>CP124708.1:53120000-58120000 GCA_031232105.1 Capsicum rhomboideum
CGACTCGATTGAAGGTAAAAGGACTTGAATCAAGAATTTTATCAATGAATTAAGATATGAAAAGTTGAAGAAAAGAATCTTGAAAGAAAACGAACTCAAAAAAAACTAAGTAACAAAAATAGAAAAGTTACTTGTGTTGCTTAATTTGAAGGATCAAAGAAGTGATTTTATGTTTTAAAACTAGCTAACAAATGATTAAATATGTTAATTACTTGTTAATTAGTTAGGGAATCGAAGAAGAAAGAGAACAAAAAAAGAATCATGAAATTTGGACACTTAGAAATTTTTTTAGGCCTTGAAGAAGTTCATCACTTTAAAGGAGTTTGATTTGATGATTAAAGATGTTAATTACTTGTTAAATAGTTGAGGAATCAAAGGAGAAAGAGAACAAAAAAAGAATCACGGAGTTTGGACATTTAGAATTTTTTTATTTTTAGGTCCAAAAAACTTTAGGACCCCAAAAAAACTAAGTGTTGAAACCTGAAAAATTCAGCTCTCTGAAGTTGACATGCACGCGCCACATGGCGCGAGTGGGCTGTTGCGTGGCGGTCAACAGTTGACTTTGATCATTGACTGCTGACATGGCAGATGACATGGAAATTTGAATTTAATTTTTTTTTTTTGCAATCATATTTCGATTTTTTTTAAAAAAAATTTCCACAAGTAGTCCCACTGACGCTTTGACCAACTTTGACCTTAAATTTTTGGATCAAAGTTTAATTTTCTACCTTCTTCTTCAAGAACAAGATGAAGAAAGCTCAAGAACACCAACAAAAAACTCAATCTTCACAACTTCATAACTTCTTCGTTTCAACTCAAAATTCGACGAAATTTTCACCAACGTGTTCCTTTCAACTCCACGAACAAACCCCACTAATTTTTAACCCTCAAAACCAAGCCAAAAATTAGCCCACTTTTTAAAATCCCCAAAGTTTCAAACCCTTCAATGGTATCTTCAATTCTACACGTCCAAATCGCACAAAATTTGAGATCTAGGTTCAAAAAACACTAGGAAATCAAGATTTAGTGTCAAAAAAAACAAACAAAACAAAAAATTTTCTGGATTTTTGGATAATTTTTGATTTTTTGGATTTTTGAAAAGATCAAAATCCCAAGATTAAGATTTGTGAAAACAAACCTTAACCTAGGCTCTTGATACCAAAATGATAGATCCTAGTCGGAGGTGACTAAAATTGATATCGGAATGCGGATTTAAACACCAAAATTAAAGGATAGTTGAGAAATAAGAGATGAGAAGTGAAGAAAGAAAGACTCAATTGAACAACAATTAAACCAAGGGAGAAAAAGTACTTAGTCAAATGCACAAGAAACCAAATTGAATCCACAATATGATAACTCGATGATCAATCAAGAGAAAAAGATAACACAAGCAATTTGAAAATCCACCCTAATCACTCGATCTAAGCTCGCAATTGGAATTGAGCCTAATTACTACTCTAACCTAGAGTAACTAAATGTCAAGTCTATTCAAGACAATTCAATCATCCAAAATCTAAGTAATGAAAATGGCTAAGGCAACTATTTATTGTCGTTGCCTTTATAAAAATAGCCTATTATAAAAATAGCCCAAAAATGACTATTTTACAAATAACCCACAAGGGACTTTCTTGATTGCCCAAATGGCATCTTGATTGCCCATGACCTTGTGTATTTGTTTCCTTATGCCTTCCTCCGGGCTCCAAGCTAATTATTCTCGTATCATTTGGTCCTCTCCACTTCATCTCCACTCTCATCATCTGGAATATTCATGTCCACACCATCCAATTCATCATTTAACATATCTTGTTGGTCTTGTTCTACATTCTGATTCTTTATCGATTTTTCAACTACGTACACCCTTAAAATGGGCCTAGCATCATCACTCACATAAGCGCGTAAACGAAGCTGATCGCTTATCTTAAAAGGTAGAACCCTCTAATTTTAAAAAAAACTGTGCATGTAACAGATGACAAAATTTTTCGATTGACAATTTTGTCACAACCCAAATCCGTCATAAGTGGCACCCACACTGCTCACCCGGTGGGAGAACTATCTAACCATAAAAATAAACCCGTGAGTCAACACTTAGAGAAAATACAAAACTAATCCATCAATAAAGTTTCCAAGTCTAGAACTAAACACAAGTACAACTAAAAGTGAAAAATGTACTTAAGCGAAACCATCCCTAGGAATCGAAAGTCCTCTGTACCAAAACTACTAAAGAATGTCAAGAAAGGGATGCAACCCTAAAAACTGAATGAAAAACATAAGTTCAGAACAAGGAACTATGCCAATGATGAGAGATTCCATGGTAGCTCGGATAAGCTGCTCACCTGAAAATCAAAAATCAATAGCTGGATTCACAAGTGAGGTCTCGTAGGAGCCGCTGGAATATGCATTGAACTCTCAAAAGTAAATGCAAGTGTAGTATCAACACACAAGAACAATAGTCTACTGGTCGGGTCATTTGGCTAACCTTAGATGAAAATATGAACACTTGACTAAATAATAGTACAACAAGTTAATCCATGCTCAAAACAATTATACACTTAGCACATAACACCAAATAGCAGTTTAGGATTTTGAAACAATAGTCAAGTTCGTCAGGCCAAGTCAAGAAGTCAAGACAACTTAAGCAACTATGAAGCATATATAAATATATTCCCCGATTCACTCATGGAACCGTCAAACTCACCTGAACCTCGTACATACATGCTATGGGTAATACATCCACCCTTTAGCCATGACCCGCAGGGGACAAATTCCGTCTATGTACTAAACCCCAGACATAAGTGTCTGCCAACCTTATTTTACCAATAACCCATGAGAACGTCCCAAATCTGAAACATTCCACATTTTAGACATAAGGCAGGTCAAATCAATAAGCAAGTAAAGTCATTGCATTGACCACACCAAACAACATGCATTAACTAGCCATACTACAAAGTAGTTAACATGCACATGTAATACAAGTTGGATTAAACTACAATACCATCACCTATCTCGAACCAAGCTTGCACAACTCCTCTAAGACGAAGTTTTGTCCTTCCGTGTAATTTCCAGGTGCTTGTGGTCTAGAACATGCATAATAACACATAATTAATTAAATGACCTATCATGTTGGGACTTATAACTCACCTCCAACCCCTAAGGTCAAGTTCATGATCATTCCTTTCCCATTCTAGGGCTTTTCTACCATAATTCACCTAAAACTACCAATTCCATGGATAAATTAGTGAAGTAATAAAGTGCAAGGGTAAATTAACCATTAATATTCAAAACCCATTAACTTATTACTTAATGTTACCCCTTGCATTAGAAAATAGCTAAAACCCGCCCTAAAACCCTCCCTAAACTCTGTAATTTAGTAATTCTAATGCTTAATCATCAATTCCAAGTTAACGGGGATGAATTACTTACCATTACAAGGCCAAACAAAGGAAATCTGGTATATTTTCCCTAAATAGCCCTTCATTTGCACCAAAATGAGTTTTGAAATTATAAACTATTTTGGAGGAAAATATTAATTAAACTGCGATTTTCACCGTTATAGCGACCAAAATCGCCCTTGACCACAGATTTAGTGGGAATTATTCTGCTATAGCGCCCACCGCTATAGCGGCCTGCCGACAACTATAGTGGCATCTATTAGACAGAAAGTCCATCTTCGCCTAAAAATCCTACTTTTTTGCAACACACCTTAATCCCGGGACATTCCAATCGATGCCCTTCATGCTAAGATAAATTTTGAGAGTTCTACTTACCCAAATCCAGTTCCATAAATTTCTACGGGTTCCTTATCATCTTAGCTAACTAGAAATCAAATCAGACACCTCCAAACCTGCCTAAATAGTTCCCAAATTTCCCTAGAAATCAAATCAAACACCTTCAAACCTACCCAAATCCTTCCTGAATTTCCCTAGACCACACCTCACTCCGATTTCATTTAAAATTAGCCTAGCCTGAAATTATAACTTTCAAACCAGAAGGATTTTGGACACGAGGTTTTAAATAAAGGAATTATACGTAACGACAAAGAGGGTCATTGCAACAGATACCAATTTACCTATCATTCATCCCTGAATGATCAAACACAAAAAATAGGCTAAAGTGAGGATAGAAAGAGTACTTGCATCCTCAAACAATTGAGGGTACTTATCCCACATGTCCTTCTTGATTTCTCAATTGGCTTTCTGAACCGGACGATGCTTCTATTGTACCTTAACCAAATGAATTTCCTTCGTTCTCAATTTTTGAACATCCCAATCTAAAATCTCTATTGGTTCCTCCTCATAAGTGAAATCCTTATCCACAAGCACTGAATCCCATTTAATGAGGCAGTCTCCATCCCTATGGTATCGTTTAAGCATAGAAATATGAAATTTTGGATGGACTCCCGACAATCTCGGTGGTAGAGCTAACCTGTATGCAATTGGACCCACATCTTCAAGAATTTCAAAATGACCAATATATCGAGGGCTGAGTTTGCCCCTTTTGTCGAACCTCACGACTCTCTTCATCGGAGATACTTTAATTAAAACTTGCTCACCAACCTTGAATTCCATGTCTCTTACCTTACGGTATGCATACTCCTTCTGTCTACTTTGAGCAGCCAACAACTTGGTTTGAATGAACCTTGTATTTTCTTAAGCCTCCTTTACCAAGTCTGTGCCCAAAGGCTTGACATCTCCCGCTTCAAACCACCCAATAAGTGATCTATACTTCCTTCCATAAAGTGCCTCAAATGTTGCCATATCAATACTGGAATGATAACTGTTGTTGTATGAAAACTCACACAATGAAAGAAATTGGTCCCAATGACCACCAAAATCAATCACACAGGCTCTCAACATGTCCTTTAATACCTGAATCGTCCTCTCCAACTGCCCATCAATTTGAGGATAAAAAGATGTGCTAAAAGTGAGCTTGGTGTCCAACTCCTCATACTACTTGTCCTAAAACTTGGAAGTGTACTTTTCATCCCTATTGGAAATGATAGTAAGTGGCACCCCATGAAGTCTGACAATCTCCTTGACGTTAAGTTTAGCTAACTGTTGAGAGCTGTAGTCTACCCGAACCGATAAAAAGTGAGCTGATTTCATTAGCTGATCTACTATCACCCAAATGGAGTCATATTTCCCCAAAGTCTTAGGAAGACTCACCATGAAATCCATAGCAATATGCTCCCATTTCCACATGGGTATAGGCATCGTCTGAAGTAAACTCTCAGGCCTTTAGTGTTCATACTTTACCTGCTGACAATTATTACACTTGGACACATAATCCACTATGTCTATTTTTATCCCGGGTCACCAATAAAGCTGCCTCAAGTCACGATACATCTTGATCGTACCCGGATGAATAGAATAATGCAAACCATAGGCCTCTGAAAGTGCATCACAAATCAAATCACACATGATCTTCCCTTAAACACCAACACCCCACCCTCATAAAAAGTGGCATCCACCACCTCTCTACGCTCCATTTTATTCTAGAGTGCATTTAACTTCTTACCCTCAAATTGCTTGGCTTTAATTTGATCCCAAAATGTTGAATTCACCTCCACACTAGCCAGCACTCCATCCCTATCTAAGACCTCAAACTGCATGCTCTGAGATGCTAGATTTTGAAACTCTCTAGCTAAAGGTCGCCTGGACACCTTAAAAAATGACATACTACCAATACTTACAGCTTTTTGGCTCAATGTGTATGCCACCATATTGGCCTTTCTCGAATGATACTGAATTCTCACATCATAGTCCTTCAACAGTTCCATCCATCTTCGCTGCCACAAGTTCAAATCCCTTTGAGTAAACATGTACTGCAGGCTGCGGTGGTCTGTGAAGACCTCACGCTTGACACCACAAAGATAGTGTCTCTAAATCTTTAATGCAAACACCACCGCTGCCAACACCAAGTCATGGGTTGGGTAATTCCTCTCATGAGGGTTCAACTGCCTCGAAACATAAGCAATGACATTCCTATCCTGCATCAACACAACACCCAAGCCCAAAAGTGAGGCATCACAAAACACTATAAAGTCCTTACCTTCAACCAACAACGAAAGAATATGTGATGTAGTCAAGAGTGTCTTGAGCTTTTGGAAGCTCTCTTCACATTGGTCTGACCAAACAAATGGCACCTCATTTTGAGTCAACCTTGTCAAGTGCGTTGCAATGGATACAAAGTTCTTGACAAACCTATGGTAATAACTGGCAAGACCCACAAAGCTCTTCATCTAGGTCACTGAACTAGGCCGAGTCCAATTCTTTACTGCCTCAATTTTCTGGGGATCCACCATCACCCCTTTTTCAGAAACCACATGCCCCAAGAGGGCGACTGAAGACAACCAAAATTCACATTTTGAAAACTTAACAAATAATCGCTTCTCCATAGAATCTCCAAAACTAAGCGAAGATGGCCTGTATGCTCTTCCTTACTTTTGGAATAAACTAGAATATCATCAATAAAGACAATAACAAAAGAATCCAAGAACGACTTAAAGATCCCATTCATCAAACTCATAAAGGCTGCAGGTGCATTATTCAACCCAAAAGACATCACCAGAAACTCATAATAGCCATACCGAGTTCTAAAAGCTATCTTTAGTATATCCCCCGGTCTAATTTTCAACTGATGATGACCTGACCGTAAATCAATCTTTGAAAACATGAAAGTACCCTGTAACTTATCAAATAAATCATCTATGTGAGGTGAAGGATATTTATTTCTGATAGTAACCTTATTCAGCTGCCTATAATCAATGTACATCCTCAAACTACCATTTTTCTTCTTAACAAACAGAGCTGAAACACCCCAAGGTGAAGTACTTGGTCGTATAAAACCCTTATCAAGTAGCTCCTGCAATTGAGTTTTGAGCTTCCTCAACTCCATTGGAGCCATTCGATAGGGGGAATAGATATAGGGCTAGTGCTTGACTCAAAATCAATACAGAAATCGATATGTCTATCTGGAGGCATACCCCGTAGGTCTAAAAAAAACACATCCCAAAATTTGGAAACTACCAAAACTGACTCTATAGAAGGGGACCCTGCATCTACATCCCGAAGATGAGCTAGAAATGCTAAACACCTCTTCCTCACTAACCTTCTAGCCCGAACGAATGATATAATTTTCACTGGCTTGGCCTTATACACTCCTTCCCACTCTAGTTTATCCAATCCCGACATCCTAGAGTCATTGTCTTTGCTTTACAGTTTAAAACAACATGATATAGAGATAACCAGGTCATACCCAGAATTATATCAAAGTCCAACATATCCAGAATATTCAAGTCTACCCAAGTCTAAAAACCCACAAATAGCACAAAACAAGAACGAAAAACATGGGTTACTACCACAGACCCACCAACTTGAGTAGACACATAAATAGGATGATCAAGTACATCACAAACCAGATTCAGTCTCACCGCAATTTGAATAAACACATAAGAATAAGTAGACCCCAGTTCAAATAAGACAAAAGCCATCCGTTCACAAAAAAAAATAGTACCTGTGATCACCGAGTCAGAAGCCTCGACATTAATCTTTCCTAGAAATGCATAACAGTGAGCCCGGTTATCAATCTGAGCTAACTCTCTTCCCGACTGCGCTCCTCCCCAGTCGTCGCCATTTCCTCGGCCTCCCCGACCACCTGTCTGATTTCTTTATCAAGCCTGTGGACGACCCTTGCCATTTTCTCCTCCTCTTCTACCCGCTGGAACTATAGCCCGATTCTGCTACTGTGCCTGGCCATTTGCCTGCCTCAAGGTACACTCTCTCTTAAAATGACCAACAATCCCATAATAGTAGCATCCATGTTCAAGAGAAGGACGACTGGCAAAAGAGTAAGAAGCCCCTTGGCCCCTAACAACCTGTGTTTGAGAAGAAACCTTAGCTGGAACCATGGTAGAAGCTGGCAAGGCTAACTGAATAGGACCGACTGAATAGTCCTGCTTTCCGTGGCCCTTAGAGTAAGATCCACTGAAATTCCCAACATTGTGGGACTTCTTGGCTAACATCTTATCCTGACCTGCTTGTGTAACCCTCTCCAACTTCTTCACTTAATCAAAAACTTCATTGAACCCCTTTTCTGCAGAAGTCATGTGAACAGTAAAAACCTAAAGATTATAGTTCAAACCCTTGACGTATAATCGAATCCTCTCCTCCTCAGAAGTCAACAATTGAGTAGCATAGCGATACAAGGCATAGAACTTGGCCTCATAGGCTTCAACTAACATGTCATCCTGCTCCAATGCCAAAAACTCATCTTTCTAGCGATAAAGGAGGGCCCGTGGCACATATTTCTCCAAGAACAAGGCATGAAATTATTCCCAAGTCAAAAAAGGTAAAATTGGTGACCAAAATTCAACATAAGCCCTACACCATTGCTTATCATCCTTCTCAAATAGAAAAGTCACAATCTCAACCCCATGCTGCTGAATAATACCCATTTTATGCAATCTCTCATAGCAATCAATGATAAACTCAAAAGCATCCTCAGACTCAGTACCCTAGAATGTCGAAAGTTTCATCTTCAAGAATTTTGTCAACAACTCATGTTCCGTTCCAGTCATCGCAGAACCTAACACCAGATGAGGAAAAACATTAGTCCCCGAAGCCTCATCCATCCTAGGAGGCATAGTAACAGTAGGGTGAATAACCGGAGCCTAGAAAACCGGTACAGTAGGAGTGGATCTAGTCTTTACCAACCTACTCAGACAAGCTAACACCTGTTGAACAACCTCAGCAACCCCAACTAGTGCCGCCACCTCGGATTCCACTTCCTGCTCCTCTACTGCTTCCCTCTTTTCAAAATAATACTGAGGTGGGGGAGGGGATACTGACCTTCCATAAGCATGGCCAACAGTTGCTCGAGCTCCACCCCTGGCAGGTGTGGCTCATTCCCTTCCTCTCCCATCTCTCCCTCTCACTCTTCCTCTTTCCCTTACGGCTGGCTCCTCAGCTGGAGCAACCGGTGCAGGAGTTGCTGCTCAGGTTTTGTTAGACCTAGTATTCACCATATGTATACAAAAGAGTGAAGAGAATCAGATACCAATTGGAATCAAGTTATAGCATGAAAGAAACAAGAATGACAGAATTTCCTAAAGTCCCATAGCCTCTCGAACAATAGTACAAACGTCTCCATACCATTTTGCAAGACTCTACTGGACCTATTTTGGTACAACGAGATCGACAAACATAGGCTCTAGTACCAACTTTGTCACGACCCAAACCTGTCATGAGTGTACCCACACTACTCACTGTTGATACCTAATTTTTGCCCTCAACGACTAGGTTTGATTCGGAGTCTCTTTGATTTTAAATAAAATTGAAATATTTATTTTATCCGGATAAATGCTTTCTAAAATATTTATCTGGGTTAATTTTTTCATTTAAGTGATGAATTATACGTTTTCATATTCATGCATATGAAATCGTATAATTTTGGTTGCTTAAATAATTATTTTATCAAAAATTAGATTTTTTATCAAGAACTATCTTGAAAATTAATTCAAAGGATAAAGTATTGACTTAAATATAATTTGCATTAAAATTATTGTTTATTCAGAAAGATATTTATTTGATTTTTATGAAATCAAGTAACTCAGGATTAAATCGATTGTTAATTCATAACAGATTGCGATTTAATTTGGCCAAATTTATTAAATTTGGTCATAATTGAAATCAAATTGGCCATAATTGCAAAGTAATTGGGAAATTGACTTTTAATTTGGCCGAAATTTAAATATAATTGGCTGAATTCCTAGATAATTAGGTTGTATAGTTAATCTATCCCTCCCTTGTAAATCTTCCTAACCAGCCCCTAGACCATTCCTTTTTAATTTTCCTTAACCCGCCTGACCCAGCCCATTCCCATTTTACCAACGACCCGACCCAAAACTGACCCGACCCGCTAACCCTTATAGCTCCTTCTCCTTCACAACAACAACAATATTAGTTCACCCGACATTCAACATTAACGACGTCGACAACAACATACCAATGCCAACAACATTCAACACTCCAACAACAGTAGCTCCAACCAGCAATTCAACCGGACAAAACCTAGTCACAAATTTCCCCCTTCTCTCTCCCTCCCCTTTGTACCTCGTCATGTGCAAAGCATGAGGGTTGTAATACGAAGGTTCTAGAACCCGTGACATGGTGTCTCTATACTAGTCCTTCAATTTCTATCCATTTATTCAAAATTTGAATTCACAAAATTTGTACAAGGTTGGTACGATTCCAGCTCCTCAACCTGATCCAATTCATTGAATTCAAATTTTCTTTTCAAGAAATCCCTAAAACACCCCTCAAACCTTCATTCCCAATTCGACCAAATAGGGAATCACTTCCCAAACCTACCCCTATATAATCCCCATATATTCCACTATTGAAAAAATGTGAGAAAGGTTGACAGCAGGGAGCCCCAATTTGTAAGGGATTTCAGCTATCGGAAAGAATTTTCAGTGCTAATGTTTTCTTGAGGCTCAACTTTGAGCTTGAAATCCTAGGCTACGAAATTCAAGCTCCCTTTTTAGCGGCGGTGGTGGCAATAGCTCCGACGAAAGCTCAAAGTCCAATTTGCTGCTCTGAAAGAGGTAAACCCCTTATTTCTTTTCCTTTCTTGCTCTTTTAGTCAATTCTGTCTCGTTGTTATAGTTGTAGTAAAACCCACGCTCTGTTGTGGGATGGTGGTTTTTTGTTGCTGCAGATTTATGTTCTTGTTTCCCCTAAATCGTTGCTTCATGATTCAATTAGTTGGTATGAGAATGTGCTTGGTGATTAGTTTCGATGTTTGATTGATACAATCCCTTAAGGTTATTATTTGTTTCTTGCTAGATTATAGTAATTCGTCCAACTTCATATGGTTCGAGCTCAAAGCTCTTGGTTTTCATTTTGCTATCTATGGCTTGCTGGTACTATCCATGCCTAGCTCGTATGATCTATTTCGCTTGATAAAATCTTCCCATGCTCATTTCAGTTTCATCGTTATTGTGTTAATCATGTAAGACTTGGTCTCCATGAGCTAGATATGAGTGCTGCTAGTTAATTCTATTTATGCCTATTCGTTTTGGTTAATTAGGAGAAGTTTCAAGTCTAAATTGTTATCTTGATTTTAAATGGTAGCCTGTTGCCTTCCTTGGAAGTAAGTAGCCCTTGAAGCCCCTTGGATTCACTGAGTTGCTAGAAAAACAAAGGATTTCATTAGTAAAATCATTAAAATCCAATGAATTCTCGATGACCTTTTGGCTTGTGATCTAATATGACCAGCCGTAAAAGAGGATGCGGGTGATTGAAGGTGGTTTTCTATTTCTCTGTAATTTTTTTTTGATTTAAAGAATATATCTTTAAGATTTCTTCTAAGCTACTTGCGTTAGAAAGTGAATAGAATATTTAAAATAGCTCATGTTGGGGCATGAAACCAGTGAGATATCTACTTCTCGTCTCCCTTTCTTGTCTTTCTTTTATCTAGTTTCTCTCTTTTTCGATATTCATACCCCTCCCCTATTTCTCTTGCTTATGGAAATATGATTTTTAGAAAACTAATTGATTATTAAAAACTTGAGAATTCACCCCTCTTCTCATAGTTCCCTCCAAAATTTGTTATTAATTTGCTACCTGTTTGACGGATTTGAGACTTTGAAATTATTTGTTTCGTGGTAGAATAATTAGATTTGTTTCCTTCATGTTGTTACAAATACTTGAGATTGTCTCGAGATTACTTGCCTAAATTAGCATTATTTTTAAAACGCTCATGTCTTTTCCTTTCATTCTATTCGAGGTTGAAAATTCTTTAAGATTTAATTTATCCCAGTCACTTTACATATTTGTTATGATAAAAATGTAGTAACATTTGGTTAGCCTGCATGGAAAGAGGTTCTTTGTCTAAGATTAGTTAGAATTAGGAAAACTTTGTTTCCTCACTTCTTTGTTACAGTTTGATATAACGATGTGGGCCTATCCCTCTTTTCTTTGTTCATATCCTAGTTCTAGATGCATTTCCCTTTCATGATGCGTAGATGTTGGAATGATACTCCTGTGAATTGAATTTCTAATTGTTTGATTTATTCATTCTAGCTTGAGCTAGTTATTTAGAATAAGTATTAATTTTTTCCTTTGTTTTTGATGCATGTGAATCTGGTGCGTTTGAGTCCACCATGGACTCTTCCTTGCATTTCTCTCTTTGAGTCAAACTTCCCCAAGTCCTCAAATGGACTGATTGCTGAAGACCAAATCCTGTATACATAGGTATACGAAGTATATACTGGATTTTATTGCTGATATACCACGAAAAATGAGAAAGGGAAGCTAACATACACGTGGAAGATCAAAATACGCATCTATGCAACTGATATACAGTCATATATACAAGAATATGCAAAAAATGTGAAGGGGAAGAAGCTGTGATATACATCTGGTATACCAAAGTAGGTAAATGGACCAAAGTCCAAGAAATTAAGCCCAAAGGCTTTGGGCTGGGCAGATTCTGATGGGCCAATGCAGGGGCCCAAATCCTCAACTTTTTTTCCTTTTATTTATTTGTACTAACTCTAATTTTTTTTAATTAACTTAGTTGATTTTCCCCTTTGAAGTACCAAGTTGTTTTTGCAAATACACCATCTTTACTTTTTTTTTTTTAAAGTTAATTATTTAATCCTAGAGTTCTAATTATTTCCTTAAAATCAACACTTAAACTTACTCACAAGCCTTATTTTATTTCATATCACTTTGTCTTTCCTTGATAAAAAATGAATTTTCATTAAAAATAATTATTCCTTAATTAATTTGTCATTTAGCCTAATTTGTTAATTCTCTTGCAAGTATTTCTTAACTAATCAATATGGAATTGTTCTTGAAGAATCATTTCTTTACTTATCAAAATATTTCACTAATTTCAAGTTAGTCAAAAGTTGTTTTCAGATAGCCCGGACAACCGCAAGTTAGCGGATACCCCGAGTGCCTTAAAAACCTTCTCGGGGGATTAATTTTAACCCTTACCCGATTTTTGAATATTTGATTTTTTTTTTTTTAGTATTTTAAATAATTTCCAAGGTTTTCTTAATTTCCTTTTCAAATAAATTAAATGGAGACTCTGTTTTGATTAAATTTGGAATTTTTATAAAGTTTTCGAATTAAATCAAGTCTTAACCATTTTTTCGCAAAACAGAAATGACAACTCTGCTGGTGAATTCAACTCAGTTCTAACCATATATTTGAACTAACTCTTATTTGACTAACTATTTGAGTTTGTAATAATTATTTACTTATCTGTTTACTTGTTTACTTTCCGCAAATTATAAATTGTTGCATTCATGACATATTCCGTCACTTCTGGCAAAGCATTAGGCATTAGGAAAAAAGGCGATTATGTGGGTATCTGCACCCGCCCTAGCATATAGCACCTTAATTTCTTTGAACATCCAAGTGAGTAGTTGATTCAAGTCGGTCAACAGTCACTTGGTGTGTTACCCCGAAAAGTCCATTTCGGGTTTTTGGTCAATCGAACAAACTTTTCTAGTCAACTAGGATAGAGCGAAACCAAATCCTGAATGACTAAGCATTAGCCAAGGAAGACTTAATATCCCCGGGGATATTAAGTCCATTATAAAAGCTGCCAAATGTGTCTAAAGGGTTCATGACCCTCCGACACCACATTCAACTATGTGTTATTCAAAAAGACGTATGTGTTGAAGTCAGACCACTATCCCAGGGTGGGGACTGATGGTTTATTTATTTTATAGGACATCATGGTTCTCAAGTTTGAGCGTGGCATTAGAGAAGCCAGTAAACTAGGGAAGATCCCGAAGAAATACAAGAAAAGAACAATGAGGGAAGGATCATCTTCAAAATAACATCGGTTCTCGCCCTTGCTTGGGCTCACTTCTTATGTATTTTTCATGTTCCCATAGTGCCCCTGCGTGGTTTTGTTTTGTTTGCCCCTGCGCGGGCCTACTTTATGCATTATTCCATTTCCCTTAAATGTATCCCTTTTGGCTTGCTTTGTATTCCTTTGAAATATTTTTGGTTATACATATACCTATTTTGGGGCAATTGAATGGCTTAAAACAACACATAAATCTTTTCTAACAATCGTTAGACTCTCCTTTGGCTGAAAAAAGGTCCCTTAGATAGGACGCGCGCGATATTATGCTTGTGTGATATAAACTGACTTATGTGCTTATATGTGTTATGTTGTTTGAATCAAAGGCAGATTGATCCACTCCTATTTTTCTAGAGTCCTTTTTAAGCAAAATATACACCCACTATACAAAAGTTCGACCAAAATACTCCCAAGTGTCTTAGAAAAGTCCGCAACCTTTCTTAAAAATTCCTAAAGTTATTCCTACCATTTCAGGAAGGTTGACTCTGGACTCAGAAGAAGCCACTATAGGAAGGACTGAAAAGAGTGAAATGGGAATTGTTCAAGCCCAAAGGCGATTACTGGAGTTAGGCCAAACAGATGAGATGTTGAAGGTGGAAAGCAAGAAAGTGGTTAAGAAGTTTGTCATGACCAAAAGAAGGATTACCAAAGTCAATCTATCGATTGCACAAGAAAATGATGTTTCCATAGAAAAGAGTAGGGAATTAGAGGAGCAAATCGCCCTAACCAAAGCAAAAAACACTATGTTCGACCAAATGCTGAGAAAAGGAGAGGAAATACCAAAAAGATACCTCGCTCGAGAGATCAAATAATTAGCCATGGAAATGAAGCGGTTGTTGAGATAATTCAAAAGATGGTAGGGCAAAGTAAAGGAAAATAACTAAAAGGTGGTAGCCTAGTGCAAGAACAAATACCTATGACTCTCGAAGAACTCATGAGTGAAATAAAAGAATGGTCACAAGATGCGGACAAGACATTCTTGCCTTCAAGGTTCAGGCAAGGAGACGAACAGATCACACTTAAAGCAAGTGTAAGGAGCTACTTGAAAGAACCAGAAATTGTAAAAGTCTCAAAGATTTACCAAATGTTGCAAGCTACGGGAACTTTGTGCCCGATTAAGACTCAAGGTCCGCCATGTGACCCTAGGACTGAGTACAAAAGATGTTCTTACCATTTGATTCAAAAATTCCATACCACAAATGAATGTCGTGTATTAAAAAACAAAATATGTGATTTGATCAATAGCAGAAAAATTGATCACTTGTAGGGATCACACGCTATGCTGGTATGTGATAGGGTTGAACCAGGAGTTTCTATCACTAGCGATCTCGCAATTCATCATTTGGACTTCACAGCTTTTAAGGATAACTACGACGACATTTACTCCAAACTGGTTCGAGTAAAAATCCTCCATCCAGTCGAAAGAACGAAAAAGAAAGAGTTTGCGAAATAGAGGGAAGGTGATGACATCTGTCATTATCATAATGGAACCAAAGGACATGCCATTGAAAAGTGTCGTGCTTTATGCTTTGATTTGGAGCACTTGATCAGAATTGGAAAGATCTGCTTGGAGTCCCTGACGGACCATCCATGAAGCAGGAGAAGGCTAGAGAAAACGAAAACACTTTCCACTTCCCAAAATCAAGCTTTAAAAGTAGCAAGCCTGTCCGTCTTTATTTTTCATGTATTTATATTTCCCCCAATGTAATGAAGATTAGTGAATGAAATAAAATGAAGCAATCCTTTTTCGAACTACGTAGGGCCTGATTTCTCCTTCATAAGATACGTAGGCAGCCTTTCGGCCCGACCCCTATCTTCAAAAACTCTATTATCCCCCACTTTGGTGAAAGAAGGCATAAGGAGAAAAAAAACCCGTCGAACCTTCTTGCTAGAGTCCACCTAGCCAAATCAATGAGCAAAATCCTGTTCATTGAAATTCCCGAGTGATCATTACTCTGTGGATCAATTTGTCTGCAATGAGAAACAACTTTATATGTTTCCTTCCTGCCTGATTATCTTGTCCTGTTTATTATTAACGTGATCTAACACATTTGCATTTGAGTTTTTTTTTACTTTGCAGGTAATAAAAACTACTCTATGTTGATATAAAATGGCGGAGCATCCCTACTTCAAAAGAACAAAAGTGAATAAAGATTCCTTTCTTGACCATTGCTTCATTATGGGAAAAGAAAAAATAACTGTTAGTGACGATGGAAATGCTTTGACTGATACTGCTATGAAGGATCTTATAATAAAAACACAGGGTGAAAGGATTGCTAAATTGACTAGGAAATTAGAAAAACTTCACGAAGAAGCGCAACACACAAAAGATATAACTAGTTTGGCCATTACAGCTAAGCTCTGATTGTGGACGATCCTGGGTCTCCCGCTCCACAAAACTCCTACCCCATCTTTTATGTCCAAACTAAGTATCCAATTCCACCTCTAAAGTACCAAATACCTCTACCATACCAAAACCTCCAAACAAATCTTCATATTTCGAACCCTTTCTGTTCGAATCTCTAGACATATCCCCAAAAATACCAACATAAAATCTCTCGTCCAAACCATAAGAGGAAACTTCCTCGAGTGTTTACCCCTTTGACTGAAAGTCAAGAACAACTTTTTGAAAGGTTGTGAGCAGTTGGACTAATCCAAACGATCGACCCAAAAGTTATAAACACCCGTGAAAAATGTTATAGATTTGACCGACGTTGTGCTTATCATTCAAGAGGCATTGGACATACTACGGAAGACAACATCAATTTGAAGCACAAGATTTAAGACTTAATTGACCAAAATGTCATCTTGCTTCTAAAAGTACCATCGTTATCAACCTACTCTCCGGCTCTTTAAAACCCTCAATCTATTTTCTATACCAAATCCAGTCCCCTAGCTCTACAGCCAAATTACCCAATCAATCAACCAAATTACTAAGCTCCACTACCAAATTATAAACCTATTTATCAGGATCATCCCCAAAATTCCAATGTTTGTCGAATGGCTCTAATTAATCGGCTGTTTCATCCAGTCCTTCCTCCTGTCAACCAGAAAAGCCATAATCATCCTTGTCTAAAATTTGGAAAGAGTGTTCCTAGGAATTTCACTACCTTGACTGAAAATAGGACTTAATTATTTGAAAGACTGAAGTTGGCGAAACTCATCCAACCTATTCCACCTAAGTCGGGTAACCCCAACTCTCGGTCCTTCAAAGCCAATTGATATTGTGCTTATCATTCTGGAGGCGCAGGAAATGATGCCAAAGAATGTGTTAATCCGAAGCATAAGATACAAGACCTGGTCGACCAGAAGGTCATCTCACTTCAGATAGTGCCACCAAATGTTACTAATAACTCACCCTCGAATTATGGGGGAGTTACTATTGAGGTAATAAAAGCAAAAATAGAGTGGCTGGTAAATAAGTCTATGATGTCGGCGAGTCCTAAGGAAACAAATGAGATAGAAAAAGTTATGGGTGCTTCAAATGGCGGTGAGAAAATTCAATTCGCTGCACCACATCGGGCCTTGGCACTATCGCCTATGGAGAAGAAATTTGTGGTAGAAATCGTTGATGCATATAGAATGACTAGATCAGAAAGGGGTTACACTCCTGAAGAGCTAGCCACCAATACCTACAAGAAGAGTGTGCAAAATAACCAATTACTAAAGATGAAGGAGAACAATTTTGGAGAAGGATGCATTATAAGGAGTATTCTATTGAGAAGAACTTAGAAAATATCCCAATTCAAATCCCTATTTGGGCATTATTTATGAGCTCCCAACATCATAAACATGCTCTAATGAGAGTTCTTAATGAAACATATATGCCCGCGGAGAATCATCACATCATCTCTAATAATGACGAGTTGTCCTTTGAGGGAATTATGCACAACAGGGCATTACACATTAATATCAGATGCCAGGATAAGATCATTAATAGGTCATTGATTGATGATGGATTGGGTCTAAATGTATTTCCATTAACAAGGAACTACTTGAGCTAGCCAAATAGGTACGTTCCCGAGATTGAATATGCCCCAAGAGTATGCAATTCTTACATAGAGGAGATAGAGAACACCATTGAGAGAAAGCCAACTCTTCACAAACTGATGCCTTCGATCTACAAGGCACTGGTCACCAATATGCTGAAAAGGTGCTTTACACTTGGACGCTGCCTTGGAAAGAATTTCGACGAAATCATTCAGCCTGTTGTGATCCCAAAAGGGCTATTCAAGTATGAGTTTGAGTATGTCCTAACTGAAGAGTATGAAAAGAAAGCAAAGGAGAAGAATCAAGAGTCATCTAGAAACTGCTTGAACTCTACCAGTCATTTCCCCAATCTATAAGCAATGGTCTTGAGGATGGAATAGGGAATCGTTTGGAAGAGTGTGATGCTACCCTAGAAGAATTCCCAAAGATAGCCAGAATCAAGGAAGCTGAACCAGAGGATAGTTGCAGAATTGGACATCCACTCTACCCATGACTCCTCGCCCTCTATGGTAGATAAAAGGGCAAATGTTTGGTTTTTGAAAATCGGTGACGATCCGGAGGAGGCCCCGCGATCCACCTTTTATTTTTTAAACTCTTTTGCATTTTACTATTTTCAAAAAGGCATGGACTCGTACTTGTGTGAGCCATGAGCCATAGTTTATAAATATTTCCTAAAATTCAATAAAAAGGCCTCCCTTTATCTAGGAAACTACTTTGAATTATACTATTCATTATTTCCAGATTTTGAATTATCTTTGTTATTATCTGACTTGATTTGTTTGTTTATTTCAGTAATAATAATTTAAAACCTACTAATGTCATGTCATGTCAAGAGCTAAATGAATAAAGTGAGGAAAATAATGATGAATGGAAAAATTATGATACAGAACAGTCGACAAAAGAATTGGAAGACTTCAAGAATCGAGAAAATACACCCTTGAACAGATTAGGGTAGTTAACCTGGGAAATGATGACAAAGTTAAGGAGGCCACAATTGGTACCTACCTGTCAAAACTAAGGATGGGAAAACTTATCAATTTGCTCAAGGAATACATTGACATATTCTCATGCTCTTATGATGATGTGCCAAAGCTGAGAGCAAGCATAATTTCCCATGAATCACCAAGTAATCCAAAATTCAAAGAAATAGACGATTGATCCTCTCTCTTCATCGAGATAAGTGCAATAAGAAATTTGCACCAATTTGATGGAAGAATCATGGTTTTGCCCGAAATGGACAACCAAGAATAGCCGAGATCAATCGACTCTGATGCGGTAGAGAGATACTAGGTTTGAAGATAGTCTCTTCTCTATGTCTCCTTTGTTTGTACTTACAATTTTATGAATGTAATGAGTTGCAATCGCTTAGAATCCCTTCCTTTATGTACAAACTATGTTTGACCTGAATTCTCAAGAAAAAGATACGTAGGCAGCCTATATCGGCTTTGGTCAAACCCTTAGGAAAATCTATCTTTCACTTTTATGTACGAACTACGTTTGACCTGAATTTTCCAAAATGAGATATGTAGGCACCTTGATGGCTTGGTCATATCACCCCAAAAAATGAAAACTGGGTAGAATTTTTGGGAAGGAATCTCGAAAATTCCAAAGAAGAATATCATCTTCCGACAAAGAAAATGAAGACCAACAGGGACTTAGGGAGAAAGTCTCAAGACCTCCGCAAGTCGAGATCGGCTCAAATAGTATCTATCTGGGGTAGAAATTTTGAGGAGGTCCTTAAAATTTCCACTAATATTTTGGAATGAATTCCGGATTCCCCAGCATCAAGAGTTTTTTCATAACTTCAGAAATCACCAGCTACAACATAGTGCAAATAGCCTAAATCCCCAGCTGTGATAAGTTTCTCTAAATTATGCTATTGATCTTCTGTAGCAACAATAAGGAGTCCCTGGATATCTTCCATTGAGTGTCAGACATAGACAGGCCTCAAGTGGAAGATGTTCGTCGAGCTAGCATATAACATGACTGTCAGAGACTTTCTAAAAAGTTTTACACAAGTTTTTCGAAGCTAAGTTTTTCAAAACCAAACTATTTTGAAAACCTACACATATTTTATTCTTGACTAGTTTTGGCTTACATCTATTTAAATAGGGAGTCTAGGCGGAAGTCCAAACATGACAAAGCACCCGAAAGATGGCAAGAAGCAAGCCAAAGATCGAAGGAGGTCAACACGGAGTAGTTTCACCCAAAACTAATAATTTTTCTGTGGATGCAGGGATCACTGCACATAAATTGGGTCTCTTTCAAAAAACCCCTAAGAAAATCAAGAACCACACCAAAAGCTTATAATGCTCAAGAACAGTATTGTTGGATGGCTCTAAAGATGGATTCAATAATCCATTCAGGATCAAGGGCCTCTTGATTTGTCTATCCGATTTCAAAAGATGTGGATGTCAAACAAAAACGTCTTATCCTTGTTATGAATATTTTATTCAAGAATTTTCCTAATAATAGAAGCTAGCAAAAGCGAATCTGTGTCTACTAATCATTTACCTTGAGCTCAGGTATACTCCAAGGAGTCGACATAACGATGGATTGATCAAAAGGATCACCAAATAAGAAGAAGAGCAAAGATGTGTGCCTCAAGATCCGCCATGAGGTGAAACAAACGTATAATGTTGGCAAACGATATTCAAGCTGGCCCAGAAAGGGATTGCAGAAACTTGTCATATTCAAAGGACTTGCTGTTGTGGTATCCCCTCAAAGGGATGAGAACAATGACCGACTGAGTCATTCGGAGCATGATACTGAGTATTTGTCATTTAAACTTTCATAAAGCTTGACTATGGTCGCTGGCAAGAGCGACACCGTGTATACTAACCGTCTACCTTGCGTACAGGTACATGTAGAAAGCCAACACGCCGACAAACAGACTCAGATGAAGTTTCTCTTCAAACTGCTGAGGGGACTATTGCATCCCATTTCGTACCATCGCGTTACATACCATTGCATTGAATTTCATTGCATTCCATTCCATTCCATTGCATTGCATCTCATTACATTTCATTACATCCTATTACATTTCATTGCATTGTATCTCATTACATTTCATTGCATCCCATTACACACCATTGCATTGCATTACATTGCGTACTATTGTATTGCATCCCATTAAATTTCATTGCATCTCCTTACATTCCATTGCATACTTTTGTATCTCATTACATTCCATTTCATTATCGAGAGTAGGGGTGGGCATAAAAATCGGAGAACCAAAAAACCATACCAAACCGAATTAGTTCGGTTCTTCGATTTTGGTTTCATTTTTTTTTGGTAGTTCGGTTCGGTGTTCGATTTAGGGGTAACCGAAGAACCGAAGTTTTATTATTATTTTTTTTTAATTTTCATTTAGCTCATGTTTGGCCCAAAACTTTTCAAGACCAAGCCTCAAAGCCCATACCCAATTACCTCATCAACATTTACCTTCCATCCTTATTACTTTTACATTTTCCTAATTTTTAATTTTAATTTCTAATATACTTATATTTCTAATTGTAATTTCTAAAATTTTTCACACATATACTCCTAATTTCTAATGGTAATTCCTAAATTTTTTTACACAAATACTACCACCGTATTGTGATATGAAAAATAGAGCACTACAATGATATATATTTGAAGTTGTCCTCACTTGATAGTCTATTTACAGTGTTTTAGATTTTTTAGTGTCTTATATTTTGATTCGGTTCTCATTTTATTTTTTATTTTGCACCAAAAAATCGATTTAAAAACACCGAACCAAACCGAACCGAATTAGTTTGGTTCGGTGTTTTGTGCACACTTTTCCAAAACCAAAAACCGAAGAACCAAACCAAAATTTGATAAAACCAAATCGAAGAACCGAACGCCCACCCCTAATCGAGAGGGCCATGCTGAGAGGGCCATTCCATTCCATTGCCTAGAGGGCCATGCCAAGAGGGACATTTCATTCCATTACCAAGAGAGCCATCATATTCCATTGCTGAGAGGGTCATGCCTAGAGGGCTATTCCATTCCATTGCCGAGAGGGACATTTCATTTCATTGCTGAGAGGGACATTTTATTTCATTGCCGAGAAGGACATTTCATTCCATTGCCGAGAGGGCCATCACATTCCATTCTCAAGAGGGCTATCACATTCCATTGCCGAGAGGGCCATCATATTCCATTGCCGAGAGGGCCATTACATTCTATTGTCGAGAGGACAATTCCATTCCATTGCCGAGAGGGCCATCATATCATTCAAACAAGTCTCCATAATCGCTCACCATGCAAGAAAATAGAATCTGGTTTTGGAAGATGCTTTGGAGCACCTATATCCGTTGACCACGCGAAGATAACGCAATCTGGCGTTGAGGATATCTCATTATTTTATATCTGTTGATACACAAGAGGTGATGTAGCCTGGTGTCGAGGATATTTTAGTATATTATATATTTGCATAAACATATCGAAGTTGAAGAAGCACATGATCCAAAGAGACTTCCTTAAGTCATTATTCGAAAGTGGACGACAAAATATACTTCTCAGAAATTTATAATTTGAGAGTCATCTATAAGTCACAACAACATCCTAACCAGATAATATGCGAGATTACCCCAAAAATTGACAGCTTGAAGGTTATCCGTAAGCCACAGCTAAATCCTTATCGGTTGATGTGCAAGATTACCAAAATTAAAAGTCAGAGGGTTCTCTATATGTTGCGCCATATCCAAGATTGATTATGTGCAGGATTGCTTAAAAATCATCAATTTAAGTAATATCCATAATCCACATCATATCCAAAGTCGAATAATGTGCTGGTTACCCGAAAGGCTGACGATTTGAGGGATATCTGTAAGCCATCTCTCATCCAAGGTTGGGTAATGCGCAAAATCTCCCAGAAGACCATCATATCAAAAGACGTCTGTAATTCATATTATATCTAATATCGAATAATATGTGTGATGACCCAAAGATTAGAAATTCGAGGGATATCTATAAGTCGTGCCGATACGGAAGATGCGCAAGACTTACCCGACGATCACATGCAAAAGATCATTGTCAATAGCCGAAGAAGTTATCATTCCACATGCAAAAAAGCATTATAGGTGACCAAGAGGGTTTCCACACTAACATAAGATTACGCGATTGCAGGGTCCATTCTACACAAAGTATCGTCGGTGTCTAAGAGGGCCACCCCACTTTGAAGAAATTTTCAATTGCCAAAAGCCATATTATCCAACAACTAAGAGGGTCGTTGTATCTATTATTGCAAAGAATTTTTCTCCTCCAAAATAGGTACATAACAGAGCAACATCACTGTTTCAGATAACAACTCACGTGGAGATATGGTAAAAGACTACATAACCCTTTGTGAATTATGTTTATCACTAACAATTTCTGTTTGAGATATTGTCGAGGGCATCCGGAAGGATGAAAATCTCAAACCAAAACCACAGGTGCGGACGACTCCAAAAAGGATGCAGCACAACGTGGAATTCTTTCTTAGCAGCAATCTGGGACGTATCCCAAAGAGGGACATCAAACTCTTTGGATGCAAGCTAAAGGATGATTTCTACCACCATCAAACCACATCCCTATCAGAAGGCATGTGGGTATTTCAGGATATTCTTGTTTCAGTTTCGCTTCTGGGATATTTCTAAATTTATACCGGAGGTAACCTTCTCCTTTCTTCAAATTCGAGTGACATCACACTCAAGAGTTTTGGAAATTATGTCTAGGTTAATTCTTTCCTATGGATGTGCAGGATCCCACATTCATGGTTAAGAGGTTACAAGCCTCTTTTCTGTAACTCAAATAATTTGTCACTCAACCTGAGCCAAAGATTGTCTAAAAAATAAAAGGCTATCTTTTCTACCGATCGAGTCAAAATACAAGCAATCTGATTCCCTGAACCTCAAGGATATGTAGGATGGGCTCTTTTTTGAAAACTCGACTGCATTCCGACTCCCCAATTTCATTCCCCAGCTTTTTGGTCTCTTTAAAATTTGAAACTAGGAATAACTTGTGAATTCTTTGAAAATTGTGCTCCCAAATCAAGTGCTATGAACTATAAGTGGCATGCATTCTCATGTAACCTGATATATGTAGGAAACCCGATAACGGGGTTCGGCCATAACTCCTTGAAATTTGTACAAAAACTAACCTTTTTGAGAAATGAATTTGTGGTCGGACAAAATTAGGAGCGTCAAACTCCCTTTGCCAGGGGTTACTTGAATTCACCCTACCCAAAGGGAGGGGCAGTTGTTGACACCAAATTTTTTCCCTCCTCGACTAGGTTTGATTTTGAGTTTCTTTGATTTAAAATAAAATTGAAATATTTATTTTATCTAGATAAATGCTTTCTAAAATATTTATTTGGGTTAATTTTGTCATTTAAGTGACGAATTATACATTTTTGTATACATGCATACGAAATCATATAATTTTGGTTGCTTAGATGATTATTTTATCAAAAATTAGATTTTTTATCAAGAACTTTCTTGAAAATTAATTCAAAAGATAAAGTCTTGACTTAAATATAATTTACTTTTAAAATATAGTTTATTCAGAAAGATATTTATTTGATTCTTGTGAAATCAAGTAACTCAGGAATAAATTAACAATTCATATCGGATTGCGATTTAATTTGGCCAAATTTAATCAAATTGTCCATAATTGCAATGCAATTGGCCAATTGACTTTCAATTTGGCCGAAATTTAAATATAATTGGCTGAATTCCTAGTCAATTAGGTTATTTAGTTAATCTATCCCTCCCTTGTAAATCTGCCTAACCATTCCCTAGCCCATTCCCTTTTAATTTTCCTTAACCCGCCTGACCCAGCCTATTCCTATTTCACCCGCGACCCGGCCCAAAATTGACCCAGCCCACAAACCCTTGTAACTCCTTTGCCTTAATAACAAAAACAATATTAGTTCACCCAACATTCAACATCAACAACATTGACAACAACATACCAGCGTTAACAACATTCAACACTCCAACAACAACAACTCCAACCAGCAATTCAACCAGGCAAAACCTAGCCCCAAATTCCCCCCGTCTCTCTCCATCCCCTTTGTACCTCATCATGTGTAAGGCACAAGGGTTGTACTATGAAGGTTCTATAACCCATGGCGTGATGTATCTATACTCGTCCTTCAATTTCTATCCATTTATTCAAAATTCGAATTCACAAAATTCATACAAGGTTGGTACGATTTCAGCTCCTCAACCAGATCCCATTCATCGAATTCAAATTTTCTTTTCAAGAAATACCTAAAACACCCCTCAAACCTTCATTCCCACATCGACCAAATGGGGAATCGATTCCCAAACCTCCCCCTATATAATCCCCATATATTCCACTATTGAAAAAATATGAGAGAGATTGATAGCAGGGAGCTCCAATTTCTAAGGGATTTCAGCTATCAGAAAGATTTTTCAGTGCCAAGGTTTTCGTGAGGCTCAACTTTGAGCTTAAAATCCTAGGCTACGAAATTTAAGCACCCTTTTTAACAGCGGTGGTGGTAATAGCTCCGACGAAGGATCGAAGTCTGATTTGCTGCTCCAAAAGGGGGAAACCCTTCATTTCTTTTCCTTTCTTGCTCTTTTTGTAAATGCTATCTTGTTGTTATAGTTGTAGTAAAACCCACGTTCTGTTGTGGGATGGTGGTTTTTTTATTGCTGCAGATTTAGGTTCCTGTTTCCCTTAAATCGTTGCTTCATGATTCAATTAGTTGGTGTGATAATGGGCTTGGTCATTAGTTTTGATGTTTGATTGATACAAGCCCTTAAGGTTATCATTTTTTTCCTGCTAGATTTTAGTAATTCGTCCATCTTTGTATGGTTCGAGCTCAAAGCTCTTGGTTTTCGTTTTGCTATCTATGGCTTGCTGGTACTATCCATGCCTAGCTCATATGATCTGTTTCGTTTGATAAAATCTTCTCATGCTCATTTCAGTTTCATCATTATTGTGTTAATCATGTAAGACTTGGTCTCCATGTGCTGGATATGAGTGCTGCTAGTTAATGCTATTTATGCCTATTTGTTTTGGTTGATTAGGAGAAGTTTCAAGTCTAAATTGTTATCTTGATTTTAAATGGTAGCGTGTTGCCTTCCTTGGAAGTAAGTAGACCTTGAAGCCCCTTGGATTCACTGAGTTGCTGGAAAAACAAAGGATTTCATTAGTAAAATCATTAAAATCCAATGAATTCTCGATGACCTTGCTTGTGATCTAATATGACCATCCGTAAAAGAGGATGAGGGTGATTTAGGGTGGTTGTCTGTTTCTCTGTAATTTTGTTTTGATTTAAAGAATATATCTTTAAGATTTTTTCTAAGCTACTTGCATTAGAAAGTGAATAGAAGATTTAAAATAGCTCATGTTGGGGCATGAAACCAGTGAGATATCTACTTCTCGTCTCTCTTTCTTTTCTTTCTTTTATCTAGTTTCTCTCTTGTTCGATATTCATACCACTCCCCCGTTTCCCCTGCTTATGGAAATATGATTTTTAGAAAACCAATTGATTATTAAAAACTTGAGAATTCGCCCCTCTTCTCATAGTTCCCTCCAATTTTTTTTATTAATTTGCTACCTGTTTGACGGATTTGAGACTTTGAAATTATTTGTTTCGTGGTAGAATAATTAGATTTGTTTCCTTCATGTTGTTACTAAAAAGTCAAAGGATGTCTAGTTTCATCAAAAACTTGAGATTGTCTCGGGATTACTTGCCTAACTTAGCATTATTTTGAAAATTCTGATGTCTTTTCCTTTCATTCTATTCGAGGTTGAAAATTCTTTAAGATTTAATCTATCCTAGTCAGTTTACTTATTTGTTATGAAAAGAATGTAGTAACATTTGGTTAACCTGCATGGAAAGAGGTTCTTTGTCTAAGATTAGTTAGAATTAGGAAAACTTTGTTTCCTCACTTCTTTGTTACAGTTTGATATAACAATGTGGGCCTATCCCATTTTTCTTTGTTCACATCCTTATTCTAGATACATTTCCCTTTCATGATGCGTAGATATTGGAATGATACTTCTATGAATTGAATTTCTAATTGTTTGATTTATTCATTCTAGCTTGAGCTAGTTATTTAGAATAAGTATTAATTTTTTCCTTTGTTTTTGATGCATGTGAATCTGGTGTGTTTGAGTTCACCATGGACTCTTCCTTGCATTTCTCTCTTTGAGTCGAACTTCCGCAAGTCCTCAAATGGACTGATTGCCGAAGACCAAGTCTTGTATATACTAGTATACGGAGTATATACATGATTTTGTTGCTGATATACAACTAAAAATGAGAAAGGGAAGCTAACATACACGTGTAGGATCAAAATACGCATCTATACGACTGCTATACAGTCATATATACAAGAATAAACAGTAAACGTGAAGGGGAAGAAGCTGTGATATACAACTTGTATACTAAAATAGGTAAATGGACCAAAGTCCATGAAATTAAGCCTAAAGGCTGGGCAGATTCTGATGGGCCAATGCAGGGGTCCAAATCCTCAACGTTTCGTCCTTTTATTTATTTGTACTAACTCTAATTTTTTTTAATTAACTTAGTTGATTTTCCCCTTTGAAGTACCAAGTTGTTTTTGCAAATATACCATCTTTATTTTTTTTTAAAAGTTAACTATTTAATCCTAGAGTTCTAATTATTTCCTCAAAATCAACACTTGAACCTGCTCACAAGCCTTATTTTATTTCATATCACTTTGTCTTTCCTTGATAAAAAATGAATTTTTATTAAAAATAATTATTTCTTAATTAATTTGTCATTTAGCCTAATTAGTTAATTCTCTTGCAAGTATTTCTTAACTAATCAATATGAAATTGTTCTTGACGAATCATTTCTTTACTTATCAAAATATTTCACTATTTTCAAGTTAGTCAAAAGTTGTTTTCAGATATTCCGGACAACCGCACTATGCGGATACCCCGGGTGCCTTAAAAACCTTCTCGGGGTATTAATTTGAACCCTTACTCGATTTCTAAAAATTTGAAAGATTTTTCTATTTTAGTCTTTTAAATACTTTCCAAGGTTTTCTTAATTTCCTTTTCAAATAAATTAAGTGGCGATTTTGTTTTGATTAAATTTGGAATTTTTATAATGTTTTCGAATTAAATCAAGTCTTAACCATTTTTCCGCAAAACACTCACCCGATGGGAGAACCATCTAACCCCAAAACTAAACCCATGATCAATACTTAGAGAAAATATAGAACTAATCCATTAATAAAATTTCCAAGTCTAGAACCAAACACAAGTACAACTAAAATCGGAAAATGTACTTAAGCAAAACCATCCCTTGGAACTGAGTCGTCTTTACCAAAACTACTAAAGAATGTCAAGAAGGGGATGCAACCCCAAAAACTGAATGAAAAACATAAGTTCAGAACAAGGAGCTATGCCAATGATTAGAAATTCCATGGTAGATCAGATAAACTGCTCACTCTGAAATTAGAAATCAATCGCTGGATTCACAAGTGAGGTCTTGTAGGAGCCGCTGGAATATGTACTACACTCACAAAAGTAAATACAAGTATAGTATCAACACACAAGAACAATAGTGTACTGGTAGGGTCATTTGGCCAACCCAAGATGAAAATATGAACACTTAACTAAATAATAGTACAACAAGTTAATCCATGCTAAAAAACAATTATACACTTAGCACATAACACCAAATAGCAGTTTAGGATTTTAAAACAACAGTCAAGTTCAGTCAAGCCAAGTCAAGAAGTCAAGACAACTTAAGCAACTATGAAACATAGATAAATATATTCCCCGGTTCAATCATGGAACCGTCAAACTCACCTGAACCTCATATATACACGCTATGGGTAATACATCTACCCTTTAGCTATGACCTGTAGGGGACAAATTCCGTCCATGTACTAAACACCAGACATAAGTGTTTGACAATCTTATTTCACCAATAACCCGTGAGAATATCCCAAATACCAAAACATTCCACATTTTAGAAATCAAATAGGTCAAATCAATAAACAAGAAAAGTTATTGCATTGACCACACCAAACAACATGCATTAACCAGCCACACTACAAAGTAGTTAACATGCACATATAATACAAGTTGGATTAAACTACAATTTTATCACCTACCTCAAACCAAGCTTGCACAACTCCTCTAAGATGAGGTTTTGCCCTTGGGTGCAATTTTCACTTGCTCGTGGTCTAGAACATGCATAATAACACATAATTAATAAAATGGCCTATCATGTTGGGACTTATAACTCACCCCCGACCCCTAAGGTCAATTTCATGATCATTCCTTTCATGTTCTAGCGCTTTTATACCGCAATTCACCTAAAACTACCAATTCCATGGATAAATTAGTGAATTAACGAAGTGCAAAAGTAAATTATCCGTTAAAATTTATAACCCATTAACTTATTACTTAATTTTACCCCTCGCACTTGAAAATAGACAAAACCCGCCTTAAAACCCTCCCCAAACTCTATAATTTAGCAATTCTAAGGCTTAATCATCAATTACAAGTTAACTGAGATGAATTGCTTACCTTTACAAGGCCAAACGAAGAAAATCTAGTATATTTTTCCCTAAATCGCCCTTCCTTTGCCACAAAATGAGTTTTGAAATAATAAACTATTTTGGGGGAAAATATTAATTAAACTGTGATTTTCACTGCTATAGCGGCCAAGACCACTACAGCGGTATCGCGATAGTGGTACCTACTGCTATAGCGGGCCTTGACTGCCTTTGACCACAAATATATCGGCGTTGATAGAACAAAAAGTCCGTCTTCACCCAAAAATCCTACTTTTTGTAACACACCTTAAACTCGAGACATTCCAACCGATGCCCTTCATGCTAAGATTAATTCTGGGAGTTCTAGTTACCCAAATCCGGTTTTATAAATTCCTAGTCGTTTTAACTAACTAGAAATCAAATCAGACACCTCCAAACCAGCCCAAATCTTTCCCAATCCCTAGACCACACCTCGCTCCAATTTCATTCGAAACTAGCCTAGCCTAAAATTTATAACTTTCAAATCGGAAGGATTTTGGGGGCATGAGGTTTTAAATAAAGGACTTATACGTAACGATAAAGAGGGTCGCTACAAATTTAGTCCACAACAGCTGATGATTAAGTTAAGAAAATCATCAAACAAAACATCTCTTTGGACTGTCATCACTGTAACACCCAGTACATTTCCTACCCTACTTGATTGGTGATCTAGAGTTTATATATCTTATTTAAACCATGTTTTACCTTTGTTTTGAGAGCAATAAGTACGTATTTGGTATTTGTTTTGATGGACTATTGATATTGTGCTAGTATCCGCAAAGAAAAGTCGAAGAAAAGAAGAAAATTGGAATTTAAGTGTGGGGCGCGCCCAGGGGCGTACCAGGCCGCTTTCTGCCAAAATTTTTATGGCACAGGAAACATAGGGGTGCGCCAGGCTGCTTTGCGCCAAATTTTTTCTCTGACCACTAGTCTCTAAATAAGGCTCTTGGATTATGGTATCATTATTCCATCTTAGTGGGACTACTCTTAGACTATTTTGGCATCCAAATGAGGGTTAATTCTTCACCCTTTTTATTTTTTTTATAATTTTTATCAATTTATGATAAATTAAGCCATGAGTGGCAAATATCGCTTATTCTTGGGATTGAGGCTACGAACATGAATCTCGTGAGTTGAATATTTTCGTAACATTTATGGAATTATTTAAACATGAGATAGTTGGTGGATCATACATTGAAATTGGTGGTCTAAGGTAACATGTGTTAATGGGCTCAATTTGAGGCCCAAAATAAAGCCAAAAGACATGGCCCAAAAGGGCAAATGACCCATCCTTCAATGTTGATATAAGACAAGGAAAAATCAGATTTTTATTCATATAAACACACATGCCATTCTAGACATTTCCAAGATTTTTCTTTTATCTCTCAAAACCCTAAGCCATCTCTTTGGACAAGATCATCATTTTTCAAGCTTGGGTAAGTGTTTAATCTTGTGATTTAATATATTATATGCATGAGATATTGTGAAGATCATGATGGTGGTGTCTAAAAGTGTTAAGTAGTGCACTTTTGCTTTTTGCTAAAAGATGTGTCATCCATGTGATTTGAACTTGAAAGGAGACTTGAGGATTTGATGGAAGTGAATGATGTGTATGAAATATCAACATTAAGGGTATGGTTATGTCCTTAACTTGTTTTTTTTTTCTATGTGTATAACTTGTGGGATTGTTGTGGGATTGTTGTTATGAAACGTATTGAGGTGACTTGGTGGAGTAACTGTGACGTAGTGTTAATAAGGAAGCGTAAAGGAGAAACTTGGAGTGAAATGCTATTGGTTTATAATGTCTTGGTAAATGTATGGAATGTTGTGGTATTTTTGGTATGACAATGCCGTGAAGTGTATGGTAAAGGGTGGAATGACGTTATAGGGCAATCATGTAACTCATTGTAGTCTTATGCACTTGTAAGGTAGCTAGTTGTTAACATGAGCTCCGTTATGTACTTGTGTTGTAGAGAAAAACGTAAGGAAGGAGCTGTATTATTGTATTCACATATAGGACTGTGTATTCATATTGGAAAAATAAGGTATGTAAGGTTACTCATTTCATATCCTTCTGCAGCACATAGTGTTCACATCGTCATTGTTCTTGTTCCATTCCGAAATGTTCTAAGGTATATCATTTCAGGTTGTTATCTATTGTTATTCACATGGTCCTTATTCATTGATCAATTGTTATTCATGTGTCACATAATTGTGGACATGGTTCCAAAGTTCCAATAATGTTATGTTTCAAAGTTCCAATAATGTTTCAACCACCAATGTATCAATCTGACACAAGCAAATGTATCAATCTCACACAAGTAAAGGTATCAATCTCTCACAAGTAAGGAATGAAGTAATGTATATATTTATATTATGGCCCACCGATAGGTGAATGATTGTTGATATTATATTATGGCCCACCGATAAGGTGGATGATTATTCATATAATACATTATACTATGTTATGGCCTACCGATAAGGTGGATGATTGTACTATAGCCCACTGATTAGCTGGATGAATGATATATGGCCCACTGATTAGCTGGATGAATGGTAATAAGGATGAAGGTAAAAGCAAAGAAAGTAAAGCACGTGAGTGAAAATATATCACTTGAAGGAAAGTATATATGAGTGATATATTATATGAATGATAATGATATAAATGAATGATCGACAATGAAAGTAATGAAAGCAATGTACATGGTTCCACATAAACAGAACGGAGGTATATCCATATTGATTATTTCACTTGTACTTGATATCATTGAAGTACTTATGTATCATGCAGTTTCTTATAGCCTTACATACTCAGTACATTCTTCGTACTGACGTCCCTTGGGGGACTTACCTTACTTGCTGCAGGCAGAGGTGTTAGTAGACCTCCACAGTAGATTGCGGGTCATTTGCAGATCTTTGGTGAGCTCCAGTTGGTTTGGGGCTTTCCAAGTCACATGTGTACATTTGTTTTGGTATTGTAAATGATGTATAAAGCGGGGACTTATCCCGACTTTAGGTTGGTTATGTGTATGCATCTGTTAGAGGCTTTGTAGACGTACGTGGTGAGATGAATGAAAGAATGTATGTCCATTTTGACTTGGTGGCCTTAACGACCAAGTTTCGTATATGTATATATCATATGTTTTCCATAACTTCCGCTATTGGCATCTTATATCTCTATGTGATGGTGATACTTATTGAGTGACATGCGTATAAGTGTATATGATTGAAGATTGGTTCTCTCGGGCCTTAACGGCTTCGGGTACCAGTCCGCTCAGTTGAAATTCAAGGCATGATAAAAGTGGTATCAGAGCAGGTCGTCCTAAGGGTATCTACAAAGTCGTGTCTGAGTAGAGTCTTGCTTATGGATGTGTTGTGCACCACATTTATAAGCAGGAGGCTACGGTACATTTAAGAGTTGTTTATTTTCTTCATTTCTAGATCGTACAATAGAGCCAATGATGTAAGTGGAATCATATCTGACCATTGTAATTAGTTTTCTTTGTTGTAGCCGAAGGACGTAGGATTTTCTGAAATTAGATCCTCCCATATTCACTGGGTCAGATCCAAAAGCAGATCCACATGATTTCGTGGACCAAATTCAAAGGGCTCTAGATGTTATGCACGTGACTGGTGCAGAAACAGTTGAGCTTGCAGCCTATAGATTGAAAGGAGAAGCTATATTGTGGTATGAAGATTGGAAGAGATCTCGTGGTATTGGTGCAATTCCAGCTAGTTGGGAAGAATTTAAAATGAAATTCCTTGATCACTATCTTCCCTATGAGATCTGAGAGGCTCACGCAGATCAATTTTTAAATATCTGTCAAGGGAATATGAGTGTCAGAGAATACAGTCTGCAGTTTAATTCTTTGGATCGATATGCTCCGAATGTAGTGGCTACAATGACAAACAGAGTCTATCGATATGTGGACAGATTGGATCCATACTTGGTGAGGGACTGCACTATTGCTGCTTTGAACAGAGATATGGATATAGCCAGAATACAGGCTTTTTCGCAGAAGATGGAGGACCAGAGGCAAAGAAGAAGGGTACACGAATTTGAACGAGGGCCGCCAAAGAGGGCTAGACCTATGGGACAGTATATGGTGTCCCAAGGAGAATCTAGGCCTCGGATTTTTCCTAGACCGCCTAGACCATCATTTTCTTCCCCTACAGCAGTTACTTCATCCCAGTTTCGGGGATTTAGAGGTAGCTATTTTGGGCAGAGCAGTGTGGCTCGAGGTTCACAAACGACAGGAATTTCTTTCCAATCATGTCAACACTGTGGGAAGTCTCATTTAGGTGAATGCCGGGTTGGAATGAATGTTTGCTATTTTTGCGGCGTGCCGGGGCACATGGTGAGAGAGTGCCCACAAAGGGGTATGGGTGGTATAGCACGACCTACGGGATCAACCATTGCATCATCATCATCAGTTCCTTCCCTAGGAAAAGGAGTGCAGCCTATTGGGCGTGGTCGAGGTGCTAGAGGAGTGGCTAGTTCCAGTGGAGCCCAGAATCGTACTTATGCTCTAGTGGACCGGCAGAATTTGGAGGCTTCACAGATGTAGTCACAAGTACAATATCTATATTTTCACAAAATGCATATGCATTGATTGATCCGGGTTCTACATTGTCATATATTACTCCATTAATTGATGCAAAATTTGAAAGAACACCGAAATTATTAATTAAGTCAATTGAAGTATCTACACCAGTTGGTGAATCTATTGTTGCAAAAAGAGTATATCGTAATTGTGTGGTAAATGTGTGTGGTTATGATACACTGGATGATCTTATAGAAGTAGAAATGGTGGATTTTGATGTCATAATGGGTATGGATTGGTTGGCTTCTTGTTATGCCACGATGGATTCCGAGCTAAGAAAGTGCATTTTTATTTTCCACTAACGAATGTTCTTGAATGGAGGGGTGACGTAGGGGCACCGAGAGGGAAATTTATTTCCTATCTTAAAGCAAGGAAAATGATAGCCAAGGGGTACATATGTCACTTAGTATAAGTGAAAGCTACTGATGTGGAACCACTAACTCCTCAGTCGGTTCTAGTGGTCAATGAATTCCTTGATGTATTTCCTAAGGATCTTCCAGGAGTGCCCCCAGAACGGGAAGTAGAGTTTGGTATTGATGTGATTCCAAGCATTCAGCCTATCTCTATTCCTATGTATAGAATGGCTCCAGCAGAATTGCGAGAATTGAAGGAGCAATTAAAAGACTTGCTGGACAAGGGCTTCATCAGGCCTAGTATGTCCCTGTGGGGTGCACCAGTATTGTTTGTACGGAAGAAAGACGACACATTGAGAATGTGCATTGACTATCGACAATTGAATAAGGTAACGATCAAGAACAAATATCCCCTCCCCAGAATTGACGATTTGTTTGATCAGTTATAGGGTGCCAAATGTTTTTCAAAGATTGACTTGAGATCGGGATACCATCAAGTCTGAGATCGGGATACCATCAAGTCAGAGTTAGAGAAACAGATATACCCAAGATAGTTTTTCGAACACGGTATGGTCATTATGAATTTTTAGTTATGTCGTTTGGACTAACAAATGCACCAGCTGTTTTCATGGATTTGATGAATAGGGTGTTTAAGCCATTTCTAGACGTGTTCGTGACCATGTTTATAGATGACATTCTGGGTTATTCAAGATCACAAGAGGACCAAGATAATCACTTGCGGCAGGTGTTACAGATTCTTCGTGATCGTAAGTTATGTGCAACGCTCTTTAAGTGTGAATTTTGGTTAAAATCTGTATCCTTCTTGGGTCACATGGTATCAGATAAAGGAATGAGGGATGATACCCAAAAGATAGAAGCCGTGAAGAATTAGCCAAAACCTACGACGCCTACAGAGGTTCGTAGTTTTCTTGGGTTGGCAGGCTATTACAGAAAGTTTGTTGAAGAGTTTTTCTTTCATTTTAGCACCCTTAAAAAGCTAACATATAAAGCAACCAAGTTTTCGTGGAATGATGCATGTGAGAAGAGTTTCCAAGAGCTGAAAGATAACTTGACTTCTACACCTGTATTAGTACTTTCCGAAGGCACATAAGGGTATGCAGTATATTGTGATGTTTCAGGAGTCGGCTTAGGATGTGTATTGATGTAACATGGTCATGTAATAGCCTATTCCTCAAGACAATTGCGTCCACATGAAAGAAATTATCCAACACATGATCTTGAGTTAGCGGTCGGGATATTTGCTTTAAAAAAAATAAAATATGGCACCACTATTTGTATAGGGTTCATGTTGATATATATACTGATCATGAAAGTTTGCAGTATATTTTTTTTTTTTTACAAAAGAACCCACACTGAAGACAGCAAAGGTGGCTGAAATTACTAAAAGAAGATGATAGTGATATCTTATACCATCCAGGAAAAGCAAACGTGGTAACCGATGTGTTAAGCCAGTTAGACAGCTTGAGGGTTCGTCTTCTTGAAACTCCAGATGAAAGAATTATAGTGTACAAGGCGACAGAGTCTTCACTTGTAGCTAAGAGAAGGAAAAGCAATATGCAAATCCTATTTTAGTTCAGTAAAAAAGAATGTACAGCAAAGTTCGACGAAGGTATTTGAACTTACGTAAGGGGGAGTACTTCAATGCCAAGGTAGATTTTGTGTACCGGATATAGATGAACTAAGGAAATGAATTATGACAGAAGCACATCATTCACGGTATTCTATGCATTTGGGAGCAACCAAAATGTACCATAGTTTGGAAGAGATGTATTGGTGAGGCAATATAAAGAAGAAGAACATTGCAGACTTTGTAGCTCATTGTCCGAATTGTCAACAGGTAAAAATAGAGCATCAGAAACCTGGAGGTTATATGTAATACAGTAATATTCTAGTTTGGAAGAGGGATATGATTAACATGGGTTTCATCACAAGTTTACCTCGTACATTTCGAAAATTTGATTACATGTAGATGATAGTTGACAGACTTACCAAGTAGCACACTTTTTACCTTTCAAGACCACTAGTACAATTGGAAATTATGCAAGATTGTATGTCAAAGAGATAGTGTGATTACATGGTATTCCAATTTTTGTTATATCAGACAGATGGGAAAACAGAACGTACTATTCAAACACTTGAAGATATGCTACGAGCTTATACAGGTGATGGGGTATTTGTGAAAGAGACACCTATTGCCATTCTAGAGCGACATGTGAAGAGGATAAGGAATAAAGAAATATCTTCCGTAAAAGTACTTTAGAGAAATCAACAAGCAGAAGAAATCACATGGGATGCCGAAGAAATGACGAAGTCAAAGTACCCATATTTGTTTCACACAGAAGAAAATGTTCAAAGTGTGGAAGGAGAGCAATAACAAGTAAGTATCTATAAGCATTATGTGTATATGTATATATGCTAACATGAAAGTGCATTTGTTTTAACATTCGAGGACGAATGTTTCTAAGGGGGGAAAGATGTAACACCCCGTACATTTCCGACCCTACTTGATTGGTGATCTAGAGTTTATATGTCTTATTTGAACCATGTTTACCTTTGTTTTGAGAGCAATAAGTATGTATTTAGTATTGTTTTTGATGGACTATTGATATTGTACTAGTATCCGCAAAGAAAAGTCGAAGAAAAGAAGAAAATTGGAATTTAAGTGTGGGGCGCGCACAGGGGCATGCCAGGCCGCTTTTGGCCAAAATTTTTATGGCACAGGCAGCATAGGGGCGCGCCAGGCAGCGTGCCAGGCTGCTTTACGCCAAATTTTTTCTCCGACCACTAGTCTCTAAATAAGGCTCTTGGATTATGGTATCATTATTCCATCTTAGTGGGACTACTCTTGGACTATTTTGGCATCCAAATGAGTGTTAATTCTTCGTTCTTTTATTTTTTTTATAATTTTTATCAATTTATGATAAATTAAGCCATGAGTGGCAAATATCGCTTATTCTTGGGATTGAGGCTACGAACATGAATCTCGTGAGTTGAATATTGTCATAACATTTATGGAATTATTTAAACATTAGATAGTTGGTGGATCATACATTGAAATTGGTGGGATAAGGTAACATGTGTTAATGGGCTCAATTTGAGAACCAAAATGAAGCCAAAAGATATGGCCCAAAAGGGCAAATGACCCATTCTTCCACGTTGACCAAGTAAACACGGAATTTAATGCCAAGAATTGGCTAAGGATGAGTTGAGGGGATATATAAGACAAGTAAAAATAAGATTCTTATTCACATAAACACACATTCCATTCTAGACATTTCCAAGATTTTCCTTTTATCTCTCAAAACCCTAAGCCATCCTTTGGACAAGATCATCATTTTTCAAGCTTGGGTAAGTGCTTAATATTTTGATTTAATATATTATATGCATGAGATATTGTGTAGATCATGATGGTGGTGTCTAAAAGTGTTAAGTAGTGCACTTTTGCTTTTTGCTAAAAGATGTGTCATCCATGTGATTTGAACTTGAAAGGAGACTTGAGGTTTTGATGGAAGTGAATGATGTGTATGAAATATCAACATGTATGGTGTGGTTATGTCCTTAACTTGTTTTTTTTCTATGTGTATAACTTGTGGGCTTGTTATTATGAAACGTATTGAGGTGACTTGGTGGAGTAATTGTGACGTAGTGTTAATAAGGAAGCGTAAAGGAGAAACTTGGCGTGAAATGCTATTGGTTTATGATGTCTTGGTCAATTTATGGAATGTTGTGGTATTTTTGGTATGACAATGCCGTGAAGTGTATGGTAAAGGTTGTAATGACGTTATAGGGCAATCATGTAACTCATTGTAGTCTTATGCACTTGTAAGGTAGCTAGTTGTTATCATGAGCTCCGTTATGTACTTGTGTTGTAGAGAAAAATGTAAGGAAGGAGCTGGATTATTGTATTCACATATAGGACTGTGTATTCATATTGGGAAGATAAGGTATGTAAGGTTACTCTTTTCGAATCCTTCTGCAACACATAGTGTTCACATCGTCATTGTACTTGTTCCATTCCAAAATGTTCTAAGGTATATCATTTTAGGTTGTTATCTATTGTTATTCACATGGTCCTTATTCATTGATCAATTGTTATTCATGTGTCACATAATTGTGGACATGGTTCCAAAGTTCCAATAATGTTATGTTCCAAAGTTCCAATAATGTTTCAACAACCAATGTATCAATCTGACACAAGCAAATGTATCAATCTCACACAAGTAAAGGTATCAATCTCTCAAAAGTAAGGAATGAAGTAATGTATATATTTATATTATGGCCCACCGATAGGTGGATGATTGTTGATATTATATTATGGCCCACTGATAAGGTGGATGATTGTTGATATAATACATTATACTATGTTATGGCTTACCGATAAGGTGGATGATTGTACTATAGCCCACTGATCAGCTGGATGAATGATATATGGCCCACTGATTAGCTGGATGAATGGTAATAAGGATGAAGGTAAAAGCAAAGAAAGTAAAGCACTTGAGTGAAAATATAGCACTTGAAGGAAAGTATCTATGAGCGATATATTATATGAATGATAATGATATGAATGAATGATCGACAATTAAAGTAATGAAAGCAATGTACATGGTTCCACATAACAGAACAGAGGTTTATCCATATTGATTATTTCACTTGTACTTGATATCATTGAAGTACTTATGTATCATGCAGTTTCTTATAGCCTTACATACTCAGTACATTCTTCGTACTGACGTCCCTTGGGGGACTTACCTTACTTATTGCAGGCACAGGTGTTAGTAGACCTCCACAGTAGGTTGCGGGTCATTTGTAGATCTTTGGTGAGCTCCAGTTGGTTCGGGGCTTTCTAAGTCACATGTGTACATTTGTTTTGGTATTGTAAATGTTGTATAAAGCGGGAACTTGTCCCGACTTTAGGTTGGTTATGTGTATGCATCTGTTAGAGGCTTTGTAGACGTACGTGGTGAGATGAATGAAAGAATGTATGTCCATTTTGACTTGGTGGCCCTAACGGCCAAGTTTCGTATATGTATATATCACATGTTTTCCATGACTTCGGCTATTGGAATCTTATATCTCTATGTGATGGTGATGCTTATTGAGTGACATACGTATGAGTGTATATGTATGAAGATTGGTTCTCTCGGGACTTAATGGCTTCGGGTGCCAGTCCGCCCCATTGGAATTCGAGGCGTGACAATCACTATCGTCTCTAACATGTCACCATCCTTCCAAGGCCAAATAAATCGATTGGTCTTCTAAATCCATTCACCATGACAATCAATCCCCATTGTTATTGATTCCTCCAATAATGGTACCTAAAGAAATTTGTTTAAAAAGTTAATTATGATAGTATAGTAAAGTTGAGTGGCTATATACAATAATAAAATTATATGCACTATCATTGTCCCAATAAGTAACTCATCTATTGCAACAGATAAGTCATCTGTTGTAACTGATTAGTATTCTATTGCAACAAATGACTAATTTTTTTGATTCAGCTTCTGGTTCTATCCCAGTATTATCACCTGCTGTAACATGAATCTAACAGGTAAGTAATCTGTTGCTACAGATGAGATGACTCATCTGTTGCAATAAATGACTCATCTGCTGCAGCAGATGACCTACCTGTTGGATACATGTTCAGAAACAGAAGATGAATCCAATAGGTAAGTTATCTATTGCAATAAATGAGTCATCTATTGCAACAAATAACTCATCTGTTGCAGCAGATGACTTATGTTTTGGATTAAGCTTCTGGTTTTGAACCAGCTTTGCCAGCTGATGTAAAATGAATCCAATAGGTAGGTCATCTATTGCAACAGATGACTTAACTATTGCAACAGATGACTTATCTGTCGCAACAAATGACTTACCTGTTGGATTCATGCTCAGAAATAGTAGCTTAATTCAATAGGTAGGTTATTTACTACAACAGATGACCCATCTATTACAGCAGAGGACCCATCTGTTATAACAAATGTCTCATCTGTTGCAACAGATAACTTAGCTGTTGGATTTAGCTGTTGTAATATAAATCCAACAGGTAGGTCATCTGCTGCAACATATAAGTCATCTGTTGCAGCAGATGACCCATCTGTTGCAACAGATAACTTAGCTATTGGATTCAGCTGCTGTAATATGAATCCAACAGGTAGGTCATCTGCTGCAACAAATGAGACTTACCTGTTGAAACTACTTTAATAGTAGTGAAAACTGTCCAACAACTGTTGTAAATGAATACAACAGCTGTTGGATACGCTACTGAAAATTGTTGAAAAAGTAGCAGATATACCCAAATGAGAAATTAAACTAAAAATCATTATTTTACTTACCAAAATCACCTATGAATTAATGCCCAGTGATATACGAACAAAATTTGGTCCAGTGGAAGTAGTAGAGACAACAACAACAACAACAATGTCACAACAAGCAGTAGAAGAAGAAGAAGATGATGAACAAGAAAAAAAAGATGATGATGAAGACGAAGAGGAAGAAGAAGAAGAAGAAGAAGAAGAAGAAGAAGAAGAAGAAGAAGAAGAAGAAGAAGAAGAAGAAGAAAAGCAGAAGTAACAACGAACAACAACAATGGAGAAAAGCACCAAAAGCGAAGAGAGAAAAAACAGGAGCAGCAACCGCATTTTATCCTCCCTTTTTTCCCTCCATTTTTAGTTATTAGGATTTTATAATGGACCAAAGTGTAAAATAAAAAACTTGTGTGCAACTCTCACACATGAGTTAAAACTTCTTAATCCTTCATTTAATTTTTGTCACCCACACTTAATAATTAAGACTTGAGTCACCAACATTTAATTTGAAACTTTTCTGCCACTCTTAATTCATTGTTCCAGTAAGTTAGATCTTTTGGTTAATTAGAACCTGTTTTGATGCGCATATTGCTTTTGGGAGACTATTCAAAACTAAGGGCTTGTTTGGAAGGGAATTGAATTTGGTGTAATTAACATGTTTGGTTGGTCAGGTAATTACTTGGTCAGCAGGTAAATGGCGTAATTACAAGCTGATTACTTTTCAATTTTTATTTTTATTTTTTTCATTTTAATTTATTTTTAATTTCTATTATTTTAAATTATTTTTTATTTTTATTATTCTAATATTTTTAAAAAATATTTTTTTTATTATATATAGTTTATATTTCATTTCCTTCAAATTTCTAACATTTACTTCTTGTGATTCCATGTAATTGTTCGTATTATCTATTTTTTATTTATTTTATATTTATTTTTTTCATTTAGCATAATTTGTTAGTATTCTAATTTTTAAATTAAAGTAAAATTCATTATTAAATAAGGTTATAAACCTACGTTTTGCTTTTATTTTGAATCATTTTTATGTACGTTATGTTTAAATTTGACATAAGAGTATTATGCTAACTTTTTTGTTTTGAATTTTGAACTTATGTTATAGTTTCAATTACAATTTTTTTTTTACTAGTATTGACTTGATATTTCACATTGCAAGCCATTCATTTTTTTAGTTAGAATTAATAAATTATCTTTTGTCAAATGTTATAATAATTTTATGACATTATATTTATGATATTGATTTTTTTTTGGCAAACATGTATTTCATGATTTTCTTAAAAATTCATATACTATTAGTTTTTATGATTAATTTAATTAAAATATACTAATTTAAAAAATATAAATCAAATATTTTTTTATAATATTAGTTAAGAACATATGTTTATTAATTAATATATTCTCAAAAGTCAATATATATATCATAAATATTTAATTTATTAGCATTTATAAAAGCCTTTATTTGTCTAATATAAATTTTAGTTTTTGATAATTAACTTTTATTTTAAAATTTTAATATAACCATGTGATTAGACTTGTGTAACCAAACAATACACTTGTAATTACATTGTGGCAAACACACATGTCATAGTAATTACTAGGCTGATAATTACTACCCTATTAATTACACCAATTTCAATTCCAGGTGACTTTCCAAACCCTAACTAAACCAGCTAGGAAGTAATGAGTTCGATATGGGAAAAAGATAATGGGAAAGGATTTAAAATAATTTGAAAATGGTTTAAATTCTCTCTTTTTCTAATTAAAAAAATAATAAAATGAGAGAAAATAAGTAATACTAAACAAAAAAGTAAATAAGAAATATAAAAAGAATACATATATTTTTTTATTCCTTTTATATATTTCCCCCGTGTATTTTATATCAAATTGAGTTATTTCTCAAATTTTCATTGACCTTATGCAAACATTCTACTAAAGTAATTTATTTTTTTCTAGGAAAATATGATCATTGAACTATGTACATCTTTTCAAAACAAGGTGAAATTAACAAATAGTTAAAGACTTGTTTGGAAAGCAACAGTTTGGCATGATATGCAATATGAAAAAATAAGTCAATACTACTAAAGCAAATGAATTGAAACATATACTCTTATATCAGATTCCAACATAACATAAAATAAGTTTCACCATACCCTAAGTAGATATACTTCATAAGAGAAAGGGAATATAAGTCTATAATCTCATTCAATGATAAAATTCTACTTTAATTCAAACACTAGAATAATAATGCAATTATGTGCTAAATGAAAAAAATAAAAAAAATACGAGTAATTACATTGGATCATAAGTAGTAAAGATTGGAAAATGAGAAGAAAAAAGATGAAAAATAAATAATGTAAAATGAAATTTTTTTTTCAAAATTATCAAAAAGTAAAAATAAAAAATAAATCAAAATAATCAAAATAAAAAATTTAAAAGAAAAAATTTAAAAAAATAAATAAAAATAAAAAGTAACCTTGTAGTTCTTAATTTTTTTCTTTATTTTACTTATTTTGGAAAGATGTACATAGTCCAATGACCATATTTTTCTATAAAAACAAAAGTTACTTTTACTGGGATGTTTGCACAAGTTCAGTGACAATTTGATAATTAACTCTATCATTTTTCATGTCTTTGGACTTTGGAACCGAATCGTCTATCACATATCAGGTGCGTTATATACTTTGTCCTTCAAAGACTTCTCATTGCAATATTTATAATTGGATTACAACATAGGATAATCAAATGTATTTGTCAATAACTTGAATTATCTTTTGAACGAGGATCATAGTAATGATAATTCATTATGTATAATTTAGTTTTCATCTGCTTATCATCTCTTTCCATAATGTAAGAAAATCTAATATTTATCCCAACCTCATTTGGGGATCCATCTTTCTGCATTGTGGTGAGGAAACTGAATCACATATTGTACAATCAAATTTTTAATTAAGAATTATTTTTGTTGCTAAACTGAACCAATTGATAATGAAATCTTGGTGGCTTGATACGTACAAGTGCTTGTACATTTTAAATAACACATCATATATTAAATTTTTTTTGTGAGATTTGTTCTCATAACCAACAATTTATTTTTAACTGGAGACACATAATTTCTGCTAAACTAACCAACATTATCCACAAAATTTTATAGTTTGAAATCATGTTCTTAATATACAAATTGAGCAAACAACCTTGTAAAATCAAACTGCAAGTTGATAGTCAAGCACATATGACCATACCATGAATGCATTTATTAAATCATTTTCCAAAAGTTTAGAAAATTAAATCTCAACCTTAACCGGTATCAAGATCAATTTTTCATGAGAACAAGCATACCATAAAAATTCTTGAAGATCTTTTATTTCTTTGATAAATGCCATATTAAATTCATAATTATTTTTGTGCATCTTATATAAATCAGGATGGTCAACTGATCATGCCAACTGACATTCGTTTTTGTAATTTTAATTTACTGTTGCTTGTGATTCTATCACTATGTTCATATTTGCATGTTATAAATAGAACAAAAAGGCAGGTAACTTTTCACATAGATATTTATAACACCCTTTAATTGTAGTAATATGAAGATATTAATTCATTCCATGATTTATAGTCTCAATATAATTTATTTTTAGTCAATACATTTTAAACATAACGAGTTTCTTTTGAAACTTATTACAATATTAATATTTTAAACAATTTCATTCCTCCAGATAGTAATAAATTAGCTCTTTTGGAGCTCTCAATTGATTTTGTGTACTATCATATACTTCGCAACACCGTTTGTATGGTGAACATCTCCTTCAAGGAGAAAATTATATTATTATTATAGTGATCAAAATTATTATAGGCAAGACCTATTTCTTTCTTTACTTTAGTCTTTAATACCTTTTTATAAGACATGGCAAAATATTTTGACGTAGCATGGGAACACAATTAATGACAAATTTGTGTGGCCATATAATAATATTCATTTTGATTTTGGCGACAACTTTTATAGGCAAGACTTATCATTTTCTTTTACCCTTCGATAGTTCATAACAAAACATACCATAATATTTTTGATTTACTAAATGATCAATGGCCATTTGTGTCAAAATAAAGTTTCTTTATTTCGCTCAAACTTCCTGTAAAGGTGAGTTGTAATATTTATCCAATCATACATGGAGCACATCCTTATTCATAACTTTTATTATATCTTGACAGATTCACTTTCAAGAATTGACGAGTATTTATGATTTCTTATCACAAGTCACATTCTCTCCAAGGATTGGACTATAATCATACGTACTTCATAAATTTTTATTATAAAATTATCGCTACGCCTTGACATTTATCAAATTTATACGACCCACTCTCACATCACTTTAAAAGGTAAAGTGCACCTTATTTTATATTTCTTTCTTTTGATGGAGGGTTTATGAAAAAAAATATTAAGCTAGGTTGCACCATAATCATGTGCCCAACAACCTTTTATATCAAATTGACAAAAATATCTTCACTTTTTAAAGGATCATTTTGAAGAACCCATAAGAGCATTGCGACTGATGTGTACACGTGTCAAAAAGAGCATATGATGAAGAGAAACCACATCATGATCGAAGAAAAGAATGCAACAAGGTTGTGAGTGTTTTTGTATCTTTCTATCTCCTAAAACACAACTGATGTTGTGATCAGAAGATAGAGGGACTATTTGTATTGGGAAAAACCTGCTTGAGACATGTGGCATGTTGGGAGAATAATACATGATATTGAAATTTATTGGAGACTTGCGATCCTGCGGGATCGTCTTCAGATGACGCCCTCGGGCAGGACATGATAAAGAATCATGCCCATGATAACATGGAAGAAAAGACAAAGGGGAAAACTATGTTAGAAGGGTTAGGTGCGCAGACGAGCTGGTACAAACTTGAGAGGCACATGAGTATTAGCTAGCACCACCAATAAATTTGACATATAGCATTGTAACGACCTAATCTGTCATTATTATAAATCACCTCGGGGTTAGTACGGAGTCCTGAAATTATCAGGATATTAATTGAAACGTACGCGGGGCCTTGAGCATTAAAAATTAGGGGACTTAAACTTTTGGGTCGGACTGACATCATTTTGCTATAGCAGTAATTATTCCGCTATAGCAGTACCTCTATGGTGGTAGACCCATCGCTATAGCAGTGTGATGTGACCAATATAGGTTATTTTCTTCCTTCTTATTAACTGATGTAGAAATATGGGGAGGCTACAAATAACCCTAAAGGCTGCTTCCCAAGCCTTAGAGCCACAAAATGAGGAGAAAAGAGTGTGTATGGGTGCAAACCCATGGGTTTTTAGGGACTAACACATTCATGAGATCGACTACATGCTAGGATTTTACTTGGTTCATCCTTTCTTCAGCTGGATGACATCCAGTTAAGCTAAGGTTTAATTGAGTAGCACAGAGTCGACTTTGAAAGCATGATTATAATGTAGATTTACCGGAGATTACATGTTTAGGCCTTCGGGCATGGGGTTATGGTGGTTAGTATCAGTTAGAGTCCAAGTCATATTCGTTTGGGGGCTGCTTATGTATTAAGTGTCATGCTGAGTTATGCGTATGTCATGAATTGATGTTCCCCATCCTATGCATGTAATTTGGAGGGTAAGTATGGGTAAACTTATAGTCATGGGCAATATTCCTTCATAGGGGTCATAACCATAGGTGAAGTAGGGTAGTTTCCTTAATACTTAAGGTGGTATAAATTGTTATAGTCCTTGGGGCTCATTCTTATGGATGCAAGGTTGTGAGGTTCCTAACCAGTGGGGTAGGTGATATTGGTGTAATTAATCCAACTTGTACTATATATACATATTAACTACTTTATAGTGTGATTGGTTAATGTATGCTTATGGGTGTGATGCATGCATTATTTACTTGCTTTTGACTTGCCCTGCCTTGTATTGTGAATTGTGGAATGTTTCAGTATTTGGGACGTTTCTCACAGGTTATGGTTGGATTAAGGATTACAGACATTCATATATGGGGTTTTAGTACATGGACGATAATCATCCCCTGTAGGTCATGTCTAGAGGGTGGATGCATCACCCATACCGTATATGTACGAAGGTATATATAAGTTTGACAATTCCATGAGTGAACCGGGGATTAATCTTACATGTTGGATATATTTTTATTGAGATCCTTGTGTGGTTCAGGTACTTGTACTATCCTTGGATGCCATGTTGTTAGAGTCAGGGTATGTTGACTTGGAATTAATTGAGGTCCAACTCCTTGATTGATTAGGGTTGGGCTTGGGCTGTTTGGTGTATGTCTTAAGGTGTAATTGTGTATACTTGATATTATTATTCATGTTTGACTTGACTTGGTGAACATTTTTGATTTATTTCTCTTGAGTATTCACGTGTTTCTATTCGTATAACTCTTAAGGGTAGGTTGTTTGGGTCTTGGTATCTTTGGATGTCATATTACTTTAGGATCGGTGAATACCCAACTCAATCCCTCTTCCTTATCATGGCTATCAGATTACTATTCTGGGTAGTCGGGTACTGATGTGAACAAGGTTGTTTAAGAGAAGTGAGGCTAGTAAACAAAGGGATGAAAGTCGGCGTGGGGTAGGCTGGGCTGGTTATCAAAAAGCCGGGAGGCAAGCCTTGTTCCAAATGGGTCTTCACCGGGTATGTTAGGTTACTGGCTAGACTCTTAGCTTAGGTCTAGGGTGTGTCTGTATGGTAGTAGTCTCATTAGGGGTGATATTAACTTTTAGTGTGAGGTCAGGCTCAGTGGTTTTAGGATAGAGAGGAAGCTTTGCGAAGGGATAACAAGTCGCATAAGTATGCAGGTTTTCTTCTGATTATTTATGTTATAATTGTGTAATCCAATTTGGGTCGACCGATGAGGCTTACCAGCGTGTGTGGTTGTACTAATGCTACTCTTGCTATACCCATTTTGGGGTATAGTCTTTTATAGGTTTAAATTTGGTTTCTTGACTGTTCCGGTAGAGATCATTTAGCAGCTCCCACTTTCTCCTTCATGGTGGAAGCTGTGTCTTTACTGTTTTCTCTTTAGCAGCTCTTGTAACTGTTTAGACTAGGCCCTAGGGGTAGATTTTATTCTGCATTTATTATTGTAAATCTGTTGTAATAAGGAATGGTATTCTGTTAATTAATAAAGACTTCTATATATTATATTGAATGGGTGGTAAGAGGTTCTCCTATCTAGGTGAATTAGATTAGGCGCCCTTACGATTCGGTAGTTTGGGTCGTGACAATTTGGTATCCGAGGCAGGTTACTGATCTTTTAGTACAAGAGCAAATATCAAGTAGAGTCCTTCGAATTGGTGTGTTGATGTCCACATCTAATTGTCACGACCTGAAATCCCATTCGGGCCAGACTGGCACCCGAAGCAGATATGGCCTGAGAGAATCAATCTTTGCTCATGAACATTCGTATGCGTAACCTCGTATGAATCTTATTATACCTCATGAGACTATGCGGAAGTCATGGACATGGAACATATGCTATATAAATACATCTTTATGAAACTTGGCCGTTGGGGCCATTAAGTCAAAACGGACATTCGTCTCTTACATCCACGTACCCACATATGTCTACAAAAGCCTCTACCAGATGTATCAACAAGATCAACTTAAAGTCGGGACAAGTCCCCGCTTTATACTATATTTACAATATCAACACAAATATACAACTATGACCCAGAAAGCTCCGAACCAAGTGGAGCTCACCAAAACTCTGCAAATGATCCACAGTCTACTGAGGAGGTCTACTAATGCCTGCACCTGCAACATGTAAAGTAAGTTCCCCCGGGGGGGAGGGGGGTTAGTACGGAGAATGTATTGAGTATGTAAGGCTCATAAGAATAACAACATACATGAGAATGTCAATCGAATAGAATATGAGAGAATAGTCTATACGGATAAACCATCATCTTATACTTTTATAATTACTCTTTTTCAAGGGAAACTTACCTTCACCCAAGAGACTTGCCCTTAATAGATTCTTCTATATGCAAGAGATTCTTTTTAGCTTCCATGTTCCTTACCACTATTGTTCATCTACTTGGTTAGTAGGTTGTAAAAGAATAACACTCATCCACATACATCCACTCTAGTGGTGGGGGTAATAATATAACATACATCTACTCTATTAACGTACATCCACTCTATTGGTGGTTTTAACCTACATCCACTCTATTGGGTGTTTAACCTATATCCACTCTCATGGTGGGGCAACATACATCCACTCTCATGGTGGGGTAACATACATCCACTCTCATGGTGGGGTAGCATACATCCACTCTCATGGTGGGGCAACATACATCCACTCTCATGGTGGGGTAACATACATCCACTCTCATAGTGGGGTAGCATACATCCACTCTCATGGTGGGGTAACATACATCCACTCTCATGGTGTGGTAACATACATCCACTCTCATGGTGGGAGAAATTGATATATCAACTTATGAGAGATTAATACATTAAGGATCATGACACTAATTGAAACACACAAATTTGCTTTACCTTACTCTTATACTTCATGAGATTAACACCTTAACTTATGATGGATAGATGTATTAGCTCGCACTTTACCCCCTTCACTATTCTTATGAGATCTTATATAAGTAGGTATATGATACCGGGCCTCCACCTTTGGTGGGATATAATAGATAACAAAGCATAATATTGGGATTATTCCATATTGAACTTATACCCTCTAGAATGTGATCCATACTCAATGAAACATATAGCAACCATGCGCATTACCTCTTTACAATCTTATATCCTCTACTTAGTTATGAGAATGACATGCAAAAGATCATGTCATTAAAGCACACACTTATATGCACACCTCACTTCACTCCTTTACCTCATGAGATTGACACTTCACTTATGAGGAATAATTATACTAACTTGCACATCACCTCTCTTATTACTCTTATGAGATTGGTACTCTTACTTATGAACAATTGGCACAAGGATAATCATCATACTATAGGACTTTGGAACAAGACATGATTGGAATAATGCTATTCAAACTAAACAAGCTCTCTTTACCTCATTACTCTCGTTGAGATAGTTCTCTTAGAATTTACAACGTTATGATATCTTTGGAACTTCCATCAACGACTAAGAGATAAGTGAATCATTATTCATCTAAGAATAGGACACGTATGAATAACAATATACGTCAACCTGAATTGATATACTTTAATCCTCTCGGAATTGAAACAAGTCCAATGTCAATGTGAACAACATGTTGCAGAAGGATATGAAAAAAAAAAAAGGAACCTTACATACCTTGTATTCTCAATACAAATATACAATCTTAGACATGCATACAATAGTCCCTCTCCTTCCTTATGTTTCACTCTACATCACAAGTACATAACGGAACCAACATTAACCACCAACTACCTTACAATGGCATACAATAACAATGAATTACATGTTTGGCTTTAACATGTCATATCCCCCTTGACAATACCATTTATGAAATTATTATACCAAAAATCCCACAATATTCCATACATTGACCAATACATGATAACCAAGAGCATGTCACACCAAGTTCATACTTTCCACTCTCCATCATCACAACATAACAATTATGCCATCAATTTACTTCAATACACCCCACAACAACAAATCGGCCAAAATACCATAATTTACACTTATAGAAAAATAATAAGTTTAGTACCATAATAACACCATACATGTTGTTATTTCATCCATACCATGCTCTTTCATCAAAACCACAAGTCATAATTCAAGTTACAATCCCATGGATAACACATCTTTTTAACCAAAAACCAAAAGTGCCATGTCCACCACTTCCAAGCATAACCAACATGATTTACATAATCTTTCATGCTTATAATATGTTAAAGTACAAGAATAATCACTTACCCAGGCTTGGAAGATGATAATCTTGTCCAAAAATGCCTTAGGGTTTGAAGAGCTTGAGAAAGGTCTTGTGGAAATGTTGTAGAAGTGTCTAGAATGGCATGTGACCCTTTGAGATTAAAAATCTGATTTTTTGGCCACATTTTATAACCTCATAAAGTCATCCTTATCCATTAATTCCAACATTGACAAGTCAAGGCAAGAATGGGTCATTTTGACCCATTGGGCCTTTCATGTTTTGTTTATTTTGGTCTCAAATTAGGCCCAATCGCCCATATCATCTTAACTCACTAACATCAATGTGTAATCCATTATATACGCATTACAATGATATTCCCACTCACGAAATTTATATTTGTAGCCTCAATCCCAAAAGCAAGCGATTCTAGCCACGTATGACCTATTTTGACCAAAAGGGTAAAATCGTCATTTTGATGCCAAATTCGTTCTCGAGTAATTTTATCATACCAATATATTACTTCACTCATTTCATGTATATTCTCATAGTTTTAGAAAAAACGTGGAAAAAATCGGCTCGATACGTCCCCGGGTACCCTTGGGACTTAGAAAATTTTCAACTTTTGAAAAACTGAAAAATCCATCCTGGCACACCCTTGGGTGCACAAGATTGCTGCCTTTGGGCACAAAAAATTGTCCCAGAGCAGCCTGGCACGCCCTCTGGCGCGCCTGGGCCTTAGTTTTTTCAAAATTTTTGTTTTTCGACTTTTCTTCGCGGGTTTGGTTAGATACTTCAAGTCCTATTATTTAAATTACTTCTTAGACTTAATATACTTTGTTTAGATGTCCTCTTAGCCTCATTTTTAACCCCACAAGTGCTCCACGAAAATCACAAAACACCTCCTATGAAAGGCTAATCACATGTACGAGGCCAAATTTAAATTTTCTCATCATTAATATTACAAAATACATGCGTATAGCTCTCGACACCTAAGTAAACATTATTGAATGTCTTTAAGTAGGGTTAGGAAGGTACGGGGTGTTACACTAATCTTCGAGGAGCTATGAGACATTCTAGGAAATTATTTCACTTCCTTATTTCCTTTTGTGCGATTGTTTAGTTGTGGCATGAGTTGAGTTTAATTGTCACCTCGTGATTCCAATTGGTATCTCGGCTAAGCAAGTGGATGTCACTTGACTCTGTTTGAAAGGATATAAGTGACGTGAATTGGAACTGGGAAGGTTCCAATTAGTATCTGGCCCTTCAAGCTATGTAAATATACTAGACGACCCATTTGGGGTCCTCATATTCACAGTTAGGTGTATGTTATTTAAGGCATAGGTAAGTGATGGTTGATTTTGGCTTTCCCTAATTTTATATATGGTGATTGTAGTTGCTTGATTTGCTTGAGTCTATGCTATGTGAATGCTGTGAATTGTTATGTGTTGAATCGTGGTAGGTAAACCTTAGACTATGATTGTACTATTGTTTTATAGTTTTATAAGGGTCTAAGCTGGTGCTTAGGGATACAAAACCTAACTTGTGGTTGATGTTGAAAACCAAAAAACCTGTGATAAGTTTAGTTAAAATGCGTGGAAATTGCGTGGTTGTTGTTGTTGACAAGGTTGAGTTTTATAATATGAAAATAAGGTTGGGATTCGTAATGGCGGGGTTAGCTTAAAGGGGGTCATCATGTGTTTTAAGATTTCATAAATGCATTATGTGTTGTGATGCAAGGTTGCGGTTGACTGAAATTGGTTAAAACTCATTCCGGGTAACTTAGCAAGGTTTCAATGTTTTCCTGGGTTTGCATTAAAGGTACTAAGTATTTGAGGAAGGAAACATAGGAATTTTTTCTTGAAAATCTGGGCAGCCTCTGGTTCGGGCAGCCACAACGGCTTAAGCACCGCTATAGAGGTATGCCCCTATAGCGGTAATTTCTCCGCTATAGCGGTACCGCTATGACAGAAGGCTCACCGCTATAGCGGTAAGGGCGAGGCAGTGAGCCTGCCCTGTTCTTTCCCTATTTTTGACTTTATGTTTGCTTGATTTTTCTCGACATTAGGGTGTGGGGCATTGCATTAATGAGATATAGAATCAATATCATATAAGCCGGATTATCATTTATTAATGTGGGAAAAAAGTAGCATCCATGTGAGGGAAATAAAAAGAAAAAAAGTGGAATGTCTAGTACATACCCCATATGGGGGCAACCCAAATAATCTGAAATAAAGGGGGAGGGGAAAAAGGAACCTAGCTAGATGCCCTGTCAGTCGAGGGCTATTGGGGCAGGGTCATCTCCTTCGGCATCACTCAGGAATGGAAACAATCTCAAATCCTCCAGCTCCAGCTCGGGGAGCTCCTAGTTGGGTGCTACGCACCCGAATGTGACCTTCATGGTCCTTCACATTCGGGTGAGCAGGCGATCCTGGGAGCGCCTCTTCTGCCTCTCCTCATCAAGCTCTCTATAGAGCGTTGCAATATCCTGGGCAGAGGAGGGGCACTGCTCCATATACCTCCTAATAACAACCAAGTCTATCTCCAACTGGCTGCTAGGGATCGTGGGCTGGGACTGAGAGGGAACGACATCATCATCATCATCTTCATCTGCTCCAAGGGCCTCCTCCGTGGTCTTACTACTCTCTGACTCGCCGACCTTTCTCTTATTTTTTTTCTGGGAAGAGGGTGCTCTCACCAAGAGAGGGTAAAAGGGGATGTCCTTATCCGCCACCATATCATTAAGCTTTTTCGGTACCCCCGCCCGCCTGCATAGCTCCAACACCAGTCCGGGGAGGAAGGGACCCCACTAGGACCTTGGTAGAAGACTTTCCACTTCATTACAATCTTCTCCCCCACATTTAGCCGAACGCCCCCAATAGCACAGGCCACCACCAAGGCCCGACGATAGGTCACATCGGTAGTGTTGTTCGATGGATGAATCCTCTGGGTCACTAGGTTCAACCACCTCCTAGCGTTGGCTGAAAAGTAGGTGGCAGTGACACCCTTAGTCGTAGGCCAGTATACCCGATCCCAGAACTTCTATGGAATCAGTGTGTCCCTCATCCACCTCATGTCCATCTCCCTGGCCTTGGCCAAGTAGTCAACATTGGAGATGTGGGGGTACCCCTAGCACCTCAATAATGGTTTGAGAGTCAATGAGTATGTTCATTCCCTGAATGCAGATAGTAGGGATATGGGAATCCCAGAGCACAGAAGGGAGAATGGCAAAGAACCCCTTATCAAAGTCGTGATCCCGTCTGGGGGAGCTACCACCAGCGGCCCCCACTCGAATTCCTACAGCCGATTGTAGAACTCCGATGCTTTCTGCTCTACTTTTGTCATGTCAAAGCCTCATTTGAAATAAAGTCCCAGTTGCCGGTACTCCTAGAATCATCTCCAACTAGCCTTGTTAGGAAATCTTTCAAAGACGGGGGCATTAACTTGGTTTTCGGCCATTGTATATGATAACCTACATTTTTGACCAAAGGAATTCATTAGGAATCATCATGCATAGAGTAGGGATCAAGCTTCAAAAAGTAAAAATTTTGAGTTTTTAAAATTGGAAGGCCACAGCTTGCGGCCTCCAGCTATAACGATATGACTACTGCTATAGCGACGCCGCTATAGCTGTAATTTCACTACTATAGCAATGAAGACCACTATAATGGTCTTCATTGTTCCCAGCAGCCAAGGGGTGCAACAATGGCACCCATTGAATCAAAATTTTCATTTTCAAATTTTGGAATCAAATCAATGTTCCAGCAGTATCCTACAATTGGTATATGCAAAAATTTGGGCATGATAACTCCTAAATCATGCCCAAATCACCATTCCACCTCCAAAAAGGACCCTTCATATTCCCTTTTATTTTTGGCCCATTAAGGCCATAAAATTTGAGTTTCTTACTCCCAGAATGTAATAGAAACGTTGTAAACGTAAGGGAAACAACTATGCTTTGAGATTTCAACACAACTAAGCCCCAAAGACCAAAAATCAAGATTTACTCTAAACTCTCGATTTTAACATAAATTCTAGCCTAAAGCATACAAATTTTGGAATGGCAAAGTGTTAGAGAGCAAGGGAGTCGAGTGTTACCTATTTTCGACGACGAGAGCGTAGTGATTAGGGAAGGAGAGGAGTATTTTCTAGTAGAGAGGAAAAATAAGGAAAGAAACCATTTCCCCCTCTATAATCTACTTAAGACCACTATACGGTGGGCCTACCGCTATAGCAGCACCACTATAGCAGTGTGATGGCCGCTATAGTGGGCACCCGCCTCAGTTTCTGTATGCTTTGAAATTTCAATCCTTTAACACCCGGTCTGATGGTTGTAGTTTGACTAGTTTTGGGTATTATTTCATTGGCCTTCAGAGAGTAAATTCCTTGGTCGCATCAAGCTTATGGGGGCATGAAGGAGCTATTCCTAAGAGACTGGTGGCGAGGTTTCAATTCGTGCATTTAGTGAATAGGGGTTTGAGCGATCGTGATTCAATAAAATTTGCTAGGTAATTTGAATTTTGAATTAGGATCCGCGAGTAGTAATTAGTGTCTTATGATCTCGCGGAGAGGTGTTAAGTTCAAGTATCTAGACTTGGACCGTTCCTTCTTTGATTATTTGGGGACGAACGATAGGTAAATTGGTACCTATTGTAACGACCGAATCAGTCATTATTAGAAATCACCTCAGGGTTAGTGTGGAGTCCCGAAATTATCAGGCTATTAGTTAAAACGTACGCGAGGCCATAAGCATTAAAAATTAGGGGACTTAAACTTTTGGGTCGGGCTAACGTCATTCTGCTATAACTGTAATTATTCCGCTATATCGGTACTGCTAGGGTGGTAGACCTACCGCTATAGTGGTGTTGTGCGACCAGTATAGGTTGTAGTCGGGTTTTATTTTCTTTCTTCTTATTAACTGATGTAGAAACATGGGGAGGCTCCAAATAACCCTAAAGGATGCCTCCTAAACCTTAGAGCCACAGAATAAGGAGAAAGGAGTGAGTATGGGTGCAAACCCATGGATTTATGGGGATTAACACATTTGTGAGATCGACTACAGGCTAGGATTTTACTTGGTTCGTCCTTTCTTCAGCTGGATGACATCTGGGTAAGCAAAGGTTTAATTGAGTAGCATAGATTCTGATTTGAAAGCATGATTATAATGTAGATTGACCGGAGATTGCATGTTTAGGCCTTCAGGCATAGGGTTATGGTGGTTAGTATCGGTTAGATTCCAAGTAGTGTTTGTTTAGGGGCTGCTTATGTATTAAGTGTCATGCTGAGTTATACGTATACCATGAATTAATATTCCCTACCCTATGTACGTGATTGGGGGTAGGAGTATTGCATAGGTAAACTTTTGTACATGGGCAATATTCCTTGAGAGGAGTCATAACCATAGGTGAGGTAGGGTAGGTTCCCTAGTACTTTCGGTGGTATAAATTATTATAGTCCTCGGGGATCATATTTTTGGGGTGTAAGGTTGTGAGGTTCCTAAGCAGTGGGGGTAGGTGATGTTGGTGTAATTAATCCAACTTGCACTAAATGTAATGTAAACCCCCTGTATGTTTCTGAACCTAGTTGATTACCATAACGTGCATGGAATTATTTAAACATGAGAGGGTTGGTGAATTATGCATGAATTTGTTGGGCTGAATTTATTTTGTGCTAATGGGCTCAAAAGAGGCCCAAAATTAACAAGAAAGACATGGCCCAAATGGAAAATGACCCATTCTTGGCTTTGACCAAGTGAACATACATTTAATGTGGCTAAGGATGACTTGAGGGACTATATAAATCAAGTAAAAATCAGTTTTTTATTCATTGGAACACACATGCCAAGTCTAGACTTTTCTAAAGATATTTCTTATCTTCAAACCCTAAGGCAACTATTCTCCTTTGGACAAAATCACTCTCTTGTAAGTATTGGTAAGTGTTTATTATTATGGTTTAGTATATTATATTCTTAATATGGTGTATAAATCATGTTGGTTATGTTGGCAAAGTGTTAGACAGTACACTATGTGTAAAACAATGTGCTTTTGCTCAATCGAAAAAGGGTTTTGCCTTGTAAACTTGAAAATGGACTTGTGGTCTTGAAGGAAATGAGTTTGATCGGTTAAATATCAACATGTAAGATGTGGTTATTTTCTTTACTTGCTTTCTTTATGTGTATAACATGTGGGATTGTTGTTATGAAATTGGTCATGGAAATTGGGGTGTATTGAAAGGAAAATGTGTTTTTGGTGATGTTCATGTGTGTTGTGAAACCATGATGGTTTCTTGGCATCCAAGTGACTTAAAATATGTAAAGAGAAGCTAATTCATGGTCATGGACCATTTATTACACATAAAGGACCCAAAAGAGACCCTTTTTGTCCGAAACGGGCACCCGCCCCCGCAGACAGGGCATCTGCGGGCGCATATGCCAATGTAGGTGGCCCTGCACAGGGCCAAGGGTTACCTGTGGCCATACCTCAAGCACCTGCGGTCGCAGGTGGCTTCTCAGGTCAGCCCAGAAACTCGTTTTGTATGTTTTTGTCTCTCTTTGATCCCCGAAGACCCCTATACCATTTTTGGATGTAATTATCAACTTATGATACCTATTGAATGACTTTAAGGGGTCGTTTGGAGGCATGTTGGATTATGTCAATGATTTATTGTTGTTAATATGTTGTTATGAAAAGGTGTTGAGGTGACTTGATGGAATAATTGTGACGTAGTGTTAATGAGGATGCGTAAAGGGTAAATTTGGTGTGAAAAGTTATTGATTTATGATGTCTTGGTCAATGTGTGGAATGTTATGGTGTTGTTGGTATGGTAATGCAGTGGATTGTATTGTAAAGGGTAAAATGATGTTATATGGCAGTCATGTAGCTCATTGTCGTCTTGTGCACTTGTAAGGTAGTTAGTTGTTAACGTGAGCTCCGTTATGTACTTGTGTTGTAGAGTAAAACGTAAGTTAGAAGATGGATTATTGTATTCACATAAGGACTGTGAGTTCATATTGGGAAGATAAGGTATGTAAGGTTACTCTTTCCGTATCCTTTTGCAGCACATAGTGTTCACATTGTCATTGTACTTGTTCCATTCCGAAATGTTCTAAGGTATATCATTTCAGGTTGTCATCTATTATTATTCACATGTCTCTTATTCATTGACTATTGTTCAAAAGTTCCAACAATGTTACAACCAATAACGTATCACTCTTCTAATAACGTATCACTCTTATAATATAAGAATTGAAGTAATGTATACTTGTTGAGTACGGGTGGAAACCCAAAGGGGCAAAAGCCTAGCTAGGGGCAATCACGAATGAATATTGGGAACGGGTGGCAACTCAAAGGGGCGTAAGCCTAGCTAGAGGAAATCCCTAAATAATATTGGGAATGAGTGGCAACTCGAAGAGGCGTAAGCCTATCTAAAGGCGATCCCCAACGGGTGGCAACTCAAAGGGTCGGAAGCCTAGCTAGAGGCGATCGCGAAAGATTATATAAATGATATTACATGAGCAATTTTTCATGAGTGATTGTGACAATGATATGAACGAAAATGAATGAAATGAATGCAATGTAAATGACTCCACACATGTATATTATGGTGGCTAATCTATATTGCCCATCCACTGCTACTTGATTTTATTGAAGTCCTTGTATCTTATACAGTTACTTATAGCCTTGCATACTCAGTACATTCTTCATACTGACGTCCCTTAGGGGACTTACCTTACTTGCTGTAGGCGCAGGTGCTAGTAGACCTCCACAGTAGGTTGCGGGTCATTTGCAGATCTTTGGTGAGCTCCAGTTGGTTCGGGGCTTTTTGAGCCACAACTGTACATTGGTTTTGGTACTATGTAAATGTTGTGTAAAGCGGGGAATTTCCCGACTTTAGGATGGTTATGTATATACATCTGTTAGAGGCTTTGTAGATGTATGTGGTGAGATGTATGAAAGAATGTATTTCCATTTTGACTTGGTGGCCCTAACGGCCAAGTTTCATATATGTATATATCACATGTTTCAATGACTTCCGCTATTAGCATCTTGTATCTATACGTGATGGTGATGTTCTTTGAATGGCATGCATATGAATGGACATGATCAAAGATTGGTTCTCTCGGGCCTTATCGACTTCGGGTACCAGTCCGCCCCGTTGGAATTCGAGGTGTGACAAAAGTGGTATCAGAGCCAGGTCATCCTAAGGGTGTCTACAAAGCCGTGTCTGGGTAGATTCTTTCTTATGGATGTGTTGTACACCACATTTATAAGTAGGAGGCTACGGGACATTTAGAGTTGTTTCTTTTCTTTATTTATAGATCGTGCAATAGAGCCAATGTTGTAAGTGGAATCGTATCTAACCATTGGGATTTGGTTTTCTTTGTTATAGTAAAATTTTGAAGACAAGACGAGGTAGGGGCAAAGGTAAGCAAGTAGATATGCTTGTCGGAGAAGGAACAAGTAAATCACCACCTGACCAAGCTAGTCAAGGTGGGGCTGACGCTGAGTTTGTATCGCGGGCTTCTTCTACTTTTTCAGCTCCAGAAGAGCCGAGAAGGAGAGAAGAACCTGCTGAACCACCTGTTAATGCCACAGAGCAGGATCTATGAAATGCGGTGCAAATGTTGACTCGTATAGTTGCAACATAGAATCAAGGACTAGTTGGTCCAATGACAAGTAATGACAGTGAGGCTAGGGCAACTAGCCGAAGGACGCAGGATTTTCTGAAATTAGATCCTCCCATATTCACTGGTACAGATCTGAACGCATACCCACAGATCTTCGTGGACCTAATTCAAAGGGCTCTAGATATTATGCACGTGACTGGTGTATAAACAGTTGAGCTTGCAGCCTATAGATTGAAAGGAGAAGCTATATTATGGTATGAAGATTGGAAGAGATCTCGTGGTATTGGTGCAATTCCAGCTAGTTGGGAAGAATTTAAAATGACATTCCTTGATCACTATCTTCCCTATGAGATCTAAGAGGCTCACGCGGATCAGGTTTTAAATATCTGTCAAGGGAATATGAGTGTCAGAGAATACAGTCTGCAGTTTAATTCTTTGGCTCGATATACTCCGAGTGTAGTGGCCATAATGACAGATAGAGTCCATCGATATGAGGACAGATTAGAGCCATACTTGGTGAGGCACTGCACTATTGCTGCTCTGAATTTGGATATAGCCAGAATTCAGGCTTTTGTACAGAAGATGGAGGACCAGAGGCAAAGAAGAAAGGTACACGAATTTAAACGAGGGCCGTCAAATAGGGCTAGACCTATGGGACAGTCTATGGTGTCCCAAGGATAATTTATGCCTTGAATTTTTTCTAGACCGCCTAGACCATCATTTTCTTCCCCTACAGCAGTTACTTTATCCCAATTCCGAGGGTTTAGAGGCAGCCATTTTGGGCAGAGCAGTGTGGTTCGAGGTTCACAAATGGCAGGATTTTCTCGCCAACCGTGTCAGCACTGTGGGAAGTCTCATTTAGGTGAATTCCGGGTTGGAATGAATGTTTGCTATTTTTGCGGCGTGCCGGGGCACATGGTAAGAGAGTGCCCACAAAGGGGCATGGGTGGTATAGCACGACCTACGGGATCAACTGTTGCATCATCATCATCGGTTCCTTCCCTAGACAGTGGTGTACAGCCTGCGGGTAGTGGTAGAGGTGCCAGAGGAGTAGCCAGTTCCTGTGGAACCCAGAATCGTACCTATGCTCTAGTGAACCGGCAGAATTCGGAGGCTACTCCTGACGTCGTCACAGGTACATTATCCATATTTTCATATAATGTATATGCATTGATTGACCCGGGTTATACATTGTCATATGTTACTCCGTTGATTGCTGCAAAATTTGAAAGAACGCCGGAATTATTAATTAAGTCAATTGAAAAAATCTACACCAGTTGGTGACTCTATTGTTGCAAAGAGTATATCATAATTGTGTGGTAACTGTGTGTGGTCATGATACACTGGCTGATCTTATTGAACTAGCAATGGTGGATTTTGATGTCATAATGGGTATGGATTGGTTGGCATCTTGTTATGCCACGATAGATTGCCAAGCTAAGAAGTTACATTTTTATTTTTCACAAACGAATGTTCTTGAATGGAAGGGTGATGTGGGGGCACCGAGAGGGAAATTTATTTCCTATCTTAAAGCAAGGAAAATGATAGCCAAGGGGTACATATGTCGCTTAGTAAGAGTGCAAGATACTGATGTAGAACCACTAACTCCTAAGTCGGTTCCAGTGGTCAATGAATTCCTAGATGTATTTCCTGAGGATCTTCCCGTTTTGCCTCCAGAATGGGAAGTGGAGTTTGGCATTGATGTGAATCCAGGCACTCAGCCTATCTCTATTCCTCCGTATAGAATGGCTCCAGTAGAATTGCATGAATTGAAGGAGCAATTGAAAGACTTACTGGACAAAGGCTTCATCAGGCCTAGTATGTCACCAGTATTATTTGTACGAAAGAAAGATGGCACATTGAGAACGTGCATTGACTATCGGTAATTGAATAAGGTAATGATCAAAAACAAATGTCCCCTACCAAGAATTGACGATTTGTTTGATCAGTTACAGGGTGCCAAGTGTTTTTCATAGATCGACTTGAGATCGAGTTACCATCAAGTCAGAGTTAGAGAAAAGGATATACCCAAGACAGCTTTTCGAACACGGTATGACCACTATGAATTTTTAGTTATGTCGTTTGGACTAACAAATGCTCCAGCTGTTTTCATGGATTTGATGAATAGGGTGTTTAATCCATTTCTAAACGTGTTCGTGACGGTGTTTATAGATGACATCTTGGTTTATTCAATATCACAAGAGGACCATGCTAATCACTTACGCCAGGTGTTACAGATTCTCCGTGAGCGTAAGTTGTATGCAAAGTTCTCTAAATGTGATTTTTGGTTGAAATCCATAGCATTCTTGGGTCACATTGTTTCAGATGAAGGAATTCAAGTTGATACACAAAAGATTGAAGCGGTGAAAAATTGGCCAAGGCCTACGACGCCCATAAAAATTCATAGCTTTCTTGGGTTGACAGGTTATTATCGAAGATTTGTTGAAGGGTTCTCTTCCATTGCTGCACCTTTAACAAAGCTCACACACAAGGCAATCAGGTTTCAGTGGAATGATGCATGTGAGAAAAGTTTCCAAGAGCTGGAAGATAAATTAACTTCCACACCCGTATTAGTACTTTCGGAAGGCACACAAGGGTATGCAGTTTATTGTGATGCATCCGGAGTGGGCCTAGGATGTGTATTGATGCAGCACGGTAATGTAATAGCATATGCCTCACAACAGTTGTGGCCACACGAGAGAAACTATGCCACACATGATCTTGAGTTAGCAGCGGTGGTATTTTCTTTAAAGATATGGCGTCATTATTTGTATGGAGTTCATGTTGACATCTACACTAATCACAAAAGTTTACAATATATATTTAAGCAGAAGGATTTAAATCTGAGGCAACGGAGGTGGCTTGAAAAATTGAAAAACTATGATATTGATATCCTATATCATCCAGGAAAAGAGAATGTGGTGGCCGATGCATTAAGCCACAAAGCAGTAGGAAACACTAGTGGCCAGTTGACGGAAAAGCAAGACCTAGTAAAAAATTTACATCAACTAGCCAGCTTGGGAGTTCGTCTTCTTGAATCTCTAGATGAAGGGGTTATTATGCAAAATGCAACAGAATCTTCCTTAGTAGATGAGGTGAAAGATAAACAGGATGCGGATCCTATTTTATTGCAGCTGAAAGAAAATGTACAACAGGGTTTGACAAAGGCATTTGATCTTACGCAAGAAGGAGTACTTCAATGCCAAGGTAGATTATGTGTACCGGATGTAGATGAGCTGAGAAGGCGAATTATGACAGAGGCGCATCATTCACGATATTCTATTCATACGGGTGCTACCAAAATGTACCATGATTTGAAGGAAATGTATTGGTGGGCAAACATGAAGAAGAACATTGCATAATTTGTAGCTCAATGCCCGAATTATCAACAAGTAAAGGTAGAGCATCAGACACCAGGAGGTTACATGCAATGTATCAATCTTCCAGTCTGGAAATTGGATATGATTAACATGGATTTCATCACAGGTTTTCCTCGTACACTACGAAAATTTGACTCCATATGGGTCATAGTTGACAGGCTTACCAAATCAGCGCATTTCCTACCAGTCAAGACCACCTATACAGCTGAAGATTATGCAAGGTTGTATGTTAAAGAGATAGTGCGAATGCATGGTATTCCAATTTCCATTATATCAGACAAAGGAGAACAATTTACCGCGCATTTTTGGAGATCTTTTCATAAGAGCTTGGGTACACAAGTGAATTTGAGTACGACTTTTCATCCTCAGACAAATGGACAAGCAGAACGTACTATCCAAACACTTGAAGATATGCTACGAGCTTGTGCGCTAGATTTTCAAGGCAGTTGGGATGACCATTTTCCTCTTATTGAATTTGATTAAAACAATAGCTATCATTCAAGTATTAAAATGCACCTTATGAATCTTTATACGGAAGGAAGTGTAGATCACCAATCGGATGGTTTGAAGCGGGTGGAACTGCTTTACTTAGGCCAGATCCTGTTCATAAAGCTATGGAGAAAGTTAAAGTGATCCAACAGTGGCTATAAACATCCCAAAGTCGACACAAGTCCTATGCTGATGTTAGAAGAAGAGGGCTCGAATTCGCAATAGGTGATTGGGTATTTTTGAAGGTGTCACCGATGAAAGTGGTAATGCGATTTGGGAAGAAAGGGAAGTTTATACCCCGATATATAGGGCCATATAATATTGTCCGAAGATTTGGGCAAGTTGCGTATGAATTGGAACTACCCCAAGAACTCTCCACAGTTCATCCAGTATTTCATGTTTCGATGCTTCGAAAGTGCATAGGAGATCCATCTCGTTTGGCTCCCATTGAAGATGTACAAGTTATGGAGGATCTCTCCTATTAGGAGATACCTATTGCTATTCTGGATAGACAAGTAAATAGGTTAAGGAATAAATACATAGCATCCGTAAAGGTACTTTGGAGAAATCATCAAGTAGAAGAGATCACCTGGGAAGCTGAAGAAATGATGAAGTCAAAGTACCCTCATTTGTTTCAAATGGAAGAAAAAGTTCAAGATACGGTATCAGAGCAATAACAAGTAAGTATTTATACTCATTATGTATATCTATGATGAAGAATGACCCTCGATTTGCAATTGTTTAAATTGAATACTGTCACCAACATTCGAGGACAAATGTTTCTAAGGGGGGAAGAATGTAACACCTCGTATGTTTCTGAACCTAGTTGATTACCGTACTGTGCATGGAATTATTTAAACATGAGAGGGTTGGTGAATTATGCATGAATTTGTTGGTCTGAATTTATTTTATGCTAATGGGCTCAAAAGAGGCCCAAAATTAACAAGAAAGACGTGGCACAAATGGAAAATGACCCATTCTTGGCTTTGACCAAGTAAACATACATTTAATGTGGCTAAGGATGACTTGAGGGACTATATAAATCAAGTAAAAATCATATTTTTATTCATTGGAACACACATGCCAAGTCTAGACTTTTCTAAAGATATTTCTTATCTTCTAACCCTAAGGCAACTATTCTCCTTTGGACAAAATCACTCTCTTGTAAGTATTGGTAAGTGTTTATTATTATGGTTTAGTATATTATATTCTTAATATGGTGTATAAATCATGTTGGTTATGTTGGCAAAGTGTTAGACAGTACACTATGTGTAAAATTATGTGCTTTTGCTCAATCGGAAAAAGGGTTTTGCCTTGTAAACTTGAAAATGGACTTGTGGTCTTGAAGGAAGTGAGTTTTATGGGTTAAATATCAACATGTAAGATGTGGTTATGTTCTTTACTTGCTTTCTTTATGTGTATAATATGTGGGATTGTTGTTATGAAATTGGTCATGGAAATTGGGGTGTATTGAAAGGAAAATGTGTTTTTGGTGATGTTAATGTGTGTTGTGAAACCATGATGGTTTTTTGGCATCCAAGTGACTTAAAATATGTAAAGAGAAGCTTATTCATGGCCATGGACCATTTATTACACAAAAAGGACCCAAAAGAGACCTTTTTTGGCCGAAACGGGCACCCGCCCCCGCAGACAGGGCACCTGCGGGCGTAGATGCCAATGCAGGTGGCCCTGGATAGGGCAAAGGGTCACCTGCGGCTGCACCTCAACCACCTGCAGGAGCAGGTGGCTTTGCAGGTCATCCCAGAAACTCATTTTGTATGTTTTTGTCTCTCTTTGATCCCCAAAGACCCCTATACCCTTTTTGGATGTAATTATCAACTTATGATACCTATTGAATGACTTTAAGGGGTCGTTTGGAGGCATTTTGGATTATGTCAATGATGGATTGTTGTTAATATGTTGTTATGAAAAGGTGTTGAGGTGACTTGATGGAATAATTGTGACGTAGTGTTAATGAGGAAGCGTAAAGGGTAAATTTGGTGTGAAATATTATTGGTTTATGATGTCTTGGTCAATGTGTGGAATGTTATGGTGTTGTTGGTATGGTAATATAGTGGATTGTATTGTAAAGGGTAAAATGATGTTATATGGCAGTCATGTAGCTCATTGTCGTCTTGTGCACTTGTAAGGTAGTTAGTTGTTAACGTGAGCTCCGTTATGTACTTGTGTTGTAGAGTAAAACGTAAGGAAGGATATGGATTATTGTATTCACATAAGGACTGTGAGTTCATATTAGAAAGATAAGGTATGTAAGGTTACTCTTTCCGTATCCTTCTGCAGCACATAATGTTCACATTGTCATTGTACTTGTTCCATTCTGAAATGTTCAAAGGTATATCATTTCAGGTTGTCATCTATTGTTATTCACATGTATCTTATTCATTCACTATTGTTCCAAAGTTCCAACAATGTTACAACCAATAACATATCACTCTTCCAATAACGTATCACTCTTATAATATAAGAATTGAAGTAATGCATACTTATTGAGTACGGGTGGCAACCCAAAGGGGCAAAACCCTAGCTAGGGGCAATCTCGAATGAATATTGGGAATGGGTGGCAACTCAAAGGGGCGTAAGCTTAGCTAGAGGCAATACCGAATGAATATTGGGAATGGGTGGCAACTCGAAGGGGCGTAAGCCTAGCTAGAGGCGATCCCGAACGGGTGGCAACTCAAAGGGGCGGAAGCCTCGCTAGAGGCGATCCCAAAAGATTATATAAATGATATTACAAGAGCAATATTTCATGAGTGATTGTGACAATGATATGAATGAAAATGAAAGAAATGAATGCAATGTATACGACTCCACACATGTATATTATGGTGGCTAATCTATATTGCCCATCCACTGGTACTTGATTTCATTGAAGTCCTTGTATCTTATGCAGTTACTTATAGCCTTGCATACTCAGTACATTCTTCGTACTGACGTCCCTTAGGGGTCTTACCTTACTTGCTGTAGGCGTATGTGCTTGTAGACCTCCACAGTAGGTTGCTGGTCATTTGCAGATCTTTGGTGAGCTCCAGTTGGTTTGGGGCTTTTTGAGCCACAACTGTACATTGGTTTTGGTACTATGTAAATGTAGTGTAAAGAGGGGACTTGTCCCGACTTTAGGATGGTTATGTATATGCATCTGCTAGAGGCTTTGTAGACGTATGTGGTGAGATGAATGAAAGAATGTATGTCTATGTTAACTTGGTGGCCCAAACGACCAAGTTTCATAGATGTATATATCACATGTTTCAATGACTTCTGCTATTAGCATCTTGTATCTATACGTGATGGTGATGTTCCTTGAATGGAATGCATATGAATGGACATGAGCAAAGATTGGTTCTCTCGAGCTTTATCGGCTTCGAGTGCCAGTCCGCACCGTTGGAATTCGAGGCGTTACAAAAGTGGTATCAGAGCCAGGTCATCCTAAAAGTGTCTACAAAGTCATGTCTGGGTAGATTCTTGCTTATGGATGTGTTGTGCACCACATTTATAAGTAGGAGGCTACGGGACATTTAGGAGTTATTTCTTTTCTTTATTTCTAGATCGTGCAATAGAGCCAATGTTGTAAGTGGAATCGTATCTAACCACTGGGATTTGGTTTTCTTTGTTGTAGTAAAATACCGATGACAAGATGAGGTAGGGGCAAAGGTAAGCAAGTAGATACGCTTGCCGGAGAAGGAACGAGTACATCACCATTTTCTGTGTTGAGGCCTTAGTTTCTGTGTTGCAAAAGTTCAAATGGGCCATTAGATGGTCCATTACAAATATTATCGGAATCCCACCTAGAATTTGCAGAAACAAAATCCAACTTGAGCCGGATTGTATACCCAACATTGAGCATCAACGTAGGTTGAACCCACCCATGCAAGAGGTTGTGAAGAAGGAGATCATTAAGTGGTTGGATGCAGGTGTTGTTTATCCTATTGCTGACAGCAAATGGGTGAGCCCGATCCAATGTGTGCCGAAAAAAGGTTGAATCACGGTGGTTCCAAATGAGAAAAATGAGTTGATTCCTATGAGACCACTCACTAGATAGAGAGTTTGCATGGACTCTAGGAAGCTGAATTTATGGACTGAAAAGGATAAATTTCCTATGCCATTCATGGACCAAATGTTAGACCGTCTTGCTGGTAGAGGATGGTATTGTTTTCTTGATGGTTATTTGGGTTACAATAAGACTTCTATTGCTCCCGAGGACCAAGAGAAGACCCCTTTCACTTGTCCATATGGGACATTCGCGTTCAAGAGGATGCTGTTTGGTTTATGTAACACTTCTGCTACTTTTCAGCATTGTATGATGTTCATCTTTTCGGACGTGGTTGAGGACACTATTGAGGTTTTTATGGATGAATTTTTAGTTGTAGGTGACTCATTTGATGATTTCTTTGCACATCTTGCCAATGTTCTGAAGAGATGCGAAGAATGTAACTTGGTATTGAATTGGGAGAAATGCCACTTCATGGTGAAAGAAAGAATAGTGCTCGGCTACCTGATTTCAAAGAAAGGGATTGAAGTTGACAAGGCGAAGATTGAGGTGATTGGAAAGTTACCTCCACCAATTTCTGTGAAGGGCATTCATAGCTTTTTGGGCCATGCAGGTTTTTATAGAAGATTCATCAAGGACTTTTCTAAGATTGCTAATCCTTTGTGTAAGTTATTGGAGAAAGAGGTGAAATTTATTTTTGATGATGTGTGTTTGAAAGCTTTTGAGTGTCTAAAAGAGAATTTTATTTAAGCCCCCATCATTGTATCTCCTGATTGGACTTTGCCATTTAAGGTCATGTGCGATGCTTGTGGCGTGGTACTAGGTGCAGTCCTAGGCCAAAGGCGAGAGAGGATCTTACATCCCATCTATTATGCTAGCAGAGAACTTAATCCATCTTAAAAAAAATACACAGTGACTAAACAAGAGCTACTTGCTGTTGTGTTTGCATTCGAGAAATTTTGGTCGTATTTTCTTGGCACAAAAGTGATTGTGCATACTGACCATGCAACACTTAGATACCTTATGGCGAAGAAAGATGCAAAGCCGAGGTTGATTAGATGGGTACTTTTATTGCAGGAATTCGACTTTGAAGTCAAGGATTGAAAAGGGACTAAGAATCAAGTGGCCGACAATTTGTCACGCCTTGAGGAGGAGGCCATGCTAAAACTGAGGGATGAGCTTGAGATTGATTATACTTTTCCAGACGAGCAAGTTTTGGAAGCATCACAAGACTCAATACCTTGGTTTGCAGATTTTTTCAATTATTTAGCTAGTGATCTAGTTCCAGAAGGTATGACATTTCAGCAACGAAAAAAGTTCATGTATAATATAAGAAAGTTCTTCTGGGATGAGCCATTCTTGTTTTATGTTTGTGTAGATGGGGTGATTTGTGGATTTGTTCCTGATGTTGAGATAATGAGCATATTAGAGGCGTGTCATTCGTCACCAGTTAGGGGTCATCATGAAGGTGCATGGACTACACATAAGATCTTACAATATGGATATTACTAGCCCACCATTCACAAAGATGCCCATGACTATGCAAGGGCATGGGCATCTGACTAATGGCAAAGGCAAGGGAACATTTCGCGAAGACATGAACTACCAATTACTGCGATCCTTGAGCTCAAATTATTGATATTTGGGGTATTGATTTTATAGGCCCATTTGTGAGCTCGCATGGCATGAAGTATATATTGGTGGCCGTACTATGTTTCAAAGTGGGTGGAGGCAATTGCGCTTCCTAACAATGAAGGTAAGAGCATCACCGCTTTTTTGAAAAAGAATATATTCTCCAGAATTGGGACACCTAGGATTATCATTAGCGATGGAGGATCCCATTTTCACAATCGTCTATTCAAAGCCCTGCTTGATAGATATGGTGTGAAACAGAAGGTGGCGACACCTTACCATCCCCAAACAAGTGGGCAAGTTGAGGTTTCCAACCGAGAGTTTAAGTCCATTTTGGCAAAGACTGTGAATGCCAATAGGATAAATTGGGTAAGGAAGTTAGATGATGCACCATGGGCATATCAAATAGCATTTAAAACTCCTATTGGCTCATCTCCATATCAGCTTATATATGACAAAGCATACCACTTGCCTGTTGAACTTGAGCATAAGGCATTATGGGCATTGAAGAGGTTGAATCTGGAATGGCATGATGTAGCAAAATTGAGACATGAATAGATAAATGAGATGGATGAATTCTGTCTCCGCGCATATGAGAGCTCATCCTTGTATAAAGAGAAGATGAAGTTGTATCATGATCGCAAGATTGAGAGAAGAGAATTCACCGTAGGTGATATGGTACTATAGTTTGACTCAAGGCTGAAGTTATTTCCTGGTAAGTTAAGGTCAAAGTGCAATGTCCCATATCGAGTGGTTACTGTGTTCCCCTATGGCGTAATTGAACTTGATAATAAGGATGGGAAGAAATTTAAGGTCAATGGCCAAAGGGTAAATCACTACATGGGTAAAAGTAAGGACTCGAGGTTAATTTGTGAAGTGGATTTAAAAGAGGCTTGATAAATCAAGTTAACTCAAGTCGTACTGCGGCGTTAAATCAGGCACTTCATGAGAGGCAACCCATGGACTTGTTAATGAAGTCTGGGTAACTAACATAGCCACGTCGTGCCATGACGTAAATCAAGCGTCATATGAGAGGCAACCCATGTCTTGTACTTTATATTTTTATAGGGTAATGTGTGTTATTTGTGCAGGAAAAAGAAGATGCAGGATCCCACAATCATGGGTTCAGTCGTCTGAGCTCAATGGATCAAAGTCCTGAGGGATGAAAACTTGGGAGTTATCCCACGATGGGTAATCATGATCGTACCTAGATTCTAAGATCATGTTCCTCATCATCTAATCAAACTCCTGTAAATCATCAAAACGGGTATCGAACCTACAAGCTTAAGAAACGATTGTGATACATGCCGAATTACCCCAAGGATCCTCACTCCAGGTAATTGGCATCCTTTTAGAGATGAGGAGGAGTATTGTAATAAAGCCCATGGCTATAAATAGTTAGCTTTCTTATTTTCTTAGGGTTAGATGATTTTTGAATGAAGAATACACTTGAGAGTGTTTATGTTAGCTTGTTGGGAGATTTCTTGTTCGTCTAGAAATATTGATTGTCAGAAGTCCAATTTCTCTTATGGTTTTCGTAAGAGATAGGTGTTGACGGTAATATAAAGGAAGGTCGTTGGTTCAAAATACCTTTGGTTGTCCTTTTCTTATCGTTTTGTGTCTATCTATCTATCCTTTACCTTATTGTTGTTGTTTTCGATTTGTTCTTCTTTTCATATTTTCATATTTTCCTATTTTACCCTTGTTTCCATTGTTTTTGTAGTTTCTTCATTTTTTTTGTATTTTGGATTATATCATTTGGTATCAGAGCCAAGCTTAGAATTGTTCCCACGATTCTAGTGTTGGGTGTGGTATTGAAAGAAAATTGAGAAATCACAAAAAAATTAGGTGTTCACATTTTTGGGTCTAGCCCAAATTTTGAGTTTTTGATTTTTGTGTTTTCTTGAGTTTCTAGTGCTAGATTCTTGTTCCCTAGTACTATTTTAGCCTAAATCTCAAATTTGAGCTTAATCGGAGTTGATTTGAAGGTTCTACCATTGTTGAGTTTGAGCTTGAAGAAATTTCGAAGTGGGTCTTCAAATCTGAATTTTTGGAGTGAAATTGAGGGTTGAAAAGCATTGGGGTTTGTTAAGGAGCTTGGATCTCAAATTTGGTGCGAAAAAATAGGAGAGTTATGAATTTTGGATCTTCACATTTTTCTTGGTGTTCTTGAAGAAATTTATATCTTCAAGAGGAAGATTCATCTCCAAAAAGGAATAAAGAGAAAAGTGTTTGGGTGTTGGTACAAAAGAATATCCAATAGAAAAGGAAATATTCTAAGAGAGAGAGTGCAAAAAGGGCCCACAAAGCTGAAAAAGCAAAATTTCAGCAAGTCTGTCTGGGCAGGTGGCCAACGCAGACCACACTAGTTTGACCTGCGCCCACCACCTGCAAGGGCATGTCACCACCTGTGTGGGCAGGTCATCTAAATGTAGCTCAACAATTCCAAAACTCATTTTGCTCAGGTTCCAACATCCTAATTCCATTTCTTGATTCCTAATCTTATTTCTTGATTTCTAAACTAATTAACAACTAGTATTTGATCTACTTAGTTGGTTGATTAGTCCTTGAATCCATTTTTCTTTCTTTGTCCTATTTCTTTTGTGCTTTTCTAGTTTTAATTTCGTAGATAACTTCTTTGATTCAAGTCCTTTAGTTTTAATTGAGTCGTCCTTTCTTCTCTCAACAAGAATCCATTCTAACCGAGAGATAATGAATTGGCACTTCATATACTAATGTGAAAAAGCAAGATCAACAAGTTGAGATAATTGTGAGGCAATCCAAGTGTGAAAACACTAGTGATTGTGAGTTTGATTTCACTAACGTTAACTTTGTTTGTTAGTTGTGTTGAGTGTCTTGTTGATAGGTACTATGGCACCGGGAGATGAAATTCAACCTACTTCGGGTGGAACCAATCTTGATACTATATTGGACGCCATCATAGGGTTGCGACAAAGAGTGGATGTGATGAATGATAAAATGTTGGGCATGGATGAAAGAGTATCAAACATGGAATGAAGGATGGTAAATGTGGAGGGAAACCTTAACTCTTCAATGCTACTCCTCAAAACAATCTCCAAGCTTCTTCAAGTGGACAAGCCCAAGAAACTTCGGCTATCATTTCTCCTAGGACTCTCCGCCACATGTTTTACCCTCCCCAACAAGGTAATGTTCCCTTACCTACTACTACGACTAATCAAACTCGACATGTAGCCCGACCCTTAAAATTTAATCCACCTCAACAAATGCCCCAACCTTAAGCTCCACAAATTCCCACTTCACCCTACTAAGCACCATAAAACCAAGTTACAAACTACCAAATGCCATAAGGTTTGAACCCACAAGGCCAGAACTCACCCTACTACTTACCTTATCAAGTACCCCAAGTCCAAGTACCACACTATTAAAGGACACAAAACCAAAACCCACCTTACCAAGCTCCATTTAATCAAATACCACCCAACCAAGTCGTAGGTGTCCAAGGAGAGTTTGAGAAACAAGTAGAAGAAGGATATTAGTATGGTGCCTAAGGACATGGACTACTAGACCAAGAGGTTTATGGAGGCTGTGACACGGGTCTCAATTCTATCAAGGCCACTCTTCCCAGCTTTCAAGGAGGAAGTGATCCTGAAGGATATCTCAAATGGGAGTCGCAATGTGATAGGATATTCCAAGCTAATGACTTGCCCGATATTAAGAATACAACTTATGAAGATGATAAATTTGAAGGCTATACCCTAACTTGGTGGGAATCGGCCAAGAGAATGTAAGGGATTCTTCATGGAGGTCATTATCCACTATGGGAAATAATGAAGACCCTTATGGGAGCCAAGTATGTGCCAGAGAGGTATAGACAAGGGTTGCTCACCAAGTTGTACAACTTGAGACAAGAAGACAAGAGTGTTGAAGAGTACTATGATGAATTGAAAAATCTACTCTTGAAGCTTGATTACAACGAGGATAAAGAGCACACCAAGATCAATGTGGGGTTGAATCAAGAGATTGCCTCTAGATTGTCAATACACAAGTTTGCCCGGATGAATTATCTCTTAGAAGCAGGTATTGATGTTGAACGAGTTAATAAGGTGGAGAAGTCCATCAACCCCAAGGAGGGAAATCAAGTGTCATCAACATGGGGTCAACACTCCGAGTTTAAGAGGCATTTTGAAAAGAAGTCCTTTGAGAAGAATGATCCAAGGTATTCCCTTAGAGATGGAGGTAATCCTAATCTTAAGGGTGCTCAATGCCTTAAATGACAAGGATAGGGTCACCAAATGAGTGAGTGTCCTACCAGGAGAACAATCATACTTTGAGAAGGGGATAAGCATATTGAATGGATTGACAATGTTGAAGAGAATGTGGAATGTGAAGGAGATCCATGTGAAGGGGATATCACCGTCCCAAATATGCTTGCCAACAAAGTGCCAATTGAAGAAGTTTAGCCTCAAGAATGAGAGGGTAGCATCCCACTTTTTTTGGTTAAGCGAGTTATGAGACCTTTCAATTCCAAGGATTTCCTCGAGGATCTTGACCTTGAAAATGATGTTTGGTTGAATTTGAGGACAAATTCTCTTCAAGAAGGAGAGGATGATACATGCCGAATTACCCCAAGGATCCCCACTCAAGGGAATTGGCATCCTTTTAGAAATGAAGAGGAGTATTGCGACCCACCATGATGATTTGGGGAATTGGAGAAGTCTTGTTGATGAGAGTATTATGCACTTTGGTCACTTTTGGGCCCACTTGGCATTTAGGGTCACTTTTGGGCCCATTTTGTAATAAAGCCCATAGCTATAAATAGTTAACTTTCTTCTTTTCTTAGGGTTAGATGATTTTGAATGAAGAATACACTTGAGAGTGTTTATGTTTGCTTGTTGCAATCTTTCTTGTTCGTCTAGAAATGTTGATTGTTAGAGGTCCAATTCCTCTTACGATTTTTGTAAGAGATAGGTGTTGACGGTAATATAAAGAAAGATCTTTAGGTAGAAATACATTTGGTTGTCATTTTCTTATCATTTTGTGTCTATATACTACCCTTTACCTTATTATTGTTGTTTTCCATTTTTTCTTCTTTTCGTATTTTCATATTTTCCCATTTTACCCTATTTCCATAATTCTCATAGTTTTTTTGTTTTCTTTGTATTTTGGTTCGTATCAGATCTTGTTTACATACCACGATAGTACCTAAGCTTCGTAGGTTCCCAGGTAAGTTTCTGTAACTCTTGTGCTAAGAGAAGGAGACATGATTGTGGAATCGAGACATGATCGTATGATCAAGTCGTCTATTGAGACCATCAGTTTAATGAACTCGCGACCAGACTCGACCCAACTTAGGTTTAAATATTTAAACCCTTAAAAATTTAAGCCCTTAACCGTACAACCCCGACCCTTCTCCCTTCCTCATTTCATAGATTTACAACACCAAATCCACATGCTAATCACTCCTAAAAGCAATCATCAAACTCATTACCTATACTCCGAAGCACATCTTGCCATTTTCTCACCCAAATTGAATCTAAAGTTGTAAGTCTTCAAATAAATTTTTAAGATTGATAGAATTTTACATTGAGATATGAGTTAGTCAGTAAATTTTGGTAATGGGTGAAAGATAATTATTTTAAGTTTTGAATTTTGGGTCGTAGAATGCACAGGGGAAGTCTGAGTACCCGTTTGTCCATAATTGTTGCCAATAATAGGCTCAAATCGAGTCTAAGGAGGATAAAAAAGGGTCAATACTAAAATAGGATTTTTGATTAAGTATCAGTGTATTCCACGACAAAACCTACGAACGTGGTATCGACCAACGATCGTTGGTTAGATCGTTATGGGGTGTCAAATGTAAGCTCTCAGGAGTTCATCAGATGAACATATCTCATGATTGTGATATCAACCAACGATCGTGGTATGTTCTGATATGATATGACATAGCCCCAGTACTTTGGAGGTGTTCCTACTATCAGAAGGTACGATCATACTTCTAATGCATGATTGTAGAAACCAGGTATCTGATGTACTGTTCCCCCAATATATTTGGGGGAACCCAACCCACCATCAAAAAGTACGATCGTACCTTCAATGTACGATCGTAGGTAACTTCGTTTGATGATATTCCTGCACTTGTTTAGATTTTTTATCAAATTGATCCTAACTTTTCCCAATACAGGTACAGTGGCACCAAAATCTCAAACCAAGCCGAAGAAGGACATTTCAAAGAAGTGAGCCCCCAAGGACTCACCTATGGCTTTGGAGATTGAGTCCGACAACTCTAGTGGGATCAAGGTGGACTTCTCTATGAGTTCATCTGACAAATAACATTTGCCTCAGACCACTAGAGGAAAGGCTAAGGATATCGAGAAGGCAAGGCCACCACATCTACGACCTTGGTAGAAGCTGCCACCCCATCAACCTTCCCCAGTTCGAAGAGGGAAGGAAAGGCATCCAACAATGTGGGGGTGCATAATTTGAGGAAGAAAGTTCCTCGGAGGAGGAGGATGAGTCCAATCCCGAATCCTCCAAGGGTGCTGCTGCTGCCCCACCTCAAAGGGAAATAGATTTGTGACACTGGATAGTCTCCAACTCAAGGGACTACTACATTGATGGGGTCACACTGAAAGACCATGGAAACAAAAGAGAAGCATCCAGGAGGAGCCCCTGGTTTTATCTGAGTCACTTCAAAAAGTCCCAACACTGGTACAATTTTTTGACAGATACGAGCTGGGGCGGATGATGAGACCCCTTCAACATTATATGCTGGAGTTGGTGCGTGAATTTTATGCAAACTATGCAGCAATGTTGAATATTATGACTCCTTTGGGGAAGGAGAAGAACATGAAGACACAGCCCAAAATTGACACCATTTGAGTACGGGATACTGAGGTTGACATCTCCGTCAAGGCCATTTCAAGAGCCTTATTCAGAGAAAATTTTGAGCCTATGGAGGAGACCTCAAAATATGATTTCCAGAGAAATGACTTGTAGAGGATTAAGAAGTAGAGTATGGATGGTAAAATGATGCATTATAGGTGGTTGGCAGGCTACATTGCTGAGGATGGAGAAAATGCTTCATGGGTCAATAGGGCAACGATCTACAAAAACACACTGAAGTTTACCGCCAATGCTTGGTGGTCAGTTGTCCAGCACCAGATCATACCCATAGCCAATGATAATACATTGGCTACATTTGTTTCAGGAGTTGATCTAAACATCTCGGAGGAAACTTGAGATAGAGTGCTTTAGAGCCACACTACATTGCCCTCCCCCTGTTTGGTGGCTAAGTTGATGAGGTTTGCACGTGTCCTGACTATCAATCCGGTAGAAAAAGTTATGCAGTCGATGAAAATTGAGAATATGGCACTAATAAAGGATATGAGGAACCCTGCGACTCCAGCTAAAGGGTTAGATATTCATGTTGTAGCTGGGAAAGTCCCAGCTAGTGATAGACCAGTGTCTGATGCCGGTGCTTCCCCATCATCTGTACCACCAACCTCTGTTCCCAGTCGATTACTGGTTCTAGTCGGATACACACTTATTTTCACTACACAGTTGGAGGATATTATGTAGAACCAGTTATTTCATGACGCTCACATCAATAAGCTGGAGGTTGGGGTCAGACCCTTTGTTGCTGATGAGATTTGAGTTACGGTTAGGGCAGTACAAACTCGGGTAGATAGAGTTGAAAGCAGGATTATGGCTCGAATTGATGTAGTTCAAGCCCCAGATTTGATATATATTAGGACAGACCTGACCGAGATCAAGAAAGCGGTCAAGGTCCTGGCAGAGAGGTTGCTATTATACCTTCTCCACCACCACTTATGCCTTTATTGGCCACTCTTGCGGTGGATGTGGATTCCTTAGTTCTGGATTTCTACACTCCTGCACTGGAGAGTGATGATACTTATGTTGAAGATACGAGCGGAGATTTGGAGCCTCAAAATAGTAGGAGAGGTGATGATTCTAAAAAGAAGAAAATAAAGAAGAGTAAGAGAGCGAAGGATGCACAAACCTTCGAGGTAAGGTCACCGGAGGGTATCGATGTACCACCGACATTTGAGGTGGTAGAGCATGGACTGGGGGTCACACAGACTACCTCCGGTACAGAGACATTGAGTGTACCAACTGCCACCGGTTCCCATATATCTGAGAGTGCCACAGCCTGAGCTAAGGCTACTAGAGTGGAGCAGACATGGGTCCCCATGTGATTAGAGTTTGACAGGTGCTTATAGTACCGCGAGTATGTCCCTCATCCCCTTTTTTTTTACTTTTCATGAATTCATGCAATAGGCACATTGCATGATTTCCAAGTTGGGGGTGACGCTATACCATAGCCGAGGGTTTTTGTTGCCTTGTTTTTTTTTCCTCAATTGTGCTATCGTAGTTAGAACCGGCATGTTTAGGTGTTTTTATTTACTTTTTATGATGTTTGATTATTGTGTGTGTAACTTAGAGTAGAATAAGAGAACTTGGTGCAGTCAAAATAAAAAGAAGCATCAGAACCTTTTTTAAAAAGCTTTTAAAAAATGATACCCCTCTGAAAATAATGTTTTGTTATGGTGTTGTACATTTTTATGAGTTGTAACCAATGGTAGGATCTAGATATGGAATTAAGATTTTTAGTATAATAACCTGGCTGACCTTGCATGAATCGAGTAGGTAGTAACATAGACAAAATCCCTCAGCCATGAGTGAGTAAGGTTTCTACCTAATCGGTGTCTGTGTACGATCTAGAACTTGCCCGGTTAGTCTCGCTAAAGTTGTAGGAGAAGTGGTTTGGAAAGGATCATAGGCCATGTTTGAAAAAGTTCACTATAGCCTAAATAACCTACCAAATGTTTATATATCCCTTGAACCCAAATTTTGAGCCTAAATAGACCTTTTCTTTGAATTACCCAATTTGCCTTCCCAAATTTTTATAATGAACCTTCTTTGGCCCTGGTCCCTCCTTGAACACTGTGTACCTCAACTCAGGTAAACCGCCTAAGTTGAGGGTAGCTATTGCGTAGTGGTGCATAGAAATTGGGTATGTAGAGTTTGTAGTAAAATGGAAAAGGGATTCTAGTGCGGTAAGCGAAAAAGAAAAGAAAGAAAAAAGTTGTGAAAAGAAAAGAAAAAAAAAGAGTTTTTGTGAAAATAAAACTACAACCGGGGTCCAAAAAGAAATAAAAGTTTGAAAAAGGGAGAAAAGTAAGAAAAAAATAGGAAAGTGGAGACAAAAGTATTGTAGTGCCAAGGAGGATCAAGTCACTGTACCCAAATGTACCATCCCCATCCCCAAGCCTACATTAGAAACCTAGAAAAGACCTATAGTGATCCTAACTCGACTGTCCGACTGCTGAAGCGTAGAAAATAAGAGCAAGCCTATGGTATCAAATGCACATAACCTGACTTCGTTATGAGTGTGAGAGATATGATTTAGTCCCAGTTTGTTAAGTTCATTGCATATATTGAGTGATTGGGGACTTCTTTTATGTGAGGATATAGGGGTTGTAGCCTAGTTGCTGCTTGTTTGGGAAGTGTATTGGTCTAAGTGTTTGGTTGCCTATTCACAATGTAATGCCATGTCCTGATCCTATTATGTTAGGGTACTTGTTTTGCATACACACTGCATTGGTTGATTTTGCTAACTTGGAGGGTGTTGAAAATACTTATGTTGTTTGCATGCTGAAAATATGGGTTTTGTAATAATGACTACCATAGTGATCTTGGCTTTGCTCTAAGTTAAGCATTGTAGTGAGTCTAGTTTATTTTATTTGCCTGATGACATGCAAACATTCTAAGTTGAGGGTGTTGATGTGCCGTGAATTTACAGCACTTGAGACGCTTAAAATGATGAATATATGTAAGTTCAAGGGTTTGTTTCTGTGGATATAATGGGTTTTTGTTATGATTGCAGGTAAACAGGCTCGGGAAAAGAAATTTTTGAAAATGAATTTTTTAGAAGATCATACTGGAGGAACAACGACCGTGGGATCTAACCACGATTGTACAAAGGCAATCGTGCCTTGAACCAGAGAAGTATCCTCAGGATTTGACCAGAAGAGAACCTCCCATGACCGTACCATGAAGCCATGACTGTACATTATATTGGGAACGAAACCTGAAAACAAGGCTACAAAAGCTAAGTGTGAGATCATCAAACAAGAACAAGCCACGACTGTGATTTGATATGACTATCGTACTATGAGATCGTAGGATAAAAGCCTAAATATGAAGGTTGCTGAAGATCAAAGTGAAGAAGATCAGACAACAGCATCACACGATCGTAGATCGATACAACAGAGTCGTACTAAGAGTCGTACCATTGAGGACCTAGAGGTGATAAATTCCATGATGAAAGCATGAGCATCAAAGAACGATCGTGGTATCTAACCATGATAGTGCCTTTCTATCATCTGAGCCAACCGACCCAGATTTCTTGTTTTGTTTAGGATAGGATTTATTTTGTCAATAAATACTCTTATAGGGTTTTTGTATGAGGTTACACTCCTTTATATTTTACAACATTATATTGTGGGATTCTAAGGCATATTCTGGGGATTTCATGGATATTGATTTTACGGTTTTAATTCAAGTTAAAATTTTAGAGTTTTCTTTTTATTGTAAGTCTAGATTTATGCTTTCATCTATGAAATATTCTTGTGTGCTTGAAAAGTATCTAAACACCACAACTAGGGTTGTGGGAACCATGATGGATTAACGAAGTAGTGTTCGAAGTACTAGGTGATTCTCAAAAGGTAGTTGGTCATGTATTGTTGTTTCTTTGGGATTGGTTGCCTTCTAATGAGTGCATGAATTGGGGCTCATCCTATCCCTACCCTGGACTGTAGCAAGGGTAATTGGATAGGAATAGTAAATTGATAATAAAACTTGGAGTTATCTTCATTTAATTAGCTTTGAGCCAGTAAACGGGAAAGGCTATATTGGGATATCACTAAAATTTAGAGAACCTATAGAGTTATGAAGTTATTGGGGAACACAGTCCTAGTGCCTTTCTTATATTGATTACAAATCTAATAAATCAACATTTGTTACTATTATTCTTTCATTTCACAAAAACCCCCTATTTTACTTATTTGCCATTTACTTAGACAAATACTTAATAGAATTTCGACCTACTCCCTGTGGGATCGACTCGAACCTTGTTGGGTTCTATATTTGATTCAGTGTTAGCTTTATACTTTTTAGGAGGTGTAATTTGGGCGACATCATGATGACTAACCATTATCTCTATCGTGGGACTTACACAAAATTTATGGATCTTCACTGCATTGAGACGATGGTTAAGATTATAGATTGCCACACTAATGACCGTAACTCTAACGACATATCGTTAACTTAATTGTGGGATGCAATGCAGTCATTTTATTATTCTAATTAGTATTTGAAATTTCTCTAGAAAATAAATACCTGCTGTTAGGGTTTATTTTATTAGTTTCCATTTCTAGTAAAGAAATACAAGCACTATATTATGTTCTTTGAGGTTTTTAGCAATTAACTCAAGCTTTTCAGTACAAATTCAGTTCTTGTGATTTTGTTTATGTAAGTTTCTACTTCTATTATGATTTTTATGGTTGTATTTATTTGTAAAAATATGAGTGGATAAACCCCATAACATGGATTGTGGTAGCCATGGTGAATTAACACTTTTAGGGCTAAAGACGGTGTAGATTCGTATATTGCCAATGCTAGTATTTCTTATTCCAACATCTTGATTGATTTCTAATGGTTGCAAATATTAGAACTTACCTTAGGTTTAAAATTTCTTGAGAAAATAAGTTGAGGCTAGGAAAGGGATTTAATAACAAGGATTTGAGGTTTCTAACCCTCATCTAATAGTTGATGATGTAATTAGATTGACCAACTTGGGGAAATTATCGTGTTTCATATTATAATCACTCTTTGTCTGATAGGATTTGAGTGATAATCATCTGAGTAGGTTGATAAACACTTGGATGTAGTAATGTCATTGGTAGCCTTTCAATTATAACATTAGAAGAGTCTACCATCGTCAATGACCCGTTTGTGTTATGAAACCATGGTGAACATAGGACTAGTTCTCTCTCATCATTGAATCTTTTTTTTGACAATTTTAGTTGGTACTTATTCACATTTGATATTAAAATGACACCACACTTTCAAAACCCCCTTTTATGTAAGTAATTGGCTATTAGTGAAATAACTGCATTGACCTTAGTTTTCACCTTATTCCCCATGGGATTCGACCCCAACCTCATTGGGTTCTAAATTTGAACAATGACCACTTTATACTTTGCTTAGAGGTGTAATTTAGGCGTATTAAATTTTGGCGCCATTACCGGGGAATACGTTTGTAGATTAAGTCAGGTGCATTTATTTAACTCATAGTCCTTATTTCCTATTTTTACTTTTATTTGTTGTTTCTATTTTCTTCACAGTATAGGTTAGTGCATGCCCAACACCCGTAGTCGGTGTGAACCTTTCATTCCTTAAAACTTTAAACTTGAAATTACTCTTGGGAGGATGAATGCACAAGAGATTGAAACAGCAAGGCTACAACAACTTGTTGAGGCTGAGGCTAGGACCTATAATTTGAAAGTTGGGAATAAAGACAACAATAGCAATGAAAGAATTGTTGGTGATGAAGAAAACAACGAGAATGTTGACAATGCCATAGCTGCAAACCATCCAAGTCAGCCCCAAAGACATAGAGGCCAGTAAAAAAGACTGGTTATTCCTGATGTTGTTGATGATGAGGATGACACTAATTTGGATGGAATTTGTGCCATTGGGGCCATCGTCCCTCCACTACTAGCTCCTATATCTAAGTTCAATATCACAAGTACTATGATTCAGTTATTGAATTTGAAAGGTTTATTCAGAGGTGTGGCTAGAGATGATCCAAACCTCCATTTTATCAACTTTGTTGGAATTTGCTATTTATTTATAGTTGTTCCCTTTTATATTATATGGGGAAGAAACCGTATTGTTGATTAAGCTTCCACACAACTCCATCACTAATTAGAGGGAGTTAAAAATTACTTTCCTAGAAAGGTTCTTTCCACTCACCAAAATGTTGCAGTTAAGGGACAATATAAATTACTTCAGGCAATTGCTTGGAGAAGCATTGCATGAAGCATGGTTGCGGTTCAACACGAAACTGAAGCAATGTCCTAACTATAAGTTAGTAGATGAACATTTGATGGAGACATTTTATAGGTCCCTAAACTCTATGACAAATTAATACCTTATACCATTACTTGAGGATCGTTCATGTCATAGATTTATACTGATGCGGCAGCATTATTGGATAGAGTTACTAAAACCAACAAGGCTTGGCACAATAGGGACTCTGAAGTCTCAGGTGGTACTCATTTTGTGGGTATGTCAACTGAGCAACACATCAAGAAGGATAAGCAAGATCAAGACGTGGCACACATAAAAACACAAATGAACTTGCTCATAAAATAATAGCTTGCAAGTGGTTCTAAAAAAGTGAATGTTATAGGTATATATAGTGAAGCGGTGAGAAATGAGAAACTTGATTCTGACTCTGAGGAGGAGGCAAATTATCTTAATAACTAGGGGGGTTATCAGGCCAACGCCCTAGGTCCAAAAAGACTCTTGGCACCAAGACTAAAGTAACCAAATTTGGAACTATAATAACTACAATCGGGATGGATACACAGAGAAAGATCAAGGTGACTGGAGAATAAGAATAATAGGAGTGGTTTGTATATGCCTTTCTAGATCACGTGATCATGCAAGTAATGATATAGGAACGTCAAAGGTGGAGGATATGCTAGCTAAGGTATTGAGCAGAGTTGAATCTAAAGACTCTAGAATTAAGGAGATGAAGGGTGATATTTCAAATATTAGTCAACTAGTTGACTCACACTCCATTTCCATAAAGTATCTTGAGTATCAAATGAGGCAGATGTCAGCGGCCTTGAATCAACAGAAAAATATATATTTCCCTGTAAAACTATTTAGAATCTGAGAAATTATGGTTAATGTATGGCTATCATGACCAAAAGTGGTTAATTGCTACCAGAACCTATACCTATTATTGATAAATAGGTAGAAGATATAGCCTCAAATTCAGAAGTTATAGTCAAGGATGTGTTAGAAAAGAAGTTTTAGCTAACTATGAAAGGTCAGATATTGTTACTGATAATAAGATGGATGAAGAGAGATCTCCAGATGTTGAAGGAGAGGTTTCTGGTAGAAAAGGGAAAGAAAAAGATGTTTTAAAGCCGTTGACTCTATTTTTTAGACCCTCACCTCTTTTTCCTCAGCAATTGAAAAGGAGGATAGAAAATGAAAAGTTTCATATATTCATTTATATATTAAAGCAACTATCATTGAATATTCCATTGGTTGAGGTACTCGTGCGAATGCAGGATATGTTAAGTTTATAAAGGACTTGGTCACTAAGAAGAGGACTGTCAACTTTGAGCTAGTTTATAACTTACACCATTATAGTAAGATTGTTTTGCCCTCTTTGGTTTAGAAGATGGAAAATCCCAATGTTTTCACCAATCCATGCACCATTGGAGCATTAAATTTTGCCAAGGCATTGTGTGATCTTGGTGCGAACATCAATTTGACGTCACTTGTAATATGTAGGTAGTTGGGCTTGGGAGCCCCCAAACTAACGATAATGTGGCTAGTGATGGATGACTCTTTAGTCTAGAGGCCTGTGGGGATCTTATGTGATGTGTTAGTAAAGGTGGAGAATTTTGGTTGCCTGCCAACTTTGTGATCTTGGACTATAAAATAGATTTTGAATTCCTATAATCTTGGAACGACCCTTCTTAGCAACATGTATAACTTTGGTTTATATGGAGAGTGGCGAGATGATGTTCAAGTTGGATAATCAGGAGGTTGTATTCAATGTATGCAAATCTATAAAGTAACCAAGAGATATGAGTATAGTCTCGGTGATTGATATAGTTGATGATGAGGTGTTAGAAGTGCTTATTAAAAAAAGGATTTGTAGTTGAGACTCTAGCTGTAGTTATGATGAACTTCAATGGTGATGACATTGACGATTATGATGAAAAAGTGAAGGCCTTGATCGGGATGGGGTCTTACTTTTTATTCCCCATAGAAGTTAGATTTATACATGAAGAATAGACCAACTCCTTCGGCTAAGCCTTTAATTAAAGAACCACCAGTGTTAGAGCTGAAAGTATTGCTTAGTAACCTTCGCTATGTGTTCCTGTGAAAAAATAACACATTGCCCATCATTGTGGTGGTTGACTTGGTTAAATGGTACATTGAAGCACTTGTGTTAGTACAGAAGCAGTTTAAAAAGGTAATTGGGTGGAATGTTGCTGATATTATTTGGATCCCTTCAGGTATATGAACCCATAAGATTCAATTGGAGGAAGATTACATTCCATGCACAAAATATCAACGTCGTCTAAACCAACCAATGCAAGAGGTGGTGAAGAAAGAAATCATGAAGTGGTTAAATTCCTATGTAGTGTATCCTATTTTTAACAGTAAGTAGGTGAGCTAGGTGTTGTGTGTATCCATGAAGGGAGGATGATTGTTGTGCCAAATAAGTGAAATGAGTTGATTCTGCTTAGTCACAAGCTGGTGCGTATGCATGGTCTACAAGAAGCTGAACTCTTGGACACTTAGGGATTACTTTCTAATGCCATTTATGGTCTAAATGGTATAATAATGGATATTCTGGGTACAACAAGATTTCAATTTCTCTTGAAGATAAGGAGAATACTACGTTTACCTCTCCTTATGGGACATTTACCTTCAAACATATGTTGTTTGGGTTATGAAATGCTCCTGCCACCTTTCAAAGATATATGACGTTGTTCTTTTCTAATATGGTGAAGGTCACCATAAAAATTTTCATCGCTAATTTTTTTGTTCTCGACGATTTATTTAAAGAGTGATTAGCCAACCTTAGTAAAGTGTTACATTGGTATGAAGAGACTAATCTAGTGTTGAATTGGATAAATTCCACTTTATAGTGAAGGAGGGCAACATTTTGGGCCAAAAATATAGGAGAAAGGTATTGAGGTGGATCGAACAAAAATTGAAGTCATTGCTAAGTTACCTCCACCAATCTCTGTAAAGGAGATTTAAAGTTTCCTTAGGCACACAGGTTTTTATCGATGCAAGTGGGGTTTTACTTGGGGCCATTTTAGGTCAAAAGAGGGAGAAATTTTTTCACCCAATCTACTATGCTAGTAAGACGCTAATTGGGTCTCAAAAGAACTACACAGTGCTGAAACAAGAGTTGATTGCAGTTTTTTTATGCCTTTGAAAAATTTAGGGCATACTTACTTGGCACGAGAGTTGTTATGCACACCAATCATACAACCTTGAGGTATCTCATGGCAAAGAAAGATGCTAAACCAAGATTGATTATGTCACGCCCCGAGCCTACACCCTGGACGTAACCGGCACCCGAACCACGAATGGCCCGAGAGAACCACTTGGCCTGGCATGCAACTAATAAAACTGAACTTTTTATAAAAATGCGGAAGCTGGAAACATGGGCTAACTTTTGTAAACAAAATAAAATAAATTAACTTAAACTTTCATTGACTGAAACATTAAAATTTTTTTATAAACTAATACAACTGACTTGACTTGACTATGTCTATGAAGCCTCTATTACATTATAAATACGACAATATTTATGCACCAAAAGAAACTAGAGACTGGGATACTGATAAGTCCTCGAAAGAATGAGAACTCCCTCAAGCTGATGTCATAGCCTACTAAAGAGTCTGTACATGAACCTGCATATCTTAAAACTAGGCACTACATCGTCCAATGATGCAGCGCAAAAAGAGCATCAATACTTTGAATGTATTGGTACATAATAGCGGAATGAAAACTGAACTGAATAAACTTTTGAATTAAATCATAACATATGACATGATAAGGAGATATGGGACCAAAGACTTACTGACCTTTTCTTGCAAATCTGTCGGGACTAAAGTAGTGAAATTGAATAAGTTATTTAAAAACATTAAAAGCATGTAAAAACTTAAATAGTAAACTTCGTAAAATATAAGCCCGACAATAATAATTATAATATTGTAATAAAACAACTTTAATAGAATTCATCAACTAAAACTGAGACTAACGAATAAATGACTGAAGTCTGGACAAAACTTGAAAACAATACTTCAGAAAACTTTCTTTAAACTAGTGGCCTCGGCCAATCATATATTCTCTCAAAATAAGTAAGTCTTCTTTTGGGGAGTTTCTCTTAACCGACATAAACCGTGTGAGCAACATGGAGTACAACGTCTTATCCACGTTGCCAGAACCCAATGTCTTGCCCACGTTGGCAGAGCCATCATATACCTTGCCGGGGTATAAGATGAAACATAATATGGGGATCCCAAAGCTGAGCCCGAAGGCTATAAATAATAGAGGAGTCACCCTATCTGCAGGCGATCCTATCCTACGGTGGCAACGTAGTTTTGGAGTATGTGACCTCGGACTCATACCCGTCTCGGTGCTAAATAATCCTCCCAAAAATATACTATTTGCTCATATCATAAGTCTTTAAAACACTTTCAAAAATTTATGCTTGATTCTAAAATATCGTACCGTGAATATATCATTCTCTGTGAGCCTTGACTCTAAATCTTCATAACTTTTCTTAAACTTTAGCGTTTCAAGATACGATAAGCTTTTCTCTTTTCAAGACATGATAATAACATAGAGATTCTCTGTAAACTTTTCAGGAATATAACTTATAAACTTTAATATCAACTTCAATGAAATCATGAATTATTAAATAGTAAATCATGAAATAGACTCTAAATAACTTAAAGAAAATTCACAAACTTTGCTTGAAAACTCAATAGAAATGTAATGGAAATCAAATCAAAGGAAAGACTCCAAACATGTAGAACTCCTACTAGAAATCATAGAACATCGAAGAATTGTCATCAAGGAATCAAGAACAATGCTTAGAATATTCAAATCTTAAAACCCTAACTTGAAATCATGACTTAATCATGGAACTATGACTCAATTATGGGGATGAACAGGGTTCCCCACGAAAGATATTGCTCTTACGTACCTCGAAGATTAATGATGGGGAAGAATCCTTATGATTTGGAACCCTATCTTGATTTTCCTTGCAACTTGAAGGTTGAAAGCTTGAGAGAATAAGAGAGGAGAAGAGTTTATCGTGACTTATGAAATCTGATTGAATTTGGCCTTTTAGGGGAAGCTAATAGGCTTGATTAGGGTTATGGGATGTGGAAAGGACAAAAACGACCTTTTTAAATAAATTTCCGTCGGCCAAAACGCGGCCCAGTTCACTGCACTGTGTCATGTTAGTAAAATGATCATAACTTTTTACTCGGGACTCGGATGGATGAACGGTTGGTGGCGTTGGAAAGAATACTCGAAGATATTTCATTTTGTGGGTCTTGGGTCACAAAATGCTGCATATTTCAAGAGTTATGCTTGTTTTAAGTTGACCCAAGTAAAATCACATACCAAAACTCGATTGATCGAAATGCTCTCAACTCAACTTTGCGCTAAATGTTTCTTATGACCATAATTTACATCAAAAGAACTCATTACACTAGGGAATTGATCCTAACACTTACATTTAATTGAAAAGATTGGGTTTAGGGCCTTTACTCGTACAAAGAATAGATCAAATCCTAGTCGAAATTGTCGGGGTGTTACAGATTAGATGGGCACTCTTTCTTCAAGAATTTGATTTTGAAGTCAAAGATCAGAACGACTATGAAAATCAAGTGGCAGACCACTTGTCTAGGCTTGATGAAGAGGGAAGACCAAAGGATGAGATAGAAATAGATGATTCCTCTCCAGATGAACAGGTATTTTCTGCCTCTCAAGATCTAATCCCATGGTTTGCTGATTTTTCTAACTGTATGGTAAGTGATATGATGCCAAAAAATTTAAACTTTCATCAAAGAAAGAAATTTCTGCATGTTGTGAGTAACTACTTTTGGGATGAACCATACTTATTCAATATTTGTGCTGACAATTTGATTAAAAAGTGTGTTCCAGAAGTTGAGGTGTTGAGCATACTTGAGGCATGTCATTCATCCCCTGTAGGAGTTTACCATAGTGGTGCATAGTCAACATAAAAGATTTTACAGTGTGGGTACTACTTGTCGACCATCCACCAAGTTGACCAAGATTTTGTAAAGGCATGTGACCAATGCCAAAGACAGGGAGAAATATTGCGAAGGCATAAGTTGCCCATGACTCCAATCCTTGAGGTAGAGTTGTTTGATGTTTGGGGCATAGACTTCATGGGCCCTTTCGTCAGCTCCTATGACCAGAAGTATATATTGGTTGCGGTTGATTATGTATCAAAGTGGGAGGAAGATATGGCACTTTCGGATAATGATGGTAAGATTATGACTGAATTTCTGAAAAAGGAGCATCTTCTCAAGGTTTGGTACTCTATGGGCAATAATTAGTGATGGGGGTTTACACTTTTGCCATAAAATATTCAGTGCTCTAGTTGCAAAATATAGAGTGAAGCAACATAAAATGGCTAACCCCTATCATCTTCAAACCAGTGGTCAAGTTGAGGTATTGAACCATGAGATAAAGATTATTCTTGCAAAGACGGTGAATCCAACAGGACAGACTAGTCTTGGATTCTTGATGATGCCTTATTGGCATGTCGAAAGGCATTCAAAATGCCTATCGGCATGTCTGCTTATCAGTTGGTTTTTGTAAAGGCATTTCACTCGCTATTTGAGCTTGAGCATAAGGCCTTATTAGTTCTCAAGAAGCTTAACTTGAGCTGGAGTGATGCCTTAAATTAAGGCTTGAGCAGATCAATAAGATGGATGAGTTTCGGCTAACGACATATGAAAGAGTAACACTCTATTGAGAAAATGAAATTGTACCACCATCGGAGGATTAAGAAGAGGGAATTCAACCCAGGTGATTTGATGTTTTTTAATTCTAGACTCTGTTTGATTCCAGGTAAGCTTAGGTCTAAATGGTCCAGACATTTCAAAGGGGCACAAGTGTTCCCTTCTAGATATATTGAGTTTGAAAATCAAAAAGGGGAACATTTTAAAATGAATAGGCAGCGTGTGAAGAAGTACTTTAGAGTGTCAAATAAGGTAAATTTGGTAGAAATAGTGTACCTTGATGAAACCTGACTAATCAAGGTACTCGAGTTGTGCCACAACACTAAATTAGATGCTACTTGGGATGCAACCCAAGATTGTTGTATACAAAAATTGGTTTTGCTTTTGTTTTTGTGTTAGATGTGTTTAATGTGTGTTGAAGTATGTAGGAGAAGGTCTCAAAAGATACTGGATAGAAAGGATGGTCGGCTTGACAGGCTGTCGGACACCTAACGAACCATCGTGTCAACTGTCACTTGTTAATAAAAATGGGTAACATTCTGGAAAGCATTAACGGTCGAGCTGATGGACCGTTGATCTTGTAATAGGTCGTAACATGAACCGTCATTTGATGCCATGAAATCCTACATTTTTGCAAGCTACAATGGTTGTGTTGATGGACCATGAGGCTTATGACAGAATAATCGAGCTCTATCACCATTAGACTGACCCCGCAGACTTATTGATGAATCATCGAGTAAGTGACGGTCCATGCAACGTAAAATATTATCGTCCCACATAAGTTCTATATCTTCTTAAGTAACCCAACCTAATCCATTCCCAATCACCCTTCAACCCATTTTCAACCTAGCTAGTCAAATTCCAACCAGAACCCAACCCATTTCCAACCTGATCCACTCACTTCACAACCCGATCCAACTCTAGGGAGATTTAATGAAACCATTTTCAAATGTTTCAAATTTCTCATCCCTTCTAACTCCCATCACCCACGATTCTAAAAATTCTTCTCCTTTCATAACTTCCTTCCTTCATGTGACTCCATCACTAACTTCAATTGGCATCACCACCGTCTTCTTTCATTAAATTATTACAAAATCAAGTGTTAGGTCAACTATTTTATCTATCTTCTCCATATTTCTCCAATAAGGTATGCTTACTATTGCATATTGTATAAATCATGCATTTTGTAGTTAGTGTTTGGTTTAAGTGTTGATTGTGAGTGTTTTTACTCAAAGAGTTAGAGAGCACCATAGTTTTCAAATTCTGGAAATGAAATTCTAATGAACAATGTGTTTCCCACCAATTATAATTGATGATATAGATTATTAACAAAAAGGGTGAAGTCTGAGTAACCCTACTTTGTTGTGGATAATTGTGAATGTTTTTTCACACGATGGGATTTACGCCTCGTATGAGTTCGTAACCTTAATGATATGATGAAAAATTAAAGAATTTGAATGTTGTTGACATCCATGTGGTTGAAGCTATTTTAAGATGACGGGTGAGTCCACGGATCATCAACTCACTTATCATCATCTTTAAAATTGTTTATTTTTGCTGGAAAGGGATGACATATGACTTGATGGACCATCGTATATTTTTGTCACTATGGAGATTTATTCTGGATTAGTATGATGGTTTGGATGAAGGACCATTACCCATAGGACAGACCATACCATCCATCCATTATAAGTCAAATACATTTTGTTTATGTATGACAGTTTAATTGATGAACCATTTTCCACTTGACGACCCAGCCAATGGTTCGTTATGTACATAGAAAATTAAGTTTTTGTATTTCGTTTCATGATTTTGTATAATATTTTTTGTACTAACGATATGCCTTGACAGGTACTTATGGCTCCCAAATTGAAACAAATTTGAGGTAGCGCTCGAAAGGGATCTGAAAGAGCCACATCAACCCATCAACCCAATGATCAACCTTCAGACTCTAAGAATGAGGTTGAGGAGGTTGAAGATGCTCTATCTTACCATAATAGATAAAGTGTGAGACAACATGCTACTGCTTCCCAATTTGACAAGGGAGAAGATTTTTTAGAGAATGAGTTTAGTATAGTAGGCTCAAGCTTACAGGTGGATGATGAGAGTGGGACTGATGCCACCAAGATCCCATATGAGTATCCCAAGCCCATGAGAGGTGATATGATCAAAAGTTAAACTCTGGGATTTAGAGATAACATACGATGGAAAGTGAAAGGATTAGACAAATACTTTCAGGATGGCCTTTCTACTATGGGAAAGGGCAACATAAGGAGAAGCATTATTGAGGAAGTTAGTATTGTCTCTTTAGAGCTGGTTGAATGCCCCGACATTGAACAATAGTTCAAGCATTACCAACTAGAGTGGATGAGTCGGGCACCGTGGTACTATTATCCCAACATGGTCCGTGAATTCTATGCCAACTATGTAGCTACAATTGATAATAGATGCAAGAAGGGGCAGGCATAATATGACATCCCAACTCTAAATAGTATGCAAGTCTGAGGGTCATAATTAAAATTTCAAACCAGAAGATTAACAGGTTTTTATTTGGGTCAATTTATTTACCATGGAATAGGACTTTAGATTATGATCACAAAATAAGAGATAGGGTCAATCAGTATGAGTGGCTAGTATAAGTCCTAACCGATGATGAGCTAGTGTGGCTAAAGAATACAAAAGAAAAATGAAGAAAGCTTCACCAAATTTTATAGCAAAGTTTTGGTGGGCTGTAGTGCGGCTCCGTTTAGTTCTTATTGGGGGTGACAATATGCTGAATGACAAGAGGGAAATTCTAGTAGCAGGCTCATATCTGTTTTCAAGTTGGTTTTTAGAATAATTATAGCTGATGAGATGCTTATTCAAGCTACCCAAATCGCCCTCTCATCATTGACATTCCTAAGTCTTGTAACTCATTTGTGTAAGGAGACCCATGTCCCAGTATTGATGGGAATAGATGACCAAGTGATAGCTTTTAAGAAGTATGATATTGAAAAATTCTGGGATGAAATGAAAAATAAGTTACAGGTGCACAAGTCAGTGTCTCAGGTGTTCGTATTTGCTAGTCAGGCCGAGGGAGAGCCTGTTGTTCCTACAGATGTATCAGGAGAGGCCATTGGTATAAAGTTGGCTTTTACAGTAGTTCTAGAGACTACCTCTACACCCTCTATATTCGATGAAGCTGGTACCAACCCAACCTTGGAGTCTACCGCTACTACTTCCAATGCATCCTGGGCCTCAGCTTATGCATTTACACTCTAAAACATCATTAAGTGGGTAAAGATGGTTGAGAAATTTGAGTGTCAATTGAAACTATTTATAGATCAGCTGGGATAATTTATGGATAGAGTTATTTCTGCCGTACTTGCTCTATATTTGACACTTTATGGTCGAATAGAAGACATAGAAGCATGTGTAAATAGGAGATTTAAGGCTATGATTATGCCTGACTTGGCTAAGTTTGCTACAGAATTAGCAAAGGCCCAAGATGATATCGCTGAGTTGTAAGCTAGACCTGCCCAGTTATTCTTGACTCCTACAATTGAGGAGTTGGAAGAGTAGGAGCCTTTACTTAACTTATTAGGAAAACGTCCCAAAGCCTCGAGAAAGAGGGCACATGAAGAGAAATAAGAAGATTCAAAGAAATCTAAGAAAAGAGCAAAGAGGAAAGAGAAGAGAGACTTTGAGAAAGCACAACAACTATCAAAAGAGGCAAGAGATAAAGTAGAGAAACAGATGAGGGATCGAGTTAGTAAGGACTCATTTAGCATGGCACATAATCACACCATCCAAATTGGAGGAGTTGAGGATACTGTAGACTCACAAACTCTAGTTACCCCTCCACCTACTGCCATTATAGAGGATACCACTCATTTCACCATAAAGGAGACTAGGGTTGCATCTGCAACCCGCACACCAGCAAACAACATCCAGAGCGCCATAGATAAGTTCTCGCACCCATGGCTTTGTAATCTATGCATTGGAGATAATGCATGCTCTTTTTGATGGAGGCTGTTGTGTGTGCCACTTAAGGGTTTTTCTTGCCATGTTTCTTTTCCTAAGAGTGTTTTATTTACGTTGAACTAAAATATTTAGAATAGAATATTTATTTTGTATTTTGTTTTGAGACTGTTAATAGGTTTATGGCAGTTAGGGAGACGGTGGTGGTCACGTTGGAACAACTAGCTGAGCATGATGTTGTAAAATGATAACCCTCTAAAACCGTACTTATTGTATCATTACTTTACTTGTTAACCTGTAGGGATTAGATTTTGACATTGTGATTGTATTACAACTGATAATTTATGTATTTACACTGGTGCACCAGTTGATTGACTGATGATTAACAATAGAGCCATGTGCCATGTGTGTAAGGTGCTTATTTACTTTTGCGTTATTGGTTTGATTTAGAACTTGCCCAATTGGTCTTCCTTACACTTTCTAAGGAAAATCTAGGTTAGGAAAGGATCATAGGCCTTCGTTGTTAAGCCGTATTTGGATATAAAATGCCTACCCAATACATGTATTATCCCTAGTTCCCCGAATTTGAGTAGTGAGACTTTTTCTTAGATAACCATAAGACCATATACCCTTCTTTCTGCAAGTAAACCTATTTTTGATACCAGTTCCCTCCTTGAGAACTAGGATTTAAAACTTAGGCAAAATGCCTAAATTGGGGTGGTCAGGGTTGGGAGAACAGGTTAAGAGTGGAGATAAAAGTGTTTCACTAGTTTGTGAAAGAGTGGGTGTGGTGTGGTAAAAAAAGAGATAAACGATGATGAAAAGTATGCAAAAAAAAGAATCACTAGTTTTTAAGAATAAATCACACCCAGAATATTGTTAGAAGAAGAAAAAGGGGGAAAAGAAAAGGTGGGGCTGATTCAAATTTGAAAAATGTGGTGTTCAAGGAGGGTTTAGTCACTATTATATATGTACCATACCCATCCCAAAGCCTACATTACAAGACTAGGAAATCCCTATAGTGATCCGAGCCTGGTTCTTCAACAATGGTAAGTATAGAAAATAAGGGCAAACATATGGTATCATTTTGGCGTCATTTGAAATTCTTTCTTAGTGTGAGAGTCTTTGTTACAATATCATTCTAAGATCTTAATCTTGTGTGAGGGAATTTCTGTGTGTAAAGGCATAGGGTGATATTTAGAAATCGTTGGTTGAGATATTGTGTGATACTGGTTTAGTACTGAGTTGTCTACTAGTATCATAATGTCAGTCTTTGATCCAACAAAAGTAGCTTGTTTAGTTTTGAATGTTTCATAGTATATTAAACTCATGGAGAGGTATGGAATTGCGCATGCTTTGTTGGATAATAATAATGGACTTTCTATTGACTACCTAATTGTTTTATGCCTATAGGTTTATATTGAGTCTTGTTTAAGTTGCTTGAGGACTAGCAAGAATTATAAGTTCAGGGGTGTTGATGTGCCGACAATTTTTGACACATTTGATTCTTTTAACCATGAATTATTGCAAGTTTTTAAGTAACTCTTGTTTGATTTGATTGCTTTTCTGTTATATGTCTAAGAAAATAAGCCACGAGAGAAAAAGTGTTGAATACGCTGAAAAGAAATATTTGATGGTCTAGTTGATGAATTGTCAACCTCTCAACGGACTGTCACCCTAACCGTTAAGCTAAAACAGTGCTCAAGGCCAAGTGTAGAAGCTATGATGACTCACTTAATAGACCGTCATCACAAATGTGGTTCACTAACAGTCAAGGACAATCAATGGATCCAAGTGACGGTTCAACTGACGAACCATCACCATGCTGATGAACCTTCATCTCAGCCGTGGGACTTTTGTAGAATTTATAGATCTTCAATAGATTGAGATGAGGGTTAAGATGATGGACTGTCACTCTGATGATGGACCATCAACTTAACCATGGAACATGAGGCGGTCATTTTTTGAGTCTAATTAGGATTTGAAATTTCCCCAAACTATAAATACCAATTGTTAGGGTTTATTTTATTACTTTTTGTTTTGGGGAAAGAAAGACAAGTACTATATTACGTTCCTTGTGGCTTTTAGATATTGCATCAAGATTTGCAATACAAATTCAGTTTTTATGATTTCATTTGTGTAAGTTTCTACTTCTATTATGATTTATATGGTTGTATTTGTTCGTAAAGCCATGAGTGGCTAGACCTCACAACTAAGTTTGTGGGAGCCATGGTGAATTAACACTTTTGGGGTCAAATATTGTGTAGATTTATACATTGTGAATGCTAGAATTGTTAATTCCTTTGTCTTGATTGATTTCTTATGGTTGCAAACATTAGAACTTGCCTTAGGTCTAAACTTGCTTAAGAAAAGAAGTTAAGGCTAGGAAAATGATTTAATAACTAGGATTCAATAATGCTCATCGAATGTTGATGTTGTAATTAGATTGACCAACTTGGGAAAATTATTGCACATTTTGTCTGATAGGATTTGAGTGACAATCATCTAGGTAGGTTGAGAAACACTTAGATTTAGTAATTTCATTGATATCCTTGCAAGCATAAAATTAGAAGAGTCTACCATCGTCAGTGACCCATTTGTGTTATGAAACTATAGTGAACACATTCCTAGTTCTCTCTCATCATTGAATTTATTTTTAGAATATTGCAATTGGAACTTATTCATATTTGACATTAAAATGATACCATACTTAAAAAAAACCATTTATGGAAGTAATTGGCTAGTAGTTAAATAACCGCATTGAACTTAGTTTTCACCTTATTCCATGTGGGATTCGACCCCAACCTCTTTGGGTTCTATGTTTGAATAACGACTGCTTTATACTTTTCTTAGAGGTTTAATTTGGGTGTATCACGTTCCCAACACTAGTTCAAAGGGATAATTTTCATTTCCCAATGACCCGTGCAAATTTGAACAAAACTGTGCACTGTGTTACAATTCCACCTAGTTTTTTTGACTTGCAGTGACATAGTGCCTCAAATACTCTTCAAGCAAATGATTGATTCTTTTGGTATGTACATCTGTTTATGGGTACTTCGTAGTTGAGAACTTTAGTTCAACACGAATCATGTTGAATAATTAAGTACAAAAGCATCCTGTAAACCGAGTGTATCAATCACTCATAATATCAAGTGGAATCCCAAAACTTTTCACAACAAAATTATAGAATAATTCAGTAGCTATCTCCGAAAAACAAAGAGTAGAAATGGTAGTGAAAATAACACACCTTTAGAACCTATCTACCACCACAATCATCGATGCTTTACCATCAACTTTTGGAAACCTGCTAATGAAATCCATAGAGATGAAAGCTCATGGATGCTCCACAACTAGCATAGGTTACAACAAACCAACTTCCTTCCTTCTTTCAGTCTTATCAAGTTGACACTCAAGACAACTTCACATAGGCTTCAATGCGTCTTCTATTTTAAGCCAGTAATAATTTCAATACAATAATGTCATCATCCTTTCAACACCCAGATGACCAACATAGATAGTATCATGTGTTTTTTAGGAATTTTTGACACAACCCATTACCTTGAGGTTCCATGATTCTCCCTCCTTAAAATACAATAGATTATCCTCAATCCAATACCATCTAACTGTCCTCTCTTTCATTTGATCTATCAATCTGACATATAATTATCAAAAGAAGCACTAAACTTTATCTTATCTAAGAAATCAGATTCAATTCTAGTAAGCGCATAGACTGCAGCAAATACCTCATTGCGACTCAATGCATCCACAATTTGATTTTACTTTCTAGGTTTTTGTATCGAGACAAAGTTATATTCAACAAGGATTTCCTGCCATCGAGCTTTCTTTGGACTGAATTTCTATTGAGTTTTAAAGTATGTATTAGCCATATCCATTTTGACAACAAACTTCATTCCCAAAAAATACATCTACCAGATTAGAAGACAATGGAGGACCGCCACCATCTCTTTTTCATAAGTAGAATACCTTTTCTCTGTAGGATAAAATTTTCTGGTCTCAGATGCTATCGGATGATCCTCTTACAATAGTACACCATCGACTGCATAATCAGAAGCATCAGTGTCACCTTCAAATGTCAAATCAAAATTAGGCAATCGTAATATTGGTTTAGAAGCAATGGCCTTCTTTAAAGACTTGAAAGCCTTGTCACCTAAATCTGACCAAACCCACTTAACATTCTTATTCAACAAATCTGTCAATGGGCAGCCTTCTTTTAATTACCTACAATGACCTTCCAATAATAGTTTGGTAGGCCAAAAAATGATTGTAATTATTTAACGCAGCTTAGTGCCTTCTAATCAATAATATCCTACACTTTCTTAGGATCCATCAGCACCTGGTTTGCACTAACCAAATTGCCCAAAAATTTGATCTCGCAATATGTAAACTCATAATTTTCATCTTGACATAGAGTTAATATTCTTTAAGTCATTGAAGCACCGTGCTCAAATGCAGCACATGATCTTCTAGTGTTATACTATAAATGACTATATCATCTAAGTATACAACTACAAAGTCATTAAGGTACTCATAAAGAACATTATTCATTAAGTTGCAGAAAGTTGTCGGGGCATTAATAAGCCCAAAGACATTACAATGAATTCATAGCTACTATATCTAGTTACACAAGTGATCTTTGGGGCATCCCCCTCAGCTATGCGCACTTTCCAAAAACCATAACTTAAGTCTAAATTAGAAAATAAACTAGCCTTACACACCCTATCTATCAAGTCTTGAACTAGCGGCACTGGATACTTGTTCTTTATAGTAACTTTGTTCAGTGCATGATAGTCCACACATTCACATACTTTCATCCTACTTCTTTTGGAACATAATTGGGGAACCATATGGAGCCTTTGAAGGCTATATCAGTCCAGCCTCAAGCAATTCAAACTATTGTTTCCTCAATTTTTCCCACTCTGGTTGAGACATGCGATAAGAAGCGTGTGCTGGTGACACTGATCTAGGAATCATTTCAATCTAGTGATCAATTTCCCTCTGTGGAGGTAACTCTTTAGGCAGTTTTGGTGGCATCACATCTTTGAATTTTACCAACAACTTAGAACCACTATCTGGAACTTTAATCTGCACATCAGGCTTTACTTCAACCAAGGAATCAAGATAAGCAGTCTCACCCTTCTTTAAGCTTTTTTCAAAGGCCATGGACAATAATATTGTGGCAATTTTGGAGTGCTTTCTCTTCTTTCCCTCATCAAATGGATGAATACCTTTCATAAATTCGAGGTTGTTTCCCCCACAAACATCAAGTCATCCAAATGAGAAATCAGAGCAACCTTAAAATTCATCATAAAATCAATCTTAGTAGATGATTGAAGTCATAAAGCGACACAACAATCAAGTTATGCGTTCCAGTCCAACCTCCTGTAGTCAATGGGATATCCAAAGCCATGCCATAGCCTAGCTGCACTGTAAAATTTACAACCTTCATTCTTGTTGCACATTTTTTCACCTTCAAGCATACTCATTCACAATTTTTGAGGCCTCAAAAGTGTGAGTGGTTCCAGTATCAACCAATGTGACCACACTTCTATCCTCAATTTTCATGTCAATGTACATCAAAGTACCATAAGCATTTGATAGATCATTAACCTATTCAGTAGTATTTATATAGGCAACCTTCCTAGCAGCAACATCTTTCTCCATCTCAACCACATTCACGCTAGACAAGATATTCATAAAATACAATGGGTCATTATAGGTAGTAATTTCTTGTCCTTTTCCAAGTTCCTCCTCTTCAGTAAGAAGAGCATTGATTTTTACTTACCTTGGATAGTTTCTTACCTGATGCCCTAGTTTTTTACAAGTCCAGCAAACTTTTTCACTAGTCTGCTTTCTTTACTTAGATGCAATAACAATCATCTTTCCTTGCCTTTATCATTCCCTTCTTGCCTTTGATTATCCTTCTTCTAGTCTTTTTTTTTTTACTTCTTCTTAGTCTTAGAAGGAGTACAATCAAGGATAACACTGTTAAAACAAAAATCTATCAAAGCATCTACAGCCGTAATGGCACTAGGAAGATCATGAACCATCTGTCGACGTGGTTCATTATGTGCCAGCCTTGCATTCTAGAAATAAAGTTGTGCAACTTATCTTCATCAGACATGTTGTGAATATCAAGCATCAAGGCCAAAAATTCCTTCACATAGTGTTGAATGGAACCAACTTGTTTCAATGGCTTCAATCTGTCCCTAGCAACCCAAGATGAATTGCTAGGCAAGAACTTTTCACAAAGTGCATCCCTTAATTTTTCCCATGTATCACACTTGAGTTTACCAACACTTTCGTCATCAGTATTCTTTGTATGTCACTACAACACTACATCATTTTCAAAATAGCAAAGGGCTATGGTTAACTTGTCAGTTGTAGGCACATTAGTAGTTGAAAAATAGTGCTCCAAGTCCCACAATTTTTTTTCCAATTCCTTATCAACACGAAGATAATCAAAGTACTTCGATTATGGGATCTTAATTTTGGCATGTTTTTCGCCGCCACGGGAAAATCTTGCAATAGCCCGATGAAGGACCACCACCTCTACCTTAAGATCTTTATTTTCCTTCAATATGCCCTTAATTCGTGTACCTACAGTCTTGCTAAAAGTAATAAGACTATCTAACGATCTATCAACAAAGGAATAATAACTTGCCAGTTTTGTGTTGATGCCATAAATCTGAGTCAAGACATCAACCAATTCATCGGAATTATTTTTCGGACCAACCATGGCCTAGAGCCTGGCAACTTTCTCGTGTAACCTTTTGTAGTTACTTCCGCCATCCATCACAATACAAAGTTCTGATACCAATTGTAATGGGGTCAATATTTTCTAGTTAGACACCACTCAGCAGCCACACATATATGGCTTCAAACTTTTTTTCTTTTAACTCAATACTTAGTTTCCCTAGACTCACAAAAGCAACAACACATGCATATACAATAAATCACTTCCCAACTTTGTATTTAACTCATGCCATAAAGAAGCACAAAATGTTTGCCATAATATATTAGCTAATACAACCAACTCTAGCTTGTGACTGCCTACTTATGCCTACATCTATGCCACAACCCAGTCGCATACTAGGCACATACCAAATATATCCTATCGTAAAAATAGTTGACATTCCTAAGTGATAGGCATAATTTAAATTCAAATACTAAATTCAAAATACAACAACAACAAAGCCTATCACATGGTCAAGTCGGTTGTAACTACCCAAATGCCAATATTGTAAGGCACATGCTGGGGGCCAACATACTCTGGGCAACAATTATGCCAACTTTGCACCAGGGCTCTGGGTGTCCTATTCATGCACCTATGCCACTACATTTTCAGCTTCCAGTTGCATTGCCTTTCCATGTCAACTCTGTGTTTCTTGCCTTAACCACGTTGTCACAAAATTCCTTGCCTTAGTGTTAATCTCCCTTAGCTTTAGTTTGCCTTAGAGTAATGGGGTCAAGTTTTTTTGGTTAGACACCACTCGGCAGCCATGCACCTATGGCTTCAACCTATTTTTCTTTTCACTTAACACATAGTTTTCCTAGACTCGCAAAAGGAAGGACACAAGTATATATAGGAAATAACTTTCCTACTTTGTATTTAACTCATACCATAAAGAAGCACATAAAATTTGCCTTAAAAAATAACCAACAATGCCCACTCTAGCTTGTGATTGCCTGCATGTTCTTACATATAGGCCACATCCAAGGCACATGCCAAAAACATTACCCAAACCTAAAAATAGTCAACATCCCCCCCAACAGATAGGCATAATTTAAATTTAAATATAAAATTCAAACTACAACAATAACACAGTTTGTAAATAGACAAGTCAGTTGTAACTGCCTGTCACACCCCAAATCCCATTGAGGCGGACTGGCACCCGAAGCTGATAAGGCCAGAGAGAACCAATCTTTGCTCACGAACATTCGTATGCATATCCTCGTATGAATCTTATTATCCCTCATGCAACTATGCAGAAGTCATGGACATGGAAACATATGCCATATGTATATATGAAACTTGGTCGTTGGGGCCATCCAGTCAAAATGAAAAATCATCTCTTACATCCATATACCCACATATGTCTACAAAAGCCTCTAACAGATGCATCAACAAGACTAACTTAAAGTCGGGACAAGTCCCCGCTTTATACAACATTTATAACATCAAAACAAATATACAACTGTGACTCAAAAAGCCCCGAACCAACTGGAGCTCACCACAGATCTGCAAATACCCGGTAATCTACTGCGGAGGTCTACTAGCACCTGCGCCTGCCGCAAGTAAAGTAAGTTACCCGAGAGGAGTCAGTACGATGAATGTACTGAGTATGTAAGGCTCATAAGAGCTGCATCATACATAACAATAGAGTCAATATAAGAGAAATAGTCAATGTGAATAAACTCTCTTTCTGTATGTGAGGAACCATGTATATTACATTCTTTACATCTCTTGTCTTCACATATGTTCATCTTTATTATTCTACCCATACTAGGTTGTTCTGTCGCCCCTGGGATGAGATTAACCCATGCTAGGTACTTTGACCCCTGGGATGTTATATTAACCCATGCTAGGCTTTCGTGTCACCCCTGGGATGTTCTTAACCCATGCTAGGTACTGTGACCCCTGGGATGTACTGTGATAATACATGCTAGGCTTTCGTGTCGCCCCTGGGATGTTATTAACCCATGCTAGGTACTGTGACCCCTGGGATGTACTGTGATAACCCATGCTAGGTCCTATGACCCCTGGGATGTTCTTATGTTACATTGGGATCGACCCATGTTAGGTATTTCAACCCCTGGGATACCACCCAAGATTACTCATTGATTATATCTCTTATTATTCTTACTTCCGTGCTAAGAGTGATACATTGAAGATCATGACAGTATTTGAAGCACACACATATATAAATTACTTCACTCCTTTACTTCATGAGATTGACATCTTTACTTGTGAGGGATAGATATGTTAGCTCGCATATTACCTCCTTCACTACCCTTATGAGATTAGTACTTCTACTTGTGAGAGATTGGTAAAAAGATAATCATAATATTATTGGAAACATAACATTATTGAAACCATTGGACAATAATCAATGAATAAAAGACATGTGTATAACCACTATTGGAACTTTGGAACACGACCTTATTGGGCTTTTGGAACATTAGTCAATGACTTTGAGACATGTGAATCACAATTGATCAATGAGTAGGAAACATGTGAAAATGACAATTAATAACCGGATATAGGATACCTTAGCACATTTCGGGGTAAGACAAGTGTAACGTCAAAGTGAATACTATATGCTGCAGAAGAATACGGACAGTGTAACCTTACATACCTTATATTCTCAAGTGAATATACAATCTTAAATGTACATACAATAGTCCCGCTCCTTCCTTATGTTTCACTCTACAACACAAATATATAACGGAGTTTACATTAACCATCAAATACCTTACAAATGCATATGACAACAATAAGTTACATGTTTGCCTTTAAAATGTCATCTCCTTCTCTACAATACCATTTACGGCATTGCCATACCAACAATACCCAAATCATGTCATACATTGACCACAACCTCATTTACCAATAGCATTTCAGAACAAAGTTTTTCCTTTACACTTTCTCATTCACACCATATCACAATTAATCCATCAAGTCACCTTAATACACCTCATAGCAACATATCAGCCAAAATCCCATAATTTTCACTTATAGAAAAATAACAAGTTTCATAACATAATCACACCATACATGTTGATATTTCATCCATACCATGCTCTTTCATCAAACCCACAAGTCATATTTCAAGTTACAATTCCATGGATAACACATCTTTTAACAAAAAGAAAGAATGCATTATTTACACTTCTAGACATAACCACCATGATCTACATACTCTCCCATGCATATAATATATTAATCCATAAGAATAATCACTTACCCAAGCTTGAAAAACGATGATCTTGTTCCAAGAGATGACTTAGGGTTCTTAGGGTTTGAGAGAAATATCTTGTATTTTGTCTAAAAGGCATGAGAGTTTTGATTGAATAAAATCAGATTTTTGGACCTTTATATAAGCCCTCTATTAATCCTTATCCACTCTTTATAGAATTTAATGCTATGTCTAGAAGGTCAATGGAAGAATGGGTTATTTGACCCATGTCTTTTTTTTCTTATTTTGGGCCTTTATTGGGCCCAATTCACTAAATCCAATAAAATCAATAATTTCTCATGTTTAACTCATTTCATACGTGTTACGACAATATTCCCACTCACGCGATTCATATTCGTAGCCTCAATCCCAAAAACAAGTGATTCTAGCCACGTATGGTTTATTTTGACCGAAAGGGTAAAAACGTCATTTGGATGCCAAATTCGTCCACGAATAATATTATCAAAATGTAATGCCAATATTTCAATTATCCCATGTATAGGCTCGTGGTTGTAGAAGGAATGTGGCAAAAAGCGGCCCGATACGTCCCCAGGCACCCTTGGGACTTAGAAAAATTTCCAACATTTGAAAGGTGCGCACAAGCAGCCTGGCACGCCCTTGGGCACGCCACCTTGCTGCCTGTGCCCAAAAAATTTGGGCAATTAGCGTCCTGGCACGCCCTCTGGAGCGCCTGGCTTAATTTTTTTGCAAATTTTTGTTCTTTGACTTTTCTTTGCGGATTTGGTTAGATACTTCAAGTTCTATTCTTTAACTTACTTCTTACCTTTAATATCCTTTGTTTGAAGGTCCTCCAAGCCTCATTTTTAACCCCACAAATGTTCCATGAAGTCACAAAACACCTCCTATGAAGGTCTAATCACATGTACGAGGCCCAATATCAATTATCTCATCAATAACATGACAAAATACATACTTATAGCTCTCGACACCCAAGTAAACATTGTTCAAAGTCGTAAAAGGTACGGGGTATTACACTGCCTAACTACCGGCATGTGCTAGTACTACATACTCTTGGCAGAAATTATGCCAACTTTTCACCAGGGCCTTGGGAATTCTGTGCACGTGCCGATGCCACTGCCAAGGTCTTTCCATACCCTCCCAACATGAGTCATGCCCTAACGACATTCCTATGCTGGTAGACTAGATTTAAGTAAACTTTGACCTTAACTGAAGTCATTGGGTTATGGCTAGGTTTATCACGTAAATCCCAAGCCATGTCCGAGCCACCTGAACCATCAAGTTGAGGGTTTGACCACGTTAGCAGTCAAATGCCATGCCAATACCATGTAGTTGTTGCATCAGTATCCAATACAACAGGTGACTACCAAGTATCCCAAGAAGCACCCAACGCTTGCTGGAATGCCAAATCTAGCAAGTTGCTACAGCTAAAAGTAACCAAAATATTTTACGTGTCAAAACTTCCTAGTTCTATTTTTACACTTATTTTCTTCTGATTTCTCAACTACTTAACAACTAATTATTGATTTTAATTACTTGTTAACTTGTTTTTCATCTCCATTACATTTTGTTGTATTCTTACAATAAATTAACAAGTAATTCTTTCTACTTTCTTTGCTTAGGTCCTGAGTCAGAACTTTTTCGTGCCAATTTTTCTCCAACTTTTCTTGTTTAAATTCCATTGAAAGTTCCTAGCTCCCATCCCTTTGATTTTGAGATCTTATTATTGAGGCAACAAAAATCCATTCTTGATCTTAAGTACAAATTGGGACCATACAACTCATTAGACTAAAGAAGATACAATCATAGACCAAAGCAATATGTGAGGCAAACAAAGGTGCAATTTTTTGATTTATTGTGATCCTTTTCTTTTAACTAATCTAATATTTTTGTATTTTTAGTTTAGTGTCTTAATATGTACTAATGGTGCATCATGAAAAGGAAAACTGAGTTCCCACTAGGGAACCCACTATGGGTAAATTGTTAAACTTGTTTACCATTTTCTCTATCCAAATGGAAAGATGGATGGATCGATTGAGTACTCGAATAAATCAATTGTATATTCTCTCTATACCTAATTTCCATAATCCTCATTAAGGAACATTGAGCATGTTTTTAAGTCCCATGAATATGAAAGAGAAATGATTGAGGGGAGTAAAGGCATGCAATATGGAAACTCAAGAGCAGAAACAAGAAAGAATGTATGGAGTAAAGTGAGAGAGTCTCCATAAAACAATCTAACCTTTTTCTTTATCCTTATATTTTTAAGGACTCTTGTGTAGGTATAAGCATGGCAAATGGAGGGATACGAGGCAAAGAAGATCTTTCTTGTGAGCTTCAAGGTAAAAATAACTAAACTCAACACTTAAAATTTTCCAATGAACAAAGTGTGAGGGATCTCTTGTCTTCATATTAACTTAATGATAATGTCTTTATTGATGGTATCCATACACTAGTTGATCCTATTGACGATCGAATTTATTCTTCTTGAAAGATTGATTTGTGTCCATCTAGTATTGATACGTGTGCTTTTAATAAAATTATATTATCCTATGATTCTTTGACATATAGTGATAATGTTTTTGTTGTGTTCATACACTAGTTGATCCTATTAATGACCGAATTGATTCTTCTCGCAAGTTCAATTTGTGTCCACCTAGTGTTGACACTTGTGCTTTCAATAGTAATACATTGTCATATGAAACTTGTATTGATCAACTTATTTGAGATTTTAATCCGTTAATTAACGAAGTTTGTGATATGCTTAATGAGCCTCAAATTAGTGATAATATTGATAAAGTTAGTCATTTTAAAAGGAGTGATTCTTTGAGCATATCTCTTGTTGAGAATTCTATTACTTGTTTTGCTCATAGAACTCATGTGATTGAAACCTCCTTGAAAGATGATATTTATCTTTTTGAGAATGAGATTACATACTTTAATTTTTTTCCATTGATTGATTGCTCTCTTCTTAAGTACAATATTTTGTTTGATGATAACGAGATCACTCCTAGTTTAGTGCCTAGTGGTGTGAATTGTGATGGTACTGTAGCTCTTCTTGAGGGATAAAACTTATATGATAACCCACTATGGAATGTTGAGAAAGAATATAATTCTTGTTTTCAAAATGTTATTTCTTCCTAGAGTGATCTAAGTCTTGATAAGATTCTTGATTGTATTCTTAAATTTTCTAGTGATCTTGTATGTGAGGATAGCTTAGATGAAGTAATTTTGCATGATACCTTTCTATACTACCTCTTTGCATATGATAATAATCATACTTGTGGGGTGAATACATCAGACATTGGTAGGAGTTCATTTGAGACAAATGGTTGTTTTCTTGATCAAGATGCATATCTATTTTTTCCTTTTGAGCCCGGTGACACTTTGAAAGTGTGTGATTTGACTATGGTACTATCTTGTAGGTGGTCTAGTTTGAAAATAAAGGATCAATTAAGTTGCATGACTAATAGAATCAATCTTACATTATTTGCTTGCTATTTTTAAACCATTAGGTCTTTAGTAATATTCTTATTTCCCACTTTTCGAAAATAGCCAACTATTTCATTCTACATTTTAAAGATTGTTCTTGATGAGAATAGTTTTATATGAAAAGTTTATGCATCCTTCGCATGTCGGTAGGATTATTAACACTAACACTAACCCTCATGCCTTGAAGTCCTTATTGTTGTTTGTTTTCCCTATGATTTTGCTAAGTTTGGATTTGAGGATGAATCCTTTTCAAGACAAGGAGAATGATGCAAGCTGAGTTTCCTCAAAATCTTTCACACAAAGCCAAGTTATGGAGTTTGTATACTTTTCATCAGGTTACTACTTTGGAGGATTGAAGGGTTTTTGAGATGAACACTTAATAGGAAACAACTTGCTGAAAATGGATGAAACATCAGGTGGCCATGCTAGTGATGACATGGGCTAAGTATGCAAATGGTCATTTAATGAATTCATGAGAATTCATTTAAAGGAACACAACCAAATAAGGCCCTTACTTTATTAAGATTAAAATTATAATAAATAGTGTCTTCTTTTATTTTTCTAGTATAAATAGTGGTGTTTTATTATTTTGAAGATTGAGATTATCTTTATTATTGAATACTAAAGACTCTTGTGATAATATTGTGAGCTTGTTGAAGCCTTTGATTGTGTTTGAGTTTATAAAGAAGGGTTACTTGTTAATTTGATTCCCTTAAGATCTTTCTAATAGGTTTAGGTGCTTATTTGGATATTCAAATGAGGTCTTTTCTCTTTATAGAATTGGTTGCCTTTGATTCCACTTTTGTATATACCTTTTATTCTTTTGTGTCATATATATCCATTCCATCTTGAAAAAAATGCCATATTTTACCATTCATGTTAGTACATGCTTGTTGCATTCCCAATCTTATTCCATATTTACTAATTACTAATCTACCTGGATTGTTGAAAAGGCCTTATGAGAGCCACTAAGACAAAGTGGTGATTCATGTGTAACATTTGTAACCTATGAAATGCCTTTTGTGTCCTTACGGGCCATATTTTCTATATAAAAGCTTTCAACATAATCAATTACTTATTGATTTCTAGGCATTACTTCTTGTTACATATTTTGGTTGATTTTAATCAGTATTACCCTACTTCTTTTCCTTTATGAGAGCTTTGGCAATTGACATTGGTGACACATTTGCTTGTTTAGCTACTTGAATTAGGTTCTGATCATGATTCTCCTCTTTATCTTCCTTATTTTCTAGTCCTTTGTAATCAACTACTTTTTTCTCACGATGTTGTAAGAGACAATGTTATGCAAAGTTCTATTTGGGGACACTATTTTCCCTGTTAAATTTTGCTGCTTTATTAACTTAGTGATCTATAATCTTGTAGTAGGGTTCTCCCCTTCAATATCTTCTCTATTGTCGACCACTATCCTGTATCATCTTTGGGCATTGATGTTGATATTACTGATAATGGTTGTTCCTCTATAATTCGACTTATGACTATGTCACCATTGTATTTAATGATATTTTCCTTCTCTTCATCTTTGTGGTCTTTTTGAGGAGGGTAAGTTCCCCTTTTTACTTGATCCTTAAACATATCTTTTACCACTCCCTCTTCCCTGTTAATGGTATGTAGTCTCTGGTCTAGCTTCTCTTGAAGGCTTGTGTCAGGTATAGTATCAAAATCCTACCCTTTTATTTGTTCCATACCATCATCAATATAATTTTCTCTATTCTACCCCTCTTCTAAACTTTATCTATTTGATTCTCCTTTATGCATCTATTTCCATCCTATAATGAGTGATCTTTTGTTTCTGGTTGAGTTTTACAACTTAGGATAGTTGTACCTCTTTTTCCTTCCTTGTTTGTCAATATCTCCCCTTCTTCAGCTTCCTCCTTCTCTTTTTCCTCTACTCTATCTCCCCAGTTCAAGCTCTTTGGCATGACTTTCTCTCTAAATGCTTTGTCTACCCACTGCTTGGTAGTTGATTTTTGTGCTTTATATCCTTTATCTTTGTGCCTTTTGTCTTCGTTTTAGTCTGTTAGTCTTCCTGCTCCCTTTGTACCCCTTTCTTTATTGTTATCCTTTTCCTTCCTTTGTTCATTAATCATATCTTCTTTTTTCTCTCTTTTTGCTAGTGCTTCAAACTTTTTTACTTAGCATCACTTCTTTTTCTCCTTCCCCCTCTTCCTTATTGCTCCTTTTATGACCTTCTTTGTTGTTCTTTACTTTTTGCCAGTCACCAATATTACCTACAATTTTACCACTTGACAAAATTCTAGGAGGGAAATTGTTTTGTTGTTGAGGTTGCCTAATCATCATGTTGTCATCACTTGGAAGTTCCTTCTGTCCACTGTCTCGGCACCTTTACCCTATTTAGAAGTTTAAGGTGTGTAGTACCCTTCAAAGCATGGGCATCTGCTATTAAGAGGGAGCAGTAGATCGTCGATTCATTTTCATGACCATGTAGTCTGTATTTTGTATAGTATTTCAGAAGGAAATCATATTGTATTTTCACCTTCTTAATCCTTATTAATCCAATCTTCTTATTTCTAATCTCCATATCCACAGACTTTGAAAGATTGGCAGCTAAGTCCACTTGCAGTTTCACACACACACAGCTAGGTCGAGTTTGTTTTGTTGTTTCCATATCCAATTGCAATGGCTTTCCTACAATAGAAGCCAAAGAGAAAAGGGCCCCTTTTACCTAGAATGTTTGTATTAGATTTGGGAATTATATCCATTAAATGGCTTGAGTCGTCTGTGCATCAATTTAAAACTTTGAGTCATAGATGAGGGGCCTCATCATGTATATGCCTCCATCTTTTGACTTTAAATCGTAAGCACTCTTTAACATAATATTAACAAAATCCTTGATGATTGAACATCTTATTCATACATGTTTGTTGCAGTATAATCCTACTTTGTAGTCACCTTTTATACCACATTACAATAGTATAATCTTTCGATGTTCGTCTTTAGATGGACACCCATGTGAAAACTTTCCCTATACTACATACTTCAGATTTTCTCTCATGAATTCTATCTATCTCCTCTACCATCCACCTTATCACCAGGGTTTCGTTAATCATGATAACTTCTTTTTATAGGGATGTCCATTTCACATATTGCATTTTTATCTCTCCCTTTCCTATTAATGCCTATATGCAATGTTTGTGCAAAATTGGGCAAACTATTAGGGTTCAACTTGTGCAAACTATTAGGATTTTTATTCTTGTTGGTTTTGGTTATATGAAGAGTTTGATTGGGGGAATATGGAGGCTGAGTAATAGTAGGGTTTTTGAGATGATAGAGGTTAGGGGAGTGTTCTATCGATGTCAATGCCAATGAATGTTGACCAACCTCCAGAGGGGGTTGGCAGGTGGCAGGAGTGGCCATGTTACAAGTCTGTGAAATCTAAGTTTAGGGTTTGGGTATGAGAGAGAAGAAATCAAGTTAAATAGGAGAGAGATAGCACATAGTTTTACAAAGTAAAAACACTATCAAAGGAAAAATTAGCCTAAAAAAATTTATATGAGGGAGGATAATTTGAACCAGTCCAATATCAATAGATGCATGAAGGAAGAGTTTAAAAGACCCCATCCTCCATTCATACAAGACATCATTACTCTAAGAAAACCTGGAAAGAGCCACAAATATACTAAAACTAAATTCCATAAGAAAAAAAGAAAGGGTCAAGGACAAGTTTCAAGAAAGTTCTATACAAAGTGAAGAACAAACTACTATCCACAAGAATCAAGAAAGGAGTTATAAACATTTCAAGAAACAAGAGAGTGATTCTGATACTCATAAGAACCAACAACTATGGATGATATTATCAAAGATTAACTTATGGCTAAAAAAGGTGGGTATTGCAAATTATTAAATGTGATAGGGATTAATCTGATTGTGGATCTCAATCATAATGAAGGCATCAACATGACCATTACTAACTCGGAATTAAGTCATGATGATAATTCTAATAAATCCCACAACAGTCAAGAAGAAGTCAAAGATCAATTGAATGTGGATCAAGTCTAGGGGAAGCAAGAGATAGTAACAGTGATGGTAAATATCATGGGGAAGAGGAATATGAAGAATGTAATTCCACTAATGACGATGAACTCCTCAAAATGTTTGCACCAAAGATTGTATGTGACAGGCAGACCAGAGAAGATGTAATCATCCTATAGGAAACATGCTTATTATGATTGGTAATTTGTCTCTAAAAGGTATAAAAGAGAAGCGGGCTAATCAATGGGGCCCTCTCATCAGAGCAAAGGGTAAAGCCAATTAAACTATGGTAACCTTCCAGAATGTTTTTAATGGTGAACTCAATGGGAACTTATGAAAAATGAAAAAAATTATCCAAATTTTATAAGACTCAGTTTATTATAATTCAAGAACCTTTGTACAAGCTAATAAAATTGAGCAATATAGAAGTAGTTTGGCTTTTAAGGGGTGTTTAGCAAACTGTAATGGTAAAATTAGGTTCTTTTGGGCTATGTGATTTACCTTTGTAGTAGTCATGGATGATGGACAACAAATTATTGGCAAGTTGTCCAACACTACCTCCGATGATATATTTTATTTCACTTTTGTCTATGCAAAATCAAAGCACCACCTGGGAACTCCTTTATGGGATATCCCAAAAAATTATAGTACTCTTATAAATGGGAGTTGGTGTATTAATTGTGATTTTAATATATTTATGAGCCCTTGTAACACCCCGTACATTTCCAAACTTATTTGATTACCGTAACATTTATAGAATTATTTAAACATGAGATGGTTGGTGTAATCCACATTAATTTTAGTGGGCTGAATTAGTCTTGTGCTAATGGGCTCAAATGAGGTCATTCCAGAATTTTGTTTTATTTGTTTTTTCTTCTCTTTGACCCCCCAAGGCCCCTATACCCTTCTTGGATGCAATCATCAACTTATGGTACCATTTAGATGGACCTAAGGAGTATTTCGGAGGCATTTTGAATCGTATCAATTATGAATTGTTGTTTTATGTGTTATGGTGAAAGGTATTGAGATGACTTGATGGAGTAAATGTGACGTGGTGTTAATGAGGAAGTGTAAAGTATAAATTTAGTCTGAAATGCTATTAGTTTATGATGTCTTAGTTGAGGTGTAGCATGTTGTGGTGTTGTTGGTATGGTAATGCAGTGAATTGTATTGTGAAGGGTTAAATGACGTTACATGGAAGTCATGTAACTCATTGTCGTCTTATGCACTTGTAATGTAGTTAGTTGTTAACGTGATCTCCGTTATGTACTTGTGTTGTAGAGTAACACGTAAGGAAGGAGCTGGATTATTGTATTCACATATAGGATTGTGTATTCATATTGGGAAGATAAGGTATGTAAGGTTACTTTTTTCGTATCCTTTGACAGCATCTCTTGTTCTCATTGTTACCGACTTGTTCTCATTTCAAAATGTCTCAAAGTATCTCATTTCAAGTTATCATATGTTGTTATTTACGTGTATTTTATTCATTGACAGAAGTTCCAAAGCTCCCATAATGTTATGACCACCAAAAGAACTATCTCAAAGAAAGAAATGATGTAAAGAGAATCTGTGTATTCTTGGGTGGTATCCTAGGGGTGAAAGGAACACCTAGCATGGGTCGATCCCAATATCACAGGTGGTATCCCAGGGGTGAAAAGAAAAGCCTAGCATGGGTCAATCCCAATTTGTGTATTTATGAGGACCGTATCCCAGGGGTTAAAATACCTAGCATGGGTCATCCTCTTTTACCACTGATCAGTTGGTCATTTGTTTATCATATGCTTTACAATTTCTTAATGCAAAGACGGATAAAGTAAAATAATGAATGTAATGTACATGGTTCCACACATACAGAATGGTGGTTTATCCATATTGACTATTCATTTGTATTTGATTCCATTGAAGTTCCTATGTTTCATGCAGTTTCTTATAGCCTTACATACTCAGTACATTTTTCGTACTGACGTCCCATGGGGGACTTACCTTACTTGTTGTAGGCACAGGAGCTAGTAGACCTCCACAGTAGGATACAGGTCATCTGCCGACTGTTGGTGAGCTCCAGGTTGATTCGGGGGTTTCCGAGTCACATGTGTACATTGTTTTGGTACTATGTAAATGTTGTATAAAGCGGGGACTTGTCCCAACTTTAGGTTGGTTATGTAGTTATTAGAGGCTTTGTAGACGTTGTAAGACGAATGAAGGAATGTATGCCCATTTTGACTTGATGGCCCCAACGGCCAAGTTTCATATCTATTGAATGTTTCTTCATGACTTCCGCCATTGGTATCTTGTATCTATATATGATAGAGTGTTGTTCATTTAGTGACATGCATATGAGTGTACATGAATGAAGGTTGGTTCTCTCGAGCCTTAACAGCTTCGGGTGACAGTCCGCCTCAATGGGATTTGAGGTATGACAAAAGTGGTATCAGAGCAGGTTGTCCTAGGGTGTCTACAAAGCCGTGTGCGAGTTGGATTTGTTGTGCACCACATTTATAAGCAAGAGGCTATGGGGAATTTAGGAGTTGTTTCTTTTCTTCATTTTCTTAGATCGTGCATTAGATCTAATATTGTAGGTGGAATCATTCTGACCATTGAAATTGTTTTTCTTTTGTTATAGTAAAATGCTGATGGAAAGACGAGGTAGGGGCAGAGGTAAGAATGTAGACATGCTTTCCGGAGAAGGAACTAGTAAATCACCACCTAACCAAGCTAGTCAAGGTGGGGCTGAAACTGAGCTTGCATCGCAGGCTTCTTCTACTTTTCCAGCTCCAGAAGAGCCGAGAAGGAGAGAAGTACCTGCAGAACCTCTTGTTAATGCTACTGAGCAGGTTTTAAGGAATGCGGTGCATATGTTGACCCATATAGTTGCTGCACAAAGTCAGGGACAAGCAGGTCCAACTACAAGTAAAGATGGTACAGATAGGGCAGCTAGTCGGAGGACACAGGATTTCCTGAAATTAGATCCTCATACGTTCACCGGATCAGATCTTAATGAAGATCCTCAAGATAGACCAAATTCAAAGGGCTCTAGATGTTATGCATATGACTAGTATAGAAACAGTTGAGCTTGCAGCATATAGGTTAAAAGGAGAGGCTATATTATGGTACAAAGATTGGAAACGATCTCGTGGGAAGAATTTAAAGCGGCATTACTTGATCACTATCTTCCATATGAGATTCGAGAGGCTCGTGCAGACTAATTTTTAAATCTTTGTTAAGGGAATATGAGTGTCAGAGAGTACAGTCTTCGGTTTAATTTTTTGGCTCGGTATGCTCCTAATGAAGTAGCCACTATGGATGACAGAGTCCATCGGTATGTGGACAGATTGGATCCATATTTGGTGAGGGATTGTACTATTGCTACTTTGAATAGAGATATGGATATATCCAGGATACAGGCTTTTGCACAGAAGATGGAGGATCCTGGACAAAGGAGAAAGGTGCAAGAATTTAAAAGAGGGCCGTCAAAAAGGTCTAGACCTATGGGACAGTTCATGGCATCCCAAGGAGAATTTAGGCCGCGGGTTTTTAATAGACCGCCTAGACCATCATTTTCCTATCCTACAACAGGCACTCAATCTCAATTCCAAGGGTTTGGAGGCAGTCAAGCTGGGCAAAGTAGTGGGATTCGAGGTTCACAGACAGCATGGTTTTTTCGTCAGCCGTGTCAGCACTGCGGAAGGTTTCCTTTACGTGAATGTTGGCTTGGGACAAATGTTTGATTTTGGTGTGGTATGACGGGGCACATAATGAGAGACTGCCCACGAAGAGCCTTGGGTAGTATGGCGCGACCTACGGGATCAACCGTTGCATCATCATCATCGGTTCCTTCCCTGGGAAGAGGTGTACAGCCTGCTGGTCGTGGTAGAGGTGCTAGAGGAGTAGCCAGTTCTTGTGGAGTGCAGAACCGTACCTATGCTCTAGCGGATCAGCAGAATATGGAGGCTTCTCCTGATGTGGTGACAGTTACATTATCCATCTTTTCACATAATGTATATGCATTGATTGATCCGGGTTCTACCCTATCATATGTTACTCCATTGATTGCTGAAAAATTTGAAAGAACACCAAAATTACTATTCAAGCAATTTGAAGTATCTACACCAGTTGGTGAATCTATTATAGCTAAAAGAGTATATCGTAATTGTATAGTGAATGTTTGTGGTCATGATACGTGGGCTGATCTTATTGAGCTGGAAATGGTAGATTTTGATGTTATAATGGGTATGGATTAGTTGGCTTCTTGTTATGCCACGATGGATTGTCGAGCTAGGAAAGTACATTTTCATTTTCCACAAAAGGATATCCTTAAATGGAGGGGTAATGTTGGAGCACCGAGAGGTAAATTTATTTCCTATCTTAAGGAAAGGAAAATGATAGCCAAGGGGTACATATGTCATCTAGTAAGAGTGCAAGATACTGATGTGAAGCCACTAACTCTTGAATCAGTTCCAGTGGTAAATGAATTTCTTGATGTATTTTCTGAAGATCTTCCAGGTTTGCCTCCAGAACGGGAAGTAGAGTTTGGTATTGATGTGCTTCCAGGTACTCAACCTATCTCTATTCCTCCAAATAGAATGGCCCCGACAGAGTTATGGGAATTGAAGGAGAAATTAAAAGACTAGCTGAAAAAGGGATTCATAAGGCCTAGTATGTCCCCATGGGTTGCACCAGTGTTATTTGTATGGAAGAAAGATGGCACATTGAGAATGTGTATTGATTATCGGCAACTAAATAAGGTGACAATCAAGAATAAATATCCCCTCCCCAGAATTGATGATTTGTTTGATCAGTTGCAGGGTGCCAAATTCTTCTCACAGATTAATCTAAGATCGGGACATCATCAGGTAAGGGTTAGAGAAAAAGATATACCCAAGACAGCTTTCCGAACAGGGTATGGTCATTATGAATTTGTGGTTATGTCATTTGGGCTAACAAACGTACTAGCAGTTTTTATGGATTTGATGAATAGGGTGTTCAAGCCATTTTTAGATGTGTTCGTGACAGTGTTTATAGATGATATTTTGGTTTATTCAAGATCAGAAGAAGACCATGCCAATTATTTATGATAGGTGTTACAGATTCTTCGTGATCGTAAGTTATATGCCAAGTTCTCTAAATGTGAATTTTGGTTAAACTCTGTAGCATTCTTGGGTCATATTGTGTCGGATGAAGGATAAGGGTTGATACACAAAAGATAGAAGCTGTGAAGAATTGGCCAAGACCTACGACACCTACAGAGATTCATAGTTTCCTTGGATTGACAGGTTATTATAGGAGATTTGTTGAAGGGTTTTCTTCCATTGTTGCACCTTTAACAAAGTTAAAACACAAGGCGACCAAGTTTCAATGGAATGATGCGTATGGGAAGAGTTTCCAAGAGCTAAAAGATAAATTGACTTCTACACCTGTATTAGTACTTCCAGAAGGCACAGAGGGGTATGCGGTATATTGTGATACTTCAGAAGTTGGCTTAGGATGTGTATTGATGTAGCATGGTAATGTAAAAGCTTATGCCTCACGACAGTTGCAACCACATGAGAGAAATTATCCAACACATGATCTTGAGCTAGTAGCTGTGATATTTGCTTTAAAGATATGGCGCCACTACTTGTATGGGGTTCATGTTGACATATATACAGACCATAAAAGTTTGCAATATATCTTTAAGCAGAAGGACCTAAATCTGAGTCAACGGAGGTGGCTTGAACTATTAAAAGATTATGATATCGATATCTTATATCATCCGGTAAAAGCAAATGTGGTAGCTGATGCATTAAGCCGCAAAGGACCTAATGGCCAGTTGATGAAAAAGCAAGATATAGTCAAGGATCTACATCAACTAGCCAGCTTGGGAGTTCGTCTTCTTGAATCTCCAGACGAAGGGGTTATTATGCAAAATGCAGCAGAATCTTCATTAGTAGCTGAAGTGAAAGAGAAACAGTATGCGGATCCTATCTTATTGCAGCTAAAGGATAATGTGCAACAAGGTTTGACGAAGGCATTTGACCTTACGCAAGAGGGAGTACTTCAGTGCCAAAGTAGATGGTGTGTACCGGATGTAGATGGGATAAGGAGACAGATTATGACAGAGGCACATCATTCACGGTATTATATTCATCCAGGAGCCACCAAAATGTATCATGATTTGAAAGAAATGTATTGGTGGGGTAACATAAAGAAGAACATTGCAGAATTTGTAGCCCAATTTCCAAATTATCAACAAGTAAAAGTAGAGAATCAGAAACCTGGAGGTCATATGCAATGTATAAATCTTCCAGTCTGGAAGTGGGACATGATTAGTATGGATTTCATCACAGGTTTGCCTCGTACACTGCAGAAATTTGATTCCAGCTGGGTAATAGTGGACAGGCTTACGAAGTCAGCACACTTCCTACCGGTCAAGACCACCTATACAGCTGAAGATTATGCACGGTTGTATGTAAAAGAGATAGTTCGATTGCATGGAATTCCAATCTCTATTATATCAAAAAGGGGAGCTCAATTTACTTCACATTTTTGGAGATCTTTTCAGAAGAGTTTGGGAACCCAAGTGAATTTAAGTACGGCTTTTCATCCTTAGACAGATGGACAAGCAGAACGTACTATCCAAACGCTTGAAGATATGCTACGAGCTTGCACATTGGACTTTAAAGGTAGTTGGGATGATCATCTACCTCTTATTGAATTTGCCTACAACAATAGCTATCATTCAAGTATCAAAATGGCACCTTATGAAGCTTTATACGAAAGAAAGTGTAGATCACTAATTGGATGGTTTAAAGCAGGTGAAACTGCCTTGAGTGGGCCAGATCTTGTTCATCAAGCTATAGAGACAGTTAAGGTGATACAACAACGATTACAGATGACCCAAAGTTGACACAAGTCATATGCTGATGTTAGAAGAAGGGGGCTAGAATTTGCCATAGGTGATTGGGTCTTCTTAAATGTGTCACCAATGAAAGGGGTAATGAGATTTGGAAAGAAAGGAAAGTTGAGTCCACGTTATATAGGGCCATATGAGATTGTCTGAAGATTTGGGCAAGTTGCGTATGAAGTAGTGCTACCCCAAGAACTCTCCACAGTTTATCCAGTGTTTCATGTTTCAATGCTTCGAAAGTGCATAGGAGATCCATCTCATATTGCTCCCATTGAAGATGTACAAGTTACGGAGGATCTTACCTATGAAGAGGTACCTATTGCTATTATGGATCAACAAGTGAAAAGATTAAGGAATAAAGAAGTAGCTTTCATAAAAGTGCTTTGGAGAAATCAGCAAGTAGAAGAGATCACATGGGAAGCCGAGGAAATGATGAAGTCCAAGTACCCGCATTTATTTCAAACGAAAGAAAGAGTTCAAAATGCGGGATTGGATCAATAACAAGTAAGTATCTATAAGCATTATGTGTATATATGATAACATAAAGAATGATCCTAGACTTGAATTTGTTTAAATTGGATAATGTTACTAACATTCGAGGACGAATGTTTCTAAGGGGGGAAGGATGTAACACCCCGTACATTTTTGAACCTATTTGATTACCGTAACATTTATGGAATTATTTAAACATGTGCTGGTTGGTGTAATCCACATTAATTTTAGTGGGCTGAATTAGTCTTGTGCTAATGGGCTCAAATGAGGCCCAAAAATTAACAAGAAAGACATGGCCCAAATGGAGAAATGACCCATTTTTAAGTTGACCAAGTAAACATAACATTTATGACCAAAGTGGGGATAAGGATGAGATTTAAAGGGACTATATAAGGCAAACAAAGCAGATTTTATTCAATAAAACACACATGTCCCATTCTATAATTTTCCACAAGATATTTCTCTCTTCTCTCAAACCCTAAGCAACCATTTCTTTGGACAAGATCATCCTCTTGCAAGATTTGGTAAGTATTTAATCTTATGGTTTAAGATATTATATGCATGATAGGGTGTATAAATCATGTTGGTTATGTTGACAAAGTGTTGAGCAGTCCACGATGTGTAAAACAGTCTATTATTGCTTAATCGGTAAAGGGTTTTGCCTTCTAAACTTGAAGGGAGACTTGTGGTATTGAAGGAAGTGAGTTTGATGGATTAAATTTCAACATGTAAGATGTGGTTATGTCCCTAACTTTCTTCCTCTTTGTGTATAACATTTGGAATTGTTGTTGTGAAATTGTGCATGGAATTGGTGGTGTATTAAAAGGAAAATGTCGTTTTGTGATGTTCATGTGTATTTTGAAACCGTGATTGTTCGTTGGCTTCCAAGTTAACCTAAAATATGGAAAGAGAAGCTTAATTATGGCTATGTACCATTTAGTGCAAAGATAGACCCCAAAGAGACCCATTTTGGCCGAACAGAGCATCCGCCTTCGCGGATGGGGCACCTGCGGGCGAAGATGCCAATGCAGGTGGCCCAAAACAGGGACATATGGGTACCTGAAGCTGTATCTCATCCACCTATGGGTGCAGGTGGCTCCACAGGTCAATCCAGAATTATTATTTTTTTGCTTCTCCTTGACCCCCCCAAGGCCCCTATACCCTTCTTAGATACAATCATCAACTTATGGTACCATTTGGATGGACCTAAGGAGTATTTCAAAGGCATTTTGAATCATATCAATTATGAATTGTTTTTTTATGTGTTATGGTGAAAGGTATTGAGATGACTTGATAGAGTAAATGTGATGTGGTGTTAATGAGGAAGTGTAAAGTATAAACTTGGTGTGAAATGCTATTGGTTTATAATGTCTTGGTTGAGGTGTGGCATGTTGTGGTGTTGTTGGTATGGTAATGCAGTGAAATGTATTGTGAAGGGTGAAATGATGTTATATGGCAGTCATGTAACTCATTGTCGTCTTATGCACTTGTAATGTAGTTAGTTGTTAACGTGATCTCCGTTATGTACTTGTGTTGTAGAGTAACGTAAGGAAGGAGCTAGATTATTGTATTCACATATAGGATTGTTTATTTATATTGGGAAGATAAGGTATGTAAGGTTACTCTTTCTGTATCCTTTGACAGCATCTCTTGTTCTCATTGTTGCCGACTTGTTCTCATTTCAAAATGTCTCAAAGTATCTCATTTCAAGTTTTCATATATTGTTATTCACGTGTCTTTTATTCATTGACAGAAGTTCCAAAGCTCCCATAATGTTATGACCACCAAAAGAACTATCTCAAAGAAAGAAATGATGTAAAGAGAATCTGTGTATTCTTGGGTGGTATCCTAGGGGTGAAAGGAACACCTAGCATGGGTCGATCCCAATATCACGGGTGGTATCCCAGGGGTGAAAATAAAAGCCTAGCATGGGTCGATCCCGATTTGTGTATTTATGAGGACCGTATCCCAGGGGTTAAAATACCTAGCATGGGTCATCCTCTTTTATCAATGATCAGTTGGTCATTTGTTTATCATATGCTTTACAATTTCTTAATGTAAAGAATGATAAAGTAAAGTAATGAATGTAATGTACATGGTTCCACACATACAGAATGGTGGTTTATCCATATTGACTATTTACTTGTATTTGATTCCATTGAAGTTCCTATGTTTCATGCAGTTTCTTATAGCCTTACATACTCAGTACATTTTTCGTACTCATGGGGGACTTACCTTACTTACTGCAAGCACAAGAGCTAGTAGACCTCTACAGTATGATACAGGTCATCTACCGACTGTTGGTGAGCTCCCGGTTGATTCGGGGCTTTTCGAGTCACATGTGTACATTTGTTTTGGTACTATGTAAATGTTGTATAAAGCGGGGGCTTGTCCCAACTTTAGGTTGGTTATGTATCTGTTAGAGGCTTTGTAGACGTTGTAAGACGAATGAAGGAATGTATGTCCATTTTGACTTAATGGCCCCAACGGCCAAGTTTCATATCTATTGAATGTTTCTCCATGACTTCCTCCATTGGTATCTTGTATCTATATATGATAGAGTGTTGTTCGTTTAGTGACATGCATATGAGTGTACATGAATGAAGGTTGGTTCTCTCGAGCCTTAATGGCTTCGGGTGCCAGTCCACCTCAATGGAATTTGGGGTGTGACAACCCTGATGAGAAGAAAGGTGGCAAACCTCATAGAATGAACAAAAATTAAGATTTCATAAGATGTATGAATGATTGTGGAATGGTAGATGCTGATTTTATAGATCTTCGATTTTCTTGGTGCAATGCTAGAGGTAAACCTCACAGAATGTGAAAGAGACCTGAAAGAATATTCTTCATACACCAGTGGTCTAACCTTTTTTCCATTAATGACATACAATACATGGCAAGTATTGGCGTAGATCATACTCCTATATTGATTAAATTTTTAAAATCCAACTTTCAAGGGATTAAATACCTTAATCTCCTTCAATTTTGGGCAAAACAATTTAATTTCAAAAATATGGTTCAAGAAGCGTGGGACATAGAATTCCAGGGGAAAAAATGTGAAAATTTCAACAGGAAGTTGAGCATCTAGTCAAATGAAAACATTGGGAATGTATTTTATATTTCGAAAGAATGGGAAACCAAGATGCAAGACCTAGAGGATGATTATATTGACAATGAAATTGATGATTTCATGAAACAAGTCTACTTGGATCAAGCAAAACATACTAAATGGCTCAAGTTTGAAGAATCTATCCGTAGACAAAAGTTAATATTAGATGACTTGACACGGGAGATGCTTTACCAAATATTTCCATGCAATTATCAATTAGAAAAAAAGGAGTCTAATTATTTAAGGATCCAAAATAGTAAAGGATATTGAATCAATGGTAATGATGATATATACAGAGGTTATTAATCACTTTAATCAGTTATTTTGTGAAGATGTGAACAAAAGCTTTATTATATTAACTTCCTTGATTAGTTTTTAATCAAGAAGATTTTATTATGCTATGTGACATGCCATAAGAGCTAGAGATCAGGGAAACAATGTTTACTCTTAGCCTAATAGTGCACCTGGCCCTGATGGGTTTGGGAAGTTCCTTTTATAAAAATCGTTGGCACATTATCAAGGAAGACCTAATGAAGTTTATTTAAGATTTTTTTATTGGAAAAAAGTTTATAAAATTTTATACAAGCACCAGTCTTATTCTTCCTCCAAAAGTGGACAATCCTTTATCTTTTAGTAAAATGAGACATATTAGCCTCAGTAGCTGCTCCAATAAGATCTGATTCAAAATTTTGTGTATCAGGCTATATCTTATATAATTTAAAGTTATCTCAGAATGCCTTTCAAGTTTCATTAAAGAAAGATCTATCATAAATAATGTTCTTTTATCCCAGGAGATCATCCATGCTATCGTTAAAAAGATTAGGTGTGGAAATATGGTGATTAAAATTGACATGATGAAAACTTTTTATAGGGTCAATTGAATTTTTTTAGTCATTGTTATGAGAAAGTCTGGGTTTGCTAAGAAATGGATTGATTTGGTTTGGAGATCCATCTCTAATGGTTGATACTCGATGTTGATATATGATCACAAAAGAGGATTTTTACCATTCTATAAGAGGAGTTAAACAAGAAGATACTCTTACTCCTCTATTTGTTCTTAGGGAAGCAGTATTATCAAGTCTACTCAAGCATCTACCTTTTAATAATCAATTAAAAGAGTTTAGTATGTCATTACAAGCTCCTCCTATCACTCATCTTGCTTATGCAGATGACGTGGTGATTTTCTCTTCTACTGACAAGAATCCCAGAAAGCAATATTGAAAACTACAAGCGTATCAAAGATGTTGATGGTAGCTGATAAACCTTGATAAAAGATATTTTATGGTCAGTAAAAGTTCCACTACAAATTATGTTTTGAGAATCAAGGAAACTACAAAGTACGTGCAAGAAAAATTTCCTATAACTTACTTGTGATGCCCCCTATACATTAGTAAATAACCTAATGCCTATTATGGGGACTTGGTTGTTAAAATCATTAAAAGAATTATGGGTTGGCATGGTAAACTTTTATCTCGTGGCAGAAGAGTTGTTCTAATTAAGTGTGTGTTACAATCTCTTCTTATTCACCTATTGTATGGTGTAGAACCGTAAAAGGCATATTTGATGAAGTGGGGGGCATGGCTAAATTTTTTTAGGGTTCTTTATAGGTTAAACAAAAATATCATTAGAATTTTTGGGATGAGATGATTCATCCAATTGATTAAGGAAGATTGGGACTTAGGAGACTTCAGGATGCCAGTGAGAGCCTAAATATGAAAAATGGCGGAAGTTCAGAACCACATAATCTTTATCATCCAAATTTCATAATGCCAAGTACTGTAGGTTCATATATCCTATTTCTTAATAGATTATTCCTACTCAATCTCTCATCTAGAGGAAAATGCTTAAGAGTATAGAAAAGATAGAAGAATATATCTTTTGGAAAATGAATGATGGATATACCAATCTCTTGGGACAACTGTACTAACATGGTAGCAATGGCTCATATTAATCACCTCCAAGACCCACCTATGGTTTGTGATAATATAAATAATGGAGTCTATAATATTGAAAATATGCATTTTACAAAATTCTTAGCTGAACACATTCTTTCATTGAAAATCGGAGAGCAAGACACAATTGACATTTCTATTTAGAATTCTAACAACAAAAGAAGTTTCTTAATTTTTATTGCATGGAATATAGCAAGATAGAGAAAAGAAAAATACCGTCTATTGCTTGAGAAATTAAAATATATTCAAATTCAACATGTTTTTTCTTTTGTGGAAGCTCCTAAAAAATAAGTTACCTTTTGATAACATCCATTTTAATTTCAAGTAGAATTTAGTATCCAAATGATTTTGTTACAGAATTCCTCAAAGTGACACAATTCACCATACTTTTATGACTGGGGACATTTCTAGTATTCTGTGGAAATACTTCGGCAACCCCCTTGGTATCATTGAAGAACACATTCCTACCAGATTATTTCTAAAGAATTGATGGATCCTTAAACCTTATATTTTCATCCACCAATTTTTACTACAAACTACACCAATTGCATTTTGTTCATAAATTTGAAAAGATAGATGTGCAGAAAGGTATGGCAACACCAAATGCTAGATTAAAATGATCAACTATCAAATCTTATTAAATACTAAATGGATTTTGAACAAGGTTAAGTCTGGGGATCAAACTGCTTTTGCATTAGTAATCAAATTTTTCTTCTTATAGAAAAAACTGGCTAGACAGTAGTAAAGTGGGACAAGCTTAAATGGATTTGCTTCAATCTAAACATTTATGGAAGCAAGATGCAAAATGGTCCAGTATGTGTAAATGGTATTTATAGAGATGCTCATGAAAATATTGTCATGTCTTTCTCATCTTCCTCAGGTTATGACAGTAGTGATATAGCTAAAGCCAGGGTTTTTCTACTTGGGATGAAATCGTTTATTCAAAATGGTATGAATAACCTTCTTTTAGAAGGAGAATCTATATGATTTTTTTGTGGTAATAGGGATTTATGTATTAGCAAGAATTAAGTGTCTGATAATACATTGGCCCTATCTAATAGTGAAGAGTAATTAGAGTTTTGGGTCACATCCCAACCAACTAGGTTAATGGGTAATTGATTGCAATGTCTAACAAAATAAGTTCCCCTAATGTCTAATTCAACATTTTTATAGACAAAAAGTGGTGGAACTATCATGGTTTGTGGTGCACTACAAGAAGACGTATGCCCTCCCTTATTTACTAGCTATTCTGTAACTTGATTTTGTTCTCTAAATATGTGCGATAGAATGGATGCTCCTAGATCTATGATCTAGCACCTACACTCAAAGACAATATTAGAATAGAGCTCTTAATCATGCATGATTATGTGGATCATCTCCAGGGAGTCAATACTGATGACTCAAGGAATTAAATTATATTCCTTTGCAAGCAGTACACCTCGTCTTAGTGCTTTGATTTAGGCAAAAACTAGGCGTAACATGGGGGACACTCTCTATGAAGCCTAAGATCCAGTTCCCTAAGTGATTGATGAATACTCTACCCAAACCCCAAGTACTGGGCTAATTAGATAGCCCTATCCATGTTAAGCTCATAGGTTCCTCTAGAAGGAGCTTCCCAATAGACATGGATTTGATTAGGGGGTTTCTTAATGCCATAGTTGGTTTTGACAAATAAGTTGTACTCAGTAGCAAGGTCAATATCAACTATTACACTGATATCTTCCTTTTTATCATTAAAGAGGTTGTCATTCCTCTTAATCCAAATGCTTCACATGCTTTAAGGTATTATATTATCCCAACTAGTGTAGGCATTATAATGTTTTCCCATCAATTAGTTCCATATACTCAGCTAGTTATTACCATTAATGTGATTTATGTTAATGACATGAGATGGGGTACTGATATTGAGGATAACAGTCTAAAGTTAGCAGAATTTGGGTAGTTGGAGAAGATATGATTGATATCTTCTCTATAAACCCCACAATAATGGCAGTTTGGGGGAATGTTTAGGCCAATTCTAATAAGGTACTGGTTAGTAGGAAGTGTGCCATGGTTAAGAAGCCAAATGAAAGTTTTTATTTTATTGGGGATAGTTATTCTCCAAATCCAGTTGAAGTTAGAGTTGTGGGGGTCATTGGGGTTGGTTTCAGCAATGCAAGTGTATACACTACTAGTGGAAAAAATACAAGTGCTAGAGTGTCCCCAATAAAAAGAGTCTTCTTTGGTAATGATTGCATCATGAAGGGTGCTATAGATAGTAGTTGTGAGATTAGAAAGGAGATCAAAATAAATCTTAGTGAGGTCCCAACCTGAGGGTGTGTAGAGATCACAACTTTTTAGTAAATTCCCACCCTCATCAAGAGGACCTTAAATGATACTTCTGCTACTAACCATATTGGGGATGCACTTTTCATTATAAAAAATGATCTTGTTTCCTTTATTAGGAGACTAGGCAATGCCTTTGGAGAAATCATTCCAACCGTGTTGGATATTTCTCCATGTTCTGGAGACTATCTTTCCTCTTCCAATAGAGTTATTAGTCTTGTGGTATTTGGTGATGAGGAGTCTTCCCCATATTGAGTTAGGATTCTTAGCTAGCTTCCAGGGCAGGCTGGCATGCAGAGCTCTATTTCTAAGTTTATTGTAGATGCTTAAACTTCCATCTTTTTGTGCTTGGTGATTATGTCCCAGTTAAGAAAAATGGAGATTTTTCTTTTCAGAATTGGAACCTCAGATGTAATCTCTTTGTATTTTGTTAATGAGCTCTGTGACTTTGGAGGAAAAATTAATATATTACATGATATGAGTTTTCATGTTGCTAAGAGTGGCCTTCACAAGAACATTTTTCTAGTCATGTTGAGGACTTTGGCTTTCCAGCCTGCTAGTCTATTGTTCATGCAATCAAGAATGAGTTGGAAGCCTCTCTTAGTGGAAGATTGCTGGAAAATAGGGAATCCCTGGTATTTGACAAAGTTTAATATAAACGGGGTGGCTTAAAGAGCTTAATAGTCCTTAGAAGTAGTACTAGCTATGTTTTTGGAGAAAAGCACTTTGGATTTAGCATTGTTGATCTTTTTCTCAGAACTATCACTGAATTTGATGAGAGTGTTTAAAATGGCATTGCAGTTATTAGTGTTTGCCCTAGAGAACAGAGTGAGGTCATCAGTAAAGAAGAGATGAAAGAGTATTGGTCCTCATGTAGTGATGTTGATGGGAGTCCAAGCCTTGCTGTAAACTTGGTGGTCAATGTCCCTAGAAAGTTTCTATGCAAATAATAAATAGGTAAGGGGAGATGGGGTATCCTTGCCTTATACCACTGGTGGGGTTAAAGTAAGAAGACTGACCCCCATTAATAAGGATGGAGATGGTTCTGGTGGTAACACAAGACATATGATTAACTTGATCAACTTATGGGGGGAAGTTGAAGAAGAGATGAGAATTATGGATAAAAGACAACTCAAGCATGTCAAAGGCTTTTTCCTAGTCTCTTTTCATAATCATTTTGAGATATTTTTTCTTTCATTTTCTTGAAGTGAGTAATGTATTCTTGGACTATGATGGCAATATCAGAAGCTCTCCTATTGGGAAGAAAGCTGGCTTGGCTAGGCTTGATGATGGTGTTCAGGAAGAGGTTTATTTTATCGACTATGATTTTTTTTTACAAGTTTGTAGTTGGTATTGCATAGTCCAATAGATCTGAATTCTTGATAGAGGTTGCATTGGCACATTTAGGTATTAAGAAGAACAAGTTAGAATTTGTGTGCTCTGGCATCCGAGATTCGGTGAAGACTTCATAGAAGAAGCTGGTGGTTTTTTTCTCCCATAATATTCAAATACCTTTTGTAGATAAACAAAATGGAGTCCATCTGACCCAAGAGCCTTGTGAGGCTTGAAAAAACGTTAGGCAAGGATAATTTAAAGGTCTCTCAAGGGAGCATCAAACATATTCATCATGTCCTTAGTGAGTGTGTGGCTTGTGGTCAAGCACTCTTAATCAGGTCATGATGATAATTCTAATAAATCCCACAACAATCAAGAAGAAGTCAAAGATTCAATTGAATATGGATCAAGTCTAGGGGAAGCAAGAGATAGTGACAGTGATGATAAATATCACGGGGAAAAGCAATATGAAGAATGTAGTACAAATAATTACGATGAACTCCTCAAAATGTTTGAACCAAAGATTGTATGTGATAGGCAGACCAGTGAAGATGTAATCATCCAATAGGAAACATGCTTATTATGATTGGTAATTTGTCTCTAAAAGGTAAAAAAGATAAGCGGGCTAATCAACAGGGCCCTCTCACCAGAGCAAAGGGTAAAGCCAATTAAACTATGGTAACCTTCCAGAATTTTTTTAATGGTAAACTCAATGGGAATTTATGAAAAATGAAAAAAAATTATCCTAATTTTATAAGACTCAGTTTATTATAATTCAAGAACCTTTGTAGAATCTAATAAAATTGAGCAATATAGAAGTAGTCTGGCTTTTAAGGAGTGTTTAGCAAACTGTAATGGTAAAATTTGGTTCTTTGGGGCTATGGGATTTACCTTTGTAGTAGTCATGGATGATGAACAACAAATTATTGTCAAGTTGTCCAGCACTACCTCCGATGAGATATTTTATTTCACTTTTGTCTATGCCAAATCAAAGCGCCACCTGGGAACTCCTTTAAGGGTTTACCCAAAAAATTATAGTACTCTTACAAATGGGAGTTGGTGTATTAATTGAGATTTTAATATATTTATGAGCCCTGATGAGAACAAAGGTGAGAAACCTCATAGAATGAAGAAAAATTGAGATTTCATAAGATGTATGAATGATTGTGGAATGGTAAATGCTGATTTTATAGACCATCGATTTTCTTGGTGCAATGCTAGAGGTAAACTTCACAGAATGTGAAGGAGACCTGATAGAATATTCTTCAATCGCCAATGGACTAACCTTTTTTCCATTAATGACATACAACACCTGGCAAGTATTGGCTTAGATCATATTCCTATATTGATTAAATATTGAAACTCCAACTTTCAAGGGATTAAATACTTTAAGCTCCTTCAATTTTGGACAGAACAATTTAATTTCAAAAATATGGTTCAAGAAGCGTGGGACATAGAATTCCAGGGGAAAAAATGTGAAAATTTCAACAGGAAGTTGAGCATATGGTCAAATGAAAACATTGGGAATGTATTTTATATTTTGAAGGAATGGGAAACCAAGATGCAAGACCTAATTATATTGACAATGAAATTGATGATTTCATGAAACAAGTCTACTTGTATTAAGCAAAACATACTAAATGGCTCAAGTTTGAAGAATCTATACCTAGACAAAAGTTAATATAAGATTTCTTGACACGGGATATGCTTTACCAAATATATCCATACAATCATCAATTAGAAAAAATGAGACAAATTATTTAAGGATCCAAAATAGTAAAGGATACTGAATCATTGGTAAGGATGATATATACAGAGGTTATTAATTACTTTACTCAGTTATTCTGTGAAGATAGTTAACCAGAGCTTTATTATATTAACTTCCTTGATTAGGTTTTAATCAAGAATATTCTATTATGCTATGTTACATGCCATAAGAGCTAGAGATCAGGGAAACAATGTTTGCTCTTAGCCCTAATAGTGCACCTAGCCCTGATGGGTTTGGGAAGTTCCTTTTATCAAAATCGTTGGCTCATTATCAAGGAACACCTAATGAAGTTTATTTAAGATTTTTTTAATGGGGAAAAGTTTATAAAATTTTATACAAGCACCAGTATTATTCTTCCACCAAAAGTGGACAATCATTTATCTTTTAGTGAAATGAGACATATTAGCCTCAGTAGCTGCTCCAATAAGATCTGTTTTGAAATTTTTTGTATCAGGCTAAATCTTATATAATTTAAAGTCATTTCATAATGCCTTTCAAATTTAATTAAAGAAAGATCTATCATAAATAATGTTTTTTTATCCCAGGAGATCATCCATGCTAGCGTTAAAAAGACTAGGTGTGGAAATATGGTGATTAAAATTGACATGGCAAAAACTTTTTTATAGGGTCAATTGAATTTTTTTAGTCATTGTTATGAGAAAGTTTGGGTTTGCTAAGAAATGGATTGATTTGGTTTGGAGATCCATCTCTAATGGTTGATACTCGATGTTGATAAATGATCACAAAAGAGGATTTTTCCATTCTATAAGAGGAGTTAAACAAGAAGATACTCTTTCTCCCTCTCTATTTGTTCTTGGGGAAGCAGTATTATCAAGGCTACTCAAGCAGCTAACTTTTAATAATCAATTCAAAGAGTTTAGTATGTCATTACAGGATCCTCCTATCACTCATCTTGCATATGCAGATGATGTGGCGATTTTCTCTTCTAATAACAAGAATCCTAGAAAGCAATAGTAGGCAGTTATAAGCTTATCAAAGATGTTCAGGTTAGCTGATAAACCTTAATAAAAGCTATTTTATGGTCAGTAAAAGTTTCACTACAAAAGTATGTTTTGAGAATCAAAGAAACTACAAGGTACGTGCAAGAAAAATTTCCTATAACTTACTTGCGATGCCCCCTATACATTAGTAAACAACCTAATGCCTATTATGGGGACTTGGTTGTTAAAATCATTAAAAGAATTTTGGGTTGGCATGGTAAACTTTTATCTCATGACAAAAGAGTTGTTCTAATTAAGTGTGTGTTACAATATCTTCTTATTCACCTATTGTATGGTGTAGAACCCGTAAAAGGCATATTTGATGAAGTGGGAGGCATGACAATATTTTTTTAGGGTTCTTTATAGGTTAAACGAAATTATCATTAGAGTGCTTGGGATGAGATGATTCATCCAATTGATTAAGGAGGATTGGGACTTAGGAGACTTCAGGATGCCAGTGAGAGCCTAAATATGAAAAGTGACGGAAATTCAGAACCACATAATTTTTATCATCCAAATTTCATAATGCCAAGTACTATAGGTTCATATCTCCTATTCCTATTTATTAATAGATTATTCCTACTCAATCTTTTATCTAGAAGAAAATTCTTAAGAGTTTAGAAAAGATAGAAGAATATATGAATGATGAATATACCAATCTCTTGGGACAATTGTACTAACATGGTAGCAATGGATCATATTATTCACCTCCAAGACCCACCTATGGTTTGTGATAATATAAATAATGGAGTCTATAATATTGAAAATATGCATTTTACAAAATTCTTAGCTGAACACATTCTTTCATTGAAAATCGGAGAGCAAGACACAATTGATATTTCTATTTAGAATCCTAACAACAAAAGAACTTTCTTAACTTTTATTGCATGGAATATAACAAGATAGAGAAAAGAAAAATACCCTCTATTGTATGAGTAATTAAAAAGCATTCATATCATTCAACATGTTTTTTCTTTTGTGGAAGCTCCTAAAAAATAAGTTGCTTATTGACAACATCCATTTTAATTTCAAGTAAAATTTAGTATCCAAATGATTTTGTTACAGAATTCCTCAAAGTGACACAATTCACCATACTTTTATGACTGGGGACATTTCTAGTATTCTGTACAAATAGTTCGACAGCCCCCTTGGTATCATTGAAGAACACATTCCTACCAGATTATTTCTAAAGAATTGATGGATCCTTAAACCTTATATTTTCATCCACCAATTTTTCCTACAAACTACACCTATTACGTTTTGTTCATAAATTTGAAAAGATAGATGTGCAGAAAGGTATGGCAACACCAAATGTTGGATTAAAATGATCAACTATCAAATCTTATTAAATACTAAATGGACTTTGAACAAGGTTAAGTCTGGGGATCAAACTGCTTTTGCATTAGTAATCAAATTATTCTTCTTGTAGAAAAAACTGGCTAGACAGTAGTAAAGTGGGACAAGCTTAAATGGATTTACTTCAAGCTAAACATTTATGGAAGCAAGATGCAAAATGGTCCAGTATGTGTAAATGGTATTTGTAGAGATGCTCATGAAAATATTGTCATGTCTTTCTCATCTTCCTCAGGTTCTGACAGTAGTGATATAGCTAAAGCCAAGGTTTTTCTACTTGGGATGGAATCGTTTATTCAAAATGGTATGAATAACCTTATTTTAGAAGGAGAATCTATATGATTTTGTTTGTGGTAATAGGGATTTGTATATTAGCAAGAATTAAGTGTATGATAGTACGTTGGCCCTATCTGATAGTGAAGAGTAATTAGAGTTTTGGGTCACATCCCAACTAACTAGGTTAATGGGTAATTGATTGCAGTGCTTAAAAAAATTAGTTCCCCTAATGTCTACTTCAATATTTTTATAGAAAAAAAGTGGTGGCACTAGCATGGTTTGTGGTGCACTAAAAGAAGACGTATGCCCTCCCTCATTTACTACCTTTTTTGTAACTTGATTTTTTCCCCTAAATATGTGTGATAGAATGGATGCTCCTAGCTCTATGATCAAGCACCTACACTCAAAGACAATATTAAAATAGAGCTCTTGATCATGCTGGATTATGTGGATCAACTCCAGGGATTCAATAGTGATGACTCAAGGAATTAAATTATATTCCTTTGCAAGTAGTACACCTCTTCTTAGTGCTTTGATTTAGGCAAAAACTAGGGGTAACATAGGGGACACGCTCTATGAAGCCTAAGATCCAGTTCCCTAAGGGATTGATGAATTATCTACCCAAACCCTAGGTCCTGGGCTAGTTAGATAACCCCATCCATGCTAAGCTTGTAGGTTCCTTTAGAAGGAGCTTCCCAATAGACATGGATTTGACTAGGGGGTTTCTTAATGCCATAGTTGGTTTTGACAAATAAGTAGTACTCAGTAACAAGGTCAATATCAACTCTTACACTGATGTCTTCCTTTCTATTATTAAAGAGGTTATCATTCCTCTTATTCCAAATGCTCCACATGCTTTGGGGTATTATATTATCCCAACTAGTGTAGGCATTATAATGTTTTCCCATCAGTTAGTTCCATATACTCAGCTAGTTATTACTATTAAGGTGATTTATATTAATGACGTGAGATGGGGTGCTGATATTGAGGATAACAGTCTAAAGTTAGCAGAATTTGGGTAGTTGGAGAAGATATGATTGATATCTTCTAAACCCCACAATAATGGCAGTTTGGGGGAATGTTTAGGCCAATTCTAATAAGGTACTGGTTAGTGGGAAGTGTGCCATGGTTAAGAAGCCAAATGAAAGTTTTTATTTTATTGGGGATAGTTATTCTCCAAATCCAGTTGAAGTTAGAGTTGTGGGGGTCATTGGTGTTGGTTTCAGCAATGCAAGTGTACGCACTTCTAGTGGAAAAAAGGCAAGTGCTAGAGTGTCCCCATTAAAAAGAGTCTTCTTTGGTGATGATTGGATCATGAAGGGTGCTATAGATAGTAGTTGTGAGATTAGAAAGGAGATCAAAATAAATCTTAGTGAGGTCCCAACCTGAGGGTGTGTAGAGATCACAACTTTTTAGTAAATTCCCACCCTCATCAAGAGGACCTTAAATGATACTTTTGATACTAACTATATTGGGGATGCACTTTTCATTATAGAAGATGATCTTATTTCCTTTATTAGGAGACTAGGCAATGCCTTTGGAGAAATCATTCCAAACCTGTTGGATATTTCTCCATGTTCTGGAGACTATCTTGCCTCTTCCAATAGAGTTATTAGTCTTGTGGTATTTGGTGATGAGGAGTCTTCCCCATATTGAGTTAGGATTCTTAGCTAGCTTCCAGGGCAGGCTGGCATGCAGAGCTCTATTTCTAAGTTTATTGTAGATGCTTAAACTTCCATCTTTTTGTGCTTGGTGATTATGTCCCAGTTAAGAAAAATGGAGATTTTTCTTTTCAGAATTGGAACCTCAGATGTAATCTCTTTGTATTTTGTTAATGAGCTCTGTGACTTTGGAGGAAAAATTAATATATTACATGATATGAGTTTTCATGTTGCTAAGAGTGGCCTTCACAAGCACATTTTTCTAGTCATGTTGAGGACTTTGGCTTTCCAGCCTGCTAGTCTATTGTTCATGCAATCAAGAATGAGTTGGAAGCCTCTCTTAGTGGAAGATTGCTGGAAAATAGGGAATCCCTGGTATTTGACAAAGTTTAATATAAACGGGGTGGCTTAAAGAGCTTAATAGTCCTTAGAAGTAGTACTAGCTATGTTTTTGGAGAAAAGCACTTTGGATTTAGCATTGTTGATCTTTTTCTCAGAACTATCACTGAATTTGATGAGAGTGTTTAAAATGGCATTGCAGTTATTAGTGTTTGCCCTAGAGAACAGAGTGAGGTCATCAGTAAAGAAGAGATGAAAGAGTATTGGTCCTCATGTAGTGATGTTGATGGGAGTCCAAGCCTTGCTGTAAACTTGGTGGTCAATGTCCCTAGAAAGTTTCTATGCAAATGATAAATAGGTAAGGGGAGATGGGGTATCCTTGCCTTATACCACTGGTGGGGTTAAAGTAAGGAGACTGACCCCCATTAATAAGGATGGAGATGGTGCTGGTGGTAACACAAGACATATGATTAACTTGATCAACTTATAGGGGGAAGTTGAAGAAGAGATGAGAATTATGGATAAAAGGCAACTCAAGCATGTCAAAGGCTTTTTCCTAGTCTCTTTTCATAATCATTTTGAGATATTTTTTCTTTCATTTTCATGAAGTGAGTATTGTATTCTTGGATTATGATGGCAATATCAGAAGCTCTCCTATTGGGAAGAAAGCTGGCTTGGCTAGGCTTGATGATGGTGTTCAGGAAGAGGTTTATTCTATCGACTATGATTTTTTTTTCAAGTTTGTAGATGGTATTGCATAGTCCAATAGGTCAGAATTCTTGGTAGAGGTTGCATTGGCACATTTAGGTATTAAGCAGAACAAGTTAGAATTTGTGTGCTCTGGCATTCGAGATTCGGTGAAGACTTCATGGAAGAAGCTGGTGGTTTTTCTCTCCCATAATATTCAAATACCTTTGGTAGATAAAAAAAAATGGAGTCCATCTGGCCCAAGAGCCTTGTGAGGCTCGAAAAAAACATAAGGTAAGGATAATTTTTATCACACCCCAAATCCCATTAAGGCGGACTGACACCCGAATCCGTTAAGGCCCCGAGAGAACCAACCTACGTCCATGTACATTCATATGCATGTCACTAAATTAACAAAACTCTATCACATATAGATGCAAGATACTAATGGCGAAAGTCATGGAGAAACATTCAATAGCTATGCAACTTGGTCGTTAAGGCCACCACGTCAAAAGCATACATTCCTTACATTCCTTCATTTGTCCCACAACTTCTACAAAGCCTCTAACAGATACATAACCAACCTAACATCGGGACACGTCCCTACTTTCTACAATATTTACATAGTACCAAAACAATTGTACACATGTGACTCGAAAAGCCCCGAATCAACTGGAGCTCACTACCAGTCTGCTGATGATCCGTAGCCTACTGTGTAGGTCTACTAACACCTGTGCCTGCAACAAGTAAGGTAAGTCCCCCAAGGGATGTCAGTATGAGAGAATGTACTGAGAATGTAAGGCTATGAGCAACTGTATGTAATATAAGAATTTCAATGGAGTCAAATACAAGTGAATAATCAATATGGATAAACCATCGTTCAGCATGTGTGGAACCATGTACATTACTTTCTTTTCTTTCTTTTGCTTTTACGTTCATATCATTATCATCATATCTTATCGTGCTCGGGCCCCAACTGATCAGTGGTTCATAACATAACATAACATTGGGATCGTCTCTACCTAGGCTTATGCCCCTTTGAGCTACCACCCATAAATCAATAACCAATCGGGATCGTCTCTAGCTAGGCTTTTGCCCCTTTGAGCTACCACCCATAATCCAATAATCTTGGGATCGTCTCTAGCTAGGCTTTCGCCCCTTTGAGCTACCACCCGGTCTCAAAGAACCATAAAGTAACCATATATGCTTTACTTCTTTCCTTTCTTTTGTGAGATTGATACATTGGTGTTTATAACATTATTGGATATTTGGAACATTGGTCAATAAATAAGATACATGTGAATAACAACATACGTCAAACCTGAAATGAGATACTTTGGAACATTTCAAAATGGAAACAAGTAGGTAACAACGAGAACAATAGGTGCTGCCAAGGATACGGAAAGAGTAACCTTACATACCTTATCTTTCCAATACGATTACAACAATCCAATACGTGAATACAATAATTCATCTCCTTCCTTACATGTTACTCTACAACAAAAGTATATAACGGAGCTCACGTTAACAACTAACTACATTACAAGTGCATAAGACAACAATGAGCTACATGACTGCCATATAACGTCATTTCACCCTTCACAATACAATTCACTGCATTACCATAGCAACAACACCACAACATGCCACACATCAACCAATACATCATAAACCAATAGCATTTCACACCAAGTTTATACTTTACACTTTCTCATTAACACCACGGAACATTTACTCCATCAAGTCATCTCAATACCTTTCACCATAACACATAAAATAACAATTAATAATTGTTACGATTCAAAATGCCTCTGGACTACCCCTTAGGTCCATTCAAATGGTACCATAAGTTGATAATTGCATCCAAAAAGGATATAGGGGCCTTGGGGGGTCAAAAAGAAGCAAAAACAAACAAAATGAAATTCTGGAATGGCCTGTGGAGCCACCTGTTCCCACAAGTGGGTGAAATTCGGTCATAGGTGCCCATCTGGCCCTGTCCAGGGCCACCTGCATTGGCATCTGCGCCTGCAGGTGCCCCATCCGCGAAGGTGGATGCCCAGTTCGGCCAAAATGGGTCTCTTTTGGGTCCTTTTTTGTAATAAATGGTCCATGGCCATAAGTAAGCTTCTATTTGAATATTTTAGGTTAACTTGGATGCCCACGAACAACCATGGTTTCACAACACACATGAACATCACAAAACTACATTTTCATTTCAATACACCACCAATTCCATGCACAATTTCACATCAACAATTCCAACGGTTATACACAAAGAGAAATAAAGTTAGGGACATAATCACATCTTACATGTTTACATTTAATCCATCACATTCATTTCCTTCAAGACCTCAAGTCCACTTTCAAGTTTAGAAGGCAAAACCCTTTACCAATTAGCAAAAGTAGACTGTTTTACACATAGTGGACTGTCCAACACTTTGCCAACATAACCAACATGATTTATACACCCTATCATGAACATAATATATTAAACCATAAGATTAAATACTTACCAAAGCTTACAATAGGATGATATTGTCCAAGGGAATGATAGCTTAGGGTTTGAAAGAGAAAATAAAATATTGTTGGAAAATTCTAGAAATGTGCATGTGTCTTTTGGTGAATAAAATCTGATTTTTGTGCCTTTTATAGGCCCTCATGGTCATCCTTAGCCATACACTTAGTCATAAATGTTATGTTTACTTGGTCAAAGGTGGAATGGATCATTTCTCCATTTGGGTCATGTCTTATGGCTTAATTTTGGGCCTTAAATTGAGCCCATTAGCACAAGACTAATTCAGCCCACTTAAATTAATGGGTAATACCCCAACCATTTCAAGTTTAAATAATTCCATAAATGTTATGGTAATAACATAGGTTCAGAAATGTACGGGGTGTTACAAATTTAAAAGTCTCTCAAGGGAGCATCAAACATATTCTTCATGTCCTTAGTGAGTGTATGGATTGTGGCTAGGCACTAACTAGGGTCATGTGGTGATTTGCTATACTTAGTGGTATATAGAGTCTCGGAGAATTTTAGAATATGGTTAGAGATATCTCTTCTATCTAGCAGCAAGTTTCTTATGTCATCCTTAATTGAGCATATTATATTCCTCCATCTCCCATTGAGAGTGGATATATGAAAGAATTTAGTGTTGGCATCACCACTACTAAGCTAGTTTATTTTGGATCTAATCTTCTAGAAATCCTTCTCCATCTTGAGTAGAGAGTTGTAATCAGAAAGGAGGTCGTTTTATATATGGTGAAGTTGCAATGATGGTAATTATTTGATTTTTGGATGCCATCAGGCCTAGTAAGAATTCTTTTCATTTTTTGATAAATTCTACCAAAAACCATTATGTTCCATTTAGCAACCTCATAATGAAAGGCCTCAATGGCTTTAATGAGGCTATTATAGGGATCAAAACAATTTTTTATTATTTCTCTAATTATAAGGATCAAAGTAATTGTTTATTATTTCTCTAAAAGAGAGATGACCACATCACATGGGCTCAAGTCTGAAAGGTTTGGGGCTAGTGTATAGATTAGCATTAGTCAACTTGATAAGAAGAAGGCAGTGGTCTGATTTAGTTCTTAGTAGATGTGTTACGATAGCCCATGGGTAGTGATTTATCCAAGAGTCATTAGATACACACCTGTCAATCATTTAAAGAATAATATTATATCAATTTCTTTATCTCTTTATTAGTCTAGATATACTTGCACTGCTTAAACCTTAGGTCCAGTATGTCATATTTATTCAGGTGATTTCAAAACAGAGTGGCCTTATTATTGTTAATGCTCTAAAATATTATCTTATCTTTGGCTTGGAGGACTTCATTAAAGCCTCCACCAATGATCCATTCTCCTTTATGGGTCTGAGAGATATCACAAAGTTCATCCCAAAGCTAAATCCTAGTGTTATAGTCAGGGCTAGCATAAATGCTTTAAAAGAGCGAGGAGCGAGGGTCAGAATGTACCTTAATCATGGTGTGGATACCTTGAGGAGTGACAATGATGTTTTCCAGCTTTAACATATCCTCCTTCAACATAATCATAATCCTTCCAGTTAACCTAACAATAGATGACTGAACCTGGGTATCAAATTTGAGGTCTTTAGTACAGTCCTTGTACTTTGCCATTTTGGTTTCAAGTAATACAAGCATAGACGGCTTGTGTAACTTAATCATGGCTTTGCACTGGTGGTGAAAATTAGCATTGTTCACGCCCCCTCATGTTCCAAATAATAAAACTCATGAGATTGTCTTTGGGAGCTGGCGGGCTCAGCAAGCCCTTTCCCTTCTCCACCTGGAGGTGCTTGGGTAGTTTGTTTAGTGGTTTCAAAGCCAATCTCGGTGGTATCAGACTCTTCCTATTCCTCAGGCTCAGTGCAAAGGTTGTTGTTTCTATGGGCCAGTACACAATAATAATTGTACTAAAAGGCTTATTTAACTCTTTATTGAGAGGATTTTCCATTATAAATACCTCAATGTTTTGCTCTCCTAACATTACTAAGAGGTGCACCATCTTCTCGATGCTTTGTTTTAGGGTGTCTAGCATTTATGAGCTTCTTATTTTTAGCTTTCTGCCACAGATGGGTGCCACTTGGGGTGTCACATCCATGGATCAAATGTTGCCATTTGGGTGCTTAAAAGGTATGGGTGATGTAGGAAAAAGGATAATATTTGGAAGGTCTGCATCATTAGAGAGCTTAGTTCCTCCATTGTACTCACATTCAGATTTTCTATTTGTTAGGATCTCAATAGAGCTTGTTGTCAGATTTAGTTCCCTAGTCCCTTTACTATTTGGTCCACCGCTTTCTTTTAATTTGTTCTAAGAAATTTGGGTCCTGTTGAATAGGGACTATTGGTTGGTTTCAAATTTTAACTTGGAGGTTGATTCAGGTTCTTTATAGAGCTAACTCTATCCACGAGGTTGAGGCTCTATTGGGTAGAAGTGAGGCTGTGACGAATACGAGTGGGTTGTTCTGCTATTGTTGGTTCTAGTTCTCTATGGTTATGGTTCGGTGGAGAAGCAGTTTTGGTTTGGCAATAAGGAGACTCCAGTAATTGAAGCTTACAAAAAGCGGTAGTAGGAGCAATTGATTGACATGAACTCTTTGGTCAATTCAATTATCTCAGCACTATGATTATCTTTACAAGTAGAAGAGTAATTTCATTTGGATATTGCAGGTTCATAGATGTCTAATGGACTCTCTGATGAGAGATTAGGGATAGTTGAGTTTAGGGCCCTATTAAGCCCTTAGGATGGAATTGATTTGATGAAGTGGAAGTATTTAATTCCATCTGGAAAAATTAATTTTTGGGTGTTGTGCTATTCAAGAATAAATGTAGGAGGTAGTTGGTACCAGCTGGGCTGTTAACTTTTGTGCCGATCCCATTATGCTCCTTTTTCCTCTTTTTATTTTTTATCCAGGTGGAAGAAACTGGTGAATATTCCAGTTACTGTTGGTAACGATACTGGGGGAATCTCAAAGGGGATTAATGCATTTGTAGGGGAGTCTAAGAATGTGTCTGACCAACTATCAGATATTTTTACCTAGACAGAGGTTTTCTCCTCATGTGAACTAGGTGTTGGGATCTGTTGTTTCCCTTGCTTCATTGAGTTTCTCCTTTTTGGGAAGGAAACTACCTTCCATTCATTATTGGGTGTAGTTTTCTTAGATGTGGAGGTAGATGTTTTGTTTTGGTGGTTTTTTGGCATTGGTACGAATGTTGTACAACTCCTAAGAGTGTTTCAAGCTTACACACCCAAGGCACAAGATACTTCCCTTTCATAGACTATTTGTTGTGTATGATTATCAATTGTCACATGAGTCTTCATTGGCATCTCTAGGGGAACTTGTATACATATTCTCGTAAAGCGCCCTCTCAAAGTAGAGGAGGTACATGTGTCAATCTTTAGAAATATTCCTAGTAATGTCCCAACCTATTTAAGGATGGTTTTGTCATAGAATTTAGTTGACAGTTGTGGGAGCCTAGTCCAAATAGTTATGTGGGTAGGGACGTTGCCTCTAGAACAAAGATTGGTTCCCATCTTCTAACAGATAGAAATTTTCCATCTACGAACCATGGGCCTTCACGTAGGACTTTGTGCATGTTCTCAGGACAATTGAATTTTGTGATGTAATAGTCCCTCCCTAAGTAAATTAAGGTAAGAGGTTTAGTGGGCTTCCACAAGTCAGTAAGCTTATATTTTAGATACGTGTGTGCTAATTTCTTACCAAATAGTTTAACAATAACAGAGTTTCTCCAAGGTTGGTAGATTATCTATTTATCCTTTTCTGAGAGTGCAATTGTGTCCTTTGGTTGTTCTTGTATGTGTATTATCTCTTTGTTGTATATGTTAGATGAGAGGTTAATGGATTTGTCCTTATTGAGGAGGGATTCTTTGAATGGGAATCTAATTTCAGTGATTAATTCCATATTTGTGTTGCAATTCGGTTGTTCTAGTGGGATCAACGGGTTCACGGGAGGAGTTCCCGTTGATTGATATATGTGCATGGACGTGATCTAGGAGGTGGTCGATCTTCTAGAGAGAGAGAGTGTGTGTGTGTATTTGATTTTATGTGAATTACTAACATGTTAAAAGTAAAAGTTCTTCCAGCTTGACATCTGAAAGAGACTATCATTGAAGCTCAAAAACTGGCACAAATGATCAATTTTCAATTCAAACATTGTTTGTTATCAGGAGACTAATCAAGTTGTGGATACATTGGTCAAATAGAGCATTCACCGTCAAGACCACAATTTTTTACCCCTAAGGACTTATCACGGACTGCAGAAGCCCCTTACAAAATGGATTAAGCACAAATATCATTGCTCAAATTCAAACACAAGAAGCTTACTTTTAGATGACTATGTACCTAGTAGAATCCTTGTGAAATAGCTAGTTGCCATATGCTTTTTTGGTTGGAGCTTAATTTAGGTTCAGTTTTGTTTTGTAGCTATAATTTTGGAGGAAAGGACATGATAATCAACCTTCTTGTATGTGACTGGTGCTGATTTTTCAGGACTAACACAAACATTCAGGGACTACAGGGAAATTAATTCAAGGATTATTTTTACCAAGTTCGGCGTTAGCCCGAATGATTGACATTTTTCTTTTTTGATGCAATAATAAAATTTTATTTGTAAAAATTGTTCAATTAAATTAGCAATATACTGTGTAATTTCAACGAAAAAAATTCTACAATGACCTTTCATGATTAATATTGATAGGTCCATTTGAACAACATATGAAATCAGGATTTTAAATCATATTGATATGAAGTTAAAGTTTTGTTTGGACATACAATTTAAACTTCTTAAGTTGTATTTTTCTCATAAAAAAGATAACCCTACAAGTTGTGAAATTCAAATTTTCCTAAATTTTCCTAATTCTTATACAATCTTACCAAATGGGCAAATCATTGTTCATAAATAAGATATCAGAATTTCCTAAGCCGAATTGGTAAATCACATATCTCCATATTCTTTTATAAATAAACTAGTGAATTGAAGCGCGGTTATAAAAGACTGTAAGACACTAATAATTTTATTAAATGTAATTTAGATAGTATTTTGTAGACTTCCAAAAAAAAAAATGTATTGCTGATTTTCTAGAGGAAAACGTTTAGTCGGTAGTTAGCAGACTTCAACCAAAGTCATAAAGTTGCTATTTTGAACTAAAACAAATTATAAATCTGATGACAATCATAAATTCATATAAAATACCAAATAAAGAGAAATCATAGAAAGAACATATGACAAAAATTATGCATAATTATTCTTCTGACTAGTTCCTGAATAATCACCTGTAGTCCTATTAATCTTTTTGTAGCGAAGAATGTCGGTATATCTACTTCTGGTATTTCCGGTTGTTTTTCTATATCGTCTGGAATAATCATATCTCTGGTAAGTCCAATTTTTACGACTTGGATGAGTGGTTTTATCTCGTTGTATAATATTTCTGCTGGTGCTGAATAACATCTGATATAAAAGAATGATCCGTCTGTAATCCTTTTGTATATTGTAAAGGCATTATATAAGTCTGGTATTTGTTGTAGTTCTGCTCCATCGGCTGTATATACTGTTGCGAGTAGTCCATATTCGTAGCATGTACGTACTAAATTTGCACTGGTGCCAGGCTGGGCAATTAATTTATTATATCCTTGTAGTTTTTGAGTTATAAAATCTTTTTGAGGGTCAGTGGTTGTCTGAGATCTTGGATGTAAATTCAAAAATGTTTGGGTTTTATAGATATTTTGGATGTATGCTCTGGAAATGTGGTTATATACTTGTTTATTTTGGTTTAGACTTGCGGCATATGTGGATGTTTGTGGACTTGGTATAGTCGGATGTGATAGATTTATGGGTTGTTTATTTCTGATAGAGGTTTTTGTAAACTGGCTATTTAAATTTTGGTTTTGTCTTTTTGTAGGTTGGCTGGTTGTATTTGAGCTGCTTGCTTCTGTAGATGCTTTTCCTGTAGCTGCATTAACAAACTTGTTATGAGTTTTATGGAGTTTCTCAACGTCTCCTTCTAGTTCTGGATTTTTAATGTCTTTCGATTGACATAGTTCAGCATATTTTGAGTCATGCGGCTGACTTGTAGCTTTGTCCTTCTTTAGCTCTTTTAGTTCTAGCTCAAAACTGTCCACTTTTAAGCAAAGTGTAGTCATGGCTTTTAATAAAATATCCATTTGGCTATCTTGATCTGTCTGAGTAGCTTTGTCTTGATAAGTAGTCTGCAGTGATATTTTTGTTAGTACTGATCACTTCTATTGTAAATGTAAAATTTTGTATATTTAAGACAAGTCTTCGTATTTCTTTTGTTGTAACTGAGTCGTCTAATTTTCTTGTTAGCCACCATTTTACTTGTGTATTATCTGTTCTGACAATAAATTTGTTATAAACTATATATGGTTCGAATGCTAATAAACATTTATATAAAGCAAATAGTTCTTTTCTATTTATTTCCCATTTATCTTGAGGTTCCGTAAATGTTCCTGAATGATATCTACAGTGATGTTCCTGTTTTGTGTCAGTATACTTATATTTTAATACTCCACCGTAACTATGGTTACTGGAATCTGTTTCTACTATATATATAAACTCTTTTGTAATGTCTGGAAAATATAATTTTGGTAATTTTTGACATAATTCTTTAACTTTCTGTATGTGTTTTTTATCTGTTTGGTCAAAATGATATTCAATATCTTTCTTTAATTTCTTATATAAGGGCTTTAAATATTCCGCTAATTTTGGTATGTATTCTCTTACTTGATTTACTAGTCCTAAAAAGGATTGTAATTTTTTCTTCGTATCTAGTATTTCATCTGATTTTATAATTTTCTGTACTATATGTGTTTGCATTTTTACTCCATTCTTATCTATTTGTATGCCTAGAAATTCTATTTGGTTTTTCATTATTTCTGCCTTGCTTTTACTTAAACTAATTCCTGCTGTATCTATAATGTTAATAAATTTATTTAACAATTGTATATGCTCGTCTTCTGTCCTTGAGTATAACAATATATCATCAATATATACAATGCAATTTTCTAATTGTGTAAAATATGTATCCATAAAATGTTGATATCTACCTGGTGCATTTTTATATCCAAAGGGTAAAACATTCCATTCGTAAAATCCTTGGGGTACTGTGAATGCTGTTAAATGTTTAGAGTTATCTTCTAATTTTAAATGATAAAATCCTGATTTGCAATCAAATTTGCTAAAATAGTTATATCCTTGGATTTGTCTAATTTTTAATATTTTGTTTGGTATTGGGTAATTATAAGTTTTAGTTTTGGCATTAAAAATCCAAGAAAACGATATTATATAAAAAACTATAAAAGAAAAAGACCTTACCGACCTAAGAAAAAATTATCAGAATGTAAATGTTACAACTGTGGAAAATTAGGACACTTAGCTAAAGATTGTAAAATACCTAAAGATATTAAGAAAAAACAAATTACCGAAATAAGAGTAGAAGAAAATGTTTATACAGAATTACCATACATAGATTATGATTTAGAAAGTAATGATAGTATTTATGAACTAGATGAATTGCCAGATATGGAATTAAACAACTCAGATTTCGAAACTGATCTAAATAATGATGACATTAACAATATAAATCTATCAGATACAGAAAACGAAATTGATGACTGAATCAGGAATAATAGAAAAAGAAAATTACCAAACTGAAGATAGTAATAACCAGAAAATAATATTTGACTCAAATATATATAAACAAATCACAAAACAAGAAATAACCTTAAAAATAGATAACATATTAGATGTCCCAATGGTAAAATATTGGTTCAAAAAACCAAAAGAAGAATACTATATAATAAGTCAAAAAGAACATACAATAGACTGTAAATATGCACACGGAAGTGCAATGGTACCCATAATAAGTAAAAGAGAAATAACTAAAGAAATACAAACATTAAAGCCAAAACCGAAAAACGAAATAACTCATGTACATTTAGGAGCAATACAGATATTAATAAAAGCATGTTTCAAAGAAGGAATAAATACACCTATAGAACTATACCTAGCAGATGACAGAATTAAATACCCAATTGAACAAAGTATAATCAGCGCAGTAAGAGGAAATTTAATATATCAAAAATTTAAGTTTACAGTTAACCCAAATTATTCAGTAGCAATCAAAGATAGAAATATAGATAAATCCCTAGTATTATATTGGAAATTATCAGGAATAGAATTAACCCCAGGAAGTAAAATATTTACAGCTAGATGCAAAAATTTATTTATATTAACTACTAAACATATGGTACAAGCAACTAATAAAATTGATAAAATTAAGATAGAATCTCCTTTTGATAACATCTTAACAGTTATAGATAATAATGATTATAGTTATGATGAACTAAATATGACTCAAGAATTAGATATAGTAAGGGAAAGAATAGGAACAGCACCAAAAAGGCAAATAGATACCCCCTCATCCTCATCAAGAATGAGTACTTCTAGAAGATTAGAATATGAAATACCTAATGAACTAATAACAACACAACATCCCTATTATATAACAGGAATATTAAATCAACGAAAATATTTAATTTTAATCAACACAGGAGAACAAGATAATTGGATAACTAGAGAATTAATCACAGAAGATGATATTATACTTCAAGAACAAGAAATACCCGATTTACCAATAGAATTAAAACAGACAAAGGAAATAACTATTCAAGAATTAATTATAGGCGGAATACCTATAAATATACAATTTACAATAGGACAGATAAATCCAAATATAGTTTTAGGACTACAATGGCTAGAACAAGTAAAACCATATAAGTTAGAAGATAAAAGATTACTAATCCATTACCAAAATAAGAATGTAATAATCAATAGAACAAGATCAATATTATAAGAATACCCTAGCATGAAAGTATATATATTAGCAAAAATAATTGTAGAAGGATATAATAGTAGATATTATACACCAATGATAGACACAGGCTCAGAAGCAAATTTATGTAGATACAATTGTTTACCAGAATCTAAATGGCAAAAAATAAAAAATCCAACCGTATTCACAGGATTTAATGACGAAGGAAGTATGGTAAAATATTACGCAAAAGATGTAAAACTACAAATATATGATAAAATATTAACAATAAAAACAATGTACAATTATGACTTCACAACCAGAGATATCATATTAGGAATGCCCTTTATAGATGAACTATACCCACATATACTAACTAAAACACACTGTTGGTTTACAACACCTTGTAAACAAAAAATAGGAGCCAAAAGAGTACAAAATAAACCTAGAAAAATAACACCATGGATAAAAGGATCAGAAAAAATAACACAAAAACTAGAAAACCAAGCAACATCAGAAAAAGCAATAGAAATTATAACCGTTTTGTTGCCTTGCTTTCTGAACTCCGATTTGTAAATCTTTGTAGCTCTACTGTGATACTAGAATGAATCTCTATAGCTTCTCTGTTGACTGGTGAGCAGCCCCTCCCCCATCTCTTTTTTAATCTGTTATGCTTGTAAAACTTATGCAAATCACTGGTTTGTTGTGAAGTTTCTTTTTTTTTTTTGGGGTGATTTTTTTCTTGATTTTGGTGATTTGGTTATTTGATTGGAACTCGGGGTGTGACTCGGTGGATTTGAAGAGCTACTGTGACCACATTATGGGTGGTCCATTTAGAGAAAAAAAGATTCTTGGTGGGACAGAAAGATGGAAGAACTCGTTGTTGATAAAATGATAATTTTCTCATAAGGGAGATTATAATTATAATGAAGATGGTGATAAATTAGTTAGTGTGTGTATGTGTATGTGTTAAGCATAGTAATAGCATATAAAAGGCTATTTAACTTGATTTGGCAGAGAATAGTATTGAAGAAAGAAAAGAAAACAACAAACATCGCACACTGAAAGGTGTTAGGTTGATGAAAATAGAGCAGATAATGGGGTGGTTTGTTACTAGTAGTACTATTGTATATATTTGTGACTCCTTATTATGTTTGTATTATGTTTGCTGGTTTTGTTGATATGAGATTAAAAGAGAGAAAGATGTAAAGGCAACAAATTTTTTAGTACTAGTGGTATGAGGGAGAATTCATGTCATCCGGTGTATCCCCTTTTATATTCTTCACACGCATTACTGGTGTTGAAGTTAGTTTTCAATATATAGATATCTGTAAAAGATTTACTCCATTGATTTTTATGTGATCTGTAGCTTTTCTGGTGACTACTGAGAAGAACCCCTTTTGTTTTTGATCTATATGCTTATAAAACTTGTGCAAATCATTGGTTTATGGTATTTGTTTTTGTGTTCTTTTAGTTGATCTGAAGTCCTGAATTGAGAAACAAAACAAGTTCTTTGCTCTTAATGAGCTCGTTATGCGTCTAGGACTTATGCAAATCCTTGGTTTGTTGTAAAGTTTTCTTTGTTACTAGGACTTATGCAAATCCTTGGTTTGTTGTAAAGCTTTCTTTGTTACTTAATTTAGAGTTTCACAAGTTTAAATTTTGTGATTTTTGTATAGATGGATCGTAGTTGGATGTATGAGATGACTAATTTTGGTCGAGTGGGGGTTGGGGCCTGCAGCTGTAGTCGGTGTCTATGGTTTTGAAGAATATGCAATGACACTAGAACCTTTTCAACTTGATGGCTTGGTTAAGTGTCCTTGTAGTAAATGTCAATGTAGGAATTATGAAAAACCTGATATTGTTACACATCATCTCTATTGAGATGGATTTAAAGAAAAAGTGTGGACTAGTCATGGAGAAATTGATAATGATTTTGATAGATTTCAACATAATGTTGTTGGTGAAAGTTTAGAATGCATGACATGGTTCAAGATGCGTATGGGATGCATCCTGAATTTGAATCTGGTGATCATGGTGAATAAGCTCCCAATGATGAATCTAGACATTTTTTTTCAACAATTGAAAGCTGCTAGTTGGCCTCTATATAAGGGGATTCCACACTCCCAATTGTCTATTGCAGTTAGGTTATTAAGTATCAAATCAGATTGGAATATTCCTCAGGGGACAATGGACTCTGTGATTGACCTTATACATGAATTATTTGACCCAAATCTTAAGATACCTGATAATTTCTACAAGGCAAAGAGGTTGGTGCCAAAGTTAGGTCAATCGTCAATGAGAATCGATTATTGTTAAAATGGCTGCATGTTATACTATAAGGATGACATTGATCTAGAATCTTGTAAGTTTTGTAAAAATGGCTCCGAGGCGCAGCGGCCGATGTCTAGTGCCTCTCGGACAGTTATTCACTGGCCTATTGACTCACAACCCCCATCAGCATCTACTCCACGATTTGGGATATCAAGTCTTCACCTCCGAGGTAAGAACTCTGTGACCGACATTCCGACCACAGGCCAGTCAGCTACACATGGTCAGCCCCATCCACAAGTTGGCACAAGGGACACACACAACAAACTCTTCATCGAGCCTGACGGCTACATGTACGGTTGTTGCTTTTTTTGAAAAATGTATTTAGTTTATGAGTATCTCATAATTGTCTTAGCTTTAACCTGTAAGTGTTTAAATTTTGTAATGCCATTTTAATCTAGATGGTGTTGTGAGGATCCTTTCTCAAATTATCAGAGATCTTTATAGAGGCGCAGCCAAGAGTTGGCATACAATGGATGCTAATCTCAAGAGGTAAATTTTCTTGGAGTTTAGGGTATATTAAAATTTAATGCTTCGACTCTATTCAAATATTTGTCTATTAATATATTTTATTAACTTATCATTACAGAGAAAGTGTTATTATCGTCCAGAACATGAGGCCCAAATTAGTACAAACTTCAAGAAAAATGTTGTGCGCATACTTGTTGGCTTATTGTCGAAAGCTCATACAAAAAACAAGAGGCCTAGGTGAATTCTTCCCGATAATTGGCAAAAGTTAGTTGACCACTGGGCAACCGATTTATGGTTCAAGCAGATGAGCGAGATTGGCAAGAAGGCTAAAGCATCTACTAAGGGTGGCTCTTTACACACGAGTGGAGGTCAGAGCCAGGGGAATGTAAGGAGGAAACTAGTAGGTTCATTTGATTTTGGTAATTTTTCATTGAGTCGTTACTACTTGTTAGGACTGTTCTCAGTGATTTGTGTTGGATTGACCACCCTCCCAGAGTTGAACCTCCAAGTTTACGTTTTTTTTTTATTTTTTGTTATGTTTGGATCATTAATCTATATCATAGAATCATCTCGTGTAGAATCATAAATATCCTTCTGAGTTGACGTAGTACTAACATTTGCATGTGGTGGACCAAACTTAATGTATGATTATTTTTTATGCCTACTGCATAATGCATATGAGAAATTGCAAAGTAGCAAACTGCCTACTGCCACTGCCTCTTTTCTTCGGAGTTTCTAACTAAATAGCTCTAAGGTAGAATAAAAAAATTAGGTGATTTCTTTGCATCTGTACAAGAAAGAAGTACTGAAGGAAAATAGAGACAGAGAAATGATGTTTGGTTAATTTTGGTGCATATTGTTTTTCTTCTTGATCTTTACAAGCTTTTGTTTTTCTGATTTTCTTGAAAAAAAAGTTATAAACTTTTCACTTCCTGAAGTTCATTTCACTATAAAACAAGAAAGAGGCAGAGAATTGATATTTGATTAATTTTGGTGTGTATTGTTTTTCTTCTTGATCTTTACAAGATTTTTTTTTTTTTTTAACAAACTTTTCACTTCCTGAAGTTCATTTCACTGTAAAACAAAAAAAGAGAAGAAAATAGAGGCAGAAAGTTGATTTTAATGGTAATGCCATAGTCGTATGATAACTCCTATCAGTGTTAATTTTAATGGCGCCATGTTGTGCACTATTCCAAGTAACAAGTTGCTGCATTAAGGTAGGTCTAAGTCTTTCAATTGTGTAACAAATGGATGGCTAGTGATGGGTATCATACAATTTTTCTGAAGTTCATTTCACTGTAAAATAAGAAAGAACAGAAGAAATAGAAGCAACAAGTTAAGTTTTGGTTAGTTCTTATAGTTTTTCGTCTAACTAATCTTATATTTGGTACCACACTGTTACATTTCACATCTATAGTTAACAAACAGATAGACGTTGGGTACTTGAATCCAGATAAATAAATGAATTTCATTTGTAGGAAAAGAAACTTGGGAGGCCTATCACTCAGGTTGAAGCATTCAAGGCTACACACAAAAGGAAGAAGAAAAACACTTGAGATCCTGATGTTTGGGTTGACCGACAAGCTCAGCTAACCTACGTAAGCCTCTATTTCCAGTGGTAATTACTTTATTTTCTAAATTTATATTCTGATATTGTTATCATTAATTTAAGAATCGATAACTGCAATTTATAGAGGATTTTCATCAGACTCAACCAGATGATAGTCGAGGTATGCTGCATAGCCAAGAGCAGACTGAGAAAATGTGGCTAGACATAATTAGTGACCCGAGTAGATATGGGTATGCTTATGGCTTACCCCAACGAGCCTTTCGTGAATTTTATTCAGAACTAGAAGGCCTAGGTAGTTCCCAGGATGATGGGTCAAGGGAGACAATTTTGTCCTTGGAGAAGATGATAGTTGAGTTATTTACCCAAGCTAAGGCGTCGCAGGCTAGGGAAAGGCAGAGGGATATAGAGTATGCTGGAATAAAGGCCCAATTCAATGTATTACTTGCTTCGGGAGGAATTCCCCCTTGTCCTGGTAATGCAGTTCTTCCTTCTCGACCTCCTCAGTCTTAACCTATCTTACATGGTACTTATGGTCAATACAGAGGTGCGATTGAGGAGCCCAGTATTGATGAAGATGATTAGGAATATGCGACAAACACACCGCCAAGTTATTAAAGTTTAGTGTTGTGTTAGATAATCTAAACTATGTACTTAATGATGGTTTATTTGAATTATTAAGTATTTTTGAATGCATGAAAACTTTAAAGTAGTCTGAATAGAATTGTGTATATAACTTATGGCTTCTATGCTTTTTGTTCAATTTCAAAGTACTTTAAAGTTTATTTTGTGTAGTGTTGATTGGATGATATTTAGTAGTTGTGTTTGTTGTAATTTGATTGATTGGTGGGAGCTCGATTTAGCTGATTAGATTGAATTAAAATGGCAGGTAGTCATCTGTAAAAACTGCTATTTACCACTATTTTTTTGGCAAAAAAGAGATCTCATGAGGTCACTTTTTTGCATTTTCATTTTCCAGAAAAAGTAGAAAAGCGACCTCATAAGGTCTCTTTTCTGCAATTTCACTTTCTAGAAATGCAAATAAGACACCTCAAGAGGTCTCTTCTTAAAACAAAAATATATTTTCATTCAAAAATTTAAAAATAATAGCTACCTGATGAGGTCTCTTATAATTAAAATGCATATATATATATATATATATATAAAGAGCAACCTTATGAAGTCTCCTTTTATAAAATAATAACAATTAAAAAATAGTTTAAAGGCCTCATGAGTCATGAGGTCTCCTTCTGGAAAATCCAAAAAAAAATCTAATGATCTCGTGAGTTTGCTTTTTGGTGACCTCGTGAGGTCTCTTAAGAAAAGAGATCTATGTTTTGGAGACCTACCATTGAGGTCTCTTTTTTAGGTCGCTTTTTACAGATTTTTTAGTAGTGATTGTTGAAGCTTCATAAATATGTAATTGTGGTAACGTTAAGCTAAATGTTATGATTTATAGTATTGACCTGGTTGAATGATTGTATTTATTAATGCATCCTTGTTGTACTTAACTTGATTGTGTTAAGGTTGTTGTGTTTGGTACTATAAGCTTAAGGTGTTGTTTATTTCTAATTGAGTGTTAATATGTGTGTGAAAGTGAATACGTGTGTTGTCCCTAATTGGTGGGTATTCTCACAGGTATGATTATGCATGAGTTGGAGTTGACTAGTTGTTAATGGCTTGGGGTTCGTAAGGACTATGTGTTTTGGGTTCATAAACTGAGTGAATAATAATGTGCAGTTAGAAGTAATGTAAATTATTGAGAATTGGTGAACTAGAGCTAAATGTTGATTGATGTTTGACTCGTGGATTAGTGTGAACCGATATGAGGTAAGTGAGGGTCCAACAAAGAGAGTATAAAATCAGGAGGGTGGTGGATGAAAGTATGGGAGTTCACTTTGACTTACTTTATTAAGTAAGTGCATGTTTTAGTTTTGGATATTTATGTTGTATTTACGTGATTTAACTTGGGTCGGTCGATGATTCTTACCAGTATGTATGGTTGTACTGATGCTACTCTTGGTATATCATTTTTAGGATATAGCCTATTACAGGATCAGTTCAGGTTTCATTGCTTGATGTGGATAGAGATCTCCAGCAGCTTTCGCCTTCTCATTGTTATGGTGGAAGCTGAGTCTTGTTCATTGTTATCATCTTGTAGTAGCCCTTGTACCTGTCTAGACTAGATCTTCAGGGTAAAGTAATTCCTTATGTATTTGAATAGTTGTAACATGTTTTGTAATAATTGAAAGGTTTAATGATTTTCTTTTATGACTTCTGCATATGCCTCATGGGGTGGTAAGGATTCTCCTATCTAGGTGGATTAGAGTCGGTGCACTCACTATCCGGTTAGTTTGGTCATGACAAAGGTTGATTGATGAGATTGTGATAGTATATGGGTTACAAAAACCCCATGGGTCCTGTCCTGGAAGCTTATGCTAGAAAGATACGAGGTGACATTAAGACATTGTATCCTTATCGTATCATTGCATTGCATCACTTGCATTTATCTTACGTTTTTTTGATATTGTGTAATTTCATCTTCCTCTCATGTATATCTAATATTGTGTAGTTACTTTTATACTCTAATTGTAGTATTATTTATATTATTAGGAACTGTACGGCTTGAGCTGCTGTTGGAACTTTTCTATATGCAGGTGGAAGCATTGCTCATATTTTTCTTTATATGTCTAGTTTTTTACTTTGCTTGGTCGGCTTATGATGCCTACTGTGGATCATACTCACTCCTACTTTTTGTATCCTTTTGGTGCAAATCCTAATTTGAGTGCAACCCACAAAGCCTGAGTTCGTACTGATTTGAGAGTGCTTCGGAGTATTGTGAGCTTCTCGTCTGGAGCATGTTCCAGACTTCCTCTTTATCATTGTCTTATCTTTATTTACATTCAGAAACAAAGTTTTATGTATTTTCATACAATATATCAGTTTTAGAGTGCTCTTTACTTATGACACTAGATTTTGGGATTGAAGTTGTATCTATTTCAGTTTTTAAAGTTATTTTATAATATTGTCCTGACAATATCTAAACTCTCGTATTTGATTATTATTTATCTTCTTTTCGTCTTTCATATCTCTTGTGGAGTTGGGCTTGCTGATAAGTAGCGATTTTGTCACTTAGTTGTATATCTTTTCTTGTGATTTTGTGACGTTAATAGATAATATGAGGCTAATAATAATATAAAAGGTATTGATTTAAGGCAATTTGAAGTTCACAAAGAGCTCTGATGAAAAGAAGTGAAATAGAGGCAAAACAGAGCTGGAACGAACAAGTTGGAAAAACAGGATGAAATTACTCATCGTTATTGCAATGGAGTATGGTCACGACCGGGACCTTGTCAAAGTCAAGGACACCGATCGCATAACCAGATGTCGTGATTGTGGTTAACTAAAAGTCAACCAATCTCGATCACGATGGTCAAAGCTCGTGACAGCCATGAACAAACATGCCAGATGTCTGGGGCAGATCTGAAACTTCACAATTTCAATTCCAATCCATCAAAACTCTATCCCAAGCCATTCCAAGACTATCTTTGGCATATTTCTCAACCTTGGAGGTTAAGGTTCTTGACCCAACACTCTTGGAGTGAAGATCGGAAGCTTTGTATTGTCCAATTCTTAACTCTTTCTTTATTCCATTGCTTTGTATAGAATATTTGGGTGTAGAAAAATTCATGCTTGGATATTATAGTTAGACATAATGCAATGTTTATGTTTTGAATTTGGGTTTTGATTCTATCTTATGCTTTTATATCAATTGATTATTCTTTGATTTATGAACGTGTTTTTCTTGTCTAAATTAATCTCTTGCTTCACTTGATTTTCGAAGGGAGTAGCTAACCCAAAAACTCGCCCATTTACTTTGATTAAGCTTGAAAGAGTTAATCGGAGGTGGAAAAGATTAATTTAGCGCGATTTGGGACGTATGAGCCTTCTTATAGATTTGAGCTAGACATAGAAAAATCCTAGCTAGCCAAAAGTTGGTTTTATGACTCATGCTTCTTAGCTTGGTTTGAAAGAACAAGTGAGGACTAAACCCTCAATGGTCGAAAGACGTTAGTGGGTGATTTCAAATCTAAGACTAATTTGCTAAATCTGTGATTAAATTATGAGTAGTTAGTTGAATACAATAGATCATTGATAGAGTCGATTTCCCGTATCATTTTCTTTATTTCCCATCGTTGTGAAAGTAATTGATCAACTTGTTCATATTTTAATTGGTTCTATCCTTGTTTCATTTTTATATTGAAAACCAAAAACACTTGTATCTTTTGTTTGGATTTTAGCGAGTTGCTTTTATTCCGTACTTTCTCGATCGCTAGTCACGTTGTTCCTCGTGGATTTGACCCCGACTCTATTATTGGATAAAATATATTGCTAGTGACTGCGTACATTCATTTATTGGGTATATTTGAGCGTTATCACTTGCCTACCAAGGTTGGGTTGGGATAGGTGTCATTATGACCTCGGATTTTGGGTCATGACACCTTCCTCATATAGCAATTATGTATAGTTCTTTCACACCTCTTACTGCACTATATAAAGTGTAGCTGCAATATGAAAATAATGGACTTATTTTCTCATTTTACATCCTACAAAATCAGCAAAGAACAACAATGACTTAGTGAGGTAACAACTAATTTTTTGTTTCTTTTGCAGTTATTCAAATTCATTTTCACATTTTTCCAATAATCTTGCTCTTCCCAACGTTTTTTGTATATCACTCTTTCAAATAAGTAAGCATAGCTATTACTTCTAGAACATAAATGAACGGGCATTTTGTGCATATTTGATTCTTGTTCTTTTTAAGCGTGAAGGATATAATCGATGCCCGTTATATTTACATTAGAAAAATAAGTAGTATTTACATCGAATTGGTTGTTGATTTAATTGCTACTATCTAGAGATGTTCTTCTGATCTTGCTGTATTTTTATGGCTGCTTTTTTTTAATCCTGAAAGCCGATTAATTTGGTTGACAGATTAATTTGGTTGAACAAAAATTTCAATTCTCCATGTTGAATACCTGGATAACTTCATATTAGATAAATCATTATTCAGTTTAACAGCTATTTTATTATATTTATTCTTTTGTTACTCTTAATCAAATACATTGAAGCTGCACGAATAATTACATGCTTAAATATTATTACAGATCTCCTACATAATATCAATGTTGTCTAAGTGAATGTATTATTGGTCATTATTCCCAAAAATGATTTATGGTCTGCTAATTAGCTTGATTAGGGTATGCCTCATTTTCTCACTTATGTGTTTGGCAGTAAATATGAATATGCAGTATACAAACTAGATGGATTGGAGAATGTCATAAAAATAACACAAAGGGATTAAGAGATGGAAACAGATTATAAACAAAGAACGAAGCAATATGTGCAAATAACATTTGACCAAACCAATAGCAACCAACAATGTAACCCATGCTCCCTTACAAAAAAGAGGTCACGTGTTCTCATAGTCTTAAGATGCAACTATAACCAGGGACTGAATTCAAAATACTCACCCTCTTATAGAAGTTCAAACAATATATACGAGGTACCATTGGCTTGCCCTTATTTTCTATGCCTTAGTTTTTTGGACGATTAGTCTAGGATCACTATAGGACTTTCCTGGGCTTGTAATGCAGCTTTGGGGATGGGTATGGTAGATATGGATATATTGAATCAACCTTCCTTGACACTACACTATTTTTGGCTCCACTTTTCAATCTCTTTTGCTTTCTTTGCCCCTATTTTTCTTTGTTTTTCCTCAGATTTTGGATACGGTTTTCTTTTCACAATTTCTATAATTTTTTTCTTTTTTTTTTCATACTTTATTCAAACACATTTTTTTTCTTTTTTCTTTTCTTTCTTACCGCACCTGAATCCTATTTTCTTTTCTTTTACTAACTTCTTCTTCGTACCTACTTCATGCTACACACCTCCATGATAGCCACCCTCAACTTAGATGATTCACCTAAGTTGAGGTGCAAAGTGTCCAAGGAGGGACCAGGGACAAAATAAGTTCTTTGTAACTACAAATAGGAAGGTGTATAGGCTAATGAAAGAAATAGGTCAATTTAGGCTCAAACTTGAGATCAAAGGATAAGCATTCCATGGGCATTTTAGGTTGAAAGTGGACTAATTCATAAATGGCCTATGCTTCTTTCCTAATAAACTATCCTAAAATCTAGGTAAGACTAACTAGGCAAGTTCTGGATTGTACACACAAAGTGAACTAGGTAAGTATCTCACACACTCATAGCACAGTGCTACACAATCACTTACTACCTATCCAATTTGTGCATTGCTAAGCTATGGTTATTCTGCCTATAATACTAATGCCATAATAAGATCCACAATGGTTATAATACAAACAAAACACACAGTCAAAAACAATTATTTTGGATGGGTATCCTTCAAACAATTGCAAAAATCACTAGGGTTACTCAGACTTCACCTCAAAATAAAAGCATTCAACACTTGACTACATTAAGGTTCCCCCTGATTTTCTCCTAATCAATCACAACAAAATGTATAAAAAATACAAAAACAACCTACACATGTTGGTTCTACTATGATAGCATACCCGAGGGAAAAGAAACATGATAATACAACCCCGAGTGGTGGTATACCCTTACCCCCAACTGCAAGAACATACAGTGTCCTCATATATGCATATCAAGATAAAGTAAAAATGAGGGGTAAGGACATACCTGTGGTGCTCTACTCACCGAATATGGTCTCATCCTTAGCTGGGGACTCAGAAGTCACTGGAGTCACATCAATAGTGGCCTTGGTGGTAGCTGTGGAACTCAACTCAATGTTTACACCGGTTGTGGCTGCTACACTCAATAGTATCAAACTTGTGGGGGCAACCTCTGTAGAGTAGCATGGTGTTATTTGGGAATGCTGGGTATGACTTGGAAGCTATCTCCTTAACTTTTACTCATAGAGCATCATACTCTGCTTTCATCTCCCCTAGATCTGGGGTCTGCATACCCTCAACTCTATCTATGATCCTCCACTCAAAACTATCAAAATAAGTTAGCATCCTACTTATCTCTGTCCAGATTTCCTTCTTCTCCTAAGGCTGAATTCCATTTTCAATATTGTCCACTTTTCTCTCAACTGTTGCCAACCTTTTCAGCATTTGGTTCAAAAACTCCTACAATACTAAAGCGTACCCACCTACAGGTGGGTAAAGTATGGCTGAGCTAAGAGTGGTAGTGGGTTTAATAGGGGTTGACACTGGCTAGAAGGTAGAAGAAGTAGTAGCCTCATCTATAGCCTGAGGCTCAGGCCTCATAGACTTAGTCTGGGAGTCAACCTGTGTCTCCCTAATATCAATAAATCTGGGGGTGTCAATATCCATCTTCCTACTAGACTAAAAATCACTCTATAGTACGCAACACCCATGATAACCTTTGCCCTTGAAACTGGGTTTGTTAGATCTCAAATCAGTTCTAAATTTGTGACAAACCACGATGAAATTATTAACCTATGGAAGAATTGGAACCCCACCTTCCAGACATATTTTAGTGACTAGGCATGGGAAAAAAATGCTACTTTAAATTTACAGCTCTATCCTAGATTTCCCGAGCAATAATCCTAGCAATGTCGATATCATACCCCTCCAAAATGCCAGCCACCAGAGCAGCCCAGTCGAGGCTTACAATATTATCACCTGATGTGTGCCCTAACCTATGATAAACCAATATCCACCATGACTTATCCACAAAATTCAAACTTTTCTTGTTGATCGATGATGAACTACCAACAACCCACATCGCATTTTATTTATCCACAACAATAATATTTGCCATCTAGTAGAAGTGAACCATTTTATCCTTAGTGGCAATTTGCTTTGACTTTGCCTTTTTCATCTCATCGATGCAAAAATCAATGTCAGAAGTATTGGTCGGAGGCAAAAAATAAGCACCATGTAAGAAATGTGAAATATTTTGTGCTGACGCATTCATATTGACCCTCCAAATCAATATCGTCTAGAGGGGATCATAAACTTCGATGATAGGCCTTATGGAAACAACACTTTCAGCAATGTTTGATATGCTGCATAAAACTCCCAAACAAGTGTCGGGCTATATCTACCAGGTTTCGTCGCCATCTATTCAAATTTGTACTTGAAAAGAAGACTCTCAAACTCAGGCATCAGACATACCCGTCGTGAAAAATCTCAGTTCTATGTAGAACCCTTTATTTGGTCGATCTATGCTTGGGACAATGCAATCATATAGTTCCCGCATACCTTGAATACCTCATCTATTCACTTGTAGTGCCACTGTAACGTGAAGATCGAGTTGAGCTGAAGGTGGAGGCTGGATTTCTTATGGCAGACTCTTTGCAGAGTTTTCATCATCAGCTTCACTACTAGACAAATTTGTGTAAAACCTCGTACTAGCCTGTTCTTTTGATTGACTACTAGATGCAATCCTATCTCTGTTCCTGGAGTTACTCTCTTCTCCACCTTCTTTGTTGGACTCTGATTCTCCTCCTTCTTTAGACTTGGGAGGAGTAGGTATGTGTGGTAGAGACACTCTAGTATTTTTCATGTGGGGACTAGCTCTACCACCCTAGGGTAAGGTCTCACATGGATCAACTGGGCCTAAGATTGGGTATTCTTCTATTGATCCACTTGACTCCTCCTCGATGGGCACAATTTTTAGTTGCAAAGTGGATTGTGCCTGTTTTTTAGGAGTCGAATTGCCCCCCTTCTTGTTGCCCTTTGGAGTATCATTCTTTGGTGTGATAGCACCTGTGGGGAAGTAGACATTAGTTTTCAAAAAGATCATCATAAAAAAAGTATGCAAGTGGGAGTAAACAGTCCCTACGAGTCAGGCAACAAGTCATTACCTTAGACTATGATTCATTGGGTAACTCATAGGATCCAATCCCAATTATTTTATCATTCACTATTATCCTAATGACTCTACCCTATGAGTCATTGAGTGATCCTACGACTCATTGAGTAAGTCATTGGGTCAATTCCTGTAAAGTATAATGCAGAGTTCTTAGTATGAGTACAACCTATGACTCATTGGGTGACCCTATGAGTCCTTGGGTTACTTATTTTGAGAATTTGTCCCATATTTCAAAGACTTTGAAAATTTTAACCAAAGGTGCCAGTGACTACGACTCACGCGATGACTCATTACTTTAAGGTATGAGTCATTGTGAGAGTCGTAGGGACTGGAAATTAGTAGTCCCTTTATATTCAGAAACTCAAACATATTTTTTCCAACTTAGTTCATATTTAGACCGAAATTTCAATCATTGGAGTGATAAATAAATCACTCCTCTCGTACCAAAATCATCGGGGTTACTCAAAATTCACCCCGAATCAAAATTTTTGCACAAGTTCCAACATACATAAGTTGAAGAAACAATTTATGCAAACTCCCATGTCCCTATTCAAGTAATGATAACTAGGGTATTGATTTGCACACTATTAATAGCATAGCCCTAGAGAATGTTCATATTCAATAATTAAAAAAAATTGAAGTGATTTGTAATTACTTTAACTTAGAGACAAGGATGCTTGAAGGACTCTCTGATGAAGAAAATTCTCTAACATTTGCTTTAGAATCATGAACAGTGTGCAAGTTGGGAGTTTTAATGGGAGATTTACAAGTAGTGGGGTAGATTATGTAGTCATAATGGGTGATGGAAGTCAATTATAAAAGATGGAGGTAGTTACGCGTCATTTGAAAAGGAAGGGAATAGAATCAAGTGCAAATTTAGATTTTAAATTGCTTTTTTTGGTTGGGTCATGCAAATAAAAAAAATTACACCAAAGTTGACCCAGTGGTAACAACCGACCCAACAACTCGTTGCCACTGGTACAAGTTGTAGGCTCCCTCCGTAGTGTATAAATTAAAGATTAACCTGAGTTATATTTACCATACCCTACGACTCAAGGCGACAACTCGTTGCTAAGGGCTACGACTCATTATGAGAGTTGTTGGGTCACCTGTGTTTTTCACTTGAGTTCACCCTTTGGCTGAAATCTACCTTATGAGTCATTGGGTAACCATATGAATCTTTAGGTGGTTCATTGGGCCTGGGCACCAGAAAATTCTTTGAGTCCTTTTTCCTCATGTGATGCCCTACACACTTCAACACACATTACCCTATATAACACACGACAAATAAAAGTAAAACAAGTACAAATTCCTTGGGTTTCCTCCTGCGCAGCACTTGATTTAACATCGCAGCACGATGAAACTAGTTTGGCTACTCAAACTTCACCAAACTAACCCATGGGTTTCCTCCCATGCAGCGCCTGATTTAATGTCGTGGTAGGACATGGGTGGTCTTTATTACTCAGACTTCACCAAGAACCACATCGCATATCATCTTGACAACCTCAACATCACAGAGGTAATGCTTCACCCTTTGGCCATTCACCTTGAACTTCAGGTCCTCATTATTTTCAAGCTCTATAGCACCATAAGGATACATCGTCAACACTCTATAAGGTACCCTCCATCTAGACCTCAACTTGACAGGAAATAGCCTCAGCTTGGAATTAAATAACAGAACCATGTCATCAACAGTTAACTCCCCTTTGTCTATATTTGTGATCGTGGTATAATTTCATCTCCCCTTTGTACAACTCTGAACTTTCATATGCTCAGAGATGGAATTCATCCATCTCATTGAAATGCTCAAGTATCAACTCGTCGCATCAGTCCATTCTATATTTAACCACTTCAATGCCCAAAATGCCTTATGCTCAAGTTGGACAGGCAAGTGGCACATTTTTTCAAACACAAGATGATATGGAGAAGCCCCAATAGGAGTCTTAAACCCTTTTTGTTAGGCCCACAATTCATCATCTAGCTTTCTAGCCCATTCCATTATGTTGGCATTTACAAAATAGTTGCCCACTTGGTTGTGAATGATAGGGCGTTGCCCTCTTATGATTTACTCCATATTTCTCAAGCAAGGCTTTGAACAAACAATTGAAAAAATGAAAACCCCCATCACTAATAATTTCCCTTGGCATACCAAATATGGAAAATATGTTCTTCCTCAAAAGTGTTGTCACAATCTTCCCTTCATTATTTGGTAGCACAACCACCTCTACCCACTTTGAAATGTAATCGAAAGTAACCAAGATGTACTTTATACCATATGAGCTCACGAATAGGCCCATGAAATCAATATCCCCACAAGTCAAACAACTCAAGCTTTAGTATAAGGGTCATTGGGAGCTCTTACCCTCATGAGATGTTTCCTTGTCTTTGGCTTTAGTCACAAGATCTTGCATAGTAATGTGCATTGTTATTAATGGTGGGCCAGTAGTACCCACATTGCAAAATTTTATGAGGATTCTGCGCACCACTATAATGACCCCCTATTGGTGAAAAATGACTTGCCTCCAAAATGCTCATCATCTCTACCTTCGGAACACATATATGAATCAGTCCAGTTGCACTGATTTGGAACAAGTATGGATCATCCCAAAAAAATTTCCTCACACCTTGAATAAACTTCTTTCTTTTCTAAAACAATAGCTCCTCAGGCACCACATCACTCACTAAGTTATTGGAAAAATCCACAAACCATGGAATCATGTCTTGCAATGCAGCCAATTCCCGCTTGTCTGGAAATGTGTCGTCTATCTCAAGATCATCCTTCAATTTCAGCATCGCCTCTTCTTTATGTCATGATAAGTGGACAACCACTTAATTTTCATTCCCTTTTCTATCCTTGACCTTAAAGTCAAATTCCGATAACAGAAGTGCCCAATGAATCAACCCGATCTTCGCATCCTTCTTTGCCATAAGATACCTATGAGTTGTGTGGTCAGTATGCATAATCACTTTCGTACCAAGCATATAAGATCAAAATTTCTCAACTGCAATAACCACAGCAAGCAACTTTTTTTTAGTCACAGTATAATTTTTTTGAGATGGATTAAGTGCTTTGCTAGCATAATTGATCAAATGTAGAATCTTCTCTCGCCTTTGGCCTCGGACTGCTCCTAGAGCCACACCACTAGCATCAAATATAACCTCAAATGGCATGGACCAATCAGGTGAAACAATAATAAAGGTTGAAACCAACTTCTCTTTCAAAAACTCAAACACCTTCAGACACGCGTTATCAAAATAGAACTTCACTTTCTTCTCTAACAACATATATAAGGGATGTACAATTTTAGAGTAATCCTTGATGAATCTATGATAGAATATAGTATTCCCTAAAAAGCTTCGACTACCTTTAACACAAATAGGTGGAGGCAATTTTTCAATCACCTCAATCTTCGATTTGTCAACCTCAATCCCTTTATTCAAAATCTTGTGAACGAGCACTATTCCTTCTTTCATCATAAAGTGCCACTTCTCCTAATTTAGCACCAAATTACAATCTTCACATCTCCTCAAGACACTAGCTAAATGTGCCAAATAATCTTCGAATGAATCACCAACAACTGAGAAATCATCCATAAACATCTCAATAGTGTCCTCCACCATGTTTGAAAACATGGATATCATACAATGCTGAAAGGTCGCTGGCATATTACACAATCCTAAAGGCATCCTCTTGAAAGCAAACGTACTATATGGACAGTTGAAAGTGGTCTTCTCTTGGATTTTTGGAGCAATCAAAATATGATTGTAACCCAAATAACCATCAAGAAAATAATACCATTCTGTACCAGTAATACTAACATATGATCCATGAAAGGCATAAAAAATGATCCATTTCCATGCATTTAGCTTCCTATAGTCTATGTATACTCGCCAACTAGTGACCGACCTCTTCGAAATAAGTTTATTTTTCATGTTTGGAACTACCGTAATTCCACCCTTATTTGGCACACATTGGACCGGGCTCACCTATTTTTTTGTGGCAATAGGATAAATAACACCGGTATCCAACCACTTGATGATCCCCTTCTTGACCATCTGGCTCAAATTGGATTTTGTGTGTGCAAATTCCAGGTGGAATCCCAATGATATCAACAATGGACTATCCAATGGCCCTATTTAACTTTTACATAACAAAAACTAGAGCCTCAACTTACCATTCAACCAAATTAGCTTCTATAATATCTGGCAAAGTGTTTTTGGCTCCCCAGAAAGCACAGCGAAGATGGGATGGAAGAGCTTTGAGCTTTAAGATTGGAGGCTCATTAATAGAAGGCTTAGATAGTAGGGTTACCCTATTCTTCAAATCAAGATCCAACTTCTTTGGTACAAAAGTATAGGAGCCCGAACCAGCAAGTGTGCTCACCATACCCGAACCAGCAAGTGTGCTCACCATCTGATCATACCATCAATGTCATTACCCTCAAAATTCATAATATCTGTTGCAAGTGTTTCGACTCTAAGCCTCTCCTCAATAGGAGCTACTAATGCATCCTCATCGGCTATATTAATAACAAAGATCATGCAAATTTCCTTTGGCTTCTTCATGGATTGGCATACATTAAACGTCACTAGCTCATAATTTAACAGAAACTTCAATTGCCCAATTTTCATATCAACTAATGCTCTTCAAGTCACAAGGAATGGTTTCCCTAAGATAATGGGAACCTCAATCAACCTCACAATTAAGGATGACAAAATCAGCCAGAAAAATAAAGGACTCAACCCCCACAAAAACATCATATAACCCCCCCCCCCCCAGGCTTCTTCACAGTGCGATCCTCCATAAGAAGTCTCATAAAAGTCAGTTTGGGTGACCCCAACCCAACTGTCTATATACTACTAGTGATATCAGATTAATGTTATATACCAAGTCACACAAAGCTTTTATGAAATTAAGAGAGCCAATTGTATATGCAATCGTGATCACTTTAAGATCCTCCTTCTTCTCAACTAGAGATTGGGAAGCTATAGCACTGCAGTGGTGCACATTATCAATAAGCTCAAAACTCATAGTCCTTAATCACCAAATCATTCATAAATTTCATATAACCCAGCATTTGTTCAAGTGACTCAACTAAAGGGGTGTTCACAGACAACTCTTGCAATCGAGATAAACTTGTGATACTTCCCTTATTCAACTCTCTTCTTCATTCTTTATGGGAATGGAGGAGGAGGTCATGGAATGGGAGTCAACACTTATGGGAGCTTATTATCCTTCCCTTTTTAGCCTTAGCCTCCTTTTCAACAATTAGAGGTGGCTTTTCAGACTCTTTTTCATCATCAACTTGATTCTCAAATTTGGCTACTTTTTATCATTGATAATCACCAGCTTAACATCATTCTTAATAACCACAGGCACAGGTGAATCGATAGTCATCTTACCACTCCTAATAGTAATTTCCAAGCAATAAATATCAATTTTTGGGATTTTGGATGGTGTTTCTTGGAAGTGTACCATGTTGACGCTAATTCACTACAACTGATATCTGACCAAACTGCTGCTCAAGATGCTTGATAGAAGTAGTATATGATTTGACTTTCTAACTCATCCTAGAAACATTTTCTCTAATCTTCTTAAGGCGATAATCAATCTTCTCTACCTCTTTTAATACTTTAGAATTTATGTTTTTCATTCTAGAGTTGCTCGAATTAGTATTTTGGCTCCCAGGTGGGACTTAGAGGCCACTTCTATCTTTATAGTCATCCTTTCTCTTCCAATCACCATATCTCCCTTGACTCCTATCTCTATACCTACACCGATTTAGTTGTTATCCATATAATAGTTTCGACCTTGGTTCCCTTGACCAGAGCGCCAACTGTCCTGATTAGACCCTTGGTCTTTGGCTCAAGAACACACCACCTGATTATCTAGATACTTAGCCTCCTCCTTTGAATTAGAGTCATCATGTATAGGTGCTTTACATTGTGAACCAACCGCATTCACTTTTTCTGCTCCCATGAATAAGCTAAATTCAATCCTCAATTGTGCTACCTCCTGGGCAATAGAAATGTCAACCATTCGTTGTTCTATAGATGCTCCTATCATATAAGTTCCCATGGGCACAGTTGAGACTCATGTGTGCCAACCCTAGTTGGTTTTAGTGATCCTGTCAAGAAATGCATAAGCCTGCTCTCAAAGTAGACTCATAAATGCTTCTCCCATCACAGTGTCAGCTATGGCCTTATTATTCACATTCAAACTTGTATTGAATATCTCAAGCAAACTATAATTAGGGATCCTATGATTTGGGAGTTGTTTCATCTTCTTCTTAAACCTTAAAAAAGTTTCGTACACCACCTCCAAATTTAGTTATCTAAAATTATAAATCTCATCCTTCAACTGCAACATTTTAGAAGGTGGGAAAAACCGCTCCAAAAATTATTTCTTCATCTCTTTACAAGTAGTTATTGATCCTCTTGGCAACTCAGTCAACCATAGAGTAGCCTCCCAAGTTAGAGAGAAGGGAAACAATGTCTAATAGCATTTTGACGCACTCCAGGTAAGTTGTAGGAATTGAAAATCCCTACAAAGCTCATCACGTAGAAATTTACATCTACCGTAGCAAGCCTTGAGAACACTCCCTTCAAATTTAGTAGTTGTATCATAGCATTAGTGATGTCGAACATAGTTCCTGGTGGCAATGAAGGTGGAACAATAGCACCTGTTTCACCCACCTCTAGTAATTTTGGATCATCATTTGCATCATAATACTGAGGAACATAGTGTTAAGGACACTATTGTCCGCTATTCCTTCTCTACCTTGCATGTTCTTCAGCGATGACCAGACAGTCTGCTTCGTCTTTTCTAGCATGCTCCCTTAGAGCTGCTTGCCTGACAACTTCTTGTCTTGCTTGTCCACAAGTATGCGGGCAATGGTTTGTTTTGCAATTTCCTGCAGTCCTGGATTATGCAATCCTTGGTTTAGAACTCCTTCATTAACACATTCTTCTTCTAGCTCTCAGAGTCCTTTCAATTTTAGGATCAAGTGTTATCATAGGATTGCCTTGACTTTGAGTGTTGGGCATGCACCAGTGTACACCATAGAAACAATAGGAAAAGTAAAATCAGGAAACAATAACCAACAGTTAGATAAACACAATCTATAAACTCCGTAACCGTATTCCCCAGCAACAGCGCCAAAATTTAATATCACCCAAATCATACCTCCAAAAGAAGTACAAAGCAGTCACTGCCAAAGAGTAAATAATTTCCAATAGTTGAGGGGTTTGGAATTCTGATTTTAAAAGTGACAATTTTTGATTATTTTGACTTTGTAATCAATATATGGGAGACACTAGGCTTTTGTTCCCTATAACTTCACAACTGCGTAGGTTCTTTATACTACTGATCTTTCCCGGTGCTTGGCATATAGAATCGATAGGTTATGTTCACCTGAATAGTTTTCTGCACTTGTTTAGATGACTATCCTTAAGTATGTTTTCTTGTCTTCTGAGTTTTTCACTACTAACCCCTATCTTGGATCCCAGATTAGCTTTCCTAGATTATCGAATCAAGCTATTAATAGAAGGTTAATAGCTCTAAGTCTCTATTGTTCATTCCTTTTTCCCATCCGTTACCCCTACTTTTGCTAGAGTAAGATAAGGCGAGTTCTAACATTTACAACCATTAGAAAGCAATCAAAGTGAAGAAAACACCAATACATGCACAAATACTCTCCGAGAATCACTTCATACTACAAACTCTACTTTGTTAATCCATTATGGTTCCCACAACCCTAGTTGTGGTGTTTAGCTACTCATGATAATTAGAACTCAACAATAATTCTGAAAAAAAAGCATAATAAATTACTTACAAAGAATAAGATGAGCAACCACGAATCTCAATTATGAATCAAAACCCTAAAATTGATTTTTACAACTTGCAAGAACAACTCAATGTCTCAAAAGTAGTAATAGAACATAAACTAAAACAAAAGACCTATTAAGAGTATTTATAGTCATAAAAGAATCCTTTTCTAAAAAAATAGGATAACAAGGTTGGCATTGACAACGACTCAAGTAATAAGTTCTAGGGTCTGCTGATAACTCATTGCATGTCTCAGGGTACTCCTTGCCTTATATTTTTCTCTTCTGGTGAAGACTTGTATAGTCACCCAATGACTCGTTGGGTGAGCCATTGCCCTGGGTCAAATTTTCCAACTTTCAGGTGTTTGGTCCCATCTACTCAAAACAACTCTTGGAAATGATTTGCAGCCTCTCGTAATGGATCATAGGAGGAACTCGTTGTCATTAGGGAAAAATATCACTTCTTCACGACTTTGTAAGGCTTTGCTCAGGAAGAGTCCCCTGACAACTCATCGCTTGACTCTATGGGTCGTAGCCTGAACTTATAGCCAGCTTCTAGCTTGAATTCTCTAAGACCCAATTCACTAGTATTGCAATGGTTTGGGATACAACTTATATCATGACCCAACGAGTCGTAGCCAGCATTTTCTTCCCACACTTGTGCTCATTATTTTTCCTTTGCTCATTTTTGAAACCTATTTTCCTGCAAAACTAACACAGAAATATCATATCCACATAAACGGGCCCTTGACTTCGCATATTTTCCTCATTTGAAGCATCAAAACTGCTGTGAAAACACTACACATCACCGCCTTCATTATTGCAATGATTTGGGCTATGACTTGTATCATGATCCAACGAGTCGTAACAAGCCTCTTTTTCCCACATTTGTGCATTTTTTCATTATTTTTCCTTTTCTCACTTTCAAACACTTTTTTCCTATAAAACTAACATAAAAACATCATATCCATATAAATGACCCCTTGACTTAGCATATTTTCCTTGTTTTAAGCATAGAAAGTGTTGTGAAACTATGACACATCACCTTTTTTGCACTGGAAGAAACTCCCTGTTGTTGAACTTGGAGACCTAAAGGAGCCGCTGAAGAGATAGGTTGTGCTAGAGTATGGGTGTCTTTGCTGTTCTACCTGGATGATGGGCAATCCCTTATGTTGTGGCCTAACTGACCACATTTGAAACACCCATCCATTCCCCAAAGATATTCACCCAGATGAAACTTACCACACTCATTGCAAATTGGATGAGTGTGACCTCTGGTAACCTCCTTTTTTCTCTTCTTCAGTTTCTCTTCCTCACCAAATGGATTAGTAGGGACTGTCATCGGTTGATTTAATTAGGCAATCATATATTGATCCAACATTTGTATGGCATCACAAAACTCTACATTAGAGATCCAATACTGGTTTTTGCTCCTATGACCCGTTAGCTCTGCGTGGAGGCATTTTTTCCACGGGTAAAATATGAGTGAGAAGAAGACATAGAGTTAAACTCTATCACACTATAAGGATCATGAAAGAAGGGATAATTCCTAATAATATCTTATATCTTATTCCTTATAAGTGTGGCATGCTTCACACCCATGAATAAGAATCTACGTGACATGGCTTGTAAGACTCCCTAGGACACCTTAAACTTTAGGCTCTAATATAATTTTTTTAATGCCCCGAGACTACCTCTGGATGTCACACGGTGCTAAGCACTACAAGTGGTCCAAAGCTAACCTGTGGCACCTGGCATGACACTAAAGCATATTCAAATAGCTGGAAGTCATGAGTGAAAGCTGATTTGCTTGTAATAACATAGATAATAAATGACAAGTTTGATCCTTTTCAACATTTAACTGAAAACAATCCCAATATGAAAATAAGCTAAAATACTACTAAGTCTAGTTAAGCCTCTAAAATACTGAAGAGTCATTGGGACATACCCCCAACTGACCTAAAACATGAAAGTCTGAACTACTAAAAGTGAGAAACATATCCATACCGCTTAGAACATGAGGACTCAGCAACTGAATGAGAATACGCACCAATAATTGTGGCTAATTATGATACTAAGGGAAAGTACCAGAACCTACATCATGATAGGATGCTGAGCACAAAAAATATGTGGTCTGTACTATGGAATGTACTGAGTATATATGGGATGCATGCAATATGTAAAAATGGTGGAAATCATGCGGTAAACATATGCATTTTAAGTGTATAAAAACTCACCCATTTTTATGAATAAAGCTGAAATTGAAATATCATATACATAAAGAGTACCAAAACATGATTTGATAAGTCTAATAAGCCATATACACTTAAGTTTCTAAAATTGATTTACTGTGGGAGATTCTATTAACCGACATAAACCACGCGAGCTAAATATGTATTCTGATGTATACGTCCCACCGAGAGGACCCAACATACCTTACCAGGATATAAAGGCGTGGTTGTGTGATCACTATACTGTGCCTATTTGAGAAAGCATAATACCTATGGTGGCACATAGTTTTAGGACTTGGATACGCTAAACCCGTGTCTGCTTGGTGCTCAATACTACTCCAAAAATCAAACTAAGGCTCATACTGTATAAAACTTATCATGAGTTAAGCATAATGTAGTTGTAAGTCAGAAAACAATTTATGTTTCTTTTTTTGTTCATGTTTGTAAACTAATTCATGAAATTTATACATTTGTACAAGTATGACATAATGGGATTTAATCATGTCAAATGGTTTAAATCATGCTAAAATCACATAATGATTGTTAAATCATAAGATTTCATGTCAAAACTAACTAACTGTTAAGTATGAGTTCAAACAAGTGAATTAAGTCATGTTTAAACCATAAAGTTTATGAATTTAGTAAAATTGTATAAATAATTTCATATGGAGTCATAAAATTCAAGTTCATGAGAAATTGGGTTTGAACCTTAGTTGTTAAATTCGTAAATCATTTAAGAAGATTAGGTTTTTGGGCACAAGAATGAAAGGAAATCCTAGTTGAAACACCGCATACTTGAACTTGATGATTTCTTGAAGTGGAATCTTTAACTAGGTCCTTAGAGTTTGAATTTTGGAAAAAAAACAAACTTTTCTTGAGTTTCTTGAGGTTTGAGAAGAGGGGAATGAGTGATTTGGGAGTTATTCTGCATATTTGGGATGTTTCTAGGCTATAAAATGGGTTTGAGGTGGTTAAAGGAAAAAAATACACTTCTTTGAATGTAAAAACACAAGAAAAAGTCATAATTACAATATAGGAATAGGGTTGGTGTGCCGCCCCACTCAATACGCCAGGTATGGCCATCTGAAGTTTGGAGCCTGGCACACTACATCTCTTAGTGAGCCAGATTTGACTGGCTGGAGTGTCTCTAGTAAAATGATAATACCTTTCTACTCTGGTATTAAATTGACAAACAGTTTGTGGTATTGGAAAGAAGATTCAAAAAAATTTCATTCGGTGGGTCTTGAACTATAAAACACTTTATATTTTAGGAGTTATGCCCCTTTCAAGTTGACCCTAGTAAAATCTTATGCGAAAATTCAATTGGTAAAGAAGCTTTCGACAAAACCTTGTGCTAGAGGTTTCGTATGACCTTAATTTATATCCAAATCTCTTCCCACATTATGGAATTGATCTTAACACCTATGTCAAATTTAAAATCATCAATTTCATGTCTATACAAATTCAAAGAAAAGCTCGGATCATAGTTCAGAAATTTGGGGTGTTACATTGCATTGAATACCCTTATCTATGATTTCAGATAGGGGTACTTTAGTTTTCATCTCAATTCTAGAAGTCTTTCAAGAAAGGCCTTGGCAGGGTAAATCTCAGTACATCATTTCATCCGCAGGCAGAGCTACCATCCAGGCTTTAAAGGATATGTTGAGGGTTTGTGTGATCAACTTCACAAGTAATTGTGATGATCACTTACCTTTTATAAAGTTTGCATACAATCACAATTTCCATTCCAGCATCCAGATGGCCCCTTTTTAGGACCTTTATAAGGGGATATGTTGATCTCCTATTGATTGGTTTGAGGTAGGTGAAGCTACTTTGATAGGGCCAAATTCAATTCATAAGGCCAAGGAAAACATTCAGCTGATTAGGGAGAGGTTGAAAACTGCTCAGAGTCATCATAAATCTTATGTAGTTGTGAGGAGAAGGGTCCTTGAGTTCACAATCGATGATTGGGTGATTTTGATAAGTTTAGCCCATGAAAGGGTTGATGAGATTTGGTAAGAAGGCGTAGCTTTGTCCTGAGTATATTGGTCCATACAAAATTCTGAGATAGATTGGCAATATGGCTTATGAGTCAGAGCTTCCTACGGAGTTGGCAGCAGTGCATCCAATGTTTCATGTGTCCTTGCTGAAGAAATGCATTTGGTGATCTGTCACTTGTAGCCCCTTTAGAGAGTGTTGGTGTGAAAGACAGTTTTTCTTATGAGGAGGTACTAGCTGAGATACTAGATATACAAATTCACAGAATGAGAAACAAAGAAATGGCTTTAGTGAATGTGTTGTGCAGAAGTGAGCAACTTGGGAAGCAGAAAAAGATATGAAATCCAAGTACCCTCATCTATTCCCTCTTAGAACCAAGACAACATGAGGTATCAACATTCCTTCTCCAATTGACCTTTTATGTTTCATTCCCTTCATAATTACTTGTGATTCTATGTATACATTCAAATACCTCATATGCCCAGTTGAGTTTATACTACTAACCTTAACTAATCCAAATCATGTTAGTATTCCCATTTAGAAAATTCAGAAAGAAAATATTAAGGGCAGATATGGAAACACCCTCATATTTTTCCCCATGTTCTAAAACCAAACTTAGTTGAGAAACAAAGAGAAAATTTCAAGTCACAATGAATCATGAGTCATACCATGACTTGTACTATCAAACCATGAGTCATGGAAAGACCCATGAAACTTACCCTCCAGACAGTTCCACTTCCAAGTTACCATGACTCAGTGTATGACTCGTGGTATGGACTACGAGTCATACTATTAAGTCGTGGAACCTTACGAGTCATACTATTGAGCCGTGGAACCTTTTTCGCAAGGTGACAATTCTTCCTTTAAACCACAGATCAACATTATAAACTGTGAAAATGTGTTCACAACCCATACTGTGACTCATGGAATCAAGTTTTAAAAATGGTCCAAAAATAGTTTTAGCCACGACTCATGGTACCAAAGTACGATTCATACAATGACACATGGGATAAAGTTTTTAGGAAGTAAGTTACATTTTAAGAAGGGCAATTCAATCTTTTCATGTCCTTCTATCCCTATACTACATTGTTTTAACTTTTTTAGAGGGAGATTAAAGATTGATTAGTCCCAAATCCTTCATTCTCTCGATTTACTCTCCTACGTCAAAAAAAAAAAATACTTTTAGATAGGCCTAGGGTTCATCCTTCAAGGTCAAATTCTCAAGCTTTTAGTCCAAAATTCTTAGGCAATCATGTATGTGGGATTTTAATAAGGGTTTCCTTTCACCCTTATGCCCTAGTTTTCAGAAAAATTCTAAAAGACTTTCATGATTTTGTGATTTAAGGTTTATTCCCAAATTGTACAAATTATATTATTTTGGTTTCACTAGCTATCTATGATTATTGTTCTTATTGAACACAACTATACATTATCTTTACAATCTTAACCTCAATTCAAATCCTTAACACATGTTTTAGCATGATTTAAGATGAGCTAGCCCAATTTGACCTTATGGTCTCAAAATTTAGTGAAATTTAGTATTGACTAGTTCCAGTAGCTCAGAACTTCAGTAAAACGGTAATTTGAACTAGCACCATGCTTATTTCCAGAAAAATAGTTTATTTATTATGAGTAAATATTTTTAGGAGAATTATTTAGCACCGAGTAAATACAGGTTCCAGATAACCTAAGTGCCAGAGCTACGTGATAGCATAGGATATACATTTAGCCCTTTGGGCTCAGTTACTGGATCCAGATTTAGATAGGTTCTATACTTATGGAAAGGTATAGGGCGGGCCTTTTTGACTGGGTCAGACGTTGGACTCCATGTTGCTCACATGGTTTATATCGGTTATCAGAAAATCCGCAGAAAATAGATTTGTACTTTAATAAGTGTATATGACTCATAGTTTTTACCCCATCTATATAAATTGATGACTTTCAAAGATGATTCAGTTTCTAGCTTCATGGTAGTACTACAATTTTTGACAGGCATATACAGTTTTGACTACTGCAATTTTATTCAATTTAAAGTATGTTGCAAGTTTTTATTTATGAATTACAATATCTCACATGCTCAATACATTTAGACAAACACACTACCCATGAGACATATCTAGTTGCTCACTAGTGGTCAGTTGGGACCGTTGGCATAGCGTATCTATAGGGTAAATATAATAAATAAAACTGATGCAGAAATATAAACAATCATAGTGGGCTAAATAAGAAAAGAATAATCCTTTATTAAAGAATGAATGAAAGAATGTTGTCTACTAAATATTCTCTGTCTAATGAAGCCTCTACTACTAACATAAAAGATAACTGGGACAAGGCCCCATAAACTTTAGTGAATCAAAGTGTAGGTAAAAATAATGAAGAAACTAAAAGATCTCCAAGCCTCCTTGACATGACCCAATTGGTCATGAGTGGCACCCACCCTAATGCTACGGCAGGAGAACCATCTAACCCAACCCATAACCAATTTATAAAGGACTTTCAAAAGTCACCTTTCTCAATTACTTACCATCTAGATCACTAAAACACAATAAAAGAAAAACAAGTTCTTTATTAACTAACTGAATGCTCTAAACAAATAGAGTGCAAAATATATCTCTAATTATTAATACCCTCGGGACCTGAATATCACCTTATAAGAACATCTAAAATAGTGTCCAAAACCAAGTCTGAACAATATCCAGAGTACAAAGTAAAAGGAATGTATCTATCCCAAAACAAAGGACATCACCAATATAAGAATGTTCCAGTGGCTGCCTGGACATGGTGCTCACCCTTGAATCGATGTCTGAATCATGGACTAGAGTTGAGGTCTCATCTTAAATGCTGGAACACACTCTGCACTCAACAAAAAGAAGAGTACAGGTAGTATTAGTACAACAACTAAGTACTATAGGCATCATCAGCAGACTCAACTCAACACCATAAAAATAGGAAAGTTAAATGCAAGTAACAACAATCAAAACACAACTCATAATTAATTTCCAACCAAATACACTCATAACACTTCTTCTCATTAGGGATAAAAATATACAAGTAGATCAATTGCACTTAGGCAAATTCTTTAACAATGTTAACCACAACATATACAAATATATATTAAAATGAAATAATAATTGCATGCATGCAAGATATACACACATACTAGAGTCAGCAGGGGCTCTCAGCTATGACCTGAAGGGGATGAGTTTAGTCCATATACCAGTATCAGCGTGGTACCTGATCCAATAACAGTGTCAGTATGACACCCGATCCATATAACAGTGTCGAAGTACCACCCATTCCATATATCATCTCTATACCATCTCAAACCATATGTTCACTGCATAATACAATCAATAATCTCAAGTAATACCTGAAAGCAAATCACAAACACCCAACTCACACATAAGCATAGAGTCAAGCAAGTCTTACTGTAATTTAACCATAACCTACCTCGATTCCTTACTCGTAACCACTATATATCCACAAACTTTCCCTTTCTTTCAATCTCAGCCCGTTCTTGATCCATAAGCTATAATTACATAATTTTTAACATAATATTTCACCTTTCCTAACATTAGGAACTCATATTTATCAATTTAACCCAAGCATTTTCCCTAGTTCATTATCTTAGGGTTTTATACCCTTTTAAACTCTTGAATGCTATATATTTTAACATTGCAATCGATAATTCTGCCATATGAAGTGTTTTCTAACACCCAAGGAACAACAACAAATGATAATAAACTAAATCCCCACCAATTCCTACTAGTTCATAATTTAGGGCTAATCTCCAAATTCTACCATGATTATGATTTTTTATAATTTCTATGAATCTAAAGGAGTAATTCAAGTTTGGAGTGTAAAGGAACCTTACCTCAATGATGAAAACCCCCAAAAGCTTAAGAGAATCGCCCCTGCTAAGCCCTGTATATATTTTTTAGAAAAGTAGGAATGGAAAATGGGTTTCTGATTTTTAAAAACTAATACACTACGTATTGGCAGCTGCAACAGTACGGTTGTCACTGCAACGGAAGATATACTGCTGCAGCATCTCCTAGGCCAATTGGTACTACCATTGCAGTGACACTTCTACTGCTGTAATGACACTCTGTCATTACAGCAAGCCCAAACTAGTAACTCAGGACTTGGTCCTAAGTTATACACCTAAAGTTGATAAAACTTCCTAAACTCATCCTCTAACACAATATCAAATCAAACCACCAACCAACACTCTAATAACTACTAGATTTTCCTAGGACACCACACACTCAAAATACGTCTAAGACTAGGCCAGTCCAGAATTTTTGAATTTTGGTCTAAAGGGTAGGTGAAGATTTTACTCTCTATTTTAGCATAATAATAAGTGGGTCATTACACTCCTAAATGATAGAAGTACTCACAATTTAGCTGTATGTCGGTGGACCGAGCATATAACAACAAACCTTAAGCTCGAGTATCTAGATCTACATCACATAAAAAATATAGTCTAAGACATTGTGAATGCAATGAAATATATTGGTACACAAGTATATACATATTATAATATAAACTAAATAACTGATCATGGAAATATGTAAAGAGTAGCTTAAAACAATTGAATGTCTGAGATGAAAATCCTGATGCATAAGCCTACAAAAAAGTGTTTCATGAGTATATAAATAGTAGTTTTCATAAATTCCATGCAGTTGGGAAGTGTCTTATAACCAACAAACACCATGTGAACTCATGATGCACAACGTCTAACCCACACTAGAAGAGTTGTTCTAACCGGTCAAAGTTAGAACCATTTACATGAGGATCCTATAATCATGCTCTTTGGGCAAAACCTACGGTGCCAAAGTAGTTATGGTACCTAAATTATTTGAAAAATTATCCTCTCAGTGCTAAATAATCCATCCAAAAACATAACAGTGCTTTGTATCATAACTGAATTATAGGTTTGAGTCTATGCTCAACATATTTGTAAATGTACTGTAGTGAGCATATGCTCAATTTTATGTCATGAATCATGTGTATAAAAATATGTAAGTGATAACATGTCTTTTAAATAGAGATATCATAATTCATAAAAAAAATCCATAAGCATGATATTTGATGCATAAATAAAACCTTAGTATAGAAGTCATAAGATCATGAGAAAACCATGTTCATAGAAATCAAACTTGCTCTTGATAGAATAAAGGAAGAATAGGTTGTAGGATCTTAGATTTATACTCTTTAGTATCCAAAACATCATGGGATAAAGTAAAAAGACAAGGAAGAGGTCATGGCCAGGCCAGAGGCGTATCCCCAGCTAGGGATCAGGGTAGGAAGCCTTTGCCAGATTCTGTTATTTCTCCAGAGCCAGATATTCTGCCACCCCAGCTATTAGTGGTCTAGGGGGCAGCCCAAGCCACATAAAGATTTATTTCTTCTTCAGTGCTCAGAGATGACTTGCTTCAGTTGTTGGAATTAGTAGGTGGTGCACCGTCTGAAAGTACTCAATCAACAGACCAGAGTGGTATTGATTTAGGAGCACAACCTGCAGCTGTGGCCCCCAGAGTTGAGATTCCTCCAGCACAGGTAGTTTTACAGCTGGCATTTGCTCTGCCTATTATGTCTGTCGAGGAGCAAATTGGGCCAATTTCTAAGATTGACTCCACCTAGGTTTGTAGGGGCCCTATGGGAGGATGCTTACGAGGTTCTGACTTGCTGCGAGGAGAAGCTACATAATTTGGGGATGGTTGAGTCACGTGGAGTGGACTATACTCCTTATCAGTTTAACAGGGCAACACGATAGTGGTGGAGGGGTTATCTTAATTCCAGGCCAGCTAAATCTTCACCTATGACTTGTGTTCAGTTCTCCGAGGCCTTTTTGGGAAAGTACATGCCTCTTACTATACGTGAGCATCTAAGGTATGAGTTTTCTACTTTGAGAGAAGCCAGAGTGGCTCACAGTTCAGGGGTAGAGGTTTTTAGGGTAGGTACCCTCAGCGTCAGTCTTATCTGCACCAAGGTCAGTCTAGTGGACCCATTCAGGTAGTACTTTAGATTACTGATGGAGGTCATTCTAGCTATAGTAATTACCATAGCCCGAGAAGTGGCCAGTCTTTAAGAGGTGAACATTCTGGGTCTTCTGGTTGAGGTGGCTACTCTGGGTCAGCTGGATCTTCTGGTCAGGGCAGAGTGCCTAGGGCATGTTTTAATTGTGTGGTCGTCGGCCATTACGCTAGAGAGTGTCCTCGGCATGGGATAGTTGTGACTACAGTACAGAGTGTTCATTCGATTAGAGCAGTGACGCCCCCAGCTATAGGTGGTATGCAGGGTCATAGGTGTGGTCCCCAGGGTTCTCGAGGAGGTCCTCAGGCAGGTAGGACAGGTGGTCGGTCAGGAACCCAAACAGGTGGCGGGTGAGGTCACTTGTTTGTTGTACCTAGTAGGCTGGAGGTAGAGTCTTTGACTACTGTTATTATAGGTACAACTTCAGTGTGACATCATCCAGCTATTACTTTATTTGATCTAGAATCCACTTGTTCATATTTTTCTGCTTATTATGCATCGTGGTTAGAGTTGTTGTAAGAGCCTTTATTTGTACCATTGTGTGTATCTACTCCCGTGGGTGATTCTTTAGTAGTATATCGGGTTTATAGATCATGTTTGGTGATTGTTGGAGAGTTTGATACTCGGTCAGACATTATTGTGTTAGATATGGTGGATTTTGATGTAATTCTGGGCATGGATTGGTTATCCCCCAATCATGCGGTCTTGATTACTTTGTCAAGGCCATTACCTTAGCTATGCCTGGCATATCCTCAGTTGTGTGGTAGGGTTATTTTAGTTGCACACCAATGGGGATTAATGCTTATGTTTAGGCTAGGAGACTGATTTCGAGGGGTTGCGAGTCTTATCTTACTTATGTTCATGATGTTAGTGCGAAGAGTCTTGTCACGCCCCAACTTCCAACGAGGCGTGATTGGCACCCGAAGTCGATATGGCTCGAGAGAACCAATCTTTACTTATGTACGTTCGTATGCATGTCCTCGTGTGAACCTTATTAAACCTTATACAACTATGCGAAAAACATGAATCATGGAAACATGTGCTATATACATATTTAGAAACTTGGCCGTCGGAGCCATCAAGTCAAAATGGACATTTATCTTTCACATTCATAACCCACACATGTCTACAAAAGCCTCTAACAAATGCATTTACCAGACCAACTAACAGTCGGGACAAGTCCCCGCTTTATACAATATTTACAACATCAATATAACTGTACAACTATGACTCGAAAAGTCCCAAAGTAACTGGGGCTCACCAAAGATCCGCAATCAACTATCAACCTACAATGGAGGTCTACTCGTGCCTGCACCTGCGACATGTAAGGTAATTCCCCCGAGGGGGTCAGTACGAAGAATATACTGAATATGTAAGGCTCATAAGAAATTCATCATACATAATAACAACAATAATGGAATCAATATATGGAAACAGAAATGTGAATAAACTCTCCTTCTGTATGTGGGGAGCCATGTATTTTACGTTCTTTACTCCTCTTGTCTTCATCTTTTATTCATCTTTATTGTTCTACCCATGCTAGGCTATTCTGTCGCCCCTGGGATGAGATTAACCCATGCTAGGTACTTTGACCCCTGGGATGTTATGTGAATCCATGGTAGGCTTTCGTGTCGCCCCTGGGATATCATTAACCCATGCTAGGCTTATCGTCCCTGGGATATTATATTAACCCATGCTAGGTTTTCGTGTCGCCCCTGGGATATCATTAACACATGCTAGGCTTATCGCCCCTGGGATGTTATATTAACCCATGCTAGGCTTTTATATCGCCCATGGGATGTATCGGGATCGACCCATGCTAGGTGTTTAACCCTTGGGATACCACCCATGATTACTTCTTAATTATACACCTCTTATTTCTCTTGTTATTCTTACTTCCATTCTTAAGAGTGATACAATGAGGATCATGACATAATTGGAATCACACATATATATTACTTTTTCACTCTTGCTTCATGAGATTGACATCTTCACTTATAAGGAATAGACAAATTGACTTGCACATCACTTCTCTTATTTATCTTATGAGACTAGTACTTCTACTTGTGAAAGATTGATACAAAGATAATCATCATAATTGAGTACTTGGAACATGACATGATTGGAAAATGCTTTTCAAGAATACATAGATTCTCTTATGTTATTACTCTCTTGAGATCGTTCATTTAGGAATGATAATGTTATGACATTTTTGGAACTTCACTCAATGAACAAGAGACAAACGAATCATCAGTCATTTAAGAATAGGACACATATGAATAACAATATACGTCAACCTGAATTTGAGATACTTCCAACCTCTCGGAATTGAAACAAGTCCAATGTCAATGTGAACAACATGTTGTAGAAGGATATGGAAAAAGGAACCTTACATACCTTATCTTCCCAATGTAAGTACACAATCAAATATGTGAGCGCAACAATTCTGCTCCTTCTTTACATTTCACTCTACATCACAATTACAATGGAACCAACATTAACTACCAACTACCTTACAATTGCATACAATAACAATAAGTCAATAAGTCACATGTTTGGATTTAACATGTTATTTCTTTCTCTACGATACCATTTACGGCATGGTCATATCAATAATACCACCACATGCCCAACATTGAACAAAGTATCATAAACCACTAGTATGTCACACCAAGTTCATACTTTCCACTCTCCACCATCAAAACATCATAATTATACCATCAATTACTTTACATAAGATCAATGAGTTACATGTTTGCTTTTAAACATGCCATTTCCCCTTGACAATACCATTTATGAAATTATCTTACCAAAAATCCCACAATATTCACAACATTTACCAATACATGATAATCAATACATTTCACCACAACACTTCTCCTTTACCCTTTCTTTGCCACACCACATCACAAATAATCCATTAACTTACCATAATACATCTCATAGCACATATCGGCCAAAATCCCACCATATACACTTATAAGAAAATAAAAAGTTTGGGACCATAATAACACCATACATGTTGTTATTTTATCCATACCATGCTTTTTCATCAAGACCACAAGTCATAATCCAAGTTACAATCCCATGGAATTCACATCTTTTACCAAAACATAAAACACCATATTCAACACTTCCAAGCATAACCAACATGATATACATAATCTCTCATGATCATAATATGTTAAACTACAAGAAAAATCACTTACCCAATCTTGGAAGATGGTGATCTTGTCCAAAAATGCCTTAGGGTTTTTGGGACTCAAAGAAGTGTTCTTGAGATTTTTCTAGAAAAAGATAGAAAAAGCATGTGTGTTTTGCTTCAATAAAATCTGATTTTTGCCTCCTTTTATAGACCTCTAAAGTCATGCTTATCCACTCTTGGCATTTAAGGCTTAGTCAATGGAAGAATGGGTCATTTGACCCATTCTTGGCCCATGTGTTTCCTTCTCATTTTGGGCCCTTTTTGGCCCAATTCACTTAATCCAATAAAATCAATAATTTCTCATGTTTAATTCATTCCATACACATTACAACAATATTCCCACTCATGAAATTCATACTCGTAGCCTCGATTTCGAAAACAAGCAATTCTAGCCACGTATGGCTTATTTTGGCTACAAGGGTAAAATCGTCATTTTGGCTCCAAATTCGTTCTCGAGTAATTTTATCATACCAAGATAATATTTTACTCATTTTATGTATATACCCATGGTTGTAGAAGAAATGGGGCAAAAATCGGCTCGGTACGTCCCCGGATACCCTTGGGGCTTAGAAATTTCCAACTTTCGAAAAAGTGCAAAACCCAAGGTGGAACTCCCCTGGGCGTGACAACTTAATGCCTCTGGGCTAAAAATTTTAGCCCATAGCAGCGTGGCACGGTCCCAAACACGTACCTCCTTAAAAATTTTCAAAAATTTCATTTTTCGACTTCTCTTCGCGGGTTTGGTTAGATACTTCAAGTCCTATTCTTTAACTTACTTCTTAACCTTAATATACTTTGTTTATGGGTCATCTTAGCCTCATTTTTAACCCCACAAATGTTCCACGAAAATCATAAAACACCTCCGATGAAGGTTTAATCACATATACGAGGGCCAAATTCAATTATCTCACCAATAGCATTACAAAAGATGTATGTATGGATCTCGACACCTAAGTAAGCATTGCATCAAGTAGGGTTAGGAAGGTACGGGGTGTTACAAGTCCTTTACCTGATTCTGTTCCTATTGTCTGTGATATTCCTGATGTTTTCCTACTGATCTATCTGGCCTTCCTTCTGAGCATGATATTGAGTTTAATATTGATCTTGAGTTGGGCACCCGACCTATTTCTATGGCACCTTACCATATGGCTCATGTTGAGCTTAAGAAACTGAATTCTCAGCTTCAATATCTACTGGGTAAGGTTTTCATTAGGCCAAGTGTATTGCCTTGGGTTGCTCCCATCTTATTCGTGAAGAAAAAGAATAGTTCCATGTGTATGTGTATAGACTACAAGTAGCTTAATAAGGTGACAGTGAAGAATAAGTATCCTATGCCTCGAATTGATGATTTATTTGACCAGCTTCAGGGTGCGGCAGTGTTCTCTACGATTGACTTGAGATCTAGTTACCATCAGTTGAGAATTTAGGCTAAGGGCATCCCTAAGAGAGACTTCAGGACTCGCTATGGTCACTATGAGTTCTTGGTGATGTCTTTTGGGTTGATTAATGCCCCAGCAACATTCATGGATTTGATGACCCTTGTTTTTAGGCCCTATTTAGACTCCTTCATATTTTTTTTCATCGATGATATTCTTGTATACTCGAGGAGTAGAGAGGACCACGAGCAACATTTGAGGATTGTGCTCCAGACTTTGAGAGATCATAGGCTTTTTGCAAAATTCTCAAAGTGTGAGTTTTGGTTAGAGTCTGTGATATTCCTAGGATACGTGGTGTCTAAGGACAAGATTATGGTGTATTCGACAAAGATTGAGGCTATTTGTGATTTGGCCAGACCTACATCTTCAATCAAAATTCACAACTTTATTGGTTTGGTAGGCTACTACAGGCGGTTCGTCAAGCGATTTGGTACTATTGTGGCCCTTATGACCAGGTTGGCAAGGAAAAAGGTTCCTTTTCAGTGGTTTGTTGAGTGTGAGTCGAGCTTTCATAAGCTCAAGGACTTGGTCACTTTCGCTCCTATTTTGACTCTTCCTGTTGAGAGCGAGGGGTTTACAGTTTATTATGATGCTTCTAGTGTTGGTTTGGGTTGCATTTTGATGCAGTAGAGCCGAGTTATTACTTATGCATCGAGGCAAGCACAAACACAACTACCCCATCCATGATTTAGAGTTGGCGGCGTTAGTTTTTGAGCTTAAGATTTGGAGGTATTATTTGTATGGTGTTCATTGTGAGATCTATATTGATCATCGTAGTATTTAGTACATTATGACTCAGAGGGAGTTTAATTTGAGGCAACGCAGATGGATCGAGTTGCTGAAGGACTATGACATCTCTATTTTATACCATCGGGGTAAGGAGAATGTGGTACCGCATGCCTTGAGCTGGAAGGCGGTGAGTATGGGTAGCATGGCTTTTATTTTAGTTTTGGAGCGGCCGTTGGCTTTGTACATTCAGTTCTTAGCCAACTTGATGGTGCGACTTGAAATTTCAGACCCCAGAAGGACTCTTGCCAGTGCTGAGGCTAGGTCTACCCTGACAGAGTAGATCCGGGATTGTTAGTTTGAGGATAGTAGGATTTGTGGCATTCGTGATTAGGTGCTGAGAGGTGAGTCCAGTTGGGCTACCTTGGATTTTGAGGGTATTATGATATTTGATGGCCGTATTTGTATTTTGAGGGTTGGAGACCTGATTCAGCCGATATTACGGGAGGCTTATAGCTTTCGACATTCTATTCACCCTAGGACAACTAAGATTTATAGGGATTTGAGGTAGCATTACTGGTGGAGTGTTATGAAAAAGGATATAGCGGACTTTGTGGCTCGATGTTTGTGTTGTCAATAGGTAAAGGTTGAGCATCAGAGATCGGGTGGATTGTTTCAGAGACTACCCATTCCTGAGTGGAAGTGGGAGCGGATTACTATGGACTTTGTGAGTGGTTTGCCTCATACCTCTCGTGGTACCGATAATATTAGGGTCATTGTAGATCAGTTGACCAAATTGGATCATTTCATCCCCATTCAGATTTCCTTCAATGCCGAGAGGTTAGTCCTTATCTATGTTCGTGAGATAGTTCACCTTCATGGAGTGCCTATGTCTATTATTTCAAATAAAGGATCAGTGTTCACTTCTAGATTTTGGAGGACACCCAGGTTGATCTTAGAAATGGATTCCACCCCCAGACCGACGGTCAGTCAGAGCGAACTATTCAGGTTTTGGAGGATATGCTCCGTGTGTGTGTTATGGACTTTGGAGGTCAGTAGGACCAACACTTAGCCTTAGTAGAGTTTGCTTATAATAATACCTACCATTCGAGCATTGAGATGGTACCATTTAAAGTATTGTATGGTAGGAGTTGTCGATCTACAATTGGCTGGTTTGAGACATCTGAGGTTAGTCCCCGCAGTACCAATTTGCTTTGTGAGTCTTTGGATAGGGTGCGGGTGATTCAGGATAGGCTATGGGCAGCTCAGAGTAGGCAGGAAAGTTATACTGATCATAGGCTTCGGGCGCTGAAGTTTGGTATTGGTGATCGAGTCTTTCTTTGAGTATCTCCCATGAAGGGCGTGGTGAGGTTCGGGAAGAGGAGAAAGCTCAACCCTAGGTACATTGGGCCATTTGAGATACTTCAGACGATTGGAGAGGTGGCTTATGAGTTGGCCTTGCCCCCTAATTTTTTAGTTGTTCACCCAGTTTTCTATGTCTCCATGCTGCAACAATATATTCCGGATGAGTCTCACGTGCTTCGTTAGTATCAGTTGGATGAGAAGTTGACCTTCGTGGAGGAGCAAGTTTCTATACCAGCAAGGGATGTTAGTCGGTTATGTTCTAGGGATATTCTAGTAGTTAAGGTTCAGTGGAGGCACTGTCCAGTTGAGGAGGCTACCTAGGAGATCAAGAGTGAGATGTGAGCCTAGTATCCCCGCCTGTTTAAGTCTTCAGGCACATCTTGATCCTTTACTTTTGCGGACGAAAGTTCTTTTAGTAGTGAATATTATAATGACCCTCCAGGTCATTTTCCATATTTCTGCACTATTTTGAAGTTTAGAGATTTCCCATAGCTTCTCCAAGTCATTTATGACTTGCTAGAGTTGACAATTCGATTACCGAACAGTTCATTCGATTTTTAGAGCCAAATTCCTATTTTGAAGTTTTTGCTGTTAAGAATTGGGTATCAGGCCTAAACTTCAGGCAAACAGCCTCGTATGTCAATTGCGATAGTTCCATCAACTCTGAAACACCAATTTTAGGCTAAGGGGACCATTGGTTTGGTTCCCGAGACTTTTGAACTCGTTTTGGGCTATTGGGTGGATTTTAGTTAAAATGGCCCTTAGCTGTGGGACCCATACTTTATTAAAATGACCTCGAATGGAAATTCTGATAGTGTTGTTGAGTTCAAAATTTCAAATTTGGTAGGGTAGCATAGTTCGTTTGCATTCACGGGATTCCGAAAGAATCCCAAGGATCTGATTGGAGATTTGGCTTCAGCTAGTGCAGTCCAAAAATGGCCTTCGCAAATGGAAAATGGATATCGCGATCACGATACATTAGTCGCGTTCGCGAAGGCCAAGTTCATCGACCATCGCATTCGCGAGGTTGCCTACGCATTCGCAAAAGGTCTCCACCAGACCAAACCAAAGTTCCTCCTTCACAATCGTGGTAGACCGGCTGCGTTTGCGAAGTGTAAGCCGAGTTGCATGTCACATTTGTGATGGGGTCCCCTCGATTGCGATGAAGGGACCCCTGGCAGTATTTAATGCTTCCAACTTAATTTTTCTCTCATTATTTTCAAGACTCAAGTCCATTAAATCCCTAGAGAGCTTAGAGAGACTAGAGATCGATCATTGGGTGGTCGGGGTGAGTTGGAGAGTTCGTTAGTGTCATTGTCTCATCAACATTCCCGTAAGTTTTTGTCTCATTTATTGATTTATTCTCCAATTTAACTTTAAATCCCTAGTCACTTTGTGGGCTGATTTTGGGCTCGTTTGAGCTTGAATGTCGCCCATTTTTTAGCGTAAATGATCCTTGAGCTTAGCGGGACGTTTGACAATTTCAAATTTGTGATTCCACAGACGGACCCCACATGAGAATTTTAGCTCGATTTTGGATCTGGAGCATTTATATGCAATATGGGTATTGTTATTCTCATATTAATTCATAGATTATTATTTTGACAGTGTGACATCGTGCAGAGGCTTCTTGGAAGGGAAAATCTCTGATTTAGTGGACTTTCTTAGACATTTATTGGCGTCCAGGTAGGCTAGGCTTACTTTCCTTATGGATTGAGCTTTATTATGGTATTAGTATAGTAATATGCTAGATTTGGGTTTGGATTTATGTCTTGGTCGCATGTTTAGTGAAATTTGGAATATATAGCCGATTAGAGAGCCATTTCTAAGTAGAATTAACCGATTTACCCTCTTCTTGAGTTTAATTGTTGCCTTTTAACTTGTTTAGACTTATTTAATACCTTGTATTGGAACCTTGAAGCTTTAGTTAAGTTTGGGGTAGGAATTGCCTTAGTAGGGTCTTTTGGGGTTAGTAGCGGGCCTCGCCGGCCCTCTTTTAAGTCAAATATCCTAATTAGCTCCTTGTAAACCTAGGAGGCCTTCGTTCATCATCTTACATATATTCTTGAGCCTTAGAATGATTTAGACATCTTTTCGATTTTTGACTAGACTTGTTACCTTATGTTTACTTTAAAGACCGGTTCAAGTCCGACAATTACTATTCACTCATGATACTAAATTCCTGGTTCGAGTCCGACATATATGACACTAGAGTCCGGTTTGAGTCTAGCATTTATTGTTCATTTATGATGTTAAGGGCCCGGTTCGAGTCCAGCATTTATGGTACTAAGGGATTCACGAATATGGCTTCGATTGTCGGTTACTTTATACTTATTATTATTGTTGATGGTTCTTCTCTTGATTGTATCCGTCAGGCTTATGGGGGTTCTTATGGGTTAATCCTCTATTGTTTATGCCTTATGAGCTTATGAGGGCCTAGTTAGGCTGTAGTTAGCTTGTGTTATTTTGACCTTATTAACCTCGCTATTTATTATTTATCAGTCGGAGTATTATTCTAGGTTTTCCCCTGTTATCCCTGACTCTAGTTTACATTCTCGCATCTTATTATGCTCTTATTATGATTTATCTCAGTCGGCCGATGATGTCTACTAAGTACCCATTGCCTTGGTATTCATACTACACTTTTGCATCTTTTTCTGATGCAGATCTGATAAGAATCAAAGAGGGAAAAACAAGAAGGAAAGAAAACAAAAGAAGGATATGAGGATTAATATCTAAGTATTGAAATTATGGGCAACAAGGGGCTTGATACCCTCACCTCCCAATTGATTTCAACACCCAAACACAAATCCTAGTTTGAACAAATTAGAGGAAACCAAATACCACAAATGGGTAATCCTCAAATTAATTCAAACCAAAGAATTTCAACACCAATTTCAAGATTCCACCAACTAAACACTCACTAATTAACCACTAATTCCTTAAGGGAATATGCTAAGAAGAAGACTACAATTTAACAATATTGTTCAATATTCATCAAAAATCTACCATGCAAAATAAAGAATTATCCTATTTATACAAAAGAAATAAAAGACAACTACTTATTAAAAATATGCCCTTAATGAGACACAAGGGCCTTGTTTGTTGATTCTAGTTGTGAATTCTTGAATTTAAAATATAGACACTTGCATAAATGACCCCATTTTCTTCATCCTCTTCACCCCTTTGACTGTTCCACACGTTGTAGATTCTCCCTTAACAATCTTCGGACTTCTCCCAAGTTCCCTTTTGCATAAGCATCATTTGTAGACCTTGGAGTTCCCTTGCTTGACTCCGTGTGAAAGGACATGTGCCCTCCATTCTAGCATCAAGATTTGAGTACTAGCTGCTGCCGTTGACACTCTAGTCAGGCTTACTTTGGGTGCATTCGGAGATAGGGTGAGATTTCAGAGCAGGAGCTAATTCTCTCTCCTTTTATTATTTGGACAGTCTTTACTTTTAAGACTACCTGTATATTGGATACTATTAGTACTCTTATTCTTTTGGATTTAGTGGCTCTTGTACCGACCTTACTAGGTTGTGGGTTATCCTTTTGCTATCATTCTCTCTATTTAATATATATATATACATATATATATATTATTGTTTTATTGCCTACAATACTATTGTATGCTTAAATTTGGTATTTAATTATACCTTCCACCAAATAGCCCATTACTTGTCATTTCAGGATACGGTTTAACTTACCTACTGGTGGGATAAGGTAGGTGTCATCATGACTTGAGAAATTGGGTCGTGACAAAGACGGTTGGCCACAAAAGAACTACATACCTAGATCGAAATGCTCCATAATTATTGTAATAGTATGTTGTTATTGGTTTTATTCTGAAATTGATAATTTCAATTAGTGATGTATGTTTAGTGAACTTAATTTTTGTTTATAAAAAATATATTTATCTTGTTAAAGTTTTCTAATCTGTTGGTAATGATCAAACGGTTGTTGTATGTGTAGGAATAAATATCATTTCCAACTTGATACAAGCCAAATCGACATTAACCTTTCAAGGACTATAATTCATGGCCGACACAAAGGGACCCAAGCCACGATCATCTCAAGGATACAAGGATACGTTTGGAGGACCCTTTTCATGCTCCCAAGAGCTCAATACCACATGTGGAGGATAGCTTGGAACCGGGAGCCATATTCACCTCAAGACTTCAACTAAGAAGCAAGCCCGAGAACTACAAACACTCCAAGGATTATAGGTGAAACTATATGTGTTTCAAACCATCTTGATACCATTTAAGGAGTGTTGTGTGATACCCAATGCATTCAAGAAGGATTGAGGGCCATTAGAGGGGTCATTGGGGAGAAAAAAGGATCTCGTTGACATTTTGGAGTGACCTGTGATGTCACCTGCGGCCGCAGGTGACTGAGCTGCACACACAGATGGTACTTACGCCCTTCATCTGCGCCAGCATATGGGCCAAAGCAGCCAGCTTGCTCTCTTTTGATGAAATGGGTCACTTTTGGGCCCATAAATATAATAAAAGGCCCAAGGCTATAAATATTAGTTGCTTCCTTCATTTTTCTTAGCTTTTGTTGAATTAAGATGAAATATACACTTGAGAGTGTGAGAGCTAGGATTAGCTTGTTTTGAACTATTGTTTTGAAACGTTGGTTACGTGGGAGATTGATTCCCTCGTGGTTTACGTTAGAGAATTGGTGCTTTGTAGGATTAATTCAATAGATGTTTTAGGGTTTGAAACACCCTTTAGTTTCTTTGATTTTCCTATCTTTGTGCCATTCTATCTATCCTTATTTCTTGCCTTGTTATCTTAGCTTGTATTGGTGATTTTCGTACTTTATTTCTCTTCTCGTATTTTGTCCGATATCATTTGGTATCAGAGCCGAGCTTGAGTTCGTTTCCACGAATTAAATCTTGGGTTCTTGTTATCTAGAAAATCAAAAAAAAATAAATGTTTTTGGTGTTTTTGGAAATTTTCAGTTTTGATTTTGGTGTCTTCTTGTGTTTCTGATGCTAGATTAGTGTTCTCTAGCATAAATCGAGTCTAGATCTGAGATTTGAGCTTAATCGGAGTTGATTTGAGGATTCTACCATTGTTTGGTTGAGCTTTAAAGAAAATGGAAATGGGTCTTTAAATTTGGAAATTTTGGAGACTCTTGAGTATTGGGGTTTGTTCTCCTTCACATTTGGAGTTCAAATCTGAAAGTTGAGATAAAAGGAAGAAGGAATCCATTAGGGTTTTGATTTGGGTGTTCTTCAAGTTCATGGAGTTTTCATGACATGAAGAAAATTGCTAACGGGTTCTTAAATCTGAAGAATTTGGTTGGGATTTGAGACTTAAAATCACTTGGGTTGTGCTCGAAAGGTTGAAAGGAGCTTGGGCTTAAAATTTCATCGAATTTCAAGCTAAAATGAGAGAGCTATGGGTTTTGAATCTTCATAAAAGTTCTTGGTGTTCTTGAGGACTTCAAATCTTCAATAAGAAGAATCCTCAAAAAGTGTTGTTAGATCCAAAAGAGGGCCAAGAGAATCAAGCAAAAAGTGTTAGTACCAAAGAATATTCCAAAAGGGAAGGGTACTAGGAAAGAGAAACCAAGCGGGCCCACAAAAAGGTGAAAAATTGGAGTCTCCAGGTGTGCTGTCTGGCCACCTGCGCCATCACCTGTGTGGGAAGATGAACCATCTGCGTGGGCATATGACCAAAGCAGGTCACTCTGGTTTCACCTGCGCCCTCACCTGCGAGGGCAGGTCACAACCTGCGGGGGCGGGTTACTTGAACGCACCTCAATGATCCCAAAACTCATTTTACTCAGGTTCTAACATCTTAGTTTCATTTCCTTGATTCCTAATCACTTTCTTTGATTCCTAAACTAATTTTCAACAAGTAATTATCCTACTTAGTTGTTGATTAGTTCTTGAGTCCTATTTCTTACTTAGTCCATTTTCTTTGTGTGCTTTTCTATTTTTATTTCGTAGTTAACTTCTTTATTCAAGTCCATGGTTGTTTGTTTGAGTCATTTATTCTTCTTCAAAACAAGAGTCCATTCCAACCACGAGTAGCAATTGACACCATGTCTTCCATTGGAGTAGAAATGATCTTTCAATGTGAGCAACTCCTATTGCGAGGCATACAAAGGTGAGGATCTTACGAGTGTGGTGAGGAGTTTTTTCTACTAACCTTGTTTGTTCATTTTTTAGGTACAAAGGAGTTATAAGAAAGTATGTCTTCGATAGCCTCGGATACTTTTGACTACGACATAGGAGACTATGATTGTAAAGAAGAAGGCTATGGCTATGACGAAGATGGAGATTATGGAGGCTATGAATATAGCCATAATTAAGAGTCGTGTGGGAATGAGAGCTACTATCCTGAAGAAGGATATAAGACAAATCGTGAGTTTAACTCTTATGGAGAGTATGGAGAGGATGAAGAGCCTTGTGATGGTTCTTATGAGGATGAAGGGGCATGTGAGAAGCCTTCCACTTCCCGCTCCGAGCATGAGGAAGTTGTGAGGTGTAATCCTTTCTCCTATACACCTTATAAAAGTTATGGTGGGAATGTACATGAGGATTGTAAAGATTCATATTCTTCATCTTGTGGCACTTCTCATCGTATTACGAGTGGTTACACTACTTTTAGTAGAAGTCGTCCAATTAGAAGAAGAGAGAGTGAACACCCAAGGTCAAGGAAAACTACATTCTATACCTCTTGTCCCAATACCCAAAAGTCGGGATATAGTACCCAAGAAAGGCTAGAGAGATTTGATAGGGGTCATGAAGCTATCAAGGTTACTCTTCCTATCTTCAAAGGAGAGTGTGATGACGAGACCTATCTTGATTGGGAGTGGCAATGTGAGTTGGTTTTCCACGACCATAACTTGAACGAAGATGAGAAGACCCACTACGCCACTGAACACCTTAAAGGGAGTGCTTTCACTTGGTGGAAAGATTATAGTATGAGTCTATGGTTAGTGTATGGTAGCGTAAAGAGAGTGCCATGGAAAGACTTCAAGGGATTCCTTATAAGCCAATATGTTCCTAAAGGATACATAAAGCTTTACAATGGTGACCCGAGGAGACAAACTCTTAACATGAAAGTTGCTCTTTGTGGAATTCCGGGGTTTGATCTTGCTCTAGATGATTGGTGTTGTGAAAATTACATCACTCATTCTATGGTAGGTTACTTGGGAATACCACGAGTGTCGAATTGTCAACCACATACCATGGATGGATATAAGGTCACCGAGCGTGTGAAGGTCTCTTTCACTTGTAAAGGGTATTATGAGGAGGTTTGGTGTGATGTACTTCCCATGCACTTTGCTAATTTCTGCTTGGGCACCAATTGTTTTGTGAAACATAGAGTTCCAAATGAGCAAAATTGGCCCAAGGTTGTAGTGGACCAATGGGGAAATCATCTCTTTCCACCTACCCCTCCCAAGCCTCAAGGAAATGTGGTCATTTAGTCTAAGTCCCTTGATAAAGAGAGACAAAAGATTGAGAGGAGTAAGAGAGTGCAAAGTGGTAACCCAAGAATGGAAAAAGGAGAGGTTGTAAGGAGAGAAGTGAGGGGGTTACCACATACACAATCTAACTTTGTTTGTCCTTCTCTTAGTAAGGACACTTGTGTAGGTACTAATGTTACAAATGGGGGAGAAATAAAAGCTTCAAACATAGGGTCTAATCAAAAAGATCGGGAGCTTAATTTGAACCTATGCGTCAAAACATATGAAGAGTATTCCAACACTTTGAAAAGAACCTTGCACCAAGGTAAAGAAAAATCTTCTCATGAGCTTCAACGTAACAAAGCTAATTCTTGCACCTTAGTAAATGTGAATGATCATTGTGTGGCTAGTAGCCAATTGTGTGTGAGTATAGCTTATCTACATATGAGCCTAATGATTCTTTGCCTTGCATTGATAATGTACATGTTGAAAGTGTGGATACACTATTTGATCCTATTGATGACCGAATTGACTCTTCTTGTAAGATCGATTTGTGTCCACCTAGTGTTGAAGCCTTGGTGTTGAATGATGATACATTGTCTTATGAAAATTGTATTGATCAACTTGCTTGTGAATCTAGTCCACTACTTGAGAGTGTTTGTAATGTGATTAATGAACCTCAAGTTAGTGATGATGTTGATATTGTTGGTCAATCAAATAGGAGTGACCCTTTGAGCATGCCTTTTAATGAAGATCCTATTGCTTGCTTGGCTCATAGGGATGACCATGCATTTGAAGCTTCTTTGAAGCCTGATAATTGTCTTTTTGAGAGTGAACTTACATGTTCTAATTCTCCTTCTTGGATTGATCTTTCTCTCTTTAAGTATAATATCTTGTTTGAAGATGATGAAATCACTCCTAGTAAACTACCTAGTAGTGTAGATTATGTTAATGATGTAGCTCTTCTTGAGGGCTATACTCTATATAACAACCCACTATGGTGTGATAACATTCCTCCTAAAGATGGAAATCTCTTCTTGGAAGACGAGAGTACTCTTATGGGGAAGGAATGTGAAGAAGTGAAAGGTGCTCTTTGTGTCCCAATCATTTCTTCTTTTTTGAGTGTCCCAATTCATGAGCATACTCTTGACAATGTTCTTGCACATAGTAGTGAGCATGTACTAGAGGACACCTTAGATGAAATCAATTTGTGTGACACCTTTCTTTACTCTCTATTTGCCTTTGAGAATGCTTACGCTAGTGTAGAGAGTATAACTTTTTGTATGGGTGGCACCCTTGGGGAAGAAGAGTGTTGTCTAGACCCATGTCTATGGCAACTTTACCCATTTGACCCCGGTGACCATTTGGAATGTGGTGGTTGTAAGACACCCCACTTGGTGCTTGGTCAAGATGACAAGCAAGATTTAGTTGGAGTTATTGGTACTATTCCCTATGATAGAGAGTCTTTCTTGAGGATTTCTAATCCACTTGAGAGATCAAAGTTGTGTAAGGGAAAGGTCTCCAACAAAGTAGAATGTTCTTTAAATAAGGGGAACAATGAAAAGATCCAAGAGAATTCACCATTGTGTGTTTCCATTCTTGACCAAGGTTTTACTACTTGTAGGTCGGAGAGTGAACCTTGTTTTGAAAACACCTTGGAAGAATTCCAATTATGTGATACCTTTATTTCTTACCTTTTTGCATATGATGTTATTCATGATCTTGTTGAATCAATATCTTATATGAGCATGGAATGTTTTGAAGGGGAGAGCATTGTGAGCTTAAATGCAATATGTTTGTTGACTTGTATGGGGAATACCTTTGTATTTGACCTCGGTGATGGTTTGGGAGTAATCCCATTCTTGGAGATAGCTAGTGCATTGAGTGGACTCTTAACTTGGAATGATCTTTTTCATTACATTGCACTTAGCTTTAGAGATTTTCATGTGACTCTTGACTTAAAAGGGATTATGTGCTTGTTGAGGCATGGAACCAAAGTGAGTTTTCATGAGTGGTTGACTAGTTACTATGGTTCTCTTGGCTTTTCCCTTTGTCAAAGTCTCTTGAGTGGCCAAGTAGTTTTTATTTTGTGGGGTTACACACCCTTGATTAATCATTCTGATTCTTGGCTATATGTTAAATATGTTCCTCCTTGGCTTGGTGATAAACTTGTTGTTGCTAACACTAACCCTCATGCCATGAGGATATTGTGCTTGCTTGTTTTCCCTATGGTTTTGTAAGGTTTGGATTTGAGGTCGATCCTTTTCAAGAAGGGGAGGATGATACAAGCCAAATCGGCATTAACCTTTCAAGGACTATAATTCATGGCCGACACAAAGGGACCCAAGCCACGATCATCTCAAGGATGCAAGGATACGTTTGGAGGACCCTTCTCATGCTCCCAAGAGCTTAATACCACATGTAGAGGATAGCTTGGAACCGGGAGACATATTCACCTCAAGACTTCAACTAAGAAGCAAACCCAAAAACTACAAACACTCCAAGGATTATTGGTGAAAATAGATGTGTTTCAAACCATCTGGATACCATTTAAGGAGTGTTGTGTGATGCCCAATGCATTCAAGAAGGATTGAGGGCCATTGGAGGGGTCATTGGGGAGCAAAAAGGATCTCGGTGACATTCTAGAGTGACCTGCGATGTCACCTGCGGCCGCAGGTGACTAAACTGCACCCACAGATGGTACTTACGCCCTTCATCTGCGCCAGCAGATGGCCATCTGCGTGGGTATATGGGCCAAAGCATCCATCTTGCTCTCTTTTGATGAAATGGGTCAATTTTGGGCCCATAAATATAATAAAAGGTCCAAGTCTATAAATTGTCACGCCCCGAATCCCATCGGGGAGGATTGGCACTCGTAGCCGACAAGGCCCGAGAGAACCAAGCTTTGCCTCTACTCAATCATATACATGTCATAAGAAACCCATAATCACATAATAGCTTTAGATACCAACAATGGAATTCACAAAACATGTGATATAGATATACATATGCAAAACTTGGCCGTTGAGGTCACCAAATCAAAAACGACATATACCTTTTACATTTATACACCCACATCCATCTACAAAAGCCTCTAACAAATGCATTGACCAAAATGAACTAAAAGTCGGGACAAGTCCCCACTTTATACAACATGTACAACACCAAAACTTATGTATAACTGTGACTCGGAGAAGCCCCAAACTAACTGGAGCTCACCAAAGATCTGCAATAACTGGCAACCTACTGTGGAGGCCTACTAGCACCTGCGCCTGCATCAAGTAAGGTAAATTCCCCAAGAGGGGTCAGTACGAAGAATGTACTGAGTATGTAAGGCCATATGAAACTTCTAAGATATGAAAATATGTCAAGAACTCAAGTTCAAATGCATAACCAATATAGATAAGTCACAATGTAGATGAGTCACTATTCTGTACTCTGGAAACCATGTATTTTGCTTTCATTACTTTCTCTATATCTTTGCTTCTATGATTATTCATCTTTGTCTGTGACCTGTGATACCCGGGCCCCGACTGAACAGTGGGTTTTAGCATAACATCATGTTATGTTGGGATTGGCTCGAGCTAGGCTTATTCCCCTAGAGATGCTACCCTATGAATCGATATTTTTATCGGGATCGGCTCGAGCTAGGTTGGTACCTCTAGAGCTTCCACCCATATGACATTTCAGGTTTGGCACGAGTTAGGTTATTACCCCTAGTTAGGTTATTACCCCTAAAGCTGCCCCCTGTCAGGATTGGTCCGAGCTAGGCTTATGCCTCTAGGACTGCCCCCTGCTTTGGGATCGGCTTGAGTTAGGCATTTCGCCCCCAAAGCTGCCACCCGTACTTGATCATTAACCACATATGCATTACTTTAATCTTTACTTTGAGATTGCAACCATGATAGTTATACTTAACTTGAAACTTTGGATCATTAACCAATGAGTGAGATACATGAGATTAAACATTATTGGAAACATAACATTATTATAACCGTAACACCATTAGAACCATTGGACACGAATCCATGAACAGGAGACATGAGTATAATCACTATTGGAACTTTGGAACACAACCTCGTTGGGCTTTTGGAACATTATTCATGAATATAAGACATGAGATTCACAATTGACCAATGAGTAGGAACTATGTGATAAGGACCATTGATAGTTGCATATAGGATACCTTAGCACCTTTCGGGATGGGACAAGTAAAATGTCAATGTGAACACTATTTGCCGTAAAAAGATACGGACAGAGTAACCTTACATACCTTGTATTCTCAATACGAATATACAATCTTAGATGTGCACACAATAGTACCGCTCCTTCTTTATGTGTCACTCTACAACACAAATACATAACGGGATTTACATTAACCACCAACTACTTTACAAATGCATATAACGTTAATGAGTTACATGTTTGCCTTTAAACATGCCATTTCCCCTTGATAAAACCATTGATGAAATTATTATTCCAAAAATCCCACAATACTCCCATCATTGACCAATACATGATAATCAATACATTTCACCACAACACTTCTCCTTTACACTTTCTTATCCACACCACATCACAAATAATCCATCAACTTACCTTAATACACCTCATAGCACATATCGGCCAAAATCCCATAATTTACACTTATAGAAAAATAACAAGTTTAATAACAAAATAACACCATACATGTCCATATTTTATCGATACCATGCTCTTTCATCAAAGGCACAAGTCATAATTCAAGCTTGAATCTCATGGATCACAAATCTTATATAAAAACACAAAGTACCATGTTTAACACCTCCAAGCATAACCAACATGATTTACCTACTCTCTCATGCATATAATATATTAATCCATAACCATAATCACTTACCCAAGCTTGAAAAGTGATGATCTTGCTCCAAAAATTGGCTTTGAGTCTTTAGGGTTTGAGAGCAAATATCTTCTTTTGGTCTAAAAAGGCATGAGACTTGTGTAGAATAAAAATCAGATTTTTGGTCCCTTTTATAAGCTTTTAAGTCCATCCTTATCCACTCTATGGCATTAAATGTTGGGTTCTAGAAGGTCAAGGCAAGAATGGGTCATTTGACCCATTTTTGGCCCATGTTTTCTTTTCATTTTTGGGTCCTTTTTGGGCCCAATTCACTTAACCCAATAAAATCAATAATTTCTCGTGTTTAAATCATATCATACGTATTACAACAATTTTCCCACTCACGCTATTCATATCCGTAGCCCCAATCCCAAAAACAAATGATTCTAGCCATGTATGGCTCATTTTGACCACAAGGGTAAAACCATCATTTTGACGCCAAACGTGTTCTCGAGTAATTTTATCATACCAATATAATACTTTACTCATTTAATGTATATACTCGTGTTTGTAGAAGAAATATGGCAAAAATCGATTTGGTACGTCCCCGGGTACCCTTGGGACTTAAAAAATCTCCAACTTTTAAAAAAATGGCAAAACTATCATGGTACGCCCTTGGGCGCGCTAGCTTTCTGCCTATGGACTAAAAATTTTAGCCCAGAGCGGCGTGGCATGCCCCCCAGCACGCCCCTTACTTAGTTTTTCTGAAAATTTTGTTTTTCGACTTTTCTTCGCGGGTTTGGTTAGATACTTCAAGTCCCATTCTTTATCTTACTTCTTACCCTTAATATACTTTGTTTATAGGTCCTCTTAGCCTCATTTTTAACCCCACAAATTCTCCACGAAAATCACAAAACACCCCCTATGCAAGTTTAATCACATGTACAAGGCCAAATTTCAATTTTTCTCATCCTTAGCATTACAAAATACATACGTATGGCTCTCGACACCTAAGTAAACATTGTTCAATGTCATCAAGTAGGGTAAGGAAGGTACGGGGTGTTACATTCTTCCCCCCTTAGGAACATTTGTCCTCAAATGTTAACAATATCGTTTCAATTACAACAAATGCATTTCTACGTTATCATACATATACATAAACACTTAAGGCTCATGGAGACTTACATGTTATTGCTCCACTTCTGCACTTTGAACTTCTTCGTCCATTTGAAATAGATGGGGATACTTGGATTTCATCATCTCTTCCTCTTCCCATGTGATCTCCTCTACTTGGTGATTTCTCCAAAGGACTTTTACGGAAGCTATGTATTTATTCCTCAATCTCTTTACTTGTCGATATAGGATAGCAATGGGTACCTCTTCATAAGTAAGATCCTTTGTAACTTGAACATCTTCAATGGGAACAATACGAGATGGATCTTCTATGCATTTTTAAAGTATCGAAACATGAAATACTGGATGGACTGAGGAAATTTCCTGGGGTAGTGCTAATTCATAAGCAACTTGCCCAAATCTTCTAATAACTTCATATGGGCCTATGTAACGTGGACTCAAATTCCCTTTCTTTTCGAACCGCATTACCCCTTTCATCGGTGACACCTTTAAAAATACCCAATCACCTATAGTGAATTCAATCCCTCTTCTTCTAATATCGGCATATGACTTGTGACGACTTTGAGCCATTTGTAACTGCTATTGGATCACTTTAACCTTTTCCATAGCCTGATGAACAATATCTGGCCCAAGTAAAGCAGTTTCACCTGCTTCAAACCATCCAATTGGTGATCTACATTTCCTTCCGTACAAAGTTTCATAAGATGCCATTTTAGTACTTGAATGATAGCTATTATTGTAAGCAAATTCAATAGAGGCAAATGGTCATCCCAACTGCCTTGAAAATCTAACGTGCATGCTTGTAGCATATCTTCAAGTGTCTGAATAGTATGTTTTGTTTGTCCATCAGTCTGAGGATGGAAAGCCGTACTTAAATTCACCTGTGTTCCCAAACTCTGCTGAAAAGATCACCAAAAGTGCGCTGTGAATTTTGCTCCTCTGTCTGATATAATGGAAAGTGGAATACCATGTAATCGTACTATCTCTTTCACATACAATTTTGCATATTCTTCAGCGGTATAGGTGGTCTTTACTGGTAGAAAGTGCGCTGATTTGGTAAGCCTGTCCACTATCACCCATATAGAATCAAATTTCCGCAATATACGAGGCAAACCTGTAATAAAGTCCATATTAATCATATCCTATTTCCAGACTTGAAGATTAATACATTGCATGTAACCTCCTGGTTTTTGATGCTCTACTTTCACTTGTTGACAATTCGGGCATTGAGCGACAAACTCTACAATGTTCTTTTTCATATTTTCCCACCAATACACTTCTTTTAAATCATGGTACATTTTAGTAGCACCCGGATGAATAGAATAGCGCGAATGATGCGCCTCTGTCATAATCCGTTTCCTCAGCTCATCTATATCCGGTACACATAATCTCCCTTGACATCGAAGTACCCCTTCTTGTGTGAGATCAAATGCCTTTGTCAAATTTTGTTGTACATTTTCCCTTAGCTGCAATAATATAGAATCTGCAAACTACTTCTCTTTCACTTCAGCTATTAAGGAGGATTCTGTTGCATTCTACACAATAACTCCATCATCTAAGTATTGAATAAGTCGAACTCCCAAGCTGGCTAGCTGATATAAATCTTTGATTATCTCTTGCTTTTTAGTCAACTGACCACTAGTGCTTTCTACTGCCTTGCGGCTCAATACATCAGCTACTACATTTGCTTTGCCTGGATGATAAAGAATATCGATATCATAGTCTTTTAAGAGCTCTAACCATCTTTGTTGCCTCAAATTGAGTTCCTTCTGCTTAAAGAGATATTGCAAACTTTTGTGATCCGTATAGATATCTCCATATAAATAATGACGCCATATCTTTAAACCAAAAACTACCGCTGCCAATTCAAGATCATCTGTGGGATAATTTTTCTCATATGGTCGCAACTGTCGTGAGGCATATGTTATGACATTATCGTGTTGCATCAACACACATCCGAGGACAACCCCAAAAGCATCACAATACACTACATAACCCTCGGTACCTTCAGGAAGCACTAAAACTAGTGTGGAGGTTAATTTATCTTTCAACTTTTGAAAGTTTTTCTCACACGCATCATTCCACTGAAACTTTACTGCCTTATGTGTAAGCTTTGCTAACGGTGCAGCAATGGAGGAAAAATCTTCCCCAAATCTTCTGTAATAACCTGCCAGTCCAAGAAAACTATGAATCTCTGTGTGTGTCGTAGGTCTTGGTCAATTTTTCACTGCCTCAATCTTTTGTGTATCAACCTGTATCCCTTCATCTGACACAATGTGACCCAAGAATGCAACTGATTTTAACCAAAACTCACACTTAGAGAACTTGGCATACAACTTATGCTCGCGGAGAATCTGTAACACTTTCCGTTAGTGATTAGCATGGTCCTCCGGTGATCTTGAATAAACTAGGATGTCATCTATAAATACCGTGACAAACAAGTCCAGAAATGGCTTAAACACCCTATTCATCAAATCCATGAACACAGCTGGAGCATTTGTTAGTCCAAATGACATAACTAAAAATTCATAATGGCCATACCGTGTTCGAAAAGCTGTCTTGGGTACATCTTCTTCTCTAACTCTGAGTTGATGGTAATCGTACCTCAAGTCGATCTTTGAAAAACACTTGGCGCCCTGTAACTGATCAAACAAATCATCAATTCGAGGGAGGGGATATTTGTTCTTGATCGTTACCTTATTCAATTGTCGATAGTCAATGCACATTCTCAATGTGCCATCTTTCTTTCGTACAAATAATACCGGCGCACCCCACGGGGACATACTAGGCCTAATGAAGCCTTTGTCTAGCAATCTTTCAATTTCTCCTTCAATTCACGTAATTCTACTAGAGCCATTCTATATGGAGGAATAGAAATAGGTTGAGTGCCTGGAATCACATCAATGCCAAATTCTACTTCCCGTTCTGTGGGTAAACGTGGAAGATCCTCTGGGAACACATCTAAAAATTCATTGACCACTGGAATCGACTGCGGAGTTAGTGGTTCCACACCATTATATTTCACCTGTACTAAATGACATATATAACCCTTGGCAATCATTTTTCTGGCTTTCAAATAGGAAATAAATCTTCCTCGTGGTGCCCCTACATTACTCTGCCATTCAAGAACATTTTCTTGCGGAAAACAATATTGCACCTTCTTATCCCGACAATCTACCGTTGCATAACAAAAGTCCAACCAATCCATTCCCATTATCACATCAAAATCCACCATATCTAGTTCAATGAGATCGGCCAATGTATCATCACCACACACCGTTACCACACAATTATGATATACTCTCTTTGCAATAATATATTCACCAACCGATGTAGACACTTCAATTGATTTAATTAATAATTTCGATGCCTTTGCAAATTTTGCAGCAACCAATGGAGTAACATAGGAAAATGTAGAACCGGGGTCAATTAATGCACATACATTATATGAGAATATGGATAATGTACCTGTGGCACACCTCGGCCCAGTGAAGGAACCGATGCTGATGACGCAACAACCGATCCTGCCGGTCGTGCTATACTACCCATGCTCCTCTGGGGACACTCTTTCATCATGTGTCCCGTCATGCCGCACCAAAAACAAGCATTTGTCCCCACTCGGCATGTACCTGCATGAACACGCCCGCAATGCTGACACTGCTGACGAGGAAAACCTGCTGCTTGTGATCCATGAACTCCTCTACTCTGCCCAGATGGACCACCCCTAGACCCTCAAAACTGATAGTGAGAACCCCCTGTGGAATAAGAGAATGATGGTCTAGGTGGTCTAGGAAACATGCGGGGCCTAGATCCTCCTTGGGACATCATAGGTGGTCCCATAGGTCTAGCCCTTTTGGACTGTCCCCTGTCTAATTTATGTACCCTTCGTCTCTGCCTTTGATCTTCCATTTTCTGGGCGAAGGCTTGTATTCTAGCTATGTCCATGTCCTTGTTCAAGGCAGCAATAGTGCAATCCCTTACCAAATATGGCTCTAGTCTGTCCACATATCTATGGACTCTGTCTGTCAACGTAGCCACAACATTTGGCGCATATCGAGCCAAGGAATTAAATTGCAAACTGTATTTCCTGATGCTCAGATTTCCCTGACAGAGATTTAGGAACTGATCCGCACGTGCCTCACGGATCTCATAGGGCAGGTAATGATCAAGAAAGGCCACTTTAAAGTCTTCCCATGTAGGTGGATTTGCACCAACATCACGGGATTTCTTCCAATCCTCGTACCACAATATCGCCTCTCCTTTCAATCTGTACGCAGCAAGTTCCACTGTTTCTACCCCTGTCACGTGCATAACTTCCAAGGCCCTCTGAATTTGATCAACGAAGTCCTGTGGATCTGTTTCGGATCTGACCCGGTGAATATAGAAGGGTCCAATTTTAAGAAATCCTGTGTTCTGCGACTCGCCACTCTAGCCGCATCATCATCATATGTCATTAGACCAGCTCGTCCTTGACTTTGTTCTGCCACTAACTGTGTCAACATATGAACTGCATTTCTAAGATCTTGATCTGTGGCATTCATCGGTGGTTCTGCGGGTACTTCTCTACCAACTGGCTCCTCCGGAGCTGGAAAAGTAGAAGAAGACCGCGATGAAATTTCAGCATTTTCTCCACCTTGACTACTTGGTCAGGTGGTAGCCTACTCATTCCTTCTTCTACAGGCACATCTACCTACTTCCCTTTACCTTTACCTCTCCTTATGATTGACATTTTGACTATACCAAAGAAAAACAATTACCATGATCAGATTCATTTCAACTTACAATACTGGCTCTATTACACGATCTAGAAGTGAAGAAAAGAAACAACATCCTAAATGTCCTGTAGCCTCCTACTTATAAATGTGGTGCACAACACATCGATAAGTAAGACTCTACTCAGACACGGCTTTGTAGACACCCTTAGAATGACCTGCTATGATACCACTTTTGTCATGCCCCGAATCCCATCGAGACGAATTGGCACTCGTAGCTGACAAGGCCCGAGATAACCAAGCTTTGCCTCTACTCAATCATATACATACCATAAGAAACCCATAATGTATAACACCAACATGTACACCACCAAAACTTATGTATAACTGTGACTCGGAGAAGCCCCGAACTAACTGGAGCTCACCAAAGATCTGCAATAACTGGCAACCTACTGTGGAGGCCTACTAGTACCTGTACCTACAGCAAGTAAGGTAAATTCCCCAAGAGGGGTCAGTACGAAGAATGTACTGAGTATGTAAGGCCATATGAAACTTGTAAGATATGAAAATATGTCAAGAACTCAAGTTCAAATGCATAACAATTATAGATAAGTCACAATGTAGATGAGTCACTATTCTGTACTCTGGAAACCATGTATTTTGCTTTCATTACTTTCTCTGTATCTTTGCTTCTATGATTATTCATCTTTGTCTGTGACCTGTGATACCCGGGCCCCGACTGAACAGTGGGTTTTAGCATAATATCATGTTATGTTGGGATCGGCTCGAGCTAGGCTTATTCCCCTAGAGATGCTACCCTATGAATCGATATTCTTATCGGGATCGGCTCGAGCTAGGTTGGTACCTCTAGAGCTTCCACCCATATGACATTTCAGGTTTGGCACGAGCTAGGTTATTACCCTTAGAGCTGCCCCCTGTCAGGATCGGTCCAAGCTAGGCTTATGCCTCTAGGACTGCCCCCTGCTTTGGGATTGGCTTGAGTTAGGCATTTTGCCCCCAAAGCTGCCACCCATACTTGATCATTAACCACATATGCATTACTTTAATCTTTACTTTGAGATTGCAACCATGATAGTTATACTTCACTTGAAGCTTTTGATCATTAACCAATGAGTGAGAGACATAAGATTAAACATTATTGGAAACATAACATTATTAGAACCATAACACCATTAGAACCATTGGACAAGAATCCATGAACAAGAGACATGAGTATAATCACTATTGGAACTTTGGAACACAACCTCGTTGGGATTTTGGAACATTATTCATGAATATAATACATGAGATTCAAAATTGACCAATGAGTAGGAACTATGTGATAAGGACCATTGATAGTTGCATATAGGATACCTTAGCACCTTTCGGGATGGGACAAGTAAAATGTCAATGTGAACACTATTTGCCGTAAAAAGATACGGACAGAGTAAACTTACATACCTTGTATTCTCAATACGAATATACAATCTTAGATGTGCACACAATAGTACCGCTCCTTCTTTATGTGTCACTCTACAACACAAATACATAACGGGATTTACATTAACCACCAACTACTTTACAAATGCATATAACGTCAATGAGTTACATGTTTGCCTTTAAACATGCCATTTCCCCTTGATAAAACCATTGATGAAATTATTATTCCAAAAATCCCACAATACTCCCAACATTGACCAATACATGATAATCAATGCATTTCACCACAACACTTCTCCTTTACACTTTCTTATCCACACCACATCACAAATAATCCATCAACTTACCTTAATACACCTCATAGCACATATCGGCCAAAATCCCATAATTTACACTTATAGAAAAATAACAAGTTTAATAACAAAATAACACCATACATGTCCATATTTTATCCATACCATGCTCTTTCATCAAAGGCACAAGTCATAATTCAAGCTTGAATCTCATGGATCACAAATCTTATATAAAATCAGAAAGTACCATGTTTAACACCTCCAAGCATAACCAACATGATTGCCATACTCTCTCATTCATATAATATATTAATCCATAACAATAATCACTTACCAAAGCTTGAAAAGTGATGATCTTGCTCCAAAAATTGGCTTTGAGTCTTTAGGGTTTGAGAGCAAATATCTTCTTTTGGTCTAAAAAGGCATGAGACTTGTGTAGAATAAAAATCAGATTTTTGGTCCCTTTTATAAGATTTTAAGTCCATCCTTAGCCACGCTATGGCATTAAATGTTGGGTTCTAGAAGGTCAAGGCAAGAATGGGTCATTTGACCCATTTTTGGCCCATGTCTTCTTTTCATTTTGGGTCCTTTTTGGGCCCAATTCACTTAACCCAATAAAATCAATAATTTCTTGTGTTTAAATCATCTCATACATGTTACAACAATGTTCCCACTCACGCTATTCATATCCGTAGCCCCAATCCCAAAAACAAGTGATTCTAGCCATGTATGGCTCATTTTAACCACAAGGGTAAAACCGTCATTTTGACGCCAAACGTGTTCTCGAGTAATTTTATCATACCAATATAATACTTTACTCATTTAATGTATATACTCGTGGTTGTAGAAGAAACGTGGCAAAAATCGGCTCGGTACGTCCCCAGGTACCCTTGGGACTTAAAAAATTTCCAACTTTCAAAAAAATGGCAAAACCAGCGTGGCACGCCCTTGGGCGCTAAAGATTGCTTCCTATGGACTAAAAATTTTATCCCAAAGCGGCGTGGCATTCCCCCTAGCACGCCCCTTACTTAGTTTTCCTGAAAATTTCATTTTTCGACTTTTCTTCGCGGGTTTGGTTCGATACTTCAAGTCCCATTCTTTATCTTACTTCTTACCCTTAATATACTTTGTTTAGAGTTTCTATTAGCCTCATTTTGAACCCCACAAATGCTCCACTAAAATCACAAAACACCCCCTATGCAAGTTTTATCACATGTACAAGGCCAAATTTCAATTTTTCTCATCCTTAGCATTAAAAAATACATACGTATGGCTCTCGACACCTAAGTAAACATTGTTCAATGTCATCAAGTATGGTTAGGAAGGTACGGGGTGTTACATAAATATTAGTTGCTTCCTTCATTTTCCTTAGCTTTTGTTGAATTAAGATGAAATATACACTTGAGAGTATGAGAGGGAGGATTAGCTTGTTTTGAACTATCGTTTTAAAACGTTAGTTACGTGGGAGATTGATTCCCTCGTGGTTTACGTTCGAGAATTGGTGCTTTGTAGGATTAATTCAATATATGTTTTAGGGTTTGAAACTGTAACACCCCGTACCTTCCCAACCCTACTTGATGATGTTGAATAATGTTTGCTTAGGTGTTGAGAGATATAAGTATGTATTTGGTAATGCTAATGATGAGAAAATTAAAATTTGGCCACATACATGCAATTAGACCTTTGTAGGAGGTGTTTTTTGATTTCTTGGAGCATTTGTGTAATACCCCGTACACATTCTAACCTCATTTGGTGACTTGGAGTCATGTTTACTTGATGATTAAGATCACTAAGTAAGTATTTTGTAGTGTTTTGATAAGGTATTGGACGATATGCAAGTATTGAAGTAGTGGCCGAAAAATTCAGCAAGGTGTTGAAACTTGTTCCACTCCCTATTTCAGGGGGTGTGGCGTAAGCCACTGATTCAGAGAGAGTGCATTTCTTGCGCCACTGCCTTGCTTTGCAGCAGTGGCGCAAGGCACAAAGATTTTGCCTTCCCGAGCTCGTTTCGCAACGCAATTCTACGTCGATTCTTAGATGGTTTCTTTTGGTTCTTTGGAGTTCTTTGAGTGTTTTTAAAGCTTCAAATACCTCAATACACTCCTACATACTCCTACATGATCAAATCATGAAATATAAATAGTTATCCAAAATGTTCAATGAAGCCATGGGCGACTAGAATTCCTATTTTGGCGATTGAGACTACGAATGAGAATCTCGTAAGAGAATATTGTCGTTACATTATGGAATTATTTAAACATGAGATATATGGTGAATTATACATTAAAGGTGATGGTCTAATCTACATGTACAATTGGGCCCAAAATAGGGCCCAAAATGGAATAAAAGACATGGCCCAAAAGGGCAAAAAGATCCATTCTTCCACTTTGACCACATTTAATGCCAAGGAATGGATAAATATGACTTGGGGTCTATATAAAGTCCCCAAAATCAGATTTTCATTCACACAAAACTCTCTTGCCTTTTAAGATATTTCTCAAACATTTCTCTAGTTCCAAACCCTAAAGCAAATATTTCCTTTGGACTCTTTGGTGAAGATCATCCTATTACAAGACTTGGTAAGTATTTATTCTCATGGATTAACATATTATATGCATGGTAGATTATGTATATCATTATAGTTATGTTGGCAAGGTGGTGAAAGTGTATTTGGGCTTTTGGTGAAAGATGTGCCATCTTTGTGATTTGAATTGGAAAAGAGACTTGATGTCTTAATGAAAGAGCATGGTATGGATAAAATATGAACATGTATGGTGTGATTTTGTTATTAAACTTGTTATTTTTCTAAAAGTGTAAATTGTGGGATTTTGGCCGATATGTGCTATGAGGTGTATTAAGGTAATTTGATGGATTATTTGTGATGTGATATGGATAAGAAAGTGTAAAGGAGAAGTGTTGTGGTGAAATGTATTGATTTTCATGTACTGGTCAATGTATGGAATATTGGGGGATTTTTGGAATAATAATTTCATCAATGGTTTTGTCAAGGGGAAATGGCATTTTTAAAGGCAAACATGTAACTCATTGATGTTCTATGCATTTGTAAAGTAGTTGATGGTTAATGTGAATCCCGTTATATATTTGTGTTGTAGAGTGACACATAAATAAGGAGCGGGACTATTGTATGCACATCTAAGATTGTATATCCGTATTGAGAGTACAAGGTATGTAAGGTTACTCTGTCCGCATCTTTCTGTGGCAAATAGTATTCACATTGACATTACACTAGTCCTATTCCGAAATGTGCTAAGGTATCTTATTTCCGGTTTCCAATGGTTGCTATCATATGTTTCCTACTTATTAATTAGATGTGAATCACATGTCTCACTTTCATGGACTAATGTTCCAAAAGTCAATAAGGTTGTGTTCCAAAGTTTCAATAGTGCTTATACTCATGTCTCTTATTCATTGATTATGGATCAACGGTTCCAATAGTGTTATGTTTCCAAGAATGTTATATTTCCAAGTTATTCATATGTCTCTCACTTATTGATTATTGATCCAAAGCTTCAAGTAAAGTTATGACTATCAAAAGTATCAATCTCTCACAAGTGCTTGTACCGATCTCTCATAAGCAAAAGTATCAATCTCTCACAAGTAAAGGTATCAATCTCAAAAGTAAAGAAATGAAGTAAGAATAAAGTAATGCATATTGATTGTGTTCATGGGTGTTATCCATGGGGTACAAATACCCGCATGATGATGTTAGTTTATCCATGGGGTGTAAACACCCGCGTGATGATGTTCATTTATCCATGGGGTGCAAGAACACCCGCATGATGATATGATCTTATCCATGAGGTGAAAAGAATACCTGCATGATGATATTCTTTTATCCATGGGGTGAAAAGAACACCTGCATGATGAGGGCCCAGACAGTATATGAGTGATGTAAAAGTAAAGTAAAGTAAAGGCAAGAGAAAGAAAGAACATAATGTACATGGTTTCCAAAGTTCAGTAAAGTGACTTATCCATATTGATCATTTATTGCATTTGAGTTCATTGACATATTTACTTATCTCACAAGTTTCATATGGCCTTACATACTCAGTACTTTCTTCGTACTGACCCCTCTTGGGGAATTTACCTTACTTGCTGCAGGCGCAGGTACTAGTAGGCCTCCCCAGTAGATTGCCAGTTGTGTGCGGATCATTGGTGAGCTCCAGTTAGTTTCGGGCTTCTCCGAGTCACAGTTGTTCATATTTTTTGGTGTTGTATATGTTTTATAAAGTGGGGACTTGTCCCGACTTTTAGTTCATTTTGGTCAATGCATTTGTTAGAGGCTTTATTAGACGGATGTGGGTGTATAAATATGAAGGTACATGTCGTTTTGACTTGATGGCTCAAACGGCCAAGTTTTACATATATAGCTATGACATATGTTTCCATGTCCATGACTTCCGCATAGTTGCATGAGAAATAATAAGATTTACATGAGGACATGTATACGAATGTTCATGAGTAAAGGTTGGTTCTCTGGGGCCATATCGACTTCGGGTGCCTATCACGCCTCGTTGGGATTCGGGGCGTGAAAGAAACACCCTTTAGTTTCTTTAATTTTCCTATCTTTGTGTCATTCTATCTATCCTTATTTCTTGCCTTGTTATCTTAGCTTGTATTCGTGATTTTCGTACTTTATTTCTCTTCTCGTATTTTTTCCGGTATCACAACTTATGTTGCAACATATGTTATATCTGTTGCGACAATTATAAAATCTATTGGAATAATCAAGTATGTTGCAACATACGAATATCCTGTTAGAAATCTATATCTATTCTATACTACCTTAAAAGCACCAACTCAAAAAATTTAAAGTGAAATTACTAAACTACCCCTAGCAAAACAAAAACCTATAATACCTTAAAAACAAAATATATCACGCACAAAATGGAGAGACACCAACCTCAACAATCAACACATTTGTTTCTCTTTAAATAAGCAAGCACCTCTTTTTTTTTTGCTTTCAGTTATAAGCAACTTTGAGTTATTTTCTATGTACAACTGCTTCCCTTCTTTGTTTTTCTCTCGACTGCTTTTACTGATTTTCTCTGCCATTTAACCCTCTTTTATTTTCTTCAACTTTCACTAATTTAATGCAGTGGCCAAACATAATATCAATCTCTTGCGATACCAGTGAACCTCCTACACAAAATCGTATTTTTGAGCATGGTGAAGTTAGAAGGTAATGTACTGTACAACAAGATTCTTTTTGTGATAAAGTGTAAAGGACAATCCTGTACACTAAAACATCCACTATGCTCGGATCCAGGAAATAACCGAATCAGAAGAGTTTTGTGATAAAGTGTAGTATGTTATTAAAAAAATTCTTAGTTTCTTTTCTTTTTTTGTGTAGATTTTTGATAATTGTGCTTTCTCAGTGGAGAACTCAGGATTTTGGGTTCGTGGGTGCTCAACATTTTTTAACGTAAAAATACTATAAATCATATAGTGTAAATGCACAATTATATGAACAAGACAACGAAAAAATTTACAACTATTCATATTTGTATTATAAACATCGTGACCCTCTAATGAAAAAACGTAACTGACAAGAAAAAAAATTGGTTGGTTAACGTTCATCATCAGGAAAGGTCAAACTTTGGAGTCTTTACTATTTATTTATGAAGCAACTTTTTTTCTTTCTATGCTACAGTGAACTAGTTAAAAAGAAGAAAGTTTTTTTAAGAAAAGAAAGTAAAACAAAGTAGCACTGGGTCAAACAGCCAGAAAAAAATAAAAATATGACCAAATTGGGGCAAAATGGACTCTACACTGAGACTCGAACTTTCGCATCATCACATGCTCACAAGCCTTAGACATTGCTCCTTCACCAAAGCACCAAGTCGAACTTATTGTTCTCTGGGTGCTTTTTGACTTTTTGTATTTGTTTCTTTCAATTTCTCATATAATTATACATACTCTGAGACGAGTTCAATGGGTGCTCGAGCACCCAAATTTTACATGTAGGTCTGCCCTGTGCTTTCTTAGTTATTGGAGGTCATAAACGTCTGAGTCTGTTATGTCGAGAATGGATGATAAGAAGGATGTCAAATTTGATTTTGCATGTATGTTTCTTTACTTTCTAGATTTTATATTGTTTGTTGTTCCTTATAATAGAAAGTTATAAGATTTTAGTTACCTAAGATGAGGGGATACAAAATCAGCCCATAAAAATATGATCCCTAAATATTTTCAAACATATTTATTTTTAGTTTTATGGAGTATGTTATATATAGTTATATTAACAAAAAAATAAGGAACTTGAAACTATGATCTGCAAATATTTTCAAACAGATTTATTTTTAGTTTTATGGAGTATGTTATATATAATTATAATAACAAAAAATTAAGATACTTAAAACTTATAAAAAAATAAAATAAAATAATTAAAACTTAATAAGAATTGTGTGAATCGGGCTATGGCTTATTGTTTAGCCTAAATTTAACTCATGTTTACCTGTTCAAATTTAGCCCAACCTATCCCCCATTTGACAACCCTATCTAAGATTCTCCCCCCTCCCCAGCCCCTACCCCCCCCCCAAATTAATCTATAAATTATGTTGTTATCTTTCTAATGAAAATTAAAGAGAAAATAGTTAAATACTCCCTTAACCTATTTGTCAATTACCAACTACACACTTATATTTTACGAGAGTCCTATTACCCCCTTGGATTATTTTAAAGCGAAATTATTTGCTCCCTAAATGCTGAGCTGGCAAAGAAAATGTAATTCACTCTCTTAAAGAGAGTGAGAGGGAGGAAAAATAATAATAAAAAAGTTATTAAAACTTTAATATTATAAGTATTTCCTTTTTCATAGTATATTAATTTTCTTATTTTTTTAAAAAAATTACATCACCTTTTACACATATTTATCTTTTCTTTTTCTCTTTAACATTTCACCGGATTTTAGTTGCCGAAAAATACTATGAAATCACCTCGCTATTCAATTACTACTATTCTATCTCCTTCCTTTCTTTTTCCAAAAGAAATCGACTCCACTAGCGAAAATTACAATATGGGGTCCGTAGATTATCCAATTGTTCATAAATCCGAGCACAAGAACACAAAACTGATCAATATAGATGAAACCCAATTGAGAAAATGAAAGTGACAAAGCATTAAGCTAGAAATTAGCATTTTTTACGACTAAATTTGCACTACTTCGATTACAAAAACCCAAAGCGCACAAAATTGAAGAAACTCTGATAAACTTCAACGTCGGTCATGGCGGCAAGAGTGAAAATAGCAAAATCACTTTCCAATACATCAAATCTCAAATTCACTTTTGGTCTTCTCTCTCATCTCCAACTCTGGTATGTCACCCACTCTTGAGCGATTAACTGACCACAAAAACTTGCGGATCAAATATGCCATTTATAATTCTTCAATATTACACCGCCGTTGACGGCGGCAAAATTCGATTTATCCGACAATGTTATCGACTCCGTTCTTGTAAAACTTAACCTTCATTTGATTTATACGGCAATGGCAGCAAACATTTTAGTCCAACAAATCTCAAACCAAAGTAGAAAAAGGATGGAAAAGGAAAGTAACAAAGAGAAAAGGGAAATATAGGGGAAAATAGAATTTTAAAAAAAAAGTAGTCATTTTTTTATTTAAAAAAAAAGTAATATTACGTGGCAGGCGCGTGCAAATCACTACTTGGCACAGATCTGAATGTGAGCTTTTAAGAGGTATATATTCTAGTTTTAAAATGTTCGGGGGAGGGGGAGGGTAATAGAATCCCCATGAAGTTCGAGTGTGTAATTGAAATTTCGGGTAACGGCTGGGGATGTGGGGAGGCTATTTTCTCAAAATTAAATGAGAACTTCCCGATCATCATGTCGTAGTTTTCATACATTGCGTGCAGAGGAAATCTCAAACTTCAATTTGAAAAAATGAAAAAAAAAAAACTTTTTCGTATTAGCCGAAGTAGAAGTTTATATTTTTTATTTCTTACAAAAAACACCTACATATAATGTCAAAAATTCTACAGTAGTTAACACTGTTGTTTTCGGGTACAAATATCTGTATTTAATCAACAAGAATTTCAACTTTAAGTTCAAGAACAATAAAGAAGTTCAACAAATTCAACAATAATGAACTATCAAAATGAAGTTTCTACTATTTTCTGGAAAATAGCAAAACAGTAAGAGAGAAGATGAAACAGAAAAGTAGAATCAGGTACACCGAATTCACAGTGTGTCCTTAAGGAATTTATTCCCCTCAAGTACCCGAGGTTATGGAATCTTTCCTCCTAGGATAAAATGATTCACTTCAGTAGAATAGGGGTACCTCAAATTCTACCGAACTTAGAACGCACTCAATGATTTGTTGATCACACGAGTTTTTTCAAGAAGAAAATAGTGATTTTCTTTCACAAATTTTGTCATTATACCTGAGGAAAAATTCAGGTATTTATAGCCAAAAGGTGTTGCTTCAGAAGAGAAGCAATGGTTCCAAAAAATTGCACTGTTTCAGACAGACAGGACCACCGGCGCCCGTAGGTCACAAATTACACGTAGCAGAGGCATCTTTGTTGGCCACCTGCGTTCGCAGGTGACGACCTGTGCGTGCAGGTCATCTTTTCGCATGAAACAGTGTGTCATCTGCCACGAAGGGTCGAGTCCCTTCGAGGTGCGTTGTGACATGCGTCCGCACATGCCATGTGCGCCCGCAAATGGAGAAGAATCATTTCTTATCTGATTTTTGGATTAACATATCACTATTTTTTAAGATTTAAATGAACTTTGTCCAAAAAGATAATCTCTCGATCGATCATTTTCCAAATCAAAATCAAAATCTGAAGTCGAAGCCGAAGCCGAGCCGAGCAAAAAACGACGACGATAGCGCGAAGCTTGTGTTATTCTTGCCTCACTATCCACATGAAGGAATTCATCTCAATATATGCATAAGAATGTTTCTTTCTCCCACCAATGTGGGAGAACTTTACATCTTAAAAGTGAACTACACATTTCACTTTCCCTCTAATTTTTCTTCCCTCCATTTTCCATTCACAATACTTAGAACCCAACAATCCCCCACATGAATGGGGAATGGCTATTTCAACAAAGAATATACGGACAAGTGTGTGATCAACAAGCAAAGACTAATTGCATCTGGATAAGTAGGTTTCCCTTTGAACTTTCTGTAGTGAACTTGCATCGGATGCACTCGGTCAATCGATAGATGTGATATCTTTGAACCGTCGAACTTTAATGTACACCTAGAAAACACAAGTCACACAACCATCCTTTTACCATTTATGGTTCTCTTGGTTTTGTTCTTTTCAGCCATGAACACAACCTAGTTTCATGAGAGCTTAGAGAATAGGCCTTTACTACCATTCTCATTGAAGCGGCTTCCACTTCACCCTCACATAGGTGATTCCTAAACGTTTCAATCCTATAGATCAAACTATTTGGTCAAATCTGCCAAACTTAGAAACCATTAAAAGACTACCAACCATAAGTCTTATTCTTGTTTCCTGAACATTGTCTTCATCATGAGAACGGGTTGAGTTTATTGAAAATGTTGAACCGTCAATCACAACTTTATTTGATCTCCTTGAACCTAGCTCTTGGGATCTCCAGTCTGCTAAGTAGACTTACCGCTATGATGAATTTTCCTAGGCCGTAAACCCATTCCCTTCGATGATTTCTCAACTCCCTCTCTAGATAGGCCTTTTGTAAGTGGATTCGACACATTATCCTTTGACTTTACATAGTCAATCATGATAATTCCACTAGAGAGAAGTTCTCTAACGGTAATATGTCTCCGTCTTATATGACGAGATTTACCATTATACATCATGCTCCCTGCCCTACCTATTGCCGCTTGACTATCACAGTGTATGTATACTAGTGCCAATGGTTTGGGCCAATAAGGAATATCTTCCAAGAAATTCCAGAGCAATTCAACTTCTTCACCGGCTTTATCTAATGCGATAAATTCAGATTCCATAGTAGAGCGGGCAATACAAGTCTATTTGGATGATTTCCAAGAGACTGCTCCTCCACCTAAAGTAAACACATATCCACTCGTGGATTTTACTTTATTTAATCCGGTGATCCCATTTGCATCACTATATCCTTCAATTACCGCTGGATATTTTTTGTAATGCAAAGCAAAGTCTTGAGTATGTTTTAGATACCCCAAAACTCTTTTCATTTCCATCCAATGAGTTTGATTGGGATTAATCGTGTACCAACTCAATTTACTAATAGCGCATGCTATATCCGGTCGTGTACAATTCATGATATACATCAAACTTCCCAACACTCTTACATAATCTAATTGTGAATTACTTTCACCTTCATTCTTTTGAAGTGCAAAGCTCACGTCTAATGGAGTCTTAGCAATATTGAAATCCAAATACTTGGACTTGTCAAGTACCTTTTCAATATAATGAGACTGTGACAATGCCAACCCTTGTGGAGTTCTATGAATTCTTATTCCTAAGATCGCATCCGCAACTCCAAGGTATTTCATATCAAACTTGCTCTCAAGCATTCGTTTCGTAGCATTTATGTCAGAAATGTCTCTATTGATGATCAACATGTCATCCACATACAAACAAACAATGACTTTGTGATTTGGAGTGTCTTTAATATAAACACATTTATCACATTCATTTATTTTGAATGCATTTGCCAACATGGTTTGGTCAAACTTTGCATGCCACTGTTTGGGTGCTTGTTTTAGTCCATAAAGTGACTTAACAAGTTTGCATACTTTCCTTTCTTTACCAGGAACCACAAAACCCTCAGGTTGTTCCATGTAAATTTCTTCCTCCGATTCTCTATTTTGGAATGCTGTTTTCACATCCATTTGATGGATTTCAATACCATATACCGCGACTAATGCAACTAACATCTGAATGGACGTTATCCTTGTTACTGGCGAGTATGTGTCAAAATAGTCAAGGCTTTCTTTTTGTCTAAAGCCTTTCACTACAAGTCTTGCCTTGTATTTGTCAATAGTACAATCAACTTTCATTTTCCTTTTGAATATCCATTTAGAACCTAATGGTTTATTGCCTGGAGGAAGATCAACCAACTCCCAAGTATGGTTGCTCATGATTGAATCAATCTCACTATTGAAAGCCTCTTTCCAAAAGGATGAGTCCGCAGACGACATCGCTTCTTTAAACGTTAGAGGATCATTTTCAAGAAGAAATGTTACAAAATCTGATCCAAAGGAAGTCAACGTTCTTTGACGTGTACTACTCCTTGGATTCTCTTCATTATGTTCATTATCCCTTAGTTCATCCCTAGGTCATTTAGACCCTTCACTAGACAGCTCTTGTCTTGTTTTATACGGATAAATGTGTTCAATTTCTCAACATTATCTGATTCCATTACCGTATTCTCATGGATATTCGGATGTTCAGATTTATGAACCAAAAAATCGACATGATTTACTATTTATAAAATATCCGATGAAAACACAGTCAACAGTCTTTGGTCCTATTTTCAACCTTTTAGGTATAGGAACTTGGAATTTGGCTAGACACCCCCACACTTTGAAATATTTCAAGTGGGGTTTCCTTCCTTCCCATTTCTCATATGGAATAGATTATGTCTTTCTTTGGCGCACTCGATTGAGTATTCAATTAGCTGTAAGGATAGCTTCCCCCCACAAGTTTTGTGGTAAACCTGAGCTTATTAGTAAGGCATTCATCATTTCCTTCAATGTTCAGTTTTTTCTTTCCGCAATCCCATTTGATTGAGGTGAATACGGGGTCGAAGTTTGATGGACAATTCCATTTTCCAAACATATCACCGCAAAAGGAAATTCAAATTCTCCACCCCTATCACTTCTTATTATTTTGATCTTTTTATCCAACTGATTTTTAACTTCAGTTTTATATTGCCTAAATGCATCTATTGCCTCATCCTTACTATTCAGCAAATAGACATAATAAAATCTAGTGCAATCATCGATAAAAGTTATGAAATATTTTTTCTCACCATGAGATGGTGTCGACTTCATATCACATATGTCTTTGTGAATTAAGTCTAAGGGATTGGAATTCCTTTCAACAGACTTGTACGCATGCTTAGCATACTTAGATTCAACACATGTTTGACACTTTGATTTACTGCACTCAAATTTAGGCAAAACTTCCAAGTTAATCAGTTTTTGCAAGGTTTTATAATTGACATGTCCTAAACGTTCATGCCATAAATCGTTTGACTCAAGTAAGTAAGAAGAACCAGAACTTTTATTCATATCAATAGTCATTACATTGAGCTTAAAAAGGCCCTCGGTGAGGTAACCTTTGCCTACATATACTTCATTTTTACTAATTACAACTTTGTCTGAAACAAATACATAGTTGAAACCATTCTTAGTGAGAAGTGAAGTAGAAACCAAGTTCTTTCGCAACTCCGGAACATGAAGGACATTATTTAGTTTCACCACCTTGCCTGTTCCTTCAAACTTTGCCGTAGCGGAGTTGGCCATAAATATCTTCTCATCAACTTGAGCCAGAGCATATGATATAAATAATTCTTTGTTGGTACACACGTGGCGGGTGGCACCTAAATCAATCCACCACTATCTAGGATTTCCAACATGATTCCATTCTCTACCAAATGATAAGAATGCCTTTTTATCCATTTCTTCTTTGGATTCAGCCATTTTTGTTTGGTCCTTTTTCTTGCCCTTCTTCAGAGCCCGACAATCAACCGACTTATGGCTAGATTTGCCACAGTTAAAGCAATTTCCTTTGAATTTCTTCTTAGGAGGATTGACTTGTTGTGCTTGTGCTTTATATCTCTTCTTTGATTTGTTGGGATCTTCTTCCACAATATTTGCTCCATTTATCGTAGAGTTCCCACGAGACCTCTTCTCAGCTGCCTTATTGTCTTCTTCAATCCTCAACCTCACAATGAGGTCATCAACTGACATCTCTTTTCGCTTATGCTTTAATTAGTTTTTAAAGTCCTTCCACAAATGTGGTAATTTTTCGATTATAGTAGCTACTTGAAAAGCATTGTTCACAATCAAACCTACTAATAAGGTTAAGTGAACATTATAACATTCTTAAAATGTTTAACAAAGGCATTATTTAAAATTATACCTTCTGCAAGGAGGTTGTGAATTGTAACACCCTGTACATTTTCGACCCTACTTGGTTGTGCTCTAGGGCATAGTTATATGCCTTATTTGAACCATGTTTACCTTAGTTTTAAGAGCAATAAGTACGTATTTTGTATTGGTTTTAATGGATTATGGATATTGTGCTAATGTCCACAAAGAAAAGTCGAAGAAAGGAAGAAAATCAAATTTTAAGTGTCAGGCGCGCCCAGGGGCGTGTCGGACCGCTTTTGACAATAAAATTTTTGGCACAGGCAGCATAGGGGCGCGCCAGGCAGCGTGCCAGGCCGCTTTTTGCCAAAAATTTTCTTCGACCACTAGTCTCTAAATAGGGCTCTTGGGTTATTGTATCATTATTCCATCTTAGTAGGACTACTCTTGGACTATTTTTGCATCCAAATGAGGGTTAATTCTTCGTCCTTTTTAATTTTTTATAATTTTTATCAATTTATGATAAATTAAGCCATAAGTGGGAAAAATTGCTTATTCTTGGGGTTGAGGCTACGAATATGAATCTCGTGAGTTGAATATTGTCTTCACCGTTATGGAATTCTTTAAACACGAGATTGTTGGGGTATTATATATTACATTTGTTGGGCCAGTTTAATCTTGTGCAATTGGGCTCAATTTAAGGCCCAATAATTTGGCAAAAGACATGGCTCAAAATGGAAAATGACCCATTCTCAATGTTGACCAAGTAAACACTTCAATTATTGACCCAAGTGTGGCTAAGTATGGCCATGAGGGGCTATATAAAATGGAAAATCAGATTTTTATTCATTTAGACACACATGCCATTCAAGACTTTTCCCATAAAAAGATATTTTCTCTCTACTCTCAAACCCTAAGGCAACCATCTCTTGGGACAAGATCACTCATTTGCAAGATTGGTTAAGTGTTTATTCTTGTGATTTAATATATTATATGCATGAGAGATTGTGTAGATCATGATGGTTATGTCTAAAGGTGTTGAGTGATGCACTTTTGCTTTTCGCTAAAAGATGTGTCATCTATGTGACTTGAACTTGGAAGGAGACGTGAGGTTTTGATGGAAGTGAATGGTGTGGATGAAATATCAACATGTATGGTGTGGTTATGTGCTTAAATTGCTTTTTCTATGTGTATAACTTGTGGGTCTAACTTGTGGGATTGTTGTGGGATTGTTGTTATGAACTGTATTGAGGTGACTTGATAGAGTAATTGTAACGTAGTGTTAATAAGGAAGCGTAAAGGAGAAACTTGGCGTGAAATGCTATTGGTTTATGATGTCTTGGTAAATGTGTGGAATATTATGGTATTGTTGGTATGACAATGCCGTAAATGGTATTGTAAAGGGTGAAATGACGTTATAGGGCAATCATGTAACTCATTGTCGTCTTAAGCACTTGTAAGGTAGTTGGTTGTTAACATGAGCTCCGTTATGTACTTGTGTTGTAGAGTAAAACGTAAGGAAGGAGCTGGATTATTGTATTCACATATAGGGTTGTATTTCATATCGAAAAGATAAGGTATGTAAGGTTACTCTTTCTGTATCCTTCTGCAACACATATTGTTCACATTGACATTGTACTTGTTCCATTCCGAAATGTCCAACAGTATCTCACTTTAGTTTGTCATATAGTATTACTCACAGGACCAATTGTGATTTCTCATGTCTTATGTTCATTGAATAATATTTCAAAGTTCCAATAATGTTCCAACCACCAATGTGTCAATCTTATAACAAAAGAACGGAAGTAATGTATCACTCTTATAATGAAAGAATGAAGTAATGTATAATTGTTTGTATATTCTTGAGTAACATCCTAGGGGAGACATAAAAGCCTAGCATGGGTTAATATAACATCCCAGGGGTGACATAAAATCCTAGCATGGGTTAATCTAACATCCCAGGGGCGACAGAAAAGCCTAGCATGGGTTAATCTGATCCCAGGGGTTACAATACCTAGCATGGGTTAACCTCATCCAAGGTGCGATAGAAAAGCCTAGCATGGGTAGAACGATATAGATGAATGAACGTAAAGTCAAACAAAGTAATGAATGTAATGTACATGGTTCCACATATACAGAACGATGGGTTTATCCATATTGACTATTTTCTTACATTGATTCCATTGAACTATTTATGTATCATAAAGTTTCTTATGGCCATACATACTCAGTAAATTCTTCGTACTGACGTCCCTTGGGGGACTTACCTTACTTGCTACAGGCACAGGTTCTAGTAGATCTCCACAGTAGGTTGTGGGTCATCTACTGATATTGGTGAGCTCCAGTTGGTTCGGGGTTTTTTTGAGTCACATGTGTACATATGTTTTGGTATTGTGGTGTTGTAAATATTGTATAAAGCAGGGACTTGGTCCCGACTGTAGGTTGGTTATGTCTATGCATCTGTAGAGTCTTTGTAGATGTTGTGGGACAAAGGAAGGGATGTAGAAAACGTATGCTTTTGACTTGATGGCTCCAAAGGCTAAGTTTCATATATATATATATATATATATATATATATATCATATGTTCTCCATGATTTCCGCCATTGGTATTGTGTATTTGCATGAGATGACATACTGTTCACTCAGGGATAGTCACATGAATGTACATGAATGAAGATTGGTTCTCTCGGGCCTTAACGGCTTCGGGTGCCAGTCTACCTCATTGGACCTCGAGGCGTGACAAAAGTGGTATCAGAGCAGGTCGTCCTACGGCGTCTACAAAGTTGTGTCTGAGTAGAGTCTTGCTTATGGATGTGTTGCACGCCACATTTATAAGTAGGAGGCTATGGGACATTTAGGAGTTGTTTCTTTTCTTCATTTCTTAGATCGTGCAGTAGAGCCAATGTTGTAGGTGGTATCATATCTGACCATTGAAATTGGTTTTCTTCAATAAAGTAAAATGCCAATTACAAGACAAGATAGGGGTAAAGATAAGAAGGTAGAGATGCTTGCCGGAGAAGGAACTAGTAAATCACCACCTGACCAAGCTTGTCAGGGTGGGGCTGAAATTGAATTTGCATCACGGGCTTCTTCTTCTTTTCCAGCTCTAGAAGATCCGCGAAAGAGAGAAGACCCTACCAAAACACCTGTTCATGCTACTGAGCAGGATATAAGGAATGCAGTGCACCTGTTGACTCAGATAGTCATTGCACAAAATCAAGGACAAGTTGGTCCAACCTTTGCACAAAAGAGGGGTAATCAAAGGCAAAGGAGAATGGCACAAGAATTTGAAAATGGGCCGTCAAAGAGGGCTAGACCTATGGGACAGTTTATGGCTTCCCAAGGAGAATTTAGGTCTCGGGTGTTTAACAGACCGCCTAGACCATTATTTCCTCATTCTACAGTAAATGATCTACCTCGATTCCAAGGGTTTAGAGGTAATCAGTTTGGGCAAGGAAGTGAGATTCAGGATTCACGAATGGTGGGGTATCAAGCACAAGGAAGTAGGAGCAAACCGAAGTCTCCTCGTCAGTCGTGTCAGAGCTGCGAAAGGTTTCATCTAGGGGAATGTGGGTTGGGGACAAATGTTTGCTTTTGGTGTGGTATGATGGGGCACAAAATGAGAGAGTGTCCATAGAAGGGCACGGGTAGTAGGGTACGACCTACGGGATTAGCCGTTGTATCCTCCTCGTCAGGTGTACAGCCTACGGGGTATGGCATAGGTTCTGTAACACCCCGTACATTTCAGACCCTACTTGTTTGGGTGATCTAGGGCGTATTTATATGCCTTATTTGAACCATTTTAACCTTATTTTTGAGAGAAATAAGTGCGTATTTTGTATTGGTTTTGATGGACTATTGATATTATGCTAATGTCCGCAATGAAAAGTCGAAGAAAGGAAAAAAATCAAAAGTTTGGTGTCAGGCACGCCCAGGGGCATGCCAGGCCACTTTCTGCCAAAATTTTTATGGCACAGGCAGCATAGGGGCGCGCCAGGCAGCGTGCCAGGCTATTTTTTGCCAAATTTCTTCTCCGACCTTTATTCTCTAAATAGGGTTCTTGGGTTATGGTATAATTATTCCATCTTAGTGGGACTACTCTTGGACTATTTTGGCATCCAAATGAGGGTTAATTCTTCGTCCTTTTTATTTTTTTATAATTTTTATCAATTTATGATAAATTAAGCCATGAGTGGCAAATATCACTTATTATTGGGGTCGAGGCTACGAATATGAATCTCATGAGTTGAATGTTGTCTTCACAATTATTGAATTATTTAAACATGAGATTGTTAGGGTATTACACATCGAATTTGGTGGTCTAAGTTAACATGTGTTAATGGGCTCAATTTAACGCCCAAAATGGAGTAAAAGACATGGCCCAAAAGGGCAAATGACCCATTCTTCCATGTTGACCAAGTAAACATGGCATTTAATGCCAAGAATTGGCTAAGGATGACTTGAGAGATTATATAAAGGCACAAAAGCTGATTTTTATTCATTATAACTCTCATTCCTTTCTAGATATTTCTAAAAACATTTTTTTTCATCTCACAAACCCTAAGGCAACCATTTCCTTTGGACAAGATCATCACTTTCCAAGCTTGGGTAACTGTTTACTCTTGTGATTTAATATATTATATGCATGAGAGATGGTGTAGATCATGATGGTTGAGTCTAAAAATGTTGAGTAGTGCACTTTTGCTTTTTGCTAAAAGATGTGTCATCCATGTGATTTGAACTTGAAAGGAGACTTGAGGTTTTGATGGAAGTAAATGGTGTGTATGAAATATCAACATGTATGGTGTGGTTATGTCCTTAACTTGTTATTTTTTATAAGTATAAATTGTGGGATTGTTGTTGATATGTTGTTATGAAATGTAATGAGGTGACTTGATTGAGTAATTGTGACGTAGTGTTAAGAAGAAAGCGTAAAGGAGAAACTTGGCGTGAAATGTGTTTATGATGTCTTGGTCAATGTGTGGAATATTATGGTATTGTTGGTATGACAATGCCGTGAATGGTATTGTAAAGGATGAAACGACGTTATAAGGCAATCATGTAACTCATTGTCATTCTGCGCTTGTAAGGTAGTTAGTTGTTAACGTGAGCTCCGTTATGTAATTGTGTTGTAGAGTAAAATGTAAGGGCGGAGCTGGATTATTGTATTCACATATATGACTGTGTATTCATATTGGGAAGATAAGGTATGTAAGGTTACTCTTTTTTTATCCTTCTGCAGCACATATTGTTCACATTGACCTTGTACATGTTCCATTACGAAATGTCCAAAGGTATCTCATTTCAGGTTGTCATATAGTATTACTCACAGGACCAATTGTGATTCACATGTCTCATGTTCATTGACTAATGTTTCAAAGTCCCTAGAATGTATAATCACCAATGTATCACTCTTAATGAAAGAATGAAGTAATGTATAATTGTTTGTATATTCTTGAGTAATATCCTAGGGGCGACAAAAAAGCCTAGCATGGGTTATCACAGTAACATCCAGGGGCGACAGAAAAGCCTAGCATGGGTTATCATAGTAACATCCCAGGAGAGACATAAGAGCCTAGCATGGATTAATCTAACATCCCAGGGGTTAAAATACCTAGCATGGGTTAATCTCACCCCAGGGGCGACAGAAAAGCCTAGCATGGGTAAAACGATAAAGATGAATGAACGTAAAGGCAAAGAAAGTAACGAATGTAATGTACATGGTTCTAAACATATAGAACGATGGTTTATCCATATTTACTATTCTCGTATATTTGATTCCATTGATATTTTTATGTATGATGTAGTTTCTTATGGCCTTACATACTCAGTACATTCTTCGTACTGACGTCCCTTGTGGGACTTACCTCACTTGCTACAATAATAGGTACTAGTAGACCTCCACAGTAGGTTGCGAATCATTTGCCAATCATTGGTGAGCTCCAGTTGGTTCGGGGCTTTCCGAGTTACATGTGTACATTTGTTTTGGTATTATAAATATTGTATAAATCGGGGACTTGTCCCGACTTTAGGTTGGTTATGTCCATGTATCTGTAGAGGATTCGTAGATGTTGGGGGACAAAATGAAGGAAATGTAAGAAACGTATGCTTTTGACATAGTGGCCCCAACGGCCAAGTTTAATATATATCACATATTTTTCCATGACTTCCGCTATTGGCATCATATATCTATATGTGATGGTGATGATTATTGAATGACATGTGTGTATATGAATGAAGATTGGTTCTCTAGGGCCTTAACCTCTTCGGGTGCTAGTTCGCCCCGTTGGAATTTGAGGCGTGACAAAAGTGGTATCAAAGCAGGTCGTCCTAAGGGTGTCTACAAATCCGTGTCTGAGCAGAGTCTTGCTTATTGATATGTTGTGCACCACATTTATAAGTATGAGGCTACGGTACATTTAGGAGTTGTTTCTTTTTTTCATTTCTAGATTGTGCAATAGAGCCAAAGTTGTTGGTGGAATCATATCTGACCATTGTAATTGGTTTTCTTTGTTATAGTAAAATGCCAATGACAAGACGAGGTAGGGGCAAAGGTAAGCAGGAAAATATACTTGTCGGAGAAGGAATGAGTAAATCACCACCTGACCAAGCTTGTCAAGGTGGAGCTGACACTGAATTTGTATCGCGGGCTTCCTCTACTTATCCAGCTCCAGAAGAGCCGAGAGGTAGAGAAGTACCCGTAGAACCACCTATGAATGCCACTGACCAGGATTTAAGAAGTGCAGTGCATATGTTGACTCAGATAGTTGTGGCACAAACTCAGGGACGAGCTGGTCCAATGAAAATTGAGGATGACACAGCTAGAGTAGCTAGTCGGCGGACACAGAATTTTCTAAAATTAGACCCTCCCATATTCACTGGGTCAGATCCGAAAGCATATCCACAGGACTTCATGAAGCAAATTCAAAGGGCTCTAGATGTTATGCACGTGACTGGTGTAGAAACAGTTGAGCTCGCAGCCTATAGATTAAAAGAAGAAGCTATATTGTTGTATGAAGACTGGAAAAGATTGGGGGGTATTGATGTACTTCCAGCTGGTTGGAAAGAATTCAAAATGGTATTCCTTCATCATTATCTTCCATATGAGATTCAGGAGGCACGTGCAGAACAGTTTCTAAATCTTCGTTAAGGGAATATGAGTGTCAAAGAATACAGTCTGCAATTTAATTCTTTAGCTCGATATGCTCCGAATCTAGTAGCCACAATAACAGACAGGGTCCATCGATATGTGGACAGATTGGAGCCATATTTGGTAAGGGACTGCACTATTGGTGCTTTAAACAGAGATATGGATATATCTAGAATACAGGCTTTCACACAGAAGATGGAGGACCAGAGGAAAAGAAGAAGGGTACACGAATTTGAACGAGGGCCGTCAAAGAGGGCTAGACCTATGGGACAGTCTATGGTGTCCCAAGGAGAATCTAGGCCTTGGATTTTTCCTAGACTGCCAAGACCATCATTTTCTTCCCTTACAGTAGGTACTTCATCCCAATTCTGGGGATTTAGAGGCAGCCATTTGGGCAGAGTAGTGGGCTTCAAGGTTCACAAGCAACAGGATTTTCTCGTCCTCCGTGTCAGCGTTGTGAAAGGTACCTTTTAGGTGAATGTCGGTTGGGGACAAATGTGTGTTTTTGGTGTGGTACGATGGCGCACAAAATAAAAGAGTGCCCACAAAGTAGCATGGGTGGTATAACACGACCTATGGGATCAATCGTTGCATCATCATCATCGGTTCCTTCCCTAGGCAGAGGAGTGCAGCCTATTGGGCATGGTAGAGGTGCTAGAGGAGCAGCTAGTTCCAGTGGAGCCCAGAATCGCACCTATGCTCTAATGGACCTGCAGAATTCGGAGGCTTCTCCCGATGTAGTCATAGGTACATTATCTATATTTTCACATAATGTATATGCATTGATTGATCCGGGTTCTACATTGTCATATGTTACTCCGTTGATTGCTATGAAATTTGAAAGAACACCAGAATTATTAATTCAGTCAATTGAAGTATATACACCAGTTGGTGAATCTATTATTGTAAAAAGAGTATATCGTAATTGTGTGGTAACTGTGTGTGGTTATGATACACTGGCTGATCTTATTGAACTAGAAATGGTGGATTTTAATGTCATAATGGGTATGGATTGGTTGGCTTCTTGTTATGCCACGGTGGATTGCCGAGCTAAGAAAGTACATTTTCATTTTCCACAAACGAATGTTCTTGAATGGAAGGGTGATGTAGGGGCACCGAGAGGGAAATTTATTTCCTATCTTAAAGCAAGGAAAATGATAGCCAATGGGTACATATGTCACTTAGTAAGAGTGAAATATACTGATGTGGAATCACCAACTACTCAATCGATTCCAGTGGTCAATGAATTCCTTGATTTATTTCTGAAGGATTTTTCAGGTTTACCGCCAGAACGAGAAGTAGATTTTGGTATTGATGTGATTCCAGGAACTAAGCCTATCTCTATTCCTCCGTATAGAATGGCTCCAGCAGAATTGCATGAATTGAAGGAGCAATTAAAAGACTTACTGGACAAGGGCTTTATCAGGCCTAGTATATCCCCGTGGGATGCACCAGTATTATTTGTACGGAAGAAAGATGGCACATTGAGAATGTGTATTGACTATCGACAATTGAATAAAGTAACGATCAAGAACAAATATCCTCTCCCAAGAATTGACGATTTGTTTGATCAGTTACAGGGTACCAAATTTTTTTCAAAGATTGATTTGAGATCGGGTTACCATCAAGTCAGAGTTAGAGAAAAAGATATACCCAAGACAGCTTTCCGAATACAGTATGGCCATTATGAATTTTTAGTTATGTCGTTTGGACTAAAAAATGCACCAGCTATTTTCATGGATTTGATGAGTAGGGTATTTAAGCCATTTCTAGACGTGTTCGTGACGGTGTTTATAGATGACATCCTAGTTTATTCAAGATCACAAGAGGACCATGCTTATCACTTACGGCAGGTGTTATAAATTCTTCGTGAGCGTAAGTTGTATGCAAAGTTCTCAAAATGTGAATTTTGGTTAAAATCTGTAGCATTCTTGGGTCACATTGTGTCAGAGAAAGGAATTCAGGTTGATACGCAAAAGATTGAAGCGGTGAAAAATTGGCCAAGGCCTACGACGCCCACGAAAATTCATAGTTTTCTGGGTTGGCAAGTTATTATCGAAGGTTTGTTGAAGGGTTTTCTTCCATTGCTGCACCTTTAACGAAGCTTATAAACAAGGCAGTCAAGTTTTAGTGGAATGATGCATGTGAGAAAAGTTTCCAAGAGCTAAAAAATAGATTAACTTCCACACCCGTATTAGTACTTTTGGAAGGCACCGAAGGTTATGCAGTATATTGTGATGCTTCTGGAGTTGGCCTAGGATTTGTATTGATGCAGCACGGTAATGTCATAGCATATGCCTCACAACAGTTGCGGCCACATGAGAGAAACTATCCCACACATGATCTTAAGTTAGCAGCTGTGGTATTTGCTTTAAAGATATGGCGCCATTATTTGTATGGAGTTCATGTTGTCATCTACACTGATCACAAAAGTTTGCAATATATCTTTAAGCAGAAGGATTTAAATCTGAGGCAACGGAGGTGGCTTGAACTATTGAAAGACTATGATCTTGATATCCTATATCATCTAGGAAAAGCAATTGTTGTAGCCGACGCATTAAGCCACAAAGCTGTAGAAAGCACTAGTGGCCAGTTGACGAAAAAGCAAGACCTAGTCAAGGATCTAAACCAACTAGCCAGCTTGGGAGTTTGCCTTCTTGAATCTCCAGATGAAGGGGTTACTGTGCAAAATGCAGCAGAATCTTCATTAGTAGCTGAGGTGAAAGAGAAATAGGATGCGGATCCTATTTTATTTCAACTGAAAGAAAATGTACAACATGGTCTGACAAAGGCATTTGATCTTACGCAAGAGGGAGTACTTCAATGCCAAGGTAGATTATGTGTATCAAATGTGAATGAGCTGAGGAGACGAATTATGACAGAGGCGCATCATTCATGATATTCTATTCATCCGGGAGCTACCAAAATGTACCATGCCATGAAGAAGAACATTGCAGAATTTGTAGCTCAATGCCCAAATTGTCAATAAGTAAAAGTGGAGCATCAGAAACCAGGAGGTTACATGCAATGTATCAATATTCCAGTCTGGAAATGGGACATGATTAACATGGATTTCATCATAGGTTTGCCTCGTACACTGCAAAAATTTGATTCCATATGGGTGATAGTTGAAAGGCTTACCAAGTCGGCGCATTTCCTACAAGTCAAGACCACCTATACAGCTGAGGAGTATACAAGGTTGTATGTTAAAGAAATAGTGCGATTACATGGGATTCCAATTTCCATTATATCAGACAGGGGAGCTCAATTTATGGCATATTTTTGGAGATCTTTTCAGAAGAGCTTGGGTACACAAGTGAATCTGAGTACGGCTTTCCATCCTCAGACAGATGGACAAGCAGAACGTACTATCCAAACACTTGAAGATATGCTACGAGCGTGCACGTTGGACTTTAAAGGTAGTTGGGATGATCATCTACCTCTTATTTAATTTGCTTACAACAATAGCTATCATTCAAGTATCAAAATGGCACCTTATGAAGCTTTATAGGAAAGGAAGTGTAGATCACCGATTGGATGGTTTGAAGTTGGTGAAACTGCTTTACTTGGGCCAAATCTTGTTCATCAAGCTATGGAGAAAGTTATAGTGATCCAACAGCGGCTAAAAATGGCCCAAAGTCGACACAAGTCATATACTAATGTTAGAAGAAGAGGGCTTAAATTTGTCATAGATGATTGGGTATTCTTGAAGGTGTCACCGATGAAAGGGGTAATGAGATTTGGAAAGAAAGGGAAGTTGAGTCCCCGTTATATAGGGCCATATGAAATTATTTGAAGATTTGGGCAAGTTGAGTATGAATTGGCACTACCCCAAGAAATCTCCACAGTTCATCCAGTATTTCATGTTTCGATGCTTCAAAAGTGCATAGGAGATCCATCTCGTATCGCTCCCATTGAAAATGTACAAGTTACGGAGGATCTCACCTATGAAGAGACACCTATTCCTATTCTAGATTGACAAGTGAAGAGATTAAGAAATAAAGAAGTGGCTTCCGTAAAAGTACTTTGGAGAAATCAACAAGTAGAAGAAATCACATGGGAAGCCGAAGAAATGATGAAGTCAAAGTACCCGTATTTGTTTCACACGGAATAAAAAATTCAAAGTGCAGAGGGAGAGCAATAACAAGTAAGTATCTATAAGCATTATGTGTATACGTATATATGCTAACATAAAGGTACATTTATTGTAAGAGGAATATGTTATTAACATTCGAGGATGAATGTTTCTAAGGGGGAAAGAATGTAACACCCCGTACATTTCAGACCCTACTTGTTTGGGTGATCTAGAACGTATTTATATGCCCTATTTGAACCATGTTTACCTTAGTTTTGAGAGCAATAAGTGAGTATTTTGTATTGGTTTTGATGGACTATTGATATTGTGCCAATGTCCGCAAAGAAAAGTCGAAGAAAGGAAAAAAATCAAAAGTTTGGTGTCAGGTGCGCCCAGGGGCGTACCAGACCACTTTATGCCAAAAATTTTATGGCACAGGCAGCATAGGGGGGTGCCAGGCAGCGTGCCAGGCCGCTTTTTGCCAAATTTCTTCTCCGACCACTAGTCTCTAAATAGGGCTCTTGGGTTATGGTATCATTATTCCATCTTAGTGGGACTACTCTTGGACTATTTTGGCATCTAAATGAGGGTTAATTCTTCGTCCTTTTTATTTTTTTATAATTTTTATCAATTTATGATAAATTAAGCCATGAGTGGCAAATATCGCTTATTATTGGGGTCAAGGCTATGAACATGAATCTCGTGAGTTGAATGTTGTCTTCACAATTAAGGAATTATTTAAACATGAGATTGTTGGGGTATTACACACTGAATTTGGTGGACTAAGTTAACCTGTGTTAATGGGCTCAATTTAAGGCCCAAAATGGAGTAAAAGACATGGCCCAAAAGGGCAAATAACCCATTCTTCCATGTTGACCAAGTAAACATGGCATTTAATGCCAAGAATTGGCTAAGGATGACTTGAGAGATTATATAAAGGCACAAAAGCTGATTTTTATTCATTATAACTCTCATTCCTTTCTAGATATTTCTAAAAACATTTTTTTTCATCTCACAAACCCTAAGGCAACCATTTCCTTTGGACAAGATCATCACTTTGCAAGCTTGGGTAAGTGTTTACTATTGTGATTTAATATATTATATGCATGAGATATGGTGTAGATCATAATGGTTGACTCTAAAAGTGTTGAGTAGTGCACTTTTGCTTTTTACTAAAAGATGTGTCTTCCATGTGATTTGAACTTGAAAGAAGACTTGAGGTTTTGATGGAAGTGAATGGTGTGTATGAAATATCAACATGTATGGTGCAGTTATGTCCTTAACTTGTTATTATGAGTATAAATTGTGGGATTGTTGTTGATATGTTGTTATGAAACGTATTGAGGTGAATTGATGGAGTAATTGTGACGTAGTGTTAAGAAGGAAGCGTAAAGGAGAAACATGGCGTGAAATACTATTGGTTTATGATGTCTTGGTAAATGTGTGGAATGTTGTGGTATTGTTGGTATTACAATGTCATCAATGTTATTGTAAAGGATGAAACCACGTTATAGGGCAATCATGTAACTCATTGTCATTCTGCGCTTGTAAGGTAGTTAGTTGTTAACGTGAGCTCCGTTATGTACTTGTGTTGTAGAGTAAAACGTAAGGGTGAAGCTGGATTATTGTATTCACATATATGATGATGTATTCATATTGGTAAGATAAGGTCTGTAAGGTTACTCTTTCTGTATCCTTCTGCAGCACATATTGTTCACATTGACCTTGTACATGTTCCATTACGAAATGTCCAAAGGTATCTCATTTCAGGTTGTCATATAGTATTACTCACAGGACGAATTGTGATTCACATGTCTCATGTTCATTGACTAATGTTTCAAAGTCCCTAGAATGTATAATCACCAAAGTATCACTCTTATAATGAAAGAATGAAGTAATGTATAATTGTTTGTATATTCTTGAGTAACATCCCAGGGGAAATAGAAAACCCTAGCATAGGTTATCACAGTAACATCCCAAGGGAGACAAAAAAGCCTAGCATGAGTTATCACAGTAACATCCCAGGGGCGACATAAGAGCCTAGCATGGGTTAATCTAACATCCGAGGGGTTAAAATACCAAGCATGGGTTAATCTCATCCCAGGGCGACAAAAAAGCCTAGCATGGGTAGAAAGATAAAGATGAATGAACGTAAAGGCAAAGAAAGTAACGAATGTAATGTACATGGTTCCAAACATACAGAACGATGGTTTATCCATATTGACTATTCTCTTATATTTGATTCCATTGATGTTCTTATGTATGATGCATTTTCGTATGGCCTTACATACTCAGTACATTCTTTGTACTGATGTCCCTTGTGGGACTTACCTTACTTGCTGCAGGCACAAGTACTAGTAGACCTCCACAGTAGGTTGCGGATCATTTGACTATCATTGGTGAGCTCCAGCTGGTTCGGGGCTTTTCGAGTTACATGTGTACATTTGTTTTGGTATTTTAAATGTTGTATAAAGCGGGGACTTATCCCGACTTTAGGTTGGTATGTCCATGTATCTGTAGAGGCTTTGTAGATGTTGAGGGAAAATTGAATGAAATGTAAGGAACATATGCTTTTGACATGGTGGCACTAACGGCCAAGTTTCATAAATATCACATATTTTTCCATGACTTCCGTTATTGGCATCTTATATCTCTATGTGATGGTGATGCTTATTGAGTGACATGCGTATGATTGTATATGAATGAAGATTGGTTCTCTCGAGCCTTAACGACTTTGGGTGCCAGTCTGCCCCATTGGAATTCGAGGCGTTACAGGTTTTAGAGGGACAGTTGGTGCTAGTGGAAGCCAGAACCGTACCCATGCCTTAGCGGATCGACAAAATCCAGAGGCTTCTCCCGATGTAGATACAGGTACACTATTCATATTTTTTTTACATAAGGTATATGCATTGATTGATCCGGGTTTTACCCTATCATATGTTACTTCCTTGATGGTTAAAAAAAAATTATGAAAGGACACCAAAAATATTAATTAACCCATTTGAAGTATCTACACCAAAAGGTGAATCTATTGTAGCTAAAAGAGTATATCGTAATTGTATAGTAATTGTTTGTGGTCATGATACACTGGTTGATCTTATTGAGATGGAAATGGTGGATTTTATGGATTGTGCCATAGTAGATTGCTGAGCTAGGAAGTTATTGGATGTTCTTTAATGGAAGGGTAATGTTGGAGCACCGAGAGGTAGAGTTATTTCTCATCTTAAGGAAAAGAAAATGATACCTAAAGGGGTACATATGTCACTTAGTAAGGGTGAAAGATACTGATATGGAGTCACCAACTCTTCAATCGGTTCCAGTGGTGAATAAATTCCTTGATGTATTTCCCGAAGATCTTTCGGGTTTGCCTCCGGAACAGGAATTAGAGTTTGGTATTGATGTGATTCCAGGCACTCAACCTATCTTTATTCCTCCATATAAAATGTCCCAGCAGAGTTACAGGAATTAAAGGAGCATTTAAAAAGACTTGTTGGACAAGGGATTCATAAGGCCTAGTATGTCCACGTGGGGTGCAATAGTATTATTTGTACGGAAGAAAGATGGTACATTGAGAATGTGTATTGATTATGGGCATTGAATAAGGTGACAATTAAGAATAAATATTCCCTCTCTAGAATTGATGATTTAAGTGAGCAATTACAAGTTGCCAAATGTTTCTCACAAGATTGACCTGAGATCAGGATATCATCCGGTAAGGGTTAGAGACAAGAATATACCCAAGACAGCTTTCCGAACACAGTATGGTCATTATGAATTGCTAGTTACGTCATTTAGGCTAACAAACGCAACTGTAAATTTTTTTTATGGAATTGATGAATAGGGTGTTCAAGCAATTTTTAGATATGTTTGTGACCGTGTTTAGAGGTGATATTCTGGTTTATTCAAGATCACAAGAGGACCAAGCTAATTACTTACGGCAGGTGTTACAGATTCTTCATGATCATAAGTTATATCCGAAGTTCTCTAAGTGTGAATTTTGGTTAAAATTCGTAGCATTTTTGGGTTACATTGTATCTGATGACGGAATAAGGGTAGAGACATAAAAGATAGAAGCGGTGAATAATTGACCAAGACCTACGATGCCTACGAAAGTTGGCTGGTTATTACAGAAGATGTGTTGAAAGGTTTTCTTCCATTTCAGCACCCGTGACAAAGTTAACACACAAGGTGACATAAGGTTTAGTGGAATGATGCGTGTGAAAAGAGTTTCCAAGATCCGAAAGATAAATTGACTTCTACCCCTACAATGGTACATCCAAAAGTAACAGAAGGGTATGCAGTATATTGTGATGCTTCAGGAGTCGGATTAAGATATGTATTGATACAACACGACAATGTGATAGCTTATGCCTCAAGACAATTACGTCCATATGAAAGAAATTATCCAACACATGATCTTGAGTTAGCAGTTGTGATATTTTCTCTAAAGATATGGCGCCACTATACTGATCACAAAAGTTTGCAATATATCTTTAAGCAGAAGGACTTAAATCTAAGGCAGCGGAGATAGCTCGAACTATTAAAAGATTATGATATTGATATTTTGTATCATTCGAGGAAAGTAAATGTGGTAGCCAACGTATTAAGCCTCAAGGCAATAGGAGGCACTAGTAGCCAGTTGATGGAAAAGCAAGGTATAGTCAAGGATTTATATCAATTAGCCAGCTTGGGGGTTCGTCTTCTTGAATATCCAGACGAAGGGGTTAATGTGCAAAAATGTGGTAGTGTCTTCATTTGTAGCTGAGGAAAAGGAACAACAATATGCGAATCCTATTTTATTGCAGTTGAAAAGGAAGGTTCAGCAAGGTTCAATAAAAGTATTTGACCTTACACCAGGAGGAGTGCGTCAGTGTCAGAATAGATTGTGTGAACCTGATGTATATGAGCTAAGGAAATAGATTAGGGAAGAGGCACATCATTCACGGTAGTCTATTCATCTGGGAGCTACAAAAATGTATCATGATTTGAAAGACATGTATTGGTAGGGAAATATGAAGAAGAACATTGCAAAATTCATAGCTCAATGTCCAAATTGTCAACAAGTAAAAGTAGAGCATCAGAAACCTGGAGGTTATATGCAATGTATCAATCTTCCAGTTTGAAAGTGGGACATGATTAACATGAATTTCATCATAGGTTTACCTCGTACACTTTGGAAATTTAATTCGATTAGAGCAGTGCTGCCCCCAACTATAGGTGGTATATAGGGTCATAGGTGTGTCCCCCAGTGTTCTCGAGGAGGTCCTCGAGCAAGTAGGACAGGTGGCCGGTCAGGCACCCAAACAGGTGGCGGGTGAGGTCATTTATATGTTGTACCTAGTAGGATGGAGGTAGAGTCTTTGAATACTATTATTATAGGTACGACTTCAGTGTGACGTCAGCAAGCTATTACTTTATTTGATCTGGAATCCACTTGTTCATGTGTTTCTGCTTATTATGCACTGCGGTTAGAGTTGTTGTAAGAGCTTTTAACTGTACCATTGCGTGTATCTACTCCCGTGGGTGATTCTTTAGTAGTATATCGGGTTTATAGATCATATTTGGTGATTGTTTGAGAGTTTGATACTCGGTCAGACATTATTGTGTTGGATATGGTGGATTTTGATGTAATTATGGGCATGGATTGGTTATCCCCCTATCATGCGGTCTTGGATTATTTTGTCAAGACCATTACCTTAGCCATGCCTGGCATATCCTCAGTTGTGTGGCAGGGTTATTTTAGTTGCGTACCAATGGGGATTATTGCTTATGTTTAGGCTAGGAGACTGATTTTGAGGGGTTGCGAGTCTTATCTTACTTATATTCATGATGTTAGTGCAGAGAGCCCTTCGCCTGATTCTGTTCCTATAGTCTGTGATTTTCCTGATGTTTTCCTATCGATCTACCTGGCCTTCCTTCTGAGCATGATATTGAGTTTAATATTGATCTTGAGTCGGGCACCCGACCTATTTCTATGGCACCTTACCATATGGCTCATGTTGAGCTTAAGGGGATGAATTCTCAGCTTCAATATCTTCTGGGTAAGGCTTTCACTAGGCTAAGTGTATTGTCTTGGGTTGCTCCTGTCTTATTCGTGAAGAAAAAGAATAGTTCCATGTGTATGTGTATCGACTACAAATAGCTTAATAAGGTGACAGTGAAGAATAAGTATCCTATGCCTCGAATTGATGATTTATTTGACCAGCTTCAGGGTGCGGCAGTGTTCTCTATGATTGACTTGAGATCTAGTTACCATCAGTTGAGAATTCAGGCTGAGGACATCCCTAAGATAGACTTCAGGACTCGCTATGGTCACTATGAGTTCTTGGTGATGTCTTTTGGGTTGACTAATGCCCCAGTAACATTCATGGATTTGATGACCCTTGTTTTTAGCCCCTATTTAGACTCCTTCATATTTGTTTTCATTGATGATATTCTTGTATACTCGAGGAGTAGAGAGGAGCACGAGTAATATTTGAGGATTGTGCTCCAGACTTTGAGAGATCATAGGCTTTTTGCCAAATTCTCAAAGTGTGAGTTTTGGTTAGAGTCTGTGATATTCCTAGGACATGTGGTGTCTAAGGACAGGATTATGGTGGATTCGACAAAGATTGAGGCTACTTGTGATTTGGCCAGACCTATATCTCCGATCGAAATTTGCAACTTTATTGGTTTGGCAGGCTACTATAGGCGGTTCTTTAAGAGATTTGGTACTATTGCGGCCCTTATGACCAGGTTGGCAAGGAAGAAGGTTCCTTTTCAGTGGTTCATTGAGTATGAGTCAAGCTTTCAAAAGCTCAAGGACTAGCTCACTTCCACTCTATTTTGACTCTTTCTGTTGAGAGCGAGGGGTTTAAAGTTTATTATGATGCTTCTGGTGTTGGTCTGGGTTGCATTTTGATACAGTAGGGCCGAGTTATTACTTATGCATTGAGGCAACTAAAGGTGCACAAGCACAACTACCCCATCCGTGATTTGGAGTTGGTGGCGGTAGTTTTTGAGCTTAAGATTTTGAGGTATTATTTGTATGGTGTTCATTATGAGATCTATATTGATCATCGTAGTATTCAGTACATTATGACTCAGAGGGAGCTTAATTTGAGGCAGCGCAAATGGATCGAGTTGCTAAAGGACTATGACATCTCTATTTTATACCATCCGGGTAAGAAGAATGTGGTACCGCATGCCTTGAGCTGGAAGGGGGTGAGTATGGGTAGCTTGGCCTTTATTTTAGTTTTGGAGCGGTCGTTGGCTTTGTACATTCAGTTCTTAGCCAACTTGATGGTGCGACTTGATATTTCAGACCCCAGGAGGACTCTTGCCAATGTTGAGGCTAGGTCTACCCTGACAGAGCAGATTTGGGATTGTCAGTTTGAAGATAGTAGGATTTGTGGCATTCGTGATTAGGTGCTGAGAGGTGAGTTCAGTTGGGCTACCTTGGATTTTGAGGTTATTCTGAGATTTGATGGCCGTATTTGTATTTCGAGGGTTGGAGACTTGATTCAGACGATATTATGGGAGGCTTATAGCTCCCGACCCTGGGACAACTAAGATTTATAGGGATTTGAGGTAGCATTACTGGTGGAGTGTTATGAAAAAGGATATAGAGGACTTTGTAGCTCGATGTTTGTGTTATCAGTAGGTAAAGGTTAAGCATCAGAGATTGGGTGGATTGCTTCAGAGACTACCCATTCCTGAGTGGAAGTGGGAGCAAATTACTATGGACTTTGTGAGTGGTTTGCCTCATACCTCTCGTGGTACCGACAATATTTGGGTCATTGTAGATCGGTTGACCAAATTGGATCATTTCATCCCTATTCAGATTTCTTTCAATGCCGAGAGGTTAGTCCTTATCTATGTTCGTGAGATAGTTCACCTTCATGGAGTGCCCATGTCTATTATTTTAGATAAAGGCTCAGTGTTCACTTCTAGATTTTGGAGGACACCCAGGTTGATCTTTGAACTGGATTCCACCCCCAGACCGACGGTCAGTCAGAGCGGACTATTCAGGTCTTGGAGGATATGCTCCGTATGTGTGTTATGGACTTCGGAGGTCAGTAGGACCAGCACTTAGCCTTAGTAGAGTTTGCTTATAATAATACCTACCATTCGAGCATTGAGCTGGCACCATTTAAAGTATTGTATGGTAGGAGTTGTCGATCTATGATTGGGTGGTTTGAGACTTCTGAGGTTAGTCCCCGCAGTATCAATTTGCTTTGTGAGTCTTTGGATAGGGTGCAGGTGATTCATGATAGGCTATGGGCAACTCAGAGTAGGCAGAAGAGTTATGCTGATCGTAGGCTTTGGGTGGTGAAGTTTGGTATTTGTGATCGAGTCTTCCTTTGAGTATCTCCCATGAAGGGCGTGATGAGGTTCGGGAAGAGGAGCAAGCTCAACCCTAGGTACATTGGGCCATTTAAGATACTTCAGACGATTGGAGATGTAGCTTATGAGTTAGCCGTGCCCCCTAAATTTTTAGTTGTTCACCCAGTTTTCTATGTCTCCATGCTGCAGCAATATATTTCGGATGAGTCTCACGTGCTTCGTTAGGATCAGTTGGATGAGAAGTTGACTTCGTGGAGGAGCAAGTTTCTATACTAGCAAGGGATGTCAGGCGGTTACGTTCTAGGGATATTCTAGTGGTTAAGGTTCAGTGGAGGCACCGTCCAGTTGAAGAGCGAGATGCGAGCCCAGTATCCCCACCTGTTTAAGTCTTCAGGTTCATCTTGATCCTTTACTTTTGCGGATGAAAGTTCTTTTAGTAGTGAATATTATAATGACCCTCCAGGTCATTTACCATATTTCTGCACTATTTTGAAGTTTAGAGCTTTCCCATAGCTTCTCCAAGTCATTTATGACTTGCTGGAGTTGACAATTCGATTACCGAACAGTTCATTTGGTTTTTAAAGCCAAAGTCCTATTTTGAAGTTTTTGCTATTAAGAATTGGGTATCAGCCCTAAACTTCAGGCAAACAGCCTCGTATGTCAATTGCGACAGTTCCATCAACTCCGAAACATCAATTTTAGGCTAAGGGGACCATTGGTTTGGTTCCCGAGACTTTCGAACTCGTTTTGGGCTATTGGGTGGATTTTAGTTAAAATGGCCCTTAGCTGTGGGACCCACACTTCATCAAAACGACCTCAAATGGAAATTTTGATAGCGTTGTTGAGTTCGAAATGTCAAATTTGGTAGGGTAGCATATTTCGTTTGCATTCACGGGATTCCGAAAGAATCCCGAAGATCCGATTGGAGATTTGGCACTTAGCCAAATCTGCTAGTGCAAGCTTCAGCTAGTGCATGCCAAAAATGGCCTTCGCTTTTGCGAAGGCCAAGGAAAATGGATATCGCGATCACGAGACATTAGTCGCATTTGCAAAGGCCAAGTTCATCGACCATCGCATTCGCGAGGTTGTCTACGCATTCGTAAAAGGTCTCCACCAGACCGGACTAGAGTTCCTCATTCGTAATCGCGGTGGACCGGCCGCATTTGCAAAGTGTAAGCCTAGTTGTATGTCGCATTTGTGATGGGGTCCCCGCGATCGTGATGAAGGGACCCCTGGCAGTATTTAATGCATCCAACTCGATTTTTCTCTCATTATTTTCAAGACTAAAGTCCGTTAAATCCCTAGAGAGCTTAGAGAGACTAGAGGTCGATCAATGGGTGGTCGGGGTGAGTTGGAGAGTTCGTTAGTGTCATTGTCTCATCAACATTCCCGTAAGTTTTCGTCTCATTTATTGATTTATTCTCCAATTAACTTTAAATCCCTAGTCAGTTCGTGGGCTGATTTTGGGCTCGTTTGAGCTCGAATTTCGCCCATTTTTTAGCGCAAATGATCCTTGAGCTTAGCGGGACGTTTGACAATTTCAAAGTTGTGATTCCACAGACGGACCCCACATGAGAATTTTAGCTCGATTTTGGATCTGGAGCATTTATATGCAATATGGGTATTGTTATTCTCGTATTAATGCGTAGATTATTATTTTGACAGCGTGACATCGTGCGGAGGCTTCTTGGAAGGGAAAATCTCTGATTTAGTGGACTTTCTTAGACATTTATCGGCGTCCAGGTAGGCTAGGCTTACTTTCCTTATAGATTGAGCTTTATTATGGTATTAGTATAGTAATATGCTAGATTTGGGTTTGGATTTATGTCTTGGTCGCATGTTTAGTGAAATTTGGAATATCTAGTCGATGAGAGAGCCATTTCAAAGTAGAATTAACCGATTTACCCTCTTCTTGGGTTTAATTGTTGCCTTTGGACTTGTTTAGACTTATTTAATACCTTGTATTGGAACCTTGAAGCTTTAGTTAAGTTTGGGGTAGGAATTACCTTAGTAGGGTCTTTTGGGGTTAGTAGCGGGCCTCGCCGGCCCTCTTTTAAGTCAAATATCCTAATTAGCTCCTTGTAAACCTAGGAGGCCTTCTTTCGTCATCTTACATATATTCTTGAGCCTTAGAATGATTTAGATATCTTTTCAATTCTTGACTAGACTTGTTACATTATGTTTACTTTAAAGACCGGTTCAAGTCCGACAATTACTATTCACTTATGATACTAAATTCCTGGTTCGAGTCCGACATATATGATACTAGAGTCCAGTTCGAGTCCAACATTTATTTTTCATTTATGATGTTAAGGGACCGATTCGAGTCCAGCGTTTATGGTACTAAGGGATTCACGAATATGGCTTCGATTGTCGGTTACTTTATGCTTATTATTATTGTTGATGGTTCTTCTCTTGATTTTATCCGTCAGGCTTATGGGGGTTCTTATGAGTTAATCCTCTCTTGTTTATCCCTTCTGAGCTTATGAGGGCCTAGTTAGGCTGTAGTTAGCTTGTGTTCTTTTGACCTTATTAACCTCACTATTTATTATTTATCAACCGGAGTATTATTCCAGGTTTGCCCCTGTTATCCCTGACTCTAGTTTACATTCTCGCATCTTATTATGCTCTTATTATGATTTAGCTCAGTCGGCCGATGATGTCTACTAAGTACCCATTGCCTTGGTATTCATACTACACTTTTGCATCTTTTTCTGATGTAGATCTGATAAGAATCAAAGAGGGAAAAACAAGAAGGAAAGAAAGCAAAAGAAGGATATGAGGATTAATATCTAAGTATTGAAATTATGGGCAACAAGGGACTTGATACCCTCACCTCCCAATTGATTTCAACACCCAAACACAAATCCTAGTTTGAACAAATTAACGGAAACCAAATACCACAAATGGGTAATCCTCAAATTAATTCAAACCAAAGAAGTTCAACACCAATTTCAAGATTCCACCAACTAAACACTCACTAATTAACCACTAATTCCTTAAGGGAATATGCTAAGAAGAAGACTACAATTTAACAATATTGTTCAATATTCATCAAAAATCTACCATGCAAAATAAAAAATTATCCTATTTATACTAAAGAAATAAAAGACAACTAGTTATTAAAAATATGCCCTTAATGAGACACAAGGGCCTTGTTTGTTGATTCTTGTTGTGAATTCTTGAATTTAAAATCTAGCCACTTGCATAAATGACCCCCTTTTCTCATCCGCTTCACCCCTTTGACTGTTCCACAGATTGTAGATTCTCCATTGACAATCTTCGGACTTCTCCCAAGTTCCCTTTTGCATAAGCATCATTTGTAGACCTTGGAGTTCCCTTGCTTGACTTCGTGTGAAAGGACGTGTGCCCTCCATGCTAGCATCAAGATTCAAGTACTAGCTGCTGTCGTTGACACTCTATTCAGGCTTACTTTGGGTGCATTCGGAGATAGGGTGAGATTTTAGAGCAGGAGCTAATTCTCTCTCCTTTTATTATTTGGACAGTCTTTACTTTTGAGACTACTGTATATTGGATACTATTAGTACTCTTATTCTTTTGGATTTAGTGGCTCTTGTACCGACTTTACTAGGTTGTGGGTTATCCTTTTGCTATCTTTCTCTCCATTTAATATATATATATTGTTGTTGTTTTATTGCCTACAATACTATTGTATGCTTAAATTCGGTATTTAATTATACTTTCCACCAACTAGCCCATTACTTGTCGTTCCGGGATACGGTTTGACTTACCTACTGGTGGGATAAGGTAGGTGTCATCATGACTTGAGAAATCGGGTCGTGACAAAGACGGTTGGCCACAAAAGAACTACATGCCTAAATCGAAATGCTCCATAATTGTTGTAATAGTATGTTGTTGTTGGTTTTATTCTGAAATTGATAATTTCAATTAGTGATGTATGTTAGTGAACTTAATTTTTGTTTATATAAAATATATTTATCTTGTTAAAGTTTTCTAATCTATTGGTAATGATCAAACAGTTGTTGTATGTGTAGGAACAAATATCATTTCCAACTTATGTTGCAACATATGTTATATCTGTTGCAACAAATATAAAATCTGTTGGAATAATCAATTATGTTGTAACATACGAATATCCTGTTAGAAATCTATATCTGTTCTATACTATCTTAAAAGTACCAACTCAAAAAATTTAAAGTAAAATTACTAAACTACCCCTAACAAAACAAAAACCTATAATACCTTAAAAAGAAATTATATCACACACAAAATGGAGAGACACCAACCTCAACCATCAACACATTTGTTTCTCTTTAAATGAGCAGGCACCTCTTCATTTTTTGCTTCCAGTTATAAGCAACTTTGAGTCATTTTCTATGTACAACTGCTTCCCTTCTTCTTCTTTTTTCTTTGGCTGCTTTTACTGATTTTCTCTGCCATTTAACCCTCTTTTATTTTCTATAACTTTCACTAATTTAATGCAGTGGCCAAACATAATATCAATCTCTTGAGATACCAGTGAACCTCCTGCACAAAATCGTATTTTTGAGCATGGGTGCTCAACATTTTTTAACGCAAAAATACTATAAATCATATAGTGTAAATGCACAATTATTTGAACAAGACAATGAAAAAATTTACAACTATTCATATTTGTATTATAAACATCGTGAACCTCTGATGAAAAAACGCAACTGACAAGAAAAAAAATTGGTTGGTTAACGTTCATCATCAGGAAGGGTCAAACTTTGGAGTCTTTACTATTTATTTATGAAGTCACTTTTTTCTTTCTATGCTACCGTGAACTAGTTAAAAAGAAGAAAGTTTTTTAAGAAAAGAAAGTAAAACAAAGTAGCACTGGGTCAAACAGCCAGAAAAAAAAAAAACATGACCAAATTGGGGCAAAATGGACTCTACACTGAGACTCGAACTTTTGCATCATCACATGCTCACAAGCCTCAGGCATTGCTCCTTTACCAAAGCACCAAGTCGAACTTATTGTTCTCTGGGTGCTTTTTGACTTTTTGTATTTGTTTCTTTCAATTTCTCATATAATTATACATACTCTGAGATGAGTTCAATGGGTGCTCGAGCACCCAAATTTTACATGCAGGTTTTCCCTGTGCTTTCTTAGTTATAGGAGGTCATAAACGTCTGAGTCTGTTATGTCGAGAATGGATGATAAGAAGGATGTCAAATTTGATTTTGCATGTATTTTTCTTTACTTTCTAGATTTTATATTGTTTTTTGTTCCTTATAACAGAAAGTTGTAAGATTTTAGTTACCTAAGATGAGGGGATACAAAATCAGCCCATAAAAATATGATCACTAAATATTTTTAAATAGATTTATTTTTAATTTTATGGAGTATGTTATATATAGTTATATTAACAAAAAAATAAGGAACTTGAAACTATGATCTGCAAATATTTTCAAACAGATTTATTTTTAGTTTTATGGAGTATGTTATATATAATTATAATAACAAAAAATTAAGTTACTTAAGACTTATAAAAAAATAAAATAAAATAATTAAAACTTAATAAGAATTGAGTGAATCAGGCTATGACTTATTGTTTAGCTTAAATTTAACTCATGTTTAGCTGTTCAAATTTTGCCCAACCTATCCCCCATTTGACAACCCTATCTAAGATTCGCCCCACTCCCCACTCCTACCCCTCACCCCTACCCCCACCCCCCCAAATTAATCTATAAATTATGTTGTTATTTTTCTAATGAAAATTAAAGAGAAAATAGTTAAATACTCCCTTAACCTATTTGTCAATTACCAACTACACACTTATATTTTACGAGAGTCCTATTACCCCCTTGGACTGTTTTAAAGCGAAATTATTTTCTCCCTAAATGCTAAGCTGGCAAAGAAAATGTAATTCACTCTCTTAAAGAGAGTGAGAGGGAGGCAAAATAATAATAATAAAAATTTTAAAACTTTAATATTATAAGTATTTCCTTTTTCATAGTATATTAATTTTCTTATTTTTTTAAAAAAATTACGTCACCTTTTACACATATTTATCTTTTCTTTTTCTCTTTAACATTTCACCGGATTTTAGTTGCCGAAAAATACTATGAACTCACCTCGCTATTCAGTTACTACTATTCTATCTCCTTCCTTTCTTTTTCCAAAAGAAATCAACTCCACTAGCGAAAATTACAATATGGGGTCCGCAGATTATCCAATTGTTCATAAATCTGAGCACAAGAACACAAAAGTGATCAATATAGATGAAACCCAATTGAGAAAATGAAAGTGACAAAGCATTAAGCTAGAAATTAGCATTTTTTACGACTAAATTTGCACTACTTCGATTACAAAAACCCAAAGCGCACAAAATTTAAGAAACTTTGATAAACTTCAACGTCGGTCATGGTGGCAAGAGTGAAAATAGCAAAATCACTTTCCAATACTTCAAATCTCAAATTCACTTTTGGTCTTCTCTCTCATCTCCAACTCCGATATGCCACCCACTCTTGAGCGATTAACTGACCATAAAAATTTACGGATCAATATGCCATTTGTAATTCTTCAACATTATGCCGCCATTGACAGCGGCAAAATTCGATTTATCCGACAATGTTATCGACTCCGTTCTTGTAAAACTTAACCTTCATTTGATTTGTAAGGCAATGGCAGCAAACATTTTAGTCAAAGAAATCTCAAAGCAAAGTAGAAAAAGGATGGAAAAGGAAAGGAACAAAGAGAAAAGGGAAATATAGGGGAAAATAGAATTTTTAAAAAAAAGTAGTCATTTTTTTATTTTAAAAAAAAGTAATATTACGTGGCAGGCGCGTGCAAATCACTACTTGGCATAGGTCTGAATGTGAGCTTTTAAGAGGTATATATTCTAGTTTTAAAATGTTTGGGTGGTGGTGGTGGTGGTAATAGAATCCCCATGAAGTTCGAGTGTGTAATTGAAATTTCGGGTAAAGGCTGGGGAGGGGGGGAGGGGGGGAGGCTATTTCTCAAAATTAAATGAGAACTTCCCGATCATCATGTCGTAGTTTTCATACATTGCGTGCAGAGGAAATGTCAAACTTCAATTTGAATAAATGAAAAAAAAACACTTTTGCGTATTAGCCGAAGTAGAAGTTTATATTTTTTATTTCTTACAAAAAACACCTGCATATAATGTCAAAAATTCTACAGTAGTTAACACTGTTGTTTCCGAGTACAAATATCTGTATTTAATCAACAAGTATTTCAACTTTAAGTTCAAGAACAATAAAGAAGTTCAACAACTTCAACAATAATGAACTATCAAAATGAAGTTTCTACTATTTTCTGAAAAATAGCAAAACCGTAAGAAAGAAGATGAAATAGAAAAGTAGAATCAGGTACACCGAATTCACAGTGTGTCCTTACGGAATTTATTCCTCTCAAGTACCCGAGGTTATGGAATCTTTTCTCCTAGGATAAAATGATTCACTTCAGTAGAATAGGGGTACCTCAAATTCTACCGAACTTAGAACGCACTCAATGATTTGTTGATCACACTTGAGTTTTTTCAAGAAGAAAATAGTGATTTTCTTTAACAAATTTAGTCATTATACCTGAGGAAAAATTCAGGTATTTATAGTCAAAAGGTGTTGCTTCAGAAGAGAAGCAATGGTTCCATAAAATTGCAGTGTTTCAGACCGACAGGACCACCTACGCCCGCAGGTTACAAATGGCACGTAGCAGAGGCATCTGTGTTGGACACCTGCGTCCGCAGGTGATGACCTATGCGCGCAGGTCATCTTTTCGCATGAAACAGTGTGTCATCTGCCTCAAAGGGTCGCGTCCCTTCGAGGTGCGTTGTGACATGCTTTTGCATATTCCATGTGCGTTCGCAAATGGAGAAGAATCATTTCTTATCGGATTTTTGGATTAACATATCACTATTTTTTAAGATTTAAATGAACTTTGTCCAAAAAGATAATCTCTTGATCGATCATTTTCCAAATCCAAATCCAAATCTGAAGCCGAAGCCGAGCCGAGCGAACAACGATGACGACAACGTGAAGCTTGTGTTGTTCTTGCCTCACTATCCACATGGAGGAATGCATCTCAATATATGCATAAGAATGTTTCTTTCTCCCACCAATGTGGGAGAACTTTACATCTTAAAAGTGAACTATACATTTCACTTTCCCTCTAGTTTTTCTTCCCTCCATTTTCCATTCACAATACTTAGAACACAACAATCCCCCACATGAATGAGGAATGGTTATTTTAACAAAGAATATACGGACAAGTGGGTGATCAACAAGCAAAGCCCAATTGAATCTGGATAAGTAGGTTTCCCTTTGAACTTTATGTAGTGAACTTGCATCGGATGCACTCGGTCAATTGGAAGATGTGATATCTTAGAACCGTCGAACTTTAATGTACACATAGAAAACACAAGTCACACAACCAACCTTTTACCATTTATGGTTCTCACGGTTTTGTTCTTTTCAGCCATGAACACAACCTGGTTTCATGAGAGCTTAGAGAATAGGCCTTTACTACCATTCTCATTGAAGCGGCTTCCACTTCACCCTCACATAGGTGATTCCTAAACGTTTCAATCCTATAGATCAAACTATTTGGTCAAATGTGCCAAACTTAGAAACCATTAAAAGACTACCAACCATAAGTCTTATTCTTGTTTTCTGAACATTGTCTTCATCATGAGAACGGGTTGAGTTTATTGACAATGTTGAACCGTCAATCAGAACTTTATTTGATCTCTTTGAACCTAGATCTTGGGATCTCTAGTCTGCTAAGTAGAGTTACCGCTGTGATGACTTGTCCTGGGCTGTAAACCCATTCCCTTCGATGATTTCTCAACTCCTTCTCTTGATAGGCCTTTTGTAAGTGGATTCGAAACATTATCCTTTGACTTTACATAGTCAATCGTGATAATTCCATTAGAGAGAAGTTCTCTAACGGTATTATGTCTCCATCTTATATGACGAGATTTACCATTATACATCATGTTCCCTGCCCTACCTATTTCCGCTTAACTATCACAGTATATGCATACTGGTGCCAATGGTTTGGGCCAATAAGGAATATCTTCCAAGAAATTCCAGAGCAATTCAGCTTCTTCACCGGCTTTATCTAATGCGATAAATTCAGATTCCATAGTAGAGCGGGCAATACAAGTCTGTTTGGATGATTTCCAAGAGACTGCTCCTCCACCTAAAGTAAACACATATCCACTCATGGATTTTACTTCATTTAATCTGGTGATCCAATTTACATCACTATATCCTTCAATTACCGTTGGATATTTTTTGTAATGCAAAGCAAAGTCTTGAGTATGTTTTAGATACCCCAAAACTCTTTTCATTTCCATCCAATGAGTTTGATTGGGATTAATCGTGTACCGACTCAATTTACTAATAGTGCATGCTATATCCGGTCGTGTACAATTCATGATATACATCAAACTTCCCAACAATCTTACATAATCTAATTGTGAATCACTTTCACCTTCATTCTTTTGAAGTGCAAAGCTCACGTCTAATGGAGTCTTAGCAATATTGAAATCCAAATACTTGGACTTGTCAAGTACCTTTTCAATATAATGAGACTGTGACAATGCCAACCCTTGTGGAGTTCTATGAATTCTTATTCCTAAGATCGCATCCGCAACTCCAAGGTATTTCATATCAAACTTGCTCTCAAGCATTCATTTCATAACATTTATGTCAGAAATGTCTCTATTCATGATCAACATGTCATCCACATACAAACAAACAATGACTTTGTGATTTGGAGTGTCTTTAATATAAACACATTTATCACATTCATTTATTTTGAATGCATTTGCCAACATGGTTTGGTCAAACTTTGCATACCACTGTTTGGGTGCTTGTTTTAGTCCATAAAGTGACTTAACAAGTTTGCATACTTTCCTTTCTTTACCAGGAACCACAAAACCCTCAGGTTGTTCCATGTAAATTTCTTCCTCCGATTCTCCATTTTGCAATGCTGTTTTCACATCCATTTGATGGATTTCAAGACCATATACCGCGACTAATGCAACTAACATCTGAATGGACGTTATCCTTGTTACTGGCGAGTATGTGTCAAAATAGTCAAGGACTTCTTTTTGCCTAAAGCCTTTCACTACAAGTCTTGTCTTGTATTTGTCAATAGTACCATCAACTTTCATTTTCCTTTTGAAATCCATTTAGAACCTAGAGGTTTATTTCCTGGAGGAAGATCAACCAACTCCCAAGTATGGTTGCTCAAGATTGAATCAATCTCACTATTAACAGCCTCTTTCCAAAAGGATGAGTCCGCAGACGACATCGCTTCTTTAAACGTTAGAGGATCATTTTCAAGAAGAAATGTAACAAAATCTGATCCAAAGGAAGTCGACGTTCTTTGACGTGTACTACGCCTTGGATTCTCTTCATTATGTTCATTCTCCCTTGGTTCATCCCTAGGTCATTTAGACCCTTCACTAGACAGCTCTTGTCTTATTTTATACGGATAAATGTGTTCAAAAAACTCAGCATTATCTGATTCCATTACCGTATTCTCATGGATATCCGAATGTTCGGATTTATGAACCACAAAATTGACATGCTTTACTATTTGTAGCATATCCGATGAAAACAGTCCATAGTCTTTGGTCCTATTTTCAACCTTTTAGGTATAGGAACTTGGAATTTGGCTAGACACCCCCACACTTTGAGATATTTCAAGTTGGGTTTCCTTCCTTTCCATTTCTCATATGGAATAGATTATGTCTTTCTATAGGGCACTCGATTGAGTATTCGATTAGCTGTAAGGATAGCTTCCCCCCACAAGTTTTGTGGTAAACCTGAACTTATTAGTAATGCATTCATTATTTCCTTCAATGTTCGATTTTTTCTTTCCGCAATCCCATTTGATTGAGGTGAATACGGGGCCGTAGTTTGATGGACAATTCCATTTTCCAAATAAATCTCCGCAAAAGGAAATTCATAGTCTCCACCCCTATCACTTCTTATCATTTTGATATTTTTATCCAACTGATTTTCAACTTAAGTTTTATATTGCCTAAATGCATCTATTGCCTCATCCTTACTATTAAGCAAATAGACATAACAAAATCTAGTACAATCATCGATAAAAGTTATGAAATATTTTTTTCCACCACGAGATGGTGTCGATTTCATATCACATATGTCTTTGTGAATTAAGTCTAAGGGATTGGTATTCCTTTTAACAAACTTATACGCATGCTTAGCATACTTAGATTCAACACATGTTTGACACTTTGATTTAATGCACTCAAATTTAGGCAAAACTTCCAAGTTAATCAGTTTTTGCAAGGTTTTATAATTGACATATCCTAAACGTTCATGCCATAAATCATTTGACTCAAGTAAGTAAGAAGAACCAGAACTTTTATTCATATCGATAGTCATTACATTGATCTTAAAAAGGCCCTCGGTGAGGTAACCTTTGCCTACATACACTTCATTCTTACTAATTACAACTTTGTCTGAAACAAATACACATTTGAAACCATTCTTAGTGAGAAGTGAAGTAGAAACCAAGTTCTTTCACAACTCCGGAACATGAAGGACATTATTTTGTGTCACCACCTTGCCTAATGTCATCTTCAAGCAAACCTTGCCTGTTCCTTTAATCTTTGCCGTAGCGGAGTTGGCCATAAATATCTTCTCATCATCTTGAGCCGGAGCATATGATACAAATAATTATTTGTTGGCACACACATGGCGGGTGGCACCTGAATCAATCCACCACTCTCTAGGATTTCCAACATGATTCCATTCCGAGAGCATAGCACACAGATTATCCATTTCTTCTTGGATTCAACCATGTTTGTTTGGTCCTTTTTCTTTCCCTTCTTTGGAGCTCGATAATCAACCGACTTGTGGCCATCTTTGCCACAGTTAAAGCGATTTCCTTTGAATTTCTTCTTAGGAGGATTGCCTTGTTGTGCTTGTGCTTTATTTCTCTTCTTCGATTTGTTGGGATCTTCTTCCACAATATTTGCTTCATTTATTGTAGAGTTCCCACAAGACCTTTTCTCAGCTGCCTTATTGTCTTCTTCAATGCTCAACCTCACAATGAGGTCTTCAACTGACATCTCCTTTAGCTTATGCTTTAAGTAGTTTTTAAAGTCCTTCCACAAAGGTGGTAATTTTTCGAATATAGTAGCTACTAGAAAAGCATCGTTCACAATCAAACCTACAAAGAAGGTTAAGTGAACATTAATAACATTCTTAAAATGTTTAACAAAGGCATTATTTAAAATTATACCTTCTGTAAGGAGGTCGTGAATTGTAACACCCCGTACATTTTCGACCCTACTTGGTTGGTGCTCTAGGGCGTAGTTATATGCCTTATTTGAACCATGTTTACCTTAGTTTTGAGAGCAATAAGTATGTATTTTGTATTGGTTTTGATGGACTATTGATATTGTGCTAATGTCCGCAAAGAAAAGTCGAAGAAAGGTAGAAAATCAAATTTTAAGTGTCAGGTGAGCCAAGGGGCGTGCCATGCCGCTTTTGACATAAATGTTTTTGGCACAGGCAGCATAGGGGCGCGCCAGGCAACGTGCCAGGCCGCTTTTTTGCCAAAAATTTTCTCGGACCACTAGTCTCTAAATAGGGCTTTTGGGTTATTGTATCATTATTCCATCTTAGTGGGACTACTTTTGGACTATTTAGGCATCCAAATGAGGGTTAATTCTTCGTCCTTTTTAATTTTTTATAATTTTTATCAATTTATGATAAATTAAACCATGAGTGGCAAAAATCGCTTATTCTTGGGGTTGAGACTACGAACATGAATCTCGTGAGTTGAATATTATCTTCACTGTTATGGAATTATTTAAGCATGAGATTGTTGGGGCATTATATATAACATTTGTTGGGCCAATTTAATCTTGTGCAATTGCGCTCAATTTAAGGCCCAATAATTTGGCAAAAGACATGGCCCAAAATAGAAAATGACCTATTCTCAATGTTGACCAAGTAAACACTTCAATTATTGACCCAAGTGTGGATAAGGATGGCCATGAGGGGCTATATAAAGTGGTAAAATCAAATTTTTATTCATTTAGACACACATACCATTCTAGACTTTTCCCAAAAAAAGATATTTTCTCTCTACTCTCAAACCCTAAGGCAGCCATCTCTTGGGATAAGATCACTTATTTGCAAGATTGGGTAAGTATTTATTCTTGTGATTTAATATATTATATGCATGAGAGATTGTGTAGATCATGATGGTTATGTCTAAAGGTGTTGAGTGATGCACTTTTGCTTTTTGCTAAAAGATATGTCATCTATGTGACTTGAACTTGGAAGGAGACTTGAGGTTTTGATGGAAGTGAGTGGTGTGGATGAAATATCAACATGTATGGTGTGGCTATGTCCTTAACTTTCTTTTTATATATGTATAACCTGTGGGTCTAACTTGTGGGATTGTTGTTATGAACCGTATTGAGGTGACTTGATGGAGTAATTGTGACGTAGTGTTAATAAGGAAGCGTAAAGGAGAAACTTGGTGAGAAATGCTATTGGTTTATGATGTCTTGGTCAATGTGTCAAATTTTGTGGTATTGTTGGTATGACAATGCCGTAAATGGTATTGTGAAGTGTGAAATGATGTTATAGGGCAATCATGTAACTCATTGTCGTCTTATGCACTTGTAAGGTAGTTGGTTGTTAATGTGAGCTCCGTTATGTACTTGTGTTGTAGAGTAAAACGTAAGGAAGGAGCTGGATTATTGTATTCACATATAGAACTGCGTATTCATATTGGAAAGATAAGGTATGTAAGGTTACTCTTTTCGTATCCTTCTGCAGCATAAATTGTTCACATTGACATTGTACTTGTTCCATTCCAAAATGTCCAAAGGTATCTCATTTCAGTTCATCATATAGTATTACTCACAGGACCAATTGTGATTTCTCATGTATTATGTTCATTGACTAATATTTTAAAGTTCCAATAATGTTCCAACCACCAATATGTCAATCTTATAACAAAAGAACGGAAGTAATGTATCACTCTTCTAATGAAAGAATGAGGTAATGTATAATTGTTTGTATATTCTTGAGTAATATCCCAGGGGAGACATAAAAGCCAAGCATGGGTTAATATAATATCCCAGGGGCAACATAAAAGCTTAGCATGGGTTAATCTAACATCCCAGGGGCGACAGAAAAGCCTAGTATGGGTTAATCTCATCCCAAGGTGTTACAATACCTAGCATGGGTTAACCTCATCCCAGGGGTGACAGAAAAGCCTAGCATGGGTAGAATGATATAGATGAATAAATGTAAAGTCAAAGAAAGTAATGAATGTAATGTACATGGTTCCACATATACAGAACGATGGGTTTATCCATATTGACTATATTCTTACATTGATTCCATTGAAGTATTTATGTATCATAAAGTTTCTTATGGCCTTACATAATGCAGGCACAGGTGCTAGTATATCTCCACAGTAGGCTGCGGGTCATCTACTGATATTGGTGAGCTCCAGTTGGTTCGGGGATTTCCGAGTCACATGTGTACATATGTTTTGGTATTGTGGTGTTGTAAATGTTCTATAATGCAGGGACTTGGTCCCGACTGTAGGTTGGTTATGTCTATGCATCTGTAGAGGCTTTGTAGATGTTGTGGGACAAAGGAAGGGATGTAGAAAACGTATGCTTTTGACTTGATGGCTCCAACGGCCAAGTTTCATATATATATATATATATATATATATATATATATATATATATATCATATGTTTTACATGATTTCCTCCATTGGTATTGTGTAGATTGTTTCTCTCGGGCCTTAATGGCTTCGGGTGCCAGTCCGCCTCGTTGGACCTCGAGGCGTGATAAAAGTGGTATCAGAGCAGGTCATCCTAGGATGTCTACAAAGCCGTGTCTGAGTAGAGTCTTGCTTATTGATGTGTTGCGCACCACATTTATAAGTAAGAGGCTATGGGACATTTAAGAGTTGTTTCTTTTCTTCATTTCTTTGATCATGCAGTAGAGCCAATGTTGTAGGTGGTATCATATCTGACCATTGAAATTGGTTTTCTTCTGTATAGTAAAATGCTGATTACAAGACAAGATAGGGGCAAAGATATGAAGGCAGAGATGCTTGCCGGAGAAGGAACTAGTAAATCACCACCTGACCAAGCTTGTCAGGGTAGGGCTGAAACTGAATTTGCATCACGCGCTTCTTCTACTTTTCCTGCTCCAGAAGAGCCGCGAAGGAGAAAAGACCCTACCGAAACACCTATTAATGCTGCTGAGCAGGATATAAGGAATGCAGTGCACCTGTTGACTCAGATAGTCATTGCACAAAATCAAGGACATGTTGGTCCAGCCTTTGCACAAAAGAGGGGTAATCAAAGGCAAAGGAGAATGGCACAAGAATTTGAAAAAGGGTCGTCAAAGAGGGCTAGACCTATGGGACAATTTATGGCTTCCCAAGGAGAATTTAGGTCTCGGGTGTTTAACAGACCGCCTAGACCATTATTCCTCATTCTACAGTACATGATCTACCATGATTCCAAGGTTTTAGAGGTAATCAGTTTGGGAAAACAAGTGAGATTCAGGATTCACGAATAGTGGGGTATCAAGCACAAGGAAGTAGGAGCAAACCGAAGTCTCCTCGTCAGCCGTGTTAGTGCTCGAAAGGTTTCATCTAGGGGAATGTCGGTTAGGGACAAATGTTTGCTTTTAGTGTGGTATAATGGGGCATAAAATGAGAGAGTGTCCACAGAAGGGCACGGGTAGTAGGACACGACCTACGGGTTTAGCCGTTGTATCCTCCTCATCAGGTGTACAGCCTACGGGTTGTGGCATAGGTTCTGTAACACGCCGTACATTGCAGACCCTATTTGTTTGGGTGATCTAGGGCGTATTTATATGCCTTATTTGAACCATGTTTACCTTAGTTTTGAGAGCAATAAGTGCGTATTTTGTATTGGTTTTGATGGACTATTGATATTGTGCTAATGTCCGCAAAGAAAAGTCGAAGAAAGGAAAAAAATCAAAAGATTGGTGTCAGGCGCGCCCAGGGGCATGCCAAGACGCTTTATGCCAAAAGTTTATGGCACAGGCAACATAGGGGCACGCCAAGCAGTGTGCCAGGCCGCTTTTTGCCAAATTTCTTCTCCGACCACTAGTCTCTAAATAGGGCTCTGGGGTTATGGTATCATTATTCCATATTAGTGGTACTACTCTTGGACTATTTTGGCATCCAAATGAGGGTTAATTTTTCGTCCTTTTTATTTTTTTATCATTTTTATAAAGTTATGATAAATTAAGCCATGAGTGGCAAATATCGCTTATTATTGGGGTCGAGGCTACGAACATGAATCTCGTGAGTTGAATGTTGTCTTCACAATTATGGAATTATTTAAACATGAGATTGTTGGGGTATTACACATCGAATTTCGTGGGCTAAGTTAACATGTGTTAATGGGCTCAATTTAAGGCCCAAAATGGAGTAAAAGACATGGCCCAAAAGGGCAAATGACCTATTCTTCTATGTTGACCAAGTAAACATGGCATTTAATGCCAAGAATTGGCTAAGGATGACTTGAGAGATTATATAAAGGCACAAAAGCTGATATTTATTCATTATAACTCTCATGCCTTTCTAGATATTTCTAAAAACATTTTTTTCATCTCACAAACCCTAAGGCAACCATTTCCTTTGGACAAGATCGTCACTTTGAAATCTTGGGTAAGTGTTTACTCTTGTGCTTTAATATATTATATGCATGAGAGATGGTATAGATCATGATGGTTGAGTCTAAAAGTTTTGAGTAGTGCACTTTTGCTTTTTGCTAAAAGATGTGTCATCCATGTGATTTGAACTTGAAAGGAGACTTGAGGTTTTGATGGAAGTGAATGGTCTGTATGAAATATCAACATGTATGGTGTGGGTATTTCATTAACTTGTTATTTTTCTATGAGTATAAATTGTGGGATTGTTGTTGATATGTTGTTATGAAACGTATTAAGGTGACTTGATGGAGTAATTGTGACGTAGTGTTAAGAAGGAAGCGTAAAGGAGAAACTTGGCGTGAAATGCTATTGGTTTATGATGCCTTGGTCAATGTGTGGAATGTTGTGGTATATTTGGTGTGACAATGCCGTGAATGGTATTGTAAAGGATGAAACGATGTTATAGGGAAATCATGTAACTCATTGTCATTTTGCGCTTGTAAGGTAGTTAGTTGTTAACGTGAACTCCGTTATGTACTTGTGTTGTAGAGTAAAATGTAAGGGCAGAGCTTGATTATTGTATTCACATATATAACTGTGTATTCATACTGGGAATATAAGGTATGTAAGGTTATTCTTTCTGTATCCTTCTGCAGCACATATTTTTCACATTAACCTTGTACTTGTTCCATTCCGAAATGTCCAAAGGTTTCTCATTTCAGCTTGTCATATAGTATTACTCACAGGACCAATTGTGATTCACATGTCTCATGTTCATTGACTAATGTTTCAAAGTCCCTAGAATGTATAATCACCAATGTATCGCTCTTATAATGAAATAATGAAGTAATGTATAATTGTTTGTTTATTCTTGAGTAACATCCCAGGGGTGACAGAAAAGCCTAGCATGGGTTATCACAGTAACATCCCAGGGGAGACAAAAAAGCCTAGCATGGGTTATCACAGTAACATCCCAGGGATGACATATGAGCCTAGCACGGGTTAATCTAACATCCCAGGGGTTAAAATACCTAGCATGGGTTAATCTCATCCCAGGGGTGACAGAAAAGCCTAGCATGGGTAGAACTGTCACGCCCCGAACCCCGTTCGGGACGGACTGGTACCCGAAGCCGTTATGCTCATGTACTCTCATATGCATACCCTCGTGTGAATCATACTATACCTCGTGCAACTGAGCAAAAGTCATGGAAAATATGTACAATATGAAACTTGGCCGTTAGGGCCATTTTGTCAAAATGAACATACATATCTACATACTGTTCCCACATAAGTCTACAAAGCCTCTACAGATACATAACTAGGACAAACCTAGAGTCGAGACAACACCCCGCTCTATACTCATATACAATGCCAAACAAAAGTGCATAATGACTCAGAAAGCCCCGAAGTAACTGGAGCTCACCAAAGATCTGCAAATACCGTCAATCTACTGGGGAGGCGTACTAGTGCCTGCACCTACAACATGTAAGGTAGGTCCCCCGAGGGGGTCAGTACGAAGAATGTACTGAGTATGTAAGGCTGTAAGAAACTGCATGATAAAATACGTGTTGTACTGAAACCATAACGAGAGAAATAATTATTATGGATAAGTCTCCGTTCTGTATATGAGGAATTATGTTCATCGCATTTATTACTTTCATTTCTGACCCTTCGTCCATATCATCATCCGTCAAATAATACTAACACTTACATGCACACAGAATAACATGCGTATAATGCCGGACATCCAGCTGATCAGTGGGCATAATACAAACCGGACATCCAGCTAATCAGTGGGCCATAATGAAAATATAATGTCATGCATATGATACCGGACATCCAGCTGATCAGTGGGCATAATACAAACCGGACATCCAGCTGATCATTGGGCCATAGTGAAAATATAATGTCATGCATATGATACCGGACATCCAGCTGATCAGTGGGCATAATACAAACCGGACATCCAGCTGATCAGTGGGCCATAATGAAAATATAATGTCATGAATATGATATCGGACATCCAGCTGATCAGTGGGCATAATACAAACCGGACATCCTGCTGATCAGTGGGCCATAATGAAAATGTAATGTGATGCATATATCAACAAACATCCACCTTATCAAAGAGCCATAATATCATCATAATATCGTATAGTATGAAAAAAAAATATGATGCGGGACCATGGTTCATTACTTCTTCTCTTTACTTTTGAGATTGATACATTGGTAATTATAAGATCTTTATTCAAGAGACTTGCTTCCACGAAATTCGTCTATTCAAGAGATTTGGGTTATCAATATAACGTGCATCCACTCAATTGATAGGTTAACAGACTACTTACACACTTCCTGATTTCTTACTTGGGGAGAGATTGATATACTCACTTATGAGAGATTCATACATTGAGGATCAAGACACTATTTGAAACACACAAAGCTTACTTCGCTTCTTTACTTCTTGAGATTGATATCTCTAATTGAGGGATAGATATAGGAGTTCACACATTACCTCTTCTTTACTCTTATGAGATCTTATGAGATTGGTACTTCTACTTGTGAGGGATTGGTAGTCATAATATTATTGGATTTCGGAACATGACATGATTGGAAAGAAATGCTATTCAAAATAAATAGATTCTCTATGCATGGATACTTCCCTTGAGATAGATACATTATTGGAACTTATCTCATGATTGGAACTTAGGATTACTAACCAATGAATATGAGTTAGGTGAATCATCATTGACCAATGCATAAGGGACGTATGAGTAATACAATTCAATAACCGGGAATGGAATACCTTTGAACATTTCGAAATAGAACAAGCCCAAAGTCAATGTGAACAATACGTTGTAGAAGGATATGAAAAGGTAAAACCTTACATACCTTATCTTCCCAAATGTAAATACACAATCCAATATGTGAGCACAACAATCCCGCTCCTTTCTTACTCTACATCATAAGTACACAACGGAACCAACATTAACCACCAACTACCTTACACATGTATACGACAACAATGAGTTACATGTTTATCTTTAAAATGTCATTTCCTTTTCTACAATACCATTTACGGCATTGTTATACCAATAATACCCCATTCATTCCATAGATTGACCACAAGTTACATTCCAAGCATTTAAGAAGACCATGAATTACACGAGTCCCTTATAATATTATTTCACCCTTTATAATACCATTCAGTTACTTCGGGGCTTTCCGAGTCATTATGCACTTTTGTTTGGCATTGTATATGAGTATAGAGCGGGGTGTTGTCCTGACTCTAGGTTTGTCCTAGTTATGTATCTGTAGAGGATTTGTAGACTTATGTGGGAACAGTATGTAGATATGTATGTTCATTTTGACAAAATGGCCCTAACGGCCAAGTTTCTTATTATACATATTTTCCATGACTTTTGCTCAGTTGCACGAGGTATAGTATGATTCACATGAGGGTATGCATATGAGAGTACATGAGCATAGGTTGGTTCTCTCGGGCCATATCGACTTCGGGTGCCAGTCCGTCCCGAACGGGGTTTGGGGCGTGACAAAAGTGGTATCAGAACGGGTCGTTCCAAGGGTGTCTACAAAGCCGTGTCTGAGTAGAGTCTTGCTTATGGATGTGTAGCGTACCACATTTATAAGTAGGAGGCTACGGTACATGTAGGAGTTGTTTCCTTTCTTCATTCCTAGATCGTGCAATAGAGCCAATGTTGTAAGTGAAAATTTTATCTGACCATGGAATTGGTTTTCTAGTTTATAGTAAAATGCCGATCACAAGACGAGGTATGGATAAAGGAAAGAACGTAGACATGCCTGCCGGGGAAAGAACAAATAAATCACCACCTGATCTAGTTAGGTAATGCGGGGATGAAACTGAGTCCCCAGAATCACCTATTATTGTTACGAAACAAGAGTTTTGGGATTTGAGAAATGCAGTACAAATATTGACTCAGATAGTTGTTGCACAGAGTCAAGGACAATTTGGTTCAACGGTAAGGAATGATGATACAGATAGGGCAGCTAGTCGGAGGACACAGGATTTTCTGAAATTGGATCCTCCCACCTTTACTGGGTCAGATTTGAATAAATGTGGAAGTGGAGCAATAAAAGGAAAGTATCCTTGAAGCCTTAAGTGTTTGCGTATGTGTATGCTAATATGAAGATGCAATGACTACAAATAAAGCGATATTGTTAACATTCGAGGACGAATGTTCCTAAGGGGGGGAGAATGTAACACCCTGTACCTTCCCAACCCTATGTGATGGCGTTGAATAACGTTTACTTAGGTGTCGAGAGACATAAGTATGCATTTGGTAATGTTAATAATGAGGAAAATTGAAATTTGGCTTCATACATGTGATTAACCTTTTATAGGAGATGTTTTATGAATTTCGTGGAACATTTGTGGGGTTAAACATGAGGCTAAGAGGACCTCTAAACAAATTATATTAAGGCTAAGAAGTAAGTTAAAGAATAGGACTTGAAGTAGCTAACCAAACCCGCGAAGAAAAGTCAAAAACAAAAATTTTGGAAAAAAAATAAGGAGGGACGCGCCCAGGGGCGTGCCACGCCACTCTGGGCTGAAATTTTCAGTCCAGAGGAAGTAAAGGGGCGCGCCAGGCAACATGCCACGCCGCCCCTGCGCACCTTTCAAAAGTTGGAAATTTTGTTTAAGTCCCAAGGGTGCCCGGGGACGTATCAAGCCGATTTTTGTCACGTTTCTTCTACAACCACGAGTATATACATGAAATTAATGAAATATTATATTGGTATGATAAAATTACTCGAGAACGAATTTGGTGTCAAAATGACGATTTTACCCTTTTGGTCAAAATAGGTCATACGGGGCTAGAATTGCTTGTTCTTGGGATTGAGGCTATGGATATGAATCACGTGAGTGGAACTATTGTCGTAAATTGTATGAAATGCATTAAACATGAGGAATTATTAATTTTATTGGGTCAAGTAAAGCCTAAATTGGGATAAAAGACATGGCCCTTATGGGAAATTTGACCCATTCATCTTGGCCAAGTAGAGACTTATTATTGGACCAAGTGTGTGAGTAAAAAGGGTCATTAAGGGGATATAAAATGTGGAAAAATAAGATTTCTATCATTTTACGATTCTCATGCTATTCTAGAAATTTCCCAAAGATATTTCTCTCATTTCTCAAGAACCCTAAGCCAACTCTTTGGCCAAGAGCATCATTTGGAAAGTCTTGATAAGTGTATATTCTTATGATTTAATATCTTATATGCATGAGAGACTATGTAGATCATATTGGTTATGCTAGAAAGTGTTGGATATGGCACTTGGGGTTTTTACAAAAAGATGTGTAATCCTTGTGAATTAAACTTGAAAAAGGACTTGATGTTATGATGAAAGTGAATGGTGTTGATGATATCTCAACTTATATGGTGTTGTTAAGTCCATAACTTTCTATTTTTCTACATGTGTAAATTATGGGATTTTGACCGATATATGCTATGAAGTGTATTAAGGTGACTTGATGGATTATTTGTGATATGGTGGGAATAAGAAAGTGTAAAGGAGAAGCTTTGTGGTGAAATGTTGTTGGGTTATCATGTGTTGGTCAATGTATGAAATTGAATAGCATTTCTTTCCAATCATGTCATGTTCCGAAATCCAATAATATTATGACTACCAATCTCTCACAAGTAGAAGTACCAATCTCATAAGATCTCATAAGAGTAAAGAAGAGGTAATGTGTGAACTCCTATATCTATCCCTCAATTAGAGATATCAATCTCAAGAAGTAAAGAAGCAAAGTAAGCTTTGTGTGTTTCAAATAGTGTCTTGATCCTCAATGTATGAATCTCTCATAAGTGAGTATATCAATCTCTCCCCAAGTAAGAAATCAGGAAGTGTGTAAGCAGTCTGTTAACCTATCAATTGAGTGGATGCGCGTTATATTGATAACCCAAATCTCTTGAATAGACAAATTCCGTGGAAGCAAGTCTCTTGAATAAAGATCTTATAATTACCAATGTATCAATCTCAAAAGTAAAGAGAAGAAGTAGTGAACCATGGTCGCACATCATATTTTTTTTTCATACTATACAATATTATGATGATATTATGGCTCTTTGATAAGGTGGATGTTTGTTGATATATGCATCACATTACATTTTCATTATGGCCCACTGATCAGCTGGATGTCCGATTTGTATTTTGCCCACTGATCAGCTGGATGTCCGATATCATATGCATGACATTATATTTTCATTATGGCACTACTGATCAGCTGGATGTCCGGTTTGTATTATGCCCACTGATCAGCTGGATGTCCGGTATCATATGCATGACATTATATTTTCATTATGGCCCACTGATCAGCTGGATGTCCGATTTGTATTAAGCCCACTGATCAGCTGGATGTCCGGTATCATATGTATGACATTATATTTTCATTATGGCCCACTGATCAGCTGTATGTCCAATTTGTATTATGCCCACTGATCAGCTGGATGTCCGGCATTATACGCATGTTATTCTGTGTGCATGTAAGTGTTAGTATTATTTGACGGATGATGATATGGACGAAGGGTCAGAAATGAAAGTAATAAATGCGATAAACATAATTCCTTATATACAGAACGGAGAATTATCCATAATAATTATTTCTCTCGTTATGGTTTCACTACAGCACGTATTTTATCATGCAGTTTCTTATAGCCTTACATACTCAGTACATTCTTCGTACTGACCCCCTTGGGGGACCTACCTTACATGTTGCAGGTGCAGGCACTAGTAGCCTCCCTAGTAGAATGGATACTTCCCTTGAGATAGATACATTATTGGAACTTATCTCATGATTGGAACTTAGGATTACTAACCAATGAATATGACTTAGGTGAATCATCATTGACCAATGCATAAGGGACGTATGAGTAATACAATTCAATAACCGGGAATAGAATACCTTTGAACATTTCGGAATAGAACAAGCCCAAAGTCAATGTGAACAATACGTTGTAGAAGGATATGAAAAGGGAAAACCTTACATACCTTATCTTCCCAAATGTAAATACACAATCCAATATGTGAGCACAACAATCCCTCTCCTTTCTTACTCTACATCACAAGTACACAACGGAACCAACATTAACCACCAACTACCTTACACATGTATACGACAACAATGAGTTACATGTTTATCTTTAAAATGTCATTTCCTTTTCTACAATACCATTTACGGCATTGTTATACCAACAATACCCCATTCATTCCATAAATTGACCACAAGTTACATTCCAAGCATTTAAGATGACCATGAATTACATGAGTCCCTTATAATATTATTTCACCCTTTATAATACCATTCATGGCATTATCATACCAAAAATACCACAATATTTCATACATTGACCAACACATGATAACCCAACAACATTTCACCACAAAGCTTCTCCTTTACACTTTCTTATTCCCACCATATCACAAATAATCCATCAAGTCACCTTAATACACTTCATAGCACAAATCGGTCAAAATCCCATAATTTACACATGTAAAAAAATAGAAAGTTATGGACTTAACAACACCATATAAGTTGAGATATCATCAACACCATTCACTTTCATCAAAACATCAAGTCCTTTTTCAAGTTTAATTCACAAGGATTACACATCTTTTTGTAAAAACCCCAAGTGCCATATCCAACACTTTCTAGCATAACCAATATGATATACATAGTCTCTCATGCATATAAGATATTAAATCATAAGAATATACACTTACCAATACTTGCCAAATGATACTCTTGGCCAAAGAGTTGGCTTAGGGTTCTTGAGAAATGAGAGAAATATCTTTGGGAAATTTCTAGAATAGCATGAGAATGGTAAAATGATAGAAATCTGATTTTTCCACATTTTATATCCCCTTAATGACCCTTTTTACTCACACACTTGGTCCAATAATAAGTCTCTACTTGGCCAAGATGAATGGGTCAAATTTCCCATATGGGCCATGTCTTTTATCCCAATTTGGGCTTTACTTGACCCAATAAAATCAATAATTCCTCATGTTTAATGCATTTCATACACTTTACGACAATAGTTCCACTCACGTGATTCATATCCATAGCCTCAATCCCAAGAACAAGCAATTCTAGCCCCGTATGGCCTATTTTGACCAAAAGGGTAAAATCGTCATTTTGACACCAAATTCGTTCTCGAGTAATTTTATCATACCAATATAATATTTCATTAATTTCATGTATATACTCATGGTTGTAGAATAAACGTGACAAAAATCGGCTTGATACGTCCCCGGGCATCCTTGGGACTTAAACAAAATTTCCAACTTTTGAAAGGTGCGCAGGGGTGGCATGGCATGCTTCCTGGCGTGCCCCTTTACTTCGTATGGACTGAAAATTTCATCCCATAGCAGCGTGTAACGCCCCTGGGCGCGTCCCTCCTTATTTTTTTTCCAAAATTTTTGTTTTCGACTTTTCTTCGCGGGTTTGGTTAGCTACTTCAAGTCATATTCTTTAACTTACTTCTTAGCCTTAATATATTGGTTTAGAGGTACTCTTAGCCTCATGTTGAACCCCACAAATGTTCCACGAAATTCATAAAACATCTCCTATAAAAGGTTAATCACATGTATGAAGACAAATTTCAATTTTCCTCATTATTAACATTGCTAAATGCATACTTATAGCTCTCGACACCTAAGTAAACATTATTCAACGCCATCACATAGGGTTGGGAAGGTACGGGGTGTTACAAGAACAATAAAGATGAGTGAACGTAAAGTCAAAGAAAGTAACGAATGTAATGTACATGGTTCCAAACATACAAAACGATGGTTTATCCATATTGACTATTCTCTTATATTTGATTCCATTGATGTTATTATGTATGATGCAGTTTCTTATGGCCTTACATACTCAGTACATTCTTCGTACTGACGTCCCTTGTGGGACTTACCTTACTTTCTGCAGGCACAGGTACTAGTAGACCTCCACAGTAGATTGCGGATCATTTGCCAATCATTGGTGAGCTCCATTTGGTTTGGGGCTTTCCGAGTTACATGTGTACATTTGTTTTGGTATTGTAAATGTTGTATAAAGCGGGGACCTATCCCGACTTTAGGTTGGTTATAAATCGGGGGCTTTTCCCGACTTTAGGTTGGTTATAAATCGGGGGCTTTTCCCGACTTTAGGTTAGTTATGTCCATGTATCTGTAGAGGCTTTGTAGATGTTGGGGGACAAAATGAAGGAAATGTAAGGAACGTATGCTTTTGACATGGTGGCCCCAACGACTAAGTTTCATATATATCACAAGTTTTTCCATGACTTTCGCTATTGGCATCTTATATCTCTATGTAATGGTGATGCTTATTGAGTGACAAGCGTATGATTGTATATGAATGAAGATTGGTTATCTCAGGCCTTAACGGCTTCGGGTGCCAGGTCCTCCCCATTGGAATTCGAGGTGTGACAAAAGTGGTATCAAAGCAGGTCATCCTAGGGGTGTCTACAAAGCCGTGTCTGAGTAGAGTCTTGCTTATGGATGTGTTGTGCACCACATTTATAAGTAGAAGGCTACGGGACATTTAGGAGTTGTTTCTTTTCTTCATTTCTAGATCGTGCAATAGAGCCAAAGTTGTAGGTGGAATTATATCTGACCATTGTAATTGGTTTTCTTGGTAATAGTAAAATGTCGATGACAAGACGAGATAGGGGAAAAGGTAAGCAGGTAGATATACTTATCGGAGAAGGAACGAGTAAATCACCACCTGACCAAGCTAGTCAAGGTAGAGCTGACACTAAATTTGTATCGCGGACTTCCTTTACTTATCCAGCTCTAGAAGAGCCGAGAGGTGGAGAAGTACCTATAGAACAACCTATGAATGCCACTGACCAGCATTTAAGAAATGCAGTGCATATGTTGACTCAGATAGTTGTGGTACAAACTCAGGGACGAGCTGGTCCAACGATAATTGAGGATGACGCGGCTAGAGTAGCTAGTCGGCGGACATAGGATTTTCTTAAATTAGACCCTCCCATATTCACTGGGTCAGATCCGAAAGCAGATCCACAAGACTTTGTGGACCAAAAGGGCTCATGTTATGCAAGTGACTGGTGTAGAAACAGTTGAGCTCGCATCCTATAGATTGAAAGTAGAAGCTATATTGTGGTATGAAGACTGGAGAAGATCGAGGGGTATTGATGTACTTCCAGCTAGTTGGGAAGAATTCAAAACGACATTCCTTGATCATTTTCTTCCATATAAGATTCGGGAGGCACGTGAAGACCAGTTTCTAAATCTTCGTCAAGGGAATATGAGTGTTAGAGAATACAATCTGTAGTTTAATTCTTTGGCTCGATACGCTCCGAATGTAGTAGCCATAATGACAGATAGGATCCATCTATATGTGGACAGATTGGAGCCATATTTGGTAAGGGACTGCACTATTGCTGCTTTGAACAGAGATATGGATATAGCCAGAATACAAGCTTTCGCACAGAAGATGGAGGACCAGAGGCAAAGAAGAAGGGTACACGAATTTGAATAAGGGTCGTCAAAGAGGGCTAGACCTATGGGACAGTCTATGGTGTCCCAAGGAGAATCTAGGCCTTGGATTTTTCCTAGACCGCCTAGACCATCATTTTGTTCCCCTACAGTAGGTACTTCATCCCAATTCCGGGGATTTAGAGGCAGCCATTTTGGGCAGAGTAGTAGGCTTCAAGGTTTACAAGCAGCAGGATTTTCTCATCCTCCGTGTCAGTATTGCGGAAGGTACCATTTAGGTGAATGTCGATTGCGGACAAATGTGTGTTTTTGGCGTCGTACGATGGGGTACATAATGAGAGAGTTCCCACAAAGGAGCATGGGTGGTATAGCACGACCTATGGGATCAACTATTGCATCATCATCATCGGTTCCTTCCCTAGGCAGAGAAGTGCAGCCTATTAGGCATGGTAGAGCTGCTAGAGGAGTAGCTAGTTCCAGTGGAGCCCAAAATCGCACCTATGCTCTAGTGGACCGGCAGAATTCGAAGGCTTCTCCTAATGTAGTCACAGGTACATTATCTATATTTTTGCATAATGTATATGCATTGATTGATCTGGGTTCTACATTTTCATATGTTACTCCATTGATTGTTGCAAAATTTGAAAGAACACCAGAATTATTAATTCAGTCAATTGAAGTATCTACACCAGTTGGTGAATCTATTATTGCAAAAAGAGTATATCGTAATTGTGTGGTAACTGTGTGTGTTTATGATACACTGGCTGATTTTATTGAACTAGAAATGGTGGATTTTGATGTCATAATGGGTATGGATTGGTTGGCTTCTTGTTATGCCACGATGGATTGCCAAGCAAAGAATGTACATTTTCATTTTCCACAAACGAATGTTCTTGAATGGAAGGGTGATGTAGGGGTACCGAGAGGGAAATTTATTTCCTATCTTAAAACAAGGAAAATGATAGCCAAGGGGTACATATGTCACTTAGTAAGAGTGAAAGATACTGATGTGGAACCACCAACTCCTCAATCGGTTCCAGTGGTCAATGAATTCCTTGATGTATTTTCGTAGGATCTTCCAGGTTTACCACCAGAATGGGAAGTAGAGTTTGGTATTGATGTGATTCCAAGCACTCAGCGTATCTCTATTTCTCCGTATAGAATGACTCCAGCAGAATTGCGTGAATTGAAGGAGCAATTAAAAGACTTGCTGGACAAGGGCTTCATCAGGCCTAGTATGTCCATGTGGGGTGCACCAGTATTATTTGTACGGAAGAAATATGGCACATTGCGAATGTGTGTTGACTATCAGCAATTGAATAAAGTAACAATCAAGAACAAATATCCTCTCCCCAGAATCGACGATTTGTTTGATCAGTTACAGGGTGCCAAATGTTTTTCAAAGATTGATTTGAGATCGGGTTACCATCAAGTCAGAGTTAGAGAAAAAGATATACCCAAGATAGCTTTCCGAACACGGTATGGCCATTATGAATTTTTGGTTATGTCATTTGGACTAACAAATGCACCAGCTATTTTCATGGATTTGATGAATAGGGTATTTAAGCCATTTCTAGACGTGTTCGTGACGGTGTTTATAGATGACATCATGGTTTATTCAAGATCACAAGAGGACCATACTTATCACTTACGGCAGGTGTTACAAATTCTTCGTGAGCGTAAGTTTTATGCAAAGTTCTCGAAATATGAATATTGGTTAAAATTCATAGAATTCTTGGGTGACATTGTATCAGATGAAGGAATTCAGGTTGATACAGAAAAGATTAAAGCGGTGAAAAATTGGCCAAGGCCTACGACACCCACGAAAATTTGTAGTTTTATGGGTTGGCAAGTTATTATCGAAGGTTTGTTGAAGGTTTTTCTTCCATTGCTGCAGCTTTAACTAAGCTTACACACAAGGCAGTCAAGTTTCAGTGGAATGATGTATGTGAGAAAAGTTTCCAAGAGCTGAAAAATAAATTAACTTCCACAACCGTATTAGTACTTCCGGAAGGTACCGAAGGTTATGTAGTATATTATGATGCTTTCAGAGTTGTCCTAGGATGTGTATTGATGCAGCAAGGTAATGTCATAGCGTATGCATCACGACAGCTGCGGCCACATGAGAGAAACTATCCCACATATGATATTGAGTTAGCAACTGTGGTATTTGCTTTAAAGATATGGTGCCATTATTTGTATGGAGTTCATGTTGACATCTACACTGATCACAAAAGTTTGCAATATATCTTTAAGCAGAAGGATTTAAATCTGAGGCAACGGAGGTGGCTGAACTATTGAAAGACTATGATATTGATATCCTATATCATCCAGGAAAAGCGAATGTGGTAGTCGATGCATTAAGCCGCAAAGCTATAGAAAGCAATAGTGGCCAGTCGACGGAAAAGCAAGACCTAGTCAAGGATCTACACCAACTAGCCAGCTTGGGAGTTCGCCTTCTTGAATGTCCAGATGAAGGGGTTATTGTGCAAAATGCAGCACAATCTTCATTAGTAGCTGAGGTGAAAGAGAAACAGGATGCGGATCCTATTTTATTTCAACTGAAAGAAAATGTACAACAGGGTCTGACAAAGGCATTTGATCTTACGCAAGAGGGATTACTTCAATGCCAAGCTAGATTATGTGTACCAGATGTGGATGAGCTGAGGAGACAAATTAAGATAGAGGCGCATCATTCATGATATTCTATTCATCCGGGAGCTACCAAAATGTACCATGCCATGAAGAAGAACATTACAGAATTTGTAGCTCAATGCCCAAATTGTCAACAAGTAAAAGTGGAGCATCAGAAACCAGGAGGTTACATGCAATGTATCAATCTTCCAGTCTGGAAATGGGACATGATTAACATGGATTTCATCACAAGTTTGCCTCGTACACTGCAAAAATTTGATTCCATATGGGTGATAGTTGACAGGCTTACCAAGTTAGCGCATTTCCTACCTGTCAAGACCACCTATACAACTGAGGAGTATGCAAGATTGTATGTTAAAGAAATAGTGCGATTACATGGGATTCCAATTTCCATTATATCAGAAAGGGGAGATCAATTTACGGCACATTTTTGGAGATCTTTTCAGAAGAGCTTGGGTACACAAGTGAATCTGAGTATGGCTTTCCATCCGAATACAGATGGACAAGCAGAACATACTATCCAAACACTTAAAGATATGCTATGAGCGTGCACGTTGGACTTTAAAGGTAGTTGGGATGATCATCTACCTCTTATTGAATTTGCTTACAACAATAGTTATCATTCAAGTATCAAAATGGCACCTTATGAAGCTTTATACGGAAGGAAGTGTAGATCACCGATTGGATGGTTTGAAGCGGGTGAAACTGCTTTACTTAGGCCAGATCTTGTTCATCAAGCAATGGAGAAAGTTAAAGTGATCCAATAGCGGCTACAAATGGCCCAAAGTCGACACAAGCCATATGCTGATGTTACAAGAAGAGGGCTTGAATTTGCCATAGGTGATTGGGTATTCTTGAAGGTGTCGCCGATAAAAGGGGTAATGAGATTTGGAAAGAAAGGGAAGTTGAGTCCCCGTTCTATAGGGCCATATGAAATTATTCAAAGATTTGGGCAAGTTGCGTATGAATTGGCACTACCCCAAGAACTCTCCACAGTTCATCCAATATTTCATATTTCGATGCTTCGAAAGTGCATAGGAGATCCCTCTTGTATCGCTCCCATTGAAGATGTACAAGTTACGGAGGATCTCACATATGAAGAGACACCTATTGCTATTCTGGATCGACAAGTGAAGATATTAAGGAATAAAGAAGTGGATTCCGTAAAAGTACTTTGGAGAAATCAACAAGTAGAAGAAATCACATGGGAAGCCGAAGAAATGATGAAGTCAAAGTACCCGTATTTGTTTCACAAGGAATAAAAAGTTCAAAGTGCGGAAGGAGAGCAATAACAAGTAAGTATCTATAAGCATTATGTGTATATGTATATATGCTAACATAAAGGTACATTTATTGTAAATGGAAGATGTTATTAACATTCAAGGACGAATGTTTCTAAGGGGGAAAGGATGTGACACCAGTACATTTCAGACCCTACTTTCTTGGATGATCTAAGGCGTATTTATATGACTAATTTGAACCATGTTTACCTTAGTTTTGAGAGCAATAAGTGCGTATTTTGTTTTGGTTTTGATTGACTATTGATATTGTGCTAATGTCCACAAAGAAAATTCGAAGAAAGGAAAAAAAAAATCAAAAGTTTGGTGTCAGGCGCGCCCAAGGGCGTGCCATGCCGCTTTTTGCCAAAATTTTTATGGCACAGGCTGCATAGGGGCGCGCCAGGCAGTGTGCCAGGCCCCCTTTTTGCCAAATTTCTTCTCCGACCACTAGTCTCTAAATAGGGCTCTTGGGTTATGGTATCATTATTCCATCTTAGTGGTACTACTCTTGGACTATTTTGGCATCCAAATGAGGGTTAATTCTTCGTACTTTTTATTTTTTTATCAATTTATAATAAATTAGGCCATGAGTGGCAAATATCGCTTATTATTGGGGTCGAGGCTACGAACATGAATCTCGTGAGTTGAATGTTGTCTTCACAATTATGGAATTATTTAAAAATGAGATTGTTGGGGTATTACACATCGAATTTGGTGGGCTAAGTTAACATGTGTTAATGGGCTCAATTTAAGGCCCAAAATGGAGTAAAAGACATGGCCCAAAAGGGCAAATGACCCATTCTTCCATTTTGACCAAGTAAACATGGCATTTAATGCCAAGAATTTGCTAAGGATGACTTGAGAGATTATATAAAGGCACAAAAGCTTATTTTTATTCATTATAACACTAATGCCTTTCTAGATATTTCTAAAAATATTTTTTTTCATCTCACAAACCCTAAGGCAACCATTTCCTTTGGACAAGATCATCACTTTGAAAGCTTGGGTAAGTGTTTACTCTTGTGATTTAATATATTATATGCATGAGAGATGGTGTAGATTATGATGGTTGATTCTAAAAGTGTTGAGTAGTACACTTTTGTTTTTTGCTAAAAGATGTGTCATCCACGTGATTTGAACTTGAAAGGAGACTTGAGGTTTTGATGGAAGTGAATGGTGTGGATGAAATATCAACATGTATGGTGTGGTTATGTCCATAACTTGTTTTTTTTTCTATGAGTATAAATTGTGGGATTGTTGTTGATATGTTGTTATGAAACGTATTGAGGTGACTTGACGGAGTAATTGTGACGTAGTGTTAAGAAGGAAGCGTAAAGGAGAAACTTGGCGTGAAATGCTATTGGTTTATGATGTCATGGTCAATGTGTGGAATGTTGTGGTATTGTTGGTATGACAATGCCGTGAATGGTATTGTAAAGGATGAAACGACGTTATAGGGCAATCATGTAACTCATTGTCATTATGCGCTTGTAAAGTAGTTAGTTGTTAACGTGAGCTCCGTTATGTACTTGTGTTGTAGAGTAAAACGTAAAGGCGGAGGTGGATTATTTTATTCACATATAGGACTGTGTATTCATATTGGGAAGATAAGGTATGTAAGGTTACTCTTTCTGTATCCTTCTGCAGCACATATTGTTCACATTGACCTTGTACTTGTTCCTTTCTTAAATGTCCAAAGGTATCTCATTTCAGGTTGTCATATAGCATTACTCACAGGACCAATTATGATTCACATGTCTCATGTTCATTGACTAATGTTTCAAAGTCCCTAGAATGTATAATCACCAATGTATCACTCTTATAATTAAAGAATGGAGTAATGTAAAATTGTTTGTATATTCTTGAGTAACATCCTAGTGGTGAAAGAAAAGCCTAGCATGGGTTATCACAGTAACATCCCAGGGGTTACATAAGAGCCTAACATGGGTTAATCTAACATCCCAGGGGTTAAAATACCTAGCATGGGTTAATCTCATCCCAGGGGCGAAAGAAAAGCCTAGCATGGGTAGAAAGATAAAGATGAATGAACGTAAAGGCAAAGAAAGTAACGAATGTAATGTACATGGTTCCAAACATACAACACGATTGTTTGTCCATATTGAATATTCTCTTATATTTGATTCCATTGATGTTCTTATGTATGATGTAGTTTCTTATGGCCTTATATACTTAGTACATTCTTCGTACTGACGTCCCTTGTGGGACTTACCTTACTTGTTGCAGGCAAAGGTACTAGTAGACCTCCACAGTAGGTTGCAGATCATTTGCCAATCATTGGTGAGCTCCAGTTGGTTCGGGGATTTCCGAGTTACATGTGTACATTTGTTTTGGTCTTGTAAATGTTGTATAAAGAGGGGACTTGTCCCGACTTTAGATTGGTTATGTCCATGTATCTGTAGAGGCTTTGTAGATGTTGGGGGAAAAAATGAAGGAAATGTAAGGAATGTATGCTTTTGACATGGTGGCTCCAACGGCCAAGTTTCATAAATATCACATGTTTTTCCATGACTTCCGCTATTGGCATCTTATATCTCTATGTGATGGTGATGCTTATTAAGTGACATGCGTATGAGTGTATATGAATGAAGATTGGTTATCTCGGGCCTTAACAGCTTTGGGTGCCAATACGCCCCTTTGGAATTCGAGGCGTGACAGGTTCTAGAAGGACAGTTGGTGCAAGTGGAACCCAGAACCGTACCCATGCCTTAACTGATCAACAGAATTCGGAGGCTTCTCCCGATGTTGATACAGTTACACTATTCATATTTTTTTTTACATAAGGTATATGCATTGATTGATCCGGGTTTTACCCTATCATATGTTACTTCCTTGATGGTTAAAAAAAATTGTGAAAGGACACCAGAAATATTAGTTAACCCATTTGAAGTATCTACACCAAAAGGTGAATCTATTGTAGCTAAAAGAGTATATCGTAATTGTATAGTAATTGTTTGTGGTCATGATACATTGGTTAATCTTATTGAGCTGGAAATGGTGGATTTTATGGATTGTGCCACTATAAATTGCTGAGCTAAGAAGTTATAGGATGTTCTTGAATGGAAGGGTAATGTTGGAGCACCGAGAGGTAGAGTTATTTCTCATCTTAAGGCAAAGAAAATGATACCCAAAGGGGTACATATGTCACTTAGTAAGGGTGAAAGATTCTGATGTGGAGTCACCAACTCTTCAATCAGTTCCAGTGGTAAATAAATTCCTTGATGTATTTCCCGAAGATCTTTCGGGTTTGCCTACGGAACAGGAATTAGAGTTTGGTATTGACGTGAATCCAGGCACTCAACCTATCTTTATTCCTCCGTATAAAATGTCCCAGCAGAGTTACGGGAATTAAAGGAGAACTTAAAAAGACTTATTGGACAAGGGAATCATAAGGCCTAGTATGTCCACGTGGGGTGCACTAGTATTATTTGTACGGAAGAAAGATGGTACATTGAGAATGTGTATTGATTATCGGCATTGAATAAGGTGACAGTTAAGAATAAATATTCCCTCTTTAGAATTGATGATTTAAGTGAGCAATTACAAGGTGCCAAATGTTTCTCACAAGATTGACCTGAGATCAGGATATCATCCGGTAAGGGTTAGAGACAAGAATATACCCAAGACAGCTTTTCGAACACAGTATGGTCATTATGAATTGCTAGTTACGTCATTTAGGCTAACAAATGCACCTGCAATTTTTTTTTTTATGGAATTGATGAATAGGGTGTTCAAGCCATTTTTAGATATGTTCTTGACCGTGTTTAAAGGTGATATTCTGGTTTATTCAAGATCACAAGAGGACCACGCTAATTACTTACGGCAGGAGTTACAGATTCTTCATGATCATAAGTTATATCCGAAGTTCTCTAAGTGTGAATTTTGGTTAAAATCCGTAGCATTTTTGGGTTACATTGTATCTGATGACGGAATAAGGGTAGAGACACAAAAGATAGAAGCGGTGAATAATTGACCAAGACCTACGACGCCTACGGAAGTTGGCAGGTTATTACAGAAGATGTGTTGAAAGTTTTTCTTCCATTTCGGCACCCGTGACAAAGTTAACACACAAGGTGACACAAGGTTCAGTGGAATGATGCGTGCGAAAAGAGTTTCCAAGATTCGAAAGATAAATTGACTTCTACCCCCACAATGGTACATCCGAAAGTCACAGAAGGGTATGCAGTATATTGTGATGCTTCAGGAGTCGGCTTAGGATGTGTATTGATACAGCACGGCAATGTGATAGGTTATGCCTCAAGACAATTGCGTCCATATGAAAGAAATTATCCAATACATGATCTTGAGTTAGCAGTTGTGATATTTGCTCTAAAGATATGGCGCCACTATACTGATCAAAAAAGTTTGCAATATATCTTTAAGCAAAAGGACTTAAATCTGAGGCAGCGGAGATGGCTCGAACTATTAAAAGATTATGATATTTATATTTTGTATCATTCGAGGAAAGTAAATGTGGTAGCCAATGCATTAAGCCGCAAGGCAATAGGAGGCACTAGTAGCCAGTTGATGGAAAAGCAAGGTATAGTCAAGGATTTACATCAATTAGCAAGCTTGGTGGTTCGTCTTCTTGAATCTCCAGACGAAGGGGTTATTGTGAAAAAATGCGACAGTGTCTTCATTTATAGCTGAGGAAAAGGAGCAACAATATGCGAATCCTATTTTATTGCAGCTGAAAAAGAAGGTACAGCAAGGTTCGACAAAAGTATTTGACCTTACGCCAGGGGGACTGCGTCAGTGTCAGAATAGATTGTGTGTACCTGATTTATATGAGCTAAGGAAACTGATTAAGGCAGAGGCACATCATTCATGGTAGTCTATTCATTCGGGAGCTACAAAAATGTATCATGATTTGAAAGACATGTATTGGTAGGGAAATATGAAGAAGAACATTGCAGAATTTGTAGCTCAATGTCTAAATTGTCAACAAGTAAAAGTAGAGCATCAGAAACCTGGAGGTTATATGCAATGTATCAATCTTCCAGTTTGAAAGTGGGACATGATTAACATGGATTTCATCACAGGTTTTCCTTGTACACTTCAGAAATTTGATTCCATATGGGTAATAGTTAACAGTCTTACCAAGTCAGCGCATTTCCTACCAGTTAAGACCACCTATACAGCTGAAGAGTATGTACGGTTGTATGGTAAAGATATAGTGCGATTACACGGGAATCCAATCTCTATTATATCAGACAGAGGAGCTCAATTTACTATACATTTTTGGAGATCTTTTAATAAGAGCTTGGGTGCTTGGGTACACAAGTGAATTTGAGTCTGGCTTTTCATCCTCAGACAGATGGACAAGCAGAACGTACTATCCAAGACTTTAAAGGTAGTTGGGATGATCATGTACCTCTTATTGAATTTTCTTACAATAGTAGCTATCATTCAAGTAAAAAAATGGCACCTTATGAGGCTTTATATGGAAGAAAGTGTAGACCACCAATTAGATGGTTTGAAGTGGGTGAAACTGCTTTACTTGGGCCAGATCTTGTTCATCAAGCTATGGAAAAAGTTCAAGTGATCCAACAGCGGCTACAAACGGCCCAAAGTAGACACAAGTTATATGCTGATATTAGAAGAAGTGGGCTCGAATTTGCCATAGGTGATTGGGTATTCTTGAAGGTGTCACCAATTAAAGGGGTGATGAGATTTGGAAGGAAAGGGAAGTTGAGTCCACGTTATATAGGACCATATGAAATTGTCCGAAGATTTGGGCAAGTTGCGTATGAATTAGCATTTCCCCAAGAACTCTCCACAGTTCATCCAGTGTTGCATGTTTCGATACTTCGAAAGTGCATAGGAGATCCATCTCGTTTTGCTCCCATTGAAGATGTACAAGTTACGGAGGATCTCACCTATGAAAAGATACCTATTGTTATTCTTGATAGACAAGTGAAGAGGTTAAGGAATAAAGACGTAGTTTCTGTAAAGGTACTTTGGAGAAATCAACAAGTAGAAGAGATCACATGGGAAGCTGGAAAAAAAATAATGCAGTCAAAGTACCCGTATTTGTTTCACACAGAAGAAAATGTTCAAAGTGCGGAAGGAGAGCAATAACAAGTAAGTATCTATAAGCATTATGTGTATATGTATATATGCTAACATAAAAGTGCATTTGTTGTACATGAGAAGAAGTTAACATTTGAGGACGAATATTTCTAAGGGGGAAAGATGTAACACCCCGTACATTTTCGACCCTACTTGGTTGGTAATCTAGGGCATAGTTATATGCATTATTTGAACCATGTTTACCTTAGTTTTGAGAGCAATAAGTACGTATTTTGTATTGGTTTGATGGACTATAGATATTGTGCTAATGTCTGCAAAGAAAAGTCAAAGAAAGGAAGAAAATTAAATTTTAAGTGTCAAGCGCGCCCAGGGGCGTGCTGGGCCGCTTTTGACAGAATTTGTTTTTGGAACAGGCAGTATAGGGGCGCGCCAGGCAGCGTGCCAGGCCGCTTTTTGCCAAAAATTTTCTCCGACCACTAGTCTTTAAATAGGGCTCTTGGGTTATTGTATCATTATTCCATCTTAGTGGGACTACTCTTGGACTATTTTGGCATCCAAATGAGGGTTAATTCTTCGTCCTTTTTAATTTCTTATAATTTTTATCAATTTATGATAAATTAAGCCATGAGTGGCAAAAATCGCTTATTCCTGGGGTTGAGGCTATGAACATGAATCTCGTGAGTTGAATATTGTCTTCACCATTATGGAATTCTTTAAGCATGAGATTGTTGGGGTATTATATATTACATTTGTTGGGCTAATTTAATCTTGTACAATTGGGCTCAATTTAAGGCCCAATAATTAGGAAACATAAATATCTGCTTTCTGCAATGAGGAAATACTTGTGGGAAAATCGCGTTGTCTACTGACGCGTCAGTCCGCTCTTATGGCCCTTATGTGATTTGAACCGACGTAAGGAGGTTCAGTCAAGTATAGTATAGTGTGGCTTATGGTTCTAGTAGCATAGAGGAGTGAGATATATCGAAGAATGAACTTAGCCTTCAACCACATATGGGGTCCTTTAGGCAGCCGATTGCCCGTTGGGCTAATTTAATCTTGTACAATTGGGCTCAATTTAAGGCCCAATAATTAGGCAAAAGACATGGTCCAAAATGGAAAATGATCCATTCTCAATGTTGACCAAGTAAATACTTCAATTATTAACCCTAGTGTGGTAAGGATGGCCATGAGGGGCTATATATCAGATTTTTATTCATTTAGACACACATGCCATTCTAGACTTTTCCAAAAAAAAGATATTTTCTCTCTACTTTCAAACCCTAAGGCAACCATCTCATGGGACAAGATCACTCATTTGCAATCTTGGGTAAGTGTTTATTCTTATGATTTAATATATATTATGCATGAGAGATTGTGTAGATCATGATGGTTATGTCTAAAGGTGTTGAGTGAAGCACTTTTGCATTTTGCTAAAAGATGTGTCATCTATGTGACTTGAACTTGGAAGGAGACTTGAGGTTTTGATGGAAGTGAATGGTGTGGATGAAATATCAACATGTATGGTGTGGTTATGTCCTTAGCTTGCTTTTTCTATGTGTATAACTTATGGGTCTAACTTGTGGGACTGTTGTTATGAACCATATTGAGGTGACTTGATGGAGTAATTGTGACGTAGTGTTAAGAAGGAAGCGTAAAGGAGAAACTTGGCGTGAAATGCTATTGTTTTATGATGTCTTGGCCAATGTGTGGAAGTTGTGGTATTTTTGGTATGACAATGCCGTAAATGTTATTGTAAAGGGTGAAGTGACGTTATAGGGCAATCATGTAACTCATTGTCGTCTTATGCACTTGTAAGGTAGTTGGTTGTTAACATGTGCTCCGTTATGTACTTGTGTTGTAGAGTAAAATGTAAGGAAGGAGCTGGATTATTGTATTCACATATAGGACTGTGTATTCATATTGGGAAGATAAGGTATGTAAGGTTACTCTTTCTGTATCCGTCTGCAGCACATATTGTTCACATTGACATTGTACTTGTTCCATTCCAAAATGTCCAAAGGTATCTCATTACAGTTTGTCATATAGTATTACTCACAGGACCAATTGTGATTTCTCATGTCTTATGTTCATTGACTAATATTTCAAAGTTTCAATAATGTTCCAACCACCAATGTGTCAATCTTATAACAAAAGAACGGAAGTAATGTATCACTCTTATAATGAAAAAATGAAGTAATGTATAATTGTTCGTATATTCTTGATTAACATCCCAGGGGCAACATAAATGCCTAGCATGGGTTAATCTAACATCCCAGGGGCGACATAAAATCCTAGCATGGGTTAATCTAACATCCCAGGGGCGACAGAAAAGCCTAGCATATGTTAATCTCATCCCAGGGGTTACAATACCTAGCATGGGTTAACCTCATCCTAGTGGCGAAAGAAAAGCCTAGCATGGGTAGAACGATATAGATGAATGAACGTAATGGAAAATAAAGTAATGAATGTAATGTACATGGTTCCACATATACAAAACGATGTTTTTATCCATATTGACTATTTTCTTACATTGATTCCATTGAAGTATTTATGTATCATACAATTTCTTATGGCCTTACATACTCAGTACATTCTTCGTACTGACGTCCCTTGGGGGACTTACCTTACTTGCTGCAGTCACAGGTGCTAGTAGATCTCCACAGTAGGCTGCGGGTCATCTACTGATATTGGTGAGCTCCAGTTGGTTCGGGGCTTTCCGAGTCACATGTGTACATATGTTTTGGTATTGTGGTGTTGTAAATGTTGTATAAAGCGGGGACTCGGTTTCGACTGTAGGTTGGTTATGTCTATGCATCTGTAGAGGCTTTGTAGATATTGTGGGACAAAGGAAGGGATGTAGAAAACGTATGCTTTTGACTTGATGGCTCCAACGGCCAAGTTTCATATATATATATATATATCATATGTTCTCCATGATTTCCACCATTGGTATTGTCTATTTGCATGAGATGACATACTGTTCACTAAGGGATAGTCACATGAATGTACATGAATGAAGATTGGTTCTCTCGGGCCTTAACGGCTTCGGGTGCCAGTCCGCCTCATTGGAACTTGAGGCGTGACATGAATAATGACTTACAACTCTTGGACTTGGGTAACTACAACTTTACTATCTACCATCTTATAGTCCAAGAATTTGGAAACAATGAATGTCTTCATTCCGGCATCCTCTGTTTTGTACTTCTTTTCGAAAGCATCCCAGAGGTCCTTTGAGATCTTTATCTGTACACATTGTATAGCTCATCTTGTAAGCCACTCAATATTTAATTCTTACATAAAAAATCCGAGTACTTCCAAGCTTCAATTACTACAAAGCGATCCTTTTTCGGAGTATCCTCCGACAATATAGGAACACTTTCTGTGATGAACTTTTGCAGACTCAAGGTAGTCAGATAAAAGAACATCTTCTGCTGCCAACATTTGAAATCAACACCAGAAAATTTTCCTGGTTTTTTCGCTGGTGTCATGGCATGAGCATCATTCGTACGACTTGAAGTAGCAATGTTTGTTGCTGCAACATTCGTCGTTCCATCATTGACTTGAATTTCACTATTCATTTTGTTGTCACAAAGAGACAACCAATTTAGTATTTTAAATACTAACAATAAAGTTTTTAAAGTTTAAACAACTTGTTTCTAGTTTAACGACGAAGTTTTTATATTCTTCAAATTGTCAACCGAATGATCTTTGACTAGTGATGAAGTTTTTATATCTCCAAATCACTATCAAGTTCAGACAGAGTAGAAAACCAAATGGTTTTAATCTCCAGAAACCAAAAAATACAGATTATAATTCCTTAAGATTGTTGTTTCCGGGTACAAATATCTGTATTTAATCAACAAGAATTTCAACTTTAAGTTCAAGAACAATAAAGAAGTTCAACAACTTCAAACACAAGGTCAACAATAATGAACTATCAAAATGAAGTTTCTACTATTTTCTAGAAAACAACAAAATCGTAAGAAAGAAGATGAAATAGAAAAGTAGAATTAAGTCCACCAAATTCACGGTGTGTCCTTAAGGAATTTATTCCCCTCAAGTACCCGAGGTTATCGAATCTTTCTTCCCAAGATAAAATGATTCACTTCAGTAGAATAGTGGTACCTCAAATTCTACCGAACTTCGAACGCACTCAATGATTTTTTTATCACACTTGAGTTTTTTCAAGAAGAAGATAGTGGTTTTCTTTCACAAATTTCATCATTATACCTGAGGAAAAATTCAGATATTTATAGCCAAAAGGTGTTCCTTCATAAGAGAAGCAATGGTTCCAGAAAATTATACTATTTCAAATCGATGGGACCACCTGCACCCGCAGGTCACAAATGGCACGCAGCAGAGGCATCTGCGTTGGCCACCTGCGTCCGCAGGTGACGACTTACGCGCAGGTCATCTTTTCTCGTGAAACAGTGTGTCGTCTGCCTCAAAGGGGCGCGTCCCTTTGAGGTGCGTTGTGACATGCGTCCGCACATGCCATGTGCGTCCGCAAATGGAGAAGAATCATTTAACTTTGTCCAAAAAGATAATCTCTCGATCTATCATTTGCCAAATCCAAATCCGAAGCTGAGCCGAGCGAGTGACGATGATGACGGTGTGAAGATTTTCTTGTTCTTGCCTCACTATCCACATGAAGGAATGCCTCTTAATATATGCATAAGAATGTTTCTTTAAGCCGAAGCATAGCCGAGCGAGCGACGACGACAATGGCTCGAGGCTTGTCTTTTTCTTGCCTCACTATCCACATGAAGGAATGCATCTCAATATATGCATAAGAATGTTTCTTTCTCCCACCAATGTGGGAGAACTTTACATCTTAAAAGTGAACTACACATTTCACTTTTCCTCCAATTTTTCTTCCCTCCATTTTCCATTCACAATACTTAGAACCCAACAAACACTTTATCTAACTTTCTAGCCACACAAGTATACTTTATAGGTGATTTTATTTGAACTACACCTGTAACATATTTTTAACATAATTTATGACTATTTTCAACAAAATGTGTATTATTTCAGATTTGAATATTTGTTTTGTTTATGTGAGTCAATTATGTTTTTTTCAGTAAGGATTGTTGTTGGAATAAATAAGATTCTTCCATCCCTAATTTAGAGGTTTTAAATTTAAGTTCTGAATATAAACGCTCTTTTATCTCTGATGGGCCTTATGCGTCACTAATGCGATTACCGGACAATATCAAATATTAAAAAAAATAAAAAATAAGACTATTATTATTTGAGAAGTCAAATTATTCGCTTTCTTTTTAAGTTTTTAGACATTCTAAATATAATTATAAGAAATTATTGTAACACCCCGTACCTTCTCAACCCTACTTGACGACATTGAATAATGTTTACTTAGGTGTCGAGAGCCATAAGTACGTATTTGGTAATGTTATCGATGAGATAATTGATATTGGGCCTCGTACGTGTGATTAGACCTTTGTAGAAGGTGTTTTGTGACTTCGTGGAGCATTTGTGGGGTTAAAAATGAGGCTTGGAGGGCCTCCAAACAAAGGATATTAAAGGTAAGAAGTAAGTTAAAGAATAGAACTGGAAGTATCTAACCGAATCCGCAAAGAAAAGTCGAAGAAACAAAAAATTAAAAAAAAAATGAAGGAGGGGCGCGCCAAGCGGCGTGCCGGGGTGGTTTTCACCAAAAATTTTTGTCACGCCCCAAATCCCATCGGTACGGATTGGCACTCGTAGCCGACAAGGCCCGAGAGAACCAACCTTTGTCTCTATTCAATCATATGCATGCCATAAGAGCTATAGATACCAACAATGGAATTTATGGAACATGATATATATATACATATGTGAAACTTGGCCGTTGAGGCCACCAAGTCAAGAACGACATATCCTTTTTACATTTATACACCCACATCCGTCTACAAAAGCCTCTAACAAATGCATTGACCAAAATGAACTAAAAGTCGGGACAAGTCCCCGCTTTATACAATATGTACAACACCAAAACATATGTACAACTGTGACTCGGAGAAGCCCCGAACTAACTGGAGCTCACCAAAGATCTGCAACACTGGCAACCTACTGTGGAGGCCTACTAGTACCTGCGCCTGCAGCAAGTAAGGTAAATTCCCCAAGAGGGGTCAGTACGAAAGAATGTACTGAGTATGTAAGGCCATATGAAACTTGTAAGATATGAAAATATGTCAAGAACTCAAGTTCAAATGCATAACCAATATAGATAAGTCACAATGTAGATGAGTCACTATTCCGTACTTTGGAAACCATGTATGTTGCTTTCATTACATTCTTTGTATCTTTGCTTCCATGATTATTCATCTTTGCCTTTGACCTGTGATACCCGGGCCCCGACTGAACAGTGGGTTTTAATCATAACATTGCGTTATGTTGGGATCGGCTCGAGCTAGGCTTATGCCCCTAGAGCTTCCACCCTATGAATCAATGTATATATCGGGATCGGCTCGAGCTAGGTTAGTACCTCTAGAGCTGCCACTCATACAACATTTCAGGTTCGGCTCGAGCTAGGTTATTACCCTTAGAGCTGCCCCCTGTCAGGATCTGTATGAGCTAGGCTTATGCCCCTAGGACTGCCCCCTAATCCAACAACCTCGGGATCTGCTTGAGCTAGGCATTTTGCCCCCAAAGCTGCCACCCATACTTGATCATTGACCACATATGCATTACTTTGTTTATTACTTTGAGATTCATACCATGATAGTCACAACTTTACTTGAAGCTTTGGATCATTAACCAATGAGTGAGGGACATGTGAATAAACATTGTTGGAAACATAGCCTTATTGGAAATATATCACCATTGGAACCATTAGACAATAATCAATGAACAAGATACATGAGTATAACCACTATTGGAACTTTGGAACATAACATTGTTGAGCTTTTGGAACATTATTCATGAATATGAGACATGAGATTCACAATTGATCAATGAGTAGGAAATATATGATAATGACCATCGATAACCGGATATAGAATACCTTAGCACATTTCGAGATGGGACAAGCAAAATGTCAATGTGAATACTATTTGTCGCAGAAAGATACGGACAGAGTAACCTTACATACCTTGTATTCTCAATACGAATATACAATCCTAGAGGTGCATACAATAGTCCCGCTCCTTCTTTATGTGTCACTCTACATCACAAATATATAACGGGATTCACATTAACCATCAACTACTTTACAAATGCATATAACATCAACGAGTTACATGTTTACCTTTAAACATGCCATTTCCCCTTGACAAAACCATTGATGAAATTATTATTCAAAAAATCCCCCAATATTCCATACATTGACCAATACATAAGAATCAATACATTTCACCACAACACTTCTCCTTTACACTTTCTTATCCATACCACATCACAAATAATCCATCAAATTACCTTAATATACCTCATAGCACATATCGGCCAAAATCCCACAATTTACACTTTTAGAAAAATAACAAGTTTAATAACAAAATCACACCATACATGTTCATATTTTATCCATACCATGCTCTTCCATCAAGACATCAAGTCTCTTTTCAAGTTCAAATCACAAAGATGGTACAATTTTCACCAAAAGCATAAATACACTATTCACCTCCTTGCCAACATAACTATCATGATATACATACCATCTTAAGCATATAAGATATTAATCCATGAGAGTAGGCACTTACCAAGGCTTGCAAAGTGATGATATTTACCAAAGAGTCCAAAGGAAATAGTTGCCTTAGGGTTTGGAGACTAGAGAAATGTTTGAGAAATATCTTAAAAGGCATGAGAGTGTTATATGAATAAAATATGATTTTTTCCTTTAAATACACTCTCAATTCATCCTTATCCATTCCTTGGCATTAAATGCCATGGTCCCTTGGTCAAAGTGGAAGAATGGATCATTTTGCCCTTTTGGGCCATGTCTTTTATTCCATTTTGGGCCCTAATTTTGGGCCCAATTGCACATGTATCTTAGCCCATCAACTTTCATGTATAATTCACCATATATATAATGTTTAAATAATTCCATAATTTCACGATAATATTCTCTTACGAGATTCTCATTCGTAGTCTCAATCGCAAAAATAGGAATTCTAGTCGCCCATGGCTTCATTGAACATTTTGGATAACTATTTATATTTCATGATTTGATCATGTAGGAGTATGTAGGAGTGTATTGAAGTATTTGAATCTTTAACAATGCTCAAAGAACTCCAAAGAACCAAAAGAAACCATATAAAAATCGACGTAGAATTGCGTTACAAAACGAGCGCGGAAGGGCACAATTTGTTGTGCCTTGCGCCACTGCTGCAAAGCAAGGCAGTGATGCAAGATTTACTTGCCCTATGAACCTGAAGGCTTGTGCCACACCCCCTGAAACATGGCAGTGGCGCAAGTTTTCATGTCTTGTTGAATTTTTTTCCTCTTTTGCAAATACTAGCATATCATCCAATGCCCCATCAAAACACTACAAAATACATACTTAGTGATCTTAATCATCAATTAAACATGACTCCAAGTCACCAAATGGGGTTAGAATGTGTACGGGGTATTACACAAATGCTCCACGAAATCAAAAACACCTCCAACGAATGTCTAATCGCACATATTCGGTCCGATATCAAATATTTCACCAATGACACTATAAAACACATACCCATGGAATCTCGACACCTAGGTATATATGAACCCAAGGTATCAAATGAAGTTAGAAAAGTACGGGGTGTTACATTCTTCCCCCCTTAGAAACATTCGTCCTCGAATGTTAACAACATCGTCTTATTGTCACGCCTCAAATCCCCTTGGGGCGGACATGGCACCCGAAGCCGTTAAGGCCCGAGAGAACCATTCTATACGTTCACATACTTGTCATCATTGGGCTAGCATTCAATCACTTATGGTTACAACATATCAATAGTAGAAATCTAATAAGAACATTTATATAAACATGAGACATGGCCGTTGGAGCCATATGGTCAAAAAAAGGTACAACGTTCCTTCCTTTAACTATACAACATCTACAAAGCCTCTACCAGATACATAACCAAACCTACAGTCGGGATGAGTCCCCATTTTATACATATGTAATACAATACCAAAATCAACATGTACATACGACTCGAAAAGCCTCGAACGAACTGGAGCTCACCAATAATTCGCAGATAACCCGCAGCTTACTGTGGAGGTCTACTATTACCTGTGCCTGCAGCAAGTAAGGTAAGTCCCCCAAGGGACGTCAGTACGAAAGAATGTACTGAGTATGTAAGGCTATAAGCAACTGCATGAGATATAGGAACTCAAATGGAATCAAATACAAGTGAATAAATAATACTGATAAACCACCTTTACTGTAATCGTGGAACCGTATACATTACATTAATTACTTCCCTTTCTCTTTCTTTACTTTTCTTGTCTTTATAAGGCATGCCATACATATACCCAACTGATCAGTAGTAACATAATCTGGGATCGTCTCTATGCTGGGCTATAAGCCCCCTCGAGCTGCCACCCATAAATAATAAGTCAGGATCGTCTCTATGCTAGGCTTTAAGCCCCCTCGAGCTACCACCCATAAATGGTAAGTCGGGATCGTCTCTATGCTAGGCTTTAAGCCCCCTCGAGCTGCCACCCGAACATAACCATATTGAGTTACTTACTTTATTTAACTTTGAAGTTGTTATAGTGGTGGTTATAGCATTATGGATCCTTCTTGGAACAACAAAAGAGAACATCTGAAATTTGATAGTAAATGTGTATTGAGGTACTTTTAGAACATTTCGGAGTGGAAACTAGGTCATTAGCTAGGTAGACAATATATGATGCCAAAGGATACGGGAAAGAGTAACCTTACATACCTTAACTTCACACCACGTGATTACAAAGATTCAGCTCCTTCCTTACATGTTACTCTACAATACAAGTACGTAATGGAGCTACATTAAAAGCTAATCACATTATAGGTTTACAAGGCGGTAACTAATTACTTAACGGAAAGTAAAAATCTGTCCGACCACCCCAACACATAGTCTATTATTCAAACCTCCTTTATACTTTCACATAACTCTATTTCAGCTCCTACATGGCATCCCACTGCCTCACAATAACAATGCGACCAAAACAGCCCATATGTTGACATAGACATTACGAACCGATAGGATTACCTATCTAGTTTATCCTTTACATTTCCACTCCAACGAAACTCCATATATTTATCCCATAAGGTCACCCTACTGCCTCCCACAATAACATACCAAAAAACAGTCCACAACAGTTCCAAAATTCAGTTTAACATTACAAGAGAATATTCTCTTTTCATCACACCAAACGTTCCATTTACAAACACGTATAAACATTTCCATCAAGACATACATAAAAATAAATGAACCAGGGGCAGAACAACACTTCAACACACTGAAATTTCATCCTCCAACTTCATTTCTTCAAGACCTTAAGCTCCTTTACAAGTCCAAACCACAAGGAAGACAAATTCATTAAAACTAACACAAGTGGACTGCCAACTAATTAAGGGACTGTCCTTCACATTTTAAACATAACCAACCTGATTTCCACACTTTATTATACATATATCACATTAATATACAAGGGTAAACACTTAACAAGGATTTAAAAGTGGAGGATTCACCCAAGAACCCTAGGGAAATTTGGGGCGGCTAGTAGGGTTAAGAGAGAGAGAAAAATGTTAATTTTTCTGGACTGTTTTTCAGCAATGAATTAAATGGAAAAATGAGCTGAGATGACCTTTATATACTCCATCATTGAACCGCCTACACATTCCATCCTTAGCCAAGTTTTTGGTCCAAAATAGTCCAAGTAGGTGATGCACCTACTTGGTTATTAAATCTGTCCAAATCAGTCCAAGTAGGTGATGCACCTACTTGGTTTGTTTCTACATGGATCACCTTTGTTTTGGGCCTTAATTAAACTTGGAGTTGGGCTGATCATTCTTTCCCTTTTAATTACTTAACTTGGGCCTCAATTGAGTCCATTAACATAGGTCCAAATGCAGCCCAATAGCTTAAGTAGATGACACACCTACTATCTCAATTAAGTCACGGAAGCACCTCACTTACGTTTTCCCCTTTTTCCAACGTCTCAATCCCTCTACCTTAATACACCACTTAACTCTAACTTTAATCCTAAGTACATCCTTGTTCTCCCAAGTTTAAATACTTTTACCCATGTTAGGTTGGTCGTAGAAGTTTCAAAAATGTACGGGGTATTGTACTTGAATCAAAGAACTAGTTGATCCATTACCTATTGCCACAAGTCCGTACCATTTTCCAGATAAGTGAAAGTAGTGTGTATAGAATACGGGGTGTTACACTTATGTACAACAAATGCATCTCTATATTAACATACGCATACACATACACATAATGCTTTTAGATACTTACTTGTTATTGTTCCACCTCCGAACTGTGAACTTCTTGGTGCATTTGAAATAGATGGGGATACTTGGATTTCATCATTTCCTCAGCTTCCCATGTGATCTCCTCTACTTGTTGGTTTCTGCAAAGGACTTTTACGGATGTGACATCTTTATTCCTCAATCTCTTTACTTGTAACTCTAGTATAGCAATGGGTACCTCTTCATAAGTAAGATCCTCCATAACTTAAAAATCCTCTACGGAAACAATACGAGATGGATCTCCTATGCATTTTTGAAGCATCGAAACGTGAAATATCGAATGAACGGAGGAAAGTTCCTGGGGTAGTGCCAACTCATACGCAACTTGCCCAAATCTTCTAATGATTTCATATTGGCCTATGTAGCGTGGACTCAATTTCCTTTTCTTTCCGAACCGCATTACCCCTTTCATCGGTGACACCTTTAAAAATACCCAATCACCTATGGCTAATTCAATCCCTCTTCTTCTAACATCGACATATGACTTGTGACGACTTTGAGCCGTTTGTAACCGCTGCTGGATCACTTTAACTTTCTCCATAGCCTGATGAACAATATCTGGCCCAAGTAAAGTAGTTTCACCCGCTTCAAACCATCCAATTGGTGATCTACATTTCCTTCCGTACAAGGTTTCATAAGGTGATGCATGTACGCCAAGCCAAGATAAAAAGTTCAAAAACTTTGAATTGAGTCAATACTTTAGAGGCTTGAAAGGAGTTTTTTGGAACAAGGGACTGAAGCTTAGGAACGTGCTAAAATGAAAGTACAAGGCTACAAGAGGAAGACTACTCAAAGAAAGGAAAAGAGGCTATGTACTCAACGTGGCTATTATTTAAATGCAAGCCTCTTGACTAAGAAGACCCTTAATTCATTAAGGGTATTTTTGTAATTAGTAGTATAGTCTATAAATAGTGGAGCATAGCTCATTTTAGATAGATCATCTTGATGAATGTTGAATATTAAATACTCTTTTGAGAGTTTGAGAGCTTGTTGAAGCTTTTGATTGTTTCAAGTTTATAAAGGAGGGTTGCTTGGGAATATAATTCCCTTGAGGTCTTTCACATACGTTTAGGTGCTTATTTGGATATTTGAAGGAGGTCTTTTCTTTCTATAGAATTGGTTGCCTTTGATTCCACTTTTGTGTCTACCTTTCTATCCCTTTTATCTTTGTTTATCTTGTTTCTTTGTTTCCTTTGTTCTTTTAGCTTCCGCGTCTTCTTTCTTGTATCATTTGGTATCAAGAGCTTGGATTGGGTTTGTTTCAACAAATCTAAGTCTTGGGTTTTGGTATTTTCTCAAAAAAAAAAAAATCCAAATTTTTTTTTGTTTTGATTTGTTTTTTTTGATACTAGATATTGATTCCCTAGTGTCTTGTGATTCTAGATCTCAAATTTCGTTCAATTCAGAGTTGTAGAATTGAAGATACCATTAAAGGGTTTTGAGCTTTTGAAACTTTGTGGATTTTGAAAAGTGGGTTTATTTTTGGCTTGATTTTGAAAGCTAAAAATTAGTGGGGTTTGTTCGTGGCATTGAAAGGAACACGTGGGCGAAAATTTCATTGAATTTGGAGCAAAAACGAAGAAGTTATGAGCATTTGAAGATTGAATTTTTTTCTTGTGTTCTTGAGAATCTTCATATTGTTCTTGAAGAAGAAAGTAGAAAAAGTATACTTTGATCCAAAAATTTTAAGGTCAAAGTTGGTCAAAGTGTTTGTAGGTCCATTTGTGAAAAAAAAAATAAAAAAAAAATGCCACATCAGCAGCGCATGTGGGACAGTTTCAGAGAGCTAAAAATGCAGGTTTTTGACACTTAGTTTTTTTTGGGGGGGTCCTAAAGTTTTTTGGACCTAAAAATTTTTCTAAGTGTCCAAATTTTGTGATTCTTTTTTTGTTCTCTTTCTCTTTCGATCAATCAACTATTTAACAAGTAATTAACATCTTTAATCACTTGTTAACTAGTTTTAAACATCAAGTCATCTACTTTGATCCTTCATATTAAGTAACAGCAAGTAATTCCTTCTCTACTTTTGTTACTTTGTTTTTGAGTCCAATTTTTTTTTTGTGCTAATTTCTCTTGGCTTTTCTTCTTTATTTTCTCCTGAAAACTTCTTGGGTCTCATCCTTAGCTTTTGAACTTTCTTTCTCGAGTCAACAAAAATCTGTTCTTGACCTCAAGTAGATATTGGACCCTTGTAACTCATCGGACTAAACAAGATACAATCATTGGCCGAAGCAATTTGTGAGGCAAGAAAAGGTGTGATTTCTTGAGTGATTGTGAGCTTTTTTTCTAAACTAACCTAATGTGTTTGCTTGCTTTGGTTTAGTGACTTCAATAGGTACTAATGGCGGGTCATGAAAAGAAAAACCAAGTTCCCATCGGGGAACCCTCTTTGGGTGAATTGTTAAACTTGTTCACCACCCTCTCTACCAGAATGGAAGGACGGTTGGATCAGTTGAGTACTCGAATTAATCGATTGCAACTTATCTTTCCACCAACTTTCCCTAATCCTCATCAAGGACTTGAAGAGTGTACCAATGCATTGAGGGGATTCTCATCCCAAGGTAAACAAGACCTTTCTTGTGGGCTTCAAGGTAAAATAGCTAAACTTGACACTTTCGAATTTTCAAATGAACAAAGTGTGAGTGATAGCTTGTCTTAATGTGAACTTAATAATTCTTTGCCACATAGTGATAATGTCTATGTTGAGAGTGTTCATACACTAGTTGATCCTATTGATGACCGAATTGATTCTTCTTGTGAGATCGATTTGTGTCCACCTAGTGTTGACACTTGTGACTTGAATGAAAGTACATTGTCATGTGATTCTTTGCCATGTTTTGATAATGTGTTTGTTGAGAATGTGGATACACTAGTTGATCCTATTGATGACCGATTTGATTCTTCTAGTAAGATCAATTTGTGTCCACCTAGTGTTGATACATGTGTTTTGAATGATAGTTCATTATCAAGTGATATTGGTATTGATCAACTAGCTTTTGCGTCTAGTCCACTACTTGAGGGTGTTTGTGATGTGATTAATGAACCTCAAGTTAGTGATGATGTTGATATCGTTGGTCAATCGAATAGGAGTGACCCTTTGATCCTGCCTCTTAATGAAGATCCTATTGCTTGTTTGGCTCATAGGGATGATCATGCTTTTGAAACTTTTTTGAAACTTGATAATTGTCTTTTTGAGAGCGAACTTACATGTTCTAATCCTCCTTATTGGATTGACCCTTCTCTCTTTAAGTATAATGTCTTGTTTGAAGAGGATGAAATCACTCCTAGTCAGCTACCTAGTGGTGTAGATCATGTTAATGATGTAGCTCTTCTTGAGGGCTATATTCTATATAACAACCCACTATGGTGTGACAATATTCCTCCTAAAGATGGAAATCTCTTCTTGGAAGATGAGAGTACTCTTATGGGAATGGAATGTGAAGAAATGGAAGGTGCTCTTTATGTCCCAACTATTTCTTCTTCTTTGAGTGCTCCAATTCTTGAGCATACTCTTGATAATGTTCTTGCACATAATAGTGAACATGTTCTTAAGGACACCGTAGAGGAAATCACTTTGCGTGACACCTTTCTTTACTCTCTATTTGCTTATGATATTGCCAATGGTTGTGTAGAGAGTATGTCTTTTTGTGATCGAGGCATCTTTAGGGAGAATGAGCATTACTTTGACTCATGTTCATGGATACTTCTCCCATTTGACCCCGGTGACCATTTGAAATGTGGTGGGTTTTATACCCCAAACTTGGTGTTTGGTCAAAAGGGTACATCTTTGTGTGGTACACATAGTAGCAACACTTCTTTTCCTTCATGTGATAAATGCTTGGTGTTACTACTTAATTATATTATGAGCTTAAATGCAATATGTTTGTTAACTTGTGTGGGGGATACCTTTGTATTTGACCCCTATGATGATTTGGGAGTAATCCCATTCTTGGAGATAGCTAGTGTATTGAGTGAACTCTTACTTTAGAATGATCTTGTTCAAGACCTTGCACTTAGCTTTGGAAATTATCATGTGACTTTTGACTTAAAAGGGTTTTTGTGCTTGTTGAAACATAGAACCAATGTGGGTTTTTATGTGTGGTTGACTAATTACCATGGTTCTTATGGTTTTTCCCTTTGTCAAAGTCTTTTGAATGGCCAAGTAGCATTTATTTTATGGGGTTGCGAGCCCGTGATTGCTCATTTTGATGCTTGGCTATATGCTAAGTGTGTTCCTCCTTGGCTTGGTGATAAGTTTGATGTTGCTAACCCTAACCCTTCTGCCATGAGGATCTTGTTGTTGCTTGTTTTCCCTATGGTTTTTGCTAGGTTTGGATTTGAAGACAAATCCTTTTCAAGAAAGGGAGAATGATGCATGTACGCTAAGCCAAGATAAAAAGTTCAATAACTTTGAATTGAGTCAATACTTTGGAGGCTTGAAAGGAGTTTTTTGGAACAAGGGATTGAAGCTTAGGAACGTACTAAAATGGAAGTACAAGGCTCCAAGAGGAAGACTACTCAAAGAAAGGAAAATAGGCTATGTACTCAAAGTGGCTATTATTTAAATACAAGCCTCTTGACTAAGAAGACCCTTAATTCATTAAGGGTATTTTTGTAATTAGTAGTATAGTCTATAAATAGTGGAGCATAGCTCATTTTAGATAGATCATCTTGATGAATGTTGAATAGTAAATACTCTTTTGAGAGTTTGAGAGCTTGTTGAAGCTTTTGATTGTTTCAAGTTTAGAAAGGAGGGTTGCTTGGGAATCTAATTCCCTTGAGGTCTTTCTCATAGGTTTAGGTGCTTATTTGGATATTTGAAGGAGGTCTTTCTTTCTATAGAATTGGTTGCCTTTGATTCCACTTTTGTGTCTACCTTTTTATCCCTTTGATCTTTGTTTATCTTGTTTCTTTGTTTCCTTTGTTCTTTTAGCTTTCGCTTCTTCTTTCTTGTATCATAAGGTGCCATTTTAATACTTGAATAAAAGCTATTGTTATACGCAAATTCAATAAGAGGCAAATGGTCATCCCAACTGCCTTGAAAATCTAACGTGCATGCTCGTAGCATATCTTCAAGTGTCTGAATAGTACGTTCTGCTTGTCCATCAGTCTGAGGATAGAAAGTTGTACTCGAATTCACCTGTGTACCCAAACTCTGCTGAAAAGATCTCCAAAAGTGTGTTGTGAACTGTGCTCCTCTGTCTGATATAATGGAAAGTGGAATACCATGCAATCGTACTATCTCTTTCACATACAACTTCACATAATCCCCAGTTGTATAGGTCGTCTTGACTGGTAGAAAATGCGCTGACTTGGTAAGCCTGTCCACTATAACCCATATAGAATAAAACTTCTGCAATGTACGAGGCAAACTTGTAATGAAATCCATATTAATCATAACCCATTTCCAGACTGGAAGAGTGATACATTGCATGTAACCTCCCGATTTCTGATGTTCCACTTTCACTTGTTGATAATTCGGGCATTGCACGACAAATTCTGCAATGTTCTTTTTCATATTTCCCCACCAATACACTTCTTTCAATTCATGGTACATTTTAATAGCACCCGGATGAATAGAATAGCGCGAATGATGCGCCTCTGTCATAATTCGTGTCCTCCACTCATCTACGTCCGGTACACATAATCTCCCTTGACATTGAAGTAGCCCTTCTTGTGTAAGATCAAATGCCTTGGTCAAATTCTGCTGTACATTTTCCTTTAGCTGTAATAAAATAGAATCAGCTATCAAGGAAGATTCTGCTGCATTTTGCACAATAACTCCATCATCTGAGGATTCAATAAGTCGAACTCCCAAGATGGCTAGTTGATGTAGATATTTGATTATCTCTTGCTTTTCAGTCACCTAGCCACTAGTGCTTTCTACTGCCTTGCGGCTCAATGCATCAGCTACTACATTTGCTTTGCCTGGATGATAAAGAATATCAATATCATAGTCTTTCAAGAGCTCTAACCACCTTCGCTGCCTCAAATTGAGTTCCTTATGCTTAAAGAGATATTGCAAACTTTTGTGATCCATATAGATATCAACATGAACTCCATATAAATAATGACGCCATATCTTTAAAGCAAAGACCACTGCTGCTAATTCAAGATCATGTGTGGGATAATTTTTCTTGTGTGGCCGCAACTGTCGTGAGGCATATGCTATGACCTTACCGTGTTGCATCAATACGCATTCGAGGCCAACCCCGAAAGCATCACAATACACTACATAACCTTCGGTACCTTCGGGAAGCACTAAAACTGGTGTGGAAGTTAATTTATCTTTCAACCTTTGGAAGCTTTTCTCGCACGCATCATTCTACTGAAATTTTACTGCCTTATGTGTAAGCTTTGTTAATGGTGCAGCAATGGGGGAAAAACCTTCCACAAATCTTTGATAATAACCTGCCAGTCCAAGAAAATTACGAATCTCTGTAGATGTCGTAGGTCTTGGCCAATTTTTCATTGCTTCGATCTTTTATGTACCAACTTGTATACCTTTATCTGACACAATGTGGCCCAAGAATGCGACTGATTTTAACCAAAACTCACACTTGGAGAACTTTGCATACAACTTACGCTCACAGAGAATCTATAACACCTGCCGTAAGTGATTACCATAGTCCTCCGGTGTTCAGGAATAAACTAGGATGTCATCTATAAACACCGTGACGAAAACCTCCAGAAATGGCTTAAACACCATATTCATCAAATCCATGAACACAGCTGGTGCATTTGTTAGTCCAAATGACATAACTAAAAATTCATAATGGCCATACCGTGTTTGAAAAGCTGTCTTGGGTACATCTTTTTCTCTAACTCTGACTTGATGGTAACCCGACCTCAAGTTGATCTTTGAAAAACACTTGGCACCCTATAACTGATCAAAAAAATCATCAATTCGAGGGAGGGGATATTTGTTCTTGATCGTCACCTTATTCAATTGCCGATAGTCGATGCACATTCTCAACATTCCATCTTTCTTTCGTACAAATAATACCGGCGCAGCCCACGGGGACATACTAGGCCTAATGAAGCCTTTGTCCAGCAAATCTTTCAATTGCTCATTCAATTCACGCAATTCTACTGGAGCCATTCTATATGGAGGAATAGAAATAGGCTGAGTGTCTGGAATCACATCAATGCCAAATTCTACTTCTCGTTCTGGGGGTAAGCCTGGAAGATCCTCTGGGAACACATCTAGAAATTCATTGACCACTGGAATCGACTGCAGAGTTAGTGGTTCCACTTCAGTATCTTTCACCCGTACTAGATGGCATATATAACCCTTAGCAATCATTTTTCTGGCTTTCAAATAGGAAATAAATCTTCCTCGTGGTGCCCCTACATTAGCCTGCCATTCAAGAACATTTTCGTGCGGAAAGCAAAATTGTACCTTCTTGGCCCGACAATCTACCGTAGCATAACAAGAGGCCAACCAATCCATTCCCATGATCACATCAAAATCCACCATGTCTAATTCAATGAGATCGGAAAATGTATCATGACCACACACAGTTACCACACAGCTACGATATACTCTTTTTGCAATAATATATTCACCGGTAGATACTTCAATTGATTTTATTAATAATTCTGGTGCCTTTGCATATTTTGCAGCAACCAATGGAGTAACATAGGAAAATGTAGAACCGGGGTCAATCAATGCATATACATTGTATGAAAATATGGATAATGTACCTGTGACAACATCAGGGGAAGCCTCTGAATTCTGTCAGTCCACTAAAGTATAGGTACGATTCTGAACCCCACTAGTACTGGCTGCTCCTCTGGCACCCCTACCACGGCCAATAGACTGCACACCTCGGCCCAGTGAAGGAACTGATGCTGATGATGCAACGGCCGATCCTGCCGGTCATGCTATACCACTCATGCTCCTCTGGGGACACTCTCTCATCATGTGTCCTGTCATGCCGCACCAGAAACAAGCATTTGTCCCTACTCTACATGTACCTGTATGAATACGCCCGCAGTGCTGACACTGCTGATGAGGATAACCTGTTTCCTATGATCCGTGACCTCCACTACTCTGCCCAGATAGTCCATCTCTAGACCATCGAAACTGAGAATGAGCACCCCCTGTGGAATAGGAGAACGATGGCCTAGGTGGCCTAGGAAACATACAGGGCCTAGATCCTCCTTGGGACATCGTAGGTTGTCCCATAGGTCTAGCCCTTTTGGACTGTCCCCTATCAAATTCATGTACCCTTCATCTCTACCTTTGATCTTTCATTTTCTGGGTGAAGGCCTGAATTCTCGCTATATCCATGTCCTTGTTCAAGGCCGCAATGGTGCAATCCCTTACCAAATATGGCTCTAGTCTGTCCACGTATCTATGGACCCTGTCTGTCATCGTAGCCACAATATTTGGCGCATATCGAGCCAAGGAATTAAATTGCAAGCTATATTCTTTGACACTCTAATTTCCTTGAAGGAGATTTAGAAACTGATCCGCACGTGCCTCATGGATCTCATAGGGCAAGTAATGATCAAGGAAAGCCACTTTAAACTCTTCCCACGTAGGTGGATTAGCACCAATATCACGGGATTTCTTCCAATCCTCGTACCACAATATTGCCTCTCCTTTCAATCTGTATGCAGCAAGTTTAACTATTTCTACCCCTGTCACGTGCATAACTTCCAAGGCTCTCTGAATTTGATCCACGAAGTCTTGTGGATCTGCTTTTGGATCTGACCCTGTGAAGATAGGAGGGTCCAGTTTCAAGAAATCCTGTGTTCTGCGACTTGCCACTCTAGCCGCATCATCATCATGTGCCATTGGACCAACTCGTCCTTGACTCTGGGCTGCCACTAACTGTGTTAACATATGAACTGCATTTCTAAGATCCTGATCTGTGGCATTCATTGGCGGTTCTGCGGGTACTTCTCTACCAACTGGCTCCTCCGAAGCTGGAAAAGTAGACGAAGACTGCGATGAAATTTCAACATTTGCTCCACCTTGACTAGCTTGGTCAGGTGGTTGTCTACTCATTCCTTCTTCAGCAGGCACATCTGCCTGCTTCACTTTACCTCTACCTCTTCTCGTGATTGGCATTTTGACTACACCAAACAAAAATAATAACTATGATCAGATTCAATTCAACTTACAACACTGGCTCTATTGCACGATCTAGAAGTGTAGGAAGAAACAACATCTTAAATGTCTCGTAGCCTCGTACTTATAAATGTGGTGCACAACACATCGATAAGTAAGACTCTACTCAGACACGGCTTTGTTGACACCCTCAGAACGACCTGCTTTGATACCACTTTTGTCACGCCCCGAATCCTATCGGGACGGATTGGCACTCGTAGCCGACAAGGCCCGAGAGAACCAAGCTTTGTCTCTATTCAATCATATGCATGCCATAAGAGCTATAGATACCAACAATGGAATTCATGGAACATGATATATATATACATATGCGAAACTTGGCCGTTGAGGACACCAAGTCAAGAACGACATATCCTTTTTACATTTATACACCCACATCCGTCTACAAAAGCCTCTAACAAATGCATTGACCAAAATGAACTAAAAGTCGGGACAAGTACCCGCTTTATACAATATGTACAACACAAAAACATATGTACAACTGTGACTCAGAGAAGCCCCGAACTAACTGGAGCTCACCAAAGATCTGCAACACTGGCAACCTACTGTGGAGGCCTACTAGTACCTGCGCCTACAGCAAGTAAGGTAAATTTCCCAAGGTAAACCAATTACAATGGTCAGATATAATCCCACCTATGACAATGGCTTTATTGCACGATCCAGAATGAAGAAATGAAACAACTCCTAAATGTCCCGTAGCCTCCTACTTATAAATGTGGCGCACAACACATCTATAAGCAAGACTCTACTCAGACACGGCTTTGTAGACACCCTTAGAACGACCTGCTCTGATACCACTTTTGTCACGACCCGAATCCCATTAGGGCCGGACTGGCACTCGGAGCCGATAAGGCCCGAGAGAACCAATCTTTGCTCATGTGATCTCATATGTATGTTCGCGTATGAATATAATCTTATCTCATGTAATTAAATATCAATGGCAGAAGTCATGACAATATGTGCAATATATGAAACTTGGTCGTTAGGGCCATTGCGTCAAAATGAACGTACATATTTTACTTTTATGATACCCCACATATGTCTACAAAGCCTCTAATATATACATGATCATGTCTATACAACATTTGCAAAATACCAAAACCTAATGAACACATGTGACTTGGGAAACCCCGAAGCAACTGGAGCTCACCAACAATCTGCGGATATCTCGTCACCTACGGCTGAGATCTACTAACATATGTGCCTGCAGCATGTAAGGTAAGTCCCCCAAGAGGGGTCAGTACGAATAAAGTACTGAGTATGTAAGGCCATATGAAACTATAACAACACATAAGTACTTCCAAAAAATTAAGCGTAAGGGAATAATCAATATGGATATACCTCCGTCCTGAATATGTGGAACCATGTTCACTACTTCTATTATTTCATTACTTGGTCATTCAGTCGCATCATCATCATTCTTATCATAACCTTCATATTTGTATATTCACGCAAGGGATATAGTCTCATCTCTTTTACAACTATCTTTATTAGTGTTCACTCAACTAGTTAGTGATTCATAATACCTTATGGATCGTCACCTTATATGTAAGTATATAATACCGGGCCTCCACCTTTGGTGGGCTATAATAAATAAGTATATTGTACCGGGCCTCCATCTTTGGTGGGCTATAATATATAAGTATATAGTACCGGACCTTCACCTTTGGTGGGCTATAATATATAAGTATAATACAAGACATCCACCTTTGGTGGGTTATAATAAATAGTACCGGGCCTCCACCTTTGGTGGGCTATAATATATAAGTATATAGTACCGGACCTTCGCCTGTGGTGGGCTATAATATATAAGTATAATACCGGACATCCACCTTTGGTGGATTATAATAAATAGTATCGGGCCTCCACCTTTGGTGGGCTATAATATATAAGTATATAGTACCGGACCTTCGCCTTTGGTAGGCTATAATATATAAGTATAATACCGTACACCCACCTTTGGTGGGTTATAATAAATAGTACCGGGCCTCCACCTTTGGTGGGATACAATAACTAACATATCATAATATTGGGATTTTTCCATCTTGAACTTATACCCTTTAGATTGTGATCCATACTCAATAAAGCATAAAGTAACCATATGCACATTACTTCTTTACAACACCTTTTACTTTCCATAGTTATAAGAGTGACACATTAGAGATCATGACATTGATTGAAGCACACACTTATATACCCATACTCCTTTACTTTATCAGATTGACATCTTCACTTATGAGGAATAATTATATTAACTTGCACCTCACCTCTCTTACTACTCTTATGAGATTGGGACCCTTACTTGTGAGAGATTAACACCTTCACTTATAAGAGATTGATACTTTTACTTGTGTGAGGATGATACATTGAGGATTATGATACTATTAGAACACACATATATGCCTTACTTCACTTCCTTACCTTCAAGAGAGTGACACCTTTAATTGTGAGAGGTAGATATGTTAACTCGCACATTACCTCTTCGTTATTCGCATGAGATCTTATGATTCTAGTACCTTTACACTTGGGAGTGATTGGTACCAACATACTCATAATATTATTAGACTTTGGAACATGACATGATTGGAAAATGCTTTTCAAGAATAAATAGATTCTCTTACGTCTAACTTTCTTTGAGGTAGTTCTTTTAGAAATTTCAACGTTATGGCAACTTTCCTTAAAGCTTTGGATCATTAACCAATGGGTGAGAGATATGTGAATAAACATTGTGAGAAACATAACATTATTAGAAACATAACACTATTGAAACCATTGGAACATAATCCATGAACAAGGGACATGAGTATACCCACCATGGGAACCGTGGAACATAACCTTATTGGGCTTTTGGAACATTAACCATGAATATGAGACATGTGGTTCATAATTGATCAATGAGTAGGTAATATGTGATAATGACAATTGATAACCGGGTATAGGATACCTTAGTACATTTCGGGATGGAACAAGTGTAATACCAATATAAATATTATGTGCTGCAGAAGGATACCGACAGAGTAACCTTACATACCTTATCTTCCCATTATAAGTACACAATCCAATATGTGAGCACAAAAATTCTGCTCCTTCCTTACGTTTCACTCTACATCACAAGTACATAACTGAACCAACATTAACCACTAACTACCTTACAAATGCATATGACAACAATGAGTTACATGTTTATCTTTAAAATGTCATTTCCTTCTCTACAATACCATTTACGGCATTGTTACACCAACAATACCCCATTCATGCCATACATTGACCACAAACTACATTCCAAGTGTATAAGATTACCATGAATTACATAAGTCCCCTATAATATTATTTCACCCTTTACAATACTATTCATGCCCTTTTTCATGCTCACAATACCATAACATTCTATACATTGACCACAACATAACATTATATACATTGACCACAACATCACATACCAATATCATTTCACCACAAGGTTGCTCCCTTACACTTTCTCATAAGCACCATATCACAATTAATCCATCAAGTCACCTTAATACACCTCATATCACATATCGGCCAAAATCCCATAATATACACTTATAGAAAAATAACAAGTTTAAGACCACAATCACACCATACATGTTGATATTTTATCCATACCATGCTTTTTCATCAAAACCACAAGTCATAATTCAAGTTACAATCCCATGGATAACACATCTTTTTAACAAAAACCAAAAGTGTCATGTCCAACACTTCAAACCATAACCAACATGATATACATAGTATATCATGCTTATAATATGTTAAAGTTCAAGAATAATCACTTACCCAAGCTTTGAAGATGATGATCTTGTCCAAAAATGCCTTAGGGTTTGAAGAGCCACAAAGAGTTCTCTTGAAAATTCTAAAAAATGAGAGAAAGTGATGTGTGTGTCTAATGAAATAAAATCTGATTTTCCCCTCTTTTTATAGGCCTTGATTCCATTCTTATCCAATATTATTTGTGTGTATACTTAGTCAATGGAAGAATGGGTCTTTTTGACCCATTGGACCATGCATTTTGGCTCCACTTTGGGCCTCAAATTGGCCCATTAACACATATATTATCTTGGCCCACTAAAATAATATGTACTCCATCATATACGCGTTACAACTATATTCCCACTCACAGGATTTATATTCGTAGCCTCAATCCCAAAAACAAGCGATTCTAGCCACATATGACCTATTTTGACCAAAAGGGTAAAATGGTCATTTTGATGCCAACTTAGCTCACAAGTAATTTTATCATACCAATATAATACTTCACTCATTTAATGTATATGCTCATGTTTGTAGAATAAACTTGGGTTCCCAAAAACATTTCTACAACTGTTTTAACTTGGTAAGCCGATCAATTATTACCCATATGGCATCACATCTATTTATAACTAAAAAGAATCTCTACATAGCCTATAGACTTCAGATTCCAAACACTTTACCTTTACTTGTTATCACTTCGATTACTGAAGTATAAATTTTGCAATATTTTTTTTTTCATGTAATCCTGTCAATAAGTCACTTCCAAATCATGGTACATATTGATTACTCCCTACTAAATAGCATATCCTGAATGGTGCGCTTTACCATAATGCATTTCTTTAGCTCATATATATATCCGATACATAAAATCTTCCTGACACTTCAATCCGTTGCCTATAATTAATGCACATTCTCGATGTGTCATCCCTCGTTGATACAATTTACAATGGTACACCCTACGGGGGTAGACTAGTATCTTTCACATTAGTATCCTTCACTCTGACCAAGTGACATATGTACCCTTCCATTCAAGAAAATTCTTTGTGGAAAATGAAAATAAAATTTCTTTGCTCGGCAATCTATCGTGGCCTAACAAGAAGCCAACCATGTCATACCCATGGTAACATTAAAATCTATCATGTCCATCTCAGTAAGCTATTCAATGTAATGTGATCACAACATTTACTATACAATTGCGACATACTTTTTTAGCTATAATAAATTCACTAACTGGTGTGGACACCCCAAATAACTTGACTAGTAACTCTAGCGTTCCTTCAATTTTTCCCGCAGTCAATAGAGTAACATATGATAAGGTAGAACCCAAATCGATTGATGCATATACACTAGATAAAAATATAGATAACGTACCTGTCGCTATATCAAGGAGAGCCTCTGAATTCTGCTGACCTCGTAGGTCGTGTCATACTACCCGTGGCCCTCTGTGGGCAGTCTCTCTTGACGTGTCCTGGATTTTTACACCAAAAGCAAACCTCTATCTCAAACCAGCATTCACCTGAATGAAACTTTCCGCAGCGCTGGCACATTTGACGAAAAGATCCCGCTGTCTGCGAACCCCATATTCCACTACTCTGCCCAACCTAACTACCTCTAGATCCTCGAAAGGGAGGTGGAGTACCCGCTGTAGGGTAGGAAAATGATGGTCTAGGTAGTCTAGGGAGAACCCGAGGCCTAAATCCTCTTTGGGACGCCATGAATTGTCCCATGGGTCTAGCCCGCTTTGACGGCCCTGTCTCAGATTCTTGTATCCTTCCCCTTTACCTTTGATCCTCCATCTTTTGCGCGAAGGCTTGTATTCTTGCTATATCCATATCTTTATTTAACGTACCAATAGTACAGTCCCTTACCAAATATGAATCCAATCTGTCTACATACCGATGAACTCTATCGGCCATAGTCGCTACCATATTAGGAGCATATCTAGCCAACGAATTAAACCGAAGACTGTACTCCCTGACGCTTATTTTTCCTTGACGCAAATTTAAAAACTGATCCGTACGAGCCTCGCGGACCTCATATGGAAGATAGTGATCAAGGAATGTCGCTCTGAATTCCTCCCAACTAGCTGGAGGTGTACCGATACCTCTGGATCATTTCCAATCTTTGTACCATAATATAGCCTCTCCTTTCAGTCTATATGCTGCAAGCTCCACTGTTTCTACACCAGTCACATGCATTCCATCTAGATCCCTTTGAATTTGATAGATAAAGTCTTGCGGGTCTTCATTAAGGTCGAACCCGGTAAATGTGGGAGGATCCAATTTTAAGAAATCTTGTGTCCGCCGACTAGCTATCCTAGCCGCACCATCATCACTTGTCACTAGACCAACTCGTCCTTGACTCTGAGCAACAACTATCTGAGTCAACATCTGCACCTCATTTCTCAAGTCTTGTAACTCCCACCTAGTAACATTAACAGGCGATTCTGGGGATACTTCCCTCCTTTGTGGTCTCCCTGGAGAAGGTGCTCGTGATGTAAACTCAGTTTCAACCCCATATTGACTAGCTAGGTTAGGTGGTGATTTACTAGTTCCTTCTCCCGCTTGCATATCTACCTGCTTATCTTTGCCCATACCTTGTCTTGTAATCGGCATTTTTCTATATCAAAGAAAACCAATTACAATGGTCAGATATAGTCCCACCTATGACAATGGCTTTATTGCACGATCCAGAATGAAGAAATGAAACAACTCCTAAATGTCCCGTAGCCTCCTACTTATAAATGTGGCGTGCAACACATCCATAAGCAAGACTCTACTCAGACACGGCTTTGCAGACACCCTTAGAATGACCTGCTCTGATACCACTTTTGTCACGACCCGAATCCCATTAGGGCCGGACTGGCACCCGGAGCCGATAAAGCCTGAGAGAACCAATCTTTGCTCATGTGATCTCATATGTATGTTCTCGTGTGAATATAATCTTATCTCATGTAATTAAATATCAATGGCAGAAGTCACGACAATATGTGCAATTTATGAAACTTGGCCATTAGGGCCATTGCTTCAAAATGAACGTACATCTTTTACTTTCATGATATCCCACATATGTCTACAAAGCCTCTAATATATACATGATCATGTCTATACAACATTTGCAAAATACCAAAACCTAATGAACACATGTGACTTGGGAAGCCCCGAAGCAACTGGAGCTCACCAACAATCTGCGGATATCTCATCACCTACGGCAGAGATCTACTAACACCTGTGCCTGCAGCATGTAAGGTAAGTCCCCCAAGAGGGGTCAGTACGAATAAAGTACTGAGTATGTAAGGCCATAAGAAACTATAACAACACATAAATACTTCCAAAAAATTAAGCGTAAGGGAATAATCAATATGGATATACCTCCATCCTGAATATGTGGAACCATGTTCACTACTTCTATTATTTCATTACTTAGTCATTCAGTCGCATCATCATCATTCTTATCATAACCTTCATATTTATATATTCACGCAAGGGACATAGTCTCATCTCTATTACAACTATCTTTATTAGTGTTCACTCAACTAGTTAGTGATTCATAATACCTTATGGATCGTCACCTTATACGTAAGTATATAATACTGGGCCTCTACCTTTGGTGGGCTATAATAAATAAGTATATAGTACCGGGCCTCCATCTTTGGTGGGCTATAATATATAAGTATATAGTACCGGACCTTCACCTTTGGTGGGCTATAATATATAAGTATAATACCGGACATCCACCTTTGGTGGGTTATAATAAATAGTACCGGGCCTCCACCTTTGCTGAGCTATAATATATAAGTATATAGTACCGGACCTTCGCCTTTGGTGGGCTATAATAGATAAGTATAATACCAGACATCCACCTTTGGTGGATTATAATAAATAGTACCGGGCCTCCACCTTTGGTGGGCTATAATATATAAGTATATAGTACCGGACCTTCGCCTTTGGTGGGCTATAATATATAAGTATAATACCGTACATCCACCTTTGGTGGGTTATAATAAATAGTACCGGGCCTCCACCTTTGGTGGGCTATAATAACTAACATAGCATAATATTGGGATTTTTCCATCTTGAACTTATACCCTTTAGATTGTGATCCATACTCAATAAAGCATAAAGTAACCATATGCACATTACTTCTTTACAACACCTATTACTTTCCATAGTTATAAGAGTGACACATTAGAGATCATGACATTGATTGAAGCACACACTTATATACCCATACTCCTTTACTTCATCAGATTGACATCTTCACTTATGAGGAATAATTATATTAACTTGCACCTCACCTCTCTTACTACTCTTATGAGATTGGGACCCTTACATGTGAGAGATTAACACCTTCACTTATAAGATATTGATACTTTTACTTGTGTGAGGATGATACATTGAGGATTATTATAATATTAGAACACACATATATGCTTTACTTCACTTCCTTACCTTCAAGAGAGTGACACCTTTAATTGTGAGAGGTAGATATGTTAACTCGCACATTACCTCTTCGTTATTCGAATGAGATCTTATGAGGTTAGTACCTTTACACTTGGGAGGGATTGGTACCAACATACTCATAATATTATTAGACTTTGGAACATGACATGATTGGAAAATGCTTTTCAAGAATAAATAGATTCTCTTACGTCTAACTTTCTTTGAGGTAGTTCTTTTAGAAATTTCAACGTTATGGCAACTTTCCTTGAAGCTTTGGATCATTAACCAATGGGTGAGAGATATGTGAATAAACATTGTGAGAAACATAACATTATTAGAAACATACCACTATTGAAACCATTGGAACATAATCCATGAACAAGGGACATGAGTATACCCACCATGGGAACCGTGGAACATAACCTTATTTGGCTTTTGGAACATTAACCATGAATATGAGACATGTGGTTCATAATTGATCAATGAGTAGGTAATATGTGATAATGACAATTGATAACCCGGTATAGGATACCTTAGCATATTTCGGGATGGAATAAGTGTAATACCAATATAAATATTATGTGCTGCAGAAGGATACCGATAGAGTAACCTTACATACCTTATCTTCCCAATGTAAGTACACAATCCAATATGTGAGCACAACAATTCCGCTCCTTCCTTACGTTTCACTCTACATCACAAGTACATAACAGAACCAACATTAACCACTAACTACCTTACAAATGCATATGACAACAATGAGTTACATGTTTATCTTTAAAATGTCATTTCCTTCTCTACAATACCATTTATGGCATTGTTACACCAACAATACCCCATTCATGCCATACATTGACCACAAACTACATTCCAAGTGTATAAGATTACCATGAATTACATAAGTCCCCTATAATATTATTTCACCCTTTACAATACTATTCATGCCCTTTTTCATGCTAACAATACCATAACATTATATACATTGACCACAACATAACATACCAATATCATTTCACCACAAGGTTGCTCCCTTACACTTTCTCATAAGCACCATATCACAATTAATCCATCAAGTCACCTTAATACACCTCATATCACATATCGGCCAAAATCCCATAATATACACTTATAGAAAAATAACAAGTTTAAGACCACAATCACACCATACATGTTGATATTTTATCCATACCATGCTTTTTCATCAAAACCACTAGTCATAATTCAAGTTACATTCCCATGGATAACACATCTTTTTAACAAAAACCAAAAGTGCCATGTCCAACACTTCAAACCATAACCAACATGATATACATAGTATATCATGCTTATAATATGTTAAAGTACAAGAATAATCACTTACCCAAGCTTTGAAGATGATGATCTTGTCCAAAAATGCCTTAGGGTTTGAAGAGCCACAAAGAGTTCTCTTGAAAATTCTAAAAAATGAGAGAAAGTGATGTGTGTGTCTAATGAAATAAAATCTGATTTTCCCCTCTTTTTATAGGCCTTGATTCCATTCTTATCCAATATTATTTGTGTGTATACTTAGTCAATGGAAGAATGGGTCTTTTTGACCCATTGGACCATGCATTTTGGCTCCACTTTGGGCCTCAAATTGGCCCATTAACACATATTATCTTGGCCCACTAAAATAATATGTACTCCATCATATACGCGTTACAACTATATTCCCACTCACAGGATTTATATTCGTAGCCTCAATCCCAAAAACAAGCGATTCTAGCCACATATGACCTATTTTGACCAAAAGGGTAAAATGGTCATTTTGATGCCAACTTAGCTCACAAGTAATTTTATCATACCAATATAATACTTCACTCATTTAATGTATATGCTCATGTTTGTAGAATAAACTTGACATAAATCGGCCCGGTACGTCCCCGAGCACACTTGGACACTTAGAACAAATTTTGGAAGCTTACTAGTTTGGCCGTTCCAGCAAGCGTCTAGAGCTTCCCAGGGCACTGAGCTTTAGAATATTTCTGGTTTGGGCGCCAAAACAAGCGCCTGGCCCTTCCTATGGCGCTGAAAATTTTATTTTTAAAATTTTCGTTTCTTCGACTTTTCTTCGCGGATTTGATTAGATACTCCAAACCCTATTCTTTTAACTTAATTCTTACCCTTAATATCCTTTGTTTATAGGTCCTATTAGCCTCATTTTGAACCCCACATATGCTCCCTGAAAATCGCAAAACACCTCTTACGCAAGTTTAATCACATGTACAAGGCCAAATTTCAATTTTCCCATCACTAACATTACAAACTACATACTCATGGCATCTCAAAACCTAAGTAACCATTGTTCAACGTCATCACATAGGGTTGGGAAGGTACGGGGTGTTACATTCTTCCCCCCTTAGAAACATTCGTCCTCGAATGTTAGTAACATTGTTTCATCGTAATAACTTAAGCCAAAGTGGATCCTTCAATTATCATATACTCATAGAGTACTTGTAAAGACTTACTTATTATGACTCCAATTCCATATCCTGAACTTTGCTTTCGTGTCCAAAACTTACGATTACTTTAGATTTCATTATTTCTCTGGTCTCCCTTGTGACTTCTTCCATGTGTTCTTTTCACCTATTGTGCTTTTACGGAAGATCCTTCTTTACTTCTTATTACTTTCGCTTATCTAGATAGAATAGTAAGCCGTACTTCTTCACATATGAGATTTTTCCGTAACTGGTGGATTTCCACTGGGAGCAACATGGGATAATCTCTTATATACTTTCAAAGCATCGCATAGGAGATGCTAAATGAACTATAAAGAGTTCTTGGGATACTTTAAAGTCATATACGACTTGACCACATCTTCGAACCATCTTAGAAGGTGCGCTATATAGAACTAACTTCTCATGCTTAAACAGTACGGTTTGCTTGTTCCTCTGTCTGAAGACGAAAACCATGCTTACTTTCACTTGGGTTCCCAAAAACATTTCTACAACTGTTTTAACTTGGTAAGCCGATCAATTATTACCCATATGGCATCACATCTATTTATAACTAAAAAGAATCTCTACATAGCCTATAGACTTCAGATTCCAAACACTTTACCTTTACTTGTTATCACTTCGATTACTGAAGTATAAATTTTGCAATATTTTTTTTTTCATGTAATCCTGTCAATAAGTCACTTCCAAATCATGGTACATATTGATTACTCCCTACTAAATAGCATATCCTGAATGGTGCGCTTTACCATAATGCATTTCTTTAGCTCATATATATATCCGATACATAAAATCTTCCTGACACTTCAATCCGTTGCCTATAATTAATGCACATTCTCGATGTGTCATCCCTCGTTGATACAATTTACAATGGTACACCCTACGGGGGTAGACTAGTATCTTTCACATTAGTATCCTTCACTCTGACCAAGTGACATATGTACCCTTCCATTCAAGAAAATTCTTTGTGGAAAATGAAAATAAAATTTCTTTGCTCGGCAATCTATCGTGGCCTAACAAGAAGCCAACCATGTCATACCCATGGTAACATTAAAATCTATCATGTCCATCTCAGTAAGCTATTCAATGTAATGTGATCACAACATTTACTATACAATTGCGACATACTTTTTTAGCTATAATAAATTCACTAACTGGTGTGGACACCCCAAATAACTTGACTAGTAACTCTAGCGTTCCTTCAATTTTTCCCGCAGTCAATAAAGTAACATATGATAGGGTAGAACCCAAATCGATTGATGCATATACACTAGATAAAAATATAGATAACGTACCTGTCGCTATATCAAGGAGAGCCTCTGAATTCTGCTGACCTCGTAGGTCGTGTCATACTACCCGTGGCCCTCTGTGGGCAGTCTCTCTTGATGTGTCCTGGATTTTTACACCAAAAGCAAACCTCTATCTCAAACCAGCATTCACCTGAATGAAACTTTCCGCAGCGCTGGCACATTTGACGAAAAGATCCCGCTGTCTGCGAACCCCATATTCCACTACTCTGCCCAACCTAACTACCTCTAGATCCTCGAAAGGGAGGTGGAGTACCCGCTGTAGGGTAGGAAAATGATGGTCTAGGTAGTCTAGGGAGAACCCGAGGCCTAAATCCTCTTTGGGACGCCATGAATTGTCCCATGGGTCTAGCCCGCTTTGACGGCCCTGTCTCAGATTCTTGTATCCTTCCCCTTTACCTTTGATCCTCCATCTTTTGCGCGAAGGCTTGTATTCTTGCTATATCCATATCTTTATTTAACGTACCAATAGTACAGTCCCTTACCAAATATGAATCCAATCTGTCTACATACCGATGAACTCTATCGGCCATAGTCGCTACCATATTAGGAGCATATCTAGCCAACGAATTAAACCGAAGACTGTACTCCCTGACGCTTATTTTTCCTTGACGCAAATTTAAAAACTGATCCGTACGAGCCTCGCGGACCTCATATGGAAGATAGTGATCAAGGAATGTCGCTCTGAATTCCTCCCAACTAGCTGGAGGTGTACCGATACCTCTGGATCATTTCCAATCTTTGTACCATAATATAGCCTCTCCTTTCAGTCTATATGCTGCAAGCTCCACTGTTTCTACACCAGTCACATGCATTCCATCTAGATCCCTTTGAATTTGATAGATAAAGTCTTGCGGGTCTTCATTAAGGTCGAACCCGGTAAATGTGGGAGGATCCAATTTTAAGAAATCTTGTGTCCGCCGACTAGCTATCCTAGCCGCACCATCATCACTTGTCACTAGACCAACTCGTCCTTGACTCTGAGCAACAACTATCTGAGTCAACATCTGCACCTCATTTCTCAAGTCTTGTAACTCCCACCTAGTAACATTAACAGGCGATTCTGGGGATACTTCCCTCCTTTGTGGTCTCCCTGGAGAAGGTGCTCGTGATGTAAACTCAGTTTCAACCCCATATTGACTAGCTAGGTTAGGTGGTGATTTACTAGTTCCTTCTCCCGCTTGCATATCTACCTGCTTATCTTTGCCCATACCTTGTCTTGTAATCGGCATTTTTCTATATCAAAGAAAACCAATTACAATGGTCAGATATAGTCCCACCTATGACAATGGCTTTATTGCACGATCCAGAATGAAGAAATGAAACAACTCCTAAATGTCCCGTAGCCTCCTACTTATAAATGTGGCGTGCAACACATCCATAAGCAAGACTCTACTCAGACACGGCTTTGCAGACACCCTTAGAATGACCTGCTCTGATACCACTTTTGTCACGACCCGAATCCCATTAGGGCCGGACTGGCACCCGGAGCCGATAAAGCCTGAGAGAACCAATCTTTGCTCATGTGATCTCATATGTATGTTCTCGTATGAATATAATCTTATCTCATGTAATTAAATATCAATGGCAGAAGTCACGACAATATGTGCAATTTATGAAACTTGGCCATTAGGGCCATTGCTTCAAAATGAACGTACATCTTTTACTTTCATGATATCCCACATATGTCTACAAAGCCTCTAATATATACATGATCATGTCTATACAACATTTGCAAAATACCAAAACCTAATGAACACATGTGACTTGGGAAGCCCCGAAGCAACTGGAGCTCACCAACAATCTGCGGATATCTCATCACCTACGGCAGAGATCTACTAACACCTGTGCCTGCAGCATGTAAGGTAAGTCCCCCAAGAGGGGTCAGTACGAATAAAGTACTGAGTATGTAAGGCCATAAGAAACTATAACAACACATAAATACTTCCAAAAAATTAAGCGTAAGGGAATAATCAATATGGATATACCTCCATCCTGAATATGTGGAACCATGTTCACTACTTCTATTATTTCATTACTTAGTCATTCAGTCGCATCATCATCATTCTTATCATAACCTTCATATTTATATATTCACGCAAGGGACATAGTCTCATCTCTTTTACAACTATCTTTATTAGTGTTCACTCAACTAGTTAGTGATTCATAATACCTTATGGATCGTCACCTTATACGTAAGTATATAATACTGGGCCTCCACCTTTGGTGGGCTATAATAAATAAGTATATAGTACCGGGCCTCCATCTTTGGTGGGCTATAATATATAAGTATATAGTACCGGACCTTCACCTTTGGTGGGTTATAATATATAAGTATAATACCGGACATCCACCTTTGGTGGGTTATAATAAATAGTACCGGCCCTCCACCTTTGGTGGGCTATAATATATAAGTATATAGTACCGGACCTTCGCCTTTGGTGGGCTATAATATATAAGTATAATACCGGACATCCACCTTTGGTGGATTATAATAAATAGTACCGGGCCTCCACCTTTGGTGGGCTATAATATATAAGTATATAGTACCGGACCTTCGCCTTTGGTGGGCTATAATATATAAGTATAATACCGTACATCCACCTTTGGTGGGTTATAATAAATAGTACCGGGCCTCCACCTTTGGTGGGCTATAATAACTAACATAGCATAATATTGGGATTTTTCCATCTTGAACTTATACCCTTTAGATTGTGATCCATACTCAATAAAGCATAAAGTAACCATATGCACATTACTTCTTTACAACACCTTTTACTTTCCATAGTTATAAGAGTGACACATTAGAGATCATGACATTGATTGAAGCACACACTTATATACCCATACTCCTTTACTTCATCAGATTGACATCTTCACTTATGAGGAATAATTATATTAACTTGCACCTCACCTCTCTTACTACTCTTATGAGATTGGGACCCTTACATGTGAGAGATTAACACCTTCACTTATAAGAGATTGATACTTTTACTTGTGTGAGGATGATACATTGAGGATTATTATAATATTAGAACACACATATATGCTTTACTTCACTTCCTTACCTTCAAGAGAGTGACACCTTTAATTGTGAGAGGTAGATATGTTAACTCGCACATTACCTCTTCGTTATTCGAATGAGATCTTATGAGGTTAGTACCTTTACACTTGGGAGTGATTGGTACCAACATACTCATAATATTATTAGACTTTGGAACATGACATGATTGGAAAATGCTTTTCAAGAATAAATAGATTCTCTTACGTTTAACTTTCTTTGAGGTAGTTCTTTTAGAAATTTCAACGTTATGGCAACTTTCCTTGAAGCTTTGGATCATTAACCAATGGGTGAGAGATATGTGAATAAATATTGTGAGAAACATAACATTATTAGAAACATAACACTATTGAAACCATTGGACCATAATCCATGAACAAGGGACATGAGTATACCCACCATGGGAACCGTGGAACATAACCTTATTTGGCTTTTGGAACATTAACCATGAATATGAGACATGTGGTTCATAATTGATCAATGAGTAGGTAATATGTGATAATGACAATTGATAACCCGGTATAGGATACCTTAGCACATTTCGGGATGGAACAAGTGTAATACCAATATAAATATTATGTGCTGCAGAAGGATACCGACAGAGTAACCTTACATACCTTATCTTCCAATTATAAGTACACAATCCAATATGTGAGCACAACAATTCCGCTCCTTCCTTACGTTTCACTCTACATCACAAGTACATAACAGAACCAACATTAACCACTAACTACCTTACAAATGCATATGACAACAATGAGTTACATGTTTATCTTTAAAATGTCATTTCCTTCTCTACAATACCATTTACGGCATTGTTACACCAACAATACCCCATTCATGCCATACATTGACCACAAACTACATTCCAAGTGTATAAGATTACCATGAATTACATAAGTCCCCTATAATATTATTTCACCCTTTAAAATACTATTCATGCCCTTTTTCATGCTAACAATACCATAACATTATATACATTGACCACAACATCACATACCAATATCATTTCACCACAAGGTTGCTCCCTTACACTTTCTCATAAGCACCATATCACAATTAATCCATCAAGTCACCTTAATACACCTCATATCACATATCGGCCAAAATCCCATAATATACACTTATAGAAAAATAACAAGTTTAAGACCACAATCACACCATACATGTTGATATTTTATCCATACCATGCTTTTTCATCAAAACCACAAGTCATAATTCAAGTTACAATCCCATGGATAACACATCTTTTTAACAAAAACCAAAAGTGCCATGTCCAACACTTCCAACCATAACCAACATGATATACATAGTATATCATGCTTATAATATATTAAAGTACAAGAATAATCACTTACCCAAGCTTTGAAGATGAAGATCTTGTCCAAAAATGCCTTAGGGTTTGAAGAGCCACAAAGAGTTCTCTTGAAAATTCTAAAAAATGAGAGAAAGTGATGTGTGTGTCTAATGAAATAAAATCTGATTTTCCCCCATTTTTATAGGCCTTGATTCCATTCTTATCCAATATTATTTGTGTGTATACTTAGTCAATGGAAGAATGGGTCTTTTTGACCCATTGGACGATGCATTTTGGCTCCACTTTGGGCCTCAAATTGGCCCATTAACACATATATTATCTTGGACCACTAAAATAAATGTTTACTCCATCATATACGTGTTACAATGATATTCCCACTCACGGGATTTATATTCGTAGCCTCAATCCCAAAAACAAGCGATTCTAGCCACGTATGACCTATTTTAACCAAAAGGGTAAAATCGTCATTTTGATGCCAACTTAGCTCACGAGTAATTTTATCATACCTATATAATACTTCACTCATTTCATGTATATGCTCGTGGTTGTAGAAGAAACATGGCAAAAATCGGCCCGGTACGTCCCCGGGCACACTTGGACACTTAGAACAAATTTTGGAAGCTTACTAGTTTGGCCGTTCCAGCAAGCGTCTGGTGCTTCCCATGTCATTGGGCTTTAGAATCTTTCTGGTTTGGGTGCCAAAACAAACGCCTGGCCCTTCCTATGGCGCTGAAAATTTTATTTTTAAAATTTTCGTTTCTTCGACTTTTCTTCGTGGATTTGATTAGATACTCCAAATCCTATTCTTTAACTTAATTCTTACCCTTAATATCCTTTGTTTAGAGGTCCTCTTAGCCTCATTTTGAACCCCACAGATGCTCCCTGAAAATCAAAAAACACCTCCTACGCAATTTTAATAACATGTACAAGGCCAAATTTCAATTTTCCCATCACTAACATTACAAACTACATACTCATGGCGTCTCGACACCTAAGTAACCATTGTTCAACGTCATCACATAGGGTTGGGAAGGTACAGGGTGTTATAGGATTGGCTCGAGCTAGGCTTATGCCCCTAGAGCTGCCACCCTATGAATCAATGTATATAGTGGGATTGGCTCGAGCTAGGTTAGTACCTCTAGGGCTGCCACCCATACAACATTTCAGGTTCGGCTCGAGCTAGGTTAGTACCTCTAGAGCTACCCCCTGTCAGGATAGGTTCGAGCTAGGCTTATGCCCCTAGGACTGCTCCCTGATCCAACAACCTCGGGATCGGCTTGAGCTAGGCATTTTGCCCCCAATGTTGCCACCCATACTTTATCATTGACCACATATGCATTACTTTGTTTATTACTTTGAGATTCATACCATGATAGTCACAACTTTACTTGAAGCTTTGGATCATTAACCAATGAGTGAGGGACATGTGAATAAACATTGTTGGAAACATAGCCTTATTGGAAACATATCGCCATTGGAACCATTAGACAATAATCAATGAACAAGATACATGAGTATAACCACTATTGGAACTTTGGAACATAACATTGTTGAGCTTTTGGAACATTATTCATGAATATGAGACATGAGATTCACAATTTATCAATGAGTAGGAAATATATGATAATGAACACCGATAACCATATATAGAATACCTTAGCACATTTCGGGATGGGACAAACGAAATGTCAATGTGAATACTATTTGTCGCAGAAAGATACGGACAGAGTAACCTTACATACCTTGTATTCTCAATACGAATATACAATCCTAGAGGTGCATACAATAGTCCCGCTCCTTCTTTATGTGTCACTCTACATCACACATATGTAACGGGATTCACATTAACCATCAACTACTTTACAAATGTATCATACATTGCCTTGTGACCTTTAATTCACCATATTCATTCAACCATTGTAACTTGTAAGTACTAGTGTGCGGTGTAGTTGGTAACTTCAAGAAATTTACCATAGCAATACTAACAACATTTGTACAACTACCACTATCGATCACCAAGGTGCACACACTCCCCTTTACAAGACATTTAGTATGGAATAGATTTTCCCTTTGGCTTGGGTCATCAATTGCCTTACTAATCATGACGCGCCTAACTACAAAGTTTGGAACCACACACTCCCTTCTTGCTGATAAACATCTTCACCATCATCACCATCATCATCATGTGGACCATTATCGGGTTCCTCTCCATCTTGAGGCTCGACCTCATCCTCTCCCTTTTCAAGGTCCACCTCCTCACCAAGATAATACAATCTCCCTTCCCGTAGGATCATGTTGCATCGGTTTGGACATTCATTGTCCTTATGTCCCCAACCTTGGCACTTGAAACATTGGAATCCCTTTGGGTTAGGATACCTGTGAGCTTCCGATTTTGGAGGAATTTTGTGGACTGTTTTGGGCTCGGGCAGCCTTGTAGTGGCGGGTTGGTCCTTGTTTTTGGGCCAGCCCGAGGTGGCTTGTCCCCTTGCCTTGAAAGACGATCTCTCTTTAACTTCCCTTTCAATCTCAAGAGCCGCTTGGAAAATACCTTCAACGGTATCAAACTTGTGAAGTGTTAAATGAGTGGAGATCTCTTTGTTCAACCCACACTTGAACCGAATGACGTCATGACTAATTTGTTCCCTACGATGATCAAGTTTCATCATGAGTTGTTTAAACTCATCAAAATACGCCATCACACTCTTGTTACCTTGACGCAAGTTGTACAATCTAGCAAGCGACTCATGGCGATATCTCTCGGGAAGGTATTGTTGTCTCATCAAGTACCTCAATTAAAACTAAGGTGGTGGCTACCCATCAACTACTTCATTACCAAACTGCTTGATATACTCCCACCAAGTGTTAGCATAACCCTCAAAATGAGCTATAGCATAACAACCTTTCTTTTCTTCCGAGATTTCATTAACTTGGAATACTTTGTCACAAGCTAATTCCCAAGCTAAGTAGGCCTCGGGGTCACTTTCACCTTTAAAGATGGGTAGGGTCAACTTGATGGTGTTGATGCCTACGTATCTCTCTTGGTGTCGGTTTCCCCTTTCCCCATACCCTCGGTATCTCCTTGGACCTCCACAACCCCCTATCATCTCTTCCTCCCTCATGTAAGTATCATCAAAGACTCCATATCCTTCATATTCCTCTCTACCATACTCCTCAAAGTGGGCTGGACGGTTTTGGGCATTTTGAACTTGATTTGGAAGAATTGGATTTTGTGGAGGTGGTGGTCTTTGGTTTAATAGAGCTTGGAATGGAGGGTTCGGATTTAGCGGAGGTACTTGACGTCCAAATCCCTCTTGTGGGACTTGAGGAGTTTGGAAATGTATTGGTCTAGTGGGGTCACGGTTTGGAGGGAAAGGAATGGTTTGGCTTGGGGCATTTAGTGGAGCTTGGGGTGTATTTAGTATTTGGAATGTTTCGGGAGTAATGGTGGCAGAGGAAGTTCTATCATGCCCATTAGTAGAAACATGTAGAGGAGTAGAAGGGCGAGAGTTCCTTTGACTCTCCACTTGTTCTAATCTCCCACTAATAGTCGACACATCTCCCTTTATCGCTGCCAAATCCCCTCTCAAGGCTCCAAATTTCGTATTCAACCTCTCAAGCGTTCGGGTAACGGCCTCAAGAGTGGCCCTCATAGAGTCAAGAGCAATATTATCCACATTGTGGGACGCGGTCCCTTCCATTGCCAAGGTATTACACTCTTTGGATCACCTCACGCTTGAGTTCCACAAGTGTTGTAGATTGGCTAGTAACCGTGAATCCTTTAAGGTATGAGTAAGCTCTTATCCGGAATGGATTTTTGTTTAAAGACTCAAAGAATTCTTGTCGGACTAGAACCAAGAAGTAGCAACGTATTCAAAAGATAAAAGCACCCAAGTAATCGTTGACACGAACAACGGATTCAAAGGACTAATTGACAACCTAGTAGGAATGTACTAGTTTGTTAATTAGTTCTAGAACCAAGTAAGGAAACCAAGAATCAACCATTAGAAACTAGAAAAGAGTATCCAAATTATTAGTGATGTGGCAGCATGTAATTGATCTTGGGCCCACACGACTTTATTTTTTTTTTTTGTCAAAAATCTAAAATTTCAAGATTCACCTTGTAATGGATGACAATGGTTTTGGAGGGAAGGTAAAGTCTTGTACTCTTTTTCAACTTTTCAAACTCAAAAGGTAAGATTTGACTATACTAATCCCACAAAACAAGGTTCCGTGATTTAAGGAAAAGTGGTTGTCAAGTCTAGGAAGTGATGTGTGCAAGTCTTCTCACGAACAACTTTATAACTTTTGTCTTACAACCCTTTGGATCTATTTTATACTTTTGTTGTCTTAAGTTGTAAGAATAGATGAAGAACAAGATGAACACCACAACAACATTCAAGAACACAACATCAACTTCTTCAAGAACATAACACAAAAGCCACCAATGGTCATCAACAAGGTACAACCTACGGCCCACTTCAAGTCACCACAACAATGGTCAATATTTTAAGCTCAACTTTAGATCTAGGCACTTTAGTGTTGGTGAGAAATAAACCAACACTAGAAACACACTAAACAAGCAAAATAACACCTAGATCTAAACACACAAACACCAATCTCGGTTGAAACAACAAGTCGGACAGATTTCTCTTCTCTTTTTTTTTTTCTTTTAAAACAACTGAGATAGCCCAAGATTGGTAGTGTAGGAACACAACCAGCCTCGCTCTTGATAACATATGATACACTATCAAGTCCACAACACACAAGTTTCCAACAACCAGCCACAAAATCAACAAACCAACATAAGATCTACAAGTTTCAACAAGTTCTAGTGAATCTAAAGAGCCCCACACGGCTTCACTAGACTTCAAGATTACAAAAACAACATTAACTAGATCACAAAAAGATAGTAACTTGACATAAAAGATTGAAGAGCCTAAGAACCCTAACAACAAGAGAGGACCCTAAGACTATTGAATATTAACATCAAGTTCTTACTTGGACCAAGAGGAACTCTATGACCTCAAGATCCTTGTTTCTAGCCAAGATACAACGCAATTATCCCTCTTCTTGTGGGCTGGTTTAGAGAGAGAGAGAAACCAAAATATTACAAGTCTTGTGTTTCAAAATAATAATGGAAGAACTACCCAAATAACCCTAATATGTTTCTAGTAAGTTGATTACACTTCAAGGTCCCTCTTCACACTTAAAAACATTTAAACCCTTAGGTGGATCAATCACCAACTCACACACGACCATTTGCATGAACAAAGCGAGCTTGGCTTCGTGTGAAAGGTCGTGTACTTATTGGACAGCTTGTCCCACCCGTATCAATAACAGTAGCAATAATAAGAACCAAAATCAAACCGGAACAAGTGGATATTACCAAGAGACCAGATGATCTATAACTATACACCCAAACAACCAAAACATAAGCAAAGGCAGATGCCAGACTCAAACTGGAATTCAAATTAACCAACCGTAACCAGGACAGGTGGTCCCATAAGAAGCCTACCTCAACCATAAACTTATGCCAAACTCATACTGGGACTCCTAAACAAGACATAGCTAGTTGAAATCCAAGGTCCTAAGCCCATCACCAACCCATTTATTTAGTAAAGTCCAGTCTCAGGCGGTCAAATCTTTAATTCCAAGCGGTTTCTATTTACTAGATCAACGAGGAGCGGTCAAAGGGTCGGTTACTACCTTCCCCAAGGGTAGATAAGCTAAATAGGCATGTTATCAAGTCTAAGTCAACCCAGACCCAATGTAATAGCCTAAGAAAGTAGTCGTAAGCCCATCTAAGCCTAAAAGAAAGTCATTCAAAGCATTTTATCTAGAAAGGACAATGGTATCCACTACCAAACCCTGATAACCAAACAAGAAGAAAGTAAACATTTTCCCCAAAACCTGGTGAGATAAGTACAAGAGCCACTATCAATAAAGAGCACAAAGTGAACACAATATATAATACAGAATTGTCTTTAAAATAAAAATGAAGATCAGTCCAGTAAAAGAAGGAGAGCAGGAACAACGCCAGACGCTAGGAACTCACCCCGAATATCCGATCTATGGCAGCTCCCCAGGATGCACACTTCAGCAGTGAGAACTCGTACTATGATCTGCAGAGTGCAGAACTGTAGTATGAGTACCAATATGAGGTGCTTAGTAGGTATCAGCCGACTGATCTCCAAAGACAATGCAAGTATAAATAACATGTAAAGTAGCAATAAACATCTGAGACGACTATTTAAGAAATGAAACATAATAATACTATAGGGAAAGTACGTATAAACTGTCATACCCTATAAGTAATCCAGGATGGATCTATTCCAGTAAGTATCTAGTCATCATACGATAGTATAGTGAAGAAGGTGATATATAATATATAATAGAAGAATGAAGGAAGAGATATACAGGAGATACATAATAGTAATATAAAGGTAAAGGTCTATATATATAATAATACAACAAAGAAAAATGGTCATATATCATGAGATTAGCTAAACCTGAAAGTGCTAACTAATTGGAACTAGTCTAACAGCCTAAATCTTATGAGGATCATGATATCAGGAAGGGAGCCAACTCTAGCATAAATAGGGTCTCTAATTAAAATACGCATATCCATAAAATGGCTTAATAATAATAAAGGTTACCATAATAAGAGGGAAAGGGTCAGAAACATATCGATTACCTCAAGTACCAGTCCATAACTAGTCTGCCATGAACCATTTGAAAATATCCATGCAATAATATAACTGGCTAGCCCAGACAAACAATAACCTATCCAGGCCCCCATAATCCCAGAAGGTACAATCAATCATTCAGCAAACAATAAACAAGAGTCATACCTATATAGCCCCTCATAAGACTTATAGATACCAATGCCAAACAATTATACTAGTGATAAGGGATACATGAATAAGAAAGAAACCATGAGAAGAACCAGATGAAGTAGGATAAACCAAGTACCATATACAACACAAGTGTATACACCTCCTCCAGTTCAACTGCTTGCAAAGGCAGGACCTATGATGACTATCCTCTTTCGGCACTGTTGTTCATGATCTAAGGAGCCCATAGGGGACTCGGGTTATCCATATACACTTCCTGGTCTTGAACCAAGACTTTCATAATTTAAATCCATAACAGTAGCAATAACGAGAACTAGAATCAAACCGAAACAAGTGGATGATAACAAGAGGCCAGATGATCTATAATTGTACACCCAAACACAAAAAACATAATCAAAGATAGATGCCGGACTCGAACTGGAATTCAAAGTAACCAATTGTAACCAGGACATGTTATCCCATAAGAAGCCAACCTCAACTATAAACATATGCCAACCTTATACCGGGACTCTTAAGCAAGACATAGCTAGTTGAAATCCATGGTCCTAAGCCCATAACCAACCAACTTATTCAGTAAAGTCCAGTCTTAGGCAGTTAAATCTTCTAAGTCCAGGCAGGTTCTATTTGCTAGATCAATAAGGAGCGGTAAAAGGGTCAGTTACTTTCTTCTCCAAGGGTAGAGAAGCTAAATAGGCATGCTATCAAGTTTAAGTCAACTCAGACCCAATGTAATAGCCTAAGGAAGTAGCCGTAAGCCCATCTACGCCTAAAGAAGAGTAATTAGAAGCATTTTATATAAAAAGGACAATGGTATCCACTATCGAAACCCGATAGCCAAACCTAAGGAAAACTCCTACCCTAACCTAGACGAAAGTTTCTCAATCCCATCCCAAGGCACTAATAGAGCTAAGACTAGTCCTAAAGGATGGCCGTATACTAGCCTAATAGAAAACGAGCCTTTATTATGGCAAAAAGGACCTTAATTGGCTTAAATAAGCATGAGAATATGGATAATGAATGTGTGCCATCATCAGTATCTAAACAAAGCAAATGCAAGCGTCGAAACATCTATAAACCAAGCCACAACTCCTTTAAAGGATAAAAGAACTAACTTGGTATCCATGGTCTCATAACCAAGGCCTCAGGCCCAATAATGTAATATACAGAATAATAGGAGTATATACATATATGTAGAAGGTCAGAAGTGGGATCAACAGGATACATCTTTCTGTCAGGTGAATTTAATCGATGAATATCATCGAAAAGGATAAGTACTACTCCATACCCTACACTAAGGATTATCAGTACCAACCTAAGTTCAAATACATAAATAATCAGGCTTAACAAAATGCTAAAACTACAGCGGGGATTCTAGGCTAAGGCTTAATTTATAATTCTATACTAAATCCCCAAAATAGGCAAAATACTAATACAATTAGCCCTAACCCTATCTTATAAAACCCACCTAGCATTTAATCAATACATAGTCTCATAGAGAAGAGTAGACTGAAGCCTACCTCGATCCCCAACCACAGTCTCGAACCATCCACAAATTGCTTGTCTTTGCTCCTAGATCTCTGAATGTTCTCGCACTACCAAAATCATAACCTACACGTTAATATGAGTAAAATGATACCCATATTCCAATATAAAAGTTTGAGCCAAAAATCACGTAAAAAATAGGCTCGTGGGGCTAGCAAATGGAATTCCAAAATTGAATCCGTCATGAGGTCTATCGAAGGAAAAAGAATACATGCTCGAAAGTTGAGCACAAACGGAGTCTTAATTGGGGCTCAATACAGCCCCAAGAGCTAATGAAAATAAAAGTGAATTCAAGAATTAAACAAGGAATTAGGGCGTAAACTTAAGGAAAAAAGATGGTAACATGACCACCAATGTGTCCCCGACTCAACCACAGCTCCAATTAACAATTTACCATAAGTTCTTGAGCTTATATATCCAATAATGGCGAAAAGGATTAGAAAAATGAGGGATTTTTGGGGAAGACAACAATATATAGGGCTGCCAGGGGTCCTTCACAAATGCGGGACCCCTGTCGTAAAGGCCGACTCAGCCGACTTAAGCCTTTACGAACGAGGCTGGTCCATAACAAATGCAAAGAGTAAAGTTGTATATGTCACGACGCAATTTCTCAGGTCATGATGACTCCTACCATAACCCACCAGAAGGTAAGCCAGCCCTAAGTCTGAAATAGCTAGTAGCGGACTAATAAGGAAAGCAAAAGTCAAGACTAATAAGAAGCGAATAAAACATGAAGAAAGTAAACATTTTCCCCCAAAACCTTATGAGATAAGTACAAGAGCCACTATCAATAAAGAGTACAAAGTGAACACAATAAATAATACAAAACCATCTTTGAAATAATAATGAAGAAGAGTCCAGCAAAAGAGGGAGAGCAGGAACAACTCCAGACGCCAGGAGCTCACCCCAAATCTCCGATCCATGGCAGCAACACAGGACGTATACTTCAACAGCGAGAAATTATACTATGATCTGCAGGGTGCAGAAGTGTAGTATGAGTACCAACACAAGGTACTGAGTAGGCATCAACCGACTGATCTCCAAAGACAATGCAAGTATAAATAACATGTAAAGTAGGAATAAATATAAGAAACGACTATGTAAGAAATAAAACATAATAATACTATAGGTAAAGTACGGATAAACTATCATACCCTATAAGTAATCCAGGATGGATCTATTCCAGTAAATATCTAGTCATCATACGATAGTATAGTGAAGAAGGTGATATATAATATATAATAGAAGAATGAAGGAAGAGATATACAAGAGATACATAATAGTAATATAAAGGTAAAGGTCTATATATATAATAATACAGCGAAGGAAAACGGTCATATATCATGACATTAGCTAAACCTGAAAGTGCTAACCAATTGGAACTAGTCTAACAGCCTAAATCTTATGAGGATTATGATATCAGGAAGGGAGCCAGCTCTAGCATAAACAGGGTCTCTAATTGAAATACGCATATCCATAAAATGGCTTAATAACAATAAAGCTTACCATAATAAGAGGGAAAGGGTCAGAAACATACCAATAACCTCGAGTACTAGTCCATAACCAGCCTACCACGAACCATATGAAAATATCCATGCAATAATATAACCGGATAGCCCAGACAAACAATAACCTGTCCAGGCACTCATAATCCCAGAAGGTACAATCAATCATTCAGCAAACAATAAATAAGAGTCATACCTATGCAGCCCCTCATAAGATTGATAGATACCAATGCCAAACAATTATACTAGTGCTAAGAGATACATGAGTAAGAAAGAAACCATGAAAAGAAACAGATGAAGTAGGATAAACTAATTACCATGTACAACACAAGTGTATACACCTCCTCCAACTTAACAGCTTGCAAAGACAGGACCTATGCCGACTATCTTCTTTTGGCACTGTAGTTCATGATCTGAGGGGCCCATAGAGGACTCTGGTTGTCCATATACCCTTCCTGGTTCTGAACCAAGACTTCCATAATTTAAATTCATAACAGTAGCAACAACGAGAACCAGAATCGAACCGAAACAGGTGGATAATAACAAGAGGCCAAATGATCTATAGTTGTACACCCAAACACCCAAAACATAATAAAAGACAGATGCCAGACTCAAACTGGAATTCAAAGTAACCAACTGTAACCAGGACAGGTTATCCCATAAGAAGCCAACCTCAACCATAAACTTATGCCAAACTCATACCGGGACTCTTAAGCAAGACATAGCTAGTTGAAATCCAAGGTCCTAAGCCCATAACCAACCAATTTATTTAGTAAAGTCCAGTTTTAGGCGATCAAATCTTCTAAGTCCAGGTGGGTTCTATTTACTAGATCAATGAGGAGCAGTAAAAGGGTCAGTTACTACCCCCCCCCCCAAGGGTAAAGAAGCTAAATAGGCGTGCTATCAAGTCTAAGTCAACCCAGACCCAATGTAATAGCCTACGGTAGTAGTCGTAAGCCCATCTAAGCCTAAAGAAGAGTAATTCAAAGTATTTTATATAAAAAGGACAACGGTACCCACTACCGGACCCAGATAGCCAAACCTAAGGTAAACACTTACTCTAACCTAGGCGAAAGTTTTTCAATCTCATCCCAAGGAACTAATAGAGCTAAGACTAGTCCTAAAGGCAGACCGTATACTAGCCTAATGGAAAACGAGCCTGTATTGTGGTAAAAAGGACCTTAATTGTCTTAAATAAGCATGAGAATGTGGATAATGAATGTGTGCCATCATCAGTATCCAAACAAAGCAAATGCAAGTGTCGAAATGTCTATAAACCAAGCCACAACTCCTTTAAAGCATAAAAGAACTAACTTGGTGTCCATGGTCTCGTAACCAAGGAATCAGGCCCAATAATGTAATATAAAGAATAATAGGAGTATATACATATATGTAGAAGGTTAGAAGCGGGATCCACAGGAAATATCTTTCTATCAGGTGAATTCAATTGAGGAATATCATCGAAAAGGATAAGTACTACTCCATACCCTACACTAAGGATTATCAGTACCAACCTAAGTTCAAATACATAAATAATCAGGCTTAACAAAATGCTAAAACTACAGCGGGGATTCTAGGCTAAGGCTTAATTTATAATTCTATACTAAATCCCCAAAATAGGCAAAATACTAATACAACAAGCCCTAACCCTATCTTATAAAACCCACCTAGCATTTAATCAATACAATACATAGTCTCATAGAGAAGAGTAGACTGAAGCCTACCTCGATCCCCAACTGCAGTCTCGAACCATCCATAAATTGCTTGTCTTTGCTCCTAGATCTCTGAATGTTCTCGCACTACCAAAATCATAACCTACACGTTAATATGAGTAAAATGATACCCATATTCCAATATAAAAGTTCGAGCCAAAAATCACGTAAATAATAGGCTCGTGGGGCTAGCAAATAGAATTCCAAAATTGAATCTGTCATGAGGTCTATCAAAGGAAAAAGAATACATGCTCGAAAGTTGAGCACAAACGGAGTCTCAATTGGGGCTCAATACAGCCCCAAGAGCTAAGGAAAATAAAAGTGAAATAAAGAATTAAATAAGGAATTAGGGCGGAAACTTAAGGAATAAAGATGGTAACATGACCACCAATAAGTCCCCGACTCAATCACAGCTCCAATTAACAATTTACCACAAGTTATTGAGCTCACATGTCCAATAATGGAGGAAAAGGGTTAGAAAAATGAGGGATTTTTGGGGAAGACAACAATATATAGGGCTGCCAGGGGTCCTTCACAAATACGGGACCCCTGTCGCGAAGGCCAGCTGAGCCGACTTAAGCCTTTGCGAACGCGGATGGTCCATCATGAATGCAAAAAGCAAAGTTGTATATGTCACGACGCAATTTCTTAGGTCATGAGGACTCCTACCACAACCCACCAGAAGGTAAGCCAGCCCTAAGTCTGAAATAGCTAGTAGCAGACTAATAAGTAAAGCGGAAGTCAAGACTAATAAGAAGAGAAGAAAACAAGAAGAAAGTAAACATTTTCCTCCAAATCCTGGTGAGGTTAGTACAAGAGCCACTATCAATCAAGAGTACAAAGTGAACACAATATATAATACAGAACCTTCTTTTAAATAAAAATGAAGATCATCCCAGCAAAAGAGGGAGAACAGAAACAACTCGGGACTTTAGGAGCTCACCTCGAATCTCTGATCCATGGCAGCTCCGCACAATATACACGTCAACAGTGAGAAATCATACTATGATCTGCAGGGTGTAGAAGTGTAGTATGAGTACCAATATAAGGTACTCAATAGGCATCAGCCGACGGAGCTCCAAAGACAATACAAGTATAAATAACATGTAAAGTAGGAATAAACATCAGAGACGACTATCTAAGAAATGAAACATAATAATACTAAAGGAAAAGTACAGAAAAACAATCATACCCTACAAGTAATTCGGGATGGAGCTATGCCAGTAAATAACTAGTCAATGTACGATAGTATAGTGAAGAAGGAGATATACAATATATAATAGAAGCATGAAGGAAGAGATATACAAGAGATGCATACTAGTTATATAAAGGAAAAGGTATATATATAATAATAATACTCTAAAGGAAAAAAATCATATATCATGAGATTAGCTAAACCTAAAAGTGCTAGCCAAAAGGAACTGGTTTAACAGACTAAATCTTACGAGGATCACGATATCAGGAAGGGAGCCAACTCTAGCATAAACAGGGTCTCTAATTGAAATACGCATATCCATAACATGACTTAATAATAATAAAGCTTACCATAATAAGAGGGAAAGGACAGAAATATACCAATAACCTCGAGTACCAATCCATAACCAGCCTGCCACGAACCATAATAAAATATCAACGTAATAATATCACTGGCTATCCCGAACAAATAACAACCTAACCGGGCCCCCATAATCCTAAAAGGTACAATCAATCACTCAACCAACAATAAATATAAGCTATACCTATGTAGCTCCCGATAAGACTGATAGATACTAATGCCAAAAAATTATACTAGTGATAGACGATGCATACGAAAGAAAGTAACCAAGAAAATAACCAAATGAAGCCAGATAAACCAAGTACCATATCTAACACAAGTGTATACACCTCCTCTACCTCAACAGCTCTCAAATGTAGGACCTACGATGACCATCCTCCTCCGGTACTTGTGGCTCATGATCGGAGGAGCCATAGGTGACTCGAGATATCCGTATACACTGCCTGATCCTGAACCAAGACTTCTATAATCCCAATCCATAACAGTAGAAATAACAAAAATCAGAATCGAACCGGAATAAATGGATGATAACAAGAGGTCAGATGATCTATAACTGTGCACCCGAACACCCAAAACATAATAAAAAATAGATGCCAGATTCAAATTGGAATTCAAAGTAACCAACCGTAACCAGGACAGGTGATCCCATAAAAAGTCAACCTCAACCATAACTGATGCCAAACTCATATTGGGACTCCTAAGAATGACATAGCTAGTGGTAATCCAGGGGTCCTAAGCCCATTACCAACCCATTTATTTTGTAAAGTCCAGTCTCGGGTGGTCAAATATTTTATGTCCAAGTGGGTTCTAATTACTAGATCAACGAGGAGTGGTCAAAGGGTTAGTTACTGCCCTCCCCAAGGGTAGAGAAGCTAAATAGGTGTGCTATCAAATCTAAGTCAACCCAGACCCAAGGTAATAGCCTAAGGAAGTAGTCATAAGCACATCTAAGCCTAAAAGAGAGTCATTCAAAGCATTTCATCTAAAAAGAATAGTGGGACCCACTACCAGACCCTGATAACCTGACCTAAGCCAAACACCTATCCGAACCTAGGCGAAGTTTTCTCAATCCCATCCCAAGGCACTAAAAGAGTAAAGTCTAGTCCTAAAGGCAGAACATATAATAGCCCAACCATATAATAGCCTAAGCATATAATAGCCTAAGGGAAAACGCGCCTGTATTTTGGTAAAAAGGGACCGTAACCGGCTAAAATCAATGTGAGAATATGTATAATAAATGCATGCCTTCACAGTATCCAAACAAACCAAATGCAAGCACTGAAACATTTATAAACCAAGTTATAACTCGTTTAAAGCATAAAAGAATTAACCTTGTGCCCATGGTCTCGTAACCAAGGCCTCGATCCCAATAATGTAATATACAGAATTATAAGAGTAAATACGTATATGCAGAAGGTCAGAAGCGAGATCAATAAGAAACATCATTCTACCAAGCGAATTTAACCGAGGCATATCATTGAAAAGGATAAGTACTACTCTATCCCCTACACTAAGGATTACTAGTGCCAACCTAAGGTCGAATACATAAATAATCAAGCTTAACAATATGATAAAACTACGGTGGGTATATTAGGCTAAGGCTCAATTTACAATTCTATACTAAATTCCCTAAATAGGCCAAATACTAATACAACTAGCCCTAACCCTATCTTATAAACCCCTTGTAGCATGTAATTAATACAATACATAGTCTCATCGAGAAAAGTAGACCGAAGCCTACCTCGATGCCGAACTGCAATCTCAAACCATCCACGAACTGCTCATCTTTGCTCCCCGATATCTGAATGTCATCGCACTACCAAAATCATAATCTACATGTTACTATGAGAAAAATGAGACCCAGATTACAATACAAAAGTTTGGTCCAAAAATTGGGTCAAATATAGGTTCGTGGTGGTCGCAAATGAAATTCCAAAATTGAATCCGTCATGAGGTCCCTCGAAGAAAAAGGAATGAATTCTCGTAAGTTGAGCTCAAATGGAGTCTTAATTAGGGCTCAATACATACCCAAGAGCTAAGGTAAATAAAAGAGAAAATCAAGTATTAAACGAGGAATTGGGATGGAAACTTACCGAATAAACACGGGAAAATTGGGGCAGAAACTTACGGAATAAAGGTGGGAAAATGACCACCAACGCATCACCGACTCAACCTAAGCTCCAATTAACAATTTCCCATAAATTCTTGACCTTACAAGTCCAATAATGTTAGAAAAGGGTTAGAAAAATGAGGGAACTTTAGGGAAGACAACAATATATAGGGCTGCAAGGGGTCCTTCGCAAACGCGGGACCCCTATCGCAAACATTGTCTTACCCGATTTAAGCCTTCGCGAATGCAAAGAGCAAAGTTGTATGTGCCACGAACAAATTTCTCAGGTCATGATGGCACCTACCATAACCCACCAGTAGGTAAGCTAGCCCTAAATCCAGAATAGCTAGTAGCGGACTAACAAAGAAAGTGAAAGTCAAGACTAATAAGAAGAGTAGAAACCTTCGTGTTAAGTACAAGAGCCACTATCAATCAAGAGTACAAAATGAACACAATATATAATACAGAACCTTCTTTGAATAAAAATGAAGATCAGTCCAGCAAAAGAGGGAGAGTAGGAACAACTCCGTACGCCAGGAGCTCACACCGAATCTCCGATCCATGAAAGCTCCGCACGATGCACACGTCAGCGGCGAGAACTCGTACTATGATCTGCAGGGTGCAGAAGTGTAGTATGAGTGCCAATACTAGGTATTCAGTAGGTTTAGCAGGCTAAGCTCTAAAGACAATGAAAGTATAAATAACATGTAAAGCAGGAATAAACATCAGAGACGACTATCTAAGAAATGAAACATAATAATACTAAATAAAAAGTATGGATAAACTTTCATACCCTACATGTAATCCGAGACGGAGCTATGCTAGTTAGTAGCTAGTCAACGTACGATAGTATAGTGAAAAAAAAAAGATATACAATATATAATAGAAGTATGAAGGAAAATATATACAAGAGATGCATAGTAGTAATATGAAGGAAAGGGTATATATATATATAATAATACGAAGGAAAACGGTCATATATCATGAGATTAGCTAAACTTGAAACTGCTAACCAAAGGGAACTGGTCTAACAGCCTAAATCTTACAAGGATCACAATATCAGGAAGGGAGCCAACTCTAGCATAAAAAAGGTCTCTAATTGCTATACGCATATCTATAAAATGGCTTAATAATAATAAAGCTTACCATAATAAGAGGGAAAAGGTCAGAATCATATCGATAACCGCGAGTATCGATCCATAACCAGCCTTTCATGAACCATATGAAAATATCCAGGCAATAATACAATCGGCTAGCCTAGACAAACAATAACCTAACTGGGGCCCCATAAGCTTGGAAGGTACAATCAATCACTCAACAAACAATAAACATGACCTATACCTATGCAGCCCCCCATTAGACTGATAGATACTAGTGCCAAACAATTATACTAGTTATAGACGATGTATGCGAAAGAAAAAAACCAAGAATAAAACCAGATAAAGCAGGATAAACCAAGTACCATATCCAACACAACTGTTTACAGCTCATCCAGCTCAACAACTTACAAAGGCAGGACCTACGGCGACCATCCTCCTCCAACACTATAGCTCACGATCGGAGGGGCCTATACGAGACTCGGGATGTCCGTATATACTATCTAGTCCCAAAGTAGAACTTCCATAATCCAAATCCATAACAGTAGCAATAACGAGAACTGGAATCGAACTGGAACTAGTGGATGATAACAAGAGGCCAAATGATTTATAACTGTACACAAGAACACCTATGACATAATCAAAGATAGATGCCGGAATCGAACCAAAACTCAAAGTAACCAACCGTAACCAGGACATGTGATCCCATAAGAGTCAACCTCAATAATAAAATAATGTCAAACTCGTATCGGGGCTCCTAAACATGACATAGTTAGCGGTAATATAAGGGTCCTAAGCCCATGAACAACTCATTTATTTAGTAAAGTCCAGTCTGGGGCAGTCAAATCTTCTAAGTCCAGGCTGGTTCTAATTATTAGATCAACGAGGAGTGATCAAAGGGTCAGCTACTGCCCTCTCTAAGGGTATAGAAGCTAAATAGGCATGATATCAAGTCTAAGTCAACCCAGACCTAAGGTATTAGACTAAAAAAGTAGTCATAAGCCAATCTAAGCCTAAAGAAGAGTCATTCAAAGCATTTTATCTTAAAAGGACAGCAAGACCCTCTACCGGATACTGATAACCCAACCTAAGGCAAACACCTACCCAAACCTATGCGAAGTTTTCTTAATACCATCCCAAGAAAAGCTAAGTCTAGTCCTAAAGGCAGATCGTATACTAGCCTAAGGGAAAATGGTCCTGTATTTTGGTAAAAAGAAATACAGGGACCTTAACTGGCTAAAAATACGGATAATGAATGTGTGCCATCACTAGTATCCAAACAAAGCAAATGCAAGCGCCGAAAAGTCTATAAACCAAGACACAACTCTTTAAAAACATAAAAGAACTAACCTGATGTCTATGGTCTTGTAACCAAGGTCTCAGGCCCAATAACGTAATATACAGAACAATAAGAGTATATACGTATATGTTGAAGGTCAGAAGTGGGATCAACATGAAACATCATTCTACTAGGTGAATTTAATCGAGGAATATCATCAAAAAGGATAAGTGCCACTCCCGCCCCTACACTAAGGATTATCAGTTCCAACCTAAGGTCAAATACATAAATAATCAGGCTTAAAAATATGCTAAAATTACGGCGGGTATTCTAGGCTAAGGCTCAATTTACAATTCTATACTAAATTCCTTAAACAGGCTAAATACTAATACAACTAACCCTAATCCTATCTTATAAACCCCACCTAACAAGTAATCAATACAATACATTATTTCATAGAGAAGAGTAGACCAAAGCCTACCTCGATGTCGAACAACAGTCTTGAACCATCCACAAACCGCTTGTCTTTGCTTCCCGATCTCTGAATGTCGTCGCGTTATAAAATTCATAATCTACATGATAATATGAGTAAAATGAGACCCATATTATAATATAAAAGTTTGGGCCAAAAATTTGGTCATAAATAGGCTCGTGGGGCCCATAAATGGAATTCTAAAATTAAATCCATCACGAGGCCCCTGGAAGGAATAGGAATACATTCTCGAAAGTTGAGCACAAATGGAGTCTCAATTGGGGCTCAATACAGCCCCAAGAGCTAAGGCAAATACAAGAGAAAATCTATAATTAAATGAGGAATTAGGGCAGAAAATTACGGAATAAAGATGGGAAAATGACCACCAATGCGTCCCTGACTCAACCCCAGCTCTAATTAACAATTTCCCATAAGTTCTTGAGTTTACAAGTACACTAATAGCAGAAAAAGGTTAGAAAAATGAGACATTTTGGGGGAAGGCAATAATATGTACGGCTGACATGGGTCCTTTACAAATGTGGAACCCCTATTGTGAACACGGGCTCAGCTATATTAAGCCTTCGCGAACCTAGTCGGTCCATCATAAATGTGAAGAGCAAAACTGAGTCGACCAAGCCGGCTTACTCCTCACGAATATGAAGTCTAGCTCATGAACGCGAAGGCTAGCTCGCGAAAGCGGCCAAGCCTCACGAATGCGAAGGCCAAAATTTGGTTGTACCAGATGCTAGAAAACCAGTAAAAATACAAAGTCTAGAAGACTTCGACCGGGTGCTCGAGATTCATTCGGAACCCCATACGTGCAAACAAAATATGCTACCATACCAAATTCAATATTCCAAACTCAACGAAACCATTGAATTTTCAAATCGAGGTCGTTTCGACAAAATATAGGCCCCACACTCATAGTTTTATTTTTCACCAAATCTACCCAATAGTCTAAAATGTCTGGAAGCCTCGGGACTCGTACCAAGGGTTCCTCTAGCCTAAAATCAACATTCTAGAGCTGATAGCGCTATCAGAATTCTCATCTGAGTCCATTAACTAGGAGTTTTGGTCTAAGAATAATTCCTTAACAGCGTAAGCTCCAAAATAGGGAATTGAGCTTAAAATCCAAATGAACTGTCCGATAACTGAACCAATAGTTCCGACAAGTTATAAATGACCTGTAGGTAGCCGCTATAGGAATGCTCAAAATTATATAAATGCACATAAATCTAGAAAATGACCTAGAGGGTCATTATAGGAGAATAGAGAAATGTTTAAGGAGAAAGAGGGAACCGTTTTTGAGACTTTTGATGTTTTTTTAAAAAAATGATTTTTCTTTTAGTTTGGAATTAAATGGGTTTGGGTTGTTTTGTATTTCTAAAAAGTTTAACAAGTTTTAAAAATATTAAATCAGTCTCCAATTAAGTTGATTAAACTTTTAAGTATCATTTCACTTTGGATGGTCAAACATGTCACCAAAATTAAATTGAAGACTTAAGAGACACCTTCTATTCAATTTTCTCAAATATTCCCAAAACAGATCTACCTTAAAACAATACACAATCATGGAATTAAGAACACATAAACATCACAAGCATTTATGGAGTCAAAAAACAATAAACTTCACTGGATAATAAATAAACCAGTCCATTAGGAATAGTAACAAGCAAAAATAGTAAAATCTGAAGACAACAAATAACAAATATAGATAAAAATATATGCAGGAAAAGTTGTCACTGGAGTTAGAAGTTTTTCAGCCAGATCTGGGGTTTTGGGGGTTGTTGATGACTGGTGTTGTTCGTTGTAACCATTCACCGGGAAAAATCCAAAGCTTGAAGGATCGTTTGGTTTGTGTTTGTTCTCCGATTTATTAGAGTTTGATTTGAGCTCATCAGAGCTCATGGTTTGCTAGTTGTTGTTCAGCGTCGGAGCTCGTGGGAGTTGACAGAGCTCATTGTGAGTCTGGTTTTGATATTGTTTGGTCAGAGAAAATGGATGGGGATAGAGGAAATGATATAGTTTTTCTAGAGTTTGGTGTTGTTGCGGTGGGTTTCACCAGAATCCATGTGGTTTGCTCCGCAGCATCGAGCTCTGAGGGAGAAAGAAAGAGAAAATGGTGGTGGTTTGGTAGGTAGAGAAGTTTGTTTGCTCCCCCAATAAACTTGTCGGAGATGGAGAACGAAAAAAGGGAAGGAGATGTGGTGGATGGACAGTGGGTTGAACAGAGGGGAGATGTGGTGTTTCACTGGTGGTGATCGAGCTCGTGGGTGGAGCTCCGGTGAACAGTGAGGGAGAAAGAATTATTTTTGCTAAACCAGAACATTTTTCAACACCACCAATTGTAAAGAGAGTGGATAAGTTTTATAGACAAAAAAAACTACTCAAGAGTAAAATTGTGTGCTCAATACTATGGTTTTGAAAAAGGGAAAATGACTTCCCATATCCACTCGGCCATAATAATGCCACCCATATGACCATTTTCAATTCTTGGTCATTTTGTGGCCAGTCGGCTATAATAATGCCACCCAATGGCCATTTTATATTTGGGTCATTTGGACCCTTTCTTTTTAAATATTTAGTGTTGTTTTGCTATAATTTTTTTAGATAAAAAATATCTACTTTTCCTTTTAAAAATAAATAAATAAATGCAATTGTATAGAGAATGTATAATTATTTTATAAAATACATGTATGTATAAGATATATATAGAAACTGTATAATTGTTGTATAGAATATGTTTTGATATAAGATATATAAAGAAATTGTATAGGATGCGTATCAAAACTATATACCTGTTGTATACAATATGTATCTGAAAAATTATTACAACTAAAGGTATTATAGGATGTATATAGAAGATATATAATTATTGTTATGATGTATATAAAAATATATAATTGTTGCATATGAATAATTATTGCAGCTAAAGGTTTTATATGATGTGTATAAAAATTGTATAATTATTGTATAGAATATGTATCTATATGTAATATGTATATAAATTATATCATTGTTGTATAGAATACGTATCTCTATATGATGTGTATAGAAATTATATTATTAGTATAAAATATGTATATATATCTGGTATAAAAGATCTATGTATCTGCTATCAACTATGCACTAATACATGTATTTGCTATCCTTACATTCTTTTTTGATTGTGTTTGAAAAAATACACAACTTTTGTATTTAATTGATAAAAAAGAACAACAAATAGAATATTAAAAAATTGTATTTGATTGTTAAAATAAAAGAAGAAAAACTACAAAAAAAAATTAAAAAAAGGAGAGCAGTTTTGTTTGAAAGAAAGTAGCCCAAAAAAAGAAGAAGAAGAAGAAGCAAAAAAAAAAAAAAAAGCGCCAAAAATAAAGAAAGAAAGAAGAAGGAGTAACAGTGATTAAGAGGTCAAATGGTTAGAATATGGAAATATAATTTAATGATGCAGTTGTTTGGCCGAGTGGCCATTTTCGTCCTTTCTCAACCATGGGCTATCCAAAATCATGGATATTTAACTTATCTGTGCAAATATCTTATCAAATTTTGATGAATTAACGGATTGTGATAAAATAGATTAAAAATATATTTAATGTCAGATAAGAATATGATTTGAGTTAAAAACAAAAATGATGATTTAATAAAACTCAAATAACATTTATTTATAAAAGGATTGTGCAAAAATCAAAGACAAACAAATATTAGTTAAAATGACAATAAATTAATAAAAATCCTAACATTTTCAAAATTAATAACTTGTGTTAAAATTAAACAAAAATCTGTGAAAATTATTTTTGTGCAATTTAATGAATAAAAAGACTCGGAGAAGCCCCGAACTAACTGGAGCTCACCAAAGATCTGCAACAACTGGCAACCTACTGTGGAGGCCTACTAGTACCTGCGCCTGCAGCAAGTAAGGTAAATTCCCCAAGAGGGGTCAGTACGAAGAATGTGCTGAGTATGTAAGGCCATATAAAACTTGTATGATATGTAGATAAGTCAAGGAACTCAAGTTCAAATGCATAACCAATATAGAGAAGTCACAATGTAGATGAGTCATTATTCTGTACTTTGGAAACTATGTATATTGCTTTCGGTACTTTCTTTGTATTTTTAACTTAATGATTATTCATCTTCGCTTGTGACTTGTGACACCCGGGCCCCGACTGAACAGTGGGTTTTACACATAACATCCTGTTATGTTGGGATCGGCTCGAGCTAGGCTTATGCCCCTAGAGCTGCCACCCTATGAATCAATGTATATATCGGGATTGGCTCGAGCTAGGTTAGTACCTCTAGAGCTGCCACCCATACAACATTTCAGGTTTGGCTCGAGCTAGGTTATTACCCCTAGAGCTGCCCCCTGTCAGGATCGGTCCGAGCTAGGCTTATGCCTCTAGGACTGCCCCCCTTATTTTGGGATCGACTTGGGCTAGGCATTTTGCCCCCAAAGCTGCCACCCTTGATCATTGACCACATATGCATTACTTTGTTTATTATTTTGAGATTTATACCATGATATTCACAACTTGATATGAAGCTTTGGATCATTAACCAATAAATGAGAAACACATGAATAAACATTGTTGGAAACATGTCACCATTGGAACCATTAGACAATAATCAATGAACAAGATATATGAGTATAACCACTATTGGAACTTTGGAACATAACATTGTTGAGCTTTTGGAACCTTATTCTTGAATATGAAACATGAGATTCACCAATGATCAATGAGTAGGAAATATATAACAATGACCATGGATAACCGGGTATGGGATACCTTAACACATTTCGGGATGGAACAAACGTAATGTCAATATGAATACTATTTGCCGCAGAAAGATACGGACAGAGTAAGCTTACATACCTTGTAGTCTCAATACGAATAAACAACCTTAGACGTGCACACAATAGTCCCGCTCCTTCTTTATGTGTCACTCTACATCACAAATACATAACGGAATTGACATTAACCACCAACTACTTTACAAATGCATACAATGTCAACGAGTTACATGTTTACCTTTAAACATGTCATTTCCCCTTGACAAAACCATTGATAAAATTATTATTCCAAAAATCCCCCAATATTCCCAACATTTACCAATACATGATAATCAATACATTTCACCACAACACTTCTCCTTTACACTTCCTTATCCACACCACATCACAAATAGTTCATCAATTCACCCTAATACACTTCATAGCACATATCGGCCAAAATCCCACAATTTACACTTATAGAAATATAACAATTTTAATAACAAAATAACACCATACACGTTCATATTTTATCCATACCATGATCTTTCATCAAAGGCACAAGTCATAATTCAAGCTTGAATCCCATGGATCACAAATCTTATACAAAAACACCAAGTACCATGTCCAACATTTCCAAGCACAACCAACATGATTTATATACTCTTTCATGCATATAATACATTAATCCATAACAATAATCACTTACCCAAGCTTGAAAAGTGATGATCTTGCTCCAAAATTGCGTTTGAGTTCTTTAGGGTTTGAGCGAATGTTGGAGAAAATATCTAGAAAAACATGAGGGTTAAAATTGAATAAAATCTGATTTTTGGGTCTATTTATAGTCCTTGGGTCCATCCTTAGTCATCCTTATCATTTAATGCTTCATTTGACTTAGTCAATAGAAGATTGGATCATGTGACCTATGTCTTTTGCCTTATTTTGGGCTTTTATTGAGCCCAAATCACTTAACCCAGTAAAATCAATAATTTATCATGTTTAAGTCATCTTATACGTATTAAAATAATATTCCCACTCATGCTACTCATATCCGTAGCCTCAATCCCAAAAACAAGTGATTCTAGCCACGTTTGGCTTATTTTGGCATTAAGGGCAAAACTGTCATTTTGACTCCAAATTCGTTCTCGAGTAATTTTATCATACCAATATAATATGTCATTCATTTCATTTATATACTCGTGGTTGTATAAGAAACGTGGCAAAACTCGGCTTGGTACGACCCCGGGTACCCTTGGGACTTAGAAAATTTCCAACTTTGAAAAAATGGAAAAACCAGCGTGGAACGCCCTTGGGAGCGCCAACTTTCTGCCTATGGACTAAAAATTTTAGCCCATAGCGGCGTGGTACGGTCCCAAATGCGCCCCACACTTAGTTTTTTCGAAAAATTCATTTTTCGACTTTTCTTCGCGGGTTTGGTTAGAGACTTCAAGTCCTATTCTTTAACTTACTTCTTAACCTTAATATACTTTGTTTAGGGATACTATTAGCCTCGTTTTGAACCCCACAAATGTTCCACGAAAATCATAAAACACTTCCTATGAAGGTTTAATCACATTTACGAGGCCAAAAGTCAAGTATCTCATCCATAGCATGACAAAAGACATATGTATGGCTCTCGACACCTAAGTAAGCATTGCTCAACATCGTAAAGTAGGGTTAGGAAGGTACGGGGTGTTACATTCTTCCCCCCTTAGGAACATTCGTCCTCGAATGTGAACAATATCGTTTCAATTACAACAATTCCATCTCTACATTAGCATGCATATACATAAACACTTAAAGCTCATGGAGACTTACTTGTTATTACCCCACGTCCGCACTTTGAACTTCTTGGTCCATTTGAAATAGATGGGGATATTTGGATTTTATCATATCTTCCGCTTCCCATGTGATCTCCTCTACTTGTTGATTTCTCCAAAGGACTTTTACGGAAGCTACGTCTTTATTCCTCAATCTTTTTACTTGTCGATCTAGAATTACAACGGGTACCTCTTCATAAGTAAGATCCTCCATAACTTGGACATCTTCAATTGGGACAATACGATATGGATGTCCTATGCATTTTTGAAGCATCGAAACATGAAATACCAGATGGACTGAGGAAAGTTCTTGAGGTAGTGCTAATTCATATGCAACTTGCCCAAATATTCTAATAATTTCATATGGGCCTATGTAACGTGGACTCAATTTCCCTTTCTTTTCGAACCGCATTACCCCTTTTATAGGTGACACCTTTAAAAATACCCAATCGCCTATGGAGAATTCAAGCCCTCTTCTTCGAACATCGGCATATGACTTGTGACGACTTTGGGCCATTTGTAACCGCTGTTGGATCACTTTAACTTTATCCATAGCCTGGTGAACAATATCGGGCCCAAGTAAAGCAGTTTCACCCGCTTCAAACCATCCAATTGGTGATCTACATTTCCTTTCGTACAAGGCTTCATAAGGTGCCATTTTAATACTTGAATGATAGCTATTGTTGTAAGCAAATTCAATAAGAGGCAAATGATCATCCCAACTTCCTTGAAAATCTAACGTGCATGCCGTAGCATATCTTCAAGTGTCTGAATAGTACGTTCTGCTTTTCCATCAGTCTGAGGATGGAAAGCCGTACTCAAATTCACCCGTGTGCCCAAACTCTGCTGAAAAGATCTCCAAAAGTGCGCTGTGAACTGTGCTCCTCTGTCTGATATAATGGAAAGTGGAATACCATGCAATCGTACTATCTCTTTCACATACAACTTCGCATAATCATCAGTTGTATAGGTCGTCTTGACCGGTAGAAAATGCGCTGACTTGGTAAGCCTGTCCACTATAACCCATATAGAATCAAACTTCCACAATGTACGAGGCAAACCTGTAATGAAATCCATGTTAATCATATCCCATTTCCAGACTGGAAGATTGATACATTGCATGTAACCTCCCGGTTTTTGATGCTCTACTTTCACTTGTTGACAATTCGGGCATTGAGCGACAAACTCTGCAATGTTCTTTTTCATATTTCCCCACCAATACACTTCCTTTAGTTCATGGTACATTTTAGTAGCACCCGGATGAATAGAATAGCGCGAATGATGCGCCTCTATCATAATTCGTGTTCTCAGCTCATCTACATTCGGTACACATAATCTTCCTTGACATTGAAGTACCCCTTCCTGTGTAAGATCAAATGCCTTTGACAAATCCTGCTGTACATTTTCCTTTAGCTGCAACAACATAGAATCCACAAACTGCTTCTCTTTCACGTCAGTTATTAAGGAGGATTCTGCTGCATTCTGCACAATAAATCTATCTCATCTGAGGATTTAATAAGGCGAAATCCCAAGATGTCTAATTGATTTAAATCTTTGATTATCTCATGCTTTTCATTCAACTGGCCACTAGTGCTTTCTACTGCCTTACGGCTCAATGCATCAGCTACTACATTTGTTTTGCCTGGGTGATAAAGAACATTAATATCATAGCCTTTTAAGAGCTCCAACCACCTTTGTTGCCTCAAATTGAGTTCCTTTTGCTTAAAGAGATATTGCAAACTTTTGTGGTCCGTATAGATATTAACATGGACTCCATACAAATAATGACGCCATATCTTTAGAGCAAAGACCACCGCTGCTAATTCAAGATCATGTGTGGGATAATTTTTCTCATGTGGCCGCAACTGTCGTGAGACATATGCTATGACATTACCGTGTTGCATCAATACACATCCGAGGCCAACCCCGAAAGCATCACAATACACCACATAACCCTCCGTACCGTCGGGAAGCGCTAAAACTGGTGTGGAGGTTAATTTATCTTTCAACTTTTGGAAGCTTTTCTCACACGCATCATTCCACTGAAATTTTATTGCCTTATGTGTAAGCTTTGTTAACGGTGCAGCAATGGAGGAAAAACCTTCCACAAATCTTCTGTAATAACCTACTAGTCCAAGAAAACTACGAATTTCTGTGGGTGTCGTAGGTCTTGGCCAATTTTTCACTGCTTCAATTTTCTGTGTATCAACCTGTATTCCTTCATCTGACACAATATGACCCAAGAACGCAACTGATTTTAACCAAAACTCATACTTAGAGAACTTGGCATACAGCTTACGCTCACGGAGGATCTGTAACACTTGCTGTAAGTGATTAGCATGGTCCTCCGATATTTTGGAATAAACTAGGATGTCATCTATAAACACCGTGATGAACACGTCCAGAAATGGCTTAAACACTCTATTCATCAAATCCATGAACACAGCTGGTGCATTTGTTAGTCCAAATGACATAACTAAAAATTCATAATGGCCATACCATGTTCGGAAATCTGTCTTGGGCACATCTTCTTCTCTAACTCTGACTTGATGGTAACCCGACCTCAAGTCGATCTTTGAAAAACACTTGGCACCCTGTAACTGATCAAACAAATCATCAATTCGAGGGAAGGGATATTTGTTCTTGATCGTTACCTTATTCAATTGTCGATAGTCGATGCACATTCTCAATGTGCCATCTTTATTTCGTACAAATAATATCGGCGCACCCCATGGGGACATACTAGGCCTAATGAAGCCTTTGTCCAGCAAATCTTTCAACTGCTCCTTCAATTCACACAGTTCTGCTGGAGCCATTCTATATGGGGGAATTGAAATAGGCTGAGTGCCTGGAATCACATCAATGCCAAATTCTACTTCCCGTTCTGGGGATAAGCCTGGAAGATATTCTTGAAATACATCCAGAAATTCATTGACCACTGGAACCGGCTGCGAAGTTAGTGGTTCCGCTTCAGTATTTTTCACCCGTACTAAATGACATATATAACCCTTGACAATCATTTTTCTGGCTTTCAAATAGGAAATAAATCTTCCTCGTGGTGCCCCTACATTACCCTGCCATTCAAGAACATTTTCTTGCGGAAAGCAAAATTTCACCTTCTTGACCCGGCAATCTACCATGGCATAATAAGAGGCCAACCAATCCATTCCCATGATCACATTAAAATCCACCATGTCTAATTCTATAAGATCGGCCAATGTATCATGACCGCACACAGTTACCACACAGTTACGATATACTCTCTTTGCAATAATATATTCACCGACCGGTGTAGAAACTTCAATTGATTTAATTAATAATTCTGGTGCCTTTGCAAATTTCGCAGCAACCAATGGAGTAACATAGGAAAATGTAGAACCAGGGTCAATCAATGCATATACATTATGTGAGGATACGAGTAATGTACCTGAGACAACATCAGGGGAAGCCTCTAAATTCTGTCGGTCCACTAAAGCATAAGTGCGATGCTGGACCCCACTAGTACTGGCTGCTCCTCTGGCACCTTTACCCCTGCCTACAGACTGAACACCTCATCCCAAAGAGGTAACCAATGCTGATGACGCAACAGCCGATCCTGTCGGTCGTGCTACACCTCCCATACTCCTCTGGGGACACTCCCTCATCATGTGTCCTGTCATGCCGCACCAGAAACAAGCATTTGTCCCCACTCTACATGTACCTGCATGAATACGCCCGCAGTGTTGATACTGCTGACGAGGAAGACCTGCTGCCTGTGATCCGTGAACTACGCTACTTTGCCCAGATGGACCACCCCTAGACCCTCTAAACTGTGAGTGAGCACCCCCTGTGGAATAAGAGAACGATGGTCTAGGTGGTCTCGGAAACATACGAGGACTAGATCCTCTTTGGGACATCATAGGTGGTCCCACAGGTCTAGCCCGTTTGGACTGTCCCCTGTCAAATTCATGTACCCTTTGTCTGGGTCGTTGATCTTCCATTTTCTGGGCGAAGGCCTGAATTCTCGCTATATCCATGTCTTTGTTCAAGGCAGCAATGGTGCAATCCCTTACCAAATATGGCTCTAGTCTGTCCACGTATCTATGGACCCTGTCTGTCATCGTAGCCACAATATTTGGCGCATATCAAGCCAAGGAATTAAATTGCAAGTTATATTCCCTGACGCTTAGATTTCCTTGACGGAGATTTAGGAATTGATCCGCACTTGCCTCGCAGATCTCATACGTAAGATAATGATCTAGGAAAGCCACTTTAAAATCTTCCCAAGTAGGTGGAGTTGCACCAATATCACGAGATTTCTTCCAATCCTCATACCACAATATTGCCTCTCCTTTCAATCGGTACGCAACAAGTTCAACTGTCTCTACCCCCGTCACGTGCATAACTTTTAAGACCCTCTGAATCTGATCCACAAAGTCCTGTGGATCTGCTTTTGGATCTGACCTTGTGAAGATAGGAGGGTCCAGTTTTAAGAAGTCCTGTGTTCTGTGACTTGCCACTCTAGCCGCATCATCATCATGTGTCATCATACCAGCTCATCCCTGACTCTGGGCTGCCACTAACTGTGTCAACATCTGAACTGCATTTCTAAGATCCTGATCTGTGGCATTGACTGATGGTTCTACAGGTACGCTTCTCCTACTCGACTCTTCTGGTATAGAGGAAGTGGAGAAAGTTTGTGACACAAATTCATGCTCAGTATCACCTTGATTAACTTGATCAGGTGGTGGTATACTGGTTCCTTCACCGGCAATTCTATCTATTCTCTTACTTTTTCCTCGACCTTTTCTTGTCATCGGCATTTTCTATATCAAAGAGAAACCAATCACCATGGTCAGATATGATTTAACTTACAACACTGGCTCTATTGCACGATCTAAAAGTGAAGAAAAGAAATAACATCCTAAATGTCCCGTAGCCTCCTACTTATAAATGTGGTGCACAACACATCGATAAGTAAGACTCTACTTAGACACGGCTTTGTAGACACCCTTAGAACGAGCTGCTCTGATACCACTTTTGTCACGCCCCGAATCCCATAGGGACGGATTGGCACTCGTAGCCGACAAGGCCCGAGAGAACCAAGCTTTGCCTCTATCCAATCATGTACATGCCATAAGAAACCCACAATCACACAATAGCTTTAAATACAAACAATGGAATTCATGGAACATGATATATATATATATACATATGCGAATCTTTGCTGTTGAGGCCACCAAGTCAAGAACAACATGTACCATTTACATTTATACACCCACAACCATCTACAAAAGCCTCTATCAAAAGCATTGCCCAAAATAAACTAAAAGTCGGGACAAGTACCCGCTTTATACAACATGTACAACACCAAAACATATGTACAATAGTGGCTCGGAGAAGCCCCAAACTAATTGGATCTCACCAAAGATCTGCAACAACTGGCAACCTACTGTGGAGGCCTACTAGTACCTGCGCCTGCAGCAAGTAAGGTAAGTTCCCCAAGAGGGGTCAGTACGAAGAATGTACTGAGTATGTAAGGCCATATGAAACTTGTATGATATGTAGATAAGTCAAGGAACTCAAGTTCAAATGCATAACAAATATAGAGAAGTCACAATGTAGATAAGTCACAATTCTGACTAGAATCGCTTGTTTTTGGGATTGAGGTTACGGATATGAATAACATGAGTGGTAATATTGTTGTAACATGTATGAGATGACTTGAACACGTGAAATTATTGATTTTACTGAGTTAAGTGAATTGGGCCCAAAAATGAAATGAAAGCATGGCCCAAAATGGGTCAAATGATCCATTCTTGCCAAGACCTTCTAGAATACCACATTAATGACTAAGGATGGACTCAAGGTCTATAAAAGGGGCCAAATATCTGATTTTATCATGAGAAACACCCATTCCTTTTCTATCTTTTTCTATAAATTTCCCAAGAACATCTCTTTGGCTTTCAAAACCCTAAGGCACTTCTTGGAGCAAGATCATCATCTTCCAAGCTTGGGTAAGTGACTATTATTGTACTTTAACATATTATAAGCATGATATAATATGTATATCATGTTGTCTATGGTTGGAAATGTTAGACATGGCACTTTTTGGTTTTGTAAAAAGATGTGAAATCCATGGAATTGTAACTTGAATTATGACTTGTGGTCTTGATGAAAATGCATGGTATGAATGAAATAACAACATGTATGGTGTTATTATTGTCCTAAACTCGTTATTTTCATATAAGTGTGAATTATGGGATTTTGGCCGATTTGTTGTTGTGAGGTGTATTGAAGTAAAGTGATGGCATAATTGTGATGTTATGATGATGGAGAAGTGTAAAATATGAACTTGGTGTGGCATGCTATCGGTTATCATGTGTTGGTCAATGTATGGAATATTGTGGGATTATTGGTATAATGATTTCATAAGTGATATTGTCAAGGGGGAAATGACATGTTGAAGCTAAACATGTGACTTATTGTTATTGTATGCCATTATAAGGTAATTGGTGGTTAATGTTGGTTCGTTATGAACTTGTGTTGTAGAGTGAAAACATAAAGGAGGAGCGGGACTATTGTACACGCGTCTAAAATTGTGTATTCGTATTAAGAAGACAAGGTATGTAAGGTTACTCTTTCCGTATCCTTCTACAACATATTATTCCTATTGACGTTGGACTTGTTTCAATATATCAATTCAGGTTGACGTATATTATTATTCATATGTATCCTAGTTTGGGATGATTGATGATTCACTCATCCCTTATTCATCGAGTGAAGTTCCTAAGATGTCATAATATGGTAATTTCTAAGAGAACTATGTCAATGAGAGCAATGAGGTAAAGAGAGATTGTTTAGTTGAGTAGCATGATTCCAATCATGTCTTGATCCAAAGTCCTGTAGTATGATGGTTATCCTTGTGCCAATTGTTCATAAGTAAGAGTACCAATCTCATAAGATTTCATAAGAGTAAGAAGAGAGGTGATGTGCAAGTGAGTATAATTATTCCCCATAAGTGAAGTTGTCAATCTCATGAGGTAAAGAAGTGAAGTGAGATGTGCATATAAGTGTGTGCTTTAATGCCATGATTTTTAGCATGTCATTCTCATAGCTAAGTAGAGGTTATAAGATTGTGAAAAGTTAATGCACATGGTTATTATACGTTTCATTGAGTATGGATCACCTTCTAGAGTGTATAAGTTTAAGATGGAATAACCCCAAGATTGTGATATGTCATTTAGTATAGCCCACCCGAGGTGGAGGTACGGTATCATGTACGTACCCTTGTAAGATCTCATGGGGTTAGTGTTGGAGGTAAAGTGCAAACTGATATATATCTATCCCTCATAAGTTAAGATGTTAATCTCATGACGTATAAGAGTAAGGTGAAGTATATTTGTGTGTTTCGATTAGTATCATGATCCTTAATGTATTAATCTCTCATAAGTTGACATATCAGATTCTCCCACCATGAGAGTGGATGTATTATTCTCCCACCATGAGAATGAATGTATGATTCTCCCACAATAAGAGTGGATGTATGATGCTCCCGCCATGAGAGTGGATGTATGATTCTCCCACCATGAGAGTGGATATATGATTCTCCCACCATGAGAGTGGATGTATGATTCTCCCACCATGAGAGTGGATGTATGTGAATGGAGGATAAACCACCAATAGAGTGGAGGTACATTGATAGAATAGATGCATGTTCTCCTACCATGAGAGTGGATGTAGGTTAAATAATTAAGAGAGTGGATGTACGCCAATAGAATAGATGTATGATATAGTATTCTAATCATGTAGATGAACACTAATGGTAATGAACCAAGAAGTAAGAAAGAATCTCTTGTATATAGAAGAAGTTATTTGAGGCAAGTTCCTTGAGTGAAGATAGTTTCCCATTAAGGAAAGGAATGAGAATTGATATTAGTTAAAATGATGGCTTATCCTCATTAACTATTCTCTCATATTTTTATTCTATTTGACATGCTCATATATGATGCTATTTATTATACGCCTTACATACTCAGTACATTCCTCGTACTGACCCCCTCGGTGGACTTACCTTACATATTGCAGGTGCAGGCATTAGTAGACCTCCACAGTAAGTGGACAGTTATTTGCAGATCTTTGGTGAGCCCCAGTTGCTTCGGGACTTTCCAAGTCACAGTTGTACAGTCATTTTGAAGTTGTAAATTTTGTATAAAGCGGGGACTTGTCCCGACTTTTAGTTTGTTATGGTCAATGCATCTGTTAGAGGCTTTTGTAGACATATGTGGGTATATGTATATGTATATTAGATGACTCATGAAGTCTTGGTTTAATGGCCCTAACGGCCAAGTTTCTTATATAGATATGATATATGTTTCCATGTGCATGACTTCCGCTTAGTTGCATAAGGCATAATAATATTTAACACGATTCATACGAGGAGATGCATCTGGGTAGACATGAGCAAAGATTGGTTCTCTCGGGCCATATCGGCTTCGGGTACCAATCACGCCTCGTTGGGATTCGGGCGTGATAAAAGTGGTATCAGAGCAGTTCGATTTAAGGGTGTCTACAAAGCCGTGTTCGAGTAGAGTCTTGTTCATGGATGTGTTGTGCACCATATTTATGAACAGAATGCTATGGGGCATTTAGGATGTTGTTTCTTTTCTTCACTTCTAGATCGTGCAATAGAGCCAGTGTTGTAAGTTGAATTGACATCTGACCATGGTAAATGTTTCTCTTTGCTATAGTAACCATTCCGATCACAAGAAGAGGTAGAGGTAAAGGGAAGCAGGTAGTTGTGCCTGCTGAAGAAGGAATGAGTAGATTACCACCTGACCAAGTTAGTCAAGGTGGAGCTGACGCAGAAATTGCATCGCGGTCTTCTTCTACCCTCCCAGCTCCAGAAGAGCCAAGAGGTAGAGAAGAACCTGCAGAGCCGCCAATGAACACTACGGATCAGGACCTTAGAAATGCAGTACATATGTTGACACAGTTAGTGGAAGCACAAAGTCAAGGACGAGCAGGTCCAATGACACATGATGATGATGCGGCTAGGGTGGCGAGTCGCAGAACACAGGATTTTCTGAAATTAGACCCTCCTATATTCACAGGGTCCGACCCAAAAGCAGATCCACAGGATTTCGTGGACCAAGTTCAAAGAGCACTAGAGGTGATGCACGTAACAGGTGTAGAAACAGTTGAGCTAGCAGCTTATAGACTGAAGGACGAGGCTATCTTGTGGTATGAGGACTGGAAAATATCAAGAGGTACTGATGCACTCCTAGCTGATTGGGAAGAATTTAAAATAGCATTCCTTGATCATTACCTCCCATATGAGATTCGGGAGGCACGTGCAGACCAATTTCTCCATTTGCGTCAAGGAAATATGAGTGTTAGAGAATACAGTTTGCAGTTTAATTCCTTGGCTAGATATGCTCCAAATGTAGTAGCCACCATGGAAGATAGAGTCCATTGATATGTGGACATATTGGAGCCTTATTTGGTCCGTGACTGCACTATTGCTGCCTTAAATCGAGATATGGACATAGCTAGAATACAGGCCTTTACGCAGAAAATGGAGGATCAAAGGCAAAGAAAGAGGATACAAAAAGCGAAAGAAGGGCCATCAAAAAGGGCCAGACCTATGGGCCAATGTATTTTGTCTCCAGGAGAATCTGGATCTCGAGTATTACCGCCTAGACCCTCATCCTCTTATTCCACGGCAGGTGCTCATTCCCAATTTTGAGGGTCTAGAGGTGGTTGATTTGGACAGAGTAGTGGGATTCATGGATCACATGCAACGAGATCTTCTCGTCAGTTGTGACCACGCTGTGGGAGATTTCATGCAGGCGAATGCTGATTTGATACAAATGTTTGCTTTGTATGTAGTAGGCCAGGACACATGATGAGAGAATGCCCACAGAGGCCCACGGGTAGTATGACACGGCCTGTCGGATCAGCCAATGTGGCATCGGCAGCTGGTGTACAGTCTACTGGTAGCGGTAGAGGTGCCAGAGGAGTAGCCAGTGCCAGTGGAACGCAGAATCGCACCCATGCTTTAGTGGACCGGCAGAATGAGGAAGCACCTCCTGAGGACGGTACAGGTATTTAGGTATATTACCACATTTTACATTATGTATATGTATCCATCGACTATCATTAATTTAATAGTACAGCGAGGTTATGAGTTAAGTCAATAGAAATATTTCCACCTGTCGATGAGTTTAGTATAGTAAAAGGAACATATCGTAATGGTATAGTAGAAAGGGAAAAGTGACCCTATACGGCATGCCATGTGAAATGGTCGAAAGTGTATAAGAATGTCATTTCATACTGATCAAGGATTAATGAAATCGAAAGTACGTGGAGTTCAAGATACAGTCTTGGGGTATAATAAGTGAGTCTTTACGAGTATTATGTGTGTATATAAGAACATTTCGACTTACGTCATTACAGTGAAACCATGTTATGAACATTCGAGGACGAATGTTTCTAAGGGGGGAATAATGTAACACCCCGTACCTTCCCAACCCTATGCGATGACATTGAACGAGGGTTACTTAGGTGTTGAGACACCATGAGTATGCATTTGGTAAAGTAAATGATGAGAAAATTGAAATTTGGCCTCGTATATGTGAGCAAACCTTCATAGGAGTGTTTTGTGATTTTCGTGGAACATTTGTGAGGTTCAAAACAAGGTTAAGAGGACCTCTAAACAAATGATATTAAGGTTAAGAAGTGAGTTAAAGAATAGGACTTGAAGTATCTAACCAAACCCGCGAAGAGAAGTCGAAAAATGAAATTTTTCAAAAATTTCATTTTTTGACTTATCTTCGGGGTGAATTTGGGAACGTGCCACTCCGCTCTGGGATAAACTTTTTAGCCCAGAGGCAGTGGGCGTTCCACCTTGGCTTTTCCACTTTTTCTAAAGTTGGAAATTTCTAAGTCCCAAGGGTATTCGGGGACGTACCGAGCTGATTTTTGCCACGTTTCTTCTACAATCATGAATATATACATGAAATGAGTAAAATATTATATTGGTATGATGAAATTACCCGAGGACGAATTTGGGGTCAAAATGACGATTTTGCCCTTTTGGTCAAAATAGGCCAAACGTGGCTAGAATCGCTTGTTTTTGGGATTGAGGCTACGGATATGAATAACATGAGTGGTAATATTGTTTTAACATGTATGAGATGACTTGAACATGTGAAATTATTGATTTTATTGGGTTAAGTGAATTGGGCCCAAGAAGGACCCAAAAATGAAATGAAAGCATGGCCCAAAATGGGTCAAATGACCCCTTCTTGCCAAGACCTTCTAGAATACCACATTAATGACTAAGGATGGACTCAAGGTCTATAAAAGGGGCCAAATATCTGATTTTATCATGAGAAACACCCATTCCTTTTCTATCTTTTTCTAGAAATTTCCCAAGAACATCTCTTTGGCTTTCAAAACCCTAAGGCACTTCTTGGAGCAAGATCATCATCTTTCAAGCTTGGGTAAGTGACTATTATTGTACTTTAACATATTATAAGCATGATATAATATTTATATCATGTTGGTTATGGTTGGAAATGTTGGACATGGCACTTTTTGGTTTTGTAAAAAGATGTGAAATCCATGGGATTGTAACTTGAATTATGACTTGTGGTCTTGATGAAAAAGCATGGTATGGATGAAATAACAACATGTATGGTGTTATTATTGTCCTAAACTCGTTATTTTCATATAAGTGTGAATTATGGGATTTTGGCCGATTTGTTGTTGTGAGGTGTATTGAAGTAAAGTGATGGCATAATTGTGATGTTGTGATGATGGAGAAGTGTAAAATATGAACTTGGTGTGGCATGCTATCGGTTATCATGTGTTGGTCAATGTATGGAATATTGTGGGATTATTGGTATAATGATTTCATAAGTGATATTGTCAAGGGGGAAATAACATATTGAAGCTAAACATGTGACTTATTGTTATTGTATGCCATTATAAGGTAATTGGTGGTTAATGTTGGTTCGTTATGAACTTATGTTGTAGAGTGAAAACATAAAGGAGGAGCGGGACTATTGTACACGCGTCTAAAATTGTGTATTCGTATTAAGAAGACAAGGTATGTAAGGTTACTCTTTCCGTATCCTTCTACAACATATTATTCCTATTGACGTTGGACTTGTTTCAATATATCAATTCAGGTTGACGTATATTATTATTCATATGTATCCCAGTTTGGGATGATTGATGATTTACTCATCCCTTATTCATCGAGTAAAGTTCCTAAGATGTCATAACATGGTAATTTCTAAGAGAACTATGTCAATCAGAGCAATAAGGTAAAGAGAGATTGTTTAGTTGAGTAGCATGATTCCAATCATGTCTTGATCCAAAGTCCTATAGTATGATGGTTATCCTTGTGCCAATTGTTCATAAGTAAGAGTACCAATCTCATAAGATTTCATAAGAGTAAGAAGAGAGGTGATGTGCAAGTGAGTATAATTATTCCCCATAAGTGAAGTTGTCAATCTCATGAGGTAAAGGAGTGAAGTGAGATGTGCATATAAGTGTGTGCTTTAATGCCATGATTTTTAGCATGTCATTCTCATAGCTAAGTAGAGGTTATAAGATTGTGAAAAGTTAATGCACATGGTTATTATACGTTTCATTGAGTATGGATCACCTTCTAGAGCGTATAAGTTAAAGATGGAATAACCCCAAGATTGTGATATGTCATTTAGTATAGCCCACCCGAGGTGGAGGTACGGTATCATGTACGTACCCATGTAAGATCTCATGGGGTTAGTGTTGGAGGTAAAGTGCAAACTGATATATATCTATCCCTCATAAGTTAAGATGTTAATCTCATGACGTATAAGAGTAAGGTGAAGTATATTTGTGTGTTTCGATTAGTATCATGATCCTTAATGTATTAATCTCTCATAAGTTGACATATCAGATTCTCCCACCATGAGAGTGGATGTATGATTCTCCCACCATGAGAGTGGATGTATGATTCTCCCACCATGAGAGTAGATGTTTGATGCTCCCACCATGAGAGTGGATGTATGATTCTCCCACCATGAGAGTGGATGTATGATTCTCCCACCATGAGAGTGGATGTATGATTCTCCCACCATGAGAGTGGATGTATGTGGATGTAGGATAAACCACCAATAGAGTGGAGGTACATTGATAGAATAGATGCATGTTCTCCCACCATGAGAGTGGATGTTGGTTAAATAATTAAGAGAGTGGATGTACGCCAATAGAAGAGATGTATGATATAGCATTCTAATCATGTAGATGAACACTAGTGGTAATGAACGTAGAAGTAAGAAAGAATCTCTTGTATATAGAAGAAGTTATTTGAGGCAAGTTCCTTGAGTAAAGATAGTTTCCCATTAAGGAAAGGAATGAGAAATGATATTAGTTAAAATGATGGCTTATCCCCATTGACTATTCTCTCATATTTTTATTCTATTTGACATGCTCATATATGAAGCTATTTATTATACACCTTACATACTCAGTACATTTCTCGTACTGACCCCTTAGGGGGACTTACCTTACATATTGCAGGTGCAGGCATTAGTAGACCTCCACAGTAAGTGGACAGTTATTTGCAGATCTTTGGTGAGCCCCAGTTGCTTCGGGACTTTCCAAGTCACAGTTGTACAGTCATTTTGAAGTTGTAAATTTTGTATAAAGCGGGGACTTGTCCCGACTTTTAGTTTGTTATGGTCAATGTATCTGTTAGAGGCTTTTGTAGACATATGTGGGTACATGTATATGTATATCAGATGACTCATGAAGTCTTGGTTTAATGGCCCTAACGGCCAAGTTTCTTATATAGATATGATATATGTTTCCATGTGCATGACTTCCGCTTAGTTGCATAAGGCATAATAATATTTAACACGATTCATAAGAGGAGATACATCTGGGTAGACATGAGCAAAGATTGGTTCTCTCGGGCCATATCGGCTTCGGGTGCCAATCACGCCTTGTTGGGACTCGGGCGTGACATATTTACAGTCCTTGGGGCCATCCTTATTCATCCTTATCATTTAATGCTTCATTTGACTTAGTCAATAGAAGATTGGATCATGTAACCCATGTCTTTTGCCTTATTTTGGGCTTTTATTGAGCCCAAATCACTTAACCCAATAAAATCAATAATTTCTCGTGTTTAAGTTGTCTTATATGTATTACAATAATATTCCCACTCATGCTACTCATATCCGTAGCCTCAATCCCAAAAACAAGTGATTCTAGCCACGTTTGGCTTATTTTGGCCTTAAGGGCAAAACTGTCATTTTGACTCCAAATTCGTTCTCGAGTAATTTTATCATACCAATATAATATGTCATTCATTTCATGTATATATTCATGGTTGTAGAAGAAACGTGGCAAAACTCGGCTTGGTACGACCCCGGGTACCCTTGGGACTTAGAAAATTTCCAACTTTCAAAAAATGGAAAAACCAGCGTGGCACGCCCTTGGGACCGCCAACTTACTGCCTCTGGACTAAAAATTTTAGCCCATAGCGGCATGGCACGGTCCCAAATGCACCCCACACTTATTTTTTTTGAAAAATTCATTTTTCAACTTTTCGTCGCGGGTTTGGTTAGATACTTCAAGTCCTATTCTTTAACTTACTTATTAACCTTAATATACTTTGTTTAGGGGTCCTCTTAGCCTCGTTTTGAACACCACAAATTTTCCATGAAAATCATAAAACACTTCCTATGAAGGTTTAATCACATTTACGAGGCCAAAAGTCAAGTATCTCATCCATAGCATTACAAAAGACGTATGTATGGCTCTCGACACCTAAGTAAGCATTGCTCAACATCGTCAAGTAGGGTTAGGAAGGTATGGGGTGTTACAATATTTTATACAAACTATTCATCAATTATTGCTAAGCTTATTAAATCTGAAACCAAGTTTCTTTCCTTAAACTTATTACATCTAGATCATAGACCTCATTTAGCTAGTGACGTCCTAAATGATTTTCGCCAACAAGCCTTTCTCATTTTCAGTTCTCTCGAGTCACCGTTGCCTTATGATGCCCCTGTAGGTTTCCACCAATAAGACTCTCTTAGTTTTAATTCTCTTAACTCACCATCACGTTACAATGCCCGTGAGGGTTTTCACCAATAAGACTCACTTATTTTTTATTTCTCTCAAGTCACCTTCGCCTTATGGTACCCGTGAGGATTTTCTCCAATAAGACTCTCCCATTTTATTTCTCCTATATTTCCTTATGGTATTGGAGACAAATAATGCCCAAAATGCAACATTACGTATCTATCGCATGCTTAACCTTGACATTCTCAAAGATTGATCTGAAGGTCTTTCTGTGGTTGTAACATGTCTTTTGAATAGGGTTAGAAAGAAAGGACGACATGAGGATCTAAATACACTTGAAATGGGGTGGGACTTACAACTTTTGGAATCAACTCAATCAACGAAAAAATTTCTTTTGCCCAGTTTTTTTTTAAACTGGGTAATTTGGGTTTTTACTTGATTGGACCGAACCCCATAGTAGGGATACCTACATATCTTTTTGTACCAAGAATTATGTCAAAAATAGTTCAGGCTTTTTCTTTTTTCTTGGTTTTGGTTCTTTTTTTTACTCTAACTTTAACTCCTTTTTTTTTCTTTGACTTTTTTCTCTTTTTGGACTTTCTCTGACTCTATTTCTTTTTCTTGAAACTTCTTTTTATGGACTTTTTCTGACTCTATTTCTTTTTCTTGACACTTTTTTTTGAAACTCTTTTCTCTTTTTCCCCCTTTTTTGACTTCTAAAACTCTCTTTTGATTCCAAAAGAAGGGTATGAAAGAAAATATAACTAAATCTCAAAAGGGGTAAACAAAGGATTACACAACATTTGGATAGGAAAAATGAAATGCTTCGTCATATCAATTCTTAAAAATGCAAGTACATAACATGTAATATGAGAGTGAAAAATAAAGATCACACACGGATCATTTCAAAATACTGACACTGATTGAGCAGATGTTCATTTCTTCCATGCTTGTCAAACATACAATTCAACTTGTGTTGTTCATTCCTCACATCGAATGACTTAAACCTTCTTGGAGCTAAATTTTCTTTCGCTTGTCTTGAACAAGAAGATTTTCCATCCTTTGATTGATCCAATTTAAAAAGCTTGAGATTCACCTTCTCATTATTGACCAAGTCATTTTTGTGATTTCAAAGTGATCACCTCAATCCATTCAAGTGAGGTTTCAACTCAGTCACCAAATGTCTCGACACTTTAACTATTTCCTCATATGCTCTTTTTTCAAATTTAACTGCTTGGTTCAATGTTTCATGATTAGATTGGATTTTAAGATCTGGCTAAAAATTCCACATGCATGTTATATTACTAGAATCAGCATAAACAAATTGTGTAAAGAAAAGAAAAAAACAAACAACATCTATTTAAAAACAAAACGGACACTGCATTTTGTTAAAAGAAAATATAGAAGGGTTTGAACATAACGACAAGGTAAAAAATAAGATAGATCCCAAACTACAACCCTGGAATAATTCAGATAATAGAAAGGAGAAAAAAATAGAAAACCAAAATTCCTTCCTGATGAGGAAAGGAATGACTTCAAAATTACCGAGCATGACATCTTAGCCACTGGTTTGTACATCAGCATGACTAGAACTTTCACCACTATCAAATACATTTCCCTCAGCAAACAAGTTTTGGGTCCTTATGACTAACTCATCACATCCCACAAAGTATGCATTATCATGTGCTGAAGGATTCTCTGTGTTACTTGTGGTGTTGATGTCTTGCACCAAAATCAATTTTTCTGGAATCATTCTTTCTATTTTTCATTTCAAAGAATGACAATCTTCAGTACTATAACCTTGGACATTAGAATCATATGTACATCATACAGAAGGATCAAAACTTCTCGAATATAGGTTTGGAGTATACTCGAGGAGAGTGTGATCATGCCCCACTATTTCAATTTTTGGAACAAGCTAGTATACAATTCCCCAATTGGTGTGAAATTATCCCTTGGCCTCTACCTCCTTTCATAGTCTGGCTTGAATTAAAAATCAGATTTAGGGGGACCTTGGTAAGTTGTAGGTGTGGAAGATGATATTAAGGAGTAGGTGTATGCCATTGTGGATAAAATATGAATGGGCATATGATTGTGCATTATACAAAGGATATTAAGAAGGAGGAATGGAATATTTTGGATTTTGGGGAGGGGAACCTTGTTGCGGGTGAATATATGGATCTTGTGTATAAGCTCAGGGTTGAGGCTGGCGGTAGATGTAATACCCCGTACATTTCATGTTCGATGCTTTGAAAGTGTATAGGAGATCCATCTCGTAGTGCTCCCAGTGGAGATGTACAAGTTATGGAGAATCTCACATATAAAGAAGTACCTATTGCTATTCTAGATCGATGATAAGTTAAAATATTATGAAATAAAGAAGTAGCTTCCGTAAAGGTACTATTGGAGAAATCAGCAATTAGAAGAAATCACATGGGAAATCAAAGAAATAAAACGGAAGAAAAAGTTCAAAGTGCGAAATTAGAGCAATAACAAGTAAGTATATATGAGCATTATGTGTATATGTGATAACATGAACTTGAATATGTGTAAATTGGATATGTTACAAACATTCGAGGATGAATGTTCCTAAGGGGGGAATGATGTAAAACCCCGGACATTTCTGAACCTATGTTATTACCATAAAATTTATGGAAATTATTTAAACATGAGAAGGTTGGTGTATTACACCTTAATTGTGTTGGACTGAATTTAATTTTGTGCCATTGGGCTCAATTTAGGCCCAAATTGATGCAAAAGACATGGCCCAAAAGAAGGAAATGATCCATTCTTTCTTTGACCAAGTAAACATGATAATTATTGACTAACTGTTTGGATAAGGATGACTATGAGGCACTATATAAGGCACAAAATCAGATTTTATTCAACCAAAAGACACATGCCAAGTCTAGAATTTTCCCAAAGATATTTCTTATCTCTCAAACCCTAAGGCAAGCATCTCTTGGGAAAAGATCCTCACTTTGAAAGCTTGGTTAAATCTTTACTCTTGTGATTTAATATATTATATGCTTAAGTTGGTGTGTAAATCATGTTGGTTATGTTGACAAAGTGGTGAGAAGTTCACTATGTGTGAAACAGTCTATGTTTGCTTAATCAGTAAAGGGTTTTGCCTTGTAAACTTGGAAGTGGACTTGTGGTCTTGAAGGAAGTGAATTTGATGGATTAAATATCAACATGTAAGATGTGGTTATGTCCTTAACTTTCTTTCTCTTTGTGTGTAACATTTGGGATTGTTATTGTGAAATTGTTCATAGAACCGGTGGCGTATTGAAAGGAAAATGTAGTTTTGGTGATGTTTATATGCGTTGTGAAACCATGGCTGATCATTAGCATCTAAGATAACTTAAAATATGAAAAGAGAAGTTTAATTATGATCATGGACCATGCATTACAAAAAAGGACCCAAAAGAGACCCATTTTGGCCGAAACGGTCACCCGCCCTTGCAGACGAAGGCACCTGCGGGCACATGTGATTTCGTAGGTGACCCTGGACACTGTCAAGAGGCACCTCAACTAACTTCTGGTGCATATGGCTTCGCAGGTCAGCCCAGAACCCCGTTTTGCATGTTTTTGTCTCTCTTTGATCCCCCGAAACCCCTATACCCTTCATGGATGCAATTATCAACTTATGGTACCTTTTGAATGACTTTAAAGAAGTATACCGGAGGTATTTTGAATGGTATCAATTATGTATTGTTGTTCATTTGTTATTGTGAAAGGTATTGAGATGACTTGATGAAGTAATTGTGACGTACTGTTAATGAAGAAGTGTAAAGGATAAACTTGGTGTGAAATGTTATTGGTTTATGATGTCTTGGTCAATGTATGGAATGTTATGGTATTGTTGGTATGGTGATGCAATAAATGGTATTGTAAGAGGGCGAAATGACGTTATAATGGTAGTCACGTAATTCATTATCGTCTTATGCACTTGTAATGTAGTTAGTTGTTAACGTGAGCTCCGTGATGTACTAGTGTTATAGAGTAACACGTAAGGAAGGAGATGGATTGTTGTATTCACATATAGGACTGTATATTCATATTTTGAAATATATGGTATGTAAGGTTACTCTTTCCTTATCATTCTGCAACACATATTGTTCACATTGACATTGTACTTGTTCTATTCCGAAGTGTTCTAAAGTATCCCAGCTCAGGTTGACATATATTGTTATTCACATGTTTTTTATTCTTAGACCAATTGTGATCCACATGTCTCTTATTCATTGAGTGAAGTTCCAAAGCTCTCATAATGTTGTAACTACTAAAAGAACTATCTCAAAGAAAGTAATGATGTAAAGAGAATCTATTCATTCTTGAGTAGCATTTCCAATAATGTTACATTCTAAAGTTTCAATGATGTTATGACTACTAACGTATCAATCTCACAGGAGTAAAGAAATGAAGTAATGTATCGCTCTTATAATGAAAGGACGAAAGTAATGCATAATTGTTTGAATAATCACAGTAACATCCCAGGGGCGACAGAAAAGCCTAGCATGGGTTATCACAGTAACATCCCAGGGGCGACAGAAAAGCTTAGCGTGGGTTATCACAGTAGCATACCAGGGGCGACAGAAAATCCTAGCATGGGTTATCACAGTAACATCCCAGGGACGACAGAAAAGCCTAGCATGGGTTATCACTGTAACATCCCAGGGGCAATAGAAAAGCCTAGCATGGGTTAATCTCATCCCAGGGGTTAAGATACCTAGCATGGGTAGCTTTATAATTTTTTAATGCAAAGAAGGATAAGTTAAGTAATGAGCGATAGTAATGAATGAACGTAAAGGCAAAGAAAGTAATGAATGTAATGTACATGGTTCCACACATACAGAACAGTGAATTATCCACATTGATTTTCTCTTATATTTGATTCCATTGAAGTACTTATGTATCATACAATTTCATATAACCTTACATACTCAGTACATTCATTGTACTGACGTCCTTTGGGGGACTTACCTTACTCGCTGCAGGTACAGGTGCTAGTAGACCCCCACAGTAGGCTACGGGTCATCCGCTTACTATTGGTGAGCTCCAGATTGGTTCGGGGCTTCTCCGAGTCACTTGTGTACTTTGTTGTGGTACTATGTAAATGTTGTTTAAAGCGGGGACTTGTCCCGACTTTAGGTTGGTCATGTCTATCTATCTGTAGAGGCTTTGTAGACGTTGTGGGACATATATCATGTCTAACGGCCAAGTTTTATATATATATCACATATTTTCCATGACTTCCGCCATTAGCATATTGTATCTATAAAAGATAGTTATGTTCATGAAGTGACATGCATATGAGTGTACCTGATTGGTTCTCTCAGTCCTTAACTGCTTCGGATGCCAGTCCGCCCCTTTGGAATTTGAGGCGTGACAAAAGTGGTACTAGAGCAGGTTGTCCTAAGGGTGTCAACAAAGCCGTGTCTGAGTAGAGTCTTTCTTATGGATGTGTTGCGCGTTAAATTTATAAGTAGGAGTCCACAAGACATTTAGGAGTTGTTTCTTTACTTCATTTCTAGATAGTACATTAGAGCCAATGTTATAGGTGAAATTATATCTGACCATTGAAATTGGTTTCTTTTGTTATAGTAAAGTGTCGATTACAAGACAAGATAGGGGAAAAGATAAGAAGGTAGAGATGTTTGCCGGAGAAGGAACTAGTAAATCACCACCTGACCAAGCTAGTCAGGGTGGGGCTGAAACTGAATTTGTATCACGGGCTTCTTCTACTTCTCCAGCTCTAGAAGAGTTGAGAAGGAGAGAAAACCCTGCCGAAACACCTGTTAATGCTACTGAGTAGGATATAAGGAATGTGGTGCACCTGTTGACTCAGATAGTCGTTGCACAAAATTAAGGACAGGTTGGTCCAGCCTTAGCACAAAAGAGGAGTAATCAAAGGCAAAGGAGAATGGCACAAGAATTTGAAAGAGGGCCGACAAAGAGGGCTAGGCCTATGGGACAGTTCATGGAGTCCCAAGGATAATTTAGGTCTCGAGTGTTTAACAGACCGCCTAGACCATTATTTCCTCATTCTACAGTAAATGTTTTATCTCGATCCCAAGGGTTTAGAGGCAACCAGTTTGGGCAAAGAAGTGAGATTCAGGATTCACGGACAGTGGGGTATCAAGCATAAGAAAGTAGGAGACAAATGAAGTCTCCTCGTTAGCCATATCAGTGCTGCAGAAGGTTTCATCTAGGTGAATTCTGGTTGGGGAGGAATGTTTGCTTTTGGTGCGGTATGCCAGGGCACAAAATGAGAAAGTGTCCATAGAGGGGCACAGGTAGTACGACGTGACCTACGGGATCAACCGTTGTGTTATCATCATCAGGTGTATAGCCTATGGGGTGTGGCAAAGGTTCTATAGGGATAGTTAGTGCTAGTGAAACCCATAACCGTACCTATTCCTTGGCGGATCGACAGAATTTGGAGGCTTCTCCTGATGTAGATACAGGTACACTATTCATATTTTTACATAAGGTATATGCATTGATTGATCCGGGTTTAACCCTATCATATGTTACTCCCTTGATTGTTGAAAAAAATAATAAAAAAAGAACACCAGAATAATTAGTTAAGTCATTTGGAGTATGACACCCGTGGGTGAGTCTATTGTAGCTAAGAAAATCTGTCGTAATTGCATGGGCACTGTTTGTGGTCATAATATGTTGGCTACTCTTGTTGAGCTGGGGAAATGATGGAGTTTGATGTTATAATGGGTATGGATTGATTAGCTTCTTGTTATGCCACGGGAAATGGCCAAGTTAAGAGGTACATTTCCATGTTCCGCAAAAAACCTTCCTTGAATGGAGGGGTAATATTAGAGTACCGAGGGGTAAATTTATTTTCTATCTTAAGGCAAGGAAAATGATATCCAAGGGGATTTATAAGGCCTAGTATGTCACCTTGGGATGTACTAGTAGTATTTGTACGAAGGAAATATGGTACACTAAGAATGTGTATTAATTGTCGGCAATGGAATAAGGTGACAATTAGGAACAAATATTCCCTCCCCAGAATTGATGATTTATTTGACTAATTACAGAGTGCCAAATTTTTTTCAAAGATTGACTTGAGATTGGGATATCACCAAGTAAGGGTTAGAAATAAATAAAAAAAAAATATACCCAAGACAGCTTTCCGAACACAGAAGGGTCACTATGAATTTCTAGTTATGCAATTTGGGCTAACCAATGCACCAGTAGTTGTTAGGGATTTGATGAATAGGGTGTTCAAGCCACTTTTAGATGTATTCGTGACGGTGTTTATAGATGACACCCTGGTTTATTCAAGACCACAAGAGGACCATGCTAATCACTTACTACAGGTATTACGAATTCTTCGTGATCGTAAGAAATATACAAAGTTCTCTAAATGTAACTATTGGTTAAAATCCGTACCATTCTTGGGTCACATTGTATAGGATGAAGGACTCAGGGTTGATATACAAAAGATAGAAGCGGTGAAAAATTGGCTAAGGCCTACGACGTTTACAGAGCTTCATAGTTTTCTTGGATTGGTTGGTTATTATAGGAGATTTATTGAAGAATTTTCTTCTATATCTGCACCCTTAACAAAGTTAACACACAAGGCAATCAAGTTTTAGTGGAAGGATGCATGTGAGAAGAGTTTCCAAGAGCTAAACGATAAATTGACTTCTACACCTGTATTAGTACTTCCCGAAGGTACAGGAGGGTATGCAGTATATTGTGATGCTTCAGGAGTTGGCTTAGGATGTGTATTGATGCAACACAGGAATGTAAGAGCGTATGCCTCATGATAGTTGCGGCCACATGAGAGAAATTATCCCATACATGATCTTGAGCTAGCAGCCGTGATATTTGCTTTAAGGATATGACGCCACTATTTGTATGGGGTTCGCGTTGATATATATATACGGACATGAAAGTTTGTAGTATATTTTTAAGCGGAAGGGCCAAATTTTGAGGCAGCGGAGGTGGCTGGAACTCTTAAAGGATTATGATAGTAATATCTTGTACCATCCGGGAAAAACAAACGTGGTAACCGATGCATTAAGTCGCAAAGCAATAGGAAGCACTAGTAGCCAGTTGACGGAAAAGCAAGGCATAGTCAATGATCTACATCAATTAGACAGCTTGGGGGTTCATCTTCTTGAAACTCTAGATGAAAGAATTGTAGTGTAAAATGCGACAGAGTCTTCATTTGTAGCTGAGGTGAAGGAAAAGAAATATGCAAATCCTATTTTATTTCAGTTGAAAAAAAATGTACAGCAAAGTTTGACAAAGGTATTTGAGCTTACGCAAGGGGGAGTACTTCAATGCCAAGGTAGATTTCGTGTACCGGATATAGATGAGATAAGGAAATGAATTATGACAGAAGCACATCCTTCATGGTATTCTATTCATTCGGGAGCAACCAAAATGTACCATGGTTTGGAAGAAATGTATTGGTGAGGCAACATAAAGAAAAAGAACATTGCAGAATTTGTAGCTCATTGTCCGAATTGCCAACAAGTAAAAGTAGAGCATCAGACATCTGGAGGTTATATGCAATGTATAAATCTTATAGTCTGGAAGTGGGACATGATTGACATGGATTTCATCACAGGTTTGGCTTGTACACCACGGAAATTTGATTCCATACGGGTAATAGTTGACAGGCTTACATGGGATACTGCGATTACATGGAATTCCAATTTCTAATATATCAGACAGGGGAGCTCAATGTACTGCCCACTTTTGAAACCCAAGTGAGTTTGAGTACGACTTTTCCACCTCAAACAGATGAACAAGCAGAACGTACTATCCAAACACTTGAAGATATGCTACAAGCTTGCACATTGGACTTAAAAGGTAGTTGAGACGATCATTTACTTCTTGTTGAATTTGCCTACAATGATAGCTATCATTCAATGATCAAAATGACACCTTACGAAGCTTCGTATGGAAGAAAGTGTAGATCACCAATTGGGTGGTTGGAAGCGGGTGCAACTGCTTTACTCGAGTCAGATCTTGTTCATCAAGATATAGAGAGAGTTAAGGTGATACAACCACGGCTACAAATAGACCAAAGTCGACACAACTCATATGCCGATATTAGAATAAGGGAATTAGAATTTGCCATAGGTGATGAGGTATCTTTGAAAGTGTCACCAATGACAGTGGTATAACGTGCCATATGAGATTACCCGAAGATTTGGGTAAGTTGCATATAAATTAGCACTACCCCAAGAACTCTCCACAGTTCATTCAGTATTTCATGTTCGATGCTTTGAAAGTGTATAGGAGATCCATTTCGTATTGCTCCCAGTGGAGATGTACAAGTTATGGAGGATCTCACATATAAAGAGGTACCTATTGCTATTCTAGATCGATGATAAGTAAAAATATTAAGAAATAAAGAAGTAGCATCCATAAAGGTACTATTGGAGAAATCAGCAATTAGAAGAAATCACATGGGAAATCAAAGAAATAAAACGGAAGAAAAAGTTCAAAGTACGAAATTAGAGCAATAACAAGTAAGTATCTATGAGCATTATGTGTATATATGATAACATGAACTTGAATATGTGTAAATTGGATATGTGACAAACATTCGAGGACGAATGTTCCTAAGGGGGGAAGGATGTAACACCCCGTACATTTCCGAACCTATGTTATTACCGTAACATTTATGGAATTATTTAAACATGAGAAGGTTGGTGAATTACACCTTAATTGTGTTGGGCTGAATTTAATTTTGTGCCATTGGGCTCAATTGAGGCCCAAATTGATGCAAAAGACATGGCCCAAAAGAAGGAAATGATCCATTCTTTCTTTGACCAAGTAAACATGATAATTATTGACTAAGTGTTTGGATTAGGATGACTATGAGGCACTATATAAGGCATAAAATCAGATTTTATTCAACCAAAAGACACATGCCAAGTCTAGAATTTTCCCAAAGATATTTCTTATCTCTCAAACCCTAAGGCAACCATCTCTTGAGACAAGATCCTCACTTTGAAAGCTTGGGTAAGTATTTACTCTTGTGATTTAATATATTATATGCTTAAGGTGGTGTGTAAATCATGTTGGTTATGTTGACAAAGTGGTGAGAAGTTCACTATGTGTGAAACAGTCTATGTTTGCTTAATCAGTAAAGGGTTTTGCCTTGTAAACTTGGAAGTGGACTTGTGGTCTTGAAGGAAGTTAATTTGATGGATTAAATGTCAACATGTAAGATGTGGTTATGTCCTTAACTTCTTTCTCTTTGTGTGTAACATTTGCGATTGTTGTTGTGAAATTGTACATGGAACCGGTGGCGTATTGAAAGGAAAATGTAGTTTTGGTGATGTTTATGTGCGTTATGAAACCATGGCTGATTGTTAGAATCTAAGATAACTTAAAATATTAAAATATAAGTTTAATTATGATCATGGACCATTCATTACAAAAAAGGACCCAAAAGAGACCCATTTTGGCCGAAATGGGCACCCGCCCTCGCAGACGAAGGTACCCGCGGGCGCAGGTGACTTCGTAGGTGACCCTGGACACTGCCAAAAGGCACCTGCGGGCGCAAGTGGCTTCGTAGGTCAGCCCAGAACCCCATTTTGCATGTTTTTGTCTCTCTTTGATCCCCCAAAACCCCTATACCCTTCATGGATGCAATTATCAACTTATGGTACCTTTTGAATGACTTTAAAGAAGTATACCGGAGGTATTTTGAATGGTATCAATTATGTATTGTTGTTCATTTGTTATTGTGAAAGGTATTGAGATGACTTGATGAAGTAATTGTGACGTACTGTTAATGAAGAAGTGTAAAGGATAAACTTGGTGTGAAATGTTATTGGTTTATGATGTCTTGGTCAATGAGTGGAATGTTATGGTATTGTTGGTATGGTGATGCAATAAATGGTATTGTAAGAGGGCGAAATGACGTTATAATGGCAGTCACATAATTCATTATCGTCTTATGCACTTGTAATGTAGTTAGTTGTTAACGTGAGCTCCGTGATGTACTTGTGTTGTAGAGTAACACGTAAGGAAGTAGATGGATTGTTGTATTCACATATAGGACTGTATATTCATAATGGGAAATATAAGGTATGTAAGGTTACTCTTTCCGTATACTTCTGCAGCAAATATTGTTCACAATAACATTGTACTTGTTCCATTCCGAAGTGTTCTAAAGTATCCCAGCTCAGGTTGACATATATTGTTATTCACATGTTTCTTATTCTTACACCAATTATGATTCACATGTCTTTTATTCATTGACTGAAGTTCCAAAGCTCTCATAATGTTGTAACTACTAAAACAACTATCTCAAATAAAGTAATGATGTAAAGAGAATCTATTCATTCTTGAATAGCATTTCCAATAATGTTACATCCTAAAGTTCCAATGATGTTATGACTACCAACGTATCAATCGCACTGGAGTAAAGAAATGAAGTAATGTATCGCTCTTATAATGAAAGGACGGAAGTAATGCATAATTGTTTGAATAATCACAGTAACATCCTAGGGGCGACCGAAAAGCCTAGCATGGGTTATCACAGTAACATCCCAGGGGCAACTGAAAAGCCTAGCATGGGTTAATCTCATCCCAGGGGTTAAGATACCTAGCATGGGTAGCTTTACAATTTCTTAATGCAAAGAAGGATAAGTTAAGCAATGAACAATAGTAATGAATGAACGTAAAGGCAAAGAAAGTAATGAATGTAAGGTACATGGTTCCACACATACAGAACGGTGAATCATCCACATTGATTTTCTCTTATATTTCATTCCATTGAAGTACTTATGTATCATGCAGTTTCATATAGCCTTACATACTTAGTACATTCATCGTACTGACGTCCTTTGGGGGACTTACCTTACTTGTTGCAGGCACAGGTGCTAGTAGACCCCTACTGTACACTACGGGTCATCCGCTTACTATTGTTGAGCTCAAGATTGGTTCGGCGCTTCTCCGAGTCACTTGTGTACATTTGTTGTGGTACTATGTAAATGTTGTTTAAAGCTGGGACTTGTCCCGACTTTAGATTGGTCATGTCTATGTATCTGTAGAGGCTTTGTAGACGTTGTGGAACGAATGACGGAATGTAAGGAATGTATGCCCATTTTGATGTGGTGGCCCTAACGGCCAAGTTTCATGTATATATCACATGTTTTCCATGACTTCCGCCATTAGCATATTGTATCTATACGATATAGTGATGTTAATGAAGTGACATGCATATGAGTGTACCTGAATGAAGATTGGTTCTCTCGAGCCTTAACGGCTTCAGGTGCTAGTCTGCCCTGTTGGAATTCAAGGCGTGACAGTATTGGTGAGGTGGACCTCTTGAGTTCTGTCTTATCCCGGTATAACAATAGCTATATCCTAATATTCTTCCCTCCGGCTCCCCTCAATTGATTGCAATATGTCTCGAGTATGCCACATAAACGCTGTACTCATCATACTTCTCAAACGTTGGCATCTTAAATCTAGGAGGGAGGTTAACACTTGAAAACATTCCCAAGTCCTTATATAAAACACCTTTATAACCCATAAGTCCCAGTAAATTTTTCATAGCCTATTCCAAACTCTTCATTTTTCTAGTCATTTTCTTTTAATCTTCTATCATGCCAGATTTCTTGGTATCAAAAAGAAATTCTTGTGGTTCAGTCAACTTAAACATGGGCTTAGGGGTATAGCAGTGATCATCAAGAGTATTGAGCACAGGATCACTAGTAAATTAGGGGAGCCTAATCATTTAATGAATAGCAAAACTAGGAGCATCAGTTGGGTGTGGAGCTATAAAAATAGGAACAGTAGGTGGTGTAGGGTATACGGTAGTTCTATATGAGGAGCTGGAAAATGGGTGTTGGAAGTGTTGGGATAGTGTAGGTGTGGAGTAGAGCCTAGTGCATGTTGTGGTGTGTCAAAAATGATAGGAAACTGTGCATGCAACATTGATGGAAAGCTAGAGGGATTTTTGGGGGTAATTAGTGGAAAGAGGAAGAGGAGGAGGCAACCCACTAGCCCGGCCCCATGCATTTCTGCCATTTGGTGTCTTAGCTTCAAAACCTCTTCAATAGGTCCTAAACACTCTCTCCCTGGACTCTTTTTCTGATTAGTGATAACAACCTCGGTATCCTTCTTGGCCATTGCTAACTTTCCATTTGAACTGGTGTAATATGAATAACTAGCCAGAATGCCACAACCAACCACTTTAAACTAACTGAAAAATAGAGATAAAAATTGTTAGAGTTCAATATTTTTTTCAAAATTCTCTTTTTCATTTTTTAATTTTTTAAGAAAAGTCACCAAACCCCATAAGGGCACCTATGTGTCTCACCCTGGAAAGAGGAGAATCAGGTATGCATAGTTCATGAAATTTTGACATACAATCACCAATCAAACACCTTTTTTTTGTAAAAAATTAGAAGGAAAGAAACTATAAAGACACAAAAGAAGGATTTTTTTCTCTTTTTTTTTTCAAAACAAGTTTACGAAATCTTTTTTGATTTTTCAACTTTGAATTTCATATGAAAATGAAACTTAAAATTACCAAAAAAAAAATCTTTTTAAATTTTTCATTTGAAGAAGCACGTGAAACAACTAATCTAAAAGAAGAGTGAAGAAAACCTTTTTTTTCTCTTTTCCTATGGACAAGGAAGGAAAAACATTTTTTGATAAGGAATAAACTCCTTCTTTTATTTTCGGAAAAAGGATAAAAGATCATTTTTTAATATTTTGAATAAAGATCAACGAACCCCAGAAAGGCTGCCTACGTATTTCACCCCCGAGTGAGGAGAATCAGGTGTGCGTAGTTTGTCCAAATTCGACAGTTAAGGACAATGTGAATGACTAAACTCAAACTTAAGAAAACCACTCTTTTTGCAAAAATGAAAAAAAAAAAAAAATCTTTTTGTATTTTTACCATAAAATCGTCCTAAAACAAAGACTCAAAATGAAATATTTTTAAAAAATTTTGATATAGAAACACACAAAGACACTAAAAGGAAAATCTTTTTTGTATTTTCTCTAGATAAAAAATATACAAAAGTTCCTAAATAATAAGGAAAAATCTTTTTGTATTTTCTAGTAAAAATGCACTAATGGGAATAAAAGAAAACTATTTTTGATTTTTTTTCCTTTTAAGAAATAAGTGAAAAAGGTAATTTTTTATTTTTATTTTTGAAATGTGAAAACAAAATCCATAAACAGCTCCTACAAAATATGAAACTCTTTTTGATTTTTTTTAACTTCTTTTTTTTCACTCCTCTTGCCTTAAAAGATACTCCTTACCCTCACTCGTAACACATGCCTTTAAATTAATCTGTCAAATGACCCTTTTACCCTCAGAGATGCAATAAGTAGCACATAGGGATGCTTTGGGACGAGTCTCCTACAAAGGACCAAACAAGTTCTGCTAGGTCTTAGCATGATGCACATAAGCATGACCTAAAAACTGACCTAAGTTGGGATTTAACTAACAAGGTTGTTCGGGGGAGCGTATCGTCGATAGTGGTTGCTATTGCTTTCCACCCACTCCATACATCTGATAGCTCTCCCTCCTAAAAATAAAGGTGACTCAACAATTATTCATGTATGCAATGCACACTACGGGACTTATTTAGAAAGAAATGACTCCGAATATAATTATGATGCCAGGTATAATGCGGTAACAAATAATGGGAAGACAGTAAACAAATAGCACAAAGGCAACCATCAACGAGAAAAAGTGATAAAACAGACAAGGTATATATTCAACTATAATGTCAACTAAGCTGACACAAACCAACATATAAAGCTCGAACTCTACAATCCCCAGTAGAGCCGCCAGAGCTGTCACACCCCTTTTTTCAAACCTAAAAAGATTAGTATTAAATTTTTAAGGTAAAAAATGTTTCAAATATAAAAGTGATTAAAAAGGTATTTCAAAAAGAATTTGCTTAAAACTCAGAGTCACCACTTGGCATTTGTTTTGGTGTGCCAAGTCACCTAAAATATCCTTTTCAAAATGGTTGACTCTTAAAACTGATTAGTGAGAAGAGATTTTGGTTAAAGAATTCTGTTGATCAAGGGGAAGGTGTGAGGCTCCCCTTGATCCCATGGTTTTGACATTATTACTTTGTTAACTCGTATCGGCTAAATTGACACTAAAAATGAATAGATTTCACAAACACACAAACAAACAAATAAAGAGTTCAAAACAAAATAATGTGGGTCTGGTTATACAATCCAAAGTAAAAAAAAAGTACAAAAATAAACCTACGCTATCTGAAACTAGCCTACTTATGCTTTACCCAATATCTTGGGCCTTGTCTCAAACAACCTCTATACATGGTACCTCGGGGAATTTTCCGATAAATAAATACATTTGATTTGAAAGTTATGAATAAGAGCATTCAAGCAAACAATCTGAGGGCATCAATAATTATCAAAACCTAAAGTTTGCCTACCCGAAGGCCTAAACATGCTACTATCAATTAACAACGCATCCAAATTAATGGTAATAACAAATTAAAAAACAAAATTATTTTATTAATTGATCAATTTCCATTTCCTCCCGCATCATTAATTCTGCCCAACTAAAATTCAATTGTTCATTAACCAATTTCTATTCAACTATCTATAACAACAATTCAAATAGTGAAAGAAGCAAAATCATGACAATCAAACTTTGATGCGAAACCCAACCAAATCCTTATTTAAATAGTCATTAGCATAGCCATGGACCTTTGAAGCGTGCCTTTCAAATTACAAATTATTTGATCGGAGGGTTGAAATCAAAACATCCATCAACCAGAAACATGAATAGAACCTGTACTAGACTTGACCTTAGATTGCGACTGAAAATTTCAATTAAAAAACCCAAACAATTAGAAATAAAACCCCTTTTCAAACTATGGTTCATTGAAAGGGTGTGTTTGTTATTGTTATTGATGAAAAGGGCAGCAGAGGTGGGCAGGTTGTGTATTTTCCTGTGAGGGTGAATGGTGGTTCGGGTTGGAATTTGAGAAGGTGAAGTCGATGGGTTTTTCAGGTTGGTGCATGGTCAAAAAAAGTTGGAACTCGCCGATTGGGTTTTCTGGGTGAAATTAGAAATGAGAGAGAAAAAACATGGAGGGGAGGTGGTATGATGGAGTAAGTTATTAGTGATGGTTAGAGATGGAGATAAGGGAGAAATGAATATGGGACAGCTTCACCGGTCGGTTTGTGTCGCTATCCAAAATAATGGTGATGCAGAGGCAACATGAAGCTCATCGAAGCAGTGGAGTGGATGGCCGACCAAGGAGAAGTGGTTCTAGTAACAAATTCATGGAGGATGGAGTGTTTGGATGATTGATTAATTGGAGGTGAATAAAACTTGAATGGTGAGGGAGTTATTTGGTTGATATCTTGGTGTTCATGGCAGAGTATGTGTTGATGGAGGAGGAAAAATTGTGGGTGTGTTCACGGTCTCCTTTTCTAGAAAAGATGGAAATATGGGTGTTTTTCATTATGAAGAAGGAGATGCATCCAGTGTGGTGGTGGTGGGGGGGGTAGGGGACATATGTCCAGTGTGGGTTGGAGGAGGAAACTTCTAGAAAATCAGGGAGGGGTCAATTATTACATGTGGTGTGGTACATGATAGTGTAGGTGTAATTTTGAGTGGTGGCTAAGAAATAAATGAAAATGAAAATAAAAATAGAAATAAATATAAAAACAAATAACTAAATACACAATTTTTTATGGAGGGGATAAAATGAAATCTTTCATATGACATAAATCCATTTGTTACTAGTTTTTTGATTTTCAATAAAAGAATAAATAAATTTAACACAATAAAAAGATATGACCCTCGTGGAGGGTTAAAATCATGTGTCTATAGTCATAGTACCGATCTGCAGACTATACTAGATATTTTGCTCTTGTACCAATGATACCTGTGAACCTAGGCTCTGATAACAAACTGTCATGACCCAAAATCACAGGTCATGATGCATCCTAATATAACCCATTGATAGGTAAGCCAAACCCATATCCCAAAATGACAAGTAATGAGCCAATAAGGGGAAGAAAGATACACGAGGTAAAAAGATCAAATATAAAGACTAAACACAACAAATTAGACCTGTATATATATATATATATATATATATATATATAGGGAGAAAAGGAACAAAATATACAAAATGATATCCCAAGACCTGGTATCATTCATTAAAAGAGCCACTATATATATAAGGAGTACTTAATAGATACAATATATATCTAACTGTCTTGAATATAAAAATTAAGACTAGTACAAAAAGTAGAGGGAGATAGATCAATTTTGATGGTCAAGATCTCACCCTAAGACTCTGAGTAACAAAAGTTCTTCATAAGGAAGGTGTTAACAGTGATAACTCATACTAGGATCTGCATTAGGGAAAAAGATACAGAAGTGTAGTACCAAAATACACGATACTCAATAGGCATCTGTAGTGACCCTCTAGGTAATTTTCTACATTTCATTCTTTCCTATAGTGGCTACAAGTAATTTATGACTTATCAGAACCTACGATTTGGTTCCCAGACAGTTTGTTTGGGTTTTAAGGCCATTTCTCTATTTTGGAGCTTTTGAAGTTAAAAAGTTGGTGTTGGTGTTTGGCCAAAACTTCTAGTAAACAGCCTTGGATGAGAATTTTGAAAGTTCCACTATCTCCGAAATGTGGATTTTAGGCTAGGAGCACCCTTGGTTTGGTTCCAAAGGCTTCCGGGCTCGTTTTAAGCTATTGGGTAGATTTTAATAAAAATGAAATAGTGGTTGTGGGGTTCACTTTTTGTCAAAACAACCTCTAATTAAAATTTTGATAGTTTTGTTGAGTCGAGAATACTGAGTTTTGTAGGGTATCATAGTTTGTTTACATGCACGGGGTTTCAAACAAATCCCAACCACCCGGTCGAAGTTCGTTGGGGCTTGGTATTTTGTTGGTGCAACAACAGCTGGTGCAAGCCTTTTTTTCTATTCGTATTCATGAAGAGTTGACCGTGTACACAAAGGTTCAATTCATTAACCTTCATGATCACGAGCCTCCTCTCACATTCACGATGAAGGGTCGGTCCAACCTGGTCCAGTTTCTTCTTTGTTGCATACGCTTCATTGCATTCGTGATGGTCTTCTCTAGCTGGACTTCGTGATCGTGGATAGTTCCCCATCTTTGTGATGGGTGATTTTTTTTTCTTTATGATTGCAACCAGGGGTCCTCGCAATTGAGATGGGTAAATCCCTGGCAGTATAAAACCTTGTCTTCCCAAAATTTCCTTCATTTTCAAAGCCCCTTTTCATTATTGATGGACCCTTGAGTTTGGAAAACAGTGGGAAATCATCTAATTGAGCTGACGTATGTTACTTCAACTCTCTTTTATCATTTTCCATAATTTTTTCCATCGAATTTCATCCTAATTCCATATAAATTCTTGATATTGGATTCTTGATTTCCTTAAATTTTGGGTCTGTTTTGAGCCTCAATTCGAGCTCTTTTTGTGCTCAAAGTTTAAGCACACATTCCTTGTCCTTCGAGGGATATCGTGATGGAATAAATTTTTGAATTTATATAACGGGCCCCATGGGCCTATTTCCGACCTTATTTTTAGTCCGAAGTTTCATATTGCAATATGGGTCTCATTTTACTCATATTAATATATAGATTATAAATTTGATAGCGCGATGACAATCAGAGTTCAAAGAGTGGAGACGAGCAGTTCATGGATGGTTCAAGACTGCAGTTCAGCTATGAGGTAGGCTACGATCTACTCTTCTCTATGAGATTATGTATTGTATAGATTAGGTTTAAGGCTATTCGTATCTTGATATCAATAGTTGACCTGTTTAGGGGATCTTAGAATAGAATTGTAGTTTGAGTCCTACCGTAGTATACCCACTATAACTATAGAGTTATGTTAAGCTTGATTACATACTTGTATGACCTTAGGTTGACATTAGGGATCTCATATGAAATTCTCAGTTAAACACTCCCAATATCATTATGTTCTTGTTTACCCTAGATTTCTAAGTTATGATATAAATATTCTTTTTCTCTATTTATTGTTGGGATCGAAGCCTTGGTTACGATACCAGTTAGATACATACCAGGTTAGTTCTTCGTGCTTTGAAAGAGCCGTGACTTACCTTATAGACGCTTAGGCGCTTACATTTCTATTATTTGGATACTGGTGATGGAATGCATACATTTATATGCGCTCACACTTAATTAGTGGTATCATTTCAACTGAAATCTTGGTTTTTACTATTGTTTTCTAAAAAAGGGATTTATTCCAACTCTTTATTTTTAAAACTAATTTTTTTAATGGAAGTCATACCACCCTTATTGTTGGTTTATGATCTTCTAAACTAAACATACTACCTTGTAAACTCAGACCAAGGTAGATTCCGGTCCATTCTCGATCTACTCATTTATCATTGTTTATTTATTTTGGCCGAGGGAGATGCCAACACTTTCTACACTATCCTACCATTTTTAGTCTCGAATTTGACCTCGGGCACTAGATTCTCTTATGGATTTCTAATTCTTTAGTCTTGGATTGATTCCAACCATTTTTTATCATTTATTTAACTTTGTACTAGATGGAGCAGATTTAGTATGTTTGATTATTGGATGCCTTGGTTTGGGATCAGGCAGTATATATGGATACCCCGAGTCCCCTATAGGTCCCTTTATCTAGGAACCACATGCCAGAAGATGGGATACTCCATAGGTCCTGCCTTGCAAGTTGGTAAGCTAAATGAAGTGTATATACTTAGTATGATATGACACTCAGTAGGTATAATAGTATTAGATTTACTTTGCATTTGTTCATTTATATGCATTGTCGATCACTAGTATAATTATTTGGAACTTGTACCTACCGATCTTATGGGGGCGGGATAGGTATAAGTTATGTTTGCTGTTTCCTAAGTAATTGTTTGTACCTTTCGGGCTTATAGGGGTCCGGTTAGGTTATTATTTGTCTACGCCTATCTGGTTGTATTATTGTTTTGAGTATTATTGTATAGACTATAGTAGGTTGGTTATGGATTTGTACCCGAGACTGTAGGTACGCTTTTGAGTTCTTTTCTTCTTTGATACTGTGAGCGTTGTTATTAGCCTATCTTGTGATTATTCATATTTCAGGTTATATATTTTAATTGCACTATAGCTAGCTCCCTTCTTTTTTACTACCTTCATGATATCTACTCTGTTAGGCTAGCTCCCTTGAGATAGTACCTTCGTGTTTAGCTACCTGTATAGTGCTATCATATACTCACTCCTTCTCTAGCTATTCTTATTATATATCACCTTCTTTCCTTGTACTACTATTGTATTTCCCTTTTTCCACTCTAATATTGTATATTGTCTAGCTGCTTATTGTATTGCACTTTCGTCCCTAGTTATTTGTAGAATATGGTAGTTTATTTTAACCTCTCTATTATTCTTATTGTATGTTATGCCTTGTTTCTCTATATTAGTCTCTCTATTGGACTTGGTTTCTGCTTCTTTCTTCTTTTCTCTTATTAGCCCGCTACTCACTGTTCTGGGCAATGGGTCAAGTTACCTACTGGTGGATTATAGTAGGAGCCATCTTGACCTGAGAAATCAGGTCGCAATAGTTTGGTATCAGAGTTTAGGTTCATCGGTGTCATTGGTATAAGATTAAAATACTGAGTAGAGGCCTGAGGATCAGTATGATAACGTCTGTATCCTATCTTCGAGAAGCTATAAGGGATTCTTAGGAAATCCCATTTTTTAATTCTTGATCATGTGTCCTTCTATCAACTTCAAAGTACATTTTTTGGCTCCACTCCTTCTCAGATGGATAGCTCGAGGTTATCGAATTGATGTGGATGAGATTTCTACATATGTTACCCGAGTTTCAGCCTCTCAAGTCCATATAGGGAGAACCTCAGATTATAAGCGGCTCTCAGATAGGTCGCGGTGGTCCCAGTGGACAGAGTTCTAGTTAGGCGTAACAGGGTTCTTGTTTTAGGTCTTCAGACCATGGCAACTACTTTGGGTTAGTACGTATGTTGAATCAAAGTGTTTTTTTTTGGGGGTGGTGGTGGTGGTGTTATGATTATGAGGGGGTTGGTCATTGGTCTAGAGAATGCCCCAGGCGTGAGTTGGTCAGTTAGTCGGGGTCAACTCATGTTCCTTTCCATAGTAGGACTTATAAGGTTTGTTATGACTGTGGGGAGAGTGAGTGTCCCTGGTATGGGATTATTTGGCAGTCAGTGTAGCCAAATCAATTTCTTAGGGATGTGGCACGTTTGTCAGAGGTGGTGCCTTAGTATTTCAGTTGGTCAGTTAGATGCTTAGTTCGAGGTTGGACGTGTTCAAGTTTGTACTTCTTCAGGTAGGCCATGGGCCATGGCTTCATATCCCATTGTTATAGAGGCACTTTTGATTTGCTATCCTTTAGTTTCTATGCAATTTGATTTTGGGTTTTCATACCCATCTATGTCCATATGCCTTGCTTTAATTGTGTTGATTATTTTGAGCTATTGTGTAGGTTTATACATATATGACTACCCCCATAGATATTTTTTAGTAGTGGATGGAGTGGATTGTTATTGTGAGTACCTTGTGGGTAGTGCTTGGGTAAATTCCCTTTCTTTGGCTTATTGGCTTACGATGTAATTCTGGAATTTAGGTTATTTGTCTTTATTGAATAAGACTTGTACTGTATGCCCTTACTATTTTTATCACCTTAATTTTTATTGATCTTTATAGTATAGACAACTAGACCAGCATTATCTGGTTAGTGTTTCTTTCATGCGATTCTTGTTTGCTTGGCTTAGACAGTTACCTTGTTTGCTTGGCGTTCTTCTATTAGTAAGGTGAGAGGTTGGATGTTGAGTCAAGTACTCAGTTCTTTCTGTGATGACGTTCATTGTTCAGTTAAGTTGAGGGAGGTTTAAATAAATGGTTTTGTTAGTTTCTCATTATGGGATTTGTTCGACCTAGTGTGACTTCGTGAGATGCTTCCTCTTATTATATGAAAAGAAGGATGGTTATATATTCTTGTGTATTAGTTGTCGATAACCAAAATCGGTGCCTATTAGAAGTGACTATCATTGTCAGGTATTGAGTATCTATTTGACCAGGTTTAAGGTACGGTTATGTTTTCTAAGTTACTCGAGGTTTGGCTATCATTAGGACTCTTTGCAGTCCCCCTGAGTTTTTAGTTATGTTATGGCTTTGTTGATGCCCCATAGCAGGTGCAGAGTTATTTGATAGTATGTTTTGCTTAAGGTATGACTCATTTGTGAATGTGTTCCTTGGCAACACCTTAGCTTCAGCTCCAGAACCGTTGGGTATATGCTTAGTTTCTGATATTGAGATTAGCTTGGGTATTCAATATTATTGAAGACTTACTAGCCTTGGTCTTGATTTTGAATATTTTAGATAACGGCCTGAGAGTTGTGTTAGATTCTGATACAAGCCAAATTGGCATCAACCTTTTTTGGCTTGTATTTAAAGGGCAACACCAAGGGACCCAAGCCCCAAAGATCTTAAGGCAACAAGGACGTGGGTGAAGGTTCCATTTTGCACTTCAAGTAGTGCAATATCGCATATGGAGGATAGCTTGGAACCGAAGGGAACCGTGGCACAAGGAATAAAGAGAGCCCTTGTGGGTTATTTCCAAAATAGACACTTTTGGGCTATTTTTGTAATAGGTTATTTGTGCAAAGGCAAATACTATAAATAAGTGCCTTAGCCATTTAATTTCCTAGTTTTTGATGAATATTGAATTATGACTCTTGAGAGAGCATGGGAGCTTGGAAAAGCTTGTGTTGACTTTTATTTAGAAATGGTGGTTTCGAGGGCGTTACGATTCCTTCTTGGTCATCGTAAGAGATAGGTGTTTTTAGGTAATCAAAAGGGAGGTCTTGGATTTGATATATCCATAGGTTTCCCTCTTCTTCATCTTCTTATGTTTATCTAGCTATCTTTATCCTCTATCCATTACTTTTTGCATTTTGATTCTATCGTTTCTTTAGTTTTTGTACTTTTTCCCTCTTTTTGTATTTTCGGGGTTATCATTTGGTATCAGACCCGAGCTTGAGTTCATTCGCACGGATTCAATCTTGGGTCTCATTATCTAGAAAATTAAAAAAAAAAAAAAGGAAAAAAAACATTTTTACAAAAAAAAAATGCGTTTTTGAGTCCTTCTTGAAGTTTCTATGCTAGATTTAGTCCCATCTAGTATATTAGAGTCGGAATCTGAAATTTAGGCTTTCTTTGTGTGGATTTGAAGAAACCCCATTGTTGTGTTCTTGAGCTTGAAGAAAAGGTGAAGTGGGTTCTTAGATCTATAAATTTTGGGTTGAAGTTGAGGGATAAGGGTTACTAAAAAGTGATTCTCATATCAAAAGGGCCCTAGATCTAAGTTTTAGTGTTGTTTAGAGAAATGTGCAAATGGGTTTAAAAATCTGAAAATTTTGGTGTGGATTTAAGGGTTGAAAATTATTTAAAAGTGTTCCCCACGTTGAAGGGAACCTAGGGTTTAAATTTTGTGGAATTCCGAGCAAAAATGAGAAAGTTGTGAATTTTGGATCTTCATATTGTTCTTGGTGTTCTTGAAGAAATTCATATCTTCAAGAGGAAGATTTATCAAAATTTGTTGTTAGATCCAAAAGAGGGCCAAGAGAATCAAACAAAAAGTGTTAGTACCAAAGAATATTCCAAAAAAGGAAGGTTAGAGAAAAGAGAAACCAAGTAGGCCCATAAAAAAGTGAAAAATCAGAGTTTCCAGATGTGTTGTCTGGACACCAGCGTCCCCATCTACGTGGGCAGATGAACCATTTGTGTGGGCAGGTGACCAAAGAAGGTCAATCTATTTTCATCTACACCTTTACCTGCGAGGGCAGGTCACCACCTGCGGGGGTGGGTCACTTGAACGCACCTCAATGACTTCAAAACTCATTTTGCTTAGGTTCTAACTTCCTAGTTTCAATTCTTGATTCCTAAATTCATTTCTTTGATTCCTAAACTAATTATCAACTAGTAATCATCCTACTTAGTTGTTGATAAGTTCTTTGAGTCTGTTTTTCTTTCTTAGTCCATTTTTCTTTTTTGTGCTTTTCTAATTTTATTTCGTAGTTAACTTCTTGATTTAAATCCTTTTGCTTATAATCGAGTCGTCCATCTTTATTTAAACAAGAATCCACTCCGTCCAAGAGTAGTAATTGACACCTTGTGTGCCACCGAAATATAAGCAATCTTTAACACTAGTCGATCCAATTGTGAGGCATACAAAGGTGAGAAACTTATGAGTGTTAGTGAGGACTTGTTTGCTCATTTTGTAGGTACAAGGAATGACACGGAAGCATGTCGAATGCCTTCTCCCCATCCAAGAATACCATATCCTATGTGTTTCCTTCTAATGAACAAATGTCATGATATGGGAACCAAGGTGGCTATGGGAAAAATGATACGAGTCTCAATTCCATCGAGATCACTCTTACTACCTTGTTTATGGAGTCTAGTGGAGAAGAGTATGAAAACTGGGAGTTCATGATGGATGAAATCTTCTCTATCTACAACTACTCAGAAGAAAGCAAGATAGAAATAGCCTTTAGGACCTTTGAATGGAGACTTGTCATCTATTGGGAGAATTACTACGAACGAGTATGTGGAGATCCATTTGTCTCTTGGGAAACATTTAAGAAATATATGAGATATCATTACCTCGGACCTAATGAAAGGGGTATAGAAGGATCAAAGGCACATCCCAAAAAAATAAGCAAACTCCCTCAAAAGGAATTTTTAGTGTCTCACCCAATGACAATGAGAGACAAAAAATTGAGAGGAGTAAGGGAGTACAAAGTGGTAACCCAAGAGTGGAAAAAGGAAAGGTTGAGAGGAGTGAAGTGAGGGGGTTGCCACAAACCCAATCTAACCTTGTTGTTTGTCTTTCTCTTGGTAAGGATTCTTATGTAGGTACAAACATGGCGAATGGAGAAGCTTGGTTCAGGTTTGTTTCGTTAGCTTCGGATGAGAATTTTGATAGTTTTGTTAGCTCCAAAATATGGATTTTAGTCTAGGAGGACGCTTGGTGGTTTTGAGGCTTTCAGGCTCATTTTGGGCTATTGGGTGGATTTTAGTAAAAATGAAATAGTAGGTGTGGGGACCATTTTTTGTCGAAATGACCTTAGATGAAAATTTTGATAGTTATATTGAGTCAAAAATGTTAAATTTGGTAGAGTAGAATTGTTCGTTTGCATGCACAGGGTTCCGAATGAATCTCAAGCACTCGATCGGAGTCCTCGGGGCTTGGTATTTTGCTGGTGTAACAACACCTGGTGCAAGCCATTTTTTCTCTTTGCATTCATAGGGAGTTGACCGTGTTTAAGAAGGTTCGAGTCTTTGACCTTCGCGATCGCGAGACTCCTCTTGCATTCGCTATAAAGGGTTGGTCTGACCCGAGCTAGTTTCTTCTTTGCGTTTGTAAAGGCTTCATCGCATTTACGATGGTTTCCTGCAGCTGGCCTTTGCGATCACGGCTAGTTCCCCGTGTTTGGAATGGGCGATTTTGTTTTTCTTCTCAATCGCGATAGGTAAACCCTAGCAGTATGAAACCTTGTCTTTCCTAAATTTCCTTCATTTTCAATGCCCCTTTTCGCTATTGATGGACCCTTGAGTTTTGAAAACTTTGGGAAATCGTCTAATTGAGCCAAGGCATGTTACTTTAACTCTCCTTAATCATTTCCCATCATTTGTTCTGTCGAATTCCATCCTAATTCCATGTAAATTCTTGATTTTGGATTCTTGATTTCCTTAACTATTGGGACTGTTTTGAGCATTGATTCGAGCTTCTTTTGCGCTCGAATTTTGAGCATGTATTCTTTGTCCTTCGAGGGACCTCGAGACCTTGCGACGTAATTAATTTTTGAATTCTAATAGTGGTCTCCACAGGCCTATTTCTTACCTAATTTTTGGCTCAGAGTTTCATATTGCAATATCGATCTCTTTTTATTCATATTATCATGTAGAATATGAATTTGATAGCGCGATGACATTCAGATTATGAGGAATAGAGACGAGCAATTTATGGATGGTTCAAGACTGCGGTTCGATAATGAAGTAGGCTATAGTCTACTCTTCTCTATGAGATTGTGTATTATATAGATTTCATGCTAGGTGGGGGTTATAGGATAGGTTTAAGGCTATTTGTATCTTGATATCGATATTTGTCCTGCTTTGGGGATTTTAGAATAGATTTGTAGTTTGACCTTCAGCCTAGAATACCCTCTATAACTGTAGGGTTATGTTAAGCTTGATTACATACTTGCATGACCTTATGTTAACATTATGGATCCCTAGTATGAAATTTTAGTAGTACATATTGATGTGGATGAAATTTTTGATTAAACCCTTCAACTAGCATGATGTTCTTGTTTACCATAGCTTTTTGAGTTACAATATTAATATCCTTTTTCTAGGTTTATTGTTGGGCCCGAGGCCTCGATTATGATAGCAATTGGATACCAGGATAGTTCTCTGTGTTTTGAAAGAGTTGTGGTTTAGTTTATAGATGCTTAGGCATTTACATTTCTATTGTTTGAATACTGGTGATGGCATGCATACATTTATATGCACTCACACAAAATTAGTGGTACGATTCCAACTAAACCCTTGGTTTTTACTATTGTTTTCCAAAAAAGGGATTTTCCTACTTTTTATTTTTAAAACTAATTTTTTTAACGAAAGTTATACCACCCTTATTATTGGTTTATGGTCTTTTAAACTAAACATACTACTTTGAAAGCTCAAATAGAGGCAGATTCTAGTCCATTTTCGATATTCTAATTTATCATTGTTTACTTGTTTTGGTCGAGGGAGATGTCGACCCTTTCTACACTATTCTACCATTTTTAGTCTCAGATTTGACCTCAAGCATTGGATTCTCTCACAGGTTTCTACTTATTTAGTCTCAGATTGAGTTCGAGCACTTTTTATACTCTTATTTATCTCTGGTACTGGACGGAGCAAATTTAGTATGGTTGATTATGGGAAGTCTTGGTTCGAGACCAGGGATTATATATAGATATCCCGAGCCCCTATAGGTCCCTCTATCTGGGAACCAAGTGCCGAAAGAGGGGATAACCCATAGGTCCTGCCTTGCGAGCCAAAGGAAGTGTGTATACTTAGTACGATATGGAACTCAGTTGGTGTGGTATTATTAGATTTACTTTGCATTCATTTATTCATTCATATGCATTGTCTATCACTAGTATAATTGTTTGGTGCTTGTACCACCAATCTTATGGGGAGCTGGATAGGTATAGGCTATGCTTGCTGTTTGCTAAGTAATTATTTTTACCTTCCGGTCTTATGGGGGTCTGGTTAAGTTATTGTTTGTTCAGGCCTATCCGGTTATGTTATTATTTTGAGTATTATTGTATAGACTGTGGTAGGTTGGTTATGGATTTGTACCCGAGACTGTAGGTACTTTTTTGAGTTCTTTTCCTCTTTGATAGTGTGAGCATTGTTATTAGCCTACCTTGTGATTATTTATATTTTGGGTTATACCTTCTGATTGTGCTAGATCTAGCTCCCTTCTTGTTTACAACCCTCGTGATATCTAGGCTGTTAAGCAAGCTCCCTCAGGATATTATCTTCGTGCTTAGCTACTTGTATAGTACTGTCGTATACCCATTCCTTCTATAGCTATTCTTATTCTATATCACCTTCTTTGCTTGTACTACTATTGTATATACCTTTCTTCACTCTACTATTGTATATTGTCTGGCTACCTATTGTATTACAGTTCCGTCCCTAGTTCCTTGTAGAATATGGTAGTTTAACTTTACCTATTCTTATTTTGTTTCATCTCTTAGGTAGTTGCATGTAATGTATATTCTTGCCTTACATGTTATTTATACTCGCATTATCTTTGGAGCTCAGTTGGCCGATGCCTACTAAGTACCTCATTTTTGGTACTGATACTACACTTCTGGACCCTACAAATCATTGTACGAGTTCTCATCACTGATGTGTGCATCGTACGGAGCTGTCATGTGTCAGAGATTTGGGGTGAGCTCATGGCGTCCGGAGTTGTTCCCTCTCCCTCTCTTTTGTTGTACTGATCTTTATTTTGTATTTTAGAGACGGTTCTGTATTTATATATTGTGATTATCTAGTACTCTTGTTATGTTAGTGACTTTTGTACTGACGTGACTTTTGTACTGACCTCACCAGGTCGTAGGGAATATCTTCTTTCTTCTGGTTCTCTTTCTCCTTGTATTGGTGTATGTTATGTCTTGTTTCTCTATATTAGTCTCTTTATTGGACTTGGTTTCCGCTGCTTTCTTCTTTTCTCTTATTAGCCCGCTACTCATTGTTTTAGGCTATGGGTCGGCTTACCTACTGGTGGGTTATAGTAGGTTCCATCATGAACTGACAAATTGGGTTATGATAGCATCATAGGCCGACTGAGCTCAAATAAGATATAAGTACAAGAAAATGCTAATATAACCAATGTTAGGTAAAAAAAGGCTAGAAAGAGAATAACATGTCAAGTCTAGGCTGATAAGGGAATATAAGTAAACTACCTTGTAAAGCATAGTAATAATAATCTAACTACAACATAACCGGGCCCCCAAAATCCTAGAAGGCACAAACAACAATTAATATAACCCAACCAGCCCCCATAAGTACGATATATACTAGCAACAAACAACACTAATTACGAACAGTGCATAGAAATAGATAAGTGCGAATGGATGCCACGAGATGCAATATAAAATCAATGCCATGTCCAACAATATCAAATACTCCTCCTCCAGCATATGTGGCTTGCAAAGGAAGGACCCATGGAGCCCTCGCAAACTTCGTATACCTTGTCTGAAATAGTAATCAACAGTGTTATATGACCGAAATTGAATCGGTACTAAAAGTAGTCCATTTTACCATTTTAAAACTAGAATCCAATAATATGTTCCTCAAGTCCCATTTTAAATGAAAATAACATTTTTAGGCCAAGTCACCAATATACCATGAATATTCAATCAATAATAAGCACAATAAATTTAATAGAGTTAATTGATCAACCGATACAGCGCCCACCAACCAGTACAACAGTAAACCATGACGATCTTGCCATAGAAAAGACATTATCTTAGAGCAAACTACCTTATGAAAATTATATGATAACTACAAATCCTCGAGGAACCCAACATAAAGCAAGCAACTACCCAAACCTAAACTAAGGGATCCAATGATAATTGCTAAAGCTACCAAGCATGCTAGGCTAAGACGAAGTAGAGAAACAATTACCTAAACTAAGGATTAACAACATAATTATACTTTAAGGCCACTAAGCAAGTGGATAAAGTCATAAATACCTAAGTAAGGTGTATCAAAACCTTAATATCCCACCAACAATTAGCAAATCATCATACATATACCATAAATGAGCCAAGTCTAAGAGTAGGTAAGTCGTAACCTATCTGGAGGCCTAACAACGAGCTCATGAACACTAAATCAGAGCTTTTTCCTTTCAAGAAGCCTCCGAACACAGCTAGGCTATCAAAATAATGATCTACACGTCAACATTAGAATAACAATGCCTATCAAAATAATTATCTACAAGTCAACATGAGAGTAACAATAAATAAATTGTGGATTAACACACCGAGATTAAAATCTGATTAAAATCACCAGTAGGTCTCGCTTATGGAATTCAAAAATTAAACTCGCAATTATATCCTTCATGGGACAAAGATCACATGCTCAAAAATTAAGCACGATTAGACCTCAACGGGCCCAAAATAGTTCCATAAGTTCCAAGAAATCAAGAATTCAAAACTAAGAATTTACACGAAAAAGGATGAAATTTGATAGGGGAAATAATGGGAAATGACCAAGAGGAGTAGAGTTATGTCATGACCTAATTTCTCAAATAATGATGTCACCTATTCTAACCCACTGGTAAGTAAGCCAAACTATAGCCCGAAACGACAAGTAACAGCCTAACAGTCAAAAGATAAGGAAATAAAAATACAATATAAGCAACAAGAATAAGGATATTTATATATATATATATATATACACACACACACACACACACATATGCTATACAAGAGGGAAAAGTGGACAAAATACCAAAATAAATCCCCCAAGACCTAGTAAGGTCAGTACAAGAGTCACTATAACAAAATAGGAGTACTAGAAAGTGACAAAATATACATCATAGTCTCAGAATATACAAATAAGACTATCAAGACAACAGAAGAAGGAGGATCAACTCTGGACTCTACAAGTTTACCCAATCTCCAATCAACAACACAACTCAAGGATATTGCCAATGATGGTGACTCATTCTCAAATTTTCATTAGGGAAAAGATGCAAAAGTATAGTATGAGTACAAAAACCATAGGTACATAGTAAAAATCATAAGCTGATTGAGCTCAATTATAGTAAAAGTATAAATAAAGTGCGAGTATGCAAACTAAAATCAATGATAAAGGGAAAAGAACATAAATAATAGGCTATGCTAGGCAATTGCGATAAATAGAAAGCGAGTAACTCAAAAGGAAAAATAATAGCCTAGCTATAGCCTAATTGGACCCCCATAAGCCCAAAAGGCACACACAAGAAGAAATAAACCCAACCGAGCCTCCATGTACACGGTGAGTACAAACCCAGAGTAATACTATAGGAAGAATATAACAGTAAAGAAATAAAGTGAGCCAACTCTGGGATATGCGTACCTTATACTCCCCTTTCCAGCCATAACCATCATTCTATTAGTACTTATCGTTTTCCCCATTACCAAATCAGTAATAAAAGTGACAATAAATGCCAGAATCAAACTGGAACTAGTAAATAATAACAATATAGAATATGCCAGATTTGAATAGGAGCTGATAGATACAATATATCCAATGTCGTACTCGAATAAAAACTGAATAAACGATACAATATGCCAGGTGCCGGACTCAAACAAAAAATACTAAGTAAGTAATCAATGGTGATATCCTAGGTTTATAGTCCAACTCACGTCTATTTAATCACAAATTCCAATGTTAGGCAGCCAAATCCTTTTAGTGAAAGCGGGTTCTAATTATTAAGCCAAAAGGGTGCGGTTTAAGGTCAAATACTACCCTACCGGGGTAACAAAACTAAACAAGCATATAATAATTTCTAAGTCAACCCAAAACCTAGATAATAGCCTAAGGAAGCAGTTAGGTGATCATTTAAGTCTAATGGGGAATTATTCTAAGTATCCTATCTTAAAATGAGTGGTGGGGCCCACTACCAGTCCTGAAAATCTAACCTAAGGCAAACACCTACCTGTACCTAATCTAAGGCTTCTCAACCCCGTCCCAAGGAACAAAAGGATGAAGTATAGTCCTAAATCCTAGGGATAATCATAGACTAACATAAGACAAAATGGGGTTGAATTATACCCAATAGGCTTTTAATCGGCTTATAAAGTCAATAAATGCTAAAAGAATATCCAGGACATAAGAACATACCCAAAATTAGCACAATATCCTACTAATAATATAAGAAAGTATAGTCTAAGAGAAAGGTAAGCCTAGCCTACCTGGACACCGCCGAAAGCATGTGTGAAATCTCTATAATAGGACTTTTTCCTTTCGAGAAACCTCTGACTGCTACCACACTATCAAAATCACATTCTACACATCAAAATGGGAATAATGATACTCATATTGCGAATTTACGCTCTGGATCAGAAATCAAGCTAAAATCCCCCGTGGGGCTTGCTTGCTAAACCACAAAATTAAAACTGCCACAGCATCCCTCTCAGCTTAAGAATCATTTACCCCAAAATTGGGCATAATACGAGCCCTATAACCAGAAATGATAATTAATCGGAGACTCAAATGGAGAATTAATCGAAAACTTACGAGATAAAAAGCGAGGAAATGATCACAACGATGTCCCTGACTAAATCCCAGATCCAATCCAAGATTTTGTTACTATTTTCTAGTTCCTAAGTTCTTTAATGGAGTTTATACTTAGAAAAAATAAGGTTGGAAATTAAGGAAAAGAATTATACATAACCACCAGTAATGGCCTCTTAAGCAGCTAAATGACCGCTTTAGCGATTACCGCTTAAGCTCCAAGAGGTTTACTTTAGCGGACCTTGCCAAGCTGCATACCTCTGCTTAAGCAGATGCTTAGCCGCTAAAATGGCTACTGCTTAAGCGGTCCTCATCCGCTAAAGCAGTTGCACCGGCAACTTGGCACCAGCCAAATTTACTAAGTCCCAACGGACTCCGACCAAGTGCTCGAAATTCATTTGAAACCCCGTACATACAAATGAACTATGCTACCCTATCAAATTTGATATTTGAGACTCAATGGAACCATCAAAATTCCTATTCGAGGTTGTTTCAACAGAATATGGATCCCACAACCAAGGTTCCATTTTCATCAAAATCCACCCAATAGTCCAAAATGATTCTGGAAGACTCAAGATGAGGACCAAGGGTCCCTCTAGCCTAAAATCAATATTTTGAAGCTAACAGAATCGTCAGAATTGACATCCGAGGCCTTTTACCTAAAGTTTTGGCCCAAAACCATTTTCTCAACTTCAAAAGCTCCAAAATAGGAAAATGGCTATAAAAACCCAAACGATCTGCTTGATAACCAAACTATCTGTCCCAGCAAGTCATAAATAACTTGTGGTAGCTATAGGAAAACACTAAATATAGAAAAAGCATGAACACACATAAAATAGCCTGGAGGGTCATTACAAACATACATAAGCTCAAACAAATGATCCCTGTACAATTTCGCAGCTTCAAGGATTCAGCAATGGAGGAAAAGGCTTTGGAATAGGTTTAAAATCATGAAAAAGGAGTATATATATTGCCAGAGGGTTATTCATCATGATCACGGGACCCCACTAGGTGGACCATTGTGATCGCGATGGGTTTTTTTTGCGATAGTGAAGGACGTGATTCGAGTCCTATAGGCCCTTCCTAGCAAATGTGACTAGCTAGTCGCGAACGCGAAGAACAAATGGGACTTGTACTAGGTGTTGTGCATCAACAAAACTTTCTAAGTTGGGAATTCTCCGAACGAGTCTTCAAGATTCATTAGAACCTCGCACACACAAGTGAATTATGCTACCCTATTGAAAATGATATTTCAGACCCAATGAAAGCAAAAAAATTCCCAATAGAGGTCATTTCAATAAAACGTGGGCCCCATACCAAATATTTCATTTTTAACTAACCAACCAATACCTCAAAATGAGTCCAAAAGCCTCGGAATCAGAAAAAAAAGATCCCCCTAAACAAAAATCCATAATTCGGAGCTAATGTAACTGCCGGAATTTTCATTCGAAGCCGTTTACTAGAAGTTTTGACCAAAGTCAAATTTCTCTACTTCAAAAGCTCCAAAATAGAGAAATTGGATTAAAACACAAATGAACTGCCTAGGAACCAAATCAATTATCTCGACAAGTCATAAATGGCTTGTAGCAGCTGTGGGAAAACTCAAAACGCTAAAAACGTACAAAAATAGAAAAAATGACCTAGAGGATCATTACAATTTATCAATGGAAGTTGAAAGTTTGAATTATACTATTATGATATCTGATCGGACAACTTAATTTTACAATCTTTTTAAAGAAAAGTATATATATAATTCTCTTCTTCAAAATCATATTTTCTTAATTTAGATTTCCTTATATATAGGGAAAATAAAAAGTTAATAGTGAAATAAAAATTTTGAAGTTATATTGTTTTGTTTCACAAATGAATTGAAGATGATATTTTTATTTCATCTAAAATCTATTCAATAATCATATGGTTACTTTATAATTTCGTGAGCTTCGTTTTATTCGATATGTTATATAAAGAAGTAAGGTTGAAAGTGGAAAAATATATTTAAGTAAATATATTTAATCTGCTCAAGAAAATAATATTATAATTTCTAGGAATTAATCTTTTCTACACTGACCGCGTGCACGCGCATTTTGCATGCATTGAGCTGGTACAAAGACTAGTTTTTACTTCAAAAGATGGATTTTGTAACACCCCGTACCTTCCCAACCCTACTTGACGACATTGAATAATGTTTCCTTAGGTGTCGAGAACTATAAGTATGTATTTGGTAATGTTAATGATGAGAAACTTGAAATTTGGCCTCGTACATGTGATTAGCCCTTCGTAGGAGGTGTTTTGTGATTTTCGTGGAGCACTTGTGGGGTTCAAAATGAGGCTAAGAGGACCTCTAAACAAAGTATATTAAGGCTAAGAAGTAAGTTAAAGAATAGGACTTGAAGTATCTAACCAAACCCGCGAAGAAAAGTCGAAAAATAAAATTTTCTGAAAAATTAAGGCCCAGGCGCGCCAGAGGGCGTACCAGGCCACTCTGGGCCAAATTTTTGTGCCCAAAGGCATCAATATGGCTCTCCCAAGGGCGTTCCATGATGGATTTTTCAATTTTTCAAAAGTTGGAAATTTTCTAAGTCCCAAGGGTACCCGGGGTCGTACCGAGCCGATTTTTGTAACGTTTCTTCTACAACCACGAGTATATACATGAAAGAATGAAATATTATATTGGTATAATACAATTACTCGAGAACGAATTTGGCATCAAAATGACGATTTTACCCTTTTGGTCAAAATAGGCCATACGTGGCTAGAATCACTTGTTTTTGGGATTGAGGCTACGGATATGAATAGCGTGACTGGGAATATTATTGTAACATGTATGAGATTATTTAAACACGAGAAATTATTGATTTTACTGGGTTAAGTGAATTGGGCCCCAAAAGAACCCAAAAATGAAAAGAAAACATGGCCCAAAAATGGGTCAAAAGAACCATTCTTGCCTTGACCTTCCAGAACACCACATTAAATGTTAAAGAGTGGCTAAGGATGGACTTGAGGGCCTATATAAAGGGAAATAAATCTGATTTATATTGCTTTCAAAGTCTCATGCCTTTTAGACAAATATACAAGATATTTTCTTCAAACCCTAAGAGTTCAAAGCCAACTTTTGGAAAAAGATCATCATTTTTCAAGCTTGGGTAAGTGATTATTGATATGGATTAATATATTATATGCATGGGAGAGTATGTAAATCATGTTGGTTATGCTTGGAGGTGTTTAACATGGCACTTTGTATTTTTATATAAGATTTGTGATCTATGAGATTCAAGCTTGAATTATGACTTGTGACTTTGATGAAAGAGCATGGTATGGATAAAATATGAACATGTATGGTGTGATTTTGTTATTAAAATTGTTATCTTTCTATAAGTGTAAATTGTGGGATTTTGGTCGATATGTGTTATAAGGTGTATTAAGGTAAGTTGATGGACTATTTGTGATGTGGTGTGGATAAGAAAGTGTAAAGGAGAAGTGTTGTGGTGAAATGTATTGATTATCATGTATTGGTCAATGTTGGAAATATTATGGGATTTTTGGAATAATAATTTCATCAATGGTTCTATTAAGGGAAAATGGCATGTTTAAAGGCAAACATGTAACTTATTGACGTTATATGTATTTGTAAAGTAGTTGGTGGTTAATGTAAATCCCGTTATGTATTTGTGTTGTAGAGTGACACATAAAGAAGGAGCGGGACTATTGTATGCACATCTAATATTGTATATCCGTATTGAGAGGACAAGGTATGTAAGGTTATTCTGTCCATATCTTTCTGCGACAAATAGTATTCACATTGACATTACGCTTGTTCCATCCCGAAATTTGCTAAGGTATCCCATATCCGGTTATCCATGGTCATTGTCATATATTTCCTACTCATTGATCATTGGTGAATCTCATGTCTCATATTCATGGTTAATGTTCCAAAAGCTCAAATAAGGTTATGTTCCAATAGTGATTATACTTATGTCTCTTGTTCATGGATTATTTTCCAATGGCTCCCATGATGTTATGGTTCTAATAATGTTATGTTACCAAGTTATTCGCATGTCTCTCACTCATTAATTATTGATCCAAAGTTTCATATACAGTTATGCCTATCATAGTAGCAATCTCTCAAAAGTAATGAGAGAAGTAATGTACAAGTGAATGTGTCAATCTCTCACAAGTAAAGATATCAATCTCAAAGTAAAGAACAAAGTAATGCATATGTGGTTAATGATCAAGTATGGGTGGCATCTTTGGGGGCAAATTGCCTAGCTCAAGCCGATCCCAAGGTTGTTGGATCAAGGGGAAGTCCTAAAGGCATAAGCCTAGCTCAGACCGATCCTAACAAGGGGTAGCTATAGGGGTAATAACCTAGTGATACAAGACAAATGGCCATCATAACTTTTGATGCCATCATTCGTGGCCAACACGTGGAGAATCTGATTTTGGACACCTTGAAGGCCCGAGAGTATGCATGGGGAAGTCATGAAGTCATTTTGGACACATAATAAAGCAAATTCGTGTGTGGAAGGTTGCTTGGAGGCTTGCCTTGATGACTACTCGAGGCTCCAAAGAATTGCAAGGGTTGAAGTGTGAAGAAGGAGTCCTTACACTCCATGACCGCCCTTATTAAGGGTGTTTTGGTCTTTTTGTGCCTTTTCTTTACACTCCATAGGAGCCTCTTTTCATTAAGGGTAGTTTGGTCATTTGATGTAATAGTTATAAATAGGCTTCATTAGTCTTATTTTCTAGTTAGTTCATGATGGATATTTGAAAGACTTCTTCTTCTCTCTTTGAGAATGTAGTGTAGGGCTTGGAAAGGCCAAGTAGTGTAGGGCTTGGAAAAGCCATTATTGATCCTTGCTTAGAAACGGTGATTGTAAGGCGGAGTTGATTCCCTTAGCGGTCGCCATAAGAGTTTGGTGTTGTTATTGCGGGTCTTAGGGGGTCTTATCGTTTGATATACGTTTTGGTTCCTTATTCTTGTAATCTCGTATGTCAAGCTATCTATCTTTTTTTTGTAATCTTGTGAAGCTTGTGTTTATAATCTTGAAGTCTAGTGAAGCCGTGTGGGGCTCTTTCGATTCACTAGCACTTGTTGTTCAACTTGTTGTTCTTGTGATAGTTGTTCATCTTGTTGTTGTTGCTGAAATCTTGTGTTGCGGGTTTGATCTTGTATCATTTGGTATCAGAGCAAGTCTGGTTGTGTTCCTACACTACCAATCTTGGGCTATCTCGGTCTCAAAAAAAAAAAAAAAAAAACCGAAATCTGTCAAAAAAAAAAAAAAACGAAATCTGTCCATCTTGTTGTCTTGGCCGAGAATAGTGATTGTGTGTTTAGATCTAGGTGTTATTTTACTTGTTTAGTGTGTTTCTAGTGTTGGTTTCTTTCTCACCAACACTAAAAGTGTCTAGATCTAAAGATGAGCTTATAATATTGACCATTGTTGTGGTGAATTGAAGTGGGCCATAGGTTGTATCTTGTTGATGACCATTGGTGGGTTTTGTGTTATGTTCTTGAAGAAGTTGATGTTGTGTTCTTGAAGGTTGTTGTGGTGTTCATCTTGTTCTTCATCTATTCTTACAACTTAAGACAACAAAAGTTATAAAGTTGTTGGTTGTTGGTGAGAAGACTTGCACACATCTCTTCTTAGACTTGACAACCACTTTTCCTTAAAACACGGAACCTTGTTTTGTGGGATTAGAATAGTCAAATCTTACCTTTTTGAGTTTGAAAAGTTGAAAAAAGAGTACAAGACTTTACTTTCCCTCCAAAACCCATTGTCATCCATGAAAAGTTGTGTTTCATATTGAAATTTCAGATTTGTGACAAAAAAAATATATATATATATATATATTTTCGTGTGGGCCCAAGACCAATTGCATGCTGCCACGTCACCATTAAGCTCAAATTTCAGATTCTAAGTTTCATTTCCTTGTTTCTTTAGTTTCATTTCTTGATTCTAGTACCAATTAACAACTAGTAATCACCTACTAGATTGTGAATTGGTTTTTGAATCCGTTTCTTTTCGTGTTTTTCGTTCTTTGTGTGTTTTTCTCATTTCGATTCGTTGAACTTCTTTGATTCAAGTTCATAAGTAGATTTTGTTTTGTGTCTTGATTCGATCAAACAATAATCTATTCCGATCGCTAAGTAGTGATTGACACCTTATTAACTACCGGAGTATAAGCAACTTTCAATATTCGCCGCTCCAATGGTGAGGATCACAAAGGCGAGTGTATACGAGTGTTGGTGAGGTGCTTTTACTACTAATCTTGTTTGTGCATTTTGTAGGTACAAGGTGATATAAGGGGAACATATCTTGGTAGCCTCGTATTATGTGACTACAACATGGGAGACTATGATTGTAGTGAGGGATTTTATGGCTACGATGATGTTGTAGATTATGGGGGCTATGAATATAGCCATGATCAAGACATGGGCAGATTTGAGGGTTATGGTTTTGAGGGAGAACATGAGGTGAATGAAGTGCCAAGTTCTTATGATGAAGTTGGGGCATATGAGGAGTCTTACACTTCCCATTTCGAACCTCGAATTGGTGTAAGGTATAACCCCTCCCTTCGTAAAACTTATGAGAGCCATGGTGAGAGTGCACGTGTGGAGAATGAAGATTCATATTCCTCACCTTGTAGTACATTTTATCAAGGTCGAAGCGGTGTGAATGGGTATACTAGCTATAGTGTAGGTTGTCCCATGAGAAGAAGAGAGAATACATCTCCAAGGCCGAGGGGTACTCATGTGCCCTTGGGTTGTCCTAAACTCTACAATGTTGATCCAAGGAGAAGTGTTCACTCCGGAAAGGTAAGCATTGATGGGGTACCGGGCTGCCTCCTTGTGCTAGATGATTGGCGCCATAAGAACTACATCATGCCGCTGATGGTTGACTATTTAGGGTTGTTTCGAGAACCTTTACTTGTTCCATATTCCTTGGACGGGTATAAGATTACCGAGAGAGTGAGGATTGTCTTCACCCAATTTGAATACTATGAGGAGGTGTGGTGCGATATCTTCCCCTTGACACCAGGTCATGTATGCTTGGGTGCCGATTGGTTTGCACAACATAGAGTTCCAAATGTGCTAAATTGGCCTAAGGTTATAGTGGACCATTGGGGAAATTATCTTTTTACCTCAATTATTCCCAAACCGCAAGGAGATGTGATCACTTACTCCAAGCCGAATGATTATGAGAGACAAAAGATTGAGAGGAGTAAGGGTGTGAAAGGTGGTAATCCGAGAGTGGAAAAAGGAGAGGTTGTGTGGAGTGAAGTGAGGGGGTTGCCACCAAATCATGCTAACTATGTTTGTCCTTTTCTTTCTAAGGACATTTGTGTAGGTACCAACATGGCAAGCGGAGAAGCACAAGGCCAAGGAGAAGTTGCTGCCGAAGAATGTGGGAAACCTTCACACCACGACAAAGAAGAATTTACTCAAGAGCTTCAAGGTGAAATCGCTTACTCTTACACTTTTGTGCATGTGAATGATAATTGTGTGACTAGTCGCCCATTGAGTGTGAGTAGTAGCTTACCTATTTGTGAGTCTATTGATTCTTTGCCTCTTATTGATGATGTACTTGTTGGGAGTGTGGATACACTAGTTGATCCTATTGATGATCGAATTGACTCTTCTTGTAAGGTCAATTTAAGTCCACCTAGTGTTGAAGCCAATGTGTTGAATGATGGTACATCATCTTGTGGGGATTGTGTTGATCAACTTATGTGCGGAATTTGTCCACCACTTGAGGATATGTGTGATGTGTTTAATGGATCTCAAGTGAATGATTATATTGAAAATATTGATCAAATAAATAGGAGTGACCCCTTTAGTATGACCTCTAGTAAATGTTCTACTCTCGGTTTTGCTCATAGGGATAATCATGTGCTTGAAACATCTTTGATACTTGATAATGATCTTTTAGAGAATGGATTTGCATGTTCTATATCTTCTTCATGGATAGATCCTTCTCTCTTTAAGTACAATATCTTGTTTGAAGATGATGAGTTCACTCCTAAAGAACCTAGTGGTGAGAATGACGTTGAAGGTATAGCTTGTCTTGAAAGCTATAGCCTATATGCCAACCCACTATGGTGTAAAAACATTCCTCCTAAAGATGGAAATCTCTTCTTGGGAGATGAGAGTACTCTTAAGGGAAGGGAATGTGAGGTCTTGGAAAGGAATGATCAATTGGGTGATGATAATTTTGATTTGCTTGAATTCTTAAGAAACCCAATAAGTGATTTTTCCTTGAAAATTGATTGTGGTTGTGATCCTTTGTATGACACCCCACCCATGTTTGATGACTATAAGGATGAATTGCTTGCTTGTAAAGACTTAAGTAATAATTTCTTGGACTTTAGTGGTGGTATGTGTCTACTTGAGGGTACTTCCATAGAAAGGGAAGGTGTCCATTATTTGGAAATTACTTCTTCTACTATGTGTGACCTTGTTGCTGAGAGTACTCATGGTGATGATGTTGAAACTGGTAGTGAGTACTCACATGAGGACACCTTAGTTGAACTTGACTTGAGTGATACCATTCTCCACTCTCTATTTGCTTTTGATGATATGTATGCTATTGTAGAGAGTATATCTTGTAGTTTGGGTGAAGCCTATGGGGAAAGGGAGTATTGTCTAGACCCGTGTCTATGGCTACTCTTTCTATTTGACCCCGGTGCCAAATATAGGAATGGTGATGTGGGCGCACCCAACTTGTTGCTTGGTCTACATTACAAGCAAAGTGTCATTCTTGAAAACCCGAGAGCAAAAGTGTCATTGTTTCCTTGGGGTAATGTTTCTAAATGTGCATCCTTGCTTGACACAATTGTGTTTAAATTACAAGAATCTCAACTTGTGGATGCCAAGTTCTCTATTTGCTTGAAGGAAAGAATGTGGATGTGCTTAAATGCTTTGTCTTCACCCTTGTACGCCTTTACACTTGATTCTTTCCTATACTACCTCTTTGCCTATGATGACATCCATGCTAGTTTTGGATTTGTTTTATGTAGAGGTAGGAAATTTGTTGGTATGTCCACTTGTATGAATGATAATGCTATATGGATCTTGTGGACATTAGAACCAATTGAGGCTCCACCCTTGGTGTGGTCTCTTGAAGAGATAAAGAAGCAATTGTGTCTTAAGGCTCCTAAGATGAAGGTAGTTTTACCTTGTGGATTATTTGATGCCATTAGAACCTTTGTAGTTTCCTTATCTCTTGGTGATTTAAATAGCCAAATCCTTTGTGCATATTTTAATAAGTTTTTAATATTTAATTCAAAGGATCCTTGGTTATATTGCAAATATAAGCAACCTTGGCATGTTGAGATGATTTATTGTGCTAACCCTAACCCTCATGCCATGAGGAGTTTGTATTTGTTTGTCCTTTCTTTGGTTTTGCAAGGTTTGGATTCGAGGTCGAATCCTTTTCAAGAAGGGGAGGATGATACAAGACAAATGGCCATCATAACTTTTGATGCCATCATTCGTGGCCAACACGTGGAGAATCTGATTTTGGACACCTTGAAGGCCCGAGAGTATGCATGGGGAAGTCATGAAGTCATTTTGGACACATAATAAAGCAAATTCGTGTGTGGAAGGTTGCTTGGAGGCTTGCCTTGATGACTACCCGAGGCTCCAAAGAATTGCAAGGGTTGAAGTGTGAAGAAGGAGTCCTTACACTCCATGACCGCCCTTATTAAGGGTGTTTTGGTCTTTTTGTGCCTTTTCTTTACACTCCATAGGAGCCTCTTTTCATTAAGGGTAGTTTGGTCATTTGATGTAATAGTTATAAATAGGCTTCATTAGTCTTATTTTCTAGTTAGTTCATGATGGATATTTGAAAGACTTCTTCTTCTCTCTTTGAGAATGTAGTGTAGGGCTTGGAAAGGCCAAGTAGTGTAGGGCTTGGAAAAGCCATTATTGATCCTTGCTTAGAAACGGTGATTGTAAGGCGGAGTTGATTCCCTTAGCGGTCGCCATAAGAGTTTGGTGTTGTTATTGCGGGTCTTAGGGGGTCTTATCGTTTGATATACGTTTTGGTTCCTTATTCTTGTAATCTCGTATGTCAAGCTATCTATCTTTTTTTTGTAATCTTGTGAAGCTTGTGTTTATAATCTTGAAGTCTAGTGAAGCCGTGTGGGGCTCTTTCGATTCACTAGCACTTGTTGTTCAACTTGTTGTTCTTGTGATAGTTGTTCATCTTGTTGTTGTTGCTGAAATCTTGTGTTGCGGGTTTGATCTTGTATCACCTAGCTCGAGCCGAACCTGAAATGTTGTAGGGGTGGCAGCTCTAGAAGTACTAACCTAGCTCGAGCCGATCCCGATAGATACATTGATTCGTAGGGTGGCAGCTCTAGGGGCATAAGCCTAGCTCGAGCCGATCCCAACATAACGATATGTTATGTTAAAACCCACTGTTCGGTTGGGGCCCAGGTATCACAGGTCACAGGCAAAGATGAATAATCATAGAAATAAGATGCATAGAAAGTAATGAAAGCAAAATACATGGTTTCCAAAGTTTAGTATAGTGACTTATCCATATTGCTCATTCATTTGTATTTGAGTTCATTGACATATTTACATATCATACAAGTTTTATATGGCCTTTCAATTTTTCGAATAAGTCACAAGGGTACCCGGGGTCGTACCGAGCCGATTTTTGTAACGTTTCTTCTACAACCACGAGTATATACATGAAAGAATGAAATATTATATTGGTATAATACAATTACTCGAGAACGAATTTGGCATCAAAATGACGATTTTACCCTTTTGGTCAAAATAGGCCATACGTGGCTAGAATCACTTGTTTTTGGGATTGAGGCTACGGATATGAATAGCGTGACTGGGAATATTATTGTAACATGTATGAGATTATTTAAACACGAGAAATTATTGATTTTACTGGGTTAAGTGAATTGGGCCCCAAAAGAACCCAAAAATGAAAAGAAAACATGGCCCAAAAATGGGTCAAAAGAACCATTCTTGCCTTGACCTTCCAGAACACCACATTAAATGTTAAAGAGTGGCTAAGGATGGACTTGAGGGCCTATATAAAGGGAAATAAATCTGATTTATATTGCTTTCAAAGTCTCATGCCTTTTAGACAAATATACAAGATATTTTCTTCAAACCCTAAGAGTTCAAAGCCAACTTTTGGAAAAAGATCATCATTTTTCAAGCTTGGGTAAGTGATTATTGATACGGATTAATATATTATATGCATGGGAGAGTATGTAAATCATGTTGGTTATGCTTGGAGGTGTTGAACATGGCACTTTGTATTTTTATATAAGATTTGTGATCTATGAGATTCAAGCTTGAATTATGACTTGTGACTTTGATGAAAGAGCATGGTATGGATAAAATATGAACATGTATGGTGTGATTTTGTTATTAAAATTGTTATTTTTCTATAAGTGTAAATTGTGGGATTTTGGTCGATATGTGCTATGAGGTGTATTAAGGCAAGTTGATGGATTATTTGTAATGTAGTGTGGATAAGAAAGTGTAAAGGAGAAGTGTTGTGGTGAAATGTATTGATTATCATGTATTGGTCAATGTTGGGAATATTATGGGATTTTTGGAATAATAATTTCATCAATGGTTCTGTCAAGGGAAAATGGCATGTTTAAAGGCAAACATGTAACTCATTGACGTTATATGCATTTGTAATGTAGTTGGTGGTTAATGTAAATCCCATTATGTATTTGTGTTGTAGAGTGACAAATAAAGAAGGAGCGGGACTATTGTATGCACATCTAAGATTGTATATCCGTATTGAGAGTACAAGGTATGTAAGGTTACTCTGTATATCCGTATTGAGAGTACAAGGTATGTAAGGTTACTCTGTCCGTATCTTTCTATGGCAAATATTATTCACATTGACATTACGCTTGTTCCATCCCAAAATGTGCTAAGGTATCCCATATCCGGTTATCCATGGTCATTGTCATATATTTCCTACTCATTTATCATTGGTGAATCTCATGTCTCATATTCATGGTTAATGTTCCAAAAGCTCAAATAAGGTTATGTTCCAATAGTGATTATACTTATGTCTCTTGTTCATGGATTATTTTCCAATGGTTCCCATGGAGTTATGGTTCTAATAATGTTATGTTGCCAAGTTATTCGCATGTCTCTCACTCATTAATTATTGATCCAAAGTTTCATATACAGTTATGCCTATCATAGTAGCAATCTCTCAAAAGTAATGAAAGAAGTAATGTACAAGTGAATGTGCCAATCTCTCACAAGTAAAGATATCAATCTCAAAGTAAAGAACAAACTAATGCATATGTGGTTAATGATCAAGTATGGGTGGAAGCTTTGGGGACAAAATGCCTAGCTCAAGCCGATCCCGAGGTTGTTGGATAAGGGGGCAGTCCTAGAGGCATAAGCCTAGCTTGGACCGATCCTGACAGGGGGCAACTCTAGGGGTAATAACCTAGCTCGAGCCAAACCTGAAATGTTGTATGGGTGGCAGCTCTAGAGTTACTAACCTAGCTCAAGCCGATCTCGATATATACATTGATTCGTAGGGTGTTGTACATATTGTATAAAGCGGGGACTTGTCCCGACTTTTAGTTCATTTTGGTCAATTGCACTTGTTAGAGGCTTTTGTAGACATATGTGGGTATGGGAATGTAAGATGTATGTTCAGTTTGACGTGATGGCCCCAACGGCTAAGCTTTATATTTATATATGGCATATGTTTCCATGTTCAGGACTTCCGCATAGTTGCATGAGATATAATAAGATACGAGGATATGCATACGAATGTTTATCAGCAAAGATTGGTTCTCCGGGCCATATCGGCTTCGGGTGCCAATCACGTCTCGATAGGATTCGGGGCGTGACAGATTTATCTCAATAACACTTTAAAAAACAATTAAATGTTAACAGGTGGTCAGAAAACTAGTCATCATGACTAGATTTTATGTTGAGTAAGAATATTAAGTAATGACCAATTTATTAATTCAGCCCATTTACATTCTCCCAAATTCATCACCCATATACAAGGGTAATGGCTCTATTATATATAGAAAAAAAGGGTAAAATATACCTAAGAACTATTCAAAATAGGTCAAATTTAACCCATTATATTTTGGGTCAAAAATACTGATACAAGACAAATAGCCATCATAACTTTTGATGCCATCATTCATGGCCAACACGTGGAGAATCTGATTTTGGACACCTTGAAGGCCCGAGAGTATGCATGGGGAAGTCATTTTGGACACTTAATAAAGCAATTTCGTGTGTGGAAGGTTGCTTGGAGGCTTGCCTTGATGACTCCCCGAGGCTCCAAAGGATTGAAAGGGTTGAAGTGTGAAGAAGGAGTCCTTACACTCCATGACCACCCCTTATTAAGGGTGTTTTGGCCTTTTTGTTCCTTTTCTTTACACTCCATAGGAGCCCCTTTTCATCAAGGGTAGTTTGGTCATTTGATGTAATAGTTATAAATAGACTTCATTAGTCTTATTTTCTAGTTAGTTGATTATTGATATTTGAAAGACTTCTTCTTCTCTCTTTGCGAGTGTAGTGTAGGGCTTGAAAAAGCCAAGTAGTGTAGGGCTTGGAAAAGCCATTATTGATCCTTGCTTAGAAACTGTGGTTGTAAGGCGGAGTTGATTCCCTTAGCGGTGACCGTAAGAGTTTGGTGTTGTTATTGTGGGTCTTAGGGGTCTTATCGTTTGATACACGGTTTGGTTCCTATTTCTTGTAATCTCGTATGTCAAGCTATCTATCTTACTTTATTGCACGTGTTTGTTAACTTGTTTCTCTTAGTCTTCATCTCTTTAGGTCATTCTTCTATCATTTGGTATCAAAGCAAGGTTTGATTTTGTTCTAACAAAATCAATCTTGGGATTGTTATCTTGAAAATCAAATAAAAAAAAAAGTGAAAAAAAAGAAAAAAGTTACTGTTCACGTTTTTAGGGTTTTTCAATTTTTGAGACTTGATTTTTGTGTGTTTTGTGTGTTTCTAGTGTTAGATCCTTGTTCCCTAACACTATTAGAGTCTAGAATTGAAAATCCCAAAAAAAAGAAGTGTCAAAATCAAAAATCCCAAATCAAATCAAATAAATAAATAAATAAATAATGCTAAATCCGTTTTTGACCCTAGGTCAAATTTTGAGTTTTTGATTTTGTGATTTTTCTTGTGTTTTTAGTGTTAGATTTATGTTCTCTAACACTATAGGAGTCTAGGGTTTGAATTTGAGCTAAATTGGAGGTGATTTGAGTCATCTATCATTGTTGAGCTTGAGTTTGAAGAAACTTGAAGCTGAGATCTCATTGTGGAAGGTTGTTGTTGACATTTATGGAGATGAAAACGTGATATTTGTGATTGGATTGTCAACGTGAGCTTAGATCTTCAAGAATAATCAAATTCCGAGTTCATTTGCTTAAGGGTCAACTTTGGGTCAAACTTTGAATGTTCTTGGTGTTCTTTATGTTCTTCATGTATTGTTGAAGAAGAACATTCAAAAGGTGTTGTTTGATCTAAAAAGGAGGAGATAGAGAGTGTACTACTTATTTGTCTTAAAGAATATTCCAAGTCTTCCAATGGAATAAAAGAATTCAAAAAGCATCAAAAGGAATATTCTCAAAGAAGAGGAGAAGGGAAAGTACGGGGGGGGGGGGGGGGGGACCATCAAAAATTCAAACTCTTTTGAGCTTGAAAAAGGTTCCATTCTTTGTGTTTTCTTCATCAAAACCGATCCTACCTTCCTCCTAAGTTGAAGATTGATTGAATTCAAGTTGAATACAAGAAAAAATTTTCCAAAAAAAAAAAAACATCAACCAACCGAAGGCTGCCACATCACTACCAAGGGCTGCCACGTCATCACTTCACCAAACTAGCTTAAGCTCAAATTTCATATTCTAAGTTTCATTTCCTTGTTTCTTTAGTTTCATTTCTTGATTCTAGTACTAATTAACAACTAGTAATCACCTACTAGATTGTGAGTTGGTTTTTGAATCGTTTTCTTCGTGTTTTTCGTTCTTTGTGTGCTTTTCTCATTTTGATTCGTTGAACTTCTTTGATTCAAGTTCATAAGTAGATTTTGTTTTGTGTCTTGAGTCGATCAAACAATAATCTATTCCGGTTGCTAAGTAGTGATTGACACCTTATTAACTACCGGAGTATAAGCAACTTTCAATATTCGCCGCTCCAATTGTGAGGATCACAAAGGTGAGTGTATACGAGTGTTGGTGAGGTGCTTTTACTACTAATCTTGTTTGTTCATTTTGTAGGTACAAGGTGATATAAGGGGAACATATCTTGGTAGCCTCGTATTAGTGTGACTACAACATGGGAGACTATGGTTGTAGTGAGGGATTTTATGGGTACGATGATGTTGTAGATTATGGGGGCTATGAATATACCCATGATCAAGACATGGGCAGATTTGAGGGTTATGGTTTTGAGGGAGAAAATGAGGTGAATGAAGTGCCTAGTTCTTATGGTGAATATGGAGATGATGTAGGGCCTTATGATAGTTCTTATGATGAAGTTGGGGCATATGAGGAGTCTTACACTTCCCATTTCAAACCTAGAATTGGTGTAAGGTATAACCCCTTCCTTCGCAAAGCTTATGAGAGCCATGGTGAGAGTGCACGTGTGGAGAATGAAGATTCATATTCTTCACCTTGTAGTACATCTTATCAAGGTCGAAATAGTGTGAATGGGTATACTAGCTATAGTGTAGGTTGTCCCATAAGAAGAAGAGAGAGTACATCTCCAAGGCCGAGGGGTACTCATGTGCCCTTGGGTTGTCCTAAACTCTACAATGTTGATCCTAGGAGAAGTGTTCACTCCGGAAAGGTAAGCATTTATGGGGTACCGGGCTGCCTCCTTGTGCTAGATGATTGGCGCCATAAGAACTACATCATGCCACCGATGGTTGACTATTTAGGGTTGTTTCGAGAACTTTTACTTGTTCTATATTCCTTGGACGGGTATAAGGTTACCGAGAGAGTGAGGATTGTCTTCACCCAATTTGAATACTATGAGGAGGTGTGGTGCGATATGTTCTCCTTGAAACCAGGTCATGTATGCTTGGGTGCCGATTGGTTTGCACAACATAGAGTTCCAAATGTGCTAAATTGGCCTAAGGGTATAGTGGACCATTGGGGAAATTATCTCTTTACCTCAATTATTCCCAAACCGCAAGGAGATGTGATCACTTACTCCAAGCTGAATGAGTATGAGAGACAAAAGATTAAGAGGAGTAAGGGTGTGAAAGGTGGTAATCCGAGAGGGGAAAAAGGAGAGGTTGTGTGGAGTGAAGTGAGGGGGTTGCCACCAAATCATGCTAACTATGTTTGTCCTTTTCTTTCTAAGGACATATGTGTAGGTACCAACATGGCAAACGGAGAAGCACAAGGACAAGGAGAATTTGCTGCCGAAGCATGTGGGAAACCTTCACACCATGGCAAAGAAGAATTTACTCAAGAACTTCAAGGTAAAATCGCTTACTCTTACACTTTTGTGCATGTGAATGATAATTGTGTGGCTAGTAGCCCATTGAGTGTGAGTAGTAGCTTACCTATTTGTAAGTCTATTGATTCTTTGCCTCTTGTTGATGATGTACTTGTTGTGAGTGTGGATACACTAGTTGATCCTATTGATGATCGAATTGACTCTTCTTGTAAGGTCAATTTAAGTCCACCTAGTGTTGAAACCATTGTATTGAATGATAATACATCATCTATTGATTCTTTACCCCTTGATGATGATGTGCATATTGTGAATGTGGATACACTAGTTGATCCTATTGATGACAGAATTGACTCTTCTTCTAAGATCAATTTATGTCCACCTAGTGTTGAAGCCAATGTGTTGAATGATGGTACATCATCTTGTGGGAATTGTGTTGATCAACTTATGTGCAAAATTTGTCCACCACTTGAGGATATGTGTGATGTGTTTAATGGATCTCAAGTGAATGATTATATTGAAAAAGTTTATCAAATAAATAGGAGTGACCCCTTTAGTATGACCTCTAGTAAATGTTCTACTCTCGGTTTTGCTCATAGGGATAATCATGTGCTTGAAACATCTTTGATACTTGATAATGATCTTTTAGAGAATGGATTTGCATATTCTATATCCTCTTCATGGATAGATCCTTCTCTCTTTAAGTACAATATCTTGTTTGAAGATGATGAGTTCACTCCTAAAGAAACTAGTGGTGAGACTGACGTTGAAGGTATAGCTTGTCTTGAAAGCTATAGCCTATATGCCAACCCACTATGGTGTAAAAACATTCCTCCTAAAGATGGAAATCTCTTCTTGGGAGATGAGAGTACTCTTAAGGGAAGGGAATGTGAGGTCTTGGAAAGGAATGATCAATTGGGTGATGATAATTTTGATTTGCTTTAATTCTTAAGAAACCCAATAAGTGATTTTTCCTTGAAAATTGATTGTGGTTGTGATCCTTTGTATGACACCCCACCCATGTTTGATGACTATAAGGATGAATTGCTTTCTTGTAAAGACTTAAGTAATAATTCCTTGGATTTTAGTGGTGGTATGTGTCTATTTGAGGGTACTTCCATAGAAAGGTAAGGTGTCCATTATTTGGAAATTACTTCTTCTACTATTTGTGACCTTATTGTTGAGAGTACTCATGGTGATGATGTTTAAACTGGCAGTGAGTACTCATATGAGGACACCTTAGTTGAACTTGACTTGAGTGATACCATTCTCCACTCTCTATTTGCTTTTGATGATATGTATGCTATTGTAGAGAGTATATCTTGTAGTTTGGGTGAAGCCTATGGGGAAAGGGAGTATTGTCTAGACCCGTGTCTATGGCTAATCTTTCTATTTGACCCCGGTGCCAAATATAGAAATGGTGATGTTGGCACACCCAACTTGTTGCTTGGTCTACATGACAAGCAAAGTGTCATTCTTGAAAACCCGAGAGCAAAAGTGTCATTGTTTCCTTGGGGTATCCTTGCTTGACACATTTGTGTTTAAATTACAAGAATCTCATGATAGCCAAAAGGCTATGAACACACGAAAATGGTTACTAAGATACAAATTTCAGCAACCAAACAAAGAGAAAAACAACACATAGAATGGAGATGAAGAAGAAGAATACTTGAAATTTAAAGATAGATAGAAAGACCCTTACTCTTATTAAGTGATTAGCACTAGAAGATGTTTCAAATCTTCAAACACACTTCACAAACAAGAGTTCAAACCTTCCTCTTAGGTGACCCAAAGGAATCACTCTTCCTCAAGCACACCTTTCTTGCCAAATTATCCAAGACAAGTGAAACCCTAACTTCAAATGTCAAATACCCAATTTTCGGATTCTACACCATCAACTACAAGACTAAAGCTATAAAATATGAGTAAGTTTCAATGTCATCAAAATCTAATGAAAAGAGAAGTAAAATGGTCTATTTGTACTATTACATGCCAAATGTCAAAATTACCCTTAATGAACTAAAGAGAAGAGGCGCCCCTTGAGTGTTGGTTTTTAAAGTGAAAGTCCATCTTACCCCTTGTAGAATATAGACTCTTCAAGTCCTTTATTCACAAATCAAAGCATTCCCTCTCTTGGCCGAATCTACAACACCTTCACAAATATTCAAGTGCATGAACAAAGCTTGAAGTTGTTGAAGTTCCTTGGCTTGGCTCCTTGTAAAAGGTCTTGAGGGCTTGATACTTGAATCATCCTCTCCATCTTGAAGAGAGTTTGTCCTCAAACTTTCTGATTCATCAACATCAAGAGTGGCCACGGGTGAAAGGTCACAAACATTGAAAGTATTGTGAACTTGGTAATCCGAAGGTAGATCTATTTGGTATGCATTGTCGTTTATCCGTTTAAGCACTTGGAAGGGTCCATCTCCCTGGGGCATAAGCTTAGCTTTCCTTTGATTTGGGAACCGCTCCTTCCTTAAGTGTACCCATACCTAATCTCCGGGTTCAAGCACAAGCCTTCTTCTACCTTTGTTCACCCTTTTTGCAACCTCTTGGTTCTTCTTTTCAAGCTTGATCCGCACCTTCTCATGCATTTTTTTCATTGCCTCGGCTCTTTTGCATCCATATAAGCTTATCATGAGATCACTAGACAAAGGAGTGAGATCTAAAAGGGTAAGGGGATTCATGCCATAAACACACTCAAAGGGCATCATTCCCGTACTTGAATGTATTACCCGATTGTATGCAAATTCCACCAAGGGTAGGTGATCTTCCCATGAAGTCATTTTACCTTTAACCATAGAACGTAGCATATACCCTAAGGTTCTATTTACTACCTCCGTTTGGCCATCGGTTTGTGGGTGGCAAGACGTGGAGAAAAGCAACTTCGTTCCAAGCCTACCCCACATGGACTTCCAAGAGAGACTTAGGAACTTTGAGTCCCTATCACTCACAATAGTCCTTGGGATCCCGTGAAGCTTTACAACATGTTCAACAAATAATGAAGCTACACTAGGAGCATCCTCGGTTTTAGCACATGGAATAAAATGAGCCATTTTGGAGAATCTATCAACAACAAAAATGCTATCTCGACCCTTTCTAGTCCTTGGCAGCCCCAAAACAAAGTCCATCGAAATATCTAACCAAGTTCTAAGGGGAGTGGGAAGTGGGGTGTACAATCCTTGAGGTAGGAGGCAAGATTTCGCACTCCGGCAATCCATACATTGGCCACAAACTTTAGCAACATCCTTGCGCATTTTGGGCCAACAGAATTGCTCCTCTAAGATACCGAGGGTCTTTTCAACCCCAAAATTCCCCATGAGGCCACCATCATGTGCCTCTCTCACAAACAATTCCCTCCATGAACTAGAAGGAACACACAATATCCTCCCTTTGAACAAATAGCCATCAAATCGAGAGTAGGAGGAATTGCTATTCTCTTAAAGCCATCGGTCCCTTCCCCACTCTTCACATTCCCTAAAAATAGGAGCAAAGGTAGGATCCTCAGAATACAACATCCGCAAGCTCTCAAATCCCATCAACTTCGAAGATAAGGTAGCAACAAGCACTTGCTTTCTAGACAACGCATCGGCAACAACATTTTCCTACCCATTTTTGTAATGAATTACATAAGGGAAAGTCTCAATAAACTCAATCCACTTAGCATGACGTCTATTCAACTTGTCTTTGCTCTTAAGGTGTTTCAACGATTCATGATCCGTTCGTATCACAAACTCCTTAGGCTATAAATAATGTTGCCAATTGCCCAAAGCTCTAACAAGGGTGTACAACTCCAAATCATAAGTCGAGTAATTAAGAGTTGCCCCTTTGAGCTTTTCACTAAAATAAGCAACGGGCTTGCCTTCCTGCATCAAAACAGCCCCGAAACCAACCTTACTAGCGTCACACTCAACTTCAAACATCTTATCAAAATCGGGCAATTGTAACAAAGGTACCGAGATGAGCGTAGCTTTCAAGGCTTCAAAAGCCTTAGCTTGCTCATCACCCCACTTAAAGGGTTGGTACTTTATAATAACCTCGGTCAAGGGGGCTGCTATGGAGCTAAAACCTTTGACAAACCTCCTATAAAAGCTCTCCAACCCATGAAAACTTCGGATTTCTCCAATAGTTTTAAGGGTCGGCCAACTTCGTATAGAGTCTATCTTGGATTCGTCCACTTCCACACCCCTTGAGATCATGACAAAACCCAATAAAAACACTTTATAAACACCAAAAGAACACTTCTCCATGTTGGCATACAAGTTCTCCTTTCGGAGCACATCAAACACACACCTCAAATGCATCACATGATCATCAATAGATTTACTATATACCAACACATCATCAAAGTAAACCACCACAAACTTTCCAATATAAGGCTTCATTACATGATTCATTAGCCTCATAAAGGTGCTAGGAGCATTGGTAAGGCCAAAGGGCATGACCAGCCACTCATATAGACCGAATTTGGTCTTGAAAGTGGTCTTCCACTCATCACCGGGTTGCATGCAAATTTGATGGTAGACACTCCTAAGATCCACTTTAGAAAACAAACAAGCACCATGGAGCTCATCTAACATATCATCTAGTCTAGGGATTGGATGATGATACCTTATAGTGATTTTGTTGATGGCTCTACAATCGACGCACATGCGCCAAGTTCCGTCTTTCTTTGGTACCAAAAGCACCGGGACAGCACACGGACTCATACTTTATTTGATGTAACCCTTGTTTAGAAGCTCCTCAACTTGTCTCTCAATATCCTTAGTGTCCATGGGATTGCTCCTATAAGCCGGTTTGTTTGGAAGTTGTGAACCCGGCACCAAATCAATTTGGTGCTCAATTCCCCAAATCGGGGGCAATCCTTGTGGTAATTCTTGTGGGAAAACAACATCAAACTCCTGCAAAACAAGTGAAATAGAAGGGTAAAGAGAAGAATAAAAAGGAGAAAAAGAAGAAGAAGAAGAAGAGAAGTTAGTATTAAGGGCATGAGCTAGGAGGAGCATAGGGGTGTCCATGTCTTGTTCCTTGAACAAATACTTCCTCCTAGCCAACATAACCATGGGTAATTGACCCTTTTGAGCCTTAGAATCAGCAACTTCTCCCTTAGAAGAGGTAGAACCCGAAACCTCCCCCTTTTGCCTCTTTTCGGTTTCTTGTCTTTTGCTTCCCTTTTCTTTCAACTCTCTTAACTTTTGATGCATCTCATTAACTTGGGAGGGTGATAGTGGGTGTAATGTGAACTTCTTACCATCATGCACAAGTGATTAAGTGTTCAACCTCCCATCATGCTTGGTAGATTTGTCATATTGCCATGGTCTACCAAGTAGCAAAGACACACTTGCATTGGAATGACATCACAACAAACTTCATCTCGGTAGTTTCCTACCATGAACTTGATCATGCATTGTCGTGTCACTTTTAACTCACCACATTCATTGAGCCATTGTAGTTTGTAAGGATTAGCATGAGGAGTGGTAGGAAATTTCAAGAAATCCACCATTGTAGAACTAGCAACGTTTGTGCAACTTCCACTATCAATCACCATAGTACACACCCCTACCTTAATCAAGCATTTAGTGTGAAACAAGTTCTCTCTTTGGCTCGGATCTTCAAGTGCCTTACTTACCATAGCCCTCCTCACCACATAATTAGGAACTAGACACTCTCCATCTTGTGGTATTGGGAAAGGTGGAGGGTAAGGTCTTTGGATTTGGCATTTGGTAAGTGGTATATTGTGGGGGTAGTAGGTTCGGATTTGGTGGTGGAGTTTGAGTTCCAAGTCCCTCTTGTTGGACTTGGTTCATTTGGTGATGTAATGGTCTTTGTAGGGTCCGGTTAGGAGATGTTTGGGGTTGATTTAGTGGCTGGTTTTGTGGAACTCGTGGAGGGTTAAGCATTTGGTGAAGAGTTTCGGGGATTATAGTCATGGAAGAGTTATTGGCTTGGACGATAGAGGATGCATGGTAGGGATTAGGAGTAGAAGTTCGTGAGTTCCTCCTACTTTCAACACAATCAAGTCTTCTACTAAAAGTGGAAATTTCACCCCTCATAGCATCCACATTACTTCTCAAGGCATCAACATCACTCTTCAATTCTCTCCTCAAAGTATCATTACTATCCTCTACTTTTCAGGCAAAGGCCTCAAAGTGAGCCTTCAAGGCTCCCATTATATCATTTCCCAAGGATTGCGATGAAGATGTAACACCCCATACATGTTTACCTTAGTTTTGAGAGCAAAAAAAATAAAATAAAATAAAATTTTAAGGTCAGGCGCGCCCGGGGGCGTGCCAGGCTGCTTCTGGCCAAAATTTTCAGTCCATAGGCAGTGTTGGGGGGCGGACAAGGGCGTGCCAGGGTGGTTTTGACATTTTTCAAAAGTTGGAATTTTTCTAAGTCCCAAGGGTGCCCGGGGACGTACCGAGCCGATTTTTGCTGCGCTTCTTCTACAACCATTAGAATATACATGAAATGAGTAAAGTATTATATTGGTATGATGAAATTACTCGAGAACGAATTCGGCATCAAAATGACAATTTTACCCTTTGGGTCCAAATAGGCCATACGTGGCTAGAATCACTTGTTTTTGGGATTGAGGCTACAAATATAAATCTCGTGAGTGGGAATATTGTTGTAACGCATATATGATGGATTAAACATTGATGTTGGTGAGTTAGGATGATGTGGGCTATTGGGCCTAATTTGAGACCAAATTAAACAAGACATGAAAGGCCCAATGGGTCAAAATGACCCATTCTTGCCTTGACTTGTCAATGTTGGAATTAATGTCTAAGGATGAATTTTAAGAGGCTATAAAAGGTGGCCAAAAATAAGATTTTTAATCTCAAAGGGGCACATGCCATTCTAGACATTTCTACAATATTTCCACAAGACCTTTCTCAAGTTCTTCAAACCCTAAGGCATTTTTGGACAAGATCATCATCTTTCAAACTTGGGTAAGTGATTATTATTGTACTTTAACATATTATATGCATGGTATATTATGTATATCAAGTTGGTTATGCTTGGAAATGGTGGACATGGTACTTTGTGTCTTTTGTGAAGATGTGAAATCCATGAGATTCAAGCTTGAATTATGACTTGTGTCTTTGATGAAAGATCATGGTATGGATAAAATATGAATGTGTACGGTGTTATTTTGTTATTAAACATGTTATTTTTCTATAAGTCTAAATTATGGGATTTTGGCCGATTTGTTGTTGTGAGGTGTATTGAAGTCATTTGATGGAATAATTGTGATGTTGTGGTGATGGAGAAGTGTAAAGTATGAACTTGGTGTGACATGCTATTGGTTATCAAGTTTTGGTCAATGTATGGAATATTGTGGGATTATTGGTATAATGATTTCATAAATGGTACTGTCAAGGGGGAAATGACATGTTAAAGCTAAACATGTGACTTATTGTTATTGTATGCCATTGTAAGGTAATTGGTGGTTAATGTTGGTTTCGTTATGAACTTGTGTTGTAGAGCAAAACACAAGGACGAAGCAGGACTATTGTATGCACGTCTAAGATTGTGTATTCGTATTAAGAATACAAGGTATGTAAGGTTCCTTTTTTCGTATCCTTCTGCAACATGTTGTTCATATTAACATTGGACTTGTTTCAATTCCGAGAGTCTTGAAGTATATCAATTCAGGGTGACGTATATTGTTATTCATATGTGTCCTATTCTTAGATGACTTATGGTTCATTTATCTCTTGATCATTGATTGAAGTTCCAAAGATGTCATGGAGTTGTAATTTCTAAGATAACTATCTCAACGAGAGTAATGAGGTAAAGAGAGCTTGTTTAGTTTGAATAGCATTATTCCAATCATGTATTTTTCCAAAGTCCTATAGTATGATGATTATCCTTGTACCAATCATTCATAAGTAGAAGTACCAATCTCATAAGAGTAATAAGAGAGGTGATGTGCAAGTTAGTATAATTATTCCTCATAAGTGAAGTTGTCAATCTCATGAGGTAAAGGAATGAAGTGAGGTGTGTATATAAGTGTGTGCTTTAATGCCATGATCTTTAGAGTGTCACTCTCATAAATAAGGAGAGGGTATAAGATTGTAAAGAGGTAACGCGCATGGTTGCTATATGTTTCATTGAGTATAGTTCACATTCTAGAGAGTATAAGTTCAATATGGAATAATCCCAATATTGTGATATGTCATGTATTATAGCCCACCCAAGGTGGAGGTCCGGTATCATATACTTACTTATATAAGATCTCATAAGAATAGTGGAGGAGGTAAAGTGCGAGCTAATGTATCTATCCCTCACAAGTTAAGGTGTTACTCTCATGAAGTGTAAGAGTGAGGTAATATATTTGTGTGTTTCACATAGTGTCATGATCCTTAATGTATCAATCCCTCATAAGTTAGTATATCAATCTCCCCCATGTATGTTGTCCCACCATAGAGTGGATGTATGTTACCCCACCATAAGAGTGGATGTATGTTACCCCACCATGAAAGTGGATGTATGTTACCCCACCATGAGAGTGGATGTATGTTACCCCACCATGAGAGTGGATGTATGTTGCCCCACCATCAGAGTGGATGTATGTTACCCCACCATGAGAGTGGATGTATGTTGCCCCACCATGAGAGTGGATGTATGTTCTCCCACCATAGAGTGGATGTATGTTCTCCCACCATGAGAGTGGATGTAGGTTACGTTAATAGAGTGGATGTAGGTTAAACCACCAATAGAGTGGATGTATGTCAATAGAGTGGATGTACATTAATATAGTAGATGTACGTTAATAGAGTGGATGTACGTTACATTATTCATTCCCTACCCCACCACTAGAGTGGATGTTTGTGGATGAGTGTTATTCTTTCTACCCAAGTAGATGAGCAATAGTGGTAATGAATATAGAAGCAAGAAAGAATCTCTTGGGTATAGAAGAGTCGGGTAGAGGCAAGTCTCTTGAGTGAAGGTAATTTCCCTTGAAGTAAAGAAATTATAAAAGATATTATATAAAATGATGGTTTATCCACATTGACTATTCTCTTGTATTTTTATTCTATTGATATTCTCACGTATGATGATATTTTTTTCATGAGCCTTATATACTCAGTACATTCTTCGTACTGACCCCCTCGGGGGACTTACCTTACATGTTGCAGGTGCAGGCATTAGTAGATCTCCTCTGTAGACTGGGGATCATTTGCAGAGTTTTGGTGAGCTCCACTTGGTTCGGAGCTTTCTGGGTCATAGTTGTATATTTGTTTTGGCATTGTAAATATTGTTTAAAGCGGGGACTTGTCCCGACTTTAAGTTGATCTTGTTGATACATCTAGTAGAGGCTTTTGTAGACATATATGGGTATATGGATGTAAGATATGTACGTTCAGTTAGACGTGATGGCCCCAACGGCCAAGTTTTATATATAGATATAGCATATGTTTCCATGTTCATGTTTTCCACATAGTTGCATAAGGCTTAATAAGATTCATACGATGATATGCATACGAATGCTCAAGAGCAAAGATTGGTTCTCTCGAGCCATATTGGCTTCGGGTGCCAGTTCGGCCAGAATGGGATTTCGGGTTGTGACAAAAGTGGTATCAGAGCAGTTCGTTCTAAGGGTGTCTACAAAGCCGTGTCCGAGTAGAGCCTTATTCATGGATGTGTTGTGCACCACATTTATGAGCAGGAGGCTATGGGACATTTAGGATGTTGTTTCTTTCCTTCATTCCAGATCGTACAATAGAGCCAGCGTTGTAAGTTGATATGTATTTGATTATGGTAATTAAAAGGCTATACCGCAGGTGTATAGTAGCCGTTTTGGTTGATATTCTTAAGCTGGAAATGGCGGATCCTGATGATTATAATGAGTATGGATTGGTTGGTTTTTATGCCACGGTAAAGTGACAAGTTAAGGGGTTACAATTTCAGTGTCTACAAAAGAATGTCTTGAATGAAAGGGTACATATGTCACTTAGTCAGAGTGAAGGATACTAGTCTGTCCCCATAGGGTGTATCAGTTTAAAGAAGTACCGACACAAGACGACTCGTCGAGAATGTACATTAATTATAGGCAACGGAATGAAGCATCAGGTAGCTTTTATGTATCGAGTATATATGTGAGCTAAAGAATTGCATTATGATAAGAGCACATCATTCACGATATCCTATTTAGTAGGGAGTAATCAATATGTACCATGAATTGGAAGCGACCTATTGATAAAATTACATGGAACGAATATTACGAAAGTTATGCTTCAGTAATTGAAGTAATAATAAGTAAAGGTAAGGTGTTTGGAATCTGAAGGTTATAGGCTATGTAGAGATTCTTTGTTGTTGGAAACAGATGTGATGCCATATGGGTAATCAGTGATAGACTTATTAAGTTCACACGATTGTGAAAATATTTGTTTTTAGAAGATATTGGGAACCCAAGGGACTGTAAGTATGGCTTTTCGTTTTCAGACAGATGGACAAGCAAACCGTACTATTGAAACATGGAAAGTTAGTCCTATATAGCATACCTTATAAGGTTAATCGAAGATATGGTCAACTCGTATATGACTGTGAGGTATCCCAAGAATGCTCCACAGTTCATTTAGTAGTTCATTGGCGATGCTTTGAGAGTGTATGTGAGATCTATTTTTGTAAAGGAACTATTGGAGAAAACAAGGAAAATTGACCCTATACAACATGTCATGTGAAATTGCCGAAAGTGTATAAGAATTTCCTTTCATATTGTTACCATTGGAAATATATAAAGTTCGAGGGATCTCACTAGGAAAAGATATCTATGGCTATTCTAAACCGTCAAGTGTGAAGGTTAATAAATAAAGACGTACTTTCTGTAAAAGTTCTTTGGAGAAATCATCAAGTTGAAGAAATTTCAAGGGAAGTTGAAAACAACAATAAATGATGAAATCGACGTACCCATGATTGTTTCAGATGGAAGAAAAAGTTCAAAGTGTGGAAGTAGACTAATAAGTATCTATGAGCTTAAAGTGTCTATCTATGTATAGGCTAATATGGAGATGCATTTGGTTTCCATGTTCATGTTTTCCGCATAGTTGCATAAGGCTTAATAAGATTCATACGATGATATGCATACGAATGTTCAAGAGCAAAGATTGGTTCTCTCGAGCCATATTGGCTTCGGGTGCCAGTCCGGCCCGAATGGTATTTCGAGTCATGACAGAAGAACCCTCGGCTTCCATGGTCAACTGTACCTCACACTTGGCTTCACAAGTGTTGGAGAATCGACAATACTTGGCAAGTTACTTGAGAGGTGAGAAGTTTTGAATCGGAATTGATCTTTGATTGAAATGACTCAAATAAAGTGATGCACGCACTTGAACCAACAAAATACTACGACTTAAAAACGAGAAAAGCACACAAAAAGCGAACACACGAAATAAACGAAGGTACTTGCTAGTTTGCTAATTAGTGATAGAATTAGCTTAAAAGAAACTAGAATCAAAGATTAGAAACTAGGAAATCTAACTTTAGAGGTGAATTTTGGTTGATCACAAGTGATGATGTGGCACTACGTGGTTGGTTGTCACTTTTAAAAGTTTTTCAATTTTCCCAACACCTTTGTCTCGGCCAAACAACACTTTAGGAAGAAGGAATTTCGGATTTGGAGGGGGTAGGAAGCAATTTGGAGCCTTTTCAAGCCTTCAATTGAAATGGAAAAAGAATTGGTCCCCCCCCCCCCCCCGTACTTGCAAGTGTACTTGTTTGTCCCCTTGTCCCCTTCTCCTTTTGGAAGAATGGAATATTCTTTGAATATGCTTTTGGACCAACAACTTTTGCACTCTCTTTCTTCCCTTTTTTGGATCAAACAACACCCTTGAACATTCTTCGTCACTAAGATATGAAGATCATGGATGAACAAGATGAATATTCAAGCGTTGATCAAGTTTGACCACCTAGCAAATGAACTCCAAATCTGATTTTTTTTTTTTTGAAGATCTAGGTTCCTTAGGCCAAAACAAACCCAACCCACTAAAAATCAGACACAAATCAAGTCACCAATACTAATCCAAAACGTCACCTTCTCCAAAAAAACTTCAAACAAGCCACAACAATGGAGGATCTAGCTCAAACTTAACCAAACTTCACTCTAAAAGTAGATCTAGACTCCCTATGTGCTAAAGATAAAGGATCTAGCACTAGAAACCTTCAAAACACAATAAAAACTTGTAGATCTAACTTGGAAATTTCGGATCTACAACAAACACACAAGACAACACACAATTTTTTTGGTAATTTCTGATTTTTTACTCTTTTTTGATGAGATTTTCTATATAAGAACACTAAAACCAAGATTTAGGGATGTTGGAACAACCCTAAACAAGGCTTTGATACCAAATGATAGCCAAAAGGATATGAACACACGAAAATGGTTACTAAGATACAAATTTCAGCAACCAAACAAAGAGAAAAACAACACATAGAATGGAGATGAATAAGAAGAATACTTGAAATTTAAAGATAGATAGAAAGACCCTTACTCTTATTAAGTGATTAGCACTAGAAGATGTTTCAAATCTTCAAACACACTTGACAAACAAGAGTTCAAACCTTCCTCTTAGGTGACCCAAAGGAATCACTCTTCCTCAAGCACACCTTTCTTGCCAAATTATCCAAGACAAGTGAAACCCTAACTTCAAATGTCAAATACCCAATTTTCAGATTCTACACTATCAACTACAAGACTAAAGCTACAAAATATGAGTAAGTTTCAATGTCATCAAACTCTAATGAAAAGAGAAGTAAAATGGTCTATTTATACTATTACATGCCAAATGTCAAAATTACCCTTAATTAACTAAAGAGAAGAGGCGCCCCTTGAGTGTTGGTTTTTAAAGTGAAAGTCCATCTTGCCCCTTGTAGAATATAGACTCTTCAAGTCCTTTCTTCACAAATCAAAGCATTCCCTCTCTTGGCCGAATCTACAACACCTTCACAAACATTCAAGTGCATGAACAAAGCTTGAAGTTGTTGAAGTTCCTTGGCTTGGCTCCTTGTAAAAGGTCTTGAGGGCTTGATACTTGCATCATCTCAACTTTTGGATGCCTAGTTCTCTATTTTCTTGAAGGAAAGAATGTGGATGTGCTTAAATGCTTTGTCTTCACCCGTGTATGCCTTTACACTTGATTCTTTCCTATACTACCTCTTTGCCAATGATGACATACATGCTAGTTTTGGATTTGTTTTATGTAGAGGTAGGAAATTTGTTGGTTTGTCCACTTGTATGAATGATAATGCTATATGGATCTTGTGGACATTAGAACCAATTGAGGCTCCACCCTTGGTGTGGTCTCTTGAAGAGATAAAGAAGCAATTGTGTCTTATGGCTCCAAAGATGAAGGTAGTTTTACCTTGTGGATTATTTGAAGACATTAGGACCTTTGTAGTTTCCTTATCTCTTGGTGATTTTAATTAGGGGTGGGCGTTCGGTTCTACGGTTCGGTTTTATCAAATTTCGGTTCGGTTCTTCGGTTTTCGGTTTTGAAAAAGTGTGCACCAAACTAGTTCGTTCGGTTAGGTTTTTTCAACTTCGGTTTGGTTTGGTTCGGTGTTCTTAAATCGGTTTTTCGATGTAAAATAAAAAATAAAATAAGAACCGAATCAAAATATAAGACACTAAAAAATCTAAAACACTATAAATAGACTATAAAGTGAGGACAACTTCAAATACATATCATTGTAGTGCTCTATTTTTCATATCACAATATGGTGGTAGTATTTGTGTAAAATTTTTTAGGAATTACCATTAGAAATTAGGAGTATATGTGTGAAAATTTTTAGAAATTACAATTAGAAATAGAAGTATATTAGGAATTAAAATTAAAATTTAGAAAAATGTAAAAGTAATAAGGATGAAAAGTAAATGTTGATGAGGTAATTGGGTATGGGCTTTGAGGCTTGATCTTGAAAAGTTTTGGGCCAAACATGAGCTAAATGAAAATTTAAAAAAAAAAAAAAATTTAATAAAACTTCGGTTTTTCGGTGCACCGAAGAACCGTTACCCCTAAACCGAACACCGAACCGAAGAACCAAACTACCGGAAAAAAAAACCAAAACCGAACCGAAGAACAAAGAACCAAAATCGAAGAACCGAACTTATTCGGTTCGGTACGATTTTTCGGTTCTCTGATTTTTTTGCCCACCCCTAATTTAAATAGCCAAATCCTTTGTGCATATTTTAATAAGTTTTTAATATTTAATTCAAAGGATCCTTGGTTATATTGCAAGTATAAGCAACCTTGGCATGTTGAGATGATTTATTGTGCTAACCCTAATTCTCATGCCATGAGGAGTTTGTATTCGTTTGTCCTTTCTTTGGTTTTGCAGTTTGGATTCGAGGTCGAATCCTTTTCAAGAAGGGGAGGATGATACAAGACAAATGGCCATCATAACTTTTGATGCCATCACTCGTGGCCAACACGTGGAGAATCTGATTTTGGACACCTTGAAGGCCCGAGAGTATGCATGGGGAAGTCATTTTGGACACTTAATAAAGCAATTTCATGTGTGGAAGGTTGCTTGGAGGGTTGGCTTGATGACTACCCGAGGCTCCAAAGGATTGCAAGGGTTGAAGTGTGAAGAAGGAGTCCTTACACTCCATGACCACCCCTTATTAAGGGTGTTTTGGCCTTTTTGTGTCTTTTCTTTACACTCCATAGGAGCCTCTTTTCATTAAGGGTAGTTTGGTCATTTGATGTAATAGTTATAAATAGACTTCATTAGTCTTATTTTCTAGTTAGTTGATTATTGATATTTGAAAGACTTTTTCTTCTCTCTTTGCGAGTGTAGTGTAGGGCTTGGAAAAGCCAAGTAGTGAAGGGCTTGGAAAAACCATTATTGATCCTTGCTTAGAAACGGTGGTTGTAAGGCGAAGTTGATTCCCTTAGCGGTCACTGTAAGAGTTTGGTGTTGTTATTGTGGGTCTTAGGGGTCTTATCGTTTGATACACGGTTTGGTTCCTGTTTCTTGTAATCTCGTATGTCAAGCTATCTATCTTACTTTATTGCACGTGTTTGTTAACTTGTTTCTCTTAGTCTTCATCTCTTTAGGTCATTTTTCTATCAAATACCCTCATTGTTTGGCCAAAAAAAATATTCTCCAACTGTTCAAATGGACCAAATGGACCATTGCTTCTAACAGATGTTTCCACACAAGAGAAAGTTGGTCAATGTTGCCCTTGAGCTATTTGATATGGGATAATTTTGCCATTCATTTTTACAGTCTAGGACAAGTGCGCTTAATTCTACAGATTTAAGTAAAAAATTATTTTGGAGATTATGTTTAATAATTTTTATACAATGCCAATTTTATGAAATATAAAATTTAATTTTCAATATTAGTTTTTTAACTAAATATTTATTCTATTTTTTTCCCATCGATTGAAATCTAGTATGATTTACAGTAAATATAAAGTGTATCAAGACATAACTGAAATTATTTTCCTTTATCAAGTCATTTTTAGAGTTAGTAAGATATATGTCAGACATGATGAAATAGGTCACAACAGTGGTAAAAGATGTGTCACGTAAGAGATTTAATAGAACACCAAATTTGGTGACAACTTATTTTGGGTTCAACACAATTTTTATATGACAACTGAACTGATCTAGAAGCATTGTATTCTCTTACTGCAGATGACTTTTGGTGTGATGAAACAAGTCAAAATGTAAGAGACATAGTTATAGAGGGCAAGTGGAATGAAGAAAAACTGAATACACTACTACCTCAGGATCTGGTAGACCATATTATCAATAAGATTCAGCCCTATATTGACAATAAAACGATGGAAAAACCATGGTGCGTGTTGGAAGTTAGAGGACAGTTTAATGTTAAATCAACTTGGGAGCATGTAAGGTATATATAACGATTCAATCAATACTTTATTGAAAGATATTTTGATGAAAGGTTTACCTTTTTACTTTCTTCATGTAGAGATTATGGAAGTTCAAAATTTTTGTGGATAATAGAATTAGAAGATGGGGTTATGTTTTACCTTCTAAATGTTGTTGTCCCTCCAACCCTAGACAGGAAACTATCTCACACCTACTTTTTTACTCACCTACAGCTAATAGGTCTTGGTCCTATTTATCCTCTTTTGGAGGGTTTAATATTTAAGAACTACGTCTCAGGGAGATTATCATGATATGGTGGAATGCCCAAGTAATTATAGGATAGGAAATCATACTTTCAAACTATCCCTTGTATAACAGTGTAAAATTTATGGAAGAGAAGGAATTATAGTAAACATGAGGGAGGAAGAATCATAACTCACAGAGTAATATATGACGTGACATCCACTTAACATATACTACTCAAGATCAGAAGACCTTCTATGCAATTACTAGCCATGTGGCTAGATATACTTAGAGGGAATCTAGGGAGAAATCCTATGCTTTTTGTCTAAGAGATCAAAAAGGGACCGAATATATACTGAAGGAGCAGAAATTAAGAAGACTACTAATATAAAAGCAGAAACCAAGGCTATGTTAAAAACATGTACATACTATCAACAATCTCAACACAAAAGGTAATTAGGCTGACTAATTCAATGCTCCTAATGATGGTATTGATGGGCAAAGGAAACCATCATGGTGTACTGTAATTTGGGTACAAGAAATACAATATCTCTTAGTCAATAGAAAGCACTCAAATTTAGTACGTAATGACAGAGGGAAATAAAATAGCTAACCTACTAACTAACCAAGCACTAGATAAAGGTTACATATAGTGTCAAGATTTTCAATAATTAGACAGAAAAGGTTATCTTCAATAAGGACAAACTTATATCAGAGTCACAACAAAAACATAATGAAGAAGAAGATCTATTTGTTCAGGCAGTAAAATTTCAATCCAAAGCAGCATATCACAAGAAGGATTTACATAGACATTTAGAAGCAATTAAAGGTAGCTACGTTATTACATCACGTCTATCTAAATTGATCTATTTTTTTAAAAAAAGATTTAGAAAGGCAAAATCAACCAGATAGGAGCTACTTTATTACATCGGTGAGGCTAAACTGAAGCATTTTAAATCAGAAGATTCAGAGAGGAAAAATCAACCAAATATGAGCTCACAACTAAATGAAATTTTACGGTCAAAGAGATACTGATACATCAATGAGCAGAACGAAGAAAGAGAGGTCTTTTCTCTAAACCATTGAAGTAAAGCCAAAAAGTCTAGCCATCGAAGTAAACCTTAAAAGATACAACAAAAGAGAGCTTAACTGATACAAAGATGAAGATGAAGATATATATAAATGAAGGAATAGAAAAATTATAGACACAAAGATTCAGGATTCAGTGAAGATCGATCTGAGAGCATATGAAGAAGATCAGAACAACTTTTCAAATTGAACCCTGGATTCCTAAATGGAAATCTGTCTAAAGGCTTTAGGATTTGATATCAATTTAGAAGTGTGTTTGGGGCTAGTCACTTTTGGGCCCGTGCCAATAATTTTTTGGCTTCGTTGTTTTGGGTCGAATCAGATTTGATTTGGCCACTTTCATTTTTTTGTTGGATTTTTGTTGTTTTAAAATTATTATTAATAAATAAAAGGGTCCCATCAATCAAAATTTAATTAAATCTTTTTTAGAATTACTAAGAAAATGTACATGATATCATGTTTCGATATAATAACTCATACCTAATGTGCATGGATCATAAAGAAAAAAAAAGAAGTTATATGCCAATATTTTTTGTTTTTTAAAATGGGAAGTGAGGGCAAAATTATCACTTCTAATAGTGCAAGGGTAAAATGATTCTTTTTCCATTGTTTTGGAATAATAGTCAAAAAGAAGGGTATTTTTGGTCCACTTGGACAGTTGAAAGGTATTTTTGAGCAAAAAACATAATGATGATGGTTTTGGTTTTCATTCATGTAAATTATTACTCCTATAAATTAATTTAAAAAGTATTTAGAAAGTAAGTTATAATTAATATTTTTTATGTATTAAAATATTAAAATTATATATGTATTATGTCGGTTTGGTTTGAGTTCGGTTTGACGTTTTCTTTGTTAATATCAAATTAAATCAATAATGTTCGGTTTTATTTTTCTAATGCCAAACCAAACCATAACTCATTTTTTTTTCTTAGTTTGGTTTGGTTTGTCGGTTCGGTTTGATTTGGTTCGTCCGTTATTTTTTATATGGGAAAACAAACAATGTGCAAAGAATATGCATGCGAGACGGTTAGGTAGTTGCTTCCGGGAACAGAGGACCAGCATTTCCTTATCGCTCCAAATCTCCTGTCCTTGTCTCCAGCATCAGATTACCAATGGTGGGTATGATTCCTAAATAAAAAATTAGACAAATTTATAGCTTGTCCATTCACTTAGTTATAAGGACGCCCGTTTCTTTCGAGCAGAGTAGTTAGGTAATTTAAGAGAAAACTCCTTCATGTTTTCTTATTGTCCCTGCTATTTCTTTTTGTCACTGGTAATTAATCTTCCTACTTGAGATATCATGAAAACCCTTCACGCTTCTGCTTTTCATTCACGTAAATTATTACTCCTACTTTTTTTTTTTTTTCCCATTATCAATAGATCTTGCTTGCCCAAAACTCACACACCTATGTGGACTTACTAATGTGAGCTCCACAAAGCTTAGCTAGTTTGGCATGCGGATATATGAGAAAGGTTGACAATCAACATATAAATAGTTAAAAATTAAGATGATTTTTCATTGTAATGAGATGCCTAAAAAGATGAATTACTTACCCATATTAAAATGAAATGGACTCGCAAAATATGTATTATTGACCTGAACTAGTTTTTATTTGACTGAATGGTTCCTTGCCCAAGCAGTATCTTAAGACCCTTTGTGTTGGTGGCTTGGTGCTATGGGCTTTTGATATTTATTGTTTCATTTGACCTCGCAAAATATGTATTATCGACCTGAACTAGTTTTTATTTGACTGAATGGTTCCTTGCCCAAGCAGTTTCTTAAGACCCTTTGTGTTGGTGGCTTGGTGCTATGGGCTTTTGATATTTATTGTTTCATTTGACCTTCGCCAACCTTGTATTTAATAATTCATGATATATGACCACATGGTGCTGAATTTGTTGTTTGTTTCCCTTTAATTGTTCTTTCTTTACTAACTGATTTGCCTTTCTTATTTTTATTTTGTATTAATGAATTCCAATTGTTATTATATATGCATGAAATCTTTGTTACAAATAGCAACATCGATTTCCTCTGGTGAATTGAAATTTATTCCTCTCTAATTTCACTCTGTTTTTATAGGTGTAGGCATTCAGCAAGAGGGTAAATTCTGTAAATTGTCACAAATTTTATTGACCTGCAATCATGAGTGGCAAAATAACCACAGGACCTCTTGAACGACCAGTCAGGCCAAGTAAGCTACCCTTAATCTTGAACTGGAGGGTGAAATCTCCCTCTTGATTATCTCGAAATGTAGTTGATCCAGAAGAACTAAATGAAGCTACAGTTTGAAACTAACTCTAGAATTCATGAACAAATTATCTTGGTTTTAGAATATCTAAAAGCACCAAAATCTATCTTTTTAGGCTACGAATGCATCGTTTTATCCTGTGGATGTGTAAAATCTACAGCTTATGTGATTGTTATCTATTTATTCTTTTTAAGGTATGGAAAAGACTGACATTGAAAACACTGAGGAGGATAGGAAGCCAAGGCTTGGGTCATTCAAGAAAAAGGCACTTAATGCCTCCAACAAATTTAGACAGTCTCTAAGAAAAACTGGCCGTAGGAACACTAGGGTCATGTCTGTTGTCTTCGAGGATGAGCATGATGCGGAGGAATCAAAGGCAGTTGATGCCTTCCGTCAAGTACTTATCCTGGAGGAATTACTTCCAGCACAACATGATGATTATCATATGATGCTAAGGTAATAGAAGTCAGTTTCTTCTGTAATCATGGTCATTAAATTCTTGATAAGCTTTATTACAAGTATTTGTACTACTACATTTGGATGATGATACAGGTTTTTGAAGGCCAGAAAATTTGATCTAGAGAAAACAAAGCAGATGTGGTCTGATATGATTAATTGGAGGAAAGAATTTGGTGCAGACACTATTATGGAGGTACTTTTGAAAACGTCAGTTCGGGTTTAGAAAGATACACGTAATTCAAAAGATTGAACGTCTAATTCAAGTCCTTGTACATCTTTCTTAGGACTTTGAGTTCAAGGAAAAGGAGGAGGTCCTCAAGTACTATCCTCAAGGGCATCATGGAGTTGACAAAGATGGAAGACCAGTTTATATTGAAAGAATTGGTCAAGTAGATTCTACCAAGCTCCTGCAAGTCACAACAATGGACCGATATCTCAAGTACCATGTGCAGGAGTTCGAGAGGACATTCAATGACAAATTACCAGCTTGCTCTATGGCAGCCAAAAAACATATTGATACAAGCACGACTATTTTGGATGTGCAAGGAGTGGTATGTTGGGATTTTATATAACGCTATTAGATAAGGTGTGAATATCCGTCCAGATTTCCTTAGAATGTAATTTTTGCAATTGTTGTTTCCAATGATTTTTGGTAAGATGTGAAAAAGGAAATGTATTCCATTGGGAGTTTATAGCAAATACTAACTTAATTTAAATCAATAATGCCTCAGGGACTTAAAAATTTCAACAAATCAGCAAGGGAACTCCTTCAATGCCTCCAAGGTGTTGATGGTAACAATTATCCTGAGGTACTTGTTGTCTCTCACTGGGCTGAAGCCATCGCACACACTTCTTGCTGGCCATTTGTTTTATGATTAAAATTTTCAAGTTTGTGTTGCTTACATGAGTATTTTATTCACTGTTTAGAGCTTGTGTCGTATGTATATCATCAATGCTGGTTCTGGATTCAGGCTTTTATGGAACTCAGTCAAGTCATTCCTTGACCCCAAGACTACTGCAAAGATAAACGTAAGCCTACATTCATCTTCAATCAGAAACGGACTGCCTCTGTCATTTTCATTGGAATAACAAATTCATGGTTTTTTCCTTTTAGGTTCTTGGTAACAAATACCAGAGCAAGTTGCTTGAAATAATTGATGCCAGGTAAATACAGGTGAACTTAAATATTCTCTTCTGTTTTCCTGACCTTAAAGTGTACCTCCATATAAATGTCCAGAGAATGTGTGACTCTGCCAATAAATAATAAGAGAGGGCGACATTATCTATTTAATATGAATTATGCAACACTAATTGAATTTCCTGCTTAGACAATAAAGTGACTTGTTTGTCACTGCCTTGTATCAGCGAACTTCCAGAATTCTTAGGTGGTACATGCACTTGTGCTGACAAAGGAGGATGTATGCTTTCTGATAAAGGCCCATGGAACGATCCTGAAATAATGAAGGTTAATTTCATCCATGTAGTTTTGAAGTTCTAGTGTTCAGTACCTTTAAACCTTGCAGTATTTGTGAATTGCCATTTCCATTGACACCCCTATGATATTGGATTAATTTTATGCCAGATGGTTCACAGTGGTATGCATAAATGCACGAAGAAAGCCGCCATTCCAGCAACTGATGAGAAAATAATTTCAGAGGATGGGAATGCCACTCCAAAGGTGCCTGGTCTTCCATCATTGTTATTTTATTAGTCCTTTTTATTCTTTGTACTGTTAGTGAAGTGATTAAATATATCGTATGAGCAATAGCTTCCTACGTGTTGCAGGTCGTAAAGAAGAGCAGTTCCATTAATATGAGAACATCCTCTTCCAAGGTCCAGAGGGATCATGTGTCTCATACACAGCTCTCCACTGTCCATGAGGAAGTAAGGTTCTTCCTCATCCATCACATATTAGAATGCACAAGATTTTGTAATTGAATTTTTCATGAAATGAGCTTAAGCTTCACTAGCATCTCCATCAAAGAAGTTTGAGAGCAATAAGAACATACTAATGCATTTGCTTCTTTCCCATATTTCTCCCTTCTTTTCTGGTTTACTAGTTCTATGTCGGCTACTCTTCTCGATGGTTATTCCCCATATTATAATACCAGAAATTTCATCCTGTTTGTTTTTCTACCTTTCAACCACAGTTCTACTTCTCGGATTTTCTATGTTCTATCGATATGCCCCCGACTAAAACAGATTGAATTGTGTCTGTAGGCTGACATAAAGAAAAACCATCCTAGTGCATATGATCATGATAAGTACATCCCTATGGTGGACAAAGTAATTGAAGCAACTATGCCTAAAGCTACAAAAGCCGACAATTATGCCATTGCTAAAGGTACACATTTATTTCTCTCATTGTATAGCAGATGTTTTAATAGTCAGTTAAGAATTTGCTTTTTCATTCAGTATCCTGGTTCATTTGTAGTATTAATTATTACTTGCCCTCTTTTCAACTTCAGATTTCTTACCCATGCAAGATATTTCTAAGTCACCCGAGGGATTTAGCAACCACCTTTTCACCGGAGTGATGACATTCGTTATGGGCGTCGTGACAATGGTCCGAATGACCCGCAACATGCCAAGAAAGCTTACGGATTCTACCCTCTTGTCTGGTTCCTTAAAAGGCGTTGATATAGTTAAACCACAGGCTCAAGAATATCGGTTGGGTGGACCTGCCATCTCGACTAATGAGTACTTCAGCATGATGAAACGAATGGGAGAGCTCGAAGAGAAGGTTATTAGTCTTAGCAACAAGCCTAGTTCCTTACCACCTGAAAAAGAGGAAATGCTTAACAATGTCATGAGTCATGTTGATAAATTGGAGCAAGAGCTTTGTGCAACAAAAATGGTATTATCTGTTTATCTTGATTATCATTTCAGTAGCTAGCTTGACATAATATTAGAGATTTGAGGCGACAGACAGCTAATATATCCATAGTTCATATTATTATTATTATTATTATTATTGGCAGGCACTTGAGAAAGCCCTAGCCCGTCAAGAGGAGCTCTTAGCCTACATTGAGAAGAAGAAGAAAAAAAAGAATTTCTTTGGTTTCTAAGCGCGGAAGCCACAACAAGAAATGCTGTTTGAATGACATGACTCTTAAGCTTAATTCAGCATGCATGTTAATATAAGCTACATTATATGATCTGAACAGCTATAGCTTGTAGTGGCTTTCTTTTAGTCCTCTTGGCGAGATTTCATTCACCAGCAACTTCTTTGTGAGCTCTAATAGTAATATACAAAGTATATTACAAATTCAGCGGCTTGCATTTTTGGTTCTTAGTTTTCTGTATATATGGATAATAGCAGTTTACATTAGTTCTAATTGTTGCCTTGCAAGGTAAACCTTCCTTTGCTGTTTAACATAGTTTCCATCTTGCTTCTCCTCTGTCAAAAATATGTTTTCTTTTCAATCCATCTTCTTCCTTCCTTTTCTTTTTTAAAAAATAAATAAATGGAAAATGATGGGAGCCAATGACTACCATTCATAAAAAAAACACTGTTACACAACAGTTACTGTCTACGTTTTGGCAATTTCTACGCGAAATATAATACAGGAGGAGAAGGTCATGGAAAAGAAAAGGAAAAATAATACAAGATGTCACAAATTTTAACACTTCCATTGTGTCAAAAAGAAATAAATTAGCACGACACTTGCATGATACATTTTCAGAATGTAAAAATATGTATTACTCAATTTTCAAATAACACAGAACGTCTAATGCTTCAAAATATGCCGCATATTTGTCTGCGATTGATGCCAACAACATTCAAATGTTATGAACGATGCTTGTGTAACGACCCACATGGTATCTTAGTGCTTTTAAAACGTTTTTTTTCCAGTTTGACTCCTCCTAGCTTTATTATGTGATACAAGATCAAACCCACAATATGAAGATTTCAGCAACAACAACAAGAAGACCCAACAAACACAAGATTAACAAGTTAAACAACAATGCTAGTGAATCGAAAGAGCCCCACACGGCTTCACTAGACTTCAAGATCTCAAAGACAACAACAACAAGATAATAAAAAGATAGTTAACTTGACATATAATATTCAAGAGACTAAGAACCCTAACATCAAGAAAGGACCCTAAGACTAATGAATATAAACACCAAGTTCTTACTTAGACCAAGAGGAACTCAATGACCTCAAGATCCTTGTTTCTAGCCAAGATACAACACAAGTGTGATAACGAATCAAAGAGGGAAGAACAAGAAGGAAAGAAACCAAAAGAAGGATATGTGGATTAATATTCAAACTCTTGAATTTATGGGCAACAAGGGACTTGATACCCTCACCTCCCAATTGAATTCAACAATTCAAACACAAACCCTAGTTTGAGAAATCAAAGGAAACCAAGATACCACAAATGGGTAATTCTTCGATTAATCAAACCAATAGTTCATCAACAATTCCAAGATCCACACTACTAATTACTCACTAAACTACTCACTATGAACTACACTAATGCTAGACTTCACCTAGAAACTACAAGCTTCAAAGCTCAATATTCAATATTCATCAAAAGTCCCATGTAAAATGAGGAATTATCCTATTTATACTAGAGAAATAAAAGACAACTAGTTATTACAAATATGCCCTTAATGAGAGACAAGGGCCTTGTTTGGTGACTCTTGTTGTGAATTCTTCAATTTAAAATCTAGCCACTTGTACAAATAGCCTCTTTTCTTTATCCACATCACTCCCATGGACTCTTAAGCTTTCCTTTTCACGAACATTCTACATGTCATCCACGTCATCCATGCTCGTGTCAACCATGCGATCCACGCTAGTATCATTCTCCCCTTCTTGAAAAGGATTCGTCCTCGAATCCAAACCTTGCAAACACATGAGAAGGACAAAAAACCAAAGCATCCTCAAAGTTTGAGGGTTAGTACAAGGGTTAGCAACAATATCACCATGCCGAGGAGGCACAAATTTGAGATACAACCAAATATCCTTTGCTTTCAATAAAGTCAATCCATCATTCATGGAGCAAAGGTTTTGGGTATGGTAAACATCAAGAGACAAGGCAAACACAAAGATCTTTGTGGCATCAAGAACTCCAAAAGATGGTACCACATTTAACTTGGGAGCCATAAGACATAATTGTGTTATTGTCTCACAAAAAGGCCACACCAAAAGTGGTGTAATCACCCACAAGGGTTCATCTGAGTCAAAAAAGCAAAAGGCCCACATATCTCTACCTTCATACAAAATAAATTCCATACCATCATGAGTATCATCATAAGCAAAGAGGTAGTAGAGAAAGGTGTTAAGCTCACTATTCTCATCTAGGGCGTGCCAAAAGATAAGGACACCGGTAGATAAGAAGAGACATTTTAAGCACCAAATAACCCTCTCTATCAAGCAATTTCCTAAAGAAAGGAAGTGCACCAATGAAGCCATGCTACTAGAATAGTCGAGGAATCTATTAGGAGTCAAATCACTCCATGATAAATAATACTCCCACGGAGTTGGGGTCCCTCCTATCATAGCACCAAGCATGCTTCCAAGAGTCCTATTTGAAACTTCAACTTGTCCAACCCTATGAAGGTGACAAGGAGCTTTCAATATCCGTGGACTCTCCCAAAAACAAATGATCAACTTAGCATCCACAAGAATGAGACCACATTTGAGAAAAGGGTCGTCATATGCAAACAAGTAGTAAAGAAAGGAATAAAGGGCATTCAACTCATCCCAAGGGTTCTCAATTGTTAATACGTACTTTAAGGCAAGAATATTAGCAAAACGGTATTCACAATTTGAAACACAAGAGGACAAGATTAAGCATTTCAAGTACACTTCATTGTCCTTCCTCAAACAAACTTCCACAAGGAGCATGCTCCTAAGAATCCATCCTAACACCTCAACTTGTCTAACCACATAAGTGTGACAAGTCGTAGGACACATAATTTGGGCATCACGGATACACCATGAATTCTTTTCCAAACAACAAGTATAGTTGATATCCAAAACATGAAGCTCACACACTTTAAGCATAAAAGAAATAAACCATGAAAGAATCTTGGAGACTTCAATCTTCTCATGGTATGGTGAGGGATCACTCATTTCCAAGATTCTACTTTCCATAAGGAAAATATCATCATGTCTCCAAGGATCACTAGGAATAGGAGGGGGTAGATACATACCTTGGGAACAAGCGTTGGAGATTGTTTTCTTGTCTTGTACACATGCTTCACAAGGATCGTCCACCCGCTTCTTTGTAGGAGGTTCCTTGGTAGGTAACTCCCCTTCTTGAGCCAATTCTTTCTCCTCCTTCTCGAGTTCTTCTTCTCTCTTAAGTTCTTCCCGGAGCTCTCTCATTATCTTGTAGTCCTCACTCACTTGATAGGGTGTTAATGGAACAAGAGTGTGCTTTCGTCCTCCAAATACAAATGAGTATTTATTGGACTCCACTTGATATCGAACATCCCTATCGGCTAGCCAAGGTCTACCAAACAACATATGACAAGATTGCAAAGGCAAAACATCACATAACACCTCATCTCGATACTTGCCAATGCTAAAATTCACAATCACTTGCTTGGTTACCTCTACTTCACCATTCTCAATGAGTCATTGAAGTTTGTATGGCTTGGGGTGTCTTTGTGTAGGAAGCTTCATTCTATCAACCATAGAGCAACTCACCACATTAGTACTACTCCTACCATCAATGACCAAGGAACATACCCTATCAATCATCTTGAACCTTGCATGGAATAGATTCACACTTTGATCAAGTTCCTCTTTAGAAAGATCCCTCATGATTTGATTTAGTTCACAAGAAGGGTTTAAATCCTTCTTCAATTGCTCATCATCTACATTCAAAGTTGTGTCATCATGCCTAACCTTAGGCTCATCACAATCGTTCTCAACCTCATACTCTATCACATTTTAGCACAAGGTCCATCACACAAGATCACATTTGACCTCCTTTGTGGACATTCTCTAGCAATATGTCCTTCACCTTGACATTTATAACATCGAATGATAGAAGGAGAAGAAGATTGAGGTACATCATGCTTACCTCCATAGGCTTGATCTTCCCCTTTTGTGTTGTAGTTAGCTTGAATAGCTTGACTACCATCTTGGAACATTGGAAGACTCACCATGTTGTGACCCATCCCTTGATTTGGAATACCTTAACCATCATATCGATCACTTTGGTCTTCACACCTTCCTCCTTCATCCTTATACCTATCATCACTATCCCATTTCCCTTGACATCTCATGCCTTGGTTCGTACCAAAGCCTTCGGGTCCTTTCCACCATTCATTCGGGTTAACCTCTTCACATATTTCATCATAAAGAGGGTTTTGATAATAGATATCTTGGTAGGGTACTTGTGGGTAGTGTTGTTGGATTGGAACATAGGGTACATGGAAGGATGCATGTGATACATTTCGTTGAGGTGCTTGGCTTCTAACTTGGGTCTTCACAAAAGAAGGATTCATTTGTGGTGGATGATATGGTTGGGTATTTGGATATGGGGTGACTTGCCTAACATAGCTCGGGTTCATTTGGAATGTAGCTTGAGGGTAAGTTTGGTTCCAATTTGGTTGGGGGTAGTATAAGTTGGATTCTTGACCCGAGGTCCTTCTTATTTCTTCACTTCGACTTGTCATAGGGAACCTCCTTTCAATCATACTATCCATCCTTTTCACCCTTATACCTCTAAACCTCCCATTTGTTTCAACCACCCTTTCATTCACATTGGTCACTCTCCTTGACACATTAGCTTATGTCCCCATGTGGTTTACCAAGCTCCTTCCTCCATGGTTATAAGGAGAGTGATTAGACATTGTACCTACAAAACTCAACAAATAATATTAGTGGTAAAAGCCTCACGTCACTCATATATAAACTCTCAACTCACCTCCTAAAGCGTCGTCTCAAAATTGGTAGTGAACTAGCTTGGCTCGATCAATTCAAGATCACCTATCCTTTGTGGTGGAGTGGATTCTTGTGACTCTTGAAAGAAGGACGACTCGATTGAAGGTAGAAGGACTTGAATCAAGAAGTTTATCTACGAATTAAGATGAGAAAAGTAGAAGAAAAGAAGCACGAAAGAAAACGGACTCAAAACAAAACTAAGTAACAAAAGTAGAAAAATTACTTATGTTGCTTAATTTAATGAATCAAAGAGAGGATTTGGTGTTTTAAAACTAGTTAACAAGTGATTAAAGATGTTAATTACTTGTTAAATAGTTGAAAATTGAAAGAAGAAAGTGTAGGAAAAAGAATCACGGAGTTTGGACACTTAGAAAAATTTTTAGGTCCAAAAAACTTTGGACCCCCAAAAAAAAACTAAGTGTTGGAAAAAATCTGCTCTCTGAAGTTGTACCTCACGCGCTACAGTGTTTTGTGGTGCTGATTTGCTGACGTCAGCTGCTGACGTGGCGGCTGACGTGGATTTTTTTTTTTTTTTTTTTTTTTGACCTACAAATACTTTGACCAACTTTGACTTGAATATTTTGGATCAAAGTGTACCTTTTCTATCTTCTTCTTCAAGAACAAGATGAAGATGCTCAAGAACACCAACAAAAACCCCAATCTTCACATCTTCATAACTTCTTCGTTTCAACTCCAAATTCGATGAATTTTTCACCCAAGTGTTCCTTTCAACGCCACGAACAAACACCACTAATTTGTAGCCTTCAAAACAAAGCCAAAAATAAACCCACTTTTCAAAATTGACAAAGTTTCAAAAGCTTGAAACCCTTCAATGGCAACTTCACTTATACAACTCCGATTTGAATGAAATTTGAAATCTAGACTCACAAGACACTAGGGAATCAAGATCTAGTGTCAAAAACAACAAATCAAGACAAAAAAAATTCGGTTTTTTTTTTTTTTTCGAATTTTTTGAATTTTTGAAGAAATCAAAATCCCAAGGGTAGATTTGTGGAAACAAACCTAAACCTAGGCTCTTGATACCAAAATGATAACGAATCAAAGAGGGAAGAACAAGAAGGAAAGAAAACAAAAGAAGGATATGTGGATTAATATTCAAACTCTTGAATTTATGGGCAACAAGGGACTTGATACCCTCACCTCCCAATTGAATTCAACAATTCAAACACAAACCCTAGTTTGAGAAATCAAAGGAAACCAAGATACCACAAATGGGTAATTCTTCGATTAATCAAACCAATAGTTCACCAACAATTCCAAGATCCACACTACTAATTACTCACTAAACTACTCACTATCAACTACACTAATGCTAGGCTTCACCTAGAAACTACAAGCTTCAAAGCTCAATATTCAATATTCATCAAAAGTCCCATGTAAAATGAGGAATTATCCTATTTATACTAGAGAAATAAAAGACAACTAGTTATTATAAATATGCCCTTAATGAGAGACAAGGGCCTTGTTTGGTGACTCTTGTTGTGAATTCTTCAATTTAAAATCTAGCCACTTGTACAAATAGCCTCTTTTGTTTATCCACATCACTCCCATGGACTCTTAAGCTTTCCTTTTCACGAACAATCTACATGTCATCCACGTCATCCATGCTCGTGTCAACCATGCGATCCACGCTAGTATCAAAGTGTAACTCCACTTGTGAGTTTCGGTTTTGGAGCTTCTCCAATGGAGAGAGAGAGAGAGAAGTCCTTAGTGTTACAAGAGTTTTGTCTTCAAAAATATAATGAGTGAACTAGGGCTAATAACACTAAGATGATCTATTTATATTACATCCAAAATGAAAGATAAAATGACAAGTTTAGCCTTTGGGCAGCCGGCCTTGGAGTGTTCCATGTGGCCCTTGTGACTTACACTTTCAAGGTCCCTCTTCACACTTTAAAACATTTAGATCCTTAGGTGGTTCAATCACCAACTCACACACGGCCATTTGCATGAACAAGGCTTGGAGTTTTTGTAATTCCCGAGCTTGGCTTCGTGTGAATGGTCGGGTACTTGTTGGACAGCTTGTCCCACCCATATCATCCTCTCCATCTTGAGAGGAATTTGACCTCAAATTCAGCACTTGGTCATCTTCAACTGCCTCCACGAGAGAAAGATCACAAACGTTGAAAGTGTTGTGCACTTGATATTCCGATGGAAGGTCAATCTTGTAGGCGTTGTCATTGATTCTCTCAAGTACTTGGAAGGGACCATCACCCCTAGGCATCAATTTGGACTTTCTTTGGGATGGAAACCGATCCTTCCGAAGATGCACCCACACCCAATCTCCCGGTTCAAGAATGAATTTCTTTCTTCCCTTGTTGGCCCTCCTTGCCATGTCTTGGTTTTTCTTCTCAAGTTGAAGCCGCACCTTCTCATGTAACTTCTTCATAGAATCTGCCCGCTTGCTTCCATCTAAGCTAATCATGAGATCACTTGGCAAAAGCGTTAAATCCAAAGGGGTGAGTGGGTTGATGTCGTATACACACTCAAAGGGAGTCATTCCCGTACTTGAGTGTATGACACGGTTATAGGAAAACTCAATAAATGGTAAGTGCTCTTCCCAAGAAGTCATTTTTCCCTTAACCATGGAACGTAGCATAGCACCCAAAGTCCTATTTACTACTTCTGTTTGGCCATCGATTTGTGGGTGGTAGGACGTAGAGAACAATAGCTTAGTACCAAACCTACCCCATATGGACTTCCAAAAGTGGCTTAGGAACTTAGAGTCCCTATCACTCACAATGGTCCTCGGGACACCATGCAATCTAACAACATTATCAACAAATAACGAGGCCATGCTAGGGGCGTCATCACATTTAGAGCAAGGAATAAAGTGCGCCATTTTAGAAAACCGATCGACTACAACAAAAATACTATCCTGGCCTTGTCGAGTCCTTGGCAGCCCTAACACAAAGTCCATAGATATATCAAGCCAACGACGTAAAGGAGTGGGCAGCGGGGTGTACAACCCATGAGGTAGGAGCCAAGATTTGGCTCTCTTGAATTCTACATATTGGCCACAAATCCTAGTCACATCCTTGTGCATTTTGGGCCAATAGAATTGCTCCTCCAATATTCCGAGGGTCTTTTAGACCCCAAAATGACCCATTAGACCGCCATCATGTGTTTCCCTCATAAACAATTCTCTCCAAGAGCTAGAGGGTACACACAATCGTGTACCTTTAAATAAGTAACCATCAAACTTGGCATAGGGATTTGAACCCCTAGCCGAATCCCACTTGTCCCTACCCAATTCTTCGCATTCCCTAAAGATAGGAGCAAAGTGAGGGTCCTTGGGATACAATTCTCTTAACTCTAAAAGCCCATCAATTTTGATGACAAAGTGGACACAAGGACATGTTTTCTAGACAAAACATCGGCCACTACATTGTCCTTACCCTTCTTGTATTGGATAACATAAGGGAAGGTCTCAAGAAACTCAATCCATTTGGCATGCCGTTTGTTAAGCTTGTCTTAGGCCCGAAGATGCTTTAAGGATTCATGGTCCGTTCGGATCACGAACTCCTTAGGCCATAAGTAGTGTTGCCAAGTGGCCAAGGCTCTAATCAAGGCATACAACTCTAAATCATACGTGGAGTAGTTTAGAGTTGCTCCTTTGAGCTTTTCGCTAAAGTAAGAAATGGGTTTCAAATCTTGCATCAAAACAGCCCCTATGCCTACTTTACTCGCATCACACTCGACTTCGAAGGTCTTATCAAAGTTGGGCAATTGTAACAAAGGTGCGGAGATGAGCATAGCTTTCAAGGCTTCAAATGCATTAGCTTGCTTGACACCCCACTTGAAGGGTTGTTCTTTTCGAATGACCTCGGTCAAGGGGGCGGCTATGGTGCTAAATCCTTTGACAAACCTTCTATAAAAACTATCCAACCCGTGGAAGCTTCTTACTTCTCCAACGGTTTGTGGGGTTGGCTAATTTTTGATAGCATTTATCTTGGATTCATCCACTTCGACCCCTCTTGAACTAACAACAAAACCCAAGAAAACAACTTCATTAACGCCAAAAGAGCACTTTTCCAGATTTGCATACAACTTTTCCTTTCTAAGGACATCAAGCACACATTGTAAATGCATCACATGCTCTTCTAAGGACTTACTATACACCAAGACATCATCAAAATAGACAACAACAAACTTTCCAATAAATGGCCTCATCACATGATTCATTAGCCTCATAAAAGTACTTGGAGCATTTTTTAGGCCGAATGGCATAACCATCCATTCATAGAGACCAACTTGGTCTTGAAGGAGGTTTTCCATTCATCACCGGGTTGCATTCTTATTTGGTGATAGCCACTCCTTAAATCAATCTTGGAAAACAAACATGAACCATTCAACTCATCTAGCATGTCATCTAACCGAGGAATAGGGTGGCGATATTTTACAGTAATTTTGTTGATGGCTCGGTAGTCCACATACATGCGCCACGTTTCGTCTTTTTTTGGCACTAATAGCACCGGAACAGCACACAGACTCATGCTCTCCTTGACATACCCTTTGTTGAGGAGCTCTTCAACTTGACGTTACAATTCCTTGGTGTTCGTAGGATCGCTCCTAGAAGACGGCTTGTTTGGCAATTGTGATCCCGGCACAAAGTCAATTTGGTGCTCAATTCCCCGAAGTGGGGGCAATCCTTGCAGAAGTTCCTTAGGAAATACATCCTCATAATCCTGCAACACACAAGAAATCAAAGGAGAAATGGAAGAATTAGTGGGGTTAGTATTAAAACAATGAGCCAAGAGTAACATAGGCGTGTCCTCATCATGATCCACAAAGAGTTCCTTCTTCCTAACCAATATCACCATGTTTTCCGTCCCTTTTGCCGTTGGGGCAACCTTGGATGACCCCACTGCCCCACCTATGGAATTCCCTCCCTTCTCTCCCTTTTCGAATTCCTTTCCCTTTTCCTTCAATTCTCTCATCCTTTGATGCCACTCATTTACTTGGGAAGGCGAAAGAGGATGAAGTGTAACCTTTCGTCCATCCTTCTCAAGTGTATATCGATTGGACCTCCCATCATGTTTAGTAGACCTATCATATTGCCAAGGTCTACCTAGTAGCAAGTGACATGCTTGCATTGGTATTACGTCACAAAGTACTTCATCGTGGTAGTTTCCCACCTTAAATCGTATCACACATTGCCTTGCTACCCTTAATTCACCACAATCATTCAACCATTGTAACTTGTAAGGACTAGTGTGTGGGGTAGTTGGTAACTTCAAGAAATTTACCATAGCATGACTTACAACATTTGTACAACTACCACTATCGATCACCAAGGTACACACACTCCCCTTTACAAGACATTTAGTATGGAATAGATTTTCCCTTTGGCTTGGGTCATCTATTGCCTTACTAATCATGACACGCCTAACCACAAAGTTTGAAACCACACACTCTCCTTCTTGTGGATAAACATCTTCACCATCGTCACCATCATCATTATGTGGTCCATCATCGGTCTCCTCTCCATCTTGAGGCTCGGCCTCATCTTCTCCCCTTTCGGGACCCACCTCCTCACCAAGGTAATACACTCTCCCTTCCCGTAGGATCACATTGCGTCGGTTTGGACATTCATTGGCCTTATGCCCCCAACCTTGGCACTTGAAACATTGGAATCCCTTTGGGTTAGGATACTTGTGAGCCTCCGATTTTGGAGGAATTTTGTGGACTGTTTTGGGCTCGGGCAGCCTTGTATTGGCGGGTTGGTCCTTGTTTTTGGGCCAACCCGAGGGAGCTTGTCCCCTTGCCTTGAAAGATGATCTCTCTTTAAGTTCCCTTTCAATCTCAAGAGACGCTTGGAATATACCATCAACGATTTCAAACTTGTGAAGTGTTAAATGAGTGGAGATCTCTTTGTTCAACCCACACTTGAACCGAATGATGTCGTGACTGATTTGTTCCCCACGATGATGAAGTTTCAACATGTGTTGTTGAAACTCATCAAAATATGCCATCACACTCTTGTTACCTTGACGCAAGCCGTACAATCTAGCAAGCAACTCATGGAGATATCTCTCGGAAAGGTATCGTTGTTGCCTCATCAAATACCTCAACCGATACCAAGGTGGTGGCTTTCCATCAATGAGTTCATTACCAAACTGCTTGACATACTCCCACCAAGTATTAGCATAACCCTCAAAATGAGCTATAGCATAGCAACCCTTCTTTTCTTCCGAGATATCATTAACTTGGAAAACTTTGTCACAAGCCGATTCCCAAGCTAAGTAGGCCTCGGGATCACTTTCACCCTTAAAGATGGGTAGGTTCAACTTGATGGTGTTGATGCCTACATCTCTCTTTTGGTGTCGGTGTCCCCTATCTCCATACCCTCGGTATCTCCTTGGATCTCTACGACCCCCTCTTATCTCCTCCTCCCTAATGTAAGCATCATCAAAGGCTCCATATCCTTCATACTCCTCTCTACCATATCCTTCAAAAGGGGCTGGTCGGTCTTGGGCATTTTGGACTTGATTCGAAGGAATTAGATTTTATGGTCTTTGGTTTAATGGAGCTTGGAATAGAGGGTTCGGATTTAGTGGAGGTACTTGACGTCCAAATCCCTCTTGTGGAGCTTAAGGAGCTTGGAAATGTATTGGTCTAGTGGGGTCACGGTTTGGAGGGAAAAAGGTGGTTTGGCTTGCGGCATTTAGTGGAGCTTGAGGTGCATTTAGCATTTGGTGGACTGTTTCGGGGGTGATGGTTGCGGAAGAAGTCCTATCATGCCCATTGGTAGAAACATGTAGAGGAGTAGAAGGACGAGAGTTCCTTTGACTCTCCACTTGTTCTAATCTTCCACTAATAGTCGACACTTCTCCCTTTATCGCTGCCAAGTCCCCCCTTACGGCTCCAAATTCCATATTCAACCTTTCAAGTGTCCGGGTAACGGCTTCAAGAGTGACCCTCATAGAGTCAAGTGCATTAGTAAGCAGGATGCTCCAAATTTGGTTTAGAATTAAGAAGTGGTAGTTCAGAAGGAGAAAGTGGTGATTCCAGAGAATGAGGTACGGATGCAGAATGGTGCAGCTTAGTTGACTATGTCTATAGAGTTGATTCAGTAGGTCTTGGGGGTTTTGAGTTGTCTGGCTAGCAACGGTACTACTCCAGCAGTTCCATCCCCAACCTTACAACATGTTGTTACAATAGCACCTCAGATAAATGGGGCCTCTAAGATAGGAGTTATTTCCTAAAAGGTATTGGGACCAGTTATGACTGATGATAAGCATTGATTATTTTGTAAGTTTATGAAGATGAAACCTCTAGTGTTTTAGGGTACTAATTCAGAGGATACAGTTGAGTTCTCGATTGATTGTCATGAGCGTCTGCACAAGATGGACAATGTTGAGAGGTATGGTATGGAGTTTGTGACATTTCAGTTGTAGGGAGTGGCTAAGCAATGTGTAAGGTCTTTTGTTGAGTGTAGAGCTGCCTTACATCCACTTACTTGGGATCAGTTTAAGAATGTGTTCCTTGAAAAGTATGCTCCTCGTACCTATCAGGAAATGAAGAAGGATGAGTTCCTAAAACTTAAGCTGGGTGATATGTTTGTGGCGGCCTATGAGGCCAAATTTCATGTCTTGTCTCATATGCACTACAGCTGATTACTTCAGAGAAGGAGAAGATCAGATATTTTGTGAAGGGTTTAAGCATAGGTCCTTTGGTGGCTACACTGCAAGTGGCTACATCGAGAAATACTTTTCAGGAAGTGGTGGAGTTTGTGAAGAAGATGGAAAGGGTTACAAAGCAAGGATAGGTGAAGGCAGGGTTACTTTTATTAGTCATTCTATTAAGCTATGTTTATGTCCATAGGGGGCCCATCAAGGGTCAGTTATCAGCCCTCCCAGACAGATAGTTATACACCTTTAACATCTTCAGCCCAGTGGCTTGCCTTAGACATCATATGTCATAAGTGTCAGGGAATAGGTCATATTTGGAAGTTTTGTCCTAACTACTTATCTGCAGGTCAGTTAACTCAGCAACCATCTTCTAGTGCCTTAGTTACACCATGTTGCGGTGGTGGAGGATATTGTATGGGTTATCCATATGGTGGACATGGTGGTCTACTGCAGGGAGGGGTGGCTTCCAAGCCAACAGTGGTGAAGGACAGGTTAGTGGAGGTGGTGCATAGACTGGTAGAGGTGGTGGTTAGGGTGGTGATAAGGCTCATCTTTATGCTATTTTGTCCCATCCTGAAGCTAAAGCTTTTGATGTTGTGATCACAAGTACTATTCTTATTTATGATAGTATGTCTTCTGTGTTTTTTGATCTAGGATCTACTTTCTCTTATGTGTCTGTGAAATTTGCTTTAGGTTGGGACTTAAAATGTGAATTTCTTGATGCACACATGTATGTGTCAACATCGATTGGGGTTTCTTTATAGGTTGATTAGGTTTAGCGAGAATATCCTGTGATATTTATGGGGTATAAAACTTTGGAAGACTTAATGATCTTAGATATGGAAGAGTTTGATATTATCTTGGAGATACGATGGTTATCTCTTCATCGTGCTATTCTTGATTGCTATGCTAAGACTGACACTATAGCTATGTCCGAGATGGAAAGGTTAGAGTGGGAAGGTAATCTTAAGCCTTCTCTTTAGAGAATTGTGTCAGTTATTTATGCCAAAAATTTAGTTAAACGGAGGGGGTGTAAGACATTCCTAGCTCATCTCCGGGATGATAGTTTAGTAGTCCCTCTTATTACTTCAATTTTAGTAGTGTGTGAATTCTTAGAGGTGTTCCCTAATGATCTCCCTGGTGTACTACCTAACCGTAAGTTAGATTTTTGTATAGACCTAGAGCCAGGTACCCACCCTATATTTATCCCTCTTTATAGGATGGCACCAGTAGAGTTAAGAGAATTGAAATCCCAGTTGCAAGAGTTGTTGGGGAAGGGTTTTATTCGTCCGCGCATTTTTCCTTGGGGTGCTCCTATGATTTTTGTGAAAAATAAGGATGGTAGTATGCAGATGTGAATAGGTTATCGACAGTTTAATAAGGTGACTATTTGTAATAAGTATCCTTTGCCTAGGAAAGATGACTTAGTTGACCAGTTGTAGGGAGTTGCAGTGTTCTTAACGATTGATTTGAGGTCAGGCTACCATCAGCTTAAGATTTGGGTTGAGGACATCCAAAGACTTCCTTTCAGACTCGTTATGGATATTACGAGTTCTTGGTTATGTCTTTTGGTTTGTCCAATGTCCTAACTGCTTTTATGAGCTTGATGAATGGAGTATTTAATCCTTACTTGAATTCGTTTGTTATTGTTTTCATTGAGGATATTCTTTACTCTAAGAGTAACGAAGATCATGAAGCTCACTTTTATATGGTGTTGTGGTTGCTTAAGGAGAAGTAATTTTATGTTAAGTATTTAAAGTATGAATTCTGGCTATCATCAGTACCTTTTTGGGGGCATATGGTATCTAAAAAGGGGGTTATGATAGACCCACAGAAGGTTGAAGTTGTTAATCATTGGGCCTGACCGACCAATGTTACAGAGGTTCATAGTTTTGTAGGGTTAACCAGTTACTACCATGGGTTTGTTAAGGGCTTTGCCTCCATTGCTTCGTATATGACTCACCTAACTCAGAAAAATGTACCTTTTGTGTTGGGATGATAAATGTGAGGGGTGATTTCAAAAGCTCAAGACTTTGCTATCTTTAGCTCCTATTCTTACCTTGTCTATTGAAGGTAAGGATTTCATTGTGTTTTGTAATGCTTCATGGTCTGGTTTAGGTGTTGTTTTAATGCAAGATCAGAATATAATTGTTTATGCTTCGAAGTAGTTGAAGTCGTATGAGAAGAACTACCCCACTCACGATTTGGAATTGGCACTGGTGGCTTTTTCTTGAAGATTCGGAAACATTACCTCTATTGGGTAAAGTGTGAGGTGTTCATGAACCACCGCAGTTTACAATATGTGTTTACTCAGCAAGATCCGAATTCGAGTCAGAGAAAGTGGATGGAGTTGATAAAAAATTATGACATCTCAATTCTGTATCATCCAAGCAAGGCCAATGTCGTGGCAGACGCATTAAGTCGGATGCCGGCAAGCATGAAAAGTTTTTCATGGTTGAAGGTGTGGAGACACCCATTAGCTAGAGAGGTACAAACTCTAACTAGTTGTTTTATGAGGTTGCAGGTGACAGAAAGGGAGGAGTGTTAGCCCATGTTGAGGCTAAGTCTACCTTTTTTTAGAAGATTAAAGATAGGCAGTTTGAAGACAAGAAGTTGAACAACCTTCGGGAAAAGGTGTTACAAGGTGAGGGCAAAAAGGCCATTCTTGATGAAGAGGGAGTGTTGAGGATTCATGGACATGTGTGTGCCTCATGTGGGTAACTTGATCCCCACAATCCTTGCGGAGGCTCACACTTCTAAATATTCTATACATTCGGGTGCAACCAAAATGTATAGAAACTTAAGACAACACTATTGGTAGCACAGAATAAAGCGGGACATTATGGATTTTGTGACCAAGTGTCAAAACTGTCAATAGGTTAAATATGAGCATAAAAAACCTGGTGTACTTTTTAGAGGATTCCCAATCCAGAGTAGAAGTGGGAAAGAATAACCATGGACTTTATTATGGGTCTTCATAATACCCTAAGGAAATGTGACTCTATTTGGGTAATTGTCGATTGATTAACTAAGTCTGCACACTTTATTTGGGTAAGAGTGGACTATAATGCAGCCAAGTTGGCTAAGATATATATGAAAGAGACTGTGAGACATCATGGGGTGCCTGTTTCCATAGTGTCAGATAAAGGTACGTAGTTTACCTCCAACCTTTTGGAGAAATTCCAATCAGAATTGGGTAGTAGATTGGACCCAAGTACAACCTTTCATCTGCAGACTGACGAGCAGTCAAAATGGACGATCTAGGTACTTGAAGATATTCTCCAAGCTTGTGTGATGGCTTTTGGGGGTCAGTGGGACTAATATCTACCTTTGTGTGAATTTACGTACAACAACAACTACCACTCCAACATTGATATGGCTCCTTTTGATGTTTTGTATGGAAGCAGATATAGATCATTGATTGGATGGTGTGATGCATTCGAGGTAAGACCTTGGGGCATAGATATGCTAAAGGAGTCGATGGATAAAGTGAGGTTTATCTAAGAGAAACAGGTAGCAGCTCAGAGTCGTTAGAAGGAGTATGCAGATAATAAGGTAAGGGATGGTCAATTCAAGAAAGGTGAGAAAGTTTGGCTAAAAGTGTCACCCATGATTGGTGTAATGTGATTCGGAAGAAAAGGAGTCTGAGTTACATCAAACCCTTTGAGATATTAAACAGAGTAGGGTCAGTGGCATATAGGTTACCTCTACATCCTATCCTGTCAGGAGTTTATCCCATGTTTCATGTTTCAATGTTTAAAAAGTACCATGGTGATGGAGATTACATCATTCATTGGGATTCAGAGTTGTTTAAGAAGGAGCTCTCTTATGAAGGAATAGTGAAAAAACCATCCAATTGAGGAAGCCACTGGGAGACTGAGGTGGATATGCATAAGCGTTATCCATGTTTGTTCATTGATTTAGGTAATATTTTGCTCATCTTTTGCATTATTTTGGTTGGTTGTTGTTCAGGGATGAAAGAGGGGTAAATTGGTATCTAATGTAATGACCAAAATTATTGTTACGCTAAAATAGGGAGTAAAACTTCAGCCTAGTTCTTCTTTAGACCAAAATTGGGAAATTCAGGGCTAGCCTAGTTTTAGACGTATTTTGAGTGTGTGGTGGTATAGGAGAATCTGTAGTTATTAGAGTGTTGACTGACGATTTTGTGTTAGTGGATGAGTTTAGGAAGTTGTAAAAACTTCTAGTGCATAGAACAGGTTAGTAGAACACTGATTATAGCAATTACCGTGAATGGGTCAATTCGTAATATCAAAAATCAAGTAGTGTGTTGTGAAATGGCAAGAACTGGGAATGGATCCTGAGCTACTGGTTTGGTGTCATTGCAACAATAGAAGTGTCACCGCAACGGCAGAAGTACCATTGCAGCAACAAACCCTTTTGGCCTAGGTGTCGCTGCAATGATTGATCCTTCACTTCAGCGATGTCGTTGCAGTGATAGAAGTGCTTCTGCAGTGATAAAAAATGTAAAAAAATTAGTCTAAGTTTTTAAAAATAGCATTTTTCATTCCCATTGTTCAAAACTCATCCCAGGGTTAGGAGAAGGCGATATTGCACTAGTTTGGAGGGGGTTTTCCATCTTTGGGGTAACATTCTTACTCTTTAAACTTGAATTCATTTCCTTAGATTCTTAGGGTTGCAGGAATTAATGCCTTAGTTGAAGTTTTTGGTTAGCCCTAAGTTTATGATTTCATGGAATTAGTAGGGAATGATGATATTTTCAGTTGTTATTGAATCCTAGAGTGTTAGAAAATACTTCTCATGATATAATTCATTCTTGTTAGTTAAGACATGGGGAATTCCAGAGGTTAAAGAGTAGAAAAACCCTAGAATAATGAACTTAGTCAAGTTCATAGGTTGAAATTGACGAGTATGAGTTTATAATGCTTTGAAGGGTGTTTTATTGTGTTGAAACATACGAGTTTGTTGCTTATAGATCAAGAACGGGCAGAAATCAAAAGGTAAGGTAAGACTGTGGCCAAATAATATTTTAGGCAAGGAATCGAGGTAGGTTATGCTTTAATTGTAGTATAGACTTGATTTGATTTTGTACCTATATGTATGTGATTAGCCTTATGGCATTACTTGTGATTGTTTACTGTATCATGCATTGAGCTTTAGATTTGAGATATTATTTGATCGGGTGTCATACCGACATGTTATTAGATAGGGTACCATATCAGTACTGGTACATAGACTAAGCTCGTCCCCTGCAGGTCATAGTTGAGGGTCCCTGCTGACCCTAGTATGTGTGTACATTTTGCATGCATGCAATCATCATTTCATTTGAACATATACTGTGATGACCATGGTTGAGAGAATTTGCCTAAGAGTAATTGATATACTTGTATACATGTATTCCTGATGAGATGAGGTGTTATGACTGTACATTATTTGTCAACTAATTGTGAGTTGTGTCTTGATTTCTTCTTACCTGCATTTCACTTGCTGATTTATATGGTGTTGATTTGAATCAGGTGATGATGCCTACCAACACTTAGTTGTTGTACTAATACTACCTGTACTTTTTTTTTGTTGAGTGCAAAGCATATTCTAGCGTTTGAGACGATACCTCGACTCTAGTTCGTGACTCCAACATCGATTCAAAGATGAGCACCATGTCTGAGAAGCCATTGGATCATCTTTATTTTGTTCATGTTCTTTATTTTGGGACAATGAGATCTATGTTTATTTCGTATTCTGGATAATGTTTTAGACCTTGTTTCTGGATATTATAGAGTTTTTGTACGGTGACTTTCGGGTCTCGAGGATTGTAATAATTAGAGATACTTCCGCACTCTCATTTGATTTTGGTATTAAATAAGTTAGTAATAAAATTATTTTGCTAATATTGTGTTTAGTAAGTTAGATAGTAGAAAATGATGAAGGTGACTTGCGAAAATCCTTTAGTAATTAGTTAAGGGTTGGGTTAGATGGTTCTCCCACTGTAGAGTTCGGGTGGGTGTCACTCATGACATGTTGGATCGTGACAAATATGTTGTCCAGGTATTTTTTCTTCTCTGTGTTCATGGAGAAAAAATTTCAGTGTTGATCGATTAACCCCAAAAAGCTTTTTCGCATTGGCTAAGAACAATCTTCACACCAGAAACCAGCAACAACTATAAGTGCTAAAAAAACCATAACTCTCTCATACAATCTCAGAATTCGATGATTCTTGTTCTTATAATTCTGAAATCACAATACAGATCTAATGGTTTAATTAAAACATAGATTAGATGTCATTTGCTCCATATTCTACTATTTATGCCTAAAAAATATCAAAACAACAAATATGAGCGCGACACAACCCTAACTCATCGAAATCTCGTTAGAATCTAAGGACGTCTTCATCAAATTTTGGTTGTGGTCAACCCTACTTCCTCAAATCAACTAGAAATCTAACAACTGATCCAAACCATTGTTGAGCCCCTCAAGACCCATGTTAAACATCCGACTAAGCCATAAATCAACCTCCATACCTAATGAAATTATCAAAACTCAAATCTGCCCTAGTTAACCCAAAATAATGATTTTGGTCAAATTTCTCAATTCCGCACTTTCAAAACTAAAGTTTCTTCTTCGAAACACATCCGATCACCTTAAAAATCATGTCACCAGTTCCGGCAAGTCATAATAGCATAATGATACTGGTGGGACAAGCTGTCCAACAAGTACCCGACCATTCACACGAAGCCAAGCTCGGGAATTACAAAAACTCCAAGCCTTGTTCATGCAAATGGCCGTGTGTGAGTTGGTGATTGAACCACCTAAGGATCTAAATGTTTTAAAGTGTGAAGAGGGACCTTGAAAGTGTAAGTCACAAGGGCCACATGGAACACTCCAAGGCCGGCTGCCCAAAGGCTAAACTTGTCATTTTATCTTTCATTTTGGATGTAATATAAATAGATCATCTTAGTGTTATTAGCCCTAGTTCACTCATTATATTTTTGAAGACAAAACTCTTGTAACACTAAGGATTTCTCTCTCTCTCCATTGGAGAAGCTCCAAAACCGAAACTCACAAGTGGAGTTACACTTGTGTTGTATCTTGGCTAGAAACAAGGATCTTGAGGTCATTGAGTTCCTCTTGGTCTAAGTAAGAACTTGGTGTTTATATTCATTAGTCTTAGGGTCCTTTCTTGATGTTAGGGTTCTTAGTCTCTTGAATAATATATGTCAAGTTAACTATCTTTTTATTATCTTGTTGTTGTTGTTTTTGAGATCTTGAAGTCTAGTGAAGCCGTGTGGGGCTCTTTCGATTCACTAGCATTGTTGTTTAACTTGTTAATCTTATGTTTGTTGGGTCTTCTTGTTGTTGTTGCTGAAATCTTCATATTGTGGGTTTGATCTTGTATCATTTGGTATCAAAGCAAGAGCGGTGGTGTTCCAACACTACCCATCTTGGGCTTGCTATCGGCCAAAAAAAAAAAAAAAAGAAGAGAAATCTGTCCATTGTTGCCTTTGGCCGAGAATATTGTTGTGTGTATAGATCTAGGTGTTGTTTTACTTGTTTAGTGTGTTTCTAGTGTTGGTTTCTTTCTCACCAACACTAAAGTGTCTAGATCTAAAAGTTGAGCTTATAATATTGACCATTGTTGTGGTAACTTGAAAGGTGGGCCGTAGGTTGTATGTTGTTGATGACAATTGGTGTTTTTGTGTGATGTGCTTGAAGAAGTTGATGTTGTGTTCATGAAGGTGTTGAGATTGTTGAAAATGTTCATCTTATAAACTTGTTCATCTTGTTGAAAGTTGAGTTCATGTTGTAAGACAAAAGTCATAAAGTTGTTGGTGAAAGAAGACTTGCACACATCTCTTCCAAGACTTGACAACCACTTTTTTCCTTAAAACACGGAACCTTGTTTTGTGGGATTAGCCTAGTCAATTCTTACCTTTTTGAGTTTGAAAGGTTGAAAGACTACAAGACTTTTACTTTCCCTCCAAAACACATTGTCATCTATAACAAGTGTGTGAGTATTGAAAATTTCATATTTGAGACAAAAAAAAGAAAGAAAGAAGAAAAAACGTGTGGGACCACTTACATGCTGCCACATCACTATAATCTCAACTTTGGATATTCTTCTAGTTGCTAATTGTTGATTCTTCCCTTACTTGGTTCTAGAACTAATTAACAAACTAGTACATTCCTACTAGGTTGTCGATTAGTCCTTTGAATCCGTTTGTTCGTGTCAACGATTACTTGAGTGCCTTTTATCTTTTGAATACGTTGCTGTTTTTGGTTCTAGTCCGACAAGAATTCTTTGAGTCTTCAAACAAGAATCCACTCCGGATAAGAGCTTACTCATACCTTAAAGGATTCACGGTTACTATCCAATTTACAACACTTGTGGAACTCAAGCGTGTGGTGATCTAAAGAGTATAATACCTTGACAATGGAAGGGAACACGTACCATAACGTTGCTGTAGGGGAGGGGATGGTGATCTCTGTCTAGCCGATCCTCCGACTGCCTGTGCTCCACCCCAAATAGATGTTGCCCCTCGTCCTCCCTTTCTTACTCTGCCACTAACTCAAGGTCTGCCAAAAACTATGGCCTCCGCGGTTGGTTCTAGTGTTACTGTGGGTGCTGCTACTGCTATAGTTGAATGAGTGTTCACCGTCTACGAAACAAGAGTGAAGGATGTTACATACCAGTTAATATCACCAGATACCAATTGGAATCAAGTACTAGCATGAAAGCAAGAAAGAAGTGAAAATTATTCATAAAGTCCTGTAGCCTCTCAAAGAAAAGTACATATGTCTCCATACTGTTTCACAAGACTCCACTAGACCTATTCTTGTAAGACGAGATCGACGTACCTAGTTCTCTGATACCATTTTTTTCATGACCCAACTGGTCATGAATGGCACCCACCGTAACTCAACAGTGGGAGAACCATCAAACCCAACACTTAACCAATTACTAAAGGACTTTCACAAATCACCTTCAGCATTTTCTATTATCTAACTTACTAAACATAATATAAGAAAATAAATTTCATTACTAACTTAGTTAATACAAAAATTGGATTAGAGTGCAGAAGTATCTCTAATAATTACAACCCTCGGGACCCAAAAGTCATTGTATAAGAACTCTAAAATATCCAAAAACAAGGTCTAAAACATTATCCAGAATATGAAATAAACATAGATTTTATCATCCAAAAACAAAGGACATGAACAAAATAAAGATATGATCCAATGACTGCCTGGACATGGTGCTCATCCTTGAATCGATGATGGAGTCACGAACTAGAGTTGAGGTCTCATCTCAAACATTAAAACATGGTTTGCTTCAACAAAAAGAGTATAGGTAGTATTAGAAAAACAACTAAGTACTGGTAGATATCATTGGTCGATTCAACTCAACACCATACAAATAAGCAAGTGAAATGCAGGTTAGAGGAAATCAAGACACAACTCACAATTAGTTGACAAACAATGTACAGTCATAACACTTCATCTCATCAGGAATAAAGGTATACAATTATATCAATTACTCTTAGGTAGATTCTCTCAACCATAGTCATCACAATATATGTGCAAATAAAATAATGTTTGCATACATGCAAGATGTACACACATACTAGGGTCAGTGGAACCCTCAGCTATGACCTGCAGGGGACAAGCTTAGTCCATGTACCAGTAACGGCATGGTACCCAATCCAATAACAATGTCAGCATGACACTCGATCCAATAATATCTCATTATCATCTCAAATCCATGCTTAATGGATGATACAATCAATAATCATAAGTAATTCCCAAAAGCTAATCACATACATTGAACTTACATATAAGCACAAAGTCAAATCAAGTCTATACTATATTTAAACCATAACTACCTTGATTCTTTGCCTGAAATACTATTTGTCCACAGTCTTGGCTTTTCGTTTGATTTTTTCTCGCTCTTGATCTATAAGCAACAAACACGTATGTTTCAACACAAAAAAAAACCCTTCTAAGCATTATAAACTCATACTCATTAATTTCAACCTATGAGCTTGATCTAGTGCATCATTATAGGGTTTTTCTACCCTTTAACCTCTTGAATTGCCCCTGTTTTAACTTAGAAGAATGAGTTCTATCATGAGAAGTATTTTCTAACATTCTAGGATCAAAAACAATCAAAAATATTATCATTCCCTACCAATCATGAAATCATAAATCTAGGACTAACCAACAACTTCAACTAAGGCATTGACTCTTGCAGCCTTAAGAATTTAAGGAAGTGAATTCAAGTTTGAAGAGTAAGAATCTTACCTCAAAGATGGAAAACCCCCCAAACTGGTACAAAATCACCGTCTCCTAGCCCTGGATGAGTTTTTGAACAATGGAAATGAAAAATGCTCTTTTTTTTAACTTGACTAATTTTTCCACATTTTGTCACTGTAACGGCACTTCTGTCGCTGCAGCGACGCTGCTGCATTAAAAGATGCGGTGCTATTCCAATACTTAGGCCAAAAGGGTCTATCTCTATGGCGACACTTATGCTGCTGCAGCAATGTCGACGCGATGACCCCAAACTAGTAGCTCGATATCCATTTCCAGCTCTGGACATTTCACAACACATTGCTCAACTTTTGGGGCATTATGAACTGACCCTTTCACGATAATCGCTATAACCAAAGTTCTACTAACTCGTTCTACGCATCAAAAGTTTCTACGACTTTGTAAATTCATACTCTAACACAAAATCCATTCAAAATCACCTGTCAAGACTCTAATAACTACCAAATTCTCCTAGACCATCACACACTTAAAATATGCCTAAAACTAGGCTAGTCCTAAATTTTCCAATTTTGGTCTAAGGAAGAACTAGGTTGAGGTTTACTCTCTATTTTGTGTAACGATGATTTGGGTTATTGCAATACTTTTTTATTTTTGATGGACATGTATTAATTTCATATTGTGAAATTTAAGCATTTTTAGAGTACAAAAGCTCAAAATTGGGTGATTTTTGGGATGTTCTTCTCAATTTAATAAGGAGATAAGTATCTAACTCTTATTTTGGTATTTACCATGAATATTTCAGTTGATTTTAATTTTTATCAGTGAATTGTTGAATAAAAGAAGGTTAGCCCTAGAACTTATGTGAATGAAAATTATGGATTTGATATCGATTTGTGATCAAAATTTGATGAAGATTCAAATTTGATACCCTTGTGTTATGGGTAAATTGGTTTTGAAATAAATTTATAGTTTAGCCATAAAGGCTCGAGGTTGACTTTTTAGATTGACTCTATGGGTCAGTGATGGATGTATAAAATATAGTATCAATAGACCTGTATACTCATATAGTGTACCTTCTTGATAGATTTAGAGTATTTTGAGGTTGTTCATAAAGGAAATGCTTATTTGTTATGTTTTGTAGCACATTTTCTTGGCATGTAAGGTAAGTTTTCACTTATTTTTTAGACTCTGATTGGGAAATAATTACGTTATATTAATTATGATGGGTTTAAGGCATATTGGGGGAATCATGCTTGTATTTGTAGTGAGTACTTCAATGGGTATCAATGTATTGTGAGAGTACTTTATTATGGATATATTGAACGAATGGCATTTTATTGTTTAATCTAGGTTGGCACTTAGTTGATAGACAATATATGAATTAATTTGACTTGGTTGATTTGGGCCTAAATTCCAAGGTGTTCAAGTGTGCAAAAATGAAGGTAATAGTTTAAAAGAATAAGATTTGGAAAACAAAATGGATGGGGGAAAAGTAACTTACTAACAAAGACGTCCTACTTGGTTGAGCTATTTGCTTGGACATCCTACTTTCTTGAGCTACCTATATATGCAGACTATATTAATTAAAAGAGGATAAAAAAAGACAATTAAGGATAAGTAGGTGTGTCACCTACTTAAGAAAAAATAAATATATGTAGTTCTATCACCTACTTAAGAAATACATGACCAAAAATTTAAGAAAAAAGTAGATGTATCACCTACTTAAAGGTTATAAAGCCTAAAATTAATAGGTCAAACTGACTTTGGGTAGGTCATGGGACAGACCCTAGAGGCAGTATATATCCATGCACTTAGGCCAAAAATTAGGTTACACACATAAGTATATCTCTCTCTCTTTTGATGATCTTGACCACTCCTATTTTTCCCTTGCTATGGTTCTTATTCGTCACCAAGGATTATAGATAACTGGTTGACTATCTTTTCTTATGGTTTACATGTAAGTAGTGGTTGATGGAAACTCTACATGTGGGAAAAAGTTTAGGCAACCCTTGGAGCAATAAACTGGTTAGCCGCCCCTTTTGCATAAGTTGTGTTCTTGACTTGTTTCTTCTTGTTATATGGTATTGTTTTGAAAAAAAGAGTTTGGTATTGAAAAAATGTTGTATTGGTTCAAAATTTCTATTAAGGTCAAGGTAAAATTCTTCTCCCTCCATTCCTTATTTTTAATGAAAAGAAAGAGACGTCTTTTATATATAATTATTGTACGAACTCATGGGATGGTGATCAAAAGCCATGAATTTGAATTATTCTTATTATGTTGAACCTTTCGGGAATTGTATTATATGCATCATTAATTGTAAAGGTTGGAAGCCTCATGGTTGGAGTTGGTTATGTCTATTTTGGGCTTGGAATTGCAGGGTGTAGCGATACACCAAAGATTGATTGTTATGCAAGCATGCTGCTCATTTGATTGTGGTGGACTTTTTTACGGTCCCTATATTTCTATTAGCTGCTAGAAATATATTAATTATGTTCTTAACTTGTGGTTGTAATAAGGTAAAGAAATTTGAAAGAAGCATATATATATAAAGGATCTGGCGAGCAAGTCATTCTTCTAATAGCTAACATGATGTTGATGTTATTCGAGTGTGTTAATGGGTTGTTTGTAATAAGTATACCACTTCATTGTTGTATAGATTCTCTACTGCAAAAAAGCGGGCAATCTGTTATATACTTGCAGAATTTGGAATCGAATTTTGTAGAGCTAAAAACTTTTTGTTGTTAAGGTACAATCCTTTGGCACATGATTCTTATATACAGATCGTCATAACTTATATGATACCTGGAAACAAAGTTTTCTCCTTATGGTACTTATGTCTTCAAGTGATGCCCTTTGGATTACACATTGCCCTAACTACTTTTCAGAGATGTATGATTGATGAGCCAATAATTTGCAGCTCACTTAGCCCAAATTTTAATACTAAAGATGTGCTTAATGCCAATTTGAGTCGTTTGTTATGTTAGTTTATTGAGAATGTAGGTAATGAAGTCAAAAATAAATTTAAAGAGAAAGGGTAAAAAGGAGCAAAAACATGGAATAAAAGGAGAAGTTTGGGAAGGACCATCACATAAGGTCCAGTTGTAGCTCGTGTAAGTGCCTTGTGCATTTCCGAAATGCAAAGTCTATCGTAAAACATGACAGAAAATGAAGAGAGTTTAAGGTGAAGTTATACGAGCAAAAAGTTACTTCTGTGTATTGAAAAAGGGTTCTGCAAAGGTTAAATGCCATCGCCAAAGTTAACAATCTGATTAAAAAGACCAATCATTAGTAGCTGAGTTATACAAGCCTGAAGAGACTTTTGCATATCACAAAAGTATTTTGCGAGCCCGACATAGATTGCATTCTAAGAGATGGAAAAATCATAAATTTTGTTCTATAAATTTTTGAGACTATAAAAGGAAATTTTTTATTTCTAAACCCTCGTTCATCTCTATCTTTAGTTTTTGAGACTTTGTAATCGCCCATCTATGTTTTGAGTGAAGACATATTTTAGATTTCTACTCTTGGATTCTCTAGTTTAATTTGTGGATATTTAATTCTATGGCAGATTTGGCTATTGATATGGGTATAATTGTTGTCTTTTTAACTATGTATAGCTAAATCTCCAACGCTTAAGGGCGTGTGATGTCTGAATTTTAGCATGTGATTGAGTATTAATTATTTGCTTCAATAATTACTTATTTGATATGGGTTTAGCTATTTATCCACATTTTAACTTACGATTAGAGGTTGGGAACTCTAATTTGTCTTTTATCCCTTATTTAGCTTGAGAAAGGGGATAAGGGTGAGGGGAATTAGATGATAAAGACTTGATCTCTTTCATATAATAGCTAATTCTAGAGATAGATTGGCTAGTTTAAGGTTGTAGGGTTGGTTGGGATTGTCTACACACTGGGGTTTGAGAAAACCCCATGTGAAATTTATTGATGAATTGATAATTATCAATAATAACAAAGTCCTAGCCTACCCACATAGATAATGTTATTGAAGCAATGCTAATTACCCAATTACAATGATTAGGTTCATGCTAGCACACCATAAGATCTTTGAATACTTGATTCAATATTTATAAGAAGTGTGTTGATAAATCATTTTAAATGATAACTGTGTTGACAAAATAGTTCATATTATTCTTTAAGACCCGCATTTAATTTATCTGCTTTTTAAGCCATGCAAACATCTAGTGAATTGAGGGCACTCTAGGGCAAAACTCAAATTTCATTCTTTGTGGGATTGAACCCGACTCTTTAGTTGGTTAAATATATTACATACGACCATTTACATTTGTATTTGAGAGGTTTATTTGGATGTTATCAAAAATGGCTATGTTTCAGGAGAATGAAGTTGTAGATTTCCCTTATTGAAGTGTTTTAATTCACTTTTGTTATTCCATTTATTAATTTTATGTTATTTGTTGTTTTTAATCTCATTTCAGGTGACAATATGAGTAATCATGGTATTGAAATTGCAAGATTTGAGGGAAATTTTGATGATGAGTATTATTTGGGTAGTTTAGAAATTGTTGGTGTCATTTGTTTATCACTTATGGTAGGGAATGTCATTTTTATGTCACGACCACCATGCTCTATTTAGTACAAATGAAGTGTCTGTTTGGTGGTCAACCACATGAAAATGTACATACCCACCTTAAAAACTTTGCATACGTTTGCTATCCCTTCAACATAGCTAATATTACCAAAGAATCCATCAAGTTATGGCCTTTTTCGTTCGCCCTAATGGGAGAAGTGACCATATGGCTTGGTGAGTTACCCAAGGGGTCCATTACCTCTTGGAATGAGCTAAAAGAGAACTTTCTTGATTTATTCTTCCCTCTATCTTGGATGCTCCAATTCTAGGATGATATTACTAATTTTAACCAGTTGAATAATGAGACCCTTCATGAGGCATGACTCCATTTTAAGAAAAGGTTTCTTCAGTGACCAACCCATGGATTCCCAAAAAATATGTTGCTACAAACATTCTATCGATTATTGGATTCATTGAACAAATCTGTTGCGGACAATCATGCTTGTCATGGTTACCGTTTTGCTTTATAGAATGATAAAGACAAATCGTGCTTCGCATAGCCGGTAGGAATGGCAATGGGGTGGGGGAAGGGAAAATCCGTAAAGATTTCAACCCGCCCCTCCCTACATAGACCCTCCCCGAATTGTTTTTCTTAAAAAAACTGAAGTAGATACTAAAAATAAAAACTGGGATCAGACCTACTATTTCATTACATTGTTTTTTGATTGATGTTACCCAAATATGTTTTTACTAACTAAAAAGTAGCATCAGTTGTCTATGTAAAAATGCATTTCAATGGAGTTATATATAATAATGAACTGCAAATTTTAAAATGTTTGTGCACATGCTGGAAATACAACTAATTAACAATATTTGGGAAACAGTGAGTTTAATAACAGATGAGAAATTTATTTTATATAATTGTTATGCAATCACATTATGTGCTATAAAATTGGAACAAAAAATCTAAAATAAGATAAAAGAAAAAGGAGTTTATACAATACTCAACAAGAATAACATATATATAATGGAATATGTGTGTGTAAATTTTATAACAATATGTAGAAAAACTTTGAATTTTTGACCAATTGCCCATGTTAATGTATTTTTAGTTGCAAACCCGCAAACCCACCCCGCCTCGCTTTATTTTATTAAAAAGATATTTGCACCTGTCCTGCCATGCACATGCAAAAGCTCAAACCCGCTCTGCCCCACAAAGGCCAAAACCTGCACCCACCCCACACCCACCTCTCCCCATTGCCATCTCTAATATTCTTGATGCTATGGTGGTAGTGGGTGGGTGCTCCCTCTTCCTCACCGAGTGCCAAAGAACTAGAAAAGAAAGATAAGAAGCAAGATGAAAATATGGTCAAGTTGATGACCGAGATGGATCTTCTCACTAAGCATGTTATGGGTCTGGGTTCTAAAAGTGTGAACGCCACGATTTTGTTGCTTTATAGAAGAAAGAAGTTCAATTTTTAACGAATCAAGAAGGGTTTTTTTTGACCTACCTATCAAAGGCAATACAGGAACCAAGGTTGGAACAAAGATAGGGATCATGATTGGAGGGATAAGGATAGAGAAGGCAATTTGTACGGCCCTGATAGGGAGTGGTGTGATCTTAAAGACACTGATAGAGATTGCTATGTTCCTTCATATGATCGATTAAAGGCGAAAGAATCTTCTATCGGCCCCGAAAGCTATAAAATAGAGAATAGGCTTGCTAGGATTCGTAATTGCGTTGAAGGTAGTCCTTAAGGAGATAAAATGTGATTTCTCCACTTTTACTCAAACTGTGACATCTGATTTGGTGTTAATTAAGCAAATTGAGGCTCAAATGGGCAAAATTTCAGCCCATCTATGTCCAATTCCAAAGAGGGTGTTCCATAATGATATGGTAATTAATACTAAAAATGACAATGCCCATTGTATGGCTATTTTTACACGAATCATAAAAGTGTTTGGTAATGAGGTGGTAGATATAGATATGTCCCCAAATAAATATGGTGATATAGAGAATTCTATGGTGGAAAGAAAGAGGGTTGAAAAATCTTGGAAGGATAATGATACCCCGGAGCTTGACGTTGATAAGATAAAGTCTAAGAGAAAGTAAGTGGACAACCTGATTGAGGTTTACAATAAGAAGAAAGATGATGTGCAACAAGAGGTTGATCTTGATAATGCAGAGAATGATGAAATTCCTCCCATTCCAAAGCCAATGCCAAAAGTCCCCCTTCCATTTCCCCAAAGGTTAAATAAGAAGGATGAGCATACTCAATTCAAGAAACTCCCCTCAATGTTTAAGAACCTCTCCATCAATATTCCTTTGGTGGATGCATTACTTCAAATAGTAGGCTATGCAAAGTTTATGAAAGATTTGGCAACCAAGAATTAGTGCATGGACTTTGAACCATAGAGGTATCACACCATTATAGTGCAATCATGTCAAACAATTTGGTTGTTAAGAAGGACGACCTAGGGATGTTCACTATCCCGTGCACTATAAGGATGTATCAATTTGCTAAAGCATTGTGTGACTTTAGGGCTAGTATTAACTTAAAGCTATTTTCTAAATTCAAAATGTTAGGGTTGGGAGCTCCTAAGCCTACAACCATGCATTTATTGATGGCAGACCAGTCAACTAAATGACCAATCGGGATCTTATATTATGTTTTGGTAAAAGTTGATAGAGTCATCTTCCTGGCAGATTTTGTCATCTTAGGTTGTGAGATAAATTTTAAAGTACCTATTATTCTAGGGAGGCCTTTCCTTACCACCAAAAGGGTATTAGTGGATGTTAAATATAGAGAGTTGAAGATTTAGGGTCGACAATAAAGAGGTCACTTTCAACGTGTGTAAATTAATGAAGCAACCGAGTGGCTTGCAAGTCATCTTGATGATTGACTCTATGGATGGAGTGGTGGCTTGCACCTCAGAGGTTGGGTATATAGGGGAATATTTTTCCACTGAGTTGCCAAACTATAATGGTAGAGAAATCGATGACTATGATGAAGTGGTGGCATCTTTGACCGTTTGGCTACTTACTCACAAAACCCAAAGAAATTAGATCTCGATTTGAAAAAAGAGAAAGTCCTTCTGTTAAAACATTCATTGAAGAACCACTAATGTTGGAGCTTAAGGATCTACTCTCTAATCTTTGATAGGTTTAATTGGGGGATGATAACACTTTGACTGTGATTATTGCTTGTGATTTACTAGAATGGAAAGTGCAAGGTTTTGTGACCTTATTGAAAAGGTTCATTAAGGAAATTGGATGGACCATAGCCAACATTATCGTGATTCCTCCTTGTATTTGTACTCACAAGATCCAATTGGAGCCCAAATGTCACCCTAGTATTGAGCATCAATGGAGATTAAACCCCTCAATGCAAGAAGTTTTTAAAAGAAGATTATTAAATAGTTGGATGCAGGTGTGGTTTACAAAATCTCAAATAGTAAGTGGGTAAGTTTGATCTAATGTATACTGAAGAAAGGGGGAATTACCATAGTTCCCAATGAAGAAAATGAGCTCATCCCATTGAGGCCCATTACAGGATGGCGTGTGTGGATGGACTATAGAAAATTGAATTCATGGACTCAAAAGGACCACTTCCTAATGCCATTTATGAATCAAATGCTTGATCATCTTATGGGTAGGATGTGGTATTGCTTTCTTGATGAAACATCAGGTTACAACCAAATCTCAATTGCACTCAAGGGGATTAAGACCCCGATCCTACTGCTAGAGCGCCAGTTCGGGGCAGAGGTCGACCTAAAGGTCGAGATCAGGCGAGGGAGCCATCGCTAGATCATATTGTTGATCCTGAGCCAGAGATAGAACCAGAGGTACCACCACCACAGTAGCAGGTGGGATAGGGGGAAGCCCAAGCCTCAGCCAGGTTTATATTATTTGAAGTTCTCAGAGATGCCTTAGTTTAGTTATTGGGGTTAGTTAGTAGTTTACCGATAGATGGGGCTCAGACAGTAGCCCAGGGTAGTATTGGTTTAGAGGCGTAGCCTGTAGATTTGGCTCCCAGAGTAGTGGTTCCATCAGCACCGATGGTTCCATAGCCGGTAGTCACCCAGCCAATTATAATCGTAAATGAGCAAAAGATGTTGGGCCGATTTCTAAGATTGACTCTACCCAGGTTTGTTGGGGTCTCAGGAGAGTATGGTTATGAGTTTCTAACCAGTTGTAAGGAGAGGCTATGTAATTTATGTTTGGTCGAGTCTCGCAGCATGGATTATACTACTTATCAACTTAACAAGGAAGCGAGACAGTGGTGGAGAGGTTTTCTTAATTCCAGGCTAGTTGGATATCCACCTGTTACTTGGACACAGTTCTTAGAGCCTTTCTTAGGAAATTTCATATCTCACATCATGCGTGAGTGCCTCAGGAATGAGTTATCTATGTTAAGATAGGGTTTTATGACTGAGGCTGAGTATGAGGCAAGGTTTCATGAGCTAGACCAACATTCTACTATGATTCTGCCTACAGAGTACAAGAGGATTTGGTGTTTTGTTAGAGGGTTGAGGATTCGCTCCGCAGGGCTACTCAGAGTTTGGTGACTTCAGGGAAGTCTTTCACTAATATCGTTGTCCATGTCTACGCTATTAAGGAGATAGATTGCGAGGCCCAAGGGTGCAATAATAAGAGGCCTCCTTATCAGGGTAGTTACAGTGGGAGCCATAGCGACTCACAGTTTAGGGGCTGAGGATTTTAGGGTAGGTACCCCTAGTGTCTGTCTTATCAGCACTAAGGTCAGCCTAGTAGCCCCGTTAAGGCAACACTTTAGATTTCAAATAGGGGTCAGCCCAGCTATGGTAGTTCGGGTGGTCAGAGCAGTATTCAGACATGAGGGGTATTCAGTTAGGGTCATCAGGCTGAGATGGCCATTTTGGGTCAGCCATACCTTTAAGATAGAGCAGGGTGCTAGGGGCTTGTTATATGTGTGGTGTTATTGGTCACTTTGCCAGATAGTGTCCCCGACGTGGGATGATTGAGCCTGTAGTTCAGAGTGCTCAATCGATCAGTGTCGCTGCCAGTTAGGGGTGGTGCTCAGGGTAGCAGGAGTGGTCCCCAGGGTTCTAGAGGTAGTCCTTAGGTAGGTAGGACAAGTGGTCCGACATGCACCAGTCTGGTAGCGGACAGGGCCATTTGTCTGCTATATTGGGTAGGCCGAAGGCTGAGGCTTCAGATGCTGTGATTACAAGTATGATTTTAGTATGCCATCAGCCAGCTTCTTCTTTATTTGATCTTGGCTTTATGTTTTCGTATGTTTCTGCTTATCATGTACCACAGTTGGATTTGTCTTTGGAGTCTTTATCTATGCCATTATGTGTAGCTACCCCTGTGGGTGATTCTTTAGTAGTGGATTGGGTATATAGATCATATTTGGTTATTATTCGAGAATTTGATACTCGAGTTGATCTTATTATGTTAGATATGGTAAATTTTGATGTGATTCTGGGCATGGACTGGTTATCCACCTATCATGCGGTCTTGGATTACTTCGCCAAGACTATTACCTTAGCCATGTCTGCCATACCCCCAATTGTGCGGCTGGGTTCTTTTAGCCACGCATTGATGGGGATTATTTCTTATATTCGAGCTAGGAGACTGGTATCGAGGTGTTGTGTGTCATTTCTCCCTTATGTTTGGTGTCACACCCCAAATCCCATTGAGGCGAAGTGGCTCCCGAAGCCGATAAGTCCCTAGAGAACCAATCTTCATCCATGTCTATTCATATGCATTTCATTCATGAAACACCACCATCACGTATAGAGATATAAGATACCAATAGCGGAAAGCATGAAAACATGTAAGATATACATATGTGAAACTTGGCCGTCAGGTCCATCAAGTCAAAATGGACATACATCGCTTACATTTATATCCCCACATACGTCTACAAAGCCTCTAATAGATTCATACACATAACTATCTTAAAGTCGGGACAAGTCCCCACTTTATACAACATTTACAATACCAAAATCAATGTACAACTGTGACTCGAAAAGCCCCGAACCAACTGGAGCTCACCAATGTTCTGCAAATGACCGACAACCTACTCTGGAGGTCTACTAGCACCTGGACCTGCAGCAAGTAAGGTAATTCCCCCAAGTGACATCAGTACAAAAAATGTACTGAGTATGTAGGGCTCATATGAAACTGTATAACACATAAATACTTCAATGAACTCAAATACAAATGAATAACCAATATGGATAAGTCACCATTCTATATGTTGGGAACCATGTGTATTGTTTTCATTACTTTCTTTGCTTCTTTACTTCTACGTTTGTTCATCATCACTTGTGTCACTATGTACCCAATCCTCGACTGATCAGTGGGTCTTAACATAAAATAACGTTATGTTGGGATCGGTTCGAGCTACGCTTATGCCTCTAGAGCTACCACCCATAAATCAATACATCTGGCTCGGCTCGAGCTAGGTTATTAACCCTAGAGCTGCCACCCATAATCCAATATATCAGGTTCGGCTTGAGCTAGGTTCTTACCTCTAGAGCTACCCCCTGTCAGGTTCGGTCTGAGCTAGGTTCATGCCTCTAGGACTACACCCTGATCCAATAATCTCGGGATTGGCTTGAGCTAGGCTTACGCCCCCAAAGCTACCACCCATACTCAATCATCAACCATATATGCATTACTTCCTTTCTTTACTTTTGAGATTGATACATTGATAGTCATAACATTATTTGAACTTTGGAATATAACATTGTTGGACCTTTGGAACATTAGTCAATGAACATGAGACATGTGAATCACAAATGATATATGAGTAGGGAACATGTGATTAATAACAATTGATAACCAGATATAGGATACCTTAGAACATTTTGAAATGGAATAAATATAATGTCAATGTGAATACTATGTGTTGTAGAAGGATATGGCTAGAATAACCTTACATACCTTATTTCCCAATATGAATATACAATCCTAAATGTGCATACAATAGTCCAGCTCCTTCATTACATTTCACTCTACAACACAAGTACATAACAGAGTTTACATTAACCACCAACTACCTTACAAATGCATATGACGACAATGAGTTACATGATTGCCTTAATATGTCATTTCCCCCTTGACAATACCATTGATGAAATTATCATACCAACAATACCACAACATTCCATACATTGACCAATATATCATAAACCAATAGCATGTCACACCAAGTTCATACTTTACACTTCTCCATCAACACAACATCACAATTACTCTATCAAGTCATCTCAATACACTTCATAACCACATATCGACAACAATCCCACAATTTATACTTATAGAAAAAATAACAAGTCAAGGAACATAACCACACCATACATGTTGATATTTCATTCACACTATTCACTTTCATCAAAACCTCAAGTCTCCTTTTAAGTTTAAATCCCATAGATGACACATCTTTTAGCAAAAAGCAAAAATGCATTATTTACACTTTTAGACACAACCATCATGATCTACATACTCTCCCATGCATATAATATATTAATCCATAAGAATAATCACTTACCCAAACTTGCAAATGAGTGATATTGTCCAAAAAGATGGCTTAGGGTTTGAGAGCTTGAAGAAATATCTTGTAGAAATGTCTAGAAAGGCATGTGTGAGTTGTGGAAATAATATCTGATTTTTGCCGCCTTATATAGCCCCTCAAGTCATACTTAGCCACTTCTTGGCATTAAATGCCATGTTCCCTTGGTCAAAGTGGAAGAATGGATCATTTGCCCTTTTGGGCCATGCATTTTATTCCATTGTGGGCCTCAAATTGAGCCAATTAATACATATTAACTTAGCCCACAAATTTCAATGTGTAATACTCCTACTATCTCATGTTTAAATAATTCCATAATGTCAAGATAATATTCAACTCGCGATATTCACATTCGTAGCCTCAATCCTCAAGAATACGCGATTTTTGCCACTCATGGCTTAATTTAACAAAATTTGATAAAACACTTGTGACGAAGAATTAATCCCAACTCAGATGCCAAACTTGCTCGAGAGTAGTCCTACTATGATGGAGTAATGATACCATAACCCAAGAGTCCTTTTTATAGACTAATAATCGTAGAAGAAATCGGGCAAAAAGAACCCCGGCACGCTCCCGGGCGCCCTAGAGACTTAGAGAAAATTTCAGCATTTGAAAGGTGTGCAGTGGCGGCCTGGTACGCCCCTGGGAGCACACCCTTGCTGCCTGTTCCACAAAAATTTCAGGCCAAAGCAGCCTGACACGCCACCTGCAGCGTCCCACACTTAATTTTTGATTTCGACTTTTCTTTGTGGATTTAGTTGGATCTTTCAAGTTACAACCTTTTGCTTGCCTCTTATCTTTAATATTCTTTGCTTGGATGTCCCTTAAACCTCACTTTTCACCCCACAAATGCTCCACAAAGTCACAAACACCACCTACTACAAAGGTCTAATCACATTTACTAGCACAATATCAAATGTTCCATCAATAACAATGCAAAATACGTACTTATTGCTTTCGAATCTAGGGTAAACATGGTTCAAGGTTGTCAAGTAGGGTCGGGAAGGTACGGGGTGTTACATTTAGGATGTTAGTGTTAAGAGTCCTTCTCTTGACTCTGTCCCTATTATTTGTGATTTTCTTGATTTTTTCCTACCGACCTACCTAGCCTTCCTCCTAAGTGTGACATAGAGTTTGCTATTGACCTCGAGATGGGCACCCGACCTATTTCTATGGCTCCTGTAATGCCATTATCAAGCCCTCAATACCTTTTGCAAGGATCCAAGCCAAGGAACTTCAACAACTTCAAGCTTTGTTCATGCACTTGAATGTTTATGAAGGTGTTGTAGATTCGTCCAAGAGAGGGAATGCTTTGATTTGTGAATAAAGGACTTGAAGAGTCTATATTCTACAAGGGGCAAGATGGAATTTCACTTCAAAAACCAACACTCAAGGAGCGCCTCTTCTCTTTAGTTCATTAAGGGTAGTTTTGACATTTGGCATGTAATAGTATAAATAGACCATTTTACTTTTCTTTTCATTAGATTTTGATGACATTGAAACTTACTCATATTTTGTAGCTTTAGTCTTGTAGTTGATAGTGTAGAATTCGAAAATTGGGTCTTTGACATTTGAAGTTAGGGTTTCACTTGTCTTGGATAATTTGGCAAGAAAGGTGTGCTTGAGGAAGAGTGATTCCTTTGGGTCACCTAAGAGGAAGGTTTGAACTCTTGTTTGTGAAGTGTGTTTGAAGATTTGAAACATCTTCTAGTGCTAATCACTTAATAAGAGTAAGGGTCTTTCTATCTATCTTTAAATTTCAAGTATTCTTCTTCTTCATCTCCATTCTATGTGTTGTTTTTCTATTTGTTTGGTTGCTAAAATTTGTATCTTAGTAACCATTTTCGTGTGTTCATAGCCTTTTGGCTATCATCCTGCCAAGATAAAAGATCTAAATATTCAACTTTAAGATCTTTAGGGTAAGGGTTTCATCAAACCGAGTGTATCACCTTAGGATGCTCCAGTTTTTTTTGTAAAGAAGAAAGATAGTTCTATACGTATCTGTATCGACTAAAGGTAGTTGAATAAGGTGACAGTGTAGAATAAGTATCCTATGCCTCGTATCGATGATTTGTTTGACCAGCTTCAGGGTGCAGCAGTGTTTTCTATTATTGATCTGAGGTTTTATTACCATCAGTTGATGATCAAGGTTGAGGACATCCCAAAGACAGCATTCAGGACTCTTTACTACCATTATAATTTTTTGGTGATGTCTTTTGGGTTGACCAATGCCCCAACAATATTTATGGATTTGATGAACCGCGCAGGCCTTATTTAGACTCCTTCGTGATCATTTTCATTAATGACATCTTGGTATATTCGAGGAGTAGGGAGGAGCATGAACAACATTTGAGGACTGTGCTCCACATTTTGAGAGATCATAGGCTTTATGCCAAATTCTCAAAGTGTGATTTCTGGGTTGAGTATGTAGATTTCTTGGGGCATTTGGTGTCTAAGGATAGTATTATGGTAGACCCAACAAAGATTGAGGCTAGTCATAGTTGGGCTAGGCCTACGTCTTCCACTGAGGTTCACAGTTTTGTTGGTTTAGCAGGTTAGTATAGGCGGTTCATCAAGAGTTTTACTTATATTACAACCTCTATGACCAGATTTACTAGGAAGGAGGTTTCGTTTTAGTGGTCCACAAGTTGTGAGGAAAGCTTTCTTAAGCTCAAGGACTTGGTCACTTCAGCTCTTATCCTAACTCTTCCAGTTGAGGGTGAGAGGTTCACCATCTATTATGATGCTTCTGGTGTTGGTTTGTTTGTGTTCTGATGCAGTGGGGCCGTGTTATTACATATACATGGAGGCAGCTGAAGATGCACGAGCACAACTACCCTACTCATGATTTGGAGTTGGTAGTAGTAGTTTTCACGCTTAAGATTTGGAGGCATTACTTGTATGATGTTCGTTGCAAGATCTTCATTGACCACCGTACTCTTCAGTACATTATGACCTAGAGGGATCTTAATTTGAGGCAGCGTAGATGGATTGAATTGCTAAAGGATTATGATATCTCTATCCTATACCATCTGAACAAGGCGAATATGGTAGCGAATGCCTTGAGCTAGAAGGTAGTGAGTATAGGTAGCTTGGCCTTCATCTTAGTTTTGTAGCGGCTGTTGGCTTTCGATATCTAGTCCTTAGCCAATATGATGGTTAGTCTTGATATTTCTGACCCAGAAGGATTCTTTCTAGTATTGATGCTAGAGTTACCTTATTAGAGCAGATTCAGGGTTGTCAGTTTAAGGATGGCAGGCTTTATAGCATTCGAAGGAAGGTGTTGAGAGGTGATTCCAGGAGGGCTACCTTAGATGCTGAGGGTGTTCTGACATTTGACGGTCGTATCTGTGTTCAGAGGGTTGGAGATTTGATACAGTTTATTCTTCATAAGGCTCATAGCTCCAGGTATTCCTTTAACCCCGGGATAGCTAAGATGTATAGGGATTTGAGGCAGCATTACTATTGGGCTGGTATGCGGAGAAATATTATAGAGTTTATATCTCGGTGCCTTTGTTGCCATTAGGTAAAGGCCGAGCATCACAAACCTGGTGGATTGCTTCAGAGGTTGCCCATTCCCGAGTGGAAATGGGAGCGAGTTACTATAGATTTCGTAGGTGGTTTGCCTTGCTCTTCTTATGGTTTCGATAGCATTTGGGAATCGTGGATCAGTTTACCAAATATACCTATTTTATCCCTATTCAGACTTCCTTCAGTGCCAAAAAATTAGCCTGTATCTATATTCGAGAGGTGAATCGCCTTCATGGGGTACCCGTGTCTATTATTTCAGATCGAAGCTCTCAGTTCACTTTTAGCTTCTGGAGGACATTTCAGGAGGAGTTAGGTACCTAGGTTGATCTTAGCACCGCTATTCATCTCCAGACCAATTGACAGTTGGAGCAGACTATTCAAATTTTGAAGGATATGCTCCGTGCTTATGTGTTGGATTTTAAAGGTCAATGGGATCAATTTTGAGCTTTGGCAGAATTTGCGTATAAAAACATCAACCATGCGAGTATTCAGATGGCTCCATTCGATGAATTGTATGGTAGGCATTGTCAGTCTCCAGTTGGTTGGTTCGAGACTTCTTAGGTTAGGCCTCGTGGTATGGATTTGTTTCGTGAGTCTTTGGATCGAGTTCTGGTGGTTCAGGATAGGCTACGGATAGCTCAAAGTAGACAGAAGAGTTATGCTGACCGCAGACTTCATGCCTAGAGGTTCAAAGTTGGTGACCGGATCTTCCTACAAGTATCACCTATGAAGGGCGTAATGAGGTTTGGGAGGAGTGGAAAGCTCAGCCGCAGGTATATTAGACCATTTGTGATCCTACGGACAGTTGGTGAGGTAGCATATGAGTTAGCTTTGCCTCCAGCCTTATTAGCCATCTATACAGTTTCCATGTGTCTTTGCTGCGACTTTACGTTCTTAATAAGTCACACGTGCTTCAATGGGACTCGGTGCAGTTGAATGAGAGGTTGACTTTTACAGAGGAGACTGTGTCTATTTTAACTGGAGATGTCAGGCGGTTGTGCTCCAGAGACATCCTTGTAGTTAAGGTTCAGTGGTAACACTATCCAGTCAAGGAGGCTACCTGGGAGACCAACCGTGATATGCAGACCCAATATCCTTACTTGTTCGAGCCTTCAGGTACATCTTGATCCTTTACTTTCGCTTACAAAATCATTTTAGTAGTGGATGTTGTAATGACCCTTCAGGTCATTTCCTACATTTTCATTCTTTTACTGCATTTAGAGATTTCCCACAGCTGCCCCAGGTCATTTATGACTTGTTGGGACTGACAGTTCGGTCACCGGGCAGTTTGTTTAGTTTTAGAACCATTTTCCTATTTTGGAGCTTTTGAAGATAAGGATAGGGTCTTGGGCCTAAACCTCAGGTAAACGGCCTCGATGCCATTTCTGACAGTCTCATCAGCTCTGGAACGTCTATTTTAGGCTATGGGGACCCTTGGTCCAGGTGTCAAGACTTTTAGACTCATTTTGGGTTATTGGAAGGATTTTAGTTAAAATGGCCCTTGGAGGTATGAGACCCACATTGTATCAAAATGACCCTGGTTGGAAATTTTGATGGCACTGTTGAGTCTAAAATGTCAAATTTGGTAGGATAACATATGTTTGCGATCACGGGATTCCAAACCAATCCCGAACACCGGGTCGGAGTCTGTTGGGACTAGCTAACTTGGTTGGTGCCAAGTATCTGGTGGAGCCGCTTAAGTGGGCATGGGACTTCTTTAGCGGTGTCCGCTTTAGCGACCATGGACCTCTTTAGTGGAGCTGGACTAGCCTAGGCTTGACCGTTTTAGCAGCCTCCTTGACTCACATTGCGTCGTTTTGGACATTCATTGGCCTTATGCCCCCAACCTTGGCACTTGAAACATGGGAATCCCTTTGGGTTAGGATACTTGTGAGCCTCCGATTTTGGAGGAATTTCGTGGACTGTTTTGGGCTCGGGCAGCCTTGTATTGGCGGGTTGGTCCTTGTTTTTGGGCCAGCCCGATGGGGCTTGTCCCCTTGCATTAAATTCGGAAAGGTTGAATTCGGAATTTGGGGCCGTGAGAGGGGACTTGGCAGCAATCAAGGGAGAAGTGTCAACTATTAGTGGGAGATTAGAACAAGTGGAGAGTCAAAGGAACTCTCGTCCTTCTACTCCTCTACATGTCTCTACCAATGGGCATGATAGGACTTCCTCCGCAACCATCACCCCCGAAATAGTCCACCAAATGCTAAATGCACCCCAAGCTCCACTAAATGACGCAAGCCAAACCACCTTTTTCCCTCCAAACCATGACCCCACTAGACCAATACATTTCCAAGCTCCTCAAGTTCCACAAGAGGGATTTGGACGTCAAGCACCACCCCTAAACCCGAACCCTCCATTCCAAGCTCCATTAAACCAAAGACCACAAAATCCGATGCCTCCGAATCAAGTCCAAAATGCCCAAGACCGGCCAGCCCCCTTTGAAGGATATGGTAGAGAGGAGTATGAAGGGTATGGAGCCTTTGATGATGCTTACATGAGGGAGGAGGAGATAAGAGGGGGTCGTGGAGATCCAAGGAGATACCGAGGGTATTGAGATAGGGGAAACCGACGCCAAGAGAGAGATGGAGGCATCAACACCATCAAGTTGAACCTACCAATCTTTAAAGGTGATAGTGACCCCGAGGCCTACTTAGCTTGGGAATCGGCTTGTGACAAAGTTTTCCAAGTTAATGACATCTCGGAAGAAAAGAAGGGTTGCTATGCTATAGCTCATTTTGAGGGTTATGCTAACACTTGGTGGGAGTATGTCAAGCGGTTTGGTAATGAACTCGTTGATGGGCAGCCACCACCTTGGTATCGATTGAGGTATTGGATGAGGCAACGATACCTTCCCGAGAGATATCGCCATGAGTTGCTTGCTAGATTGTATGGCTTGCGTCAAGGTAACAAGAGTGTGATGGCATATTTTGATGAGTTTCAACAACTCATGTTGAAACTTGATCATTGTGGGGAGCAAATCAGTCACGACATCATCCGGTTCAAGTGTGGGTTGAACAAAGAGATCTCCACTCATTTAACACTTCACAAGTTTGAAACCGTCGACGGTATTTTCCAAGCGTCTCTTGAGATTGAAAGGGAACTTAAAGAGAGGTCATATTTCAAGGCAAGGGTACAAGCCCCCTCGGGTTGGCCCAAAAACAAGGACCAACCCGCCAATACAAGGCTGCCCGAGCCCAAAACAGTCCCCAAGATTCCTCCAAAACCGGAGGCTCACAAGTATCCTAACCCAAAGGGATTCCAATGTTTCAAGTGCCAAGGTTGGGGGCATAAGGCCAATGAATGTCCAAACCGACGCAATGTGATCCTACGGGAAGGGAGAGTGTATTACCTTGGTGAAGAGGTGGGACCCAAACGGGGAGAAGAAGAGGTCGAGCCTCAAGATGGAGAGGAAACCGAGGATGGACCACATGATGATGGTGGTGACGATGGTGAAGATGTTTATCCGCAAGAAGGGGAGTGTGTGATTCCAAACTTTGTGGTTAGGCGCGTCATGATTAGTAAGGCAATAGATGACCCAAGCCAAAGGGAAAATCTATTCCATACTAAATGTCTTGTAAAGGGAAGTGTGTGTACCTTGGTGATTGATAGTGGTAGTTGTACAAATGTTGTAAGTCATGCTATGGTAAACTTCTTGAAGTTACCAACTACTCCGCACACTAGTCCTTACAAGTTACAATGGTTGAATGATTGTGGTGAATTAAGGGTCGCAAGGCAATGCGTGATACGGTTTAAGGTGGGAAACTACCACGATGAAGTGCTTTGTGACATGATACCAATGCAAGCATGTCACTTGTTGCTAGGTAGACCTTGGCAATATGATAGGTCTACTAAACACGATGGGAGGTCCAATCGGTATACACTTGAGAAGGATGGCCGAAAGGTTACTCTTCATCCGCTTTCGCCTTCCCAAGTAAATGAGTGGCATCAAAGGATGAGGGAATTGAAGGAAAAGGGAAAGGAATCCGAAAAGGGAGAAAAGGGAGGGAGTTCCGTAGGTGGGGCAGTGGGGCCATCCAAGGCTGCCCCAACGGCAAAGGGGACTGAAAACATGGTGATGTTGGTTAGGAAGAAGGAACTCTTCGTGGATCATGATGAGGACACGCCTATGTTACTCTTGGCTCATTGTTTTAATACTAACCCCTCTAATTCTTCCATTTCCCCTTTGATTTCTTGTGTGTTGCAGGATTATGAGGACGTATTTCCTAAGGAACTTCCGCAAGGATTGCCCCCGCTTCGGGGAATTGAGCACCAAATTGACTTTGTGCCGGGATCACAATTACCAAACAAGCCGGCTTATAGGAGCAATCCTACGGACACCAAGGAATTGCAACGTCAAGTTGAGGAGCTCCTCAACAAAGGGTATGTCAAGGAGAGCATGAGTCCGTGTGCTGTTCCGGTGCTATTAGTGCCAAAGAAAGACGGAACGTGGCGCATGTGTGTGGACTGCCGAGCCATCAACAAAATTACGGTAAAATATCGCCACCCTATTCCTCGGTTAGATGACATGCTAGATGAGTTGAATGGGTCATGTTTGTTTTCCAAGATTGATTTAAGGAGTGGCTATCACCAAATAAGAATGCAACCCTGTGATGAATGGAAAACCGCCTTCAAGACCAAGTTTGGTCTCTATGAATGGATGGTTATGCCATTCGGCCTAACAAATGCTCCAAGTACTTTTATGAGGCTAATGAATCATGTGATGAGGCCATTTATTGGAAAGTTTGTTGTTGTCTACTTTGATGATGTCTTGGTGTATAGCAAGTCCTTAGAAGAGCATGTGATGCATTTACAATGTGTGCTTGATGTCCTTAGGAAGGAAAAATTGTATGCAAATCTGGAAAAGTGCTCTTTTGGTGTCAATGAAGTTGTTTTCTTGGGTTTTGTTGTTAGTTCAAGAGGGGTCGAAGTGGATGAATCCAAGATAGATGCTATCAAAAATTGGCCAACCCCACAAAACGTTGGAGAAGTAAGAAGCTTCCACGGGTTGGCTAGTTTTTATAGAAGGTTTGTCAAAGGATTTAGCACCATAGCCGCCCCCTTGACCGAGGTCATTCGAAAAGAACAACCCTTCAAGTGGGGTGTCGAGCAAGCTAAGGCATTTGAAGCCTTGAAAGCTATGCTCATCTCCGCACCGTTGTTACAATTGCCCAACTTTGATAAGACCTTCGAGGTCGAGTGCGATGCGAGTAAAGTAGGCATAGGGGCTGTTTTGATGCAAGATTTGAAACCCATTGCTTACTTTAGCGAAAAGCTCAAAGGAGCAACTCTAAACTACTCCACGTATGATTTAGAGTTGTATGCCTTGATTAGAGCCTTGGCCACTTGGCAACACTACTTATGGCCCAAGGAGTTCGTGATCCGAACGGACCATGAATCCTTAAAGCATCTTCGGGCCCAAGACAAGCTTAACAAACGGCATGCCAAATGGATTGAGTTTCTTGAGACCTTCCCTTATGTTATCCAATACAAAAAGGGTAAGGACAATGTAGTGGCCGATGCTTTGTCTAGAAAACATGTCCTTGTATCCACCTTATCATCAAAATTGATGGGTTTTGAGAGTGTAAGAGAATTGTATCCCAAGGACCCTCACTTTGCTCCTATCTTTAGGGAATGTGAAGAATTGGGTAGGGACAAGTGGGATTCGGCTAGGGGTTCAAATCCCTATGACAAGTTTGATGGTTACTTATTTAAAGGTAGACGATTGTGTGTACCCTCTAGCTCTTGGAGAGAATTGTTTGTGAGGGAAGCACATGATGGCGGTCTAATGGGTCATTTTGGGGTCGAAAAGACCCTCGGAATATTGGAGGAGCAATTCTATTGGCCCAAAATGGGCAAGGATGTGGCTAGGATTTGCGGCCAATGTGTAGAATGCAAGAGAGCCAAATCTCGGCTCCTACCTCATGGGTTGTACACCCCGCTGCCCACTCCTCTACGTCCTTGGCTTGATATATCTATGGACTTTGTGTTAGGGCTGCCAAGGACTCGACGAGGCCGGGATAGTATTTTTGTTGTAGTTGACCGGTTTTCTAAAATGGCGCACTTTATTCCTTGTTCTAAATGTGATGACGCCCCTAGCGTGGCCTCGTTGTTTGTTGATAATGTTGTTAGATTGCATGGTGTCCCGAGGACCATTGTGAGTGATAGGGACTCTAAGTTCCTAAGCCACTTTTGGAAGTCCATGTGGGGTAGGCTTGGTACCCAAGTTATTATTCTCTACGTCCTGCCACCCACAAACCGATGGCCAAACGGAAGTAGTAAATAGGACTTTGGGTGCTATGCTACGTTCCATGGTTAAGGGAAAAATGACTTCTTGGGAAGAGCACTTACCATTGATTGAGTTTGCATATAACCGTGTCATACACTCAAGTACGGGAATGACTCCCTTTGAGTGTGTATACGGCCTCAACCCCCTCACCCCTTTGGATTTAACGCCTTTGCCAAGTGATCTCATGATTAGCTTAGAAGGAAGCAAGCGGGCAGATTCTATGAAGAAGTTACATGAGAAGGTGCGGCTTCAACTTGAGAAGAAAAACCAAGACATGGCAAGGAGGGCCAACAAGGGAAGAAAGAAAGTCATCCTTGAACCGGGAGATTGGGTGTGGGTGCATCTTCGGAGGGATCGGTTTCCATCCCAAAGAAAGTCCAAATTGATGCCGAGGGGTGATGGTCCATTCCAAGTACTGGAGAAAATCAATGACAACGCCTACAAAATTGACCTTCCACCGGAATATCAAGTGCACCACACTTTTAACGTTTGTGATCTTTCTCTCGTGGAGGCGGTTGAAGACGACCAAGTGCTGAATTTGAGGTCAAATTCCTCTCAAGATGGAGAGGATGATACGGGTCCAACAAGTACCCGACCATTCACACGAAGTCAAGCTCGGGAGTTACAAAAACTCCAAGCCTTATTCTTGCAAATGGCCGTGTGTGAGTTGGTCATTGAACCACCTAAGGATCTAAATGTTTTAAGGTGTGAAGATGGGCCTTGAAGTGTAATAAACTTACACTCCAAGGCCTCCATGGCCGGCTGCTCCAACATGGCCCATATGGTCATTTTTGTCTTTCATTTGGCTTGTAATATAAATAGACAAGCTTAGAATTATTTTGCCTTAGTTTTCTCATTGTAATTTCAAGACAAAGGACTTGTAATATTTCTCTCTCTCTCTCTTCCATTGGGAGGAAGATTCGGCCAAGCTCCAAGAGTGAAGCTTGTGTTGTGATTTGGCTAGAAACAAGGATCTTGAGGTTATTGAGTTCCTCTTGGTCTAAGTAAGAACTTGGTGTTTATATTCAATAGTCTTAGGGTCCTCTCTTGATGTTAGGGTTCTTAGTCTCTTGAATATTATATGTCAAGTTATCTATCTTTTATTATCTTGTTGTTCTTGTCTTTGAGATCTTGAAGTCTAGTGAAGCTGGGTGGGGCTCTTTCGATTCACTAGCATTTGTGTTGGTTGCTGTTTTTGTTGTTGTTGTTGTTGGAATCTTTGTGTTGTGGACTTGATCTTGTATCATTTGGTATCAGAACAAGACCGGTTGTGGTCCAACACAACCCATCTTGGGCTTGTTCTCGGATTAAACAAAAAAAAAAAAAAAAAATTCTGAAATCTGTCCATTGAAGACAAATCCGAGAATGTTGTTGTATGTTTAGATCTAGGTGTTATTTTGCTTGTTTAGTGTGTTTCTAGTGTTGCTTTCTTTCTCACCAACACTAAAGTGTCTAGATCTAAAAGTTGAGCTTGAAAACTTGACCATTGTTGTGGTGACTTGAAGTGGTTGAAAGTTGTATGTTGTTGATGACAAAATTGGTGGTTGTGTGTTATGTGCTTGAAGAAGTTGATGAAGGTTGTTGAGGTGTTCATCTTTTAAAACTTGTTCATCTTGTTCATCTTGTTGTGTTCAAGTTGCAAGACAAGTCATAAAGTTGTTGGTGAAAGACTGGCACCCATCACTTCCTAGTCTTGCCAACCACTCTTCCCTAATTCAAGGAGCCTTGTTTTGTGGGACTAGTTAGTCAAACCTAACCCTTTGAGCTTGAAAGGTTGAAAAGACTACAAGACTATTATTTTCCCTCCAAAAACATATTGTCATCCTTCACAAGTTGTATGAATATTGATTTTCAGATTTATGACAAAAAAAAAAAAATATAGAATCTACATATAAGTTATATAGACAAACCGTGTGGGCCCAAGACCAATTGCATGCTGCCACGTCACCCCTAAGCTCAACTTTGGATAATTTTCTAGTTTCTAGTTGTTGATTCTTAGTTTCCTTACTTGGTTCTAGAACTAATTAACAAACTAGTACATTCCTACTAGATTGTCAATTAGTCCTTTGAATTCGTTTGTTCGTGTCAACGTTTACTTGAGTGCTTTTATCTTTTGAATACGTTGCTGATTTTTGGTTCTAGTCCGACAAGAATTCTTTGAGTCTTCAAACAAGAATCCACTCCGGATAAGAGCTTACTCATACCTTAAAGGATTCACGGTTACTAGCCGATTTACAACACTTGTGGAACACAGGCGTGTGGTGATCTAAAGAGTATAATATCTTGACAATGGATGGGACCTCGTCCCATAACGTGGATACTAATGCACTTGACTCTATGAGGGTCACTCTTGAGGCCGTTACCCGGACACTTGAAAGGTTGAATTCGGAATTTGGGGCCGTGAGAGGGGACTTGGCAGCAATCAAGGGAGAAGTGTCAACTATTAGTGGGAGATTAGAACAAGTGGAGAGTCAAAGGAACTCTCGTCCTTCTACTCCTCTACATGTCTCTACCAATGGGTATGATAGGACTTCCTCCGCAACCATCACCCCCGAAACAGTCCACCAAATGCTAAATGCACCCCAAGCTCCACTAAATGCCGCAAGCCAAACCACCTTTTTCCCTCCAAACCGTGACCCCACTAGACCAATACATTTCCAAGCTCCTCAAGTTCCACAAGAGGGATTTGGACGTCAAGCACCACCCCTAAACCCGAACCCTCCATTCCAAGCTCCATTAAACCAAAGACCACAAAATCCGATGCCTCCGAATCAAGTCCAAAATGCCCAAGATCGGCCAGCCCCCTTTGAAGGATATGGTAGAGAGGAGTATGAAGGGTATGGAGCCTTTGATGATGCTTACATGAGGGAGGAGGAGATAAGAGGGGGTCGTGGAGATCCAAAGAGATACCGAGGGTATGGAGATAGGGGAAACCGACACCAAGAGAGAGATGGAGGCATCAACACCATCAAGTTGAACCTACCAATCTTTAAAGGTGATAGTGACCCCGAGGCCTACTTAGCTTGGGAATCGGCTTGTGACAAAGTTTTCCAAGTTAATGACATCTCGGAAGAAATGAAGGGTTGCTATGCTATAGCTCATTTTGAGGGTTATGCTAACACTTGGTGGGAGTATGTCAAGCGGTTTGGTAATAAACTCGTTGATGGGCAGCCACCACCTTGGTATCGATTGAGGTATTTGATGAGGCAACGATACCTTCCCGAGATTTAACCATTGTAACTTGTAAGGACTAGTGTGCAGTGTAGTTGGTAACTTCAAGAAATTTACCATAGCATTACTAACAACATTTGTACAACTACCACTATCGATCACAAAGGTGCACACACTCCCCTTTATAAGACATTTAGTATGGAATAGATTTTCCCTTTGGCTTGGGTCATCAATTGCCTTACTAATCATGACGCGCCTAACTACAAAGTTTGGAACCACACACTCCCTTTATTGTGGATAAACATCTTCACCATCATCACCATCATCATAGTGTGGTCCATTATCGGGTTTCTCTCCATCTTGAGGCTCGGCCTCATCCTCTTCCTTTTTAAGGTCCACCTCCTCACCAAGATAATACAATCTCCCTTACCATAGGATCATGTTGCGTCGGTTTGGACATTCATTGGCCTTATGTCCCCAACATTGGCACTTGAAACATTGGAATCCCTTTGGGTTAGGATACTTGTGAGCTTCCGGTTTTGGAGGAATTTTATGGACTATTTTGGGCTTGGGAAGCCTTGTAGTGGCGGGTTGGTCCTTGTTTTTGGGCCACCCCAAGGTGGCTTGTCCCCTTGCCTTGAAAAATGATCTCTCTTTAAGTTCCCTATCAATCTCAAGAGCTGCTTGGAAAATACCTTCAACGGTATCAAACTTGTGAAGTGTTAAATGAGTGGAGATCTCTTTGTTCAACCCACACTTAAACCGGATGACATCATGAATGATTTGTTCCCCACGATGATCAAGTTTCAACATGAGTTGTTGAAACTCATCAAAATACGCCATCACACTCTTGTTAACTTGACGCAAGTTGTACAATTGAGCAAACAACTCATGGCGATATCTCTCGGGAAGGTACCATTGTCTCATCAAGTACCTCAATCGAAACCAAGGTGGTGGCTGCCCATCTACTACTTCATTACCAAACTGCTTGATATACTCCTACCAAGTGTTAGCATAACCCTCAAAATGAGTTATAGCATAACAATCTTTCTTTTCTTCCGATTCCCAAGCTAAGTAGGCCTCGGGGTCACTTTCATCTTTAAAGATGGGTAGGCTCAACTTGACGGTGTTGATGCCTACGTCTCTCTCTTGGTGTCGGTTTCCCCTTTCCCCATACCCTCGGTATCTCCTTGGATCTCCACGACCCCCTCTCATCTCTTCCTCCCTCATGTAAGCATCATCAAAGGCTCCATATCCTTCATATTCCTCTCTACCATAGTCCTCAAAGTGGGCTGGATGGTTTTGGGCATTTTGAACTTGATTTGGAAGAATTGGATTTTGTGGAGGTGGTGGTCTTTGGTTTAATGGAGCTTGGAATGGAGGGTTTGGATTTTGTGGAGGTACTTGACGTCCACATCCCTCTTGTGGGACTTGAGGAGTTTGGAAATGTATTGGTCTAGTGGGGTCACAGTTTGGAGGGAAAGGAATGATTTGGCTTGCGGCATTTAGTGGAGCTTAGGGTGTATTTATCATTTGGTGCAATGTTTCGGGGGTGATGGTGGCGGAGGAAGTTCTATCATGCCCATTAGTAGAAACATGTAGAGGAGTAGAAGGCCGAGAGTTCCTTTGACTCTCCACTTGTTCTAATCTCCCACTAATAGTCGACACATCTCACTTTATCGCTGCCAAATCCCCTCTCACGGCTCCAAATTCCGTATTCAACCTATCAAGCGTTCGGGTAACGGCCTCAAGAGTGGCCCTCATAGAGTCAAGAGCAATATTATCCACATTGTGGGACACGGTCCCTTCCATTGCCAAGGTATTACACTCTTTGGATCACCTCTCGTTGAGTTCCACAAGTGTTGTAGATTGGCTAGTAACCGTGAATCCTTTAAGGTATGAGTAAGCTCTTATCCGGAATGGATTTTTGTTTGAAGACTCAAAGAATTCTCGTCGGACTAGAACCAAGAAGTAGCAACGTATTTAAAATATAAAAGTACCTTACCCAAGTAATCGTTGACACGAACAACGGATTCAAAGGACTAATTGACAACCTAGTAGGAATGTACTAGTTTGTTAATTAGTTCTAGAACCAAGTAAGGAAACCAAGAATCAACCCTTAGAAACTAGAAAAAGAGTATCCAAATTTGAGCTTATTAGTGACGTGGCAGCATGTAATTGGCTTTGGTCCACACGATTTTTTTTTTTTGTCACAAATCTGAAATTTCAATATTCACACAACTTGTCATGGATGACAATGGGTTTTGGAGGGGAAGTAAAGTCTTGTACTCTTTTTTCAACTTTTCAAACTCAAAAAGGTAAGATTTGACTTTACTAATCCCACAAAACAAGGCTCCGGGATTTAAGGAAAAGTGGTTGTCAAGTCTAGGAAGTGATGTGTGCAAGTCTTCTCACCAACAACTTTATAACTTTTGTCTTACAACCTTTTGGATCAATTTTACACTTTTGTGGTCTAAAGTTGTAAGAATAGATGAAGAACAAGATGAACACCATAACAACCTTCAATAACACAACATCAACTTCTTCAAGAACATAACACAAAAGCCACCAATGGTCATCAACAAGTTACAACCTACGGCCCACTTCAAGTCACCACAACAATGGTCAATATTATAAGCTCAACTTTAGATCTAGACACTTTAGTGTTGGTGAGAAAGAAACCAACACTAGAAACACACTAAACAAGAAAAATAACACCTAGATCTAAACACACAAACACCAATCTCGGTTGAGACAACAAGATGAACAGATTTCTCTTTTTTTTTTTTTTTTAAACTGAGATAGCCCAAGATTGGTAGTGTAGGAACACAACCAGCCTTGCTCTTGATACCAAATGATACACTATCAAGCCCACAAAACAAAGTTCCCACGAAATCAGTAACAAGAAGAACAAAATAACACAAAAATCAGCAAGTTGAACACCAAGTGCTAGTGAATTGAAAGAGCCCCACACGGCTTCACTAGACTTCAAGATTACAAATACAACATTAACAAGATCACAAAAAGATAGTAACTTGACATAAAAGATTCAAGAGTCTAAGAACCCTAACAACAAGAGAGGACCCTAAGACTATTAAATATTAACACCAAATTCTTACTTGGACCAAAAGGAACTCTATGACCTCAAGATCCTTATTTCTAGCCAAGATACAACACAAGTATCACTCTACTTGTGAGATGGAGTAGAGAGAGAGATCCAAAATATTACAACTGTTATGTTCAAAATCTGATGGGAGAACTACCCAAATAACCCTACTATGTTCTATTTATATTACAAGGCAAAATGAGGCAAAATGACCCGCTTGTCCTTGTCATGGGGGCCGGCCTTGAAGTGTAAGTTTATTACACTTCAAGGTCCCTTTTCACACTTAAAAACATTTAAATCTTTAGGTGGATCAGTCACCAACTCACACACGTCCATTTGTATGAACAAGGCTTGGAGTTTTTGTAATTCCTGAGCTTGGCTTCGTGTGAAAGGTCGTGTAATTGTTAGACAGCTTGTCCCACCCGTATCATAAAAAATACAGGAAGGGGATTTATATAGAGTTTATAAACCCTTATAATGTCAAAAAGCAATCTCAGTTGGATTAGGCGAAGTTCCGACTCATGCCAGGGCCAAAACGCAAGGCCGTGGCGTCAAGAGCAAAACTTTACTAGAGGGTTGTAATGCTTCACGCCACCCCTTCCCTTGGGGAAGTGGTGCAAGCTTTAATTTTTCTAGAGAATTTGTAATTCTCACGCCACTAGCCTAATACAAGGCAGTGGCGTGAGCCATCACTGTACTTGGAGTTCTTTTACTCGTTTTGAACTACTTTGCAATGTCCATCATTCCTTGTTGACATTTTTCTCCCTGTTTAAGCTCCAACTACATCAAGAAACTCCTACATAAACAAAACACCAAACACAAGAATAATTCACATAATTTAAGCTCAAAATGACACTAAAAAAGAACAAATGTGAGGCAAAAGATAGTAAAATAACATGGTTTTTAGCCTTGCATCAGCCTTAAATCCTAATTCAACTGATAGGTGGAATGATTTCCTAAGCAATAATTGGTATGGTGACATTCCAATAGTGGTATTGAAGGCTGTTTTATATGCCCATAAGGCATCATTGAGCTTTCTAGCCTAATCCAATAGATTTACATTCATAGTTTTAGCCAAGATTCCCTCCATCTCCCAATTTGAAACTTCAACCTGCTCACTAGAAGAGAATGAAGAAATAGATAGAAAACGAGAAATAGAAAAAATAAAAAAACAGGCTAAAGAGGAAGTACAACAAATAGAAGGAACAAAAAATACTAGAATCATGGAACTCGAAAAAGAACTCGAAATGCTTAAACAATTATATGCAAATAAACAAAAAGAAAAAGAAAAATGAAAAGAACAAGAACAAGAATTAAAATTGACAGCTGAAATAGAACAGTTTAAAACAAAATTACAATTAGAAGAAAAACTAGATAATTTACCTGAACTAAAGATAGACGAAATAAATGAAGAAAGTGACAATGATATACCACAAGAAAACTATTCAAAAACAAGTGAAACATATACGGAGCTTATAGAAAAAATAAACGAAACAACAATAAATACAAACAAGACTTGAAAATAATGCTTAATAAAATCTTTCTTTTAAGTGGTGGCCTCGGCAAATCATATATTATCTAAAAATAGGTAAGTTATCTTTTTAGAGAGTTTTTCTTTGCCTATACAAACCATGTGAGTATCATTGAGTACTACGTATTATCCATGTTGCCAGAACTCAACGTATTACCCACTTTGGCCGGGCCATCCTATACCTTCTTGGGGTATAAGACAAAACATAATATGGGAATCCTAAAGCTAAGCCCGAAGGATATAAAAATGAAGGAGTCTCCCTATCTGCGGACGGTCCAATCCTATTGTGGTGACGTAGTTTTGGGCATGTATTGTCTAGACCCACACCTATCTCGGTGCTAAATAGTCCTCCCAAAACATACTGGTTTCTCATAATATAAGTTGTAAAAAACTTTCTAAAAATCATGCTTGACAAAAAATATCATATCATGAACATATCTATTCTTTGTGAGCCTCGGCTCTGAATCTATTTAACTTTTCTTATCTTTTGTTTTTTCAAGTTACGATAAGCTTTTCTCTTTTCAAGACATGATAATAGCATAAAGATTATTTGCAAACTTTTCATGAACATAAACTTAGAGACTTAATATCAAATTTCATGGAAATCATGAATAATCTAGTAAATCATGTCATAGATTTTTCAATAAGTAAAAAGGGAATTCATAAGCTTTATTTGAAAATTCAAAGGACATTTACTAGGAACCAAATCAAGAGAAAGACTTCAGAATCATGGAATTCTTACTAAACATCATAGAATATTCAAGAGATTTCATCAAGAGATCAAGAATTAAACTCAAGCATTTTCATTCGTAAAAATCCTAACAACATTCATGAATTGAAACTAAAATTAAACTTGGTTGTGGGGATAATGAGTTTCCTACACAGAAGGATCGACTTTACATAACTTGGGGACAAACTTTGGGGAAAGAATTTCTAAGGAAGAACCCTCTCTTGAGTTTGAGAACTTGAAGTTTTAGAGGAGGAGAAGAGGAAAATAAATTGATGAAAACTGACTATTTGGGGGCTGAAAAGGGTTTAATAATTGGGTAAAAAAGGGTTTATGAGGGTAAAAGGACTAAAATGCCCTTACCTTAAAAGAACTGGGAAAACCTTTTTCTCGGGCGTTACAATATAGAGTATAGGTCTTATGCAGGAAAGTCAAGAGAATGAAACTATCTCACAATAGTCCTCACAGATCAAAGGCAAAAGCTAGGTCAGGCCTTGCTTTTGAGCCTTGCACCATGAGCCAGGTAAGATTGAAATAAATTATTTTGGCTCAAGGTTCTAAAACTTCTACCCCACCCTCATTCCCTCTTTTTCTTTCCCTATTTTCACTCCTTCAAATCATGCTTGTAGCATAATCATGAGAAACTTTCTTAAAACATGCATTGTTTTAAAGATTCTAAAAAGAGAGTTCGTAATTCATAAAGAAACCTTAAAGCATGGGTTTTGATGCATAATTAAGAGTTTTGTATCGAAATCATAAGTTAATGAGAAAACTCTGTTCACAGAATTTAAGTAAATCATGTAAAGAAATCAACTTCAGAAAGTTAGGCATGAACCCCAGCGTTGAATCAGAATATTATATATCTTGAAAGTACTTGAATGTATGGATAAAAGGAATCCATCACTGAATCTTGTGTATCTGAAGAAGACAACTAAACTGGATGGGAGAACTCTGAAGAACTTGCTGGAACAAAACCTTAGGTGCTTGATTTGCTTTAGAACTTGTTCTTGTCTTGGGTTTTGAGAGAATAATGTGAGAATTGACTAAAGATATGATATTTATACTTTTTGGAAGTCAAAACAAAGTGGGATAGGGTAATAGGTTCAAGAAAAGTTGGATTTGCCCTTTTAAAAATGTTGCGTAATCACATGCAATACTGTTACCACACATAAAAATTGACTGTAACACCTAGGAATAATTTAAAATCAATAGGTTCAGGTCTAACTACATACTTAGAATGGCTCAATTCTTAGTCGGAAAATTTAGGGTGTTACAATATATTCCCCATGGGATGATTTACCCTCAAATTAAGATTATGGACTAGAAAGAAACGTATAGATTAAACTAATCATGGTTTACATAGGTTGTCTAGAACTGTACATATCAACAAGGGTTTGACAACCAACTACTAAGAAATGCATAAGAATGAGTCATGAGTGCATATATCATAAGTTGTCTAACGTAAGGCTGGTTCATAGGATCATATAGTAAGACTGGAATAACAACTTGAAGCTATTGCTTCCTTTTTTGAAAACAAAGTACGAACATGAGTATATAAGAAATTTGCATAAACTTAGGTCATGATCATGATTCTATCTAGGGCATGATTCTATCATGCAAGACAGGAGTAGAGTTTAATAATGATTGAAGTACAAGGGATATGCTGGAATGAGAATAGGTTGCAATTTTATAATGATTTATTTTTAGAACTCACTATCATATCCCCCTTTAGATTGATGGTGAATGTTCAAAGTCTATGGACTTATTCATTAATTAGGGTTATACAAATAATTCAATAGTGATCTTTGGTGTATTTATACTCCCAAGTGTCATTATTCATACGCATTTAGCTTAGTTTTGAGGAAAATTCAACATGCTTGTGAACCATAAAGAGTATATATGTGTACTTGTGTGTTAAAGTAATTGTTTATAGTGTTTAAGGTACATTTGAATCAAGTCAAGAGTCAAAATGATCAATTAGAACTTAGACGAGGAAACTAGTGTCGCTAGCTTGAGCCATGCTTGTTCTAGTGTCCTTTAATGTGTCTACTGTATTGTATAGACTTAAAGTTGTGTTAAGATGTTGTAGGGGACCATTGGAGGAGCTAATGAAGATAAATCAAGTCTAGAATCAAAGCACAAGACATTCGGGATAAAGAGACAAGAGCACGAGAAGACTGGATGCAAAATGCTAAAGCCGTGGACAAGAGGTGCGTCACACCCTCCATCACTCGTATTGGGAGGTGCATCGTACCCTCTGATACACTTAATGAAGGGTGTACTTCTCATGGTAGGGAGAGTATCTCCTTTTTTGATCCCGTATTGATCTCGCATCGTGCCTCCATGATACAAGATCATGTTCACAATACAAAGATTCCAACAACAAGAAGAAGAAGACCCAACAAACACAAGATTAACAAGATGAACAACAATGCTAGTGAATCGAAAGAGCCCCGCACGGCTTCACTAGACTTCAAGATCACAAACACAACAGCAACAAGATAATAAAAGATAGTTAACTTAACATATAATATTCAAGAGACTAAGAACCCTAACATCAAGAAAGGACCCTAAGACTAATGAATATGAACACCAAGTTCTTACTTAGATCAAGAGGAACTCAATGATCTCAAGATCCTTGTTTCTAGCCAAGATACAACACAAGTGTACTCCACTTGTGAGTTGCTGTTTTGGAGCTTCCCAAATGGAGGAGAGAGAAGTCCTTAATATTACAAGAGTTTTTGTCTTCAAAATTATAATGAGAGAACTACCGAAATAACCCTAATATATTCTATTTATATTACAAGGCAAAATAAAGCAAAATGACTAGCTTGTCCTTGTCTAGGGTGCCGCCCTTGGAGTGTAAGTTTATTACACTTTAAGGTCCCTCTTCACACTTAAAAACATTTAGATCCTTAGGAGGCTCAATCACCAACTCACACACGACCATTTGCATGAACAAGGCTTGGAGTTTTTGTAATTCCCGAGCTTGGCTTCGTGTGAAAGGTCGTGTACTTGTGGAGCTTGTCCCACCCATATCATCCTCTCCATCTTGAGAGGAATTTGACCTCAAATTCAGCATTTGGTCATCGTTAACCGCACCCACGAGAGAGATATCACAAACGTTGAAAGTGTTGTGCACTTGATATTTCGGTGGAAGGTCAATCTTGTAGGCGTTGTCATTGACTCTCTCAAGTACTTAGAAAGGACCATCACCCCTAGGCATCAATTTGAAATTTCTTTGAGATGGAAACCGATCCTTTCGAAGATGCACCCACACCCAATCTCCCGGTTCAAGAATGAATTTCTTTCTTCCCTTGTTGGCCCTCCTTGCCATGTCTTGGTTTTTCTTCTCAAGTTGAAGCCGTACCTTCTCATGTATCTTCTTCATAGCATCTGCCCTCTTGCTTCCATCTAAGCTAATCATGAGATCACTTGGCAAAGGTGTTAAATCCAAAAGGGTAAGGGGGTTGAGGCCGTATACACATTCAAAGGGAGTCATTCCCGTACTTGAGTGTATGACACGGTTATAGGCAAATTCAATCAATGGTAAGTGCTCTTCCCAAGAAGTCATTTTTCCCTTGACCATGGAATGTAGCATAACACCCAAAGTTCTATTTACTACCTCTATTTGGCCATCGGTTTGTGGGTGGCAGGACGTAGAGAACAACAACTTGGTACCAAGCCTACCCCACATACACTTCCAAAAGTGGCTTAGGAACTTAGAATCCCTATCACTCACAATGGTCCTCGGAACACCATGCAATTTGACAACATTATCAACAAACAAAGAGGCCACGTTAGGTGCGTCATCATATTTAGAGCAAGAATAAAGTGCACCATATTAGAAAACCGGTTGACAACAACAAAAATACTATCCCGGCCTCATCGAGTCCTTGGCAGCCCCAACACAAAAACCATAGATTTATCAAGCCAAGGACGTAGAGGAGTGGGCAGCGGGGTGTACAACCCGTGAGGTAGGAGCCGAGATTTGTCTCTCTTACATTCTACACATTGGCCGCAAATCCTAGTCACATCCTTGCGTATTGGGCCAATAGAATTGCTCCTCCAATATTTCGAAGGTCTTTTCGACCTCAAAATGACCCATTAGACCGCCATCGTGTGCTTCCCTCACAAACAACTCTCTTTAAGAACTAGAGGGCACACACAATTGTCTACCTTTAAATAAGTAACCATCAAACTTGGCATAGGTGTTTGAACCCCTATCCGAATCCCACTTGTCCCTACCCAAGTCTTCGCATTCACTAAAGATAGGAGCAAAGTGAGGGTCCTTGGGATACAACTCTCTTAAACTATCAAAACCCATCAATTTTGTTGACAAAGTGGACACAAGAGCATGTTTTCTAGACAAAGCATCGGCTACTACGTTGTCCTTACCCTTTTTGTATTGGATAACATAAGGGAAGGCCTCAAGAAACTCAATCCATTTGGCATGCCATTTGTTAAGCTTGTCTTGGGCACGAAGATGCTTTAAGGATTCATGGTCCGTTTGGATCACGAACTCCTTAGGCCATAAGTAGTGTTGCCAAGTGGCCAACGCTCTAATCAAGGCATACAACTCTAAATCATACGTGGAGTATTTTAGAGTTGCTCCTTTGAGCTTTTCGCTAAAGTAAGCAATGGGTTTCAAGTCTTGCATCAAAACAGCCCCTATGCCTACTTTACTCGCATCGCACTCGACTTCGAAGGTCTTATCAAAGTTGGGCAATTGTAACAAGGGGGCAGAGATGAGCATAGCTTTCAAGGCTTCAAAGGCCTTAGCTTGCTCGTCACCCCACTTGAAGGGTTGTTCTTTCCGAATGAACTCGGTCAAGGGGGCGGATATGGTGCTAAATCCTTTGACAAACCTTCTATAAAAACTAGCCAACCCGTGGAAGCTTCTTACTTCTCCAACGGTTTGTGGGGTTGGCCAATTTTTGATAGCATTTATCTTGGATTCATCCAATTCGACCCCTCTTGAACTAACAACAAAACCCAAGAAAACAACTTCATTAACACCAAAGGAGCACTTTTCCAGATTTGCATACAATATTTCCTTTCTAAGGACATCAAGCACACATTGTAAATGCATCACATGCTCTTCTAAAGACTTGCTATACACCAAGACATCATCAAAGTAGACAACAATAAACTTTCCAATAAATGGCCTTATCACATGATTCATTAGCCTCATAAAAGTACTTGGAGCGTTTGTTAGGCCGAAGGGCATAACTATCCATTCATAGAGACCAAACTTGGTCTTGAAGGCGGTTTTCCATTCATCACCGGGTTGCATTATTATTTGGTGATAGCCACTTCTTAAATCAATCTTGGAAAACAAACATGAACCATTCAATTCATCTAGTATGTCATCTAACCGAGGAATAGGGTGGCGATATTTTACCGTAATTTTGTTGATGGATCGGCAGTCCACACACATGCACCACGTTCCGTCCTTTTTGGGCACTAATAGCATCGGAACCGCGCACGGACTCATGCTCTCCTTGACATACCCTTTGTTGAGGATCTACTCAACTTGACGTTGCAATTCCCTGGTGTCCGTAGGGTTGCTCCTATAAGTCGGCTTGTTTGGCAATTGTGATCCCGGCACAAAGTCAATTTGGTGCTCAATTCCCCGAAGTGGGGGTAATCCTTGCGGAAGTTCATTAGGAAATAAATCTTCATAATCCTGTAACACACAAGAAATCAAAGGGGAAATGGAAGAATTAGTGGGGTAAGTATTAAAATAATGAGCCAAAAGTAACATAGGCGTGTCCTCATCATGATCCACGAAGAATTCCTTCTTCCTAACCAACATCACCATGTGTTCCGTCCCTTTTGCCGTTGAGGCAGCCTTGGATGCCCCCACTGCCCCACCTACGGAATTCCCTCCCTTTTCTCCCTTTTTGGATTCCTTTCCCTTTTCCTTCAATTCTCTCATCCTTTGATGCCACTCATTTACTTGGGAAGGAGAAAGAGGATGAAGTGTAACCTTTTGGCCATCCTTCTCAAGTGTATATCGATTGGACCTCCCAGCGTATTTGGTAGACCTATCATATTGCCAATGTCTACCTAGCAACAAGTGACATGCTTGCATTGGTATTACGTCACAAAGCACTTCATCGAGGTAGTTTCCCACCTTAAACAGTATCACACATTGCCTTGCGACCCTTAATTCACCACAATCATTCAACCATTGTAACTTGTAAGGACTAGTGTATGGGGTAGTTGGTAACTTCAAGAAATTTACCATAGGATTACTTACAACATTTGTACAACTACCACTATCGATCACCAAGGTACACACACTCCCCTTTACAAGACATTTAGTATGGAATAGATTTTCCCTTTGGCTTGGGTCATCTATTGCCTTACTAATCATGACGCGCCTAACCACAAAGTTTGGAACCACACACTCCCCTTCTTGCAGATAAACATCTTCACCATCATCACCATCATCATTATGTGGTTCATCATCGGTTTCCTCTCCATCTTGAGGCTCGACCTCATCTTCTCCATTTTTAGGGTCCACCTCCTCACCAAGGTAATACAATCTCCCTTCCCGTAGGATCATATTGCGTCGGTTTGGACATTCATTGGCCTTATGCCCCCAACCTTGGTACTTGAAACATTGGAATCTCTTTGGGTTAGGATACTTGTAAGCCTCCGATTTTTGAGGAATTTTATGGACTGTTTTGGGCTCGGGCAGCCTTGTAGTGGCGGGTTGGTCCTTGTTTTTGGGCCAGCCCGAGGGGGCTTGTCTCCTTGCCTTGAAAGATGATCTCTCTTTAAGTTCCCTTTCAATCTCAAGAGCCGCTTGGAAAATACCGTCAACGATATCAAACTTGTGAAGTGTTAAATGAGTGGAGATCTCTTTGTTCAACCCACACTTGAACCGAATGATGTCGTGACTGATTTGATCCCCATGATGATCAAGTTTCAACATGAGTTGTTGAAACTCATCAAAATATGCCATCACACTCTTGTTACTTTGACGCAAGCCGTACAATCTAGCAAGCAACTCATGCCGATATCTCTCGGGAAGGTATCGTTGCCTCATCAAGTACCTCAACCGATACCAAGGTGGTGGCTGCCCATCAATTAGTTCATTACCAAACCGCTTGACATACTCCCACCAAGTGTTAGCATAACCATCGAAATGAGCTATAGCATAGCAACCCTTCTTTTCTTCCGAGATATCATTAACTTGGAAAACTTTGTCACAAGCCAATTCCCAAGCTAAGTAGGCCTCGGGGTCACTTTCACCTTTAAAGATAGGTAGGTTAACCTTGATGGTGTTGATGCCTACATCTCTCTCTTGGTGTCGGTTTCCCCTTTCTCCACACCCTCGGTATCTCCTTGGATCTCCACAACCCCCTCTTATCTCCTCCTCCCTCATGTAAGCATCATCAAAGGCTCCATATCCTTCATACTCCTCTCTACCATATCCCTCAAAGGGGGCTGGTCGATTTTGGGCATTTTGGACTTGATTTGGAGGAATTGGATTTTGTGGCCTTTGGTTTAATGGAGCTTGGAATGGAGGGTTTGGATTTATCGGAGGTACTTGACGTCCAAATCCCTCTTGTGGAACTTGAGGAGTTTGGAAATGTATTGGTCTAGTGGGGTCACGGTTTGGAGGGAAAAGAGTGGTTTGGCTTGCAGCATTGAGTGGAGCTTGAGGTACATTTAGCATTTGGTGCACTGTTTTGGGGGTGATGGTTGCGGAGGAAGTTCTATCATGCCCATTGGTAGAAACATGTAGAGGAGTAGAAGGACGAGAGCTCCTTTGACTCTCCACTTGTTCTAATCTCCCACTAATAGTCGACACTTCTCCCTTTATTGCTGCCAAATCCTCACGGCCCCAAATTCCGTATTCAATCTTTCAATTGTCTGTGTAACGGCCTCAAGAGTGACCCTCATAGAGTCAAGTGCATTAGTATCCACGTTTTGGGACGTGGTCCCTTCCATTGTCAAGGTATTATACTCTTTGGATCACCTCATGCTTGAGTTCCACAAGTGTTGTAGATTGGCTAGTAATCGTGAATCCTTTAAGGTATGAGTAAGCTCTTATTTGGAGTGGATTCTTGTTTGAAGACTCAAAGAATTCTTGTCGGACTAGAACCAAAAACAACAACGTATTCAAAAGATAAAAAGGCACTCAAGTAATCGTTGACACGAACAAACTGATTCAAAGGACTAATTGACAACCTAGTAGGAATGTACTAGTTTGTTAATTAGTTCTAGAACCAAGTAAGGAAACCAAGAATCAACAATTAGCAACTAGAAGAATATCCAAAGTTGAGCTTATAGTGAAGTGGCAGCATGTAAGTGGTCGGTCTTGGTCCCACACATTTTTTTTCTTTTTTTTTTGTCTCAAATCTGAAATTTTCAATACTCACACAACTTGTTATGGATGACAATGTGTTTTGGAGGGAAAGTAAAAGTCTTGTATTCTTTTCAACCTTTCAAACTCAAAAAGGTGAGGTTTGACTATACTATTCCCACCAAACAAGGTCTCTTGAATTAAGGAAGAGTGGTTGTCAAGACTAGGAAGTGATGGGTGCAAGTCTTTTCACCAACAACTTTATGACTTTTGTCTTACAACATGAACTCAACATTCAACAAGATGAACAAGTTTATAAGATAAACACTTCAACAATACCAACACCCTTCAAGAACACAACATCAACTTCTTCAAGCACATAACACAAAAGCACCAATTGTCATCAACAACATACAACCTACGGTCTACTTTTCAAGTGACCACAACAATGGTCAATATTTTAAGCTCAATCTTTTAGATCTAGACACTTTAGTGTTGGTGAGAAAGAAACCAACACTATAAACACACTAAACAAGTAAAATAACACCTAGATCTATACACACAACAACATTCTCAGCCAAGACAACAATGGACAGATTTTCTTTTTTCTTTTTTTTTTTGACCGAGAGCAAGCCCAAGATGGGTAGTGTTGGAACACAACCGGTCTTACTTTGATACCAAATGATACAAGATCAAGTTCACAATACAAAGATTCCAACAACAACAACAAGAAGACCCAACAAACACAAGAGTAACAAGTTGAACAACAATGCTATTGAATCGAAAGAGCCCCGCACGGCTTCACTAGACTTCAAGATCACAAACACAACAACAACAAGATAATAAAAGATAGTTAACTTGACATATAATATTCAAGAGACTAAGAACCCTAACATCAATAAAGGACCCTAAGACTAATGAATATGAACACCAAGTTTTTACTTAGACCAAGAGGAACTCAATGACCTCAAGATCCTTGTTTTTAGCCAAGATACAACACAAATGTACTCCACTTGTGAGTTACTATTTTGGAGCTTCCCAAATGGAGGAGAGAGAAGTCCTTAATATTATAAGAGTTTTTATCTTCAAAATTATAATGAGAGAACTACCGAAATAACCCTAATATGTTCTATTTATATTACAAGGCAAAATAAAGAAAAATGACTAGCTTGTCCTTGTATAGGGTGCCGCACTTGGAGTGTAAGTTTATTACACTTCAAGGTCCCTCTTCACACTTAAAAACATTTAGATCCTTAGGAGGCTCAATCACCAAGTCACACACGGCCATTTCATGAGCAAGGCTTGGAGTTTTTGTAATTCCCGAGCTTGGCTTCGTATGAAAGGTCTTGTACTTGTGGAGCTTGTCTCACCCATATCAATCCACTCCCACGCGATGGAGGAAGCGACGCACCAAGTCCCAAACCCGTCTGAAGTTGGTTTCTAATGTTGTTTTATGTTGGGGTAAAGTTATAATTGATTGGGATTCGACTTGGGAACCTCTTTGAATACTACAAGCCCTATAAAAGGAGTACTTGGCCATAATTAAAAGGGGGATTCACCTTACATACGAATTGGAGAGCAAAGGAGAAGGCAAGGAGCTCTACACTAGGGTTTTATCCTCTTTACTTTTTATTCATGTAATTTAAAGTTATGAACTCTATTTTGGAGATTTTTTGTATTAACATGAGTGGATAAACACCCTCATTCCAAGGTTATGGCTAGAACATGATTGTGTAGTAGTTTATTTTATTCAATAATAATTGTTTCTCATTCAATTATGCTTTTGTTCTTGTTTTTACTATTGTGATGTTTGGCCAACATTATAATATATGTGTAATTCATGCATGAACTGACCATGGGATTGTATGAATAGGACGAGGAACTTAAGGAATAGGATCATCTATTTTATTAGGGTTGATTTGCACTTAGGATAGATGTATACATATATGCCTCGTCTAGTTAGGAACGAGACTCCCCACTCAAGGAAGGAGTTGTGTGACTAGTTTAAGTAGATGATTTAGAAGATGTCAATTCCTGGATCAACTCTAACCCCCAAAATGCATAATCTGAGAAATAAATCTTGTTGAATAGAATAACTACCATGCATGATTGTGTCAATTGCTGTAACCTTGGAACTCTCCATATATTGTTCACATCTTGAATTAATTATCTTTATTGCTTTTGGTATTTAGTTATAGAAAGAAATCTCAAACTCTCTTTTGGTTACAACTTGCGCTTGTTTAAATTGAATAGTAATAATCGAAGTTAGATTGTTTGTTAAGCAAGTCCTTGTGGCTTTGACATCTGACTCACGAAAAGCCACTTTATTACTTGCGCGACCATGTACACTTGTGTGTGCGCCTGAAAGCCAACAAGTTTTTGGCACTGTTGCCGGGGACTTGAAAATTAACAACCTTTTAATTTTTAGTTTTACTATTTTGTTTGATAAGTGCTAACAACTTGGTCTTAGCTACTGAATTTGCAGGAATAAGTTTTTGGCACAAGTTCATGAGACCATTCCTGCAACAATGGGTGATGAACAACAACCCACCTACAGGATAGTGCGCGATGTGGTAATCCCACTCATAACTAATGTGACCTCCTGTATTCAAAAGACAGCCGTAGGAGGAAAATTTGAGCTGAAGTAGAACATGGTGCAATTGTTGCATACAAGAGGGCAGTTCATAGGCTTGTCACATGAGGATCCACAAGTCCATCTTCAGAATTTTTTTAGAGATAAGTGACACTTTCATTCCCGTTGGAGTCTCCACAGACTATGAAAGGCTCACACTTTTTCTATCTCACTTTTGGGAGAAGCAAAGAAATGGTTGAAGCCAGAACCTTCAAACTCAATCATAACTTGGGACGATTTAGCAAAGAAGTTCCTCATTCGATTCTTCCCATCAGGCAAAACTATAAAGTTAAGAAGTGAGATTCTGAGTTTCAAGCAAAAGCCAGACGAGAATCTCTATCATGCATGAGAAAGATTCAAGTCTCTCATCAGAGAGTGCCCGTATCACCAACAAACCAATGAGGTACTGGCTCACACTTTTGTTGAAGGACTTGACCACAACACAAAAAATTTGCTAGATTCAGTTGCAGGTGGTCAAGCATTGGAGAAAACTTATGATGAGCTATACACTCTACTAAATAGAATTGCATAAGGTAATCCAAACTGGAATGGTGATATGTCTAGAAGTATGGTAAAGAAGCCAACAGGTATGATTGAGGTAGATGGTCTCACCGCATTAGATGCACATCTGTCCAACTTTCAAAATCAGATGATGGCCCAATTTAGCAAATTGAGTGTGGCTTAACCTCAGGCACAAGTTAATGCAGTGCAACAGGCTCAGACTTGGTACGAAACTTCTGGTAATGGTGGTCGCTCTTTAGACTATTATGTAGCAAATTCAGAATCTTTAAATTTTATGGGTAATGCTCAGAGAGGAAACCAGAATTATGGTAATTCTTATAATTGCAATTGGCTGGCTCAACCCAACTACTCTTGGGGCAATAATCAAGCCCAATCTCAGCAGTTTCAGTAGCAACAAGGTACACAAACTAAGACTCTGGCCAATAATATTGAAGAGTCATTGAAGAAAATCATGGTCACCCAAGAGCAAATGGCTGCAGATCTTGTCCAAAAGAATTTGTAGATACAAATGGGTTAGTAGCTCAGGAGCAGAATCTAAGACCTCAAGGGGGTCTTCTAGGTGATACAGAGTAAGATCCAAAGCAAGTTATGGCTATTACATTAAGGAGCGGTAGAGATTTGGGTGATGCACATCCAAAGAAAAATCATAAGGTGCAAGTTGAATTGTTTACACCCAAGTAGACAGACAAGCAACTTGAGTCTAGAATTACCAATGAAAAGGGGAAGTCTGAGTACCCAAAGGAGAAGCCGGTGGAAAAACCTCACAACAGACCACCACCACCTTTCCCTTAAAAGTTTAATAAAGCAAAGGAAGAGGCTTGTTTCAAGAAGTTCTTTGACACGTTCAGAGAGCTTAACGTTAACCTTCCTCATGTAGATGTGTTGCAGGGAATGCCAAAGTATGCTAAGTACTTGAAAGAAATGGTTATGAATAAAAGAAGGCTGGGTGATGTTAAGATGATGGCACTTACTAAAAAGTGCAGTTCTGTGGTCATGAGCAAGATGCCCAAAAAGCTCAAGGACCTTGGGAGTTTCACCCTCCCTATACAAATTGGTGAAAGTGATGTTGTCCATGCTTTGAGTGATTGGGGGGAAAGCATCAACTTGATGCCCTTTTCAGTTTTTAATACTCTTATTTTGGAAAGCCAAGGCCCTCCTCAGTGGTGTTACAAATGGCGGACAGAACACGAGTTGTGCCCGAAGGAATCATAGAATATGTTCTTATTAAGGTTGGTAAGTTCATTATTCTTGTTGACTTTATCGTTCTTGATTATGATGTAGATGACAGGGTACCAATCATATTGGGACATCCATTTTTGGCGACTGGTGGAACATTGATAGATGTGAGAGAGGGCGGGCACTCTCAAGATGAGATTGAATGATGAACAGATGATCTTTAGAGTGTACAAATCACTCAACACACCCTCACACTATAGAGATCTATGCATGATCACAGCGATGGAAGTGGATGAGTGTGGGGTGGAAGGGTGCAAACCACCAATTACTTCTTTGGACTTTCTCATGGAGTTGGCCAAGTTGACAAATAAGCCTAAACCCAAAAAACTTGAAAGGCATGCTGAAAAGGTAGGTGTTAGAAAAGTTGTAGACCTAGATCATGAGCACTTGAGAGGTCAGAAATGAAGGAGAAGATGGGCTCCAAGTAGGAGGAAGGGGATGAGAGACTGTGGATGAAAGTTTTGATTTGAGTCATGCCGCAATATTAAATCAAACGCTGCTTGGGAGTCAACCCAAGTTAAGGTACTATTTTTACTTTTTGGTTTTTATTTAGTATCACCTTTTTTTTTTGTTTTGTTTTGTTTTGTGTTGACAGGTTGAGGGGATGTCTGAGTACCCAAAATCTAAGCTAAGGAGCATTACAAAACCTGAGTGTGGGGTCCCTTGGACCTCCTTGCTGATTATGATGCTACTAGCTAGGCCTAGAGGCTTCAGAAAGTATTTCTATCCTTACTTTTAAGTTATACTTTGGGGATAAAGTGTGATTTTAAGTGTGGGGTCGGAAATCTTCCTATTTGGTTAGGGTGGAGTGTGCTATAGGAGTCTTTTGGCTATTTGTTTTGGTTATTTGTTTTTGCTTATGTTGCTGAAAAATTTGAAAAATACAAAAAGATTTTTGTGTAGTAATTTGTTTTTGGTTTCTTTTAGGAGCACACTTCATGCACCCCTCGGTTTTTCTTTCCAATTCTTTTTTGAGGGGACGCCCTTTGAACCCAGTATCCTTTTTATCTTTTTTAGGAGTAATTTTTAAATTTTAGTGATGCTTTTGTTAGATGCTATGCATGATTACTGGATTGCAAGTTGGTGTTTAATTTTGAAGCATGTGTAGTGAATTGAATGATTACTGTGAGACACCTAGGCTCAATTGTTTGACTCATGTTTGACTCTTGTTTGATGTTGGCTTAATGTTAAATTTTTGCTAAGTGCTTGGTTGAGAGTCTATAGGGATCCATATTGATTTAGAAATGTGGCATGTGTGAGTGAGGTTTTTGTGATATTCCATGTGCATATTGATGTCTAGAACTTGCCTGGTGTGTTTGCAAAGCAAAATAAAGAGTGTTGAGTTTAGGAGATGATATAGGTATTTCTTTGATAGCCATGTTTTATACCTACTTTATCTACCCTTTTTGCATGATCTTAGTTAGTCCCGTTGAGCCTTTAGCCTATCTTTTTGGTAGCCTTATACGTAGCTTATTCCTTTTCTTTCAATTGCTCGCAATTTGATCCAAAACTTCTTAGCGCTTTAGTTGAGAAATTAAGATGTTAAGGAGTGTAAAATTGAAGAAGGAAAAAGTGATATTGATGCCCCAAGTAAATAGCTTTTGGTGTGTTAAAAAGGTTCATGTATTATTGGTATGGAGTAATGTAATGAAAAGAGAAATTGATCAAAAGAAGTGAATCATGTGTTGATAGAAAATACTCCTTGCCTAATATGTGTAAACTAGCTTAAAGAGATGGGCCAAAACAAAAGAGAGTTGGGAAGACAAAAGTGGTGTAAATTAGGTTGATTGGAGATGAGTTTAATGTAAATTATAGTGTATTAAAGAGCTTAGGAAAGATAGTTACTATTCTTAACCAAATAGTTCTTACCCATCCTGATGCAAGAAAGAAGATGCGGAAGACTTTAAAGTACAAAGGGAACAAGGAAACAAGAGAAACAAAGATAAAAGGGATAAAGAGGTAGACACAAAAATGGAATCAAAGGCAACCAATTCTATAAAAAGAAAATACCTCCTTCAAATATCCAAATAAGCACCTAAACCTATGAGAAAGACCTCAAGGGAATTAGATTCCCAAGTAATCCTCCTTTCTAAACTTGAAACAATCAAAAGCTTTAACAAGCTCTCAAACTCTCAAAAGAGTATTTAATATTCAATATTCATCAAGATAATCTACCCTAAAATGAGTTATTCCCCCTTATTTATAGCCTACACTAATAATTACAAAAATACCCTTAATGAAATAAGGGTCTTCTTTTAGCATGAGGCTTGAATATCAACAATAGCCACTTTACGTCTATAGCCTCTTTCTTCCCTTTTCGCCTTTCTTTCTTGTACTTCAACTTTAGCATATTCTCGAGCTTCAACTCATCATTCCATGATATTGATGAGGCTCGGCTTGCACCATTCTCCCTTTCTTGAAAAGGATTCGTCCTCGAATCTAAACCTAGCAAAACCATAAGGAAGACAAACAAGAACAAGAGCCTCTAGCATCAGGATTAGCACAAGGGTTAATAAATTCACCAACATGACAAGGATGCACAAACTTGTTATATAACCAAACATCAACTAGTCTCATGAAGAATAAATCTTCACATGTAGCACAAAGTACTTGGCTAGTCTAAGGATCAATAAATAAAGATATCATGAAGGAACCAATAGGTTTGAAACACCAACTAGGTACGCACACATTGTGATGCAAGAAAGAAAATGCGGAAGACTTTAAAGAAACAAGAAAACAAAGAAACAAGATAAACAAAGATAAAAGGGATAGAAAGGTAGACACAAAAGTGGAATCAAAGGCAATCAATTCTATAAAAAGAAAAGACCTCCTTTAAATATCCAAATAAGCACCTAAACCTATGAGAAAGACCTCAAGGGAATTAGATTCCCAAGCAACCCTCCTTTCTAAACTTGAAACAATCAAAAGCTTCAACAAGCTTTCAAACTCTTAAACTCTCCAAAGAGTATTTAATATTCAATATTCATCAAGATAATCTCCCTAAAATGAGTTATTCTCCCTTATTTATAGCCTACACTAATAATTACAAAAATACCCTTAATGAAATAAGGGTCTTCTTTAGCATGAGGCTTGAATATCAACAATAGCCACTTTACGTCTATAGCCTCTTTCTTCTCTTTTCGCCTTTCTTTCTTGTACTTCAACTTTAGCATATTCTCGAGCTTCAACTCTTCATTTCATGATATTGATGAGGCTTGGCTTGCACCACATTAGTTCTATACACAAAGCACAAACGATCTTCTATTTCAAGACAAAACCATTTTTGAGATGGATCCATGGCCAACTCCCACACATGCAAAGTGTCACCAGGGTTAAAAGGAAAGATTACCCATGGATCTTGATCAAGAAAACAACCATTTGTCCCAAATAAACTCCTACCACCATACGACGTACCCTCCCCACAAGAATGAGCATCATCATATGCAAATAGATAGTAAAGAAAGGTATCATGCAAAATAACTTCATCTAAGGTGTCCTCACATGTTAGATCACTAGAAGACTCAAGAATATCAAATATACTATCAGGAATTGGAACACTCAAAGAAGAAGTAGCAATTGATGAACACGCATCACCTTTATTCTCAACATCCCATAGTGGGTTAGCATACAAAGTATAGCTCTCATGAATAGCTACATTACAATCACTATTCACACCACTAGGCACCAAACTAGGAGGGATCTCATCATCATCAAACAAGACATTATACTTAAAGTGAGAAGAATCAATGAAAGATGGAGAATTAAAGCATGTAATCTCATTCTCAAAAAGACAAATGTCATCTTGTAAGGTGGTTTCAAGCACATGAGTTATATGAGCAAAATAAGCAATAGGATCTTCAATAAAAGATATGCTCAAAGAGTCACTCCTACTCAATTGATCAACTTCATCAATATTACTACTAACTTGACGCTTAATAAGAATATCACAAGATCCCTCAAGTAGTGTACTACACACAAAATCTAGTTGATCAATACCAATATCACTTGATAATGAACTATCATTCAAAACATATGTATCAATACTAAGTGGACACAAATTGATCTTACTAGAAGAATAAATTCGGTCATCAATAGGATCAACTAGTGTATCCACATTATCAAAACATGGCAAAGAATCACATGACAATGTACTATCATTCAAGTCACAAGTGTCAACACTAGGTGGACACAAATCGATCTCACAAGAAGAATCAATTCGGTCATCAATAGGATCAACTAGTGTATGAACACTCTCAACATAGACATTATCACTATGTGGTAAAGAATTATTAAGTTCACATAAATACAAGCTATCACTCACACTTTTTTTATTTGAAAATTTGAAAGTGTCAAGTGTAGCTATTTTACCTTGAAGCTCAAAAGAAAGGTCTACTTTACCTTGGAATGAGAATCCCCTCAATGCATTGGTACACTTTTCAAGTCCTTGATGAGGATTAGGGAAAGTTGGTGGAAAGATAAGTGGCAATCGATTAATTCGAGTACTCAACCGATCCAACCGTCCTTCCATTCTGGTAAAGAGGGTGGTGAACAAGTTTAACAATTCACCCAAAGTGGGTTCCCCTATGGGAACTTGGTTTTTCTTTTCATGACCTTCAATTGTTACCTATTTAAGACACTCAAACAAAGCAAACAAACATGTTAGGTTAGTTAAAATAGACTCACAATCACTCAAGAATCGCACCTTTATTTGCCTCACAAATTGCATCTTGTTTAGTCCAATGAGTTGCAAGGGTCCAATCTCTACTTGAGATCAAGAATGGATTCTTGTTGACTCGAAAAGGAAATTGGAAAAGCTAAGGATTAAAACCAAGAAGTTTTAAAGAGAAAATAAAGAAGAAAATCTAAAAGAAAGTAGCACGAAAAAAATCAGACTCAAAAACAAAATAACAAAAGTAGAGGAGGAATTACTTGTTGTTACTTAGTATGAAGTATCAAAGAAGAGGATTTGATGTTTAAAACTAGTTAACAAGTAATTAAATATGTTAATTACTTGTTAAATAGTCTAGGGATCGAAAGAGAAAGAGAACAAAAAAAGAATCACGAAATTTGGACACTTAGAAGATTTTTGACGCCTTAAAGAAGTTCATCATTTTAAAGAATTTGATTTGATGATTAAAACTAGTTAACAAGTGATTAAATATGTTAATTACTTGTTAAATAGTTGAGAATCGAAAGAGAAAAAGAACAAAAAAAGAATCACGAAATTCAGACACTTAGAAAATTTTTTAGGTCCAAAAAACTTTAGGACCCCCCCCCCCAAAAAAAAGTGTTGAAAACCTGATTTTTTCTGAATGGGAATTGAATGCTGATGTGGCAGTTGACTGGTGACATGGCAATTTTGATTTTTTTTTCAATTTTTTTTTTCAGATTTTGATTTTTTTTTCAACTAATTGCCACTTGGACCCACAAACATCTTTGACCAACTTTGACTTGAAGATTTTGGATCAAAGTATACTCTTTCTATCTTCTTTTTTAAGAACAAGATGAAGATGCTCAAGAAGACAAGAAAAATCTCAATCTTCAAATACTCATAACTTCTTCATTTTTGGTCCAAATTCAATGAAATTTTTGCCCACATGCTCCTTTCAACGCCAATAACAATCCCCAATAATTTTTAGCTCTCAACTTCAAGCCAAAAATAAACCCACTTTTCAAGTTTCAAAAACTCAAAAGCTTAAAAACCCTTTAATGGTACTTCACTTCTACAACTCCGAATTGAACGAAATTTAAAATCTAGACTCAAAAACACTAGGAAATCAATATCTAGTGTCAAAATTAACAAATAAAAACAAATCCCAAATGAAGATCTAGATCAATATCCCAATATTAAGATTTGTGAAAACAAATCTTAACCTAGGCTCTGATACCAAATGATGCAAGAAAGAAGATGTCACGCCTCAAATCCCATTAGGGCGGACTGACACTCGAAGCCGTTAAAGCCCGAGAGAACCAACCTATGATCGTGTACATTCATATGCATGTCCCTAAGTGAACAACATTCAGTCATACAAATACAAGATGTCAAAGATAGAAGTCATGGAAAAACATTCAAATAGATGTGAAACTTGGCCATTAGGGCCACTTCATCAAAATGTTCATACCTTCCTTCGTTTGTCTTACAACGTCTACAAAGCCTCTAACATATACATAACCATGCCTAAAGTCGGGACAAGTCCCCGCTTTATACAACTGTTACACAGTACCAAAACAAATGTATACATGTGACTCGGAAAGCCCCGAATCTACTAGCTCCTGTGCCTGCAGCAAGTAAGGTAAATCCCCCAAGGGACGTCAGTACAAAAGAATGTACTGAGTATGTAAGGCTATAAGCAACTGCATGAAATATAAGAACTCCAATGGAATCAAATACAAGTGAATAGTCAATATTGATAAACCACCGTTCTCTATGTGTGAAACCATACATACACATTGCCTTCATTACTTTCTTTGTTTTTACGTTCATATCAATATCAACATCAATCATATAATGCCTGGGCCCAACTGATCAGTGGGAAATAACATTGGGATCGACTCGAGCTAGGATTATGCCCCCGGAGCTACCACCTATAAATCAATATATTAGGTTCGGCTCAAGCTTGGTTTTTACCCCCAGAGCTGCCCCCTGTCAGGTTCGGCTCGAGCTAGGCTTTCACCCTCAGAGCTACCCCCTGATCCAATAATCTCAGGATCGGCTTGAGCTAGGCTTTCGCCCCCAAAGCTACCACCCGTACTCACACAACTATGCATTACTTCATTTTTTTACTTTTGTGAGATTGATACATTGGTGGTTGTAACATTATTGGAGATTTGGAACATCAGTCAATGAGTAGGTGATACGGCTGGGACAAGCTCTACAAGTACACGACCTTTCACACGAAGCCAAGCTCGGGAATTACAAAAACTCCAAGCCTTGTTCATACAAATGGCCATGTGTGAGTTGGTCATTGAGCCTCCAAAGGATCTAAATGTTTTTAAGTGTGAAGTGGGACCTTGAAGTGTAATAAACTTACACTCCAAGGGGCGGCAGCCTAGACAAGGGCAAGCTAGTCATTTTGCTTCATTTTGCCTTGTAATATAAATAGAACATATTAGGGTTATTTGAGTAGTTCTTCCATTAATATTTTGAATCACAAGACTTGTAATATTTTAGGTTCTCTCTCTCTCTCAAAACAGCCCACATGAAGAGAGACACTTGTGTTGTATTTTGGCTAGAAACAAGGATCTTGAGGTCATTGAGTTCCTCTTGGTCTAAGTAAGAACTTGGTGTTTATATTCATTAGTCTTAAGGTCCTTTCTTGATGTTAGGGTTATTAGTATCTTGAATATTATATGTCAAGTTAACTATCTTTTTATTATCTTCTTGTTGTTGTGTTTGAGATCTTGAAGTCTAGTGAAGCCGTGTGGGGCTCTTTCGATTCACTAGTATTGTTGTTTAACTTGTTAATCTTGTGTTTCTTGGGTCTTCTTGTTGTTGTTGCTGAAATCTTCATATTGTGGACTTGATCTTGTATCATTTGGTATCAAAGCAAGATCGGTTGTGTTCCAACACTACCCATCTTGGGCTTGCTCTCGGCTAAAAGAAAAAGAGAAAAGAGAAAATTAGTCCATTGTTGTCTTAGCCGAGAATGATGTTATGTGTATAGATCTAGGTGTTATTTTACTTGTTTAGTGTGTTTCTAGTGTTGTTTTATTTCTCACCAACACTAAAGTGTCTAGATCTAAAAGTTGAGCTTAAAATATTGACCATTGTTGTGGTAACTTGAAAGGTGAACCGTAGGTTGTATGTTGTTGATCACAATTATTGGTTTTGTGTTGTATGCTTGAAGAAGTTGATGTTGTGTTCTTGAAGGGTTGTTGGGATTGTTGAGGTGTTCATCTTATAAGCTTGTTCATCTTGTTAAAAGTTGAGTTCATGTTGTAAGAGAAAAGTCATAGAGTTGTTGGTGAGAAGACTTGCACACATCTTTTCCAAGAATTAACAACCACTTTTCCTTAAAACACGGAACCTTGTTTTGTGGGATTAGCATAGTCAAATCTTACCTTTTGAGTTTGAAAGGTTGAAAGACTACAAGACTTTTACTTTCCCTCCAAAACACATTGTCATCTATAACAAGTTGTGTGAGTATTGAAAATTTCAGATTTGAGACAAAAAAAAAAAAAAAAGAAGCAAAAACGTGTGGGACCACTTACATGCTGCCACATCACTATAAGCTCAACGTTGGATATTCTTCTAGTTGCTAATTGTTGATTCTTCGTTTCCCTTACTTGGTTCTAGAACTAATTAACAAATTAGTACATTCCTACTAGGTTGTCGATTAGTCCTTTGAATCCGTTTGTTCGTGTCAACGATTACTTGAGTGCCTTTTATCTTTTGAATACATTGCTGTTTTTGGGTTCTAGTCTGACAAGAATTCTTTGAGTCTTCAAACAAGAATCCACTCCGGATAAGAGCTTACTCATACCTTAAAGGATTCACGGTTACTAGCCAATTTACAACACATGTGGTACTCAAGTGTGTAGTGATCCAAAGAGAATAATACCTTGACAATGGAAGGGACCACGTCCCATAACGTGGATACTAATGCACTTGAATCTATGAGGGTCACTCTTGAGGCCGTTACCCAGACACTTGAAAGGTTGAATACGGAATTTGGGGCCGTGAGAGGGGATTTGGCAGCAATAAAGGGAGAAGTGTCAACTATTAGTGGGAGAGTAGAACAAGGGGAGAGCCAAAGGAACTCTCGTCCTTCTACTCCTCTACATGTATCTACCAATGGGCATGATAGAAATTCCTCCGCAACCATCACCCCCGACACATTGCACCAAATGCTAAATGTACCTCAATCTCTACTAAATGCCTCAAGCCAAACCTCTCTTTTCCCTCCAAAACGTGACCCCACTAGACCAATACATTTCCAAACTCCTCAACTTCCACAAGAAGGATTTGGACGTCAAGTACCCCCACAAAATCCGAACCCTCCATTCCAAGCTCCATTTAACCAAAGGCCACAAAATCCAATTCCTCCACATCAAGTCCAAAATGCCCAAAACCGGCCAGCCCCCTTTGAAGGATACGGTAGAGAGGAGTATGAAGGATATGGAGCCTTTGATGATGCTTACATGAGGGAGGAGGAGGTAAGAGGGGGTCGTGGAGATCAAAGGAGATACCGAGGGTATTGAGAAAGGGGAAACCGACACCAAGAGAGAGATGTAGGCATCAACACCATCAAGGTTAACCTACCTATCTTTAAAGGTGAAAGTGACCCCGAGGCCTACTTAGCTTGGGAATTGGCTTGTGACAAAGTTTTCCAAGTTAATGATATCTCGGAAGAAAAGAAGGGATGCTATGCTATAGCTCATTTCGAGGGTTATGCTAACACTTGGTGGGAGTATGTCAAGGGTTTGGTAATGAACTAATTAATGGGCAGCCACCACCTTGGTATCAGTTGAGGTACTTGATGAGGCAACGATACCTTCCCGAGAGATATCGCCATGGGTTTCTTGCTAGATTGTACGGCTTGCGTCAAGGTAACAAGAGTGTGATGGCATATTTTGATGAGTTTCAACAACTCATGTTGAAACTTGATCATCGTGGGGAACAAATCTGATGCAACCCAAGGGCTCCCAAAGCCTTTTACAAGGCCTTTCACAAGGAGTCAAGCTCGAGAACTCCAAACTTGGCAAGGGTTATTCATGAAGAAAGATGCACTTGAGTGCATTATGGAGTCCTCCCGAGGATTCCACATGTTCGTTATAGCTTTTGATGGAGCACGCATTGAGAAGGAGAAGGAATATGCTTTGGTTTGATGAATTCTTGAATTCATCACAAAGAGGACATCCAAACAAGACCCTTACATCATTAAGGGTAGAAATGTAATAACATAGTTTCTTCTTTATTTGCTTAGTATAAATAGCCTCTTTTATGCTTTGAAGACTTAGAATTTTCATAAACTAAAAACTCCATTGTTGAGAGAATTAAGAGAGCTTGCTAAAGCTTTTAGTTGTTTCTTGTTTGGAAAGAAGAGTTGCTTGGGATATCATTTCCCTTGAGGTTCTTCTTAGAGTTAGGTGCTTGTTGGGATATTTAAGGAAGGTCTCTTTATTTATTAAAGTGGTTGTCTTTAATTCTCAATTTGTGTCTATCTATTTATCTTCCTCTTGTTTTCTTGTTAATCCTCTTGTCATTAGTCTAAATCGTGCTTTATTTCTTTATCAATCTTAGCTTTCCTTTAGGGTTTATATCATTTGGTATCAAGATCTTGGATTGGGTTTGTTTCAACAAATCTAAGTCTTGGGTTTTGGTATTTTCTCAAAAAAAAAAAAAAAAAAAAAAAAAAAAAATCCGAATTTTTTTTTGTTTTAATTTGTTGTTTTTGACACTAGATCTTGATTCTCTAGTGTTTTTGGAGTCTAAATCTCGAATTTCATTCAAATCGGAGTTTGGAAAGTGAAGTTACCATGAAAGGGTTTTCAAGCTTTTGAACTTTTCAAACTTGGAAAGTGGGTTTGTTGATTGCAACGAAATTGAGGCTTAAAAATCATTGGGGTTTGTTCCCTACGTCTTGGGGAAGCTACTCCTAAATTTTGAGTCAATTCCGAGTTGATTTGGAGGTGTTGGGATTTTGTGTGTGTTCTTGGTGTTCTAGGTGTTCTTAAACATCTTCATATTGTTCTTGGAGAAGAAGAGAGAGGAAATACACTTTGATCCAAAATTTCAAGTCAAGTTTGGTCAAAGGTGTTTGTGGGTCCACTTGTGGAAATTTAAAAAAAAAAAAAAAAAAAAAAAAAATAAATAAATTCCCCACCCACCCCTGCAGGCGCGTGGGGCTCAGATTCAGAGAGCAGAAATTTCCAACACTTAGTTTTTTTTTAAGGGTCCAAAGTTTTTTGGATCCAAAAATTTTTCTAAGTGTCCAAACTCCGTGATTCTTTTTCCTACGCTTTCTTCTTTCAATTTCTCAACTATTTACCAAGTAATTAACATCTTTAATCACTTGGTAACTCATTTACAACATCAAAACCTCTTCTTTGATCCTTCAATCTAAGTAACAACAAGTAATTCTTTCTACTTTTGTTACTTCGTCTTTGAGTCCGATTTTTTTTGTGCTCCTTTTCTTTGAGCTTTTCTTCTTTATTTTCCCTTGAGACTTCTTGGTTTCCGTCCTTAGCTTTTGAACGTTCCTTCTTGAGTCGTCCAAAAATCCATTCTTAACCTTCAAGTAGAGAGTGGACCCTTGCAACTCATCGGAGCTAAACTAGTTACAACCATTAGCCGAGGCAATTTGTGAGGCAACCATAGGTGCGATTTCTTGAGTGTTCACGAGCTTTTCTTTTGACTAACTTAACGTGTTTGCTTGTTTTGCTTGAGTGTTTTACCTAGGTACCTATGTCGAACCACGGAGACGGTGACTCGATTACAACACGGGATCCCGCAATACTTGAATTGTTGAACATGTTTACCGCTTTCTCAACCCGCATGGATGAGAGGTTGGACCGGTTGGGTAATCAAGTAGAAACTCTTGAAGCAAGGAGTCGGGATGCTTCTTTCACTCCCCCGGCTACTAATTACTTTGGAACCACAAGCGGAGCTCGCCGTGACTCCTCAACCCCAATTTCCCCCGATGCTCTTCACCGAGTGCTCCATCCCACATCCTCCGCTCCACCAACTCAAACCCAAACCGCAAATGCCACCCACCACCGTTTCCAACCACCACCATATACTCCTCTCCTTCCCCAACAAGTTCCCCAACCACCACTATATAGACCTCCACCACCACTAAATGACCACCAACCACTCCATAATGCCCCCCCAATCCAAAATATCCAACAATTGGGTGATGAGTTTCTAGAGGAGTTCCACAATGAGTTTGAGGGTGTACATGGTGACTACGCCCACCGAATGAGGGGTCCGCATGAACAATTCCATGGTGCTCATCGAGGTAGAGGAGGAAGACATGGTCCTATCCCTCAATTGGGTAGGCAAAGGGGATTTCAAGGTCGGGACCTTCATGATGACAACTATGGCGAGGATCATTATGTACATAATGGACCTCATGGACATCTTGGGGGTCGAGACATGAGTCTTAACTCCATCAAGGTTACTCTTCCATCTTTCAAGGGTGAGAGCAACCCCGATGTGTTTCTTGATTGGGTGACACAATGTGATCGCATCTTTTTGACTAATGAGATGTCCGAGGTGCGGAAGGCATCTTATGCTATTGCTCAATTTGAAGGGTTTGCATCTACTTGGTGGGAAACTCAAGTGAAAGTTAGGAGATTGCACGGTTTAGTTCCCACTCCTACTTGGGAGGAACTCAAAACTATCTTGAGGCGTAAGTATGTCACCGATCGTTATCACCAAGAGCAACTCAAGAAGATTTACACTTTGCACCAAGGCACAAAAAGTGTGGAACAATACTATGATGAGTTCCACCTTGTGAAAATGAGAATAGACCTTGAAGAAGATCCTTTGCATGCTATGACACGGTTTCGTGCGGGGTTGAATAAAGAGATTGCTTCCAAAATGAGACTCCATAATTATCGTGATATTGATGAAACTCTTGAAGCGGCTATTGAAATTGAGTTGGGGCTCAAGGAAGAGAAACTTGACAAGTCGAAAGGCTACAAAGGGCCTTGGAACTACAACAAAGAAGGGGGATTTTCCTCTTCCGCTTGGTCAAAGAACAAGGGAACCACACAAGAGACCAAGAAACCATTGGTCCAAACCAATCACGTTGAGAATCCCACTCCCAAACCCGCTCCACATGACGGAGGTAATTCTTCAAAACCTCTTCGATGTTTTAAATGTCAAGGATTTGGTCATAGAATGAGTGAGTGCCCCAATCGGAGGGCATTTGTTGTTATGATTGATGATTCTTGTAATGTTGATGGTGTCTCTCTTCTTGAGGGGAACGCTAATGAGGGTACTCATGACGTGGGGGATGATGATGACGAGGAGGAGAGTGAGAAGTATGGTGATGTTGTTGTTCCTTGTGGGTTGACTAGAAGGGCCTTATTCATCAAGGATTTGCCTCAAGAAGGGGAGCTCACCCGTCCAAACTATGTAGTAAGGAGGACAATGATAAGCAAGGCCTTGGATGATCCAAACCAAAGGGAAAACCTTTTCCATTCTAAGTGCCTTATCAAGGGAAATGTGTGTTCCTTGATAATCGATGGAGGAAGTTGTACTAATGTTGCAAGTACTACATTGGTGGATTTTCTTCACCTCCCCACTACCAAACACTCTACCCCTTACAAACTTCAATGGTTGAGTGATTGTGGGGAATTGAAGGTACATAGACAAGTTGTGATTAAGTTCAAGGTTGGCAAGTACCAAGATGAAGTTTTGTGTGATGTGGTACCAATGCAAGCTTGTCATTTATTACTTGGGAGGCCGTGGCAATATGATAAAGCTACTAATCATGATGGTCGCACCAATCGGTATTCCTTTGAGCATGGAGGGTATACACACATCCTATATCCTATGACACTGGTACAAGTTCATGACATGTACCACAAGTTAAGAGAGTTAACTAATAAGGGGAAGGGTGTGGATGCTAGTATTGTGGTCAATGGTGTCGTGGGAGAGAGTGAAGGGAAAGGTTGTTCTAAAGGGAAAGAGAAGGTGGCTCTTTTGGTAAACTTTAAGGAGATTCGGGATGAGTTGAAAGAGAGGCAACCGGTGGTCCTTCTCGTGCATAGGGATTACTCCTTTCTCACTAATGAACTAACTTCTTCTCTCCCTAGTTCTCTTTCTTCTCTTTTGCAGGGCTATGAAGATGTGTTTCCCCCGGAACTTCCAAAGGGATTGCCCCCTATAAGGGGAATTGAGCATCAAATTGATTTCATCCCGGGGTCCCAATTGCCAAACAAACCGACTTATAGATCCAATCCGGAGGACACCAAGGAACTTCAAGGGCAAGTGGAAGAACTCCTTGAGAAAGGGGTGGTGCGGGAGAGCATGAGCCCATGTGCGGTACCGGTGATTTTGGTTCCTAAAAAGGATGGCACTTGGTGCATGTGTGTGGATTGTCGAGCCATCAACAAAATAACGATAAAGTATCGCCATCCCATTCCTCGACTTGATGACATGCTTGATGAGTTGAGTGGTTCTTGCATATTCTCAAAAATAGACCTTAGGAGCGGTTACCATCAAATCCGTATGAAACCCGGGGATGAGTGGAAAACGGCATTCAAGACCAAATTTGGTCTCTATGAATGGTTGGTGATGCCTTTTGGCCTCACCAATGCTCCTAGTACTTTTATGCGTTTGATGAATCATGTGATGAAACCTTTTATTGGTAGGTTTGTGGTTGTGTATTTTGATGATGTGTTGGTGTATAGTAAGCCCATGGATGAGCACGTTGATCATTTAAAGTGTGTGTTTGATGTTCTTAGGCAAGAACAACTTTTTGCCAATTTGTCTAAATGCTCTTTTGGTGTTGACGAAGTCATTTTTTTGGGTTTTATTGTGAGTTCAAGGGGAGTTGAAGTTGATGAATCCAAAATAGACGCTATTAAGAATTGGCCAACTCCTACATCCATTGGTGATGTGCGTAGTTTCCATGGATTGGCTAGTTTTTATAGGCGGTTTGTTAAAGGATTTAGCACTATAGCCGCCCCCTTAACTAAGGTGATCCGAAAGGATACATCCTTCTTTTGGGGTGAGGAACAAGCAAAGGCTTTTGCTACCTTGAAACAAATGCTTAGTTCCGCACCATTGTTGCAATTACCCAACTTTGATAAAACATTTGAAATTGAATGTGATGCTAGTAGAGTGGGTATTGGGGCTGTTTTGATGCAAGATTTAAAACCCATTGCCTACTTTAGTGAGAAGCTTAGAGGTGCGACGTTGAATTACTCCACCTATGACCTTGAGCTTTATGCCTTGATTCGGGCCTTGGGTAATTGGCAACACTACTTATGGCCTAAGGAGTTTGTCATTAGGACCGACCATGACTCCTTGAAACATCTTAGGTCACAAGGAAAGTTAAACAAGAGGCATGCCAAGTGGGTTGAATTTCTTGAAACATTCCCTTATGTGATTCATTACAAAAAGGGGAAGGATAATGTAGTAGCGAATGCCTTGTCAAGGAAGCATGTTTTGGTCTCTACTTTGACTTCTAAGTTGTTGGGTTTTGAGAGCTTGAAATCATTATACCCCAAGGATCCCATTTTTGCTCAAATCTACCATGATTGTGGAGCATGGGTAAGGGACCATAAGCTCAAGGATAAACCTACCACTCCATTTGCTATATTTGATGGTTACTTGTTTAAGAACAAGCGACTTTGTGTGCCTATGAGCTCTTGGAGGGAACTTTTTGTGAGAGAGGCACATGATGGGGGTTTGATGGGGCACTTTGGTATTGACAAGACATTGGGGATCCTTGAAGAACATTTCTATTGGCCTAAAATGCGTAGTGATGTTGCTAAAATTTGTGGTCAATGTATTGATTGTCGTAGTGCTAAATCAAGGTTACTTCCCCATGGCTTATATACCCCTCTCCCCACCCCTCAACGGCCTTGGTTTGATATTTCTATGGATTTTGTATTGGGTTTGCCGAGGACTAAGAGGGGTATGGATAGCATCTTTGTGGTTGTTGACCGTTTTTCCAAAATGGCTCATTTTATTGCATGTCATAAGTGTGATGATGCCCCCCATGTTGCATCATTATTTGTTGAGCATGTTGTCAAGTTGCATGGTATTCCTCAATCCATAGTGAGTGATAGGGATCCTAAATTCCTTAGCCACTTTTGGAAGGAGTTGTGGGGTAGACTTGGGACAAAATTGTTGTTCTCTACATTATGTCACCCACAAACCGATGGTCAAACCGAAGTTGTAAACCGCACCCTTGGTTCTATGCTTCGGGCCATGGTTAAAGGAAAACTCACATCTTGGGAAGACCAATTGCCTTTAGTTGAATTTGCATATAATCGTGTCATTCATAATCCTATTGGCATGTCTCCATTTGAGGTTGTGTATGGTTTTAACCCCCTTACCCCTCTTGATCTAACCCCTTTATCTCAAGATGTTGTGTTGAGTTTAGATGGTAACAATAGGGTCGAGGCCATGAAAGCTTTACATGAGAAAGTGAGACTTCAACTTGAGAAGAAGAATCAAGAAACGGCAAAGAAAGTCAACAAGGGGAGAAAAAGGGTGGTTCTTGAACCGGGTGATTGGGTTTGGGTCCATTTTCGAAAGGAGAGGTTTCCCAATAAAAGAAAGACCAAGCTAATGCCTAGAGGTGATGGCCCATTTGAAGTTCTAGAAAGGCTTAATGACAATGCCTACAAAATTGATCTTCCCTCGGATTACCAAGTGCACAATACATTCAACATTTGTGATCTTTCTCCTATGGATGTGTGTGATGAAGACCCTTTGAATTTGAGGACAAATTCTTCTCAAGAAGGGGAGAGTGATGCAACCCAAGGGCTCCCAAAGCCTTTTACAAGGCCTTTCACAAGGAGTCAAGCTCGAGAACTCCAAACTTGGCAAGGGTTATTCATGCAGAAAGATGCACTTGAGTGCATTATGGAGTCCTCCCGAGGATTCCACATGTTCGTTATAGCTTTTGATGGAGCACGCATTGAGAAGGAGAAGGAATATGCTTTGGTTTGATGAATTCTTGAATTCATCACAAAGAGGACATCCAAACAAGACCCTTACATCATTAAGGGTAGAAATGTAATAACATAGTTTCTTCTTTATTTGCTTAGTATAAATAGCCTCTTTTATGCTTTGAAGACTTAGAATTTTCATAAACTAAAAACTCCATTGTTGAGAGAATAAAGAGAGCTTGCTAAAGCTTTTAGTTGTTTCTTGTTTGGAAAGAAGAGTTGCTTGGGATATCATTTCCCTTGAGGTTCTTCTTAGAGTTAGGTGCTTGTTGGGATATTTAAGGAAGGTCTCTTTATTTATTAAAGTGGTTGTCTTTAATTCTCAATTTGTGTCTATCTATTTATCTTCCTCTTGTTTTCTTGTTAATCCTCTTGTCATTAGTCTAAATCGTGCTTTATTTCTTTATCAATCTTAGCTTTCCTTTAGGGTTTATATCAAAATCAGTCACGACATCATCCGGTTCAAGTGTGGGTTGAACAAACAGATCTCTACTCATTTAACACTTCACAAGTTTGAAACTGTTGACGGTATTTTCCAAGCGGCTCTTGAGATTGAAAGGGAACTTAGGGAGAGATCATCTTTCAAGGCAAGGGGACAAGCCCCCTCGGGATGTCCCAAAAACAAGGACCAACCCGCCACTACAAGGCTACCCGAGCCCAAAATAGTCCACAAAATTCCACCAAAACCGGAGTCTCACAAGTATCCTAAGCCAAAGGGATTCCAATGTTTCAAGTGCCAAGGTTGGGGGCATAAGGCCAATGAGTGTCCTAACCGACGCAATGTGATCCTACGGGAAGGGATATTGTATTACCTTGGTGAGGAGGTGGGCCCCGAAAGGGGAGAAGATGAGGCCGAGCCTCAAGATGGAGAGGAAGCCGAGGATGGACCACATGAAGATTATGGTGATGACGGTGAAGATGTTTATCCGCAAGAAGGGGAGTGTGTGGTTCCAAACTTTGTGGTTAGGCGCGTCATGATTAGTAAGGCAATAGATGACCCAAGCCAAAGGGAAAATCTATTCCATACTACATATCTTGTAAAGGGTAGTGTCTGTACCTTGGTGATCGATAGTGGTATTTGTACAAATGTTGTAAGTAATGCTATGGTAAATTTCTTGAAATTACCCACTACCCTGCACACTAGTCCTTACAAGTTACAATGGTTGAATGATTGTGGTGAATTAAGGGTCGCAAGGCAATGTGTGATACGGTTTAAGGTGGGAAACTACCACGATGAAGTGCTTTGTGACGTGATACCAATGCAAGTATGTCACTTGTTTCTAGGTAGACCTTGGCAATATGATAGGTCTACCAAACACGATGGGAGGTCCAACCGATATACACTTGAGAAGGATGGTCGAAAGGTTACACTTCATCCTCTTTTACCTTCCCAAGTAAATGAGTGGCATCAAAGGATGAGAGAATTAAAGGAAAAGGGAAAGGAATCCAAAAGGGGAGAGAAGGGAGGGAATTTCGTAGATGGGGCAGTTCGGTCATCCAAGGCTGCCTCAACGGCAAAGGGGACGGAAAACATGGTGTTGTTGGTTAGGAAGAAGGAAATCTTCGTGTATCATGATGAGGACACGCCTATGTTACTCTTGGCTCATTGTTTTAATATTAACCCCACTAATTTTTCCATTTCCCCTTTGATTTCTTGTGTGTTGCAGGAAGGATTATGAGGATGTATTTCCTAAGGAACTTCCGCAAGGATTTCCCCCGCTTCGGGGAATTGAGCACCAAATTGACTTTGTGCCGAGATCACAATTGCCAAACAAGCCGGTTTATAGGAGCAACCCTACGGACACCAAGGAATTGCAACGTCAAGTTGAGGAGCTCCTCAACAAAGGGTATGTCAAGGAGAGCATGAGTCTGTGTGCGGTTTCGGTGCTATTAGTGCCCAAAAAAGATGGAACGTGGCGCATGTGTGTGGACTGCCGAGCCATCAACAAAATTACGGTAAAATATCGCCACCCTATTCCTCGGTTAGATGACATGCTAGATGAGTCTAATGGTTCATGTTTCTTTTCCAAGATTGATTTAAGGAGTGGCTATCACCAAATAAGAATGCAACCCGGTGATGAATGGAAAACTGCCTTCAAGACCAAGTTTGGTCTCTATGAATGGATGGTTATGCCATTCGGCCTAACAAACGCTCCAAGTACTTTTATGAGGATAATGAATCATGTGATGAGGCCATTTATTGGAAAGTTTGTTGTTGTCTACTTTGATGATGTCTTGGTGTATAGTAAGTCTTTAGAAGAGCATGTGATGCATTTACAATGTGTGCTTGATGTCCTTAGAAAGGAAAAATTGTATGCAAATCTGGAAAAGTGCTCTTTTGGCGTTAATGAAGTTGTTTTCTTGGGTTTTGTTGTTAGTTCAAGAGGGGTCGAAGTGGATGAATCCAAGATAAATGCTATCAAAAATTGGCCAATCCCACAAACCGTTGGAGAAGTAAGAAGCTTCCACGGGTTGGCTAGTTTTTATAGAAGGTTTGTCAAAGGATTTAGCACCATAGCCGCCCCCTTGACCAAGGTCATTCGGAAAGAACAACCCTTCAAGTGGGGTGTCGAGCAAGCTAAGGCATTTGAAGCCTTGAAAGCTATACACATCTCCGCACCCTTGTTATAATTGCCCAACTTTGATAAGACCTTCGAGGTCGAGTGCGATGCGAGTAAAGTAGGCATAGGGGCTGTTTTGATGCAAGATTTGAAACCCATTGCTTACTTTGGCAAAAAGCTCAAAGGATCAACTCTAAACTACTCCACGTATGATTTAGAGTTGTATGCCTTGTTAAGAGCCTTGTCCACTTGGCAACACTACTTATGGCCTAAGGAGTTCGTGATCCGAATGGACCATGAATCCTTAAAGCATCTTCGGCCCAAGACAAGCTTAACAAACGGCATGCGAAATGGATTGAGATCCTTGAGACCTTCCCTTATGTTATCCAATACAAAAAGGGTATGGACAACATAGTAGCCGATGCTTTGTCTAGAAAACATGCGTTTGTGTCCAATTTGTCAATAAAATTGATGGGTTTTGAGAGTTTAAGAGAGTTGTATCCCAAGGACCCTCACTTTGCTCCTATCTTTAAGGAATACGAAGACTTGGGTAGGGACAAGTGGAATTCGGCTAGGGGTTCAAATCCCTATGCCAAGTTTGATGGTTACTTAGTTAAAGGTAGACGATTGTGTGTGACCTCTAGCTCTTGGAGAGAATTGTTTGTGAGGGAAGCACACGATGGCGGTCTAATGGGTCATTTTGGGGTCGAAAAGACCTTCAGAATATTGGAGAAGCAATTTTATTGGCCCAAAATGCGCAAGGATGTGGCTAGGATTTGCGGCCAATGCGTAGAATGCAAAAGAGCCAAATCTCGGCTCCTACATCACGGGTTGTACACCCCTCTGCCCACTCCTCTACGTCCTTGGCTTGATATATCTATGGATTTTGTGTTGGGGCTGCCAAGGACTCGATGAGGTCGGGATAGTATTTTTGTTGTAGTCGATCGATTTTCTAAAATGGCGCACTTTATTCCTTGCTCTAAATGTGATGACGTCCCTAGCGTGGCCTAGTTATTTGTTGATAATGTTGTTAGATTGCATGGTGTCCCGAGGACCATTGTGAGTGATATGGACTCTAAGTTCCTAAGTCACTTTTGGAAGTCCATGTGGGGTAGGCTTGGTACCAAGTTGTTGTTCTCTACATCATGCCACCCACAAACTGATGGCCAAACGGAAGTAGTAAATAGGACTTTGGGTGCTATGTTACGTTCCATGGTTAAGGGAAAAATAACTTCTTGGGAAGAGCACTTACCATTGATTGAGTTTGCCTATAACCGTGTCATACACTCAAGTACGGGAATGACTCCCTTTGAGTGTGTATATGGCCTCAACCCCCTCAACCCTTTGGATTTAACGCCTTTGCCAAGTGATCTCATGATTAGCTTAGATGGAAGCAAGCGGGCAGATTCTATGAAGAAGTTACATGAGAAGGTGCGGCTTCAACTTGAGAAGAAAAACCAAGACATGGCAAGGAGGGCCAACAAGGGAAGAAGGAAATTCATTCTTGAACCGGGAGATTGGGTGTGGGTGCATCTTCGAAAGGATCGGTTTCCATCTCAAAGAAAGTCCAAATTGATGCCTAGGGGTGATGGTCCCTTCCAAGTACTTGAGAGGATCAATGACAACGCCTACAAGATTGACCTTCCACCGGAATATCAAGTGAACCACACTTTAAACGTTTGTGATCTCTCTCTCGTGAGTGAGGTTGACGATGACCAAATGCTGAATTTGAGGTCAAATTCCTCTCAAGAGGGAGAGAATGATACGGGTGGGACAAGTTCCACAAGTACACGACCTTTAACACGAAGCCAAGCTCGGGAATTACAAAAACTCCAAGCCTTGTTCATGAAAATGGCCTTGTGTGAGTTGGTCATTGAGCCTCCAAAGGATCTAAATGTTTTTAAGTGTGAAGTGGGACCTTGAAGTGTAATAAACTTACACTCCACTGGGCAGCAACCTAGACAAGGGCAAGCTGACTATTTTGCTTCATTTTGCCTTGTAATATAAATAGAACATATTAGGGTTATTTGAGTAGTTCTTCCATTAATATTTTGAATCACAAGACTTGTAATATTTTAGGTTCTCTCTCTCTCTCAAAACAGCCCACATGAAGAGAGACACTTGTGTTGTATTTTGGCTAGAAACAAGGATCTTGAGGTCATTGAGTTCCTCTTGGTCTAAGTAAGAACTTGGTGTTTATATTCATTAGTCTTAGGGTCCTTTCTTGATGTTAGGGTTCTTAGTCTCTTGAATATTATATGTCAAGTTAACTATCTTTTTATTATCTTCTTGTTGTTGTGTTTGAGATCTTGAAGTCTAGTGAAGCCGTGTGGGGCCCTTTCGATTCACTAGCATTGTTGTTTAACTTGTTAATCTTGTGTTTCTTGGGTCTTCTTGTTGTTGTTGCTGAAATCTTCATATTGTGGACTTGATCTTGTATCAGTAAGAGACACGTGAATAACAATTGCTAACAAACCTGAAATGAGATACTTTGAAACATTTTGAAATGGAGACAAGTGCGGTAACGATGTGAACAATAGGTGCTGCCAAAGGATACGGAAAAGAGTAACCTTACATACCTTATATTCCCAATATGAGAATACAATAATTTAGCTCCGTCCTTACGTGTTACTCTACAACACAAGTATATAACAGAGCTCACATTAACAACTAACTACATCATAAGTACACAAGACGATAATGAGATACGTGACTGCCATATAACGTCATTTTACCCTCCTACAATACAAGTTACTGCATCACCATACCAACAACACCAAAACATTCCACACATCAACCTAGCTATCACAAACCGATGGAATTTCATACCAAGTTTATACTTTACACTTCCTATTTAACATAACGTCACATTTACTCCATCAAGTCACCCAAATACCTTTCACAACAACACATTAAAAACAATCCACAATTGATACAATTCAAAATACCTCCGGACTACCCCCTTAGAGCCATCCAAAGGGTACCATAAGTAGACGATTGAATCCAAGAAGGGTAGAGGGGCCTTGGAGGGTCAAAGAGAAGCAAAAACAAGCAAAATGAACTTCTGCAAGGACCTACAGAGCAAACTGCGCCCTCAAGTGATGAGGTACGGCCGCAGGTGCCCTCCTGGCCCTGTCTAGAGCCACCTGCGCTCGCAGGTGCCTCATCCGCAAGGGCGGATGCCCGATTTGGCTTCTATGATTCACTTTTGGGTTCATCTTTGTAATAAATGGTCCATGGCCATAAGTAAGCTTCTCTTTTTATATTTCAGGTTAACTTTGATGCCAACGAACAATTATGGTTTCAAAATGCAAATGAACACCACAAAACTATATTCTCCTTTCAATACATCACCGGTTCTATGCACAATTTCATAACAACAATTTCACAAGTCATACACAAAGAGAAAGAAAGTTAGGGACATAACCACATCCTAATATGTTGAAATTTAATCCATCAAATTCACCTCCTTCAAAACCTCAAGTCCCCTTTCAAGTTTGAACCACATAGAAGGCAAGTCCTTTGCCGATTAAGCAAAAGTGGATTGTTTTACATATAGTGGACTGCTCAACACTTTGTTAACATAACCAACATGATTTACACACCCTATTATGCATATAATATATTAAACCATAAGAGTAAACACTTACCAAAGCTTGCAAGTGGAAGATCTTGTCCAAAGGGAGTGGTTGCTTAGGGTTTGAAAGAGGAGAGAAATATCTCTTGGAAAAATCTGGAATTTTCAAGTGTGTTGTTATGAATAAAATCTGATTTTTGACATTATATAGTCCCTTCAAATCACCTCCCTTAATGGTCATCCTTAGCCAAACTTTTGGTCAATAGATGAGGTGTTTACTTGGTCAACTTTTGGAATGGATCATTTCCTTTTTGGGCCATGTCTTTCTTGCTTAATTTTTGGGCCTCATTTGAGCCCATTATGATAACGACCTCAATCAAGTGACTAAAATCGATATTGAAAATGCGGAATTAAAAAACAAAATTAAAGGATAGTTGAGAAATAAGAGATGAGAAGTGAAGAAAGAAAGACTCAATTGAAAGAACAATTAAACCAAGGGAGAAGAGAACTCAATCAAATGCACGAGAAACCAAATTGAATCCACAATATAATAACTCGATGATTAATCAAGCGAAGAAGATAACACAAGCAATTCGGGAATCCACCCTAAGTCATTTTTCCCTTAACCATGGAACGTAGCATAGCACCCAAAGTTCTATTTACTACCTCCGTTTATCCATCAGTTTGTGGGTGGCAGGACGTAGAGAACAACAACTTGGTACCAAGCCTACCCCACATGGACTTCCAAAAGTGGCTTAGGAACTTAGAATCCCTATCACTCATAATGGTCCTCAGAACACCATGCAATTTAACAACATTATCAACAAACAAAGAGGCCACGTTAGGTGCGTCATCACATTTAGAGCAAAGAATAAAGTGCACCATTTTAGAAAATCGGTCGACTACAACAAAAATACTATCCCGGCCTCGTCGAGTCCTTGGCAGCCCCAACACAAAATCCATAGATATATCAAGCCAAGGACGTAGAGGAGTGGGCAGCGGGGTGTGCAACCCATGAGGTAGGAGCCAAAATTTGGCTCTCTTGCATTCTACACATTGGCCGCAAATCCTAGTCACATCCTTGCGCATTCTAGGCCAATGAAATTGATTCTCCAATATTACGAAGGTCTTTTCAACCCTAAAATGACCCATTAGACCGCCATCGTGTGCTTTCCTCACAAACAACTCTCTCCAAGAGCTAGAGTGCACATACAATCGTCTACCTTTAAATAAGTAACCATCAAACTTTGCATAGGGATTTGAACCCCTAGCCGACTCCCACTTGTCCCTAGCCAAGTCTTCGCATTCCCTAAAGATAGGAGCAAAGTTAGGGTCCTTGGGATACAACTCTCTTAAACTCTCAAAACCCATCAATTTTGTTGACAAAGTGGACACAAGAGCATGTTTTCTAGACAAAGCATCGGCTACTACGTTAGCCTTACCCTTTTTGTATTGGATAACATAAGAGAAGGTCTCAAGAAACTAAATCCATTTGGTATGTCGTTTGTTAATCTTGTCTTGGTACCGAAGATGCTTTAAGGATTCATGGTCCATTCGGATCACGAACTCCTTAGGCCATAAGTAGTGTTGCCAAGTGGCCAAGGCTCTAATCAAGGAATACAACTCTAAATCATACGTGGAGTAGTTTAACCTTTCGACCATCCTTCTCAAGTGTATATCTATTGGACCTCCCATCGTGTTTGGTAGACCTATCATATTTCCAAGGTCTACCTAGCAACAAGTGACATGCTTGCATTGGTATCTCGTCACAAAGCACTTCATCGTGGTAGTTTCCCACCTTAAACCGTATCACACATTGCCTTGTGACCCTTAATTCACCACAATCATTCAACCATTGTAACTTGTAAGGACTAGTATGCGGGGTAGTTGGTAACTTCAAGAAATTTACCATAGCATTACTTACAACATTTGTACAACTACCACTATCGATCACCAAGGTACACACACTCCCCTTTACAAGACATTTAGTATGGAATAGATTTTCCCTTTGGCTTAGGTCATCTATTGCCTTACTAATCATGACGCGCCTAACCACAAAGTTTGGAACCACACACTCCCCTTATTGCGGATAAACATCTTCACCATCATCATCATGTGGTCCATCATCAGTTTCCTTTCTATCTTGAGGCTCAGCCTCTTCTTCTCCCTTTTTAGGGTCCACCTCCTCACCAAGGTAATACAATCTCCCTTCCCGTAGGATCACATTGCGTCGGTTTGGACACTCATTGGCCTTATGCCCCCAACCATGGCACTTGAAACATTGAAATCCCTTTGGGTTAGGATACTTGTAAGCCTCTGATTTTGGAGGAATTTTGTGGACTGTTTTGGGCTCGGGAAGCCTTGTAGTGGCGGGTTGGTCCTTGTTTTTGGGCCAGCCCGAGGGGGCTTGTCCCCTTGCCTTGAAAGATGATCTCTCTTTAAGTTCCCTTTCAATCTCAAGAGCTGCTCAGAAAATACCGTCAACGGTATCAAACTTGTGAAGTGTTAAATGAGTGGAGATCTCTTTGTTCAACCCACTCTTGAACCGGATGACGTCGTGACTGATTTGTTCCCCACGATGATCGAGTTTCAACATGAAACTCATCAAAATATGCCATCACACTCTTGTTACCTTGATGCAAGCCGTACAATCTAGCAAGCAACTCATGGCGATATCTCTCGGGAAGGTATCATTGCCTCATCAAGTACCTCAACCGATACCAAGGTGGTGGCTGCCCATCAATTAGTTCATTACCAAACCGCTTGACATACTCCCACCAAGTGTTAGTAGAACCCTCAAAATGAGTTATAGCATAGCAACCCTTCTTTTCTTTCGAGATATCATTAACTTGGAAAACTTTGTCGCAAGCTGATTCCCAAGCTAAGTAGGCCTCGGGGTCACTCTCACCCTTAAAGATGGGTAGGTTCAACTTGATGGTGTTGATGCCTACGTCTCTCTCTTGGTGTCGGTTTCCCCTTTCTCCGTACCCTCGGTATCTCCTTGGATCTCCACGACCCCCTCTTATCTCCTCCTCCCTCATGTAAGCATCATCAAAGGCTCCATATCCTTCATACTCCTCTTTACTATATCCCTCAAAGGGGACTGGCTGGTTTTGGGCATTTTGAACTTGATTTTGAGGAATTGGATTTTGTGGCCTTTGGTTTAATGGAGCTTGGAATGGAGGGTTCGTATTTAGCGGAGGTACTTGATGTCCAAATCCCTCTTGTGGAACTTGAGGATTTTGGAAATGTATTGGTCTAGTGGGGTGGTCACGGTTTGGAGGAAAAAAAGTGGTTTGGCTTGCGGCATTTAGTGGAGCTTGAGGTGCATTTAGCATTTGGTGCACTGTTTTGGGGGTGATGGTTGCGGAAGAAGTTCTATCATGCCCATTGGTAGAAACATGTAGAGGAGTAGAAGGACGAGAGTTCCTTTGACTCTCCACTTGTTCTAATCTCCCACTAATTGTCGACACTTCTCCCTTTATTGCTGCAAAATCCCCTCTCACAGCCCCAAATTCCGTATTCAACCTTTCAAGTGTCCGGGTAACGGCCTCAAGAGTGACCCTCATAGAGTCAAGTGCATTAGTATCCACGTTTTGGGACGTGGTCCCTTCCATTGTCAAGGTATTATACTCTTTGGATCACCTCACGCTTGAGTTCCACAAGTGTTGTAGATTGGCTAGTAACTGTGAATCGGTTAAGGTATGAGTAAGCTCTTATTCGGAGTGGATTCTTGTTTGAAGACTCAAAGAATTATTGTCGGACTAGAACCAAAAAACAGCAACGTATTCAAAACATAAAAAGGCACTCAAGTAATCGTTGACACGAACAAACGGATTCAAAAGGACTAATTGACAACCTAGTAGGAATGTACTAGTTTGTTAATTAGTTCTAGAACCAAGTAAGGAAACCAAGAATCAACAATTAGCAACTAGAAGAATATCCAAAGTTGATCTTATAGTGAAGTGGCAGCATGTAAGTGGTCGGTCTTGGTCCCACATGTTGTTTTTTTCTCAAATTTGAAATTTTCAATGCTCACACAACTTGTTATGGATGACAATGTCTTTTGGAGGGAAAGTAAAAGTCTTGTATTCTTTTCAACCTTTCAAACTCAAAAAGGTGAGGTTTGACTATACTATTCCCACAAAACAAGGTCCCTTGAATTAAGGAAGAGTGGTTGTCAAGACTAGGAAGTGATGGGTGCAAGTCCTTTCACCAACAACTTTATGACTTTTGTCTTACAACATGAACTCAACTTTCAACAAGATGAAAAAGTTTATAAGATGAATACCTCAACAATCCCAACACCCTTCAAGTACACAACATCAACTTGTTCAAGCACATAACACAAAACCACCAATTGTCATTAACAACATACAACCTACGGTCCACTTTTCAAGTCACCACAACAATGGTTAATATTTTAAGCTCAATCTTTTAGATCTAGACACTTTAGTGTTGGTGAGAAAGAAACCAACACTATAAACACACTAAACAAGTAAAATAACACCTAGATCTATACACACAACAACATTCTCGACCAAGACAACAATGGACAGATTTTCTCTTTTCTTTTTTTTTTTTTTTACCGAGAGCAAGCCCAAGATGGGTAGTGTTGGAACACAACCGGTCTTGCTCTGATACTAGATGATACAAGATCAAGTTCACAATATGAAGATTCCAACAACAAGAAGAAGAAGACCCAACAAACACAAGATTAACAAGTTGAACAACAATGCTAGTGAATCGAAAGAGCCCCACACGAATTCACTAGACTTCAAGATCACAAACACAACAACAACAAGATAATAAAAAGATAGTTAACTTGACATATAATATTCAAGAGACTAAGAACCCTAACATCAAGAAAGGACCCTAAGACTAATGAATATGAACACCAAGTTCTTACTTAGACCAAGAGGAACTCAATGACCTCAAGATCCTTGTTTCTAGCCAAGATACAACACAAGTGTACTCCACTTGTGAGTTGCTGTTTTGGAGCTTCCCAAATGGAGGAGAGAGAAGTCCTTAATATTACAAGAGTTTTTGTCTTCAAAATTATAATGAGAGAACTACCCAAATAACCCTAATATGTTCTATTTATATTACAAGGCAAAATGAAGAAAAATGACTAGCTTGTCCTTGTCTAGGGTGCCACCCTTGGAGTGTAAGTTTATTACACTTCAAGGTCCCTCTTCACACTTAAAAACATTTAGATCCTTAGGAGGCTCAATCACCAACTCACACACTACCATTTGCATGAACAAGGCTTGGAGTTTTTGTAATTCCCGAGCTTGGCTTCGTGTGAAAGGTCGTGTACTTGTGGAGCTTGTCCCACCCGTATCATAGCCTATTACAAAAATAGCCCAAAAGTGACTATTTTAGTAATAACCCACACAAGGGCCTTTCTTGATTGTCCAAATGACATCTTTATAGCCCATGACCTTATATATTTATTGCTCCATGGCTTCCTTTGGTCTCCAAGCTATCATCCATATGTGGAAGCCCATCCTAATGTGCCCCACGCTATCCATGCTCTTATCATCCTCCCCTTCTTCAAAAGGATTCTTCCTCGAATCCGAACCTTGCAAAAACATGTGAAAGACAAACAACAAACATTCCTCATAGCATGAGGGTTAGCACAAGGGTTATCAACCACTCCAACTTCCCAAGGAGGCACACATTTGAAATACAACAAACTATCCTTTGTGTTAAAGAAGATCCATTCATCATATAAGGTACAAAGGAATTGGTCATAAGAAACATCATGTGACAAGGAAACCACAAAGGTCTTAATGACATCAAGATTCCCAAGAGATGATATCATATATGATTTAGGAGCCGTAAGACACAATTGTTTCATCGCCTCACAATAAGACCTCATCAAAAATGGTGCAATCACCCATAAGGGTTCATTTGGGTCAAAGTAGTAAAAGACCCACATATCTCTACCTCCATACATAACAAATCCCATACCATCATGGGTATCATCATAAGCAAAGAGGTAGTAGAGAAAGGTGTTAAGCTCACTATTCTTATCTAGGGCATGCCAAAAGATAAGGACACCGGTAGATGAGAAAAGAAATTTTAAGAACAAAATAACCCTCTCTATCAAGCAACTTTACAAAGAAAGAAAGTGCACCAATGAAGCCATGCTACTAGAATGGTTGAGAAATCTATTAGGAGTCAAATCACTCCATATCAAATAGTACTCCCAATGAATTGGGGTCCCTCCTATCATAGTATCAAGCATTCTTCTAAGAGTCCCATTTGAAACTTTAACTTGTCCAACCCTATGAAGGTGACAAGGAGCTTTCAATATCCATGGACTCTCCCAAAAACAAACAAGCAACTTAGTATCCACTAGTTGTGGTCCACACAACTTAAGCACAAGTGTGTCAAACAAGGATGCAAGAATATAGAAAACTCCCGAAATAGGCAATGACACATTTGCCTTGGGGTTCACAAGCATGAGACCACATTTGATAAAAGGGTCATCATATGCAAACAAGTAGTAAAGAAAGGTGTTACTTAAATGAACTTCATCCAAGGTGTGCCCACATATGGAATCACCCTTTGATCCACAAGCATTAACGCCTTGATCAAGAATGGGGTCACACAAGAATAAAGGGGTTATTGGAGAACATACACCCTCTTTCTTTTGACTACTAACCTCCCCAATAGACGTATTATCATCTTCCAAGAAGAGAGGTTCATCTTCAAAAAGTGTGTCATCATACCATAGTGGATTCTCAATCACTTGGTAGCCTTCAAGAGGGGCTACACTTATATCATGCCAAGACACACCACTATACATTTCACCTTCATTAGTCATGTCAACATCAAACAAGAATTATCCTTAAAAACACATTCAACCTCACAATCCTCATGAGAAGAAAAAGGAATGGAATCGCAATTCAAGGATTCATCATTTAGGTGCAATGACTTCACGTAACTATCTACATGACCAACTATATCAATGCCAACACTAAATTGAGGTTCCTTAAGTTCATCACAAAACTCCTTATTTAGTGGGTCATCATTACACATGATTTGATCAACACCAATATCAATTGATAATGAACTATCATTTAAAGCACATGTATCAACACTAGGTGGAAACAAATTGATCTTACTAGAAGAATCAATTCGGTCATCAATAGGGTCAACTAGTGTATCTACATTCTCAACATTCACATTATCAAAACATGGAAAAGAATCACATGACAATGTACTATCATTCAAGGCACAAGTGTCAACACTAGGTGGACACAAATTGATCTTACTAAAAGAATCAATTCGGTCATCAATAGGATCAACTAGTGATATGAACACTCTCAACAAATACATTATCACTATGTAACAAGGTGTCATCAAGATGATCACAAGGCAACAAATCTTTAAGCTCACACATATACATGCCATTAATTACACTCAATTGGCTACTAGCCACACAAGGATCTTCAACTTTTGACAAAGTGTCAGGTTTAGCTTTGTTACCTTGTAGTTCATAGAAAGCATTGCATTCACCTTGCTTTTAAACATTTGAGAACATTTGCTCCTTTGGAAAGCTTTCTAGCACTTCATGATTCTTTATTGCTCGAGGTGCCTCACTAGGCTTGTCTCTAAGGATACCTGCACAAGAACCTAGACAACTAGAAAAGAAAGAAAGGTTGCAAAAGTTAGTATAAGATTGTGACAACCCTCTCACATCACTCCTCACAACCTCTCCTTTTTCCACTCTAGAGTTATCACATATCACACCCTTACTCCTCTCAATCTTTTGTCTCTCAATTTTATTGGAGTTAGGACAAGTGCCAAGAATTCCTTGGTAAGGGTTTAGAGATCCCTTCACATCTAACTTCCACTTTGTGTTGCTAGGAGTAGCCTTCATTTCACTCATTGGATCCTCTTCAAGCATATTTCCACAAGGAGTAGCTTGTTTTGCTTTCGAATCTTTGGAGACCATTTGAGAGATCTTGTCAAGAGTTATTAGCATGGAAGCAAACAATTTGTTCATCCCCAAAGTAATAGGATCCTCAGCTGTGAGTGGTTCATTTGTAACTTTTGTTTCAAGAATTCGCCTCTCCCCATCATACGCATCTTGAGACAATGAATTCCCTCTACTTCTATGGCTCATTGATCCTCCCACCCTTCCTCCAACATCATTACCATATAAAGAACTAGTCACATTGGAATGAGGATAAGAAGTATAAGTTGTTGCCCCATAAGAAGTGGAAAATGTTTTTCGCCTATGGTCCACAGACGTCTTTGAATTAGTTTTGCCCACACATCTATACCCCCTTAACAACTAGGATAGGAAGTAACATAAGATGAGGAAGGTAATTCATCCCCACAACATCCCCTTCTATCACAATCCTCTTCAAAAGGTTCACAAGACATATAGGGGAAAGAATTGTACCTCACATCGTCTTTATCACCCTGGTAGGTAATATGAGAACCCCCATACCCTTCATCTTCACTATCAAATTCATCATAAGAGACTTCTACTCTTTTATGTTCATCATAAGAGCCATAAGCTCCATGCATCTCATATTCATCTCCGGTGTAGTAATTCTCATCACCATGTCGATCATAATCTCTTGGACCATCATATCCTTCATAAGATTCACCATCATACTCATTAGCTTCATTACTTTGCTCACAAGCACTCAAAGAACCCTCATGTTGCTCATCATCACTATACTGTTAGCTCATGTCGCTACAAGCATAGTCACTAATGTCATCTCCACAATAATCCGAAGCTATGGATGACATTCTTTCTTATATCACCTTTTGTACCTACAAAACTAGCAAACAAGTTAGTATGAGCTCTCAATTCACCTTCTATGGCTTCTTTCCCAAATTGATAGGTTCCTAGCTTTGCTCAATTAATTCAAGGTTATCAATGCTTGTGGAGGAATGGATTCTTATGACTCATAAAAGAAGGAAAGCTCAAATAAAACTAAAAGGACTTGAATCAAGAAGTTATCTACGAATTAAGATGATAAAAGTAGAAGAAATGAAGCACGAAAGAAAATGGACTCAAAAAAAAACTAAGTAACAAAAGTAGAAAAATTACTTATGTTGCTTAATTTTATGAATCAAAGAGAGGATTTGATGTTTTAAAACTAGTTAACAAGTGATTAAAGATGTTAATTACTTGTTAAATAGTTGATAAATTGAAATAAGAAAGCGTAGGAAAAAGAATCACGGAGTTTGGACACTTAGAAAAATTTTTAGGTCCAAAAAACTTTAGGACCCAAAAAAAAAACTAAGTGTTGGAAACCTGAGATTTTTCAGCTCTCTAAAATTGTGCCCCACGCGCCTGCTGACGTGGCATGCTGACATGGACTTTTTTTTTTTGACCTACAAACACTTTTACTTGAAGATTTTGGATCAAAGTATACCTTTTCTATCTTCTTCTTCAAGAACAAGATGAAGATGCTCAAGAACACCAACAAAAACCTCAATCTTCACATCTTTATAACTTCTTCGTTCTTGCACCAAATTCAATGAAATTTTCACCAATGCATTTCTTTTCACACCACGAACAAACCCCACTAACTCTTAGCCCTCAAAACCAAGCCAAAAATAAACCCACTTTTTAAAATTGGCCAAGTTTCAAAAGCTTCAAACCCTTCAATGGCAACTTCTCTTCTATAACTCCGAATTGAATGAAATTTGAGATTTAAACTCACAAGACACTAGAGAATCAAGATCTAGTGTCAAAAACAACAAATCAAAACAAAAAAAATTCAGATTTTTTTTTTTTTGGATTTTTGAAGAAATCAAAATCCCAAGATTAAGATTTGTGAAAATAAACCTTAACCTAGGCTCTTGATACCAAAATGATAACGAGCTCAATCAAGTGACTAAAATCGATATTGAAAATGCGGAATTAAAAAACAAAATTATAGGATAGTTGAGAAATAAGAGATGAGAAGTGAAGAAAAAAAGGCTCAATTGAAAGAACAATTAAACCAAGGGAGAAGAGAACTCAATCAAATGCACGAGAAACCAAATTGAATCCATAATATGATAACTCGATGATTAATCAAGCGAAGAAGATAAATCCACCCTAATCACTCGATCTAAGCTAATAATTGGAATTGAACCCAATCACTACCCTAATCTAAAGTAACTAAATATCAATGTCTATTCAAGACAATTCAATCATCCAAAATCTAAGTAAAGAAAATGGCTAAGACAACTATTTATAGTCCTTGCCTTTTCACAAATAGCCTATTACAAAAATAGCCCCAAAGTGACTATTTTAGTAATAACCCACAAGGGCCCTTCTTGATTGTCCAAATGACATATTTATAGCCCATGAACTTATATATTTATTGCTCCATGGCTTCCTTTGGGCTCCAAGCTATCATCCATATGTGGAAGCCCATCCTAATGTGCCCCACACTATCCATGCTCTTATCACATTAGCATGGATTAATTCAACCCAAGAATTTTAGTAGATGATTCACCTACTATTTCTAGTTTAAATACTTTCGAAACTGTTAAGGTAGTCGCATAAGTTTGGAAATGCACGGGGTGTTACATCCTCCCCCCTTAAAAACATTCGTCCTCGAATGTTAGTAACAGTATCCAATTTAAACAAGTGCAAGTCTAAGTCCATTCTTCATGTTATAACATACACATAATGCTTATAGATACTTACTTGTTATTGCTCCAATTCTGCATCCTGATCTTTCTCTTCAGTTTGAAATAAATACGGGTACTTAAACTTTATCATTTCCTTGGCTTCCTATGTGATTTCTTCTACTTGTTGATTTTTCCAAAGCACTTTTATGAAAGCTACTTCTTTATTTCTTAACCTCTTCACTTGTCGATCCAGAATAGAAATAGATATTTCTTCATAGGTGAGATCCTCCATAACTTGTACATCTTTAGTGGGAGCAATGCGAGATAGATCTCCTATGCACTTTCGAAGCATTGAAATATGAAACACTGGATGAACTGTGGAGAGTTCTTGGGGTAGTGCTAATTCATATGCAACTTGACCAAATCTTCGAGTAATCTTCTATGGCCCTATATAACGTGGACTCACCTTTCCTTTCTTTCCAAATCTCATTACCCCTTTCATTGGTGACACTTTCAAGAATACCCAATCACCAGTGGCAAATTCTAGCCCCCTTCTTCTAACATTGGCATATGACTTGTGTCGACTTTGGGTCGTCTGTAGCCATTGTTGTATCACCTCAACTTTCTCCATAGCTTGATGAACAAGATCTGGCCCAAATAAGGCAGTTTCACCTACTTCAAACCATCTAATTGGTGATCTACACTTTCTTCCATATAAAGCTTCATAAGGCATCATTTTGATTCTTTAATGATAGCTATTATTGTAGGCAAATTCAATAAGAGGTAGATGATCATCCCAACTGCCTTTAAAATCCAATGTACAAGCTCGTAGCATACTTCAAGTGTTTGGATAGTACGTTCTACTTGTCCATCTGTCTGAGGATGAAAAGTCATACTTAAATTCACTTGGGTTCCCAAACTCTTCTGAAAAGATTTCTAAATGTGTGCAGTAAATTGAGCTCCCTTGTCTGATATAATAGAGATTGAAATTCCGTGTAGTCAAACTATCTCTTTAACATACCACCGTGCATAATCTTCAGCTGTGTAGGTGGTCTTGATGGGTAACAAGTATGCTGATTTGGTAAGCCTGTCAACTACTACCCATATGGAATTAAATTTTCGAAGTGTACGAGGCAAAATTGTGATAAAATCCATATTGATCATGTCCTACTTCTAGACTAGAAGATTTATACATTGCATATAACCTCCAGGCTTCTGATGCTCTACTTTTACTTGTTGACAATTTGGACATTGGGCTACGAATTCTGCAACGTTCTTCTTCATGTTTCCCCACCAATACATTTCTTTCAAATCATGATATATTTTGGTAGCTCCCGGATGAATAGAATACCGTGAATGATGTGCCTCTGTCATAATCTGTCTCCTTATGATACGGGTGGGACAAGTTGTCCAACAAGTACACGACCTTTCACACGAAGCCAAGCTCGGGAATTATAAAAACTCCAAGCCTTGTTCATGCAAATGGCCGTGTGTGAGTTGGTGACTGATACACCTAAGGATTTAAATGTTTTTAAGTGTGAAGAGGGACCTTGAAGTGTAATAAACTTACACTCCAAGGACGGCCCCCATGACAAGGACAAGCTGGTCATTTTCCCTCATTTTTCCTTGTAATATAAATAGAACATATTAGGGTTATTTAGGTAGTTCTTCCATTATTATTTTGAGACATAAGACTTGTAATATTTTGGTTCTCTCTCTCTCTATTTCATCTCACAAGAGAGGGATACTTGTGTTGTATCTTGGCTAGAAACAAGGATCTTGAGGTCATAGAGTTCCTCTTGGTCCAAGTAAGAACTTGGTGTTAATATTCAATAGTCTTAGGGTCCTCTCTTGTTGTTAGGGTTCTTAGACTCTTGAATCTTTTATGTCAATTTACTATCTTTTTGTGATCTTGTTAATGTTGTATTTGTAATCTTGAAATCTAGTGAAACCGTGTGGGGCTCTTTCGATTCACTAGCATTTGTTGTTCAACTTGCTGATTTTTGGTGTTAATTTGTTAATTTTGTGGCTGTCCGTTGGGAACTTGTGTTTGTGGAATTGATATTGTATCATTTGGTATCAAGAACAAGGCTGGTTGTGTTCCTACACTACCAATCTTGGGCTATCTCGGTTAAAAAAAAAAAAAAAGAGGAGAAATTTTTTCGTCTTGTTGTCTCAACCGAGATTGGTGTTTGTGCATTTAGATCTAGGTGTTATTTTGCTTGTTTAGTGTGTTTCTAGTGTTGGTTTCTTTCTCACCAACACTAAAGTGTCTAGATCTAAAGTTGAGCTTATAATATTGACCATTGTTGTGGTGACTTGAAGTAGGCCGTAGGTTGTACCTTGTTGATGACCATTGGTGGCTTTTGTGTTATGTTCTTGAAGAAGTTGATGTTGTGTTCTTGAATGTTGTTGTGGTGTTCATCTTGTTCTTCATCTATTCTAACAACGTAAGACAACAAAAGTATAAAATAGATCCAAAGGGTTGTAAGACAAAAGTTATAGAGTTGTTGGTGAGAAGACTGCACACATCACTTCCTAGACTTGACAACCACTTTTTCTTAAATCACGGAACCTTGTTTTGTGGGATTAGTATAGTCAAATCTTACCTTTTGAGTTTGAAAAGTTGAAAAAGAGTACAAGACTTTACCTTCCCCAAAACCATTGTCATCCATTACAAGTTGTGTGAATCTTGAAATTTCAGATTTTTGACCAAAAAAAAAATCGTGTGGGCCCAAGACCAATTACATACTGCCACGTCACTAATAAGCTTAAATTTGGATACTCTTTTCCTAGTTTCTAATGGTTGATTCTTGGTTTCCTTACTTGGTTCTAGAACTAATTAACAAACTAGTACATTCTTACTAGATTGTCAATTAGTCCTTTGAATCCGTTGTTCGTGTCAACGATTTCTTGGGTGCTTTTTATTGTTTGAATACGTTGTTACTTCTTGGTTCTAGTCCGACGAGAATTATTTGAGTCTTCAAACAAAAATCCACTCCGGATAAGAGCTTACTCATACCTTAAAGGATTCACGGGTTACTAGCCAATCTACAACACTTGTGGAACTCAATTGTGAGGTGATCCAAAGAGTGTAATACCTTGGCAATGGAAGGGACCACGTCCCAAAATATGGATACTAATTCTCTTGACTCCATGAGGGTCACTCATGAGGCCGTTACCCAAACACTTGAAAGGTTGAATATGGAATTTGGGGCTATGAGAGGGGACTTGGCAGCAATAAAGGGAGAAGTGTCGACTATTAGTGGGAGATTAGAACAAGTGGAGAGTCAAAGGAATTCTCACCCTTCAAATCCTCTACATGTTTCTACCAATGGGGATGATGGAACTTCCTCCGCAACCATCACTCCCTAAACCTTGCACCAAATGCTAAATACATCTCAAGCTCCATTAAATGCCGCAAGCCAAACCACTCCTTTCCCTCCAAACCATGACCCCACTAGACCAATACAATTCCAAACTCCTCAAGTCCCACAAGAGGGATTTGGACGTCAAGAACCTCCGCCAAGTCCGAATCCTCCAATCCAAGCTCCATTAAACCAAAGACCACCACCGCCACAAAATCTAATTCCTCCAAATCAAGTCCAAAATGCCCAAAACTGTCCAGCCCACTTTGAGGAATATGGTAGAGATTAATATGAAGGATATGGAGCCTTTGATGATGTTTACATGAGGGAGGAGGAGATGAGAGGGGGTTGTGGAGATCCAAGGAGATATCGAGGGTATGGAGAAAGGGGAAACCGATACCAAGAGAGAGATGTAGGCATCAACACCATCAAGTTGAGCCTACCCATCTTTATGGGTGAAAGTGACCCCGAGGCCTACTTAGCTTGGGAATCGGCTTGTGACAAAGTATTCCAAGTTAATGATATCTCGGAATAAAAGGAAGGTTGTTATGCTATAGCTCATTTTAAGGGTTATGCTAACACTTGGTGGGAGTACGTCAAGCGGTTTGGTAATGAAGTAGTTGATGGACAGCTACCACCTTGGTTTCGGTTGAGGTACTTGATGAGACAACGGTACCTTCCCAAAAGATATCGCCATGAGTTGCTTGCTAGATTGTATAACTTGTGTCAAGGTAACAAGAGTGTGATGGCGTATTTTGATGAGTTTAAACAACTCATGTTGAAACTTGATCATCGTGGGGAGTAAATCAGTCATGACATTATCCAGTTCAAGTGTGGGTTGAACAAAGAGATCTCCACTCATTTAACACTTCACAAGTTTGATACTGTTGAGGGTATTTTCCAGGCGGCTCTTGAGATTGAAAGGGAACTTAAAGATAGGTCGTAGTTCAAGGCAAGGGTACAAGCCACCTCGGGCTGGCCCAAGAACAAGGACCAACCCGCCACTACAAGGCTGCCCGAGCCCAAAACAGTCCACAAAATTCCTCCAAAACCGAAAGCTCATAAGTATCCTAACCCAAAGGGATTCCAATGTTTCAAGTGCCAAGGTTGGGGACATAAAGATAATGAATGTCCAAACCGACGCAACATGATCGTACGGGAAGGGAGATTGTATTACTTTGGTGAGGAGGTGGACCTTGAAAAGGGAGAGGATGAGGCTGAGCCTCAAGATGGAGAGGAACCCGATAATGGACCACATGATGATGATGGTGATGATGGTGAAGATGTTTATCCGCAAGAAGGGGAGTGTGTGGTTCCAAACTTTGTGGTTAGGCGCGTCATGATTAGTAAGGCAATCGATGACCCAATTCAAAGGGAAAATCTATTCCATACTAAGTGTCTTGTAAAGGGGAGTGTGTGCACTTTGGTGATCGATAGTGGTAGTTGTGCAAACCTTGTTAGTGTTGCTATGGTAAACTTCTTGAAGCTGCCAACTACACCGCACACTAGTTCTTACAAGTTACAATGGTTGAATGAATGTGGTGAATTAAAGGTCACAAGGCAATGTGTGATACTGTTTAAGGTGGGAAACTACCACGATGAAGTGCTTTGTGACGTGATACCCATGCAAGCGTGTCACTTGTTTCTAGGTAGACCTTGGCAGTATGATAGGTCTACAAAACATGATGGGAGGTCCAATCGATATACGCTTGAGAAGGATGGCCGAAAGGTTACCCTTCATCCTCTTTCACCTTCCCAAGTAAATGAGTGGCATCAAAAGGATGAGAGAATTGAAGGAAAAGGAAAAGAAATCTGAAAAGGGAGAAAAAAGAGGGAATTTTGTAGGTAGGGTAGTAGGGGCATCCGAGTCTGTCTCAATATCAAAAGGGACGAAAAACATCGTGATGTTGGTTACGAAGAAGGAACTCTTCGTGGATCATGATGAGGACACGCCTATGTTACTTTTGGATCATTGTTTTAATACTAACCCCACTAATTCTTCCATTTCTCCTTTGATTTCTTGTGTGTTGCAGGATTATGAAGATGTATTTCCTAAAGAACTTCCACAAGGATTGCCCCCGCTTCGGGGAATTGAACACCAAATTGACTTTGTGCCGGGATCACAATAGCCAAACAGGCCGGCTTATAGGAGCAACCCTACGGACACTAAAGAATTGCAACGACAAGTTGAGGAACTCCTCAACAAAGGGTACATCAAGGAAAGCATGAGTCCGTGCGCGGTTCCAGTGCCACTAGTGCCCAAAAAAGATGAAACGTGGCGTATGTGTGTGGACTGCCGAACCATCAACAAGATTATGGTAAAATATCGTCACCCTATCCCTCGGTTAGATGACATGCTAGATGAATTGAATGGCTTATGTTTGTTTTCCAAGATTGATTTAAGAAGTGCCTATCACCAAATAAGAATGCGACCGTGTGAAGAATGGAAAACCGCCTTCAAGACCAAGTTTTGTCTCTATGAATGGATGGTTATGCCCTTCGGCCTAACAAATGCTCCAAGTACTTTTATGAGGCTAATGAATCATGTGATGAGGCCATTTATTGGAAAGTTTGTTGTTGTCTACTTTGATGATGTCTTGGTGTATAGTAAGTCTTTAGAAGAGCATGTGATGCATTTACAATGTGTGCTTGATGTCCTTAGAAAGGAAAAATTGTATGAAGATCTGGAAAAATGTACCTTTGGTGTTAATGAAGTTTTTTTCTTGGATTTTGTTGTTAGTTCAAGAGGGGTCGAAATGGATGAATCCAAGATAAATGCTATCAAAAATTGTCCAACCCCACAAACCGTTGGAGAAGTAAGAAGCTTCCACGGGTTGGCTAGTTTTTATAGAAGGTTTGTCAAATGATTTAGCACTATAGCCGCCCCTTTGACCGAGGTCATTCAGAAAGAACAACCCTTCAAGTGGGGTGACGAGCAAGCTAAGGCCTTTGAAGCCTTGAAAGTTATGCTCATCTCCGCACCCTTGTTACAATTTCCCAACTTTTATAAGACATTTGAAGTCGAGTGCGATGCGAGTAAAGTAGGCATAGGGGCTGTTTTGATGCAAGATTTAAAACCCATTGCTTACTTTAGCGAAAAGCTCAAAGGAGAAACTTTAAACTACTCCACGTATGATTTAGAGATGTATGCCTTGATTAGAGCCTTGGCCACTTGGCAACACTACTTATGGCCTAAGGAGTTCGTGATCCGAATGGACCATGAATCCTTAAAGCATCTTTGGGCCCAAGACAAGCTTAACAAACGGCATGCCAAATAGATTGAGTTTCTTGAGACTTTCCCTTATATTATCCAATACAAAAAGGGTAAGGACAATGTAGTAGCCGATGCTTTGTCTAGAAAACATGCTCTCGTGTCCACTTTTTCATCAAAATTGATAGGTTTTGAGAGTTTAAGAGAGTTGTATCCCAAGGACCCTCACTTTGCTCCTATCTTTAGGGAATGCGAAGAATTGGGTAGGGACAAGTGGGATTCGCCTAGGGGTTCAAATCCCTATGCCAAGTTTGATGTTTACTTATTTAAAGGTAGACGATTGTGTGTACCCTCTAGCTCTTGGAGAGAATTGTTTGTGAGGCAAGCACACGATGGCGGTCTAATGGGTCATTTTGGGGTCGAAAAGACCTTGGAAATATTGGAGGAGCAATTCCATTGTCCTAGAATGCGCAAGGATGTAGGATTTGCGGCCAATGTGTAGAATGCAAGAGAGCCAAATCTCAAATCCTACCTAACGGGTTGTAAACCCCGCTGCCAACTCCTCTACGTCCTTGGGTTGATATATCTATGGATTTTGTGTTGGGGCTGCCAATGACTCGACGAGGCCGGGATAGTATTTTAGTTGTAGTCGACCGATTTTATAAATTGGCGCACTTTATTCCTTGCTCTAAATGTGATGACGCACCTAGCGTGGCCTCTTTATTTATTGATAATGTTGTTAACTTGCATGGTGTTCCGAGGACCATTGTGAGTGATAGGGACTCTAAGTTCCTAAGCCACTTTTGGAAGTCCATATGGGGTAGGCTTGGTACCAAGTTGTTGTTCTCTACGTCCTGCCACCCACAAACTGATGGCCAAACGGAAGTAGTAAATAGGACTTTGGGTACTATGCTACGTTCCATGGTTAAGGGAAAAATTACTTCTTGGGAAGAGCACTTACCATTGATTGAATTTTCCTATAACCGTGTCATACACTCAAGTACGAGAATGACTCCCTTTGAGTGTGCATACGGCCTCAACCCCCTTGCCCCTTTGGATTTAACGCCTTTGCCAAGTGATCTCATGATTAGCTTAGATGGAAGAAAGCGAGCAGATTCTATGAAGAAGTTACATGAGAAGGTGCGGCTTCAACTTAAGAAGAAAAACCAAGAAATGGCAAGGAGGGCCAACAAGGGGAGAAAGAAATTCACTCTTGAAACGGGAGATTGGGTGTGGGTGCATCTTCGAAAAGATCGGTTTCCATCTCAAAGAAAGTCCAAATTGATGCCTAGGGGTGATGGTCCATTCCAAGTACTTGATAGAATCAATGACAACGCCTGCAAGATTGACCTTCCACCGAAATATCAAGTGTACAACACTTTCAACGTTTGTGATCTCTCTCTCGTGGATACGGTTGAAGATGACCAAATGCTGAATTTGAGGTCAAATTCCTCTCAAGATGGAGAGGATGATACGGGTGGGACAAGCTATCCAACAAGTACACGACCTTTCACACGAAGCCAAGCTCGGGAATTACAAAAACTCCAAGCCTTGTTCATGCAAATGGCCGTGTGTGAGTTGGTGACTGATCCACCTAAGGATTTAATTGTTTTTAAGTGTGAAGAGGGACCTTAAATTGTAATAAACTTACACTCCAAGGCCGGCCCCCATGACAAGGAAAAGCTGGTCATTTTGCCTCATTTTGCCTTGTAATATAAATAGAACATATTAGGGTTATTTGGGTAGTTCCCCATCAGATTTTGAACATAACACTTGTAATATTTTGGATGTCTCTCTCTCTCTACTCCATCTCACAAGTAGAGGGATACTTGTGTTGTATCTTGGCTAGAAACAAGGATCTTGAGGTCATAGAGTTCCTCTTGGTCCAAGTAAGAACTTGGTGTTAATATTCAATAGTCTTAGGGTCCTCTCTTGTTGTTAGGGTTCTTAGACTCTTGAATCTTTTATGTCAAGTTACTATCTTTTTGTGATCTTGTTAATGTTTTATTTGTAATCTTGAAGTCTAGTGAAGCTGTGTGGGGCTCTTTTGATTCACTAGCACTTGTTGTTCAACTTGCTGATTTTTGTGTTATTTTGTTCTTCTTGTTGCTGATTTCGTGGGAACTTTGTGTTGTGGGCTTGATAGTGTATCACCTTAGCTCATCTATATACGGTACACACAATTTACTTTGGCACTGAAGCACTCCCTCTTGCATAAGATCAAATACCTTCATCAAACCTTGTTATGCAGTCTCTTTTAGCTTCAATAAAATAGGATCCGCATACTGTTTCTCTTTCACCTCAGCTACTAATGAAGATTCTGCCGTATTTTGCACAATAACCCTTTATCTGGAGATTCGAGAAGGTGAACTCCCAAGCTGGCTAGGTAATGTAGATCCTTGACTATGCCTTGCTTCTCCGTAAGCTGGCCATTAGTGCTTACTAGTGTTTTGCGGCTTAACGCATCGGCTACCATATTTACTTTCCCCAAATGATATAAGATATCAATGTCATAATCTTTTAATAGTTCAAGCCACCTCCGCTGCCTCAGATTTAAGTCCTTCTGCTTAAATATATATTGCACACTCTTATGATCAGTATATATGTCAACATAAACCCCATACAAGTAGTGGCACCATATCTTTAAAGCAAATATCACAACTGCTAGCTCAAGATCATGTGTTGGATAATTTCTCTCATGTGGTTGCAACTGTCTTGAGGCATAAGCTATTACATTACCGTGCTACATCAATACACATCCCAGGCCGACTCCTGAAGCATCACAATATACCGCATACCCTTCTGTGCCTTTTGGAAGTACCAATACAGGTGCAGAAGTCAACTTGTCCTTCAGATCTTGGAAACTCTTCTCACATGTATCATTCCACTGAAATTTGGTTGCCTTATGTGTTATCTTTGTTAAAGGTGCCGAAATGGAAGAAAACCCTTCAAAAAATCTTCCTTAATAACCTGCCAACCCGAGAAAGCTACGAATCTCTGTGGGTGTAGTAGGCTTTGGCCAATTCTTCACAACTTCTATCTTTTGAGTATCAACCCTTATTCCTTCATCCGACACAATATGACCTAAGAATACCACAGATTTTAACCAAAATTCACATTTAGAGAACTTTGCATATAACTTACGATCACGAAGAATCTGTCACACTTGTCGTAAGTGATTAGCAAGGTCCTCTTGTGATCTTGAATAAACCAAAATATCATCTATAAACACTGTCACGAACACATCTAAGAATGGCTTGAACACCCTATTCATCAAATCCATAAAAACCGCTGGTGCATTTTTTAGCCCAAATGATATAACTAAAAATTCATAATGACTATACCGTGTTTGGAAGGCTGTCTTGGGTATATCTTTTTCTCTAACCCTTACCTGATGATAACCCGATCTCAGGTCAATCTTTGAGAAATATTCGGCACCCTGTAATTGGTCAAACAAATCATCAATTCTGGGGAGGGGATATTTATTCTTGACTGTTACCTTATTCAGTTGCCGATAATCAATACACATTCTCAACGTGCCATCTTTCTTTCATACAAATAAAACTGGTGCACCCCAAGGGGACATACTAGGCCTTATGAATCCTTTGTCCAGAAAGTGTTTTAATTGCTTCTTCAATATCTGTAACTCTACTGGGGCCATTTTATATGGAGGAATAGAGATAGGCTGAGTGCCTGGAATCACATCGATACCAAACTCTATTTCCCTTTCTGGAGGCAAACCTGGAAGATCTTCAGGAAACACATCAAGGAATTCATTTACCATTGTAACCGATTGAAGAGTTGGTGGCTTCACATCGGTATCTTGCACTCTTACTAAGTGACATATGTACCCTTTGGATATCATTTTCCTTGCCTTAAGATAGGAAATAAATTTACCTCTCGGTGCTCCAACATTACCCCTCCATTCAAGGACGGTCTTTTGTGGGAAATGGAAATATACCTTTTTAGCTCGGCAATCTACCGTTGCATAACAAGAAGCCAACCAGTCCATACCCATATAACATTAAAATCTACTATTTCCAGCTCAATAAGATCAGCCAACGTGTCATGATCATAAATAGTTACTATACAATTACGATAGACTCTCTTAACTATAATAGACTCACCAACGGGTATAGATACTTCAAATGGCTTAACTAATAATTTTGGTGTTCTTTTGAATTTTCCAGCAACCAACGGAGTAACATATGATAGTGTGGATCCCGGATCAATCAATGCATATACATTATGTGAAAACACGGATAATGTACCTGTAACCACATCAGGAGAAGCCTCCGAATTCTGACAATCCGCTAAGGCATAGGTATAGTTCTGGACTCCACTAGAACTGGCTGCTCCTCTAGCACCTCTACCATGACCAGTAGGTTGTACACCCGACGATGATGATACAACAGTTGACCCAGTAGGTTGCGCCATACTACTCATGCCCCTTTGATGTAACTATCAAGCCCTCAAGACCTTTTACAAGGAGCCAAGCCAAGGAACTTCAACAACTTCAAGCTTTGTTCATGCACTTGAATGTTTGTGAAGGTGTTGTAGATTCGGCCAAGAGAGGGAATGCTTTGATTTGTGAAGAAAGGACTTGAAGAGTCTATATTCTACAAGGGGAAAGATGGACTTTCACTTTAAAAACCAACACTCAAGGGGCGCCTCTTCTCTTTAGTTCATTAAGGGTAGTTTTGACATTTGGCATGTAATAGTATAAATAGACCATTTTACTTCTCTTTTCATTAGATTTTGATGACATTAAAACTTACTCATATTTTGCAGCTTTAGTCTTGTAGTTGATAGTGTAGAATCCGAAAATTGGGTCTTTGATATTTGAATTTAGGGTTTCACTTGTCTTGGATAATTTGGCAAGAAAGGTGTGCTTGAGGAAGAGTGATTCCTTTGGGTCACCTAAGAGGAAGGTTAGAACTCTTGTTTGTGAAGTGTGTTTGAATATTTGAAACATCTTCTAGTGGTAATCACTTAATAAGAGTAAGGGTCTTTCTATCTATCTTTAAATTTCAAGTATTCTTCTTCTTCATCTCCATTCTATGTGTTGTTTTTCTCTTTGTTTGGTTGCTGAAATTTATATCTTAGTAACCATTTTCGTGTGTTCATAGCCTTTTGGCTATCATTTGGTATCAAAGCATTGGTTAGGGTTGTTCCAACATCCCTAAATCTTGGTTTTAGTGTTCTTATATAGAAAATCTCATCAAAAAAGAGTCAAAAATCAGAAATTACCAAAAAAAATTGTGTGTTTGTTGTAGATCCGAAATTTCCAAGTTAGATCTACAAGTTTTTATTGTGTTTTGAAGGTTTCTAGTGCTAGATCCTTTATCTCTAGCACATAGGGAGTCTAGATCTACTTTTAGAGTGAAGTTTGGTTGATTTTGAGCTAGATTCACCATTGTTGTGGCTTGTTTGAAGTTTTTTTGGAGAAGGTGACATTTTGGATTAGTATTGGTGACTTGATTTGTGGCTGATTTTTAGTGGGTTGGGTTTGTTTTGGCCTAAGGAACCTAGATCTTCAAAGAAAAAAAAAAGATTTGGAATTCATTTGCTAGGTGGTCAAACTTGGTCAACGCTTGAATATTCATCTTGTTCATCCATGACCTTCATATCTTAGTGAATAAGAATGTTCAAGGGTGTTGTTTGATCCAAAAAAGGGAAGAAAGAGAGTGCAAAAGTTGTTGGTCCAAAAGCATATTCAAAGAATATTCCATTTTTCCAAAAGGAGGAGGGGACAAACAAGTACAGGGGGGCGGGGGGGACCAATTCTTTTTCCATTTCAATTGAAGGCTTGAAAAAGCTCCAAATTGCTTCCTACCCCCTACAAATCCAAAATTCCTTCTTCCCAAAGTGTTGTTTGGCCGAGACAAAGGTGTTGGGAAAATTGATTTGAAAAGTGACAACCAACCACGTAGTGCCATGTCATCACTTGTGATCAACAAAAATTCACCTCTAAACTTAAATTTCCTAGTTTCTAATCTTTGATTCTAGTTTCTTTTAAGCTAATTCTATCACTAATTAGCAAACTAGTGATTACCTACTAGGTTGGTAATTAGTCTAGAGTTCGTTTATTTCGTGTCTTCGGTTTTTGTGTGCTTTTCTCGTTTTTAAGTCGTAGTATTTTGTTGGTTCAAGTGCGTGCATCACTTTATTTGAGTCATTTCAATCAAAGATCAATTCCGATCCAAAGCTTCTCACCTCTCAAGTAACTTGCCAAGTATTGCCGATTCTCCAACACTTGTGAAGCCAAGTGTGAGGTACAATTGACCATGGAAACCGAGGGTTCTTCATCCCAATCCTTGGGAAATGATATAATGGGAGCCTTGAAGGCTCACTTGAGGCCTTTGCCCGAAAAATGGAGGATAGTAATGATACTTTGAGGAGAGAATTGAAGAGTGATGTTGATGCCTTGAGAAGTAATGTGGATGCTATGAGGGGTGAAATTTCCACTTTTAGTGGAAGACTTGATTGTGTTGAAAGTAGGAGGAACTCACGACCTTCTACTTCTAATCGTCCAAGCCAATAACTCTGCCATGACTATAACCCCCAAAACTCTTCACCAAATGCTTAACCCTCCACGAGTCCACTAAATCAACCCCAAACATCTCCTAACCGGACCCTACAAAGACCATTACATCACCAAATGAACCAAGTCCAACAAGAGGGACTTGGAACTCAAACTCCACCACCAAATGCGAACCTACTACCCCCACAACATACCACTTACCAAATGCCAAATCCCATGGACCAAAGACCTTACCCTCCACCTTTCCTAATACCACAAGTTCAAGTCACAAATAATCAAAGACCAAACACACTTCCCCAAAGGCCTCAAATCCGAAACCCACCCATCCAAATAGAGGATTATGATAGAAGGGAGTACGTATGAAGTCCCTCATGGTTATCCTTGGTTTGATGAAGAAGAGAGAGAAAGATATGATCAAAGGGGACCTTATAGTGGTAGATTCCGAGGGCATGAGGTAAGACAAGGCCATGTTGATCATCAAAGAATCCGAGACATTGGCATCAATTCTATAAAGGTTGGCATTCCGGTCTTCAAGGGAGAAAGTGACCCCGAGTTGTATCTTGCTTAGGAATCATCTTGTGAGAAATTTTTCCAAGTCAATGACTTATCCGAAGAGAAAAAGAGTTGCTACGCCATTGCTCATTTTGAAGGGTATGCCAATACTTGGTGGGATTACACCAAGAGGTTTGGTAATGTCTTGATTGGTGGCCAACCACCCCCGTGGGAAGACTTGAAAAGGGTAATGAGAGATCGGTATGTTCCGGAATAATATAGGCATGAACTCCTTGCCAAGATTTACAATCTAAAGAAAGGAAGCAAGAGTATCATGGCCTATTATGATGAATTTCAGCAACTTGTCTTGAAACTTGACCATAGAGGTGAACAAGTGCAACATGATGTTATTTGCTTCAAGGTTGGGTTGAACAAGGACATATCCTCCCGTTTGACTCTTCACAAGTTTGAAACCGTGGTTGAAGTCTTCCAAGCGGCAATGGAGATTGAAAAAGAGAACAAAGAAAGGTACAAGCCAAGATTCCAAACACCCAATTCAGGTTGGGTCCACTCCAAAGGTCCAAATCAGCAAGTTTTGGGTTTAGGTAAAGGCAAGGAACCCTCAACTTTTGTCAAGCAATCCGAGATCAAACAAGTGCCAAAATACCCCACAAGACCCGAAGGTAATAATCTTCCTACTCTTAATTCGAAAGGCCTTCAATGTTTCAAGTGTCAAAGATGGGGTCATTGGGCAAGTGAGTGTGCTACTTGTAGAAATATGATTCTAAGAGAAGGTAGGTTGTACTACCTAGGTGAGGAAGTTGAGCTTGAACCCGAGGTTGATGATGTTGGTGTGCAAAATGGAGATTTTTTTTATGGTGAACCTGAAACTACCTGTGATGATTGTGAGGAAGAAGACACTTGGCCACAAGATGGAGAGTGTATAGTTCCTAATTATGTGGTGAGGAGGTCTATGGTAAGTAAGGCACTTGAAGATCTGAGCCAAAGATAGAACTTGTGTCACATTAAATGCTTGATTAAGGGAGGGGTGTGTACTATGGTGATTGATAGTGGAAGTTGCACAAACGTTGCTAGTTCTACAATGGTGGATTTCTTGAAACTTCCTACCACTCCTCATGCTAATCCTTACAAACTATAATGGCTCAATAAATGTGGTGAGTTAAAAGTGACACGACAATGCATGATCAAGTTCATGGTAGGAAACTACCGAGATGAAGTTTGTTGTGATGTCATTCCAATGAAAGCGTGCCATTTACTACTTGGTAGACCATGGCAATATGACAAATATACCAAGCATTGATGGGAGGTTGAACACCTACTCACTTGTGCATGATGGGAAGAAGTTCACATTACACCCACTATCATCCTTCCAAGTGAATGAGATGCATCAAAAGTTAAGAGAGTTGAAAGAAAAGGGAAGCAAAAGACAAGAAACCGAAAAGAGGCAAAAGGGGGAGGTTTCGGGTTCTACCTCTTCTAAGGGAGAATTTGATAATTCTAAGTCTCAAAAGGGTGAAGTACCCATGGTTATGTTGTCTAGGAGGAAGGATTTGTTCAAGGAACAAGACATGGACACCCCTATGCTCCTCCTAGCTCATGGCCTTAATACTAACTACTCTTCTTCTTCTTCTTCTTTTTCTCCTTTTTATTCTTCTATTTCCACTTCTATTTCACTTGTTTTAAAGGAGTTTGATTATGTTTTCCCACAAGAATTACCACAAGGATTGCCCCCGATTTGGGGAATTGAGCACCAAATTGATTTGGTGCCGGGTTCACAACTTCCAAACAAACCGGCTTATAGGAGCAATCCCATGGACACTAAGGAGCTTGAGAGGATCTTCTTAAAAATGGTTACATCAAATAAAGTATGAGTCCGTGTGCTGTCCCAGTGCTTTTGGTACCAAAGAAAGATGGAACTTGGTGCATGTGCGTCGATTGTAGAGCCATCAACAAAATCACTATAAGGTATCGTCATCCAATCCCTAAAATAGATGATATGTTAGATGAGCTCCATGGTGCTTGTTTGTTTTCTAAAGTGGATCTTAGGAGTGGCTACCACCAAATTCGCATGCAACCCGGTGATGAGTGGAAGACCGCATTCAAGACCAAATTCGGTCTATATAAGTGGCTGGTCATGCCCTTTGGCCTTACCAATGCTCCTAGCACCTTTATGAGGCTAATGAATCATGTAATGAATCCTTATATTGGAAAGTTTGTGGTGGTTTACTTTGATGATGTGTTGGTATATAGTAAATCTATTGATGATCATGTGATGCATTTGAGGTATGTGTTTGAAGTGCTCCGAAAGGACAAGTTGTATGCCAACATGGAGAAGTGTTCTTTTGGTGTTGATAAAGTGATTTTCTTGGGTTTTGTCGTGAGCTCAAGGGGTGTGGAAGTGGACGAATCCAAGATAGACTCTATACGAAGTTGGCCGACCCCTAAAAGTATTGGAGAAATCCGAAGTTTTCATGGGTTGGCGAGCTTTTATAGGAGGTTTGTCAAAGGTTTTAGCTCCATAGCAGCCCCCTTGACCGAGGTTATTATAAAGGACCAACCCTTTAAGTGGGGTGATGAGCAAGCTAAGGCTTTTGAAGCCTTGAAAGCTACGCTCATCTCGGCGCCTTTGTTGCAATTGCCCGATTTTGATAAGATGTTTGAAGTTGAGTGTGACGCTAGTAAGGTTGGTATCGGGGATGTTTTGATGCAAGAAGTCAAGCCCGTTGCTTATTTTAGTGAAAAGCTCAAAGGGACAACTCTTAATTACTCGACTTATGATTTGGAGTTGTACGCCCTTGTTAGAGCTTTGGGCAATTGACAACATTATTTGTGGCCAAAGGAGTTTGTGATATGAACGTATCATGAATCATTGAAACACCTTAAGAGCCAAGACAAGTTGAATAGGCGTCATGCTAAGTGGATTGAGTTTATTGAGACTTTCCCTTATGTAAGTCATTACAAAAAGGGGAAGGAAAATGTTGTAGCCGATGTGTTGTCTAGAAAGCATGTGCTTGTTGCTACCTTGTCTTCGAAGTTGATGGGATTTGAGAACTTGCTGATGTTGTATCCCGATGATCCTACCTTTGCTCCTATTTTTAGGGAATGTGAAGAGTGGGGAAGGGACCGATGGCTTAAAGAGAATAGCAATTCCTCCTACTCTCGGTTTGATGGCTATTTGTTCAAAGGGAGGAGGTTATGTGTTCCTTATAGTTCATGGAGGGAATTGTTTGTGAGAGAGGCACATGATGGTGGCCTCATGGGGCATTTTGGGGTTGACAAAACACTCGGTATCTTAGAGGAGCAATTCTATTGGCCCAAAATACGCAAGGATGTTGCTAAAGTTTGCGACTGTCAATGCCCTGTTTTCACCAAGGTCAAAACAAGCACGACTTATGGACTCTAAAAGAATTAAATTTTGTACAGAGTCGCCACCTAATTTTTAAGGAAAATAAGGAAACCTATTTTTATTACTGACATGTATGACTGGTGTTTTAATCTGCGATAACCAGTTTAGATTCTAGGTAAGGGTTCAAATTATTCCGAAGGGAAGGGATTAGGCACCCTTCGAAATCCACAAAAGGGGGTACCCGGCTAGACTAAATTTATCAAGGAGGGAGGAGGTAAAAAATCATTCTCTTAAAAAGGGTATGAATATGTAGAGTATGTACTAAAATAATGTAATAATATATATATAGAAAGGATGTATTAAATGTATAAATAAAATCTATCGTTATAAAATATGTGTATAAAAATTATGTAAAACTATATTCTATAAAATATGTATGAAATATGCATGGGAAGAAAGTGATTTTTTTTTTTATGAAAGGAAACCACTTTGTGTTTGTAATATGTGGAAAGAAAAAAAATATTTGTATTATATAAAATTATTCTCCAATAGTATTTTAACTTAACAAATCATTTAAGGAATGTGCCGTAGAGATTAAATAAACATAAGATTTATTTTAAAGGAGGAGACTACGATATTTTCTAAAAAATGTGAATTTAACTAATTAAATAATTGAATCAATTTAATCTTTTACGTTAGTATTTACGGCTTAAGTTTTGCCTAAGCGCGTGTAATGAATATGTAAGTAAAGGATAATCCCACCCGACGCCCTAAAAGTAAAGTTTTCACTATGATCAATATTTGTACAATTGTAAGAATATAAAATACAAACAATGAGTTTGAGGAGGTCTTCTTTTAAACATCGTCTTTGAAAGTTTCTCCTGAAACCTGTATACACACTTGATATAAATATTAGAAATGAATAAATAATTATCAAAATCAAATATTTGTATATGTATAAATATAATAGATTTTCCTTTATAAAGTGGGCTCGGATTAAATTTTAGATACGCCATGGCTATGAGGTGGTTGCTCGAATTTATCGGTCGTCCTAAATCGCCTTGCCAAGATACGAATCATAAAACTTTTATGTTGTCGTGATAATGTAAAGATTTCGTCATCGCCCAAATTTATTTATTTATTGTTATGTATTTGTATACATAATGTCCCATCTTTTTATTTGTGGAGGCCTCAAAAATCGACGGATATTTTTTCATTGGCCACATTTGTGTATTATATTGTACCTTATCAGTCACCATACAAAAATCAGTAAAGGAGAAGGGCAAACTCGCCCAAAACAGCCCGTGGTGGTAGAACAGTGAAGAAACAGTAGCAAGGTCGCTAAAAAAAAAACAAATCAAAACAATGCAAAATCCACCAACAAGTAAAATGATAATGAAAAGTAAAGCAACATGATTGTAGTAGCAACGAGCAATAATTGGCAAACATAAAGAAACCATAGAAATCTTTCGAAAAGCAAAAAGGCATTAGAAATAAGATCCAAGACATAGCATGTTGTCCGGCATCCATGGGTGGTCGGAATCCATGGTGTTCGGCCGGAGTAAAATATTTCCGACCAAATTTATATAAAACAATCCAATAACACATAAAATCAACGGAACCCAATTCACAAAAGATGAGAACAAAGCGGTGGCGACCATTGGCGTTGCTTCAACGGCATCACCGGAGCAACGCCGGAAAGGTGCGAGTGCGGCCAGATCTGGCTTCCATCGGGCGAATAGTAGCCAAGGGGATAAGGGAAGAGGGACGAGCAGCGATGGGTTGGTGCCGTGAAGGTCGTCGGTAGCTCGCCGATCACCAAGTCCGGCGAAGCAGCGGCGGGAGAGAACGAGAGAGAGGAGAATAACGGGGTGAGGGAGAGAGAGGGGAGTTGTGGTGGTGTGTGAAATCCACCGGAGCTCCGACGGTGGTGGGGCGGCCGCGAGAGAGGTACGAGAGAGAGAGTGTGAGAAAGAGTAAATTGAGAGAGAAAGAGAGAGAGAGAGAGAAATTTGTGTTAGTGTATGTGTGGTGTCTGTGTGTTTTAGTGTATTGTATGAATATGTGTGTGTAAGTGTAGTGTCCACAAGTGTATTGTGTGTGTGTGTATTTATAATGGGAAAAAAAAAAATGTCATTCTTTTAACCAAAAAATAATAGGTTATCCCCCTTTATCCGTTAAATATTATTTTAATTTATCGGTTATTATTCAAAGAATATTTTATCCTTTTAACCAACATGTAAAGGCTAATATCCAAAAAATAAAACTATGTATAGTCATGTCACCTTTATTAAAGGTGAATTGTCATGTCACCTTTATTAAAGGTGAATTGTCATGTCACCTTTATTAAAGGTGACTTGTCACGTCACTTTCAATAAAGTCACCTTTAATAAAGGTGACAAGACCTCGACTTGACTGGATTATTGCCCCGTGTATCAAAATAAATGATCCGACTTATCGTTTGCAGATTGTAACTAAATAATATACAAAAATGTGTAAATATCGATATGTAATTACAGAAAATATAAACAACAATAGAAAATATAATTATCCTGAAAAATGTATTATGATGTAAATTGTTAAAAATGTAGTGTACTACAAAGAATTGTTGTGTTATGTTGTGTACGTGTACAGATGACTGTGAAAAAATTAAAATGACAATAAATTGATAAAAATCCTAAAAGAAGGAGAGTTATCAATAAATTGTGTAAAAATGTGTAAAAAATGTATTTTGTGCTCTTTAACGATCAGGAAGCCTGAAGACGTTAATTTTAAGCACGGAGAGCCAAAATTGGGTGTCAACAACTTGCCCTTTTTCGTATGAAGACAATGTAGTTGTCTTCAGACGAAAACATTGACGTGTAGCCAATTTTGTTCGACAAATATCATATTCGATCAAAAATTTGATCGAACTCTGAATTAGAGTTGCCTACATACCTCGAGTTGCTCGAGGATCAGGTCGGGTGTAGTTCAAAAGATTAGGAAAATATGTTTTTGTCCTATTATTATGGGCGGACGACCCTGTGAAAATGATTGTGGAGAGAAAGAATGTTTGGGAGTGAAAGCGTTTGCACATTCCCGGCGTCCTTCAAAATTGCCCCAGTATCAAGTTGTGAAATGTTGGGGATGCAAGATTGTATACTCGCTGGGGAGAAAGAATGATCATGTGGTTGTGATGACCGAGCTCTGCATAGAGCTTCCTACATATCTCGCGTGTTACGAGAATCAGGTCAATGTAGTTCTAAATGAAGAAATAGGGTAAATTTTGAGGCGGTTTTTAAAATTTTGCCCCAGTGTATGATTTGTGGTAACACTGAACTTCTCTAAAGGAACTTTAAAAGAAAGTCTTGTTGTTGTGGCTGGTATTTTTGATTGAAACGATGCATGATGTCTCCGATTGTCTGCGGAGACTATGTGATGAATGATGTTTCCTATTGTCTACGGAGACTTGATGATGAATGACGTCTTCGATTGTCTACGAAGACTATGTGAATGTCGTAAAATCCTCCGATTGTCTGTCGGAGACTTATGATGCATGATATCTCCAATTGTCTATGGAGACTGATGTTGGTGTAAAGTCCTCCGATTGTCTGTCGGGGACTTATGATGCATGATATCTCCAATTGTCTATGGAGACTGATGTTGGTGTAAAGTCCTCCGATTGTCTTCGGGGATTTAATGTATGACATCTCCGATTGTCTACGGAGAGTGATGATGATGTAAAATCCTTCGATTGTCTTCGGGGATTTAATGCATGACATCTCCGATTGTCTATGGAGATCGATTTTGGTTGTTGTGAAGTCCTTCGATTGTTTACGAGGACTTAATGCATGATATCTCCGATTGTCTACGGAGACTTGATGTTGGTTGTTGTAAAGTCCTCCGATTGTTTACGGGGACTTAATGCATGATATCTCTGATTGTCTACAGAGACTTGATGTTGATTGTTGTAAAGTCCTCCGATTGTTTACGGGGACTCAATGAATGATATCTCTGATTGTCTACAGAGACTTGATGTTGAATGTCGTCTTCGATTGTCGACAAAGACTAAGGCCCTCAGCTGCCAATGTGATTGAAATGTAAAGAGCCCTCGACTGGCGGAGCAATTAAAATGTAATAGCCTCTCGACTGGCGGGGCTATTGGAATTCTAAGGGCTCTCGACTGTCGGAGCAATTGAAATATCATAGTCTCTCGACTGGCGGGACTATTAAAATGTAAGGGCTCTCGACTGGCGGAGCAATTGAAATATAATAGCCTCTCGATTGGCTAGGCTATTGGAATCTGAGGGCTCTCGACTAGCCGAGCAATTGAAATACAATAGCCTCTCGACTGGCGGGGCTATTGAGATGTAAAGTGCTCTCGACTGGCGGAGCAATTTAAAAGGTAATAGCCTCTCGACTGGCGGGGCTATTGAAATGTAATAGTCTCTCGATTGGCGGGACTATTAAAATGTAAGGGGCTCTCGACTGTCGGAGCCATTAAAATGTAATAGCCTCTCGACTGGCGGGGCTATTGAAATGCAAAGGGCTTTCGACTGGCGGAGCCATTAAAATGTAATAGCCTCTCGACTGGCGGGGCTATTGAAATGCAATGGGCTCTCGACTGGCGGAGCAATTGAAATATAATAGTCTCTCGACTGAAGGGACTATTAAATGTAAGGGCTCTCGACTGGCGGAGCAATTGAAATATAATAGTCTCTCGACTGGCGAGACTATTGAAATGTAAAGGGCTCTCGACTGGCGGAGCCATTAAAAGGTAATAGCCTCTCGACTGGCGGGGCTATTGAAATGTAAAGGGCTCTCGACTGACGGAGCCATTAAAAGATAATAGCCTCTCGACTGGCGGGGCTATGGAAATGGAATGGGCTCTCGACTGGCGGAGCCATTAAAATGTAATAGCCTCTCGACTAGCGGGGCTATTAAATTGTAATGGGCTCTCGACTAATGGAGCCACTAAAATGTAATAGCCACTCGACTGACGGGGCAATTAAAATGTAAAGGGCTCTCGACTGGCGGAGCCATTAAAAGGTAATAGCCTCTCGACTGGGGGGGCTATGGAAATGGAAGAGACCCTAATTAGAAGGAAGACACTTAATAGAAAAGTAAAATGTTTGTATTTGAAGGTGAGTGATTGAGAAGGAAAGTCGACTATCTGTATTTGAAGGTAGACGCCCTGAGAAGTAAAAATGCCCGTGTTCGAAAGTGGAAATCTTGAAAAAGAAAGAAAATTTGTTTGTATTTGGAGGTGGGTGCTTTGAAAAAGAATGAAAAATTATTTTTTTATTTTCTTTGTGAAAATGCTGACATGTGAAAAAGACATAATCGTCTCCTGACTTTAGTTGGTACCAATAATTAGTAGTATGCATAAGAATTCTCTCGTTTTCTTCCCAGCTAACCGAGATCGATTTTGAGGTAATTCCTATAGTTTCAAGTGGTACCTCAGACATACCTAAGTATCGACAAGATTTGTTCATCTTGCTTCAAACAAAGATCTTGAACTATACCTATCCTCATGTTTCGAGTGCCCTCCCAAGAAAGAAAGTCCCATTTTCACACATGTTTGAGTAGTTTACTTTGAAATTCGGGGACGTCCAAAGAAATACACTCTCACTCAGAAGGAAATTCAATGCATGCAATTATGATACCATAGGCTTGACCTTCATGTAAGTATCCACTAATGTGAGAACACTTGGAATAGGATCATGTAGGACTTGTTATCGGCTTGTAATGTAGGCTTGGGGATGGGTAGGATGACATTTGGGATGAAAGTGACTAATCCCTCAATGAGCGTCGCACTGTATCTGTGCTTTTGATATTTATTGCACTTTGACGTTTGATCTTCTTTGTCTCGCTTTGTTGCCCCTCGTTTTGTATTTGCTCCGACTTCTTTTGTTGGAGTCCTTCCCCTTTTCTTCATAATATATATATTTTTCATTCACTTTTTTTTTCAATAGGGGTTTTTTGCTCCTTCTTGTTTGAAGTAGGCTTTTCATTTTTGTTCTTTTGGGACCTTTGTATCTTTCGCCTTTGACATCTTTGATCTTGGATCTTTGTCCGCAATTTGCACGTATTTAGTGCACTCAAGGAGGTTGGGTCAAGAGAGGGATAGTGCATGTAAGCACTCAAAAGGTATGGGCTAAGATGTAGTTGTCCAAAGAAAAGGCTTTAGGCTCAAAGGGGAATTCTAGGGATTAATGTCATTTGGTGGGTTATGAAAGGCTCAATCGGGTCAAAGAGGGCCCACGATCCTTTCCTAAACCAAGTGTAACTCAGAATTTCGCCTCAACAAACATTTAGGCCAAGTTCTAGATCAATAATGCAATGTAATGAATTAATCTAAAACTCACCACATAATGCACATGAAACAATGAGGTCGGCTTCGTTCTTATCTTGGATGTATGCAAGAGAATTCTTCAAGTATCACTTAGGTGTGATTAAGAGGTATCAAAAGAATCTATGGTTTACCATGAAATCGATCCTCTCCATCATACCAATTTGTTCTTTCCCATGCACACTCCTAACTGTGTTGGTACCAGCCAAGTAAGAACTTTGATTTCTTTTTCTATTTTCTTATTTTTTTGAAAGCGTGGGACCGAATCCAAATGAGGACTGCCTACGTATCTTGTGAAAACAAGAATCAGGTCTGCGTAGTTCAGGACAGACTTGTGGATTTGTATGTGGCATGTATGATTGTCATGAAGCGATGTCCATCCTTGAAAATGACATGAAAGGCGACCGAGTGGAAACTGCTCGTAGACATGAAGCATTGAAATTACTCCGATCAGACGACCAAGAAGATGTATGTCAAGTGTAGACAAAGCTTTGACATTATTTCATTATGTTGACATGATTGAGATGGTCGTACATTGGAGAAGTTATGACATTAATTTGCCACAGTTAAAAGGATTGTTATGGCTGAAAGGGTGTTGACCCTTGCTTTTGAAAGTGAGGATCGATCGTCATAAATTTAATGGTTTACGACTTTCGAAAGAAGAAAGCTTGATTTTCTTGAACCAAAATTAGGTGAGAATTTAGAAGTAGGCCAGCTAAGCACTAATGTCATTGAGATTTGGATTTGTGGGGGTTATTGATTTGCGCTCTCAGAAGACATTTAAAGAGCGACTTTGAACTGTTTCAAAAAATTGCCCCAGTTTGAATACCGAAGAAATTATTCTGAAACAGTGAAGAGACCGAACCCTAATATAGGGCTGCCTACGTATCTTGTCATGACAAGAATCAGGTCGAAACGTAGTTCAGACAGTTCCGCAGTTATTGGTGGTTTGTATGATTATTATGGACCGCTTATGGCATTAAAAAAGAAGTGTGGTATGACTAAGAGTTCGAATTCAAAAATATATTTCGATATTGAAAAGAATGTACAAGAAATGTATTAATCGTGCTTGGAAAAAGATGGCAGAGCCCAAAAGAATGATTGTAAGGATAAAAAATGGATGTGAAGTGATACGACGGTAAAGGATGATCGTAGAGGTTGAAAATGAATGTGAGTAATTAAAAATATTCTAAATTCAACACAAATCAATCAAAATTATCAGACATAGTAGACAATGTTGAACATGTCGTGTAAAGTATATGTATGGCTAAAGAATGTACAATGAATGCTAAAAATGTATAATATCTCATAACATGTATCAAGTAAAGAATGAATGACACATAAAAAATAAAAATTTATCCGATCAAAGTTATGATCAAAATCGTGTATAGATATGACCTAAGGATTCTAAGAATAGATTCACCTAGATTGATAGAGGGTATTCGGACAACCGCGAGGGGGTGAACGATAACCTAAAAGCTCCTACTCTAAAACTAAGGAATCCAAAGAAGGTTTGGGGGAGTACAAGACACCCCCCGCGTGAACCACAGTGTGTGAAGTGTACGGCCAAAGACTCGATAGAATCGCAATTACAATTAAATACAGTGAAACTATGTAGCTGTTTTTAGAATGTACAGATACAATGAATAATGAATCAAAGAATTAATAGTACTGTAAAACTTATTTGTGCAAATAATGTAAAACATTTGTGAGCAAAACACAAATAATTCACACAATTTGCAGTGTATGAAACAAATAAAGAATCAATAAATTAAATAATTAGCATATGCAAAAATGTAAAAGTACCTCCCTCAATTGAAAAATTGAGTCTATTTTGGTTAGAACCTGCATCATCCCCAGCAGAGTTGCCATTCTGTCAATGCCCTGTTTTCACCAAGGTCAAAACAAGCACGACTTATGGACTCTAAAAGAATTAAATTTTGTACAGAGTCGCCACCTAATTTTTAAGGAAAATAAGGAAACCTATTTTTATTACTGACATGTATGACTTGTGTTTTAATCTGCGATAACCAGTTTAGATTCTAGGTAAGGGTTCAAATTATTCCGAAGGGAAGGGATTAGGCACCCTTCGAAATCCACAAAAGGTGGTACCCGACTAGACTAAATTTATCAAGGAGGGAGGAGGTAAAAAATCATTCTCTTAAAAAGGGTATGAATATGTAGAGTATGTACTAAAATAATGTAATAATATATATATATAGAAAGGATGTATTAAATGTATAAATAAAATCTATCGTTATAAAATATGTGTATAAAAATTATGTAAAACTATATTCTATAAAATATGTATGAAATATGCATGGGAAGAAAGTGATTTTTTTTTTTATGAAAGGAAACCACTTTGTGTTTGTAATATGTGGAAAGAAAAAAAATATTTGTATTATATAAAATTATTCTCCAATAGTATTTTAACTTAACAAATCATTTAAGGAATGTGCCGTAGAGATTAAATAAACATAAGATTTATTTTAAAGGAGGAGACTACGATATTTTCTAAAAAATGTGAATTTAACTAATTAAATAATTGAATCAATTTAATCTTTTATGTTAGTATTTACGGCTTAAGTTTTGCCTAAGCGCGTGTAATGAATATGTAAGTAAAGGATAATCCCACCCGACGCCCCAAAAGTAAAGTTTTCACTATGATCAATATTTGTACAATTGTAAGAATATAAAATACAAACAATGAGTTTGAGGAGGTCTTCTTTTAAACATCGTCTTTGAAAGTTTCTCCTGAAACCTGTATACACACATGATATAAATATTAGAAATGAATAAATAATTATCAAAATCAAATATTTGTATATGTATAAATATAATAGATTTTCCTTTATAAAGTGGGCTCGGATTAAATTTTAGATACGCCATGGCTATGAGGTGGTTGCTCGAATTTATCGGCCGTCCTAAATCGCCTTGCCAAGATACGAATCATAAAACTTTTATGTTGTCGTGATAATGTAAAGATTTCGTCATCGCCCAAATTTATTTATTTATTGTTATGTATTTGTATACATAATGTCCCATCTTTTTATTTGTGGAGGCCTCAAAAATCGACGGATATTTTTTCATTGGCCACATTTGTGTATTATATTGTACCTTATCAGTCACCATACAAAAATCAGTAAAGGAGAAGGGCAAACTCGCCCAAAACAGCCCGTGGTGGTAGAACAGTGAAGAAACAGTAGCAAGGTCGCTAAAAAAAAAACAAATCAAAACAATGCAAAATCCACCAACAAGTAAAATGATAATGAAAAGTAAAGCAACATGATTGTAGTAGCAACGAGCAATAATTGGCAAACATAAAGAAACCATAGAAATCTTTCGGAAAGCAAAAAGGCATTAGAAATAAGATCTAAGACATAGCATGTTGTCCGGCATCCATGGGTGGTCGGAATCCATGGTGTTCGGCCGGAGTAAAATATTTCCGACCAAATTTATATAAAACAATCCAATAACACATAAAATCAACGGAACCCAATTCACAAGATATGAGAACAAAGCGGTGGCGACCATTGGCGTTGCTTCAACGGCATCACCGGAGCAACGCCGGAAAGGTGCGAGTGCGGCCAGATCTGGCTTCCATCGGGCAAATAGTAGCCAAGGGGATAAGGGAAGAGGGACGAGCAGCGATGGGTTGGTGCCGTGAAGGTCGTCGGTAGCTCGCCGATCACCAAGTCCGGCGAAGCAGCGGCGGGAGAGAACGAGAGAGAGGAGAATAACGGGGTGAGGGAGAGAGAGGGGAGTTGTGGTGGTGTGTGAAATCCACCAGAGCTCCGACGATGGTGGGGCGGCCGCGAGAGAGGTGCGAGAGAGAGAGTGTGAGAAAGAGTAAATTGAGAGAGAAAGAGAGAGAGAGAGAGAAATTTGTGTTAGTGTATGTGTGGTGTCTGTGTGTTTTAGTGTATTGTATGAATATGTGTGTGTAAGTGTAGTGTCCACAAGTGTATTGTGTGTGTGTGTATTTATAATGGGAAAAAAAAAATGTCATTCTTTTAACCAAAAAATAATAAGTTATCCTCCTTTATCCGTTAAATATTATTTTAATTTATCGGTTATTATTCAAAGAATATTTTATCATTTTAACCAACATGTAAAGGCTAATATCCAAAAAATAAAACTATGTATAGTCATGTCACCTTTATTAAAGGTGAATTGTCATGTCACCTTTATTAAAGGTGAATTGTCATGTCACCTTTATTAAAGGTGAATTGTCACGTCACTTTCAATAAAGGTGACAAGACCTCGACTTGACTGGATTATTGCTCCGTGTATCAAAATAAATGATCCGACTTATCGTTTGCAGATTGTAACTAAATAATATACAAAAATGTGTAAATATCGATATGTAATTACAGAAAATATAAACAACAATAGAAAATATAATTATCCTGAAAAATGTATTATGATGTAAATTGTTAAAAATGTAGTGTACTACAAAGAATTGTTGTGTTATGTTGTGTACGTGTACAGATGACTGTGAAAAAATTAAAATGACAATAAATTGATAAAAATCCTAAAAGAAGGAGAGTTATCAATAAATTGTGTAAAAATGTGTAAAAAATGTATTTTGTGCTCTTTAACTATCAGGAAGCCTGAAGACGTTAATTTTAAGCACGGAGAGCCAAAATTGGGTGTCAACAACGACCAATGTATGGATTGCCAGAGTGCAAAATCTCACCTCCTAACTCAAGGATTGTACACCCCACTTCCCACTCCCTTTAGACCTTGGTTAGATATTTCAATGGACTTTGTTTTGGGGCTGCCAAGGACTAGAAAGGGTCGAGATAGCATTTTTGTTGTTGTTGATAGATTCTCCAAAATGGCTCATTTCATTCCATGTACTAAAACCGAGGATGCTCCTAGTGTAGCTTCATTATTTGTTGAACATGTTGTAAAGCTTCACAGAATCCCAAGGACTATTGTGACTGATAGGGACTCAAAGTTCCTAAGTCTCTTTTGGAAGTCCATGTGGGGTAGGCTTGGAACGAAGTTGCTTTTCTCCACGTCTTGCCACCCACAAACTGATGGCCAAACGGAGGTAGTAAATAGAACCTTAGGGTCTATGCTACGTTCTATGGTTAAAAGTAAAATTACTTCATGGGAAGATCACCTACCCTTGGTGGAATTTGCATATAATCGGGTAATACATTCAAGTACGGGAATGACGCCCTTTGAGTGTGTTTATGGCATGAATCCCCTTACCCCTTTAGATCTCACTCCTTTGTCTAGTGATCTCATGATAAGCTTAGATGGATGTAAAAGAGCCGAGGCAATGAAAAAAATGCATGAGAAGTTGCGGATCAAGCTTGAAAAGAAGAACCAAGAGGTTGTAAAAAGGGTGAACAAAGGTAGAAGAAGGCTTATGCTTGAACCCAGAGATTGGGTATGGGTACACTTAAGGAAGGAGCGGTTCCCGAATCAAAGGAAAGATAATCTTATGCCCCGGGGAGATGGACCCTTCCAAGTGCTTAAACGGATCAACGACAATGCATACCAAATAGATCTACCTTCGGATTACCAAGTTCACAATACTCTCAATATTTGTGACCTTTCACCCGTGGCCACTCTTAATGTTGATGAATCAGCAAGTTTGAGGACAAACTCTCTTCAATATGGAGAGGATGATGTAAGTATCAAGCCCTCAAGACCTTTTATAAGGAACCAAACCAAGGAACTTCAACAACTTCAAGCTTTGTTCATGCACTTGAATGTTTGTGAAGGTGTTGTAGATTCGGCCAAGAGAGGGAATTCTTTGATTTGTAAAGAAAGGACTTGAAGAGTCTATATTCTACAAGGGGAAAGATGGACTTTCACTTTAAAAACCAACACTCTAGGGGCGCCTCTTATCTTTAGTTCATTAAGGGTAGTTTTGACATTTGGCATATAATAGTATAAATAGACCATTTTACTTCTCTTTTCATTAGATTTTGATGACATTAAAACTTACTCATATTTTGTAGCTTTAGTCTTGTAGTTGATAGTGTAGAATCCGAAAATTGGGTCTTTGATATTTGAATTTAGGGTTTCACTTGTCTTGGATAATTTGGCAAGAAAGGTGTGCTTGAGGAAGAGTGATTCCTTTGGGTCGCCTAAGAGGAAGGTTTGAACTCTTGTTTGTGAAGTGTGTTTGAATATTTGAAACATCTTCTAGTGTTAATCACTTAATAAGAGTAAGGGTCTTTCTATCTATCTTTAAATTTCAAGTATTCTTCTTCTTCATCTCCATTCTATGTGTTGTTTTTCTCTTTGTTTGGTTGCTGAAATTTGCATCTTAGTAACCATTTTCGTGTGTTCATAGCCTTTTGTCTATCACCCTTCATGTGCATTCTCTCATCATGTGCCCCGAGATACTACACCAAAAGCAAACATTCATTCCAAATCGACATTTACCTAAATGAAACTTCCTGTAGTGTTGACACGACTGACGAGAAAACCTTGATTGGCTCATACTTCCTTGTTCTCGATACCCCGCTGTCTGAATCCCACTACTTTGCCCAATGTAACTACCTCTAAACCTTTGGAATTGGGATGCAGTACCTGTTGTAGGATAAAAAAAATGATGGTCTCAGCGATCTATTAAAAACTCGAGGCCTAAATTCTCCTTGGGATTCTATGAACTATCCCATAGGTTTAGCCCTCTTTGACGGCCCCCTTTTAAATTCTTGCGCCCTTCTCCTTTGCCTCTGTTCCTCCATCTTCTGTGTAAAATCTTGTATCCTGGATATATACATATCTCTATTCAATGCAGCAATAGTACAATCCCTAACCAAATATGGATCCAATCTATCCACATACCGATGAACTCTGTCAGCCATAGTAGCTACCACATTAGGAGCATACCTGGCCAAAGAGTTAAATCGAAGACTGTACTCTCTGACGCTCATATTCCATTGACGAAGATTTAAAAACTGGTCTGCATGAACCTCTCGGATCTCATATGGAAGGTAGTGATCAAGGAATTCCACTTTGAATTCTTCCCAACTAGCTGGAAGTGCACCGATACCCCTAGATAATTTCCAATCTTCGTACCACAATATAGCCTCTCCTTTTAATCTATACGCTGCAAGCTCAAATGTTTCTATACCCGACACATGCATAACATCTAAAGCCCTTTTAATTTGGTCCATGAAGTCTTGTGGGTCTTCATTAAGATTTGACCCGGTGAACGTAGGAGGATCTAATTTCAGAAAATCCTGTGTCCGCCGACAAGCTGCCCTGGCCACACTGTCATTACTTGTCGTTCGACCAACTTGTCCTTGATTTTGTGCAGCAACTATATGAGTCAACATTTGTACCGCATTCCTTAGATCCTGCTCAGTAGCATTAATAGGTGGTTTTGGGGATAAGGCCAATGAATGTCCAAACTGACAAAATGTGATCCTACGGGAAGGGAGATTGTATTATCTTAGTGAGGAGGTGGGCCTTTAAAAGGGGGAGTATGAGGCCGAGCCTCAAGATGGAGAGAAACCCGATAATGGACCACATGATGATGATGGTGATGATGGTGAAGATGTTTATCTGCAAGAAGGGGAGTGTGTGGTTCCAAACTTTGTGGTTAGGCGCGTCATGATTAGTAAGGCAATCGATGACCCAAGTCAAAGGGAGAATCTATTCCATACTAAATGTCCTGTAAAGAGGAGTGTGTGCACTTTGGTGATCGATAGTGGTAGTTGTGAAAATGTTGTCATTGTTGCTATGGTGAACTTCTTGAAGTTGCCAACTACACCTCACACTAGTCCTTACAAGTTACAATGGTTGAATGAATGTGGTGAATTAAAGGTCACAAGGCAATGTGTGATACGGTTTAAGGTGGGAAACTACAACGATGAAGTTCTTTGTGACGTGATACCCATGCAAGCGTGTCACTTGTTGTTAGGTAGACCTTGGCAGTATGATAGGTCTACCAAACATGATGGGGGGTCCAATCGATATACGCTTGAGAAGATGGCCGAAAGGTTACGCTTCATCCTCTTTCGCCTTCCCAAGTAAATGAGTGGCATCAAAGGATGAGAGAATTGAAGAAAAAGGGACAGAAATCTGAAAAAGGAGAAAAAAGAGGGGATCCCGTAGGTGGGGCAGTAGGGGCATCCGAGGCTGCCTCAATATCAAAAGGGACAAAAAACATGGTGATTTTGGTTAGGAAGAAGGAACTCTTCGTGGATCATGATGAGGACACGCCTATGTTACTTTTGGCTCATTGTTTTAATACTAACCCCACTAATTCTTCCATTTCCCCTTTGATTTGTTGTTTGTTGCAGGATTATGAAGATGTATTTCCTAAAGAACTTTCGCAAGGATTGCCCCTGCTTCGGGGAATTGAGCACCAAATTGACTTTGTGCCGGGATCACAATTGCCAAACAAGCCGGCTTATAGGAGCAACCCTACGGACACCAAGGAATTGCAACGTCAAGTTGGGGAGCTCCTCAACAAAGGGTATATCAAGGAGAGCATGACTCCTTGTGCGGTTTCGGCTCTACTAGTACCCAAAAAGGATGGAACGCGACGTATGTGTATGGACTGCCGAGCCATCAACAAGATTACGGTAAAATATCGCCACCCTATCCCTCGATTAGATGACATGCTAGATGAATTGAGTGGTTCATGTTTGTTTTCCTAGATTGATTTAAGAAGTGGATATCACCAAATAAGAATGCAACCCAGTGATGAATGGAAAACCGCTTTCAAGACCAAGTTTGGTCTCTATGAATGGATGGTTATGCCCTTCGGCCTAACAAACACTCTAAGTACTTTTATGAGGCTAATGAATCATGTGATGAGGCCATTTATTGGCAAGTTTGTTTTTGTCTACTTTGATGATGTCTTGGTTTATAGCAAGTATTTAGAAAAGCATGTGATGCATTTACAATATGTGCTTGATGTCCTTAGAAAGGAAAAAATGTATGCAAATTTGAAAAAATGCTCCTTTGGTGTTAATGAAGTTGTTTTCTTGGGTTTTGTTGTTAGTTCAAGAGGGGTCAAAGTGGATGAATCCAAGATAAACGCTATCAAAAATTGGCCAACCCCACAAACTGTTGGAGAAGTAAGAAGCTTCCACGGGTTGGCTAGTTTTTATAGAAGGTTTGTCAAAGGATTTAGCACTATAGCCGCCCCCTTGACCAAGGTCATTCGGAAAGAACAACCCTTCAAGTGGGGTGACAAGAAAGCTAAGACTTTTGAAGCGTTGAAAGCTATGCTCATCTCCGCGCCCTTGTTATAATTTCCCGACTTTGATAAGACATTCGAAGTCGAGTGCAATGCGAGTAAATTAGGCATAGGGGCTGTTTTGATGCAAGATTTAAAACCCATTGCTTACTTTAGCGAAAAGCTCAAACGAGCAACTTTAAACTACTCCACGTATGATTTTGAGTTATATGCCTTGATTAGAGCCTTGGCCACTTGGCAACACTACCTATGGCCTAAGGAGTTCGTGATCCGAACGGACCATGAATCCTTAAAGCATATTCGGGCCCAAGACAAGATTAACGAATGACATGCCAAATGGATTGAGTTCCTTGAGACCTTTCCTTATGTTATCCAATACAAAAAGGGTAAAGACAATGTAGTAGCCGATGCTTTGTCTAGAAAACATGTTCTTATGTCCACTTTGTCATCAAAATTGATGGTGTTTGAGAGCTTAAGAGGATTGTATCCCAAGGACCCTAACATTACTCCTATCTTTAGGGAATACGAAGAATTGGGTAGGGATAAGTGGGATTCGGCTAGGGGTTCGAATCCCTATGCCAAGTTTGATGGTTACTTATTTAAAGGTAGATGATTGTGTGTACCCTCTAGCTCTTAGAGAGAGTTTTTTGTGAGGGAAGCACATGATGGCGGCCTACTGGGTCATTTTGGGGTCAAAAAGACCTTCGGAATATTGGAGGAGCAATTCTATTGGCCCAAAATGCACAAGGATGTGGCTAGGATTTGCGGCCAATGTGTAGAATACAAAAGAGCCAAATCTCGGCTCCTACCTCACGGGTTGTACACCCTGCTGCCCACCCCTCTACGTCCTTGGCTTGATATATCTATGGATTTCGTGTTGGGGCTGACAAGGACTCGACGAGGCTAGGATAGTATCTTTGTTATAGTCGATCGATTTTCTAAAATGGCGCACTTTATTCCTTTCATGGTGTTCATAGGACCATTGTGAGTGATAGGGACTCTAAGTTTCTAAGTCACTTTTGGAAGTCCATGAGGGGTAGGCTTGGTACCAAGTTGTTGTTCTCTACGTCCTGCCACCCACAAACCGATGGCCAAATGGAAGTAGTAAATAGTACTTTGGGTGCTATGCTACGTTCTATGGTTAAGGGAAAAGTGACTTCTTGGGAAGAGCACTTACCATTGATTGAATTTGCCTATAACCGTGTCATACACTCAAGTACGGGAATGACTCCCTGAGTGTGTATACGGCTTCAACCCCCTTACCCCTTTGGATTTAACGCCTTTGCCAAGTAATCTCATGATTAGCTTATATGGAATAAAGCGGGCAGATTCTATGAAGAAGTTAAATGAGAAGGTGCGGCTTCAACTTGAGAATAAAAACCAAGAGATTGCAAGGAGGGCCAACAAGGGGAGAAAGAAATTCATTCTTAAACTGGGAGATTGGGTGTGGGTGCATCTTCGGAAGGATCGGTTTCCATCTCAAAGAAAGTCCAAATTGATGCTGAGGGGAGATGGTCCATTCCAAGTACTTGAGAGAATCAATGACAATGCCTACAAGATTGACCTTTCACCGGAATATCAAGTGCACAACACCTTCAACGTTTGTGATCTTTCTCTCGTGGATGCGGTTGAAGATGACCAAATGCCAAATTTGAGGTCAAATTCCTCTCAAGATGGAGAGGATGATACGGGTGGGACAAGCTGTCCAACAAGTCCACGACCATTCAAACGAAGCCAAGCTCGAGAATTACAAAAACTCCAAGCCTTGTTCATGCAAATGGTCGTGTGTGAGTTGGTGACTGATACATCTAATGATTTAAATGTTTTTAAGTGTGAAGAGGGACCTTGAAGTGTAATAAACTTACACTCCAAGGCCGCCCATGGCAAGGGACAAGCTTGTCATTTTTTCCTTGTAATATAAATAGACAATATTAGGGTTACTTGGGGTAGTTCTTCCATTATCATTTTAAAACATAACACTTGTAATATTTTGGATCTCTCTCTACTCCATCTCACAATTAGAGTGATACTTGTGTTGTATCTTGGCTAAAAACAAGGATCTTGAGGTCATAGAGTTCCTCTTGGTCCAAGTAAGAACTTGGTGTTAATATTCGTTAGTCTTAGGGTCCTCTCTTGTTTTTAGGGTTCTTAGACTCTTTAATCTTATATGTCAAGTTACTATCTTCTTGTGACATTGTTATTGTTGTGTTTGTATTCTTGAAGTCTAGTGAAGCCGTGTGGGGCTCTTTCGATTCACTAGCATTTGCTGAAAATTGTTGATCTTGTGTTAGTTTGTTCTTCTTGTTGTTGATTGTTGGGAACTTTTGTGTTGTGGACTTGATAGTGTATCACTTATGCCCCCAGAGCTACCACCCATAAATCAATATATCAGGTTCGGCTCGAGCTAGGTTTTCACCTCCAGAGCTTCCCCCTGTCAGGTTCAGCTCGAGCTAGGCTTTCGCCCCCAGAGCTAGCCCCTGATCCAATAATCTCGGGATCGGCTTGAGATAGGCTTTCTCCCCTAAAGCTACCACCTGTACTCAAACAACTATGCATTACTTCATTTCTTTACTTTTGTGATATTGATACATTGGTGGTTGTAACATTATTGGAGCTTTGGAACATCAGTCAATGAGTAAGAGACACGTGAATAACAATTGCTAACAAACCTGAAATAAAATACTTTGAAACATTTTGAAATGGAGACAAGTGCGGTAACGATGTGAACAATAGGTGCTGCCAAAGGATACGGAAAAGAGTAAACTTACATACCTTATCTTCTCAATATGAGAATACAACAATTCAGCTCCTTTCTTACGTGTTACTCTACAACACAAGTACATAACGGAGCTCACATTAACAACTAACTACATCACAAGTTCACAAGACGATAATGAGCTATGTGACTGCCATATAATGTCATTTCAGCCTCCTACAATACAAGTTACTGCATCACCATACCAACAACACCAAAACATTCCACACATCAACCTAGCTATCACAAACCGATGGAATTTCATACCAAGTTTATACTTTACACTTCCTCCTTACCATAACGTCACATTTACTCTATCAGGTCACCCAAATACCTTTTACAACAACACATTAAAAACAATCCACAATTGATACAATTCAAAATGCCTCCGGACTACCCCCTTAGAGCCATCCAAAGGGTACCATAAGTTGACGATTGCATCCAAGAAGGGTAGAGGGGCCTTAGAGGGTCAAAGAGAAGCAAAAACAAGCAAAACGAACATCTTGAAGGACCTGCGGAGCAACCTGCACCCATAGGGGATGAGGTACGGCTGCAGGAGCCCTCCTGGCCCGTCCAAAGCCACCTACTGTGCTACCTGCACCCACAGGTGCCTCATCCGCAAAGGCGAATGCCCGGTTTGGCTGCTATGGTTCACTTTTGGGTCCATCTTTGTAATAAATGGTCCATGGCCATAAGTAAGCTTATCTTTTTATATTTTAGGTTAACTTTGATGCCAACGAACAATTATGATTTCAAAATGCACATGAACACCACAAAACTATATTCTCCTTTCAATACACCACCGGTTCCATGCACAATTTCACAACAACAATTCCACAAGTCATTCACAAAGAGAAAGCAAGTTAGGGACATAACCACATCCTAATATGTTAAAATTTAATCCATAAAATTCACCTTCTTCAAAACCTCAAGTCCCCTTTCAAGTTTGAACCACATAGAAGGTAAGTCCTTTGCCGATTAAGCAAAAGTGGATTGTTTTACATATAGTGGACTGCTCAACACTTTGTTAACATAACCAACATGATTTACACACCCTATTATGCATATAATATATTAAAACATAATATTAAACACTTACCAAAGCTTGCAAGTGGAAGATCTTGTCCAAAGGGAGTAGTTGCTTAGGGTTTGAAAGAGGAGAGAAATATCTCTTGGAAAAATCTAGAATTTGCAAGTGTGTTGTGGTGAATAAAATCTGATTTTTGACCTTATATAGTCCCTTCAAATCACCTCCCTTAATGGTCATCCTTATCCAAACTTTTTTTCAATAGATGAGGTGTTTACTTGGTCAACTTTTGGAATGGATCATTTCCTTTTTGGGTCATGTCGTTCTTGCTTAATTTTTGGGCCTCATTTGAGCCCATTAGCATGGGATTAATTCAGCCCAAGAATTTTAGTAGATGATTCACCTACTATTTCTAGTTTAAATACTTCCGTCACTGTTAAGTTAGTCGCATAAGTTCAAAAATGCACGGGGTGTTACCGAAGATGCGGAAGACTTTAAAGTACAAAGGGAACAAAGAAACAAGAGAAACAAAGATAAAAGGGATAAAGAGGTAGACACAAAAATGGAATCAAAGGCAACCAATTCTATAAAAAGAAAAGACCTCCTTCAAATATCCAAATAAGCACCTACACCTATGAGAAAGACCTCAAGGGAATTAGATTTCCAAGCAATCCTCCTTTCTAAACTTGAAAAAATGAAAAGTTTCAACAGGCTCTCAAACTCTCAAAAGAGTATTTAATATTCAATATTCATCAAGATAATATACCCTAAAATGAGTTATTCCCCCTTATTTATAGCCTACACTAATAATTACAAAAATACCCTTAATGAAATAAGGGTCTTCTTTAGCATGAGGCTTGAATATCAAGAATAACCACTTTACGTCTATAGCCTCTTTCTTCCCTTTTCATCTTTCTTTCTTGTACTTCCACTTTAGCATATTCTCGAGCTTCAACTCTTCATTCCATGATATTTATGAGTCTCGGCTTGCACCACATCCCTTAGCATATATTACAACCCTTAAAGTCCTACTTGATCTTGAGCTTTGACATTCTTATATTAGTGGAGTACTACAATAAGGGCAAGCTTAAGGTTCATCTTATGTTACAAGTGAATTCTTTGTGAGAGTGAGCGAAATTTGATTCTTACACCCATTCTTGTGTTAAATGGAATACTTGCGAAGTGAATATGGGTGACTTTCTTATGGTGAGGGCGCATGTTTGATGATAGATAGGTGACATATATTATATATTTGTTGAGTAATATGCATGATTTTGCCAACTTGGTAGAGTCAATTCTTGAGGCTAGGAGATTTTGATGTAGTATTCACGTGTTCGGAGTTGCAATATGGCATGCTGATTGTAGAACTTGTTATTCATGTGGTCTATATGGTTCTAACTTGAGTGTTTTAGTTGTAGTAATGTTTTTAGAGTCTTCCTTGATGGTTATTAATGTAAAGAGTTGTTCGAGGACGAACAAGGCTTTAAATGTGGATGGTGATCTTGGGTGTATTTATACTCCTGAGTGTCTTTATTCAGACACATTTAGCTTAGTTTTGAGGAAAATTCGACATGCTTGTGAACCATAAAGAGTATATATGTGTATTTGTGTGTTAAAGTACTTGTTTATAGTGTTTAAGGTACATTTGAATCAAGTCAATAGTCAAAATGATCAATTAGAACTTAGACGAGGAAACTAGTGTCGCTAGCTTGAGCTATGCTTGTTCTTGTGTCCTTTGATGTGCCTATTGTGTTGTATGGACTTATGGTTGTGTTGAGATGTTGTAGGAGACAATTGTAGGAGATAATTAAGATAAATCAAGCGTACAATCAAAGCACAAGACGTTTGGGATCAAGGGACAAGAGCACGAGAAGATTGGATGCGAAATGCTAGAGCCTTGGACAAGACGTGCGTCGCACCCTCCATCACCCATATTGGGAGGCGCGTCAAACCCTCCAATATGTGTAATGAAGGTTATAAACACATGTTAGTGTGATTATATACTGGTTTGATACCTTATTGAGATCGCATCGCGCCTCCACTCCCACGTGATAGAGGAAGCGACGCACCAAGTCCCAAACCCGTCCGAAATTGGTTTCTAATGTTGTTTTAAGTTGGGGTAAAGTTGTAATTGATTGGGATTCGACTTGGGCACCTCTTGGATGAATAAAATCCCTATAAAAGGAGAAATTTTCCACAATTAAAAGGGGTATTCACCTAACACACAAATTGGAGAGCAAAGGAAAAGGCAAGGAGCTCTACACTAGGGTTTTGTCCTCTTTACTTTTCATTCTTGTAATTTAAAGTTATGAATTCTATTTTGGATATTGCTTGTATTAACATGGGTGGATAAACACCCTCATTCTAGTTTTATGGCTAGAACATGATTGTGTAGTAGTTTATTTCATCAATAACAATTGTTTCTCATTCGATTATGCTTTTGTTCTTGTTTTTACTATTGTGATGTTTGGCCATCATTATAATATATGTGTAATTCATGCGTGAACTGACCATGGAATTGTATGAATAGGACTAGGAACTTAAGGAATAAGATCATCTCTTTTGTTAGGGTTGATTTGCACTTATGATAGACGTATACCTATGTGCATTGTTTAGTTATGAATGGGTTGATAGAATAACACACTCGAATTAGGTAATCGCATCCCCACTCAAGGAAGGAGTTTTGTGACTAGTTTAAGTAGATGATCTAGAGGATGACAATTCTCGGATCAACTCTAACCCCCAAAACCCATAACCTGAGAAATAAAGATTGTTGAATAGAATAACTAACACGCATGATTGTATCAATTGTCGTAACCATGGAACTCTCCATATATTGTTCGCATCTCGAATTACTTATCTTTATTACTTTTAGTATTTAGTTATAGAAAGAAATCTCAAACTCTCTTTTGGTAACAACTTGCGCTTGTTTAAATTGAATAGTAACAATTAAAGTTAGATTGTTTGTTAAGAAAGTCTTGTGAGTTTGACATCTGGATCACGAAAAGACACTTTATTACTTGCATGACCACGTACACTTGCGTGTGCGCCTGGGAGCCAACAAATAACTGTATCATCATATTATTTAAAGCCGATCAACTTAGATTCCTCCACATGTTATGACAAGGTTATTTTCTTAAAACAAGAATTAACATCTCCAAACCATCATTCTTTCCACCTCCATGATTACCCAAGGTTCAAGCTTGGTGTCTAGTACTAAACAAAGATAGAAACACAACCTCTCACATAATTCATAGTCTTACAACTACAAGGTAAAGGTCAAGGCACACTAGTCCACCAATAATTTATGACAAAACAATTATCAACCTCAACTGCACCTCTTATCTAACTCTAGCCTACAAGCATATTCTTATTCACAACACTACCACTCTTCCTTACTACCTCATCATACATATCCTTCCTAAACTGGGTTCATAAACTTACGAAGATCATGGGTCCTCTCTTTAATTTATCACTTAGACTTGATCTATACTAATGTATGGCTTACTCTAAGTCATCTTAACCAGCAACTCTTTCTCTTAATACCAACTATGAAATTCACACAAACACATTACACCTAAACCCACTCATAAGGATATCTCACCAGACTACTCACTTAATAGATACATGAATCTAGCTACTCGCTTTAATCAAAAACTATTCCCACTCTATTGTCTATCACTCATGGCTCATAATACAAAAATCACAATATCATTTAGGTGATAATTTTACCCAAGCATCCTAAAACTTACTTCCCTATAAAGGTCTCACCTATACTAAGGTTCCAAAAATGGTCTAAGAGCATGTCACACTTTGGCTCAATGCATGATTTATGTAGATAACTGTACCGATTTCGAATCAATAGACTGAAATGCACTAATGGGCTCCTCTCAAACACTTGTGCAAAAACATTTTGATGGCTTTATCTGAGTGAACTACATTGATGAGGATCTGAGCTTTACTCTCTCTACTACCCGAAGATGAGGCATAGTTGGAGGAACTTAGTGCAACACATGAATCTACATAAGTTTTTTAAAGGAAAACACTATTGTATGAAAGAGTGGGAAACTTTTCTTAAATGTTCATAGTCCCTTACTTGTAGAAGTGGAGGCCTCACAACCATAATAATATCCTATTGAGATGGCCTCATAGACTCTCGGGGACACTTTAACTCTGTGCTGTAATACCAAGTTTGTCACCACCCGAGACTACCCCCTAGCCATGATCCATATCTAGCTACTCACTAGTGGTCCGATGGGACCCTTGGCATAATATATCTATAGAATAATAAAAATAATGAAACTGATGCAGAAATATAGATAATGATAGTAGGCTATATTTAAGAAGAAATAATGTTTTTTGAGACATAATTGGAAATAAATTGAAGACTGTCAACTATTACATAATGTTTTGTCTAATAAAACCTCGACTACTAAACATGAGAGTCAACTAGGACCAAACCCCATGATCTTTATTTACACAAAAGTATAAACCAAGCTAAGAAGAAAACATGAAACATCTCAAAGCCTCCTGAATGATAGGAGCGCTCATACTCAATTGAATGTCAGGTTCTATTGAACATCTAGTAGCAAACCATAAGTTTGAGTACCTAAATCTAAATCACAGGAAAAATGTAGTGCAAGATGCAGTCAATACAATGGAATATATTGGTACACAAGTTATAAACATATATATAACATAAAATGAATAGATGATCATGAAAACATATAGTGAGTAGCTTAAAATAAGAGTAAAGTCGAAAGTATGAATCATGCAAAAATCCTATAAAATGTTCTTAAGAACTAAAAATCTAATGAGAACCATAATAGTTGAAATCTGCAAAAAGATCTTTCATATATAAAATTATAAAGTCATAAATTTATGGGAATCATGATAGCTAAAATCTACATAAAAAAAGTATATCATGAGTGTATAGATAGTCAAATCATAAAGTTTATGCAATTTGGGGAGTTTCTCATAACTGACAAACACCATGGGAGCTCATGATGCCCAGTGTCTTACACCCAACTGGAAAAGTTGTTTCGACCAGGCAAGGTGCATAACCATGTACATAAGGATCCTGTAATCATGCCTCTTGGGAAAAACCTACTATTGCAACATAGTTATTATACTTGGGTTACTGAACCTTAATCCTCTTGATGCTAAATAATCCTCCTAAAGCATACTAGTGCTTTGTAACATATCTGAATCATAGGTTTGAGTGTGCACTCAACATGTCTGTAAACTATACTGTTGTGAGCCTAAGCTTCATATTATGTCATGAATTATATGCTGAAAATCTTGTATCTAAAACATATCTTTCAAATCATGCTTGTAGCATATATCATGAAAAACTTGCTTAAGACATGCATAGCTTTATAGATTCTAAAAATAGAGTTAATAATTCATGAAGAAATCTTAAAGCATGGGATTTAATGTATAAGTAAGAGTTCAGCATGTAAGAAAATCAACTTTAGAAATTTGGGCATGAACCCTAGCATTGAATCCTAATATCATATATCTTTGAAGTACTTGGGCGTGTAGATGAAAGGAATCCATCATTGAATATTGTATACCTAAAGGAGTCAAATAAACTTGAAGAATGAACTTTGAAGAACTTGCTTGTACAAAATCTTAGGTGCTTGATTTTCTTTAAAACTTGTTCTTGACTTGGGTTTGGAGAGAATAATGAGAGAATTGACTTAGGCTATGATATTTTTACTTTTTGGAAGTCAAAACATAGTGGGATAGGGTAACAGGGTCAAGAAAAGTTGGATTTTCCCTTTTAGAAATGTTGCTGAATTTTCTGGTGCAGGACTCCACGATTCATGTCATGAATCGTAGTTTGTACAATGAGTTGTGGTCCATACCATGAGTCGTACTATGATTCGTGGTCACTATTTGATAATGCTCCACTAAAATGCCCATAACTTTTTTCTCTAGACTATGAGTGACGAATTATCGCTGGTGTTGAAAAAAAAAACTCAAAAGCCTTTAATTTGGTATGTATTGGGCCACGTAACTCTTCATATTTTTGGAGGAATGGACATTTAAATTTGACCCTCGTAGAATCTTATACGAGAATTTAATCGGTAGAGGAGTCCTCAACTTAACTTAGTGTTAGGGGCTTCTTATAAACTTGAATGGCATGCAATACTCTTACCACACCTAAAAAATTGACCTTAACACCTAGGTATAATTGAAAATCAATGGGTTAAGGTCTAACTACTTTTTTAGGATGGCTCAATTCTTAGCCCTAATGTTCAGGGTGTTATAGTCTAAGTGGACGAAGATAGGCTCTGGGTTTAATGCCCTGCTATTTTGAGGAAGGCTCTCCAGGACTTTAGTTTGTATCTGCTGACCTTGGTGAGTGTATGTAATATTACCCTCATCTCTGAGATCTATGCCAATTAGGCTATTAAAGCAGATCCTGGCAAACTGAAAGTTAGGGGGACCATGGTGTCATTGACAATGGAAGATTTGTGTAGGGACCTGAAGCCCTAAATAAGCCACTAGATAAGATGTTACTCTCCCTCCATACTAGGATATCACATATGTATTATATGGGAGTTACTCCAATGTAAGATGGGTGTATAGAAAATATGATAACTCTTACAAGCTCTTGCCATGTCTTACTTCACAAAGGAGGCACGCGTGTGGTTTAAAATTATTTTTATTCAAATGATGCCTAGTGAGAAGTTATCTAATGTATCCAAAGAAAGAGTTTGCCTACTATGTATTATATTGGCTCAGCTGCCTGTTCACATCAGGCATGTAATAAAATACATGATTCCCCAAGCACGAAAGATCTTTACTCGATGGTTCTTCTGGGAATATTCTAACACAGTAATTGCATACGCATCAAGTGGTTATGGAAGCTATAAATTTTTGCCTAGTTCTTATTGATAAGCATGACTTGTGTAAAAGGGAATGAGGAGATTTAGGGTCTACCTTTGATTGTTGTAAGTGCCATGCTTGAGATGATAACTATTTCATGCATCTCTATAGGGTGATATGGTCACAATGAAGCTTTGATGTGAGAGCAGCCAATGCAATGGAGCACACCTAATTGGATAAGTGGCACCCGTGATACAAGATCAAGTCTACAACACAAAGATTCCAACAACAACAACAACAAAACAGCAAACCAACACCAATGCTAGTGAATCGAAAGAGCCCCACACGGCTTCACTAGACTTCAAGATCTCAAAGACAACAACGACAAGATAGTAAAAGATAGATAACTTGACATATAATATTCAAGAGACTAAGAACCCTAACATCAAGAAAGGACCCTAAGACTATTGAATATAAACACCAAGTTCTTACTTAGACCAAGAGGAACTCAATGACCTCAAGATCCTTGTTTCTAGCCAAAACACAACACAAGCTTCACTCTAGCAAGCTTGGCCGAAATCTGCCTCCCAATGGAAGAGAGAGAGAGAGAGAAATATTACAAGTCTTTGTCTTGAAATTACAATGAGAAAACTAAGGCAAAATAATTCTAAGCTTGTCTATTTATATTACAAGCCAAATGAAAGACAAAATGACCATATGGGCCATGTTGGGGCAGCCGGCCATGGAGGCCTTGGAGTGTAAGTTTATTACACTTCAAGGCCCATCTTCACACCTTAAAACATTTAGATCCTTAGGTGGTTCAATGACCAACTCACACACGGCCATTTGCATGAATAAGGCTTGGAGTTTTTGTAACTCCCGAGCTTGACTTCGTGTGAATGGTCGGGTACTTGTTGGACAGCTTGTCCCACCCGTATCATCCTCTCCATCTTGAGAGGAATTTGACCTCAAATTCAGCACTTGGTCGTCTTCAACCGCCTCCACGAGAGAAAGATCACAAACGTTAAAAGTGTGGTGCACTTGATATTCCGGTGGAAGGTCAATCTTGTAGGCGTTGTCATTGATTTTCTCGAGTACTTGGAATGGACCATCACCCCTCGGCATCAATTTGGACTTTCTTTGGGATGGAAATCGATCCCTCCGAAGATTGACCCACACCCAATCTCCCGGTTCAAGGATGACTTTCTTTCTTCCCTTGTTGGCCCTCCTTGCCATGTCTTGGTTTCTCTTCTCAAGTTGAAGCCGCACCTTCTCATGTAACTTCTTCATAGAATCTGCCCGCTTGCTTCCTTCTAAGCTAATCATGAGATCACTTGGCAAAGGCGTTAAATCCAAAGGGGTGAGGGGGTTGAGGCCGTATACACACTCAAAGGGAGTCATTCCCGTACTTGAGTGTATGACACGGTTATATGCAAACTCAATTAATGGTAAGTGCTCTTCCCAAGAAGTCATTTTTCCCTTAACCATGGAACGTAGCATAGCACCCAAAGTCCTATTTACTACTTCCGTTTGGCCATCGGTTTGTGGGTGGCAGGACGTAGAGAATAATAACTTGGTACCAAGCCTACCCCACATGGACTTCCAAAAGTGGCTTAGGAACTTAGAGTCCCTATCACTCACAATGGTCCTCGGGACACCATGCAATCTAACAACATTATCAACAAACAACGAGGCCACGCTAGGGGCGTCATCACATTTAGAGCAAGGAATAAAGTGCGCCATTTTAGAAAACCGGTCAACTACAACAAAAATACTATCCCGGCCTCGTCGAGTCCTTGGCAGCCCTAACACAAAGTCCATAGATATATCAAGCCAAGGACGTAGAGGAGTGGGCAGCGGGGTGTACAACCCATGAGGTAGGAGCCGAGATTTGGCTCTCTTGCATTCTACACATTGGCCGCAAATCCTAGCCACATCCTTGCGCATTTTGGGCCAATAGAATTGCTCCTCCAATATTCCAAGGGTCTTTTCGACCCCAAAATGACCCATTAGACCGCCATCATGTGCTTCCCTCACAAACAATTCTCTCCAAGAGCTAGAGGGTACACACAATCGTCTACCTTTAAATAAGTAACCATCAAACTTGGCATAGGGATTTGAACCCCTAGCCGAATCCCACTTGTCCCTACCCCCATTCTTCACATTCCCTAAAGATAGGAGCAAAGTGAGGGTCCTTGGGATACAATTCTCTTAAACTCTCAAAACCCATCAATTTTGATGACAAGGTGGACATAAGGACATGTTTTCTAGACAAAGCATCGGCCACTACATTGTCCTTACCCTTTTTGTATTGGATAACATAAGGGAAGGTCTCAAGAAACTCAATCCATTTTGCATGCCGTTTGTTAAGCTTGTCTTGGGCCCGAAGATGCTTTAAGGATTCATGGTCCGTTCGGATCACGAACTCCTTGGGCCATAAGTAATGTTGCCAAGTGGCCAAGGCTCTAATCAAGGCATACAACTCTAAATCATACGTGGAGTAGTTTAGAGTTGCTCCTTTGAGCTTTTCGCTAAAGTAAGCAATGGGTTTCAAATCTTGCATCAAAACAGCCCCTATGCCTACTTTACTCGCATCGCACTCGACCTCGAAGGTCTTATCAAAGTTGGGCAATTGTAACAACGGTGCGGAGATGAGCATAGCTTTCAAGGCTTCAAATGCCTTAGCTTGCTCGACACCCCACTTGAAGGGTTGTTCTTTCCGAATGACCTCGGTCAAGGGGGCGGCTATGGTGCTAAATCCTTTGACAAACCTTCTATAAAAACTAGCCAACCCGTGGAAGCTTCTTACTTCTCCAACGTTTTGTGGGGTTGGCCAATTTTTGATAGCATCTATCTTGGATTCATCCACTTCGACCCCTCTTGAACTAACAACAAAACCCAAGAAAACAACTTCATTGACACCAAAAGAGCACTTTTCCAGATTTGCATACAATTTTTCCTTCCTAAGGACATCAAGCACACATTGTAAATGCATCACATGCTCTTCTAAGGACTTGCTATATACCAAGACATCATCAAAGTAGACAACAACAAACTTCCCAATAAATGGCCTCATCACGTGATTCATTAGCCTCATAAAGGTACTTGGAGCATTTGTTAGGCCGAATGGCATAACCATCCATTCATAGAGACCAAACTTGGTCTTGAAGGCGGTTTTCCATTCATCACCGGGTTGCATTCTTATTTGGTGATAGCCACTCCTTAAATCAATCTTGGAAAACAAACATGAACCATTCAACTCATCTAGTATGTCATCTAACCGAGGAATAGGGTGGCGATATTTTACCGTAATTTTGTTGATGGCTCGGCAGTCCACACACATGCGCCACGTTCCGTCTTTATTTGGTACTAATAACACCGGAACAGCACACGGACTCATGCTCTCCTTGACATACCCTTTGTTGAGGAGCTCCTCAACTTGACGTTGCAATTCCTTGGTGTCCGTAGGATTGCTCCTATAAGCCGGCTTGTTTGGTAATTATGATCCCGACACAAAGTCAATTTGGTGCTCAATTCCCCGAAGCGGGGGCAATCCTTGCGGAAGTTCCTTAGGAAATACGTCCTCATAATCCTGCAACACACAAGAAATCAAAGGGGAAATGGAAGAATTAGTGGGGTTAGTGTTAAAACAATGAGCCAAGAGTAACATAGGCGTATCCTCATCATGATCCACGAAGAGTTCCTTCTTCCTAACCAACATCACCATATTTTCCGTCCCCTTCGCCGTTGGGGCAGCCTTGGATGGGCCCACTGCCCCACCTACGGAACTCCCTCCCTTTTCTCCCTTTTCGGATTCCTTTCCTTTTTCCTTCAATTCCCTCATCCTTTGATGCCACTCATTTACTTGGGAAGGCGAAAGAGGATGAAGTGTAACCTTTCGGCCATCCTTCTCAAGTGTATATCGATTACTCCTCCCATCGTGTTTAGTAGACCTATCATATTGCCAAGGTCTACCTAGTAACAAGTGACATGCTTGCATTGGTATCACGTCACAAAGCACTTCATCGTGGTAGTTTCCCACCTTAAACCGTATCACACATTGCCTTGCGACCCTTAATTCACCACAATCATTCAACCATTGTAACTTGTAAGGACTAGTGTGCGGAGTAGTTGGTAACTTCAAGAAGTTTACCATAGCATGACTTACAACATTTGTACAACTACCACTATCAATCACCAAGGTACACACACTTCCCTTTACAAGACATTTAGTATGGAATAGATTTTCCCTTTGGCTTGGGTCATCTATTGCCTTACTAATCATGACGCGCCGAACCACAAAGTTTGGAATCACACACTCCCCTTCTTGCGGATAAACATCTTCACCATCATCACCACCATCATCAAGTGGTCCATCCTCGGTTTCCTCTCCATCTTGAGGCTCGGCCTCTTCTTCTCCCCGTTCGGGACCCACCTCTTCACCAAGGTAATATACTCTACCTTTCCGTAGGATCACATTGCGTCGGTTTGGACATTCATTGGCCTTATGTCCCCAACCTTGGCACTTGAAACATTGGAATCCCTTTGGGTTAGGATACTTGTGAGCCTCCGGTTTTGGAGTCAATTTGGGGACTGTTTTGGTCTCGGGCAGCCTAGTAGTGGCGGGTTGGTCCTTGTTTTTGGGCCAACCCGAGGGGGCTTGTCCCCTTGTCTTGAAAGATGATCTCTCCTTAAGTTCCCTTTCAATCTCAAGAGCCGCTTGGAAAATACCGTCAACGGTTTCAAACTTGTGAAGGGTTAAATGAGTGGAGATATCTTTGTTCAACCCACACTTGAACCGGATGATGTCGTGGCTGATTTGCTTCCCACGATGATCAAGCTTCAACATGAGTTGTTGAAACTCATCAAAATATGCCATCACACTCTTGTTACCTTGACGCAAACCATACAATCTAGCAAGCAACTCATGGCGATATCTCTCGGGAAGGTATCGTTGCCTTATCAAATACCTCAATCGATACCAAGGTGGTGGCTGCCCATCAATGAGTTCATTACCAAACCGCTTGACATACTCCCACCAAGTGTTAGCATAACCCTCAAAATGAGCTATAGCATAGCAACCCTTCTTTTCTTCCGAGATGTCATTAACTTGGAAAACTTTGTCACAAGCCGATTCCCAAGCTAAGTAGGCCTCGGGGTCACTATCACCTTTAAAGATTGGTAGGTTCAACTTGATGGTGTTGATGCCTACATCTCTCTCTTGGTGTCGGTTTCCCCTATCTCCATACCCTTGGTATCTCCTTGGATCTCCACGACCCCCTCTTATCTCCTCCTCCCTCATGTAATCATCATCAAAGGCTCCATACCCTTCATACTCCTCTCTACCATATCCTTCAAAGGGGGCTGGTCGGGCTTGGGCATTTTGATTCAGAGGAATTGGATTTTGTGGCCTTTGGTTTAATGGAGCTTGGAATGGAGGGTTCGGATTTAGTGGAGGGACTTGACGTCCAAATCCCTCTTGTGGAACTTGAGGAGCTTGGAAACGCATTGGTCTAGTGGGGTCACGGTTTGGAGGAAAAAGGGTGGTTTGGCTTGCGGCATTTAATGGAGCTTGGGGTGCATTTAGCATTTGGTGGACTGTTTCGGGGGTGATGGTTGCGGAGGAAGTCCTATCATGCCCATTGGTAGAGACATGTAGAGGAGTAGAAGGATGAGAGTTCCTTTGACTCTCCACTTGTTCTAATCTCCCACTAATAGTCGACACTTCTCCCTTGATTGCTGCCAAGTCCCCTCTCACGGCCCCAAATTCCGAATTCAACCTTTCAAGTGTCCGAGTAACGGCCTCAAGAGTGACCCTCATAGAGTCAAGTGCATTAGTATCCATGTTATGGGACGTGGCCCCTTCCATTGTCAAGGTATTATACTCCTTAGATCACCACACGCTTGAGTTCCACAAGTGTTGTAAATTGGCTAGTAACCGTGAATCCTTTAAGGTATGAGTAAGCTCTTATCCGGAGTGGATTCTTTTTTGAAGACTCAAAGAATTCTTGTCGGACTAGAACCAAAAAAAAAAACAACGTGTTCAAAAGATAAAAGCACTCAAGTAAACGTTGACACGAAAAACGAATTCAAAGGACTAATTGACAATCTAGTAGGAATGTACTAGTTTGTTAATTAGTTCTACAATCAAGTAAGGAAACTAAGAATCAACAATTAGAAACTAGAAAATTATCCAAAGTTGAGCTTAGGGGTGACGTGGCAGCATGCAATTGGCCTTGGGCCCACACGGTTTGTATATATATAACTTATATGTATTTTTTTTTTTGTCACAAATCTGAAAATCAATATTCATACAACTTGTGAAGGATGACAATGTGTTTTGGAGGGAAAAATAATAGTCTTGTAGCCTTTTTCAACCTTTCAAACTCAAAGGGTTAGGTTTGACTAACTAGTCCCACAAAACAAGGCTCCTTGAATTAGGGAAGAGTGGTTGGCCAACTAGGAAGTGATGGGTGCAAGTCTTTCACCAACAACTTTATGACTTGTCTTGCAACTTGAACACCACAAGATGAACAAGATGAACAAGTTTAAAAGATGACCACCTTACAACTTTCACCAACTTCTTCAAGCACATAACACACAACCATCAATTTTTGTCATCAACAATATACAACTTTCAACCACTTCAAGTCACCACAACAATGGTCAAGTTTTCAAGCTCAACTTTTAGATCTAGACACTTTAGTGTTGGTGAGAAAGAAACCAACACTAGAAACACACTAAACAAGCAAAATAACACCTAGATCTAAACATACAACAACATTCTCGGATTTGTCTTCAATGGACTGATTTCCAATTTTTTTTTTTTTTTTTTTTTGTTTAATCCGAGAACAAGCCCAAGATGGGTTGTGTGGGAACACAACCGGTCTTGCTTTGATACCAAATGATACAAGATCAAGTCTACAACACAAAGATTCCAACAACAACAACAACAAAACAGCAAACCAACACCAATGCTAGTGAATCGAAAGAGCCCCACACGGCTTCACTAGACTTCAAGATCTCAAAGACAACAACGACAAGATAGTAAAAGATAGATAACTTGACATATAATATTCAAGAGACTAAGAACCCTAACATCAAGAAAGGACCCTAAGACTATTGAATATAAACACCAAGTTCTTACTTAGACCAAGAGGAACTCAATGACCTCAAGATCCTTGTTTCTAGCCAAAACACAACACAAGCTTCACTCTAGCAAGCTTGGCCGAAATCTGCCTCCCAATGGAAGAGAGAGAGAGAGAGAGAAATATTACAAGTCTTTGTCTTGAAATTACAATGAGAAAACTAAGGCAAAATAATTCTAAGCTTGTCTATTTATATTACAAGCCAAATGAAAGACAAAATGACCATATGGGCCATGTTGGGGCAGCCGGCCATGGAGGCCTTGGAGTGTAAGTTTATTACACTTCAAGGCCCATCTTCACACCTTAAAACATTTAGATCCTTAGGTGGTTCAATGACCAACTCACACGCCATTTGCATGAATAAGGCTTGGAGTTTTTGTAACTCCCGAGCTTGACTTCGTGTGAATGGTCGGGTACTTGTTGGACAGCTTGTCCCACCCGTATCAATCCGCTACCCACTCAATGAGCACACCTAATTGATATGAAAAGTTAGGCCGATCTTTGAGGAGCCACTTAATGATGATGTGTCATGACCCAAAATTGGGTCATGATGGCATCCTCTATAATTCCTCAAGTTGGTAGGTCAAACTCCAAGACGTATAGAGAAAGTAATAGCTAACATAGAAAATAAGGAACACAAATGAGATAAATGGTCCACTTGTATAGATACATACATAACAGGTACAAAAATATACAAGACAGTCCCTACAGAAACCAAAAAGAAAAAGTATACAATTAAATCCAATTTCGAACATAGTGTCACCGATACAAGAGCTACTAAGAACTAGAGTAGGTACTAATATGGTAGGCATCTATCCAAAATATAGAAAATATGGACAGAAAAATTGTAAGAAGATGATTTTGTATTTGAACTCTAGGAGCTCAGTCCAAATCCAATCAAAGCAGCCTTTAGATAAATAGGATCAAGGACGATCACCTAAGCTAGATCTACATCAGAAAAAGAGGCAGAAGTGTAGCATGAGAACAAAAAATACGGGGTACTTAGTAGGTATCAAATGCTGACTGAGCTCCGAAGATAATATATTATAAATAATTTGAAAGAGAAACAAACCACCCGCTGAAAGCCAGCCTAGTAGTGTAAAACAAAACAAGGCTAAAGACAAAAATAAAATAAATAGTAATAACTGTATACACAGAATATATATACAAATGAAAAGTGTTGTGTAGTATGGGATTATGCAATGCAACATGTGGCTAATGTAAGAAAGTAAGCCTGCTCAAAAATCCTTCAAGACGCACACACTCTCTCAACATATGCAATGCAGTATGTGGATAATACAGAAAAGTAAAGTCCAAAACATATACCTCGGGCCACCCGAGAATGTACCTCGGGCTCACTCGTCCCCCACAATAGAAAAATAAATGGATAAATGGATCGAAAATGTCCCTTAGCCCAAAAATCAATTGTCTTTAAAATCTCAAAAGCAATATACGACTGGTACAATTCTCAAAATCCCAAAAATCTAAAAATCCATAGTAAAGGTGGTACATTTTAATCTTTAAAAGCTTTCAACTAATAGTTTTTTTTAAAGCCCAAAAATTAATGTTTTCCTCCGGATCGTACCACAATCCATGTATATGCATACATGAATGTATGCATGCCAACTGAGGTATAAGAGTATATATATATAGGTACACACAAAATAGGGTAAAATCACTCTCCATAACCAAATAACACTAGTTTAGGGTACATCCAACAAACTTCCATGGCCTTGGGCCTACATTTCCATAGTATGACAAGAGAACATGGAATAGAAATACAATACAAAACTAAACTAATTGACAAACTCCACTCTACCTAAAATTCCCACCCCAACCTATCCTAAGAACTCCTAACCTAATCCTAACACTATAGCAAGTATTGTTATCTAAATCTCATGCAAATATTCTACTCTAAGGTCCCCGAAGTAGGCAAGTAATATCAGAAATAGTGAAATAAACATAAACCTACCCAGTAAATCCCCTATCACACATGAAATTTATAAAACATACCATCTTGTAGTGCTAAGTCTAAATGAAAGTAGACCGTAGCCTACCATAAAGCAAAACAGCAGCCTCAGACTGACATAGAGCTGTCTTTCCCTTCCATTTGACCTCCGGAAGCGACCATTCAATCAAAATAACATTCCAAATATAAATACTAGAAGATTGACACCCATATTATAAATACAAAAATTAGGACAAAAATTGAGTGAAAATCCATGAAGGCTGCTGGGGCATTGGTAAAACCGAAAGAAATGACCAAGAAATCATAGTAACCGTAATGAGTCTAAAAGGCAAACTTAGGTATGTCCGCTGCCTTGATTCTTAACTGATGGTAGAAAGATCTAAAATAAATTTTAGAAAACACGGCTACACAATAAAACTGGTCTAATCGATCAACAATATGCAACATCAAATACTTATTCTTAATAATCACCTTATTTAGCTATCGATAGTCACTATATGTATGCATAGAACCATCTTTCTTCTTCATAAATAGAACAAAAGCACCCTATAGAGACACACTATGCCTAAGAAATCCCTTACTCATAAGATCCTGAAGCTTCTGTTTATGCTCTCTTAACTCAGCTTGAACTATATGCTATGGTGGCATAGATATGTGTTGAATGACCAGCTCAACATCAATACCAAAGTCAATATCACAATTGGGCAAAAGACTAGGTAAATCAATAGGAAATACAACATCAAACTCATATACCATTGGAACTAACTCAGGTGAAAGAGTGTTAGCGCTAGCATCACGAACATAAGCAATACGCTAAACACCTTTTTGCTACAAAACTCCTAACCTGAAGGTACGCTATGATCTCTCTTTGGCACATGACTATCTACCCTCAACACAATTTAAGGGATACCGGGCATAAAAGAAGTAATAATCGACAAAGTGATCGAAGACCACATGATATAAAGATAATCAATCTATGTTTGGAATTGCGTTAAAATCAATAATATATAGGATAACAGGGTCTACCCAAGTTTTATTACCCAAGATAGTCACCACACATGACCAATACACTCAATCCACTACTAAAGAATCACCTATGGGATAGCTACAAGTATAGATAGAGTAAAAGGCACACTAGACAAATTCAACAAAGAGCAAAGTAGGTAAACACATATAAATATGGACACCCCAAATCAAACAACATAGAAGCTGAATGATAACAAATATAAATAGTAACTATGATGACTGCATCTAAAGCCTCAACTCCTCGCATACCTAAAAAAACACGTAGCTGATCATGTCCCCCCCCCTCCTCCCCCGAAATTGAGCACCCATGAAACTGTCTGTACAACTGTCATGACCTGAGTATACACCCTAGATGTAACATAGTGCATGATATGATACAGAATACGAAAAGATAAAGAAACCACAAAAATAATGGAGACAAGGTTAAAATGGGAAATACGAAAATACGAGATGAAGAACAAAAGGAAAACAAAGACAATAAAAGGGAAAAGATAGATAGATAGACACAATATGATAAAAAGAGGACAACCAAAGGTATTTCAAACCAAAGACCTTCCTTTAAATTACCATAAGCACCAATCTCTTACGAAGACCGAAATAGGAAATGACTCCCAACAAGCTAACATAAACACTCTCAAGTGTAACATTCATCATCAATAATCATCTACCCTAAAAGACAGGGAAAGCTAAATATTTATAGCCATGGGCCTTATTAAAAAGTGTGCCCAAAAGTGACACACAAGACAAAGTGGCCCATTAGGCTCTTTTAACAATGCACCTCTTATGCTCCAAGCTATCATCCAAACACGATGTTGTTCGATGGTCCCTTGGAGTGCATCATCGGATATAGTTCTTCTTGGGTGCCAAGATATCATCCAAACACGTATTTTCCCCCTTGAGGTGGTCATAGCTTGGACTCCCTTGTGTTGGCCTTGGGGTATAGGCCTTAGGAGGCTAATGCCAATTTGGCTTGTATAAGTGCTTAGAGCCACGAATGACCCCAAGCTAACCCATGGCATATCATAAACACTAATAATATTGATATAATTGAATCACTGATGTGGAAGATAACAAGGTATAAGATTGAATATCTGAGTTCAAAGTAAGACTGAATAAATCTTTGAAATCAACACTAAGTCTTACACAAACTCTAAAGCTAAAATGTCTACTATCTATCTGAATACCTTTATTAACTGATGAGTTGCTGGGACAAGTCTCTAGCTAACTCTAAGTGTCTAAAACTGAAATGAAATAATAAAACAAATGATACTGAAGTCTTGTCCTCGGATAATAAGGACTCACTACTGCCTGCTGCTCAGAGGGTACTTAATCGTACTAACCATAGGGTTGGTTCTTAGCATCGAAACCTATATCATAAGATAATACAACACAAAAGAGAGTATGCAATTAGTACTTGGAATGTACTAAGCATGTGAGATATGCAACTATAAAATAAACTAAATATGGTGGGAAATACTGATATGCTGGACTTAAATGCAATAATGAATGCATACACTAAACTGAAGTATAATGACCCTATTATAAATGTATATAAACTGATATGAAAGGATAAATCTAAAAAATCGTAGTTAAAGTAAATAAAACTGAACTGATGGCTATGTACAAATACTAAATCTAAATTTGTGGAAGAGCCTGTTAACTAGCACACCCCATCTAAGCTGAATAAGGTTCAACCTGTAACCCTAGTTGGAAGGGTGTTTTGTACCTTGTCAAGGGTAATAAACATAACTGACATTGATCCACTAATTAATGTCCATTAGACTAAGGTATCATCCTAAACGGATTACCCTCAATAACATATGCTGACAACATAGTTTTGGGACATGGGCACTTTAACCAAAGGTATCACCCTCTACTAATGGGTGAGCCTTCATCCCTACATCTGCTCGGTGCTAAGTACTACTCCCAAGCTGGTCTTTTATTGATAGCTCATAAAGTAAAGATGTTCTGAAACTAAATTAAGATACACATTATCTGAAAGTATAATTCAAATATACTACTTATTCTTACTAAAACTGAGGTCCTGTGATTGTGGTTAGAACTTATCTAAACTATAATCATACTTTAGGTTTTGTAGACTAAAATAGGTTAAATATATATTTGTACAGAAATCAATTATACTGGAATTGTATGTTCATAACATGCCAAACTTACTTAATGAAACAAATTCATAAAAATATACTATAAAATCAGCCTAAGAATCAAGTTATAAAATGCAAGATACCAAGAAGCATTTAAAATAATTTATTTATCATAGCATGATAAAAAAGATACTGAAATAGAAGGAAATTCATAAACTGAAGAGGAACCCTGGAATCATAATGTCTAAATTTAATGTTTAACTTAAAAGCTTTTTAGGACACAAGGGTGAAAGGAATCCCCTTGCTGAAATCCCACATACCTGGAGTGAAGATTTCCTTGCTAAAAAGCTTGAACTTTGGCTTGAGAGGAAGAACTTTAATTTCTACTTGGATAGAAAGAAATCACCTTTCTGATATTCTTCTAAGTGTTTAGGAGAGAATAAGGGTAAAAGATTCCACTAATCCCTTTTAATTCCTCTCAAAATGATCTTAAATGACATAGTATAATGATACAATCCAAATCCAGTCCAAACCGTTCACTAGAAGTAAAGCACGAGAACTCCAAGCGCTTCAAGGAATGTTCATGAAACGAGAGGTACTTGACGGCATCCTACTACCATCAAAAGGGTGCTACATGGAGGTGATTGCATATAAAGAGGATCAAGGGGCCTTGGAGGGGTCAAACAGAAGCCAAGGAGGGCAAAATGGCACATGGAGCGCCCTGGAAAGCTCACCTGCGCCGGCAGGTGAGCCACATGTGCGCGCAGATGGTGGGCAGTGGCACCTGCGGCCTTGACCTGCATGGGCAGATGGCCTATTTCGGCTGTCAAGCCAATTTTTAAAGGAATGGGTCACTTTTGGGCACAATTATGTAATAAATGACCCATGGGTATAAATACCCAAACCATGCTTTATTTTCCTTAGTTTTTCTTGAATATTGATGAACAAATCTCTTGAGAGAGTTTTTGGTAAGCGTTTGTTGAAGGTTTGCTTAGTAACGCGTGGTTTCGAGGGCGTTTTGATTCCCTCTTGGTCACCGTAGGAATTAGGTATAGTTGGTGAATGTAATTCGAGGGTTCTAGGGTTTAATATATCCTATTGTTCTTGAATACTCATCTACTTGTGTCTAATTTTTCATCTATCTATTGATTATCTTTTCGGTTCTTAGTTAAATTCTAGTTTCCATAGTTTTTCGGTTATCATTTGGTATCAGAGCCGAGCTTGAGTTCGTACCCACAAAATCAATCTTGGATTTTGTTATCTTGAAAGTCAAAAAAAAAAAAAATCTGAAAATTCATTTTTAAGGAAAAACCCAAAAATATTTTTGTGTTTTGAGTCATTCTTGAAGTTTCAACACTAGATTTGTTTCCTCTGGTGTTATTAGAGTCGGAATCTTGAGCTTTGGATGTGTTTTGAGTAGATTTGAAGAAACCCTAAGGATGTGTTCTTGAGTAGAAATATTCAAATGGGTTTGAAAAATCTGGAAATTTTGGTTGGGATTTGAGGCTTAAAATCACTTGGATTGTGTTCGGAAGGTTGAAAGAAGATTCGGTTTGAAATTTTGTCAAATCCCGAGTTCGTTTGAGTGAGGGTTAAACTTTGGTGTTCTTGAGGATCTTCATATCTTCAAGAAGAAGATTCATCAAAAGGTGTTGTTAGATCCAAAAGAGGGCTAAGAGAATTAAGCAAAAAGTGTTAGTACCAAAGAATATTCCAAAAAGGGAAGGTACTAGGAAAGAGAGAACCCAAAAGGGGCCCACAGAAGAGGAAAATTCAGAGCTCCTAGGGCCACCTGCGCCAAGACATGCGCACGCAGGAGGGTACCTACGGCCGTATGTGGCCAACACAGGTCACATGCACAGCTCACTGAATCCATCTGCGTTCAGCCATCTACGTGGGCAGGTCGTGGCCTGCGTCCGCAGGTCACCCCAACGCACCTCAAGGGTCCAAAAACTGATTTTGCTCAGGTTCCATCCTTTTAGTTTCGTTCATTGATTCCTAATCTTAATTCTCGATTCTAAAACTAATTAACCACTAGTAATTCACCTACTTAGTTGATTGGTTAGTTCTTGAGTTCGTTTTCCTTCTTTGTCCTATTTCTTTTTGTGTTTTTCTAGTTTTCTTTTCGTCGTTATTCCTTGACTCAAGTACGTAAATATTTCTTTTGAGTCTTTCAAACAAAAATCCAATCCAATCAAGAGAAGAGAATTGACACCTCAACTACCACCCGGAGAATAAGCCAATCCTTCAACATTTGTGAATCCAAGCGTGAGGCATAGAAAGGTGTGTAGAGTTGTGAGGTTCTTTATTTAACGCTAACTTAATTGTTGTTTGTGTTTAGTGTTTCTTCTTACTAGGTACAATGGCTCCGGAAGATGATGAGCAAGGTTCTTCGGGAGAGGTTAACATGGAATCCTTAATGGCGGCTATTTTGGGTATGAGACAAGACATGAATGAGATAAGAGGTCAAATGACCACACTTCAAGGCAGTATGTCAACTAGGATGAACAACATAGAGGGTCGTCTAAACTCCAACAACTCCACCCCTCCAAAACTATCATGCCTTCTCTAGTGGACATGCTCAAGACACATCCGCTACTATCTCCCCGGAAACATTCCATCAAATGTTCAATCCACCAAGACAAACACAAGACCCCATAACCCAAGCCACTAACTATCCACATAACCGAAACCCCATCTGTCCACTACAACCTCAATTCAAACAAGCCAATCAAGAAGGAACACAAGACCAAGTTTCCTGTGACCAAAATCCTCCACCTCAAGCACCACCAAACCAAAACCCTCCACCTCAAGTTCTACTAAACCAAAATCCCCCACACCAAATACCCCGTAACCAAAATCAGCCCATTCAAGTTGAGGGAGTAGGAGAAGAGGATCCACAAGTTGAGTTTGAAGGGTATGATGAAGAGGGCGTACATGCAAAGTATTGGAGGAATAGACCCTTGCCTCAATAAGGATTTCGAGGTCCAGGAGGAAGATTCGATCCGACACCTTATGGAAGAGGAAACTTAGGAAATCGTCCACAAGGTGAGAACCAATGGAATTACAATGATAATCAAGGTGGCAACGGAGGTCGAGATAATGGGATCAATTCAATCAAGACTAGTCTTCCGATTTTCAAAGGAGAGAGTGATCCCGAAGCTTATTTAACATGGGAGTCTACTTGTGAAAGAATCTTTCAAACCAATGATCTCACCGATGACAAGAAGAGTTGCTACGCCATAGCCCAATTCGAAGGATTTGCTATCACATGGTGGGAATGTGCCAAGCAATTTGAAAATGTCTTTAATAATGGACAACCACCACTATGGGATGCTTTGAAGGCTCTCATGAGGAGAAAGTATGTGCCGAAAAGGTATAGACATGAGTTACTTGCCAAGTTGTACAACCTAAGGCAAGGGAACAAGAATGTCTTAACTTACTTTGATGAGTTTCAACAATTGATCTTGAAACATGAATATCAAGAGAATGCGGAACATTCCGTCATCCGTTTCAAGGTTGGTTTGAACAAACAAATCTCCTCATCCATGACTTGCCATAAGTTTGCTACCTTAGAAGAAATCTTTCAAGCGGCCTTAGAAGTTGAGAGAGACATTAAGGAGCGGACATCTTTCAAGCCCAAGGGGTACTCGTCCACTAATCCATGGAGTAGGTGCAAAGAGGTAGCCCAACCTTCTTCGGGATGGAACAAGAATAAGGACATCAACAAGTCTTATGAAAAAAGGACCATTGAAAAGACTACTCCAAGATACCCACCAAGGAATGAAGGTAACAAGTATCTAACTCCTAATCCTAAAGGATTCCAATGTTTCAAGTGTCAAGGTTGGGGACACAAGGCAAATGAGTGTCCCAATCGGAGGAATGTAATCCTTAGAGAAGGGAGGATATTCTATCTTAGGAAAGAGGTGGGACAAGAAGATGATAATGAAAGCGAAGCCCAAGAAGGAGAGATTCTAGAAGTAGATGAGTAAGTAGATAAAGGAAATGAGGATGCTTGGCCTCAAGATGGAGAGTTTGAGGTTCCAAACTTTGTGGTAAGACGAGTGATGATTAGTAAGGCCATAGATGACCCTAGTCAACGGGAAAATCTATTCCATACTAAATGTCTTATCAAAGAGAATATATGCTCATTGGTCATTGATAGTGGAAGTTGTGCAAATGTAGCTAGTGCCACCATGGTTAATTTCTTGAAGTTACCCACAACCAAGCATGCCACACCGTACAAGCTCCAATGGTTAAACGAGTGTGGAGAATTAATAGTGACTAGGCGAGTTGTGATCCAATTCAAGATTAGAAATTACCATGATGAAATACTATGTGATGTCATTCCCATGCAAGGGTGTCATATTTTGCTTAGAAGACCATGGCAATACGATCGTTCAACCAAACATGATGGTAGGACCAACCAGTATTCTCTTGAGTTGAATGGTCGGAAGTTTACCCTCCACCCTCTTTTACCATCACAAGTGAATGAGGTGCATCAAAGAATGAGGGAGTTGAAGGAGAAGGTAGTAAAGAAGGGGGGGAGGAACCCCCAAGAAGAGGAGAGTGATGAAGCAAAAGAGAGGAGTAAGTTGAAGGGAAAGACCCAAATGGTGATGTTGGCAAGGAACAAGGACTTGTTTAATGAGGCTAATAATGAGGAGCCCATCCTCCTTTTAGCCCATGCCTTTCATGCTAACCACTCTACTTCTCATATTCCCCATTCTATTTCTTTTGTTTTGCAGGAATTCAAAGATTTTATCTTTTTGGGCTTTGTTGTAAGCTCCCGGGGTGTTGAAGTGGATGAATCTAAGATAGACGCTATAAGAAATTAGCCAACTCCACAATCCATTGGTGATGTAAGAAGTTTTCATGGATTGGATAGTTTCTTTAGAAAGTTTGTCAAAGGGTTTAGTACCATAGCCGCCCTATTAACCGAGGTAATCCGAAAGGATAATCCCTTTAAGTGGGGAGAAGAGCAAGCAAAGGTGTTTGAAACCTTGAAAACAATGCTTAGCTCTGCCCCTTTGTTGCAATTGCCCAACTTTGGAAAAATGTTTGAAGTCGAATGTGATGCTAGAGAGGTAGGCATTGGGGCCTTCTTAATGCAAGACCAAAAGCTCATTGCATACTTTAGAGAAAAGCTCAAAGGAGCAACCTTGAACTACTCTACGTATAATCTTGAGTTGTATGCCTTGATTAGGGCTTTGGGCAATTGGCAACACTACTTGTGGCCTAAGGAATTTGTGATTCGAACCGACCATGAATCTTTGAAACACCTTAGAGCCCAAGACAAATTGAACAAATGGTATGCCAAGTGGATTGAATTCTTAGAAACTTTCCCTTACGTAATCCAATACAAAAAGGGGAAGGAGAACGTTGTGGCCGATGCCTTATCCTGAAAACATGTGTTACTTAGTACTTTGTCTTCTAAATTGATTAGGTTTGAATGCTTGAAGACATTGTATCCCGAGGACCCCAAATTTACTCAAATCTTTAAGGATTGTGAGGAATGGGAAAGGGAAAAATGGCTTAAGGATAGAACTTCTATACCCTACTCAAGGTTTGATGGATTCCTATTCAAAGGAAAGAGATTGTGTGTTCCCTCTAGCTCTTAGAGAGAGTTTTTTGTAAGAGAGGCACACGTTGGTGGTATGATGGGTCACTTTGGAATTGACAAGACCCTTGGAATCCTAGAGGAACAATTCTATTGGCCCAAAATGCGTCATGATGTTGCATGAACTTGTGGTCAATGTATGGATTGTAGAAGTGCAAAGTCCCGCCTTTTCCCTCAAGGGTTATATACCCCACTTCCCACTCCCCTACATCCATGGCTTGACATATCTATGGACTTTGTATTGGGATTGCCTAGGACAAGGAGGGGAAGAGATAGTATCTTTGTTGTGGTTGATCGGTTCTCAAAAATGGCTCATTTTATTCTGTGCCACAAGTGTGATGATGCCTCCAATGTGGCATCCTTGTTTATAGAGCATGTTGTCAAGATACACGGAATTCTCGGACTATTGTTAGTGATAGGGACTCTATGTTCCTTAGTCACTTTTGGAGGTCATTATGGGGTAGGCTTGGCACCAAATTGCTTTTCTCAACATCTTGCCACCCACAAATCAATGTTCAAATCGAGGTTGTGACTAGGACCTTCGGTTCTATGCTCCGCACCATGGTTAAAGGGAAAATGGCCTCTTGGAAGGATCACTTACCCTTAGTCGAATTTGCTTACAATCGTGTTATTCACTCGACTATTGGTATGACTCCCTTTGAATGTGTTTATGGTTTTAACCCCCTAACCCCCTTAGATCTCACCCCTTTGTCTAGTGATGTTGTGATTAGCTTAGATGGGAGAAAAAGAGCAGAAGCAATGAAGAAGATGCATGAGAAAGTGAGGCTTCACCTTGAGAAAAAGAATCAAGCAATAGCCAAGAGAGTGAACAAAGGAAGGAGAAGACTTGTACTTGAACTGGGCGATTGGGTATGGGTACATCTCCGAAAGGACCGGTTCCCAACCCAAAGGAAAGTTAAATTGATGCCTCGAGGGGATGGCCCATTCCAAGTACTTGAGCGGATAAATGACAATGCTTACAAGGTTGACTTGATATAAACCATAAAGAAAAGCTAAGATTGATAAAGAAATAAAGCACAATTTAGACTAATGACAAGAGGATTAACAAGAAAATAAGAGGAAGATAAATAGATAGACACAAATTGAGAATTAAAGACAACAAATTTAATAAATAAAGAAACCTTCCTTAAATATCCCAACAAGCACCTAACTCTAAGAAGAACCTTAAGGGAAATGATATCCCAAGCAACTCTTCTTTCCAAACAAGAAACAACTCTTAATTCTCTCAACAATGGAGTTTTTAGTTTATGAAAATTCTAAGTCTTCAAAGCATAAAGAGGCTATTTATACTAAGCAAATAAAGAAGAAACTATGTTATTACATTTCTACCCTTAATGATGTAAGGGTCTTGTTTGGATGTCCTCTTTGTGATGAATTCAAGAATTTATCAAACCAAAGCATAATCCTCCTTCTTCTTCTCAATGCGTGCTCCATCAAAAGCTATCATGAACATGTGGAATCCTCGGGAGGACTCCATAATGCACTCAAGTGCATCTTTCTTTATGAATAACCCTTGCCAAGTTTGGAGTTCTCGAGTTTGACTCCTTGTGAAAGGCCTTGTAAAAGGCTTTGGGAGCCCTTGGGTTGCATCACTCTCCCCTTCTTGAGAAGAATTTGTCCTCAAATTCAAAGGGTCTTCATCACACACATCCATAGGAGAAAGATCACAAATGTTGAATGTATTGTGCACTTGGTAATCCGGTGGAAGATCAATTTTGTAGGCATTGTCATTAAGCCTTTCTAGAACTTCAAATGGGCTATCACCTTTAGGCATTAGCTTGGTCTTTCTTTTATTGGGAAACCTCTCCTTTTGAAAATGGACCCAAACCCAATCACCCGGTTCAAGAACCACCCTTTTTCTCCCCTTGTTGACTTTCTTTGCCGTTTCTTGATTCTTCTTCTCAAGTTGAAGTCTCACTTTCTCATGTAAAGCTTTCATGGCCTCGTCCCTATTGTTACCATCTAAACTCAACACAACATCTTGAGATAAAGGGGTTAGATCAAGAGGGGTAAGGGGGTTAAAACCATACACAACCTCAAATGGAGACATGCCAATAGGATTATGTATGACACGATTATATGCAAATTCAACTAAAGGCAATTGGTCTTCCCAAGATGTGAGTTTTCCTTTAACCATGGCCCGAAGAATAGAACCAAGGGTGTGGTTTACAACTTCGGTTTGACCATCGGTTTGTGGGTGACATGATGTAGAGAACAACAATTTTGTCACCAGTCTACCCCACAACTCCTTCCAAAAGTGGCTAAGGAATTTAGGATCCCTATCACTCACTATGGATTGAGGAATACCATGCAACTTGACAACATGCTCAACAAATAATGATGCAACATAGGGGGCATCATCACACTTATGACATGCAATAAAATGAGCCATTTTGGAAAAATGATCAACAACCACAAAGATGCTATCCATGCCCCTCATAGTCCTCGGCAAACCCAATACAAAATCCATAGAAATATCAAACCAAGGTCGTTGAGGGGTGGGGAGAGGGGTATATAAGCCACGGGGAAGTAACCTTGATTTAGCACTACGACAATCAACACATTGACCCACAAATTTTAGCAATATCACTACGCATTTTAGGCCAATAGAAATGTTCTTTAAGGATCCCCAATGTTTTGTCAATACCAAAGTGCCCCATCAAAACCCCATCATGTGCCTCTCTCATAAAAAGTTCCCTCCAAGAGCTCATAGGCACACAAAGTCACTTGTTCTTGAACAAGTAACCATCAAATATAGCAAATGGAGTGGTAGGTTTATCCTTGAGCTTATGGTCCCTTACCCATGCTCCACAATCATGGTAGATTTGAGCAAAAATTGGATCCTTGGGGTATAATGATTTCAAGCTCTCAAAACCCAACAACTTAGAAGTCAAAGTAGAGACCAAAACATGCTTCTTTGACAAGGCATCCACTACTACATTATCCTTCCCCTTTTTGTAATGAATCACATAAGGGAATGTTTCAAGAAATTCAACCCACTTGGCATGCCTCTTGTTTAACTTTCCTTGTGACCTAAGATGTTTTAAGGACTCATGGTCTCTCCTAATGACAAAATCCTTAGGCCATAAGTAGTGTTGCCAATTACCCAAGGCCCGAATAAAGGCATAAAGCTCAAGGTCATAGGTGGAGTAATTCAACGTCGCACCTCTAAGCTTCTGACTAAAGTAGGCAATGGGTTTTAAATCTTGCATCAAAACAGCCCCAATATCCACTCTACTAGCATCACATTCAATTTCAAATGTTTTATCAAAGTTGGGTAATTGCAAAAATGGTGCGGAACTTAGCATTTGTTTGAAGGTAGCAAAAGCCTTTGCTTGTTCCTCACCCCAAAAGAAGGATGTATCCTTTCGGTTCACCTTAGTCAAGGGAGCGGCTATAGTGCTAAATCCTTTAACAAACCGCCTATAAAAACTAGCCAATCCATGGAAATTACACACATCACCAATGGATGTGGGAGTTGGCCAATTCTTAATAGCGTCTATTTTGGATTCATCAACTTCAACTCCCATTGAATTCACAATAAAACCCAAAAAAATGACTTCGTCAACACCAAAAGAGAATTTAGACAAATTGGCAAAAAGTTGTTCTTGCCTAAGCACATCAAACACACACTTTAAATGATCAACGTGCTCATCCATGGTCTTACTATACACCAACACATCATCAAAATACACAACCACAAACCTACCAATAAAAGGTTTCGTCACATGATTCATCAAACGCATAAAAGTACTAGGAGCATTGGTGAGGCCAAAAGGCATCACCAACCATTCATAGAGACCAAATTTGGTCTTGAATGCCGTTTTCCACTCATCCCCGGGTTTCATCCGGATTTGATGGTAACCGCTCCTAAGGTCTATTTGTGAGAATATGCAAGAACCACTCAACTCATCAAGCATGTCATCAAGTCGAGGAATGGGATGGCGATACTTTACCGTTATTTTGTTGATGGCTCGACAATCCACACACATGCGCCAAGTGCCATCCTTTTTAGGAACCAAAATCACTGGTACCGCACATGGGCTCATGCTCTCCTGCACCACCCCTTTCTCATGGAGTTCTTACACTTGCCCTTGAAGTTCCTTGGTGTCCTCCGAATTGGATCTATAAGCCGGTTTGTTTGGTAATTGGGACCCCAAGATGAAATCAATTTGATGCTCAATTCCCCTTATAGGGGGAAATCCCTTTGGAAGTTCTGGGGGAAACACATCTTTATAGCCCTGCAAAAGAGAAGAAAGAGAACTAGGGAGAGAAGAAGTTAGTTCATTAGTGAGAAAGGAGTAATCCCTATGCATGAGAAGGACCACCGGTTGCCTCTCTTTCAACTCATCCCGAATCTCCTTAAAGTTTACCAAAAGAGCCACCTTCTCTTTCCCTTCACTCTCTCCCACAACACCATTGACCTCATTACTAGCATCCACACCCTTCCCCTTATTAGTTAAATCTCTCAACTTGTGGTACATGTCATGAACTTGTACCGGTGTCATAGGATGTAGGATGTGTGTATACCCTCCATGCTCAAAGAAATACTAATTGGTGCGACCATCATGATTAGTAGCTCTATCATATTGCCACGGCCTCCCAAGTAATAAATGACAAGCTTGCATTGGTATCACATCACACAAAACTTCATCTTGGTACTTGCCAACCTTGAACTTAATCACGACTTGTCTATGTACCTTCAATTCCCCACAATCACTCAACCATTGAAGTTTGTAAGGGGTAGAGTGTTTGGTAGTGGGGAGGTGAAGAAAATCCACCAATGTAGTACTTGCAACATTAGTACAACTTCCTCCATCGATTATCAAGGAACACACATTTCCCTTGATAAGACACTTAAAATGGAAAAGGTTTTCCCTTTGGTTTGGATCATCCAAGGCCTTGCTTATCATTGTCCTCCTCACTACATAGTTTGGACGGGTGAGTTCCCCTTCTTGAGGCAAATCCTTGATGAATAAGGCCCTTCTAGTCAACCCACAAGGAACAACAACATCACCATCCTCCTCACTCTCCTCCTCTTCATCATCATCCCCCACGTCATGAGTACCCTCATTAGCATTCCCCTCAAGAAGAGAGACACCATCAACATTACAAGAATCATCAATCATAATAGCAAATGCCCTCCGATTGGGGCACTCACTCATTCTATGACCAAATCCTTGACATTTAAAACATCAAAGAGGTTTTGAAGAATTACCTCCGTTATGTGGAGTGGGTTTGGGAGTGGGCTTCTCAACGTGATTGGTTTGGACCAATGGTTTCTTGGTCTCTTGTGTGGTTCCCTTGTTCTTTGACCAAGTGGAAGAGGAAAATCCCCCTTCTTTGTTGTAGTTCCAAGACCCTTTGTAGCCTCTCGACTTGTCAAGTTTCTCTTCATTGAGCCCCAACTCAATTTCAATAGCCGCTTCAAGAGTTTCATCAATATCACGATAATTATGGAGTCTCATTTTGGAAGCAATCTCTTTATTCAACCCCACACGAAACCGTGTCATAGCATGCAAAGGATCTTCTTCAAGGTCTATTCTCATTTTCACAAGGTGGAACTCATCATAGTATTGTTCCACACTTTTTGTGCCTTGGTGCAAAGTGTAAATCTTCTTGAGTTGCTCTTAGTGATAACGATCGGTGACATACGCCTCAAGATAGTTTTGAGTTCCTCCCAAGTAGGAGTGGGAACTAAACCGTGCAATCTCCTAGGTTTCACTTGAGTTTCCCACCAAGTAGATGCAAACCCTTCAAATTGAGCAATAGCATACGATGCCTTCCGCACCTCGGACATCTCATTAGTCAAGAAGATGCGATCACATTGTATCACCCAATCAAGAAAAACATCGGGGTTGCTCTCACCCTTAAAAGATGGAAGAGTAACCTTGATGGAGTTATGACTCGTGTCTCCACCCCCAAGATGTCCATGAGGTCCATTATGTACATAATGATCCTCGCCATGGTTGTCATCATGAAATTCCCGACCTTGAAATCCCCTTTGCCTACCCAATTGAGGGATAGGACCATGTCTTCCTCCTCTACCTCGATGAGCACCATGGAATTATTCATGTGGACCCCTCATTCGGTGGGCGTAGTGACCATGTACACCCTAAAACTCATTGTGGAACTCCTCTAGTAACTCATCACCCAATTGTTGGATATTTTGGATTGGGGGGCATTATGGAGTGGTTGGTGGTCATTTAGTGGTGGTGGAGGTCTATATAGTAGTGGTTAGGGAACTTGTTGGGGAAGAAGAGGAGTATATGGTGGTGGTTGGAAACGTTGGTGGGTGGCATTGGCGGTTTGGGTTTGAGTTGGTGGAGCGGAAGATGTAGGATGGAGCACTCGGTGAAGAGCATCGGGTGAAATTGGGGTTGAGGAGTCACGGCGAGCTCCGCTTGTGGTTCCAAAGTAACTAGTAGCAGGGGGAGTGAAAGAAGCATCCCGACTCCTTGCTTCAAGAGTTTCTACTTGATTACCTAACCGGTCCAACCTCTCATCCATGCGGGTTGATAAAGAGGTAAACATGTTCAACAATTCAAGTATTGCGGGATCCCGTGTTGTAATCGAGTCACCGTCTCCGTGGTTTGACATAGTTACCTAGGTAAAACACTCAATCAAAACAAGCAAACACGTTAAGTTAGTCAAAAGAAAATCTCATGAACACTCAACAAATCGCACCTATGGTTGCCTCACAAATTGCCTCGGCTAATGGTTGTAACTAGTTTAGCTCCGATGAGTTGCAAGGGTCCACTCTCTACTTGAAGGTTAAGAATGGATTTTTGGACGACTCGAGAAGGAATGTTCAAAATCTAAGGACGGGAACCAAGAAGTTTCAAGGGAAAATAAAGAAGAAAAGCTCAAAGAAAAGGAGCACAAAAAAAAATCGAACTCAAAGACGAAGTAACAAAAGTAGAAAGAATTACTTGTTGTTACTTAGTTTGAAGGATCAAAGAAGAGGATTTGATGTTGTAAATGAGTTACCAAGTGATTAAATATGTTAATTACTCGGTAAATAATTGAGAAATTGAAAGAAGAAAGCGTAGGAAAAAGAATCACGGAGTTTGGACACTTAGAAAAATTTTGGGTCCAAAGTTAGAAAAAAAACTAAGTGTTGGAAATTTCAGCTCTCTGAATCTGAGCCCCACGCGCCTGCAAGGGTGGGTGGGGAATTTTTTATTTTTATTTTTTTAAAATTTCCACAAGTGGACCCACAAACACCTTTTACCAAAATTGACTTGAAATTTTTGGATCAAAGTGTATTTCCTCTCTCTTCTTCCCCAAGAACAATATGAAGATGTTTAAGAACACCAAGAACACACACAAAATCCCAACACCTTCAAATTAACTCGGAATTGGCTCAAAATTTAGGAGTAGCTTCCCCAAGACGTAGGGAACAAACCCCAATGATTTTTAAGCCTCAATTTCGTCGCACTCAACAAACCCACTTTCCAAGTTTGAAAAGTTCAAAAGCTTGAAAACCCTTTCATGGTAACTTCACTTTCCAAACTCTGATCTGAATGAAATTCGAGATTTAGACTCCACAAACACTACAGAATCAAGATCTAGTGTCAAAAACAACAAATTAAAACAAAAATTTTTGGATTTTTTTTTTTTTTTTTTTGAGAAAATACCAAAACCCAAGACTTAGATTTGTTGAAACAAACTCAATCCAAGCTCTTGATACCAAATGATATTAACCCTAAAGGAAAGCTAAGATTGATAAAGAAATAAAGCACGATTTAGACTAATGACAAGAGGATTAACAAGAAAACAAGAGGAAGATAAATAGATAGACACAAATTGAGAATTAAAGACAACCACTTTAATAAATAAAGAGACCTTCCTTAAATATCCCAACAAGCACCTAACTCTAAGAAGAACCTCAAGGGAAATGATATCCTAAGCAACTCTTCTTTCCAAACAAGAAACAACTAAAAGCTTTAGCAAGCTCTCTTAATTCTCTCAACAATGGAGTTTTTAGTTTATGAAAATTCTAAGTCTTCAAAACATAAAGAGGCTATTTATACTAAGCAAATAAAGAAGAAACTATGTTATTACATTTCTACCCTTAATGATGTAAGGGTCTTGTTTGGATGTCCTTTTTGTGATGAATTCAAGAATTCATCAAACCAAAGCATAATCCTCCTTCTTCTTCTCAATGCGTTCTCCATCAAAAGCTATCACGAACATGTGGAATCCTCGGGAGGACTCCATAATGCACTCAAGTGCATCTTTCTTCATGAATAACCCTTGCCAAGTTTGGAGTTCTAGAGCTTGACTCCTTGTGAAAGGCCTTGTAAAAGGCTTTGGGAGCCCTTGGGTTGCATCATGACCTCCCACCGGAGAATCAAGTGCACAACACATTTAATGTGTGCGATCTGTCACCCTTTTATATGATAGAGGATGAGAATTTGAGGTCAAATTCTTCTCAAGATGGAGAGGATGATACAATCCAAATTCGGTCCAAACTGTTCACTAGAAGTCAAGCACGAGAACTCCAAGCGCTTCAAGGAATGTTCATGAAATTAGAGGTACTTGACGGCATCCTACTACCATTAAAAGGGTGCTACGTGGTGGTGATTGCATATAAAGAGGATCAAGGGGCCTTGGAGGGGTCAAACGAAAGCCAAGGAGGGCAACACATGAAGCACCTTGGAAATCTCACCTGCGCCCACAGGTGAGCCACATGCGTGCGCAGATGGTGGGCAGTGGCACCTGTGGCCTTGACCTGCGTGGGCAGATGGCCTATTTCGGCAGCCAAGCCAATTTTTAAAGGAATGGGTCACTTTGGGGCACAATTATGTAATAAATGACCCATGGGTATAAATACCAAAACCATTCTTTATTTTACTTAGTTTTTCTTGAATATTGATGAACAAATCTCTTGAGAGAGTTTTTGGTAAGCGTTTGTTGAAGGTTTGATTAGTAACGCGTGGTTTCGAGGGCGTTTCGATTCCCTTTTGGTCACCATAGGAATTAGGTGTAGTTGGTGAATGTAATTCGAGGGTTCTAGGGTTTAATATATCCTATTGTTCTTGAATACTCATCTACTTGTGTCTAATTTTTTATCTATTTATTGATTATCTTTTCGATTTTTAGTTAAATTCTAGTTTCCGTAGTTTTCCGGTTATCATATAAGGAGTTAGAAAAATGGAAAGGACAAAAATACCCCAATTAAAACATAACTAATTCTACTATACCTATTCTTCACGGCCAACACACCGACTCATCATTTCTGACAACGAGTCATTGTTGGACTCTTGGTGACCGGATAATACTTTTGGGCCTGGGTACGACTTGGATACCATAACTCATTGCTACTGATGAGTCATGGTATGGACTCATTGCTTCTGGACTAAAATGTCAACTCTCAGATCTTTCTCAGAATGAGTGGCCTACTAAGTTATACTTTGTGATAATGACTCATCCTATCGAGTCATAGTCACTCAGAGGAAAATATCACTTTGCAGGATTTTTGGTTTGATGTTCATAACGTGTCATAAGATGACTCATAATGTCTGACAATGGGTCATTGTCAAGAGAAGTTTCCACTGGGATAAATTTTCATCCTTCTAGACTTTGGGGACTACACTCAGGATGAGTGCTACTGACGACTCATCAGTTCTGACCACGACTCGTGGTTAAGGTTGTCCTGTGGGTTTTTCTGCAGGTTTCTTTCTGATTTATGTGCTATGTCAAAAATGAAGCCTTAGGAACTTTTGGGGTGTTATAATATCTTCCCCTTGGGAACATTCTACCTTGAATGGAGACTAACTAAGCTAAAAATAAAGGGAAAGAGGTGCAATCTCAAAGCTGAGTTCTAAAAGCTAAATACTGACATAATACTTGATTTCTGAATGAAACATAAGTTGAACTGAATTCATGAAACATGCATGCATACTAAGACATGAAAGCAACTGAGGGCCATGAACTTGAAAGGAATACTAAAGAGGAAATTGTTACCTCAAGCTGGAATTGAACTAGAAAATAAAAGGTAAGGGTACTTGGTCATCATATTGTCTTTTGCCTCCCAACTGGCTCCCTCAACTAGATGATTCCTTTAAAGAACTTTCACTAAAGCAAATTCCTTAATCCTCAACTTACAAACCTGACAGTCAAATATCTCAACTGGGACCTTTTCCTAAGAGAGACTATCATTCACACCTACACTCTTTAAAGGCATAATTACGGCTGGATAACAATGCATTTCTTCAACAGAGACACATGAAAAACTGGATGCATCAATGCTAAAGCTGCAGGCAAATCTAACTCATAGGCCATATTGTCAATGCGCCTCAAAATCATATAAGGACCAACATAGCAGAGACTGAGTTTCCCTTTCTTGCCAAACCTCATCACCCCTTTTGATAGCCAAAAGGCTATGAACATACGAAATGGTTACTAAGATAAAAATTTCAGCAACCAAACAAAGAGAAAAACAACACATAGAATGGAGATGAAGAAGAAGAATACTTGAAATTTAAAGATAGATAGAAAGACCCTTACTCTTATTAAGTGATTAGCACTAGAAGATGTTTCAAATCTTCAAACACACTTCACAAACAAGAGGTCAAACCTTCCTCTTAGGTGACCCAAAGGAATCACTCTTCCTCAATGTCACGCCCCGAATTCCCATCGGGACGTGATTGGCACCCGAAGCCGATAAGGAATGAGAGAACCAATCTTTGCTCATGCTTATGTACTCTCATATGTATGTTCGCGTATGAATATCATCTTATTTCATGTAAAGCGGAAGGCATGACAACATATGTAATATATATGCAATTTAGCCGTTAGGGCCATTTCATCAAAATGAACGTACATCTTTTACCTCATGATACCCCACATATTTCTACAAAGCTTCTAATAGATACATGACCATGTCTATACAATATTTACAAATGCCAAAATATACTATACACATGTGACTTGGGAAGCCCCGAAGCAACTGGAGCTTACCAACAATCTGCGGATATCTCGCCACTTACTGCGGAGATCTACTAACTCCTGTGCCTGCAGCATGTAAGGTAATTCCCCCAAGAGGGGTCAGTACGAATAAAGTACTGAGTATGTAAGGCCATATGAAACTAGAATAGCACATAAGTACTTCCAAGAAATTAAGCGTAAGAGAGTAATAACTATGGATATACCTCAGTCCTGAATATGTGGAACCATGTTCATTACGTCTATTATTTCATTACTCGATTATTCCATCGCACTATCTCATTATTATCATAACATCCATATTTAGATATACACGCAAGGGATATATTCTTATCTCTATTACAACTATCCTTTTTATTCACTCAACTAGTTAGTGATTCATAACACCTTATGGATCATCATCTTATATTAATACCGGGCCCCCACTTTTGGTGGGATACAATGTATATATATATATATTTAGTACCGGGCCTCCATCGTGGTGGGATATATAGTATCGGGCATCCACCTTGATGGGATATGATAAATAAGTATATTTAGTGCCGGGCCTCCATCTTGGTGGGATATATAGTATCGGGCATCCACCTTTGATGGGATTTAATATATATATGTATATAGTACCGGGCATCCATCTTGGTGGGATTTATATAGTACCGGGCCTCCGCCTTTGATGGGATATCATATATATACGTATATGTATAGTATTGAGATTGTTCCATCTTAACTTATACCCTTTCGTTTGTTAACCATACTCAATGAAACATAAAGGAACCCTATGCACACATCCTTACATGAGATTGACATCTTCACTTATGAGGAATTATTAATTAACTTGCACCTCACCTTTCTTATTACTCTTGTGAGATTGATACTTCAACTTATGAGAGATTCACACATCCACTTAGGAGACACACACCTCTCTTATGAAACTTATGAGATTGGTACAAAGCTAGTCATAGCATTATTAGAACTTGGAACATGCATTATCGGAGTTTGGAGTCATAATATTGTTTGAACTTTGGAATTGTGTCCATCCCCCTATTACCTTTCTTCATTCTTGCAACCAACAAACATACATAACCTAACTTAAGTTATTTCTTTTGAGAGATTGATACATTGAGGATCATGATACTCTTGAAAACACAAACACTTCACCTCACTCTTCACTTGTCATGAGATTGGTACTTTTACTTATGAACGATTGGTACAAGGATAATCATCATATTAAAGGACTTTGGAACAAGGCATAATTGGAAAATGCCATCCAAGAGTGAATAGATTCTCTTATGTTATTATTCTCTTGAACTAGGTCCTTTAGAGATTTCAACGTTATGACAACTTTCCTTGAAGCTTCGTATCATTAATCAATGGATAAGAGATATATGAGTAAACAGTGTGAGAAACATCCCATTATGAGAAACATAACACTATTGAAACCATTGGACCATAATCCATAAACAAGGGACATGAGTATAATCACTATTCTATTGGAACATGGGAACATAACCTTATTGTTTTTGGAACATTAACCATGAATATAGGATAAGAGATTCACCAATAATCAATGAATAGGAAATATATGCCCATGACTATGGATAACCGGATATGAGATACCTTAGCACATTTCGGGATGGAACATGCGTAATGTCAATGTGAACACTATTTGCCGCAGAAAGAAACGGACAGAGTAACCTTACATACCTTATTTTTCCAATGTAAACACACACTCCAATATGTGAGCACAACAATTCCGCTCATTCCTTACGTCTCACTCTACATCACAAATACATATCATTAACCACCAACTACTTCACAAATGTATATAACATCAATGAGGTACATGTTTGCCTTTAAACACGCCATTTCCCAATGACAAAACCATGGAAGACATTATTATTCCAAAAATCCCACAATACTCCCAACATTGACCAACACATCAAAATCAATACATTTCACCACAACACTTCTCCTTTACACTTTCTTATCCACACCACATCACAAATAATTCATCAAATGACCTTAATACATCTCATAACACATATCGGTCAAAATCCCATAATTTACACTTATAGAAAAATTACAAGTTGTGTGACAAAATAACACTATACATGTTCATATTTTATCCATACCATGCTCTTTCATCAAAGGCACAAGTCATAGTTCAAGGTTGAACTTCATGGATCACACATCTCATACAAAAGCACCAAATACCATGTCCACTATTTCCAAGAACAACCAACATGATATACATACTCTTTCATGCATATAATATAGTAATCCATGAGAATAAATACTTACCAAGGCTTGGAATGGGATGATCTTGCTCCAAGAGAAAGCCTAGGGTTTGAGAGAAAAATAATTGAAAAATACCAAAAAGCATGAGATTTCTACCAAATGACCAAAAATCAGATTTTTGGTCCTTTATACAGGAATTGTAATCCATCCTTAGCCATATATGGCATGCCATGTGGTGTTCTAGAAGTCTTTGCAAGAATGGGTCTTTTTGACCCATTTTGGGCCATGTATGTTTAGCTCATTTTGGGCCTAACTTTGGGCCCAATAACACATATCCATAATTCCTCATGTTTCATGCCTTTCATACGCGTTATGACAATATTCCTACTCATGCTATTCATATTTTTAGCCTCAATCCCAAAAACAAGCGATTCTAGCCACGTATGGCCCATTTTGACCAAAAGGGCAAAATCGTCATTTTGACCTCAAATTCATTCTCGAGTAATTTTATCATACCAATATAATATTTCACTCATTTCATGTATATTCTCATGATTGTAGAAGAATCGTGGCAAAAATCGGCTCAATACGTCCCCGGGAACCCTTGGGACTTAAACAAAATTTTCAACTTTTGAAAGGTGCGCAGGGGCGGCGTGGTACGCTGCCTGGCGCACCCCTTTACTGCCTCTGGACTGAAAATTTCAGACCAGAGCAGCGTGGCACGTCCCTAGGCGTGCCCCACCCAAAAAAATATTATTATTTTTTTTTCCCTCTCAAAACTAAGGGAAACATGTACAGGGTGTTACATTCTTCCCCCCTTAGGAACATTCGTCCTCGAATGTTAGTAACACTGTATCATTGTAACACTTAAGCCAAAATGAATCCTTCAATTACTATATACACATAGCATACTTGTAAAGACTTACTTATTATGATTCCAATTCCATACCCTGAATTTTGCTTTCGTGTCCAAGACATACGATTACTTTAGATTTTATTATTTATCTGGTCTCCCTTGTGACTTCTTCCCTGTGTTCGTTTCTCCTATTGTGCTTTTACAGAATCTCCTTCTTTACTTCTTATTACTTTTGCTTGTCAAGCTAGAATAGTAAGCCGTACTTCCTCACATATGAGATTTTTTTTCCATAACTAGTGGATTTCCCACTGGGAACAACATGGGATAATCTCCTACATACTTTTAAAGCATCTCATATGAGATACTGTATGCACTGTAAATAGTTCTTGGGATACCTCAACGTCATATACAACTTGACCACATCCTCGAGCCATCTTATAAGGTACGCTATATAGAACTAACTTCTCATGCTTAAACAGTACGGTTTGTTTGTTCCTCTGTCAAGACGAAAACCCTGCCTGCATTCACTTGGGTTCCCAAAAACATTTCTACAATTGTGTTAACTTGATAAGCCCATCAATTATTACCCATATGGCATCACATCTATTTAGTTACATAATCTATAACCTTCAGATTCCACACACTTTACTTGTTATCACTTCGATGACTGAAGTAAAAAAACTTTTTTTGCAATGTACTTTTCATGTAATCTCATCGATAAGTCGCTTCCAAATCATGGTACATATTGATTACTCCCTACCAAATAGCATATCGTGAATGGTGTGCGTTACCCTAATGCATTTCTTTAGCTCAGCTCATATATATATCCGATACGTGTCATCCCTTGTTGATACAAGTTACACTGGGACACCCTACGGGTGTAGACTAGTGTCTTGAACATTAGTAGCTTTAACTTTGGTATCCTTCACTCTGACTAATGACATATGTACCTTTCCAGTCAAAAATTTTCTTTGTGGAAAGTGAAAAATGTACTCATGGTAACATTAAGATCTATCATATCCATCTCAGTAAACTTAACCACTGTAACGTGATCACAACATTTACTATACACTTGCGACATACTCTTTTATCTATAATGACTTCACCAAATGGTGTGGACACCCCAATTAACTTGACTATTAACTCTAGTGTTCCTTCAAATTGTCCCACAGTCAATAGAGTAACATATGATAGGGTAGAACCTAAATTGATTGATGCATATTCATTAGGTAAACATATAAATAACGTACCTGTCACCATATCAAAGAGAGCCTCCGAATTTTACTGACCCCGTAGGTCGTGTCATACTACTCATGGCCCTCTGTGGGCAGTCTCTCTTCACGTGTCCTGGCTGTTTACACCGAAAGCAAACATCCATCTCAAACAAGCATTCACCTGAATGAAACTTTCCGCAGCGCTGGTACAGTTGACGAATAGAGCCCACTTTCTGTGAACCTCGTATTCCACTACTCTGCCCAACCTGACTACCTCTAGATCCTCAAACTAGAGGTGGAGTACCTGTTGTAGGGTGAGAAAATGATGGTCTAGGTGGTCTAGGGACAACCCGAGGCCTAACTCTTCCTTGGGATGTCATGAACTGTCCCATGGGTCTAGCCCGCTTTGACGGCCCTATCTTAGATTCTTGTATCCTTCCCCTTTGCCTTTGATCCTCCATCTTTTGCGCGAAGGCTTGTATTCTTGCTATATCCATGTCTTTATTTAATGCAGCAATAGTACAGTCTCTTACCAAATATGGCTCTAATCTGTCCACATACCGATGAACTCTAGCGGCCATAGTTGCTACCATATGAGGAGCATATCTAGCCAATGAATTAAACTGAAGACTACACTCCCTGATGCTCATATTTCCCTAACGAAGATTTAAAAACTGGTCCGCTCGAGCCTCGCGGACCTCGTATGAAAGATAATGATCAAGGAATGCCACCTTGAATTCCTCCCAACTAGCTGGATTTGCACCGATACCTCTGGATCGTTTCCAATCTTCGTACCATAATATAGCCTCTCCTTTTAGTCTATATGCTGCAAGCTCTACTGTTTCTATACCAGTTACATGCATTACATCGAGAGCCCTTTGAATTTAATCTATAAAGTCTTGCGGATCTTCATTAAGATCGGACCCAGTAAATGTGGGAGGATCCAATTTCAAGAAATCTTGTGTTCTCCGACTAGCTATCCTAGCCGCACCATCCTCACGTGTCACTGGACCCACTCGTCCTTGACACTGGACAACAACTATCTAAGTCAACATTTGCATCGCATTTTTCAAGTTCTGTAACTCCTGCTTAGTAACATGAACAGATGAATCTGGGGATACTTCCCTCCTTTGTGGTCTCCCTGGAGAAATGGGAGGAGAAGGTGCCCGTGCTGTAAACTCCATTTCAACCCCATACTGACTATCTAGGTTAGGTGGTGATTTACTAGTTCCTTCTCCCGCTTGCATATTTGCCTGCTTATCCTTGCCCATACCTTGTCTTGTATTCGACATTTTACTATATCAAAGAGAACCAATTACAATGGTCAAATATAATCTCACCTATGACAATGGCTCTATTGCACGATCTAGAATGAAGAAATGAAACAACTCCTAAATGTCCCATAGCCTCCTACTTATAAATGTGGCATGCAACATCGATAAGCAAGACTCTACTCATACACGGCTTTGTAGACACCCTGAGAACGAACTGCTCTGATACCACTTTTATCACGCCCCGAATTCCCATCGGGACGTGATTGGCACACGAAGCCGATAAGGCCCGAGAGAACCAATCTTTGCTCATGCTCATGTACTCTCATATGTATGTTCGCGTATGAATATCATCTTATTTCATGTAAAGCGGAAGGCATGGCAACATATGTAATGTATATGCAATTTAGTCGTTAGGGCCATTTCGTCAAAATGAACGTACATCTTTTACCTCATGATACCCCACATATGTCTACAAAGCCTCTAATAGATACATGACCATGTCTATAAAATATTTACAAATGCCAAAATCTACTATACACATGTGACATGGGAAGCCCCGAAGCAACTGGAGCTCACCAACAATCTGCGGATATCTCACCACTTACTGCGGAGATCTGCTAACTCCTGTGCCTGCAACATGTAAGGTAAGTCCCCCAAGAGGGGTCAGTACGAATAAAGTACTGAGTATGTAAGGCCATATGAAACTAGAATAGCACATAAGTACTTTCAAGAAATTAAGCGTAAGAGAGTAATAAATATGGATATACCTCAGTCCTGAATATGTGGAACCATGTTCATTACGTCTATTATTTCATTACTCGATTATTCCATCGCACCATCTCATTATTATCATAACATCCATATTTAGATATACACGTAAGGGATATATTCTCATCTCTATTACAACTATCCTTTTTATTCACTCAACTAGTTAGTGATTCATAACACCTTACGGATCATCATCTTATATTAATACCGGGCCCCCACTTTTGGTGGGATACAATGTATATATATATATATTTAGTACCGGGCCTCCATCGTGGTGGGATATATAGTACCGGGCATCCACCTTGATGGGATATGATAAATAAGTATATTTAGTGCCGGGCCTCCATCTTGGTGGGATATATAGTACCGGGCATCCACCTTTGATGGGATTTAATATATATATGTATATAGTACCGGGCATCCATCTTGGTGGGATTTATATAGTACCGGGCCTCCACCTTTGATGGGATATCATATATATACGTATATGTATAGTATTGAGATTGTTCCATCTTAACAACTTATATCCTTTCGTTTGTGAACCATACTCAATGAAACATAAAGGAACCCTATGCACACATCCTTACATGAGATTGACATCTTCACTTATGAGGAATTATTAATTAACTTGCACCTCACCTTTCTTATTAGTCTTGTGAGATTGATACTTCAACTTATGAGAGATTCACACATCCACTTAGGAGACACACACCTCTCTTATGAGACTTATGAGATTGGTACAAAGCTAGTCATAGCATTATTACAACTTGGAACATACATTATCGGAGTTTGGAGTCATAATATTGTTTGAACTTTGGAATTGTGTCCATCCCCCTATTACCTTTCTTCATTCTTGCAACCAAAAAACATACATAACCTAACTTAAGTTATTTCTTTTAAGAGATTGATACATTGAGGATCGTGATACTCTTGAAAACACAAACACTTCACCTCACTCTTCACTTGTCATGAGATTGGTACTTTTACTTATGAATGATTGGTACAAGGATAATTATCATATTAAAGGACTTTGGAACATGGCATAATTGGAAAATGCCATCCAAGAGTGTATAGATTCTCTTATGTTATTATTCTCTTGAACTAGGTCCTTTAGAGATTTCAACGTTATGACAACTTTCCTTGAAGCTTCGTATCATAACCAATGGGTAAGAGATATATGAGTAAAAAATGTGAGAAACATCCCATTATGAGAAACATAACACTATTGAAACCATTGGGCCATAATTCATAAACAAGGGACATGAGTATAATCACTATTCTATTGGAACATGGGAACATAACCTTATTGTTTTTGGAACATTAACCATGAATATAGGACAAGAGATTCACCAATAATCAATGAATAGGAAATATATGCCCATGACTATGGATAACCGGATATGGGATACCTTAGCACATTTCGGGATGGAACATGCGTAATGTCAATGTGAACACTATTTGCCGCAGAAAGAAACGGACAGAGTAACCTTACATACCTTATTTTTCCATTGTAAACACACACTCCAATATGTGAGCACAACAATTCCGCTCATTCCTTACATCTCACTCTACATCACAAATACATATCATTAACCACCAACTACTTCACAAATGTATATAACATCAATGAGGTACATGTTTGCCTTTAAACACGCCATTTCCCCTTGACAAAACCATGGAAGACATTATTATTCCAAAAATCCCACAAAACTCCCAACATTGACCAACACATCAAAATCAATACATTTCACCACAACACTTCTCCTTTACACTTTCTTATCCACACCACATCACAAATAATTCATCAAATGACCTTAATACATCTCATAACACATATCGGCCAAAATCCCATAATTTACACTTATAGAAAAATTACAAGTTGTGTGACAAAATAACACCATACATGTTCATATTTTATCCATACCATGCTCTTTCATCAAAGGCACAAGTCATAGTTCAAGGTTGAACTTCATGGATCACACATCTCATACAAAAGCACCAAATACCATGTCCACTATTTCCAAGAACAACCAACATGATATACATACTCTTTCATGCATATAATATAGTAGTCCATGAGAATAAATACTTACCAAGTCTTGGAATGGGATGATCTTGCTCCAAGAGAAAGCCTAGGGTTTGAGAGAAAAATAATTGAAAAATACCAAAAAGCATGAGATTTCTACCAAATGACCAAAAATCAGATTTTTGGTCCTTTATATAGGCCTTGTAATCCATCCTTAGCCATATATGGCATTCCATGTGGTGTTCTAGAAGTCTTTGCAAGAATGGGTCTTTTTGACCCATTTTGGGCCATGTATGTTTAGCTCATTTTGGGCCTAACTTTGGGCCCAATAACACATATCCATAATTCCTCATGTTTCATGCCTTTCATACGTGTTATGACAATATTCCTACTCATGCTATTCATATTTTTAGCCTCAATCCCAAAAACAAGCGATTCTAGCCACGTATGGCCCATTTTGACCAAAAGGGCAAAATCGTCATTTTGACCCCAAATTCGTTCTCGAGTAATTTTATCATACCAATATAATATTTCACTCATTTCATGTATATTCTCATGGTTGTAGAAGAATCGTGGCAAAAATTGGTTCAATACATCCCCGGGAACCCTTGGGACTTAAACAAAATTTTCAACTTTTGAAAGGTGCGCAGGGGCGGCGTGGCACGCTGCCTGGCGCGCCCCTTTACTGCCTCTGGACTGAAAATTTCAGCCCAGAGCAGCGTGGCACGCCCCTGGGCGCGCCCCACCCAATTATTATTTTATTTTATTTTATTTTTCTCTCATAACTAAGGTAAACATGTACGGGGTGTTACACTCAAGCACACCTTTCTTGCCAAATTATCCAAGACAAGTGAAACCCTAACTTCAAATGTCAAAACCCAATTTTCGGATTCTACACTATCAACTACAAGACTAAAGCTACAAAATATGAGTAAGTTTCAATGTCATCAAAATCTAAGGAAATGAAATGGCTAAGGCACCTATTTATAGTATTTGCCTTTGCACAAATAACCTATTACAAAAATAGCCCAAAAGTGGCTATTTCAAAAATAACCCACAAGGGCTCTCCTTATTCCTTATGCCATGCTTCCCTCGGCTCCAAGCTATCACCCATATGTGGTATTGCTCGAGTTGGAGCTCAACAAGGGTCCTCCAAACACGTCCTTGTTTCCATAATATCTTCATGGCTTGAATTCCTTGGTGTTACCCTTGAAATGTAGGCCAAGAAAGGTTGATGCCAATTTGGCTTGTATCATCCTCCCCTTCTTGAAAAGGATTCATCCTCGAATCTAAAACTTCCAAAACCATAGGAAAAACAAACAACCACAATGTCCTCAAGGCATGAGGGTTAACGTTAGGAAAATCAATCCTATCACCATGCCAAGTTTGCACACACTTAACATATAACCAAGTATTAAAATGAACAACTAAAGGATCACAAGCCCTCAAAGCAAAAGCTACTTGGCTACTTAGGTGATTGTGACAAAGGGGTAAATAAAAAGAACCATGGTCATTAGTCAACCACATATGTAAGCCCATATTGGTTCTACATTTCAACAAGCACAAAACCCCTTTTAGGTCAAGAATCACATGATAATTCCCATAGCTAAGTGCGACGTCATAAATAAGGCTATCCCAAGTTAAAACTCCACTCAATGCACTAGCTATCTTCAAAACCTCTTTGTTGGAGTTCTTTCCCTTATACAACTTTGGTCCATCAAATGGATTATAAATCCTTATGAAAGACTTTCCATTGTAGGGAGGGAGGCCAACAACCTCAACCAAATTTTGCTTATCGTTTTGACCAAGCACCAAGTTGGGTGTATAAAAACCACCACACTCCAAATGGTCACTGGGGTCAAATGGAAGAATTATCCATGAAAATAGGTCGATGCAATACCCATTTTCCCCAAGGGTGTCACTATCACCAAAAGGCATACTATTTATACTACCATATGTAATATCAAAAGCAAAGAGAGAGTAGAGAAAGGTGTCACCCAAATTAACTTCAACTAAGGAGGACTCATGCTTATACTCACTATTAGATTCAAGATCATCACCATGAGTATTCTCAATAATGGAAGCACACAAAGAAGAAGTAGAAGCAATTTCTAAGCCAATAACACCTTTTCTTTCAAGAGAAGAATCCTCAAGTAGACACAAACCACCACCAACATCAAGGTGATCAAGACTCAAGTTACCACAAGAATCAAGTAATTCATCCTTATCCTCATCAAAAAAAGGTGGGGTGTCATACAAAGGATCACAACCTAAATCCTTTTCATAAGAACAATCACTAATTGGGTTTCTTAAATATTCAAGCAAATCAGATTTATCATCACCCAATTGATCATTCTTATTCAAAAGTGATAGATCACTATCAAAAATGGGATAGTTAGAACAATCTTCACTCAATCCTAAATTCTTAATGGATTTCAAGAAATAGGATAACATGTGAATCTTAAGCATACCACCCTTCCCTTTAAGCACATCAAAATGCACATCACTAGGTGTCAACCAAGAAGTGATCTCATTATTTTCAAACAAGACATCTTTCTTTGAGAGAGGATTAACAACCAAAGGTAAGGAGTTGAAGCAAGCAAATTCACTCTTAAAAAGATACATGTCATTTTTCACATCATCTTCATTCACATGATATCTAAGAGCAAAACTAATAATAGGATCTTCATCACATGATATGCTCAAAGAATCATTTCCATTCACATGATCAACTCTATCAATATCATCACTAACTTGAGACTCTTCAAGCTCACCACAAATATGGTCAAGTAGTAGATTAGACTCACAAGTAAGTTGATCAATACATGCACCTTCACTAGTTGTAGGCGATTCACATATCGACATAGACTCACCTTGGTTCTCACAAGGGTCAACTAGTGTGTGAATACTCTTATCATATGGCAAGGGAATCTCATTCAAGATACAAGTGCTAACACTAGGTGGACACAAATTGATCTTACTAGAAGAGTCAATTCGGTCATCTATAGGATCAACTAGTGTTTGCAGATTCACAACAAGAACTTGATCCTCATGCAACATATTTCTATCAAGAGTATCAAAAAGGGGAGACTCATTATGCTCTACATTAAACAAGCCACCATTTACACTTACTTGGCCACTAGCCACATCATGACATTTTAAGCTTAAAGTAGTGCAAGAGTTAGCATTGTTACCTTGAAGCTCATAAGAAAGATCTTCTTCAATTTGGGGTGTAATTCCCATCAAGTTGGTAAATATTTGTGTCCCTCCGTTGGCCCTCATCGTACCTACACACGTGTCCTGATCAACATGGCCTTGTCTTACCTCATGCCCTCGGAATCTACCACCATAAGGTCCCCTTTGCTCATATCTACCTCTCTCTTCTTCATCAAACCAAGGATCACCAAGAGGAATTTCATAGACTTCGTACTCCCCTCTACCATAATCCTCTATTTGGATGGGTGGGTTTCGGATTTGAGGCCTTTGGGGAAGTGGGTTTGGTCTTTGATTATTTGGGACTTGAACTTGTGGTATTGGGGGAGATGGAGGGTAAGGTCTTTGATCCATGGGATTTGGCATTTGGTAAGTGGTATGTTGTGGGGGTAGTAGGTTCGGATTTGGTGGTGGAGTTTGAGTTCCAAGTCCCTCTTGTTGGACTTGGTTCATTTGGTGATGTAATGGTCTCTGTAGGGTTCAGTTAGGAGATGTTTGGGGTTGATTTAGTGGCTAGTTTTGTGGAACTAGTGGAGGGTTAAGCATTTGGTGAAGAGTTTCGGGGGTTATAGTCATGGAAGAGTTATTGGCTTGGACGCTAGAGGATGCATGGTAGGGATTAGGAGTAGAAGGTCGTGAGTTCCTCCTACTTTCAACACAATCAAGTCTTCCACTAAAAGTGGAAATTTCACCCCTCATAGAATCCACATTACTTCTCAAGGCATCAACATCATTCTTAAATTCTCTCCTCAAAGTATCATTACTATCCTCCATTTTTCGGGCAAAGGCCTCAAAGTGAGCCTTCAAGGCTCCCATTATATCATTTCCCAAAAATTGGGATGAAGAACCCTCGGCTTCCATGGTCAATTGTTCCTAAAAACCAAAAAAATAAAATAAAACCAGCAAGTAACACAACCTACAAAACGAGCAAACAAGTTAGTTCAAAAGCCTCACTTCACTCACACTCAACCTCACCTCACACTTGGCTTCACAAGTGTTGGAGAATCGACAATACTTGGCAAGTTACTTGAGAGGTGAGAAGCTTTGGATCGAAATTGATCTTTGATTGAAATGACTCAAATAAAGTTATGCACACACTTGAACCAACAAAATACTACGACTTAAAAATGAGAAAAGCACACAAAAACCGAAGACACGAAATAAACGAACTCTAGACTAATTACCAACCTAGTAGGTACTTACTAGTTTGCTAATTAGTGATAGAATTAGATTAAAAGAAACTAGAATCAAAGATTAGAAACTAGGAAGTCTAAGCTTAGAGGTGAATTTTGGTTGATCACAAGTGATGATGTGGCACTACGTGGTTGGTTGTCACTTTTCAAAGATTTTCAATTTTCCCAACACCTTTGTCTCGGCCAAACAACACTTTGGGAAGAAGGAATTTCGGATTTGGAGGGGGAAGGAAGCAATTTGGACCTTTTTCAAGCCTTCAATTGAAATGGAAAAAGAATTGGTTCCCCCCCCCCCTATTGTACTTGCAAGTGTACTTGTTTGTCCCCTTGTCCCCTCCGCTTTTTGGAAGAATGGAATATTCTTTGAATATGCTTTTGGACCAACAACTTTTGCACTCTCTTTCTTCCCTTTTTTGGATCAAACAACACCCTTGAACATTCTTATTCACTAAGATATGAAGGTCATGGATGAACAAGATGAATATTCAAGCGTTGACCAAGTTTGACCTCCTAGCAAATGAACTCCAAATCGGTTTTTTTTTTTTTTTTAAGATCTAGGTTCCTTAGGCCAAAACAAACCCAACCCACTAAAAATCAGCCACAAATCAAGTCACCAAAATGTCACCTTCTCCAAAAAAGCTTCAAACAAGCCACAACAATGGTGGATCTAGCTCAAAATCAACCAAACTTCACTCTAAAAGTAGATCTAGACTCCCTATGTGCTAGAGATAAAGGATCTAGCACTAGAAACCTTCAAAACACAATAAAAACTTGTAGATCTAACTTGGAAATTTCGGATCTACAACAAACACACAAGACAACACACAATTTTTTTTTGGTAATTTCTGATTTTTGACTCTTTTTTGATGAGATTTTCTATATAAGAACACTAAAACCAAGATTTAGGGATGTTGGAACAACCCTAACCAATGCTTTGATACCAAATGATAGCCAAAAGTCTATGAACACACGAAATGGTTACTAAGATACAAATTTCAGCAACCAAACAAAGAGAAAAACAAAACATAGAATGGAGATGAAGAAGAAGAATACTTGAAATTTAAAGATAGATAGAAAGACCCTTACTCTTATTAAGTGATTAGCACTAGAAGATGTTTTAAATCTTCAAACACACTTCACAAACAAGAGTTCAAACCTTCCTCTTAGGTGACCCAAAGGAATCACTCTTCCTCAAGCACACCTTTCTTGCCAAATTATCCAAGACAAGTGAAACCCTAACTTCAAATGTCAAAGACCCAATTTTCGGATTCTACACTATCAACTACAAGACTAAAGCTACAAAATATGAGTAAGTTTTAATGTCATCAAAATCTAAGTAAATGAAATGGTTAAGGCACCTATTTATAGTATTTACCTTTGCACAAATAACCTATTACAAAAATAGCCCAAAAGTGGCTATTTCAAAAATAACCCACAAGGGCTCTCCTTATTCCTTATGCCATGCTTCCCTCGACTCCAAGCTATCATACATATGTGGTATTGCTCGAGTTGGAGCTCAATAAGGGTCCTCCAAACACGTCCTTGTTGCCTTAATATCTTTATGGCTTGAATTCCTTGGTGTTACCCTTGAAATGTAGGCCAAGAAAGGTTGATGCCAATTTGGCTTGTATCACCTTTCATCTATGAATTTTCAAGTAAATCCAATCATTCACTGCGAACTCAAGCTCTCTCCTCATTACATCTATATAGGATTTCTGATGACTTTGAGCTATTTTTAGCCTTTCTCTAATCAATTAAATATTCTCTATGGCCTCATGAACTGAATTAGGCCATATCAAAGTAGCTTCAACAACCTCAAAATAACCAATAAAGCACCTCAAACAGAGCCATCAGAATACTGGAGTGATAACTATTATTATAGGCAAACTCGATGAGAGGCAAGTGATCATCCCAACTACCCTTAAGGTTGATCACTCAAGCTCTCAACATATCCTCTAAGGTATGAATGGTCTGCTTTGCCTAACCATCTATATACGAGTGAAAAGTTGTGCTAAATTGAACTTAGGTACCTAGACCCTAATGAAAAGACTTCTAAACTGCAATGTAAACTAATACCCCTATCCAAAATGATAGTCAATGGAACTTCATGCAACTTGACCAACTCTCTAAGGTAGTGTCTAGAATAATTCTTGGTTGAATCTATATTATTAACTAGTAGGAAATATGTTAACTTAGTCATGCGGTATACAATAACCATGTCAAATCATGTTGTTGGAGCGTACGAGGTAACCCTGTAATGAAATCCATATTCACCTCCTCCAACTTTGATAACGAATCAAAGAGGGAAGAACAAGAAGGAAAGAAAACAAAAGAAGGATATGTGGATTAATATTCAAACTCTTGAATTTATGGGCAACAAGGGACTTGATACCCTCACCTCCCAATTGAATTCAATAATTTAAACACAAACCCTAGTTTGAGAAAATCAAAGGAAACCAAGAAACCACAAATGAGTAACCTTCGATTAACCAAACCAAAAAGTTCACCAACAATTCCAAGATCCACACTACTAAAATTACCAACTAATGCTAGGCTTCACCTAGAAACTACAAGCTAAATGCTAGGCTTCACCTAGAAACTACAAGCTTCAAAGCTCAATATTCAATATTCATCAAAAGTCCCATGTAAAATGAGGAATTATCCTATTTATACTAGAGAAATAAAAGATAACTAGTTATTACAAATATGCCCTTAATGCGAGACAAGGGCCTTGTTTGGTGACTCTTGTTGTGAATTTTTCAATTTAAAATTTAGCCACTTGTACAAATAGCCTCTTTTCTTTATCCACATCACTCCCATGGACTCTTAAGCTTTCCTTTTCACGAATATTCTATGTGTCATCCACGTCATCCATGCTCGTGTCAACCATGCGATCCACGTTAGTATCATTCTCCCCTTCTTGAAAAGGATTCATCCTCGAATCCAAACCTTGCAAACACATGAGAAGGACAAAAACCAAAGCATCCTTAAAGTTTAAGGGTTAGTACAAGGGTTAGCAACAATATGACCATGCCAAGGAGGCACAAATTTGGGATACAACCAAATATCCTTTGCTTTCAATAAATCCAATCCGTCATTCATGGAGCAAAGGTTTGGGGTATGATAAACATCAAGAGACAAGGAAAACACAAAGATCTTTGTGGCATCAAGAACTCCAAAAGATGGTACCACATTTAACTTGGGAGCCATAAGACATTCATTGTCTCACAAAAAGGCCACACCAAAAGTGGTGTAATCATCCACAAGGGTTTATCCGAGTCAAAGAAGCAAAAGACCCACATATCTCTACCTCCATACAAAATAAATTCCATACCATCATGAGTATCATCATAAGCAAAGAGGTAGTAGAGAAAGGTGTTAAGCTCACTATTCTCATCTAGGGCGTGCCAAAAGATAAGGACACCGGTAGGTAAGAAGAGACATTTTAAGCACCAAACAACCCTCTCTATCAAGCAATTTCCTAAAGAAAGGAAGTGCACCAATGAAGCCATGCTACTAGAATAGTCGAGGAATCTATTAGGAGTCAAATCACTCCATGCTAAATAATACTCCCAAGGAGTTAGGGTCCCTCCTATCATAGCACCAAGCATGCTTCCAAGAGTCCTATTTGAAACTTCAACTTGTCTAACCCTATGAAGGTGACAAGGAGCTTTCAATATCCATGGACTCTCCCAAAAATAAATGATCAACTTAGCATCCACAAGAATGAGACCACATTTGAGAAAAGGGTCATCATATGCAAACAGTAGTAAAGAAAGGAATAAAAGGCATTCAACTCATCCCAAGGGTTCTCAATTGTTAATACACACTTTAAGACAAGAATATTAGCAAAATGGTATTCACAATTTGAAACACAAGAGGACAAGATTAAGCATTTCAAGTACACTTCATTGTCCTTCCTCAAATAAATTTCCACAAGGAGCATGCTCCTAAGAATCCATCCTAACACCTCAACTTGTCTAACCACATAAGTGTGACAAGGAGTAGGACACATAATTTGGGTATCACGGATACACCATGAATTCTTTTCCAAACAACAAGTATAGTTGACATCCAAAATATGAAGCTCACACAATTTAAGCATAAAAGAAATAAACCATGAAAGAATCTTGGAGACTTCAATCTTCTCATGGTATGGTGAGGGATCACTCATTTCCAAGATTCTACTTTCCATAAGGAAAATATCATCATGTCTCCAAGGATCACTAGGAATAGGAGGGGGTAGATACATACCTTGGGAACAAGCGTTGGAGATTGTTTTCTTGTCTTGTGCACATGCTTCACAAGGGTCGTCCACCCGCTTCTTTGTAGGAGATTCCTTGGTAGGTAACTCCCCTTCTTGAGCTAATTCTTTCTCCTCCTTGGCAAGCTCTTCTCTCTTAAGTTCTTCCCAAAGCTCTCTCATTATCTTGTAGTCCTCACTTACTTGATAGGGTGTTAATGGAACAAGAGTGTGCTTTCATCCTCGAAATACTAATAAGTATTTGTTGGACTCCACTTGATATCGGACATCTCTATCGGCTATCCAAGGTCTACCAAACAACATATGACAAGATTGCATGGGCAAAACATCACATAACACCTTATCTCAATACTTTCCAATGCTAAAATTCATTACCACTTGTTTGGTTACCTCTACTTCATCATTTTTAATAAGCCGTTGAAGTTTGTATGGCTTGGGTGTCTTTGTGTAGGAAGCTTCATTCTATCAACCATAGTGCAACTCACCACATTAGTACTACTCCTACCATCAATGACCAAGGAGCATACCCTATCACTCATCTTGAACCTTGCATGGAATAGGTTCACACTTTGATCAAGTTCCTCTTTAGAAAGATCCCCCATGATTCAATTTAGATCACAAGAAGGGTTCCAATCCTTCTCCAATTGCTCATAATCTACATTCAAAGTTGTGTCATCATGCCTAACCTTAGGCTCATCACAATCATTCTCAACCTCATATTTTATCACATTTTTAGCACAAGGTCCATCACACAAGATCACATTTGACCTCCTTTGTGGACATTCTCTAGCAATATGTCCTTCACCTTGACATTTATAACATCGAATGATAGAAGGAGAAGAAGATTGAGGTACATCATGCTTACCTCCATAGGCTTGATCTTCCCCCTTTGTGTTGTAGTTAGCTTGAATAGCCTGACTACCATCTTGGAACATTGGAAGACTCACCATGTTGTGACCCATCCCTTGATTTGTAATACCTTGACCACCATATCGATCACTTCGGTCTCCACACCTTTCTCCTCCATCCCTATACCAATCTCCACTATCCCATTTCCCTTGACATCCCATGCCTTGGTTCGTACCAAAGCCTTCGGGTCCTTCCAACCATTCATTCGGATTATCTTCTTCACACATTTCATCATTAAGAGGATTTTGATAATATATATCTTGGTAGGGTACTTGTGGATAGTGTTGTTGGGTTGGAACATAGGGTACATGCAAGGATGCATGTGATACATTTCGTGGAGGTGCTTGACTTTTAACTTAGGTTTCCACAAAAGAAAGACTCCTTTGTAGTGGATGATATGGTTGTGTATTTGGATATGGGGTGACTTGCCTAACATAACACGGGTTCATTTGGAATGTAGTTTGAGGGTAGGTTTGGTTCCAATTTGGTTGGGGGTAGTGTAGGTTGGATTCTTGACCCGAGGCCCTTCTTGTTTCTTCACTTTGACTAGTCATAGGAAACCTCCTTTCAATCATACTATCCATCCTTCTCACCCTTTCCTCCATACCTCCGAACCTTCCGTTTGTTTCAACTACCCTTTCATTCACATCGGTCACTCTCCTTGACACATTGACATATGTCCTCATGTGGTTTACCAAGCTTCTTCCTCTATATTTATAAGAAGAGTGATTAGACATTGTACCTACAAAACTCAACAAATAATATTAGTGGTAAAAGCCTCACGTCACTCATATATAAACTCTCAACTCACCTCCTAAAGCATCGTCTCAAAATTGGTAGTGAACTAGCTTGGCTCGATCAATTCAAGATCACCTATCCTTTGTGGTGGAGTGGATTCTTGTGACTCTTGAAAGAAGGACGACTCGATTGAAGGTATAAGGACTTGAATCAAGAAGTTTATCTACGAATTAAAATGAGAAAAGTAGAATAAAAGAAGCACGAAAGAAAACGGACTCAAAAAAAAAAAACTAAGTAACAAAAGTAGAAAAATTACTTGTGTTGCTTAATTTGATGAATCAAGGAGATGATTTGATGCTTTAAAACTAGTTAACAAGTGATTAAAGATGTTAATTACTTGTTAAATAGTTGAGAAATCGAAAGAAGAAAGCGTGGGAAAAAGAATCACGGAGTTTGGGCACTTAGAAAAATTTTTAGGTCCCAAAAACTTAGGACCTTTAAAAAAAACTAAGTGTTGAAACTGCAGGAATTTGGCCTCTGAAAGTGCACTGCACGCGCGTCCAGGTGCGAGTAGGCGTACTGGTCGCCTGCTGATTAGACGGTTGACTAGCCAGCTGCTGCGCTGGCACTTACATGGCGCTGATGTGGCAGCCTATTGACTGGTCAATGCTGACGTGGCAATGGATTTTTAATTAATTTTTTTTTTTTTTGGATAATTTTTTATTTTTTTGGATTTTTGAAGAAATCAAAATCCCAAGATTAAGATTTGTGACAACAAACCTTAACCTAGGCTTTGATACCAAAATGATAACGAATCAAAGAGGGAAGAACAAGAAGGAAAGAAAACAAAAGAAGGATATGTGGATTAATATTCAAACTCTTGAATTTATGGGCGACAAGGGACTTGATAACCTCACTTCCCAATTGAATTCAACAATTTAAACACAAACCCTAGTTTGAGAAAATCAAAGGAAACCAAGAAACCACAAATGAGTAACCTTCGATTAACCAAACCAAAAAGTTCACCAATAATTCCAAGATCCACACTACTAAAATTACCAAATAATGCTAGGCTTCACCTAGAAACTACAAGCTAAATGCTAGGCTTCACCTAGAAAGTACAAGCTTCAAAGCTCAATATTCAATATTCATCAAAAGTCCCATGTAAAATGAGAAATTATCGTATTTATACTAGAGAAATAAAAGATAACTAGTTATTACAAATATGCCCTTAATGAGAGACAAGGGCCTTGTTTGGTGACTCTTGTTGTGAATTATTCAATTTAAAATTTAGCCACTTGTACAAATAGCCTCTTTTCTTTATCCACATCACTCCCATGGACTCTTAAGCTTTCCTTTTCACGAACATTCTACGTGTCATCCACGTCATCCATGCTCGTGTCAACCATGCGATCCACGTTAGTATCACAAATAGTGCCTTTTAAGGCTTTTTATGGGAGAAGGTGTAAATACCCCTTGGGATGGTTTGATTCATTTGAGGTTAGGCCTTGGGGCTCTGATTTGTTGGGAGACTCGATGGATTGAGTAAGACTGATTCAGTAGAGGCTTGTACCTACCCTGATATAAACCCTAAAGGAAAGCTAAGATTGATAAAGAAATAAAGCACGATTTAGACTAATGGCAAGAGGATTAACAAGAAAACAAGAGGAAGATAAATAGATAGACACAAATTGAGAATTAAAGACAACCACTTTAATAAATAAAGAGACCTTCCTTAAATATCCCAACAAGCACCTAACTCTAAGAAGAACCTCAAGGGAAATGATATCCCAAGCAACTCTTCTTTCCAAACAAGAAACAACTAAAAGCTTTAGCAAGCTCTCTTAATTCTCTCAACAATGGAGTTTTTAGTTTATGAAAATTCTAAGTCTTCAAAGCATAAAAGAGGCTATTTATACTAAGCAAATAAAGAAGAAACTATGTTATTACATTTCTACCCTTAATGATGTAAGGGTCTTGTTTGGATATCCTCTTTGTGATGAATTCAAGAATTCATCAAACCAAAGCATATTCCTTCTCCTTCTCAATGCGTGCTCCATCAAAAGCTATAACGAACATGTGGAATCCTCGGGAGGACTCCATAATGCACTCAAGTGCATCTTTCTTCATGAATAACCCTTGCCAAGTTTGGAGTTCTCGAGCTTGACTCCTTGTGAAAGGCCTTGTAAAAGGCTTTGGGAGCCCTTGGGTTGCATCACTCTCCCCTTCTTGAGAAGAAGTTGTCCTCAAATTCAAAGGGTCTTCATCACACACATCCATAGGAGAAAGATCACAAATGTTGAATGTATTGTGCACTTGGTAATCCGAGGGAAGATCAATTTTGTAGGCATTGTCATTAAGCCTTTCTAGAACTTCAAATGGGCCATCACCTCTAGGCATTAGCTTGGTCTTTCTTTTATTGGGAAACCTCTCCTTTCGAAAATGGACCCAAACCCAATCACCCGGTTCAAGAACCACCCTTTTTCTCCCCTTGTTGACTTTCTTTGCCGTTTCTTGATTCTTCTTCTCAAGTTGAAGTCTCACTTTCTCATGTAAAGCTTTCATGGCCTCGGCCCTATTGTTACCATCTAAACTCAACACAACATCTTGAGATAAAGGGGTTAGATCAAGAGGGGTAAGGGGGTTAAAACCATACACAACCTCAAATGGAGACATGCCAATAGGATTATGAATGACACGATTATATGCAAATTCAACTAAAGGCAATTGGTCTTCCCAAGATGTGAGTTTTCCTTTAACCATGGCCCGAAGCATAGAACCAAGGGTGCGGTTTACAACTTCGGTTTGACCATCGGTTTGTGGGTGACATGATGTAGAGAACAACAATTTTGTCCCAAGTCTACCCCACAACTCCTTCCAAAAGTGGCTAAGGAATTTAGGATCCCTATCACTCACTATGGATTGAGGAATACCATGCAACTTGACAACATGCTCAACAAATAATGATGCAACATGGGGGGCATCATCACACTTATGACATGCAATAAAATGAGCCATTTTGGAAAAACGGTCAACAACCACAAAGATGCTATCCATACCCCTCTTAGTCCTCGGCAAACCCAATACAAAATCCATAGAAATATCAAACCAAGGCCATTGAGGGGTGGGGAGAGGGGTATATAAGCCATGGGGAAGTAACCTTGATTTAGCACTACGACAATCAATACATTGACCACAAATTTTAGCAACATCACTACGCATTTTAGGCCAATAGAAATGTTCTTCAAGGATCCCCAATGTCTTGTCAATACCAAAGTGCCCCATCAAACCCCCATCATGTGCCTCTCTCACAAAAAGTTCCCTCCAAGAGCTCATAGGCACACAAAGTCGCTTGTTCTTAAACAAGTAACCATCAAATATAGCAAATGGAGTGGTAGGTTTATCCTTGAGCTTATGGTCCCTTACCCATGCTCCACAATCATGGTAGATTTGAGCAAAAATGGGATCCTTGGGGTATAATGATTTCAAGCTCTCAAAACCCAACAACTTAGAAGTCAAAGTAGAGACCAAAACATGCTTCCTTGACAAGGCATCCGCTACTACATTATCCTTCCCCTTTTTGTAATGAATCACATAAGGGAATGTTTCAAGAAATTCAACCCACTTGGCATGCCTCTTGTTTAACTTTCCTTGTGACCTAAGATGTTTCAAGGACTCATGGTCGGTCCTAATGACAAACTCCTTATGCCATAAGTAGTGTTGCCAATTACCCAAGGCCCGAATCAAGGCATAAAGCTCAAGGTCATAGGTGGAGTAATTCAACGTCGCACCTCTAAGCTTCTCACTAAAGTAGGCAATGGGTTTTAAATCTTGCATCAAAACAGCCCCAATACCCACTCTACTAGCATCACATTCAATTTCAAATGTTTTATCAAAGTTGGGTAATTGCAACAATGGTGCGGAACTAAGCATTTGTTTCAAGGTAGCAAAAGCCTTTGCTTGTTCCTCACCCCAAAAGAAGGATGTATCCTTTCGGATCACCTTAGTTAAGGGGGCGGCTATAGTGCTAAATCCTTTAACAAACCGCCTATAAAAACTAGCCAATCCATGGAAACTACGCACATCACCAATGGATGTGGGAGTTGGCCAATTCTTAATAGCGTCTATTTTGGATTCATCAACTTCAACTCCCCTTGAACTCACAATAAAACCCAAAAAAATGACTTCGTCAACACCAAAAGAGCATTTAGACAAATTGGCAAAAAGTTGTTCTTGCCTAAGCACATCAAACACACACTTTAAATGATCAACGTGCTCATCCATGGTCTTACTATACACCAACACATCATCAAAATACACAACCACAAACCTACCAATAAAAGGTTTCATCACATGATTCATCAAACGCATAAAAGTACTAGGAGCATTGGTGAGGCCAAAAGGCATCACCAACCATTCATAGAGACCAAATTTGGTCTTGAATGCCGTTTTCCACTCATCCCCGGGTTTCATACGGATTTGATGGTAACCGCTCCTAAGGTCTATTTTTGAGAATATGCAAGAACCACTCAACTCATCAAGCATGTCATCAAGTCGAGGAATGGGATGGCGATACTTTACCATTATTTTGTTGATGGCTCAACAATCCACACACATGCGCCAAGTGCCATCCTTTTTAGGAACCAAAATCACCGGTACCGCACATGGGCTCATGCTCTCCCGCACCACCCCTTTCTCAAGGAGTTCTTCCACTTGCCCTTGAAGTTTCTTGGTGTCCTCCGGATTGGATCTATAAGCCAGTTTGTTTGGCAATTGGGACCCCGGGATGAAATCAATTTGATGCTCAATTCCCCTTATAGGGGGCAATCCCTTTGGAAGTTCCGGGGGAAACACATCTTCATTAGCCCTGCAAAAGAGAAGAAAGAGAACTAGGGAGAGAAGAAGTTAGTTCATTAGTGAGAAAGGAGTAATCCCTATGCATGAGAAGGACCACCGGTTGCCTCTCTTTCAACTCATCCCGAATCTCCTTAAAGTTTACCAAAAGAGCCACCTTCTCTTTCCCTTTAGAACAACCTTTCCCTTCACTCTCTCCCACGACACCATTGACCTCAATACTAGCATCCACACCCTTCCCCTTATTAGTTAACTCTCTTAACTTGTGGTACATGTCATGAACTTGTACCGGTGTCATAGGATGTAGGATGTGTGTATACCCTCCATGCTCAAAGGAATACCGATTGGTGCGACCATCATGATTAGTAGCTTTATCATATTGCCACGGCCTCCCAAGTAATAAATGACAAGCTTGCATTGGTACCACATCACACAAAACTTCATCTTGGTACTTGCCAACCTTGAACTTAATCACGACTTGTCTATGTACCTTCAATTCCCCACAATCACTCAACCATTGAAGTTTGTAAGGGGTAGAGTGTTTGGTAGTGGGGAGGTGAAGAAAATCCACCAATGTAGTACTTGCAACATTAGTACAACTTCCTCCATCGATTATCAAGGAACACACATTTCCCTTGATAAGGCACTTAGAATGGAAAAGGTTTTCCCTTTGGTTTGGATCATCCAAGGCCTTGCTTATCATTGTCCTCCTTACTACATAGTTTGGACGGGTGAGCTCCCCTTCTTGAGGAAAATCCTTGAGGAATAAGGCCCTTCTAGTCAACCCACAAGGAACAACAACATCACCATACTCCTCACTCTCCTCCTCTTCATCATCATCCCCCACGTCATGAGTACCCTCATTAGCGTTCCCCTCAAGAAGAGAGACACCATCAACATTACAAGAATCATCAATCATAACAACAAATGCCCTCCGATTGGGGCACTCACTCATTCTATGACCAAATCCTTGACATTTAAAACATCGAAGAGGTTTTGAAGAATTACCTCCATCATGTGGAGCGGGTTTGGGAGTGGGCTTCTCAACGTGATTGGTTTGGACCAATGGTTTCTTGGTCTCTTGTGTGGTTCCCTTGTTCTTTGACCAAGCGGAAGAGGAAAATCCCCCTTCTTTGTTGTAGTTCCAAGGCCCTTTGTAGCCTTTCGACTTGTCAAGTTTCTCTTCCTTGAGCCCCAACTCAATTTCAATAGCCGCTTCAAGAGTTTCATCAATATCACGATAATTATGGAGTCTCATTTTGGAAGCAATCTCTTTATTCAACCCCGCACGAAACCGTGTCATAGCATGCAAAGGATCTTCTTCAAGGTCTATTCTCATTTTCACAAGGTGGAACTCATCATAGTATTGTTCCACACTTTTTGTGCCTTGGTACAAAGTGTAAATCTTCTTGAGTTGCTCTTGGTGATAACGATCGGTGACATACTTACGCCTCAAGATAGTTTTGAGTTCCTCCCAAGTAGGAGTGGGAACTAAACCGTGCAATCTCCTAACTTTCACTTGAGTTTCCCACCAAGTAGATGCAAACCCTTCAAATTGAGCAATAGCATAAGATGCCTTCCGCACCTCGGACATCTCATTAGTCAAAAAGATGCGATCACATTGTGTCACCCAATCAAGAAACACATCGGGGTTGCTCTCACCCTTGAAAGATGGAAGAGTAACCTTGATGGAGTTAAGACTCATGTCTCGACCCCCAAGATGTCCATGAGGTCCATTATGTACATAATGATCCTCGCCATAGTTGTCATCATGAAGGTCCCGACCTTGAAATCCCCTTTGCCTACCCTATTGAGGGATAGGACCATGTCTTCCTCCTCTACCTCGATGAGCACCATGGAATTGTTCATGCGGACCCCTCATTCGGTGGACGTAGTCACCATGTACACCCTCAAACTCATTGTGGAACTCCTCTAGAAACTCATCACCCAATTGTTGGATATTTTGGATTGGGGGGGCATTATGGAGTGGTTGGTGGTCATTTAGTGGTGGTGGAGGTCTATATAGTGGTGGTTGGGGAACTTGTTGGGGAAGGAGAGGAGTATATGGTGGTGGTTGGAAACGGTGGTGGGTGGCATTTGCGGTTTGGGTTTGAGTTGGTGGAGCGGAGGATGTGGGATGGAGCACTCGGTGAAGAGCATCGGGGGAAATTGGGGTTGAGGAGTCACGGCGAGCTCCGCTTGTGGTTCCAAAGTAATTAGTAGCCGGGGGAGTGAAAGAAGCATCCCGACTCCTTGCTTCAAGAGTTTCTACTTGATTACCCAACCGGTCCAACCTCTCATCCATGCGGGTTGAGAAAGCGGTAAACATGTTCAACAATTCAAGTATTGTGGGATCCCGTGTTGTAATCGAGTCACCGTCTCCGTGGTTCGACATAGGTACCTAGGTAAAACACTCAAGCAAAACAAGCAAACACGTTAAGTTAGTCAAAAGAAAAGCTCATGAACACTCAAGAAATCGCACCTATGGTTGCCTCACAAATTGCCTCGGCTAATGGTTGTAACTAGTTTAGCTCCGATGAGTTGCAAGGGTCCACTCTCTACTTGAAGGTTAAGAATGGATTTTTGGACGACTCAAGAAGGAACGTTCAAAAGCTAACCAACTCCACTAAAAGCTATAGCTGATAGTGGAAGGCGCAACCCACCCTTTATAGGCCCTGAACCAGGGGGGACGAACCCGACCCCCACCCCCACCAAGGCCAACCCGGGACACATCCCTCTTCCAGGGGGTGGCCACCCTTTGGGTGCCATCATTCCCCCTTTCTTTGGAAAAGGTTCGTCCTCGAACCTGCACATGGTGTAAGTGGGATTCGAACCCGCGACCTCCGCTCTGATACCAAACCTTAAGAGTGAACCGCTAACCAACTCCACTAAAAGCTATAGCTGATAGTGGAAGGCGCAACCCACCCTTTATAGGCCCTGAACCAGGGGGGACGAACCCGACCCCCACCCCCACCAAGGCCAACCCGGGACACATCCCTCTTCCAGGGGGTGGCCACCCTTTGGGTGCCATCATTCCCAGAGTAAGCAGAAGAGTTATGCCAATCGATGAGTTAATGTTGTAGCATTCATGCTTGGTGAGTGGGTTTTGTTGAAGGTATCACCCATGAATGGTATGGTGAGATTTGGGAAGAAAGGGAAGCTTAGTTTGAGATTTATTGGACCATTTGAGATTCTTGAGGAGTTTGGACATGGCATATAAGCTAGCTTTGCCTCAATATTTGTCAGCTATTCATCCAGTATTTCATGTTTTTATGTTGAAGAGATATTGTACCGATGATACTCATGTAATTCGATGGGATTCAGTTGCATTAGATCATGATTTGTCCTATGAGTAGGAGCCCATTGCTATCCTAGATAGACAAACTAGGAAGCTGAGGTCTAAGCATATTAATTATGTGAAAGTTCAATAGAGACATCACCTGATTGAGAAGGCTACGTTGGTGGTTGAGTTTGATATGCAGAGTAGATACCCCTGGCTTTTTTCCTCTTCATGTACTTTCTTTGCTTTATCATTCGAGGACGAAAACATGTTTTAGTGGTGGATAATGTAACAACCCTTGTTGTAATTTTCAGCTTTTTCTATGTCTTGACCATTTTCCCTTCCTCATTGTTTCTATATGTTATTTATGAGTTACAGGGATGGTTGGCACGGTCCCTAAAGTGTTCAGAAGTGATTTGAGTGAGTTTGAGGTTTTGAGTAGCCTTAAAAGTGATTAGTTTAACTTTGGTCAACATTTTGAGATCTGAGTGTCAGATGGTGATTCTGTCAATTCCATTAGATCTAGAATATTGATTTTGGATTAGTAGCATTGTTGGTTTGTGTTTTGAGTCTTTATTTAGAGTTTTGACCTCTTAGATTAGATACTAGTTAAAATGGCCTAAAAGATGTCCTAAGGGTTAACTTATTAATTACAACCTCTTTTGATAAATTCAATGGTTCCATTGAGTCCAGATTGTCAAAACTAGCCTAGTAGCATTATTGGATTATTATTATGGGCTCTTGATCAAATCTCGAGGGTTCATTTAGAGTCAGTTTTTTCTTACTAATATTAGCCGAAGTCTGGTTTCTGGTGCAATTGCCTAAGAGGCCATTTGGTCATCTTAGTTGTAGCTTGAGTAGCCTTGGCAATGGGTTGACTAACCCAGCACCATCTCCTTATCGCCTTAGCAATACTGCCTGAGCAGCTAATGAGCCGCCTAAGCGACAAGCTGCATAGCAAGTGACTATGGCCTTAGCGGTAGTCTAGCCACCTAGGTGATGTTTCTTAGTCAATCAAATGACTGCCTAGGCAATGTCTCTAGTATAAATTCCATTTTTCTTCTCTTTTACTTCATTCTTCTATTTTCAAGTTTTAGGGTCTCAGTTTTGGAAATTTTGAAGATGATTTTTTGTCAAATTAGACTCCGGTGAGATTCTAAATATGATTTTCATCCTTATTCATTGATTATTTCACAAAATCATCTTCAAAACATAGATTTTAAACTTGGATTTGGGGGGTTTCACCCAATAAAGAGAGAAAATGGTTTTTCTTCATTTCCGACCTTGATTTCAACTTGTTTTTCAATGGGTTTTCATATTTAGAATCCTTAGAGTATAGAAAACATGATTCTTAAATTAAATTTTGATTTTAACATTTTTCCTTGTAGGTCAATTTTTGAACTATTTTTGGACCCAGAATGAAAGTAGCAAATATTGGTATCGTTGGAGTCCTTTTGATGTCTAGATAACATTTTTGATAGATTTGGTTCATTCTAAGGCTACACAAAAAAGAAAAGCTCCTTGTTGAAGGGTCTAGGCTTGAGATTTGGCTTTTGAGGTAGGTTATGGCTTAAATTTATACAGACTGGCTGGGTAGTTAACCATTCATGTAAATTATGCTATAGGTTGGGGATTTTATCATGAGATTCATACTTTGAGATCATACTTTTATCTTGTTGCCCGTGTGGGGGCTTATATGTTAATCAATTTTACCAGAGGGATTATTATTATTGTGATCGTCCGGGAGATGATATAGACCTTATTTGAGCATTATATGCCTTTATTATTATCGTGTTTCCTGAATGTGTGAATTCATATAATTGGCCTTATTTGAGCATTATTTGCCTTTATCATTAGCGTCACTTGGATTGATATTTTTGATATCTCACATGACTCTTTATTACTGTGTCGCCATGCATGGCTTATATCATGATTTGTTTCCATTGAGAAGATTTGGGCTCATTTATACCATTATTAAATTGATTCATTAAAAGATATTGATTTGGTTATGAGCATGCATCCTTGTTTCATTCATCCATATGTTTGGAATTGGTACCACTAAAAACATTGATCTTGAAATGTAAATGAAACACTTTATAAAACACCTTGATCGAGGGATGTGCATGCTAGGTTGATTGAGTTATGAGATTGTGATAGTATATGGTTTGTGAACCCCCCATGGTGTCCTATCCTGGAAGCTTTCGCTTAGAAGGTGTATACAAGGTGATATTGAGACATTACATCATGACTATTGCATTGCATTGTATCACTTGCTTTTCTTTTATGATTTTGATACCTTGTATTTAGTCTTTATTTATATATTCATGTGTAGTCATTTGTATATTGTTATTATACTTTTAGTTTTTGTATTGCTAGGAGATACAGTTTGAGTGACTGTTGGTAACTTTTCTTTATGTAGGTGGAAGCATTGGTCATAATTACCTTTATATGTTTTGATTTCTACGTTGCTTGGTCGGCCTATGATGCCTACCGAGTATAAGTTGACCATACTCACTCCTACTTTTTGTACCCTTTCGGTGCAAATCTTAGTATGAACGCGAGCCGCAGAGCTTGAGATAGTGTGGAGTAGAGGCAATGTTGGAGCACTGGTAAGCTAAAGCATTCGGGTATATTCTAAACTCCATTCTATCTTTATATTGTCTTTACTTACTTATCAGAGATAGTTTCGTGTATTTCAGATTCTATGTTAGTTTATTAGTGCTCTTACTCATGACATTAGATCTTGGATTTAGGTAAATTTATTTCAGTATCAGACTTAGTTTATATATATTTGGCCTAACTTTATGTTAATGTCTCATTTTATGTTTTATTTATCTCCTTTCTACATTCTTTATCTTGTTTGGTGTTGGGCTTACCTACTATGGTTGGGTTGGGATAAGTGGCATTATAACCCTTGATTTTGGGTCGTGACAAGATGATTTGAGATAATGGATGTTGACAGAATCTCACAATGCTCGGTATTCCATTCACCCAGGTGCCACTAAGATGTACCATGACCAACGGGAAGTCTGTTGGTGAAATGGCATGAAGAAGAATATCATGGAATTTATGGCTAAGTGTCCAAATTGCCAGCAAGTTAAGGTTGAACACCAGAGACCAGGTGGTATGACTCAAAATATCAGTATTTCTACTTCGAAGTTTGATACTAACGTGGATCGCATGGTTGACACGAGCATGGATGACGTGGATGACACGTAGAATGTTCGTGAAAAGGAAAGCTTAAGAGTCCATGGGAGTGATGTGGATAAAGAAAAGAGGCTATTTGTACAAGTGGCTAAATTTTAAATTGAAGAATTCACAACAAGAGTCACCAAACAAGGCCCTTGTCTCTCATTAAGGGCATATTTGTAATAACTAGTTATCTTTTATTTCTCTAGTATAAATAGGATAATTCCTCATTTTACATGGGACTTTTGATGAATATTGAATATCGAGCTTTGAAGCTTGTAGTTTCTAGGTTAAGCCTAGCATTTAGCTTGTAGTTTCTAGGTGAAGCCTAGCATTAGTTGGTAATTTTAGTAGTGTGGATCTTGGAATTGTTGGTGAACTTTTTGGTTTGGTTAATCGAAGGTTACTCATTTGTGATTTCTTGGTTTCCTTTGATTTTCTCAAACTAGGGTTTGTGTTTAAATTGTTGAATTCAATTGGGAGGTGAGGGTATCAAGTCCCTTGTTGCCCATAAATTCAAGAGTTTGAATATTAATCCACATATACTTCTTTTGTTTTCTTTCCTTCTTGTTCTTCCCTCTTTGATTCGTTATCAATTTGAATATTGGAATGGTAACTATTATTGTAGGTGCACTATGCTAATGGCAATAACTCGTTCCAATAACCACCAAAAACCATAACACACACTGAAAGCATGTCCTCTAATATCTGAATGGTCCACTCTAACTGGCCATCCATTTGAGGGTGAAAAGTTATGCTCATAACAAGCTGAGTACCCAACTCCTTCTATATAAAACTCTAAAAATTAGAGGTAAACTAAGTATCTCTATCAGAAATAATGGAGATAGGTACGCCATGCAATCGAAAAATCTCTCAAATATAGATCTTGGCTAACTTCTCTGCATTATAGCTTACCTACACATGTGTAAAGTGTACAGACTTTGTCATACTATCCACAATCACACAAATGGAAACAAACTTCCCCAAAGTCTGGGGTATACCAACCACAAAGTCTATAGTGATTTGCTCCCATTTCCACTTGAGAACAGGCATCCTCTGCCAAGTACAACCTAACTGCTAATGCTCATACTTCACTTGTTGACAATTCAAATACTTGGCCACAAACTCCATAATGTATTTCTTCATCCCACATCACTAATTATGTTGCTTAAATTCATGGTGCATTTTTCCCGCTCCAATACAAATAGAATACTTTGAACAATGAACCTCCTCCAAGATCAGTGTAATCCAACCACCAACTCACAACATACAAACACAACCACCAATCCTCAAAATAACTTCGGGATCAAAAGATGTCGTCTTTGCCTCACCACTGAACACTTCATAATAAATTTACCCTCAACTTCTCATCATCCTAACTGACGAGCTTGAATCTACTCCATCAATGAACACCTAGCCTCAATATATTCCAAACCATGCCCAAGTGTCAAGAAATCAAGTTAAACCAATTGGTTAGCCAAACATTGAATGTCTAAGGCTAAAAGTCGCTTCCCTACCTATACATGAGCCAAACTCCCCATACTCGTTCCCTTCCAACTCAAGTCATCCACTACCACATTAGCCTTTCTAGGATGATAAAGAATAATGAGATGATAATTCTTAAGCAACTCTAACCATCGGTGCTCTCTCATAAGTTATTGGCACCTTTTTTGTAAAAATGTTTTATGACACCTTTTTTTTTTATAGTTAACGAGACCCAAGATTGAATTCGTGGGGACGAAATCAAGCTCGGCTCTGATACCAAATGATAACCCCCAAAATACAAAAGTTAAAATCAACCACGAAAACTAAAGGAAGCGATAGAGATTGAAAATATGAAAAGTAAAGGATAGAGATAAGATGGATAATAAGACACAAAAAGAGGAAATCAATGAAACCAAAGGGTATATTAAACCTTAAAACATCAATTGATAAATCCTACAATAAGCACCCTATTCTTACGAAGACCTTGAGGGAATTGTAACTCCCTCGCAACCCCGTTTCTAGGCAAAAGTCAACATGCGTTTTTCCAAGCACTCATACTCTCTCAAGATTTTCATAACATTAATATTCATCAAAAACTAAGGAAAATAAAGCTAGGAACTAGTATTTATAGCCTTGGGCCTTTTATTACATTTAATGGGCCCAAAAGTGACCCATTTCATCAAGTTGGGGCATCCGCCTTTTCAAGATGGGGAACCTGCTGGTGCATGTGAGGCCGCAGGTGCCACTGGAAGCCACCTGCTGGCGCAGATGAATGACCTGCGGGCGCAGGTCAGGACGCAGGTGGCCCCTGGTTATCATTTGGCTCCTCTTAACTCTCCGACGATCTCTCCAATGGCTTTCGATCCATCTTGAGTACATTGGGCATCACACAACACTCCTTAAATGGTGTAAAGATGGTTTAAAACACATCTAGCTTCATCAATAAACCTCAAAGTGTTTGTAATTCTCCTATTTGCCTTCTAGTAGAGGTCTCGAGGTGATTCGCTTCTCTTGACTCCAAGCTACCCTCCATACATGGTATTGAACTCTTGGGAGCTTGAAAAGGGTCCTCCAAATGTATCCTTGTATCCTTGAGATGATCATGGCTAGGATCCCTTGGTATCGGCCTTGAATCCTAGTCCTTAAAAGGTTTATGCCGATTTGGCTCGTATCATTTGCCCACGCAGGTGGCACCTGCGGCTGCAGGTGCCCAACGCACGTCACTCCAGCAGCCTACTGATTTCACATGTGCCCTCCACCTGCAAGGGCAGGTCATCACCTACGTCCGCAAGTCACTCAAACGCATCTCAACCATTCCAAAACTCATTTTACTCAGGTTCCAACATCTTAATTCCATTTCTTAATTCCTCACTTCATTTCTTTGATTCCTAAACTAATTAACAACTAGTAGTTGTCCTACTTGGTTGTGATTAGTTCATAAGTTCATTTTCTTTCTTGTTTTTCTCTTTGTGTGCTTTTGTCATTTTCCTTCTTAGTTAATTTCTTGAGTCAAGTCTTTCCTTTTACTCTTAATCGAGTCATCCGTATTTGCTTCATACTTCTTCCCAATTGTACTAACACCATGGGTGGAGCAACCCTTGATACCATCTTGGAGGCACTTCTAGGGTTACAACGAAAGATGGATCAAATGATTAGATGAATGTCACCCACGAATGAGAAGTTGTCAAGTAATGATGGTAGGATGGCAAACGTTGGGGATCATTTAAAGGCCTCTAATTTAACTCCTCTACCTCATACCCAAACTACCATCCCTACATCGGGGTTCGTCCACCAAAATTATGCTCCAAGACATTAAGAACATGTTCACCCCAATCCAATATGAATCTAGTTCCACAAAACGTTTTTCGACCACTCCAAATCTAATTATGCAAAGACCCTTTTCATCTTAGGTCCACTAACCACGATACTAGCATTTTACCTAGTATCACTCCTTCTCTTGTACAGGGTCATGAACAAATACATCCAAAGGAGAAAGCAAGGAGAGTGCTTCATGAAGATAAGCTTAAAGGCCTAACGGAGTTCTTACCAAAGGATTCCAAAATTGAAAAGTATGATGGCAAGTCGATCAAAGATTGGGATTCGAGGTCAAATCCTTTTCAAGAATGGGAGGATGATACAAGCCAAATCATTTCTAGCCTCCTAAGGCCTATACCTCGAGGTCAACATAAGGGAGTCCAAGATAGCTTGGCACCCGAGAAGAGCTATATCCAATGATACACTCCAAAGACCCATTGAGCAACATCGTGTTTAGATGATAGCTTGGAGCGTAGGAGGTGCTTTGTTAAAAGTACCTAATGGGCCACTTTGTCTTATTGGGTCACTTTTGGGCCCATTATGTAATAAGGCCCATGACTATAAATAGTTAGGTTTGTTTTCATTTTAGGTAAGATGATTATTGATGAAGAATGTTACACTTTAGAGTGTTTTGATGTTAGCTTGTTGGGAGCTTTCTAGATTATGAGAAACTTCGATTGTTAGAGGTCCATTTCCTCTTTCGGTCTTCGTAAGAGATTGGTGCTTGTGGTAATTTAAAGGAAGGTCTTTGGTTTGAAATACCTTTGGTTATCTTTTTCTTATCATATTGTGTCTATCTATCTATCTTTTCCCTTTATTGTCTTTGTTTTCCTTTTGTTCTTCGTCTCAGATTTTTGTATTTCCCATTTTGCCCTTGTCTCAGTCATTTTCATGGTTTCTTCATCTTTTCATATTTTGTATCGTATCAAGAAGGAACAAATGGAAGAAGCCAACTATGGTCTAAAACCCAAGATCTTTTGTTCTGTTAACTTCAACTCACCCAATGTTTGTGAAATTCTTGTGAGCCAAGTTACTTTATTTGGAGAGATAATCTTTATGGGATTATATCATAAAAGTGTGTTGTTTAGGATTCAAAGGTCTATCTAATAGTGAGGTTAAGTTATTTAGCAAGAGCAAATATGGTATGTTTGTTTGGTATTCATATGCTTTTGGTCTAGGTAATGATCCTCTCTTATTTAAGGAGCTTATGAATTGTGTTTTTAGTTCTTATGTTGGTGATTACATTGTTCTATTAGATGATGCAGTGCATGGATATGTAAAAGCAATGAATATGTAAAATGGGTGTTCGTACATAAAAGAGTTAAATGGGTTAAGTGGTTGCATGGTCACTACCTTGTGTTAGTTTTACCAAATGCTTGTTCTACTTTCTTTACTTACCCCCTAGTGATTGGGATTATCATGTTGGTTGTAGGTATTGGTCAAGCTTTGAGGGAAAATCTTCTTTAAGTGGGTGATACAAGCATGGTTAGCATGGGGAATATTAGGACGACTTTCTATATATGGATGATAGCTTGGAGCCGGTAGGAAGGCATAAAGAAGCAAATACACAAGGTCATGGGCAATCAAGATGCTGTTTGGGCAATCAAGAAGGTCCCTTGTGGGGTTATTTACTAAATAGTCACTTTTGGGCTATTTTTGTAATAGGCTATTTGTGAAAAGGCAAGGACTATAAATAGTTGCCTTAGCCATTTTCATTACTGAGATTTTGATGATTTGAGAATATTACTCTTAAAGAGGGGGCGGAATCCCTTTAGTTTAGTTTAGTGTAGCTAAATCTAGGTTAGTGATGGGTGGATTCCCATTGTTGATTTAGAACTTCTTAACCTTGATTTTCACAAGAGTTACTCATTTGTGGATTCGAATCGAGTTTCTCTTTTCTAATTGAAATCAAGTTCTCTTCTTCCTTGGTTAATTGATTCAATTAGCCCTTCTTTCTTCAATTCTCATCTCTTATTTCTCCACTATCTTTATTTTGTGTTGTTGATTTTCCACATTTTTGATATCGAGTTTAATCACTCGATTGAGATCGTTATCATTTTGGTATCAGAGCTTAGGCTAGGGATTCACTTCTATGGATCTCAATCCTAGGTTCATAAATCTGATTTTTTTTTTAAAAAATAGTGAAAAAAAAAACTTTTTTGAGAATTTTTTTTTTTAAAATGGTTGATTTGAGTTTTGTTTGTGATTTTATCACTAAATTCGTGATTCTCTAGTGATATTGGGTCTAGATCTAATGTTTCAACTTGTTTGGAGGTGAATTGAAGTTTTCACCATTGTTGAGCTTGAAAAAGCTTGAGGAAGGTGAAGTGGGTTTGAAGATCTAAGTGGAATTAAAGGATTATTTGTATTGGGGTATGTTCTCTCTATCAAAAGGAGCTCGAATCTGAAATTTGAGAGCAAACGGAGTTTAAATCCATTGGGGTCAATTTTGAAAGTTCATCATCTTCATGGTGTTCTTCATAATTTGAAGTGGGTTTCAAAACTGAAAAATTTTGGGTCAAAATTGGAGCTTAAAATGCATTGAGGTTTGTTCTCTATAGCAAAGGGAGCTTGAATCTTGAATTTCGTCAAAATTGGAGCTAAAATGAAGGAGTTGTCAATTTTGGAGTTCATCTTGTTCATGGTGTTCTTCATAGCTTGAAGAAAAGGGAAATGGGTCTAAGAATATGATTTGATTGGGTTGGAATTAAGGGTTTAAAATTATTGGGGTTTGATCTATATATCAAAAGGAGCCTAAATCTCAAATTTCATGGAATTTGGAGCTAAAACGAAGGAGATATGAATTTTTGAAGTTCATCCATGTTCTTGGTGTTCTTCATAAAATTCATGTCTTGTTGAAGAAGAATTATTCAAAAGGTGTTGTTTGATCCGAAAAGGGAAAAAGAAAAGGAGGTGTACTTTTTTGTACAAAGGAAAAGACCAAAAAGGGCAAAGACTAAGACAAAAGGTAGTACATGGGTGGGGGGTGGGGGGGACCACAGGGTACAATTCTTGGAAGCTTCCTCAAGTGTCCTTTTGCCATGGATTTTCAGCTCAATTTTCAGCTTTTTTCAGGTTTTTCTCCATTTTTTTGGAGCATTTTCTCCATCGATTTCAACCAAATTTCTTCCAAATTAATTTTTTTTTTAGTCCAAATCTTAGTAAATTAATTTTTTTAATTAATTTTTCCTTTTTTTGGCTTCATAACTTGATTTTAATTAGTAGATATCCCTACTAAATATTATCAAGTTCCTTGAGTCAGGTTTGTTTTCTTATGCTTTTCTTTGTGTGCTTTTCTAGTTTTATTTCGTTGATAATTTCTTGATCCAAGTCCATTAGTTTTAATTGAGTCGTCCGTTCTTCTTTGAACAAAAATCCATTCTTCCACAAAGAATAAGTGACCTTGTGAATTGATTGGGCAAAAGAAGTTCTCTATCAACTTTGGGAAGACACTTTAGGTGAGTTGAGAGTTTCCACATATGAGAGGTGTGAGGCATTTTGCTACTAACTTGTTTGTTGAGTTTTGCAGGTAGGATGGAAAGATCAATAGTCCATGAAAGTAAAGCAAACTCAATGTTTCAAAATATGCATGTTCCAAAAAGACGAGTTCTTGAAACAAAAATGATCATTTGTGGTAGAGCAGAACTTGAAGTTGTGATGGATGATTATAGTGTTATCAACTCTATAACCCCTTTAATGGTTAGCATGCTCGGGTTACCTTTCTTTCCAAAAGAAAATCCTTTTGTTACTTGAATGGGATTTTTGGTTGATAGGAGAGTGAAAGTACCTATTTCACTTGGGAATTATCAAGAGAAGATTTGGTGTGATGTAATGCCCATGGATGCTTGTCAAATGTGTTTGGGAATTCTATGGTTCCAAAGTCATAGACTTCCATATACACAAGATTGGTACTATTACATCATGGATCTTAAAGGGCGACTTCTCTTTTCTCCAACATGCCCTAATAAAGTAGATGCAAGTGAAAGCATTACCGAGCTGAGGAAAGATTGTGCTTCATTGAGGGAAGAGTTTGATGAAACATTTGGAATATGGGATAAAAAAATGGATGATTGCTCTCGACTACTTGAAAATGTCAAGTCAATAGTCCAAAGGAGGCAAATTACGCATCATGAAGTTGAATTTAAGGAGTTTCCTTTGGAGGCAAAGCAAGCTACTCCTTGTGAGGTTGGTGCTAAGGATTTGAACATGCAAGTCAACACATCTAGTCCTTGTTCACCAAAGTGGAAGCTAGAGTTGAAGGGACCTTCAAACCCTTCACAAGGGATCCTTGGCACTTATCTGAACTCTAATAAAATTGAGAGACAAAAGATTGAGAGGAGTAAGGGTGTGATATGTGAAAACTCTAGAGTGGAAAAAGGAGAGGTTGTGTGGAGTGATGTGAGAGTGTTGTCACAATCTTATACTAACTTTTGTAACCTTTCTTCCATTTCTAGTTGTCTAGATTCTTGTGCAGGTATCCTTGGAGACAAGCCTAGTGAGGCACCTCGAGCAATGAAGAATCATGAGGTGCTAGAAAGCTTTCCAAAGGAGAAAATGTTCTCTAATGTTGAAAAGCAAGGTGAATGCAATCCTTTCTATGAGATACAAGGTAACAAAGCTAAACCTTACACTTTGTCAAAAGTTGAAGATCCTCGTGTGGCTAGTAGCAATTAAGTGTAAGTGATGTCATATATATGTGTGAGCTTAAAGATCCTTTGCCTTGTGATTATCTTGATGAAACCTTGTTACATAGTGATAATTTATTTGTTGAGAGTGTTCATACACTAGTTGATCTTATTGATGACTGATACGGGTGGGACAAGCTGTCCAATAATTACACGACCTTTCACACGAAGCCAAGCTCGGGAATTACAAAAACTCCAAGCCTTGTTCATGCAAATGGCCGTGTGTGAGTTGGTAACTGATCCACCTAAGGATTTAAATGTTTTAAGTGTGAAGAGGGACCTTGAAGTGTAATAAACTTACACTCCAAGGCCGGCCCCCATGACAAGGACAAGCTGGTCATTTTGCCTCATTTTGCCTTGTAATATAAATAGAACATATTAGGGTTATTTGGGTAGTTCCCCATCAGATTTTGAACATAACACTTGTAATATTTTGGATCTCTCTCTCTACTCCATCTCACAAGTAGAGTGATACTTGTGTTGTATCTTGGCTAGAAACAAGGATCTTGAGGTCATAGAGTTCCTTTTGGTCCAAGTAAGAACTTGGTGTTAATATTCAATAGTCTTAGGGTCCTCTCTTGTTGTTAGGGTTCTTAGACTCTTGAATCTTTTATGTCAAGTTACTATCTTTTTGTGATCTTGTTAATGTTGTATTTGTAATCTTGAAGTCTAGTGAAGCCGTGTGGGGCTCTTTCAATTCACTAGCACTTGTTGTTCAACTTGCTGATTTTTGTGTTATTTTGTTCTTCTTGTTGCTGATTTCGTGGGAACTTTGTGTTGTGGGCTTGATAGTGTATCATTTGGTATCAAAGCAAGGCTGGTTGCGTTCCTACACTACCAATCTTGGGCTATCTCGGTTAAAAAAAAAAAAAGAAGAGAAATCTGTCCATTTTGTTGTCTCAACCGAGATTGGTGTTTGTGTGTTTAGATCTAGGTGTTATTTTGCTTGTTTAGTGTGTTTCTAGTGTTGGTTTCTTTCTCACCAACACTAAAGTGTCTAGATCTAAAGTTGAGCTTATAATATTGACCATTGTTGTGGTGACTTGAAATTGGACCGTAGGTTGTACCTTGTTGATGACCATTGGTGGCTTTTGTGTTATGTTCTTGAAGAAGTTGATGTTGTGTTCTTGAATGTTGTTGTGGTGTTCATCTTGTTCTTCATCTATTCTTACAACTTAAGACAAAAAAACTACAAAATAGATCCAAGGGGTTGTAAGACAAAAGTTATAAAGTTGTTGGTGAGAAGACTTGCACACATCACTTCCTAGACTTGACAACCACTTTTCCTTAAATCATGGAACCTTGTTTTGTGGGATTAGTATAGTCAAATCTTACCTCTTGAGTTTGAAAAGTTGAAAAAGAGTACAAGACTTTACCCTCCCTCCAAAACCATTGTCATCCATTACAAGTTGTGTGAATCTTGAAATTTCAGATTTTTGACCAAAAAAAAATAAAAATGTGTGGGCCCAAGACCAATTAAATGCGGCCACGTCACTAATAAGCTCAAATTTGGATACTCTTTTCCTAGTTTCTAATGGTTGATTCTTGGTTTCCTTACTTGGTTCTAGAACTAATTAACAAACTAGTACATTCCTACTAGGTTGCCAATTAGTCCTTTGAATCCGTTGTTAGTGTCAACGATTACTTGGGTGCTTTTTATCTTTTGAATACGTTGTTACTTCTTGGTTCTAGTCCAACTAGAATTCTTTGAGTCTTCAAACAAAAATCCACTCCGGATAAGAGCTTACTCATACCTTAAAGGATTCACGGGTTACTAGCCAATCTACAACACTTGTGGAACTCAATTGTGAGGTGATCTAAAGAGTGTAATACCTTGGCAATGGAAGGGACCACGTCCCAAAATATGGATACTAATGCTCTTGACTCCATGAGGGTCACTCTTGAGGCCGTTACCCAAACACTTGAAAGGTTGAATACGGAATTTGGGGCTGTGAGAGGGGACTTGGCAGCGATAAAGAGAGAAGTGTCGACTATTAGTGGGAGATTAGAACAAGTCAAAGGAACTCTCACCCTTCTACTCCTCTTCATGTTTCTACCAATGGGCATGGTAGAACTTCCTCCGCAACCATCACTCCCGAAACATTGCACCAAATGCTAAATACATCTCAAGCTACACTAAATGCCCCAAGCCAAACCACTCCTTTCCCTCCAAACCGTGACCCCACTAGACCAATACAATTCCAAACTCCTCAAGTCCCACAGGAGAGATTTGGACGTCAAGTACCTCCGCTAAATCCGAACCCTCTATTCCTAGCTCCATTAAACCAAAGACCACCACCTCCACAAAATCCAATTCTTCCAAATCAAGTTCAAAATGCCCAAAACCATCCAGCCCACTTTGAGGAGTATGGTAGAGAGGAATATGAAGGATATAGAGCCTTTGATGATGCTTACACGAGGGAGGAAGAGATGAGAGGGGGTCGTGGAGATCCAAGGAGATACCGAGGGTATGGGGAAAGGGGAAACCGACACCAAGAGAGAGATGTAGGCATCAACACCATCAAGTTGAGCCTACCCATCTTTAAAGATGAAATTGACCCCGAGGCCTACTTAGCTTGGGAATCAGCTTGTGACAAAGTATTTCAAGTGTAACACCCCGTACATTTTCAAAACTTATACGATCAACCTAGGATGGATAAAAGTATTTAAACCTGAGATAATAACGACATACTTGAGTGTAAGGTTAAAGTTAAGTGGTGGATTAAGGTAGAAGGATTAAGACGTTGGAAAAAGGGGATAACATAAATGAGGTGCTTCCGTAACTTAATTAAGATAGTAGGTGTATCATCTACTTAAGCTATTGGGCTGTATTTGGACACATATTAATGGACTCAATTGAGGCCCAAACTAAGTACATAAAATATGGAAGATGACCAGCCCAACACCTAAATATAACTAAGGCCCAACAAGAGATGATCCAAGTAAAATAAAGTGAGAAAGTGGACTGTTTTGGACAGCTTGCATAGCCAAGTAGGTGCATCACCTACTTGGACTATTTTTGACCAAAAATTGGATAAGAATGAGCTAAAAGAGGTGGCTAAGAGGGTGTATAAAGAGCTTAAATTCAGCTCATTTATCCATTCATTTCATTTTCCAAAAACAGAAAATTAAAACACTCTCTCCTCTCTCAAACCCCAAACAGCCGCCCTAGTTTTCCTTTAGGGTTCTTGGACTAATCTCCCATTTTGCAAGCCTTGGTAAGTGTTTAACCTTATATCTTAATGTAATATATGTATAATAGGTTGTGGAAAACATGCTGGTGGTGTTTAAAATGTATAGGGCTGTCCCTTAATTAAGTTGGCAGTCCACTTGTGTTAGTTTTGATGAATTTGTCTTCCTTGTGGCTTGGACTTGTATAGGGGCTTAAGGTGTTGAAGAAATTAATTTATGATGATGAAATTCCAGTATATTAAAGTGTAGTTCTGCCCCTGAATCGTTCCTTTTATGTATGGCTTGATGGAAATGTTTATATGTGTTGGTAAATGGAACGTTTGTTGTAGTGAAAAGAGAATACTCTTTTGTTATGTTAAACTGAATTTTGGAACTGTTGTGGAATGATTTTGGTATTCTACTGTGTAAGGCAGTATGGTGACCTTATGGTGTAAATATATGGAGTTTTGTTGGAGTGGAAATGTAAAGGATAAACTAGGTAGGTAATCCTACCGGTTTGTAACAGTTATGTTGGTTTGTGGACTATTTTGGTGGTGTGTGGACTGATTTGGTGTTGTTGTTTTGCAAAATCAGTAAGTTATAGTATAATGTGGTGGAATAATGTTATTTGGTAGTTTAATGAAGGGGGGAGTGATGCACAATATGTTTTGGAGGTTGGACGGTTTCTACTTTCCGTTAAGCACCTACTTACCGTCTTGTGAACTTATAATGTAGCTAGCCGTTAATGTTTGCTCCATTATGTACTTGTGTTGTAGAGTAACACATAAGGAAGGAGCTGAATAATTGTAGTTACGTATTAGGAAGATAAGGTATGTAAGGTTATTCTTTTCCGTATTCTTCTGCAGCATCTATTATTCATATTATCATAACACTTGTCCTATCCCCAAAGGGTTGTACAATATCTCATTTCAGAATTAGTAGCACTGTTATAAATGTATCACTCTTATAACTAAAGAATGAAGTAATGTGAGTAATTGTGTAATGGTTAATGTTGAAAATGGGTGGTATCTCATGGACTGAAAGAAATACTCGCATGAATGTCGATCCCATTATTACGGGTGGTATCCCATGGGATAAAAGGAACATCCGCATGGACGGTGATCCCGATTGTTATGTTATTTCCCAATGATCAGTTGGGCCCGGGCATGATATGATTGATGATTAATGATGTACAGTAAAGTAAAGTAAATTAAAGTACAATAAAGTAAAGAAAGCAATGGACATGATTCCACACATATACCATATGGTAGCTATTTATATCATTCGTTCACTTCTACTTAATTCCATTAATGTTCTTATATCTCATACAATTACTTATAGCCTTACATACTCAGTACATTCTTTCATACTGACGTCCCTTGGGGGACTTACCTTACGTGCTGCAGGTACAGGTATTAGTAGACCTCCTCAGTAGGCTGCGGGTCATCTACAGAACATTGGTGAGCTCCAGTTCGGTTCAGGGCTTTCCGAGTCATATGTATATGTGGTTTTGGTGCTGCATAAGCATTGTATATAAAGTGGGAAATTATCTCGACTATAATTTTGGTTTTGTATCTGTTAGAGGCTTTGTAGACGTTATACAGTTAAAGGAGGGAATGTTGTGTTTTTTTTTTGTTTTTTTTTTACCGTATGGCTCCAACGGCCATGTCTCATGTTTATATATAAATGTTCTTATTAGATTTCTATTATTGATATGTTGTGTCCATAAGTGATTGAATGCTAGCCCATTGACGACAAGTATGTGAACGTATAGAATGGTTCTCTCGGGCCTTAACTGCTTTGGGTGCCATGTCCGCCCCAATGGGATTTGAGGCGTGACAAAACTGGTATCAGAGCGGGTCGTCCTAGGGTGTCTATAAAGCCGTGTCTGGGTAGATTCTTACTTATCGATGTGTTGTGCACCACATCTATACGTAGGAGACTGCGGGATATGTAGGAGTTGTTTCTTTTCTTCATTTCCTAGATCGTGCAATAGAGCTAAAGTTGTAGGTTGAATCATATCTGACCATTGAAATTGTTTTCTTGTGTTATAGTAAAAATGCCGGTTACAAGAAGAGGTAGAGGTAGAGGTGAGAAGATAGACATGGCTGCCGGAGAAGGAACCAGTAAATCACCACCTAAACAAGCTAATCAAGGTGAAGCTGAAAATGAGTTTGCATCACAGGCTTCTTCCACTCTTCCATTGTCAGAAGAGTCAAGAGGAAGAGAAGTACCTGCAGAGCCTCCAATAAATACTACTGACCAGGATTTAAAGAATGCAGTGCAAATCTTAACCCGAATAGTTGCTGCACAAGTTCAGGGACAAGGTGGTCCAACGACAAGTGATGATAGTACAGCTAGAGCAGCTAGTCGACGGACACAGGATTTTCTGAAGTTAGATCCTCCCACATTCACTGGATCAGATCCAAATGAGGACCCTCAAGATTTTATAGATCAAATTCAAAGGGCTTTGGAGGTTATGCATGTGTCCGGTGTGGAAACAGTTGAGCTTGCGGCCTATAGATTGAAGGGCGAGGCTATTTTATAGTATGAAGATTAGAAATGGTTGAGGGGTATTGATGCAATCCCATCTGGTTGGGAAGAATTTAAAAGGGCATTCATTGATCACTATCTCCCATATGAGGTCCGAGAGGCTCGTGCAGACCTGTTCTTGAATCTGCGGCAGGGTAACATGAGCGTCCGAGAGTATAGCCTTCGATTTAACTCTTTGGCCCGTTATGCTCCGAATGTGGCAGCTACAATGACCAATAGAGTTCATCGGCATGTGAACAGACTAGAGCCATATTTGGTTCGAGATTGTACTATTGCTGCGTTGAACAGGGATATGGACATAGCTAGAATACGGGCCTTTGCACAGAAAATGGAAGATCAGAGGCAACGGAGAAGAACACAAGGGTTTGAAGAAGGGCCGTCGAAGAGAGCTAGATCTACGGGACAGTCTATGGTGTCCCAAGGAGAGTTCAGGCCTCGGAGTTTTAATAGACCGCCTAGGCCACCATTTTCTCATTCAACGGCAGGCACTTCATTTCAATTTCGAGGGTTTAGAGGTAATCAAGACGGGCAAGGTAGTGGGAGTCGTGGTTCACAGACATCGGGATCTTTTCTCCCACCATGTCAGCATTGCAGACGATATCATCCAGGGGAATGCCGACTGGGGATGAATGTTTGTTATTGGTGTGGTATGACAGGGCACATGATGAGGGAATGCCCACGAAGAGGCTCGGGAAGCATGGTACGACCTGCGGGATCCACTGTGGCATCATCATCATCGGTGCCTTCCTTAGATAGAGGAGTGCAGCCTATTGGACGCGGTAGAGGTGCTAGAGGAACAACTAGTTCCAGTGGAACTCCAAATCGTATTTATGCTCTAGGCGACCGTCAGAATTTGGAAGCATCTCCTGATGTAGTTACAGGTATCTTGTACATATTCTCACATAATATATATGCGTTGATTGATCCGGGTTCTACATTATCATATGTTACTCCTTTGATTGCTGAAAAATTTGAAAGAACACCGGAATTACTAGTTAAGTCAATTGAAATAACTACACCGGTTGGGGAATCTATTATAGCAAAGAGAGTTTATCATGATTGCATAGTTACTGTTGGTGGTCATGATACGTTGGTTGATTTTGTTGAGCTAGACATGATAGATTTTGATGTTATAATGGGAATGGATTGGCTAGCTTCTTGTTATGCCATGGTAGATTGTCGAGCCAAGAGGGTACAATTCCATTTTCCACAAAAGGATGTTCTTGAATGGAAGGGTAATGTTGGAGCACCGAGAGACAAATTTATTTCCTATCTTAAGGCTAGGAAAATGATATCCAAGGGATATATATGCCACTTAGTGAGAGTGCATGATATTGATGCAAAACCACCAACTCCTCAATCGGTTCCAGTGGTCAATGAATTTCTTGACGTATTTCCAGAGGATCTTCCAGGTTTACCCCCAAAATGGGAAGTAGAGTTTAGGATCGATGTAGATCCAGGCACTCAGCCAATCTCTATTCCCCTTTATAGAATGGCTCCAGCAGAATTGCGTGAATTGAAGGAGCAATTGAAAGATTTGCTGGACAAGGGCTTCATCAGGCCTAGTATGTCCCCGTGGGGTGCACCGGTATTATTTGTACGAAAGAAAGATGGCACATTGAGAATGTGCATTGACTATCGGCAATTGAATAAGGTGAAAATTAAGAACAAATATCCCCTTCCTAGAATTGATGATTTGTTTGATCAATTACAAGGTGCTAAATGTTTCTCAAAGATTGACTTGAGGTCGGGTTACCATCAAGTAAAGGTCAGAGAAAGAGATATACCCAAGACAGCTTTCCGAACACGGTACGATCATTATGAGTTTTTGGTTATGTCCTTCGGGCTAACAAATGCACCAGCAACTTTTATGGATCTGATGAATAGGGTGTTCAAGCAATTTTTAGATGTGTTCGTGATAGTATTTATAGATGATATTCTTGTCTATTCACGATCAAAAGAGGACCATGCTAGTCACTTACGACAGGTGTTACAGATTCTTCGTGATCGTAAGTTATATGTAAAGTTCTCTAAATGTGAATTTTGGTTGAAGTCCGTAGCATTCTTGGGTCATATTGTATCAGATGAAGGGATAAGGGTTGATACGCAAAAGATTGAAGCGGTGAAAAATTGGCCAAGGCCTACGACACCTACGAAAATTCGTAGCTTTCTTGGGTTAGCAGGTTATTATCGAAGGTTTGTTAAAGGGTTTTCTTCCATTGCTGCACCTTTAACAAAGCTTACACACAAGACAATTAAATTTCAGTGGAATGATGCATGTGAGAGAAGTTTCCAAGAGCTGAAAGATAAATTGAATTCTACACCGGTATTGGTACTTTTGGAAGGCACAGAGGGGTATGTAGTCTATTGTGATGCTTCCGGAATTGGCCTAGGGTGTGTATTGATGCAGCACGGTAATGTAATAGCATATGCTTCACGACAGCTGAGACCACACGAGAGAAACTATCGCACGCATGATCTTAAATTAGCAGCGGTGGTATTTGCTTTAAAGATATGGCGTTATTATTTGTATGGAGTTCATGTTGACATTTATACTGATCACAAAAGTTTACAGTATATCTTTAAGCAGAAGGAACTCAATTTGAGGCAACGAAGGTGGCTTGAGCTATTGAAAGATTATGATATTGATATTCTATATCATCCAGGAAAAGTAAATGTGGTAGCTGATGCATTGAGCCGCAAGGCAATAGGAGGCACTAGTGGCCACTTGATAGAAAAACAAGATTTAGTCAAAGATCTACATCAATTAGCCAACTTGGTGGTTCGTCTCCTCGAATCCTCAGATGAAGGGGTTATTGTACAAAATGCAGCTGAATCTTTACTGATAGCTGAGGTGAAAGAAAAGCAGTTTGCGGATCCTATGTTATTACAGCTAAAGGAAAATGTACAACAGGGTCTGACTAAGGTCTTTGATCTTACACAAGAAGGGGTGCTTCAATGCCAAGATAGATTATGTGTACCGGATGTAGATGAGCTGAAGAAATGAATTATGACAGAGGCGCATCATTCACGATATTCTATTCATCTAGGAGCTACAAAAATGTACCATGATTTGAAAGAAGTGTATTGGTGGGGAAATATGAAGAAGGACATTGCCGAATTTGTAACTCAATGTCTGAATTGTCAACAAGTTAAAGTGGAGCATCAGAATCCTGGAGGTTACATGCAATGTATCAATCTTCCAGTTTGGAAATGGGATATGATTAATATGGACTTCATCACAGGTTTGCCTCGTACACTGCAAAAATTTGATTCTATATGGGTCATAGTTGACAGGCTTACCAAGTCAGCGCATTTCCTACCTATCAAAACCACTTATACAGCGGAAGATTATGCAAGATTGTATGTTAAAGAGATAGTGAGATTACATGGAATTCCAGTCTCCATTATATCAGACAGGGGAGCACAATTTACTGCACATTTTTGGAGATCATTTCAGAAGAGCTTGGGTACACAAGTAAAGTTGAGTACGACTTTCCATCCTCAGACGGATGGACAAGCAGAATGTACTATCCAGACACTTGAAGATATGCTACGAGAGTGCGCATTAGACTTTAAAGGCAATTGGGATGATCATTTATCTCTTGTTGAATTTGCCTACAATAATAGCTATCATTCAAGTATCAAGATGGCTCCTTACGAAGCGTTATATGGGAAGAAGTGTAGATCACCTATCGGATGGTTTGAAGCAGGTGAAACTACCCTATTTGGACCGGATATTGTCCATCAAGCTATGGAGAAAGTTAAGGTGATATAGCAACGACTACAGACAGCCCAAAGCCGCCATAAATCATATGCTGATGTTAGAAGAAGAGGGCTCGAATTCACCATAGGTGATTGGGTATTTTTAAAAGTGTCACCGATGAAAGGGGTAATGCGATTCAAAAAGAAAGGAAAATTGAGTCCATGTTATATAGGCCCATATGAAATTATTAGAAGATTTGGGCAAGTTACGTATGAGTTGGCACTACCCTAAGAACTCTCCACAGTTCATCCGGTATTTCATGTTTCAATGCTTCGAAAATGCATAGGAGATCCATCTCATGTTACCCCCATTGAAGATGTACAAGTTTCGGAGGATATTACATATGAAGAGATACCTATTGCTATTGTGGATTGACAAGTTAAGAAGTTAATAAATAAAGAGGTAGCTTCCGTAAAAGTGCTTTGGATGAATCAGCAAGTAGAGGAAATCACATAGGAAGCTGAGAAAATGATGAAAGCTAAGTATCCTCAATTATTTGAAACCGAAGTGGAAGACTTAGATGCTGAATTGGAGCAATAACAAGTAAGTATATAAATATATAAGTGTTATAAGGCAGTATAAAGATTAAACTTAAGCTTGAACTCGTTTAAGCTGAATAGAGATGATACTACCATTCGAGGACGAATGGTCCTAAGGGGGGGGGAGGATGTAACACCCCGTACATTTTCAAAACTTATACGATCAACCTAGGATGGATAAAAGTATTTAAACCTGAGATAATAACGACATACTTGAGTGTAAGGTTAAAGTTAAGTGGTGGATTAAGGTAGAAGGATTAAGACGTTGGAAAAAGGGGATAACATAAATGAGGTGCTTCCGTAACTTAATTAAGATAGTAGGTGTATCATCTACTTAAGCTATTGGGCTGTATTTGGACACATATTAATGGACTCAATTGAGGCCCAAACTAAGTACATAAAATATGGAAGATGACCAGCCCAACACCTAAATATAACTAAGGCCCAACAAGAGATGATCCAAGTAAGAATAAAGTGAGAAAGTGGACTGTTTTGGACAGCTTGCATAGCCAAGTAGGTGCATCACCTACTTGGACTATTTTTGACCAAAAATTGGATAAGAATGAGCTAAAAGAGGTGGCTAAGAGGGTGTATAAAGAGCTTAAATTCAGCTCATTTATCCATTCATTTCATTTTCCAAAAACAGAAAATTAAAACGCTCTCTCCTCTCTCAAACCCCAAACAGCCGCCCTAGTTTTCCTTTAGGGTTCTTGGACTAATCTCCCATTTTGCAAGCCTTGGTAAGTGTTTAACCTTATATCTTAATGTAATATATGCATAATAGGTTATGGAAAACATGCTGGTGGTGTTTAAAATGTATAGGGCAGTCCCTTAATTAAGTTGGCAGTCCATTTGTGTTAGTTTTGATGAATTTGTCTTCCTTGTGGCTTGGACTTGTATAGGGGCTTAAGGTGTTGAAGAAATTAATTTATGATGATAAAATTCCAGTATATTAAAGTGTGGTTCTGCCCCTGAATCGTTCCTTTTATGTATGGCTTGATGGAAATGTTTATATGTGTTGGTAAATGGAACGTTTGTTGTAGTGAAAAGAGAATACTCTTTTGTTATGTTAAACTGAATTTTGGAACTGTTGTGGAATGATTTTGGTATTCTACTGTGGAAGGCAGTATAGTGACCTTATGGTGTGAATATATGGAGTTTCATTGTAGTGGAAATGTAAAGGATAAACTAGGTAGGTAATCATACCGATTTGTAACAGTTATGTTGGTTTGTGGATTATTTTGGTGGTGTGTGGACTGATTTGGTGTTGTTGTTTTGCAAAATCAGTAAGTTATAGTATAATGTGGTGGAATAATGTTATTTGGTAGTATAATGAAGGGGGGAGTGATGCACAATATGTTTTGGAGGTTGGACGGTTTCTACTTTCCGTTTAGCACCTACTTACCGTCTTGTGAACTTATAATGTAGCTAGCCGTTAATGTTTGCTCCATTATGTACTTTGTGTTGTAGAGTAACACATAAGGAAGGAGCATAATCATTGTAGTTACGTATTGGGAAGATATGGTATGTAAGGTTATTCTTTTCCGCATTCTTCTGCAGCATCTATTATTCATATTATCATAACACTTGTCCTATCCCCAAAGGGTTGTACAATATCTCATTTAAAAATTAGTAGCACTGTTATAAATGTATCACTCTTATAACTAAAGAATGAAGTAATATGAGTAATTGTGTAATGGTTAACGTTGAAAATGGGTGGTATCTCATGGAGTGAAAGAAACACTCGCATGAATGTCGATCCCATTATTACGGGTGGTATCCCATGGGATAAAAGAAACATCCGCATGGATGGCGATCCCGATTATTATGTTATTTCCCACTGATCAGTTGGGCCCGGGCATGATATGATTAATGATTGATGATGTACATAAAGTAAAGTAAAGTAAAGTACAATAAAGTAAAGAAAGCAATGGACATGATTCCAAACATATACCATATGGTAGCTATTTATATCGTTCGTTCACTTGTACTTAATTCCATTAAAGTTCTTATATCTCATACAGTTACTTATATCCTTACACACTCAGTACATTCTTTCATACTGAAGTCCCTTGGGGGACTTACCTTACGTGCTGCAGGTACAGGTATTAGTAGACCTCCTCAGTAGGTTGCGGGTCATCTACAGAACATTGGTGAGCTCCAGTTCGGTTCGGGGCTTTCCGAGTCATATGTATATGTGGTTTTGGTTCTGCATAAGCATTGTATATAAAGTGGGAAATTGTCCCGACTATATTTTTGGTTTTGTATCTGTTAGAGGCTTTGTAGATGTTATACAGTTAAAGGAGGGAATGTTGTGTTTTTTGTTTTTTTTGTACCATATGGCTCCAACGGCCATGTCTCATGTTTATATAAATGTTCTTATTAGATTTCTATTATTGATATGTTGTGTCCATAAGTGATTGAATGCTAGCCCATTGACGACAAGTATGTGAACGTATAGAATGGTTCTTTCGGGCCTTAACGGCTTCGGGTGCCATGTCCGCCCCAATGGGATTTGAGGCGTGACATCAAGTTAATGATATCTCGAAAGAAAAGAAACGTTGTTATGCTATAGCTCATTTTGAGGGTTATGCTAACACTTGGTGGGAGTATATCAAGCGGTTTGGTAATGAAGTAGTTGATGGGCAGCCACCACCTTGGTTTCGATTGAGGTACTTGATGAGACAACGGTACCTTCCCGAGAGATATCGCCATGAGTTGCTTGCTAGATTGTACAACTTACGTCAAGGTAACAAGAGTGTGATGGCGTATTTTGATGAGTTTCAACAACTCATGTTGAAACTTGATCATCGTGGGGAACAAATTAGTCATGACGTCATCCGGTTCAAGTGTGGATTGAACAAAGAGATTTCCACTCATTTAACACTTCACAAGTTTGATACCGTTGAAGGTATTTTCCAAGCGGCTCTTGAGATTGAAAGGGAACTTAAAGAGAGATCGTTTTTCAAGGCAAGGGGACAAGCCACCTCGGGCTGGCCCAAAAAGAAGGACCAACCCGCCACTATAAGGCTGGCCGAGCCCAAAACACTCCACAAAATTCCTCCAAAACCGAAAGCTCACAAGTATCCTAACCCAAAGGGATTCCAATGTTTCAAGTGCCAAGGTTGGGGACATAAGGCCAATGAATGTCCAAACCGACGTAACATGATCCTACGGGAAGGGAGATTGTATTATCTTGGTGAGGAGGTGGACCTTGAAAAGGGAGAGGATGAGGCCGAGCCTCAAGATGGAGAGGAACCCGATAATGGACCACATGATGATGATGGTGATGATGGTGAAGATGTTTATCTGCAAGAAAGGGATTGTGTGGTTCCAAACTTTGTAGTTAGGCGCGTCATGATTAGTAAGGCAATTGATGACCCAAGCCAAAGGGAAAATATATTCCATACTAAATGTCTTGTAAAGGGGAGTGTGTGCACCTTGGTGATCGATAGTGGTAGTTGTACAAATGTTGTTAGTAATGCTATGGTAAATTTCTTTAAGTTACCAACTACACCATACACTAGTCCCTACAATTTACAATGGTTGAATGAATGTGGTGAATTAAAGATCACAAGGCAATGTGTGATATGGTTTAAGGTGGGAAAATACCACGATGAAGTGCTTTGTGACGTGATACCAATGCAAGCATGTCACTTGCTGCTAGGTAGACCTTGGCAATATGATAGGTCTACCAAACACGAGGGGAGGACCAATCGATATACACTTGAGAAGGATGGCCGAAAGGTTACACTTCATCCTCTTTCGCCTTCCCAAGTGAATGAGTGGCATCAAAGGATGAGAGAATTGAAGGAAAAGGGAAAGGAGTCCGAAAAGGGAGAAAAAAAAGGGAATTCCGTAGGTGGGGCAGTAGGGGCATCCGAGGCTGCCTCAACATCAAAAGGGACGGAAAACATGGTGATGTTGGTTAGGAAGAAGGAACTCTTCGTGGATCATGATGAGGACACGCCTATGTTACTTTTGGCTCATTGTTTTAATACTAACCCCACTAATTCTTCCATTTCTCTTTTAATTTCTTGTGTGTTGTAGGATTATGAAGATGTATTTCCTAAAGAACTTCCGCAAGGATTTCCCCCACTTCGGGGAATTGAACACTAAATTGACTTTGTGCCAGGATCACAATTGCCAAACAAGCTGGCTTATAGGAGCAACCCTACGGACACCAAAGAATTGCAACGTCAAGTTGAGAAGCTCCTCAACAAAGGGTATATCAAGGAGAGCTTGAGTCCGTGCGTGGTTCCGGTGCCACTAGTTCACAAAAAGGACAGAATGTGGCGTATGTGTGTGGACTGCCGAGCCATCAACAAGATTACGGTAAAATATCGCCACCCTATCCCTCGGTTAGATGACATGCTAGATGAATTGAATGGTTCATTCTTGTTTTCCAAGATTGATTTAAGAAGTGGCTATCACCAAATAAGAATGCAACCCGGTGATGAATGGAAAACCGCCTTCAAGACCAAGTTTGGTCTCTATGAATGGATGGTTATTCCCTTCTGCCTAACAAACGCTCCAAGTACTTTTATGAGGCTAATGAATCATATGATGAGACCATTTATTGGAAAGTTTGTTGTTTTAAGTCTTTAGACGAGCATGTGATGCATTTACAATGTGTGTTTGATGTCCTTAGAAAGGAAAATTGTATACAAATCTGTAAAAGTGCTCCTTTGGTGTTAATGAAGTTGTTTTCTTGGGTTTTGTTGTTAGTTCAAGAGGGGTCAAAGTGGATGAATCCAAGATAAATGCTATCAAAAATTGGCCAACCCCACAAACCGTTGGAGAAGTAAGAAGCTTCCACGGGTTGGCTAGTTTTTATAGAAGATTTTTCAAAGGATTTAGCACCATAGCCACCCCCTTGACCGAGGTCATTCAGAAAGAACAACCCTTCAAGTGGGGTGTCGAGCAAGCTAAGGCATTTGAAGCCTTGAAAGCTATGCTCATCTCCGCACCGTTATTACAATTGCCCAACTTTGATAAGACCTTCGAGGTCGAGTGCGATACGAGTAAAGTAGGCATAGGGGCTGTTTTGATGCAAGATTTGAAACCCATTGCTTACTTTAGCGAAAAGCTCAAAGGAGCAACTCTAAACTACTCCACGTATGATTTAGAGTTGTATGCCTTGATTAGAGCCTTGGCCACTTGGCAACACTACTTATGGCCCAAGGAGTTCGTGATCCGAACGGACCATGAATCCTTAAAGCATCTTCGGGCCCAAGACAAGCTTAACAAACGGCATGCCAAATGGATTGAGTTTCTTGAGACCTTCCCTTATGTTATCCAATACAAAAAGGGTAAGGACAATGTAGTGGCCGATGCTTTGTCTAGAAAACATGTCCTTGTGTCCACCTTGTCATCAAAATTGATGGGTTTTGAGAGTTTAAGAGAGTTGTATCCTAAGGACCCTCACTTTGCTCCTATCTTTAGGGAATGCGAAGAATTGGGTAGGGACAAGTGGGATTCGGGTAGGGGTTCAAATCCCTATGCCAAGTTTGATGGTTACTTATTTAAAGGTAGATGATTGTGTGTACCCTCTAGCTCTTGGAGAGAATTGATTGTGAGGGAAGCACATGATTGCGGTCTAATGGGTCATTTTGGGGTCGAAAAGACCTTTGGAATATTGGAGGAGCAATTCTATTTGCCCAAAATGCGCAAGGATGTGACTAGGATTTACGGCCAATGTGTAGAATGCAAGAGAGCCAAATCTTGGCTCCTACCTCACGGGTTGTACACCCCGCTGCCCACTCCTCTACGTCCTTGGCTTGATATATCTATGGATTTTGTGTTGGGGCTGCCAAGGACTCGACGAGGCCGGGGTAGTATTTTTGTTGTAGTCGATCGATTTTCTAAAATGGCACACTTTATTCCTTGCTCTAAATGTGATGACACACCTAGCGTGGCCTCTTTATTTGTTGATAGTGTTGTTAAATTGCATGGTGTTCCAAGGACCATTATGAGTGACAGGGACTCTAAGTTCCTAAGCCACTTTTGGAAGTCCATGTGGGGTAGGCTTGGTACCAAGTTGTTGTTCTCTACGTCCTGCCACCCACAAACCGATGGCCAAACGAAAGTAGTAAATAGGACTTTGGGTACTATGCTACGTTCCATGGTTAAGGGAAAAATGACTTCTTGGGAAGAGCACTTACCATTGATTGAATTTGCCTATAACCGTGTCATACACTCAAGTACGGGAATGGCTCCCTTTGAGTGTGTATACGGCCTCAACCCCCTTACCCCTTTGGATTTAACGCCTTTGCCAAGTGATCTCATGATTAGCTTAGATGGAAGCAAGCGGGCATATTCTATGAAGAAGTTACATGAGAAGGTGCGGCTTCAACTTGAGAGGAAAAACCAAGAAATGGCAAAGAGGGCCAACAAGGGGAGAAAGAAATTCATTCTTGAACTAGGAGATTGGGTGTGGGTGCATCTTCGGAAGGATCGATTTCCATCTCAAAGAAAGTCCAAATTGATACCTAGGGGTGATGGTCCATTCCAAGTACTTGAGAGAATCAATGACAACGCCTACAAGATTGACCTTCCACCGGAATATCAAGTGCATAACACTTTCAACGTTTGTGATCTCTCTCTCGTGGATGCGGTTGAAGATGACCAAATGCTGAATTTGAGGTCAAATTCCTCTCATTATGGAGAGGATGATACGGGTGGGACAAGCTGTCCAACAATTACACAACCTTTCACACGAAGCCAAGCTCGGGAATTACAAAAACTCCAAGCCTTGTTCATGCAAATGGCTGTGTGTGAGTTGGTGACTGATCCACCTAAGGATTTAAATGTTTTTAAGTGTTAAGAGGGACCTTGAAGTGTAATAAACTTACACTCCAAGGCCGGCCCCCATGACAAGGACAAGTTGGTCATTTTGCTTTATTTTGCCTTGTAATATAAATAGAACATATTAGGGTTATTTGGGTAGTTCCCCCATCATATTTCGAACATAACACTTGTAATATTTTGGATCTCTCTCTCTCTACTCCATATCACAAGTAGAGTGATACTTGTGTTGTATCTTGGCTAGAAACAAGGATTTTGAGGTCATAGAGTTCCTCTTGGTCCAAGTAAGAACTTGGTGTTAATATTCAATAGTCTTAGGGTCCTCTCTTGTTGTTAGGGTTCTTAGACTCTTGAATCTTTTATGTCAAGTTTCTATCTTTTTGTGATCTTGTTAATGTTGTATTTGTAATCTTGAAGTCTTGTGAAGCCGTGTGGGGCTCTTTCGATTCACTAGCACTTGTTGTTCAACTTGCTGATTTTTGTGTTATTTTGTTCTTCTTGTTGCTGATTTCGTGGGAACTTTGTGTTGTGGGCTTGATAGTGTATCAATGACCCAATTGATTGTTTTTGTAAGAACAATTTGAGTCCACCTAGTGTTGAAACTTATGCATTGAATGGTAGTACATTGTCATGTGAATTTTTTCCATGTTTTGATAATGTGCATGTTGGATATGTGGATACACTAGTTGATCCTATTGATGACCAAATTGATTCTTCTAGTAAGATCAATTTATGTCCTTCTAGTGTTGATACATGTGCTTTGAATGTTAGTTCATTATCAAATGATATTGGTGTTGATCAACTTGTGTGTAATGATAGCCCACTAAATGAGGAGCTTGTGATGAACTTAAGAGACCTCAATTTAGTGATGACATTGATATAGTTGTTCATGTAGCTCATGTGAAGTCATTGCACCTAAATAATGAATCCTTGATTTGTGATCCCATTCCTTGGTCTTCTCATGAGGATTTGGAGATGGGATGCGATTTTACGGATAATCCCTTATTTGAGGTTGCCATGACTAATGAAGGTGAAATGCATAGTGGTGTGTCTTGTCATGATAGAAGTATAGCCCCTCTTAAAGGCTACCAAGTGATTGAGAATCCACTATGGTATGATGACACACCTTTCAAAGATGGAACTCTCTTCTTGAAAGATGATAGTATGTCTATTGGGAAGGATGGTGTTCAAAAGGAGGGTGATGTATGTGTTATAACTATCCCTTCATTCTTGTGTGACCCCATGCTTGATCAAGGCCTTAACGCTTGTAGATCAAAGAGTCATTCTATAAGTGGGCACACCTTGGATGAAGTTCATTTAAGTAACACCTTTCTATACTATTTGTTTGCATATGATGATACTCTTGCCTTTGAGTGGAGTATGTTGTGTGAGAGTAAAAGTGACAATGGGGAAAATAGGTGTATGCTTGATCCATGTTTATGGATTTCCTTTTCCTTTGACCCTGGTAATGATTTGAATAGTCACATTTGTGATGAAATGCTTGGTCCAAATGACAAGCAATTTGTGAGTGAGGTTGTTGGCTTGTATGGTGATAAGTATAGTAGTAACATTTCTTTTCTCTCATGTGATTATTTCTTGGTGTTATTACTTGATCTTATGGGTTTGAATAAGATATATTTACCAACTTGTGTGGGGAATACCTTTGTACTTGACCCCGGTGATGAATTGGGAGTAATACCATTCTTGAAGATAACTAGTGCATTGGGTGGAGTTTTAACATGGGATGACCTTGTTTATGGAATGACACTTAGATATGTGGGTTATCATGTGTTATTTGACTTAAAGGGTGATTTGTGTTTTTCTAAATGTAGAACCATTGAGGATTTGCATGTTTGGTTGCCTAAATACCATGGTTCTTTTGACTTACCCCTTTGTCAATGTTTCCTATGTAGCCAAGTATCTCTTGTTTTGTTGGGTTACAAATCATTTGTGGCTCATTTTGATGCTTGGTTATATATTAAATGTGTGCACCCTTGGCATGGTAATAGATTTGGTATTGCTAACTCTTGTGCTAACCCTCATACTATAAGGATATGTTTGTTGTTTGTCCTTCTCATATTTTTGCAAGGTTCGGATTCGAGGACGAATCCTTTTGAAGAAGGGGAGGATGATACAAGCATGGTTAGCATGGGGAATATTAGGACGACTTTCTATATGTGGATGATAGCTTGGATCCCGGAGGAAGGCATAAAGAAGCAAATACACAAGGTCATGGGCAATCAAGATGTTGTTTGGGCAATCAAGAAGGTCCCTTGTGGGGTTATTTACTAAATAGTCACTTTGGGCTATTTTTGTAATAGGCTATTTGTGAAAAGGCAAGAACTATAAATAGTTGCCTTAGCCATTTTCATTAATGAGATTTTGATGATTTGAGAATAGTACTCTTAAAGAGTGTTTTGGGGCGGAATCCCTTTAGTTTGGTTTAGTGTAGCTAAAATCTAGGTTAGTGATGGGTGGATTCCCATTGTTGATTTAGAACTTATTAACCTTGATTTTCACAAGAGTTACTCATTTGTGGATTCGAATCGAGTTTCTCTTTTCTAATTGAAATCAAGTTCTCTTCTTCCTTGGTTAATTGATTCAATTAGCCCTTCTTTCTTCAATTCTCATCTCTTATTTCTCCACTATCTTTATTTTGTGTTGTTGATTTTCCACATTTTTGATATCGATTTTAATCACTCGATTGAGATCGTTATCAGTGGGGGAGAATGATAGCAACCATGAAGGCTCAAATCCAAACAAGGAGGAGTTATAATAAATGTCAAGATTTGAGGACGAATCTTCTTTAAGAAGGGGAGAATGATAGCATCCATCGAAGTTCAACATCAACTAAGGAAGCTTTAGAAGATCCAAGAGGACCCATGACAAGATCCCAAACAAGAAAATTTGAAGACAAGCTAAATGGGCTGGAATTGGTAATTAAAAGGTCTCTTATAATGGAAGAAGATCTCAAGTATAATAGAGACATTTTCTCCAAGTCTTACATATTTTTGGAGGCCCAAATTAAAGTCCAAGATGAGATGGAATTGGGCTCAAATCTGCCCCAAAATCGAGAAAAAAGGCTACAGCATTTGTTAATTAATTTCTAGAATTATATTTAAAGATTGTTTAATTCAATGTTGACTTTCTAGGTCTTTGTGTGTGGTACACTATCAAGTCCACAACACAAAGTTCCAACAGCCAACAACAAGAAGAACAACTAACACAAGATCAACAAGTTGAACAACAAATGCTAGTGAATCGAAAGAGCCCCACACGGCTTCACTAGACTTCAAGATTACAAACACAATATTAACAAGATCACAAGAAGATAGTAACTTGACATAAAAGATTCAAGAGTCTAAGAACCCTAACAACAAGAGAGGACCCTAAGACTATTGAATATTAACACCAAGTTCTTACTTGGACCAAGAGGAACCCTATGACCTCAAGATCCTTGTTTCTAGCCAAGATACAACACAAGTATCCCTCTCTTGTAAGCTGAAATAGAGAGAGAGAGAGTCCAAAATATTACAAGTGGTATGTTCAAAATGATAATGGGAGAACTACCCCAAGTAACCCTAATTTTGTCTATTTATATTACAAGGCAAAAATGACCAGTTTTCCCCTTGCCATGGGCGGCCTTGGATTGTAAGTTTATTACACTTCAAGGTCCCTCTTCACACTTAAAAACATTTAAATCCTTAGATGGATCAGTCACCAAATCACACATGGCCATTTGCATGAACAAGGTTTGGAGTTTTTATAATTCCCGAGCTTGGCTTCGTGTGAATGGTCGTGGACTTGTTGGACAGCTTGGCCCACCTGTATCACGAAAACTCAAAGATATGATTGAATTAAATATGAAAGGTAAAGATAGATAGATAAAGATAGTTAGATTGACACAAGAAGATAAGAAAATAGGAACCAATGAATATCTTAAATTCAAAGACCCCTAATTTTGATTATCAACAAGCACCTAATCTCCTACAAACAACCACGAGGGAATCGTAACGCCCTCGTAACCACCATTCTAGGCAAAGATCAACCTAAGCTTTTCCAAGCTACACTCATGCTCCATAAGGAGTCTCACAATATCAATATCATCAAAAATCTAAGGAAAATGAAAAGAGGAACTAGTATTTATAGCCTTGGGCCTTTTATTACATTTAATGGGCCCAAAAGTGACCCATTTCAGCAAATTAGGCATCCGCCCACACAGGTGGGGCACTTGCTAGCTCATGTCAGGGCGCAAGTGCCTCTGGAGAGGCTAAAATGCCCACCTACTGGCGTACCTGTGGCATGAAACACAGTGTCCCCATAAGGGACGTCAGTACGAAAGAATGTACTGAGTATGTAAGCCATAAAGTGACCATAGGTAAGACAAGATCTTAATAACATCAGATATCAATATATAATTGTATAAATAAGAATAAAAGACCACATTTGCTTGTATTTATGGGATAATGTAAATTACATCTTTTACTTTACTTTATCCTTCTTTGCATTATGAAATTATAAAGCATATGATACAAATGACCAGTTGATTAGTGGTAAAAGAGGATGACCCATGCTAGGTATTTTAACCCTTGGGATACGGTCCTCATAAATACACAAATTGAGATTGACATATGCTAGGATTTCCTTTCACCCCTGGGATACCACCCGTGATATTGGGATCGACCCATGCTAGATGTTCCTTCCACCCCTAGATACGACCTGTCACACCTCAAATCCCATTGAGATGGACAGGCACCCGACGTCTTAAAGACGCGAGAGAACCAACCTATAATCTCATTGTCCAAGCAAATAACTATAATAGTAGTGGGACTTTGACAAATATATACAAGCTATAGAAATGATAAAAGACTAACATAAAGATAGGCCCAAAATATATATACGTGACTTGGTCATTGAGGCAACAACTGTTAAGGAACCAAACATAACTGCACTTTATACACTAGTCTACAAAGCCTCTATAAGATCATCAAACATGGTCTAGGTTGGGACAGGCCCCGCCTTACCCTTAACTATTATACAATACCAAAATATATACCAAAGACTTGGTAAAGCCCCGAATCAACTTGGAGCTCACCCATCACAGCTGAGGGTCCTGTGCTCCTATTGAGGAGGTCTACTAGCTGGAGTACTTGTACCTGTGGCATGAAACACAGTGTCCCCATAAGGGTCGTCAGTATGAAAGAATGTACTGAGTATGTAAGGCATAAAGTGACAATAGGTAAGACAAGATCTTAATAAAATCAGATATCAATATATAACTGTATAGATAAGAATAAAAGACCACCTTTGCTCGTATTTATGGAATCATGTACATTACATCTTTTACTTAACTTTATCCTTCTTTGCATTATGAAATTGTAAAGCATATGATACAAATGACCAGCTGATCAGTGGTAAAAGAGGATGACCCATGCTAGGTGTTTTAACCCCTGGGATATGGTCCTCATAAATACACAAATTGGGATCAACCCATGCTAGGCTTTAATTTCACCCCTGGGATACCACCTGTGATAATGGGATCGACCCATGCTAGGTGTTCCTTCCACCCCTGGGATACAACTCAAGAATATACATATTCTCTTTACATCATTTCTTTAATCTTTGAGATACTTATTTTTGTGGTCATAACATTATTGAGTTTTAAACTATGGACCAGTAGTGAGAGATATGTGAATACGCATTTAAGGCAGTAACAATGACATAAGGAGCAAATCTAACAACAATGTATTAGATTTCATGCCAAAGAACATAGAATCGAATAGCCTTACATACCTTGCTGTATTACTCTGATACTACCCCAAATTAACCTCCTTCTCCTTGGACTACTTATCTACAATAAAGTAAGTGGTAAAACAAGTATTAGTAGCTAATCAACACATTTAAGCCACTTAACCTCACCAAAACAGCAGCCAGGCAGTATGCCCGTAATTAATTTATTCAAGAGTGTTCTTTCAATCCTTACTACTCCAATTACATTCACATACCATACAAATCCTTATAACATCCCCCAAAACAACTTTATCCTCATTACACCCTTAAAATAATATACAAAGTGGAGTGGGCAGTAGGCTTACATACTATTCAGTTCGGTGGGGTATCACTACATCCTCCTTCTATAATTCAATACAAGTTAGTTACATCCTTTCCCAACATCAACCAAGTTCTCCCCAACATATACACATAAAACAATTCCTAAAACAGCCCCAATATCCTTTATCATAGCAACCAAATATTGAACTTATCATCCCTTAAGTTATTAACAACAATATATACACAATTCTCCACCAAAACATGTATATAGGAAGGGGCAAAAATGGGCAGTAGCCTTACCTGATACACTATGAAGCCCACAACACAAAGTACCCACGAAATCAGAAACAAGAAGAACAAAATAACACAAAAATCAGCAAGTTGAACAACAAGTGCTAGTGAATCGAAAGATCCCCACACGACTTCACTAGAATTTAAGATTACAAATACAACATTAACAAGATCACAAAAAGATAGTAACTTGACATAAAAGATTCAAGAGTCTAAGAACCCTAACAACAAGAAAGGACCCTCAGACTATTGAATATTAACACCAAGTTCTTACTTGGACCAAGAGGAACTCTATGACCTCAAGATCCTTGTTTCTAGCCAAGATACAACACAAGTATCACTCTACTTGTAAGATGGAGTAGAGAGAGAGAGAGATCCAAAATATTACAAGTGTTATGTTCAAAATCTGATGGGAGAACTACCCAAATAACCCTAATATGTTCTATTTATATTATAAGGAAAAAATGACTAGTTTACCCTTGTCATGGGGGCCGGCCTTGGAGTGTAAGTTTATTACACTTCAAGGTCCCTCTTCACACTTAAAAACATTTAAACCCTTAGGTCGATCAATCACCAACTCACACACGACCATTTGCATGAACAAGGCTTGGAGTTTTTGTAATTCCCAAGCTTGGCTTCGTGTGAAAGGTCGTGTACTTGTTGGACAGCTTGTCCCACCTGTATCATCCTCTCCATCTTGAGAGGAATTTGATCTCAAATTCAGCATTTGGTCATCTTCAATCGCATCCACGAGAGAGAGAGATCACAAACGTTGAAAGTGTTGTGCACTTGATATTCCGGTGGGAGGTCAATCTTGTAGGCATTGTCATTGATTCTCTCAAGTACTTGGAATTGACCATCACCCCTAGGCATCAATTTGGACTTTCTTTGAGATGGAAACCGATCCTTCCGATGATGCACCCACACCCAATCTCCCGGTTCAAGAATGAATTTCTTTCTCCCTTTGTTTGCCCTCCTTTCTATTTCTTGATTTTTCTTCTCAAGTTGAAGCCACACCATCTCATGTAACTTCTTCATAGAATCTGCCCACTTGCTTCCATCTAAGCTAATCATGAGATCACTTGGCAAAGGCGTTAAATCCAAAGGGGTAAGGAGGTTTAGGCCGTATACACACTCAAAGGGAGTCATTCCCGTACTCGAGTGTATGACACGGTTATATGCAAATTCAATCAATGGCAAGTGCTCTTCCCAAGAAGTCATTTTTCCCTTAACCATGGAACGTAGCATAGCACCCAAAGTCCTATTTACTACTTCCGTTTGGCCATCGGTTTGTGGGTGGAAGGACATAGAGAACAACAACTTGGTACCAAGCCTACCCCACATGGACGTCCAAAAGTGGCTTAGGAACTTAGAGTCCCTATCACTCACAATGGTCCTCGAAACACCATGCAATTTAACAACATTATTAACAAATAAAGAGGCTACGCTAGGTGCTTCATCACATTTAGAGCAAGGAATAAAGTGCGCCATTTTAGAAAATCGATCGACTATAACAAAGATACTATCCCGGCCTCGTCGAGTCCTTGGCAGCCCCAACACAAAATCCATAGATATATCAAGCCAAGGACGTAGAGGAGTGGGCAGCGGGGTGTACAACCCGTGAGGTAGGAGTCGAGATTTGGCTCTCTTGCATTCGACACATTGGTCACAAATCCTAGTTACATCCTTGCGCATTTTGGGCCAATAGAATTGCTCCTCCAATATTTTGAAGGTCTTTTCGACCCCAAAATGACCCATTAGACCGCCATCATATGCTTTCCTCACAAACAATTCTCTCTAAGAGCTAGAGGGTACACACAATCGTCTACCTTTAAATAAGTTTGAGGATTTGAACCCCTAGACGAATCCCACTTGTCCTTACCCAATTCTTCGCATTCCCTAAAGATAGGAGCAATTTGAGGGTCTTGTGATACAACTCTCTTAAACTCTCAAAACACATCAATTTTGATGACAAGGTGGACACAAGGGCATGTTTTCTAGACAAAGCATCGGCTACTACATTGTCCTTACCCTTTTTTTATTGGATAACATAAGGGAAGGTCTCAAGAAACTCCATCCATTTGGCATGCCATTTGTTAAGCTTGTCTTGGGCCCGAAGATGCTTTAAGGATTCAAGGTCCGTTCGGATCAGGAACTCCTTAGGCCATAAGTAGTGTTGCCAAGTGGCCAAGGCTCTAATCAAGGCATACAACTCTAAATCATACGTGGAGTAGTTTAAAGTTGCTCCTTTGAGCTTTTCTCTAAAGTAACCGATAGGTTTTGAATCTTGCATCAAAATAGCTCCTATGCCTACTTTACTCGCATCGCACTCGACTTCAAATGTCTTATAAAAGTTGGGCAATTGTAACAAGGGCGAGGAGATGAGATAGCTTTCAAGGATTCAAATGCCTTAGCTTGGGGTTGTTCTTTCCGAATGACCTCGGTCAAGGGGGCAGCTATGGTGCTAAATCCTTTGACAAACCTTATATAAAAACTAGCCAACCAGTGGAAGCTTCTTACTTCTCCAACGGTTTGTGGGGTTGGCCAATTTTTGATAGCATTTATCTTGGATTCATCCACTTCGAACCCTCTTGAAATAACAACAAAACCCAAGAAAACAACTTTATTAACACCAAAGGAGCACTTTTCAAGATTTGCATACAATTTTTCCTTTCTAAGGACATCAAGCACACATTGTAAATGCATCACATGCTCTTCTAAAGACTTGCTATACACCAAGACATCATCAAAGTAGACAACAATAAACTTTCTAATAAATGGCCTCATCACATGATTCATTAGCCTCATAAAAGTACTTGGAGCGTTTGTTAGGCCGAAGGGCATAACCATCCATTCATAGAGACCAAATTTGGTCTTGAAGGCGGTTTTCCATTCATCATCGGGTTGCATTCTTATTTGGTGATAGCCACTTCTTAAATCAATCTTGAAAAACAAGCATGAACCATTCAATTCATCTAGCATGTCATCTAACCGAGGGATAGGGTGGCGATATTTTACCATAATCTTGTTGATGGCTCGGCAGTCCACACACATACGCCACGTTCCATCCTTTTTGGGCACTAGTAGCACCAGCACCACGCACGGACTCATGCTCTCCTTGATATACCCGTTATTGAGGAGCTCCTCAACTTGACGTTGCAATTCTTTGGTGTCCGTAGGGTTGCTCCTATAAGCCGGTTTGTTTGGCAATTGTGATCCCGGCACAAAGTCAATTTGGTGCTCAATTCCCCAAAGTGGGGGCAATCTTTGCGGAAGTTCTTTAGGAAAGACATCTTCATATTCCTGCAACACACAAGAAAACAAAGGAGAAATGGAAGAATTCGTGGGGTTAGTATTAAAACAATGAGCCAAAAGTAACATAGGCGTGTCCTCATCATGATCCATGAATAGTTGCTTCTTCCTAACCGACATCACCATGTTCTCCGTCCCTTTTGATGTTGAGGCAGCCTCGGATGCCCCTACTGCCCCACCTACAAAATTCCCTCTTTTTTCTCCCTTTTCGGACTCCTTTCCCTTTTTCTTCAATTCTCTCATCCTTTGATGCCACTCATTCACATGGGAAGGCGAAAGAGGATGAAGTGTAACCTTTCGGCCATCCTTCTCAACTGTATATCGATTGGACCTCCCATCGTGTTTGGTAGACCTATCATATTGCCACGGTCTACCTAGCAGCAAGTGACTTGCTTGCATTGGTATCACGTCACAAAGCACTTCATCGTGGTAGTTTCCCACCTTAAACCGTATCACACATTGCCTTGTGACCTTTAATTTACAACATTCATTCAACCATTGTAACTTGTAAGGACTAGTGTGCGGAGTAGTTGGTAACTTCAAGAAATTTACCATAGCATTACTAACAGCATTTGTACAACTTCCACTATCGATCACCAAGGTACACACACTCCCCTTTACAAGACATTTAGTATGGAATAGATTTTCCCTTTGGCTTGGGCCATCAATTGCCTTACTAATCATGACGCGCCTAACTACAAAGTTTGGAACCAGACACTCCCCTTCTTGCGGATAAATATCTTTACCATCATCACCATGTGGTCCATCATCGGGTTCCTTTCCATCTTGAGGCTTGGCCTCATCCTCTCCCTTTTTAAGGTCCACCTCCTCACCAAGGTAATACAATCTCCCTTCCCGTAGGATCACGTTGCATCGGTTTGGACATTCATTGGCCTTATGTCCCCAACCTTGGCACTTGAAACATTGGAATCCTTAGGGGTTAGGATACTTGTGAACTTCTAGTTTAGGAGGAATTTTGTGGTTATTTTGGGCTCGGGCAGCCTTGTAGTAGTGGGTTGGTTCGTGTTTTTGGGCCAGCCCGAGGTGGCTTGTCCCCTTGCCTTGAACGAAGACCTTTCTTTAAGTTCCCTTTCAATCTCAAGAGCCGCCTAGAAAATACCCTCAACGATATCAAACTTGTGAAATGTTAAATGACTGGAGATCTCTTTGTTCAACCCACACTTGAACCACACTTAAATAACACTTGGATTTTTATTTGAAGACTCAAAGAATTCTCGTCGGACTAGAACCAAGAAGTAGCAACGTATTCAAAAGATAAAAGCACCCAAGTAATCGTTGACATGAACAACAGATTCAAAGGACTAATTGACAACATAGTAGGAATGTACTAGTTTGTTAATTAGTTCTAGAACACGTAAGGAAACCAAGAATCAACCATTAAAAACTAGAAAAAGAGTATCCAAATTTGAGCTTATTAGTGACGTGGCAGAATGTAATTGGCTTTGGTCCCACCCAATTTTTTTTTTTTGTCACAAATCTGAAATTTCAATATTCACACAACTTGTCATGGATGACAATGGGTTTTGGAGGGAAAGTAAAGTCTTATACTCTTTTTTAAACTTTTCAAACTCAAAAAGGTAAGATTTGACTATACTAATCCCACAAAACAAGGTTTCGTGATATAAGGAAAAGTGGTTTCCAAGTCTAGGAAGTGATGTGTGCAAGTCTTCTCACCAACAACTTTATAACTTTTGTCTTACAACCTTTTGGATCTATTTTACACTTTTGTTGTCTTAAGTTGTAAGAATAGATGAAGAACAAGATGAACATCACAAGAACCTTCAAGAACACAATATCAACTTCTTCAAGAACATAACACAAAAACCACCAATGGTCATCAACAAGGTACAACCTACGGTCCAATTTCAAGTCACCACAACAATGGTCAATATTATAAGCTCAACTTTAGATCTAGACACTTTAGTGTTGGTGAGAAAGAAACCAACACTAGAAACACACTAAACAAGCAAAATAACACCTAGATCTAAGCACACAAACACCAAACTCGGTTTAGACAACAAGACGGACAGATTTCTCTTCTTTTTTTTTTTTTTAAAACCGAGATAGCCCAAGATTGGTAGTGTAGGAACACAACCAGCCTTGCTCTTGATACCAAATGATACACTATCAATTCCACAACACAAAGTTCCAACAACCAACAACAAGAAGAACAACTAACACAAGATTAACAAGTTGAACAACAAATGCTAGTGAATCGAAAGAGCCCCACACGGCTTCACTAGACTTCAAATATACAAAAACAATCTTAACAAGATCACAAAAGATAGTAACTTGACATATAAGATTCAAGAGTCTAAGAACCCTAACAACAGGAGAGGACCCTAAGACTATAAAATATTAACACCAAGTTCTTAATTGGACCAAGAGGAACTCTATGACCTCAAGATCCTTGTTTCTAGCCAAGATACAACACATGTATCACTCTACCTGTGAGATGGAGTAGAGAGAGATCAAAAATATTACAAGTGATATGTTTCAAAATGATAATGGAAGAACTACTCAAAATAACCCTAATTTGTCTATTTATATTACACCCCAAAGGGAAAAGAAAATGACCAGCTTGCCCTTCTTTCCATGGGTCGGCCTTGGAGTGTAAGTTTATTACACTTCAAGGTCCCTCTTCACACTTAAAACATTTATACCATTAGGTGGATTAGTCACCAACTAACACACGGCCATTTGCATGAACAAGGCTTGGAGTTTTTGTAATTCCCGAGCTTGGCTTCGTGTGAATGGTCGTGGACTTGTTGGACAGCTTGCTCCACCCGTATCACAAACCCAAGATTTAGAATCATAAGAAAGAATCTAATCTCGGCTTTGATACCAAATGATAACCTCAAAATACAAAAGAGGGAAAAGATATGAAAATGAGATAAACAAGGAATCGAAAAGGGAAATATAGAAAGATAAAGAAATAGACAGACACAAAGAAGGAAATTGAATGCAAATTAAGGGTATATTAAACCCCAAATCCTCAATCAAATTAATCCTAAAAAGTACCTAAATCTTACGTAGACCACAAGGGAATAGAACTCCCAAGCAACCAACGTTTCCAAACGATTGTTCAACGTAAGCTATTTCAAGCTCACTCACACTCTTAAGTTTTTAATTGTTCATTAGCATCAAACTTAACCTAAAAATGAAGAAGAAGCTACTATTTATAGCCATGGGCAAATTATCACAACTATGGGGCCAAAAGTGACCCATTTCAGTAAACTAAGATATCCGCTGGCACAGATGGTCCACCTGCCCACGCAGGTCATAACACAGGTGGATTTGGATGGGCTAAAAGGGTCATATTCGGCCGTACCTCAGCTCCTGCGGGCGCAGGTGACTTCGCCGATCCCTTTAGGGCCTCTTTTAGCTCATTTTTGCTTTCCTTTGACCTCTCCACAGCCCCTCTACCCTTCTTAGATGCAATTATCAACTCATGGAGACCTTTGGATAGCACTAAGGGGTCGTTGTCGAAGACCTCTTACTTTATATTCATTCCATCAAAAGGTCCAGAGGCATTTTGGATTGTATCAATGATGCTAGCATTTTACCTAGTATCACCCCTTCTCTTGTGCAGTTTCATGTACTTCCAAGGAGGACCCAAGGAGAGTTCTTTACGAACACATGCTTGAAGACCTAACAGAGTTCTTAGCTAAGAATTCCAACTTTAAGAAGAGTGATGAGGAGTTGACTCAAGGGAGTGGAATTGACAAACTCCCATGTGATTATAGCTTCCCTAGGGAGTAAATGAGCTCCCATGTTGAACACCAAAGTAAAGGCCATACTTTTTTATGAGCTACAAGATAACAATGTTAACCCTTGTGAGTTTACAAAAACTAGTTGATCGTTTAGATGAACGAATTTACTCTTCTAGCAAGATCAATTTGTGTCCACCTAGTGCTAGCACTTGTAACTTGAATGAGGTCATATTGCCATGTGATAAGAGTATTCACACACTAGTTGACCCTTGTGAAAATCAAGGTGAGTCTATGTTGGCATGTGAATGGCCTACAACTAGTGAAGGTGTGTGCATTGATCAACTTGCTTGTGAACCTAATCCACTACTTGAGCGTATGTGTTGTGTTCTTGATGAGCTTCAAGATAGTGATGTTGTTGATAAAGTTGATCATGTGAATAGAAATGATTCTTTGATGATACAAGCCAAATTGGCATAAACTTTTTAAGGACTATAATTCAAGGCCGACACAAAGGAATCCTAGCCATGATCATCTCAAGAATACAAGGATACATATGTAGGACCCTTTTCAAGCTCCCAAGAGCTCAATACCATGTGTGGAGGGTATCTTGGAGTCAAGAGAATCAAATCACTTCGAGACCTCCACTAGAAGGCAAGCACGAGAACTACAAACACTCTGAGGTTTATTGATGAAGCTAGATTTGTTTTAAAACATCTTGACACCATTTAAGGATTGTTGTGTGATGCCCAATTCATTCAAGATGGATTGAAAGCCATTGGAGAGGTCGTCGGAGAGTTAAGATGAGCCAAATGGTGACCTGGGGCCACCTGCGCCCTGACCTGCGGTCGCAGGTCATCCACCTACGCTAGTAGGTGGCCATTTTAGCCTTCCATAGGCACCTGCGGCCTCACATACGCCAGCAGGTGCCCCCACCTGCGTGGGCGGATGCCCAAAATTCTGAAATAAAAGGCCCAAGGCTATAAATACTAGTTTTCTTTTTCATTTTCCTTAGTTTTTTCATGATATTGATATTATGAGACTCCTTATGGAGCATGAGTGTAGCTTGGAAAAGCTTAGGTTGACTTTTGCCTAGAAACGGTGGTTGCGAGGGCGTTACGATTCTCTCGTGGTCGTTCGTAGGAGATTAGGTGCTTGTTGATAATCAAATTAGGGGTCTTTGAATTTAAGATATTCATTGGTTCCTATTTTCTTATCTTCTTGTGTCAATCTAGTTATCTTTATCTATCTATCCTTTATTTTTTTGCATTTCAATTCTAGCGTTTCTTTAGTTTTTGATACACTATCAAGTCCACAACACAAAAGTTCCAACAATCAACAACAAGAAGAACAAACTAACACAAAAATCCGCAAGTTGAACAACAAGTGCTAGAGAATCAAAAGAGCCCCACACGACTACACTAGACTTCAAAATTACAAATACAACCTTAACAAGATCACAAGAAGATAGTAACTTGACATAAAAGATTCAAGAGTCTAAGAACCCTAACAACAGGAGAGGACCCTAAGACTATTGAATATTAACACCAAGTTCTTACTTGGACTAGTAGGAACCCTATGACCTCAAGATCCTTGTTTCTAGCCATGATACAACACAAGTATCCCTCTCTTGTGAGCTGGAATAGAGAGAGAGAGAGATCCAAAATATTGCAAGTGTTATGTTCAAAATGATAATGGAAGAACTACCCCAAGTAACTCTAATATTATCTATTTATATTACAAGGAGAAAATAACCAGCTTGCCCTTTTTGCCATGGGTCGGCCTTGGAGTGTAAGTTTATTACACTTCAAGGTCCCTCTTCACACTTAAAACATTTATACCATTAGGTGGATTAGTCACCAACTCACACACGGCCATTTGCATGAACAAGGCTTGGAGTTTTTGCAATTCCCGAGCTTGGCTTCGTGTGAAAGGTCGTGGACTTGTTGGACAGCTTGTCCCACCCGTATCATCCTCTCCATCTTGAGAGGATTTGACCTCAAATTTGGCATTTGGTCATCTTCAACCGCATCCATGAGAGAAAGATCACAAACGTTGAAGGTGTTGTGCACTTGATATTCCGGTGGAAGGTCAATCTTGTACGCATTGTCATTGATTTTCTCAAGTACTTAGAATGGACCATCTCCCCTCGGCATCAATTTGGACTTTCTTTGAGATGGAAACCGATCCTTCCGAAGATGCACCCACACCCAATCTACCGGTTCAAGAATGAATTTCTTTCTCCTCTTGTTGGCCCTCCTTGCAATCTCTTGGTTTTTCTTCTGAAGTTGAAGCCGCATATTCTCATGTAAATTCTTCATAGAATCTGCCCGCTTGCTTCCGTCTAAGCTAATCATGAGATCACTTGGCAAAGGCGTTAAATCCAAAGGGGTAAGGGGGTTGAGGCCGTATACACACTCAAAGGGAGTCATTCTCGTACTTGAGTGTATGACACGATTATAGGAAAATTCAATCAATGGCAAGTGCTTTTCCCAAGAAGTCACTTTTCCCTTAACCATGGAACGTAGCATAGCACCCAAAGTCCTATTTACTACTTCCGTTTGGCCATAAGTTTGTGGGTGGCAGGACGTAGAGAACAACAACTTGGTACCAAGCCTACCCCACATGGACTTCCAAAAGTGACTTAGGAACTTAGAGTCCCTATCACTCACAGTGGTCCTCAGAACACCATGAAACTTAACAACATTATCAACAAATAAAGAGGCCACGCTAGATGCGTCATCATATTTAGAGCACGGAATAAAGTGCGCTATTTTAGAAAACCGATCAACTACAACAAAGATACTATCCCGGCCTCATCGAGTCCTTGGCAGACCCAACACAAAATCCATAGATATATCAAGCCAAGGACGTAGAGGGGTGGGCAGCGGGTTGTACAACCCGTGAGGTAGTAGTTGAGATTTGGCTCTTTTACATTCTACATATTGGCCGCAAATCCTATCCACATCCTTGTGCATTCTAGGCCAATAGAATTGCTCCTCCAATATTTCGAAGGTCTTTTCGACCCCAAAATGACCCATTAGACCGCCATTATGTGCTTCCCTCACAAACAACTCTCTCCAATAGCTAGAGGGTACACACAATCGTCTACCTATATATGAGTAACCATCAAACTTGGCATAGGGGTTTGAACCCCTAGCCGAATCCCAGTTGTCCCTACCAAATTCTTTGCATTCCCTAAAGATAGGAGCAAAGTGAGGGCCCTTGGGATACAATTCTCTTAAACTCTCAAAACCCATCAATTTTGATGACAAAATGGACACAAGGGCATGTTTTCTAGACAAAGCATCGGCTACTACATTGTCCTTACCCTTTTTGTATTGGATAACATAAGGGAAGGTCTCAAGGAACTCAATACACTTGGCATGCCGTTTGTTAAGCTTGTCTTGGGCCCGAAGATGCTTTAAGGATTCTTGGTCCGTTCGGATCACAAATTCCTTAGGCCATAGGTAGTGTTGCCAAGTGGCCAAGGCTCTAATCAAGGCATACAACTCTAAATCATACATGGAGTAGTTTAAAGTTGCTCCTTTGAGATTTTTGCTAAAGTAAGCAATGGGCTTTAAATCTTGCATCAAAACAGCCCCTATGCCTACTTTACTTGCATCGCACTCGACTTCGAATGTCTTATCAAATTTGGGCAATTGTAACAAGGGCGCGGAGATGAGCATGGCTTTCAAGGCTTCAAAAGCCTTAGCTTGCTCGTCACCCCACTTGAAGGGTTGTTCTTTCTGAATGACCTCGGTCAAGGGGGCGGCTATGGTGCTAAATCCTTTGACAAACCTTCTATAAAAACTAGCCAACCAGTGGAAGCTTCTTACTTCTCCAACGGTTTGTTGGGTTGGCCAATTTTTGATAGCATTTATCTTGGATTCATCCACTTCGACCCCTCTTGAACTAACAACAAAACCCAAGAAAACAACTTCATTAACACCAAAGGAGCACTTTTCCAGATTTGCACACAATTTTTCCTTCCCAAGGACATCAAGCACACATTGTAAATGCATCACATGCTCTTCTAAAGACTTGCTATACACCAAGACATCATCAAAGTAGACAACAACAAACTTTCTAATAAATGGCCTCATCACATGATTCATTAGCCTCATAAAAGTACTTGGACCATTTGTTAGGCCGAAGGGCATAACCATCCATTCATAGAGACCAAACTTGTTCTTAAAGGCGGTTTTCCATTCATCACCGGGTTGCATTCTTATTTGGTGATAGCCACTTCTTAAATCAATCTTGGAAAACAAACATGAACCATTCAATTCATCTAGCATGTCATCTAATCGAGGGATAGAGTGGCGATATTTTACCGTAATCTTGTTGATGGCTCGGCAGTCCACACACATACGCCATGTTTCACCCTTTTTGGGCACTAGTAGCATCGAAACCGCTCATGGACTCATGCTCTCCTTGATATACCCTTTGTTGAGGAGCTCCTCAACTTGATGTTGCAATTCTTTGGTGTCCATAGGGTTGCTCCTATAAGCCGACTTGTTTGGCAATTGTGATCCCGGCACAAAGTCAATTTGGTGCTTAATTCCCCGAAGCGGGTGCAATCCTTGTAGAAGTTCTTTAGGAAAGACATCTTCATAATCCTGCAACACACAAGAAATCAAAGGGGAAATGGAAGAATTCATGGGGTTAGTATTAAAACAATGAGCCAAAAGTAACATAGGCGTGTCCTCATCATGATCCATGAAAAGTTCCTTCTTCTTAACCAATATCACTATGTTTTCCATCCCTTTTGATGTTGAGGTAGCCTCGGATGCCCCTACTGCCCCACCTACAGAATCCCCTCTTTTTTCTCCCTTTTCAGATTTCTGTCCCTTTTCCTTCAATTCTCTCATCCTTTGATACCACTCATTTACTTGGGAAGGCGAAAGAGGATGAAGTGTAACCTTTCGGCCATCCTTCTCAAGTGTATATCGATTGGACCTCCTATCATATTTGGTAGACCTATCATACTGCCAAGGTCTACCTAACAACAAGTGACCTGCTTGCATTGGTATCACGTCACAAAGCACTTCATCGTGGTAGTTTCCCACCTTAAACCGTATCACACATTGCCTTGTGACCTTTAATTTACAACATTCATTCAACCATTGTAACTTGTAAGGACTAGTGTGCGGAGTAGTTGGTAACTTCAAGAAATTTACCATAGCATTACTAACAGCATTTGTACAACTTCCACTATCGATCACCAAGGTACACACACTCCTCTTTACAAGACATTTAGTATGGAATAGATTTTCCCTTTGACTTGAGTCATCGATTGCCTTACTAATCATGACGCGCCTAACCACAAAGTTTGGAACCACACACTCCCCTTCTTGCGGATAAACATCTTCACCATCATCATGTGGTCCATCATCGGGTTCCTCTCCATCTTGAGGCTCGACCTCATCCTCTCCCTTTTCAAGGTCCACCTCCTCACCAAGGTAATACAATCTCCCTTCCAGTAGGATCACGTTACGTCGGTTTGGACATTCATTGGCCTTATGTCCCCAACCTTGGCACTTGAAACATTGGAATCCTTTGGGGTTAGGATACTTGTGAGCTTCTAGTTTAGGAGGAATTTTGTGGTCTATTTTGGGCTCGGGCAGCCTTGTAGTAGCGGGTTGGTCCTTATTTTTGGGCCAGCCTGAGGTGGCTTGTCCCCTTGCCTTGAACGACGTCCTATCTTTAAGTTCCCTTTCAATCTCAAGAGCCGCCTGGAAAATACCCTCAACGGTATCAAACTTGTGAAATGTTAAATGACTGGAGATCTCTTTGTTCAACCCACCCTTGAACCGGATGATGTCATGACTGATTTATTCCCCATGATGGTCAAGTTTCAACATAAGTTGTTGAAACTCATCAAAATACGCCATCACACTCTTGTTACCTTAACGCAAGTTGTACAATCTAGCAAGCAACTCATGGCGATATCTCTCGGGAAGGTACCGTCGTCTCATCAAGTACCTCAATCAAAACCAAGGTGGTGGCTTTCCATCAACTACTTCATTACCAAACCGCTTGACGTACTCCCACCAAGTGTTAGCATAACCCTCAAAATGAGCTATAACATAACAACCTTTCTTTTCTTCAGAGATATCATTAACTTGGAATACTTTGTCACAAGATGATTTCCAAGCTAAGTAGGCCTCGGGGTCACTTTCACCTTTAAAGATGGGTAGGCTCAACTTGATGGTGTTGATGCCCATATCTCTCTCTTGGTATCGGTTTCCCCTTTCACCATACCCTCGTTATCTCCTTGTATCTCTACGACCCCCTCTCATCTCCTCCTCCCTCATGTAAGCATCATTAAAGGCTCCATATCCTTCATATTCCTCTCTACCATATTCCTCAAAATGGACTGGACGGTTTTAGGCATTTTGGACTTGATTTGGGGGAATTGGGTTTTGTGGAGGTGGTGGTCTTTGGTTTAATGGAGCTTGGAATGGAGGGTTCGGATTTGGCAGAGGTACTTGACGTCCAAATCCCTCTTGTGGGACTTGAGGAGTTTTAAAATGTATGGGTCTAGTGGGGTCACGGTTTGGAGGGAAAGGATTGGTTTGGCTTGCGGCATTTAGTGGGGCTTGGGGTGTATTTAGAATTTGGTACAATGTTTCGGGAGTGATGGTTACGGAGGAAGTTCTATCATGCCCATTGGGAGAAACATGTAGAGGAGTAGAAGGGCGAGAGTTCCTTTGACTCTCCACTTGTTCTAATCTCCCACTAATAGCCGACACATCTCCCTTTATTGCTGCCAAATCCCCTCTCACAACTCTAAAGTCCGTATTCAACCTTTCAAGCATTCGAGTAACGGCCTCAAGAGTGACCCTCATAGAGTCAAGTGCATTAGTATCCACATTTTGGTATGTGGTCCCTTCCATTGCCAAGGTATTACACTCTTTGGATCACCTCACACTTGAGTTCCACAAGTGTTGTAGATTAGCTAGTAACCCGTGAATCCTTTAAGGTTCAGCTCTTATCCGAAGTGGATTTTTGTTTGAAGACTCAAATAATTCTCGTCGGACTAGAACCAAGAAGTAACAACGTATTCAAAAGATAAAAGCACCCAAGTAATCGTTGACACGAACAACGGATTCAAAGGACTAATTGACAACATAGTAGGAATGTACTAGTTTGTTAATTAGTTCTAGAACCAAGTAAGGAAACCAAGAATCAACCATTAGAAACTAGAAAAAGAGTATCCAAATTTGAGCTTATTAGTGACGTGGCAGCATGTAATTGGTCTTGGTCCCACACAATTTATTTTTTTTTGTCACAAATCTGAAATTTCAATATTCACACAACTTGTCATGGATGACAATGGGTTTTGGATGGAAGGTAAAGTCTTGTACTCTTTTTTCAATTTTTCAAACTCAAAAAGGTAAGATTTGACTATACTAATCCCACAAAACAAGGTTCCTTGACTTAAGGAAAAGTGGTTGTCAAGTCTAGGAAGTGATGTGTGCAAGTCTTCTCACCAACAACTTTATAAATTTTGTCTTACAACCTTTTGGATCTATTTACACTTTTGTTGTCTTAAGTTGTAAGAATAGATGAAGAACAAGATGAACAACACAACAACCTTAAAGAACACAATGTCAACTTCTTCAAGAACATAACACAAAAGCAACCAATGGTCAATAACAAGGCACAACCTACGGTCCAATTTCAAGTCACCACAACAATGGTCAATATTATAAGCTCAACTTTAGATCTAGACACTTTTAGTGTTGGTGAGAAAGAAACCAACACTGGAAACACACTAAACAAGTAAAATAACACCTAGATCTAAACACACAAACACCAATCTCGGTTGAGACAACAAGACAGATAGATATCTCTTTTTTTTTTTTAACCGAGATAGCCCAAGATTGGTAGTGTAGGAACACAACCAGCCTTGCTCTGATACCAAATGATACACTATCAAGTCCACAACAGAAAAGTTCCAACAATCAACAACAAGAAGAACAAACTAACACAAAAATCCGCAAGTTGAACAACAAGTGCTAGTGAATCGAAAGAGCCGCCCCACACGGCTTCACTAGACTTCAAGATTACAAAAACAACCTTAACAAGATCACAAGAAAATAGTAACTTTACATAAAAGATTCAAGAGTCTAAGAACCCTAACAACAAGAGAGGACCCTAAGACTATTGAATATTAATACCAAGTTCTTACTTGGACCAAGAGGAACCCTATGACATCAAGATCCTTGTTTCTAGCCAAGATACAACACAAGTATCCCTCTCTTGTGAGCTGGAATAGAGAGAGAGAGATCCAAAATATTACAGGTATGTTCAAAATGATAATGGAAGAACTACCCCAAGTAACCCTAATATTGTCTATTTATATTACAAGGAGAAAATGACCAGCTTGTCCCTTGCCATGGGCGGCCTTGGAGTGTAAGTTTATTACACTTCAAGGTCCCTCTTCACACTTAAAAACATTTAAATCATTAGATTGATCAGTCACCAACTCACACACGGCCGTTTGCATGAACAAGGCTTGCAGTTTTTGTAATTCCTGAGCTTGGCTTCGTGTGAATGGTCGTGGACTCGTTGGACAGCTTGTCCCACCCGTATCAGTTTTCGTGTTTGATTTTAACTTCCGTATTTTGGGGGTTATCATTTGGTATCATATCTGAGCTTAGATTCGTTCTTACGATTCTAGTCTTGTTTTGGATATTGAAGAAAATCAAAATAAAAAAAAGAGAAAAAAAATCTGAAATTTTTGTTTTTGAAAATTTCCCAAAAATTGAGTTTTGATTTTTGAGTCATTTTTGAAGTTTCAACACTATATTTGTTTCCTCTAGTGTTATTGGAGTCGGAATCTTGAGTTTCGAATGTGTTTTGAGTAGATTTGAAGAAACCCTAATGTTGTGTTCTTGAGTTTGAAGAAAATTGAAAAGGGGTTTCTCGATCTAGTGATTTTGGTGTGGATTTGAGGGTTGAAAATAGTTGGAAAACATTTCCAAAATCAAAAGAACCCTAAATCTGAAAGTTGGTGCGATTTGGAGAGATTTTGAATATCCATCATTTTTGGGGTTTGAAGTTTGAAGAAATATACAAGTGGGTTTAAACAAATTTGGAAATTTTGGTTGGGATTTGAGGCTTAAACTCACTTGGGTTGTGTTTGGGAGGTTGAAAGGAGTTTGGGTTTAAAATTTTGTGCGTTTCCGAGCTAAAATGAGGGAGCTATGAATTTTGGATCTTCAAATTGTTCTTCATGTTCTTGAAAAAATTCATATCTTCAAGTGAAAGGTTCATACAAAAGGTGTGTTAGATCCAAAAGGGAAGAAAGATAAAAGTGTTTGGGTGTTAGTACAAAGGAATATTCAAAAGAAAAGAGAATATTCTAAGAGAGAGAATGTCACGCCCCGAATCCCATTGGGACAAATTGGCACCCTTAGCCGACATGGCCCGAGAGAATCAAGCTTTACTTCTATTCATTCATATGCATGTCATAGGCAACACCACCATTACGTAAGAACAAGAAAAGAGAAATACGGAGACATGGAACATGGGACATATTTATATATACATATGTGAAACTTGGCCGTTGAGGCCATCAAGTCAAAACAGCATATACCACCTTATATTCATACACCCACACATGTCTACAAAAGCCTCTACATAGACATTTACCAAAACCAACTGAAAGTCGGGACAAGTCCCCGCTTTATACATCATGCACAACACCAAAACATATGTGCAACTGTGACTCAGAAAAGCCCCGAACTAACTGGAGCTCACCAATGATACGCAACAACTGGCAACCTACTGTGGAGGCCTACTAGTACCTGCGCCTGCAGCAAGTAAGGTAAATCCCCCAAGAGGGGTCAGTACGAAGAATGTACTGAGTATGTAAGGACGTATGAACCTTGTATGATATATAAATATGTCAATGAAATCAACTTCGAATGCATAACCAATATGGATAAGTCACTATACTAAACTTTGGAAACCATGTATATTGTTTTCATTACTTTCTTTGTATCTTTGCTTCTATGGTTATTCATCTTTGCCTGTGACCTGTGATACCCGGGCCCCGACTGAACAGTGGGTTTTTAACATAACGCGATGTTATGTTGGGATCGACTCGAGCTAGGCTTATGCCCATAGAGCTGCCACCCTATGAATCAATATAGATCGGGATTGGCTCTAGTTAGGTTATTACCTCTAGAGCTGCCACCCATACCAACACATCAGGTTCGGCTCGAGCTAGGTTATTACCCCTAGAGCTGCCCCCTGTCAGGATCGGTCCGAGCTAGGCTTATCCTTATAGGATTGCCCCCTGATCCAACAATCTCCAGATCGGCTTGAGCTAGGCATTTGCCCCTAAAGCTACCACCCATACTTGATCATTGACCACATATATGCATTACTTTATTCATTACTTTGAGATTGATACAATGATAGTTACAACTTTACTTTAAGCTTTGGATCATTAACCAATGAGTGAGAGACATGTAAATAAACATTGTGAGAAACATAACATTATTAGAACTATATCACCATTAGAACCATTGGACTATTATCCATGAACAAGAGACATGAGTGTAATCACTATTGGAACATTGGAACATAACCTTATTGGGCTTTCGGAACATTAACCATGAATATGAGACATGTGGTTCACAATTGATCAATGAATAGGAACTATGTGATAATGACCATTGATAACCGAATACTGGATACCTTAGCATATTTCGAGATCGGACAAGCATAATGTCAATGTGGAAACTATTTGCCGCAGAAAGATACGGACAGAGTAACCTTACATACCTTTTATTCTCAATACGAATATACAACCTTAGATGTGCATACAATGTCCCGCTCCTTCCTTATATTTCACTCTACAACACAAATACATAACGGGATTTACATTAAACACCAACTACCTTACAAATGCATATAACGTCAACGAGTTACATATTTGCCTTTAAACATGCCATTTCCCTCTTGACAAAACCATTGATGAAATTATCATACCAATAATTTCCCAATATTCCATACATTGACCAATACATGATAATAAATAACATTTCACCACAAAACTTCTCCTTTACACTTTCTCATTCACACCACATCACAAATAATCCATCAAGTCACCTTAATACACCTCATAGCACTTATCGGCCAAAATCCCATAATTTACACTTATATGAAAATAACAAGTTTAATAACAAAATCACACCATATATTTTCATATTTTATCCATACCATGCCTTTTCATCAAAGTCACAAGTCATATTTCAAACTTAAATCTCATGGATCACAAATCTTTTACAAAAACACAAAGTACCATGTTCAACACTTCCAAGCATAACCAACATGATTTACATACTATCCCATGCATATAATATGTTAATCCATAACAATAATCACTTACCCAAGCTTGAAAAATGATGATCTTGCTCCAAAAGTGGGCTTTGAGTTCTTAGGGTTTTGAGAGAAAAATAGTTTAGAAATGTCTAGAAAGGAGAGTCTCATGTGAATAAAAATCAGATTATTTTGTCCCTTTTATAAGCCTTTAAGTCCATCCTTAGCCACTCTATGGCATTAAATGTGGTGTTCTAGAAGGTCAAGGCAAGAATGGGTCTTTTGACCCATTTTGGCCCATGTCTTCTTCTCATTTTGGGCCTTTTATTGAACTCAATTCACTTAACCCAATAAAATCAATAATTTCTTGTGTTTAAATCATCTCATATGCGTTACAACAATATTCCCACTCACGCTATTCATATCCGTAGCCTCAATTCCAAAAACAAGTGATTCTAGCCACGTATGGCTTATTTTGACAACAAGGGTCAAACCATCATTTTGATGCCAAATTCATTCACGAGTAATTTTACCATACCAATATAATATTTCATTCATTCCATGTATATACTCGTGGTTGTAGAAGAAATGTGGTAAAATCGGCTCGGTACGTCCCCGGGCACCCTTGGGACTTAAGAAATTTCCAGCTTTTGAAAAAGTGGCAAAACCAACCTGGCACACCCTTGGGCGCGCCATCTTGCTGCCTGTACCCAAAAAATTTGATCAAAAAGCGGCCTGGCATGCCCTCTGGCGTTCCTGAGCCTTAGTTTTTCTGAAAATTTTGTTTTTTGACTTTTCTTCGCGGGTTTGGTTAGATACTTCAAGTCCTATTCTTTAACTTACTTCTTACCCTTAATATCCTTTGTTTAGAGGTCCTCTTAGCCTCATTTTGAACCCCACAAATGCTCCACGAAAATCACAACACACCTCCTACGAAGGGCTAATCACATGTACGAGGCCAAATTTCAATTTTGCTCAGCATTAACATTACCAAAGACATACTTATAGCTCTCGAAACCTAAGTAAACATTATTTAATGTCATCAAGTAGGGTTGGGAAGGTACGGGGTATTACAGAGAACCCAAAAGGACCCACAGAAAGGACAAAATTGGAGCATCCAGCGAACCTATCCAGGGCATCTGCGCCCACAATTTGCGCACACAGATGGCACCTGCGGCCCATGTGGCAGTGCAGGTCACTCCAGAAAGTCACTAATTTCACCTGCGTTTGCCCATCTGCGTGGGCAGGTCATCCCAGTACACTAAAAAAATCCAAAATCTCATTCTACTTAGGTTCCATTATCTTAGTTTCATTTCTTGTTTCTTTAATTCATTTTTCTTTTGATTCCTAAACTAATTTTCAACTAGTAATTATCCTACTTAGTTGTTGATTAGTTCTTAAGTCCTATTTCTTTCTTCATCCTTTTTCTTTGTGTGTTTTTCTATTTTTATTTCATAGTTATTTCTTGATTCAAGTATGTTAGTTTGTAATAGAGTCGTCCGTCCTTCTCTTAACAAGAATCATTCCGGCCAAGAGTAGCAATCGACACCTTATGTACTACCAAAGTATAGTCAATCTTCAACATTAGCCGATCCAATAGTAAGAAAATCAAAAGGTGTGTAAACACTAGCAGTTGTGAGGTTTTATTTTACTCATGCTAATGTTGTTTGTTGTCTTTGTTGAGTGTCTTAATTACTAGGTACAATGGCTTCTGAAAAAGAAACACCAAACCGTTCGGGAGGTGTTACTTTGGGACCCGTAATGGAGGTAGACTTGAGCTTATCTTTTGATTTAGGGAAAGTTGTGGGAGACCTTGTGAAAGAGGAACTAGAACAAAGTGTGAATTTGTTTCATATGAGGGTTAAGGCGAAGGAGACCCTATGTTCCTTGGTCATTGATGGGAGGAGTAGCTTTAATGTTATATCTTGCAAATGTGTTGACTTCTTGAAACTTCCTACACATAGGCACCCCAAGCCTTTCAAGTTCATGTGTTTAGATGAGAGTGGTCCATTATAGGTAACCAAGCAAGTGGTTATTAAATTTAGCTGGGGCAATGCTCAAGATGAAATACGATGTGACGTAGTGCCCTTGCGAGGTTGTCATATATTGCTTGGTAGGTCGTGGCAAGATGATAGGGTTGCCCAATATCAAGAGAAGTCTAATAGGTACTCGATTGTATTGGGAGGACGAAAGATCAACATCATACCCTTGACATCGAAGCAAGTGACTATGAGATTATGAAAGGGTTCTGGAAAGTATTGAAGAAGGAGGAAGTTGAGAAGAGGAAAAGGGAATTGTCCCTTGTACAAGGAAAGAAAGGCTTGGCTCAAAGAAGAGAGTTGAGTAAGATTGATGAGCCAAGTAGTTGCTTGAAAGACATGGGCAAGGAACACTTAATTGTGGGACTTGTCAACGTTAATTCCTTGCTACCTACTAACCATGCATTTTACCTAGTATCACCCCTTCTCTTGTGCAGGTTCATGAACTTCCAAAGGAGGACCCAAGGAGAGTTCCTTACGAACACATGCTTGAAGACCTAACGGAGTTCTTATCTAAGAATTCCAACTTTGGGAAGAGTGATGACGAGTTGACTCGAGTGAGTGGAATTGATAAACTCCCATGTGATGAGAGCTTCCCAATATAGCAAATGAGCTCCCATATTGAACACCAAGGTGAAGACCATACTTTGTGTGAGCTACAAGGTAACAACGCTAACCCTTGCACTTCTCTAAACTTGAAATGTCTTGATGTGGCTAGTAGCCAAGTGAGTGTAATTGGTAGCTTGTCTAATGTAGAGTCTCATGAGTCTTCCCTTTGTGATACTCTTGGTAGTGCTAGGTTACATGATGATCAAGTTCTTGCTGTGAGTTTGCAAACACTAGTTGATCCTATAGATGACCGAATTGACTCTTCTAGAAAGATCGATTTGTGTCCACCTAGTGCTAGCACTTGTAACTTGAATGAGGTCCTATTGCCATGTGATAAGAGTATTCACACACTAGTTGACCCTTGTGAAAATCAAGGTGAGTCTATGTTGGCATGTGAAGGGCCTACAACTAGTGAAGGTGTGTGCATTGATCAACTTGCTTGTGAACCTAATCCACTACTTGAGCGTATGTGTTGTGTTCTTGATGAGCTTCAAGATAGTGATGTTGTTGATAAAGTTGATCATGTGAATAGAAATGATTCTTTGAGCATTTCATGTGATGAAGATCCTATTATTAGTCTTGCTCATAGATATCATATGAATGAAGATGTAGTGAGAGATGACATGTATCTTTTTGAGAGCGAGCTTGCATGTTTTGATTCCTCACCTTTGGTTATTGATCCTCTCTCAAAGAAAGATGTCTTGTTTGAAAATAATGAGATCACTCCTTGCATGACACCTAGTGATGTGCAATGTGATGTGCTTAAAAAGAGGGATGGTATGCTTAAGATTCACTTGTTATCTTATTTCTTGAAATCCATAAAGAATAAAGGATTGAGTGAAGATTGTGTTAACTATCCAATTTTTGATAATGATCTCTCACTTGTGGAAAAGAATGATCAACTGGGTGAAAATAATCTTGGTTTGCTTGAATATTTGAGGAACCCAACTAATGATTGTTCTTATGAAACTGATTTTGATAGTGATCCTTTGTATGAAACCCCACCCTTGTTTTATAAATGTGAGGATGAATTGTGTGATTCTTGTAATGACTTGAGTCATGACCTCATTAATGTTGGTGGTGGTTTGTGTGTACTTGAGGATTCCTCTCTTGAAAAAGGTGTTATTTTTCTAGAAATTACTTCTACTTCTTCTTTGTGTGCTTTCTTTATCGAGGAGACTCATGGTGATGATCTTGAATCTAATAGTTAGCACATGCATGAGGACACCTTAGTTGAAGTTAACTTGTATGACACCTTTCTCTACCCTCTCTTTGCTTATGAAATTGTCAATGATAGAATAGAGGGTATGTCTATTTGTGAGGTTGACACCTTTGGGGAAAAGAGGTATTGTCTTGACCCATGTTCTTGGATACTTCTCCCATTTGACCCTGGTGACCTCTTGGAATGTGGTGGTTGACATACACCCAACTTGGTGCTTGGTCAAGATGACAAGCCAAATTTGATTGAGGTTGTTGGTATCCTTCCCTACAATGGAAAGCCTTTCTTGAGGGTTTACAATCTGCTTAATAGACTCAAGTTGTGCATGGGAGACATGTACAACAATGATGAGTGTTCTTTAAAGAAGGGGAGTAATGAAATGGTTTGTAACACCCCGTATCCTACGTGTACTAGTTCTACTTATATGTCACTTGATATAGCCTTATAGTATGGGTAATAGACTCGGTTTTCTATATGACTAGCAATGATAAGATGGGTCGGAAGGACCTGCCCGTACATTTTAATGTGACACGACTAAGTTAACATCGATGCAACTATTTAAACTTGGGATCGTGAGTAGGTAGTTGGAACTAAAGTTCAAAGTTACCAAGTGTACACAAGTTGTAAGTTAAATTAAAGGGATTAATAACCAAAAATGGAATTAACTATTGAGGTGCTTGCTTGACTTAATTAAGCTAGTAGGTGTATCACCTACTTGAGATATATGGAGCTAGTTAATGGACCCAAGGTTATATATCAGATTTGGTCCAAGTTAAATGTTCCAAAGAGGTGTATTACCTACTTAAGCTATTGGGCTACATTTGGACATATGTTAATGGACTCAATTGAGGCCCAAAATTAAGTATACAAAATGGGAAAGATGACCAGCCCAATACCTAAGCATGACCTACTTAGACTATTGGACCAAATTGAGGCATATTAATGGATTCATTTGAGGCCCAAATTAAAGGAAAGGATGACCATCCCAAAACCTAAGATTTACTACCCAAACTAAGTACATAAAGTGGGAAAAATGACCAGCCCAACACCTAAGATTTACTAAGGCCCAACATGACATGATCCAACTAGAAATAGCCCAAATAGGTGGGCTGTTTTGGACAGCTTAAGTAGACCAAGTAGGTGCATCACCTACTTGGACTTTTTGAGTAGCTTAAGGAGCCAAGTAGGTGCATCACCTACTTGGACTATGTTTGACCAATATGTGGCTGGAAATGAGCCTAAAAAGGTAGTCTAGAAGCCTCATTATAAGATCAATATTTGCTGATCTCTTTACTCATTTAAACATACTAAATTTCTTATTTAATTCCAAAACTCTCTCCTCTCTCTCAAACCCTAACCAGCCACCCCTATTTCCCTTTAGGGTTCTTGGACAAATCCTCCTCTTTGCAAGCTTTGGTAAGTGTTTATACTTATAGCTTAGTGTAATATTTGCATAAAGGAGTATAGAAAGCATGTTCTTTATGTTTAAAAAGGATAGGGCAGTCCCCTTTAATTGACAGTCCACTTGTGTTTGGTTTTAAAGGATTTGTCTTCCTTGTGGTTTAAACTTGTAAAGGAGCTTAAAGTCTTGAAGAAATTAAGTTGGAAGGACGAAATTTCAGTAGGTTAGGTTGTTGTTCTATCCCTAATTGTTCCTTTTATGTACAGCTTGGTGGAAATATTTATACGTATTTTATATGTGGGACGTTTGGTGTAGTGAAAGGAGAATACTCTTTTGTTATGTTAAAGTAAATTCTGAAACCATTGTGGACTATTTTTTTTTGGGTATGTTATTGTGGAAGGCATTTAGGTGTCTTGATGGGATAAATATGTGGAGTTGCATTGAGGTGGTAATGTGAAGTATGAACTTGGTAGGAAATCCTATCGGTTTGTAACATTTGTGTTGGTTTGTAGACTGTTTTGGTGGTATTGTTGTGGTGAGGCAATAGGTTATAGTGTAAGGGGTGGAATATGGTTATATGGCAGTATAAATAAGGGGGGGGGGAGTGATACACCATGTGTTTAGGAGTTTGGATAGTTTTTACTTCCCCGTTAAGTAACTAATTACCGTCTTGCAAATTTGTAATGTAGTTATCTTTTAATGTTAGCTTTGTTACATACTTGTGTTGTAGAGTAACACATACATAAGAAGCTGAATTATTGTAGTCACGTGGTGGGAAGGTAAGGTATGTAAGGTTATTCTTTTTCGTATCCTTTGGCATCGTATACTGTCCACAAAGTTAATGACCTTGTTTCCACTCCGAGATGTTCTAAAGTACCTCAATACATGTTTATTATCAAGTTCCAGGTGTTCTCTTTTGTTGTTTCAAAAATATTCAATAATGTTATAACCACCACTATAACAAATTCGAAGATTAAACACATTAAGCAACTCAATATGGTTGTACGGGTGGCAGCTCTAGGGGAGAAAACCTAGCTTGAGCCGATCCCAATTTGTTATTTATAGGGGCCAGCACCACATTGCATCATTACTCAAACAAGTGGACCAACCAAAGGACATACTACCTCCCAAATAAAATAATTCCACAACTAGCATGGACATCATCATAAGCAAAGAGGTAATATAGAAAGGAATCACGCATAAAAATCTAATCCAGGGTATTACCATCTATAAGAAGGCCACATGGCTCAAGAGATTTAGCAATTAATACACTCAAGGATCCACTAAAATCATTGAGGCACACAACACTTTTCCTTTCTATGTAATTCAAGCCTACATAAGATGTTGATTCAATATGGTTATGAATAACAACATATGCAAAAAGGTAGTAAAGAAAGGTGCTAAGGACGCTCATCTGATCTATGATGTGCTCAAGAGTAACACACAAAGAGAGAAAAAGGCATTTCAAGCACATAGAACCTCTCTTTTCCAAACAACTTCCAAGAGTCCCACTTGATACTTCAAATTGTCTAACCCTATGAAGGTGACAAGAAGTCTTTAACATCCATGGACTCTCCCACAAACAAGTAATCAACTTAGCATCCACAAGTTGTGGTCCACACAACTTAAGCACAAGTGTGTCAAGTAAGGATGCAAGTATATAAGCAACACCCCAAAGAAGCAATGACATATTTGCCCTAGGGTTCTCAAGAATGATACCTCCTTTGAGAAAGGGGTGATCAATTGTAAACAAGTGATAAAGAAAGGTATCACATAAGTGGAGTTCATCCAAAGTGTTTTTAAGAGAAGACTCACTCTTTGACCTACAAGTCTTAAAACCTTGGTCAAGAATGTAAACAGACAATGGAGATTTTTTTTGGACTATTTCATTGCTCCCCTTTTTTAAAGAAAACTCGTCTTTGTTGGACATGTCTCCCATGCACAACTCGAGTCTACCAAGTGGACTGTAAATCCTCAAGAAAGACTTTCCATTGTAGGGAAGGCTACCAACAACTTCATTCAAACCTTGATTGTCATCTTGACCAAGCACCAAGTTGGGTGTATAAGAACCACCACATTCCAAGAGGTCACCGGGGTCAAATGGGAGAAGTATCCAAGAACATGGGTCAAGAAAATACCCACTTTTCCCAAAGGTGCCATCCTCACATATACATACCCTCTACACTATCATTGAAAATTTCATAAGCAAAGAGAGGTTAGAGAAAGGTGTCACGCAAGTTAACGTCAACTAAGGTGTACTCATGCATGTGCTAACTATTAGATTCAAGATCATCACCATGAGTCTCCTCGATAAAGAAAGCACACAAAGAAGAAGTAGAAGTAATTTCTAGAAAAATAACACCTTTTTCAAGAGAGGAATCCTCAAGTAGACACAAACCACCACCAACATCAAGGCAGTCATGACTCAAGTCATTACAAGAATCACACAATTCATCCTCATATTTATCAAACAAGGGTGGGGGGTCAGACAAAGGATCACTATCAAAATTATTTTCATAAGAACAATCATTAGTTGGGTTCCTCAAATATTCAAGCAAATCAAGATTATCTTTACCCAATTGATGATTCTTTTTCTCAAGTGAGAGATCACTATCAAAAATTGGATAGTTGGCACAATCCTCACTCAATCCTATATTCTTAATGGATTTTAAGAAATAAGATAACAAGTGAATCTTAAGCATACCATCCTTCTTTTCAAGCACATCAAAATGCACACCACTAGATGCCACACTAGGAGTGATCTCACAATTACCAATCAAGACATCATTATTTAAGAGAGTATCATTAACCAAAGGTGAGGAATTAAAGCATGCAAGTTCACTCTCAAAAAGATACATGTCATCTTTCACCACATTCTTAGTCACATGATCAACTCTATCAACAACATCACACCTTGAGGCTCTTTAAGCACACAACAAATATGCTCAAGTAGTGGATTAGATTTACAAGCAAGTTGATCAGTGCACACACCTTCACTAGTTGTAGGCAATTCACATGCCAACATAGACTCACCTTGATTTTCACAAGGGTCAACTAGTGTGTGAATACTCTTATCACATGGCAATGGGACCTCATTCAAGTTATAAGTGCTAGCACTAGCTGGACATAAATTGATCTTGCTAGAAGAGTCAATTCGGTCATCTATAGGATCAACTAGTGTTTGCAAACTCACAACAAGAACTTGATCATCATACAACTTAGCACTACCAAGAGTATCACAAAGGGAAGACTCATGAGACTCTACATTGGACAAGCCACCAATTACACTCACTTGGCTACTAGCCACATCATGACATTTTAAGTTTAGAGAAGTGCAAGGGTTAGCATTGTTACCTTGTAGCTCGAACAAAGTATGGTCTTCACCTTGGTGTTCAACATGGGAGCTCATTTGCTCCCTTGGGAAGCTCTCATTACATGGGAGTTTGTCAATTCCACTCCCATGAGTCAACTCCTCATCACTCTTCCTGAAGTTGGAGTTCTTAGCTAAGAAATCCGTTAGGTCTTCAAGCATGTGTTCGTAAGGAACTCTCCTTGGGTCCTCCTTTGAAAGTTCATGAACCTGCACAATATAAGGGGTGATACTAGGTAAAATGCTAGCATCATGGTTAGTAGGTAGCAAGGAATTAGCGTTGACAAGTCCTACAATTAAGTGTTCCTTGCCCATGTCTTTCAAGCAACTACTTGGCTCATCAATCTTACTCAACTCTCCTCTTTGAGCCAAGACTTTCTTTCCTTGTACAAGGGACAATTCCCTTTCCCTCTTCTCAACTTCCTCCATCTTTAATACTTCCTGAAACTCTTTCATTATCTCATAGTCCTTACTCACTTGCTTGGGTGTTAAAGGTATGATGTTAATCTTTTGTCCTCCCAATACAATCGAGTACCTATTGGACTTCTCTTGATATTGGGCAACCCCATCATCTTGCCACGACCTATCAAGCAATATGTGACAACCTCGTAAGGGCACTACATCACATCGCACTTTATCTTGAGAATTGCCCCAACTAAATTTAATAACCACTTGCTTGGTCACCTCTATTAGACCACTCTCATCTAAACACATGAGCTTGTAAGGCTTGGGGTGCCTTTGTTTAGGGAGTTTCAAGAAATCAACACATTTGCAAGATATAGCATTAGTGCTACTCCTCCCATCAGTGACTAAGGAACATAGGGTCTCCATCACCTTAACCCTCATATGAAACAAATTCACACTTTGTTCTAGTTCCTCTTTCACAAGGTCTCCCACAATTTGCCCTAAATTAAAAGATAAACTCAAGTCTATCTTCATTACGGGTCCAAAAGTAACACCTCCCGCATGGTTTGGTGTTTCTTTTTTCGAAGCCATTGTACCTAGCAATTAAGACACTCAACAAAGACAACAAACAACGTTAGAATTAGTAAAATAAAATCTCACAACCACTCGTGTTTACACACTTTTGATTACCTTACTATTGGATCGGCTAATGTTGAAAATTGCCTATACTTTGGTAGTACATAGGGTGTCGATTGCTACTCTTGGCCGGAATAGATTTTTGTTAAGAGAAGGACGGATGACTCAATTACAAGCTAACGTACTTGAATCAAGAAATAACTACGAAATAAAACTAGAAAAGCACACAAAGAAAAAGGATGAAGAAAGAAATAGGACTCAAGAACTAATCAACAACTAAGTAGGATAATTACTAGTTGAAAACTAGTTTAGGAATCAAAAGAAAAATGAAATAAAGAAACAAGAAATGAAACTAAGATAATGGAACCTAAGTAAAATGAGATTTGGAGTGCTTGAGGTGCGTTTTGATGGGTTGTGGACGCATGTGGAGACCTGCCTTCGCATATGGAGTTCACATGTCAAAAATAGGTTGCTAGAAAATGACCTGTGTTGCCACCTGCATAGGCAGGTGGATGACTGATACGGGTGGAGCAAGCTGTCCAACAAGTCCACGACCATTCAAACGAAGCCAAGCTCGGGAATTGCAAAAACTCCTAGCCTTATTCATGCAAATGGTCGTGTGTGAGTTGGTGACTAATCCACCTAATGGTCTAAGTGTTTTAAGTGTGAAGAGGGATCTTGAAGTGTAATAAACTTACACTCCAAGGCCGCCCCATGGCAAGAAGGGCAAGATGGTCATTTTCTTTTCCCTTTGGGGTGTAATATAAATAGACAAATTAGGTTATTTTGAGTAGTTCTTCCATTATCATTTTGAAACATATCACTTGTAATATTATGGATGTCTCTCTACTCCATCTCACAAGTAGAGTGATACTTGTGTTGTATCTTTGCTAGAAACAAGGATCTTGAGGTCATAGAGTTCCTCTTGCTCCAAGTAAGAACTTGGTGTTAATATTCGATAGTCTTAGGGTCCTCTCTTGTTGTTAGGGTTCTTAGACTCTTGAATCTTATATATCAAGTTACTATCTTTTGTGATCTTGTTAAGATTGTGTTTGTATTCTTGAAGTCTAGTGAAGTCGTGTGGGGCTCTTTCGATTCACTAGCATTTGTTGTTCAACTTGTTAATCTTGTGTTAGTTGTTCTTCTTCTTGTTGGCTTTTGGAACTTTGTGTTGTGGACTTGATAGTGTATCAATGATCTGCGTGGGCAGGTGACAGGTGCCGGGACAGAATAGCTGAAATTTTGATTTTTCACCTCTTTGTGGGCCCTCTTGGGTTCTCTCTCCTAGAATATTCCCTTTTCTTTTGGGATATTCCTTTGTACCAACACCCAAACACTTTTTTCTTTCTTTCCTTTTGGATCTAACAACCCTTTTTGGATGAATCCTCTTGAAGATATTCAAGAATATCTTCAAGAACACTAAGAACAATATGAAGATCAAAATTTCATAACTCTCTCATTTTTTCTCGAAATTTGATGAAATTTTAAACTCGAACTCCTTTTAACATCCCGAACACAACCCAAGTGATTTGAAGCCTCTAAACCCATGATACAAGACAAATGGCCATCATAACTTTTGATGCCATCATTCGTGGCCAACACATGGAGAATCTGATTTTGGACACCTTGAAGGCCCGAGAGTATGCATGGGGAAGTCATTTTGGACACTTAATAAAGCACTTTCGTGTGTGGAAGGTTGCTTGGAGGCTTGCCTTGATGACTACCCGAGGCTCCAAAGGATTGCAAGGGTTGAAGTGTGAAGAAGGAGTCCTTACACTCCATGACCAGCCCTTATTAAGGGTGTTTTGGTCTTTTTGTGTCTTTTCTTTACACTCCATAGGAGCCCCTTTTCATTAAGGGTAGTTTGGTCATTGATGTAATAGTTATAAATAGACTTCATTAGTCTTATTTTCTAGTTAGTTCATTATGGATATTTGAAAGACTTCTTCTTCTCTCTTTGAGAGTGTAGTGTAGGGCTTGGAAAGCCAAGTAGTGTAGGGCTTGGAAAAGCCATTATTGATCCTTGCGTAGAAATGGTGGTTGTAAGGTGGAGTTGATTCCCTTAGCGGTCACCGTAAGAGTTTGGTGTTGTTATTGTGGGTCTTAGGGGTCTTATCGTTTGATACACGGTTTGGTTCCTATTTCTTGTAATCTCATATGTCAAGCTATCTATCTTACTTTATTTATCTTGTTGTTGTTGTGTTTGTAATCTTGAAGTCTAGTGAAGCCGTGTGGGGCTCTTTCGATTCACTAGCATTGTTGTTCAACTTGCTGATTTTTGGGTCTTTTGTTCCCCTTGTTGCTGATTTCGTGGGAAATCTTGTGTTGTGGGTTTGTTAGTGTATCATTTGGTATCAAAGCAAGGCTGGTTGTGTTCCTACACTACCAATCTTGGGCTATCTCGATCAAAAAAAAAAAAAATGAAATCTGTCAAAAAAAAAAAAAACGAAATCTGTCCATCTTGTTGTCTTGGCCGAGAATAGTGTTTGTGTGTTTAGATCTAGGTGTTATTTTACTTGTTTAGTGTGTTTCTAGTGTTGGTTTCTTTCTCACCAACACTAAAAGTGTCTAGATCTAAAGATGAGCTTATAATATTGACCATTGTTGTGGTGACTTGAAGTGGGCCGTAGGTTGTACCTTGTTGATGACCATTGGTGGTTTTTTGTGTTATGTTCTTGAAGAAGTTGATGTTGTGTTTTTGAAGGTTGTTGTGGTGTTCATCTTGTTCTTCATCCATTCTTACAACTTAAGGCCACAAAAGTGTAAAATAGATCCAAAAGGTTGCAAGACAAAAGCTATAAAGTTGTTGGTGAGAAGACTTGCACACATCACTTCCTAGACTTGACAACCACTTTTCCTTAAAACACGGAACCTTGTTTTGTGGGATTAGAATAGTCAAATCTTACCTTTTTGAGTTTGAAAAGTTGAAAAAAAGAGTACAAGACTTTACTTTCCCTCCAAAACCCATTGTCATCCATGACAAGTTGTGTTTCATATTGAAATTTCAGATTTGTGACAAAAAAAAATAATAAAAAAAATATATATATATATTTTCGTGTGGGCCCAAGACCAATTACATGCTGCCACGTCACCATTAAGCTCAAATTTCAGATTCTAAGTTTCATTTCCTTGTTTCTTTAGTTTCATTTCTTGATTCTAGTACCAATTAACAACTAGTAATCTTACCTACTAGATTGTGAATTGGTTTTTGAATCCGTTTTTCTTCGTGTTTTTCGTTCTTTGTGTGCTTTTCTCATTTTGATTCGTTGAACTTCTTTGATTCAAGTTCATAAGTAGATTTTGTTTTGTGTCTTGAGTCGATCAAACAATAATCTATTTCGGTCGCTAAGTAGTGATTGACACCTTATTAACTACCGGAGTATAAGCAACTTTCAATATTCGCCGCTCCAATGGTGAGAATCACAAAGGCGAGTGTATACGAGTGTTCGTGAGGTGCTTTTACTACTAATCTTGTTTGTTCATTTTCTAGGTACAAGGTGATATAAGGGGAACATATCTTGGTAGCCTCGTATTATGTGACCACAACATGGGAGACTATGATTGTAGTGAGGGATTTTATGGCTACGATGATGTTGTAGATTATGGGGGCTATGAATATAGCCATGATCAAGACATGGGCAGATTTGAGGGTTATGGTTTTGAGGGAGAAAATGAGGTGAATGAAGTGCCTAGCTCTTATGGTGGATATGGAGATGATTTAGGACCTTATGATAGTTCTTATGATGAAGTTGGGGCATATGAGGAGTCTTACACTTCCCATTTCGAACCTAGAATTGGAGTAAGGTATAACCCCTCCCTTCGGCAAAGCTTATGAGAGCCATGGTGAGAGTGCACGTGTGGGGAATGAAGATTCATATTCTTCACCTTGTAGTACATCTTGTCAAGGTCGAAGCGGTGTGAATGGGTATACTAGCTATAGTGTAGGTTGCCCCATGAGAAGAAGAGAGAGTACATCTCCAAGGCCGAGGGGTACTCATGTACCGTTGGGTTGTCCTAAACTCTACAATGTTGATCCTAGGAGAAGTGTTCACTCCGGAAAGGTAAGCATTGATGGGGTACCGGGCTGCCTCCTTGTGCTAGATGATTGGCGCCATAAGAACTACATCATGCCACCGATGGTTGACTATTTAGGGTTGTTTCGAGAACCTTTACTTGCTCCATATTCCTTGGACGGGTATAGGGTTACCGAGAGAGTGAGGATTGTCTTCACCCAATTTGAATACCATGAGGAGGTGTGGTGCGATATCTTTCCCTTGATACAAGGTCATGTATGCTTGGGTGCCGATTGGTTTGCACAACATAGAGTTCCAAATGTGCTAAATTGGCCTAAGGTTATAGTGGACCATTGGGGAAATTATCTCTTTACCTCAATTATTCCCAAACCACATGGAGATGTGATCACTTACTCCAAGCCGATTGATTATGAGAGACAAAAGATTGAGAGGAGTAAGGGTGTGAAAGGTGGTAATCCGAAAGGGGAAAAAGGAGAGGTTGTGTGGAGCGAAGTGAGAGGGTTGCCACCAAATCATGCTAACTATGTTTGTCCTTTTCCTTCTAAGGACATTTGTGTAGGTACCAACATGGCAAGCGAAGAAGCATACGGCCAAGGAGAAGTTACTGCCGAAGCATGTGGGAAACCTTCACACCACGGCAAAGGAGAATTTACTCAAGAACTTCAAGGTAAAATCGCTTACTCTTACACTTTTGTGCATGTGAATGATAATTGTGTTGCTAGTAGCCCATTGAGTGTGAGTAGTAGCTTGCCTATTTGTGAGTCTATTGATTCTTTGCCTCTTGTTGATGATGTACTTGTTGTGAGTGTGGATACACTAGTTGATCCTATTGATGACAAAATTGACTCTTCTTGTAAGATCAATTTATGTCCACCTAGTGTTGAAGCCAATGTGTTGAATGATGGTACATCATCTTGTGGGAATTGTGTTGATCAACTTATGTGCGAAATTTGTCCACCACTTGAGGATATGTGTGATGTGTTTAATGGATCTCAAGTGAATGATTATATTGAAAATGTTGATCAAATAAATAGGAGTGACCCCTTTAGTATGACCTCTAGTAAATGTTCTACTCTCGGTTTTGCTCATAGGGATAATCATGTGCTTGAAACATCTTTGATACTCGATAATGATCTTTTAGAGAATGGGTTTGCATGTTCTATAGCCTCTTCATGGATAGATCCTTCTCTCTTTAAGTACAATATCTTGTTTGAAGATGATGAGTTCACTCCTAAAGAACCTAGTGGTGAGAATGACGTTGAAGGTATAGCTTGTCTTGAAAGCTATAGCCTATATGCCAACCCACTATGGTGTAAAAACATTCCTCCTAAAGATGGAAATCTCTTCTTGGGAGATGAGAGTACTCTTAAGGGAAGGGAATGCGAGGTCTTGGAAAGGAATGATCAATTGGGTGATGATAATTTTGATTTGCTTGAATTCTTAAGAAACCCAATAAGTGATTTTTCCTTGAAAATTGATTGTGGTTGTGATCCTTTGTATGACACCCCACCCATGTTTGATGACTATAAGGATGAATTGCTTGCTTGTAAAGACTTAAGTAACAATTCCTTGGACTTTAGTGGTGGTATGTGTCTACTTGAGGGTACTTCCATAGAAGGGGAAGGTGTCCATTATTTGGAAATTATTTCTTCTACTATGTGTGACCTTATTGTTGAGAGTGCTCACGGTGATGATGTTGAAACTGGTAGTGAGTACTCACATGAGGACACCTTAGTTGAACTTGACTTGAGTGATACCATTCTCCACTCTCTATTTGCTTTTGATGAGATGTATGCTATTGTAGAGAGTATATCTTGTAGTTTGGGTGAAGCCTATGGGGAAAGGAAGTATTGTCCAGACCCGTGTCTATGTCTACTTTTTTTATTTGACCCCGGTGCCAAATATAGAAATGGTGATGTTGGCGCACCCAACTTGTTGCTTGGTCTACATGACAAGCAAAGTGTCATTCTTGAAAACCCGAGAGCAAAAGTGTCATTGTTTCCTTGGGGTAATGTTTCTAAATGTGCATCCTTGCTTGACACAATTGTGTTTAAATTACAAGAATCTCAACTTGTGGATGCCAAGTTCTCTATTTGCTTGAAGGAAAGAATGTGGGTGTGCTTAAATGCTTTGTCTTCACCCGTGTATGCCTTTACACTTGATTCTTTCCTATACTACCTCTTTGCCTATGATGACATCCATGCTAGTTTTGGATTTGTTTTATTTAGAGGTAGGAAATTGGTTGGTTTGTCCACTTGTATGAATGATAATGCTATATGGATCTTGTGGACATTAGAACCAATTGAGGCTCCACCCTTGTTGTGGTCTCTTGAAGAGATAAAGAAGCAATTGTGTTTTATGGCTCCTAAGATGAAGGTAGTTTTACCTTGGAGATTATTTGATGCCATTAGGACCTTTGTAGTTTCCTTATCTCTTGGTGATTTAAATAGCCAAATCCTTTGTGCATATTTTAATAAGTTTTTAATAATTAATTCAAAGGATCCTTGGTTATATTGCAAGTATAAGCAACCTTGGCATGTTGAGCTGATTTATTGTGCTAACCCTAACCCTCATGCCATGAGGAGTTTGTATTCGTTTGTCCTTTCTTTGATTTTTGCAAGGTTTGGATTCGAGGTCGAATCCTTTTCAAGAAGGGGAGGATGATACAAGACAAATGGCCATCATAACTTTTGATGCCATCATTCGTGGCCAACACATGGAGAATCTGATTTTGGACACCTTGAAGGCCCGAGAGTATGCATGGGGAAGTCATTTTGGACACTTAATAAAGCACTTTCGTGTGTGGAAGGTTGCTTGGAGGCTTGCCTTGATGACTACCCGAGGCTCCAAAGGATTGCAAGGGTTGAAGTGTGAAGAAGGAGTCCTTACACTCCATGACCAGCCCTTATTAAGGGTGTTTTGGTCTTTTTGTGTCTTTTCTTTACACTCCATAGGAGCCCCTTTTCATTAAGGGTAGTTTGGTCATTGATGTAATAGTTATAAATAGACTTCATTAGTCTTATTTTCTAGTTAGTTCATTATGGATATTTGAAAGACTTCTTCTTCTCTCTTTGAGAGTGTAGTGTAGGGCTTGGAAAGCCAAGTAGTGTAGGGCTTGGAAAAGCCATTATTGATCCTTGCTTAGAAATGGTGGTTGTAAGGTGGAGTTGATTCCCTTAGCGGTCACCGTAAGAGTTTGGTGTTGTTATTGTGGGTCTTAGGGGTCTTATCGTTTGATACACGGTTTGGTTCCTATTTCTTGTAATCTCATATGTCAAGCTATCTATCTTACTTTATTTATCTTGTTGTTGTTGTGTTTGTAATCTTGAAGTCTAGTGAAGCCGTATGGGGCTCTTTCGATTCACTAGCATTGTTGTTCAACTTGCTGATTTTTGGGTCTTTTGTTCCCCTTGTTGCTGATTTCGTGGGAAATCTTGTGTTGTGGGTTTGTTAGTGTATCAACCCAACCAAAATTTCTAAATTTTTCAACCCACTTGCATTTTTATTCAAGCTTCAAACCCAAAAATGGCGGATTCTCCAAAACTTCTCCCAATGGCACCAAATTTCAAATTTATGTTCTCTTTGATATGAGAAGCACTTTCCAACAATTTTCAACCCTCAATTCCACACAAAAATCACAAGATCGAGAAATCCTTTTTCAATTTTCTTCAAACATAAGATCACAACATTAGGGTTTCTTCAAATCCACTCCAAATAAGATCAAAATTCAGATTCCGACTCAAATAACACTAGAGAAAACAAATCTAGTGTTGAAACAAAAGAAAAACTCAAGAACACACAAAAAAATTTTGGAGATTTTCTCAAAAATGAATTTTCAGTTTTTTTTTTTTTTAATATTTTTGATTTTCTAGATAACAAACCCAAGATTTAGAATCGTAAGGACGAATCTAATCTCGGTTCTAATACCAAATGATAACCCCCAAAATATGAAAGTTAAAATCAAACATGAAAACTAAAGAAACGCTAGAATGGAAATACGAAAAAATAAAGGATAGATTGATAGAGATAGTTAGATTGACACAAGAAGATAAGAAAATAGGAACCAATGAATATCTTAAATTCAAAGACCCCTAATTTGATTATCAACAAGCACCTAATCTCCTATGAACGACCACGAGGGAATCGTAACACCCTCGCAACCACCGTTTCTAGGCAAAAGTCAACCTAAGCTTTTCCAAGCTACACTCATGCTCCATAAGGAGTCTCACAATATCAATATCATCAAAAAAACTAAGGAAAATGAAAAGGAAACTAGTATTTATAGACTTGGGCCTTTTATTACATTTAATGGGCCCAAAAGTGACCCATTTCAGAAAATTGGGCATTCACCCACGCAGGTGGGGCACCTGCTGGCGCATGTGAGGTCGTAGGTGCCTCTAGACAGGCTAAAATGGCCACCTGTTGGCGTTCGTGGATAACCTGCGGCCGCAGGTGGCCCCAGGTCATTGTTTAGCTCCCCGATGACCTCTCCAATGGTTCCCTCGACTCCAAACTATCTTCCATATGCGATATTACTCTAATTGAAGTGCAGAATGGACCCTATTCCCACATCCTTGTGGCCTTAAGCTCTTTGTGGTTTGGGTCCCTTATTGTTGCCCTTGAAATATAAGCCAAAAAAGGTTGACGCCAATTTGGCTTGTATCAAGGGCTATATTCTATATAACAACCCACTATGGTGTGACAATATTCCTCCTAAAGATGGAAATCTCTTCGTGGAAGATGAGAGTACTCTCATGGGTATGGAATGTAAAGAAATGGAAGGTTCTCTTTGTGTCCCAATTATCTCTTCTTCTTTGAGTGTTCCAATTCTTGAGCATACTCTTGATAATGTTCTTGCATGTATTAGTGAGCATGCACTTGAGGACACCTTAGATGAAATCAATTTGCGTGACACCTTTCTTTACTCTTTATTTGTCTTTGATGATACTTATGCTAGTGTGGAGAGTATAACTTTTTGTATTGGTGGCACATTTGGGAAAAAAGAGGGTTTTCTAGACCCATGTCTATGGCCGCTTTATCCATTTGACCCCGGTGACCATTTGGAATGTGGTGGTTATAAGACACCCCACTTGGTGCTTGGTCAAGATGACAAGCAAGATATGGTTGGAGTTGTTAGTACTATTCCCTATGATAGAGAGTCTCTCTTGAGGATTTCTAATCCATTTGAGAGACTAAAGTTGTGTAAGGGAAAGGTCTCCAACAAAGTTGAATGCTCTTTAAAGAAGGGGAACAACGAAAAGATCGAAGAGAATTCACCATTGTGTGTTTCCATTCTTGACCAAGGTTTTACAACTTGTAGGTCGGAGAGTGAACCTTGTTTTCAAAACACCTTAGAAGAATTCCAATTATGTGATACCTTTCTTTATTATCTTTTTGCATATGATATTATTCATGATCCTGTTGAATCAATATCTTATGTGAGCATGGAATGTTTTGAATAGGAGAGCATTGTGAGCTTAAATACAATATGTTTGTTGACTTGTATGGGGAATACCTTTGTATTTTACCCCGATGATGATTTGGGAGTAATCCCATTCTTAGAGATAGCTAGTGCATTGAGTGGAGTCTTAAATTGGAATGATGTTGTTCATGACATTGCACTTAGTTTTAGAGATTTTCATGTGACTCTTGACTCAAAAGGGATTATGTGCTTGTTTAGACCTGGAACCAATGTGATTTATCATGAGTGTTGACTAATTACCGTGGTTCTTTTGGCTTTTCCCTTTGATAAAGTCTCTTGAGTGGCCAAGTATCTTTTATTTTGTGGGGTTACACACCCTTGATTGATCATTTTGATTCTTGGCTATATGTTAAGTGTGTTACTCCTTGGCTTGGGGATAAGTTTGATATTGCTAACCCTAACCCTCATGCCATGAGGATATTGTGCTTGCTTGTTTTCCCTATGGTTTTGCAAGGTTTGGATTCGAGGTCGAATCCTTTTCAAGAAGGGGAGGATGATACAAGCCAAATCGGCACTAACCTTTCAAAGACCACAATTCAAGGCCGACACAAAGGGTCCCAAGCCACGATCATCTCAAGGATGCAAGGATACTTTTGGATGGCCCTTTTCAAGCTCCTAAGAGTTCAACACCACGTATGGAGGATAGCTTGGAGCCAGGAGCCAATATCACTGCAAAACCTCTACTAGAAGACAAGCACGAGAACTACAAACACTCCAAGGATCATTGATGAAGCTAGATGTGTTTGAACCCATCTTGACACCATTTAAAGAGTGTTGTGTGTTGCCTAATGCATTCAAGAAGTATTAAAATCCATTGGAGAGGTTGTCGGAGAGTTAAGAGGAGCCAAATGGTGACCTAGAGTCACCTGCGGACGCAGGTGGCCATTTTGGCCTTCCAGTGGCACCTGCGCCCTGAGGTGCCTCATCCGCGTGGGCGGATACCCAATTTGCTGAAAATGGGTCACTTTTGGGCCCATTAAATATAATAAAAGGCCCAAGGCTATAAATACTAGTTCTTCTTCATTTTTAGTTAGTTTTTGTTGAATTACGATAAAATATACACTTGAGAGTGTGAGAGCTAGGATTAGCTTGTTTTGAACTATCATTTTGAAATGTTGGTCACGTGGGAGATTGATTCCCTCGTGGTTTACGTTAGAGAATTGGTGCTTTGTAGGATTAATTCAATAGAGGTTTTAGGGTTTGAAACACCCTTTAGTTTCTTTGATTTTCCTATCTTTGTGTCATTCTATCTATCCTTATTTCTTGCCTTGTTATCTTAGCTTATTTTCATGATTTTCATACATTATTTCTCTTTTCGTATTTTGGGGGTTATCACTCCGTTAGGCTTTTAAGCTTATCTTCATGAAGCACTCTCCTTGCTTCCTCCTTTAGATGTGTTTGTTCATGGCCCTGCACAAGAGAAGGAGTGATTCTAGGTAAAATGCTAGTATCATGGTTAGTGGACCTAAGATGAAAAGGGTATTTGCTTAATTGGATTTGGAGTGGTCGAACAACGTTTTGTGGAGATAGATTCATATTGGATTGGGTGATGGAACATGCAATGGAACATGTTCTTGATGACTTGGAGCACAATTTTGCTGGACGAACCCCGGTATAGGGATGGTAGATTGGGCTTGAGGTAGAGGAGTTAAATTAGAGGCCTTTAAATGATCCCCAACGTTTTCCATCCTACCATCATTACTTGACAACTTCTCATTCATAGGTGACATTCGTCCAATCATTTGATCCATATTTCGTTGTATCCCTAGGTTTACCTCCAAGATGGTATCAAAGGTTGCTCCACCCATTGTCTTAGTACAATTGAGAAAAAGGAATGAAGCACATACGAACGACTAGATTAAGATAAAAGGACTCGACTAAAAAAAAAAGTTAACTAAGAAAGAAACGATGAAGCACACAAAGAGAAAGAACAAGAAAGAAAATAGACTCAAGAATTAATCACAACTAAGTAGAGTGATTACTAGCTGAAATTTAGTTGTTAAGAATCAAAGGAAGTGATTAGGAATCAAGAAAATGAAACTAGAAGGTTAGAACTAGAGAAAGATAGGTTTTGGAGTTGTTCACCTGATATAAGCCAAATTGGCGTCAACCTTTTTTGTCTTGTATTTCAAGGGCAACAACAAGGGACCCAAGCCACAGAGAGCTCAAGGCCACATGGACATGGTTGGAGGGTCCATTTTGCACTTCAAGTAGAGCAATATCGCGTATGAAAGATAGCTTAGAGTCAAGAGAACCATTGGAGAGGTTGTTGGAGAGTTAAAGGGAGCTAAACAATGACCTGTGGCCATCTGCGCCTTGACCTGCGCCAGCAGGTGGCCATTTTGGCCCTTCCAGTGGCACCTGCGGTCTCACATGCACCAACAGGGGGCCCGCTAGCGTATTTTTTTAAATGGGTCACTTTTGGGCCCATTAAATGTAATAAAAGGCCCAAGGCTATAAATACTAGTTGCCTTTTCCTTTTCCTTAGTTTTTTGATGATATTGATATTGTGAGACTCCTTATGGAGCATGAGTGTAGCTAGGAAAAGCTTAGGTTGATCTTTGCCTAAAAACAGTGGTTACGAGGGCGTTACGATTCCCTCGTGGTCGTTCGTAGAAGATTAGGTGCTTGTTGATAATCAAATTAGGGGTCTTTGAATTTAAGATATGCATTGGTTCCTATTTTCTTATCTTTTTGTGTCAATCTAACTATCTTTATCTATCTATCTTTACCTTTTGTATTTTAATTCAATCATATCTTTGAGTTTTCGTGTTTGTTTTCAACTTTCGTATTTTAGGGGTTATCATCACCTGCGTTGGGTGAGGTGCGGCCGCAGGTGATGGGTTGTGTGGGCAGATGGCATTTCACAAGTCAAACCAGTGTGCTAGAAATGGCTCCTGCATGATGACCTGCATCCGCAGGTGTGACCTGCGTGGGCAGGTGTGGGCGCAGGTGCCTCGGGTCAGTATAGCTGGAGTTTTGAAATTTGTCCTTGATACAATCCAAATCCGGTCCAAACCATTCACTAGAAGTCAAGCATGAGAACTCCAAGCGCTTCAAGAAATGTTCATGAAACGAGAGGTACTTGACGACATCCTATGATACGGGTGGGACAAGCTGTCCAACAAGTACCCGACCATTCACACGAAGTCAAGCTCGGGAGTTACAAAAACTCCAAGCCTTATTCATGCAAATGGCCGTGTGTGAGTTGGTCATTGAACCACCTAAGGATCTAAATGTTTTAAGGTGTGAAGATGGGCCTTGAAGTGTAATAAACTTACACTCCAAGGCCTCCATGGCCGGCTGCCCCAACATGGCCCATATGGTCATTTTGTCTTTCATTTAGCTTGTAATATAAATAGACAAGCTTAGAATTATTTTGCCCTAGTTTTCTCATTGTAATTTCAAGACAAAGACTTGTAATATTTCTCTCTCTCTCTCTCTTCCATTGGGAGGCAGATTTCGGCCAAGCTCCAAGGGTGAAGCTTGTGTTGTGTTTTGGCTAGAAACAAGGATCTTGAGGTCATTGAGTTCCTCTTGGTCTACGTAAGAACTTGGTGTTTATATTCAATAGTCTTAGGGTCCTCTCTTGATGTTAGGGTTCTTAGTCTCTTGAATATTATATGTCAAGTTATCTATCTTTTATTATCTTGTTGTTCTTGTCTTTGAGATCTTGAAGTCTAGTGAAGCCGGGTGGGGCTCTTTCGATTTACTAGCATTTGTGTTGGTTGCTGTTTTTGTTGTGTTGTTGTTGGAATCTTTGTGTTGTAGACTTGATCTTGTATCATTTGGTATCAGAGCAAGACCGGTTGTGTTCCCACACAACCCATCTTGGGCTTGTTCTCGGATTAAACAAAAAAAAAAAAAAAAAAATCGGAAATCAGTCCATTGAAGACAAATCCGAGAATGTTGTTGTATGTTTAGATCTAGGTGTTATTTTGCTTGTTTAGTGTGTTTCTAGTGTTGGTTTCTTTCTCACCAACACTAAAGTGTCTAGATCTAAAAGTTGAGCTTGAAAACTTGACCATTGTTGTGGTGACTTGAAGTGGTTGAAAGTTGTATGTTGTTGATGACAAAAATTGGTGGTTGTGTGTTATGTGCTTGAAGAAGTTGATGAAAGTTGTTAAGGTGTTCATCTTTTAAACTTGTTCATCTTGTTCATCTTGTGGTGTTCAAGTTGCAAGAGAAGTCATAAAGTTGTTGGTGAAAGACTTGCACCCATCACTTCCTAGTTGGCCAACCACTCTTCCTTAATTCAAGGAGCCTTGTTTTGTGGGACTAGTTAGTCAAACCTAACCCTTTGAGTTTGAAAGGTTGAAAAAGGCTACAAGACTATTATTTTTCCCTCCAAAACACATTGTCATCCTTCACAAGTTGTATGAATATTGATTTTCAGATTTGTGACAAAAAAAAAAATACATATAAGTTATATATATACAAATCGTGTGGGCCCAAGGCCAATTGCATGCTGCCACGTCACCCCTAAGCTCAACTTTGGATAATTTCTTAGTTTCTAATTGTTGATTCTTAGTTTCCTTACTTGATTCTAGAACTAATTAACAAACTAGTACATTCCTACTAGATTGTCGATTAGTCCTTTGAATTCGTTTGTTCGTGTCAACGTTTACTTGAGTGCTTTTATCTTTTGAACACGTTGTTGTTTTTGGTTCTAGTCCGACAAGAATTCTTTGAGTCTTCAAACAAGAAACCACTCCGGATAAGAGCTTACTCATACCTTAAAGGATTCACGGTTACTAGCCAATTTACAACACTTGTGGAACTCAAGCATGTGGTGATCTAAGGAGTATAATACCTTGACAATGGAAGGGGCCACGTCCCATAACGTGGATACTAATGCACTTGACTCTATGAGGGTCACTCTTGAGGCCGTTACCCGGACACTTGAAAGGTTGAATTCGGAATTTGGGGCCGTGAGAGGGGACTTGGCAGCAATCAAGGGAGAAGTGTCGACTATTAGTGGGAGATTAGAACAAGTGGAGAGTCAAAGGAACTCTCATCCTTCTACTCCTCTACATGTCTCTACCAATGGGCATGATAGGACTTCCTCCGCAACCATCACCCCCGAAACAGTCCACCAAATGCTAAATGCACCCCAAGCTCCATTAAATGCCGCAAGCCATACCACCCATTTTCCTCCAAACCGTGACACCACCCTTTTTCCTCCAAACCGTAACCCCACTAGACCAATACGTTTCCAAGCTCCTCAAGTTCCACAAGAGGGATTTGGACGTCAAGTCCCTCCACTAAATCCGAACCCTCCATTCCAAGCTCCATTAAACCAAAGGCCACAAAATCCAATTCCTCCGAATCAAAATGCCCAAGCCCGACCAGCCCCCTTTGAAGGATATGGTAGAGAGGAGTATGAAGGGTATGGAGCCTTTGATGATGATTACATGAGGGAGGAGGAGATAAGAGGGGGTCGTGGAGATCCAAGGAGATACCGAGGGTATGGAGATAGGGGAAACCGACCCCAAGAGAGAGATGTAGGCATCAACACCATCAAGTTGAACCTACCAATCTTTAAAGGTGATAGTGACCCCGAGGCCTACTTAGCTTGGGAATCGGCTTGTGACAAAGTTTTCCAAGTTAATGACATCTCGAAAGAAAAGAAGGGTTGCTATGCTATAGCTCATTTTGAGGGTTATGCTAACACTTGGTGGGAGTATGTCAAGCGGTTTGGTAATGAACTCATTGATGGGCAGCCACCACCTTGGTATCGATTGAGGTATTTGATGAGGCAACGATATCTGCCCGAGAGATATCGCCATGAGTTGCTTGCTAGATTGTATGGTTTGCGTCAAGGTAACAAGAGTGTGATGGCATATTTTGATGAGTTTCAACAACTCATGTTGAAGCTTGATCATCATGGGGAGCAAATCAGCCACGACATCATCCGGTTCAAGTGTGGGTTAAACAAAGATATCTCCACTCATTTAACCCTTCACAAATTTGAAACCGTTGACGGTATTTTCCAAGTGGCTCTTGAGATTGAAAGGGAACTTAAGGAGAGATCATCTTTCAAGACAAGGGGACAAACCCCCTCGGGTTGGCCCAAAAACAAGGACCAACCTGCCACTACTAGGCTGCCCGAGACCAAAACAGTTCCCAAATTTCCTCCAAAACCGGAGGCTCACAAGTATCCTAACCCAAAGGGATTCCAATGTTTCAAGTGCCAAGGTTGGGGGCATAAGGCCAATGAATGTCCAAACCGACGCAATATGATCCTAAGGGAAGGGAGGGTGTATTACCTTGGTGAGGAGGTGGGTCCCGAAAGGGGAGAAGATGAGGCCGAGCCTCAAGATGGAGAGGAAACCGATGATGGACCACACGATGATGATGGTGATAATGGTGAAGATGTTTATCCTCAAGAAGGAGAGTGTGTGGTTCCAAACTTTGTGGTTAGGCGCGTCATGATTAGTACGGCAGTAGATGACCCAAGCCAAAGGGAAAATCTATTCCACACTAAATGTCTTGTAAAGGGGAGTGTGTGCACCTTGGTGATCGATAGTGGTAGTTGTACAAATATCGCAAGTCATGCTTTGGTAAATTTCTTGAAGTTACCAACTACACCACACTCTAGTCCTTACAAGTTACAATGGCTGAATGATTGTGGTGAATTGAAGGTCACAAGGCAATGTGTGATACGGTTTAAGGTGGGAAACTACCACGATGAAGTACTTTGTGACGTAATACCAATGCAAGCATGTCACTTGTTGTTAGGTAGACCTTGGCAATATGATAGGTCTACTAAACACGATGGGAGGTCCAATCGATATACACTTGAGAAGGATGGCCGAAAGGTCACACTTCATCCTCTTTCACCTTCCCAAGTAAATGAGTGGCATCAAAGGATGAGAGAATTGAAGAAAAAGGGAAAGGAACCCGAAAGGGGAGAAAAGAGAGGGAGTTCCGTAGGTGGGGCAGTAGGTACATCGGAGGCTGCCCCAACAACAACGGGGGGAGGGACTATGGTGATGTTGGCTAGGAAGAAGGAACTTTTCATAGATCATGATGAGGGCACGCCTATGTTATTCTTGGCTCATTGTTTTAATACTAACCCCACTAATCCTTCCATGTCTCCTTTGATTTCTTGTGTATTGCAGGATTATGAAGACGTATTTCCTCAAGAACTTCCACAAGGATTGCCCCCACTTCGGGGAATTGAGCACCAAATTGATTTGGTGTCGGGTTCACAACTTCCAAACAAACCGGCCTATAGGAGCAATCCCATGGACACTAAGGAGCTTGAGAGGCAAGTTGAGGAGCTTCTCCACAAGGGATACATCAAGGAAAGTATGAGTCCGTGTGCTGTCCCGGTGCTTTTGGTACCAAAGAAAGACGGAACTTGGCGCATGTGCATCGATTGTAGGGCCATCAACAAAATCACTATAAGGTATCGTCATCCAATCCCTAGACTAGATGATATGTTAGATGAGCTCCATGGTTCTTGTTTGTTTTCTAAAGTGGATCTTAGGAGTGGCTACCACCAAATTCGCATGCAACCCGGTGATGAGTGGAAGACCGCATTCAAGACCAAATTTGGTCTATATGAGTGGCTGGTCATGCCCTTTGGCCTTACCAATGCTCCTAGCACCTTTATGAGGCTAATGAATCATGTAATGAAGCCTTATATTGGAAAGTTTGTGGTGGTGTATTTTGATGATGTGTTGGTATATAGTAAATCTATTGATGATCATGTGGTGCATTTGAGGTGTGTGTTTGATGTGCTCCGAAAGGAGAAGTTGTATGCCAATGTAGAGAAGTGTTCTTTTGGTGTTGATAAAGTGATTTTCTTGGGTTTTGTCATGAGCTCAAGGGGTGTGGAAGTGGACGAATCCAAGATAGACGCTATACGAAGTTGGCCGACCCCTAAAACTATTGGAGAAATCCGAAGTTTCCATGGGTTGGCGAGCTTTTATAGGAGGTTTGTCAAAGGTTTCAGCTCCATAGCAGCACCCTTGACCGAGGTTATTAGAAAGGACCAACCCTTTAAGTGGGGGGGAGAGCAAGCTAAGGCTTTTGAAGCCTTGAAAGCTATGCTCATCTCGACGCCTTTGTTGCAATTGCCCAATTTTGATAAGATGTTTGAAGTAGAGTGTGATGCGAGTAAAGTTGGCCTCGGGGCTGTTTTAATGCAAGAAGGCAAGCCCATTGCTTATTTTAGTGAAAAGCTCAAAGGGGCAACTCTTAATTACTCGACTTATGATTTGGAGTTGTACGCCCTTGTTAGAGCTTTGGGCAATTGGCAACATTATTTGTGGCCTAAGGAGTTTGTGATACGAACGGACCACGAATCGTTGAAACACCTTAAGAGCCAAGACAAGTTGAATAGGCGTCATGCTAAGTGGATTGAGTTTATTGAGACCTTCCCTTATGTAATTCATTACAAAAGGGGGAAGGAAAATGTTGTGGCTGATGCGTTGTCTAGAAAGCATGTGCTTGTTGCTACCTTGTCTTCGAAGTTGATGGGATTTGAGAGCTTGCGGATGTTGTATCCCGAGGATCCTACCTTTGCTCCTATTTATAGGGAATGTGAAGAGTGGGGAAGGGACAGATGGCTTAAGGAGAATAGCAATTCCTCCTACTCTCGATTTGATGGTTATTTGTTCAAAGGTAGTAGGTTGTGTGTTCCTTCTAGTTCATGGAGGGAATTATTTGTGAGAGAGGCACATGATGGTGGCCTCATGGGGCATTTTGGGGTTGACAAGACCCTCGGTATCTTAGAGGAACAATTCTATTGGCCCAAAATGCGCAAGGATGTTGCTAAAATTTGCGGCCAATGTGTGGATTGCCGGTGTGCAAAATCCCGCCTCCGACCTCAAGGATTGTACACCCCACTTCCCACTCCCCTTAGCCCTTGGTTAGATATTTCGATGGACTTTGTTTTGGGGCTGCCAAGGACTAGAAAGGGTCGAGATAGCATTTTTGTTGTTGTTGATAGATTCTCCAAAATGGCTCATTTCATTCCATGTGCTAAAACTGAAGATGCTCCTAGTGTAGCTTCATTATTTGTTGAACATGTTGTAAAGCTTCACGGAGTCCCAAGGACTATTGTGAGTGATAGGGACTCAAAGTTCCTAAGTCTCTTTTGGAAGTCCATGTGGGGTAGGCTTGGAACGAAGTTGCTTTTCTCCACGTCTTGCCACCCACAAACCGATGGCCAAACGGAGGTAGTAAATAGAACCTTAGGGTCTATGCTACGTTCTATGGTTAAAGGTAAACTGACTTCATAGGAGGATCACCTACCCTTGGTGGAATTTGCATACAATCGGGTAATACATTCAAGTACGGGAATGACTCCCTTTGAGTGTGTTTATGGCTTGAATCCCCTTACCCCTTTAGATCTCACTCCTTTGTCTAGTGATCTCATGACAAGTTTAGATGGATGCAAAAGAGCCGAGGCAATGAAAAAGGTGCATGAGAAGGTGCGGATCAAGCTTGAAAGGAAGAACCAAGAGGTTGCAAAAAGGGTAAACAAAGGACGAAGAAGGCTTGTGCTTGAACCCGGAGATTGGGTGTGGGTGCACCTTCGAAAGGATCGATTTCCATCCCAAAGAAAGTCCAAATTGCTGCCTAGGGGTGATGGTCCATTCCAAGTACTTGAGAGGATCAATGACAATGCCTACAAGATTGACCTTCCACCGGAATATCAAGTGCACCACACTTTCAATGTTGGTGATCTCTCTCTCGTGGATGAGGTTGAAGACGACCAAGTGCTGAATTTGAGGTCAAATTCCTCTCAAGATGGAGAGGATGATACGGGTGGGACAAGCTGTCCAACAAGTACCCGACCATTCACACGAAGTCAAGCTCGGGAGTTACAAAAACTCCAAGCCTTATTCATGCAAATGGCCGTGTGTGAGTTGGTCATTGAACCACCTAAGGATCTAAATGTTTTAAGGTGTGAAGATGGGCCTTGAAGTGTAATAAACTTACACTCCAAGGCCTCCATGGCCGGCTGCCCCAACATGGCCCATATGGTCATTTTGTCTTTCATTTAGCTTGTAATATAAATAGACAAGCTTAGAATTATTTTGCCCTAGTTTTCTCATTGTAATTTCAAGACAAAGACTTGTAATATTTCTCTCTCTCTCTCTCTTCCATTGGGAGGCAGATTTCGGCCAAGCTCCAAGGGTGAAGCTTGTGTTGTGTTTTGGCTAGAAACAAGGATCTTGAGGTCATTGAGTTCCTCTTGGTCTACGTAAGAACTTGGTGTTTATATTCAATAGTCTTAGGGTCCTCTCTTGATGTTAGGGTTCTTAGTCTCTTGAATATTATATGTCAAGTTATCTATCTTTTATTATCTTGTTGTTCTTGTCTTTGAGATCTTGAAGTCTAGTGAAGCCGGGTGGGGCTCTTTCGATTCACTAGCATTTGTGTTGGTTGCTGTTTTTGTTGTGTTGTTGTTGGAATCTTTGTGTTGTAGACTTGATCTTGTATCATCCTACTACCATCAAAAGGGTGCTACGTGGTGGTGATTGCATCTAAAGAGGATCAAGGGGCCTTGGAGGGATCAAACAGAAGCCAAGGAGGGAAAAATGGCATGTGGAGTGCACTGGAAGGCTCACCTGTGCCCGCAGGTGAGCCACATATGATACACTATCAAGTCCACAAACACAAGTTCCCAACGGAAAGCCACAAAATTAACAAACTAACACCAAAAATCAGCAAGTTGAACAACAAGTGCTAGTGAATCGAAAGAGCCCCACACGACTTCACAAGACTTCAAGATTACAAATACAACATTAACAAGATCACAAAAAGATAGTAACTTGACATAAAAGATTCAAGAGTCTAAGAACCCTAACAACAAGAGAGGACCTTAAGACTATTGAATATTAACACAAAGTTCTTACTTGATATTAACTCTATGACCTCAAGATCCTTGTTTCTAGCCAAGATACAACACAAGTATCCCTCTCTTGTGAGCTGAAATAAAGAGAGAGAGAACCAAAATATTACAAGTCTTATGTCTCAAAATAATAATGGAAGAACTACCCAAATAACCCTAATATGTTCTATTTATATTACAAAGCAAAATGACCAGCTTGTCCTTTTCATGGGGGCCGGCCTTGGAGTGTAAGTTTGTTACACTTCAAAGTCCCTCTTCACACTTAAAAACATTTAAATCCTTACGTGGATCAGTCACCAACTCACACACGGCCATTTGCATGAACAAGGCTTGGAGTTTTTGTAATTCCCGAGCTTGGCTTTGTGTGAAAGGTCGTGTACTTGTTGGACAACTTGTCCCACCCGTATCATCCTCTCCATCCTGAGAGGAATTTGACCTCAAATTCAGCATTTGGTCATCTTCAACCGCATCCACGAGAGAGAGATCACAAACGTTGAAAGTGTTGTGCACTTGATATTCCGGTGGAAGCTCAATCTTGTAGGAGCTGTCATTGATTCTCTCAAGTACTTGGAATGGACCATCACCCCTAGGCATCAATGTGTACTTTCTTTGAGATGGAAACCGATCCTTTCGAAGATGCACCCACACCCAATCTCCCGGTTCAAGAATGAATTTCTTTCTCCCCTTGTTGGCCCTCCTTGCCATTTCTTAGTTTTTATTCTCAAGTTGAAGCCGCACCTTCTCATGTAACTTCTTCATAGAATCTGCCAGCTTGCTTCCATCTAAGCTAATCATGAGATCACTTGGTAAAGGCGTTAAATCCAAAGGGGTAAGGGGGTTGAGGCTGTATACACACTCAAAGGGAGTCATTCCCGTACTTGAGTGTATGACACGGTTATAGGCAAATTCAATCAATGGTAAATGCTTTTCCCAAGAAGTCATTTTTCCCTTAACCATGGAACGTAGCATAGTACCCAAAGTCCTATTTACTACTTCCGTTTGGCCATCAGTTTGTGGGTGGCAGGACGTAGAGAACAACAACTTGGTACCAAGCCTACCCCACATGGACTTCCAAAAGTGGCTTAGGAACTTAGAGTCCCTATCACTCACAATGGTCCTCGAAACACCATGCAATTTAACAACATTATCAACAAATAAAGAGGCCACGCTAGGTGCGTCATCACATTTAGAGCACGAAATAAAGTGCGCTATTTTAGAAAATCGGTCAACTACAACAAAAATACTATCCCGGCCTCGTCGAGTCCTTGGCAGCCCCAACAAAAAATCCATAGATATATCAAGCCAAGGACGTAGAGGAGTGGGCAGCGGGGTGTACAACCCGTGAGGTAGGAGTCGAGATTTGGCTCTCTTGCATTCTACACATTGGCCGCAAATCCTAGCCACATCCTTGCGCATTCTAGGCCAATGGAATTGCTCCTCCAATATTCCGAAGGTCTTTTCAGCCCCAAAATGACCCATTAGACCACCATCGTGTGCTTCCCTCACAAATAATTCTCTCCAAGAGCTAGAGGGTACACACAATCATCTACCTTTAAATAAGTAACCATCAAACTTGGCATAGGGATTTGAACCCCTAGCCGAATCCCACTTGTCCCTACCCAATTCTTCGCATTCCCTAAAGATAGGAGGAAAGTGAGGGTTCTTGGGATACAACTCTCTTAAACTCTCAAAACCCATCAATTTTGATGACAAAGTGGACATGAGAGCATGTTTTCTAGACAAAGCATCGGCTACTACATTGTCCTTACCCTTTTTGTATTGGATAACATAAGGGAAGGTCTCAAGAAACTCAATCCATTTGGCATGCCATTTGTTAAGCTTGTGTTGGGCCCGAAGATGCTTTAAGGGTCTGTTTGGATCACGAACTCCTTAGGCCATAAGTAGTGTTGCCAAGTGGCCAAGGCTCTAATCAAGGCATACAACTCTAAATCATACGTGGAGTAGTTTAAAGTTGCTCCTTTGAGCTTTTCGCTAAAGTAAGCAATGGGTTTTAAATCTTGCATCAAAACAGCCCCTATGCCTACTTTACTTGCATCGCACTCGACTTTGAATGTCTTATCAAAGTTGGACAATTGTAACAAGGGTGCGGAGATGAGCATAGCTTTCAAGGCTTCAAAGGCCTTAGCTTGCTCGTCACCCCACTTGAAGGGTTGTTCTTTCCGAATGACCTCGTTCAAGGGGGTGGCTATGGTGCTAAATCCTTTGACAAATCTTCTATAAAAACTAGCCAACCCGTGGAAGCTTCTTACTTCTCCAACGGTTTGTGGGGTTGGCCAATTTTTGATAGCATTTATCTTGGATTCATCCACTTCGACCCCTCTTGAACTAACAACAAAACCCAAGAAAACAACTTCATTAACACCAAAGGAACATTTTTCCAGATTTGCATACAATTTTTCCTTTCTAAGGACATCAAGCACACATTGTAAATGCATCACATGCTCTTCTAAAGACTTGCTATACACCAAAACATCATCAAAGTAGACAACAACAAACTTTCCAATAAATGGCCTCATCACATGATTCATTCGCCTCATAAAAGTACTTGGAGTGTTTGTTAGGCCGAAGGGCATAACCATCCATTCATAGAGACCAAACTTGGTCTTGAAGGCGGTTTTCCATTCATCACCGGGTTGCATTCTTATTTGGTGATAGCCACTTCTTAAATCAATCTTGGAAAACAAACATGAGCCATTCAATTCATCTAGCATGTCATCTAACCGAGGGATAGGGTGACGATATTTTACTGTAATCTTGTTGATGGCTCGGCAGTCCACACACATTGGCCACATTCCGTCCTTTTTGGGCACTAGTAGCACCGGAACCGCTCATGGGCTCATGCTTTCCTTGATGTACCCTTTGTTGAGGAGTTCCTCAACTTGACGTTGCAATTCTTTAGTATCCGTAGGGTTGCTCCTATAAGCCGGCTTGTTTGGCAATTGTGATCCCGGCACAAAGTCAATTTGGTGTTCAATTCCCCGAAGTGGGGGCAATCCTTGCGAAAGTTCATTAGGAAATACATCTTCATAATCCTGCAACACACAAGAAATCAAAGGAGAAATGGAAGAATTAGTGGTGTTAGTATTAAAACAATGAGCCAAAAGTAACATAGGCGTGTCCTCATCATGATCCAAGAAAAGTTCCTTCTTCCTAACCAACATCACCATGTTTTCCGTCCCTTTTGATGTTGAGGCAGCCTCGGATGCCCCTACTGCCCCACCTACGAAATTCCCCCTTTTTTCTCCCTTTTCCGATTTCTTTCCCTTTTCCTTCAATTCTCTCATCCTTTGAGGCCACTCATTTACTTGGGAAGGCAAAAGAGGATGAAGGGTAACCTTTCGGCCATCCTTCTCAAGCGTATATCGATTGTACCTCCCATCGTGTTTGGTAGACCTATCATACTGTCAAGGTCTACCTAACAACAAGTGACACGCTTTGATACAAGACAAATGGCCATCATAACTTTTGATGCCATCATTCGAGGCCAACACGTGGAGAATCTGATTTTGGACACCTTGAAGGCCCGAGAGTATGCATGGGGAAGTCATGAAGTCATTTTGGACACATAATAAAGCAAATTCGTGTGTGGAAGGTTGCTTGGAGGCTTGCCTTGATGACTACCCGAGGCTCCAAAGAATTGCAAGGGTTGAAGTGTGAAGAAGGAGTCCTTACACTCTATGACCGCCCCTTATTAAGGGTGTTTTGGTCTTTTTGTGCCTTTTCTTTACACTCCATAGGAGCCTCTTTTCATTAAGGGTAGTTTGGTCATGTGATGTAATAGTTATAAATAGGCTTCATTAGTCTTATTTTCTAGTTAGTTCATTATGGATATTTGAAAGACTTCTTCTTCTCTCTTTGAGAATGTAGTGTAGGGCTTGGAAAGGCCAAGTAACGGCTTGGAAAAGCCATTATTTATCCTTGCTTAGAAACGGTGGTTGTAAGGCGGAGTTGATTCCTCTAGCGGTCACCATAAGAGTTTGGTGTTGTTATTGCGGGTCTTAGGGGTCTTATCATTTGATACACGGTTTGGTTCCTATTTCTTGTAATCTCGTATGTCAAGCTATCTATCTTTTTGTAATCTTGTTAAGGTTGTATTTATAATCTTGAAGTCTAGTGAAGCCGTGTGGGGCTCTTTCGATTCACTAGCACTCGTTATTCAACTTGTTGTTCTTGTGATAGTTGTTCATCTTATTGTTGTTGCTGAAATCTATTGTTGTGGGTATCATTTGGTATCAAAGCAAGACCGGTGGTGTTTCAACACTACCCATCTTGGGCTTGCTCTCGGCCAAAAAAAAAAAAAAAAAAAAAAAAACTGTCAAAAAAAAATAAAATGAAATCTGTCCATCTTGTTGTCTTGGGCGAGAATAGTGTTTGTGTGTTTAGATCTAGGTGTTATTTTACTTGTTTAGTGTGTTTCTAGTGTTGGTTTCTTTCTCACCAACACTAAAAGTGTCTAGATCTAAAGATGAGCTTATAATATTGACCATTGTTGTGGTGACTTGAAGTGGGCCGTAGGTTGTACCTTGTTGATGACCATTGGTGGTTTTTGTGTTAAGTTCTTGAAGAAGTTGATGTTGTGTTCTTGAAGGTTGTTGTGGTGTTCATCTTGTTCTTCATCTATTCTTACAACTTAAGACCACAAAAGTATAAAATAGATCCAAAAGATTGTAAGACAAAAGTTATAAAGTTGTTGGTGAGAAGACTTGCACACATCTCTTTCTAGACTTGACAACCACTTTTCCTTAATACACGGAACCTTGTTTTGTGGGATTAGAATAGTCAAATATTACCTTTTTGAGTTTGAAAAGTTGAAAAAAGAGTACAAGACTTTACTTTCCCTCCAAAACCATTTCATATTGAAATTTCAGATTTGTGACAAAATAAAATAAAATATATATATATATATATATATTTTTTCGTGTGGGCCCAAGACCAATTTCATGCTGCCACATCACCATTAAGCTCAAATTTCAGATTCTAAGTTTCATTTCCTTGTTTCTTTAGTTTCATTTCTTGATTCTAGTACTAATTAACAACTAGTAATCACCTACTAGATTGTGAGTTGGTTTTTGAATCCGTTTTTCTTCGTGTTTTTCGTTCTTTGTGTGTTTTTCTCATTTCGATTCGTTGAACTTCTTTGATTCAAGTTCATAAGTAGATTTTGTTTTGTGTCTTGAGTCGATCAAACAATAATCTATTCCGGTCGCTAAGTAGTGATTGACACCTTATTAACTACCGGAGTATAAGCAACTTTCAATATTCGCCGCTCCAATGGTGAGGATCACAAAGGCGAGTGTATACGAGTGTTGGTGAGGTGCTTTTACTACTAATCTTGTTTGTTAATTTTGTAGGTACAAGGTGATATAAGGGGAACATATCTTGGTAGCCTCGTATTATGTGACTACAACATGAGAGACTATGATTGTAGTGAGGGATTTTATGGATACGATGATGTTGTAGATTATGGGGGCTATGAATATAGCCATGATCAAGACATGGGCAGATTTGAGGGTTATGGTTTTGAGGGAGAACATGAGGTGAATGAAGTGCCAAGTTCTTATGATGAAGTTGGGGCATATGAGGAGTCTTACACATCCCATTTCGAACCTCGAATTGGTGTAAGGTATAACCCCTCCCTTCGCAAAGCTTATGAGAGCCATGTTGAGAGTGCACGTGTGGAGAATGAAGATTCATATTCTTCACCTTGTAGTACATTTTATCAAGGTCGAAGCGGTGTGAATGGGTATACTAGCTATAGTGTAGGTTGTCCCATGAGAAGAAGAGAGAATACATCTCCACGGCCGAGGGGTACTCATGTGCCCTTGGGTTGTCCTAAACTCTACAATGTTGATCCTAGGAGGAGTGTTCACTCCGGAAAGGTAAGCATTTCTAGGGTACCGGGCTGCCTCCTTGTGCTAGATGATTGGCGCCATAGGAACTACATCATGCCACCGATTGTTGACTATTTAGGGTTGTTTCAAGAACCTTTACTTGTTCCATATTCCTTGGACGGGTATAAGGTTACCGAGAGAGTGAGTATTGTCTTCACCCAATTTGAATACTATGAGGAGGTGTGGTGCGATATCTTTCCCTTGACACCAGGTCATGTATGCTTGGGTGCCGATTGGTTTGCCCAACATAGAGTTCCAAATGTGCTAAATTGGCCTAAGGTTATAGTGGACCATTGGGGAAATTATCTCTTTACCTCAATTATTCCCAAAGCGCAAGGAGAAATGATCACTTACTCCAAGCCGAATGATTATGAGAGACAAAAGATTGAGAGGAGTAAGGGTATGAAAGGTGGTAATACGAGAGGGGAAAAAGGAGAGGTTGTGTGGAGTGAAGTGAGGGGGTTGCCACCAAATCATGCTAACTATGTTTGTCCTTTTCTTTCTAAGGACATTTGTGTAGGTACCAACATGGCAAACGGAGAAGCACAAGGCCAAGGAGAAGTTGCTGCCGATGCATGTGGGAAACCTTCACACCACGACAAAGAAGAATTTACTCAAGAACTTCAAGGTAAAATCGCTTACTCTTACACTTTTGTGCATGTGAATGATAATTGTGTGACTAGTCGCCCATTGAGTGTGAGTAGTAGCTTACCTATTTGTGAGTCTATTGATTCTTTGCCTCTTGTTAATGATGTACTTGTTGGGAGTGTGGATACACTAGTTGATCCTATTGATGATCGAATTGACTCTTCTTGTAAGGTCAATTTATGTCCACCTAGTGTTGAAGCCAATGTGTTGAATGATGGTACATCATCTTGTGGGGATTGTGTTTATCAACTTATGTGCGGAATTTGTCCACCACTTGAGGATATGTGTGATGTGTTTAATGGATCTCAAGTGAATGATTATATTGAAAATGTTGATCAAATAAATAGGAGTGACCCCTTTAGTATGACCTTTGGTAAATGTTCTACTCTCGGTTTTGCTCATAGGGATAATCATGTGCTTGACACATCTTTGATACTTGATAATGATCTTTTAGAGAATGGATTTGAATGTTCTATAGCCTCTTCATGGATAGATCCTTCTCTCTTTAAGTACAATATCTTGTTTGAAGATGATGAGTTCACTCCTAAAGAACCTAGTGGTGAGAATGGCGTTGAAGCTATAGCTTGTCTTGAAAGCTATAGCCTATATGCCAACCCACTATGGTGTAAAAACATTCCTCCTAAAGATGGAAATCTCTTCTTGGGAGATGAGAGTACTCTTAAGGGAAGAGAATGTGAGGTCTTAGAAAGGAATGATCAATTGGGTGATGATAATTTTGATTTGCTTGAATTCTTAAGAAACCCAATAAGTGATTTTTCCTTGAAAATTGATTGTGGTTGTGATACTTTGTATGACACCCCACCCATGTTTGATGACTATAAGGATGAATTGCTTGCTTGTTAAGACTTAAGTAATAATTCCTTGGACTTTAGTGGTGGTATGTGTCTACTTGAGGGTACTTCCATAGAAAGGGAAGGTGTCCATTATTTGAAAATTACTTCTTCTACTATGTGTGACCTTATTGTTGAGAGTACTCATGGTGATGATGTTGAAACTGGTAGTGAGTACTCACATGAGGACACCTTAGTTGAACTTGACTTGAGTGATACCATTCTCCACTCTCTATTTGCTTTTGATGATATGTATGCTATTGTAGAGAGTATATCTTGTAGTTTGGGTGAAGCCTATGGGGAAAGGGAGTATTGTCTAGACCCGTGTCTATGGCTACTCTTTCTATTTGACCCCGGTGCCAAATATAGAAATGGTGATGTTGGTACACCCAACTTGTTGCTTGGTCTACATGACAAGCAAAGTGTCATTCTTGAAAACCTGAGAGCAAAAGTGTCATTGTTTCCTTGGGGTAATGTTTCTAAATGTGCATCCTTGCTTGACACAATTATGTTTAAATTACAAGAATCTCAACTTGTGGATGCCAAGTTCTCTATTTGCTTGAAGGAAAGAATGTGGATGTGCTTAAATGCTTTGTCTTCACCCTTGTATGCCTTTACACTTGATTCTTTCCTATACTACCTCTGTGCCTATGATGACATCCATGCTAGTTTTGGATTTGTTTTATGTAGAAGTAGGAAATTTGTTGGTTTGTCCACTTGTATGAATGATAGTGCTATATGGATCTTGTGGACATTAGAACCAATTGAGGCTCCACCCTTGGCGTGGTCTCTTGAAGAGATAAAGAAGCAATTGCGTCTTATGGCTCCTAAGATGAAGGTAGTTTTACCTTGTGGATTATTTGATGCCATTAGGACCTTTGTAGTTTCCTTATCTCTTGGTGCTTTAAATAGCCAAATTCTTTGTGCATATTTTAATAAGTTTTTAATATTTAATTCAAAGGATCCTTGGTTATATTGCAAGTATAAGCAACCTTGGCATGTTGAGATGATTTATTGTGCTAACCCTAACCCTCATGCCATGAGGAGTTTGTATTTGTTTTTCCTTTCTTTGGTTTTGCAAGGTTTGGATTCGAGGTCGAATCCTTTTCAAGAAGGGGAGGATGATACAAGACAAATGGCCATCATAACTTTTGATGCCATCAATCGTGGCCAACACATGGAGAATCTGATTTTGGACACCTTGAAGGCCTGAGAGTATGCATGAGGAAGTCATGAAGTCATTTTGGACACATAATAAAGCAAATTCGTGTGTGGAAGGTTGCTTGGAGGCTTGCCTTGATGACTACCCGAGGCTCCAAAGAATTGCAAGGGTTGAAGTGTGAAGAAGGAGTCCTTACACTCCATGACCGCCCCTTATTAAGGGTGTTTTGGTCTTTTTATGCCTTTTCTTTACACTCCATAGGAGCCTCTTTACATTAAGGGTAGTTTGGTCATGTGATGTAATAGTTATAAATAGGCTTCATTAGTCTTATTTTCTAGTTTGTTCATTATGGATATTTGAAAGACTTCTTCTTCTCTCTTTGAGAATGTAGTGTAGGGCTTGGAAAGGCCAAGTAGTGTAGGGCTTGGAAAAGCCATTATTGATCCTTGCTTAGAAACGGTGGTTGTAAGGCGGAGTTGATTCCCTTAGCGGTCACCATAAGAGTTTGGTGTTGTTATTGCGGGTCTTAGGGGTTTTATCGTTTGATACACGGTTTGGTTCCTATTTCTTGTAATCTCGTATGTCAAGCTATCTATCTTTTTGTAATCTTGTTAAGCTTGTGTTTATAATCTTAAAGTCTAGTGAAGCCGTGTGGGGCTCTTTCGATTCACTAGCACTCGTTGTTCAACTTGTTGTTCTTGTGATAGTTGTTTATCTTGTTGTTGTTGCTGAAATCTTGTGTTGTGGGTTTGATCTTGCATCACGCTTGTATGGGTATCACATCACAAAGTACTTCATTGTGGTAGTTTCCCATCTTAAACCGTATCACACATTGCCTTGTGACCTTTAATTTACCACATTCATTCAACCATTGTAACTTGTAAGAACTAGTGTGCGGTGTAGTTGGCAGCTTCAAGAAGTTTACCATAGCAACACTAACAATGTTTGCACAACTACCACTATCGATCGCCAAAGTGCACACACTCCCCTTTACAAGACACTTAGTATGGAATAGATTTTCCCTTTGACTTGGGTCATCGATTGCCTTACTAATCATGACGCGCCTAACCACAAAGTTTGGAACCACACACTCCCCTTCTTGTGGATAAACATCTTCACCATCATCACCATCATCATCATGTGGTCCATTATCGGGTTCCTCTCCATCTTGAGGCTCAGCCTCATCCTCTCCCTTTTCAAGGTCCACCTCCTCACCAAGGTAATACAATCTCCCTTCCCGTAGGATCATGTTGCGTTGGTTTGGACATTCATTGGCTTTATGTCCCCAACCTTGGCACTTGAAACATTGGAATCCCTTTGGGTTAGGATACTTGTGACCTTCCGATTTTGGAGGAATTTTGTGGACTGTTTTGGGCTCGGGCAGCCTTGTAGTGGCGGGTTGGTCCTTGTTCTTGGGACAACCCGAGGTGGCTTGTCCCCTTGCCTTGAAAGAAGATCTCTCTTTAAGTTCCCTTTCAATCTCAAGAGCCGCTTAGAAAATACCTTCAATGGTATCAAACTTGTGAAGTGTTAAATGAGTGGAGATCTCTTTGGTCAACCCACACTTGAATCGGATGACGTCATGACTGATTTGTTCCTCACGATGATCAAGTTTCAACATGAGTTGTTGAAACTCATCAAAATACGCCATCACACTCTTGTTACCTTGATACAAGTTGTACAATCTAGCAAGCAACTCATGGCGATATCTCTCAGGAAGGTACCGTTGTCTCATCAAGTACCTCAACCGAAACCAAGGTGGTGGTTTCCCATCAACTAATTCATTACCAAACCGCTTGACGTACTCCCACCAAGTGTTAGCATAACCCTCAAAATGAGCTATAGCATAGCAACCTTTCTTTTTTTCTGAGATATCATTAACTTGGAAAACTTTTTCACAAGCCGATTCCCAAGCTAAGTAGGCCTCGGGGTCACTTTCACCTTTAAAGAAGGGTAGGCTCAACTTGATGATGTTGATGCCTACATCTCTCTCTTGGTGTCGGTTTCCCCTTTCTCCACACCCTCGGTATCTCTTTGGATCTCCACGACCCCCTCTCATCTCCTCCTTCCTCATGTAAGCATCATCAAAGGCTCCATATCCTTCATAATCCTCTCTACTATATTCCTCAAAGTGGGTTGGATGGTTTTGGGCATTTTGGACTTGATTTGGAGGAGTTGGATTTTGTGGAGGTGGTGGTCTTTGGTTTAATGGAGCTTGGAATGGAGGATTCGGATTTGGCGGAGGTACTTGACGTCCAAATCCCTCTAGTGGTACATGAGGAGTTTGGAATTGTATTGGTCTAGTGGGGTCACGATTTGGAAGGAAAGGAGTGGTTTGGCTTGCGGCATTTAGTGGAGCTTGAGATGTATTTAGCATTTGGTGCAATGTTTCGGGAGTGATGGTTGCGGAGGAAGTTCTATCATGCCCATTGGTAGAAACATGTAGAGGAGTATAAGGGTGAGAGTTCCTTTGACTCTCCACTTGTTCTAATCTCCCACTAATAGTCGACACTTCTCCCTTTATTGCTGCCAAATCCCCCCTTACAGCCCCAAATTCCATATTCAACCTTTCAAGTGTTTGGGTAATGGCCTCAAGAGTGACCCTCATGGAGTCAAGAGCATTAGTATCCACATTTTGGGACGTGGTACCTTCCATTGCCAAGGTATTACACTCTTTGGATCACCTCACAATTGAGTTCCTCAAGTGTTGTAGATTGTCTAGTAACCCGTGAATCCTTTAAGGTATGAGTAAGCTCTTATCCGGAGTGGATTTTTGTTTGAAGACTCAAAGAATTCTCGTCGGACTAGAACCAAGAAGTAACAACGTATTCAAAATATAAAAAGCACCCAAGTAATCGTTGACATGAACAACGGATTCAAAGGACTAATTGACAACCTAGTAGGAATGTACTAGTTTGTTAATTAGTTCTAGAACCAAGTAAGGAAACCAATAATCAACCATTATAAACTAGGAAAAGAGTATCCAAATTTGAGCTTATTAGTGACGTGGCAGCATGTAATTGGTCTTAGGCCCACACGAATTATTTTTTTTTGTCAAAAATCTGAAATTTCAAGATTCACACAACTTATAATGGATGACAATGGTTTTGGAGGGAAGGTAAGTCTTGTACTCTTTTTCAACTTTTCAAACTTAAAAGATAAGATTTGACTATACTAATCCCACAAAACAAGGTTCCGTGATTTAAGGAAAAGTGGTTGTCAAGTCTAGGAAGTGATGTGTGCAAGTCTTCTCATCAACAACTTTATAACTTTTGTCTTACAACCTTTTGGATCTATTTTATACTTTTGTTGTCTTAAATTGTAATAATAGATGAAGAACAAGATGAACACCACAACAACCTTCAAGAACACAACATCAACTTCTTTAAGAACATAACACAATAGCCACCAATGGTCATCAACAATGTACAACCTACGGCCCACTTCAAGTCACCACAACAATAGTCAATATTATAAGCTCAACTTTAGATCTAGACACTTTTAGTGTTGGTGAGAAAGAAACCAACACTAGAAACACACTAAACAAGTAAATAACACCTAGATCTAAACACACAACACTGATCTCGGTTGAGACAAGAAGACAGATAAATTTCTCTTTTTTTAAAAACAAAATCGAGATAGCCCAAGATTGGTAGTGTAGGAACACAACCAGCCTTGCTCTGATACCAAATGATACACTATCAAGTCCACAAACACAAGTTCCCAACGTAAAGCCACAAAATTAACAAACTAACACCAAAAATCAGCAAGTTGAACAACAAGTGCTAGTGAATCGAAAGAGCCCCACCCGACTTCACTAGACTTCAAGATTACAAATACAACATTAACAATATCACAAAAAGATAGTAAATTGACATAAAAGATTCAAGAGTCTAATAACCCTAACAACAAGAAAGGACCCTAAGACTATTGAATATTAACACCAAGTTCTTACTTGGACCAAGAGGAACTCTATGACCTCAAGATCCTTGTTTCTAGCCAAGATACAACACAGGTATCCCTCTCTTGTGAGCTGAAATAGAGAGAGAGAGAACCAAAATATTACAAGTCTTATGTCTCAAAATAATAATGGAAGAACTACCCAAATAACCCTAATATGTTCTATTTATATTACAAGGCAAAATGAGGCAAAATGACCATCTTGTCCTTTTCATGGGGGCCGGCCTTGGAGTGTAAGTTTATTACACTTCAAGGTCCCTCTTCACACTTAAAAGACTTTAAATCCTTAGGTGGATGATACGGGTCCAACAAGTACCCGACCATTCACACGAAGTCAAGCTCGGGAGTTACAAAAACTCCAAGCCTTATTCATGCAAATGGCCGTGTGTGAGTTGGTCATTGAACCACCTAAGGATCTAAATGTTTTAAGGTGTGAAGATGGGCCTTGAAGTGTAATAAACTTACACTCCAAGGCCTCCATGGCCGGCTGCTCCAACATGGCCCATATGGTCATTTTTGTCTTTCATTTGGCTTGTAATATAAATAGACAAGCTTAGAATTATTTTGCCTTAGTTTTCTCATTGTAATTTCAAGACAAAGGACTTGTAATATTTCTCTCTCTCTCTCTTCCATTGGGAGGCAGATTCGGCCAAGCTCCAAGAGTGAAGCTTGTGTTGTGATTTGGCTAGAAACAAGGATCTTGAGGTTATTGAGTTCCTCTTGGTCTAAGTAAGAACTTGGTGTTTATATTCAATAGTCTTAGGGTCCTCTCTTGATGTTAGGGTTCTTAGTCTCTTGAATATTATATGTCAAGTTATCTATCTTTTATTATCTTGTTGTTCTTGTCTTTGAGATCTTGAAGTCTAGTGAAGCCGGGTGGGGCTCTTTCGATTCACTAGCATTTGTGTTGGTTGCTGTTTTTGTTTTTGTTTTTGTTGGAATCTTTGTGTTGTGGACTTGATCTTGTATCATTTGGTATCAAAGCAAGACCGGTTGTGTTCCAACACAACCCATCTTGGGCTTGTTCTCGGATTAAAAAAAAAAAAAAAAAAAAAAATTTCTGAAATCTGTCCATTGAAGACAAATTCGAGAATGTTGTTGTATGTTTAGATCTAGGTGTTATTTTGCTTGTTTAGTGTGTTTCTAGTGTTGCTTTCTTTCTCACCAACACTAAAGTGTCTAGATCTAAAAGTTGAGCTTGAAAACTTGACCATTGTTGTGGTGACTTGAAGTGGTTGAAAGTTGTATGTTGTTGATGACAAAATTGGTGGTTGTGTGTTATGTGCTTGAAGAAGTTGATGAAGGTTGTTGAGGTGTTCATCTTTTAAAACTTGTTCATCTTGTTCATCTTGTTGTGTTCAAGTTGCAAGACAAGTCATAAAGTTGTTGGTGAAAGACTTGCACCCATCACTTCCTAGTCTTGCCAACCACTCTTCCCTAATTCAAGGAGCCTTGTTTTGTGGGACTAGTTAGTCAAACCTAACCCTTTGAGCTTGAAAGGTTGAAAAGACTACAAGACTATTATTTTCCCTCTAAAAACATATTGTCATCCTTCACAAGTTGTATGAATATTGATTTTCAGATTTGTGACAAAAAAAAATAAATATAGAATCTACATATAAGTTATATAGACAAACCGTGTGGGCCCAAGACCAATTGCATGCTGCCACGTCACCCCTAAGCTCAACTTTGGATAATTTTCTAGTTTCTAATTGTTGATTCTTAGTTTCCTTACTTGGTTCTAGAACTAATTAACAAACTAGTACATTCCTACTAGATTGTCAATTAGTCCTTTGAATTCGTTTGTTCGTGTCAACGTTTACTTGAGTGCTTTTATCTTTTGAATACGTTGCTGATTTTTGGTTCTAGTCCGACAAGAATTCTTTGAATCTTCAAACAAGAATCCACTCCGGATAAGAGCTTACTCATACCTTAAAGGATTCACGGTTACTAGCCAATTTACAACACTTGTGGAACACAGGCGTGTGGTGATCTAAAGAGTATAATATCTTGACAATGGATGGGACCTCGTCCCATAACGTGGATACTAATGCACTTGACTCTATGAGGGTCACTCTTGAGGCCGTTACCCGGACACTTGAAAGGTTGAATTCGGAATTTGGGGCCGTGAGAGGGGACTTGGCAGCAATCAAGGGAGAAGTGTCAACTATTAGTGGGAGATTAGAACAAGTGGAAAGTCAAAGGAACTCTCGTCCTTCTACTCCTCTACATGTCTCTACCAATGGGCATGATAGGACTTCCTCCGCAACCATCACCCCCGAAACAGTCCACCAAATGCTAAATGCACCCCAAGCTCCACTAAATGCCGCAAGCCAAACCACCTTTTTCCCTCCAAACCGTGACCCCACTAGACCAATACATTTCCAAGCTCCTCAAGTTCCACAAGAGGGATTTGGACGTCAAGCACCACCCCTAAACCCGAACCCTCCATTCCAAGCTCCATTAAACCAAAGACCCCAAAATTCGATGCCTCCGAATCAAGTCCAAAATGCCCAAGACCGGCCAGCCCCCTTTGAAGGATATGGTAGAGAGGAGTATGAAGGGTATGGAGCCTTTGATGATGCTTACATGAGGGAGGAGGAGATAAGAGGGGGTCGTGGAGATCCAAGGAGATACCGAGGGTATGGAGATAGGGGAAACCGACACCAAGAGAGAGATGGAGGCATCAACACCATCAAGTTGAACCTACCAATCTTTAAAGGTGATAGTGACCCCAAGGCCTACTTAGCTTGGGAATCGGCTTGTGATAAAGTTTTCCAAGTTAATGACATCTCGGAAGAAAAGAAGGGTTGCTATGCTATAGCTCATTTTGAGGGTTATGCTAACACTTGGTGGGAGTATGTCAAGCGGTTTGGTAATGAACTCGTTGATGGGCAGCCACCACCTTGGTATCGATTGAGGTATTTGATGAGGCAACGATACCTTCCCGAGAGATATCGCCATGAGTTGCTTGCTAGATTGTATGGCTTGCGTCAAGGTAACAAGAGTGTGATGGCATATTTTGATGAGTTTCAACAACTCATGTTGAAACTTGATCATCGTGGGGAGCAAATCAGTCACGACATCATCCGGTTCAAGTGTGGGTTGAACAAAGAGATCTCCACTCATTTAACACTTCACAAGTTTGAAACCGTCGACGGTATTTTCCAAGCGGCTCTTGAGATTGAAAGGGAACTTAAAGAGAGGTCATCTTTCAAGACAAGGGGACAAGCCCCCTCGGGTTGGCCCAAAAATAAGGACCAACCCGCCACTACAAGGCTGCCCGAGCCCAAAATAGTCCCCAAGATTCCTCCAAAATCGGAGGCTCACAAGTATCCTAACCCAAAGGGATTCCAATGTTTCAAGTGCCAAGGTTAGGGGCATAAGGCCAATGAATGTCCAAATCGACGCAATGTGATCCTACGAGAAGGGAGAGTGTATTACCTTAGTGAAGAGGTGGGACCCGAACGGGGAGAAGAAGAGGCCGAGCCTCAAGATGGAGAGGAAATCGAGGATGGACCACATGATGATGGTGGTGACGATGGTGAAGATGTTTATCCGCAAGAAGGGGAGTGTGTAATTCCAAACTTTGTGGTTAGGCGCGTCATGATTAGTAAGGCAATAGATGACCCAAGTCAAAGGGAAAATCTATTCCATACTAAATGTCTTGTAAAGGGAAGTGTGTGTACCTTGGTGATTGATAGTGGTAGTTGTACAAATGTTGTAAGTCATGCTATGGTAAACTTCTTGAAGTTACCAACTACTCCGCACACTAGTCCTTACAAGTTACAATGGTTGAATGATTGTGGTGAATTAAGGGTCGCAAGGCAATGCGTGATACGGTTTAAGGTGGGAAACTACCACGATGAAGTGCTTTGTGACGTGATACCAATGTAAGCATGTCACTTGTTGCTAGGTAGACCTTGGCAATATGATAGGTCTACTAAACACGATGGGAGGTCCAATCGGTATACACTTGAGAAGGATGGCCGAAAGGTTACTCTTCATCCGCTTTCGCCTTCCCAAGTAAATGAGTGGCATCAAAGGATGAGGGAATTGAAGGAAAAGGGAAAGGAATCCGAAAAGGGAGAAAAGGGAGGGAGTTCCGTAGGTGGGGCAGTGGGGCCATCCAAGGCTGCCCCAACGGCAAAGGGGACTGAAAACATGGTGATGTTGGTTAGGAAGAAGGAACTCTTCGTGGATCATGATGAGGACACGCCTATGTTACTCTTGGCTCATTGTTTTAATACTAACCCCACTAATTCTTCCATTTCCCCTTTGATTTCTTGTGTGTTGCAGGATTATGAGGACGTATTTCCTAAGGAACTTCCGCAAGGATTGCCCCCGCTTCGGGGAATTGAGCACCAAATTGACTTTGTGCCGGGATCATAATTACCAAACAAGCCGGCTTATAGGAGCAATCCTACGGACACCAAGGAATTGCAACGTCAAGTTGAAGAGCTCCTCAACAAAGGGTATGTCAAGGAGAGCATGAGCCCGTGTGCTATTCCGGTGCTATTAGTGCCAAAGAAAGACGGAACGTGGCGCATGTGTGTGGACTGCCGAGCCATCAACAAAATTACGGTAAAATATCGCCACCCTATTCCTCGGTTAGATGACATGCTAGATGAGTTGAATGGGTCATGTTTGTTTTCCAAGATTGATTTAAGGAGTGGCTATCACCAAATAAGAATGCAACCCGGTGATGAATGGAAAACCGCCTTCAAGACCAAGTTTGGTCTCTATGAATGGATGGTTATGCCATTAGGCCTAACAAATGCTCCAAGTACTTTTATGAGGCTAATGAATCATGTGATGAGGCCATTTATTGGAAAGTTTGTTGTTGTCTACTTTGATGATGTCTTGGTGTATAGCAAGTCCTTAGAAGAGCATGTGATGCATTTACAATGTGTGCTTGATGTCCTTAGGAAGGAAAAATTGTATGCAAATCTGGAAAAGTGCTCTTTTGGTGTCAATGAAGTTGTTTTCTTGGGTTTTGTTGTTAGTTCAAGAGGGGTCGAAGTGGATGAATCCAAGATAGATGCTACCAAAAATTGGCCAACCCCACAAAACATTGGAGAAGTAAGAAGCTTCCACGGGTTGGCTAGTTTTTATAGAAGGTTTGTCAAAGGATTTAGCACCATAGCCGCCCCCTTGACCGAGGTCATTCGGAAAGAACAACCCTTCAAGTGGGGTGTCGAGCAAGCTAAGGCATTTGAAGCCTTGAAAGCTATGCTCATCTCCGCACCGTTGTTACAATTGCCCAACTTTGATAAGACCTTCGAGGTCGAGTGCGATGCGAGTAAAGTAGGCATAGGGGCTGTTTTGATGCAAGATTTGAAACCCATTGCTTACTTTAGCGAAAAGCTCAAAGGAGCAACTCTAAACTACTCCACGTATGATTTAGAGTTGTATGCCTTGATTAGAGCCTTGGCCACTTGGCAACACTACTTATGGCTCAATGAGTTCGTGATCCGAACGGACCATGAATCCTTAAAGCATCTTCGGGCCCAAGACAAGCTTAACAAACGGCATGCCAAATGGATTGAGTTTCTTGAGACCTTCCCTTATGTTATCCAATACAAAAAGGGTAAGGACAATGTAGTGGCCGATGCTTTGTCTAGAAAACATGTCCTTGTGTCCACCTTGTCATCAAAATTGATGGGTTTTGAGAGTTTAAGAGAATTGTATCCCAAGGACCCTCACTTTGCTCCTATCTTTAGGGAATATGAAGAATTGGGTAGGGACAAGTGGGATTCGGCTAGGGGTTCAAATCCCTATGCCAAGTTTGATGGTTACTTATTTAAAGGTAGACGATTGTGTGTACCCTCTAGCTCTTGGAGAGAATTGTTTGTGAGGAAAGCACATGATGGCGGTCTAATGGGTCATTTTGGGGTCGAAAAGACCCTCGGAATATTGGAGGAGCAATTCTATTGGCCCAAAATGCGCAAGGATGTGGCTAGGATTTGCGGCCAATGTGTAGAATGCAAGAGAGCCAAATCTCGGCTCCTACCTCATGGGTTGTACACCCCGCTGCCCACTCCTCTACGTCCTTGGCTTGATATATCTATGGACTTTGTGTTAGGGCTGCCAAGGACTCGACGAGGCCGGGATAGTATTTTTGTTGTAGTTGACCGGTTTTCTAAAATGGCGCACTTTATTCCTTGCTCTAAATGTGATGACGCCCCTAGCGTGGCCTCGTTGTTTGTTGATAATGTTGTTAGATTGCATGGTGTCCCGAGGACCATTGTGAGTGATAGGGACTCTAAGTTCCTAAGCCACTTTTGGAAGTCCATGTGGGGTAGGCTTGGTACCAAGTTATTATTCTCTACGTCCTGCCACCCACAAACCGATGGCCAAACGAAAGTAGTAAATAGGACTTTGGGTGCTATGCTACGTTCCATGGTTAAGGGAAAAATGACTTCTTGGGAAGAGCACTTACCATTGATTGAGTTTGCATATAACCGTGTCATACACTCAAGTACGGGAATGACTCCCTTTGAGTGTGTATACGGCCTCAACCCCCTCACCCCTTTGGATTTAACGCCTTTGCCAAGTGATCTCATGATTAGCTTAGAAGGAAGCAAGCGGGCAGATTCTATGAAGAAGTTACATGAGAAGGTGCGGCTTCAACTTGAGAAGAAAAACCAAGACATGGCAAGGAGGGCCAACAAGGGAAGAAAGAAAGTCATCCTTGAACCGGGAGATTGGGTGTGGGTGCATCTTCGGAGGGATCGGTTTCCATCCCAAAGAAAGTCCAAATTGATGCCGAGGGGTGATGGTCCATTCCAAGTACTCGAGAAAATCAATGACAACGCCTATAAAATTGACCTTCCACCGGAATATCAAGTGCACCACACTTTTAACGTTTGTGATCTTTCTCTCGTGGAGGCGGTTGAAGACGACCAAGTGCTGAATTTGAGGTCAAATTCCTCTCAAGATGGAGAGGATGATACGGGTCCAACAAGTACCCGACCATTCACACGAAGTCAAGCTCGGGAGTTACAAAAACTCCAAGCCTTATTCATGCAAATGGCTGTGTGTGAGTTGGTCATTGAACCACCTAAGGATCTAAATGTTTTAAGGTGTGAAGATGGGCCTTGAAGTGTAATAAACTTACACTCCAAGGCCTCCATGGCCGGCTGCTCCAACATGGCCCATATGGTCATTTTTGTCTTTCATTTGGCTTGTAATATAAATAGACAAGCTTAGAATTATTTTGCCTTAGTTTTCTCATTGTAATTTCAAGACAAAGGACTTGTAATATTTCTCTCTCTCTCTCTTCCATTGGGAGGCAGATTCGGCCAAGCTCCAAGAGTGAAGCTTGTGTTGTGATTTGGCTAGAAACAAGGATCTTGAGGTTATTGAGTTCCTCTTGGTCTAAGTAAGAACTTGGTGTTTATATTCAATAGTCTTAGGGTCCTCTCTTGATGTTAGGGTTCTTAGTCTCTTGAATATTATATGTCAAGTTATCTATCTTTTATTATCTTGTTGTTCTTGTCTTTGAGATCTTGAAGTCTAGTGAAGCCAGGTGGGGCTCTTTCGATTCACTAGCATTTGTGTTGGTTGCTGTTTTTGTTTTTGTTGTTGTTGGAATCTTTGTGTTGTGGACTTGATCTTGTATCAGTGGATCAGTCACCAACTCACACACGGCCATTTGTATGAACAAAGCTTGGAGTTTTTGTAATTCCCGAGCTTGGCTTCGTGTGAAAGGTCGTGTACTTGTTGGACAGCTTGTCCCACCCGTATCAACATGCCAGCGCAGATGGTGGCCAGTGGCACCTGTGGCCTTGACCTGCATGGGCAGGTGCCCATCTGTGTGGGCAGGTGCCCTAGTTCGGCTGCCAAGTTAAATTTTAAAGGAATGGGTCACTTTTGGGCCCAAGTATGTAATAAATGACCCATGGGTATAAATACCCCACACCATGCTTTATTTTCCTTAGTTTTTTCTTGAATATTGATGAACAAATCTCTTGAGAGAGTTTTTGGTAAGAGTTTGTTGAAGGTTTGCTTAGTAACGCGTGGTTTCGAGGGCGTTTCGATTCCCTCTTGGTCACCGTAGGAATTAGGTGTAGTTGATGAATGTAATTCGAGGGTTCTAGGGTTTAATATATCCTATTGTTCTTGAATACTCATCTACGTGTGTCTAATTTTTCATCTATCTATTGATTATCTTTTCAGTTCTTAGTTAAATTCTAGTTTTTGTAGTTTTCCGGTTATCATTTGGTATCAGAGCTGAGCTTGATTTCATTCCCATGAATTCAATCTTGGGTCTCGTTATCTAGAAAAAAAAAAGTGTCAAAAAAAAGTTTTTACAAAACCCCAAAAAGATTTTTGAGTTTTTGAGTCTTGTTTGAGTTTCTATTGTTAGATTTGTCTCCTCTAAAAATATCTAGGTCGGAATCTTGAGCCTTAGCTTTGATTTGAGGAGATTTGGCGAAAATCCCATTGTTGAGCTTGAAGTTCTTGAGAAAAAGTAAAGTGGATTGTGAAATCTGAAAATTTTGGTGTGGATTTGAGGGTTAAAATCATTAGAAAAGTGTTTCCCACGTTGAAGGGGCCTCATATTTGAAGTTTCATGGATTTCCGAGCCAAAATGAATTAGTTGAAAAATTTGAAGTTCTTGGTGTTCTTGAGGATCTTCAAATCTTCAAGAAAAAGAATCCTCCAAAAAGGTATTGTTAGATCCAAAAAGGAAGCAAGAGAAAAGTGTTTGGGTGTTGGTACAAGGAATATCCCCAAAGAAAAAGGAATATTCTCGGAGAGAGAACCCAAAAGGGCCCACAGAAGAGAAAAATTCAGAGCTTTCAGGTGCATTGTCCAGCCCCATCTGTACCCTACCTGCGCACGCAGGAGGGCCATCTGTGGCCGCAGGTGACCAATGCAGGTCACCTGCCGAGTTTCTGTTATCATTTGCGTTCGTCCACCTGCGTGGGCAGGTCACAAGCTGCGTCCACAGGTCGTTCAAAACGCACCTCAACACTTAAAAATCAACTTTGCTCAGGTTCCATCCTTTTAGTTTCATTCATTGAATCCTAATCTTAATTCTCGATTCTAAAACTAATTAACCACTAGTAATTCACCTACTTAGTTGGTTGGTTAGTTCTTGAGTTTGTTTTCCTTCTTTGTCCTATTTTTTTTTGGCTTTTCTAGTTTTTTTTTCGTCGTTACTTCTTGACTCAAGTCCGTAAATATTTCTTTTGAGTCTTTCAAACAAAAATCCAATCCGATCAAGAGAAGAGAATTGATACCTCAATTACCACCCGGAGAATAAGCCAATCTTTAACATTTGCAAACTCATGCGTGAGGCATACAAAGGTGTGTAGAGTTGTGAGGTTCTTTATTTAACGCTAACTTGATTGTTGTTTGTGTTTAGTGTCTTTTCTAATAGGTACAATGGCCACGGAGGGTGAGACACCATCAACTAGGGATGTCAACACTTCAAATGCGATCTTGGCAGCACTTGAATCATTAAGCCGTAGAATGGAATCCATGGACGGGAGAATGGGAGCCATGGAAGGTCATATGACCACACTCCAAGGAAGTATGTCTACCATGGGTGGAAAGATAGTGAACATGGAAGGTCGTCTAAACTCCACCCAATACCCTACTCAAAACTACCATGCCTCATCTAGAGGACATGCTCAAGACGCATCCGCTACTATCTCCCCAGAAACACTCCATAAAATGTTCAATCCACCAAGACAAACACAAGACCCCATAACCCAAACCACTAATTATCCACATAATCGAAACCCTGTCTGTCCACTACAACCCCAATTCAACCAAGCCAATCAAGAAGGACCACAAGACCAAATTCCCCACAACCAAGACCTACCCCAAGCACCACCAAACCAAAACCCTCCACCTCAAGCTCTACTAGACCGAATTCCCCCACTCCAAATACCCCGTAACCAAAATCAGCCCATTCAAGTTGAGGAAATAGGAGAAGAGGACCCACAAGTTGAGTTTGAAGGGTATGATGAAGAGGCCATGCATACGGAGTATTGGAGGAATAGACCCTTGCCTAAACAAGGATTTCGAGGTCGAGGAGGAAGATTCGGTCCGGCACCTTATGGAAGAGGAAACTTAGGGAATCGTCCACAAGGAGAGCACCAACAGAATTACAATGATAATCAAGGTGGCAAGGGAGGTCGAGATAATGGGATCAATTCAATCAAGAATAGTCTTCCAATTTTCAAAGGAGAGAGTGATCCCGAAGCTTATTTAACATGGGAGTCTACTTGTGAAAGAATCTTTCAAGCCAATGATCTCACCGATGACAAGAAGAGTTGCTACGCCATAGCCCAATTCGAAGAATTTGCTATCACATGGTGGGAATATGCCAAGCGATTTGAAAGTGTCTTGAATAATGGACAACCACCACCATGGGATGCTTTGAAGGCTCTCATGAGGAGAAAGTATGTGCCGAAAAGGTGTAGACATGAGTTACTTGCCATGTTGTACAACCTAAGGCAAGGGAGCAAGAATGTCTAAACTTACTTTGATGAGATTCAACAATTGATCTTGAAACTTGAATATTAAGAGAATGCGAAACATTCCGTCATCCGTTTCAAGGTTGGTTAGAACAAAGAAATCTCCTCATCCATGACGTGCCATAAGTTTGCTACCTTAGAGGAAATCTTTCAAGGGGCCTAAGAAGTTGAAAGAAACATCAAGGAGCAGACATATCTCAAACCCAAGGGGTACTCATCCACTAATCCATAGAGTAAGAGCAAAGAGGTAGCCCAACCTTCTTCGGGATGGAGCAAGAATAAGGACCTCCACAAGTATTATGACAAGAAGCCCGTTGAGAAGCCTAATCCAAGATACCCACCAAGGAATGAAGGTAACAAGTATCCAACTCCCAATCCTAAAGGTTTCCAATGTTTCAAGTGTCAAGGTTGGGGACACAAGGCAAATGAGTGTCCCAATCGGAGGAATGTAATCCTTAGAGAAGGGAGGATATTCTACCTTAGGGAAGAGGTGGGACAAAAAGGTGATAATGAAGGCGAAGCCCAAGAAGGAGAGATTTTAGAAGAAGATGAGCAAGTAGAGGAAGGAAATGAGGATGCTTGGCCTCAAGATGGAGAGTTTGAGGTTCCAAACTTTGTGGTAAGATGAGTGATGATTAGTAAGACCATAGATGACCCTAGTCAAAGGGAAAATCTATTCCATACTAAATGTCTTATCAAAGAGAATATATGCTCATTGGTCATCGATAATGGAAGTTGCGCAAATGTAGCTAGTGCTACCATGGTTAATTTCTTAAAGTTACCCACAACCAAGCATGTCGTACCTTACAAGCTCCAATGGTTAAACGAGTGTGGAGAATTAAAAGTGACTAGGCAAGTTGTGATCCGATTCAAGATTGGGAATTACCATGATGAAATACTATGTGATGTCATTCCCATGCAAGCGTGTCATATTTTGCTTGGAAGACCATACGATCGTTCAACCAAACATGATAGAAGAACAACCCGGTATTCTCTTGAGTTGAATGGTCGAAAGTTTACCCTCCACCCTATTTTACCATCACAAGTGAATGAGGTACATCAAAGAATGAGGGAGTTGAAGGAGAAGGGTAGTAAAGAAGGGGGGGGGGAGGAACCCCATGAAGAGGAGAATGATGAAGCAAAAGAGAGGAGGAAGTTGAAGGGGAAGACCCAAATGGTGATGTTGGCAAGAAATAAAGATTTGTTTGAGGAGGCTAATGATGAGGAGCCCATCCTCCTTTTAGCTCATGCCTTTCATGCTAACCACTCTACTACTTCCCCTATTCCCCATTTTATTTTTCTTATTTTGCAGGAATTCGAATATGTGTTTCCAACGGAGATACCACAAGGGTTATCCCCACTTCGTGGAATTGAGCATCAAATAGACTTCCTGTCGGGCTCACAATTGCCTAACAAACCGACTTATAGAAGTAACCCAATGGACACCAAAGAGCTTCAAACAAAAGTTGAGGACCTTCTCAACAAGGGATATATCAAAGAAAGAATGAGCCCATGTGCGGTTCCGGTACTATTGTGATACACTATCAAGTCCACAACACAAGGTTCCAACAGCCAACAACAAGAAGAACAACTAACACAAGATTAACAAGTTGAACAACAAATGCTAGTGAATCGAAAGAGCCCCACACGGCTTCACTAGACTTCAAGAATACAAACACAATCTTAACAAGATCACCAAAGATAGTAACTTGACATATAAGATTCAAGAGTCTAAGAACCCTAACAACAAGAGAGGACCCTAAGACTATCGAATATTAACACCAAGTTCTTACTTGGACCAAGAGGAACTCTATGACCTTAAGATCCTTGTTTCTAGCCAAGATACAACATAAGTATCACTCTACTTGTGAGATGGAGTAGAGAGAGATCCTCAATTTTACAAGTGATATGTTTCAAAATGATAATGGAAGAACTACTCAAAATAACCCTAATTTGTCTATTTATATTACACCCCAAAGGGAAAAGAAAATGACCAGCTTGCCCTTCTTGCCATAGGGCGGTCTTGGAGTGTAAGTTTATTACACTTCAAGGTCCCTCTTCACACTTAAAACATTTAGACCATTAGGTGGATTAGTCACCAACTCACACACGACCATTTGCATGAACAAGGCATGAAGTTTTTGCAATTCCCGAGCTTGGCTTCGTGTGAATGGTCGTGGACTTGTTGGACAGCTTGCTCCACCCGTATCATCCTCTCCTTCTTGAGAGGAATTCGACCTCAAATTCGACATTTGGTCATCTTCAATCGCCTCCACGAGAGAAAGATCACACATGTTGAAGGTGTTGTGCACTTGATAATCTGGTGGAAGGTCAATCTTGTAGGCGTTGTCATTGATTTTCTCAAGTACTTGGAATGGACCATCACCCCTCGGCATCAATTTGGACTTTCTTTGAGATGGGAACCGATCCTTCCGAAGATGCACCCACACCCAATCTCTCGGTTCAAGAATGAATTTCTTTCTCCCCTTGTTGGCCCTCCTTGCAATTTCTTGGTTTTTCTTCTCAAGTTGAAGCCGCACCTTCTCATGTAACTTCTTCATAGAATATGCTCGCTTGATTCCATCTAAGCTAATCATGAGATCACTTGGAAAAGGCGTTAAATCCAAAGGGGTAAGGGGGTTGAGGCCGTATACACACTCAAAGGGAGTCATTCCCATACTTGAGTGTATGACACGGTTATAAGGAAATTTAATCAATGGTAAGTGCTCTTCCCAGGAAGTCATTTTTCCCTTAACCATGGAACGTAGCATAGCACCCAAGGTCCTATTTACTACTTTTGTTTGGCCATCGATTTGTGGGTGGCAGGACGTAGAGAACAACAACTTGGTACCAAGCCTACCCCACATGGACTTCAGGAAATGGCTTAGGAACTTAGAGTCCCTATCACTCACAATGGTCCTCGGAACACCCTGCAATTTAACAACATTATCAACAAATAAAGAGGCCACACCAGGTGCGTCATCACATTTAGAGCAAGGAATAAAGTGCACCATTTTAGAAAACCAATTGACTACAAAAAAGATACTATCCCGGCCTCGTCGAGTCCTTGGCAGCCCCAACACGAAATTCATAGATATATCAAGCCATGGACATACAGGGGTGGGAAGTGGGGTGTACAACCTGTGAGGTAGGAGCCAAGATTTAGCTCTCTTGCATTCTACACATTGGCCGTAAATCCTAGCCACATCCTTGCGCATTTTGGGCCAATAGAATTGCTCCTCCAATATTCTGAAGGTCTTTTCGACCCCAAAATGACCCATTAGACTGCCATCATGTGCTTCCCTCACAAACAACTCTCTCCAAGATCTAGAGGGTACACATAATCCCCACTTGTCCCTACCCAATTCTTCGCATTCCCTAAAGATAGGAGCAAAGTGAGGGTCCTTGGGATACAATCCTCTTAAGCTCTCAAAACCCATCAATTTTGATGACAAAGTGGACACAAGAGCATGTTTTCTAGACAAAGCATCGGCTACCACATTGTCCTTACCCTTTTTGTATTGGATAACATATGGGAAGGTCTCAAGAAACTCAATCCATTTGGCATGCCGTTTGTTAAGCTTGTCTTGGGCCCGAAGATCCTTTAAGGATTCATGGTCCGTTCGGATCACGAACTCCTTTGGCCATAAGTAGTGTTTCCAAGTGGCCAAGGCTCTAATCAAGGTATACAACTCTACATCATACGTGGAGTAGTTTAAAGTTGCTCCTTTGAGCTTTTGACTAAAGTAAGCAATGGGTCTTAAATCTTGCATCAAAACAGCCCCTATGCCTACTTTACTCGCATCGCACTCGACTTCGAACGTCTTATCAAAGTTGGGCAATTGCAACAAGGGTGCGGAGATGAGCATAGCTTTCAACGCTTCAAAAGCCTTAGCTTGCTCATTACCCCACTTGAAGGGTTGTTCTTTCCGAATGACCTCGGTCAAGGGGGCGGCTATGGTGCTAAATCCTTTGACAAACCTTCTATAAAAACTAGCCAACCCGTGGAAGCTTCTTACTTCTCCAACGGTTTGTGGGGTTGGCCAATTTTTGATAGCGTTTATCTTGGATTCATCCACTTCGACCCCTCTTGAACTAACAACAAAATCCAAGAAAACAACTTCATTAACACCAAAGGAGCATTTTTCCAGATTTGCATACAATTTTTCCTTTCTAAGGACATCAAGCACACTTTGTAAATGCATCACATGCTCTTCTAAAGACTTGCTATAAACCAAGACATCATCAAAGTGGACAACAACAAACTTTCCAATAAATGGCCTCATCACATGATTCATTAGCCTCATAAAAGTACTTGGAGCGTTTGTTAGGCCGAAGGGCATAACCATCCATTCATAGAGACCAAACTTGGTCTTGAAGGCGGTTTTCCAGTGCACTCCATGTGCCATTTTGCCCTCCTTGGCTTCCGTTTGGTCCCTTCAAAGCCCCTTGATCCTCCTTAGATGCAATCACCGCCACGTAGCACCCATTTGATGGTAATAGGATGTCATCAAGTACCTCCCGTTTCATGAACATTCCTTCAAGCGCTTGGAGTTCTCTTTCTTGACTTCTAGTGAACGGTTTGGTCCGGATTTGGATTGTATCATCCTCTCCATCTTGAGAAGAATTTGACCTCAAATTCTCATCCTCTATCATATCAAAGGGTGAGAGATCGCACACATTAAATATGTTGTGCACTTGATACTTCGGTGGGAGGTCAACCTTGTAAGCATTGTCATTTATCCGCTTAAGTACTTGGAATGGGCCATCACCTCGATGCATCAATTTAACCTTTCTTTGGGTTGGGAACTGGTCCTTTCAGAGATGTACCCATACCCAATCGCCCGATTCAAGTACAAGTCTTCTCCTCCCTTTATTCACTCTCTTGGATATTTCTTGATTCTTTTTCTCAAGATGAAGCCTCACTTTCTCATGCATCTTCTACATTGCTTCCGCCCTTTTTCTCCCATCTAAGCTAATCATAACATCACTAGACAAAGGAGTGTGTTCTAAGGGGGTTAGGGGGTTAAAACCATAAACACATTCAAAGGGAGTCATACCAATAGTCGAGTGAATAACACGATTGTAAGCAAATTCGACTAGGGGTAAGTGATCCTCCCAAGAGGCCATTTTCCCTTTAACCATGGTGCAGAGCATAGAACCCAAGGTTTTATTCACAACCTTGGTTTGACCGTCGGTTTGTGGGTGGAGAGATGTTGAGAAAAGTAATTTGGTGCCAAGCCTACCCCACAATGTCCTCTAAAAGTGACTAAGGAACTTAGAGTCCCGATCACTAACAATGGTCCGGGGAATTCCATGTATCTTGACAATATGTTCTATAAACAAGGATGCCACATTGTAGGCATCAACACACTTGTGACACTGAATAAAATGATCTATTTTTGAGAACCGATCAACCACAACAAAGATACTATCTCTTCCCCTCCTTGTCCTAGGTAATCCCAATACAAAGTCCATAGATATGTCAAGACATGGATGTAGGGGAGTGGGAAGTGGGGTATATAACCCTTGAGGGAGAAGGTGTGACTTCGCACTTCTACAATCCATACATTGACCACAAATTTGTGCAACATCATGATGCATTTTGGGCCAATAGAATTGTTCCTCTAGGATTCCAAGGGTCTTGTTAATTCCAAAGTGACCCATCATACCACCATCGTGTGCCTCTCTTACAAACAACTCTCTCCAAGAGCTAGAGGGAACACACAATCTCTTTCCTTTGAATAGGAATCCATCAAACCTTGAGTAGGGTATAGAAGTTCTATCCCTAAGCCATTTTTCCCTTTCCCATTCCTCACAATCCTTAAAGATTTTAGCAAATTTGGGGTCCTCGGATACAATGTCTTCAACCATTCAAACCCAATCAATTTAGAAGATAAGGTACTAAGTAACACATGTTATCGGGACAAGGCATCGGCCACAACATTCTCCTTCCCCCTTTTGTATTGGATTACATAAGGAAAAGTTTCTAAGAATTCAATCCACTTGGCATGCCATTTGTTCAACTTATCTTGGGCCCTAAGGTGTTTCAAAGATTCATGGTCAGTTCGAATCACAAATTCCTTAGGCCACAAGTAGTGTTACCAATTGCCCAAATCCCTAATCAAGGCATACAACTCAAGATCATACGTAGAGTAGTTCAAGGTTGCTCCTTTGAGCTTTTCACTAAAGTATGCAAAAAGGTCTTGCATTAAGACGGCCCCAATGCCTACCTTGCTAGCATCACATTCGACTTCAAACATCTTTCCAAAGTCGGGCAATTGCAACAAAGGGGCGAAGCTAAGCATTGTTTTCAAAGTTTCAATCGCCTTTGCTTGCTCATATCCCCACTTAAAGGGCTTATCCTTTCGGATTACCTCGGTTAATGGGGCGGCTATGGTGCTAAACCCTTTGACAAACCTTCTACAGAAACTAGCCAATCCATGAAAACTTCTCACATCACCAATGGATTGTGGAGTTGGCCAACTTCTTATAGCGTCTATCTTGGATTCATCCACTTCAACACCCCGGGAGCTTACAACAAAACCCAAAAAGACAACCTCATCAACAGAAAAGGAGCATTTCTCAAGGTTAGCAAACAATTGCTCCTTTCTAAGCACATCAAAAACACATTTCAAGTGCTTAGCATGGTCGTCTATGGACTTGCTATAGACTAAGATATCATCAAAGTATACCACAAAAACTTCCCTATAAACGGTTCCATCTCATGGTTCATTAACCGCATAAAGGTACTAGGAGCATTATTGAGTCCAAATGGCATAACCATCCATTCATAGAGACCAAACTTGGTCTTGAAGGCGGTTTCTATTCATCATCGGGACTCATCCGGATTTGATGGTACCCACTCCTAAGATCAATCTTTGAAAACACACAAGAACCATTCAATTCATCTAACATATCATCCAATCTAGGGATAGGGTGGCGATACTTTATTGTTATCTTATTGATGGCCCGACAATTAACACACATAAGCCAAGTCCCATCTTTATTTGGCACCAATAATACCGGAACCACACATGGGCTCATGCTTTCTTTGATATAACCCTTGTTGAGAAGTTCCTCAACTTGTCTTTGGAGCTCTTTGGTGTCCGTTGGGTTACTTCTATAAGCCAGTTTGTTTGACAATTGAGAGCCCGGCACGAAGTCTATTTGATGCTCAATTCCCCGAAGTGGGGGTAACCCTTGTGGTAGCTCCTTGGGAAACACATCTCTGAATTCCTACAAAACAAGAGAAATAGAATGGGGAATAGGAGAAGTAGAGTGGTTAGCATGAAAAGCATGGGTTAAAAGGAGGATGGGCTTCTCATCATTAGCCTCATTAAACAAGTCCTTGTTCCTTGCCAACATCACCATTTGGGTCTTTCCCTTCAACTTCCTCCTCTCTTTTGCTTCATCATTCTCCTCTTCTTGGGGTTCCTCCTCCCCTTCTTTACTACCCTTCTCCTTTAACTCCCTCATTCTTTGATGTAGCTCATTCACTTGTGATGGTAAAAGAGGGTGAAGGGTAAACTTCCTACCATTCAACTCAAGAGAATACCAGTTGGTTTTTCCATCATGCTTGGTTGAACGGTCATATTTCCATGGTCTTCCAAGCAAAATATTACACGGTTGCATGGGAATGACATCACATAGTATCTCATCATGGTAATTCCCAATCTTGAATCGGATCACAACTTGCCTAGTCACTTTCAATTCTCCACACTTGTTTAACCATTGGAGCTTGTATGGTGTGGCATGCTTGGTTGTGGGTAACTTCAAGAAATTAGCCATGGTAGCACTAGCTACATTTGCACAACTCCCACTATCGATGACCAATGAGCATATATTCTCTTTGATAAGACATTTAGTATGGAATAGATTTTCCCTTTGACTAGGGTCATCTATGGCCTTACTAATCATCACTCGTCTTACCACAAAGTTTGGGACCACAAACTCTCCATCTTGAGGCCAAGCATCCTCATTTCCTTCATCTACTTGCTCATCTTCTTCTAAATTCTCTCCTTCTTGGGCTTCTCCTTCACTATCACCTTCTTGTCCCACCTCTTCCCCAAGGTAAAATATCCTTCCTTCTCTAAGTATCACATTCCTCCGATTAGGACACTCATTTGCTTTGTGTCCCCAACCTTGGCATTTGAAGCATTGAAACCCTTTAGAATTAGGAGTTGGATACTTGTTACCTTCATTCCTTGGTGGGTACCTTGGAGTAGTCTTCTCAATGGTCTTCTTGTCATAAGATTTGTTGATGTCCTTATTCTTGCTTCATCCCGAAGAAGATTGGGCTACTTCTTTGCTTTTACTCTATGCATTAGTGGATGAGTACCCCTTGGGTTTGAGATATGTCCGCTCCTTAATGTCTCTCTCAACTTCTAAGGCCGCTTGAAAGATTTCTTCTAAGGTAACAAACTTATGGCAAGTCATGGATGAAGAGATTTCTTTGTTCAAACCAACCTTGAAACGGATGACGAAATTTTCCGCATTCTCTTGATATTCAAATTTCAAGATCAATTGTTGAAACTCATCAAAGTAAGTTAAGATACTCTTGTTCCCTTCCCTTAGGTTGTACAAATTGATAAGTAACTCATGTCTACACCTTTTCGGCACATACTTTCTCCTCATGAGAGACTTCAAAGCATCCCATAGTGGTGGTTGCCCATTATTCAAGACATTTTCAAATCGTTTGGCATATTCCCACCATGTGATAGCAAATCCTTTGAATTAGGCTATTGCGTAGCAACTCTTCTTGTCATCGGTGAGATCATTGGCTTGAAAGATTCTTTCACAAGTAGACTCCCATGTTAAATAAGCTTCGGGATCACTCGCTCCTTTGAAAATTGGAAGACTAGTCTTGATTGAAATGATCCCATTATCTCGACCTCCGTTGCGACCCTGATTATCATTGTAATTCCATTGGTTCTCACCTTGGAGACGATTCCCTAAGTTTCCTCTTCCATAAGGTGCCAGACCGAATCTTTCTCCTCGACCTTGAAATCCTCGTTGAGGCAAGGGTCTATTTCTCCAATACTCCGCATGCGCGGCCTCTTCATCATACTCTTCAAAATCAACTTGTGGGTCCTGTTCTCCTCCTCCCTCAACTTGAATGGGCTGATTTTGGTTACGGGGTATTTGGTGTGGGGGATTTTGGTTTAGTAGAGCTTTAGGTGGAGGGTTTTAGTTTGGCGGTGCTTGAGGTTGAGGGTTTTGGTCACGGGGAATTTTGTCTTGTGGTCCTTCTTGATTGGTTTGGTTGAATTGAGGTTGTAGTGGATAGATGGGTTTTCGGTTATGTGGATAGTTAGTGGTTTGGATTTTGGGTCTAGTGTTTGTCTTGGTGGATTGAACATTTGATGGAATGTTTCCGGGGAGATAGTAGCGGATGTATCTGGAGCATGTCCACTAGAGCAGGCATGATAGTTTTGGGGGGTGGAGTTGTTGGAGTTTAGTCGACCCTCTATGTTGTTCATCCTAGTTGACATACTGATAAACAACAAAATTAAAGGATAGTTGAGAAATAAGAGATGAGAAGTGAAGAAAGAAAGGCTCAATTGAAAGAACAATTAAACCAAGGGAGAAAAGAACTCAATCAAATATACGAGAAACCAAATTGAATCCACAATATGATAACTCGATTATTAATCAAGCGAAGAAGATAACACAAGCAATTTGGGAATCCACCCTAATCACTCGATCTAAGCTAATAATTGGAATTGAACCCAATCACTACCCTAATCTAAAGTAACTAAATATCAATGTCTATTCAAGACAATTCAATCATCCAAAAAATCCCCCATGCAAAATGAGGAATTATCCTATTTATACTAAGGAAATAAAAGACAACTAGTTATTACAAATATGCCCTTAATAAGAGAGACAAGGGCCTTGTTTGGTGACTCTTGTTGTGAATTTTTGAATTTAAAATCTAGCCACTTGTACAAATGGCCTCGTTTCTTTATCCAAATCACTCCCATGGACTCTTAAGCTTTCCTTTTCATGAACATTCTACGTATCATCCAAGTCATCCATGCTCGTGTCAACCATGCGATCCATGCTAGTATCATTCTCCCCTTCTTGAAAAGGATTCGTCCTCGAATCCAAACCTTGAAAACATATGAGAAGGACAATAGCCAAAGCATCCTCAAAGTTTGAGGGTTAGTACAAGGGTTAGCAACAATATCACCATGCCAAGGAGGCACAAATTTGAGATACAACCAAATATCCTTTGCTTTCAATAAAAGCAATCCATCATTCAAGGAGCAAAGGTTTTGGGTATGATAAACATCAAGAGACAAGGCAAACACAAAGATCTTTGTGGCATCAAGAACTTCAAAAGGTGGTATCACATTTAACTTTGGAGCCATAAGACACAATTGTTTCATTATCTCACAAGAAGACCACACCAAAAGTGGAATAATCATCCACAAGAGTTCATTCGGGTCAAAGAAGCAAAAGAACCACATATCTCCACCTCCATACAAAATAAATTCAATACCATCATGAGTATCATCATAAGCAAAGAGGTAGTAGAGAAAGGTGTTAAGCTCACTATTCTCATCTAGGGCGTGCCAAAAGATAAGGACACCGGTACATAAGAAAAGACATTTTAAGCACAAAACAACCCTCTCTATCAAGCAACTTTCCAAAGAAAGAAAGTGCACCAACGAAGCTATGCTACTAGAATGGTCGAGGAATCTATTAGGAGTCAAATCACTCCATATCAAATAATACTCCCAATGAATTGGGGTCCCTCCGATCATAGTATCAAGCATGCTTCCAAGAGTCTTATTTGAAACTTCAACTTGTCCAACCCAATGAAGGTGACAAGGAGTTTTCAATATCCATGGACTCTCCCAAAAACGAATAAGCAACTTAGCACCCACTAGTTGTGGTCCACACAACTTAAGCACAAGTGTGTCAAACAAGGATGCAAGAATATAGAAAACTCCCAAAATAGGCAATGACACATTTGCCTTGGGGTTCACAAGCATGAGACCATATTTGAGAAAAAGGTCATCATATGCAAACAAGTAGTAAAGAAAGGTGTTACTAAAATGAACTTCATCCAAGGTGTGCCCACATATAGAATCACCCTTTGATCCACAAGCATTAATGCCTTGATCAAGAATGGGGTCACACAAGAATGAAGGGGTTATTGGAGAATATACACCCTCTTTCTTTTGACCACTAACCTCCCTAATAGACGTACTATCATCTTTCAAGAAGAGAGTTCCATCTTCAGAAAGTGTGTCATCATACCATAGTGGATTCTCAATCACTTGGTAGCCTTCAAGAGGGGCTACACTTATATCATGCCAAGATGATACGGGTGGGACAAGCTGTCCAACAAGTACCCGACCATTCACACGAAGTCAAGCCCGGGAGTTACAAAAACTCCAAGCCGTATTCATGCAAATGGCCGTGTGTGAGTTGGTTATTGAACCACCTAAGGGTCTAAATGTTTTAAGGTGTGAAGATGGGCCTTGAAGTGTAATGTTTTTACACTCCATGGCCGGCTGCTCCACATGGCCCATAAGGTCATTTTTGTCTTTCATTTGGCTTGTAATATAAATAGACAAGCCTAGAATTATTTTGCCTTAGTTTTCTCATTGTAATTTCAAGACAAAGACTTGTAATATTTCACTTTCTCTCTCTCTTCCATTGAGAGGCAGATTCGGCCACAAGCTTGCTAGAAGGAAGCTTGTGTTGTGTTTTGGCTAGAAACTAGGGTCTTGAGGTCATTGAGTTCCTCTTGGTCCAAGTAAGAGCTTGGTGTTTATATTCAATAGTCTTAGGGTCCTCTCTTGATGTTAGGGTTCTTAGTCTCTTGAATATTATATGTCAAGTTATCTATCTTTTCATTATCTTGTTGTTGTTGTCTTTGAGATCTTGAAGTCTAGTAAAGCCGTGTGGGGCTCTTTCGATTCACTAGCATTGTTGCTTACTTGTTAATCTTGTGTTTGTTGGGTTTTCTTGTTGGTGTTGCTGAAATCTTGTGATACATACTTGATCTTGTATCATTTGGTATCAAAGCAAGACCGGTTGTGTTCCCACACAACCCATCTTGGGCTTGTTCTCGGATTAAACAAAAAAAAAAAAAAAAAAAAATCGGAAATCAGTCCATTGAAGACAAATCCGAGGATGTTGTTGTATGTTTAGATCTAGGTGTTATTTTGCTTGTTTAGTGTGTTTCTAGTGTTGGTTTCTTTCTCACCAACACTAAAGTGTCTAGATCTAAAAGTTGAGCTTGAAAACTTGACCATTGTTGTGGTGACTTGAAGTGGTTGAAAGTTGTATGTTGTTGATGAAAAAAAAAATTGGTGGTTGTGTATTATGTGCTTGAAGAAGTTGATGAAAGTTGTAAGGTGTTCATCTTTTAAACTTGTTCATCTTGTTCATCTTGTGGTGTTCAAGTTGCAAGACAAGTCATAAAGTTGTTGGTGAAAGACTTGCACCCATCACTTCATAGTTGGCCAACCACTCTTCCTTAATTCAAGGAGCCTTGTTTTGTGGGAATAGTTAGTCAAACCTAACCCTTTGAGTTTGAAAGGTTGAAAAAGGCTACAAGACTATTATTTTTCCCTCCAAAACACATTGTCATACTTCACAAGTTGTATGAATATTGATTTTCAGATTTGTGACAAAAAAAAAAAAAAAAAAAATACGTATAAGTTATATATATACAAACCGTGTGGGCCCAAGGCCAATTGCATGCTGCCACGTCACCCCTAAGCTCAACTTTGGATAATTTTCTAGTTTCTAATTGTTGATTCTTAGTTTCCTTACTTGATTCTAGAACTAATTAACAAACTAGTACATTCCTACTAGATTGTCAATTAGTCCTTTGAATTCGTTTGTTCGTGTCAACGTTTACTTGAGTGCTTTTATCTTTTGAACACGTTGTTGTTTTTGGTCCTAGTCCTACAAGAATTCTTTGAGTCTTCAAACAAGAATCCACTCCGGATAAGAGCTTACTCATACCTTAAAGGATTCACGGTTACTAGCCAATTTACAACACTTGTGGAACTCAAGCGTGTGGTGATCTAAAGAGTATAATACCTCGACAATGGAAGGGGCCACGTCCCATAACGTGGATACTAATGCACTTGACTCTATGAGGGTCACTCTTGAGGCCGTTACTCGGACACTTGAAAGGTTAAATTCGGACTTTGGGGCCGTGAGAGGGGACTTGGCAGCCATCAAGGGAGAAGTGTCGACTATTAGTGGGAGATTAGAACAAGTGGAGAGTCAAAGGAACTCTCGTCCTTCTACTCCTCTACATGTCTCAACCAATGGACAAGATAGGACTTCCTCCGCAACCATCACCCCCGAAACAGTCCACCAAATGCTAAATGCACCCCAAGCTCCACTAAATGCCGCAAGCCACACCACCTATTTTCCTCCAAACCGTGACCCCAATAGACCAACGCATTTCCAGAATTCCCAAACCCCGCATGAGGGATTTGGACGTCAAATTCCACCACTAAATCCGAACCTTCCATTCCAAGCTCCATTAAACCAAAGACCACCACCTCCACAAAATCCAATACCCCCAAATCAAATTCCAAATAACCAAAACCGACCAGCCCACCTTGAGGAGTATGGTAGGGAGGAGTATGATGGGTACGGGGCCTTTGATGATACTTACATGAGGGAGGAGGAGGTGAGAGGGGGCAGAGGAGTTCAACGGAGATACCGTGGATATGAAGAAAGAGGAAACCGGCACCATGAGAGAGATGTAGGCATCAACACCATCAAGTTGAGTCTACCGCTCTTTAAGGGTAAGAGTGACCCCGAGGCATACTTAGCTTGGGAATCGGCTTGTGACAAAGTCTTCCAAGTTAATGATCTCTCGGAAGAAAAGAAAGGAAGTTATGCTATAGCTCACTTTGAGGGTTATGCTAACACTTGGTGGGAGTACGTCAAGCGGTTTGGTAATGCACTAGTTGACGGGCAGCCACCACCTTGGTATCGATTGAGATACTTGATGAGGCAAAGGTACCTCCTCGAGAGTTATCGCCATGAATTGCTTGCAAGGTTGTACAACTTACGTCAAGGTAACAAAAGTGTGATGGCATACTTTGATGAGTTTCAACAACTCATGTTAAACCTTGACCATCGTGGGGAGCAAATCAGTCATGATGTCATCCGGTTCAAGTGTGGATTGAACAAGGAGATCTCCACTCATTTGACACTTCACAAGTTTGATACCGTTGAGGGTATTTTCCAAGCGGCTATTGAGGTTGAAAAAGAGCTAAAGGAGAGGTCGTCGTTTAAGGCAAGGGTACCAGCCCCCTCGGGTTGGTCCAAAAACAAGGGGCAATCCAGCCTTCCAAGGCTGCCCGAGCCCAAGGCCGACCCCAAACTTCCTCCAAAACAAGAAGCTCACAAGTACCCTAACCCAAAAGGATTCCAATGTTTCAAGTGCCAAGGTTGGGGACATAAAGCCAATGAGTGTCCAAACCGACGCAATGTGGTCCTTCGGGAAGGGAGGGTGTATTACCTTGGTGAAGAGGTGGATCTTGAGAAGAGTGAAGATGAGGCCGAGCCTCAAGATGGAGAGGAACCCGAGAATGGGCCATATGATGATGAGGGCGAAGATGTTTACCCTCAAGAAGGGGAGTGTGTGGTTCCCAACTTTGTGGTTAGGCGCGTCATGATTAGTAAGGCGATAGATGACCCTAGTCAAAGGGAGAATCTATTCCATACTAAATGTCTTGTAAAGGGAAGTGTGTGCACCTTGGTGATTGATAGTGGTAGTTGCACAAATGTTGTTAGTATGGCTACGGTTAACTTCTTGAAGTTACCAACTACCCCGCACACTAGTCCCTACAAGCTACAATGGTTGAATGACTGTGGTGAACTAAAGGTCACAAGGCAATGTATGATACGTTTTAAGGTGGGAAACTACCAAGATGAAGTGCTTTGTGACGTGATACCAATGCAAGCGTGTCACTTGTTGTTAGGTAGACCTTGGCAATATGATAGGTCTACCAAACACGATGGGAGGACCAATCGATATACACTTGAGAAGGATGGTCGAAAGGTCACACTTCACCCGCTTTCACCCTCCCAAGTAAATGAGTGGCACCAAAAGATGAGAGAGTTGAAGGAAAAGGGGAAGAAATCCGAAAGAGAAGAAGAGGGAAGGGAAACCGTGGTTGGGGCAGTAGGGTCACCCGTGACTGCCTCAACTTCAAAGGGGGCTGAAAACGTGGTGATGTTAGCTAGAAAGAAGGAACTCTTCGTGGACCATGATGTGGGCACACCTATGTTGCTTTTGGCTCATTGTTTAAATACTAACCCCGCTAATTCTTCCATTTCCCCTTTGATTTCTTGTGTGTTGCAGGATTATGAAGATGTATTTCCTAAAGAACTTCCGCAAGGATTGCCCCCACTTCGGGGAATTGAGCACCAAATTGATTTGGTGCCGGGTTCACAACTTCCAAACAAACCGGCCTATAGGAGCAATCCCATGGACACTAAGGAGCTTGAGAGACAAGTTGAGGAACTTCTCAACAAGGGATACATCAAAGAAAGTATGAGTCCTTGTGCTGTTCCGGTGCTTTTGGTACCAAAGAAAGACGGAACTTGGCGCATGTGCGTCGATTGTAGAGCCATCAACAAAATCACTATAAGGTATCGTCATCCAATCCCTAGACTAGATGATATGTTAGATGAGCTCCATGGCTCTTGTTTGTTTTCTAAGGTGGATCTTAGGAGTGGCTATCACCAAATTCGCATGCAACCCGGTGATGAGTGGAAGACCGCATTCAAGACCAAATTCGGTCTATATGAGTGGCTGGTCATGCCCTTTGGCCTTACCAATGCTCCTAGCACCTTTATGAGGCTAATGAATCATGTAATGAAGCCTTATATTGGGAAGTTTGTGGTGGTTTACTTTGATGATGTGTTGGTATATAGTAAATCTATTGATGATCATGTGATGCATTTGAGGTGTGTGTTTGAGGTGCTCCGAAAGGAGAAGTTGTATGCCAACATGGAGAAGTGTTCTTTTGGTGTTGATAAAGTGATTTTCTTGGGTTTTGTCGTGAGCTCAAGGGGCGTGGAAGTGGACGAATCCAAGATAGACTCTATACGAAGTTGGCCAATCCCTAAAACTATTGGAGAAATCCGAAGTTTTCATGGATTAGCAAGCTTTTATAGGAGGTTTGTCAAAGGTTTTAGCTCCATAGCAGCACCCTTGACTGAGGTTATTAGAAAGGACCAACCCTTTAAGTGGGGTGATGAGCAAGCTAAGGCTTTTGAAGCCTTGAAAGCTATGCTCATCTCGACGCCTTTGTTACAATTGCCCGATTTTGATAAAATGTTTGAAGTGGAGTGTGATGCTAGTAAGGTTGGCATCGGGGCTGTTTTAATGCAAGAAGGCAAGCCCGTCGCTTATTTTAGTGAAAAACTCAAAGGGGCAACTCTTAATTACTCGACTTATGATTTGGAGTTGTACGCCCTTGTTAGAGCCTTGGGCAATTGGCAGCATTATTTGTGGCCTAAGGAGTTTGTGATACGAACGGACCATGAATCGTTGAAACACCTTAAGAGCCAAGACAAGTTGAATAGGCGTCATGCTAAGTGGATTGAGTTTATTGAGACTTTCCCTTATGTAATTCATTACAAAAGGGGGAAGGAGAATGTTGTTGCTGATGCGTTGTCTAGAAAGCATGTGCTTGTTGCCACTTTGTCTTCGAAGTTGATGGGTTTTGAGAGTTTAAGAGAATTGTATCCCAAGGACCCTCACTTTGCTCCTATCTTTAGGGAATGCGAAGAATGGGGTAGGGACAAGTGGGATTCGGCTAGGGGTTCAAATCCCTATGCCAAGTTTGATGGTTACTTATTTAAAGGTAGACGATTGTGTGTACCCTCTAGCTCTTGGAGAGAATTGTTTGTGAGGGAAGCACATGATGGCGGTCTAATGGGTCATTTTGGGGTCGAAAAGACCCTCGGAATATTGGAGGAGCAATTCTATTGGCCCAAAATGCGCAAGGATGTGACTAGAACTTGTGGCCAATGTGTAGAATGCAAGAGAGCCAAATTTCGGCTCCTACCTCATGGGTTGTACACCCCGCTGCCCACTCCTCTACGTCCTTCGCTTGATATATCGATGGACTTTGTGTTAGGGCTGCCAAGGACTCGACGAGGCCGGGATAGTATCTTTGTTGTAGTTGACCGGTTTTCTAAAATGGCGCACTTTATTCCTTGCTCTAAGTGTGATGACGCCCCTAGCGTGGCCTCGTTATTTGTTGATAATGTTGTTAGATTGCATGGTGTCCCGAGGACCATTGTGAGTGATAGGGACTCTAAGTTCCTAAGCCACTTTTGGAAGTCCATGTGGGGTAGGCTTGGTACCAAGTTATTGTTCTCTACCTCTTGCCACCCACAAACCGATGGCCAAACGGAAGTAGTAAATAGGACTTTGGGTGCTATGCTACGTTCCATGGTTAAGGGAAAAATGACTTCTTGGGAGGAGCACTTACCATTGATTGAGTTTGCATATAACCGTGTCATACACTCAAGTACGGGAATGACTCCCTTTGAGTGTGTATACGGCCTCAACCCCCTCACCCCTTTGGATTTAACGCCTTTGCCAAGTGATCTCATGATTAGCTTAGAAGGAAGCAAGCGGGCAGATTCTATGAAGAAGTTACATGAGAAGGTGCGGCTTCAACTTGAGAAGAAAAACCAAGACATGGCAAGGAGGGCCAACAAGGGAAGAAAGAAAGTCATCCTTGAACCGGGAGATTGGGTGTGGGTGCATCTTCGGAGGGATCGGTTTCCATCCCAAAGAAAGTCCAAATTGATGCCGAGGGGTGATGGTCCATTCCAAGTGCTCGAGAAAATCAATGACAACGCCTACAAGATTGACCTTCCACCGGAATACCAAGTGCACCACACTTTTAACGTTTGTGATCTTTCTCTCGTGGAGGCGGTTGAAGACGACCAAGTGCTGAATTTGAGGCCAAATTCCTCTCAAGATGGAGAGGATGATACGGGTGGGACAAGCTGTCCAACAAGTACCCGACCATTCACACGAAGTCAAGCCCGGGAGTTACAAAAACTCCAAGCCGTATTCATGCAAATGGCCGTGTGTGAGTTGGTTATTGAACCACCTAAGGGTCTAAATGTTTTAAGGTGTGAAGATGGGCCTTGAAGTGTAATGTTTTTACACTCCATGGCCGGCTGCTCCACATGGCCCATAAGGTCATTTTTGTCTTTCATTTGGCTTGTAATATAAATAGACAAGCCTAGAATTATTTTGCCTTAGTTTTCTCATTGTAATTTCAAGACAAAGACTTGTAATATTTCACTTTCTCTCTCTCTTCCATTGAGAGGCAGATTCGGCCACAAGCTTGCTAGAAGGAAGCTTGTGTTGTGTTTTGGCTAGAAACTAGGGTCTTGAGGTCATTGAGTTCCTCTTGGTCCAAGTAAGAGCTTGGTGTTTATATTCAATAGTCTTAGGGTCCTCTCTTGATGTTAGGGTTCTTAGTCTCTTGAATATTATATGTCAAGTTATCTATCTTTTCATTATCTTGTTGTTGTTGTCTTTGAGATCTTGAAGTCTAGTGAAGCCGTGTGGGGCTCTTTCGATTCACTAGCATTGTTGCTTACTTGTTAATCTTGTGTTTGTTGGGTTTTCTTGTTGGTGTTGCTGAAATCTTGTGATACATACTTGATCTTGTATCACAAGACACACCACTATGGATTTCACCTTCATTAGTCATGTCAACATCAAACAAGAGATTATCCTTAAAAACACATTCAACTTCACAATCCTCATAAGAAGAAAAAGGAATGGAATCGCAATTCAAGGATTCATCATTTAGGTGCAATGACTTCACATGACTATCTACATGACCAACTATATCAATGCCAACACTAAATTGAGGTTCCTTAAGTTCCTCACAAAACTCCTCATTTAGTGGGTCATCATTACACATGAGTTGATCAACACCAATATCAATTGATAATGAACTATCATTTAAAGCACATGTATCAACACTAGGTGGACACAAATTGATCTTACTAGAAGAATCAATTCGGTCATCAATAGGATCAACTAGTGTATCCACATTCTCAACATGCACATTATCAAAACATGGCAAAGAATCACATGACAATGTACTATCATTTAAGGCACAAGTGTCAACACTAGGTGGACACAAATTGATCTTACTAAAAGAATCAATTCGTTCATCAATAGGATCAACTAGTGTATGAACACTCTCAACAAATACATTATCACTAAGTAACAAGGTGTCATCAAGATGATCACAAGGCAATGAATCTTTAAGCTCACACATATACATGCCATCACTTACACTCAATTGGCTACTAGCCACACAAGGATCTTCAACTTTTGACAAAGTGTAAGGTTTAGCTTTGTTACCTTGTAGTTCATAGAAAGGATTGCATTCACCTTGCTTTTCAACATTTGAAAACATTTGCTCTTTTGGAAAGCTTTCTAGCACCTCATGATTCTTCATTGCTCGAGGTGCCTCACTAGGCTTGTCTCCAAGGATACCTGCACAAGAATCTAGACAACTAGAAAAAGAAGAAAGGTTGCAAAAGTTAGTATAAGATTGTGACAACCCTCTCACATCACTCCTCACAACCTCTCCTTTTTCCACTCTAGAGTTGTCACATATCACACCCTTACTCCTCTCAATCTTTTGTCTCTCAATTTTATTGGAGTTAGGACAAGTGCCAAGAATTCCTTGGGAAGGGTTTGGAGATCCCTTCACATCTAACTTCCACTTTGCGTTGCTAGGAGTAGCCTTCATTTCACTCATGGGATCCTCTTCAAGCACATTTTCACAAGGAGTAGCTTGTTTTGCTTTTGACTCTTTGGAGACCATTTGAGAGATCTTGTCAAGAGATATTAGCATGGAAGCAAACAATTTGTTCATCGTCAAAGTAATAGGATCCTCAATTGTGAGTGGTTCATTTGTAACTTTTGTTTCAAGAACTCGCCTCTCCCCATTATACACATCTTGAGACAATGAATTCCCTCTACTTCTATGGCTCATTGATCCTCCCACCCTTGCTCCAACATCATTACCATATAAAGAACTAGTCATATTGGAATGAGGATAAGAAGTATAAGTTCTTGCCCCATAAGAAGTAGAGAATGTTCTTCGCCTATGGTCCACACGACGTCTTTGAATTGGTTTTGCCCACACATCTATACCCCCTCGACTAGGATAGGAAGTAACATAAGATGAGGAAGGTAATTCATCCCCACAACATCCCCTTCTATCACAACCCTCTTCAAAAGGTTCACAAGACATATAGGAGAAAGAATTGTACCTCACATCGTCTTCATCACCATGGTGGGTAATATGAGAATCCCCATACTCTTCATCCTCACTATCAAATTCATCATAAGAGACTTCTACTCTTTTATGTTCATCATAAGAGCCATAAGCTCCATGCATCTCATATTCATCTCCGAGGTAGTAATTCTCATCGTCATGTCGATCATAATCTCTTGGACCATCATATCCTTCATAAGATTCACCATCATACTCATGAGCTTTATTACTTTGCTCACAAGCACTCAAAGAACCCTCATATTGCTCATCATCACTATACTCATAGCTCATGTCACTACAAGCATAGTCACTAATGTCATCTCCACAATAATCCGAAGCTATGGATGACATTCTCCCTTATATCACCTTTTGTACCTACAAAACTAGCAAACAAGTTAGTAATAAAAGCCTCACGTCACTCATATATGAGCTCTCAACTCACCTTCTACGGCTTCTTTCCCAAATTGATAGGTTACTAGCTTTGCTCAATCAACTCAAGGTTATCAATGCTTGTGGAGGAATGGATTCTTGTGACTCATAAAAGAAGGACGACTCGATTGAAGGTAGAAGGACTTGAATCAAGAAGTTTATCTACGAATTAAGATGAGAAAAGTAGAAGAAAAGAAGCAAGAAAGAAAACGGACTCAAAAAAAACTAAGTAACAAAAGTAGAAAAATTACTTGTGTTGCTTAATTTGAAGAATAAAAAAAAGTGATTTGATGTTTTAAAACTAGTTAACAAGTGATTAAATATGTTAATTACTTGCTAATTAGTTAGAAAATTGAAAGAGAAAGAGAACAAAAAAAGAATCGCGAAATTTGGACACTTAGAACAATTTTTAGGTCCAAAAAACTTTAGGACCCCAAAAAAAAAACTAAGTGTTGAAACCTGAAAATTTCAGCTCTCTGAAGTTGACTTGCACGCGCCACGTGGCGCGAGTGGGCTGGTGGGCGCTGAGTTGGCTGCTGCGTGGCAGTCAATGGTTGACTTTGACCGTTGACTGCTGACGTGGCAGATGACGTGGCAGTCCATCTGGAATTTTTTCTAATTTTTTTTTTTTTTTTTCAGATTTTGATTTTTTTTTTTTTTTTTTTTTTCAAATTCCACAAATGGACCAACTAACACTTGACCAACTTTAACTTTAAAATTTTTGGATCAAAGTGTACCTTTTTATCTTCTTCTTCAAGAACAAGTTGAAGATGCTCAAGAACACCAACAAAAACCTCAATCTTCACAACCTCATAACTTCTTCATTTCAACTCCAAATTTGATGAAATTTTCGCCCACGTGTTCCTTTCAACGCCACGAGCAAACCCCACTAATTTTTAGCCTTCAAAACCAAGCCAAAAATAAACCCACTTTTCAAAATTGACAAAGTTTCAAAAGCTTGAAACCCTTCAATGACAACTTCACTTCTACAACTCCGATTTGAATGAAATTTGAAATCTAGACTCACAAGACACTAGGGAATCAAGATCTAGTGTCAAAAACAACAAATCAAAACAAAAATATTTTCGGATTTTTTTTTTTTTTTGGATTTTTTTTTTTTTGGATTTTTTGATTTTTGAAGAAATCAAAATCCCAAGATTAAGATTTGTGAAAACAAACCTTAACCTAGGCTTTGATACCAAAATGATAACGACCTCAATCAAGTGACTAAAATCGATATTGAAAACGCGAAATTAAACAACAAAATTAAAGGATAGTTGAGAAATAAGAGATGAGAAGTGAAGAAAGAAAGGCTCAATTGAAAGAACAATTAAACCAAGGGAGAAAAGAACTCAATCAAATGTACGAGAAACCAAATTGAATCCACAATATGATAACTCGATTATTAATCAAGCGAAGAAGATAACACAAGCAATTTGGGAATCCACCCTAATCACTCGATCTAAGCTAATAATTGGAATTGAACCCAATCACTACCCTAATCTAAAGTAACTAAATATCAATGTCTATTCAAGACAATTCAATCATCCAAAAAATCCCCCATGCAAAATGAGGAATTATCCTATTTATACTAAGGAAATAAAAGACAACTAGTTATTACAAATATGCCCTTAATAAGAGAGACAAGGGCCTTGTTTGGTGACTCTTGTTGTGAATTTTTGAATTTAAAATCTAGCCACTTGTACAAATGGCCTCGTTTCTTTATCCAAATCACTCCCATGGACTCTTAAGCTTTCCTTTTCACGAACATTCTACGTATCATCCAAGTCATCCATGCTCGTGTCAACCATGCGATCCATGCTAGTATCACATACTCCCTTGAAGTGTGGTCATTTGACCTCTTATCTCAATCATGTCTTGTCTCATACCCAAAATAGCCGCCATTAAGGATTCCATGTTAACCTCTCCTGAAGAACCTTGCGCATCATCTTCCGAAGCCATTGTACCTACTAGGAAGAAACACTAAACACAAACAAAAATTAGGTTAGCGTTAAATAAAGAACCTCACAACTCGTCACACCTTTGTATGCCTCACGCTTGGTTCGCAAATGTTGAAGATTGGCTTATTCTCCGGGTGGTAGTTGAGGTGTCAATTCTGTTCTCTTGATCGGATTGGATTTTTGTTTGAAAAACTCAAAAGAAATATTTACGGGCTTGAGTCAAGAAGTATCGGTGAAAAGAAAACTAGAAAAGCACAAAGGAAATAGGACAAAGAAGGAAAACGAACTCAAGAACTAACCAACCAACTAAGTAGGTGAATTACTAGTGGTTAATTAGTTTTAGAATCGAGAATTAAGATTAGGAATCAATGAACGAAACCAAAAGGATGGAACCTGAGCAAAATCGGATTTTGGACCCTTGAGGTGCATTGGGGTGACCTGCGGATGCAGGCCACGACCTGCCCACGCAGATGGCTGAACGCAGGTGGTGTCAGTTAGCTGGGAGCTCCGAGTTTTTCCTCTTTTGTGGGCCCACTTGGTTTCTCTTTCCTAGTACCTTCCCTTTTTGGAATATTCTTTGGTACTAACACTTTTTGCTTGATTCTCTTGGCCCTCTTTTGGATCTAACAACACCTTTTGATGATCCTTCTTCTTGAAGATATGAAGATCCTCAAGAACACCAAAATTTAACCCTCACTCAAATGAACTCAGAATTTGACGAAATTTTAAACCCAAGCTTCTTTCAACCTTCTGAACACAATCCAAGTGATTTTAAGCCTCAATTCCCAACCAAAATCTTCAGATTTTCAAACCCATTTAAATATTTCTTCAAACTCAAGAACACAACCTTAGGGTTTCTTCAAATCTACTCAAAATACCTCCAAAGCTCAAGATTCCGACTCTAATAACACTAGAGGAAACAAATCTAGTGTTGAGACTTCAAGAATGACTCAAAACACACAAAAAATATTTTTTGGGGTTTTTCTTTAAATTGAATTTTCAGATATATATATATTTTATTTTATTTTTTGACTTTCATGATAACAAAACCCAAGATTGAATTCGTGGGAACGAACTCAAGCTCGGCTCTGATACAAAATGATAACCGAAAAACTATGAAAACTAGAATTTAACTAAGAATCGAAAAGATGAAATCAATAGATAGATGAATAATTAGACACAAGTGGATGAGTATTCAAGAAAAAATAGGATATATTAAACCCTAGAACCCCGAATTACATTCACCAACTACACCTAATAATTACGGTGACCAAGAGGGAATCGAAACGCCCTCAAAACCACGCGTTACTAAGCAAACCTTCAACAAATGCTTACCAAAAGTGACCCATCCCTTTAAAAATTAGCTTGGCAGTCGAAATAGGCCCACTGCCCACGTAGATGGGCACCTGCGCACGAAGGTCAAGGCCGCAGGTGCCACTGTCCACCATCTGCACGTGCATGTGGCTCACCTGCGGGTGCAAGTGAGCTTTCTAGTGCACTTAATGTGCCATTTTGCCCTCCTTGGCTTTCGTTTGGTCCCTCCAAAGCCCCTGGATCCTCTTTAGATGTAATCACCGCCACGTAGCACCCATTTGATGGTAATAGGATGTCATCAAGTACCTCCCATTTCATGAACATTCCTTGAAGCACTTGGAGTTCTCGTGCTTGACTTCTAGTGAACGGTTTGGTCCGAATTTGGATTGTATCAAAGTTTGGAACCACACACTCCCCTTCTTGCAGATAAACATCTTCACCATAATCACCATCATCATTATGTGGTCCATTATCGGGTTCCTCTCCATCTTGAGGCTCGGCCTCATCCTCTCCCCTTTCAAGGCCCACCTCCTCACCAAGGTAATACAATCTCCATTCTCGTAGGATCACGTTCCATCAGTTTGGACATTCATTGGCCTTATGTCCCCAACCTTGGCACTTGAAACATTGGAATCCTTTTGGGTTAGGTTACTTGTGAACTTCTGGTTTTGGAGGAATTTTGTGGTCTGTTTGGGGCTCGGGCAGCCTTGTAGTGGCGGGTTAGTCCTTGTTTTTGGGCCAGCCCGAGGTGGCTTGTCCCCTTGCCTTGAACTACGACCTATCTTTAAGTTCCCTTTCAATCTCAAGAGCTGCCTGAAAAATACCCTCAACGGTATCAAACTTGTGAAGTGTTAAATGAGTGGAGATCTCTTTGTTCAACTCACACTTGAACCGGATGATGTCATGACTGATTTGTTCCCCATGATGATCAAGTTTCAACATAAGTTGTTGAAACTCATCAAAATACGCCATCACACTCTTGTTACCTTGATGCAAGTTGTACAATCTAGCAAGAAACTCATGGTGATATCTCTCGAGAAGGTACCGTTGTCTCATCAAGTACCTTAACCGAAACCAAGGTGGTGGCTGTCCATCAACTAATTAAATACCAAACCGCTTGACGTACTCCTACCAAGTGTTAGCATAACCCTCAAAATGAGCTATAGCATAACAACCTTTCTTTTCTTCTGAGATATTATTAACTTGGAAGACTTTGTCACAAGCCGATTCCCAAGCTAAGTAGGTCTCGGGGTCACTTTCACCTTTAAAGATGGGTAGGCTCAACTTGATGGTGTTGATGCCTACATCCCTCTCTTGGTATCGATTTCCCCTTTATTCATACCCTCGGTATCTCCTTGGATCTCCATGACCCCCTCCCATCTCTTCCTCCCTCATGTAAGCATCATCAAAGGCTCCATATCCTTCATACTCCTGTCTACCATATTCCTCAAAGTGGGATGGACGATTTTGGGCATTTTGGACTTGATTTAGAGGAATTGAATTTTGTAGAGGTGGTGGTCTTTGGTTTAATGGAGCTTGGAATGGAGGGTTCGGATTTGGCGGAGGTACTTGACATCCAAATTCCTCTTGTGGGACTTGAGGAGTTTGGAGATGTATTGGTCTAGTGGGGTCACGGTTTGGAGGGAAAGGAGTGGTTTGGATTGCGACATTTAGTGGAGCTTGGGGTGTATTTAGCATTTGGTGCAATGTTTCGGGAGTGATGGTTGCGGAGGAAGTTCTATCATGCCCATTGGTAGAAACATGTTGAGGAGTAGAAGGGCGAGAGTTCCTTTGACTCTCCACTTGTTCTAATCTCCCACTAATAGCCGACACGTCTCCCTTTATTGCTGCCAAATACCCTCTCACAGCTCCAAAGTCCGTATTCAACCTTTCAAGCGTTCGAGTAACGGCCTCAAGAGTGACCCTCATAGAGTCAAGTGCATTAGTATCCATATTTTGGGACGTGGTCCCTCCCATTGTCAAGGTATTACACTTTTTGGATCACCTCACACTTGAGTTCCACAAGTGTTGTAGATTGTCTAGTAACCCGTGAATCCTTTAAGGTATGAGTAAGATCTTATCCGGAGTGGATTTTTGTTTGAAGACTCAAAGAATTCTTGTCGGACTAGAACCAAGAAGTAGCAACGTATTCAAAAGATAAAAGCACCCAAGTAATCGTTGACACGAACAACGGATTCAAAGGACTAATTGACAACCTAGTAGGACTGTACTAGTTTGTTAATTAGTTCTAGAACCAAGTAAGGAAACCAAGAATCAACCATTAGAAACTAGAAAAAGAGTATCCAAATTTGAGCTTATTAGTGACGTGGCAGCATGTAATTGGCTTTGGTCCCACACAATTTTTTTTTGTGTGTGTGTCACAAATCTGAAATTTCAATATTAACACAACTTGTCATGGATGACAATGGGTTTTGGAGGGAAACTAAAGTCTTGTACTCTTTTTTCAACTTTTTGATACAAGACAAATGGCTATCATAACTTTTGATGCCATCAATTGTGGCCAACACGTGGAGAATCTGATTTTGGACACCTTGAAGGCCGAGAGTATGCATGGGGAAGTCATTTTGGACACTTAATAAAGCAATTTCGTGGGTGGAAGGTTGCTTGGAGGCTCCAAAGGATTGCAAGGGTTGAAGTGTGAAGAAAGAGTCCTTACACTCCATGACCACCCCTTATTAAGGGTGTTTTGGTCTTTTTGTACCTTTTCTTTACACTCCATAGGAGCCCCTTTTCATTAAGGGTAGTTTGGTCATTTGATGTAATAGTTTTAAATAGACTTCATTAGTCTTATTTTCTAGGGAGTTGATTATTGGTATTCGAAAGACTTCTTCTTCTCTCTTTGAGAGTGTAGTGTAGGGCTTGGAAAGCCAAGTAGTGTAGGGCTTGGAAAATCCATTATTGATCCTTGTTTAGACACGGTGGTTGTAAGGCGGAGTTGATTCTGTTAGCGGTCACCGTAAGAGTTTGGTGTTGTTATTGCGGGTCTTAGGGGTCTTATCGTTTTATACACGGTTTGGTTCCTATTTCTTGTAATCTCGTATGTCAAGCTATCTATCTTACTCTATTATCTTGTTGTTGTTGAGTTTGTAATCTTGAAGTCTAGTGAAGCCGTGTGGGGCTCTTTCGATTCACTAGCATTTGTTGTTCAACTTGCTGATTTTTGTGTTATTTTATTCCTCTTGTTGCTGATTTCGTGGGAACTTTGTGTTGTGGGATTGATATTGTATCATTTGGTATCAGAGCAAGACCAGTTGTGTTCCAACACTACCCATCTTGGGCTTGCTCTCGGTCAAAAAAAAAAAAAAAAAAAAGAAAGGAGAAAATCTGTCCATTGTTGTCTTGGCCGAGAATGTTGTTATGTGTTTAGATCTAGGTGTTATTTTACTTGTTTATTGTGTTTCTAGTGTTGGTTTCTTTCTCACCAACACTAAAGTGTCTAGATCTAAAAGTTGAGCTTAAAATATTGACCATTGTTGTGGTGACTTGAAAGGTGTACCGTAGGTTGTATGTTGTTGATGACAATTGGTGGTTTTGTGTTATGTGCTTGAAGAAGTTGATGTTGTGTTCTTGAAGGTTGTTGTGGTGTTCATCTTGTTCTTCATCTATTCTTACAACTTAAGACAACAAAAGTATAAAATAGATCCAAAGGGTTGTAAGACAAAAGTTATAAAGTTGTTGATGAGAAGACTTGCACACATCACTTTCTAGACTTGACAACCACTTTTCCTTAAAACACGGAACCTTGTTTTGTGGGATTAGTATAGTCAAATCTTACCTTTTGAGTTTGAAAAGTTGAAAAAGAGTACAAGACTTTACCTTCCCTCCAAAACCATTGTCATCCATAACCAAGACGTCACCACTAAGGACTGCCACGTCATCACTTCACCAAAATAGCTTAAGCTCAAATTTCAGATTCTAAGTTTCATTTCCTTGTTTCTTTAGTTTCATTTCTTGATTCTAGTACTACTTAACAACTAGTAATCACCTACTAGATTGTGAGTTGGTTTTTGAATCCGTTTTCTTCGTGTTTTTCGTTCTTTGTGTGCTTTTCTCATTTTGATTTATTGAACTTCTTTGATTCAAGTTCATAAGTAGATTTTTGTTTTGTGTCTTGAGTCGATCAAACAATAATCTATTCCGGTCGCTAAGTAGTGATTGACACCTTATTAACTACCAGAGTATAAGCAACTTTCAATATTCGCAGCTCCAATTGTGAGGATCACAACGGTGAGTGTATACGAGTGTTGGTGAGGTGCTTTTACTACTAATCTTGTTTGTTCATTTTGTAGGTACAAGGTGATATAAGGGGAACATATCTTGGTAGCCTCGTGTTATGTGACTACAACATGGGAGACTATGATTGTAGTGAGGGATTTTATGGATACGATGATGTTGTAGATTATGGGGGCTATGAATATAGCCATGATCAAGACATGGGCAGATTTGAGGGTTATGGTTTTGAGGGAGAACATGAGGTGAATGAAGTGCCAAGTTCTTATGATGAAGTTGGGGCATATGAGGAGTCTTACACTTCCCATTTCGAACCTAGAATTGGTGTAAGGTATAACCCCTCCCTTCGCAAAGCTTATGAGAGCCATGGTGAGAGAGCACATGTGGAGAATGAAGATTCATATTCTTCACCTTGTAGTACATCTTATAAAGGTCGAAGCAGTGTGAATGGGTATACTAGCTATAGTGTAGGTTATCCCATGAGAAGAAGAGAGAGTACATCTCCAAGGCCGAGGGGTACTCATGTGCCCTTGGGTAGTCCTAAACTCTACAATGTTGATCCTAGGAGAAGTGTTCACTCAGGAAAGGTAATCCTTTATGAGGTACCGAGTTGCCTCCTTGTGCTAGATGATTGGCGCCATAAGAACTACATCATGCCACCGATGGTTGACTATTTAGGGTTGTTTCGAAAATCTTTACTTGTTCTATATTCGTTGGACGGGTATAAGGTTACCAAGAGAGTGAGGATTGTCTTCACCCAATTTGAATACTATGAGGAGGTGTGGTGCGATATCTTCCCCTTGACACCAGGTCATGTATGCTTGGGTGCCGATTGGTTTGCCCACTATAGAGTTCCAAATGTGCTAAATTGGCCTAAGGTTATAGTGGACCATTGGGGAAATTATCTCTTTACCTCAATTTTTTCCAAACCGCAAGGAGATGTGATCACTTACTCCAAGTCGAATGATTATGAGAGACAAAAGATTGAGAGGAGTAAGGGTGTGAAAGGTGGTAATCCGAGAGGGGGAAAAGGAGAGGTTGTGTGGAGTGAAGTGAGGGGGTTGCCACCTAATCTTGCTAACTATGTTTGTCCTTTTCTTTCTAAGGACATTTGTGTAGGTACCAACATGGCAAGCGGAGAAGCACAAGGCCAAAGAGAAGTTGCTGCCGAAGCATGTGGGAAACCTTCACACCACGGCAAAGAAGAATTTACTCAAGAACTTCAAGGTAAAATCGCTTACTCTTACACTTTGGTGGATGTGAATGATAATTGTGTGGCTAGTAGCCTATTGAGTGTGAGTAGTAGCTTACCTATTTGTGAGTCTATTGATTCTTTGCCTCTTGTTGATGATGTACTTTTTGTGAGTGTGGATACACTAGTTGATCCTATTGATGATCGAATTGACTCTTCTTGTAAGATCAATTTATGTCCACCTAGTGTTGAAGCCAATGTGTTGAATGATGGTACATCATCTTGTGGGAATTGTGTTGATCAAATAAATAGGAGTGATCCCTTTAGTATGACCTCTAGTAAATGTTCTACTCTCTGTTTTGCTCATAGGGATAATCATATGCTTGAAACATCTTTGATACTTGATAATGATCTTTTAGAGAATGGATTTGCATGTTCTATATCCTCTTCATGGATAGATCCTTCTCTCTTTAAGTACAATATCTTGTTTGAAGATGATGAGTTCACTCCTAAAGAACCTAGTGGTGAGAATGATGTTGAAGGTATAACTTGTCTTGAAAGTTATAGCCTATATGCCAACCCATTATGGTGTAAAAACATTCCTCCTAAAGATGGAAATCTCTTCTTGGGAGATGAGATTACTCTTAAGGGAAGGGAATGTGAGTTCTTGGAACGGAATGATCAATTGGGTGATGATAATTCTGATATGCTTGAGTTCTTAAGAAACCCAATAAGTGATTTTTCCTTGAAAATTGATTGTGGTTGTGATCCTTTGTATGACACCCCACCCATGTTTGATGACTATAAGAATGAGTTGCTTGATCGTAAAGACTTAAGTAATAATTCCTTGGATTTTAGTGGTGGTATGTGTCTACTTGAGGGTACTTCCATAGAAAGGGAAGGTGTCCATTATTTGGAAATTACTTCTTCTACTATGTGTGACCTTATTGTTGAGAGTTCTCATGGTGATGATGTTGAAACTGGTAGTGAGTACCCACATGAGGACACCTTAGTTGAACTTGACTTGAGTGATACCATTCTCCACTCTCTACTTGCTTTTGATGATATGTATGCTATTGTAGAGAGTATATCTTGTAGTTTGGGTGAATCCTATGGGGAAAGGGAGTATTATCTAGACCCATGTCTATGGCTACTCTTTCTATTTTACCCCGGTGCCAAATATAGAAATGGTGATGTTGGCGCACCCAACTTGTTGCTTGGTCTACATGACAAGCAAAGTGTCATTCTTGAAAACCCGAGAGCAAAAGTGTCATTGTTTCCTTGGGGTAATGTTTCTAAATGTGCATCCTTGCTTGACACAATTGTGTTTAAATTACAAGAATCTCAACTTGTGGATGCCAAGTTCTCTATTTGCTTGAAAGAAAGAATGTGGATGTGCTTAAATGCTTTGTCTTCACCCGTGTATGCCTTTATACTTGATTCTCTCCTATACTACCTCTTTGCCTATGATGACATCCATGCTAGTTTTGGATTTGTTTTATGTAGAGGTAGGAAATTTGTTGGTTTGTCCACTTGTATGAATGATAATGCTATATGGATCTTGTGGACATTAGAACCAATTGAGGCTCCACCCTTGGTGTGGTCTCTTGAAGAGATAAAGAAGCAATTGTGTCTTATGGCTCCTAAGATGAAGGTAGTTTTACCTTGTGGATTGTTTGATGCCATTAGGACCTTTGTAGTTTCCTTATCTCTTGGTGATTTAAGTAGCCAAATCCTTTGTGCATATTTTAATAAGTTTTTAATATTTAATTAAAAGGATCCTTGGTTATTTTGAAAGTATAAGCAACCTTGGCATGTTGAGATGATTTATTGTGCAAACCCTAACCCTCATGCCATGAGGAGTTTGTATTCGTTTGTCCTTTCTTTGGTTTTGCAAGGTTTGGATTCGAGGTCGAATCCTTTTCAAGAAGGGGAGGATGATACAAGACAAATGGCCATCATAACTTCTGATGCCATCAATCGTGGCCAACACGTGGAGAATCTGATTTTGGAAACCTTGAAGGCCGAGAGTATGCAAGGGGAAGTCATTTTGGACACTTAATAAAGCAATTTCGTGGGTGGAAGGTTGCCTGGAGGCTTGCCTTGATTACTACCCGAGGCTCCAAAGGATTGCAAGGGTTGAAGTGTGAAGAAAGAGACCTTACACTCCATGACCACCCCTTATTAAGGGTGTTTTGGTCTTTTTGTGCCTTTTCTTGACATCTATAGGAGCCCCTTGTCATTAAGGGTAGTTTGGTCATTTGATGTAATAGTTATAAATAGACTTCATTAGTCTTATTTTCTAGGGAGTTGATTATTGGTATTTGAAAGACTTCTTCTTCTCTCTTTGAGAGCGTAGTGTAGGGCTTGGAAAAGCCATTATTGATCCTTGTTTAGACACGGTGGTTGTAAGGCGGAGTTGATTCTCTTAGCGGTCACCGTAAGAGTTTGGTGTTGTTATTGCGGGTCTTAGGGGTCTTATCGTTTGATACACGGTTTGGCTCCTATTTCTTGTAATCTCGTATGTCAAGCTATCTATCTTACTCTATTATCTTGTTGTTGTTGAGTTTGTGATCTTGAAGTCTAGTGAAGCCGTGTGGGGCTCTTTCGATTCACTAGCATTTGTTGTTCAACTTGCTGATTTTTGTGTTATTTTGTTCCTCTTGTTGCTGATTTCGTGGGAACTTTGTGTTGTGGGATTGATATTGTATCACTTTTCAAACTCAAAAAGGTAATATTTGACTATACTAATCCCACAAAACAAGGTTCCATTATTTAAGGAAAAGTGGTTGTCAAGTCTAAGAAGTGATGTGTGCAAGTCTTCTCACTAACAATTTTATAACTTTTGTCTTACAACCTTTTGGATCTATTTTAATCTTTTGTTGTCTTAAGCTGTAAGAATAGATGAAGAACAAGATGAACATCACAACAACCTTCAAGAACACAATATCAACTTCTTCAAGAACATAACACAAAAACCACCAATGGTCATCAACACGGTATAACCTACGGTCCAATTTCAAGTCACCACCACAATGGTCAATATTATAAGCTCAACTTTAGATCTAGACACTTTAGTGTTGGTGAGAAAGAAACCAACACTAGAAACACACTAAACAAGCAAAATAACACCTAGATCTAAACACACAAACACCAATCTCGGTTGAGACAACAAGACGGACAGATTTCTCTTCTCTTTTTTTTTTTTTTTTAAACAGAGATAGCGCAAGATTGGTAGTGTAGGAATACAACCAGCCTTGCTTTGATACCAAATGATACACTATCAAGTCCACAACACAAGGTTCCAACAGCCAACAACAAGAAGAACAACTAACACAAGATTAACAAGTTGAACAACAAATGCTAGTGAATCGAAAGAGCCCCACACGGCTTCACTAGACTTCAAGAATACAAACACAATCTTAACAAGATCACAAAAGATAGTAACTTGACATATAAGATTCAAGATTCTAAGAACCCTAACAACAAGAGAGGACCCTAAGACTATCGAATATTAACACCAAGTTTCTCTTAAGACTATCGAATATTAACACCAAGTTCATACTTGGACCAAGAGGAACTCTATGACCTCAAGATCCTTGTTTCTAGCCAAGATACAACACAAGTATCACTCTACTTGTGAGATGGAGTAGAGAGAGATCCACAATATTACAAGTGATATGTTTCAAAATGATAATGGAAGAACTACTCAAAATAACCCTAATTTGTCTATTTATATTACACCCCAAAGGGAAAAGAAAATGACCAGCTTGCCCTTCTTGCCATGGGGAGGCCTTGGAGTGTAAGTTTATTTCACTTCAAGGTCCCTCTTCACACTTAAAACATTTATACCATTGGGTGGATTAGTCACCGACTCACACACGGCCATTTGCATGAACAAGGCTTGGAGTTTTTGCAATTCCCGAGCTTGGCTTCGTGTGAATGGTCGTGGACTTGTTGGACAGCTTGCTCCACCCGTATCATATTGGTGCCAAAGAAATATGGGACTTGGCACATGTGTGTTGATTGCCGGGCCATCAACAAGATCACGGTAAAGTATCACCACTCTATCCCTAGGTTAGATGATATGTTAGATGAATTGAATGGTTCTTATGTGTTTTCAAAGATTGATCTTAGGAGTGTACCATCAAATCCGGATGAGTCCCGGTGATGAATGGAAAACCGCCTTCAAGACCAAGTTTGGTCTCTATGAATGGATGGTTATGCCATTTGAGCTCACCAACTCTCCTAGTACCTTTATGCGGTTAATGAACCATGTGATGAAATTGTTTATAGGGAAGTTTGTTGTGGTATACTTTGATGATATCTTAGTCTATAGTAAGTCCATAGATGACCATGCTAAGCACTTGAAATGTGTTTTTGATGTGCTTAGAAAGGAGCAATTGTTTGCTAATCTTGAGAATTACTCTTTTTACGTTGATGAGGTTGTCTTTTTTGGCTTTGTTGTAAGCTTCCGGGGTGTTGAAGTGGATGAATCCAAGATAGACGCTATTAGAAATTGGCCAACTCCATAATCCATTGGTGATGTGAGATGTTTTCATGGGTTGGCTAGTTTCTATAGAAGGTTTGTCAAAGGGTTTAGACCATAGCCACCCCATTAACCGAGGTAATCTGAAAGGATAAGCCCTTTAAGTAGGGAGACGAGCAAGCAAAGGCGTTTGAAACTTTGAAAACAATGCTTAGCTCCGCCCCTTTGTTACAATTGCCCGACTTTGGGAAAATGTTTGAAGTCAAATATGACGCTAGTAAGGTAGGCATTGGGGTCATCTTAATGCAAGACCAAAAGCCCATTGCATACTTCAGTGAAAACCTTAAAGGAGCAACCTTGAACTACTCTACGTATGATCTTGAGTTGTATGCCTTGATTAGAGCTTTGGGCAATTGGCAAAACTACTTGTGGCCTAAGGAATTTGTGATTCGAACCGACCATGAATCTTTGAAACACCTTAGGACCCAAGACAAATTGAACAAACGGCATGCCAAGTGGATTGAATTCTTAGAAACTTTCCCTTACGTAATCCAATACAAAAAGGGGAAGGAGAATGTTGTGGCCGATGCCTTGTCCCAAAAACATGTGTTACTTAGTACTTTGTCTTCTAAATTGATTGGGTTTGAATACTTGAAGAAATTGTATCCCGAGGACCCCAAATTTGCTCAAATCTTTAAGGATTGTGAGGAATGGGAAAGGGAAAAATGGCTTAGGGATAGAACTTCTATACCCTACTCAAAATTTGATGGATTCCTATTCAAAGGAAAGAGATTGTGTGTCCCTTCTAGCTCTTGGAGAGAGTTGTTTGTAAGAGAGGCACACGATGGCGGTATGATGGGTCACTTTGGAATTGACAAGACCCTTGGAATCCTAGAGGAACAATTCTATTGGCCCAAAATGCGTCATGATGTTGCACGAATTTGTGGTCAATGTATAGATTGTAGAAGTACGAAGTCAAGACTTCTTCCTCAAGGGTTATATACCCCACTTCCCACTCCCCTCCACCCATGGCTTGACATTTCTATGAATTTTGTATTGGGATTGCCTAGGACAAGGAGGGGAAGAGATAGTATCTTTGTGGTGGTTGATCGGTTCTCAAAAATGGCTCATTTTATTCCGTGTCACAAGTGTGATGATGCCTCCAATGTGGCATCCTTGTTTATAGAACATGTTGTCAAGATACACGAAATTCCCCGGACAATTGTTAGTGATAAGGACTCTAAGTTCCTTAGTCACTTTTGGAGGTCATTGTGGGGTAGGCTTGGCACCAAATTACTTTTCTCAACATCTTTCCACCCACAAACCGATGGTCAAATCGAGGTTGTGAATAGGACCTTGGGTTCTATGCTCCGCACCATGGTTAAAGGGAAAATGGCCTCTTGGGAGGATCACTTACCCCTAGTCGAATTTGCTTGCAATCGTGTTATTCACTTGACTATTGGTATGACTCCCTTTGAATGTGACTATGGTTTTAACCCCCTAACCCCCTTAGATCTCACTACTTTATCTAGTAATGTTGTGATTAGCTTAGATGGGAGAAAAAGAGCGGAAGCAATGAAGAAGATGCATGAGAAAGTGAGGCTTCACCTTGAGAAAAAGAATCAAGAAATAGCCAAGAGAGTGAACAAAGGGAGGAGAAATGAACCATGGGTATAAATACCCCAAACAATGCTTTATTTTCCTTAGTTTTTTCTTGAATATTGATGAACAAATCTCTTGAGAGAGCTTTTGGTAAGCGTTTGTTGAAGGTTTGCTTAGTAACACGTGGTTTCGAGGGAGTTTCGATTCCCTCTTGGTCACTGTAGGAATTAGGTTTAGTTAATGAATGTAATTAGAGGGTTCTAGGGTTTAATATATCCTATTGTTCTTGAATACTCATCTATGTGTGTCTAATTTTTCATCTAGTAGGATATCGTCAAGTACCTCTCATTTCATGAACATTCCTTGAAGCACTTGGAGTTCTCGTGCTTGACTTCACTCTTTAAATGGTGTCAAGATGGGTTCAAACACATCTAGCTTCATCAATGATCCTTGCAGTGTTTGTAGTTCTCGTGCTTGCCTTCTAGTAGAGGTCTTGCGGTGATATTGGCTCCCGGCTCCAAGCTATCTTCCACACGTGGTGTTGAACTCTTAGGAGCTTGAAAAAGGCCCTCCAAACGTATCCTTGCATCCTTGAGATGATTGTGGCTTGGGCCCCTTTGTGTCGGCCTTGAATTATGGTCTTTGAAAGGTTAGTGCCGATTTGGCTTGTATCATCCTCCCCTTCTTGAAAAGGATTCGACCTCGAATCCAAACCTTGCAAAACCATAGGGAAAACAAGCAAGCACAATATCCTCATGGCATGAGGGTCAGGGTTAGCAACATCAAACTTATCACCAAGTCAAAGAGGAACACACTTAACATATAGCCAAGAATCAAAATAATCAATCAAGGGTGTGTAACCCCACAAAATAAAAGATACTTGGCCACTCAAGAGACTTCGACAAAGGGAAAAGCCAAAAGAACCACGGTAATTAGTCAACCACTCATGAAAAATCACATTGATTCCAGGTCTAAACAAGCACATAATCCTTTTTGAGTCAAGAGTCACATGAAAATCTCTAAAGCTAAGTGCAATGTCATGAACAACATCATTACAATTTAAGACTCCACTCAATGCACTAGCTATCTCTAAGAATGGGATTACTCCCAAATCATCATCGGGGTCAAATACAAAGGTATTCCCCATACAAGTCAACAAACATATTGCATTTAAGCTCACAATGCTCTCCTATGCAAAACATTCCATGCTCACATAAGATATTGATTCAACATGATCATGAATAATATCATATGTAAAAAGATAATAAAGAAAGGTATTACATAATTGGAATTCTTCCAAGGTGTTTTGAAAACAAGGTTCACTCTCCGACTTACAAGTTGTAAAACCTTGGTCAAGAATGGAAACACACAATGGTGAATTCTCTTGGATCTTTTCATTGTTCCCCTTCTTTAAAGAGCATTCAACTTTGTTGAAGACTTTTCCCTTACACAACTTTGGTCTCTCAAATGGATTAGAAATCCTCAAGAGAGACTCTCTATCATAGGGAATAGTACTAACAACTCCAACCAAATCTTACTTGTCATCTTGACCAAGCACCAAGTGTGGGGTGTCTTATAACCAACACATTCCAAATGGTCACTAGGGTCAAATGGATAAAGCGGCCATAGACATGGGTCTAGAACTTTTTTTCCCCAAAGGTGCCACCAATACAAAAAGTTATACTCTCCACACTAGCATAAGCATCATCAAAGACAAATAAAGAGTAAAGAAAGGTATCACACAAATTGATTTCATCTAAGGTGTCCTCAAGTGCATGCTCACTACTACGTGCAATAACATTATCAAGAGTATGCTCAAGAATTGGAACACTCAAAGAAGAAGAGATAATTGGGACACAAAGAGAACCTTCCATTTCTTTACATTCCATTCCCATGAGAGTACTCTCATCTTCCACGAAGAGATTTCCATCTTTAGGAGGAATATTGTCACACCATAGTGGGTTGTTATATAGAATATAGCCCTTGATACAAGCCAAATTGGCGTCAACCTTTTTTGGCTTATATTTCAAAGGCAACAATAAGGGACCCAAACCACAAAGAGCTTAAGACCACAAGGATGTGGGAATAGGGTCCATTCTGCACTTCAATTAGATCAATATCGCATATGGAAGATAGCTTGGAGTCAAAGGAACCATTGGAGAGGTCATCGGGGAGTTAAACAATGACCTGGGGCCACCTGCGCTAGCAGGTGGCCATTTTAGCCTGTCCAGAGGCACCTGCAGCCTTACATATGCCAGCAGGTGCCCCACCTGCGTGGGCGAATGCCCAATTTTCTGAAATAGGTCACTTTTGGGCCCATTAAATGTAATAAAAGGCTCAAGGCTATAAATACTAGTTTCCTTTTCATTTTCCTTAGTTTTTTTGATGATATTGATATTGTGAGACTCCTTATGGAGCATGAGTGTAGTTTGGAAAAGCTTAGATTGACTTTTGCCTAGAAACGGTGGTTACGAGGGCGTTATGATTCCCTCGTGGTCGTTCATAGGATATTAGGTGCTTGTTGATAATCAAATTAGGAGTCTTTGAATTTAAGATATTAATTGGTTCCTATTTTCTTATCTTCTTGTGTCAATCTAACTATCTTTATCTATATATCCTTTATTTTTTGGTATTTCAATTCTAGCGTTTCTTTAGTTTTCATGTTTGATTTTAACTTTCGTATTTGGGGGTTATCATTTGGTATCAGAGCTGAGATTAGATTCGTCCTTACGATTCTAAATCTTGGGTTTGTTATCTAGAAAATCGAAAATCTCAAAAAAAAAAAAAAAACTGAAAATTCGTTTTTGAGAAAATCTCCAAAAAATATTTTTATGTTCTTGAGTTTTTCTTGTTGTTTCAACACTAGATTTGTTTTCTCTAGTGTTATTTGAGTCGGAATCTGAATTTTGAGCTTATTTGGAGTGGATTTGAAGAAACCATAATGTTGTGTTCTTGAGTTTGAAGAAAATTGAAAAAGGATTTCTCGGTCTTGTGATTTTGTTGTGGAATTGAGGGTTGAAAATTATTGGAAAGTGCTTCTCATATCAAAGAGAACATAAATCTGAAATTTGGTGCCATTGGGAGAGGTTTTGGAGAATCCGCCATTTTTGGGTTTGAAGCTTGAATAAAAATGCAAGTGGGTTGAAAAATCTAGAAATTTTGGTTGGGTTTTGAGGCTTCAAATCACTTGGGTTGTGTTCGGGATGTTAAAAGGAGTTTGAGTTTAAAATTTCATCGAATTTCAAGCAAAAATGAGAGAGTTATGAAATTTTGATCTTCATATTGTTCTTGGTGTTCTTGAAGATATTCTTGGGTTGTTAGATCCAAAAGGAAAGAAAAAAAAAAGTGTTTGGGTGTTGGTACAAAGGAATATCCCAAAAGAAAAGGGAATATTCTAGGAGAGAGAACCCAAGAGGGCCCACAAAGAGGTGAAAATCAAAATTTCAGCTATTCTGTCCGGGCACCTGTCACCTGCCCACGCAGGTCATCCACCTGCCCATGCAGGTGGCAATACAGGTCATTTTCCAGCAACCTATTTTTGACATGCGAACTCCATATGCGAAGGCAAGTCGCCACATGCGGCCACAACCCATCAAAACGCACCTCAAGCACTCCAAATCTCATTTTACTTAGGTTCCATTACCTTAGTTTCATTTCTTGTTTCTTTAATTCATTTTTCTTTTGATTCCTAAACTAATTTTCAACTAGTAATTATCCTACTTAGTTGTTGATTAGTTCTTGAGTCCTATTTCTTTCTTCATCCTTTTTCTTTGTGTGCTTTTCTAGTTTTATTTCGTAGTTATGTCTTGATTCAAGTACGTTAGTTTGTAATCGAGTCGTCCATCCTTCTCTTAACAATAATCTATTCCGTCCAAGAGTATCAATCGACACCCTATGTACTACCAAAGTATAGGCAATTTTCAACATTAGCCGATCCAATAGTAAGGCAATCAAAGGTGTGTAAACACGAGTGGTTGTGAGATTTTATTTTACTAATGCTAACGTTGTTTGTTGTCTTTGTTGAGTGTCTTAATTGCTAGGTACAATGGCTTCGAAAAAAGAAACACCAAACCGTGTGGGAGGTGTAACTTTTGGACCCGTAATGGAGATAGACTTGAGCTTATCTTTTGATTTAGGGCAAATTGTGGGAGACCTTGTGAAAGAGGAACTAGAACAAAGTGTGAATTTGTTTCATACGAGGGTTAAGGTGATGGAGACCCTATGTTCCTTAGTCACTGATGGGAGGAGTAGCACTAATGCTATATCTTGCAAATGTGTTTATTTCTTGAAACTCCCTACACAAAGGCAGCCCAAGCCTTACAAGCTTATTTATTTAAATGAGAGTGGTCCAATAGAGGTGACCAAGAAAGTGGTTATTAAATTTAGTTGGGGAAATTCTCAAGATGAAGTTCGATGTGATGTAGTGCCCTTACGAGGTTGTCACATATTGCTTGGTAGGTCGTGGCAAGATGATGGGGTTGCCCAATATCAAGAGAAGTCCAATAAGTACTCGATTGTATTGGGAAGATGAAAGATCAACAACCCTTAACACCCAAGCAAGTGAGTAAGGACTATGAGATAATGAAAGAGTTCCGGGAAGTATTGAAGAAGGAGGAGGTTGAGAAGAGGGAAAGGGAATTGTCCCTTGTACAAGGAAAGGAAGGCTTGGCTCAAAGAGGAGAGTTGAGTAAGATTGATGAGCCAAGTAGTAGCTTGAAAGACATGGGCAAGGAACACTTAATTGTGGGACTTGTCAACGCTAATTCCTTGCTACCTACTAACCATGATGCTAGCATTATACCGAGTATCACCCTTTATCTTGTGCAGGTTCATGAACTTTCAAAGGAGGACCCAAGGAGAGTTCCTTACGAACACATGCTTGAAGATCTAACGGAGCTCTTAGCTAAGAATTCCAACTTCGGGAAGAGTGATGAGGAGTTGACTCATGGGAGTGGAATGGACAAACTCCCATATGATGAGAGCTTCCCAAGGGAGCAAATGAGCTCCCATGTTGAACACCAAGGTGAAGACCTGCTACAAGCCGAATCGGCGTCAACCTCCTAAGGCCTATACCCCGAGGTCAACTCAAGGGAGTCCAAGCCATAATCACCTCAAGGACGCCAAGACATGTTTGGAATACCCTTTTAGACCTCCCACTAGAATAATATCATGTGTGAATGATAGCTTGGAGCTCGGGAGGAGCTATATTTGATGATACCATCTTAGGGAGTATGGAGAAACATTGGATTTGGCTCATAGCTTGGGACATGGGAGAGCATATGCGCCAACATATGGCTATTTGGTACATTGGGTCACTTTTTGATACAAGAACAAGTGTGTATCACAAGATTTCAGCAACACCAACAAGAAAACCCAACAAACACAAGATTAACAAGTAAGCAACAATGCTAGTGAATCGAAAGAGCCCCACACGGCTTCACTAGACTTCAAGATCTCAAATACAACAACAACAAGATAATGAAAAGATAGATAACTTGACATATAATATTCAAGAGACTAAGAACCCTAACATCAAGAGAGGACCCTAAGACTATTGAATATAAACACCAAGCTCTTACTTGGACCAAGAGGAACTCAATGACCTCAAGACCCTAGTTTCTAGCCAAAACACAACACAAGCTTCCTTCTAGCAAGCTTGTGGCCGAATCTGCCTCTCAATGGAAGAGAGAGAGAAAGTGAAATATTACAAGTCTTTGTCTTGAAATTACAATGAGAAAACTAAGGCAAAATAATTCTAGGCTTGTCTATTTATATTACAAGCCAAATGAAAGACAAAAATGACCTTATGGGCCATGTGGAGCAGCCGGCCATGGAGTGTAAAAACATTACACTTCAAGGCCCATCTTCACACCTTAAAACATTTAGACCCTTAGGTGGTTCAATAACCAACTCACACACGGCCATTTGCATGAATACGACTTGGAGTTTTTGTAACTCCCGAGCTTGACTTCGTGTGAATGGTCGGGTACTTGTTGGACAGCTTGTCCCACCCGTATCATCCTCTCCATCTTGAGAGGAATTTGGCCTCAAATTCAGCACTTGGTCGTCTTCAACCGCCTCCACGAGAGAAAGATCACAAACGTTAAAAGTGTGGTGCACTTGGTATTCCGGTGGAAGGTCAATCTTGTAGGCGTTGTCATTGATTTTCTCGAGCACTTGGAATGGACCATCACCCCTCGGCATCAATTTGGACTTTCTTTGGGATGGAAACCGATCCCTCCGAAGATGCACCCACACCCAATCTCCCGGTTCAAGGATGACTTTCTTTCTTCCCTTGTTGGCCCTCCTTGCCATGTCTTGGTTTTTCTTCTCAAGTTGAAGCCGCACCTTCTCATGTAACTTCTTCATAGAATCTGCCCGCTTGCTTCCTTCTAAGCTAATCATGAGATCACTTGGCAAAGGCGTTAAATCCAAAGAGGTGAGGGGGTTGAGGCCGTATACACACTCAAAGGGAGTCATTCCCGTACTTGAGTGTATGACACGGTTATATGCAAACTCAATCAATGGTAAGTGCTCCTCCCAAGAAGTCATTTTTCCCTTAACCATGGAACGTAGCATAGCACCCAAAGTCCTATTTACTACTTCCGTTTGGCCATCGGTTTGTGGGTGGCAAGAGGTAGAGAACAATAACTTGGTACCAAGCCTACCCCACATGGACTTCCAAAAGTGGCTTAGGAACTTAGAGTCCCTATCACTCACAATGGTCCTCGGGACACCATGCAATCTAACAACATTATCAACAAATAACGAGGCCACGCTAGGGGCGTCATCACACTTAGAGCAAGGAATAAAGTGCGCCATTTTAGAAAACCGGTCAACTACAACAAAGATACTATCCCGGCCTCGTCGAGTCCTTGGCAGCCTTAACACAAAGTCCATCGATATATCAAGCCAAGGACGTAGAGGAGTGGGCAGCGGGGTGTACAACCCATGAGGTAGGAGCCGAGATTTGGCTCTCTTGCATTCTACACATTGGCCACAAGTTCTAGTCACATCCTTGCGCATTTTGGGCCAATAGAATTGCTCCTCCAATATTCCGAGGGTCTTTTCGACCCCAAAATGACCCATTAGACCGCCATCATGTGCTTCCCTCACAAACAATTCTCTCCAAGAGCTAGAGGGTACACACAATCGTCTACCTTTAAATAAGTAACCATCAAACTTGGCATAGGGATTTGAACCCCTAGCCGAATCCCACTTGTCCCTACCCCATTCTTCGCATTCCCTAAAGATAGGAGCAAAGTGAGGGTCCTTGGGATACAATTCTCTTAAACTCTCAAAACCCATCAACTTCGAAGACAAAGTGGCAACAAGCACATGCTTTCTAGACAACGCATCAGCAACAACATTCTCCTTCCCCCTTTTGTAATGAATTACATAAGGGAAAGTCTCAATAAACTCAATCCACTTAGCATGACGCCTATTCAACTTGTCTTGGCTCTTAAGGTGTTTCAACGATTCATGGTCCGTTCGTATCACAAACTCCTTAGGCCACAAATAATGTTGCCAATTGCCCAAGGCTCTAACAAGGGCGTACAACTCCAAATCATAAGTCGAGTAATTAAGAGTTGCCCCTTTGAGTTTTTCACTAAAATAAGCGACGGGCTTGCCTTCTTGCATTAAAACAGCCCCGATGCCAACCTTACTAGCATCACACTCCACTTCAAACATTTTATCAAAATTGGGCAATTGTAACAAAGGCGCCGAGATGAGCATAGCTTTCAAGGCTTCAAAAGCCTTAGCTTGCTCATCACCCCACTTAAAGGGTTGGTCCTTTCTAATAACCTCAGTCAAGGGTGCTGCTATGGAGCTAAAACCTTTGACAAACCTCCTATAAAAGCTCGCTAATCCATGAAAACTTCGGATTTCTCCAATAGTTTTAGGGATTGGCCAACTTCGTATAGAGTCTATCTTGGATTTGTCCACTTTCACACCCTTTGAGCTCACGACAAAACCCAAGAAAATCACTTTATCAACACCAAAAGAACACTTCTCCATGTTGGCATACAACTTCTCCTTTCGGAGCACATCAAACACACACCTCAAATGCATCACATGATCATCAATAGATTTACTATATACCAACACATCATCAAAGTAAACCACCACAAACTTCCCAATATAAGGCTTCATTACATGATTCATTAGCCTCATAAAGGTGCTAGGAGCATTGGTAAGGCCAAAGGGCATGACCAGCCACTCATATAGACCGAATTTGGTCTTGAATGCTGTCTTCCACTCATCACCGGGTTGCATGCGAATTTGGTGATAGCCACTCCTAAGATCCACCTTAGAAAACAAACAAGAGCCATGGAGCTCATCTAACATATCATCTAGTCTAGGGATTGGATGACGATACCTTATAGTGATTTTGTTGATGGCTCTACAATCGACGCACATGCGCCAAGTTTCGTCTTTCTTTGGTACCAAAAGCACCGGAACAGCACAAGGACTCATACTTTCTTTGATGTATCCTTTGTTGAGAAGTTCCTCAACTTGTCTCTCAAGCTCCTTAGTGTCCATGGGATTGCTCCTATAGGCGGGTTTGTTTGGAAGTTGTGAACCCGGCACCAAATCAATTTGGTGCTCAATTCCCCGAAGTGGGGGCAATCCTTGCGGAAGTTCTTTAGGAAATACATCTTCATAATCCTGCAACACACAAGAAATCAAAGGGGAAATGGAAGAATTAGCGGGGTTAGTATTTAAACAATGAGCCAAAAGCAACATAGGTGTGCCCACATCATGGTCCACGAAGAGTTCCTTCCTTCTAGCTAACATCACCATGTTTTCAGCCCCCTTTGAAGTTGAGGCAGTCACGGGTGACCCTACTGCCCCAACCACGGTTTCCCTTCCCTCTTCTTCTCTTTCGGATTTCTTCCCCTTTTCCTTCAACTCTCTCATCTTTTGGTGCCACTCATTTACTTGGGAGGGTGAAAGCGGGTGAAGTGTGACCTTTCGGCCATCCTTCTCAAGTGTATATCGATTGGTCCTCCCATCGTGTTTGGTAGACCTATCATATTGCCAAGGTCTACCTAACAACAAGTGACATGCTTGCATTGGTATCACGTCACAAAGCACTTCATCTTGGTAGTTTCCCACCTTAAAACGTATCATACATTGCCTTGTGACTTTTAGTTCACCACAGTCATTCAACCATTGTAGCTTGTAGGGACTAGTGTGCGGGGTAGTTGGTAACTTCAAGAAGTTAACCGTAGCCATACTAACAACATTTGTGCAACTACCACTATCAATCACCAAGGTGCACACACTTCCCTTTACAAGACATTTAGTATGGAATAGATTCTCCCTTTGACTAGGGTCATCTATCGCCTTACTAATCATGACGCGCCTAACCACAAAGTTGGGAACCACACACTCCCCTTCTTGCGGGTAAACATCTTCGCCCTCATCATCATGTGGCCCATTCTCGGGTTTCTCTCCATCTTGAGGCTCGGCCTCATCTTCACTCTTCTCAAGATCCACCTCTTCACCAAGGTAATACACCCTCCCTTCCCGAAGGATCACATTGCGTCGGTTTGGACACTCATTGGCTTTATGTCCCCAACCTTGGCACTTGAAACATTGGAATCCTTTTGGGTTAGGGTACTTGTGAGCTTCTTGTTTTGGAGGAAGTTTGGGGTCGGCTTTGGGCTCGGGCAGCCTTGGAAGGCTGGATTGCCCCTTGTTTTTGGACCAACCCGAGGGGGCTGGTACCCTTGCCTTAAACGACGACCTCTCCTTTAGCTCTTTTTCAACCTCAATAGCCGCTTGGAAAATACCCTCAACGGTATCAAACTTGTGAAGTGTCAAATGAGTGGAGATCTCCTTGTTCAATCCACACTTGAACCGGATGACATCATGACTGATTTGCTCCCCACGATGGTCAAGGTTTAACATGAGTTGTTGAAACTCATCAAAGTATGCCATCACACTTTTGTTACCTTGACGTAAGTTGTACAACCTTGCAAGCAATTCATGGCGATAACTCTCGGGGAGGTACCTTTGCCTCATCAAGTATCTCAATCGATACCAAGGTGGTGGCTGCCCGTCAACTAGTGCATTACCAAACCGCTTGACGTACTCCCACCAAGTGTTAGCATAACCCTCAAAGTGAGCTATAGCATAACTTCCTTTCTTTTCTTCCGAGAGATCATTAACTTGGAAGACTTTGTCACAAGCCGATTCCCAAGCTAAGTATGCCTCGGGGTCACTCTCACCCTTAAAGAGCGGTAGACTCAACTTGATGGTGTTGATGCCTACATCTCTCTCATGGTGCCGGTTTCCTCTTTCTTCATATCCACGGTATCTCCGTTGAACTCCTCTGCCCCCTCTCACCTCCTCCTCCCTCATGTAAGTATCATCAAAGGCCCCGTACCCTTCATACTCCTCCCTTCCATACTCCTCAAGGTGGGCTGGTCGGTTTTGGTTATTTGGAAATTGATTTGGGGGTATTGGATTTTGTGGAGGTGGTGGTCTTTGGTTTAATGGAGCTTGGAATGGAAGGTTCGGATTTAGTGGTGGAATTTGACGTCCAAATCCCTCATGCGGGGTTTGGGAATTCTGGAAATGCGTTGGTCTATTGGGGTCACGGTTTGGAGGAAAATAGGTGGTTTGGCTTGCGGCATTTAGTGGAGCTTGGGGTGCATTTAGCATTTGGTGGACTGTTTCGGGGGTGATGGTTGCGGAGGAAGTCCTATCTTGTCCATTGGTTGAGACATGTAGAGGAGTAGAAGGAAGAGAGTTCCTTTGACTCTCCACTTGTTCTAATCTCCCACTAATAGTCGACACTTCTCCCTTGATTGCTGCCAAGTCCCCTCTCACGGCCCCAAAGTCCGAATTCAATCTTTCAAGTGTCCGAGTAACGGCCTCAAGAGCGACCCTCATAGAGTCAAGTGCATTAGTATCCACGTTATGGGACGTGGCCCCTTCCATTGTCAAGGTATTATACTCTTTAGATCACCACACGCTTGAGTTCCACAAGTGTTGTAAATTGGCTAGTAACCGTGAATCTTTTAAGGTATGAGTAAGCTCTTATCCGGAGTGGATTCTTGTTTGAAGACTCAAAGAATTCTTGTAGGACTAGAACCAAAAACAACAACGTGTTCAAAAGATAAAAGCACTCAAGTAAACGTTGACACGAACAAACGAATTCAAAGGACTAATTGACAATCTAGTAGGACTATACTAGTTTGTTAATTAGTTCTAGAACCAAGTAAGGAAACTAAGAATGAACAATTAGAAACTAGAAAATTATCCAAAGTTGAGCTTAGGGATGATGTGGCAGCATGCAATTGGCCTTGGGCCCACACGTTTTTGTTTCTTCCTTGTTCTTTTTTTTTTTTTTTTTTTTTTATCTCAAATCTGAAATTTTTTTCATACTCACACAACTTGTTTTAGATGACAATGTGTTTTGGAGGGAAAGTAAAAGTCTTGTAGTCTTTCAATCTTTTCAAACTCAAAAAGGTGAAGTTTGACTAACTAGTCCCACAAAACAAGGCTCCTTGAATTAGGGAAGAGTGGTTGGCAAGACTAGGAAGTGATGGGTGCAAGTCTTTTCACCAACAACTTTATGACTTGTCTTGCAACTTGAACACAACAAGATGAACAAGTTTTTAAAAGATGAACACCTCAACAACTTTTCATCCACTTCTTCAAGCACATAACACACAACCACCAATTTTTTGTCATCAACAACATACAACTTTCGGCCACCTCACGTCACCACAACAAGGATCAAGTTTTTTTTCAAGCTCAACTTTTAGATCTAGACACTTTAGTGTTGGTGAGAAAGAAACCAACACTAGAAACACACTAAACAAGAAGAATAACACCTAGATCTAAACATACAACATCATTCTCGGTTTTGGTCTACAATGGACAGATTTCAGAATTATTTTTTTTTTGTTTAATCCGAGAACAAGCCCAAGATGGGTTGTGTTGGAACACAACCGGTCTTGCTTTGATACCAAATGATACAAGAACAAGTGTGTATCACAAGATTTCAGCAACACCAACAAGAAAACCCAACAAACACAAGATTAACAAGTAAGCAACAATGCTAGTGAATCGAAAGAGCCCCACACGGCTTCACTAGACTTCAAGATCTCAAATACAACAACAACAAGATAATGAAAAGATAGATAACTTGACATATAATATTCAAGAGACTAAGAACCCTAACATCAAGAGAGGACCCTAAGACTATTGAATATAAACACCAAGCTCTTACTTGGACCAAGAGGAACTCAATGACCTCAAGACCCTAGTTTCTAGCCAAAACACAACACAAGCTTCCTTCTAGCAAGCTTGTGGCCGAATCTGCCTCTCAATGGAAGAGAGAGAGAAAGTGAAATATTACAAGTCTTTGTCTTGAAATTACAATGAGAAAACTAAGGCAAAATAATTCTAGGCTTGTCTATTTATATTACAAGCCAAATGAAAGACAAAAATGACCTTATGGGCCATGTGGAGCAGCCGGCCATGGAGTGTAAAAACATTACACTTCAAGGCCCATCTTCACACCTTAAAACATTTAGACCCTTAGGTGGTTCAATAACCAACTCACACACGGCCATTTGCATGAATACGGCTTGGAGTTTTTGTAACTCCCGAGCTTGACTTCGTGTGAATGGTCGGGTACTTGTTGGACAGCTTGTCCCACCCGTATCACTTTTGGGCCCATTTGGCATTTAGGGTCACTTTTGGGCCCATTATGTAATAAGGTCCATGGCTATAAATAGTTAGCTTTCTTTTCATTTTAGGGGAGATGATTATTGATGATGAATGTTACACTTGAGAGTGTCTATGTTAGCTTATTGGGAGCTTTCTTGATTGTCTAGAAACGTTGGTTGTTGAGGTCCAATTCCTCTTCTGTCTTCGTAAGAGATAGGTGTTTACGGTAATATAAAGGAAGGTCTTTGGTTTGGAATACCTTTGGTTGTCCTTTTTATTATCGTATTGTGTCTATCTATCTATCCTTTATCTTTATTGTCTTTGTTTTCCCTTTGTTCTTCGTCTTGTATTTTCGTATTTCCCATTTTACCCTTGTGTTCATAGTTTCATCTTTTTTTCGTATTTTGTATCGTATCATTTGGTATCAGAGACGAGCTTAGAATCGTTCCCACGATTCTAGTCTTGGGTGTGTTATCGAAAGAAAATCAAAAAATCACAAAAAAAAAATTGGTGTTTCACGTTTTTGGGGTTAGCCTAATTTTTGCAATTTTGATTTTGGTGTTTTCTTGTGTTTTTGGTGTTAGATTCTTGTTCCCTAACACTATTAGAGTCTAAATCTCAACTTTGAGTTTTTGAGGAAAGTGAAGTGGGTCTTCAAATCTGGAATTTTGGGAGTGGAATTAAAGGCTTAAAGTTTTTGGAAGTTGTTACCCATAGTAAAAGGAGCTTGGGTTTCAAATTTTGTGAGATTTGGAGCTAAATTGAGAGAGATACAAATTTTTGAATATTCATCTTGTTCTTGGTGTTCTTCAGAAATTCATATCTTGTTGAAGAAGAATCTTCCAAAAAGGGGTGTTTGATCCAAAAGAGAAGAAAGAGAAAGGTGTTTGGGGGTGTGTTACAAAAGAATATCCCAAATAAAAGGGAATATTCTAAGAGAGAGGGTGCAAAAGGGGCCCACAAGAGCCAAAAATACAGAGCTCTAGCTTGCTGTCCCGAGGCACCTGCGTCCGCATCTGCTCACGCAGGTCATGACCTACGGTCGTAGGTCCTCAACGCAGGTCACCAGGCAGCCTCTGTTTTCAACCTGTGAAGTCCCACCTGCGAGGGCAGGTCCCCAGGTGCGTCCGCACCTCACCCAATGAAGGTGAACAACTCCAAAACCTATCCTTCTCTAATTCTAACCTTCTAGTTTCATTTTCTTGATTCCTAATCAATTCCTTTGAGTCTTAACAACTAAATTTCAGCTATTAATAACTCTCTACTTAGTTGTGATTAATTCTTGAGTCCATTTTTTCTTTCTCGTTCTTTTTCTTTGTGTGCTTTTATCATTTTTTTCTTAGTTAACTTCTTTGAGTCGAGTCCTTTTTTTTTTCTCTCTTAATCGGGTCGTCCGTACGCATTTCATCTTTTTTTCTCAATTGTACTAAGACAATGGGTGGATCAACCCTTGATACCATCTTGGAGGCACTCCTAGGGTTACATCAAAAAATGGATCAACTGATTGGGCGAATGTCACCCATGAATGAGAAGTTGTCCCCATGCCCAAACTGCCATCCCTACACCGGGGTTCGTCCATCAAAATTATGCTCTAAGACCTCATGAACATGCTCCCTCACCCCGAAATAAAATAAATCGAGCTCCACAAAATGTTGTTCGACCACTCCAAATCCAATTAAGCAAAGACCCTTTCCATCTTAGGTCCACTAACCATGATACTAACATTTTACCTTGTATCACTCCTTCTCTTGTGCAGGTACATGAACAAATAATTTCAAAGGAAGATACAAGTAGAGTGTCTTATGAAAATAAGCTTGAAGGCCTAACGGAGTTCTTGCCCAAGGATTCCAAACTTGGAAAGTATGATTACAAGACGACAAAAGATTTGGATTCGAGGTCGAATCCTTTTCAAGAAAGGGAGGATGATACAAGCCGAATCGGCGTCAACCTCCTAAGGCCTATACCCCGAGGTCAACTCAAGGGAGTCCAAGCCATGATCACCTCAAGGAAGCCAAGACATGTTTGGAATACCCTTTTAGACCTCCCACTAGAACAATATCATGTGTGGATGATAGCTTGGAGCGCGGGAGGAGCTATATTTGATGATACCATCTTAGGGAGTATGGAGCAACATTGGATTTGGATCATAGCTTGGTACACGGGAGAGCATATGTGCCAACATATGGCTATTTGGTACATTGGGTCACTTTTGGGCCCATTTGGCATTTAGGGTCACTTTTGGGCCCATTATGTAATAAGGCCCATGTCTATAAATAGTTAGCTTTCTTTTCATTTTAGGGGAGATGATTATTGATGATGAATGTTACACTTGAGAGTGTCTATGTTATCTTGTTGGGAGCTTTCTTGATTGTCTAGAAACGTTGGTTGTTGAGTTCTAATTCCTCTTCGATCTTCGTAAGAGATAGGTGTTTACGGTAATATAAAGGAAGGTCTTTGGTTTGGAATACCTTTGGTTGTCCTTTTTCTTATCGTATCGTGTCTATCTATCTATCATTTATCTTTATTGTCTTTGTTTTCCCTTTGTTCTTCGTCTTGTATTTTCATATTTCCCATTTTATCCTTGTGTTCGTAGTTTCGTCTTCTTTTCGTATTTTGTATCATATCAAGACCATACTTTGTATGAGCTACAAGGTAACAATGCTAACCCTTTCACTTCTCTAAACTTAAAATGTCATGATGTGGCTAGTAGCCAAGTGAGTGTAATTGGTTGCTTGTCCAATGTAGAGTCTCATGAGTCTTCCCTTTGTGATACTCTTGGTAGTGCTAAGTTGTATGATGATCAAGTTCTTGTTGTGAGTTTGTAAACACTAGTTGATCCTATAGATGACCGAATTGACTCTTCTAGTAAGATCAATTTATGTCCACCTAGTTAGCACTTATAACTTAAATGAGGTCTCATTGCCATGTGATAAGAGTATTCACACACTAGTTGACCCTTGTGAAAATCAAGGTGAGTCTATGTTGGCATGTGAATTGCCTACAACTAGTGAAGGTGTGTGCACTGATCAACTTGCTTGTGAATCTAATCCACTACTTGAGCATTTTGTTGTGTGCTTGAAGAGCCTCAAGGTAGTGATGTTGTTGATAGAGTTGATCATGTGAATAAGATATGTGGTGAAAGATGACATGTATCTTTTTGAGAGTGAACTTGCATGCTTTAATTCCTCACCTTTGGTTAATGATCCTCTCTCAAAGAATGATGTCTTGATTGGTAATTGTGAGATCACTCCTAGTGTGGCATCTAGTGGTGTGCATTTTGATGTGCTTGAAAAGAAGGATGGTATGCTTAAGATTCACTTGTTATCTTATTTCTTAAAATCCATTAAGAATATAGGATTGAGTGAGGATTGTGCTAACTATCCAATTTTTGATAGTGATCTGTTACTTGAGAAAAAAGAATGATCAATTGGGTGAATATAATCTTGATTTGCTTGAATATTTGAAGAACCCAACTGATTGTTCTTATGAAAATGATTTTGATAGTGATCCTTTGTATGATCCCCCACCCTTGTTTGATAAATGTGAGGATGAATTGTGTGATTCTTGTAATGACTTGACTCATGACCTCCTTGATGTTGGTGGTGGTTTGTGTCTACTTAAGGATTCCTCTCTTGAAAAAGGTGTTAGTTGTTTAGAAATTGCTTCTACTTCTTATTTGTGTGCTTCCTTTATCGAAGATACTCTGGTGACGATCTTGAATCTAATAGTGAGTACATGCATGAGGACACCTTAGTTAAAGTTAACTTGCGTGACACCTTTCTCTAACCTCTCTTTGCTTATGAAATTGTCAATGATAGTGTAGAGGGTATGTATATTTGTGAGGATGGCACCTTTGGGAAAAGTGGGTATTGTCTTGACCCATGTTCTTGGATACTTCTCCCATTTGACCCCGGTGACCTCTTGGAATGTGGTGGTTCTTATACACCCAATTTGGTGCTTGGTCAAGATGACAAGCAAGGTTTGAATGAAGTTGTTGGTAGCCTTCCCTACAATGGAAAGTCTTTCTTGAGGATTTATAGTCCACTTGGTAGACTCGAGTTGTGCATGGGAGACATATCCAACAAAGACGAGTGTTCTTTAAAGAAGGGGAGCAATGAAATAGTCCAAAAAAATTCTCCATTGTGTGTTTACATTCTTGACCAAGGTTTTAAGACTTGTAGGTCAAAGAGTGAGTCTTCTCTTAAAAACACTTTGGATGAATTCCACTTATGTGATACCTTTCTTTATCACTTGTTTGTAATTGATCACCCCTTTGTCAAAGCAGGTATCATTCTTGAGAACCCTAGGGCAAATGTGTTATTGCCTCTTTGGGGTGTTGCTTATATACTTGCATCCTTACTTGACACACTTGTGCTTAAGTTGTGTGGACCACAACTTGTGGATGCTAAGTTGATTACTTGTTTGTGGGAGAGTCCATGGATGATAAAGACTTCGTGTCACCTTCATAGGGTTATACAATTTGAAGTGTCAAGTGGGACTCTTGGAAGTTGTTTGGAAAAGAGAGGTTCTATGTGCTTGAAAAGCCTCTTTCTCTCTTTGTGTGTTACTCTTGAGCACACCTTGGATGAGATGAGTGTCCTTAGCACCTTTATTTACTACCTTTTTGCATATGATGTTATTCATAACCATATTGAATCAACATCTTATGTAGGCTTGAATTACATAGAAAGGAAAAGTGTTGTGTGCCTCAATGATTTGAATGGATCGTTGAGTGTATTAATTGCTAAATCTCTTAAGCTATGTGGCCTTCTTGTAGATGGTAATACCCTGGATGAGATTTTTATGCTTGAGTCCTTTCTATATTACCTCTTTGCTTATGATGATGTCCATGCTAGTTGTGGAATTATTTTATTTGGAGGTAGTATGTCCTTTGGTTGGTCCACTTTTTTGAGTAATGATGCAATGTGGGTCTCTCATATCTTTGACCCCAGAAAACCCTTGTGGATTTTTAAACCATTGGTGGAACCACCTTTGATGTGTGGAGAGGTATTGAAACAATTGTGTCTTATGGCTCCTAAAATGAATGTGATCTTACCTTCATGGTTTGTTGATGTCATTATGACCTTTTCGGTTTCCTTATCTCTTAGTATTTCTTCATAGCCAGTTCCTTTGTACCGTTTTCAATGAGCTTTTTATGTTCAACACAAAGGATCCTTAGGTATATTTTAAGTGTGAGCAACCTTGGCATGGAACTATGATTGATTTTGCTAACACTAACCCTCGTCCCTTGAGGATATTGTTGTTGCTTGTTTTCCCAATGGTTTTGCAAGGTTTGGATTCAAGGTCGAATGCTTTTCAAGAAGGGGAGGATGATACAAGCCAAATTGGCGTCAACCTTTTTTCACTTGTATTTCAAGGGGAACAACAAGGAACCCAAACCACAAAGAGCTTAAGGCCACAAAGATGTGGGAATAGGGTGGATTCTGCACTTCAAGCAGAGCAATATCGCGTATGGAAGTGTAACACCCCGTACATTTCCAAAACTTATACGACCAACCTAGCATGGATAAAAGTATTTAAATTTGAGATAATAAGGACATACTTAAGTGTAAAGTTAAAGTTAAGTGGTGGATTAAGGTAGAAGGATTAAGACGTTGGAAAAAGGGGAGAACATAAACGAGGTGCTTCCGTGACTTAATTAAGATAGTAGGTGTATCACCTACTTAAACTATTGGACTAATTTGGACAGATTTAATAACCAAGTAGGTACATCACCTACTTGGACTATTTTTTGACCAAAATTGGCTAAGGATGGCTGGAAAAGAGGCGGTCCAAGGAGGGTGTATACATACATCATTTCAGCTTTTTTTTCCTCACAATACACTTGCAAATTCCAGCTTTAAACAAAACACTCCCAACCCCAAAAATCAGCCGCCCTAATTTCCCTTTAGGGTTCTTGGGTGAATCCTCCACTTTGCAAGCCTTGGTAAGTGTTTACCCTTGTATATTAATGTAATATATGTATAAAAAAATGTGGAAGTCAGGTTGGTTATGTTTAAAATGTATAGAGCAGTCCCTTAATTAGTTGGCAGTCCACTTGTGTTAGTTTTACTGAATTTGTCTTCCTTGTGGTTTGAACTTTTATAGGGGCTTAAGGTGTTGAAGAAATTAAGTTAGGAGGATAAAATTTCAGTATATTAAAGTGTGGTTCTGCCCCTAAATCGTTCCTTGTATGTATGGCTGGTAAATGGAACGTTTGGTGTAGTGAAAAGAGAATATTCTCTTGTTATGTTAAACTGAATTTCTCTTGTTTGGTGTAGTGAAAAGAGAATGTTATCAATAGATAGATGATATTAAACAATAGGATATATTAAACCCTAGAACCCTCGAATTACATTCATCAACTACACCTAATTCCTACGGTGACCAAGAGGGAATCGAAACGCCCTCGAAACCAGGCATTACTAAGCAAACCTTCAACAAACGCTTACCAAAAACTCTCTCAAGAGATTTTTTCATCAATATTCAAGAAAAAACTAAGGAAAATAAAGCATGGTTTGGGGTATTTATACCCATGGGTCATTTATTACATACTTAGGCCCAAAAGTGACCCATTCCTTTAAAATTTAACTTGGCAGCCGAACTAGGCCACCTGCCCACTCAGATGGGCACCTGCCCACGCAGGTCAAGGCCATAGGTGCCACTTGCCACCATCTGCGGGCGCATGTGGCTCACCTGCGGGCGCAGGTGAGCCTTCCAGTCCACTCCATGTGCCATTTTGCTCTTCTTGGCTTCCGTTTGATCCCTCCAAGGCCCCTTGATCCTCTTTAGATGCAATCACCACCACGTAGCACCCTTTTGATAGTAGTAGGATGTCGTCAAGTACCTCTCATTTCATGAACATTCCTTGAAGCACTTGGAGTTCTCGTGCTTGACTTCTAGTGAATGGTTTGGACCGGATTTGGATTGTATCAGTCCTCCTGTGGGCCCTTTTGCACTCTCTCGTAGAATATTCCTTTTTCCTTTGAATATTCTTTTGTACCAACACCCAAACACCTTTCTCTTTCTTCCTTTTTGGATCTAACACACACCCTTTTGGAAGATTCTTCTTCAACAAGATATGAATTTTTGAACACCAAGAACAAGATGAACTTTAAAAATCCATAACTTCTTCGTTTTAGCTCGGAATTTGACAAAATTTGAAATCTAAACTCTCCTCGTCGTGGGTAACAACTTCCAAAAACTTTAAGCCTTCAAATCCACGCCCAAAATTCTAGAATTTGAAAGCCACTTCACTTTCTTCAAAAACTCAAAGCTCAAGAATAGTAGAGGCTTCAAATCACCTCCGATTAAGCTCAAATTTGAGATTTAGACTCTAATAGTGTTAGGGAACAATAATCTAACACCAAAAACACAAGAAAACACCAAAATAAAAAAACTCAAAATTTAGACTAGACTCAAAAATGTGAAAACCCTTTTTTTGTGATTTTTTTTTAATTTTTCTTCAATAACAAACCCAATAATAGAATCATGGGAACAATTATAACCTGGCTTTGATACCAAATGATATGATACAAAATATGAATAGATGAAGAAACCATGAAAACAACGGAGACAAGGGTAAAATGGAAAATACAAAAATACGAGACGAAGAACAAAAGGAAAACAAAGACAATAAAGGGAAAAGATAGATAGATAGACACAATATGATAAGAAAAGGACAACCAAAGGTATTTCAAACCGAAGACCTTCCTTTAAATTACCACAACCACCAATCTCTTACGAAGACCGAAAGAGGAAATGAACCTTTAACAATCGATGTTTCTCACAATCTAGAAAGCTCCCAACAAGCTAACATAAACACTCTCAAGTGTAACATTCATCATCAATAATCATCCTCTCTAAAATGAAAAGAAAGCTAACTATTTATAGCCATGGTACTTATTACATAATGGGCCCAAAAGTGACCCAATAAGACAAAGTGGCCCATTAGGCACTTTTAACAAAGCACCTCTTACGCTCCAAGCTATCATCCAAACACGATGTTGGTCAATGGGTCCTTGGAGTGTATCATTGGATATAACTCTTCTCGGGTGCCAAGCTATCATCCAAACACATATTTGCCCCCTTGAGGTGGTCATAGCTTGGACTCCCTTGTGTTGACCTCGGGGTATAGGCCTTAGGAGGCTAACATCGATTTGTCTTGTATCAAACTACCCCAAGAACTCTCCACAGTTCATCTAGTATTTCACGTCTGCATAGGAGATCCATCTCATATTACTCCACTAAAGATGTACAAGTTACGAAAGATCTCACCTATGAAGAAGTACCTATTTCTATTCTGGATCGACAAGTTAAGAAGTTAAGAAATAAAGAAGTAGCTTCCGTAAAAGTACTTTGGAGAAATCAGCAGGTAGAAGAGATCACATGGGAAGCTGAGGAAATGATGAAATCTAAGTATCCTCAATTATTTGAAACCGAAGAGGAAGACTTAGATGCTGAATTGGAGCAATAACAAGTATATATATAAGTATTATGTGATAGCATAAAGATTAAACTTAGGCTCGAACTTGTTTCGACTGAGTAGTGATGATATTAACATTCGAGGACGGATGTTTCTAAGGGGGGAAGGATGTAACACCCCGTATTCTATAGACACTACTCTTACTTATATGGAACTTGGTACGGACTTGTGGTAGTAGGTAATGGACTAGATATATTTTTTCTGCAAAGTTATAACATCCCGTACATTTCCAAAACTTATAAGACCAACCTATCATGGATAAAAGTATTTAAACTTGAGATAATGAGGATATATTTAAGTGTAAAGTTAAAGTTAAGTGGTGGATTAAGGTAGAAGGATTAAGACGTTAGAAAAAGGAGAGAACATAAGCGAGGTGCTTCCGTGACTTAATTAAGATAGTAGGCATATTACCTACTTAAGCTATTGGGTTGTATTTGGATATATGTCAATGGACTCAATTGAGGCCCAAAACTAAGTACACAAAATGGGAAAGATGACCAGCCCAATACCTAAGCATCACCTACTTAGACTATTGGACCAAATTGAGGCATATTAATGGACTCATTTGACGCCCAAATTAGAGGGAAGGATGACCATCCCAATACCTAAATTTGTCTAAGGCCCAATATGATGTGATCCGATTAGAAATAAACCAAGTAGGTGCATTTATATATGGAAATGAGTTAAAAAGATGTAGTCTAGAAGTCTCCTTATAAGATCAATATTGGTTGATCTCTTTAATCATTTTAACATACAAATTTTGATTCAACTCCATCTCTCTCTCTCACTTTTATCTCAAGCATCACACCAGCCGCCCCAAATTTCCCCTAGGGTTCTTGGACAAAACCTCCACTTTGCAAGCCTTGGTAAGTGTTTACCCATATAGCTTAATGTAATATATGTATAAAATATTGTGGAAATCATGTTGGTTATGTTTAAGAGGCATAAGGCAGTCCCTTTTTTTGGTGGCAGTCCACTTGTGTATAGTTTTAAAGGATTTGCCTTCCTTGTGGTTTAAACTTGTAAAGGAGCTTAAGGTCTTAAAGAAATTAAGTTGTAGGGATGAAATTTCAGTAGGTTAGGGTGTGTTTCTTCCCCTAATTCGTTCCTCTTTATGTATATCTTGGTGGAAAAGTTTATACGCGTTTATATATGGAACGTTTGGCATAGTGAAAAGAGAATACTCTCTTGTTATGTTAAAGTGAATTCTGAAACCGTTGTGAACTGTTTTTGGTATGTTGTTGTGGAAGGCATTTAGGTGTCTTGATTGAATAAATATGTGGAGTTACATTGAGGTGGTAATGTGAAGTATGAACTTGGTTGGAAATCCTATCGGTTTGTAACATTTGTGTTGGTTTGTGGACTGTTTTGGTGGTATTGTTGTTGTGAGGTTGATACAAGATCAAGTATGTATCACAAGATTTCAGCAACACCAACAAGAAAACCCAACAAACACAAGATTAACAAGTAAGCAACAATGCTAGTGAATCGAAAGAGCCCCACACGGCTTCACTAGACTTCAAGATCTCAAAGACAACAACAACAAGATAATGAAAAGATAGATAACTTGACATATAATATTCAAGAGACTAAGAACCCTAACATCAAGAGAGGACCCTAAGACTATTGAATATAAACACCAAGCTCTTACTTGGACCAAGAGGAACTCAATGACCTCAAGACCCTAGTTTCTAGCCAAAACACAACACAAGCTTCCTTCTAGCAAGCTTGTGGACGAATCTGCCTCTCAATGGAAGAGAGAGAGAAAGTGAAATATTACAAGTCTTTGTCTTGAATTTACAATGAGAAAACTAAGGCAAAATAATTCTAGGCTTGTCTATTTATATTACAAGCCAAATGAAAGACAAAAATGGCCTTATGGGCCATGTGGAGCAGCCGGCCATGGAGTGTAAAAACATTACACTTCAAGGCCCATCTTCACACCTTAAAACATTTAGACCCTTAGGTGGTTCAATAACCAACTCACACACGGCCATTTGCATGAATACGGCTTGGAGTTTTTGTAACTCCCGGGCTTGACTTCGTGTGAATGGTCGGGTACTTGTTGGACAGCTTGTCCCACCCGTATCATCCTCTCCATCTTGAGAGGAATTTGGCCTCAAATTCAGCACTTGGTCGTCTTCAACCGCCTCCACGAGAGAAAGATCACAAACGTTAAAAGTGTGGTGCACTTGGTATTCCGGTGGAAGGTCAATCTTGTAGGCGTTGTCATTGATTTTCTCGAGCACTTGGAATGGACCATCACCCCTCGGCATCAATTTGGACTTTCTTTGGGATGGAAACCGATCCCTCCGAAGATGCACCCACACCCAATCTCCCGGTTCAAGGATGACTTTCTTTCTTCCCTTGTTGGCCCTCCTTGCCATGTCTTGGTTTTTCTTCTCAAGTTGAAGCCGCACCTTCTCATGTAACTTCTTCATAGAATCTGCCCGCTTGCTTCCTTCTAAGCTAATCATGAGATCACTTGGCAAAGGCGTTAAATCCAAAGGGGTGAGGGGGTTGAGGCCGTATACACACTCAAAGGGAGTCATTCCCGTACTTGAGTGTATGACACGGTTATATGCAAACTCAATCAATGGTAAGTGCTCCTCCCAAGAAGTCATTTTTCCCTTAACCATGGAACGTAGCATAGCACCCAAAGTCCTATTTACTACTTCCGTTTGGCCATCGGTTTGTGGGTGGCAAGAGGTAGAGAACAATAACTTGGTACCAAGCCTACCCCACATGGACTTCCAAAAGTGGCTTAGGAACTTAGAGTCCCTATCACTCACAATGGTCCTCGGGACACCATGCAATCTAACAACATTATCAACAAATAACGAGGCCACGCTAGGGGCGTCATCACACTTAGAGCAAGGAATAAAGTGCGCCATTTTAGAAAACCGGTCAACTACAACAAAGATACTATCCCGGCCTCGTCGAGTCCTTGGCAGCCCTAACACAAAGTCCATCGATATATCAAGCCAAGGACGTAGAGGAGTGGGCAGCGGGGTGTACAACCCATGAGGTAGGAGCCGAGATTTGGCTCTCTTGCATTCTACACATTGGCCACAAGTTCTAGTCACATCCTTGCGCATTTTGGGCCAATAGAATTGCTCCTCCAATATTCCGAGGGTCTTTTCGACCCCAAAATGACCCATTAGACCGCCATCATGTGCTTCCCTCACAAACAATTCTCTCCAAGAGCTAGAGGGTACACACAATCGTCTACCTTTAAATAAGTAACCATCAAACTTGGCATAGGGATTTGAACCCCTAGCCGAATCCCACTTGTCCCTACCCCATTCTTCGCATTCCCTAAAGATAGGAGCAAAGTGAGGGTCCTTGGGATACAATTCTCTTAAACTCTCAAAACCCATCAACTTCGAAGACAAAGTGGCAACAAGCACATGCTTTCTAGACAACGCATCAGCAACAACATTCTCCTTCCCCCTTTTGTAATGAATTACATAAGGGAAAGTCTCAATAAACTCAATCCACTTAGCATGACGCCTATTCAACTTGTCTTGGCTCTTAAGGTGTTTCAACGATTCATGGTCCGTTCGTATCACAAACTCCTTAGGCCACAAATAATGCTGCCAATTGCCCAAGGCTCTAACAAGGGCGTACAACTCCAAATCATAAGTCGAGTAATTAAGAGTTGCCCCTTTGAGTTTTTCACTAAAATAAGCGACGGGCTTGCCTTCTTGCATTAAAACAGCCCCGATGCCAACCTTACTAGCATCACACTCCACTTCAAACATTTTATCAAAATCGGGCAATTGTAACAAAGGCGCCGAGATGAGCATAGCTTTCAAGGCTTCAAAAGCCTTAGCTTGCTCATCACCCCACTTAAAGGGTTGGTCCTTTCTAATAACCTCAGTCAAGGGTGCTGCTATGGAGCTAAAACCTTTGACAAACCTCCTATAAAAGCTTGCTAATCCATGAAAACTTCGGATTTCTCCAATAGTTTTAGGGATTGGCCAACTTCGTATAGAGTCTATCTTGGATTCGTCCACTTCCACGCCCCTTGAGCTCACGACAAAACCCAAGAAAATCACTTTATCAACACCAAAAGAACACTTCTCCATGTTGGCATACAACTTCTCCTTTCGGAGCACCTCAAACACACACCTCAAATGCATCACATGATCATCAATAGATTTACTATATACCAACACATCATCAAAGTAAACCACCACAAACTTCCCAATATAAGGCTTCATTACATGATTCATTAGCCTCATAAAGGTGCTAGGAGCATTGGTAAGGCCAAAGGGCATGACCAGCCACTCATATAGACCGAATTTGGTCTTGAATGCGGTCTTCCACTCATCACCGGGTTGCATGCGAATTTGGTGATAGCCACTCCTAAGATCCACCTTAGAAAACAAACAAGAGCCATGGAGCTCATCTAACATATCATCTAGTCTAGGGATTGGATGACGATACCTTATAGTGATTTTGTTGATGGCTCTACAATCGACGCACATGCGCCAAGTTCCGTCTTTCTTTGGTACCAAAAGCACCGGAACAGCACAAGGACTCATACTTTCTTTGATGTATCCCTTGTTGAGAAGTTCCTCAACTTGTCTCTCAAGCTCCTTAGTGTCCATGGGATTGCTCCTATAGGCTGGTTTGTTTGGAAGTTGTGAACCCGGCACCAAATCAATTTGGTGCTCAATTCCCCGAAGTGGGGGCAATCCTTGCGGAAGTTCTTTAGGAAATACATCTTCATAATCCTGCAACACACAAGAAATCAAAGGGGAAATGGAAGAATTAGCGGGGTTAGTATTTAAACAATGAGCCAAAAGCAACATAGGTGTGCCCACATCATGGTCCACGAAGAGTTCCTTCTTTCTAGCTAACATCACCACGTTTTCAGCCCCCTTTGAAGTTGAGGCAGTCACGGGTGACCCTACTGCCCCAACCACGATTTCCCGTCCCTCTTCTTCTCTTTCGGATTTCTTCCCCTTTTCCTTCAACTCTCTCATCTTTTGGTGCCACTCATTTACTTGGGAGGGTGAAAGCGGGTGAAGTGTGACCTTTCGGCCATCCTTCTCAAGTGTATATCGATTGGTCCTCCCATCGTGTTTGGTAGACCTATCATATTGCCAAGGTCTACCTAACAACAAGTGACACGCTTGCATTGGTATCACGTCACAAAGCACTTCATCTTGGTAGTTTCCCACCTTAAAACGTATCATACATTGCCTTGTGACCTTTAGTTCACCACAGTCATTCAACCATTGTAGCTTGTAGGGACTAGTGTACGGGGTAGTTGGTAACTTCAAGAAGTTAACCGTAGCCATACTAACAACATTTGTGCAACTACCACTATCAATCACCAAGGTGCACACACTTCCCTTTACAAGACATTTAGTATGGAATAGATTCTCCCTTTGACTAGGGTCATCTATCGCCTTACTAATCATGACGCGCCTAACCACAAAGTTGGGAACCACACACTCCCCTTCTTGAGGGTAAACATCTTCGCCCTCATCATCATATGGCCCATTCTCGGGTTCCTCTCCATCTTGAGGCTCGGCCTCATCTTCACTCTTCTCAAGATCCACCTCTTCACCAAGGTAATACACCCTCCCTTCCCGAAGGATCACATTGCGTCGGTTTGGACACTCATTGGCTTTATGTCCCCAACCTTGGCACTTGAAACATTGGAATCCTTTTGGGTTAGGGTACTTGTGAGCTTCTTGTTTTGGAGGAAGTTTGGGGTCGGCCTTGGGCTCGGGCAGCCTTGGAAGGCTGGATTGCCCCTTGTTTTTGGACCAACCCGAGGGGGCTGGTACCCTTGTCTTAAACGACGACCTCTCCTTTAGCTCTTTTTCAACCTCAATAGCCGCTTGGAAAATACCCTCAACGGTATCAAACTTGTGAAGTGTCAAATGAGTGGAGATCTCCTTGTTCAATCCACACTTGAACCGGATGACATCATGACTGATTTGCTCCCCACGATGGTCAAGGTTTAACATGAGTTGTTGAAACTCATCAAAGTATGCCATCACACTTTTGTTACCTTGACGTAAGTTGTACAACCTTGCAAGCAATTCATGGCGATAACTCTCGGGGAGGTACCTTTGCCTCATCAAGTATCTCAATCGATACCAAGGTGGTGGCTGCCCGTCAACTAGTGCATTACCAAACCGCTTGACGTACTCCCACCAAGTGTTAGCATAACCCTCAAAGTGAGCTATAGCATAACTTCCTTTCTTTTCTTCCGAGAGATCATTAACTTGGAAGACTTTGTCACAAGCCGATTCCCAAGCTAAGTATGCCTCGGGGTCACTCTCACCCTTAAAGAGCGGTAGACTCAACTTGATGGTGTTGATGCCTACATCTCTCTCATGGTGCCGGTTTCCTCTTTCTTCATATCCACGGTATCTCCGTTGAACTCCTCTGCCCCCTCTCACCTCCTCCTCCCTCATGTAAGTATCATCAAAGGCCCCGTACCCATCATACTCCTCGCTACCATACTCCTCAAGGTGGGCTGGTCGGTTTTGGTTATTTGGAATTTGATTTGGGGGTATTGGATTTTGTGGAGGTGGTGGTCTTTGGTTTAATGGAGCTTGGAATGGAAGGTTCGGATTTAGTGGTGGAATTTGACGTCCAAATCCCTCATGCGGGGTTTGGGAATTCTGGAAATGCGTTGGTCTAGTGGGGTCACGGTTTGAAGGAAAATAGGTGGTTTGGCTTGCGGCATTTAGTGGAGCTTGGGGTGCATTTAGCATTTGGTGGACTGTTTCGGGGGTGATGGTTGCGGAGGAAGTCCTATCTTGTCCATTGGTTGAGACATGTAGAGGAGTAGAAGGACGAGAGTTCCTTTGACTCTCCACTTGTTCTAATCTCCCACTAATAGTCGACACTTCTCCCTTGATGGCTGCCAAGTCCCCTCTCACGGCCCCAAAGTCCGAATTTAACCTTTCAAGTGTCCGAGTAACGGCCTCAAGAGTGACCCTCATAGAGTCAAGTGCATTAGTATCCACGTTATGGGACGTGGCCCCTTCCATTGTCGAGGTATTATACTCTTTAGATCACCACACGCTTGAGTTCCACAAGTGTTGTAAATTGGCTAGTAACCGTGAATCCTTTAAGGTATGAGTAAGCTCTTATCCGGAGTGGATTCTTGTTTGAAGACTCAAAGAATTCTTGTAGGACTAGGACCAAAAACAACAACGTGTTCAAAAGATAAAAGCACTCAAGTAAACGTTGACACGAACAAACGAATTCAAAGGACTAATTGACAATCTAGTAGGAATGTACTAGTTTGTTAATTAGTTCTAGAATCAAGTAAGGAAACTAAGAATCAACAATTAGAAACTAGAAAATTATCCAAAGTTGAGCTTAGGGGTGACGTGGCAGCATGCAATTGGCCTTGGGCCCACACGGTTTGTATATATATAACTTATATGTATTTTTTTTTTTTTTGTCACAAATCTGAAAATCAATATTCATACAACTTGTGAAGTATGACAATGTGTTTTGGAGGGAAAAATAATAGTCTTGTAGCCTTTTTCAACCTTTCAAACTCAAAGGGTTAGGTTTGACTAACTATTCCCACAAAACAAGGCTCCTTGAATTAAGGAAGAGTGGTTGGCCAACTATGAAGTGATGGGTGCAAGTCTTTCACCAACAACTTTATGACTTGTCTTGCAACTTGAACACCACAAGATGAACAAGATGAACAAGTTTAAAAGATGAACACCTTACAACTTTCATCAACTTCTTCAAGCACATAACACACAACCACCAAATTTATTTATTTTTTCATCAACAACATACAACTTTCAACCACTTCAAGTCACCACAACAATGGTCAAGTTTTCAAGCTCAACTTTTAGATCTAGACACTTTAGTGTTGGTGAGAAAGAAACCAACACTAGAAACACACTAAACAAGCAAAATAACACCTAGATCTAAACATACAACAACATTCTCGGATTTGTCTTCAATGGACTGATTTCCGATTTTTTTTTTTTTTTTTTTTTTTTTTGTTTAATCCGAGAACAAGCCCAAGATGGGTTGTGTGGGAACACAACCGGTCTTGCTTTGATACCAAATGATACAAGATCAAGTATGTATCACAAGATTTCAGCAACACCAACAAGAAAACCCAACAAACACAAGATTAACAAGTAAGCAACAATGCTAGTGAATCGAAAGAGCCCCACACGGCTTCACTAGACTTCAAGATCTCAAAGACAACAACAACAAGATAATGAAAAGATAGATAACTTGACATATAATATTCAAGAGACTAAGAACCCTAACATCAAGAGAGGACCCTAAGACTATTGAATATAAACACCAAGCTCTTACTTGGACCAAGAGGAACTCAATGACCTCAAGACCCTAGTTTCTAGCCAAAACACAACACAAGCTTCCTTCTAGCAAGCTTGTGGACGAATCTGCCTCTCAATGGAAGAGAGAGAGAAAGTGAAATATTACAAGTCTTTGTCTTGAATTTACAATGAGAAAACTAAGGCAAAATAATTCTAGGCTTGTCTATTTATATTACAAGCCAAATGAAAGACAAAAATGGCCTTATGGGCCATGTGGAGCAGCCGGCCATGGAGTGTAAAAACATTACACTTCAAGGCCCATCTTCACACCTTAAAACATTTAGACCCTTAGGTGGTTCAATAACCAACTCACACACGGCCATTTGCATGAATACGGCTTGGAGTTTTTGTAACTCCCGGGCTTGACTTCGTGTGAATGGTCGGGTACTTGTTGGACAGCTTGTCCCACCCGTATCAGAGGTAGTAAGTTATAGTGTCAGGAGGTGGAATAAGGTTATATGGCAGTATAAAGAAGGGGGGAGTTGATAGCATCCATGGCAGCTCAACAACTAAGGAAGCTTTGAAGGTTCCAAGAGGACCCATGAAAAGATCTCAAACAAGGAAATATGAAGACAAGATATTGGCTGGAATTAGCAATTAAAAAGGTGTCTTGTAATGGAAGAAGATCTCAAGCCCAATGAAGACATTTTCTCCAAGTCTTACATCTATTTGGAGGCCCAAATTAAAGTCCAAGAAGAGGTGGAATTGGGCTCAAATCTGTCCCAAAATGGAGAAAAAGACTGCAGCATTTTTTAATTAATTTCTAGAATTATATTTAAGAGTTGTTTAATTCTATGTTGACTTCCTAGGTTTTTGTGTGTGGCAGCCTTCTATGTCATTTAATAGTTGTTTTTTCTTCTATGTTGACTTATAGTATAATGTGTGTGGTAGTCTTCTAGGCCCGTGGAAGTATCATTTCATTTAATGTTATCTTTGACCAACCCCTTCTTCACTACTATATAAAGGGGTCTTTGTTCATTCATGAAAATCAGATTTTGAAGAATATTAATATATTGAGAGTTCTTTTGAACCTTTGTGGCAGATTACTTTAAGATTTATCTTTCAACCTAACTAGTTCATAGCTTAAGGTAGTAAGATAACTTCTTTGTTTCATATCTTTGGTTACTTCTTGGTATTCTTAGAAGGCGATTAGTACTTTTACTAATTGTTGTCTAATGTTACTCACGAAGCGGTCAAGATCCGTACTTGATTAATTTCTCAAGTAAAGGCATTTGGTTCATCTATAATCAATTCGTTGTTACTTGGATCTTATCAAATCTCTATCTTTTAATTCTTACTCCCCCTATCCCATTTTATGTGACCTACTTTCCTTTTTGGTCCGTCCCAAAAAGAATGTCACATTTCCTTATTTGGTAACTTTTTAAAAGCACAATTACTCTTTTACCCTTATTGGTCCCACTTATAAGGTCCCACTTAATTAAAAATAATAGTAGTACATTTTTAATAAAGGGCAATTTAGTAAACATCACCAAGTCTTTTCTTATTTATTAAACTCCGTGCTCGGTCAAAGTAGGTCACATAAAATGGGACGGAGGGAGTATTTAGTATTTTCAGTTTGTTTCTTAGTTTTGCTTCCGCATTTCCTTTAAGTTAATACCCTAGTTTTGGGATTCCCAAGCTCCGTGTTATCAAGTGGTATCAGAGCGGTTCTATCAAGATTTCGTTCTTGATAATCTTGGGAATTTCTTGAACAAAAAGAGCAAAAAAAAAAATTAAAAAAAAAAAGAAGTACTGTAGCAGTGAACAGTACGTTTCAAAAAAAAAGTAAAAAAAAAAAAAGAATTGTTGCTCTTCAAGAAACTTTCTTCATCTAATTGTTTCTACAAAGGAGGTTTTGATACAAGAAGAGGGGATCCTAGATCTTTATCTCGTTCTAAAATCCTTTCCTTTTGTTTGAGTCTTGTTTCAACTAAATCTTATTCTTTCTAGGATTGGTTCTTCACTTTTTTTCTTGTGCCCTAAAATTCCTTATTTTACTACTAAGGATTTGATACGAGTTGGATTTAATTATAAATCTACAAAGTATTTTCCCAAAGGTTATTTGAGAGGAAAAAGGCAAGAGTGGGTGAGAACAATTGAGTGAAAAAAAAATTAAGCCAAAGTTTGAGCGATACACTATTTTCTTTAAGATGTCTAATATAGGTGGTAGTGAGAAAGAAGAGGGAGGAATGAGTGAAGATGATGTACAACAGCCTAATGATGGTTTTCTTGGGGTAGCTAGGAAGATTCTTGATGTAGAATATGAGAGTGAAAAAAATGAGAAGGAGAACTACGGTGAAGGTGAGAGTGAAGGTGTTGTAGAACTTTTTTTAATGATGGTTTGATTGGGGTAGTTAGGAGGCTTATGAATATTAATTTGGGAATCAATAGTGATGTACAAAGGGAGAATATATTCCATACTAGATGTGGGATAAAGGGGAGAACTTGTTCTATGATTATTGATAGTGGTAGTTGTGCTAATGTGGTGAGTTCACAGTTGGTAGACATGTTAGGGCTTGCATACATGAAACACCCTAAGCCTTATAGACTCCAACGGTTGAATAATAGTGGTGAATTAAAAGTCAACAAAGAATGCATGATTTTATTCAATGTTAGAAGGTATGAGGATGAAACTCTTATTGATGTGATTCCTATGCAAGCTTGTCATATCTTGCTTGGTCATCCATGGAAGTTTGATAGACATACTTTTCATGATGGAAGGATGAATAGATATTCACTTAAGCTTAATGGCAAGAAGTATACTCTTGCACCTTTGACTCCTTCTCAAGTGTTTGAAGATCAAAAGAGGTTGAGGGAATTAATGGGAAAACAAAAAGGAGAGAAAACAAGTGAGCTTGAGGGAAAAGAAAAAAAATTTGGCCAAGTGTTTAAAAAAAAAAAAGGAGATGGCCAAGAGAGAGAAAAAGAGGGTTCGAGTGGAAAAAAGAGATCTTTGGTGAGAGGAAAGAGGCTAAGGAAAAGAAAAAAAAGCTTCTATATAAAAGCCAAAGAGTGTTTGAGTGCAAGAAAAGAGGGGCTACCCATAATACTACTTACTTACAAAGAAGTCTTGATTAATTCTGAGCTACTAACTTCTTCTTTGCCAAGTAGTGTTACTTCACTTTTGCAGGATTTTGATGATATTTTTCCTGATGATATTCCTAAGGGTCTACCACCTTTGTGTGGCATTGAGCACCAAATCGACTTTGTGCCTAGAGCACAAATTCCAAATAGGCCTGCTTATAGGAGTAATCCTGAAGAGACAAAGAAATTGCAAAGGCAAGTTGAAGAATTACCTGAAAAGGGGTTTGTGAGAGAGAGCATGAGTCCTTGCTCTGTTCCTGTTCTATTGGTTCCCCAAAAGGATGGATCTTGGAGGATGTGTGTCGATTGTCGAGCTATCAATAAGATAACGGTAAAGTATCGTCATCCCATTCCTCGTCTTGATGACATGTTAGACCAATTGCATAGGTCTAAAATTTTTTCTAAAATTGATCTAAAAAGTGGTTACCATCAGATTCGAATGAATCCTGGAGATGAGTGGAACACTGCTTTTAAGACCAAATATGGGCTTTATGAGTGGTTAGTTATGCCTTTTGGCTTGACTAATGCACCCAACACTTTCATAAGATTAATGAATCTTTTTTTAAGGATTTTCATGGAAAATTTGTGGTGGTTTATTTTGATGATATCTTGATCTTTTCTAAGAATCTGGATGAGCATGTTGAACACCTAAAAAAAGTTTTTAATGTTCTAAAAAAACAACAATTGTTTGCTAATCTCAAAAAGTGTACCTTTTGTGTGGATCGGTTAGTTCTAAGGGAGTTGAAGTTGATGAAGAGAAAATAAAGGCAATCAAAAATTTGCCTAAACCTAAGAGTGTAACTGAGATTAGAAGTGTTCATCGGCTTGCTAGTTTTTATAGGAGATTTGTTAGAGATTTTAGCACCATTGCTGCTCTTTTGACTAAAGTTATTAAGAAGGACAAAGTTTTCACATAGGGAAAAGAACAAAATGCTTCTTTTAACTTATTGAAAGAAAAATTGTGTTCTGCTCCTCTTTTGCAATTATCTGATTTTTCTAAGTCTTTGAGGTTGAATGTGATGCCTCTGGAAGAGGAATAGGTGCTGTTTTAATGTAGGATTCGAAGCCCATTGCATACTTTAGTGAAAAGTTAAACGGAGCTACATTGAACTACTCAACTTATGACAAGGAGCTATATGCTTTGGTCAAGGCTTTAGCTACATGGCAACACTATTTGTGGCCTAGAGAGTTTGTGGTTAAGACTGACCATGAATCCTTGAGGTACTTGAAGAGCCAAGGTAAGCTTAATCGTAGGCATGCAAAATGGGTTGAATTCATTGAAACTTTCCCATATGTGATTGCTTACAAGCAAGGAAAAGATAATGTGGTTGTTGATGCACTTTCAAGAAGGTATGTCTTGGTCTCTACTCTCACTTCTAAATTAGTGGGTTTTGATCAAATCAGGGGCCTTTATGCTAATGATTCTAATTTTGGCAAAATTTTTGCAGAATGTGAGTTGGGTCCTTATGAGAGGTTCACTCTTCAAGATGGATTCCTTTTTAAGGAAAATAAGTTATGTATTCCTAATTGCTCTTTGTGTGAATTATTTGTTAGGGAAGCACATTGTGGTGGACTCATGGGACACTTTGGAGTTCCTAAAACATTGGATATACTTGCTGAACATTTCTTTTGGCCTGGCATACGAAAGGATGTTGAGAAAGTGTGCTCCCAATGTCTTGAATGTAAACAGGACAAATCAAAAGTATTACCACATGGTCTTTATACTTCTTTACCTATTTCTACTTCTCCTTGGATTGATATTTCCATGGATTTTATGTTAGGACTGCCTAGAACTAAACATGGTAAGGACAGTATATTTGTAGTGGTAGACAAATTTTCAAAAATGGATCATTTTATTCCATGTTTGAAGACTAATGATGCATCGCATGTGGCTGACTTATATGTGAAAGAAGTGGTTAAATTACATGGTATACCTAAAACTATTATTAGTGATAGGGATGATAAGTTTTTAAGTCACTTTTGGAGGGTTCTTTGGGGAAAGTTAGGGACTAAACTGCTATTCTCTACATCTTGTCACATGCAAACTGATGGGCAAACAGAAGTAGTTAATAGGACTTTAGGGAATATGTTAAGGGTTGTTTTAAAGGGAAAATTAATCGTTTGGGAGGAGCATTTGCCCATGGTAGAGTTGGCTTATAATAGAACTATCCATTCTTCTACTGGTAAGTCTCCTTTTGAAATTGTTTATCAATTTAATCCCCTCACCCCCTTGATTTGCTGCCTCTATCTACTGATATTGTTAATCTTGATGGTAGGAAGAAGGCTGAAATGATGAAGAAGATTCATGAACAAACAAAGCTTGCAATTGAACAGAGGAATGAACAAACAACCTTAAGGAGAAATAAGGGGCGAAAATCTATTATTTTTAAGCCCAGAGATCAAGTGTGGGTGCACTTTAGAAAGGAAAGATTTCCTGCCAAAAGAAAATCCAAATTACACCCACGAAGAGATAGGCCATTTGAAGTCCTTGAAAGTATTGGAGACAATGCTTACAAACTTGATCTTCCAAGTGAGTATCAAGTTAGTGCAACCTTTAATGTTTCTGATCTTTCTTTATTTGATGCAGCATTAAATTCGAGGATGAATTCTCTTGAAGAAGAGGGGAATGATAGCATCCATGGCAGCTCAACATCAACTAAGGAAGCTTTGAAGGTTCCAAGAGGACCCATGACAAGATCTCAAACAAGGAAATATGAAGACAAGATTAATGGGCTGGAATTGGCAATTAAAAGGTGTATTGTAATGGAAGAAGATCTCAAGCCCAATGAAGACATTTTCTTCAAGTCTTACATCTATTTGGAGGCCCAAATTAAAGTCCAAGAAGAGGTGGAATTGGGCTCAAATCTATCCCAAAATGGAAAAAAAGACTGCAGCATTTTTTAATTAATTTCTAGAATTATATTTAAGAGTTGTTTAATTCTATGTTGACTTCCTAGGTCTTTGTGTGTGGCAGCCTTCTATGTCATTTAATAGTTGTTTTCTTCTATGTTGACTTATAGGATAATGTGTGTGGTAGTCTTCTAGGCCCTAGGAAGTATCATTTCATTTAATTTTACCTTTGACCAATCCCTTCTTCACTACTATATAAAGGGGTCTTTGTTCATTCATGAAAATCAGATTTTGAAGAATATTAATATATTGAGAGTTCTCTTGAACCTTTGTGGCAAATTACTTTAAGATTTATCTTTCAACCTAACTAGTTCATAGCTTAAGGTAGTAAGATAACTTCTTTGTTTGATATCTTTGGTTACTTCTTGGTATTCTTAGAAGGCGATTAGTACTCTTACTAATTGTTGTCTAATGTTACTCACAAAGCGGTCAAGATCCATACTTGATTAATTTCTCAAGTAAAGGTGTTTGGTTCATCTATAACCAATTCGTTGTTACTTGAATCTTGTCAAATCTCTATCTTTTAATTCTTATTTAGTATTTTTAGTTTCTTTCTTTGTTTTTCTTCCGCATTTCCTTTAAGTTAATACTCTAGTTTTGGGATTCCCAACCTCCGTGTTATCAGGAGTGATACACCATGTGTTTAGGAAGTTGGACGGTTTTTACTTCCCGTTAAGTAACTAATTACCGTTTTGTAAATTTGTAATGTAATTAGCTTTTAATGTTAGTTCCATTATGTACTTAAATTGTCGAGTAACACTTAAAGAAAGAGTTGAATTGTTATAGGACGTGGTGGGAAGATAAGGTATGTAAGGTTACTCTTTTTCGTATCCTTTGGCAGAATAAAATGTCCACGTAGTTAATGACCTTGTTTCCATTCTGAAATGTCTTAATGTACCTCAATATATGTTTATTGTCAAGTTGGCATGTCTACCTTCACTAACCAATTTCTGGTGTTCCCATCTTAGTCAACTAGGATCTATCTATTAGCTTGGCTCCTAAGCATTTCAATTGTGTACAAGTATTCTTTACTTTATGGCAATTACATCAAGTGTTTATTCACGTGCTTTTTACTAGGGCACTGTTATTCCAAAGTCCAAGAATGTTATAACCACCAACGTAACAATCTCAAAGATCAAAAAAATTAAGGAAAGCAAATCTGGTTATATTCGAGTGGCAGCTCAGGGGCATAAGCCTAGTATGGGCCGATCCCTATTTGTTTATATATTTGGGTGGCAACTCAGGGGCGTAAGCCTAGCATAGACCGATCCCGATTTGTTTACCACTGATCAGTTGGTTATTTGTACTACATGGCTTATTAAAGATTATAAAGGAAAGAAGGAAATTAAAGAATGTAATGTACGTGGTTCCCCAGATGGCTAAGGTGGGTTATTAACATTATCTATACACTTGTACTTGATGTCACTTAAACTTTTGGATTATGTACAGTTGATTTTAGCCTTATATACTCAGTACATTCTTTCGTACTGACGTCCCTCTTGGGGGACCTACCTTTCATGCTGCAGGCACAGGGGCTAGTAGATCTCTCCAGTAGGAGTACAGGATATCTAAAGGCTATTGGTGAGCTCCAGGTTTATTTGGGGCTTTTCGAGTCTGTTGTATATATTTTTGGTATTGTGTAGTGGTTATGTGTGAGGCAGGGACCTGTCCTGACCTTAACTAAGTCTTTGTATCTTTTAGAGGCTTTGTAGACATTGTAAAGTTAAGCATGGTAGTGTCTTGTCTTTTAGAAGTTGTGGCCCCAACGGCCAAGTCCTGTATACCTATTTTGTATTTACGTACTTGGTTTACTTTATTGATACATCATGTCCATACACTGCAGCACATTTGTTAGCTTAATTACATGTATTAAAAGTATATAATTATCGGTTGGTTCTATCGGGCCCTTACGGCTATGGGTGCTTGTTCGCCCCCATGGGATTAAGGCGTGACATGAAGGTAATAAGTATCCAACTCCTAACTCTAAAGGCTTTTAATGTTTTAAATGCCAAGGTTGGGGGCATAAGGCAAATGAGTGTCTGAACCGAAGGAACGTTATCCTTAGAGAAGGAAAGATGTATTACCTTGGAGAGGAAGTGGAAAATTGGAGAAAGGTGTTGAGGATCCCCATAAAAATAGAAAGTTCGAGAATGAAGAGCATGATGGGGAAGAATATGAGGATGCTTGGCCTCAAGATGGAGAATTTGAGGTTCCAAGCTTTGTTGTGAGAAGAGTGATGACTAGTAAGGCAATAGATGATACAAGATCAAGTCCACAATATGAAGATTTCAGCAACAACAACAAGAAGACCCAAGAAACACAAGATTAACAAGTTAAACAACAATGCTAGTGAATCGAAAGAGCCCCACACGACTTCACTAGACTTCAAGATCTCAAAAACAACAACAACAAGATAATAAAAAGATAGTTAACTTGACATATAATATTCAAGAGACTAAGAAACCTAACATCAAGAAAGGACCCTAGGATTAATGAATATAAACACCAAGCTCTTACTTAGACCAAGAGGAACTCAATGACCTCAAGATCCTTGTTTCTAGCCAAAATACAACACAAGTGTCTCTCTTCTTGTGGGCTGTTTTGAGAGAGAGAGAGAGAACCTAAAATATTACAAGTCTTGTGATTCAAAATATTAATGGAAGAACTACTCAAATAACCCTAATATGTTCGATTTATATTACAAGGCAAAATGAAGCAAAATGACTATCTTGCCCTTGTCTAGGCTGCCACCCCTTGGAGTGTAAGTTTATTACACTTCAAGGTCCCACTTCACACTTAAAAACATTTAGATCCTTTGGAGGCTTAATGACCAACTCACACACGGCCATTTGCATGAACAAGGCTTGGAGTTTTTGTAATTCCCGAGCTTGGCTTCGTGTGAAAGGTCGTGTACTTTTGGAGCTTGTCCCACCCGTATCATCCTCTCCATGTTGAGAGGAATTTGACCTAAAATTCAGCATTTGGTCATCGTCAACCGCACTCACGAGAGAGAGATCACAAACATTGAAAGTGTGGTGCACTTGATATTCCGGTGGAAGGTCAATCTTGTATAGGCGTTGTCATTGATCCTATAAAGTACTTGGAAGGGACCATCACCCCTAGGCAGCAATTTGGACTGTCTTTGGGATGGAAACTGATCCTTTCGAAGATACACCCACACCCAATCTCCCAGTTCAAGAATGAATTTCTTTCTTCCCTTGTTGGCCCTCCTTGCCATGTCTTGGTTTTTCTTCTCAAGTTGAAGCCGCACCTTCTCATGTAACTTCTTCATAGAATCTGCCCGCTTGCTTCCATCTAAGCTAATCATGAGATCACTTGGCAAAGGCGTTAAATCCAAAGGGGTGAGGGGGTTGAGGCTGTATACACACTCAAAGGAAGTTATTCCTGTACTTGAGTGTATGACACGGTTATAGGCAAACTCAATCAATGGTAAGTGCTCTTCCCAAGAAGTCATTTTTCCCTTAACCATGGAATGTAGCATAGCATCCAAAGTCCTATTTACTACTTCCGTTTGGCCATCGGTTTGTGGGTGGCATGACGTAGAGAACAACAACTTGGTACCAAGCCTACCCCACATGGACTTCCAAAAGTGGCTTAGGAACTTAGAGTCCCTATCACTCACAATGGTCCTCGGGACACCATGCAATCTAGCAACATTATCAACAAATAACGAGGCCACGCTAGGGGGGTCATCACATTTAGAGCAAGGAATAAAGTACGCCATTTTAGAAAACTGGTTGACTACAACAAAAATACTATCCCGACCTCATCGAGTCCTTGGTAGCCCCAACACAAAATCCATAGATATATCAAGCCAAGGACGTAGAGGAGTGGGTAGTGGGGTGTACAACCCGTGAGGTAGGAGCCGAGATTTGGCTCTCTTGCATTCTACGCATTGGCCGCAAATCCAAGCCACATCCTTGCGCATTTTGGGCTAATAAAATTGGTCCTCCAATATTCCAAGGTCTTTTCGACCCCAAAATGACCCATTAGACCGCCATCGTGTGCTTCCCTCACAAACAATTCTCTCATAGAGCTAGAGGGCACACACAATCGTCTACCTTTAAATAAGTAACCATCAAACTTGGCATAGGGATTTGAAGATTTGAACCCCTAGCTGAATTCCACTTGTCCCTACCCAAGTCTTCGCATTCCCTAAAGATAGGAGCAAAGTGAGGGTCCTTGGGATACAACTCTCTTAAACTCTCAAAACCCATCAATTTTGTTGACAAACTGGACACAAGTGCATGTTTTCTAGACAAAGCATCGTCTACTAAGTTTTCCTTACCCTTTTTGTATTGGATAACATAAGGGAAGGTTTCAAGGAACTCAATCCGTTTGGCATGCCGTTTGTTAAGCTTGTCTTGGTCCCAAAGATGCTTTAAGGATTCATGGTCCGTTCGGATCACGAACTCCTTAGGCCATAAGTAGTGTTGCCAAGTGGCCAAGGCTCTAATCAAGGCATACAACTCTAAATCATACGTGGAGTAGTTTAGAGTTGATCCTTTGAGCTTTTCGCTAAAGTAAGCAATGGGTTTCAAATCTTGCATCAAAACAACCCCTATGCCTACTTTACTAGCATCGCACTCGACCTCGAAGGTCTTATCAAAGTTGGGCAATTGTAACAAGGGTGCGGAGATGAACATAGCTTTAAAGGCTTCAAATGCCTTAGCTTGCTCGACACCCCACTTGAAGGGTTGTTCTTTCCGAATGACCTCGGTCAAGGGGGCGGCTATGGTGCTAAATCCTTTGACAAATCTTCTATAAAAACTAGCCAACCCGTGGAAGCTTCTTACTTCTCCAACGGTTTGTGGGATTGGCCAATTTTTGGTAGCATTTATCTTGGATTCATCCACTTCGACCCCTCTTGAACTAACAACAAAACCCAAGAAAACAACTTCATTAACGCCAAAAGAACACTTTTCCAGATTGGCATACAATTTTTCCTTTCTAAGGACATCAAGCACACATTGTAAATGCATCACATGCTCTTCTAAAGACTTACTATACACCAAGATATCATCAAAGTAGACAACAACAAACTTTCCAATAAATGGCTTCATCACATGATTCATTAGCCTCATAAAAGTACTTGGAGCGTTTGTTAGGCCGAATGGCATAACCATCCATTCATAGAGACCAAACTTGGTCCTGAAGGCGATTTTCCATTCATCACCGGGTTGCATTCTTATTTGGTGATAGCCACTCCTTAAATCAATCTTAGAAAACAAACATGAACCATTCAACTCATCTAGCATGTCATCTAACCGAGGAATAGGGTGGCGATATTTTACCATAATTTTGTTGATGGCTCGGAAGTCCACACACATGCTCCACGTTCTGTCTTTTTTGGGCACTAATAGCACCAGAACCGCACACAAACTCATGCTCTTCTTGACATACCCTTTGTTGAGGAACTCCTCAACTTGACGTTGCAATTCCTTGGTGTCCGTAGGGTTTCTCCTATGAGCCGGATTGTTTGGCAATTGTGATCCCGGCACAAAGTCAATTTGGTGCTCAATTCCCCGAAGCAGGGGCAATCCTTGTGGAAGTTCCTTAGGAAATACATCCTCATAATCCTGCAACACACAAGAAATCAAAGGGGAAATGGAATAATTAGTGGGGTTAGTATTAAAACAATGAGCCAAGAGTAACATAGGCGTGTCCTCATCATGATCCACGAAGAGTTCCTTCTTCCTAGCCAACATCACCATGTTTTCCGTCCCCTTTGCCATTGAGGCAGCCTTGGATGACCCCACTGCCCCACCTATGGAATTCCCTCCCTTCTCTCCCTTTTTGGATTCCTTTCCCTTTTCCTTCAATTCTCTCATCCTTTGATGCCACTCATTTACTTGGGAAGGTGAAAGAGGATGAAGTGTAACCTTTCGACCATCCTTCTCAAGTGTATATCGATTGGACCTCCCATCGTGTTTGGTAGACCTATCATATTGCCAAGGTCTACCTAGTAACAAGTGACATGCTTGCATTGGTATCACGTCACAAAGCACTTCATCGTGGTAGTTTCACACCTTAAACCGTATCACACATTGCCTTGCGACCCTTAATTCACCACAATCATTCAACCATTGTAACTTGTAAGGACTAGTGTGCGGGGTAGTTGGTTATTTCAAGAAATTTACCATAGCATTACTTACAACATTTGTACAACTACCACTATCGATCACCAAGGTACACACACTCCCCTTTACAAGACTTTTAGTGTGGAATAGATTTTCCCTTTGGCTTGGGTCATCTATTGCCTTACTAATCATGACGCGCCTAACCACAAAGTTTGGAACCACACACTCCCTTTATTGCAGATAAACATCTTCACCGTCATCACCATCATCTTCATGTGGTCCATCCTCGGCTTCCTCTCCATCTTGAGGCTCGGCCTCATCTTCTCCCCTTTCGAGGCCCATCTCCTCACCAAGGTAATACAATCTCCCTTCCCGTAGGATCACATTGCGTCGATTTGGACACTCATTGGCCTTATGCCCCCAACCTTGGAACTTGAAACATTGGAATCCCTTTGGGTTAGGATACTTGTGAGCCTCCGATTTTGGTGGAATTTTGTGGACTGTTTTGGGCTCGGGCAGCCCATAGTGGCGGGTTGGTCCTTGTTTTTGGTCCAGCCCGAGGGGGCTTGTCCCCTTGCCTTGAAAGATGATCTCTCTTTAAGTTCCCTTTCAATCTCAAGAGCCTCTTGGAAAATACTGTCAACGGTTTCAAACTTGTGAAGTGTTAAATGAGTAGAGATCTCTTTGTTCAACTCACACTTGAACCGGATGATGTCATGACTGATTTGTTCCCCACGATGATCAAGTTTCAACATGAGTTGTTGAAACTCATCAAAATATGCCATCACACTCTTGTTACCTTGACGCAAGCCGTACAATCTTGCAAGAAACTCATGGCGATATCTCTCGGGAAGGTATTGTTGCCTCATCAAATACCTCAATCGATACCAAGGTGGTGGTTGCCCATCAATTAGTTCATTCCCAAACCGCTTGACATACTCCCACCAAGTGTTAGCATAACCCTCGAAATGAGCTATAGCATAGCCTTCTTTTCTTCTGAGATATCATTAACTTGGAAAACTTTGTCACAAGCCGATTCCCAAGCTAAGTAGGCCTCGGGGTCACTTTCACCTTTAAAGATGGGTAGGTTCAACTTGATGGTGTTGATGCCTACATCTCTCTCTTGGTGTCAGTTTCCCTTTTCTCCATACCCTCGGTATCTCCTTGGATCTCCACGACCCCCTCTTAGCTCCTCCTCCCTCATGTAAGCATCATCAAAGGCTCCATATCCTTCATACTCCTCTCTACCGTATCAGTCAAAGGGGGCTGGCCGATTTTGGGCATTTTGGACTTGATGTGGAGGAATTGGATTTTGTGGCCTTTGGTTTAATGGAGCTTGGAATAGAGGGTTCGGATTTTGTGGGGGTACTTGACGTCCAAATCCCTCTTGTGGAACTTGAGGAGTTTGGAAATGTATTGGTCTAGTGGGGTCACGGTTTGGAGGGAAAAGAGAGGTTTGGCTTGAGGCATTTAGTGGAGCTTGAGGTAAATTTAACATTTGGTGCAATGTGTCGGGGGTGATGGTTGCGGAGTAAGTTCTATCATGCCCATTGGTAGATACATGTAGAGGAGTAGAAGGACGAGAGTTCCTTTGGCTCTCCACTTGTTCTAAACTCCCACTAATAGTTGACACTTCTCCCTTTATTGCTGCCAAATCCCCTCTCACGGCCCCAAATTCCGTATTCAACCTTTCAAGTGTCCAGGTAACGGCCTCAAGAGTGACCCTCATAGAGTCAAGTGCATTAGTATCCACGTTAAGGTATTATTCTCTTTGGATCACCACACGCTTGAGTTCCACAAGTGTTGTAAATTGGCTAGTAACCGTGAATCCTTTAAGGTATGAGTAAGCTCTTATCCGGAGTGGATTCTTGTTTGAAGACTCAAAGAATTCTTGTTGGACTAGAACCAAAAAAAATAGCAACGTATTCAAAAGATAAAAGGCACTCAAGTAATCGTTGACTCGAACAAACAGATTCAAAGGACTAATCGACAACCTAGTAGGAATGTACTAGTTTGTTAATTAGTTCTAGAACCAAGTAAGGGAAACCAATAATCAACAATTAGAAACTAGAAGAATATCCAAAGTTGAGCTTATAGTGATGTGGCAGCATGTAAGTGGTCCCACACGTTTTTGCTTCTTCTTTTTTGTTTTTTTGTCTCAAATCTGAAATTTTCAATACTCACACAACTTGTTAAAGATGACAATGTGTTTTGGAGGGAAAGTAAAAGTCTTGTAGTCTTTCAACCTTTCAAACTCAAAAGGTAAGATTTGACTATGCTAATCCCACAAAACAAGGTTCCGTGTTTTAAGGAAAAGTGGTTGTCAAGTCTTGAAAGAGATGTGTGCACGTCTTCTCACCAACAACTCTATGACTTTTGTCTTACAACATGAACTCAACTTTCAACAAGATGAACAAGCTTATAAGATGAACACCTCAACAATCCCAACAACCCTTCAAGAACACAACATCAACTTCTTCAAGCATACAACACAAAACCAACAATTGTCATCAACAACATACAACCTACGGTCCACCTTTCAAGTTACCTCAACAGTGGTCAATATTTTAAGCTCAACTTTTAAATCTAGACACTTTAGTGTTGGTGAGAAAGAAAACAACACTAGAAACACACTAAAAAAGTAAAATAACACCTAGATCTATACACATAACATCATTCTTGGCCAAGACAACAATGGACTGATTTTCTCTTTTCTCTTTTTCTTTTGGCCGAGAGCAAGCCCAAGATGGGTAGTGTCGGAACACAACCGGTCTTTCTTTGATACCAAATGATACAAGATAAAGTCCACAATATGAAGATTTCAGCAACAACAACAAGAAGACCCAAGAAACACAAGATTAACAAGTTAAACAACAATGCTAATGAATTGAAAGAGCCCCACACGGCTTCACTAGACTTCAAGATCTCCAACACAACAACAACAAGATAATAAAAAGATAGTTAACTTGACATATAATATTCAAGAGACTAAGAACCCTAACATCAATAAAGGACCCTAAGACTAATGAATATAAACACCAAGTTCTTACTTAGACCAAGAGGAACTCAATGACCTCAAGATCCTTGTTTCTAGCCAAAATACAACACAAGTGTCTCTCTTCTTGTGGGTTGTTTTGAGAGAGAGAGAGAACCTAAAATATTACAAGTCTTGTGATTCAAAATATTAATGGAAGAACTACTCAAATAACCCTAATATGTTCTATTTATATTACAAGGCAAAATAAAGCAAAATGACTAGCTTGCCCTTGTCTAGGCTGCCGCCCCTTGGAGTGTAAGTTTATTACACTTCAAGGTCCCACTTCACACTTAAAACCATTTAGATCCTTTGGAGGCTCAATGACCAACTCTCACACGGCCATTTGCATGAACAAGGCTTGGAGTTTTTGTAATTCCCGAGCTTGGCTTCATGTGAAAGGTCGTGTACTTATGGAGCTTGTCCCACCTGTATCAATAGATGATCCGGGTCAAAGAGAAAACCTATTACACTCGAAGTTCCTTATTAAAGAAAATGTTTGCTCATTGGTAATCGATAGTGGAAGTTGTGCTAACGTTGCAAGTTCCACCATGGTTGACTTCTTGAAATTGCCCACAACCAAACATGCCACACCATACAAGCTCCAATGGTTAAATGAGTGTGGAGAATTGAAAATAAATAGGCAACTTGTGATCCGGTTCAAAATTGGAAATTATCATGATGAAGTGTTATGTGATGCGATTCCCATGCATGCTTGTCACCTTTAACTTGGAAGACCATGGTTATATGATCGTTCAACCGTACATGATGGGAGGACAAATTGTTATTCTTTTGAGTTGAATGGCCGAAAATTCACCCTTCATCCGCTTTCCCCTTTGCAAGTAAATGAAGTTTCTGATACTAGCGTGGATCGCATGGTTGACATGAGCATGGATGACGTGGATGACACGTAGAATGTTCGTGAAAAGGAAATCTTAAGAGTCCATGGGAGTGATGTGGATAAAGAAAAGAGGCTTTTTGTACAAGTGGCTAGATTTTAAATTGAAGAATTCACAACAAGAGTGATAGCATTCATCGAAGCTCAACATCAACTAAGGAAGCTTTAAAATATCCAAGAGGATCCATGACTAGATCCCAAACAAGAAAATATGAAGACAAGATTATTGGGCTGGAATTGGCAATTAAAAGGTGTTTTGTAATGGAAGAAGATATCATGCCCAATGAAGACATTTTCTTCAAGTCTTACATATATTTGGAGGCCCAAATTAAAGTCCAAGAAGAGGTGGAATTGGGCTCAAATCTATCCCAAAATGGAGAAAAAGACTGCAACATTTTTTTAATTAATTTCTAGAATTATATTTAAGAATTGTTTAATTCTATGTTTACTTCCTAGGTCTTTGTGTGTGGCAGCCTTCTATGCCATTTAATAGTTGTTTTCTTCTATGTTGACTTATAGGATAATGTGTGTGGTAGTCTTCTAGGCCCTAGGAAGTATCATTTCATTTAAAGTTATCTTTTGATAACAACACGGAGAACGAAAGACTTATAAATAAGAACTTTAGAAATGAGGGAGGAATTGATTCTAGAAAGAGAAGAAACAAACTCAAATATTAGATACTTGAAACCTTGTTTAGTAGAAATAGTGAATCAATAAAGAAGTAGAAGAATTAGAATAGGAGGGAGGGAACTCAAACGAGGAATCTTACCATTTGAAGAAATCCAAGATATGGTTCAAAGTAGAACAAAAAGGGCATAACCCAAAAGAGAACCTTAAAAGGTCTCCACAAGCCAAAAGGCTGCTACTATTAATTTAAATCAAACTTAGTTACAATAAATAAGAAAACACTCCTTTATATAGGAGTAAATGGTGCTGCAATCTAAAAGACATTCTAGACTTCCTAGGTGGTCAAACTAAATGAAATAAGCTGAAATTACCTAGGTGCATAGAAGACTACCAACACTTTGGTCCACTAAAGCTATAAATGTAGTCAACAAAGTATTAAATAAGCTTCTAGAATACAACTTTGGGCTGCTGAAATTTCTCCTTCTTTGGACAGATTTTGGGCCATAATTCCAACTCCTTTTGGTCTTCAATTTGGGCCTCCAAAGATCAACATTGTGTTGTACTTATTCTTCCATAATAATACTTGTTTTCATTGCTAATAGAGGCCCATTAAAATGTCTTGATATTCTCTGCCCTTTAATGACATTGAGCTTCCACGGATGCTATCATTCTCCCCTTCTTAAAGAAGATTCGTCCTCGAATCTTGACATTGACTATAGCTTCTCCTTCAATGGATTTTGAGCCTCCATGGTTGCTATCATTCCCCCCACACTTGAAGAAGATTTGACCTCAAATCACCAATGCCTACAACCAACCAGATTATCATAATACATTCTCCCCCACTTAAAGAAGATTTGCCCTCAAAGCTTGACCAATACCTACAACCAACATGACAATCACAATCACTAGGAGGTAAATAAAGAAAGTAGAACAAGCATTTGGTAAAACCAACACAAGGTAGTGACCATGCAACCACTTAACCCATTTAACTCTTTTATGCACAAACACTCATTTTACATATCTATGCACTGCATCATCCAATAGAACAATGTAATCACCAACATAAGAACTAAAAACATAATTCATAAGCTCCTTAATTAAGAGAGGATCATTACCTAGACCAAAAGAATATGAATACCAAACAAACATACCATATTTGCTCTTGCTAAATAACTTAACCTCACTATTGGATATACCATAGTCAAGATATGGATCAAAAGCAATTTCCTTGAGAAGTGGCTTGGATTGAACTTGATATTCACTAGGAAGATCAAGTTTGTAAGCATTGTTTCCAATCCTTTCAAGGACTTCAAATGGCCAATCTCTTCTTGCAAAGAATTTGGATCTTATTTTGGTAGGAGACCTTTGAATCCTAAACAACACACTCTTATGATATAGCCAAGAATCATATAATACCATAAAGATTATCTCTCCAAATAAAGTAACTTGGCTCACAAGAATTTCACAAACACTGGGTGAGTACAAAAAGCTAACAGAACAAAAGATATTGGATTTTAGATCATATTTGGCTTCTTCCATTTGTTCCTTCTCAAGAGTACCTACAAAAGAAAATACAATACCAAAAGAGAAGAAGAAGAAACATTGGTGTTAAGCTCACTCAAACTCTCTTGTCTTTCTTTTTCCTCAACTCTTTTTCTCTCTTTATTTTCATTCTTGTTGTTTTCTTTCTCTCCTCTCTTATCTTTTGACAACTCACTCACTTTTCTCAACTGAAATTCCCCTTTTTCCTCTCTTGAGTTGCTGTTTTTCTCTCCCTTTCTTCTCTCTATTTTGTATCTCTCTTCCATGTCATTTTCTTTTCCACTCAATTCTTTCAACATGCACATTATCAAAACATGGCAAAGAATCACATGACAATGTACTATCACTCAAGGCACAAGTGTCAACACTAGGTGGACACAAATTGATCTTACTAGAAGAATTAATTCGGTCATCAATAGGATCAACAAGTGTATGAACACTCATTAACAAATACATTATCACTATGTAACATGGTGTTATCAAGATGATCACAAGGAAAAGGATCTTTAAGCTCACACATATGCATGCCATCACCTACACTCAATTGGCTATTAGCCACAAAATGATCTTTTACTTTCAACAAAGTGTAAGGTTTAGCTTTGTTACCTTGTAGATCATAGGAATGATTGTCTTCACCTTGATTTTCAACATCGGAGCATAAACGTTCTTTTGGGAAGCTTTTTAGCACCTCATGATTCTTCATTGATCGCGGTGCCTCACTAGGCTTGCTCCCAAAGATACCTACACAACAATCAAGACAACTAGAAAAGGAAGAAAGGCTACAAAAGTTAGTATAATATTGTGACAACTCTCTCACATCACTCCTCACAACCTCTTCTTTTTCCACTCTAGAGTTGTCACATATCACACCCTTACTCCTCTCAATCTTTTGCCTCTCAATTCTATTGGAGTTAGGACAAGTGCCAAAAATTCCTTGGGAAGAGTTTGGAGATCTCTTCACATCTAACTTCCACTTTGCGTTGCTAGGTGTATCCTTTATTTCACTCATTGGATCCTCTTGAAGCACATTTCCACAAGGAGTAGCTTGTTTTGCTTTCGACTCCTTGGAGACCATTTGAGAGATTTTGTCAAGAGTTATTAGCATAGAAGCAAACAATTTGTTCATCCTCAAAGTAATAGGATCCTCAATTGTGAGTTGTTCATTTGTAACTTTTGTTTCAAGAATCCGCCTCTCCCCATCATACGCATCTTGAGACAATGAATTCCCTCTACTTCTATGGCTCATTGATCCTCCCACCCTTCCTCCAACATCATTACCATATAAAGAACTAGTCACATTATCCCATAAGAAGTGGAGAATGTTCTTCGCCTATGGTCCACAAGACGTCTTTGAATTAGTTTTGTCCACACATCTATACCCCCTCAACTAGGATAAGAAGTAACATAAGATGAGGAAGGTAATTCATCCCCACAACATCCCCTTCTATCACAATCCTCTTCAAAAGGTTCACAAGACATATAGGAGAAAGAATTGTACCTCACATCGTCTTCATCACCATGGTGGGTAATATGAGAACCCCCATACCCTTCATCTTCACTATCAAATTCATCATAAAAGACTTCTACTCTTTTATGTTCATCATAAGAGCCATAAGCTCCATGCATCTCATATTCATCTCCGGTGTAGTAATTCTCACCACCATGTCGATCATAATCTCTTGGACCATCATATACTTCATAAGATTCACCATCATACTGGTGAGCTTCATTACTTTGCTCACAAGCACTCAAAGAACCCTCATGTTGCTCATCATCACTATACTCATAGCTCATGTCGCTACAAGCATAGTCACTAATGTCATCTCCACAATAATCCAAAGTTATGGATGACATTCTTTCTTATATCACTTTTTGTACCTAAAAAATTAGCAAACAAGTTAGTAATAAATGCCTCACGTCACTCATATATGAGCTCTCAATTCACCTTCTATGGCTTCTTTCCCAAATTGATAGCTTACTAGCTTTGCTCAATTAATTCAAGGTTATCAATGCTTGTGGAGGAATGGATTTTGTGACTTGTTAAAGAAGAACGACTCAAATAAAATAAAAAGGACTTGAATCACGAATTTATCTATGAATTAAGATGAGAAAAGTTGAAGAAAAGATGCAAGAAAGAAAACGGACTAAAAAAAAACTAAGTAACAAAAGTAGAAAAATTACTTGTGTTGCTTAATTTGAAGAATAAAAAAAAGTGATTTGATGTTTTAAAACTAGTTAACAAGTGATTAAATATGTTAATTACTTTCTAATTAGTTAGAAAATTGAAAGAGAAAGAGAACAAAAAAAGAATCGCGAAATTTGGACACTTAGAAAACTTTTGAGGCCTTGAAGAAGTTCATCAGTTTAAAGAGGTTTGATTTGATGATTTGATGATTCAAACTAGTTAATAAGTGATTAAAGATGTTAATTAGTTGTTAAATAGTTGAGGAACCGAAGGAGAAAGAGAACAAAAAAAGAATCACGAAGTTTCACTTAGAACAATTTTTAGGTCCAAAAAACTTTAGGACCCCCCAAAAAACTAAGTGTTGAAACCTAAAAAATTTCAGCTCTCTGAAGTTGCTGTCCAAGCGTCACGTGGCATGAGTGGGCTGGAGGGGCGCTGAGTTGGCAGTCAATGGATGACTTTTACTGTTGACTGATGATGTGGCAGTCCAAGTGGAATTTTTTTTGCAATTTTTTTTTTCAGATTTTTATTTTTTTTATTTTTTTTTCAAATCTCGATTTTTTTTATTTTTTTTCAAAATTCCACAAATGGAACTACTAACACTTTGACCAACTTTGACTTGAAGATTTTGGATCAAAGTATACTTTTTCTATCTTCTTCTCCAAGAACAGATGAAGATGGTCAAGAACACCAACAAAAACTCCAATCTTCACAACCTCATAACTTCTTCATTCCAACTCCAAATTTGATGAAATTTTCGCCCACGTGTTCCTTTCAACGCCACGAACAAACTCCACTAACTTTTAGCCTTCAAAATCAAGCCAAAAATAAACCCACTTTTCAAAATTGACAAAGTTTCGAAAGCTTGAAACCCTTCAATGGCAACTTCACTTCTACAACTCCGATTTGAACAAAATTTGAAATATAGACTCACAAGACACTAGAGAATCAAGATCTAGTGTAAAAAACAATAAATTAAAACAAAAAAATTTCCAGATTTTTTTTTCTCGAATTTTTGGATAATGTTTTTATTTTTTTGGATTTTTGAAGAAATCAAAATCCCAAGATTAAGATTTGTGAAAACAAACCTTAACCTAGGCTCTTGATACCAAAATGATAACAACCTCAATTAAGTGACTAAAATTGATATAAAAAAAATGAAATTAAACAACAAAATTAAAGGATAGTTGAGAAATAAGAGATGAGAAGTGAAGAAGAAAGGTTCAATTGAAGAACAATTAAACCAAGGGAGAAGAGAACTCAATCAAATGCACGAGAAACAAAATTGAATCCACAATATGATAACTCGATGATTAATCAAGCAAAGAAGATAACACAAGCAATTCAGGAATCCACCCTAATCACTCGATCTAAGCTAATAATTGGAATTGAACCCAATCACTACCCTAATCTAAAGTAACTAAATATCAATGTCTATTCAAGACAATTCAATCATCCAAAATCTAAGTAAAGAAAATGGCTAAGGCAACTATTTATAGTCCTTGCCTTTTTACAAATAGCCTATTGCAAAAATAGCCCAAAAGTGACTACTTTAGTAATAACCCACAAAGGCTGATACGGGTGGGACAAGCTGTCCAACAAGTGCACGACCTTTCACACGAAGCCAAGCTCGGGAATTATAAAAACTCCAAGCCTTGTTCATGCAAATGGTTGTGTGTGAGTTGGTGATTGATCCACCTAATGGTTTAAATGTTTGTAAGTATGAAGAGGGACCTTGAACTGTAATAAACTTACACTCCAAGGCCGGCCCCCATGACAAGGGTAAATTAGTCATTTTTGCCTTGTAATATAAATGGAACATATTAGGGTTATTTGGGCAGTTCTCCCATCAGATTTTGAACAGAACACTTGTAATATTTTGGATCTCTCTCTCTCTACTCCATCTCACAAGTAGAGTGATACTTGTGTTGTATCTTGGCTAGAAACAAGGATCTTGAGGTCATAGAGTTCCTCTTGGTCCAAGTAAGAACTTGGTGTTAATATTCAATAGTCTTAGGGTCCTCTCTTGTTGTTAGGGTTCTTAGACTCTTGAATCTTTTATGTCAAGTTACTATCTTTTTGTGATCTTGTTAATGTTGTATTTGTAATCTTGAAGTCTAGTGAAGCCGTGTGGGGCTCTTTCGATTCACTAGCACTTGTTGTTCAACTTGCTGATTTTTGTGTTATTTTGTTCTTCTTGTTGCTGATTTCATGGGAACTTTGTTGCTGGTTGTGTTCCTACACTACCAATCTTGGGCTATCTCAGTTTTTTTAAAAAAAAAATAAAGAGAAGAGAAATTTGTCCTTCTTGTTGTCTCAACCGAGATTGGTGTTTGTGTGTTTAGATCTAGGTGTTATTTTGCTTGTTTAGTGTGTTTCTAGTGTTGGTTTATTTCTCACCAACACTAAACTGTCTAGATCTAAAGTTGAGCTTATAATATTGACCATTTTTATGGTGACTTGAAGTGGGCTGTAGGTTGTACCTTGTTGATGACCATTGGTGGCTTTTGTGTTATGTTCTTGAAGAAGTTGATGTTGTTCTCTTGAATGTTGTTGTGGTGTTCATCTTGTTCTACATCTATTCTTAAAACTTAAGACAACAAAAGTATAAAATAGATCCAAAGGGTTGTAAGACAAAAGTTATAAAGTTGTTGGTGAGAACACTTGCACACATCACTTCCTAGACTTGACAACCACTTTTCCTTAAATCACGGAACCTTGTTTTGTGGGATTCGTATAGTCAAATCTTACCTTTTGAGTTTGAAAAGTTGAAAAAGAGTACAAGACTTTACCTTCCCTCCAAAACCATTTCATCCATTACAAGTTGTGTGAATCTTGAAATTTCAAATTTTTGACAAAAAATAAAATAAAATCGTGTGGGCCCAAGACCAATTACATGCTGCCACATCACTAATAAGCTCAAATTTGGATACTCTTTTCCTAGTTTCTAATGGTTGATTCTTGGTTTCCTTACTTGGTTCTATAACTAATTAACAAACTAGTACATTCCTACTAGGTTGTCAATTAGTCCTTTGAATCCGTTGTTCGTGTCAACGATTACTTGGGTGCTTTTTATCTTTTGAATACGTTGTTACTTCTTGGTTCTAGTCCGACGAGAATTCTTTGAGTCTTCAAACAAAAATCCATTCCGGATAAGAGCTTACTCATACCTTAAAGGATTCACGGTTACTAGCCAATCTACAACACTTGTGGAACTCAAGCATAAGGTGATCCAAAGAGTGTAATACCTTGGCAATGGAAGGGACCGCGTCCCATAATATGGATAATATTGCTCTTGACTCTTTGAGGGCCACTCTTGAAGCCGTTACCCGAACGCTTGATAGGTTGAATACGAAATTTGGAGTCGTGAGAGGGGATTTGGCAGCGATAAAGGGAGATGTGTCTACTATTAGTGGGAGATTAGAACAAGTGGAGAGTCAAAGTAACTCTCGGCCTTCTACTCCTCTACATATTTCTACTAATTGGCATGATAGAACTTCCTCCGCCACCATCACTCCCGAAACATTGCACCAAATGCTAAATACACCCCAAGCTCCACTAAATGCCGCAAGCCAAACCATTCCTTTCCCTCCAAATCGTGACCCCACTAGACCAATACATTTCCAAACTCCTCAAGTCCCACAAAAGGGATTTGTACGTCAAGTACCTCGGCTAAATCCGAACCCTCCATTCCAAGCTCCATTAAACCAAAGACCACCACCTCCACAAAATCCAATTCTTCCAAATCAAGTTCAAAATGCCCGAAACCGTCCAGCCCACTTTGAGGAGTATGGTAGAGAGGAATATGAAGGATATGGAGCCTTTGATGATGCTTACATAAGGGAGGAAGAGATGAGAAGGGGTAGTGGAGATCCAAGGAGATACCGAGGGTACGGGGAAAGGGAAAATCGACACCAAGAGAGAGACGTATGCATCAACACCATCAAGTTGAGCCTACCCATCTTTAAAGGTGAAAGTCACCCCGAGGCCTACTTAGCTTGGGAATTATCTTGTGACAAAGTATTCCAAGTTAATGATATCTCGGAAGAAAAGAAAGGTTGTTATGCTATAGCTCATTTCGAGGGTTATGCTAACACTTGGTGGGAGTATATCAAGCGGTTTGGTAATGAAGTAGTTGATGGGCAGCCACCACCTTGGTTTCGATTGAGGTACTCGATGAGACAACGGTACCTTCCCGAGAGATATCGCCATGAGTTGCTTGCTAGATTTTACAACTTGCGTCAAGGTAACAAGAGTGTGATGGCGTATTTTGATGAGTTTCAATAACTCCTGTTGAAACTTGATCATCGTGGGGGAACAAATCAGTCATGACATCATCCGGTTCAAGTGTGGGTTGAACAAAGAGATCTCCACTCATTTAACACTTCACAAGTTTGATACCGTTGAAGGTATTTTCCAAGCGGCTCTTGAGATTAAAAGGGAACTTAAAGAGAGATCGTCTTTCAAGGCAAGGGGACAAGCCACCTCGGGCTGGCCCAAAAACAAGGACCAACCCGCCACTACAAGGCTGCCCGAGCCCAAAACAGTCCACAAATTCCTCCAAAACTGGAAGCTCACAAGTATCCTAACCCAAAGGGATTCCAATGTTTCAAGTGCCAAGGTTGGGGACATAAGGCCAATGAATGTCCAAATCGATGCAACATGATCCTACGGGAAGGGAGATTGTATTATCTTGGTGAGGAGGTGAACCTTGAAAAGGGAGAGGATGAGGCAGAGCCTCAAGATGGAGAGGAACCCGATAATGGACTACATGATGATGATGGTGATGATGGTGAAGATGTTTATCCGCAAGAAGGGGAGTGTGTGGTTCCAAACTTTGTAGTTAGGCGTGTCATGATTAGTAAGGCAATTGATGACCCAAGCCAAAGGGAAAATCTATTCCATACTAAATGTCTTGTAAAGGGGAGTGTGTGCACCTTGGTGATCGATAGTGGTAGTTGTAAAAATGTTGTTAGTAATGCTATGGTAAATTTCTTGAAGTTACCAACTACTCCGCACACTAGTCCTTACAAGTTACAATGGTCTAATGAATGTGGTGAATTAAAGGTAACAAGGCAATGTGTGATACTGTCATGCCCTGAGTCCCAACGAGGCTTGATTGGCACTCGAAGCCGATATGGCTCGAGAGAACCAATCTTTGCTCATGTCTACCCAGATGCATATCCTCGTATGAATCGTGTTAAATATTATTATGCCTTATGCAACTAAGCGGAAGTCATGCACATGGAAACATATATCATATCTATAAACGAAACTTGGCCGTTAGGTCCATTAAACTAAGACTTCATGAGTCATCTGATATACATATACATGTACCCACATATGTCTACAAAAGCCTCTAACAGATGCATTGACCATAACAAACTAAAAGTCGGGACAAGTCCCCGCTTTATACAAAATTTACAACTTCAAAATGACTGTACAACTGTGACTTGGAAAGTCTTGAAGCAACTGGGGCTCACCAAAGATCTGCAAATAACTGTCCACTTACTGTGGAGGTCTACTAATGCCTGCACCTGCAACATGTAAGGTAAGTCCCCCGAGGGGGTCAGTACGAGGAATGTACTGAGTATGTATGGCGTATAATAAATAGCATCATATATGAGCATGTCAAATAGAATAAAAATAGGAGAGAATAGTCAATGGGGATAAGCCATCATTTTAACTAATATCAATTCTCATTCCTTTCCTTAATGGGAAACTATCTTCACTCAAGGAACTTGCCTCAAATAACTTCTTCTATATACAAGAGATTCTTTCTTACTTCTAAGTTCATTACCACTAGTGTTCATCTACATGATTAGAATACTATATCATACATCTCTTCTATTGGCGTACATCCACTCTCTTAATTGTTTAACCTACATCGACTCTCATGGTGGGAGAACATGCATCTATTCTATCAACGTACCTCCACTCTATTGGTGGTTTATCCTACATCCACTCTCATGGTGGGAGAATCATACATCCACTCTCATGGTGGGAGAATCATACATCCACTCTCATGGTGGAAGGATCATACATCTACTCTCATGGTGGGAGGATCATACATCCACTCTCATGGTGGGAGCATCATACATCCACTCTCATGGTGGGAGCATCATACATCCACTCTCATGGTGGGAGCATCATACATCCACTCTCATGGTGGGAGAATTTGATATGTCAACTTATGAGAGATTAATACATTAAGGATCATGATACTAATCGAAACACACAATATACTTCACCTTACTCTTATACGTCATGAGATTAACATCTTAACTTATAAGGGATAGATATATATCAGTTTGCACTTTACCTCTAACACTAACCCTATAAGATCTTACATGGGTCCGTACATGATACCGGACCTCCACCTCGGGTGGGCTATACTAAATGACATATCACAATCTTGGGGTTATTCCATCTTAAACTTATACGCTCTAGAAGGTGGTCCATACTCAATGAAACATATAATAACCATGTGCATTACCTTTTCACAATCTTATACCCTCTACATAGCTATGAGAATGACATGCTAAAAATCATGGCATTAAAGCACACACTTATATGCACATCTCACTTCACTCCTTTACCTCATGAGATTGACAACTTCACTTATGGGGAATAATTATACTCACTTGCACATCACCTTTCTTCTTACTCTTATGAAATCTTATGAGATTGGTAATCTTACTTATGAACAATTGGCACAAGATAACCATCATACTCTAGGACTTTGGATCAAGACATGATTGGAATCATGCTACTCAACTAAACAATCTCTCTTTACCTCATTGCTCTCATTGGAATAGTTCTCTTAGAAATTACCATGTTATGACATCTTAGGAACTTCACTCAATGAATAAGAGATGAGTGAATCATCAATCATCCCAAACTGGGATACATATGAATAATAATATACGTCAACCTTAATTGATATATTGAAACAAGTCCAACGTCAATAGGAATAATATGTTGTAGAAGGATACGGAAAGAGTAACCTTACATACCTTGTCTTCTTAATACGAATACACAATTTTAGACGCGCGTACAATAGTACCGCTCCTCCTTTATGTTTTCACTCTACAACACAAGTTCATAACGAACCAACATTAACCACCAATTACCTTATAATGGCATACAATAACAATAAGTCACATGTTTAGCTTCAACATGTCATTTCCCCCTTGACAATATCACTTATGAAATCATTATACCAATAATCCCACAATATTCCATACATTGACCAACACATGATAACCAATAGCATGCCACACCAAGTTCATATTTTACACTTCTCCATCATCGCAACATCACAATTATGCCACCACTTTACTTCAATACACCTCACAACAACAAGTCGGCCAAAATCCCATAATTTACACTTATATGAAAATAATGAGTTTAGGACAATAATAACACCATACATTTTGTTATTTCATCCATACCATGCTTTTTCATCAAGACCACAAGTCATAATTCTAGTTACAATCCCATGGATTTCACATCTTTTTCACAAAACCAAAAATTGCTATGTACAATATTTCCAACCATAACCAACATGATATACATATTCTCTCATGCTTATAATATGTTAAAGTACAATAATAGTCACTTACCCAAGCTTGGAAGATGATGATCTTGCTCCAAGAAGTGCCTTATGGTTTTGAAAGCCAAAGAGATGTTCTTGGAAAATTTCTAGAAAAAGATAGAAAAGGCATGGGTGTTTCTCATGATAAAATCAGATATTTGGACCCTTTTATAGACCTTGAGTCCATCCTTAGTCATTAATGTGGTATTCTAGAAGGTCTTGGCAAGAATGGGTCATTTGACCCATTTTGGGCCATGCTTTCATTTCATTTTTGGGTCCTTTTTGGGCCCAATTCACTTAACCCAGTAAAATCAATAATTTCACATGTTCAATTCATATCATACATTTTACAACAATATTACCACTCATGTTATTCATATCCGTAGCCTCAATCCCAAAAATAAGCGATTCCAGCCACGTATGGCCTATTTTGACCAAAAAGGCAAAATCGTCCTTTTGACCCCAAATTCGTCCTCGGGTAATTTCATCATACCAATATAATATTTTACTCATTTCATGTATATATTCATGATTGTAGAAGAAACATGGCAAAAATTGGCTCGGTACGTCCCGGATACCCTTGGGACTTAAAAATTCCCAACTTTCGAAAAAGTGGAAAAGCCAAGGTGGCACTCCCCTGGGCGCACCAACCTACTGCCTATGGGCTAAAAATTTTAGCCCAGAGTGGTGTGGCACGGTCCCAAACGCGCCCCTCCTTAAATTTTTTCAAAAATTTCATTTTTCGACTTCTCTTCGCGGGTTTGGTTAGATACTTCAAGTCCTATTATTTAACTCACTTCTTAACCTTAATATCATTTGTTTAGAGGTCCTCTTAACCTTTTTTTGAACCTCAAAAATGTTCCACAAAAATCACAAAACACTCCTATGAAGGTTTGCTCACATATACGAGGCCAAATTTCAATTTTCTCATCATTTACTTTACCACATGCATACTCATGGTGTCTCAACACCTAAGTAAACCTCGTTCAATATCATCGCATACGGTTGGGAAGGTACGGGGTGTTACATTCTTCCCCCCTTAGAAACGTTCGTCCTCGAATGTTCATAGCATGGTTTCACTGTAATAATGTAAGTCGAAATGTTCTCATATACACACATAATACTCGTAAAGACTCACTTATTATACCCCCAAGACTGTATCTTGAACTCCACGTACTTTCAATTTCATTAATCCCTCGATCAGTATGAAACGACATTCTTATACAGTTTCGACCATTTCACATGGCATGTCGTATAGGGTCACTTTTCCCTTTCTACTATACCATTACAATATGTTCCTTTTACTATACTAAACTCATCGATAGGTGGAAATATTTCTATTGACTTCACTCATAACCTCGGTGTACGATTAAATTCACGATAGTCGATGGAGTAACGTACGATGGAGTAGAGCACAAATCAATCAATACATATACATAATGTAAAATGTGGTAATATACCTAAATACCTGTACCGTCCTCAGAAGGTGCTTCCACATTCTGTCAGTCCACTAAAGCATGGGTGAGATTCTGCGTTCCACTGGCACTGGCTACTCCTCTGGCACCTCTACCGCGACTAGTAGACTGTACACCAGTTACCGATGCCACATTGGCTGATCCGGCAGGCCGTGTCATACTAACCGTGGGCCTCTGTGGGCATTCTCTCATCATGTGTACTGTGGCCTACTACATACAAAGCAAACATTTGTATCAAACCGGCATTCGCCTGTATGAAATATCCCACAGCACGGGCACAACTGATGAGAAGATCTCGTTGCATGTGATCCATGAATCCCACTACTCTGTCCAAATCGACCACCTCTAGACCCTCGGAATTGGCAATGAGCACCTGCCGTGGAATAAGAGAATGAGGGTCTAGGTGGTAATACTCGAGATCCAGATTCTCCTGGAGACAACATATATTGGCCCATAGGTCTGGCCCTTTTTGATGGCCCTTCTTCCGCTTTCTGTATCCTCTTTCTTTGCCTTTGATCCTTCATTTTTTGCGCAAAGGCCTTTATTCTAGCTATGTCCATATCTCGATTTAAGGTAGCAATAGTGCAGTCTCGGACCAAATAAGGCTCCAATCTGTCCACATATCGATGGACTCTATCTTCCATGGTGGCTACTACATTTGGAGCATATCTAGCCAAGGAATTAAACTGCAAACTGTATTCTCTAACACTCATATTTCCTTGATGCAAATGGAGAAATTGGTCTGCACGTGCCTCCCGAATCTCATATGGGAGGTAATGATCAAGGAATGCTATTTTAAATTCTTCCCAATCAGCTGGGAGTGCATCAATACCTCTTGATCTTTTCCAGTCCTCATACCATAAGATAGCCTCGCCCTTCAGTCTATAAGTTGCTAGCTCAACTGTTTCTACACCTGTTACGTGCATCACCTCTAGTTCTCTTTGAACTTGGTCCACAAAATCTTGTGGATCTGCTTTCGGGTCGGACCCTGTGAATATAGGAGGGTCTAATTTCAGAAAATCCTGTGTTCTGCGACTCGCCACTCTAGCCGCATCATCATCATGTGTCATTGGACCTACTCGTCCTTGACTTTGTGCTGCCACTAACTGTGTCAACATATGTACTTCATTTCTAAGGTAGGATCCGTAGTGTTCATTGGCGGCTCGGCAGGTTCTTCTATACCTCTTGGCTCTTCTGGAGCTGGGAGGGTAGACGAAGACCGCGATGCAATTTCTGCGTCAGCTCCACCTTGACTAACTTGGTCAGGTGGTAATCTACTCATTCCTTCTTCAGCAGGCACATCTACCTGCTTCCCTTTACCTCTGCCTCTTCTTGTGATCGGCATGGTTACTATAGCAAAGAGAAGCATTTACCATGGTCAGATGTCAATTCAACTTACAACACTGGCTCTATTGCACGATCTAGAAGTGAAGAAAAGAAACAACATCCTAAATGCCCCATAGCCTCCAGTTCATAAATATGGTGCACAACACATCCATGAACAAGACTCTACTCGGACACGGCTTTGTAGACACCCTTAAATCGAACTGCTCCGATACCACTTTTGTCATGCCCTGAGTCCCAACGAGGCGTGATTGGCACCCGAAGCCGATATGGCCCGAGAGAACCAATCTTTGCTCATGTCTACCCAGATGCATATCCTCTTATGAATCGTGTTAAATATTATTATGCCTTATGCAACTAAGCGGAAGTCATGCACATGGAAACATATATCATATCTATATACGAAACTTGGCCGTTAGGGCTATTAAACCAAGACTTCATGAGTCATCTGATATACATATACATGTACCCACATATGTCTACAAAAGCCTCTAACAGATGCATTGACCATAACAAACTAAAAGTCGGGACAAGTCCCCGCTTTATACAAAATTTACAACTTCAAAATGATTGTACAACTGTGACTTGGAAAGTCCCGAAGAAACTGGGGCTCACCAAAGATCTGCAAATAACTGTCCACTTACTGTGGAGGTCTACTAATACCTGCACCTACAACATGTAAGGTAAGTCCCCCGAGGGGGTCAGTACGAGGAATGTACTGAGTATGTAAGGCGTATAATAAATAGCATCATATATGAGCATGTCAAATAGAATAAAAATAGGAGAGAATAGTCAATGGGGATAAGCCATCATTTTAACTAATATCAATTCTCATTCCTTTCCTTAATGGGAAACTATCTTCACTCAAGGAACTTGCCTCAAATAACTTCTTCTATATACAAGAGATTCTTTTTTACTTCTAGGTTCATTACCACTAGTGTTCATCTACATGATTAGAATACTATATCATACATCTCTTCTATTGGCGTACATTCACTCTCTTAATTGTTTAACCTACATCGACTCTCATGGTGGGAGAACATGCATCTATTCTATCAACGTACCTCCACTCTATTGGTGGTTTATCCTACATCCACTCTCATGGTGGGATAATCATACATCCACTCTCATGGTGGGAGAATCATACATCCACTCTCATGGTGGGAGCATCATACATCCACTCTCATGGTGGGAGCATCATACATCCACTCTTATGGTGGGAGAATTTGATATGTCAACTTATGAGAGATTAATACATTAAGGATCATGATACTAATCGAAACACACAAATATACTTCACCTTACTCTTATACGTCATGAGATTAACATCTTAACTTATGAGGGATAGATATATATCAGTTTGCACTTTACCTCTAACACTAACCCTATGAGATCTTACATGGGTCCGTACATGATACCGGACCTCCACCTCGGGTGGGCTATACTAAATGATATATCACAATCCTGGGGTTATTCCATCTTAAACTTATACGCTCTAGAAGGTGGTCCATACTCAATGAAACGTATAATAACCATGTGCATTACCTTTTCACAATCTTATACCCTCTACTTAGCTATGAGAATGACATGCTAAAAATCATGGCATTAAAGCACACACTTATATGCACATCTCACTTCACTCCTTTACCTCATGAGATTGACAACTTCACTTATGGGGAATAATTATACTCACTTGCACATCACCTCTCTTCTTACTATTATGAAATCTTATGAGATTGGTAATCTTACTTATGAACAATTGGCACAAGGATAACCATCATACTCTAGGACTTTGGATCAAGACATGATTGGATTCATGCTACTCAACTAAACAATCTCTTTTTACCTCATTGCTCTCATTGGAATAGTTCTCTTAGAAATTACAATGTTATGACATCTTAGGAACTTCACTCAATGAATAAGAGATGAGTGAATCATCAATCATCCCAAACTGGGATACATATGAATAATAATATACGTCAACCTTAATTGATATATTGAAACAAGTCCAACATCAATAGGAATAATATGTTATAGAAGGATACGAAAAGAGTAACCTTACATACCTTGTATTCTTAATACGAATACACAATTTTAGATGCGTGTACAATAGTCCCGATCCTCTTTTATGTTTTCACTCTACAACACAAGTTCATAACGAACCAACATTAACCATCAATTACCTTATAATGGCATACAATAACAATAAGTCACATGTTTAGCTTCAACATGTCATTTCCCCCTTGACAATATCACTTATGAAATCATTATACCAATAATCCCACAATATTCCATACATTTACCAACACATGATAACCATTATCATGCCACACCAAGTTCATATTTTACACTTTTCCATCATCACAACATCACAATTATGCCACCACTTTACTTCAATACACCTCACAACAGCAAGTCGGCCAAAATCCCATAATTTACACTTATATGAAAATAACAAGTTTAGGAAAATAATAACACCATACATGTTGTTATTTCATCCATACCATGCTTTTTCATCAAGACCACAAGTCATAATTCAAGTTACAATCCCATGGATTTCACATCTTTTTCACAAAACCAAAAAGTGCCATGACCAACATTTCCAACCATAACCAACATGATATACATATTCTCTCATGCTTATAATATGTTAAAGTACAATAATAGTCACTTACCCAAGCTTGGAAGATGATGATCTTGCTCCAAGAAGTGCCTTATGGTTTTGAAAGCCAAAGAGATGTTCTTGGAAAATTTCTAGAAAAAGATAGAAAAGGCATGGGTGTTTCTCATGATAAAATCAGATATTTGGACCCTTTTATAGACCTTGAGTCCATCCTTAGTCATTAATGTGGTATTCTAGAAGGTCTTGGCAAGAATGGGTCATTTGACCCATTTTGGGCCATGCTTTCATTTCATTTTTGGGTCCTCTTTGGGCCCAATTCACTTAACCCAGTAAAATCAATAATTTCACGTGTTCAAGTCATCTCATACATGTTACAACAATATTACCACTCATGTTACTCATATCCGTAGCCTCAATACCAAAAACAAGCAATTCTAGCCACGTATGGCCTATTTTGACCAAAAGGGCAAAATCGTCATTTTGACCCCAAATTCATCCTCGGGTAATTTCATCATACCAATATAATATTTTACTCATTTCATGTATATATTCATGATTGTAGAAGAAACGTGGCAAAAATCGGCTCGGTACGTCCCCGGATACCCTTGGGACTTAGAAATTCCCAACTTTCGAAAAAGTGGAAAAGCCAAGGTGGAACGCCCCTGGGCGCGCCAACCTACTGCCTATGGGCTAAAGATTTTAGCCCAGAGTGGTGTGGCACGGTCCCAAACGCGCCCCTCCTTAAATTTTTTCAAAAATTTCATTTTTCGACTTCTCTTCACGGGTTTTGTTAGATACTTCAAGTCCTATTCTGTAACTCACTTCTTAACCTTAATATCATTTGTTTAGAGGTCCTCTTAACCTTGTTTTGAACCTCACAAATGTTCCACAAAAATCACAAAACACTCCTATGAAGGTTTGCTCACATATATGAGGCCAAATTTCAATTTTCTCATCATTTACTTTACCACATGCATACTCATGGTGTATCAAAACCTAAGTAACCCTCGTTCAATGTCATCGCATAGGGTTGGGAAGGTACGGGGTGTTAAAGATATGGTTTAAGGTGGGAAACTACCACGATGAAGTGCTTTGTGACGTGATACCAATGCAAGCATGTCACTTGCTGCTAGGTAGAGACCTTGGCAATATGATAGGTCTACCAAACACGATGGGAGGTCCAATCGATATACACTTGAGAAGGATGGCACTTCATCCTCTTTCGCCTTGCCAAGTGAATGAGTGGCATCAAAGGATGAGAGAATTGAAGGAAAAGGGAAAGGAGTCCGAAAAGGGAGAAAAAAGAGGGAATTTCGTAGGTGGGGCAGTAGGGGCATCCAAGGCTGCCTCAACATCAAAAGGGACGGAGAACATGGTGATGTTGGTTAAGGAGAAGGAACTCTTCGTGGATCATGATGAGGACACGCCTATGTTACTTTTGACTCATTGTTTTAATACTAACCCCACTAATTCTTCCATTTCTCCTTTGCTTTCTTGTGTGTTGCAGGATTATGAAGATGTCTTTCCTAAAGAACTTCTGCAAGGATTGCCCCCACTTTGGGGAATTGAGCACCAAATTGACATTTTGGAGACCGTGCCAACCATTCCCACATCTTATAAATGACATATAGCAACTCTAAAAAAGGGAAAAATGGTCAAAACATAGAAAAACTACATATAGAAACTCTAAAAAAGGGCAAAATGGTCAAAACATAGAAAAACTAAAAATCACAACAATGATTGTTACACTATCCACCACTAAAACACGCATTCGTCTTCAAATGAAAAAGTAAATAAAGTACCTAAACCAGTAAAGAGTTGGGGGTATCTACTCCTGATATTAGACTCAACCTCCCACGTAGCCTCGTCAATTAGCTGATGTCTCTACTAAACTTTCACAGAATCAATATGCTAGGACCTCAATTTCCTAGTCTGCAGGTCTAAGATAGCAATGGGCTCCTCCTCAAAAGATAAATCATGATCCAATGCAAATGAATCCCACCAGATCACATGGGTAAAATTTGAACGGTATCGCTTCAACATTCTGACATGAAATACCAGATTAATAGCTGACAGATGTGGAGGTAAAGTTAGCCTATATGCCATATCTCTTATCTTCTCAAGAATCTCAAAAGGTCTAGTAAATCTCGGACTAAGATTTTCTTTATTCCCAAATCTCATCACACCCTTTATGGGTGATACCTTCAATAAACCCACTCACCAAGAATAAAAACTACATCACGAACTCGTCGATCGACAAACCTTTTTTGCCTACTCTAGAAAGCTATAAGCTTCTGCTGAATCAATTTATATGATGTGCCGTCGTTTTATGATACTTTTGATGCTTAAAACAAGAAAAATAAATAAGTCTAAGGAATATTTTTGTGGATATAATGTGTTTTTGTGATATTTGCAGGTAAAATAGGTTCCGAGAGTTAAAGATCAAAAAACAGAAAAGATAGAGCCCAAGAACATCAGACAAGCCCTCAAACAAATCGTTAGAGCTACTGACAGGTCATTCCATGTAGGCGTTGGATGAATCAGAGGCTGTAAAAATTGAAAAGCATCAGACAATAGTATCCCACGACCATTCCAAGATACAATGGACTCATTCTGAAGGTCGTGGGTGAAGATCCTGAAAAGTGTAAAAAGCAAGGTTGAACTAATGAGTATAGGCAATGAAGCATCCTTTTAAAGGACGGGCTCATCATGACGATTGTACCAGAGAACATCAGATGAAAAGAAATGATCAACCACCTAACAATGAGCAGGAAGGATGGATTATTGCATCATACAACGAGTCACCCTATCCTTCATCTGAGGAACCAACACTGCAATCCCATATTGTTTAGTATAGGTTTTGTTTTATATATAAATACCTTTCCTAGGGTTTTTTTTAGTGGTTACACATTCATACAAACTTTTTAGTCTTAGAAATAACATATATTATTTTGTTTTGAGTTTTGAGAGATTACACACATTGTTTCTTGGTTATTAATTCTTCCTTAATAATTCAAGTGTCTAGATTTCTTCTGCTTTATTCGTAAGTTTATGATTATGAATTCATATAAAAAATTCTTATTGTGACCTTATAAAAATGAGTAGCTAAATCCAGCAACTAGGGTTGTAGAAACCATAATGAATTAACAAAGTAGGTTAAAGTATTTAGTGATTCTCAAATGGTGTCCATACATGTATTGTTATTCCCTTTGTATTAATTACTTTTTAATGGTTGTGAATGTTAAAACTAGCCTTATTCTTACTTGCTGGAACAAAGGGGTAACGAATTGGAAAAGGGATTAACAACAGAGATTTGAGGCTACCAACCCTCATCTAATAACTTGACCTTGTTAGGGAATAGTTAATTTGGGATCAAAAGTAAGGGTTAGTAAAGCAAACACCCGTAGACGAACCAAGTTGCGTGGTGATATTCATCTATCTAGGGGTCCAACCATTTAGGTGAACTTAACTTACTGATATTGCATGTTAAGTACTAGGGTTGCGGGAACCATGATAAATTAACAAAGTAGGTTAAAGTACTTAGTGATTCTCAAATGATGTTCATCATGTATTGTTATTCCTTTCGTATTAATTACTTTTAATGGTCGCGAATATTAAAACTTGCCTTATTCTTACTTGCTGGAGCAAAGGGGTAACGAATGGACAAAGGGATTAACAATAGAGATTTGAGGCTACCAACTCTCATCTAATAGCTTAACCTTGTCTAGGAATAGTTAATTTGGGATTAAAGATAAGGGTTAGTAAAGAAAACACTCGTAGATGAACCAAGTTGTGTGGTAATATTCATCTATCTAGAGGACCAACTATTTAGGTGAACTTAACTTACTGATCTTGCATGCTAGCAGGAGAGAACATTCGTATAATATGCCTATTGCGTTATGAAATCATGGGGAACACAATCCTAGTCAATTCTATCATTTATTAAAAACAACATTAATAAACATCATGTTACTTGGTTACTTACTTTCTATAAATATTACTTGTTACAAGACCCCTCCTTTTCGGAAATAACTACTGACAGCTTAAATAACTGTATCGATAGAGCTCCTAGCCATATTCACTGTGGGATCGACCCTAACCTTGGTTAGGTTCTATATTTGAGTTAACAACCACTTTATATCTCATTGCAAGATGTAATTTGGGCAACATCAAAATTTGGCATCGTTGTCGTGGAATAAGGTTTAGGATTAGATCGAATGTGTTTATTTAACTATTAGTCCTTATTTCCTTATTTACTTTCCTCTTATTATTGTTTTGTTTTAGGGTGCACATCGGTGCATGCTTGATACTAGGAGTTAAGGCAATCCCCTGATTCCACTTGACTTTGAAATCAAAAGGACATTGAGAAATTTGAGAAGAATGGTTAATGACAGAGAACACGGAGAGCACGAGACCCTAACGCAAGCCACAAACCAGATGATAGCCAAATAAATAGCTAGAAAAGATGAACTAGCTCATCAGGATGCATCAAAAGAATAAGCTAGACAAGAAAAAGAAGCCCGACGAGCCACAAAGGATGAACAAACTAGACAAAGAAGGAATTGATGTCTTAATCAGCAATCCCATCATTATGTCCCTCAATTTGATGATGTAGATGACGACGCTGATGATGTTGTTGAATCGGGTGCTATTGTCCAACCCCACTGCCAGCTAGGACTAAGTTTGACATCACCAACGCGATGATACAATTTTTAAACTTAAAAAGTGTATTCTCTGGCCATGCTACTGCTGATGCAAACTTGGTTATAATGAAATTTGTAAGGATCTAAAAATCCTACAAGATACTTGGTGTGAACCAAGATGCTATCAGGTTAAGGTTGTTTCCCTTCTAGCTACTCTATGGTTGACATAGTTACCAAGCGGATCAATCACTACCTGGCAGGAGTTGAAGATAGCTTTCTTGGAATGGTTTTTCCCACCATCTCAAATGTTGCAATTAAAAGATGAGATATATAACTTTAGGAAACTACATTCTAAGGTGATATATGAGACATGGTTGAGGTTCAAGAAGAAGCTGCAACAAGTCCTGAATCAAAAAATACCTAATCATAACTTACTTGAAATCTTCTACAGATCTTTGAATGCTAACAATAAGGCTGTAGCTGACACTGTGATAGAAGGTGCATTTATGAGTCTAACTTGGGAGTAGGCTTCAGCATTACTGAATAGAATCACGAAAACCAATAGGGGCTGGCATACTAGGAAGTCTGATGTTCCCGCAGACACTTATTTTATTGGAGCATCCGCAGGGCATCAAAGGTTAGATGACGGGATTGCTAAAGAAGTGCTCAAACAAAAACCAAATTAAGCTTGATTGTAAATTAGTTCACTGAAATGGGGGCAAAAAAGGTCCATATAGTTGGTTCTCAAGGTAAAATGCCTAAACATGATGACTTTGATTCTTATGAGAAGGCAAATGATTTAGATGATCAGGTGGTAAATTTTTGGGCCAAAGCAAAAGGGTCTAATCAAGACATTTAGTGCTGAGGTTAAGGGAATCAAGGTCAGAACTATTATAAGGATAACAACTATAATAGATCAGGGTATAGTGATAGGTGTAGAGGTAGAGATGGTGATTTAAAAAAGAGAGATGGTTAAAAGAATGATAGAAATAGTTTGTACATTCATCTCGGTAGTCATGAAAATGAGTCAATTAATGCTAGGGTGGAGGAGCTACTTTCCAAAGTGTTGAAAGGGGTAGAGAAAACTGATGACAACCTAAAGAAGATTTGAGCAGACATTTTAGGGATAAGTCAAAAGGTGGAGTCACATTCTACTGCTATCAAGAAACTTGAGCAGTAGTTTGGCTAGATTTCTGTGGCTTTGAACCAATGTCAAAAAGGTACACTTCCAAGCAATACTGTTTAGAATCTGAAGAATAATAGTCACTACATAGCTGTGACCACTTGAAGTGGTAAGATGACTGTCGATCCTCCTATGCCAGTAGTTGTAAATGATGAGGTCGAGCCCGTGATGATTGATGATGAAAAGGTAGTCCAATCAAAGGATAAAGTTATTGAGGAAAAGTCATTTGAAAAATTACCTCTAGTTACTAAAAAGGAGACTAAGGGTAACCGCGATGCTGAGACTGAGTACCCAAACCTATATCATAAGATGATACATCATAAAAGAAAGTATGTTATCAATACTTTGAATATACTGAGCAAGTAAGATGTGCAACTATAAAATAAATTTAGCACGTTTAAAAAAATGATAAACGGTATTGAATGCATGCTAAGTGCAAAACTGAATAACATGCTGAACTATAGTGCAATAACCCAAAATATGAATACTTAAATACTAAGGTAAAATCTGATATCAATAACAATATGGATGGTATCTGAAAATAAGGGTCATGCACAAGTACCAAGATTGATTATTCTGGAATAAAATAACCAAAATAACATAAATGCCCCTGAAATCCCTTAAACCCTTTTTTTAATAAATAAAGTGAAAGATATTTGTATAGACAAATTACTTCATCTTAGAAATTATGCAATGCATTATTTTTAATACCAAGGAGAGCATGAGTCCGTGCGCGGTGCCGGTGCTACTAGTGCCCAAAAAGTATGAAACATGGCATATTGTGTGGACTGCCGAGCCAACAACAAGATTATGGTAAAATATCGCCACCCTATCCCTCGGTTAGATGACATGCTAGATGAATTGAATGGTTCATGCTTATTTTCTAAGATTGATTTAAGAAGTGGCTATAACCAAATAAGAATGCAACCCGGTGATGAATGGAAAAGCGCCTTCAAGACCAAATTTGGTCTCTATGAATGGATGGTTATACCCTTCGGCCTAACAAATGCTCCAAGTACTTTTATGAGGCTAATGAATCATGTGATGAGGCCATTTATTGGAAAGTTTGTTGTTGTCTACTTTGATGATGTCTTGGTGTATAGCAAGTCTTTAGAAGAGCATGTGATGCATTTACAATGTGTGCTTGATGTCCTTAGAAAGGAAAAATTGTATGCAAATCTGGTGTTAATGAAGTTGTTTTCTTGGGTTTTGTTGTTAGTTCAAGAGGGGTCGAAGTGGATGAATCCAAGATAAATGCTATCAAAAATTGGCTAACCCCACAAATCGTTGGAGAAGTAAGAAGCTTCCACGGGTTGGCTAGTTTTTATAGAAGGTTTGTCATAGGATTTAGCACCATAGCCGCCCCCTTGACCGAGATCATTCAGAAAGAACAACCCTTCAAGTGGGGATACGAGCAAGCTAAGGCTTTTGAAGCCTTGAAAGCTATGCTCATCTCCGCGCCCTTGTTACAATTGCCCAACTTTGATAATACATTCGAAGTCGAGTGCGATGCGAGTAAAGTAGTCATAGGGGCTGTTTTGATGCAAGATTCAAAACCTATCGCTTAATTTAGCGAAAATCTCAAAGGAGCAACTTTAAACTACTCCACGTATGATTTAGAGTTGTATGCTGTGATTAGAGCCATAGCCACTTGGCAACACTACTTATGGCCTAAGGAGTTCGTGATCCGAACAGACCATGAATCCTTAAAGCATCTTCGGGCCCAAGAAAAGCTTAACAAACGGCTTGCCAAATGGATTGAGTTTCTTGAGACCTTCCCTTATATTATCCAATACAAAAAGGGTAAGGAAGATGTAGTAGCCAATGCTTTTTCTAGAAAACATGCCCTTGTGTCCACCTTGTCATCAAAATTGATGGGTTTTGAGAGTTTAAGAGAGTTGTATCCCAAGGACCCTCACTTTGCTCCTATTTTTAGGGAATGCGAAGAATTGGGTAGGGACAAGTGGGATTCGGCTAGGGGTTCAAATCCTTATGCCAAGTTTGATGGTTACTTATTTAAAGGTAGACGATTGTGTGTACCCTCTAGCTCTTGGAGAGAATTGTTTGTGAGGGAAGAACATGATGGCGGTCTAATGGGTCATTTTGGGGTCGAAAAGACCTTCGGAATATTGGAGGAGCAATTCTATTGGCCCAAAATACGCAAGGATATGACTAGGATTTGCGGCCAATATGTAGAATGCAAGAGAGCGAAATCTCGGCTCCTACCTCACGAGTTGTACACCCCGCTGCCCACTCCTCTACGTCCTTGGCTTGATATATCTATGGATTTTATGTTGGGGCTGCCAAGAACTCGACGAGGCAGGGATAGTATTTTTGTTGTAGTCGACCGGTTTTCTAAAATGGCACACTTTATTCCTTGCTCTAAATGTGAAGACGCACCTAGTATGGCCTCTTTATTTGTTGATAGTGTTGTTAAATTGCATGGTGTTCCGAGGACCATTGTGAGTGATTGGGACGCTAAGTTCCTAAGCCACTTTTGGAAGTCCATGTGGGGTAGGCTTGGTACCAAGTTGTTGTTCTCTACGTCCTGCCACCCCCAAACCGATGGACAAACGGAAGTAGTAAATAGGACTTTGGGTACTATGCTACATTCCATGGTTAATGTAAAAATGACTTCTTGGGAAGAGCACTTACCATTGAGTGAATTTGCCTATAACCGTGTCATACACTCAAGTACGGTAATGACTCCCTTTGAGTGTGTATACGGCCTCAACCCCCTTACCCCTTTGGATTTAACGGCTTTGCCAAGTGATCTCATAATTAGCTTAGATGGAAGCAAGCGGGCAGATTCTATGAAGAAGTTACATGAGAAGGTGCGGCTTCAACTTGAGAAGAAAAAACAAGAAATGGCAAGGAGGGAAAACAAGGGGAGAAAGAAATTCATTCTTGAACCGGGAGATTGGGTGTGGGTGCATCTTTGGAAGGATCGGTTTCCATCTCAAATAAAGTCCAAATTGATGCCTAGGGGTGATGTTCCATTCCAAGTACTTGAGAGAATCAATGACAACGCCTATAAGATTGACCTCCCACTGGAATATCAAGTGCACAACACTTTCAACGTTTGTGATCTCTCTCTCCTGGATGCGGTTGAAGATGGCCAAATGCTGAATTTGAGGTCAAATTCCTCTCAAGATGGAGAGGATGATACGGGTGGGACAAGTTGTCCAACAAGTACATGACCTTTCACACGAAGCCAAGCTCGGGAATTACAAAAACTCCAAGCCTTGTTCATGCAAATGGCCGTGGGTGAGTTGGTGATTGATCCACCTAAGGGTTTAAATGTTTTAAGTGTGAAGAGGGACCTTGAAGTGTAATAAACTTACACTCCAAGGCTGGCCCCCATGACAAGGGTAAACTAGTCATTTTTGCCTTGTAATATAAATAGAACATATTAGGGTTATTTGGGTAGTTCTCCCATCAGATTTTGAACAGAACACTTGTAATATTTTGGATCTCTCTCTCTCTACTCCATGTCACAAGTAGAGTGATACTTGTGTTGTATCTTGGCTAGAAACAAGGATCTTGAGGTCATAGAGTTCCTCTTGGTCCAAGTAAGAACTTGGTGTTAATATTCAATAGTCTTAGGGTCCTCTCTTGTTGTTAGGGTTCTTTGACTCTTGAATCTTTTATGTCAAGTTACTATATTTTTGTGATCTTGTTAATGTTGTATTTGTAATCTTGAAGTCTAGTGAAGTCGTGTGGGGCTCTTTCGATTCACTAGCACTTGTTGTTCAACTTGCTGATTTTTGTGTTATTTTGTTCTTCTTATTGCTGATTTCTTGGGAACTTTGTGTTGTGGGCTTGATAGTGTATCAAAGGCTCTTCTTGATTGTCCAAATGACATCTTGGTCTCCCATGACCTTGTATATTTATTGCTCCATGACTTTCCTCCGGGCTCCAAGCTATCATCCATATGTAGAAGCCCATCCTAATGTGTCCCATGCTAATCATGCTCGTATCACGACATAAAAGCCTAGCATGGGTTAATCACATCCCATGGATTAGAATACCTAGCATGGGTTAATCTCATCCCAGGGGCGACGGAAAAGCCTAGCATGGGTAGACGGATTAATCTCATCCCCGGGGCGACAGAAAAGCCTTGCATGGGTAGAACGATAAAGATGAATGAACATAAAGGAAGAGAAAGTAATGAATATAACGTACATGACTCCTCACATACAAAACGATGGTTTATCCACATTGACTATTCTCTTATATTTGGTTCCATTGATGTTCTTATGTATGATGCAGTTTCTTATAGCCTTACATACTCAGTACATTCTTCATATGGACGTCCCTTGGGGGACTTACCTTACTTTCTGCAGGCATAGGTGCTAGTAGACCTCCACAGTAGGTTGCGGATCATTTGCCGATCTTTGGTGAGCTCCAGTTGGTTCAGGGCTTTCCGAGTCACATGTGTACATTTGTTTTAGTATTGTAACGTTGTATAAAGCGGGGACTTATCCCAACTTTAGGATGATTATGTATATGCATCTGTTAGAGGCTTTGTAGACGTATGTGGGAATATGAATGTAAGGGATGGATGTCAATTTTGACTTGATGGCCCTAAGGGCCAAGTTTCATATATAGCACATGTTTCCATGATTTTCGCTATTAGCATCTTGTATCTATACGTGATGGTGATGTTTCTTGAATGACATGCACATGAATGGACACGGATGAAGATTGGTTCTCTCGGGCCTTATCGGCTTTGGGTGTCAGTCCGCCCCGTTGGAATTAGGGGCGTGACATTACTGCACTTGCATTACCTCCTAAAATTTATTTATTCCATACTTGGATGGATTATCGTTGTTTCTTTGGCCACTTAATCACTAAATGAGACATAAAAAGGCTGGTCGGACAATAATAGAACTTGGTTTCTTAAATTACTACACGTGTATTTCCTCCTAGCATCTATTTATTCCATACTCGGATGGATTATCGGTGTTTCTTTGACTACTAAATCACTAAATAAGTCATATGAAAATAGGAACCAATGAATACCTTAAATTCAAAGACCCCTAATTTTGATTATCAACAAGCACCTAATCTCCTACGAACGACCATGAGGGAATCGTAATGCCTTCGTAACCACCGTTTCGAGGAAAAGATCAACCTAAGATTTTCCAAGCTAAACTCATTCTCCATAAGGAGTCTCACATTATCAATATCATCAAAAATCTAATGAAAAAAAGCTAGGTCCTAGTATTTATAGCCTTGGGCCTTTTATTACATATATGAGCCCCAAAGTGACCCAATTTAATAAAATAGGGCAAGCTGGCTGCTTTGGACCACATGCCCACATAGATGACCACCTGCTGGCGTAGATGGTGGGCGCAAATGGCATCTGTGGGCGCAGGTCACCCACCTGCGTGGGAAGGTGAGGGTGAAGACCGCTCCAGGATGTCATCGAGCTCCTCTTGACTCTCCAACGATGATATAAATCCTTAAAGGAAAGTTAAGATTGATAAAAAAATAAAACATGATTTAGACTAATGATAAGAGAATTAACAAAGAAACAAGAGGAAGATAGTTAGATAGACACAAATTGAGAATTAAAGACAACCACTTTAATAAATAAAGAGACCTTCCTTAAATATCCCAAAAAGTACCTAACTCTAAGAAGAACTTCAAGGGAAATGGTATCCCAAGAAACTCTTCTTTCCAAAACAAGAAACAGCTAAAAGCTTAGCAAGATCTCATAATCTCTCAACAACAATGGAGTTTTTTTAGTTTTTATGAAAATTCTAAGTCTTCAAATTATAAAAGAGGCTATTTATACTAAGCAAATAAAGAAGAAACTACGTTATTACATTTCTACCCTTAATGATGTAAGGGATTTGTTTGGATGTCCTCTTTGTGATGAATTCAAGAATTCATCAAATCAAAGCATAATCCTCCTTATTCTCAATGTGTTCCCCATCATATGCTATATCGAACATGTGGAATCCCCTGAGGACTCCATAATACACTCAAGTGCATCTTTCTTCATGAATAACCCTTATCAATTTTGAAGCTCACGAGCTTGACTCCTTATGAAAGACCTTGTAAAAGGCTTTGGGAGCCCTTGGGTTGCATCACTCTCCCCTTCTTGAGAAGAATTTTTCCGCAAATTCAAAGGGTCTTCATCACACACATCCATAGGAGAAAGATCACAAATGTTGAATATATTGTGCACTTGGTAATCCAGGGGAAGATCAATTTTGTAGGTATTGTCATTAAGCCTTTACAACACTTCAAATAGGCCATCACATCTAGGCATTAGCTTGGTCTTTCTTTTGTTGGGAAACCTCTCCTTTCGAAAATGGACCCTAACCCAATCACCCGATTCAAGCACCACCCTTTTTCTCCCCTTGTTGACTTTCTTGGTCGTTTCTTAATTCTTCTTCTCAAGTTGAAGTCTCACTTTCTCATGTAAAGCTTTCATGGCCTCGACCCTATTGTTACCATCTAAACTCAACAAAACATCTTGAGATAAATGGGTTATGAAGAGGGGTAAGAGGGTTAAAACCATACACAACCTCGAATGGAGACATACAAATAGGATTATCAGTGACACGATGTAACACCCAATTTTTTGCGTGTACTTATTCTATTGATATGGGACTTGAGGTAACCTTGTTGTATAGGTAACTAACCAAGTTTCTTAAGTGATTAGCGGTGGTTTAAACAGGATTTAAAGGATATTATAATGGCCCAACATTTCAAAATGTATACGCCAAGCTAACCCAAACGGAAGTGCTATACACGAGATAGTAAGGTGGTATTCTACCTCAAGGATTAAAGTGTCCAAGTGTATATAAATACTAAGTTAACATAAGAGGTTAAGACTTAGAATATGAAATAAAATAAGTGAGTTGTTTGCTTGACTTAAATTAAGCTAGTAGGTGACAAGTAGGTGCATCACCTACTTTTACTTATTGACCAATTTAAGCACCAAGTAGGTGCATCACCTAATAAGACTCCTTTGACAATCTTATTGGTCCAAGTACACTACCAGCTACTTGAATTAATTTTAGCCCAAGTTAAAAGAGAGAAAAGGAGAAGAATGGGCAGCCAAGGCCCAATAATTTCAGATCCACAAAGGCTCAAGTATAATGGGTAAGTAGGTGCACCAAATGCTTGATAAAATATGACCCAAATTATCCAGGAAAGTCTGCCAAGATCATCCCTTTAAAGGGATTGAAACTAGCACATTTAACCCATTTTAACTTAGACAAAAATTCAGCTTTCTAGAATTTTCTCTCTTGCTCTCTCTTAGCTTCTACATTAGCCCTAAGTTTTCATTTGGGTTCTTGGGATTTACCTTCCTTACAAGCTAAAGGTAAGTGAACAAATCATGAGATTATCTAAAAAATACTATGGAAATTATGTTCTTCATGTTTAAATTATAAGGCATCCCTCTATAAGTTTGGCAGTCCCATTTTTCTTAGTTACTAAGAGATTTTTCTCCTCCTTTGGTTTGTGTGTGAAGGAACCAAGATATTGAAGAAATACAAGTTAAGATAATAAACTATCACAAAATTAAGGTAAGGCTACTGGACATTTTTGCCCCCTTTCTATATACATATTTTGGTGGAGAATTGTGTATATATTGTTGTCAAGAACTCAAGGGATGATGAGTTCAATATTTGGTTGCTATGATAAAGGATATTGGAGCTGTTTTAGGAATTGTGTTATGTGTATATGTTGGGGATAGCTTGGTTGATGTTAGGAAAGGATGTAACTAACTTGTATTGAATTATAGATTGAGGATGTGGTGATACACCACCAAACTGAATATTATGTAAGCCTACTGCCCACTCCACTTTGTATACTGTTTTGAGGGTGTAATGAGGCTAAAGTTGTTTTGGGGGACGTTTTAAGAATTTGTATGGTATGTGAATGTAATTGGAAGAGTAAGGGTTGAAAGAACACCCTTGAATAAATTAATTACGGGCTTACTGCCCAGCTACTGTTTTTGTGAGGTTAAGTGGCTTAAATGTGTTGATTAGCTACTAATACTAGTTTTACCACTTACTTTATTATAGATAAGTAGTCCGAGGGGCAGGAGGTTAATTTGGGGTAGTATCGAAATTGTACAGCTTGGCTATTAGATTCTATGTTCTTTGGCATGAAATCTAATACATTGATGTTACATTTGCTCCCTATGTCATTGTTATCGCCTTAAATGCATATTCATATGTCTCTCACTATTGGTCCATATTTTAAAACTCAATAATGTTATGACCACCAAAAGAACTATCTCAAAGATTAAAGAAATGATGTAAAAAGAATCTGTATATTCTTGGGTGGTATCCCAGGGGTGGAAGGAACACCTAGCATGGGTCGATCCCAATATCACGGGTGGTATCCCAGGGGTGAAAGGAAAGCCTAGGATGGGTCGATCCTGATTTGTGTATTTATGAGGACTGTATCCCAGGGGTTAAAATATCTAGCATGGGTCATCCTCTTTTACCACTGATCAGTTGGTCATTTGTATCATATGCTTTACAATTTTATAATGCAAAGAAGGATAAAGTAAAGTAAAAAATGTAATGTACATGATCCCATAAATACAAGCAAAGGTGCTCTTTTATTCTTATCTATACATAAATATTGATATCTGATTTTATTAAGATCTTGTATTACCTATGGTCACTTTATGCCTTACATACTCTGTATATTCTTTCGTACTGACGTCCCTCATAGGTACACTGTGTTTCATTCCATAGGTACAGGTACTCCAGCTAGTAGACCTTCTCAATAGGAGCACAGAACACTCAACTGTGATTGGTGAGCTCCTAGTTAATTTGGGGCTTTGCCTAGTCTTTGATATGTGTATTTTGGTATTGTACAATAGTTTTGTAAGGTGGGGTCTGTACCGACCTAGATTAAAGTATGAAGTTCAATATGTTTAGTCTCGTAACAGTTGTGGCTCCAACAGTCAAGTCATGTATATATGGTTTGGGTCTATCTATGTTGGTATTTCATTACTATAGCTTATATATATGTGTCAAAGTTTCATGATTCTCATAGTTATATGCATGGTAAGCACAGGTTAAAGTTTGTTCTCTCGAGTCTTTAGGGCGTCGGGTGCCAGTCCATCTCAATGGAATTTGAGGTGTGACACACGATTATATGCGAATTCAACTAACGGCAATTGGTCTTCCCAAGATGTGAGTTTTCCTTTAACCATGGCCCAAAGCATTGAACCAAGCATGCGGTTCACAACTTCGGTTTGACCATCGGTTTGTGGGTGACATGATGTAGAGAACAACAATTTTTTCCCAAGTCTACCCCACAACTCCTTCTAAAAGTGTCTAAGGAATTTAGGATCCCTATCACTCACTATGGATTGAGGAATACCATGCAACTTGACAACATGCTCAACAAATTAAGATGCAAATGGGGGGGGGGCATCATCACACTTATGACATGCAATAAAATGAGTCATTTTGAAAAAACGGTCAACAACCATAAAGATGCTATGCATGCCCCTCTTAGTCCTCGACAAAGCCAATACAAAATCCATATAAATATCAAGCCAAGGTCGTTGAGGGGTGGGGAGAGTGGTATATAAGCCATGGAAAGTAACCTAGATTTAGCACTACGACAATCAACACATTGACCACAAATTTTAGCAACATCACTACGCATTTTAGGCCAATAGAAATGTTCTTTAAGGATCCCCAATGTCTTGTCAATACCAAAGTGCCCCATCAAACCCCCATCATGTGCCTCTCTCACAAAAAGTTCCCTCTAAGAGCTCAAAGTCTCTTGTTCTTGAACAAGTAACCATCAAATGTACCAAATGGGGTGGTAGGTTTATCCTTGAGCTTATGGTCCCTTACCCATGCTCCACAATCTTGGTAGATTTGGGAAAAAATGGGATCCTTGGGGTATGATGATTTCAAACTCTCAAAACCCAACAACTTAGAAGTCAAAGTAGAGACCAAAACATGCTTCCTTGACAAGGCATCCGCCACTACATTATCCTTCCCCTTTTTGTAATGAATCGAATAAGGGAATGTTTCAAGAAATTCAACCCACTTGGCATGCCTCTTGTTTAAATTTCCTTGTGACCTAAGATGTTTCAAGGACTCATGATCAGTCTTGATGAAAAACTCCTTAGGCCATAAGTAGTGTTGCCAATTACCCAAAGCCCGAATCAAGGCATAAAGCTCAAGGTCATAGGTGGAGTAATTGAGTGTCGCACCTCTAAGATTCTCACTAAAGTAGGCAATGGGTTGTAAATCTTGCATCAAAACAGCCCCAATACCTACTTTACTAGCATCACATTCAATTTCAAATGTTTTATTAAAGTCGGGTAATTATAACAATGGTGCAGAACTAAGCATTTGTTTCAAGGTGGCAAAAGCCTTTGCTTGTTCCTCACCTCAAAAGAAGGTTGTATCCTTTCAGATCACCTTAGTCAAGGGAACAACTATAGTGCTAAATCTTTTAACAAACAACCTATAAAAACTAGCCAATCCACGGAAACTACACACATCACCAATGGACGTGGGAGTTGGCCAATTCTTAATAGCATCTATTTTGGATTCATCAACCTCAACTCCCCTTGAACTCACAACAAACCCAAAAAACCAACTTCGTCAACACTAAAAGAGCATTTAGACACATTGGCAAAGAGTTGTTCTTGCCTAAGCACATAAAACACATACTTTAAATGATCAACATGCTCATCCATGGTCTTACTATACACCAACACATCATCAAAATACACAACCACAAACCTACCAATAAAAGGTTTCATCACATGATTCATCAAATGCATAAAAGTACTAGGAGCATTGGTGATAGGAGAATGACCTAAAGAGATGAAGACTAAGAGAAACAAGTTAACAAACACATGCAATAAAGTAAGATAACTCTTACGGTGACCGCTAAGGGAATCAACTCCGCCTTACAACCACCGTTTCTAAGCAAGTCAATAATGGCTTTTCCAAGCCCTACACTACACTCGCAAAGAGAGAAGAAGAAGTCTTTCAAATATCAATAAACAACTACAATAAAATAAGACTAATGAAGTCTATTTATAACTATTACATCAAATGACCAAACTACCCTTAATGAAAAGGGGCTCCTATGGAGTGTAAAGAAAAGGCACAAAAAAACCAAAACACCCTTAATAAGGGGTGGTCATGGAGTGTAAGGACTCCTTCTTTACACTTCAACCCTTGCAATCCTTTGGAGATTCTGGTAGTTATCAAGGCAAGCCTCCAAGCAACCTTCCACACGCGAAATTGCTTTATTAAGTGTCCAAAATGACTTCCCCATGCATACTCTCGGGCCTTCAAGGTGTCCAAAATCAGATTCTCCACGTGTTGTCCACGAATGATGGCATCAAGAGTTATGATGGCCATTTGTCTTGTATCATCCTCCCCTTCTTGAAAAGGATAAGACCTCAAATCCAAACCTTGCAAAACCAAAGAGAGGACAAACGAATACAAACTCCTCATGGCATGAGGGTTAGGGTTAGCACAATAAATCATCTCAACATGCCAAGGTTGCTTATACTTGCAATATAACGAAGGATCCTTTGAATTAAATATTAAAAACTTATTAAAATATGCACAAAGGATTTGGCTATTTAAATCACCAAGAGATAAGGAAAATCCACAAGGTAAAACTACCTTCATCTTAGGAGTCATAAGACACAATTTCTTCTTTATCTCTTCAAGAGACCACACCAAGGGAGGAGGCTCAATTGGTTCTAATGTCCACAATATCCATATAGCATTATCATTCATACAAGTGGACAAACCAACAAATTTCCTACCTCTACATAAAACAAATCCAAAACTAGCATGGATGTCATCATAGGCAACGAGGTAGTATAGGAAAGAATCAAGTGTAAAGGCATACACGGGTGAAGACAAAGCATTTAAGCACATCCACATTCTTTCCTTCAAGCAAATAGAGAACTTGGCATCGACAAGTTGAGATTCTTGTAATTTAAACACAATTGTGTCAAGCAAGGATGCACATTTAGAAACATTACCCCAAGGAAACAATGACACTTTTTCTCTCGAGTTTTCAAGAATGACACTTTGTTTGTCATGTAGACCAAGCAACAAGTTGGGTGCACCAATATCACCATTTCTATATTTGGCACCGGGGTCAAATAGAAAGAGTAGCCATAGACACGGGTCTAGACAATACTCCCTTTCCCCATAGGCTTCACCCAAACTACAAGATATACTCTCTACAATAGCATACATATCATCAAAAGCAAATAGAGAGTGGAGAATGGTATCACTCAAGTCAAGTTCAACTAAGGTGTCCTCATGTGAGTACTCACTGCCAGCTTCAACATCATCACCATGAGTACTCTCAACAATAAGGTCACACATAGTAGAAGAAGTAATTTCCAAATAATGGACACCTTCCCTTCCTATGGAAGTACCCTCAAGTAGACACATACCACCACTAAAGTCTAAGGAATTATTACTTAAGTCTTTACAAGCAAGCAATTCATCCTTATAGTCATCAAACATGGGTGGGGTGTCATACAAAGGATCACAACCACAATCAATTTTCAAGGAAAAATCACTTAATTATTGGGTTTCTTAAGAATTCAAGAAAATCAAAATTATCATCACCCAATTGATCATTCCTTTCCAAGACCTCACATTCCCTTCCCTTAAGAGTACTCTCATCTCCCAAGAAGAGATTTCCATCTTTAGGAGGAATGTTTTTACACCATAGTGGGTTGGCATATAGGCTATAGCTTTCAAGACAAGCTATACCTTCAACGTTATTCTCACTACTAGGTTCTTTAGGAGTGAACTCATCATCTTCAAACAAGATATTGTACTTAAAGAGAGAAGGATCTATCCATGAAGAGGATATAGAACATGCAAATCCATTCTCTAAAAGAGCATTATCAAGTATAAAAGATGTTTCAAGCACATGATTATCCCTATGAGCAAAACCGAGAGTAGAACATTTACTAGAGGTCATACTAAAGGGGTCACTCCTATTTATTTTATCAACATTTTTAATATAATTATTTACTTGAGATCCATTGAACACATCACACATATCCTCAAGTGGTGGACAAATTTTGCACATAAGTTGATCAACACAATTCCCACAAGATGATGTACCATCATTCAACACATTAGCTTCAACAGAAGGTGGACATAAATTGATCTTACAAGAAGAGTCAATTCCATCATCAATAGGATCAACTAGTGTATCAACATTCACAATATGTACATCATCATCAAGGGGTAAAGAATCAATAGATGATGTATTATCATTCAACACAATGGCTTCAACACTAGGTGGACTTAAATTGACCTTACAAAAAAAGTCAATTCGATCATCAATAGGATCAACTAGTGTATCCACACTCACAACAAGTACATCATCAACAAGAGGCAAAGAATCAATAGACTCACAAATAGGTAAGCTACTACTCACACTCAATGGGCTACTAGCCACATAATTATTATTCACATGCTCAAAAGTGTAAGAGTAAGCGATTTTACCTTGAAGTTCTTGAGTAAATTCTTCTTTGCCGTGGTGTGAAGGTTTCCCACATGCTTCGGCAACAACTTCTCCTTAACCTTGTGCTTCTCCGCTTGCCATGTTGGTACCTACACAAATGTCCTTAGAAAGAAAAGGACAAACATAGTTAGCATGATTTGGTGGTAACCCCCTCACTTCACTCCACACAACCTCTCTTTTTTCCCCTCTCGGATTACCACCTTTCACACCCTTACTCCTCTCAATCTTTTTTCTCTCATAATCATTCGGCTTGGAGTAAGTGATCACATCTCCTTGCGGTTTGGGAATAATTAAGGTAAAGAGATAATTTCCCCAACGGTCCACTATAACCTTAGGCCAATTTAGCACATTTGGAACTCTATGTTGTGCAAACCAATCAGCACCCAAGCATACATGACCTAGTGTCAAGGGGAAGATATCGCACCACACCTCCTCATAGTATTCAAATTGGGTGAAGACAATCCTCACTATATCGGTAACCTTATACCCGTCCAAGGAATATGGAACAAGTAAAGGTTCTCGAAACAACCCTAAATGGTCAACCATTGGTGGCATGATGTAGTTCTTATGGCGCCAATCATCTAGCACAAGGAGGAAGCCCGGTACCCCATAAATGCTTACCTTTCCAGTGTGAACACTTCTCCTAGGATCAATATTGTAGAGTTTAGGACAACCCAAGGGAACATGAGTACCCCTCGGCCTTGGATATGTACTCTCTCTTCTTCTCATGGGACAACCTACACTATAGCTAGTATACCCATTCACACCGCTTCGACCTTGATAAGATGTACTACAAGGTGAAGAATATGAATCTTCATTCTCCACACGTGTACTCTCACCATGGCTCTCATAAGCTTTGAGAAGGAAGGGGTTATACCTTACACCAATTCTAGGTTCGAAATGGGAAGTGTAAGACTCCTCATATGCCTCAACTTCATCATAAGAACTATCATAAGGCCCTACATCATCTCCATATTCACCATAAGAACTAGGCACTTCATTCACCTCATTTTCTCCCTCAAAACCATAACCCTCAAATCTGCCCATGTCTTGATCATGGCTATATTCATAGCCCCCATAATCTATAACATCATCGTAGCCATAAAATCCCTAAGCCACTTTTGGAAGTTCCTAAGCCACTTTTGGAAGTCACAATAATATGAGGCTACCAAGATATGTTCCACTTATATCACCTTGTACCTACAAAATGAACAAACAAGATTAGTAGTAAAAGCACCTCACCAACACTCGTATACACTCACCTTTGTGATCCTCACAATTGGAGCGACGAATATTGAAAGTTGCTTATACTCCGATAGTTAATAAGGTGTCAATCACTACTTAGCGACCGGAATAGATTATTGTTTGATCAACTCAAGACACAAAACAAAATCTACTTATGAACTTGAATCAAAGAAGTTCAACGAATCAAAATGAGAAAAGCACACAAAGAACGAAAAACACGAAGAAAACGGATTCAAAAACCGACTCACAATCTAGTAGGTGATTACTAGTTGTTAATTAGTACTATAATCAAGAAATGAAACAAAAGAAACAAGGAAATGAAACTTAGAATCTGAAATTTGAGCTTAAGTTATTTTGGTGAAGTGATGACGTGGCAGCCTTTGGTTGGTTGATTTTTTTTTTTGTAAATTTTTTCTTGAATTCAATCAATCTTCAACTTAGGAGGAAGGTAGGATCGGTTTTGATGAAGAAAACACAAAGAATGAAGCTCAAAAGAGTTTGAATTTGTGATGGTCCCCCCCTTGTACTTGCCCTTGTCCTCTTCTTTGAGAATATTCCTTTTGATGCCTTTTGAATTCTTTTCTTCCTTTTGAAGACTTGGAATATACTTGGAATATTCTTTGAGACAAACAAGTAGTACACTCTCTTTCTCCTCCTTTTTAGATCAAACAACATATTTTGAATGTTCTTCTTCAACAATACATGAAGAACATGAAGAACACCAAGAACATTCAAAGTTTGACCCAAAGTTGACCCTTAAGCAAATGTACTCGAAATTTGATTATTCTTGAAGATCCAAGCTCACGTTGACAATCCAATCACAAATATCACGTTTTCATGTCCATAAATGTCAACAACAACCTTCCACAATGAGATCTCACCTTCAAGTTTCTTCAAACTCAAGCTCAACAATGGTGGATGACTCAAATCACCTCCAATTTAGCTCAAATTCAAACCCTAGACTCCTATAGTGTTAGAGAACACAAATCTAACACTAAAAACACAAGAAAAAAACACAAAATCAAAAACTCAAAATTTGACCTAGGGTCAAAAACAGGTTTAGCATTTTTTATTTTTTTGATTTTTTTGATTTTGACACTTCTTTTTGTTGGGATTTTCAATTTCTAGACTCTAATAGTGTTAGGGAACAAGGATATAACACTAGAAACACACAAAATACACAAAAATCATGTCTCAAAAATTGAAAAACCCTAAAAACATGAACAGTAACTTTTTTTCTTCTTTTTTTTCCACTTTTTTCACTTTTTTTTTTTTTTGATTTTCAAGATAACAATCCCAAGATTGATTTTGTTGGAACAAAATCAAACTTTTCTCTGATACCAAATGATAGGAGAATGACCTAAAGAGATAAAGACTAAGAGAAACAAGTTAACAAATACGAGCAATTAGTAAGATAGATAGCTTGACATACGAGATTACAAGAAATAGGAACCAAACCGTGTATCAAACGATAAGATCCCTAAGACCCACAATAACAACACCAAACTCTTACGGTGACCGCTAAGGGAATCAAATCCGCCTTACAACCACTCTTTCTAAGCAAGGATCAATAATGGCTTTTCCAAGCCCTACACTACTTGGCTTTTCCAAGCCCTACACTACACTCGCAAAGAGAGAAGAAGAAGTCTTTCAAATATCAATAAACAACTACTAGAAAATAAGACTAATGAAGTTGTAGAATTGATTTCCTAGTGTCTTGTGAGTCTAGATCTCAAATTTTTTTCAATTTGGAGTTGTAGAATTGAACATACCATTAAAGGGTTTTGAGCTTTTGAAACTTTGTGGATTTTAAAAAGTGGTTTTATTTTTGGCTTGGTTGAAGCTAAAAATTAGAGGGGTTTGTTCGTGGCATTAAAAGGAACACGTGGGAGAAAATTTCATTGAATTTGGAGCAAAAATGAAGTAAGTTATGAGCATTTGAAGATTGGAGTTTTTTTCTTGTGTTCTTGAGCATCTTCATATTTTTCTTGAAGAAGAAGGTAGCAAAAGTATACTTTGATCCAAAAATTTTGAGGTCAAAGTTGGTCAAAGTGTTTGTAGGTCCATTTGTAAAAATAAAAATAAAAAATTACCAGGTCAGCATACCACATTAGCAGCGCATGTTGGACAGTTTCAGAGAGCTGAAATTGCAGGTTTTTGACACTTAGTTTTTTGGGGGGGGGGGGGTCCTAAAGTTTTTTTGGACCTAAAAAGTTTTTTAAGTGTCCACATTTCGTGATTCGTTTTTTTTTCTCTTTCTCTTTTGATTCCTTAGCTATTTAATAGGTAATTAACATCTTTAATCACTTGTTAACTAGTTTTAAACATCAAATCATCTCTTTAATTCATCAAATTAAGCAACAACAAGTAATTTTTCTACTTTTGTTGCTTAGTTTTCTTTAAGTCCGATTTTTTTTGTGCTACTTTCTTTTACCTTTTCTTCTTTAATTTCCCTTGAAAACTTGTTGGTTCCCATACTTAGCTTTTGAAATTTCATTCTTGAGTCATCCAAAATCCATTCTTAGCCTTCAAGTAGAGATTGGACCCTTGCAACTCATCGGAGCTAAACAAGTTACAACCATTAGCCGAGGCAATTTGTGAGGCAAACAAAGGTGTGATTTCTTGGGTGTTTGTAATATTTTTTTTTGACTAACTTCACGTGTTTGTTTTTTTGCTTGAGTATTTTATCTAGGTACCTATGTCTAACCAAGGAGACGGTGAATCGATTGCAACACGGGATCCCGCAATACTTGAATTGTTGAACATGTTCACCGCTTTGTCAACCCGCGTGGATGAGAGGTTGGACTGGTTGGGTAATCAAGTAGAAACTCTTGTAATAAGGAGTCGGGATGCTTCTTTCACTCCCCTGGCTACTAATTATTTTGGAACCATAAGTGGAGCTCGCCATGACTCCTCAACCCCAATTTCACCCGATGCTCTTCACCGAGTACTCTATCCCATATCCTCCGCTCCACCAACTCAAACCCAAACCACAAATGCCACCCACCAATATTTCCAACCACCACCATATGCTCCTCCCTATCCCCAACAAGTTCCCCAACCACCACTAAATAGACCACCACCACCAAATGACCACTAACAACTCCGTAATGCCCCACCAATCCAAAATATCCAACCATTGGGTGATGAGTTACTAGAGGAATTCCAAAATGAGTTTGAGGGAGTAAATGATGACTACGCCCATCGAATGAGGGGTCTTCATGTACAATTCCATGGTGCTCATACAGGTAGAGGAGGAAGACATGGTCCTTTCCCTTAATTGGGTAGGCAAAGGGGATTTCAAGGTTGGGAATTTCATGTTGACAACTATGGCGAGGATCCATATGGACATAATGGACCTCATGGATATCTTGGGGGTCGATACACGAGTCTTAACTCTATTAAGGTAATTCTTCCATCTTTCAAGGGTGAGAGTGATACAAGATTAATGGCCATCATAACTTTTGATGCCATCATTCGTGGCCAACACATGGAGAATCTGATTTTGGACACATAACAAAGCAAATTCGTGTGTGGAAGGTTGCTTGGAGGCTTGCCTTGATGACTACCCGAGGCTCCAAAGAATTGCAAGGGTTGAAGTGTGAAGAAGGAGTCCTTACACTCCATGACCGCCCCTTATTAAGGGTGTTTGGGTCTTTTTGTGCCTTTTCTTTACACTCCATAGGAGCCTCTTTTCATTAAGGGTAGTTTGGTCATTTGATGTAATAGTTATAAATAGGCTTCATTGGTCTTATTTTCTAGTTAGTTGATTATGGATATTTGAAAGACTTCTTCTTCTCTCTTTGAGAATGTAGTGTAGGGCTTGGAAAGGCCAAGTAGTGTAGGGCTTGGAAAAGCCATTATTGATCCTTGCTTAGAAACGGTGGTTGTAAGGCGGAGTCGATTCCCTTAGCGGTCACCATAAGAGTTTGGTGTTGTTATTGCGGGTCTTAGGGGTCTTATCGTTTGATACACTGTTTGGTTCCTATTTCTTGTAATCTCATATGTCAAGCTATCTATCCTTTTTTTTTGTAATCTTGTTAAGCTTGTGTTTGTAAATCTTGAAGTCTAGTGAAGCCGTGTGGGGCTCTTTCGATTCACTAGCACTTGTTGTTCTTGTGATAGTTGTTCATCTTGTTGTTGTTGCTGAAATTTCGTATTGTGGGTTTGATCTTGTATCATTTGGTATCAGAGCAAGACCGGTTGTGTTCCAACACAACCCATCTTGGGCTTGTTCTCGGATTAAACAAAAAAAAAAAAAAAAATAAAAAAATTCTGAAATCTGTCCATTGAAGACAAAATCGAGAATGTTGTTGTATGTTTAGATCTAGGTGTTATTTTGCTTGTTTAGTGTGTTTCTAGTGTTGGTTTCTTTCTCACCAACACTAAGGTGTCTAGATCTAAGAGTTGAGCTTAAAATATTGACCATTGTTGTGGTGACTTGAAAAGTGGACCGTAGGTTGTATGTTGTTGATGACAATTGGTGGTTTTGTGTTATGTTCTTGAAGAAGTTGATGTTGTGTTCTTGAAGGTTGTTGTGGTGTTCATCTTGTTCTTCATCTATTCTTACAACTTAAGACAACAAAGGTATAGAATAGATCCAAAAGGGGTTAAGACCAAAGTCAAAAGGTTGTTGGTGAAAGACTTGCACCCATCACTTTCTAGACTTGACAACCACTTTTCCTTAAAACATGGAACCTTGTTTTGTGGGATTAGTATAGTCAAATCTTACCTTTTTGAGTTTGAAAAGTTGAAAAGAATACAAGACTTTTACTTTCCCTCCAAAACACATTGTCATATAACAAGTTGTGTGAATATTGAAATTTCAGATTTGTGACAAAAAAAAAAAGAAGAAAACATCAACCAACCAAAGGCTGCCACGTCACCCCCAAGGACTGCCATGTCATCACTTCACCAAAATAGCTTAAGCTCAAATTTCAGATTCTAAGTTTCATTTCCTTTTTTTCTTTAGTTTCATTTCCTTTTTTTCTTTAGTTTCATTTCTTGATTCTAGTACTAATTAACAACTAGTAATCACCTACTAGATTGTGAGTTGGTTTTTGAATCCGTTTTCTTCGTGTTTTTCGTTCTTTGTGTGCTTTTCTCATTTTGATTCGTTGAACTTCTTTGATTCAAGTTCATAAGTAGATTTTATTTTGTGTCTTGAGTCGATCAAACAATAATCTATTCCGGTCGCTAAGTAGTGATTGACACCTTATTAACTACCGGAGTATAAGCAACTTTCAATATTCGCTGCTCCAATTGTGAGGATCACAAAGGTGAGTGTATACGAGTGTTGGTGAGGTGCTTTTACTACTAATCTTGTTGTTCATTTTGTAGGTACAAGGTGATATAAGGGGAACATATCTTGGTAGCCTCGTATTATTGTGACTACAACATGGGAGACTATGATTGTAGTGAGGGATTTTATGGCTACGATGATGTTGTAGATTATGGGGGCTATGAATATAGCCATGATCAAGACATGGGCAGATTTGAGGGTTATGGTTTTGAGGGAGAACATGAGGTGAATGAAGTGCCAAGTTCTTATGATGAAGTTGGGGCATATGAGGAGTCTTACACTTCCCATCTCGAACCTCAAATTGGTGTAAGGTATAACCCCTCCCTTCGCAAAGCTTATGAGAGCCATGGTGAGAGTGCACGTGTGGAGAATGAAGATTCATATTCTTCACCTTGTAGTACATTTTATCAAGGTCGAAGCGGTGTGAATGGGTATACTAGCTATAGTGTAGGTTGTCCCATGAGAAGAAGAGAGAATACATCTCCAAGGTCGAGGGGTACTCATGTGCCCTTGGGTTGTCCTAAACTCTACAATGTTGATCCTAGGAGAAGTGTTCACTCCGGAAAGGTAAGCATTGATGGGGTACCGGGCTGCCTCCTTGTGCTAGATGATTGGCGCCATAAGAACTACATCATGCCACCGATGGTTGACTATTTAGGGTTGTTTCGAGAACCTTTACTTGTTCCATATTCCTTGGACGGGTATAAGGTTACCGAGAGAGTGAGGATTGTCTTCACCCAATTTGAATACTATGAGGAGGTGTGGTGTGATATCTTTCCCTTGACACCAGGTCATGTATGCTTGGGTGCCGATTGGTTTGCACAACATAGAGTTCCAAATGTGCTAAATTGGCCTAAGGTTATAGTGGACCATTGGGGAAATTATCTCTTTACCTCAATTATTCCAAAACCGCAAGGAGATGTGATCACTTACTCCAAGTCGAATGATTATGAGAGACAAAAGATTGAGAGGAGTAAGGGTGTGAAAGGTGGTAATCCGAGAGTGGAAAAAGGAGAGGTTGTGTGGAGTGAAGTGAGAGGGTTACCACCAAATCATGCTAACTATGTTTGTCCTTTTCTTTCTAAGGACATTTGTGTAGGTACCAACATGGCAAGCGGAGAAGCACAAGGTCAAAGAGAAGTTGCTGCCGAAGCATGTGGGAAACCTTCACACCACGGCAAAGAAGAATTTACTCAAGAACTTCAAGGTAAAATCGCTTACTCTTACACTTTGGTGCATGTGAATGATAATTGTGTGGCTAGTAGCCCATTGAGTGTGAGTAGTAGCTTACCTATTTGTGAGTCTATTGATTCTTTGCCTCTTGATGATGATGTACATATTGTGAATGTGGATACACTAGTTGATCCTATTGATGACAAAATTGACTCTTCTTGTAAGATCAATTTATGTCCACCTAGTGTTGAAGCCAATGTGTTGAATGATGGTACATCATCTTGTGGGAATTGTGTTGATCAAATAAATAGGAGTGATCCCTTTAGTATGACCTCTAGTAAATGTTCTACTCTCGGTTTTACTCATAGGGATAATCATGTGCTTGAAACATCTTTGATACTTGATAATGATCTTTTAGAGAATGGATTTGCATGTTCTATATCCTCTTCATGGATAGATCCTTCTCTCTTTAAGTATAATATCTTGTTTGAAGATAATGAGTTCACTCCTAAAGAACCTAGTGGTGAGAATGACGTTGACGGTATAGCTTGTCTTGAAAGCTATAGCCTATATGCAAACCCACTATGGTGTAAAAACATTCCTCCTAAAGATGGAAATCTCTTCTTAGGAGATGAGAGTACTCTTAAGGGAAGGGAATGTGAGGTCTTGGAAAGGAATGATCAATTGGGTGATGATAATTTTGATTTGCTTGAATTCTTAAGAAACCCAATAAGTGATTTTTCCTTGAAAATTGATTGTGGTTGTGATCCTTTGTATGACACCCCACCCATGTTTGATGACTATAAGGATGAATTGCTTGCTTGTAAAGACTTAAGTAATTATTCCTTGGACTTTAGTGGTGGTATGTGTCTACTTGAGGGTACTTCCATAGAAAGGGAAGGTGTCCATTATTTGGAAATTTCTTCTTCTACTATGTGTGACCTTGTTGTTGAGAGTACTCATGGTGATGATGTTGAAACTGGTAGTGAGTACTCACATGAGGACACCTTAGTTGAACTTGACTTGAGTGATACCATTCTCCACTCTCTATTTGCTTTTGATGATATGTATGCTATTGTAGAGAGTATATCTTGTAGTTTGGGTGAAGCCTATGGGGAAAGGGAGTATTGTCTAGACCCGTGTCTATGGCTACTCTTTCTATTTGACCCCGGTGCCGAATATAGAAATGGTGATGTTGGCGCACCCAACTTGTTGCTTGGTCTACATGACAAGCAAAGTGTCAATCTTGAAAACCCGAGAGCAAAAGTGTCATTGTTTCCTTGGGGTAATGTTTCTAAATGTGCATCCTTGCTTGACACAATTGTGTTTAAATTACAAGAATCTCAACTTGTGGATGCCAGGTTCTCTATTTGCTTGAAGGAAAGAATGTGGATGTGCTTAAATGCTTTGTCTTCACCCTTGTATGCCTTTACACTTGATTCTTTCCTATACTACCTCTTTGCCTATGATGACATCCATGCTAGTTTTGGATTTGTTTTATGTAGAGGTAGAAAATTTGTTGGTTTGTCCACTTGTATGAATGATAATGCTATATGGATCTTGTGGACATTAGAACCAATTGAGGCTCGACCCTTGGTGTGGTCTCTTGAAGAGATAAAGAAGCAATTGTGTCTTATGGCTCCTAAGATGAAGGTAGTTTTACCTTGTGGATTATTTGATGCCATTAGGACCTTTGTAGTTTCCTTATCTCTTGGTGCTTTAAATAGCCAAATCCTTTGTGCATATTTTAATAAGTTTTTAATATTTAATTCAAAGGATCCTTGGTTATATTGCAAGTATAAGCAACCTTGGCATGTTGAGATGATTTATTGTGCTAACCCTAACCCTCATGCCATGAGGAGTTTGTATTTGTTTGTCCTTTCTTTGGTTTTGCAAGGTTTAGATTCGAGGTCGAATCCTTTTCAAGAAGGGGAGGATGATACAAGATTAATGGCCATCATAACTTTTGATGCCATCATTCGTGGCCAACACATGGAGAATCTGATTTTGGACACATAACAAAGCAAATTCGTGTGTGGAAGGTTGCTTGGAGGCTTGCCTTGATGACTACCCGAGGCTCCAAAGAATTGCAAGGGTTGAAGTGTGAAGAAGGAGTCCTTACACTCCATGACCGCCCCTTATTAAGGGTGTTTTGGTCTTTTTGTGCCTTTTCTTTACACTCCATAGGAGCCTCTTTTCATTAAGGGTAGTTTGGTCATTTGATGTAATAGTTATAAATAGGCTTCATTGGTCTTATTTTCTAGTTAGTTGATTATGGATATTTGAAAGACTTCTTCTTCTCTCTTTGAGAATGTAGTGTAGGGCTTGGAAAGGCCAAGTAGTGTAGGGCTTGGAAAAGCCATTATTGATCCTTGCTTAGAAACGGTGGTTGTAAGGCGGAGTCGATTCCCTTAGCGGTCACCATAAGAGTTTGGTGTTGTTATTGCGGGTCTTAGGGGTCTTATCGTTTGATACACTGTTTGGTTCCTATTTCTTGTAATCTCATATGTCAAGCTATCTATCCTTTTTTTTTGTAATCTTGTTAAGCTTGTGTTTGTAAATCTTGAAGTCTAGTGAAGCCGTGTGGGGCTCTTTCGATTCACTAGCACTTGTTGTTCTTGTGATAGTTGTTCATCTTGTTGTTGTTGCTGAAATTTCGTATTGTGGGTTTGATCTTGTATCAGAGAGCAACCCCGATGTGTTTCTTGATTGGGTGACACAATGTGATTTCATCTTCTTGACTAATGAGATGTTCGAGGTGTGGAAGACATCTTATGCTATTGCTCAATTTGAAGGGTTTGCATCTACTTGGTGGGAAACTCAAATGAAGGCTAGGAGATTGAATGGTTTAGCTCCCACTCCCACTTGGGTTGAGTAAAGACATTGCTTCCAAAATGAGACTCCACAATTATCGTGATATTGATTAAACTCTTGAAGTAGCTATTCAAATTGATTTAGGGATTAATGAAGAGAAACTTGACAAGTTAAGAGGCTACAAAGGGTCTTAGAACTACAACAAAGAAGTGGGATCCTTTTCTTCCACTTGGTCAAATAACAAGGGCACCACCTAAGAGACCAATAAACCATTGGTCCAAACCAATCACGTTGAGAAGCCCACTCCCAAAACTACTCTACATTAAGGAGGTACTTTTTCTAAACCTCTTTGATGTTTTAAATGTTAAGGATTTGGTCATAGAATGAGTGAGTGCCCCAATCGCAGGGCATTTGTTGTTATGATTGCTGATTCTCGTAATGTTGATGGTGTCCCTTTTCTTAAGGGGAATACTAATGAGGGTACTCTTGACGTGGAGGAGGATGATGAAGAGGAGGAGAGTGAGGAGTATGGTGATGTTGTTGTTCCTTGTGGGTTGATTAGAAGGGCCTTATTCATCATGGACTTTCCTCAAGAAGGGGAGCTCACCCTTTCAAACTATTTAGTTAGGAGGACAATGATAAGCAAGGCCTTGGATAATCCAAACCAAAGGGAAAACCTTTTCCATTCTAAGTGCCTCATCAAGGGAAATATGTGTTCGTTGATAATCGATGGAGGAAGTTGTGCTAATGTTGCAAGTACTACATTGGTGAATTTTCTTCACCTCCCTACTACCAAATACTCTACCCCTTACCAACTTCAATGGTTAAGCGATTGTGGGGAATTGAAGGTAAATAGACAAGTCGTGATTAAGTTCAAGCTTGGCAAGTACCAAGATGAAGTTTTGTGTGATGTGGTACCAATGCAAGGTTGTCATTTATTACTTGGGAGGCTGTGGCAATATGATAGAGCTACTAATCATGATGGTCGCACCAATCGGTATTCCTTTGAGCATGGAGGGTATACACACACCTACATCCTATGACATCGATACAAGTTCATGACATGTACCACAAGTTGAGAGAGTTGACTAATAAGGTAAAGGGTGTGGATACTAGTAATAAGGTCAAGGGTATCGTGAGAGAGAGTAAAGGAAAAGGTTGTTCTAAGGGGAAAGAGAAGGTGGCTCTTTTGGTAATTATTAAGGAGATTTGGTATGAGTTGAAAGAGAGGCAACCGATGGTCCTTCTCATGCATAGGGATTATTCCTTGCTCACTAATGAATTAACTTCTTCTCTCCCTAGTTCTATTTCTTCTCTTTTGCAGGGATATGAAGAAGTGTTTCCCCAAAAATTTCCAAAGGGATTTCCTCCTATAAGGGGAATTGAGCATAAAATTGATTTCATCTCAGGGTCCTAATTGCCAAACAAGCAGACTTATAGATCCAATCTAGAGGACACCAAGGAACTTCAAGGGTAGGTAGAAGAACTTCTTGATAAAGGGCTGATGCGGGAGAGCATGAGCCCATGTACGGTACCGGTGATTTTGGTTCCTAAAAAGGATGGCACTTGGCGCATGTGTGTAGATTGTCGAGCCATCAACAAAATAATGGTAAAGTAACGCCATCCCATTCCTCGACTTGATGACATGCTTGATGAGTTGAGTGGTTCTTGCATATTCTTAAAAATAGACCTTAGGAGCGGTTACCATCAAATTCGGATGAAACCCTGGGATGAGTGAAAAATGGCATTAAAGACCAAATTTGGTCTCTATGAATGGTTGGTGATGCCTTTTGGTCTCACCAATTGATACAAGACAAATGGCCATCATAACTTTTGATGCCATCATTCGTGGACAGCACGTGGAGAATCTGATTTTGGACACCTTAAAGGCCCGAGAGTATACATGGGGAAGTCATTTTGGACACTTAATAAAGTAATTTCGTGTGTGGAAGGTTGCTTGGAGGCTTGCCTTGATGACTACCTGAGGCTCTAAAGGATTGCAAGGGTTGAAGTGTGAAGAAGGAGTCCTTACACTCCATGACCACCCCTTATTAAGGGTGTTTTGGTCTTTTTGTGCCTTTTCTTTACACTCCATAGGAGCCCCTTTTCATTAAGGGTAGTTTGGTCATTTGATGTAATAGTTATAAATAGACTTCATTAGTCTTATTTTCTAGTAGTTGTTTATTGATATTTGAAAGACTTCTTCTTCTCTTTTTGCGAGTGTAGTGTAGGGCTTGGAAAAGCCAAGTAGTGTAGGGCTTGGAAAAGCCATTATTGATCCTTGCTTAGAAAGAGTGGTTGTAAGGCGGAGTTGATTCCCTTAGCGGTCACCGTAAGAGTTTGGTGTTGTTATTGTGGGTCTTAGGGATCTTATCGTTTGATACACGGTTTGGTTCCTATTTCTTGTAATCTCGTATGTCAAGCTATCTATCTTACTAATTGCTCGTATTTGTTAACTTGTTTCTCTTAGTCTTTATCTCTTTAGGTCATTCTCCTATCATTTGGTATCAGAGAAAAGTTTGATTTTGTTCCAACAAAATCAATCTTGGGATTGTTATCTTGAAAATCAAAAAAAAAAAAGTGGAAAAAAAAGAAGAAAAAAAGTTACTGTTCATGTTTTTAGGGTTTTTCAATTTTTGAGACATGATTTTTGTGTATTTTGTGTGTTTCTAGTGTTATATCCTTGTTCCCTAACACTATTAGAGTCTAGAAATTGAAAATCCCAACAAAAAGAAGTGTCAAAATCAAAAAAATAAAAAAAAATAAAAAATGCTAAACCTGTTTTTGACCCTAGGTCAAATTTTGAGTTTTTGATTTTGTGTTTTTTTCTTGTGTTTTTAGTGTTAGATTTGTGTTCTCTAACACTATAGGAGTCTAGGGTTTGAATTTGAGCTAAATTGGAGGTGATTTGAGTCATCCACCATTGTTGAGCTTGAGTTTGAAGAAACTTGAAGGTGAGATCTCATTGTGGAAGGTTGTTGTTGACATTTATGGACATGAAAACGTGATATTTGTGATTGGATTGTCAACGTGAGCTTGGATCTTCAAGAATAATCAAATTTCGAGTACATTTGCTTAAGGGTCAACTTTGGGTCAAACTTTGAATGTTCTTGGTGTTCTTCATGTTCTTCATGTATTGTTGAAGAAGAACATTCAAAATATGTTGTTTGATCTAAAAAGGAGGAGAAAGAGAGTGTACTACTTGTTTGTCTCAAAGAATATTCCAAGTATATTCCAAGTCTTCAAAAGGAAGAAAAGAATTCAAAAGGCATCAAAAGGAATATTCTCAAAGAAGAGGACAAGGGCAAGTACAAGGGGGGGACCATCACAAATTCAAACTCTTTTGAGCTTCATTCTTTGTGTTTTCTTCATCAAAACCGATCCTACCTTCCTCCTAAGTTGAAGATTGATTGAATTCAAGAAAAAATTTACAAAAAAAAAAATCAACCAACCAAAGGCTGCCACGTCATCACTTCACCAAAATAACTTAAGCTCAAATTTCAGATTCTAAGTTTCATTTCCTTGTTTCTTTTGTTTCATTTCTTGATTATAGTACTAATTAACAACTAGTAATCACCTACTAGATTGTGAGTCGGTTTTTGAATCCGTTTTCTTCGTGTTTTTCGTTCTTTGTGTGCTTTTCTCATTTTGATTCGTTGAACTTCTTTGATTCAAGTTCATAAGTAGATTTTGTTTTGTGTCTTGAGTCGATCAAACAATAATCTATTCCGGTCGCTAAGTAGTGATTGACACCTTATTAACTATCGGAGTATAAGCAACTTTCAATATTCGTCGCTCCAATTGTGAGGATCACAAAGGTGAGTGTATACGAGTGTTGGTGAGGTGCTTTTACTACTAATCTTGTTTGTTCATTTTGTAGGTACAAGGTGATATAAGTGGAACATATCTTGGTAGCCTCATATTATTGTGACTTCCAAAAGTGGCTTAGGAACTTCCAAAAGTGGCTTAGGAACTTAGAGTCCCTATCACTCACAATGGTCCTCGGGACACCATGCAATCTAACAACATTATCAACAAACAACGAGGCCACGCTAGGGGCGTCATCACATTTAGAACAAGGAATAAAGTGCGCCATTTTAGAAAACCGGTCAACTACAACAAAAATACTATCCCGGCCTCGTCGAGTCCTTGGCAGCCCTAACACAAAGTCCATAGATATATCAAGCCAAGGACATAGAAGAGTGGGCAGCGGGGTGTACAACCCATGAGGTAGGAGCCGAGATTTGGCTCTCTTGCATTCTACACATTGGCCGCAAATCCTAGCCACATCCTTGCGCATTTTGGGCCAATAGAATTGCTCCTCCAATATTCCAAGGGTCTTTTCGACCCCAAAATGACCCATTAGACCGCCATCATGTGCTTCCCTCACAAATAATTCTCTCCAAGAGCTAAAGGGTACACACAATCGTCTACCTTTAAATAAGTAACCATCAAACTTGGCATAGGGATTTGAACCCCTAGCCGAATCCCACTTGTCCCTACCCAATTCTTCACATTCCCTAAAGATAGGAGCAAAGTGAGGGTCCTTGGGATACAATTCTCTTAAACTCTCAAAACCCATCAATTTTGATGACAAGGTGGACACAAGGACATGTTTTCTAGACAAAGCATCGGCCACTACATTGTCCTTACCCTTTTTGTATTGGATGACATAAGGAAAGGTCTCAAGAAACTCAATCCATTTTGCAAGCCGTTTGTTAAGCTTGTCTTGGGCCCGAAGATGCTTTAAGGATTCATGGTCCGTTCGGATCACGAACTCCTTGGGCCATAAGTAATGTTGCCAAGTGGCCAAGGCTCTAATCAAGGCATACAACTCTAAATCATACGTGGAGTAGTTTAGAGTTGCTCCTTTGAGCTTTTCGCTAAAGTAAGCAATGGGTTTCAAATCTTGCATCAAAACAGCCCCTATGCCTACTTTACTCGCATCGCACTCGACCTCGAAGGTCTTATCAAAGTTGGGCAATTGTAACAACGGTGCGGAGATGAGCATAGCTTTCAAGGCTTCAAATGCCTTAGCTTGCTCGACACCCCACTTGAAGGGTTGTTCTTTCCGAATGACCTCGGTCAAGGGGGCGGCTATGGTGCTAAATCCTTTGACAAACCTTCTATAAAAACTAGCCAACCCGTGGAAGCTTCTTACTTCTCCAACGTTTTGTGGGGTTGGCCAATTTTTGATAGCGTCTATCTTGGATTCATCCACTTCGACCCCTCTTGAACTAACAACAAAACCCAAGAAAACAACTTCATTGACACCAAAAGAGCACTTTTCCAGATTTGCATACAATTTTTCCTTCCTAAGGACATCAAGCACACATTGTAAATGCATCACATGCTCTTCTAAGGACTTGCTATACACCAAGACATCATCAAAGTAGACAACAACAAACTTTCCAATAAATGGCCTCATCACATGATTCATTAGCCTCATAAAAGTACTTGGAGCATTTGTTAGGCCGAATGGCATAACCATCCATTCATAGAGACCAAACTTGGTCTTGAAGGCGGTTTTCCATTCATCACCGGGTTGCATTCTTATTTGGTGATAGCCACTCCTTAAATCAATCTTGGAAAACAAACATGAACCATTCAACTCATCTAGCATGTCATCTAACCGAGGAAAAGGGTGGCGATATTTTACCGTAATTTTGTTGATGGCTCGGCAGTCCACACACATGCGCCACGTTCCGTCTTTCTTTGGCACTAATAACACCGGAACAGCACACGGACTCATGCTCTCCTTGACATACCCTTTGTTGAGGAGCTCCTCAACTTGACGTTGCAATTCCTTGGTGTCCGTAGGATTGCTCCTATAAGCCGGCTTGTTTGGTAATTGTGATCCCAGCACAAAGTCAATTTGGTGCTCAATTCCCTGAAGCGGGGGCAATCCTTGCGGATGTTCCTTAGGAAATACGTCCTCATAATCCTGCAACACACAAGAAATCAAAGGGGAAATGGAAGAATTAGTGGGGTTAGTGTTAAAACAATGAGCCAAGAGTAACATAGGCGTATCCTCATCATGATCCACGAAGAGTTCCTTCTTCCTAACCAACATCACCATGTTTTCCGTCCCCTTCGCCGTTGGGGCAGCCTTGGATGGGCCCACTGCCCCACCTACGGAACTCCCTCCCTTTTCTCCCTTTTCGGATTCCTTTCCTTTTTCCTTCAATTCCCTCATCCTTTGATGCCACTCATTTACTTGGGACGGCGAAAGAGGATGAAGTGTAACCTTTCGGCCATCCTTCTCAAGTGTATATCGATTAGTCCTCCCATCGTGTTTAGTAGACCTATCATATTGCCAAGGTCTACCTAGTAACAAGTGACATGCTTGCATTGGTATCACGTCACAAAGCACTTCATCATGGTAGTTTCCCACCTTAAACCGTATCACACATTGCCTTGCGACCCTTAATTCACCACAATCATTCAACCATTGTAACTTGTAAGGACTAGTGTGCGGAGTAGTTGGTAACTTCAAGAAGTTTACCATAGCATGACTTACAACATTTGTACAACTACCACTATCAATCACCAAGGTACACACACTTCCCTTTACAAGACATTTAGTATGGAATAGATTTTCCCTTTGGCTTGGGTCATCTATTGCCTTACTAATCATGACGCGCCGAACCACAAAGTTTGGAATCACACACTCCCCTTCTTGCGGATAAACATCTTCACCATCATCACCACCATCATCAAGTGGTCCATCCTCGGTTTCCTCTCCATCTTGAGGCTCGGCCTCTTCTTCTCCCCGTTCGGGACCCACCTCTTCACCAAGGTAATATACTCTCCCTTCCCGTAGGATCACATTGCGTCGGTTTGGACATTCATTGGCCTTATGTCCCCAACCTTGGCACTTGAAACATTGGAATCCCTTTGGGTTAGGATACTTGTGAGCCTCCGGTTTTGGAGTCAATTTGGGGACTGTTTTGGTCTCGGGCAGCCTAGTAGTGGCGGGTTGGTCCTTGTTTTTGGGCCAACCCGAGGGGGCTTGTCCCCTTGTCTTGAAAGATGATCTCTCCTTAAGTTCCCTTTCAATCTCAAGAGCCGCTTGGAAAATACCGTCAACGGTTTCAAACTTGTGAAGGGTTAAATGAGTGGAGATATCTTTGTTCAACCCACACTTGAACCGGATGATGTCGTGGCTGATTTGCTCCCCACGATGATCAAGCTTCAACATGAGTTGTTGAAACTCATCAAAATATGCCATCACACTCTTGTTACCTTGACGCAAACCATACAATCTAGCAAGCAACTCATGGCGATATCTCTCGGGAAGGTATCGTTGCCTCATCAAATACCTCAATCGATACCAAGGTGGTGGCTGCCCATCAATGAGTTCATTACCAAACCGCTTGACATACTCCCACCAAGTGTTAGCATAACCCTCAAAATGAGCTATAGCATAGCAACCCTTCTTTTCTTCCGAGATGTCATTAACTTGGAAAACTTTGTCACAAGCCGATTCCCAAGCTAAGTAGGCCTCGGGGTCACTATCACCTTTAAAGATTGGTAGGTTCAACTTGATGGTGTTGATGCCTACATCTCTCTCTTGGTGTCGGTTTCCCCTATCTCCATACCCTCGGTATCTCCTTGGATCTCCACGACCCCCTCTTATCTCCTCCTCCCTCATGTAATCATCATCAAAGGCTCCATACCCTTCATACTCCTCTCTACCATATCCTTCAAAGGGGGCTGGTCGGGCTTGGGCATTTTGAATCGGAGGAATTGGATTTTGTGGCCTTTGGTTTAATGGAGCTTGGAATGGAGGGTTCGGATTTAGTGGAGGGACTTGACGTCCAAATCCCTCTTGTGGAACTTGAGGAGCTTGGAAACGTATTGGTCTAGTGGGGTCACGGTTTGGAGAAAAAAGGGTGGTGTCACGGTTTGGAGGAAAAAGGGTGGTATGGCTTGCGGCATTTAATGGAGCTTGGGGTGCATTTAGCATTTGGTGGACTGTTTCGGGGGTGATGGTTGTGGAGGAAGTCCTATCATGCCCATTGGTAGAGACATGTAGAGGAGTAGAAGGATGAGAGTTCCTTTGACTCTCCACTTGTTCTAATCTCCCACTAATAGTCGACACTTCTCCCTTGATTGCTGCCAAGTCCCCTCTCACGGCCCCAAATTCCGAATTCAACCTTTCAAGTGTCCGGGTAACAGCCTCAAGAGTGACCCTCATAGAGTCAAGTGCATTAGTATCCACGTTATGGGACGTGGCCCCTTCCATTGTCAAGGTATTATACTCCTTAGATCACCACACGCTTGAGTTCCACAAGTGTTGTAAATTGGCTAGTAACCGTGAATCCTTTAAGGTATGAGTAAGCTCTTATCCGGAGTGGATTCTTGTTTGAAGACTCAAAGAATTCTTGTCGGACTAGAACCAAAAACAACAACGTGTTCAAAAGATAAAAGCACTCAAGTAAACGTTGACACGAACAAACGAATTCAAAGGACTAATTGACAATCTAGTAGGAATGTACTAGTTTGTTAATTAGTTCTAGAATCAAGTAAGGAAACTAAGAATCAACAATTAGAAACTAAAAAATTATCCAAAGTTGAGCTTAGGGGTGACGTGGCAGCATGCAATTGGCCTTGGGCCCGCACGGTTTGTATATATATAACTTATATGTATTTTTTTTTTGTCACAAATCTGAAAATCAATATTCATACAACTTGTGAAGGATGACAATGTGTTTTGGAGGGAAAAATAATAGTCTTGTAGCCTTTTTCAACCTTTCAAACTCAAAGGGTTAGGTTTGACTAACTAGTCCCACAAAACAAGGCTCCTTGAATTAAGGAAGAGTGGTTGGCCAACTAGGAAGTGATGGGTGCAAGTCTTTCACCAACAACTTTATGACTTGTCTTGCAACTTGAACACCACAAGATGAACAAGATGAACAAGTTTAAAAGATGAACACCTTAACAACTTTCATCAACTTCTTCAAGCACATAACACACAACCACCAATTTTTGTCATCAACAACATACAACTTTCAACCACTTCAAGTCACCACAACAATGGTCAAGTTTTCAAGCTCAACTTTTAGATCTAGACACTTTAGTGTTGGTGAGAAAGAAACCAACACTAGAAACACACTAAACAAGCAAAATAACACCTAGATCTAAACATACAACAACATTCTCGGATTTGTCTTCAATGGACTGATTTCCGATTTTTTTTTTTTTTTTTTTTTTTTTGTTTAATCAGAGAACAAGCCCAAGATGGGTTGTGTGGGAACACAACCGGTCTTGCTTTGATACCAAATGATACAAGATCAAGTCTACAACACAAAGATTCCAACAACAACAACAACAAAAACAGCAACCAACACAAATGCTAGTGAATCGAAAGAGCCCCACCCGGCTTCACTAGACTTCAAGATCTCAAAGACAAGAACAACAAGATAATAAAAGATAGATAACTTGACATATAATATTCAAGAGACTAAGAACCCTAACATCAAGAGAGGACCCTAAGACTATTGAATATAAACACCAAGTTCTTACTTAGACCAAGAGGACTCAATGACCTCAAGATCCTTGTTTCTAGCCAAATCACAACACAAGCTTCACTCTTGGAGCTTGGCCGAATCTGCCTCCCAATGGAAGAGAGAGAGAGAGAAATATTACAAGTCCTTTGTCTTGAAATTACAATGAGAAAACTAAGGCAAAATAATTCTAAGCTTGTCTATTTATATTACAAGCCAAATGAAAGACAAAATGACCATATGGGCCATGTTGGGGCAGCCGGCCATGGAGGCCTTGGAGTGTAAGTTTATTACACTTCAAGGCCCATCTTCACACCTTAAAACATTTAGATCCTTAGGTGGTTCAATGACCAACTCACACACGGCCATTTGCATGAATAAGGCTTGGAGTTTTTGTAACTCCCGAGCTTGACTTCGTGTGAATGGTCGGGTACTTGTTGGACAGCTTGTCCCACCCGTATCAGCAAGGAGATGTGATCACTTACTCCAAGCCGAATGATTATGAGAGACAAAATATTGAGAGGAGTAAGGGAGTGAAAGGTGGTAATCTGAGAGGGGAAAAATGAGAGGTTGTGTGGAGTGAAGTGAGGGGGTTGCCACCAAATCATGCTAACTATGTTTGTCCTTTTCTTTCTAAGGACATTTGTGTAGGTACCAACATGGCAAGCGGAGAAGCACAAAGCCAAACAGAAGTTGCTGCCGAAGCATGTGGGAAACCTTCACACCACGGCAAAGAAGAATTTACTCAAGAACTTCAAGGTAAAATCGCTTACTCTTACACTTTGGTGCATGTGAATGATAATTGTGTGGCTAGTAGCCCATTGAGAGTGAGTAGTAGCGCACCTATTTGTGAGTCTATTGATTCTTTGCCTCTTGTTGATGATGTACTTGTTGTGAGTGTGGATACACTAGTTGATCCTATTGATGATCGAATTGACTCTTCTTGTAAGATCAATTTATGTCCACCTAGTGTTGAAGCCAATGTGTTGAATGATGGTACATCATCTTATGGGAATTGTGTTGATCAAATAAATAGGAGTGATTCCTTTAGTATGACCTCTAGTAAATGTTCTACTCTCGGTTTTGCTCATAGGGATAATCATATGCTTGAAACTTCTTTGATACTTGATAATGATCTTTTAGAGAATGGATTTTCATGTTCTATATCCTCTTCATGGATAGATCCTTCTCTCTTTAAGTACAATATCTTGTTTGAAGATGATGAGTTCACTCCTAAAGAACCTAGTGGTGAGAATGACATTGAAGGTATAGCTTGTCTTGAAAGCTATAGCCTATATGCCAACCCACTATGGTGTAAAAACATTCCTCCTAAAGATGGAAATCTCTTCTTGGGAGATGAGAGTACTCTTAAGGGAAGGGAATGTGAGGTCTTGGAACGGAATAATCAATTGGGTGATGATAATTCTGATTTGCTTGATTTCTTAAGAAACCCAATAAGTGATTTTTCCTTGAAAATTGATTGTGGTTGTGATCCTTTGTATGACACCCCACCCATGTTTGATGACTATAAGGATGAGTTGCTTGCTCGTAAAGACTTAAGTAATAATTCCTTGGACTTTAGTGGTGGTTTGTGTCTACTTGAGGGTACTTCCATAGAAAGGGAAGGTGTCCATTATTTGGAAACTTCTTCTACTATGTGTGACCTTATTGTTGAGAGTACTCATGGTGATGATGTTGAAACTGGTAGTGAGTACCCACATGAGGACACCTTAGTTGAACTTGACTTGAGTGATACACTTCTCCACTCTCTATTTGCTTTTGATGATATGTATGCTATTATAGAGAGTATATCTTGTAGTTTGGGTGAAGCCTATGGGGAAAGGTAGTATTGTCTAGACCCGTGTCTATGGCTACTCTTTCTATTTTACCCCGGTGCCAAATATAGAAATGGTGATGTTGGCGCACCCAACTTGTTGCTTGGTCTACATGACAAGCAAAGTGTCATTCTTGAAAACCCGAGAGCAAAAGTGTCATTGTTTCCTTGGGGTAATGTTTCTAAATGTGCATCCTTGCTTGACACAATTGTGTTTAAATTACAAGAATCTCAACTTGTGGATGCCAAGTTCTCTATTTGCTTGAAGGAAAGAATGTGGATGTGCTTAAATGCTTTGTCTTCACCCGTGTATGCCTTTATACTTGATTCTCTCCTATACTACCTCTTTGCCTATGATGACATCCATGCTAGTTTTGGATTTGTTTTATGTAGAGGTATGAAATTTGTTGGTTTGTCCACTCTTATGAATGATAATGCTATATGGATCTTGTGGACATTAGAACCAATTGAGGCTCCACCCTTGCTGTGGTCTTTTGAAGAGATAAAGAAGCAATTGTGTCTTATGGATCCTAAGATGAAGGTGGTTTTACCTTGTGGATTGTTTGAGGCCAATAGGACCTTTGTAGTTTCCTTATCTCTTGGTGATTTAAGTAGCCAAATCCTTTGTGCATATTTTAATAAGTTTTTAATATTTAATTCAAAGGATCCTTGGTTATATTGCAAGTATAAGCATCCTTGGCATGTTGAGATGATTTATTGTGCTAACCCTAACCCTCATGCCATGAGGAGTTTGTATTCGTTTGTCCTTTTTTGGTTTTGCAAGGTTTGGATTCGAGGTCGAATCCTTTTCAAGAAGGGGAGGATGATACAAGACAAATGGCCATCATAACTTTTGATGCCATCAATCGTGGCCAACACGTGCAGAATCTGATTTTGGACACCTTGAAGGCCGAGAGTATGCATGGGGAGGTCATTTTGGACACTTAATAAAGCAATTTCGTGAGTGGAAGGTTGCTTGGAGGCTTGCCTTGATGACTACCCGAGGCTCCAAAGGATTACAAGGGTTGAAGTGTGAAGAAGGAGTCCTTACACTCCATGACCACCCCTTATTAAGGGTGTTTTGGTCTTTTTGTGCCTTTTCTTTACACTCCATAGGAGCCCCTTTTCATTAAGGGTAGTTTGGTCATTTGATGTAATAGTTATAAATAGACTTCATTAGTCTTATTTTCTAGTTAGTTGATTATTGGTATTTGAAAGACTTCTTCTTCTCTCTTTGAGAGTGTAGTGTAAGGCTTGGAAAGCCAAGTAGTGTAGGGCTTGGAAAAGCCATTATTGATCCTTGTTTAGACACGGTGGTTGTAAGGCAGAGTTGATTCTCTTAGCGGTCACCGTAAGAGTTTGGTGTTGTTATTGCAGGTCTTAGGGGTCTTATCGTTTGATACACGATTTGGTTCCTATTTCTTGTAATCTCGTATGTCAAGCTATCTATTTTACTCTGTTATCTTGTTGTTGTTGTGTTTGTGATCTTGAAGTCTAGTGAAGCCGTGTGGGGCTCTTTCGATTCACTAGCATTTGTTGTTCAACTTGCTGATTTTTGTGTTATTTTGTTCCTCTTGTTGCTGATTTTGTGGGAACTTTGAGTTGTGGGATTGATATTGTATCATTTGAACCTTAAGAGTGAACCGCTAACCAACTGCACTAAAAGCTATAGCTGGTAGTGGAAGGTGCAACCCACCCTTTAGTGGACCTGAACCAGGCGGGGACGAACCCGGTCCACACCCCCACCAAGGCCAACCTGGGACACATCCCTCTTCCAAGGGTGGCCCCCCCTTTGGGGACCATCTTTCCCCCTTTCTTTGGAAAGGTTCATCCTCGAACCTGCGCATGGTGTAAATGGGATTCGAACCCGCGACCTCCGCTCTGATACCAAATGATACAATATCAATCCCACAACACAAAGTTCCCATGAAATCAGCAACAAGAGGAACAAAATAACACAAAAATCAGCAAGTTGAACAACAAATGCTAGTGAATCGAAAGAGCCCCACACGGCTTCATTAGACTCAAGATCACAAACACAACAACAACAAGATAATAGAGTAAGATAGATAGCTTGACATACGAGATTACAAGAAATAGGAACCAAATCGTGTATCAAACGATAAGACCCCTAAGACCCGCAATAACAACACCAAACTCTTACGGTGACCGCTAAGAGAATCAACTCTGCCTTACAACCACCGTGTCTAAATAAGGATCAATAATGGCTTTTCCAAGCCCTACACTACTTGGCTTTCCTAGCCCTACACTATACTCTCAAAGAGAGAAGAAGAAGTCTTTCAAATACCAATAATCAACTAACTAGAAAATAAGACTAATGAAGTCTATTTATAACTATTACATCAAATGACCAAACTACCCTTAATGAAAAGGGGCTCCTATGGAGTGTAAAGAAAAGGCACAAAAAGACCAAAACACCCTTAATAAGGGGTGGTCATGGAGTGTAAGGACTCCTTCTTCACACTTCAACCCTTGCAATCCTTTGGAGCCTCGGGTAGTCATCAAGGCAAGCCTCCAAGCAACCTTCCACCCACGAAATTGCTTTATTAAGTGTCCAAAATGACTTCCCCATGCATACTCTCGGCCTTCAAGGTGTCGAAAATCAGATTCTTCACGTGTTGGCCATGATTGATGGCATCAAAAGTTATGATGGCCATTTGTCTTGTATCAATTGAGTTCATTAACATATGTCCAAATGCAACCCAATAGTCTAAGTAGGTGATGCATCACTTGTTACCTACTATCTTAATTAAGTCAAGTAAGCACCTCACTTATGCTCTCCCCTTTTTCCAACATGTTTATCCTTCTACCTTAATCCACCACTTAACTTTAACTTTACGCTTAAATACATCCTTATTAGCTCAAGTTTAAATACTTTTATCCACGCTAGGTTGGTCGTATAAGTTTTGAAAATGTACGGGGTGTTGTAACTCGCATAAAAAAATACCTAGTTCATTACCTACTACCACAAGCCCGTACCAAGTTCCATATAAGTAAGAGTAGTGTCTATAGAATACGGGGTGTTACATCCTCCCCCCTTAGAAACATTCATCCTTGAATGTTAGTATCATCACTACTCAGCCTAAATAAGTTCAAGCCTAAGTTTAATCTTTATGCTACCACATAATACTTATATATATATATATATACACTTACTTGTTATTGCTCCAATTCAGCCTCTAAGGCTTCCTCTTTAGTTTCAAATAATTGAGGATACTTAGATTTCATCATTTCCTCAACTTCCCATGTGATCTCTTCTACCTGCTGATTCTTCCAAAGTACTTTTACGGAAGCTACTTCTTTATTTCTTAACTTCTTAACTTGTCGATCCAGAATAGCAATAGGTACTTCTTCATAAGTGAGATCTTCCGTAACTTGTACATCTTCAGTAGGAGTAATATGAGATGGATCTTCTATGCACTTTCGAAGCATTGACACGTGAAACACTGGATGAACTGTGGAGAGTTCTTGGGGTAGTTCCAACTCATATGCGACTTGGCCAAATCTTTGGATAATCTTATATGGTCCTATATAAAGTGGGCTTAGCTTTCCCTTTTTCCCAAATTGCATTACCCCTTTCATTTGCGACACTTTCAAAAATACCCAATCACCTATAGCAAACTCTAGCCCCCTTCTTCTAACATCGGCATATGATTTGTGTCGACTTTGGGTTGTTCCTAGCGGTTGTTGTATCACCTTAACCTTTTTCATGGCTTGATGAACAAGATCTGGTCCAAATAAAACAGTCTTACCAAGTTCAAACCACCCAATCGGTGACCTACATTTTCTCCCGTATAAGGCTTCATAAGGCGCCATCTTGATACTTGAATGATAGCTATTATTGTAGGCAAACTCAATAAGAGGTAAATGATCATCCCAACTACCTTTAAAGTCTAATACACAAGCTCACAACATATCTTCAAGTGTTTGTATGGTACGTTCTACCTGTCCATCCATTTGAGGGTGAAAAGTTGTACTTAAATTCACTTGTGTACCCAAACTCCTTTGAAAAGACTTCCAAAATTTTATAATAAATTGAGCTCCCCTATCAGATATAATAGAGATTGGAAGGTGTAGTCAAAATATGTTTTTAATATATAATTTCGCATACTCTTCAGCTGTATAAGAGTCTTAACAGGTAAGAAATGTGCTAACTTGGTAAGTCTATCAACTATTACCCATATGGAATCAAACTTCCGAATTGTGCGAGTCAAACTAGTGATGAAATCCATGTTGATCATGTCCCCCTTCCAAATTGGAATATCCATACGTTGCATATAACCTCCAGGCTTTTGATGCTCTACTTTTATTTGTTGAGAATTTGGACATTGGGCTACAAATTGTGCAATGTTCTACTTCATGTCACCCCACCAATATATTCCTTTTATATCATGGTATATTTTAGTTGATCCCGGATGGATAGAATACCTGGAATGATGTGCCTCTGTCATAATCCTTCTTCTTAACTCATCTACATTAGGTACACATAATCTATTTTGGCACTGAAGAAATCCTTCTTGCGTAAGCTCAAATGCTTTCATCATACCTTGCTAGCTGTAATAAAATAGGGTCTGCATACAACTTCTCTTTCACCTCAGCTACTAATAAAAATTCTATCGTATTTTACATAATAACCCCTTCGTCTGGAGATTCAAGAAGGCAAACTCCCAAGCTAGCTAGTTGGTGTAGATCTTTAGTCATCCCTTGTCTTTCCGTGGACTGCCCATAAGTGCTTGCCATTGTCTTACGACTTAAAACATCAGCTACCACATTTTCCATTGTCTTAGATTTAAGTCCTTCTGCTTAAAGATATATAGTAAACTCTTATGGTCAGTATATATGTCAACATGGACCCCATACAAGTAATGGCGTTGTATTTTTAAAGCAAATATAACCGTGGCTAGCTCAAGATCATGTGTCGGATAATTTTTCTCATGTGGCCGAAATTGTCTTAAGGCATAAGCTATCACTTTACCATGCTGCATCAATACACATCCCAAGCCAATTCCTGAAGCATCACAATACACCACATACCTTTCTGTGCCTTCTGAAAGTACCATTACAGGTGTAGAAGTCAACTTATTCTTCAGATCTTGGAAACTCTTTTCACATGCATCATTCCATTGAAACTTGGTTGCCTTGTGTGTCAGATTTGTGAAAGGTGCAGCAACAGAAGAAATGATACACTATCAAGTCCACAACACACAAGTTTCCAACAACCAGCCACAAAATCAACAAACCAATACAAGATCAACAAGTTTCAACAAGTGCTAGTGAATCAAAAGAGCCCCACACGGCTTCACTAGACTTCAAGATTAAAAAAACAACATTAACAAGATCACAAAAAGATAGTAACTTGACATAAAAGATTCAAGAGTCTAAGAACCCTAACAACAAGAGAGGACCCTAAGACTATTGAATATTAACACCAAGTTCTTACTTGGACCAAGAGGAACTCTATGACCTCAAGATCCTTGTTTCTAGCCAAGATACAACAGAAGTATCCCTCTTCTTGTGGGATGGTTTAGAGAGAGAGAGACCCAAAATATTACAAGTCTTTTGTTTCAAAATAATAATGGAAGAACTACCCAAATAACCCTAATATGTTCTATTTATATTACAAGGCAAAATGAGGCAAAATGACCAGCTTGTCCTTGTCATGGGGGCCGACCTTGGAGTGTAAGTTTATTACACTTCAAGGTCCCTCTTCACACCTAAAAACATTTAAATCCTTAGGTAGATCAGTCACCAACTCACACACGGCCATTTGCATGAACAAGGCTTGGAGTTTTTGTAATTCCCGAGCTTGGCTTCGTGTGAAAGGTCATGTACTTGTTGGACAGCTCATCCCACCCGTATCATCCTCTCCATCTTGAGAGTAATTTAACCTCAAATTCAGCGTTTGGTCATCTTCAACCGCATCCATGAGAGAGAGATCACAAACGTTGAAAGTGTTGTGCACTTGATATTCCGGTGGAAGGTCAATCTTGTAGGCGTTGTCATTGATTCTCTCAAGTACTTGGAATGGACCATCACCCCTAGGAATCAATTTGGACTTTCTTTGAGATGAAAATCGATCCTTGTGAAGATGCACCCACCCCCAATCTCCCGGTTCAAGAGTGAATTTCTTTCTCCCCTTATTGGCCCTCCTTGCCATTTCTTGGTTTTTCTTCTCAAGTTGAAGACGCACCTTCTCATGTAACTTCTTGATAGAATATGCCCGTTTGCTTCCACCTAAGCTAATCATGAGATCACTTGGCAAAGGCGTTAAATCCAAAGGGGTAAGGGGGTTGAGGCCGTATACACACTCAAAGGGAGTCATTCCCGTACTTGAGTGTATGACATAGTTATCGGCAAATTCAATCAATTGTAAGTGCTCTTCCCAAGAAGTCATTTTTCCCTTAACCATGGAATGTAGCATAGTACCCAAAGTCCTATTTACTACTTCCGTTTGTCCATCGGTTTGTGGGTGGCAGGACGTAGAGAACAACAACTTGGTACCAAGCCTACTCCACATGGACTTCCAAAAGTGGCTTAGGAACTTAGAGTCCCTATCACTCACAATGGTCCTCGGAACACCATGCAATTTAACAAAATTGTCAACAAATAAAGAGGCCACGCTAGGTGCGTCATCACATTTAGACCAAGGAATAAAGTGCGCCATTTTAGAAAACCGGTCGACTATAACAAAAATACTATCCCGGCCTCGTCGAGTCCTTGGCAGCCCCAACAAAAAATCCATAGATATATCAATCCAAGGACGTAGAGGAGTGGGCAGCGGGGTATACAACCCGTGAGGTAGGAGTCGAGATTTGGCTTTCTTGCATTCTACACATTGGCCGCAAAATCCTAGCCACATCCTTGCGCATTCTAGGCCAATGGAATTGCTCCTCCAATATTCCGAAGGTCTTTTCGACCCCAAAATGACCCATTAGACCGCCATCGTGTGCTTCCCTCACAAACAGTTCTCTCCAAGAGCTAGAGAATACACACAATCATCTACCTTTAAATAAGCAACCATCAAACTTGGCATAGGGATTTGAACCCCTAGACGAAACCCACTTGTCCCTACCCAATTCTTCGCATTCCCTAAAGATAGGAGCAAAGTGAGGGTCCTTGGTATATAACTCTCTTAAACTCTCAAAACCCATCAATTTTGATGACAAAGTGGACACGAGAGCATGTTTTCTAGACAAAGCATCGGCTACTACATTGTCCTTACCCTTTTCGTATTGGATAACATAAGGGAAGGTCTCAAGGAACTCAATCCACTTGGCATGCCGTTTGTTAAGCTTGTCTTGGGCCCGAAGATGCTTTAAGGATTCTTGGTCCATTCGGATCACAAATTCCTTAGGCCATAGGTAGTGTTGCCAAGTGGCCAAGGCTCTAATCAAGGCATACAACTCTAAATCATAGGTGGAGTAGTTTAAAGTTTCTCCTTTGAGCTTTTCGCTAAAGTAAGAAATGGGTTTTAAATCTTGCATCAAAATAGCCCCTATGCCTACTTTATTCGCATCACACTGGACTTCAAATGTCTTATCAAAGTTGGGCAATTGTAACAAGGGTGTGGAGATGAGCATAGATTTCAAGGCTTCAAAGGCCTTAGCTTGCTCGTCACCCCACTTGAAGGGTTGTTCTTTCCGAATGACCTCGGTCAAGGGAGCGGCTATGGTGCTAAATCCTTTGACAAACCTTCTATAAAAACTAGCCAACCCATGGAAGCTTTTACTTCTCCAACGGTTTGTGGGGTTGGCCAATTTTTGATAGCATTTATCTTGGATTCATCCACTTCGACCCCTCTTGAACTAACAACAAAACCCAAGAAAACAAGTTCATTAACACCAAAGGAACATTTTTTCAGATTTGCATACAATTTTTCCTTTCTAAGGACATCAAGCACACATTGTAAATGCATCACTTGCTCTTCTAAAGACTTGCTATACACCAAGACATCATCAAAGTAGACAACAACAAACTTTCCAATAAATGGCCTCATCACATGATTCATTAGCCTCATAAAAGTACTTGGAGCGTTTGTTAGGCCGAAGGGCATAACCATCCATTCATAGAGACCAAACTTGGTCTTGAAGGCAGTTTTCCATTCATCACCGGGTTGCATTCTTATTTGGTGATAGCCACTTCTTAAATAAATCTTGGAAAACAAACATGAGCCATTCAATTTATCTAACCGAGGGATAGGGTGACGATATTTTAGCGTAATCTTGTTGATGGCTCGGCAGTCCACACATATACGCCACGTTCCTTCCTTTTGTGGCACTAGTAGCACCGAAACCGCGCACAGACCCATGCTTTCATTGATGTATCCTTTGTTGAGGAGTTTCTCAACTTGACGTTGCAATTCTTTGGTGTCCGTAGGGTTGCTCCTATAAGCCGGCCTGTTTGGCAATTGTGATCCCGGCATAAAGTCAATTTTTTGTTCAATTCCCCAAAGCGGGGGAAATCCTTGCGGAAATTCTTTAGGAAATACATCTTCATATCCTGCAACACATAATAAATCCAAGGAGAAATGGAAGAATTAGTGGGGTTAGTATTAAAACAATGAGCCAAAAGTAACATAGGCGTGTCCTCATCATGATCCACGAAGATTTTCTTCTTCCTAACCAACTTCACCATGTTTTCTGTCCCTTTTGATGTTGAGGCAGCCTCGGATGCCCCTACTGCCCCACCTACGAAATTCCCTCTTTTTCTCCCTTTTCCTTCAATTCTCTCATCCTTTGATGCCACTCATTTACTTGGGAAGGCGAAAGAGGATGAAGGGTAACCTTTCGGCCATACTTCTCATGCGTATATCGATTGGACCTCCCATCGTGTTTGGTAGACCTATCATACTGCCAAGGTCTACCTAACAACAAGTGACACGCTTGCATAGGTATCACGTCACAAAGCATTTCATTGTGGTAGTTTCCCACCTTAAACCGTATCACACATTGCCTTGTGCCCTTTAATTCATCACATTCATTCAACCGTTGTAACTTGTAAGAGCTAGTGTGCGGTGTAGTTGGCAGCTTTAAGAAGTTTACCATAGCAACACTAACAACGTTTGCACAACTACCACTATCGATCACCAAGGTGCACACACTCCCCTTTACAAGACACTTAGTATGGAATAGATTTTCCCTTTGACTTGGGTCATCGATTGCCTTACTAATCATGACGCGCCTAACCACAAAGTTTGGAACCACACACTCCCCTTCTTGTGGATAAACATCTTCACCATCATCACCATTATCATCATGTGGTCCATTATCGGGTTCCTCTCCATCTTGAGGATCAGCCTCATCCTCTCCCTTTTCAAGGTCCACTTCCTTACCAGGGTAATACAATCTCCCTTCCCGTAGGATCATGTTGCATCGGTTTGGACATTCATTGGCTTTATGTCCCCAACCTTGGCACTTGAAACATTGGAATCCCTTTGGGTTAGGGTACTTGTGAGCTTCCGGTTTTGGAGGAATTTTGTGGACTGTTTTAGGCTCGGGCAGCCTTGAAGTGGCGGGTTGGTCCTTGTTCTTGGGCCAGCCCGAGGAGGCTTGTCCCCTTTCCTTGAAAGACGATCTCTCTTTAAGTTCCCTTTCAATCTCAAGAGCTGCTTGGAAAATACGTTCAACGGTATCAAACTTGTGAAGTGTTAAATGAGTGGAGATCTCCTTGTTCAACCCACACTTGAATAGGATGATGTCACGAATGATTTGTTCCCCACGATGATCAAGTTTCAACATGAGTTGTTGAAACTCATCAAAATACGCCATCACACTCTTGTTACCTTGATGCAAGTTGTACAATCTAGCAAGCAACTCATGGCGATATCTCTTGGGAAGGTACCGTTGTCTCATCAAGTACCTTAACCAAAACCAAGGTGGTGGCTGCCCATCAACTAATTCATTACCAAACCGCTTGACGTACTCACACCAAGTGTTAGCATAACCCTCAAAATGAGCTATAGCATAGCAACCTTTCTTTTCTTCTGAGATATCATTAACTTGGAAAACTTTGTCACAAGCCGATTCCCAAGCTTAGTAGGCCTCAGGGTCACTTTCACCTTTAAAGAGGGGTAGGATCAACTTGAAGGTGTTGATGCCTACATCTCTCTCTTGGTGTTGGTTTCCCCTTTCTCCATACCCTCGGTATCTCCTTGGATCTCCACGACCTCCTCTCATCTCCTCTTCCCTCATGTAAGCATCATCAAAGGCTCCATATCCTTCATATTCCTCTCTACCATATTCCTCAAAGTGGGATGGACGGTTTTGAGCATTTTGGACTTGATTTGGAGGAATTGGATTTTGTGGAGGTGGTGGTCTTTGGTTTAATGGAGCTTGGAATGGAGGATTCGGATTTGGCGGAGGTACTTGACGTCCAAATCCCTCTTGTGGGACTTGAGGAGTTTGGAATTGTATTGGTCTAGTGGGGTCACTGTTTGGAAGGAAAGGAGTGGTTTGGCTTGCGGCATTTAGTAGAGCTTGAGATGTATTTAGCATTTGGTGCAATGTTTCGGGAGTGATGGTTGCGGAGGAAGTTCTATCATGCCCATTGATAGAAACATGTAGTGGAGTAGAAGGGTGAGAGTTCCTTTGACTCTCCACTTATTCTAATCTCCCACTAATAGTCGACACTTCTCCCTTTATTGTTGCCAAATCCCCCCCCCCCCAGCCCCAAATTCCATATTCAACCTTTCAAGTGTTTGGGTAATGGCCTCAAGAGTGACCCTCATAGAGTCAAGAGCATTAGTATCCATATTTTGGGACGTGGTCCCTTCCATTGCCAAGGTATTACACTCTTTGGATCACCTCACAATTGAGTTCCTCAAGTGTTGTAGATTGGCTAGTAACCAGTGAATCCTTTAAGGTATGAGTAAGCTCTTATCCGGAGTGGATTTTTGTTTGAAGACTCAAAGAATTCTCGTCGGACTAGAACCAAGAAGTAACAACTTATTCCAAAGATAAAAAGCACCCAAGTAATCGTTGACACGAACAACGGATTCAAAGGACTAATTGACAACCTAGTAGGAATGTACTAGTTTGTTAATTAGTTCTAGAACCAAGTAAGGAAACCAATAATCAACCATTATAAACTAGGAAAAGAGTATCAAATTTGAGCTTATTAGTGACGTGGCAGCATGTAATTGGTCTTGGGCCCACACGAAAATTTATTTATTATTTTTTTTTTTGGTACAAATCTGAAATTTCAAGATTCACACAACTTGTAGTGGATGACAATGGTTTTGGAGGGAAGGTAAAGTCTTGTACTCTTTTTCAACCTTTCAAACTCAAAAAGGTAAGATTTGACTATACTAATCCCACAAAACAAGGTTCCGTGATTTAAGGAAAAGTGGTTGTCAAGTCTAGGAAGTGATGTGTGCAAGTCTTCTCATCAACAACTTTATAACTTTTGTCTTACAACCTTTTGGATCTATTTTATACTTTGTTGTCTTAAGTTGTAAAATAGATGAAGAACAAGATGAACACCACAACAACCTTCAAGAACACAACATCAACTTCTTCAAGAAAATAACACAAAAGCCACCAATGGTCATCAACAAGGTACAACCTACAGTCCAAGTTTAAGTCACCACAACAATGGTCAATATTATAAGGTCAACTTTAGATCTAGACACCTTTAGTGTTGGTGAGAAAGAAACCAACACTATAAACACACTAAACAAGTAAAATATCACCTAGATCTAAACACACAAGCACCAATTTCGGTCAAGACAACAAGATGGACAGATTTCACTTTTGACCAAGAGAGCCCTAGATTGGTAGTGTAGGAACACAACCGGCCATGCTTTGATACCAAATGATACACTATCAAGTTCACAACACACAAGTTTCCAACAACCAGCCACAAAATCAACCAACCAACACAAGATCAACAAGTTATAAGTGCTAGTGAATCGAAAGAGCCCCACACGGCTTCACTAGACTTCAAGATTACCAAAACAACATTAACAAGATCACAAAAAGATAGTAACTTGACATAAAAGATTCAAGAGTCTAAGAACCCTAACAAAAAGAGAGGACCCTAATACTATTGAATATTAACACCAAGTTCTTACTTGGACCAAGAGGAACTCTATTACCTCAAGATCCTTGTTTCTAACCAAGATACAACACAAGTATCCCTCTTCTTGTGGGCTGGTTTAGAGAGAGAGAGAACCCAAAATATTACAAGTCTTGTGTTTCAAAATAATAATGGAAGAACTACCCAAATAACCCTAATATGTTCTATTTATATTACAAGGCAAAATGACCAGCTTGTCCTTGTCATGGGGACCGGCCTTGGAGTGTAAGTTTATTACACTTCAAGGTCCCTCTTCACACTTAAAAACATTTAAATCCTTAGGTGGATCAGTTACCAACTCACACACAGCCATTTGCATGAACAAGGCTTGGAGTTTTTGTGATTCCCAAGCTTGGCTTCGTGTGAAAGGTTGTGTACTTGTTGGACAGCTTGTCCCACACGTATTAAGAAAATCCTTCAACAAACCTTCAATAATAACCTGCCAATCCGAGGAAACTATGAATCTCTGTAGGCGTTGTAGGTCTTGGCCAATTGTTCACCGCTTCTATCTTTTGAGTATCAACCCTTATTCCTTCATCAGATACAATATGACCCAAGAATGCTACAGATTCTAACCAAAACTCACATTTAGAGAACTATTCAAATAACTTACAATCACGAAGAATCTGAAACACCTATCGTAAGTGACTAGCATGGTCCTCTTTTGATCTTGAATAAACAAGAATATCATCTATAAACACTATCACAAAGACGTCTAAAAATGGCTTGAACACCCTATTCATCAGATCCATAAAAGTTGCTGGTGCATTTGTTAGCCCGAAGGACATAACTAAAAACTCATAATGACTGTACCGTGTTCGAAAGGCTGTCTTGGGTATGTCTCTCTCTCTAACCTTTACTTGATGGTAACCCAATCTCAAGTCAATCTTTGATAAACACTTTGTAATTGATCAAACAAATCATCAATTCTAGGGAGGGGATATTTGTTCTTAATTTTCACCTTATTCAATTTTCGGTAATCAATACACATCCTAAACGTGCCATCTTTCTTGCGTACAAATAACACTGGTGCACCCCACGGGGACATACTAGGCCTTATGAATCCCTTTTCTAGCAAGTCTTTTAATTGCTCCTTCAATTTCCATAATTCTGTCGGGGTCATTCTATATGGAGGAATAGAGATATGTTGAGTACCTAAAATCACATCAATACCAAACTCTACTTCTCTTTCTGGAGGCAAACTCGAGAGATCTTCAGGAAGTACATCAAGAAATTCATTTACCATTGGAACAGATTGAAGAGTTGGTGGCTCCACATCTATATCTATCACCCTTACTAGGTGACATATGTACCCCTTGGATATCATTTTCTTCGCCTTAAGGTAAGAAATAAACTTACCTTTTGGCGCTCCAACATTACCCCTCCATTCAAGGACTGTCTCTTTTGGGAAATGAAAATGTACCTTCTTTGTTCGGCAATCTACCGTGGCATAACAAGAAGCTAACCAATCCATACCCATTATAACATCAAAATCTACCATCTCTAGCTCAACAAGATCAGCCAACGTATCATGATCACAAACAGTTACTATGCAATTACGATAGACTCTCTTAGCAACAGTACATTCACTAACTGGTGCAGATACTTCAAATGGCTTAACTAATAATTCTGGTGTTCTTCTGAATTTTCCAGCAATTAATGGAGAGACATATGATAGTGTAGAACCTAGATCAATTAATGCATATACATTATGTGAAAAGATAGATAATGTACCTGTAACCACATCCGGAGAAGCGTCCAAATTTTGTTGATCCGCTAAAGCATAGTTACAATTCTGGGCTCCACTAGAACTAGATGTTAATTTTACTACCTCTTCCACGACAAGTAGGATTTACACCTCTCCATAAGAAAGAAATAGATGATGATGATGCAACTGCTGACCAATAGGTCGTGCCATACTACCCGTGCCCCTTTGTGGGCATTCTCTCATCATATGCCCCGACATACCTCACCAAAAATAAGCATTTGTACCAAACCGACATGCTCCTAAATGAATCTTTCTGCATTGCCTACATGGCTGATGAAGAGGCCTTAATTGGCTCATACTCCCTTGTTCTTGATACCCCGCTGTCCGTGAACTTTGAATTTCATTTCTTTGCCCAAATTGGTTGCCCCTAAAGCCTTGGAATCGGGGTGGATCACTTGCTGTAGAGTAGGTAGGTGATGGCCTAGGCTGTCTATTAGGAAACTGAGTCTTAAACTCTCCTTTGGATGCCATGAACTGCCTCGTAAGTTCCCTCTTTCAAATTCCTGTATTCTTCTCCTTTGCCTTTGATCTTTCATTTTTTGTGCAAAAGATTGTATCCTTGATATATCCATGTCTCTATTCAAGGCAGCAATAGTGCAATCCCTAACCAAATACGGATCCAATCTATCCACATATCGATGAACTCTATCATCCATAGTAGCTACTACATTAGGAGCATACCTAGCCAAAGAGTTAAACCAAAGACTGTACTCCCTCACACTCATATTACCTTGACGAAGATTTAAGAACTGATCTGCATGAGCCTCTCGGATCTCAAATGGAAGTTAATGATCAAGAAATGTCGTTTTGAACTCTTCCCAACTAGCTAAAAGTTCACCGGTGCCTCTAGATTGTTTCAAATCTTCATACCATAAGATAGCCTCTCCTTTTAATCTATACACTGCAAGTTCAACTGTCTCTGCACCAGATACATGCATGACATCCAAGGCCCTTTGGATTTGATCCATAAAGTCTTGTGGGTCTTCATTAAGATCGGATCCGATGAATGTGGGATGATCCAATTTGAGGAAATCCTGTGTCCGTAGACTAGCTGCCCTATCCGTACCACCCGTACCTGTAGTTGGACCAGCTTGTCCTTGACTTTGTGCAGCAACTATACGAGTCAAAAATTGCACCACATTCCTTAAATCTTGCTCACTAGTATTAATAGGTGATTTTGGGAGTACTCCTTTCCTTCTTAGCTCTTCTGGAGATGGAAGAGTAGAAGAAGTTCAGGATACAAACTCATCTTCAGCTTCACTTTGATTAGTTCATCTAGGTGGTGACTTGTTGGTCCCTTCTTCGGCGGCCATATCCACATGATTACTTTTATTCTTACTCCTTCTTGTAATCGGCATTTTCACTATATAGAAAAAAAAACATATATAAGGTTAAATTCAAATCAACATACTTCATTGGCTCTATCGCACGATCTATGAAATGAAGAAAAAGAAACAAATCCTAAATGTCCCGTAGCCTCCTACTTATATATGTGGTGCACAACACACCCATAAGCAAGACTCTACATAGACACGGCTTTGTAGACTCCCTAGGATAACCCGCTCTGATATCACTTTTGTCACGCCTCAAATTCCATTAGGGCGGACAGGTACCCATAGCCGCAAAGGCCCGAGAGAACCAACCTATAATCATATACTTCTTATGCATGTAATTGAGCTAACAAATGTACTGCAGTGTATGGACATGATGTATCGATAAAGTAAACCAGGTAGGTAAATACAAAATAGATATAAAGGACTTGGCCGTTGGGGCCACAACTTCTAAAAGACAAGACACTACCATGCTTAACTTTACAATGTCTACAAAGCCTCTAAAAGATACAAAGACTTAGTTAAGGTTGGGATAGGTCCCCTCCTTACACATAACTACTACACAATACAAAAAATATAAACGACTGACTCGGAAAGCCCCGAATCAACCTGGAGCTCACCAAAAGCCTTTAGATGTCCTGTACTCCTACTGGTGAGATCTACTAGCTCTTGTGCCTGTAGCATGAAAGGTAGGTCCCCCAAGAGGGACGTTAGTACGAATGAATGTACTGAGTATATAAGGCTAAAAGCAACTGTACATAATCAAAAAGTTTAAGTGACATCAAGTACAAGTGTATAGATAATGTTAATAATCCACCTTAGCTGGTATTTGGGGAACCACGTACATTACATTCTTTAATTCCCTTTTTCCTTCTTTCCTTTATAATCTTTAATAAGCCATGTAGTACAAATGACCAACTTATCAGTGGTATACAAATCGGGATCGGCCCATGCTAGGCTTGCGCCCCTGAGCTGCCACCACACAAATCAATCGGGATCGGCCCATGCTAGGGTTTCAACCCTGAGCTACCACCCGCACATAACCAGCCTTAAATTGTTTACTTTATTTAGTCTTTGAGATTGTTATATTGGTGGTTATAACACTGTGGAATTTTTGGAATAACAATTCTTGAGTAAATAAAGAACACGCAAATAAACATTTGATGTATTTGCCATAAAGTAAAGAATACTTGTACACAATTAAAATGCTTAGGAGCCAAACTGATAGATAGATATTAGTTGACTAAGATGGGAATACCAGAAATTGGCTAGTGAAGGTAGACATGCCAATTTGACAATAAACATATATTGAGGTACGTTAAGACATTACGGAGTGGAAACGAGGTCGTTAACTACGTAGACATTTTATGCTGCCAAAGGATACTAAAAAGAGTAACCTTACATACATTATCTTCCCACCACGTGCCTATAACAATTCAGCCCTTCATTTAAGTGTTACTCTACAATTTAAGTACATAATGAAGCTAACATTAAAAGCTATTACATTACAAGTTTACAAAACGGTAATTAGTTACTTAACGGGAAGTAAAAACTGTCCAACCTCCTAAACACATGGTGTATCACTCCCCCCTTCTTTATACTTCCATATAACCATATTCCACCCCCTTACTATATAACCTACTACCTCACCACAACAATACCACCAAAACAGTCCACAAACCAACACAAATGTTACAAACCGATAGGATTTCCTACCAAGTTCATACTTCACATTACCACCTCAATGCAACTCCACATATTTATACCATCAAGACACCTAAATGCTTTCCACAATAACATACTAAAAACATTCCACAATGGTTTCAGAATTTACTTTAACATAACAAGAGAGTATTCTCTTTTCACTACACCAAACATCCCACATATAAAATATGTATAAACATTTCCACCAAGTTGTACATAAAAAGGAACAATTAGGGACAGAACAACAACCTAACCTACTAAAATCATCCCTCCAACTTAATTTCTTCAAGACTTTAAGCTTCTTTACAAGTTTAAACCACAAGGAAGGCAAATCTTGTAACACTAAACACAAGTGGACTGTCACAATTAAAGGGGACTGCCCTATCCTTTTTAAACATAAAGAACATGCTTTCTATACTGCCTTATGAAAATATTACACTAAGCTATAATTATAAACACTTACCAAAGCTCCAAGAACTCTAAAGGGAAATAGGGGTAGCTGGTTTGGGTTTGAGAGAGAGGAGAGAGTTTTAGAATTAAATCAGAAATTTGGTATGTTAAAATGAGTAAAGAGATCAGCCAATATTGATCTTATAAGGAGGCTTCTAGATTACCTTTTTAGGCTCATTTCCAGCCACATATTGGTCAAACATATTCCAAGTAGGTGATGCACCTACTTGGCTCTTTAAGCTGCTCAAAAAGTCCAAGTAGGTGATGCTCCTACTTGGTCTACTTAAGCTGTCCAAAACAGCCCACCTATTTGGGCTATTTCTAGTTGGATCATGTCATGTTGGGCCTTAGTAAATCTTAGGTGTTGGGCTTGTCATTTTTCCCACTTTATGTACTTAGTTTGGGTAGTAAATCTTAGGTTTTGGGCTGGTCATCCTTCCCTTTAATTTGGGCCTCAAATGAATCCATTAATATGCCTCAATTTGGTCCAATAGTCTAAGTAGGTGATGCTTAGGTATTGGGCTGGTCATTTTTCCCATTTGTGTACTTAATTTTGGGCCTCAATTGAGTCCATTAATATATGTCCAAATGCAACCCAATAGCTTAAGTAGGTAATACACCTCTTTGGAACATTTAACTTGGCCCAAATCTGATCCATAACCTTGGGTCCTTTGACTTGGTCCATATATCTCAAGCAGGTGATTCACCTACTAGCTTAATTAAGTCAAGCAAGCACCTCAATAGTTAATTCAATTTTCGGTTCTTAATCCCTTTAATTTAACTTACAGCTTGTGTACACTTGGTCACTTTGAACTTTAGATCCAAATACCTACTCACGATCCCAAGTTTAAATAGTTGCATCGACATTAACTTAGTTGTGTCACATTAAAATGTACGGGCAGGTCCTTCTAACCCATCTTATTGCCACTAGTCATATAGGAAATCGAGTCCATTACCCGTACTATAAGGCTATATCAAGTGACATATAAGTATAACTAGTACATGTAGGATACGGGGTGTTACATCCTCCCCCCTTAGGAACATTCGTCCTCGAATGTTAGCATTATTATCCAACCTAAACAAGTTCAAGCCTAAGTCTAATCTTCCTATTACAACATGATATTTATATATATACTTACTTGTTATTACTCCAATTCAGCATCTAAGGCTTCCTCTTTGGTTTCAAATAACTGAGGATACTTAGATTTCATCATTTCCTCAGCTTCCCATGTGATCTCTTCTACCTGCTGATTCCTCCAAAGTACTTTTACGGAAGCTATTTCTTTATTTCTTAACTTCTTAACTTGTCAATCCAGAATAGCAATAGGTACTTCTTCATAGGTGAGATCTTCCGTAACTTGTACATCCTAAGTAGGAGTAATATGAGATGGATCTCCTATGCACTTCCGAAGCATTGAGACGTGAAACACTGGATGAACTATGGAGAATTCTTGGGGTAGTTCCAACTCATATGCGACTTGGCCAAATCTTCGGATAATCTTATATGGTCATATATAATGTGGTAGCTTTCATTTTTTTCCCAAATTGCATCACCCCTTTCATTGGCGACACTTTTAAAAATACCCAATCACCTAGAGCAAACTCTAGCCCCCTTCTTCTAACATCGGCATATGATTTGTGTCGACTTTGTGCAGTTCCTAGCCATTGTTGTATCACCTTAACCTTTTCCATGGCTTGATGAACAAGATCTGGTCCAAATAAAATAGTCTCACCTACTTCAAACCACCCAATCGGTGACCTACATTTTCTCCCGTATAAGGCTTCATAAGGCGCCATCTTGATACTTCAATGATACCTATTGTTGTAGGAGAACTCAATAAGAGTTATATGATCATCCCAACTACCTTTAAAGTCTAATACACAAGCTCGCAACATATCTTCAAGTATTTGTATGGTACGTTCTGCCTGTTCATCCATCTGAGGGTGAAAAGTTGTACTTAAATTCACTTGTGTACCCAAATTCCTCTGAAAAGACTTCCAAAAATTTGTAGTAAATTAAGATCCCCTATCAGAGATAATAGATATTGGAACTCTGTGTAGTCGAGCTATCTCTTTAATATATAATTTCGCATACTCTTCCGCTGTATAAGTAGTCTTAATAGGTAAGAAGTGTGCTGACTTGGTAAGTCTGTCAACTATCACCCATATGGAATCAAATTTCCTAAATGTATGAGGCAAAACAGTGATGAAATCCATATTGATCATGTCCTACTTCCAAATTGGAAGATCCATACGTTGCATATAACCTCCAGGCTTCTGATGCTCTACTTTTATTTGTTGACAATTTGGACATTGGGCTACAAATTCTGCAATGTTCTTCTTCATGTCACCGCACCAATATATTCCTTTCATATTATGTTACATTTTAGTTGATCCCGGATGGATAGAATACCTTGAATGATGCACTTCCGTCTTAATTCTCTTTCTTAGCCCATCTACATTAGGTACACACAATTTATTTTGGCACCGAAGTACTCCCTCTTGTGTAAGCTCGAATGCCTCTGTCATACCTTGTTGTACATTCTCCTTAAGCTGTAATAGAATAGGGTCTGCATACTGCTTTTTTTTCACCTCAGCTACTAATGAAGATTCTGCTGCATTTTGCATAGTAACTCCTTCATTTGGAGTTTCAAGAAGGCGAACCCCTAAGTTATCTAGTTGATGTAGATATTTGATTATCCCTTGTATTTCTGTGAGCTGGCCATAAGTGCTTCCTATTGCCTTACGACTTAGTGCATCAGCTACCACATTACCTATCCCCGTATGATATAAAATATCAATTTTATAGTCTTTTAATAGTTCAAGCAACCTCTGCTACCTCAGATTTAGGTCCTTCTACTTAAAAATATATTGGAAACTCTTATGGGCAGTATATATGTCAACATGAACCCCATACAAGTAGTGGCGCCATATCTTTAAAGCAAATACTACTATTGCTAGCTCAAGATCATGTGTCGGATAATTTTTCTCATGAGGCCACAATTGACTTGAGGCATAAGCTATCACTTTACCATGCTGCATCAATACACATCCCAAGCCAACTCCTGAAGCATCACAATGCATCGCATACCCTTCTGTGCCTTCTGGAAGTACCAATATAGGTGTAGAATTCAACTTATTCTTCAGATCTTGGAAACTCTTTTCAAATGCATCGTTCCATTGAAACTTGGTTGCCTTGTGTGTTATCTTTATTAATGGTGCAACAATAGAAGAAAATCCTTCAACAAACTTTGTATAATAACCTGCCAATTCGAGGAAACTACGAATCTCTGTAGGCGTTGTAGGTCTTGGCCAGTTCTTCACAGCTTCTATCTTTTGAGTATCAAACCTTATTCCTTCATCAGATACAATATGACCCAAGAATGCTATAGATTTTAACCAAAACTCACATTTAGAGAACTTTGCAAATAACGTACGATCACGAAGAATTTGAAAAATCTATCGTAAGTGACTAGCATGGTCCTATTTTGATCTTGAATAGATAAGAATATCATCTATAAACACTATCACGAACACGTCTAAATATGGTTTGAACATCCTATTCATCAGATCCATAAAAGCGGTTGGTGCATTTGTTAGCCCGAAGGACATAACTAAAACCTCATAATGACCGTACCGTGTTCAAAAAGTTGTCTTGGGTATATCTCCCTCTCTGACCTTTACTTGATAGTAACCCTACCTCAAGTCAATCTTGGAGAAACATTTAGCACCTTGTAATTGATGAAACAAATTATCAATTCTAGGGAGGGGATATTTGTTCTTAATTGTCACCTTATTCAATTACCGATAATCAATACACATTCTCAACGTGCCATCTTTCTTGCGTACAAATAACACTGGTGCACCCCATGGGGACATACTAGGCCTTATGAATCTCTTTTATAGCAAGTCTTTTAATTGCTCCTTCAATTCCAGTAATTCTGCCGGGGCCATTCTATATGGAGGAATAGAGATAGGTTGAGTACTTGGAATCACATCAATACCAAATTCTACTTCTCGTTCTGGTGGTAAACCCGAGAAATCTTCAAGAAATACATAAAGAAATTCATTTACCACTGGAACAGATTGAAGAGTCGGTGGCTCCACATCTGTATCTTTCACCCTTACTAGGTGACATATGTAACCCTTGGATATCATCTTCTTTGCCTTAAGATAAGAAATAAACTTACCTTTTGGCGCTCCAACATTACCCCTCCATTCAAGAACTGTCTCTTTTGGGAAATGAAAATGTACCTTCTTAGCTCGGCAATCTACTGTAGCATAACAAGAAGACAACCAATCCATACCCATTATAACATCAAAGTCCACCATTTCTAGCTCAACAAGGTCGGCCAATGTGTCATGGTCACAAACAATAACTATACAATTATGATATATTCTTCTAGCTATAATAGATTCACCAACTGGTGTAGACACTTCAAATGGCTTAACTAATAATTCTGGTGTTCTTTCAAATTTTTTAGCAATCAATGGAGTGACATACGATAGTGTAGAACCCGGATCAATTAATGCATATACATTATGTGAAAAGATGGATAATGTACCTGTAACCACATTCGGAGAAGCCTCCAAATTTTGTCGATCTGCTAAAGCATAGGTATGATTCTGGGCTCCACTAGAACTAGATTCTCCTTTACTACCTCTTCCACAACCAGTAGGCTGTACACCTCTACCTAAGAAAGGAACCGACGATGATGATGCAACGGCTGATCCAGTAGGTCGTGCCATACTACCCGTGCCCCTCTATGGGCACTCTCTCATCATATGTCCCAACATACCACACCAAAAGCAAACATTTGTCCCAAACCAACATGTACCTAAATGAAGCTTCCCGCACTGCCTACATGGCTGATGAGGAGGCCTTGATTGGGTCATACTCCCTTGTTCTTGATACCCTGTTGTCTGTGAACCTTGAATTTCACTTCTTTGCCCAAATTGATTACCCCTAAAGCGTTGGAATTGGGGTAGATCACTTGCTGTAGAGTAGGTAGGTGATGGCCTAGGCTGTCTATTAAGAAACCTAGGCCTAAACTCTCCTTGGGATGCCATGAACTGCCCCGTAGGTTTAGCCCTCTTGGAAGGTCCTCTTTCAAATTCTTGTGTTTTTCTCCTTTGCCTCTGATCCTCCATTTTTAGTGCAAAACCTTGTATTCTTGCTATATCCATATCTCTATTCAAAGTAGCAATAGTACAATCTCTAACCAAATAAGGATCCAATCTATCCACATATCAATGAACTTTATCATCCATAGTAGCTACTATATTAGGAGCATACCTAGACAAAGAGTTAAACCGAAGACTGTACTCCCTCACGCTCATATTACCTTGATGAAGATTTAAAAACTGATCTGCATGAGCCTCTCGGATCACAAATGGAAGGTAATGATCAAGGAATGTCGTTTTAAACTCTTCCCAACTAGCTAAAAGTGCACCGGTGCCTCTAGATCATTTTCAATCTTCATATGATAATATAGCCTCCCCTTTTAATCTATACGCTGCAAGCTCAATTGCCTCTATACCAGATACATGCATGACATCCAAAGCTCTTTGGATTTGATCCATAAAATCTTGTGGGTTTCATTAAAATCTGATCCGGTGAATGTGGGAGGATCTAATTTGAGGAAATCCTGTGTCCGTAGACTAGTTGCCCTATCCATACCACCTGTACCTGTAGTTGGACCAACTTGTCCTTAACCTTGTGCAGAAACTATACGAGTCAACAATTGCACCGCATTCCTTAAATCTTGCTCACTGGTATTAATAGGTGATTCTGGGAGTACTCCTCTCCTTCTTAGCTCTTCTGGAGATAGAAGAGTAGAAGAAGTCTGGGATACAAACTCATCTTCAGCTTCACTTTGATTAGTTCGTCTAGGTGGTGACTTGACGGTCCCTTCTCCGGCAGCCATATCCACCTGCTTACTTTTATTCTTACTCCTTCTTGTAATTGGTATTTTCACTATACAGAGAAAAAATAAAATTATTTACGATTAAATACAAATCAACCTACATCATTGGCTCTATCGCACGATCTAAGAAATGAAGAAAAAGAAACAAATCCTAAATGTCACGTAGCCTCCTACTTATAGATGTGGTGCACAACACACCCATAAGCAAGACTCTACATAGACACGTCTTTGTAGACTCCCTAGGACGACTCGCTCTGATACCATTTTTGTCACGCCTCAAATCCCATTGGGACGGACTAGCACCCATAGCCGTAAAGGCCCGAGAGAACCAACCTGTGATCATATACTTCTTATACATGTAATGGAGCTAACAAATATGTTGTAGTGTATAGACATGATGTATCGATAAAGTAAACCAAGTAGGTAAACACAAAATAGATATACCGGACTTTGCCATTGGGACCACAATTTCTAAAAGTCAAGACACTGAGATGCTTAACTTTACAACGTCTACAAAGCCTCTAAAAGATACATAAACTTAGTTAAGGTCGGGGCATGTCCCTACCTTACACTTAACTACTACACAATGGAAAAAATATATACAACTGACTCGGAAAGCCCCGAATCAACCTAGAGCTCACTAATAAACTTAGGACGTCCTGTACTCCTACTGGATAGATCTACTATGATACGGGTGGGACAAGCTATCCAACAAGTCCACGACCATTCATACAAAGCCAAGCTCGGGAACTACAAAAACTCCAAGCCTTGTTCATGCAAATGGCCGTGTGTGAGTTAGTGATTGATCTACCTAATGCTTTAAATGTTTTTAAGTGTGAAGAGGGACCTTGAAGACTTACACTCCAAGGCCGTCCCAAGGCAAGAGGACAAGCTGGTCATTTTCCTTGTAATATAAATAGACAATATTAGGGTTATTTGGAGTTAGTTCTCCCATTATCATTTTGAAACATAACACTTGTAATATTTTGGATCTCTCTCTCTCTATTTCAGCTCACAAGTAGAGGGATACTTGTGTTGTATCTTGGTTAGAAACTAGGATCTTGAGGTCATAGAGTTCCTCTTGGTCCAAGTAAGAACTTGGTGTTAATATTCAATAGTCTTAGGGTCCTCTCTTGTTGTTAGGGTTCTTAGACTCTTGAATCTTTTATGTCAAGTTACTATCTTCTTGTGATCTTGTTAAGGTTGTATTTGTAATCTTGAAGTCTAGTGAAGCCGTGTGGGGCTCTTTCGATTCACTAGCATTTGTTGTTCAACTTGCTGATTTTTGTGTTAGTTTGTTCTTCTTGTTGTTGGTTGTTGGAACTTTTGTGTTGTGGAGTTGATAGTGTATCATACTAGCTCCTGTTCCTGCAGCATGAAAGGTAGGTACCCCAAGAGGTACGTCAGTATGAATGAATCTACTGAGTATATAAGGTTAAAAGTAACTATACATAATACAAGAGCTCAAATGATATCAGGTACAAGTGAAGAGATAATGCTAATAAACCACCTTCGTTGGTATCAATGGAGCCAACTACATTACATTCATTTCTTTCCTCTTTCCTTTATAACCTTGATAAGCCCTGCCATATACGTACCCAACTAAAATGAATGTGATCTTACCTTCTTGGTTTGTTGATGTCATTATGATCTTTTCGGTTTCCTTATCTCTTAGTATTCTTCTTAGCCGGTTCCTTTGTACCATTTTCAATGAGCTTTTTATGTTCAACACAAAGGATCCTTGGTATATTTTAAGTGTGAGCAACCTTGGCATGGTGCTATGATTGATTTTGCTAACACTAACCCTCGTCCCTTGAGGATATTGTTGTTGCTTGTTTTCCCAATGGTTTTGCAAGGTTTGGATTCAAGGTGGAATGCTTTTCAAGAAGGGGAGGATGATACAAGCTGATAGGAGAATGACCTAAAGAGATGAAGACTAAGAGAAACAAGTTAACAAACACGTGCAATAAAGTAAGATAGATAGCTTGACATACGAGATTACAAGAAATAGGAACCAAACCATGTATCAAACGATAAGACCCCTAAGACCCACAATAACAACACCAAACTCTTACGATGACCGCTAAGGGAATCAACTCCGCCTTACAACCACCATTTCTAAGCAAGGATCAATAATGGCTTTTCCAAGCCCTACACTACTTGGCTTTTCCAAGCCTTACACTACACTCACAAAGAGAGAAGAAGATGTCTTTCAAATATCAATAATCAACTGCTAGAAAATAAGACTAATGAAGTCTATTTATAACTATTGCATCAAATGACCAAACTACACTTAATGAAAAGGGGCTCCTATGGATGTAAAGAAAAGGCATAAAAAGACCAAAACACCCTTAATAAGGGGTGGTCATGGAGTGTAAGGACTCTTTCTTCACACTTCAACCCTTGCAATCCTTTGGAGCCTCGGGTAGTCATCAAGGCAAGCCTCCAAGCAACCTTCCACCCATGAAATTGCTTTATTAAGTTCCAAAATGACTTCCCCTTGCATACTCTCGGCCTTCAAGGTGTCCAAAATCAGATTCTCCACGTGTTGGCCACGATTGATGGCATCAGAAGTTATGATGGCCATTTGTCTTGTATCATCCTCCCCTTCTTGAAAAGGATTCGACCTCGAATCCAGACCTTGCAAAACCAAAGAAAGGACAAACAAAAACAAACTCCTCATGGCATGAGGGTTAGGGTTTGCACAATAAATCATCTCAACATGCCAAGGTTGCTTATACTTGCAATATAACCAAGGATCCTTTGAATTAAATATTAAAAACTTATTAAAATATGCACAAAGGATTTGGCTATTTAAATCACCAAGAGATAAGGAAACTACAAAGGTCCTAATGGTATCAAATAATCCACAAGGTAAAACTACCTTCATCTTAGGAGCCATAAGACACAATTGCTTCTTTATCTCTTCAAAAGACCTCACCAAGGGTGGATCCTCAATTGGTTCTAATGTCCACAAGATCCATATAGCATTATCATTCGTACAAGTGGACAAACCAACAAATTTCCTACCTCTACATAAAACAAATCCAAAACTAGCATGGATGTCATCATAGGCAAAGAGGTAGTATAGGAAAGAATCAAGTGTAAAGGCATACACGGGTGAAGACAAAGCATTTAAGCACATCCACATTCTTTCCTTCAAGCAAATAGAGAACTTGGCATCCACAAGTTGAGATTCTTGTAATTTAAACACAATTGTGTCAAGCAAGGATGCACATTTAGAAACATTACCCCAAGGAAACAATGACACTTTTGCTCTCGGGTTTTCAAGAATGACACTTTGCTTGTCATGTAGACCAAGCAAAAAGTTGGGTGCGCCAACATCACCATTTCTATATTTGGCACCGGGGTCAAATAGAAAGAGTAGCCATAGACATGGGTCTAGACAATACTCCCTTTCCCCATAGGCTTCACCCAAACTACAAGATATACTCTCTACAATAGCATACATATCATCAAAAGCAAATAGAGAGTGGAGAATAGTATCACTCAAGTCAAGTTCAACTAAGGTGTCCTCATATGAGTACTCACTACCAGTTTCAACATCATCACCATAAGTACTCTCAACAATAAGGTCACACATAGTAGAAGAAGTAATTTCCAAATAATGGACACCTTCCCTTTCTATGGAAGTACCCTCAAGTAGACACATACCACCACTAAAGTCCAAGGAATTATTACTTAAGTCTTTACAAGCAAGCAATTCATTCTTATAGTCATCAAACATGGGTGGGGTGTCATACAAAGGATCACAACCACAATCAATTTTCAAGGAAAAATAACTTATTGGGTTTCTTAAGAATTCAAGCAAATCAGCAAATCAAAATTATCATCACCCAATTGATCATCCCTTTCCAAGACCTCACATTCCCTTCCCTTAAGAGTACTCTCATTTCCCAAGAAGAGATTTCCATATTTAGGAGGAATGTTTTTACACCATAGTGGGTTGGCATATAGGCTATAGCTTTCAAGACAAGCTATACCTTCAACGTCATTCTCACCACTAGGTTTTTTAGGAGTGAACTCATCATCTTCAAACAAGATATTGTACTTAAAGAGAGAAGGATCTATCCATGAAGAGGATATAGAACATTCAAATCCATTCTCTAAAAGATCATTATCAAGTATCAAAGATGTTTCAAGCACATGATTATTATCCCTATGAGCAAAATCGAGAGTAGAACATTTACTAGGTCATACTAAAGGGGCCACTCCTATTTATTTGATCAACATTTTCAATATAATCATTCACTTGAGATCCATTAAACAGATCACACATATCCTCAAGTGGTGAACAAATTTCGCACATAAGTTGATCAACACAATTCCCACAAGATGATGTACCATCATTCAACACATTGGCTTCAACACTAGGTGGACATAAATTGATCTTACAAGAAGAGTCAATTCTATCATCAATAGGATCAACTAGTGTATCCACATTCATAATATGTACATCATCATCAAGGGGTAAAGAATCAATAGATGATGTATTATCATTCAACACAATGGCTTCAACACTAGGTGGACTTAAATTGACCTTACAAGAAGAGTCAATTCGATCATCAATAGGATCAACTAGTGTATCCACACTCACAACAAGTACATCATCAACAAGAGGCAAAGAATCAATAGACTCACAAATAGGTAAGCTACTACTCACACTCAATGGGCTGCTAGCCACACAATTATCATTCACATGCACAAAAGTGTAAGAGTAAGTGATTTTACCTTGAAGTTCTTGAGTAAATTCTTCTTTGCCGTGGTGTGAAGGTTTCCCACATTCTTCGGCAGCAACTTCTCCTTGGCCTTGTGCTTCTCCGCTTGCCATGTTGGTACCTATACAAATGTCCTTAGAAAGAAAAGGACAAACATAGTTAGCATGATTTGGTGGCAACCCCCTCACTTCACTCCACAAAACCTCTCCTTTTTCCCCTCTCGGATTACCACCTTTCACACCCTTACTCCTCTCAATCTTTTGTCTCTCATAATCATTCGGCTTGGAGTAAGTGATCATATCTCCTTGCGGTTTAGGAATAATTGAAGTAAAGAGATAATTTCCCCAATGGTCCACTATAACCTTAGGCCAATTTAGCACATTTGGAACGCTATGTTGTGCAAACCAATCGGCACCCAAGCGTATATACATGACCTGGTGTCAAGGGGAAGATATCGCACCACACCTCCTCATAGTATTCAAATTGGGTGAAGACAATCCTCACTCTCTCGGTAACCTTATACCCATCCAAGGAATATGGAACAAGTAAAGGTTCTCGAAACAACCCTAAATAGTCAACCATCGGTGGCATGATGAAGTTCTTATGGCGCCAATCATCTAGCACAAGGAGGCAGCCCAGTACCCCATAAATGCTTACCTTTTCAGAGTGAACACTTCTCCTAGGATCAACATTGTAGAGTTTAGGACAATCCAAGAGCACATGAGTACCCCTCGACCTTGGAGATGTACTCTCTCTTTTTCTCATGGGAAAACCTACACTATAGCTAGTATACCCATTAACACCGCTTCGACCTTGATAAGATGTACTACAAGGTGAAGAATATGAATCTTCATTCTCCACACGTGCACTCTCACCATGGCTCTCATAAGCTTTGCGAAGGAAGGGGTTATACCTTACACCAATTCTAGGTTTGAAATGGGAAGTGTAAGACTCCTCATATGCCCCAACTTCATCATAAGAACTATCATAAGGCCCTACATCATCTCCATATTCATCATAAGAACTAGGCACTTCATTCACCTCATTTTCTCCCTCAAAACCATAACCCTCAAATCTGCCCATGTCTTGATCATGGCTATATTCATAGCCCCCATAATCTACAACATCATCGTAGCCATAAAATCCCTCACTATAATCATAGTCTCCCATGTTGTAGTCACAATAATATGAGGCTACCAAGATATGTTCCCCTTATATCACCTTGTACCTACAAAATTCATAAACAAGATTAGTAGTAAAAGCACCTCACCAATGCTCGTATACACTCACCTTTGTGATCCTCACAATTGGAGCGGCGAATATTGAAAGTTACTTATACTCCGGTAGTTAATAAGGTGTCAATCACTACTTAGAGACCGGAATTGATTATTGTTTGATTGACTCAAGAAACAAAACAAAATCTACTTATGAACTTGAATCAAAGAAGTTCAACGAATCAAAATGAGAAAAGCACACAAAGAATGAAAAACACGAAGAAAACGGATTCAAAAACCAACTCACAATCTAGTAGGTGATTACTAGTTGTTAATTAGTACTAGAATCAAGAAATGAAACTAAAGAAACAAGGAAATGAAACTTAGAATCTGAAATTTGAGCTTAAACTATTTTGGTGAAGTGATGACGTGGCAGCCTTTGGTTGGTTGATGTTTTTTTTTGAAAATTTTTTCTTGTATTCAACTTGAATTCAATCAATCTTCAACTTAGGAGGAGGTAGGATCGTTTTTGATGAAGAAAACACAAAGAATGGACCCTTTTTCAATCTCAAAAGAGTTTGAATTTGTGATGGTCCCCCCCCCCCCTTTGTACTTTCCCTTGTACTTGCTCTTGTTCTCTTCTTTGAGAGTATTCCTTTTGATGCCTTTTGAATTCTTTTCTTCCTTTGGAAGACTTGGAATATACTTGGAATATTCTTTGAGACAAACAAGTAGTACACTCTCTTTCTCCTCCTTTTTAGATCAAACAACACCTTTTGAATGTTCTTCTTCAACAATACATGAAGAACATGAAGAACACCAAGAACATTCAAAGTTTGACCCAAAGTTGACCCTTAAGCAAATGAACTCGGAATTTGATTATTCTTGAATATCCAAGCTCACGTTGACAATCCAATCACAAATATCACGTTTTCATCTCCATAAATGTCAACAACAACCTTCCACAATGAGATCTCACCTTCAAGTTTCTTCAAACTCAAGCTCAACAATGGTGGATGACTCAAATCACCTCCAATTTAGCTCAAATTCAAACCCTAGACTCCTATAGTATTAGAGAACACAAATCTAACACTAAAAACACAAGAAAAAACACAAAATCAAAAACTCAAAATTTGACCTAAGGTCAAAAACGGGTTTAGCATTTTTTAAAATTTTTTTTTGGATTTTTGATTTTGACACTTCTTTTTGTTGGGATTTTCAATTTCTAGACTCTAATAGTGTTAGGGAACAAGTATATAACACTAGAAACACACAAAACACACAAAAATCAAGTCTCATAAATTGAAAAACCCTAAAAACGTGAACAGTAACTTTTTATTTTATTTTATTTTATTTTTTTTTATTTTCAAGATAACTATCCCAAGATTGATTTTGGTGGAAAAAAATCAAACCTTGCTGTGATACCAAATGATAGGAGAATGACCTAAAGAGATGAAGACTAAGAGAAACAAGTTAACAAACACGTGCAATAAAGTAAGATAGATAGCTTGACATACGAGATTACAAGAAATAGGAACCAAACCATGTATCAAACGATAAGACCCCTAAGACCCACAATAACAACACCAAACTCTTATGGTGACCGCTAAGGGAATCAACTCCGCCTTACAACCACCATTTCTAAGCAAGGATCAATAATGGCTTTTCCAAGCCCTACACTACTTGGCTTTTCCAAGCCCTACACTACACTCGCAAAGAGAGAAGAAGATGTCTTTCAAATATCAATAATCAACTGCTAGAAAATAAGACTAATGAAGTCTATTTATAACTATTACATCAAATGACCAAACTATCCTTAGTGAAAAGGGGCTCCTATGGAGTGTAAAGAAAAGGCACAAAAAGACCAAAACACCCTTAATAAGGGGTGGTCATGGAGTGTAAGGACTCCTTCTTCACACTTCAACCCTTGCAATCCTTTGGAGCCTCTATTAGTCATCAAGGAAAGCCTCCAAGCAACCTTCCACACACGAAATTGCTTTATTAAGTGTCCAAAATGACTTCCCCATTCATACTCTCGGGCCTTCAAGGTGTCCAAAATCAGATTCTCCACGTGTTGGACATGAATGATGGCATCAAAAGTTATGATGGCCATTTGTCTTGTATCACAAGCCAAATTGGCGTCAATCTTTTTTGGCTTGTATTTCAAGGGCAACAACAAGGTACCCAAACCACAAAGAGCTTAAGGCCACAAGGATGTGGGAATAGGGTCCATTCTGCACTTCAAGTAGAACAATATCGCGTATGGAAGTGTAACAGCCCGTACATTTCCAAAACTTATACGACCAACCTAACATGGATAAAAGTATTTAAATTTGAAATAATAAGGACATACTTAAGTGTAAATTTAAAGTTAAGTGGTGGATTAAGGTAGAAGGATTAAGACGTTGGAAAAAGGGGAGAACATAAACGAGGTGCTTCCGTGACTTAATTAAGATAGTAGGTGTATCACCTACTTAAACTATTGGACTGATTTGGACAGATTTAATAATCAAGTAGGTGATGCCAAGTAGGTGCATCACCTACTTGGACTATTTTTTTACCAAAATTGGCTAAGGATGGCTGGAAAAGAGGCGTTCCAAGGAGGGTGTATATATACATCATTTCAGATTGTTTTTCCTCACAATACACTTGCAAATTCCAGCTTTAAACAAAACACTCCCAACCCCAAAAATCAGCCGCCCTAATTTCCCTTTAGGGTTCTTGGGTGAATCCTCCACTTTGCAAGCCTTGGTAAGTGTTTACCATTGTAGATTAATGTAATATATGTATAAGAAAATGTGGAAGTCAGGTTGGTTATGTTTAAAATGTATAGAGCAGTCCCTTAATTAGTTGGCAGTCTACTTGTGTTAGTTTTACTGAATTTGTCTTCCTTGTGGTTTGAACTTGTATAGGGGATTAAGGTTTTGAAGAAATTAAGTTAGGAGGATAAAATTTCAGTATATTAAACTGTGGTTCTGCCCCTAAATCATTCCTTGTATGTATGGCTGGTAAATGGAACGTTTGGTGTAGTGAAAAGAGAATATTCTCTTGTTATGTTAAAGTGAATTTTGGAACTATTGTGTACTGTTTTTGGTATGTTACTGTGGAAGGCAGTAGGGTGACCTTATGGGATGAATATATGGAGTTTCGTTGGAGTGTAAATGCAAGGATAACTAGGTAGGCACTCCTATCGGTTTGTAACATTTATGTCAACATATGGGCTATTTTGGTAGCATTGTTGTGGTGAGGCAGTGGGCTGCCGTGTAGGAGATGGAATAGACTTACGTGGAAGTATAAAGGAGGTTGGAATGAGATGTTATGTATTGGGGTGGTTGGACAAATTTTACTTCCCGTTAAGTAGTTAGTTACTGCCTTGTAAACCTATAATGTGATTAGCTTTTAATGTAACTCCACTATGTACTTATATTGTAGAGTAACACATAATGAAGGACAAGAATTGTTGTAGTCACGTGGTGTAAAGTTAAGGTATGTAAGGTTACTCTTTTTCGTATCCTTTAGCATCATATATTGTCCACCTAGCTAATGACCTTGTTTCCACTCCGAAATGTTTTAAAGTGCCTCAATATATATTTGCTATCAAATTTCAGATGTTCTCTTTTGTTGTTGAAAAAAGGATCCATAATGTTATAACCACCACTATAACAACTTCAAAGATTAAATAAAGTAAACAACTCAATATGGTTATGTTCGGGTGGCAGGTCGAGGGGGCTTAAAGCCCAGCATAGAGACGATCCCAATTTATTATGTATGGGTGGCAGCTCGAGGGGGCTTAAAGCCCAGCATAGAGACGATCCCAGACTATGTTACCATTGATTAGTTGGGTATATGTATGACATGCCTGATAAAGACAAGAAAAGTAAAGAAATAAAAAGGGAAGTAATGAATGTAATGTATACGGTTCCACAATTGCAGTAAAGGTAGTTTATCAGTATTATCTATTCACTGGTATCTGATTCCATTTGAGTTCTTATATTTTATACAGTTAATTTTAGCCTTTTATACTCAGCACATTCTTTCGTACTGACATCCCTTTTATAGGACCCACCTTTCATGCTATAGGTACAGGATCTAGTAGGTCTCTCCAATAGGAGCACATGATATCTAAAGGCTATTGGTGAGCTCAAGGTTGATTCGGGGCTTTCCGAGTCAGTTGTATGTGTTTTTGGTATTGCATAGCAGTGATGTGTAAGGCGGGGGGTTTTCTCGACCTTAGATAAGTCCATGTGTTTGTTTTTAGAGGCCTTGTAGACATTATAAAGTCCAGCATGGTAGTGGTTTGTCTTTTAGATGTTGTGGCCCCAACGGCCAAGTCTTGTATATCTAGTTGGTATCTACTTACCCCGTTTACTTTACTGATATATCATGTCCATACACTGCAGCATATCAGTTAGCTCAATTACATGCATAAGAAATACATGAACGTAGGTTGGTTCTCTCGGGCTTTACGGCTCCGGGTGCCATTCCGCCCAATGGGATTTGAGGCGTGACAAAAGTGGTATTAGAGCAGGTCATCCTAGGGAGTCTACAAAGCCGTGTCTATGTAGAGTCTTGCTTATGGGTATGTTGTGCACCACATCTATAAGTAGGAGGCTACGGGACATTTAGGATTTGTTTCTTTTTCTTCATTTCTTAGATCTTGCTTAAATATAGTGCCTTAAATAATTTTTTTATATATATAGTGAAGATGCCGATTACAAAAAGGAGTAAGAATAAAAGTAAGCAAGTGGATATGGCTGTCAGAGAAGGGACCAGCAAGTCACCACCTAGACAAGCTAATCAAAGTGAGACTCAGGATGAGTTTGCATCAAGGACTTCTTCTACTCCACTATCTCCAGAAGAATTAAGGAGGAGAGGCGTACCCCCAGAATCACCTATTAATGCTACTGAGCAAGATTTAAGAAATGCGGTGCAATTATTGACTCGTATAGTTGCTGGAAAAAATCAAGGACAAGCTGGTCCAACTACAAGTAATGATGGTGCAGATAGGGCAGCTAGTCGGCGGACACAAGATTTTCTTAAATTAGACCCTCCCACATTCACCGGGTCAGATCTTAATGAGGATCCACAAGACTTTATGGATCAAATCCAAAGAGCTTTGGGTGTTATGCATGTATCTGGTACAGCGACAGTTAAGCTTGCAGAGTATAGATTAAAAGGGGAGGCTATCTTATGGTATGAAGATTGGAAACGATCTAGAGGCACCGGTGCACCTTCAGCTAGTTGGGAAGAGTTCAAAATGGCATTTCTTGATCATTACCTTCCATTTGAGATCCGAGAGGCTCGTGCAGATCAATTTTTAAATCTTCGTCAGGGTAATATGAGTGTGAGGGAGTACAACCTTCAGTTTAACTCTTTGGCTAGGTATGCTCCTAATGTGGTGGCTACTATGGATGATAGAGTTCATCGCTATGTGGATAGACTGGATCCGTATTTGGTTAGAGATTGTACTATTGCTGCTCTGAATAGAGATATGGATATAGCAAGGATACAGTCATTTGTACAGAAAATGGAGGATCAGAGGCAAAGGATAAGGACACAGGAAATTAAAAGAGGACCTTCCAAGAGAGCTAGACCTACGGGGCAGGTCATGACATCTCAAGGAGAGTTTAAGCCTCGGGTTTTTAATAGAACACCTAGGCCATCATCTACCTACTCTACAGCAAGTGCTATACCCCGATTCCAAATGTTTAGGGGTAACCAATTTGAGCCAAGGAGCGAGATTCAAGGGTCACGGATAGCAGGGTGTCAAGGACAAGAGACTATGAGTCAATCAAGACCTCCTCTTTAGCCATGTAGTCAATGTGGAAAGCTTCATTTAGGTGTATGTCGGTTTGGAACAAATGCTTGCTATTGGTGTGGTATGTCGGGGCACATGATAAGAGAGTGCCCACAAAGGGCTACGGGTAGTGTGACACGACCTACGGGATCAGCTGTTGCATCATCATCATCGGTTCCTTTTCTAAGTAGGGGTGTACAGCCTACTGGTCGTGGTAGAGGTAGTAAGGGAGCAGCTAATTCTAGTGGGGCCTAGAATCAAACCTATGCTTTAGCGGATCGACAGAATTTGGAGGCCTCTCTTGATGTGGTTACAGGTACATTATCCATTTTTTCACATAATGTATATGCATTAATTGATCCGGGCTCTACACTATCATATGTCACTCCATTGATTGCTGGAAAATTCAAAAGAACGCCAGAATTATTAGTTAAACCATTTGAAGTATCTACCCCAGTTGGGGAGTCTATTGTAGCTAAAAGAGTCCATCGTAATTGTATAATAACTGTTTGTGATCATGATACGTTGGCTGATCTTGTCGAACTAGAAATGGTAGATTTTGACGTTATATGGGTATGGATTGGTTGGCTTCTTGTTATGCGACAGTAGATTGCCGAACAAAGAAGGTACATTTTCATTTCCCAAAAGAGATAGTCCTTGAATGGAGGGGTAATATTGGAGAACCAAAAGGTAAGTTTATTTCTTATCTTAAGGCGAAGAAAATGATATCCAAGGGGTACATATGTCACCTAGTAAGGGTGAAAGATACAGATGTGGAGCCACCGACTCTTCAATCTGTTCCAGTGGTAAATGAATTCCTTGATGTATTTCCTAAAGATCTCTCAGGGTTACCATCAAGTAAAGGTCAGAGAAAGAGATATACCCAAGACAGCTTTTCGAACACGGTACGGTCATTATGAGTTTTTAGTTATGTCCTTCGCGCTAACAAATACACCAGCAGCTTTTATGGATCTGATTAATAGAGTGTTTAAGCCATTTTTAGACGTGTTCGTGATAGTGTTTATAGATGATATCAAGATTAAAAGAGGACCATGCTAATCACTTACGATAGGTGTTACAAATTCTTCGTGATCGTAAGTTATTTGCAAAGTTCTCTAAATGTGAGTTTTGGTTAAAATCTATAGCATTTTTGGGTCATATTGTATCTGATGAAGGAATAAGGGTTGATACTCAAAAGATAGAAGCTGTGAAAAATTGGCCAAGACCTACAACGCCTACAGAGATTCGTAGTTTCCTCGGATTGGCAGGTTATTTTAGAAGGTTTGTTGAGGGATTTTCTTCTATTGCTGCACCTTTAACAAAGCTAACACACAAGGCAACCAAGTTTGGAATAATGCATGTGAAAAGAGTTTCCAAGATTTGAAGAATAAGCTAACCTCTACACCCGTATTGGTACTTCCAGAAGGTACAGAAGGGTATGTGGTGGTTTGGGATGTGTATTGATACAACATGGTAAAGTTATAGCTTATGCCTCAAGACAATTGCGGCCACATGAGAAAAATTATCTGACACATGATCTTGAGCTAGCAGCAGTAGTATTTACTTTGAAGATATGGCGCCAGTGTATGGGGTTCATGTTGACATATATATCGACCATAAGAGTTTGCAATATATCTTTAAGCAAAAGGACCTAAATCTGAGGCAGCGGAGGTGGCTTGAACTATTAAAGGATTGTGACATTGATATTTTATATCATCCGGGGAAACTAATGTGGTAGCTGATGCACTAAGTCGTAAGGCAATGGGGAGCACTTATGGCCAGCTCACAGAAAGACAAGGGATAGTCATCTACATCAACTAGCTAGCTTAGGGGTTCACCTTCTTGAAACCCCAAATGAAGGAGTTATTATGCAAAATGTGGCAGAATCTTCATTAGTAGCTGAGGTGAAAGAGAAGCAGTATGCAGACCCTATTCTATTACAGCTTAAGGAGAATGTACAACAAGATATGACAGAGGCATTCGAGCTTACACAAGAAGGAGTGCTTCAGTGCCAAAACAGATTATGTGTACCTAATGTAGATGAGTTAAGAAGAAGGATTATGATAGAGGCACATCATTCAAGATATTCTATCCATCCGGGATCAACTAAACTGTACCATGATCTGAAAGGAATATATTAGTGGGGTGACATGAAGAAGAACATTGTAGAATTTGTATCCCAATGTCCAAATTGTCAACAAGTAAAAGTAGAGCATCAGAAGCCTGGAGGTTATATGCAATGTATAAATCTTCCAGTCTGGAAGTGGGATATGATTAACATGGATTTCATCACAGGTTGCCTCGTACACTGCGAAAATTTGATTCCATATGGGTAATAGTTGACAGGATTACCAAGTCAGCACACTTCCTACCGGTCAACACCACTTATACAGTTGAAGATTATGCACGGTTGTATGTTAAAGAGATAGTTCGACTGCACAGAATTCCAATCTCTATTATATCAGACAGGGGAGCTCAATTTACTGCACACTTTTGACAATCTTTTCAGAAGAGTTTGGGAACCCAAGTGAATTTAAGTATGACTTTTCATCCTTGATACAAGATCAAGTATGTATCACAAGATTTCAGCAACACCAACAAGAAAACCCAACAAACACAAGATTAACAAGTAAGCAACAATGCTAGTGAATCGAAAGAGCCCCACACGGCTTCACTAGACTTCAAGATCTCAAAGACAACAACAACAAGATAATGAAAAGATAGATAACTTGACATATAATATTCAAGAGACTAAGAACCCTAACATCAAGAGAGGACCCTAAGACTATTGAATATAAACACCAAGCTCTTACTTGGACCAAGAGGAACTCAATGACCTCAAGACCCTAGTTTCTAGCCAAAACACAACACAAGCTTCCTTCTAGCAAGCTTGTGGCCGAATCTGCCTCTCAATGGAAGAGAGAGAGAAAGTGAAATATTACAAGTCTTTGTCTTGAAATTACAATGAGAAAACTAAGGCAAAATAATTCTAGGCTTGTCTATTTATATTACAAGCCAAATGAAAGACAAAAATGACCTTATGGGCCATGTGGAGCAGCCGGCCATGGAGTGTAAAAACATTACACTTCAAGGCCCATCTTCACACCTTAAAACATTTAGACCCTTAGGTGGTTCAATAACCAACTCACACACGGCCATTTGCATGAATACGGCTTGGAGTTTTTGTAACTCCCGGGCTTGACTTCGTGTGAATGGTCGGGTACTTGTTGGACAGCTTGTCCCACCCGTATCATCCTCTCCATCTTGAGAGGAATTTGGCCTCAAATTCAGCACTTGGTCGTCTTCAACCGCCTCCACGAGAGAAAGATCACAAACGTTAAAAGTGTGGTGCACTTGGTATTCCAGTGGAAGGTCAATCTTGTAGGCGTTGTCATTGATTTTCTCGAGCACTTGGAATGGACCATCACCCCTCGGCATCAATTTGGACTTTCTTTGGGATGGAAACCGATCCCTACGAAGATGCACCCACACCCAATCTCCCGGTTCAAGGATGACTTTCTTTCTTCCCTTGTTGGCCCTCCTTGCCATGTCTTGGTTTTTCTTCTCAAGTTGAAGCCGCACCTTCTCATGTAACTTCTTCATAGAATCTGCCCGCTTGCTTCCTTCTAAGCTAATCATGAGATCACTTGGCAAAGGCGTTAAATCCAAAGGGGTGAGGGGGTTGAGGCCGTATACACACTCAAAGGGAGTCATTCCCGTACTTGAGTGTATGACACGGTTATATGCAAACTCAATCAATGGTAAGTGCTCCTCCCAAGAAGTCATTTTTCCCTTAACCATGGAACGTAGCATAGCACCCAAAGTCCTATTTACTACTTCCGTTTGGCCATCGGTTTGTGGGTGGCAAGAGGTAGAGAACAATAACTTGGTACCAAGCCTACCCCACATGGACTTCCAAAAGTGGCTTAGGAACTTAGAGTCCCTATCACTCACAATGGTCCTCGGGACACCATGCAATCTAACAACATTATCAACAAATAACGAGGCCACGCTAGGGGCGTCATCACACTTAGAGCAAGGAATAAAGTGCGCCATTTTAGAAAACCGGTCAACTACAACAAAGATACTATCCCGGCCTCGTCGAGTCCTTGGCAGCCCTAACACAAAGTCCATCGATATATCAAGCCAAGGACGTAGAGGAGTGGGCAGCGGGGTGTACAACCCATGAGGTAGGAGCCGAGATTTGGCTCTCTTGCATTCTACACATTGGCCACAAGTTCTAGTCACATCCTTGCGCATTTTGGGCCAATAGAATTGCTCCTCCAATATTCCGAGGGTCTTTTCGACCCCAAAATGACCCATTAGACCGCCATCATGTGCTTCCCTCACAAACAATTCTCTCCAAGAGCTAGAGGGTACACACAATCGTCTACCTTTAAATAAGTAACCATCAAACTTGGCATAGGGATTTGAACCCCTAGCCGAATCCCACTTGTCCCTACCCCATTCTTCGCATTCCCTAAAGATAGGAGCAAAGTGAGGGTCCTTGGGATACAATTCTCTTAAACTCTCAAAACCCATCAACTTCGAAGACAAAGTGGCAACAAGCACATGCTTTCTAGACAACGCATCAGCAACAACATTCTCCTTCCCCCTTTTGTAATGAATTACATAAGGGAAAGTCTCAATAAACTCAATCCACTTAGCATGACGCCTATTCAACTTGTCTTGGCTCTTAAGGTGTTTCAACGATTCATGGTCCGTTCGTATCACAAACTCCTTAGGCCACAAATAATGCTGCCAATTGCCCAAGGCTCTAACAAGGGCGTACAACTCCAAATCATAAGTCGAGTAATTAAGAGTTGCCCCTTTGAGTTTTTCACTAAAATAAGCGACGGGCTTGCCTTCTTGCATTAAAACAGCCCCGATGCCAACCTTACTAGCATCACACTCCACTTCAAACATTTTATCAAAATCGGGCAATTGTAACAAAGGCGCCGAGATGAGCATAGCTTTCAAGGCTTCAAAAGCCTTAGCTTGCTCATCACCCCACTTAAAGGGTTGGTCCTTTCTAATAACCTCAGTCAAGGGTGCTGCTATGGAGCTAAAACCTTTGACAAACCTCCTATAAAAGCTTGCTAATCCATGAAAACTTCGGATTTCTCCAATAGTTTTAGGGATTGGCCAACTTCGTATAGAGTCTATCTTGGATTCGTCCACTTCCACGCCCCTTGAGCTCACGACAAAACCCAAGAAAATCACTTTATCAACACCAAAAGAACACTTCTCCATGTTGGCATACAACTTCTCCTTTCGGAGCACCTCAAACACACACCTCAAATGCATCACATGATCATCAATAGATTTACTATATACCAACACATCATCAAAGTAAACCACCACAAACTTCCCAATATAAGGCTTCATTACATGATTCATTAGCCTCATAAAGGTGCTAGGAGCATTGGTAAGGCCAAAGGGCATGACCAGCCACTCATATAGACCGAATTTGGTCTTGAATGCGGTCTTCCACTCATCACCGGGTTGCATGCGAATTTGGTGATAGCCACTCCTAAGATCCACCTTAGAAAACAAACAAGAGCCATGGAGCTCATCTAACATATCATCTAGTCTAGGGATTGGATGACGATACCTTATAGTGATTTTGTTGATGGCTCTACAATCGACGCACATGCGCCAAGTTCCGTCTTTCTTTGGTACCAAAAGCACCGGAACAGCACAAGGACTCATACTTTCTTTGATGTATCCCTTGTTGAGAAGTTCCTCAACTTGTCTCTCAAGCTCCTTAGTGTCCATGGGATTGCTCCTATAGGCCGGTTTGTTTGGAAGTTGTGAACCCGGCACCAAATCAATTTGGTGCTCAATTCCCCGAAGTGGGGGCAATCCTTGCGGAAGTTCTTTAGGAAATACATCTTCATAATCCTGCAACACACAAGAAATCAAAGGGGAAATGGAAGAATTAGCGGGGTTAGTATTTAAACAATGAGCCAAAAGCAACATAGGTGTGCCCACATCATGGTCCACGAAGAGTTCCTTCTTTCTAGCTAACATCACCACGTTTTCAGCCCCCTTTGAAGTTGAGGCAGTCACGGGTGACCCTACTGCCCCAACCACGGTTTCCCTTCCCTCTTCTTCTCTTTCGGATTTCTTCCCCTTTTCCTTCAACTCTCTCATCTTTTGGTGCCACTCATTTACTTGGGAGGGTGAAAGCGGGTGAAGTGTGACCTTTCGGCCATCCTTCTCAAGTGTATATCGATTGGTCCTCCCATCGTGTTTGGTAGACCTATCATATTGCCAAGGTCTACCTAACAACAAGTGACACGCTTGCATTGGTATCACGTCACAAAGCACTTCATCTTGGTAGTTTCCCACCTTAAAATGTATCATACATTGCCTTGTGACCTTTAGTTCACCACAGTCATTCAACCATTGTAGCTTGTAGGGACTAGTGTGCGGGGTAGTTGGTAACTTCAAGAAGTTAACCGTAGCCATACTAACAACATTTGTGCAACTACCACTATCAATCACCAAGGTGCACACACTTCCCTTTACAAGACATTTAGTATGGAATAGATTCTCCCTTTGACTAGGGTCATCTATCGCCTTACTAATCATGACGCGCCTAACCACAAAGTTGGGAACCACACACTCCCCTTCTTGAGGGTAAACATCTTCGCCCTCATCATCATATGGCCCATTCTCGGGTTCCTCTCCATCTTGAGGCTCGGCCTCATCTTCACTCTTCTTAAGATCCACCTCTTCACCAAGGTAATACACCCTCCCTTCCCGAAGGACCACATTGCGTCGGTTTGGACACTCATTGGCTTTATGTCCCCAACCTTGGCACTTGAAACATTGGAATCCTTTTGGGTTAGGGTACTTGTGAGCTTCTTGTTTTGGAGGAAGTTTGGGGTCGGCCTTGGGCTCGGGCAGCCTTGGAAGGCTGGATTGCCCCTTGTTTTTGGACCAACCCGAGGGGGCTGGTACCCTTGCCTTAAACGACGACCTCTCCTTTAGCTCTTTTTCAACCTCAATAGCCGCTTGGAAAATACCCTCAACGGTATCAAACTTGTGAAGTGTCAAATGAGTGGAGATCTCCTTGTTCAATCCACACTTGAACCGGATGACATCATGACTGATTTGCTCCCCACGATGGTCAAGGTTTAACATGAGTTGTTGAAACTCATCAAAGTATGCCATCACACTTTTGTTACCTTGACGTAAGTTGTACAACCTTGCAAGCAATTCATGGCGATAACTCTCGGGGAGGTACCTTTGCCTCATCAAGTATCTCAATCGATACCAAGGTGGTGGCTGCCCGTCAACTAGTGCATTACCAAACCGCTTGACGTACTCCCACCAAGTGTTAGCATAACCCTCAAAGTGAGCTATAGCATAACTTCCTTTCTTTTCTTCCGAGAGATCATTAACTTGGAAGACTTTGTCACAAGCCGATTCCCAAGCTAAGTATGCCTCGGGGTCACTCTCACCCTTAAAGAGCGGTAGACTCAACTTGATGGTGTTGATGCCTACATCTCTCTCATGGTGCCGGTTTCCTCTTTCTTCATATCCACGGTATCTCCGTTGAACTCCTCTGCCCCCTCTCACCTCCTCCTCCCTCATGTAAGTATCATCAAAGGCCCCGTACCCATCATACTCCTCCCTACCATACTCCTCAAGGTGGGCTGGTCGGTTTTGGTTATTTGGAATTTGATTTGGGGGTATTGGATTTTGTGGAGGTGGTGGTCTTTGGTTTAATGGAGCTTGGAATGGAAGGTTCGGATTTAGTGGTGGAATTTGACGTCCAAATCCCTCATGCGGGGTTTGGGAATTCTGGAAATGCGTTGGTCTATTGGGGTCACGGTTTGGAGGAAAATAGGTGGTGTGGCTTGCGGCATTTAGTGGAGCTTGGGGTGCATTTAGCATTTGGTGGACTGTTTCGGGGGTGATGGTTGCGGAGGAAGTCCTATCTTGTCCATTGGTTGAGACATGTAGAGGAGTAGAAGGACGAGAGTTCCTTTGACTCTCCACTTGTTCTAATCTCCCACTAATAGTCGACACTTCTCCCTTGATGGCTGCCAAGTCCCCTCTCACGGCCCCAAAGTCCGAATTTAACCTTTCAAGTGTCCGAGTAACGGCCTCAAGAGTGACCCTCATAGAGTCAAGTGCATTAGTATCCACGTTATGGGACGTGACCCCTTCCATTGTCGAGGTATTATACTCTTTAGATCACCACACGCTTGAGTTCCACAAGTGTTGTAAATTGGCTAGTAACCGTGAATCCTTTAAGGTATGAGTAAGCTCTTATCCGGAGTGGATTCTTGTTTGAAGACTCAAAGAATTCTTGTAGGACTAGGACCAAAAACAACAACGTGTTCAAAAGATAAAAGCACTCAAGTAAACGTTGACACGAACAAACGAATTCAAAGGACTAATTGACAATCTAGTAGGAATGTACTAGTTTGGTAATTAGTTCTAGAATCAAGTAAGGAAACTAAGAATCAACAATTAGAAACTAGAAAATTATCCAAAGTTGAGCTTAGGGGTGACGTGGCAGCATGCAATTGGCCTTGGGCCCACACGGTTTGTATATATATAACTTATACGTATTTTTTTTTTTTTTTTTTTTGTCACAAATCTGAAAATCAATATTCATACAACTTGTGAAGTATGACAATGTGTTTTGGAGGGAAAAATAATAGTCTTGTAGCCTTTTTCAACCTTTCAAACTCAAAGGGTTAGGTTTGATTACTATTCCCACAAAACAAGGCTCCTTGAATTAAGGAAGAGTGGTTGGCCAACTATGAAGTGATGGGTGCAAGTCTTTCACCAACAACTTTATGACTTGTCTTGCAACTTGAACACCACAAGATGAACAAGATGAACAAGTTTAAAAAATGAACACCTTACAACTTTCATCAACTTCTTCAAGCACATAATACACAACCACCAATTTTTTTTTTCATCAACAACATACAACTTTCAACCACTTCAAGTCACCACAACAATGGTCAAGTTTTCAAGCTCAACTTTTAGATCTAGACACTTTAGTGTTGGTGAGAAAGAAACCAACACTAGAAACACACTAAACAAGCAAAATAACACCTAGATCTAAACATACAACAACATCCTCGGATTTGTCTTCAATGGACTGATTTCCGATTTTTTTTTTTTTTTTTTTTTTGTTTAATCCGAGAACAAGCCCAAGATGGGTTGTGTGGGAACACAACCGGTCTTGCTCTGATACCAAATGATACAAGATCAAGTATGTATCACAAGATTTCAGCAACACCAACAAGAAAACCCAACAAACACAAGATTAACAAGTAAGCAACAATGCTAGTGAATCGAAAGAGCCCCACACGGCTTCACTAGACTTCAAGATCTCAAAGACAACAACAACAAGATAATGAAAAGATAGATAACTTGACATATAATATTCAAGAGACTAAGAACCCTAACATCAAGAGAGGACCCTAAGACTATTGAATATAAACACCAAGCTCTTACTTGGACCAAGAGGAACTCAATGACCTCAAGACCCTAGTTTCTAGCCAAAACACAACACAAGCTTCCTTCTAGCAAGCTTGTGGCCGAATCTGCCTCTCAATGGAAGAGAGAGAGAAAGTGAAATATTACAAGTCTTTGTCTTGAAATTACAATGAGAAAACTAAGGCAAAATAATTCTAGGCTTGTCTATTTATATTACAAGCCAAATGAAAGACAAAAATGACCTTATGGGCCATGTGGAGCAGCCGGCCATGGAGTGTAAAAACATTACACTTCAAGGCCCATCTTCACACCTTAAAACATTTAGACCCTTAGGTGGTTCAATAACCAACTCACACACGGCCATTTGCATGAATACGGCTTGGAGTTTTTGTAACTCCCGGGCTTGACTTCGTGTGAATGGTCGGGTACTTGTTGGACAGCTTGTCCCACCCGTATCAATCCTCAGACAGATGGACAAGCAGAATGTACTATCCAAACACTTGAAGATATGCTACGAGCTTGTATATTAGACTTTAAAGGTAGTTGAGATAATCATTTACCTCTTATTGAGTTCACCTACAATAATAGCTATCATTCAAGCATCAAGATGGCCCCTTATGAAGCTCTATACGGGAGAAAGTATAGGTCACCAATTGGGTGGTTTGAAGTAGGTGAGACTATTTTATTTGGACCAGACCTTGTTCATCAAGCCATGGAAAAGGTTAAGGTGATACAACAACGGCTAGGAGTAGCACAAAGTCGACACAAATCATATGCCGATGTTAGAAGAAGAGGGTTAGAATTTGCTATCGGTGATTGGGTATTTTTGAAAGTGTCGCCAATGAAAGGGGTGATGCGATTTGGAAAAAAAGGAAAAGCTAAGCCCACGCTATATAGGACCATATATGATTATCTGAAGATTTGGCCAAGTTGCATATGAGTTGGAACTACCCCATGAACTCTCCACAGTTCATCCAGTATTTCACGTCTCAATGCTTCGAAAGTGCATAGGAGATCCATCTCATATTACTCCTACTGAAGAAGTACAAATTACGGAAGATCTCACCTATGAAGAAGTACCTATTGCTATTCTGGATCGACAAGTTAAAAAGTTAAGAAATAAAGAAGTAGCTTCCGTAAAAGTACTTTGGAGGAATCAACAAGTAGAAGAGATCACATTGGAAGCTGAGGAAATGATGAAATCTAAGTATCCTCAATTATTTGAAACTGAAGTGGAAGCCTTAGATGCTGAATTGGAGCAATAACAAATAAGTATATATATATATATATATATATATGATACTACCATTCGAGGACGAATGTTCCTAAGGGGGAAAGGATGTAACTAGGCATGTGCACGAGTCGATTCGGATCGAATTTAGCCATTATCGAATTGAAATTTCAAGTTTCAATTTGTTAAAATCCTTATCCTAACTCAATTCATTCTAGGTCCAATTCGATTCATTTTTATTATTTCAATTCGATTTTATGAATCGATTTATTCGATTTTGAAATTTCAACAAGCAACTATTTTCATTTCAATTTTAGAGCAAACATGATTTAAAAAAAATCTTAAAATTAGGCCATAAGTAACCTAAAATAACATTGCATTGCAAGTTTGAAGTGGAATTGAAATCTGTAATTGTGAGCCGTGACTCTTAGTTTAAGAGATTAGGATTTAGGTCTGTACTCTTGAAGTTGTAACTGGTAAAATGTAAATGATAAAAAAGGTGTAGGATGTAGGTTTCATAATTAAAAAATACTCTAATATGGGTCTGGGCTATTGTGAGTCTGCATTAGGTTTTAAGTTTGTAAGTAATTAATAAACACTAAATATCATATATATGTGTATAAATTTCGATTTTCGAACCGATTTGAATTGTAAACACTTAAACCAAATTCGATTCAAAAAATCAAAATAATCTAAAATTAAATTCGTAAATCGATTCAAATTGTATAATTCAAATAGAATTATCCAAAATTTTTCGAATCGATCTGAATACTCGAATTGATTCGATTTGTGCACAACCCTAGATGTAACACCCCGTACATTTCCAAAACTTATACGACCAACCTAGCATGGATAAAAGTATTTAAATTTGAGATAATAAGGACATACTTAAGTGTAAAGTTAAAGTTAAGTGGTGGATTAAGGTAGAAGGATTAAGATGTTGGAAAAAGGGGAGAACATAAATGAGGTGCTTCCGTGACTTAATTAAGATAGTAGGTGTATCACCTACTAAAACTATTGGACTGATTTGGACAGATTTAATAACCAAGTAGGTGCATCACCTACCTGGACTATTTTTTGACCAAAATTGGCTAAGGATGTCTGGAAAAGAGGCGGTCCAAGGAGGGTGTATATATACATCATTTCAGATTGTTTTTCCTCACAATACACTTGCAAATTCCAGCTTTAAACAAAACACTCCCAACCCCAAAAATCAGCCGCCCTAATTTCCCTTTAGGGTTCTTGGGTGAATCCTCCACTTTACAAGCCTTGGTTAGTGTTTACCCTTGTAGATTAATGTAATATATGTATAAGAAAGTGTGAAAGTCAGTTTGGTTATGTTTAAAATGTATAGAGCAGTCCCTTAATTAGTTGGCAGTCCACTTGTGTTAGTTTTACTGAATTTGTCTTCCTTGTGGTTTGAACTTGTATAGGGGCTTAAGGTGTTGAAGAAATTAAGTTAGGAGGATAAATTTTCAGTATATTAAAGTGTGGTTCTTCCCCTAAATCGTTCCTAGTATGTATGGCTAGTAAATGGAATGTTTGGTGTAGTGAAAAGAGAATGTTCTCTTGTTATGTTAAAGTGAATTTTGGAACTATTGTGTACTGTTTTTGGTATGTTACTGTGGAAGGCAGTAGGGTGACCTTATGGGATGAATATATGGAGTTTCATTGGAGTGTAAATGTAAGGATAAACTAGGTAGGTAATCCTATCGGTTTGTAACGTTTATGTCAACATATGGGCTGTTTTGGTAGCATTGTTGTGGTGAGGCAGTGGGCTGCCGTGTAGGAGCTGGAATAGACTTACGTGGAAGTATAAAGGAGGTTGGAATGAGATACTATGTGTTGGGGTGGTTGAAAAAATTTTACTTCCCGTTAAGTAGTTAGTTACCGCCTTGTAAACCTATAATGTGATTAGCTTTTAATGTAACTCCACTATGTACTTATATTGTAGAGTAACACATAAGGATGGAGTTGAATTGTTGATACAATCCAAATCCGGCCAAACTGTTCACGAGAAGTCAAGCACGAGAACTCCAAGCACTTCAAGAAATGTCCATGAAACGAGAGGTACTTGATGGCATCCTACTACCATCAAAAGGGTGCTACGTGGTGGTGATTAAATCTAAAGATGATCAAGGGGCTTTGGAGGGATCAAACGGAAGCCAAGGAAGGAAAATGGCACCTGGAGTGCACTGGAAGGCTCACCTGTGGCCTTGACCTGCGTGGGTAGGTGCCCATCTGCGTGGGCAGGTGGCCTAGTTCGGCTGCCAAGTTAAATTTAAAAGGAATGGGTCACTTTTGGGCCCAAGTATGTAATAAATGACCCATGGGTATAAATACCCCAAACCATGCTTTATTTTCCTTAGTTTTTCTTGAATATTGATGAACAAATCTCTTGAGAGAGTTTTTGGTAAGCGTTTGTTGAAGGTTTTGCTTAGTAACGCGTGGTTTCGAGGGCGTTTTGATTCCCTCTTGGTCACCGTAGGAATTAGGTGTAGTTGGTAAATGTAATTCGAGGGTTCTAGGGTTTAATATATCCTATTGTTCTTGAATACTCATCTACTTGTGTCTAATTTTTCATCTATCTATTCATCTTTTCGGTTCTTAGTTAAATTCTAGTTTTCATAGTTTTTCAGTTATCAATTGTTGTAGTCACGTGGTGTGAAGTTAAGGTATGTAAGGTTACTCTTTTTCGTATCCTTTGGCATCATATATTGTCCACCTAGCTAATGGCCTTGTTTCCACTCCAAAATGTTCTAAAGTGCCTCAATATATATTTACTATCAAATTTCAGATGTTCTCTTTTGTTGTTCCAAAAAGGATCCATAATGTTATAACCACCACTATAACAACTTCAAAGATTAAATAAAGTAAGTAACTCAATATGGTTATGTTCGGGTGGAAGCTCGAGGGGGCTTAAAGCCCAGCATAGAGATGATCCCAATTTATTATGTATGGGTGGCAGCTCGAGGGGGCTTAAAGCCCAGCATAGAGACGATCCCACACTATGTTACCACTGATCAGTTGGGTATATGTATGGCATGCCTGATAAAGACAAGAAAAGTAAAGAAAGAAAAAGAGAAGTAATGAATGTAATGTATACTGTTCCACGATTGCAGTAAAGGTGGTTTATCAGTATTATCTATTCACTGGTATCTGATTCCATTTGAGTTCTTATATTTTATACAGTTAATTTTAGCCTTATATACTCAGTACATTCTTTCGTACTGACGTCCCTTTTGCGGGACCCACCTTTCATGCTACAGGTACAGGAGCTAGTAGGTCTCTCCAATAGGAGCACATGATATCTAAAGGCTATTGGTGAGCTCCAGGTTGATTTGGGGCTTTCCGAGTCAGTTGTATGTATTTTGGGTATTGTATAGCAGTGACATGTAAGGCGGGGGTTTGTCCCGACCTTATCTAAGTCCATGTTTTTGTTTGTAGAGGCCTTGTAGACATTATAAAGTCTAGCATGGTAGTGGTTCGTCTTTTATATGTTGTGGCCCCAACGGCCAAGTCTTGTATATCTATTTGGTATCCACCTACTAGGTTTACTTTACTGATATATCATGTCCATTCACTACAGCATATCTGTTAGCTCAATTACATGCATAAGAAATACATGAACGTAGGTTGGTTCTCTCGGGACTTACGGCTCCGGGTGCCAGTCCGCCCAATGGGATTTGAGGCATGACAAAAGATAGCTTGGAGTCAAGGGAACTATTGGAGAGTCCATCGTGGAGCTAAACAATGACCTGGGGCCACCTGAGCCCTGACCTGCGGCCATAGGTCATCCATCTGTGCTAGCAGGTGGCCATTTTAGCCTGTCCAGAGGCACCTGCGGCCTCACATGCGCCAGCAGGTGCCCCACCTGCGTGGGCGAATGCCCAATTTTCTAAAATGGGTTACTTTTGGGCCCATTAAATGTAATAAAAGGCCCAAGGCTATAAATACTAGTTTCCTTTTCATTTTCCTTAGTTTTTTTTGATGATATTGATATTGTAAGACAAAAAGATTAGGTTGACTTTTGCCTAGAAACGGTGTTTGCGAGGGTGTTACGATTCCCTCCTGGTCGTTCGTAGGAGATTAGGTTCTTGTTGATAATCAAATTAGGGGTCTTTGAATTTAAGATATTCATTGGTTCCTATTTTCTTATCTTCTTGTGTCAATCTAACTATCTTTATCTATCTATCCTTTATTTTTTCGCATTTCAATTCTAACATTTCTTTAGTTTTCGTGTTTGATTTTAACTTTCGTATTTTGGGGCTTATCAGCCCTCAAGAAGAGCTACATCATTAACATGATCTACACCGCTAGGTAGTGGACTAGGAGTGATTTCATCATCTTCAAACAAGATACTTAAAGAGAGAAGGATCAATCCATAAAGGAAAATTAGAACATGTAAGTTCACTCTCAAAAAGACAATTATCAAGTTTCAAAGAAGTTTCACATGCATGATCATCCCTATGAGCCAAGCAAGCAATAGGATCTTCATTAAGAGGCATGCTCAAAGGGTCACTCCTATTCAATTGACCAACATTAACAACATCATCACTAACTTGAGGTTCACTAATCACATCACAAACACCCTCAAGTAATGGACTAGATTCACACACAAGCTGATCAACACCATTTTCACAAGACAATATACTAGCATTCAACATAAAGGTCTCAACACTAGGTGGACTCAAATTAATCTTACAAGAAGAGTCAATTCGGTCATCAATAAGATCAACTAGTGTATCCGCACTCTTAACATGTACATTATCATCACGAGGTAAAGAATCATTAGGCTCACATATGGATAAGCTATCAATCACACTCAATGGTCTACTAGCCACACAATGATCTTTCACATTTATTAAAGTGCAAGAGTTAGCTTTGTTACCTTGGAACTCATGAGAAGATTCTTCTTTACCTTGGGGTAAGGCTCTTACTTTTGAGAGGTAAGAAACTATCTTATCCATCACATCCGTAGATGTCGACTCCTTGTTGGAAACTTGTGTTTCTTCATTCTCCACTATCATACCTACACAAGTGTCCTCACTAAGATAAGGACAAAATAAAGAGTTAGATTGAAGTTGTGGTAACCCCCTCACTTCACTCCTCATAACCTCTCTTTTTTCCTACCTTGGGTTACCACTTTGCACTCTCTTACTCCTCTCAATCTTTTGTCTCTCATTATCAAGGGGCTTGGAGTAATTGGTCACATTTTCTTGAGGCTTGGGAAGGGTAGGTGGAAAGAGATGATTTCCCCATTGGTCCACTACAATCTTAGGCCAATTTTTCTCATTTGAGACTCTATGTTTCCCAAACCAATTAGCGCCCAAGAATAAGTGTCCAAAGTCCAAGGGAAATATATCACACCATACCTCCTCATAGTACTCATTTCGGGTGAAGAAAACCTTCACACTCTCAGACACCCTATATGATACAATCCAAATCTGGTCCAAACCGTTCACTAGAAGTCAAGCACAAGAGCTCCAAGCGCTTCAAGGAATGTTCATGAAATGAGAGTTACTTGACGACATCCTACTACCATCAAAAGGGTGCTACATGGTAGTGATTGCATCTATAAGATCAAGGGACCTTGGAGGGATCAAACGGAAGCCAAGAATGGCAAAATGGCACATGGAGTGCACTGGAAAGATCATCTGCGCTCGCAGGTGAGCCATATGCGTGCGCAGATGGTAGGCAGTGGCACCTGCGGCCCTGACCTGCATGGAAAGGTGCCCATCTGCGTGGGTAAGTGGCCTATTTTTGATGCCAAGTTAATTTTTAAATGAATGGGTCACTTTTGGGCCCAAGTATGCAATAAATGACCCATGGGTATAAATACCCAAACCATGCTTTATTTTTCTTAGTTTTTGCTTGAATATTGATGAACAAAGCTCTTGAGAGAGTTTTTGGTAAGCGTTTGTTGAAGGTTTGCTTAGTAACGTGTGGTTTCGAGGGCGTTTCGATTCCCTCTTAGTCACCGTAGGAATTAGTTATTAGTTGATGAATGTAATTTGAGGGTTCTAGGGTTTAATATATCCTATTGTTCTTGATTACTCATCTTCTTGTGTCTAACTTTTCATCTGTCTATTGATTATCTTTTCAGTTCTTAGTTAAATTCTAGTTTTCGTAGTTTTTTTATTATTATTTGATATCTGATACAAGCCAAATCGGCATAAACCTTTTAAGGACTATAATTCAAGACCGACACAAAGGGATCCTAGCCATGATCATGTCAAGGATACAAGGATACATTTGGAGGACTCTTTTCAAGCTCCCAAGAGTTCAATACCATGTGTGGAGGGTAGCTTGGAGTCAGGAGAAGCAAATCACCTCGATACCTCTACTAGAACGCAAGCACGAAAACTACAAACACTCTGAGGTTTATTGATGAAGTTAGATGTGTTTTAAACCATCTTGACACCATTTAAGGAGTGTTGTGTGATGCCCAATGCATTCAAGATTGATCGAAAGCCATTGGAGAGGTCGTCGGAGAGTTAGGAGGAGCCAAATGGTGACCTGGGGCCACCTGTGCCCTGACCTGCGGCCGCAGGTCATCCACTTGCGCCAGCAGGTGGCTTCTAGTGGCACCTGCGGCCTCACATGTGCCAGCAAGTGCCCCATCTGCGTGTGCGGATGCCCCAACTTGCTGAAATGGGTCACTTTTGGGCCCATTAAATGTAATAAAAGGCCCAAGTCTATAAATACTAGTTCCTAGCATTATTTTCCTTAGTTTTTGATGAATATTAATGTTCTGAAACTCTTGAGAGAGTGTGAGTGCTTGGAAAAGCGTATGTTGACTTTTGCCTAGAAACGGGGTTGCGAGGGAGTTACGATTCCCTCAAGGTCTTGGTAGGAATAGGGTGCTTAGTGAAGGATTTATCAATTGAAGTTTTAGGGTTTAATATACCCTTTGGTTTCATTGATTTCTGCTTTTTGTGTCTTATTATCTATCTTAACTCTATCCTTTACTTTTCGTATTTTCAATTTCTATCGTTTCCATTAGTTTTTGTGGTTGATTTTAACTTTCGTATTTTAAGGGTTATCATTTGGTATCAGATCCGAGCTTGAGTTCGTCCCCACGAATTCAATCTTGGGTTGTGAGATTGAAGAAAATCGAAAATCAAAAAAAAAAAAAAAAAAAAAGGTGAAAAATCTGAAATTTTTGTTTTTGGAAATTTCCAAAAAAATTTCAAGTTTTGTTTTTGAGTTTTCTTGAAGTTTCAACACTAGATTTGCTTCCTCTAGTGTTATTAGAGGCGGAATCTTGAGCTTTGGATGTGTTTTGAGTAGATTTGAAGAAATCCTAATGTTGTGTTCTTGAGTTTGAAGAAAATTGAAAAAGGGTTTCTCGATCTTGTAATTTTGGTGTGGATTTGAGGTTTGAAAATAGTTGGAAAACATTTCCCAAACCAAAAGAACCCTAAATCTGAAAGTTAGTACTATTTGGAGAAGCTTTGAAGATCTAAAAATTTTGGGTTTGAAGCTTGAAGAAATATTCAAATGGGTTTGAAAAATCTGGAAATTTTGGTTGGAATTTGAGGCCTAAAATCACTTGGGTTGTGTTCATGAGGTTGAAAGGAGTTTGGGTTTAAAATTTCGTGGGTTTTCGAGCTAAAATGAGGGAGTTATGAATTTTGGATCTTCAAATTGTTCTTCATGTTCTTGAAGAAGTTCATATCTTCAAGAGAAAGATTCATACAAATGGTGTGCTAGATCCAAAAGGGAAGAAAGAAAAAAGTGTTTGGGTGTTAGTACAAAAGAATATTCAAAAGAAAAGAGAATATTCTAAGAGAGAGAACCCAAAAGGACCCACAGAAAGGACAAAATCGGAGCATCCAGTGAATCTGTCCAGGGCATCTGTGCCCACCATCTGCGCCCGCAGATGGCACCTGCGGTCTTATGTGGCAGCGCAGGTCACTCCAGCAAGGCTCTGTCTCCACCTGCATTGGCCCATCTGCGTGGGTAGGTCATGGCCTGCGTCCGCAGGTCATTCCAGTATACCAAAACAATCTAAAATCTCATTTTAATTAGGTTCCATTATCTTGTTTCAATTCTTGATTCTTTATTTCAATTTTTGATTCCTAAACTAATTTTCAACTAGTAATTATCCTACTTAGTTGTTAATTAGTTCTTGAGTCCTATTTCCTTCTTCGTCCCTTTTCTTTGTGTGCTTTTCTAGTTTTTGTTTCATAGTTATTTCTTGATTCAAGTACATTAGTTTGTAATCGAGTCGTTCATCCTTCCCTTATCAAGAATCTATTCAGGCCAAGAGTAGCAATCGACCCCTTGTGAGCTACCAAAGTATAGGCAAACGACAACATAAGCCGCTTTAATTGTGAGGCAATTGCTAGTGCTAATTCAACACGAGTGGTTGTGCGCTTTTATTTTACTAACGGTAACATTGTTTATTGTGTTTGTTGAGTGTCTTAATTGCTAGGTACAATGGCTTCGAAGAAAGAAACTCAAATTCCCATGAGAAGTGACACGTCGAAATGTATATGGGAAAAGATTGAGTTCATGAACCATACAATGGGAGCAATGGAAGGTCGTTTAAACTCCATGGTTGGTATCATGTCAAGCATGGTTGGTGAAATGGCGAACATTGAGGAGTCCTTTGATTCCATGGATTCTACTTCCCAAACCAACTCACAAGTATCACCAAGTGGGCAAGTCCAAAGTTCCTTAATCAGAAAATGTAATTTGGTGATCTTGGAAGGAGATGGTGATCAATTGGAGTTAGATTGGAGTTTATCTCGTGCATTAAGACACGTAGTGTGGGAACCTTCGAAAGGGGAACTTGACCAAAGTAAAAACCTATGTCATACAAGGTTCGAGATCATGGGAAATGTATGTTCCTTAGTCATTGATTGGGAGAGAAGCATTAATTTCGTGTCTTGTGCACTTGTTAATGTAATGAAACTTCCCACACAAAGGCACCCCAAACCTTACAAGCTCCAATGGTATGAAGAGAATGGTTCAATAGAGGTGACCGAGCAAGCAATCATTAACTTTAGAGTGGTCAAGTATCAAGATGAAGTACGATGTGATGTGATGCCCATGAGATCATGTCATATGTTGCTCGGTAAGCTATGGAAAGTTGATAGGTCGGTTAAACATCGAGAGAATTCCAATAAATATGTACTTGTATTTGGAGGACAAAAGCATAGTCTTGAGCCTTTGACAAGTGAGTAGGGACTATGAGATAATAAAAGGGTTCCGGGAAGTATTGAAGAAGGAGGAAGTAGAGAAGAGGGAAAGGGAAGTGTCCCTTGTACAAGGAAAGGAAGGCTTGGCTCAAAGAGGAGAGTTGATTAAGATTGATGAGCCAAGTAGTTGCTTCAAAGAAGTGGGCAAGGAACACTTCATTGTGGGACTTGTCAACACTAATCCCTTGCTGCCCACTAACCTTGATGCTAGCCTTTTACCTAGTATCACCCCTTCTCTTGTGCATGTACATGAACTTCCAAAGGAGGACCCAAGGAGAGTTCCTTACTAACATATGCTTGAAGACCTAACAGAGTTCTTGGCTAAGAATTCCAACTTCGGGAAGAGTGATGAGGACTTCCCAAAGGAGAAAATGAGCTCCCATGTTGAACACCAAGGTGAAGACCATACTTTGTATGAGCCACAATGTAACAATGCTAACCCTTGCACTTCTCTAAACTTGGAATGTCTTGATGTGGCAAGTAGCCAAGTGAGTGTAATTGGTGGCTTGTCTAATGTTGAGCATAATGAATCTTCCCTTTGTGATGCTCTTGATAGCACTATGTTGCATGATGATCAAGTTCGTGTTGTGAGTTTGCAAACACTAGTTGATCCTATAGATGACCGAATTGACTCTTCTAGCAAGATCAATTTGTGTCCACCTAGTGCTAGAATTTATAACTTGAATGAGGTCCCATTGCCATGTGATAAGAGTATTCACACACTAGTTGACCCTTGTGAAAATCAAGGTGAGTCTATGTTGGCATGTGAAGGGCCTACAACTAATGAAGGTGTGTGCATTGATCAACTTACTTGTGAACCTAATCCACTACTTGAGCGTATGTGTTGTGTGCTTGATGAGCTTTAAGATAGTGATATTGTTGATAAAGTTGATCATGTGAATAGATATGATTCTTTGAGCATGTCATGTGATGAAGATCCTATTATTAGACTTGCTCATAGATATCATGTGAATGAGGATGTAGTGAGAGATGACATGTATCTTTTTGAGAGCGAGATTGCATGTTTTGATTCCTTACCTTTGGTTATTGATCCTCTCTCAAAGAAAGATGTCTTGTTTGAAAATAATGAGATCACTCCTTGCATGACACCTAGGGGTGTGCAATGTGATATGCTTAAAAAGAGGGATGGTATGCTTAAGATTCACTTGTTATTTTATTTCTTGAAATCCATTAAGAATATAAGATTGAGTGAAGATTGTGCTAATTATCCAATGTTTGATAGTGATCTCTCGCTTGTGGAAAAGAATGATCAATTGGGTGAAGATAGTCTTGATTTGCTTGAACATTTAAGGAACCCAACTAATGATTGTTCTTTTGAAAATAATTTTGATAGTGATCCTTTGTATCCCCACCCTTGTTTGATAAATGTGAGGAGGAATTGTGTGATTTTTATAATGACTTGAGTCATGACCTCATTGATGTTGGTGGTGGTTTGTGTCTACTTGAGGATTCCTCCCTTGAAAAAGGTGTTATTTGCCTAGAAATTTCTTCTACTTCTTCTTTGTGTGCTTCCTTTATTGAGGATACTCCTGGTAATGATCTTGAATCTAATAGTGAGTACATGCATGAGGACACCTTAGTTGAAGTTAACTTGGGTGACACCTTTCTCTACCCTCTCTTTGCTTATGAAATTGTCAATCATAGCGTAGAGGGTATGTATATTTGTGAGGTTGACACCCTTGGTGAAAATGGGTATTGTCTTGACCCATGTTCTTGGATACTTCTCCCATTTGACCCCGGTGACCTCTTGGAATGTGGTGGTTGTTATACACCCAACTTGGTGCTTGGTCAAGATGACAAGCCAAATTTAATTGAGGTTGTTGGTATTCTTCCCTACGATGAAAAGTCTTTCTTCAGGATTTACAATCTACTTGATAGACTCAAGTTGTGAATGGGAGACATGTCCAACAACGATGAGTGTTCTTTAAAGAAGGGGAGTAATGAAATGGTCCAAGAGAATTCGCCATTGTGTGTTTCCATCCTTGACCAAGGTTTTATGACTTGTAGGTCAAAGAGTGAGTTTTCTCGTGAAAGTACTTTGGTTGAATTCCATTCATGTAATACCGTTCTTTGTTGCTCGATTGAAATTGATGATCCCTTTCTCAAAGGTGGTATCATTCTTGAGAACCCCAGGGCAAATGTGTCATTGGCACTTTTGGGTATTGCTTATATACTTGCATCCTTCTTTGACACACTTGTGCTTAAGTTGTATGGACCACAACTTGTGGATTCTAAGTTGATTACTTGTTTGTGGGAGAGTCCATGGTTGTTAAAGACTTCTTGCCACCTTCATAAGGTTGAGCAATTTGAAGTGTCAAGTGGGACTCTTGGAAGCATGCTTATCATCAAAAGAGGGAACTAAATTCCTTGGGAGAACCAATTGTCTTGGATTCATTTACTGTATAAAAGGTTCTCCATTGTCCCTAGTAGCATGATTCCATTGTTTGAACTTCTTTCCCTTGGGGGGTTGTTTGGAAAAGAGAGGTTCTATGTGCTTGAAATGCCTCTTTCTCTCTTTGTGTGTTCCTACTCATGAGCACACCTTGGATGGGATTAGTGTCCTTAGCACCTTTTTTTATTACCTTTTTGCATATGATGTTATTCATAACCATGTTAAATCAACATCTTATGTGGGCATGAATTGCTTAGGAAGGAAAAATATCATGTGCCAAAATGAATTGAATCCATCCTTGAGTGTATTAGTTGCTAAATCTCTTGAGTCATGTGGTATTCTTGTATATGGCAATGCCATAGATGAGATTTCTATGCTTAATTCCTTTCTATACTACCTCTTGGCTTATGATGATGTCCATGCTAGTCGTGGAATTATTTTATCTAGAGGTAGGCCTATTTTATCTAGAGGTAGGCCCTTTGGTTGGTCCACTTGTTTGAGTAATGGTGCAATGTGGGTCTCTTATATCTTTGACCCCAGAAAACTCATGTGGACTTTTGAACCATTGGTGTCACCACCTTTGGTGTGGTATCTTGGAGAGGTATTGAAACAATTGTGTCGTATGGCTCCAAAAATGAATGTGATCTTACCTACTTGGTTTGTTGATGCCATTACGACCTTTGTGTTTTCCTTATCTCTTGGTGTTCTTCATAGCCAGTTCCTTTGTACCATTTTCAATAAGCTTTTTATGTTAAACACAAAGGATCCTTGGTTATATGTTAAGTGTGTTCCTCCTTGGCTTGGTGATAAACTTGTTGTTGCTAACCCTAACCCTCATGCCATGAGGATACTGTGCTTGCTTATTTTCCCTATGGTTTTGCAGGATTTGGATTCGAGGTCGAATCCTTTTCAAGAAGGAGAGGATGATACAAGCCAAATCAGCATAAATCTTTTAAGGACTATAATTCAAGGCCGACACAAAGGGATCCTAGCCATGATCATCTCAAGGATACAAGGATATATTTGGAGGACTCTTTTCAAGCTCCCAAGAGTTCAATACCATCTGTGGAGGGTAGCTTGGAGTCAAGAGAAGCAAATCACCTCGAGACCTCTACTAGAAGGCAAGAATGAAAACTACAAACACTCCGAGGTTTATTGATGAAGCTAGATGTGTTTTAAACCATCTTGACACCATTTAAGAAGTGTTGTGTGATGCCCAATGCATTCAAGATGGATCGAAAACCATTAGAGAGGTCGTCAGAGAATTAGGAGGAGCCAAATGGTAACCTGGGACCACCTACGCCCTGACCTGCGGCCACAGGTCATCCACTTGTACCAGCAGGTGGCTTCCAGTGGCACCTGCGGCCTCACATGCGCCAGCAAGTGCCCCATTTGCATGCGCGGATGCCCCAACTTGCTGAAATGGGTCACTTTTAGGCCCATTAAATGTAATAAAAGGCCTAAGGCTATAAATAATAGCTCCTACCTTTATTTTCCTTAGTTTTTGATGAATATTAATGTTATAAACTCTTGAGAGAGTGTGAGTGCTTGGAAAAGCATATGTTGACTTTTGCTTAGAAACGGGGTTGTGAGGGAGTTACGATTCCCTCAAGGTCTTCGTAAGAATAGAGTGCTTAGTGTAGGATTTATCAATTGAAGTTTTAGGGTTTAATATACCCTTTGGTTTCATTGATTTCCTCTTTTTGTGTCGTATTATTTATCTTAACTCTATCCTTTACTTTTCGTATTTTCAATTTCTATCGTTTCCATTAGTTTTTGTGGTTGATTTTAACTTTCGTATTTTGGGGGTTATCAGTATCAGAGCCGAGCTTGAGTTCATTCCCACAAATTCAATCTTGGGTTTCGTTACCAAAAAATTAAAAAAAAAAAAAAAAGGTCCAAAAATGTTTTTTAGAAAATCCCAATTTTTTTTTGTTGTTTTGAGTCTTGTTTGAGTTTCTACTGTTAGATTTGTCTCGTCTAACAATATTTAGGTCGAAATCTTGAGATTTAACCTTGATTTGAGGTGATTTAGAGAAAAACCCCAATGATGAACTTGTGTTCTTGAGCTTGAAGAAAATAGAAAAGTGGGTTTTTAGATCTTGTTGATTTGGTGTGGATTTGAGGGTTGAAATTGTTAGAAAAGTGTTTCTCACTTTAAAGGGGCCCCAGATCTGAAGTTTCATGGATTTTCGAGCCAAAATGAATTAGTTGGAAAAATTTGAAGTTCTTGGTGTTCTTGAGGATATTCAAATCTTCAAGAAGAAGAATCCTCAAAAAGGTGCTGTTTGATCCAAGAAAGAAAGAAGAAAGGAAAGAAAAGTTGTTGGTACAAAGGGATATCCAAAAGGAAAAAGAATATTCTAAGAAAGAGAGTCAAAGAGGGCCCACATGAGAGAGATTTTCAGAGCTTCCAGGTGCACTGCCTGGCCTCACTTGCGCCCAACCTGCGCACACAGGAAGGTCATTTGTGGCCGCAGGTGACTAACGCAGGTCACCTGTTGAGTTTCTATTTTCACCTGCGTTTGCTCACCTGCGTCGGCAGGTCACAAGCTGCGTCCACAGGTCAACCAAAACGCATCTCGACACTTAAAAATCAACTTTGCTCAGGTTCCATCCTTTTAGTTTCATCCCTTGATTCCTAATCTCAATTCTCGATTCTACAACTAATTAACAACTAGTAATTCACCTACTTAGTTGATTGATTAGTTCTTGAGTTCATTTTCTTTCTTTGTCCTATTTCTTTTTGTGCTTTTCTAGTTTTCTTTTCGTCGTTAATTCTTGATTCAAGTCCGTAAATATTTCTTTTGAGTCTTTCAAACAAGAATCTAATCCGATCAAGAGTAGAGAATTGACACCTCGACTACCACCTGGAGAATAAGCCAATCTTCAACATTTACGAATCCAAGTGTGAGGCATACAAAGGTGTGTAGAGTTGTGAGGTTCTTTATTTAACGCTAACTTGATTGTTATTTGTATTAGTGTCTTTTTCTAAAAGGTACAATGGCCTCGGAGGGTGAGACACCACCAACTAGGGATGTCAACACTTCAAATGAAATCTTGGCGGCAATTGAATCATTAAACCATCAAATAGAATCCATGGACGGTAGAATGGGAGCCACGGAAGGTCATATGACCACACTCCAAGGAAGTGTGTCTACCATGGGTGGAAAGATAGTGAACATGGAAGGTCGTCTAAACTCCACCCAATCCACTCCTCAAAACTACCATGCCTCATCTAGCGGACATGTTCAAGACATATCCGCTACTATCTTCTGGGAAACACTGCACCAAATGTTCAATCCACCGAGACAAACACAAGAAATACTTTAAAGGCGAGGAGAAAGTATGTGCCGAAAAGGTATAGACATGAGTTACTTGTCAAGTTGTACAGTCTAAGGCAAGGGAGCAAGAATGTCTTAGCTTACTTTGATAAGTTTCAACAATTGATCTTGAAACTTAAATATCAAGAGAATGCGGAACATTCTCATCCATTTTAAGGTTGGTTTGAACAAAGAAATCTCCTCATCCATGACTTGCCATAAGTTTGCTACCTTAGCAGAAATCTTTCAAGCGGCCTTAGAAGTTGAAAGGGACATCAAGGAGCGGACATCTCTCAAACCCAAGGGGTACTCATCCACTAATCCATGGAGTAAGAGCAAAGAGGTAGCCCAACTTTCTTTGGGATGGAACAAGAATAAGGACATCAACAAGTCTTATGACAAAAAGCCCGTTGTCACGCCTCAAATCCCATTGGGGCGGACTGGCACCCAGAGCCGTTAAGGCGAGAGAACCAACCTACGTTCATGTATTTCTTATGCATGTAATTGAGCTAACACATATGCTGTAGTGTATGGACATAATATAGCGGTAAAGTAAACTGGGTAGGTGGATACCAAATAGATATACAAGACTTGGCCGTTGGGGCCACAACATCTAAAAGACGAACCACTACCATGCTGGACTTTATAATGTCTACAAAGCCTCTAAAAACAAACACATGGACTTAGCTAAGGTCGGGACAAACCCCCGTCTTACACGTCACTGCTATATAATACCAAAAACATATACAACTGACTCGAAAAGCCCCAAATCAACCTGGAGGTCACCAATAGCCTTTAGATATCCTGTGCTCCTATTGGAGAGACCTACTAGCTCCTGTACCTGTAGCATGAAAGGTGGGTCCCACAAGAGGGACGTCAGTACGAAAGAATGTGCTGAGTATATAAAGCTAAAAGTAACTGTATAAAATATAAGAACTCAAATGGAATCAGATACAAGTGAATAGATAATACTGATAAACCACCTTTACTGCAATCGTGGAACCGTATACATTACATTCATTACTTCCCTTTTTCTTTCTTTACTTTTCTTGTCTTTATCAGGCATGCCATACATATACCCAACTGATCAGTGGTAACATAATCTGGGATCATCTCTATGCTGGGCTGTAAGCCCCCTCGAGCTTCCACTCATACATAATAAATCGGGATCGTCTCTATGCTGGGCTTTAAGCCCCCTCAAGTTGCCACCCAAACATAACCATATTGAGTTGCTTACTTTATTTAATCTTTGAAGTTGTTATAGTGGTGGTTATAACATTATGGATCCTTCTTAGAACAACAAAAGAGAACATCTAAAATTTGATAGTAAATATATATTGAGGCACTTTAGAACATTTCGGAGTGGAAACAAGGTCATTACACAAAATGTCCCACATATAAATACGTATAAACATTTCCACCAAGCTGTACATAAAAAGGAACAATTAGGGACAGAACAACAACCTAACCTACTAAAATTTCATCCCACCAACTTAATTTCTTCAAGACTTTAAGCTCTTTTACAAGTTTAAACTACAAGGAAGGCAAATCCTTTAAAATTAAACACAAGTTGACTGTCACAATTAAAGGGGCTGCCCTATCCTTTTTAAACATAAAGAACATGCTTTCTATACTCCCTTATGCAAATATTACACTAAGTTATAAGTATAAACACTTACCAAAGCTTTTAAAGTGGAGGATTTGTCCAAGAACCCTAAAGGGAAATAGGGGTGGCTGGTTAGGGTTTGAGAGAGAGGAGAGAGTTTTGGAATTAAATCAGAAATTTGGTATGTTAAAATGAGTAAAGAGATCATCCAATATTGATCTTATAAGGAGGCTTCTAGACTACCTTTTTAGGCTCATTTCCAGCCACATATTGGTCAAACATAGTCCAAGTAGGTGATGCACCTACTTGGCTCTTTAAGCTGCTCAAAAAGTCCAAGTAGGTGATGTGCCTACTTGGTCTACTGAAGCGGTTCAAAACAGCCCACCTATTTGGGCTATTTCTAGTTGGATCATGTCATGTTGGGCCTTAGTAAATCTTAGGTGTTAGGATGGTCATCTTTCCCATTTTATGTACTTAATTTGGGCCTCAATTGAGTTCATTAACATATGTCCAAATTGATACGGGTGGGACAAGCTGTCCAACAAGTACCCGACCATTCACACGAAGTCAAGCTCGGGAGTTACAAAAACTCCAAGCCGTATTCATGCAAATGGCCGTGTGTGAGTTGGTTATTGAACCACCTAAGGGTCTAAATGTTTTAAGGTGTGAAGATGGGCCTTGAAGTGTAGTGTTTTTACACTCCATGGCCGGCTGCTCCACATGGCCCATAAGGTCATTTTTGTCTTTCATTTGGCTTGTAATATAAATAGACAAGCCTAGAATTATTTTGCCTTAGTTTTCTTATTGTAATTTCAAGACAAAGACTTGTAATATTTCTCTCTCTCTCTCTCTTCCATTGGGAGGCAGATTTCGGCCAAGCTTGCTAGAGTGAAGCTTGTGTTGTGTTTTGGCTAGAAACAAGGATCTTGAGGTCATTGAGTTCCTCTTGGTCTAAGTAAGAACTTGGTGTTTATATTCAATAGTCTTAGGGTCCTCTCTTGATGTTAGGGTTCTTAGTCTCTTGAATATTATATGTCAAGTTATCTATCTTTTATTATCTTGTTGTTCTTGTCTTTGAGATCTTGAAGTCTAGTGAAGCCGGGTGGGGCTCTTTCGATTCACTAGCATTTGTGTTGGTTGCTGTTTTTGTTGTTGTTGTTGTTGGAATCTTTGTGTTGTAGACTTGATCTTGTATCATTTGGTATCAAAGCAAGACCGGTTGTGTTCCCACACAACCCATCTTGGGCTTGTTCTCGGATTAAACAAAAAAAAAAAAAAAAAAAAAAATCGAAAATCAGTCCATTGAAGACAAATCCGAGAATGTTGTTGTATGTTTAGATCTAGGTGTTATTTTGCTTGTTTAGTGTGTTTCTAGTGTTGGTTTCTTTCTCACCAACACTAAAGTGTCTAGATCTAAAAGTTGAGCTTGAAAACTTGACCATTGTTGTGGTGACTTGAAGTGGTTGAAAGTTGTATGTTGTTGATGAAAAAAATAAAAATTGGTGGTTGTGTGTTATGTGCTTGAAGAAGTTGATGAAAGTTGTAAGGTGTTCATCTTTTAAACTTGTTCATCTTGTTCATCTTGTGGTGTTCAAGTTGCAAGACAAGTCATAAAGTTGTTGGTGAAAGACTTGCACCCATCACTTCATAGTTGGCCAACCACTCTTCCTTAATTCAAGGAGCCTTGTTTTGTGGGAATAGTTAGTCAAACCTAACCCTTTGAGTTTGAAAGGTTGAAAAAGGCTACAAGACTATTATTTTTCCCTCCAAAACACATTGTCATCCTTCACAAGTTGTATGAATATTGATTTTCAGATTTGTGACAAAAAAAAAAAAAATACATATAAGTTATATATATACAAACCGTGTGGGCCCAAGGCCAATTGCATGCTGCCACGTCACCCCTAAGCTCAACTTTGGATAATTTTCTAGTTTCTAATTGTTGATTCTTAGTTTCCTTACTTGATTCTAGAACTAATTAACAAACTAGTACATTCCTACTAGATTGTCAATTAGTCCTTTGAATTCGTTTGTTCGTGTCAACGTTTACTTGAGTGCTTTTATCTTTTGAACACGTTGTTGTTTTTGGTTCTAGTCCTACAAGAATTCTTTGAGTCTTCAAACAAGAATCCACTCCGGATAAGAGCTTACTCATACCTTAAAGGATTCACGGTTACTAGCCAATTTACAACACTTGTGGAACTCAAGCGTGTGGTGATCTAAAGAGTATAATACCTTGACAATGGAAGGGGCCACGTCCCATAACGTGGATACTAATGCACTTGACTCTATGAGGGTCGCTCTTGAGGCCGTTACTCGGACACTTGAAAGGTTAAATTCGGACTTTGGGGCCGTGAGAGGGGACTTGGCAGCCATCAAGGGAGAAGTGTCGACTATTAGTGGGAGATTAGAACAAGTGGAGAGTCAAAGGAACTCTCGTCCTTCTACTCCTCTACATGTCTCAACCAATGGGCAAGATAGGACTTCCTCCGCAACCATCACCCCCGAAACAGTCCACCAAATGCTAAATGCACCCCAAGCTCCACTAAATGCCGCAAGCCAAACCACCTATTTTCCTCCAAACCGTGACCCCAATAGACCAACGCATTTCCAGAATTCCCAAACCCCGCATGAGGGATTTGGACGTCAAATTCCACCACTAAATCCGAACCTTCCATTCCAAGCTCCATTAAACCAAAGACCACCACCTCCACAAAATCCAATACCCCCAAATCAAATTCCAAATAACCAAAACCGACCAGCCCACCTTGAGGAGTATGGTAGGGAGGAGTATGACGGGTACGGGGCCTTTGATGATACTTACATGAGGGAGGAGGAGGTGAGAGGGGGCAGAGGAGTTCAACGGAGATACCGTGGATATGAAGAAAGAGGAAACCGACACCATGAGAGAGATGTAGGCATCAACACCATCAAGTTGAGTCTACCGCTCTTTAAGGGTGAGAGTGACCCCGAGGCATACTTAGCTTGGGAATCGGCTTGTGACAAAGTCTTCCAAGTTAATGATCTCTCGGAAGAAAAGAAAGGAAGTTATGCTATAGCTCACTTTGAGGGTTATGCTAACACTTGGTGGGAGTACGTCAAGCGGTTTGGTAATGCACTAGTTGACGGGCAGCCACCACCTTGGTATCGATTGAGATACTTGATGAGGCAAAGGTACCTCCCCGAGAGTTATCGCCATGAATTGCTTGCAAGGTTGTACAACTTACGTCAAGGTAACAAAAGTGTGATGGCATACTTTGATGAGTTTCAACAACTCATGTTAAACCTTGACCATCGTGGGGAGCAAATCAGTCATGATGTCATCCGGTTCAAGTGTGGATTGAACAAGGAGATCTCCACTCATTTGACACTTCACAAGTTTGATACCGTTGAGGGTATTTTCCAAGCGGCTATTGAGGTTGAAAAAGAGCTAAAGGAGAGGTCGTCGTTTAAGGCAAGGGTACCAGCCCCCTCGGGTTGGTCCAAAAACAAGGGGCAATCCAGCCTTCCAAGGCTGCCTGAGCCCAAGGCCGACCCCAAACTTCCTCCAAAACAAGAAGCTCACAAGTACCCTAACCCAAAAGGATTCCAATGTTTCAAGTGCCAAGGTTGGGGACATAAAGCCAATGAGTGTCCAAACCGACGCAATGTGATCCTTCGGGAAGGGAGGGTGTATTACCTTGGTGAAGAGGTGGATCTTGAGAAGAGTGAAGATGAGGCCGAGCCTCAAGATGGAGAGGAACCCGAGAATGGGCCATATGATGATGAGGGTGAAGATGTTTACCCTCAAGAAGGGGAGTGTGTGGTTCCCAACTTTGTGGTTAGGCGCGTCATGATTAGTAAGGCGATAGATGACCCTAGTCAAAGGGAGAATCTATTCCATACTAAATGTCTAGTAAAGGGAAGTGTGTGCACCTTGGTGATTGATAGTGGTAGTTGCACAAATGTTGTTAGTATGGCTACGGTTAACTTCTTGAAGTTACCAACTACCCCGCACACTAGTCCCTACAAGCTACAATGGTTGAATGACTGTGGTGAACTAAAGGTCACAAGGCAATGTATGATACGTTTTAAGGTGGGAAACTACCAAGATGAAGTGCTTTGTGACGTGATACCAATGCAAGCGTGTCACTTGTTGTTAGGTAGACCTTGGCAATATGATAGGTCTACCAAACACGATGGGAGGACCAATCGATATACACTTGAGAAGGATGGCCGAAAGGTCACACTTCACCCGCTTTCACCCTCCCAAGTAAATGAGTGGCACCAAAAGATGAGAGAGTTGAAGGAAAAGGGGAAGAAATCCGGAAGAGAAGAAGAGGGAAGGGAAACCGTGGTTGGGGCAGTAGGGTCACCCGTGACTGCCTCAACTTCAAAGGGGGCTGAAAACGTGGTGATGTTAGCTAGAAAGAAGGAACTCTTCGTGGACCATGATGTGGGCACACCTATGTTGCTTTTGGCTCATTGTTTAAATACTAACCCCGCTAATTCTTCCATTTCCCCTTTGATTTCTTGTGTGTTGCAGGATTATGAAGATGTATTTCCTAAAGAACTTCCGCAAGGATTGCCCCCACTTCGGGGAATTGAGCACCAAATTGATTTGGTGCCGGGTTCACAACTTCCAAACAAACCAGCTTATAGGAGCAATCCCATGGACACTAAGGAGCTTGAGAGACAAGTTGAGGAACTTCTCAACAAGGGATACATCAAAGAAAGTATGAGTCCTTGTGCTGTTCCGGTGCTTTTGGTACCAAAGAAAGACGGAACTTGGCGCATGTGCGTCGATTGTAGAGCCATCAACAAAATCACTATAAGGTATCGTCATCCAATCCCTAGACTAGATGATATGTTAGATGAGCTCCATGGCTCTTGTTTGTTTTCTAAGGTGGATCTTAGGAGTGGCTATCACCAAATTCGCATGCAACCCGGTGATGAGTGGAAGACCGCATTCAAGACCAAATTCGGTCTATATGAGTGGCTGGTCATGCCCTTTGGCCTTACCAATGCTCCTAGCACCTTTATGAGGCTAATGAATCATGTAATGAAGCCTTATATTGGGAAGTTTGTGGTGGTTTACTTTGATGATGTGTTGGTATATAGTAAATCTATTGATGATCATGTGATGCATTTGAGGTGTGTGTTTGAGGTGCTCCGAAAGGAGAAGTTGTATGCCAACATGGAGAAGTGTTCTTTTGGTGTTGATAAAGTGATTTTCTTGGGTTTTGTCGTGAGCTCAAGGGGCGTGGAAGTGGACGAATCCAAGATAGACTCTATACGAAGTTGGCCAATCCCTAAAACTATTGGAGAAATCCGAAGTTTTCATGGATTAGCAAGCTTTTATAGGAGGTTTGTCAAAGGTTTTAGCTCCATAGCAGCACCCTTGACTGAGGTTATTAGAAAGGACCAACCCTTTAAGTGGGGTGATGAGCAAGCTAAGGCCTTTGAAGCCTTGAAAGCTATGCTCATCTCGGCGCCTTTGTTACAATTGCCCAATTTTGATAAAATGTTTGAAGTGGAGTGTGATGCTAGTAAGGTTGGCATCGGGGCTGTTTTAATGCAAGAAGGCAAGCCCGTCGCTTATTTTAGTGAAAAACTCAAAAGGGCAACTCTTAATTACTCGACTTATGATTTGGAGTTGTACGCCCTTGTTAGAGCCTTGGGCAATTGGCAGCATTATTTGTGGCCTAAGGAGTTTGTGATACGAACGGACCATGAATCGTTGAAACACCTTAAGAGCCAAGACAAGTTGAATAGGCGTCATGCTAAGTGGATTGAGTTTATTGAGACTTTCCCTTATGTAATTCATTACAAAAGGGGGAAGGAGAATGTTGTTGCTGATGCGTTGTCTAGAAAGCATGTGCTTGTTGCCACTTTGTCTTCGAAGTTGATGGGTTTTGAGAGTTTAAGAGAATTGTATCCCAAGGACCCTCACTTTGCTCCTATCTTTAGGGAATGCGAAGAATGGGGTAGGGACAAGTGGGATTCGGCTAGGGGTTCAAATCCCTATGCCAAGTTTGATGGTTACTTATTTAAAGGTAGACGATTGTGTGTACCCTCTAGCTCTTGGAGAGAATTGTTTGTGAGGGAAGCACATGATGGCGGTCTAATGGGTCATTTTGGGGTCGAAAAGACCCTCGAAATATTGGAGGAGCAATTCTATTGGCCCAAAATGCGCAAGGATGTGACTAGAACTTGTGGCCAATGTGTAGAATGCAAGAGAGCCAAATCTCGGCTCCTACCTCATGGGTTGTACACCCCGCTGCCCACTCCTCTACGTCCTTGGCTTGATATATCGATGGACTTTGTGTTAGGGCTGCCAAGGACTCGACGAGGCCGGGATAGTATCTTTGTTGTAGTTGATCGGTTTTCTAAAATGGCGCACTTTATTCCTTGCTCTAAGTGTGATGACGCCCCTAGCGTGGCCTCGTTATTTGTTGATAATGTTGTTAGATTGCATGGTGTCCCGAGGACCATTGTGAGTGATAGGGACTCTAAGTTCCTAAGCCACTTTTGAAAGTCCATGTGGGGTAGGCTTGGTACCAAGTTATTGTTCTCTACCTCTTGCCACCCACAAACCGATGGCCAAACGGAAGTAGTAAATAGGACTTTGGGTGCTATGCTACGTTCCATGGTTAAGGGAAAAATGACTTCTTGGGAGGAGCACTTACCATTGATTGAGTTTGCATATAACCGTGTCATACACTCAAGTACGGGAATGACTCCCTTTGAGTGTGTATACGGCCTCAACCCCCTCACCCCTTTGGATTTAACGCCTTTGCCAAGTGATCTCATGATTAGCTTAGAAGGAAGGAAGCGGGCAGATTCTATGAAGAAGTTACATGAGAAGGTGCGGCTTCAACTTGAGAAGAAAAACCAAGACATGGCAAGGAGGGCCAACAAGGGAAGAAAGAAAGTCATCCTTGAACCGGGAGATTGGGTGTGGGTGCATCTTCGGAGGGATCGGTTTCCATCCCAAAGAAAGTCCAAATTGATGCCGAGGGGTGATGGTCCATTCCAAGTGCTCGAGAAAATCAATGACAACGCCTACAAGATTGACCTTCCACCGGAATACCAAGTGCACCACACTTTTAACGTTTGTGATCTTTCTCTCGTGGAGGCGGTTGAAGACGACCAAGTGCTGAATTTGAGGCCAAATTCCTCTCAAGATGGAGAGGATGATACGGGTGGGACAAGCTGTCCAACAAGTACCCGACCATTCACACGAAGTCAAGCTCGGGAGTTATAAAAACTCCAAGCCGTATTCATGCAAATGGCCGTGTGTGAGTTGGTTATTGAACCACCTAAGGGTCTAAATGTTTTAAGGTGTGAAGATGGGCCTTGAAGTGTAGTGTTTTTACACTCCATGGCCGGCTGCTCCACATGGCCCATAAGGTCATTTTTGTCTTTCATTTGGCTTGTAATATAAATAGACAAGCCTAGAATTATTTTGCCTTAGTTTTCTTATTGTAATTTCAAGACAAAGACTTGTAATATTTCTCTCTCTCTCTCTCTTCCATTGGGAGGCAAATTTCGGCCAAGCTTGCTAGAGTGAAGCTTGTGTTGTGTTTTGGCTAGAAACAAGGATCTTGAGGTCATTGAGTTCCTCTTGGTCTAAGTAAGAACTTGGTGTTTATATTCAATAGTCTTAGGGTCCTCTCTTGATGTTAGGGTTCTTAGTCTCTTGAATATTATATGTCAAGTTATCTATCTTTTATTATCTTGTTGTTCTTGTCTTTGAGATCTTGAAGTCTAGTGAAGCCGGGTGGGGCTCTTTCGATTCACTAGCATTTGTGTTGGTTGCTGTTTTTGTTGTTGTTGTTGTTGGAATCTTTGTGTTGTAGACTTGATCTTGTATCACAAATGCAGCCCAATAGTCTAAGTAGGTGATGCACCACTTGTTACCTACTAGCTTAATTAAGTCAAGCAAGCACCTCACTTATGCTCTCCCCTTTTTCTAACGTCTTAATCCTTCTACCTTAATCCACCACTTAACTTTAACTTTACGCTTAAATACGTCCTTATTATCTCAAGTTTAAATACTTTTATCCACGCTAGGTTGGTCGTATAAGTTTTGGAAATGTACGGGGTGTTGTAACTCGCATAAAAAAATATCTAGTTCATTACCTACTAGCACAAGCCCATACCAAGTTCCATATAAGTAAGAGTAGTGTCTATAGAATATGGGCTGTTACAGTTCTTTGGCATGAAACCTAATACATTGATGTTACATTTGCTCCCTATTTCATTGTTACTTCCTTAAAAGTGTATTCACATGTCTCTTACTACGGGTCTATAGTTTAAAATTTAATAATTCTATGACCACCGAAGGATCTCAAAAATTAAAGAAACGATGTAAAGAGAAGCTATCTATTCTTGGGTGGTATCCAAGGGGTGGAAGAAATACCTAGCATGGGTCAATCCCAATATCACGGGTGGTATCCTAGGGGTGAAAAGAAATCCTAGCATGGGTCGATCCCGATTTGTGTATTTATGAGGACCGTATCCCAGGGGTTAAAATACCTAGCATGGGTCATCCTCTTTTACCACTGATCAGCTGGTCATTTGTATTATATGCCTTACAACTTCATATTGCAAAGAAGGATAAAGTAAAGTAAAAGATGTAATGTTCATGATCCTATAAATACAAGCAAAGGTGGTCTTTTATTCTTATCTATATAATTATATATTGATATCTGATTTCATTAAAATCTTATCTTACCTATGGTCACTTTATGCCTTACATACTCAGTACATTCTTTCGTACTGACGTCCCTTATGAGGCACTATGTTTCATGCCGCAGGTACAGGTACTCTAGCTAGTAGACCTCCTCAGTAGGAGCACAGGATACTTAGCTGTGGTTGGTAAGCTCCAAGTTAATTCGGGGCTTTATTGAGTATTTGGTATATATTTTGGTATTGTATAATAGTTAAGGATAAGGCGGGGCCTGTCCTAACCTAGACCATATTTGTCGATCTTGTAGAGGCTTTGTAGACTAGTGTATAAAGTGCAGTTATGTTTGGTTCCTTAACAGTTGTTGCCTCAACGGCCAAGCCACGTATATATGTGTTTTGGGCCTATCTTTATGTTAGTCTATTGTCATTGCTATAGCTTGTATATATTTGCCAAGCCCCATTACTACCGTAGTTATTTGTTTGGATAATAAGATTATAAGTTGGTTCTCTCGAATTTGTATGGCGTTGGGTGCCTGTCCATCTCAATGGAAATTGAGGTGTGACAAAAGTGGTATCAGAGTCGGTCATCCTAGGGAGTCTACAAAGCCGTGTCTATGTAGAGTCTTGCTTATGGGTGTGTTGTGCACCACATCTATAAGTAGGAGGCTACGGGACATTTAGGATTTGTTTCTTTTTCTTCATTTCTTAGATCGTGCGATAGAGCCAATGATGTAGGTTGATTTGTATTTAACCTTAAATATTTTTTTTCTATATAGTGAAAATGTCGAGTACAAGAAGGAGTAAGAATAAAAGTAAGCAAGTGGATATGGTCACCGGAGAAGGGACCAGCAAGTCGCCACCTAGACAAGCTAATCAAAATGAGGCTCAAGCTGAGTTTGTATCACAGACTTCTTCCACTCCTCCATCTCTAGAAGAGCTAAGGAGAGCGGCATCCTTAGAATCACCTATTAATGCTACTGAGCCAGATTTAAGGAATGCAGTGCAATTATTAACTCGTATAGTTGTTGGACAAGGTCAAGGAGAAGCTGGTCTGACTATGGGTACTAGTGGTGCGGATAGAGCAGCCAGTCTACGTCAAGATTTCCTTAAATTAGATCCTCTCACATTCACCGGGTCAGATCTTAACGAAGACCCACAAGACTTTATTGATCAAATCCAAAGGACTTTGGATGTTATGCATGTATCTGGTAAAGAGATGGTTGAGCTAGCAACATATAGATTAAAAGGGGAGGTTATATTGAAGTCTGGAAATGATCTCGGGGTACAAGTGCACCTTCAGCTAATTGGGAAGTGTTCAAAGCAGCATTTCTTGACCATTACCTTCCCCGTTTGAGATCCGAGAGGCTTGGGTAGATTAATTTTTGAATCTTCGCCAAGGGAGTATGAACGTTGATACGATACAAAAACAAAAAGAGCAAAACAAATACGAAAACAAGGAAACACGAATACAAAAAGACGAAACAAACACGAAAACAAAGATAATAAAGTAAAAGGATAGATATATAGACAAAATGAATAATAGAGAGGACAACAAGAGAGTATATTAAACTCTCAAACCTTTTTTTCGGTTACTTCAAAGCACCAATCTCTCACAAAGACCGAAAGAGGAATTGGACCTTAAACAACCAACGTTTCTAATCAACAAGGAAAGCTCCCAACAAGCTAACATAAACACTCTCAAGTGTAACATTCATCATCAATCATCATCTACCCTAAAATGAAAAGAAAGTTAACTATTTATAGCCATGGGCCTTATTATATAATGGGCCCAAAAGTGACCCTAAATGCCATATGGGCCCAAAAGTGACCCAATGTGTCAAATACTCATCCTTCAACACCCAACATAATCATGGTGGATCGCAATACTCCCCCTCGTCTCTAAAAGGACGCCAATTGCCTTGAGTTAGGATCTTTGGGGTAGTACCGTTTGTATCATCCTCTTCTTCTTGAAGAGAATTTGTCCTCAAATTCAAAATATCACCAATTTCAAGATCAAGATTCTTGGGAAAACCCTTGGCATTGGTAGGATTCATAGCTTTGACGTCCCCATCACATGGATTCTTTAACAATGCATCTCCCATGTTCCATGCTATCATCCATACATAATATTGATCTCTTGGAAGATCTTTCCACGCATGCTCGCTTTTGAGTTTCATGTCTTCATTCCCATCAATGACCCAGCTTCTAACATTGTATTTAACCGACAAATCTTCCAATTCCTCTCCTCCTTGAAAAGGACTCAACATCAAATTCAATCCATCACACTTTTCAATTTCGAAATCCTTTGGTAAGAACTCTGTTAGGCCTTTAAGCTTATCTTCATGAAGCACTCTCTTTGCTTCCTCCTTTGGATGTGTTTGTTCATGACCCTGCACAAGAGAAAGAGTGATACTAGGTAAAATACTAGTATCGTGGTTAGTGGACCTAAGATGAAAAGGGTCTTTGCATAATTGGATTTACAGTGGTCGAACAATGTTTTGTGGAGCTAGATTCATACTGGATTGGGGTGATGGAACATGCAATGGAACATGTTCTTGATGTCTTGGAGCACAATTTTGGTGGACGAACCCCGATGTGGGGATGGTAGTTTGGGTATGAGATAGAGGAGTTAAATTAGATGTCTTTAAATGATCCCCACCGTTTGCCATCTGATAATGAATCAAAGAAGGAAGGACAAGAAGGAAAGAAAATAAAATAAGGATATGTGGATTAATATTCAAACTCTTGAATTTATGGGCAACAAGGGACTTGATACCCTCACCTCCCAATTGAATTCAACAATTTAAACACAAACCCTAGTTTGAGAAAATCAAAGGAAACCAAGAAACCACAAATGAGTAACCTTCGATTAACCAAACTAAAAAGTTTAGTTCACCAACAATTCCAAGATCCACACTACTAAAATTACCAACTAATGCTAGGCTTCACCTAGAAACTACAAGCTAAATGCTAGGCTTCACCTAGAAACTACAAGCTTCAAAGCTCAATGTTCAATATTCATCAAAAGTCCCATGTAAAATATGGAATTATCCTATTTATACTAGAGAAATAAAAGACAACTAGTTATTACAAATATGCCCTTAATGAGAGACAAGAGCCTTGTTTGGTGACTCTTGTTGTGAATTCTTCAATTTAAAATCTAGCCACTTGTACAAATAGCCTCTTTTCTTTATCCACATCACTCCCATGGACTCTTAAGCTTTCCTTTTCACGAACATTCTACGTGTTATCCACGTCATCCATGCTCGTGTCAACCATACGATCCACGCTAGTATCATTCTCCCCTTCTTGAAAAGGATTCATCCTCGAATCCAAACCTTGCAAACACATGAGAAGGACAAAAAAACCAAAGCATCCTCAAAGTTTGAGGGTTAGTACAAGGGTTAGCAAACAATATCACCATGCCAAGGAGGCACAAATTTGAGATACAACCAAATATCCTTTGCTTTCAATAAAGCCAATCCATCATTCATGGAACAAAGGTTTTGGGTATGATAAACATCAAGAGACAAGGCAAACACAAAGGTCTTTGTGGCATCAAGAACTCCAAAAGATGGTACCACATTTAACTTGGGAACCATAAGACATAATTGTTTCATTGTCTCACAAAAAGGCCACACCAAAAGTGGTATAATCACCCACAAAGGTTCATCTGGGTCAAAGAAACAAAAGACCCACATATCTCTACCTTCATACAAAATAAATCCCATACCATCATGGGTATCATCATAAGAAAAAAGGTAGTAAAGAAAGGTGCTACTATTATGAACCTCATCTAGGGTACTCCATGAGTTAAGGGTGCCGGTAGATAAGAAGAGACAATTTAAGAACCAAATAACCCTCTCTATCAAGCAATTTGCTAAAGAAAGGAAGTGCACTAATGAAGCCATGCTACTAGAATAGTCGAGGAATCTATTAGGAGTCAAATCACTCCATGCTAAATAATACTCCCAAGGAGTTGGGGTCCCTCCTATCATAGCACCAAGCATGCTTCCAAGAGTCCTATTTGAAACTTCAACTTGTCCAACCCTATGAAGGTGACAAGAAACTTTCAATATCCATGGACTTTTCAAAAAACAAATGATCAACTTAGCATCCACAAGCATGAGACCACATTTGAGAAAAGGGTCATCATATGCAAAAAAGTAGTAAAGAAGGGGAATAAAGGACATTTAACTCATCTCGAGGGTTCTCAAATGCAAATACACACCTTAAAGATTGAATGGTAACAAGAAAGTATTCACAATTGGAAACACAAGAGGGCAAGATTAGGCATTTCAAGTACACTTCATTTTACTTCCTCAAACAAACTTCCACAAGGAGTGGATCAACAAGTGGAGCCATGCTTCTTGAGAGATTGAAGGAACTATAGGATGCACTTCCTATGTTCACTAATCTTAGCATGCTCCTAAGAATCCATCCTAACACTTCAACTTGTCTAACCACATAAGTGTGAAAAGGAGTATAATACATAAATTAGGCATCATGAAGGCCCCAATAATTCTTTCCCAAACAACAAGTATGGTTGGCATTCAAAACATATAACTCAAATAACTTAAGCATAGCTAAAACCAACCATGAAAACATTGGAACTATATCATCACTCTCATGGTAGGGTATGGGATCATATAATTTCAAAAACCTACCTACCATAGGGAAAATTTCATCATGACTCCAAGGATTGCTTGGAATAGGAGGGGAAGGGTACATACCTCGAAGAAGGGCCTTTGAGTGTGCATTCTTGTCTACCACACTTGGTTTCCCAAAGCTTTCCCTCCAATGTATCATCTTGGACCCATAGACTTGGTCCTTTTGTTTTTGCTTAGGAGTTGACTTGCTAGGTAGCTCCATCATTAGGCCTTCAACCCTTTGTTCATGAGGTACTTTGTTTGGATCCTCATTTAGAATAATGAACCTGCAAAAGAGAAGGAATGGTACTAGGCAAAATGCTAGCACCATAGTTAATAGGCAACAATGGATTTGTATTGGCAAGTCCCACAATTAAGTGTTCCTTGTGCACCTCTTCCAAGTCACTTCTTGGCTCATCAATCTCATACAACTCCCTTTCTTGAACCAATTCTTTCTTCTCCTTTTCAAGTTGTTCTCTCTTATGTACTTCTAGATGCTCCCTCATTATCTTGTAGTCCTCACTCACTTGATAGATGTTAAAGGTACAAGAGTGTGCTTTCATCCTCCTAATACAAATGAGTATTTGTTGGACTCCACTTGATATCGAACATCCCTATCGGTTAGCCAAGGTCTACCAAACAGCATATGACAAGATTGCATGGGAAAATCACATAACACCTCATCTTGATACTTTCCAATGCTAAAGTTTACAACCACTTGCTCAGTTACCTCTACTTCATCATTCTCAATAAGCCATTGAAGTTTGTACCGTTTGGGGTGTCTTTGTGTAGGAAGATTCATTCTATCAACCATAGTACAACTCACCACATTAGTACTACTCCTATCATCAATGACCAAGGAACATACCCTATCAATCATCTTAAACCTTTCATGGAATAGCTTCACACTTTGATCAAGTTCCTCTTTAGAAACATCCCCCATGATTTGTTTTAGATCACAAGAAGGGTTCCAATCCTTCTCCAATTGCTCATAATCTACATTCAAAGTTGTGTCATCATGCCTAACCTTAGGCTCATCACAATCATTCTCAACCTCATACTCTATCACATTTTTAGCACAAGGTTCATCACACAAGATCACATTTGACCTCCTTTATGGACATTCTCTAGCAATATGTCCTTTACCTTGGCATTTATAACATCGAATGATAGAAGGAGAAGAAGATTGAGGTACATCATGCTTACCTCCATAGGCTTGATCTTCCTCTTTTGTGTTGTAGTTAGCTTGAATAGCTTGACTACCATCTTGGAACATTGGAAGACTCACCATGTTGTGACCCATCCCTTGATTTGGAATACCTTGACCACCATATCGATCACTTCGGTCTTCACATGATGCAAGTATAAAGCCCTCAAGACCTTTTACAAGGAGCCAAGCCAAGGAACTTCAAGAACTTCAAGCTTTGTTCATGCACTTGAATGTTTGTGAAGGTGTTGTAGATTCGGCCAAGAGAGGGAATGCTTTGATTTGTGAAGAAAGGACTTGAAGAGTCTATATTCTACAAGGGGAAAGATGGACTTTCACTTTAAAAACCAACACTCAAGGGGCGCCTCTTCTCTTTAGTTCATTAAGGGTAGTTTTGACATTTGGCATGTAATAGTATAAATAGACCATTTTACTTCTCTTTTCATTAGATTTTGATGACATTGAAACTTACTCATATTTTGTAGCTTTAGTCTTGTAGTTGATAGTGTAGAATCCGAAAATTGGGTCTTTGACATTTGAAGTTAGGGTTTCACTTATCTTGGATAATTTGGCAAGAAAGGTGTGCTTGAGGAAGAGTGATTCCTTTGGGTCACCTAAGAGGAAGGTTTGAACTCTTGTTTGTGAAGTGTGTTTGAAGATTTGAAACATATTCTAGTGCTAATCACTTAATAAGAGTAAGGGTCTTTCTATCTATCTTTAAATTTCAAGTATTCTTCTTCTTCATCTCCATTCTATGTGTTGCTTTTCTCTTTGTTTGGTTGCTGAAATTTGTATCTTAGTAACCATTTTCGTGTGTTGAGCCTTTTGGATATCATTTGGTATCAAAGCCTTGGTTAGGGTTGTTCCAACATCCCTAAATCTTGGTTTTAGTGTTCTTATATAGAAAATCTCATAAAAAAAGAGTCAAAAATCAGAAATTACCAAAAAAATTGTCTGTTGTCTTGTGTGTTTGTTGTAGATCCGAAATTTCCAAGTTAGATCTACAAGTTTTTATTGAAGGTTTATAGTGCTATATCCTTTATCTCTAGCACATAGGGAGTCTAGATCTACTTTTAGAGTGAAGTTTGGTTGATTTTGAGCTAGATCCACCATTGTTGTGGCTTCTTTGATATTTTTTTTTGGAGAAGGTGACGTTTTGGATTAGTATTGGTGACTTGATTTGTGGATGATTTTTAGTGGATTGGGTTGTTTTGGCCTAAGTAACCTAGATCTTCAAAAAAAAAAATTAGATTTGGAGTTCATTTGCTAGGTGGTCAAACTTGGTCAATGCTTGAATATTCATATTGTTCATCCATGACCTTCATATCTTAGTGAAGAAGAATGTTCAAGGGTGTTGTTTGATCCAAAAAAGGGAAGAAAGAGAGTGCAAAAGTTGTTGGTCCAAAAGCATATTCAAAGAATATTCCATTCTTCCAGAAGGAGGAGGGGACAAGGGGACAAACAAGTATACTTACTTGCAAGTACAAAGGGGGGGGGGAGACCAATTCTTTTTCCATTTCAATTGAAGGCTTGAAAAAGCTCCAAATTGCTTCCTACCCCCTCCAAATCCGAAATTCTTCTTCCCAAAGTGTTGTTTGGCCGAGACAAAGGTGTTGGGAAAATTGAAAAACTTTTAAAAGTGACAACCAACCACGTATTTCCACGTCATCACTTGTGATCAACCAAAATTCACCTCTAAACTTAGATTTCCTAGTTTCTAATCTTTGACTCTAGTTTCTTTTAAGCTAATTCTATCACTAATTAGCAAACTAGTAAGTACCTACTAGGTTGGTAATTAGTCTAGAGTTCGTTTATTTCGTGTCTTCAGTTTTTGTGTGCTTTTCTCATTTTTAAGTCGTAGTATTTTGTTGGTTCAAGTGTGTGCATCACTTTATTTGAGTCATTTCAATCAAAGATCAATTCCGATCCAAAGCTTCTCACCTCTCAAGTAACTTGCCAAGTATTGCTGATTCTCCAACACTTGTGAAGCCAAGTGTGAGGTACCATTGACCATGGAAACCGAGGGTTCTTCATCCCAATCCTTGGGAAATGATATAATGGGAGCCTTGAAGGCTCACTTTGAGTCCTTTGCCCGAAAAATGGAGGATAGTAATGATACTTTGAGGAGAGAATTGAAGAGTGATATTGATGCCTTGAGAAGTAATGTGGATGCTATGAGGGGTGAAATTTCCACTTTTAGTGGAAGACTTGATTGTGTTGAAAGTAGGAGGAACTCACGACCTTCTACTCCTAATCCCTACCATGCATCCTCTAGCGTACAAGCCAATAACTCTTCCATGACTATAACCCCCAAAACTCTTCACCAAATGCTCAACCCTCCACGAGTTCCACAAAACCAGCCACTAAATCAACCCCAAACATCTCCTAACCGGACCCTACAAAGACCATTACATCACCAAATAAACCAAGTCCAACAAGAGGGACTTGGAACTCAAACTCCACCACCAAATTCGAACCTACTACCCCCACAACATACCACTTACCAAATGCCAAATCCTATGGACCAAAGACCTTACCCTCCACCTTTCCCAATACCACAAGTTCAAGTCACAAATAATCAAAGACCAAACATACTTCCCCAAAGGCCTCTAATTCGAAACCCACCCATCCAAATAGAGGATTATGGTAGATGAGAGTACGAAGGCTAAGAAGTTCCTCATGGTGATCCTTGGTTTGATGAAGAAGACACTTGGCCAAAGGATGGAGAGTGTCTAGTTCCTAATTATGTAGTGAGGAGGGCTATGGTAAGTAAGGCACTTGAAGATCCGAGACAAAGAGAGAACTTGTTTCACACTAAATGCTTGATTAAGGGAGGGGTGTGTACTATGGTGATTGATAGTGGAAGTTGCACAAATGTTGCTAGTTCTACAATGGTGGATTTATTGAAACTTCCTTCCACTCCTCATGCTAATCCTTACAAACTACAATGGCTCAATGAATGTGGTGAGTTAAAAGTGACACGACAATGCATGATCAAGTTCATGGTAGGAAACTACCGAGATGAAGTTTGTTGTGATGTCATTCCAATGCAAGCGTGCCATTTGCTACTTGGTAGACCATGGCAATATGACAAATCTACCATGCATGATGGGAGGTTGAACACCTACTCACTTGTGCATGATGGGAAGAATTTCACATTACACCCACTATCACCCTCCCAAGTGAATGAGATGCATCAAAAGTTAAGAGAGTTGAAAAAAAAGGGAAGCAAAAGACAAGAAACCGAAAAGAGGCAAAAGGGGGAGGTTTCGGGTTCTACCTCTTCTAAGGGACAAATTGCTGATTCTAAGGCTCAAAAGGGTCAAGGACCCATGGTTATGTTGTCTAGGAGGAAGGATTTGTTCAAGGAACAAGACATGGACACCCCTATGCTCCTCCTAGCTCATGCCCTTAATACTAACTTCTCTTCTTCTTCTTCTTCTTTTTCTCATTTTTCTTCTTCTCTTTCCCCTTTTATTTCACTTGTTTTGCAGGAGCTTGATGATGTTTTCCCACAAGGATTGCCCCCAATTAGGGGAATTGAGCACCAAATTGATTTGGTGCCGGGTTCACAACTTCCAAACAAACCGGCTTATAGGAGCAATCCCATGGACACTAAGGAGCTTGAGAGACAAGTTAAGGAGCTTCTCAACAAGGGTTACATCAAATAAAGTATGAGTCCATGTGCTGTCCCGGTGCTTTTGGTACCAAAGAAAGACGGAACTTGGCGCATGTGTGTCGATTGTAGAGCCATCAACAAAATCACTATAAGTGATCTCATGATAAGCTTAGATGGATGCAAAATATCCTAGGCAATGAAAAAAATGCATGAGAAGGTGAAGATCAATCTTGAAAAGAAGAACCAAGAGGTTGCAAAAAGGGTGAACAAAGGTAGAATAAGGCTTGTGCTTGAACCTGGATATTGGGTATGGGTACACTTAAGGAAGGAGCGGTTCCCGAATCAAAGGAAAGCTAAGCTTATGCCCCGGGGAGATGGACCCTTCCAAGTGCTTAAACGGATCAACGATAATGCATACCAAATAGATCTACCTTCGGATTACCAAGTTCACAATACTTTCAATGTTTGTGACCTTTCACCCATGGCCACTCTTGATGTTGATGAATCAGCAAGTTTGAGGACAAACTCTCTTCAAGATGGAGAGGATGATGCAAGTATCAAGCCCTCAAGACCTTTTACAAGGATTCAAGCCAAGGAACTTCAAGAACTTCAAGCTTTGTTCATGCACTTGAATGTTTGTGAAGGTGTTGTAGATTCGGCCAAGAGAGGGAATGCTTTGATTTGTGAAGAAAGGACTTGAAGAGTCTATATTCTACAAGGGGAAAGATGGACTTTCACTTTAAAAACCAACACTCAAGGGGCATCTCTTCTCTTTAGTTCATTAAGGGTAGTTTTGACATTTGGCATGTAATAGTATAAATAGACAATTTTACTTGTCTTTTCATTAGATTTTGATGACATTGAAACTTACTCATATTTTGTAGCTTTAGTCTTGTAGTTGATAGTGTAGAATCCGAAAATTGGGTCTTTGACATTTGAAGTTAGGGTTTCACTTATCTTGGATAATTTGGCAAGAAAGGTGTGCTTGAGGAAGAGTGATTCCTTTGGGTCACCTAAGAGGAAGGTTTGAACTCTTGTTTGTGAAGTGTGTTTGAAGATTTGAAACATATTCTAGTGCTAATCACTTAATAAGAGTAAGGGTCTTTCTATCTATCTTTAAATTTCAAGTATTCTTCTTCTTCATCTCCATTCTATGTGTTGCTTTTCTCTTTGTTTGGTTGCTGAAATTTGTATCTTAGTAACCATTTTCGTGTGTTCATAGCCTTTTGTCTATCATTACCTTCCTCCTTCATCCCTATACCTATCATCACTATCCCATTTCCCTTGATATCTCATGCTTTGGTTCATACCAAAGCCTTCGGGTCCTTCCCACCATTCATTCGGGTTAACCTCTTCACACATTTTATCATAAAGAGGGTTTTGATAATAGATATCTTGGTAGGGTACTTATGGGTAGTGTTGTTGGATTGGAACATAGGGTACATGCAAGGATGCATGTGATACATTTCGTGGAGGTGCTTGGCTTCTAACTTGGGTCTCCACAAAAGAAGGACTCATTTATGGTGGATGATATGGTTGGGTATTTGGATATGGGGCGACTTGCCTAACATAGCTCGGGTTCATTCGAAATGTAGCTTGAGGGTAAGTTTGGTTCCAATTTGGTTGGGGGTAGTATAGGTTGGATTCTTGACCCGAGGTCCTTCTTATTTATTCACTTCGACTTGTCATAGGAACCTCCTTTCAATCATACTATCCATCATTTTCACCCTTTTTTCCATACCTCTAAACCTCTCATTTGTTTCAACCACCCTTTCATTCACATTGGTCACTCTCCTTGATACATTGGAATTTGTCACCATGTTGTTAACCGAGCTCCTTCCTCCATGGTTATAAGAAAAATGATTAGACATTGTACCTACAAAACTCAACAAAAAATATTAGTGGTAAAAGCCTCACATCACTCATATGTAAACTCTCAACTCACCTCCTAAAGTGTTGTCTCAAAAGTGGTAGTGAACTCTAGCTTTGCTTGATCAATTCAAGATCACCTATCCTTTGTGGTGGAATGGATTCTTGTGACTCTTGAAAGAAGGACGACTCGATTGAAGGTAAAAGGACTTGAATCAAGAAGATTATCAATGAATTAAGATGAGAAAAGTTGAAGAAAAGAAGCTAGAAAGAAAACGGACTCAAAAAAAAATTAACAAAAGTAGAAAAATTACTTGTGTTGCTTAATTTGAAGAATAAAAAAAAGATATTTGATGTTTTAAAACTAGTTAACAAGTGATAAATATGTTAATTACTTGCTAATTAGTTAGAAAATTGAAAGAGAAATAGAACAAAAAAAGAATCGCGAAATTTGGACACTTAGAAAAATTTTGAGGCCTTGAAGAAGTTCATCACTTTAAATAGGTTTGATTTGATGATTTGATGATTCAAACTAGTTAAAAAGTGATTAAAGATGTTAATTACTTATTAAATAGTTGAGGAATCGAAGGATAAAGAGAACAAAAAAAGAATCACGAAGTTTGGACACTTAGAACAATTTTTAGGTCCAAAAAACTTTAGGACCCCAAAAAAAAAAACTAAGTGTTGAAAACTGAGAAATTTCAGCTCTCTGGCGCGAGTGGGCTGGAGGGGCGCTGAGTTGGCTGCTGTGTGGTAGTCAATGACTGACTTTGACCATTGACTGCTGACGTGGCAGATGACGTGGCAGACCAAGTGGATTTTTTTAATTTTTTTTTCAAATTTTGATTTTTTTTTTTTTCAAAATTCCACAAATGGACCTACTAACACTTTGACCAACTTTGACTTGAAGATTTTGGATCAAAGTATACTTTTTCTATCTTCTTCTCCAAGAATAAGATGAAGATGCTCAAGAACAACAACAAAAACCCCAATCTTCACAACCTCATAACTTCTTCATTTCAACTCCAAATTTGATGAAATTTTCGCCCACGTGTTTCTTTCAATGCCACGAACAAACCCCACTAAATTTTAGCCTTCAAAATCAAGCCAAAAATAAACCCACTTTTTAAAATTGACAAAGTTTCAAAAGCTTGAAACCCTTCAATGGCAACTTCACTTCTACAACTCCGATTTGAACTAAATTTGAAATCTAGACTCACAAGACACTAGAGAATCAAGATCTAGTGTCAAAAACAACAAATTAAAACAAAAAAATTTCCAGATTTTTTTTTTCAAATTTTTGGATAATTTTTTTATTTTTTTGGATTTTTGAAGAAATCAAAATCCAAGTGACTAAAATCAATATCAAAAAATGGAATTAAACAAAAAAATTAAAGGATAGTTGAGAAATAAGAGATGAGAAGTGAAGAAAGAAAGGTTCAATTGAAGAACAATTAAACCAAGGGAGAAGAGAACTCAATCAAATGCACGAGAAATCAAATTGAATCCACAATATGATAACTCGATGATTAATCAAGCAAAGAAGATAACACAAGCAAAGAAGATAACACAAGCAAAGAAGGAATCCACCCTAATCACTCGATCTAAGCTAATAATTGGAATTGAACCCAATCACTACCCTAATCTAAAGTAACTAAATATCAATGTCTATTCAAGACAATTCAATCATCCAAAATCTAAGTAAAGAAAATGGCTAAGGTAACTATTTATAGTCCTTTCCTTTTCACAAATAGCCTATTACAAAAATAGCCCAAAAGTGACTATTTTAGTAATAACCCACAAGGGCCCTTCTTGATTATCCAAATGGCATCTTTATAGCCCATGACCTTATATATTTATTGTTCCATGGCTTCCTTCGGGCTCCAAGCTATCATCCATATGTGGAAGCCCATCCTAATGTGCCCCACGCTATCCAGGCTCTTATCATGGATGACATTCGTCCAATCATTTGATCAATATTTTGTTGTATCCCTAGGATTGCCTCCAAGATGGTATCAAGGGTTGCTCCACCCATTGTCTTAGTACAATTGAGAAAAAGGGATGAAGCGCATGCGAACGACTCGATTAAGAGCAAAAAGAAAGACTTGATTGAAATCAAAAGACTTGACTCAAGAAGTTAACTAAGAAGAAAAAACGACAAAAGTACACAAAGAGAAAGAAAATGAACTTAAGAACTAATCAACAACTAAGTAGGATGATTACTAGTTGAAATTTAGTTGTTAAGAATCAAAGGAAGTGATTAGGAATCAAGGAATGAAACTAGAAGGTTAGAACTAGAGAAGGATAGGTTTTGGAGTTGTTCACCTGCGTTGGGTGAGGTACGGACCCACCTGGGGACCTGCCCTCGCAGGTGGGACTTCGTAGGTGAAAACAGAAGGCTGCCTAGTGACCTGCGTTGGTGACCTACAGCCACAGGTCATGACCTGCATGAGCAGATGCAGGCGCAGGTGCCCTGGATAGCACAGTTGAAGCTCCGCGTTTTCAGCTCTTGTGGGCCCTTTTTGCACTCTCTCTTGGAATATTCCCCTTTCTTTTCGATATTCTTTTGTACCAATACCCAAACTCTTTTCTCTTTCTTCCTTTTTGGATCTAACACCCCTTTTTGGAAGATTCTTCTTCAACAAGATATGAACTTATGAAGAACACCAAGAATGAGGTGAACTTTAAAAATTCATAACTTCTTCGTTTTAGCTCGGATTTTGATGAAATTCGAAATCTAAGATCTCCTCGTCATGGGTAACAACATCCAAAAACTTTAAGCCTTCAATTCCACTCCCAAATTCCAGATTTGAAACCCACTTCACTTTCTTCAAAAACTCAAGACTCAACAATGGTAGAGGCTTCAAATCACCTCCGATTAAGCTCAAACTTGAGATTCAGACTCTAATAGTGTTAGGGAAAAAGAATCTAACATCAAAAACACAAGAAAACACCAAAATCAAAACTTAAAATTTGGGGTAACCCTAAAAAAGTGAAACACCAATTTTTTTGTGATTTTTCAATTTTTTTTTTATAACACACCCAAGACTAGAATCGTGGGATTGATTCTAAGCTCAACTTTGATACCAAATGATATGCTACAAAAAATAAAAGAGCAAAACAAATATGAAAATAAGGAAACACGAATACGAAAAGATGAAACAAACACGAAAATAAAGACAATAAAGTAAAAGGATAGATAGATAGACACAATGAATAATAGAGAGGACAACAAGAGAGTATATTAAACCCTTAAACCTTCCTTTTGATTACTTCAAAGCACCAATCTCTTACGAAGACCGAAAGAGAAATTGGACCTCAAACAATCAACGTTTCTAATCAACAAGGAAAGCTCCCAACAAGCTAACATAAACACTCTCAAGTGTAACATTCATCATCAATCATGATCTACCCTAAAATGAAAAGAAAGCTAACTATTTATAGCCATGGGTCTTATTACATAATGGGCCCAAAAGTGACTCTAAATGCCATATTGGCCCAAAAGTGACCCAATGTACCAAATACTCATCCTTCAACACCCAACATAATCATGGAGGGTCGTAATACTCTTCCTCGTCTCTAAAAGGACGCTGATTGCCTTGAGTTAGGGTCTTTGGGGTAATACCGCTTGTATCAAGTGTGAGGGAGTACAGTCTTCAGTTTAACTCTTTGGTCAGGTATGCTCCTAATTTAGTAGCTACTATGGAAGATAGGGTTCATTGATATGTGGATAGATTGGATCCGTATCTGGTTAGAGATTGTACTATTGCTACCTTGAATAAAGATATGGATATAGCAAGGATACAAGCTTTTGCACAAAAAATGGAAGATCAGAGACAAAGAAGAAGAACACAAGAGCCAGAGAGAGGGTACTCCAAGAGGGCTAGGTCTGTGGGGTAGTTTATGCCATCCCAAAGTGAGTTCAGGCCTCGATTTTCTAATAGTCACCTAGGCCACCCTCTTCCTATTTTACAGTAAGTGCCCCCACCCCGATTTCAAGGATTTAGAGGCAATTAATTTGGGCGAAGAAGTGAGAGCCAAGGGTCAGTAGCGCAGAACCAAGAGCATGGAAGCATGAGCCAATCAAAACCTCCTAGACAACCTTGTAAACAATGTGGGAGACATCATCTAGGTGCATGCTGGTTTGGGATAGATGCTTGTTATTGGTGCGGTACACTAGGCCATATGATGAAAAATTGCCCTCGAAGGGGAATGGGTGGTGTGGCAGAAACTACTGGATCATCTATTGCATCATCATCATCGGTGCCTCCTTTAGGTAGAGGTCAACAGATGCCTGTTGGTCGGGGTAGAGATGGTAGAGGAGCAGCTAGCTCCAGCGGAGTCTAAAATCATACATATGCTCTAGCGGGTCGACAAAAATTGGAGGCTTCTCCTGATGTGGTTACAGGTACATTATCCATCTATTCACATAATGTATATGGATTAATTGATCCGGGCTCTACGTTATCATATATTACTCCATTAATTGCTGGAAAGTTCAAAAGAACACCGGAATCACTGGTTAAGCCATTTCAAGTGCCTACACCGGGGTTAGTGAATCTATTATAGCTAGAAGAGTTTATCATAATTGCATAGTTTTTGTTTGTGACCGTGACACATTGGTCGACCTTGTTGAGCTAGAAATGGTGTACTTTGATGTTATAATGGGTATGGATTGGTTATCTTCTTGTTATGCCATAATAGATTGCCGAGCTAAGAAGGTACATTTTCATTTCCCAAAAGAGACAGTCCTTGAATGGAGGGGTAATGCTGGAGCGCGAAAAGGTAAGTTTATTTCTTATCTTAAGGCAAAGTAAATGATATCCAAAGGGTACATATGTCACCTAGTAATGGTGAAAGATACAGATGTGGAGTCACTGACTCTTCAATCTGTTTCAGTGGAAAATGAATTTCTTGATGTATTTCCTGAAGTCTCTCAAGTCACTAAACCATTTTTCAGTCACTAATTCACATTTCAAGTCACTACACATAACAATTTTTAAGTTACTACCTTAACCATTTTCAAGACACTAGTACACACCTCAAGTAACTACACATATCCATTTTCAAGCCATTAGTAAAATTTCAAGTAACTACACTAAACCATTTTCAAGTCACTAATTCACATTTCAAGTAACTACACTTAACCATTTTCAAGTCACTAATTCACATATCAATTCACTACACTTAACCATTTTCAAGTCATTAATTCACATTTTCAAAACACAACCTTCACCATTTTAAAGTCACTAGTACACATCTTAAGTAACTACACTTGACCATTTTCAAGTCATTAGTACACATTTGAAGTAACTACACTTAACCATTTTCAAGTAACTAATTCACATTTCAAGTAACTACACTTAACCATTTTCAAGTCTCTACCTTAGCCATTTTCAAGTCACTAGTACACATTTTCAAGTCACTAACTTAACCATTTTAGAGTTACTGGTACACATTTCAAGTAACTACACTAAACCATTTTCAAGTCACTAATTCACATTTCAAGTCGCTACACTTAACCATTTTCAAGTCACTAATTCATATTTCAAGTAACTACACTTAACCATTTTCAAGTAACTAGTATACACCTCAAGTAACTGCACTTATCCATTTTCAAGTCATTAGTACACATTTCAAATAACTACACTTAATCATTTTCAAGTAGCTAGTTCCCATTTTCAAACACTATACTTCACCATTTTCAAGTCGCTAATTCACATTTCAAGTCACTACACATAACCACTTTCAAGTCACTACCTTAACCATTTTCAAGTCACCACCTTAACAATTTTCAAGTCACTAATACACATTTCAAGTAACTACACTTAACTATTTTCAAGTCACTAATTTACATATCAAGTCACTACACATAACCATTTTCAAGTCACTACCTTAACCATTTTCAAGATACTAGTACACACCTCAAGTAACTACACTTGACCATTTTCAAGTCATTAGTACATAGTTCAAGTAAACACTTAACCATTTTCAAGTAACTAATTCACATTTCAAGTCACTTCACCATTTTCAAGTCTCTACCTTAGCAATTTTCAAGTCACTAGAACACATTTCAAGTAACTACACTTATCCATTTTCAAGTCACTAATTCACATATCAAGTCTCTACACAACCATTTTCAAGTCACTACCTTAACCATTTGCAAGTCACAATAATAGCCGGAAAACTACGAAAACTAGAATTTAACTAAGAATTAAAAAGATAATCAATAGATAGATGAAAAATTAGACTCTAGAAGACGATTAATCAAGAAAAATAGGATATATTAAACCATAGAACCCTCAAATTACATGCATCTACTAACACCTAATTCCTACGGTGACCAAGAGGGAATCGAAACGCCCTCGAAAGCAAACCTTCAACAAACGCTCGCCAAAAACTCTCTCAAGAGAATTGTGCATCAATATTCAAGTAAAAATTAAGGAAAATAAGCATGGTTTGGGTATTTATACCCATGGGTCATTTATTATATACTTGGGCCCAAAAGTGACCCATTCCTTTAAAAATCAGCTTGGCAGCCGAAATAAGCCACCTGCCCACACAGTTGGGCACCTACCCACGCAGGTCAGGGCCGCAGGTACCACTACCCACCACCTACGTGCACACATGGCTCACCTGCGGGCGTAGGTGAGATTTTCAGTGCACTCCATGTGCCATTTTGCTTTTTTTTGCCTTCGTTTGATCCCTCCAAGGTCCCTTGATCCTCTTTAGATGCAATCAACACCACATAGCACCCTTTCAATGGTAGTAGGATGTCTTCAAGTAACTCTCATTTCATGAACATTCCTTAAAGTACTTGGAGCTCTTGGGCTTGACTTCTAGTGAACGATTTGGAATGGATTTGGATTGTATCATCCTCTCCATCTTGAGAAGAATTTGACCTCAAATTCTCATCCTCTATCATATCAAAAGGCAAAAGATCGCACACATTAAATGTGTTGTGCACTTGATACTCCGATGGAAGGTCAACCTTGTAAACATTGTCATTTATCCGTTCAAGCACTTGGAATGGGACATCAACTTAACTTTCCTTTGGGTTGGGAACCGGTCCTTCCGGAGGTGTACCCATACCCAATCGCCCGATTCAAGTAAAAGTCTTCTCCTTCCTTTTTCACTCTCTTAGTTATTGCTTGATTCTTTTTCTCAAGGTAAAACCTCACTTTCTCATGCATCTTCTTCATTGCTTCAACCATTTTTCTCCCATCTAAGCTAATCACAACATCGCTAGACAAAGGAGTGAGATCTAAGGGGGTTAGGGGGTTAAAACCATAAACACATTCAAAGGGAGTCATACCAATAGTCGAGTGAATAACACGATTGTAAGCAAATTCGACTAGAGGTAAGTGATCCTCCCAAGAGGCCATTTTCCCTTTAACCATGGTGCGGAGCATAGAACCCAAGGTCCTATTCAAAACCTCTGTTTGACCATCGGTTTGTGGGTGGCAAGACGTTGAGAAAAGCAATTTGGTGCCAAGTCTAACCCACAATGACCTCCAAAAGTGACTAAGGAATTTAGAGTCCCGATCACTAACAATGGTCCGGGGAATTCCGTGTATCTTGACAACATATTCTATAAACAAGGATACCACATTGGAGGAATCATCACACTTGTGACACGGAATAAAATGAGCCATTTTTTAGAACCGATCAACCACAACAAAGATACTATCTCTTCCCCTCCTTGTCCTAGGCAATCCCAATACAAAATCCATAGATATGTCAAGCCATGGACGTAGGGGAGTGGGAAGTGGGGTATATAATCCTTGAGGGAGAAGGTTTCACTTCGCACTTCTACAATCCATACAGTGACCATAAATCCGTGCAACATCATGACGCATTTTGGGCCAATAGAATTGTTCCTCTAGGATTCCAAGGGTCTTGTCAATTCCAAAGTGACCCATTATACCACCATCGTGTGCCTCTCTTACAAACAACTCTCTCCAAGAGCTAGAGGAAACACACAATCTCTTTCTTTTGAATAGGAATCCATCAAATTTTGAGTAGGGTATAGAAGTTTCCCTTTCCCATTCTTCACAATCTTTAAAGATTTAAGCAAATTTGGGGTCCTCGGGATACAATGCCTTCAAATATTCAAATCCAATCAATTTAGAAGACAAAGTACTAAGTAACACATGTTTTCGGGATAAGGCATCGGCCACAACATTCTCCTTCCCCTTTTTGTATTGGATTACGTAAGGGAAAGTTTCTAAGAATTCAATCCACTTGGCATGCCGTTTATTCAATTTGTCTTGGGCCCTAAGGTGTTTCAAAGATTCATGGTCGGTTTGAATCATAAATTCCTTAGGCCACAAGTAGTGTTGCCAATTGCCCAAAGCTCTAATCAAGGCATACAACTCAAGATCATACGTAGAGTAGTTCAAGGTTGCTCCTTTGAGCTTTTCACTAAAGTATGCAATGGGCTTTTGGTCTTGCATTAAGATGGCCCCAATGCCTACCTTGCTAGCATCACATTCGACTTCAAACATTTTTCCAAAGTCGGGCAATTGCAACAAAGGGGCGGAGCTAAGCATTGTTTTCAAAGTTTCAAACGCCTTTGCAAGCTCGCTCTCAAAAAGATACATGTTATCTCTCACTACATCTTCATTCACATGATATCTATGAGCAAGACTAATAATAGGATCTTCATCACATGACATTCTCAAAGAATCATTTATATTTACATGATCAACTTTATTAACAACATCACTATCTTGAAGCTCATCAAGCACACAACACTTATGGTCAAGTAGTGGATTAGGTTCACAAGCAAGTTGATCAATGCACACACCTTCACAAGTTGTAGGCCCTTCACATGCCAACACAGACTCACCTTGATTTTCACAAGGGTTAACTAGTGTGTGAATACTCTTATCACATGGCAATGGGACCTCATCCAAGTTATAAGTGCTAGCACTAGGTGGACACAAATCAATCTTGCTAGAAGAGTCAATTCGGTCATCTATAGGATCAACTAGTGTTTGCAAACTCACAACAAGAACTTGATCATCATGCAACATAGTGCTATCAAGAGTATCACAAAGGGAAGACTCATTATGCTCAACATTAGACAAGCCACCAATTACACTCACTTGGCTACTAGCGACATCAAGACATTCCAAGTTTAGAGAAGTGCAAGGGTTAGCATTGTTACCTTGTAGCTCATACAAAGTATGGTCTTCACCTTGGTGTTCAACATGGGAGCTCATTTTCTCCTTTGGTGATACAAGACAAATGGCCATCATAACTTTTGATGCCATCATTCGTGGCCAACACGTGGAGAATCTGATTTTGGACACCTTGAAGGCCCGAGAGTATGCATGGGGAAGTCATTTTGGACACTTAATAAAGCAATTTCGTGTGTGGAAGGTTGCTTAGAGGCTTGCCTTGATGACTACCCGAGGCTCCAAAGGATTGCAAGGGTTGAAGTGTGAAGAAGGAGTCCTTACACTCCATGCCACCCCTTATTAAGGGTGTTTTGGTCTTTTTGTACCTTTTCTTTACACTCCATAAGAGCCCCTTTTCATTAAGGGTAGTTTGGTCATTTGATGTAATAGTTATAAATAGACTTCATTAGTCTTATTTTCTAGGAGTTGATTATTGATATTTGAAAAACTTCTTCTTCTCTCTTTGCGAGTGTAGTGTAGGGCTTGGAAAAGTCATTATTTATCCTTGCTTAGAAACGGTGGTTGTAAGGCGGAGTTGATTCCCTTAGCGGTCACCTTAAGAGTTTGGTGTTGTTATTGTGGGTCTTAGGGGTCTTATCATTTTATACACGGTTTGGTTCCTATTTCTTGTAATCTCGTATGTCAAGCTATCTATCTTACTTTGTTGCACGTGTTTGTTAACTTGTTTCTCTTAGTCTTCATCTCTTTAGGTCATTCTCCTATCACCAATGCTCCTAGTACTTTTATGTATTTGATGAATCATGTGATGAAACCTTTTATTGGCAGGTTTGTGGTTGTGTATTTTGATGATGTGTTGGTGTATAGTAAGACCATGGATGAGCATGTTGATCATTTAAAGTGTGTGTTTGATGTGTTTAGGCAAGAACTACTCTTTGCCAATGTGTCTAAATGCTCTTTTGGTGTTGACGAAGTTGGTTTTTTGGGTTTTGTTGTGAGTACAAGGGGAGTTGAGGTTGATGAATCCAAAATAGATGCTATTAAGAATTGGCCAACTCTCACGTCCATTGGTGATGTGTGTAGTTTCCGTGGATTGGCTAGTTTTTATAGGTTGTTTGTTAAAGGATTTAGCACTATATTCGTTCCCTTGACTAAGGAGATATGAAAGGATACAACCTTCTTTTGAGGTGAGGAACAAGCAAAGGCTTTTGCCACCTTGAAACAAATGCTTAGTTCTGCACCATTGTTATAATTACCCGACTTTAATAAAACATTTGAAATTGAATGTGATGTTAGTAAAGTGGGTATTGGGGCTGTTTTGATGCAAGATTTACAACCCATTGCCTACTTTAGTGAGAATCTTAGAGGTGCGACACTCAATTACTCCACCTATGACACTGAGCTTTATGCCTTGATTCGGGCTTTGGGTAATTGGCAACACTTTTTATGGCCTAAGGAGTTTGTCATCAGGACTGATCATGAGTCCTTGAAACATCTTAGGTCACAAGGAAAGTTAAACAAGAGGCATGCCAAGTGGGTTGAATTTCTTGAAACATTCCCTTATTCGATTCATTACAAAAAAGGGAAGGATAATGTAGTGGCGGATGCCTTGTCAAGGAAGCATGTTTTAGTCTCTACTTTGACTTCTAAGTTGTTGGGTTTTGAGAGTTTGAAATCATTATACCCCAAGGATCCCATTTTGGCCCAAATCTACCAAGATTGTGGAGCATTGGTAAGGGACCATAAGCTCAAGGATAAACCTACCACCCCATTTGGTACATTTGATGGTTACTTGTTCAAGAACAAGAGACTTTGACCTCTTAGAGGGAACTTTTTGTGAGAGAGGCACATGATGGGGGTTTGATGGGGCACTTTGGTATTGACAAGACATTGGGGATCCTTAAAGAACATTTCTATTAGCCTAAAATGCGTAGTGATGTTGCTAAAATTTATGGTCAATGTGCTGATTGTCGTAGTGCTAAATCTAGGTTACTTTCCATGGCTTATATACCCCTCTCCCCACCCCTCAACGACCTTGGCTTGATATTTATATGGATTTTGTATCGGGTTTGCCGAGGACTAAGAAGGGCATGCATAGCATCTTTATGGTTGTTGACCGTTTTTTCAAAATGGCTCATTTTATTGCATGTCATAAGTGTGATGATGCCCCCCCCCCAATTTGCATCTTAATTTGTTGAGCATGTTGTCAAGTTGCATGGTATTCCTCAATCCATAGTGAGTGATAAAGATCCTAAATTCCTTAGACACTTTTAGAAGGAGTTGTGGGGTAGACTTGGGAAAAAATTGTTGTTCTCTACATCATGTCACCCACAAACCGATGGTCAAACCGAAGTTGTGAACCGCATGCTTGGTTCAATGCTTTGGGTCATGGTTAAAGGAAAACTCACATCTTGGGAAGACCAATTACCTTTAGTTGAATTCGCATATAATCGTGTGTCACACCTCAAATTCCATTGAGATGGACAGGCACCCGACGCCCTAAAGACTCGAGAGAACAAACTTTAGCATGTGCTTACCATGCATATAACTATGAGAATCATGAAACTTTGTCACATATGTATAAGCTATAGTAATGAAATACCAATATAGATAGACCCAAACCATATATACATGACTTGACTGTTGGAGCCACAACTATTACGAGACTAAACATATTGAACTTCATACTTTAGTCTAGGTCGGGACAGACCCCACCTTACAAAACTATTGTACAATACCAAAATACACATATCAAAGACTAGGCAAAGCCCCGAATTAACTTGGAGCTCACCAATCACAGCTGAGTGTTCTGTGCTCCTATAGAGAAGGTCTACTAGCTGGAGTACCTGTACCTATGGAATGAAACACAGTGTCCCCATGAGGGACGTCAGTACGAAAGAATATACAGAGTATGTAAGGCATAAAGTGACCATAGGTAAGACAAGATCTTAATAAAATCAGATATCAATATTTATGTATAGATAAGAATAAAAGAGCACCTTTGCTTGTATTTATGGGATCATGTACCTTACATTTTTTACTTTACTTTATCCTTCTTTGCATTATAAAATTGTAAAGCATATGATGCAAATGACCATCTGATCAGTGGTAAAAGAGGATGACCCATGCTAGATATTTTAACCCCTGGGATACAGTCCTCATAAATACACAAATCGGGATCAACCCATTCTAGGCTTTCCTTTCACCCCTGGGATACCACCCGTGATATTGGGATCGACCCATGTTAGGTGTTCCTTCCACCCCTGGGATACCACCCAAGAATATACAGATTCTCTTTACATCATTTCTTTAATCTTTGAGATAGTTCTTTTGGTGGTCATAACATTATTGAGTTTTAAAATATGGACCAATAGTGAGAGACATATGAATATGCATTTAAGGCGATAACAATGACATAGGGAGTAAATGTAACATCAATGTATTAGATTTCATGCCAAAGAACATAGAATCTAATAGCCAAGCTGTACAATTCCGATACTACCCCAAATTAACCTCCTGCCCCTCGGACTACTTATCTATAATAAAGTAAGTGGTAAAACTAGTATTAGTAGCTAATCAACATATTTAAGCCACTTAACCTCACTAAAAACAGTAGCTGGGCAGTAAGCCCGTAATTAATTTATTCAAGGGTGTTCTTTCAACCCTTACTCCTCCAATTACATTCACATATCATACAAATTCTTAAAACGTCCCCCAAAACAACTTTAGCCTCATTACACCCTCAAAACAGTATACAAAGTGGAGTGGGCAGTAGGCTTACATAATATTTAGTTTGGTGGTATATCATCACATCCTCAATCTATAATTCAATACAAGTTAGTTACATCCTTTCCTAACATCAACCAAGCTATCCCCAACATATACACATAACACAATTCCTAAAACAGCCCCAATATCCTTTATCATAGCAACCAAATATTGAACTCATCATCCCTTGAGTTCTTGACAACAATATATACACAATTCTCCACCAAAACATGTATATAGAAAGGGGACAAAAATGGCCAGTAGCCTTACCTTAATTTTGTGATAGTTTATTCTCTTAACTTGTATTTCTTCAATATCTTGGTTCCTTCACACACAAACCAAAGGAGGAGAAAAATCTCTTAATAACTAAGAAAAATGGGACTGCCAAACTTATAGAGGGATGTCTTATAATTTAAACATGAAGAACATAATTTCCATAGTATTTTTGAGATAAGCTCGTGATTTGTTCACTTACCTTTAGCTTGGAATGAAGGTAAATACCAAGAACCTAAATGAAAACTTAGGGCTAATGTAGAAGCTAAGAGAGAGCAAGAGAGAAAATTCTAGAAAGCTGAATTTTTATCTAAGTTAAAATGGGTCAAATGTGCTAGTTTCAATCCCTTTAAAGGGAGCTGATCTTGGCAGACTTTCCTGGCTAATTTGGGTCATATTTTATCAATTATTTGGTGCACCTACTTACCCATTATACTTGAACCTTTGTGGATCTGAAATTGTTGGGCCTTGGCTGCCCATTCTTCTCCTTTTCTCTCTTTTAACTTGGGCTAAAATTAATTCAAGTAGCTGGTAGTGTACTTGGACCAATAAGATGGTCAAAGGAGTCTTATTAGGTGATGCACCTACTTGGTGCTTAGATTGGTCAATAAGTAAAAGTAGGTGATGCACCTACTTGTCACCTACTAGCTTAATTTAAGTCAAGCAAGCAACTCACTTATTTTATTTCATATTCTAAGTCTTAACCTCTTATGTTAACTTAATACTTATATACACTTGGACACTTTAATCCTTGAGGTAGAATACCACCTTACTATCTCGCGTTTAGCACTTCCGTTTGGGTTAGCTTGGCGTATACATTTTAAATCCTCTTTAAACCACCGCTAATCACATAAGAAACTTGGTTAGTTACCTATACAACAAGGTTACCTCAAGTCCCATATCAATAGAATAAGTACACACAAAATATGGGGTGTTACATCGTGTCACTGATAATCTTATTTGTATGTCTCCATTCGAGGTTGCGTATGGTTTTAACCCCCTTACCCCTCTTCATAACCCATTTATCTCAAGATGTTTTGTTGAGTTTAGATGGTAACAATAGGGCCGAGTCCATGAAAGCTTGACATGAGAAAGTGAGACTTCAACTTGAGAAGAAGAATTAAGAAACGGCCAAGAAAGTCAATAAGGGGAGAAAAAGGGTGGTGCTTGAATCGGGTGATTGGGTTAGGGTCCATTTTCGAAAGGAGAGGTTTCCCAACAAAAGAAATACCAAGCTAATGCCTAGATGTGATGGCCTATTTGAAGTGTTGTAAAGGCTTAATGACAATGCCTACAAAATTGATCTTCCCCTGGATTACCAAGTGCACAATATATTCAACATTTGTGATGTTTCTCCTATGGATGTGTGTGATGAAGACCCTTTGAATTTGAGGAAAAAATCTTCTCAAGAAGGGGAGAGTGATGCAACCCAAGGGCTCCCAAAGCCTTTTACAAGGTCTTTCATAAGGAGTCAAGCTCGTGAGCTTTAAAATTGGTAAGGGTTATTCATGAAGAAAGATGCACTTGAGTGTATTATGGAGTCCTCAAGGGATTCCACATGTTCGATATAGCATATGATGGGGAACACATTGAGAATAAGGAGGATTATTCTTTGATTTGATGAATTCTTGAATTCATCACAAAGAGGACATCCAAACAGATCCCTTACATCATTAAGGGTAGAAATGTAATAACGTAGTTTTTTCTTTATTTGCTTAGTATAAATAGCCTCTTTTATAATTTGAAGACTTAGAATTTTCATAAAAACTAAAAAAACTCCACTGTTGTTGAGAGATTATGAGATCTTGCTAAGCTTTTAGCTGTTTCTTATTTTGAAAAGAAGAGTTTCTTGGGATATCATTTCCCTTGAGGTTCTTCTTAGAGTTAGGTACTTTTTGGGATATTTAAGGAAGGTCTCTTTATTTATTAAAGTGGTTGTCTTTAATTCTCAATTTGTGTCTGTCTAACTATCTTCCTCTTGTTTCTTTGTTAATTCTCTTATCATTAGTCTAAATTATGTTTTATTTTTTTATCAATCTTAACTTTCCTTTTAGGATTTATATCATCGTTGGAGAGTCAAAAGGAGCTCGATGACATCCTGGAGAGGTCTTCACCCTCACCTGCCCACGCAGGTGGGTGACCTGCGCCCACAGATGTCATCTGCGCCCACCATCTACGCCAGCAGGTGGTCATCTATGTGGGCATGTGGTCCAAAGCAGCCAGCTTGCCCTATTTTATTAAATTGGGTCACTTTGGGGCTCATATATGTAATAAAAGGCCCAAGGCTATAAATACTAGGACCTAGCTTTTTTTCATTAGATTTTTGATGATATTGATAATGTGAGACTCCTTATGGAGCATGAGTGTAGCTTGGAAAATCTTAGGTTGATCTTTTCCTCGAAACGGTGGTTACGAAGGCATTACGATTCCCTCGTGGTCATTCGTAGGAGATTAGGTGCTTTTTTGATAATCAAAATTAGCGGTGTTTGAATTTAAGATATTCATTGGTTCCTATTTTCTTATCTTCTTGTGTCAATCTAACTATCTTTATCTATCTAACTTTACCTTTCATATTTTAATTCAATCATATCTTTGAGTTTTTGTGTTTTTTTTCAACTTCTGTATTTTGGGGGTTATCATACATAGATGTTAGGAGGCAATAAACGTGTAGTAATACAAGAAACCAAGTTCAATTTTTGGTTTGTCCAACCTTCATATGACTTATTTAGTGATTTAGTAGTCAAAGAAACATCGATAATCCATCCGAGTATGGAGTAAATAGATGCTAGGAGGAAATACAAGTGTAGTAATTTAAGAAACCAAGTTCTATTATTGTCCGACCAGCCTTTTTATGTCTCATTTAGTGATTAAGTGGCCAAAGAAACACCGATAATCATCCAAGTATGGAATAAATAAATTTTAGGAGGTAATACAAGTGCAGTAATGTCACGCCCCTAATTCTAACGGGGCGGACTGACACCCGAAGTCGATAAGGCCCGAGAGAACCAATCTTCATCCGTGTCCATTCATGTGCATGTCATTCAAGAAACATCACCATCACCTATAGATACAAGATGCTAATAGCGGAAATCATGGAAACATGTGCTATATGCGAAACTTGGCCCTAGGGCCCATCAAGTCAAAATGGACATCCATCCCTTACATTCATATTCCCACATAATCCCTTATATTCATATTCCCACATACGTCTACAAAGCCTCTAACAGATGCATATACATAATCATCCTAAAGTTGGGATAAGTCCCCGCTTTATACAACGTTACAATACTAAAACAAATGTACACATGTGACTTGGAAAGCCCCAAACCAACTGGAGCTCACCAAAGATCGACAAATGATCTGTAACCTACTGTGGAGGTCTACTAGCACCTGTGCATGCAGAAAGTAAGGTAAGTCCCCCAAGGGACGTCTATACGAAGAATGTACTGAGTATCTAAGGCTATAAGAAACGGAATCATACATAAGAACATCAATGGAACCAAATATAAGAGAATAGTCAATGTGGATAAACCATCGTTCTGTATGTGAGGAGTCATGTACGTTATATTCATTACTTTCTCTGCCTTTACGTTCATTCATCTTTATCGTTCTACCCATGCTAGGCTTTTCTGTCGCCCCTGGGATGAGATTAATCGTTCTACCCATGCTAGGCTTTTCCGTCGCCCCTGGGATGAGATTAACCCATGCTAGGTATTCTAAGCCTTGGGATATGATTAACCCATGCTAGGCTTTTATGTCGTGATACGAGCATGATTAGCATGGGGAACATTAGGATGGGCTTCTACATATGGATGATAGCTTGGAGCCCGGAGGAAAGTCATGGAGCAATAAATATACAAGGTCATGTGCGACCAAGATGTCATTTGGACAATCAAGAAGAGCCTTTGATACACTATCAAGCCCACAACACAAAGTTCCCACGAAATCAGCAACAAGAAGAACAAAATAACACAAAAATCAGCAAGTTGAACAACAAGTGCTAGTGAATTGAAAGAGCCCCACACGGATTCACTAGACTTCAAGATTACAAATACAACATTAACAAGATCACAAAAAGATAGTAACTTGACATAAAAGATTCAAGAGTCTAAGAACCCTAACAACAAGAGAGGACCTTAAGACTATTGAATATTAACACCAAGTTCTTACTTGGACCAAGAGGAACTCTATGACCTCAAGATCCTTGTTTCTAGCCAAGATACAACACAAGTATCCCTCTCTTGTGAGCTGAAATAAAGAGAGAGAGAACCAAAATATTACAAGTGTTCTGTTCAAAATATGATGGGAGAACTACACAAATAACCCTAATATGTTCTATTTATATTACAAGGCAAAAATGACTAATTTACCCTTGTCATGGGGGCCAGCCTTGGAGTGTAAGTTTATTACACTTCAAGGTCCCTCTTCACACTTAAAACATTTAAACCCTTAAGTGGATCAATAACCAACTCACACACGGCTATTTGCATGAATAAGGCTTGGAGTTTTTATAATTCCCGAGTTTGGCTTCGTGTGAAAGGTTGTGTACTTGTTGGACAGCTTGTCCCACCCGTATCATCCCACCAAGTATTAGCATAACCCTCAAAATGAGCTATAGCATAACAACCCTTCTTTTCTTCCGAGATATCATTAACTTGGAATACTTTGTCACAAGCTGATTCCCAAGCTAAGTAGGCCTCGGGGTCACTTTCACCTTTAAAGATGGGTAGGCTCAACTTGATGGTGTTGATGCCTACGTCTCTCTCTTGGTGTCGGTTTTCCCTTTTCCCATACCCTCGGTATCTCCTTGGATCTCCACTACCCCCTCTCATCTCTTTCTCCGTCATGTAAGCATCATTAAAGGCTCCATATCCTTCATATTCCTCTTTACCATACTCCTCAAAGTGGGCTGGACGATTTTGGGCATTTTGAACTTGATTTGGAAGAATTGGATTTTGTGGAGGTGGTGGTCTTTGGTTTAATGGAGCTTGTAATGGAGGTTTTGGATTTAGCGGAGGTACTTGACGTCCAAATCCCTCTTGTGGGACTTGAGGAGTTTGGAAATGTATTGGTCTAGTGGGGTCACGATTTGGAGGGAAAGGAATGGTTTGGCTTGCGGCAATTAGTGGAGCTTAGGGTGTATTTAGCATTTGGTGCAATGTTTCGGGCGTGATGGTGGCGGAGGAAGTTCTATCATGCCCATTAGTAGAAACATGTAGAGGAGTAGAAGGCAGAGAGTTCCTTTGACTCTCCACTTGTTCTAATCTTCCACTAATAGTCGACACATCTCCCTTTATCGCACCCAAATCCTCTCTCACGGCTCCAAATTTCGTATTCAACCTATCAAGCGTTCGGGTAACGGCCTCAAAAGTGGACCTCATACAAGTGTTGTAGATTGGCTAGTAACCATGAATCCTTTAAGGTATGAGTAAGCTCTTATCCGGAATGGATTTTTGTTTGAAGACTCAAAGAATTCTTGTTGGACTAGAACCAAGAAGTAACAACGTATTCAAAAGATAAAAAGCAACCAAGTAATCGTTGACACAATCAACGGATTCAAAGGACTAATTGACAACCTAGTAGGAATGTACTAGTTTGTTAATTAGTTCTAGAACCAAGTAAGGAAACCAAGAATCAACCATTAGAAACTAGGAAAAGAGTATCCAAATTTGAGCTTATTAGTGACGTGGCAGCATGTAATTGGTCTTGGGCCCATACGAATTTTTTTTTTTTGTCAAAAATCTGAAATTTCAAGATTCACACAACTTGTAATGGATGACAATGGTTTTGGAGGGAAGGTAAAGTCTTGTACTCTTTTTAAACTTTTCAAACTCAAAAGGTAAGATTTGACTATACTAATCCCACAAAACAAGGTTCCGTGATTTAAGGAAAAGTGGTTGTCAAGTCTAGGAAGTGATTTGTGCAAGTCTTCTCACCAACAACTTTATAACTTTTGTCTTACAACCCTTTGGATCTATTTTATACTTTTGTTGTCTTAAGTTATAAGAATAAATGAAGAAAAAGATGAACACCACAACAACATTCAAGAGCACAACATCAACTTCTTCAAGAACATAACACAAAAGCCACCAATGGTCAACAACAAGGTACAACCTACGGCCCACTTCAAGTCACCGCAACAATGGTCAATATTATAAGCTAAAATTTAGATCTAGACACTTTAGTGTTGGTGAGAAAGAAACCAACACTATAAACACACTAAACAAGCAAAATAACACCTAGATCTAAACACACAAACACCAATCTCGGTTGAGACAATAAGACGGACAGATTTCTCTTCTCTTTTTTTTTTTTTAAAAACCGAGATAGCCCAAGATTGGTAGTGTAGGAACACAACCAGCATTGCTCTTGATACCAAATTATACACTATCAAGCCCACAACACAAAGTTCCCACGAAATCAGCAACAAGAAGAACAAAATAACACAAAAATCAGCAAGTTGAACAACAAGTGCTAGTGAATAGAAAGAGCCCCACACGGCTTCACTAGACTTCAAGATTACAAATACAACATTAAAAAGATCACAAAAAGATAGTAACTTGACATAAAAGATTCAAGAGTCTAATAACCCTAACAACAAGAGAGGACCCTAAGATTATTGAATATTAACACCAAGTTCTTACTTGGACCAAGAGGAACTCTATGACCTCAAGATCCTTGTTTCTAGCCAAGATACAACACAAGTATCACTCTACTTGTGAGATGGAGTAGAGAGAGAGAGAGATCAAAAATATTACAAGTGTTCTGTCCAAAATCTGATGGGAGAACTACCCAAATAATCCTAATATGTTCTATTTATATTACAAGGCAAAAATGACTAGTTTACCCTTGTCATGGGGGGCGGCCTTGGAGTGTAAGTTTATTACACTTCAAGGTCCCTCATCACACTTAAAAACATTTAAACCCTTAGGTGGATCAATCACCAACTCACACACGGCCATTTGCATGAACAAGACTTGGAGTTTTTGTAATTCCCGAGCTTGGCTTTGTGTGAAAGGTCATGTACTTGTTGGACAGCTTGTCCCACCCGTATCAGCCTTTGTGGGTTATTACTAAAGTAGTCACTTTTGGGCTATTTTTGTAATAGGCTATTTGTAAAAAGGCAAGGACTATAAATAGTTGCCTTAGCCATTTTCTTTACTTAGATTTTGGATGATTGAATTGTCTTGAATAGAAATTGATATTTAGTTACTTTAGATTAGGGTAGTGATTGGGTTCAATTCCAATTATTAGCTTAGATCGAGTGATTAGGGTGGATTCCTGAATTGCTTGTGTTATCTTCTTTGCTTGATTAATCATCGAGTTATCATATTGTGGATTCAATTTGGTTTCTCGTGCATTTGATTGAGTTCTCTTCTTCCTTGGTTTAATTGTTCTTCAATTGAACCTTTCTTCTTCACTTCTCATCTCTTATTTCTCAACTATCCTTTAATTTTGTTGTTTAATTCCATTTTTTTATATCAATTTTAGTCACTTCATTGAGGTCGTTATCATTTTGATATCAAGAGCCTAGGTTAAGGTATGTTTTCACAAATCTTAATCTTGGGATTTTGATTTCTTCAAAAATCCAAAAAAATAAAAAAATTATCCAAAAATTCGAGAAAAAAAAATCTAGAAATTTTTTTGTTTTAGTTTATTGTTTTTGACACTAGATCTTGATTCCCTAGTGTCTTGTGAGTCTAGATTTCAAATTTCGTTGAAATCGGAGTTGTAGAAGTGAAGTTGCCATTGAAGGGTTTCAAGCTTTTGAAACTTTGTCAATTTTGAAAAGTGGGTTTATTTTTGGCTTGATTTTGAAGGCTAAAAATTAGTGAGATTTGTTCGTAGCGTTGAAAGGAACACGTGGGCTAAAATTTCATCAAATTTGGAGTTGAAATGAAGAAGTTATGAGGTTGTGAAGATTGAAGTTTTTGTTGGTGTTCTTGAGCATCTTCATCTTGTTTTGGAGAAGAAGATAGAAAAAGTATACTTTGATCCAAAATCTTCAAGTCAAAGTTGGTCAAAGTGTTAGTAGTTCCATTTGTGGAATTTTGAAAAAAAATAAAAAAAATCGAGATTTGAAAAAAAAATTTAAAAAAATAGAAATCTAAAAAAAACAATTGCAAAAAAAATTCCACTTAGACTGCCACGTCATCTGCCTCGTCAGCAGTTAATGGTCAAAGTCAACCATTGACTTCCACACAGCAGCCAACTCAGCTCCCCTCTAGCCCACTCGCGCCACGTGGCGCGTGGACAGCAACTTCAGAGAGCTGAAATTTCTCAGGTTTCAACACTTAGTTTTTTTTTTGGGCTTTTGGACCTAAAAATTGTTCTAAGTGTTCAAACTTCGTGATTCTTTTTTTGTTCTCTTTATACTTCGATTACTCAACTATTTAACAACTAATTAACATCTTTAATCACTTGTTAACTAGTTTGAATCATCAAATCATCAAATCAAACCTCTTTAAAGTGATGAACTTCTTCAAGGCCTCAAAATTTTTCTAAGTGTCCAAATTTTGCGATTCTTTTTTTGTTCTCTTTCTCTTTCAATTTTATAACTAATTAGAAAGTAATTAACATATTTATCACTTGTTAACTAGTTTTAAAACATCAAATATCTTTTTTTTATTCTTCAAATTAAGCAACACAAGTAATTTTTCTACTTTTGTTACTTAGTTTTTTTTGAGTCCGTTTTCTTTCTTGCTTCTTTTCTTCAACTTTTCTCATCTTAATTCGTAGATAACTTCGTGATTCAAGTCCTTTTTATTTTATTTGATTCGTCCTTCTTTAACAAGTCACAAAATCCATTCCTCCACAAGCATTGATAACCTTGAATTCATTGAGCAAAGCTAGTAACCTATCAATTTGGGAAAGAAGCCATAGAAGGTGTGATACTAACGTGGATCGCATGGTTGACACGAGCATGGATGACGTGGATGACACGTAGAATGTTCGTGAAAAGGAAAGCTTAAGAGTCCATGGGAGTGATGTGGATAAAGAAAAGAGGCTATTTGTAAAAGTGGCTAAATTTTAAATTGAAGAATTCACAACAAGAGTCACCAAACAAGGCCCTTGTCTCTTATTAAGGGCATATTTGTAATAACTAGTTGTCTTTTATTTCTCTAGTATAAATAGGATAATTCCTCATTTTACATGGGACTTTTGATGAATATTGAACATTGAGCTTTGAAGCTTGTAGTTTCTAGGTGAAGCCTATCATTTAGCTTGTAGTTTCTAGGTGAAGCCTACCATTAGTTGGTAATTTTAGTAGTGTGGATCTTGGAATTGTTGGTGAACTTTTTGGTTTGGTTAATCGAAGGTTACTCATTTGTGGTTTCTTGGTTTCCTTTGATTTTCTCAAACTAGGGTTTGTGTTTAAATTATTGAATTCAATTGGGAGGTGAGGGTATCAAGTCCCTTGTTGGCCATAAATTCAAGAGTTTGAATATTAATCCACATATCCTTCTTTTGTTTTCTTTCCTTCTTGTTCTTCCCTCTTTAGTCGTTATCATTTTGGTATCAAGAGCCTAGGTTAAGGTTTGTTTTCACAAATCTTAATCTTGGGATTTTGATTTCTTCAAAAATCCAAAAAAATCAAAAATTATCCAAAAATTCAAAAAAAAAAAAAAATCCGAAAATATTTTTGTTTTGATTTGTTGTTTTTGACACTAGATCTTGATTCTCTAGTGTTTTTTGAGTCTAAATCTCAAATTTCGTTCAAATCGGAGTTGGGAAAGTGAAGTTACCATTAAAGAGTTTTCAAGCTTTTGAGTTTTCAAAACTTGAAAAGTGGGTTTGTTGATTAAGGAGAAATTGAGGCTTAAAATTCATTGGGGTTTGTTCTCTAAGTCATAGGGAAGCTACTCCTAAATTTTGAGTCAATTCCGAGTTGATTTGGGTGTGTTAGGGTTGGTGTGTGTTTTTGGTGTTCTTGAACACCTTCATATTGTTCTTGGAGAAGAAGAGAGAAGAAATACACTTTGATCCAAAATTCCAAGTCAAATTTGGTCAAAAGCGTTTGTGGGTCCACTTGTGGAAATTCTGGAAAAAAAAATTAATTAAAAATCCACGTGGACATGCCACATCAGCATTTACCAGTCAACAGGCTGCCATGCCAGCGCCATGCAAGCGCCAGCGCAGCAGCTGGCCAGTCAACCGTCCAGTCAGCAGGCAACCAGCACGCCCACTTGCACCTGTACGCGCGTGCAGTGCACTTTCAGAGGCCAAATTCCTGCAGTTTCAACACTTAGTTTTTTTTAAGGGTCCTAAGTTTTTGGGACCTAAAAATTTTTCTAAGTGCCCAAACTCCGTGATTCTTTTTCCCACGCTTTCTTCTTTCAATTTCTCAACTATTTAACAAGTAATTAACATCTTTAATCACTTGTTAACTAGTTTTAAAACATCAAATCATCTCCTTGATTCATCAAATTAAGCAACACAAGTAATTTTTCTACTTTTGTTACTTAGTTTTTTTTTTGAGTCCGTTTTCTTTCGTGCTTCTTTTCTTCAACTTTTCTCATCTTAATTCATTGATAAACTTCTTGATTCAAGTCCTTTTACCTTCAATTGAGTCGTCCTTCTTTCAAGAGTCACAAAAATCCATTCTACCATAAAGGATAGGTGATCTTGAATTGATCAAGCAAAGCTAGAGTTTACTACCAATTTTGAGACGACACTTTAGGAGGTGAGTTGATAGTTTACATATGAGTGATGTGAGGCTTTTACCACTAATATGGTTTGTTGAGTTTTGTAGGTACAATTTCTAATCATTTTTCTTATAACCATGGAGGAAGGAGCTCGGTTAACAACATGGTGACAAATTCCAATGTATCAAGGAGAGTGACCAATGTGAATGAAAGGGTGGTTGAAACAAATAAGAGGTTTAGAGGTATGGAGAAAAGGGTGAAAAGGATGGATAGTATGATTGAAAGGAGGTTCCCTATGACAAGTCGAAGTGAAGAAATAAGAAGGACCTCGGGTCAAGAATCCAACCTATACTACCCCCAACCAAATTGGAACCAAACTTACCCTCAAGCTACATTCCGAATGAACCCGAGCTATGTTAGGCAAGTCGCCCCATATCCAAATACCCAACCATATCATCCACCACAAATGAGTCCTTCTTTTGTGGAGACCCAAGTTAGAAGCCAAGCACCTCCACGAAATGTATCTCATGCATCCTTGCATGTACCCTATGTTCCAATCCAACAACACTACCCATAAGTACCCTACCAAGATATCTATTATCAAAACCCTCTTTATGATAAAATGTGTGAAGAGGTTAACCCGAATGAATGGTGGGAAGGACCCGAAGGCTTTGGTACGAACCAAGGCATGGGATGTCAAGGGAAATGGAATAGTGGAGATTGGTTTAGGGATGAAGGAGGAAGGTGTGGAGACCGAAGTGATCGATATGGTGGTCAAAGTATTCCAAATCAAGGGATGGGTCACAACATGGTGAGTCTTCCAATGTTCCAAGATAGTAGTCAAGCTATTCAAGCTAACTACAACACAAAAGGGGAAGATCAAGCCTATGGAGGTAAGCATGATGTACCTCAATCTTCTTCTCCTTCTATCATTCGATGTTATAAATGTCAAGGTGAAGGACATATTTCTAGAGAATGTCCACAAAGGAGGTCAAATGTGATCTTGTGTGATGGACCTTGTGCTAAAAATGTGATAGAGTATGAGGTTGAGAATGATTGTGATGAGCCTAAGGTTAGGCATGATGAGACAACTTTGAATGTAGATTATGAGCAATTGGAGAAGGATTGGAACCCTTCTTGTGATCTAAATTGAATCATGGGGGATCTTTCTAAAGAGGAACTTGATCAAAGTGTAAACCTATTCCATGCAAGGTTCAAGATGATTGATAGGGTATGTTCCTTGGTCATTGATGGTAGGAGTAGTACTAATGTGGTGAGTTGCACTATGGTTGATAGAATGAAGCTTCCTACACAAAGACACCCCAAGCCATACAAACTTCAACGGCTTATTAAAAATGATGAAGTAGAGGTAACCAAACAAGTGGTCATGAATTTTAGCATTGGAAAGTATCGAGATGAGGTGTTATGTGATGTTTTTCCCATGCAATCTTGTCATATGTTGTTTGGTAGACCTTGGCTAGCCGATAGAGATGTCCAATATCAAGTGGAGTCCAACAAATACTCATTAGTATTTCGAGGACGAAAGCACACTCTTGTTCCATTAATACCCTATCAAGTAAGTGAGGACTACAAGATAATGAGAGAGCTCCGGGAAGAACTTAAGAGAGAAGAACTTGCCAAGGAGGAGAAAGAATTAGCTCAAGAAGGGGAGTTACCTACCAAGGAATCTCCTACAAAGAAGCGGGTGGACGACCCTTGTGAAGCATGTGTACAAGACAAGAAAACAATCTCCAACGCTTGTTCCCAAGGTATGTATCTACCCCCTCCTATTCCTAGTGATCCTTGGAGACATGATGATATTTTCCTTATGGAAAGTAGAATCTTGGAAATGAGTGATCCCTCACCATACCATGAGAAGATTGAAGTCTCCAAGATTCTTTCATGGTTTATTTCTTTTATGCTTAAATTGTGTGAGCTTCATGTTTTAGATGTCAACTATACTTGTTGTTTGGAAAAGAATTCATGGTGTATCCGTGATGCCCAAATTATGTGTCCTACTCCTTGTCACACTTATGTGGTTAGACAAGTTGAGGTGTTAGGATGGATTCTTAGGAGCATGCTCCTTGTGGAAGTTTGTTTGAGGAAGGACAATGAAGTGTACTTGAAATGCTTAATCTTGTCCTCTTGTGTTTAAAATTGTGAATACCGTTTTGCTAATATTCTTGCCTTAAAGTGCGTATTAACAATTGAGAACCCTTGGGATGAGTTGAATGCCCTTTATTCCTTTCTTTACTACTTGTTTGCATATGATGACCCTTTTCTCAAATGTGGTCTCATTCTTGTAGATGCTAAGTTGATCGTTTGTTTTTGGGAGAGTCCATGGATATTGAAAGCTCCTTGTCACCTTCATAAGGTTGGACAAGTTGAAGTTTCAAATAGGACTCTTGGAAGCATGCTTGGTGCTATGATAGGAGGGACCCTAACTCCTTGGGAGTATTATTTAGCATGGAGTGATTTGACTCCTAATAGATTCCTCGACTATTCTAGTAGCATGGCTTCATTGGTGCACTTCCTTTCTTTAGGAAATTGCTTGATAGAGAGGGTTGTTTGGTGCTTAAAATGTCTCTTCTTATCTACTGGTGTCCTTATCTTTTGGCACGCCCTAGATGAGAATAGTGAGCTTAACACCTTTCTCTACTACCTCTTTGATTATGATAATACTTATGATGGTATGGAATTTATTTTGTATGGAGGTAGAGATATGTGGGTCTTTTGCTTCTTTGACGCGGATGAACCCTTGTGGGTGATTACACCACTTTTGGTGTGGCCTTTTTGTGAGACAATGAAACAATTATTTCTTATGGCTCCCAAGTTAAATGTGGTACCATCTTTTGGAGTTCTTGATGCCACAAAGATCTTTGTGTTTTCCTTGTCTCTTGATGTTTATCATACCCCAAACTAGGCATGTGCACGAATCGATTCGGATCGAATTTAGCCATTATCAAATTGAAATTTCAAGTTTCGATTTGTTAAAATCCTTAACCTAACTCAATTCATTCTAGGTCCAATTCGATTCATTTTTATTATTTTGATTCGATTTTACGAATCGATTTATTCGATTTTAAAATTCAACAAGCAACTATTTTCATTTCAATTTTAGAGCAAACATGATTTAAAAAAAAAATCTTAAAATTAGGCCATAAGTAACCTAAAATAACATTGCATTGCAAGTTTGAAGTGGAATTGAAATCTGTAATTGTGAGCCGTGACTCTTAGTTTGAGAGATTAGGATTTAGGTCTGTACTCTTGACGTTGTAACTGGTAAAATGTAAATGATAAAAGAGGCGTAGGATGTAGGTTTCATAATTAAAAAATACTCTAAATGTAGGTCTGGGCTATTGTGAGTCTGCATTAGGTTTTAAGTTTGTAAGTAATTAATAAACATTAAATATCATATATATATATATATATATATATATATATATATATATATATATATATATTATATATATATATATAATATGTGTGTGTGTGTGTATAAATTTTGATTTTCGAACCGATTCGAATTGTAAACACCTAAAACCAAATTCGATTCGAAAAATCAAAACAATCTAAAATTAAATTCGTAAATCGATTCAAATTGTATAATTCAAATAGAATTATCCAAATTTCTTCGAATCGATCTGAATACTCAAATTGATTCGATTTGTGCACAGCCCTACCCCAAACCTTTGCTCCATGAATGACGGATTGGCTTTATTGAAAGCAAAGGATATTTGGTTGAATCTCAAATTTGTGCCTCCTTGGCATGGTGATATTGTTGCTAACCCTTGTACTAACCCTCAAACTTTGAGGATGCTTTGGTTTTTGTCCTTCTCATGTGTTTGCAAGGTTTGGATTCGAGGACGAATCCTTTTCAAGAAGGGGAGAATGATACTAATATGGATCGCATGGTTGACACGAGCATGGATGACGTGGATGACACGTAGAATGTTCGTGAAAAGGAAAGCTTAAGAGTCCATGGGAGTGATGTGGATAAAGAAAAGAGGCTATTTGTACAAGTGGCTAAATTTTAAATTGAAGAATTCACAACAAGAGTCACCAAACAAGGCCCTTGTCTCTCATTAAGGGCATATTTGTAATAACTAGTTGTCTTTAATTTCTCTAGTATAAATAGGATAATTCCTTATTTTACATGGGACTTTTGATGAATATTGAACATTGAGCTTTGAAGCTTGTAGTTTCTAGGTGAAGCCTATCATTTAGCTTGTAATTTCTAGGTGAAGCCTAACATTAGTTGGTAATTTTAGTAGTGTGGATCTTGGAATTGTTGGTGAACTTTTTGGTTTAGTTAATCGAAGATTACTCATTTGTGGTTTCTTGGTTTCCTTTGATTTTCTCAAACTAGGGTTTGTGTTTAAATTATTGAATTCAATTGGGAGGTGAGGGTATCAAGTCCCTTATTGCCCATAAATTCAAGAGTTTGAATATTAATCCACATATCCTTCTTTTGTTTTCTTTCCTTCTTGTTCTTCCCTCTTTGATTCATTATCAAGGTGAGTTGAGAGCTCATATATGAGTGACGTGAGGCTTTTGTTACTAACTTGTCTGCTAGTTTTGTAGGTACAAAAGGTGATATAAGAAAGAATTGTCATCCATAGTTTCAGATTATTGTGGAGATGACATTAGTGACTATGCTTGTAGCGACGTGAGCTATGAGTATAGTGATGATGAGCAACATGAGGGATCTTTGAGTGTTTGTGAGCAAAGTAATGAAGCTCATGAGTAAGTGGTAACGACCTCAATCAAGTGACTAAAATCGATATTGAAAATGCGGAATTAAACAACAAAATTAAAGGATAGTTGAGAAATAAGAGATGAGAAGTGAAGAAAGAAAGGCTCAATTGAAAGAACAATTAAACCAAGGGAGAAAAGAACTCAATCAAATGTATGAGAAACCAAATTGAATCCACAATATGATAACTCGATGATTAATCAAGCGAAGAAGATAACACAAGCAATTTGGGAATCCACCCTAATCACTCGATCTAAGCTAATAATTGGAATTGAACCCAATCACTACCCTAATCTAAAGTAACTAAATATCAATGTCTATTCAAGACAATTCAATCATCCAAAATCTAAGTAAAAAAAATGGCTAAGGCAACTATTTATAGTCCTTGCCTTTTCACAAATAGCCTATTACAAAAATAGCCCAAAAGTGGCTAGTTTAGTAATAACCCACAAGGGCGCTTCTTGATTGTCCAAATGACATCTTTATAGCCCATGACCTTGTATATTTATTGCTCCATGGATTCCTTTGGGCTCCAAGCTATCATCCATATATGGAAGCCCATCCTAATGTGCCCCACGCTATCCATGCTCTTATCATCCTCCCCTTCTTCAAAAGGATTCGTCCTCGAATCCAAACCTTGCAAAAACATGAGAAAGACAAACAACAACCATATCCTCATAGCATGAGGGTTAGCACAAGGGTTATCAACCACACCAACTTCCCAAGGAGGCACACATTTGAAATACAACCAACTATCCTTTGTGTTAAAGAAGATCCATTCATCATATAAGGTACAAAGGAATTGGTCATAAGAAACATCATGTGACAAGGAAACCACAAAGGTCTTAATAGTATCAAGAATCCCAAGAGATGATATCACATATGATTTAGGAGCCGTAAGACACAATTGTTTCATCGCCTCACAATAAGACGTCATCAAAAATGGTGCAATCACCCATAAGGGTTCATTTGGGTCAAAGAAGTAAAATACCCACATATGTCTACCTACATACATAACAAATCCCATACCATCATGGGTTTTATCATAAGCAAAGAGGTAGTAGAGAAAGGTGTTAAGCTCACTATTCTCATCTAGGGCATGCCAAAAGATAAGGACACCGGTAGATAAGAAAAGAAATTTTAAGCACAAAATAACCCTCTCTATCAAGCAACTTTTCAAAGAAAGAAAGTGCACCAACGAAGCCATGCTACTAGAATGTCGAGGAATCTATTAGGAATCAAATCACTCCATATCAAATAATACTCCCAATGAATTGGGGTCCCTCCGATCATAGTATCAAGCATGCTTCCAAGAGTCTTATTTGAAACTTCAACTTGTCCAACCCTATAAAGGTGACAAGGAGTTTTCAATATCCATGGACTCTCTGATACGGGTCCAACAAGTACCCGACCATTCACACGAAGTCAAGCTCGGGAGTTACAAAAACTCCAAGCCTTATTCATGCAAATGGCCGTGTGTGAGTTGGTCATTGAACCACCTAAGGATCTAAATGTTTTAAGGTGTGAAGATGGGCCTTGAAGTGTAATAAACTTACACTCCAAGGCCTCCATGGCCGGCTGCTCCAACATGGCCCATATGGTCATTTTTTGTCTTTCATTTGGCTTGTAATATAAATAGACAAGCTTAGAATTATTTTGCCTTAGTTTTCTCATTGTAATTTCAAGACAAAGGACTTGTAATATTTCTCTCTCTCTCTCTTCCATTGGGAGGCAGATTCGGCCAAGCTCCAAGAGTGAAGCTTGTGTTGTGATTTGGCTAGAAACAAGGATCTTGAGGTTATTGAGTTCCTCTTGGTCTAAGTAAGAACTTGGTGTTTATATTCAATAGTCTTAGGGTCCTCTCTTGATGTTAGGGTTCTTAGTATCTTGAATATTATATGTCAAGTTATCTATCTTTTATTATCTTGTTGTTCTTGTCTTTGAGATCTTGAAGTCTAGTGAAGCCGGGTGGGGCTATTTCGATTCACTAGCATTTGTGTTGGTTGCTGTTTTTGTTGTTGTTGTTGTTGGAATCTTTGTGTTGTGGACTTGATCTTGTATCATTTGGTATCAGAGCAAGACCGGTTGTGTTCCAACACAACCCATCTTGGGCTTGTTCTCGGATTAAACAAAAAAAAAAATATTCTGAAATCTGTCCATTGAAGACAAATCCGAGAATGTTGTTGTATGTTTAGATCTAGGTGTTATTTTGCTTGTTTAGTGTGTTTCTAGTGTTGCTTTCTTTCTCACCAACACTAAAGTGTCTAGATCTAAAAGTTGAGCTTGAAAACTTGACCATTGTTGTGGTGACTTGAAGTGGTTGAAAGTTGTATGTTGTTGATGACAAAATTGGTGGTTGTGTGTTATGTGCTTGAAGAAGTTGATGAAGGTTGTTGAGGTGTTCATCTTTTAAAACTTGTTCATCTTGTTCATCTTGTTGTGTTCAAGTTGCAAGACAAGTCATAAAGTTGTTGGTGAAAGACTTGCACCCATCACTTCCTAGTCTTGCCAACCACTCTTCCCTAATTCAAGGAGCCTTGTTTTGTGGGACTAGTTAGTCAAACCTAACCCTTTGAGCTTGAAAGGTTGAAAAGACTACAAGACTATTATTTTCCCTCCAAAAACATATTGTCATCCTTCACAAGTTGTATGAATATTGATTTTCAGATTTGTGACAAAAAAAAATAAATATAGAATCTACATATAAGTTATATAGACAAACCGTGTGGGCCCAAGACCAATTGCATGCTGCCACGTCACCCCTAAGCTCAACTTTGGATAATTTTCTAGTTTCTAATTGTTGATTCTTAGTTTCCTTACTTGGTTCTAGAACTAATTAACAAACTAGTACATTCCTACTAGATTGTCAATTAGTCCTTTGAATTCGTTTGTTCGTGTCAACGTTTACTTGAGTGCTTTTATCTTTTGAATACGTTGCTGATTTTTGGTTCTAGTCCGACAAGAATTCTTTGAGTCTTCAAACAAGAATCCACTCCGGATAAGAGCTTACTCATACCTTAAAGGATTCACGGTTACTAGCCAATTTACAACACTTGTGGAACACAGGCGTGTGGTGATCTAAAGAGTATAATATCTTGACAATGGATGGGACCTCGTCCCATAACGTGGATACTAATGCACTTGACTCTATGAGGGTCACTCTTGAGGCCGTTACCCGGACACTTGAAAGGTTGAATTCGGAATTTTGGGCCGTGAGAGGGGACTTGGCAGCAATCAAGGGAGAAGTGTCAACTATTAGTGGGAGATTAGAACAAGTGGAGAGTCAAAGGAACTCTCGTCCTTCTACTCCTCTACATGTCTCTACCAATGGGCATGATAGGACTTCCTCCGCAACCATCACCCCCGAAACAGTCCACCAAATGCTAAATGCACCCCAAGCTCCACTAAATGCAGCAAGCCAAACCACCTTTTTCCCTCCAAACCGTGACCCCACTAGACCAACACATTTCCAAGCTCCTCAAGTCCCACAAGAGGGATTTGGACGTCAAGCACCACCCCTAAACCCGAACCCTCCATTCCAAGCTCCATTAAACCAAAGACCACAAAATCTGATGCCTCCAAATCAAGTCCAAAATGCCCAAGACCGGCCAGCCCCCTTTGAAGGATATGGTAGAGAGGAGTATGAAGGGTATGGAGCCTTTGATGATGCTTACATGAGGGAGGAGGAGATAAGAGGGGGTCGTGGAGATCCAAGGAGATACCAAGGGTATGGAGATAGGGGAAACCGACACCAAGAGAGAGATGGAGGCATCAACACCATCAAGTTAAACCTACCAATCTTTAAAGGTGATAGTGACCCCGAGGCCTACTTAGCTTGGGAATCGGCTTGTGACAAAGTTTTCCAAGTTAATGACATCTCGGAAGAAAAGAAGGGTTGCTATGCTATAGCTCATTTTGAGGGTTATGCTAACACTTGGTGGGAGTATGTCAAGCGGTTTGGTAATGAACTCGTTGATGGGCAGCCACCACCTTGGTATCGATTGAGGTATTTGATGAGGCAACGATACCTTCCCGAGAGATATCGCCATGAGTTGCTTGCTAGATTGTATGGCTTGCGTCAAGGTAACAAGAGTGATGAGTTTCAACAACTCATGTTGAAACTTGATCATCGTGGGGAGCAAATCAGTCACGACATCATCCGGTTCAAGTGTGGGTTGAACAAAGAGATCTCCACTCATTTAACACTTCACAAGTTTGAAACCGTCGACGGTATTTTCCAAGCGGCTCTTGAGATTGAAAGGGAACTTAAAGAGAGGTCATCTTTCAAGGCAAGGGGACAAGGCCCCTCGGGTTGGCCCAAAAACAAGGACCAACCCGCCACTACAAGGCTGCCCGAGCCCAAAACAGTCCCCAAGATTCCTCCAAAATCGGAGGCTCACAAGTATCCTAACCCAAAGGGATTCCAATGTTTCAAGTGCCAAGGTTGGGGGCATAAGGCCAATGAATGTCCAAACCGACGCAATGTGATCCTACGGGAAGGGAGAGTGTATTACCTTGGTGAAGAGGTGGGACCCGAACGGGGAGAAGAAGAGGCCGAGCCTCCAGATGGAGAGGAAATCGAGGATGGACCACATGATGATGGTGGTGACGATGGTGAAGATGTTTATCCGCAAGAAGGGGAGTGTGTGATTCCAAACTTTGTGGTTAGGCGCGTCATGATTAGTAAGGCAATAGATGACCCAAGCCAAAGGGAAAATCTATTCCATACTAAATGTCTTGTAAAGGGAAGTGTGTGTACCTTGGTGATTGATAGTGGTAGTTGTACAAATGTTGTAAGTCATGCTATGGTAAACTTCTTGAAGTTACCAACTACTCCGCACACTAGTCCTTACAAGTTACAATGGTTGAATGATTGTGGTGAATTAAGGGTCGCAAGGCAATGCGTGATACGGTTTAAGGTGGGAAACTACCACGATGAAGTGCTTTGTGACGTGATACCAATGCAAGCATGTCACTTGTTGCTAGGTAGACCTTGGCAATATGATAGGTCTACTAAACACGATGGGAGGTCCAATCGGTATACACTTGAGAAGGATGGCCGAAAGGTTACTCTTCATCCGCTTTCGCCTTCCCAAGTAAATGAGTGGCATCAAAGGATGAGGGAATTGAAGGAAAAGGGAAAGGAATTCGAAAAGGGAGAAAAGGGAGGGAGTTCCGTAGGTGGGGCAGTGGGGCCATCCAAGGCTGCCCCAACGGCAAAAGGGACTGAAAACATGGTGATGTTGGTTAGGAAGAAGGAACTCTTCGTGGATCATGATGAGGACACGCCTATGTTACTCTTGGCTCATTGTTTTAATACTAACCCCACTAATTCTTCCATTTCCCCTTTGATTTCTTGTGTGTTGCAGGATTATGAGGACGTATTTCCTAAGGAACTTCCGCAAGGATTGCCCCCGCTTCGGGGAATTGAGCACCAAATTGACTTTGTGCCGGGATCACAATTACCAAACAAGCCGGCTTATAGGAGCAATCCTACGGACACCAAGGACTTGCAATGTCAAGTTGAGGAGCTCCTCAACAAAGGGTATGTCAAGGAGAGCATGAGCCCGTGTGCTGTTCCGGTGCTATTAGTGCCAAAGAAAGACGGAACATGGCGCATGTGTGTGAACTGCCGAGCCATCAACAAAATTACGGTAAAATATCGCCACCCTATTCCTCGGTTAGATGACATGCTAGATGAGTTGAATGGGTCATGTTTATTTTCCAAGATTGATTTAAGGAGTGGCTATCACCAAATAAGAATGCAACCCGGTGATGAATGGAAAATCGCCTTCAAGACCAAGTTTGGTCTCTATGAATGGATGGTTATGCCATTCGGCCTAACAAATGCTCCAAGTACTTTTATGAGGCTAATGAATCATGTGATGAGGCCATTTATTGGAAAGTTTGTTGTTGTCTACTTTGATGATGTCTTGGTGTATAGCAAGTCCTTAGAAGAGCATGTGATGCATTTACAATGTGTGCTTGATGTCCTTAGGAAGGAAAAATTGTATGCAAATCTGGAAAAGTGCTCTTTTGGTGTCAATGAAGTTGTTTTCTTGGGTTTTGTTGTTAGTTCAAGAGGGGTCAAAGTGGATGAATCCAAGATAGATGCTATCAAAAATTGGCCAACCCCACAAAACGTTGGAGAAGTAAGAAGCTTCCACGGGTTGGCTAGTTTTTATAGAAGGTTTGTCAAAGGATTTAGCACCATAGCCGCCCCCTTGACCGAGGTCATTCGGAAAGAACAACCCTTCAAGTGGGGTGTCGAGCAAGCTAAGGCATTTGAAGCCTTGAAAGCTATGCTCATCTCCGCACCGTTGTTACAATTGCCCAACTTTGATAAGACCTTCGAGGTCGAGTGCGATGCGAGTAAAGTAGGCATAGGGGCTATTTTGATGCAAGATTTGAAACCCATTGCTTACTTTAGCGAAAAGCTCAAAGTAGCAACTCTAAACTACTCCACGTATGATTTAGAGTTGTATGCCTTGATTAGAGCCTTAGCCACTTGGCAACACTACTTATGGCCCAAGGAGTTCGTGATCCTAACGGACCATGAATCCTTAAAGCATCTTCGGGCCCAAGACAAGCTTAACAAACGGCATGCCAAATGGATTGAGTTTCTTGAGACCTTCCCTTATGTTATCCAATACAAAAAGGGTAAGGACAATGTAGTGGCCGATGCTTTGTCTAGAAAACATGTCCTTGTGTCCACCTTGTCATCAAAATTGATGGGTTTTGAGAGTTTAAGAGAATTGTATCCCAAGGACCCTCACTTTGCTCCTATCTTTAGGGAATGTGAAGAATTGGGTAGGGACAAGTGGGATTCGGCTAGGGGTTCAAATCCCTATGCCAAGTTTGATGGTTACTTATTTAAAGGTAGACGATTGTGTGTACCCTCTAGCTCTTGGAGAGAATTGTTTGTGAGGGAAGCACATGATGGCAGTCTAATGGGTCATTTTAGGGTCGAAAAGACCCTCGGAATATTGGAGGAGCAATTCTATTGGCCCAAAATGCGCAAGGATGTGGCTAGGATTTGCGGCCAATGTGTAGAATGCAAGAGAGCCAAATCTCGGCTCCTACCTCATGGGTTGTACACCCCGCTGCCCACTCCTCTACGTCCTTGGCTTGATATATCTATGGACTTTGTGTTAGGGCTGCCAAGGACTCGACGAGGCCGGGATAGTATTTTTGTTGTAGTTGACCGATTTTCTAAAATGGCGCACTTTATTCCTTGCTCTAAATGTGATAACGCCCCTAGCGTGGCCTCATTGTTTGTTGATAATGTTGTTAGATTGCATGGTGTCCCGAGGACCATTGTGAGTGATAGGGACTCTAAGTTCCTAAGCCACTTTTGGAAGTCCATGTGGGGTAGGCTTGGTACCAAGTTATTATTCTCTACGTCCTGCCACCCACAAACCGATGGCCAAACGGAAGTAGTAAATAGGACTTTGGGTGCTATGCTACGTTCCATGGTTAAGGGAAAAATGACTTCTTGGGAATAGCACTTACCATTGATTGAGTTTGCATATAACCGTGTCATACACTCAAGTACGAGAATGACTCCCTTTGAGTGTGTATACGGCCTCAACCCCCTCACCCCTTTGGATTTAACGCCTTTGCCAAGTGATCTCATGATTAGCTTAGAAGGAAGCAAGCGGGCAGATTCTATGAAGAAGTTACATGAGAAGGTGCGGCTTCAACTTGAGAAGAAAAACCAAGACATGGCAAGGAGGGCCAACAAGGGAAGAAAGAAAGTCATCCTTGAACCGGGAGATTGGGTGTGGGTGCATCTTCGGAGGGATCGGTTTCCATCCCAAAGAAAGTCCAAATTGATGCCGAGGGGTGATGGTCCATTCCAAGTACTCGAGAAAATCAATGACAACGCCTACAAAATTGACCTTCCACCGGAATATCAAGTGCACCACACTTTTAACGTTTGTGATCTTTCTCTCATGGAGGCGGTTGAAGACGACCAAGTGCTGAATTTGAGGTCAAATTCTGATACCAGGTAGTGTGTCCCGGGTTGGCCGTGGTAAGGGTGTGGATCGGGTTCGTCCCCCCTGATTCAGGGTGTATATGTGTGGGTTGCGCCTTCCACTACCAGCTATAGCTTTTAGTGTAGTTAGTTAGCGGTTCGCCGTATCATTTGGTATCAGAGCGGAGGTCGCGGGTTCGAATCCCATTTGCACCATGCGCAGGTCCGAGGACGCACCTTTCCAAAGGGGAGAGGGTAGTGTGTCCCGGGTTGGCCGTGGTGAGGGTGTGGATCGGGTTCGTCCCCCCTGATTCAGGGTGTATATGTGTGGGTTGCGCCTTCTACTACCAGCTATAGCTTTTAGTGCAGTTGGTTAGCGGTTTGCCGTATCATTGAGAGGATGATACGGGTCCAACAAGTACCCGACCATTCACACGAAGTCAAGCTCGGGAGTTACAAAAACTCCAAGCCTTATTCATGCAAATGGCCGTGTGTGAGTTGGTCATTGAACCACCTAAGGATCTAAATGTTTTAAGGTGTGAAGATGGGCCTTGAAGTGTAATAAACTTACACTCCAAGGCCTCCATGGCCGGCTGCTCCAACATGGCCCATATGGCCATTTTTTGTCTTTCATTTGGCTTGTAATATAAATAGACAAGCTTAGAATTATTTTGCCTTAGTTTTCTCATTGTAATTTCAAGACAAAGGACTTGTAATATTTCTCTCTCTCTCTCTTCCATTGGGAGGCAGATTCGGCCAAGCTCCAAGAGTGAAGCTTGTGTTGTGATTTGGCTAGAAACAAGGATCTTGAGGTTATTGAGTTCCTCTTGGTCTAAGTAAGAACTTGGTGTTTATATTCAATAGTCTTAGGGTCCTCTCTTGATGTTAGGGTTCTTAGTCTCTTGAATATTATATGTCAAGTTATCTATCTTTTATTATCTTGTTGTTCTTGTCTTTGAGATCTTGAAGTCTAGTGAAGCCGGGTGGGGCTCTTTCGATTCACTAGCATTTGTGTTGGTTGCTGTTTTTGTTGTTGTTGTTGTTGGAATCTTTGTGTTGTGGACTTGATCTTGTATCACTCTCCCAAAAACAAACAAGCAACTTAGCACCCACTAGTTGTGGTCCACACAACTTAAGCACAAGTGTGTCAAACAAGGATGCAAGAATATAGGAAACTCCCAAAATAGGCAATGACACATTTGCCTTGGGGTTCACAAGCATGAGACCATATTTGAGAAAAAGGTCATCATATGCAAACAAGTAGTAAAGAAAGGTGTTACTTAAATGAACTTCATCCAAGGTGTGCCCACATATAGAATCACCCTTTGATCCACAAGTATTAATGCCTTGATCAAGAATGGGGTCACACAAGAATGAAGGGGTTATTGGAGAACATACACCCTCTTTCTTTTGACCACTAACCTCCCTAGTAGACGTACTATCATTTTTCAAGAAGAGAGTTCCATCTTCGAAAAGTGTGTCATCATACCATAGTGGATTCTCAATCACTTGGTAGCCTTCAAGAGGGGCTACACTTATATCATGCCAAGACACACCACTATGCATTTCACCTTCATTAGTCATGTCAACATCAAACAAAAGATTATCCTTAAAAACACATTCAACCTCACAATCCTCATGAGAAGAACAAGGAATGGAATCACAATTCAAGGATTCATCATTTAGGTGCAATGACTTCACATAACTATCTACATGACCAACTATATCAATGCCAACACTAAATTGAGGTTCCTTAAGTTCATCACAAAACTCCTCATTTAGTGGGTCATCATTACACATGAGTTGATCAACACCAATATCAATTGATAATGAACTATCATTTAAAGCACATGTATCAACACTAGGTGGACACAAATTGATCTTACTAGAAGAATCAATTCGGTCATCAATTGGATCAACTAGTGTATCCACATTCTCAACATTCACATTATCAAAACATGGCAAAGAATCACATGACAATGTACTATCATTCAAGGCACAAGTGCCAACACTAGGTGGACACAAATTGATCTTACTAAAAGAATCAATTCGGTCATCAATAGGATCAACTAGTGTATGAACACTCTCAACAAATACATTATCACTATGTAACAAGGTGTCATCAAGATGATCACAAGGCAACGAATCTTTAAGCTCACACATATACATGCCATCACTTACACTCAATTGGCTACTAGCCACACAAGGATCTTCAATTTTTGACAAAGTGTAAGGTTTAGCTTTGTTACCTTGTAGTTCATAGAAAGGATTGCATTCACCTTGCTTTTCAACATTTGAGAACATTTGCTCCTTTGGAAAGCTTTCTAGCACCTCATGATTTTTCATTGCTCGAGGTGCCTCACTAGGCTTGTCTCCAAGGATACCTGCACAAGAACCTAGACAACTAGAAAAGGAAGAAAGGTTGCAAAAGTTAGTATAAGATTGTGACAACCCTCTCACATCACTCCTCACAACCTCTCCTTTTTTCACTCTAGAGTTATCATATATCACACCCTTACTCCTCTTAATCTTTTGTCTCTTAATTTTATTGGAGTTAGGACAAGTGCCAAGAATTCCTTGGGAAGGGTTTGGATATCCCTTCACATCTAACTTCCACTTTGCGTTGCTAGGAGTAGCCTTCATTTCACTCATTCGATCCTCTTCAAGCAGATTTCCACAAGGAGTAGCTTGTTTTGCTTTCGACTGTTTGGAGACCATTTGAGAGATCTTGTCAAGAGTTATTAGCATAGAAGCAAATAATTTGTTCATCCTCAAAGTAATAGGATCCTCAATTTTGAGTGGTTCATTTGTAACTTTTGTTTCAAGAATCCGCCTCTCCCCATCATACGCATCTTGAGACAATGAATTCCCTCTACTTCTATGGCTCATTGATCCTACCACCCTTCCTCCAACATCATTACCATATAAAGAACTAGTCACATTAGAATGAGGATAAGAAGTATAAGTTGTTGCCCCATGAGAAGTGGAGAATGTTCTTCTCCTATGGTCCATATGACGTCTTTGAATTGGTTTTTCCCACACATCTATAACCCCTCTACTAGGATAGGAAGAAATATAAGATGAGGAAGGTAATTCATCCCCACAACATCCCCTTCTATCACAATCCTCCTCAAAAGGTTCACAAGACATATAGGAGAAAGAATTGTACCTCACATCGTTTTCATCACCATGGTGGTTAATATGAGAACCACCATACCCTTCATCTTCACTATCAAATTCATCATAAGAGACTTCTACTCTTTTATGTTCATCATAAGAGCCATAAGCTCCATGCATCTCATATTCATCTCCGATGTAGTAATTCTTATCATCATGTCGATCATAATCTCTTGGACCATCATATCCTTCATAAGATTCACCATCATACTCATGAGCTTTATTACTTTGCTCACAAACACTCAAAGAACCCTCATGTTGCTCATCATCACTATACTCATAGCTCATGTCACTACAAGCATAGTCACTAATGTCATCTCCACAATAATCCGAAGCTATGGATGACATTCTCCCTTATATCACCTTTTGTACCTACAAAACTAGCAAACAAGTTAGTAATAAAAGCCTCACGTCACTCATATATGAGCTCTCAACTCACCTTCTATGGCTTCTTTCCCAAATTGATAGGTTACTAGCTTTGCTCAATCAATTCAAGGTTATCAATACTAGTGGAGGAATGGATTCTTGTGACTCGTAAAAGAAGGACGACTCAAATAAAACTAAAAGGACTTGAATCACGAAGTTATCTATGAATTAAGATGAGAAAAGTAGTAGAAATGAAGCATGAAAGAAAATGGACTCAAAAAAAACTAAGTAACAAAAGTAGAAAAGTTACTTGTGTCACTTAATTTGAAGGATCAAAAAAGTGATTTGATGTCTTAAAACTAGTTAACAAGTGATTAAATATGTTAATTAGTTATAAAATTGAAATAGAAAGAGAAAAAAAAAAGAATCGCGAAATTTGGACTCTTAGAAAATTTTTGAGGGCTTGAAGAAGTTCATCACTTTAAAGGAGTTTAATTTGATGATTTGATGATTCAAACTAGTTATCAAGTGATTAAAGATGTTAATTACTTGTTAAATAGTTGAGGAATTGAAGGAGAAATAGAACAAAAAAAGAATCACAAAGTTTGGACACTTAGAACAATTTTTAGGTCCGGACCCAAAAAAAAAACTAAGTGTTGGAAACCTGAAATTTTCAGCTCTCTGAAATTGGGCTCCACGCGCCACATGGCGAGAGTGGGGAGGCTGGGCCCACTGACAAGGCTGTTGGCGCTGATGTGGCACTGTGTTGGCAGTCAACGATTGATTTTGACCGTTGACTGCTGATGTGGCAAGTCCATGTGGATTTTATTTTTTTTTCAGATTTCGTTTTTTTTTTTCAAATTTTGATTTTTTTTTTTTCTAAATTCCACAAATGGACCTACTAACACTTGACCAACTTTGACTTCAAAAATTTTGGATCAAAGTGTACATTTGTTATCTTCCTCTTCAAGAAAAAGATGAAGAGGCTCAAGAACACAAGAAAAAATCTCAATCTTCAAATGCTCATAACTTCTTCGTTTTTGCTCCAAATTCAATGACATTTTTGCCCACGTGCTCCTTTCAACGCCACGAACAATCGCCAATGATTTTTGGCTCTCAACTTCAAGCCAAAAATAAACCCACTTTTCAAGTTTCAAAAACTCAAAAGCATGAAAACCTTTTAATGGTAACTTCACTTCTACAACTTCGATTTGAACGAAATTTGAAATCTAAACTCACAAGACACTAGCGAATCAAGATCTAGTGTCAAAAACAACAAATTAAAACAAAAAAATTTCCAGATTTTTTTTTTTGAATTTTTGGATAATTTTTTTGGATTTTTGGATTTTTGAAGAAATCAAAATCCCAAGATTAAGATTTGTGAAAACAAACCTTAACCTAGGCTCTTGATACCAAAATGATAACGACCTCAATCAAGTGACTAAAATCGATATTGAAAATGCGGAATTAAACAACAAAATTAAAGGATAGTTGAGAAATAAGAGATGAGAAGTGAAGAAAGAAAGACTCAATTGAAAGAACAATTAAACCAAGGGAGAAAAGAACTCAATCAAATGTACGAGAAACCAAATTGAATCCACAATATGATAACTCGATGATTAATCAAGCGAAGAAGATAACACAAGCAATTTGGGTATCCACCCTAATCACTCGATCTAAGCTTAATTGGAATTGAACCCAATCACTACCCTAATCTAAAGTAACTAAATATCAATGTCTATTCAAGTCAATTCAATCATCCAAAATCTAAGTAAAAAAAATGGCTAAGGCAACTATTTATAGTCCTTGCCTTTTCACAAATAGCCTATTACAAAAATAGCCCAAAAGTGACTATTTTAGTAATAACCCACAAGGGCGCTTCTTGATTGTCCAAATGACATCTTTATAGCCCATGACCTTGCATATTTATTGCTCCATGGATTCCTTCGGGCTCTAAGCTATCATCCATAGGTGGAAGCCCATCCTAATGTGCCCCACGCTATCCATGCTCTTATCACTAAGATGGTGAATCTTATGAAGGATATGATAGTCTAAGAGATTATGATCGACATGGTGATGAGAATTACTACACCGGAGATGAATATGAGATGCATGGAGCTTATGGCTCTTATGATGAACATGAAGGAGTAGAAGTACCTTATGATGAATTTGATAGTGAAGATGGAGAGTATGGGGGTTCTCATATTACAACACACCATGGTGATGAAAATGATGTGAGGCACAATTCTTTCTCCCATATGTCTTATAAACTCTTTGAGGAGAATTGTGATAGAAGGAAAAGTTGTGAGGATGAATTACCTTCCTCATCTTGTGCTACTTATTATCCTAATCGAGGGGGTATAGATGTGTGGGCAAAACCAATTCGAAGATGTCGTGTGGACCATAGGCGAAGAACATTCTTTACTTCTTATGGTGCAAGAACTTGTACTTCTTATCCTTATTCCAATGTGACTAGTTATGCTTATGGTAATGATGTTAGAGTTAGGATGGAAAGAACAATGAGTCATAGAAGTAGAGGGGATTCATTGTCTCAAGATATGTATGATGGGGAGAGGAGGATTCTTGAAACAAAAGTTACAAATGAACCACTCACAATTGAGGATCCTATTACTTTGAGGATGAACAAATTATTTGCTTCTATGCTAATAACTCTTGACAAGATCTCTCAAATGGTCTCCAAGGAGTCAAAAGCAAAACAAGCTACTCCTCGTGGAAATGTGCTTGAAGAGGATCCAATGAGTGAAATGAAGACTACACCTAGCAACGCAAAGTGGAAGTTAGATGTGAAGGGATCTCCAAACCCTTCCCAAGGAATTCTTGGCACTTGTCCTAACTCCAATAAAATTGAGAGACAAAAGCTTGAGAGGAGTAAGGGTGTGATATGTGACAACTCTAGAGTGGAAAAAGGAGAGGTTGTGAGGAGTGATGTGAGAGAGTTGTCACAATCTTATACTAACTTTTGTAGCCTTTCTTCCTTTTCTAGTTGTCTTGATTCTTCTGTAGGTAACCTTGGGAGCAAGCCTAGTGAGGCACCACGATCAATGAAGAATCATGAGGTGCTAAAAAGCTTCCCAAAAGAACACTTATGCTCCAATGTTGAAAATCAAGGTGAAGACAATCATTCCTATGATCTACAAGGTAACAAAGCTAAACCATACACTTTGTTGAAAGTAAAAGATCATTTTGTGGCTAATAGCCAATTGAGTGTAGGTTATGGCATGTATATGTGTGAGCTTAAAGATCCTTTACCTTGTGATCATCTTGATAACACCATGTTACATAGTGATAATGTATTTGTTGAGAGTGTTCATACACTAGTTGATCCTATTGATGACCGAATTGATTCTTCTAGTAAGATCAATTTGTGTCCACCTAGTGTTGACACTTGTGCCTTGAATGATAGTACATTATCATGTGATTCTTTGCCATGTTTTGATAATGTGCATGTTGGAAATGTGGATACACTAATTGATCCTATTGATGACCGAATTGATTGATACGAGCATGATTAGCATGGGGCACATTAGGATGGGCTTCTACATATGGATTATAGCTTGGAGCCTGGAGGAAAGTCATGGAACAATAAATATACAAGGTCATGGGCGACCAAGATGTCATTTGGACAATCAAGAAGGGCCGCCTTTGTGGGTTATTACTAAAATAGTCACTTTTGGGCTATTTTTGTAATAGGCTATTTGTAAAAAGGCAAGGACTATAAATAGTTGCCTTAGCCATTTTCTTTACTTAGATTTTGGATGATTGAGTTGTCTTTAATAGACTTGATATTTGGTTACTCTAGGTTAGGGTAGTGATTGGGTTCAATTCCAATTATTAACTTAGATCGAGTGATTAGGGTGGATTCCCGAATTGCTTGTGTTATCTTCTTCGCTTTATTAATAATCGAGTTATCATATTGTGGATTCAATTGGTTTCTCATGCATTTGATTGAGTTCTTTTCTCCCTTGGTTTAATTGTTGTTTCAATTGAGCCTTTCTTTCTTCACTTCTCATCTCTTATTTCTCAACTATCCTTTAATTTTGTTGTTTAATTTCGTGTTTTCGATATCGATTTTAGTCACTTGATTGAGGTCGTTATCATTTTGGTATCAAGAGCCTAGGTTAAGGTTTGTTTTCACAAATTTTAATCTTGGGATTTTGATTTCTTCAAAAATCCAAAAAAAAAAAAAAAAAAATAATCCAAAAATTTGAAAAAAAAAAATCTGGAATTTTTTTTGTTTTAATTTGTTGTTTTTGACACTAGATCTTGATTCCCTAGTGTCTTGTGAGTCTAGATTTCAAATTTCGTTCAAATCGGAGTTGTAGAAGTGAAATTGCCATTGAAGGGTTTCAAGCTTTTGAAACTTTGTCAATTTTAAAAAGTGGATTTATTTTTGGCTTGGTTTTGAAGGCTAAAAATTAGTGGGGTTTGTTCGTGGCATTGAAGGGAACACGTGGGTGAAAATTTCATCAAATTTGGAGTTGAAATGAAGAAGTTATGAGGTTGTGAAGATTGGGGTTTTTGTTGGTGTTCTTGGAGCATCTTCATCTTATTCTTGGAGAAGAAGATAGAAAAAGTATACTTTGATCCAAAATCTTCAAGTCAAAGTTGTTCAAAGTGTTAGTAGGTCCATTTGTAGAATTTTGAAAAAAAATAAAAAAAATCGAGATTTGAAAAAAAAATTAAAAAAATTGAAATCTAAAAAAAAAAATTGCAAAAAAAATTCCACTTGGACTGCCACGTCATCTGCCACTTCAGCAGTCAACGATCAAAGTCAGTCGTTGACTGCCACACAGCAGCCAACTCAGAACCCCTCCAGCCCACTCGCGCCATGTGGCGCATGGACAGCAATTTCAGAGAGCTGAAATTTTTCAGGTTTCAACACTTAGTTTTTTTGGGGGGTCCTAAAGTTTTTTGGTTTTTTTTTGGTGTCCTAAAGTTTTTTGGACCTAAAAATTGTTCTAAGTGTCCAAACTTTGTGATTCTTGTTTTGTTCTCTTTATCCTTCGATTCCTCAACTATTTAAAAACTAATTAACATCTTTAATCACTTTTTAACTAGTTTTAATCATCAAATCATCAAATCAAACCTCTTTAAAGTGATGAACTTCTTCAAGGCCTCAAAATTTTTCTAAGTGTCCAAATTTTGCGATTCTTTTTTTGTTCTCTTTCTCTTTCAATTTTATAACTAATTAGAAAGTAATTAACATATTTAATCACTTTTTAACTAGTTTTAAAACATCAAATCACTTTTTTTTATTCTTCAAATTAAGCAACACAAGTAATTTTTCTACTTTTGTTACTTAGTTTTTTTTTAGTCCGTTTTCTTTCTTGCATCTTTTCTTCAACTTTTCTCATCTTAATTCATAGATAAATTCGTGATTCAAGTCCTTTTTATTTTATTTGAGTCGTCCTTCTTTAACAAGTCACAAAATTCATTCCTCCACAAGCATTGATAACCTTGAATTAATTGAGCAAAGCTAGTAACCTATCAATGTGGGAAAGAAGCCATAGAAGGTGAATTGAGAGCTCATATATGAGTGATGTGAGGCATTTATTACTAACTTGTTTGCTAGTTTTGTAGGTACAAAAGGTGATGTAAGAAAGAATGTCATCCATAGCTTCGGATTATTCTGGAGATGACATTAGTGACTATGCTTGTAGTGACATGAGCTATGAGTATAGTGATGATGAGCAACATGAGGGTTCTTTGAGTGCTTGTGAGCAAAGTAATGAAGATCATGAGTATGATGGTGAATCTTATGAAGGATATGATGGTCCAAGAGATTATGATCGACATGGTGATGAGAATTACTACACCGGAGATGAATATGAGATGCATGGAGCTTATGGCTCTTATGATGAACATAAAAGAGTAAAAGTCTCTTATGATGAATTTGATAGTGAAGATGAAGGGTATGGGGGTTCTCATATTACCCACCATGGTGATGAAGACGATGTGAGGTACAATTCTTTCTCCTATATGTCTTGTGAACCTTTGGAAGAGGATTGTGATAGAAGGGGATGTTGTGGGGATGAATTACCTTCTTCATCTTATGTTACTTCCTATCCTAGTTGAGGGGGTATAGATGTGTGGGCAAAACTAATTCAAAGACGTCGTATGGACCATAGGCGAAGAACATTCTCCACTTCTTATGGGGCAACAACTTATACTTCTTATCCTCATTCAAATGTGACTAGTTCTTTATATGGTAATGATGTTGGAGGAAGGGTGAGAGGATCAATGAGCCATAGAAGTAGCGGGAATTCATTGTCTCAAGATGCGTATGATGGGGAGAGGCGGATTCTTGAAACAAAAGTTACAAATGAACCACTCACAATTGAGGATCTTATTACTTTGAGGATGAACAAATTGTTTGCTTCTATGCTAATAACTCTTGACAAGATCTCTCAAATGGTCTCCAAGGAGTCGAAAGCAAAACAAGCTACTCCTCGTGGAAATGTGCTTGAAGAGGATGCAATGAGTGAAATGAAGGCTACACCTAACAACTCAAAATGGAAGTTAGATGTGAAGGGATCTCCAAACCCTTCCCAAGGAATTTTTGGCACTTGTCCTAACTCCAATAAAATTGAGAGACAAAAGCTTGAGAGGAGTAAGGGTGTGATATGTGACAACTCTAGAGTGGAAAAAGGAGAGCTTGTGAGGAGTGATGTGAGAGAGTTGTCACAATCTTATACTAACTTTTGTAGCCTTTCTTCCTTTTCTAGTTGTCTTGATTCTTGTGTAGGTATTCTTGGGAGCAAGCCTAGTGAGGCACCGTGATCAATGAAGAATCATGAGGTGCTAAAAAGCTTCCCAAAAGAACATTTATGCTCCGATGTTGAAAATCAAGGTGAAGACAATCATTCCTATGATCTACAAGGTAACAAAGCTAAACCTTACACTTTGTTGAAAGTAAAAGATCATTTTGTGGCTAATAGCCAATTGAGTGTAGGTGATGGCATTTATATGTGTTAGCTTAAAGATCCTTTTCCTTGTGATCATCTTGATAACACCATGTTACATAGTGATAATGTATTTTTTGAGAGTGTTCATACACTTGTTGATCCTATTGATGACCGAATTGATTCTTCTAGTAAGATCAATTTGTGTCCACCTAGTGTTGACACTTGTGCCTTGACTGATAGTACATTGTCATGTGATTCTTTGCCATGTTTTGATAATGTGCATGTTGAAAGAATTGAGTGGAAAAGAAAATAACATGGAAGAGAGATACAAAATAGAGAGAAGTAAGGGAGAGAAAAACAGCAACTCAAGAGAGGAAAAAGGGGAATTTCAGTTGAGAAAAGTGAGTGAGTTGTCAAAAGATAAGAGAGGAGAGAAATAAAACAACAAGAATGAAAATAAAGAGAGAAAAAGAGTTGAGGAAAAAGAAAGACAAGAGAGTTTGAGTGAGCTTAATACCAATGTTTCTTCTTCTTCTTCTTTTGGTATTGTATTTTCTTTTGTAGGTACTCTTGAGAAGGAACAAATGGAAGAAGCCAACTATGATCTAAAATCCAAGATCTTTTGTTCTGTTAGCTTCTTGTACACACCCAATGTTTGTGAAATTCTTGTGAGCCAAGTTACTTTATTTGGAGAGATAATCTTTATGGGATTATATGATTCTTGGCTATATCATAAGAGTGTGTTGTTTAGAATTCAAAGGTCTCCTACCAAAATAAGATCCAAATTCTTTGCAAGAGGAGATTGGCCATTTGAAGTCCTTGAAAGGATTGGAAACAATGCTTACAAACTTGATCTTCCTAGTGAATATCAAGTTCAATCCAAGCCACTTCTCAAGGAAATTGCTTTTGATCCATATCTTGACTATGGTATATCCAATAGTGAGGTTAAGTTATTTAGCAAGAGAAAATATGGTATGTTTGTTTGGTATTCATATTCTTTTGGTCTAGGTAATGATCCTCTCTTATTTAAGGAGCTTATGAATTATGTTTTTAGTTCTTATGTTGGTGATTACATTGTTCTATTGGATGATGCAGTGCATAGATATGTAAAATGGGTGTTTGTGCATAAAAGAGTTAAATGGGTTAAGTGGTTGCATGGTCACTACCTTGTGTTACTTTTACCAAATGCTTGTTCTACTTTCTTTATTTACCTCCTAGTGATTGTGATTATCATGTTGGTTGTAGGTATTGGTCAAGCTTTGAGGGCAAATCTTCTTTAAGTGGGGGAGAATGTATTATGATAATCTGGTTGGTTGTAGGCATTGGTGATTTGAGGACAGATCTTCTTCAAGTGTAGGGGGAATGATAGCAACCATGGAGGCTCAAAATCCATTGAAGGAGCAGCTATAGTCAATGTCAAGATTCGAGGACGAATCTTCTTTAAGAAGGGGAGAATGATAGCATCCGTGGAAGCTCAATGTCATTAAAGGGCAGAGAATATCAAGACATTTTAATGGGCCTCTATTAGCAATGAAAACAAGTCTTATTATGGAAGAATAAGTACAACACTATGTTGATCTTTGGAGGCCCAAATTGAAGACCAAAAGAAGTTGGAATTATGGCCCAAAATCTGTCCAAAGAAGGAGAAATTTCAGTAGCCCAAAGTTGTATTCTAGAAGCTTATTTAATGCTTTGTTGACTACATTTATAGCTTTAGTGGACCAAAGTGTTGGTAGTCTTCTATGCACCTAGGTAATTTCATCTTATTTCATTTAGTTTGACCACCTAGGAAGTCTAGAATGTCTTTTAGATTGCAGCACCATTTACTCCTATATAAAGTAGTGTTTTCTTATTTATTGTAACTAAGTTTGATTTAAATTAATAGTAGCAGCCTTTTGGCTTGTGGAGACCTTTTAAGGTTCTCTTTTGGGTTATGCCCTTTTTGTTCTACTTTGAACCATATCTTGGATTTCTTCAAATGGTAAGATTCCTCGTTTGAGTTCCTTCCCTCCTATTCTAATTCTTCTACTTCTTTATTGATTCACTATTTCTATTAAACAAGGTTTCAAGTATCTAATATTTGAGTTTGTTTCTTCTCTTTCTAGAATTAATTCCTCCCTCATTTCTAAAGTTCTTATTTATAAGTCTTCCGTTGTCCGTGTTGTTATCAAAAGATAACATTAAATGAAATGATACTTCCTAGGGCCTAGAATACTACCACACACATTATCCTATAAGTTAACATAGAAGAAAACAACTATTAAATGGCATATAAGGCTGCCACACACAAAGACCTAGGAAGTCAACATAGAATTAAACAATTCTTAAATATAATTCTAGAAATTAATTAAAAAAATGCTGCAGTCTTTTTCTCCATTTTGGGATAGATTTGAGCCCAATTCCACCTCTTCTTGGAATTTAATTTGGGCCTCCAAATAGATGTAAGACTTGAAGAAAATGTCTTCATTGGGCTTGAGATCTTCTTCCATTACAAAACACCTTTTAATTGTCAATTCCAGCCCATTAATCTTGTCTTCATATTTTCTTGTTTGGGATCTTGTCATGGATCTTTTAAAGCTTCCTTAGTTGATGTTGAGCTTCGATGGATGCTATCACTCTTGTTGTGAATTCTTCAATTTAAAATCTAGCCACTTGTACAAAAAGCCTCTTTTCTTTATCCACATCACTCCCATGGACTCTTAAGCTTTCCTTTTTACGAACATTCTACATGTCATCCACATCATCCATGATCATGTCAACCATGCGATCCACGCTAGTATCAGAAACTTCATTTATTTGCAAATGGGAAAGCAGATGAAGGGTGAATTTTTGGCCATTCAACTCAAGAATAACAATTTGTCCTCCCATCATGTACGGTTGAACGATCATATAACCATGGTCTTCCAAGTTTTCGGTGACAAGCATGCATGGGAATCGCATCACATAACACTTCATCATGATAATTTCCAATTTTGAACCGGATCACAAGTTGCCTATTTATTTTCAATTCTCCACACTCATTTAACCATTGGAGCTTGTATGGTATGGCATGTTTTGTTGTGGGCAATTTCAAGAATTCAACCATGGTGGCACTTGCAACGTTAGCACAACTTCCACTATCGATTACCAATGAGCAAACATTTTCTTTAATAAGGCACTTCGAGTGGAATAGGTTTTCTCTTTGACTCGGATCATCTATTGCCTTACTAGTCATCACTCTTCTCACAACAAAGTTTGGAACCTCAAATTCTCCATCTTGAGGCCAAGCATCCTCATATTCTTCCCCACCATGCTCTTCATTCTCAAACTTTCTATTTTTATGGGGATCCTCAACACCCTTCTCCAATTTTTCCACTTCCTCTCCAAGGTAATACATCTTTCCTTCTCTAAGGATAACGTTCCTTCGATTCAGACACTCATTTGCCTTATGCCCCCAACCTTGGCATTTAAAACATTGAAAGCCTTTAGAGTTAGGAGTTTGATACTTATTACCTTCATGTCACGCCTTAATCCCATGGGGGTGGACAGGCACCCATAGCCGTAAGGGCCCGATAGAACCAACCGATGATCATATACTTTTTATACATGTAATTAAGCTAACAAATGTGTTGCAGTGTATGGACATGATGTATCGATAAAGTAAACCAAGTACGTAAATACAAAATAGGTATACAGGACTTGGCCGTTGGGGCCACAACTTCTAAAAGACAAGACACTACCATGCTTAACTTTACAATGTCTACAAAACCTCTAAAATATACAAAGACTTAGTTAAGGCCGGGAAAGGTCCCTGCCTCACACATAACCACTACACAATACCAAAAATATATACAACAGACTCGAAAAGCCCCGAATAAACCTGGATCTCACCAATATCCTTTAGATATCCTGTACTCCTACTGGAGAGATCTACTAGCCCCTGTGCCTGCAGCATGAAAGGTAGGTCCCCCAAGAGGGACGTCAGTACGAAAGAATGTACTGAGTATATAAGGCTAAAAACAACTGTACATAATCCAAAAGTTTAAGTGACATCAAGTACAAGTGTATAGATAATGTTAATAACCCACCTTAGCCATCTGGGGAACCACGTACAATACATTCTTTACTTTCCTTTTTCTTTCTTTCCTTTATATTCTTTAATAAGCCATGTAGTACAAATGACCAACTGATCAGTGGTAAACAAATCGGGATCGGCCCATGCTAGGCTTACGCCCCTGAGTTGCCACCCAAATATATAAACAAATAGGGATCGGCCCATACTAGGCTTACGCCCCTGAGCTGCCACTCGAATATAACCAGATTTGCTTTACTTAATTTATTTAATCTTTGAGATTGTTACGTTGGTGGTTATAACATTCTTGGACTTTGGAATAACAGTGCCCTAGTAAAAAGAACGTGAATAAACACTTGATGTAATTTCCATAAAGTAAAGAATACTTGTACACAATTGAAATGCTTAGGAGCCAAACTAATAGATAGATCCTAGTTGACTAAGATGGGAACACCAGAAATTGGTTAGTGAAGGTAGACATGCCAACTTGACAATAAACATATATTAAGGTACGTTAAGATATTTTGGAATGGAAACAAGGTCGTTAACTACGTGGACATTTTATGCTGCCAAAGGATACGAAAAAAGAGTAACCTTACATACCTTATCTTCCCACCACGTCCTATAACAATTCAGCTCTTTCTTTAAGTGTTACTCTACAATTTAAGTACATAATGGAACTAACATTAAAAGCTAATTACATTACAAATCTATAAATCGGTAATTAGTTACTTACCGGGAAGTAAAAATCGTCCAACTTCCTAAACACATGGTGTATCACTCCTGATAACATGGAGGTTGGGAATCCCAAAACTAGAGTATTAACTTAAAGGAAATGCGGAAGCAAAACTAAGAAACAAACTGAAAATACTAAATAAGAATTAAAAGATAGAGATTTGACAAGATTCAAGTAACAACAAATTGGTTATAGATGAACCAAACGCCTTTACTTGAGAAATTAATCAAGTATGGATCTTGACCGCTTCGTGAGTAACATTAGACAACAATTAGTAAGAGTACTAATCGCCTTCTAAGAATACCAAGAAGTAACCAAAGATATCAAACAAAGAAGTTATCTTACTACCTTAAGCTATGAACTAGTTAGGTTGAAAGATAAATCTTAAAGTAATCTGCCACAAAGGTTCAAAAGAACTCTCAATATATTAATATTCTTCAAAATCTGATTTTCATGAATGAACAAAGACCCTTTATATAGTAGTGAAGAAGGGATTGGTCAAAGATAACATTAAATGAAATGATACTTCCTAGAGCCTAGAAGACTACCACACATTATCCTATAAGTCAACATAGAAGAAAACAACTATTAAATGGCATAGAAGGCTGCCACACACAAAGACCTAGGAATTCAACATAGAATTAAACAACTCTTAAATATAATTCTGGAAATTAATTAAAAAATGCTGCAGTCTTTTTCTCCATTTTGGGACATATTTGAGCCCAATTCCACCTCTTCTTGGACTTTAATTTGGGCCTCCAAATAGATGTAAGACTTGAAGAAAATGTCTTCATTTTGCTTGAGATCTTCTTCCATTACAAGACACCTTTTAATTGCCAATTCCAGCCCATTAATCTTGTCTTCATATTTCCTTGTTTAAGATCTTGTCATGGGTCCTCTTGTAACCTTCAAAGCTTCCTTAGTTGATGTTGAGCTGCCATGGATGCTATCATTCCCCTCGCCTTCAAGAGAATTCGTCCTCGAATTTAATGCTGCATCAAATAAAGAAAGATCAGAAACATTAAAGGTTACACTAACTTGATACTCACTTGGAAGATCAAGTTTGTAAGCATTGTCTCCAATCCTTTCAAGGACTTCAAATGGCCCATTTCCTCGTGGGTGTAATTTGGATTTTCTTTTGGCAGGAAATCTTTCCTTTCTAAAGTGCACCCACACTTGATCTCCGGGCTTAAAAATAATAGATTTTTACCCCTTGTTTCTCCTTAAAGCTGTTTGTTCATTCCTCTGTTCAATTACAAGCCTTGTTTGTTTATGAATCTTCTTAATCATTTCAGCCTTCTTCCTACCATCAAGATTAACAATATCAGTAGATAGAGGCAGCAAATCAAGGGGGGTGAGGGGATTAAATCCATAAACAATTTCAAAAGGAGACTTACCAGTAGAAGAATGGATAGTTCTATTATAAGCAAACTCTACCATGGGCAAATGCTCCTCCCAAACAGTTAATTTTCCCTTTAAAACAACCCTTAACATATTCCCTAAAGTCCTATTAACTATTTCCGTTTGCCCATCAGTTTGCGGGTGACAAGATGTAGAGAATAACAGTTTAGTCCCTAACTTTCCCCAAAGAACCCTCCAAAAGTGACTTAAAAACTTAGCATCCCTATAACTAATAATAGTTTTAGGTATACCATGTAATTTAACCACTTCTTTCACATATAAGTCAGCCACATGCGATGCATCATTAGTCTTCAAACATGGAATAAAATGATCCATTTTTGAAAATTTGTCTACCACTACAAATATACTGTCCTTACCATGTTTAGTTCTAGGCAGTCCTAACACAAAATCCATGGAAATATCAATCCAAGGAGAAGTAAAAACAGGTAAAGGAGTATAAATACCATGTGGTAATACTTTTGATTTGGCCTGTTTACATTCAAGACATTGGGAGCACACTTTCTCAACATCCTTTCGCATGCCAGGCCAAAAGAAATGTTCAGCAAGTATATCCAATGTTTTAGGAACTCCAAAGTGTCCCATGAGTCCACCACAATGTGCTTCCCTAACAAATAATTCACGCAAAGAGCAATTAGGAATACACAACTTATTTTCCTTAAAAAGGAATCCATCTTGAAGAGTGAACCTCTCATAAGGACCCAACTTACATTCTGTAAAATTTTTGCCAAAATCAGAATCATTAGCATAAAGGCCCCTGATTTGATTAAAACCCATTAATTTAGAAGTGAGAGTAGAGACCAAGACATACCTTCTTGAAAGTGCATCAGCAACCACATTATCTTTTCCTTGCTTGTAAGAAATCACATATGGGAAAGTTTCAATGAATTCAACCCATTTTGCATGCCTACGATTAAGCTTACCTTGGCTCTTCAAGTACCTCAAGGATTCATGGTCAGTCTTAACCACAAACTCTCTAGGCCACAGATAGTGTTGCCATGTAGCTAAAGCCTTGACCAAAGCATATATCTCCTTGTCATAAGTTGAGTAGTTCAATGTAGCTCCACTCAGCTTTTCACTAAAGTATGCAATGGGCTTCGAATCCTACATTAAAACAGCACCTATTCCTCTTCCAGAGGCATCACATTCAACCTCAAAAGACTTAGAAAAATCAGGTAATTGCAAAAGAGGAGCATAACACAATTTTTCTGTCAACAAGTTAAAAGCAGCATTTTGTTCTTTTCCCCATGTGAAAATTTTGTCCTTCTTAATAACTTTAGTCAAAGGAGTAGCAATGGTGCTAAAATCTCTAACAAATCTCCTATAAAAACTAGCAAGCCCACATGAAAACTTCTAATCTCAGTTACACTCTTAGGTTTAGGCCAATTTTTGATTTCCTTTATTTCCTCTTCATCAACTTCAACTCCCTTAGAACTAACCACAAAACCCAAGAATACAACACGATCCACACAAAAGGTATACTTTTTGAGATTAGCAAACAATTGTTGTTTTTTTAGAACTTCAAAAACTTTTTTTAGGTGTTCAACATGCTCATCCAGATTCTTAGAAAAGATCAAGATATCATCAAAATAAACCACCACAAATTTTCCATGAAAATCCTTAAAAAAAAGATTCATTAATCTCATGAAAGTGTTGGGTGCATTAGTCAAGCCAAAAGGCATAACTAACCACTCATAAAGCCCATATTTGGTCTTAAAAGCAGTTTTCCACTCATCTCCAGGATTTATTCGAATTTGATGGTAACCACTTTTTAGATCAATTTTAGAAAAAATTTTAGACCCATGCAATTGGTCTAACACGTCATCAAGACGAGGAATGGGATGACGATACTTTACCGTTATCTTGTTGATAGCTCGACAATCCACACACATCCTCCAAGATCCATTCTTTTGGGGAACCAATAGAACAGGAACAGAGCAAGGACTCATGCTCTCTCTCACAAACCCCTTTTCAGGTAATTCTTCAACTTGCCTTTGCAATTCCTTTGTCTCTTCAGGATTACTCCTATAAGCAGGCCTATTTGGAATTTGTGCTCCAGGCACAAAGTCGATTTGGTGCTCAATGCCACGAAAAGGTGGTAGACCCTTAGGAATATCATCAGGAAAAATATCATCAAAATCCTGCAAAAGTGAAGTAACACTACTTGGCAAAGAAGAAGTTAGTAGCTCAGAATTAATCAAGACTTCTTTGTAAGTAAGTAGTATTATGGGTAGCCCCTCTTTTCTTGCACTCAAACACTCTTTGGCTTTTATATAGAAGCTCTTTTTTTTCTTTTCCTTAGCCTCTTTCCTCTCACCAAATATCTCTTTTTTCCACTCGAACCCTCTTTCTCTCTCTCTTGGCCATCTCTCTTCTTTTTTTTTTTTAACTCTTGGCCAAATTTTTTTTCTTTTCCCTCAAGCTCACTTGTTTTCTCTCCTTTTTGTTTTCCCATTAATTCCCTCAACCTCTTTTGATCTTCAAACACTTGAGAAGGAGTTAAAGGTGCAAGAGTATATTTATTGCCATTAAGCTCAAGTGAATATCTATTCAGCCTTCCATCATGAAAAGTATGTCTATCAAACTGCCATGGAAGACCAAGCAAGATATGACAAGCTTGCATAGGAATCACATCACAAAGAGTTTCATCCTCATACCTTCTAACATTGAATGAAATCATGCATTCTTTGTTGACTTTTAATTCACCACTATTATTCAACCGTTGGAGTCTATAAGGCTTAGGGTGTTTCATGCATGCAAGCCCTAACATGTCTACCAACTGTGAACTCACCACATTAGCACAACTACTACTATCAATAATCATAGAACAAGTTCTCCTCTTTATCCCACATCTAGTATGGAATATATTCTCCCTTTGTTCATCACTATTGATTCCCAAATTAATATTCATAAGCCTCCTAACTACCCCAATCAAACCATCATTAAAAGAAAGTTCTACAACACCTTCACTCTAACCTTCACCGTATTTCTCCTTCTCATTTTTTCACTCTCATATTCTACATCAAGAATCTTCCTAGCTACCCCAATAAAACCATCATTAGGCTGTTGTACATCATCTTCACTCATTCCTCCCTCTTCTTTCTCACTACCACCTATATTAGACATCTTAAAGAAAATAGTGTATCGCTCAAACTTTGGCTTTATTTTTTTTTCACTCAATTGTTCTCACCCACTCTTGCCTTTTTCCTCTCAAATAACCTTTGGGAAAATACTTTGTAGATTTATAATTAAATCCAACTCGTATCAAGTCCTTAGTAGTAAAATCAGAAATTTTGGGGCACAAGAAAAAAGTGAAGAACTAATCCTAGAAAGAATAAGATTTAGTTGAAACAAGACTCAAACAAAAGGAAAGGATTTTAGAAAGAGATAAAGATCTAGGATCCCCTCTTCTTGTGTTATATCACAACCTCCTTTGTAGAAACAATTAGATGAAGAAAGTTTCTTGAAGAGTAACAATTCTTTTCTTTTTTTTTTACTTTTTTTTTTTTGAAACATACTGTTACTGCTACAGTACTTCTTTCTTTTTTAAAAATTTTTTTTTTTTTTTTTGCTCTTTTTGTTCAAGAAATTCCCAAGATTATCAAGAACGAAATCTTGATAGAACCGCTCTGATACCACTTGATAACACGGAGCTTGGGAATCCCAAAACTAGAGTATTAACTTAAAGAAAATGCGGAAGCAAAACTAAGAAACAAACTGAAAATACTAAATAAGAATTAAAAGATAGAGATTTGATAAGATCCAAGTAACAAAGAATTGGTTATAGATGAACCAAATGCCTTTACTTGAGAAATTAATCAAGTATGGATCTTGACCGCTTCGTGAGTAACATTAGACAACAATTAGTAAGAGTACTAATCGCCTTCTAAGAATACCAAGAAGTAACCAAAGATATCAAACAAAGAAGTTATCTTACTACCTTAAGCTATGAACTAGTTAGGTTGAAAGATAAATCTTAAAGTAATCTACCACAAAGGTTCAAAAGAACTCTCAATATATTAATATTCTTCAAAATCTGATTTTCATGAATGAACAAAGACCCCTTTATATAGTAGTGAAGAAGGGGTTGGTCAAAGATAACATTAAATGAAATGATACTTCCTATGGCCTAGAAGACTACCACACACATTATCCTATAAGTCAACATAGAAGAAAACAACTATTAAATGACATAGAAGGCTACCACACACAAAAACCTAGGAAGTCAACATAGAATTAAACAACTCTTAAATATAATTCTAGAAGTTAATTAAAAAATGTTGCAGTCTTTTTCTCCATTTTGGGACAGATTTGAGCCCAATTCCACCTCTTCTTGGACTTTAATTTGGGCCTCCAAATAGATGTAAGACTTGGAGAAAATGTCTTCATTGAGCTTGAGATCTTCTTCCATTACAAGACACCTTTTAATTGCTAATTCCAGCCAATATCTTGTCTTCATATTTCCTTGTTTGAGATCTTTTCATGGGTCCTCTTGGAACCTTCAAAGCTTCCTTAGTTGATGTTGAGCTGCCATGGATGCTATCAGCTCCCCCCTTCTTTATACTGCCATATAACCTTATTCCACCTCCTGACACTATAACTTACTACCTCACAACAACAATACCACCAAAACAGTCCACAAACCAACACAAATGTTACAAACCGATAGGATTTCCTACCAACTTCATACTTCACATTACCACCTCAATGTAACTCCACATATTTATTCAATCAAGACACCTAAATGCCTTCCACAACAACATACCAAAAACAGTCCACAACGGTTTCAGAATTCACTTTAACATAACAAGAGAGTATTCTCTTTTCACTATGCCAAACGTTCCATATATAAACGCGTATACACTTTTCCACCAAGATATACATAAAGAGGAACGAATTAGGGGCAGAAACACACCCTAACTTACTGAAATTTCATCCCTACAACTTAATTTCTTTAAGAACTTAAGCTCTTTTACAAGTTTAAACCACAAGGAAGGCAAATCCTTTAAAACTATACACAAGTGGACTGCCATAAAAAAAAGGAACTGCCTTATGCCTCCTAAACATAACCAACATGATTTCCACAACCTTTTATACATATATTACACTAAGCTATACGGGTAAACACTTACTAAGGCTTGCAAAGTGGAGGATTTGTCCAAGAACCCTAGGGGAAATTTGGGGCGGTTGGTGTGATGGAGTTAAATCAAAATTTGTATGTTAAAATGAGTAAAGAGATCAGCCAATATTGATCTTATAAGGAGACTTCTAGACTACATCTTTTTAACTCATTTCCATATATAAATGCACCTACTTGGTTTATTTCTAATCGGATCACATCATATTGGGCCTTAGACAAATTTAGGTATTGGGCTGGTCATCCTTCCCTCTGATTTGGGCCTCAAATGAGTCCATTAATATGCCTCAATTTGGTCCAATAGTCTAAGTAGGTGATGCTTAGGTATTGGGCTGGTCATCTTTCCCATTTTGTGTACTTAGTTTTGGGCCTCAATTGAGTCCATTGACATATATCCAAATACAGCCCAATAGCTTAAGTAGGTAATACGCCTACTATCTTAATTAAGTCACGGAAGCACCTCGCTTATGTTCTCTCCTTTTTCTAACGTCTTAATCCTTCTACCTTAATCCACCACTTAACTTTAACTTTACACTTAAACACATCCTCATTATCTCAAGTTTAAATACTTTTATCCATGCTAGGTTGGTCGTATAAGTTTTGGAAATGTACGGGATGTTATAACTTTGCATAAAAAATATATCTAGTCCATTACCTACTACCATAAGTCCGTACCAAGTTCCATATAAGTAAAAGTAGTGTTTATAGAATATGAGGTGTTACATCCTTCCCCCCTTAGAAACATTCGTCCTCGAATGTTAATATCGTCACTACTCAGTCGAAATAAGTTCGAGCCTAAGTTTAATCTTTATGCTACCACATAATACTTATAAATATACTTGTTATTGCTCCAATTCAGCATCTAAGGCTTCCTCTTCGGTTTCAAATAATTGAGGATACTTAGATTTCATCATTTTCTCAGCTTCCCATGTGATCTCTTCTACATGCTAATTCCTCCAAAGTACTTTTACGGAAGCTACTTCTTTATTTCTTAACTTCTTAACTTGTCGATCCAGAATAGAAATAAGTTCTTCTTCATAGGTGAGATCTTCCGTAACTTGTACATCTTTAGTGGAGTAATATGAGATGGATCTCCTATGCAGACGTGAAATACTAGATGAACTGTGGAGAGTTCTTGGGGTAGTTTGATACAAGACAAATCGGTGTTAGCCTGCTAAGGCCTATACCCCGAGGTCAACACAAGGGAGTCCAAGCTATGACTACCTTAAGGGGGCAAATATGTGTTTGGATGATAGCTTGGCGCCCGAGAAGAGTTATATCCAATGATACACTCCAAGGACCCATTGAGCAACATCGTGTTTGGATGATAGCTTGGAGGGTAGAAGGTGCTTTGTTAAAAGTGCCTAATGGGCCACTTTGTCTTATTGGGTCACTTTTGGGCCCATTATGTAATAAGTCCCATGGCTATAAATAGTTAGCTTTCCTTTCATTTTAGAGAGGATGATTATTGATGATGAGTTTTACACTTGAGAGTGTTTACGTTAGCTTGTTGGGAGCTTTCTAGATTGTGAGAAACATCGATTATTAGAGGTTCATTTCCTCTTTCAGTCTTCGTAAGAGATTGGTGGTTATGGTAATTTAAATGAAGGTCTTCGGTTTGAAATACCTTTGGTTGTCCTTTTCTTATCATATTGTGTCTATCTATCTATCTTTTCCCTTTATTGTCTTTGTTTTCCTTTTGTTCTTCGTCTCGTATTTTTGTATTTTCCATTTTACCCTTGTCTCCATTGTTTTCGTGGTTTCTTCGTCTATTCATATTTTGTATCGTATCATTTGGTATCAAAGCCAGGTTAGAATCATTCCCATGATTCTATTATTGGGTTTGTTATTGAAGAAAAGTAAAAAAAATCACAAAAAAAGGGTTTTCACATTTTTGAGTCTAGTTTAAATTTTGAGTTTTTGATTTTGGTGTTTTCTTGTGTTTTTGGTGTTATATTCTTATTCCCTAACACTATTAGAGTCTAAATCTCAAATTTGAACTTAATCAGAGGTGATTTGAAGCCTCTACCATTCTTGAGCTTTGAGTTTTTGAAGAAAGTGAAGTGGCTTTCAAATTCTGGAATTTTGGGCGTGGATTTGAAGGCTTAATGTTTTTGGAAGTTTTTACCCACGACGAGGAGAGTTAGATTTCAAATTTCATCAAATTCCGAGCTAAAACGAAGAAGTTATGGATTTTTAAAGTTCATCTTGTTCTTGGTGTTCAAAAATTCATATCTTGTTGAAGAAGAATCTTCCAAAAGGGTGTGTGTTAGATCCAAAAAGAAAGAAAGAGAAAGGTTTTTGGGTGTTGGTACAAAAGAATATTCAAAGGAAAAAGGAATATTCTAAGAGAGAGTGCAAAAGGGCCCACAGGAGGACTGATACAATCCAAATCCGGTCCAAATAGTTCACTAGAAGTCAAGCACAAGAACTCCAAGTGCTTCAAGGAATTTTCATGAAATGAGAGGTACTTGACGACATCCTACTACCATCAAAAGGGTGTTATGTGGTGGTGATTGCATCTAAAGAGGATCAAGGGGCCTTGGAGGGATCAAACGGAAGCCAAGAAGGGCAAAATGGCACATGGAGTGCACTGGAAGGCTCACCTGCGCCCGCAGGTGAGCCCCATGCGCCCGCAGATGGTGGCCAGTGGCACCTATGGCCTTGACCTGCTTGGGCAGGTGCCCATCTACGTGGGCAGGTGGCCTAGTTCGGCTGCCAAGTTAAATTTTAAAGTTGGGCCCAAGTATGTAATAAATGACCCATAGGTATAAATACCCCAAACCATACTTTATTTTCCTTAGTTTTTATCTTGAATATTGATGAACAAATCTCTAGAGAGAGTTTTTGGTAAGCGTTTGTTGAAGGTTTGCCTAGTAACGCGTGGTTTCGATTCCCTCTTGGTCACCGTAGGAATTAGGTGTAGTTGATGAATGTAATTCGAGGGTTCTAGGGTTTAATTTTCTAGGGTCCTATTGTTCTTGAATACTCATCTACGTGTGTCTAATTTTTCATCTATCTATTGATAATCGAAACAAGAGAAAATTCTCTTTTCACTACACCAAACAAGAGAAATTCAGTTTAACATAACAAGAGAATATTCTCTTTTCACTACACCAAACGTTCCATTTACTAGCCATACATACAAGGAACGATTTAGGGGAAGAACCACACTTTAATATACTGAAATTTTATCCTCCTAACTTAATTTCTTCAACACCTTAAGCCCCTATACAAGTTCAAACCACAAGGAAGACAAATTCAGTAAAACTAACACAAGTGGACTGCCAACTAATTAAGGGACTGCTCTATACATTTTAAACATAACTGATACGGGTGGGACAAGATCCACAAGTGCACGGCCTTTCACACGAAGCCAAGCTCGGGAGTTACAAAAACTCCAAGCCTTGTTCATGCAAATGGCCGTGTGTGAGTTGGTGAGTCAGCCACCTAAGGACCTAAATGTTTTTAAGTGTGAAGTGGAACCTTGAAGTGTAATAAGCTTACACTCCAAGGGGGCGGCTGCCAAGGGCTACACTTGTCATTTTAGCTTTCATTTTGGCTTGTAATATAAATAGACAAGCTTAGGGTCATTTTGCTTAGTTTTTCTCATTATAATTTCAAGACAAAGACTTGTAATATTTCTCTCTCTCTCTCTCTCTTCCATTGGGAGGCAGATTTCGGCCAAGCTTGCTAGAGTGAAGCTTGTGTTGTGTTTTGGCTAGAAACAAGGATCTTGAGGTCATTGAGTTCCTCTTGGTCTAAGTAAGAACTTGGTGTTTATATTCAATAGTCTTAGGGTCCTTTCTTGATGTTAGGGTTCTTAGTCTCTTGAATATTATATGTCAAGTTATCTATCTTTTACTATCTTGTCGTTGTTGTCTTTGAGATCTTGAAGTCTAGTGAAGCCGTGTGGGGCTCTTTCGATTCACTAGCATTGGTGTTGGTTTGCTGTTTTGTTGTTGTTGTTGTTGGAATCTTTGTGTTGTAGACTTGATCTTGTATCATTTGGTATCAAAGCAAGACCGGTTGTGTTCCCACACAACCCATCTTGGGCTTGTTCTCGGATTTAAAAAAAAAAAAAATAAATAAAATCGGAAATCAGTCCATTGAAGACAAATCCGAGAATGTTGTTGTATGTTTAGATCTAGGTGTTATTTTGCTTGTTTAGTGTGTTTCTAGTGTTGGTTTCTTTCTCACCAACACTAAAGTGTCTAGATCTAAAAGTTGAGCTTGAAAACTTGACCATTGTTGTGGTGACTTGAAGTGGGTGAAAGTTGTATGTTGTTGATGACAAAAATTGGTGGTTGTGTGTTATGTGCTTGAAGAAGTTGATGAAAGTTGTTAAGGTGTTCATCTTTTAAACTTGTTCATCTTGTTCATCTTGTGGTGTTCAAGTTGCAAGACAAGTCATAAAGTTGTTGGTGAAAGACTTGCACCCATCACTTCCTAGTTGGCCAACCACTCTTCCTTAATTCAAGGAGCCTTGTTTTGTGGGACTAGTTAGTCAAACCTAACCCTTTGAGTTTGAAAGGTTGAAAAAGGCTACAAGACTATTATTTTTCCCTCCAAAACACATTGTCATCCTTCACAAGTTGTATGAATATTGATTTTCAGATTTGTGACAAAAAAAAAAAAAAAAAAAAAAAATTACATAAGTTATATATATACAAACCGTGTGGGCCCAAGGCCAATTGCATGCTGCCACGTCACCCCTAAGCTCAACTTTGGATAATTTTTTAGTTTCTAATTGTTGATTCTTAGTTTCCTTACTTGATTCTAGAACTAATTAACAAACTAGTACATTCCTACTAGATTGTCAATTAGTCCTTTGAATTCGTTTGTTCGTGTCAACGTTTACTTGAGTGCTTTTATCTTTTGAACACGTTGTTGTTTTTTGGTTCTAGTCCGACAAGAATTCTTTGAGTCTTCAAACGAGAATCCACTCCGGATAAGAGCTTACTCATACCTTAAAGGATTCACGGTTACTAGCCAATTTACAACACTTGTGGAACTCAAGCGTGTGGTGATCTAAGGAGTATAATACCTTGACAATGGAAGGGGCCACGTCCCATAACGTGGATACTAATGCACTTGACTCTATGAGGGTCACTCTTGAGGCCGTTACCCGGACACTTGAAAGGTTGAATTCGGAATTTGGGGCCGTGAGAGGGGACTTGGCAGCAATCAAGGGAGAAGTGTCGACTATTAGTGGGAGATTAGAACAAGTGGAGAGTCAAAGGAACTCTCATCCTTCTACTCCTCTACATGTCTCTACCAATGGGCATGATAGGACTTCCTCCGCAACCATCACCCCCGAAACAGTCCACCAAATGCTAAATGCACCCCAAGCTCCATTAAATGCCGCAAGCCATACCACCCATTTTCCTCCAAACCGTGACACCACCCTTTTTCCTCCAAATCGTGACCCCACTAGACCAATACGTTTCCAAGCTCCTCAAGTTCCACAAGAGGGATTTGGACGTCAAGTCCCTCCACTAAATCCGAACCCTCCATTCCAAGCTCCATTAAACCAAAGGCCACAAAATCCAATTCCTCCGAATCAAAATGCCCAAGCCCGACCAGCCCCCTTTGAAGGATATGGTAGAGAGGAGTATGAAGGGTATGGAGCCTTTGATGATGATTACATGAGGGAGGAGGAGATAAGAGGGGGTCGTGGAGATCCAAGGAGATACCGAGGGTATGGAGATAGGGGAAACCGACACCAAGAGAGAGATGTAGGCATCAACACCATCAAGTTGAACCTACCAATCTTTAAAGGTGATAGTGACCCCGAGGCCTACTTAGCTTGGGAATCGGCTTGTGACAAAGTTTTCCAAGTTAATGACATCTCGGAAGAAAAGAAGGGTTGCTATGCTATAGCTCATTTTGAGGGTTATGCTAACACTTGGTGGGAGTATGTCAAGCGGTTTGGTAATGAACTCATTGATGGGCAGCCACCACCTTGGTATCGATTGAGGTATTTGATGAGGCAACGATACCTTCCCGAGAGATATCGCCATGAGTTGCTTGCTAGATTGTATGGTTTGCGTCAAGGTAACAAGAGTGTGATGGCATATTTTGATGAGTTTCAACAACTCATGTTGAAGCTTGATCATCGTGGGGAGCAAATCAGCCACGACATCATCCGGTTCAAGTGTGGGTTGAACAAAGATATCTCCACTCATTTAACCCTTCACAAGTTTGAAACCGTTGACAGTATTTTCCAAGCGGCTCTTGAGATTGAAAGGGAACTTAAGGAGAGATCATCTTTCAAGACAAGGGGACAAGCCCCCTCGGGTTGGCCCAAAAACAAGGACCAACCCGCCACTACTAGGCTGCCCGAGACCAAAATAGTCCTCAAATTGACTCCAAAACCGGAGGCTCACAAGTATCCTAACCCAAAGGGATTCCAATGTTTCAAGTGCCAAGGTTGGGGACATAAGGCCAATGAATGTCCAAACCGACGCAATGTGATCCTACGGGAAGGGAGAGTATATTACCTTGGTGAAGAGGTGGGTCCCAAACGGGGAGAAGATGAGGCCGAGCCTCAAGATGGAGAGGAAACCGATGATGGACCACACGATGATGATGGTGATGATGGTGAAGATGTTTATCCTCAAGAAGGAGAGTGTGTGGTTCCAAACTTTGTGGTTAGGCGCGTCATGATTAGTACGGCAGTAGATGACCCAAGCCAAAGGGAAAATCTATTCCACACTAAATGTCTTGTAAAGGGGAGTGTGTGCACCTTGGTGATCGATGGTGGTAGTTGTACAAATGTCGCAAGTCATGCTTTGGTAAATTTCTTGAAGTTGCCAACTACACCACACTCTAGTCCTTACAAGTTACAATGGCTGAATGATTGTGGTGAATTGAAGGTCACAAGGCAATGTGTGATACGGTTCAAGGTGGGAAACTACCACGATGAAGTACTTTGTGACGTAATACCAATGCAAGCATGTCACTTGTTGTTAGGTAGGCCTTGGCAATATGATAGGTCTACCAAACACGATGGGAGGTCCAATCGATATACACTTGAGAAGGATGGCCGAAAGGTCACACTTCATCCTCTTTCACCTTCCCAAGTAAATGAGTGGCATCAAAGGATGAGAGAATTGAAGAAAAAGGGAAAGGAACCCGAAAGGGGAGAAAAGAGAGGGAGTTCCGTAGGTGGGGCAGTAGGTACATCGGAGGCTGCCCCAACAGCAACGGGGGGAGGGACTATGGTGATGTTGGCTAGGAAGAAGGAACTTTTCATAGATCATGATGAGGGCATGCCTATGTTACTCTTGGCTCATTGTTTTAATACTAACCCCACTAATCCTTCCATGTCTCCTTTGATTTCTTGTGTATTGCAGGATTATGAAGACGTATTTCCTCAAGAACTTCCACAAGGATTGCCCCCACTTCGGGGAATTGAGCACCAAATTGATTTGGTGCCGGGTTCACAACTTCCAAACAAACCGGCCTATAGGAGCAATCCTATGGACACTAAGGAGCTTGAGAGACAAGTTGAAGAGCTTCTCCACAAGGGATACATCAAGGAAAGTATGAGTCCGTGTGCTGTCCCGGTGCTTTTGGTACCAAAGAAAGACGGAACTTGGCGCATGTGCGTCGATTGTAGGGCCATCAACAAAATCACTATAAGGTATCGTCATCCAATCCCTAGACTAGATGATATGTTAGATGAGCTCCATGGTTCTTGTTTGTTTTCTAAAGTGGATCTTAGGAGTGGCTACCACCAAATTCGCATGCAACCCGGTGATGAGTGGAAGACCGCATTCAAGACCAAATTTGGTCTATATGAGTGGCTGGTCATGCCCTTTGGCCTTACCAATGCTCCTAGCACCTTTATGAGGCTAATGAATCATGTAATGAAGCCTTATATTGGAAAGTTTGTGGTGGTGTATTTTGATGATGTGTTGGTATATAGTAAATCTATTGATGATCATGTGATGCATTTGAGGTGTGTGTTTGATGTGCTCCGAAAGGAGAAGTTGTATGCCAATGTAGAGAAGTGTTCTTTTGGTGTTGATAAAGTGATTTTCTTGGGTTTTGTCGTGAGCTCAAGGGGTGTGGAAGTGGACGAATCCAAGATAGACGCTATACGAAGTTGGCCGACCCCTAAAACTATTGGAGAAATCCGAAGTTTCCATGGGTTGGCGAGCTTTTATAGGAGGTTTGTCAAAGGTTTCAGCTCCATAGCAGCACCCTTGACCGAGGTTATTAGAAAGGACCAACCCTTTAAGTGGGGGGGAGAGCAAGCTAAGGCTTTTGAAGCCTTGAAAGCTATGCTCATCTCGGCGCCTTTGTTGCAATTGCCCAATTTTGATAAGATGTTTGAAGTAGAGTGTGATGCTAGTAAAGTTGGCCTCAGGGCTGTTTTAATGCAAGAAGGCAAGCCCGTTGCTTATTTTAGTGAAAAGCTCAAAGGGGCAACTCTTAATTACTCGACTTATGATTTGGAGTTGTACGCCCTTGTTAGAGCTTTGGGCAATTGGCAACATTATTTGTGGCCTAAGGAGTTTGTGATACGAACGGACCACGAATCGTTGAAACACCTTAAGAGCCAAGACAAGTTGAATAGGCGTCATGCTAAGTGGATTGAGTTTATTGAGAAAGCATGTGCTTGTTGCTACCTTGTCTTCGAAGTTGATGGGATTTGAGAGCTTGCGGATGTTGTATCCCGAGGATCCTACCTTTGCTCCTATTTATAGGGAATGTGAAGAGTGGGGAAGGGACCGATGGCTTAAGGAGAATAGCAATTCCTCCTACTCTCGATTTGATGGTTATTTGTTCAAAGGGAGGAGGTTGTGTGTTCCTTCTAGTTCATGGAGGGAATTGTTTGTGAGAGAGGCACATGATGGTGGCCTCATGGGGCATTTTGGGGTTGACAAGACCCTCGGTATCTTAGAGGAACAATTCTATTGGCCCAAAATGCGCAAGGATGTTGCTAAAATTTGCGGCCAATGTGTGGATTGCCGGTGTGCGAAATCCCGCCTCCGACCTCAAGGATTGTACACCCCACTTCCCACTCCCCTTAGCCCTTGGTTAGATATTTCGATGGACTTTGTTTTGGGGCTGCCAAGGACTAGAAAGGGTCGAGATAGCATTTTTGTTGTTGTTGATAGATTCTCCAAAATGGCTCATTTCATTCCATGTGCTGAAACTGAAGATGCTCCTAGTGTAGCTTCATTATTTGTTGAACATGTTGTAAAGCTTCACGGAGTCCCAAGGACTATTGTGAGTGATAGGGACTCAAAGTTCCTAAGTCTCTTTTGGAAGTCCATGTGGGGTAGGCTTGGAACGAAGTTGCTTTTCTCCACGTCTTGCCACCCACAAACCGATGGCCAAACGGAGGTAGTAAATAGAACCTTAGGGTCTATGCTACGTTCTATGGTTAAAGGTAAACTGACTTCATGGGAGGATCACCTACCCTTGGTGGAATTTGCATACAATCGGGTAATACATTCAAGTACGGGAATGACTCCCTTTGAGTGTGTTTATGGCTTGAATCCCCTTACCCCTTTAGATCTCACTCCTTTGTCTAGTGATCTCATGACAAGTTTAGATGGATGCAAAAGAGCCGAGGCAATGAAAAAGGTGCATGAGAAGGTGCGGATCAAGCTTGAAAGGAAGAACCAAGAGGTTGCAAAAAGGGTAAACAAAGGACGAAGAAGGCTTGTGCTTGAACCCGGAGATTGGGTATGGGTGCATCTTCGAAAGGATCGATTTCCATCTCAAAGAAAGTCCAAATTGCTGCCTAGGGGTGATGGTCCATTCCAAGTACTTGAGAGAATCAATGACAACGCCTACAAGATTGACCTTCCACCGGAATATCAAGTGCACCACACTTTCAATGTTGGTGACCTCTCTCTCGTGGATGCGGTTGAAGATGACCAAATGCTGAATTTGAGGTCAAATTCCTCTCAAGATGGAGAGGATGATACGGGTGGGACAAGATCCACAAGTGCACGGCCTTTCACACGAAGCCAAGCTCGGGAGTTACAAAAACTCCAAGCCTTGTTCATGCAAATGGCCGTGTGTGAGTTGGTGAGTCAGCCACCTAAGGACCTAAATGTTTTTAAGTGTGAAGTGGAACCTTGAAGTGTAATAAGCTTACACTCCAAGGGGGCGGCTGCCAAGGGCTACACTTGTCATTTTAGCTTTCATTTTGGCTTGTAATATAAATAGACAAGCTTAGGGTCATTTTGCTTAGTTTTTCTCATTATAATTTCAAGACAAAGACTTGTAATATTTCTCTCTCTCTCTCTCTTCCATTGGGAGGCAGATTTCGGCCAAGCTTGCTAGAGTGAAGCTTGTGTTGTGTTTTGGCTAGAAACAAGGATCTTGAGGTCATTGAGTTCCTCTTGGTCTAAGTAAGAACTTGGTGTTTATATTCAATAGTCTTAGGGTCCTTTCTTGATGTTAGGGTTCTTAGTCTCTTGAATATTATATGTCAAGTTATCTATCTTTTACTATCTTGTCGTTGTTGTCTTTGAGATCTTGAAGTCTAGTGAAGCCGTGTGGGGCTCTTTCGATTCACTAGCATTGGTGTTGGTTTGCTGTTTTGTTGTTGTTGTTGTTGGAATTTTTGTGTTGTAGACTTGATCTTGTATCAATAACCAACTGACTTCCACATTTTCTTATACATATATTACATTAATCTACAAGGGTAAACACTTACCAAGGCTTACAAAGTGGAGGATTTACCCAAGAACCCTAAAGGGAAATTAGGGCGGCTGATTTTTAGGGTTGGGAGTATTTTGTTTAAAGCTGGAATTTGCAAGTGTATTGTGAGGAAAAACAAGCTGAAATGATGTATATATACACCCTCCTTGGACCGCCTCTTTTCCAGCCATCCTTAGCCAATTTTGGTCAAAAAATAGTCCAAGTAGGTGATGCACCTACTTGGTTATTAAATCTGTCCAAATCAGTCCAATAGTTTAAGTAGGTGATACACCTACTATCTTAATTAAGTCACGGAAGCACCTCGTTTATGTTCTCCCCTTTTTCCAACGTCTTAACCCTTCTACCTTAATCCACCACTTAACTTTAACTTTACACTTAAGTATGTCCTTATTATCTCAAATTTAAATACTTTTATCATGCTAGGTTGGTCGTATAAGTTTTGGAAATGTACGGGGTGTTACACTTCCATATGCGATATTGCTCTACTTGAAGTGCAAAATCCACCCTATTCCCACATCTTTGTGGCCTTAAGCTCTTTGTGGTTTGGGTTCCTTGTTGTTGCCCTTGAAATACTAGCCAAAAAAGGTTGACGCCAATTTGGCTTGTATCATCCTCCCCTTCTTGAAAAGCATTCGACCTTGAATCCAAACCTTGCAAAACCATTGGGAAAACAAGCAACAACAATATCCGCAAGGGAAGAGGGTTAGTGTTAGCAAAATCAATCATAGCACCATGCCAAGGTTGCTTACACTTAAAATATAACTAAGGATCCTTTGTGTTGAACATAAAAAACTCATTGAAAATGGTACAAAGGAACCGGCTATGAAGAAATACTAAGAGATAAGGAAACCGCAAAGGTCATAATGACATCAACAAACCAAAAAGGTAAAATCACATTCATTTTAGGAGCCATAAGACACAATTGTTTCAATACCTCTCCAAGAGACCACATCAAAGGTGGTTCCACTAATGGTTTAAAAATCCACAAGGGTTTTCCGGGGTCAAAGATATGAGAGACCCACATTGCATCATTACTCAAACAAGTGGACCAACCAAAGGACATACTACCTCCAAATAAAATAATTCCACAACTAGCATGAATATCATCATAAGCAAAGAGGTAATATAGAAAGGAATCAAGCATAAAAATCTCATCCAGGTTATTACCATCTACAAGAAGGCCACATGGCTCAAGAGATTTAGCAATTAATACACTCAAGGATCCACTCAAATCATTGACACACACAACACTTTTTCTTTCTATGTAATTCAAGCCTACATAAGATGTTGATTCAATATGGTTATGAATAACATCATATGCAAAAAGGTAGTAAATAAAGGTGCTAAGGACACTCATCTCATCCAAGGTGTGCTCAAGAGTAACACACAAAGAGAGAAAGAGGCATTTCAAGCACATAGAACCTCTCTTTTCCAAACAACTTCCAAGAGTCCCACTTGACACTTCAAATTGTCTAACCCTATGAAGGTGACACGAAGTCTTTAGCATCCATGGACTCTCCCACAAAAGAGTAATCAACTTAGCATCCACAAGTTGTGGTCCACAGAACTTAAGCACAAGTGTGTCAAGTAAGGATGCAAGTATATAAGCAACACCCCAAAGAGGCAATGACGCATTTACCCTAGGGTTCTCAAGAATGATACCTCCTTTGAGAAAGGGGTGATCAATTACAAACAAGTGATAAAGAAAGGTATCACATAAGTGGAATTCATCCAAAGTGTTTTTAAGAGAAGACTCACTCTTTGACCTACAAGTCTTAAAACCTTGGTCAAGAATGTAAACACACAATGGAGAATTTTTTTGGACTATTTCATTGCTCCCCTTCTTTAAAGAACACTCGTCTTTGTTGGACATGTCTCCCATACACAACTCGAGTCTACCAAGTGGACTGTAAATCCTCAAGAAAGACTTTTCATTTTAGGGAAGGCTACCAACAACTTCATTCAAACCTTGCTTGTCATCTTGACCAAGCACCAAGTTGGGTGTATAAGAACCACCACATTCCAAGAGGTCATCGGGGTCAAATGGGAGAAGTATCCAAGAACATGGGTCAAGACAATACCCACTTTTCCCAAAGGTGCCATCCTCACAAATATACATACCCTCTACACTATCATTGACAATTTCATAAGCAAAGAGAGGTTAGAGAAAGGTGTCACGCAAGTTAACTTCAAGTAAGGTGATACGGTGAACCGCTAACCAACTCCACTAAAAGCTATAGCTGGTAGTGGAAGGCGCAACCCACACATATACACCCTGAATCAGGCGGGGACGAAACCGATCCACACTCTCACCACGGCCAACCCGGGACACACTACCCTCTCCCCTTTGGAAAGGTGCGTCCTCGGACCTGCGCATGGTGCAAATGGGATTCGAACCCGCGACCTCCGCTCTGATACCAAATGATACGGTGAACCGCTAACCAACTCCACTAAAAGCTATAGCTGGTAGTGGAAGGCGCAACCCACACATATACACCCTGAATCAGGCGGGGACGAAACCGATCCACACCCTCACCACGGCCAACCCGGGACACACTACCAATGATACAAGATCAAGTCCACAACACAAAGATTCCAACAACAACAACAACAAAAACAGCAACCAACACAAATGCTAGTGAATCGAAAGAGCCCCACCCGGCTTCACTAGACTTCAAGATCTCAAAGACAAGAACAACAAGATAATAAAAGATAGATAACTTGACATATAATATTCAAGAGACTAAGAACCCTAACATCAAGAGAGGACCCTAAGACTATTGAATATAAACACCAAGTTCTTACTTAGACCAAGAGGAACTCAATGACCTCAAGATCCTTGTTTCTAGCCAAATCACAACACAAGCTTCACTCTTGGAGCTTGGCCGAATCTGCCTCCCAATGGAAGAGAGAGAGAGAGAAATATTACAAGTCCTTTGTCTTGAAATTACAATGAGAAAACTAAGGCAAAATAATTCTAAGCTTGTCTATTTATATTACAAGCCAAATGAAAGACAAAAATGACCATATGGGCCATGTTGGAGCAGCCGGCCATGGAGGCCTTGGAGTGTAAGTTTATTACACTTCAAGGCCCATCTTCACACCTTAAAACATTTAGATCCTTAGGTGGTTCAATGACCAACTCACACACGGCCATTTGCATGAATAAGGCTTGGAGTTTTTGTAACTCCCGAGCTTGACTTCGTGTGAATGGTCGGGTACTTGTTGGACAGCTTGTCCCACCCGTATCATCCTCTCCATCTTGAGAGGAATTTGACCTCAAATTCAGCACTTGGTCGTCTTCAACCGCCTCCACGAGAGAAAGATCACAAACGTTAAAAGTGTGGTGCACTTGATATTCCGATGGAAGGTCAATCTTGTAGGCGTTGTCATTGATTTTCTCGAGTACTTGGAATGGACCATCACCCCTCGGCATCAATTTGGACTTTCTTTGGGATGGAAACCGATCCCTCCGAAGATGCACCCACACCCAATCTCTCGGTTCAAGGATGACTTTCTTTCTTCCCTTGTTGGCCCTCCTTGCCATGTCTTGGTTTTTCTTCTCAAGTTGAAGCCGCACCTTCTCATGTAACTTCTTCATAGAATCTGCCCGCTTGCTTCCTACTAAGCTAATCATGAGATCACTTGGCAAAGGCGTTAAATCCAAAGGGGTGAGGGGGTTGAGGCCGTATACACACTCAAAGGGAGTCATTCCCGTACTTGAGTGTATGACACGGTTATATGCAAACTCAATCAATGGTAAGTGCTCTTCCCAAGAAGTCATTTTTCCCTTGACCATGGAACGTAGCATAGCACCCAAAGTCCTATTTACTACTTCCGTTTGGCCATCGGTTTGTGGGTGGCAGGACGTAGAGAATAATAACTTGGTACCAAGCCTACCCCACATGGACTTCCAAAAGTGGCTTAGGAACTTAGAGTCCCTATCACTCACAATGGTCCTCGGAACACCATGCAATCTAACAACATTATCAACAAACAACGAGGCCACGCTAGGGGCGTCATCACATTTAGAGCAAGGAATAAAGTGCGCCATTTTAGAAAACCGGTCAACTACAACAAAAATACTATCCCGACCTCGTCGAGTCCTTGGCAGCCCTAACACAAAGTCCATAGATATATCAAGCCAAGGGCGTAGAGGAGTGGGCAGCGGGGTGTACAACCCATGAGGTAGGAGCCGAGATTTGGCTCTCTTGCATTCTACACATTGGCCGCAAATCCTAGCCACATCCTTGCGCATTTGGGGCCAATAGAATTGCTCCTCCAATATTCCGAGGGTCTTTTCGACCCCAAAATGACCCATTAGACCGCCATCATGTGCTTCCCTCACGAACAATTCTCTCCAAGAGCTAGAGGGTACACACAATCGTCTACCTTTAAATAAGTAACCATCAAACTTGGCATAGGGATTTGAACCCCTAGCCGAATCCCACTTGTCCCTACCCAATTCTTCACATTCCCTAAAGATAGGAGCAAAGTGAGGGTCCTTGGGATACAATTCTCTTAAACTCTCAAAACCCATCAATTTTGATGACAAGGTGGACACAAGGACATGTTTTCTAGACAAAGCATCGGCCACTACATTGTCCTTACCCTTTTTGTATTGGATAACATAAGGGAAGGTCTCAAGAAACTCAATCCATTTGGCATGCCGTTTGTTAAGCTTGTCTTGGGCCCGAAGATGCTTTAAGGATTCATGGTCCGTTCGGATCACGAACTCCTTGGGCCATAAGTAGTGTTGCCAAGTGGCCAAGGCTCTAATCAAGGCATACAACTCTAAATCATACGTGGAGTAGTTTAGAGTTGCTCCTTTGAGCTTTTCGCTAAAGTAAGCAATGGGTTTCAAGTCTTGCATCAAAACAGCCCCTATGCCTACTTTACTCGCATCGCACTCGACCTCGAAGGTCTTATCAAAGTTGGGCAATTGTAACAACGGTGCAGAGATGAGCATAGCTTTCAAGGCTTCAAATGCCTTAGCTTGCTAGACACCCCACTTGAAGGGTTGTTCTTTCCGAATGACCTCGGTCAAGGGGGCGGCTATGGTGCTAAATCCTTTGACAAACCTTCTATAAAAACTAGCCAACCCGTGGAAGCTTCTTACTTCTCCAACGTTTTGTGGGGTTGGCCAATTTTTGATAGCATCTATCTTGGATTCATCCACTTCGACCCCTCTTGAACTAACAACAAAACCCAAGAAAACAACTTCATTGACACCAAAGGAGCACTTTTCCAGATTTGCATACAATTTTTCCTTCCTAAGGACATCTAGCACACATTGTAAATGCATCACATGCTCTTCTAAGGACTTGCTATACACCAAGACATCATCAAAGTAGACAACAACAAACTTTCCAATAAATGGCCTCATCACATGATTCATTAGCCTCATAAAAGTACTTGGAGCATTTGTTAGGCCGAATGGCATAACCATCCATTCATAGAGACCAAACTTGGTCTTGAAGGCGGTTTTCCATTCATCACCGGGTTGCATTCTTATTTGGTGATAGCCACTCCTTAAATCAATCTTGGAAAACAAACATGACCCATTCAACTCATCTAGCATGTCATCTAACCGAGGAATAGGGTGGCGATATTTTACCGTAATTTTGTTGATGGCTCGACAGTCCACACACATGCACCACGTTCCGTCTTTCTTTGGCACTAATAGCACCGGAACAGCACACGGACTCATGCTCTCCTTGACATACCCTTTGTTGAGGAGCTCCTCAACTTGACGTTGCAATTCGTTGGTGTCCGTAGGGTTGCTCCTATAAACCGGCTTGTTTGGTAATTGTGATCCCGGCACAAAGTCAATTTGGTGCTCAATTCCCCGAAGCGGGGGCAATCCTTGCGGAAGTTCCTTAGGAAATACGTCCTCATAATCCTGCAACACACAAGAAATCAAAGGGGAAATGGAAGAATTAGTGGGGTTAGTATTAAAACAATGAGCCAAGAGTAACATAGGCGTATCCTCATCATGATCCACGAAGAGTTCCTTCTTCCTAACCAACATCACCATGTTTTCCGTCTCCTTTGCCGTTTGGGCAGCCTTGGATGGCCCCACTGCCCCACCTACGGAACTCCCTCCCTTTTCTCCCCTTTCGAATTCCTTTCCTTTTTCCTTCAATTCCCTCATCCTTTGATGCCACTCATTTACTTGGGAAGGCGAAAGAGGATGAAGTGTAACCTTTCGGCCATCCTTCTCAAGCGTATATCGATTAGTCCTCCCATCGTGTTTAGTAGACCTATCATATTACCAAGGTCTACCTAGCAACAAGTGACATGCTTGCATTGGTATCACGTCACAAAGCACTTCATCGTGGTAGTTTCCCACCTTAAACCGTATCACGCATTGCCTTGCGACCCTTAATTCACCACAATCATTCAACCATTGTAACTTGTAAGGACTAGTGTGCGGAGTAGTTGGTAACTTCAAGAAGTTTACCATAGCATGACTTGCAACATTTGTACAACTACCACTATCAATCACCAAGGTACACACACTTCCCTTTACAAGACATTTAGTATGGAATAGATTTTCCCTTTGGCTTGGGTCATCTATTGCCTTACTAATCATGACGCGCCTAACCACAAAGTTTGGAATCACACACTCCCCTTCTTGCGGATAAATATCTTCACCATCGTCACCACCATCATCATGTGGTCCATCCTCGGTTTCCTCTCCATCTTGAGGCTCGGCCTCTTCTTCTCCCCGTTCGGGTCCCACCTCTTCACCAAGGTAATACACTCTCCCTTCTCGTAGGATCACATTGCGTCGGTTTGGACATTCATTGGCCTTATGCCCCCAACCTTGGCACTTGAAACATTGGAATCCCTTTGGGTTAGGATACTTGTGAGCCTCCGGTTTTGGAGGAATCTTGGGGACTGTTTTGGGCTCGGGCAGCCTTGTAGTGGCGGGTTGGTCCTTGTTTTTGGGCCAACCCGAGGGGGCTTGTCCCCTTGACTTGAAAGATGACCTCTCTTTAAGTTCCCTTTCAATCTCAAGAGCCGCTTGGAAAATACCATCGACGGTTTCAAACTTGTGAAGTGTTAAATGAGTGGAGATCTCTTTGTTCAACCCACACTTGAACCGGATGATGTCGTGACTGATTTTCTCCCCACGATGATCAAGTTTCAACATGAGTTGTTGAAACTCATCAAAATATGCCATCACACTCTTGTTACCTTGACGCAAGCCATACAATCTAGCAAGCAACTCATGGCGATATCTCTCGGGAAGGTATCGTTGCCTCATCAAATACCTCAATCGATACCAAGGTGGTGGCTGCCCATCAACAAGTTCATTACCAAACCGCTTGACATACTCCCACCAAGTGTTAGCATAACCCTCAAAATGAGCTATAGCATAGCAACCCTTCTTTTCTTCCGAGATGTCATTAACTTGGAAAACTTTGTCACAAGCCGATTCCCAAGCTAAGTAGGCCTCGGGGTCACTATCACCTTTAAAGATTGGTAGGTTCAACTTGATGGTGTTGATGCCTACATCTCTCTCTTGGTGTCGGTTTCCCCTATCTCCATACCCTCGGTATCTCCTTGGATCTCCACGACCCCCTCTTATCTCCTCCTCCCTCATGTAAGCATCATCAAAGGCTCCATACCCTTCATACTCCTCTCTACCATATCCTTCAAAGGGGGCTGGCCGGTCTTGGGCATTTTGGACTTGATTCGGAGGCATCGAATTTTGTGGCAATACATGGGTGGAGTTTAGACGACCTTTCATGTTCACTATCTTTCCACCCATGGTAGACATACTTCCTTGGAGTGTGGTCATATGACCTTCCATGGCTCCCATTCTCCCATCCATGGATTCCATTCTACGGCTTAATGATTCAAGTGCTGCCAAGATCGCATTTGAAGTGTTGACATCCCTAGTTGATAGTGTCTCACCCTCCGTGGCCATTGTACCTATTAGAAAAGACACTAAACATAAACAACAATCAAATTAGCGTTAAATAAAGAACCTCACAACTCTACACACCTTTGTATGCCTCACGCTTGGGTTCTCAAATGTTGAAGATTGGCTTATTCTCCGGGTGGTAGTTGAGGTATCAATTCTCTTCTCTTGATCGGATTGGATTTTTGTTTGAAAAACTCAAAAGAAATATTTACGGACTTGAGTCAAGAAGTAACGACGAAAAGAAAACTAGAAAAGAACAAAAAAAATAGGACAAAGAAGGAAAACAAACTCAAGAACTAACCAACCAACTAAGTAGGTGAATTACTAGTGGTTAATTAGTTTTAGAATCGAGAATTAAGATTAGGATTCAATGAATGAAACTAAAAGGATGGAACCTGAGTAAAGTCGATTTTTAAGTGTTGAGGTACGTTTTAAACGACCTGTGGACGCAGCTTGTGACCTGCCCACGCAGGTGGACGAATGCAAATGATAACAGAAACTCGATAGGTGACCTGCGTTGGTCACCTGCGGCCACAGATGGCCCTCCTGCTTGCGCAGGTGGGGTGCAGATGGGGATGGACAGTGCACCTGAAAGCTCCAAATTTTTCTCTTCTGTGGGCCCTTTTGGGTTCTCTCTCCTAGAATATTCCTTTTTCTTTGGGGATATTCCTTGTACCAACACCCAAACACTTTTATCTTGCTTCCTTTTTGGATCTAACAACACCTTTTTGGAGGATTATTCTTCTTGAAGATTTGAAGATCCTCAAGAACACCAAGAACTTTAAATTTTTCAACTAATTCATTTTGGCTCGAAAATCCATGAAACTTCAGACATGAGGCCCCTTCAACGTGGGAAACACTTTTCTAATGATTTTAACCCTCAAATCCACACCAAAATTTTCAGATTTCACAACCCACTTTACTTTTTCCCAAGAACTTCAAGCTCAACAATGGGGTTTTCTCCAAATCTCCTCAAATCCAAGCTAAGGCTCAAGATTCTGACCTAGATATTTTTAGAGGAGACAAATCTAACAATAGAAACTCAAACAAGACTCAAAAACTCAAAAATCTTTTTGGGGTTTTGTAAAAACGTTTTTTTGACACTTTTTTGACACTTTATGTAAAAACTACGAAAACTAGAATTTAACTAAGAACCGAAAAGATAATCAATAGATAGATGAAAAATTAGACACACGTAGATGAGTATTCAAGAACAATAGGATATATTAAACCCTAGAACCCTCGAATTACATTCATCAACTACACCTAATTCCTACGGTGACCAAGAGGGAATCGAAACGCCCTCGAAACCACGCGTTACTAAGAAAACCTTCAACAAACGCTTACCAAAAACTCTCTCAAGAGATTTGTTCATCAATATTCAAGAAAAAACTAAGGAAAATAAAGCATGGTTTGGGGTATTTATACCCATGGGTCATTTATTACATACTTGGGCCCAAAAGTGACCCATTCCTTTAAAATTTAACTTGGCAGCCGAACTAGGCCACCTGCCCACGCAGGTCAAGGCCACAGGTGACACTGGCTACCATCTGCGCGAGCATGTTGATACGGGTGGGACAAGCTGTCCAACAAGTACACAACCTTTCACACGAAGCCAAGCTCGGGAATTACAAAAACTCCAAGCCTTGTTCATGCAAATGGCCGTGAGTGAGTTGGTGACTGATCCACCTAAGGATTTAAATGTTTTTAAGTGTGAATAAGGACCTTGAAGTGTAATAAACTTACACTCCAAGGCCGGCCCCCATGACAAGGACAAGCTGGTCATTTTGCCTCATTTTGCCTTGTAATATAAATAGAACATATTAGGGTTATTTGGGTAGTTCTTCCATTATTATTTTGAGACATAAGACTTGTAATATTTTGGTTCTCTCTCTCTCTCTATTTCAGCTCACAAGAGAGGGATACTTGTGTTGTATCTTGGCTAGAAACAAGGATCTTGAGGTCATAGAGTTTCTCTTGGTCCAAGTAAGAACTTGGTGTTAATATTCAATAGTCTTAGGGTCCTCTCTTGTTGTTAGGGTTCTTAGACTCTTGAATCTTTTATGTCAAGTTACTATCTTTTTGTGATCTTGTTAATGTTGTATTTGTAATCTTGAAGTCTAGTGAAGCCGTGTGGGGCTCTTTCGATTCACTAGCACTTGTTGTTCAACTTGCTGATTTTTGGTGTTAGTTTGTTAATTTTATGGTTGTCCGTTGGGAACTTGTGTTTGTGGACTTGATAGTGTATCACATGTGGCTCACCTGCGGGCGCAGGTGAGCCTTCCAGTGCACTCCACATGCCATTTTTCCCTCCTTGGCACAAAACAGTCCACAAAATTCCTTCAAAACCGGAAGCTCACAAGTATCCTAACCCAAAGGGATTCCAATGTTTCAAGGGCCAAGGTTGGGGACATAAAGCCAATGAATGTCCAAAACGATGCAACATGATCCTATGGGAAGGGAGATTGTATTACCTTGGTGAGGAGGTGGACCTTGAAAAGGGAGAGGATGAGGCTGAGCCTCAAGATGGAGAGGAACCCGATAATGGACCACATGATGATGATGGTGATGATGGTGAAGATGTTTATCTGCAAGAAGGGGAGTGTGTGGTTCCAAACTTTGTGGTTGGGCGCGTCATGATTAGTAAGGCAATCGATGACCCAAGTCAAAGGGAAAATCTATTCCATACTAAGTGTCTTGTAAAGGGGAGTGTGTGCACTTTGGTGATCGATAGTGGTAGTTGTGCAAACGTTGTTAGTGTTGCTATGGTAAACTTCTTGAAGTTGCCAACTACACCGCACACTAGTTCTTACAAGTTACAATGGTTGAATGAATGTGGTGAATTAAAGGTCACAAGGCAATGTGTGCTACGGTTTAAGGTAGGAAACTACCACGATGAAGTGCTTTGTGACGTGATACCCATGCAAGCGTGTCACTTGTTGTTAGTAGACCTTGGCAGTATGATAGGTATACCAAACACGATGGGAGGTACAATTGATATATGCTTGAGAAGGATGGCCGAAAGGTTACCCTTCATCCTCTTTCGCCTTCCCAAGTAAATGAGTGGCATCAAAGGATGAGAGAATTGAAGGAAAAGGGAAAGAAATCGGAAAAGAGAGAAAAAGAGGGAATTTTGTAGGTGGGGCAGTAGGGGCATCCGAGGCAGCCTCAACATCAAAAAGGACAGAAAACATGGTGATGTTGGTTAGGAAGAAGGAACTCTTCGTGGATCATGATGAGGACACGCCTATGTTACTTTTGGCTCATTGTTTTAATACTAACCACCCACTAATTCTTCCATTTCTCCTTTGATTTCTTGTGTGTTGCAGGATTATGAAGATGTATTTCCTAAAGAACTTCCGCAAGTATTGCCCCCACTTCAGGGAATTGAATACCAAATTGACTTTGTGCCGGGATCACAATTGCCAAACAAGCCGGCTTATAGGAGCAACCCTACGGACACCAAAGAATTGCAATGTCAAGTTGAGGAACTCCTCAACAAAGGGTACATCAAGGAAAGCTTGAGTCCATATGCGGTTCCAGTGCTACTAATTCCCAAAAAGGACGGAACGTGGCGTATGTGTGTGGATTGCCGAGCCATCAACAAGATTACGGTAAAATATTGTCACCCTATCCCTCGGTTAGATGACATGCTAGATGAATTGAATGGCTCATGTTTGTTTTCCAAGATTGATTTAAGAAGTGCCTATCACCAAATAAGAATGCAACCCGGTGATGAATGGAAAACCGCCTTCAAGACCAAGTTTGGTCTCTATGAATGGATGGTTATGCCCTTCGGCCTAACAAACGCTCCAAGTACTTTTATGAGGCTAATGAATCATGTGATGAGGCCATTTATTGGAAAGTTTGTTGTTGTCTACTTTGATGATGTTTTGGTGTATAGCAAGTCTTTAGAAGAGAATGTGATGCATTTACAATGTGTGCTTGATGTCCTTAGAAAGGAAAAATTGTATGCAAATCTGGAAAAATGTTCCTTTGGTGTTAATGAAGTTGTTTTCTTGGGTTTTGTTGTTAGTTCAAGAGGGGTCGAAGTGGATGAATCCAAGATAAATGCTATCAAAAATTGGCCAACCCCACAAACCATTGGAGAAGTAAGAAGCTTCCACGGGTTGGCTAGTTTTTATAGAAGGCTTGTCAAAGGATTTAGCACCATAGCCGCCCCCTTGACCAAGGTCATTCGGAAAGAACAACCCTTCAAGTGGGGTGACGAGCAAGCTAAAGCCTTTGAAGCCTTGAAAGCTATGCTCATCTCCACACCCTTGTTATAATTGCCCAACTTTGATAAGACATTCAAAGTCGAGTGCGATGCGAGTAAAGTAGGCATAGGGGCTGTTTTGATGCAAGATTTAAAACCCATTGCTTACTTTAGCGAAAAGCTCAAAGGAGCAACTTTAAACTACTCCATGTATGATTTAGAGTTGTATGCCTTGATTAGAGCCTTGGCCACTTGGCAACACTACTTATGGCCTAAGGAGTTCGTGATTCGAACAGACCATGAATCCTTAAAGCATCTTCGGGCCCAAGACAAGCTTAACAAATGGCATGCCAAATGGATTGAGTTTCTTGAGACCTTCCCTTATGTTATCCAATACAAAAAGGGTAAGGACAATGTAGTAGTCGATGCTTTGTCTAGAAAACATGCTCTCGTGTCCACTTTGTCATCAAAATTGATGGGTTTTGAGAGTTTAAGAGAGTTGTATCCCAAGGACCCTCACTTTGCTCCTATCTTTAGGGAATGCGAAGAATTGGGTACAAATGGGATTCCAAATCCCTATGCCAAGTTTGATGGTTTACTTATTTAAAGGTAGACGATTGTGTGTACCCTCTAGCTCTTGGAGAGAATTGTTTGTGAGGGAAGCACACGATGGCGGTCTAATGGGTCATTTTAGGGTAGAAAAGACCTTCGAAATATTGGAGGAGCAATTCCATTGGCTTAGAATGCGCAAGGATGTGGCTAGGATTTGCGGCCAATGTGTAGAATGCAAGAGAGCCAAATCTCGACTCCTACCTCACGGGTTGTACACCCCGCTGCCCACTCCTCTACGTCCTTGGCTTGATATATCTATGGATTTTGTGTTGGGGCTGCCAAGGACTCGACGAGGCCGGGATAGTATTTTTGTTGTAGTCGACCGATTTTCTAAAATGGCGCACTTTATTCCTTACTCTAAATGTGATGACGCACCTAGCGTGGCCTCTTTATTTGTTGATAATGTTGTTAAATTGTATGGTGTTTCGAGGACCATTGTGAGTGATAGGGACTCTAAGTTCCTAAGCCACTTTTGGAAGTCCATGTGGGGTAGGCTTGGTACCAAGTTGTTGTTCTCTACGTCCTGCCACCCACAAACTGATGGCCAAACGGAAGTAGTAAATAGTACTTTGGGTACTATGCTACGTTCCATGGTTAAGGGAAAAATGACTTCTTGGGAAAAGCACTTACCATTGATTGAATTTGCCTATAACCGTGTCATACACTCAAGTACGGGAATGACTCCCTTTGAGTGTGTATACGGCCTCAACCCCCTTACCCCTTTGGATTTAACGCCTTTGCCAAGTGATCTCATTATTAGCTTAGATGGAAGCAAGCGGGCAGATTCTATGAAGAAGTTACATGAGAAGGTGCGGCTTCAACTTGAGAAGAAAAACCAAGAAATGGTAAGGAGGGCCAACAAGGGGAGAAAGAAATTCATTCTTGAACCGGGAGATTGGGTGTGGGTGCATCTTCGGAAGATCAATTTCCATCTCAAAGAAAGTCCAAATTGATGCCTAGGGGTGATGGTCCATTCCAAGTACTTTAGAGAATCAATGACAACGTCTACAAGATTGACCTTCCACCGGAATATCAAGTGCACAACACTTTCAACGTTTGTGATCTCTCTCTCATGGATGCGGTTGAAGATGACCAAATGCTGAATTTGAGGTCAAATCCCTCTCAAGATAGAGAGGATGATACGGGTGGGACAAGCTGTCCAATAAGTACACAACCTTTCACACGAAGCCAAGCTCGGGAATTACAAAAACTCCAAGCCTTGTTCATGTAAATGGCCGTGAGTGAGTTGGTGACTGATCCACCTAAGGATTTAAATGTTTTTAAGTGTGAAGAGGGACCTTGAAGTGTAATAAACTTACACTCCAAGGCCGGCCCCCATGACAAGGACAAGCTGTCATTTTGCCTTGTAATATAAATAGAACATATTAGGGTTATTTGGGTAGTTCTTCCATTATTATTTTGAGACATAAGACTTGTAATATTTTGGTTCTCTCTCTCTCTCTATTTCAGCTCACAAGAGAGGGATACTTGTGTTGTATCTTGGCTAGAAACAAGGATCTTGAGGTCATAGAGTTCCTCTTGGTCCAAGTAAGAACTTGGTGTTAATATTCAATAGTCTTAGGGTCCTCTCTTGTTGTTAGGGTTCTTAGACTCTTGAATCTTTTATGTCAAGTTACTATCTTTTTGTGATCTTGTTAATGTTGTATTTGTAATCTTGAAGTCTAGTGAAGCTGTGTGGGGCTCTTTCGATTCACTAGCACTTGTTGTTCAACTTGCTGATTTTTGGTGTTAGTTTGTTAATTTTGTGGCTGTCCGTTGGGAACTTGTGTTTGTGGACTTGATAGTGTATCACATGTGGCTCACCTGCGGGCGCAGGTGAGCCTTCCAGTGCACTCCACATGCCATTTTTCCCTCCTTGGCTTCCATTTGATCCCTCCAAGGCCCCTTGATCCTCTTTAGATGCAATCACCACCACGTAGCACCCTTTTGATGGTAGTAGGATGTCGTCAAGTACCTCTCATTTCATGAACATTCCTTGAAGCGCTTGGAGTTCTCGTGCTTGACTTCTAGTGAACGGTTTGGACCAGATTTGAATTGTATCAAGGACAAATTTCAAAACTCCAGTTATACTAACCCGAGGCACCTGCGCCCACACCTGCCCACGCAGGTCAGCACCTGCGGACGCAGGTCATCATGCAGGAGCCATTTCCAGCACACTGGTTTGACTTGCGAAATGCTATTTGCCCACACAACCCATCACCTGCGACCGCACCTCACCCAACGCAGGTGATGATAACCCCTAAAATATGAAAGTTGAAAACAAACACGAAAACTCAAAGATATGATTGAATTAAAATACAAAAGGTAAAGATAGATAGATAAAGATAGTTAGATTGACACAAAAAGATAAGAAAATAGGAACCAATGCATATCTTAAATTCAAAGACCCCTAATTTGATTATCAACAAGCACCTAATCTCCTACGAACGACCACGAGAAAATCATAACGCCCTCGTAACCACCGTTTTTAGGCAAAGATCAACCTAAGCTTTTCCTAGCTACACTCATGCTCCATAAGGAGTCTCACAATATCAATATCATCAAAAAACTAAGGAAAATGAATAGGCAACTAGTATTTATAGCCTTGGGCCTTTTGTTACATTTAATGGGCCCAAAAGTGACCCATTTCAAAAAATATGCAGGCGGGGCACCTGTTGGCGCATGTGAGACCGCAGGTGCCACTGGAAGGGCCAAAATGGCCACCTGCTGGTGCAGGTCAAGGCGAAGATGGCCACAGGTCGTTGTTTAGCTCCCTTTAGCTCTCCAACAACCTCTCCAATGGTTCTCTTGACTCCAAGCTATCTTTCATACGCGATATTGATCTACTTGAAGTACAAAATGGACCCTCCAACCATGTCCATGTGGCCTTGAGCTCTCTGTGGCTTGGGTCCCTTGTTTTTGCCCTTGAAATACAAGACAAAAAGGTTGACGCCGATTTGGCTTATATCAGGTGAGCAACTCCAAAACCTATCCTTCTCTAGTTCTAACCTTCTAGTTTCATTTTCTTGGTTCCTAATCACTTCCTTTGATTCTTAACAACTAAATTCAGCTAGTAATCACTCTACTTAGTTGTGATTAATTCTTGAGTCTATTTTGTTTCTTGTTCTTTCTCTTTGTGTGCTTCATCGTTTCTTTCTTAGTTAACTTTTTTTTTGAGTTGAGTCCTTTTCTCTTAATCTAGTCGTTCATATGCTCTTCATTCCTTTTTCTCAATTGTACTAAGACAATGGGTGGAGCAACCTTTGATACCATCTTGGAGGCAAACCTAGGGATACAACGAAATATGGATCAAATGATTGGACGAATGTCACCCATGAATGAGAAGTTGTCAAGTAATGATGGTAGGATGGCAAACGCTGGGGATCATTTAAAGGCCTCTAATTTAACTCCTCTACCTCATGCCCAAACTACCATCCCTATACCGGGGTTCGTCCAACAAAATTGTGCTCCAAGTCATCAAGAACATGTTCCATCACCCAATCCAATATGAATTTAGCTCCACAAAACGTTGTTCGACCACTCCATATCCAATTAAGCAAAGACCCTTTTCATCTTAGGTCCACTAACCACGATACTAGCATTTTACCTAGAATCACTCCTTCTCTTGTGCAGGGTCATGAACAAACACATCCAAAGGAGGAAGCAAGGAGAGTGCTTCATGAAGATAAGCTTAAAAGCCTAACGGAGTGATAACCCTCAAAATACGAAAAGAGAAATAATGTATGAAAATCACGAAAATAAGCTAAGATAACAAGGCAAGAAATAAGGATAGATAGAATGATACAAAGATAGGAAAATCAAAGAAACTAAAGGGTGTTTCAAACCCTAAAACCTCTATTGAATTAATCCTACAAAGCACCAATTCTCTAACGTAAACCACGAGAGAATCAATCTTCCACGTGACCAACGTTTCAAAACGATAGTTCAAAATAAGCTAATCCTAGCTCTCACACTCTCAAGTATATATTTCATCGTAATTCAACAAAAACTAACTAAAAATAAAGAAGAACTAGTATTTATAGCCTTGGGCCTTTTATTACATTTAATGGGCCCAAAAGTGACCCATTTTCAGCAAATTGGGAATCCGCCCACGCAGATGGGGCACCTCAGGGCGCAGGTGCCACTGGAAGGCCAAAATGGCCACCTGCGGCCGCAGGTCAGGGAGCAGGTGACTCTAGGTCACCATTTGGCTCCTCTTAACTCTCCGACAACCCCTCCAATGGCTTTCAATACATCTTGAATGCATTAGGCAACACACAACACTCTTTAAATGGTGTCAAGATGGGTTCAAACACATCTAGCTTCATCAATGATCCTTGGAGTGTTTGTAGTTCTCGTACTTGCCTTCTAGTAGAGGTCTTGCGATGATATTGGCTCCCGGCTCCAAGCTATCCTCTATACGTGGTGTTGAACTCTTAGAAGCTTGAAAAGGGCCCTCCAAACCTATCCTTGCATCCTTGAGATGATCGTAACTTGGGCCCCTTTGTGTCGGCCTTGAATTATGGTCTTTGAAAGGTTAGTGCCGATTTGGCTTGTATCATCCTCCCTTTCTTGAAAAGGATTCGACCTCGAATCCAAACCTTACAAAACCATAGGGAAAACAAGCAAGCACAATATCCTCATGGCATGAGGGTTAGGGTTAGAAACATCGAACTTATCACCAAGCCAAGGAGTAACACACTTAACATATAGCCAAGAATCAAAATGATCAATCAAGGGTGTGTAACCCCACAAAATAAAAGATACTTGGCCACTCAAGAGACTTTATCAAAGGGAAAAGCCAAAAGAACCACTGTAATTAGTCAACACTCATGATAAATCACATTGGTTCCAGGTCTAAACAAGCACATAATCCCTTTTGAGTCAAGAGTCACATGAAAATCTCTAAAGCTAAGTGCAATGTCATGAACAACATCATTCCAATTTAAGACTCCACTCAATGCACTAGCTATCTCTAAGAATGGGATTACTCCCAAATCATCATCGGGGTAAAATACAAAGGTATTCCCCATACAAGTCAACAAGCAAATTGTATTTAAGCTCACAATGCTCTCCTATTCAAAACATTCCCTGCTCACATAAGATATTGATTCAATAGGATCATGAATAATATCATATGCAAAAAGATAATAAAGAAAAGTATCACATAATTGGAATTCTTCTAAGGTGTTTTGAAAACAAGGTTCACTCTCCGACCTACAAGTTGTAAAACCTTGGTCAAGAATGGAAACACACAATGGTGAATTCTCTTGGATCTTTTCGTTGTTCCCCTTCTTTAAAGAGCATTCAACTTTGTTGGAGACCTTTCCCTTACACAACTTTAGTCTCTCAAATGGATTAGAAATCCTCAAGAGAGACTCTCTATCGTAGGGAATAGTACTAACAACTCCAACCAAATCTTGCTTGTCATCTTGACCAAGCACCAATTGGGGTGTCTTATAACCACCACATTCCAAATGGTCACCGGGGTCAAATGGATAAAGCGGCCATAGACATGGGTCTAGAAAACACTCTTTTTTCCCAAATGTGCCACCAATACAAAAAGTTATACTCTCCACACTAGCATAAGCATCATCAAATACAAATAAAGAGTAAAGAAAGGTGTCATGCAAATTGATTTCATCTAAGGTGTTCTCAAGTGCATGCTCACTACTACATGCAAGAACATTATCAAGAGTATGCTCAAGAATTGGAACACTCAAAGAAGAAGTGATAATTGGGACACAAAGAGAACCTTCCATTTCTTTACATTCCATTCCCATGAGAGTACTCTCATCTTCCACGAAGAGATTTCCATCTTTATGAGGAATATTGTCACACCATAATGGGTTGTTATATAGAATATAGCCCTTGATACAAGCCAAATTGGCGTCAACCTTTTTTGGATTATATTTCAAGGGCAACAATAAGGTACCCAAACCACAAAGAGCTTAAGGCCATAAGGATGTGGGAATAGGGTCCATTCTGCACTTCAATTAGAGCAATATCGCATATGGAAGATATCTTGGAGTCAAGGGAACCATTGGAGAGGTCATAGGGGAGCTAAACAATGACCTGGGGCCACCTGTGGCCGCAGGTTATCCACGTACGCCAGCAGGTGGCCATTTTAGCCTGTCCAGAGGCACCTGCGGCCTCACATGAGCCAGCAGGTGCCCCACCTGCGTGGAAGAATGCCTAATTTTCTGAAATGGGTTCACTTTTGGGCCCATTAAATGTAATAAAAGGCCCAAGGCTATACTAGTTTCCTTTTCATTTTCCTTAGTTTTTTTTGATGATATTGATATTGTGAGACTCTTTATGGAGCATGAGTGTAGCTTGGAAAAGCTTAGTTTGACTTTTGCCTAGAAACGGTGGTTGCGAGGACGTTACGATTCCCTCGTGGTCGTTCATAGGAGATTAGGTGCTTGTTGATAATCAAATTAGGGTTCTTTGAATTTAAGATATTCATTGGTTCCTATTTTCTTATCTTCTTGTGTCAATCTAACTATCTTTATCTATCTATCCTTTATTTTTTCGTATTTCAATTCTAGCGTTTCTTTAGTTTTCATGTTTGATTTTAACTTTCTTATTTTAGGGGTTATCATTTGGTATCAGAGCTGAGATTAGATTCGTCCTTAGGATTCTAAATCTGGGGTTTGTTATCTAGAAAATCAAAAATCTCAAAAAAAAAAAACTGAAAATTCATTTTTGAGAAAATCTCCAAAAAATATTCTTGTGTTCTTGAGTTTTTCTTGTTGTTTCAACACTATATTTGTTTTATCTAGTGTTATTTGAGTCAGAATCTGAATTTTGAGCTTATTTGGAGTGGATTTGAAGAAACCCTAATGTTGTGTTCTTAAGTTTGAAGAAAATTGAGAAAGGATTTCTCGATCTTGTGATTTTGGTGTGGAATTGAGGGTTGAAAATTGTTGGAAAGTGCTTCTCATATCAAAGAGAACATAAATCTGAAATTTGGTGCCATTGGGAGAAGTTTTGGAGAATCCGCCATTTTGGGGTTTGAAGCTTGAATAAAAATGCAAGTGGGTTGGAAAATCTGGAAATTTTGGTTGGGTTTAGAGGCTTCAAATCACTTGGGTTGTGTTCGGGATGTTAAAAGGAGTTCGAGTTTAAAATTTCATCGAATTTTGAGCAAAAATGAGAGAGTTATGAAATTTTGATCTTCATATTGTTCTTGGTGTTCTTGAAGATATTCAAGAATATCTTCAAGAGGATTCATCCAAAAAGGGTTGTTAGATCCAAAAGGAAAGAAAGAAAAAAGTGTTTGGGTGTTGGTACAAAGGAATATCCCAAAAGAAAAGGGAATATTCTAGGAGAGAGAACCCAAGAGGGCCCACAAAGAGGTGAAAAATCAAAATTTCAGCTATTCTGTCTGGGCACCTTTCACCTGCCCATGCACCATTGATACACTATCAAGTCCACAACACAAAGTTCCAATATCCAACAACAAGAAGAACAACTAACACAAGATTAACAAGTTGAACAACAAATGCTAGTGAATCGAAAGAGCCCCACACGGCTTCACTAGAATTCAAGAATACAAACACAATCTTAACAAGATCACAAAAGATAGTAACTTGACATATAAGATTCAAGAGTCTAAGAACCCTAACAACAAGAGAGGACCCTAAGACTATCGAATATTAACACCAAGTTCTTACTTGGACCAAGAGGAACTCTATGACCTCAAGATCCTTGTTTCTAGCTAAGATACAACACAAGTATTACTCTACTTGTGAGATGGAGTAGAGAGACATCCAAAATATTATAAGTGATATGTTTCAAAATGATAATGGAAGAACTACTCAAAATAACCCTAATTTGTCTATTTATATTACACCCCAAAGGGAAAAGAAAATGACCAACTTGCCCTTCTTGCCATGGGGCAGCCTTGGAGTGTAAGTTTATTACACTTCAAGGTCCCTCTTCACACTTAAAACATTTAGACCATTAGGTGGATTAGTCACCAACTCACACACGACCATTTGCATGAACAAGGCGTGGAGTTTTTGCAATTCCCGAGCTTGGCTTCATGTGAATTGTAACACCCCGTACCTTACCAACCCTACTTGACGACGTTGAATAATGTATACTTAGGTGTCGAGAGCTATAAGTATGCATTTGGTAATGTTAATGTTGAGGAAATTGAAATTTGGCTTCATACATGTGATTGGCCCTTCAAAAGAGTTGTTTTGTGAGTTTTATGGCGCAGTTGTGGGGTTCAAAATAAGGCTAAGAGGACCTCTAAACAAATGATATTAAGGGTAAGAAGTAAGTTAAAGAATAGGACTTGAAGTGTCTAACCAAATCCGCGAAGAAAAGTCGAAGAAACAAAAATTTTGAAAAAAAAGAGGTGGGGCGCGCCCAGGGTAGTACCGAGCTGCTCTGGGCTAAAATTTTTAGTCCACAGGCAGTAAGGTAGCGCGCCCAAGGGCGTGCCGGGCTGCTTGTGTGCACCTTTCAAAAGTTGGAATTTTTCTTAAGTCCCAAGGGTGCCCGGGGACGTATTGAGCCGATTTTTTCCACGTTTATTATACAACCATGATAATATACATGAAATGATTAATATATTATGTTGATATGATAAAATTACTCGAGAACGAATTTGGCGTCAAAATGACGATTTTACCCTTTTGGTCCAAATGAGCCATACGTGGCTAGAATCACTTGTTTTTGGGATTGAGGCCACGGATATGAATAGCGTGAGTGGGAATATTGTTGCAACACATATGAAATGAATTAAACATGAGGAATTATTTATTTTATTGGATTAAGTAAATTGGGCTCAAAAGAGGCCCAAAATAAGGCAAAAGACATGGGCCAATAATGGGTCAAATCCTTTGACTAATCAATAATTGAGAAAGGTGGATAAGGTGGATAAAGAGGACTTCAAGGCACTTTTTGGAGCAAGATAACTATTTCCAAGCTTGGGTAAGTGATTATTCTTATACTTTAACATATTATGAGCATGAGAGATTATGTATATCATGTTGGTTATGCTTGAAAGTGTTGAATATGGTGTTTTGTGTTTTGGTAAAAGATGTGAAATCCATAGGATTGTAACTTGGATTATGACTTGTGGTCTTGATGAAAAAGAATGGTATGGATAAAATAACAACATGTAGGGTGTTATTATGGTCCTAAACTTATTATTTTTCTATAAGTGTAAATTATGGAATTTTGGCCGATTTGTTGTTGTGAGGTGTATTGAAGTAAAGTGATGGCATAATTGTGATGTTGTGGTGATGGAGAAGTGTAAAATATGAGCTTGGTGTGACATGCTATTGGTTATCATGTGTTGGTCAATGTATGGAATATTGTGGGATTATTGGTATGATGATTTCATAAATGGTATTGTCAAGGGGGAATAACATGTTAAAGCTAAACATGTGACTTATTGTTATTGTATGCCATTATAAGGTCATTGGTGGTTAATGTTGGTTTCGTTATGCACTTATGTTGTAGAGCGAAACACAAGGACGGAGCGGGACTATTGTATGCACACTTAAGATTATAGAATCGTATTGAGAATACAAGGTATGTAAGGTTACTCTGTCCATATATTTTCACTTGTCCTATTTCGAAATGTGCTAAGGTATCCTATATCCGGTTATCAATGGTCATTATCACATAGTTTCTACTCATTGATCAATTGTGCATCACATATCTCATATTCATGGTTCAATGGTTCCAATAGTGTTGTGTTTCCAAGGATGTTATATTGCCAATTTATTCACATGTCTCTCACTCATTGGTTAGTGATCCAAAGCTTCATGTAAGATGTCATAATGTTGTAATTCCTAAAAGAACTATCTCAAGGGAGTAATAATGTAGGAAAACCTATTTATGCTTGAATAGCATTTTCCAATCCTGTCATGTTCCAAAGTCCTATAATATGATGATTATCTTTGTACTAACCTCTCATAAGTAAAAGTACTAGTCTCATAAGAGTAATAAGAGAAGTGACGTGCAAGTCAATATATCTAATTCCGCATAGTGAAGATGTCAATCTCCAAAGGTAGAGAAGTGAAGTAATATATAAGTGTGTGCTTCAATTAATGTCATGATCTCTACTGTGTCACCTTCTTAGCTATGTAAAGGGTATAAGATGGTAAAGAAGTAATGCATGCATGGTTGCTAGATGTTTCATTGAGTATGGATTACAATCTAAAGGGTATAGTATAGCCACCAAAGGTGGAGGCCGATGTTATGCTTGCATATATAAGATCTCATAAGATAAGGAAGGAGGTAAAGTGCGAGTTAGTATAACTATCCTTCACAAGTTAAGGTGTTAATCTCATGAGGTACAAGAGTGAGGTAAAACATATTTGTGTGTTCCAAATAGTGTTATGATCCTTAATATACCAATCTCTCATAAGTGAATAAATCAATCCCTCGCAAATAAGAGGTGAGGAGGTGTGTGAGCAATGTATGTTAACCCACCATAGAGTGGATGTATGTCGACCCACCATGAGAGTAGATGTATGATAACCCACTGTGAGAGTGGATGTATGATAACCCACCATGAGAGTAGATGTATGTTGACCCACCATAAGAGTGGATGTATGATAACCCACCATGAGAGTGGATGTATGTTGACCCACCACGAGAGTGGATGTATGATAACCCACCATGAGAGTGGATGTACGTCAACCCACCATAGAGTGGATGTATGTTAACCCACCATGTGTCAAAATTACATGGAAGACATGGCCCAAATGACGAAAAAGATCCATTCTTGTGTTTGACCAAGAGGGCATGATTTTATTTGGATAAGTGTGACCATTAAATGCTATATAAACCAAGGAAAAATAAGATTTTATTCATATCATCACACATGTACCATTCTAGAATTTTCTACAACATTTGTTCTCTCAACTCAAACCCTAAGGCCACCTTTCTTTTGGACAAGATCACCCTTTTTCAAGCCTTGGTAAGTATATATTATTATGTTTTAACATATTTTATGCATGTAATATGGTTTATATCATGTTGGTTATGTTGGTGAAGTATTGAGAATTCACTATGTGTGTAAGGTGACATGTTTGCTAAATCGGAGGATGGTTTGTCTTGTAAACTTGGCTATGGACTTGTGGTTTTGAAGAGAGTGAACTTTGTGGAGTAAATATTGACATGTGGGATGTGCTTATGGTCTTACTTTGTTTTATTCTTGTGCATAACGTTTGGAATTGATATTGTGAAATTTGTAATGGTTTTTGGTGGCGGATTGGCCGTAAAGTGTTGTTTTGGTGTTGTTATGTGTGTTGGGAGACCATGGATGGTTGTTGGCATGTTAGATGATCAAAAATATGTTAAAATAAGTTTGGTTATGATCATGTACCATTCATTGCATAAAAAGACCCCAAAAAGACCATTTCGGACCAAAACGGGCACCCGCCCTCGCAGACGAAGCACCTGCGGGCGCAGGTGCCAATGCAGGTGCCTCTGGATACTGCAAAAGGTCACCTTCAGACGCAGGTCATCCACCTACGGGCGCAGGTGGCTTAGCGGATCGTCCCAGAACTCCAAATTGCTTCTTTTTGCATCCCTTTGGCCCCCCGAAACCCCATGGATGTAATTATCAACTTGTGATGTTGTTTTAATGACTTTAAAGTGTCCTGTGAAGGTATGTTGGACTGTATTAAATGTGGATGGTTGTTCATATATGGTTATGAGGCAAATTGATAAGCGTAAATGTTATGGGATGAAAATGAGAAGGCATAAAGGGTAAGTGTGATGCGAAATGCTATTGTTGTATGAAATCTTGGTCAATGAGTGTAATGTTATGGTATTATTGACATGATGATGCAGTGAGTTGTATTGTAAGGAGTGAAATGAAGTTATATAGCAGTCATATGGTTCATTGTCATTTTGTACACTTGTACGGTAAATAATTGTTAACGAGAGTTCCATTGTGGACTTGTATTGTAGAGTGAAACATAAGGAAGAAGCTGAACTGTTGTGTTCATATATAGACTTGTGTACTCATACTTGGAAGTAAAGGTATGTAAGGTTATTCTTCTATTTCCTTCTGCAACATATGGTGTTCATATTGTCATGGTACTCATTCGATTCCGAAATACTCTAAGGTATTCCATATCCGATAGTTGGCTAGAGTTACTCATATGTCCCTTACTCATTGGTCAATGGTGAATCATATGACTCATGTACATTGGTTGACTTATGATCATTGGCTAGTATGTTAAAAGTTCTATAAGGTTCTAAGGTATCACATTTCTAGTTGGTGACTAGTTGAAATCCACATGTATCGTATTTAGTGATCATTATCCTAAGATTTCAAAAGTGTTCTATTCCAAAGGGGTTCTATAGTATTCCAACTAAGGTTGATATATATTGTTATTCATATGTGTTTTACTCCTAGACGAATCATGACCCACTTAGTTCTTACTCATGGATGGAAGTTCTTAAGTTGTCATATGTTGTAAAGTCTAAGAGAACTATCGCAACGAGAGTAAGGAAGTCAAGAGAGCTTGTTTAAGTTGAATAACATTGTTCCAATCATGTTATGTTTCCAAAGTTCCAATGGAGTTATACACATGTCTCATATTCATTAGCAATGTTCCAAAAGTCCAATGAGGTTACGTTCCAAAGTTTCAATAGTGGTTATATTCATGTATCCTATGCATTGATTATTGTCCAATAGTTCCAATAATGTTATGTTTCCAATAATGCTTATTTACATGTTTCTCACACATTGAGTATTGATCAAAAGCTTCAAAGAAAGTTGTGACTATCATTGTAATAATCTCTCATAAACAAAGGTACCAATCTCTCACAAGTAATAAAAGAAGTAATGTGCAATCAATGTACCTATCCATCACGAGTTGAGATGTCAATCTTACAAGAGTAAAGATGTGAAGTATTGTATATTTGTGTTTCAAGTTTCAAGAATGTTTCTATCATCGAGGTATCACTCATAGAATGAAAGAAAGAGTAATGAATTAAAGAAGCAATGTTTAATGGGTGGCATCCCAGGGGTTAAATACCTAGCATGGGTCGATCCCAATAACACGGGTGGCATCCCAGGGGTGAGAGAAAAGCCTAGCATGGGTCGATCCCGATACATAGATACATTCCAGGGGCGATAAGCCTAGCATGGGTTATCTCATGACATCCCAGGGGCGACACGAAAGCCTAGCATGGGTTCACATAGCATGACATCCCAGGGGCGATAAGCCTAGCATGGGTTCATATGACATCCCAGGGGTCAAAGTACCTAGCATGGGTTCACCTCATCCCAGGGGCTACAAAACAGCCTAGCATGGGTAGAACAATAAATATAAATGAATATGAAAGCAAGAGAAGTAAAGAACGTAATATACATGGTTTCCTACATACAGAAAGAGATTTTATTCACATTGGCTATTTCTCTTATATTGATTCCATTGTTGTTGTTATTATGTATGAATGATCATAAATAACACTAACAGGAGCATTGTACATAATTCCACATATGGCGTTTTCTTATAATTACTTCCATTGAAGTTCTTATGTATTGATATAGTTTGATTATGGCCTTACATACTCAGTACATTCTTCGTACTGACCCCTCTTGGGGACTTACCTTACATGTGCAGGTGCAGGCTAAGTAGACCTCCTCAGTAGGCTGCGGATCGTATACAGGTCTGTGGTGAGCTCCAGTTGCTTCGGGGCTTCCCAAGTCACATGTGAACACTAGGTTTTGGTATTATGTAAATATTGTATAGACATGGTCATGTATCTGTAGAGGCTTTGTAGACAGTTGTGGGAAGACAAATGTAAGAGGTGTATGTCCATGATGACTTGATGGCCCTGTCGGGCAAGTTTCACATATGTATATATATTTAGCACATGTTTCATGAATTTTGTTATTAACATGATAAGTTCTTACGTGGTAATGGTATTTCTTATGGCATGCATATGAACAAATATAAGCAAAGATTGGTTCTCTCGGGCCTTATCGGCTTCGGGTGCCAATCACGCCTCAATGGGAATTTGGGGTGTGACAAAGTGGTATCAGAGCAGGTCGTTCTAAGGGTTTCTACAAAGCCGTGTCTGAGTAGAGTCTTACATATCAATGTGTTGTGCACCACATTTATAAGTAGGAGGCTACGGGATATTTAGGATGTTGTTTCTTTTCTTCATTCCAGATCGTGCAATAGAGCCAGTGTTGTAAGTTGAATTGTATCCGATCATGGTAATGGTTTTTCTTTGGCATTGTAAAAATGTCAATCACAAGCAGAGGTACAGGCAGAGATAAACAGGTAGATATGCCTGTCAGCGAGTTTAGTATAGTGGAAAGAACATATCATGATGGTATAATAGATGTTTGTGATCATGTTATGATGGTTGATCTTATGGAGATGTAAATGAAGGATTTTTAATGTTGTAATGGGTATGAAGTAATTGGCTTCTACAAGTGCAAGGGTTAGTAAATACATGATGAGAAGCTGAAAAAAAATTGATGAGACCAAGGTACCTATATTTGCTTCAAATCAAAGGGAAAAGTTCAGAAGTGTGAAAGTGGAGAGAGACTAAGCAAGTATCTATATGAGTATACGTATAGAAATGCATTTGTTACACATGAGACGACATTGTTAACATTCGAGGACGAATGTTCCTAAGGGGGGAAGAATGTAACACCCCGTACCTACCAAACCCTACTTGACAACGTTGAAAAATGTTTACTTAAGGGTCGAGTGAGTTAATTGATATTGAGCCGAGTACAAGGGATTAGATCCTCGTGGGAGGTGTAACACTCCGTATGTTGCCGAACTTATACGACTACATGTACATTGATGGAAAAATGAAAGCATGAGAGAATTGATGAATTTTATATTGAAATATGGGCATTTAATAAGTCTTGTATTATTGGGCCCAAATATGAAGCCCAAAATGAACAAGAAGACATGGCCCAATATAACAAGTTGACCCATTCTTCCAATCTTCCATTTGACCAAATCAACCATGCATTTAATGCCAAGAGATGGATAAGGGTGACTTGGGGGACTTATATATATATATATATATATAAGAAATTATGCACAAAAATTGGTGGGCTAAAGAAGTCTTGAGCCATTGGGCTCAATGGAGGCCCAAAATTAAATGGAAGACATGGCCCAAATGACGAAAAAGATCCATTCTTGTGTTTGACCAAGAGGGAATGATTTTATTTGGATAAGTGTGACCATTAAATTCTATATAAACCAAGGAAAAATCAGATTTTATTCATATCATCACACATGTACCATTCTAGAATTTTCTACAACATTTGTTCTCTCAACTCAAACCCTAAGGCCACCTTTCTTTTGGACAAGATCACCCTTTTTCAAGCCTTGGTAAGTATATATTATTATGTTTTAACATATTTTATGCATGTAATATGGTTTATATCATGTTGGTTATGTTGGTGAAGTATTGAGAATTCACTATGTGTGTAAGGTGACATGTTTGCTAAATCGGAGGATGGTTTGTCTTGTAAACTTGGCTATGGACTTGTGGTTTTGAAGAGAGTGAACTTTGTGGAGTAAATATTGACATGTGGGATGTGCTTATGGTCTTACTTTGTTTTATTCTTGTGCATAACGTTTGGAATTGATATTGTGAAATTTGTAATGGTTTTTGGTGGCGGATTGGCCGTAAAGTGTTGTTTTGGTGTTGTTATGTGTGTTGGGAGACCATGGATGGTTGTTGGCATGTTAGATGATCAAAAATATGTTAAAATAAGTTTGGTTATGATCATGTACCATTCATTGCATAAAAAGACCCCAAAAAGACCATTTCGGACCAAAACGGGCACCCGCCCTCGTAGACGAAGCACCTGCGGGCGCAGGTGCCAACGCAGGTGCCTCTGGATACTGCAAAAGGTCACCTTCAAACGCAGGTCATCCACCTACGGGCGCAGGTGGCTTAGCGGATCGTCCCAGAACTCCAAATTGCTTCTTTTTGCATCCCTTTGGCCCCCCGAAACCCCATGGATGTAATTATCAACTTGTGATGTCGTTTTAATGACTTTAAAGTGTCGTGTGAAGGTATGTTGGACTGTATTAAATGTGGATGTTTGTTCATATGTGGTTATGAGGCAAATTGATAAGCGTAAATGTGATGGGATGAAAATGAGAAGGCATAAAAGGTAAGTGTGATGCGAAATGCTATTGTTGTATGAAATCTTGGTCAATGAGTGTAATGTTATGGTATTATTGACATGATGTTGCAGTGAGTTGTATTGTAAGGAGTGAAATGAAGTTATATAGCAGTCATATAGTTCATTGTCATTTTGTACACTTGTACGGTAAATAATTGTTAACGAGAGTTCCATTGTGGACTTGTATTGTAGAGTGAAACATAAGGAAGAAGCTGGACTGTTGTGTTCATATATAGACTTGTGTACTCATACTTGGAAGTAAAGGTATGTAAGGTTATTCTTCTATTTCCTTCTGCAACATATGGTGTTCACATTGTCATGGTACTCATTCGATTTCGAAATACTCTAAGGTATTCCATATCCGATAGTTGGCTAGAGTTACTCATATGTCCCTTACTCATTTGGTCAATGGTGAATCATATGACTCATGTACATTGGTTGACTTATGATCATTGGCTAGTATGTTAAAAGTTCTATAAGGTTCTAAGGTATCACATTTCTAGTTGGTGACCAGTTGAAATCCACATGTATCGTATTTAGTGATCATTATCCTAAGATTTCAAAAGTGTTCTATTCCAAAGGGGTTCTATAGTATTCCAACTAAGGTTGATATATATTGTTATTCATATGTGTTTTACTCCTAGACGAATCATGACCTACTTAGTTCTTACTCATGGATGGAAGTTCTTAAGTTGTCATATGTTGTAAAGTCTAAGAGAACTATCGCAACGAGAGTAAGGAAGTCAAGAGAGCTTGTTTAAGTTGAATAACATTGTTCTAATCATGTTATGTTTCCAAAGTTCCAATGGAGTTATACACATGTCTCATATTCATTAACAATGTTCCAAAAGTCCAATGAGGTTACGTTCCAAAGTTTCAATAGGAGAATGACCTAAAGAGATGAAGACTAAGAGAAACAAGTTAACAAACACGTGCAATAAAGTAAGATAGATAGCTTGACATACGAGATTACAAGAAATAGGAACCAAACCATGTATCAAATGATAAGACCCCTAAGACCCACAATAACAACACCAAACTCTTATGGTGACCGCTAAGGGAATCAACTCCGCCTTACAACCACCGTTTCTACGCAAGGATCAATAATGGCTTTTCCAAGCCCTACACTACTTCGCTTTTCCAAGCCCTACACTACACTCGCAAAGAGAGAAGAAGAAGTCTTTCAAATATCAATAATCAAATGCTAGAAAAATAAGACTAATGAAGTCTATTTATAACTATTACATCAAATGACCAAACTACCCTTAATGAAAAGGGGCTCCTATGGAGTGTAAAGAAAAGGCATAAAAAGACCAAAACACCCTTAATAAGGGGTGGTCATGGAGTGTAAGGACTCCTTCTTTACACTTCAACCCTTGCAATCCTTTGGAGCCTCAGGTAGTCATCAAGGCAAGCCTCCAAGCAACCTTCCACACACGAAATTACTTTATTAAGTGTCCAAAATGACTTCCCCATTCATACTCTCAGGCCTTCAAGGTGTCCAAAATCAGATTCTCCATGTGTTGGCCACGAATGATGGCATCAAAAGTTATGATGGCCATTTGTCTTGTATCATCCTCCCCTTCTTGAAAAGGATTCGACCTCAAATCCAAACCTTGCAAAACCAAAGAAAGGACAAACGAATACAAACTCCTCATGGCATGAGGGTTAGGGTTAGCACAATAAATCATCTCAACATGCCAAGGTTGCTTATGCTTGCAATATAACCAAGGATCCTTTGAATTAAATATTAAAAACTTATTAAAATATGCACAAAGGATTTGGCTATTTAAATCACCAAGAGATAAGGAAACTACAAAGGTCCTAATGGCATCAAATAATCCACAAGGTAAAACTACCTTCATCTTAGGAGCCATAAGACACAATTGCTTCTTTATCTCTTCAATAGACCACACCAAGGGTGGAGCCTCAATTGGTTCTAATGTCCACAAGATCCATATAGCATTATCATTCATACAAGTGGACAAACCAACAAATTTCCTACCTCTACATAAAACAAATCCAAAACTAGCATGGATGTCATCATAGGCAAAGAGGTAGTATAGGAAAGAATCAAGTGTAAAGGCATACACGGGTGAAGACAAAGCATTTAAGAACATCTACATTCTTTCCTTCAAGCAAATAGAGAACTTGGCATCCACAAGTTGAGATTCTTGTAATTTAAACACAATTGTGTCAAGCAAGGATGCACATTTAGAAACATTACCCCAAGGAAACAATGACACTTTTGCTCTCGGGTTTTCAAGAATGACACTTTGTTTGTCATGTAGACCAAGCAACAAGTTGGGTGCACCAACATCACCATTTCTATAGTTGGCACCGGGGTCAAATAGAAAGAGTAGCCATAGATACGGGTCTATACAATACTCCCTTTCCCCATAGGCTTCACCCAAACTACAAGATATACTCTCTGCAATAGCATACATATCATCAAAAGCAAATAGAGAGTGAAGAATGGTATCACTCAAGTCAAGTTCAACTAAGGTGTCCTCATGTGGGTACTCACTACCAGTTTTAACATCATCACCATGAGTACTCTCAACAATAAGGTCACACATAGTAGAAGAAGTAATTTCCAAATAATGGACACCTTCCCTTTCTATGGAAGTACCCTCAAGTAGACACATACCACCACTAAAGTCCAAGGAATTATTACTTAAGTCTTTACAAGCAAGCAATTCATCCTTATAGACATCAAACATGGGTGGGGTGTCATACAAAGGATCACAACCACAATCAATTTTCAAGGAAAAATCACTTATTATGTTTCTTAAGAATTCAAGCAAATCAAAATTATCATCACCCAATTGATCATTCCTTTCCAAGACCTCACATTCCCTTCCCTTAAGAGTACTCTCATCTCCAAAGAAGAGATTTCCATCTTTAGGAGGAATGTTTTTACACCATAGTGGGTTGGCATATAGGCTATAGCTTTCAAGACAAGCTATACCTTCAACGTCATTCTCACCACTAGGTTCTTTAGGAGTGAACTCATCATCTTCAAACAAGATATTGAACATAAAGAGAGAAGGATCTATCCATGAAAAGGATATAGAACATGCAAATCCATTCTCTAAAAGATCATTATCAAGTATCAAAGATGTTTCAAGCACATGATTATCCCTATGAGCAAAACCGAGAGTAGAACATTTACTAGGTCATACTAAAGGGGTCACTCCTATTTATTTGATCAACATTTTCAATATAATCATTCACTTGAGATCCATTAAACACATCACACATATCCTCAAGTGGTGGACAAATTTCGCACATAAGTTGATCAACACAATTCCCACAAGATGATGTACTATCATTCAACACATTGGCTTCAACACTAGGTGGACATAAATTGATCTTACAAGAAGAGTCAATTCTGTCATCAATAGGATCAACTATTGTATCCACATTCACAATATGTACATCATCATCAAGGGGTAAAGAATCAATAGATGATGTATTATCATTCAACACAATGGCTTCAACACTAGGTGGACTTAAATTGACCTTACAAGAAGAGTCAATTCGATCATCAATAGGATCAACTAGTGTATCCACACTCACAACAAGTACATCATCAACAAGAGGCAAAGAATCAATAGACTCACAAATCGGTAAGCTACTACTCACACTCAATGGGCTACTAGCCACACAATTATCATTCACATGCACAAAAGTGTAAGAGTAAGCGATTTTACCTTGAAGTTCTTGAGTAAATTCTTCTTTGCCGTGGTGTGAAGGTTTCCCACATGCTTCGGCAGCAACTTCTCCTTGGCCTTGTGCTTCTCCGCTTTCCATGTTGGTACCTACACAAATGTCCTTAGAAAGAAAAGGAAAAACATAGTTAGCATGATTTGGTGGCAACCCTCTCACTTCACTCCACACAACCTCTCATTTTTCCCCTCTTGGATTACCACCTTTCACACCCTTACTCCTCCCAATCTTTTGTCTCTCATAATCAATCGGCTTAAAGTAAGTGATCACATCTCCTTGCGGTTTGGGAATAATTGAGGTAAAGAGATAATTTCCCCAATGGTCCACTATAACCTTAGGCCAATTTAACACATTTGGAACTCTATGTTGTGCAAACCAATCGGCACCCAAGCATACATGACCTGGTGTCAAGGGGAAGATATCGCACCACACCTCTTCATAGTATTCAAAATTGGGTGAAGACAATCCTCACTCTCTCGGTAACCTTATACCCGTCCAAGGAATATGGAACAAGTAAAGGTTCTCGAAACAACCCTAAATAGTCAACCATCGGTGGCATGATGTAGTTCTTATGGAGCCAATCATCTAGCACAAGGAGGCAGCCCGGTACCCCATAAATGCTTACCTTTCCAGAGTGAACACTTCTTCTAGGATCAACATTGTAGAGTTTAGGACAACCATAGGGCACATGAGTACCCCTCGGCGTTGGAGATGTACTCTCTCTTCTTCTCATGGGACAACCTACACTATAGCTAGTATACCCATTCACACCGCTTCGACCTTGATAAGATGTACTACAAGGTGAAGAATATGAATCTTCATTCTCCACACGTGCACTCTCACCATGGCTCTCATAAGCTTTGCGAAGGAAGGGGTTATACCTTACACCAATTCTAGGTTCAAAATGGGAAGTGTAAGACTCCTCATATGCCCCAACTTCATCATAAGAACTATCATAAGGTCCTACATCATCTCCATATTCACCATAAGAACTAGGCACTTCATTCACCTCATTTTCTCCCTCAAAACCATAACCCTCAAATCTGCCCATGTCTTGATCATGGCTTTATTCATAGCCCCCATAATCTACAACATCATCATAGACATAAAATCCCTCACTACAATCATAGTCTCCCATGTTGTAGTCACAATAATACGAGGCTACCAAGATATGTTCCCCTTATATCACATTGTACCTACAAAATGAACAAACAAGATTAGTAGTAAAAGCACCTCACCAACACTCGTATATACTCACCTTTGTGATCCTCACAATTGGAGCGGCGAATATTGAAAGTTGCTTATACTCCGGTAGTTAATAAGGTGTCAATCACTACTTAGCGATCGGAATAGATTATTGTTTGATCGACTCAAGACACAAAACAAAATCTACTTATGAACTTGAATCAAAGAAGTTCAACGAATCAAAATGACAAAAGCACACAAAGAACGAAAAACACGAAGAAAACGGATTCAAAAACCAACTCAAAATCTAGTAGGTGATTACTAGTTGTTAATTAGTACTAGAATCAAGAAATGAAACTAAAGAAACAAGGAAATGAAACTTAGAATCTGAAATTTGAGCTTAAGCTATTTTGGTGAAGTGATGACGTGGAAGCCCTTGGTGGTGATGTGGCAGCCTTTGGTTGGTTGATGTTTTTTTTTGAAATTTTTTTCTTGTATTCAACTTGAATTCAATCAATCTTCAACTTAGGAGGAAGGTAGGATCGTTTTTGATGAAGAAAACACAAAGAATGGACCCTTTTACAAGCTCAAAAGAGTTTGAATTTGTGATGCCCCCCCCCCCCCCCTTGTACTTGCCCTTGTACTTGCCCTTGTCCTCTTCTTTGAGAATATTCCTTTTGAATTCTTTTCTTCATTTGGAAGACTTGGAATATTCTTTGAGATAAACAAGTAGTACACTCTCTTTCTCCTCCTTTTTAGATCAAACAACACCTTTTGAATGTTCTTCTTCAACAATACATGAAGAACATGAAGAACACCAAGAACATTCAAAGTTTGACCCAAAGTTGACCATTAAGCAAATGAACTCGGAATTTGATTATTCTTGAAGATCCAAGCTCACGTGGACAATCCAATCACAAATATCACGTTTTCATCTCCATGAATGTCAACAACAACCTTCCACAATGAGATCTCACCTTCAAGTTTCTTCAAACTCAAGCTCAACAATGGTGGATGACTCAAATCACCTCCAATTTAGCTCAAATTCAAACCCTAGACTCCTATAGTGTTAGAGAACACAAATCTAACACTAAAAACACAAGAAAAAACACAAAATCAAAAACTCAAAATTTGACCTAAGGTCAAAAACGGGTTTAGCATTTTTTTTTTATTTTTTTTTTATTTTTTTTTTGGATTTTTGATTTTGACACTTCTTTTTGTTGGGATTTTCAATTTCTAGACTCTAATAGTGTTAGGGAACAAGGATCTAACACTAGAAACACACAAAAATCAAGTCTCAAAAATTGAAAAACCCTAAAAACGTGAACAGTAACTTTTTTTTTTTTTTTGTAACAATCCCAAGATTGATTTTGTTGGAACAAAATCAAACCTTGCTGTGATACCAAATGATAGGAGAATGACCTAAAGAGATGAAGACTAAGAGAAACAAGTTAACAAACACGTGCAATAAAGTAAGATAGATAGCTTGACATACGAGATTACAAGAAATAGGAACCAAACCGTGTTTCAAATGATAAGACCCCTAAGACCCACAATAACAACACCAAACTCTTATGGTGACCGCTAAGGGAATCAACTCCGCCTTACAATCACCGTTTCTAAGTAAGGATCAATAATGGCTTTTCCAAGCCCTACACTACTTCGCTTTTCCAAGCCCTACACTACACTCGCAAAGAGAGAAGAAGAAGTCTTTCAAATATCAATAATCAAATGCTAGAAAATAAGACTAATGAAGTCTATTTATAACTATTACATCAAATGACCAAACTACCCTTAATGAAAAGGGGCTCCTATGAAGTGTAAAGAAAAGGCACAAAAAGACCAAAACACCCTTAATAAGGGGTGGCCATGGAGTGTAAGGACTCCTTCTTCACACTTCAACCCTTGTAATCCTTTGGAGCCTCAGGTAGTCATTAAGGCAAGCCTCCAAGCAACCTTCCACACACGAAATTGCTTTATTAAGTGTCCAAAATGACTTCCCCATTCATACTCTCGGGCCTTCAAGGTGTCCAAAATCAGATTCTCCACGTGTTAGCCATGAATGATGGCATCAAAAGTTATGATGGCCATTTTTCTTGTATCACCAGCCAAATTGGCGTCAACCTTTTTTGGCTTGTATTTCAAGGGCAACAACAAGGGACCCAAACCACAAAGAGCTTAAGGCCACAAGGATGTGGGAATAGGGTCCATTCTGCACTTGAAGTAGAGTAATATCGTGTATGGAAGTGTAACACCCTGTACATTTCCAAAACTTATACGACCAATCTAGTATGGATAAAAGTATTTAAATTTGAGATAAATACAGATATAGAAGAAGATAATTATGACTGAGACTGAAGTAATTGAAAAAGAAAATCATCAAAATGAAGAAACTTCAAGCCAAAAAGTAATAATTGATACAAATATATTTAACCAAATTACAAAGCAAGAAATATCACTAAAAATAGATAATGTTTTAGACGTACCTATTATAAAAAACTGGTTTAGAAAACCAAAAGAAGAATATTATGTTATAAGCCAAAAGGAACATACAGTAGATTGTAAATATGCAAAAGGAAGAGCAATGGTACCAATACTGAACAAAAAGGAATTAAATAAAGAAATACAAGCTTTAAAAACTAAAAGTGAAATCACTCACGTACATTTAGGAGCAATAGAAATACTAATAAAAGCATGTTTTAGAGAAGGAATAGATACTCCAATAGAACTTTACTTAGCAGATGATAGGATAAAATTCCCTATAGAAAAAAGTATTATTAGTGCAGTTAAAGGAAATCTAATATATCAAAAATTCAAATTTATAGTAAATCCAAATTACTCAGTAGCAATTAAAGATAAGAATATTGACAAATCTTTAGTATTATATTGGAAACTAACAGGAATAGAACTAACACCAGGAAGTAAAATATTCACAGCAAGATGTAAGAATTTATATATCTTAACAACAAAACATACAGTAAAAGCAGTTAGTAAAATAGATAAGATAAAAATAGAAACACCATTTGACAATATAGTAACAACAATTGATAACAATGACTATAGTTATGATGAACTAGATATAAACCAAGAATTAGAAATAGTAAATGAAAGAATAGGAACATCAAAAAGAATAATGGATACCCCAACAACATCATCTAGAATGAGTACATCCAGAAGATTAGAACATGAAGTACCTATGGAAATACAACCATACCATTATTATATAACAGGAATGCTAGGCCAAAGAAAATATCTAATACTCATAGATACAGGAGAACAAGAAAATTATATTACCAGAGAATTAATACTAGAAAATGATATCACAATACAAGAACAAGGATGCACAGATTTACCTAAAGAATTAAGACAAACAAAAGAAACAACAATACAAGAATTAATTATAGGAGGAATACCCATTAGTATACAATTTACAATAACACAGATAAATACAAATATCATTTTAGGATTAACTTGGCTGGAACAAGTTAGACCTTATAAGATAGAAGACAAACAACTGATAATTCGTTATCAAAAGAAGGATGTTATAATTACCAGAACAATAGTATAAATGAAATGACAAAAGTATATATCTTAGCAAAAATAATAGTAGAAGGATAAAATAGTAGATATTATACACCAATGATAGATCCAGGATCAGAAGCTAACCTCTGTAGATATAATTGTTTACCAGAAACAAAATGGGAAAAACTAAAAGACCCAACAGTATTAACAGGATTTAATGATGAAGGAAGTATGATTACCTATATAGCAAAAAATATAAAAATCCAACTATGGGATAAAATATTAATCATAAAAACAATGTATAATTATGAATTTACAACTAGAGACATGATAATAGGAATGCCTTTTATAGACAACCTATATCCACATATATTAACCAAAAAATATTGGTGGTTTACGACACCATGTAACCACAAAGTAGCAGCTAAACGAGTAACAAATAAACCTAGAAAAACGACACCATGGATTAAAGGAAGTGACCATATAGTACAAAAATTAGAAAATAAACCTAACACAGAAAAACAAATCGAAATAATAACCTTTTCTATAAATACATTACAACCGATACATGATAAACTAAAACTACTATATAGTGAAAATCCCTTGAAAGAATGGGAAAAACATAAAACTACAGTTACAATAGAACTAATCGATCCAAATAGTATTATCACCCAGAAACCATTAAAATATAACTTTAATGATTTAAATGAGTTTAGACTTCATATTAATGAATTACTAACCAATAACTACATACAAGAAAGTAATAGCAAACATACTAGTCCTGTGTTTATTGTTAATAAACACAGTGAACAAAAAAGAGGGAAAAGTAGGATGGTCATAGATTATCGCAATTTAAATGCAAAAACTAAAACATACAATTATCCAATACCAAATAAAATCTTAAAAATAAGGCAAATTCAAGGATATAATTACTTTAGTAAATTTGATTGTAAATCAGGATTTTACCACCTTAAGTTAGAAGACGAATCTAAAAAATTAACAGCATTCACAGTACCACAAGGATTTTACGAATGGAACGTACTACCTTTTGGATACAAAAATGCACCTGGAAGATACCAACACTTTATGGATACATATTTCACACAACTAGAAAATTGTATTGTATACATAGATGATATACTGTTATACTCTAAGATAGAAGAAGAACATATACAGTTTTTTATAATAGGTACGTCTAAAACATTATCTATTTTTAGTGATATTTCTTGCTTTGTAATTTGGTTAAATATATTTGTATCAAATATTACTTTTTGGCTTGAAGTTTCTTCATTTTGATGATTTTCTTTTTCAATTACTTCAGTCTCAGTCATAATTATCTTCTTCTATATCTGTATTTTCATTTTCTATTTGTTCTATTATATCTTCATCAAGATCTGCGATGTTATCTAATTCGTCTAATTCGTATATACTATCTTCACTTTCCATATCATAATCTATGTATGGTAGTTCGGTATATGTATCGTCTTTTATCTGTATTTCTGTTATTTGTTTTTTCTTTATATCTTTAGGTATTTTACAATCTTTAGCTAGATGTCCTAACTTTCCGCAATTATAACATGTACATTCTGATAGTTTGTTCTTTGGTTTATATGGTCTTTTCTTTTTATAATTTTTTACATAGTATCTTTTCCTTGGTCGTTTATATTTGTATTTAGATTTAAAACTTTTATACTTCTTAAATCGTTTTTTATATTTGTGTTTATTAGGTTGTTTACATCCAAACTGTGGTGCTGTTTTTTGTGTACAACATGCCATATTTTTGTCTAAGATTTTATCTAATTTTCTTTTATCTTTGTAAGCATCACATAGTCCTATAAACCATGTTTGTAAATATTTTATCCTTGCTCCTAAGGTATCTGTTAAGCTTGCTGATTTCCAATCTGCTGTTATTTTTGTACTAAAGGGTTCTGGCAATTTTGTAAAATATAATTTTCTAACTTCTATCGCTTCTTCATGTGTATATATTCCTTTATAATAATATTCTCTAAAGGCGCATGTATATTGTTCTGTGTAACACATATTACATATTGATAGTTTATTCATTAATTGTCTGTTTAGAATTTTATCTTTCTCCTGTTCGGCTAGTTCAGTGGTCATACTTCCAAATTCATTCCTTATTCCAAATTCATATTTGTCTAAGATGTCTATGTTTGATGTTGTAATTGTTCCATCTTTATTTTTACTATTTCTTAAAGTTGCCCTACTATCTTCTGTTATATTATGTAACCATAGTTTTGCTGATCCCACTAATGTTCTTTCTATATATCCTGGCGTATCTGCTACTGATATTTTATTATCGACTAATTGTTTTTCAAGGTGTCCTATCCATAATTGTATTGTTTTATTAGTATCTATTACACAATCTAAATCTAAAAATTGAGATTGTTCTGAGGTTTTATTAGGTGTCCATTTTGTATTTAATCTACTATTCCATATTGCTTCATATCTATTATCGTCTCTAACTGTCCAATAGGTTGGTCCTGTTGTTCTCGGATTATTATATCTTCTCTTATCATATGTTGTTTGACTAGTACTAGGTTCATCTTTTATTGTATTTATTTGTAAATTTGTATTTGTGATTTGATCCATAATTTCTGTATAAGTTTCACTAATTTCTTGGTCTTCTCCGGATAGTTCATCATCTTCCATCATTTCTATATTATTTATACTTAATGTTGTGAATTCTTCTGTTATTTCTGGATTAGTTTCTTCAATTTGTATTTTTTCCTTGATTTTTTCTAATTCTTCTGCTAATTGTTTTTCTTTTTCTAGTTGTTTTTCTCTATATAGTTTCTGTCGTTCTTCTCTTTCTTTTACTTTCTTTGCATATATTTGTTTAAGAAAAGCTAATTCTTTTTCTAACTCTTTTATTTTTGTAGATGGTTCATAATCTATTTGTGAGATATTTGGGATTGTTTCATACGGTAGTTCCAGTCGTGGTTCTTCTTTTACTTGTTTAAGTTTTAATTGTTCTACTTCCTTTTTTGCTTCCATACGTATTTTTTCAATTTCTAATTTCTGATCTATTTCAGTATTCTCTTTTTGTAATCTTACCATTGCTATTAAACTGTCTTCTAGTTTTGCTGAATTTTGATCTGACATTAAATGTAGATTAGTTCCTATTTTTCTGCATCTGCGTCCTAAATTTGAATGTACTATAATTATTTGTATTCCTTCTGTTCCTATAAATGTTTTTTCTTCCACTGGATATTCTTCCTTATTCATATGCGTATTTATGTTCCAAAACTTGTAATTCTAATTCTAAATCAGTTATCGTTTTTCTTTGTGCCGTTATTGATTTGGTGTTAATTCCTGCAAATATATTATAATTTAATCTCTCTTTTCTATGAGTAAGTTCATCTCGTGTATCTATAATTTTTCTAAGTAGTTCTGCTTTTCGTAGTATTCTTGGTGTATTTTTATTTTTATAAACTGGGTTACTTGATTCGGGATTATCCATTTATAGTTTGTTTTAATGCTATTGTTATTTTGTATATTGCTATAAGTAATTTAGTCATGGCTTTCTCTAGGTTACTTATGTTTCTAACTATTTGTGTAATTTCTTTAAGTTTTTGTTTCTTCTGAATAGTTTTTCTATATCTTTTTTGAATCTTTTTTGTCAAGTAATGTATTTTTATTGGTTTAACAATTTTTGTATTTGGTAATTTATTTGGCATATCTATATTCTCGTTGTTTCTTAAGTTGTTTAATATATTTATATTCTATATATGAGATCATATCTACTAATGCTGGTATTCGTATATGTTCATATTCGTCGTATAAGTTATTTAATTCTATTCTTATATTTTGTATTTTATTGTCTATATTTATTTGTTTATTAAGTCTTATATATCTAGGGTCATCATGAGTTAATTCTTCTCCATATTCAAGTCCTTTCAGTTTATTTGTTTGTTCTATAAATTGGTTTTTCTTACCGTGTTCTGATATTTTAACTTTGTTCCTATGCTCTGATACCATATTTGGGGGTGGTCCTTTGATCTTATCTTGTTTAGTCATTGCCTAAATGCGGCTTCGTAATAATTATCTCTTTGTCTAATTAGTGCTAATATTTGGTTAATATCTTCTACTATTAAGTCTAGATAAGCAACATTCTGGGTTTGTATATAGCTGTCTAGATTATATTGTATTAAAGTTTCTCTTTCTCTTAGCTCATTTATAGTTCGTTGCCAATTTTTTAGATTTTCTTGGGTCGTCATTTTAATAATAATCTAAGTATCCTTCCGAGTCTATATCAATATATATATCATTGTTTTTATAATCTTCATTTTCATCATTGTTTAATATGTTATCTAGCCATTCTTCTTTCATTAGGTCTATGATTTCATGAGTAAATAGTAAGTTGTATATTTTTTGTATCGAATCTTTATCTAAATTTCTTAGTGTATATAAAAGTAATATTTTATAATTTTCATCTTCATTTATTAAGTACTTAGTTGTTTTTACTAGGTAATTTTCCATGTTTTCACTAGATTGTGCCATATTTTTTATCATATGTGTAGTCAAATCATATTCCCTTTAACCTCTAATTCTATTATTATATTTATCACTTAGTAATCTAGTATGTTTAATTATCCTTTGTGTCACTACTATGGGTTTCAGCTTTAATCAGTTACCCTAACAATGCCTCAACATTGGTCTACTACCCTCTTTTCGGCATTCCTAGCCTTCTCTGGTTTCGACCTTTAGGATGGCTTAGTCTGGGCTTACCTAACTCTCAGCTTACCTAACCATAGCAAACTTACTTGGATAATCTAACATAATCAAACTACTACATGATAAACATTAATAATATTCTAGAGATTAGTAGGAATATAAGATTTAGTTACACATAATTAAATATGAGTGTACCTTAGTTGTTATCTCTTCGGTAGTATGTGATATGGTGGTATGTATATTGGATTCATCCATAGCTTGTTGAAAGCGAGTATATAATTGAAAACTTTTATTTATTTATGGGGGATCTCAGCACATGAGAGGGGACTTAGATTTCGATTTCTCGATGATCCTCTCTTTGCCTGCTCCTCCTATTTATATACATACTCTTGCCTGCTATAGCCTCAATAATTCAAAACACGTTAGTGTACAGTACTAGTTACTGTACACTTTACGACTTTTTACAAAACGCGTATAAAAAGTAATAAATAGTAAAGAGCACTAGCTCCTATCTAATAATTAAAACGCGTAAACTATTCCTATTTTACTATTGTTACATATAAAACAGAAAAGAAAAAGTAAAGTAATAATATTACATAGCTTTTTCCTTTTATCTTGTCGGTTGGTGGTCTGTTTGACTAGTTAGTCATTCTGCTCCGTTGGTTTATTCTAGCTGTACATCTGGTATGTTGATGGTAGTTCCTCCGTTGCATTGTGAACATTGATGGTCGGCGTATTTTGGTCCAATATACTGGCAATATCTGGTTAATAAATTTGCTGAAATAAATCCTTTCTTTAATGCTTGGTAGTTGGCGTGTCTTCTGGTTTTAGTAAGGAATATATCCATTGCCTGACTTCCTCCATATCTCCTTGACGTAGTTCTATGGAATTTGCATAGATCATAACTTGATTTCTACAATAATAGCTCCAAATTGCATGTCCGTTTGTGTAGTTGTTAGCTAGTTCTTGGAGAATAACTTGTAGTCCAATAATTCTTTTGTTCACATAGAATTGTGGGATATCTTCTTCGGATATTTCTAGTTGTGGTTCAATTTCTTCCGGTATGATCATATCTCTAGTGAGTCCAATTTTCACTACTTGGATATTTGGTTTTATTTCATCAAATAATATTTCGGCAGGTGCCGTGTAGAATCTTATATAGAAAAATGATCCTCCTGTAATTCTTTTGTAAGTAGAGAATGCATTATATATTTCTGGTATGTTTTGTAGTTCATGTCCGTCCTTGGTATATATACAGTAGCTAAAAGTCCGTAGTCATAACATGTCTTGATTAAATTTGAGTTGGTGTCTGGCTGAGCAATTAATTTATTATAGCCTTGTAATTTCTGGGTAATGTAGTCTTTTTCTGGGTCAGTAGTTGAGGTAGACCTTGGATTTAAATTTAAATATGTCTGGATCCTGTGGATATTTTGAATATATGTTCTGGAGAGGTGATTATATATCTCTTTATTGTGACTTAGGCTTGATGCGTATGTGGATGTTTGTGGACTGGGATTATTTGTGGATTGGAATTTCTAGATAAATGGTTTAGCAAATTGGCTATTTAAATTGGTATTTTGTCTTTTTGTAGGTTGCTTGGTTGCTCCTGAGCTGCTTGCTCCTGTACTAGCTTTAGTACTTGTACCTGCAGCTGCATTAAATGTTTGGTTATGAGTTTTAGGGAGTTTCTCAACGTCTCCTTCTAGATCTGGATGTTTACCGTCTTCCGATTGACGTAGATCTGCATATTTTAAGTCATGCGGCTGACTTGTTGAAGCTTTAGATTTCAGATTAACTTCATTAATCTTAAGCTTTTGTATTTCTAGCTCCATACTGTCCACTTTGGTACAAAGTGTAGTAATAGCTTTAAGCATAGTTTCCATTGTATTATCTTTTTCTGGTTCTGTCTGTGTTGCCTTGTCTTGATAGGTAGTTTGCAACAGTATTTTTGTTAGTGCTGACTACCTCAATTGTAAAAGTAAAATTCTGTATATTCAATACAAGTCGTCGTATTTCTTTTGTTGTAACGGAGTCTTGTATTTTTCTTGTCAACCACCATTTTACTTGGGTGTTATCTGTTCTGACAATAAATTTATTATACACAATATATGGTTCAAAGGATAATAAGCATTTATACAAAGCAAATAGTTCTTTTCGGTTTATCTCCCATTTAATTTGTGGTTCTGTATAAGATCCTGAATAATATCTGCAGTGGTGTTCTATAGTTTCATTTAGATATTTATACTTCAATACTCCTCCATAGCTATGATCGCTTGAGTCGGTCTCTACTATGTATACAAATTGTTTTGTTATATCTGGGAAATATAGCTTAGGTAATTTCTTGCATAGTTCTTTTATCTTTTGTATATGTGTCTTATCTGGATTATCAAAGTGATATTCAACATCCTTTTTTAATTTCTTTTGTAATGGTTTTAAATGTTCTGCTAATTTTGGTATATATTCTCGTACTTGGTTTACTAATCCTAAGAAGGATTGTAATTTCTTTTTTGTATCTAACAATTCTTCTGAATCAATTATTTTTTGTACTATGTGTGTTTACATTTTTATTCCATTTCTATCTATCTGTATTCCTAAAAATTCTATTTGGTTTTTCATTATTTCTGCCTTACTTTTACTTAGACTTATTCCTGTAGTTTCTACAATATTTATGCCTGGAAGATACCAACACTTTATGGATACATATTTCACACAACTAGAAAATTGTATTGTATACATAGATGATACAATACTCTAAGACAGAAGAAGAACATATACAGTTACTAAACAAATTCATAAATATTGTAGAAACTACAGGAATAAGTCTAAGTAAAAGTAAGGCAGAAATAATGAAAAACCAAATAGAATTTTTAGGAATACAGATAGATAGAAATGGAATAAAAATGCAAACACACATAGTACAAAAAATAATTGATTCAGAAGAATTGTTAGATACAAAAAAGAAATTACAATCCTTCTTAGGATTAGTAAACCAAGTACGAGAATATATACCAAAATTAGCAGAACATTTAAAACCATTACAAAAGAAATTAAAAAAGGATGTTGAATATCACTTTGATAATCCAGATAAGACACATATACAAAAGATAAAAGAACTATGCAAGCAATTACCTAAGCTATATTTCCCAGATATAACAAAACAATTTGTATACATAGTAGAGACCGACTCAAGCGATCATAGCTATGGAGGAGTATTGAAGTATAAATATCTAAATGAAACTATAGAACACCACTGCAGATATTATTCAGGATCTTATACAGAACCACAAATTAAATGGGAGATAAACCAAAAAGAACTATTTGCTTTGTATAAATGCTTATTATCCTTTGAATCATATATTGTGTATAATAAATTTATTGTCAGAACAGATAACACCCAAGTAAAATGGTGGTTGACAAGAAAAATACAAGACTCCGTTACAACAAAAGAAATACGACGACTTGTATTGAATATACAGAATTTTACTTTTACAATTGAAGTAGTTAGCACTAACAAAAATACTGTTGCAGACTACCTATCAAGACAAGGCAACACAGACAGAACCAGAAAAAGATAGTACAATGGAAACTATGCTTAAAGCTATTACTACACTTTGTACCAAAGTGGACAGTATGGAGCTAGAAATACAAAAGCTTAAGATTAATGAAGTTAATCTGAAATCTAAAGCATCAACAAGTCAGCCGCATGACTTAAAATATGCAGATCTACGTCAATCGGAAGACGGTAAACATCCAGATCTAGAAGGAGACGTTGAGAAACTCCCTAAAACTCATAACCAAACATTTAATGCAGCTGCAGGTACAAGTACTAAAGCTAGTACAGGAGCAAGCAGCTCAGGAGCAACCAAGCAACCTACAAAAAGACAAAATACCAATTTAAATAGCCAATTTGTTAAACCATTTATCCAGAAATTCCAATCCACAAATAATCCCAGTCCACAAACATCCACATACGCATCAAGCCTAAGTCACAATAAAGAGATATATAATCACCTCTCCAGAACATATATCCAAAATATCCACAGGATCCAGACATATTTAAATTTAAATCCAAGGTCTACCTCAACTACTGACCCAGAAAAAGACTACATTACCCAGAAATTACAAGGCTATAATAAATTAATTGCTCAGCCAGACACCAACGCAAATTTAATCAAGACATGTTATGACTACGGACTTTTAGCTACTGTATATACCAAGGACGGACATGAACTATAAAAAATACCAGAAATATATAATGCATTCTCTACTTACAAAAGAATTACAGGAGGATCATTTTTCTATATAAGATTCTACACGGCACCTGCCGAAATATTATTTGATGAAATAAAACCAAATATCCAAGTAGTGAAAATTGGACTCACTAGAGATATGATCATATCGGAAGAAATTGAACCACAACTAGAAATATTCGAAGAAGATATCCCACAATTCTATGCGAACAAAAGAATTATTGGACTACAAGTTATTCTCCAAGAACTAGCTAACAACTACACAAACGGACATGCAATTTGGAGCTATTATTGTAGAAATCAAGTTATGATCTATGCAAATTCCAGAGAACTACGTCAAGGAGATATGGAGGAAGTCAGGCAATGGATATATTCCTTACTAAAACCAGAAGACACGCCAACTACCAGAGCATTAAAGAAAGGATTTATTTCAGCAAATTTATTAACCAGATATTGCCAGTATATTGGACCAAAATACGCCGACCATCAATGTTCACAATGCAACGGAGGAACTACCATCAACATACCAGATGTACAGCTAGAATAAACCAACGGAGCAGAATGACTAACTAGTCAAACAGACCACCAACCGACAAGATAAAAGGAAAAAGCTATGTAATATTATTACTTTACTTTTTCTTTTCTGTTTTATATGTAACAATAGTAAAATAGGAATAGTTTACGCGTTTTAATTATTAGATAGGAGCTAGTGCTCTTTACTATTTATTACTTTTTATTCGCGTTTTGTAAAAAGTCGTAAAGTGTACAGTAACTAGTACTGTACACTAACGCGTTTTGAATTATTGAGGCTATAGCAGGCAAGCCTCTATGTATGTATATAAATAGGAGGAGCAGGCAAAGAGAGGATCATCGAGAAATCGAAATCTACGTCCCCTCTCATGTGCTGAGATCCCCCATAAATAAATAAAAGTTTTCAATTATATACTCGCTTTCAACAAGCTATGGATGAATCCAATATACATACCACCATATCACATACTACCGAAGAGATAACAACTAAGGTACACTCATATTTAATTATGTGTAACTAAATCTTATATTCCTACTAATCTCTAGAATATTATTAATGTTTATCATGTAGTAGTTTGATTATGTTAGATTATCCGAGTAAGTTTGCTATGGTTAGGTAAGCTGAGAGTTAGGTAAGCCCAGACTAAGCCATCCTAAAGGTCGAAACCAGAGAAGGCTAGGAATGCCGAAAAGAGGGTAGTAGACCAATGTTGAGGCATTGTTAGGGTAACTGATTAAAGCTGAAACCCATAGTAGTGACACAAAGGATAATTAAACATACTAGATTACTAAGTGATAAATATAATAATAGAATTAGAGGTTAAAGGGAATATGATTTGACTACACATATGATAAAAAATATGGCACAATCTAGTGAAAACATGGAAAATTACCTAGTAAAAACAACTAAGTACTTAATAAATGAAGATGAAAATTATAAAATATTACTTTTATATACACTAAGAAATTTAGATAAAGATTCGATACAAAAAATATACAACTTACTATTTACTCATGAAATCATAGACCTAATGAAAGAAGAATGGCTAGATAACATATTAAACAATGATGAAAATGAAGATTATAAAAACAATGATATATATATTGATATAGACTCAGAAGGATACTTAGATTATTATTAAAATGACGACCCAAGAAAATCTAAAAAATTGGCAACGAACTATAAATGAGCTAAGAGAAAGAGAAACTTTAATACAATATAATCTAGACAGCTATATACAAACCCAGAATGTTGCTTATCTAGACTTAATAGTAGAAGATATTAACCAAATATTAGCACTAATTAGACAAAGAGATAATTATTACGAAGCCGCATTTAGGCAATGACTAAACAAGATAAGATCAAAGGACCACCCCCCAATATGGTATCAGAGCATAGGAACAAAGTTAAAATATCAGAACACAGTAAGAAAAACCAATTTATAGAACAAACAAATAAACTGAAAGGACTTGAATATGGAGAAGAATTAACTCATGATGACCCTAGATATATAAGACTTAATAAACAAATAAATATAGACAATAAAATACAAAATATAAGAATAGAATTAAATAACTTATACGACGAATATGAACATATACGAATACCAGCATTAGTAGATATGATCTCATATATAGAATATAAATATATTAAACAACTTAAGAAACAACGAGAATATAGATATGCCAAATAAATTACCAAATACAAAAATTGTTAAACCAATAAAAATACATTACTTGACAAAAAAGATTCAAAAAAGATATAGAAAAACTATTCAGAAGAAACAAAAACTTAAAGAAATTACACAAATAGTTAGAAACATAAGTAACCTAGAGAAAGCCATGACTAAATTACTTATAGCAATATACAAAATAACAATAGCATTAAAACAAACTATAAATGGATAATCCCGAATCAAGTAACCCAGTTTATAAAAATAAAAATACACCAAGAATACTACGAAAAGCAGAACTACTTAGAAAAATTATAGATACACGAGATGAACTTACTCATAGAAAAGAGAGATTAAATTATAATATATTTGCAGGAATTAACACCAAATCAATAACGGCACAAAGAAAAACGATAACTGATTTAGAATTAGAATTACAAGTTTTGGAACATAAATACGCATATGAATAAGGAAGAATATCCAGTGGAAGAAAAAACATTTATAGGAACAGAAGGAATACAAATAATTATAGTACATTCAAATTTAGGACGCAGATGTAGAAAAATAGGAACTAATCTACATTTAATGTCAGATCAAAATTCAGCAAAACTAGAAGACAGTTTAATAGCAATGGTAAGATTACAAAAAGAGAATACTGAAATAGATCAGAAATTAGAAATTGAAAAAATACGTATGGAAGCAAAAAAGGAAGTAGAACAATTAAAACTTAAACAAGTAAAAGAAGAACCACGACTGGAACTACCGTATGAAACAATCCCAAATATCTCACAAATAGATTATGAACCATCTACAAAAATAAAAGAGTTAGAAAAAGAATTAGCTTTTCTTAAACAAATATATGCAAAGAAAGTAAAAGAAAGAGAAGAACGACAGAAACTATATAGAGAAAAACAACTAGAAAAAGAAAAACAATTAGCAGAAGAATTAGAAAAAATCAAGGAAAAAATACAAATTGAAGAAACTAATCCAGAAATAACAGAAGAATTCACAACATTAAGTATAAATAATATAGAAATGATGGAAGATGATGAACTATCCGGAGAAGACCAAGAAATTAGTGAAACTTATACAGAAATTATGGATCAAATCACAAATACAAATTTACAAATAAATACAATAAAAGATGAACCTAGTACTAGTCAAACAACATATGATAAGAGAAGATATAATAATCCGAGAACAACAGGACCAACCTATTGGACAGTTAGAGACGATAATAGATATGAAGCAATATGGAATAGTAGATTAAATACAAAATGGACACCTAATAAAACCTCAGAACAATCTCAATTTTTAGATTTAGATTGTGTAATAGATACTAATAAAACAATACAATTATGGATAGGACACCTTTAAAAACAATTAGTCGATAATAAAATATCAGTAGCAGATACGCCAGGATATATAGAAAGAACATTAGTGGGATCAGCAAAACTATGGTTACATAATATAACAGAAGATAGTAGGGCAACTTTAAGAAATAGTAAAAATAAAGATGGAACAATTACAACATCAAACATAGACATCTTAGACAAATATGAATTTGGAATAAGGAATGAATTTGGAAGTATGACCACTGAACTAGCCGAACAGGAGAAAGATAAAATTCTAAACAGACAATTAATGAATAAACTATCAATATGTAATATGTGTTACACAGAACAATATACATGCGCCTTTAGAGAATATTATCATAAAGGAATATATACACATGAAGAAGCGATAGAAGTTACAAAATTATATTTTACAAAATTGCCAGAACCCTTTAGTACAAAAATAACAGCAGATTGGAAATCAGCAAGCTTAACAGATACCTTAGGAGCAAGGATAAAATATTTACAAACATGGTTTATAGGACTATGTGATGCTTACAAAGATAAAAGAAAATTAGATAAAATCTTAGACAAAAATATGGCATGTTGTACACAAAAAACAGCACCACAGTTTGGATGTAAACAACCTAATAAACACAAATATAAAAAACGATTTAAGAAGTATAAAAGTTTTAAATCTAAATACAAATATAAACGACCAAGGAAAAGATACTATGTAAAAAATTATAAAAAAAAAAGACCATATAAACCAAAGAACAAACTTTCAGAATGTACATGTTATAATTGCGGAAAGTTAGGACATCTAGCTAAAGATTGTAAAATACCTAAAGATATAAAGAAAAAAAAAATAACAGAAATACAGATAAAAGACGATACATATACCGAACTACCATACATAGATTATGATATGGAAAGTGAAGATAGTATATACGAATTAGACGAATTAGATAACATCGCAGATCTTGATGAAGATATAATAGAACAAATAGAAAATGAAAATACAGATATAGAAGAAGATAATTATGACTGAGACTGAAGTAATTGAAAAAGAAAATCATCAAAATGAAGAAACTTCAAGCCAAAAAGTAATATTTGATACAAATATATTTAACCAAATTACAAAGCAAGAAATATCACTAAAAATAGATAATGTTTTAGACGTACCTATTATAAAAAACTGGTTTAGAAAACCAAAAGAAGAATATTATGTTATAAGCCAAAAGGAACATACAGTAGATTGTAAATATGCAAAAGGAAGAGCAATGGTACCAATACTGAACAAAAAGGAATTAAATAAAGAAATACAAGCTTTAAAAACTAAAAGTGAAATCACTCACGTACATTTAGGAGCAATAGAAATACTAATAAAAGCATGTTTTAGAGAAGGAATAGATACTCCAATAGAACTTTACTTAGCAGATGATAGGATAAAATTCCCTATAGAAAAAAGTATTATTAGTGCAGTTAAAGGAAATCTAATATATCAAAAAATTCAAATTTATAGTAAATCCAAATTACTCAGTAGCAATTAAAGATAAGAATATTGACAAATCTTTAGTATTATATTGGAAACTAACAGGAATAGAACTAACACCAGGAAGTAAAATATTCACAGCAAGATGTAAGAATTTATATATCTTAACAACAAAACATACAGTAAAAGCAGTTAGTAAAATAGATAAGATAAAAATAGAAACACCATTTGACAATATAGTAACAACAATTGATAACAATGACTATAGTTATGATGAACTAGATATAAACCAAGAATTAGAAATAGTAAATGAAAGAATAGGAACATCAAAAAGAATAATGGATACCCCAACAACATCATCTAGAATGAGTACATCCAGAAGATTAGAACATGAAATACCTATGGAAATACAACCATACCATTATTATATAACAGGAATGCTAGGCCAAAGAAAATATCTAATACTCATAGATACAGGAGAACAAGAAAATTATATTACCAGAGAATTAATACTAGAAAATGATATCACAATACAAGAACAAGGATGCACAGATTTACTTAAAGAATTAAGACAAACAAAAGAAACAACAATACAAGAATTAATTATAGGAGGAATACCCATTAGTATACAATTTACAATAACACAGATAAATACAAATATCATTTTAGGATTAACTTGGCTGGAACAAGTTAGACCTTATAAGATAGAAGACAAACAACTGATAATTCGTTATCAAAAGAAGGATGTTATAATTACCAGAACAATAGTATAAATGAAATGACAAAAGTATATATCTTAGCAAAAATAATAGTAGAAGGATAAAATAGTAGATATTATACACCAATGATAGATACAGGATCAGAAGCTAACCTCTGTAGATATAATTATTTACCAGAAACAAAATGGGAAAAACTAAAAGACCCAACAGTATTAACAGGATTTAATGATGAAGGAAGTATGATTACCTATATAGCAAAAAATATAAAAATCCAACTATGGGATAAAATATTAATCATAAAAACAATGTATAATTATGAATTTACAACTAGAGACATGATAATAGGAATGCCTTTTATAGACAACCTATATCCACATATATTAACCAAAAAATATTGGTGGTTTACGACACCATGTAACCACAAAGTAGCAGCTAAACGAGTAACAAATAAACCTAGAAAAACGACACCATGGATTAAAGGAAGTGAACATATAGTACAAAAATTAGAAAATAAACCTAACACAGAAAAACAAATCGAAATAATAACCTTTTCTATAAATACATTGCAACCGATACATGATAAACTAAAACTACTATATAGTGAAAATCCCTTGAAAGGATGGGAAAAACATAAAACTACAGTTACAATAGAACTAATCGATCCAAATAGTATTATCACCCAAAAACCATTAAAATATAACTTTAATGATTTAAATGAGTTTAGACTTCATATTAATGAATTACTAACCAATAACTACATCCAAGAAAGTAATAGCAAACATACTAGTCCTGCGTTTATTGTTAATAAACACAGTGAATAAAAAAGAGGGAAAAGTAGGATGGTCATAGATTATCGCAATTTAAATGCAAAAACTAAAACATACAATTATCCAATACCAAATAAAATCTTAAAAATAAGGCAAATTCAAGGATATAATTACTTTAGTAAATTTGATTGTAAATCAGGATTTTACCACCTTAAGTTAGAAGACGAATCTAAAAAATTAACAGCATTCACAGTACCACAAGGATTTTACGAATGGAACGTACTACCTTTTGGATACAAAAATGCACCTGGAAGATACCAACACTTTATGGATACATAGTTCACACAACTAGAAAATTGTATTGTATACATAGATGATATACTGTTATACTCTAAGACAGAAGAAGAACATATACAGTTACTAAACAAATTCATAAATATTGTAGAAACTACAGGAATAAGTCTAAGTAAAAGTAAGGCAGATAATAAGGACATACTTAAGTGTAAAGTTAAAGTTAAGTGGTGGATTAAGGTAGAAGGATTAAGACGATGGAAAAAGGGGAGAACATAAACGAGGTGCTTCCGTGACTTAATTAAGATAGTAGGTGTATCACCTACTTAAACTATTGGACTGATTTGGACAGATTTAATAACCAAGTAGGTGCATCACCTACTTGGACTATTTTTTTACCAAAATTGGCTAAGGATGGCTGGAAAAGAGGCGTTCCAAGGAGGGTGTATATATACATCATTTCAGCTTGTTTTTCCTCACAATACACTTGCAAATTCCATCTTTAAACAAAACACTCCCAACCCCAAAAATCAGCCGCCCTCATTTCCCTTTAGGTTCTTGAGTGAATCCTCCACTTTGCAAGCCTTGGTAAGTGTTTACCCTTGTAGATTAATGTAATATATGTATAAGAAAATGTGGAAGTCAAGTTGGTTATATTTAAAAATGATGGCACCTAAAGGGTGGCCACCCCCTGGAAGAGGGATGTATCCCGGGTTGGCCTTGGTGGGGGTGTGGGTCGGGTTCGTCCCCCCTGGTTCAGGGCCTATAAAAGGTGGGTTGCACCTTCTACTATCAGCTATAGCTTTTAGTGCAGTTGGTTAGCGGTTCACTCTTAAGGTTTGGTATCAGAGAGGAGTTCGCGGGTTTAAATCCCACTTACACCATGCGCAGGTTCGAGGACGAACCTTTTCCAAAGAAAGGGGGAATGATGGCACCCAAAGGGTGGCCACCCCTTGGAAGAGGGATGTGTCCCGGGTTGGCCTTGGTAGGGGTGTGGGTCGGGTTTGTCCCCCCTGGTTTAGGGCCTATAAAGGGTGGGTTGCACCTTCCACTATCAGCTATAGCTTTTAGTGCAGTTGGTTAGCGGTTCACTCTTAAGGTTTGGTATCAGAGCAGAGGTCGTGGGTTCGAATCCCACTTACACCATGCGCAGGTTCGAGGACGAACCTTTTCCAAAGAAAGGGGGAATGATGGCACCCAAATGGTGGCCACCCCGTGAACCAGGGGGGAAGAACCCGACCCACACCCCCACCAAGGCCAACTCGGGACACATCCCTCTTCCAGGGGATGGCCACCCTTTGGGTGCCATCATACCCCCTTTCTTTAGAAAAGGTTCATCCTTGAACCTGCGTATGGTGTAAGTGGGATTCGAACCCGCGACCTCTGCTCTGATACCAAACCTTAAGAGTGAACCGCTAACCAACTGCACTAAAAGCTATAGCTGATAGTGGAAGGCGCAACCCACCCTTTATAGGCCCTGAACCAGGGGGGACGAACCCGACCCACACCCCTACCAAGGCCAACCCGGGACACATCCCTCTTCCAAGGGGTGGCCACCCTTTGGGTGCCATCATTAATGTATAGAGCAGTCCCTTAATTAGTTGGCAGTCTACTTGTGTTAGTTTTACTGAATTTGTCTTCCTTGTGGTTTGAACTTGTATAGGGGCTTAAGGTGTTGAAGAAATTAAGTTAGGAGGATAAAATTTCAGTATATTAAACTGTGGTTGTTCCCCTAAATCGTTCCTTGTATGTATGGCTGGTAAATGGAACGTTTGGTGTAGTGAAAAGAGAATATTCTCTTGTTATGTTAAACTGAATTTTGGAACTATTGTGGACTGTTTTTGATATGTTACTGTCGAAGGAAGCAGGGTGACCTTATGGGATGAATATATGGAGTTTCTTTGGAGTGTAAATGTAAGGATAAACTAGGTAGGTAATCCTATCGGTTTGTAACGTTTATGTCAACATATGGGCTATTTTGGTAGCATTGTTGTGGTGAGGCAGCGGGCTGCCGTGTAGGAGCTGGAATAGACTTACATGGAAGTATAAAGGAGGTTGGAATGAGATACTATGTGTTGTGGTGGTTGGACAAATTTTACTTCCCGTTAAGTAGTTAGTTACTGCCTTGTAAACCTATAATGTGATTAGCTTTTAATGTAACTCCACTATGTACTTATATTGTAGAGTAACACATAAGGAAGGAGCTGAATTGTTGTAGTCACGTGGTGTAAAGTTAAGGTATGTAAGGTTACTCTTTTTCGTATCCTTTAGCATCATATATTGTCCACCTAGCTAATGACTTTGTTTCCACTTCGAAATGTTCTAAAGTGCCTCAATATATATTTACTATCAAATTTCAGATGTTCTCTTTTGTTGTTCCAAAAAGGATCCATAATGTTATAACCACCACTATAACAACTTCAAAGATTAAATAAAGTAAGCAACTCAATATGGTTATGTTTGGGTGGCAGCTCGAGGGGGCTTAAAGCCCAGCATAGAGACGATCCCAATTTATTATGTATGGGTGGCAGCTCGAGGGGGCTTAAAGCCCAGCATAGAGACGATCCCAATTTATTATGTATGGGTGGCAGCTCGAGGGGGCTTAAAGCCCAGCATAGAGACGATCCCAGACTATGTTACCACTGATTAGTTGGGTATATGTATGGCATGGCTGATAAAGACAAGAAAAGTAAAGAAAGAAAAAGGGAAGTAATGAATGTAATGTATACGGTTCCACGATTGCAGTAAAGGTAGTTTATCAGTATTATCTATTCACTGGTATTTGGTTCCATTTGAGTTCTTATATTTTATACAGTTACTTTTAGCCTTATATACTCAGCACATTCTTTCTTACTGACGTCCCTTTTGCAGGACCCACCTTTCATGCTACAGGTACAGGAGCTAGTAGGTCTCTCCAATAGGAGCACATGATATCTAAAGGCTATTGGTGAGCTCAAGGTTGATTTGGGGCTTTTCGAGTCATTTGTATGTGTTTTTGGTATTGTATAGCAGTGATGTGTAAGGCGGGGGTTTTTCCCGACCTTAGCTAAGTCCATGTGTTTGTTTTTAGAGGCCTTGTAGACATTATAAAGTCCAGCATGGTAGTGGTTCGTCTTTTAGATGTTGTGGCCCCAACGGCCAAGTCTTGTATATCTATTTGGTATCCACCTACCCCGTTTACTTTACTGATATATCATGTCCATACACTGTAGCATATCTGTTAGCTCAATTACATGCATAAGAAATACATGAACGTAGGTTGGTTCTCTTGGGCCTTACGGCTCTGGGTGCCAGTCCGCCCAATGGGATTTGAGGCGTGACAAAAGTGGTATTAGAGCAGGTCATCCTAGGGAGTCTACAAAGCCGTGTCTATGTAGAGTCTTTCTTATGGGTGTGTGGTGCACCACATATATAAGTAGGAGGCTACGGGACATTTAGGATTTGTTTCTTTTTCTTCATTTGTTAGATCGTACGATAGAGCTAATGATGTATTTAACCTTAAATAAATTTTTTTTATATATAGTGAAGATGCCGATTACAAGAAGGAGTAATAATAAAAGTAAGCAAGTGGATATGGATGTCGGAGAAGGGACCAGCAAGTCACCACCTAGACAAGCTAATCAAAGTGAGACTCGGGATGAGTTTGCATCAAGGACTTCTTCTACTCCACTATCTCCAGAAGAATTAAGGAGGAGAGGAGTACCTCCAGAATCACCTATTAATGCTACTGAGCAAGATTTAAGAAATGCAGTGCAATTATTGACTAGTATAGTTGCTGGACAAAATCAAGGACAAGTTGGTTCAACTACAAGTAATGACGGTGCAGATAGGGCAGCTAGTCGGCGGACACAAGATTTTCTTAAATTAGACCCTCCCACATTCACCGGGTCAGATCTTAATGAGGATCCACAAGACTTTATGGATCAAATCCAAAGAGCTTTGGGTGTTATGCATGTATCTGGTATAGAGACAGTTGAGCTTTGCAGCGTATAGATTAAAAGGGGAGGCTATCTTATGGTATGAAGATTGGAAACGATCTAGAGGCATCGGTGCACCTTCAGCTAGTTGGGAAGAGTTCAAAATGGTATTTCTTGATCATTACCTTCCATTTGAGATCCGAGAGGCTCGTACAGATCAATTTTTAAATCTTCGTCAGGGTAATATGAGCGTGAAGGAGTACAGCCTTCGGTTTAACTCTTTGGCTAGGTATGCTCCTAATGTGGTGGCTACTATGGATGATAGAGTTCATCGCTATGTGGATAGACTGGATCCGTATTTGGTTAGAGATTGTACTATTGCTGCTCTGAATAGAGATATGGATATAGCAAGGATACAGTCATTTGCACAGAAAATGGAGGATCAGAGGCAAAGGAGGAGGACACAGGAAATTGAAAGAGGACCTTTTAAGAGAGCTAGACCTATGGGGCAGGTCATGGTATCTCAAGGAGAGTTTAAGCCTCGGGTTTTTAATAGACCACATAGGCCATCATCTACCTACTCTACAGCAAGTGCTTCACCCCGATTCCAAGTGTTTAGGGGTAACCAATTTGGGCCAAGGAGCGAGATTCAAGGTTCACGGATAGCAGGGTATCAAGAACAAGGGACTATGAGTCAATCAAGACCTCCTCTTTAGCCATGTAGTCAATGTGGAAAGCTTCATTTAGGTGCATGTCGGTTTGGAATAAATGCTTGCTATTGGTGTGGTATGTCGGGGCACATGATAAGAGAGTGCCCACAAAGGGCTACGGGTAGTGTGACACGACCTACTGGATCAGCTGTTGCATCATCATCGTCGGTTCCTTTTCTAGGAAGGGGTGTACAACCTACTGGTCGTGGTAGAGGTAGTAAGGGAGCAGCTAGTTCTAGAGGGGCCCAAAATCATACCTATGCTTTAGCGGATCGACAGAATTCGAAGGCCTCTCTTGATGTGGTTACAGGTACATTATCCATTTTTTAACATAATGTATATGTATTAATTGATCCGGGCTCTACACTATCATATGTCACTCCATTGATTGCTGGAAAATTCAAAAGAATGCCAGAATTATTAGTTAAACCATTTGAAGTATCTACCCCAGTTAGCGAGTCTATTGTAGCTAAAAGAGTCCATCGTAATTGTATAATAACTGTTTGTGATCATGATACGTTGGTTGATCTTGTCGAACTAGAAATGGTAGATTTTGATGTTATATGGGTATGGATTGGTTGGCTTCTTGTTATGCCACAGTAGATTGCCGAACAAAGAAGATACATTTTCATTTCCCAAAAGAGATAGTCCTTGAATGGAGGGGTAATATTGGAGCGCCAAAAAGTAAGTTTATTTCTTATCTTAAGGCGAAGAAAATGATATCCAAGGGGTATATATGTCACCTAGTAAGGGTGAAAGATACAGATGTGGAGCCACCGACTCTTCAATCTGTTCCAGTGGTAAATGAATTCCTTGATGTATTTCCTGAAGATCTCTCAGGGTTACCATCAAGTAAAGGTCAGAGAAAGAGATATACCCAAGACATCTTTTCGAACACGGTACGGTCATTATGAGTTTTTAGTTATGTCCTTCGGGCTAACAAATACACCAACAGCTTTTATGGATCTGATTAATAGAGTGTTTAAGCCATTTTTAGACGTGTTCGTGATAGTGTTTATAGATGATATCAAGATCAAAAGAGGACCATACTAGTCACTTACGACAGGTGTTGCAGATTCTTCGTGATCGTAAGTTATTTGCAAAGTTCTCTAAATGTGAGTTTTGGTTAAAATCTATAGCATTCTTAGGTCATATTGTATCTGATGAAGGAATAAGGGTTGATACTCAAAAGATAGAAGCTGTGAAAAACTGGCCAAGACCTACAAAGCCTATAGAGATTCGTAGTTTCCTCGGATTGGCAGGTTATTTTAGAAGGTTTGTTGTGGGATTTTATTCTATTGCTGCACCTTTAACAAAGCTAACACACAAGGCAACCAAGTTTTAATGGAATGATGCATGTGAAAAGAGTTTCCAAGATCTGAAGAATAAGCTAACCTCTACACCCGTACTAGTACTTCCAGAAGGTACAAAAGGGTATGTGGTGGTTTGGGATGTGTATTGATACAACATGGTAAAATGATAGCTTATGCCTCAAGACAATTGCGGCCACATGAGAAAAATTATTTGACACATGATCTTGAGCTAGCAGCAGTAGTATTTGCTTTAAAGATATGGCGCCAGTGTATGGGGTTCATGTTGACATATATATCGACCATAAGAGTTTGCAATATATCTTTAAGCAAAAGGACCTAAATCTGAGGCAGCGGAGGTAGCTTGAACTATTAAAGGATTATGACATTGATATTTTATATCATCCGGGGAAACTAATGTGGTAGCTGATGCATTAAGTCGTAAGGCTATGGGGAGCACTTATGGCCACATAGAAAGACAAGGGATAGTCATCTATATCAACTAGCTAGCTTAGGGGTTCACCTTCTTGAAACCCCAAATGAAGGAGTTATTATGCAAAATGCGGTAGAATCTTCATTAGTAGCTGAGATGAAAGAGAAGCAGTATGCAGACCCAATTCTATTACAGCTTAAGGAGAATGTACAACAAGATATGACAGAGGCATTCGAGCTTACACAAGAAGGAGTGCTTCAGTGCCAAAACAGATTATGTGTTAGATGAGTTAAGAAGAAGCATTATGATAAAGGCACATCATTCAAGATATTCTATCCATCTGGGATCAACTAAACTGTACCATGATCTTAAAGGAATATATTGGTAGCATGAAGAAGAACATTGTAAAATTTGTAGCTCAATGTCCAAATTGTCAACAAGTAAAAGTAGAGCATCAGAAGCCTGGAGGTTATATGCAATGTATAAATCTTCCAGTCTGGAAGTGGGATATGATTAACATGGATTTCATCACAGGTTGCCTCGTACACTGCGAGAATTTGATTCCATATGGGTAATAGTTGACAGGCTTACCAAGTCAGCACACTTCCTACCGGTCAAGACCACTTATACAGCTGAAGATTATGCACTGCACAAAATTCCAATCTCTATTATATCAGACAGGGGAGCTCAATTTACTGCACACTTTTGAAAATCTTTTCAGAAGAGTTTGGGAACCCAAGTGAATTTAAGTACAACTTTTCATCCTCAAACAGATGGACAAGCAGAACGTACTATCCAAACACTTGAAGATATTCTACGAGCTTGTATATTAGACTTTAAAGGTAGTTGAGATAATTATTTACCTCTTATTGAGTTCAACTACAATAATAGCTATCATTCAATCATCAAGATGGCCCCTTATGAAGCTCTATACGAGAGAAAGTATAGGTCACCAATTGGGTGGTTTGAAGTAGGTGAGACTATTTTATTTAGACAAGGCCTTGTTCATCAATCCATGGAAAAGGTTAAGGTGATACAACAACGGCTAGGAGTAGCACAAAGTCGACACAAATCATATGCCGATGTTAGAAGAAGAGGGTTAGAATTTGCTATTGGTGATTGGGTATTTTTGAAAGTGTCGCCAATGAAAGGGGTGATGCAATTTGGAAAAAAAGGGAAAGCTAAGCCCACGCTATATAGGACCATATATGATTATCCGAAGATTTGGCCAAGTTGCATATGAGTTGGAACTACCCCAAGAACTCTCCACAGTTCATCCAGTATTTCATGTCTCAATGCTTCAAAAGTGCATAGGAGATCCGTCTCATATTACTCCTACTGAAGAAGTACAAGTTACGGAAGATCTCACCTATGAAGAAGTACCTATTGCTATTCTGGATCGATAGGTTAAAATGTTAAGAAATAAAGAAGTAGCTTCTGTAAAAGTACTTTGGAGGAATCAACAAATAGAAGAGATCACATGGGAAGCTGAGAAAATGATGAAATCTAAGTATCCTCAATTATTTGAAACTGAAGTGGAAGCCTTAGATGCTGAATTGGAGCAATAACAAGTAAGTATATATATATATATATAAATATGATACTACCATTCGAGGATGAATGTTCCTAAGGGGGAAAGGATGTCATGTAACACCCCGTACATTTCCAAAACTTATACGACCAACCTAGCATGGATAAAACTATTTAAATTTGAGATAATAAGTACATACTTAAGTGTAAAGTTAAAGTTAACTGGTAGATTAAGGTAGAAGGATTAAGATGTTGGAAAAAGGGGAGAACATAAATGAGGTACTTCCGTGATTTAATTAAGATAGTAGGTGATACAAGAAACAAAGAAACAAGATAAACAAAGATAAAAGGGATAGAAAGGTAGACACAAAAGTGGAATCAAAGGCAACCAATTCTATAGAAAGAAAAGACCTCCTTCAAATATCCAAATAAGCACCTAAACCTATGAGAAAGACCTCAAGGGAATTAGATTCCCAAGCAACCCTTCTTTCTAAACTTGAAACAATCAAAAGCTTCAACAAGCTCTCAAACTCTCAAAAGAGTATTTAATATTCAACATTCATCAAGATCCTCTACCCTAAAATGAGCTATTCTCCCTTATTTATAGCCTACACTAATAATTACAAAAATACCCTTAATGAAATAAGGGTCTTCTTTAGCATGAGGCTTGGATATCAAGAATAGTCACTTTACGTCTATAGCCTTTTTCTTCCCTTTTTGCCTTTCTTTCTTGTACTTCCACTTTAGCATATTCTCGAGCTTTAACTCTTTATTCCATGATAATGATGAGGATCGGCTTGCACCATTCTCCCTTTCTTGAAAAGGATTCGTCCTCGAATCCAAACCTAGCAAAACCATAAGGAAGACAAACAAGAACAAGGGCCTCATAGCATGAGGATTAGCACAAGGGTTAATAAATTCACCAACATGCCAAGGATGCACAAACTTGTTATATAACCAAACATCAACTTGTCTCATGAAGAAGAAATCTTCACATGTAGCACAAAGTACTTGGCTAGTCCAAGGATCAATAATTAAAGATATCATCAAGGAACCAATAGGTTTGAAACACCAACTAGGTATGCACACATTGGTTCTATACACAAAGCACAAATGATCTTCTATTTCAAGACAAAACCATTTTTGAGATAGATCCATGGCCAACTCCCACACATGCAAAGTGTCACCGGGGTCAAAAGGAAAGATTACCCATGCATCTTGATCAAGAAAACAACCATTTTCCCCAAATAAACTCCTATCAATATACGACGCACCCTCCCCACAAGAATGAACATCATCATATGCAAATAGATAGTAAAGAAAGGTATCATGCAAAACAACTTCATCTAAGGTGTCCTCACGTGTAAGATCACTAGAAGACTCAAGAATATCAAGTATACTATCAAGAATTGGAACACTCAAAGAAGAAGTAGCAATTGATGAACACACATCACCTTCCTTCTCAACATCCCATAGTGGGTTATCATACAAAGTATAGCTCTCATGAATAGCTACATTACAATCACTCTTCACACCACTAGGCACCAAACTAGGAGGGATCTCATCATCATCAAACAAGATATTATACTTAAAGTGAGAAGAATCAATGAAAGATGGAGAATTAAAGCATGTAATCTCATTCTCAAAAAGACAAATGTCATCTTTTAAGGCAGTTTCAAGCACATGAGTTCTATGAGCAAAACAAGCAATAGGATCTTCAATAAAAGATATGCTCAAAGAGTCACTCCTACGCAATTGATCAACTTCATCAATATTACCACTAACTTGACGCTCAATAAGAACATCACAAGATCCCTCAAGTAGTGTACTACACGCAAAAGCTAGTTGATCAATACCAATATCACTTGATAATGAACTATCATTCAAAACACATGTATCAACACTAGGTGGACACAAATTGATCTTACTAGAAGAATCAATTCGGTTATCAATAGGATCAACTAGTGTATCCACATTCTCAACAAGCACATTATCAAAACATGGCAAAGAATCACATGACAATGTACTATCATTCAAGTCACAAGTGTCAACACTAGGTGGACACAAATCGATTTCACAAGAAGAATCAATTCGGTCATCAATAGGATCAACTAGTGTATGAACACTCTCAACATAGATGTTATCACTATGTGGCAAAGAATTATTAAGTGCACATAAAGGCAAGCTATCACTCACACTTTGTTCATTTGAAAATTCGAAAGTGTCAAGTTTAGCTATTTTACCTTGAAGCTCACAAGAAAGGTCTTCTTTACCTTGGGATGAGAATCCCCTCAATGCATTGGTACACTCTTCAAGTCCGTGATGAGGATTAGGAAAAATTGGTGGAAAGATAAGTTGCAATCGATTAATTCGAGTACTCAACCGATACAACCGTCCTTCCATTCTGGTAGAGAGAGTGGTGAACAAGTTTAACAATTCACCCAAAGTTGGTTCCCCGATAGGAACTTGGTTTTTCTTTTCATGACCTTCCATTGTTACCTATTTAAGACACTCAACCAAAGCAAGCAAACATGTTAGGTTAGTTAAAATAGACTCACAATCACTCAAGAATCGCACCTTTATTTGTCTCACAAATTGCTTCGGCCAATGATTGCATCTTGTTTAGTCCAATGAGTTGCAAGGGTCCAATCTCTACTTGAGATCAAGAATGGATTCTTGTTGACTCGAGAAAGAAAGTGCAAAAGCTAAGGACGAGAACCAAGAAGTTTTCAAGAGAAAATAAAGAAGAAAAGCTAAAAGAAAGTAGCACAAAAAAAACGGACTCAAAGAAAACTAAGCAACAAAAGTAGAAAAATTACTTGTTGCTTAATTTGATGAATCAAAGAAATGATTTGATGTTTAAAACTAGTTAACAAGTGATTAAAGATGTTAATTACTTGTTAAATAGTTGAGGGATCGAAAGAGAAAGAGAACAAAAAAAGAAACACGAAATTTGGACACTTAGAAAATTTTTTAGGTCCAAAAAACTTTAGGACCCCCCAAAAAAAACTAAGTGTCAAAAACCTGCATTTTCAGCTCTCTGAAACTGTCCCACACGCGCTGCTGACGTGGCATGATGACGTGGCAATTTTTTTTTTTTTTTTTTTTTGCAAATTTTTTTTTTTTCTTTTTTCCACCAATGGACCTACAAACACTTTGACCAACTTTGACCTCAAAATTTTTGGATCAAAGTGTACTTTTTCTACCTTCTTCTTCAAGAACAATATGAAGATGCTCAAGAACACAAGAAAAAACTTCAATCTTCAAATGCTCATAACTTCTTCGTTTTTGCTCTAAATTTAATGAAATTTTCGCCCACGTGTTCCTTTCAATGCCACGAATAAACCCCACTAATTTTTAGCTTTCAAAATCAAGCCAAAAATAAACCCACTTTTCAAAATCCACAAAGTTTCAAAAGCTCAAAACTCTTTAATGGTATCTTCAATTCTACAACTCCGAATTGAACGAAATTTGAGATCTAGACTCACAAGATACTAGGGAATCAAGATCTAGTATCAAAAACAACAAATCAAAACAAAAAAAATTCGGATTTTTTTTTTTTTTTTTTTTTTTTTTGATTTTCAAGATAACAATCCCAAGATTGATTTTGTTGGAACAAAATCAAACCTCGCTTTGATACCAAATGATACAAGAAACAAAGAAACAAGATAAACAAAGATAAAAGGGATAGAAAGGTAGACACAAAAGTGGAATCAAAGGCAACCAATTCTATAGAAAGAAAAGACCTCCTTCAAATATCCAAATAAGCACCTAAACCTATGAGAAAGACCTCAAGGGAATTAGATTCCCAAGCAACCCTTCTTTCTAAACTTGAAACAATCAAAAGCTTCAACAAGCTCTCAAACTCTCAAAAGAGTATTTAATATTCAACATTCATCAAGATCCTCTACCCTAAAATGAGCTATTCTCCCTTATTTATAGCCTACACTAATAATTACAAAAATACCCTTAATGAAATAAGGGTCTTCTTTAGCATGAGGCTTGGATATCAAGAATAGTCACTTTACGTCTATAGCCTCTTTCTTCCCTTTTTGCCTTTCTTTCTTGTACTTCCACTTTAGCATATTCTCGAGCTTTAACTCTTTATTCCATGATAATGATGAGGATCGGCTTGCACCAGTAGGTGTATCACCTACTTAAACTATTGGACTGATTTGGACAGATTTAATAACCAAGTAGGTGTATCACCGACCTGGACCTTTTTTTGACCAAAATTGGCTAAGGGTGGTTGGAAAAGAGGCGGTCCAAGGAGGATATCCTCCACTTTACAAGCCTTGGTAAGTGTTTACCCTTGTAGATTAATGTAATATATGTATAATAAAGTGTGGAAGTCAGGTTGGTTATGTTTAAAATGTATAGAGCAGCCCCTTAATTAGTTGGCAGTCCACTTGTGTTAGTGTTACTGAATTTGTCTTCCTTGTGGTTTGAACTTGTATAGGGGCTTAAGGTGTTGAAGAAATTAAGTTAGGAGGATAAAATTTCAGTATATTAAACTGTGGTTGTTCCCCTAAATCGTTCCTAGTATGTATGGCTGGTAAATGGAACGTTTGGTATAGTGAAAAGAGAATATTCTCTTGCTATGTTAAACTGAATTTTGGAACTATTGTGGACTATTTTTGGTATGTTACTGTGGAAGGCATTAGGGTGACTTTATGGGATGAATATATGGAGTTTCTTTGGAGTGTAAATGTAAGGATAACTAGGTAGGTAATCCTATCGGTTTGTAACGTTTATGTCAACATATGGGCTGTTTTGGTAGCATTGTTGTGGTAAGGCAGTGGGCTGCCGTGTAGGAGCTGGAATAGACTTATGTGGAAGTATAAAGGAGGTTGGAATGAGATACTATGTGTTGGGGTGGTTGGACAAATTTTACTTCCCGTTAAGTAGTTAGTTACCACCTTGTAAACCTATAATGTGATTAGCTTTTAATGTAACTCCACTATGTACTTATATTGTAGAGTAACACATAAGGAAGGAGCTGAATTGTTGATAAAATCCAAATCTGGTCCAAACCGTTCACGAGAAGTCAAGCACGAGAACTCCAAGCGCTTCAAGGAATGTTCATGAAACGAGAGGTACTTGACGGCATCCCACTACCATCAAAAGGGTGCTATGTGGTGGTGATTAAATCTAAAGATGATCAAGGGGCTTTGGAGGGATCAAACGGAAGCCAAGGAGGGAAAAATAGCACTTGGAGTGCACTGGAAGGCTCACCTGTGGCCTTGACCTGCGTGGGTAGGTGCCCATCTGCGTGGGCAGGTGGCCTAGTTCGGCTGCCAAGTTAAATTTTAAAGGAATGGGTCACTTTTGGGCCCAAGTATGTAATAAATGACCCATGGGTATAAATACCCCAAACCATGCTTTATTTTCCTTAGTTTTTCTCTAATATTGATGAACAAATCTCTTGAGAGAGTTTTTGGTAAGCGTTTGTTGAAGGTTTTGCTTAGTAACGCCTAGTTTCGAGGGCGTTTCGATTCCCTCTTGGTCACCGTAGGAATTAGGTGTAGTTGGTGAATGTAATTTGAGGGTTCTAGGGTTTAATATATCCTATTGTTCTTGAATACTCATCTACTTGTGTCTAATTTTTCATCTATCTATTCATCTTTTCGGTTCTTAGTTAAATTCTAGTTTTCATAGTTTTTCGGTTATCAATTGTTGTAGTCACGTGGTGTGAAGTTAAGGTATGTAAGGTTACTCTTTTTCGTATCCTTTGGCATCATATATTGTCCACCTAGCTAATGACCTTGTTTGCACTCCAAAATGTTCTAAAGTGCCTCAATATATATTTACTATCAAATTTAAGATGCTCTCTTATGTTGTTCCAAAAAGGATCCATAATGTTATAACCACCACTATAACAACTTCAAAGATTAAATAAAGTAAGCAACTCAATATGGTTATGTTCGGGTGGCAGCTCGAGGGGGCTTAAAGCCCAGCATAGAGATGATCCCAATTTATTATATATGGGTGGCAGCTCGAGGGGACTTAAAGCCCAGCATAGAGATGTTCCCACACTATGTTACCACTATATGTATGGCATGGCTGATAAAGACAAGAAAAGTAAATAAATAAAAAGAGAAGTAATGAATGTAATGTATACGGTTCCACGATTGCAGTAAAGGTGGTTTATCAGTATTATCTATTCACTGGTAGCTGATTCCATTTGAGTTCTTATATTTTATACAGTTACTTTTAGCCTTATATACTCAGTACATTCTTTCGTACTGACGTCCCTTTTGCGGGACCCACCTTTCATGCTACAGGTACAGGAGCTAGTAGGTCTCTCCAATAGGAGCACAGGATGACTAAAGGCTATTGGTGAGCTCCAGCTTGATTCGGGGCTTTTTGAGTCAGTTGTATGTATTTTTGGTATTGTATAGCAGTGATGTGTAAGGCGGGGGTTTGTCCCGACGTTAGCTAAGTCCATGAGTTTGTTTGTGGAGGCCTTGTAGACATTATAAAGTCCAGCATGGTAGTGGTTCGTCTTTTAGATGTTGTGGCCCCAACGGCCAAGTCTTGTATATCTATTTGGTATCCACATACTAGGTTTACTTTACTGATATATCATGTCCATACACTACAGCATATCTGTTAGCTCAATTACATGCATAAGAAATACATGAACGTAGGTTGGTTCTCTCGGGCCTTACGGCTCTGGGTGCCAGTCCGCCTAATGGGATTTGAGGCATGACAAAAGATAGCTTGGAGTCAAGGGAACCATTGGAGAGGCCATCGGGGAGCTAAACAATAACCTGGGGCCACCTGCGCCCTGACCTGCGGCCATAGGTTATCCACCTGTGCTAGCAGGTGGACATTTTAGCCTGTCCAGAGGCACCTGCGGCCTCACATGCACCAGCAGGTTCCCCACCTGCGTGGGCGAATGCCCAATTTTCTAAAATGGGTTACTTTTGGGCCCATTAAATGTAATAAAAGGCCCAAGGCTATAAATACTAGTTTCCTTTTCATTTTCCTTAGTTTTTTTTTATGATATTGATATTGTAAGACGAAAAGCTTAGGTTGACTTTTGCCTAGAAACGGTGGTTGCGAGGGGGTTACGATTCCCTCCTGATCGTTCGTAGGAGATTAGGTTCTTGTTGATAATCAAATTAGGGGTCTTTGAATTTAAGATATTCATTGGTTCCTATTTTCTTATCTTCTTGTGTCAATCTAACTATCTTTATCTATCTATCCTTTATTTTTTCGCATTTCAATTCTAGCATTTCTTTAGTTTTCATGTTTGATTTTAACTTTCGTATTTTAGGGGTTATCAGCCCTCAAGAAGAGCTACATCATTAACATGATCTACACCACTAGGTAGTGGACTAGGAGTGATTTCATCATCTTCAAACAAGATACTTAAAGAGAGAAGGATTAATCCATAAAGGAAAATTAGAACATGTAAGTTCACTCTCAAAAAGACAATTATCAAGTTTCAAAGAAGTTTCACATGCATGATCATCCCTATGAGCCAAGCAAGCAATAGGATCTTCATTAAGAGGCATGCTCAAAGGGTCACTCCTATTCAATTGACCAACATTAACAACATCATCACTAACTTGAGGTTCACTAATCACATCACAAACACCCTCAAGTAATGGACTAGATTCACACACAAGTTGATCAACACCATTTTCACAAGACAATGTACTAGCATTCAACATAAAGGTTTCAACACTAGGTGGACTCAAATTAATCTTACAAGAAGAGTCAATTCGGTCATCAATAGGATCAACTAGTGTATCCGCACTCTCAACATGTACATTATCATCACGAGGTAAAAAATCATTAGGCTCACATATGGATAAACTATCAATCACACTCAATGGTCTACTAGCCACACAATGATCTTTCACATTTATTAAAGTGCAAGAGTTAGCTTTGTTACCTTGGAACTCATGAGAAGATTTTTCTTTACCTTGGGGTAAGGCTCTTACTTTCGAGGGGTAGGAAACTATCTTATCCATCACATTCGTAGATGTCGACTCCTTGTTGGAAACTTGTGTTTCTTCATTCTCCACGATCATACCTACACAAGTTTCCTCACTAAGAGAAGGACAAAATAAAGAGTTAGATTGAAGTTGTGGTAACCCCCTCACTTCACTCCTCATAACCTCTCCTTTTTCCTATCTTGGGTTACCACTTTGCACTCCCTTACTCCTCTCAATCTTTTGTCTCTCATTATCAAGGGGCTTGGAGTAATTGGTCACATTTTCTTGAGGCTTGGGAAGGGTAGGTGGAAAGAGATGATTTCCTCATTGGTCCACTACAATCTTAGGCCAATTTTGCTCATTTGAGACTCTATGTTTCCCAAATCAATTAGCGCCCAAGAATAAGTGTCCAAAGTCCAAGGGAAATATATCACACCACACCTCCTCATAGTACTCATTTCGGGTGAAGGAAACCTTCACACTCTCAGACACCCTATATGATACAATCCAAATATGGTCCAAACTGTTCACTAGAAGTGAAGCACGAGAGCTCCAAGCGCTTCAAGGAATGTTCATGAAATGAGAGTTACTTGACGACATCCTACTACCATCAAAAGGGTGCTACGTGGTGGTGATTGCATCTAAATAAGATCAAGGGACCTTGGAGGGATCAAACGAAAGCCAAGAAGGGCAAAATGGCACATGGAGTGCACTGGAAAGATCATCTGTGCTCGCAGGTGAGCCATATGCGTGCGCAAATAGTGGCCAGTTGCACTTACGACCCTGAACTGCATGGACAGGTTCCCATCTGCGTGGGTAGGTGGCCTATTTTTGATGCCAAGTTAATTTTTAAAGGAATGGGTCACTTTTGGGCCCAAGTATGTAATAAATGACCCATGGGTATAAATACCCAAACCATGCTTTATTTTTCTTAGTTTTTGCTTGAATATTGATGAACAAAGCTCTTGAGAGAGTTTTTGGTAAGCGTTTATTGAAGGTTTGCTTAGTAACGTGTGGTTTCGAGGGCGTTTTGATTCCCTCTTGGTCACCGTAGGAATTAGGTATTAGTTGATGAATGTAATTTGAGGGTTCTAGGATTTAATATATCCTATTGTTCTTCATTACTCATCTTCTTGTGTCTAATTTTTCATCTATCTATTGATTATCTTTTCGGTTCTTAGTTAAATTCTAGTTTTCATAGTTTTTCGATTATTATTTGGTACTGATACAAGCCAAATCGGCATAAACCTTTTAAGGACTATAATTCAAGGCCGACACAAAGGGATCCTATCCATGATCATGTCAAGGATACAAGGATACATTTGGAGGACTCTTTTTAAGATCCCAAGAGTTCAATACCATGTGTGGAGGGTAGCTTGGAGTCAAGAGAAGCAAATCACCTCGATACCTCTACTAGAAGGCAAGCACGAAAACTACAAACACTTCGAGGTTTATTGATGAAGTTAGATGTGTTTTAAACCATCTTGACACCATTTAAGGAGTGTTGTGTGATGCCCAATGCATTCAAGATGGATCAAAAACCATTGGAGAGGTTGTCGGAGAGTTAGGAGGAGCCAAATGGTGACCTGGGGCCACCTGTGCCCTGACCTGCTGCCGCAGGTCATCCACTTGCGCCAGCAGGTGGATTCCAGTGGCACCTTCGGCCTCACATGCGCCAGCAAGTGCCCTATCTGCGTGTGCGGATGCCCTAACTTGCTGAAATGGGTCACTTTTGGGCCCATTAAATGTAATAAAAGGCCCAAGGCTATAAATAATAGTTCCTAGCTTTATTTTCCTTAGTTTTTGATGAATATTAATGTTATGAAACTCTTGAGAGAGTGTGAGGGAGTTACGATTCCCTCAAGGTCTTCGTAGGAATAGGGTGCTTAGTGCAGGATTTATCAATTGAAGTTTTAGGGTTTAACATACCCTTTGGTTTCATTGATTTCCTCTTTTTGTGTCTTATTATCTATCTTAACTCTATCCTTTATTTTTCGTATTTTCAATTTCTATCGTTTCCATTAGTTTTTGTGGTTGATTTTAACTTCCGTATTTTGGGGGTTATCATTTGGTATCATAGCCGATCTTGAGTCCGTCCCCACGAATTCAATCTTGGGTTGTGATATTGAAGAAAATCGAAAATCAGAAAAAAAAAAAAAAGGTGAAAAATCTAAAATTTTCGTTTTTAGAAATTTCCAAAAAAATTTCAAGTTTTGTTTTGGAGTTTTCTTGAAGTTTCAACACTAGATTTTCTTCCTCTAGTGTTATTAGAGTTGGAATCTTGAGCTTTGGATGTGTTTTGAGTAGATTTGAAAAAATCCTAATGTTGTGTTCTTGAGTTTGAAGAAAATTAAAAAAGGGTTTCTCGATCTTGTAATTTTGGTGTGGATTTAAGGGTTGAAAATAGTTGGAAAACATTTCCCAAACCAAAAGAACCCTAAATTTGAAAGTTAGTGCTATTTGGAGAAGTTTTGAAGATCCAACAATTTTGGGTTTGAAGCTTGAAGAAATATTCAAATGAGTTTGAAAAATCTGGAAATTTTGGTTGGAATTTGAGGCCTAAAATCACTTGGGTTGTGTTCGTGAGGTTGAAAGGAGTTCGGGTTTAAAATTTCGTGGGTTTTCGAGCAAAAATGAGGGAGTTATGAATTTTGGATCTTCAAATTGTTCTTCATGTTCTTGAAGAAGTTCATATCTTCAAGAGAAAGATTCATACAAAAGGTGTGCTAGATCCAAAAGGGAAGAAAGAGAAAAGTGTTTGGGTGTTAGTACAAAAGAATATTCAAAAGAAAAGAGAATATTCTAAGAGAGAGAACCCAAAAGGACCCACAGAAAGGACAAAATCGGAGCATCCAGTGAAACTGTCCAGGGCATCTGCGCCCACCATCTGCGTCCGCAGATGGCACCTGCGGTCGCATGTGGCAGCGCAGGTCACTCCAACAAGGATCTGTCTCCACCTGCGTTGGCCCATCTGCGTGGGTAGGTCATGGCCTGCGTCCGCAGGTCATTCCAGTGTACCAAAACAATCCGAAATCTCATTTTACTTAGGTTCCATTATCTTAGTTTCAATTCTTGATTCTTTATTTCAATTTTTGATTCCTAAACTAATTTTCAACTAGTAATTATCCTACTTAGTTGTTAATTAGTTCTTGAGTCCTATTTCCTTCTTCGTCCCTTTTCTTTGTGTGCTTTTCTAGTTTTTGTTTCATAGTTATTTCTTGATTCAAGTACTAAATTTGTAATCGAGTCGTCCGTCCTTCCCTTAACAAGAATCTATTCTGGCCAAGAGTAGAAATCGACCCCTTGTGAGCTACCAAAGTATAGGCAAACGACAATATAAGCCGCTCTAATTGTGAGGCAATTGCTAGTGCTAATTCAACACGAGTGGTTGTGCGCTTTTATTTTGCTAATGCTAACGTTGTTTATTGTCTTTGTTGAGTGCCTTAATTGCTAGGTACAATGGCTTCGAAGAAAGAAACTCAAATTCCCATGAGAAGTGACACGTCGAAATCTATATGGGAAAAGGTTGAGTGCATGAACCATACAATGGGAGAAAAGGAAGGTCGTTTAAACTCCATGCTTGGTATCATGTCAAGCATGGTTGGTGAAATGGCGAACATTGAGGAGTCCTTTGATTCCATGGATTCTACTTCCCAAACCAACTCACAAGTATCACCACGTGGGCAAGTCCAAAGTTCCTCAATCCGAAAATGTAATTTGGTGATCTTGGAAGGAGATGGTGATCAATTGGAGTTAGATTGGAGTTTATCTCATGCATTAAGACACGTAGTGTGGGAACCTTCGAAAGGGGAACTTGACCAAAGTAAAAACCTATGTCATACAAGGTTCGAGATCATGGGAAATGTATGTTCCTTAGTCATTGATGGGGAGAGAAGCATTAATGCCGTGTCTTGTGCACTTGTTAATGTAATGAAACTTCCCACACAAAGGCACCCTAAACCTTACTAGCTCCAATGGTATGAAGAGAATGGTTCAATAGAGGTGACCGAGCAAGCAATCATTAACTTTAGAGTGGGCAAGTATCAAGATGAAGTACGATGTGATGTAATGCCCATGAGATCATGTCATATGTTGCTCGATAAGCCATGGAAAGTTGATTGGTCGGTTCAACATCGAGAGAAGTCCAATAAATACGTACTTGTATTTGGAGGACAAAAGCATAGTCTTGAGCCTTTGACACCCAAGCAAGTGAGTAGGGACTACGAGCTAATAAAAGGGTTCCGGGAAGTATTGAAGAAGGAGGAAGTAGAGAAGAGGGAAAGGGAATTGTCCCTTGAAAAAGAAAGGAAGGCTTGGCTCAAAGAGGAGAGTTGATTAAGATTGATGAGCCAAGTACTTGCTTGAAAGAAGTGGGCAAGGAACACTTCATTGTGGGACTTGTCAACACTAATCCCTTGCTGCCCACTAACCTTGATGCTAGCCTTTTACCTAGTATCACCCCTTCTCTTGTGCAGGTACATGAACTTCCAAAGGAGGACCCAAGGAGAGTTCCTTACTAACATATGCTTGAAGACCTAACAAAGTTCTTGGCTAAGAATTCCAACTTCGGGAAGAGTAATGAGGACTTCCCAAAGGAGAAAATGAGCTCCCATGTTGAACACCAAGGTGAAGACCATACTTTGTATGAGCCACAAGGTAACAATGCTAACCCTTGCACTTCTCTAAACTTGGAATGTCTTGATGTGGCTAATAGCCAAGTGAGTGTAATTGGTGGCTTGTCTAATGTGGAGAATAATGAGTCTTCCCTTTGTGATACTCTTGATAGCACTATGTTGCATGATGATCAAGTTCGTGTTGTGAGTTTGCAAACACTAGTTGATCCTATAGATGACCGAATTAACTCTTCTAGCAAGATCAATTTGTGTCCACCTAGTGCTAGCACTTATAACTTGAATGAGGTCCCATTGCCATGTGATAAGAGTATTCACACACTAGTTGACCCTTGTGAAAATCAAGGTGAGTCTATGTTGGCATGTGAAGGGCCTACAACTAATGAAGGTGTGTGCATTGATCAACTTGCTTGTGAACCTAATCCACTACTTGAGTGTATGTGTTGTGTGCTTGATGAGCTTCAAGATAGTGATGTTGTTGATAAAGTTGATCGTGTGAATAGAAATGATTCTTTGAGCATGTCATGTGATGAAGATCCTATTATTAGTCTTGCTCATAGATATCATGTGAATGAGGATGTAGTGAGAGATGACATGTATCTTTTTGAGAGTGAGCTTGCATGTTTTGATTCCTTACCTTTGGTTATTGATCCTCTCTCAAAGAAAGATGTCTTGTTTGAAAATAATGAGATCACTCCTTGCATGACACCTAGGGTTGTGCAATGTGATGTGCTTAAAAAGAAGGATGGTATGAAGATTCACTTGTTATCTTATTTCTTAAAATCCATTAAGAATATAGGATTGAGTAAAGATTGTTCTAACTATCCAATGTTTGATAGTGATCTCTTACTTGTGGAAAAGAATGATCAATTGGGTGAAGATAGTCTTGATTTGCGTGAATATTTGAGGAACCCAACTAATGATTGTTCTTATGAAAATAATTTTGATAGTGATCCTTTGTATCCCCACCCTTTTTTGGTAAATGTGAGGATGAATTGTGTGATTCTTGTAATGACTTGAGTCATGACCTCATTGATGTTGGTGGTGGTTTGTGTCTACTTGAGGATTCCTCCCTTGAAAAAGGTGTTATTTGCCTAGAAATTACTTCTACTTCTTCTTTGTGTGCTTCCTTTATCGAAGATACTCATGGTAATGATCTTGAATCTAATAGTGAGTACATGCATGACGACACCTTAGTTGAAGTTAACTTGGGTGACACCTTTCTCTACCCTCTCTTTGCTTATGAAATTGTCAATCATAGCGTAGAGGGTATGTATATTTGTGAGGTTGACACCCTTGGGGAAAATGGGTATTGTCTTGACCCATGTTCTTGGATATTTCTCCCATTTGACCCCGGTGACCTCTTGGAATGTGGTGGTTGTTATACACCCAACTTAGGTGCTTGGTCAAGATGATAAGCCAAATTTAATTGAGGTTGTTGGTATTCTTCCCTATGATGAAAAGTCTTTCTTGAAGATTTACAATCTACTTGATGGACTCAAGTTGTGAATGGGAGACATGTCCAACAACGATGAGTGTTCTTTAAAGAAGGGGAGTAATGAAATGGTCCAAGAGAATTCGCCATTGTGTGTTTCCATCCTTGACCAAGGTTTTATGACTTGTAGGTCAAAGAGTGAGTTTTCTCGTGAAAGCACTTTGGTTGAATTCCATTCATGTAATACCGTTCTTTGTTGCTCGATTGAAATTGATGATCCCTTTCTCAAAGGTGGTATCATTCTTGAGAACCCCAGGGCAAATGTGTCATTGCCACTTTTGGGTGATGCTTATATACTTGCATCCTTCTTTGACACACTTGTGCTTAAGTTGTGTGGACCACAACTTGTGGATGCTAAGTTGATTACTTGTTTGTGGGAGAGTCCATGGTTGTTAAAGACTTCTTGCCACCTTCATAAGGTTGGGCAATTTGAAGTGTCAAGTGGGACTCTTGGAAGCATGCTTATCATCAAAAGAGGGAACCAAATTCCTTGGGAGAACCACTTGTCTTGGATTCATTTGTTGTATAAAAGGCTCTCCATTGTCCCTAGTAGCATGATTCCATTGTTGAACTTCTTTCCCTTGGGGGGTTGTTTGGAAAAGAGAGGTTCTATGTGCTTGAAATGCCTCTTTCTCTCTTTGTGTGATCCTATTCATGAGCACACCTTGGTTGGGATTAGTGTCCTTAGCACCTTTCTTTATTACCTTTTTGCATATGATGTTATTCATAACCATGTTAAATCAATATCTTATGTGGGCATGAATTGCTTAGGGAGGAAAAATATCATGTGCCAAAATGAATTGAATCCATCCTTGAGTGTATTAGTTGCTAATTCTCTTGAGTCATATGGTATTCTTATAGATGGCAATGCCATGGATGAGATTTCTATGCTTAATTCCTTTCTATACTACCTCTTTGCTTATGATGATGTCCATGCTAGTCGTGGAATTATTTTATCTAGAGGTAGGCCCTTTGGTTGGTCCACTTGTTTGAGTAATGGTGCAATGTGGGTCTCTTATATCTTTGACCCCAGAAAACTCATGTGGACTTTTGAACCATTGGTGTCACCACCTTTGGTGTGGTATCTTGGAGAGGTATTGAAACAATTGTGTCGTATAGCTCCAAAAATGAATGTGATCTTACCTACTTGGTTTGTTGATGCCATTACGACCTTTGTGTTTTCCTTATCTCTTGGTATTCTTCATAGCCGATTCCTTTGTACCATTTTCAATAAGCTTTTTATGTTAAACACAAAGGATCCTTGGTTATATGTTAAGTGTGTTCCTCCTTAGCTTGGTGATAAACTTGTTGTTGCTAACCCTAACCCTCATGCCATGAGGATACTGTGCTTGCTTGTTTTCCCTATGGTTTTGCAGGATTTGGATTCGAGGTCGAATCCTTTTCAACAAGGGGAGGATGATACAAGCCAAATCGGCATAAACCTTTTAAGGACTATAATTCAAGGCCGACACAAAGGGATCCTAGCCATGATCATCTCAAGGATACAAGGATATATTTGGAGGACTCTTTTCAAGCTCCCAAGAGTTCAATACCATCTTTGGAGGGTAGCTTGGAGTTAAGAGAAGCAAATCAACTCAAGACCTCTACTAGAAGGCAAGCACGAAAACTACAAATACTCCGAGGTTTATTGATGAAGCTAGATGTGTTTTTAAACCATCTTGACACCATTTAAGGAGTGTTGTGTGATGCCCAATGCATTCAAGATGGATTGAAAGCCATTAGAGAGGTCGTCAGAGAGTTAGGAGGAGCCAAATAGTGACCTGGGGCCACCTACGACCTGACCTGCGACCGTAGGTTATCTACTTGCGCCAGTAGGTGGCTTCCAGTGGCACCTGCGGCCTCACATGCGCCAGCAGGTGCCCCATCTGTGTGGGCGGATGGCCCAACTTGCTGAAATGGGTCACTTTTGGGCCCATTAAATGTAATAAAAGGCCCAAGGCTATAAATAATAGTTCCTAGCTTTATTTTCCTTAGTTTTTGATGAATATTAATGTTATGAAACTCTTGAGAGAGTGTGAGTGCTTGGACAAGCGTATGTTGACTTTTGCCTAGAAACGGGGTTGCGAGGGAGTTACGATTCCCTCAAGGTCTTCATAGGAATAGAGTGCTTAGTGTAGGATTTATCAATTGAAGTTTTAGGGTTTAATATACCCTTTGGTTTCATTGATTTCCTCTTTTTGTGTCTTATTATTTATCTTAACTCTATCCTTTACTTTTCGTATTTTCAATTTCTATCGTTTCCATTAGTTTTTGTGGTTGATTTTAACTTCTGTATTTTGGGGGTTATCAGTATCATAGCCAAGCTTGAGTTCATTCCCACAAATTCAATCTTGGGTTTTGTTACCAAAAAATTAAAAAAAAAAAAAAAGGTCCAAAAATGTTTTTCAGAAAATCCTAATTTTTTTTTGTTGTTTTGAGTCTTGTTTGAGTTTCTATTGTTAGATTTGTCTCCTCTAACAATATTTAGGTCGGAATCTTGAGATTTAACCTTGATTTGAGGTGATTTAGAGAAAAACCCCGTTGATGAACTTGTGTTCTTGAGCTTGAAGAAATAGAAAAGTGGGTTTTTAGATCTTGTTGATTTGGTGTGGATTTGAGGGTTGAAATTTTTAGAAAAGTGTTTCTCACATTGAAGGGGCCCCAGATCTGAAGTTTCATGGATTTCCGAGCCAAAATGAATTAGTTGGAAAAATTTGAAGTTCTTGGTGTTCTTGAGGATCTTCAAATCTTCAAGAAGAAGAATCCTCAAAAAGGTGTTGTTTGATCCAAGAAAGAAAGAAGAAAGGAAAGAAAAGTTGTTGGTACAAAGGGATATCCAAAAGGAAAAAGAATATTCTAAGAAAGAGAGTCAAAGAGGGCCCACATGAGAGAGATTTTCAGAGCTTCCAGGTGCACTGCCTGGCCTCACCTGCGCCCAACCTGCGCACACAAGAAGGCCATTTGCGGCCGCAGGTGACTAACGTAGGTCACCTGCTGAGTTTCTGTTTTCACCTGCGTTTGGTCACCTGCGTCGGCAGGTCACAAGCTGCGTCCACAGGTCAACCAAAATGCATCTCAATACTTAAAAATCAACTTTGCTCAGGTTCCATCCTTTTAGTTTCATCCCTTGATTCCTAATCTCAATTCTCGATTCTACAACTAATTAACAACTAGTAATTCACCTACTTAGTTGATTGATTAGTTCTTGAGTTCATTTTCTTTCTTTGTCTTATTTCTTTTTGTGCTTTTCTAGTTTTCTTTTAGTTGTTAATTCTTGATTCAAGTCCGTAAATATTTCTTTTGAGTCTTTCAAACAAGAATCCAATTCGATCAAGAGTAGAGAATGACACCTCAACTACCACCCGGAGAATAAGCCAATCTTCAACATTTACGAATCCAAGTGTGAGGCATACAAAGGTGTGTAGAGTTGTGAGGTTCTTTATCTAACGCTAACTTGATTGTTGTTTATGTTTAGTGTCTTTTTCTAAAAGGTACAATGGCCTCGGAGGGTGAGACACCACCAACTAGGGATGTCAACACTTCAAATGCAATCTTGGCGGCAATTGAATCATTAAACCGTCAAATAGAATCCATGGACGGTAGAATGGGAGCCTTGGAAGGTCATATGACCACACTCCAAGGAAGTGTGTCTACCATGGGTGGAAAGATAGTGAACATGGAAGGTCGTCTAAACTCCACCCAATCCACTCCTCAAAACTACCATGCCTCATCTAGTGGACATGCTCAAGACACATCCGCTGCTATCTTCCGGGAAACACTCCACCAAATGTTCAATCCACCGAGACAAATACAAGAAATACTTTGAAGGCGAGGAGAAAGTATGTGATATAAGATCAAGTCCACAATATGGAGATTTCAGGAACAACAACAAGAAGACCCAAGAAACACAAGATTAACAAGTTAAACAACAATGCTAGTGAATCGAAAGAGCCCCACACGGCTTCACTAGATTTCAAGATTTCAAACACAACAACAACAAGATAATAAAAAGATAATTAACTTGACATATAATATTCAAGAGACTAAGAACCCTAACATCAAGAAAGGACCCTAAGACTAATGAATATAAACACCAAGTTCTTACTTAGACCAAGAGGAACTCAATGACCTGAAGATCCTTGTTTCTAGCCAAAATACAACACAAGTGTCTCTCTTCTTGTGGGCTGTTTTGAGAGAGAGAGAGAGAACCTAAAATATTACAAGTCTTGTGATTCAAAATATTAATGGAAGAACTACTCAAATAACCCTAATATGTTCTATTTATATTACAAGGCAAAATGAAGCAAAATGACTAGCTTGCCATTGTCTAGGCTGCCGCCCTTTGGAGTGTAAGTTATTACACTTCAAGGTCCCACTTCACACTTAAAAACATTTAGATCCTTTGGAGACTCAATGACCAACTCACACACGGCCATTTGCATGAACAAGGCTTGGAGTTTTCGTAATTCCCGAGCTTGGCTTCGTGTGAAAGGTCGTGTACTTGTGGAGCTTGTCCCAACCGTATTATCCTCTCCATCTTGAGAGGAATTTGACCTCAAATTCAGCATTTGGTTATCGTCAACCGCACTCACGAGAGAGAGATCACAAACGTGGAAAGTGTGGTGCACTTGATATTCCGGTGGAAGGTCAATCTTGTAGGCGTTGTCATTGATCCTCTCAAGTAATTGGAAGGGACCATCACCCCTAGGAATTAATTTGGACTTTCTTTGGGATGGAAACCGATCCTTCCGAAGATGCACCCACACCCAATCTCTCGGTTCAAGAACGAATTTCTTTCTTCCCTTGTTGGCCCTCCTTGCCATGTCTTGGTTTTTCTTCTCAAGTTGAAGCCGCACCTTCTCATGTAACTTCTTCATAGAATCTGCCCGCTTGCTTCCATCTAAGCTAATCATGAGATCACTTGGCAAAGGCGTTAAATCCAAAGGGGTGAGGGGGTTGAGGTCGTATACACACTCAAAGGGAGTCATTCCCGTACTTGAGTGTATGACACGGTTATAGGCAAACTCAATCAATGGTAAGTGCTCTTCCCAAGAAGTAATTTTTCCCTTAACCATGGAACGTAAAATAGCACCCAAAGTCCTATTTACTACTTCCGTTTGGCCATCGGTTTGTGGGTGGCATGACATAGAGAACAACAACTTGGTACCAAGCCTACCCCACATGGACTTCCAAAAGTGGCTTAGGAACTTAGAGTCCCTATCACTCACAATGGTCCTCGGGACACCATGCAATCTAACAACATTATCAACAAATAACGAGGCCATGCTAGGGGCGTCATCACATTTAGAGCAAGGAATAAAGTGCGCCATTTTAGAAAACCGGTCGACTACAACAAAAATACTATCCCGACCTCGTCGAGTCCTTGGCAGCCCCAACACAAAATCCATAGATATATCAAGCCAAGGACGTAGAGGAGTGGGTAGCGGGGTGTACAACCTGTGAGGTAGGAGCCGAGATTTGGCTCTCTTGCATTCTACGCATTGGCCGCAAATCCTAGCCACATCCTTGCGCATTTTTGGCCAATTGAATTGCTCCTCCAATATTCTGAAGGTCTTTTCGACCCCAAAATGACCCATTAGACCGCCATCATGTGCTTCCCTCACAAACAATTCTCTCCAAGAGCTAGAGGGCACACACAATCGTCTACCTTTAAATAAGTAACCATCAAACATCGCATAGGGATTCGAACCCCTAGCCGAATTCCACTTGTCCCTACCCAAGTCTTCGTATTCCCTAAAGATAGGAGCAAAGTGAGGGTCCTTGGGATACAACTCTCTTAAACTCTCAAAACCCATCAATTTTGTTGACAAAGTGGACACAAGCGCATGTTTTCTAGACAAAGCATCGGCTTCTACGTTGTCCTTACCCTTTTTGTATTGGATAACATAAGGGAAGGTCTCAAGGAACTCAATCCATTTGGCATGTCATTTGTTAAGCTTGTCTTGGGCCTGAAGATGCTTTAAGGATTCATGGTCCGTTCGGATCACGAACTCCTTAGGCCATAAGTAGTGTTGCCAAGTGGCCAAGGCTCTAATCAAGGCATACAACTCTAAATCATACGTGGAGTAGTTTAGAGTTTCTCCTTTGAGCTTTTCTCTAAAGTAAGCAATGGGTTTCAAATCTTGCATCAAAACAGCCCCTATGCCTACTTTACTCGCATCGCACTCGACCTCGAAGGTCTTATCAAATTTGGGCAATTATAACAAGGGTGCGGAGATGAGCATAGCTTTCAAGGCTTCAAATGCCTTAGCTTGCTCTACACCCCACTTGAAGGGTTGTTCTTTCCGAATGACCTCGGTCAAGGGGGCGGCTATGGTGCTAAATCCTTTGACAAACCTTCTATAAAAACTAGCCAACCCGTGGAAGTTTCTTACTTCTCCAACGGTTTGTCGGATTGGCCAATTTTTGATAGCATTTATCTTGGATTCATCCACTTCGACCCCTCTTAAACTAACAACAAAACCCAAGAAAACAACTTCATTAACGTCAAAAGAGCACTTTTCCAAATTTGCATACAATATTTCCTTTCTAAGGACATCAAGCACACATTGTAAATGCATCACATGCTCTTCTAAAGACTTACTATACACCAAGACATCATCAAAGTAGACAACAACAAACTTTCCAATAAATGGCCTCATCACATGATTCATTAGCCTCATAAAAGTACTTGGAGCATTTGTTAGGCCGAATGGCATAACCATCCATTCATAGTGACCAAACTTGGTCTTGAAGGCAGTTTTCCATTCATCACCGAGTTGCATTCTTATTTGGTGATAGCCACTCCTTAAATCAATCTTGGAAAACAAACATGAACCATTCAACTCATCTAGCATGTCATCTAACCAAGGAATAGGGTGGCGATATTTTAGCATAATTTTGTTGATGGCTTGGCAGTCCACACACATGCACCACGTTCCGTCTTTTTTGGGCACTAATAGCACCGGAACCGCACACGGACTCATGCTCTCCTTGACATACCCTTTGTTGAGGAGCTCCTCAACTTGACGTTGTAATTCCTTGGTGTCCGTAGGGTTGCTCCTATAAGCCGGCTTGCTTGGCAATTGTGATCCCGGCACAAAGTCAATTTGGTTCTCAATTCTCCGAAGCGGGGGTAATCCTTGCGGAAGTTCCTTAGGGAATACATCCTCATAATCCTGCAACACACAAGAAATCAAAGGGGAAATGGAAGAATTAGTGGGGTTAGTATTAAAACAATGAGCCAAGAGTAACATAGGTGTGTCCTCATCATGATCCACGAAGAGTTCCTTCTTCCTAACCAACATCACCATGTTTTTCGTCCCCTTTGCCGTTGAGGCAGCCTTGGATGACCCCACTGCCCCACCTACGGAATTCCCTCCCTTCTCTCTCTTTTCGGATTTCTTTCCGTTTTCCTTCAATTCTCTCATCTTTTGATGCCACGCATTTACTTGGGAAGGTGAAAAAGGATGAAGTGTAACCTTTCGACCATCCTTCTCAAGTGTATATCGATTGGACCTCCCATCGTGTTTGGTAGACCTATCATATTGCCAAGGTCTACCTAGAAACAAGTGGCATGCTTGCATTGGTATCACATCACAAAGCACTTCATCGTGGTGGTTTCCCACCTTAAACTGTATCACACATTGCCTTGCGACCCTTAATTCACCACAATCATTCAACCATTGTAACTTGTAAGGACTAGTGTGCGGGGTAGTTGGTAATTTCAAGAAATTTACCATAGCATTACTTACAACATTTGTACAACTACCACTATCGATCACCAAGGTACACACACTCCCCTTTATAAGACATTTAGTATCGATCACCAAGGTACACACACTCTCCTTTGAGCTTTTCTCTAAAGTAAGCAATGGGTTTCAAATCTTGCATCAAAACAACCCCTATGCCTACTTTACTCGCATCGCACTCGACCTCGAAGGTCTTATCAAATTTGGGCAATTATAACAAGGGTGCGGAGATGAGCATAGCTTTCAAGGCTTCAAATGCCTTAGCTTGCTCTACACCCCACTTGAAGGGTTGTTCTTTCCGAATGACCTCGGTCAAGGGGGCGACTATGGTGCTAAATCCTTTGACAAACCTTCTATAAAAACTAGCCAACCCGTGGAAGCTTCTTACTTCTCCAACGGTTTGTGGAGTTGGCCAATTTTTGATAGCATTTATCTTGGATTCATCCACTTCGACCCCTCTTGAACTAACAACAAAACCCAAGAAAACAACTTCATTAACGCCAAAAGAGCACTTTTCCAGATTTGCATACAATTTTTCCTTTCTAAGGACATCAAGCACACATTGTAAATGCATCACATGATCTTCTAAAGACTTACTATACACCAAGACATCATCAAAATAGACAACAATAAACTTTCCAAAAAATGGCCTCATCACATGATTCATTAGCCTCATAAATGTACTTGGAGCGTTTGTTAGGCCGAATGGCATAACCATCCATTCATAGAGACCAAACTTGGTATTGAAGGTGGTTTTCCATTCATCACCGGGTTGCATTCTTATTTGGTGATATCCACTCCTTAAATCAATCTTGGAAAACAAACATAAACCATTCAACTCATCTAGCATGTCATCTAACCGAGGAATTGGGTGGCGATATTTTACCGTAATTCCCTCCCTTCTCTCTCTTTTTGGATTTCTTTCCCTTTTCCTTCAATTCTCTCATCTTTTGATACCACTCATTTACTTGGGAAGGTGAAAGAGGATGAAGTGTAACCTTTCGACCATCCTTCTCAAGTGTATATCGATTGGACCTCCCATCGTGTTTGGTAGACCTATCATATTGCCAAGGTATACCTAGCAACAAGTGACATGCTTGCATTGGTATCACGTTACAAAGCACTTCATCGTGGTAGTTTCCCACCTTAAACCGTATCACACATTGCCTTGCGACCCTTAATTTACCACAATCATTCAACCATTGTAACTTGTAAGGACTAGTGTGCGGGGTAGTTGGTAACTTCAAGAAATTTACCATAGAATGACTTACAACATTTGTACAACTACCACTATCGATTACCAAGGTACACACGCTCCCCTTTACAAGACATTTAGTATGGAATAGATTTTCCCTTTGGCTTGGGTCATCTATTGCCTTACTAATCATGACGCGCCTAACCACAAAGTTTGGAACCACACACTCCCCTTCTTGCGGATAAACATCTTCACCATCATCACCATCATCATCATGTGGTCCATCATCGGTTTTCTCTCCATCTTGAGGCTCGGCCTCATCTTCTCCCCTTTCGGGACCCACCTCCTCACCAAGGTAATACACTCTCCCTTCCCATAGGATCACATTGCGTCGGTTTGGACATTAATTGGCCTTATGCCCCCAACCTTGGCACTTGAAACATTGGAATCCCTTTGGGTTAGGATACTTGTGAGCCTCCAGTTTTGGAGGAATTTTGGGGACTGTTTTGGGCTCGGGCAGCCTTGTAGTGGCTGGTTGGTCCTTGTTTTTGGGCCAACCCGAGGGGGCTTGTCCCCTTGCCTTGAAAGATGATCTCTCTTTAAGTTCCCTTTCAATCTCAAGAGCCGCTTGGAAAATACCGTCAACGATTTCAAACTTGTGAAGGGTAAATGAGTGGAGATCTCTTTGTTCAACCCACACTTGAACCGGATGATGTCGTGACTGATTTGCTCCCCACGATGATCAAGTTTCAACATGAGTTGTTGAAACTCATCAAAATATGCCATCACACTCTTGTTACCTTGACTCAAACCATACAATCTAGCAAGCAACTCATGGCGATATCTCTCGGGAAGGTAACGTTGCCTCATCAAGTACCTCAACCGATACCAAGGTGGTGGCTGCCCATCAATTAGTTCATTACCAAACCACTTGACATACTCCCACCAAGTGTTAGCATAACCCTCGAAATGAGCTATAGCATAGCAACCCTTCTTTTCTTCCGAGATATCATTAACTTGGAAAAGTTTGTCACAAGCCGATTCCCAAGCTAAGTAGGCCTCGGGGTCACTTTTACCTTTAAAGATGGGTAGGTTCAACTTGATGGTGTTGATGCCTACATATCTCTCTTGGTGTCGGTTTCCCCTATCTCCATACCCTCGGTATCTCCTTGGATCTCCACTACCCCTTCTTATCTCCTCCTCCCTCATGTAAGCATCATCAAAGGCTCCATACCTTTCATACTCCTCCCTACCGTATCCATCAAAGGGGGCTGGCCAATTTTGGGCTTGATTTGGAGGAAGTGGATTTTGTGGCCTTTGGTTTAATGGAGCTTGGAATGGAGGGTTCGGATTTTGTGGGGGTACTTGACGTCCAAATCCCTCTTGTGGAACTTGGGGAGTTTGGAAATTTATTGGTCTAGTGGGGTCACGGTTTGGAGGGAAAAGAGAGGTTTGGCTTGAGGCATTTAATGGAGCTTGAGGTACATTTAGCATTTGGTGCAATGTGTCAAGGGTGATGGTTGCGGAGGAAGTTCTATCATGCCCATTGGTAGATACATGTAAAGGAGTAGAAGGACGAGAGTTCCTTTGGCTCTCCACTTGTTCTAATCTCCCACTAATAGTTGACACTTCTCCCTTTATTGCTACCAAATCCCCTCTCACGGCCCCAAATTCCGAATAAAACCTTTCAAGTGTCCGGGTAACGGCCTCAAGAGTGACCCTCATAGAGTCAAGTGCATTAGTATCCACGTTATGGGACGTGGTCCCTTCCATTGTCAAGGTATTATACTCTTTAGATCACCACACGCTTGAGTTCCACAAGTGTTGTAAATTGGCTAGTAACCGTGAATCCTTTAAGGTATGAGTAAGCTCTTATCCGGAGTGGATTCTTGTTTGAAGACTCAAGAATTCTTGTCGGACTAGAACCAAAAACTGCAACGTATTCAAAAGATAACAAGGCACTCAAGTAATCATTGACACGAACAAACGGATTCAAAGGACTAATCGACAACCTAGTAGGAATGTACTAGTTTGTTAATTAGTTCTAGAACCAAGTAAGGGAAACCAAGAATCAACAATTAGAAACTAGAAGAATATCCAAAGTTGAGCTTATAGTGACGTGGCAGCATGTAAGTGGTCCCACACATTTTTGCTTCTTCCTTTTTTTTTTTTTTTTTTTGTCTCAAATCTGAAATTTTTCAATACTCACACAACTTGTTATAGATGACAATGTGTTTTGGAGGGAAAGTAAAAGTCTTGTAGTCTTTCAACCTTTCAAACTCAAAAAGGTAAGATTTGACTAGGTTAATCCCACAAAACAAGGTTCCGTGTTTTAAGGAAAAGTGGTTTTCAAGTCTTGGAAGAGATGTGTGCAAGTCTTCTTTCACCAACAACTTTATGACTTTCTTTTTTTTTTCTTACAACATGAACTCAACTTTCAAAAGATGAACAAGTATATAAGATGAACATCTCAACAATCTCAACACCTTCATGAACACAACATCAACTTCTTCAAGTACATCACACAAAACCACCAATTGTCATCAACAACATGTAACCTACGGCCCACCTTTCAATTTACCACAACAGTGGTCAATATTTTAAAGTTAACTTTTAGATCTAGACACTTTAGTGTTGGTGAGAAAGAAACCAACACTAGAAACACACAAAACAAGTAAAACAACACCTAGATCTATAACCACAACAATATTCTCGGCCAACGCAACAATGGACAGATTTCTCTTCTCTTTTTTTTTTTTTTTTTGGCCGAGAGCAAGCCCAAGATGGGTAGTGTTGGAACACAACCGGTCTTGCTCTGATACTAAATGATACAAGATCAAACCCACAACACAAGATTTCCCAAGAAATCAGCAACAAGAAGAACAAAGAACACGAAATTCAGCAAGTTGAACAACAAGTGCTAGTGAATCGAAAGAGCCCCACACGGCTTCACTAGACTTCAAGATCACAAACACAACAACAACAAGATAATATAAAGATAGTTAACTTGACATATAATATTCAAGAGACTAAGAACCCTAACATCAAGAAAGGACCCTAAGACTAATGAATATGAACACCAAGTTCTTACTTAGACCAAGAGGAACTCAATGACCTCAAGATCCTTGTTTCTAGCCAAGATACAACACAAGTATCACTCTACTTGTGAGCTTCCAAGTTGGGATGCTCCAAAGGAAGAGAGAGAAGCCAAAATATTACAAGTGTTATGTTTCAAAAATCTGATGGGGGAACTACCCCAAAAAACCCTAAGATGTTCTATTTGTATTACAAGGCAAAATGAAGCAAAATGACTAGCTTGCCCTTATCTAGGCTGCTGCCCCTTGGAGTGTAAGTTTATTACACTTCAAGGTCCCTCTTCACACTTAAAAACATTGAGATCCTTAGGAGGCTCGATCACCAACTCAGACACGGCCATTTGCATGAACAAGGCTTGGAGTTTTTATAATTCCCGAGCTTGGCTTCATGTGAATGGTCGGGTACTTGTTGGACAGCTTGTCCCACCCGTATCACAAGCTTTTGCACAAAAAATGGAAGATCAGAGACAAAGAAGAAGGACACAAGAGCCAGAGAAAGGGTACTCCAAGAGGGCTAGGTCTGTGGGGTAGTTTATGCCATCCCAAAGTGAGTTCAGGCCTCGATTTTCTAATAGTCACCTAGGCCACCATCTTTATATTCTACAGTAAGTGCCCCACCCCGATTTCAAGGATTTTGAGGTAATCAATTTGGGCGAAGAAGTGAGAGCCAAGGGTTAGTAGCGCAGAACCAAGAGCATGGAAGCATGAGCCAATCAAAACCTCCTAGACAGCCTTGTAAACAATGTGAGAGACATCATCTAGGTGCATGCTGGTTTGGGACAGATGCTTGTTATTGGTGCGGTACACCAGGCCATATGATGAAAAATTGCCCTCGAAGGGGAATGGGTGGTGTGGCAGAAACTACTGGATCATCTATTGCATCATCATCATTGGTACCTCCTTTAGGTAGAGGTCAACAGATGCCTGCTGGTCGGGGTAGAGATGGTAGAGGAGCAGCTAGCTCCAGCGGAGTCCAAAATCATACATATGCTCTAGCGGGTCGACAAAAATTGGAGGCTTCTCTTGATGTGGTTACAGGTACATTATCCATCTTTTCACATAATGTATATGGATTAATTGATCCGGGCTCTATGTTATCATATATTACTTCATTAATTGCTAGAAAGTTCAAAAGAACACCGGAATCACTGGTTAATCCATTTGAAGTGCCTACACCGGTTAGTGAATCTATTATAGCTAGAAGAGTTTATCGTAATTGCATAGTTTCTGTTTGTGACCGTGACACATTGGTCGACCTTGTTGAGCTAGAAATGGTGGACTTTGATGTTATAATGGGTATGGATTGGTTGTCTTGTTATGCCATAATAGATTGCCGAGCTAAGAAGGTACATTTTCATTTCCCAAAAGAGATAGTCCTTCAATGGAGGGGTAATGTTGGAGCGCGAAAAGGTAAGTTTATTTCTTATCTTAAGGCAAAGTAAATGATATCCAAGGGGTACATATGTCACCTAGTAAGAGTGAAAGATACAGATGTGGAGCCACCGACTCTTCAATCTGTTTCAGTGGAAAATGAATTTCTTGATGTATTTCCTGAAGTCTCTCAAGTCACTAAACCATTTTTCAGTCACTAATTCACATTTCAAGTCACTACACATAGCAATTTTTAAGTTACTACCTTAACCATTTTCAAGACACTAGTACACACCTCAAGTAACTACACATATCCATTTTCAAGCCATTAGTAAAATTTCAAGTAACTACACTAAACCATTTTCAAGTCACTAATTCACATTTCAAGTAACTACACTTAACCATTTTCAAGTCACTAATTTACATATCAATTCACTACACTTAACCATTTTCAAGTCATTAATTCACATTTTCAAAACACAACCTTCACCATTTTAAAGTCACTAGTACACATCTTAAGTAACTACACTTTGACCATTTTCAAGTCATTAGTACACATTTGAAGTAACTACACTTAACCATTTTCAAGTAACTAATTCACATTTCAAGTAACTACACTTAACCATTTTCAAGTCTCTACGTTAGCCATTTTCAAGTCACTAGTACACATTTTCAAGTCACTAAAATAACCATTTTAGAGTTACTGGTACATATTTCAAGTAACTACACTAAACCATTTTCAAGTCACTAATTCACATTTCAAGTCGCTACACTTAACCATTTTCAAGTCACTAATTCATATTTCAAGTAACTACACTTAACCATTTTCAAGTAACTAGTACACACCTCAAGTAACTGCACTTATCCATTTTCAAGTCATTAGTACACATTTCAAATAACTACACTTAATCATTTTCAAGTAGCTAGTTCCCATTTTCAAACACTATACTTCACCATTTTCAAGTCACTAATTCACATTTCAAGTCACTACACATAACCACTTTCAAGTCACTACCTTAACCATTTTCAAGTCACCACCTTAACAATTTTCAAGTCACTAATACACATTTCAAGTAACTAAACTATTTTCAAGTCACTAATTTACATATCAAGTCACTACACATAACCATTTTCAAGTCACTACCTTGACCATTTTCAAGATACTAGTACACACCTCAAGTAACTACACTTGACCATTTTCAAGACACTACCTTCACCATTTTATAGTCACTAGTACACATCTTAAGTAACTACACTTGACCATTTTCAAGTCATTAGTACATAGTTCAAGTAAACACTTAACCATTTTGAAATAATTAATTCACATTTCAAGTCACTTCACCATTTTCAAGTCTCTACCTTAGCAATTTTTAAGTCACTAGTACACATTTCAAGTAACTACACTTATCCATTTTCAAGTCACTAATTCACATATCAAGTCACTATACATAACCATTTTCAAGTCACTACCTTAACCATTTGCAAGTCACAATAGTAGCCAAAAAACTACGAAAACTAGAATTTAACTAAGAATTAAAAAGATAATCAATAGATAGATGAAAAATTAAACTCTAGAAAATGAGTAATCAAGAACAATAGGATATATTAAACCATAGAACCCTCAAATTACATGCATCTACTAACACCTAATTCCTACGGTGACCAAGAGGGAATCGAAACGCCCTCGAAACCACGCGTTACTAAGCAAACCTTCAACAAACGCTCACCAAAAACTCTCTCAAGAGATTTGTTCTTCAATATTCAAGTAAAAACTAAGGAAAATAAGCATGGTTTGGGTATTTATACCCATGGGTCATTTATTATATACTTGGGCCCAAAAGTGACCCATTCCTTTAAAAATCAGCTTGGCAGCCGAAATAAGCCACCTGCCCACACAGTTGGGCACCTGCCCACGCAGGTTAGGGAGGAAGGTGCACTACCCACTACCTACGCACACACATGGCTCACCTGCGGGCATAGGTGAGCTTTTCAGTGCACTCCATGTGCCATTTTGCTTTTTTTTTCCTCTGTTTGATCCCTCCAAGGTCCCTTGATCCTCTTTAGATGCAATCAACACCACGTAGCACCCTTTCGATGGTAGTAGGATGTCATCAAGTACCTCTCATTTCATGAACATTCCTTGAAGCGCTTAGAGCTCTCGGGCTTGACTTCTAGTGAACGATTTGGAATTGATTTGGATTGTATCATCCTCTCCATCTTGAGAAGAATTTGACCTCAAATTCTCATCCTCTATTATATCAAAATGCGAAAGATCGCACACATTAAATGTGTTGTGCACTTGATACTCCGATGGAAGGTCAACCTTGTAAGCATTGTCATTTATCCGTTCAAGAACTTGGAATGGGGCATCAACTTAACTTTCCTTTGGGTTGGGAACCGATCCTTCTGGAGGTGTACCCATACCCAATCTCCCGGTTCAAGTAAAACTCTTCTCCTTCCTTTTTTCACTCTCTTGATTATTGCTTGATTCTTTTTCTCAAGGTGAAACCTCACTTTCTCATGCATCTTCTTCATTGCTTCCGCCCTTTTTCTCCCATCTAAGCTAATCACAACATCTCTAGACAAAGGAGTGAGATCTAAAGGGGTTAGGGGGTTAAAACCATAAACACATTCAAAGGGAGTCATACCAATAGCCGAGTGAATAACACGATTGTAAGCAAGTTCGACTAGAGGTAAGTGATCCTCCCAAGAGGCCATTTTCCCTTTAACCATGGCGTGGAGCATAGAACCCAAGGTCCTATTCAAAACCTTGGTTTGACCGTCAGTTTATGGGTGGCAAGACGTCGAGAAAAGCAATTTGGTGCCAAGCCTAACCCACAATGACCTCTAAAAGTGACTAAGGAATTTAGAGTCCCGATCACTAACAATGGTCCGGGGAATTCCGTGTAGCTTGACAACATGTTCTATAAACAAGGATGCCACATTGGAGGCATCATCACACTTGTGACACGAAATAAAATGAGCCATTTTTGAGAACCGATCAACCACAACAAAGATACTATCTCTTCCCCTCCTTGTCCTAGGCAATCCCAATACAAAATCCATAGATATGTCAAGCCATGGATGTAGGGGAGTGGGAAGTGGGGTATATAATCCTTGAGGGAGAAGGTGTCACTTCGCACTTCTACAATCCATACAGTGACCACAAATTCGTGCAACATCATGACGCAGTTTGGGCCAATAGAATTGTTCCTCTAGGATTCCAAGGGTCTTGTCAATTTCAAAGTGACCCATTATACCACCATCGTGTGCCTCTCTTACAAACAACTCTCTCCAAGAGCTAGAGGGAACACACAATCTCTTTCCTTTGAATAGGAATCCATTAAATTTTGAGTAGGGTATAGAAGTTCTATCCCTAAGCCATTTTCCCTTTCCCATTCTTCACAATCTTTAAAGATTTGAGCAAATTTGTGGTCCTCGGGATACAATGTCTTCAAATATTCAAATCCAATCAATTTAGAAGACAAAGTACTAAGTAACAAATGTTTTTGGGATAAGGCATCGGCCACAACATTCTCCTTCCCCTTTTTGTATTGGATTACGTAAGGGAAAGTTTCTAAGAATTCAATCCATTTGGCATGCCGTTTGTTCAATTTGTCTTGGGCCCTAAGGTGTTTCAAAGATTCATGGTTGGTTTGAATCACAAATTCCTTAGGCGACAAGTAGTGTTGCCAATTTCCCAAAGCTCTAATCAAGGCATACAACTCGAGATCATACGTAGAGTAGTTCAAGGTTGCTCCTTTGAGCTTTTCACTAAAGTATGCAATGGGCTTTTGGTCTTGCATTAAGACGGCCCCAATGCCTACCTTGCTAGCATCACATTCGACTTCAAACATTTTTCCAAAGTCGGGCAATTGCAACAAAGGGGCGGAGCTAAGCATTGTTTTCAAAGTTTCAAACGCCTTTGCTTGCTCGTCACCCCACTTAAAGGGCTTATCCTTTCGAATTACCTCGGTTAATGGGGTGGCTATGGTGCTAAACCCTTTGACAAACCTTCTATAGAAACTAGCCAATCCATGAAAACTTCTCACATCACCAATGGATTGTGGAGTTGGCTAATTTCTTATAGCGTCTATCTTGGATTCATGTTCAACACCCCGGGAGCTTACAACAAAATCCAAAAAGACAACCTCATCAACAAAAAAGGAGCATTTCTCAAGATTATCAAACAATTGCTCCTTTCTAAGCACATCAAAAACACATTTCAAGTGTTTAGCATGGTCATCTTTCTATGGAAGCGAGCGGTTTAGAAGTTCGGCCCAGTTTTTTTGGTGTCGTAGGGGAGGGATTGACCTTGGACTTGCTATAGACTAAGATATCATCAAAGTATACCACAACAAATATCCCTATAAACGGTTTCATCACATGGTTCATTAACTGCATAAAGGTACTAGGAGCGTTGGTGAGTCCAAATGGCATAACCATCCATTCATAGAGACCAAATTTGGTCTTGAAGGCGATTTTACATTCATCATCGGGACTCATCTGGATTTGATGGTACCCACTCCTAAGATCAATTTTTGAAAACACACAAGAACCATTCAATTCATATAACATATCATCTAACCTAGGGATAGGGTGGCGATACTTTACCGTTATCTTATTGATGGTCCGGTAATCAACACACATGCGCCAAGTCCCATCTTTCTTTGGCACCAATAATACTGGGATCGTACATGGGCTCATGCTTTCTTTGACATATCCTTTGTTGAGAAGTTCCTCAACTTGTCTTTGGAGCTCTTTGGTATCCGTTGGGTTACTTCTATAAGACGACTTATTAGGAAATTATGAGCCCGACACGAAGTCTATTTGATGTTCAATTCCCCGAAGTAGGGGGTAACTGATAACCCCCAAAATACAAAAGTTAAAAATCAACCACGGAAATTAAAGAAAACGATAGAGATTGAAAATACAAAAAGTAAAGGATAGAGATAAGATAGATAATAAGACACAAAAAGAGAAAATCAATGAAACCAAAGGGTATATTAAACCCTAAAACTTCAATTGATAAATCCTACAATAAGCACCCTATTCCTACGAAGACCTTGAGGGAATCGTAACTCCCTCGCAACCCCGTTTCTAGAAAAAAGTCAACATACGCTTTTCCAAGCACTCACACTCTCTCAAGAGTTTCATAACATTAATTTTCATCAAAAGCTAATCTAAAAATGAAGAAGAACTAGTATTTATAGCCTTGGGCCTTTTATTACATTTAATGGGCCCAAAAGTGACCCATTTCAGAAATTTGGACATTCTCCTACGCAGGTGGAGCACCTGCTGGGGCATGTGAGGCCGCAGGTGCCACTGGAAGCCACCTGCTGGCGCAAGTGGATGACCTGCAGCCGCAGGTTAGGGCGCAGGTGGCCTTAGTTCACCATTTGGCTCCTCCTAACTCTCCGATGACCTCTCCAATGGCTTTCCATCCATCTTGAATGCATTGGGCATCACACAACACCCCTTAAATGGTGTCAAGATGGTTTAAAACACATGTAGCTTCATCAATAAACCTCAGAGTGTTTGTAATTCTCGTGCTTGCCTTCTAGTAGAGGTCTCGAGGTGATTTGCTTCTCTTGACTCCAAGCTACCCTCCACACATGGTATTGAACTCTTAGGAGCTTGAAAAGAGTCCTCCAAATGTATCCTTGTATCCTTGAGATGATCATGACTAGGATCCCTTTGTGTCGGCCTTGAATTATACTCCATAAAAGGTTTATGTTGATTTGGCTTGTATCATCCTCCCCTTCTTGAAAAGGATTCGGCCTCGAATCCAAATCCTGCAAAACCATAGGGAAAACAAGCAAGCACAATATCCTCATGGCATGAGGGTTAGGGTTAGCAACAACAAGTTTATCACCAAGCCAAGGAGGAAGACACTTAACATATAACCAAGGATCCTTTGTGTTTAACGTAAAAAGCTTATTGAAAATGGTAGAAAGGAACCGGCTATGAAGAATACCAAGAGATAAGGAAGACACAAAGGTTGTAATGGCATCAACAAACCAAGTAGGTAAGATCACATTCATTTTTGAAGCCATACGACACAATTGTTTCAATACCTCTCCAAGATACCACACCAAAGGTGGTTCCACCAATGGTTTAAAAGTCCACATGAGTTTTCTGGGGTCAAAGATATGAGAGACCCACATTGCACCATTACTCAAACAAGTGGACCAACCAAAGGGCCTACCTCTAGATAAAATAATTCCACGACTAGCATGGACATCATCATAAGCAAAGAGGTAGTATAGAAAGGAATTAAGCATAGAAATCTCATCCATGGCATTACCATCTACAAGAATACCACATGACTCAAGAGATTTAGAAACTAATACACTCAAGGATGGATTCAATTCATTTTGGCACATGATATTTTTCCTTCCTCAACAATTCATGCCCACATAAGATGTTGATTCAGCATGGTTATGAATAACATCATATGCAAAAAGGTAATAAAGAAAGGTGCTAAGGACACTAATCTCATCTAAGGTGTGCTCATGAGTAGGAACACACAAAGAGAGAAAGAGGCATTTCAAGCACATAGAACCTCTCTTTTCCAAACAACCTCCCAAGGGAAAGGAGTTCAACAGTGGAATCATGCTACTAGGGACAATGGAGAACCTTTTATACAACAAATGAATCCAATAAAAGTGGTTCTCCCAAGGAATTTGGTTCCCTCTTTTGATGATAAGCATGCTTCCAAGAGTCCCACTTGACACTTCAAATTGCCCAACCTTATGAAGGTGGCAAGAAGTCTTTAACAACCATGGACTCTCCCACAAATAAGTAATCAACTTAACATCCATAAGTTGTGGTCCACACAACTTAAACACAAGTGTGTCAAAGAAGGATGCAAGCAACACCCAAAAGAGGCAATGACACATTTGCCCTGGGGTTCTCAAGAATGATACCACCTTTGAGAAAGGGGTCATCAATTTCAATCGAGCAACAAAGAAAGGTATTACATGAATGGAATTCAACGAAAGTACTTCCAGGAGAAAACTCACTCTTTGACCTACAAGTCATAAAACCTTGGTCAAGGATGGAAACACACAATGGCGAATTCTCTTGGACCATTTCATTACTCCGCTTCTTTAAAGAACACTCATCGTTGTTGGACATGTCTCCCATGCACAACTTGAGTCTATCAAGTAGATTGTAAATCCTCAAGAAAGATTTTTCATCGTAGGGATGAATACCAACAACCTCAATCAAATTTGGCTTGTCATCTTGACCAAGCACCAAGTTGGGTGTATAATAACCACCACATTCCAAGAGGTCACCGGGGTAAAATGGGAGAAATATCCAAGAACATGGGTCAAGACAATACCCATTTTCCCCAAAGGTGTCAACTTCACAAATATACATACCCTCTACGCTATCATTGGCAATTTCATAAGCAAAGAGAGGGTAGAGAAAGGTGTCATGCAAGTTAACTTCAACTAAGGTGTCCTCATGCATATACTCACTATTAGATTCAAGATGATCACCATGGGTATCCTCTATAAAGGAAGCACACAAAGAAGAAGTAGAAGCAATTTCTAGAAAAATAACACCTTTTTCAAGGGAGGAATCCTCAAGTAGACACAAACCACCACCAACATCAATGAGGTCATGACTCAAGTCATTACAAGAATCACACAATTCATCCACACATTTATCAAACAAGGGTGGGGTTTCATACAAAGGATCACTATCAAAATCATTTTCATAAGAACAATCATTAGTTGGGTTCCTCAAATATTCAAGCCAATCAAGACTATCTTCACCCAATTGATCATTCTTTTCCACAAGTGAGAGATCACTATCAAACATTGGATAGTTAGCACAATCTTCACTCAATCCTATATTCTTAATGGATTTCAAGAAATAAGATAACAAGTGAATCTTAAGCATAACATCCCTCTTTTTAAGCACATCACATTGCACACCCCTAGGTGTCATGCAAGGAGTGATCTCATTATTTTCACACAAGACATCTTTCTTTGAGAGAGGATCAATAACCAAAGGTAAGGAATCAAAACATGCAAGCTCTCTCTCAAAAAGATACATGTTATCTCTCACTACATCTTCATTCACATGATATCTATGAGCAAGACTAATAATAGGATCTTCATCACATGACATGCTCAAAGAATCATTTCTATTCACATGATCAACTTTATTAACAACATCACTATCTTGAAGCTCATCAAGCACACAACACATACGCTCAAGTAGTGGATTAGGTTCACAAGCAAGTTGATCAATACACATACCTTCACTAGTTGTAGGCCCTTCACATGCCAACATAGACTCACCTTGATTTTCACAAGGGTCAACTAGTGTGTGAATACTCTTATCACATGGCAATGGGACCTCATCCAAGTTATAAGTGCTAGCACTAGGTGGACACACATCAATCTTGCTAGAAGAGTCAATTCGGTCATCTATAGGATCAACTAGTGTTTGGAAACTCACAACAAGAACTTGATCATCATGCAACATAGTGCTATCAAGAGTATCACAAAGGGAAGACTCATTATGCTCAACATTAGACAAGCCACCAATTACACTCACTTGGCTACTAGCGACATCAAGACATTCCAAGTTTAGAGAAGTGCAAGGGTTAGCATTGTTACCTTGTAGCTCATACAAAGTATGGTCTTCACCTTGGTGTTCAACATGGGAGCTCATTTGCTCCTTTGGTGATACAAGACAAATGGCCATCATAACTTTTAATGCCATCATTCGTGGCCAACACGTGGAGAATCTGATTTTGGACACCTTAAAGGCCCAAGAGTATGCATGGGGAAGTCATTTTAAACACTTAATAAAGCAATTCCGTGTGTGGAAGGTTGCTTAGAGGCTTGCCTTGATGACTACCCGAGGCTCCAAAGGATTGCAAGGGTTGAAGTGTGAAGAAGGAGTCCTTACACTCCATGACCACCCCTTATTAAGGGTGTTTTGGTCTTTTTGTGCCTTTGCTTTACACTCCATAGGAGCCCCTTTTCATTAAGGGTAGTTTGGTCATTTGATGTAATAGTTATAAATAGACTTCATTAGTCTTATTTTCTAGCAGTTGATAATTGATATTTGAAAGACTTCTTCTTCTCTCTTTGCGAGTGTAGTGTAGGGCTTGGAAAAGCCAAGTAGTGTAGGGCTTGGAAAATCCATTATAGATCCTTGCTTAGAAACGGTGGTTGTAAGGCGGAGTTGATTCCCTTAGCGGTCACCGTAAGAGTTTGGTGTTGTTATTGTGGGTCTTAGGGGTCTTATCATTTGATACACGATTTGGTTCCTATTTCTTGTAATCTTGTATGTCAAGCTATCTATCTTCCTTTATTGCACGTGTTTGTTAACTTGTTTCTCTTAGTCTTCATCTCTTTAGGTCATTCTTCTATCATTTGGTATCAGAGCAAGGTTTGATTTTGTTCCAACAAAATCAATCTTGGGATTGTTATCTTGAAAATCAAAAAAAAAAAGTGAAAAAAATTAAAAAAAATTATTGTTCACGTTTTTATGGTTTTTCAATTTTTGAGACTTGATTTTTGTGTGTTTCTAGTGTTAGATCCTTGTTCCCTAACACTATTAGAGTCTAGAAATTGAAAATCCCAACAAAAAAAAGTGTCAAAATCAAAAATCCCAAATAAATAAATAAATAAATAAATAATGCTAAACCCATTTTTGACCCTAGGTCAAATTTTGAGTTTTTGATTTTGTGTTTTTTTTCTTGTGTTTTTAGTGTTAGATTTGTGTTCTCTAACACTATAGGAGTCTAGGGTTTGAATTTGAGCTAAATTGGAGGTGATTTGAGTCATCCACCATTGTTGAGCTTGAGTTTGAAGAAACTTGAAGGTGAGATCTCATTGTGGAAGGTTGTTGTTGACATTTATGGAGATGAAAATGTGATATTTGTGATTGGATTGTCAACGTGAGCTTGGATCTTCAAGAATAATCAAATTCCGAGTTCATTTGCTTAAGGGTCAACTTTGGGTCAAACTTTGAATGTTCTTGGTGTTTTTCATGTTCTTCATGTATTGGTGAAGAAGAACATTCAAAATGTCTTGTTTGATCTAAAAAGGAGGAGAAAGAGAGTGTACTACTTGTTTGTCTCAAAGAATATTCCAAGTCTTCCAAAGGAAGAAAAGAATTCAAAAGGCATCAAAAGGAATATTCTCAAAGAAGAGGACAAGGGCAAGTACAAGGAAAAGTACAAGGGGGAGACCATCACAAATTCAAACTCTTTTGAGCTTGAAAAAGGGTCCATTCTTTGTGTTTTCTTCATCAAAACCGATCCTACCTTCCTCCTAAGTTGAAGATTGATTGAATTCAAGTTGAATACAAGAAAAAATTTTCAAGAAAAAACATCAACCAACCAAAGGCTGCCACGTCACCACCAAGGGCTGCCACATCATCACTTCACCAAAATAGCTTAAGCTCAAATTTCAGATTCTAAGTTTCATTTCCTTGTTTCTTTAGTTTCATTTCTTGATTCTAGTACTAATTAACAACTAGTAATCACCTACTAGATTGTGAGTTGGCTTTTGAATCCGTTTTCTTCGTGCTTTTCGTTCTTTGTGTGCTTTTCTCATTTTGATTCGTTGAACTTCTTTGATTCAAGTTCATAAGTATATTTTGTTTTGTGTCTTAAGTCGATCAAACAATAATCTATTCCGGTCTCTAAGTAGTGATTGACACCTTATTAACTACTGAAGTATAAGCAGCTTTCAATATTCGCCGCTCCAATTGTGAGGATCACAAAGGTGAGTGTATACGAGTGTTGGTGAGGTGCTTTTACTACTAATCTTATTTGTTCATTTTGTAGGTACAAGGTGATATAAGGGGAACATATCTTGGTAGCCTCGTATTATTGTGACTACAACATGGGAGACTATGATTATAGTGAGGGATTTTATGGCTACGATGATGTTGTAGATTATGGGGGCTACGAATATAGCCATGATCAAGACATGGGCAGATTTGAGGGTTATGGTTTTGAGGGAGAAAATGAGGTAAATGAAGTGCCTAGTTCTTATGGTGAATATGGAGATGATGTAGGGCCTTATGATAGTTCTTATGATGAAGTTGGGGCATATGAGGAGTCTTACACTTCCCATTTCGAACCTAGAAATGGTGTAAGGTATAACCCCTTCCTTCGCAAAGCTTATGAGAGCCATGGTGAGAGTGCACGTGTGGAGAATGAAGATTCATATTCTTCACCTTGTAGTACATCTTATCAAGGTCGAAGCGGTGTGAATGGGTATACTAGCTATAGTGTAGGTTGTCCCATGAAAAGAAGAGAGAGTACATCTCCAAGGACGAGGGGTACTCATGTGCTCTTGGGTTGTCCTAAACTCTACAATGTTGATCCTAGGAGAAGTGTTCACTCCGGAAAGGTAAGCATTTATGGGGTACCGGGCTGCCTCCTTGTGCTAGATTATTGGTGCCATAAGAACTACATCATGCCATCGATGGTTGACTATTTAGGGTTGTTTCGAGAACCTTTACTTGTTCCATATTCCTTGGACGGGTATAAGGTTACCGAGAGAGTGAGGATTGTCTTCACCCAATTTGAATACTATGAGGAGGTGTGGTGCGATATCTTCCCCTTGACACCAGGTCATGTATGCTTGGGTACCGATTGGTTTGCACAACATAGAGTTCCAAATGTGCTAAATTGGCCTAAGGTTATAGTGGACCATTTAGGAAATTATCTCTTTACCTCAATTATTCCCAAACCGCAAGGAGATGTGATCACTTACTCCAAGAAGAATGATTATGAGAGACAAAAGATTGAGAGGAGTAAGGGTGTGAAAGGTGGTAATCCGAGAGGGGAAAAATGAGAGGTTGTGTGGAGTGAAGTGAGGGGGTTGCCACCAAATCATGCTAACTATGTTTGTCCTTTTCTTTCTAAGGACATTTGTGTAGGTACCAACATGGCAAGCGAAGAAGCACAAGGCGAAGGAGAAGTAATTGCCGAAGCATGTGGAAAACCTTCACACCACGACAAAGAAGAATTTACTCAAGAACTTCAAGGTAAAATCGCTTACTCTTACACTTTTGTGCATGTGAATGATACTTGTGTGGCTAGTAGCCCATTGAGTGTGAGTAGTAGCTTACCTATTTGTGAGTCTATTGATTCTTTGCCTCTTGTTGATGATGTACTTGTTGTGAGTGTGGATACACTGTTGATCCTATTGATGATCGAATTGACTCTTCTTGTAAGGTCAATTTAAGTCCACCTAGTGTTGAAGCCATTGTGTTGAATGATAATACATCATCTATTGATTCTTTACCCCTTGATGATGATGTACATATTGTGAATGTGGATACACTAATTGATCCTATTGATGACAGAATTGACTCTTCTTGTAAGATCAATTTATGTCCACCTAGTGTTGAAGCCAATGTGTTGAATGATGGTACATGATCTTGTGGTAATTGTGTTGATCAACTTATGTGTGAAATTTTTCCACCACTTGAGGATATGTGTGATGTGTTTAATGGATCTCAAGTGAATGATTATATTGAAAATGTTGATCAAATAAATAGGAGTGACCCCTTTAGTATGACCTCTAGTAAATGTTCTACTCTCGATTTTGCTCATAAGGATAATCATGTGCTTGAAACATCTTTGATACTTGATAATGATCTTTTAGAGAATGGATTTGCATGTTCTATATCCTCTTCATGGATAGATCCTTCTCTCTTTAAGTACAATATCTTGTTTGAAGATGATGAGTTCACTCCTAAAGAACCTAGTGGTGAGAATGACATTGAAGGTATAGCTTGTCTTGAAAGCTATAGCCTATATACCAACCCACTATGGTGTAAAAACATTCCTCCTAAAGATGGAAATCTCTTCTTGGGAGATGAGAGTACTCTTAAGGGAAGGGAATGTGAGGTCTTGGAAAGGAATGATCAATTGGGTGATGATAATTTTGATTTGCTTGAATTCTTAAGCAACCCAATAAGTGATTTTTCCTTGAAAATTGATTGTGGTTGTGATCCTTTGTATGACACCCCACCCATGTTTGATGACTATAAGGATGAATTGCTTGCTTATAAAGACATAAGTAATAATTCCTTGGACCTTAGTGGTGGTATGTGTCTACTTGAGGGTACTTCCATAGAAAGGGAAGGTGTCCATTATTTGGAAATTACTTCTTCTACTATGTGTGACCTTATTGTTGAGAGTACTCATGGTGATGATGTTGAAACTGGTAGTGAGTACTCACATGAGGACACCTTAGTTAAACTTGACTTGAGTGATACCATTCTCCACTCTCTATTTGCTTTTGATGATATGTATGCTATTGTAGAGAGTATATCTTGTAGTTTGCGTGAAGCCTATGGGGAAAGGGAGTATTGTCTAGACCCGTGTCTATGGCTACTCTTTCTATTTGACCCCGGTGCCAAATATAGAAATGGTGATGTTGGCGCACCCAACTTGTTGCTTGGTCTACATGACAAGCAAAGTGTCATTCTTGAAAACCCGAGAGCAAAAGTGTCATTGTTTCCTTGGGGTAATGTTTCTAAATGTGCATCCTTGCTTGACACAATTGTGTTTAAATTGCAATAATCTCAACTTGTGGATGCCAAGTTCTCTATTTGCTTGAAGGAAAGAATGTGGATGTGCTTAAATGCTTTGTCTTCACCCGTGTATGCCTTTACACTTGATTCTTTCCTATACTACCTCTTTGCCTATGATGACATCCATGCTAGTTTTGGATTTGTTTTATGTAGAGGTAGGAAATCTATTGGTTTGTCCACATGTATGAATAATAATGCTATATGGATCTTGTGGACATTAGAACCAATTGAGGCTCCACCCTTGGTGTGGTCTCTTGAAGAGATAAAGAAGCAATTGTGTCTTATGGCTCCTAAGATGAAGGTAGTTTTATCTTGTGGATTATTTGATGCCATTAGGACCTTTGTAGTTTCCTTATCTCTTGGTGATTTAAATAGCCAAATCCTTTGTGCATATTTTAATAAGTTTTTAATATTTAATTCAAAGGATCCTTGGTTATATTGCAAGTATGCTACCTTGGCATGTTGAGATGATTTATTGTGCTAACCCTAACCCTCATGCCATGAGGAGTTTGTATTCGTTTGTCCTTTCTTTGGTTTTGCAAGGTTTGGATTCGAGGTGGAATCCTTCTCAAGAAGGGGAGGATGATACAAGACAAATGGCCATCATAACTTTTGATGCCATCATTCGTGGCTAACACGTGGAGAATCTGATTTTGGACACCTTGAAGGCCCGAGAGTATACATGGGGAAGTCATTTTGGACACTTAATAAATCAATTTCATGTGTGGAAGGTTGCTTGGAGGCTTGCCTTGATGACTACCTGAGGCTCCAAAGGATTGGAAGGGTTGAAGTGTGAAGAAGGAGTCCTTACACTCCATGACCACCTCTTATTAAGGGTGTTTTGGTCTTTTTGTGCCTTTTCTTTACACTCCATAGGAGCCCCTTTTCATTAAGGGTAATTTGGTCATTTGATGTAATAGTTATAAATAGACTTCATTAGTCTTATTTTCTAGCAGTTGATTATTGATATTTGAAAGACTTCTTCTTCTCTCTTTGCGAGTGTAGTGTAGGGCTTGGAAAATCCATTATTGATCCTTGCTTAGAAACGGTGGTTGTAAGGCGGAGTTGATTCCCTTAGCGGTCACCGTAAGAGTTTGGTGTTGTTATTGTGGGTCTTAGGGGTCTTATCATTTGATACATGGTTTGGTTCCTATTTCTTGTAATCTCGTATGTCAAGCTATCTATCTTCCTTTATTGCACGTGTTTGTTAACTTGTTTCTCTTAGTCTTCATCTCTTTAGGTCATTCTTCTATCATTTGGGAAGTCCTCATCACTCTTCCCTAAGTTTGAATTCTTAGCCCAGAACTCCGTTAGGTCTTCAAGCATATGTTCGTAAGGAACTCTCCTTGGGTCCTCCTTTGGAAGTTCATGTGGTGCACAAGAGAAGGGGTGATACTAGTTAAAATGCTAGTATCATGGTTAGTTGGTAACAAGGGATTAGTGTTGACAAGTCCCACAATGAAGTATTCCTTGTCCACTTCTTTCAAGCAACTACTTGGTTCATTAATCTTAATCAACTCTCCTCTTTCATCCAAGCCCTTCTTTCCTTGTTCAAGGGACAATTCCCTTTCCCGCTCCTCAACCTTCTCCTTTTTCAATACTTCCCGGAACCCTTTCATTATCTCATAGTCCCTACTCACTTGCTTGGATGTCAAAGGTTCAAGGCTATGCTTTTGTCCTCCAAATACAAGTACGTATTTATTGGACTTCTCTCAATATTGCACCGACCTATCAACTTTCTATGGGCTTACCAAGCAACATATGACATGATCTCATGGGCATTACATCACATCGTACTTCATCTTGATACTTGCCCACTCTTTATGATTGCTTGCTCGGTCACCTCTATTGAACCATTTTCATCATACCATTGGAGTTTGTAAGGTTTGGGATGCCTCCGTGTGGGAAGTTTCATTACATCAACAAGTGAATAAGACACGACATTAATGCTTCTCTCCCCATCAATGACCAAGGAACATGCATTTCCCATGATCTCGAACCTTGTATGACATAGGTTCTTACTTTGGTCAAGTTCTCCTTTCAAAGGTTCCCACATTACATGCCTTAATGCACGAGATAAACTCGAATCTAACTCCAATTGATCACCATCTCCTTCCAGGATCACCAAATTACATTTTTGGATTGGGGAACTTGGGACTTGCCCACTTGGTGATACTTGTGAGTTGGTTTGGGAAGTAGAATCCGTGGAATCAAAGGACTCCTCAACGTTCGCCATTTCACCAACCATGCTTGACATGATACCAACCATGGAGTTTAAACGACCTTCCATTGCTCCCATTGTATGGTTCATGCCCTCAATCTTTTCCCATATATATTTCAACGTGTCACTTCTCATGGGAATTTAAGTTTCTTTCTCTGAAGCCATTGTACATAGCAATTAAGACACTCAACAAAGACAATAAACAACGTTAGCGTTAGAACGATAAAAGCGCACAACCACTCGTGTTGAATTAGCACTAGCAATTGCTTCACAATTAGAGCGGCTTATGTTGTCGTTTGCCTATACTTTGGTAGCTCACAAGGGGTCGATTGCTACTCTTGGCAGGAATATATTCTTGTTAAGGGAAGGACGAACGACTCGATTACAAACTAACATACTTGAAAATCAAGAAATAACTACAAAACAAAAACTAGAAAAGGACACAAAGAAAAAAAAGACGAAGAAAGAAATAGGACTCAAGAACTAATCAACAACTAAGTAGGATAATTACAAGTTGGAAATTAGTTTAGAAATCAAAAATTGAAATAAAGAATCAAGAATTGAAACTAAGATAATGGAACCTAAGTAAAATGAGATTTCAGATTGTTTTGGTGTACTGGGATGACCTGCGGACGCAGGCCATGACCTGCCCAAGCAAATGGGCCAATGCAGGTGAAGACAAGAACTTGCTGGAGTGACCTGCACTGCCACATGCAGCCGCAGGTACCATCTGCGGGCGCAGATGGTGGGCGCAGATACCCTGGACAGATTCGCTGGATGCTCCGATTTTGTCCTTTCTGTGGGTCCTTTTGGGTTCTCTCTCTTAGAATATTCTCTTTTCTTTTGAATATTGCTTTGTGCTAACACCCAAACACTTTTCTCTTTCTTCCCTTTTGGATCTAACACACCTTTTTGAATATTCTCCTTCAACAAGATATGAATGTCATAAGGACACCAAGAACATGGATGAACTTCAAAATTCCATATCTTCTTCGTTTTAGCTCGGAATTCAATGAAATTTAAAATCTAGGCTCTCTTTGTTATGAGGAACAATCCTCAATACTCTATAACCCTCAATTCCAAGCCAAATATTTCAGAATCGCATTTGAAGCTTCTTCAAGCTTCAAACTCAAAAATGGTTGATTCTCCAAAACTCCTCCAAACAACTCCAAATTTTAGATCAAGGGTCCCTTTGATATGAGAAGCTCTTTCCAACTATTTTCAACCCTCAAATCCACACCAAAATCACTAGATCGAGAAACCCCTTTTCAATTTTCTTCAAACTCAAGAACACAACATTAGGGTTTCTTCAAATCTACTCAAAACACATCCGAAACTCAAGATTCCGACTCTAATAACACTAGAGGAAATAAATCTAATGTTGAAACTTCAAAAATGACTCAAAAATCAAAACTCAATTTTAATTTTTTTAGGGAAATTTTCAAAAAAACGATTTTTTTTTTTTTTTTTTTTTTGATTTTCTTCAATATCCAAACCAAGACTAGAATCGTAAGAAAGAATCTAAGCTCAGCTCTGATACCAAATGATAACCCCCAAAATACGAAAGTTAAAATCAACCACGGAAACTAAAGGAAACGATAGAGATTGAAAATATGAAAAGTAAAGGATAGAGATAAGATAGATAATAAGACACAAAAAAAGGAAATCAATGAAACCAAAGGGTATATTAAACCCTAAAACTTCAATTGATAAATCCTACAATAAGCACCCTATTCCTACGAAGACCTTGAGGGAATCGTAACTCCCTCGCAACCCCATTTCTAGGCAAAAGTCAACATACGCTTTTCCAAGCACTCACACTCTCTCAAGAGTTTCATAACATTAATTTTCATCAAAAACTAATCTCAAAATTAATAAGAACTAGTATTTATAGCCTTGGGCCTTTTATTACATTTAATGGGCCCAAAAGTGACCCATTTCAGAAATTTGGGCATCCGCCCATGCAGGTGGGCACCTGCTGGCGCATGTGAGGTCGCAGGTGCCACTGTAAGCCACCTGCTGGAGCAAGTGGATGACCTGCGGCCTCAGGTCAGGGAGCAGGTGGCCCCAGGTCACTATTTGGCTCCTCCTAACTCTCCGACAACCCCTCCAATGGCTTTCGATCCATCTTGAATGCATTGGCCATCACACAACACTCCTTAAATGGTGTCAAGATAGTTTAAAACACATCTATCTTCATCAATAAACCTGGGAGTGTTCGTAGTTCTCGTGCTTGCCTTCTAGTAGAGGTCTCGAGGTGATTTGCATCTCTTGACTCCAAGCTACCTTTCACACATGGTATTGAACTCTTGGAGCTTGAAAAGAGTCCTCCAAATGTATCCTTGTATCCTTGAGATGATCATGGCTAGGATCCCTTTGTGTCAGCCTTGAATTATAGTCCTTAAAAGGTTTATGCCGATTTGGCTTGTATCAGTAACCCTTGTGGTAGCTCCTTTGAAAACACGTCTTTGAATTCCTACAAAATAAGAGAAATAGAATGGGGAATAGGAGAAGTAGAGTGGTTAGTATGAAAGGCATGGGCTAAAAGGAGGATAGGCTTCTCATCAGTAGCCTCCTCAAACAAGTCCTTGTTTCTCACCAACATCACCATTTGGGTCTTCCCCTTCAACTTTCTCCTCTCTTTTGCTTCATCACTCTCCTCTTCATGGGATTCCTCCTCCCCTTCTTTACTACCCTTCTCCTTCAACTCTCTCATTCTTTGATGTACCTCATTCACGTGTGATGGTAAAAGAAGGTGAAGGGTAAACTTCCGACCATTCAACTCAAGAGAATACTGGTTGGTTCTCCCATCATGTTTGGTTGAACGATCGTATTGCCATGGTCTTCCAAGCAAAATATGACACGCTTGCATGGGGATGACATCACATAGTATTTTTCATAGTAATTCCCAATCTTGAATCGGATCACAACTTACCTAGTCACTTTTAATTCTCCACACTCGTTTAACCATTGGAGCTTGTACGGTGCGGCATGCTTGGTTGTGGGTAGCTTCAAGAAATTAACCATAGTGGCACTAGCTATATTTGATTAGGGTCATCTATGGCCTTACTAATCATCACTCGTCTTACCACAAAGTTTGGAACCTCAAACTCTCCATCTTGAGGCCAAACATTCTCATTTCCTTCCTCTACTTGCTCATCTTCTTCTAAAGTCTCTCTTTCTTGGACTTCTCCTTTATTATCATCTTCTTGTCCCACCTCTTCCCCAAGGTAAAATATCCTCCCTTCTCTAAGGATCACATTCCTCCAATTAACACACTCATTTGCTTTGTGTCCCCAACCTTGGCATTGAAAACCTTTAGAATTAGGAGTTGGATACTTGTTACCTTCATTCCTTGGTGGGTACCTTGGAGTAGTCTTCTCAACGGGCTTCTTGTCATAAGACTTGTTGATGTCCTTATTATTGTTCCATCCCGAAGAAGGTTGGGCTACCTCCTTGCTCTTCCCACATGGATTAGTGGATGAGTACCCCTTGGGTTTGAAAGATGTTCGCTCCTTAATGTCTCTTTCAACTTCTAAGGTCGCTTGAAAGATTTCTTATTAGGTAGCAAATTTATGGCAAGTCATAGATGAGGAGATTTCTTTATTCAAACCAACCTTGAAACGGATGACGGAATGTTCCGCATTCTCTTGATATTCAAGTTTCAAGATCAATTGTTGAAACTCATCAAAGTAAGTTAAGACATTCTTGCTCCCTTGCCTTAGATTGTACAACTTGGCAAGTAACTCATGTCTATACCTTTTCGGCACATACTTTCTCCTCATGAGAGCCTTCAAAGCATTCCATGGTGGTGGTTGTCCATTATTCAAGACATTTTCAAATCTCTTGTGATACAATAACAAACCCACAACACAAGATTTGCCACGAAATCAGCAACAAGGGAAACAAAAGACCCAAAAATCAGCAAGTTGAACAACAATGCTAGTGAATCGAAAGAGCCCCACACGGCTTCACTAGACTTCAAGATTACAAACACAACAACAACAAGATAAATAAAGTAAGATAGATAGCTTGACATATGAGATTACAAGAAATAGGAACCAAACCGTGTATCAAACGATAAGACCCCTAAGACCCACAATAACAACACCAAACTCTTACGGTGACCGCTAAGGGAATCAACTCCGCCTTACAACCACCATTTCTAAGCAAGGATCAATAATGGCTTTTCCAAGCCCTACACTACTTGGCTTTCCAAGCCCTACACTACACTCTCAAAGAGAGAAGAAGAAGTCTTTCAAATATCCATCATCCACCCCCTAGAAAATAAGACTAATGAAGTCTATTTATAACTATTACATCAATGACCAAACTACCCTTAATGAAAAGGGGCTCCTATGGAGTGTAAAGAAAAGACACAAAAAGACCAAAACACCCTTAATAAGGGCTGGTCATGGAGTGTAAGGACTCCTTCTTCACACTTCAACCCTTGCAATCCTTTGGAGCCTCGGGTAGTCATCAAGGCAAGCCTCCAAGCAACCTTCCACACACGAAAGTGCTTTATTAAGTGTCCAAAATGACTTCCCCATGCATACTCTCGGGCCTTCAAGGTGTCCAAAATCAGATTCTCCATGTGTTGGCCACGAATGATGGCATCAAAAGTTATGATGGCCATTTGTCTTGTATCATCCTCCCCTTCTTGAAAAGGATTCGACCTCGAATCCAAACCTTGCAAAATCAAAGAAAGGACAAACGAATACAAACTCCTCATGGCATGAGGGTTAGGGTTAGCACAATAAATCATCTCAACATGCCAAGGGTGCTTATACTTGCAATATAACCAAGGATCCTTTGAATTAATTATTAAAAACTTATTAAAATATGCACAAAGGATTTGGCTATTTAAATCACCAAGAGATAAGGAAACTACAAAGGTCCTAATGGCATCAAATAATCTCCAAGGTAAAACTACCTTCATCTTAGGAGTCATAAGACACAATTGCTTCTTTATCTCTTCAAGAGACCACACCAAGGGTGGAGCCTCAATTGGTTCTAATGTCCACAAGATCCATATAGCATTATCATTCATACAAGTGGACAAACCAACAAATTTCCTACCTCTACATAAAACAAATCCAAAACTAGCATGGATGTCATCATAGGCAAAGAGGTAGTATAGGAAAGAATCAAGTGTAAAGGCATACAAGGGTGAAGACAAAGCATTTAAGCACATCCACATTCTTTCCTTCAAGCAAATAGAGAACTTGGCATCCACAAGTTGAGATTCTTGTAATTTAAACACAATTGTGTCAAGCAAGGATGCACATTTAGAAACATTACCCCAAGGAAACAATGACACTTTTGCTCTCGGGTTTTCAAGAATGACACTTTGCTTGTCATGTAGACCAAGCAACAAGTTGGGTGCGCCAACATCACCATTTCTATATTTGGCACCGGGGTCAAATAGAAAGAGTAGCCATAGACACGGGTCTAGACAATACTCCCTTTCCCCATAGGCTTCACCCAAACTACAAGATATACTCTCTACAATAGCATATATATCATCAAAAGCAAATAGAGAGTGGAGAATGGTATCACTCAAGTCAAGTTCAACTAAGGTGTCCTCATGTGAGTACTCACTACCAGTTTCAACATCATCACCATGAGTACTCTCAAAAATAAGGTCACACATAGTAGAAGAAGTAATTTCCAAATAATGGACACCTTCCCCTTCTATGGAAGTACCCTCAAGTAGACACATACCGCCACTAAAGTCCAAGGAATTGTTACTTAAGTCTTTACAAGCAAGCAATTCATCCTTATAGTCATCAAACATGGGTGGGGTGTCATACAAAGGATCACAACCACAATTAATTTTCAAGGAAAAATCACTTATTGGGTTTCTTAAGAATTCAAGCAAATCAAAATTATCATCACCCAATTGATCATTCCTTTCCAAGACCTCGCATTCCCTTCCCTTAAGAGTACTCTCATCTCCCAAGAAGAGATTTCCATCTTTAGGAGGAATGTTTTTACACCATAGTGGGTTGGCATATAGGCTATAGCTTTCAAGACAAGCTATACCTTCAACGTCATTCTCACCACTAGGTTCTTTAGGAGTGAACTCATCATCTTCAAACAAGATATTGTACTTAAAGAGAGAAGGATCTATCCATGAAGAGGCTATAGAACATGCAAATCCATTCTCTAAAAGATCATTATCGAGTATCAAAGATGTTTCAAGCACATGATTATCCCTATGAGCAAAACCGAGAGTAGAGCATTTACTAGAGGTCATACTAAAGGGGTCACTCCTATTTATTTGATCAACATTTTCTATATAATCATTCACTTGAGATCCATTAAACACATCACACATATCCTCAAGTGGTGGACAAATTTCGCACATAAGTTGATCAACACAATTCCCACAAGATGATGTACCATTATTCAACACATTGGCTTCAACACTAGGTGGACATAAATTGATCTTACAAGAAGAGTCAATTTTGTCATCAATAGGATCAACTAGTGTATCCACACTCACAACAAGTACATTATCAACAAGAGGCAAAGAATCAATAGACTCACAAATAGGCAAGCTACTACTCACACTCAATGGGCTACTAGCAACACAATTATCATTCACATGCACAAAAGTGTAAGAGTAAGCGATTTTACCTTGAAATTCTTGAGTAAATTCTCCTTTGCCGTGGTGTGAAGGTTTCCCACGTGCTTCGGCAGTAACTTCTCCTTGGCCTTGTGCTTCTCCGCTTGCCATGTTGGTACCTATACAAATGTCCTTAGAAGGAAAAGGACAAACATAGTTAGCATGATTTGGTGGCAACCCTCTCACTTCGCTCCACACAACCTCTCCTTTTTCCCCTTTCGTATTACCACCTTTCACACCCTTACTCCTCTCAATCTTTTGTCTCTCATAATCATTCGGCTTGGAGTAAGTGATCACATCTCCTTGCGGTTTGGGAATAATTGAGGTAAAGAGATAATTTCCCCAATGGTCCACTATAACCTTAGGCCAATTTAGCACATTTGGAACTCTATGTTGTGCAAACCAATCGGCACCCAAGCATACATGACCTTGTGTCAAGGGAAAGATATCGCACCACACCTCCTCATGGTATTCAAATTGGGTGAAGACAATCCTCACTCTCTCGGTAACCCTATACCCGTCCAAGGAATATGGAGCAAGTAAAGGTTCTCGAAACAACCCTAAATAGTCAACCATCGGTGGCATGATGTAGTTCTTATGGCGCCAATCATCTAGCACAAGGAGGCAGCCCGGTACCCCATCAATGCTTACCTTTCCGGAGTGAACACTTCTCCTAGGATCAACATTGTAGAGTTTAGGACAACCCAACGGTACATGAGTACCCCTCGGCCTTGGAGATGTACTCTCTCTTCTTCTCATGGGGCAACTTACACTATAGCTAGTATACCCATTCACACCGCTTCGACCTTGACAAGATGTACTACAAGGTGAAGAATATGAATCTTCATTCCCCACACGTGCACTCTCACCATGGCTCTCATAATCTTTGCGAAGGGAGGGGTTATACCTTACTCCAATTCTAGGTTCGAAATGGGAAGTGTAAGACTCCTCATATGCCCCAACTTCATCATAAGAACTATCATAAGGTCCTAAATCATCTCCATATCCACCATAAGAGCTAGGCACTTCATTCACCTCATTTTCTCCCTCAAAACCATAACCCTCAAATCTGCCCATGTCTTGATCATGACTATATTCATAGCCCCCATAATCTACAACATCATCGTAGCCGTAAAATCCCTCACTACAATCATAGTCTCCCATGTTGTAGTCACAATAATACGAGGCTACCAAGATATGTTCCCCTTATATCACCTTGCACCTACAAAATGAACAAACAAGATTAGTAGTAAAAGCACCTCACCAACACTCGTATACACTCACCTTTGTGATCCTCACAATTGGAGCGGCGAATATTGAAAGTTGCTTATACTCCGGTAGTTAATAAGGTGTCAATCACTACTTAGCGACCGGAATAGATTATTGTTTGATCGACTCAAGACACAAAATAAAATCTACTTATGAACTTGAATCAAAGAAGTTCAACGAATCAAAATGAGAAAAGCACACAAAGAACAAAAAACACGAAGAAAACGGATTCAAAAACCAACTCACAATCTAGTAGGTGATTACTAGTTGTTAATTAGTACTAGAATCAAGAAATGAAACTAAAGAAACAAGGAAATAAAACTTAGAATCTGAAATTTGGGCTTAAGCTATTTTGGTGAAGTGATGACATGGCAGTCCTTGGGGGTGACGTGGCAGCCTTTGGTTGGTTGATGTTTTCTTCTTTTTTTTTTTTTTTTTTTTTGTCACAAATCTGAAATTTCAATATTCACACAACTTGTTATATGACAAGTGTTTTGGAGGGAAAGTAAAAGTCTTGTATTCTTTTCAACTTTTCAAACTCAAAAAGGTAAGATTTGACTATACTAATCCCACAAAACAAGGTTCCATGTTTTAAGGAAAAGTGGTTGTCAAGTCTAGAAAGTGATGGGTGCAAGTCTTTCACCAACAACCTTTTGACTTTGGTCTTAGCCCCTTTTGGATCTATTCTATACCTTTGTTGTCTTAAGTTGTAAGAATAGATGAAGAACAAGATGAACACCACAACAACCTTCAAGAACACAACATCAACTTCATCAAGAACATAACACAAAATCACCAATTGTCATCAACAACATACAACCTACGGTCCATTTTTCAAGTCACCACAACAATGGTCAATATTTTAAGCTCAACTCTTAGATCTAGACAACTTAGTGTTGGTGAGAAAGAAACCAACACTAGAAACACACTAAACAAGCAAAATAACACCTAGATCTAAACATACAACAACATTCTCGGTTTTGTCTTCAATGGACAGATTTCAGATTTTTTTTTGTTTGTTTAATCCGAGAACAAGCCCAAGATGGGTTGTGTTGGAACACAACCGGTCTTGCTTTGATACCAAATGATACAATAACAAACCCACAACACAAGATTTCCCACGAAATCAGCAACAAGGGAAACAAAAGACCCAAAAATCAGCAAGTTGAACAACAATGCTAGTGAATCGAAAGAGCCCCACACGGCTTCACTAGACTTCAAGATTACAAACACAACAACAACAAGATAAATAAAGTAAGATAGATAGCTTGACATATGAGATTACAAGAAATAGGAACCAAACCGTGTATCAAACGATAAGACCCCTAAGACCCACAATAACAACATCAAACTCTTACGGTGACCGCTAAGGGAATCAACTCCGCCTTACAACCACCATTTCTAAGCAAGGATCAATAATGGCTTTTCCAAGCCCTACACTACTTGGCTTTCCAAGCCCTACACTACACTCTCAAAGAGAGAAGAAGAAGTCTTTCAAATATCCATCATCCACCCCCTAGAAAATAAGACTAATGAAGTCTATTTATAACTACTACATCAATGACCAAACTACCCTTAATGAAAAGGGGCTCCTATGGAGTGTAAAGAAAAGACACAAAAAGACCAAAACACCCTTAATAAGGGCTGGTCATGGAGTGTAAGGACTCCTTCTTCACACTTCAACCATTGCAATCCTTTGGAGCCTCGGGTAGTCATCAAGGCAAGCCTCCAAGCAACCTTCCACACACGAAAGTGCTTTATTAAGTGTCCAAAATGACTTCCCCATGCATACTCTCGGGCCTTCAAGGTGTCCAAAATCAGATTCTCCATGTGTTGGCCACGAATGATGGCATCAAAAGTTATGATGGCCATTTGTCTTGTATCATCTTGGCATATTCCCACCATGTGATAGCAAATCCTTTGAATTGGGATATGGCATAGCAACTCTTCTTGTCATCGGTGAGGTCATTGACTTGAAAGATTCTTTCATAAGTAGACTCCCATGTTAAATAAGCTTGGACACCTCATCCTTGACTTAAAATTGACTAAGGATGATATATATATATAACTCAAAAATCAGATTTTAATCACAAGGAACACCTTGCCATTTCTTGAAATTTCTAGACTTTTTAAGAAGACCAAAAAGAAACCCTTTCAAGCCTAAGGCAACTATACTTGTTTTGGCCAAGATCATCACCTTGTAAGTGTTGGTAAGTGTATATTCTTGTGATTTAATATGTTATGTGCATGATAAATTGTATGGGTTGTGATGGTTATATTTAAAAGGGGTTGATTGGTGCACTTTGGCTTATGTGACACAAGTTGTGTATTTTGGTGATTTGAACTTGAAAGTGGACTTGTGGTCTTGAAGAAAGTGATTTGATGGATTGAACATCAACAAGTATGATGTGTTTATGTCCCTAATTTAATTTCTCTTTGTATGTTATTTTTGGAAATTGTTGCTGTGGAAAAAGTGTGTGGAATTGGTGACGTATTGAGAGGAAAATGCGATTTTGGTGATGTTTATGTGTGTGGTTGATACGGGTCCAACAAGTACCCGACCATTCACACGAAGTCAAGCTCGGGAGTTACAAAAACTCCAAGCCTTATTCATACAAATGGCCGTGTGTGAGTTGGTCATTGAACCACCTAAGGATCTAAATGTTTTAAGGTGTGAAGATGGGACTTGAAGTGTAATAAACTTACACTCCAAGGCCTCCATGGCCGGCTGCTCCAACATGGCCCATATGGTCATTTTTGTCTTTCATTTGGCTTGTAATATAAATAGACAAGCTTAGAATTATTTTGCCTTAGTTTTCTCATTGTAATTTCAAGACAAAGGACTTGTAATATTTCTCTCTCTCTCTCTTCCATTGGGAGGCAGATTCGGCCAAGCTCCAAGAGTGAAGCTTGTGTTGTGATTTGGCTAGAAACAAGGATCTTGAGGTTATTGAGTTCCTCTTGGTCTAAGTAAGAACTTGGTGTTTATATTCAATAGTCTTAGGGTCCTCTCTTGATGTTAGGGTTCTTAGTCTCTTGAATATTATATGTCAAGTTATCTATCTTTTATTATCTTGTTGTTCTTGTCTTTGAGATCTTGAAGTCTAGTGAAGCCGGGTGGGGCTCTTTCGATTCACTAGCATTTGTGTTGGTTGCTGTTTTTGTTGTTGTTGTTGTTGGAATCTTTGTGTTGTGGACTTGATCTTGTATCATTTGATATCAGAGCAAGACCGGTTGTGTTCCAACACAACCCATCTTGGGCTTGTTCTCGGATTAAACAAAAAAAAAAAAAAAAAAAATCTGAAATCTGTCCATTGAAGACAAATCTGAGAATGTTGTTGTATGTTTAGATCTAGGTGTTATTTTGCTTGTTTATTGTGTTTCTAGTGTTGCTTTCTTTCTCACCAACACTAAAGTGTCTAGATCTAAAAGTTGAGCTTGAAAACTTGACCATTGTTGTGGTGACTTGAAGTGGTTGAAAGTTGTATGTTGTTGATGACAAAATTGGTGGTTGTGTGTTATGTGCTTGAAGAAGTTGATGAAGGTTGTTGAGGTGTTCATCTTTTAAAACTTGTTCATCTTGTTCATCTTGTTGTGTTCAAGTTGCAAGACAAGTCATAAAGTTGTTGGTGAAAGACTTGCACCCATCACTTCCTAGTCTTGCCAACCACTCTTCCCTAATTCAAGGAGCCTTGTTTTGTGGGACTAGTTAGTCAAACCTAACCTTTTGAGCTTGAAAGGTTGAAAAGACTACAAGACTATTATTTTCCCTCCAAAAACATATTGTCATCCTTCACAAGTTGTATGAATATTGATTTTCAGATTTGTGACAAAAAAAATAAATATAGAATCTACATATAAGTTATATAGACAAACCGTGTGGGCCCAAGACCAATTGCATGCTGCCACGTCACCCCTAAGCTCAACTTTGGATAATTTTCTAGCTTCTAATTGTTGATTCTTAGTTTCCTTACTTGGTTCTAGAACTAATTAACAAACTAGTACATTCCTACTAGATTGTCAATTAGTCCTTTGAATTCGTTTGTTCGTGTCAACGTTTACTTGAGTGCTTCTATCTTTTGAATACGTTGCTGATTTTTGGTTCTAGTCCGACAAGAATTCTTTGAGTCTTCAAACAAGAATCCACTCCGGATAAGAGCTTACTCATACCTTAAAGGATTCACGGTTACTAGCCAATTTACAACACTTGTGGAACACAGGCGTGTGGTGATCTAAAGAGTATAATATCTTGACAATGGATGGGACCTCGTCCCATAACGTGGATACTAATGCACTTGACTCTATGAGGGTCACTCTTGAGGCCGTTACCCGGACACTTGAAAGGTTGAATTCGGAATTTGGGGCCGTGAGAGGGGACTTGGCAGCAATCAAGGGAGAAGTGTCAACTATTAGTGGGAGATTAGAACAAGTGGAGAGTCAAAGGAACTCTCGTCCTTCTACTCCTCTACATGTCTCTACCAATGGGCATGATAGGACTTCCTCCGCAACCATCACCCCTGAAACAGTCCACCAAATGCTAAATGCACCCCAAGCTCCACTAAATGCCGCAAGCCAAACCACCTTTTTCCCTCCAAACCGTGACCCCACTAGACCAATACATTTCCAAGCTCCTCAAGTTCCACAAGAGGGATTTGGACGTCAAGCACCACCCCTAAACCCGAACCCTCCATTCCAAGCTCCATTAAACCAAAGACCACAAAATCCGATGCCTCCGAATCAAGTCCAAAATGCCCAAGACCGGCCAGGCCCCTTTGAAGGATATGGTAGAGAGGAGTATGAAGGGTATGGAGCCTTTGATGATGCTTACATGAGGGAGGAGGAGATAAGAGGGGGTCGTGGAGATCCAAGGAGATACCGAGGGTATGGAGATAGGGGAAATCGACACCAAGAGAGAGATGGAGGCATCAACACCATCAAGTTGAACCTACCAATCTTTAAAGGTGATAGTGACCCCGAGGCCTACTTAGCTTGGGAATCGGCTTGTGAAAAAGTTTTCCAAGTTAATGACATCTCGGAAGAAAAGAAGGGTTGCTATGCTATAGCTCATTTTGAGGGTTATGCTAACACTTGGTGGGAGTATGTCAAGCGGTTTGGTAATGAACTCGTTGATGGGCAGCCACCACCTTGGTATCGATTGAGGTATTTGATGAGGCAACGATACCTTCCCGAGAGATATCGCCATGAGTTGCTTGCTAGATTGTATGGCTTGCGTCAAGGTAACAAGAGTGTGATGGCATATTTTGATGAGTTTCAACAACTCATGTTGAAACTTGATCATCGTGGGGAGCAAATCAGTCACGACATCATCCGGTTCAAGTGTGGGTTGAACAAAGAGATCTCCACTCATTTAACACTTCACAAGTTTGAAACCGTCGACGGTATTTTCCAAGCGGCTCTTGAGATTGAAAGGGAACTTAAAGAGAGGTCATCTTTCAAGGCAAGGGGACAAGCCCCCTCGGGTTGGCCCAAAAACAAGGACCAACCCGCCACTACAAGGCTGCCCGAGCCCAAAACAGTCCCCAAGATTCCTCCAAAACTGGAGGCTCACAAGTATCCTAACCTAAAGGGATTCCAATGTTTCAAGTGCCAAGGTTGGGGGCATAAGGCCAATGAATGTCCAAACCGACGCAATGTGATCCTACGGGAAGGGAGAGTGTATTACCTTGGTGAAGAGGTGGGACCCGAACGGGGAGAAGAAGAGGCTGAGCCTCAAGATGGAGAGGAAACCGAGGATGGACCACATGATGATGGTGGTGACGATGGTGAAGATGTTTATCCGCAAGAAGGGGAGTGTGTGATTCCAAACTTTGTGGTTAGGCGCGTCATGATTAGTAAGGCAATAGATGACCCAAGCCAAAGGGAAAATCTATTCCATACTAAATGTCTTGTAAAGGGAAGTGTGTATACCTTGGTGATTGATTGTGGTAGTTGTACAAATGTTGTAAGTCATGCTATGGTAAACTTCTTGAAGTTACCAACTACTCCGCACACTAGTCCTTACAAGTTACAATGGTTGAATGATTGTGGTGAATTAAGGGTCGCAAGGCAATGCGTGATACGGTTTAAGGTGGGAAACTACCACGATGAAGTGCTTTGTGACGTGATACCAATGCAAGCATGTCACTTGTTGCTAGGTAGACCTTGGCAATATGATAGGTCTACTAAACACGATGGGAGGTCCAATCGGTATACACTTGAGAAGGATGGCCGAAAGGTTACTCTTCATCCGCTTTCGCCTTCCCAAGTAAATGAGTGGCATCAAAGGATGAGGGAATTGAAGGAAAAGGGAAAGGAATCCGAAAAGGGAGAAAAGGGAGGGAGTTCCGTAGGTGGGGCAGTGGGGCCATCCAAGGCTGCCCCAACGGCAAAGGGGACTGAAAACATGGTGATGTTGGTTAGGAAGAAGGAACTCTTCGTGGATCATGATGAGGACACGCCTATGTTACTCTTGGCTCATTGTTTTAATACTAACCCCACTAATTCTTCCATTTCCCCTTTGATTTCTTGTGTGTTGCAGGATTATGAGGACGTATTCCTAAGGAACTTCCGCAAGGATTGCCCCCGCTTTGGGGAATTGAGCACCAAATTGACTTTGTGCCGGGATCACAATTACCAAACAAGCCGGCTTATAGGAGCAATCCTACGGACACCAAGGAATTGCAACGTCAAGTTGAGGAGCTCCTCAACAAAGGGTATGTCAAGGAGAGCATGAGTCCGTGTGCTGTTCCGGTGCTATTAGTGCCAAAGAAAGACGGAACGTGGCGCATGTGTGTGGACTGCCGAGCCATCAACAAAATTAGGTAAAATATCGCCACCCTATTCCTCGGTTAGATGACATGCTAGATGAGTTGAATGGGTCATGTTTGTTTTCCAAGATTGATTTAAGGAGTGGCTATCACCAAATAAGAATGCAACCCGGTGATGAATGAAAAACCGCCTTCAAGACCAAGTTTGGTCTCTATGAATGGATGGTTATGCCATTCGGCCTAACAAATGCTCCAAGTACTTTTATGAGGCTAATGAATCATGTGATGAGGCCATTTATTGGAAAGTTTGTTGTTTTCTACTTTGATGATGTCTTGGTGTATAGCAAGTCCTTAGAAGAGCATGTGATGCATTTACAATGTGTGCTTGATGTCCTTAGGAAGGAAAAATTGTATGCAAATCTGGAAAAGTGCTCTTTTGGTGTCAATGAAGTTGTTTTCTTGGGTTTTGTTGTTAGTTCAAGAGGGGTCGAAGTGGGTGAATCCAAGATAGATGCTATCAAAAATTGGCCAACCCCACAAAACGTTGGAGAAGTAAGAAGCTTCCACGGGTTGGCTAGTTTTTATAGAAGGTTTGTCAAAGGATTTAGCACCATAGCCACCCCCTTGACCGAGGTCATTCGGAAAGAACAACCCTTCAAGTGGGGTGTCGAGCAAGCTAAGGCATTTGAAGCCTTGAAAGCTATGCTCATCTCCGCACCATTGTTACAATTGCCCAACTTTGATAAGACCTTCGAGGTCGAGTGCGATACGAGTAAAGTAGGCATAGGGGCTGTTTTGATGCAAGATTTGAAACCCATTGCTTACTTTAGCGAAAAGCTCAAAGGAGCAACTCTAAACTACTCCACGTATGATTTAGAGTTGTATGCCTTGATTAGAGCCTTGGCCACTTGGCAACACTACTTATGGCCCAAGGAGTTCGTGATCCGAATGGACCATGAATCCTTAAAGCATCTTCGGGCCCAAGACAAGCTTAACAAACGGCATGCCAAATGGATTGAGTTTCTTGAGACCTTCCCTTATGTTATCCAATACAAAAAGGGTAAGGACAATGTAGTGGCCGATGCTTTGTCTAGAAAACATGTCCTTGTGTCCACCTTGTCATCAAAATTGATGGGTTTTGAGAGTTTAAGAGAATTGTATCCCAAGGACCCTCACTTTGCTCCTATCTTTAGGGAATGTGAAGAATTGGGTAGGGACAAGTGGGATTCGGCTAGGGGTTCAAATCCCTATGCCAAGTTTGATGGTTACTTATTTAAAGGTAGACGATTGTGTGTACCCTCTAGCTCTTGGAGAGAATTGTTTGTGAGGGAAGCACATGATGGAGGTCTAATGGGTCATTTTGGGGTCGAAAAGAACCTCGGAATATTGGAGGAGCAATTCTATTGGCCCAAAATGCGCAAGGATGTGGCTAGGATTTGCGGCCAATGTGTAGAATGCAAGAGAGCCAAATCTCGGCTCCTACCTCATGGGTTGTACACCCCGCTGCCCACTCCTCTACGTCCTTGGCTTGATATATCTATGGACTTTGTGTTAGGGCTGCCAAGGACTCGACGAGGCCGGGATAGTATTTTTGTTGTAGTTGATCGGTTTTCTAAAATGGCGCACTTTATTCCTTGTTCTAAATGTGATGACGCCCCTAGCGTGGCCTCGTTGTTTGTTGATAATGTTGTTAGATTGCATGGTGTCCCGAGGACCATTGTGAGTGATAGGGACTCTAAGTTCCTAAGCCACTTTTGGAAGTCCATGTGGGGTAGGCTTGGTACCAAGTTATTATTCTCTACGTCCTGCCACCCACAAACCGATGGTCAAACGGAAGTAGTAAATAGGACTTTGGGTGCTATGCTACGTTCCATGGTTAAGGGAAAAATGACTTCTTGGGAAGAGCACTTACCATTGATTGAGTTTGCATATAACCGTGTCATACACTCAAGTACGGGAATGACTCCCTTTGAGTATGTATACGGCCTCAACCCCCTCACCCCTTTGGATTTAACGCCTTTGCCAAGTGATCTCATGATTAGCTTAGAAGGAAGCAAGCGGGCAGATTCTATGAAGAAGTTACATGAGAAGGTGCGGCTTCAACTTGAGAAGAAAAACCAAGACATGGCAAGGAGGGCCAACAAGGGAAGAAAGAAAGTCATCCTTGAACCGGGAGATTGGGTGTGGGTGCATCTTCGGAGGGATCGGTTTCCATCCCAAAGAAAGTCCAAATTGATGCCGAGGGGTGATGGTCCATTCCAAGTACTCGAGAAAATCAATGACAACGCCTACAAAATTGACCTTCCACCGGAATATCAAGTGCACCACACTTTTAACGTTTGTGATCTTTCTCTCGTGGAGGCGGTTGAAGACGACCAAGTGCTGAATTTGAGGTCAAATTCCTCTCAAGATGGAGAGGATGATACGGGTCCAACAAGTACCCGACCATTCACACGAAGTCAAGCTCGGGAGTTACAAAAACTCCAAGCCTTATTCATGCAAATGGCCGTGTGTGAGTTGGTCATTGAACCACCTAAGGATCTAAATGTTTTAAGGTGTGAAGATGGGCCTTGAAGTGTAATAAACTTACACTCCAAGGCCTCCATGGCCGGCTGCTCCAACATGGCCCATATGGTCATTTTTGTCTTTCATTTGGCTTGTAATATAAATAGACAAGCTTAGAATTATTTTGCCTTAGTTTTCTCATTGTAATTTCAAGACAAAGGACTTGTAATATTTCTTTCTCTCTCTCTTCCATTGGGAAGCAGATTCGGCCAAGCTCCAAGAGTGAAGCTTGTGTTGTGATTTGGCTAGAAACAAGGATCTTGAGGTTATTGAGTTCCTCTTGGTCTAAGTAAGAACTTGGTGTTTATATTCAATAGTCTTAGGGTCCTCTCTTGATGTTAGGGTTCTTAGTCTCTTGAATATTATATGTCAAGTTATCTATCTTTTATTATCTTGTTGTTCTTGTCTTTGAGATCTTGAAGTCTAGTGAAGCCGGGTGGGGCTCTTTCGATTCACTAGCATTTGTGTTGGTTGCTGTTTTTGTTGTTGTTGTTGTTGGAATCTTTGTGTTGTGGACTTGATCTTGTATCAGTGGTAAATGTTTCCTCTTGTAGATTACTATATTATATGCATAAGAGGGTATGTAAATCATGTTGTTTATGTTGACGAAGTGTTGAGCAGTCCACTATGTGTAAAACAGTCCACTTTTGCTAAATCGGTAAAGGATTTGCCTTCTATGTGATTTAAACTTGAAAGGGGACTTAAGGTATTGAAGGAATTGAATTATATGGATTAAATTTCAGTATTTTTGAGTATGGTTCTGTCCCTAATTCGTTACTTTTGTGTATGTCTTGATGGAAATGTTTTTACGTAATTGTGCATGGAACGTTTGGCGTAGTGAAAAGAGAATACTTTCTTGTTATGTTAAAGTGAATTATAAAATTGTGTGGGATGATTTTGGTATATTGTTGTGGAAGATATTTATGTGACTTTATGGGATAAATATGTGGAGTTGTATTGAGGCGGAAATGTAAAGTAGAAACTTGGTGTAAAATCCTATCGGTTTGTGATGTCTACGGTGATGTGTGGACTGTTTTGGTGGTGTGTGGACTGATTTGGTGTTGTTGTTTTGCTAAAGCAGTAAGTTATAGTGTAATGTGGTGGAATAATGTAATTTGGTAGTATAATGAAGGGGGTGAGTGATGCACCATGCGTTTTGGAGGTTGGACGATTTTTACTTTCCGTTTAGCACCTACTTACCATCTTGTGGACTTGTAATGTAGTTAGTGGTTAACGTGAGTTCCGTTATGTGCTTATGTAGAGTAATACCTATGGAGAAAGCTGGAGTGTTATATTCACAAATAAGATTGTGTATCCATATTAGGGAATTAAGGTATGTAAGGTTACTCTTTCCGTATCCTTCAGCGGCATATAGTATCACATTGTCATTATACATGTTCCATTCCGAAATGTCCAAAGGTATTCCATTCCCGGTTGTTAATCATTGTTACACACATGTTCCTTATACATTGATCAAATGTAATTCATATGACTCATGTTCATTGATTAATGTTCCAATAATGTTCCAAAGTTTTAATAACATTGTAACCACTAATGTACCAATCTCATAACAAAAGAATTGAAGTAATAAACACTTGTTGAGAACGGGTGGCAACCCAAAGGGGAGGAAAGCCTAGCTAGGGGCGATCCCGAATGATTATTGATTTATGGGTGGCAGCTCAAAGGGGCATAAGCCTAGCTAGAGACGATCCCAATATTATTTCCCACTGATCAGTTGGGCCCGGGCATTACATGATTGATGATCACTTGATTGACGACGAAGTAAAGTAAAGTGAAATAAAAGTAAAGAAAGTAATGCACATGATTCCACATGTATACCTATGGTAATTTATTCACATGATGTGTTCACTTGTACTTAATTTTATCAAAGTTTCTATATCTTATAAATTTACTTATAGCCTTACATACTCAGTACATTCTTCGTACTGACATCCCTTGTGGGACTTCCCTTACTTGTTGCAGGCATAGGTACCAATAGGCACCCACAGTAGTACTTCGAATCATCTGCGGTTTTGTTGGTAAGCTCCAGTTTGCTTCGGGGCTTCCCGAGTCCTATGCACATATTGGTTTTGATAATGTATCACAGTTGTCTAAAGCGGGGACTTGTCCCGACTTTAGGATGGTTATGTTCATGTATGTATAGAGGCTTTGTAGACTATGTTGGACAAACGAAAAATGTATGTCACGTCATGATGGCCCTAAAAGCCAAGTTTCATATATGTATATATAAATCACATATTTTGTCATGATTTCCGCCATTGGTGTCTTGCGTCTATACATGGTAGTGATGGTCAATGAATGACGTGTGTATGAATGTACAGGGTGATAGTTGGTTCTCTCGGGGCCTCAACGTCTTCGAGTGCCACTCCATTCCGAATGGGGTTCGGGGCCTGACAAAAGTGGTATCAGAGCGGGTTGTCCTAGGGTGTCTACAAAGCCGTGTTTGAGTAGAGTCTTGCTTATCGATGTGTTGTGCACCACATTTATAAGTAGGAGGCTATGGGACATTTAGGAGTTGTTTCATTTCTTCATTTTCTAGATCGTGCATTAGATCCAAAAATTGTAGGTGGAACCATATCTGACTGTTGAAATTGTTTTTTCTTATATTATAGTAAAATGCCGATGACAAGAAGAGGAAAAAGTAAGAGGTTAGACAAAATTGCTGGAGAAGGAACCAGTATTGCCCCGCCTGAATTAGTTAATCAAGGCGGTGCTGAACCAGAGATGGCACCACAGGCTTCTTCTACTCTTCCAATTTCAGAAGAGTCAAGAGAAAGAGAAATACCTGCAGAACCACCAGTGAATACTACTGACCAGGACTTAAAAGATGCAGTGCAGATGTTAACCCAAATAGTTGTTGCACAGGTTCAGGGACAGGGTGGTCCAACAACACATGATGATAGTGCAGCTAGAGCAGCTAGTAGACGGACACAGGATTTTTTGAAATTAGACCCTCCTACCTTTACTGGATCAGATCTGAATGAAGACCCGCAGGATTATATAGATCAAATCCAAAGGGCTTTGGAGGTGATGCATGTGTCCGGTGTGGAAACGGTCGAGCTTGAGGCCTATAGATTGAAGGGCGAAGCTATTCGGTGGTATGAAGATTGGAGACGGTCGAGGGGCATTGATGCACTCCCAGCTAGTTGGGAAGAATTTAAAATGGCATTCCTTTATCACTATCTCCCCTATGAGGTCCGAGAGGCTCGTGCGGACCAATTCTTGAATCTGCGATAGGGTAACATGAGTGTTAGAGAGTACAGACTGAAGTTTAATTTCTTGGCCCGGTATGCTCTGAATGTGGTTGCGACTATGACCGATAGAGTTCATTGGTATGTGGACAGATTAGAGTTATATTTGGTTCGAGGTTGTACTATTGCTGCGTTAAGCAGGGACATGGACATAGCTAGAATACAGGTCTTTGCGCAGAAAATGGAAGATCAAAGGCAACGAAGAAGAACACAAGGGTATGATGAAGGACCGTCAAAGAGGGCTAGATCTACAGGACAGTCTATGGCATCCCAAGGAGAGTTTAGACCCCAGAGTTTCCACAGGCCGTCGAGACCCTCATTTTCTTATTCCACGGCAGGTACTCCACCTCAATTTCGAGGTTCTGGAGGCAGTTATGTAGGGCACAGCAGTGTAGTTCGAGATTCGCAAACATCAGGATTTCCTCGCCAGCCGTGTCAGCACTGCGGGAGGTCTCATTTAGGTGAATGCCGGATTGGGAGGATTGTTTGTTATTTTTGCGGTGAGCCAGGGCACATAGTGAGAGAGTGTCCACAGATGAGCATGCGTGGCATAGCACGACCTGCGGGATCAGCCGTGGCATCATCATCATCTGTGCCTTCCTTAGGTAGAGGAGCACAGCCTATGGGACGAGGTAGAGGTGCTAGAGGAGCAGCTAGGTCCAGCGGGACTCAGAATTGTACTTATGCACTAACTGACCGTCAGAATTCGGAGGCATCACCTGATGTTGTTACAGGTATCTTGTCCATATTTTCACATAATGTGTATGCATTGATTGATCCGGGTTCTACATTATCATATGTTATCCCTTGATTGCTGAAAAATTTAAAAGAACGCCGGAATTATTAGTTAAGTTAATTGAAGTAACGAAACCGGTTGGTGAATCTATTATAGCAAAGAGAGTTTATCGGGATTGTAAAGTCACTGTTTGTGATTATGATACATTGGCCGATCTTGTTGAACTAGACATGATAGATTTTGATGTTATCATGGGAATGGATTGGTTAGCCTCTTGTTATGCCACGGTAGATTGCCGAGCTAAGAGAGTACAATTTCATTTTCCACAAAAGGATGTTTTTGAATGAAAGGGTAACGTGGGAGCACCGAGAGTCAAAATTATTTCCTATCTTAAGGCTAGGAAAATGATGTCCAAAGGTTATATATGCCACTTAGTGCGGGTGCATGATGTTGAAGCCAAACCACCAACTCCTCAATCAGTTCCAGTGGTAAATGAATTTCTTGATGTATTTCCTGAAGATCTTCCAGGTTTACCTCCAGAACGGGAAGTGGAATTTGGTATTGATGTGATTCCAGGCACTCAGCCTATTTCTATCCCTCCATACAGAATGGCTCCAGCAGAATTGCGTGAATTGAAGGAGTAACTGAAAGATTTATTGGACAAAGGGTTCATCAGACCTAGTATGTCTCCATGGGGTGCACCGGTATTATTTGTACGAAAGAAAGACGACACTTTGAGAATGTGTATTGACTACCGGTAACTGAATAAAGTAACGATCAAGAACAAATATCCTCTCCCTCGAATTGATGATTTATTTGATCATCTACAGGGTGCTAAATGCTTTTCAAAGATTGATCTGAGATCGGGCTATCACCAGGTGAGGGTTAGAGAAGGAGATATACCCAAGACAGCTTTTCGAACACAGTATGGACACTATGAATTTTTAGTTATGTCATTTGGACTAACAAATGCACCTGCAGTTTTTATGGATTTGATGAATAGAGTGTTCAAACCATTTCTGGATGTGTTCATCACGGTATTTATAGATGACATCCTGGTTTATTCAAGATCACCAGAGGACCATGCTAATCACTTACGGCAAGTGTTGCAGATTCTCCATGAGCGTAAGTTGTATGCCAAGTTCTCTAAATGTGAGTTTTGGTTAAAATCAGTTGCATTCTTGGGCCACATTGTGTCAGATGAAGGGATACAGGTTGATACACAAAAGATTGAAGCGGTGAAAAATTGGCCAAGACCTACGACACCCACAGAACTTCGTAGCTTCCTTGGGTTGGCAAGTTATTATCGAAGGTTTGTTGAAGGGTTTTCCTCCATTGCGGCACCTTTAACGAAGCTTACACACAAGGCAGTCAAATTTCAGTGGAATGATGCGTGTGAGAAGAGTTTTCAAGAGTTGAAAGATAAATTAACCTCCACACCAGTCTTGGTACTTCCTGAAGGCACCGAAGGTTATGCAGTATATTGTGATGCTTCCGGAATTGGTCTAGGGTGTGTATTAATGCAACACGGTAATGTCATAGCATATGCCTCATGACAGTTGCATCCACACAAGAAAAATTATCCCACACATGATCTGGAATTAGCAATGGTGATTTTTGCTTTAAAGATATGGCGTCATTATTTGTATAGGGTTCATGTTGATATCTACACTGATCATAAAAGTTTACAATACATCTTTAAGCAGAAGGAACTCAATTTGAGACAATGAAGGTGGTTAGAGCTCTTAAAAGACTATGGTATTGATATTCTTTATCATCCAGGCAAAGCAAATGTGGTAGCTGACGCACTGAGTCGCAAGGCAGTAGAAAGCACTAGTGGCCAGTTGACTGAAAAGGAAGAGATAATCAAAGATTTACACCAACTAGCCAGCTTGGGAGTTTGCCTTATTGAATCTCCGGATGAAGGGGTTATTGTGCAGAATGCAGCAAAATCTTCCTTAATAGCTGAAGTAAAGGAGAAACAGTATGTGGATCCTATTTTGTTGCAACTGAGAGAGAATGTGCAGCAAGAGTTGACAAAGGCATTCGATCTTACACAAGAGGGAGTACTTCAATGCCAAGATCGATTATGTGTACCGGATGTAGATGAGCTGAGGAAGCAAATTATGGCAGAAGCACATCATTCACGGTATTCTATTCATCCGGGAGCTACCAAAATGTATCATGATTTGAAAGACGTGTATTGGTGGGGAAATATGAAAAAGAACATTGCGGAATTTGTAGCTTAATGTCCAAATTGTCAACAGGTTAAAGTGGAACATCAGAAACCAGGAGGTTACATGCAATGTATCAATCTTCCAGTCTGAAAATGGGATATGATTAACATGGACTTTATTACAGGTTTGCCTCGTTCACTGAGGAAGGTCGATTCTAGATGGGTTATACTGGACAGGCTTACCAAGTCAGCACATTTTCTACCAGTCAAGACCACCTATACAGCTGAAGATTATGCAAGATTGTATGTGAAGGAGATAGTGCGATTGCATGGTATTCCACTTTCCATTATATCAGACAGAGGAGCACAATTTACAGCTCATTTTTGGAAATCCTTCCAGAGGAGCTTGGGAACACAGGTGAATTTGAGTACGGATTTCCATCCTCAGACAGATGGACAAGCAGAACGTACAATTCAAACACTTGAAGATATGCTTTGAGCGTGTGCACTAGACTTTAAAGGCAACTGGATGATCATCTACCTCTTGTGGAATTTGCCTACAACAATATCTATTATTCAAGTATTAAGATGGCTCCTTACGAAGCGTTGTATGGGAGAAAATGTAAATCACCTATCGGATGGTTTGAAGCAGGAGAAACTGCTTTATTTGGACCAGATCTAGTACATCAAGCTATGGAAAAAGTTAAAGTAATACAGCAGCGATTACAGACAGCTCAAAGCCGCCATAAATCATATGTTGATGTTAGAAGAAGAGGGCTTGAATTTGCTATAGGTGATTGGGTATTTTTAAAAGTATCACCAATGAAAGGAGTGATGCGATTCGGAAAGAAAGGAAAGTTAAGTCCATGGTATGTAGGGCCATATGAAATTACTCGAAGATTTGGTCAAGTGGCATATGAATTAGCTTTATCCCAAGAACTCTCCGCAGTCCACCCAGTGTTTCATGTTTCGAAAATGCATAGGAGATCCGTCTCAAAAGGTTGAAGATGTGCAAATCATGGAAGATCTTACATACGAAGAAGTGCCCACTGCTATTCTATATAGGCAAGTCAAGAGGTTAAGGAATAAAGATGTAGCTTCCGTCAAAGTACTTTGGAGGAATCAACAAATAGAGGAAATTACATGGGAAGCCGAAGAAAGAATAAAAGCAAAGTACTCGTATTTGTTCCAAACCGAAGAGAAGGTCCAAGATGCCGACTTGAAGGACTAAAAAGTAAGTATATATGAGCATTATAAATATGTGACGGTGTGACGAATGTATGGAAATTTATATTGTTTAGGCTGACTACTACTACTATTAACATTCGAGGACGAATGTTCTTAAGGGGGGAGAATGTAACACCCCGTAGATTTCTGAATGCATGCGACTACGTGACAAAATTTGTGAACATGTAATAAAGGGTATATATAATACATGCAAAGTGTTGGATTTAATGTATATTGGGTATTGGGCTCTAAATTGGCCCAAAAATGATAAGAAAGACATGGCCCAAAACAAGGGAAAATGACCCATTCTTCCTTGACCCACTTGGACACCTCATCCTTGACTTAAAATTGACTAAGGATGATATATATATAGCTCAAAAATCAGATTTTAATCACAAGGAACACCTTGTCATTTCTTGAAATTTCTAGACTTTCCAAGAAGACCAAAAAGAAACCCTTTCAAGCCTAAGGCAACTATACTTGTTTTGGCCAAGATCATCACCTTGTAAGTGTTGGTAAGTGTATATTCTTGTGATTTAATATGTTATGTGCATGATAAATTGTATGGGTTGTGATGGTTATATTTAAAAGGGGTTGATTGGTGCACTTTGGCTTATGTGACACAAGTTGTGTATTTTGGTGATTTGAACTTGAAAGTGGACTTTTGGTCTTGAAGAAAGTGATTTGATGGATTGAACATCAACAAGTATGATGTGTTTATGTCCCTAATTTAATTTCTCTTTGTATGTTATTTTTGGAAATTGTTGCTATGGAAAAAGTGTGTGGAATTGGTGACGTATTGAGAGGAAAATGTGATTTTGGTGATGTTTATGTGTGTGGTAAATGTTTCCTCTTGTAGATTACTATATTATATGCATAAGAGGGTATGTAAATCATGTTGGTTATGTTGACGAAGTGTTGAGCAGTCCACTATGTGTAAAACAGTCCACTTTTGCTAAATCGGTAAAGGATTTGCCTTCTATGTGATTTAAACTTGAAAGGGGACTTAAGGTATTGAAGGAATTGAATTATATGGATTAAATTTCAGTATTTTTGAGTATGGTTCTGTCCCTAATTCGTTACTTTTGTGTATGGCTTGATGGAAATGTTTTTACGTAATTGTCATGGAACGTTTGGCGTAGTGAAAAGAGAATACTTTCTTGTTATGTTAAAGTGAATTATAAAATTATGTGGGATGATTTTGGTATATTTTGTGGAAGATATTTATGTGACTTGATGGGATAAATATGTGGAGTTGTATTGAGGCGAAAATGTAAAGTAAAAACTTGGTGTAAAATCCTATCGGTTTGTGATGTCTACGGTGATGTGTGGACTGTTTTGGTGGTGTGTGGATTGATTTGGTGTTGTTGTTTTGCTTTTAGCAATAAGTTATAGCGTAATGTGGTGTAATAATGTGATTCGGTAGTATAATGAAGGGGGGAGTGATGCACCATGCGTTTTGGAGGTTGGACGATTTTTACTTTCCGTTAAGCACCTACTTACCATCTTGTGAACTTGTAATGTAGTTAGTGGTTAACCTGAGTTCCGTTATGTGCTTATGTAGAGTAACACGTAAGGAGAAAGCTGGAGTGTTATATTCACGAATAAGATTGTGTATCCATATTGGGGAATTAAGGTATGTAAGGTTACTCTTTCCGTATCCTTCGGCGGCACATAGTATCACATTGTCATTATACATGTTCCATTCCGAAATGTCCAAAGGTATTCCATTCCCGGTTGTTAATCATTGTTACACACATGTTCCTTATACATTGATCAAATGTAATTCATATGACTCATGTTCATTGATTAATGTTCCAATAATGTTCCAAAGTTTTAATAACATTGTAACCACTAATGTACCAATCTCATAACAAAAGAATTGAAGTAATAAACACTTGTTGAGAACGGGTGGCAACCCAAAGGGGAGGAAAGCCTAGCTAGGGGCGATCCCGAATGATTATTGATTTATGGGTGGCAGCTCAAAGGGGCATAAGCCTAGCTAGAGACGATCCCAATGTTATTTCCCACTGATCAGTTGGGCCCGGGCATTACATGATTGATGATCACTTGATTGACGATGAAGTAAAGTAAAGTGAAATAAAAGTAAAGAAAGTAATGCACATGATTCCACATGTATACCTATGGTAATTTATTCACATGATGTGTTCACTTGTACTTAATTTTATCAAAGTTTCTACATCTTATACACTTACTTATAGCCTTACATACTCAGTGCATTCTTCGTACTGACATCCCTTGTGGGACTTCCCTTACTTGTTGTAGGTACAGGTACCAATAGGCACCCACAGTAGTACTTCGAATCATCTGCGGTTTTGTTGGTAAGCTCCAGTTTGCTTTGGGGCTTTTCGAGTCCTGTGCACATATTGGTTTTGATAATGTATCACAGTTGTCTAAAGCGGGGACTTGTCCCGACTTTAGGATGGTTATGTTCATGTATGTATAGAGGCTTTGTAGACGATGTTGGACAAATGAAAAATGTATGTCATGTCATGATGGCCCTAAAAGCCAAGTTTCACATATGTATATATAAATCACATGTTTTGCCATGATTTCCGCCATTGGTGTCTTGCGTCTATACATGGTAGTGATGGTCAATGAATGACGTGTGTATGAATGTACAGGGTGATAGTTGGTTCTCTCGGGGCCTCAACGGCTTTGGGTGCCACTCCGTCCCGAACGGGGTTCGGGGCGTGACATCTTGATTGAATTGATCCCATTATCTCTCAACCTCCATTGCCACCTTGATTATCATTGTAATTCCATTAGTTCTCACCTTGTGGATGATTCCCTAAGTTTTCTCTTCCATAAGGTGCCGGACCAAATCTTCCTCCTCGACCTTGGAATCCTTGTTGAGGCAATGGTCTATTCCTCCAATACTCCGCATACACGGCCTCTTTATCATACCTTTCAAACTCAACTTGTGGGTCCTCTTCTCCTACTCCCTCAACTTGAATAGGCTGATTTTGGTTACGGGGTATTTGGAGTGGGGAATTTTGGTTTAATGGAGCTTGAGGTGGAGGGTTTTGGTTTGGTGGTGCTTGGTGTAGGTCTTGGTTACGGGGAATTTGGTCTTGTGGTCCTTCTTGATTGGCTTGGTTGAATTAAGGTTGCAGTGGACGGACGAGGTTTCAGTTATGTGGATAGATAGTGGCTTGGGTGATGGGGTCTTGTGTTTGTCTCGGTGGATTGAACATTTGGTGGAGCATTTTCGGGGAGATAGTAGCGGAGGTGTCTTGAGCATGTCCGCTAGATGAGGCATGGTAGTTTTGAGGAGTGGATTGGGTGGAGTTTAGACGACCTTCTATGTTGTTCACTATCTTTCCACCCATGGTAGACAAGTGTCCTTGGAGTGTGGTCATTTGACCTTCCATGGCTCCCATTCTACCATCCATGGATTCCATTTTACGGTTTAATGATTCAATTGCCACCAAGATCGCATTTGAAGTGTTGACATCCCTAGTGGGTGGTGTTTCACCTTCCGAGGCCATTGTACCTATTAGAAAAGACACTAAACACAAACAACAAACAAGTTAGAGTTAAAGAAATAACCTCACAACTCTACACACCTTTGTATACCTCACACTTGAATCCGCAAAAGTTAAAGAATGGTATATTCTCCAGGTGGTAGTCGAGGTGTCAATTGCTACTCTTGATCGGATTGGATTCTTGTTTGAAAGACTCAAAAGAAATACTTATGGACTTGAATCAAGAATTAACGACAAAAATGAAACTAGAAAAGCACACAAAGAAGTAGGACAATGAAAGAAAATGAATTCAAGAACTAATCAACCAACTAAGTAGGTGAATTACTAGTTGTTAATTAGTTTTAGAATCGAGAATTAAGATTATGAATCAAGGAATGAAACTAAAATGATACATGATACAAGCCAAATCAGTATTAACCTTTCAAGGACTATAATTCATGGCCGACACAAAGGGACCCAAGCCACGATCATCTCAAGGATGAAGGATACATTTGGAGGACCCTTTTTATGCTCCCAAGAGGTCAATACCACATGTGGAGGATAGCTTGGAACCGGGAGCCATATTCACCTCAAGACTTCAACTAAGAAGCAAGCCCGAGACCTACAAACACCCCAAGGATTATTGGTGAAGCTAGATGCATTTCAAACCATCTTGATACCATTTAAGGAGTGTTGTGTGATGCCCAATGCATTCAAGAAGGATCGAGGGCCATTGTAAGGGTCATTGGGGAGCAAAAAGGATCTCGGAGACATTCTAAAGTGACCTGTGATGTCACCTGCAGCCGCAGGTGATTGACCTACGCCCACAGATGGCACTTATGCCCTTCACCTGCACCAGCATATGGCCATCTACGTGGGCATATGGGCCAAAGCAGCCAGCTTGCTCTCTTTTGATGAAATGGGTCACTTTTGGGCCCATAAATGTAATAAAAGTCCCAAGGCTATAAATATTAGTTGCTTCCTTCATTTTCCTTAGCTTTTGTTGAATTAAGATGAAATATACACTTGAGAGTGTGAGAGCTAGGATTAACTTGTTTTGAACTATCATTTTGAAACGTTGGTTACGTGGGAGATTGATTCCCTCGTGGTTTACGTTAGAGAATTGGTGCTTTGTAGGATTAATTCAATAGAGGTTTTAGGGTTTGAAACACCCTTTAGTTTCTTTGATTTTCCTATCTTTGTGTCATTCTATCTATCCTTATTTCTTGCCTTGTAATCTTAGCTTGTATTCGTGATTTTTGTACTTTATTTCTCTTTTCGTATTTTGTCCGGTATCATTTGGTATCAGGGTTGAGCTTGAGTTCGTTCCCACGAATTCAATCTTGGGTTCTTGTTATCTAGAAAATCAAAAAAGAAAAAGAAAAAAAAAGGTCAAAAAAAAAAAAAACGTTTTTGGTGTTTTTTGAAATTTTAGGTTTTGATTTTGGGTTCTTCTTGAGTTTCTGATGCTAGATTAGTGTTCTCTAGCATAAATCGAGTCTAGATCTAAGATTTGAGCTTAATCAGAGTTGATTTGAGGATTCTACCATTGTTGGGTTGAGCTTTGAAGAAAATGGAAATGGGTCTTTAAATTTGGAAATTTTGGAGATTCTTGAGTATTGGGGTTTGTTCTCCTTCACATTTGGAGTTCAAATCTGAAAGTTGAGCTAAAAGGAAGAAGGAATCTATTAGGGTTTTGATTTAGGTGTTCTTTAATTTCATGGAGTTTTCATGACATGAAGAAAATTTCTAATGGGTTCTTAAATCTGAAGAATTTGGTTGGGATTTGAGACTTAAAATCACTTTGGTTGTGTTTGGAAGGTTGAAAGGAGCTTGGGTTTAAAATTTCATCGAATTTCGAGCTAAAATGAGAGAGTTATGGGTTTTGAATCTTCATAAAAGTTCTTGGTGTTCTTGAGGATCTTCAAATCTTCAAGAAGAAGAATCCTCAAAAAGTGTTGTTAGATCCAAAAGAGGGCCAAGAGAATCAAGCAAAAAGTGTTAGTACCAAAGAATATTCCAAAAAGGAAAGGTACTAGGAAAGAGAAACCAAGTGGGCCCACAAAAAGGTGAAAAATTGGAGTCTCCAGGTGTGCTGTCTGGCCACCTGCGCCCTCACCTGCGTGGGCAGATGAACCATCTGCGTGGGCAGGTGACCAAAGCAGGTCACTCTGGTTTCACCTGCGCCCTCACCTGAGAGGGCAGGTCACAACCTGCGGGGGCGGGTCACTTGAACGCACCTCAATGATCCCAAAACTCATTTTTCTCAGGTTCTAACATCTTAGTTTCATTTCCTTGATTCCTAATCACTTTCTTTGATTCCTAAACTAATTTTCAACAAGTAATTATCCTACTTAGTTGTTGATTAGTTCTTGAGTCCTATTTCTTTCTTAGTCCATTTTCTTTGTGTGCTTTTCTATTTTTATTTTGTAGTTAACTTCTTTATTCAAGTCTGTGGTTGTTTGTTTAAGTCATTTATTCTTCTTCAAAACAAGAGTCCACTCCAACCACGAGTAGCAATTGATACCACGTCTTCCATTGGAGTAGAAATAACCTTTTATTACGAGCAACTCTTATTGCGAGGCAAAAGTGAGGATCTTACGAGTGTGGTGAGGAGTTTTTGTTACTAACCTTGTTTGTTCATTTTATAGGTACAACGGAGCTATAAGGAAGTATGTCTTTGGTAGCCTCGGATACTTGTGACTACGACATAGGAGACTATGATTGTGGTGAAGAAGGCTATGGCTATGACGAAGATGGAGATTATGGAGGCTATGAATATAGCCATGATCAAGAGTCGTGTGGGAATGAGAGCTACTATCCCGAAGAAGAATATGAGGCAAATGGTGAGTTTAGCTCTTATGGAGAGTATGGAGAGGATGAAGAGCCTTGTGATGGTTCTTATGAGGATGAAGGGGCATGTGAGGAGCCTTCCATTTCCCACTCCGAGCATGAGGAAGTTGTGAGATATAATCCTTTCTCCTATGCACCTTATAAGAATTATGGTGGGAATGTACATGAGGATTGTAAAGATTTATATTCCTCATCTTGTGGCACTTCTTATCGTATTACGAGTGGTTACACTACTTTGAGTAGGAGTCATCCAATAGGAAGAAGAGAATGTGCATCTCCAATGTCTGGGGGTACTACATCCTATCCTTCTTGTTCTAGTGCACAAACGTTGGGAAGTCGGAACCAAGGTAGATATGAGGGATATAGTAAGGGTCATGATTTCACTAGAACCCCTCTTCCTATCTTCAAAGGAGGACGTGATCCCGAGGTTTATCTTGATTGGGAATGGCAATGTGAAAAGTTTTTCAAGGACTATGATATGAGCGAAGTTGAACAAGCCACATATGCCCTTAAGTACATTCAAGGTCCGGTATTGAGGTGGTGGGAATTTGTAAAAGGGCCCAATCAAACATGGAGTACCTTGAAGGGATTCATGACGTCCTACTTTTTGCCAAAAGGATACACGAAGCTCTATAATATTGATCCAAGAAGACAAGTTGACTTTAGGAAGGTGAGTATCTATGGGGTTTCAAGATGCATTCTTGTTCTCGATGATTGGTGCTATGTAAACTACATCACTCCCTCTATAGTCGACTATTTGGGGATACCTCGAATGTCCAAGAATTATCCATATCTCTTGGAGGGATATGGGGTTTCCGAGAGTGTAAAGGTTTCCTTCACCTGAAATGAGTACTATGAGGAGGTGTGGTGTGATATATTTCCCTTGGATTTTGGACACTTATGTTTGGGTGCTAATTGGTTTGTGAAACATAGAGTTCCAAATGAGCAAAATTGGCCCAAGGTTGTAGTCGACCAATGGGGAAATTATCTCTTTCCACCTACCCTTCCCAAGCCTCAAGGAAATATGGTCACTTACTCCAAGTCCCTTGATAAAGAGACACAAAAGATTGAGAGGAGTAAGGGAGTGCAAAGTGGTAACCCAAGAGTGGAAAAAAGGAGAGGTTGTAAGGAGAGAAGTGAGGGGGTTACCACACACACAATCTAACTTTGTTTGTCCTTTTCTTAGTAAAGACACTTGTGCAGGTACTAATGTTGTAAATGGAGGAGGAATACAAAGTTCAAACATAGGGTCTAATCTAAAAGATCGAGAGATTTATTTGGACCTATGTATCAAACCATACGAAGTGTATTCTGACACTTTGAAAGGAACCTTGCACAAAGGTAAATAAGAATCTTCTCATGAGCTTCAAGGTAATAAAGCTAACTCTTGCACTTTAGTAGACATGAATTGTGAGGCTAGTAGCCAATTGAGTGCGAAGGATAGCTTGTTTATTTGTGAGTCTAATAATTCTTTGCCTCGTGTTGAAAATGTACATGTTGAATGTGTGGATACACTAGTTGATCCTATTGATGACCGAATTGACTCTTCTTGTAAGATCGATTTGTGTCCACCTAGTGTTGAAGCCTTGGTGTTGAATGATGATACATTGTCTTATGAAAATTGTATTGATCAACTTGGTTGTGAATCTAGTCCACTACTTGAGGGTGTTTGTAATGTGATTAATGAACCTCAAGTTAGTGATGATGTTGATATTGTTGGTCAATCGAATAGGAGTGACCCTTTGAGCATGCCTCTTAATGAAGATCCTATTGCTTGCTTGGCTCATAGGGATGATCATGCATTTGAAACTTCTTCGAAACCTGATAATTGTCTTTTTGAGAGTGAACTTACATGTTCTAATTCTCCTTCTTGGATTGATCTTTCTCTCTTTAAGTATAATATCTTGTTTGAAGATGATGAAATCACTCCTAGTAAACTACCTAGTGGTGTAGATTATGTTAATGATGTAGCTCTTCTTGAGGGCTATACTCTATCTAACAACCCACTATGGTGTGACAACATTCCTCCTAAAGATAGAAATCTCTTCTTGGAAGACGAGAGTACTCTTATGAGGAAGAAATGTGAAGAAGTGAAAGGTGTTGTTTGTGTCCCAATCATTTCTTCTTCTTTGAGTGTCCCAATTCATGATCATACTCTTGACAATGTTCTTGCCCATAGTAGTGAGCATGTACTAGAGGACACCTTAGATGAAATCAATTTGTGTGACACCTTTCTTTACTCTCTATTTGCCTTTGAGGATGCTTATGCTAGTGTGGAGAGTATGACTTTTTGTATGTGTGGCACCCTTGGGGAAGAAGAGTGTTGTCTAGACTGGGTCTATGGCCACTTTACCCATTTGATCCCAGTGACCATTTAGAATGTGGTGGTTGTAAGACACCCCACTTGGTGCTTGGTCAAGATGACAAGCAAGATTTGGTTCGAGTTGCTGGTATTATTCCCTATGATAGAGAGTCTTTCTTGAGGATTTCTAATCCACTTGAAAGATCAAAGTTGTGTAAGGGAAAGGTCTCCAACAAAGTTGAATGCTCTTTAAAGAAGGGGAACAATGAAAAGATCCAAGTGATATAGGTGGGATAAGCTGTCCAACAAGTACACGACCTTTCACACGAAGCCAAGCTTGGGAATTACAAAAACTACAAGCCTTTCATGCAAATGGCCGTGTGTGAGTTGGTGACTTATCCACCTAAGGATTTAAATGTTTTTAAGTGTGAAGAGGGACCTTGAAGTGTAATAAATTTACACTCCAAGGCCGGCCCCCATGACAAGGACAAGCTGGTCATTTTGCCTTGTAATATAAATAGAACATATTAGGGTTATTTGGGTAGTTCTCCCATCAGATTTTGAACATAACAATTGTAATATTTTGGATCTCTCTCTCTCTACTCCATCTCACAAGTAGAGTGATACTTGTGTGTATCTTGGCTAGAAACAAGGATCTTGAGGTCATAGAGTTCCTCTTGGTCCAAGTAAGAACTTGGTGTTAATAGTCAATAGTCTTAGGGTCCTCTCTTGTTGTTAGGGTTCTTAGACTCTTGAATCTTTTATGTCAAGTTACTATCTTTTTGTGATCTTGTTAATGTTGTATTTGTAATCTTGAAGTCTAGTGAAGCCGTGTGGGGCTCTTTTGATTCACTAGCACTTGTTGTTCAACTTGCTGATTTTTGTGTTATTTTGTTCTTATTGTTGCTGATTTCGTTAGGAACTTGTGTTTGTGGACTTGATATTGTATCATTTGGTATCAAGAGCAAGGCTGGTTGTGTTCCTACACTAAAAATCTTGGGCTATCTCGGTTTACAAAAAAAAAAAAAAAAAAAAAAAGAGAAATCTGTCAGTGTTGTTGTCTCAACCGAGACTGGTGTTTGTGTGTTTAGATCTAGGTGTTATTTTGCTTGTTTAGTGTGTTTCTAGTGTTGGTTTCTTTCTCACCAACACTAAAGTGTCTAGATCTAAAGTTGAGCTTATAATATTGACCATTGTTGTGGTGACTTGAAATTGGACCGTAGGTTGTACCTTGTTGATGACCATTGGTGGTTTTTGTGTTATGTTCTTGAAGAAGTTGATATTGTGTTCTTGAAGGTTGTTGTGGTGTTCATCTTGTTCTTCATCTATTCTTACAACTTAAGACCACAAAAGTGTAAAATAGATCCAAAAGGTTGTAAGACAAAAGTTATAAAGTTGTTGGTGAGAAGACTTGCACACATCACTTCCTAGACTTGACAATCACTTTTCCTTAAATCCCGGAACCTTGTTTTGTGGGATTAGTATAGTCAAATCTTACCTTTTTGAGTTTGAAAAGTTGAAAAAAGAGTACAAGACTTTACTTTCCCTCCAAAACCCATTGTCATCCATGACAAGTTGTGTGAATATTGAAATTTCAGATTTGTGAAAAAAAAAATCGTGTGGACCAAAGCCAATTACATGCTGCCACGTCACTAATAAGCTTAAATTTGGATACTCTTTTTCTAGTTTCTAATGGTTGATTATTGGTTTCCTTACTTGGTTCTAGAACTAATTAACAAACTAGTACATTCCTACTAGGTTGTCAATTAGTCCTTTGAATCCGTTGTTCGTGTCAACGATTACTTGGGTTCTTTTATCTTTTGAATACGTTGCTACTTCTTGGTTCTAGTCCGATGAGAATTCTTTGAGTCTTCAAACAAAAATCCATTTCGGATAAGAGCTTACTCATACCTTAAAGGATTCACGGTTACTAGCCAATCTACAACACTTGTGGAACTCAAGCGTGAGGTGATCCAAAGAGTGTAATACCTTGTCAATGGAAGGGACCGCGTCCCACAATGTGGATAATATTGCTCTTGACTCTATGAGGGCCACTCTTGAGGCCTTTACCCGAACACTTGATAGGTTGAATACGGAATTTGGAGCCGTGAGAGGGGATTTGGAAGCGATAAAGGGAGATGTATCGACTATTAGTGGGAGATTAGAACAAGTGGAGAGTCAAAGGAACTCTCGGCCTTCTACTCCTCTACATGTTTCTACTAATGGAAATGATAGAACTTCCTCCGCCACCATCACTCCCGAAACATTGCACCAAATGCTAAATACACCCCAAGCTCCACTAAATGCCGCAAGCCAAACCATTCCTTTCCCTCCAAACCGTGACCCCACTAGACCAATACATTTCCAAACTCCTCAAGTCCCACAAGAGGGATTTGTACGTCAAGTACCTCCGCTAAATCTGAACCCTCCATTCCAAGCTCCATTAAACCAAAGACCACCACCTCCACAAAATTCAATTCTTCCAAATCAAGTTCAAAATGCCCAAAACCATCCAGCCCACTTTGAGGAGTATGGTAGAGAGGAATATGAAGGATATGGAGCCTTTGATGATGCTTACATGAGGGAGGAAGAGATGAGAGGGGGTCGTGGAGATCCAAGGAGATACCGAGGGCATGGGGAAAGGGGAAACCGACACCAAGAGAGAGACGTAGGCATCAACACCATCAAGTTGAGCCTACCCATTTTTAAAGGTGAAAGTGACCCCGAGGCCTACTTAGCTTGGGAATCAGCTTGTGACAAAGTATTCCAAGTTAATGATATCTCGGAAGAAAAGAAAGGTTGTTATGCTATAGCTCATTTTGAGGGTTATGCTAACACTTGGTGGGAGTATATCAAGCGGTTTGGTAATGAAGTAGTTGATGGGCAACCACCACCTTGGTTTCGATTGAGGTACTTGATGAGACAATGGTACCTTCCCGAGAGATATCGCCATGAGTTGTTTGCTAGATTGTACAACTTACATCAAGGTAACAAGAGTGTGATGGCGTATTTTGATGAGTTTCAATAACTCATGTTGAAACTTGATCATCGTGGGGAACAAATCAGTCATGACGTCATCCGGTTCAAGTGTGGGTTGAACAAAGAGATCTCCACTCATTTAACACTTCACAAGTTTGATACCGTTGAAGGTATCTTCCAAGCGGCTCTTGAGATTGAAAGGGAACTTAAAGAGAGATTGTATTTCAAGGCTAGGGGACAAGCCACCTTAGGATAGCCCAAAAACAAGGACCAACCCGCCACTACAAGGCTGCCCTAGCCCAAAACAGTCCACAAAATTCCTCCAAAACCGGAAGCTCACAAGTATCCTAACCCAAAGGGATTCCAATATTTCAAGTGCCAAGGTTGGGGACATAAGGCCAATGAATGTCCAAGGTGGACCTTGAAAAGGGAGAGGATGAGGCCGAGCCTCAAGATGGAGAGGAACCCGATAATGGACCACATGATGATGATGGTGATGATGGTGATCCGCAAGAAGGGGAGTGTGTGGTTCCAAACTTTGTAGTTAGGAGCGTCATGATTAGTAAGGCAATTGATGACCCAAGACAAAGGGAAAATCTATAGTGGTAGTTCTACAAATGTTGTTAGTAATGCTATGGTAAATTTCTTGAAGTTACCAACTACACCCCACACTAGTCCTTACAAGTTACAATGGTTGATTGAATGTGGTGAATTAAAGGTCACAAGGCAATGTTTGTTACGGTTTAAGGTGGGAAACTACCACGATGAAGTGCTTTGTGATGTGATACCAATGCAAGCATGTCACTTGCTTCTAGGTAGACCTTGGCAATATGATAGGTCTACCAAACACGAGGGGAGGACCAATCGATATACACTTGAGAAGGATGGCCGAAAGATTACACTTCATCCTCTTTCGCCTTCCCAAGTGAATGAGTGGCATCAAAGGATGAGAGAATTGAAGGAAAAGGGAAAGGAGTCCGAAAAGGGAGAAAAAAGAGGGAATTTTGTAGGTGGGGCAGTAGGGGCATCCGAGGCTGCCTCAACATCAAAAGGGACGGAAAACATGGTGATGTTGGTTAGGAAGAAGGAACTCTTCGTGGATCATGATGAGGACACACCCATGTTACTTTTGGCTCATTATTTTAATACTAACCCCACTAATTCTTCCATTTCTCCTTTGATTTCTTGTGTGTTGCAGGATTATGAAGATGTATTTCCTAAAGAACTTCTGCAAGGATTGCCCCCACTTCGGGGAATTGAGCACCAAATTGACTTTGTGCCGGGATCACAATTCCCAAACAAGCCGGCTTATAGGAGCAACCCTACGAACACCAAAAATTGCAACGTCAAGTTGAGGAGCTCCTTAACAAAGGGTATATCAAGGAGAGCATGAGACTGTGCGTGGTTCCGGTGCTACTAGTTCCCAAAAAGGACGGAACGTGGCGTATGTGTGTGGACTGCGAGCCATCAACAAGATTGCGGTAAAATATCGCCATCCTATCCCTCGGTTAGATTATATGCTAGATGAATTGAATGGTTCATGCTTGTTTTCCAAGATTGATTTAAGAAGTGGCTATCACCAAATAAGAATGCAACCCGGTGATGAATGGAAACCCTCCTTCAAGACCAAGTTTGGTCTCTATGAATGGATGGTTATGCCCTTCGGCCTAAGCACTCCAAGTACTTTTATGAGGCTAATGAATCATGTGATGAGGCCATTTATTGGAAAGTTTGCTGTTGTCTACTTTGATGATGTCTTGGTGTATAGCAAGTCTTTAGAAGAGCATGTGATGCATTCACAATGTGTGCTTGATGTCCTTAGAAAGGAAAAATTGTATGCAAATCTGGAAAAGTGCTTCTTTGGTGTTAATGAAGTTGTTTTCTTGGGTTTTGTTGTTAGTTCAAGAGGGGTCGAAGTGGATGAATCCAAGATAAATGCTATAAAAAATTGGCCAACCCCACAAACCGTTGGAGAAGTAAGAAGCTTCCACGGGTTGGCTAGTTTTTATAGAAGGTTTGTCAAAGGATTTAGCACCATAGCCGCCCCCTTGACCGAGGTCATTCGAAAAGAACAACCCTTCAAGTGGGGAGACGAGCAAGCTAAGGCTTTTGAAGCGTTGAAAGCTATGCTCATCTCCGCGCCCTTGTTACAATTGCCCAACTTTGATAAGACATTCGAAGTCGAGTGCAATGCGAGTAAAGTAGGCATAGGGGTTGTTTTGATGCAAGATTCAAAACCTATCGCTTAATTTAGCGAAAAGCTCAAAGGATCAACTTTAAACTACTCCACGTATGATTTAGAGTTGTATGCCTTGATTAGAGCCTTGGCCACTTGGAAACACTACTTATGGCCTAAGGAGTTCATGATCCGAATGGACCATGAATCCTTAAAGCATCTTCGGGCCCAAGACAAGCTTAACAAACGGCATGCCAAATGGATTGAGTTTCTTGAGACCTTCCCTTATGTTATCGAATACAAAAAAAAGGGTAAGGACAATGTAGTAGCCGATGCTTTGTCTAGAAAACATGCCCTTGTGTCCACCTTGTCATCAAAATTGATGGGTTTTGAGAGTTTAAGAGAGTTGTATCCCAAGGACCCTCACTTTGCTCCTATCTTTAGGGAATACGAAGAATTGGGTAGGGACAAGTGGGATTCGGCTAGGGGTTCAAATCTCTATGCCAAGTTTGATGGTTACTAATTTAAAGGTAGACGATTGTGTGTACCCTCTAGCTCTTGGAGAGAATTGTTTGTGAGGGAAACACATGATGGCGGTCTAATGGGTCATTTTGGGGTCGAAAAGACCTTCGGAATATTGGAGGAGCAATTCTATTGGCCCAAAATGCGTAAGGATATGACTAGGATTTGCGGCCAATGTGTAGAATGCAGAGAGCCAAATCTCAGCTCCTACCTCACGGGTTGTACACCCCGTTGCCCACTCCTCTACGTCCTTAGCTTGATATATCTATGGATTTTGTGTTGGGGCTGCCAAGGACTCGACGAGGCCGGGATAGTATTTTTGTTGTAGTCGACCGATTTTCTAAAATGGCACACTTTATTCCTTGCTCTAAATGTGATGACACACCTAGCGTGACCTCTTTATTTGTTGATAATGTTGTTAAATTGCATGGTGTTCCGAGGGCCATTGTGAGTGATAGGGACTCTAAGTTCCTAATCCCCTTTTGGAAGTCCATGTGGGGTAGGCTTGGTACCAAGTTGTTGTTCTCTACGTCCTGCCACCACAAATCGATGGCCAAACGGAAGTAGTAAATAGGACTTTAGGTACTATGCTACGTTCCATGGTTAATGGAAAAATGACTTCTTGGGAAGAGCACTTACCATTGATTGAATTTGCCTATAACCGTGTCAGACACTCAAGTACGGGAATGACTCCCTTTGAGTGTGTATACGGCCTCAACCCCCTTACCCCTTTAGATTTAACGCTTTTGCCAAGTGATCTCATGATTAGCTTAGATGGAAGTATGCGGGCAGATTCTATGATGAAGTTACATAAGAAGGTGCGGCTTCAACTTGAGAAGAAAAACTAAGAAATGGCAAGGAGGGCAAACAAGGAGAGAAAGAAATTCATTCTTGAACCGAGAGATTGGGTGTGGGTGCATCTTCGAAAGAATCGATTTCCATCTCAAAGAAAGTCTAAATTGATTCCTAGGGGTGATGGTCCATTCCAAGTACTTGAGAGAATCAATGACAACGCCTACAAGATTTACCTTCCACCGGAATATCAAGTGCACAACACTTTCAACGTTTGTGATCTCTCTCTCATGGATGCGGTTGAAGATGACCAAATGCTGAATTTGAGGTCAAATTCATCTCAAGATGGAGAGGATGATACGGGTGGGACAAGCTGTCCAACAAGTACACGACCTTTCACACGAAGCCAAGCTCGGGAATTACAAAAACTCCAAGCCTTGTTCATGCAAATGGCCGTGTATGAGTTGGTGACTGATCCACCTAAGGATTTAAATGTTTTTAAGTGTGAAAAGGGACCTTGAAGTGTAATAAACTTACACTCCAAGGCCGGCCCCCATGACAAGGACAAGCTGGTCATTTTGCCTTGTAATATAAATAGAACATATTAGGGTTATTTGGGTAGTTCTCCCATCAGATTTTGAACATAACAATTGTAATATTTTGGATCTCTCTCTCTCTACTCCATCTCACAAGTAGAGTGATACTTGTGTTGTATCTTGGCTAGAAACAAGGATCTTGAGGTCATAGAGTTCCTCTTGGTCCAAGTAAGAACTTGGTGTTAATATTCAATAGTCTTAGGGTCCTCTCTTGTTGTTAGGGTTCTTAGACTCTTGAATCTTTTATGTCAAGTTACTATCTTTTTGTGATCTTGTTAATGTTGTATTTGTAATCTTGAAGTCTAGTGAAGCCGTGTGGGGCTCTTTCAATTCACTAGCACTTGTTGTTCAACTTGCTGATTTTTGTGTTATTTTGTTCTTCTTGTTGTTGATTTCGTTGGGAACTTGTGTTTGTGGACTTGATATTGTATCAACAAGAGAATTAACCATTGTGTGTTTCCATTCTTGACCAAGATTTTACTACTTGTAGGTCGGAGAGTGAACCTTGTTTTGAAAACACCTTGGAAGAATTCCAATTATGTGATACTTTTCTTTATTACCTTTTTGCATATGATATTATTCATGATCTTGTTGAATCAATATCTTATGTGAGCATGGAATGTTTTGTAGGAGAGCATTGTGAGCTTAAATGCAATATGTTTGTTGACTTGTATGGGGAATACAAATTTGACCCCGGTGATGATTTGGGAGTAATCCCATTCTTGGAGATAGCTAGTGCATTGAGTGGAGTCTTAACTTGGAATGATCTTTTTCAAGACATTGCACTTAGCTTTAGAGATTTTCATGTAACTCTTGACTTAAAAGGGATTATGTGCTTGTTGAGGAATGGAACCAAAGTGAGCTTTCATGAGTGGTTGACTAGTTACTATGGTTCTCTTGGCTTTTCCCTTTGTCAAAGTCTCTTGAGTGGCCAAGTAGTTTTTGTTTTGTGGGGTTACACTCCCTTGATTGATCATTTTGATTCTTGGCTATATGTTAAATATGTTCCAGGGGCTTGGTGATAAACTTGTTGTTGCTAACACTAACCCTCAAGCCATAAGGATTTAGTGTTTGCTTGTTTTCCCTATGGTTTTGCAAGGTTTGGATTCGAGGTCGAATCCTTTTCAAGAAAGGGAGGATGATACAAGCCAAATCGGCATTAACCTTTCAAGTACTATAATTCATGGCCGACACAAAGGGACCCAAGCCACGATCATCTCAAGGATGCAAGGATACGTTTGGAGGACCCTTTTCATGCTCCCAAGAGGTAAATACCACATGTGGAGGATAGCTTGGAACCGAGAGCCATATTCACCTTAAGACTTCAACTAAGAAGCAAGCCCGAGAACTACAAACACCCCAAGGATTATTGGTGAAGCTAGATGCATTTCAAACTATCTTGATACCATTTAAGGAGTGTTGTGTGATGCACAATGCATTCAAGAAGAATCGAGGGCCATTGGAGGGGTCATTGAAGAGCAAAAAGGATCTCGGAGACATTTTGAAGTGACCTGCGATGTCACCTGTGGCCGTAGGTGATTGACCTGATGGCACTTACGCCCTTCACCTGCTCCAGTAGATGGCCATCTACGTGGGCATATGGGCCAAAGAAGCCAGCTTGCTCTCTTTTGATAAAATGGGTCACTTTTGGGCCCATAAATGTAATAAAAGGCCCAAGGCTATAAATATTAGTTGCTTCCTTCATTTTCCTTACACTTGAGAGTGTGAGAGCTAGGATTAGATTATTTTGAACTATCATTTTGAAACGTTGGTTACATGGGAGATTGATTCCCTCGTGGTTTACGTTAGAGAATTGGTGCTTTGTAGGATTAATTCAATAGAGGTTTTAGGGTTTGAAACACCCTTTAGTTTCTTTGATTTTTCTATCTTTGTGTCATTCTATCTATACTTATTTCTTGCCTTGTTATCTTAGCTTGTATTCGTGATTTTCGTACTTTATTTCTCTTTTAGTATTTTGTCCGGTATCATGGAACCTGAGCAAAATTGGCTTTGGTCACCTGCGGCCGCAGATGGCCCTCCTGCGCGTGCAGGTTGGGCACAGATGATGCTGGACAGTGCACCTGGAAGCCCCGAAATTCGTCCTCCTGTGGGCCCTCTTTGACTCTCTTTCTTGGAATATTCTATTTCCTTTTGGATATCCCTTTGTACCAACAACTTTTCTTTCTTTTCTTCTTTCTTTCTTGGATCAAACAACACCTTTTGAGGATTCTTCTTCTTGAAGATTTGAAGATCCTCAAGAACACCAAGAACTTCAAATTTTCCAACTAATTCGTTTTAACTCGAAAATCCACAAAACTTCAGATCTAGGGTTCCTTCAACGTGAGTATCACTTTTCTAACAATTTCAACCATCAAATCCACACCAAATCAACAAGATTCAAAAACCCATTTTCTATTTTTCTTCAAGCTCAAGAACACAAGTTCATCAATGGTTTTTTTTTTCTTAAATCACCTCAAATCAAAGCTGACGCTCAACATTCCGACTCAAATATTGCTAGAGGAAATAAATCTAACAATAGAAACTCAAACAAGACTAAAATCAACAAAATATTTTTGGAATTTTCTTGAAAAACATTTTGGACCCCCTTTTTTTTTGTGTAGATAACAAACCCAAGATTTAGAATCGTAAGGACGAATCTAATCTCGGCTCTGATACCAAATGATAAGCACAAAACTACGAAAACTAGAATTTAACTAAGAATTAAAAAGATAATCAATAGATAGATGAAATAAATATTAGACACCAAAAGATGAGTAATCAAAAACAATAGGATATATTAAACCCTAGAACCCTCAAATTACATGCATCTACTAACACCTAATTCCTACGATGACCAAGAGGAAATCGAAACGCCCTCGAAACCACACGTTACCAAGCAAACCTTCAACAAACGCTCACCAAAAACTCTCTCAAGAGATTTGTTCATCAATATTCAAGAAAAAACTAAGGAAAATAAGCATGGTTTGGGTATTTATACCCATGGGTCATTTATTACATACTTGGGCCCAAAAGTGACCCATTCCTTTAAAAATCAGCTTTGCAGCCGAAATAAGCCACCTGCCCACGCAGGTGGGCACCTGTCCACTCAGGTCAGGTCCACAGGTGCCACTGACACCACCTGCGCGTGCACATGGCTCACCTGAGGGCGCATATGAGCTTTCCAGTGCACTCCATGTGCCATTTTGCTCTTCTTTGCCTCCGTTTGATCCCTCCAAGGTCCCTTGATCCTCTGTAGATGCAATCTGACACCACGTAGTACCCTTTTGATGGTAGTAGGATGTCGTCAAGTACCTCTCATTTCATGAACATTCTTTGAAGAGCTTGGAGCTCTCAGGTTTGACTTCTAGTGAACGGTTTGGAATGGATTTGGATTGTATCAACTAGTACATACCTCAAGTAGTACTCTTGACCATTTTCAAGGCACACTACCTTCACCATTTTATAGACACTAGTACACATCTTAAGTAACTACACTTGACCATTTTCAAGTCATTAGTACACAATTCAAGTAACTACACTTAACTATTTTCAAGTAACTAATTCACATTTCAAGTCAATACACTTAACCATTTTCAAGTCTCTACCTTAGCAATTTTCAAGTCACTAGTACACGTTTTCAAGTCACTAACTTAGCCATTTTCATGTCACTAATTCTCATATCAAGTCATTACGCTTAACCATTTTCAAGTCACTAGCACACATCTCAAGTAACTACACTTAACCATTATCAAGTCATTAGTAAATATTTCAAGTATCTACACTTAACCATTTTCAAGTCACTACCTTAACTATTTTCAAGTAACAAGTACACACCTCAATTAACTACACTTATCCTTTTTCAAGCCATTAGTACACATTTCAAGTAACTACACTTAACCATTTTCAAGTCATTAGTACACATTTCAAGTAACTACAATCAACCATTTTCAAGTCACTAATTTACATTTTAAGTCACTACACTCAACAATTTTAAAGTCATTAGTACTCATTTCAAGTAACTACACTAAACCATTTTCAAGTCACTAATTCACATTTCAAGTCGCTACACTTAACCATTTTCAAGTCACTACACTTAACCATTTTCAAGTCACTACCTTAACCATTTTCAAGTCACTAGTACACATTTGAAGTAACTACACTTAACCATTTTCAAGTCACTAATTCACATATCAAGTAGTCACATAACCATTTTCAAGTCACTACCTTAACCATTTTCAAGTCACTAGTACACACCTCAAGTAACTACACTTGTCCATTTTCAAGACACACTACCTTCACCATTTTATAGTCACTAGTACACATCTTAAATAACTACACTTGACCATTGTCAAGTCATTAGTACACAGTTCAAGAAACTACACTTAACTATTTTCAAGTAACTAATTCACATTTCAAGTCACTACACTTAACCATTTTCAAGTCTCTACCTTAGCAATTTTCAAGTCACTAGTACACATTTCAAGTAACTACACTTAACCATTTTTAAGTCACTAATTCACATATCAAGTCACTACACATAACCATTTTCAAGTCACGACCTTAACCATTTTCAAGTCACTAGTACACACCGCAAGTAACTACACGACCATTTTCAAGACACACTACCTTCACCATTTTATAGTCACTAGTACACATCTTAAGTAACTACACTTGACCATTTTCAAGTCATTAGTACACAGTTCAAATAACTACACTTAACCATTTTCAAGTAACTAATTCACATTTCAAGTCACTACACTTAATCATTTTCAAGTCTCTACCTTAGCAATTTTCAAGTCACTAGTACACATTTCAAGTAATTTCACTAAACCATTTTCAAGTCACTAATTCACATTTCCAGTCGCTACACTTAACTATTTTCAAGTTACTAATTCATATTTCAAGTAACTACACTTCACCATTTTCAAGTCACTACCTTAACCATTTTCAAGTAACTAGTACACACCTCAAGTAACTACACTTATCCATTTTAAAGTCATTAGTCCACATTTAAAGTAACTACACTTAATCATTTTCAAGTCACTAGTTCCCATTTTCAAACACTATACTTCACCATTTTTAAGTTACTAATTCACATTTCAAGACACTAACACTTATCCATTTTCAAGTCACTAATTCACATTTAAAGTGACACATAACCATTTTCAAGTCACCCCCTTAACCATTTTCAAGTCAATAGTACATATTTCAAGTAACTACACTTAACTATTTTCAAGTCACTAATTCACATTTCAAGTCACTACACTTAATCATTTTCAAGTCACTATTTAACATTTCAATTCACTACACTTAAACAATTTTCCAGTCACTAATTCACATTTCAAGTCACTACACATAACCATTTTCAAGTCACTACCTTAACAATTTTCAAGTAACTAGTACACACCTCAAGTAACTACACTTATCCATTTTAAAGTCATTAGTCCACATTTAAAGTAACTATACTTAACTATTTTCAAGTCACTAGTTCCCATTTTCAAACACTATACTTCACCATTTTCAAGTTACAAATTCACATTTCAAGACACTAACACTTATCCATTTTCAAGTCACTAATTCACATTTAAAGTCACTACACATAACCATTTTCAAGTCACTCCCTTAACCATTTTCAAGTCAATAGTACACATTTAAAGTAACTACACTTAACCATTTTCAAGTCACTACCCTTAACCATTTCAAGTCACTACCTTAACCATTTTCAAGTCACTATCACACATTTCAAGTAACCACACTTAACCATTTTCAAGTCACTAATTCACATTTCAAGTCACTACACTTCACAATTTTTCAGTCACTAATTCACATTTCAAGTAACTACACAACCATTTTCAAGTCACTACCTTAACAATTTTCAAGTCACTAGTACACACCTCAAGTAACTGCACTTGACCATTTTCAAGTCATTAGTACACATTTCAAGTAACTACACTTAACCATTTTCAAGTAACTAATTCACATTTCAAGTCACTACACTTAACCATTTTCAAGTAACTACCTTAGCAATTTTCAAGTCACTAGTACACATTTTCAAGTCACTAACTTAACCATTTTAGAGTCATTGGTACACATTTCAAGTAACTACACTAAACCATTTTCAAGTCACTAATTCACATTTCAAGTCGCTACACTTAACCATTTTCAAGTCACTAATTCATATTTCAAGTAACTACACTTCACCATTTTCATGTCACTACCTTAACTGATGCAAGCTGAGCTTCATCAATACCATGGAATGAAGAATTGAAGCTCAAGAATATGCTTAAGTGAAAGTACAAGGAATAAAGGTAAAAAAAAAAAAAAAAAAAAAAAGAGGCTAGGGATGCAAAAGTGGCTATTCTTGAAATTAAAGCCTCATGCTAAAGAAGACCCTTAATTCATTAAGGGTATTTTTGTAATTACTAGTTTAGGCTATAAATAAGAGAGAATAGCTCATTTTAGAGATAGATTATTTTGATATGATATTTTGAAAGAGAGAAACTCTTGAGAGAATTGAGGCTAAGGCCATAGTTGCTAGGAAATGTTGATGGGATTGCTTGCTTCAGGATATCATTCCTCTTGAGGGTGTCTGGATAGTATAGGTGCTTGTTTGGATTCTTAATAGGAGGTCTTGGTTTTTGTATAGCCATGGTTGCTTATTAGATCTCATGCTTGTGTCTTGCTTTCATAGGTTTAGATATTTATCTTGAATATTAAGGAGGTCTTTACTTTAATATAGTATTGGTTGCCTTGATTTCAATTTGTGTCTCTACCTTTCTATCCTTTTTATCTTTAATTTTGTGTTCTTAGATTTTAGGGTTTCGTTCATCTTTCGTGTATTCCGTCTCGTATCATTTGGTATCAAAGCTGAGCTTAGAATCATCCCCACGATTCTAGTCTTGGGTTTGTTATCTTGAAAATCACAAAAAAAAAATGTGTTTGAGATTTTTGAATTTATGATTTTTGAGTCTTTTTGTGTTTCTAGTACTAGAATCTTATTCCCTAGTACTATTTGAGTCGATATCTAAAATTTGAGCTAATTCCGGGTTGATTTGAGTATTCCACCATTATTGGAGCTTGAGTTTGAAGAAAATTTGAAGTGGGTTCTCAAATCTGAAATTATTGGTTGAGTTTTTGGTCTTAAAAATGTTTGGAGTTTGTTCGGAAGTTTGAAAGGAGCTTTGGTTTCGAATTTCATCAAATTTCGAGATCGTTTGCTTGAGGGTCAAAATTTGAATGTTCTTGTGTTCTCTTGTTGAAGAAGAATATTCAAAAAGGGTGTGTTTGATCCAAAAGGAGGTGTACTTGTTTATGCCAAGGAATATTCCAAAATTCCAAGAGAAAGAAGGATAAGGTTAGTACAAAAGGGGAATATTCCAAAAGAGGAAAGGACAAAAATAGAAGGGACCACAAGGAATTCAAGGCTGCCACACTATCAAGTCCACAACCCAAGTTCCAACACTCAACAACAAGAAGAACATATGAAACAAGATCAACAAGTTGAACAACAAGTGCTAGTGAATCGAAAGAGCCCCACATGGCTTCACTAGACTTCAAGATTACAAACACAACAACACAATAATAACAATGTCACAAGAAGATAGTAACTTGACATAAAAGATTCAAGAGTCTAAGAACCCTAACAACAAGAGAGGACCCTAAGACTAACGAATATTAACACCAAGTTCTTACTTGGACCAAGAGGAACTCTATGACCTCAAGATCCTTGTTTCTAGCCAAGATACAATACAAGTATCACTCTACTTGTGGGCTGGAATAGAGAGAGAGAGAGAGAGAGATCCAAAATATTACAAGTGTTATGTTCAAAATGATAATGGAAGGACTACCCAAGTAACCCTAATATTGTCTATTTATATTACAAGGAAAATGACCAGCTTGTCCCTTGCCATGGGGCGGCCTTGGAGTGTAAGTTTATTACACTTCAAGGTCCCTCTTCACACTTAAAAACATTTAGATCATTAGATGGATCAGTCACCAACTCATACACGGCCATTTGCATGAACAAGGCTTGAAGTTTTTGTAATTCCTGAGTTTGGCTTCGTGTGAATATTCGTGTACTTGTTGGACAGCTTGTCCCACTCGTATCATCCTCTCCATCTTGAGAGAAATTTGACCTCAAATTCGAAATTTGGTCATCTTCAACTGCATCCACGAGAGAAAGATCACAAACGTTGAAGGTGTTGTGCACTTGATATTCCGGTGGAAGGTCAATCTTGTAGGCGTTGTCATTGATTTTCTCAAGTACTTGGAATGGACCATCACCCCTCGGCATCAATTTGGACTTTCTTTGAGATGGAAACTGATCCTTTCGAAGATGCACCCACACCCAATCTCCCAGTTCAAGAATGAGTTTCTTTCTCCCCTTGTTGGCCCTCCTTGCAATCTCTTGGTTTTTTCTTGTCAAGTTGAAGACGCACCTTCTCATGTAACTTCTTCATAGAATCTGCCCGCTTGCTTCCATCTAAGCTAATCATGAGATCACTTGGAAAAGGCGTTAAATCCAAAGGGGTAAGGGGGTTGTGATAACAAACAAAGAGGGAAGAAAAAGAATAAAAGGAAACAAAAGAAGGATATGTGGATTAATATCTAAGTATTGAAATTATGGGCAACAAGGGGCTTAATACCCTCACCTCCCAATTGATTCCAACACCCAAACACAAACCCTAGTTTGAACAAACTAAAGGAAACCAAATACCACAAATGGGTAATCCTCAAATTAATCCAAACCAAAGAAGTTCAACACCAATTTCAAGATTCCACCAACTAAACACTCACTAATTAACCACTTCCTTAAGGGAAAATGCTAAAAGAAGACTAAAATTTAACAATATTATTCAATATTCATCAAAATCTACCATGCCAAATAAGGAATTACCCTATTTATACTAAAGAAATAAAGACAACTAGTTATTACAACTATGCCCTTAATGAGAGACAAAGGCCTTGTTTGGGTCATCTTGTAGTGAATTCTTGAATTTAAAATCTAGCCACTTGCACCAATGACCCCCTTTTCTTCATCCGCTTCACCCCTTTGATTCTTCCACACATTGTAGATTCTCCATTGACAATCTTCGGGCTTCTCCCAAGTCCCCTTTTGCATAATCATCATTTGTAGACCTTGGAGTTCCCTTGCTTGACTCCGTGTGAAAGGACGTGTGCCCTCCATGCTAGCATCAGGTTGAGGCCGTATACACACTCAAGGGAGTCATTCCCGTACTTGAGTGTATGACACGGTTATAGGCAAATTCAATCAATGGTAAGTGCTCTTACCAAGAAGTCACTTTTTCCTTAACCATGGAACGTAGCATAGCACCCAAAGTCCTATTTACTACTTCCATTTTGCCATCGGTTTCTGGGTGGCAGGGCGTAGAGAACAACAACTTGGTACCAAGCCTACCCCACATGGACTTCCAAAAGTGACTTAGGAACTTAGACTCCCTATCACTCACAATGGTCCTCGGAACACCATACAATTTGACAACATTATGAACAAATAAAGAGGCCACGCTAGGTGCGTCATCACATTTAGAGCAAGGAATAAAGTGCGCCATTTTAGAAAACCGATCGACTACAACAAAAATACTATCCCAACCTCGTCGAGTCCTTGAATACCCCAAGGTCGTAGAGGGGTGGGCAGCGGGGTGTACAACCCGTGAGGTAGGAGCCAAGATTCGGCTCTCTTGCATTATACACATTGGCCGCAAATCCTAGCCACATCCTTGTGCATTTTGGGCCAATAGAATTGCTCTTCCAATATTCCAAAGGTCTTTTCGACCCCAAAATGACCCATTAGACCGCCATCATGTGCTTCCCTCACAAACAACTCTCTCCAAGAACTAGAGGGTACACACAATCGTCTACCTTTAAATAAGTAACCATCAAACTTGGCATAGGGATTCGAACCCCTAGCCGAATCCCACTTATCCCTGCCCAATTCTTCGCATTCCCTAAAGATAGGAGCAAAGTGAGGGTCCTTGGGATACAATCCTCTTAAGCTCTCAAAGCCCATCAATTTTGATGACAAAGTGGACACAAGAACATGTTTTCTAGACAAAGCATTGGCTACTACGTTGTCCTTACCCTTTTTGTATTGGATAACATAAGGGAAGGTCTCAAGAAACTCAATCCATTTGGCATGCCGTTTGTTAAGCTTGTCTTGGGCCCGAAGATGCTTTAAGGATTCATGGTCCGTTCGGATCATGAACTCCTTAGGCCATAAGTAGTGTTGCCAAGTGGCCAAGGCTCTAATCAAGTTATACAATGCTAAATCATACGTGGAGTAGTTTAAAGTTGCTCCTTTGAGCTTTAGGCTAAAGTAAGCAATGGGCTTTAAATCTTGCATCAAAATAGCCCCTATGCCTTCTTTACTAGCATCGCACTCGACTTCGAACGTCTTATCAAAGTTGGGCAATTGTAACAAGGGCGCGGAGATGAGCATAGCTTTCAACTCTTCAAAAGCCTTAGCTTGCTCATCACCCCACTTGAAGGGTTGTTCTTTCCAAATGACCTCGGTCAAGGGGGCGGCTATGGTGCTAAATCCTTTGACAAACCTTCTATAAAAACTAGCCAACCCGTGGAAGCTTCTTACTTCTCCAACGGTTTGTGGGGTTGGCCAATTTTTGATAGAGTTTATCTTGGATTCATCCACTTCGACCCCTCTTGAACTAACAACATAACCCAAGAAAACAACTTCATTAACACCAAAGGAGCATTTTTCCAGATTTGCATACAATTTTTCCTTTCTAAGGACATCGAGCACACATTGTAAATGCATCACATGCTCTTCTAAAGACTTGCTATAAACCAAGACATCATGAAAGTAGACAACAACAAACTTTCCAATAAACGGCCTCATCACATGATTCATTAGCCTCTTAAAAGTACTTGGAGCGTTTGTTAGACCGAAGGGCATAACCATCCATTCATAGAGACCAAACTTGGTCTTGAATGCGGTTTTCCATTCATCACCGGGTTGCATTCTTATTTGGTGATAGCCACTTCTTAAATCAATCTTGGAAAATAAACACGAACCATTCAATTCATCTATCATGTCATCTAACCGAGGGATAGGGTGATGATATTTTACTGTAATCTTGTTGATGGCTCGGCAGTCCACACACATACGCCACGTTCCATCCTTTTTGGCCACTAGTAGCACCGAAACCGCGTACGGACTCATGCTGTCCTTGATATACCCTTTGTTGAGGCGTTCCTCAACTTGACGTTAAAATTCTTTGGTGTCCGTAGGGTTGCTCCTATAAGCCGGCCTGTTTGGCAACTGTGATCCTGGCACAAAGTCAATTTGGGCTCAATTCCCCGAAGCGGGGGCAATCCTTGCGGAAGTTTTTTAGGAAATACATCTTCATAATCCTGCAACACACAAACAATCAAAGGAGAAATGGAAGAATTAGTGGTGTTAGTATTAAAACAATGAGACAAAAGTAACATAGGCGTGTCCTCATCATGATCCACAAAGAGTTCCTTCCCTCTAACCAACATCACCATGTTCTCTTTCCTTTTTGATGTTGAGGCAGCCTCGGATACGCCTACTGCCCCACCTACGGGTTCCCCTCTTTTTCCTTCCTTTTCACATTTCTTTTCCTTTTTCTTCAATTCTCTCATCTTTTGATGCCACTCATTTACTTGGGAGGGCAAAAGTGGATGAAGCATGACCTTTCGGCCATCCTTCTCAAGTGTATATCGATTAGACCTCCCATTGTGTTTGGTAGACCTATCATATTGCCAAGGTCTACCTAGCAACAAGTGACATGCTTGCATTGGTATCACGTCACAAAGCACTTCATCATGGTAGTTTCCCACCTTAAACCGTATCACACATTGCCTTGTGACCTTTAATTCACCACATTCATTCAACTATTGTAACTTGTAAGGACCAGTGTGCGGTGTACATGGTAACTTCAACAAGTTTACCATAGCAATACCGACAACATTTGTACAACTACCACTATCAATCACCAAGGTGCACACACTTCCCTTTACAAGACATTTAGTATGGAATAGATTTTCCCTTTGACTTGGGTCATCGATTGCCTTACTAATCATGACGCGCCTAACCACAAAGTTTGGAACCACACACTCCCCTTCTTGCGGATAAGCATCTTCACCATCATCACCATCATCATCATGTGGTCCATTATCGGGTTCCTCTCTATCTTAAGGCTCAGCCTCATCCTCTCCCTTTTCATGGCCCACCTTCTCACCAAGGTAATACAATCTCCCTTCCCGTAGGATCACGTTGCATCGGTTTGGACATTCATTGGCCTTATGTCCCCAACCTTGGCACTTAAACCATTGGAATCCTTTTTGGGTTAGGATACTTGTGAACTTCTGATTTTGGAGGAATTTTGTGGTCTGTTTTGGGCTCGGGCAGCCTTGTAGTGGTGGGTTGGTCCTTGTTTTTGGGCCATCCCGAGGTGGCTTGTCACCTTGCCTTGAACGACGATCTCTCTTTAAGTTTCCTTTCAATCTCAAGAGCTGCCTGGAAAATACCTTCAACGGTATCAAACTTGTGAAGTGTTAAATGAGTGGAGATCTCTTTGTTCAACCCACACTTGAACCGGATGATGTCATGACTGATTTGTTCCCCACGATGATCAAGTTTCAACATGAGTTGTTGAAACTCATCAAAATACGCCATCATACTCTTGTTACCTTGACGCAAGTTGTACAATCTAGCAAGCAACTCATGGCGATATCTCTCGGGAAGGTACCGTTATCTCATCAAGTACCTCAAACGAAACCAAGGTGGTGGCTGTCCATCAACTAATTCATTACCAAACCGCTTGACGTACTCCCACCAAGTGTTAGCATAACCCTCAAAATGAGCTATAGCATAACAACCTTTCTTTTCTTCCGAGATGTCATTAACTTGGAATACTTTGTCACAAGCCGATTCCCAAGCTAAGTAGGCCTCGGGGTCACTTTCACCTTTAAAGAGGGGTAGGCTCAACTTGATGGTGTTGATGCCTACGTCTCTCTCTTGGTTTCGGTTTCCCCTTTCTCCATACCGTCGGTATCTCCTCTCCGACCCCCTCTCATTTCCTCCTCCCTCATGTAAGCATCATCAAAGGTTCCATATCCTTCATATTCCTCTCTACCATATTCCTCAAATTGGGTTGGATGGTTTTGGGCATTTTGGACTTGATTTGGAGGAATTGGATTTTGTGGAGGTGGTGGTCTTTGGTTTAATGGAGCTTGGAATGGAGGGTTCGGATTTGGCGGAGGTACTTGACGTCCAAATCCCTCTTGTGGGACTTGAGGAGTTTGGAAATATATGGGTCTAGTGGGGTCACGGTTTGGAGGGAAAGGACTGGTTTGGCTTGCGGCATTTAGTGGAGCTTGGGGTGTATTTAACATTTGGTGCAATGTTTCGGGAGTGATGGTTACGGAGGAAGTTCTGATAACGAATCAAAGAGGGAAGAACAAGAAGGAAAGAAAACAAAAGAAGGATATGTGGATTAATATCTAAGTATTGAAATTATGGGCAACAAGGGGCTTGATACCCTCACCTCCCAATTGATTCCAACACCCAAACACAAACCCTAGTTTGAATATATTAAAGGAAACCAAATACCACAAATGGGTAATCCTCAAATTAATCCAAACCAAAGAAGTTCAACACCAATCTCAAGATCCCACCAACTAAACACTCACTAATTAACTACTAATTCCTTAAGGGAATATGCTAAGAGGAAGACTAAAATTTAACAATATTGTTCAATATTCATCAAAATCTACATGCCAAATAAGGAATTACCCTATTTATACTAAAGAAATAAAGACAACTAGTTATTACAAATATGCCCTTAATGAGAGACAAGGGCCTTGTTTGGGTCATCTTGTTGTGAATTCTTGAATTTAAAATCTAGCCACTTGCACCAATGACCCCCTTTTCTTCATCCGCTTCACCCCTTTGATTCTTCCACACGTTGTAGATTCTCCATTGACAATCTTCGGGCTTCTCCCAAGTCCCCTTTTGCATAATCATCATTTGTAGACCTTGGAGTTCCCTTGCTTGACTCCGTGTGAAAGGACGTGTGCCCTCCATGCTAGCGTCATTCTCCCCTTCTTGAAAAGGATTCGTCCTCGAATCCAAAGGTTCACCTACAACACAAGGAGATAGATCACTAACATTAAACACATTATGAACATTGTACTCACCCGGTAAGTCAACCATGTAGGCATTATCATTGATCCGCTTGAGCACTTTAAAAGGGCCATCTCTCCTTGGACTTAGCTTCCCTCTTCGGACTTGTGGGAACCTTTCCTTGCGGAAATGGACCCATACCCAATCATCCGGGTTGAAGATCACCTCCTTTCTCCCGCGATTCTTCCTCATGGCCACTTTGGAATTGTTCTTTTCGATGGCCTCTCTTACCTTGGAATGAATGTTCATCATCTCTCTTGCCCTTTGTTTGGCATCTAGGCTTACAACAACATGACTAGACAAAGGAGTCATTATTAATGGAAACAAAGGATTAAAACCATAACAAGCTTCAAATGGAGACATCCCAATAGAGGAATGGAAAGACCGGTTATATGCAAATTCAATCAAGGGTAAACGGTCTTCCCAAGTAGTTCGGGTTCCTTTAATCATACACCTAAGCATGTTACCAAGAGTCCGGTTGACTACCTCGGTTTGCCCATCCGTTTGGGGGTGGCAAGAAGTAGAAAACATAAGTTTGGTACCAAGTGTACCCCAAAGACTCTTCCAAAAATGGCTAAGAAATTTGGAATCCCTATCACTCACAATGGTTTGAGGGACTCCATGCAATTTAAGTACATGAATGACAAACAAGGAAGCAACATGAGATGCATCATCACACTTATGGCATGGAATAAAATGAGTCATTTTAGAAAATCTATCCACTACCACGAATATGCTATCATGTCCTCTCTTAGTCCTAGGAAGTCCTAATACAAAATCCATAGAAATGTCCATCCATGGACCACTAGGAGTAGGAAGAGGAGTGTACTTACCTTGAGGCCGAGTCGTGGATTTGGCTTGCTTGCAATCTAGACATTGTCCACAAATCCGCTCCACATCATGCTTCATCTTGGGCCAATAGAATTGCTCCATGAGAATGTCAAGTGTCTTGGGTACCCCAAAGTGTCCCATCAATCCACCACTATGTGCCTCTTTGACGAACAACTCTCTCCATGAACTCATGGGTACACAAACCCGCCCATCCTTGAACAAAAACCCATCAATCAATTGAAACCTATCAACCCGCTTCCCTTGATGAAGACTTTCAAACGTATCCTTGAAGTCGGAATCCATAGCATAGAATCCCTTCAAGCTTTCAAATCCCATCATCTTAGAAGCTAAAGCATTGACCAAAACATACCTTCTTGATAGAGTATCCGCCACCACGTTCTCCTTTCCTTGCTTGTAGTTGATCACATATGGGAAGGTTTCAATAAACTCAACCCATTTAGCATGCCGTTTATTCAACTTGGATTGCCCCTTAAGGTGTTTTAAGGACTCATGATCGGTCCTTATTACGAATTCTTTGTGCCATAAGTAGTGTTGCCAATGAGCCAACACCCGCACAAGGGCATACAACTCCTTGTCATAAGTTGAGTACCTAAGAGAAGCCCCCTTTAGTTTTTCGCTAAAGTAAGCTAATGGTTTCCCTTCTTGCATCAATACACCACCTATACCAACACCCGAAGCATCACATTCAATCTCAAAAGCTTTATCAAAGTTGGGTAGTTGAAGTAATGGTGAGGAACTCAACATCAATTTCAAGGCTTGAAAGGACTTCTCTTGCTCATCCCCCCCCCCCCCACAAAAGGTACATCTTTTTTGATCAATTCGGTCAAAGGAGAAGCAATTGAACTAAAACCCTTTACAAATCGCCGATAAAAGCTTGCCAACCCATGAAAACTTCTTACCTCGGTTGCATTAGTTAGAGTTGGCCATGACTTGATGGATTCTACCTTTTCTTCATCAACTTCAATATCATTTGCACTAACCACAAAACCTAAAAAGACGACTTTCTCAACACAAAATGAGCACTTCTTGAGATTAGCAAAGAGCCTTTCTTGTAGCAAAACATCAAACACTTGCCTCAAATGGATCACATGCTCTTCAATTGTCTTACTATACACAAGGATGTCATCAAAATATACCACTACAAAATTACTGATGAAAGGTTTGAGAACATGGTTCATCAACCTCATGAAAGTGCTTGGAGCATTTGTCAACCCAAATGGCATGACAAGCCATTCATACAACCCAAACTTCGTCTTGAAAGCCGTTTTCCATTCATCACCCGGTTTCATGCGAATTTGATGATAGCCACTTCGAAGATCAATCTTTGAGAAGACACTTGAGCCGCACAATTCATCTAACATGTCATCAAGTCTAGGAATTGGATGCCTATACTTGATTGTAATCTTGTTCACGGCTCTACAATCAATGCACATCCTCCAAGTGCCATCCTTTTTGGGAACAAGGATTACCGGTATGGCACAAGGACTTAGGCTTTCTTTGATCAACCCCTTCTCAAGAAGTTCTTCCACTTGCCTTTGTAGTTCCTTGGTTTCTTTCGGATTGCTTCTATAGGCCGGCCGGTTTGGAATTTGTGAACCCGATACAAAATCAATTTGGTGATCAATTCCCCTCAAGGGTGGTAATCCCTTAGGCATCTCCTCCGGAAATAGATCATTATAGTCCTGCAAAAGAGAAGAAACAATACTAGGCAAAGTGCTAGTATCTTGATTAGCATGCAACAAAAGATTGGTGTTGACAAGGCACACTAGAAAGCGTTCCTCATCCACACCTTTGAGACACTTGCTTGGCTTGGCTATCATACACATGTTCTTCTTATTCTTAGCCAAGTCACTTCCTTCCTGATACGGGTGGGACAAGCTGTCCAACAAGTACCCGACCATTCACACGAAGTCAAGCTCGGGAGTTACAAAAACTCCAAGCCGTATTCATGCAAATGGCCGTGTGTGAGTTGGTTATTGAACCACCTAAGGGTCTAAATGTTTTAAGGTGTGAAGATGGGCCTTGAAGTGTAATGTTTTTACACTCCATGGCCGGCTGCTCCACATGGCCCATAAGGTCATTTTTGTCTTTCATTTGGCTTGTAATATAAATAGACAAGCCTAGAATTATTTTGCCTTAGTTTTCTCATTGTAATTTCAAGACAAAGACTTGTAATATTTCACTTTCTCTCTCTCTTCCATTGAGAGGCAGATTCGGCCACAAGCTTGCTAGAAGGAAGCTTGTGTTGTTTTTTGGCTAGAAACTAGGGTCTTGAGGTCATTGAGTTCCTCTCGGTCCAAGTAAGAGCTTGGTGTTTATATTCAATAGTCTTAGGGTCCTCTCTTGATGTTAGGGTTCTTAGTCTCTTGAATATTATATGTCAAGTTATCTATCTTTTCATTATCTTGTTGTTGTTGTCTTTGAGATCTTGAAGTCTAGTGAAGCCGTGTGGGGCTCTTTCGATTCACTAGCATTGTTACTTACTTGTTAATCTTGTGTTTGTTGGGTTTTCTTGTTGGTGTTGCTGAAATCTTGTGATACATACTTGATCTTGTATCATTTGGTATCAAAGCAAGACCGGTTGTGTTCCAACACAACCCATCTTGGGCTTGTTCTTGGATTAAACAAAAAAAAAAAAAAAAAAAAAATCTGAAATCTGTCCATTGTAGACCAAAACCGAGAATGATGTTGTATGTTTAGATCTAGGTGTTATTTTGCTTGTTTAGTGTGTTTCTAGTGTTGGTTTCTTTCTCACCAACACTAAAGTGTCTAGATCTAAAAGTTGAGCTTGAAAAAAAAACTTGATCCTTGTTGTGGTGACTTGAGGTGGCCGAAAGTTGTATGTTGTTGATGACAAAAAAAATTGGTGGTTGTGTGTTATGTGCTTGAAGAAGTGGATGAAAAGTTGTTGAGGTGTTCATCTTTTAAAAACTTGTTCATCTTGTTCATCTTGTTGTGTTCAAGTTGCAAGACAAGTCATAAAGTTGTTGGTGAAAAGACTTGCACCCATCACTTCCTAGTCTTGCCAACCACTCTTCCCTAATTCAAGGAGCCTTGTTTTGTGGGACTAGTTAGTCAAACTTCACCTTTTTTTGAGTTTGAAAAGATTGAAAGACTACAAGACTTTTACTTTCCCTCCAAAACACATTGTCATCTAAAACAAGTTGTGTGAATATGAAAAAAATTTCAGATTTGAGATAAAAAAAAAAAAAAAAAAAAAGAGAACAAGGAAGAAACAAAAACGTGTGGGCCCAAGGCCAATTGCATGCTGCCACGTCATCCCTAAGCTCAACTTTGGATAATTTTCTAGTTTCTAATTGTTCATTCTTAGTTTCCTTACTTGGTTCTAGAACTAGTTAACAAACTAGTATAGTCCTACTAGATTGTCAATTAGTCCTTTGAATTCGTTTGTTCGTGTCAACGTTTACTTGAGTGCTTTTATCTTTTGAACACGTTGTTGTTTTTTGGTTCTAGTCCTACAAGAATTCTTTGAGTCTTCAAACAAGAATCCACTCCGGATAAGAGCTTACTAATACCTTAAAGGATTCACGGTTACTAGCCAATTTACAACACTTGTGGAACTCAAGCGTGTGGTGATCTAAAGAGTATAATACCTTGACAATGGAAGGGGCCACGTCCCATAACGTGGATACTAATGCACTTGACTCTATGAGGGTCGCTCTTGAGGCCGTTACTCGGACACTTGAAAGGTTGAATTCGGACTTTGGGGCCGTGAGAGGGGACTTGGCAGCCATCAAGGGAGAAGTGTCGACTATTAGTGGGAGATTAGAACAAGTGGAGAGTCAAAGGAACTCTCGTCCTTCTACTCCTCTACATGTCTCAACCAATGGACAAGATAGGACTTCCTCCGCAACCATCACCCCCGAAACAGTCCACCAAATGCTAAATGCACCCCAAGCTCCACTAAATGCCGCAAGCCAAACCACCTATTTTCCTCCAAACCGTGACCCCAATAGACCAACGCATTTCCAGAATTCCCAAACCCCGCATGAGGGATTTGGACGTCAAATTCCACCACTAAATCCAAACCTTCCATTCCAAGCTCCATTAAACCAAAGACCACCACCTCCACAAAATCCAATACCCCCAAATCAAATTCCAAATAACCAAAACCGACCAGCCCACCTTGAGGAGTATGGTAGGGAGGAGTATGACGGGTACGGGGCCTTTGATGATACTTACATGAAGGAGGAGGAGGTGAGAGGGGGCAGAGGAGTTCAACGGAGATACCGTGGATATGAAGAAAGAGGAAACCGACACCATGAGAGAGATGTAGGCATCAACACCATCAAGTTGAGTCTACCGCTCTTTAAGGGTGAGAGTGAACCCGAGGCATACTTAGCTTGGGAATCGGCTTGTGACAAAGTCTTCCAAGTTAATGATCTCTCGGAAGAAAAGAAAGGAAGTTATGCTATAGCTCACTTTGAGGGTTATGCTAACACTTGGTGGGAGTACGTCAAGCGGTTTGGTAATGCACTAGTTGACGGGCAGCCACCACCTTGGTATCGATTGAGATACTTGATGAGGCAAAGGTACCTCCCCGAGAGTTATCGCCATGAATTGCTTGCAAGGTTGTACAACTTACGTCAAGGTAACAAAAGTGTGATGGCATACTTTGATGAGTTTCAACAACTCATGTTAAACCTTGACCATCGTGGGGAGCAAATCAGTCATGATGTCATCCGGTTCAAGTGTGGATTGAACAAGGAGATCTCCACTCATTTGACACTTCACAAGTTTGATACCGTTGAGGGTATTTTCCAAGTGGCTATTGAGGTTGAAAAAGAGCTAAAGGAGAGGTCGTCATTTAAGGCAAGGGTACCAGTCCCCTCGGGTTGGTCCAAAAACAAGGGGCAATCCAGCCTTCCAAGGCTGCCCGAGCCCAAGGCCGACCCCAAACTTCCTCCAAAACAAGAAGCTCACAAGTACCCTAACCCAAAAGGATTCCAATATTTCAAGTGCCAAGGTTGGGGACATAAAGCCAATGAGTGTCCAAACCGACGCAATGTGATCCTTCGGGAAGGGAGGGTGTATTACCTTGGTGAAGAGGTGGATCTTGAGAAGAGTGAAGATGAGGCCGAGCCTCAAGATGGAGAGGAACCCGAGAATGGGCCATATGATGATGAGGGCGAAGATGTTTACCCTCAAGAAGGGGAGTGTGTGGTTCCCAACTTTGTGGTTAGGCGCGTCATGATTAGTAAGGCGATAGATGACCCTAGTCAAAGGGAGAATCTATTCCATACTAAATGTCTTGTAAAGGGAAGTGTGTGCACCTTGGTGATTGATAGTGGTAGTTGCACAAATGTTGTTAGTATGGCTACGGTTAACTTCTTGAAGTTACCAACTACCCCGCACACTAGTCCCTACAAGCTACAATGGTTGAATGACTGTGGTGAACTAAAGGTCACAAGGCAATGTATGATACGTTTTAAGGTGGGAAACTACCAAGATGAAGTGCTTTGTGACGTGATACCAATGCAAGCGTGTCACTTGTTGTTAGGTAGACCTTGGCAATATGATAGGTCTACCAAACACGATGGGAGGACCAATCGATATACACTTGAGAAGGATGGCCGAAAGGTCACACTTCACCCGCTTTCACCCTCCCAAGTAAATGAGTGGCACCAAAAGATGAGAGAGTTGAAGGAAAAGGGGAAGAAATCCGAAAGAGAAGAAGAGGGAAGGGAAACCGTGGTTGGGGCAGTAGGGTCACCCGTGACTGCCTCAACTTCAAAGGGGGCTGAAAACATGGTGATGTTAGCTAGAAAGAAGGAACTCTTCGTGGACCATGATGTGGGCACACCTATGTTGCTTTTGGCTCATTGTTTAAATACTAACCCCGCTAATTCTTCCATTTCCCCTTTGATTTCTTGTGTGTTGCAGGATTATGAAGATGTATTTCCTAAAGAACTTCCGCAAGGATTGCCCCCACTTCGGGGAATTGAGCACCAAATTGATTTGGTGCTGGGTTCACAACTTCCAAACAAACCAGCCTATAGGAGCAATCCCATGGACACTAAGGAGCTTGAGAGACAAGTTGAGGAACTTCTCAACAAGGGATACATCAAAGAAAGTATGAGTCCTTGTGCTGTTCCGGTGCTTTTGGTACCAAAGAAAGACGGAACTTGGCGCATGTGCGTCGATTGTAGAGCCATCAACAAAATCACTATAAGGTATCGTCATCCAATCCCTAGACTAGATGATATGTTAGATGAGCTCCATGGCTCTTGTTTGTTTTCTAAGGTGGATCTTAGGAGTGGCTATCACCAAATTCGCATGCAACCCGGTGATGAGTGGAAGACCGCATTCAAGACCAAATTCGGTCTATATGAGTGGCTGGTCATGCCCTTTGGCCTTACCAATGCTCCTAGCACCTTTATGAGGCTAATGAATCATGTAATGAAGCCTTATATTGGGAAGTTTGTGGCGGTTTACTTTGATGATGTGTTGGTATATAGTAAATCTATTGATGATCATGTGATGCATTTGAGGTGTGTGTTTGAGGTGCTCCGAAAGGAGAAGTTGTATGCCAACATGGAGAAGTGTTCTTTTGGTGTTGATAAAGTGATTTTCTTGGGTTTTGTCGTGAGCTCAAAGGGTGTGGAAGTGGACGAATCCAAGATAGACTCTATACGAAGTTGGCCAATCCCTAAAACTATTGGAGAAATCCGAAGTTTTCATGGATTAGCAAGCTTTTATAGGAGGTTTGTCAAAGGTTTTAGCTCCATAGCAGCACCCTTGACTGAGGTTATTAGAAAGGACCAACCCTTTAAGTGGGATGATGAGCAAGCTAAGGCTTTTGAAGCCTTGAAAGCTATGCTCATCTCGGCGCCTTTGTTACAATTGCCCGATTTTGATAAAATGTTTGAAGTGGAGTGTGATGCTAGTAAGGTTGGCATCGGGGCTGTTTTAATGCAAGAAGGCAAGCCCGTCGCTTATTTTAGTGAAAAACTCAAAGGGGCAACTCTTAATTACTCGACTTATGATTTGGAGTTGTACGCCCTTGTTAGAGCCTTGGGCAATTGGCAGCATTATTTGTGGCCTAAGGAGTTTGTGATACGAACGGACCATGAATCGTTGAAACACCTTAAGAGCCAAGACAAGTTGAATAGGCGTCATGCTAAGTGGATTGAGTTTATTGAGACTTTCCCTTATGTAATTCATTACAAAAGGGGGAAGGAGAATGTTGTTGCTGATGCGTTGTCTAGAAAGCATGTGCTTGTTGCCACTTTGTCTTCGAAGTTGATGGGTTTTGAGAGTTTAAGAGAATTGTATCCCAAGGACCCTCACTTTGCTCCTATCTTTAGGGAATGCGAATAATGGGGTAGGGACAAGTGGGATTCGGCTAGGGGTTCAAATCCCTATGCCAAGTTTGATGGTTACTTATTTAAAGGTAGACGATTGTGTGTACCCTCTAGCTCTTGGAGAGAATTGTTTGTGAGGGAAGCACATGATGGCGGTCTAATGGGTCATTTTGGGGTCGAAAAGACCCTCGGAATATTGGAGGAGCAATTCTATTGGCCCAAAATGCGCAAGGATGTGACTAGAACTTGTGGCCAATGTGTAGAATGCAAGAGAGCCAAATCTCGGCTCCTACCTCATGGGTTGTACACCCCGCTGCCCACTCCTCTACGTCCTTGGCTTGATATATCGATGGACTTTGTGTTAGGGCTGCCAAGGACTCGACGAGGCCGGGATAGTATCTTTGTTGTAGTTGACCGGTTTTCTAAAATGGCGCACTTTATTCCTTGCTCTAAGTGTGATGACGCCCCTAGCGTGGCCTCGTTATTTGTTGATAATGTTGTTAGATTGCATGGTGTCCCGAGGACCATTGTGAGTGATAGGGACTCTAAGTTCCTAAGCCACTTTTGGAAGTCCATGTGGGGTAGGCTTGGTACCAAGTTATTGTTCTCTACCTCTTGCCACCCACAAACCGATGGCCAAACGGAAGTAGTAAATAGGACTTTGGGTGCTATGCTACGTTCCATGGTTAAGGGAAAAATGACTTCTTGGGAGGAGCACTTACCATTGATTGAGTTTGCATATAACCGTGTCATACACTCAAGTACGGGAATGACTCCCTTTGAGTGTGTATACGGCCTCAACCCCCTCACCCCTTTGGATTTAACGCCTTTGCCAAGTGATCTCATGATTAGCTTAGAAGGAAGCAAGCGGGCAGATTCTATGAAGAAGTTACATGAGAAGGTGCGGCTTCAACTTGAGAAGAAAAACCAAGACATGGCAAGGAGGGCCAACAAGGGAAGAAAGAAAGTCATCCTTGAACCGGGAGATTGGGTGTGGGTGCATCTTCGGAGGGATCGGTTTCCATCCCAAAGAAAGTCCAAATTGATGCCGAGGGGTGATGGTCCATTCCAAGTGCTCGAGAAAATCAATGACAACGCCTACAAGATTGACCTTCCACCGGAATACGAAGTGCACCACACTTTTAACGTTTGTGATCTTTCTCTCGTGGAGGCGGTTGAAGACGACCAAGTGCTGAATTTGAGGCCAAATTCCTCTCAAGATGGAGAGGATGATACGGGTGGGACAAGCTGTCCAACAAGTACCCGACCATTCACACGAAGTCAAGCTCGGGAGTTACAAAAACTCCAAGCCGTATTCATGCAAATGGCCGTGTGTGAGTTGGTTATTGAACCACCTAAGGGTCTAAATGTTTTAAGGTGTGAAGATGGGCCTTGAAGTGTAATGTTTTTACACTCCATGGCCGGCTGCTCCACATGGCCCATAAGGTCATTTTTGTCTTTCATTTGGCTTGTAATATAAATAGACAAGCCTAGAATTATTTTGCCTTAGTTTTCTCATTGTAATTTCAAGACAAAGACTTGTAATATTTCACTTTCTCTCTCTCTTCCATTGAGAGGCAGATTCGGCCACAAGCTTGCTAGAAGGAAGCTTGTGTTGTTTTTTGGCTAGAAACTAGGGTCTTGAGGTCATTGAGTTCCTCTCGGTCCAAGTAAGAGCTTGGTGTTTATATTCAATAGTCTTAGGGTCCTCTCTTGATGTTAGGGTTCTTAGTCTCTTGAATATTATATGTCAAGTTATCTATCTTTTCATTATCTTGTTGTTGTTGTCTTTGAGATCTTGAAGTCTAGTGAAGCCGTGTGGGGCTCTTTCGATTCACTAGCATTGTTGCTTACTTGTTAATCTTGTGTTTGTTGGGTTTTCTTGTTGGTGTTGCTGAAATCTTGTGATACATACTTGATCTTGTATCACTTCCTTTGGAACATTGGTGGAGCTTTCACCCTCACTCCTTGCCTCATCCACCCTTATCCTCTCCCGAAGTTCCTTCATAGCCCTATAGTCCTCACTCACTTGATATGGAGTGAGAGGTGCGAGCACATACTTCTTACCTTCAATCACAAAAGCATACTTGTTGGATCTTCCGTGGTGCACAACATCTCTATCAAATTGCCACGGCCGTCCCAATAATATATGACAAGCCAACATAGGCACAACATCACAAACCAACTCCTCATTGTACTTTCCCACACTAAATCGAATACTTGCTTGTTTGAGGACTTTCATCTCACCACTCTCATTGAGCCATTGTAGCTTGTAAGGGTTGGAGTGTTTTCTTGTTGGAATTTGCATACGCTCCACCAAAGAACTACTTACTACATTGGTGCAACTCCCACTATCAATAATCAAAGAACACACCTTGTCTTGGATTTTGCACCTAGCATGGAATAAATTCTCTCGTTGATCAAGTTCTTATTTGGCAAGGGCTCCCATGATGCGCCTCACAACGCAAGAAAGATTGGTATTCACCTTCAATTCTTCATCACTATCAAGTAAAGGTCTTCCCTTTTCAAGGAAGCAAGCAAAATTCACCCTCTCATCCAACCTTTCTTCTTCATCCCCCGAAGTATCCCCTTCTTCCTCACTTTTGTCTCCCTCCTTCTCACTCTTTTCAACACTCTCTTCCTCATCCTCGGTTCTATACCCATCCCAAAGTGCAACAATTGTTCTTCTATTGGGGCACTCACTAGCAACATGTCCCCTTCCTTGGCATCTAAAACATTGAATGGTAGAAGGTCGAGGAAAGGTAGGTTTGACATAGTTACCTCCTTGTGGCTTCTCATTTGTCTTGGACTTGTAATCAAACTTGACTTGAGGATCTTGACCAACACCCTTAAATTGCCCTTTAGAAGATGTCGCCTTCCAATTATCTCTACTCTTGTCCCATGTGGATGTGGAAGTATTCTTGGCCTTGTAGGACTTTTCTTCTTTCAAATCCATCTCGACCTTTGAAGCATCATGAAAGGCCGCTTCAAGAGTATCATAGTGTTTAAGTTTCAAAGGCTTTAGAATATCATACCTCAAATTGGCCACGAATCGAATCACCGTACATTCCAAGCTTTCTTCAAGTTTAGACTTCATTCTCAAGTTTTCAAACTCATCATAATACTCTTCCACACTTTTGGAACCTTGCCTCAACATGTACACCTTCTTGAGCACTTCTTGGTAGTAGTTAGGAGTCAAGTACCTCATCTCCATAAGTGTAATCAATTCTAGCCACGTAGGCAACTCATAGTTGTGATGGCTCTCCCTTTCCCGCCTCTTGGACTCCCACCAAGTTGAGGCATACCCTTCAAATTGTGTGAGAGCATACTTTGCCTTCAAAGTTTTCGAAATATTATTTGTGAGAAAGATCCGCTCACTTTGAATTTTCCATTCCAAGAACTCATCGGGGTCACTACTTCCTTTGAACCTTGGAAGTGTGACCTTGATAGTGTTCAAGCCTCGATCTTGATCATTTCTCTCCCCAAACCTATCTCCTCTAACTCCCATCCTATCACCTCTATATCCCATCCTATCTCCTCTATTTCCCATTCTATCTCCTCTATTCCCATATTCTTGACCTCCCATGCCTTGAGCCCACCTCAATTCCCGAGGCCGAAACCCTTCCCTTGGTACTCCATAACCACCCCTTCCTCCATGCTCCCAAAATTCATCGTTATTGAGCTCATCATTCATTTCATCATAGAGAGGGTTTTGGTATTGGTAGTCTTGGTATGGCATTTGTGGTGCATTTTGTGGAGGTGATATGTGGGGATCATGTATGGATGCATTTGATGTGTTTCGGATTGGAGTTTGGTTCCGAACTTGGTCGTCCACAAGAAATTGGTTCTCTTGTGGAAGATGATAGGGTTGTGGATGAGGGTATGGTGTAGGTTGTCTTGGAAAATTTGGAGTGTTGTTCGTTTGGAAGGTGGGTTGTTGGAAGTTTCGGGTTTGATGTGGTGGAGGGTAACATAATTCATGAGCTTGCCCCGGAGTAATGGTGGTGGATTGCACCGATGCCCTCCTTATCTCCTCATTTTCGATTTGAAGTGATTTCCCTCTCTCAACCCGTACCAACCTTTCCTCCATACCTCCCATTCTTCCACTCATTTCCGCAATTTGTTTGGTGAGGTGGGTGAGAGCCTCCATGATGGGGTTTGAGGCTTCACCACTTGGACTCGCATTCGACATGGTACCTACAAAACTCAACAAACAATATTAGTAGAAAAAGCCTCACGTCACTCGTATGTAAACTCTCAACTCACCTCCTAAAGTGTCGTCTCAAAATTGGTAGTGAACTCTAGCTTTGCTTGATCAATTCAAGATCACCTATCCTTTGTGGTAGAATGGATTCTTGTGACTCTTGAAAGAAGGACGACTCGATTGAAGGTAAAAGGACTTGAATCAAGAAGTTTATCAACGAACTAAGATGAAAAAAGTTGAAGAAAAGGAGCACGAAAGAAAACGGACTCAAAAAAAACTAAGTAACAAAAGTAGAAAAATTACTTGTGTTGCTTAATTTGATGAATTAAGGAGATGATTTGATGTTTTAAAACTAGCTAACAAGTGATTAAAGATGTTAATTACTTGTTAAATAGTTGAGAAATTGAAAGAAGAAAGCGTAGAAAAAACAATCACGGAGTTTGGACACTTAGAAAAATTTTTGGGTCCCCCCCAAAAAAACTAAGTGTTGAAATTGGTTGCTCTCTGAAACTATAGTCACGCGCCTGCAGGTTTTTGATTGCTGATTTGCTGACGTCAGCTGCTGACGTGGCGGCTGACGTGGAAATTTAAATATTTTTTTTATTTTTTTTCAGAATTGAATAATTTTTTATTTTTTATTTATTTTTTTCAAATTTCCACAAGTGGACCCATGAACGCCTTTGACCAAACTTGACTTGAAATTTTGGATCAAAGTGTACTTCTTCTCTCTTCTTCTCCAAGAACAATATGAAGGTGTTCAAGAACACCAAGAACACCAAAAACACACACTAAACCCTAGCACACCCAAATCAACTCGGAATTGGCTCAAAATTTAGGAGTAGCTTCCCCATGACTTAGAGAACAAACCCCAATGAATTTTAAGCCTCAATTTCTCCTCAATCAACAAACCCACTTTTCAAGTTTTGAAAACTCAAAAGCTTGAAAATCCTCTAATGGCAACTTCACTTTTTCAACTCCGATTTGAACGAAATTCGAGATTTGGACTCACAAAACACTAGAGAATCAAGATTTAGTGTCAAAAACAACAAATCAAAACAAAATATTTTCGGATTATTTTTTTTTTCCGAATTTTTGGATTTTTGAAGAAATCAAAATCCCAAGGGTAGATTTGTGGAAACAAACCTAAACCTAGGCTCTTGATACCAAAATGATAACGAATCAAAGAGGGAAGAACAAGAAGGAAAGAAAACAAAAGAAGGATATGTGGATTAATATCTAAGTATTGAAATTATGGGCAACAAGGGGCTTGATACCCTCACCTCCCAATTGATTCCAACACCCAAACACAAACCCTAGTTTGAATAAATTAAAGGAAACCAAATACCACAAATGGGTAATCCTCAAATTAATCCAAACCAAAGAAGTTCAACACCAATCTCAAGATCCCACCAACTAAACACTCACTAATTAACTACTAATTCCTTAAGGGAATATGCTAAGAGGAAGACTAAAATTTAACAATATTGTTCAATATTCATCAAAATCTACATGCCAAATAAGGAATTACCCTATTTATACTAAAGAAATAAAGACAACTAGTTATTACAAATATGCCCTTAATGAGAGACAAGGGCCTTGTTTGGGTCATCTTGTTGTGAATTCTTGAATTTAAAATCTAGCCACTTGCACCAATGACCCCCTTTTCTTCATCCGCTTCACCCCTTTGATTCTTCCATACGTTGTAGATTCTCCATTGACAATCTTCGGGCTTCTCCCAAGTCCCCTTTTGCATAATCATCATTTGTAGACCTTGGAGTTCCCTTGCTTGACTCCATGTGAAAGGACGTGTGCCCTCCATGCTAGCATCAAGTTCTATCATGCCCATTGGCAGAAACATGTAGAGGAGTAGAAGGGCGAGAGTTCCTTTGACTCTCCACTTGTTCTAATCACCCACTAATAGCCGACACATCTCCCTTTATTGCTGCCAAATCCCCTCTCACAGCTCCAAAGTCTGTATTCAACCTTTCAAGCATTCGGGTAATGGCCTCAAGAGTGACCCTCATAGAGTCAAGTGCATTAGTATCCACATTTTGGTATGTGTTCCCTTCCATTGCCAAGGTATTACACTCTTTGGATCACCTCACACTTGAGTTCCACAAGTTTTGTAGATTGGCTAGTAACCCGTGAATCCTTTAAGGTATGAGTAAGCTCTTATCCAGAGTGGATTTTTGTTTGAAGACTCAAAGAATTCTCATCGGACTAGAACCAAGAAGTAGCAACATATTCAAAAGATAAAAGCACCCAAGTAATTGTTGACACGAACAACGGATTCAAAGGACTAATTGACAACCTACTAGAAATGTACTAGTTTGTTAATTAGTTCTAGAACCAAGTAAGGAAACCAAGAATCAACCATTAGAAACTAGAAAAAAAAAGAGTATCCAAATTTGAGCTTATTAGTGACGTGGCAGCATGTAATTGGTTTTGGTCCCACACGATTTTTTTTTTTTTAATCACAAATCTGAAATTTCAATATTCTCACAACTTGTCATGGATGACAATGGGTTTTGGAGGGAAGGTAAAGTCTTGTACTCTTTTTTTAACTTTTCAAACTCAAAAAGGTAAGATTTTACTCTAGTAATCCCACAAAAAAAGGTTCCTTGACTTAAGGAAAAGTGGTTGTCAAGTCTAGGAAGGGATGTGTGCAAGTCTTCTCACCAACAACTTTATAACTTTTGTCTTACAACCTTTTGGATCTATTTTACACTTTTGTTGTCTTAAGTTGTAAGAATAGAGGAAGAACAAGATGAACACCACTACAACCTTTAAGAACACAATATCAACTTCTTCAAGAACATAACACAAAAGCCACCAATGGTCATTAAGAAGGTACAACCTACGGTCCAATTCAAGTCACCACAACAATGGTCAATATTATAAGCTTAACTTTAGATCTAGACACTTTTAGTGTTGGTGAGAAAGAAACCAACACTAGAAACACACTAAACAAGTAAAATAACACCTAGATCTAAACACACAAACACCAATCTCGGTCAAGACAACAAGATGGACAGATTTCATTTTTTATTTTTGACCAAGAGAGCCCTAGATTGGTAGTGTAGGAACACAACCAGCCATGCTCTGATACCAAATGATACACTATCAAGTCCACAACACAAGTTCCAACACTCAACAATAAGAAGAACAAATGAAACAAGATCAACAAGTTGAACAACAAGTGCTAGTGAATCGAAAGAGCCCCACACGGCTTCACTAGACTTCAAGATTACAAACACAACAACACAATAATAACAATGTCACAAGAAGATAGTAACTTGACATAAAAGATTCAAGAGTCTAAGAACCCTAACAACAAGAGAGGACCCTAAGACTAACGAATATTAACACCAAGTTCTTACTTGGACGAAGAGGAACTCTATGACCTCAAGATCCTTGTTTCTAGCCAAGATACAATACAAGTATCACTCTACTTGTGGGCTGGAAGAGAGAGAGAGAGAGAGATCCAAAATATTACAAGTGTTATGTTCAAAATGATAATGGAAGGACTACCCAAGTAACCCTAATATTGTCTATTTATATTACAAGGAAAATGACCAGCTTGTCCCTTTCCATGGGGCGGCCTTGGAGTGTAAGTTTATTACACTTCAAGGTCCCTCTTCACACTTAAAAACATTTAGATCATTAGATGGATCAGTCACCAACTCATACACGGCCATTTGCATGAATAAGGCTTGGAGTTTTTGTAATTCCCGAGCTTGGCTTCGTGTGAATGGTCGTGTACTTTTTGGACAGCTTGTCCCACCCGAATCACATGAGGATCTTGTTGTTGCTTGTTTTCCCTATGGTTTTGCTAGGTTTGGATATGAGGACAAATCCTTTTCAAGAAAGGGAGAATGATGCAAGCTGAGCTTCATCAATACCATGGAATGAAGAATTGAAGCTCAAGAATATGCTTAATTGGAAGTACAAGGAAGAAAGGTAAAAAAAGAATAAGAAAGAGGGTATGGATGCAAAAGTGGCTATTCTTGACATTAAAGCCTCATGCTAAAGAATACCCTTATTTCATTAAGGGTATTTTTGTAATTACTAGTTTAGGCTATAAATAAGAGAGAATAGCTCATTTTAGAGATAGATTATTTTGATATGATAATTTGAAAGAGAGAAACTCTTGAGAGAGTTGAGGCTAAGGCCATAGTTGCTAGGAAATGTTGATGGGATTGCTTGGTTGAGGATATCATTCCTCTTGACGGTGTCTCGATAGTATAGGTGCTTGTTTGGATTCTTAATAGGAGGTCTTGGTTTTCGTATAGCCATGGTTGCCTATTAGATCTCATGCTTGTGTCTTGCTTTCATTGGTTTAGCTATTTATCTTGAATATTAAGGAGGTCTTTACTTTAATATAGTATTGGTTGACTTGATTTCAATTTGTGTCTCTACCTTTCTATCATTTTTATCTTTAATTTCGTGTTCTTAGATTTTAGGGTTTCGTTCATCTTCCGCATATTCCGTCTCGTATCATTTGGTATCAAAGCTGAGCTTAGAATCATCCCCACGATTCTAGTCTTGGGTTTGTTATCTTGAAAATCACAAAAAAAAAAAAAAAAACTTTTTTGAGATTTTTGAATTTATGATTTTTGAGTCTTTTTGTGTTTCTAGTACTAGAATCTTGTTCCCTAGTACTATTTGAGTCGATATCTAAATTTTGAGCTAATTTCGGGTTGATTTGAGTATTCCACCATTATTGGAGCTTGAGTTTGAAGAAAATTTGAAGTGGGTTCTCAAATCTGAAATTGTTGGTTGAGTTTTTGGTCTTAAAAATGTTTGGAGTTTGTTCGGAAGCTTGAAAGGAGCTTTGGTTTTGAATTTCATCAAAGTCTGAGTTCGTTTGCTTGAGGGTCAAAATTTGAATGTTCTTGTGTTCTTCATGTTATTCATATCTTGTTGAAGAAGAATATTCAAAAAGGGTGTGTTTGATCCAAAAGGAGGTGTACTTGTTTATGCCAAGGAATATTCCAAAATTCCAAGAGAAAGAAGGATAAGGTCTATTACAAAAGGGGAATATTCCAAAAGAGGAAAGGACAAAAATAGAAGGGACCACAAGGAATTCAAGGCTGCCATGAGGATCTTGTTGTTGCTTGTTTCCCCTATGGTTTTGCTAGGTTTGGATATGAGGATAAATCCTTTTCAAGAAAGGGAGAATGATGCAAGCTGAGCTTCATCAATACCATGGAATGAAGAATTGAAGCTCCAGAATATGCTTAAGTAGAAGTAAAAGGAAAAAAGGTAAGAAAAAGATGAAGAAAGAGGGTATGGATGCAAAAGTGGCTATTCTTGACATTAAAGCCTCATGCTAAAGAATACCCTTATTTCATTAAGGGTATTTTTGTAATTACTAGTTTAGGCTATAAATAAGAGAGAATAGCTCATTTTAGAGATAGATTATTTTGATATGATATTTTGAAAGAGAGAAACTCTTGAGAGATTGAGGCTAAGGCCATAGTTGCTAGGACATGTTGATGGGATTGCTTGCTTGAGGATATCATTCCTCTTGACGGTGTTGGATAGTATAGGTGCTTGTTTGGATTCTTAATAGGAGGTCTTGGTTTCGTATAGCCATGGTTGCCTATTAGATCTCATGCTTGTGTCTTACTTTCATAGGTTTAGATATTTATCTTGAATATTAAGGAGGTCTTTACTTTAATATAGTATTGGTTGCCTTGATTTCAATTTGTGCCTCTACCTTTCTGATACAAGATCAAGTCCACAACACAAAGATTCCAACAACAACAACAACAAAAACAGCAACCAACACAAATGCTAGTGAATCGAAAGAGCCCCACCCGGCTTCACTAGACTTCAAGATCTCAAAGACAAGAACAACAAGATAATAAAAGATAGATAACTTGACATATAATATTCAAGAGACTAAGAACCCTAACATCAAGAGAGGACCCTAAGACTATTGAATATAAACACCAAGTTCTTACTTAGACCAAGAGGAACTCAATGACCTCAAGATCCTTGTTTCTAGCCAAATCACAACACAAGCTTCACTCTTGGAGCTTGGCCGAATCTGCCTCCCAATGGAAGAGAGAGAGAGAGAAATATTACAAGTCCTTTGTCTTGAAATTACAATGAGAAAACTAAGGCAAAATAATTCTAAGCTTGTCTATTTATATTACAAGCCAAATGAAAGACAAAAATGACCATATGGGCCATGTTGGAGCAGCCGGCCATGGAGGCCTTGGAGTGTAAGTTTATTACACTTCAAGGCCCATCTTCACACCTTAAAACATTTAGATCCTTAGGTGGTTCAATGACCAACTCACACACGGCCATTTGCATGAATAAGGCTTGGAGTTTTTGTAACTCCCGAGCTTGACTTCGTGTGAATGGTCGGGTACTTGTTGGACAGCTTGTCCCACCCGTATCACTTTCTATCCTTTTTATCTTTAATTTTGTGTTCTTATATTTTAGGGTTTCGTTCATCTTCCGCATATTCCGTCTCGTATCATTAACCATTTTCAAGTAACTAGTACAAACCTCAAGTAACTGCACGTATCCATTTTCAAGTCATTAGTACACATTTCAAGTAACTACACTTAATCATTTTCAAGTCGCTAGTTCCCATTTCCAAACACATACTTCACCATTTTCAAGTCACTAATTCACATTTCAAGTCACTACACATAACCATTTTCAAGTCACTAGTACACATTTTAAGTAACTACACTAAACCATTTTCAACTCACTAATTCACATTTCAAGTCGCTACACTTAACCATTTTCAAGTCACTACACATAACCATTTTCAAGCCACTACCTTAACTATTTTCAAGTCACTAGTACACATTTTAAGTAACTACACTTTTCAAGTCACTAATTCACATATCAAGTCACTACACTTAACCATTTCAAGTCATTAATTCACATTTTCGAGACACACTACCTTCTCCATTTTATAGTCACTAGTACACATCTTAAGTAACTACACTTGACCATTTTCAAGTCATTAGTACACAGTTCAAGTAACTACACTTAACCATTTTCAAGTAACTAATTCACATTTCAAGTCACTACACTTAACCATTTTCAAGTCTCTACCTTAGCAATTTTCAAGTCACTAGTACACATTTCAAGTAATTACACTAAACCATTTTCAAGTCACTAATTCACTTTTTCAGTTGCTACACTTAACCATTTTCAAGTCACTAATTCATATTTCAAGTAACTACACTTCACCATTTTTAGGTCACTACCTTAACCATTTTTAAGTAACTAGTACACACCTCAAATAACCACACTTATCCATTTTCAAGTCATTAGTCCACATTTCAAGTAACTACACTTAATCATTTTCAAGTCACTAGTTCCCATTTTCAAACACTATACTTCACCATTTTCAAGTCACTAATTCACATTTCAAGTCACTACACTTATCCATTTTCAAGTCACTAATTCACATTTAAAGTCACTACACATAAACATTTTCAAGTAACTCCCTTAACAATTTTCAAGTCACTAGTACACATTTCAAGTAACTACACTTAACTATTTTCAAGTCACTAATTCACATTTCAAGTCACTACACTTAACCATTTCAAGTCACTACCTTAACCATTTTCAAGTCACTATCACACATTTCAAGTTACCACACTTAACCATTTTCAAGTCACTAATTCACATTTCAATTCACTACACTTTAACAATTTTTCAGTCACTAATTCACATTTCAAGTCACTACACATAACCATTTTCAAGTCACTACCTTAACAATTTTCAATGGTGCAAGCCGAGCCTCATCAATATCATGAAATGAAGAGTTGAAGCTCGAGAATATGATAAAGTGGAATTACAAGAAAGAAAGGCGAAAAGGGAAGAAAGAGGCTACAGACGTAAAGTGGCTATTCTTGATATTCAAGCCTCATGCTAAAGAAGACCCTTATTTCATAAGGGTATTTTTGTAATTATTAGTGTAGGCTATAAATAAGGGAGAATAGCTCATTTTAGGATAGATGATCTTGATGAATATTGAATATTAAATACTCTTTTGAGAGTTTGAGAGCTTGTTGAAGCTTTTGATTGTTTCAAGTTTAGAAAGGAGGGTTGCTTGAGAATCTAATTTCCTTGAGGTCTTTCTCATAAGTTTAGGTGCTTATTTGGATATTTGAAGGAGGTCTTTTCTTTTTATAGAATTGGTTGCCTTTGATTCCATTTTTGTGTCTACCTCTTTATCCATTTTATCTTTGTTTATCTTGTTTCTTTGTTTTCTTGTTTCTTTAAAGTCTTCCGCATCTTCTTTCTTGTATCATTTGGTATCAGAGCTTGGATTGGATTTGTTTCTACAAACCTAAGTCTTGGGGTTTGGTATTTTTTTCAAAAAAAAAAAAAATCGTCCAAAAAAAAAAATCCAATTTTTTTAAATTTTGATTTGTTGTTTTTGATACTAGATCTTGATTTCCTATTGTCTTGTGATTCTAGATCTCAAATTTTGTTCAATTCAGAGTTGTAGAATTGAAGATACCATTAAAGGATTTTGAGCTTTTGAAACTTTGTGGATTTTGAAAAGTGGGTTTATTTTGTCTTGATTTTGAAAGCTAAAAATTAGTGGGGTTTGATCATGGCATTGAAAGGAACACGTGGGTGAAAATTTCATTGAATTTGGAGCAAAAACGAAGAAGTTATGAGCATTTGAAGATTGAAGTTTTTTCTTGTGTTCTTGAGCATCTTCATATTGTTCTTGAAGAAGAAGGTAGAAAAAGTACACTTTGATCCAAAAAATTTGAGGTCAAAGTTGGTCAAAGTGTTTGTAGGTCCATTTGTGGAAAAAACAATTGCCACGTCAGCATGCCACATCAGCAGCGTGTGTGGGACAGTTTCAGAGAGCTGAAAATGCAGGTTTTTGACACTTAGTTTTTTTTTTTTTTTGGGTCCTAAAGTTTTTCTGGACCTAAAATTTTCTCTTAAGTGTCCAAATTTCGTGATTCTTTTTTTGTTCTCTTTCTCTTTCAATTCCTCAACTATTTAACAAGTAATTAGCAGTTTTAATCACTTGTTAACTAGTTTTAAACATCAAATCCTCTTCTTTGATCCTTCATACTATGTAACAACAAGTAATTCCTTCTACTTTTGTTACTTTGTTTTTGAGTACGATTTTTTTTTGTGCTACTTTCTTTTAGCTTTTCTTCTTTATTTTTCCTTGAAAACTTCTTGGTTCTCGTCCTTAGCTTTTGAACTTTCTTTCTCGAGTCAACAAAAATCTATTCTTGACCTCAAGTAGAGATTGGACCCTTGCAACTCATCGGACTAAACAAGATACAATCATTGGCCAAAGCAATTTGTGAGGCAAACAAAGGTGTGATTTCTTGAGTGATTGCGAGCTTTATTTTAACTAACCTAACATGTTTGTTTGCTTTGGTTGAGTGTCTTAAATAGGTAACAATGGAAGGTCATGAAAAGAAAAACCAAGTTCCCATCGGGGAACCCACTTTGAGTGAATTGTTAAACTTGTTCACCACCCTCTCAACCAGAATGGTAGGACGGTTGGATCGGTTGAGTACTCGAATTAATCGATTGCAACTTATCTTTCCACCAACTTTCCCTAATTGATACGGGTGGGACAAGCTCCACAAGTACACGACCTTTCACACGAAGCCAAGCTCGGGAATTACAAAAACTCCAAGCCTTGTTCATGCAAATGGCCGTGTGTGAGTTTGTCATTGAGCCTCCAAAGGATCTAAATGTTTTTAATTGTGAAGTGGTACCTTGAAGTGTAATAAACTTACACTCCAAGGGGCAGCAGCCTAGACAAGGGCAAGCTAGTCATTTTGCTTCATTTTGTCTTGTAATATAAATAGAACATATTAGGGTTATTTGAGTAGTTCTTCCATTAATATTTTGAATCACAAGACTTGTAATATTTTAGGTTCTCTCTCTCTCTCAAAACATCCCACAAGAAGAGAGACACTTGTGTTGTATTTTGGCTAGAAACAAGGATCTTGAGGTCATTGAGTTCCTCTTGGTCTAAGTAAGAACTTGGTGTTTATATTCATTAGTCTTAGGGTCCTTTCTTGATGTTAGGGTTATTAGTCTCTTTAATATTATATGTCAAGTTAACTATCTTTTTATTATCTTGTTGTTGTTGTGTTTGAGATCTTGAAGTCTAGTGAAGCCGTGTGGGGCTCTTTCGATTCACTAGCATTGTTGTTTAACTTGTTAATCTTGTGTTTCTTGGGTCTTCTTGTTGTTGTTGCTGAAATCTTCATATTGTGGACTTGATCTTGTATCATTTGGTATCAGAGCAAGACCGGTTGTGTTCCAACACTACCCATCTTGGGCTTGCTCTCGGCCAAAAGAAAAAGAGAAAAGAGAAAATCAGTCCATTGTTGTCTTGGCCGAGAATGATGTTATGTGTATAGATCTAGGTGTTATTTTACTTGTTTAGTGTGTTTCTAGTGTTGTTTTCTTTCTCACCAACACTAAAGTGTCTAGATCTAAAAGTTGAGCTTAAAATATTGACCATTGTTGTGGTAACTTGAAAGGTGGACCGTAGGTTGTATGTTGTTGATGACAATTGTTGGTTTTGTGTTGTATGCTTGAAGAAGTTGATGTTTTGTTCTTGAAGGGTTGTTGGTATTGTTGAGGTGTTCATCTTATAAGCTTGTTCATCTTGTTGAAAGTTGAGTTCATGTTGTAAGACAAAAGTCATAGAGTTGTTGGTGAGAAGACTTGCACACATCTCTTTCAAGACTTGACAACCACTTTTCCTTAAAACACGGAACCTTGTTTTGTGGGATTAGCATAGTCAAATCTTACCTTTTGAGTTTGAAAGGTTGAAAGACTACAAGACTTTTACTTTCCCTCCAAAACACATTGTCATCTATAACAAGTTGTGTGAGTATTGAAAATTTCAGATTTGAGACAAAAAAAAAAAAAAGAAACAAAAATGTGTGGGACCACTTACATGATGCCACATCACTATAAGCTCAACTTTGGATATTCTTCTAGTTGCTAATTGTTGATTCTTGGTTTCCCTTACTTGGTTCTAGAACTAATTAACAAACTAGTACATTCCTACTAGGTTGTCGATTAGTCCTTTGAATCCGTTTTTTCGTGTCAACGATTACTTGAGTGCCTTTTATCTTTTGAATACGTTGCTATATTTTTGGTTCTAGTCCTACAAGAATTCTTTGAGTCTTCAAACAAGAATCCACTCCGGATAAGAGCTTACTCATACCTTAAAGGATTCACGGTTACTAGCCAATTTACAACACTTGTGGAACTCAAGCGTGTGGTAATCTAAAGAGTATAATACCTTGACAATGGAAGGGACCACGTCCCATAACGTGGATAATAATTCACTTGACTCTATGAGGGTCACTCTTGAGGCCGTTACCCGGACACTTGAAAGGTTGAATTCAGAATTTGGGGCCGTGAGAGGGGATTTGGCAGCAATAAAGGGAGAAGTGTCAACTATTAGTGGGAGATTAGAAAAAGTGGAGAGCCAAAGGAACTCTCGTCCTTCTACTCCTGATACGGGTGGGACAAGCTCCACAAGTACACGACCTTTCACACGAAGCCAAGCTCGGGAGTTACAAAAACTCCAAGCCTTGTTCATGCAAATGGCCGTGTGTGAGTTGGTCATTGAACCCCCAAAGGATCTAAATGTTTTGAGTGTGAAGTGGGACCTTGGAGTGTAATAAACTTACACTCCAAGGGGGCGGCAGATTGGAGAAGGGCAAACTAGTCTTTTTGGCTTCATTTTACCTTGTAATATAAATAGAACACATTAGGGTTATTTTGAGTAGTTCTTCCATTTTGACATTTGAATCACAAGACTTGTAACACTTAGGGCTCTCTTTCTCTCTCAAAACAGTTCACAAAGGAGAGGGATACTTGTGTTGTATCTTGGCTAGAAACAAGGATCTTGAGGTCATTGAGTTCCTCTTGGTTTAAGTAAGAACTTGGTGTTTATATTCAATAGTCTTAGGGTCCTTTCTTGATGTTAGGGTTCTTAGTCTCTTGAATATTATATGTCAAGTTATCTATCTTTTATTATCTTGTTGTTGTTGTCTTTGAGATCTTGAAGTCTAGTGAAGCCGGGTGGGGCTCTTTCGATTCACTAGCATTGTGTTCAACTTGTTAAATCTTGTGTTTGTTGGATTCTCTTGTTGTTGGTTGGCTGGTTTTCGTGGCTGATTGCTGCATATTGTGTGTTGTGGACTTGATCTTGTATCAACTCCTCTACATGTATCTACCAATGGGCATGATAGAACTTCCTCCGCAACCATCACCCCCGACACATTGCACCAAATGCTAAATCTACCTCAAGCTCCACTAAATGCCTCAAGCCAAACCTCTCTTTTCCCTCCAAACCGTGACCCCACTAGACCAATACATTTCCAAACTCCTCAAGTTCCACAAGAGGGATTAGGACGTCAAGTACCCCCACAAAATCAGAACCCTCCATTCCAAGCTCCATTAAACCAAAGGCCACAAAATCCAATTCCTCCACATCAAGTCCAAAATGCCCAAAACCGGCCAGCCCCCTTTGAAGGATACGGTAGAGAGGAGTATGAAGGATATGGAGCCTTTGATGATGCTTACATAAGGGAGGAGGAGGTAAGAGGGGGTTGAGGAGATCCAAGGAGATACCGAGGGTATGGAGAAAGGGGAAACCGACACCAAGAGAGAGATGTAGGCATCAACACCATCAAGTTAAACCTACCCATCTTTAAAGGTGAAAGTGACCCCGAGGCCTACTTAGCTTGGGAATCGGCTTGTGACAAAGTTTTCCAAGTTAATGATATCTCAGAAGAAAAGAAGAGATGTTATGCTATAGCTCATTTCGAGGGTTATGCTAACACTTGGTGGGAGTATGTCAAGCGGTTTGGTAATGAACTAATTGATGGGCATCCACCACCTTGGTATCGGTTGAGGTACTTGATGAGGCAACAATACCTTCCCGAGAGATATCGCCATGAGTTGCTTGCTAGATTGTACGGCTTGCGTCAAGGTAACAAGAGTGTGATGGCATATTTTGATGAGTTTCAACAACTCATGTTGAAACTTGATCATCGTGGGGAACAAATCAGTCACGACATCATCCGGTTCAAGTGTGGGTTGAACAAAGAGATCTCTACTCATTTAAAACTTCACAAGTTTGAAACCGTTGACGGTATTTTCCAAGCGGCTCTTGAGATTGAAAGGGAACTTAAGGAGAGATCATCTTTCAAGGCAAGGGGACAAGCCCCCTTGGGCTGGCCCAAAAACAAGGACCAACCCGCCACTATAAGGCTGCCCGAGCCCAAAACAGTCCACAAAATTCCACCAAAACTGGAGGCTCACAAGTATCCTAACCCAAAGGGATTCCAATGTTTCAAGTGACAAGGTTGGGGGTATAAGGCCAATGAGTGTCCAAACCGACGCAATGTGATCCTACGGGAAGGGAGATTGTATTACCTTGGTGAGGAGGTGGGCCCCAAAAGGGGAGAAGATGAGGCCGAGCCTCAAGATGGAGAGGAGCCGAGGATGGACCACATGAAGATGATGGTGATGACGGTGAAGATGTTTATCCGCAAGAAGGGGAGTGTGTGGTTCCAAACTTTGTGTTTAGGCGCGTCATGATTAGTAAGGCAATAGATGACCCAAGCCAAAGGGAAAATCTATTCCATACTAAATGTCTTGTAAAGGGGAGTGTGTGTACCTTGGTGGTCGATAGTGGTAGTTGTACAAATGTTGTAAGTAATGCTATGGTAAATTTCTTGAAATTACCAACTACCTCGCACACTAGTCCTTACAAGTTACAATGGTTGTGTCACACCCCGAATCCCATCGAGGCGTGATTGGCACCCGAAGTCGATATGGCCCGAGAGAACCAACCTTTGCTCATGAACATTCGCATACATAATCTCATATGAATCTTATTACACCTTGTGCAACTATGCGGAAGTCATAGACATGAACATGGAAAACATATGCTATACATATATTTATTTAGGAAACTTGGCCGTTGAGGCCATTAAGTCAAAACAGACATTCGTCTTCTACATACTCGTCACTTACATCCATATACCCACATATGTCTACGAAAGCCTCTAACAGATGCATCAACAAGACCAACTTACAGTCGGGACAAGTCCCCACTTTATACAATTTATATAACATCACAACAAATATACATTTATGACTCAGGGGGCTCCGAACCAACTGGAGCTCACCAAATATCTGCAAATGATCCCCAGTCTACAGAGGAAGTCTACTAATGCCTGCACCTGCAACATGTAAGGTAATTCCCCCGAGGGGGTCAGTACGAAGAATGTACTGAATATGTAAGGCTCATAAGAAATTCATCATACATAATAACAACAATAATGGAATCACAAAAATGTGAATAAACTCTCTTTATTTATGTGGGAAACCATGTATATTACGTTCTTTCTTTACTCCTCTTGTCTTCATCTTTTATTCATCTTTATTGTTCTACCCATGCTAGGCTATTCTGTCGCCCCTGGGATGAGATTAACCCATGCTAGGTACTTTGAGCCCTGGGATGTTATGTGAACCCATGCTAGGCTTTCGTGTCGCCCCTGGGATATCATTAACCCATGCTAGGCTTATCGCCCCTAGGATGTCATATTAACCCATGCTAGGCTTTCGTATCGCCCCTGGGATGTACCGTCATAACCCATGCTAGGCTTTTATATCACCCTGGGATGTATCGGGATCGACCCATGCTAGGCTTTTCTGTCGCCCCTGGGATACCACCCGTGTTATTGGGATCGACCCATGCTAGGTATTTAACCCCTGGGATACCACCCATGATTACTTCCTAATTGTACACCTCTTATTTCTCTTGTTATTCTTACTTCCATTCTTAAGAGTGATTGAGATATTGAAGATCAAGACATAATAGGAATCACACATGTACATATTACTTCTTCACTCTTGCTTCATGAGATTGACGTCTTCACTTATGAGAAGTTGATATATTAGCTTGCACATCACCTCTCTTATTACTCTTGAGAGATCTTATGAAATTAGTACTTTTACTTATGAAAGATTGATACAAAGATAATCATCATAATTGAGGGCTTGAAACATGTCATGATTGGAAAATACTATTCAAGAATAACTAGGTTCTCTTATGTTATTACTCTCTTGAGATCGTTCATTTAGGAATGATAACGTTATGACATTTTTGGAACTTCACTCAATGAGCAAGAGACAAAAGAATCATCATGCATTGGAGAATAGGACACATATGAATAACAATATACGTCAACCTGAATTTGAGATACTTCAAACCTCTCGGAATTGAAACAAGTCCAATGTCAATGTGAACAACATGTTGCATAAGGATATGGAAAAAGGAACCTTACATACCTTGTATTCTTAATACGAATACACAATCTTAGACGTGCATATAATATTCCTGCTCCTTCCTTAGGTTTCTCTCTACAACACAAGTTTATAACAAAACCAACATTAACCACCAATTACCTTAGAATGGCATATAACAACAATAAGTCACATGTTTAGCTTTAACATGTCATTTCACCCGTAACAAAACCATTGATAAAATCATTATTCCAAAAATCCTCCAATATTCCCAACATTGACCAATACATGCTAATCAATACATACCACCACAACACTTCCCCTTTACACTTTCTTATCCACACCACATCACAAACAATCCATCAATTCACCTTAATACACTTCATAACACATATCGGCCAAAATCCCACAATTTCCACTTATAGACAAGAACAAATTTAATACCAAAACTAACACCATACATGTTCATATTTTGTCCATACCATGCTTTTTCATCAAAGGCACAAGGCCTAATTCAAGTTCAAATTACCAAGATAGCACATCTTCCACCAAAAGCACAAAGACACTATTCACCTCTTTGCCAACCTAAATATCATGATATACATAATCTCCCATGCATATAATATGTTAATCCATAACAATAAACACTTACCTAAGCTTGGATGATGATGATCTTTCTCCAAAGGGTGCCTTAGGGTTTTGAGAGCAAAAGAGGCTTTCTTGAGAATTCTAGAAAAAGCAAGAAAGGCATGTGTGTTTGTTGTGTATAAAAATCTGATTTTTGCCTCCTTTTATAGACCCTTGAAGTCATACTTAGCTACTCCATTGCATTAAATGTGTGTCTAGAAGGTCAAATGGAAGAATGGGTCTTTTGACCCATTTGGGCCATGTATTTCTTTCTCTTTTGGGCCTTAATTTAGGCCCAATAATACATTTCAACTTAGCCCACACATCTTCATGCATAATCCATCATATATCTCATATTTAAATAATTCTATAATGTCACGACAATATTCTTTTACGAGATTCTCATTCGTCGTCTCGATCGCAAAAATAGGAATGCTAGTCGCCCATGGCTTCCTTGCACATTTTGGATAATTACTTGTGTTTCATGGTTTGATCATGTAGACGTATGTAGGAGTGTATTGAGGTATTTGAAGCTTTAACAACACTCAAAGAACTCCAAGGAACCAAAAGAAACCATCTAAGAATCGTCGTAGAATTGCATTGCGAAACGAGCTCGGGAGGGCCAAATATTTGTGCCTTGCGCCACTGCTGCAAAGCAAGGCAGTGGCGCAAGTTTCCTTGCCCTCTGAATCAGGGGCTTGCGCCACACCACCTGAAACAGGGAGTGGCGTAAGTTTTCATGTCTTGCTGAATTTTTCGGCAATTTTTCCAACACTTGCGTATCGTCCAATACCTTATCAAAACACTATAAAATACTTACTTAGTGACCTTAATAATCAAGTAAACATGACTCCAAGTCACCAAATGAGGTTAAAATGTGTACGGGGTATGACATAAACGCTTCAAGAAGTCACAAAACTCTTCCTATGGAAGGCTCATCACATGTACACGGCCAAATTTTAATTTTTCTCATCTTTAACATTTCCAAATACATACTTATAACTCTCGACACTTAAGTAAACATTCTTCACTATCATCAAGTAGGGTTGGGAAGGTACGGGGTGTTACAGGTTGAATGATTGTGGTGAATTAAGGGTCGCAAGGCAATGTGTGTTACGGTTTAAGGTGGGAAACTACCACAATGAAGTGCTTTGTGATGTGATACCAATGCAAGCATGTCACTTGTTGCTAGGTAGACCTTGGCAATATGATAGGTCTGCGAAACATGATGGGAGATCCAATCGATATACACTTGAGAAGGATGGTGGAAAGGTTACACTTCATCCTCTTTCGCCTTCCCAAGTAAATGAGTGGCATCAAAGGATGAGAGAATTGAAGGAAAAGGGAAAGGAATCCGAAAAGGTAGAGAAGGGAGGGAATTCCATAGGTGGGGCAGTGGGGTCATCCAAGGCTGCCTCAACGGCAAAGGGGACGGAAAACATGGTGATGTTGGTTTGGAAGAAGGAACTCTTCGTGGATCATGATGAGGACACGCCTATGTTACTCTTGGCTCATTGTTTTAATACTAACCCCACTAATTTTTCCATTTCCCCTTTGATTTCTTGTGTGTTGCAATATTATGAGGAGGTATTTCCTAAGGAACTTCCGCAAGGATTGCCCCTGCTTCGGGGAATTGAGCACCAAATTGACTTTGTGCCAGGATCACAATTGCCAAACAGGCCGGCTTATAGGAGCAACCCTACGGACACCAAAGAATTGCAACGTCAAGTTGAGGAACGCCTCAACAAAGGGTATATCAAGGACAGCATGAGTCCGTGCACGGTTCCGGTGCTACTAGTGCCCAAAAAGGATGGAACGTGGCGTATGTGTGTGGACTGCTGAGCCATCAACAAGATTACGGTAAAATATCATCACCCTATCCCTCGGTTAGATGACATGATAGATGAATTGAATGGTTCGTGTTTATTTTCCAGGATTGATTTAAGAAGTGGCTATTACCAAATAAGAATGCAACCCGGTGATGAATGGAAAACCACATTCAAGACCAAGTTTGGTCTCTATGAATGGATGGTTATGCCCATCGGTCTAACAAATGCTCCAAGTACTTTTAAGAGGCTAATGAATCATGTGATGAGGCCATTTATTGGAAAGTTTGTTGTTGTCTACTTTGATGATGTCTTGGTTTATAGCAAGTCTTTAGAAGAGCATGTGATGCATTTACAATATGTGCTCGATGTCCTTAGAAAGGAAAAATTGTATGCAAATCTGGAAAAATGCTCCTTTGGTGTTAATGAAGTTGTTTTCTTGGGTTTTGTTGTTAGTTCAAGAGGGGTCGAAGTGGATGAATCCAAGATAAACGCTATCAAAAATTGGCCAACCCCACAAACCGTTGGAGAAGTAAGAAGCTTCCACGGGTTGGCTAATTTTTATAGAAGGTTTTTCAAAGGATTTAGCACCATAGCAGCCCCCTTGACCAAGGTCATTCAGAAAGAACAACCCTTCAAGTGGGGTGTCGAGCAAGCTAAGGCATTTGAATCCTTGAAAGCGATGCTCATCTCCGCACCCTTGTTAAAATTGCCCAACTTTGAGAAGACCTTCGAGGTCGAGTGCGATGCGAGTAAAGTAGGCATAGGGGCTGTTTTGATGCAAGATTTGAAACCCATTGCTTACTTTAGCGAAAATCTCAAAGGAGCAACTCTAAACTACTCCACGTATGATTTAGAGTTGTATGCCTTGATTAGAGCCTTGGCCACTTGGCAACACTACTTATGGCCTAAGGAGTTCGTGATCCGAACGGACCATGAATCCTTAAAGCATCTTCGGGACCAAGACAAGCTTAACAAACGGCATGCCAAATGGATTGAGTTCCTTGAAACCTTCCCTTATGTTATCCAATACAAAAAGGGTAAGGACAACGTAGTAGCCGATGCTTTGTCTAGAAAACATGCGCTTGTGTCCACTTTGTCAACAAAATTGATGGGTTTTGAGATTTTAAGAGAGTCGTATCCCAAGGACCCATATCTTTAGGGAATGTGAAGACTTGGGTAGGGACAAGTGGAATTCGGCTAGGGGTTCAAATCCCTATGCCAAGTTTGATGGTTACTTATTTAAAGGTAGACGATTGTGTGTACCCTCTAGCTCTTGGAGAGAATTATTTGTGAGGGAAACACATGATGGCGGTCTAATGGGTCATTTTGGGGTCGAAAAGACCTTTGGAATATTGGAGGAGCAATTCTATTGGCCCAAAATGCGCAAGGATGTGTCTAGGATTTACGACCAATGCGTAGAATGCAAAAGAGCCAAATCTCGGCTCCTACCTCATGGGTTCTACACCCCACTACCCACTCCTCTACGTCCTTAGCTTGATATATCTATGGATTTTGTGTTGGGGCTGCCAAGGACTCGATGAGGTCAGGATAGTATTTTTGTTGTAGTCGACCGATTTTCTAAAATGGCGCACTTTATTCCTTCCTCTAAATGTGATGACGCCCCTAGCGTGGCCTCATTATTTCTTGATAATGTTGTTAGATTGCATGGTGTCCCGAGGACCATTGTGAGTGATAGGGACTCTAAGTTCCTAAGCCACTTTTGAAAGTCCATGTGGGGTAGGCTTGGTACCAAGTTGTTGTTCTCTACGTCATGCATCCCACAAACCGATGGCCAAACGGAAGTAGTAAATAGGACTTTGGGTGCTATGCTATGTTCCATGGTTAAGGGAAAAATGACTTCTTGGGAAGAGCACTTACCATTGATTGAGTGTGCCTATAACCGTATCATACACTCAAGTACGGGAATGACTTCCTTTGAGTGTGTATATGGCCTCAACCCCCTTAACCCTTTGGATTTAACGCCTTTGCCAAGTGATCTCATGATTAGCGTAGATGGAAGCAAGCGAGCAGATTCTATGAAGAAGTTACATGAGAAGGTGCGGCTTCAACTTGAGAAGAAAAACCAAGATATGGAAAGGAGGGCCAACAAGGGAAGAAAGAAATTCATTCTTGAACCAGGAGATTGGGTGTGGGTGCATCTTCGAAAGGATCGGTTTCCATCCCAAAGAAAGTCCAAATTGATGCCTAGGGGTGATGGTCCCTTCCAAGTACTTGAGAGGATCAATGACAACGCCTACAAGATTGACCTTCCACCAGAATATCAAGTGCACCACACTTTCAACGTTTGTGATATCTCTCTCGTGAGTGCAGTTGACGATGACCAAATGCTGAATTTGAGGTCAAATTCCTCTCAATATGGAGAGGATGATACGGGTGGGACAAGCTCCACAAGTACACGACCTTTCACACGAAGCCAAGCTCGGGAATTACAAAAACTCCAAGCCTTGTTCATGCAAATGGCCGTGTGTGAGTTGGTCATTGAGCCTCCAAAGGATCTAAATGTTTTTAAGTGTTAAGTGGGACCTTGAAGTGTAATAAACTTTAACTCCAAGGGGCGGCAACCTAGACAAGGGAAAGCTAGTCATTTTGCTTCATTTTGCCTTGTAATATAAATAGAACATATTAGGGTTATTTGAGTAGTTCTTCCATTAATATTTTGAATCACAAAACTTGTAATATTTTAGGTTCTCTCACTCTCTCAAAACAGCCCACAAGAAGAGAGACACTTGTGTTGTATTTTGGCTAGAAACAAGGATCTTGAGGTCATTGAGTTCCTCTTGGTCTAAGTAAGAACTTGGTGTTTATATTCATTAGTCTTAGGGTCCTTTCTTGATGTTAGGGTTATTAGTCTCTTGAATATTATATGTCAAGTTAACTATCTTTTTATTATCTTGTTGTAGTTGTGTTTGAGATCTTGAAGTCTAGTGAAGCCGTGTGGGGCTCTTTCGATTCACTAGCATTGTTGTTTAACTTGTTAATCTTGTGTTTCTTGGGTCTTCTTGTTGTTGTTGCTGAAATCTTCATATTGTGGACTTGATCTTGTATCACTAATCCTCATCAAGGACTTGAAGAGTGTCCCAATGCATTGAGGGGATTCTCATCCTAAGGTAAAGAAGACCTTTCTTTTGAGCTTCAAGGTAAAATAGCTAAACTTGACACTTCCGAATTTTCAAATGAACAAAGTGTGAGTGATAGCTTTTCTTTATGTGAACTTAATAATTCTTTGCCACATAGTGATAATGTCTCCTATTGATGACCGAATTGATTCTTCTTGTGAGATCGATTTGTGTCCACCTAGTGTTGACACTTGTGACTTGAATGATTGTACATTTTCATGTGATTCTTTGCCATGTTTTGATAATGTGCTTGTTGAGAATGTGGATACACTAGTTGATCCTATTGATGTCCAAATTTATTCTTTTAGTAAGATCAATTTGTGTCCACCTAGTGCTGATACATGTGTTTTGAATGATAGTTCATTATCAAGTGATATTGGTATTGATCAACTAGCTTAAGCATGTAGTACACTACTTTAGGGATCTTGTGATGTTCTTATTGAGCGTCAAGTTAGTGGTAATATTGATGAAGTTGATCAATTGAGTAGGAGTGACTCTTTGAGCATATCTTTTATTGAAGATCCTATTGCTTGTTTTGCTCATAGAACTCATGTGCTTGAAACCGCCTTAAAAGATGACAGTTGTCTTTTTGAGAATGAGATTACATGCTTTAATTCTCCATCTTTCATTGATGATGATGAGATCACTCCTAGTTTGATGCCTAGTGGTATGAATAGTAATTATAATGTAGCTCTTCATGAGAGCTATACTTTGTATGATAACCCACTATGGGATGTTAAGAAGGAAGGTGATGTGTGTTCATCAATTGCTACTTCTTCTTTGAGTGTTCCAATTCTTGATAGTATACTTGATATTCTTGAGTCTTCTAGTGATCTTACACGTGAGGACACCTAAGATGAAGTTATTTTGCATGATACCTTTCTTTGCTATCTATTTGCATATGATGATGCTCATTCTTGTGGAAGGGTACGTTGTATGTTGGTAGGAGTTTATTTGGGGAAAATGGTTGTTTTCTTGATCAAGATGCATGGGTAATCTTTCCTTTTGACCTGGTGACACTTTGCATGTGTGGGAGTTGTCCATGGATCAATCTCAAAAATGGTTTTGTCTTGAAATAGAATATTGTTTGTGCTTTGTGTATAGAACCAATGTGTGCGTACCTAGTTGGTGTTTCAAACCTATTGGTTTCTTGATGATATCCTTATTTATTGAGCCTTGGACTAGCCAAGTACTTTGTGCTACATGTGAAGATTTATTCTTCATGAGATTAGTTGATGTTTGGTTACATAACAAGTTTGTACTTCCTTGGCATGTTGGTGCATTTATTAACCCTTGTGCTAATCCTCATGCTATGAGGCCCATGTTCTTGTTTGTCTTTCTTATGGTTTTGCTAGGTTTGGATTGGAGGACGAATCCTTTTCAAGAAAGGGAGAATGGTGCAAGTCGAGCCTTATCAACATCATGGAATGAAGAGTTGAAGCTCGAGAATATGCTAAAGTAGAAGTACAAGAAAGAAAGGCGAAAAGGGAAGAAAGAGGCTATAGACGTAAAGTGGCTATTCTTAACATTAAAGCCTCATGATAAAGAAGACCCTTATTTCATTAAGGGTATTTTTGTAATTATCAGTGTAGGCTATAAATAAGGGGGAATAACTCATTCTAGGGGAGATTATCTTGATGAATATTGAATATTAAATACTCTTTTGAGAGTTTGAGAGCTTGTTGAAGCTTTTGATTGTTTAAAGTTTAGAAAGGAGGGTTGCTTGGGAATCTAATTGCCTTGAGGTCTTTCTCATATAGGTTTAGGTGCTTATTTGGATATTTGAAGGAGGTCTTTTCTTTTTATAGAATTGGTTGCCTTTGATTCCATTTTTGTGTCTACCTCTTTATCCCTTTTATCTTTGTTTATCTTGTTTCTTTGTTTTCTTGTTTCTTTAAAGTCTTCCGCATCTTCTTTCTTGTATCACACCTCAAGTAACTACACTTATCCATTTTAAAGTCATTAGTCCACATTTAAAGTAACAATACTCAATCATTTTCAAGTCACTAGTTCCCATTTTCAAACACTATACTTTACCTTTTTCAAGTTACTAATTCACATTTCAAGACACTAACACTTATCCATTTTCAAGTCACTAATTCACATTTAAAGTCACTACACATAACCATTTTCAAGTCACTCCCTTAACCATTTTCAAGTCAATAGTACACATTTCAAGTAACTACACTTAACCATTTTTAAGTCACTAATTCACATTTCAAGTCACTACACTTAACCATTTCAAGTCACTACCTTAACCATTTTTAAGTCACTATCACACATTTCAATGTAACCACACTTAACAATTTTCAAGTCACTAATTCACATTTCAAGTCACTACACTTAAAAATTTTCCAGTCACTAATTCACATTTCAAGTAACTACACATAACCATTTTCAAGTCACTACCTTAACAATTTTCAAGTCACTAGTACATACCTCAAGTAACTGCACTTGACCATTTTCAAGTCATTAGTACACATTTCAAGTAACTACTCTTAACCATTTTTAAGTAACTAATTCACATTTCAAGTCACTACACTTAACCATTTTCAAGTCTCTACCTTAGCAACTTTCAAGTCACTAGTACACATTTTCAAGTCACTAACTTAACCATTTTAGAGTCACTGGTACACATTTCAAGTAACTACACTAAACCATTTTCAAGTCACTAATTCACATTTCAAGTCGCGACACTTAACCATTTTCAAGTCACTAATTCATATTTCAAGTAACTACACTTCACCATTTTCAAGTCACTACCTTAACTGATGCAAGCTGAGCTTCATCAATACCATGGAATGAAGAATTGAAGCTCAAGAATATGCTTAAGTGGAAGTACAAGGAAGAAAGTAAAAAAAAAAAAAAAAAAGAAAGAGGCTATGGATGCAAAAGTGGCTATTGTTGAAATTAAAGCCTCATGCTAAAGAAGACCCTTATTTCATTAAGGGTATTTTTGTAATTACTAGTTTAGGCTATAAATAAGAGAGAATAGCTCATTTTAGAGATAGATTATTTTGATATGATATTTTGAAAGAGAGAAACTCTTGAGAGAATTGAGGCTAAGGCCATAGTTGCTAGGAAATATTGATGGGATTGCTTGCTTGAGGATATCATTCCTCTTGAGGGTGTCTCGATAGTATAGGTGCTTGTTTGGATTCTTAATTGGAGGTCTTGGTTTTCGTATAGCCATGGTTGCCTATTAGATCTCATGCTTGTGTCTTGCTTTCATAGGTTTAGATATTTATCTTGAATATTAAGGAGGTCTTTACTTTAATATAGTATTGGTTGCCTTGATTTCAATTTGTGTCTCTACCTTTCTATCCTTTTTATCTTTAATTTCGTGTTCTTAGACTTTAGGGTTTCGTTCATCTTCCGTGTATTCCGTCTCGTATCATTTGGTATCAAAGTTGAGCTTAGAATCATCCCCACGATTATAGTCTTGGGTTTGTTATCTTGAAAATCACACACAAAAAAAAACTTTTTTGAGTTTTTGAGATTTTTGAGTCTTTTTGTGTTTCTAGTACTAGAATCTTGTTCCCTAGTACTATTTGAGTCGATATCTAAAATTTGAGCTAATTCCGGGTTGATTTGAGTATTCCACCATTATTGGAGCTTAAGTTTGAAGAAAATTCAAATCTGAAATTATTGGTTGAGTTTTTGGTCTTAAAAATGTTTGGAGTTTGTTCAGAAGCTTGAAAGGAGCTTCGGTTTTGAATTTCATCAAATTCCGAGTTCGTTTGCTTGAGGGTCAAAATTTGAATGTTCTTGTGTTCTTCAAGTTCTTCATATCTTGTTGAAGAAGAATATTATTCAAAAAGGGTGTGTTTGATCCAAAAGGAGGTGTACTTGTTTATGGCAAGGAATATTCCAAAATTCCAAGAGAAAGAAGGATAAGGTTAGTACAAAAGGGGAATATTCCAAAAGAGGAAAGGACAAAAATAGAAGGGACCACAAGGAATTCAAGGCTGCCATGAGGATCTTGTTGTTGCTTGTTTCCCCTATGGTTTTGCTAGGTTTGGATATGTGGACAAATCCTTTTCAAGAAAGGGAGAATGATGCAAGCTGAGCTTCATCAATACCATGGAATGAAGAATTGAAGCTCAAGAATATGCTTAAGTGGAAGTACAAGGAACAAAGGTAAAAAAATAAGAAGAAAGAGGGTATGGATGCAAAAGTGGTTGTTCTTGACATTAAAGCCTCATGCTAAAGAAGACCCTTATTTCATTAAGGGTATTTTTGTAATTACTAGTTTAGGCTATAAATAAGAGAGAATAGCTCATTTTAGAGATAGATTATTTTGATATGATAATTTGAAAGAGAGAAACTCTTGAGAGAGTTGAGGCTAAGGCCATATTTGCTAGGAAATATTAATGGGATTGCTTGCTTGAGGATATCATTCCTCTTGAGGGTGTCTCGATAGTATAGGTGCTTGTTTGGATTCTTAATAGGAGGTCTTAGTTTTCGTTTAGCCATGGTTGTTTATTAGATCTCATGCTTGTGTCTTGCTTTCAAGGGTTTAGATATTTATTTTGAATATTAAGGTGATCTTTACTTTAATATAGTATTGGTTGCCTTGATTTCAATTTGTGTCTCTACCTTTCTATCCTTTTTATCTTTAATTTCTTGTTCTTAGATTTTAGGGTTTTGTTCATCTTCCGCGTATTCTGTCTCGTATCATTTGGTATCAAAGCTGAGCTTAGAATCATCCCCACGATCTAGTCTTGGGTTTGTGATACACTATCAAGCCCACAACACAAAGTTCCCACGAAATCAGCAACAAGAAGAACAAAATAACACAAAAATCAGCAAGTTGAACAACAAGTGCTAGTTAATCGAAAGAGCCCCACACGGCTTTACTATACTTCAAAATTACAAATACAACATTAACAAGATCACAAAAAGATAGTAACTTGACATAAAAGATTCAAGAGTCTAAGAACCCTAACAACAAGAGAGGACCCTAAGACTATTGAATATTAACACCAAGTCCTTACTTGGACCAAGAGGAACTCTATGACCTCAAGATCCTTGTTTCTTGCCAAGATACAACACAAGTATAACTCTACTTGTGAGATGTGGAGAGAGAGAGAGATCCAAAATATTACAAGTGTTATGTTCAAAATCTGATGGGAGAAGTACCCAAATAACCCTAATATGTTCTATTTATATTACAAGGCAAAATGAGGCAAAATGACCAGCTTGTCCTTGTCATGGGGGCCGGCCTTGGAGTGTAAGTTTATTACACTTCAAGGTCCCTCTTCACACTTAAAAACATTTAAATCCTTAGGTGGATCAGTCACCAACTCACACACGGCCATTGGCCAAACAAGGCTTGGAGTTTTTGTAATTCCCAAGCTTGGCTTTGTGTGAAAGGTCGTGTAATTGTTGGACAGCTTGTCCCACCCATATCATCCTCTCCATCTTGAGAGGAATTTGACCTCAAATTCAGCATTTGGTCATCTTCAACTGCATCCACGAGAGAGAGATCACAAACGTTGAAAGTGTTGTGCACTTGATATTCCGATGGAAGGTCAATCTTGTAGGCGTTGTCATTGATTCTCTCAAGTACTTGGAATGGACCATCACCCCTCGGCATCAATTTGGACTTTCTTTGAGATGGAAACCGATCCTTCCGAAGATGCACCCACACCCAATCTCCCGGTTCAAGAATGAATTTCTTTCTTCCCTTGTTGGCCCTCCTTGCCATTTCTTGATTTTTCTTCTCAAGTTGAAGCCGCACCTTCTCATGTAACTTCTTCATAGAATCTGCCCGCTTGCTTCCATCTAAGCTAATCATGAGATCACTTGGCAAAGGCGTTAAATCCAAAGGGTTAAGGGGGTTTAGGCCGTATAACACTCAAAGGGAATCATTCCCGTACTTGAGTGTATGACACGGTTCTAGGCAAATTCAATCAATGGTAAGTGCTCTTCCCAAGAAGTCATTTTTCCCTTAACCATGGAACGTAGCATAGTACCCAAAGTCCTATTTACTACTTCCGTTTGGCCATCGGTTTGTGGGTGACAGGACGTAGAGAACAACAACTTGGTACCAGGCCTACCCCACATGGACTTCCAAAAGTGGCTTAGGAACTTAGAGTCCCTATCACTCACAATGGTCCTCTGAACACCATGCAATTTAACAACATTATCAACAAATAAAGAGGCCACGCTAGGTGCGTCATCACATTTAGAATAAGGAATAAAGTGTGCCATTTTAGAAAATCGATCGACTACAACAAAAATACTATCTCGGCCTCGTCGAGTCCTTGGCAGCCCCAACACAAAATCCATGGATATATCAAGCCAAGGACATAGATGAGTGGGCAGCGGGGTGTACAACCCATGAGGTAGGAGCCGAGATTTGTCTCTCTTGCATTCTACACATTGGCCACAAATCCTAGTCACATCCTTGCGCATTTTGGGCCAATAGAATTGCTCCTCCAATATTCCGAAGGTCTTTTCGACCCCAAAATGACCCATTAGACCCCCATCACGTGCTTCCCTCACAAATAATTCTCTCCAAGAGCTAGAGGGTACACACAATCGTCTACCTTTAAATAAGAAACCATAAAACTTGGCACAGGGATTTGAACCCCTAGCCGAATCCCACTTATCCCTACCCAATTCTTCGCATTCCCTAAAGATAGGAGCAAAGTGAGGGTCCTTGGGATACAACTCTCTTAAACTCTCAAAATCCATCAATTTTGATGACAAGGTGGACACAAGGGCATGTTTTCTAGACAAAGTATCGGCTACTACATTGTCCTTACCCTTTTTGTATTGGATAACATAAGGGAAGGTCTCAAAAAACTCAATCCATTTGGCATGCCATTTGTTAAGCTTGTCTTGGGCCCGAAGATGCTTTAAGGATTCATGGTCCGTTCGGATCACGAACTCCTTAGGCCATAAGTAGTGTTGTTAAGTGGCCAAGGCTCTAATCAAGGCATACAACTCTAAATCATACGTGGAGTAGTTTAAAGTTGCTCCTTTGAGATTTTTGCTAAAGTAAGCGATAGGTTTTGAAGTGATGACGTGGCAGCCTTCGGTTGGTTGATGTTGTTTTTTTTTTTTTGAAATTTTTTTCTTGTATTCAACTTGAATTCAATCAATTTTCAACTTAGGAGGAAGGTAGGATCCGTTTTGATGAAAAAACACAAAGAATGGACCCTTTTTCAAGCTCAAAAGAGTTTGAATTTGTGATGGTCCCCCCCTTGTACTTGCCCTTGTCCTCTTCTTTGAGAATATTCATTTTGATGCCTTTTGAATTCTTTTCTTCCTTTGGAAGACTTGGAATATACTTGGAATATTCTTTGAGACAAACAAGTAGTACACTCTCTTTCTCCTCCTTTTTAGATCAAACAACACCTTTTGAATGTTCTTCTTCAACAATACATGAAGAACACCGAGAACATTCAAAGTTTGACCCAAAGTTGACCCTTAAGCAAATGAACTCGGAAATTGATTATTCTTGAAGATCCAAACTCACGTTGACAATCCAATCACAAATATCACGTTTTCATCTCCATAAATGTCAACAACAACCTTCCACAATGAGATCTCACCTTCAAGTTTCTTCAAACTCAAGCTCAACAATGGTGGATGACTCAAATCACCTCCAATTTAGCTCAAATTCAAACCCTAGACTCCTATAGTGTTAGAGAACACAAATCTAACACTAAAAACACAAGAAAAATCACAAAATCAAAAACTCAAAATTTGACCTAGGGTCAAAAACGGGTTTAGCTTTTTTTTTTTTTTTTTTTGGGATTTTTGATTTTGACACTTCTTTTTGTTGGGATTTTCAATTTCTAGACTCTAATAGTGTTAGGGAACAATGATCTAACACTAGAAACACACAAAACACACAAAAATCAAGTCTCAAAAATTGAAAAACCCTAAAAACGTGAACAGTAACTTTTTTTTTTCCACTTTTTTTTTTAGATTTTCAAGATAACAATCCCAAGATTGATTTTGTTGGAACAAAATCAAACCTTGCTCTGATACCAAATGATAGAAGAATGACCTAAAGAGATGAAGACTAAGAGAAACAAGTTAACAAACACGTGCAATAAAGTAAGATAGATAGCTTGACATAGAGATTACAAGAAATAGGAACCAAACTGTGTATCAAACGATAAGACCCCTAAGACCCGCAATAACAAAACCAAACTCTTACGGTGACCGCTAAGGGAATCAACTCCGCCTTACAACCACCGTTTCTAAGCAAGGATCAATAATGGCTTTTCCAAGCCCTACACTACTTGGCTTTTCCAAGCCCTACACTACACTCTCAAAGAGAGAAGAAGAAGTCTTTCAAATATCAATAATCAACTAACTAGAAAATAAGACTAATGAAGTCTATTTATAACTATTACATCAAATGACCAAACTACCCTTAATGAAAAGGGGCTCCTATGGAGTGTAAAGAAAAGGCACAAAAAGACCAAAACACCCTTAATAAGGGGTGGTCATTGATACAAGATCAAGTATGTATCACAAGATTTCAGCAACACCAACAAGAAAACCCAACAAACACAAGATTAACAAGTAAGCAACAATGCTAGTGAATCGAAAGAGCCCCACACGGCTTCACTAGACTTCAAGATCTCAAAGACAACAACAACAAGATAATGAAAAGATAGATAACTTGACATATAATATTCAAGAGACTAAGAACCCTAACATCAAGAGAGGACCCTAAGACTATTGAATATAAACACCAAGCTCTTACTTGGACCAAGAGGAACTCAATGACCTCAAGACCCTAGTTTCTAGCCAAAACACAACACAAGCTTCCTTCTAGCAAGCTTGTGGCCGAATCTGCCTCTCAATGGAAGAGAGAGAGAAAGTGAAATATTACAAGTCTTTGTCTTGAAATTACAATGAGAAAACTAAGGCAAAATAATTCTAGGCTTGTCTATTTATATTACAAGCCAAATGAAAGACAAAAATGACCTTATGGGCCATGTGGAGCAGCCGGCCATGGAGTGTAAAAACATTACACTTCAAGGCCCATCTTCACACCTTAAAACATTTAGACCCTTAGGTGGTTCAATAACCAACTCACACACGGCCATTTGCATGAATACGGCTTGGAGTTTTTGTAACTCCCGGGCTTGACTTCGTGTGAATGGTCGGGTACTTGTTGGACAGCTTGTCCCACCCGTATCATCCTCTCCATCTTGAGAGGAATTTGGCCTCAAATTCAGCACTTGGTCGTCTTCAACCGCCTCCACGAGAGAAAGATCACAAACGTTAAAAGTGTGGTGCACTTGGTATTCCGGTGGAAGGTCAATCTTGTAGGCGTTGTCATTGATTTTCTCGAGCACTTGGAATGGACCATCACCCCTCGGCATCAATTTGGACTTTCTTTGGGATGGAAACCGATCCCTACGAAGATGCACCCACACCCAATCTCCCGGTTCAAGGATGACTTTCTTTCTTCCCTTGTTGGCCCTCCTTGCCATGTCTTGGTTTTTCTTCTCAAGTTGAAGCCGCACCTTCTCATGTAACTTCTTCATAGAATCTGCCCGCTTGCTTCCTTCCAAGCTAATCATGAGATCACTTGGCAAAGGCGTTAAATCCAAAGGGGTGAGGGGGTTGAGGCCGTATACACACTCAAAGGGAGTCATTCCCGTACTTGAGTGTATGACACGGTTATATGCAAACTCAATCAATGGTAAGTGCTCCTCCCAAGAAGTCATTTTTCCCTTAACCATGGAACGTAGCATAGCACCCAAAGTCCTATTTACTACTTCCGTTTGGCCATCGGTTTGTGGGTGGCAAGAGGTAGAGAACAATAACTTGGTACCAAGCCTACCCCACATGGACTTCCAAAAGTGGCTTAGGAACTTAGAGTCCCTATCACTCACAATGGTCCTCGGGACACCATGCAATCTAACAACATTATCAACAAATAACGAGGCCACGCTAGGGGCGTCATCACACTTAGAGCAAGGAATAAAGTGCGCCATTTTAGAAAATCGGTCAACTACAACAAAGATACTATCCCGGCCTCGTCGAGTCCTTGGCAGCCCTAACACAAAGTCCATCGATATATCAAGCCAAGGACGTAGAGGAGTGGGCAGCGGGGTGTACAACCCATGAGGTAGGAGCCGAGATTTGGCTCTCTTGCATTCTACACATTGGCCACAAGTTCTAGTCACATCCTTGCGCATTTTGGGCCAATAGAATTGCTCCTCCAATATTCCGAGGGTCTTTTCGACCCCAAAATGACCCATTAGACCGCCATCATGTGCTTCCCTCACAAACAATTCTCTCCAAGAGCTAGAGGGTACACACAATCGTCTACCTTTAAATAAGTAACCATCAAACTTGGCATAGGGATTTGAACCCCTAGCCGAATCCCACTTGTCCCTACCCCATTCTTCGCATTCCCTAAAGATAGGAGCAAAGTGAGGGTCCTTGGGATACAATTCTCTTAAACTCTCAAAACCCATCAACTTCGAAGACAAAGTGGCAACAAGCACATGCTTTCTAGACAACGCATCAGCAACAACATTCTCCTTCCCCCTTTTGTAATGAATTACATAAGGGAAAGTCTCAATAAACTCAATCCACTTAGCATGACGCCTATTCAACTTGTCTTGGCTCTTAAGGTGTTTCAACGATTCATGGTCCGTTCGTATCACAAACTCCTTAGGCCACAAATAATGCTGCCAATTGCCCAAGGCTCTAACAAGGGCGTACAACTCCAAATCATAAGTCGAGTAATTAAGAGTTGCCCCTTTGAGTTTTTCACTAAAATAAGCGACGGGCTTGCCTTCTTGCATTAAAACAGCCCCGATGCCAACCTTACTAGCATCACACTCCACTTCAAACATTTTATCAAAATCGGGCAATTGTAACAAAGGCGCCGAGATGAGCATAGCTTTCAAGGCTTCAAAAGCCTTAGCTTGCTCATCACCCCACTTAAAGGGTTGGTCCTTTCTAATAACCTCAGTCAAGGGTGCTGCTATGGAGCTAAAACCTTTGACAAACCTCCTATAAAAGCTTGCTAATCCATGAAAACTTCGGATTTCTCCAATAGTTTTAGGGATTGGCCAACTTCGTATAGAGTCTATCTTGGATTCGTCCACTTCCACGCCCCTTGAGCTCACGACAAAACCCAAGAAAATCACTTTATCAACACCAAAAGAACACTTCTCCATGTTGGCATACAACTTCTCCTTTCGGAGCACCTCAAACACACACCTCAAATGCATCACATGATCATCAATAGATTTACTATATACCAACACATCATCAAAGTAAACCACCACAAACTTCCCAATATAAGGCTTCATTACATGATTCATTAGCCTCATAAAGGTGCTAGGAGCATTGGTAAGGCCAAAGGGCATGACCAGCCACTCATATAGACCGAATTTGGTCTTGAATGCGGTCTTCCACTCATCACCGGGTTGCATGCGAATTTGGTGATAGCCACTCCTAAGATCCACCTTAGAAAACAAACAAGAGCCATGGAGCTCATCTAACATATCATCTAGTCTAGGGATTGGATGACGATACCTTATAGTGATTTTATTGATGGCTCTACAATCGACGCACATGCGCCAAGTTCCGTCTTTCTTTGGTACCAAAAGCACCGGAACAGCACAAGGACTCATACTTTCTTTGATGTATCCCTTGTTGAGAAGTTCCTCAACTTGTCTCTCAAGCTCCTTAGTGTCCATGGGATTGCTCCTATAGGCCGGTTTGTTTGGAAGTTGTGAACCCGGCACCAAATCAATTTGGTGCTCAATTCCCCGAAGTGGGGGCAATCCTTGCGGAAGTTCTTTAGGAAATACATCTTCATAATCCTGCAACACACAAGAAATCAAAGGGGAAATGGAAGAATTAGCGGGGTTAGTATTTAAACAATGAGCCAAAAGCAACATAGGTGTGCCCACATCATGGTCCACGAAGAGTTCCTTCTTTCTAGCTAACATCACCACGTTTTCAGCCCCCTTTGAAGTTGAGGCAGTCACGGGTGACCCTACTGCCCCAACCACGGTTTCCCTTCTGATACGGGTGGGACAAGCTGTCCAACAAGTACCCGACCATTCACACGAAGTCAAGCCCGGGAGTTACAAAAACTCCAAGCCGTATTCATGCAAATGGCCGTGTGTGAGTTGGTTATTGAACCACCTAAGGGCCTAAATGTTTTAAGGTGTGAAGATGGGCCTTGAAGTGTAATGTTTTTACACTCCATGGCCGGCTGCTCCACATGGCCCATAAGGTCATTTTTGTCTTTCATTTGGCTTGTAATATAAATAGACAAGCCTAGAATTATTTTGCCTTAGTTTTCTCATTGTAATTTCAAGACAAAGACTTGTAATATTTCACTTTCTCTCTCTCTTCCATTGGGAGGCAGATTCGGCCACAAGCTTGCTAGAAGGAAGCTTGTGTTGTGTTTTGGCTAGAAACTAGGGTCTTGAGGTCATTGAGTTCCTCTTGGTCCAAGTAAGAGCTTGGTGTTTATATTCAATAGTCTTAGGGTCCTCTCTTGATGTTAGGGTTCTTAGTCTCTTGAATATTATATGTCAAGTTATCTATCTTTTCATTATCTTGTTGTTGTTGTCTTTGAGATCTTGAAGTCTAGTGAAGCCGTGTGGGGCTCTTTCGATTCACTAGCATTGTTGCTTACTTGTTAATCTTGTGTTTGTTGGGTTTTCTTGTTGGTGTTGCTGAAATCGTGTGATACATACTTGATCTTGTATCATTTGGTATCAAAGCAAGACCGGTTGTGTTCCCACACAACCCATCTTGGGCTTGTTCTCGGATTAAACAAAAAAAAAAAAAAAAAAAATCGGAAATCAGTCCATTGAAGACAAATCCGAGAATGTTGTTGTATGTTTAGATCTAGGTGTTATTTTGCTTGTTTAGTGTGTTTCAAGTGTTGGTTTCTTTCTCACCAACACTAAAGTGTCTAGATCTAAAAGTTGAGCTTGAAAACTTGACCATTGTTGTGGTGACTTGAAGTGGTTGAAAGTTGTATGTTGTTGATGACAAAAATTGGTGGTTGTGTGTTATGTGCTTGAAGAAGTTGGTGAAAGTTGTAAGGTGTTCATCTTTTTAAACTTGTTCATCTTGTTCATCTTGTGGTGTTCAAGTTGCAAGACAAGTCATAAAGTTGTTGGTGAAAGACTTGCACCCATCACTTCCTAGTTGGCCAACCACTTTTCCTTAAAACACGGAACCTTGTTTTGTGGGATTAGCCTAGTCAAATCTTACCTTTTTGAGTTTGAAAGGTTGAAAGACTACAAGACTTTTACTTTCCCTCCAAAACACATTGTCATCTATAACAAGTTGTATGATTATTGAAAAATTTCAGATTTGAGATAAAAAAAAAAAAAAAAAAAAAAAAAAAAAAAAAAAGAGAACAAGGAAGAAGCAAAAACGTGTGGGACCACTTACATGCTGCCACGTCACTATAAGCTCAACTTTGGATAATTTTCTAGTTTCTAATTGTTGATTCTTAGTTTCCTTACTTGATTCTAGAACTAATTAACAAACTAGTACATTCCTACTAGATTGTCAATTAGTCCTTTGAATTCGTTTGTTCGTGTCAACGTTTACTTGAGTGCTTTTATCTTTTGAACACGTTGTTGTTTTTGGTCCTAGTCCTACAAGAGTTCTTTGAGTCTTCAAACAAGAATCCACTCCGGATAAGAGCTTACTCATACCTTAAAGGATTCACGGTTACTAGCCAATTTACAACACTTGTGGAACTCAAGCGTGTGGTGATCTAAAGAGTATAATACCTCGACAATGGAAGGGGCCACGTCCCATAACGTGGATACTAATGCACTTGACTCTATGAGGGTCACTCTTGAGGCCGTTACTCGGACACTTGAAAGGTTAAATTCGGACTTTGGGGCCGTGAGAGGGGACTTGGCAGCCATCAAGGGAGAAGTGTCGACTATTAGTGGGAGATTAGAACAAGTGGAGAGTCAAAGGAACTCTCGTCCTTCTACTCCTCTACATGTCTCAACCAATGGACAAGATAGGACTTCCTCCGCGACCATCACCCCCGAAACAGTCCACCAAATGCTAAATGCACCCCAAGCTCCACTAAATGCCGCAAGCCAAACCACCTATTTTCCTCCAAACCGTGACCCCAATAGACCAACGCATTTCCAGAATTCCCAAACCCCGCATGAGGGATTTGGACGTCAAATTCCACCACTAAATCCGAACCTTCCATTCCAAGCTCCATTAAACCAAAGACCACCACCCCCACAAAATCCAATACCCCCAAATCAAATTCCAAATAACCAAAACCGACCAGCCCACCTTGAGGAGTATGGTAGGGAGGAGTATGATGGGTACGGGGCCTTTGATGATACTTACATGAGGGAGGAGGAGGTGAGAGGGGGCAGAGGAGTTCAACGGAGATACCGTGGATATGAAGAAAGAGGAAACCGGCACCATGAGAGAGATGTGGGCATCAACACCATCAAGTTGAGTCTACCGCTCTTTAAGGGTGAGAGTGACCCCGAGGCATACTTAGCTTGGGAATCGGCTTGTGACAAAGTCTTCCAAGTTAATGATCTCTCGGAAGAAAAGAAAGGAAGTTATGCTATAGCTCACTTTGAGGGTTATGCTAACACTTGGTGGGAGTACGTCAAGCGGTTTGGTAATGCACTAGTTGACGGGCAGCCACCACCTTGGTATCGATTGAGATACTTGATGAGGCAAAGGTACCTCCCCGAGAGTTATCGCCATGAATTGCTTGCAAGGTTGTACAACTTACGTCAAGGTAACAAAAGTGTGATGGCATACTTTGATGAGTTTCAACAACTCATGTTAAACCTTGACCATCGTGGGGAGCAAATCAGTCATGATGTCATCCGGTTCAAGTGTGGATTGAACAAGGAGATCTCCACTCATTTGACACTTCACAAGTTTGATACCGTTGAGGGTATTTTCCAAGCGGCTATTGAGGTTGAAAAAGAGCTAAAGGAGAGGTCGTCGTTTAAGGCAAGGGTACCAGCCCCCTCGGGTTGGTCCAAAAACAAGGGGCAATCCAGCCTTCCAAGGCTGCCCGAGCCCAAGGCCGACCCCAAACTTCCTCCAAAACAAGAAGCTCACAAGTACCCTAACCCAAAAGGATTCCAATGTTTCAAGTGCCAAGGTTGGGGACATAAAGCCAATGAGTGTCCAAACCGACGCAATGTGATCCTTCGGGAAGGGAGGGTGTATTACCTTGGTGAGGAGGTGGGTCCCGAAAGGGGAGAAGATGAGGCCGAGCCTCAAGATGGAGAGGAACCCGAGAATGGGCCATATGATGATGAGGGCGAAGATGTTTACCCTCAAGAAGGGGAGTGTGTGGTTCCCAACTTTGTGGTTAGGCGCGTCATGATTAGTAAGGCGATAGATGACCCTAGTCAAAGGGAGAATCTATTCCATACTAAATGTCTTGTAAAGGGAAGTGTGTGCACCTTGGTGATTGATAGTGGTAGTTGCACAAATGTTGTTAGTATGGCTACGGTTAACTTCTTGAAGTTACCAACTACCCCGCACACTAGTCCCTACAAGCTACAATGGTTGAATGACTGTGGTGAACTAAAGGTCACAAGGCAATGTATGATACGTTTTAAGGTGGGAAACTACCAAGATGAAGTGCTTTGTGACGTGATACCAATGCAAGCGTGTCACTTGTTGTTAGGTAGACCTTGGCAATATGATAGGTCTACCAAACACGATGGGAGGACCAATCGATATACACTTGAGAAGGATGGCCGAAAGGTCACACTTCACCCGCTTTCACCCTCCCAAGTAAATGAGTGGCACCAAAAGATGAGAGAGTTGAAGGAAAAGGGGAAGAAATCCGAAAGAGGAGAAGAGGGAAGGGAAACCGTGGTTGGGGCAGTAGGGTCACCCGTGACTGCCTCAACTTCAAAGGGGGCTGAAAACGTGGTGATGTTAGCTAGAAAGAAGGAACTCTTCGTGGACCATGATGTGGGCACACCTATGTTGCTTTTGGCTCATTGTTTAAATACTAACCCCGCTAATTCTTCCATTTCCCCTTTGATTTCTTGTGTGTTGCAGGATTATGAAGATGTATTTCCTAAAGAACTTCCGCAAGGATTGCCCCCACTTCGGGGAATTGAGCACCAAATTGATTTGGTGCCGGGTTCACAACTTCCAAACAAACCAGCCTATAGGAGCAATCCCATGGACACTAAGGAGCTTGAGAGACAAGTTGAGGAACTTCTCAACAAGGGATACATCAAAGAAAGTATGAGTCCTTGTGCTGTTCCGGTGCTTTTGGTACCAAAGAAAGACGGAACTTGGCGCATGTGCGTCGATTGTAGAGCCATCAACAAAATCACTATAAGGTATCGTCATCCAATCCCTAGACTAGATGATATGTTAGATGAGCTCCATGGCTCTTGTTTGTTTTCTAAGGTGGATCTTAGGAGTGGCTATCACCAAATTCGCATGCAACCCGGTGATGAGTGGAAGACCGCATTCAAGACCAAATTCGGTCTATATGAGTGGCTGGTCATGCCCTTTGGCCTTACCAATGCTCCTAGCACCTTTATGAGGCTAATGAATCATGTAATGAAGCCTTATATTGGGAAGTTTGTTGTGGTTTACTTTGATGATGTGTTGGTATATAGTAAATCTATTGATGATCATGTGATGCATTTGAGGTGTGTGTTTGAGGTGCTCCGAAAGGAGAAGTTGTATGCCAACATGGAGAAGTGTTCTTTTGGTGTTGATAAAGTGATTTTCTTGGGTTTTGTCGTGAGCTCAAGGGGCGTGGAAGTGGACGAATCCAAGATAGACTCTATACGAAGTTGGCCAATCCCTAAAACTATTGGAGAAATCCGAAGTTTTCATGGATTAGCAAGCTTTTATAGGAGGTTTGTCAAAGGTTTTAGCTCCATAGCAGCACCCTTGACTGAGGTTATTAGAAAGGACCAACCCTTTAAGTGGGGTGACGGGCAAGCTAAGGCTTTTGAAGCCTTGAAAGCTATGCTCATCTCGGCGCCTTTGTTACAATTGCCCGATTTTGATAAAATGTTTGAAGTGGAGTGTGATGCTAGTAAGGTTGGCATCGGGGCTGTTTTAATGCAAGAAGGCAAGCCCGTCGCTTATTTTAGTGAAAAGCTCAAAGGGGCAACTCTTAATTACTCGACTTATGATTTGGAGTTGTACGCCCTTGTTAGAGCCTTGGGCAATTGGCAGCATTATTTGTGGCCTAAGGAGTTTGTGATACGAACGGACCATGAATCGTTGAAACACCTTAAGAGCCAAGACAAGTTGAATAGGCGTCATGCTAAGTGGATTGAGTTTATTGAGACTTTCCCTTATGTAATTCATTACAAAAGGGGGAAGGAGAATGTTGTTGCTGATGCGTTGTCTAGAAAGCATGTGCTTGTTGCCACTTTGTCTTCGAAGTTGATGGGTTTTGAGAGTTTAAGAGAATTGTATCCCAAGGACCCTCACTTTGCTCCTATCTTTAGGGAATGCGAAGAATGGGGTAGGGACAAGTGGGATTCGGCTAGGGGTTCAAATCCCTATGCCAAGTTTGATGGTTACTTATTTAAAGGTAGACGATTGTGTGTACCCTCTAGCTCTTGGAGAGAATTGTTTGTGAGGGAAGCACATGATGGCGGTCTAATGGGTCATTTTGGGGTCGAAAAGACCCTCGGAATATTGGAGGAGCAATTCTATTGGCCCAAAATGCGCAAGGATGTGACTAGAATTTGTGGCCAATGTGTAGAATGCAAGAGAGCCAAATCTCGGCTCCTACCTCATGGGTTGTACACCCCGCTGCCCACTCCTCTACGTCCTTGGCTTGATATATCGATGGACTTTGTGTTAGGGCTGCCAAGGACTCGACGAGGCCGGGATAGTATCTTTGTTGTAGTTGACCGGTTTTCTAAAATGGCGCACTTTATTCCTTGCTCTAAGTGTGATGACGCCCCTAGCGTGGCCTCGTTATTTGTTGATAATGTTGTTAGATTGCATGGTGTCCCGAGGACCATTGTGAGTGATAGGGACTCTAAGTTCCTAAGCCACTTTTGGAAGTCCATGTGGGGTAGGCTTGGTACCAAGTTATTGTTCTCTACCTCTTGCCACCCACAAACCGATGGCCAAACGGAAGTAGTAAATAGGACCTTGGGTGCTATGCTACGTTCCATGGTTAAGGGAAAAATGACTTCTTGGGAGGAGCACTTACCGTTGATTGAGTTTGCATATAACCGTGTCATACACTCAAGTACGGGAATGACTCCCTTTGAGTGTGTATACGGCCTCAACCCCCTCACCCCTTTGGATTTAACGCCTTTGCCAAGTGATCTCATGATTAGCTTAGAAGGAAGCAAGCGGGCAGATTCTATGAAGAAGTTACATGAGAAGGTGCGGCTTCAACTTGAGAAGAAAAACCAAGACATGGCAAGGAGGGCCAACAAGGGAAGAAAGAAAGTCATCCTTGAACCGGGAGATTGGGTGTGGGTGCATCTTCGGAGGGATCGGTTTCCATCCCAAAGAAAGTCCAAATTGATGCCGAGGGGTGATGGTCCATTCCAAGTGCTCGAGAAAATCAATGACAACGCCTACAAGATTGACCTTCCACCGGAATACCAAGTGCACCACACTTTTAACGTTTGTGATCTTTCTCTCGTGGAGGCGGTTGAAGACGACCAAGTGCTGAATTTGAGGCCAAATTCCTCTCAAGATGGAGAGGATGATACGGGTGGGACAAGCTGTCCAACAAGTACCCGACCATTCACACGAAGTCAAGCCCGGGAGTTACAAAAACTCCAAGCCGTATTCATGCAAATGGCCGTGTGTGAGTTGGTTATTGAACCACCTAAGGGCCTAAATGTTTTAAGGTGTGAAGATGGGCCTTGAAGTGTAATGTTTTTACACTCCATGGCCGGCTGCTCCACATGGCCCATAAGGTCATTTTTGTCTTTCATTTGGCTTGTAATATAAATAGACAAGCCTAGAATTATTTTGCCTTAGTTTTCTCATTGTAATTTCAAGACAAAGACTTGTAATATTTCACTTTCTCTCTCTCTTCCATTGGGAGGCAGATTCGGCCACAAGCTTGCTAGAAGGAAGCTTGTGTTGTGTTTTGGCTAGAAACTAGGGTCTTGAGGTCATTGAGTTCCTCTTGGTCCAAGTAAGAGCTTGGTGTTTATATTCAATAGTCTTAGGGTCCTCTCTTGATGTTAGGGTTCTTAGTCTCTTGAATATTATATGTCAAGTTATCTATCTTTTCATTATCTTGTTGTTGTTGTCTTTGAGATCTTGAAGTCTAGTGAAGCCGTGTGGGGCTCTTTCGATTCACTAGCATTGTTGCTTACTTGTTAATCTTGTGTTTGTTGGGTTTTCTTGTTGGTGTTGCTGAAATCGTGTGATACATACTTGATCTTGTATCACCTTCCCTCTTCTTCTCTTTCGGATTTCTTCCCCTTTTCCTTCAACTCTCTCTTCTTTTGGTGCCACTCATTTACTTGGGAGGGTGAAAGCGGGTGAAGTGTGACCTTTCGGCCATCCTTCTCAAGTGTATATCGATTGGTCCTCCCATCGTGTTTGGTAGACCTATCATATTGCCAAGGTCTACCTAACAACAAGTGACACGCTTGCATTGGTATCACGTCACAAAGCACTTCATCTTGGTAGTTTCCCACCTTAAAACGTATCATACATTGCCTTGTGACCTTTAGTTCACCACAGTCATTCAACCATTGTAGCTTGTAGGGACTAGTGTGCGGGGTAGTTGGTAACTTCAAGAAGTTAACCGTAGCCATACTAACAACATTTGTGCAACTACCACTATCAATCACCAAGGTGCACACACTTCCCTTTACAAGACATTTAGTATGGAATAGATTCTCCCTTTGACTAGGGTCATCTATCGCCTTACTAATCATGACGCGCCTAACCACAAAGTTGGGAACCACACACTCCCCTTCTTGAGGGTAAACATCTTCGCCCTCATCATCATATGGCCCATTCTCGGGTTCCTCTCCATCTTGAGGCTCGGCCTCATCTTCACTCTTCTCAAGATCCACCTCTTCACCAAGGTAATACACCCTCCCTTCCCGAAGGACCACATTGCGTCGGTTTGGACACTCATTGGCTTTATGTCCCCAACCTTGGCACTTGAAACATTGGAATCCTTTTGGGTTAGGGTACTTGTGAGCTTCTTGTTTTGGAGGAAGTTTGGGGTCGGCCTTGGGCTCGGGCAGCCTTGGAAGGCTGGATTGCCCCTTGTTTTTGGACCAACCCGAGGGGGCTGGTACCCTTGCCTTAAACGACGACCTCTCCTTTAGCTCTTTTTCAACCTCAATAGCCGCTTGGAAAATACCCTCAACGGTATCAAACTTGTGAAGTGTCAAATGAGTGGAGATCTCCTTGTTCAATCCACACTTGAACCGTATGACATCATGACTGATTTGCTCCCCACGATGGTCAAGGTTTAACATGAGTTGTTGAAACTCATCAAAGTATGCCATCACACTTTTGTTACCTTGACGTAAGTTGTACAACCTTGCAAGCAATTCATGGCGATAACTCTCGGGGAGGTACCTTTGCCTCATCAAGTATCTCAATCGATACCAAGGTGGTGGCTGCCCGTCAACTAGTGCATTACCAAACCGCTTGACGTACTCCCACCAAGTGTTAGCATAACCCTCAAAGTGAGCTATAGCATAACTTCCTTTCTTTTCTTCCGAGAGATCATTAACTTGGAAGACTTTGTCACAAGCCGATTCCCAAGCTAAGTATGCCTCGGGGTCACTCTCACCCTTAAAGAGCGGTAGACTCAACTTGATGGTGTTGATGCCTACATCTCTCTCATGGTGCCGGTTTCCTCTTTCTTCATATCCACGGTATCTCCGTTGAACTCCTCTGCCCCCTCTCACCTCCTCCTCCCTCATGTAAGTATCATCAAAGGCCCCGTACCCATCATACTCCTCCCTACCATACTCCTCAAGGTGGGCTGGTCGGTTTTGGTTATTTGGAATTTGATTTGGGGGTATTGGATTTTGTGGAGGTGGTGGTCTTTGGTTTAATGGAGCTTGGAATGGAAGGTTCGGATTTAGTGGTGGAATTTGACGTCCAAATCCCTCATGCGGGGTTTGGGAATTCTGGAAATGCGTTGGTCTATTGGGGTCACGGTTTGGAGGAAAATAGGTGGTGTGGCTTGCGGCATTTAGTGGAGCTTGGGGTGCATTTAGCATTTGGTGGACTGTTTCGGGGGTGATGGTTGCGGAGGAAGTCCTATCTTGTCCATTGGTTGAGACATGTAGAGGAGTAGAAGGACGAGAGTTCCTTTGACTCTCCACTTGTTCTAATCTCCCACTAATAGTCGACACTTCTCCCTTGATGGCTGCCAAGTCCCCTCTCACGGCCCCAAAGTCCGAATTTAACCTTTCAAGTGTTCGAGTAACGGCCTCAAGAGTGACCCTCATAGAGTCAAGTGCATTAGTATCCACGTTATGGGACGTGGCCCCTTCCATTGTCGAGGTATTATACTCTTTAGATCACCACACGCTTGAGTTCCACAAGTGTTGTAAATTGGCTAGTAACCGTGAATCCTTTAAGGTATGAGTAAGCTCTTATCCGGAGTGGATTCTTGTTTGAAGACTCAAAGAATTCTTGTAGGACTAGGACCAAAAACAACAACGTGTTCAAAAGATAAAAGCACTCAAGTAAACGTTGACACGAACAAACGAATTCAAAGGACTAATTGACAATCTAGTAGGAATGTACTAGTTTGTTAATTAGTTCTAGAATCAAGTAAGGAAACTAAGAATCAACAATTAGAAACTAGAAAATTATCCAAAGTTGAGCTTAGGGGTGACGTGGCAGCATGCAATTGGCCTTGGGCCCACACGGTTTGTATATATATAACTTATACGTATTTTTTTATTTTTTTTTTTTGTCACAAATCTGAAAATCAATATTCATACAACTTGTGAAGTATGACAATGTGTTTTGGAGGGAAAAATAATAGTCTTGTAGCCTTTTTCAACCTTTCAAACTCAAAGGGTTAGGTTTGACTAACTATTCCCACAAAACAAGGCTCCTTGAATTAAGGAAGAGTGGTTGGCCAACTATGAAGTGATGGGTGCAAGTCTTTCACCAACAACTTTATGACTTGTCTTGCAACTTGAACACCACAAGATGAACAAGATGAACAAGTTTAAAAGATGAACACCTTACAACTTTCATCAACTTCTTCAAGCACATAATACACAACCACCAATTTTTTTTTTCATCAACAACATACAACTTTCAACCACTTCAAGTCACCACAACAATGGTCAAGTTTTCAAGCTCAACTTTTAGATCTAGACACTTTAGTGTTGGTGAGAAAGAAACCAACACTAGAAACACACTAAACAAGCAAAATAACACCTAGATCTAAACATACAACAACATCCTCGGATTTGTCTTCAATGGACTGATTTCCGATTTTTTTTTTTTTTTTTTTTTGTTTAATCCGAGAACAAGCCCAAGATGGGTTGTGTGGGAACACAACCGGTCTTGCTCTGATACCAAATGATACAAGATCAAGTATGTATCACAAGATTTCAGCAACACCAACAAGAAAACCCAACAAACACAAGATTAACAAGTAAGCAACAATGCTAGTGAATCGAAAGAGCCCCACACGGCTTCACTAGACTTCAAGATCTCAAAGACAACAACAACAAGATAATGAAAAGATAGATAACTTGACATATAATATTCAAGAGACTAAGAACCCTAACATCAAGAGAGGACCCTAAGACTATTGAATATAAACACCAAGCTCTTACTTGGACCAAGAGGAACTCAATGACCTCAAGACCCTAGTTTCTAGCCAAAACACAACACAAGCTTCCTTCTAGCAAGCTTGTGGCCGAATCTGCCTCTCAATGGAAGAGAGAGAGAAAGTGAAATATTACAAGTCTTTGTCTTGAAATTACAATGAGAAAACTAAGGCAAAATAATTCTAGGCTTGTCTATTTATATTACAAGCCAAATGAAAGACAAAAATGACCTTATGGGCCATGTGGAGCAGCCGGCCATGGAGTGTAAAAACATTACACTTCAAGGCCCATCTTCACACCTTAAAACATTTAGACCCTTAGGTGGTTCAATAACCAACTCACACACGGCCATTTGCATGAATACGGCTTGGAGTTTTTGTAACTCCCGGGCTTGACTTCGTGTGAATGGTCGGGTACTTGTTGGACAGCTTGTCCCACCCGTATCAGTCATGGAGTGTAAGGACTCCTTCTTCATACTTCAATCCTTGCAATCCTTTGGAGCCTCGGGTAGTCATCAAGGCAAGCCTCCAAGCAACCTTCCACACACGAAATTGTTTTATTAAGTGTCCAAAATGACTTCCCCATGCATACTCTCGGGCCTTCAAGGTGTCCAAAATCAGATTCTCCACGTGTTGGCCACGAATGATGGCATCAAAAGTTATGATGGCCATTTGTCTTGTATCATCATGCCTACTTTACTCGCATCGCACTCGACTTCGAATGTCTTATCAAAGTTGGGCAATTGTAACAAGGGCGCGGAGATGAGCATAGCTTTCAAGGCATCAAAAGCCTTAGCTTGCTCGTCTCCCCACTTGAAGGGTTGTTCTTTTCGAATGACCTCGGTCAAGGGGGCGGCTATGGTGCTAAATCCTTTGACAAACCTTCTATAAAAACTAGTCAACCCGTGGAAGCTTCTTACTTCTCTAACGGTTTGTGGGGTTGGCCAATTTTTGATAGCATTTATCTTGGATTCATCCACTTCAACCCCTCTTGAACTAACAACAAAACCCAAGAAAATAACTTCATTAACACCAAAGGAGCACTTTTCCAGATTTGCATACAATTTTTCCTTTCTAAGGACATCAAGCACACATTGTAAATGCATCACATGCTCTTCTAAAGACTTGCTATACACCAAGACATCATCAAAGTAGACAACAACAAACTTTCCAATAAATGGCCTCATCACATGATTCATTAGCCTCATAAAAGTACTTGGAGCGTTTGTTAGGCCGAAGGGCATAACCATCCATTCATAGAGACCAAACTTAGTCTTGAAGGCGGTTTTCCATTCATCACCGGGTTGCATTCTTATTTGGTGATAGCCACTTCTTAAATCAATCTTGGAAAACAAGCGTGAACCATTTAATTCATCTAGCATGTCATCTAACCGAGGGATAGGGTGGCGATATTTTACCGTAATCTTGTTGATGGCTTGGTAGTCCACACACATACGCCGCGTTCCATCCTTTTTTGGCACTAGTAGCACCAGAACCACGTACGAACTCATGCTCTCCTTGATATACCCTTTGTTGAGGAGCTCCTCAACTTGACGTTGCAATTCTTTGGTGTCTGTAGGGTTGCTCCTATAAGCCGGGTTTTTTGACAATTGTGATCCCAGCACAAAGTAAATTTGGTGTTCAATTCCCCGAAGTGGGGGCAATCCTTGCGGAAGTTCTTTAGGAAATACATCTTCATAATCCTGCAACACACAAGAAATCAAAGGAGAAATGGAAGAATTAGTGGGGTTAGTATTAAAACAATGAGCCAAAAATAACATAGGTATGTCCTCATCATGATCCATAAAGAGTTCCTTCTTCCTAACCAACATCACCATGTTTTCCATCCCTTTCGATGTTGAGGCATCCTCGGATGCCCCTACTGCCCCACCTACGAAATTCCCTTTTTTTCTCCCTTTTCGGACTCCTTTCCCTTTTCCTTCAATTCTCTCATCCATTGATGCCACTCATTCACTTGGGAAGGCGAAAGAGGATGAAGTGTAACCTTTCGGCCATCCTTCTCAAGTGTATATTGATTGGTCCTCCCCTCGTATTTGGTAGACCTATCATATTGCCAAGGTCTACCTAGAAGAAAGTGACATGCTTGCATTGGTATCACATCACAAAGCACTTCATCGTGGTAGTTTCCCACCTTAAACCGTATCACACATTGCCTTGTGACCTTTAATTCACCACATTCATTCAACCATTGTAACTTGTAAGGACTAGTGTGGGGTGTAGTTGATAACTTCAAACAATTTACCATAGCATTACTAACAACATTTGTACAACTACCACTATCGATCACCAAGGTGCACACACTCCCCTTTACAAGACATTTAGTATGGAATAGATTTTCCCTTTGGCTTAGGTCATCAATTGCCTTACTAATCATGACGCGCCTAACTACAAAGTTTGGAACCACACACTCCCCTTCTTGCGGATAAACATCTTCACCATCATCATCATGTGGTCCATTATCGGGTGCCTCTCTATCTTGAGGCTCGGCCTCATCCTCTCCCTTTTCAAGGTCCACCTCCTCACCAAGATAATACAATCTCCCTTCCCGTAGGATCATGTTACTTCAGTTTAGACATTCATTGGCCTTATGCCCCCAACCTTGGCGCTTGAAACATTGGAATCCCTTTGGGTTAGGATACTTGTGAGCTTCCGATTTTGGAGGAATTTTGTGGACTGTTTTGGGCTCGGGCAGCCTTGTAGTGGCGGGTTGGTCCTTGTTTTTGGGCCAGCCCGAGGTGGCTTTTCCCCTTGCCTTAAAAAACAATCTCTCTTTAAGTTTCCTTTCAATCTCAAGAGCCGCTTGGAAAATACCTTCAATGGTATCAAACTTGTGAAGTGTTAAATGAGTGAAGATCTCTTTGTTCAACCCACACTTGAATCGGATGACGTCATGACTGATTTGTTCCCCACAATGATCAAGTTTCAACATGAGTTGTTGAAACTCATCAAAACACGCGATCACACTCTTGTTACCTTGACGCAAGTTGTACAATCTAGCAAGCAACTCATAGCGATATCTCTCAGGAAGGTACCATTGTCTCATCAAGTACCTCAATCGAAACCAAGGTGGTGGCTGCCCATCAACTACTTCATTACCAAACCGCTTGATATACTCCCACCAAGTGTTAGCATAACCCTCAAAATGAGCTATAGCATAACAACCTTTCTTTTATTCCGAGATATCATTAACTTGAAATACTTTGTCACAAGCTGATTCCCAAGCTAAGTAGGCCTCGGGACCACTTTCACCTTTAAACATGGGTAGGCTCAACTTGATGGTGTTGATGCCTACGTCTCTCTCTTGGTGTCGATTTCCCCTTTCCCCATACCCTCGGTATCTCCTTGGATCTCCACGACCCCCTCTCATCTCTTCCTCCGTCATGTAAGCATCATCAAAGGCTCCATATCCTTCATATTCCTCTCTACCATACTCCTCAAAGTGGGCTGGACAGTTTTGGGCATTTTGAACTTGATTTGGAAGAATTGGATTTTGTGGAGGTGGTGGTCTTTGGTTTAATGGAGCTTGGAATGGAGGGTTCGGATTTAGTGGAGGTACTTGACGTCCAAATCCCTCTTGTGGGATTTGAGGAGTTTGGAAATGTATTGGTCTAGTGAGGTCACGGTTTGGAGGAAAAGGAATGGTTTGGCTTGCGGCATTTAGTGGAGCTTGGGGTGTATTTAGCATTTGGTGCAATGTTTCGGGAGTGATGGTGGCGGAGGAAGTTCTATCATGCCCATTAGTAGAAACATGTAGAGGAGTAGAAGGCTAAGAGTTCCTTTGACTCTCCACTTGTTCTAATCTCCCACTAATAGTCGACACATCTCCCTTTATCGCTGCCAAATCCCCTCTCACGGCTCCAAATTCTATATTCAACCTATCAAGCGTTCGGGTAACGGCCTCAAGAGTGGACCTCATAGAGTCAAGAGCAATATTATCCACATTGTGGGACGCGGTCCCTTCCATTGCAAAGGTATTACACTCTTTGGATCACCTCTCGCTTGAGTTCCACAAGTGTTGTAGATTGGCTAGTAACCGTGAATCCTTTAAGGTATGAGTAAGCTCTTATCAGGAATGGATTTTTGTTTGAAGACTCAAAGAATTCTCGTCGGAATAGAACCAAGAAGTTGTAACGTATTCAAAAGATAAAAGCACCCAAGTAATCGTTGACACGAACAACGAATTCAAAGGACTAATTGACAACCTAGTAGGAATGTACTAGTTTGTTAATTAGTTCTAGAACCAAGTAAGGAAACCAAGAATCAACCATTAGAAACTAGAAAAAGAGTATCCAAATTTGAGCTTATTAGTGACGTGGCAACATGTAATTGGCTTTGGTCCATGATACAAGATCAAGTCTACAACACAAAGATTCCAACAACAACAACAACAAAACAGCAAACCAACACCAATGCTAGTGAATCGAAAGAGCCCCACACGGCTTCACTAGACTTCAAGATCTCAAAGACAACAACGACAAGATAGTAAAAGATAGATAACTTGACATATAATATTCAAGAGACTAAGAACCCTAACATCAAGAAAGGACCCTAAGACTATGGAATATAAACACCAAGTTCTTACTTAGACCAAGAGGAACTCAATGACCTCAAGATCCTTGTTTCTAGCCAAAACACAACACAAGCTTCACTCTAGTAAGCTTGGCCGAAATCTGCCTCCCAATGGAAGAGAGAGAGAGAGAGAAATATTACAAGTCTTTGTCTTGAAATTACAATCAGAAAACTAAGCAAAATGACCCTAAGCTTGTCTATTTATATTACAAGCCAAAATGAAAGCTAAAATGACAAGTTTAGCCCTTGGCAGCCGCCCCCTTGGAGTGTAAGCTTATTACACTTCAAGGTCCCACTTCACACTTAAAAACATTTAGGTCCTTAGGTGGCTGACTCACCAACTCACACACGGCCATTTGCATGAACAAGGCTTGGAGTTTTTGTAACTCCCGAGCTTGGCTTCGTGTGAAAGGCCGTGCACTTGTGGATCTTGTCCCACCCGTATCATCCTCTCCATCTTGAGAGGAATTTGACCTCAAATTCAGCATTTGGTCATCTTCAACCGCATCCACGAGAGAGAGGTCACCAACATTGAAAGTGTGGTGCACTTGATATTCCGGTGGAAGGTCAATCTTGTAGGCGTTGTCATTGATTCTCTCAAGTACTTGGAATGGACCATCACCCCTAGGCAGCAATTTGGACTTTCTTTGAGATGGAAATCGATCCTTTCGAAGATGCACCCACACCCAATCTCCGGGTTCAAGCACAAGCCTTCTTCGTCCTTTGTTTACCCTTTTTGCAACCTCTTGGTTCTTCCTTTCAAGCTTGATCTGCACCTTCTCATGCACCTTTTTCATTGCCTCGGCTCTTTTCCATCCATCTAAACTTGTCATGAGATCACTAGACAAAGGAGTGAGATCTAAAGGGGTAAGGGGATTCAAGCCATAAACACACTCAAAGGGAGTCATTCCCGTACTTGAATGTATTACCCGATTGTATGCAAATTCCACCAAGGGTAGGTGATCCTCCCATGAAGTCAGTTTACCTTTAACCATAGAACGTAGCATAGACCCTCAGGTTCTATTTACTACCTCCGTTTGGCCATCGGTTTGTGGGTGGCAAGATGTGGAGAAAAGCAACTTCGTTCCAAGCCTACCCCACATGGACTTCCAAAAGAGACTTAGGAACTTTGAGTCCCTACCACTCACAATAGTCCTTGGGACTCCGTGAAGCTTTACAACATGTTCAACAAATAATGAAGCTACACTAGGAGCATCTTCAGTTTTAGCACATGGAATGAAATGAGCCATTTTGGAGAATCTATCAACAACAACAAAAATGCTATCTCGACCCTTTCTAGTCCTTGGCAGCCCCAAAACAAAGTCCATCGAAATATCTAACCAAGGGCTAAGGGGAGTGGGAAGTGGGGTGTACAATCCTTGAGGTCGGAGGCGGGATTTTGCACACCGGCAATCCACACATTGGCCGCAAATTTTAGCAACATCCTTGCGCATTTTGGGCTAATAGAATTGTTCCTCTAAGATACCGAGGGTCTTGTCAACCCCAAAATGCCCCATGAGGCCACCATCATGTGCCTCTCTCACAAACAATTCCCTCCATGAACTAGAAGGAACACACAACCTCCTCCCTTTGAACAAATAGCCATCAAATCGAGAGTAGGAGGAATTGCTATTCTCCTTAAGCCATTGGTCCCTTCCCCACTCTTCATATTCCCTATAAATAGGAGCAAAGGTAGGATCCTCGGGATACAACATCCGCAAGCTCTCAAATCCCATCAACTTCGAAGACAAGGTAGCAACAAGCACATGCTTTCTAGACAACGCATCAGCCACAACATTTTCCTTCCCCCTTTTGTAATGAATTACATAAGGGAAGGTCTCAATAAACTCAATCCACTTAGCATGACGCCTATTCAACTTGTCTTGGCTCTTAAGGTGTTTCAACGATTCGTGGTCCGTTTGTATCACAAACTCCTTAGGCCACAAATAATGTTGCCAATTGCCCAAAGCTCTAACAAGGGCGTACAACTCCAAATCATAAGTCGAGTAATTAAGAGTTGCCCCTTTGAGCTTTTCACTAAAATAAGCAACGGGCTTGCCTTCTTGCATTAAAACAGCCCCGAGGCCAACTTTACTAGCATCACACTCTACTTCAAACATCTTATCAAAATTGGGCAATTGCAACAAAGGCGCCGAGATGAGCATAGCTTTCAAGGCTTCAAAAGCCTTAGCTTGCTCTCCCCCCCACTTAAAGGGTTGGTCCCTTCTAATAACCTCGATCAAGGGTGCTGCTATGGAGCTGAAACCTTTGACAAACCTCCTATAAAAGCTCACCAACCCATGGAAACTTCGGATTTCTCCAATAGTTTTAGGGGTCGGCCAACTTCGTATAGCGTCTATCTTGGATTCGTCCACTTCCACACCCCTTGAGCTCACGACAAAACCCAAGAAAATCACTTTATCAACACCAAAAGAACACTTCTCTACATTGGCATACAACTTCTCCTTTCGGAGCACATCAAACACACACCTCAAATGCATCACATGATCATCAATAGATTTACTATATACCAACACATCATCAAAATACACCACCACAAACTTTCCAATATAAGGCTTCATTACATGATTCATTAGCCTCATAAAGGTGCTAGGAGCATTGGTAAGGCCAAAGGGCATGACCAGCCACTCATATAGACCAAATTTGGTCTTGAATGCGGTCTTCCACTCATCACCGGGTTGCATGCGAATTTGGTGGTAGCCACTCCTAAGATCCACTTTAGAAAACAAACAAGAACCATGGAGCTCATCTAACATATCATCTAGTCTAGGGATTGGATGACGATACCTTATAGTGATTTTGTTGATGGCCCTACAATCGACGCACATGCGCCAAGTTCCGTCTTTCTTTGGTACCAAAAGCACCGGGACAGCACACGGACTCATACTTTCCTTGATGTATCCCTTGTGGAGAAGCTCCTCAACTTGTCTCTCAAGCTCCTTAGTGTCCATGGGATTGCTCCTATAGGCCGGTTTGTTTGGAAGTTGTGAACCCGGCACCAAATCAATTTGGTGCTCTATTCCCCGAAGTGGGGGCAATCCTTGTGGAAGTTCTTGAGGAAATACGTCTTCATAATCCTGCAATACACAAGAAATCAAAGGAGACATGGAAGGATTAGTGGGGTTAGTATTAAAACAATGAGCCAAGAGTAACATAGGCGTGCCCTCATCATGATCTATGAAAAGTTCCTTCTTCCTAGCCAACATCACCATAGTCCCTCCCCCCGTTGCTGTTGGGGCAGCCTCCGATGTACCTACTGCCCCACCTACGGAACCCCCTCTCTTTTCTCCCCTTTCGGGTTCCTTTCCCTTTTTCTTCAATTCTCTCATCCTTTGATGCCACTCATTTACTTGGGAAGGTGAAAGAGGATGAAGTGTGACCTTTCGGCCATCCTTCTCAAGTGTATATCGATTGGACCTCCCATCGTGTTTGGTAGACCTATCATATTGCCAAGGCCTACCTAACAACAAGTGACATGCTTGCATTGGTATTACGTCACAAAGTACTTCATCGTGGTAGTTTCCCACCTTAAACTGTATCACACATTGCCTTGTGACCTTCAATTCACCACAATCATTCAGCCATTGTAACTTGTAAGGACTAGAGTGTGGTGTAGTTGGTAACTTCAAGAAATTTACCAAAGCATGACTTGCGACATTTGTACAACTACCACCATCGATCACCAAGGTGCACACACTCCCCTTTACAAGACATTTAGTGTGGAATAGATTTTCCCTTTGGCTTGGGTCATCTACTGCCGTACTAATCATGACGCGCCTAACCACAAAGTTTGGAACCACACACTCCCCTTCTTGAGGATAAACATCTTCACCATCATCACCATCATCATCGTGTGGTCCATCATCGGTTTCCTCTCCATCTTGAGGCTCGGCCTCATCTTCTCCCCTTTCGGGACCCACCTCCTCACCAAGGTAATACACTCTCCCTTCCCTTAGGATCACATTGCGTCGGTTTGGACATTCATTGGCCTTATGCCCCCAACCTTGGCACTTGAAACATTGGAATCCCTTTGGGTTAGGATACTTGTGAGCCTCCGATTTTGGAGGAAATTTGGGGACTGTTTTGGACTCGGGCAGCCTTGTAGTGGCGGGTTGGTCCTTGTTTTTGGGCCAACCCGAGGGGGCTTGTCCCCTAACCTTGAAAGATGATCTCTCTTTAAGTTCCCTCTCAATTTCAAGAGCCGCTTGGAAAATACCGTCAACGGTTTCAAACTTGTGAAGGGTTAAATGAGTGGATATCTCTTTGTTCAACCCACACTTGAACCGGATAATGTCGTGGCTGATTTGCTCCCCACGATGATCAAGCTTCAACATGAGTTGTTGAAACTCATCAAAATATGCCATCACACTCTTGTTACCTTGACGCAAGCCATACAATCTAGCAAGCAACTCATGGCGATATCTCTCGGGAAGGTATCGTTGCCTCATCAAGTACCTCAACCGATACCAAGGTGGTGGCTGCCCATCCACTAGTTCATCACCAAACCGCTTGACGTACTCCCACCAAGTGTTAGCATAACCCTCAAAGTGAGCTATAGCATAACTTCCTTTCTTTTCTTCCGAGATATCATTAACTTGGAAGACTTTGTCACAAGCCGATTCCCAAGCTAAGTATGCCTCGGGGTCACTTTCACCCTTAAAGAAAGGTAGACTCAACTTGATGGTGTTGATGCCTACATCCCTCTCATGGTGTCGGTTTCCTCTTTCTTCATATCCACGGTATCTCCGTTGAACTCCTCTGCCCCCTCTCACCTCCTCCTCCCTCATGTAAGTATCATCAAAGGCCCCGTACCCTTCATACTCCTCCCTACCATATTCCTCAAGGTGGGCTGGTCGGTTTTGGATATTTGGAATTTGATTTGGGGGTATTGGATTTTGTGGAGGTGGTGGTCTTTGGTTTAATGGAGCTTGGAATGGAAGGTTCGGATTTAGTGGTGGAATTTGACGTCCAAATCCCTCATGCGGGACTTGGGAATTCTGGAAATGCATTGGTCTATTGGGGCCACGGTTAGGAGGTAAAAAGGTGGTTTGGCTTGCGGCATTTAGTGGAGCTTGAGGTGCATTTAGCATTTGGTGGACTGTTTAGGGAGTGATGGTTGCGGAGGAAGTCCTATCATGCCCATTGGTAGAAACATGTAGAGGAGTAGAAGGGCGAGAGTTCCTTTGACTCTCCACTTGTTCTAACCTCCCACTAATAGTCGACACCTCTCCCTTGATTGCTGCCAAGTCCCCTCTCACGGCCCCAAATTCCGAATTCAACCTCTCAAGTGTCCGGGTAACGGCCTCAAGAGTGACCCTCATAGAGTCAAGTGCATTAGTATCCACGTTATGGGACGTGGTCCCTTCCATTGTCAAGGTATTATACTCTTTAGATCACCACACGCTTGAGTTCTACAAGTGTTGTAAATTGGCTAGTAACCGTGAATCCTTTAAGGTATGAGTAAGCTCTTATCCGGAGTGGATTTTTGCTTGAAGACTCAAAGAATTCTTGTCGGACTAGAACCAAAAATAGCAACGTATTCAAAAGATAAAAGGCACTCAAGTAATCGTTGACACGAACAAACGGATTCAAAGGACTAATCGACAACCTAGTAGGAATGTACTAGTTTGTTAATTAGTTCTAGAACCAAGTAAAGGAAACCAAGGATCAACAATTAGCAACTAGAATAATATCCAAAGTTGAGCTTATAGTGACGTGGCAGCATGTAAGTGGTCCCACACGTTTTTGCTTCTTCCTTGTTCCCTTATTTTTTTTTTTTTTTTTTTATCTCAAATCTGAAATTTTTCAATACTCACACAACTTGTTATAGATGACAATGTGTTTTGTAGGGAAAGTAAAAGTCTTGTAGTCTTTCAACCTTTCAAACTCAAAAAGGTAAGATTTGACTAGGCTAATCCCACAAAACAAGGTTCCGTGTTTTAAGGAAAAGTGGTTGTCAAGTCTTGGAAGAGATGGGTGCAAGTCTTTCACCAACAACTTTATGACTTGTGTTGCAACTTGAACACAACAAGATGAACAAGATGAACACCTCAACAACCTTCATCAACTTCTTCAAGCACATAACACACAACCACCAATTTTGTCATCAACAACATACAACTTTCAACCACTTCAAGTCACCACAACAATGGTCAAGTTTTCAAGCTCAACCTTTAGATCTAGACACTTTAGTGTTGGTGAGAAAGAAAGCAACACTAGAAACACACTAAACAAGCAAAATAACGCCTAGATCTAAACATACAACAACATTCTCGGATTTGTCTTCAATGGACAGATTTCAGATTTATTTTTTTTTTTTTTTTTTTGTTTAATCCGAGAACAAGCCCAAGATGGGTTGTGTTGGAACACAACCGGTCTTGCTTTGATACCAAATGATACAAGATCAAGTCTACAACACAAAGATTCCAACAACAACAACAACAAAACAGCAAACCAACACCAATGCTAGTGAATCGAAAGAGCCCCACACGGCTTCACTAGATTTCAAGATCTCAAAGACAACAACGACAAGATAGTAAAAGATAGATAACTTGACATATAATATTCAAGAGACTAAGAACCCTAACATCAAGAAAGGACCCTAAGACTATGGAATATAAACACCAAGTTCTTACTTAGACCAAGAGGAACTCAATGACCTCAAGATCCTTGTTTCTAGCCAAAACACAACACAACCTTCACTCTAGCAAGCTTGGCCGAAATCTGCCTCCCAATGGAAGAGAGAGAGAGAGAGAAATATTACAAGTCTTTGTCTTGAAATTACAATCAGAAAACTAAGCAAAATGACCCTAAGCTTGTCTATTTATATTACAAGCCAAAATGAAAGCTAAAATGACAAGTTTAGCCCTTGGCAGCCGCCCCCTTGGAGTGTAAGCTTATTACACTTCAAGGTCCCACTTCACACTTAAAAACATTTAGGTCCTTAGGTGGCTGACTCACCAACTCACACACGGCCATTTGCATGAACAAGGCTTGGAGTTTTTGTAACTCCCGAGCTTGGCTTCGTGTGAAAGGCCGTGCACTTGTGGATCTTGTCCCACCCGTATCAGTCCACACGATTTTTTTTTTTGGTCACAAATCTGAAATTTCAATATTCACACAACTTGTCAAGGATGACAATGGGTTTTGGAGGGAAAGTAAAGTCTTGTACTCTTTTTTCAACTTTTCAAGCTCAAAAAGGTAAGATTTGACTATACTAATCCCACAAAACAAGGCTCCGGGATTTAAGGAAAAGTGGTTGTCAAGTCTAGGAAGTGATGTGTGCAAGTCTTCTCACCAACAACTTCATAGCTTTTGTCTTACAACCTTTTGGATCTATTTTACACTTTTGTCGTCTTAAGTTGTAAGAATAGATGAAGAACAAGATGAACACCACAACAACCTTCAAGAACACAACATCAACTTCTTCAAGAACATAACACAAAAGCCACCAATGGTCATCAACAAGGTACAACCTACAACCCACTTCAAGTCACCACAACAATGGTCAATATTATAAGCTCAACTTTAGATCTAGACACTTTAGTGTTGGTGAGAAAGAAACCAACACTAGAAACACACTAAACAAGCAAAATAACACCTAGATCTAAACACACAAACACCAATCTCGGTTGAGACAACAAGATGGACAGATTTCTCTTTTTTTTTTTTTAAACCGAGATAGCCCGAGATTGGTAGTGTAGGAACACAACCAGCCTTGCTCTGATACCAAATGATACACTATCAAGCCCACAACACAAAGTTCCCACAAAATCAGCAACAAGAAGAACAAAATAACACAAAAATCAGTAAGTTGAACAACAAGTGCTAGTGAATCGAAAGAGCCCCACACGGCTTCACTAGACTTCAAGATTACAAATACAACATAAACAAGATCAGAAAAAGATAGTAACTTGACATAAAAGATTCAAGAGTTTAAGAACCCTAACAACAAGAGAGGACCCTAAGACTATTGAATATTAACACCAAGTTCTTACTTGGACCAAGAGGAACTCTATGACCTTAAGATTCTTGTTTCTAGCCAAGATACAACACAAGTATCACTCTACTTGTGAGGTGGAGTAGAGAGAGAGATCCAAAATATTACAAGTGTTATGTTCAAAATCTGATGGGAGAACTACCCAAATAACCCTAATATGTTCTATTTATATTACAAGGCAAAATGACCAGCTTGTCCTTGTCATGGGGGCCGGCCTTAGAGTGTAAGTTTATTACATACACTTCAAGGTCCCTCTTCACACTTAAAAACATTTAAATCCTTAGGTGGATCAGTAACCAACTCACACACGGCCATTCGCATGAACAAGGCTTGGAGTTTTTGTAATTCCCAAGCTTGGCTTCGTGTGAAAAGTCGTGTAATTGTTGGACAGCTTGTCCCACCCGTATCAGTTTGTTATCTTGAAAATCACACACACAAAAAAAATGTTTTTAAGTTTTTGAGATTTTTGAGTCTTTTTGTGTTTCTAGTACTAGAATCTTGTTCCCTAGTACTATTTGAGTCGATATCTAAAATTTGAGCTAATTCCGGGTTGATTTGAGTATTCCACTATTATTGGAGCTTGAGTTTGAAGAAAATTCAAATCTGAAATTATTGGTTGAGTTTTTGGTCTTAAAAATGTTTGGAGTTTGTTCGGAAGCTTGAAAGGAGCTTCGAGTTTGAATTTCATCAAATTTCGTGTTCGTTTGCTTGAGGGTCAAAATTTGAATGTTCTTGTGTTCTTCATGTTCTTCATATCTTGTTGAAGAAGAATATTCAAAAAGGGTGTGTTTGATCCAAAAGGAGGTTTACTTTTTTATGCCAAGGAATATTGCAAAATTCCAAGAGAAAGAAGGATAAGGTGATACGGGTGGGACAAGCTGTCCAACAAGTACACGACCATTCACAAGAAAGCCAAGCTCGGGAATTACAAAAACTCCAAGCTTTGTTCATGCAAATGACCGTGTGTGAGTTGGTGATTGATTCATCTAATGATCTAAATGTTTTCAAGTGTGAATAGGGACCTTGAAGTGTAATAAATGTACACTCCAAGGCCGCCCAAGGGCTTAGGGACAAGCTGGTCATTTTGCCTCATTTTCGCCTTGTAATATAAATAGAACATGTTAGGGTTATTTGGGTAGTTCTTCCATTATTATTTTGAATCACAAGACTTGTAATATTTTAGGTTCTCTCTCTCTAAAACAGCCCACAAGAAGAGAGACACTTGTGTTGTATCTTGGCTAGAAACAAGGATCTTGAGGTCATGGAGTTCCTCTTGGTCTAAGTAAGAACTTGGTGTTCATATTCATTAGTCTTAGGGTCCTTTCTTGATGTTAGGGTTCTTAGCCTCTTGAATATTATATATCAAGTTAACTATCTTTTTATTATCTTGTTGTTGTTGTGTTTGTGATCTTGAAGTCTAGTGAATCCGTGTGGGGCTCTTTCGATTCACTAGCATTGTTGTTCAACTTGTTAATCTTGTGTTGGTTGGCTGATTTCGTGGCTGGTTGTTGCATATTTGTGTGTTGTGGATTTGATCTTGTATCATTTGGTATCAAAGCATGGCTGGTGGTGTTCCTACACTACCAATCTAGGGCTCTCTTGGTCAAAAAAAAAAAAAAGAAAAAAAAACGAAATCTGTCCATCTTTTGGCTTGACCGAAATTGGTGCTTGTATATTTAGATCTAGGTGTTATTTTACTTGTTTAGTGTGATTCTAGTGTTGGTTTCTGATACAAGATCGAGTCCACAATATGAAGATTTTAGCAACAACAACAAGAAGACCCAAGAAACACAAGATTAACAAGTTAAACAACAATGCTAGTGAATCGAAAGAGCCCCACACGGCTTCACTATACTTCAAGATCTCAAACACAACAACAACAAGATAATAAAAAGATAGTTAACTTGACATATAATATTCAAGAGACTAAGAACCCTAACATCAAGAAAGGACCCTAAGACTAATGAATATAAACACCAAGTTCTTACTTAGACTAAGAGGAACTCAATGACCTCAAGATCCTTGTTTCTAGCCAAAATACAACACAAGTGTCTCTCTTCTTGTGGGCTGTTTTGAGAGAGAGAGAGAACCTAAAATATTACAAGTCTTGTGATTCAAAATATGAAATGGAAGAACCACTCAAATAACCCTAATATGTTCTATTTATATTACAAGGCAAAATGAAGCAAAATGACTAGCTTGCCCTTGTCTAGGCTGCCGCCCCTTGGAGTGTAAGTTTATTACACTTCAAGGTCCCACTTCACACTTAAAAACATTTATATCCTTTGGAGGCTCAATGACCAACTCACACACGACCATTTGCATGAACAAGGCTTGGAGTTTTTGTAATTCGCGAGCTTGGCTTCGTGTGAAAAGTCGTGTACTTGTGGAGCTTGTCCCACCCGTATCATCCTCTCCATCTTGAGAGGAATTTGACCTCAAATTCAGCATTTGGTCATCGTCAACCACACTCACGAGAGAGAGATCACAAACGTTGAAAGTGTGGTGCACTTGATATTCTGGTGGAAGGTCAATCTTGTAGGCATTGTCATTGATCCTCTCAAGTACTTGGAAGGGACCATCACCCCTAGGCATCAATTTGGACTTTCTTTGGGATGGAAACCGATCCTTCAGAAGATGCACCCACACCCAATCTCCCGGTTCAAGAATGAATTTCTTTCTTCCCTTGTTGGCCTTCCTTGCCATGTCTTGGTTTTTCTTCTCAAGTTGAAGCCGCACCTTCTCATGTAACTTCTTCATAGAATCTGCCCGCTTGCTTCCATCTACGCTAATCATGAGATCACTTGGCAAAGGCGTTAAATCCAAATGGGTGAGGGGGTTGAGGCCGTATACACACTCAAAGGGAGTCATTCCCGTACTTGAGTGTATGACACGGTTATAGTCAAACTCAATCAATGGTAAGTGCTCTTCCCAAGATCACTATTCTCGGCCAAGACAACAAGATGGACAGATATCAAACCCACAACAAAAGATTTCAGCAACAACAACAAGATGAACAACTATCATAAGAACAACAAGTTGAACAACAAGTGCTAGTGAATCGAAAGAGCCCCACACGGCTTCACTAGACTTCAAGATTATAAACACAAGCTTAACAAGATTACAAAAAGATAGATAGCTTGACATACGAGATTACAAGAAATAGGAACCAAACTGTGTATCAAACGATAAGACCCCTAAGACCCGCAAAAACAACATCAAACTCTTATGGTGACCGCTAAGGGAATCAACTCCGCCTTACAACCACCGTTTCTAAGCAAGGATCAATAATGGCTTTTCTAAGCCCTACACTACTTGGCCTTTCCAAGCCCTACACTACATTCTCAAAGAGAGAAGAAGAAGTCTTTCAAATATCCATAATGAACTAACTAGAAAATAAGACTAATGAAGCCTATTTATAACTATTAAATCACATGACCAAACTACCCTTCATGAAAAGAGGCTCCTATGGAGTGTAAAGAAAAGGCACAAAAAAAGACCAAAACACCCTTAATAAGGGGCGGTCATGGAGTGTAAGGACTTCTTCTTCACACTTCAACCCTTGCAATTCTTTGAAGCCTGGGTAGTCATCAAGGCAAGCCTCCAAGCAACCTTCCACACACGAATTTGCTTTATTATGTGTTCAAAATGACTTCATGACTTCCCCATGCATACTCTCGGCCTTCAAGGTGTCCAAAAATCAGATTCTCCACGTGTTGGCCACGAATGATGGCATCAAAAGTTATGATGGCCATTTGTAAGTATCATAAGGACATCAAGCACACATTGTAAATGCATCACATGCTCTTCTAAAGACTTACTATACACCAAGACATCATCAAAGTAGACAACAACAAACTTTACAATAAATGGCCTCGTCACATGATTTATTAGCCTCATAAAAGTACTTGGAGCGTTTGTTAGGCCGAATGGCATAACCATCCATTCATAGAGACCAAATTTGGTCTTGAAGGCGGTTTTCCATTCATCACCGGGTTGCATTCTTATTTGGTGATAGCCACTCCTTAAATCAATGTTGGAAAACAAACATGAACCATTCAACTCATCTAGCATGTCATCTAACCGAGTAATAGGGTGGCGATATTTTACCGTAATTTTATTGATGGCTAGGCTGATACGAACATGATTAGCATGGGGCACATTAGGATAGGCTTCTACATATGGATGATAGCTTGGAGCCCGGAGGAAATTCATGGAGCAATAAATATACAAGGTTATGGGCGACCAAGATGTCATTTGGACAATCAAGAAGGGCCTTTATGGGTTATTACTAAAATAGTCACTTTTGGGCTATTTTTGTAATAGGCTATTTGTAAAAAGGCAAGGACTATAAATAGTTGCCTTAGCCATTTTCTTTACTTAGATTTTGGATGATTGAGTTGTCTTTAATAGACTTGATATTTGGTTACTCTAGGTTAGGGTAGTGATTGGGTTCAACTCCAATTATTAGCTTAGATCGAGTGATTAGGATGGATTCCCGAATTGCTTGTGTTATCTTCTTCGCTTGACTAATCATCGAATTATCATATTGTGGATTCAATTGGTTTCTCATGCATTTGATTGAGTTCTTTTCTCCCTTGGTTTAAATGTTGTTTCAATTGAGTCTTTCTTTCTTCACTTCTCATCTCTTATTTCTCAACTATCCTTTAATTTTGTTGTTTAATTCCGTGTTTTCGCTATCAATTTTAGTCACTTGATTGAGGTCGTTATCATTTTGGTATCAAGAGCCTAGGTTAAGGTTTGTTTTCACAAATCTTAATCTTGGGATTTTGATTTCTTCAAAAATCCAAAAAAAAAAAAAAAATTATCAAAAAAATCTGGAATTTTTTTGTTTTAATTTGTTGTTTTTGACACAAGATCTTGATTTCCCAGTGTCTTGTGAGTCTAGATTTCAAATTTCGTTCAAATCGGAGTTGTAAAAGTGAAGTTGTCATTGAAGGGTTTCAAGCTTTTGAAACTTTGTCAATTTTGAAAAGTGGGTTTATTTTTGGCTTGGTTTTGAAGGCTAAAAATTAGTGGGGTTTGTTTGTGGCGTTGAAAGGAACACGTGGGCGAAAATTTCATCAAATTTGGAGTTGAAATGAAGAAGTTATGAGGTTGTGAAGATTGGGTCTTTTGTTGGTGTTCTTGAGCATCTTCATCTTGTTCTTGAAGAAGAAGATAAAAAGGTACACTTTGTTCCAAAAATTTTAAAGTTAAAGTTGGTCAAGTGTTAGTTGGTCCATTTGTGGAATTTTGAAAAAAAAAAAAAAAAAAAAAAAAATCAAAATCTGAAAAAAAAAAAAAATGAAAAAATTCCACATGGACTGCCACATCATCAGTCAATGGTCAAAGTCAACTATTGACTGCCACGCATCAGCCAACTCAGCACCCACCAGCCCACTCACGCCATGTGGCGTGTGCAAGTCAATTTCAGAGAGCTGAAATTTTCAGGTTTCAACACTTAGGTTTTTTTTTGGGTCCTAAAGTTTTTTGGACCTAAAAATTGTTCTAAGTGTCCAAAATTTGTGATTCTTTTTTTGTTCTCTTTCTCCTTCGATTCCTCAACTATTTAACAAGTAGTTAACATCTTTAATCACTTGTTAACTAGTTTGAATCATCAAATCATCAAATCAAACCTCTTTAAAGTGATGAACTTCTTCAAGGCCTCAAAATTTTTTTAAGTTTCCAAATTTCGCGATTCTTTTTTTGTTCTCTTTATCTTTCAATTTTCTAACTAATTAGAAAGTAATTAACACATTTAATAACTTGTTAACTAGTTTTAAAACATCAAATCACTTTTTTTTTATTCTTCAAATTAAGCAACACAAGTAATTTTTCTACTTTTGTTACTTAGTTTTTTTTTGAGTCCGTTTTCTTTCTTGCTTCTTTTCTTCAAATTTTCTCATATTAATTCATAGATCAATTCATGATTCAAGTCCTTTTTATTTTATTTGAGTCGTCCTTCTTTAACAAGTCACAAAATCCATTCCTCTACAAGCATTGATAACCTTGAATTGATTGAGCAAAGCTAGTAACCTATCAATTTGGGAAAGAAGCCATAGAAGGTGAGTTGAGAGCTCATATATGAGTAACGTGAGGCTTTTATTACTAACTTGTTTGCTAGTTTTGTAGGTACAAAAGGTGATATAAGAAAGAATGTCATCCATAGCTTCGGATTATTGTGGAGATGACATTAGTGAATATGCTTGTAGCGACATGAGCTATGAGTATAGTGATGATGAGCAACATGAGAGTTCTTTGAGTGCTTATGAGCAAAGTAATAAAGCTCATGAGTATGATGGTGAATCTTATGAAGGATATGATGGTCCAAGAGATTATGATCGACATGGTGATGAGAATTACTACACCGGAGATGAATATGAGATGCATGGAGCTTATGGCTCTTATGATGAATTTGATAGTGAAGATGAAGGGTATGGGGGTTCTCATATTACCCACCATGGTGATGAAGACGATGTGAGGTACAATTCTTTCTCCTATATGTCTTGTGAACCTTTTTTGAAGAGGATTGTGATAGAAGGGGATGTTGTGGGGATGAATTACCTTCCTCATATTATGTTACTTCCTATCCTAGTCGCGGGGGTATAGATGTGTGGACAAAACCAATTTAAAGACGTCGTGTGGATCATAGGAGAAGAACATTCTCCACTTCTTATGGGGCAACAACTTATACTTCTTATCCTTATTCCAACAACTTATCCTTATTCTTTATATGGTAATGATGTTGGAGGAAGGGTGGGAGGATCAATAAGCCATAGAAGTAGAGGGAATTCATTGTCTCAAGATGCGTATGATGGGAAGAGGCGGATTCTTGAAACAAAAGTTACAAATGAACCACTCACAATTGAGAATCCTATTACTTTAAGGATGGAAAAATTGTTTGCTTCCATGCTAATAACTCTTGACAAGATCTCTCAAATGGTCTCCAAAGAGTCGAAAGCAAAACAAGCTACTCCTTGTGGAAATGTGATTGAAGAGGATCCAATGAGTGAAATAAAGGCTACTCCTAGCAACGCAAAGTGGAAGTTAGATGTGAAGGGATCTCCAAACCCTTCCCAAGGAATTCTTGGCACTTGTCCTAACTCTAATAAAATTGAGAGACAAAAGATTGAGAGGAGTAAGGGTGTGATCTGTGACAACTCTAGAGTGGAAAAAGGAGAGGTTGTGAGGAGTGATGTGAGAGATTTGTCACAATCTTATACTAACTTTTGTAGCCTTTCTTCCCTTTCTAGTTGTCTTGATTCTTGTGTAGGTATCCTTGGGAGCAAGCCTAGTGAGGCACCGCGATCAATGAAGAATCATGAGGTGCTAAAAAGCTTTCCAAAAGAACATTTATGCTCCGATGTTGAAAATCAAGGTGAAGACAATCATTTCTATGATCTACAAGGTAACAAAGCTAAACCTTACACTTTGTTGAAAGTAAAAGATCATTTTGTGGCTAATAGCCAATTGAGAGTAGGTGATGGCATGTATATGTGTGAGCTTAAAGATCCTTTTCCTTGTGATCATCTTGATAACACCATGTTACATAGTGATAATGTATTTGTTGAGAGTGTTCATACACTAGTTGATCCTATTGATGACCGAATTGATTCTTCTAGTAAGATCAATTTGTGTCCACCTAGTGTTGACACTTGTGCCTTGAATGATAGTACATTGTCATGTGATTCTTTGCCATGTTTTGATAATGTGCATGTTGAAAATGTGGATACACTAGTTGATCCTATTGATGACCGAATTGATTCTTCTAGTAAGATCAATTTGTGTCCACCTAGTGTTGATACATGTGCTTTGAATGATAGTTCATTATCAATTGATATTAGTGTTGATCAACTCGTGTGTAATGATGACCCACTAAATGAAGTGTTTTGTGATGAACTTAAGGAACCTCAATTTAGTGTTGGCATTGATATAGTTGGTCATGTAGATAGTCATGTGAATTCATTGCACCTAAATGATGAATCCTCGAATTGTGATTCCATTCCTTTACCTTCTCATGGGGATTGTGAGGTGGAATGTGTTTTTAAGGATAATCTCTTATTTGATGTTGACATGACTAATGAAGGTGAAATGCATAGTGGTGTGTCTTGGCATGATATAAGTGTAGCCCCTCTTGAAGGCTACCAAGTAATTGAGAATCCACTATGGTATGATGACACACTTTTCAAAGATGGAACTCTCTTCTTGGAAGATGATAGTACGTCTATTGGAGAGGTTAGTGGTCAAAAGAAAGAGGGTGCATGTTCTCTAATAACCCCTTCATTCTTCTGTGACCCCATTCTTGATCAAGGACTTAATGTTTGTGGATCAAAGGGTGATTCTATATGTGGGCACACCTTGGATGAAGTTCATTTAAGTAACATCTTTCTTTACTACTTGTTTGCATATGATGACCCTTTTCTCAAATGTGATCTCACACTTGTGAACCCCAAGGCAAATGTGTCATTGCCTATTTTGGGAGTTTCCTATATTGTTGCATTCTTGTTTGACACACTTGTGCTTAAGTTGTGTGGACCACAACTAGTGGGTGCTAAATTGTTTGTTTGTTTTTAGGAGAGTCCTTGGATATTGAAAGCTCCTTGTTACCTTCATAGGGTTGGACAAGTTGAAGTTTCAAATGGAACTCTTGGAAGCATGCTTGATACTATGCTAGGAGGGACCCCAATCCATTGGGATTATTATTTGATATGCAGTGATTTGACTCCTAATAGATTCCTCAATCATTCTAGTAGCATAGCTTCGTTGGTACATTTTCTTTCTTTGGAAAGTTGCTTGATAGAGAGGGTTGTTTTGTGCTTAAAATGTTTCTTCTTATCTATCGGTGTCCTTATCTTTTGGCACACCCTAGATGAGAATAGTGAGCTTAACGCCTTTCTATACTACCTTTTTGCTTATGATGATACCCATGATGGTATGGGATTTGTTTTGTATGGAGGTAGAGATATGTAGGTCTTTTACTTCTTTGACCAAAATGAACCCTTATGGGTGATTGCACCATTTTTGGTGAGGTGTTATCGTGAGGTAATGAAACAATTGTGTCTTATGGCTCCTAAAGTAAATGTGATGTTATCTCTTGAGATTCTTGATGCCATTAAGACCTTTGTGGTTTCCTTGTTTCATGATGTTGCTTATGACCAATTCCTTTGCACTTTATATGATGAATGGATCTTATTCAATACAAAGGATAGTTGGTTGTATGTCAAATGTGTGCCTCCTTGGCAAATTGGTATGATTGATAACCCTTGTGCTAACCCTCATGCTATGAGGATATGTTTGTTATTTGTCCTTCTCATATTTTTGCAAGGTTCGGATTCGAGGACGAATCCTTTTGAAGAGGGGGAGGATGATACGAGCATGATTAGCATGGGGCACATTAGGATAGGCTTCTACATATGGATGATAGCTTGGAGCCTGGAGGAAAGTCATGGAGCAATAAATATACAAGGTCATGGGCGACCAAGATGTCATTTGGACAATCAAGAAGGGCCTTTGTGGGTTATTACTAAAATAGTCACTTTTGGGCTATTTTTGTAATAGGCTATTTGTAAAAAGGCAAGGACTATAAATAGTTCCCTTAGCCATTTTCTTTACTTAGATTTTGGATGATTGAGTTGTCTTTAATAGACTTGATATTTGGTTACTCTAGGTTAGGGTAGTGATTGGGTTCAATTCCAATTATTAGCTTAGATCGAGTGATTAGGGTGGATTCCCGAATTGCTTGTGTTATCTTCTTCGCTTGATTAATCATCGAGTTATCATATTGTGGATTTAATTGGTTTTTCATGCATTTGATTGAGTTCTTTTCTCCCTTGGTTTAATTGTTGTTTCAATTGAGTCTTTCTTTCTTCACTTCTCATCTCTTATTTCTCAACTATCCTTTAATTTTGTTGTTTAATTCCGTGTTTTCGCTATCGATTTTAGTCACTTGATTGAGGCCGTTATCATCGGCAGTCCACACACATGCACCACGTTCCGTCTTTTTGGGCATTAATAGCACTGGAACCGCACACGGACTCATGCTTTCCTTGACATACACTTTGTTGAGGAGCTCCTCAACTTGACGTTGCAATTCCTTGGTGTCCGTAGGGTTGCTCCTATAAGCCGACTTGTTTGGCAATTGTGATCCCGGCACAAAGTCAATTTGGTGCTCAATTCCCCGAAGCGGGGGCAATCCTTGCGGAAGTTCCTTAGGAAATACATCCTCATAATCCTGCAACACACAAGAAATCAAAGGGGAAATGAAAGAATTAGTGGGGTTAGTATTAAAACAATGAGACATAGGCGTGTCCTCATCATGATCCACGAAGAGTTCCTTCTTCCTAACCAACATCACCATGTTTTCCGTCCCCTTTGCCGTTGAGGCAGCCTTGGATGACCCCATTGCCCACCTACGGAATTCCCTCCCTTCTCTCCCTTTTCGGATTCCTTTCCCTTTTCCTTCAATTCTCTCATCCTTTGATGCCACTCATTTACTTGGGAAGGCGAAAGAGGATGAAGTGTAACCTTTCGACCATCCTTCTCAAGTGTATATCGATTGGACCTCCCATCGTGTTTGGTAGACCTATCATATTGCCAAGGTCTACCTAGCAACAAGTGACATACTTGCATTGGTATCACGTCACAAAGCACTTCATCGTGGTAGTTTCCCACCTTAAACCGTATCACACATTGCCTTGCGACCCTTAATTCACCACAATCATTCAACCATTGTAACTTGTAAGGACTAGTGTGCAGGGTATTTGGTAATTTCAAGAAATTTACCATAGCATTACTTACAACATTTGTACAACTACCACTATCGATTACCAAGGTACACACACTCCCCTTTACAAAACATTTAGTATGGAATAGATTTTCCCTTTGGCTTGGGTCATCTATTGCCTTACTAATCATGACGCGCCTAACCACAATGTTTGGAACCACACACTCCCCTTCTTACGGATAAACATCTTCACCATCATCACCATCATCTTCATGTGGTCCATCCTCGGCTTCCTCTTCATCTTGAGGCTCGGCCTCATCTTCTCCCCATTTGGGGCCCACCTCCTCACCAAGGTAATACAATCTCCCATCCCGTAGGATCACATTGCGTCGGTTTGGACACTCATTGGCCTTATGCCCCCAACCTTGGCACTTGAAACATTGGAATCCCTTTGGGTTAGGATACTTGTGAGCCTCCGGTTTCGGTGGAATTTTATGGACTGTTTTGGGCTCGGGCAGCCTTGTAGTGGCGGGTTGGTCCTTGTTTTTTGGGCCAGCCCGAGGGGGGATTGTCCCCTTGCCTTGAAATATGATCTCTCCTTAAGTTCCCTTTCAATCTCAAGAGCCGCTTGGAAAATACCGTCAACGGTTTCAAACTTGTGAAGTGTTAAATGAGTAGAGATCTCTTTGTTCAACCCACACTTGAACCAGATGATGTCATGACTGATTTGTTCCCCACGATGATCAAGTTTCAACATGAGTTGTTGAAACTCATCAAAATATGCCATCACACTCTTGTTACCTTGATGCAAGTCGTACAATCTAGCAAACAACTCTTGGCGATATCTCTCGGGAAGGTATCGTTGCCTCATCAAGTACCTCAACCGATACCAAGGTGGTGGCTGTCCATCAATTAGTTCATTACCAAACCGCTTGGCATACTCCCACCAAGTGTTAGCATAACCCTCAAAATGAGCTATAGCATAGCATCCCTTCTTTTCTTCAGAGATATCATTAACTTGGAAAACTTTGTCACGAGCCGATTCCCAAGCTAAGTAGGCCTCGGGGTCACTTTCACCTTTAAAGATGGGTAGGTTCAACTTGATGGTGTTGATGCCTATATCTCTCTCTTGGTGTCAGTTTCCCCTTTCTCCATACCCTCGGTATCTCCTTGGATCTCCACGACCCACTCTTACCTCCTCCTCCCTCATGTAAGCATCATCAAAGGCTTCATATCCTTCATACTCCTCTCTACCGTATCCTTCAAAGGGGGCTGGCCGGTTTCGGGCATTTTGGACTTGATGTGGAGGAATTGGATTTTATGGTCTTTGGTTTAATGGATCTTGGAATGGAGGGTTCGGATTTTGTGGGGGTACTTGATGTCCAAATCCCTCTTGTGGAACTTGAGGAGTTTGGAAATGTATTAGTCTAGTAGGGTCACGGTTTGGAGGGAAAAGAGTGGTTTGGCTTGAGGCATTTAGTGGAGCTTGAGGTACATTTAGCATTTGGTGCAATGTGTCGGGGGTGATGGTTGCGGAAGAAGTTCTATCATGCCCATTGGTAGATACATGTAGGGGAGTAGAAGGACGAGAGTTCCTTTGGCTCTCCACTTGTTCTAATCTCCCACTAATAGTTGACACTTCTCCCTTTATTGCTGCCAAATCCCCTCTCACGGCCCCAAATTCCGTATTCAACCTTTCAAGTGTCCGGGTAACGGCCTCAAGAGTGACCCTCATAGAGTCAAGTGCATTAGTATCCACGTTATGGGACGTGGTCCCTTCCATTTTCAAGGTATTATTCTCTTTGGATCACCACACGCTTGAGTTCCACAAGTGTTGTAAATTGGCTAGTAACCGTGAATCCTTTAAGGTATGAGTAAGCTCTTATCCGGAGTGGATTCTTGTTTGAAGACTCAAAGAATTCTTGTCGGACTAGAACTAAAAACAGAAACGTATTCAAAAGATAAAAGGCACTCAAGTAATCGTTGACACGAACAAACGGATTCAAAGGACTAATCGACAACCTAGTAGGAATATACTAGTTTGTTAATTAGTTCTAGAACCAAGTAAGGGAAACCAAGAATCAACAATTAGCAACTAGAAGAATATGCAAAGTTGAGCTTATAGTGACGTGGCAGCATGTAAGTGGTCCCACACGTTTTTGCTTCTTCTTTTTTTTTTTTTTTTTGTCTCAAATCTGAAATTTTCAATACTCACACAACTTGTTATAGATGACAATGTGTTTTGGAGGGAAAGTAAAAGTCTTGTAGTCTTTCAACCTTTCAAACTCAAAAAGGTAAGATTTGACTATGGTAATCCCACAAAACAAGGTTCTGTGTTTTAAGGAAAAGTGGTTGTCAAGTCTTGGAAGAGATGTGTGCAAGTCTTCTCACCAACAACTCTATGACTTTTGTCTTACAACATGAACTAAACTTTCGACAAGATGAACAAGCTTATAAGATGAACACCTCAACAATACCAACAACCCTTCAAGAACACAACATCAACTTCTTTAAGCATACAACACAAAACCAACAATTGTCATCAACAACATACAACCGACGGTCCACCTTTCAAGTTACCACAACAATGGTCAATATTTTAAGCTCAACTTTTAGATATAGACTCTTTAGTGTTGGTGAGAAAGAAAACAACACTAGAAACACACTAAACAAGTAAAATAACACCTAGATCTATACACATAACATCATTCTCGGCCAAGACAACAATGGACTGATTTTCTCTTTTCTCTTTTTCTTTTGGCCGTGAGCAAGCCCAAGATGGGTAGTGTTGGAACACAACCGGTCTTGCTTTGATACCAAATGATACAAGATCGAGTCCACAATATGAATATTTCAGCAACAACAAGAAGAAGACCCAAGAAACACAAGATTAACAAGTTAAACAACAATGCTAGTGAATTGAAAGAGCTCCACACGGCTTCACTAGACTTCAAGATCTCAAACACAACAACAACAAGATAATAAAAAGATAGTTAACTTGACATATAATATTCAAGAGACTAAGAACCCTAACATCAAGAAAGGACCCTAAGACTAATGAATATAAACACCAAGTTCTTACTTAGACCAAGAGGAACTCAATTACCTCAAGATCCTTGTTTCTAGCCAAAATACAACACAAGTGTCTCTCTTCTTGTGGGCTGTTTTGAGAGAGAGAGAGAACCTAAAAATATTACAAGTCTTGTGATTCAAAATATGAAATGGAAGAACCACTCAAATAACTCTAATATGTTCTATTTATATTACAAGGCAAAATGAAGCAAAATGACTAGCTTGCCTTTGTCTAGGCTGCCGCCCCTTGGAGCGTAAGTTTATTACACATCAAGGTACCACTTCACACTTAAAAACATTTAGATCCTTTGGAGGCTCAATGACCAACTCACACACGGCCATTTGCATGAAAAAGGCTTGGAGTTTTTGTAATTCCCGAGCTTGGCTTCGTGTGAAAGGTCGTGTACTTGTGGAGCTTGTCCCACCCGTATCAGTTTCTTTCTCACCAACACTAATGCTGTCTAGATCTAAAGTTGAGCTCATAATATTGGCCATTGTTGTGGTGACTTGAACTTGGACCGTTGTTGTACCTTGTTGATGACCATTGGTGGCTTTTGTGTTATGTTCTTGAAGAAGTTGATGTTGTGTTCTTGAAGGTTGTTGTGGTGTTCATCTTGTTCTTCATCTATTCTTACAACTTAAGACAACAAAAGTATAAAATAGATCCAAAAGGTTGTAAGACAAAAGTTATAAAGTTGTTGATGAGAAGACTTGCACACATCACTTTCTAGACTTGACAACCACTTTTCCTTAAAACACGGAACCTTGTTTTGTGGGATTAGTATAGTCAAATCTTACCTTTTGAGTTTGAAAAGTTGAAAAAGAGTACAAGACTTTACCTTCCCTCCAAAACCATTGTCATCTATTACAAGTTGTGTGAATCTGAAATTTCAGAATTATGACAAAAAAAATAAAAAAAATCGTGTGGGCCCAAGACCAATTAATAAGCTCAACTTTGGATATTATTCTAGTTGCTAATTGTTGATTCTTGGTTTCCTTACTTGGTTCTAGAACTAATTAACAAACTAGTACATTCCTACTAGGTTGTCAATTAGTCCTTTGAATCCGTTTGTTCGTGTCAACGATTACTTGAGTGCCTTTTTATCTTTTGAACACGTTGCTGTTTTTGGTTCTAGTCCGACAAAGATTCTTTGAGTTTTCAAACAAAAATCCACTCCGGATAAGATCTTACTCATACCTTAAAGAATTCACGGGTTACTGGCCAATCTACAACACTTGTGGAACTCAATTGTGAGGTGATCTAAAGAGTGTAATACCTTGGCAATGGAAGGGACCACGTCCCAAAATATGGATAATAATGCTCTTGACTCTATGAGGGTCACTCTTGAGGCCGTTACCCGAACACTTGAAAGGTTGAATACGGAGTTTGGGGCCGTGAGAGGGGATTTGGCAGCAACCAAGGGAGAAGTGTCGACTATTAGTGGGAGATTAGAACAAGTGGAGAGTCAAAGGAACTCTCACCCTTCTACTCCTCTACATGTTTCTACCAATGGGCATGATAGAACTTCCTCCGCAACCATCACTCCCGAAACATTGCACCAGATGCTAAATACAACTCAAGCTCCACTAAATGCCGCAAGCCAAACCACTCTTTTCCTTCCAAACCGAGACCCCACTAGACCAATGCAATCCCAAACTCCTCAAGTCCCACAAGAGGGATTTGGACGTCAAGTACCTCCGCCAAATATGAATCCTCCATTCCGAGCTCTATTAAATCAAAGACCACCACCTCCACAAAACCCAATTCCTCCAAATCAAGTCCAAAATGCCCAAAACCGTCTAGCCCACTTTGAGGAATATGGTAGAGAGAAGTATAAAGGATATGGAGCCTTTGATGATGCTTACATGAGGAAGGAGGAGATGAGAGGGCGTCATGGAGATCCAAGGAGATACCGAGGGTATGGAGAAAGGGGAAACCGACACCAAGAGAGAGATGTAGGCATCAACACCATCAAGTTGAACCTACCCATCTTTAAAGGTGAAAGTGACCCCGAGGCCTACTTAGCTTGGGAATCGACTTGTGACAGTTTTCCAAGTTAATGATATCTCGGAAGAAAAGAAGGGTTGTTATGCTATAGCTCATTTTGAGGGTTATGCTAACACTTGGTGGGAGTATGTCAAGCGGTTTGGTAATGAACTAATTGATGGGCAGCCACCACCGTGGTATTGGTTGAGGTACTTGATGAGGCAATAATACCTTCCCGAGAGATATCGCCATGAGTTACTTGCTAGATTGTACGGGGCTTGCGTCAAGGTAACAAGAGTGTGATGGCATATTTTGATGAGTTTCAACAACTCATGTTGAAACTTGATCATCGTGGGGAACAAATCAGTCACGACATAATCCGGTTCAAGTGTGGGTTGAACAAAGAGATCTCCACTTATTTAACACTTCACAAATTTGATACCGTTGATGATATTTTCCAAGCGGCTCTTGCGATTGAAAGGGAACTTAAAGAGAGATCATCTTTCAAGGCAAGGGGACAAGCCTCCTCGGGCTGGCCCAAAAACAAGGACCAACCCACCACTACAAGGCTGCCCGAGCCCAAAACAGTCCACAAATTTCCTCCAAAACTAGAGGCTCACAAGTATCCTAACCCAAAGGGATTCCAATGTTTAAAGTGCAAAGGTTGGGGGCATAAGGCCAATGAATGTCCAAACCGACGCAATGTGATCCTACGGGATGGGAGATTGTATTACCTTGGTGAGGAGGTGGACCATGAAAAGGGAGAAGATGAGGCCGAGCCTCAAGATGGAGAGGAAACCGATGATGGACCACATGATGATGATGGTGATGATGGTGAAGATGTTTATCCACAAGAAGGGGAGTGTGTGGTTCCAAACTTTGTGGTTAGGCGCGTCATGATTAGTAAGGCAATAGATCACACTTTGTGGTTAGGCGCGTCATGATTAGTAAGGCAATAGATGACACAAGCCAAAGGGAAAATCTATTCCATACTAAATGTCTTGTAAAGGGGAGTGTGTGTACCTTGGTGATCGATAGTGGTAGTTGTACAAATATTGTAAGTAATGCTATGGTAAATTTCTTGAAGTTACCAATTACCCCGCACACTAGTCCTTACAAGTTACAATGGTTGAATGATTGTGGTGAATTAAGGGTCGCAAGGCAATGTGTGATACGGTTTAAGGTGGGAAACTACCACGATGAAGTGCTTTGTGACATGATACCAATGCAAGCATGTCAGTTGTTGCTAGGTAGACCTTGGCAATATGATAGGTCTACTAAACACGATGGGAGGTCCAATCAATATACACTTGAGAAGGTTGGCCGAAAGGTTACACTTCATCCTCTTTCGCCTTCCCAAGTAAATGAGTGGCATCAAAGGATGAGAGAATTGAAGCAAAAGGGAAAAGAATCCGAAAAGGGAGAAAAGGGAGAAAATTTCGTAGGTGGGGCAGTGGGGGCATCCAAGGCTGCCCCAACGGCAACAGGGATGGAAAACATGGTGATGTTGGTTAGGAAGAAGTAACTCTTCGTGGATCATGATGAGGACACGCCTATGTTACTCTTGGCTCATTGTTTTAATACTAACCCCACTAATTCTTCCATTTCCCCTTTGATTTCTTGTGTATTGCAGGATTATGAGGATGTATTTCCTAAGGAACTTCTGCAAGGATTGCCCCCGCTTCGAGGAATTGAGCACCAAATTGACTTTGTGCCGGGATCATAATTGCCAAACAAGCCGGCTTATAGGAGCAACCCTACGGACACCAAGGAATTGCAACGTCAAGTTGAGGAGCTCCTCAACAAAGGGTAGTCAAGGAGAGCATGAGTCCGTGCGCGGTTCCGGTGGTATTAGTGCCCAAAAAAAGACGGAACATGGCGCATGTGTGTGGACTGCCGAGCCATCAACAAAATTACGGTAAAATATCGCCACCCTATTCCTCGGTTAGATGACATGCTAGATGAATTGAATGGTTCATGTTTGTTTTTCAAAATTGATTTAAGGAGTGGCTATCACCAAATAAGAATGCAATCCGGTGATGAATGGAAAACCTCCTTCAAGACCAAGTTTGGTCTCTATGAATGGATGGTTATGCCTTTCGGCCTAACAAACGCTCTGATACAAGATCAAGTCCACAACACACAATATGCAACAACCAGCCACGAAATCAGCCAACCAACACAAGATTAACAAGTTAAACAACAATGCTAGTGAATCGAAGGAGCCCCACACGGCTTCACTAGACTTCAAGATCTCAAACACAACAACAACAAGATAATAAAAAGATAGTTAACTTGACATATAATATTCAAGAGACTAAGAACCCTAACATCAAGAAAGGACCCTAAGACTAATGAATATAAACACCAAGTTCTTACTGTTGACACCCAATTTTGACCTCCCGATATCCTCCCAGACTGCTATTTTATCAAAAATGTTAGTTTTTTAAATATTATTTTTTTATCACGTAAGTTTTGACCTTTCGTAATTTTTAAGGCAGGCAATTTATTTTCAACATTTAATTTATATTCTTACATAATATATATAATTTACTAATTTAAATACAAAATTTTATATAATTTTATAAATATTTGTTAAGTTATTTCCGCGAATATGCATACTTATAATTTACAAACACGTAGTCTATTATTGTTATTATTTTATTATTATTATAGTATTATTTTAACATTCCTCAAAAGTTCGCTTGCCTAATTTGCAAATACATAATTTATTTCAATTTTTTTTATTATTCATCGCCAATTTCAAATAAAATACTACGTGTCCCTAATTTTTACTTACGTAATTTACTCATAATAATTTTATTGATATTGATTAACTTTATTATATTTTATTATATCTACCAATTTTATTAAATAAGCAGTCTAATTCAATTCAATTTATTTAAAATCTAGCCATTTTTTGTACCTAATTTGGTATCAATTTTTAACTTAAATTGATCTCAAATTGAAATTCAATTCAATCCCAATTTAAATAACTCAATTTTGACCCTTTTTGTAATTTTCAAATCCCAGCCGTTGATCAAGATTGATCCAACGGCTGAGATCAACCCCCCATTTTCTTTCCTTTTTCTAACAAAATAACCCCCCAAACCCTAACTCATCCTCACAACACACACATCAGCCGCACAAGACCCCTCCTCTCTCAACCCTCTCTCTCGTCTCCGATCTTCCTCCACACTGACACACACCCCTCAGCCGCACCTCTCTTTCTCGGAACTCTCTCTCTCTCTCAGACCCCCACGCCGGCGCTGGCGCCGGTGCCGCCCTCTCTCTGTCCCGATCACATCCATCACCCACCGCCGTAACCTCCCACCGGCGACCTCCGATCCACCGCACCTCCCTCTTATCCTCCTCTCTCACCCCAAAACTCTCTTCTCCTTCTCGATCTCCTCCCTTCCTATACACCTCTCTCTACCCGATCTCTCTTCTCCATCGATACTCTCTCCTCTCTCCTTCTCCAACCAACACCACCACGAGCCAACCTCGAGTCAACCTCGAACCCGCGAAACCCACACGCGCCGGCGAGCCCACAGCCGACACCAACCAACCACACTCTCAACTCCCCTCTTTCTCGCACCAGCCATCGCGGAGCTGCTCCGGTGAGGCCACCAACGACCTCCACGCCATCACCGATGGTACGGCAAACCACAGCGCTGTCTCCATCATCTCAATCTCCGTATCTCGCCGGAAACGTTAGAATGTTCGGGTTTGTATCCTTGTTTAATTTTATGTCAAATTATCATTCTTTGATAGATTCTTAGATCTGCAATTAACAAAGTTTGGTTGAGATTTTTGGTATGATTCCTTGTGATTTGTGTTTGTCAACTTGCCCAGACTATCATATGTCAAAAGCCCCAATTTGTATGAACTTTGATTATACCCTAATTCTTGATTGAGTACTGAGTTTGCAATTCTTAAAATCTTGGTTCTCTCTTTATTTGTTATTAGGAATTTGTTTTTACCATCGATGTGGTGTTGAGATTTAAGTTGGAATTGTGATCTTGTTACTATTCCTAATCATACGTTGTTAATTTTGATGCAAGCTCGAATTCTGGTGGATTGATATCAGTATGCCTGCAATTGATTTTTTCTCTCTTGATGGGATTATGACAGCTTCGTATATGAATATTTTGGTAATTTAGATCGGATTTGGTGTAGGTGATTTGATTTAAGAATTTCCTTATATGACTAATCGCCCTTATTATTTTTATCATTTTTGATTTTATAGGTTAAGTGTCAGCTCCTCCTCTTAATTTTAACAGATTTTTTACTTACCTATTTATGGTAAATTTGGCCCTTTATTCTGAATTGATTTAGTTTGTCTCTTTAAGGAAAGGATTTTCATTAATTGATTTTTGGGAATATTTCTTTTCCTTTTTCCTAATTGATATTTCGAAACTTTTTCCTTCCTTTAATTCTTTATAACCATGTGGCTATAAAAAATAGATTTTTTGCTCCTCACGGGGAGACTCTTAAGACTTCTCACCACGTATTTTTCTCTACACACATAAATATAAAACAAGTCTTATTTTTATTTTGGCTTGGAGAGGATCCATTCTTGGTTTGCTACATCAGTCCCTATTGCTACGGTGTGGTCTTCTTATTGTTATCTGTTTGCCTCTTGACTGGTATGTCCCTATCGAAGCATTTATATAATTTTTCTTCTTAAATGTAGCATTTTCTCCACTTTTGTGTTGCCTGCATGACTCTTCTACTATGTGAGATTGTTTGCTTCTTGAATTTGGTTTTGGTGGTGTTGGTATGCATAGCTACGTTTGACAGGTCTTTAACTAAAGGTGTTCGGGATAGCTGAAGAGTTGCCTGGGTATGGGAGGGTTTTGAAGGCTGTATCTTTCTTTCTTTATTTTCTTTCATCCGGTTGTAGTAATTATTGTATAAACTTTGCTAATGTAATAAAAGATTGGGATGCTATGGGGGTGGGGATTCTATGTGCTAAGTGTTTTATCGCTTAGAAACCATGCTTATAGGATCGTTCAAATAAATTTAATGTGTTAATTAAAATTATTTCATCACTTAGGCAATCATTCTAGGATAATTAATTAATTGTTTTATCACTTAGAAATCATGTTTTAGGATTTTTTAATCAACCTTCAATTAATTAAATTAATTTCGAGCATGTTGAATCTTATTAATAATGTGTTTAATTAATTCTGCACTTAAAATAATTTTCCAGCACGTGAAATCATATTCTAACATTCTTAAATAATTTTTCAGTACTAAAAAATCATTTTCCACATTTAAATAAGTTTTCCAACATTAAAAAATTGATTTCCGGCAATTTCAAATAATTTTCAGCATATTTAAATAAGTTTTCTAGCATGCCTAATCAATTTCCTAGCATTTTTAAATTCATTTCATCCTTTAAAATAATTTCCAGCATGTTAAAAAACTATTTTTTTTTAGCATATTAATCTAAGTTTCAGCACTTTTAATTAACTTCCAGCATTTTTATTAATTTTTCTGCAACTAAAAAAAAAATCAATTTCCAGCATATCTAATTAATTTTCAATATTTTTAATTAAGTTTCAGCACGTCCAACTTACTGTCTAACACTTTAAAATAATTTTCAGAATTTAAAACTAATTTCCAGCTTTTTTTAAAGTAATTTTCAGTCCTTTAAATTAATTTCTAGCATTCATAATTAATTTACAACATTTTTAATCTCGTGCAAGATCGGAATCAATTTTCAGCGTTTTCAATTTCCTATTAAATAATTTTCTGCATGCTTTAAATAATCTCTGTAATTAAATTAATTTCCTGCTTGTTTAAATTAACTTTCAGCATATTTAAATTAATTTTCTGCACACTTTAATTAATTTCTTGCATATACATTCTTAAGTTAATTTCTAGCACTTCAATTTAATTTCCGGCACCTTAATTAATACGTCTCGCCTAGAAATTATGTTTATAGGTTCCAATTACGTGAAATAAGTAATTGCTTTTCAGACATGTCAATCACCTAATCAATTTTAATCAAATAAGAGGCATATTTGAAACCATTACGTGCTACTTGCTAGTTCTATTTGCTTTGTGACATGAACCCCGAGTCTAATTAGGAAGCCTAGATTTTTCTTGTCCAGAACAAAATTCCAAAATAGATCGTCCAACGCCTCTTGGACATTAAGTCGGGGACGGGTAGGCATTTTAGGGAACGTTAGTTTTTTATCGTTTTACTTTAGTGCGCTTCTAGGCTTAATAACAACCTAATAACCAAATTAGGTGGGTAGATAGTCGAAAATGATGTAAGTCGCCTTGAGCTGAATATGACAATGCGATATGCGACATTGTCATTCGTTAATAAGCTGGGCGCTGATCCGAATAGGATAAAATCAATCCTTTGAATTAGCTTTCTTTTCTTTATTTTGAATGTTTGATTATTTGGGGTAATTTAGGCTTATTATTTAATAAATCTTTTGCTATATAAATTGTGTCCCTTCTGTTTTCTCGCTTATCTGATTCGTTATTTTTACTTATTTACGTATTTTACTACTTTATCACGTAGTTAATTATTAATTAGAAAATAATTAAGTTGTATGTTTAACTTGTTTATTTTATCTTTCAAATGCCTAGTTAATGCTAAGTTAATAAATAGACTTTTGCTTATCACGTAAGATCCCCCACGTAATATATGAATTCGGTCGGGACCCATATTTGTGGACCTCGAAAGGTGCCTAACACCTTCCTTTCGAGGTAACCTGAATCCTTACCCGAATTTCTGGTTGACATAGACTAATTAAAAAAAGTTCGTAATTTAGTCTAGAATGGTGCCCTAACGCACCTTAATTCGTTAGGTGGCGACTCTTCACCCTCTAAATCCCAAAAAGAGTTTGTCACGTCGAATCCCGCTTTTCGCGAGAAAAATGGGGCGCGACAGCATGGCGACTCTGCTGGGGAAGCTTAGGTTCTAACCAATACGAATTCTTGTGTTATGTGGGATTTTATGTTTTCTTTTCGTTTTTTTTAAAATTTTATGGTAATAGGACTTACATACTTCTTCCTTTGTTTGTTTTCTTAAATGATTAATTTGACGCCTTAGTTAATTTTATTTATTTTATTCTTTGAGTCATTTATTCTACCATGTTTATCTCCCTCCCTTTTTCATTTATTCATTTTCGTGAATATTTGATATATATTTTTCATGTTTAATTTATGTTCTTTTTCTTCATTATGTGGCTTATATCGTGTGTTACTTTTCTTATGTTCGCTTATTTACTTGTTTTTATCATATTGCTGCTTTTAATAAATTGTGTATTTGTTATCGCTTTATTTACATGCTATGTGTTTATTGCTTTAGTTTAATTTTTATCCCGCTTATACCTTCTTCCCCTTGGAACCTTCTTTCTTTCCTTTTAAGAACGGTTGCGTGGTTGCACGGACGTTCATTCCTAAAACACCCTTGCGGGAAATGCCTCGTGGATTGGTCGATCAGCGGTGCGTCGACAGTCATAAGCTTTCCCACTCTCAAGTTGTCCACTTGAGGGAACCGTGTCATGAAACTATTCTTGTTCTTTAGATCGTGGCTGCGTGTTCTTTTACTAAAGAATATGCATCTCATTCAGCCTGGAATGTCTTGGCACCTTGATGCGTTGAATGTTAATTAGTGAAACCTAGTCCCAAGTCCAAAGGAGGTTCATGCCCCAAAAGGACGCATAATCTTATTTGTTATGTGTCAATTTCTGTATTTTGTGTGCTAATATCTTGCCTATCTTGTATCTTAGTTATTCCTTACTCTTAGAATCCGTTAGTCTTAGATTTCCGTACTCTTAAAACTCCTATCCTGTTATGTTACCTTTATTCCTTTAGGCCTGAATCATACCATTTTATGGCCTAGTCAAAAACCTCCTTCCATCTATCTTCATAGCTCGATTTCATACTCTAAAGTATCCTTTAGCATCCTTTAGCATACTTATCGTCTCGTGAATCGGTCTTTTCCTCGATAGGATGCTCTAGATTATTTCTCGTCCTTTATGGTTAATTCGTTCTTTTAGGACACTCTTACGCAACATTTTCAATAATAAAATACCATGGTGTTCACCATAACTCTTGACAATTATTGTTCCCGTATTCGTGCCATACTCTAGCTTTCCCAACTTTTAAGTCATATAGAGCTCTCATAACTCCTATTCATTTTGAATGAGCATAACTCAAATGTCTTACTCCATGACATTACTCATAGACATTCTATTGTCGTGCGTTTTTACTAATCATAAGTCCTTTCTTCTAAGGTTGACTAAAGTTGAACATCAAGAATGGTCAGTCAAGCAATGTTTATCAATCTTGCCAACAGTGAAGCTGAGCGTAGGAGTTCGGGTTTGCACCAAGGCAAGCTTACTCCCTTTGAGTCAAGCATCATGAGTATGGAAAGGAAAATTGAGAGAATCAGAGGAATAATGACTAATCTCCGAGGTTCATCTGATATGCCATCAGACTTCCCAGAGCCATTATCCGAAATTGACTTCATTGCTCCTATTTGCACTATGGAGTCTCCTATAGTGACGACCTCACCTATGCCTAATTGTGATGCACAAGTATCTTCGAGTTTGTACTCAGTCGCACTGCAGAAAACACTCAATGGGTTGACAGAAATGGGCAAGGAAACAGAAGGAAGGATTTCTAACCATAAGGCAGGGTCATCTCAACAGCTTGAGATGGATAAGTTATACAAATCAGGAGAAGAAAATAAGAATAGAGTTGGAGACTTGAACTTTCCATTATATGACGGGTTTGGCGATCCTCATTCCCATTTGAAAGCATACCTGGATGAGTTAGCAGTTATAGGGCAAAGTGATGGTCTTAAGATGAGACTTTTTGTCAGTTCACTTACAGGTCTAGCATTGATGTGGTACGCCTCTATACAAGCAAGTGGGTTTCTTGGGACAACTTGGCAAATGACTTTATTGGGCGGTTCGACAATAGGCTAAAGAGGAAGTTCATAGGTGAAACTCTAATGCATGACAAGGTTGGTTTGGTTGAGCCACAATTCAGGAATAAGGGAAAGGCAATTATCAATGAGGCATCAAAGCCTCCAAAGCCCGAAGTGAGAAAATACCAAGCTATGACTCTCTTAGATGAACCACCTTCAATCACTTTTGAAATGTTGAGGCCACATGGTATATTGCAGCCTAAGCATTTTGTTTCTTATTGCCCTTCAAGTCCTTTCTTTGATCCCAAAAAACGTTGTGCCTTCCATTCTGGCATGCCTGGTCATGACACAGATGAATGCCGCCAATTGAAGAGAGAACTACAAAATTTGATAAGCGAGGGGAAGATAGTAAAGAAAAGTCGCCCTCAACTGATATGGTATCCGTCTCCAGAAATCACTCCATCACCAAATTACCCCTATTACCCTCAATCTTCCACAAAACCTCATCCTCAAACTGTTTGGTACCCACCTCCATCCATTGCTCCAACATCAAAATACATTCCCATGTCTTATCCAAATCCACCAACAAATCAACGATCCAATCAATTTGTTAAACCTCCAGTCAAGTTGCAGAAAAATCCACCAAAACAATACACTCCTCTAGCTGAACCCATAACTCAGTTGTATGAAAGACTCAGAGAAGCCGGCTACATCACACCCATCCCTGCCGTACCTATTAACACTCAGTCAAAACGATACAATCCTGATAAGGTTTGCGCCTACCACTCGGGGATGAAAGGGCATCCCACAGAGGCGTGTTTTGCTTTGAAGGACAAGATTCAAGCGATGATTGATACCAAGATCATAACTGTAGCAGGGTTAAAGCTCAGTGTTGATTAGCTTCCTAAGCATGATTGACACCTGTTTGGCACTGATGAAGAGGATATCACGTTCGGACTCTCAAGCATTTGAAATTACTTTAAGCTGTGCATCCTTGGAATAACATGGACTCTCTTTTATGCTTTCCTTTTATGTAATTGGAACTACGTTTGACCTGATTCCCCTATAAGAGGGATACGTAGGCGCTCATTTAATGGGTTCGGTCTCATTATAATAAAATCTTCTTTCCCCCCTGTTTTATTACTTTGTATGAAGTTGGAAGGATTAACGATGATATCAATCACAAAGGATGTTTTAAAAATCAACACTTATGATGTTCAACATAGGTCGACCTTGTTCATTCCCCTAACTTCCTTATTTTCTTTACAACTACAATTTCAAATTCAATATCATGTTAATCTCTCCAAAGCGTAAGTTCTTCCACTAGAGTCTGTCTTGTGCGTTAGAAGCCCAAATCTCTACACTCAGATCATTTATTAAGTCATAGTCTTCATCCTAGAATGTCTTCTATTTATATTAAACTTATTTGTGCTATGTGGTAACTTTTGTTTGATTTATTCATTTTTAAAGGTTGTCTAGCATTTGAACATCGACTCAACTGAAAATCTGCAAATATGACAAATATGCTCAATATCCAGAACAATTCCAGCCTTCTTTCTTCTCGTCCAATGCAAACCCCTATTCGGATTGTGTCTCCTTATTCTCGCCTTACTCATACGCCCTCTCAACAGTTGCCTTCAACACACACCACTTTTGGAAATGAGAGAGTTGATTTAGATGCACGGCAGCAAAAGCTTCATGACTTAGAAAAGAAGTTGGAGGAGAATCTACGCTCCAAAGGTATTCATGACTTGAGGTATGAGAAACTATGTCTACATCCAAGGGTTGAGTTACCTCCAGGATACAAAGTCCCAAAATTCAACATGTTTGATGGGCATGGAGACCCAATTACACATCTAAAGGACTATTGCGGTAGATTAGTTGGCATAGGGAAAAATGAGGCCCTCCTGATGAGATTATTTATTCAAAGTTTGTCAGGGATAGCACTCACCTGGTTCGCCAGACAAGACTTTGACAAATGGCGTACATGGGAAGACATGGCACAAAACTTCGTAGGACAATATAAGTTCAACATCACAGTTGATCCGACAATGTGGGATTTGCTCGAAGTAAAGAGAATGACTCACGAATATTTTGAGGAATATGCAGTTCGATGGAGATTGGAAGCTTCTAAGATACGTCCTTCTGTGCCTGAAGAAGAGTTGGTTCAAACTTTCATTAGGTCGCTGGATGGAATATACTATCAAAAATTGTGCTTCTTAAGCAGTCACAGTTTTGAGAGTCTGATTTCAATCGGAAAAAAGCTAGAATACGGTATCCGAACAGGGAGAATTATTGATGTGTCTGCAATGCCAACTATTTTTCAAGCATCAAAAAGTCCATTTGAGGGAGAAGAAGAGGATTTATCATCTCAGACACAGTGCTATCAGAATAATGAAGAAGCCCTTGTTGTGTTTGAATCTCGACATGAGCATCCCGAACCTTATGATTCACAAGATTCTCAATGCGAGGCTTATCAGATTCAACCCTACTCTTTTCAGCAAAATTTTCAAGATGAGGTGTATCATACGCAATCCAACCTTCAACATCAGTCTTACCCGACACAAGGTGATTTTTATCGACCAAAGAGAATGAAGCCTCGTACTTTTACTCCTTTGACTGAGCCATTGGCGAACATATTTGAAAGATTGAGGGTCCAAGGTATTGTGCAACCAAGAAGAGGATGGATTCCTGAGTATCCATCTTCTAACTTTGACCCATCTAAAAACTGTGCCTATCACTCAAATATACAAGGCCATGATATTGAGGAATGTTCAGCACTAAGGCATAAAATTCAGAATCTGATTGAAAAGGGGGAGATAAAAGTGCAGCGAGGCCCAATAAGTAACATCTACAAACCCATCACTACAGGAAATGTCATTGTTCAAGGTGATCCAACAAAAATATTTCCTAGACGTTCGCGAAGGAAGCGCAAAGCCCATCACATGGATTGATAGGACAGACCATCATCATACCGTCATTTTTCTATTTATCCGCCTTGTGGCTAATAACATTTTCTTGCTTTATCTATCTGTTCCTTGTAATCTGAACTACGTTTGACCTGATTTCCATTTGGATACGTAGGCAGTCCATTATTGGACCCGGTCTCAATCTAATAAGAATTTTCTTTTCCCTCTATTTCCAATTTAAACACTTCGCTCAAATTCAAATCCAAATACCAGGCTAATAGGCCCGACTCTTGAGCATATAAAGACAGATTCGAATTGAAATCACGATGTTCATTATGTAAGGCAACCATTTCTTTTGAACTAATATTTTCATTGGAGTGAAGCAGGAATATAAGACTCCAAAAGTCAAAACTGGGGCAGAATTTTTGAGGAAACCTCAAAAATTCCACAAGGAAACAGTATGTCAATTCACAAGGACGTGCGAAAGGCATTTTTTATTCTAAACTGGGGCAGAAATTTTTGAGAAGCTCTCAAAAATTTCACCATAAAGAATAGAAGCCTCAATATCTGAGATCAAAATAATGACGAGGAGACAAGCCAAGCAAAGGTATGGGTCAACCTTACTTTTCGACTTACAATTTTTCTTTGAGTGCAGATAGCAAGTACAAACGCAGCCACAGCCTTGCAACATCATCAAAGGAATCCCAAACTATATTCTCAATCTGGAAAAGAAGCTAAGTTTTCCTATTTTCTTTAACTTTGACAACAATATATGGCATTAATAATTCAACATCAAACCTAGCATTGGGATCCCCGCAGGACCTTAAAACGGCAATGGGCTCCCCGCAGGACCTTAAAACGGCAATGGGCTCCCCGCAGGACCTTAAAACGGCAATGGGCTCCCCGCAGGACCTTAAAACGGCAATGGACTCCCCGCAGGACCTTAAAAAAGCAATGGGCTCCCCGCAGGACCTTAAAACGGCATTGGGCTCCCCGCAGGACCTTAAAATAGTATTGGGCTCCCCGCAGGACCTTAAAACGGCATTGGGATCCCCGCAGGACCTTAAAACGGCAATGGGCTCCCCGCAGGACCTTAAAACGGCAATGGGTTCCCCGCAGGACCTTAAAACAGCAATGGGCTCCCCGCAGGACCTTAAAACGATATTGGGCTCCCCGCAGGACCTTAAAACGGCAATGGGCTCCCCGCAGGACCTTAAAACGACATTGGGCTCCCCGCAGGACCTTAAAATAGTATTGGGCTCCCCGCAGGACCTTAAACGGCATTGGGATCCCCGCAGGACCCTAAAACGGCATTGGGTTCCTCGCCGGACTTTAACGCTATTGATTTTCCTGTCAAGCTTTAAAACAAGCTACTATTGATTTCTCGTTAAAAGCAAGACGACTAAGCAATTCTCTCTTTCCGCTTCTGAAACATAATTCTTCATCTCAATCATAGTCAAATTTCACATTTCAAAGCTACTTCTACTCCAATCTCGCCAACTCGTGCAATCTTTATTCAAAATCCACATTCGTCAATCTTCTATAGGAATCTCATTCGTTCCTAAGTCTAGAACTCACACGGCCTGATTCTCTCAAAACCAGAGATATGTAGGCGATTTGAAACCAAGTCTCGACCACATACCCTTTTAATAAACCTCTCTCGCTTTTTGAATCCAGCGAACCATCCTATCGGTCAGACAAAATTGGCTACTCAGTCAACGTTCGTTACTTGACAATTCTTTCATCATTCCCAAGCAACGAAGGGGCAGCTGTTGACACCCAATTTTGACCTCCCGATATCCTCCCAGACTGCTATTTTATCAAAAATGTTAGTTTTTTAAATATTATTTTTTTATCACGTAAGTTTTGACCTTTCGTAATTTTTAAGGCAGGCAATTTATTTTCAACATTTAATTTATATTCTTACATAATATATATAATTTACTAATTTAAATACAAAATTTTATATAATTTTATAAATATTTGTTAAGTTATTTCCGCGAATATGCATACTTATAATTTACAAACACGTAGTCTATTATTGTTATTATTTTATTATTATTATAGTATTATTTTAACATTCCTCAAAAGTTCGCTTGCCTAATTTGCAAATACATAATTTATTTCAATTTTTTTTATTATTCATCGCCAATTTCAAATAAAATACTACGTGTCCCTAATTTTTACTTACGTAATTTACTCATAATAATTTTATTGATATTGATTAACTTTATTATATTTTATTATATCTACCAATTTTATTAAATAAGCAGTCTAATTCAATTCAATTTATTTAAAATCTAGCCATTTTTTGTACCTAATTTGGTATCAATTTTTAACTTAAATTGATCTCAAATTGAAATTCAATTCAATCCCAATTTAAATAACTCAATTTTGACCCTTTTTGTAATTTTCAAATCCCAGCCGTTGATCAAGATTGATCCAACGGCTGAGATCAACCCCCCATTTTCTTTCCTTTTTCTAACAAAATAACCCCCCAAACCCTAACTCATCCTCACAACACACACATCAGCCGCACAAGACCCCTCCTCTCTCAACCCTCTCTCTCGTCTCCGATCTTCCTCCACACTGACACACACCCCTCAGCCGCACCTCTCTTTCTCGGAACTCTCTCTCTCTCTCAGACCCCCACGCCGGCGCTGGCGCCGGCGCCGCCCTCTCTCTGTCCCGATCACATCCATCACCCACCGCCGTAACCTCCCACCGGCGACCTCCGATCCACCGCACCTCCCTCTTATCCTCCTCTCTCACCCCAAAACTCTCTTCTCCTTCTCGATCTCCTCCCTTCCTATACACCTCTCTCTACCCGATCTCTCTTCTCCATCGATACTCTCTCCTCTCTCCTTCTCCAACCAACACCACCACGAGCCAACCTCGAGTCAACCTCGAACCCGCGAAACCCACACGCGCCGGCGAGCCCACAGCCGACACCAACCAACCACACTCTCAACTCCCCTCTTTCTCGCACCAGCCATCGCGGAGCTGCTCCGGTGAGGCCACCGACGACCTCCACGCCATCACCGGTGGTACGGCAAACCACAGCGCTGTCTCCATCATCTCAATCTCCGTATCTCGCCGGAAACGTTAGAATGTTTGGGTTTGTATCCTTGTTTAATTTTATGTCAAATTATCATTCTTTGATAGATTCTTAGATCTGCAATTAACAAAGTTTGGTTGAGATTTTTGGTATGATTCCTTGTGATTTGTGTTTGTCAACTTGCCCAGACTATCATATGTCAAAAGCCCCAATTTGTATGAACTTTGATTATACCCTAATTCTTGATTGAGTACTGAGTTTGCAATTCTTAAAATCTTGGTTCTCTCTTTATTTGTTATTAGGAATTTGTTTTTACCATCGATGTGGTGTTGAGATTTAAGTTGGAATTGTGATCTTGTTACTATTCCTAATCATACGTTGTTAATTTTGATGCAAGCTCGAATTCTGGTGGATTGATATCAGTATGCCTGCAATTGATTTTTTCTCTCTTGATGGGATTATGACAGCTTCGTATATGAATATTTTGGTAATTTAGATCGGATTTGGTGTAGGTGATTTGATTTAAGAATTTCCTTATATGACTAATCGCCCTTATTATTTTTATCATTTTTGATTTTATAGGTTAAGTGTCAGCTCCTCCTCTTAATTTTAACAGATTTTTTACTTACCTATTTATGGTAAATTTGGCCCTTTATTCTGAATTGATTTAGTTTGTCTCTTTAAGGAAAGGATTTTCATTAATTGATTTTTGGGAATATTTCTTTTCCTTTTTCCTAATTGATATTTCGAAACTTTTTCCTTCCTTTAATTCTTTATAACCATGTGGCTATAAAAAACAGATTTTTTGCTCCTCACGGGGAGACTCTTAAGACTTCTCACCACGTATTTTTCTCTACACACATAAATATAAAACAAGTCTTATTTTTATTTTGGCTTGGAGAGGATCCATTCTTGGTTTGCTACATCAGTCCCTATTGCTACGGTGTGGTCTTCTTATTGTTATCTGTTTGCCTCTTGACTGGTATGTCCCTATCGAAGCATTTATATAATTTTTCTTCTTAAATGTAGCATTTTCTCCACTTTTGTGTTGCCTGCATGACTCTTCTACTATGTGAGATTGTTTGCTTCTTGAATTTGGTTTTGGTGGTGTTGGTATGCATAGCTACGTTTGACAGGTCTTTAACTAAAGGTGTTCGGGATAGCTGAAGAGTTGCCTGGGTATGGGAGGGTTTTGAAGGCTGTATCTTTCTTTCTTTATTTTCTTTCATCCGGTTGTAGTAATTATTGTATAAACTTTGCTAATGTAATAAAAGATTGGGATGCTATGGGGGTGGGGATTCTATGTGCTAAGTGTTTTATCGCTTAGAAACCATGCTTATAGGATCGTTCAAATAAATTTAATGTGTTAATTAAAATTATTTCATCACTTAGGCAATCATTCTAGGATAATTAATTAATTGTTTTATCACTTAGAAATCATGTTTTAGGATTTTTTAATCAACCTTCAATTAATTAAATTAATTTCGAGCATGTTGAATCTTATTAATAATGTGTTTAATTAATTCTGCACTTAAAATAATTTTCCAGCACGTGAAATCATATTCTAACATTCTTAAATAATTTTTCAGTACTAAAAAATCATTTTCCACATTTAAATAAGTTTTCCAACATTAAAAAATTGATTTCCGGCAATTTCAAATAATTTTCAGCATATTTAAATAAGTTTTCTAGCATGCCTAATCAATTTCCTAGCATTTTTAAATTCATTTCATCCTTTAAAATAATTTCCAGCATGTTAAAAAACTATTTTTTTTTAGCATATTAATCTAAGTTTCAGCACTTTTAATTAACTTCCAGCATTTTTATTATTTTTTCTGCAACTAAAAAAAAAATCAATTTCCAGCATATCTAATTAATTTTCAATATTTTTAATTAAGTTTCAGCACGTCCAACTTACTGTCTAACACTTTAAAATAATTTTCAGAATTTAAAACTAATTTCCAGCTTTTTTTAAAGTAATTTTCAGTCCTTTAAATTAATTTCTAGCATTCATAATTAATTTACAGCATTTTTAATCTCGTGCAAGATCGGAATCAATTTTCAGCGTTTTCAATTTCCTATTAAATAATTTTCTGCATGCTTTAAATAATCTCTGTAATTAAATTAATTTCCTGCTTGTTTAAATTAACTTTCAGCATATTTAAATTAATTTTCTGCACACTTTAATTAATTTCTTGCATATACATTCTTAAGTTAATTTCTAGCACTTCAATTTAATTTCCGGCACCTTAATTAATACGTCTTGCCTAGAAATTATGTTTATAGGTTCCAATTACGTGAAATAAGTAATTGCTTTTCAGACATGTCAATCACCTAATCAATTTTAATCAAATAAGAGGCATATTTGAAACCATTACGTGCTACTTGCTAGTTCTATTTGCTTTGTGACATGAACCCCGAGTCTAATTAGGAAGCCTAGATTTTTCTTGTCCAGAACAAAATTCCAAAATAGATCGTCCAACGCCTCTTGGACATTAAGTCGGGGACGGGTAGGCATTTTAGGGAACGTTAGTTTTTTATCGTTTTACTTTAGTGCGCTTCTAGGCTTAATAACAACCTAATAACCAAATTAGGTGGGTAGATAGTCGGAAATGATGTAAGTCGCCTTGAGCTGAATATGACAATGCGATATGCGACATTGTCATTCGTTAATAAGCTGGGCGCTGATCCGAATAGGATAAAATCAATCCTTTGAATTAGCTTTCTTTTCTTTATTTTGAATGTTTGATTATTTGGGGTAATTTAGGCTTATTATTTAATAAATCTTTTGCTATATAAATTGTGTCCCTTCTGTTTTCTCGCTTATCTGATTCGTTATTTTTACTTATTTACGTATTTTACTACTTTATCACGTAGTTAATTATTAATTAGAAAATAATTAAGTTGTATGTTTAACTTGTTTATTTTATCTTTCAAATGCCTAGTTAATGCTAAGTTAATAAATAGACTTTTGCTTATCACGTAAGATCCCCCACGTAATATATGAATTCGGTCGGGACCCACATTTGTGGACCTCGAAAGGTGCCTAACACCTTCCTTTCGAGGTAACCTGAATCCTTACCCGAATTTCTGGTTGACATAGACTAATTAAAAGAAGTTCGTAATTTAGTCTAGAATGGTGCCCTAACGCACCTTAATTCGTTAGGTGGCGACTCTTCACCCTCTAAATCCCAAAAAGAGTTTGTCACGTCGAATCCCGCTTTTCGCGAGAAAAATGGGGCGCGACACTTACTTAGACCAAGAGGAACTCAATGACCTCAAGATCCTTATTTCTAGCCAAAATGCAACACAAGTGTCTCTCTTCTTGTGGGCTGTTTGAGAGAGAGAGAGAGAACCTAAAATATTACAAGTCTTGTGATTCAAAATATTAATGGAAGAACTACTCAAAATAACCCTAATGTGTTCTATTTATATTACAAGGTAAAATGAAGCCAAAAAGACTAATTTGCCCTTCTCCAATCTGCCGCCCCCTTGGAGTGTAAGTTTATTACACTCCAAGGTCCCACTTCACACTTAAAACATTTAGATCCTTTGGCGGTTCAATGACCAACTCACACACGGCCATTTGCATGAACAAGGCTTGGAGTTTTTGTAACTCCCGAGCTTGGCTTCGTGTGAAAGGTCGTGTACTTGTGGAGCTTGTCCCACCCGTATCATCCTCTCCATCTTGAGAGGAATTTGACCTCAAATTCAGCATTTGATCATCGTCCACCGCACTCACGAGAGAGAGATCACAACCGTTGAAAGTGTGGTGCACTTGATATTCCGGTGGAAGGTCAATCTTGTAGGCGTTGTCATTGATCTTCTCAAGTACTTGGAAAGGCCCGTCACCCCTAGGCATAAATTTGGACTTTCTTTGAGATGGAAACCGATCCTTCCGAAGATGCACCCACACCCAATCTCCCGGTTCAAGAATGAATTCCTTTCTTCCCTTGTTTGCCCTCCTTGCCATGTCTTGGTTTTTCTTCTCAAGTTGAAACCGCACCTTCTCATGTAACTTCTTCATAGAATCTGCCCGCTTGCTTCCATCTAAGCTAATCATGAGATCACTTGGCAAAGGCGTTAAATCCAAAGGGGTGAGGGGGTTGAGGCCGTATACACACTCAAAGGGAGTCATTCCCGTACTTGAGTGTATGACACGGTTATAGGCAAACTCAATCAATGGCAAGTGCTCTTCCCAAGAAGTCATTTTTCCCTTAACCATGGAACGTAGCATAGCACCCAAAGTCCTATTTACTACTTCCGTTTGGCCATCGGTTTGTGGGTGGCAAGACGTAGAGAATAACAACTTGGTACCAAGCCTACCCCACATAGACTTCCAAAAGTGGCTTAGGAATTTAGAGTCCCTATCACTCACAATGGTCCTCGGGACACCATGCAATCTAACAACATTATCAACAAATAACGAGGCCACGCTAGGGGCATCATCACACTTAGAGCAAGGAATAAAGTGCGCCATTTTAGAAAACCGGTCGGCTACAACAAAAATACTATCCCGACCTCGTCGAGTCCTTGGCAGCCCCAACACAAAGTCCATATATATATCAAGCCAAGGACGTAGAGGAGTGGGCAACGGGGTGTACAACCCTTGAGGGAGGAGCCGAGATTTGGCTCTCTTGCATTCTACGCATTGGCCACAAATCCTAGCCACATCCTTGCGTATTTTGGGCCAATAGAATTGCTCCTCCAATATTCCGAGGGTCTTTTCGACCCCAAAATGACCCATTAGACTGCCATCGTGTGCTTCCCTCACAAACAACTCTCTCCAAGAGCTAGAAGGCACACACAATCGTCTACCTTTAAATAAGTAACCATCAAACTTGGCATAGGGATTTGAACCCCTAGCCGATTCCCACTTGTCCCTACCCAAGTCTTCGCATTCCCTAAAGATAGGAGCGAAGTGAGGGTCCTTGGGATACAACTCTCTTAAACTCTTAAAACCCATCAATTTGGTTGACAAAGTGGACACAAGCACATGTTTTCTAGAAAAAACATCGGCTACTACGTTGTCCTTACCCCTTTTGTATTGGATAACATAAGGTAAGGTCTCAAGGAACTCAATCCATTTGGCATGCCGTTTGTTAAGCTTGACTTGGGACCGAAGATGCTTTAAGGATTCATGGTCCGTTCGGATCACGAACTCCTTAGGCCATAAGTAGTGTTGCCAAGTGGCCAAGGCTCTAATCAAGGCATACAACTCTAAATCATACGTGGAGTAGTTTAGAGTTGATCCTTTGAGCTTTTCGCTAAAGTAAACAATGGGTTTCAATTCTTGCATCAAAACAGCCCCTATGCCTACTTTACTCGCATCGCACTCGACCTCAAAGGTCTTATCAAAGTTGGGCAATTGTAACAAGGGTGCGGAGATGAGCATCGCTTTCAAGGCTTCAAATGCCTTAGCTTGCTCGACACCCCACTTAAAGGGTTGTTCTTTCCGAATGACCTCGGTCAAGGGGGCTGCTATGGTGCTAAATCCTTTGACAAACCTTCTATAAAAACTAGCCAACCCGTGGAAGCTTCTTACTTCTCCAACGATTTGTGGGGTTGGCCAATTTTTGATAGCATTTATCTTGGATTCATCCACTTCGACCCCTCTTGAACTAACAACAAAACCCAAGAAAATAACTTCATTAACGCCAAAAGAGCACTTTTCCAGATTTGCATACAATTTTTCCTTTCTAAGGACATCAAGCACACATTGTAAATGCATCACATGCTCTTCTAAAGACTTACTATACACCAAGACATCATCAAAGTAGACAACAACAAACTTTCCAATAAATGGCCTCATCACATGATTCATTAGCCTCATAAAAGTACTTGGAGCATTTGTGAGGCCGAATGGCATAACCATCCATTCATAGAGACCAAACTTGGTCTTGAAGGCGGTTTTCCATTCATCACCGGGTTGCATTCTTATTTGGTGATAGCCACTCCTTAAATCAATCTTGGAAAACAAACATGAACCATTCAACTCATCTAGCATATCATCTAACCGAGGAATAGGGTGGCGATATTTTACCATAATTTTATTGATGGCTCGGCAGTCCACACACATGCGCCACGTTCCGTCCTTTTTGGGCACTAATAGCACCGGAACAGCACACGGGCTCATGCTCTCCTTGACATACCCTTTGTTGAGGAGCTCCTCAACTTGACGTTGCAATTCCTTGGTGTCCGTAGGATTGCTCCTATAAGCCGGCTTGTTTGGCAATTGTGATCCCGACACAAAATCAATTTGGTGCTCAATTCCCCGAAGCGGGGGCAATCCTTGCGGAAGCTCCTTAGGAAATACATCCTCATAATCCTGTAACACACAAGAAATCAAAGGGGAAATGGAAGAATTAGTGGGGTTAGCATTAAAACAATGAGCCAAGAGTAACATAGGCGTGTCCTCATCATGATCCACGAAGATTTCCTTCCTCCTAACTAACATCACCATGTTTTCCGGCCCTTTTGACGTTGGGGCAGCCTTGGATGACCCCACTGCCCCACCTACGGAATTCCCTCCCTTTTCTCCCTTTTCGGATTCCTTTCCCTTTTCCTTCAATTCCCTCATCCTTTGATGCCACTCATTTACTTGGGAAGGCGAAAGCGGATGAAGAGTAACCTTTCGGCCATCCTTCTCAAGTGTATACCGATTGGACCTCCCATCATGCTTAGTAGACCTATCATATTGCCAAGGTCTACCTAGCAATAAATGACATGCTTGCATTGGTATCACGTCACAAAGCGCTTCATCGTGGTAGTTTCCCACCTTAAACCGAATCACACATTGCCTTGCGACCCTTAACTCACCACAATCATTCAACCATTGTAACTTGTAAGGACAAGTGTGTGGGGTAGTTGGTAACTTCAAGAAATTTACCATAGCATGACTTACAACATTTGTACAACTACCACTATCGATCACCAAGGTACACACACTCCCCTTTACAAGACATTTAGTATGGAATAGATTTTCCCTTTGGCTTGGGTCATCTATTGCCTTACTAATCATGACGCGCCTAACCACAAAGTTTGGAACCACACACTCCCCTTCTTGCGGGTAAACATCTTCACCATCATCACCATCATCATCATGTGGTCCATCATCGGTTTCCTCTCCATCTTGAGGCTCGGCCTCATCTTCTCCCCTTTCGGGACCCACCTCCTCACCAAGGTAATACACTCTCCCTTCTCGTAGGATCACATTGCGTCGGTTTGAACATTCATTGGCCTTATGCCCCCAACCTTGGCACTTGAAACATTGGAATCCCTTTAGGTTAGGATACTTGTGAGCCTCCGATTTCGGAGGGAATTTGTGGATTGTTTTGGGCTCTGGCAGCCTTGTAGTGGCGGGTTGGTCCTTATTTTTGGGCCAACCCGAGGGGGCTTGTCCCCTTGCCTTGAAGGATGATCTCTCTTTAAGTTCTCTTTCAATCTCAAGAGCCGCTTGGAAAATACCGTCAACGGTTTCAAACTTGTGAAGGGTTAAATGAGTGGAGATCTCTTTGTTCAACCCACACTTGAACCGGATGATGTCGTGACTGATTTGCTCCCCACGATGATCAAGTTTCAACATGAGTTGTTGAAACTCATCAAAATATGCCATCACACTCTTGTTACCTTGACGCGAGCCATACAATCTAGCAAGCAACTCATGGCGATATCTCTCGGGAAGGTATCGTTGCCTCATCAAGTACCTCAACCGATACCAAGGTGGTGGCTGCCCATCAATTAGTTCATTACCAAACAGCTTGACATACTCCCACCAAGTGTTAGCATAACCCTCGAAATGAGCTATAGCATAGCATCCCTTCTTTTCCTCCGAGATATCATTAACTTGGAAAACTTTGTCACAAGCCGATTCCCAAGTTAAGTAAGCCTCGGGGTCACTTTCACCTTTAAAGATGGGTAGGTTCAACTTGATGGTGTTGATGCCTACATCTCTCTCTTGGTGTCGGTTTCCCCTATCTCCATACCCTCGGTATCTCCTTGGATCTCCTCGACCCCCTCTTATCTCCTTCTCTCTCATGTAAGCATCATCAAAGACTCCATATCCTTCATACTCCTCTCTACCATATCCTTCAAAGTGGGCTGGTCGGTCATGGGCATTTTGATTCGGAGGAATTGGATTTGGTGGCCTTTGGTTTAATGGAGCTTGGAATGGAGGGTTCGGATTTAGTGGAGGTACTTGACGTCCAAATCCCTCTTGTGGAACTTGAGGAGCTTGGAAATGTATTGGTCTAGTGGGGTCACGGTTTGGAGGGAAAAAGGTGGTTTGGCTTGCGGCATTTAGTGGAGCTTGAGGTGCATTTAGCATTTGGTGGACTGTTTCGGGGGTGATGGTTGCGGAGGAAGTCCGATCATGCCCATTGGTAGAAACATGTAGAGGAGTAGAAGGACGAGAGTTCCTTTGACTCTCCACTTGTTCTAATCTCCCACTAATAGTCGACACCTCTCCCTTGATTGCTGCCAAGTCCCCTCTCACGGCCCCAAATTCCGAATTCAACCTCTCAAGTGTCCGGGTAACGGCCTCAAGAGTGACCCTCATAGAGTCAAGTGCATTAGTATCCACGTTATGGGACGTGGTCCCTTCCATTGTCAAGGTATTATACTCTTTAGATCACCACACGCTTGAGTTCCACAAGTGTTGTAAATTGGCTAGTAACCGTGAATCCTTTAAGGTATGAGTAAGCTCTTATCCGGAGTGGATTTTTTGTTTGAAGACTCAAAGAATTCTTGTCGGACTAGAACCAAAAATAGCAACGTATTCAAAAGATAAAAGGCACTCAAGTAATCGTTGACACGAACAAACGGATTCAAAGGACTAATCGACAACCTAGTAGGAATGTACTAGTTTGTTAATTAGTTCTAGAACCAAGTAAAGGAAACCAAGAATCAACAATTAGCAACTAGAATAATATCCAAAGTTGAGCTTATAGTGACGTGGCAGCATGTAAGTGGTCCCACACGTTTTTTGCTTCTTCCTTGTTCCTTTTTTTTTTTTTTTTTTTATCTCAAATCTGAAATTTTTCAATACTCACACAACTTGTTATAGATGGCAATGTGTTTTGGAGGGAAAGTAAAAGTATTGTAGTCTTTCAACCTTTCAAACTCAAAAAGGTAAGATTTGACTAGGCTAATCCCACAAAACAAGGTTCCGTGTTTTAAGGAAAAGTGGTTGTCAAGTCTTGGAAGAGATGGGTGCAAGTCTTTCACCAACAACTTTATGACTTGTGTTGCAACTTGAACACAACAAGATGAACAAGTTTAAAAGATGAACACCTCAACAACCTTCATCAACTTCTTCAAGCACATAACACACAACCACTAATTTTTGTCATCAACAACATACAACTTTCAGCCACTTCAAGTCACCACAACAATGGTCAAGTTTTCAAGCTCAACTTTTAGATCTAGACACTTTAGTGTTGGTGAGAAAGAAACCAAACACTAGAAACACACTAAACAAGCAAAATAACACCTAGATCTAAACATACAACAACATTCTCGGTTTTGTCTTCAATGGACAAATTTCAGTTTTTTTTTTTTTTTTAATCCGAGAACAAGCCCAAGATGGGTTGTGTTGGAACACAACCAGTCTTGCTCTGATACCAAATGATACAAGATCAAGTCCACAACAAACAATATGCAACAACCAGCCACGAAATCAGCCAACCAACACAAGATTAACAAGTTAAACAACAATGCTAGTGAATCGAAAGAGCCCCACACGGCTTCACTAGACTTCAAGGTCTCAAACACAACAACAACAAGATAATAAAAAGATAGTTAACTTGACATATAATATTCAAGAGACTAAGAACCCTAACATCAAGAAAGGACCCTAAGACTAATGAATATAAACACCAAGTTCTTACTTAGACCAAGACGAACTCAATGACCTCAAGATCCTTGTTTCTAGCCAAAATGCAACACAAGTGTCTCTCTTCTTGTGGGCTGTTTGAGAGAGAGAGAGAGAACCTAAAATATTACAAGTCTTGTGATTCAAAATATTAATGGAAGAACTACTCAAAATAACCCTAATGTGTTCTATTTATATTACAAGGTAAAATGAAGCCAAAAAGACTAGTTTGCCCTTCTCCAATCTGCCGCCCCCTTGGAGTGTAAGTTTATTACACTCCAAGGTCCCACTTCACACTTAAAACATTTAGATCCTTTGGCGGTTCAATGACCAACTCACACACGGCTATTTGCATGAACAAGGCTTGGAGTTTTTGTAACTCCCGAGCTTGGCTTCATGTGAAAGGTCGTGTACTTGTGGAGCTTGTCCCACCCGTATCACGCTCCAAGTACTTTTATGAGGCTAATGAATCATGTGATGAGGCCATTTATTGGAAAGTTTGTTGTTGTCTACTTTGATGATGTCTTGGTGTATAGCAAGTCTTTAGAAAGGAAAAATTGTATGCAAATCTGGAAAAGTGCTCTTTTAGTGTTAATGAAGTTGTTTTCTTGGGTTTTGTTGTTAGTTCAATAGGGGTCGAAGTGGATGAATCCAAGATAAATTCTATCAAAAATTGGCCAACCCCACAAACCGTTGGAGAAGTAAGAAGCTTCCACGGGTTGGCTAGTTTTTATAGAAGGTTTGTCAAAGGATTTAGCACCATAGCCGCCCCCTTGATCGAGGTCATTCGAAAAGAACAACCCTTCAAGTGGGGTGTCGAGCAAGCTAAGGCCTTTGAAGCCTTGAAAGCTATGCTCATATCCGCACCATTGTTATAATTGTACAACTTTGATAAGATCTTCGAAGTCGAGTGCGATGCGAGTAAAGTAGGCATAGGGGCTGTTTTGATGCAAGATTTGAAACCCATTGCTTACTTTAGAGAAAAGCTCAAAGGAGCAACTCTAAACTACTCCACGTATGATTTAGAGTTGTATGTCTCGGTTAGAGCCTTGGCCACTTGGCAACACTACTTATGGCCTAAGGAGTTCGTGATCCGAACGGACCATGAATCCTGAAAGCATCTTCGGGCCCAAGACAAGTTTAACAAACGGCATGCCAAATGGATTGAGTTTCTTGAGACCTTCCCTTATGTTATCCAATACAAAAAGGGTAAGGACAACGTAGTAGCCGATGCTTTGTCTAGAAAACATGCTCTTGTGTCCACTTTGTCAACAAAATTGATGGGATTTGAGAGTTTAAGAGAGTTGTATCCCAAGGACCCTCACTTTGCTCCTATCTTTAGGGAATGCGAAGACTTGGGTAGGGACAAGTGGGATTCGGCTAGGGGTTCAAATCCCTATGCCAAGTTTGATGGTTACTTATTTAAAGGTAGACGATTGTGTGTGCCCTCTATCTCTTGGAGAGAATTGTTTGTGAGGGAAGCACACGATGGCGGTCTAATGGGTCATTTTGGGGTCGAAAAGACCTTCGGAATATTGGAGGAGCAATTCTATTGGCCCAAAATGCGCAAGGATGTAACTAGGATTTGCGACCAATGTGTAGAATGCAAGAGAGCTAAATCTCGGCTCCTACCTCACGGGTTGCACACCCCGCTGCCCACTCCTCTACGTCCTTGGCTTGATATATCTATGGATTTTGTGTTGGGGCTGCCAAGGACTCGACGAGGTCGGGATAGTATTTTTGTTGTAGTCGACCGGTTTTCTAAAATGGCGCACTTTATTCCTTGCTCTAACTATGATGACGCCCCTAGCATGGCCTCGTTATTTGTTGATAATGTTGTTAGATTGCATGGTGTACCGAGGACCATTGTGAGTGATAGGGACTCTAAGTTCCTAAGTGATACACTATCAGTCCCACAAAACAAAGTTCCCACGAAATCAGCAACAAGAGGAACAAAATAACACAAAAATCAGCAAGTTGAACAACAAATGCTAGTGAATCGAAAGAGCCCCATACGGCTTCACTAGACTTCAAGATCACAAACACAACAACAACAAGATAATAGAGTAAGATAGATAACTTGACATACGAGATTACAAGAAATAGGAACCAAACCGTGTGTCAAACGATAAGACCCCTAAGACCCGCAATAACAACACCAAACTCTTACGGTGACCGCTAAGAGAATCAACTCCGCCTTACAACCACCGTATCTAAACAAGGATCAATAATGGCTTTTCCAAGCCCTAAACTACTTGGCTTTCTAAGCCCTACACTACACTTTCAAAGAGAGAAGAAGAAGTCTTTCAAATACCAATAATCAACTAACTAGAAAATAAGACTAATGAAGTCTATTTATAACTATTACATCAAATGACCAAACTACCCTTAATGAAAAGGGGCTCCTATGGAGTGTAAAGAAAAGGCACAAAAAGACCAAAACACCCTTAATAAGGGGTGGTCATGGAGTGTAAGGACTCTTTCTTCACACTTCAACCCTTCCAATCCTTTGGAGCCTCGGGTAGTCATCAAGGCAAGCCTCCAAGCAACCTTCCACCCACGAAATTGCTTTATTAAGTGTCCAAAATGACTTCCCCATGCATACTCTTGGCCTTCAAGGTGTCCAAAATCAGATTCTCCACGTGTTGGCCACGATTGATGGCATCAAAAGTTATGATGGTCATTTGTCTTGTATCATCCTCCCCTTATTGAAAAGGATTCGACCTCGAATCCAAACCTTGCAAAACCAAAGAAAGGATAAACGAATACAAACTCCTCATGGCATGAGGGGTAGGTTTAGCACAATAAATCATCTCAACATGCCAAGGTTGCTTATACTTGCAATATAACCAAGGATCCTTGGAATTAACTATTAAAAACTTATTAAAATATGCACAAAGGATTTGGCTACTTAAATTACCAAGAGATAAGGAAACTACAAAGGTCCTAATGGCATCAACCAATCCACAAGGTAAAACTACCTTCATCTTAGGAGCCATAAGACACAATTGATTCTTTATCTCTTCAAGAGACCACACCAAGGGTGGAGCCTCAATTGGTTCTAATGTCCACAAGATCCATATAGCATTATTATTCATACAAGTGGACAAACCAACAAATTTCCTACCTCTACATAAAACAAATCCAAAACTAGCATGGATGTCATCATAGGCAAAGAGGTAGTATAGGAAAGAATCAAGTGTAAAGGCATACAAGGGTGAAGACAAAGCATTTAAGCACATCCACATTCTTTCATTCAAGCAAACAGAGAACTTGGCATCCACAAGTTGAGATTCTTGTAATTTAAACACAATTGTGTCAAGCAAGGATGCACATTTAGAAACATTACCCCAATGAAACAATGACACTTGTGATCTCGGGTTTTGAAGAATGACACTTTGCTTGTCATGTAGACCAAGCAACAAGTTGGGTGCGCCAACATCACCATTTCTATATTTTGCACCGGGGTCAAATAGAAAGAGTAGCCATAGACACGGGTCTAGACAATACTCCCTTTCCCTAAAGGCTTCACCCAAACTACAAGATATACTCTCTATAATAGCATACATATCATCAAAAGCAAATAGAGAGTGAAGAATGGTATCACTCAAGTCAAGTTCAACTAAGGTGTCCTCAAGTGGGTACTCACTACCAGTTTCAACATCATCACCATGAGTACTCTCAACAATAAGGTCACACATAGTAGAAGAAGTAATTTCCAAATAATGGACACCTTCCCTTTCTATGGAAGTACCCTCAAGTAGACACATACCACCACTAAAGTCCAAGGAATTATTACTTAAGTCTTTACGAGCAAGCTACTCATCCTTATAGTCATCAAACATAGGTGGGGTGTCATACAAAGGATCACAACCACAATTAATTTTCAAGGAAAAATCACTTATTGGGTTTCTTAAGAACTCAAGCAAATCAAAATTATCATCACCCAATTGATCATTCCGTTCCAAGACCTCACATTCCCTTCCCTTAAGAGTACTCTCATCTCCCAAGAAGAGATTTCCATCTTTAGGAGGAATGTTTTTACACCATAGTGGGTTGGCATATAGGCTATAGCTTTCAAGACAAGCTATACCTTCAACGTCATTCTCACCACTAGGTTCTTTAGGAGTGAACTCATTATCTTCAAACAAGATATTGTACTTAAAGAGTCTTATCTATCCATGAAGAGGATATAGAACATGCAAATCCATTCTCTAAAAGATCATTATCAAGTATCAAAGATGTTTCAAGCATATGATTATCCCTATGAGCAAAACCGAGAGTAGAACATTTACTAGAGGTCATACTAAAGGAATCACTCCTATTTATTTGATCAACACAATTCCCAAAAGATGATGTACCATCATTCAACACTAGGTGGACATAAATTGATCTAACAAGAAGAGTCAATTCGATCATCAATAGGATCAACTAGTGTATCCACACTCACAAAAAGTACATCATCAACAAGAGGTAAAGAATCAATAGACTCACAAATAGGTAAGCTACTACTCACACTCAATGGGCTACTAGCCACACAATTATCATTCACATGCACCAAAGTGTAAGAGTAAGCGATTTTACCTTGAAGTTCTTGAGTAAATTCTTCTTTGCCGTGGTGTGAAGGTTTCCCACATGCTTCGGCAGCAACTTCTCTTTGGCCTTGTGATTCTCCGCTTGCCATGTTGGTACCTATACAAATGTCCTTAGAAAGAAAAGGACAAACATAGTTAGCATGATTTGGTGGAAACCCCCTCACTTCACTCCACACAACCTCTCCTTTTTCCCCTCTCAGATTACCACCTTTCACTCCCTTACTCCTCTCAATCTTTTGCCTCTCATAATCATTCGGCTTGGAGTAAGTGATCACATCTCCTTGCGGTTTGGGAATAATTGAGGTAAAGGGATAATTTCCCCAATGGTCCACTATAACCTTAGGCCAATTTAGCACATTTGGAACTCTATGTTGGGCAAACCAATCGGCACCCAAGCATACATGATGATACAAGATCAAGTATGTATCACAAGATTTCAGCAACACCAACAAGAAAACCCAACAAACACAAGATTAACAAGTAAGCAACAATGCTAGTGAATCGAAAGAGCCCCACACGGCTTCACTAGACTTCAAGATCTCAAAGACAACAACAACAAGATAATGAAAAGATAGATAACTTGACATATAATATTCAAGAGACTAAGAACCCTAACATCAAGAGAGGACCCTAAGACTATTGAATATAAACACCAAGCTCTTACTTGGACCAAGAGGAACTCAATGACCTCAAGACCCTAGTTTCTAGCCAAAACACAACACAAGCTTCCTTCTAGCAAGCTTGTGGCCGAATCTGCCTCTCAATGGAAGAGAGAGAGAAAGTGAAATATTACAAGTCTTTGTCTTGAAATTACAATGAGAAAACTAAGGCAAAATAATTCTAGGCTTGTCTATTTATATTACAAGCCAAATGAAAGACAAAAATGACCTTATGGGCCATGTGGAGCAGCCGGCCATGGAGTGTAATGTTATTACACTTCAAGGCCCATCTTCACACCTTAAAACATTTAGACCCTTAGGTGGTTCAATAACCAACTCACACACGGCCATTTGCATGAATACGGCTTGGAGTTTTTGTAACTCCCGAGCTTGACTTCGTGTGAATGGTCGGGTACTTGTTGGACAGCTTGTCCCACCCGTATCATCCTCTCCATCTTGAGAGGAATTTGGCCTCAAATTCAGCACTTGGTCGTCTTCAACCGCCTCCACGAGAGAAAGATCACAAACGTTAAAAGTGTGGTGCACTTGGTATTCCGGTGGAAGGTCAATCTTGTAGGCGTTGTCATTGATTTTCTCGAGCACTTGGAATGGACCATCACCCCTCGGCATCAATTTGGACTTTCTTTGGGATGGAAACCGATCCCTCCGAAGATGCACCCACACCCAATCTCCCGGTTCAAGGATGACTTTCTTCCTTCCCTTGTTGGCCCTCCTTGCCATGTCTTGGTTTTTCTTCTCAAGTTGAAGCCGCACCTTCTCATGTAACTTCTTCATAGAATCTGCCCGCTTGCTTCCTTCTAAGCTAATCATGAGATCACTTGGCAAAGGCGTTAAATCCAAAGGGGTGAGGGGGTTGAGGCCGTATACACACTCAAAGGGAGTCATTCCCGTACTTGAGTGTATGACACGGTTATATGCAAACTCAATCAATGGTAAGTGCTCCTCCCAAGAAGTCATTTTTCCCTTAACCATGGAACGTAGCATAGCACCCAAAGTCCTATTTACTACTTCCGTTTGGCCATCGGTTTGTGGGTGGCAAGAGGTAGAGAACAATAACTTGGTACCAAGCCTACCCCACATGGACTTCCAAAAGTGGCTTAGGAACTTAGAGTCCCTATCACTCACAATGGTCCTCGGGACACCATGCAATCTAACAACATTATCAACAAATAACGAGGCCACGCTAGGGGCGTCATCACACTTAGAGCAAGGAATAAAGTGCGCCATTTTAGAAAACCGGTCAACTACAACAAAGATACTATCCCGGCCTCGTCGAGTCCTTGGCAGCCCTAACACAAAGTCCATCGATATATCAAGCCAAGGACGTAGAGGAGTGGGCAGCGGGGTGTACAACCCATGAGGTAGGAGCCGAGATTTGGCTCTCTTGCATTCTACACATTGGGCACAAGTTCTAGTCACATCCTTGCGCATTTTGGGCCAATAGAATTGCTCCTCCAATATCCCGAGGGTCTTTTCGACCCCAAAATGACCCATTAGACCGCCATCATGTGCTTCCCTCACAAACAATTCTCTCCAAGAGCTAGAGGGTACACACAATCGTCTACCTTTAAATAAGTAACCATCAAACTTGGCATAGGGATTTGAACCCCTAGCCGAATCCCACTTGTTCCTACCCCATTCTTCGCATTCCCTAAAGATAGGAGCAAAGTGAGGGTCCTTGGGATACAATTCTCTTAAACTCTCAAAACCCATCAACTTCGAAGACAAAGTGGCAACAAGCACATGCTTTCTAGACAACGCATCAGCAACAACATTCTCCTTCCCCCTTTTGTAATGAATTACATAAGGGAAAGTCTCAATAAACTCAATCCACTTAGCATGACGCCTATTCAACTTGTCTTGGCTCTTAAGGTGTTTCAACGATTCATGGTCCGTTCGTATCACAAACTCCTTAGGCCACAAATAATGTTGCCAATTGCCCAAGGCTCTAACAAGGGCGTACAACTCCAAATCATAAGTCGAGTAATTAAGAGTTGCCCCTTTGAGTTTTTCACTAAAATAAGCGACGGGCTTGCCTTCTTGCATTAAAACAGCCCCGATGCCAACCTTACTAGCATCACACTCCACTTCAAACATTTTATCAAAATCGGGCAATTGTAACAAAGGCGCCGAGATGAGCATAGCTTTCAAGGCTTCAAAAGCCTTAGCTTGCTCATCACCCCACTTAAAGGGTTGGTCCTTTCTAATAACCTCAGTCAAGGGTGCTGCTATGGAGCTAAAACCTTTGACAAACCTCCTATAAAAGCTTGCTAATCCATGAAAACTTCGGATTTCTCCAATAGTTTTAGGGATTGGCCAACTTCGTATAGAGTCTATCTTGGATTCGTCCACTTCCACACCCTTTGAGCTCACGACAAAACCCAAAAAAATCACTTTATCAACACCAAAAGAACACTTCTCCATGTTGGCATACAACTTCTCCTTTCGGAGCACCTCAAACACACACCTCAAATGCATCACATGATCATCAATAGATTTACTATATACCAACACATCATCAAAGTAAACCACCACAAACTTCCCAATATAAGGCTTCATTACATGATTCATTAGCCTCATAAAGGTGCTAGGAGCATTGGTAAGGCCAAAGGGCATGACCAGCCACTCATATAGACCGAATTTGGTCTTGAATGCGGTCTTCCACTCATCACCGGGTTGCATGCGAATTTGGTGATAGCCACTCCTAAGATCCACCTTAGAAAACAAACAAGAGCCATGGAGCTCATCTAACATATCATCTAGTCTAGGGATTGGATGACGATACCTTATAGTGATTTTGTTGATGGCTCTACAATCGACGCACATGCGCCAAGTTCCGTCTTTCTTTGGTACCAAAAGCACCGGAACAGCACAAGGACTCATACTTTCTTTGATGTATCCCTTGTTGAGAAGTTCCTCAACTTGTCTCTCAAGCTCCTTAGTGTCCATGGGATTGCTCCTATAGGCTGGTTTGTTTGGAAGTTGTGAACCCGGCACCAAATCAATTTGGTGCTCAATTCCCCGAAGTGGGGGCAATCCTTGCGGAAGTTCTTTAGGAAATACATCTTCATAATCCTGCAACACACAAGAAATCAAAGGGGAAATGGAAGAATTAGCGGGGTTAGTATTTAAACAATGAGCCAAAAGCAACATAGGTGTGCCCACATCATGGTCCACGAAGAGTTCCTTCTTTCTAGCTAACATCACCACGTTTTCAGCCCCCTTTGAAGTTGAGGCAGTCACGGGTGACCCTACTGCCCCAACCACGGTTTCCCTTCCCTCTTCTTCTCTTTCGGATTTCTTCCCCTTTTCCTTCAACTCTCTCATCTTTTGGTGCCACTCATTTACTTGGGAGGGTGAAAGCGGGTGAAGTGTGACCTTTCGGCCATCCTTCTCAAGTGTATATCGATTGGTCCTCCCATCGTGTTTGGTAGACCTATCATATTGCCAAGGTCTACCTAACAACAAGTGACACGCTTGCATTGGTATCACGTCACAAAGCACTTCATCTTGGTAGTTTCCCACCTTAAAACGTATCATACATTGCCTTGTGACCTTTAGTTCACCACAGTCATTCAACCATTGTAGCTTGTAGGGACTAGTGTGCGGGGTAGTTGGTAACTTCAAGAAGTTAACCGTAGCCATACTAACAACATTTGTGCAACTACCACTATCAATCACCAAGGTGCACACACTTCCCTTTACAAGGCATTTAGTATGGAATAGATTCTCCCTTTGACTAGGGTCATCTATCGCCTTACTAATCATGACGCGCCTAACCACAAAGTTGGGAACCACACACTCCCCTTCTTGAGGGTAAACATCTTCGCCCTCATCATCATATGGCCCATTCTCGGGTTCCTCTCCATCTTGAGGCTCGGCCTCATCTTCTTCCCTTTCGGGACCCACCTCCTCACCAAGGTAATACACCCTCCCTTCCCGAAGGATCACATTGCGTCGGTTTGGACACTCATTGGCTTTATGTCCCCAACCTTGGCACTTGAAACATTGGAATCCTTTTGGGTTAGGGTACTTGTGAGCTTCTTGTTTTGGAGGAAGTTTGGGGTCGGCCTTGGGCTCGGGCAGCCTTGGAAGGCTGGATTGCCCCTTGTTTTTGGACCAACCCGAGGGGGCTGGTACCCTTGCCTTAAACGACGACCTCTCCTTTAGCTCTTTTTCAACCTCAATAGCCGCTTGGAAAATACCCTCAACGGTATCAAACTTGTGAAGTGTCAAATGAGTGGAGATCTCCTTGTTCAATCCACACTTGAACCGGATGACATCATGACTGATTTGCTCCCCACGATGGTCAAGGTTTAACATGAGTTGTTGAAACTCATCAAAGTATGCCATCACACTTTTGTTACCTTGACGTAAGTTGTACAACCTTGCAAGCAATTCATGGCGATAACTCTCGGGGAGGTACCTTTGCCTCATCAAGTATCTCAATCGATACCAAGGTGGTGGCTGCCCGTCAACTAGTGCATTACCAAACCGCTTGACGTACTCCCACCAAGTGTTAGCATAACCCTCAAAGTGAGCTATAGCATAACTTCCTTTCTTTTCTTCCGAGAGATCATTAACTTGGAAGACTTTGTCACAAGCCGATTCCCAAGCTAAGTATGCCTCGGGGTCACTCTCACCCTTAAAGAGCGGTAGACTCAACTTGATGGTGTTGATGCCTACATCTCTCTCATGGTGCCGGTTTCCTCTTTCTTCATATCCACGGTATCTCCGTTGAACTCCTCTGCCCCCTCTCACCTCCTCCTCCCTCATGTAAGTATCATCAAAGGCCCCGTACCCATCATACTCCTCCCTACCATACTCCTCAAGGTGGGCTGGTCGGTTTTGGTTATTTGGAATTTGATTTGGGGGTATTGGATTTTGTGGGGGTGGTGGTCTTTGGTTTAATGGAGCTTGGAATGGAAGGTTCGGATTTAGTGGTGGAATTTGACGTCCAAATCCCTCATGCGGGGTTTGGGAATTCTGGAAATGCGTTGGTCTATTGGGGTCACGGTTTGGAGGAAAATAGGTGGTTTGGCTTGCGGCATTTAGTGGAGCTTGGGGTGCATTTAGCATTTGGTGGACTGTTTCGGGGGTGATGGTCGCGGAGGAAGTCCTATCTTGTCCATTGGTTGAGACATGTAGAGGAGTAGAAGGACGAGAGTTCCTTTGACTCTCCACTTGTTCTAATCTCCCACTAATAGTCGACACTTCTCCCTTGATGGCTGCCAAGTCCCCTCTCACGGCCCCAAAGTCCGAATTTAACCTTTCAAGTGTCCGAGTAACGGCCTCAAGAGTGACCCTCATAGAGTCAAGTGCATTAGTATCCACGTTATGGGACGTGGCCCCTTCCATTGTCGAGGTATTATACTCTTTAGATCACCACACGCTTGAGTTCCACAAGTGTTGTAAATTGGCTAGTAACCGTGAATCCTTTAAGGTATGAGTAAGCTCTTATCCGGAGTGGATTCTTGTTTGAAGACTCAAAGAATTCTTGTAGGACTAGGACCAAAAACAACAACGTGTTCAAAAGATAAAAGCACTCAAGTAAACGTTGACACGAACAAACGAATTCAAAGGACTAATTGACAATCTAGTAGGAATGTACTAGTTTGTTAATTAGTTCTAGAATCAAGTAAGGAAACTAAGAATCATCAATTAGAAACTAGAAAATTATCCAAAGTTGAGCTTAGGGGTGACGTGGCAGCATGCAATTGGCCTTGGGCCCACACGGTTTGTATATATATAACTTATATGTATTTTTTTTTTTTTTGTCACAAATCTGAAAATCAATATTCATACAACTTGTGAAGTATGACAATGTGTTTTGGAGGGAAAAATAATAGTCTTGTAGCCTTTTTCAACCTTTCAAACTCAAAGGGTTAGGTTTGACTAACTATTCCCACAAAACAAGGCTCCTTGAATTAAGGAAGAGTGGTTGGCCAACTATGAAGTGATGGGTGCAAGTCTTTCACCAACAACTTTATGACTTGTCTTGCAACTTGAACACCACAAGATGAACAAGATGAACAAGTTTAAAAGATGAACACCTTACAACTTTCATCAACTTCTTCAAGCACATAACACACAACCACCAAATATTTTTTTTTTTTTTTCATCAACAACATACAACTTTCAACCACTTCAAGTCACCACAACAATGGTCAAGTTTTCAAGCTCAACTTTTAGATCTAGACACTTTAGTGTTGGTGAGAAAGAAACCAACACTAGAAACACACTAAACAAGCAAAATAACACCTAGATCTAAACATACAACAACATTCTCGGATTTGTCTTCAATGGACTGATTTCCGATTTTTTTTTTTTTTTTTTTTTTTTTTGTTTAATCCGAGAACAAGCCCAAGATGGGTTGTGTGGGAACACAACCGGTCTTGCTCTGATACCAAATGATACAAGATCAAGTATGTATCACAAGATTTCAGCAACACCAACAAGAAAACCCAACAAACACAAGATTAACAAGTAAGCAACAATGCTAGTGAATCGAAAGAGCCCCACACGGCTTCACTAGACTTCAAGATCTCAAAGACAACAACAACAAGATAATGAAAAGATAGATAACTTGACATATAATATTCAAGAGACTAAGAACCCTAACATCAAGAGAGGACCCTAAGACTATTGAATATAAACACCAAGCTCTTACTTGGACCAAGAGGAACTCAATGACCTCAAGACCCTAGTTTCTAGCCAAAACACAACACAAGCTTCCTTCTAGCAAGCTTGTGGCCGAATCTGCCTCTCAATGGAAGAGAGAGAGAAAGTGAAATATTACAAGTCTTTGTCTTGAAATTACAATGAGAAAACTAAGGCAAAATAATTCTAGGCTTGTCTATTTATATTACAAGCCAAATGAAAGACAAAAATGACCTTATGGGCCATGTGGAGCAGCCGGCCATGGAGTGTAATGTTATTACACTTCAAGGCCCATCTTCACACCTTAAAACATTTAGACCCTTAGGTGGTTCAATAACCAACTCACACACGGCCATTTGCATGAATACGGCTTGGAGTTTTTGTAACTCCCGAGCTTGACTTCGTGTGAATGGTCGGGTACTTGTTGGACAGCTTGTCCCACCCGTATCACATGACCTGGTGTTAAGGGGAAGATATCGCACCACACCTCCTTATAGTATTCAAATTGGGTGAAGACAATCCTCACTCTCTCGGTAACCTTATACCCGTCCAAGGAATTTGGAACAAGTAAAAATTCTCGAAACAACCCTAAATAGTCAACCATCGGTGGTATGATGTAGTTCTTATGGCGCCAATCATCTAGCACAAGGAGGCAGCTCGGTACCTCATAAATGCTTACCTTTTCGGAGTGAACACTTCTCCTAGGATCAACATTATAGAGTTTAGGACTACCCAAGGGCACATGAGTACCCCTCGACCTTGGAGATGTACTCTCTCTTCTTCTCATGGGACAACCTACACTATAGCTAGTATACATGACACCGCTTCGACCTTGATAAGTTGTACTACAAGGTGAAGAATATGAATCTTCATTCTCCACACGTACTCTCTCACCATGGCTCTCATAAGCTTTGCGAAGGAAGGGGTTATACCTTACACCAATTCTAGGTTCGAAATGGGAAGTGTAAGAATCCTCATATGCCCCAAGTTCATCATAAGAACTATCATAAGGCCCTATATCATCTCCATATTCACCATAAGAACTAGGCACTTCATTCACCTCATTTTCTCCCTCAAAACCATAACCCTCAAATTTGCCTATGTCTTGATCATGGCTATATTCATAGCCCCCATAATCCACAACATCATCGTAGCCATAAAATCCCTCACTACAATCATAGTCTCCCATGTTGTAGTCACAATAATACGAGGCTACCAAGATATGTTCCCCTTATATCACCTTGTACCTACAAAATGAACAAATAAGATTAATAGTAAAAGCACCTCACCAACACTCGTATACACTCACCTTTGTGATCCTTACAATTGGAGCAGCGAATATTGAAAGTTGCTTATACTCCGGTAGTTAATAAGGTGTCAATCACTACTTAGCTACCGAAATAGATTATTGTTTGATCGACTCAAGACACAAAACAAAAAATCTACTTATGAACTTGAATCAAAGAAGTTCAACGAATCAAAATGAGAAAAGCACACAAAGAACAAAAAACACGAAGAAAACGGATTCAAAAACCAACTCACAATCTACTAGGTGATTACTAGTTGTTAATTAGTACTAGAATCAAGAAATGAAACTAAAGAAACAAGGAAATGAAACTTAGAATCTGAAATTTGAGCTTAAGCTATTTTGGTGAAGTGATGACGTGGAAGTCCTTGGTGGTGACGTGGCAGCCTTTAAGTGGTTGATTTTTTTTATTTTTGTTTTTGTTTTTTTGTGTCTCAAATCTAAAATTTTCAATACTCACACAACTTGTTATGGATGACAATGGTTTTGGAGGGAAGGTAAAGTCTTATACTCTTTTTCAACTTTTCAAACTCAAAAGGTAAGATTTGACTTTACTAATCACACAAAACAAGGTTCCGTGTTTTAAGGAAAAGTGGTTGTCAAGTCTAGAAAGTGATGTGTGCAAGTCTTCTCATCAACAACTTTATAACTTTTGTCTTACAACCTTTTGGATCTATTTTATACTTTTGTTGTCTTAAGTTGTAAGAATAGATGAAGAACAAGATGAACACCACAACAACCTTCAAGAACACAACATCAACTTCTTCAAGCACATAACACAAAACAACCAATTGTCATCAACAACATACAACCTACGGTCCACCTTTCAAGTCACCACAACAATGGTCAATATTTTAAGCTCATATTTTAGATCTAGACACTTTAGTGTTGATGAGAAAGAAACCAACACTAGAAACACACTAAACAAGTAAAACACCTAGATCTAAACACATAACAACATTCTCAGCCAAGACAACAATGGACAGATTTTCTCCTTTTTTTTTTTTTTTTTTTGTTGACCGAGAGCAAGCCCAAGATGGGTAGTGTTGGAACACAACCGGTCTTGCTTTGATACCAAATGATACACTATCAATCCCACAAAACAAAGTTCTCACGAAATCAGCAATAAGAGGAACAAAATAACACAAAAATCAGCAAGTTGAACAACAAATGCTAGTGAATCGAAAGAGCCCCACACGACTTCACTAGACTTCAAGATCACAAACACAACAACAACAAGATAATAGAGTAAGATAGATAGCTTGACATACGAGATTACAAGAAATAGGAACCAAACCGTGTATCAAACGATAAGACCCCTAAGACCCGCAATAACAACACCAAACTCTTACGGTGACCGCTAAGAGAATCAACTCCGCCTTACAACCACTGTGTCTAAACAAGGATCAATAATGGCTTTTCCAAGCCCTACACTACTTGGCTTTCCAAGCCCTACACTACACTCTCAAAGAGAGAAGAAGAAGTCTTTCAAATACCAATAATCAACTAACTAGAAAATAAGACTAATAAAGTCTATTTATAACTATTACATCAAATGACCAAACTACCCTTAATGAAAAGGGGCTCCTATGGAGTATAAAGAAAAGGCACAAAAAGACCAAAACACCCTTAATAAGGGGTGGTCATGGAGTGTAAGGACTCTTTCTTCACACTTCAACCCTTCCAATCCTTTGGAGCCTCGGGTAGTCATCAAGGCAAGCCTCCAAGCAACCTTCCACCCACGAAATTGCTTTATTAAGTGTCCAAAATGACTTCCCCATGCATACTCTCGGCCTTCAAGGTGTCAAAAATCAGATTCTCCACGTGTTGGCCACGATTGATGGCATCAAAAGTTATGATGGCCATTTGTCTTGTATTACTAAGCCACTTTTGGAAGTCCATGTGGGGTAGGCTTGGTACCAAGTTGTTGTTCTCTACGTCCTGCCACCCACAAACTGATGGCCAAACGGAAGTAGTAAATAGGACTTTGGGTGCTATGCTACGTTCCATGGTTAAGGGAAAAATGACTTCTTGGGAAGAGCACTTACCATTGATTGAGTTTGCCTATAACCGTATCATACACTCAAGTACGGGAATGACTCCCTTTGAGTGTGTATACGGCCTCAACCCCCTCACCCCTTTGGATTTAACGCCTTTGCCAAGTGATCTCATGATTAGCTTAGATGGAAGCAAGCGGGCAGATTCTATGAAGAAGTTGCATGAGAAGGTGCGACTCTAACTTGAGAAGAAAAACCAAGAAATGGCAAGGAGGGCCAACAAGGGGAGAAAGAAACTCATTCTTGAACCGGAAGATTGGGTGTGGGTGCATCTTCGGAGGGATCGGTTTCCATCTCAAAGAAAGTCCAAATTGATGCCGAGGGGTGATGGTCCATTCCAAGTACTTGACAAAATCAATGACAACGCCTACAAGATTGACCTTCCACCAGAATACCAAGTGGACAACACTTTCAACGTTTGTGATCTTTCACTCGTGGAGGCGGTTGAAGAGGACCAAATGCTGAATTTGAGGTCAAATTCCTCTCAAGATGGAGTGGATGATACGGGTGAGACAAGCTGTCCAACAAGTACACGACCATTCACACAAAGCCAAGCTCGGGAATTACAAAAACTCTAAGCTTTGTTCATGCAAATGACCGTGTGTGAGTTGGTGATTGATTCATCTAATGATCTAAATGTTTTCAAGTGTGAAGAGGGACCTTGAAGTGTAATAAATGTACACTCCAAGGCCGCCCAAGGGCTTAGGGACAAGCTTGTCATTTTGCCTCATTTTTGCCTTCTAATATAAACAGAACATGTTAGGGTTATTTGGGTAGTTCTTCCATTATTATTTTGAAACACAAGACTTGTAATACTAGAACAAGTGCTAGTGAATCAAAAGAGCCCCACACGGCTTCACTAGACTTCAAGATTACAAATACAACATTAACAAGATCACAAAAAGATAGTAACTTGACATAAAAGATTCAAGAGTCTAATAACCCTAACAACAAGAGAGGACCCTAAGACTATTGAATATTAACACCAAGTTCTTACTTGGACCAAGAGGAACTCGATGACCTCAAGATCCTTGTTTCTAGCCAAGATACAACACAAGTATCCCTCTACTTGTAGGCTGGAATAGAGAGACAGAGAACCAAAATATTACAAGTCTTATGTCTCAAAATAATAATGGAAGAACTACCCAAATAACCCTAATATGTTCTATTTATATTACAAGGCAAAACGACCAGCTTGTCCTTGTCATGGGTCCGGCCTTGGAGTGTAAGTTTATTACACTTCAAGGTCCCTCTTCACACTTAAAAATATTTAGATCCTTATGTGGATCAATTACCAACTCACACACGACAATTTACATGAACAAGGCTTGGAGTTTTTGTAATTCCCGAGCTTGGCTTTGTGTGAAAGGTTGTTTACTTATTGGACAGCTTGTCCCACCAGTATCAGTTGAGGCTAAGGCCGTAGTTTCTCGGAAATGTTGATGGGATTTCTTGCTCATATCATTCCTCTTGAGGGTGTCTCGATAGTATAGATGCTTGTTTGGAATCTTAATAGGAGGTCTTGGTTTTTGTATACCCATGGTTGCCCATTAGATCTCATGCTTGTGTCTTGGTTTCATAGGTTTAGATATTTATCTTGAATATTAAGGAGGTCTTTACTTTAATATAGTATTGGTTGCCTTGATTTCAATTTGTGTCTCTACCTTTCTATCCTTTATCTTTAATTTCGTGTTCTTAGATTTTAGGGTTTCGTTCATATTCCGCGTATTCAGTCTCATATCATTTGGTATCAAAGCTGAGCTTGGAAGCATCCCCACGATTCTAGTCTTGGGTTTGTTATCTTGAAAATCACAAAAAACAAACACGTTTTTGAGTTTTTGAGGTTTTTGAGATTTTTTATTTTTGAGCCTTTTTGTGTTTCTAGTACTAGAATCTTGTGTCCTAGTACTATTTGAGTCGATATCTAAAATTTGAGCTAATTCCGGGTTGATTTGAGTATTCCACCATTATTGGAGTTTGAGTTTGAAGAAAATTTGAAGTGGGTTCTCAAATCTGAAATTATTGGTTGAGTTTTTGGTCTTAAAAATGTTTGGAGTTTGTTCGGAAGCTTGAAAGGAGCTTCGGTTTTAAATTTCAGCAAATTCCGAGTTCGTTTGCCTGAGGATATCATTCCTCTTGAGGGTTTATTTTTGAGTCTTTTTGTGTTTCTAGTACTAGAATCTTGTGTCCTAGTACTATTTGAGTCGATATCTAAAATTTGAGCTAATTCCGGGTTGATTTGAGTATTCCACCATTATTGGAGTTTGAGTTTGAAGAAAATTTGAAGTGGGTTCTCAAATCTGAAATTATTGGTTGAGTTTTTGGTCTTAAAAATGTTTGGAGTTTTTTCAGAAGCTTGAAAGGAGCTTCGGTTTTAAATTTCATCAAATTCTGAGTTCGTTTGCCTGAGGGTCAAAATTTGAATGTTCTTGTGTTCTTCATGTTCTTCATATCTTGTTGATACAATATCAAGTCTACAACACACAAGTATTCAACAACCAGCCACGAAATCAACAAAGCCAACACAAGATCAACAAGTTTCAACAAGTGCTAGTTTGAAAGAGCCCCACACGGCTTCACTAGACTTCAAGATTACAAAAACAACATTAACAAGATCACAAAAAGATAGTAACTTGACATAAAAGATTCAAGAGTCTCAGAATCCTAACAACAAGAGAGGACCCTAAGACTATTGAATATTAACACCAAGTTCTTACTTGGATCAAGAGGAACTCTATGACCTCAAGATCCTTGTTTCTAGCCAAGATACAACACAAGTATCCCTCTTCTTGTGGGCTGGTTTAGAGAGAGAGAACCCAAAATATCACAAGTGTTATGTTCAAAAATCTGATGGGAGAACTACTCAAATAACCCTAATATGTTCTATTTATATTACAAGGCAAAATGAGGCAAAATGACCAGCTTGCCTTTGGAGTGTAAGTTTATTACACTTCAAGGTCCCTCTTCACACTTAAAAACATTTAGATCCTTAGGTGATTCAATCACCAACTTACACAGGGCTATTTGCATGAACAAGGCTTGGAGTTTTTGTAATTCCCGAGCTTGGCTTCGTGTGAAAGGTCGTGTACTTGTTGGACAGCTTGTCCCACCCGTATCACTTGTTGAAGAAGAGTATTCAAAAAGGGTGTGTTTGATCCAAAAGGAGGTGTACTTGTTTATGCCAAGGAATATTCCAAAATTCCAAGAGAAAGAAGGATAAGGTTAGTACAAAAGGGGAATATTCCAAAAGAGGAAAGGACAAAAATAGAAGGGACCACAAGGAATTCAAGGCTGCCATGAGGATCTTGTTGTTGCTTGTTTCCCCTATGGTTTTGCCAGGTTTGGATATGAGGACAAATCCTTTTCAAGAAAGGGAGAATGATGCAAGCTGAGCTTCATCAATACCATGGAATGAAGAATTGAAGCTCAAGAATATGCTTAAGTGGAAGTACAAGGAAGAAAGGTAAAAAAGAAGAAGACCCTTATTTCACTAAGGGTATTTTTGTAATTACTAGTTTAGGCTATAAATAAGAGAGAATAGCTCATTTTAGAGATAGATTATTTTGATATGATATTTTGAAAGAGAGAAACTCTTGAGAGAGTTGAGGCTAAGGCCATAGTTGCTAGGAAATGTTGATGGGATTGCTTGCTTGAGGATATCATTCCTCTTGAGGGTGTCTCGATAGTATAGGTGTTTGTTTGGATTCTTAATTGGAGGTCTTGGTTTTCGTATAGCCATGGTTGCCTATTAGATCTCATGCTTGTGTCTTGCTTTCATAGGTTTAGATATTTATCTTGAATATTAAGGAGGTCTTTACTTTAATATAGTATTGGTTGCCTTGATTTCAATTTGTGTCTCTACCTTTCTATCCTTTTTATCTTTAATTTCGTGTTCTTAGATTTTAGGATTTCGTTCATCTTCCGCGTATTCCGTCTCGTATCATTTGGTATCAAAGTTGAGCTTAGAATCATCCCCACGATTCTAGTCTTAGGTTTGTTATCTTGAAAATCACCAAAAAAAAAACAAACACGTTTTTGAGTTTTTGAGGTTTTTGAGATTTTTTATTTTTGAGTCTTTTTGTGTTTCTAGTGCTAGAATCTTGTGTCCTAGTACTATTTAGTCGATATCTAAAATTTGAGCTAATTCCGGGTTGATTTGAGTATTCTACCATTATTGGAGTTTGAGTTTGAAGAAAATTTGAAGTGGGTTCTCAAATCTGAAATTATTGGTTGAGTTTTTGGTCTTAAAAATGTTTGGAGTTTGTTCGGAAGCTTGAAAGGAGCTTCGGTTTTAAATTTCATCAAATTCCGAGTTCATTTACCTGAGGGTCAAAATTTGAATGTTCTTGAGTCCTTCATGTTCTTCATATCTTGTTGATACAATATCAAGTCTACAACACACAAGTATTCAACAACCAGCCACGAAATCAACAAAACCAACACAAGATCAACAAGTTTCAACAAGTGCTAGTGAATCAAAAGGGCCCCACACGGCTTCACTAGACTTCAAGATTACAAAAACAACATTAACAAGATCACAAAAAGATAGTAACTTGACATAAAAGATTCAAGAGTCTAAGAACCCTAACAACAAGAGAGGACCCTAAGACTATTGAATATTAACACCAAGTTCTTACTTGGACCAAGAGGAACTCTATGACCTCAAGATCCTTGTTTCTAGCCAAGATACAACACAAGTATCCCTCTTCTTGTGGGCTGGTTCAGAGAGAGAGAACCCAAAATATCACAAGTGTTATGTTCAAAAATCTGATGGGAGAACTACTCAAATAACCCTAATATGTTCTATTTATATTACAAGGCAAAATGACCAGCTTGCCCTTGGAGTGTAAGTTTATTACACTTCAAGGTCCCTCTTCACACTTAAAAACATTTAGATCCTTAGGTGGTTCAATCACCAACTTACACAGGGCTATTTGCATGAACAAGGCTTGGAGTTTTTGTAATTCCCGAGCTTGGCTTCGTGTGAAAGGTCGTGTACTTGTTGGACAGTTTGTCCCACCCGTATCACTTGTTGAAGAAGAGTATTCAAAAAGGGTGTGTTTGATCCAAAAAGAGGTGTACTTGTTTATGCCAAGGAATATTCCAAAATTCCAAGAGAAAGAAGGATAAGGTTAGTACAAAAGGGGAATATTCCAAAAGAGGAAAGGACAAAAATAGAAGGGACCACAAGGAATTCAAGGCTGCCATGAGGATCTTGTTGTTGCTTGTTTCCCCTATGGTTTTGCTAGGTTTGGATATGAGGACAAATCCTTTTCAAGAAAGGGAGAATGATGCAAGCTGAGCTTCATCAATACCATGGAATGAAGAATTGAAGCTCAAGAATATGCTTAAGTGGAAGTACAAGGAAGAAAGGTAAAAAAGAAGAAGACCCTTATTTCATTAAGGGTATTTTTGTAATTACTAGTTTAGGCTATAAATAAGAGAGAATAGCTCATTTTAGAGATAGATTATTTTGATATGATATTTTGAAAGAGAGAAACTCTTGAGAGAGTTGAGGCTAAGGCCATAGTTGCTAGGACATGTTGATGGGATTGCTTGCTTGAGGATATCATTCCTCTTGAGGGTGTCTCGATAGTATATAGGTGCTTGTTTGGATTCTTAATTGGAGGTCTTGGTTTTCGTATAGCCATGGTTGCCTATTAGATCTCATGCTTGTGTCTTGCTTTCATAGGTTTAGATATTTATCTTGAATATTAAGGAGGTCTTTACTTTAATATAGTATTGGTTGCCTTGATTTCAATTTGTGTCTCTACCTTTCTATCCTTTTTATCTTTAATTTCGTGTTCTTAGATTTTAGGATTTCGTTCATCTTCCGCGTATTCCATCTCGTATCATTTGGTATCAAAGTTGAGCTTAGAATCATCCCCACGATTCTAGTCTTAGGTTTGTTATCTTGAAAATCACCCAAAAAAAAAACAACACGTTTTTGAGTTTTTGAGGTTTTTGAGATTTTTTATTTTTGAGTCTTTTTGTGTTTCTAGTACTAGAATCTTGTGTCCTAGTACTATTTAGTCGATATCTAAAATTTGAGCTAATTCCGGGTTGATTTGAGTATTCCACCATTATTGGAGTTTGAGTTTGAAGAAAATTTGAAGAGGGTTCTCAAATCTGAAATTACTGGTTGAGTTTTTGGTCTTAAAAATGTTTGGAGTTTTTTCAGAAGCTTGAAAGGAGCTTCGGTTTTAAATTTCATCAAATTCCGAGTTCATTTGCCTGAGGGTCAAAATTTGAATGTTCTTGAGTTCTTCATGTTCTTCATATCTTGTTGATACAATATCAAGTCTACAACACACAAGTATTCAACAACCAGCCACGAAATCAACAAAACCAACACAAGATCAACAAGTTTCAACAAGTGCTAGTGAATCGAAAGGGCCCCACACGGCTTCACTAGACTTCAAGATTACAAAAACAACATTAACGAGATCACAAAAAGATAGTAACTTGACATAAAAGATTCAAGAGTCTAAGAACCCTAACAACAAGAGAGGACCCTAAGACTATTGAATATTAACACCAAGTTCTTACTTGGATCAAGAGGAACTCTATGACCTCAAGATCCTTGTTTCTAGCCAAGATACAACACAAGTATCCCTCTTCTTGTGGGCTGGTTTAGAGAGAGAGAACCCAAAATATCACAAGTGTTATGTTCAAAAATCTGATGGGAGAACTACTCAAATAACCCTAATATGTTCTATTTATATTACAAGGCAAAATGAGGCAAAATGACTAGCTTGCCCTTGGAGTGTAAGTTTATTACACTTCAAGGTCCCTCTTCACACTTAAAAACATTTAGATCCTTAGGTGGATCAATTACCAACTCACACACGGCAATTTGTATGAACAAGGCTTGGAGTTTTTGTAATTCCCGAGCTTGGCTTCGTGTGAAAGGTCGTGTACTTTTTGGACAACTTGTCCCACCCGTATCACTTGTTGAAGAAGAGTATTCAAAAAGGGTGTGTTTGATCCAAAAGGAGGTGTACTTGTTTATGCCAAGGAATATTCCAAAATTCCAAGAGAAAGAAGGATAAGGTTAGTACAAAAGGGGAATATTCCAAAAGAGGAAAGGACAAAAATAGAAGGGACCACAAGGAATTCAAGGCTGCCATGAGGATCTTGTTGTTGCTTGTTTCCCCTATGGTTTTGCTAGGTTTGGATATGAGGACAAATCCTTTTCAAGAAAGGGAGAATGATGCAAGCTGAGCTTCATCTATACCATGGAATGAAGAATTGAAGCTCAAGAATATGCTTAAGTGGACGTACAAGGAAGAAAGGTAAAAAAGAAGAAGACCCTTATTTCATTAAGGGTATTTTTGTAATTACTAGTTTAGGTTATAAATAAGAGAGAATAACTCATTTTAGAGATAGATTATTTTGATATGATATTTTGAAAGAGAGAAACTCTTGAGAGAGTTGAGGCTAAGGCCATAGTTGCTAGGAAATGTTGATGGGATTGCTTGCTTGAGAATATCATTCCTCTTGAGGGTGTCTTGATAGTATAGGTGCTTGTTTGGATTCTTAATTGGAGGTCTTGGTTTTCGTATAGCCATGGTTGCCTATTAGATCTCATGCTTGTGTCTTGCTTTCATAGGTTTAGATATTTATCTTGAATATTAAGGAGGTCTTTACTTTAATATAGTATTGGTTGCCTTGATTTCAATTTGTGTCTCTACCTTTCTATCCTTTTTATCTTTAATTTCGTGTTCTTAGATTTTAGGGGTTTGTTCATCTTCTGCATATTCCGTCTCGTATCATTTGGTGTCAAAGTTGAGCTTAGAATCATCCCCACGATTCTAGTCTTGGGTTTGTTATCTTGAAAATCACAAAAAAAAAAAATGTTTTTGAGTTTTTGAGGTTTTTGAGATTTTTTATTTTTGAGTCTTTTTGTGTGTCTAGTACTAGAATCTTGTGTCCTAGTACTATTTGAGTCGAGATCTAAAATTTGAATTAATTCCGGGTTGATTTGAGTATTCCACCATTATTGGAGCTTGAGTTTGAAGAAAATTTGAAGTGGGTTCTCAAATCTGAAATTATTGGTTGAGTTTTTGGTCTTAAAAATGTTTGGAGTTTGTTCGGAAGCTTGAAAGGAGCTTCGGTATTGAAATTCATCAAATTCCGAGTACGTTTGCCTGAGGGTCAAAATTTGAATGTTCTTGTGTTCTTCATGTTCTTCATATCTTGTTGAAGAAGAATATTCAAAAAAGGTGTGATTGATCCAAAAGGAGGTGTACTTGTTTATGCCAAGGAATATTCCAAAATTCCAAGAGAAAGAAGGATAAGTGTACAAAGGGGGAATATTCCAAAAGAGGAAAGGACAAAAATATAAGGGACCACAAGGAATTCAAGGCTACCATGAGGATCTTGTTGTTGCTTGTTTGCCCTATGGTTTTGCTAGGTTTGGATATGAGGACAAATCCTTTTCAAGAAAGGGAGAATGATGCAAGCTGAGCTTCATCAATACCATGGAATGAAGAATTGAAGCTCAAGAATATGCTTAAGTGGAAGTACAAGGAAGAAAGGTAAAAAAATAAGAAGAAAGAGGCTATGGATGCAAAAGTGGCTATTCTTGACATTTAAGCCTCATGCTAAAGAAGACCCTTATTTCATTAAGGGTATTTTTGTAATTACTAGTTTAGGCTATAAATAAGAGAGAATAGCTCATTTTAGAGATAGATTATTTTGATATGATATTTTGAAAGAGAGAAACTCTTGAGAGAGTTGAGGCTAAGGCCATAGTTGCTAGAAAATGTTGATGGGATTGCTTGCTTGAGGATATCATTCCTCTTAAGGGTGTCTCGATAGTATAGGTGCTTGTTTGGATTCTTAATTAGAGGTCTTGGTTTTCATATAACCATGGTTGCCTGTTAGATCTCATGCTTGTGTCTTGCTTTCTTAGGTTTAGATATTTATCTTGAATATTAAGGAGGTCTTTACTTTAATATAGTATTGATGCCTTGATTTCAATTTGTGTCTCTACCTTTCTATCCTTTTTATCTTTAATTTCGTGTTCTTAGATTTTAGGATTTCGTTCATCTTCCGCGTATTCCATCTCGTATCATTTGGTATCAAAGCTGTGCTTAGAATCATCCCCACGATTCTAGTCTTGGGTTGTTTTTGTGTTTTTGAGATTTTTGAATTTATGATTTTTGAGTCTTTTTGTGTTTCTAATACTAGAATCTTGTTTCCTAGTACTATTTGAGTCGATATATAAAATTTGAGCTAATTCCGGGTTGATTTGAGTATTCCACCATTATTAGAGCTTGAGTTTGAAGAAAATTTGTAGTGGGTTCTCAAATCTGAAATTATTGGTTGAGTTTTTGATCTTAAAAATGTTTGGAGTTTGTTCAGAAGCTTGAAAGGAGCTTCGGTTTTGAATTTCATCAAATTCCGAGTTCGTTTGCTTGAGGGTCAAAATTTGAATGTTCTTGTGTTCTTCATGTTCTTCATATCTTGTTGAAGAAGAATATTCAAAAAGGGTGTTTGATCCAAAAGGAGGTGTACTTGTTTATGCCAAGGAATATTCCAAAATTCCAAGAGAAAGAAGGATAAGGTTAGTACAAAAGGGGAATATTCCAAAAGAGGAAAGGACAAAATAGAAGGGACCACAAGGAATTCAAGGCTGCCATGAGGATCTTGGTGTTGCTTGTTTCCCCTATGGTTTTGCTAGGTTTGGATATGTGGACAAATCCTTTTCAAGAAAGGGAGAATGATGCAAGCTTAGCTTCATCAATACCATGGAATGAAGAATTGAAGCTCAAGAATATGCTTAAGTGAAAGTACAAGGAAGAAAGGTAAAAAAGGTTGGGAATCCCAAAACTAGAGTATTAACTTAAAGGAAATGCGGAAGCAAAACTAAGAAACAAACTGAAAATACTAAATAAGAATTAAAAGATAGAGATTTGACCGCTTCGTGAGTAACATTAGACAACAATTAGTAAGAGTACTAATCGCCTTCTAAGAATACCAAGAAGTAACCAAAGATGTCGAACAAAAAAGTTATCTTACTACCTTAAGCTATGAACTAGTTAGGTTGAAAGATAAATCTTAAAGTAATCTGCCACAAAGGTTCAAAAGAAATCTCAATATATTAATATTCTTCAAAATCTGATTTTCATGAATGAACAAAGACCCCTTTATATAGTAGTGAAGAAGGGATTGGTCAAAGATAACATTAAATGAAATGATACTTCCTAGGGCCTAGAAGACTACCACACACATTATCCTATAAGTCAACATAGAAGAAAACAACTATTAAATGGCATAGAAGGCTGCCACACACAAAGACCTAGGAAGTCAACATAGAATTAAACAACTCTTAAATATAATTCTAGAAATTAATTAAAAAATGCTGCAGTCTTTTTCTCCATTTTGGGACAGATTTGAGCCCAATTCCACCTCTTCTTGGACTTTAATTTGGGCCTCTAAATAGATGTAAGACTTGAAGAAAATATTTTCATTGGGCTTGATATCTTCTTCCATTACAAGATACCTTTTAATTGCCAATTCCAGCCCATTAATCTTGTCTTCATATTTTCTTGTTTTAGATCTTGTCATGGGTCCTCTTGGAACCTTCAAAGCTTTCTTAGTTGATGTTGAGCTGCCATGGATGCTATCATTCCCCTCGTCTTCAAGAGAATTCGTCCTCGAATTTAATGCTGCATCAAATAAAGAAAGATCAGAAACATTAAAGGTTGCACTAACTTGATACTCACTTGGAAGATCAAGTTTGTAAGCATTGTCTCCAATCCTTTCAAGGACTTCAAATGGCCCATCTCCTCGTGGGTGTAATTTGGATTTTCTTTTGGCAGGAAATCTTTCCTTTCTAAATTGCACCCACACTTGATCTCCGGGCTTAAAAATAATAGATTTTCGCCCCTTATTTCTCCTTAAGGCTGTTTGTTCATTCCTCTGTTCAATTGCAAGCCTTGTTTGTTCATGAATCTTCTTCATCATTTTAGCCTTCTTCCTACCATCAAGATTAACAATATCAGTAGATAGAGGCAGCAAATCAAGGGGGCTGAGGGGATTAAATCCATAAACAATTTCAAAAGGAGACTTACCAGTAGAAGAATGGATAGTTCTATTATAAGCAAACTCTACCATGGGCAAATGCTCCTCCCAAACAGTTAATTTTCCCTTTAAAAAAACCCTTAACATATTCCCTAAAGTCCTATTAACTACTTCTGTTTGCCCATCAGTTTGCGGGTGACAAGATGTAGAGAATAACAGTTTAGTCCCTAACTTTCCCCAAAGAACCCTCCAAAAGTGACTTAAAAACTTAGCATCCCTATCACTAATAATAGTTTTAGGTATACCATGTAATTTAACCACTTCTTTCACATATAAGTCAGCCACATGCGATGCATCATTAGTCTTCAAACATGGAATAAAATGAGCCATTTTTGAAAATCTGTCTACCACTACAAATATACTGTCCTTACCATGTTTAGTTCTAGGCAGTCCTAACACAAAATCCATGGAACTATCAATCCAAGGAGAAGTAGAAACAGGTAAAGGAGTATAAAGACCATGTGGTAATACTTTTGATTTGGCCTGTTTACATTCAAGACATTGGGAGCACACTTTCTCAACATCCTTTCACATGCCAGGCCAAAAGAAATGTTCAGCAAGTATATCCAATGTTTTAGGAACTCCAAAGTGTCCCATGAGTCCACCACAATGTGCTTCCCTAATAAATAATTCACGCAAAGAGCAATTAGGAATACACAACTTATTTTCCTTAAAAAGGAATCCATCTTGAAGAGTGAACCTCTCATAAGGACCCAACTTACATTCTGCAAAAATTTTGCCAAAATCAGAATCATTAGCATAAAGGCCCCTGATTTGATCAAAACCCATTAATTTAGAAGTGAGGGTAGAGACCAAGACATACCTTCTAGAAAGTGCATCAACAACCACATTATCTTTTCCTTGCTTGTAAGCAATCACATATGGGAAAGTTTCAATGAATTCAACCCATTTTGCATGCCTACGATTAAGCTTACCTTGGCTCTTCAAGTACCTCAAGGATTCATGGTCAGTCTTAACCACAAACTCTCTAGGCCACAAATAGTATTGCCATGTAGCTAAAGCCTTGACCAAAGCATATAGCTCCTTGTCATAAGTTGAGTAGTTCAATGTAGCTCCACTCAGCTTTTCACTAAAGTATGCAATGGGCTTCGAATCCTACATTAAAACAGCACCTATTCCTCTTCCAGAGGCATCACAGTCAACCTCAAAAGACTTAGAAAAATTAGGTAATTGCAAAAGAGGAGCAGAACACAATTTTTCTTTCAACAAGTTAAAAGCAGCATTTTGTTCTTTTCCCCATGTGAAAACCTTGTCCTTCTTAATAACTTTAGTCAAAGGAGCAGCAATGGTGCTAAAATTTCTAACAAATCTCCTATAAAAACTAGCAAGCCCATGAAAACTTCTAATCTCAGTTACACTCTTAGGGTTAGGCCAATTTTTGATTGCCTTTATTTTCTCTTCATCAACTTCAACTCCCTTAAAACTAACCACAAAACCCAAGAATACAACACGATCCACACAAAAGGTATACTTTTTGAGATTAGCAAACAATTGTTGTTTTTTTAGAACTTCAAAAACTTTTTTTAGGTGTTCAACATGCTCATCCATATTCTTAGAAAAGATCAAGATATCATCAAAATAAACCACCACAAATTTTCCATGAAAATCCTTAAAAAAAAGGATTCATTAATCTCATGAAAGTGTTGGGTGCATTAGTCAAGCCAAAAGGCATAACTAACCACTCATAAAGCCCATATTTGGTCTTAAAAGCAGTTTTCCACTCATCTCCAGGATTCATTCGAATCTGATGGTAACCACTTGTTAGATCAATTTTAGAAAAAAATTTAGACCCATGCAATTGGTCTAACATGTCATCAAGACTAGGAATGGGATGACGATACTTTACCGTTATCTTGTTGATAGCTCGACAATCCACACACATCCTCCAAGATCCATCCTTTTGGGGAACCAATAGAACAGGAACAGAGCAAGGACTCATGCTCTCTCTCACAAACCCCTTTTCAGGTAATTCTTCAACTTGCCTTTACAATTCCTTTGTCTCTTCAAGATTACTCCTATAAGCAGGCCTATTTGGAATTTGTGCTCCAGGCACAAAGTCGATTTGGTGCTCAATGCCATGCAAAGGTGTAGACCCTTAGAAATATCATCAGGAAAAATATCATCAAAATCCTGCAAAAGTGAAGTAACACTACTTGGCAAAGAAGAAGTTAGTAGCTCAGAATTAATCAAGACTTCTTTGTAAGTAAGTAGTATTATGGGTAGCCCCTCTTTTCTTGCACTCAAACACTCTTTGGCTTTTATATAAAAGCTCTTTTTTTTCTTTTCCTTAGCCTCTTTCCTCTCACCAAAGATCTCTTTTTTCCACTCGAACCCTCTTTCTCTCTCTCTTGGCCAATTTTTTTTCTTTTCCCTCAAGCTCACTTGTTTTCTCTCTCCCTTTTGTTTTCCCATTAATTCCCTCAACCTCTTTTGATCTTCAAACACTTGAGAAGGATTTAAAGGTGCAAGAGTGTACTTCTTGCCATTAAGCTCAAGTGAATATCTATTCAGCCTTCCATCATGAAAAGTATGTCTATCAAACTGCCATGGACGACCAAGCAAGATATGACAAGCTTGCATAGGAATCACATCACAAAGAGTTTCATCCTCATACCTTCTAACATTGAATGAAATCATGCATTCTTTGTTGACTTTTAATTCACCACTATTATTCAACCGTTGGAGTTTATAAGGCTTAGGGCGTTTCATGCATGCAAGCCCTAACATGTCTACCAACTGTGAACTCACCACATTAGCACAACTACCACTATCAACAATCATAGAACAAGTTCTCCCCTTTATCCCACATCTAGTATGGAATATATTCTCCCTTTGTTCATCACTATTGATTCCCAAATTAATATTCATAAGCCTCCTAACTACCCCAATCAAACCATCATTAAAAGAAAGTTCTACAACACCTTCACTCTCACCTTCACAGTATTTCTCCTTCTCGTTTTTTTCACTCTCATATTCTACATCAAGAATTTTCCTAGCTACCCCAAGAAAACCATCATTAGGCTGTTGTACATCATCTTCACTCATTCCTCCCTCTTCTTTCTCACTACTACCTATATTAGACATCTTAAAGAAAATAGTGTATCGCTCAAACTTTGGCTTTATTTTTTTTTCACTCAATTGTTCTCACCCACTCTTGCCTTTTTCCTCTCAAATAACCTTTGGGAAAATACTTTGTAGATTTATAATTAAATCCAACTCATATCAAGTCTTTAGTAGTAAAATAAGGAATTTTGGGGCACAAGAAAAAAAGTGAAGAACAAATCCAAGAAAGAATAAGATTTAGTTGAAACAAGACTCAAACAACAGGAAAGGATTTTAGAACGAGGTAAAGATCTAGGATCCCCTCTTCTTGTGTTCTATCAAAACCTTCTTTGTAGAAACAATTAGATGAAGAAAGTTTCTTGAAGAGCAACAATTCTTTTTTTTTTTTTTTACTTTTTTTTTGAAACGTATTGTTCACTGCTACAGTACCTTTTTTTTTTAATTTTTTTTTTTTGCTCTTTTTGTTCAAGAAATTCCCAAGATTATCAAGAACGAAATCTTGATAGAACCTCTCTGATACCACTTGATAACACGGAGCTTGGGAATCCCAAAACTAGAGTATTAACTTAAAGGAAATGCGGAAGCAAAACTAAGAAACAAACTGAAAATACTAAATAAGAATTAAAAGATAGAGCTTTGAAAAGATCCAAGTAACAACGAATTGGTTATAGATGAACCAAATGCCTTTACTTGAGAAATTAATCAAGTATGGATCTTGACCGCTTCGTGAGTAACATTAGACAACAATTAGTAAGAGTACTAATCGCCTTCTAAGAATACCAAGAAGTAACCAAAGATATCAAACAAAGAAGTTATCTTACTACCTTAAGCTATGAACTAGTTAGGTTGAAAGATAAATTTTAAAGTAATCTGCCACAAAGGTTCAAAAGAACTCTCAATATATTAATATTCTTCAAAATCTGATTTTCATGAATGAACAAAGACCCCTTTATATAGTAGTGAAGAAGGGGTTGGTCAAAGATAACATTAAATGAAATGATACCTCCTCGGGCCTAGAAGACTACCACACACATTATTCTATAAGTCAACATAGAAGAAAACAACTATTAAATGGCATAGAAGGCTGCTACACACAAAAACCTAGGAAGTCAACGTAGAATTAAACAACTCTTAAATATAATTCTAGAAATTAATTAAAAAATGCTGCAGTCTTTTTCTCCATTTTGGGACAGATTTGAGCCCAATTCCACCTCTTCTTGGACTTTAATTTGGGCCTCCAAATAGATGTAAGACTTGGAGAAAATGTCTTCATTGGTCTTGAGATCTTCTTCCATTACAAGACACCTTTTAATTGCTAATTCCAGCCAATATCTTGTCTTCATATTTCCTTGTTTTAGATCTTTTCATGGGTCCTCTTGGAACCTTCAAAGCTTCCTTAGTTGATGTTGAGCTGCCATGGATGCTATCAACTCCCCCCCTCTTTATACTGCCATATAACCTTATTCCACCTCCTGACACTATAACTTACTACCTCACAACAACAATACCACCAAAACAGTCCACAAACCAACACAAATGTTACAAACCGATAGGATTTCCTACCAAGTTCATACTTCACATTACCACCTCAATGTAACTCCACATATTTATTCAATCAAGACACCTAAATTCCTTCCACAACAACATACCAAAAATAGTCCACAACGGTTTCAGAATTCACTTTAACATAACAAGAGAGTATTCTCTTTTCACTATGCCAAACCTTCCATATATAAACGCGTATAAACTTTTCCACCAAGCTATATATAAAGAGGAATGAATTAGGGGCAGAAACACACCGTAACCTACTGAAATTTCATCCCTACAACTTAATTTCTTTAAGACCTTAAGCTCCTTTACAAGTTTAAACCACAAGGAAGGCAAATCCTTTAAAACTATACACAAGTGGACTGCCACCAAAAAAAGGGACTGCCTTATGCCTCTTAAACATAACCAACATGATTTCCACAACCTTTTATATATATATTACATTAAGCTATACGGGTAAACACTTACCAAGGCTTGCAAAGTGGAGGATTTGTCCAAGAACCCTAGGGGAAATTTGGGGCAGCTGGTGTGATGCTTGAGATAAAAGTGAGAGAGAGATGGAGTTAAATCAAAATTTGTATGTTAAAATGAGTAAAGAGATCAGCCAATATTTATCTTATAAGGAGACTTCTAGACTACATCTTTTTAACTCATTTTCATATATAAATACACCTACTTGGTTTATTTCTAATCGGATCACATCATATTGGGCCTTAGACAAATTTAGGTATTGGGCTGGTCATCCTTCCCTCTAATTTGGGCCTCAAATGAGTCCATTAATATGCCTCAATTTGGTCCAATAGTCTAAGTAGGTGATGCTTAGGTATTGGGCTGGTCAACTTTCCCATTTTGTGTACTTAGTTTTGGGCCTCAATTGAGTCCATTGACATATATCCAAATACAGCCCAATAGCTTAAGTAGGTAATACGCCTACTATCTTAATTAAGTCACGGAAGCACCTCGCTTATGTTCTCTCCTTTTTCTAACGTCTTAATCCTTCTACCTTAATCCACCACTTAACTTTAACTTTACACTTAAATACATACATCCTCATTATCTCAAGTTTAAATACTTTTATCCATGTTAGGTTGGTCGTATAAGTTTTGGAAATGTACGGGATGTTATAACTTTGCATAAAAAATATATCTAGTCCATTACCTACTACCACAAGTCCGTACCAAGTTCCATATAAGTAAGAGTAGTGTCTATAGAATACGGGGTGTTACATCCTTCCCCCCTTAGAAACATTCGTCCTCGAATGTTAATTTCATCACTACTCAGTCGAAACAAGTTCGAGCCTAAGTTTAATCTTTATGCTACCACATAATACTTATATATATACTTGTTATTGCTCCAATTCAGCATCTAAGGCTTCCTCTTCGGTTTCAAATAATTGAGGATACTTAGATTTCATCATTTCCTCAGCTTCCCATGTGATCTCTTCTACCTGCTGATTCCTCCAAAGTACTTTTACGGAAGCTACTTCTTTATTTCTTAACTTCTTAACTTGTCGATCCAGAATAGAAATAGGTACTTCTTCATAGGTGAGATCTTTTGTAACTTGTACATCTTTAGTGGAGTAATATGAGATGGATCTCCTATGCAGACGTGAAATACTGGATGAACTGTGGAGAGTTCTTGGGGTAGTTTGATACAAGACAAATCGGTATTAGCCTCCTAAGGCCTATACCCCGAGGTCAACACAAGGGAGTCCAAGCTATGACCACCTCAAGGGGGCAAATATGTGTTTGGATGATAGCTTGGCACCCGAGAAGAGTTATATCCAATGATACACTCCAAGGACCCATTGAGCAACATCGTGTTTGGATAACAGCTTGGAGCGTAGGAGGTGTTTTGTTAAAAGTGCCTAATGGGCCACTTTGTCTTATTGGGTCACTTTTGGGCCCATTATGTAATAAGTCCCATGGCTATAAATAGTTAGCTTTCTTTTTATTTTAGAGAGGATGATTATTGATGATGAATGTTACACTTGAGAGTGTTTACGTTAGCTTGTTGGGAGCTTTCTAGATTATGAGAAACATCGATTGTTAGAGGTCCATTTCCTCTTTCGGTCTTCGTACGAGATTGGTGGTTGTGGTAATTTAAGGAAGTTCTTCGGTTTGAAATACCTTTGGTTGTTCTTTTCTTATCAAATTGTGTCTATCTATCTATCTTTTCCCTTTATTGTCTTTGTTTTCCTTTTGTTCTTCGTCTCGTATTTTTGTATTTTCCATTTTACCCTTGTCTCCGTTGTTTTCGTGGTTTCTTCGTCTATTCATATTTTGTATCATATCATTTGGTATCAAATCCAGGTTAGAATCATTCCCATGATTCTATTATTGGGTTTGTTATTGAAGAAAAATAAAAAAAAATCACAAAAAAAGGGTTTTCACATTTTTGAGTCTAGTCTAAATTTTGAGTTTTTGATTTTGGTGTTTTCTTGTGTTTTTGGTGTTAGATTCTTGTTCCCTAACACTATTAGAGTCTAAATCTCAAATTTGAGCTTAATCGGAGGTGATTTGAAGCCTCTACCATTCTTGAGCTTTGAGTTTTTGAAGAAAGTGAAGTGGCTTTCAAATTCTGGAATTTTGGGCATGGATTTGAAGGCTTAAAGTTTTTTGAAGTTGTTACCCACGACGAGGAGAGTTTAGATTTCAAATTTCGTCAAATTCCGAGCTAAAACGAAGAAGTTATGGATTTTTAAAGTTCATCTTGTTCTTGGTGTTCAAAAATTCATATGTTGTTGAAGAAGAATCTTCCAAAAGGGTGTGTGTTAGATCCAAAAGGGAAGAAAGAGAAAGGTGTTTGGGTGTTGGTACAAAAGAATATTCAAAGGAAAAAGGAATATTCTAAGAGAGAGTGCAAAAGGGCCCACAAGAGGACTTATACAATCCAAATCCGGTCCAAACCGTTCACTAGAAGTCAAGCACGTGAACTCCAAGTGCTTCAAGGAATGTTCATGAAACGAGAGGTACTTGACGACATCCTACTACCATCAAAAGGGTGCTATGTGGTGGTGATTGCATCTAAAGAGGATCAAGGGGCCTTGGAGGGATCAAACGGAAGCCAAGAAGGGAAAAATGGCACATGGAGTGCACTGGAAGGCTCACCTGCGCCAGGTGAGCCACATACGCCCACAGATGGTGGCCAGTGGTACCTATTCCTTGACCTGCGTGGGTAGGTGCCCATCTGCGTGGGCAGGTGGCCTAGTTCGGCTGCCAAGTTAAATTTTAAAGGAATGGGTCACTTTTGGGCCCAAGTATGTAATAAATGACCCATGGGTATAAATACCCCAAACCATGCTTTATTTTCCTTAGTTTTTTCTTGAATATTGATGAACAAATCTCTTGAGAGAGTTTTTGGTAAGCGTTTGTTGAAGGTTTGCTTAGTAACGCGTGGTTTCGAGGGCGTTTCGATTCCCTCTTGGTCACCGTAGGAATTAGGTGTAGTTGATGAATGTAATTCGAGGGTTCTAGGGTTTAATGTATCCTATTGTTCTTGAATACTCATCTACGTGTGTCTAATTTTTCATCTATCTATTGATAACCGAAACAAGAGAATATTCTCTTTTCACTACACCAAACGTTCCATTTACCAGCCATACATACAAGGAATGATTTAGGGGCAGAACCACACTTTAATATACTAAAATTTTATCCTCCTAACTTAATTTCTTCAACACCTTAAGCCCCTATACAAGTTCAAACCACAAGGAAGACAAATTCAGTAAAACTAACACAAGTGGACTGCCAACTAATTAAGGGACTGCTCTATACATTTTAAACATAACCAACCTGACTTCCACATTTTCTTATACATATATTACATTAATCTACAAGGGTAAACACTTACCAAGGCTTACAAAGTGGAGGATTCACCCAAGAAGCCTAAAGGGAAATTAGGGCGGCTGATTTTTGGGGTTGGGAGTGTTTTGTTTAAAGCTAGAATTTGCAAGTGTATTGTGACGAAAAACAAGCTGAAATGATGTATATATACACCCTCCTTGGACCTCCTCTTTTCCAGCCATCCTTAGCCAATTTTGGTCAAAAAATAGTCCAAGTAGGTGATGCACCTACTTGGTTATTAAATCTGTCCAAATCAGTCCAATAGTTTAAGTAGGTGATACACCTACTATCTTAATTAAGTCACGGAAGCACCTCATTTATGTTCTCCCCTTTTTCCAATGTCTTAATCCTTCTACCTTAATCCACCACTTAACTTTAACTTTACACTTAAGTATGTCCTTATTATCTCAAATTTAAATACTTTTATCCATGCTAGATTGGTCGTATAAGTTTTGGAAATGTACGGGGTGTTACACTTCCATACGCGATATTGCTCTACTTGAAGTGCAGAATCCACCCTATTCCCACATCTTTGTGGCATTAAGCTCTTTGTGGTTTGGGTTCCTTGTTGTTGCCGTTGAAATACAAGCCAAAAAAGGTTGACGCCAATTTGGCTTGTATCATCCTCCTCTTCTTGAAAAGCATTCGACCTTGAATCCAAACCTTGCAAAACCATTGGGAAAACAAACAACAACAATATCCTCAAGGGACGAGGGTTAGTGTTAGCAAAATCAATCATAGCACCATGCCAAGGTTGCTCACACTTAAAATATAACTAAGGATCCTTTGTGTTGAACATAAAAAGCTCATTGAAAATGGTACAAAGGAACCGGCTATGAAGAAATACTAAGAAATAAGGAAACCGCAAAGGTCATAATGACATCAACAAACCAAAAAGGTAAAATCACATTCATTTTAGGAGCCATAAGACACAATTGTTTCAATACCTCTCCAAGAGACCACATCAAAGGTGGTTCCACCAATGGTTTAAAAATCCACAAGGGTTTTCCGGGGTCAAAGATATGAGAGACCCACATTGCATCATTACTCAAACAAGTGGACCAACCAAAGGACATACTACCTCCAAATAAAATAATTCCACAACTAGCATGGACATCATCATAAGCAAAGAGGTAATATAGAAAGGAATCAAGCATAAAAATCTCATCCAGGGTATTACCATCTACAAGAAGGCCACATGGCTCAAGAGATTTAGCAATTAATACACTCAAGGATCCACTCAAATCATTGAGGCACACAACACTTTTCCTTTCTATGTAATTCAAGCCTACATAAGATGTTGATTCAATATGGTTATGAATAACATCATATGCAAAAAGGTAGTAAATAAAGGTGCTAAGGACACTCACCTCATCCAAGGTGTGCTCAAGAGTAATACACAAAGAGAGAAAGAGGCATTTCAAGCACATAGAACCTCTCTTTTCCAAACAACTTCCAAGAGTCCCACTTGACACTTCAAATTGTCTAACCCTATGAAGGTGACACGTAGTCTTTAACATCCATGGACTCTCCCACAAACAAGTAATCAACTTAGCATCCACAAGTTGTGGTCCACACAACTTAAGCACAAGTGTGTCAAGTAAGGATGCAAGTATATAAGCAACACCCCAAAGAGGCAATGACACATTTGCCCTAGGGTTCTCAAGAATGATACCTCCTTTGAGAAAGGGGTGATCAATTACAAACAAGTGATAAAGAAAGGTATCACATAAGTGGAATTCATCCAAAGTGTTTTTAAGAGAAGACTCACTCTTTGACCTACAAGTCTTAAAACCTTGGTCAAGAATGTAAACACACAATGGAGAATTTTTTTGGACTATTTCATTGCTCCCCTTCTTTAAAGAACACTCGTCTTTGTTGGACATGTCTCCCATGCACAACTCGAATCTACCAAGTGGACTGTAAATCCTCAAGAAAGACTTTCCATTGTAGGGAAGGCTACCAGCAACTTCATTCAAACCTTGCTTGTTATATTGACCAAGCAACAAGTTGGGTGTATAAGAACCACTATATTCCAAGAGGTCACCGGGGTCAAATGGGAGAAGTATCCAAGAACATGGGTCAAACAATACCCACTTTTCCCAAAGGTACCATCCTCACAAATATACATACCCTCTACACTATTATTGACAATTTCATAAGCAAAGAGAGGTTAGAGAAAGGTGTCACGCAAGTTAACTTCAACTAAGGTGTCCTCATGCATGTACTCACTATTAGATTCAAGATCGTCACCATAAGTATCCTCGATAAAGGAAGCACACAAAGAATAAGTAGAAGCAATTTCTAAACAACTAACACCTTTTTCAAGAGAGGAATCCTCAAGTAGACACAAACCACCACCAACATCAAGGAGGTCATGACTCAAGTCATTACAAGAATCACACAATTCATCCTCACATTTATCAAACAAAGGTGGGGGGTCATACAAAGGATCACTATCAAAATCATTTTCATAAGAACAATCATTAGTTGGGTTCCTCAAATAATCAAGCAAATCAAGATTATCTTCACCCAATTGATCATTCTTTTTCTCAAGTGAGAGATCACTATCAAAAATTGGATAGTTAGCACAATCCTCACTCAATCCTAAATTCTTAATGGATTTTAAGAAATAAGATAACAAGTAAATCTTAAGCATACCATCCTTCTTTTCAAGCACATCAAAATGCACACCACTAGATGCCACACTAGGAGTGATCTCACAATTACCAATCAAGACATCATTAACCAAAGGTGAGGAATTAAAGCATGCAAGTTCACTCTCAAAAAGATACATGTCATCTTTCACCACATATCTTATTCACATGAGGCTCTTCAAGCACACAACAAAATGCTCAAGTAGTGGATTAGATTCACAAGCAAGTTGATCAGTGCACACACCTTCACTAGTTGTAGGCAATTCAACTACCTTGAGGCTCTTCAAGCACACAACAAAATGCTCAAGTAGTGGATTAGATTCACAAGCAAGTTGATCAGTGCACACACCTTCACTAGTTGTAGGCAATTCACATGCCAACATAGACTCACCTTGATTTTCACAAGGGTCAACTAGTGTGTGAATACTCTTATCATATGGCAATGAGACCTCATTCAAGTTATAAGTGCTAACTAGGTGGACATAAATTGATCTTGCTAGAAGAGTCAATTCGGTCATCTATAGGATCAACTAGTGTTTGCAAACTCACAACAAGAACTTGATCATCATACAACTTAGCACTACCAAGAGTATCACAAAGGGAAGACTCATGAGACTCTACATTGGACAAGCCACCAATTACACTCACTTGGCTACTAGCCACATCATGACATTTTAAGTTTAGAGAAGTGCAAGGGTTAGCATTATTACCTTGTAGCTCGTACAAAGTATGGTCTTGATACGATACAAAATACGAAAAGAAGATGAAACTACGAACACAAGGGTAAAATGGGAAATACAAAAATACAAGACGAGGAACAAAGGGAAAATAAAGACAATAAAGATAAATGATAGATAGATAGACACGATACGATAAGAAAAAGGACAACCAAAGGTATTCCAAATCAAAGACCTTCCTTTATATTACCGTAAACACCTATCTCTTACGAAGACCGAAGAGGAATTAGACCTCAACAACCAACGTTTCTAGACAATCAAGAAAGCTCCCAACAAGCTAACATAGACACTCTCAAGTGTAACATTCATCTTCAATAATCATCTCCCCTAAAATGAAAAGAAAGCTAACTATTTATAGCCATGGGCCTTATTACATAATGGGCCCAAAAGTGACCCTAAATGCCAAATGGGCCCAAAAGTGACCCAATGTACCAAATAGCCATATGTTGGCGCATATGTTCTCCCGTGTCCCAAGCTATGAGCCAAATCCAATGTTGCTCCATACTCCCTAAGATGGTATCATCAAATATAGCTTCTCCCGGACTCCAAGCTATCATCCACACATGATATTGTTCTAGTGGGAGGTCTAAAAGGGTATTCCAAACATGTCTTGCCGTCCTTGAGGTGATCATGGCTTGGACTCCCTTGAGTTGACCTCGGGGTATAGGCCTTAGGAGGTTGACGCCGATTCAGCTTAAATCATCCTCCCTTTCTTGAAAAGGATTCGACCTCGAATCCAAATCTTTTGTCGGCTTGTCATCACACTTTCCAAGTTTGGAATCCTTGGGTAAGAACTCCGTTAGGCCTTCAAGCTTATTTTCATAAGACACTCTCCTTGTATCTTCCTTTGAAATTATTTGTTCATGTACCTGGACAAGAGAAGGAGTGATACTAGGTAAACTATTAGTATCATGGTTAGTAGACCTAAGATTGAAAGGGTCTTTGCCTAATTGGATTTGGAGTGGTCGAACAACATTTTGTGGAGCTCGATTTATTTTGTTTCAGGGTGAGGGAGCATGTTCATGAGGTCTTAGAGCACAATTTTGATGGACGAACCCCGGTGTAGGGATGGTAGTTTGGGCATGGGGTAGAGGTGTTAAATGATCCCCAATGTTTTCCATCCTACCATCAATACTATACAACTTCTCATTCATGGGTGACATTCATCCAATCAGTTGATCCATTTTTTGATGTAACCCTAGGAGTGCCTCCAAGATGGTATCAAGGGTTGCTACACCCATTGTCTTAGTACAATTGAGAAAAAAAGATGAAATGCATACGGACGACCCGATTAAGAGAGAAAAAAAAAGGACTCAATTCAAAGAAGTTAACTAAGAAAGAAATGATAAAAGCACACAAAGAAAAAGAACGAGAAAGAAAAAATGGACTCAAGAATTGATCACAACTAAGTAGAGTGATTAATAGCTGAAATTTAGTTGTTAAGACTCAAAGGAATTGATTAGGAATCAAGAAAATGAAACTAGAAGGTTAGAATTAGAGAAGGATAGGTTTTGGAGTTGTTCACCTGCATTAGGTGAGGTACGGACGCACCTGGGGACCTGCCCTCGCAGGTGGGACTTCGCAGGTTGAAAACAGAGGCTGCCTGGTGACCTGCATTGAGGACCTGCGGCCGTAGGTCATGACCTGCGTGAGCAGATGCGGGCGCAGGTGCCTCTGGACAGCAAGCTAGAGCTCCGTATTTTTGGCTCTTGTGGGCCCCTTTTGCACCCTCTCTCTTAGAATATTCCCTTTTCTTTGGGATATTCTTTTGTGACACCCCCCCAAACACCTTTCTCTTTCTTCTCTTTTGGATCAAACACCCCTTTTTGGAAGATTCTTCTTCAACAAGATATGAATTTTTGAAGAACACCAAGAACAAGATGAATATTCAAAAATTCGTATCTCTCTCAATTTAGCTCCAAATCTCACGAAATTTGAAACCCAAACTCCTTTTACTATGGGTAACAACTTCCAAAAACATTAAGCCTTCAATTCCACTCCCAAAATTCCAGATTTGAAGACCCACTTCACTTTCCTCAAAAACTCAAAGTTGAGATTTAGACTCTAATAGTGTTAGGGAACAAGAATCTAACACCAAAAACACAAGAAAACACCAAAATCAAAATTTCAAAAATTAGGCTAACCCCAAAAACGTGAAACACCAATTTGTTTTTGTGATTTTTCAATTTTCTTTCGATAACACACCCAAGACTAGAATCGTGGGAACAATTCTAAGATCGACTCTGATACCAAATGATACGATACAAAATACGAAAAGAAGATGAAACTACGAACACAAGGGTAAAATGGAAAATACGAAAATACGAGAAAAAGCAGAAAGGGAAAACAAAGACAATAAAGATAAAGGGATAGATAGATAGACACAAGACAATAAGAAAAAGGACAACCAAAGGTATTCCAAACCAAAGACCTTCCTTTATATTACCGTAAACACCTATCTCTTACGAAGACCGAAGAGGAATTGGACCTCAACAACCAACGTTTCTAGACAATCAAGAAAGCTCCCAACAAGATAACATAGACACTCTCAAGTGTAACATTTATCATCAATAATCATCTCCCCTAAAATGAAAAGAAAGCTAACTATTTATAGCCATGGACCTTATTACATAATGGGCCCAAAAGTGACCCTAAATGCCAAATGGGCTCAAAAGTGACCCAATGTACCAAATAGCCATATGTTGGCGCATATGCTCTCCCATGTCCCAAGCTATGAGCCAAATCCAATGTTGCTCCATACTCCCTAAGATGGTATCATCAAATATAGCTCCTCCCGCGCTCCAAGCTATCATTCACACATGATATTGTTCTAGTGGGAGGTCTAAAAGGGTATTCCAAACATGTCTTGGCGTCCTTGAGGTGATCATGGCTTAGACTCCCTTGAGTTGACCTCGGGGTATAGGCCTTAGGAGATTGACGCCGATTCGGCTTGTATCAGGTCTTCACCTTGTTGTTCAACATGGGAGCTCATTTGCTCCCTTGGGAAGCTCTCATCACATGGGAGTTTGTCAATTCCACTCCCATGAGTCAACTCCTCATCACTCTTCCTGAAGTTGGAATTCTTAGCTAAGAACTCCGTTAGATCTTCAAGCATGTGTTCGTAAGGAACTCTCCTTGGGTCCTCCTTTGAAAGTTCATGGACCTGCAAAAGATAAGGGGTGATACTAGGTAAAATGCTAGCATCATGGTTAGTAGGTAGAAAGAAATTAGCGTTGACAAGTCCCACAATTAAGTGTTCCTTGCCCATGTCTTTCAAACAACTACTTGGCTCATCAATCTTACTCAACTCTCCTCTTTGAGCCAAGCCTTCCTTTCCTTGTACAAGGGGCAATTCCCTTTCCCTCTTCTCAACTTCCTCCATCTTTAATACTTCCCGGGACTCTTTCATTATCTCATAGTCCTTACTCACTTGCTCGGGTGTTAAGGGTATGATGTTGATCTTTCGTCCTCCCAATACAATTGAGTACTTATTGGACTTCTCTTGATATTGGGCAACCCCATCATCTTGCCATGACCTACCAAGCAATATGTGACAACCTCGTAAGGGCACTACATCACATCGCACTTCATCTTGAGAATTGCCCCAACTAAATTTAATAACCACTTGCTTGGTCACCTCTATTGGACCACTCTCATCTAAACACATGAGCTTGTAAGGCTTGGGGTGTCATGCCTTTGTGTAGGGAGTTTCAAGAAATCAACACATTTGCAAGATATAGCATTAGTGCTACTCCTCCCATCAGTGACTAAGGAACATAGGGTCTCCATCATCTTAACCCTCGTATGAAACAAATTCACACTTTGTTCTAGTTCCTCTTTCACAAGGTCTCCCAAAATTTGCCCTAAATCAAAAGATAAGCTCAAGTCTATCTCCATTACGGGTCCAAAAGTTACACCTCCCCCACGATTTGGTGTTTCTTTTTCCGAAGCCATTGTACCTAGCAATTAAGACACTCAACAAAGACAACAAACAACGTTAGCATTAGTAAAATAAAATCTCACAACCACTCGTGTTTTCACACCTTTGCTTGCCTTACTATTGGATCGGCTAATGTTGAAAATTGCCTATACTTTGGTAGTACATAGGGTGTCGATTGCTACTCTTGGCCGGAATAGATTCTTGTTAAGAGAAGGACGGACGACTCGATTACAAACTAACGTACTTGAATCAAGAAATAACTACGAAATAAAACTAGAAAAGCACACAAAGAAAAAGGATGAAGAAAGAAATAGGACTCAAGAACTAATCAACAACTAAGTAGGATAATTACTAGTTGAAAATTAGTTTAGGAATCAAAAGAAAAATGAATTAAAGAAACAAGAAATGAAACTAAGATAATGGAACCTAAGTAAAATGAGATTTGAAGTGCTTGAGGTGCGTTTTGATGGGTTGTGGACGCATGTGGCGACCTGCCTTCGCATATGGAGTTCGCATGTCAAAAATAGGTTGCTGGAAAATGACCTGTGTTTCCACCCGATGACCTGCGTGGGCAGGTGACAGGTGCCCGGACAGAATAGCTGAAATTTTGATTTTTCACCTCTTTGTGGGCCCTCTTGGGTTCTCTCTCTTAGAATATTCCCTTTTCTTTTGGGATGTTCCTTCATACCAACACCCAAACACTTTTTTCTTTCTTTCCTTTTGGATCCAACAACCCAAGAATATCTTCAAGAACACCAAGAACAATATGAAGATCAAAATTTCATAACTCTCTCATTTTTGCTCGAAATTCGATAAAATTTTAAACTCGAACTCCTTTTAACATCCCGAACACAACCCAACTGATTTGAAGCCTCAAAACCCAACCAAAATTCTCAAGATTTTTCAACCCACTTGCATTTTTATTCAAGCTTCAAACCCAAAAATGGCGGATTCTCCAAAACTTCTCCCAATGGCACCAAATTTCAGATTTATGTTCTCTTTGATATGAGAAGCACTTTCCAACAATTTTCAACCCTCAATTCCACAACAAAATCACAAGACCGAGAAATCCTTTTTCAATTTTCTTCAAACTCAAGAACACAACATTATGGTTTCTTCAGATTCCGACTCAAATAACACTAGAGAAAAAAAATCTAGTGTTGAAACAACAAGAAAAACTCAAGAACACAAAAATATTTTTTGGAGATTTTCTCAAAAATGAATTTTCAGTTTTTTTTTTTTTTTTGAGATTTTCGATTTTCTAGATAACAAACCCAAGATTTAGAATCGTAAGGACGAATCTAATCTCATCTCTGATACCAAATGATAACCCCCAAAATACAAAAGTTAAAATCAAACATGAAAACTAAAGAAACGCTAGAATGGAAATACGAAAAAATAAAGGATAGATAGATAAAGATAGTTAGATTGACACAAGAAGATAAGAAAATAGAAACCAATTAATATCTTAAATTCAAAGACCCCTAATTTGATTATCAACAAGCACCTAATCTCCTATGAACGACCACGAGGGAATCGTAACGCCCTTGCAACCACCGTTTCGAGGAAAAAGTCAATCTAAGCTTTTCCAAGCTACACTCATGCTCCATAAGGAGTCTCACAATATCAATATCATCAAAAAAACTAAGGAAAATGAAAAGGAAACTAGTATTTATAGCCTTGGGCCTTTTATTACATTTAATGGGCCCAAAAGTGACCCATTTCAGAAAATTGGGCATTCGCCCACGCAGGTGGGGCACCTGCTGGCGCATGTGAGGCTGCAGGTGCCTCTGGACAGGCTAAAATGGCCACCTGCTGGCGCAGGTGGATGACCTACAGTCGCAGGTCAGGGTACAGGTGGCCCCATGTCATTGTTTAACTCCCCGATGACCTCTCCAATGGTTCCCTTGACTCCAAGCTATCTTCCATATGCGATATTGCTCTAATTGAAGTGCATAATGGATTCTATTCCCATATCCTTGTGGTCTTAAGCTCTTTGTGGTTTGGGTCCCTTATTGTTGCCCTTGAAATATAAGCCAAAAAAGGTTGACGCTAATTTGGCTTGTATCAAGGGCTATATTCTATATAACAACCCACTATGGTGTGACAATATTCCTCCTAAAGATGGAAATCTCTCATGGGAATGGAATGTAAAGAAATGGAAGGTTCTCTTTGTGTCCCAATTATCTCTTCTTCTTTGAGTGTTCCAATTCTTGAGCATACTCTTTGTCACGCCCCGAATCCGATCGAGACATGATTGGCACCCGTAGCCGATAAGGCCCGAGAGAACCAACCTTTGCCCATGTTCAACCATATGCATGCCATAAGAAAGCCATAAGCACATAACAGCTATAGAGACCAACAAGGGAATTCATGGAACATGATATATATATACATGAAACTGGGCCGTTGAGGCCACCGAGGCAAGTACGACATATCCCTTTTATATTTATACACCCACACCTGTCTACAAAAGCCAAACAAAGCATTGACCAAAATGAACTAAAAGTCGAGACAAGTCCCCGCTTTATCCAACATGTACAACACCAAAACATATATACACTCTGACTCGGAGAAGCCCCGAATTAGCTGGAGCTCACCAATGGTCTGCGATGACTGGCAACCTACTGAGGAGGCCTACTGGTACCTGCGCCTGCAGCAAGTAAGGTAAATTCCCCAAAAGGGGTCAGTACGAAATACGTACTGAGTATGCAAGGCTCAGATGAAACTGTACAATACATGAATATTTCAATGAACTCAAACATATGAATAATCAATGTGAATAAGTCACCATTTGGTATTTTGGGAAACCATGTGGATTGCTTTCATTACTTTCTTTGCTTTCTTTATCTCAATACTCAATGATAACAATGTACCCGGGCCCCTACTGATCAGTGGGTCTTTTCATATCATAACATCATGTTGGGATCGAGTCGAGCTAGGCTTATGCCCCTAGACTTGCCACCCATAAATCAATACATCGGGATCGAGTCGAGCTAGGCTTACGCCCCTAGACTTACCACCCATAAATCAATACATCGGGATCGAGTCGAGCTAGGCTTATGCCCCTAGACTTGCCACCCATACTTGATCATTGACCACATATGCATTACTTTGTTCATTACTTTGAGATTGATACTTGGATAGTCATAACATCACTTGAGCTTTGGATCATAGCATTGTTGGAAACTTTGAATCATTAACCAATGAGTGAGAGACATGTGAACAACTTGGCAACATAACATTATGAGAATCATAACACCATGGGAACTATTGGACAATCAAAAAACACAAGTATAATCACTATTGGATCATTGGAACATAACCTTGTTTGAACTTTTGGAACATTAACCATGAATATGAGACATGAGATTTACCAATGATCAACGAGTAGGAAATATATGACAATGAACATTGCTAATCGGATATGGAATACCTTAGCACATTTCGGGATAGGGCTAGTGACATGTCAATGTGAACACTATTTGCCGCAGAAAGATACGGACAAAGTAACCTCACATACCTTGGATTCGCAATACGAATATATAATCCTAGAGGTGAGTACAATAGTCCCGCTCCTTCATTATGTGTCACTCTACAACACAAATACAATACGGAATTCACATTAACCACCAACTACTCTTCAAATGCATATAACATCAATGAGTCACATATTTGCCCTTAAACATGCCATTTCCCCTTGACAAAACCATTGTTAAAATTATTATGCCAAAACTTCCATAATATTCCCAACATTGACCAATACATGAAAAGTAATACATTCCACCACAATACTTCTCCTTTACACTTTCTTATCCATAACACAGCACAAATAATCCATCGAAGTACCTTAATACAACTCATAACACATATCGGCCAAAATCCCACAATTTCCACCTATAGACAAGAACAAGTTTAATACCAAAAATAGCACCATACATGTTCATAGTTTGTTCATACCATGCTTTTTCATTAAAGGCACAAGTCCTAATTCAAGTTCAAATCACCAAGATAGCACATCTTTCACCAAAAGCAAAAAGACACTATTCACCATCTTGCCAACACAACTATCATAATATACATAATCCCCCATGCATATAATATGTTAATCCATGAGGATAAATACTTACCAAGGCTTGGAATATGTTGATCTTGTCCAAGGAGTCCAAAGAAATTATTTGCCTTAGGGTTTGAAAATGAAAGAAATGTTTGTGAAAATATCCAAAAGTTATGAGAGTCCTTTGGGAATAAAATCTGATGTTGGGGACTTTATATAGACCCAAGTTCATCCTTAGCCACATGTGGCATTAAGTGATATGTTCAATTGGTCAAATATTGGAAGAATGGATCACTTTGCCTTTGGGCCCATGTATTTTATTCCATTTTGGGCCTCAAATTGGGCCCAATAACACATATCCATGTAACCCATCAAATTTCATGTATTAATCACCATATATCTCATGTTTACATAATTCCATAATGTCACGACATTATTCTCTTACGAGATTCTCATTCGTCGCCTCGATCGCAAAAATTGGAATTCTAGTCGCCCTTGGCTTCATTGAACATTTTGGATCACTATTCACACTTCATGAGTTGATCATGTAGGAGTATGTAGGAGTATATTGAAGTGTTTGAATCTTTAACAATGCTCAAACAACTCCAAAGAACCAAAAGAAACCATTCAAGAATCGTCGTAGGATTGCGTTTCAAAACGGGTCCGGAAAGGCACAAGATTTGTGCCTTGCGCCACTAGCTGCAAAGCAGGCTGTGGCGCAAGAAATTAGGCCTCTATGAATCAGGTGGCTTGCGTCACACCCCTGAAACAGGGTAGTGGCGCAAGTCTCAGCACATTGCTGAAATTTCCGGCCACTTATCCAATGTTTGTGTAGCGTCCAATCCCTTATCAAAACACTACAAAATACTTACTTAGTGACCTTAACCATCAAGTAAACATGACTTAAAGTCACCAAATGATGTTATAATATGTACGAGGCATCACCCAAATGCATCACGAAATCACAAAACACCTCCTATGAAGGTCTAAGCTCACATGTTAAGTCCGATATCAAATGTTTCACCAATGACACTATAAAACACATATTCATGGCATCTAAACACCTATGTATATATGACCCCAAGGTATCAAGTGAGGTTATAAAAGTACGGGGTGTTACATTCTTCCCCCCTTAGAAACATTCGTCCTCGAATGTTAACAACATTGTCTTATACACAACAAATGCAGCTCTACTTTAACATACGTATACACATACACATAATGCTTTTAACTACTTACTTGTTATTGTTCCACCTCCGCACTGTGTACCTCTTGGTCCATTTGAAATAAATGGGGATACTTGGATTTCATCATTTCTTCCGCTTCCCATGTGATCTCCTCCTTTTGTTGATTTCTCCAAAGGACTTTTACGGATGCTATGTCTTTATTTCTCAATCTCTTTACTTGTCGATCTAGGATAGCAATGGGCACCTCTTCATAAGTGAGATCCTCTGTAACTTGAACATCTTCTACGGGAACAATACGAGACAGATCTCCTATGCATTTCCGAAGCATCGACACATGAAATACCGGATGGACTGAGGAAAGTTCTTGAGGTAAGGCTAATTCATATGTGACTTGCCCAAATCTTCTAATAACTTCATAGGGGCCTATGTAACGTGGACTCAATTTCCCTTTCTTTCCGAACCGCATTACCCCTTTCATCGGTGACACCTTTAAAAACACCCAATCACCTATGGCGAATTCAAGCCCTCTTCTTCTAACATCGGCATATGACTTGTGACGACTTTGAGCCATTTTTAACCGCTGTTGGATCACTTTAACTTTCTCCATGGCTTGGTGGACAATATCTGGCCCAAGTAAAGCAGTTTCACCTGCTTTAACCCATCCAATTGGTGATCGACATTTCCTTCCGTACAAAGCTTCATAAGGTGCCATTTTAATACTTGAATGATAGCTATTGTTATACGCAAATTCAATAAGAGGCAAATGGTCATCCCAACTGCCTTGAAAATCTAATGTGCAAGCTCGTAGCATATCTTCAAGTGTCTGAATAGTACGTTCTGCTTGTCCATTGGTCTGGGGATGGAAAGCCGTACTCAAATTCACCCGTGTACCCAGACTCTGCTGAAAAGATCTCCAAAAGTGTGCTGTGAACTGTGCTCCTCTGTCTGATATAATAGAAAGTGGAATACCATGCAATCGTACTATCTCTTTCACATACAACTTCGCATAATCCTCAGTTGTATAGGTCGTCTTGATCGGTAGAAAATGCGCTGACTTGGTAAGCCTGTCCACTATGACCCATATAGAATCAAACTTCCGCAATGTACGAGGCAAACCCATAATGAAATCCATATTAATCATATCCCACTTCCAGATTGGAAGATTGATACATTGCATGTAACCTCCCAGTTTCTGATGTTCCACTTTCACTTGTTGACAATTTGGGCATTGCGCGACAAATTTTGCAATGTTCTTTTTCATGTTGCCCCACCAATACACTTCTTTCAATTCATGGTACATTTTAGTAGCACCCGGATGAATAGAATAGCGCGAATGGTGCGCCTCTATCATTATTCGTGTCCTCAGCTCATCTACGTTCGGTACACATAATCTCCCTTGACATTGAAGCACCCCTTCCGGTGTAATATCAAATGCCTTGGTCAAATTTTGCTGCACATTTTCCTTTAGCTGTAATAAAATAGAATCCGCAAATTGCTTCTCTTTCACTTCAGCTATCAAAGAGGATTTTGCTGCATTCTGCACAATAACTCTATTATCTGAAGATTTAATAAGGCGAACTCCCAAGCTCGCTAACTGATATAAGTCTTTGATTATTTCCTTCTTTTCTGTCAATTGATCACTAGTGACTCCCGTTGCCTTGCGGCTCAATGCATCCGCTACTACATTTGCCTTCCCAGGATTGTATAAAATATCGACATTATAGTCTTTCAAGAGGTCTAACCATCTTCGTTGCCTTAGGTTGAGTTCCTTTTGCTTAAAGATATATTGTAAACTTTTGTGATCCGTATAAATATCAACATGAACTCCATACAGATAATGACGCCATATCTTTAAAGCAAAAACTACCGCTGCCAATTCGAGATCATGTGTGGGATAGTTTTTCTCATGTGGTCGCAACTGTCGTGAGGCATATGCTATCACCCTACCATGATGCATCAACACACATCCGAGACCAATCCCGTAAGCATCACAATATACTGCATAGCCCTCTGTGCCTTCAGAAAGTACTAACACTGGTGTGGAAGTCAACTTATCTTTCAATTTTTGGAAACCTCTTTCACATGCATCATTCCATTGAAATTTAATTGCCTTGTGAGTTAACTTTGTCAATGGTGCCGCAATAGAAGCAAAACCTTCTACAAATCTTTGGTAATAACCTGCCAAACCCAGAAAACTGCGAATCTCTGTGGGTGTCGTAGGTCTTGGCCAATTTTTCACTGCCTCTATCTTTTGTGTGTCGACCTGGATTCCTTCGTCCAACACAATGTGACCCAAGAATCCAACTGATTTTAACCAAAACTCACATTTGGAGAATTTTGCATACAGCTTACGCTCACGGAGAATTTGCAACACTTGCCGTAAGTGATAAGCATGGTCTTCTGGTGATCTTGAATAAACAAGGATGTCATCTATAAATACTGTCACGAACACGTCTAAGAATGGCTTAAACACCCTATTCATCAAATCCATAAACACAGCCGGTGCATTTGTTAGTCCAAATGACATAACTAAAAATTCATAATGGCCATACCGTGTTCGAAAAGCTGTCTTGGGTACATCCTCCTCTCTAACTCTGACTTGATGATAACCCGACCTCAAGTCAATCTTTGAGAAACACTTGGCACCCTGTAACTGATCAAACAAATCATCAATTCGAGGGAGGGGATATTTGTTCTTGATCGTTACTTTATTCAGTTGCCGATAGTCGATGCACATTCTCAAGGTGCCATCTTTCTTTCGCATAAATAATACCGGTGCACCCCACGGGGACATACTAGGCCTAATGAAGCCTTTGTCCAGCAAATCTTTCAACTGCTCCTTCAATTCACACAGTTCCGCTGGAGCCATTCTATATGGAGGAATAGAAATGGGCTGAGTGCCTGGAATCACATCAATGCCGAATTCCACTTCTCGTTCTGGGGGTAAACCTGGAAGATCCTCTGGAAATACATCAAGAAATTCATTGACTACCGGTACTGACTGTGGAGTTAATAGTTCCACATCATTATCTTTCACTCGTACCAAATGACATATGTATCCCTTGGCAATCATTTTCCTTGCTTTCAAATAGGAAATAAATCTTCCTCGTGGTGCCCCTACCTTACCCTGCCATTTTAGAACATTTTCCTGTGGAAAATAAAATTGTACCTTCTTGGCCCGACAATCTACCTTAGCATAACACGAAGCCAACCAATCCATTCCCATAATTATATCAAAATCCACCATGTCCAATTCAATGAGATCGACCAACGTATCATGACCACACACAGTTACCACACAGTTACGATACACTCTCTTTGCAATAATATATTCACCAACCGGTGTAGACACTTCAATTGACTTAATTAATAATTTCGGTGCCTTTGCAAATTTCGCAGCAACCAATGGAGTAACATAGGAAAATGTAGAACCTGGGTCAATTAGCGCATATACATTATGTGAGAATATGGATAATGTACCTGTGACGACATCAGGGAAAACCTCTGAATTCTGGCGGTCCACCAAAGCATAAGTGCGATTCTGGACCCCGCTAGTACTGGCTGCTCCTCTGGTCCCTCTACCACGGCCAACAGGCTGCATACCTCGGCCCAGTGAAGTAACCGATGCTGATGATGCAACAGCCGACCCAGCCGGTCGTGCTATACCACTCATGCTCCTCTGTGGACAATCTCTCGCTATATGCCCTGGCATACCACACCAAAAGCAGACATTCGTTCCTGCCCGACATGTGTCTGGGTGAATACGCCCACAGTGTTGACACTACTGACGAGGAAAACCTGCTGACTGTGATCCATGACCCCCATTACTCTGCCCAGCTGAACCACCTCTAAACCCTCGAGACTGAGAATAAGCACTCCCTGTGGAATAAGAGAACGACGGTCTAGGTGGTCTAGGAAACATGCGGGGCCTAGATCCTCCTTGGGACATCACAGGTGGTCCCATAGGTCTAGCCCTTTTGGACTGTCCCCTATCAAATTCATGTACCCTTCGTCTTTGTCTCTGATCCTCCATTTTCTGGGCGAAGGCTTGTATGCGAGTAATGTCCATGTCCCTATTCAAGGCTGCAATAGTGCAATCTCTTACCAAATATGGCTCTAGTCTGTCCATGTATCTATGGACCCTGTCTGTCATCATAGCCACAACATTTGGCGCATATCGAGCCAAGGAATTAAATTGCAAGCTATATTCTCTGACACTCAAATTTCCTTGACGGAGATTTAGGAACTGATCCGCACGTGCCTCACGGATCTCATAGGGCAAGTAATGATCAAGGAAAGCCACCTTAAACTCTTCCCACGTAGGTGGATCTGCACCAATGTCACGGGATTTCTTCCAATCCTTATACCACAGTATTGCCTCTCCTTTCAACCTGTACGCAGCAAGTTCCACTGTCTCTACCCCTGTCACATGTATAACTTCCAAGGCCCTCTGAATTTGATCCATGAAGTCCTGTGGATCTGCTTTTGGATCGTACCCTGTGAATATAGGAGGGTCCAGTTTTAAGAAATCCTGTGTTCTGCGACTTGCCATTCTAGCCGCATCATCATCATGTGCCATTGCACCAGCTCTTCCCTGGCTTTGTGCCGCCACTAACTGTGTCAACATCTGTACAGCATTCCTAAGATCCTGATCTGTGGCATTCGTCGGTGGTTCCACGGGCACTTCCCTTCTTCTCGACTCTTCTGGAGCTGAAGAAGTAGAAGAAGCTCGCGTTGCGAACTCAGTTTCAGCCCCACCTTGATCAACTTGTTCAGGTGGTGGTCTATTTGTTCCTTCACCAGCAATTCTATCTATCAGTTTACTTTTACCTTTTCCTCTTCCTCTTCTAGTGTTAGGCATTTTGCTATACCAAAGATACCAAAGAAAAACAATTACCAAGATCAGATACAATGCAACTGACAACATTGGCTCTATTGCACGATCTAGAATGAAGAAAAGAAACGACATCCTAAATGTCCCATAGCCTCCTACTTATAAATGTGGTGCACAACACATCGATAAGTAAGACTCTACTCAGACACGGCTTTGTAGACACCCTTAGAACGACCTGCTCTGATACCACTTTTGTCACGCCCCGAATCCGATCGAGACATGATTGGCACCCGTAGCCGATAAGGCCCGAGAGAACCAACATTTGCCTATGTTCAACCATATGCATGCCATAAGAAAGCCATAAGCACATAACAGCTATAGAGACCAACAAGGGAATTCATGGAACATGATATATATATACATGAAACTGGGCCGTTGAGGCCACCGAGGCAAGTACGACATATCCCTTTTATATTTATACACCCACACCTGTCTACAAAAGCCTCTAACAAAGCATTGACCAAAATGAACTAAAAGTCAGGACAAGTCCCCGCTTTATCCAACATGTACAACACCAAAACATATATACACTCTGACTCGGAGAAGCCCCAAATTAGCTGGAGCTCACCAATGGTCTGCGACGACTGGCAACTTACCGAGGAGGCCTACTGGTACCTGCGCCTGCAGCAAGTAAGGTAAATTCCCCAAAAGGGGTCAGTACGAAATACGTACTGAGTATGCAAGGCTCAGATGAAACTGTACAATACATGAATATTTCAATGAACTCAAAACATATGAATAATCAATGTGAATAAGTCACCATTTGGTATTTTGGGAAACTATGTGGATTGCTTTCATTACTTTCTTTGCTTTCTTTATCTCAATGCTCAATGATAACAATGTACCCGGGCCCCTACTGATCAGTGGGTCTTTTCATATCATAAAATCATGTTGGGATCGAGTCGAGCTAGGCTTATGCCCCTAGACTTGCCACCCATAAATCAATACATCGGGATCGAGTCGAGCTAGGCTTACGCCCCTAGACTTGCCACCCATAAATCAATACATCGGGATCAAGTCGAGCTAGGCTTATGCCCCTAGACTTGCCACCCATACTTGATCATTGACCACATATGCATTACTTTGTTCATTACTTTGAGATTGATACTTGGATAGTCATAACATCACTTGAGCTTTGGATCATAGCATTGTTGGAAACTTTGAATCATTAACCAATGAGTGAGAGACATGTGAACAACTTGGCAACATAACATTATGAGAATCATAACACCATGGGAACTATTGGACAATCAAGAAACACAAGTATAATCACTATTGGATCATTGGAACATAACCTTGTTTGAACTTTTGGAACATTAACCATGAATATGAGACATGAGATTTACCAATGATCAACGAGTAGGAAATATATGACAATGAACATTGCTAACCGGATATGGAATACCTTAGCACATTTCGGGATAGGGCTAGTGACATGTCAATGTGAACACTATTTGCCGCAGAAAGATACGGACAAAGTAACCTCACATACCTTGGATTCGCAATACAAATATATAATCCTAGAGGTGAGTACAATAGTCCCGCTCCTTCTTTATGTGTCACTCTACAACACAAATACAATACGGAATTCACATTAACCACCAACTACTCTTCAAATTCATATAACATCAATGAGTCACATATTTGCCCTTAAACATGCCATTTCCCCTTGACAAAACCATTGTTAAAATTATTATGCCAAAACTTCCATAATATTCCCAACATTGACCAATACATGAAAATCAATACATTCCACCACAATACTTCTCCTTTACACTTTCTTATCCATAACACAGCACAAATAATCCATCAAAGTACCTTAATACAACTCATAACACATATCGGCCAAAATCCCACAATTTCCACCTATAGACAAGAACAAGTTTAATACCAAAAATAGCACCATACATGTTCATAGTTTGTTCATACCATGCTTTTTCATTAAAGGCACAAGTCCTAATTCAAGTTCAAATCACCAAGATAGCACATCTTTCACCAAAAGCAAAAAGACACTATTCACCATCTTGCCAGCACAACTATCATAATATACATAATCCCCCATGCATATAATATGTTAATCCATGAGTATAAATACTTACCAAGGCTTGGAATATGTTGATCTTGTCCAAGGAGTCCAAAGAAATTATTTGCCTCAGGGTTTGGAAATGAAAGAAATGTTTGTGAAAATATCCAAAAGTTATGAGAGTCCTTTGGGAATAAAATCTGATGTTGGGGACTTTATATAGACCCAAGGTCATCCTTATCCACATGTGTCATTAAGTGATATGTTCAATTGGTCAAATATTGGAAGAATGGATCACTTTGCCTTTGGGCCCATGTATTTTATTCCATTTTGGGCCTCAAATTGGGCCCAATAACACATATCCATGTAACCCATCAAATTTCATGTATTAATCACCATATATCTCATGTTTACATAATTCCATAATGTCACGACATTATTCTCTTACGAGATTCTCATTCGTCGCCTCGATCGGCAAAATTGGAATTCTAGTCGCCCTTGGCTTCATTGGACATTTTGGATTACTATTCACACTTCATGATTTGATCATGTAGGAGTATGTAGGAGTATATTGAAGTGTTTGAATCTTTAACAATGCTCAAACAACTCCAAAGAACCAAAAGAAACCATTCAAGAATCGTCGTAGGATTGCGTTTCAAAACGGGTCCGGAAAGGCACAAGATTTGTGCCTTGCGCCACTAGCTGCAAAGCAGGCTGTGGCGCAAGAAATGAGGCCTCTCTGAATCAGTTGGCTTGCGCCACACCCCTGAAACAGGGTAGTGGCGCAAGTCTCAGCATATTGCTGAAATTTTCGGCCACTTATCCAATGTTTGCGTAGCGTCCAATCCCTTATCAAAACACTACAAAATACTTACTTAGTGACCTTAACCATCAAGTAAACATGACTTAAAGTCACCAAATGATGTTAGAATATGTACGGGGCATCACCCAAATGCATCACGAAATCACAAAACACCTCCTATGAAGGTCTAAGCGCACATGTTAAGTCCGATATCAAATGTTTCACCAATGACACTATAAAACACATATTCATGGCATCTTAACACCTATGTATATATGACCCCAAGGTATAAAGTGAGGTTAGAAAAGTACGGGGTGTTACACTCTTGATAATGTTCTTGCACGTAGTAGTGAGCATGCACTTGAGGACACCTTAGATGAAATCAATTTGCGTGACACCTTTCTTTACTCTTTATTTGTCTTTGATGATGCTTATGCTAGTGTGGAGAGTATAAATTTTTGTATTGGTGGCACCTTTGGGAAAAAAGAGTGTTTTCTAGACCCATGTCTATGGCCGCTTTATCCATTTGACCCTGGTGACCATTTGGAATGTGTTGGTTCACTCTCTTGAGGATTTATAATCCATTTGAGAGACCAAAGTTGTGTAAGGGAAAGGTCTCCAACAAAGTTGAATGCTCTTTAAAGAAGGGGAACAATGAAAATATCCAAGAGAATTCACCATTGTGTGTTTCCATTCTTGACCAAGGTTTTACAACTTGTAGGTCGGAGAGTGAACCTTGTTTTCAAAACACCTTGGAAGAATTCCAATTATGTGATACCTTTCTTTATTATCTTTTTGCATATGATATTATTCATGATCGTGTTGAATCAATATCTTATGTGAGGATGGAATGGTTTGAATAGGAGAGCATTGTGAGCTTAAATGCAATATGTTTGTTGACTTGTATGGGGAATACCTTTATATTTGACCCTGATGATGATTTGGGAGTAATCCCATTCTTAGAGATAGCTAGTGCATTGAGTGGAGTCTTAAATTGGAATGATGTTGTTCATGACATTGCACTTAGCTTTAGAGATTTTTATGTGACTCTTGACTCAAAAGGGATTATGTGTTGTTTAGACCTGGAACCAATATGATTTTTTCATGAGTGGTTGACTAATTACCGTGGTTCTTTTGGCTTTTCCCTTTGTCAAAGTCTCTTGAGTGGCCAAGTATCTTTTATTTTGTGGGGTTACACACCCTTGATTGATCATTTTGATTCTTGGCTATATGTTAAGTGTGTTCCTCCTTGACTTGGTGATAAGTTTGATGTTGCTAACTCTAACCCTCATGTCATAAGGATATTGTGCTTGCTTGTTTTCCCTATGGTTTTGCAAGGTTTGGATTCGAGGTCGAATCCTTTTCAAGAAGGGGAGGATTATACAAGCCAAATCGGCACTAACCTTTCAAAGACCATAATTCAAGGCCGACACAAAGGGGCCCAAGCCACGACATCTCAAGGATGCAAGGATACGTTTGGAGGGCCCTTTTTAATCTCCTAAGAGTTCAACACCACGTGTGGAGGATAGCTTGGATCCGGGAGCCAATATCACCGCAAGACCTCTACTAGAAGGCAAGTACGAGAACTACAAACACTCCAAGGATCATTGATGAAGCTAGATGTGTTTGAACCCATCTTGACACCATTTAAAGAGTGAAGTCAAGCACGAGAACTCCAAGTGCTTCAAGGAATGTTCATGAAATGAGAGGTACTTGACGATATCCTACTAGATGAAAAATTAGACACACATAGATGAGTATTCAAGAACAATAGGATATATTAAACCCTAGAACCCTCGAATTACATTCATCAACTAAACCTAATTCCTACGGTGACCAAGAGGGAATCGAAACTCCCTCGAAACCACGTGTTACTAAGCAAACCTTCAACAAACGCTTACCAAAAGCTCTCTCAAGAGATTTGTTCATCAATATTCAAGAAAAAACTAAGAAAAATAAAGCATTGTTTGGGGTATTTATACCCATGGGTCATTTCTCCTCCCTTTGTTCACTCTCTTGGCTATTGCTTGATTCTTTTTCTCAAGGTGAAGCCTCACTTTCTCATGCATCTTCTTCATTGCTCCCGCTCTTTTTCTCCCATCTAAGCTAATAACAACATCACTAGATAAAGGAGTGAGATCTAAGGGGGTTAGGAGGTTAAAACCATAGACACATTCAAAGGGAGTCATACCAATAGTCGAGTGAATAGCACGATTGTAAGCAAATTCGACTAGGGGTAAGTGATCCTCCCAAGAGGCCATTTTCCCTTTAACCATGGTGCGGAGCATAGAACCCAAGGTCCTATTCACAACCTCAATTTGACCATTGGTTTGTGGGTGGCAAGATGTTGAGAAAAGCAATTTGGTGCCAAGCCTACCCCACAATGACCTCCAAAAGTGACTAAGGAACTTAGAGTCCCTATCACTAACAATTGTCCGGGGAATTCCGTGTATCTTGACAACATGTTCTATAAACAAGGATGCCACATTGGAGGCATCATCACACTTGTGACACGAAATAAAATGAGCCATTTTTGAGAACCGATCAACCATAACAAAGATACTATCTCTTCCCCTCCTTGTCCTAGGCAATCCCAATACAAAATCCATAGATATGTCAAGCCATGGGTGGAGGGGAGTGGGAAGTGGGGTATATAACCCTTGAGGAAGAAGTCGTGACTTCGCACTTCTACAATCCATACATTGACCACAAATTCTTGCAACATCATGACGCATTTTGGGCCAATAGAATTGTTCCTCTAGGATTCCAAGGGTCTTGTCAATTCCAAAGTGGCCCATCATACCACCATCGTGTGCCTCTCTTACAAACAACTCTCTCCAAGAACTAGAGGGGACACACAATCTCTTTCCTTTGAATAGCAATCCATCAAATTTTGAGTAGGGTATAGAAGTTCTATCCCTAAGCCATTTTTCCCTTTCCCATTCCTCACAATCCTTAAAGATTTGAGCAAATTTGGGGTCCTCGGGATACAATTTCTTCAAGTATTCAAACCCAATCAATTTAGAAGACAAAGTACTAAGTAACACATGTTTTTGGGACAAGGCATCGGCCACAACGTTCTCCTTCCCCTTTTTGTATTGGATTACGTAAGGGAAAGTTTCTAAGAATTCAATCCACTTGGCATGCCGTTTGTTCAATTTGTCTTGGGCCCTAAGGTGTTTCAAAGATTCATGGTCGGTTCGAATCACAAATTCCTTAGGCCACAAGTAGTGTTGCCAATTACCCAAAGCTCTAATCAAGTCATACAACTCAAGATCATACGTAAAGTAGTTCAAGGTTGCTCCTTTAAGCTTTTCACTGAAGTATGCAATGGGCTTTTGGTCTTGTATTAAGATGACCCCAATTCCTACCTTGCTAGCATCACATTCGACTTCAAACATTTTCCCAAAGTCGGGCAATTGTAACAAAGGGGCGGAGCTAAGCATTGTTTTCAAAGTTTCAAACGCTTTTGCTTGCTAGTCTCCCCACTTAAAGGGCTTATCCTTTCGGATTACCTCGGTTAATGGGGCGGCTATGGTCTAAACCCTTTGACAAACCTTCTATAAAAACTAGCCAACCCATGAAAACTTCTCACAGCACCAATGGATTGTGGAGTTGGCCAATTTCTAATAGTGTATATCTTGGATTCATCCACTTCAACACCCCAGAAGCTTACAACAAAGCCTAAAAAGACAACCTCATCAACTCAAAAAGAGCATTTCTCAAGATTAGCAAACAATTTCTCCTTTCTAAGCACATCAAAAACATATTTCAAGTGCTTAGCATGGTCATCTATGGACTTGCTATAGACTAAGATATCATCAAAGTATACCACAACAAACTTCCCTATAAACGGTTTCATCACATAGTTCATTAACTGCATAAAGGTACTAGGAGCGTTGGTGAGCTCAAATGGCATAACCATCCATTCATAGAGACCAAACTTGGTCTTGAAGGCGGTTTTCCATTCATCACCGGGACTCATCCGGATTTGATGGTACCCACTCCTAAGATCAATCTTTGAAAACACACAAGAACCATTCAATTCATCTAACATATCATCTAACCTAGGGATAGGGTGGCGATACTTTACCGTGATCTTGTTGATGGCCCGGAAATCAACACACATGCGCCAAGTCCCATATTTCTTTGGCACCAATATGATACGGGTGGAGAAAGCTGTCCAACAAGTCCACGACCATTCACATGAAGCCAAGCTCGGGAATTGCAAAAACTCCAAGCCTTGTTCATGCAAATGGTCGTGTGTGAGTTGGTGACTAATCCACCCAATGGTATAAATGTTTTAAGTGTGAAGAGGGACCTTGAAGTGTAATAAACTTACACTCCAAGGCCGCCCCATGGCAAGAAGGGCAAGCTGGTCATTTTTTTTTCCCTTTGGGGTGTAATATAAATAGACAAATTAGGGTTATTTTGAGTAGTTCTTCCATTATCATTTTGAAACATATCACTTGTAATATTGTGGATCTCTCTCTACTCCATCTCACAAGTAGAGTGATACTTGTGTTGTATCTTGGCTAGAAACAAGGATCTTGAGGTCATAGAGTTCCTCTTGGTCCAAGTATGAACTTGGTGTTAATATTCGATAGTCTTAGGGTCCTCTCTTGTTGTTAGGGTTCTTAGACTCTTGAATCTTATATGTCAAGTTACTATCTTTTTTTATCTTGTTAAGATTGTGCTTGTATTCTTGAAGTCTAGTGAAGCCGTGTGGGGCTCTTTCGATTCACTAGCATTTGTTGTTCAACTTGTTAATCTTGTGTTAGTTGTTCTTCTTGTTGTTGGCTGTTGGAACCTTGTGTTGTGGACTTGATAGTGTATCATTTGGTATCAAAGCAAGGCTGGTTGTGTTCCTACACTACCAATCTTGGGCTCTCATTCGGTCAAAAAAAAAAAGAAAAGAGAAATTTGTCCATCTTGTTGTCTTGACCGAGATTGGTGTTTGTGTGTTTAGATCTAGGTGTTATTTTGCTTGTTTAGTGTGTTTCTAGTGTTGGTTTCTTTCTCACCAACACTAAAGTGTCTAGATCTAAAGTTGAGCTTATAATATTGACCATTGTTGTGGTGACTTGAAATTGGACCGTAGGTTGTACCTTATTGATGACCATTGGTGGCTTTTGTGTTATGTTCTTGAAGAAGTTGCTAAATACATCTCAAGCTCCACTAAATGCGGCAAGCCAAACCACTCCTTTCCCTCCAAACCATGACCCCACTAGACCAATACAATTCCAAACTCCACAAGTCCCACAAGAGGGATTTGGACGTCAAGTACCTCAGCCAAATCCGAACCCTCCATTCCAAGCTCCATTAAACCAAAGACCACCACCTCTACAAAATCCAATTCCTCCAAATCAAGTCCAAAATACCCAAAACCATCCAGCCCACTTTGAGGAATATGGTAGAGAGGAGTATGAAGGATATGGAGCCTTTGATGATGCTTATATGAGGGAGGAGGAGATGAGAGGGGGTCGTGGAGATCCAAGGAGATACCGAGGATATGGAGAAAGGGGAAACCGATACCAAGAAAGGGATGTAGGCATAAACACCATCAAGTTGAGCCTACCCATCTTTGAAGGTGAAAGTGACCCCGAGGCCTACTTAGCTTGGGAATCGGCTTGTGACAAAGTCTTCCAAGTTAATGATATCTCGGAAGAAAAGAAAGGTTGTTATGCTATATAGCTCATTTTGAAGGTTATGCTAACACTTGGTGGGAGTACGTCAAGCGGTTTGGTAATGAATTAGTTGATGGACAGCCACCACCTTGGTTTCGGTTGAGGTACTTGATGAGACAACGGTACCTTCTCAAGAGATATCGCCATGATTTGCTTGCTAGATTGTACAACTTGCGTCAAGGTAACAAGAGTGTGATGGCGTATTTTGAAGAGTTTCAACAACTCATGTTGAAACTTGATCATCGTGGGGAACAAATCAGTCATCACATCATCCGGTTCAAGTGTGGGTTGAACAAAAAGATCTCCACTCATTTAACACTTCACAAGTTTGATACCGTTGAGGGCATTTTCCAGGCGGCTCTTGAGATTAAAAGGGAACTTAAAGATAGGTCGTCGTTCAAGGCAAGGGGACAAGCCACCTTGGGCTGGCCCAAAAACAAGGACTAACCCGCCACTACAAGGCTGCCCGAGCCCAAAACAGACCACAAAATTCCTCCAAAACCAGAAGTTCACAAGTATCCTAACCCAAAAGGATTCCAATGTTTCAAGTGCCAAGGTTGGGGACATAAGGCCAATGAATGTCCAAACCAACGCAACGTGATCCTACTGGAAGGGAGATTGTATTACCTTGGTGAGGAGGTGGGCCTTGAAAAGGGAGAAGATGAGGCCGAGCCTCAAGATGGAGAGGAACCCGATAATGGACCACATGATTATGATGGTGATGATGGTGAAGATGTTTATCCATAAGAAGGGGAGCGTGTGGTTCCAAACTACGATACAATCCAAATCCGGTCCACCCCGTTCACTAGAAGTCAAGCACGAGAACTCCAAGCGTTTTCGTTCATGAAATGAGAGGTACTTGAAGACATCCTACTACCATCAAAAGGGTGCTAAGTGGTGGTGATTGCATCTAAAGAGGATCAAGGAGCCTTGGAGGGGTCAAACGGAAGCCAAGGACGGCAAAATGGCACATGGAGAGCCCTGGAAAGCTCACCTGCGCCCGCAGGTGAGCCACATACGCGCGCAGATGGTGGCCAGTGCCACCTGCGGCCTTGACCTGCAGGCGCAGGTGCCCATCTGCGTGGGCAGGTGGCCTATTTCGGCTGCCAAGCCAATTTTTAAAGGAATGGGTCACTTTTGGGCCCAATTATGTAATAAATGACCCATGGGTATAAATACCCAAACCATGCTTTATTTTTTCTTGAATATTGATGAACAAATCTCTTGAGAGAGTTTTTGGTAAGCTTTTGTTGAAGGTTTGCTTAGTAACGCGTGGTTTTAAGGGCGCTTCGATTCCCTCTTTGTCACCGTAGGAATTAGGTGTAGTTGGTGAATGTATTTCGAGGGTTCTAGAGTTTAATATATCCTATTGTTCTTGAATACTCATCTACTTGTGTCTAATTTTTCATCTATCTATTGATTATCTTTTCGGTTCTTAGTTAAATTCTAGTTTCCGTAGTTTTTCGGTTATAATTTTGTATCAGAGCCGAGCTTGAGTTCGTTCTCAAGAATTCAATCTTGGGTTTTGTTATCTTGAAAGTCAAAAATAAAATAAAATATATATATATATATATATATCTGAAAATTCATTTTAAAGAAAAACCCCAAAAAATATTTTTTTTGTGTTTTGAGTCATTCTTGAAGTCTCAACACTAGATTTGTTTCCTCTAGTGTTATTAGAGTCGGAATCTTGAGCTTTGGAGGTGTTTTGAGTAGATTTGAAGAAACCCTAAGGTTGTGTTCTTGAGTTTGAAGAAATATTTAAATTGGTTTGAAAATCTGAAGATTTTGGTTGGGAATTGAGGCTTAAAATCACTTGGATTGTGTTCAGAAGGTTGAAAGTAGCTTGGGTTTAAAATTTAGTCAAATTTCGAGTTCGTTTGAGTGAGGGTTAAATTTTGGTGTTCTTGAGGATCTTCATATCTTCAAGAAGAAGGATCATCAAAAAGTGTTGTTAGATCCAAAAGAGGACCAAGAGAATCAAGCAAAAAGTGTTAGTACCAAAGAATATTCCAAAAAGGAAAGGTATCCCTCTTCTTGTGGGCTGGTTTAGAGAGAGAGAGAACCAAAATATTACAAGTCTTATGTTTCAAAATAATAATGGAAGAACTACCCAAATAACCCTAATATGTTCTATTTATATTACAAGGCAAAAATGACTAGTTTACCCTTTTCATGGGGGGCGGCCTTGGAGTGTAAGTTTATTACACTTCAAAGTCCCTCTTCACACTTAAAAATATTTAAACCCTTAGGTGGATCAATCACCAACTCACACACGGCCATTTGCATGAACAAGGCTTGGAGTTTTTATAATTCCCGAGCTTGGCTTCGTGTGAAAGGTCATGTACTTGTTGGACAGTTTGTCCCACCCGTATCACAAGGAGCTTTCAATATCCATGGACTCTCCCAAAAACAAACAAGCAACTTAGCACCCACTAGTTGTGCTCCACACAACTTAAGCACAAGTGTGTCAAACAAGGATGCAAGAATATAGGAAACTCCCAAAATAGGCAATGACACATTTGCTTTGGGGTTCACAAGCATGAGAACACATTTGAGAAAAGGGTCATCATATGCAAACAAGTAGTAAAGAAAGGTGTTACTTAAATGAACTTCATCCAAGGTGTTCCCACATATAGAATCATCCTTTGATCCACAAGCATTAAGGCTTTGATCAAGAATGGGGTCATACAAGAATGAAGAGGTCATTGGAGAATATACACCCCTTTCATTTCGACCACTAACCCCTCCAATAGACGTATTATCATCTTCCAAGAAGAGAGTTTCATCTTCGAAAAGTGTGTCATCACACCATAGTGGATTCTCAATCACTTGGTAGCTTTCAAGAGAGGCTATACTTCTATCATGCCAAGACACACCACTATGCATTTCACCTTCACTAGTCATGTCAACCTCAAATAAGGGATTATTCTTAAAAACATATCCCACCTCAAAATCCTCATGAGAAGAACAAGGAATGGGATCACAATTCAAGGATTCATTATTTAAGTGCAATGACATCTTATGACTAACTACATGACCAACTATATCAACGCCATCACTAAATTGAGGTCGCTTAAGTTCATCACAAAACTCCTCATTTAGTGGGCCATCATTACACACAAGTTGATCAACACCAATATCATTTGGTAATGAACTAACATTCAAAGCACATGTATCAACACTAGGTGGACATAAATTGATCTTACTTGAAGAATCAATTTGGTCATCAATAGCAACTAGTGTATCCACATTATCAACATGGACATTAGCTAAACATGGCAAAAATTCATATGACAATGTATTACCATTTAATGCATAAGTGTCAACACTAGGTGGACATAAATTGATCTTACTAGAAGAATCAATTCGGTCATCAATAGGATCAACTAGTGTATGAACACTCTTAACAAATACATTATCACTATATAACATGGTGTCATCAAGATGATCACAAGGCAAAGGATCTTTAAGCTCGCACATATACATGCCATCGCTTACACTCAATTGGCTACAAGCCACACAAGGATCTTTTGCTTTTGGCAAAGTGTAAGGTTTAGCTTTGTTACCTTCTTGCTCATAGAAAGGATTGCATTCACCTTGCTTTTCAACATAAGAGAACATTTGCTCCTTTGGAAAGCTTTCTAGCACCTCATGATTTTTCATTGCTCGAGGTGCCTCACTAGGCTTATCTCCAAGGATACCTGCACAAGAATTGATACACTATCAAGCCCACAACAAAAAGTTCCCATGAAATCAGCAACAAGAAGAACAAAATAACACAAAAATCAGCAAGTTGAACAACAAGTGCTAGTGAATCGAAAGAGCCCCACATAGCTTCACTAGACTTCAAGATTACAAATACAGCATTAACAAGATCACAAAAAGATAGTAACTTGACATAAAAGATTCAAGAGTCTAAGAACCCTAACAACAAGAGAGGACCCTAAGACTATTGAGTATGTTACCAAGTTCTTACTTGGACCAAGAGGAACTCTATGACCTCAAGATCCTTGTTTCTAGCCAAGATACAACACAAGTATCCCTCTTCTTGTGGGCTGGTTTAGAGAGAGAGAGAACCAAAATATTACAAGTCTTATGTTTCAAAATAATAATGGAAGAACTACCCAAATAACCCTAATATGTTCTATTTATATTACAAGGCAAAAATGACTAGTTTACCCTTTTCATGGGGGGGCGGCCTTGGAGTGTAAGTTTATTACAATTCAAGATTCCTCTTCACACTTAAAAATATTTAAACCCTTAGGTGGATCAATCACCAACTCACACACGACCATTTGCATGAACAAGGCTTGGAGTTTTTGTAATTCCCGAGCTTGGCTTCGTGTGAAAGGTCGTGTACTTGTTGGACAGCTTGTCCCACCCGTATCATCCTCTCCATCTTGAGAGGAATTTGACCTCGAATTCAGCAATTGGCCATCTTCAACTGCATCCACAAGAGAGAGATCACAAACGTTGAAAGTGTTGTGCATTTGATATTCCGGGGGGAGGTCAATCTTGTAGGCGTTGTCATTGATTCTCTCAAGTACTTGGAATGGACCATCACCCCTAGGCATCAATTTGGACTTTCTTTGAGATGGAAACCGATCCTTTCGAAGATGCACCCACACCCAATCTCCCGGTTCAAGAATGAATTTCTTTCTCCCCTTGTTTGCCCTCCTTGCCATTTCTTGGTTTTTCTTCTCAAGTTGAAGCCGCACCTTCTCATGTAACTTCTTCATAGAATTTGCCTGCTTGCTTCCATCTAAGCTAATCATGAGATCACTTGGCAAAGGCGTTAAATCCAAAGGGGTAAGGGGGTTGACGCCGTATACACACTCAAAGGGAGTCATTCCCGTACTTGAGTGTATGACACGGTTATAGGAAAATTCAATCAATGGTAAGTGCTCTTTCCAAGAAGTCATTTTTCCATTAACCATGGAACGTAGCATAGTACCTAAAGTCCTATTTACTACTTCCGTTTGGCCATCGGTTTGTGGGTGGCAGGACATAGAGAACAACAACTTGGTACCAAGCCTACCCCACATGGACTTCCAAAAGCGGCTTAGGAACTTAGAGTCCCTATCACTCAGAATGGTCCTCGGAACACCATGCATTTTAACAACATTATCAACAAATAAAGAGGCCACGCTAGGTGCGTCATCACATTTAGAGCAAGGAATAAAGTGTGCCATTTTAGAAAACCGATTGACTACAACAAAAATACTATCCCGGCCTCGTCGAGTCCTTGGCAGCCCCAACACAAAATCCATAGATATATCAAGCCAAGGACGTAGAGGAGTGGGCAGCGGGGTGTACAACCCGTGAGGTAGGAGCCGAGATTTGGCTCTTTTGCATTCTACACATTGGCCGCAAATCCTAGTCACATCCTTGCGCATTTTGGGCCAATAGAATTGCTCCTCCAATATTCTGAAGGTCTTTTCGACCCCAAAATGACCCATTAGACCGCCATCATGTGCTTCCCTCACAAATAATTCTCTCCAAGAGCTAGAGGGTACACACAATCGTCTACCTTTAAATAAGTAACCATCAAACTTGGCATAGGGATTTGAACCCCTAGCCGAATCCCACTTGTCCCTACCCAATTCTTCGCATTCCCTAAAGATAGGAGCAAAGTGAGGGTCCTTGGGATACACAAGGGCATGTTTTCTAGACAAAGCATCGGCTACTACATTGTCCTTACCCTTTTTGTATTGGATAACATAAGGGAAGGTCTCAAGAAACTCAATCCATTTGGCATGCCGTTTGTTAAGCTTGTCTTGGGCCCGAAGATGCTTTAAGGATTCATGGTCCGTTCGGATCACGAACTCCTTAGGCCATAAGTAGTGTTGCCAAGTGGCCAAGGCTCTAATCAAGGCATACAACTCTAAATCATACGTGGAGTAGTTTAAAGTTGTTCCTTTGAGCTTTTTGCTAAAGTAAGTGATAGGTTTTGAATCTTGCATCAAAACAGCCCCTATGCCTACTTTACTCGCATCGCACTCGACTTCGAATGTCTTATCAAAGTTAGGCAATTGTAACAAGGGCGCGGAGATGAGCATAGCTTTCAAGGCTTCAAAAGACTTAGCTTGCTCGTCTCCCCACTTGAAGGGTTGTTCTTTCCGAATGACCTCGGTTAAGGGGGCGGCTATGGTGCTAAATCCTTTGACAAACCTTCTATAAAAACTAGCCAACCCGTGGAAGCTTCTTACTTCTCCAACGGTTTGTTGGGTTGGCCAATTTTTGATAGCATTTATCTTGGATTCATTCACTTCGACCCCTCTTGAGCTAACAACAAAACCCAAGAAAACAACTTTATTAACAAACACCAAAGGAGCACTTTTCCAGATTTGTATACAATTTTTCCTTTCTAAGGACATCAAGCACACATTGTAAATGCATCACATGCTCTTCTAAAGACTTGTTATACACCAAGACATCATCAAAGTAGACAACAACAAACTTTCCAATAAATGGCCTCATCACATGATTCATTAGCCTCATAAAAGTACTTGGAGCGTTTGTTAGGCCGAAGGGCATAACCATCCATTCATAGAGACCAAATTTGGTCTTGAAGGCGGTTTTCCATTCATCACCGGGTTGCATTTTTATTTGGTTATAGCCACTTCTTAAATCAATCTTGGAAAACAAGCATGAACCATTCAATGCATCTAGCATGTCATCTAACTGAGGGATAGGGTGGCGATATTTTACCGTAATCTTGTTGATGGCTCGGCAGTCCACACACATACGCCACGTTCTATCCTTTTTGGGCACTAGTAGCACCGGCATCGCGTATGGACTCATGCTCTCCTTGATATACCCTTTGTTGAGAAGCTCCTCAACTTGACGTTGCAATTCTTTAGTGTCCGTAAGGTTGCTCCTATAAGCCGGCTTGTTTGGCAATTGTGATCCCGGCACAAAGTCAATTTGGTGCTCAATTCCCCGAAGTGGGGGAAATCCTTGCGGAAATTCTTTAGGAAAGACATCTTCATAATCCTGCAACACAAAAGAAAGCAAAGGATAAATAGAAGAATTAGTTGGGTTAGTATTAAACAATGAGCCAAAAGTAACATAGGCATGTCCTCATCATGATCCACGAAGAGTTCCTTCTTCCTAACCAACATCACCATGTTCTCCGTCCCTTTTGATGTTGAGGCAGCCTCAGATGCCCCTTGATACAAGATCAAACCCACAACACAAGATTTCAGCAACAACAACAAGATGAACAACTATCACAAGAACAACAAGTTGAACGACAAGTGCTAGTGAATCGAAAGAGCCCCACACGGCTTCACTAGACTTCAAGATTATAAACACAAGCGTAATAAGATTACAAAAAGATAGATAGCTTGACATACGAGATTACAAGAAATAGGAACCAAACCGTGTATCAAACGATAAGACCCCTAAGACCCACAATAACAACACCAAACTCTTATGGTGACCACTAAGGGAATCAACTCCGCCTTACAACCACCGTTTCTAAGCAAGGATCAATAATGGCTTTTCCAAGCCCTACACTACTTGGCCTTTCCAAGCCCTACACTACATTCTCAAAGAAAGAAGAAGAAGTCTTTCAAATATCCATAATGAACTAACTAGAAAATAAGACTAATGAAGCCTATTTATAACTATTACATCACATGACCAAACTACCCTTAATGAAAAGAGGCTCCTATGGAGTGTAAAAAAAAGGCACAAAAAGACCAAAACACCCTTAATAAGGGGAGGTCATGGAGTGTAAGGACTCCTTCTTCACACTTCAACCCTTGCAATTCTTTGGAGCCTCGGGTAGTCATCAAGGCAAGCCTCCAAGCAACCTTCCACACACGAATTTGCTTTATTATGTATCCAAAATGACTTCATGACTTCCGCATGCATACTCTCGGGCCTTCAAGGTGTCCAAAATCAGATTCTCCACGTGTTGGCCACGAATGATGGCATCAAAAGTTATGATGGTCATTTGTCTTGTATCATCCTCCCCTTCTTGAAAAGGATTCGACCTCGAATCCGAACCTTGCAAAACCAAAGAAAGGACAAACAAATACAAACTCCTTATGGCATGAGGGTTAGGGTTAGCACAATAAATCATCTCAACATGCCAAGGTTGCTTATACTTGCAATATAACCAAGGATCCTTTGAATTAAATATTAAAAACTTATTAAAATATGCACAAAGGATTTGGCTATTTAAATCACCAAGAGATAAGGAAACTACAAAGGTCCTAATGGCATCAAATAATCCACAAGGTAAAACTACCTTCATCTTAGGAGCCATAAGACACAATTGCTTCTTTATCTCTTCAAGAGACCACACCAAGGGTGGAGCCTCAATTGGTTCTAATGTCCACAAGATCCATATAGCATTATCATTCATACAAGTGGACAAACCAACAAATTTCCTACCTCTACATAAAACAAATCCAAAACTAGCATGGATGTCATCATAGGCAAAGAGGTAGTATAGGAAAGAATCAAGTGTAAAGGCATACAAGGGTGAAGACAAAGCATTTAAGCACATCCACATTCTTTCCTTCAAGCAAATAGAGAACTTAGCATCCACAAGTTGAGATTCTTGTAATTTAAACACAATTGTGTCAAGCAAGGATGCACATTTAGAAACATTACCCCAAGGAAACAATGACACTTTTGCTCTCGGGTTTTCAAGAATGACACTTTGCTTGTCATGTAGACCAAGCAACAAGTTGGGTGCGCCAACATCACCATTTCTATATTTGGCACCGGGGTCAAATAGAAAGAGTAGCCATAGACACGGGTCTAGACAATACTCCCTTTCCCCATAGGCTTCACCCAAACTACAAGATATACTCTCTACAATAGCATACATATCATCAAGAGCAAATAGAGAGTGGAGAATGGTATCACTCAAGTCAAGTTCAACTAAGGTGTCCTCATGTGAGTACTCACTACCAGTTTCAACATCATCACCATGAGTACTCTCAACAATAAGGTCACACATAGTAGAAGAACTAATTTCCAAATAATGGACACCTTTCCTTTCTATGGAAGTACCCTCAAGTAGACACATACCACCACTAAAGTCCAAGGAATTATTACTTAAGTCTTTACAAGCAAGCAATTCATCCTTATAGTCATCAAACATGGGCGGGGTGTCATACAAATGATCACAACCACATCAATTTTCAAGGAAAAATCACTTATTGGGTTTCTTAAGAATTCAAGCAAATCAAAATTATCATCACCCAATTGATCATTCCTTTCCAAGACCTCACATTCCCTTCCCTTAAGAGTACTCTCATCTCCCAAGAAGAGATTTCCATCTTTAGGAGGAATGTTTTTACACCATAGTGGGTTGGCATATAGGCTATAGCTTTCAAGACAAGCTATACCTTCAACGTCATTCTCACCACTAGGTTTTTTAGGAGTGAACTCATCATCTTCAAACAAGATATTGTACTTAAAGAGAGAAGGATCTATCCATGAAGAGGATATAGAACATGCAAATCCATTCTCTAAAAGATCATTATCAAGTATCAAAGATGTTTCAAGCACATGATTATCCCTATGAGCAAAACCGAGAGTAGAACATTTACTAGAGGTCATACTAAAGGGGTCACTCCTATTTATTTGATCAACATTTTCAATATAATCATTCACTTGAGATCCATTAAACACATCACACATATCCTCAAGTGGTGGACAAATTCCACACATAAGTTGATCAACACAATTCCCACAAGATGATGTACCATCATTCAACACATTGGCTTCAACATTAGGTGGACTTAAATTGACCTTACAAGAAGAGTCAATTCGATCATCAATAGGATCAACTAGTGTATCCACACTCCCAACAAGTACATCATCAACAAGAGGAAACGAATCAATACACTCACAAATAGGTAAGCTACTACTCACACTCAATGGACGACTAGTCACACAATTATCATTCACATGCACAAAAGTGTAAGAGTAAGCGATTTTACCTTGAAGTTCTTGAGTAAATTCTTCTTTGCCGTGGTGTGAAGGTTTCCCACATGCTTCGGCAGAAACTTCTCCTTGGCCTTGTGCTTCTCCGCTTGCCATGTTGGTACCTACACAAACGTCCTTATAAAGAAAAGGACAAACATAGTTAGCATGATTTGGTGGCAACCCCCTCACTTCACTCCACACAACCTCTCCTTTTTCCACTCTCGGATTACCACCTTTCACACCCTTACTCCTCTCAATCTTTTGTCTCTCATAATCATTCGGCTTGGAGTAAGTGATCACATCTCCTTGTGGTTTGGGAATAATTGAGGTAAAAAGATAATTTCCCCAATGGTCCACTATAACCTTAGGCCAATTTAGCACATTTGGAACTCTATGTTGTGCAAACCAATCGGCACCCAAGCATACATGACCTGGTGTCAAGGGGAAGATATCGCACCACACCTCCTCATAGTATTCAAATTGGGTGAAGACAATCCTCACTCTCTCGGTAACCTTATACCCGTCCAAGGAATATGGAACAAGTAAAGGTTCTTGAAACAACCCTAAATAGTCAACCATCGGCGGCATGATGTAGTTCTTGTGGCGCCAATCATCTAGCACAAGGAGGCAGCCCGGTACCCCATCAATGCTTACCTTTCCGGAGTGAACACTTCTCCAAGGATCAACATTGTAGAGTTTAGGACAACCCAAGGGCACATGAGTACCCCTCAGCCTTGGAGATGTATTCTCTCTTCTTCTCATGGGACAACCTACACTATAGCTAGTATACCTATTCACACCGCTTCGACCTTGATAAAATGTACTACAAGGTGAAGAATATGAATCTTCATTCTCCACACGTGCACTCTCACCATGGCTCTCATAAGCTTTACGAAGGGAGGGGTTATACCTTACACCAATTCGAGGTTCGAAATGGGAAGTGTAAGACTCCTCATATGCCCCAACTTCATCATAAGAACTTGGCACTTTATTCACCTCATGTTCTCCCTCAAAACCATAACCCTCAAATTTGCCCATGTCTTGATCATGGCTATATTCATAGCCCCCATAATCTACAACATCATCGTAGCCATAAAATCCCTCACTACAATCATAGTCTCCCATGTTGTAGTCACATAATACGAGGCTACCAAGATATGTTCCCCTTATATCACCTTGTACCTACAAAATGCACAAACAAGATTAGTAGTAAAAGCACCTCACCAACACTCTCGTATACACTCGCCTTTGTGATCCTCACCATTGGAGCGGCGAATATTGAAAGTTGCTTATACTCCGGTAGTTAATAAGGTGTCAATCACTACTTAGCGACCGGAATAGATTATTGTTTGATCGACTCAAGACACAAAACAAAATTTACTTATGAACTTGAATCAAAGAAGTTCAACGAATCGAAATGAGAAAAACACACAAAGAACGAAAAACACGAAGAAAAACGGATTCAAAAACCAATTCACAATCTAGTAGGTGATTACTAGTTGTTAATTGGTACTAGAATCAAGAAATGAAACTAAAGAAACAAGGAAATGAAACTTAGAATCTGAAATTTGAGCTTAATGGTGACGTGGCAGTATGCAATTGGTCTTGGGCCCACACGAAAATATATATATATATATTTTATTTTATTTTTGTCACAAATCTGAAATTTCAATATGAAACACAACTTGTCACGGATGACAATGGGTTTTGGAGGGAAAGTAAAGTCTTGTACTCTTTTTTCAACTTTTCAAACTCAAAAAGGTAAGATTTGACTATTCTAATCCCACAAAACAAGGTTTCGTGTTTTAAGGAAAAGTGGTTGTCAAGTCTAAGAAGAGATGTGTGCAAGTCTTCTCACCAACAACCAACAACTTTATAACTTTGTTGTCTTAAGTTGTAAGAATAGATGAAGAACAAGATGAACACCACAACAACCTTCAAGAACACAACATCAACTTCTTCAAGAACATAACACAAAAACCACCAATGGTCATCAACAAGATACAACCTACGACCCACTTCAAGTCACCACAACAATGGTCAATATTATAAGCTCATCTTTAGATCTAGACACTTTTAGTGTTGATGAGAAAGAAACCAACACTAGAAACACACTAAACAAGTAAAATAACACCTAGATCTAAACACACAATCACTATTCTCGGCCAAGACAACAAGATGGACAGATTTCGTTTTTTTTTTTTTTTTTTTTTTTGACCGAGATAGCCCAAGATTGGTAGTGTAGGAACACAACCAGCCTTGCTTTGATACCAAATGATACAAGATCAAACCCACAACACAAGATTTCAGCAACAACAACAAGATGAACAACTATCACAAGAACAACAAGTTGAACGACAAGTGCTAATGAATCGAAAGAGCCCCACACGGCTTCACTAGACTTCAAGATTATAAACACAAGCGTAATAAGATTACAAAAAGATAGATAGCTTGACATACGAGATTACAAGAAATAGGAACCAAACTGTGTATCAAACGATAAGACCCCTAAGACCCACAATAACAACACCAAACTCTTATGGTGACCACTAAGGGAATCAACTCCGCCTTACAACCACCGTTTCTAAGCAAGGATCAATAATGGCTTTTCCAAGCCCTACACTACTTGGCCTTTCCAAGCCCTACACTACATTCTCAAAGAAAGAAGAAGAAGTCTTTCAAATATCCATAATGAACTAACTAGAAAATAAGACTAATGAAGCCTATTTATAACTATTACATCACATGACCAAACTACCCTTAATGAAAAGAGGCTCCTATGGAGTGTAAAGAAAAGGCACAAAAAGACCAAAACACCCTTAATAAGGGGAGGTCATGGAGTGTAAGGACTCCTTCTTCACACTTCAACCCTTGCAATTCTTTGGAGCCTCGGGTAGTCATCAAGGCAAGCCTCCAAGCAACCTTCCACACACGAATTTGCTTTATTATGTATCCAAAATGACTTCATGACTTCCGCATGCATACTCTCGGGCCTTCAAGGTGTCCAAAATCAGATTCTCCACGTGTTGTCCACGAATGATGGCATCAAAAGTTATGATGGCCATTTGTCTTGTATCACCCCTACTTCCCGACCTACGGAATTCCCTCTTTTTTCTCTCTTTTCGGACTCCTTTCCCTTTTCCTTCAATTCTCTCATCCTTTGATGCCACTCATTCACTTGGGAAGGCTAAAGAAGATGATGTGTAACCTTTCGGCCATCCTTCTCAAGTGTATATCGATTGGACCTCCCATCGTGTTTGGTAGACCTATCATATTGCCAAGGTCTACCTAGCAGCAAGTGACATGCTTGCATCGGTATCACATCACAAAGCACTTCATCGTGGTAGTTTCCCACCTTAAACCGTATCACACATTGCTTTGTGACCTATAATTCACCACATTCATTCAACCATTGTAACTTGTAAGGACTAGTGTGCGGAGTAGTTGGTAACTTCAAGAAATTTACCATAGCATTACTAACAACATTTGTACAACTACCACTATCGATCACCAAGCCGCACACACTCCCCTTTACAAGACATTTAGTATGGAATAGATTTTCCCTTTGGCTTGGATCATCAATTGCCTTACTAATCATGACGCTCCTAACTACAAAGTTTGGAACCACACACTCCCCTTCTTACAGATAAACATCTTCACCATCATCACCATCATCATCATGTGGTCCATTATCGGGTTCCTCTCCATCTTGAGGCTCGGCCTCATCCTCTCCCTTTTCAAGGTCCACCTCCTCACCAAGATAATACAATCTCCATTTCTGTAGGATCATGTTGCATCGGTTTGGACATTCATTGGCCTTATGTCCCAAACCTTGGCATTTGAAACATTGGAATCCCTTTGGGTTAGGATACTTGTGAGAAGGTTTTGGAGGAATTTTATGGACTGTTTTGGGATCGGGCAGCCTTGTAGTGGTGGGTTGGTCCTTGTTTTTGGGCCAGCCCAAGGTGGCTTGTCCCCTTGCCTTAAAAGACGATCTCTCTTTAAGTTTCCTTTCAATTTCAAGAGCCTCTTGGAAAATACCTTCAACAGTATCAAACTTGTGAAGTGTTAAATGAGTGGAGATCTCTCTGTGATACAAGCCAAATTGGCATCAACCTTTCTTGGCCTACATTTCAAGGGCAACACCAAGGAATTTGATATGGGTGGGACAAGTTGTCCAACAAGTACCCGACCATTCACACGAAGCCAAGCTCTGGAATTACAAAACCTCCAAGCCTTGTTCATGCAAATGGCCGTATGTGAGTTGGTGATTGAACCACCTAAGGATCTAAATGTTTTAAAGTGTGAAGAGGGACCTTGAAAGTGTAAGTCACAAAGGCCACATGGAACACTCCAAGGCCGACTGCCCCAAGGGCTAAACTTGTCATTTTATCTTTCATTTTGGATGTAATATAAATAGACCATCTTAGTGTTATTAGCCCTAGTTCTCTCATTATATTTTTGAAGACAAAACTCTTGTAACACTAAGGACTTCTCTCTCTCCATTGGAGAAGCTCCAAAACCGAAACTCACAAGTGGAGCTACACTTGTGTTGTATCTTGGCTAAAAACAAGGATCTTGAGGTCATTGAGTTCCTCTTGGTCTAAGTAAGAACTTGGTGTTTATATTCATTAGTCTTAGGGTCCTTTCTTGATGTTAGGGTTCTTAGTATCTTGAATATTATATGTCAAGTTAACTATCTTGTTATTATCTTGTTGTTGTTGTGTTTGAGATCTTGAAGTCTAGTGAAGACGTGTGGGGCTCTTTCGATTCACTAGCACTTGTTGTTCAACTTGTTGTTCTTGTGAAAGTGTTCATCTTGTTGTTGTTGCTGAAATCTTGTGTTGTGGGTTTGATCTTGTATCATTTGGTATCAAAGCAAGACCGGTGGTGTTCCAACACTACCCATCTTGGGCTTGCTCTCGGCCAAAAAAAAAAAACAACAGAGAAATCTGTCCATTGTTGCCTTTGGCCGAGAATATTATTGTGTGTATAGATCTAGGTGTTGTTTTACTTGTTTAGTGTGTTTCTAGTGTTGGTTTCTTTCTCACCAACACTAAAGTGTCTAGATCTAAAAGTTGAGCTTAAAATATTGACCATTGTTGTGGTAACTTGAAAGGTGGGCCGTAGGTTGTGTGTTGTTGATGACAATTGGTGGTTTTTGTGTGATGTGCTTAAAGAAGTTGATGTTGTGTTCATGAAGGTGTTGAGATTGTTGAGATGTTCATCTTATAAACTTGTTCATCTGGTTGAAAGTTGAGTTCATGTTGTAAGACAAAAGTCATAAAGTTGTTGGTGAAAGAAGACTTGCACACATCTCTTCCAAGACTTGACAACCACTTTTCCTTAAAACACGGAACCTTGTTTTGTGGGATTAGCCTAGTCAAATCTTACCTTTTTGAGTTTGAAAGGTTGAAAGACTACAAGACTTTTACTTTCCCACCAAAACACATTGTCATCTATAACAAGTTGTGTGATTATTGAAAATTTCAGATTTGAGACAAAAAAAAAAAGGAAGAAGCAAAAATGTGTGGGGACCACTTACATGCTGCCATGTCACTATAAGCTCAACTTTGGATATTCTTCTAGTTGCTAATTTTTGATTCTTGGTTTCCCTTACTTGGTTCTTGATACAAGATCAAGTCTACAACACAAAGATTCCAACAACAACAACAACAAAACAGCAAACCAACACCAATGCTAGTGAATCGAAAGAGCCCCACACGGCTTCACTAGACTTCAAGATCTCAAAGACAACAACGACAAGATAGTAAAAGATAGATAACTTGACATATAATATTCAAGAGACTAAGAACCCTAACATCAAGAAAGGACCCTAAGACTATGGAATATAAACACCAAGTTCTTACTTAGACCAAGAGGAACTCAATGACCTCAAGATCCTTGTTTCTAGCCAAAACACAACACAAGCTTCACTCTAGCAAGCTTGGCCGAAATCTGCCTCCCAATGGAAGAGAGAGAGAGAGAAATATTACAAGTCTTTGTCTTGAAATTACAATCAGAAAACTAAGCAAAATGATCCTAAGCTTGTCTATTTATATTACAAGCCAAAATGAAAGCTAAAATGACAAGTTTAGCCCTTGGCAGCCGCCCCCTTGGAGTGTAAGCTTATTACACTTCAAGGTCCCACTTCACACTTAAAAACATTTAGGTCCTTAGGTGGCTGACTCACCAACTCACACACGGCCATTTGCATGAACAAGGCTTGGAGTTTTTGTAACTCCCGAGCTTGGCTTCGTGTGAAAGGCCGTGCACTTGTGGATCTTGTCCCACCCGTATCAGTTCTAGAACTAATTAACAAACTAGTACATTCCTACTAGGTTGTCGATTAGTCCTTTGAATCCGTTTGTTCGTGTCAACGATTACTTGAGTGCCTTTTATCTTTTGAATATGTTGCTGTTTTTGGTTCTAGTCCGACAAGAATTCTTTGAGTCTTCAAACAAGAATCCACTCCGGATAAGAGCTTACTCATACCTTAAGGGATTCACGGTTACTAGCCAATTTACAACACTTGTGGAACTCAAGCGTGTTGTGATCTAAAGAGTATAATACCTTGACAATGGAAGGGACCACGTCCCATAACGTGGATACTAATGCACTTGACTCTATGAGGGTCATTCTTGAGGCCGTTACCCGGACACTTGAAAGGTTGAATTCGGAATTTGGGGCCGTGAGAGGGGATTTGACAGCAATAAAGGGAGAAGTGTCAACTATTAGTGGGAGATTAGAACAAGTGGAGAGCCAAAGGAACTCTCGTCCTTCTACTCCTTTACATGTATCTACCAATGGGCATGATAGAAATTCCTCCGCAACCATCACCCCCGACACATTGCACCAAATGCTAAATGTACCTCAAGCTCCATTAAATGCCTCAAGCCAAACCTCTCTTTTCCCTCCAAACCGTGACCCCACTAGACCAATACATTTCCAAACTCCCCAAGTTCCACAAGAGGGATTTGGACGTCAAGTACCCCCACAAAATCCGAACCCTCCATTCCAAGCTCCATTAAACCAAAGGCCACAAAATCCACTTCCTCCAAATCAAGCCCAAAACGCCCAAAACCGGCCAGCCCCCTTTGATGGATACGGTAGGGAGGAGTATGAAGGGTATGGAGCCTTTGATGATGCTTACATGAGGGATAAGGAGATAAGAGGGGGTCGTGGAGATCCAAGGAGATATTGAGGGTATGGAGATAGGGGAAACCGACACCAAGAGAGAGATGTAGGCATCAACACCATCAAGTTGAACCTACCCATCTTTAAAGGTGAAAGTGACCCCGAGGCCTACTTAGCTTGGGAATCGGCTTGTGAAAAAGTTTTCCAAGTTAATGATATCTCGGAAGAAAAGAAGGGTTGCTATGCTATAGCTCATTTCGAGGATTATGCTAACACTTGGTGAGAGTATGTCAAGCGGTTTGGTAATGAACTAATTGACGGGCAGCCACCACCTTGGTATCGGTTGAGGTACTTGATGAGGCAACGATACCTTCCCGAGAGATATCGCCATGAGTTGCTTGCTAGATTGTATGGCTTGCGTCAAGGTAACAAGAGTGTGATGGCATATTTTGATGAGTTTCAACAACTCATGTTGAAACTTGATCATCGTGGGGAGCAAATCAGTCACGACATCATTCGGTTCAAGTGTGGGTTGAACAAAGATATCTCCACTCATTTAACCCTTCACAAGTTTAAAACCGTTGACGGTATTTTCCAAGCGGCTCTTGAGATTGAAAGGGAACTTAAAGAGAGATCATCTTTCAAGGCAAGGGGACAAGCCCCCTCGGGTTGGCCCAAAAACAAGGACCAACCCTCCACTACATGGTTGCCCGAGCCCAAAACAGTCCCTAAAATTCCTCCAAAACCGGAGGCTCACAAGTATCCTAACCCAAAGGGATTCCAATGTTTCAAGTGCCAAGGTTGGGGGCATAAGGCCAATGAATGTCCAAACCGACGCAATGTGATCCTACGGGAAGGAAGAGTGTATTACCTTGGTGAGGAGGTGGGTCCCAAAAGGGGAGAAGATGAGGTCGAGCCTCAAGATGGAGAGGAAACCGATGATGGACCACATGATGATGATGGTGATGACGGTGAAGATGTTTATCTGCAAGAAGGGGAGTGTGTGGTTCCAAACTTTGTGGTCAGGCGCGTCATGATTAGTAAGGCAATAGATGACCCAAGCCAAAGGGAAAATCTATTCCATACTAAATGTCTTGTAAAGGGGAGTGTGTGTACCTTGGTGATCGATAGTGGTAGTTGTACAAATGTTGTAAGTCATGTTATGGTAAATTTCTTGAAGTTACCAACTACCCCGCACACTAGTCCTTACAAGTTACAATGGTTGAATGATTGTGGTGAATTAAGGGTCGCAAGGCAATGTGTGATACGGTTTAAGGTGGGAAACTACCATGATGAAGTGCTTTGTGACGTGATACCAATGCAAGCATGTCACTTGTTGCTAGGTATACCTTGGCAATATGATAGGTCTACTAAATACGATGGGAGGTCCAATCGATATACACTTGAGAAGGATGGCCGAAAGGTTACTCTTCATCCTCTTTCGCCTTCCCAAGTAAATGAGTGGCATCAAAGGATGAGGGAATTGAAGGAAAAGGGAAAGAAATCCAAAAAGGGAGAAAAGGGAGGGAGTTCCGTAGGTGGGGCAGTAAGGGCATCCAAGGCTGCCTCAACGGCAAAAGGGATGGAAAACATGGTGATGTTGGTTAGGAAGAAGGAACTCTTCATGGATCATGATGAGGACACGCCTATGTTACTCTTGGCTCATTGTTTTAATACTAACCCCACTAATTCTTCCATTTCCCCTTTGATTTCTTGTGTGTTGCAGAATTATGAGGACGTATTTCCTAAGGAACTTCCGCAAGGATTGCCCCTGCTTTGGGGAATTGAGCACCAAATTGACTTTGTTCTGGGATCACAATTGCCAAACAAGCCAGCTTATAGGAGCAATCCTACGGACACCAAGGAGTTGCAACGTCAAGTTGAGGAGCTCCTCAACAAAGGGTATGTCAAGGAGAGCATGAGTTCGTGTGCTGTTCCGGTGCTATTAGTGCCAAAAAAGGATGGAACGTGGCACATATGTGTGGACTTCCGAGCCATCAATAAAATTACGGTAAAATATCGCCACCCTATTCCTCGGTTAGATGACATGCTAGATGAGTTGAATGGTTCATGTTTGTTTTCCAAGATTGATTTAAGGAGTGGCTATCACCAAATAAGAATGCAACCCGGTGATGAATGGAAAACTGCCTTCAAGACCAAGTTTGGTCTCTATGAATGGATGGTTATGCCATTCGGCCTAAAAAATGCTCCAAGTACTTTTATGAGGCTAATGAATCATGTGATGAGGCCATTTATTGGAAAGTTTGTTGTTGTCTATTTTGATGATGCCTTGGTGTATAGGAAGTCTTTAGAAGAGCATGTGATGCATTTACAATGTGTGCTTGATGTCCTTAGAAAGGAAAAGTTGTATGCAAATCTGGAAAAGTGCTCTTTTGGCGTTAATGAAGTTGTTTTCTTGGGTTTTGTTGTTAGTTCAAGAGGGGTCGAAGTGGATGAATCCAAGATAAATGCTATCAAAAATTGGCCAACCCACAAACCGTTGGAGAAGTAAGAAGCTTCCACGGGTTGGCTAGTTTTTATAGAAGGTTTGTCAAAGGATTTAGCACCATATTCGCCCCCTTGACCGAGGTCATTCGTAAAGAACAACCCTTCAAGTGGGGTGTCGAACAAGCTAAGGCATTTGAAGCCTTGAAAGCTATGCTCATCTCCGCACCTTTGTTACAATTGCCCAACTTTGATAAGACCTTCGAAGTCGAGTGTGATGCGAGTAAAGTAGGCATAGGGGCTGTTTTGATGCAAGATTTGAAACCCATTGCTTACTTTAGCGAAAATCTCAAAGGAGCAAATCTAAACTTCTCTACGTATGATTTAGAGTTGTATGCCTTGATTAGAGCCTTGGCCACTTGGGAACATTACTTATGGCCTAAGGAGTTCGTGATCCGAATGGACCATGAATCCTTAAAGCATCTTCGGGCCCAAGACAAGCTTAACAAACGGCATGTCAAATGGATTGAGTTTCTTGAGACCTTCCCTTATGTTATCCAATACAAAAAGGGTAAGGACAATGTAGTGGCCGATGCTTTGTCTAGAAAACATGTCCTTGTGTCCACCTTGTCATCAAGATTGATGGGTTTTGAGAGTTTAAGAGAATTGTATCCCAAGGACCCTCACTTTGCTCCTATCTTTAGGGAATGCGAAGAATTGGGTAGGGACAAGTGGGATTCGGCTAGGGCTTCAAATCCCTATGCCAAGTTTGATGGTTACTTATTTAAAGGTAGACAATCGTGTGTACCCTCTAGCTCTTGGAGAGAATTGTTTGTGAGGGAAGCATATGATGGCGGTCTAATGGGTCATTTTGGGGTCGAAAAGACCCTCGGAATATTGGAGGAGCAATTCTATTGGCCCAAAATGCGCAAGGATGTGACTAGGATTTGCGGCCAATGTAGAATGCAAGAGAGCCAAATCTTGGCTCCTACCTCATGGGTTGTACACCCCGCTTCCCACTCCTCTACGTCCTTGGCTTGATATATCTATGGACTTTGTGTTAGGGCTGCCAAGGACTCGACGAGGCCGGGATAGTATTTTTGTTGTAGTCGACCGGTTTTCTAAAATGGCACACTTTATTCCTTGCTTTAAATGTGATGACGCCCCTAGCGTGGCCTCGTTATTTGTTGATAATGTTGTTAGATTACATAGTGTCCCGAGGACCATTGTGAGTGATAGGGACTCTAAGTTCCTAAGCCACTTTTGGAAGTCCATGTGGGGTAGGCTTGGTACCAAGTTGTTGTTTTCTACGTCATGCCACCCACAAACCGATGGTCAAACGGAAGTAGTAAATAGGACTTTGGGTGCTATGCTACGTTCCATGATTAAGGGAAAAATGACTTCTTGGGAAGAGCACTTACCATTGATTGAGTTTGCCTATAACCGTGTCATACACTCAAGTACGGGAATGACTCCCTTTGAGTGTGTATACGGCCTCAACCCCCTCACCCCTTTGGATTTAACGCCTTTGCCAAGTGATCTCATGATTAGCTTAGATGGAAGCAAGCGGGCAGATTCTATGAAGAAGTTACATGAGAAGGTGCGGCTTCATCTTGAGAAGAAAAACCAAAACATGGCAAGGAGGGCCAACAAGGGAAGAAAGAAATTCATTCTTGAACTGGGAGATTGGGTACGGGTGCATCTTCGGAAGGATCGGTTTCCATCCCAAAGAAAGTCCAAATTGATGCCTAGGGGTGATGGTCCCTTCCAAGTACTTGAGAGAATCAATGACAACGCCTACAAGATTGACCTTTCACCGGAATATCAAGTGCACAACGCTTTCAACGTTTGTGATCTCTCTCTCGTGGAGGTGGTTGAAGATGACCAAGTGCTGAATTTGAGGCCAAATTCCTCTCAAGAAGGAGAGGATGATACGGGTGGGACAAGCTGTCCAACAAGTACCCGACCATTCACATGAAGCCAAGCTCGGGAATTACAAAAACTCCAAGCCTTGTTCATGCAAATGGCTGTGTATGAGTTGGTGATTGAACCACCTAAGGATCTAAATGTTTTAAAGTGTGAAGAGGGACCTTGAAAGTGTAAGTCACAAAGGCCACATGGAACACTCCAAGGCCGGCTGCCCCAAGGGCTAAACTTGTCATTTTATCTTTCATTTTGGATGTAATATAAATAGACCATTTTAGTGTTATTAGCCCTAGTTCTCTCATTATATTTTTGAAGACAAAACTCTTGTAAAACTAAGGACTTCACTCTCTCCATTGGAGGATAGGATGATACGGGTGGGACAAGCTGTCCAACAAGTACCCGACCATTCACACGAAGCCAAGCTCGGGAATTACAAAAACTCCAAGCCTTGTTCATGCAAATGGTCGTGTGTGAGTTGGTGATTGAACCACCTAAGGATCTAAATGTTTTAAAGTGTGAAGAGGGACCTTGAAAGTGTAAGTCACAAAGGCCACATGGAACACTCCAAGGCCGGCTGCCCCAAGGGCTAAACTTGTCATTTTATCTTTCATTTTGGATGTAATATAAATAGACCATCTTAGTGTTATTAGCCCTAGTTCTCTCATTATATTTTTGAAGACAAAACTCTTGTAACACTAAGGACTTCTCTCTCTCCATTGGAGAAGCTCCAAAACCGAAACTCACAAGTGGAGCTACACTTGTGTTGTATCTTGAGGTCATTGAGTTCCTCTTGGTCTAAGTAAGAACTTGGTCTTAGGGTCCTTTCTTGATGTTAGGGTTCTTAGTCTCTTGAATATTATATGTCAAGTTAACTATCTTTTTATTATCTTGTTGTTGTTGTGTTTGAGATCTTGAAGTCTAATGAAGCCGTGTGGGGCTCTTTCGATTCACTAGCACTTGTTGTTCAACATGTTGTTCTTGTGAAAGTGTTCATCTTGTTGTTGTTGCTGAAATCTTGTGTTGTGGGTTTGATCATGTATCAGAATTCAAGCCATGAAGATATTAAGGCAACAAGGACGTGTTTGGAGGACCCTTGTTGAGCTCCAACTCGAGCAATACCACATATGGATGATAGCTTGGAGCCGAGGGAAGCATGGCATAAGGAATAATGAGAGCCCTTGTGGGTTATTTTTAAAATAACCACTTTTGGGCTATTTTTGTAATAGGTTATTTGTGCAAAGGCAAATACTATAAATAGGTGCCTTAGCCATTTCATTTCCTTAGATTTTGATGACATTGAAACTTACTCATATTTTGTAGCTTTAGTCTTGTAGTTGATAGTGTAGAATCCGAAAATTGGGTCTTTGACATTTGAAGTTAGGGTTTCACTTGTCTTGGATAATTTGGCAAGAAAGGTGTGCTTGAGGAAGAGTGATTCCTTTGGGTCACCTAAGAGGAAGGTTTGAACTCTTGTTTGTGAAGTGTGTTTGAAGATTTGAAACATCTTCTAGTGCTAATCACTTAATAAGAGTATGGGTCTTTCTATCTGTCTTTAAATTTCAAGTATTCTTCTTCTTCATCTCCATTCTATGTGTTGTTTTTCTCTTTGTTTGGTTGCTGAAATTTGTATCTTAGTAACCATTTTCGTGTGTTCATAGCCTTTTGGCTATCATTTGGTATCAAAGCCTTGGTTAGGGTTGTTCCAACATCCCTAAATCTTGGTTTTAGTGTTCTTATATAGAAAATCTCATCAAAAAAGAGTCAAAAACCAGAAATTACCAAAAAAATTGTGTGTTGTCTTGTGTGTTTGTTGTAGACCCGAAATTTCCAAGTTAGATCTACAAGTTTTTATTGTGTTTTGAAGGTTTCTAGTGCTAGATCCTTTATCTCTAGCACATAGGGAGTCTAGATCTACTTTTATAGTGAAGTTTGGTTGGTTTTGAGCTAGATCCACCATTGTTGTGGCTTGTTTGAAGCTTTTTTGGAGAAGGTGACGTTTTTGGTGACTTGATTTGTGGCTGATTTTTAGTGGGTTGGGTTTGTTTTGGCCTAAGGAACCTAGATCTTCAAAAAAAAAAAATAAATCAGATTTGGAGTTTATTTGCTAGGAGGTCAAACTTGGTCAACGCTTGAATATTCATCTTGTTCATCCATGACCTTCATATCTTAGTGAATAAGAATGTTCAAGGGTGTTATTTAATCCAAAAAAGGGAAGAAAGAGAGTGCAAAAGTTGTTGGTCCAAAAGCATAGTCAAAGAATATTCCATTCTTCCAAAAGGAGGAGGGGACAAGGGGACAAACAAGTACACTTGCAAGTACGGGGGGGGGGGGGGACCAATTCTTTTTCCATTTCAATTGAAGGCTTGAAAAAGCTCCAAATTGCTTCCTACCCCCTCCAAATCCGAAATTCCTTCTTCCCAAAGTGTTGTTTGGCCAAGACAAAGGTGTTGGGAAAATTGAAAAACTTCGAAAAGTGACAACAAACCACGTAGTGCCACGTCATCACTTGTGATCAACCAAAATTCACCTCTAAACTTAGATTTCCTAGTTTCTAATCTTTGATTCTAGTTTCTTTTAAGCTAATTCTACCACTGATTAGCAAACTAGTAAGTACCTACTAGGTTGGTAATTAGTCTAGAGTTCGTTTATTTCGTGTCTTCGGTTTTTGTGTGCTTTTCTCATTTTTAAGTCGTAGTATTTTGTTGGTTCAAGTATGTGCATCACTTTATTTGAGTCATTTCAATCAAAGATCAATTCCGATCCAAAGCTTCTCACCTCTCATGTAACTTGCCAAGTATTGCCGATTCTCCAACACTTGTGAAGCCAAGTGTGAGGTGAGGTTGAGTGTGAATGAAGTGAGGCTTTTGAACTAACTTGTTTGCTCGTTTTGTAGGTTGTGTTACTTGCTGTTTTTTGTTGTTGTTTTTTTTGCTTTTTAGGAACAATTGACCATGGAAGCCGAGGGTTCTTCATCCCAATCCTTGGGAAATGATATAATGGGAGCCTTGAAGGCTCACTTTGAGGCCTTTGCCCGAAAAATGGAGGATAGTAATGATACCTTGAGGAGAGAATTGAAGAGTGATGTTGATGCCTTGAGAAGTAATGTGGATGCTATGAGGGGTGAAATTTCCACTTTTAGTGGAAGACTTGATTGTGTTGAAAGTAGGAGGAACTCACGACCTTCTACTCCTAATCCCTACCATGCATCCTCTAGCGTCCAAGCCAATAACTCTTCCATGACTATAACCCCCGAAACTCTTCACCAAATGCTTAACCCTCCACGAGTTCCACAAAACCAGCCACTAAATCAACCCCAAACATCTCCTAACCGAACCCTACAAAGACCATTACATCACCAAATGAACCAAGTCCAACAAGAGGGACTTGGAACTCAAACTCCACCACCAAATCCGAACCTACTACCCCCAAAACATACCACTTACCAAATGCCAAATCCCATGGACCAAAGACCTTACCCTCCACCTTCCCCAATACCACAAGTTCAAGTCCCAAATAATCAAAGACCAAACCCACTTCCCCAAAGGCCTCAAATCCGAAACCCACCCATCCAAATAGAGGATTATGGTAGAGGGGAGTATGAAGGATATGAAGTTCCTCTTGGTGATCCTTGGTTTGATGAAGAAGAGAGAGGTAGATATGAGCAAAGGGGACCTTATGGTGGTAGATTCTGAGGGCATGAGATAAGACAAAGCCATGTTGATCAGGACACGTGTGTAGGTACGATGTGGGCCAATGGAGGGACACAAATATTTACCAACTTGATGGGAATTACACCCCAAATTGAAGAAGATCTTTCTTATGAGCTTCAAGGTAACAATGCTAACTCTTGCACTACTTTAAACTTAAAATGTCATGATGTGGCTAGTAGCCAAGTAAGTGTAAATGGCGGTTTGTTTAATGTAGAGCATAATGAGTCTCCCTTTTTTGATACTCTTGATAGCAATATGTTGCATGAGGATCAAGTTCTTGTTGTGAGTTTGCAAACACTAGTTGATCCTATAGATGACCGAATTGACTCTTCTAGTAAGATCAATTTGTGTCCACCTAGTGTTAGCACTTGTATCTTGAATGAGGTTCCCTTGCCATATGATAAGAGTATTCACACACTAGTTGACCCTTGTGAGAACCAAGGTGAGTCTATGTCGGTATGTGAATCGCCTACAACTAGTGAAGGTGCATGTATTGATCAACTTACTTGTGAGTCTAATCCACTACTTGAGCATATTTGTGGTGAGCTTGAAGAGTCTCAAGTTAGTGATGATGTTGATAGAGTTGATCATGTGAATGGAAATGATTCTTTGAGCATATCATGTGATGAAGATCCTATTATTAGTTTTGCTCTTAGATATCATGTGAATGAAGATGATGTGAAAGATGACATGTATCTTTTTGAGAGTGAATTTGCTTGCTTCAATTCCTTACCTTTGGTTGTTAATCCTCTCTCAAAGAAAGATGTCTTGTTTGAAAATAATGAGATCACTTCTTGGTTGACACCTAGTGATGTGCATTTTGATGTGCTTAAAGGGAAGGGTGGTATGCTTAAGATTCACATGTTATCCTATTTCTTGAAATCCATAAGAATTTAGGATTGAGTGAAGATTGTGCTAACTATCCCATTTTTGATAGTGATCTATCACTTTTGAATAAGAATGATCAATTGGGTGATGATAAATTTTATTTGCTTGAATATTTAAGAAACCCAATTAGTGATTGTTCTTATGAAAATGATTTGGGTTGTGATCCTTTGTATGACACCCCACCTTTTTTTGATGAGGATAAGGATGAATTACTTGATTCTTGTGGTAACTTGAGTCTTGATCACCTTGATGTTGGTGGGGGTTTGTGTCTACTTGAGGATTCTTCTCTTGAAAGAAAAGGTGTTATTGGTTTAGAAATTGCTTCTACTTCTTCTTTGTGTGCTTCCATTATTGAGAATACTCATGGTGATGATCTTGAATCTAATAGTGAGTACATGCATGAGGCCACCTTAGTTGAAGTTAATTTGGGTGAAACCTTTCTCTACTCTCTCTTTGCTTTTGATATTACATATGGTAGTATAGAGAGTATACCTTTTGGTGATAGTGGCACCCTTGGGGAAAATGGGTATTGCATCGACCTATGTTCATGGATAATTCTTCCATTTGACCCCGGTGACCATTTGGAGTGTGGTGGTTTTTATACACCCAACTTGGTGCTTGGTCAAAACGACAAGCAAAATTTGGTTGAGGTTGTTGGCCTCCCTCCCTACAATGGAAAGTCTTTCATAAGGATTTATAATCCATTTGATGGACCAAAGTTGTGTAAGGGAAAGAACTCCAACAAAGAGGTTTTGAAGATAGCTAGTGCATTGAGTGGAGTTTTAACTTGGGATAGCCTTATTTATGACGTTGCACTTAGCTATGGGAATTATCATGTGGTTCTTGACCTAAAAGGGGTTTTGGGCTTGTTGAAATGTAGAACCAATGTGGGCTTACATATGTGGTTGACTAATGACCATGGTTCTTTTTATTTACCCCTTTGTCACAATCACTTAAGTAGCCAAGTAGCTTTTGCTTTGAGGGTTTGTGATCCTTTAGTTGTTCATTTTGATACTTGGTTATATGTTAAGTGTGTGCAACCTTAGCATGGTGATAGGATTGATTTTCCTAACATTAACCCTCATGCCTTGAGGATATTGTGGTTGCTTGTTTTTCCTATGGTTTTGCAAGTTTTAGATTCAAGGACGAATCCTTTTCAAGAAGGGGAGGATGATACAAGCCAAATTGGCATCAACCTTTCTTGGCCTACATTTCAAGGGCAACACCAAGGAATTCAAGCCATGAAGATATTAAGGCAACAAGGACGTGTTTGGAGGACCCTTGTTGAGCTCCAACTCGAGCAATACCACATATGGATGATAGCTTGGAGCCGAGGGAAGCATGACATAAGGAATAATGAGAGCCCTTGTAGGTTATTTTTGAAATAACCACTTTTGGGCTATTTTTGTAATAGGTTATTTGTGCAAAGGCAAATACTATAAATAGGTGCCTTAGCCATTTCATTTCCTTAGATTTTGATGACATTGAAACTTACTCATATTTTGTAGCTTTAGTCTTGTAGTTGATAGTGTAGAATCCGAAAATTGGGTCTTTGACATTTGAAGTTAGGGTTTCACTTGTCTTGGATAATTTGGCAAGGTGTGCTTGAGGAAGAGTGATTCCTTTGGGTCACCTAAGAGGAAGGTTTGAACTCTTGTTTTTGAAGTGTGTTTGAAGATTGAAACATCTTCTAGTGCTAATCACTTAATAAGAGTAAGGGTCTTTCTATCTATCTTTAAATTTCAAGTATTCTTCTTGTTCATCTCCATTCTATGTGTTGTTTTTCTCTTTGTTTGGTTGCTGAAATTTGTATCTTAGTAACCATTTTCGTGTGTTCATAGCCTTTTGGCTATCATTTGGTGTACCTTAAGAGTGAACCGCTAACCAACTGCACTAAAAGCTATAGCTGATAGTGGAAGGCGCAATCCACCCTTTATAGGCCCTGAACCAGGGGGGACGAACCCAACCCACACCCCCACCAAGGCCAATCCGGGACACATCCCTCTTCCTAGGGGTGGCCACCTTTTTAAGTGCCATCATTCCCCCTTTCTTTGGAAAAGGTTCATCCTCGAACCTGCCCATGGTGTAAGTGGGATTCGAACCAGCGACCTCCGTTCTGATACCAAACCTTAAGAGTGAACCGCTAACCAACTGCACTAAAAGCTATAACTGATAGTGAAAGGCGCATCCCACCCTTTATAGGCCCTAAACCAGGGGGGATGAACCCGACCCACACCCCCACCAAGGCCAATCCGGGACACATCCCTCTTCCTAGGGGTGGCCACCTTTTTAGGTGCCATCACTTTGTTCAACCCACACTTGAACCGGATAACATCATGACTGATTTGTTCCCCACGATGATCAAGTTTCAACATGAGTTGTTGAAACTCATCAAAATACGCCATCACACTCTTGTTACCTTGATGCAAGTTGTACAATCTAGCAAGCTACTCATGGCGATATCTCTCGGGAAGGTACCGTTGTCTCATCAAGTACCTCAATCGAAACCAAGGTGGTGGCTGCCCATCAACTACTTCATTACCAAACCGCTTGATATACTTCCACCAAGTGTTAGCATAACCCTCAAAATGAGCTATAGCATAACAACCTTTCTTTTCTTCCGAGACATCATTAACTTGGAATACTTTGTTACAAGCTGATTCCCAAGATAAGTAGGCCTCGGGGTCACTTTCACCTTTAAAGATGGGTAGGCTCAACTTGATGGTGTTGATGCCTACTTCTCTCTCTTGGTGTCGGTTTCCCCTTTCCCCATACCCTCGGTATCTCCTTGGATCTCCACGACCCCCTCTCATCTCTTCCTCCCTCATGTAAGCATCATCAAAGGCTCCATATCCTTCATATTCCTCTCTACCATACTCCTCAAAGTGGGTTGGACGGTTTTGGGCATTTTGAACTTGATTTGGAAGAATTGGATTTTGTGGAGGTGGTGGTCTTTGGTTTAATGGAGCTTGGAATGGAGGGTTCGGATTTAGCGGAGGTACTTGACGTCCAAATCCCTCTTGTGGGACTTGAGGAGTTTGGAAATGTATTGGTCTAGTGGGGTCACAGTTTAAAGGGAAAGGAATGGTTTGGCTTGCGGTATTTAGTAGAGCTTGGGGTGTATTTAGCATTTGGTGCAATGTTTCGGGAGTGATGGTGGCGGAGGAAGTTCTATCATGCCCATTAGTAGAAACATGTAGAGGAGTAGAAGGCCGAGAGTTTCTTTGACCCTCCACTTGTTCTAATCTCCCACTAATAGTCGACACATCTCCCTTTATCGCTGCCAAATCCCCTCTCACGGCTCCAAATTCCGTATTCAACCTATCAAGCGTTCGGGTAATGGCCTCAAGAGTGGCCCTCATAGAGTAAAGAGCAATATTATCCACATTGTGGGATGCGGTCCCTTCCATTGCCAAGGTATTACACTCTTTGGATCACCTCACGCTTAAGTTCCACAAGTGTTGTAGATTGGCTAGTAACCGTGAATCCTTTAAGGTATGAGTAAGCTCTTATCCAGAATGGATTTTTGTTTGAAGACTCAAAGAATTCTCGTCGGAATAGAACCAAGAAGTAACAACGTATTCAAAAGATAAAAAGCACCCAAGTAATCGTTGACACGAACAACGGATTCAAAGGACTAATTGACAACCTAGTAGGAATGTACTAGTTTGTTAATTAGTTCTAGAACCAAGTAAGGAAACCAAGAATCAACCATTAGAAACTAGGAAAAGAGTATCCAAATTTGAGCTTATTAGTGATGTGGCAGCATGTAATTGGTCTTGGGCCCACACTAATTTTTTTTTTTTGGGTCAAAAATCTGAAATTTCTAAATTCACACAACTTGTAATGGATGACAATGGTTTTGGAGGGAATGTAAAGTCTTGTACTCTTTTTCAACTTTTCAAACTCAAAAGGTAAGATTTGACTATACTAATCCCACAAAACAAGGTTCCGTGATTTAAGGAAAAGTTTTTGTCAAGTCTAGGAAGTGATGTGTGCAAGTCTTCTCACCAACAACTTTATAACAACCCTTTGGATCTATTTTATACTTTTGTTGTCTTAAGTTGTAAGAATAGATGAAGAACAAGATGAACATCACAACAACATTCAAGAGCACAACATCAACTTCTTCAAGAACATAACACAAAAGCCACCAATGGTCATCAACAAGGTACAACCTACGGCCCACTTCAAGTCACCATAACAATGGTCAATATTATAAGCTCAACTTTAGATCTAGACACTTTAGTGTTGGTGAGAAAGAAACCAACACTAGAAACACACTAAACAAGCAAAATAACACCTAGATCTAAACACACAAACACCAATCTCGGTTGAGACAACAAGACGGACAGATTTCTCTTCTCTTTTTTTTTTTTTTTTTTAAAACCAAGATAGCCCAAGATTGGTAGTGTAGGAACACAACAAGCCTTGCTCTTGATACCAATGATACACTATCAAGCCCACAACACAAATTTCCCACGAAATCAGCAACAAGAAGAACAAAATAACATAAAAATCAATAAGTTGAACAACAAGTGCTAGTGAATCGAAAGAGCCCCACACGACTTCACTAGACTTCAAGATTATAAATACAACATTAACAAGATCACAAAAAGATAGTAACTTGACATAAAAGATTCAAGAGTCTAAGAACCCTAACAACAAGAGAGGACCCTAAGACTATTGAATATTAACACCAAGTTCTTACTTGGACCAAGAGGAACTCTATGACCTCAAGATCCTTGTTTCTAGCCAAGATACAACACAAGTATCACTCTACTTGTGAGATGGAGTAGAGAGAGAGAGATCCAAAATATTACAAGTTTATGTTCAAAATCTGATGGGAGAACTACCCAAATAACCCTAATATGTTCTATTTATATTACAGGGCAAAAATGACTAGTTTACCCTTGTCATGGGGGCAGGCCTTGGAGTGTAAGTTTATTACACTTCAAGGTCCCTCTTCACACTTAAAAACATTTAAAACCTTAGGTGGATCAATCACCAACTCACACACGGCCATTTGCATGAACAAGGCTTGGAGTTTTTATAATTCCCGAGCTTGGCTTCGTGTGAAAGGTCGTGTACTTGTTGGGCAGCTTGTCCCACCCATATCAAGAATCTAGACAACTAGAAAAGGAAGAAAGGTTACAAAAGTTAGTATAAGATTGTGACAACCCTCTCACATCACTACTCACAACCTCTCCTTTTTCCACTCTAGAGTTGTCACATATCACACCCTTACTCCTCTCAATCTTTTGTCTCTCAATCTTATTGGAGTTAGGACAAGTGCCAAGAATTCCTTGGGAAGGATTTGGAGATCCCTTCACCTCTAACTTCCACTTTGGGTTGCAAGGAGTAACCTTCATTTCATTCATCGAATCCTCTTCATGCACATTTCCACAGGGAGTAGTTTGTTTTGCTTTTGACTCCTTGGTATTAAGCTTGGAGACCATTTGAGAGATATTGTCAAGAGTTATAAGCATGGAAGCAAAATTTGTATTCATCTTCAAAGTAATAGGATCCTCAATTGGAAGTGGTTCACTTGTAATTTTTGTTTCAAGAACCCGCCTCTCTCGGTCATACACATCTTGAAATAATGAATTCTCTCTTCTTCTATGGCTCATTGATCTTTCCATCCTACCTCCAACATCATTACCATAAGGATAACTAGTCACATTGGAATAAGGATACGAAGTACAAGTTCTTGCACCATAAGAAGTAGAGAATGTTCTTCGCCTATGGTCCACACGACATCTTTGAATTGGTTTTACCCACACATCTATACCCCCTCAACTAGGATAGAAAGTAACATAAGATGAGGAAGGTAATTCATCCCCACAACATCCCCTTCTATCACAATCCTCTTCAAACGGTTCACAAGATATATAGGAGAAAGAATTGTACCTCACATTGTCTTCATCACCATGGTGGGTAATATGAGAACCCCTATACTCTTCATCTTCACTATCAAATTCATCATAAGAGACTTCTACTCTTTTATGTTCATCATAAGAGCCATAAGCTCCATGCATCTCATAATCATCTCCGGTGTAGTAATTCTCATCATCATGTCGATCATAATCTCTTGGACCATCATATCCTTCATAATATTCACCATCATACTCATGAGCTTTATTACTTTGCTCACAAGCACTCAAAGAACCCTCATGTTGCTCATCATCACTATACTCATAGTGAGTCACTACAAGCATAGTCACTAATGTCATCTCCACAATAATCCGAAGCTATGGATGACATTATCCTTTATATCACCTTTTTTACCTACAAAACTAGCAAACAAGTTAGTAATAAAAGCTTCACTTCACTCATATATGAGCTCTCAACTCACCTTCTACGGCTTTTTTCCCAAATTGATAATGCTTGTGGAGGAATGGATTCTTGTGACTCGTAAAAGAAGGACGGCTCAAATAAAACTAAAAGGACTTGAATCACGAAGTTATCTATGAATTAAGATGAGAAAAGTAGAAGAAATGAAGCACGAAAGAAAACGGACTCAAAAAAAAACTAAGTAGAAAAGTTACTTGTGTTACCTAATTTGAAGGATCAAAAAAGTGATTTGATGTCTTAAAACTAGTTAACAAGTGATTAAATATGTTAATTACTTGTTAATTAGTTAGGAAATTGAAAGATAAAGAGAACAAAAAAAGAATCGTGAAATTTGGACACTTAGAAAAATTTTGAGGCCTTGAAGAAGTTCATCACTTTAAAGGGGTTTAATTTGATGATTAAAACAAGTTAAAAAGTTATTAAAGATGTTAATTACTTGCTAAATAGTTGAGGAATCGAAGGAGAAAGAGAATAAAAAAAGAATCACGAAGTTTGGACACTTAGAACAATTTTTAGGTCCAAAAACCTTTAAGAACCCCCCAAAAAAACTAAGTGTAAAAACCTGAAATTTTCTTGCTCTTTGAAAGTGCCATGCACGCGCCTAGCTGGCGAGTGGGGCTTTGATTGTCGTTAACTGGGTGCTGGTTGCTGCGTTGGCAGTTGACTGTTGATGTGGCAGTTGACTGCTGACGTGGCAGTTGATGTGGAAATTAATTTTTTTTTTCCAAATTTCCACAAGTAGACCCACTAACACTTTGACTTTAGATTTTTGGGATCAAAGTGTTCTTTTCAACCTTCTTCCTCAAGAACAAGATGAAGAATCTCAAGAACACCAACAAAAATATCAATCTTCACAACTTCATAACTTCTTCATTTCAACTCCAAATTCAATGAAATTTTCGACCACGTGATCCTTTCAACGCCACGAACAAACCCCACTAATTTTTAACCTTCAAAACTAAGCCAAAAATAAACCTACTTTTCAAAATTGATAAAGTTTCAAAAGCTTCAAATCCTTCAATGATAACTTCAATTCTAAACCTCCAAATTGCACGAAATTCGAGATCTAGGCTCAAAAAACACTAGAGAATCAAGATCTAGTGTCAAAAACAACAAATCAAAAAAAAATAATTTTGGATTTTTTTTTTGGATTTTTGAAGAAATCAAAATTCCAATATTAAGATTTGTGAAAACAAACCTTAACCTAGGCTCTTGATACCAAAATGCTAACGACCTCAATCAAGTGACTAAAATCGATATCAAAAATGCGGAATTAAACAACAAAATTAAAGGCTAGTTGAGAAATAAGAGATGAGAAGTGAAGAAAGAAAGGTTCAATTGAAGAACAATTAAACCAAGGGAGAAGAGAACTCAATCAAATGCACAAGAAATCAAATTGAATCAACAATATGATAACTCGATGATTAATCAATCGAAGAAGATAACACAAGCAATTCAGGAATCCACCCTAATCACTTAATCTAAGCTAATAATTGGAATTGAACCCAATCACTACCCTAATCTAAAGTAACTAAATATCAATGTCTATTCAAGACAATTCAATCATGCAAAATCTGAGTAAAGAAAATGGCTAAGGCAACTATTTATAGTCCTTGCCTTTTCACAAATAGCCTATTACAAAAATAGCCCAAAAGTGACTATTTTAGTAATAACCCACAAGGGCCCTTCTTGATTGTCCAAATGATATCTTATAGCCCATGACCTTGTATATTTATTGCTCCATGGCTTCCTTCTGGCTCTGATACAAGATCAAGTCCACAACACACAATATGCAACAACCAGCCACGAAATCAGCCAACCAACACAAGATTAACAAGTTAAACAACAATGCTAGTGAATCGAAAGAGCCCCACACGGCTTCACTAGACTTCAAGATCTCAAGCACAACAACAACAAGATAATAAAAAGATAGTTAACTTGACATATAATATTCAAGAGTCTAAGAACCCTAACATCAAGAAAGGACCCTAAGACTAATGAATATAAACACCAAGTTCTTACTTAGACCAAGAGGAACTCAATGACCTCAAGATCCTTGTTTCTAGCCAAAATGCAACACAAGTGTCTCTCTTCTTGTGGGCTGTTTTGAGAGAGAGAGAGAGAACCTAAAATATTACAAGTCTTGTGATTCAAAATATTAATGGAAGAACTACCCAAAATAACCCTAATGTGTTCTATTTATATTACAAGGTAAAATGAAGCCAAAAAGACTAGTTTGCCCTTCTCCAATCTGCCGCCCCCTTGGAGTGTAAGTTTATTACACTCCAAGGTCCCACTTCACACTTAAAACATTTAGATCCTTTGGCGGTTCAATGACCAACTCACACACGGACATTTGCATGAACAAGGCTTGGAGTTTTTGTAACTCCCGAGCTTGGCTTCGTGTGAAAGGTCGTGTACTTGTGGAGCTTGTCCCACCCGTATCATCCTCTCCATCTTGAGAGGAATTTGACCTCAAATTCAGCATTTGATCATCGTCCACCGCACTCACGAGAGAGAGATCACAAACGTTGAAAGTGTGATGCACTTGATATTCCGGTGGAAGGTCAATCTTGTAGGCGTTGTCATTGATCTTCTCAAGTACTTGGAAAGGCCCGTCACCCCTAGGCATCAATTCGGACTTTCTTTGAGATGGAAACCGATCCTTCCGAAGATGCACCCACACCCAATCTCCCGGTTCAAGAATGAATTCCTTTCTTCCCTTGTTTGCCCTCCTTGCCATGTCTTGGTTTTTCTTCTCAAGTTGAAGCCGCACCTTCTCATGTAACTTCTTCATAGAATATGCCCGCTTGCTTCCATCTAAGCTAATTCTGAGATCACTTGGCAAAGGCGTTAAATCCAAAGGGGTGAGGGGGTTGAGGCCGTATACACACTCAAAGGGAGTCATTCCCGTACTTGAGTGTATGACACGGTTATAGGCAAACTCAATCAATGACAAGTGCTCTTCCCAAGAAGTCATTTTTCCCTTAACCATGGAACGTAGCATAGCACCCAAAGTCCTATTTACTACTTCCGTTTGGCCATCGGTTTGTGGGTGGCAAGACGTAGAGAATAACAACTTGGTACCAAGCCTACCCCACATAGACTTCCAAAAGTGGCTTAGGAATTTAGAGTCCCTATCACTCACAATGGTCCTCGGGACACCATGCAATCTAACAACATTATCAACAAATAACGAGGCCACGCTAGGGGCATCATCACACTTAGAGCAAGGAATAAAGTGCGCCATTTTAGAAAACCGGTCGACTACAACAAGAATACTATCCCGACCTCGTCGAGTCCTTGGCAGCCCCAACACAAAGTCCATAGATATATCAAGCCAAGGACGTAGAGGAGTGGACAGCGGGGTGTACAACCCGTGAGGGAGGAGCCGAGATTTGGCTCTCTTGCATTCTACGCATTGGCCACAAATCCTAGCCACATCCTTGCTCATTTTGGGCCAATAGAATTGCTCCTCCAATATTCTGAGGGTCATTTCGACCCCAAAATGACCCATTAGACCGCCATCGTGTGCTTCCCTCACAAACAACTCTCTCCAAGAGCTAGAAGGCACACACAATCGTCTACCTTTAAATAAGTAACCATCAAACTTGGCATAGGGATTTGAACCCCTAGCCGATTCCCACTTGTCCCTACCCAAGTCTTCGCATTCCCTAAAGATAGGAGCGAAGTGAGGGTCCTTGGGATACAACTCTCTTAAACTCTCAAAACCCATCAATTTGGTTGACAAAGTGGACACAAGCACATGTTTTCTAGACAAAGCATCGGCTACTACGTTGTCCTTACCCCTTTTGTATTGGATAACATAAGGGAAGGTCTCAAGGAACTCAATCCATTTGGCATGCCGTTTGTTAAGCTTGTCTTGGGCCCGAAGATGCTTTAAGGATTCATGGTCCGTTCGGATCACGAACTCCTTAGGCCATAAGTAGTGTTGCCAAGTGGCCAAGGCTCTAATCAAGGCATACAACTCTAAATCATACGTGGAGTAGTTTAGAGTTGCTCCTTTGAGCTTTTCGCTAAAGTAAGCAATGGGTTTCAATTCTTGCATCAAAACAGCCCCTATGCCTACTTTACTCGCATCGCACTCGACCTCGAAGGTCTTATCAAAGTTGGGCAATTGTAACAATGGTGCGGAGATGAGCATCGCTTTCAAGGCTTCAAATGCCTTAGCTTGCTCGACACCCCACTTGAAGGGTTGTTCTTTCCGAATGACCTCGGTCAAGGGGGCTGCTATGGTGCTAAATGCTTTGACAAACCTTCTATAAAAACTAGCCAACCCGTGGAAGCTTCTTACTTCTCCAACGGTTTGTGGGGTTGGCCAATTTTTGATAGCATTTATCTTGGATTCATCCACTTCGACCCCTCTTGAACTAACAACAAAACCCAAGAAAATAACTTCATTAACGCCAAAAGAGCACTTTTCCAGATTTGCATACAATTTTTCCTTTCTAAGGACATCAAGCACACATTGTAAATGCATCACATGTTCTTCTAAAGACTTACTATACACCAAGACATCATCAAAGTAGACAACAACAAACTTTCCAATAAATGGCCTCATCACATGATTCATTAGCCTCATAAAAGTACTTGGAGCATTTGTGAGGCCGAATGGCATAACCATCCATTCATAGAGACCAAACTTGGTCTTGAAGGCGGTTTTCCATTCATCACCGGGTTGCATTCTTATTTGGTGATAGCCACTCCTTAAATCAATCCTGGAAAACAAACATGAACCATTCAACTCATCTAGCATATCATCTAACCGAGGAATAGGGTGGCGATATTTTACCGTAATTTTGTTGATGGCCCGGCAGTCCACACACATGCGCCACGTTCCGTCCTTTTTGGGCACTAATAGCACCGGAACAGCACACGGGCTCATGCTCTCCTTGACATACCCTTTGTTGAGGAGCTCCTCAACTTGACGTTGCAATTCCTTGGTGTCCGTAGGATTGCTCCTATAGGCCGGCTTGTTTGGCAATTGTGATCCCGGCACAAAATCGATTTGGTGCTCAATTCCCCGAAGCGGGGGCAATCCTTGCGGAAGCTCCTTAGGAAATACATCCTCATAATCCTGCAACACACAAGAAATCAAAGGGGAAATGGAAGAATTAGTGGGGTTAGCATTAAAACAATGAGCCAAGAGTAACATAGGCGTGTCCTCATCATGATCCACGAAGAGTTCCTTCCTCCTAACTAACATCACCATGTTTTCCGTCCCTTTTGACGTTGGGGCAGCCTTGGATGACCCCACTGCCCCACCTACGGAATTCCCTCCCTTTTCTCCCTTTTCGGATTCCTTTCCCTTTTCCTTCAATTCCCTCATCCTTTGATGCCACTCATTTACTTGGGAAGGCGAAAGCGGATGAAGAGTAACCTTTCGGCCATCCTTCTCAAGTGTATACCGATTGGACCTCCCATCATGCTTAGTAGACCTATCATATTGCCAAGGTCTACCTAGCAACAAATGACATGCTTGCATTGGTATCACGTCACAAAGCACTTCATCGTGGTAGTTTCCCACCTTAAACCGAATCACACATTGCCTTGCGACCCTTAACTCACCACAATCATTCAACCATTGTAACTTGTAAGGACTAGTGTGTGGGGTAGTTGGTAACTTCAAGAAATTTACCATAGCATGACTTACAACATTTGTACAACTACCACTATCGATCACCAAGGTACACACACTCCCCTTTACAAGACATTTAGTATGGAATAGATTTTCCCTTTGGCTTGGGTCATCTATTGCCTTACTAATCATGACGCGCCTAACCACAAAGTTTGGAACCACACACTCCCCTTCTTGCAGGTAAACATCTTCACCATCATCACCATCATCATCATGTGGTCCATCATCGATTTCCTCTCCATCTTGAGGCTCGGCCTCATCTTCTCCTCTTTCGGGACCCACCTCCTCACCAAGGTAATACACTATCCCTTCCCGTAGGATCACATTGCGTCGGTTTGGACATTCATTGGCCTTATGCCCCCAACCTTGGGACTTGAAACATTGGAATCCCTTTGGGTTAGGATACTTGTGAGCCTCCGGTTTCGGAGGGAATTTGTGGACTGTTTTGGGCTCGGGCAGCCTTGTAGTGGCGGGTTGGTCCTTGTTTTTGGGCCAACTCGAGGGGGCTTGTCCCCTTGCCTTGAAGGATGATCTCTCTTTAAGTTCTCTTTCAATCTCAAGAGCCGCTTGGAAAATACCATCAACGGTTTCAAACTTGTGAAGGGTTAAATGAGTGGAGATCTCTTTGTTCAACCCACACTTGAACCGGATGATGTCGTGACTGATTTGCTCCCCACGATGATCAAGTTTCAACATGAGTTGTTGAAACTCATCAAAATATGCCATCACACTCTTGTTACCTTGACGCAAGCCATATAATCTAGCAAGCAACTCATGGCGATATCTCTCGGGAAGGTATCGTTGCCTCATCAAGTACCTCAACCGATACCAAGGTGGTGGCTGCCCATCAATTAGTTCATTACCAAACCGCTTGACATACTCCCACCAAGTGTTAGCATAACCCTCGAAATGAGCTATAGCATAGCATCCCTTCTTTTCCTCCGAGATATCATTAACTTGGAAAACTTTGTCACAAGCCGATTCCCAAGCTAAGTAAGCCTCGGGGTCACTTTCACCTTTAAAGATGGGTAGGTTCAACTTGATGGTGTTGATGCCTACATCTCTCTCTTGGTGTCGGTTTCCCCTATCTCCATACCCTCGGTATCTCCTTGGATCTCCTCGACCCCCTCTTATCTCCTCCTCCCTCATGTAAGCATCATCAAAGGCTCCATATCCTTCATACTCCTCTCTACCATATCCTTCAAAGTGGGCTGGTCGGTCTTGGGCATTTTAATTCGGAGGAATTGGATTTGGTGGTCTTTGGTTTAATGGAGCTTGGAATGGAGGGTTCGGATTTAGTGGAGGTACTTGACGTCCAAATCCCTCTTGTGGAACTTGAGGAGCTTGGAAATGTATTGGTCTAGTGGGGTCACGGTTTGGAGGGAAAAAGGTGGTTTGGCTTGCGGCATTTAGTGGAGCTTGAGGTGCATTTAGCATTTGGTGGACTGTTTCGGGGGTGATGGTTGCGGAGGAAGTCCGATCATGCCCATTGGTAGAAACATGTAGAGGAGTAGAAGGACGAGAGTTCCTTTGACTCTCCACTTGTTCTAATCTCCCACTAATAGTCGACACCTCTCCCTTGATTGCTGCCAAGTCCCCTCTCACGGCCCCAAATTCCGAATTCAACCTCTCAAGTGTCCGGGTAACGGCCTCAAGAGTGACCCTCATAGAGTCAAGTGCATTAGTATCCACGTTATGGGACGTGGTCCCTTCCATTGTCAAGGTATTATACTCTTTAGATCACCACACGCTTGAGTTCCACAAGTGTTGTAAATTGGCTAGTAACCGTGAATCCTTTAAGGTATGAGTAAGCTATTATCCGGAGTGATTTTGTTTGAAGACTCAAAGAATTCTTGTCGGACTAGAACCAAAAATAGCAACGTATTCAAAAGATAAAAGGCACTCAAGTAATCGTTGACACGAACAAACGGATTCAAAGGACTAATCGACAACCTAGTAGGAATGTACTAGTTTGTTAATTAGTTCTAGAACCAAGTAAAGGAAACCAAGAATCAACAATTAGCAACTAGAATAATATCCAAAGTTGAGCTTATAGTGACGTGGCAGCATGTAAGTGGTCCCACACGTTTTTGCTTCTTCCTTGTTCCTTTTTTTTTTTTTTTTTTTATCTCAAATCTGAAATTTTTTCAATACTCACACAACTTGTTATAGATGACAATGTGTTTTGGAGGGAAAGTAAAAGTCTTGTAGTCTTTCAACCTTTCAAACTCAAAAAGGTAAGATTTGACTAGGCTAATCCCACAAAACAAGGTTCCGTGTTTTAAGGAAAAGTGGTTGTCAAGTCTTGGAAGAGATGGGTGCAAGTCTTTCACCAACAACTTTATGACTTGTGTTGCAACTTGAACACAACAAGATGAACAAGATGAACAAGTTTAAAAGATGAACACCTCAACAACCTTCATCAACTTCTTCAAGCACATAACACACAACCACCAATTTTTGTCATCAACAACATACAACTTTCAGCCACTTCAAGTCACCACAACAATGGTCAAGTTTTCAAGCTCAACTTTTTGATCTAGACACTTTAGTGTTGGTGAGAAAGAAACCAACACTAGAAACACACTAAACAAGCAAAATAACACCTAGATCTAAACATACAACAACATTCTCGGTTTTGTCTTCAATGGACAGATTTCAGAATTTTTTTTTTAATCCGAGAACAAGCCCAAGATGGGTTGTGTTGGAACACAACCGGTCTTGCTTTGATACCAAATGATACAAGATCAAGTCCACAACACACAATATGCAACAACCAGCCACGAAATCAGCCAACCAACACAAGATTAACAAGTTAAACAACAATGCTAGTGAATCGAAAGAGCCCCACACGGCTTCACTAGACTTCAAGATCTCAAGCACAACAACAACAAGATAATAAAAAGATAGTTAACTTGACATATAATATTCAAGAGACTAAGAACCCTAACATCAAGAAAGGACCCTAAGACTAATGAATATAAACACCAAGTTCTTACTTAGACCAAGAGGAACTCAATGACCTCAAGATCCTTGTTTCTAGCCAAAATGCAACACAAGTGTCTCTCTTCTTGTGGGCTGTTTTGAGAGAGAGAGAGAGAACCTAAAATATTACAAGTCTTGTGATTCAAAATATTAATGGAAGAACTACCCAAAATAACCCTAATGTGTTCTATTTATATTACAAGGTAAAATGAAGCCAAAAAGACTAGTTTGCCCTTCTCCAATCTGCCGCCCCCTTGGAGTGTAAGTTTATTACACTCCAAGGTCCCACTTCACACTTAAAACATTTAGATCCTTTGGCGGTTCAATGACCAACTCACACACGGCCATTTGCATGAACAAGGCTTGGAGTTTTTGTAACTCCCGAGCTTGGCTTCGTGTGAAAGGTCGTGTACTTGTGGAGCTTGTCCCACCCGTATCAGGCTCCAAGCTATCATTCATATGTGGAAGCCCATCCTAATATGCCCCACGCTATCCATGCTCTTATCATCACCCCACCAATATATTCCTTTCAGATCATGGTACATTTTAGTTGATCCCGGATGGATAGAATACCTGGAATGATGTGCCTCTGTCATAATCCTTTTTCTTAACTTATCTACATTAGGTATACATAATTTGTTTTGGCACTGAAGCACTCCTTCTTGCGTAAGCTCAAATGCTTTCGTTATACTTACTGTACATTCTCCTTAAGCTGTAATAGAAAAGGATCTGCATAGTGCTTTTCTTTTACTTCAGTTACTAACGAGGATGCTGCCTCATTTTGCACAATAACTCCTTCATTTGGAGTTTCAAGAAGACGAACCCCTAAGCTAGCTAGTTGATGTAGATCTTTGACAACCTTTGTCTTTCTGTGAGTTGGCCCCACAAGTGCTCCCCATTGCCTTACGACTTAATGCATCATCTACCATATTTGCTTTCCCCGAATGATATAAAATATCAATGTCATAATCTTTTAATAGTTCAAGCCACCTCCGCTGCCTCAGATTTAGGTCCTTCTGCTTAAAGATATATTGCAAACTCTTATGGTCGGTATATATGTCAACATGAACCCCATACAAGTAGTGGTGCCATATCTTTAAAGCAAATACTACTGCTGCTAGCTCAAGATTATGTGTCGGATAATTTTTCTCATGTGGCCACAATTGTCTTGAGGCATAAGCTATCACTTTACCATGTTGCATCAATACACATCCCAAGCCAACTCCTGAAGCATCACAATACACCGCATATCCTTTTGTACCTTCTAAAAGTACCAAAACGGGTGTAGAAGTTAACTTATTCTTCAAATCTTGGAAACTCTTTTCACATGCATCATTCCATTGAAACTTGGTTTCCTTGTGTGTTAGTTTTGTTAAAGGTGCAACAATAGAAGAAAATCCTTCAACAAACCTTCTATGATAACCTGCCAATTCGGGGAAACTATGAATCTCTGTAGGCGTTGTAGGTCTTGGCCAATTCTTCACAGCTTCTATCTTTTGAGTATCAACCCTTATCCCTTCATCAAATACAATATGACCCAAAAATACTACAGATTCTAACCAAAACTCACATTTAGAGAACTTTGTAAATAACTTACGATCACGAAGAATCTGCAACACCTGTCGTAAGTGACTAGCATGGTCCTCTTTTGATCTTGAATCAACAAGAATATCATCTATAAACACTATCTCGAACACGTCTAAAAATGGCTTGAACACCCTATTCATCAGATCCATAAAAGTTGCTGGTGCATTTGTTAGCCTGAAGGACATAACTAAAAACTCATAATGACTGTACCGTGTTCGAAAAGTTGTCTTGGGTATATCTCTCTCTCTGACCTTTACTTGATGGTAACCCGACCTCAAGTAAATCTTTGAGAAACATTTAGCACCTTGTAATTGATCAAACAAATCATTAATTCTAAGGAGGGGATATTTGTTCTTAATTGTCACCTTATTCATTTGTCGGTAATCAATACACATTCTCAACGTGACATCTTTCTTGCGTACAAATTACACTGGTGCACCCCACGGGGACATACTAGGCCTTATGAATCCCTTTTCTAGCAAATACTTTAATTGCTCCTTCAATTCCCGTAATTCTATCGGGACCATTCTATATGGAGGAATAGAAATAGGTTGAGTACCTGGAATCACATCAATACCAAATTCCACTTCTCGTTCTGGGGGAAAACCCAAGAGATCTTTAGGAAATACATCAAGAAATTCATTTACCACTGGAACATATTGAAGAGTCGGTGGCTCTACATCGGTATCTTTCACCCTTACTAGGTGACATATGTATCCCTTGGATATCATTTTCTTCGCCTTAAGATAAGAAATAAACTTAACTTTTGGTGCTCCAACATTACCCCTCCATTCAAGGACTGTCTCTTTTGGAAAATGAAAATGTACCTTCTTCGTTCGGCAATCTACTGTGGCATAACAAGAAGCCAGCCAATCCATACCCATTATAACATGATACAAGATCAATCCCACAATACAAAGTTCCCACGAAATCAGCAACAAGAGGAACAAAATAACTCAAAAATCAGCAAGTTGAACAACAAATGCTAGTGAATCGAAAGAGCCCCACACGGCTTCACTAGACTTCAAGATTATAAACACAAGCTTAACAAGATTACAAAAAAAAAGATAGATAGCTTGACATACGAGACTACAAGAATAAGGAACCAAATCGTGTATCAAACGATAAGACCCCCTAAGACCCGCAATAACAACACCAAACTCTTATGGTGACCGCTAAGGGAATCAACTCCGCCTTACAACCACCGTTTCTAAGCAAGGATCAATAATGGCTTTTCCAAGCCCTACACTACATTCTCAAAGAGAGAAGAAGAAGTCTTCAAATATCCATAATGAACTAACTAGAAAATAAGACTAATGAAGCCTATTTATAATTATTACATCACATGACCAAACTACCCTTAATGAAAAGAGGCTCCTATGGAGTGTAAAGAAAAGGCATAAAAAGACCAAAACACCCTTAATAAGGGGCGGTCATGGAGTGTAAGGACTCCTTCTTCACACTTCAACCCTTGCAATTCTTTGGAGCCTCGGGTAGTCATCAAGGCAAGCCTCCAAGCAACCTTCCACACACGAATTTGCTTTATTATGTGTCCAAAATGACTTCATGACTTCCCCATGCATACTCTCGGGCCTTCAAGGTGTCCAAAATCAGATTCTCCACGTGTTGGCCACGAATGATGGCATCAAAAGTTATGATGGCCATTTGTCTTGTATCATCCTCCCTTTCTTGAAAAGGATTCGACCTCGAATCCAAACCTTGCAAAACCAAAGAAAGGGCAAACAAATACAAACTCCTCATGACATGAGGGTCAGGGTTAGCACAATAAATCATCTCAACATGCCAAGGTTGCTTATACTTGCAATATAACCAAGGATCCTTTGAATTAAATATTAAAAACTTATTAAAATATGCACAAAGGATTTGGCTATTTAAATCACCAAGAGATAAGGAAACTACAAAGGTCCTAATGGCATCAAATAATCCACAAGGTAAAACTACCTTCATCTTAGGAGCCATAAGACACAATTGCTTCTTTATCTCTTCAAGAGACCACACCAAGGGTGGAGCCTCAATTGGTTCTAATGTCCACAAGATCCATATAGCATTATCATTCATACAAGTGGACAAACCAACAAATTTCCTACCTCTACATAAAACAAATCCAAAACTAACATGGATGTCATCATAGGCAAAGAGGTAGTATAGGAAAGAATCAAGTGTATAGGCATACAAGGGTGAATACAAAGCATTTAAGCACATCCACATTCTTTCCTTCAAGCAAATAGAGAACTTGGCATCCACAAGTTGAGATTCTTGTAATTTAAACACAATTGTGTCAAGCAAGGATGCACATTTAGAAACATTACCCCAAGGAAACAATGACACTTTTGCTCTCGGGTTTTCAAGAATGACACTTTGCTTGTCATGTAGACCAAGCAACAAGTTGGGTGCGCCAACATCACCATTTCTATATTTGGCACCGGGGTCAAATAGAAAGAGTAGCCATAGACACGGGTCTAGACAATACTCCCTTTCCCCATAGGCTTCACCCAAACAACAAGATATACTCTCTACAATAGCATATATATCATCAAAAGCAAATAGAGAGTGGAGAATGGTATCACTCAAGTCAAGTCCAACTAAGGTGTCCTCATGTGCGTACTTACTGCCAGTTTCAACATCATCACCATGAGTACTCTCAACAATAAGGTCACACATAGTAGAAGAAGTAATTTCCAAATAATGGACACCTTCCCTTTCTATGGAAGTACCCTCAAGTAGACACATACCACCACTAAAGTCCAAGGAATTATTACTTAAATCTTTACAAGCAAGCAATTCATCCTTATAGTCATCAAACATGGGTGGGGTGTCATACAAAGGATCACAACCACAATCAATTTTCAAGGAAAAATCACTTATTGGGTTTCTTAAGAATTCAAGCAAATCAAAATTATCATCACCCAATTGATCATTCCTTTCCAAGACCTCACATTCCCTTCCCTTAAGAGTACTCTCATCTCCCAAGAAGAGATTTCCATCTTTAGGAGGAATGTTTTTACACCATAGTGGGTTGGCATATAGGCTATAACTTTCAAGACAAGCTATACCTTCAACGTCATTCTCACCACTAGGTTCTTTAGGAGTGAACTCATCATCTTCAAACAAGATATTGTACTTAAAGAGAGAAGGATCTATCCATGAAGAGGATATAGAACATGCAAATCCATTCTCTAAAAGATCATTATCAAGTATCAAAGATGTTTCAAGCACATGATTATCCCTATGAGCAAAACCAAGAGTAGAACATTTACTAGAGGTCATACTAAAGGGGTCACTCCTATTTATTTGATCAACATTTTCAATATAATCATTCACTAGAGATCCATTAAACACATCACACATATCATCAAGTGGTGGACAAATTCCGCACATAAGTTGATCGACACAATTCCCACAAGATGATGTACCATCATTCAACACATTGGCTTCAACACTAGGTGGACTTAAATTGACCTTACAAGAAGAGTCAATTCGATCATCAATAGGATCAACTAGTGTATCCACACTCCCAACAAGTACATCATCAACAAGAGGCAAAGAATCAATAGACTCACAAATAGGTAAGCTACTACTCACACTTAATGGGCTACTAGTCACACAATTATCATTCTCATGCACAAAAGTGTAAGAGTAAGCGATTTTACCTTGAAGTTCTTGAGTAAATTCTTCTTTGCCGTGGTGTGAAGGTTTCCCACATGCTTCGGCAGCACCTTCTCCTTGGCCTTGTGCTTCTCCGCTTGCCATGTTGGTACCTACACAAATGTCCTTAGAAAGAAAACGACAAACATAGTTAGCATGATTTGGTGGCAACCCCCTCACTTCACTCCATACAACCTCTCCTTTTTCCACTCTTGGATTACCACCTTTAACACCCTTACTCCTCTCAATCTTTTGTCTCTCATAATCATTCGGCTTGGAGTAAGTGATCACATCTCCTTGCGGTTTGGGAATAATTGAGGTAAAAAGATAATTTCCCCAATGGTCCACTATAACCTTAGGCCAATTTAGCACATTTGGAACTCTATGTTGTGCAAACCAATCGGCACCCAAGCATACATGACCTGGTGTCAAGGGAAAGATATCGCACCACACCTCCTCATAGTATTCAAATTGGGTGAAGACAATCCTCACTCTCTCGGTAACCTTATACCCGTCCAAGGAATATGGAACAAGTAAAGGTTCTCGAAACAACCCTAAATAGTCAACCATCGGTGGCATGATGTAGTTCTTATGGCGCCAATCATCTAGCACAAGGAGGCAGCCCGGTACCCCATCAATGCTTACCTTTCCGGAGTGAACACTTCTCCTAGGATCAATATTGTAGAGTTGAGGACAACCCAAGGGCACATGAGTACCCCTCGGCCTTGGAGATGTATTCTCTCTTCTTCTCATGGGACAACCTACACTATAGCTAGCATACCCATTCACACCGCTTCGACCTTGATAAAATGTACTACAAGGTGAAGAATATGAATCTTCATTCTCCACACGTGCACTCTCACCATGGCTCTCATAAGCTTTGCGAAGGGAGGGGTTATACCTTACACCAATTCGAGGTTCGAAATGGGAAGTGTAAGACTCCTCATATGCCCCAACTTCATCATAAGAACTTGGCACTTCATTCACCTCATGTTCTCCCTCAAAACCATAACCCTCAAATCTGCCCATGTCTATCACATGGCTATATTCATAGCCCCCATAATCCATAACATCATCGTAGCCATAAAATCCCTCACTACAATCATAGTCTCCCATGTTGTAGTCACAATAATACGAGGCTACCAAGATATGTTCCCCTTATATCACCTTGTACCTACAAAATGAACAAACAAGATTAGTAGTAAAAGCACCTCATCAACACTCGTATACACTCACCTTTGTGATCCTCACAATTGGAGCGGCGAATATTGAAAGTTGCTTATACTCCGGTAGTTAATAAGGTGTCAATCACTACTTAGCGACAGGAATAGATGAGTGTTTGATCGACTCAAGACACAAAACAAAAAAATCTACTTATGAACTTGAATCAAAGAAGTTCAACGAATCAAAATGAGAAAAGCACACAAAGAACGAAGAACACGAAGAAAACGGATTCAAAAAACCAACTCACAATCTAGTAAGTGATCACTTGTTGTTAATTAGTACTAGAATCAAGAAATGAAACTAATGAAACAAGGAAATGAAACTTAGAATCTGAAATTTGAGCTTAATGGTGACGTGGCAGCATGCAATTGGTCTTGGGCCCACACAAATATATATATATATATATATTTTATTTTATTTTATTTTTTGGTCACAAATCTGAAATTTCAATATGAAAGAGGGAAAGTAAAGTCTTGTACTCTTTTTTCAACTTTTCAAACTCAAAAAGGTAAGATTTGACTATTCTAATCCCACAAAACAAGGCTCCTTGAATTAGAAAGAGTGGTTGACAAGACTAGGAAGTGATGGGTGCAAGTCTTTCACCAACAACTTTATGACTTGTGTTGCAACTTGAACACAACAAGATGAACAAGTTTAAAAGATGAACACCTCACAACCTTCATCAACTTCTTCAAGCACATAACACACAACCACCAATTTTGTCATCAACAACATACAACTTTCAGCCACTTCAAGTCACCACAACAATGGTCAAGTTTTCAAGCTCAACTTTTAGATCTAGACACTTTAGTGTTGGTGAGAAAGAAACCAACACTAGAAACACACTACACAAGCAAAATATCACCTAGATCTAAACATACAACAACATTCTCGGTTTTGTCTTCAATGGACAGATTTCAGAATTTTTTTATTTTTTATTTTTTTTTTTAATCCGAGAACAAGCCCAAGATGGGTTGTGTTGGAACACAACCGGTCTTGCTCTGATACCAAATGATACAAGATCAATCCCACAACACAAAGTTCCCACGAAATCAGCAACAAGAGGAACAAAATAACTCAAAAATCAGCAAGTTGAACAATAAATGCTAGTGAATCGAAAGAGCCCCACACGGCTTCACTAGACTTCAAGATTATAAACACAAGCTTAACAAGATTACAAAAAAAAAGATAGATAGCTTGACATACGAGATTACAAGAATAAGGAACCAAATCGTGTATCAAACGATAAGACCCCCTAAGACCTGCAATAACAACACCAAACTCTTATGGTGACTGCTAAGGGAATCAACTCCGCCTTACAACCACCGTTTCTAAGCAAGGATCAATAATGACTTTTCCAAGCCCTACACTACTTGGCCTTTCCAAGCCCTACACTACATTCTCAAAGAGAGAAGAAGAAGTCTTCAAATATCCATAATGAACTAACTAGAAAATAAGACTAATGAAGCCTATTTATAATTATTACATCACATGACCAAGCTACCCTTAATGAAAAGAGGCTCCTATGGAGTGTAAAGAAAAGGCACAAAAAGACCAAAACACCCTTAATAAGGGGCGGTCATGGAGTGTAAGGACTCCTTCTTCACACTTCAACCCTTGCAATTCTTTGGAGCCTCGGGTAGTCATCAAGGCAAGCCTCCAAGCAACCTTCCACACACGAATTTGCTTTATTATGTGTCCAAAATGACTTCATGACTTCCCCATGCATACTCTCGGGCCTTCAAGGTGTCCAAAATCAGATTCTCCACGTGTTGGCCACGAATGATGGCATCAAAAGTTATGATGGCCATTTGTCTTGTATCATAACATCAAAATCTACCATCTCTAGCTCAACAAGATCAACCAACGTATCATGATCACAAATAGTTACTATGCAATTATGATAGACTCTCTTAGCTACAATAAATTCACCAGCTGGTGTAGATACTTCAAATGGCTTAACTAATAATTCTGGTGTTCTTTCAAATTTTTCAGCAATAAATGGAGTGACATACGATAGTGTAGAACTCGGATCAATTAATGCATATACGTTATGTGAAAAGATGGATAATGTACTGGTAACCACATACGGAGAAACCTCCAAATTTTGTCGATCTGCTAAAGCATAGGTACAATTCTGGGCTCTACTAGAACTAGCTTCTCCTTTACTACCTCTTCCACGACCAGTAGGCTGTACACCTCTACCTAAGAAAGGAACCAACGATGATGATGCAACGGCTGATCCAGTAGGTCGTGCCATACTACCCATGCCCCTTTGTGGGCATTCTCTCATCATATGCCCCGACATACCACACCAAAAGCAAGCATCCATCCCAAACTGATATGCACCTAAATGAAGCTTCCCGCATTGCCTACATGACTGACGAGGAGGCCTTAATTGGCTCATACTCCCTTGTTCTTGATACCCCGCTGTTCGTGAACTTTGAATTTCATTTCTTTGCCCAAATTGGTTGCCCCTAAAGCCTTGGAATCGGGGTGGAGCACTTGCTGTAGAGTAGGTAGTGATGGCCTAGGCGGTCTATTAAGAAACCGAGGCCTAAGCTCTCTTTGGGATGTCATGAATTGCCCCGTAGATTTAACCCTCTTGGAAGGTCCTCTTTCAAATTCCTGTGTTCTCCTCCTTTGCCTCTGATCCTCCATTTTTTTTGTAAAAGCTTGTATCCTTGCTATATCCATGTCTCTATTCAAAGCAGCAATAGTACAATCCCTAACCAAATACGGATCCAATCTATCCATATATCGATGAACTCTATCATCCATAGTAGCTACTACATTTGGAGCATACCTAACCAAAGAGTTAAATCAAAGACTGTACTCCCTTACGCTCATATTACCTTAACAAAGATTTAAGAACTGATCTGCACGAGCCTCTCAGATCTCAAATGAAAGATAATGATCAAGAAATGTCGTTTTGAACTCTTCCTAACTAGCTCAAAGTACATCGGTGCCTCTAGATCGTTTCCAATCTTCATACCATAATGCCTCTCCTTTTAATCTATACGCTGCAAGTTCAACTCTCTCTACACCAGATACATGCATAACATCCAAAGCCCTTTGAATTTGATCCATAAAGTTTTGTGGGTCTTCATTAAGATCTAATCCGGTGAATGTGGGAGGATCAAATTTAAGGAAATCTTGTGTCCGTAGACTAGCTGCCCTATCTGCACCAGCAGTACCTATAGTTGGACCAGCTTGTCCTTGACCTTGTGCAGCAACTATACGAGTCAACAATTGCACCGCATTCCTTAGATCCTGCTCAGTAGCATTAATAGGTGGTTCTGGGGGTACTTCTCTCCTCCTTGGCTCTCCTGGAGATGGAAGGGTAGAAGAATCCGCGATGCAAACTCATCTTTAGCCCCACCTTGATTAGCTTGTTTAGGTGGTGATTTACTGGTTCCTTCTCCGGCAGCCATGTCCACCTTCTTACTAAAACCCTTACTTCTTCTTGCAAATAGCATCTTTACTATCATGAGGAAAAAAACATATTCAATGGTTAAATATGATTCCACCTACAATCTTGGCTCTACTGCACGATCTAAGATATGAAAACAAAAAGACAACTTCTAAATGTCCCGTAGCCTCTTGTCTATAGATGTGGTGCACAACACATCCATAAGCAAGACTCAAAGACAACCATTTTGCTCTTCTTTGCCTTTGTTTGATCCCTCCAAGGTCCCTCGATCCTCTTTAGATGTAATTACGAACACGTAGCACCCTTTGGATGGTAGTAGGATGTCATCAAGTACCTCTCGTTTAACGAACAATCCTTGGAACGCTTGGAGCTCTCGTGCTTGACTTCTAGTGAATGGCTTAGAATGGATTTGGATTGTATCATCCTCTCCATCTTGAGAAGAATTTGACCTCAAATTCTCATCCTCCATCATATCGAAAGGTGAGAGATCACACACGTTAAATGTGTTGTGCACTTGATACTCCGTTGGGAGGTCAATCTTGTAAGCATTATCATTAATACGTTCAAGCACTTGGAAAGGGCCATCACCTCTAGGCATCAACTTAGACTTTCTTTGGGTGGGAAACCGATCTTTTCGAAGGTGTACCCATACCCAATCACCCGATTCAAGTACAAGCCTTCTCTGATACAAGATCAAGTCCACAACACAAAGTTCCCACGAAATCAGCAACAAGAAGAACAAAAGAACACAAATTTCAGCAAGTTGAACAACAAGTGCTAGTGAATCGAAAGAGCCCCACACGGCTTCACTAGACTTCAAGATCACAAACACAACAACAACAACAAGATAATAAAAAGATAGTTAACTTGACATATAATATTCAAGAGACTAAGAACCCTAACATCAAGAAAGGACCCTAAGACTAATGAATATGAACACCAAGTTCTTACTTAGACCAAGAGGAACTCAATGACCTCAAAATCCTTGTTTCTAGCAAAGATACAACACAAGTATCACTCTACTTGTGAGCTTCCAAGTTGGGCTGCTCCAAAGGAAGAGAGAGAAGCCAAAATATTACAAGTGTTATGTTTCAAAAATCTGATGGGGGAACTACTCCAAATAACCCTAAGATGTTCTATTAATATTACAAGGCAAAATGAAGCAAAATGACTAGTTTGCCCTTGTCTAGGCTGCCGCCCCTTGGAGTGTAAGTTTATTACACTTCAAGGTCCCTGTTCACACTTAAAAACATTGAGATCCTTAGGAGGCTCGATCACCAACTCACACACGGCCATTTGCATGAACAAGGCTTGGAGTTTTTGTAATTCTCGAGCTTTGCTTCGTGTGAATGGTCGGGTACTTGTTGGACAGCTTGTCCCACCCGTATCATCCTCTCCATCTTGAGAGGAATTTGACCTCAAATTCAGCACTTGGTCATCTTCAACCGCCTCCACGAGAGAAAGATCACAAACGTTGAAAGTGTTGTGCACTTGATATTCCGGTGGAAGGTCAATCTTGTAGGCGTTGTCATTGATTTTCTCAAGTACTTGGAATGGACCATCACCCCTCGGCATCAATTTGGACTTTCTTTGAGATGGAAACCGATCCTTTCCAAGATGCACCCACACCCAATCTCCCGGTTCAAGAATGAATTTCTTTCTTCCCTTGTTGGCCCTCCTTGCCATGTCTTGGTTTTTCTTCTTAAGTTGAAGCCGCACCTTCTCATGTAACTTCTTCATAGAATCTGCCCGCTTGCTTCCATCTAAGCTAATCATGAAATCACTTGGCAAAGGCGTTAAATCCAAAGGGGTGAGGGGATTGAGGCCGTATACACACTCAAAGGGAGTCATTCCTGTACTTGAGTGTATGACACGGTTATAGGCAAACTCAATCAATGGTAAGTGCTCCTCCCAAGAAGTCATTTTCCCCTTAACCATGGAACGTAGCATAGCACCCAAAGTCCTATTTACTACCTCCATTTGGCCATCGTTTTGTGGGTGGCAGGACGTAGAGAACAACAACTTGGTACCAAGCCTACCCCACATGGACTTCCAAAAGTGGCTTAGGAACTTAGAGTCCCTATCACTCACAATGGTCCTCGGAACAGCATGCAATCTAACAATATTATCAACAAATAACGAGGCCACGCTAGGGGCGTCATCACATTTAAAGTAAGGAATAAAGTGCGCCATTTTAGAAAACCGGTCGACTACAACAAAAATACTATCCCGACCTCGTCGAGTCCTTGGCAGCCCCAACATAAAATCTATAGATATATCAAGCCAAGGACGTAGAGGAGTGGGCAGCGGGGTGTACAACCCATGAGGAAGGAGCTGAGATTTGGCTCTCTTGCATTCTACACATTGGCCACAAATCCTAGCCACATCCTTGCGCATTTTGGGCCAATAGAAATGCTCCTCCAATATTTCGAGGGTCTTTTCGACCCCAAAATGACCCATTAGACCGCCATCGTGTGCTTCCCTCACAAACAACTCTCTCCAAGAGCTAGAAGGCACACACAATCGTCTACCTTTAAATAAGTAACCATCAAACTTGGCATAGGGATTTGAACCCCTAGCCGATTCCCACTTGTCCCTACCCAAGTCTTCGCATTCCCTAAAGATAGGAGCGAAGTGAGGGTCCTTGGGATACAACTCTCTTAAACTCTCAAAACCCATCAATTTAGTTGACAAAGTGGACACAAGCACATGTTTTCTAGACAAAGCATCGGCTACTACGTTGTCCTTACCCCTTTTGTATTGGATAACATAAGGGAAGGTCTCAAGGAACTCAATCCATTTGGCATGCCGTTTGTTAAGCTTGTCTTGGGCCCGAAGATGCTTTAAGGATTCATGGTCCGTTCGGATCACAAACTCCTTAGGCCATAAGTAGTGTTGCCAAGTGGCCAAGGCTCTAATCAAGGCATACAACTCTAAATCATACGTGGAGTAGTTTAGAGTTGCTCCTTTGAGCTTTTCGCTAAAGTAAGCAATGGGTTTCAATTCTTGCATCAAAACAGCCCCTATGCCTACTTTACTCGCATCGCACTCGACCTCGAAGGTCTTATCAAAGTTGGGCAATTGTAACAAGGGTGCGGAGATGAGCATAGCTTTCAAGGCTTCAAATGCCTTAGCTTGCTCGACACCCCACTTGAAGGGTTGTTCTTTCCGAATGACCTCGGTCAAGGGGGCTGCTATGGTGCTAAATCCTTTGACAAACCTTCTATAAAAACTAGCCAACCCGTGGAAGCTTCTTACTTCTCCAACGGTTTGTGGGGTTGGCCAATTTTTGATAGCATTTATCTTGGATTCATCCACTTCGACCCCTCTTGAACTAACAACAAAACCCAAGAAAATAACTTCATTAACGCCAAAAGAGCACTTTTCTAGATTTGCATACAATTTTTCCTTTCTAAGGACATCAAGCACACATTGTAAATGCATCACATGCTCTTCTAAAGACTTACTATACACCAAGACATCATCAAAGTAGACAACAACAAACTTTCCAATAAATGGCCTCATCACATGATTCATTAGCCTCATAAAAGTACTTGGAGCATTTGTGAGGCCGAATGGCATAACCATCCATTCATAGAGACCAAACTTGGTCTTGAAGGCGGTTTTCCATTAATCGCCGAGGAATAGGGTGGCGATATTTTACCGTAATTTTATTGATGGCCCGGCAGTCCACACACATGCGCCACGTTCCGTCCTTTTTGGGCACTAATAGCACCGGAACAGCACACGGGCTCATGCTCTCCTTGACATACCCTTTGTTGAGGAGCTCCTCAACTTGACGTTGCAATTCCTTGGTGTCCGTAGGATTGCTCCTATAAGCCGACTTGTTTGGCAATTGTGATCCCGGCATAAAATCGATTTGGTGCTCAATTCCCCGAAGCGGGGGCAATCCTTGCGGAAGCTCCTTAGGAAATACATCCTCATAATCCTGCAACACACAAGAAATCAAAGGGGAAATGGAAGAATTAGTGGGGTTAGCATTAAAACAATGAGCCAAGAGTAACATAGGCGTGTCCTCATCATGATCCACGAAGAGTTCCTTCCTCCTAACTAACATCACCATGTTTTCCGGCCCTTTTGACGTTGGGGCAGCCTTGGATGACCCCACTGCCCCACCTACGAAATTCCCTCCCTTTTCTCCCTTTTCGGATTCCTTTCCCTTTTCCTTCAATTCCCTCATCCTTTGTTGCCACTCATTTACTTGGGAAGGTGAAAGCGGATGAAGACTAACCTTTCGGCCATCCTTCTCAAGTGTATACCGATTGGACCTCCCATCATGCTTAGTAGACCTATCATATTGCCAAGGTCTACCTAGCAACAAATGACATGCTTGCATTGGTATCACGTCACAAACCACTTCATCGTGGTAGTTTCCCACCTTAAACCGAATCACACATTGCCTTGCGACCCTTAACTCACCACAATCATTCAACCATTGTAACTTGTAAGGACTAGTGTGTGGGGTAGTTGGTAACTTCAAGAAATTTACCATAGCATGACTTACAACATTTGTACAACTACCACTATCGATCACCAAGGTACACACACTCCCCTTTACAAGACATTTAGTATGGAATAGATTTTCCCTTTGGCTTGGGTCATCTATTGCCTTACTAATCATGACGCGCCTAACCACAAAGTTTGGAACCACACACTCCCCTTCTTGCGGGTAAACATCTTCACCATCATCACCATCATCATCATGTGGTCCATCATCGGTTTTCTCTCCATCTTGAGGCTCGGCCTCATCTTCTCCCCTTTCGGGACCCACCTCCTCACCAAGGTAATACACTCTCCCTTCCCGTAGGATCACATTGCGTCGGTTTGGACATTCATTGGCCTTATGCCCCCAACCTTGGCACTTGAAACGTTGGAATCCCTTTGGGTTAGGATACTTGTGAGCCTCCGGTTTTGGAGGGAATTTGTGGACTGTTTTGGGCTCGGGCAGCCTTGTAGTGGCGGGTTGGTCCTTGTTTTTGGGCCAACCCAAGGGGGCTTGTCCCCTTGCCTTTAAGGATGATCTCTCTTTAAGTTCTCTTTCAATCTCAAGAGCCGCTTGGAAAATACCGTCAACGGTTTCAAACTTGTGAAGGGTTAGATGAGTGGAGATCTCTTTGTTCAACCCACACTTGAACCGGATGATGTCGTGACTGATTTGCTCCCCATGATGATCGAGTTTCAACAAGAGTTGTTGAAACTCATCAAAATATGCCATCACACTCTTGTTACCTTGACGCAAGCCATACAATCTAGCAAGCAACTCATGGCAATATCTCTTGGGAAGGTATCGTTGCCTCATCAAGTACCTCAACCGATACCAAGGTGGTGGCTGCCCATCAATTAGTTCATTACCAAACCGCTTGACATACTCCCACCAAGTGTTAGCATAACCCTGGAAATGAGCTATAGCATAGCATCCCTTCTTTTCCTCCGAGATATCATTAACTTGGAAAACTTTGTCACAAGCCGATTCCCAAGCTAAGTAAGCCTCGGGGTCACTTTCACCTTTAAAGATGGGTAGGTTCAACTTGATGGTGTTGATGCCTACATCTCTCTCTTGGTGTCGGTTTCCCCTATCTCCATACCCTCGGTATCTCCTTGGATCTCCTCGACCCCCTCTTATCTCCTCCTCCCTCATGTAAGCATCATCAAAGGCTCCATATCCTTCATACTCCTCTCTACCATATCCTTCAAAGTGGGCTGGTCGGTCTTGGGCATTTTGATTTGAAGTAATTGGATTTGGTGGCCTTTGGTTTAATGGAGCTTGGAATGGAGGGTTCAGATTTAGTGGAGGTACTTGACGTCCAAATCCCTCTTGTGGAACTTGAGGAGCTTGGAAATGTATTGGTCTAGTGGGGTCACAGTTTGGAGGGAAAAAGGTGGTTTGGCTTGCGGCATTTAGTGGAGCTTGAGGTGCATTTAGCATTTGGTGGACTGTTTTGGGGGTGATGGTTGCGAAGGAAGTCCGATCATGCCCATTGGTAGAAACATGTAGAGGAGTAGAAGGACGAGAGTTCCTTTGACTCTCCACTTGTTCTAATCTCCCACTAATAGTCGACACCTCTCCCTTGATTGCTGCCAAGTCCCCTCTCACGGCCCCAAATTCCGAATTCAACCTCTCAAGTGTCCAGGTAACGGCCTCAAGAGTGACCCTCATAGAGTCAAGTGCATTAGTATCCACGTTATGGGACGTGGTCCCTTCCATTGTCAAGGTATTATACTCTTTAGATCACCACACGCTTGAGTTCCACAAGTGTTGTAAATTGGCTAGTAACCGTGAATCCTTTAAGGTATGAGTAAGCTCTTATCCGGAGTGGATTTTTGTTTGAAGACTCAAAGAATTCTTGTCGGACTAGAACCAAAAATAGCAACGTATTCAAAAGATAAAAGGCACTCAAGTAATCGTTGACACGAACAAACGGATTCAAAGGACTAATCGACAACCTAGTAGGAATGTACTAGTTTGTTAATTAGTTCTAGAACCAAGTAAAGGAAACCAAGAATCAACAATTAGCAACTAGAATAATATCCAAAGTTGAGCTTATAGTGACGTGGCAGCATGTAAGTGGTCCCACACGTTTTTGCTTCTTCCTTGTTCCTTTTTTTTTTTTTTTTTATCTCAAATCTGAAATTTTTCAATACTCACATAACTTGTTATAGATGACAATGTGTTTTGGAGGGAAAGTAAAAGTCTTGTAGTCTTTCAACCTTTCAAACTCAAAAAAGGTAAGATTTGACTAGGCTAATCCCACAAAACAAGGTTCCGTGTTTTAAGGAAAAGTGGTTGTCAAGTCTTGGAAGAGATGGGTGCAAGTCTTTCACCAACAACTTTATGACTTGTGTTGCAACTTGAACACAACAAGATGAACAAGATGAACAAGTTTAAAAGATGAACACTCAACAACCTTCATCAACTTCTTCAAGCACATAACACACAACCACCAATTTTTGTCATCAACAACATACAACTTTCAGCCACTTCAAGTCACCACAACAATGGTCAAGTTTTCAAGCTCAACTTTTAGATCTAGACACTTTAGTGTTGGTGAGAAAGAAACCAACACTAGAAACACACTAAACAAGCAAAATAACACCTAGATCTAAACATACAACAACATTCTCGGTTTTCTCTTCAATGGACAGATTTCAGAATTATTATTATTATTTTTTTTTAATCCGAGAACAAGCCCAAGATGGGTTGTGTTGGAACACAACCGGTCTTGGTCTGATACCAAATGATACAAGATCAAGTACACAACACACAATATGCAACAACCAGCCACGAAATCAGCCAACCAACACAAGATTAACAAGTTAAACAACAATGCTAGTGAATCGAAAGAGCCCCACACGGCTTCACTAGACTTCAAGATCTCAAACACAACAACAACAAGATAATAAAAAGATAGTTAACTTGACATATAATATTCAAGAGACTAAGAACCCTAACATCAAGAAAGGACCCTAAGACTAATGAATATAAACAAATGAATATAAACACCAAGTTCTTACTTAGACCAAGAGGAACTCAATGACCTCAAGATCCTTGTTTCTAGCCAAAATGCAACACAAGTGTCTCTCTTCTTGTGGGCAGTTTTGAGAGAGAGAGAGAGAACCTAAAATATTACAAGTCTTGTGATTCAAAATATTAATGGAAGAACTACTCAAAATAACCCTAATGTGTTCTATTTATATTACAAGGTAAAATGAAGCCAAAAAGACTAGTTTGCCCTTCTCCAATCTGCCGCCCCCTTGGCGGTTCAATGACCAACTCACACACGGCCATTTGCATGAACAAGGCTTGGAGTTTTTGTAACTCCCGAGCTTGGCTTCGTGTGAAAGGTCGTGCACTTGTGGAGCTTGTCCCACCCGTATCATAAAGTGAGGGTCCTTGGGATACAACTCTCTTAAATTCTCAAAACCCATCAGTTTTGTTGACAAAGTGGACACAAGAGCATGTTTTCTAGACAAAGCATCGGCTACTATGTTGTCCTTACCCTTTTTGTATTGGATAACATAAGGGAAGGTCTCAAGGAACTCAATCCATTTGGCATGCCGTTTGTTAAGCTTGTTTTGGGCCCGAAGATGCTTTAAGGATTCATGGTCCGTTCGGATCACGAACTCCTTAGGCCATAAGTAGTGTTGCCAAGTGGCCAAGGCTCTAATCAAGGCATACAATTCTAAATCATATGTGGAGTAGTTTAGAGTTGCTCCTTTGAGCTTTTCACTAAAGTAAGCAATGGGTTTCAAATCTTGCATCAAAACAGCCCCTATGCCTACTTTACTCGCATCGCACTGGACTTCGAAGGTCTTATCAAAGTTGGGCAATTGTAACAAGGGTGCGGAGATGAGCATAGCTTTCAAGGCTTCAAATGCCTTAGCTTGCTCGACACCCCACTTGAAGGGTTGTTCTTTCCGAATGACCTCGGTCAAGGGGGCTGCTATGGTGCTTTACCTTTGACAAACCTTCTATAAAAACTAGCCAACCCGTGGAAGCTTCTTACTTCTCCAACGGTTTGTGAGGTTGGCCAATTTTTGATAGAATTTATCTTGGATTCATCCACTTCGACCCCTCTTGAACTAACAACAAAACCCAAGAAAACAACTTCATTAACGCAAAAAGAGCACTTTTCTAGATTTGCATACAATTTTTCCTTTCTAAGGACATCAAGCACACATTGTAAATGCATCACATGCTCTTCTAAAGACTTACTATACACCAAGACATAATCAAAATAGACAACAACAAACTTTCCAATAAATGGCCTCATCACATGATTCATTAGCCTCATAAAAGTACTTGGAGTGTTTGTTAGGCCGAATGGCATAACCATCCATTCATAGAGACCAAACTTGGTCTTGAAGGCGGTTTTCCATTCATCACCGGGTTGCATTCTTATTTGGTGATAGCCACTCCTTAAATCAATCTTGGAAAACAAACATGAACCATTCAACTCATCTAGCATGTCATCTAACCGAGGAATAGGGTAGTGATATTTTACCGTAATTTTGTTGATGGCTCGGCAGTCCACACACATGCGCCACGTTCCGTCTTTTTTGGGCACTAATAGCACCGGAACAGCACACGGACTCATGCTCTCCTTGACATACCCTTTGTTGAGGAGCTCCTCAACTTGACGTTGCAATTCCTTGGTGTCCGTAGGATTGCTCCTATAAGCCGGCTTGTTTGGCAATTATGATCCCGGCACAAAATCAATTTGGTGCTCAATTCCCCGAAGTGGGGGCAATCCTTGCGGAAGTTCCTTAGGAAATGCATCCTCATAATCCTGCAACACACAAGAAATCAAAGGGGAAATGGAAAAATTAGTGGGGTTAGTGTTAAAACAATGAGCCAAGAGTAACATAGGCGTGTCCTCATCATGATCCACGAAGAGTTCCTTCTTCCTAACCAACATCACCATGTTTTCCGTCCCCTTTGCCGTTGGGGCAGCCTTGGATGACCCCACTGCCCCACCTACGGAACTCCCTCCCTTCTCTCTCTTTTCGAATTCCTTTCCCTTTTCCTTCAATTCTCTCATCCTTTGATGCCACTCATTTACTTGGGAAGGTGAAAGAGGATGAAGTGTAACATTTCGGCCATCCTTCTCAAGTGTATATCGATTGGACCTCCCATCGTGTTTGGTAGACCTATCATATTGCCAAGGCCTACCTAGCAGCAAGTGACATGGTTGCATTGGTATCACGTCACAAAGCACTTCATCGTGGTAGTTTTCCACCTTAAACCGTATCACACATTGCCTTGCGACCCTTAATTCACCACAATCATTCAACCATTGTAACTTGTAAGGACTAGTGTGCGGGGTAGTTGGCAACTTCAAGAAATTTACCATAGCATGACTTACAACATTTGTACAACTACCACTATCGATCACCAAGGTACACACACTCCCCTTTACAAGACATTTAGTATGGAATAGATTTTCCCTTTGGCTTGGGTCATCTATTGCCTTACTAATCATGACGCGCCTAACCACAAAGTTTGGAACCACACACTCCCCTTCTTGAGGATAAACATCTTCACCATCATCATCATGTGGTCCATCATCGGTTTCCTCTCCATCTTGAGGCTCGGCCTCATCTTCTCCCCTTTCGGGACCCACCTCCTCACCAAGGTAATACACTCTCCCTTCCCGTAGGATCACATTGCGTCGGCTTGGACATTCATTGGCCTTATGCCCCCAACCTTGGCACTTGAAACATTGGAATCCCTTTGGGTTAGGATACTTGTGAGCCTCCGATTTTGGAGGAATTTTGGGGACTGTTTTGGGCTCGGGCAGCCTTATAGTGGCGGGTTGGTCCTTGTTTTTGGGCCAACCCAAGGGGGCTTGTCCCCTTGCCTTGAAAGATGATCTCTCTTTAAGTTCCCTTTCAATCTCAAGAGCCGCTTGGAAAATACCGTCAACGGTTTCAAACTTGTGAAGGGTTAAATGAGTGGAGATCTCTTTGTTCAACCCACACTTGAACCGGATGATGTCGAGACTGATTTGCTCCCCACGATGATCAAGTTTCAACATGAGTTGTTGAAACTCATCAAAATATGCCATCACACTCTTGTTACCTTGACGCAAGCCATACAATCTAGCAAGCAACTCATGGCGATATCTCTCGGGAAGGTATCGTTGCCTCATCAAGTACCTCAACCGATACCAAGGTGGTGGCTGCCTATCAATTAGTTCATTACCAAACCGCTTGACATACTCCCACCAAGTGTTAGCATAACCCTCGAAATGAGCTATAGCATAGCAACCCTTCTTTTCTTCCGAGATATCATTAACTTGAAAAACTTTGTCACAAGCAAAATGACTAGCTTACCCTTGTCTAGGTTGCCGCCCCTTGGAGTGTAAGTTTATTACACTTCAAGGTCCCTGTTCACACTTAAAAACATTGAGATCCTTAGGAGGCTCGATCACCAACTCACACACGGCCATTTGCATGAACAAGGCTTGGAGTTTTTGTAATTCCCGAGCTTGGCTTCGTGTGAATGGTCGGGTACTTGTTGGACAGCTTGTCCCACCCGTATCATTCTCCTCCCTTTGTTCACTCTTTTGGCTATTGCTTGATTCATCTTCTCAAGGTTAATTCTCACCTTTTCATGCATCTTCTTCATTGTTTCTGCTCTTTTGTTCCCATATAAGCTAATCATAACATCACGTTATCTTTTTGATGGCCCGGCAATCAACACACATGCGCCAAGTCCTATCTTTCTTTGGTACCAACAATACCGGGACCGCACATGGGCTCATGCTTTTCTTAATATATCCCAAATTCAGAAGATCCTCAACTTGCCTTTGGAGTTCTTTGGTGTCCGTTGGGTTACTATAAGCCAGTTTGTTAGGCAATTGTGAACCCGGCACGAAGTCTATTTGATGCTCAATTCCCTGTAGTGGGGGTAACCCTTTTGGTAGCTCCTTTGGAAACAAATCTCCGAATTCCTGCAAAACAAGAGAAATAGAATGGGGAATAGGAGAAGTAGAGTGGTTAGTATGAAAATCAAGGGCTAAAAGGAGTATGGGCTCCTCATCATTGGCCTCCTCAAATAGGTCTTTGTTTCTTGCCAACATCAACATTTGGGACTTCCCCCTCAACTTCCTCCTCTTTTTTGCTTCCTCGCTCTCCTCTTCACGGGGTTCCTCCTCCTTTTCTTTACTACCTTTCTCCTTCACCTCTCTCATTTTTTGATGTATCCCGTTTACTTATGACGGTGAAAGGGGTGAAGAGTAAACTTTCGACCATTCAACTCTAGAGAATACTGATTGGTTCTTCCATCATGTTTGGTTGAACGATCGTATTGCCATGGCCTTCCAAGTAAAACATGACAAGCTTGCATGGGAATGACATCACATTGTATTTCATCATGGTAATTCCCGATCTTGAACCGAATCACAACTTTTCTAGTTACTTTTAATTCTCCACACTCGTTTAGCCATTGGATCTTGTACGGTGCGCCATGCTTGGTTGTGGGCAACTTTAAGAAATTAACCATGGCGGCGCTAGCTACATTTGTACAACTCCTACTATCAATGACCAACGAACATACACTTTCTTTGACGAGGCATTTAGTATGGAATAGATTCTCCCTTTGACTAGGGTCATCTAAGGCCTTAATAATCATCGCTCATCTCACCACAAAGTTTGGGACCTCCGACTCTCCATCTTGAGGCCAAGCATCCTCATTTCCTTCCTCTACTTTCTCATCTTCTTCTAACCTATCTCCTTCTTGGGCACCCCCTTCATTTTCATCTTCTTGTCCCACCTCTTACCCAAGGTAAAACATTCTCCCTTCTCTAAGGATCAAATTCCTCCGATTAGGACACTCACTTGCCTTGTGTCCCCAAACTTGGCATTTAAAACATTGAAAACCTTTAGAATTAGGAGTTGGATACTTGTTACCTTCATTCCTTGATGGGTACTTTGAATTAGTCTTCTCAACGGGCTTCTTGTCATAAGCTTTGTTGATGTCCTTGTTCTTGTTTCATCCCGAAGAAGGTTGGGCTAACTCTTTGCTCTTACTCCATGGACTAGCGGATGAGTACCCCTTGGGCTTGAAAGATGTCCGTTCCTTGATGTCTCTCTCAACTTTTAAAGCCGCTTGAAAGACCTCTTCTAAGGTAGCAAACTTATGGCAAGCCAACCTTGAAACGGATGATGGCATGTTCCGCATTCTCTTGATACTCTAGCTTCAAGATCAATTGTTGAAACTCATCAAAGTAGGTTAAGACATTCTTGTTCCCTTGCCTTAGATTGTACAACTTGGCAAGTAACTCATGTCTATACCTTTTCGACACATACTTTCTTCTCATGATAGCCTTTAAAGCGTCCCATGGGTGGTCGTCCCTCATTTAAGACGTTCTCAAATCGCTTGGCATATTCCCACCATGTGTTAGCAAATCCTTCAAATTGGGCTATGGCATAGCAACTCTTCTTGTCATCCGTGAGATCATTGACTTGAAAGATTCTTTCACAAGTAGACTCCCAATTCAAATAAGCTTCGGGATCACTCTCTTCTTTGAAAGTTGAAAGACTAATCTTGATTGAATTGATCACATTATCTCGACCTCCGTGGCCACCTTGGTTATCATTATAGTTGATACACTATCAAGCCCACAACACAAAGTTCCCACGAAATCAGCAACAAGAAGAACAAAATAACACAAAAATCAGCAAATTGAACAACAAGTGCTAGTGAATCGAAAGAGCCTACACGGCTTCACGAGACTTCAAGATTTACAAACACAACAATAACAATGTCACAAGAAGATAGTAACTTGACATATAACATTCAATAGTCTAAGAACCCTAACAACAAGAGAGGACCCTAAGACTAATGAATATGAACACCAAGTTCTTACTTGGACCAAGAGGAACTCTATGACCTCAAGATCCTTGTTTCTAGCCAAGATACAACACAAGTATCCCTCTACTTGTGGGCTGATTTAGAGAGAGAGAGAACCAAAATATTACAAGTCTGGTGTTTCAAAAATGATAATGGAAGAACTACCCAAATAACCCTAATATGTTCTATTTATATTACAAGGCAAAAATGACTAGTTTACCCTTGTCATGGGGGCCGGCCTTGGAGTGTAAGTTTATTACACTTCAAGGTCCCTCTTCACACTTAAAAACATTTAAACCCTTAGGTGGATCAATCACCAACTCACACACGGCCATTTGCATGAACAAGGCTTGGAGTTTTTGTAATTCCCGAGCTTGGCTTCGTGTGAAAGGTAGTGTACTTGTTGGACAGCTTGTCCCACCTGTATCATCCTCTCCATCTTGAGAGGAATTTGACCTCAAATTCAGAATTTGGCCATCTTCAACCGCATCCACGAGAGAGAGATCACAAACGTTGAAAGTGTTGTGCACATGATATTCCGGTGGAAGGTCAATCTTGTAGGCGTTATCATTGATTCTCTCAAGTACTTGGAATGGACCATCATTCCTAGGCATCAATTTGGACTTTCTTTGAGATGGAAACCGATCCTTCTGAAGATGCACCCACACCCAATCTCCGGGTTCAAGAATGAATTTCTTTCTCCCTTTGTTTGCCCTCCTTGCCATTTCTTGTTTTTTATTCTCAAGTTGAAGCCGCACCTTCTCATGTAACTTCTTCATAGAATCTGCCCGCCTGCTTCCATCTAAGCTAATCATGAGATCACTTGGCAAAGGCGTTAAATCCAAAGGGGTCAGGGGGTTGAGGCCGTATACACACTCAAAGAGAGTCATTCCGAGTGTATGACACTGATACACTATCAATCCCACAACACAAAGTTCCCACGAAATCAGCAACAAGAGGAACAAAATAACACAAAAATCAGAAAGTTGAACAACAAATGCTAGTGAATCGAAAGAGCCCCACACGGCTTCACTAGACTTCAAGATCACAAACACAACAACAACAAGATAATAGAGTAAGATAGATAGCTTGACATACGAGATTACAAGAAATAGGAACCAAACCGTGTATCAAACGATAAGACCCCTAAGACCCGCAATAACAACACCAAACTCTTACGGCGACCGCTAAGAGAATCAACTCCGCCTTACAACCACTGTGTCTAAACAAGGATCAATAATGGCCTTTCCAAGCCCTACACTACTTGGCTTTCCAAGCCCTACACTACACTCTCAAAGAGAGAAGAAGAAGTCTTTCAAATACCAATAATCAACTAACTAGAAAATAAGACTAATGAAGTCTATTTATAACTATTACATCAAATGACCAAACTACCCTTAATGAAAAGGGGCTCCTGTGGAGTGTAAAGAAAAGGCACAAAAAGACCAAAACACCCTTAATAAGGGGTGGTCATGGAGTGTAAGGACTCCTTCTTCACACTTCAACCCTTGCAATCCTTTGGAGCCTCGGGTAGTCATCTTGCAAGCCTCCAAGCAACCTTCCACCCACGAAATTGCTTTATTAAGTGTCCAAAATGACTTCCCCATGCATACTCTCGGCCTTCAAGGTGTCCAAAATCAGATTCTCCACGTGTTGGCCACGATTGATGGCATCAAAAGTTATGATGGCCATTTGTCTTGTATCATCCTCCCCTTCTTGAAAAGGATTCGACCTCGAATCCAAACCTTGCAAAACTAAAGAAAGGACAAACGAATACAAACTCCTCATGGCATGAGGGTTAGGGTTAGCACAATAAATCATCTCAACATGCCAAGGTTGCTTATACTTGCAATATAACCAAGGATCCTTTGAATTAAATATTAAAAACTTATTAAAATATGCACAAAGGATTTGGCTACTTAAATCACCAAGAGATAAGGAAACTACAAAGGTCCTAATGGCATCAAACAATCCACAAGGTAAAACTACCTTCATCTTAGGAGCCATAAGACACAATTGCTTCTTTGTCTCTTCAAGAGATCACACCAAGGGTGGAGCCTCAATTGGTTCTAATGTCCCCAAGATCCATATAGCATTATCATTCATACAAGTGGACAAACCAACAAATTTCCTACCTCTACATAAAACAAATCCAAAACTAGCATGGATGTCATCATAGGCAAAGAGGTAGTATAGGAGAGAATCAAGTATAAAGGCATACACGGGTGAAGACAAAGCATTTAAGCACATCCACATTCTTTCCTTCAAGCAAATAGAGAACTTGGCATCCACAAGTTGAGATTCTTGTAATTTAAACACAATTGTGTCAAGCAAGGATGCACATTTAGAAACATTACCCCAAGGAAACAATGACACTTTTGCTCTCGGGTTTTCAAGAATGACAATTTGCTTGTCATGTAGACCAAGCAACAAGTTGGGTGTGCCAACATCACCATTTCTATATTTGGACCGGGGTCAAATAGAAAGAGTAGCCATAGACACGGGTCTAGACAATACTCCCTTTCCCCATAGGCTTCACCCAAACTACAAGATATACTCTCTACTATGCATACATATCATCAAAAGCAAATAGAGAGTGGAGAATGGTATCACTCAAGTCAAGTTCAACTAAGGTGTCCTCATGTGGGTACTCACTACCAGTTTCAACATCATCACCATGAGTACTCTCAACAATAAGGTCACACATAGTAGAAGAAGTAATTTCCAAATAATGGACACCTTCCCTTTCTATGGAAGTACCCTCAAGTAGACACATACCACCACTAAAGTCCAAGGAATTATTACTTAAGTCTTTACGAGCAAGCAACTCATCCTTATAGTCATCAAACATGGGTGGGGTGTCATACAAAGGATCACAACCACAATCAATTTTCAAGGAAAAATCACTTATTGGGTTTCTTAAGAACTCAAGCAAATCAGAATTATCATCACCCAATTGATCATTCCGTTCCAAGACCTCACATTCCCTTCCCTTAAGAGTACTCTCATCTCCCAAGAAGAGATTAGGAGGAATGTTTTTACACCATAGTGGGTTGGCATATAGGCTATAGCTTTCAAGACAAGCTATACCTTCAACGTCATTCTCACCACTAGGTTCTTTAGGAGTGAACTCATCATCTTCAAACAAGATATTGTACTTAAAGAGAGAAGGATCTATCCATGAAGAGGATATAGAACATGCAAATCCATTCTCTAAAAGATCATTATCAAGTATCAAAGATGTTTCAAGCATATGATTATCCCTATGAGCAAAACCGAGAGTAGAACATTTACTAGAGGTCATACTAAAGGAATCACTCCTATTTATTTGACAACACAATTCCCACAAGATGATGTACCATCATTCAACACATTGGCTTCAACACTAGGTAGGCATAAATTATTCTTACAAGAAGAGTCAATTCGATCATCAATAGGATCAACTAGTGTATCCACACTCACAACAAGTACATCATCAACAAGAAGCAAGAATCAATAGACTCACAAATAGGTAAGCTACTACTCACACTCAATGGGCTACTAGCCACACAATTATCATTCACATGCACCAAAGTGTAAGAGTAAGCGATTTTACCTTGAAGTTCTTGAGTAAATTCTTCTTTGCCGTGGTGTGAAGGTTTCCCACATGCTTCGGCAGCAACTTCTCTTTGGCCTTGTACTTCTCCGCTTGCCATGTTGGTACCTACACAAATGTCCTTAGAAAGAAAAGGACAAACATAGTTAGCATGATTTGGTGGCAACCCCCTCACTTCACTCCACACAACCTCTCCTTTTTCCCCTGTCGGATTACCACCTTTCACTCCCTTACTCCTCTCAATCTTTTGTCTCTCATAATCATTCGGCTTGGAGTAAGTGATCACATCTCCTTGCGGTTTGGGAATAATTGAGGTAAAGAGATAATTTCCCCAATGGTCCACTATAACCTTAGGCCAATTTAGCATATTTGGAACTCTATGTTGGGCAAACCAATCGGCACCCAAGCATACATGACCTGGTGTCAAGGGGAAGATATCTCACCACACCTCCTCATAGTATTCAAATTGGGTGAAGACAATCCTCACTCTCTCGGTAACCTTATACCCGTCCAAGGAATATGGAACAAGTAAATATTCTCGAAACAACCCTAAATAGTCAACCATCGGTGGCATGATGTAGTTCTTATGGCGCCAATCATCTAGCACAAGGAGGCAGCTCGGTACCTCATAAATGCTTACCTTTCTGGAGTGAACACTTCTCCTAGGATCAACATTGATATAAACCCTAAAGGAAAGCTAAGATTGATAAAGAAATAAAGCACGATTTAGACTAATGACAAGAGGATTAACAAGAAAACAAGAGGAAGATAAATAGATAGACACAAATTGAGAATTAAAGACAACCACTTTAATAAATAAAGAGACCTTCCTTAAATATCCCAACTAGCACCTAACTCTAAGAAGAACCTCAAGGGAAATGATATCCCAAGCAACTCTTCTTTCCAAACAAGAAACAACTAAAAGCTTTAGCAAGCTCTCTTAATTCTCTCAACAATGGAGTTTTTAGTTTATGAAAATTCTCCGTCTTCAAAGCATAAAAGAGGCTATTTATACTAAGCAAATAAAGAAGAAACTATGTTATTACATTTCTACCCTTAATGATGTAAGGGTCTTGTTTGGATGTCCTCTTTGTGATGAATTCAAGAATTCATCAAACCAAAGCATATTCCTTCTCTTTCTCAATGCGTGCTCCATCAAAAGCTATAACGAACATGTGGAATCCTCGGGAGGACTCCATAATGCACTCAAGTGCATCTTTCTTCATGAATAACCCTTGCCAAGTTTGGAGTTCTCGAGCTTGACTCCTTGTGAAAGGCCTTGTAAAAGGCTTTGGGAGCCCTTGGGTTGCATCATTCTCCCCTTCTTGAGAAGAATTTGTCCTCAAATTCAAAGGGTCTTCATCACACACATCCATAGGAGAAAGATCACAAATGTTGAATGTATTGTGCACTTGGTAATCCGAGGGAAGATCAATTTTGTAGGCATTGTCATTAAGCCTTTCTAGAACTTCAAATGGGCCATCACCTCTAGGCATTAGCTTGGTCTTTCTTTTATTGGGAAACCTCTCCTTTCGAAAATGGACCCAAACCCAATCACCCGGTTCAAGAACCACCCTTTTTCTCCCCTTGTTGACTTTCTTTGCCGTTTCTTGATTCTTCTTCTCAAGTTGAAGTCTCACTTTCTCATGTAAAGCTTTCATGGCCTCGGCCCTATTGTTACCATCTAAACTCAACACAACATCTTGAGATAAAGGGGTTAGATCAAGAGGGGTAAGGGGGTTAAAACCATACACAACCTCAAATGGAGACATGCCAATAGGATTATGAATGACACGATTATATGCAAATTCAACTAAAGGCAATTGGTCTTCCCAAGATGTGAGTTTTCCTTTAACCATGGCCCGAAGCATAGAACCAAGGGTGCGGTTTACAACTTCGGTTTGACCATCGGTTTGTGGGTGACATGATGTAGAGAACAACAATTTTGTCCCAAGTCTACCCCACAACTCCTTCCAAAAGTGGCTAAGGAATTTAGGATCCCTATCACTCACTATGGATTGAGGAATACCATGCAACTTGACAACATGCTCAACAAATAATGATGCAACATGGGGGGCATCATCACACTTATGACATGCAATAAAATGAGCCATTTTGGAAAAACGGTCAACAACCACAAAGATGCTATCCATACCCCTCTTAGTCCTCGGCAAACCCAATACAAAATCCATAGAAATATCAAACCAAGGCCGTTGAGGGGTGGGGAGAGGGGTATATAAGCCATGGGGAAGTAACCTTGATTTAGCACTACGACAATCAATACATTGACCACAAATTTTAGCAACATCACTACGCATTTTAGGCCAATAGAAATGTTCTTCAAGGATCCCCAATGTCTTGTCAATACCAAAGTGCCCCATCAAACCCCCATCATGTGCCTCTCTCACAAAAAGTTTCCTCCAAGAGCTCATAGGCACACAAAGTCGCTTGTTCTTAAACAAGTAACCATCAAATATAGCAAATGGAGTGGTAGGTTTATCCTTGAGCTTATGGTCCCTTACCCATGCTCCACAATCATGGTAGATTTGAGCAAAAATGGGATCCTTGGGGTATAATGATTTCAAGCTCTCAAAACCCAACAACTTAGAAGTCAAAGTAGAGACCAAAACATGCTTCCTTGACAAGGCATCCGCTACTACATTATCCTTCCCCTTTTTGTAATGAATCACATAAGGGAATGTTTCAAGAAATTCAACCCACTTGGCATGCCTCTTGTTTAACTTTCCTTGTGACCTAAGATGTTTCAAGGACTCATGGTCGGTCCTAATGACAAACTCCTTAGGCCATAAGTAGTGTTGCCAATTACCCAAGGCCCGAATCAAGGCATAAAGCTCAAGGTCATAGGTGGAGTAATTCAACGTCGCACCTCTAAGCTTCTCACTAAAGTAGGCAATGGGTTTTAAATCTTGCATCAAAACAGCCCCAATACCCACTCTACTAGCATCACATTCAATTTCAAATATTTTATCAAAGTTGGGTAATTGCAACAATGGTGCGGAACTAAGCATTTGTTTCAAGGTAGCAAAAGCCTTTGCTTGTTCCTCACCCCAAAAGAAGGATGTATCCTTTCGGATCACCTTAGTTAAGGGGGCGGCTATAGTGCTAAATCCTTTAACAAACCGCCTATAAAAACTAACCAATCCATGGAAACTACGCACATCACCAATGGATGTAGGAGTTGGCCAATTCTTAATAACGTCTATTTTGGATTCATCAACTTCAACTCCCCTTGAACTCACAATAAAACCCAAAAAAATGACTTCGTCAACACCAAAAGAGCATTTAGACAAATTGGCAAAAAGTTGTTCTTGCCTAAGAACATCAAACACACACTTTAAATGATCAACATGCTCATCCATGGTCTTACTATACACCAACACATCATCAAAATACACAACCACAAACCTACCAATAAAAGGTTTCATCACATGATTCATCAAACGCATAAAAGTACTAGGAGCATTGGTGAGGCCAAAAGGCATCACCAACCATTCATAGAGACCAAATTTGGTCTTGAATGCCGTTTTCCACTCATCCCCGGGTTTCATACGGATTTGATGGTAACCGCTCCTAAGGTCTATTTTTGAGAATATGCAAGAACCACTCAACTCATCAAGCATGTCATCAAGTCGAGGAATGGGATGGCGATACTTTACCGTTATTTTGTTGATGGCTCGACAATCCACACACATGCGCCAAGTGCCATCCTTTTTAGGAACCAAAATCACCGGTACCGCACATGGGCTCATGCTCTCCCGCACCACCCCTTTCTCAAGGAGTTCTTCCACTTGCCCTTGAAGTTCCTTGGTGTCCTCCGAATTGGATCTATAAGCCGGTTTGTTTGGCAATTGGGACCCCGGGATGAAATCAATTTGATGCTCAATTCCCCTTATAGGGGGCAATCCCTTTGGAAGTTCCGGGGGAAACACATCTTCATAGCCCTGCAAAAGAGAAGAAAGAGAACTAGGGAGAGAAGAAGTTAGTTCATTAGTGAGAAAGGAGTAATCCCTATGCATGAGAAGGACCACCGGTTGCCTCTTTCAACTCATCCCGAATCTCCTTAAAGTTTACCAAAAGAGCCACCTTCTCTTTCCCTTTAGAACAACCTTTCCCTTCACTCTCTCCCACGACACCATTGACCACAATACTAGCATCCACACCCTTCCCCTTATTAGTTAACTCTCTTAACTTGTGGTACATGTCATGAACTTGTACCGGTGTCATAGGATGTAGGATGTGTGTATACCCTCCATGCTCAAAGGAATACCGATTGGTGCGACCATCATGATTAGTAGCTTTATCATATTGCCACGGCCTCCCAAGTAATAAATGACAAGCTTGCATTGGTACCACATCACACAAAACTTCATCTTGGTACTTGCCAACCTTGAACTTAATCACGACTTGTCTATGTACCTTCAATTCCCCACAATCACTCAACCATTGAAGTTTGTAAGGGGTAGAGTGTTTGGTAGTGGGGAGGTGAAGAAAATCCACCAATGTAGTACTTGCAACATTAGTACAACTTCCTCCATCGATTATCAAGGAACACACATTTCCCTTGATAAGGCACTTAGAATGGAAAAGGTTTTCCCTTTGGTTTGGATCATCCAAGGCCTTGCTTATCATTGTCCTCCTTACTACATAGTTTGGACGGGTGAGCTCCCCTTCTTGAGGCAAATCCTTGATGAATAAGGCCCTTCTAGTCAACCCACAAGGAACAACAACATCACCATACTCCTCACTCTCCTCCTCTTCATCATCATCCCCCACGTCATGAGTACCCTCATTAGCGTTCCCCTCAAGAAGAGAGACACCATCAACATTACAAGAATCATCAATCATAACAACAAATGCCCTCCGATTGGGGCACTCACTCATTCTATGACCAAATCCTTGACATTTAAAACATCGAAGAGGTTTTGAAGAATTACCTCCGTCATGTGGAGCGGGTTTGGGAGTGGGCTTCTCAACGTGATTGGTTTGGACCAATGGTTTCTTGGTCTCTTGTGTGGTTCCCTTGTTCTTTGACCAAGCGGAAGAGGAAAATCCCCCTTCTTTGTTGTAGTTCCAAGGCCCTTTGTAGCCTTTCGACTTGTCAAGTTTCTCTTCCTTGAGCCCCAACTCAATTTCAATAGCCGCTTCAAGAGTTTCATCAATATCACGATAATTATGGAGTCTCATTTTGGAAGCAATCTCTTTATTCAACCCCGCACGAAACCGTGTCATAGCATGCAAAGGATCTTCTTCAAGGTCTATTCTCATTTTCACAAGGTGGAACTCATCATAGTATTGTTCCACACTTTTTGTGCCTTGGTGCAAAGTGTAAATCTTCTTGAGTTGCTCTTGGTGATAACGATCGGTGACATACTTACGCCTCAAGATAGTTTTGAGTTCCTCCCAAGTAGGAGTGGGAACTAAACCGTGCAATCTCCTAACTTTCACTTGAGTTTCCCACCAAGTAGATGCAAACCCTTCAAATTGAGCAATAGCATAAGATGCCTTCCGCACCTCGGACATCTCATTAGTCAAAAAGATGCGATCACATTGTGTCACCCAATCAAGAAACACATCGGGGTTGCTCTCACCCTTGAAAGATGGAAGAGTAACCTTGATGGAGTTAAGACTCATGTCTCGACCCCCAAGATGTCCATGAGGTCCATTATGTACATAATGATCCTCGCCATAGTTGTCATCATGAAGGTCCCGACCTTGAAATCCCCTTTGCCTACCCAATTGAGGGATAGGACCATGTCTTCCTCCTCTACCTCGATGAGCACCATGGAATTGTTCATGCGGACCCCTCATTCGGTGGGCGTAGTCACCATGTACACCCTCAAACTCATTGTGGAACTCCTCTAGAAACTCATCACCCAATTGTTGGATATTTTGGATTGGGGGGGCATTATGGAGTGGTTGGTGGTCATTTAGTGGTGGTGGAGGTCTATATAGTGGTGGTTGGGGAACTTGTTGGGGAAGGAGAGGAGTATATGGTGGTGGTTGGAAACGGTGGTGGGTGGCATTTGCGGTTTGGGTTTGAGTTGGTGGAGCGGAGGATGTGGGATGGAGCACTCGGTGAAGAGCATCGGGGGAAATTGGGGTTGAGGAGTCACGGCGAGCTCCGCTTGTGGTTCCAAAGTAATTAGTAGCCGGGGGAGTGAAAGAAGCATCCCGACTCCTTGCTTCAAGAGTTTCTACTTGATTACCCAACCGGTCCAACCTCTCATCCATGCGGGTTGAGAAAGCGGTAAACATGTTCAACAATTCAAGTATTGTGGGATCCCGTGTTGTAATCGAGTCACCGTCTCCGTGGTTCGACATAGGTACCTAGGTAAAACACTCAAGCAAAACAAGCAAACACGTTAAGTTATTCAAAAGAAAAGCTCATGAACACTCAAGAAATCGCACCTATGGTTGCCTCACAAATTGCCTCGGCTAATGGTTGTAACTAGTTTAGCTCCGATGAGTTGCAAGGGTCCACTCTCTACTTGAAGGTTAAGAATGGATTTTTGGACGACTCAAGAAGGAACGTTCAAAAGCTAAGGACGGGAACCAAGAAGTCTCAAGGGAAAATAAAGAAGAAAAGCTCAAAGAAAAGGAGCACAAAAAAAATCGGACTCAAAGACGAAGTAACAAAAGTAGAAAGAATTACTTGTTGTTACTTAGATTGAAGGATCAAAGAAGAGGTTTTGATGTTGTAAATGAGTTACCAAGTGATTAAAAATGTTAATTACTTGGTAAATAGTTGAGAAATTGAAAGAAGAAAGCGTAGGAAAAAGAATCACGGAGTTTGGACACTTAGAAAAATTTTTGGGTCCAAAAAACTTTGGACCCTTAAAAAAAAACTAAGTGTTGGAAATTTCTGCTCTCTGAATCTGAGCCCCACGCGCCTGCAGGGGTGGGTGGGGAATTTTTTTTTTTTTTTTTTTTTTTTTAATTTTTTTTTTTTTTTTTTTTTTTTTTTAAATTTCCACAAGTGGACCCACAAACACCTTTGACCAAACTTGACTTGAAATTTTTGGATCAAAGTGTATTTCCTCTCTCTTCTTCTCCAAGAACAATATGAAGATGTTTAAGAACACCTAGAACACCAAGAACACACACAAAATCCAACACCTCCAAATCAACTCGGAATTGACTCAAAATTTAGGAGTAGCTTCCCCAAGACGTAGGGAACAAACCCCAATGATTTTTAAGCCTCAATTTCGTTGCAATCAACAAATCCACTTTCCAAGTTTGAAAAGTTCAAAAGCTTGAAAACCCTTTCATGGTAACTTCACTTTCCAAACTCCGATTTGAATGAAATTCGAGATTTAGACTCCAAAAACACTAGAGAATCAATATCTAGTGTCAAAAACAACAAATTAAAACAAAAAAAAAAATTCGGATTTTTTTTTTTTTTTTTTTTTTTTTTTTTTTTGAGAAAATACCAAAACCCAAGACTTAAATTTGTTGAAACAAACCCAATCCAAGCTCTTGATACCAAATGATATAAACCCTAAAGGAAAGCTAAGATTGATAAAGAAATAAAGCACGATTTAGACTAATGACAAGAGGATTAACAAGAAAACAAGAGGAAGATAAATAGATAGACACAAATTGAGAATTAAAGACAACCACTTTAATAAATAAAGAGACCTTCCTTAAATATCCCAACAAGCACCTAACTCTAAGAAGAACCTCAAGGGAAATGATATCCCAAGCAACTCTTCTTTCCAAACAAGAAACAACTAAAAGCTTTAGCAAGCTCTCTTAATTCTCTCAACAATGGAGTTTTTAGTTTATGAAAATTCTCCGTCTTCAAAGCATAAAAGAGGCTATTTATACTAAGCAAATAAAGAAGAAACTATGTTATTACATTTCTACCCTTAATGATGTAAGGGTCTTGTTTGGATGTCCTCTTTGTGATGAATTCAAGAATTCATCAAACCAAAGCATATTCCTTCTCTTTCTCAATGCGTGCTCCATCAAAAGCTATAACGAACATGTGGAATCCTCGGGAGGACTCCATAATGCACTCAAGTGCATCTTTCTTCATGAATAACCCTTGCCAAGTTTGGAGTTCTCGAGCTTGACTCCTTGTGAAAGGCCTTGTAAAAGGCTTTGGGAGCCCTTGGGTTGCATCAAACATTGTAGAGTTTAGGACTATCCAAGGGCACATGAGTACCCCTCGGCCTTGGAGATGTACTCTCTCTTCTTCTCATGGGACAACCTACACTATAGCTAGTATACCCATTCACACCGCTTCGACCTTGATAAGTTGTACTACAAGGTGAAGAATATGAATCTTCATTCTCCACACGTGCTCTCTCACCATGGCTCTCATAAGCTTTGCGAAGGAAGGGGTTATACCTTACACCAATTCTAGGTTCGAAATGGGAAGTGTAAGACTCCTCATATGCCCCAACTTCATCATAAGAACTATCATAAGGCCCTAAATCATCTCCATATTCACCATAAGAACTAGGCACTTCATTCATCTCCATATTCACCATAAGAACTAGGCACTTCATTCACCTCATTTTCTCCCTCAAAACCATAACCCTCAAATTTGCCCATGTCTTAATCATGGCTATATTCATAGCCCCCATAATCCACAAGATCATCGTAGCCATAAAATCCCTCACTACAATCATAGTCTCCCATGTTGTAGTCACAATAATACGAGGCTACCAAGATATGTTCCCCTTATATCACCTTGTACCTACAAAATGAACAAACAAGATTAGTAGTAAAAGCACCTCACCAACACTCGTATACACTCACCTTTGTGATCCTCACAATTGGAGCAGCGAATATTGAAAGTTGCTTATACTCCGGTAGTTAATAAGGTGTCAATCACTACTTAGCGACCGAAATAGATTATTGTTTGATCGACTCAAGACACAAAACAAAAAATCTACTTATGAACTTGAATCAAAGAAGTTCAGCGAATCAAAATGAGAAAAGCACACAAAGAACGAAAAACACAAAGAAAACGGATTCAAAAACCAACTCACAATCTAGTAGGTGATTACTATTTGTTAATTAGTACTAGAATCAAGAAATGAAACTAAAGAAACAAGGAAATGAAACTTAGAATCTGAAATTTGAGCTTAAGCTATTTTGGTGAAGTGATGATGTGGCAGTCCTTGGTGGTGACGTGGCAGCCTTTGGTTGGTTGATTTTTTTTTTTTTTTTTTTTTTTTGGTCTCAAATCTGAAATTTTCAATACTCACACAACTTGTTATACTAATCCCACAAAACAAGGTTTCGTGTTTTAAGGAAAAGGGTTGTCAAGTCTAGAAAGTGATGTGTGCAAGTCTTCTCATCAACAACTATATAACTTTTGTCTTACAACTTTTTGGATCTATTTTATACTTTTGTTGTCTTAAGTTGTAAGAATAGAGAAGAACAAGATGAACAGCACAACAACCTTCAAGAACACAACATCAACTTCTTCAAGCACATAACACAAAACCACCAATTGTCATCAACAACATACAACCTACGGTCCACCTTTCAAGTCACCACAACAATGGTCAATATTTTAAGCTCAACTTTTAGATCTAGACACATTAGTGTTGGTGAAAAAGAAACCAACACTAGAAACACACTAAACAAGTAAAATAACACCTAGATCTAAACACATAACAACATTCTCGGCCAAGACAACAATGGACAGATTTCTCTTTTTTTTGTTTTTTTGTTGACCGAGAGCAAGCCCAAGATGGGTAGTGTTGGAACACAACCGGTCTTGCTTTGATACCAAATGATACACTATCAATCCCACAACACAAATTTCCCACGAAATCAGCAACAAGAGGAACAAAATAACACAAAAATCAGAAAGTTGAACAACAAATGCTAGTGAATCGAAAGAGCCCCACACGGCTTCACTAGACTTCAAGATCACAAACACAACAACAACAAGATAATAGAGTAAGATAGATAGCTTGACATACGAGATTACAAGAAATAGGAACCAAACCGTGTATCAAACGATAAGACCCCTAAGACCCGCAATAACAACACCAAACTCTTACGGCGACCGCTAAGAGAATCAACTCCGCCTTACAACCACTGTGTCTAAACAAGGATCAATAATGGCCTTTCCAAGCCCTACACTACACTCTCAAAGAGAGAAGAAGAAGTCTTTCAAATACCAATAATCAACTAACTAGAAAATAAGACTAATGAAGTCTATTTATAACTATTACATCAAATGACCAAACTACCCTTAATGAAAAGGGGCTCCTGTGGAGTGTAAAGAAAAGGCACAAAAAGACCAAAACACCCTTAATAAGGGGTGGTCATGGAGTGTAAGGACTCCTTCTTCACACTTCAACCCTTGCAATCCTTTGGAGCCTCGGGTAGTCATCTTGCAAGCCTCCAAGCAACCTTCCACCCACGAAATTGCTTTATTAAGTGTCCAAAATGACTTCCCCATGCATACTCTCGGCCTTCAAGGTGTCCAAAATCAGATTCTCCACGTGTTGGCCATGATTGATGATACGGGTGGGACAAGCTGTCCAACAAGTACCCGACCATTCACACGAAGTCAAGCCCGGGAGTTACAAAAACTCCAAGCCGTATTCATGCAAATGGCCGTGTGTGAGTTGGTTATTGAACCACCTAAGGGCCTAAATGTTTTAAGGTGTGAAGATGGGCCTTGAAGTGTAATGTTTTTACACTCCATGGCCGGCTGCTCCACATGGCCCATAAGGTCATTTTTGTCTTTCATTTGGCTTGTAATATAAATAGACAAGCCTAGAATTATTTTGCCTTAGTTTTCTCATTGTAATTTCAAGACAAAGACTTGTAATATTTCACTTTCTCTCTCTCTTCCATTGGGAGGCAGATTCGGCCACAAGCTTGCTAGAAGGAAGCTTGTGTTGTGTTTTGGCTAGAAACTAGGGTCTTGAGGTCATTGAGTTCCTCTTGGTCCAAGTAAGAGCTTGGTGTTTATATTCAATAGTCTTAGGGTCCTCTCTTGATGTTAGGGTTCTTAGTCTCTTGAATATTATATGTCAAGTTATCTATCTTTTCATTATCTTGTTGTTGTTGTCTTTGAGATCTTGAAGTCTAGTGAAGCCGTGTGGGGCTCTTTCGATTCACTAGCATTGTTGCTTACTTGTTAATCTTGTGTTTGTTGGGTTTTCTTGTTGGTGTTGCTGAAATCGTGTGATACATACTTGATCTTGTATCATTTGGTATCAAAGCAAGACCGGTTGTGTTCCCACACAACCCATCTTGGGCTTGTTCTCGGATTAAACAAAAAAAAAAAAAAAAAAATCGGAAATCAGTCCATTGAAGACAAATCCGAGAATGTTGTTGTATGTTTAGATCTAGGTGTTATTTTGCTTGTTTAGTGTGTTTCAAGTGTTGGTTTCTTTCTCACCAACACTAAAGTGTCTAGATCTAAAAGTTGAGCTTGAAAACTTGACCATTGTTGTGGTGACTTGAAGTGGTTGAAAGTTGTATGTTGTTGATGACAAAAATTGGTGGTTGTGTGTTATGTGCTTGAAGAAGTTGGTGAAAGTTGTAAGGTGTTCATCTTTTTAAACTTGTTCATCTTGTTCATCTTGTGGTGTTCAAGTTGCAAGACAAGTCATAAAGTTGTTGGTGAAAGACTTGCACCCATCACTTCCTAGTTGGCCAACCACTTTTCCTTAAAACACGGAACCTTGTTTTGTGGGATTAGCCTAGTCAAATCTTACCTTTTTGAGTTTGAAAGGTTGAAAGACTACAAGACTTTTACTTTCCCTCCAAAACACATTGTCATCTATAACAAGTTGTATGATTATTGAAAAATTTCAGATTTGAGATAAAAAAAAAAAAAAAAAAAAAAAAAAAAAAGAGAACAAGGAAGAAGCAAAAACGTGTGGGACCACTTACATGCTGCCACGTCACTATAAGCTCAACTTTGGATAATTTTCTAGTTTCTAATTGTTGATTCTTAGTTTCCTTACTTGATTCTAGAACTAATTAACAAACTAGTACATTCCTACTAGATTGTCAATTAGTCCTTTGAATTCGTTTGTTCGTGTCAACGTTTACTTGAGTGCTTTTATCTTTTGAACACGTTGTTGTTTTTGGTCCTAGTCCTACAAGAGTTCTTTGAGTCTTCAAACAAGAATCCACTCCGGATAAGAGCTTACTCATACCTTAAAGGATTCACGGTTACTAGCCAATTTACAACACTTGTGGAACTCAAGCGTGTGGTGATCTAAAGAGTATAATACCTCGACAATGGAAGGGGCCACGTCCCATAACGTGGATACTAATGCACTTGACTCTATGAGGGTCACTCTTGAGGCCGTTACTCGGACACTTGAAAGGTTAAATTCGGACTTTGGGGCCGTGAGAGGGGACTTGGCAGCCATCAAGGGAGAAGTGTCGACTATTAGTGGGAGATTAGAACAAGTGGAGAGTCAAAGGAACTCTCGTCCTTCTACTCCTCTACATGTCTCAACCAATGGACAAGATAGGACTTCCTCCGCGACCATCACCCCCGAAACAGTCCACCAAATGCTAAATGCACCCCAAGCTCCACTAAATGCCGCAAGCCAAACCACCTATTTTCCTCCAAACCGTGACCCCAATAGACCAACGCATTTCCAGAATTCCCAAACCCCGCATGAGGGATTTGGACGTCAAATTCCACCACTAAATCCGAACCTTCCATTCCAAGCTCCATTAAACCAAAGACCACCACCCCCACAAAATCCAATACCCCCAAATCAAATTCCAAATAACCAAAACCGACCATCCCACCTTGAGGAGTATGGTAGGGAGGAGTATGATGGGTACGGGGCCTTTGATGATACTTACATGAGGGAGGAGGAGGTGAGAGGGGGCAGAGGAGTTCAACGGAGATACCGTGGATATGAAGAAAGAGGAAACCGGCACCATGAGAGAGATGTGGGCATCAACACCATCAAGTTGAGTCTACCGCTCTTTAAGGGTGAGAGTGACCCCGAGGCATACTTAGCTTGGGAATCGGCTTGTGACAAAGTCTTCCAAGTTAATGATCTCTCGGAAGAAAAGAAAGGAAGTTATGCTATAGCTCACTTTGAGGGTTATGCTAACACTTGGTGGGAGTACGTCAAGCGGTTTGGTAATGCACTAGTTGACGGGCAGCCACCACCTTGGTATCGATTGAGATACTTGATGAGGCAAAGGTACCTCCCCGAGAGTTATCGCCATGAATTGCTTGCAAGGTTGTACAACTTACGTCAAGGTAACAAAAGTGTGATGGCATACTTTGATGAGTTTCAACAACTCATGTTAAACCTTGACCATCGTGGGGAGCAAATCAGTCATGATGTCATCCGGTTCAAGTGTGGATTGAACAAGGAGATCTCCACTCATTTGACACTTCACAAGTTTGATACCGTTGAGGGTATTTTCCAAGCGGCTATTGAGGTTGAAAAAGAGCTAAAGGAGAGGTCGTCGTTTAAGGCAAGGGTACCAGCCCCCTCGGGTTGGTCCAAAAACAAGGGGCAATCCAGCCTTCCAAGGCTGCCCGAGCCCAAGGCCGACCCCAAACTTCCTCCAAAACAAGAAGCTCACAAGTACCCTAACCCAAAAGGATTCCAATGTTTCAAGTGCCAAGGTTGGGGACATAAAGCCAATGAGTGTCCAAACCGACGCAATGTGATCCTTCGGGAAGGGAGGGTGTATTACCTTGGTGAGGAGGTGGGTCCCGAAAGGGGAGAAGATGAGGCCGAGCCTCAAGATGGAGAGGAACCCGAGAATGGGCCATATGATGATGAGGGCGAAGATGTTTACCCTCAAGAAGGGGAGTGTGTGGTTCCCAACTTTGTGGTTAGGCGCGTCATGATTAGTAAGGCGATAGATGACCCTAGTCAAAGGGAGAATCTATTCCATACTAAATGTCTTGTAAAGGGAAGTGTGTGCACCTTGGTGATTGATAGTGGTAGTTGCACAAATGTTGTTAGTATGGCTACGGTTAACTTCTTGAAGTTACCAACTACCCCGCACACTAGTCCCTACAAGCTACAATGGTTGAATGACTGTGGTGAACTAAAGGTCACAAGGCAATGTATGATACGTTTTAAGGTGGGAAACTACCAAGATGAAGTGCTTTGTGACGTGATACCAATGCAAGCGTGTCACTTGTTGTTAGGTAGACCTTGGCAATATGATAGGTCTACCAAACACGATGGGAGGACCAATCGATATACACTTGAGAAGGATGGCCGAAAGGTCACACTTCACCCGCTTTCACCCTCCCAAGTAAATGAGTGGCACCAAAAGATGAGAGAGTTGAAGGAAAAGGGGAAGAAATCCGAAAGAGGAGAAGAGGGAAGGGAAACCGTGGTTGGGGCAGTAGGGTCACCCGTGACTGCCTCAACTTCAAAGGGGGCTGAAAACGTGGTGATGTTAGCTAGAAAGAAGGAACTCTTCGTGGACCATGATGTGGGCACACCTATGTTGCTTTTGGCTCATTGTTTAAATACTAACCCCGCTAATTCTTCCATTTCCCCTTTGATTTCTTGTGTGTTGCAGGATTATGAAGATGTATTTCCTAAAGAACTTCCGCAAGGATTGCCCCCACTTCGGGGAATTGAGCACCAAATTGATTTGGTGCCGGGTTCACAACTTCCAAACAAACCAGCCTATAGGAGCAATCCCATGGACACTAAGGAGCTTGAGAGACAAGTTGAGGAACTTCTCAACAAGGGATACATCAAAGAAAGTATGAGTCCTTGTGCTGTTCCGGTGCTTTTGGTACCAAAGAAAGACGGAACTTGGCGCATGTGCGTCGATTGTAGAGCCATCAACAAAATCACTATAAGGTATCGTCATCCAATCCCTAGACTAGATGATATGTTAGATGAGCTCCATGGCTCTTGTTTGTTTTCTAAGGTGGATCTTAGGAGTGGCTATCACCAAATTCGCATGCAACCCGGTGATGAGTGGAAGACCGCATTCAAGACCAAATTCGGTCTATATGAGTGGCTGGTCATGCCCTTTGGCCTTACCAATGCTCCTAGCACCTTTATGAGGCTAATGAATCATGTAATGAAGCCTTATATTGGGAAGTTTGTTGTGGTTTACTTTGATGATGTGTTGGTATATAGTAAATCTATTGATGATCATGTGATGCATTTGAGGTGTGTGTTTGAGGTGCTCCGAAAGGAGAAGTTGTATGCCAACATGGAGAAGTGTTCTTTTGGTGTTGATAAAGTGATTTTCTTGGGTTTTGTCGTGAGCTCAAGGGGCGTGGAAGTGGACGAATCCAAGATAGACTCTATACGAAGTTGGCCAATCCCTAAAACTATTGGAGAAATCCGAAGTTTTCATGGATTAGCAAGCTTTTATAGGAGGTTTGTCAAAGGTTTTAGCTCCATAGCAGCACCCTTGACTGAGGTTATTAGAAAGGACCAACCCTTTAAGTGGGGTGACGGGCAAGCTAAGGCTTTTGAAGCCTTGAAAGCTATGCTCATCTCGGCGCCTTTGTTACAATTGCCCGATTTTGATAAAATGTTTGAAGTGGAGTGTGATGCTAGTAAGGTTGGCATCGGGGCTGTTTTAATGCAAGAAGGCAAGCCCGTCGCTTATTTTAGTGAAAAGCTCAAAGGGGCAACTCTTAATTACTCGACTTATGATTTGGAGTTGTACGCCCTTGTTAGAGCCTTGGGCAATTGGCAGCATTATTTGTGGCCTAAGGAGTTTGTGATACGAACGGACCATGAATCGTTGAAACACCTTAAGAGCCAAGACAAGTTGAATAGGCGTCATGCTAAGTGGATTGAGTTTATTGAGACTTTCCCTTATGTAATTCATTACAAAAGGGGGAAGGAGAATGTTGTTGCTGATGCGTTGTCTAGAAAGCATGTGCTTGTTGCCACTTTGTCTTCGAAGTTGATGGGTTTTGAGAGTTTAAGAGAATTGTATCCCAAGGACCCTCACTTTGCTCCTATCTTTAGGGAATGCGAAGAATGGGGTAGGGACAAGTGGGATTCGGCTAGGGGTTCAAATCCCTATGCCAAGTTTGATGGTTACTTATTTAAAGGTAGACGATTGTGTGTACCCTCTAGCTCTTGGAGAGAATTGTTTGTGAGGGAAGCACATGATGGCGGTCTAATGGGTCATTTTGGGGTCGAAAAGACCCTCGGAATATTGGAGGAGCAATTCTATTGGCCCAAAATGCGCAAGGATGTGACTAGAATTTGTGGCCAATGTGTAGAATGCAAGAGAGCCAAATCTCGGCTCCTACCTCATGGGTTGTACACCCCGCTGCCCACTCCTCTACGTCCTTGGCTTGATATATCGATGGACTTTGTGTTAGGGCTGCCAAGGACTCGACGAGGCCGGGATAGTATCTTTGTTGTAGTTGACCGGTTTTCTAAAATGGCGCACTTTATTCCTTGCTCTAAGTGTGATGACGCCCCTAGCGTGGCCTCGTTATTTGTTGATAATGTTGTTAGATTGCATGGTGTCCCGAGGACCATTGTGAGTGATAGGGACTCTAAGTTCCTAAGCCACTTTTGGAAGTCCATGTGGGGTAGGCTTGGTACCAAGTTATTGTTCTCTACCTCTTGCCACCCACAAACCGATGGCCAAACGGAAGTAGTAAATAGGACCTTGGGTGCTATGCTACGTTCCATGGTTAAGGGAAAAATGACTTCTTGGGAGGAGCACTTACCGTTGATTGAGTTTGCATATAACCGTGTCATACACTCAAGTACGGGAATGACTCCCTTTGAGTGTGTATACGGCCTCAACCCCCTCACCCCTTTGGATTTAACGCCTTTGCCAAGTGATCTCATGATTAGCTTAGAAGGAAGCAAGCGGGCAGATTCTATGAAGAAGTTACATGAGAAGGTGCGGCTTCAACTTGAGAAGAAAAACCAAGACATGGCAAGGAGGGCCAACAAGGGAAGAAAGAAAGTCATCCTTGAACCGGGAGATTGGGTGTGGGTGCATCTTCGGAGGGATCGGTTTCCATCCCAAAGAAAGTCCAAATTGATGCCGAGGGGTGATGGTCCATTCCAAGTGCTCGAGAAAATCAATGACAACGCCTACAAGATTGACCTTCCACCGGAATACCAAGTGCACCACACTTTTAACGTTTGTGATCTTTCTCTCGTGGAGGCGGTTGAAGACGACCAAGTGCTGAATTTGAGGCCAAATTCCTCTCAAGATGGAGAGGATGATACGGGTGGGACAAGCTGTCCAACAAGTACCCGACCATTCACACGAAGTCAAGCCCGGGAGTTACAAAAACTCCAAGCCGTATTCATGCAAATGGCCGTGTGTGAGTTGGTTATTGAACCACCTAAGGGCCTAAATGTTTTAAGGTGTGAAGATGGGCCTTGAAGTGTAATGTTTTTACACTCCATGGCCGGCTGCTCCACATGGCCCATAAGGTCATTTTTGTCTTTCATTTGGCTTGTAATATAAATAGACAAGCCTAGAATTATTTTGCCTTAGTTTTCTCATTGTAATTTCAAGACAAAGACTTGTAATATTTCACTTTCTCTCTCTCTTCCATTGGGAGGCAGATTCGGCCACAAGCTTGCTAGAAGGAAGCTTGTGTTGTGTTTTGGCTAGAAACTAGGGTCTTGAGGTCATTGAGTTCCTCTTGGTCCAAGTAAGAGCTTGGTGTTTATATTCAATAGTCTTAGGGTCCTCTCTTGATGTTAGGGTTCTTAGTCTCTTGAATATTATATGTCAAGTTATCTATCTTTTCATTATCTTGTTGTTGTTGTCTTTGAGATCTTGAAGTCTAGTGAAGCCGTGTGGGGCTCTTTCGATTCACTAGCATTGTTGCTTACTTGTTAATCTTGTGTTTGTTGGGTTTTCTTGTTGGTGTTGCTGAAATCGTGTGATACATACTTGATCTTGTATCAATTGATGGCATCAAAAGTTATGATGGCCATTTGTCTTGTATCATCCTCCCCTTCTTGAAAAGGCATCAAAATTGAGTTTTGCCACAAGAGCCTTGTCCCAAGAATTACGAAAAGTAGTGGATGATTATAGTAACCCCAGTTGGGTGAAATTTAATCGGCTACTTTTGACTTGGGATGATTTGAAAGAAAAATTGAGGCATATTCATTCTATAGCACAGTCCCAACAGAAAATTAACTCCAAAAATGATCATTCTACTTTTTCTAATAAGATTGTAAAGTATGTAATTTTCCAAGGGGAGGAGTCAAGTTGTGAACAAGAGAGTAGCTCTTCTTTATGTGCAACTTCTCCTATTGAAGTTCCTACTCTTGTAAAAAGAAAAGATGAGAGAATAAAAGAATTGAGTGGAAAAGAAAATGACATGGAAGAGAGATACAAAATAGAGAGAAGTAAGGGAGAGAAAAACAAAAACTCAAGAGAGGAAAAAGGGGAATTTCAGTTGAGAAAAGTGATTGAGTTGTCAAAAGATAAGAGAGGAGAGAAAGAAAACAACAAGAATGAAAAGAAAGAGAGAAAAAGAGTTGAGGAAAAAGAAAGACAAGAGAGTTTGAGTGAGCTTAACACTAATGTTTCTTCTTCTTCTTCTTTTGATATTGTGTTTTCTTTTGTAGGTACTCTTGAGAAGGAACAAATGGAAGAAGTCAACTATGATCTAAAACCCAAGATCTTTTGTTCTGTTAGCTTCTTGTACTCACCTAATGTTTGTGAAATTCTTGTGAGCCAAGTTACTTTATTTGTAGAGATAATCTTTATGGGATTATATGATTCTTGGCTATATCATAAGAGTGTGTTATTTAGGATTCAAAGGTCTCCTACCAAAAGAAGATTCAAATTCTTTGCAAGAGGAGATGGGCCATTTGAAGTCCTTGAAAGGATTGGAAACAATGCTTACAAACTTGATCTTCCTAGCGAATATCAAGTTCAATCCAAGCCACTTCTCAAGGAAATTGATTTTGATTCATATCTTGACTATGGTATATCCAATAGTGAGGTTAAGTTATTTAGCAAGAGCAAATATGGTATGTTTTCTTGGTATTCATATGCTTTTGGTCTAGGTAATTATCCTCTCTTATTTAAGGATCTTATGAACTGTGTTTTTAGTTATTATGTTAGTGATTACATTGTTCTATTGGATGATGCAGTGCATGGATATGTAAAATGGGTGTTTGTGCATAAATGAGTTAAATGGGTTAAGTGGTTGCATGGTCACTACCTTGTGTTAGTTTTACCAAATGCTTGTTCTACTTTCTTTATTTACCTCCTAGTGATGGTGATTATCATGTTGGTTGTAGGTATTGGTCAAGCTTTGAGGACAAATCTTCTTTAAGTGGGCCAGAATGATAGCAACCATGAAGGCTCAAATCCAAAGGAGGAGTTATAATAAATGTCAAGATTCGAGGACGAATCTTCTTTAAGAAGGGGAGAATGATAGCATCCATCGAAGCTCAACATCAACTAAGGAAGCTTTGGAAGATCCAAGAGGATCCATGACAAGATCCCAAACAAGAAAATATGAAGACAAGATTAATGGGCTGGAATTGGCAATTAAAAGGTGTTTTGTAATGGAAGAAGATCTCAAGCCCAATGAAGACATTTTCTCCAAGTCTTACATCTATTTGGAGGCCCAAATTAAAGTCCAAGAAGAGGTGGAATTGGGCTCAAATCTATCCCAAAATGGAGAAAAAGACTGCAGCATTTTTTAATTAATTTCTAGAATTATATTTAAGAATTGTTTAATTCTATGTTGACTTCCTAGGTCTTTGTGTGTGGTAGCCTTCTATTCCATTTAATAGTTGTTTTCTTCTATGTTGACTTATAGGATAATGTGTGTGGTAGTCTTCTAGGCCCTAGGAAGTATCATTTTATTTAATGTTATCTTTGACCAACCCCTTCTTCACTACTATATAAAGGGGTCTTTGTTCATTCATGAAAATCAGATTTTGAAGATTAATATATTGAGAGTTCTTTTGAACCTTTGAGGTAGATTACCTTGGGATTTATCTTTCAACCTAACTAGTTCATAGTTTAAGGTAGTAAGATAATTTCTTTCTTTGATATCTTTGGTTTCTTCTTGGTATTCTTAAAAGGCGATTAGTACTCATACTAATTGTTGTCTAACGTTACTCACGAAGCGGTCAAGATCCGTTTTCAAACTTGATTAGTTTCTCAAGTAAAGGTATTTGGTTTCTTCAATACCAATTTGTTGTTACTTGGATTCAAATTCGTATCTTTTTAATTTCTGTTTTGTCTTTTTCATTAGTTTCTTAGTTTTTGCTTCTGCATTCTTTTAAGTTAATACTCTAGTTTTGGGATTCCCAACCTCCGTGTTATCAAATCTTCCAAAGCTTTCTTAGTTGATGTTGAGCTTCGATGGATGTTATCAGGTACACACGATTGTCTACCTTTAAATAAGTAACCATCAAACTTGGCATAGGGATTTGAACCCCTAGCCGAATCCCACTTGTCCCTACCCAATTATTCGCATTCCCTAAAGATAGGAGCAAAGTGAGGGTCCTTGGGATACAACTCTCTTAAACTCTCAAAACCCATCAATTTTGATGACAAGGTGGACACAAGGGCATGTTTTCTAGACAAAGCATCGGCTACTACATTGTCCTTACCCTTTTTGTATTGGATAACATAAGGGAAGGTCTCAAGAAACTCAATCCATTTGGCATGCCATTTGTTAAGCTTCTCTTGGGCCCGAAGATGCTTTAAGGATTCATGGTCCGTTCGGATCACGAACTCCTTAGTCCATAAGTAGTGTTGCCAAGTGGCCAAGGCTCTAATCAAGGCATACAACTCTAAATCATATGTGGAGTAGTTTAAAGTTGCTCCTTTGAGCTTTTCGCTAAAGTAAGCGATAGGTTTTGAATCTTTCATCAAAACAGCCCCTATGCCTACTTTACTCGCATCGCACTCGACTTCGAATGTCTTATCAAAGTTGGGAAATTGTAACAAGGGTGCGGAAATGAGCATAGCTTTCAAATCTTCAAAAGCCTTAGCTTGCTCATCTTCTAATACAATACAAAATACGAAAAGACGATGAAACTACAAACACAAGGGTAAAATGGGAAATACAAAAATACGAGATGAAGAACAAAGGAAAAACAAAGACAATAAAGATAAAGGATAGACACAATAAAATAGAGAGAGGACAACAAGAGAGTATATTAAACCCTCAAACCTTCCTTTCGATTACTTCAAAGCACCAATCTCTTACGAAGACCGAAGAGGAATTGGACCTCAACAACCAACATTTCTCACAATCTAGAAAGCTCCCAACAAGCTAACATAAACACTCTCAAGTGTAACATTCATCATCAATCATCTACCCTAAAATGAAAAGAAAGATAACTATTTATAGCCATGAGCCTTATTACATAATGGGCCCAAAAGTGACCCAATAAGACAAAGTGGCCCATTAGGCACTTTTAACAAAGCACCTCCTACGCTCCAAGCTATCATCCAAACACGATGTTGTTCAATGGTCCCTTGGATGATATCATCAAATATAGCTTCTCTCGAGTGCCAAGTTATCATCCAAACACGTATTTGCCTTCCTAGGATGACCAAGTCTTCAATCCTTTGGTGTTTTCCTCGAAGCGTAGATCTCGAGAGATAGGAGCTAATCCGGCTTGTATCATCCTCCCATTCTTGAAAAGGATTCAACCTCGAATCCAAATCTTTTTTCAACTTGTCATCACCCTTTCCAAGTTTGGAATCCTAGGACAAGAACTCCGTTAGGCCTTCAAGTTTATCTTTATATGGCACTCTCTTTGTATCCTTCTTTAGATGTATTTGTTCATGGAACCTGCATAAGAGAAGATATGATACTAGGTAAAATGCTAGTATCGTGGTTAGTGGGTAATAAAAGCCTCATGTTGGAAGTGTCTTTGTCAAATTGAATTTGGAGTGGTCGAACAACAATGGGTGGATCTTGCTTCTCATTTGGTGAGAAAACATGTTCATGAGGTCTTGGAGCACAATTTTGATGGACGAACCCCAGTGTAGGGATGGTAGTTTGGGCATGGGGTAGAGGAGTTAAATTAGAGGCCTTTAAAGGATCCCCAACGTTTTCCATCCTACCATCATTACTTGACAACTTCTCATTCATGGGTGACATTCGTCCAATCATTTGATCAATTTTTCGTTGCATCCCTAGGATTGCCTCCAAGATGGTATCAAGGGTTGCTCCACCCATTGTTCTTAATACAATTGAGAAAAAGGGATGAAGCGCATACGAACGACTTGATTAAGAGAAAAAGGACTCGACTCAAAGAAGTGAACTAAGAAAGAAAACGACAAAACACACAAAGAAAAGAACAAGAAAGAAAAATGAACTTAAGAACTAATCACAACTAAGTAGAGTCATTACTAGCTGAAATTTAGTTGTTAAGAACCAAAGGAAGTGATTAGGAATCAAGAAAATGAAACTAGAAGGTTAGAATTAGAGAAGGATAGGTTTTGGACACTTAGAAATTTTTTTGGAAGCTTACTAGTTTGGCTGTTCCAGCAAGCGTCTGGCCCTTACTAGGTCACTGAGCTTTAGAAGCTTGCTGGTTTGGGTGCCAAAACAAGCGTCTTGCCCTTCCTATGACACTGAATTTTTTTTTGTTGAAGTGGAAGCTATTGACTAGAGTTGACTGCTGAGTTGGCGTTGATTTGGCGCTGACTTGCCTGCTGACATGGAAAATCAATTTAATTTTTTTTTCAAAATTCCACAAATGGACCTACTAACACTTGACCAACTTTGACTTCAAAATTTTTGGATCAAAGTGTACCATTTTATCTTCTTTATCAAGAACAATATGAAGGTGTTCAAGAACACCAAAAACACACACCAAACCCTAGCACACCCAAATCAACTCAGAATTGGCTCAAACTTTAGGAGTAACTTCCCCATGACTTAGAGAACAAAGCCAAATGAATTTTAAGCCTCAGTTTCTCCTCAATCAACAAACCCACTTTCCAAGTTTTGAAAACTCAAAAGCTTGAAAACCTTTTAATGGTAACTTCACTTTCCAAACTCTGATTTGAATGAAAATTGAAATCTAAGCTCTCCTCGTCATGGGTAACAACTTACAACAACTTTAAGCCTTCAAATACACACCCAAGATTCCAGATTTGAAACTCACTTCACTTTAGTCAAAAAAACTCAAAGCTCAACAATGGTAGAGGCTTCAAATCACCTCCGATTAAGCTCAAATTTGTGATTTAGACTCTAATAGTGTCAGAGAACTCTCTAACACCAAAAAACACAAGAAAACAACAAAATCAAAAACTCAAAATTTGGGCTAACCCTAAAAGCGTGAAACACCAATTTGTTTTGTGATTTTCGATTTTCTTTCAACAACAAACCCAAGACTAGAATCGTTCAGCTCGGCTCTGATACCAAATGATACGACACAAAATATGAAAAGACAACGAAACTATGAACACAAGGGTAAAATGGGAAATACGAAAATACGAGATGAAGAACAAAGGGAAAAATAAAGACAATAACGATAAAGGATAGATAGATAGAAACAATGAAATAAAGAGAGGACAACAAGAGAGTATATTAAACCCTCAAACCTTCCTTTCGATTACTTCAAAGCACCAATCTCTTACGAAGACCGAAGAGGAATTGGACCTCAACAACCAACGTTTCTAATCAATAAGGAAAGCTCCCAACAAGCTAACATAAACACTCTCAAGTGTAACATTCATCATCAATAATCATCTAACCCTAAAAATGAAAAGAAAGCTAACTATTTATAGCCATGGGCCTTATTACATAATGGGCCCAAAAGTGACCCTAAATGTCATATGGGCCCAAAAGTGACCCAATGCACCAAATACACATCCTTCAACACCCAACATCATCATGGTGGGTCGCAATACTCTTCCTCATCTCTAAAGGGGCGCCAATTGCCTTGCTTGAAGATCCTTTGGCCAATTTGGGGTGTATCATCTCCCCACTTGAAGGGTTGTTCTTTCCGAATGACGGCTATGGTGCTAAATCCTTTGACAAACCTTCTATAAAACCAAGCCAACCCGTGGAAGCTTCTTACTTCTCCAACGGTTTGTGGGGTTGGCCAATTTTTGATAGCATTTATGTTGGATTCATCCACTTCGACCCCTTTGAACTAACAACAAAGCCCAAGAAAACAACTTCATTAACACCAAAGGAGCACTTTTCCAGATTTGCATACAATTTTTCCTTTCTAAGGACATCAAGCACACATTGTAAATGCATCACATGCTCTTCTAAAGACTTGCTATACACCAAGACATCATCAAAGTAGACAACAACAAACTTTCCAATAAATGGCCTCATCACATGATTCATTAGCCTCATAAAAGTACTTGGAGCATTTGTTAGGCCGAAGGGCATAACCATTCATTCATAGAGACCAAACTTGGTCTTGAAGGCGGTTTTCCATTCATCACCGGGTTGCATTCTTATTTGGTGATAGCCACTTCTTAAATCAATTTTGGAAAACAAGAATGAACCATTCAATTCATCTAGTATGTCATCTAACCGAGGGATAGGGTGGCGATATTTTATCGTAATCTTGTTGATGGCTCAGCAGTCCACACACATACGCCACGTTCCATCCTTTTTGGGCACTAGTAGCATCGAAACCGCGCACGGACTCATGCTCTCCTTGATATACCCTTTGTTGAGGAGCTCCTCAACTTGACGTTGCAATTCTTTGGTGTCCGTAGGGTTGCTCCTATAAGCTGGCTTGTTTTGCAATTGTGACCCCGGCACAAAGTCAATTTGGTGCTCAATTCCCCGATGTGGGGGCAATCCTTGCGGAAGTTCTTTAGGAAATACATCTTCATAATCCTGCAACACACAAGAAATCAAAGGAGAAATGGAAGAATTAGTGGGTTTAGTATTAAAACAATGTCCAGACCCCACCTAGTGGGAATACACTGGGTATGTTGTTGTTGTTGTTGTAGTATTAAAACAATGAGCCAAAAGTAACATAGGCGTGTCCTCATCATGATTCACGAAGGGTTCCTTCTTCCTAACCAACATCACCATGTTTTTCGTCCCTTTTGATGTTGAGGCAGCCTCGGATGCCCCTACTGCCCCACCTACGGAATTCCCTTTTTTTTCTCCCTTTTCGGACTCCTTTCCCTTTTCCTTCAATTCTCTCATCCTTTGATGCCACTCATTCACTTGGGAAGGCGAAAGAGGATGAAGTGTAACCTTTCGGCCATCCTTCTCAAGTGTATATCGATTGGACCTCCCATCATATTTGGTAGACCTATCATATTGCCAAGGTCTACCTAGCAGCAAGTGACATGCTTGCATTGGTATCACGTCACAAAGCACTTCATTGTGGTAGTTTTCCACCTTAAACCGTATCACACATTGCCTTGTGACCTTTAATTCACCACATTCATTCAACCATTGGCTTGGGTCATCAATTGCCTTACTAATCATGACGCGCCTAACTACAAAGTTTGGAACCACACACTCCCCTTCTTGCGGATAAACATCTTCACCATCATCACCATTATAGGGTTCCTCTCCATCTTGAGGCTCGGCCTCATCCTCTCCCTTTTCAAGGTACACCTCCTCACCAAGATAATACAATCTCCCTTCCCGTAGGATCATGTTGCGTCGGTTTGGACATTCATTGGTCTTATGTCCCCAACCTTGGCACTTGAAACATTGGAATCCCTTTGGGTTAGGATACTTGTGAGCTTCCGATTTTGGAGGAATTTTTTGGACTATTTTGGGCTCAGGCAGCCTTGTAGTGGCGGGTTGGTCCTTATTTTTGGGCCAGCCCAAGGTGGCTTGTCCCCTTGCCTTGAAAGACGATCTCTCTTTAAGTTCCCTTTCAATCTCAAGAGCCGCTTGGAAAATACCTTCAATGGTATCAAACTTGTGAAGTGTTAAATGAGTGGAGATCTCTTTGTTCAATCCACACTTGAACCGGATGACGTCATGACTGATTTTTTCCCCACGATGATCAAGTTTCAACATGAGTTTTTGAAACCCATCAAAATATGCCATCACACTCTTGTTACCTTGACGCAAGCTGTACAATCTAGCAAGCAACTCATGGCGATATCTCTTGGGAAGGTACCGTTGTCTCATCAAGTACCTCAATCAAAACCAAGGTGGTGGCTGCCCATCAACTACTTCATTACCAAACCGCTTGATATATTCCCACCAAGTGTTAGCATAACTCTCAAAATGAGCTATAGCATACCTTTCTTTTCTTGTGAGATATCATTAACTTGGAATACGTTGTCACAAGCTGATTCCCAAGCTAAGTAGGCCTCGGGGTCACTTTCACCTTTAAAGATGGGTAGGCTCAACTTGATGGTGTTGATGCCTACGTCTCTCTCTTGGTGTCGGTTTCCCCTTTTCCCATACCCTGGGTATCTCCTTGGATCTCCATGACCCCCTCTCATCTCTTCCTCCCTTATGTAAGCATCATCAAAGGCTCCATATCCTTCATATTCCTCTCTACCATACTCCTCAAAGTGGGCTGGACGATTTTGGGCATTTTGAACTTGATTTGGAAGAATTGAATTTTGTGGAGGTGGTGGTCTTTGGTTTAATGGAGCTTGGAATGGAGGGTTCGGATTTAGCGGAGGTACTTGACGTCCAAATCCCTCTTGTGGGACTTGAGGAGTTTGGAAATGTATTGGTCTAGTGGGGTCACTGTTTAGAGGGAAAGGAATGGTTTGGCTTGCGGCATTTAGTGGAGCTTGGGGTGTATTTAGCATTTGGTGCAATGTTTCGGGAGTGATGGTGGCGGAGGAAGTTCTATCATGCCCATTAGTAGAAAAATGTAGAGGAGTAGAAGGCCGAGAGTTCCTTTGACTCTCCACTTGTTCTAATCTCCCACTAATAGTCGACACATCTCCCTTTATCACTGCCAAATCCCCTCTCACGGCTCCAAATTCTATATTCAACCTATCAAGCGTTTGGGTAACGGCCTCAAGAGTGGCCCTCATAGAGTCAAGAGCAATATTATCCACATTGTGGGACGCAGTCCCTTCCATTGCCAAGGTATTACACTCTTTGGATCACCTCTCGCTTGAGTTCCACAAGTGTTGTAGATTGGCTAGTAACCGTGAATCCTTTAAGGTATGAGTAAGCTCTTATCCGGAATGGATTTTTGTTTGAAGACTCAAAGAATTCTCGTCGGACTAGAACCAAGAAGTAGCAACGTATTTAAAAGATAAAAGCACCCAAGTAATCGTTGACACGAACAACGGATTCAAAGGACTAATTGACAACCTAGTAGGAATGTACTAGTTTGTTAATTAGTTCTAGAACCAAGTAAGGAAACCAAGAATCAACCATTAGAAACTAGAAAAAGAGTATCCAAATTTGAGCTTATTAGTGACGTGGCAGCATGTAATTGGCTTTGGTCCACACGATTTTATTTTTTTTCATAAATCTGAAATTTCAATATTCACACAACTTGTCATGGATGACAATGGGTTTTGGAGGGAAAGTAAAGTCTTGTACTCTTTTTTCAACTTTTCAAACTCAAAAAGGTAAGATTTGACTATACTAATCCCACAAAACAAGGTTCCGGGATTTAAGGAAAAGTGGTTGTCAAGTCTAGGAAGTGATGTGTGCAAGTCTTCTCACCAACAACTTTATAACTTTTGTCTTACAACCTTTTGGATCTATTTTACACTTTTGTGGTCTAAAGTTGTAAGAATAGATGAAGAACAACATGAACACCACAACAACCTTCAAGAACACAACATCAACTTCTTCAAGAACATAACACAAAAGCCACCAATGGTCATCAACAAGGTACAACCTACAGCCCACTTCAAGTCACCACAACAATGGTCAATATTATAAACTCAACTTTAGATCTAGACACTTTAGTGTTGGTGAGAAAGAAACCAACACTAGAAACACACTAAACAAGTAAAATAACACCTAGATCTAAACACACAAACACCAATCTCGGTTGACACAACAAGATGGACAGATTTCTCTTCTCTTTTTTTTTTTAAAATCGAGAGAGCCCAAGATTGGTAGTGTAGGAACACAACCAGCCTTGCTCTGATACCAAATGATATACTATCAAGCCCACAACACAAAGTTCCCACGAAATCAGCAACAAGAAGAACAAAATAACACAAAAATCAGCAAGTTGAACAACAAGTACTAGTGAATCGAAAGAGCCCCACACGGCTTCACTAGACTTCAAGATTTACAAACACAACAATAACAATGTCACAAGAAGATAGTAACTTGACATATAACATTCAATAGTCTAAGAACCCTAACAACAAGAGAGGACCCTAAGACTAATGAATATGAACACCAAGTTCTTAATTGGACCAAGAGGAACTCTATGACCTCAAGATCCTTATTTCTAGCCAAGATACAACACAAGTATCCCTCTACTTGTGGGCTGATTTACAGAGAGAGAGAGCCAAAATATTACAAGTCATGTGTTTCAAAAATAATAATGGAAGAACTACCCAAATAACCCTAATATGTTCTATTTATATTACAAGGCAAAAATGACTAGTTTACCCCTGTCATGGGGGCCGGCCTTGGAGTGTAAGTTTATTACACTTCAAGGTCCCTCTTCACACTTAAAAACATTTAAACCCTTAGGTGGATCAATCACCAACTCACACACGGCCATTTGCATGAACAAGGCTTGGAGTTTTTGTAATTCCCGAGCTTGGCTTTGTGTGAAAGGTCGTGTACTTGTTGGACAACTTGTCCCACCCGTATCGGTAGTTCCATTGGTTCTCGCCTTGGTGACGATTCCCTAAGTTTCCTCTACCATAAGGTGCCGGCCCAAATCTTCCTCCTCGACCTCGAAATCCTTGTGGAGGCAATGGTCTATTCCTCCAATACTCTCCGCATGCACGGCCTCTTCATCATACCCTTCAAACTCAACTTGTGGGTCCTCTTCTCCTATTTCCTCAACTTGAATGGGCTGATTTTGGTTACGGGGTATTTGGAGTGGGGGATTTCGATTTAGTGGAGCTTGAGGTGGTGGATTTTGGTTTTGGGGTGCTTGGGGTAGGCCTTGGTTATGGAAAATTTGATCTTGTGTTTGTCTAGGTAGGTTGAACATTTGGTGAAATGTTTCTGGGGTGATGGTAGCAGGTGTGTCTTGAGCATGTCCGCTAGATGAGGCATGAGAGTTTTGGGGAGAGGATTGTGGGGAGTTTAGGCAACCTTCCATGTTCACTATCTTTCCTCCCATGGTAGACACACTCCCTTGGAGTGTGGTCATATGACCTTTCATGGCTCCCATTCTACCATCCATGGTGTCCATTTTTTGGGTTAATGACAATTGCGACCAAAATTGCATTTGAAGTGTTGACATCCCTAGTTAGGGGTGTTTCACCCTCCGAAGACATTGTACCTATTAGAAAGACACTAAACACAAACAACAAACAAGTTAGCATTAAAGAAGTAACCTCAAAACTCTACACACCTAAGCCTCACACTTGGCTCCGCAAATGTTGAAGGATGGGTTATAATTCGGGTGGTAGTCGAGGTGTCAATTGCTACTCTTGATCGGATTGTATTCTTGTTAGAAAGACTCAAAAGAAATAATTTACGGACTTGAATCAAGAATTTAATGATGAAAAATGAAAACTAGAAAAGTACACAAGAAATAGGACTAAGAAAGGAAATAGAACTCTAGCACCAATTAACTACTAAGTAGGTGAATTGCTAGTTGTTAATTAGTTTCAAGATCGAGAGACGAAGTTAAGAATCAAGAATTTAAACTAAGATAATGGAACTTGAGCAAAACTGGATTTTTGAACCTGTGAGGTGCTTTGGGTGACCTGCGGACTGTGATGGCCTGCCCTCGCAGGTGAGCAAACTCAGACGAAAACAGAAAACTCAGCAGGTGACCTGCGTTGGTCCACCTGCGGTCGCATGTGCCACGTCAACAAGATCTAAAAACCCATTTTTCTATTATTCTTCAATCTCAAGAACAACAATGGGGTTTCGCTTCAAACCTTCTCAAATCAGATCCAAATCTCAAGATTTCGACTCAAATAACACTAGAGAAACAAACCTAGTGTTGAATCAACAAGAAAAGTTCAAAAACATAAAAATTATTTTTTTGGGATTTTTCTGGAAAATGAAAATGCAGATTTTTTTATTTTCGATTTCCTTTTGATAACACACCCAAGATTGAATTCATTCCATGAATTCAAGCTCGGCTCTAATACCAAATGATAGCCGAAAAACTACGGAAGCTAGAAATCAACTACGAAAACAAAGAATAATTGAAAGATAGATAATTAAATTAGACACAAGAAGAGAAATAATCAAGAATAATAGGATATATTAAATCCGATGACCCCTAATTACATTCATCAACTAACACCTAATTTCTACGGTGACCAAGAGGGAATCGAGCCGCCTTCGGAACCACACGTTTCTAAGCCAAACGTCAACAAAAGCTCTCCAAACTCTCTCTTAAGAGTTGTGTTCATTAATAATCAAAACTAAAAAAAAACTCCTCAAAAATAAACATGGGTTGGGTATTTATATCCTTGGGTCATTTATTATATTTTTGGGCCCAAAAAGTGACCCATTCTTCAAAGTTCAGTGTGGCTGCCGAAATAGGCCACCTGCCCACGCAGGTGAGGGACGCAGGTGCCACTGCCTATTATCTGCATCCGCAGATGGCTTGCCTGCGCCCACAAGTGAGCTTTCTAGTGCACTCCATGTGCCGTTTTGCTCTTCTTTGCCTCCGTTTGATCCCTCCAAGGTCCCTCGATCCTCTTTAGATGTAATTATCAACACGTAGCACCCTTTGGATGGTAGTATGATGTCATCAAGTACCTCTCGTTTAACGAACAATCCTTGGAGTGCTTGGAGCTATCGTGCTTGACTTCTAGTGATACAACCCAAATTGGCCAAAGGATCTAATTGGCGCCCCTTTAGAGATGAGGAGGAGTATTGTAACCCACCGTGATGATGTTGGGCATTGAGGAATTTTTATTGATGAGAGTGTTTGGCACTTGGGTCACTTTTAGGCCCATTTGGCATTTAGGGTCACTTTTGGGCCCATTATGTAATAAGGCCCATGGCTTTAAATAGTTAACTTTCTTTTCATTTTAGGTTAGATGATTATTGATGATGAATGTTACACTTGAGAGTGTTTATGTTAGCTTGTTGGGATCTTTCTAGATTGTGAGAAACGTTGGTTGTTGAGGTCCAATTCCTCTTCGGTCGTCGTAAGAGATTGGTGCTTATGGTAATATAAAGGAAGGTATTTGGTTCAAAATACCTTTGGTTGTCCTTTTCCTTATCATATTGTGTCTATCTATCTATCCCTTTATCTTTATTGTCTTTGTTTTCCCTTTCTGCTTCTTCTCGTATTTTCGTATTTCCCATTTTACCCCTGTATTTGTAGTTTCGTCGTCTTTTTGTATTTTGTATCGTATCATTTGGTATCAAAGCCGAGCTTAGGATCGTTCCTACGATTCTAGTCTTGGGCGTGTTATCGAAAGAAAATCAAAAAAATAATCACAAAAAAAATTAGGGTTTCACATTTTTTGGGGCCTTGTCCAAATTTTGAGTTTTTTATCTTTGGTGTTTTCTTGTGTTTTTGGTGTTAGATTCTTATTCCCTAACACTATTTGAGTCTAGATATCAAATTTGAGCTTAATCAGAGGTGATTTGAAGCCTCTGCCATTGTTGAACTTTGAGTTTTTGAGGAAAGTGAAGTGGGTCTTCAAATCTGGAATTTTGGTAGTGGAATTGAATGCTTAAAGCTTTTGGAAGTTGTTACCCATATAAAAAGGATCTTGGGTTTCAAATTTCGTGAGATTTGGAGCTAAATTGAGAGAGATATGAATTTTTGAATATTCATCTTGTTCTTGGTGCTCTTCAGAAATTCATATCTTGTTGAAGAAGAATCTTCCAAAAAGGGGTGTTTGATCCAAAAGGGAAGAAAGAGAAAGGTGTTTGGGGTGTGGTACCAAAGAATATCCCAAAGAAAAGGGAATATTCCAAGAGAGAGGGTGCAAAAAGGGCCCATAAGAGCAAAAAACACGGAGCTCCAGCTTGCTGTCCAGAGGCACCTACGCCCGCATCTGCTCACGCAGGTCATGACCTATAGCTGTAGGTCCTCAACGAAGGTCACCAGGCAGCCTCTGTTTTCAACCTGTGAAGCCCCACCTGCGAGGGCAGGTCCCCAGGTGCGTCCGCACCTCACCCAACGCAGGTGAACAACTCCGAAACCTATCCTTCTCTAGTCCTAACCTTCTAGTTTCATTTCCTTGATTCCTAATCACTTCCTTTGGTTCTTAACAACTAAATTTCAACTAGTAATCATCCTACTTAGTTGTTGATTAGTTCTTAAGTTCATTTTCTTTCTTGTTCTTTCTCTTTGTGTGCTTTTGTCATTTTTTTCCCTTTTTAGTTAACTTCTTGAGTCAAGTCTTTTGATTTCAATCGAGTTTTTCCTTTTTTTACTCTAAATCAAGTCGTACTTTCTTCTCTCAACAAAATACTTCTTATCCAAGGACAACCAATTGACACTTCCTATACCAACGTGAACAAGCAAGACCAACAAGTTGAGATAATTGTGAGGCAATCCAAGTGTGAAGACACTAGTGATTGTGAGTTTGCTAATGTTAACCTTGTTTGTTAGTTGTGTTGAGTGTCTTGTTAATAGGTACCATGGCTTTGGGAGATGAAATTCAACCTACTTCAAGTGGAACCAATCTTGATGCTATATTGGAGGTCCTCATGGGGTTGAGTCAAAAAGTGGATGCGATAACTGATAAAATGTCGGGCATGGATGAGAGAGTATCAAACATGGAGGGAAGGATGGTGAATGTGGGAGGGAACCACAACTCTTCAAATGCAACCCCTCAAAATAATCTCCAAGCTTCCTCAAGTGGACAAGTCTAAGAAACTTCAGCTGCCGTCTCTCCTAGGACTCTCCACAACATGTTTTACCCTCCCCAACAAGGTAATGTTCCCTTACCTGCTATTACGGTTGATCAAACTCCACGGCATGTAGCCCGACCTCTATAATTTAACCCACCTCAACAAATTCCCCAACCTCAAGCTCCACAAATGCCCGTTCCACCCTACCAAGTACCACAAAACCAAGTTCCAAACTACCAAATTCCACAAGGTTTGAACCCACAAGGTCTCAATCCACTCTACTACCTACCCTATCAAGTACCCCAAGCCCAAGTACCACACTATCAAAGACCCCAAAACCCAAACCCACCTTACCAAGCTCCTCTTAACTAAATGCCATCCAACCAAGCCCTAGGAGTCCAAGGAGAGTTTGAGGAGCAAGTAGAAGGAGGATATAGGTATGGTGCCCAAGGACATGGACCAAGAGACCAAGGCGGTCTCAACTCTATCAAGGTCACTCTTCCTAGCTTTCAAGGAGGTATTGATCCCGAAGGATACCTCAAGTGGGAGTCACAATGTGATAGGATCTTCCAAGCTAATGACTTGCCCGATATTAAGAAGACTACCTATGTCGTTGCCCAATTTGAAGGTTATGCATTGACTTGGTAGGAGTCGGCTAAGAGAATGCAGGGGGTTCTTCATGGAGGTAATTATCCACCATGGGAAGTGATGAAGGAAGGCCCTTATGAGAGCCAAGTATGTGCCGGAGAGGTATAGACAAGGGTTACTTGCCAAGTTGTACAATTTGAGACAAGATGAAAAGAGTGTTGAAGCATACTATGATGAATTCCAAAATCTACTCTTGAAGTTTGATTACAATGAGGATGAAGAGCACACCAAGATCCGATTCAAAGTGGGATTGAATCAAGAGATTGCCTCTCGATTGTCAATACACAAGTTTGCCCGTATGGATGATCTCTTAGAAGCAGCTATTGATGTTGAACAAGATATTAAGTTGGAGAAAGCCATCCACCCCAAAGCGGGAATTCAAGTGTCATCAACATGGATTCAAGGTTCCGAGTTCAAGAGATCTTTTGACAAGAAGCCCTTTGAGAAGAATGCTCCAAGATATCCCCTTAGAGAAGTAGGTAATCCTAATCTTAATGGTACTCAATGCTTTAAGTGTCAAGGATGGGGTCACCGAATGAGTGATTGTCCTACCCGGAGAGTCATCATACTTCGGAAAGGTAATCCTTACTACAAAGAAGAAGTGGAGCAAGAAGACAAACTCATAGAAGGGGTTAATAATGTTGATGAAAGTGTGGACTATGAAGGAGATCCATGTGATGGGGATATCACCGTCCCAAATATGGTTGCCAACAAAGTGCCCATTGAAGAGGTTTGGCCTCAAGAAGGAGAGATTAGTATTCCACTTTTCTTGGATAAGCAAGTTGAGAACTCTCCTAATTTCAAAGAATTTCTTGGGGTTTTTGAGATTGAAAATAATATTTTCTCGGATTTGAGGACAAATCCTCTTCAAGAAGGAGAGGATGATACACCCCAAATTGGCCAAAGGATCTTCAATCAAGCCAATTGGCGCCCCTTTAGAGATGAGGAGGAGTATTGTGACCCACCGTGATGATGTTGGGCGTTGAGGAAGTTTTGTTGATGAGAATGTTTGGCACTTGGGTCACTTTTGGGCCCATTTGGCATTTAGGGTCACTTTTGGGCCCATTATGTAATAAGGCCCATGGCTATAAATAGTTAGCTTTTTTTTCATTTTAGGTTAGATGATTATTGATGATGAATGTGATAGCCCCTAAAAGGGTGGCCACCCCTTGGAAGAGGGATGTGTCCCGGGTTGGCCTTGGTGGGGGTGTGGGTCGGGTTCGTCCCCCCTGGTTCAGGGCCTATAAAGGGTGGGTTGCACCTTCCACTATCAGCTAACCAACTGCACTAAAAGCTATAGCTGATAGTGGAAGGCGCAACCCAACCTTTATAAGCCCTGAACCAGGGGGGACGAACCAGACCCCCACCCCCACCAAGGCCAACCCGAGACACATCCCTCTTCCAAGGGGTGGCCACCCTTTTAGGGGCCATCATTCAACCTTTCTTTGGAAAGGTTCGTCCTCGAACCTGCGCATGGTGTAAGTGGGATTCGAACCCGCGACCTCCGCTCTGATACCAAACCTTAAAAACTTATTAAAATATGCACAAAGGATTTGGCTATTTAAATCACCAAGAGATAAGGAAACTACAAAGGTCCTAATGGCATCAAATAATCCACAAGGTAAAACTACCTTCATCTTAGGAGCCATAAGACACAATTGCTTCTTTATCTCTTCAAGAGACCACGCCAAGGGTGGAGCCTCAATTGGTTCTAATGTCCACAAGATCCATATAGCATTATCATTCATACAAGTGGACAAACCAACAAATTTCCTACTTCTACATAAAACAAATCCAAAACTAGCATGGATGTCATCATAGGCAAAGAGGTAGTATAGGAAAGAATCAAGTGTAAAGGCATACAAGGGTGAAGACAAAGCATTTAAGCACATCCACATTCTTTCCTTCAAGAAAATAGAGAACTTGGCATCCACAAGTTGAGATTCTTGTAATTTAAACACAATTGTGTCAAGCAAGGATGCACATTTAGAAACATTACCCCAAGGAAACAATGACACTTTTGCTCTCGGGTTTTCAAGAATGACACTTTGCTTGTCATGTAGACCAAGCAACAAGTTGGGTGCGCCAACATCACCATTTCTATATTTGGCACCGGGGTCAAATAGAAAGAGTAGCCATAGACACGGGTCTAGACAATACTCCCTTTCCCCATAGGCTTCACCCAAACTATAAGATATACTCTCTACAATAGCATACATATCATCAAAAGCAAATAGAGAGTGGAGAATGGTATCACTCAAGTCAAGTTCAACTAAGGTGTCCTCATGTGAGTACTCACTACCAGTTTCAACATCATCACCATGAGTACTCTCAACAATAAGGTCACACATAGTAGAAGAAGTAATTTCCAAATAATGGACACCTTCCCTTTCTATGGAAGTACCCTCAAGTAGACACATACCACCACTAAAGTCCAAGGAATTATTACTTAAGTCTTTACAAGCAAGCAATTCATCCTTATAGTCATCAAACATGGGTGGGGTGTCATACAAAGGATCACAACCACAATCAATTTTCAAGGAAAAATCACTTATTGGGTTTCTTAAGAATTCAAGCAAATCAAAATTATCATCACCCAATTGATCATTCCTTTCCAAGACCTCACATTCCCTTCCCTTAAGAGTACTCTCATCTCCCAAGAAGAGATTTCCCTCTTTAGGAGGAATGTTTTTACACAATAGTGGGTTGGCATATAGGCTATAGCTTTCAAGACAAGCTATTCCTTCAACGTCATTCTCACCACTAGGTTCTTTAGGAGTGAACTCATCATCTTTAAACAAGATATTGTACTTAAAGAGAGAAGGATCTATCCATGAAGAAGATATAGAACATGCAAATCCATTCTCTAAAAGATCATTATCAAGTATCAAAGATGTTTCAAGCGCATGATTATCCCTATGAGCAAAACCGAGAGTAGAACTTTTACTAGAGGTCATACTAAAGGGGTCACTCCTATTTATTTGATCAACATTTTCAATATAATCATGCACTTGAGATCCATTAAACACATCACACATATCCTCAAGTGGTGGACAAATTCCGCACATAAGTTGATCAACACAATTCCCACAAGATGATGTACCATCATTCAACACATTGGCTTCAACACTAGGTGGACTTAAATTGACCTTACAAGAAGAGTCAATTCGATCATCAATAGGATCAACTAGTGTATCCACACTCCCAACAAGTACATCATCAACAAGAGGCAAGGAATCAATAGACTCACAAATACGTAAGCTACTACTCACACTCAATGGGCGACTAGTCACACAATTATCATTCACATGCACAAAAGTGTAAGAGTAAGCGATTTTACCTTGAAGTTCTTGAGTAAATTCTTCTTTGCGGTGGTGTGAAGGTTTCCCACATGCTTCGGCCGCAACTTCTCCTTGGCCTTGTGCTTCTCCGCCTGCCATGTTGGTACCTACACAAATGTCCTTAGAAAGAAAAGGACAAACATAGTTAGCATGATTTGGTGGCAACCCCCTCACTTCACTCCACACAACCTCTCCTTTTTCCCCTCTCGGATTACCACCTTTGACCTTACTCCTCTCAATATTTTGTCTCTCATAATCATTCGGCTTGGAGTAAGTGATCACTTCTCCTTGCGGTTTGGGAATAATTGAGGTAAAGAGATAATTTCCCCAATGGTCCACTATAACCTTAGGCCAATTTAGCACATTTGGAACTCTATGTTGTGCAAACCAATCGGCACCCAAGCATACATGACCTGGTGTCAAGGGAAAGATATCGCACCACACCTCCTCATAATATTCAAATTGGGTGAAGACAATCCTCACTCTCTCGGTAACCTTATACCCGTCCAAGGAATATGGAACAAGTAAAGGTTCTCGAAACAACCCTAAATAGTCAACCATCGGTGGCATGATGTAGTTCCTATGGCGCCAATCATCTAGCACAAGAAGGCAGCCCGGTACCCCAGAAATGCTTACCTTTCCGTAGTGAACACTCCTCCTAGGATCAACATTGTAGAGTTTAGGACAACCCAAGGGCACGTGAGTACCCCTCGGCCTTGGAGATGTATTCTCTCTTCTTATCATAGGATAACCTACACTATAGCTAGTATACCCATTCACACCGCTTCGACCTTGATAAAATGTACTACAAGGTGAAGAATATGAATCTTCATTCTCCACACGTACACTCTCACCATGGCTCTCATAAGCTTTGCGAAGGGAGGGGTTATACCTTACACTAATTCGAGGTTCGAAATGGGAAGTGTAAGACTCCTCATATGCCCCAACTTCATCATAAGAACTTGGCACTTCATTCACCTCATGTTCTCCCTCAAAACCATAACCCTCAAATCTGCCCATGTCTTGATCATGGCTATATTCATAGCCCCCATAATCTACAACATCATCGTAGCCATAAAATCCCTCACTACAATCATAGTCTCCCATGTTGTAGTCACATAATACGAGGCTACCAAGATATGTTCCCCTTATATCACCTTGTACCTACAAAATGCACAAACAAGATTAGTAGTAAAAGCACCTCACCAACACTCGTATACACTCGCCTTTGTGATCCTCACCATTGGAGCGGCGAATATTGAAAGTTGCTTATACTCCGGTAGTTAATAAGGTGTCAATCACTACTTAGCGACCGGAATAGATTATTGTTTGATCGACTCAAGACACAAAACAAAATCTACTTATGAACTTGAATCAAAGAAGTTCAACGAATCGAAATGAGAAAAAAAACACAAAGAACGAAAAACACGAAGAAAAACGGATTCAAAAACCAACTCACAATCTAGTAGGTGATTACTAGTTGTTAATTAGTACTAGAATCAAGAAATGAAACTAAAGAAACAAGGAAATGAAACTTAGAATCTGAAATTTGAGCTTAATGGTGATGTGGCAGCATGCAATTGGTCTTGGGCCCACACGAAAATATATATATATATATATTTTTATTTTTTTTGTCACAAATCTGAAATTTCAATATGAAACACAACTTGTCATGGATGACAATGGGTTTTGGAGGGAAGGTAAAGTCTTGTACTCTTTTTTCAACTTTTCAAACTCAACAAGGTAAGATTTGACTATTCTAATCCCACAAAACAAGGTTCCGTGTTTTAAGGAAAAGTGGTTGTCAAGTCTAGGAAGAGATGTGTGCAAGTCTTCTCACCAACAACTTTATAACTTTTGTCTTACAACCTTTTGGATCTATTTTATACTTTTGTGGTCTTAAGTTGTAAGAATAGATGAAGAACAAGATAAACACCACAACAACCTTCAAGAACACAACATCAACTTCTTCAAGAACTTAACACATCACATGACCAAACTACCCTTAATGAAAAGGGGCTCCTATGGAGTGTAAAGAAAAGGCACAAAAAGACCAAAACACCCTTAATAAGGGGCGGTCATGGAGTGTAAGGACTCCTTCTTCACACTTCAACCCTTGCAATTCTTTGGAGCCTCGGCTAGTCATCAAGGCAAGGCTCCAAGCAACCTTCCACACACGAATTTGCTTTATTATGTGTCCAAAATGACTTCATGACTTCCCCATGCATATTCTCGGGCCTTCAAGGTGTCCAAAATCAGATTCTCCACGTGTTGGCCACGAATGATGGCATCAAAAGTTATGATGGCCATTTGTCTTGTATCACCATCTGCGCCCAACCTGCAAACGCAGGAGGGCCATCTGAGGCCGCAGGTGACCAACGCAGGTCACCTGCCGAGTTACTGTTTTCACCTGCGTTTCCCACCTGCGTGGGCAGGTCACTCCAACGCACCTTGGTCTTCCCAAATTTAGTTTTGTTCAGGTTCCATCATTTTAGTTTCATTCCTTGATTCCTAATCTCAATTCTCGATTCTAAAACTAATTAACAACTAGTAATTCACTTACTTAGTTGATTGATTAGTTCTTGAGTTCCTTTTCTTTCTTTGTCCCATTTCTTTTTGTGCTTTTCTAGTTTTTTTTTCGTCGTTAATTCTTGATTCAAGTCCGTAAATATTTCTTTTTGAGTCTTTCAAACAAGAATCCCATCCGATCAAGAGTAGAGAATTGACACATCAACTATCACCCAGAGAATAAGCCAATCTTCAACATTTGTGAATCCAAGCGTGAGGCATACAAAGGTGTGTAGAGTTGTGAGGTTCTTTATTTAACGCTAACTTGATTGTTGTTTGTGTTTAGTGTCTTTTCTAATAGGTACAATGGCCACAGAGGACACCACCAACTAGGGATGTCAACACTTCAAATATGATCTTGGCAGCAATAATCATTAAGTCGTAGAATGGAATCCATGGATGGCAGGATGGGAGCCATGGAAGGTCAAATGACCACACTCCAAGGAAGTGTGTCTACCATGGGTGGAAAGATAGTGAACATGGAAGGTTGTCTAAACTCCACCCAATCCACTCCTCAAAACTACCATGCCTCATCTAGCGGACATGCTCAAGACACATCTGCTACTATCTCCCCGAAAACACTCCATCAAATGTTCAATCCACCGAGACAAACACAAGACCCCATCACCCAAGCTATTATCTATCCACATAACCAAAATCCCATCCGTCCACTACAACCTCAATTTAACCAAGCCAATCAAGAAGGACCACAAGACTGAATTCCCCGTAACCAAGACCTACCCCAAGCACCACCAAACCAAAATCCTCCACCTTAAGCTCCACTAAACCAAAATCCCCCACTCCAAATGCCTTGTAATCAAAATCAGCCCATTCAAGTTGAGGGAATAGGAGAAGAGGATCCACAAGTTGAGTTTGAAGAGTATAATGAGGAGGCCGCACATGCGGAGTATTGGAGGAATAGACCCTTGCCTCAACAAGGATTTCGAGGTCGAGGAGGAAGATTCGGTCTGACACTTTATGGAAGAGGAAACTTAGGGAATCGTCTACAAGGTGAGAACCAATGGAATTACAATGATAATCAAGGTGGCAACGGAGGTCGAGATAATGGAATCAATTCAATCAAGACTAGTCTTCCCATTTTCAAAGGAGAGAGTGAGACAAGCTGTCCAACGAGTCCACGACCCTTCACACGAAGCCAAGCTCGGGAATTACAAAAGCTCCAAGCCTTGTTCATGCAAATGGCCGTGTGTGAGTTGGTGACTGACCCATCTAATGATCTAAATGTTTTTAAGTGTGAAGAGGGACCTTGAAGTGTAATAAACTTACACTCCAAGGCCGCCCCATGGCTTAGGGACAAGCTGGTCATTTTTCCCTTGTAATATAAATAGATAACATTAGGGTTACTTGGGGTAGTTCTTCCATTATTATTTTGAAACATAAGACTTGTAATATTTTGGTTCTCTCTCTCTCTAAACCAGCCCACAAGAAGAGGGATACTTGTGTTGTATCTTGGCTAGAAACAAGGATCTTGAGGTCATCGAGTTCCTCTTGGTCCAAGTAAGAACTTGGTGTTAATATTCAATAGTCTTAGGGTCCTCTCTTGTTGTTAGGGTTCTTAGACTCTTGAATCTTTTATGTCAAGTTACTATCTTTTTGTGATCTTGTTAATGTTGTATTTGTAATCTTGAAGTCTAGTGAAGCCGTGTGGGGCTCTTTCTATTCACTAGCACTTGTTGCTCAACGTGCTGATTTTTGGTGTTAGTTTGTTGATTTTGTGGTTGTTTGTTGGGAACTTGTGTGTTGTGGACTCATAGTGTATCATTTGGTATCAAAGCATGGCTGGTTGTGTTCCTACACTACCAATTTAGGGCTCTCTTGATCAAAAATGAAATCTGTCCATCTTGTTGTCTTGACCGAAATTGGTGCTTGTGTGTTTAGATCTAGGTGATATTTTACTTGTTTAGTGTGTTTCTAGTGTTGGTTTCTTTCTCACCAACACTAAAGGTGTCAAGATCTAAAGTTGAGATTATAATATTGACCATTGTTGTGGTAACTTGAACTTGGACCGTAGGTTGTACCTTGTTGATGACCATTGGTGGCTTTTGTCTATGTTCTTGAAGAAGTTGATGTTGTGTTCTTGAAGGTTGTTGTGGTGTTCATCTTGTTCTTCATCTATTCTTACCACTTAAGACCACAAAGTATAAAATAGATCCAAAAGGTTGTAAGACAAAAGTTATAAAATTGTTGGTGAGAGGACTTGCATACATCACTTCCTAGACTTGACAACCACTTTCTCTTAAATCACGGAACCTTGTTTTGTGGGATTAGTATAGTCAAATCTTACCTTTTGAGTTTGAAAAGTTGAAAAAGAGTACAAGACCTTACCTTTCCTCCAAAACCATTGTCATCCATTACAAGTTGTGTGAATCTTGAAATTTCAGATTTGTGACAAAAAAAAAAAAGAGAAGAAAATTTTGTGTGGGTCAAGACCAATTACATCCTGCCACGTCACTAATAAGCTCAAATTTGGATACTCTTTTCCTAGTTTCTAATGGTTGATTCTTGGTTTCCTTACTTGGTTCTAGAACTAATTAACAAACTAGTAACATTCCTACTAGGTTGTCAATTAGTTCTTTGAATCCGTTGTTCGTGTCAACGATTACTTGGGTGCTTTTTATCTTTTGAATACGTTGTTACTTCTTGGTTCTAGTCCGATGAGAATTCTTTGAGTCTTCAAACAAAAATCCACTCCGGATAAGAGCTATGCCTTAAAGGATTAAGGGGTACTAGCCAATCTACAACACTTGCGGAACTCAATTGTGAGGTGATCTAAAGAGTGTAATACCTTGGTAATGGAAGGGACCACATCCCAAAATATGGATACTAATGCTCTTGACTCCATGAGGGTCACTCTTGAGGCCGTTACCCCAACACTTGAAAGGTTGAATACGGAATTTGGGGCTGTGAGGGGGGATTTGGCAGCAATAAAGGGAGAAGTGTCGACTATTAGTGGGAGATTAGAATAAGTGGAGAGTCAAGGGAACTCTCACCCTTCTACTCCTTTACATGTTTCTACCAATGGGCATGATAGAACTTCCTCCGCAACCATCACTCCCGAAACATTGCACCAAATGCAAAATACATCTCAAGCTCCACTAAATGCCGCAAGCCAAACCACTCCTTTCCTTCCAAATCGAGACCCCACTAGACCAATACAATTCCAAACTCCTCAAGTCCCACAAGAGGGATTTGGACGTCAAGTACCTCCGCCAAATCCGAATCCTCCATTCCAAGCTCCATTAAACCAAAGACCACCACCACCACAAAATCCAATTCCTCCAAATCAAGTCCGAAATTCCCAAAATCGTACTTTGAAGAATATGGTAGAGAGGAGTATGAAGGATATGGAGCCTTTGATGATGCTTACATAAGGGAGGAGGAGATGAGAGGGGGTCGTGGAGATCCAAGGAGATACCTGATACAAGATCAAGTATGTATCACAAGATTTCAGCAACACCAACAAGAAAACCCAACAAACACAAGATTAACAAGTAAGCAACAATGCTAGTGAATCGAAAGAGCCCCACACGGCTTCACTAGACTTCAAGATCTCAAAGACAACAACAACAAGATAATGAAAAGATAGATAACTTGACATATAATATTCAAGAGACTAAGAACCCTAACATCAAGAGAGGACCCTAAGACTATTGAATATAAACACCAAGCTCTTACTTGGACCAAGAGGAACTCAATGACCTCAAGACCCTAGTTTCTAGCCAAAACACAACACAAGCTTCCTTCTAGCAAGCTTGTGGCCGAATCTGCCTCTCAATGGAAGAGAGAGAGAAAGTGAAATATTACAAGTCTTTGTCTTGAAATTACAATGAGAAAACTAAGGCAAAATAATTCTAGGCTTGTCTATTTATATTACAAGCCAAATGAAAGACAAAAATGACCTTATGGGCCATGTGGAGCAGCCGGCCATGGAGTGTAAAAACATTACACTTCAAGGCCCATCTTCACACCTTAAAACATTTAGACCCTTAGGTGGTTCAATAACCAACTCACACACGGCCATTTGCATGAATACGGCTTGGAGTTTTTGTAACTCCCGGGCTTGACTTCGTGTGAATGGTCGGGTACTTGTTGGACAGCTTGTCCCACCCGTATCATCCTCTCCATCTTGAGAGGAATTTGGCCTCAAATTCAGCACTTGGTCGTCTTCAACCGCCTCCACGAGAGAAAGATCACAAACGTTAAAAGTGTGGTGCACTTGGTATTCCGGTGGAAGGTCAATCTTGTAGGCGTTGTCATTGATTTTCTCGAGCACTTGGAATGGACCATCACCCCTCGGCATCAATTTGGACTTTCTTTGGGATGGAAACCGATCCCTACGAAGATGCACCCACACCCAATCTCCCGGTTCAAGGATGACTTTCTTTCTTCCCTTGTTGGCCCTCCTTGCCATGTCTTGGTTTTTCTTCTCAAGTTGAAGCCGCACCTTCTCATGTAACTTCTTCATAGAATCTGCCCGCTTGCTTCCTTCTAAGCTAATCATGAGATCACTTGGCAAAGGCGTTAAATCCAAAGGGGTGAGGGGGTTGAGGCCGTATACACACTCAAAGGGAGTCATTCCCGTACTTGAGTGTATGACACGGTTATATGCAAACTCAATCAATGGTAAGTGCTCCTCCCAAGAAGTCATTTTTCCCTTAACCATGGAACGTAGCATAGCACCCAAAGTCCTATTTACTACTTCCGTTTGGCCATCGGTTTGTGGGTGGCAAGAGGTAGAGAACAATAACTTGGTACCAAGCCTACCCCACATGGACTTCCAAAAGTGGCTTAGGAACTTAGAGTCCCTATCACTCACAATGGTCCTCGGGACACCATGCAATCTAACAACATTATCAACAAATAACGAGGCCACGCTAGGGGCGTCATCACACTTAGAACAAGGAATAAAGTGCGCCATTTTAGAAAACCGGTCAACTACAACAAAGATACTATCCCGGCCTCGTCGAGTCCTTGGCAGCCCTAACACAAAGTCCATCGATATATCAAGCCAAGGACGTAGAGGAGTGGGCAGCGGGGTGTACAACCCATGAGGTAGGAGCCGAGATTTGGCTCTCTTGCATTCTACACATTGGCCACAAGTTCTAGTCACATCCTTGCGCATTTTGGGCCAATAGAATTGCTCCTCCAATATTCCGAGGGTCTTTTCGACCCCAAAATGACCCATTAGACCGCCATCATGTGCTTCCCTCACAAACAATTCTCTCCAAGAGCTAGAGGGTACACACAATCGTCTACCTTTAAATAAGTAACCATCAAACTTGGCATAGGGATTTGAACCCCTAGCCGAATCCCACTTGTCCCTACCCCATTCTTCGCATTCCCTAAAGATAGGAGCAAAGTGAGGGTCCTTGGGATACAATTCTCTTAAACTCTCAAAACCCATCAACTTCGAAGACAAAGTGGCAACAAGCACATGCTTTCTAGACAACGCATCAGCAACAACATTCTCCTTCCCCCTTTTGTAATGAATTACATAAGGGAAAGTCTCAATAAACTCAATCCACTTAGCATGACGCCTATTCAACTTGTCTTGGCTCTTAAGGTGTTTCAACGATTCATGGTCCGTTCGTATCACAAACTCCTTAGGCCACAAATAATGCTGCCAATTGCCCAAGGCTCTAACAAAGGCGTACAACTCCAAATCATAAGTCGAGTAATTAAGAGTTGCCCCTTTGAGTTTTTCACTAAAATAAGCGACGGGCTTGCCTTCTTGCATTAAAACAGCCCCGATGCCAACCTTACTAGCATCACACTCCACTTCAAACATTTTATCAAAATCGGGCAATTGTAACAAAGGCGCCGAGATGAGCATAGCTTTCAAGGCTTCAAAAGCCTTAGCTTGCTCATCACCCCACTTAAAGGGTTGGTCCTTTCTAATAACCTCAGTCAAGGGTGCTGCTATGGAGCTAAAACCTTTGACAAACCTCCTATAAAAGCTTGCTAATCCATGAAAACTTCGGATTTCTCCAATAGTTTTAGGGATTGGCCAACTTCGTATAGAGTCTATCTTGGATTCGTCCACTTCCACGCCCCTTGAGCTCACGACAAAACCCAAGAAAATCACTTTATCAACACCAAAAGAACACTTCTCCATGTTGGCATACAACTTCTCCTTTCGGAGCACCTCAAACACACACCTCAAATGCATCACATGATCATCAATAGATTTACTATATACCAACACATCATCAAAGTAAACCACCACAAACTTCCCAATATAAGGCTTCATTACATGATTCATTAGCCTCATAAAGGTGCTAGGAGCATTGGTAAGGCCAAAGGGCATGACCAGCCACTCATATAGACCGAATTTGGTCTTGAATGCGGTCTTCCACTCATCACCGGGTTGCATGCGAATTTGGTGATAGCCACTCCTAAGATCCACCTTAGAAAACAAACAAGAGCCATGGAGCTCATCTAACATATCATCTAGTCTAGGGATTGGATGACGATACCTTATAGTGATTTTGTTGATGGCTCTACAATCGACGCACATGCGCCAAGTTCCGTCTTTCTTTGGTACCAAAAGCACCGGAACAGCACAAGGACTCATACTTTCTTTGATGTATCCCTTGTTGAGAAGTTCCTCAACTTGTCTCTCAAGCTCCTTAGTGTCCATGGGATTGCTCCTATAGGCCGGTTTGTTTGGAAGTTGTGAACCCGGCACCAAATCAATTTGGTGCTCAATTCCCCGAAGTGGGGGCAATCCTTGCGGAAGTTCTTTAGGAAATACATCTTCATAATCCTGCAACACACAAGAAATCAAAGGGGAAATGGAAGAATTAGCGGGGTTAGTATTTAAACAATGAGCCAAAAGCAACATAGGTGTGCCCACATCATGGTCCACGAAGAGTTCCTTCTTTCTAGCTAACATCACCACGTTTTCAGCCCCCTTTGAAGTTGAGGCAGTCACGGGTGACCCTACTGCCCCAACCACGGTTTCCCTTCCCTCTTCTTCTCTTTCGGATTTCTTCCCCTTTTCCTTCAACTCTCTCATCTTTTGGTGCCACTCATTTACTTGGGAGGGTGAAAGCGGGTGAAGTGTGACCTTTCGGCCATCCTTCTCAAGTGTATATCGATTGGTCCTCCCATCGTGTTTGGTAGACCTATCATATTGCCAAGGTCTACCTAACAACAAGTGACACGCTTGCATTGGTATCACGTCACAAAGCACTTCATCTTGGTAGTTTCCCACCTTAAAACGTATCATACATTGCCTTGTGACCTTTAGTTCACCACAGTCATTCAACCATTGTAGCTTGTAGGGACTAGTGTGCGGGGTAGTTGGTAACTTCAAGAAGTTAACCGTAGCCATACTAACAACATTTGTGCAACTACCACTATCAATCACCAAGGTGCACACACTTCCCTTTACAAGACATTTAGTATGGAATAGATTCTCCCTTTGACTAGGGTCATCTATCGCCTTACTAATCATGACGCGCCTAACCACAAAGTTGGGAACCACACACTCCCCTTCTTGAGGGTAAACATCTTCGCCCTCATCATCATATGGCCCATTCTCGGGTTCCTCTCCATCTTGAGGCTCGGCCTCATCTTCACTCTTCTCAAGATCCACCTCTTCACCAAGGTAATACACCCTCCCTTCCCGAAGGACCACATTGCGTCGGTTTGGACACTCATTGGCTTTATGTCTCCAACCTTGGCACTTGAAACATTGGAATCCTTTTGGGTTAGGGTACTTGTGAGCTTCTTGTTTTGGAGGAAGTTTGGGGTCGGCCTTGGGCTCGGGCAGCCTTGGAAGGCTGGATTGCCCCTTGTTTTTGGACCAACCCGAGGGGGCTGGTACCCTTGCCTTAAACGACGACCTCTCCTTTAGCTCTTTTTCAACCTCAATAGCCGCTTGGAAAATACCCTCAACGGTATCAAACTTGTGAAGTGTCAAATGAGTGGAGATCTCCTTGTTCAATCCACACTTGAACCGGATGACATCATGACTGATTTGCTCCCCACGATGGTCAAGGTTTAACATGAGTTGTTGAAACTCATCAAAGTATGCCATCACACTTTTGTTACCTTGACGTAAGTTGTACAACCTTGCAAGCAATTCATGGCGATAACTCTCGGGGAGGTACCTTTGCCTCATCAAGTATCTCAATCGATACCAAGGTGGTGGCTGCCCGTCAACTAGTGCATTACCAAACCGCTTGACGTACTCCCACCAAGTGTTAGCATAACCCTCAAAGTGAGCTATAGCATAACTTCCTTTCTTTTCTTCCGAGAGATCATTAACTTGGAAGACTTTGTCACAAGCCGATTCCCAAGCTAAGTATGCCTCGGGGTCACTCTCACCCTTAAAGAGCGGTAGACTCAACTTGATGGTGTTGATGCCTACATCTCTCTCATGGTGCCGGTTTCCTCTTTCTTCATATCCACGGTATCTCCGTTGAACTCCTCTGCCCCCTCTCACCTCCTCCTCCCTCATGTAAGTATCATCAAAGGCCCCGTACCCATCATACTCCTCCCTACCATACTCCTCAAGGTGGGCTGGTCGGTTTTGGTTATTTGGAATTTGATTTGGGGGTATTGGATTTTGTGGAGGTGGTGGTCTTTGGTTTAATGGAGCTTGGAATGGAAGGTTCGGATTTAGTGGTGGAATTTGACGTCCAAATCCCTCATGCGGGGTTTGGGAATTCTGGAAATGCGTTGGTCTATTGGGGTCACGGTTTGGAGGAAAATAGGTGGTGTGGCTTGCGGCATTTAGTGGAGCTTGGGGTGCATTTAGCATTTGGTGGACTGTTTCGGGGGTGATGGTTGCGGAGGAAGTCCTATCTTGTCCATTGGTTGAGACATGTAGAGGAGTAGAAGGACGAGAGTTCCTTTGACTCTCCACTTGTTCTAATCTCCCACTAATAGTCGACACTTCTCCCTTGATGGCTGCCAAGTCCCCTCTCACGGCCCCAAAGTCCGAATTTAACCTTTCAAGTGTCCGAGTAACGGCCTCAAGAGTGACCCTCATAGAGTCAAGTGCATTAGTATCCACGTTATGGGACGTGGCCCCTTCCATTGTCGAGGTATTATACTCTTTAGATCACCACACGCTTGAGTTCCACAAGTGTTGTAAATTGGCTAGTAACCGTGAATCCTTTAAGGTATGAGTAAGCTCTTATCCGGAGTGGATTCTTGTTTGAAGACTCAAAGAATTCTTGTAGGACTAGGACCAAAAACAACAACGTGTTCAAAAGATAAAAGCACTCAAGTAAACGTTGACACGAACAAACGAATTCAAAGGACTAATTGACAATCTAGTAGGAATGTACTAGTTTGTTAATTAGTTCTAGAATCAAGTAAGGAAACTAAGAATCAACAATTAGAAACTAGAAAATTATCCAAAGTTGAGCTTAGGGGTGACGTGGCAGCATGCAATTGGCCTTGGGCCCACACGGTTTGTATATATATAACTTATACGTATTTTTTTTTTTTTTTTTTTGTCACAAATCTGAAAATCAATATTCATACAACTTGTGAAGTATGACAATGTGTTTTGGAGGGAAAAATAATAGTCTTGTAGCCTTTTTCAACCTTTCAAACTCAAAGGGTTAGGTTTGACTAACTATTCCCACAAAACAAGGCTCCTTGAATTAAGGAAGAGTGGTTGGCCAACTATGAAGTGATGGGTGCAAGTCTTTCACCAACAACTTTATGACTTGTCTTGCAACTTGAACACCACAAGATGAACAAGATGAACAAGTTTAAAAAATGAACACCTTACAACTTTCATCAACTTCTTCAAGCACATAATACACAACCACCAATTTTTTTTTTCATCAACAACATACAACTTTCAACCACTTCAAGTCACCACAACAATGGTCAAGTTTTCAAGCTCAACTTTTAGATCTAGACACTTTAGTGTTGGTGAGAAAGAAACCAACACTAGAAACACACTAAACAAGCAAAATAACACCTAGATCTAAACATACAACAACATCCTCGGATTTGTCTTCAATGGACTGATTTCCGATTTTTTTTTTTTTTTTTTTTTTGTTTAATCCGAGAACAAGCCCAAGATGGGTTGTGTGGGAACACAACCGGTCTTGCTTTGATACCAAATGATACAAGATCAAGTATGTATCACAAGATTTCAGCAACACCAACAAGAAAACCCAACAAACACAAGATTAACAAGTAAGCAACAATGCTAGTGAATCGAAAGAGCCCCACACGGCTTCACTAGACTTCAAGATCTCAAAGACAACAACAACAAGATAATGAAAAGATAGATAACTTGACATATAATATTCAAGAGACTAAGAACCCTAACATCAAGAGAGGACCCTAAGACTATTGAATATAAACACCAAGCTCTTACTTGGACCAAGAGGAACTCAATGACCTCAAGACCCTAGTTTCTAGCCAAAACACAACACAAGCTTCCTTCTAGCAAGCTTGTGGCCGAATCTGCCTCTCAATGGAAGAGAGAGAGAAAGTGAAATATTACAAGTCTTTGTCTTGAAATTACAATGAGAAAACTAAGGCAAAATAATTCTAGGCTTGTCTATTTATATTACAAGCCAAATGAAAGACAAAAATGACCTTATGGGCCATGTGGAGCAGCCGGCCATGGAGTGTAAAAACATTACACTTCAAGGCCCATCTTCACACCTTAAAACATTTAGACCCTTAGGTGGTTCAATAACCAACTCACACACGGCCATTTGCATGAATACGGCTTGGAGTTTTTGTAACTCCCGGGCTTGACTTCGTGTGAATGGTCGGGTACTTGTTGGACAGCTTGTCCCACCCGTATCAATACCGGGGGTATGGAGAAAGGGGAAACCGACACCAAGAGAGAGATGTAGGCATCAACACCATCAAGTTGAGCCTACCCATCTTTAAAGGTGAAAGTGACCCCGAGGCCTACTTAGCTTGGGAATCGGCTTGTGACAAAGTTTTCCAAGTTAATGATATCACGGAAGAAAAGAAGGGTTGCTATGCTATAGCTCATTTTGAGGGTTATGCTAATACTTGGTGGGAGTACGTCAAGTGGTTTGGGAATGAATTAGTTGATGGGCAGCCACCACCTTGGTTTCAGTTAAGGTACTTAATGAGACAACGGTACCTTCCCGAGAGATATCTCCATGAGTTGCTTGCTAGATTGTACAACTTGCGTCAAGGAAACAAGAGTGTGATGGCGTACTTTGATGAGTTTCAGCAACTCATGTTGAAACTTGACCATCGTGGGGAACAAATCAGTCATAACGTCATCCGGTTCAAGTGTGGGTTGAACAAAGAGATCTCCACTCATTTAACACTCCACAAGTTTGATACCGTTGAAGGTATTTTCCAGGCGGCTCTTGAGATTGAAAGGGAGCTTAAAGAGAGGTCCTCGTTCAAGGCAAGGGGACAAGCCACCTCGGGCTGGCCCAAAAACAAGGACTAACCCGCCACTACAAGGCTGCCCAAGCCCAAAACAGTCCACAAAATTCCTCCAAAACCGAAAGCTCACAAGTATCCTAACCCAAAGGGATTCCAATGTTTCAAGTGCCAAGGTTGGGGACATAAGGCCAATGAATGTCCAAGCCGACGCAATGTGATCCTACGGGAAGGGAGATTGTATTACCTTGGTGAGGAGGTGGTCCCTGAAAAGGGAGAGGATGAGGCCGAGCCTCAAGATAGAGAGAAAACTGATAATGGACGACATGATGATGATGGTGATGATGGTGAAGATGTTTATCCGCAAGAAGGGGAGTGTGTGGTTCCAAACTTTGTAGTTAGACGCGTCATGATTAGGAAGGCAATCGATGACCCAAGCCAAAGGGAAAATCTATTCCATACTAAATGTCTTGTAAAGGGGAGTGTGTGCACCTTGGTGATTGATTGTGGTAGTTGTACAAATGTTGTTAGTAATGCTATGGTAAACTTCTTGAAGTTATCAACTACACCGCACACTAGTCCTTACAAGCTACAATGGTTGAATGAATATGGTGAATTAAAGGTCACAAGGCAATGTGTGATACGGTTTAAGGTGGGAAACTACCACGATGAAGTGCTTTGTGACGTGATACCAATGAAAGCATGTCACTTGTTGCTAGGTAGACCTTGGCAATATGATAGGTCTACCAAACACGATGGGAGGTCCAATGATATACACTTGAGAAGGATGGCCGAAAGGTTACACTTCATCCTCTTTCGCCTTCCCAAGTAAATGAGTGGCATCAAAGGATGAGAGAATTGAAGGAAAGGGGACAGCCATGTGAAAAAGAAAGAAGAAGAGGGGAACCCGTAGGTGGGGCAGTAGGCGTATCCGGGGCTGCCTCAACCTCAAAAGGGAAAGAGAACATGGTGATGTTGGTTAGAAGGAAGGAACTCTTCGTGGATCATGATGAGGACACGCCTATGTTACTTTTGGCTCATTGTTTTAATACTAACCCCACTAACTCTTCCATTTCTCCTTTGATTTCTTGTGTGTTGCAGGATTATGAAGATGTATTTCCTAAAGAACTTCCGCAAGGATTGCCCCCGCTTCGGGGAATTGAGCACCAAATTGACTTTGTGCCTGGATCACAATTGTAAAACCGGCCGGCTTATAGGAGCAACCCTACAGACACCAAAGAATTGCAACGTCAAGTTGAGGAACTCCTCAACAAAGTGTATACCAAGGAGAGCATGAGTCCGTGCGCGGTTCCGGTGCTACTAGTGCCAAAAAGGACGAAACATGGCGTATGCGTGTGGACTGCCGAGCCATCTACAAGATTACGATAAAATATCATCACCCTATCCCTCGGTTAGATGACATGCTAGATGAATTGAATGGTTCGTGTTTATTTTTCAAGATTGATTTACGAAGTGGCTATCACCAAATAGGAATGCAACCCGGTGATGAATGGAAAACCGCCTTCAAGACCAAATTTGGTCTCTATGAATGGATGGTTATGCCCTTCGGCCTAACAAAAGCTCCAAGTACTTTTATGAGGCTAATGAATCATGTGATGAGGCCGTTTATTGGAAAGTTTGTTGTTGTCTACTTTGATGATGTCTTGGTTTATAGAAAGTCTTTAGAAGAGCATGTGATGCATTTACAATGTGTGCTTGATGTCCTTAGAAAGAAAAAATTATATGCAAATCTGGAAAAATGCTCCTTTGGTGTTAATGAAGTTGTTTTCTTGGGTTTTGTTGTTAGTTCAAGAGGGGTCGAAGTGGATGAATCCAAGATAAAAGCTATCAAAAATTGGCCAACCCCACAAACCGTTGGAGAAGTAAGAAGCTTCCACGGGTTGGCTAGTTTTTATAGAAGGTTTGTCAAAGGATTTAGCACCATAGCCGCCCCCTTGACCGAGGTCATTCGGAAAGAACAACCCTTCAAGTGGGGTGACGAGCAAGCTAAGGCTTTTGAAGCCTTGAAAGCTATGCTCATCTCTGCGCCTTTGTTACAATTGCCTAACTTTAATAAGATGTTCAAAGTCGAGTGCGATGCGAGTAAAGTAGGCATAGGGGCTTTTTTGATGCAAGATTTGAAACCCATTGCTTATTTTAGTGAAAAGCTCAAAGGAGCAACTCCAAACTACTCCACGTATGATTTAGAGTTGTATGCCTTGATTAGAGCCTTGGCCACTTGGTGATGCAAGTATCAAGCCCTCAAGACCTTTTACAAGGAGCCAAGCCAAGGAACTTCAACAACTTCAAGCTTTGTTCATGCACTTGAATGTTTGTGAAGGTGTTGTAGATTCAGCCAAGAGAGGGAATGCTTTGATTTGTGAAGAAAGGACTTGAAGAGTCTATATTCTACAAGGGGCAAGATGGACTTTCACTTTAAAAACCAACACTCAAGGGGCGCCTCTTCTCTTTAGTTCATTAAGGGCAGTTTTGACATTTGGCATGTAATATTATAAATAGACCATTTTACTTCTCTTTTCATTAGATTTTGATGACATTGAAACTTACTCATATTTTGTAGCTTTAGTCTTGTAGTTGATAGTGTAGAATTCGAAAATTGGGTCTTTGACATTTGAAGTTAGGGTTTCACTTGTCTTGAATAATTTGGCAAGAAAGGTGTGCTTGAGGAAGAGTGATTCCGTTGGGTCACCTAAGAGGAAGGTTTGAATTTCAAGTATTCTTCTTCTTCATCTCCATTCTATGTGTTGTTTTTCTCTTTGTTTGGTTGTTGAAATTTGTATCTTAGTAACCATTTTCGTGTGTTCATAGCCTTTTGGCTATCACTTCGCAACACTACTTATGGCCTAAGGAGTTCGTGATCCGAATGGACCATGAATCCTTAAAGCATCTTCGGGCCCAAGACAAGCTTAACAAACGGCATGCCAAATGGATTGAGTTCCTTGAGACCTTCCCTTATGTTATCCAATACAAAAAGGGTAAGGACAATGTAGTAGCCGATGCTTTGTCTAGAAAACATGTTCTTGTGTCCACTTTGTCATCAAAATTGATGGGATTTGAGAGCTTAAGAGGATTTTATCCCAAGGACTCTCACTTTGCTCCTATCTTTAGGGAATGTGAATAATTGGGTAGGGACAAGTGGGATTCGACTAGGGGTTCGAATCCCTATGCCAAGTTTGATGGTTACTTATTTAAAGGTAGACGATTGTGTGTACCCTCTAGCTCTTGGAGAGAGTTGTTTGTGAGGGAAGTACATGATGGCGGTCTAATGGGTCATTTTGGGGTCGACAAGACCTTCAGAATATTGGAGGAGCAATTCTATTGGCACAAAATATGCAAGGATGTGGCTAGGGTTTGCGGCCAATGTGTAGAATGCAAGAGAGCCAAATTTCGACTCCTACCTCACGGGTTGTACACCCCGCTGCCCACCCCTCTACGTCCTTGGCTTGATATATCTATGGAATTCGTGTTGGGGCTGCCAAGGACTCGATGAGGTCGGGATAGTATCTTTGTTGTAGTCGATCGGTTTTCTAAAATTGCGCACTTTATTCCTTGCTCTAAATGTGATGACGCACCTAGCGTGGCCTCTTTATTTGTTGATAATGTTGTTAAATTGCAAGGTGTTTCGAGGACCATTATGAGTGATAGGAACTCTAAGTTCCTAAGTCACTTTTGGAAGTCCATGTGGGGTAGGCTTGGTACCAAGTTGTAGTTCTCTACGTCCTGCCACCCACAAACCAATGGCCAAACGGAAGTGGTAAATAGGACTTTGGGTGCTATGATACGTTCCATGGTTAAGGGAAAAGTGACTTCTTGGGAAGAGTACTTACCCTTGATTGAATTTGCTTATAACCGTGTCATACACTCAAGTACGGGAATGACTCCCTTTGAGTATGTATACGGCCTCAACCCCCTTACCCCTTTGGATTTAACGCCTTTGCCAAGTGATCTTATGATTAGCTTAGATGGAAGCAAGCGGGCAGATTCTATGAAGAAGTTACATGAGAAGGTGCGGCTTCAACTTGAGAAGAAAAACCAAGAGATTGCAAGGAGGGCCAACAAGGGGAGAAAGAAATTCATTCTTGAACCGGGAGATTAGGTGTGGGTGCATCTTCGAAAGGATCGGTTTCCATCTCAAAGAAAGTCCAAATTGATGTCGAGGGGTGATGGTCCATTCCAAGTACTTGAGAGAATCAATTACAACGCCCACAAGATTGACCTTCCATCGGAATATCAAGTGCACAACACTTTCAACGTTTGTGATCTTTCTCTCGTGGATGTGGTTGAAGATGACCAAATGCCGAATTTGAGGTCAAATTCCTCTCAGGATGGAGAGGATGATATGGGTGAGACAAGTTGTCCAACGAGTCCACGACCCTTCACACGAAGCCAAGCTCGGGAATTACAAAAACTCCAAGCCTTGTTTATGTAAATGGCCGTGTGTGAGTTGGTGACTGACCCATCTAATGATCTAAATGTTTTTAAGTGTGAAGAGGGACCTTGAAGTGTAATAAACTTACACTCCAAGGCCGTCCCATGGCTTAGGGACAAGCTGGTCATTTTTCCCTTGTAATATAAATAGATAACATTAGGGTTACTTGGGGTAGTTCTTCCATTATTATTTTGAAACATAAGACTTGTAATATTTTGGTTCTCTCTCTCTCTAAACCAGCCCACAAGAAGAGGGATACTTGTGTTGTATCTTGGCTAGAAACAAGGATCTTGAGGTCATAGAGTTCCTCTTGGTCCAAGTAAGAACTTGGTGTTAATATTCAATAGTCTTAGGGTCCTCTCTTGTTGTTAGAGTTCAAGAAGGAGAGATTTTAGAAGAAGATGAGCAAGTAGAGGAAGGAAATGAGGATGCTTGGCCTCAAGATGGAGAGTTTGAGGTTCCAAATTTTATGGTAAGACGAGTGATGATTAGTAAGGCCATAGATGACCCTAGTCAAAGGGAAAATCTATTCCACACTAAATGTCTTATCAAAGAGAATATATGCTCATTGGTCATCGATAGTGGAAGTTGTGCAAAATGTAGCTAGTGCCACCATGGTTAAGTTCTTGAGGTTACCCACAACCAAGCATTCCACACCGTACAAGCTCCAATGGTTAAACGAGTGTGGAGAATTAAAAGTGACTAGGCAAGTTGTGATCCAATTCAAGATTGGGAATTACCATGATGAAATACCATATGAAGTCATTCCCATGCAAGCACGTCATAATTTTCTTGGAAGACCATGGCAATACGATCGTTCAACCAAACATGATGGAAGAACCAATCGGTATTCTCTTGAGTTGAATGGTCGAAAGTTTACCCTCCACCCTCTTTTACCATCACAAGTGAATGAGGTACATCAAAGAATGAGGGAGTTGAAGGAGAAGGGTAGTAAAGAAGGGGGGAGGAACCCCATGAATAGGAAGAGTGATGAAGCAAAAGAGAGGAGAAAGTTAAAGGGAAAGACCCAAATGGTGATGTTGGCAAAAAACAAAGATTTGTTTGAGGAGGCTAATGATGAGGAGCCCATTGTCCTTTTAGCCCATACCTTTCATGCTAACCACTATACTTCCCCTATTCCCCATTCTATTTCTCTTGTTTTGCAGGAATTCGAAGATGTGTTTCCAAAGGAGCTACCACAATGGTTACCCCCACTTCGGAGAATTGAGCATCAAATAGACTTCATGCCGGGCTCATAATTTCCTAACAAGTCGGCTTATAGAAGTAACCCAACGGACACCAAAGAGCTCCAAAGACAAGTTGAGGAACTTCTCAACAAGGGATATATCAAAGAAAGCATGAGCCCATGTGCGGTTCCGGTACTATTGGTGCCAAACAAAGATGGGACTTGGTGATATGTTAGATGAATTGAATGGTTCTTGTGTGTTTTCAAAGATTGATCTTAGGAGTGGGTATCATCAAACTCAGATGAGTCCCGGTGATGAATGGAAAATCACCTTCAAGACCAAGTTTGGTCTCTATGAATGGATGGTTATGCCATTTGGACTCACCAACGCTTCTAGTACTTTTATGCAATTAATGAACCATGTGATGAAACCGTTTATAGGGAAGTTTGTTGTGGTATACTTTGATGATATCTTAGTCTATAGCAAGTCCATAGATGACCATGCTAAGCACTTGAAATATGTTTTTGATGTGCTTAGAAAGGAGCAATTGTTTGCTAATCTTAAGAAATGCTCCTTTTGTGTTAATGAGGCTGTCTTTTTGGGCTTTGTTGTAAGCTCCCGGGGTGTTGAAGTGGATGAATCCAAGATAGACTCTATAAGTAATTGGCCAACTCCACAATCCATTAGTGATGTGAGAAGTTTTCATGGATTGGCTAGATTCTATAGAAGGTTTGTTAAAGGGTTTAGCACCATAGCCGCCCCATTAACCGAGGTAATCCTAAAAGATAAGCCCTTTAAGTGGGGAGACGAGCAAGCGAAGGCATTTGAAACTTTGAAAACAATGCTTTGCTCTGCCCCTTTGATGCAATTACCGAACTTTGGAAAAATGATTGAAGTCGAATGTGATGCTAGTAAGGTAGGCATTGGGGCCGTCTTAATGCAAGACCAAAAGCCCATTGCATAATTTAGTGAGAAGCTCAAAGGAGCAACCTTGAACTACTCTACGTATGATCTTGAGTTGTATGCCTTGATTAGAGATTTGGGCAATTGGCAACACTACTTGTGGCCTAAGGAATTTGTGATTCGAACCGACCATGAATCTTTGAAACACCTTAGGGCCCAAGACAAATTGAACAAACGGCATGCCAAGTGGATTGAATTCTTAGAAACTTTCCCTTATGTAATCCAATACAAAAAGGGGAAGGAGAACGTTATGGCCGATGCCTTGTCCCGAAAACATGTGTTACTTAGTACTTTGTCTTCTAAATTGATTGGGTTTGAATACTTGAAGACATTGTATCCCGAGCTCAAATCTTTAAGGATTGTGAGGAATGGGAAAGGGAAAAATGGCTTAGGGATAGAACTTCTATACCCTACTCAAAATTTGATGGATTCCTATTCAAAGGAAAGAGATTGTGTTTTCCCTCTAGCTCTTGGAGAGAGTTGTTTATAAGAGAGGCACATGATGGCGGTATGATAGGTCACTTTGGAATTGACAAGACCCTTGGAATCCTAGAGGAACAATTCTATTGGCCCAAAATGCGTCATGATGTTACAAGAATTTGTGATCAATGTATGGATTGTAGAAGTGCGAAGTCACGACTTCTCCCTCAAGGGTTATATACCCCACTTCCCACTCCCCTCCACCCATGGCTTGACATATCCATGGATTTTGTATTGGGACTGCCTAGGACAAGGAGGGGAAGAGATAGTATCTTTGTTGTGATTGATCGGTTCTCAAAAATGGCTCATCTTATTTCGTGTCACAAGTGTGATAATGCCTCCTGATACAAGAAAGAGAGGCGGAAGACTTTAAGAACAAAGAAAACAAAGAAACAAGATAAACAAAAGATAAAGGGATAGGAAGGTAGACACAAAAGTGGAATCAAAGGCAACCAATTCTATAAAAATAAAAGACCTCCTTCAAATATTCAAATAAGCACCTAAACCTATGAGAAAGACCTCAAGGGAATTAGATTCCTAAGCAACCCTCCTTTCTAAACTTGAAACAATCAAAAGCTTCAACAAGCTCTCAAACTCTCAAAAAAGTATTTAATATTCAATATTCATCAAGATAATCTAACCCTAAAATGAGTTATTCCCCCTTATTTATAGCCTACACTTATAATTACAAAAATACCCTTAATGAAATAAGGGTCATCTTTAGCACGAGGCTTGAATATCAAGAATAGCCACTTTACGTCTATAGCCTCTTTCTCCCCTTTTCGGCTTTCTTTCTTGTACTTCCTTTTTAGCATATTCTCGAGCTTCAACTCTTCATTCCATGATATTGATGAGGCTCGGCTTGCACCATTCTCCCTTTCTTGAAAAGGATTTGTCCTCGAATCCAAACCTAGCAAAACTATAGGGAAAACAAGCAACAACAAGATCCTCATGGCAGGAGGGTTAGTGTTAGCAATAACAACTCTATCACCATGCCAAGTGTGCATGCATATAACATATAACCAAGCATCAAAATGAGCCACAAAGGGTTTATAACCCAATAAAACAAGAGATACTTGGCTACATAGAAAACATGGACAAAGGGGTGAATCAAAAGAACCATGGTGTTTAGGCAACCACATATGTAAGTCCACAATGGTTGTACATTTAGACAAGCACAAATCCTCTTTTAAGTCAAGTAACACATGATAGTCCACATAAGTTGGCAAACCTATCTCATTCAAGCCCATAAGATCAAGTAATAACACCAAGTAATAATCACACGAAAGAAAAGAAATGCTACTACTATACTTATCACCATACAAGCCAACAACCTCACTCATACCAAGCGTGCCTTTACAACCAAGTATTACATCATAATGACAACCATCACCGAGATCAAATGGAAAAAGATAACATAAAATAGGGTCAAAGAAACACCCATTTGCCCGGTTGTTACTCCTATCAACATACCATATCTATCCATACAAACATGAGTATCATCATATGCAAATACATAGTAAAGAAAGGTGTCTCGCAAAACAACTTCATCCAAGGTGTCCTCATATGTAAGATCACAATTAGACTCAAAATCATTGATCATACCATCAAAAATTGGGACACACAAAGATGAAGGAGTAGTGAAAAAGCAAATACCATCTTCCTCCTCATCACAACCCTTCCCCATAAGAGTACTCTCATCTTCTAAGAAGAAATTTCCATCCTTAGGAGGAATGTCTCCACACCATAATGGGTTATCATAAAGAGTATAGCCCTTAAGAACTATACTACTATCAAGGTTCACACCACTGGGCACTTTACTAGGAGTGATCTCATCATTTTCAAACAAGATATTATACTTAAAGAGAGAATGATCAATCCAAGAAGAAGAATTAAAACATGCAATTTCACTCTCAAAAAGACAATTATCATTGTTCAAAGTACTTTCAAGCACATGAGTTCTATGAGCAAAACAAGCAATAGGATCTTCAATAAAAGATATGCTCAAAGAGGATCCTACTCAATTGATCAACTTCATCAATATTACCACTAACTTGACGCTCAATAAGAACATCACAAGATCCCTCAAGTAGTGTACTACACGCAAAAGCTAGTTGATCAATACCAATATCACTTGATAATGAACTATCATTCAAAACACATGTATCAACACTAGGTGGACACAAATTGATCTTACTAGAAGAATCAATTCGGTCATCAATAGGATCAACTAGTGTATCCACATTCTCAACAAGCACATTATCAAAACATGACAAAGAATCACATGACAATGTACTATCATTCAAGTCACAAGTGTCAACACTAGGTGGACACAAATCGATCTCACAAGAAGAATCAATTCGGTCATCAGTGGCAAAGAATTATTAAGTTCACATAAAGACAAGCTATCACTCACACTATCATTCATTTGAAAATTCAAAAGTGTCAAGAATCCCCTCAATGCATTGGTACACTCTTCAAGTCCTTGATGAGGATTAGGGAAAGTTGGTGGAAAGATAAGTTGCAATCAATTAATTCGAGTACTCATTAAATGTCCAATTTTCTGAAATGGGTCACTTTTGGGCCCATTAAATGTAATAAAAGGCCCAAGGCTATAAATACTAGTTTCCTTTTCATTTTCCTTAGATTTTTGATGATATTGATATTGTGAGACTCCTTATGGAGCATGAGTGTAGCTTGGAAAAGTTTAGGTTGACTTTTGCCTAGAAACGGTGGTTGCGAGGGCGTTACGATTCCCTCGTGGTCGTTCGTATGAGTTAGGTGCTTTCGTTGGATTAATCTATCGAGGTTTTTGGATTCAATATGTCCTTAAGTTTCATTGGATTTCCTTGTTTATGTCTATCTTTCTATCTATATCTATCTATCCTTTATTTTTCGCATTTCAATTCTATCGTTTCTTTGAGTTTTTGTGTTTGATTTTAACTTCCGTATTTTGGGGGTTATCACTAGCACACATTTCAAGTAACTACACTTAATCATTTTCAAGTCACTACACTTAACCATTTTCCAGTTACTAATTCACATTTCAAGTCACTACACATAACCATTTTCAAGTAACTAGTACACACCTCAAGTAACTACACTTATCCATATTCAAGTCTAACACATTTCAAGTAACTACACTTAATCATTTTCAAGTCACTAGATTCCATTTTCAAACACTATACTTCACCATTTTTGTCACGCCTCAATCCCATGGGGGCGAACAGGCACCCGTAGCCGTAAGGACCCGAGAGAACCAACCTTTGATCATATACTTCTTATGCATGTAATTAAGTTAACAAATGTGCTGCAGTGTATTGACATGATGTATCGATAAAGTAAACCAAGTACGTAAATACAAAATAGGTATACAGGACTTGGTCATTGGGGCCACAACTTCTAAAAGACAAGACACTACCATGCTTAACTTTACAATGTCTATAAAGCCTCTAAAAGATACAAAGACTTAGTTAAGGTCGGGACATGTCCCCGCCTTACACATAACCACTACATAATACCAAAAATATATAAAACTGACTCGGAAAGCCCCGAATCAACTTGGAGCTCACCAATAGCCTTTAGATGTCCTGTACTCCTACTGGAGAGATCTACTAGCCCCTGTGCCTACAGTATGAAAGGTAGGTCCCCCAAGAGGGACGTCAGTACGAAAGAATGTACTGAGTATATAAGGCTAAAATCAACTGTACATAATCCAAAAGTTTAAGTGACATCAAGTACAAGTGTATAGATAATGTTAATAACCCACCTTAGCTGGTATCTGGGGAACCACGTACATTACATTCTTTACTTTCCTTTTTCCTTCTTTCCTTTATAATCTTTAATAAGCCATGGAGTACAAATGACCAATTGATCAGTGGTAAACAAATCGGGATCAGCCCATGCTAGGCTTATGCCCCTGAGCTGCCACCCATATATATAAACAAATAGGGATCGGCCCATGCTAGGCTTACGCCCATGAGCTGCCACCCGAATATAACCAGATTTATTGTACTTAATTTATTTAATCTTTGAGATTGTTACGTTGGTGGTTATAACATTCTTGGACTTTGGATTAACAGTGCCCTAGTAATAAGCACGTGAATAAAAACTTGATGTAATTGCCATAAAGTAAAGAATACTTGTACACAATTGAAATGCTTAGGAGACAAACTAATAGATAGATCCTAGTTGACTAAGATGGGAATACCAGAAATTGGTTAGTGAAGGTAGACATGCCAACTCGACAATAAACATATATTGAGGTACGTTAAGACATTTCGGAATGGAAACAAGGTCGTTAACTACGTGGATATTATATGCTGCCAAAGGATACGAAAAAGAGTAACTTTACATACCTTATCTTCCCCCATGTGCCTATAACAATTCAGCTCTTCCTTTAAGTATTACTCTACAATTTAAGTACATAATGGAACTAACATTAAAAGCTAATTACATTACAAGTTTACAAAATGGTAATTAGTTACTTAACGGGAAGTAAAAACCGTCCAACTTCCTAAACATGTGGTGTATCACTCCCCCCTTCTTTATACTGCCATATAACCTTATTCCACCTCCTTACACTAACTTACTACCTCACAACAACAATACCACCAAAACAGTCCACAAACCAACACAAATGTTACAAACCGATAGGATTTCCTACCAAGTTCATACTTCACATTACCACCTCAATGCAACTCCACATATTTATTCAATCAAGACACCTAAATGCCTTCCACAACAACATACCAAAAACAATCCACAACGGTTTCAGAATTCACTTTAACATAACAAGAGAGTATTCTCTTTTCACTACACCAAACCTTCCATATATAAACACGTATAAACATTTCCACCAAGCTATACATAAAGAGGAAAGAATTAGGGGCAGGACCACTCCCTAACCTACTAAAATTTCATCCCTCCAACTTAATTTCTTTAAGACCTTAAGCTCCTTTACAAGTTTAAACCACAAGGAAGGTAAATCCTTTAAAACTAAACACAAGTGGACTGCCACCAAAAAAAGGGACTGCCCTATACCTCTTAAACATAACCAACATGATTTCCACAACCTTTTATACATATATTACATTAAGCTATAATGGTAAACACTTATCAAGTTGTCTTACAAAGTGGAGGATTTGTCCCTAGGGGAAATTTGGGACAGCTAGTGTGATGTCCAGCCACATATTGGTCAAACATAGTCCAAGTATGTGATGCACCTACTTGGCTCTTTAAGCTGCTCAAAAATTTAGATCACATCATATTGGGCCTTAGAAAAATTTAGGTATTGGGCTGGTCATCCTTCCCTTTAATTTGGGCCTCAAATGAGTCCATTAATATGCCTCAGTTTGGTCCAATAGTCTAAGTAGGTGATGCTTAGGTATTGGGCTGGTCATCTTTCCATTTTATGTACTTAGTTTTGGGCTTCAATTGAGTCCATATACATATATCCAAATGCAGCCCAATAGCTTAAGTAGGTAATACGCCTACTATCTTAATTAAGTCACGGAAGCACCTCGCTTATGTTCTCCCCTTTTTTCAACGTCTTAATCCTTCTACCTTAATCCACCACTTAACTTTAACTTTACGCTTAAATACAACCTCATTATCTCAATTTTAAATACTTTTATCCATGCTAGGTTGGTCGTATAAGTTTTGAAAATGTACGGGGTGTTATAACTTTGCATAAAAAAATATATCTAGTCCATTACCTACTACCACAAGTCCGTACCAAGTTCTATATAAGTAAGAGTAGTGTCTATAGAATATGGGGTGTTACATCCTTCCCCCTTAGAAACATTCGTCCTTGAATGTTAATATCATCACTACTCAGCCGAAACAAGTTCGAGCCTAAGTTTAATCTTTATGCTATCACATAATACTTATATATATACTTACTTGTATTGCTCCAATTCAGCATCTAAGGCTTCCTCTTCGGATCCAAATAATTGAGGATACTTAGATTTCATCATTTCCTCAGCTTCCCATGTGATCTCTTCTACCTGCTGATTCCTCCAAAGTACTTTTATGGAAGCTACTTCTTTATTTCTTAACTTCTTAACTTGTCAATCCATAATAGCAATAGGTACTTCTTCATAGGTGAGATCTTCCGTAACTTGTACATCTTCAGTAGGAGTAATATGAGATGGATCTCTATGCACTTTCGAAGCATTTAGACGTGGAACACTGGATGAACTGTGGAGAGTTCTTGGGGTAGTTCTAATAGTCGAAAAACTACAGAAGCTAGAAATCAACTACGAAAACAAAGGATAATCAAAAGATAGATAATTAAATTAGACACAAGAAGAGAAATAATCAAGAACAATAGGATATATTAAATCCTAAGACCCCTAATTACATTCATCAAGTAACACCTAATTTCTACCGTGACCAAGAGGGAATCGAGACACCCTTGGAACCACACGTTTCTAAGACAAACGCCAACAAAGCTCTCCAAACTCTCTCTTAAGAGAAGTGTTCATCAATAATCAAAAAATAACTAATGAAAATAAGGTGTGTTTTGGGTATTTATACCCATGGGTCATTTATTACATCCTTGGCCTAAAAAAAGTGACCCATTACTTTAAAATCAGTTTTGGCAACCGAGATAGGCCACCTGCCCACACAGGTCAGGGCCGCAGGTGCCACTGCTCGGCACCTGCGTGTGCATATGGCTCACCCTTTTTCTCCCATCTAAGTTAATCGCAGCATCACTAGACAAAGGAGTGAGATCTAAGGGGGTTAGGGGGTTAATACCATAAACACATTCAAAAGGAGTCATACCAATAGTCGAGTGAATAACACGATTGTAGGCAAATTCAACTAGGGGTAAGTGATCCTCCCAATAGGCCATTTTCAAGTTGACAAGGCAAAACCCTTTTCTGATTGCAAAAATAGACAGTTTTACACATAGTGAACTGTCCAACACTTTGCCAACATAACCAACATGATTTATACACTATCTTAAGCATATCATATATTAAACCATGAGAATAAATACTTACCAAAGCTTGCAAAGAGTGATCTTGTCCAAAGGGATGAAGGCTTAGGGTTTGAGTTTAGATAAGAAATATCTTGTGGAAATTTCTAGTTATGCATGTGTGTATAAACGAATAAAAATCTGATTTTTCCCATCTTACATAGTCCCTTTAAATAGCCTCTTTTAATGGTCATCCTTAGCCAATACACCACATTAAATGAGGGGCTTACTTGGTCAACTTGAAGAATGGGTCAAATTCCATTTGGGCCATGCCTTCTTATGATCTTGTGCCTCATTTGAGCCCAATGGCACAAGATTTATTTAAGCCCACCAAATAAATGCATAATTCACCAATTTTTTCATGTTTAAATGATTCTATAAATGTTAAGGTGACTCATGGGTTCGGGCATGTATGGGGTGTTACATTCTTCCCCCTTTAGAAATATTCGTCCTCGAATGTTAGTGACATTATTCAAGTTAAAACAAATGCAAGTCTAGGATCATTCTTCATGTTATCATATATATACTTAATGCTTATAAATACTTACTTATCATTGTTCCGATCTCGTATCTTGAACTTGTTCTTCCCTTTGAAACAAATGAGGGTACTTGGACTTCATCATTTCTTCAGCTTCCCATATGATCTCTTCTATTTGCTGATTTCTCCAAAGTACCTTTACGGAAGCTATGTCTTTATTCCTCAACCTCTTCAGTTGTCTATCCAGAATGGCAATAGGTATCTCCTCATAGGTAAGATCCTCCATAACTTGCACATCTTCAATGGAGTAAAACGAGATGGATCTCCTATGCACTTTCGAAGCATTGAAACACGAAATACTGGATGAACTGTGGAGAGTTCTTGGGGTAGTGCCAACTCATACGCAACTTGCCCAAATCTTCTAATAATTTCATATGGGCCTATATAACGTGGACTCAATTTTCCTTTCTTTCTGAATCGCATTACCCCTTTCATCGGTGACACCTTCAAAAATACCCAATCACCTATGGCGAATTCGAGCCCTCTTCTTATAACATCAGCATATGACTTATGTCGACTTTGGGCCATTTGTAGCCACTGTTGGATCACTTTAACTTTTTCCATAGCTTGATGAAAAAGATCTGGCCCAAGTAAAGCAGTTTCACCCGCTTCAAACCATCCGATTGGTGATCTACATTTCCTTCCATACAAAGCTTCATAACGTGCCATTTTGATACTTGAATGATAGCTATTGTTGTAGGCAAATTCAATAAGAGGCAAATGGTCATCCCAACTGCCTTGAAAATCTAACGTACAAGCTCGTAGCATATCTTCAAGTGTTTGGATAGTACGTTCTGCTTGTCCATCTGTCTGACGATGGAAAGCCGTACTCAAATTCACCTGTGTACCCAAACTCTGCTGAAAAGATCTCCAGAAATGCGTAGTAACCTGAGCTCCCCTGTCTGATATAATGGAGATCGAAATCCCATGTTATTGCACTATTTCTTTAACATACAATCTTGCATAATCTTCAGCTGTATAGGTGGTCTTGACAGGTAAGAAATGCGCTGACTTGGTAAGCCTGTCAACTATGACCCATATGGAATCAAATTTCCACAGTGTACGAGGCAAACCTGTGATGAAGTCCATATTAATCATGTCCCATTTCTAGATTGGAAGATATACATTGAATGTAACCCCTAGGATTCTGATGCTCCACTTTAATTCGTTGACAGTTTGGGCATTGAGCTACAAATGCTGCAATGTTCTTCTTCATATTTCCCCACTAATACACTTCTTTTAAATCATGGTACATTTTTGATGCAAGCCGAACTTCATAAATACCATGGAATGAAGAATTGAAGCTCAAGAATATGCTTAAGTGAAGTAAAAGGAAGAAAGGTAAAAAAAAAAGGCTATGGATGCAAAAGTGGCTATTCTTGACATTAAAGCCTCATGCTAAAGAAGACCCTTATTTCATTAAGGGTATTTTTGTAATTACTAGTTTAGGCTATAAATAAGAAAGAATAACTCATTTTAGAGATAGATTATTTTGATATGATATTTTGATGTGTGAAAACTCTTGTGAGAGTTTAGGCTAAGGCCTTGGTTGCTAAACAATGTTGATGGGATTGCTTGCTTGAGGATATCATTCCTCTTGAGGGTGTCTCGATAGTATAGGTGCTTGTTTGGATTCTTAATAGGAGGTCTTGGTTTTCGTATAGCCATGGTTGCCTACTAGATCTCATGCTTGTGTCTTGCTTTCATAGGTTTTGATGTTTATCTTGAATATTAAGGAAGTCTTTACTTTAATATAGTATTGGTTGCCTTGATTTCAATTTGTGTCTCAACCTTTCTATCCTTTTATCTTTAATTTCGTGTTCTTAGATTTTAGGGTTTCTTATCATTTTTCGCATGTTCCATCTCGTATCATTTGGTATCAGAGCTTGGATTGGGTTTGTTTCTACAAACCTAAGTCTTGGGGTTTGGTATTTTCTCAAAAAAAAAAAAGAAAAAAATTGTTTAAAAAAAAAAATCCAAAATGTTTTTGTTTTGATTTGTTATTTTTGAAACTAGATCTTGATTTCCTAGTATCTTGTGAGTCTAGATCTCAACTTTCGTTCAATTCGGAGTTGTAGAATTGAAGATACCATTAAAGGGTTTTGAGCTTTTGAAACTTTGTGGATTTTGAAAAGTGGGTTTATTTTTGGCTTTATTTTGAAAGCTAAAAATTAGTGGGGTTTGTTCGTGGCATTGAAAGGAACACGTGGGCGAAAATTTCATTGAATTTGGAGCAAAAACGAAGAAGTTATGAGCATTTGAAGATTGAAGTTTTTTCTTGTGTTCTTGAGCATCTTCATATTGTTCTTAAAGAAGAAGGTAGAAAAAGTATACTTTGATCCAAAAATTTTGAGGTCAAAGTTGGTCAAAGTGTAGATCCACTATTTTTTTATTTTTTTTTGAGAAAATACCAAACCCCAAGACTTAGGTTTGTAGAAACAAACCCAATCCAAGCTCTGATACCAAATGATACGAGATGGAACATGCGAAAAATGATAAGAAACCCTAAAATCTAAGAACACAAAATTAAAGATAGGATAGAAAGGTTGAGACACAAATTGAAATCAAGACAACCAATATTATATTAAAGTAAAGACCTCCTTAATATTTCAAGATAAACATTTAAACCTATGAAGCAAGACACAAGCATGAGATTTAATAGGCAACCATGGCTATACGAAAACCAAGACCTCCTATTAAGAATCTAAACAAGCACCTATACTATCGAGACACCCTCAATGATACAATATCAAACCCGCAACACAAGATTTCAGCAACAACAACAAGATGAACAACTATCACAAGAACAACAAGTTGAACAACAAGTGCTAGTGAATCGAAAGAGCCCCACACGGCTTCACTAGACTTCAAGATTTACAAACACAAGCTTAACAAGATTACAAAAAAAGGATAGATAGCTTGACATACGAGATTACAAGAAGAAGGAACCAAACCGTGTATCAAACGATAAGACCCCTAAGACCCGCAATAACAACACCAAACTCTTATGGTGACCGCTAAGGGAATCAACTCCGCCTTACAACCACCGTTTCTAAGCAAGGATCAATAATGGCTTTTCCAAGCCCTACACTACTTGGCCTTTCCAAGCCCTACACTACATTCTCAAAGAGAGAAGAAGAAGTCTTTCAAATATCCATCATGAACTAACTAGAAAATAAGACGAATGAAGCCTATTTATAACTATTACATCAAATGACCAAACTACCCTTAATGAAAAGAGGCTCCTATGGAGTGTAAAGAAAAGGCACAAAAAGACCAAAACACCCTTAATGGCGGTCATGGAGTGTAAGGACTCCTTCTTCACACTTCAACCCTTGCAATTCTTTGGAGCCTCGGGTAGTCATCAAGGCAAGCCTCCAAGCAACACCTTCCCCACACGAATTTGCTTTATTATGTGTCCAAAATGACTTCATGACTTCCCCATGCATACTCTCGGGCCTTCAAGGTGTCCAAAATCAGATTCTCTACGTGTTGGCCACGAATGATGGCATCAAAAGTTATGATGGCCATTTGTCTTGTATCACTCAAGAGGAATGATATTCTCAAGCAAGCAATCCCATCAACATTGTTTAGAAACCAAGGCCTTAGCCTAAACTCTCACAAGAGTTTTCACACATCAAAATATCATATCAAAATAATCTATCTCTAGTAATTACAAAAATACCCTTAATGAAATAAGGGTCTTCTTTAGCATGAGGCTTTAATGTCAAGAATAGCCACTTTTGCATCTATAGCCTCTTTCTTCTTCTTTTTTTTTTTACCTTTCTTCCTTGTACTTCCACTTAAGCATATTCTTGAGCTTCAATTCTTCATTCCATGGTATTGATGAAGCTCGGCTTGCATTATTCTCCCTTTCTTGAAAAGGATTTGTCCTCAAATCCAAACCTAGCAAAACCATAGGGGAAACAAGTAACAAGAAGATCCTCATGGCAGCCTTGAATTCCTTGTGGTCCCTTCTATTTTTGTCCTTTCCTCTTTTGGAATATTCCCCTTTTGTACTAACCTTATCATTCGTTCTCTTGGAATTTTGGAATATTCCTTGGCATAAACAAGTACACCTCCTTTTTTCTTTCACTCCTTTTGGATCAAACACACCCCCTTTTTGAATATTCTTCTTCAACAAGATATGAAGAACATGAAGAACACAAGAACATTCAAATTTTGACCCTCAAGCAAACGAACTCGGACTTTGATGAAATTCAAAACCGAAGATCCTTTCAAGCTTTCGAACAAACTCCAAACATTTTTAAGACCAAAAACTCAACCAATAATTTCAGATTTGAGAACCCACTTCAAATTTTCTTCAAACTCAAGCTCCAATAATGGTAGAATACTCAAATCAACCCGGAATTAGCTCAAATTTTAGATATCGACTCAAATAGTACTAGGGAACAAGATTCTAGTACTAGAAACACAAAAAGACTCAAAAATCATAAACTCAAAAATCTCAAAAATTCAAAAACATTTTTTTTTTTTGTGATTTTCAAGATAACAATCCCAAGACTAGAATCGTGGGGACAATTCTAAGCTCGGCTATGATACCAAATGATACGGGTGGGACAAGCTGTCCAACAAGTCCACGACCATTCACAAGAAGCCAAGCTTGGGAATTACAAAAACTCCAAGCCTTGTTCATGCAAATGGCCGTGAAGAGGGACTGATCCATCTAATGATTTAAATGTTTTTATGTGTGAAGAGGGACCTTGAAGTGTAATAAACTTACACTCCAAGGCTGCCCTATGGCAAGGGTAAGCTGGTCATTTTCCTTTCCCTTTGGGGTGTAATATAAATAGACAATATTAGGGTTATTTTGAGTAGTTCTTCCATTATCATTTTGAACATAACACTTGTAATATTTTGGATCTCTCTCTCTCTCTCTCTTCCAGCTCACAAGAGAGGAATACTTGTGTTGTATCTTGGCTAGAAACAAGGATCTTGAGGTCATAGGGTTCCTCTTGGTCCAAGTAAGAACTTGGTGTAACATATTCAATAGTCTTAGGGTCCTCTCTTGTTGTTAGGGTTCTTAGACTCTTGAATCTTTTATGTCAAGTTACTATCTTCTTGTGATCTTGTTAAGGTTGTATTTGTAATCTTGAAGTCTAGTGAAGCCGTGTGGGGCTCTTTCGATTCACTAGCACTTGTTGTTCAACTTGCTGATTTTTGTGTTAGTTGTTCTTGTTGTTGATTGTTGGAACTTTTTTGTTGTGTACTTGATAGTGTATCATTTGGTATCAGAGCAAGGCTGGTTGTGTCCCTACACTACCAATCTTGGGCTATCTCGATTTAAAAAAAAAAAAAAAAAAAAGAGAGAAATCTGTCCGTCTTGTTGTCTCAACCGAGATTGGTGTTTGTGTGTTTAGATCTAGGTGTTATTTTTCTTGTTTAGTGTGTTTATAGTGTTGGTTTCTTTCTCACCAACACTAAAGTGTCTAGATCTAAAGTTGAGCTTATAATATTGACCATTGTTGTGGTGACTTGAAATTGGACCGTAGGTTGTACCTTGTTGATGACCATTGGTGGTTTTTGTGTTATGTTCTTGAAGAAGTTGATATTGTGTTCTTGAAGGTTGTTGTTGTGTTCATCTTGTTCTTCATCTATTCTTACAACTTAAGACAACAAAAGTGTAAAATAGATCCAAAAGGTTGTAAGACAAAAGTTATAAAGTTGTTGGTGAGAAGACTTGCACACATCACTTCCTAGACTTGACAACCACTTTTCCTTAAATCACGGAACCTTGCTTTGTGGGATTAGTATAGTCAAATCTTACCTTTTTGAGTTTGAAAAGTTAAAAAAAGAGTACAAGACTTTCCCTCCAAACCCATTGTCATCCATGACAAGTTGTGTGAATATTGAAATTTCAGATTTGTGACAAAAAAAAAATCGTGTGGGACCAAAACCAATTACATGCTGCCACATCACTAATAAGCTCAAATTTGGATACTCTTTTTTTCTAGTTTCTAATGGTTGATTCTTGGTTTCCTTACTTGGTTCTAGAACTAAATAACAAACTAGTACATTCCTACTAGGTTGTCAATTAGTCCTTTGAATCCGTTGTTCGTGTCAATGATTACTTGGGTGCTTTTATCTTTTGAATACGTTGCTACTTCTTGGTTCTAGTCCGACGAGAATTCTTTGAGTCTTCAAATAAAAATCCACTCCGGATAAGAGCTTACTCATACCTTAAAGGATTCACGGGTTACTAGCCAATCTACAACACTTGTGGAACTCAAGTGTGAGGTGATCCAAAGAGTGTAATACCTTGACAATGGAAGGGACCACGTCCTAAAATGTGGATACTAATGCACTTGACTCTATGAGGGTCACTCTTGAGGCCGTTACTCGAACGCTTGAAAGGTTGAATACGAACTTTGGAGCTGTGAGAGGGGATTTGGCAGCAATAAAGGGAGATGTGTCGGCTATTAGTGGGAGATTAGAGCAAGTGGAAAGTCAAAGGAACTCTCGGCCTTCTACTCCCGAAACATTGCACCAAATGCTAAATACACCCCAAGCTCCACTAAATGTCGCAAGCCAAACTAATCCTTTCCCTCTAAATCGTGACCCCACTAGACCCATACAAACTCCTCAAGTTCCACAAGAGGGATTTGGACGTCAAGTACCTCCGCCAAATTCGAACCCTCCATTCCAAGCTCCATTAAACCAAAGACCACCACCTCCACAAAACCCAATTCCTCCAAATCAATTCCAAAATGGCCAAAATCGTCCAACCCACTTTGAGGAATATGGTAGAGAGGAATATGAAGGATATGGAGCCTTTGATGATGCTTACATGAGGGAGGAGGAGATGAGAGGGGGTCGTGGAGATCCAAGGAGATACCGAGGGTATGGAGAAAGGGGAAACCGATACCAAGAGAGAGATGTGGGCATCAACACCATCAAGTTGAGCCTACCCATCTTTAAAGGTGAAAGTGACCCCGAGGCCTACTTAGCTTGGGAATCAGCTTGTGACAAAGTATTCCAAGTTAATGATATCTCGGAAGAAAAGAAAGGTTGTTTGTTATGCTATAGCTCATTTTGAGGGTTATGCCAACACTTGGTGGGAGTACGTCAAGCGGTTGGTAATGAAGTAGTTGATGGGCAGCCACCACCTTGGTTTCGGTTGAGGTACTTGATGAGGCAACGGTACCTTCCCGAGAGATATCGCCATGAGTTGCTTGCTAGATTGTACAACTTGCGTCAAGGTAACAAGAGTGTGATGGCGTATTTTGATGAGTTTCAACAACTCATGTTGAAACTTGATCATCGTGGGGAACAAATTAGTCATGACATCATCCGGTTCAAGTGTGGGTTGAACAAAGAGATCTCCACTCATTTAACACTTCACAAGTTTGATACCGTTGAGGGTATTTTCCAGGCGGCTCTTGAGATTGAAAGGGAACTTAAAGATAGGTCGTCGTTTAAGGAAAGGGGACAAGCCACCTCGGGCTGGCCCAAAAACAAGGACCAACCTGCCACTACAAGGCTGCCCGAGCCCAAAACAGACCACAAAATTCCTCCAAAACCTCTGTTCACAAGTATCCTAACCCAAAAGGATTCCAATGTTTCAAGTGCCAAGGTTGGGGACATAAAGCCAATGAATGTCCAAACCGACGCAAAGTGATCCTACGGGAAGGGAGATTGTATTAACCTTGGTGAGAAGGTGGGTCTTGAAAAGGGAGAAGATGAGGCCGAGCCTCAAGATGGAGAGGAACCCGCTGATGGACCACATGATGATAATGGTGATGATGGTGAAGATGTTTATCCGCAAGTAGGGGAGTGTGTGGTTCCAAACTTTGTGGTTAGGTGCGTCATGATTAGTAAGGCAATCGATGACCCCAAGTCAAAGGGAAAATCTATTCCATACTAAATGTCTTGTAAAGGGGAGTGTGTACTACACCTTGGTGATCGATAGTGGTAGTTGTGCAAATGTTGTCAGTGTTGCTATGGTAAACTTTTTGAAGTTGCCAACTACACCGCACACTAGTCCTTACAAGTTACAATGGTTGAATGAATGTGGTGAATTAAAGGTCACAAGGCAATGTGTGATACGGTTTAAGGTGGGAAACTACCACGATGAAGTGCTTTGTGACGTGATACCCATGCAAGCATGTCACTTGTTGTTAGGAAGACCTTGGCAGTATGATAGGTCTACCAAACACGATGGGAGGTCCAATCGATATACACTTGAGAAGGATGGCCGAAAGGTTACACTTCATCCTGTTTCACCTTCCCAAGTGAATGAGTGGCATCAAAGGATGATAGAATTGAAGGAAAAAGGACAGAAATCTGAAAAGGGGGAAAAAAGAGGGGATCCCGTAGGTGGGGCAGTAGGGGCATCCGAGGCTGCCTCAACATCAAAAGAAACGGAAAACATGGTGATGTTGGTTAGGAAGAAGGAACTCTTCGTGGATCATGATGAGGACACGCCTATGTTACTTTTGGCTCATTGTTTTAATACTAACCCCACTAATTCTTTCCTTTCCCTTTTGATTTCTTGTGTGTTGCAGGATTATGAAGATGTATTTCCTAAAGAACTTCCGCAAGGATTGCCCCTGCTTCGGGGAATTGAGCACCAAATTGACTTTGTGCCGGGATCACAATTGCCAAACAAGTCGGCTTATAGGAGCAACCCTACGGACACCAAAGAATTATAACGTCAAGTTGAGGAGCTCCTCAATAAAAGGTATGTCAAGGAGAGCATGAGTCCGTGCGTGGTTTTGGTGCTACTAGTGCCCAAAAAGGACGAAACGTGGCATATGTGTGTGGAATGCCGAGCCATCAACAAGATTACGGTAAAATATCTCCACTCTATCCCTCGGTTAGATGACATGCTAGATGAATTGAATAGCTCATGTTTGTTTTCCAAGATTGATTTAAGAAGTGGCTATCACCAAATAAGAATGCAACCCGGTGATGAATGGAAAACCGCCTTCAAGACCAAGTTTGGTCTCTATGAATGGATGGTTATGCCCTTCGGCCTCACAAACGCTCCAAGTACTTTTATGAGGCTAATGAATCATGTGATGAGGCCATTTATTGGAAAGTTTGTTGTTGTCTACTTTGATGATGTCTTGGTGTATAGCAAGTCTTTAGAAGAGCATGTGATGCATTTACAATGTGTTCTTGATGTACTTAGAAAGGAAAAATTGTATGCAAATCCGGAAAAATGCTCCTTTGGTGTTAATGAAGTTGTTTTCTTGGGTTTTGTTGTTAGTTCAAGAGGGGTCGAAGTGAATGAATCCAAGAATTCTATCAAAAATTGGCCAACCCCACAACCCGTTGGAGAAGTAAGAAGTTTCCACGGGTTGGCTAGTTTTTATAGAAGGTTTGTCAAAGGATTTAGCACCATAGTCGCCCCCTTGACCGAGGTCATTTGGAAAGAACAACCCTTCAAGTGGGGTGTAAAGCAAGCTAAGGCTTTTGAAGCCTTGAAAGCCATGCTCATCTCCGCGCCCTTGTTACAATTGCCCAACTTTGATAAGACCTTCGAAGTTGAGTGTGATGCGAGTAAAGTAGGCATAGGGGCTGTTTTGATGCAAGATTTAAAGCCCATTGCTTACTTTAGCGAAAAGCTCAAAGGAGCAACTTTAAACTACTCCACGTATGATTTAGATTTGTATGCCTTGATTAGAGCCTTGGCCACTTGGCAACACTGCCTATGGACTAAGGAGTTTGTGATCCGAACGGACCATGAATCCTTAAAGCATCTTCCGGCCCAAGACAAGCTTAACAAATGGCATGCCAAGTTGATTGAGTTCCTTGAGACCTTCCCTTATGTTATCCAATACAAAAAGGGTAAGGACAATGTAGTGGCCGATGCTTTGTCTAGAAAATATGCTCTTGTGTCCACTTTGTCATCAAAATTGATGGGTTTTGAGAGTTTAAGAGAATTGTATCCCAAGGACCCTCGCTTTGCTCCTATCTTTAGGGAATGTGAAGAATTGGGTAGGGACAAGTGGGATTCGGTTAGGGGTTCAAATTCCTATGCCAAGTTTGATGGTTACTTATTTAAAGGTAGACGATTGTGTGTACCCTCTAGCTCTTGGAGAGAGTTGTTTGTGAGGGAAGCGCATGATGGCGGTCTAATGGGTCATTTTGGGGTCGAAAAGACCTACGGAATATTGGAGGAGCAATTCTTTTGGCCTAGAATGCACAAAGATGTGGCTAGGATTTGTGGCCAATGTGTAGAATGCAAGAGAGCCAAATCTCGACTACTACCTCACGGGTTGTACACCCCGCTGCCCACCCCTCTACGCCCTTGGCTTGATATATCTATGGATTTTGTGTTGGGGCTGCCAAGGACTCGACGAGGCTGGGATAGTATTTTTGTTTTAGTCGACCGATTTTCTAAAATGGCACTCTTTATTCCTTGCTCTAAATGTGATGATGCACCTAGCGTGGCCTCTTTATTTGTTGATAATGTTGTTAAATTGCATGGTATTCCGAGGACCATTGTGAGTGATAGGGACTCTAAGTTCCTAAGCCACTTTTGGAAGTCCATGTGGGGTAGGCTTGGTACCAAGTTGTTGTTCTCTACGTCCTGCCACCCACTAACCGATGGCCAAACGGAAGTAGTAAATAGGACTTTGGGTGCTATGCTACGTTCCATGGTTAAGGGAAAAGTGACTTCTTGGGAAGAGCACTTACCATTGATTGAATTTGCCTATAACCATGTAATACACTCAAGTACGGGAATGACTCCCTTTGAGTGTGTATATGGCCTCAACCCCTTTGGATTTAACGCCTTTGCCAAGTGATCTCATGATTAGCTTAGATGGAAGCAAGCGGGAAGATTCTATGAAGAAGTTACATGAGAAGGTGCGGCTTCAACTTGAGAAGAAAAACCAAGAGATTGCAAGGAGGGCCAACAAGGGGAGAAAGAAATTCATTCTTAAATCGGATGATTGGGTGTGGGTGCATCTTTGGAAGGATCAGTTTCCATCTCAAAGAAAGTCCAAATTGATGCCGAGGGGAGATGGTCCATTCCAAGTACTTGAGAAAATCAATGACAATGCCTGCAAGATTGACCTTCCACCGAAATATCAAGTGCACAACACCTTCAATGTTTGTGATCTTTCTCTCGTGGATGCGGTTGAAGATGACCAAATGCCGAATTTGAGGTCAAATTCCTCTCAAGATGGAGAGGATGATACAGGTGGGACAAGCTGTCCAACAAGTCCACGACCATTCACACGAAGCCAAGCTCGGGAATTACAAAAACTCCAAGGCTTGTTCATGCAAATAGCCGTGAAGAGGGACTGATCCATATAATGATTTAAATGTTTTTATGTGTGAAGAGGGACCTTGAAGTGTAATAAACTTACACTCCAAGGCCGCCCTATGGCAAGGGCAAGCTGGTCATTTTCCTTTCCCTTTGGGGTGTAATATAAATAGACAATATTAGGGTTATTTTGAGTAGTTCTTCCATTATCATTTTGAACATAACACTTGTAATATTTTGGATCTCTCTCTCTCTCTCTCTTCCAGCTCACAAGAGAGGAATACTTGTGTTGTATCTTGGCTAGAAACAAGGATCTTGAGGTCATAGGGTTCCTCTTGGTCCAAGTAAGAACTTGGTGTAACATATTCAATAGTCTTAGGGTCCTCTCTTGTTGTTAGGGTTCTTAGACTCTTGAATCTTTTATGTCAAGTTACTATCTTCTTGTGATCTTGTTAAGGTTGTATTTGTAATCTTGAAGTCTAGTGAAGCCGTGTGGGGCTCTTTCGATTCACTAGCACTTGTTGTTCAACTTGCTGATTTTTGTGTTAGTTGTTCTTCTTGTTGTTGATTGTTGGAACTTTTGTGTTGTGGACTTGATAGTGTATCACCAAATGATACGAGATGGAACATGCGGAAAATGATAAGAAACCTTAAAATCTAAGAACACGAAATTAAAGATAAAAGGATAGAAAGGTTGAGACACGAATTGAAATCAAGGCAACCAATACTATATTAAAGTAAAGACCTCCTTAATATTCAAGATAAACATCTAAACCTATGAAAGCAAGACACAAGCATGAGATCTACTAGGCAACCATGGCTATACAAAAACCAAGACCTCCTATTAAGAATCCAAACAAGCACCTATACTATCGAGACACCCTTAAGAGGAATGATATCCTCAAGCAAGCAATCCCATCAACATTGTTTAGCAACCAGGGCCTTAGCCTAAACTCTCACAAGAGTTTTCACACATCAAAATATCATATCAAAATAATCTATCTCTAAAATGAGCTATTCTCTCTTATTTATAGCCTAAATTAGTAATTACAAAAATACCCTTAATGAAATAAGGGTCTTCTTTAGCATGAGGCTTTAATGTTAAGAATAGCCACTTTTGCATCCATAGCCTCTTTTTTTTTCTTTTTTTACGTTTCTTCCTTGTACTTCCACTTAAGCATATTCTTGAGCTTCAATTCTTCATTCCATGGTATTGATGAAGCTCAGCTTGCATCAATTTTAGTAGCTCCCGAATGAATAGAATATCGTGAATGATGCGCCTCTGTCATAATTTATTTCCTCAGTTCGTCTACATCCGGTACGCATAATCTACCTTGGCATTGAAGTACTCCTTCTTGTGTAAGATCGAATGCCTTTGTCAAACTCTGTTGTACATTCTCTTTTAGTTACAATAACATAGTATCCGCAAACTGCTTCTCTTTCACTTCAGCTATTAATAAAAATTCTGCCGCATTTTGTACAATAACCCCTTCATCTGAGGATTCAAGAAAACGAACCCCCAAGCTGGCTAATTGATGTAGACATCTTTAACTAAATCTTGCTTTTCTGTCAATTGGCCACTAGTGCCTCCTATTGCCTTGCGGCTCAATGCATCAGCTACCACATTTTCTTTTTCTGGATGATATAGAATATATCATAGTCTTTTAATAGCTCAAGCCACCTCCGCTGCCTCAGATTGAGTTCCTTCTGCTTAAAGATATATTGCAAACTCTTGTGATCAGTGTAAATATCAACATGAACTCCATATAAATAATGATGCCATATCTTTAAAGCAAATACCACCGCTGCTAACTCAAGATCAGGTGTGGGATAGTTCCTCTCGTGTGGCCTCAATTGTCGTGAGGCATATGCTATGACATTACCGTGCTGCATCAATACACACCCTAGACCAATTCCAGAAGCATCATAATATACTGCATAACCTTCAGTGCCTTCCGAAAGTATTAATACGGGTGTGGAAGTCAATTTATCTTTCAGCTCTTGAAAATTTTTCTCACATGCATCATTCCACTGAAATCTGACTGCCTTATGTGTAAGCTTCGTTAAAGGTGCAACAATGGAAGAAAACCCTTCAACAAACCTTTGATAATAACCTTCCAACCCAAGGACGCTACGAATTTCTGTAGGCATCGTAGGCCTTGGCCAATTTTTCACCGCTTCAATCATCTGTGTATCAACTCGAATTCCTTCATCTGACACAATGTGACCCAAGAATGCTACGGATTTCAACCAAAATTCACATTTAGAGAACTTTGCATACAACTTACGCTCACGAAGAATCTGTAACACTTGTCGTAACTGCTTAGCATGGTCCTCTTATGACTTTGAATAAACCAGGATGTCATCTATAAATACCGTCACGAACACGTCTAGAAATGGCTTAATCACCCTATTCATCAAATCCATGAACACAGCTGATGCATTTGTTAGTCCAAATAACATAACTAAAAATTCATAATGGCTATCTTTTTCTCTAACTCTGACTTGATGGTAACCCGACCTCAAGTCAATCTTTGAAAAACACTTGGCGCCCTGTAACTAATCAAGCAAATCATCAATTCGAGGGAGGGGATATTTGTTCTTGATCGTTACCTTATTCAATTGTCGATAATCAATGTACATTCTCAATGTGCCATCTTTCCTCCGTACAAAAAATATCGGTGCACCCCACGGGGACATACTAGGCCTGATGAAGCCCTTGTCCAGCAAGTCTTTTAATTGCTCCTTCAATTCACTTAATTCTGCTGGAGCCATTCTATATGGGGGAATAGAGATAGGTTGAGTGCCTGAAATCTCATCAATGCCAAATTCTATTTCCCGTTCTGAGGGCAAACCTGTAAGATCCTCTGGAAATACATCAAGAAATTCATTGACCACTGGAACCGACTGAGGAGTTTGTGGTTCCACATCAGTATCTTTCACTCGTACTAAGTGACATATGTACCCCTTGGTAATCATTTTCCTTGCTTTCAGATAGGAAATAAATTTTCCTCTTGGTTCCCCCACATTACCTTGCCATTCAAGACTATTTTCTTGCAGAAAATGAAAATGTACCTTTTTGGCCCGGCAATCTACCGTGGCATAACAAGAAGCCAACCAATCCATTTCCATTATCACATCAAAATTCACCATGACTAGTTCAATGAGATCGGCCAGTGTATCATGACCACACACAACTACCACACAATTACGATATACTCTTTTTGCAATAATATATTCACCAACTGGTGTAGCTACTTCAATTGACTTAGTTAATAGTTTCGGTGTTCTTGCAAATTTCGCAGCAATCAATGGAGTAACATATGACAATGTAGAACTCGGGTCAATCAATACATATACATTATACGAAAATATGGATAGTGTATCTGTGACTACATCAGGAGAGACCTCTGAATTCTGCCGGTCCACTAGAGCATAAGTACGATTCTGGGTTCCACTGGAACTGGCTGCTCCTCTGGCACCCCTACCACGACCAGCAGGCTGTACACCTCGGCCTAAGAAAGGAACCGATGATGATGACGCAACGACTGATCCCATTGGTCGTGCTATACCACCCATGCTCCTCTGTTGACACTCTCTCATCATGTGCCCCGACATACCGCACCAAAAGCAAGCATTCATCCCTAATTGGCATGTACCTGAATGAGTACTCCCGCAGTGCTGACACTGCTGACGAGAAAATCCTGCTGCCTATGATCCATGAATTCCACTACTCTGCCCAGATTGGCTACCCCTAAACCCTCAGAATTGAGCTTGAGTGCCTGCAGTGGAATAAGAGTATGAGGGTCTAGGCGGTCTAGGAAACATCCGAGGCCTAGATTCTCCTTGGGACACCATAGACTGTCCCGTAGGTCTAGCTCTTTTGGACTGTCCTCTGTCAGATTCATGTACCCTCCTTCTCTGTCTCTGGTCTTCCATTTTCTGTGTGAAGGCCTGTATTCTGGCTATGTCCATATCTTTGTTCAAGGCAGCAATGGTGCAGTCCCTTACCAAATATGGCTCTAACCTGTCCACATAGCGATGGACTCTGTCTGTCATTGTGGCTACTACATTCGGAGCATATCGAGCCAAAGAATTAAACTGAAGACTATATTCTCTAACACTTATGTTCCCTTGACGTAGATTTAGAAACTGATCTACACGTGCCTCCCGAATCAATACCCCTCGATCTTTTCTAGTCTTTATACCACAATATAGCTTCACCTTTCAATCTATAGGTCGCAAGTTCAACTGTTTCAACACTAGTCACGTGCATAACTTCAAGAGCCCTCTGGATTTGATCCACGAAGTCCTTTGGATCTGCTTTTGGATCTGACCCAGTGAATATAGGAGGGGTCTAATTTCAGGAAGTCCTGTGTCCTGTGACTCACCACTCTAGCCGCATCATCCTCATTTGTCGTTGGACTAGCTCGTCCTTGACTTTGTGCCACAACTAACTGAGTCAACATATGCACTGCATTTCTTAGATCCTGGTTAGTGGCATTCATTGGCGGTTCTGCGGGTACTTCTCTACCTATTGGCTCTTTCGGAGCTGGAAAAGTAGAAGAAGACCGCGATGCAATTTCAGTGTTAGCTCCACCTTGACTAGCTTGGTCAGGTGGTGATTTACACATTCCTTCACCGGCAAGCATATCTACCTGCTTAACTTTGCCTCTACCTTGTCTTGTCATTGGCATTTTACTATAACAAAGAAAATCAATTCCAATGGTTAGATACGATTCCACTTACCACATTGGCTCTATTGCACGATCTAGAAGTGAAGAAAAGAAACAACTCCTAAATGCCCTGTAGCCTCCTACTTATAAATGTGGTGCACAACATATCCATAAGCAAGACTCTACGCAGACACGGCTTTGTAAACACCCTTAGGACGACCTGCTCTGATACCACTTTTGTCACGCCCCAAATCCCATTGAGGCGGACTGACACCCGAAGCCGATGAGGCCTGAGAGAACCAATCTTTGCTCATGCCCATTCATTTGCATGTCATAAGAAACACCACCATCACGTATAGAGATATAAGATACCAATAGCGGAAGTTATGGAAACATGTGATATATACATATAGGAAACTCGATCGTTAGGGCCGTCAAGTCAAAATGGGCATACATTTTTTACATTCTCATTCCCACATACGTCTACAAAGCCTCTAACAGATGCATACACATAACCATCTTAAAATTGGGACAAGTCCCCGCTTTATACAACATTTACAATACCAAAACAAATGTACATAACTGTGACTCGGAAAGCCCCGAATAATACACTATCAAGTCCACAACACAAAGTTCCAACAGCCAACAACAAGAAGAACAACTAACACAAGATCAACAAGTTGAACAACAAATGCTAGTGAATCGAAAGAGCCCCACACGGTTTCACTAGACTTCAAGAATACAAACACAATATTAACAAAATCACAAGAAGATAGTAACTTGACATAAAAGATTCAAGAGTCTAAGAACCCTAACAACAAGAGAGGACCCTAAGACTATTGAATATTAACACCAAGTTCTTACTTAGACCAAGAGGAACCCTATGACCTCAAGATCCTTGTTTCTAGCCAAGATACAACACAAGTATTGTCTATTTATGATAACGACACAGATAGCGGGAGACTTATAAATAAGAACTTTAGAATGAGGGAAGAATTGATTCTAGAAAGAGAAGAAACAAGCTCAAATATTAGACACTTGAGACTTTGTTTAATAGAAATAGCGAATCAATAAGGAATTAGAAGAATTAGAATAGGCGGGAGGAAACTCAAATGAGGAATCTTACCATTTGAAGAAATCCAAGATATGGTTCAAAGTAGAACAAAAAGGGCGTAACCCAAAAGAGAACCTTAAAAGGTCTCCACAAGCCAAAAGGCTGCTACTATTAATTTAAATCAAACTTAGTTACAATAAAGAAGAAAACACTCCTTTATATAGGAGTAAATGGTGCTGCAAACTAAAAGACATTCTAGACTTCCTAGGTGGTCAAACTAAACTAAATAAGCTGAAATTACCTAGGTGCATAGAAGACTACCAACACTTTGGTCCACTAAAGCTATAAATGTAGTCAACAAAGCATTAAATAAGCTTCTAGAACACAACTTTGGGCTGTTGAAATTTCTCCTTATTTGGACAGATTTTGGGCCATAATTTCAACTTCTTTTGGTCTTCAATTTGGGCCTCCAAAGATCAACATTGTGTTGTACTTATTCTTCCATCATAAGACTTGTTTCATCGCTAATTGAGGCCCATTAAAATGTCTTGATATTCTCTGCCCTTTAATGACATTGAGCTTCCATGGATGCTATCATTCTCCCCTTCTTAAAGAAGATTCGTCCTCGAATCTTGACATTGACTATAGCTGCTCCTTCAATGGATTTTGAGCCTCCATGATTGCTATCATTCCCCCACACTTGAAGACGATTTGTTCTCAAATCACCAATGCCTACAACCAACCAGATTATCATAATAAGTTGGAGGTAATCAAACGAAGTAGACAACTTATTTGGTAAAAATAACATTAGATAGTGACCATGCAACCACTTAACCCATTTAGTTCTTTTATGCGCAAACACCCATTTTAAATATCCATGCACTGCTTCATCCAATAGAATAATGTAATCACCAACACAAAAACTAAACTCCTTAAACAAGAGAGGATCATTACCTAGACCAAAAGCATTTGAATACCAAACAAACATACCATATTTGGTCTTGCAAAACAATTTAACCTCGCTATTGGATATACCATAGTCAAGATATGGATCAAAAGTGAGTTGCTTGAGAAGTGGCTTGGATTGAACCTGCAAAAAAGGATCTTCAAAATAAGACAAAGATATAAAGTTAGCAACCTGTGAGCACTTATCTTTTTCCCCACTTTGTATGAGAAAGAAAGGATATAAACATAATTAGCTCAATATTCTTATTTTTGGCACCAAAAGCTTTATGTGTCTCATTGTCTTCATTGGCAACTTCTCCATTGGTATTCTCACACCATAAGGGATTAAAGAACACTTTAAAAGTTTTCTCCAATTTCTTCCCATAATGGGTTATTTAGTACACTTCCAAATCTTGGCCAATGTTAGTTTCTTCTTCAAATGAGGTACCATCTTTCTCTTCACAAGGTTCTTCCTTAAATTTCCGCATCGACTGAGAGGTGATATTAAACCAAGAAAGATTTAGCATATTGGAATGTGAATAAGATTCATCCTCTCCCAAATTCCATTGGATTTGTCCACTCAAGTTATCTTGCACTTCTCTTTCATCATATTGTGGCAGATTACTCATATGAGAAAAATAATCATCAAAGTAAGGTTCACTGTCAATTTGAGTTATACCTTCACTTATAACTTTGGACTCATCAGATTGTGGTACATGCTCAATTTCATTTACAACAAATAGATCATTGACAAGGTCATACCACATGAGATCTTCAAGCTCAAACTCGTCTTCAACTTGCAATTGTTTCCATGAATCATTGGCATGTATACTTTCCAAATCTTCTTTGGAACTGGATTTCCTTTCTTTATGCAATTGTTGTTCCAACTCTTCATTGGTTTCCTTTTCAATAACCGGCACATTTGGAACAAAAACACTAGAAACACAAAGAGTTAATTCGTTAGAGCTTGAACAAGAATCTTTCACACTTAAGCACTCTATTCTTGTAATCTCTTCTTTTTCCTTATCTCTCAAATGCAATGGTTCACTCTCTATTTTACCTCTTAAAGTTACTTCACTCAATTCTTTCCACTCATTCTTACCTTTTGACAACTCACTCTCTTCACTCATCACTTTATCTCCTTTTTCCTCTCTTGAGTTGTCAAGTTTCTCACCCTTACTTCTCTCACCCTCATATTTATTTAGTGCAAAGAAGTTTGTCAATGCACTAGCTCCCATGTACTTGCCAAGAATCCCTCTTTTATCCCTTGGAGTACTTCTAAGATCAACTTTAATTTTAGGCTTCTCAAATCTGTTTTTATTTCCCCTTTTGCATTCCTTTTCCTTTTCAAACACCTCCATTGATCTTCTCACCCTTAATTCATCTTCTTTAATCTCCATAGGTGTCAATGAAACAAGGGCAGTCTTTTTTCCATCATCTCTCACCAAGGAATACCTATGCTTTTCTTGATCATATGAAGCATTTCTATAGAGATACCATGGCCTTCCCAATAAGACATGACATGTGAATAAGGGAACCACATCAGACAAAACATGATCCTTGTATCTCCCAAGAGTTAATGGCACTAACACTTTCTTGTCCACCTTCACTCCTTTTAAGGTGTAGGGTGAATCATGCTTAACACAAGACAAACCAACCTTTTGAACAAAGTAAGCACTAACAAAGTTGTGACAAATATTCATGTCAATCTTAGTAGCACACACATTAGACAATACTTCCATTCTAGTTTGGAAAATCTTGTTACCTCTAATAAGCTCATGGTCTCTTCCAGGATTCTTCTTTCTTTCATCCCACTCATCATTTGCTCTCTTCATCATTTCAAAGAGCTTTTGCAACCCCTTATGAAAGATTTCATCATCATTTTCTTTCAATCTTTTATCTTCTTCCTTTCTTTTGATATTTACCAATGTAGCCATACCCTTCCAAAAACCTGCAAATTAATTACTTAAAAACAAAAATTTTTTAGAAAGCAAAATGACCTCACCAAGAACATATGTAAGTGTATCACTCAAGTACTGGCTCTCAACACTCGTATATCACTCAATTAGGCTTTTTCCTCAAATAATCTCACCACTCTTGCCTTTTACCACTCAAGGGATTCTCCTTAAAGTTCTTCAATAAACCAGCAACTCAAACACTTCAAAAGTAAGTTTCAAATATGTCAAACAAAGAAAGGACAACAAACTTCTAACGGACTGGAAACAAAGAAATACACAATGAAAACAAAGAGAAAATTACAAAACAAATTGATACAAAATAAAGAAAAACTCACACAATGACTGTTAGATCACAGTAAGTATGAACAAATACTTAAAAGTCTCTAGCAAGAAAACAAAAAAAGGAAACCAAATATGGTGAATATTTTTCAAGAAAATCTAGAACATATTAAATTAGCCTTTGAATCCAAAGGAGCTGAAATGATCTTTGAAATCTCCAAGTGACTTTTGAGGTTTTTTTTTTGATAACCAAAAGTCAAAGAAGCTTTAATTCAAATGAGATTTTCAAGAGATAAAAACTAGATCAGATTTTTCAACATCCAAAGTAACTATATCACAAGATAAAGTATTGTAAAATACCATGAACAAGTGAAGAACACTAAAAGTACTGTTCATGTCACTATTTACTTGACCAATTTTTTTCCAGGTAGTCTGTTCACGCTACAGTAACTTTTTTTTCTTTCCAGTTTTCAATTGATCAAATCAGTAGATCGGGTGAGTATAAGAATACCCAACCATCCAAAGCTCTGATACCACTTGATAACGACACGGATAGCGGAAGACTTATAAATAAGAACTTTAGAAATGAGGGAGGAATTGATTCTAGAAAGAGAAGAAACAAGCTCAAATATTAGACACTTGAGACCTTGTTTAATAGAAATAGCGAATCAATAAAGAATTAGAAGAATTAGAATAGGAGGGAGGGAACTCGAACGAGGAATCTTACCATTTGAATAAATCCAAGATATGGTTCAAAGTAGAACAAAAAGGGCATAACCCAAAAGAGAACCTTAAAAGGTCTCCACAAGCCAAAAGGTTGCTACTATTAATTTAAATCAAACTTAGTTACAATAAAGAAGAAAACACTCCTTTATATAGGAGTAAATGGTGCTGCAATCTGAAAGACATTTTAGACTTCCTAGGTGGTCAAACTAAATTAAATAAGCTGAAATTACCTAGGTGCATAGAAGACTACCAACACTTTGGTCCACTAAAGCTATAATTGTAGTCAACAAAGCATTAAATAAGCTTCTAGAACACAACTTTGGGCTGCTGAAATTTCTCCTTATTTGGACAGATTTTGGGCCATAATTCCAACTTCTTTTGGTCTTCAATTTGGGCCTCCAAAGATCAACATTGTGTTGTACTTATTCTTCCATCATAAGACTTGTTTTCATTGCTAATTGAGGCCCATTAAAATGTCTTGATATTCTCTGCCCTTTAATGACATTGAGCTTCCACGGATGCTTTCATTCTCCCCTTCTTAAAGAAGATTCATCCTCAAATCTTGACATTGTGATACAAGATCAAGTCCACAACACACAATATGCAACAACCAGCCACGAAATCAGCCAACCAACACAAGATTAACAAGTTAAACAACAATGCTAGTGAATCGAAAGAGCCCCACACGGCTTCACTAGACTTCACGATCTCAAACACAACAACAACAAGATAATAAAAAGATAGTTAACTTGACATATAATATTCAAGAGAAGAACCCTAACATCAAGAAAGGACCCTAAGACTAATGAATATAAACACCAAGTTCTTACTTAGACCAAGAGGAACTCAATGACCTCAAGATCCTTGTTTCTAGCCAAAATGCAACACAAGGGTCTCTCTTCTTGTGGGCTGTTTTGAGAGAGAGAGAGAGAACCTAAAAATATTACAAGTCTTGTGATTCAAAATATTAATGAAAGAACTACTCAAAATAACCCTAATGTGTTCTATTTATATTACAAGGTAAAATGAAGCCAAAAGACTAGTATGCCCTTCTCCAATCTGCCGCCCCCTTGGAGTGTAAGTTTATTACACTCCAAGGTCCCACTTCACACTTAAAACATTTAGATCCTTTGGGGGTTCAATGACTAACTCACACACGGCCATTTGCATGAACAAGGCTTGGAGTTTTTGTAACTCCCGAGCTTGGCTTCGTGTGAAAGGTCGTGTACTTGTGGTGCTCGTCCCACCCGTATCATCCTCTCCATCTTGAGAGGAATTTGACCTCAAATTCAGCATTTGGTCATCGTCCACCGCATTCATGAGAGAGAGATCACAAACGTTGAAAGTGTGGTGCACTTGATATTCCGGTGGAAGGTCAATCTTGTAGGCGTTGTCATTGATCTTCTCAAGTACTTGGAAAGGCCCGTCACCCCTAGGCATCAATTTGGACTTTCTTTGAGATGGAAACCGATCCTTCCGAAGATGCACCCACACCCAATCTCCCGGTTCAAGAATGAATTCCTTTCTTCCCTTGTTTGCCCTCCTTGTCGTGTTTTGGTTTTTCTTCTCAAGTTGAAGCCGCACCTTCTCATGTAACTTCTTCATAGAATCTGCCCGCTTGCTTCCATCTAAGCTAATCATGAGATCACTTGGCAAAGGCGTTAAATCCAAAGGGTTGAGGGGGTTGAGGCCGTATACACACTCAAAGGGAGTCATTCCCGTACTTGAGTGTATGACACGGTTATAGGCAAACTCAATCAATGGCAAGTGCTCTTCCCAAGAAGTCATTTTTCCCTTAACCATGGAACGTAGCATAGCACCCAAAGTCCTATTTACTACTTCCGTTTGGCCATCCGTTTGTGGGTGGCAAGATGTAGAGAATAACAACTTGGTACCAAGCCTACCCCACATAGACTTCCAAAAGTGGCTTAGGAATTTAGAGTCCCTATCACTCACAATGGTCCTCGGGACACCATGCAATCTAACAACATTATCAACAAATAACGAGGCCACGCTAGGGGCATCATCACACTTAGAGCAAGAAATAAAGTGCGCCATTTTAGAAAACCGGTCGACTACAACAAAAATACTATCCCGACCTCGTCGAGTCCTTGGCAGCCCCAACACAAAGTCCATAGATATATCAAGCCAAGGACGTAGAGGAGTGGGCAGCGGGGTGTACAACCCATGAGGGAGGAGCCGAGATTTGGCTCTCTTGCATTCTACGCATTGGCCACAAATCCTAGCCACATCCTTGCGTATTTTGGGCCAATAGAATTGCTCCTCCAATATTCCGAGGGTCTTTTCGACCCCAAAATGACCCATTAGACCGCCATCATGTGCTTCCCTCACAAACAACTCTCTCCAAGAGCTAGAAGGCACACACAATCGTCTACCTTTAAATAAGTAACCATCAAACTTGGCATAGGGATTTGAACCCCCAGCCGATTCCCACTTGTCCCTACCCAATTCTTCGCATTCCCTAAAGATAGGAGCAAAGTGAGGGTCCTTGGGATACAACTCTTTTAAACTCTCAAAATCCATCAATTTTGTTGACAAAGTGGACACAAGCACATGTTTTCTAGACAAAGCATCGGCTACAACGTTGTCCTTACCCCTTTTGTATTGGATAACATAAGGGAAGGTCTCAAGGAACTCAATCCATTTGGCATGTCGTTTGTTAAGCTTGTCTTGGGCCCGAAGATGCTTTAAGGATTCATGGTCCGTTCGGATCACGAACTCCTTAGGCCATAAGTAGTGTTGCCAAGTGGCCAAGGCTCTAATCAAGGCATACAACTCTAAATCATACGTGGAGTAGTTTAGAGTTGCTCCTTTGAGCTTTTCGCTAAAATAAGCAATGGGTTTCAATTCTTGCATCAAAACAGCCCCTATGCCTACTTTACTCGCATCGCACTCGACCTCGAAGGTCTTATCAAAGTTGGGCAATTGTAACAAGGGTGCGAAGATGAGCATCGCTTTCAAGACTTCAAATGCCTTAGCTTGCTCGACACCCCACTTGAAGGGTTGTTCTTTCCGAATGACCTCGGTCAAGGGGGCTGCTATGGTGCTAAATCCTTTGACAAACCTTCTATAAAAACTAGCCAACCCGTGGAAGCTTCTTACTTCTCCAACGGTTAGTGGGGTTGGCCAATTTTTGATAGCATTTATCTTGGATTCATCCACTTCGACCCCTCTTGAACTAACAACAAAACCCAAGAAAATAACTTCATTAACGCCAAAAGAGCACTTTTCCAGATTTGCATACAATTTTTCCTTTCTAAGGACATCAAGCACACATTGTAAATGCATCACATGCTCTTCTAAAGACTTACTATACACCAAGACATCATCAAAGTAGACAACAACAAACTTTCCAATAAATGGCCTCATCACATGATTCATTAGCCTCATAAAAGTACTTGGAGCATTTGTTAGGCCGAATGGCATAACCATCCATTCATAGAGACCAAACTTGGTCTTGAAGGCGATTTTCCATTCATCACTGGGTTGCATTCTTATTTGGTGATAACCACTCCTTAAATCAATCTTGGAAAACAAACATGAACCATTCAACTCGTCTAGCATATCATCTAATCGAGGGATAGGGTGGCGATATTTTACCGTAATTTTGTTGATGGCTCGGCAGTCCACACACATGCGCCACGTTCCGTCTTTTTTGGGCACCAATAGCGCCGGAACAGCACATGGGCTCATGCTCTCCTTGACATACCCTTTGTTGAGGAGCTCCTCAACTTGACGTTGCAATTCCTTGGTGTCCGTAGGATTGCTCCTATAAGCCGGCTTGTTTGGCAATTGTGATCCCGGCACAAAATCAATTTGGTGCTCAATTCCCCGAAGTGGAGGCAATCCTTGCGGAAGCTCCTTAGGAAATACATCCTCATAATCCTGCAATACACAAGAAATCAAAGGGGAAATGGAAGAATTAGTGGGGTTAGTATTAAAACAATGAGCCAAGAGTAACATAGGCGTGTCCTCATCATGATCCACGAAGAGTTCCTTCCTCCTAACTAACATCACCATGTTTTTCGGCCCTTTTGACGTTGGGGCAGCCTTGGATGACCCCACTGCCCCACCTACGGAATCCCCTCCCTTTTCTCCCTTTTCGGATTCCTTTCCCTTTTCCTTCAACTCCCTCATCCTTTGATGCCACTCATTTACTTGGGAAGGCGAAAGCGGATGAAGAGTAACCTTTCGGCCATCCTTCTCAAGTGTATACCGATTGGACCTCCCATCGTGTTTAGTAGACCTATCATATTGCCAAGGTCTACCTAGCAACAAGTGACATGCTTGCATTGGTATCACGTCACAAAGCACTTCATCGTGGTAGTTTCCCACCTTAAACCGTATCACACATTGCCTTGCGACCCTTAACTCACCACAATCATTCAACCATTGTAACTTGTAAGGACTAGTGTGCGGGGTAGTTGGTAACTTCAAGAAATTTACCATAGCATGACTTACAACATTTGTACAACTACCACTATCGATCACCAAGGTACACACACTCCCCTTTACAAGACATTTAGTATGGAATAGATTTTCCCTTTGGCTTGGGTCATCTATTGCCTTACTAATCATGACGCGCCTAACCACAAAGTTTGGAACCACACACTCCCCTTCTTGCGGGTAAACATCTTCACCATCATCACCATCATCATCGTGTGGTCCATCATCGATTTCCTCTCCATCTTGAGGCTCGGCCTCATCTTCTCCCCTTTCGGGACCCACCTCCTCACCAAGGTAATACACTCTCCCTTCCCGTAGGATCACATTGCGCCGGTTTGGACATTCATTGGCCTTATGCCCCCAACCTTGGCACTTGAAACATTGGAATCCCTTTGGGTTAGGATACTTGTGAGCCTCCGGTTTTGGAGGGAATTTGGGGACTGTTTTGGGCTCGGGCAGCCTCGTAGTGGCGGGTTGGTCCTTGTTTTTGGGCCAACCCGAGGGGGCTTGTCCCCTTGCCTTGAAGGATGATCTCTCTTTAAGTTCTCTTTCAATCTCAAGAGCCGCTTGGAAAATACCGTCAACGGTTTCAAACTTGTGAAGGGTTAAATGAGTGGAGATCTCTTTGTTCAACCCACACTTGAACCGGATGATGTCGTGACTGATTTGCTCCCCACGATGATCAAGTTTCAACATGAGTTGTTGAAACTCATCAAAATATGCCATCACACTCTTGTTACCTTGACGCAAACCATACAATCTAGCAAGCAACTCATGGCTATATCTCTCGGGAAGGTATCGTTGTCTCATCAAGTACCTCAACCGATACCAAGGTGGTGGCTGCCCATCCACTAGTTCATCATCAAACCGCTTGACGTACTCCCACCAAGTGTTAGCATAACCCTCAAAGTGAGCTATAGCATAACTTCCTTTCTTTTCTTCCGAGATATCATTAACTTGGAAGACTTTGTCACAAGCCGATTCCCAAGCTAAGTATGCCTCGGGGTCACTTTCACCCTTAAAGAAAGGTAGACTCAACTTGATGGTGTTGATGCCTACATCCCTCTCATGGTGTCGGTTTCCTCTTTCTTCATATCCACGGTATCACCGTTGAACTCCTCTGCCCCCTCTCACCTCCTCCTCCCTCATGTAAGTATCATCAAAGGCCCCGTACCCTTCATACTCCTCCCTACCATATTCCTCAAGGTGGGCTGGTCGGTTTTGGATATTTGGAATTTGATTTGGGGGTATTGGATTTTGTGGAGGTGGTGGTCTTTGGTTTAATGGAGCTTGGAATGGAAGGTTCGGATTTAGTGGTGGAATTTGACGTCCAAATCCCTCATGCGGGACTTGGGAATTCTGGAAATGCGTTGGTCTATTGGGGCCACAGTTAGGAGGTAAAAAGGTGGTTTGGCTTGCGGCATTTAGTGGAGCTTGAGGTGCATTTAGCATTTGGTGGACTGTTTCGGGGGTGATGGTTGCGGAGGAAGTCCTATCATGCCCATTGGTAGAAACATGTAGAGGAGTAGAAGGACGAGAGTTCCTTTGACTCTCCACTTGTTCTAACCTCCCACTAATAGTCGACACCTCTCCCTTGATTGCTGCCAAGTCCCCTCTCACGGCCCCAAATTCCGAATTCAACCTCTCAAGTGACCGGGTAACTGCCTCAAGAGTGACCCTCATAGAGTCAAGTGCATTAGTATCCACGTTATGGGACGTGGTCCCTTCCATTGTCAAGGTATTATACTCTTTAGATCACCATACGCTTGAGTTCCACAAGTGTTGTAAATTGGCTAGTAACCGTGAATCCTTTAAGGTATGAGTAAGCTCTTATCCGGAGTGGATTTTTGTTTGAAGACTCAAAGAATTCTTGTCGGACTAGAACCAAAAATAGCAACGTATTCAAAAGATAAAAGGCACTCAAGTAATCGTTGACACGAACAAACGGATTCAAAGGACTAGTCGACAACCTAGTAGGAATGTACTAGTTTGTTAATTAGTTCTAGAACCAAGTAAAGGAAACCAAGAATCAACAATTAGCAACTAGAATAATATCCAAAGTTGAGCTTATAGTGACGTGGCAGCATGTAAGTGGTCCCACACGTTTTTGCTTCTTCCTTGTTCCTTTTTTTTTATTTTTTTTTTATCTCAAATCTGAAATTTTTCAATACTCACACAACTTGTTATAGATGACAATGTGTTTTGGAGGGAAAGTAAAAGTCTTGTAATCTTTCAACCTTTCAAACTCAAAAAGGTAAGATTTGACTAGGCTAATCCCATAAAACAAGGTTCCGTGTTTTAAGGAAAAGTGGTTGTCAAGTCTTGGAAGAGATGGGTGCAAGTCTTTCACCAACAACTTTATGACTTGTGTTGCAACTTGAACACAACAAGATGAACAAGATGAACAAGTTTAAAAGATGAACACCTCAACAACCTTCATCAACTTCTTCAAGCACATAACACACAACCAACAATTTTTGTCATCAACAACATACAACTTTCAGCCACTTCAAGTCACCACAACAATGGTCAAGTTTTCAAGCTCAACTTTTAGATCTAGACACTTTAGTGTTGGTGAGAAAGAAACCAACACTAGAAACACACTAAACAAGAAAAATAACACCTAGATCTAAACATACAACAACATTCTCGGTTTTGTCTTCAATGGACAGATTTCAGAATTTTTTTTCTTTTTTTTTTTTTAATCCGAGAACAAGCCCAAGATGGGTTGTGTTGGAACACAACCGGTCTTGCTTTGATACCAAATGATACAAGATCAAGTCCACAACACACAATATGCAACAACCAGCCACGAAATCAGCCAACCAACACAAGATTAACAAGTTAAACAACAATGCTAGTGAATCGAAAGAGCCCCACACGGCTTCACTAGACTTCACGATCTCAAACACAACAACAACAAGATAATAAAAAGATAGTTAACTTGACATATAATATTCAAGAGAAGAACCCTAACATCAAGAAAGGACCCTAAGACTAATGAATATAAACACCAAGTTCTTACTTAGACCAAGAGGAACTCAATGACCTCAAGATCCTTGTTTCTAGCCAAAATGCAACACAAGGGTCTCTCTTCTTGTGGGCTGTTTTGAGAGAGAGAGAGAGAACCTAAAAATATTACAAGTCTTGTGATTCAAAATATTAATGGAAGAACTACTCAAAATAACCCTAATGTGTTCTATTTATATTACAAGGTAAAATGAAGCCAAAAGACTAGTATGCCCTTCTCCAATCTGCCGCCCCCTTGGAGTGTAAGTTTATTACACTCCAAGGTCCCAATTCACACTTAAAACATTTAGATCCTTTGGGGGTTCAATGACTAACTCACACACGGCCATTTGCCAAGGCTTGGAGTTTTTGTAACTCCCGAGCTTGGCTGCGTGTGAAAGGTCGTGTACTTGTGGTGCTCGTCCCACCCGTATCACATTGACTATAGCTGCTCCTTCAATGGATTTTGAGCCTCCATGGTTGCTATCAAATCTCCCTTCCCGTAGAATCACATTGCTTCGGTTTGGACATTCATTGGCCTTATGTCCTCAACCTTGGCACTTGAAACATTGGAATCCTTTTGTGTTAGGATACTTGTGAACTTCTGATTTTGGAGGAATTTTGTGGTCTATTTTGGGCTCGGGCAGCCTTGTAGTGGTGGGTTGGTCCTTGTTTTTGGGCCAGCCCGAGGTGGCTTGTCCCCTTGCCTTGAACGACGACCTGTCTTTAAGTTCTCTTTCAATCTCAAGAGCCGCCTAAAAAATACCCTCAACGATATCAAACTTGTGAAGTGTTAAATGAGTGGAGATCTCTTTGTTCAACCCACACTTGAACCGGATGATGTCATGACTGATTTGCTCCCCACGATGATCAAGTTTCAACATAAATTGTTGAAACTCATCAAAATAAGCCATCACACTCTTGTTACCTTAACGCAAGTTGTACAATCTAGCAAGCAACTCAGGCGATATCTCTCGGGAAGGTACTGTTGTCTCATCAAGTACCTCAACCGAAACCAAGGTGGTGGCTGTCCATCATCTACTTCATTACCAAACCGCTTGGCGTACTCCTACCAAGTGTTAGCATAACCCTCAAAATGAGCTATAGCATAACAACCTTTCTTTTCTTTCGAGATATCATTAACTTGGAATACTTTGTCACAAGCCAATTCCCAAGCTAAGTAGACCTCGGGGTCACTTTCACCCTTAAAGATGGGTAGGCTCAACTTGATGGTGTTGATGCCTACATCTCTCTCTTGGTGTCGGTTTCCCCTTTCTCCATATCCTCGGTATCTCCTTGGATCTCCACGACCCCCTCTCATCTCCTCTTCCCTCATGTAAACATCATCAAAGGCTCCATATCCTTCATATTCCTCTCTACCATATTCCTCAAAGTGGGCTGGACAGTTTTGGGCATTTTGGACTTGATATGGAGGAATTGGATTTTGTGGAGGTGGTGGTCTTTGGTTTAATGGAGCTTGGAATGGAGGATTTGGGTTTGGCAGAGGTGCTTGACGTCCAAATCCCTCTTGTGGGACTTGAGGAGTTTGGAATTGTATTGGTCTAGTGGGGTCATGGTTTGGAGGGAAAGGAGTGGTTTGGCTTGCGGCATTTAGTGGAGCTTCAGATGTATTTAGCATTTGGTGCAAGGTTTCGGGAGTGATGGTTGCGGAGGAAGTTCTATCATGCCCATTGGTAGAAACAAGTAGAGGAGTAGAAGGGTGAGAATTCCTTTGACTCTCCACTTGTTCTAATCTCCCACTAATAGTCGACACTTCTCCCTTTATTGCTACCAAATCCCCTCTCACAGCCCTAAATTCCGTATTCAACCTTTCAAGTGTTCGGGTAACGGCCTCAAGAGTGACCCTCATGGAGTCAAGAGAATTAGTATCCATATTTTGGGACGTGGTCCCTTCCATTGCCAAGGTATTACACTCTTTGGATCACCTCACAATTGAGTTCCACAAGTGTTGTAGATTGGCTAGTAACCTGTGAATCCTTTAAAGTATGAGTAAGCTCTTATCCGGAGTGGATTTTTTGTTTGAAGACTCAAAGAATTCTTGTCGGACTCTCCAAGAAGTAACAACGTATTCAAAAGATTAAAAAGCACCCAAGTAATCATTGACACGAACAACGGATTTAAAGGACTAATTGACAACCTAGTAGGAATGTACTAGTTTGTTAATTAGTTCTAGAACTGATACAAGATCAAGTCCACAACACACAAATAGGCACAACCAGCCACGAAAATCAGCCCACCAACACAAGAATAACAAGTTGAACAACAAGTGCTAGTGAATCGAAAGAGCCCCACACGGCTTCACTAGACTTCAAGATCACAAACACAACAACAACAAGATAATGAAAGATAGTTAACTTGACATATAGTATTCAAGAGACTAAGAACCCTAACATCAAGAAAGGACCCTAAGACTAATGAATATAAACACCAAGTTCTTACTTAGACCAAGAGGAACTCAATGACCTCAAGATCCTTGTTTCTAGCCAAGATACAACACAAGTGTAACTCCACTTGTGAGTTTCGGTTTTGGAGCTTCTCCAATGGTGAGAGAGAAGTCCTTAGTGTTACAAGAGTTTTATCTTCAAAAATATAATGAGTGAACTTAGGGCTAATAACACTAAGAGGGTCTATTTATATTACATCCAAAATGAAAGATAAAATGACAAGTTTAGCCCTTGGGGGCAGCCGGCCTTGGAGTGTCCCATGTGGGCCTTGTGACTTACACTTTCAAGGTCCTTCTTCACACTTTAAAACATTTAGATCCTTAGGTGGTTCAATCACCAACTCACACACGGCCCTTTGCATGAATAAGGCTTGGAGTTTTTGTAATTCCCGAGCTTGGCTTCGTGTGAATGGTCGGGTACTCGTTGGACAGCTTGTCCCACCCGTATCATCCTCTCCATCTTGAGAGGAATTTGACCTCAAATTCAGCACTTGGTCATCTCCAACCGCATCCACGAGAGAAAGATCACAAACGTTGAAAGTGTTGTGCACTTGATATTCCGGTGGAAGGTCAATCTTGTAGGCGTTGTCATTGATTCTCTCAAGTACTTGGAATGGACCATCACCCCTAGGCATTAATTTGGACTTCCTTTGGGATGGAAACCGATCCTTCCGAAGATGCACCCACACCCAATCTCCTGGTTCAAGAATGAATTTCTTTCTTCCCTTGTTGGCCCTCCTTGCCATGTCTTGGTTTTTCTTCTCAAGTTGAAGCCGCACCTTCTCATGTAACTTCTTCATAGATTCTGCCCGCTTGCTCCCATCTAAGCTAATCATGAGATCACTTGGCAAAGGCGTTAAATCCAAAGGGGTGAGGGGGTTGAGGCCGTATACACACTCAAAGGGAGTCATTCCCGTACTTGAGTGTATGACACGGTTATAGGCAAACTCAATCAATGGTAAGTGCTTTTCCCAAGAATTCATTTTTCCCTTAACCATGGAACTTAGCATAGCACCCAAAGTCCTATTTACTACTTCTGTTTGGCCATCAGTTTGTGGGTGGCAGGATGTAGAGAACAATAACTTGGTACCACATGGACTTCCAAAAGTGGCTTAGGAACTTATAGTCCCTATCACTCACAATGGTCCTCGGGACACCATGCAATCTAACAACATTATCAACATTATCATCACATTTAGAGCAAGGAATAAAGTGCGCCATTTTTGAAAACTGGTCGACTACAACAAAAATACTATCCCGGCCTCGACGAGTCCTTGGCAGCCCTAACACAAACTCCAAAGATATATCAAGCCAAGGACGTAGAGGAGTGGGCAGCGGGGTGTACAACCCATGAGGTAGGAGCCGAGATTTGGCTCTCTTGCATTCTACACATTGGCCGCAAATCCTAGTCACATCCTTGCGCATTTTGGGCCAATAGAATTGCTCCTCCAATATTCCGAGGGTCTTTTCAACCCCAAAATGACCCATTAGACCGCCATCATGTGCTTCCCTCACAAACAATTCTCTCCAAGAGCTAGAGGGTACACACAATCATCTACCTTTAAATAAGTAACCATCAAACTTGGCATAGGAATTTGATCCCCTAGCCGAATCCCACTTGTCCCTACCCAATTCTTCGCATTCCCTAAAGATAGGAGCAAAGTGAGGGTCCTTGGGATACAATTCTCTTAAACTCTCAAAACCCATCAACTTTGATGACAAGGTGGACACAAGGACATGTTTTCTAGACAAAGCATCGGCCACTACATTGTCCTTACCCCTTTTGTATTGGATAACATAAGGGAAGGTCTCAAGAAACTCAATCCATTTGGCATGCCGTTTGTTAAGCTTGTCTTGGGCCCGGAGATGCTTTAAGGATTCATGGTCCGTTCGGATCACAAACTCCTTAGGCCATAAGTAGTGTTGCCAAGTGGCCAAGGCTCTAATCAAGGCATACAACTCTAAATCATACGTGGAGTAGTTTAGAGTTGCTCCTTTGAGCTTTTCACTAAAGTAAGCAATGGGTTTCAATTCTTGCATCAAAACAGCCCCTATGCCTACGTTACTCGCATCACACTCGACCTCGAAGGTCTTATCAAAGTTGGGCAATTGTAACAAAGGGATGGAAATGAGCATAGCTTTCAAGGCTTCAAATGCCTTAGCTTGCTCGACACCCCACTTGAAGGGTTGTTCTTTCCGAATGACCTCGGTCAAGGGGGCTGCTATGGTGCTAAATCCTTTGACAAACCTTCTATAAAAACTAGCCAACCCGTGGAAGCTTCTTACTTCTCCAACGGTTAGTGGGGTTGGCCAATTTTTGATAGCATTTATCTTGGATTCATCCACTTCGACCCCTCTTGAACTAACAACAAAACCCAAGAAAACAACTTCATTAACGCCAAAAGAGCACTTTTCCAGATTTGCATACAACCTTTCCTTTCTAAGGACATCAAGCACACATTGCAAATGCATCACATGCTCTTCTAAAGACTTACTATACACCAAGACATCATCAAAATAGACAACAACAAACTTTCCAATAAATGGCCTCATCACATGATTCATTAGCCTCATAAAAGTACTTGGAGCGTTTGTTAGGCCAAATGGCATAACCATCTATTCATAGAGACCAAACTTGGTCTTGAAGGCGGTTTTCCATTCATCACCGGGTTGCATTCTTATTTGGTGATAGCCACTCCTTAAATCAATCTTGGAAAACAAACATGAACCATTCAACTCATCTAGCATGTCATCTAACCGAGGAATAGGGTGGCGATATTTTACCGTAATTTTGTTGATGGCTCGGTAGTCCACACACATGCGCCACGTTCCGTCTTTTTTGGGCACCAATAGCACCGGAACAGCACACGGGCTCATGCTCTCCTTGACATACCCTTTGTTGAGGAGCTCCTCAACTTGACGTTGCAATTCCTTGGTGTCCGTAGGATTGCTCCTATAAGTCGGCTTGTTTGGCAATGGTGATCCCGGCACAAAATTGATTTGGTGCTCAATTCCCCGAAGCGGGGGCAATCCTTGCAGAAGCTCCTTAGGAAATACATCCTCATAATCCTGCAACACACAAGAAATCATAGGGGAAATGGAAGAATTAGTGGGGTTAGTATTAAAACAATGAGCCAAGAGTAACATAGGCGTGTCCTCATCATGATCCACGAAGAGTTCCTTCCTCCTAACTAACATCACCATGTTTTTCGGCCCTTTTGACTTTGGGGCAGCCTTGGATGACCCCACTGCCCCACCTACGGAATTCCCTCCCTTTTCTCCCTTTTCGGATTCCTTTCCCTTTTTCTTCAATTCCCTCATCCTTTGATGCCACTCATTTACTTGGGAAGGCGAAAGCGGATGAAGAGTAACCTTTCGGCCATCCTTCTCAAGTGTATACCGATTGGACCTCCCATCGTGTTTAGTAGACCTATCATATTGCCAAGGTCTACCTAGCAACAAGTGACATGCTTGCATTGGTATCACGTCACAAAGCACTTCATCGTGGTAGTTTCCCACCTTAAACCGTATCACACATTGCCTTGCGACCCTTAACTCACCACAATCATTCAACCATTGTAACTTGTAAGGACTAGTGTGCGGGGTAGTTGGTAACTTCAAGAAATTTACCATAGCATGACTTACAACATTTGTACAACTACCACTATCGATCACCAAGGTACACACACTCCCCTTTACAAGACATTTAGTATGGAATAGATTTTCCCTTTGGCTTGGGTCATCTATTGCCTTACTAATCATGACGCGCCTAACCACAAAGTTTGGAACCACACACTCCCCTTCTTGCGGGTAAGCATCTTCACCATCATCACCATCATCATCATGTGGTCCATCATCGGTTTCCTCTCCATCTTGAGGCTCGGCCTCATTTTCTCCCCTTTTGGGACCCACCTCCTCACCAAGGTAATACACTCTCCCTTCCCGTAGGATCACATTGCGCCGGTTTGGACATTCATTGGCCTTATGCCCCCAACCTTGGCACTTGAAACATTGGAATCCCTTTGGGTTAGGATACTTGTGAGCCTCCGGTTTCAGAGGGAATTTGTGGACTGTTTTGGGCTCGGGCAGCCTTGTAGTGGCGGGTTGGTCCTTGTTTGTGGGCCAACCCGAGGGGGTTTGTCCCCTTGTCTTGAAAGATGATCTCTCTTTAAGTTCCCTTTCAATCTCAAGAGCCGCTTGGAAAATACCATCAACGGTTTCAAACTTGTGAAGTGTTAAATGAGTGGAGATCTCTTTGTTCAACCCACACTTGAACCGGATGATGTCGTGGCTGATTTGCTCCCCACGATGATCAAGTTTCAACATGAGTTGTTGAAACTCATCAAAATATGCCATCACACTCTTGTTACCTTGACGCAAGCCATACAATCTAGCAAGCAACTCATGGCGATATCTCTCGGGAAGGTATCGTTGCCTCATCAAGTACCTCAATCGATACCGAGGTGGTGGCTGCCCATCATTTAGTTCATTACCAAACCGCTTGACATACTCCCACCAAGTGTTAGCATAACCCTCGAAATGAGCTATAGCATAGCATCCCTTCTTTTCCTCCGAGATATCATTAACGTGGAAAACTTTGTCACAAGCCGATTCCCAAGCTAAGTAAGCCTCGGGGTCACTTTCACCTTTAAAGATGGGTAGGTTCAACTTGATGGTGTTGATGCCTACATCTCTCTCTTGGTGTCGGTTTCCCCTATCTCCATACCCTCGGTATCTCCTTGGATCTCCTCGACCCCCTCTTATCTCCTCCTCCCTCATGTAAGCATCATCAAAGGCTCCATATCCTTCATACTCCTCTATACCATATCCTTCAAAGTGGGCTGGTCGGTCTTGGGCATTTTGATTCAGAGGAATTGGATTTGGTGGCCTTTGGTTTAGTGGAGCTTGGAATGGAGGGTTCGAATTTAGTGGAGGTACTTGACGTCCAAATCCCTCTTGTGGAACTTGAGGAGCTTGGAAATGTATTGGTCTAGTGGGGTCACGGTTTGGAGGGAAAAAGGTGGTTTGGCTTGCGGCATTTAGTGGAGCTTGAGGTGCATTTAGCATTTGGTGGACTGTTTCGGGGGTGATGGTTGCGGAGGAAGTCCTATCATGCCCATTGGTAGAAACATGTAGAGGAGTAGAAGGACGAGAGTTCCTTTGACTCTCCACTTGTTCTAACCTCCCACTAATAGTCGACACCTCTCCCTTGATTGCTGCCAAGTCCCCTCTCACGGCCATAAATTCCGAATTCAACCTTTCAAGTGTCCGGGTAACGGCCTCAAGAGTGACCCTCATAGAGTCAAGTGCTAATTAGTATCCACGTTATGGGACGTGGTCCCTTCTATTGTCAAGGTATTATACTCTTTAGATCACCACACGCTTGAGTTCCACAAGTGTTGTAAATTGGCTAGTAACCGTGAATCCTTTAAGGTATGAGTAAGCTCTTATCCGGAGTGGATTTTTGTTTGAAGACTCAAAGAATTCTTGTCGGACTAGAACCAAAAATAGCAACGTATTCAAAAGATAAAAAGGCACTCAAGTAATCGTTGACACGAACAAACGGATTCAAAGGACTAATCGACAACCTAGTAGGAATGCACTAGTTTGTTAATTAGTTCTAGAACCAAGTAAAGGAAACCAAGAATCAACAATTAGCAACTAGAATAATATCCAAAGTTGAGCTTATAGTGACGTGGCAGCATGTAAGTGGTCCCACACGTTTTTGCTTCTTCCTTGTTCTTTTTTTTTTTTTTTTATCTCAAATCTGAAATTTTTTCAATACTCACACAACTTGTTATAGATGACAATGTGTTTTGGAGGGAAAGTAAAAGTCTTGTAGTCTTTCAACTTTTCAAACTCAAAAAGGTAAGATTTGACTAGGCTAATCCCACAAAACAAGGTTTCGTGTTTTAAGGAAAAGTGGTTGTCAAGTCTTGGAAGAGATGTGTGCAAGTCTTCCTTCACCAACAACTTTATGACTTTTGTTCTACAACATGAACTCAACTTTCAACAAGATGAACAAGTTTATAAGATGAACATCTCAACAATCTCAACACCTTCATGAACACACATCAACTTCTTCAAGCACATCACACAAAACCACCAATTGTCATCAACAACATACAACCTACGGTCCACCTTTCAAGTTACCACAACAATAGCCAATATTTTAAGCTCAACTTTTAGATCTAGACACTTTAGTGTTGGTGAGAAAGAAACCAACACTAGAAACACACTAAACAAGTAAAACAACACCTAGATCTATACACACAACAATATTCTCAGCCAAGGCAACAATGGACAGATTTCTTTTTTTTTCTTTTTTTTTTTTTTTTGGCCGAGAGAAAGCCCAAGATGGGTAGTGTTGGAACACAACCGGTCTTGCTCTGATACCAAATGATACAAGATCAAGTCCACAACACACAAATAGGCACAACCAGCCACGAAAATCAGCCCACCAACACAAGAATAACAAGTTGAACAACAAGTGCTAGTGAATCGAAAGAGCCCCACACGGCTTCACTAGACTTCAAGATCACAAACACAACAACAACAAGATAATGAAAGATAGTTAACTTGACATATAGTATTCAAGAGACTAAGAACCCTAACATCAAGAAAGGACCCTAAGACTAATGAATATAAACACCAAGTTCTTACTTAGACCAAGAGGAAATCAATGACCTCAAGATCCTTGTTTCTAGCCAAGATACAACACAAGTGTAACTCCACTTGTGAGTTTCGGTTTTGGAGCTTCTCCAATGGTGAGAGAGAAGTCCTTAGTGTTACAAGAGTTTTATCTTCAAAAATATAATGAGTGAACTAGGGCTAATAACACTAAGAGGGTCTATTTATATTACATCCAAAATGAAAGATAAAATGACAAGTTTAGCCCTTGGGGGCAGCCGGCCTTGGAGTGTCCCATGTGGGCCTTGTGACTTACACTTTCAAGGTCCTTCTTCACACTTTAAAACATTTAGATCCTTAGGTGGTTCAATCACCAACTCACACACGGCCCTTTGCATGAACAAGGCTTGGAGTTTTTGTAATTCCCGAGCTTGGCTTCGTGTGAATGGTCGGGTACTCGTTAGACAGCTTGTCCCACCCGTATCAAGAACCATGTAAGGAAACCAAGAATCAACCATTAGAAACTAGGAAAAGAGTATCCAAATTTGAGCTTATTAGTGACGTGGTAGCATGTAATTGGTCTTGGGCCCACATGATTATTTTTTTTTTTGTCAAAAATCTGAAATTTCAAGATTCACACAACTTGTAATGGATGACAATGTTTGTGGAGGGAAGGTAAAGTCTTGTACTCTTTTTCAACTTTTCAAACTCAAAAGGTAAGATTTGACTATACTAATCCCACAAAACAAGGTTCCGTGATTTAAGGAAAGTGGTTGTCAAGTCTAGGAAGTGATGTGTGCAAGTCTTCTCACCAACAACTTTATAACTTTTGTCTTATAACCCTTTGGATCTATTTTATACTTTTGTTATCTTAAGTTGTAAGAATAGATGAAGAACAAGATGAACACCACAACAACATTCAAGAACACAACATCAACTTCTTCAAGAACATAACACAAAATCCACCAATGGTCATCAACAAGGTACAACCTACGGCCCACTTCAAGTCACCACAACCATGGTCAATATTATAAGCTCAACTTTAGATCTAGACACTTTAGTGTTGGTGAGAAAGAAACCAACACTAGAAACACACTAAACAAGCAAAATAACACCTAGATCTAAACACACAAACACCAATCTCGGTTGAGACAATAAGACAGACAGATTTCTCTTTTCTCTTTTTTTTTTTTTTTAAAAAACCGAGATAGCCCAAGATTGGTAGTGTAGGAACACAACCAGCCTTGCTCTTGATACCAAATGATACACTATCAAGTCCACAACACAAAGTTCCAACAGCCAACAACAGGAAGAACAACTAACACAAGATCAACAAGTTGAACAACAAATGCTAGTGAATCAAAAGAGCCCCACACGGCTTCACTAGACTTCAAGAATACAAACACAATATTAACAAGATCACAAAAAGTGATACGGGTGGGACAAGTTTTCCAACAAGTACACGACCTTTCACACGAAGCCAAGCTCGGGAATTACAAAAACTCCAAGCCTTGTTCATGCAAATGGCCGTGTGTGAGTTGGTGACTGATCCACCTAAGGATTTAAATGTTTTTAAGTGTGAAGAGGGACCTTGAAGTGTAATAAACTTACACTCCAAGGCTGGGCCCCATGACAAGGACAAGCTGGTCATTTTGCCTCATTTTGCCTTGTAATATAAATAGAACATATTAGGGTTATTTGGGTAGTTCTCCCATCAGATTTTAAAAGATAAGACTTTTAATATTTTGGTTCTCTCTCTCTCTAAACCAGCCCACAAGAAGAGTCTTGAGGTCATAGAGTTCCTCTTGGTCCAAGTAAGAACTTGGTGTTAATATTCAATAGTCTTAGGGTCCTCTCTTGTTGTTAGGGTTCTTAGACTCTTGAATCTTTTATGTCAAGTTACTATCTTGTTGTGATCTTGTTAATGTTGTATTTGTAATCTTGAAGTCTAGTGAAGCCGTGTGGGGCTCTTTTGATTCACTAGCACTTGTTGTTCAACTTGCTGATTTTTGTGTTATTTTGTTCTTCTTGTTGCTGATTTCGTGGGAACTTTGTGTTGTGGACTTGATAGTGTATCATTTGGTATCAAATCAAGGCTGGTTGTGTTCCTACACTACCAATCTTGGTCTCGCTCTCGGTCAAAAAAAAAAAAGAGGAAAGAGAGAAATCTGTCCATCTTGTTGTCTTGGCCGAGATTGGTGTTGTGTGTTTAGATCTAGGTGTTATTTTACTTGTTTAGTGTGTTTCTAGTATTGGTTTCTTTCTCACCAACACTAAAAGTGTCTAGATATAAAGTTGAGCTTATAATATTGACCATTGTTGTGGTGACTTGAAGTGGGCCGTAGGTTGTACCTTGTTGATGACCATTGGTGGGTTTTGTGTTATGTTCTTGAAGAAGTTGATGTTGTGTTCTTGAAGGTTATTGTGGTGTTCATCTTGTTCTTCATCTATTCTTACAACTTAAGACAATAAAAGTATAAAATAGATCCAAAAGGTTGTAAGACAAAGGTTATAAAGTTGTTGACGAGAAGACTTGCACACATCACTTTCTAGACTTGACAACCACTTTTCCTTAAAACACGGAACCTTGTTTTGTGGGATTAGTATAGTCAAATCTTACCTTTTGAGTTTGAAAAGTTGAAAAAGAGTACAAGACTTTACCTTGCCTCCAAAACCATTGTCATCCATTACAAGTTGTGTGAATCTGAAATTTCAGAATTGTGACAAAAAAAAATAAAATTGTGTGGGCCCAAGACCAATTACATGCTGCCATATCACTAATAAGCTCAAATTTGGATACTCTTTTCCTAGTTTCTAATGGTTGATTCTTGGTTTCCTTACTTGGTTCTAGAACTAATTAACAAACTAGTACATTCCTACCAGGTTGTCAATTACTTGGGTGCTTTTTATCTTTTGAATACGTTGTTACTTCTTGGTTCTAGTCCGACGAGAATTCTTTGAGTCTTCAAACAAAAATCCACTCAGGATAAGAGCTTACTCATACCTTAAAGGATTCACGGGTTACTAGCCAATCTACAACACTTGTGAAACTCAATTGTGAGGTGATCCAAAGAGTGTAATACCTTGGCAATGGAAGGGACCACATCCCAAAATATGGATACTAATGCTCTTGACTCCATGAGGGTCACTCTTGAGGCCGTTACCCGAACACTTGAAAGGTTGAATACAGAATTTGGGGCTGTGAGGGGGGACTTGGCAGCGATAAAGGGAGAAGTATCGACTATTAGTGGGAGATTAGAACAAGTGGAGAGTCAAAGGAACTCTCACCCTTCTACTCCTCTACATGTTTCTACCAATGGGCATGATAGAACTTCCTCCGCAACCATCACCCCCGAAACAGTCCACCAAATGCTAAATGCACCTCAAGCTCCACTAAATGCCGCAAGCCAAACCACCTTTTTTCCTCCAAACCGTGACCCCACTAGACCAATACATTTCCAAGCTCCTCAAGTTCCACGAGAGGGATTTGGACGTCAAGTGCCTCCACTAAATCCGAACCCTCGATTCCAAGCCCCATTAAACCAAAGACCACCACCTCCACAAAATCCAATTCCTCCAAATCAAGTCCAAAATGCCCAAAACCGTCCAGCCCACTTTGAGGAATATGGTAGAGAGGAATATGAAGGTTATGGAGCCTTTGATGATGCCTACATGAGGGAGGAGGAGATGAGAGGGGGTTGTGGAGATCCAAGGAGATACCGTGGGTATGGAGAAAGGGGAAACCGACACCAAGAGAGATCAGCATCAACACCATCAAGTTGAGCCTACCCATCTTTAAAGGTGAAAGTGACCCCGAGGCCTACTTAGCTTGGGAATCGGCTTGTGACAAAGTTTTCCAAGTTAATGATATCTCGGAAGAAAAGAAGGGCTGCTATGTTATAGCTCATTTTGAGGGTTATGCTAATACTTGGTGGGAGTACATCAAGCGGTTTGGTAATGAATTAGTTGATGGGCAGCCACCACCTTGGTTTCGGTTGAGGTACTTGATGAGACAACGGTACCTTCCCGAGAGATATTGCCATGAGTTACTTGCTAGATTGTACAACTTGCGTCAAGGTAACAAGAGTGTGATGGCGTATTTTGATGAGTTTCAACAACTCATGTTGAAACTTGATCAACGTGGGGAACAAATCAGTCATGACGTCATCCGGTTCAAGTGTGGGTTGAGCAAAGAGATCTCCACTCATTTAACACTTCACAAGTTTGATACCGTTGAAGGTATTTTCCAAGCGGCTCTTGAGATTGAAAGGGAACTTAAAGAAAGGTCATCGTTCAAGGCAAGGGGACAAGCCACCTCGGGCTGGCCCAAAAACAAGGACCAACCCGCCACTACAAGGCTTTCCGATCCCAAAACAGTACATAAAATTCCTCCAAAACCGGAAGCTCACAAGTATCCTAACCTAAAAGGGATTCCAATATTTCAAGTGCCAAGGTTGAGGACATAAGGCCAGTGAATGTCCAAACCGACGCAACGTGATCCTACAGGAAGGGAGATTGTATTACCTTGGTGAGGAGGTGGACCTTGTAAAGGGAGAGGATGAGGCCGAGCCTCAAGATGGAGAGTGATAACACGGAGGTTAAGAATCCCAAAACTAGAGTATTAACTTAAAAGAATGCGGAAGCAAAAACTAAGAAACTAATAAAAAAGACAAAACAGAAATTAAAAGATACAGATTTGAATCCAAGTAACAACTAATTGGTATTGAAGAAACCAAATGCCTTTACTTGAGAAACTAATCAAGTTTGGAAATGGATCTTGACCGCTTCGTGTGTAACGTTAGACAATAATTAGTATGAGTACTAATCGCCTTCTAAGAATACCAAGACCAAACCAAAGATATCAAAGAAAGAAATTATCTTACTACCTTAAACTATGAACTAGTTAGGTTGAAAGATAAATCCCAAGGTAATCTACCTCAAAGGTTCAAAAGAACTCTCAATATATTAATGTTCAAAATCTGATTTTCATGAATGAACAAAGGCCCGTTTATATAGTAGTGAAGAAGGGGTTGGTCAAAGATAACATTTAATGAAATGATACTTCCTAGGGCCTAGAAGACTACCACACACATTATCCTATGAGTCAACATAGAAGAAAACAACTATTAAATGGCATAGAAGGCTGCCACACACAAAGACCTAGGAAGTCAACATAGAATTAAACAACTCTTAAATATAATTCTAGAAATTAATTAAAAATTGCTGCAATCTTTTTCTCCATTTTGGGACAGATTTGAGCCCAATTCCACCTCTTCTTGGACTTTAATTTGGGCCTCCAAATAGATGTAAGACTTGGAGAAAATGTCTTCATTGGGCTTGCGATCTTCTTCCATCACAAGACACCTTTTAATTGCCAATTCCAGCCCATTAATCTTGTCTTCATATTTCCTTGTTTGAGATCTTGTCATGGGTCCTCTTGGAACCTTCAAAACTTCCTGATGCAAGTATCAAGCCCTCAAGACCTTTTACAAGGAGCCAAGGCAAGGAACTTCAACAACTTCAAGCTTTGTTCATGCAATTGAATGTTTGTGAAGGTGTTGTAGATTCGGCCAAGAGAGGGAATGCTTTGATTTGTGAAGAAAGGACTTGAAGAGTCTATATTCTACAAGGGACAAGATGGACTTTCACTTTAAAAACCAACACTCAAGGGGCTCCTCTTCTCTTTAGTTCATTAAGGGTAGTTTTGACATTTGGCATGTAATAGTATAAATAGACCATTTTACTTCTCTTTTCATCAGATTTTGATGACATTGAAACTTACTCATATTTTATAGCTTTAGTCTTGTAGTTGATAGTGTAGAATCTGAAAATTGGGTCTTTGACATTTGAAGTTAGGGTTTCACTTGTCTTGGTGGAAGACCGCATTCAAGACCAAATTCGGTCTATATGAGTGGCTGGTCATGCCCTTTGGCCTTACCAATGCTCCTAGCACCTTTATGAGGCTAATGAATCATGTAATGAAGCCTTATATTGGAAAGTTTGTGGTGGTTTACTTTGATGATGTGTTGGTATATCGTAAATCTATTGATGATCATGTGATGCATTTGAGGTGTGTGTTTGATGTGCTCCGAAAGGAGAAGTTGTATGCCAAGATGGAGAAGTGTTCTTTTGGTGTTGATAAAGTGATTTTCTTGGGTTTTGTCGTGAGCTCAAGGGGTGTGGAAGTGGACGAATCCAAGATAGACTCTATACGAAGTTGGCCGACCCCTAAAACTATTGGAGAAATTCGAAGTTTTCATGGGTTGGCGAGCTTTTATAGGAGGTTTGTCAAAGGTTTTAGCTCAATAGAAGCCCCCTTGACCGAGGTTATTAGAAAGGACCAACCCTTTAAGTGGGGTGATGAGCAAGCTAAGGCTTTTGAAGCCTTGAAAGCTACGCTCATCTCGGCGCCTTTGTTGCAATTGCCCGATTTTGATAAGATGTTTGAAGTTGAGTGTGATGTTAGTAAGGTTGGTATCGGGGCTGTTTTGATGCAAGAAGGCAAGCCCGTTGCTTATTTTAGTGAAAAGCTCAAAGGGGCAACTCTTAATTACTCGACTTATGATTTGGAGTTGTACGCCCTTGTTAGAGCTTTGGGCAATTGGCAACATTATTTGTGGCCTAAGGAGTTTGTGATACGAATGGATCATGAATCATTGAAACACCTTAAGAGCCAAGACAAGTTGAATAGGCGTCATGCTAAGTGGATTGAGTTTATTGAGACTTTCCCTTATGTAATTCATTACAAAAAGGGGAAGGAAAATGTTGTTGCTGATGCGTTGTCTAGAAAGCATGTGCTTGTTGCTACCTTGTCTTCTAAGTTGATGGGATTTGAGAGTTTGCGGATGTTGTATCCCGAGGATCCTACCTTTGCTCCTATTTTTAGGGAATGTGAAGAGTGGGGAAGGGACCGATGGCTTAAAGCGAATAGCAATTCCTCCTACTCTCGGTTTGATGGCTATTTGTTCAAAGGGAGGAGGTTGTGTGTTCCTTCTAGTTCATGGAGGGAATTATTTGTGAGAGAGGCACATGATGGTGGCCTCATGGGGCATTTTGGGGTTGACAAGACCCTCGGTATCTTAAAGGAGCAATTCTATTGGCCCAAAATGCGCAAGGATGTTGCTAAAGTTTGTGGCCAATGTATGGATTGCCGGAGTGCAAAATCTCGCCTCCTACGTCAAGGATTGTACACCCCACTTCCCACTCCCCTTAGACCTTGGTTATATATTTCGATGGACTTTGTTTTGGGGCTTCCAAGGACTAGAAAGGGTCGAGATAGCATTTTTGTTGTTGTTGATAGATTCTCCAAAATGGCTCATTTCATTCCATGTGCTAAAATCGAGGATGCTCCTAGTGTAGCTTCATTATTTGTTGAACATGTTGTAAAACTTCACGGGATCCCAAGGACTATTGTGAGTGATAGGGACTCAAAGTTCCTAAGTCTCTTTTGGAAGTCCATGTGGGGTAGGCTTGGGACGAAGTTGCTTTTCTCCACGTCTTGCCACCCACAAACTGATGGCCAAACGGAGGTAGTAAATAGAACCTTAGGGTCTATGCTACGTTCTATGGTTAAAGGTAAAATGACTTCATGGGAAGATCACCTACCCTTGGTGGAATTTGCATACAATCGGGTAATACATTCAAGTACGGGAATGACGCCCTTTGAGTGTGTTTATGGCATGAATCCCCTTACCCCTTTAGATCTCACTCCTTTGTCTAGTGATCTCATGATAAGCTTAGATGGATGCAAAAGAGCCGAGGCAATGAAAAAAATGCATGAGAAGGTGCGGATCAAGCTTGAAAAGAAGAACCAAGATGTTGCAACAAGGGTGAACAAAGGTAGAAGAAGGCTTGTGCTTGAACCCGAAGATTGGGTATGGGTACACTTAAGGAAGGAGAGGTTCCCGAATCAAAGGAAAGCTAAGCTTATGCCCCGGGGAGATGGACCCTTCCAAGTGCTTAAACGGATCAACGACAATGCATACCAAATAGATCTACCTTCGGATTACCAAGTTCACAATACTTTCAATGTTTGTGACCTTTCACCCGTGGCCACTCTTGATGTTGATGAATCAGCAAGTTTGAGGACAAACTCTCTTCAAGATGGAGAGGATGATGCAAGTATCAAGCCCTCAAAACCTTTTACAAGGAGCCAAGCCAAGGAACTTCAACAACTTCAAGCTTTGTTTATGCAATTGAATGTTTGTGAAGGTGTTGTAGATTCGGCCAAGAGAGGGAATGCTTTGATTTGTGAAGAAAGGACTTGAAGAGTCTATATTCTACAAGGGACAAGATGGACTTTCACTTTAAAAACCAACACTCAAGGGGCTCCTCTTCTCTTTAGTTCATTAAGGGTAGTTTTGACATTTGGCATGTAATAGTATAAATAGACCATTTTACTTCTCTTTTCATCAGATTTTGATGACATTGAAACTTACTCATATTTTGTAGCTTTAGTCTTGTAGTTAATAGTGTAGAATCTGAAAATTGGGTCTTTGACATTTGAAGTTAGGGTTTCACTTGTCTTGGATAATTTGGCAAGAAAGGTGTGCTTGAGGAAGAGTGATTCCTTTGGGTCACCTAAGAGGAAGGTTTGAACTCTTGTTTGTGAAGTGTGTTTGAAGATTTGAAACATCTTCTAGTGCTAATCACTTAATAAGAGTAAGGGTCTTTCTATCTATCTTTAAATTTCAAGTATTCTTCTTCTTCATCTCCATTCTATGTGTTGTTTTTCTCCTTGTTTGGTTGCTGAAATTTTATCTTAGTAAACCATTTTTGGGTGTTCATAGCCTTTTGGCTATCACTTCCTTTGATGATACGGGTGGGACAAGCTCCACAAGTACACGACCTTTCACACAAAGCCAAGCTCGGGAATTACAAAAACTCCAAGCCTTGTTCATGCAAATGGCCGTGTGTGAGTTGGTGATTCAGCCACCTAAGGACCTAAATGTTTTTAAGTGTGAAAAGGGACCTTGAAGTGTAATAAACTTACACTCCAAGGCTGGGCCCCATGACAAGGACAAGCTGGTCATTTTACTTCATTTTTGCCTTGTAATATAAATAGAACATATTAGGGTTAGTTGAGTAGTTCACTCATTATAATTTTGGAAGACAAAAACTCTTGTAACATTAAGGACTTCTCTCTCCTCCATTTGGGAAGCTCCAAAACAGCAACTCACAAGTGGAGTTACACTTGTGTTGTATCTTGGCTAGAAACAAGGATCTTGAGGTCATTGAGTTCCTCTTGGTCTAAGTAAGAACTTGGTGTTTATATTCATTAGCCTTAGGGTCCTTTCTTGATGTTAGGGTTCTTAGTCTCTTGAATATTATATGTCAAGTTAACTATCTTTCATTATCTTGTTGTTGTTGTGTTTGTGATCTTGAAGTCTAGTGAAGCCATGTGGGGCTCTTTTGATTCACTAGTACTTGTTGTTCAACTTGTTATTCTTGTGTTGGTTGGCTGATTTTCGTGGCTGGTTGTGCATATTTGTGTGTTGTGGACTTGATCTTGTATCATTTGGTATCAAAGCAAGACCGGTGGTGTTCCAACACTACCCATCTTGGGCTTGCTCTCGGCCAAAACAAAAAAAAAAAAGAGAATGAGCAAAATCTGTCCATTGTTGCCTTTGGCCAAAAATATTGTTGTGTGTATAGATCTAGGTGTTGTTTTACTTGTTTAGTGTGTTTCTAGTGTTGGTTTCTTTCTCACCAACACTAAAGTGTCTAGATCTAAAAGTTGAGCTTAAAATATTGACCATTGTTGTGGTAACTTGAAAGGTGGACCGTAGATTGTATGTTGTTGATGACAATTGGTGGTTTTGTGTGATGTGCTTGAAGAAGTTGATGTTGTGTTCATGAAGGTGTTGAGATTGTTGAGATGTTCATCTTATAAACTTGTTCATCTTGTTGAAAGTTGAGTTCATGTTGTAAGACAAAAGTCATAAAGTTGTTGGTGAAGGAAGACTTGCACACATCTCTTCCAAGACTTGACAACCACTTTTCCTTAAAACATGGAACCTTGTTTTGTGGGATTAGCCTAGTCAAATCTTACCTTTTTGAGTTTGAAAGGTTGAAAGACTACAAGACTTTTACTTTTCCTCCAAAACACATTGTCATCTATAACAAGTTGTGTGAGTATTGAAAATTTCAGATTTGAGATAAAAAAAAAAAAAAAAAAAAGGAAGAAGAAGCAAAACACGTGTGGGACCACTTACATGCTGCCACGTCACTATAAGCTCAACTTTGGATATTCTTCTAGTTGCTAATTGTTGATTCGTGGTTTCCTTTACTTGGTTCTAGAACTAATTAACAAACTAGTACATTCCTACTAGGTTGTCGATTAGTCCTTTGAATCCATTTGTTCGTGTCAACGATTACTTGAGTGCCTTTTATCTTTTGAATACGTTGCTGTTTTTGGTTCTAGTCCGACAAGAATTCTTTGAGTCTTCAAACAAGAATCCACTCCGGATAAGAGCTTACTCATACCTTAAAGGATTCACGGTTACTAGCCAATTTACAACACTTGTGGAACTCAAGCGTGTGGTGATCTAAAGAGTATAATACCTTGACAATGGAAGGGACCACATCCCATAACGTGGATACTAATGCACTTGACTCTATGAGGGTCACTCTTGAGGCCGTTACCCGGACACTTGAAAGGTTGAATTCAGAATTTGGGGCCGTGAGAGGGGACTTGGCAGCAATCAAGGGAGAAGTGTCGACTATTAGTAGGAGATTAGAACAAGTGGAGAGCCAAAGGAACTCTCGTCCTTCTACTCCTCTACATGTTTCTACCAATGGGCATGATAGGACTTCCTCCGCAACCATCACCCCCGAAACAGTCCACCAAATGCTAAATGCACCTCAAGCTCCACTAAATGCCGCAAGCCAAACCACCTTTTTTCCTCCAAACCGTGACCCCACTAGACCAATACATTTCCAAGCTCCTCAAGTTCCACGAGAGGGATTTGGACGTCAAGTGCCTCCACTAAATCCGAACCCTCCATTCCAAGCCCCATTAAACCAAAGGCCACAAAATCTAATTCCTCCGAATCAAGTCCAAAATGCCCAAGACTGGCCAGCCCCCTTTGAAGGATATGGTAGAGAGGAGTATGAAGGATATGGAGCCGCCTATGATGATGCTTACATGAGGGAGGAGGAGATAAGAGGGGGTCGTGGAGATCCAAGGAGATACCGAGGGTATGGAGAAAGGGGAAACCGACACCAAGAGAGAGATGTAGGCATCAACACCATCAAGTTGAACCTACCCATCTTTAAAGGTGAAAGTGACCCCGAGGCCTACTTAGCTTGGGAATCGGCTTGTGAAAAAGTTTTCCAAGTTAATGATATCTCGGAAGAAAAGAAGGGATGCTATGTTATAGATCATTTTGAGGGTTATGCTAACACTTGGTGGGAGTATATCAAGCGATTTGGTAATGAACTAATTGATGGGCAGCCACCACCTTGGTATCGGTTGAGGTACTTGAAGAGGCAATGATACCTTCCCGAGAGATATCGCCATGAGTTGCTTGCTAGATTGTACGGTTTGCGTCAAGGTAACAAGAGTGTGATGGCATATTTTGATGAGTTTCAACAACTCATGTTGAAACTTGATCATCGTGGGGAACAAATCAGTCACGACATCATCCGATTCATGTGTGGGTTGAATAAAGAGATCTCTACTCATTTAACACTTCACAAGTTTGAAACCGTTGATGGTATTTTCCAAGCGGCTCTTGAGATTGAAAGGGAACTTAAGGAGAGATCATCTTTCAAGGCAAGGGGACAAGCCCCCTCGGGCTGGCCCAAAAACAAGGACCAACCCGCCACTACAAGGCTGCCCAAGCCCAAAACAGTCCACAAAATTCCACCGAAACTGGAGGCTCACAAGTATCCTAACCCAAAGGGATTCCAATGTTTTAAGTGCCAAGGTTGGGGGCATAAGGCCAATGAGTGTCCAAACCGACGCAATGTGATCATACGAGAAGGGAGATTGTATTACCTTGGTGAGGAGGTGGGTCCCGTAAGGGGAGAAGATGAGGTCGAGCCTCAAGATGGAGAGGAAACCGATGATGGCCCATATGATGATGATGGTGATGATGGTGAAGATGCTTATCCGCAATAAGGGGAGTGTGTGGTTCCAAACTTTGTGGTTAGGCGCGTCATGATTAGTAAGGCAATAGATGACCCAAGCCAAAGGGAAAATCTATTCCATACTAAATGTCTTGTAAAGGGGAGTGTGTGTACCTTGGTGATTGATAGTGGTAGTTGTACAAATGTTGTAAGTAATGTTATGGTAAATTTCTTGAAATTACCAACTACCCCGTACACTAGTCCTTACAAGTTACAATGGTTGAATGATTGTGGTGAATTAAGGGTCGCAAGGCAATGTGTGATACGGTTTAAGGTGGGAAACTACCATGATGAAGTGCTTTGTGACGTGATACCAATGCAAGCATGTCACTTGTTGCTAGGTAGGCCTTGGCAATATGATAGGTCTACCAAACACGATGGGAGGTCCAATCGATATACACTTGAGAAGGATGGTCGAAAGGTTACACTTCATCCTCTTTCACCTTCCCAAGTAAATGAGTGGCATCAAAGGATGAGAGAATTGAAGGAAAAGGGAAAGGAATCCGAAAAGGGAGAGAAGGGAGGGAATTCCGTAGGTGGGGCAGTGGGTCATCCAAGGCTGCCTCAATGGCAAAGAGGGCGAAAAACATGGTGATGTTGGCTAGGAAGAAAGAAATCTTCGTGGATCATGATGAGGACACGTCTATGTTACTTTTGGCTCATTGTGTTAATACTAAACCCATTAATTCTTCCATTTCCCCTTTGATTTCTTGTGTGTTGCAGGATTATGAAGATGTACTTCCTAAAGAACTTCCACAAGGATTGCCCCCACTTCGGGGAATTGAGCACCAAATTGATTTGGTGCCGGGTTCACCACTTCCAAACAAACCATCCTATAGGAGCAATCCCATGGACACTAAGGAGCTTGAGAGACAAGTTGAGGAGCTTCTCAACAAGGGATACATCAAAGAAAGTATGAGTCCTTGTGCTGTCCTGGTGCTTTTGGTACCAAAGAAAGACGGAACTTGGTGCATGTGCGTCGATTGTAGAGCCATCAACAAAATCACTATAAGGTATCGTCATCCAATCCCTAGACTAGATGATATGATAGATGAGCTCCATGGTTCTTGTTTTTTTTCTAAAGTGGATCTTAGGAGTGGCTACCACCAAATTCGCATGCAACCCCGGTGATGAGTGGAAGACCGCATTCAAGACCAAATTCGGTCTATATGAGTGGCTGGTCATGCCCTTTGGCCTTACCAATGCTCCTAGCACCTTTATGAGGCTAATGAATCATGTAATGAAGCCTTATATTGGAAAGTTTGTGGTGGTTTACTTTGATGATGTGTTGGTATATAGTAAATCTATTGATGATCATGTGATGCATTTGAGGTGTGTGTTTGATGTGCTCCGAAAGGAGAAGTTGTATGCCAACATGGAGAAGTGTTCTTTTGGTGTTGATAAAGTGATTTTCTTGGGTTTTGTCATGAGCTCAAGGGGTGTGGAAGTGGACGAATCCAAGATAGACTCTATACAAAGTTGGCCGACCCCTAAAACTATTGGAGAAATCCGAAGTTTTCATGGGTTGGCGAGCTTTTATAGGAGGTTTGTCAAAGGTTCCAGCTCCATAGCAGCACCCTTGACCGAGGTTATTAGAAAGGACCAACCCTTTAAGTGGGGTGATGAACAAGCTAAGGCTTTTGAAGCCTTGAAAGCTATGCTCATCTCGGCGCCTTTGTTGCAATTGCTCGATTTTGATAAGATGTTTGAAGTGGAGTGTGATGCTAGTAAGGTTGGCATCGGGGCTGTTTTAATGCAAAAAGGCAAGCCCGTTGCTTATTTTAGTGAAAAGCTCAAAGGGGCAACTCTTAATTACTCGACTTATGATTTGGAGTTGTACGCCCTTGTTAGAGCTTTGGGCAATTGGCAACATTATTTGTGGCCTAAGGAGTTTGTGATACGAACCGACCATGAATCGTTGAAACACCTTAAGAGCCAAGACAAGTTGAATAGGCGTCATGCTAAGTGGATTGAGTTTATTGAGACTTTCCCTTATGTAATTCATTACAAAAGGGGGAAGGAAAATGTTGTTGCTGATGCGTTGTCTAGAAAGCATGTGCTTGTTGCTACCTTGTCTTCGAAGTTGATGGGATTTGAGAGCTTGCGGATGTTGTATCCCGAGGATCCTACCTTTGCTCCTATTTATAGGGAATGTGAAGAATGGGGAAGGGACCGATGGCTTAAGGAGAATAGCAATTCCTCCTACTCTCGGTTTGATGGCTATTTGTTCAAAGAGAGGAGGTTGTGTGTTCCTTCTAGTTCATGGAGGGAATTATTTGTGAGAGAGGCACATGATGGAGGCCTCATGGGGCATTTTGGGGTTGACAAGACCCTTGGTATCTTAGAGGAGCAATTCTATTGGCCCAAAATGTGCAAGGATGTTGCTAAAATTTGCGGCCAATGTGTGGATTGCCGGTGTGCAAAATCTCGCCTCCTACGTCAAGGATTGTACACCCCACTTCCCACTCCCCTTAGACCTTGGTTAGATAATTCGATGGACTTTGTTTTGGGGCTGCCAAGGACTAGAAGGGGTCGAGATAGCATTTTTGTTGTTGTTGATAGATTCTCCAAAATGGCTCATTTCATTCCATGTGCTAAAACTGAGGATGCTCCTAGTGTAGCTTCATTATTTGTTGAACATGTTGTAAAGCTTCACGGGGTCCCAAGGACTATTGTGAGTGATAGGGACTCAAAGTTCCTAAGTCTCTTTTGGAAGTCCATGTGGGGTAGGCTTGGAACGAAGTTGCTTTTCTCCACGTCTTGCCACCCACAAACCGATGGCCAAACGGAGGTAGTAAATAGAACCTTAGGGTCTATGCTGCGTTCTATGGTTAAAGGTAAACTGACTTCATGGGAAGATCACCTACCCTTGGTGGAATTTGCATACAATCGGGTAATACATTCAAGTACGGGAATGACGCCCTTTGAGTGTGTTTATGGCTTGAATCCCCTTACCCCTTTAGATCTCACTCCTTTGTCTAGTGATCTCATGACAAGTTTAGATGGATGCAAAAGAGTCGAGGCAATGAAAAAAGTGCATGAGAAGGTGCGGGTCAAGCTTGAAAAGAAGAACCAAGAGGTTGCAAAAAGGGTGAACAAAGGGAGAAGAAGGCTTGTGCTTGAACCCGGAGATTGGGTGTGGGTGCATCTTCGGAGGGATCGGTTTCCATCTCAAAGAAAGTCCAAATTGCTGCCTAGGGGTGATGGTCCATTCCAAGTACTTGAGAGAATCAATGACAACGCCTACAAGATTGACCTTCCACCGGAATATCAAGTGCACAACACTTTCAACGTTGGTGACCTCTCTCTCGTGGATGCGGTTGAAGATGACCAAATGCTGAATTTGAGGTCAAATTCCTCTCAAGATGGAGAGGATGATATGGGTGGGACAAGCTCCACAATTACACGGCCTTTCACACAAAGCCAAGCTCGGGAATTACAAAAACTCCAAGCCTTGTTCATGCAAATGGCCGTGTGTGAGTTGGTGATTCAGCCACCTAAGGACCTAAATGTTTTTAAGTGTGAAAAGGGACCTTGAAGTGTAATAAACTTACACTCCAAGGCTGGCACAATAGACAAGGACAAGCTGGTCATTTTACTTCATTTTTGCCTTGTAATATAAATAGAACATATTAGGGTTAGTTGAGTAGTTCACTCATTATAATTTTGGAAGACAAAAACTCTTGTAACATTAAGGACTTCTCTCTCCTCCATTTGGGAAGCTCCAAAATAGCAACTCACAAGTGGAGTTACACTTGTGTTGTATCTTGGCTAGAAACAAGGATCTTGAGGTCATTGAGTTCCTCTTGGTCTAAGTAAGAACTTGGTGTTTATATTCATTAGTCTTAGGGTCCTTTCTTGATGTTAGGGTTCTTAGTCTCTTGAATATTATATGTCAAGTTAACTATCTTTCATTATCTTGTTGTTGTTGTGTTTGTGATCTTGAAGTCTAGTGAAGCCGTGTGGGGCTCTTTCGATTCACTAGCACTTGCTGTTCAACTTGTTTTTCTTGTGTTGGTTGGCTGATTTTCGTGGCTGGTTGTGCATATTTGTGTGTTGTGGACTTGATCTTGTATCACTTCCTTAGTTGATGTTGAGCTGCCATGGATGCTATCAGAGAGGAACCCAAAAATGGACCACATGATGATGATGGTGAAGATGTTTATCCACAAGAAGGGGAGTGTGTGGTTCCAAACTTTATAGTTAGGCGCATCATGATTAGTCAGGCAATCGATGACCCAAGTCAAAGGGAAAATCTATTCCATACTAAGTGTCGGGTAAAGGGGAGTGTGTGCACTTTGGTGATCGATAGTGGTAGTTGTGCAAACGTTGTTAGTATTGCTATGGTAAACTTCTTGAAGCTGCCAACTACACCGCACACTAGTTCTTACAAGTTATAATGGTTGAATGAATGTGGTGAATTAAAGGTTTCAAGGCAATGTGTGATACGGTTCAAGGTGGGAAACTACCACGATGAAGTGCTTTGTGATGTGATACCCATGCAAGCGTGTCACTTGTTGTTAGGAAGACCGTGGCAGTATGATAGGTCTACTAAACACGATGGGAGGTCCAATCGATATACACTTGAGAAGGATGGCCGAAAGGTTACCCTTCACCCTCTTTCGCCTTCCCAAGTAAATGAGTGGCATCAAAGGATGAGAGAATTGAAGGAAAAAGGAAAGAAATTCAAAAAGGGGAAAACAAGAGGGAATTCCGTAGGTGGGGCAGTAGGGACCTCCGAGGCTGCCTCAACCTCAAAAAGGATGGAAAACATGGTGATGTTGGTTAGGAAGAAGGAACTCTTCATGGATCATGATGAGGACACACCTATGTTGCTTTTGGCTCATTGTTTTAATTCTAACCCCACTAATTCTTCCATTTCTCCTTTGATTTCTTGTGTGCTGCAGGATTATGAAGATGTATTTCCCAAAGAACTTCCGCAAGGATTGTCCCCGTGGTGCAAGCCGAGCCTCATCAATATCATGGAATGAAGAGTTGAAGCTCGAGAATATGCTAAAGTGGAAGTACAAGAAAGAAAGGCGAAAAGGGAAGAAAGAGGCTATAGACGTAAAGTGACTATTCTTGATATCCAAGCCTTATGCTAAAGAAGACCCTTATTTCATTAAGGGTATTTTTGTAATTATTAGTGTAGACTATAAATAAGGGAGAATAGCTCATTTTAGGGTAGATTATCTTGATGAATATTGAATATTAAATACTCTTTGAGAGTTTGAGAGCTTGTTGAAGCTTTTGATTGTTTCAAATTTAGAAAGGAGGGTTGCTTGGGAATCTAATTCCCTTGAGGTCTTTCTCATAGGTTTAGGTGCTTATTTGGACATTTGAAGGAGGTCTCTTCTTTTTATAGAATTGGTTGCCTTTGATTCCACTTTTGTGTCTACCTTTCTATCCCTTTTATCTTTGTTTATCTTGTTTCTTTGTTTCCTTTGTTCTTTTAAGTCTTCCACGTCTTCTTTCTTGTATCATTTGATATCAAAGCAAGGTTTGATTTTGTTCCAACAAAATCAATCTTGGGTTTGATTCCCTAGTGTTTTTTGAGTCTAGATTTCAAATTTCGTTCAAATCAGAGTTGTAGAAGTGAAGTTACCATTAAAGGATTTTCAAACTTTTGAGTTTTTGAAACTTGAAAAGTGGGTTTATTTTTTGGCTTGAAGTTGAAAGCTAAAAATTATTGGGGATTGTTTGTGGCGTTGAAAGGAGTACGTGGGCAAAAATTTCATTGAATTTGAAGCAAAAACGAAGAAGTTATGAGCATTTAAAGATTGGGGGTTTTGTTGGTGTTCTTGAGCTTCTTCATTTTGTTCTTGGAGAAGAAGATAGAAAAAATATACTTTGATCCAAAATCTTCAAGTCAAAGTTGATCAAAGTGTTAGAAGGTCCATTTGTGGAATTTTGAAAAAAAAAAAAAAAATCGAAATTTGAAAAAAATAAATAAATAAAAAAAAAATTTCGAAATCTGAAAAAGAAAATCCACTTGGAATGCCACGTCATCAGTCAACTATCAAAGTCAACCGTTGACTGCCACACAGCAGCCAACTCAGCGCCCCTCCAACCCACTCGCGCCACGTGGCGCGTGGATAGCAACTTCAGAGAGCTGAAATTTCTCAGGTTTCAACACTTAGTTTTTTTCTTGGGGTCCTAAAGTTTTTTGGACCTAAAAATTTTTCTAAGTGTCCAAATTTCGTGATTCTGTTTTTGTTCTCTTTCTCTTTCGATTCCTCAACTATTTAACAGGTAATTAACATCTTTAATCACTTGTTAACTAGTTTAAAACATCAAATCATCTCTTTGATTCATCAAATTAAGCAACAACAAGTAATTTTTCTACTTTTGTTGCTTAGTTTTCTTTGAGTCCGATTTTTTTTTGTGCTACTTTCTTTTAGCTTTTCTTCTTTATTTTCTCTTGAAAACTTCTTGGTTCTCGTCCTTAGCTTTTGCACTTTCTTTCTAGAGTCAACAAGAATCCATTCTTGATCTCAAGTAGAGATTGGACCCTTGCAACTCATTGGACTAAACAAGATGCAATCATTGGCCAAAGCAATTTGTGAGGCAAATAAAGGTGCGATTCTTGAGTGATTGTGAGTCTATTTTAACTAACCTAACATGTTTGTTTGCTTTGGTTGAGTGTCTTAAATAGGTAACAATGGAAGGTCATGAAAAGAAAAACCAAGTTCCCATCGAGGAACCCACTTTGGGTGAATTGTTAAACTTGTTCACCACTCTCTCTACCAAAATGGAAGGACGGTTGGATCGGTTGAGTACTCGAATTAATCGATTGCAACTTATCTTTCCACCAACTTTCCCTAATCCTCATCAAGGACTTGAAGAGTGTACCAATGCATTGAGGGGATTCTCATCCCAAGGTAAAGAAGACCTTTCTTGTGAGCTTCAAGGTAAACTAGCTAAACTTGACACTTTCGAATTTTCAAATGAACAAAGTGTGAGTGATAGCTTGTCTTTATGTGCACTTAATAATTCTTTGCCACATAGTGATAATGTCTATATTGAGAGTGTTCGGGGAATTGAGCACCAAATTGATTTTGTGCCGGGATCACAATTGCCAAACAGGCCGGCTTATAGGAGCAACCCTACGGACACCAAAGAATTGCAACGTCAAGTTGAGGAACTCCTCAACAAAGGGGTACATCAAGGAGAGCATGAGTCCGTGCGCTGTTCCGGTGCTACTAGTGCCCAAAAAGGACAGAACGTGGCGTATGGGTGTGCACTGTCGAGCCATCAACAAGATTACGGTAAAATATCGTCACCCTATCCCTTGGCTAACATGCTAGATGAATTGAATAGCTCATGTTTGTTTTCCAAAATTGATTTAAGAAGTGGCTATCACCAAATAAGAATGCAACCCGGTGATGAATGGAAAACCGCCTTCAAGACCAAGTTTGGTCTCTATGAATGGATGGTTATGCCCTTCGGCCTAACAAATGCTCCAAGTACTTTTATGAGGCTAATGAATCATGTGATGAGGCCATTTATTGGAAAGTTTGTTGTTGTCTACTTTGATGATGTCTTGGTGCATAGCAAGTCTGTAGAAGAACATGTGATGCATTTACAATGTGTGCTTGATGTCCTTAGAAAGGAAAAATTGTATGCAAATCTGGAAAAATGTTCCTTTGGTGTTAATGAAGTTATTTTCTTGGGTTTTGTTGTTAGTTCAAGAGGGGTCGAAGTGGATGAATCCAAGATAAATCCTATCAAAAATTGGCCAACCCCACAACCCGTTGGAGAAGTAAGAAGCTTCCACGGGTTGGCTAGTTTTTATAGAAGGTTTGTCAAAGGATTTAGCACCATAGCCGCCCCCTTGACGGAGGTCATTCGGAAAGAACAACCCTTCAAGTGGGGAGACGAGCAAGCTAAGGCCTTTGAAGCCTTGAAAGCTATGCTCATCTCCGCACCCTTGTTACAATTGACCAACTTTGATAAGACATTCGAAGTTGAGTGCGATGCGAGTAAAGTAGGAATAGGGGTTGTTTTGATGCAAGATTTAAAACCCATTGCTTACTTTAGCGAAAAGCTCAAAGGAGAAACTTTAAACTACTCCACGTATGATTTAGGATTGTATGCCTTGATCTAGCCTTGGCCACTTGGCAACACTACTTATGGCCTAAGGAGTTCGTGATCCGAACGGACCATGAATCCTTAAATCATCTTCGGGCCCAAGACAGGCTTAACAAACGGCATGCCAAATGGATTGAGTTTCTTGAGACCTTCCCTTATGTTATCCAATACAAAAAGGGTAAGGACAATGTAGTAACCGATGCTTTGTCTAGAAAACATGCTCTCGTGTCCACTTTGTCATCAAAACTGATGGGTTTTGAGAGTTTAAGAGAGTTGTATCCCAAGGACCCTCACTTTGCTCCTATCTTTAGGGAATGCGAAGAATTGGGTAGGGACTAGTGGGAAGCTAGGGGTTCAAATACCTATACCAAGTTTGATGGTTACTTATTTAAAGGTAGACGATTGTGTGTACCCTTTAGCTCTTGGAGAGAATTGTTTGTGAGGAAAGCACACGATGGCGGTCTAATGGGTCATTTTGGGGTTGAAAAGACCTTCGGAATATTGGAGGAGCAATTCTATTGGCCCAAAATGCGCAAGGATGTGACTAGGATTTGCGGTCAATATGTAGAATGTAAGAGAGCCAAATCTCGGCTCCTACCTCACGGGTTGTACACCCCGCTGCCCACTCCTTTACGTCCTTGGCTTGATATATCTATGGATTTTGTGTTGGGGCTACCAAGGACACGACGAGGCCAGGATAGTATTTTTATTATAGTCGACCGGTTTTCTAAAATGGCGCACTTTATTCCTTTCTCTAAATGTGATGACGCACCTAGCGTGGCCTCTTTATTTGTTGATAATGTTGTTAAATTGCATGGTGTTCCGAGGACCATTGTGAGTGATAGGGACTCTAAGTTCCTAAGCCACTTTTGGAAGTCCATGTGGGGTAGGCTTGGTACCAAGTTGTTGTTCTCTACGTCCTGTCACCCACAAACTGATGGCCAAACGGAAGTAGTAAATAGGACTTTGGGTACTATGCTACGTTCCATGGTTAAGGGAAAAATGACTTCTTGGGGAGAGCACTTACCATTGATTGAATTTGCCTATAACAGTGTCATACACTCAAGTACGGGAATGACTCCCTTTGAGTGTGTATACGGCCTCAACCCCCTTACCCCTTTGGATTTAACGTCGTTGCCAAGTGATCTCATGATTAGCTTAGATGGAAGCAAGCGGGCAGATTCTATGAAGAAGTTACATGAGAAGGTGCGGCTTCAACTTGAGAAGAAAAACCAAGAAATGGCAAGGAGGGCCAACAAGGGGAGAAAGAAATTCATTCTTGAACCCCAGATTGGGTGTGGGTGCATCTTCGGAGGGATCGGTTTCCATCTCAAAGAAAGTCCAAATTGCTGCCTAGGGGTGATGGTCCCTTCCAAGTACTTGAGAGAATCAATGACAACGCCTACAAGATTGACCTTCCACCGGAATATCAAGTGCACAACACTTTCAACGTTTGTGATCTCTCTCTCGCGGATACGGTTGAAGATGACCAAATACTGAATTTGAGGTCAAATTCCTCTCAAGATGGAGAGGATGATATGGGTGGGACAAGTTGTCCAACAAGTACACGACCTTTCACACGAAGCCAAGCTCGGGAATTATAAAAACTCCAAGCCTTGTTTATGTAAATGGCCGTTTGTGAGTTGGTGACTAATCCAATGATACGGGTGGGACAACCTCCACAAGTACACGACCTTTCACACGAAGCCAAGCTCGAGAATTACAAAAACTCCAAGCGTTATTCATGCAAATGGCCGTGTGTGAGTTGGTGATTGAGCCTCCTAAGGATCTAAATGTTTTTAAGTGTGAAGAGGGACCTTGAAGTGTAATAAACTTACACTCCAAGGAAGGCACCCTAGACAAGGACAAGCTAGTCATTTTGCTTTATTTTGCCTTGTAATATAAATAGAACATATTAGGGTTATTTGGGTAGTTCTCTCATTATAATTTTGAAGACAAAAACTCTTGTAATATTAAGGACTTATCTCTCCTCCATTTGGGAAGCTCCAAAATAGCAACTCACAAGTGGAGTACACTTGTGTTGTATCTTGGCTAGAAACAAGGATCTTGAGGTCATTGAGTTCCTCTTGGTCTAAGGAAGAACTTGGTGTTCATATTCATTAGTCTTAGGGTCCTTTCTTGATGTTAGGGTTCTTAGTCTCTTGAATATTAAATGTCAAGTTAACTATCTTTTTATTATCTTGTTGTTGTTGTGTTTGTGATCTTGAAGTCTAGTGAAGTCGTGTGGGGCTCTTTCGATTCACTAGCATTGTTGTTCAACTTGTTAATCTTGTTTTTGTTGGGTCTTCTTGTTGTTATTGTTGGAATCTTTGTATTGTGAACTTGATCTTGTATCATTTGGTATCAGAGCAAGACCGGTTGTGTTCCAACACTACCCATCTTGGGCTTGCTCTCGGTCAAAAAAAAAAAAAAAAGGAGAAAATCTGTCCATTGTTGTCTTGGCCGAGAATGTTGTTGTGTGTATTATATCTAGGTGTTATTTTACTTGTTTAGTGTGTTCTAGTGTTGGTTTCTTTCTCACCAACACTAAAGTGTCTAGATCTAAAAGATTGAGCTTAAAATATTGACCATTGTTATGGTAACTTGAAAAGTGGACCATAGGTTGTATGTTGTTGATGACAATTGGTGGTTTTGTGTTATGTGCTTGAAGAAGTTGATGTTGTGTTCTTGAAGGTTGTTGTGGTGTTCATCTTGTAAACTTCTTCATCTTGTTGAAAGTTGAGTTCATGTTGATGATGTCTTGGTGTATAAAAAGTCTTTAGAAGAGCATGTGATGCATTTACAATGTGTGCTTGATGTCCTTAGAAAGGAAAAATTGTATGCAAATCTGGAAAAGTGCTCCTTTGGTGTTAATGAAGTTGTTTTCTTGGGTTTTGTTGTTAGTTCAAGAGGGGTCGAAGTGGATGAATCCAAGATAAATGCTATCAAAAATTGGCCAACCCCACAAACCGTTGGAGAAGTAAGAAGCTTCCATGGGTTGGCTAGTTTTTATAGAAGGTTTGTCGAAGGATTTAGCACCATAGCCGCCCCCCTTGACCGAGGTCATTCGGAAAGAACAACCGTTCAAGTGGGGTGACGAGCAAGCTTTAGCCTTTGAAGCCTTGAAAGCTATGCTCATCTCCGCACCCTTGTTACAATTGCCCAACTTTGATAAGACCTTCAAAGTCGAGTGCGATGTGAGTAAAGAAGGAATAGGGGCTGTTTTGATGCAAGATTTGAAACCCATTGCTTACTTTAGCGAAAAGCTCAAAGGAGCAACTCTAAACTACTACACGTATGATTTAGAGTTGTAAGCCTTGATTAGAGCCTTGGCCACTTGACAACACTACTTATGTCCTAAGGAGTTCGTGATCCGAACAGACCATGAATCCTTAAAGCATCTTTGGGCACAAGACAAGCTTAACAAACGGCATGCCAAATGGATTGAGTTTCTTGAGACCTTCCCTTATGTTATCCAATACAAAAAGGGTAAGGACAACATAGTAGCCGATGCTTTGTCTAGAAAATATGCTCTTGTGTCCACTTTGTCAACAAAATTGATGGGTTTTGAGAGTTTAAGAGAGTTGTATCCCAAGGACCCTCACTTTGCTCCTATCTTTAGGGAATGCGAAGACTTGGGTAGGGACAAGTGGGAGTCGGCTTGGGGTTCAAATCCCTATGCCAAGTTTGATGGTTACTTATTTAAAGGTAGACGATTGTGTGTGCCCTCTAGCTCTTGGAGAGAGTTGTTTGTGAGGGAAGCACACGATGGCGGTCTAATGGGTCATTTTAGGGTTGAAAAGACCTTCAGAATATTGGAGGAGCAATTCTATTGGCCCAAAATGCGCAAGGATGTGACTAGGATTTGCGGTCAATATGTAGAATGCAAGAGAGCCAAATCTCGGCTCCTACCTCACGGGTTGTACACCCCGCTGCCCACTCCTCTATGTCCTTGTCTTGATATATCTATGGATTTTGTGTTGGGGCTGCCAAGGACTCGACGAGGCCGGGATAGTATTTTTGTTGTAGTCGACTGGTTTTCTAAAATGGTGCACTTTATTCCTTTCTCTAAATGTGATGACGCACCTAACGTGGCCTCTTTGTTTGTTGATAATGTTGTTAAATTGCATGGTTTTCCGAGGACCATTGTGAGTGATAGGGATTCTAAGTTCCTAAGCCACTTTTGGAAGTCCATGTGGGGTAGGCTTGGTACCAAGTTGTTGTTCTCTACGTCCTGCCACCCACAAACCGATGGCCAAATGGAGGTAGTAAATAGAACTTTGGGTGCTATGCTACGTTCCATAGTTAAGGAAAAAATGACTTCTTGGGGAGAGCACTTACCATTGATTGAATTTGCCTATAACCGTGTCATACACTCAAGTACGGGAATGACTCCCTTTGAGTGTGTATACGGCCTCAACTCCCTTACCCCTTTGGATTTAACGCCTTTGCCAAGTGATCGCATGATTAGCTTAGATGGAAGCAAGCGGGCAGATGCTATGAAGAATTTACATGAGAAGGTGCGGCTTCAACTTGAGAAGAAAAACCAAGACATGGCAAGGAGGGCCAAAAAGGGAATAAAGAAATTCATTCTTGAACCGGGAGATTGGGTGTGGGTGCATCTTCGGAAGGATCGATTTCCATCTCAAAGAAAGTCCAAATTGATGCCTAGGGGTGATGGTCCCTTCCAAGTACTTGAGAGAGTCAATGACAACGCCTACAAGATTGACCTTCCACCGGAATATCAAGTGCACAACACTTTCAACGTTTGTGATCTCTCTCTCGTAGGTGCGGTTGACGATGACCAAATGCTGAATTTGAGGTCAAATTCCTCTCAAGATGGAGAGGATGATACGGGTGGGACAAGCTCCACAAGTACACGACCTTTCACACGAAGCCAAGCTCGGGAATTATAAAAACTCCAAGCCTTGTGATACAGGTCGGACAAGCTGTCCAAAAAGTACACGACCATTCACACGAAGCTAAGCTCGGGAATTACAAAAACTCCAAGCCTTGTTCATGCAAATGGCCGTGTGGGAGTTGGTCATTGGTCCGCCTAATGGGTTAAAGGCTTTAAGTGTGAAGATGGGCCTTGAAGTGTAATAAACTTACACTCCAAGGCCGGCCCACACAAAGGGCAAGCTGCCGATCCAGCCCACAACAAAGGACAAGGTGGTCATTTTCCTTGTAATATAAATAGATCACATTAGGGTTATGAGGAGTGGTTTTTGGAGAAGCATTTTGAAAGACAAAACACTTGTAACATTTTGGTCTCCTCTCTTCCATTGGAGCAGCCTCACAAGTAGTGAGTTGCTTGTGTTGTATTTTGGCTAGAAACTCGGGTCTTGAGGTCTTCAAGTTTCTCTTGGTCCAAGTAAGAACTTGGTGTTTATATTCATTAGTCTTAGGGTCCTTTCTTGATGTTAGGGTTCTTAGTCTCTTGAATATTATATGTCAAGTTATCTATCTTTCTTTATCTTGTTGTTGTTGTGTTTGTGATCTTGAAGTCTAGTGAAGCCGTGTGGGGCTCTTTCGATTCACTAGCATTGTTGTTCATCTTGTTGTTGTTGCTGAAATTTGTGTGTTGTGGACTTGATCTTGTATCATTTGGTATCAAAGCAAGACCGGTTGTGTTCCCACACAACCCATCTTGGGCTTGTTCTCGGATTAAACAAAAAAAAAAAAAAAAAAAAAAAAAACGGAAATCAGTCCATTGAAGACAAATCCGAGAATGTTGTTGTATGTTTAGATCTAGGTGTTATTTTGCTTGTTTAGTGTGTTTCTAGTGTTGGTTTCTTTCTCACCAACACTAAAGTGTCTAGATCTAAAAGTTGAGCTTGAAAACTTGACCATTGTTGTGGTGACTTGAAGTGGTTGAAAGTTGTATGTTGTTGATGACAAAAATTGGTGGTTGTGTGTTATGTTCTTGAAGAAGTTGATGAAAGTTGTTAAGGTGTTCATCTTTTAAACTTGTTCATCTTGTGGTGTTCAAGTTGCAAGACAAGTCATAAAGTTGTTGGTGAAAGACTTGCACCCATCACTTCCTAGTTGGCCAACCACTCTTCCTTAAAACACGGAACCTTGTTTTGTGGGATTAGCCTAGTCAAATCTTACCTTTTTGAGTTTGAAAGGTTGAAAGACTACAAGACTTTTACTTTCCCTCCAAAACACATTGTCATCTATAACAAGTTGTGTGATTATTGAAAAATTTCAGATTTGAGATAAAAAAAAAAAAAAAAAAAAAAGAGAACAAGGAAGAAGAAAAAAAAAACGTGTGGGACCACTTACATGCTGCCACGTCACTATAAGCTCAACTTTGGATATTAATCTAGTTGGTAATTGTTGATTCTTGGTTTCCTTTACTTGGTTCTAGAACTAATTAACAAACTAGTACATTCCTACTAGGTTGTCGATTAGTCCTTTGAATCCGTTTGTTCGTGTCAACGATTACTTGAGTGCCTTTTATCTTTTGAATACGTTGCTATTTTTTGGTTCTAGTCCGACAAGAATTCTTTGAGTCTTCAAACAAAAATCCACTCCGGATAAGAGCTTACTCATACCTTAAAGGATTCACGGTTACTAGCCAATTTACAACACTTGTGGAACTCAAGCGTGTGGTGATCTAAAGAGTATAATACCTTGACAATGGAAGGGACCACGTCCCATAATGTGGATACTAATGCACTTGACTCTATGAGGGTCACTCTTGAGGCCGTTACCCGGACACTTGAAAGGTTGAATTCGGAATTTGGGGCCGTGAGAGGGGACTTGGCAGCAATCAAGGGAGAAGTGTCGACTATTAGTGGGAGATTAGAACAAGTGGAGAGTCAAAGGAACTCTCGTCCTTCTACTCCTCTACATGTTTCTACCAATGGGCATGATAGGACTTCCTCCGCAACCATCACCCCCGAAACAGTCCACCAAATGCTAAATGCACCCCAAGCTCCACTAAATGCCGCAAGCCAAACCACCTTTTTTCCTCCAAACCGTGACCCCACTAGACCAATACATTTCCAAGCTCCTCAAGTTCCACAAGAGGGATTTGGACGTCAAGTACCTCCACTAAATCCGAACCCTCCATTCCAAGCTCCATTAAACCAAAGGCCACAAAATCCAATTCCTCCGAATCAAAATGCCCAAGCCCGACCAGCCCCCTTTGAAGGATATGGTAGAGAGGAGTATGAAGGATATGGAGCCTTTGATGATGCTTACATGAGGGAGGAGGAGGTAAGAGAGGGTCGTGGAGATCCAAGGAGATACCGAGGGTATGGGGAAAGGGGAAACCGACACCAAGAGAGAGACGTAGGCATCAACACCATCAAGTTGAGCCTACCCATCTTTAAAGGTGAAAGTGACCCCGAGGCCTACTTAGCTTGGGAATCAGCTTGTGACAAGGTATTCCAAGTTAATGATATCTCGGAAGAAAAGAAAGGTTGTTATGCTATAGCTCATTTTGAGGGTTATGCTAACACTTGGTGGGAGTATATCAAGCGGTTTGGTAATGAAGTAGTTGATGGGCAAGCCACCACCTTGGTTTCGGCTAAGGTACTTAATGAGACAATGGTACCTTCCTAAGAGATATCTCCATGAGATGCTTGCTAGATTGTACAACTTGCGTCAAGGAAACAAGAGTGTGATGGCGTATTTTGATGAGTTTCAGCAACTCATGTTGAAACTTGATCATCGTGGGGAACAAATCAGTCATGATGTCATCCGGTTCAAGTGTGGGTTGAACAAAGAGATCGCCACTCATTTAACACTTCACAAGTTTGATACCGTTGAAGGTATTTTTCAGGCGGCCCTTGAGATTGAAAGGGAACTTAAAGAGAGTTCGTCGTTCAAGGCAAGAGTACAAGCCACCTCGGGCTGGTCCAAAAACAAGGACCAACCCGCCACTCCAAGGCTGCCCGAGCCCAAAGCCGACCACAAAACTCCTCCAAAATCCGAAGTTCACAAGTATCCTAACCCAAAAGGATTCCAATGTTTCAAGTGCCAAGGTTGGGGACATAAGGCCAATGAATGTCCAAACCGACGTAACGTGATCCTACGGGAAGGGAGATTGTATTACCTTGGTGAGGAAGTGGGTCGTGAAAGGGGAGAGGAAGAGGCCGAGCCTCAAGATGGAGAGGAACCCGAGAATGGGCCACATGATGGTGATAGTGATGATGGTGAAGATGTTTATCTGCAAGAAGGGGAGTGTGTGGTTCCAAACTTTGTGGTTAGGCGCGTCATGATTAGTAAGGCAATCGATGACCCGAGTCAAAGGGAAAATCTATTCCATACTAAATGTCTTGTAAAGGGGAGTGTATGCACTTTGGTGATCGATAGTGGTAGTTGTACCAATGTTGTGAGTGCTGCTATGGTAAGCTTCTTGAAGTTGCCAACCACGCCGCACACTAGTCCTTACAAGTTACAATGGTTGAACGAATGTGGTGAATCAAAGGTCACAAGGCAATGTGTGATACGGTTTAAGGTGGAAAACTACCACGATGAAGTGCTTTGTGATGTGATACCCATGCAAGCGTGTCACTTGTTGTTAGGTAGACCTTGGCAATATGATAGGTCTACCAAACACGATGGGAGGTCCAATCGGTATACGCTCGAGCAAGATGGCCGAAAGGTTACACTTCATCCTCTTTCGCCTTCCCAAGTGAATGAGTGGCATCAAAAGATGAGAGAATTGAAGGAAAGGGGACAAAAATCTGAAAAGGGAAAAAAAAGAGGGGAACCCGTAGGTGGGGCAGTAGGGGCCTCCGAGGCTGCCTCAACATCAAAGGGGACGGAAAAAATGGTGATGTTGGTTAGAAAGAAGGAACTCTTCGTGGGTCATGATGAGGACACCCCTATGTTACTCTTGGCTCATTGTTTTAACACTAACCCCACTAATTCTTCCGTTTCTCCTTTGATTTCTTGTGTGTTGCAGGATTATGAAGATGACCAAATGTCGAATTTGAGGTCAAATTCCTCTCAAGATGGAGAGGATGATACGGGTCGGACAAGCTGTCCAAAAAGTACACGACCATTCACACGAAGCTAAGCTCGGGAATTACAAAAACTCCAAGCCTTGTTCATGCAAATGGCCGTGTGGGAGTTGGTCATTGGTCCGCCTAATGGGTTAAAGGCTTTAAGTGTGAAGATGGGCCTTGAAGTGTAATAAACTTACACTCCAAGGCCGGCCCACACAAAGGGCAAGCTGCTGATCCAGCCCACAACAAAGGACAAGGTGGTCATTTTCCTTGTAATATAAATAGATCACATTAGGGTTATGAGGAGTGGTTTTTGGAGAAGCATTTTGAAAGACAAAACACTTGTAACATTTTGGTCTCCTCTCTTCCATTGGAGCAGCCTCACAAGTAGTGAGTTGCTTGTGTTGTATTTTGGCTAGAAACTCGGGTCTTGAGGTCTTCAAGTTCCTCTTGGTCCAAGTAAGAACTTGGTGTTTATATTCATTAGTCTTAGGGTCCTTTCTTGATGTTAGGGTTCTTAGTCTCTTGAATATTATATGTCAAGTTATCTATCTTTCTTTATCTTGTTGTTGTTGTGTTTGTGATCTTGAAGTCTAGTGAAGCCGTGTGGGGCTCTTTCGATTCACTAGCATTGTTGTTCATCTTGTTGTTGTTTCTGAAATTTGTGTGTTGTGGACTTGATCTTGTATCACCTTATTCATGCAAATGGCCGTGTGTGAGTTGGTGATTGAGCCTCCTAAGGATCTAAATGTTTTTAAGTGTGACGAGGGACCTTTGAAGTGTAATAAACTTACACTCCAAGGGAGGCACCCTAGACAAGGACAAGCTAGTCATTTTGCCTTGTAATATAAATAGAACATATTAGGGTTATTTGGGTAGTTCTCTCATTATAATTTTGAAGACAAAAACTCTTGTAATATTAAGGACTTCTCTCTCCTCCATTTGGGAAGCTCCAAAACAGCAACTCACAAGTGGAGTACACTTGTGTTGTATCTTGGCTAGAAACAAGGATCTTGAGGTCATTGAGTTCCTCTTGGTCTAAGGAAGAACTTGGTGTTCATATTCATTAGTCTTAGGGTCCTTTCTTGATGTTAGGGTTCTTAGTCTCTTGAATATTATATGTCAAGTTAACTATCTTTTTATTATCTTGTTATTGTTGTGTTTGTGATCTTGAAGTCTAGTGAAGCCGTGTGGGGCTCTTTCGATTCACTAGCATTGTTGTTCAACTTGTTAATTTTGTGTTTGTTGGGTCTTCTTCTTGTTGTTGTTGGAATCTTCGTATTGTGAACTTGATCTTGTATCAATTTCAGCTCACAAGAGAGGGATACTTCGGTTTTGAAGGAATTTTATGGACTGTTTTGGGCTCGGGCAGCCTTGTAGTGGCAGGTTGGTCCTTTTTTTGGGCCAGCCCGAGAGGGCTTGTCCCCTTGCCTTGAAAAATGATCTCTCTTTAAGTTCCCTTTCAATCTCAAGAGCCACTTGGAAAATACCGTCAACGGTATCAAACTTGTGAAGTGTTAAATGAGTGGAGATCTCTTTGTTCAACCCATACTTGAACCGGATGATGTCGTGACTGATTTGTTCCCCACGATGATCAAGTTTCAACTTGAGTTGTTGAAACTCATCAAAATATGCCATCACACTCTTGTTACCTTGACGCAAGCCGTACAATCTAGCAAGCAACTCATGGCGATATCTCTCGGGAAGGTATCGTTGCCTCATCAAGTACCTCAACCGATACCAAGTTGGTGGCTGCCCATCAATTAGTTCATTACCAAACCGCTTGACAAACTCCCACCAAGTGTTAGCATAACCCTCGAAATGAGCTATAGCATAGCAACCCTTCTTTTTTTCTGAGATATCATTAACTTGGAAAACATTGTCACAAGCCGATTCCCAAGCTAAGTAGGCCTCGGGGTCACTTTCACCCTTAAAGATGGGTAGGTTCAACTTGATGGTGTTGATGCCTACATCTCTCTCTTGGTGTCGGTTCCCCCTTTCTCCATACCCTCGGTATCTCCTTGGATCTCCACGACCCCCTCTTATCTCCTCCTCCCTCATGTAAGCATCATCAAAGGCTCCATATCCTTCATACTCCTCTCTACCATATCCCTCAAAGGGGGCTGGTCGGTTTTGGGCATTTTGGACTTGATTTGGAGGAATTGGATTTTGTGGCCTTTGGTTTAATGGAGCTTGGAATGGAGGGTTCGGATTTAGTGGAGGTACTTGACATCCAAATCCCTCTTGTGGAACTTGAGGAGTTTGGAATTGTATTGGTCTAGTGGGGTCACGGTTTGGAGGGAAAAAAGTGGTTTGGCTTGCGGCATTTAGTGGAGCTTGAGGTGCATTTAGCATTTGGTGCACTGTTTCGGGGGTGATGGTTGTGGAGGAAGTTCTATCATGCCCATTGGTAGAAACATGTAGAGGAGTAGAAGGATGAGAGCTCCTTTGACTCTCCACTTGTTCTAATCTCCCACTAATAGTCGACTCTTCTTCCTTTATTGCTGCCAAATCCCCTCTCACGGCCCCAAATTCCGTATTCAACCTTTCAAGTGTCCGGGTAACGGCCTCAAGAGTGACCCTCATAGAGTCATGTTCATTAGTATCCACTTGTGATACAAGATCAAGTATGTATCACACGATTTCAGCAACACCAACAAGAAAACCCAACAAACACAAGATTAACAAGTAAGCAACAATGCTAGTGAATCGAAAGAGCCCCACACGGCTTCACTAGACTTCAAGATCTCAAAGACAACAACAACAAGATAATGAAAAGATAGATAACTTGACATATAATATTCAAGAGACTAAGAACCCTAACATCAAGAGAGGACCCTAAGACTATTGAATATAAACACCAAGCTCTTACTTGGACCAAGAGGAACTCAATGACCTCAAGACCCTAGTTTCTAGCCAAAACACAACACAAGCTTCCTTCTAGCAAGCTTGTGGCCGAATCTGCCTCCCAATGGAAGAGAGAGAGAAAGTGAAATATTACAAGTCTTTGTCTTGAAATTACAATGAGAAAACTAAGGCAAAATAATTCTAGGCTTGTCTATTTATATTACAAGCCAAATGAAAGACAAAAATGACCTTATGGGCCATGTGGAGCAGCCGGCCATGGAGTGTAAAAACATTACACTTCAAGGCCCATCTTCACACCTTAAAACATTTAGGCCCTTAGGTGGTTCAATAACCAACTCACACACGGCCATTTGCATGAATACGGCTTGGAGTTTTTGTAACTCCCGGGCTTGACTTCGTGTGAATGGTCGGGTACTTGTTGGACAGCTTGTCCCACCCGTATCATCCTCTCCATCTTGAGAGGAATTTGGCCTCAAATTCAGCACTTGGTCGTCTTCAACCGCCTCCACGAGAGAAAGATCACAAACGTTAAAAGTGTGGTGCACTTGGTATTCCGGTGGAAGGTCAATCTTGTAGGCGTTGTCATTGATTTTCTCGAGCACTTGGAATGGACCATCACCCCTCGGCATCAATTTGGACTTTCTTTGGGATGGAAACCGATCCCTCCGAAGATGCACCCACACCCAATCTCCCGGTTCAAGGATGACTTTCTTTCTTCCCTTGTTGGCCCTCCTTGCCATGTCTTGGTTTTTCTTCTCAAGTTGAAGCCGCACCTTCTCATGTAACTTCTTCATAGAATCTGCCCGCTTGCTTCCTTCTAAGCTAATCATGAGATCACTTGGCAAAGGCGTTAAATCCAAAGGGGTGAGGGGGTTGAGGCCGTATACACACTCAAAGGGAGTCATTCCCGTACTTGAGTGTATGACACGGTTATATGCAAACTCCATCAACGGTAAGTGCTCCTCCCAAGAAGTCATTTTTCCCTTAACCATGGAACGTAGCATAGCACCCAAGGTCCTATTTACTACTTCCGTTTGGCCATCGGTTTGTGGGTGGCAAGAGGTAGAGAACAATAACTTGGTACCAAGCCTACCCCACATGGACTTCCAAAAGTGGCTTAGGAACTTAGAGTCCCTATCACTCACAATGGTCCTCGGGACACCATGCAATCTAACAACATTATCAACAAATAACGAGGCCACGCTAGGGGCGTCATCACACTTAGAGCAAGGAATAAAGTGCGCCATTTTAGAAAACCGGTCAACTACAACAAAGATACTATTCCGGCCTCGTCGAGTCCTTGGCAGCCCTAACACAAAGTCCATCGATATATCAAGCCAAGGACGTAGAGGAGTGGGCAGCGGGGTGTACAACCCATGAGGTAGGAGCCGAGATTTGGCTCTCTTGCATTCTACACATTGGCCACAAATTCTAGTCACATCCTTGCGCATTTTGGGCTAATAGAATTGCTCCTCCAATATTCCGAGGGTCTTTTCGACCCCAAAATGACCCATTAGACCGCCATCATGTGCTTCCCTCACAAACAATTCTCTCCAAGAGCTAGAGGGTACACACAATCGTCTACCTTTAAATAAGTAACCATCAAACTTGGCATAGGGATTTGAACCCCTAGCCGAATCCCACTTGTCCCTACCCCATTCTTCGCATTCCCTAAAGATAGGAGCAAAGTGAGGGTCCTTGGGATACAATTCTCTTAAACTCTCAAAACCCATCAACTTCGAAGACAAAGTGGCAACAAGCACATGCTTTCTAGACAACGCATCTGCAACAACATTCTCCTTCCCCCTTTTGTAATGAATTACATAAGGGAAAGTCTCAATAAACTCAATCCACTTAGCATGACGCCTATTCAACTTGTCTTGGCTCTTAAGGTGTTTCAACGATTCATGGTCCGTTCGTATCACAAACTCCTTAGGCCACAAATAATGCTGCCAATTGCCCAAGGCTCTAACAAGGGCGTACAACTCCAAATCATAAGTCGAGTAATTAAGAGTTGCCCCTTTGAGCTTTTCACTAAAATAAGCGACGGGCTTGCCTTCTTGCATTAAAACAGCCCCGATGCCAACCTTACTAGCATCACACTCCACTTCAAACATTTTATCAAAATCGGGCAATTGTAACAAAGGCGCCGAGATGAGCATAGCTTTCAAGGCTTCAAAAGCCTTAGCTTGCTCGTCACCCCACTTAAAGGGTTGGTCCTTTCTAATAACCTCAGTCAAGGGTGCTGCTATGGAGCTAAAACCTTTGACAAACCTCCTATAAAAGCTTGCTAATCCATGAAAACTTCGGATTTCTCCAATAGTTTTAGGGATTGGCCAACTTCGTATAGAGTCTATCTTGGATTCGTCCACTTCCACGCCCCTTGAGCTCACGACAAAACCCAAGAAAATCACTTTATCAACACCAAAAGAACACTTCTCCATGTTGGCATACAACTTCTCCTTTCGGAGCACCTCAAACACACACCTCAAATGCATCACATGATCATCAATAGATTTACTATATACCAACACATCATCAAAGTAAACCACAACAAACTTCCCAATATAAGGCTTCATTACATGATTCATTAGCCTCATAAAGGTGCTAGGAGCATTGGTAAGGCCAAAGGGCATGACCAGCCACTCATATAGACCGAATTTGGTCTTGAATGCGGTCTTCCACTCATCACCGGGTTGCATGCGAATTTGGTGATAGCCACTCCTAAGATCCACCTTAGAAAACAAACAAGAGCCATGGAGCTCATCTAACATATCATCTAGTCTAGGGATTGGATGACGATACCTTATAGTGATTTTGTTGATGGCTCTACAATCGACGCACATGCGCCAAGTTCCATCTTTCTTTGGTACCAAAAGCACCGGAACAGCACAAGGACTCATACTTTCTTTGATGTATCCCTTGTTGAGAAGTTCCTCAACTTGTCTCTCAAGCTCCTTAGTGTCCATGGGATTGCTCCTATAGGCTGGTTTGTTTGGAAGTTGTGAACCCGGCACCAAATCAATTTGGTGCTCAATTCCCCGAAGTGGGGGCAATCCTTGCGGAAGTTCTTTAGGAAATACATCTTCATAATCCTGCAACACACAAGAAATCAAAGGGGAAATGGAAGAATTAGCGGGGTTAGTATTTAAACAATGAGCCAAAAGCAACATAGGTGTGCCCACATCATGGTCCACGAAGAGTTCCTTCTTTCTAGCTAACATCACCACGTTTTCAGCCCCCTTTGAAGTTGAGGCAGTCACGGGTGACCCTACTGCCCCAACCACGGTTTCCCTTCCCTCTTCTCCTCTTTCGGATTTCTTCCCCTTTTCCTTCAACTCTCTCATCTTTTGGTGCCACTCATTTACTTGGGAGGGTGAAAGCGGGTGAAGTGTGACCTTTCGGCCATCCTTCTCAAGTGTATATCGATTGGTCCTCCCATCGTGTTTGGTAGACCTATCATATTGCCAAGGTCTACCTAACAACAAGTGACACGCTTGCATTGGTATCACGTCACAAAGCACTTCATCTTGGTAGTTTCCCACCTTAAAACGTATCATACATTGCCTTGTGACCTTTAGTTCACCACAGTCATTCAACCATTGTAGCTTGTAGGGACTAGTGTGCGGGGTAGTTGGTAACTTCAAGAAGTTAACCGTAGCCATACTAACAACATTTGTGCAACTACCACTATCAATCACCAAGGTGCACACACTTCCCTTTACAAGACATTTAGTATGGAATAGATTCTCCCTTTGACTAGGGTCATCTATCGCCTTACTAATCATGACGCGCCTAACCACAAAGTTGGGAACCACACACTCCCCTTCTTGAGGGTAAACATCTTCGCCCTCATCATCATATGGCCCATTCTCGGGTTCCTCTCCATCTTGAGGCTCGGCCTCATCTTCTCCCCTTTCGGGACCCACCTCCTCACCAAGGTAATACACCCTCCCTTCCCGAAGGATCACATTGCGTCGGTTTGGACACTCATTGGCTTTATGTCCCCAACCTTGGCACTTGAAACATTGGAATCCTTTTGGGTTAGGGTACTTGTGAGCTTCTTGTTTTGGAGGAAGTTTGGGGTCGGCCTTGGGCTCGGGCAGCCTTGGAAGGCTGGATTGCCCCTTGTTTTTGGACCAACCCGAGGGGGCTGGTACCCTTGCCTTAAACGACGACCTCTCCTTTAGCTCTTTTTCAACCTCAATAGCCGCTTGGAAAATACCCTCAACGGTATCAAACTTGTGAAGTGTCAAATGAGTGGAGATCTCCTTGTTCAATCCACACTTGAACCGGATGACATCATGACTGATTTGCTCCCCACGATGGTCAAGGTTTAACATGAGTTGTTGAAACTCATCAAAGTATGCCATCACACTTTTGTTACCTTGACGTAAGTTGTACAACCTTGCAAGCAATTCATGGCGATAACTCTCGGGGAGGTACCTTTGCCTCATCAAGTATCTTAATCGATACCAAGGTGGTGGCTGCCCGTCAACTAGTGCATTACCAAACCGCTTGACGTACTCCCACCAAGTGTTAGCATAACCCTCAAAGTGAGCTATAGCATAACTTCCTTTCTTTTCTTCCGAGAGATCATTAACTTGGAAGACTTTGTCACAAGCCGATTCCCAAGCTAAGTATGCCTCGGGGTCACTCTCACCCTTAAAGAGCGGTAGACTCAACTTGATGGTGTTGATGCCCACATCTCTCTCATGGTGCCGGTTTCCTCTTTCTTCATATCCACGGTATCTCCGTTGAACTCCTCTGCCCCCTCTCACCTCCTCCTCCCTCATGTAAGTATCATCAAAGGCCCCGTACCCATCATACTCCTCCCTACCATACTCCTCAAGGTGGGCTGGTCGGTTTTGGTTATTTGGAATTTGATTTGGGGGTATTGGATTTTGTGGGGGTGGTGGTCTTTGGTTTAATGGAGCTTGGAATGGAAGGTTCGGATTTAGTGGTGGAATTTGACGTCCAAATCCCTCATGCGGGGTTTGGGAATTCTGGAAATGCGTTGGTCTATTGGGGTCACGGTTTGGAGGAAAATAGGTGGTTTGGCTTGCGGCATTTAGTGGAGCTTGGGGTGCATTTAGCATTTGGTGGACTGTTTCGGGGGTGATGGTCGCGGAGGAAGTCCTATCTTGTCCATTGGTTGAGACATGTAGAGGAGTAGAAGGACGAGAGTTCCTTTGACTCTCCACTTGTTCTAATCTCCCACTAATAGTCGACACTTCTCCCTTGATGGCTGCCAAGTCCCCTCTCACGGCCCCAAAGTCCGAATTTAACCTTTCAAGTGTCCGAGTAACGGCCTCAAGAGTGACCCTCATAGAGTCAAGTGCATTAGTATCCACGTTATGGGACGTGGCCCCTTCCATTGTCGAGGTATTATACTCTTTAGATCACCACACGCTTGAGTTCCACAAGTGTTGTAAATTGGCTAGTAACCGTGAATCCTTTAAGGTATGAGTAAGCTCTTATCCGGAGTGGATTCTTGTTTGAAGACTCAAAGAACTCTTGTAGGACTAGGACCAAAAACAACAACGTGTTCAAAAGATAAAAGCACTCAAGTAAACGTTGACACGAACAAACGAATTCAAAGGACTAATTGACAATCTAGTAGGAATGTACTAGTTTGTTAATTAGTTCTAGAATCAAGTAAGGAAACTAAGAATCAACAATTAGAAACTAGAAAATTATCCAAAGTTGAGCTTATAGTGACGTGGCAGCATGTAAGTGGTCCCACACGTTTTTGCTTCTTCCTTGTTCTCTTTTTTTTTTTTTTTTTTTTTTATCTCAAATCTGAAATTTTTCAATAATCATACAACTTGTTATAGATGACAATGTGTTTTGGAGGGAAAGTAAAAGTCTTGTAGTCTTTCAACCTTTCAAACTCAAAAAGGTAAGATTTGACTAGGCTAATCCCACAAAACAAGGTTCCGTGTTTTAGGGAAAAGTGGTTGGCCAACTAGGAAGTGATGGGTGCAAGTCTTTCACCAACAACTTTATGACTTGTCTTGCAACTTGAACACCACAAGATGAACAAGATGAACAAGTTTAAAAAGATGAACACCTTACAACTTTCACCAACTTCTTCAAGCACATAACACACAACCACCAATTTTTGTCATCAACAACATACAACTTTCAACCACTTCAAGTCACCACAACAATGGTCAAGTTTTCAAGCTCAACTTTTAGATCTAGACACTTTAGTGTTGGTGAGAAAGAAACCAACACTTGAAACACACTAAACAAGCAAAATAACACCTAGATCTAAACATACAACAACATTCTCGGATTTGTCTTCAATGGACTGATTTCCGATTTTTTTTTTTTTTTTTTTTTTTTTGTTTAATCCGAGAACAAGCCCAAGATGGGTTGTGTGGGAACACAACCGGTCTTGCTTTGATACCAAATGATACAAGATCAAGTATGTATCACACAATTTCAGCAACACCAACAAGAAAACCCAACAAACACAAGATTAACAAGTAAGCAACAATGCTAGTGAATCGAAAGAGCCCCACACGGCTTCACTAGACTTCAAGATCTCAAAGACAACAACAACAAGATAATGAAAAGATAGATAACTTGACATATAATATTCAAGAGACTAAGAACCCTAACATCAAGAGAGGACCCTAAGACTATTGAATATAAACACCAAGCTCTTACTTGGACCAAGAGGAACTCAATGACCTCAAGACCCTAGTTTCTAGCCAAAACACAACACAAGCTTCCTTCTAGCAAGCTTGTGGCCGAATCTGCCTCCCAATGGAAGAGAGAGAGAAAGTGAAATATTACAAGTCTTTGTCTTGAAATTACAATGAGAAAACTAAGGCAAAATAATTCTAGGCTTGTCTATTTATATTACAAGCCAAATGAAAGACAAAAATGACCTTATGGGCCATGTGGAGCAGCCGGCCATGGAGTGTAAAAACATTACACTTCAAGGCCCATCTTCACACCTTAAAACATTTAGGCCCTTAGGTGGTTCAATAACCAACTCACACACGGCCATTTGCATGAATACGGCTTGGAGTTTTTGTAACTCCCGGGCTTGACTTCGTGTGAATGGTCGGGTACTTGTTGGACAGCTTGTCCCACCCGTATCAACTTGAGTTCCACAAGTGTTGTAGATTGGCTAGTAACCGTGAATCCTTTAAGGTATGAGTAAGCTCTTATCCTGAGTGGATTCTTGTTTGAATACTCAAAGAATTCTTGTCGGACTAGAACCAAAAACAGCAACGTATTCAAAAGATAAAAAGGCACTCAAGTAATCGTTGACACGAGCAAACGGATTCAAAGGACTAATTGACAACCTAGTAGGAATGTACTAGTTTGTTAATTAGTTCTAGAACCAAGTAAGGAAACCAAGAATCAACAATTAGCAACTAGAAGAATATCCAAAGTTGAGCTTATAGTGACGTGGCAACATGTAAGTGGTCGGTCTTGGTCCCACACGTTTCTTCTTTTTTTTTTTCTCAAATCTGAAATTTTCAATACTCACACAACTTGTTATGGATGACAATGTGTTTTGGAGGGAAAGTAAAAGTCTTGTATTCTTTTAAACCTTTCAAACTCAAAAAGGTGAGGTTTGACTATACTATTCCCACCAAACAAGGTCCCTTGAATTAAGGAAGAGTGGTTGTCAAGACTAGGAAGTGATGGGTGCAAGTCTTTTCACCAACAACTTTATGACTTTTGTCTTACAACATGAACTCAACTTTCAACAAGATGAACAAGTTTATAAGATGAACACTTCAACAATCCCAACACCCTTCAAGAACACAACATCAACTTCTTCAAGCACATAACACAAAACCACCAATTTTCATCAACAACATACAACCTACGGTCCACTTTTCAAGTTACCACAACAATGGTCAATATTTTAAGCTCAATCTTTTAGATCTAGACACTTTAGTGTTGGTGAGAAAGAAACCAACACTAGAAACACACTAAACAAGTAAAATAACACCTAGATCTATACACACAACAACATTCTCGGCCAAGACAACAATGGATGGATTTTCTCTTTTTTTTTTTTTTTTTTTTTACCGAGAGCAAGCCCAAGATGGGTAGTGTTGGAACACAATCGGTTTTGCTCTGATACCAAGTGATACAAGATCAAGTTCACAATACGAAGATTCCAACAACAACAACAAGAAGACCCAACAAACACAAGATTAACAAGTTGAACAACAATGCTAGTGAATCGAAAGAGCCCCACACGACTTCACTAGACTTCAAGATCACAAACAAGCCAACAACAAGATAATAAAAGATAGTTAACTTGACATATATAATCAAGAGACTAAGAACCCTAACATCAAGAAAGGACCCTAAGACTAATGAATATGAACACCAAGTTCTTACTTAGACCAAGAGGAACTCAATGACCTCAAGATCCTTGTTTCTAGCAAAGATACAACACTAAGTATACTCCACTTGTGAGTTGCTGTTTTGGAGCTTCCCAAATGGAGGAGAGAGAAGTCCTTAATATTACAAGAGTTTTTGTCTTCAAAATTATAATGAGAGAACTACCCCAAATAACCCTAATATGTTCTATTTATATTACAAGGCAAAATGAAGCAAAATGACAAGCTTGTCCTTGTCTAGGGTGCCGCCCTTGGAGTGTAAGTTTATTACACTTCAAGGTCCCTCTTCACACTTAAAAACATTTAGATCCTTAGGAGGCTCAATCACCAACTCACACACGGCCATTTGTATGAACAAGGCTTGGAGTTTTTGTAATTCCCGAGCTTGGCTTCGTGTGAAAGGTCATGTACTTGTGGAGCTTGTCCCACCCGTATCAGAAATAGAGAGATAGAGAGAGCCAAAATATTACAAGTGTTATGTTCAAAATGATAATGGGAGACTACTCCAAGTAAACCTAATATTGTCTATTTATATTACAAGGCAAAAATGACCAGTTTACCCCTTGCCATGGGTGGCCTCGGAGTGTAAGTTTATTAGACTTCAAGGTCGCTCTTCACACTTAAAAACATTTAAATCCTTAGATGGATCAGTCACCAACTCACACACGGCCATTTGTATGAACAAGGTTTGGAGTTTTTGTAATTCCCGAGCTTGGCTTCGTGTGAATAGTCATGGACTTGTTGGACAGCTTGGCCCACCCGTATCAAAGAACCAACTGGAGCTCACCCAAGTTCTGCAAATGACCGACAACCTACTGTGGAGGTCTACTAGCACCGGCACTTGCAACAAGTAAGGTAAGTCCCCCAAGGGACGTCAGTACGAAGAATGTACTGAGTATGTAAGGCTCATATGAAACTGTATGATCCATAAATACTTCAATGAACTCAAATACAAATGAATAACCAATATAGATAAGTCACCATTCTGTATGTTGGGAACCATGTATATTGCTTTCATTACTTTCTTTGCTTCTTTACTTCTATGTTTGTTCATCATCACTTGTGTCACTATGTACCCGAGCCCCGACTGATCAGTGGGACTTAACATAACATAACATTATGTTGGGATCGGCTCGAGCTAGGCTTATGCCTCTAGAGCTACCACCCATAAATCAACACATCGAGCTCGGCTCGAGCTAGGTTATTACCTCTAGAGCTGCCACCCATAAACCAATATATCAGGTTCAACTCGAGCTAGGTTCTTACCTCTAGAGCTACCCCCGTCAGGTTGGGTCCGAGCTAGGCTTATGCCTCTAGGACTAACCCCTGATCCAATAATCTCGAGATCGGCTTGAGCTAGGCTTTCGCCCCCAAAGCTACCACCCATACTGATACAAGATCAAGTCCACAACACACAAATATGCACAACCAGCCACGAAAATCAGCCAACCAACACAAGAATAACAAGTTGAACAACAAGTGCTAGTGAATCGAAAGAGCCCCACACAGCTTCACTAGACTTTAAGATCACAAACACAACAACAACAAGATAATGAAAGATAGTTAACTTGACATATAATATTCAAGAGACTAAGAGCCCTAACATCAAGAAAGGACCCTAAGACTAATGAATATAAACACCAAGTTCTTACTTAGACCAAGAGGAACTCAATGACCTCAAGATCCTTGTTTCTAGCCAAGATACAACACAAGTGTAACTCCACTTGTGAGTTGCTGTTTTGGAGCTTCCCAAATGGAGGAGAGAGAATTCCTTAATGTTACAAAAGTTTTTGTCTTCCAAAATTATAATGAGTGAACTACTCAACTAACCCTAATATGTTCTATTTATATTACAAGGCAAAAATAAAGTAAAATGACCAGCTTGTCCTTGTCTATTGTGCCAGCCTTGGAGTGTAAGTTTATTACACTTCAAGGTCCCTTTTCACACTTAAAAACATTTAGGTCCTTAGGTGGCTGAATCACTAACTCACACACGGCCATTTGCATGAACAAGGCTTGGAGTTTTTGTAATTCTCGAGCTTGGCTTTGTGTGAAAGGTTGTGTACTTGTGGAGCTTGTCCCACCCATATCATACTCTCCATCTTGAGAGGAATTTGACCTCAAATTCAGCATTTGGTCATCTTCAACCGCATCCACGAGAGAGAGGTCACCAACGTTGAAAGTGTTGTGTACTTGATATTCCGGTGGAAGGTCAATCTTGTAGGCGTTGTCATTGATTCTCTCAAGTACTTGGAATGGACCATCACCCCTAGGCAGCAATTTGGACTTTCTTTGAGATGGAAACCGATCCCTCCGAAGATGCACCCACACCCAATCTCCGGGTTCAAGCACAAGCCTTCTTCTCCCTTTGTTCACCCTTTTTGCAACCTCTTGGTTCTTTTTTTCAAGCTTGATCCGCACCTTCTCATGCACTTTTTTCATTGCCTCGACTCTTTTGCATCCATCTAAACTTGTCATGAGATCACTAGACAAAGGAGTGAGATCTAAAGGGGTAAGGGGATTCAAGCCATAAACACACTCAAAGGGCGTCATTCCCGTACTTGAATGTATTACCCGATTGTATGCAAATTCCACCAAGGGTAGGTGATCTTCCCATGAAGTCAGTTTACCTTTAACCATAGAACGCATCATAGACCCTAAGGTTCTATTTACTACCTCCGTTTGGCCATCGGTTTGTGGGTGGCAAGACGTGGAGAAAAGCAACTTCGTTCCAAGCCTACCCCACATGGACTTCCAAAAGAGACTTAGGAACTTTGAGTCCCTATCACTCACAATAGTCCTTGGGACCCCGTGAAGCTTTACAACATGTTCAACAAATAATGAAGCTACACTAGGAGCATCCTCAGTTTTAACACATGGAATGAAATGAGCCATTTTGGAGAATCTATCAACAACAACAAAAATGCTATCTCGACCCCTTCTAGTCCTTGGCAGCCCCAAAACAAAGTCCATCGAAATATCTAACCAAGGTCTAAGGGGAGTGGGAAGTGGGGTGTACAATCCTTGAGGTAGGAGGCGAGATTTTGCACACCGGCAATCCACACATTGGCCGCAAATTTTAGCAACATCCTTGCGCATCTTGTCAACCCCAAAATACCCCATGAGGCCACCATCATGTGCCTCTCTCACAAACAATTCCCTCTATGAACTAGAAGGAACACACAACCTCCTCCCTTTGAAGAAACAGCCATCAAACCGAGAGTAGGAGGAATTGCTATTCTCCTTAAGCCATCGGTCCCTTCCCCACTCTTCACATTCCCTATAAATAGGAGCAAAGGTAGGATCCTCGGGATACAACATCCGCAAGCTCTCAAATCCCATCAACTTCGAAGACAAGGTAGCAACAAGCACATGCTTTCTAGACAACGCATCAGCAACAACATTTTCCTTCCCCCTTTTGTAATGAATTACATAAGGGAAAGTCTCAATAAACTCAATCCACTTAGCATGACGCCTATTCAACTTGTCTTGGCTCTTAAGGTGTTTCAACGATTCATGGTCCGTTCATATCACAAACTCCTTAGGCCACAAATAATGTTGCCAATTGCCCAAAGCTCTAACAAGGGCGTACAACTCCAAATCATAAGTCGAGTAATTAAGAGTTGCCCCTTTGAGCTTTTCACTAAAATAAGCAACGGGCTTGCCTTCTTGCATTAAAACAGCCCCGATGCCAACCTTACTAGCATCACACTCCACTTCAAACATCTTATCAAAATTGGGCAATTGCAACAAAGGCGCCGAGATGAGCATAGCTTTCAAGGCCTCAAAAGCCTTAGCTTGCTCATCACCCCACTTAAAGGGTTGGTCCTTTCTAATAACCTCGGTCAAGGGTGCTGCTATGGAGCTGAAAACTTTGACAAACCTCCTATAAAAGCTCGCCAACCAATGAAAACTTCGAATTTCTCCAATAGTTTTAGGGGTCGGCCAACTTCGTATAGAGTCTATCTTGGATTCGTCCACTTCCACACCCCTTGAGCTCACGACAAAACCCAAGAAAATCACTTTATCAACACCAAAAGAACACTTCTCCATGTTGGCATACAACTTCTCCTTTCGGAGCACATCAAACACATACCTCAAATGCATCACATGATCATCAATAGATTTACTATATACCAACACATCATCAAAGTAAACCACCACAAACTTTCCAATATAAGGCTTCATTACATGATTCATTAGCCTCATAAAGGTTCTAGGAGCATTGGTACCAAAGGGCATGACCAGCCACTCATATAGACCGAATTTGGTCTTGAATGCGGTCTTCCACTCATCACCGGGGTTGCATGCGAATTTGGTGGTAGCCACTCCTAAGATCCACTTTAGAAAAAAAACAAGAACAATGGAGCTCATCTATCATATCATCTAGTCTAGGGATTGGATGACGATACCTTATAGTGATTTTGTTGATGGCTCTACAATCGACACACATGCACCAAGTTCCATCTTTCTTTGGTACCAAAAGCACCAGGACAGCACAAGGACTCATACTTTCTTTGATGTATCCCTTGTTGAGAAGCTCCTCAACTTGTCTCTCAAGCTCCTTAGTGTCCATGGGATTGCTCCTATAGGCTGGTTTGTTTGGAAGTGGTGAACCCGGCACCAAATCAATTTGGTGCTCAATTCCCCGAAGTGGGGGCAATCCTTGTGGAAGTTCTTTAGGAAGTACATCTTCATAATCCTGCAACACACAAGAAATCAAAGGGGAAATGGAAGAATTAGTGGGTTTAGTATTAACACAATGAGCCAAAAGTAACATAGACGTGTCCTCATCATGATCCACGAAGATTTCTTTCTTCCTAGGCAACATCACCATGTTTTTCTCCCTCTTTGCCATTGAGGCAGCCTTGGATGACCCACTGCCCCACCTACGGAATTCCCTCCCTTCTCTCCCTTTTTGGATTCCTTTCCCTTTTCCTTCAATTCTCTCATCCTTTGATGCCACTCATTTACTTGGGAAGGTGAAAGAGGATGAAGTGTAACCTTTCGACCATCCTTCTCAAGTGTATATCGATTGGACCTCCCATCGTGTTTGGTAGACCTATCATATTGCCAAGGCCTACCTAGCAACAAGTGACATGCTTGCATTGGTATCACGTCACAAAGCACTTCATCATGGTAGTTTCCCACCTTAAACCGTATCACACATTGCCTTGCGACTCTTAATTCACCACAATCATTCAACCATTGTAACTTGTAAGGACTAGTGTGCGGGGTAGTTGGTAATTTCAAGAAATTTACCATAGCATTACTTACAACATTTGTACAACTACCACTATCAATCACCAAGGTACACACACTCCCCTTTACAAGACATTTAGTATGGAATAGATTTTCCCTTTGGCTTGGGTCATCTATTGCCTTACTAATCATGACGCGCCTAACCACAAAGTTTGGAACCACACACTCCCCTTCTTGCGGATAAGCATCTTCACCATCATCACCATCATCATCATATGGGCCATCATCGGTTTCCTCTCCATCTTGAGGCTCGACCTCATCTTCTCCCCTTACGGGACCCACCTCCTCACCAAGGTAATACAATCTCCCTTCTCGTATGATCACATTGCGTCGGTTTGGACACTCATTGGCCTTATGCCCCCAACCTTGGCACTTGAAACATTGGAATCCCTTTGGGTTAGGATACTTGTGAGCCTCCAGTTTTGGTGGAATTTTGTGGACTGTTTTGGGCTTGGGCAGCCTTGTAGTGGCGGGTTGGTCCTTGTTTTTGGGCCAGCCCGAGGGGGCTTGTCCCCTTGCCTTGAAAGATGATCTCTCCTTAAGTTCCCTTTCAATCTCAAGAGCCGCTTGGAAAATACCATCAACGATTTCAAACTTGTGAAGTGTTAAATGAGTAGAGATCTCTTTATTCAACCCACACTTGAATCGGATGATGTCGTGACTGATTTGTTCCCCACGATGATCAAGTTTCAACATGAGTTGTTGAAACTCATCAAAATATGCCATCACACTCTTGTTACCTTGACGCAAACCGTACAATCTAGCAAGCAACTCATGGCGATATCTCTCGGGAAGGTATCATTGCCTCATCAAGTACCTCAACCGATACCAAGGTGGTGGCTGCCCATCAATTAGTTCATTACCAAATCGCTTGATATACTCCCACCAAGTGTTAGCATAACCCTCAAAATGAGCTATAACATAGCATCCCTTCTTTTCTTCCGAGATATCATTAACTTGGAAAACTTTGTCACAAGCCGATTCCCAAGCTAAGTAGGCCTCGGGGTCACTTTCACTTTCACTCTTGGTGTCGGTTTCCCCTTTTTCCATACCCTCGGTATCTCCTTGGATCTCCACGACCCCCTCTTATCTCCTCCTCCCTCATGTAAGCATCATCATAGGCTCCATATCCTTCATACTCCTCTCTACCATATCCTTCAAAGGGGCTGGCCGATCTTGGGCATTTTGGACTTGATTCGGAGGAATTGGATTTTGTGGCCTTTGGTTTAATGGGGCTTGGAATGGAGGGTTCGGATTTAGTGGAGGCACTTGACGTCTAAATCCCTCTCGTGGAACTTGAGGAGCTTGGAAATGTATTGGTCTAGTGGGGTCACGATTTGGAGGAAAAAAGGTGGTTTGGCTTGCGGCATTTAGTGGAGCTTGAGGTGCATTTAGCATTTGGTGGACTGTTTTGGGGGTGATGGTTGCGGAGGAAGTCCTATCATGCCCATTGGTAGAAACATGTAGAGGAGTAGAAGGACGAGAGTTCCTTTGGCTCTCCACTTGTTCTAATCTCCCACTAATAGTCGACACTTCTCCCTTGATTGCTGCCAAGTCCCTTCTCACGGCCCCAAATTCCGAATTCAACCTTTCAAGTGTCCGGGTAACGGCCTCAAGAGTGACCCTCATAGAGTCAAGTGCACTAGTATCCACGTTATGGGACGTGGTCCCTTCCATTGTCAAGGTATTATACTCTTTAGATCACCACACGCTTGAGTTCCACAAGTGTTGTAAATTGGCTAGTAACCGTGAATCCTTTAAGGTATGAGTAAGCTCTTATCCTGAGTGGATTCTTGTTTGAAGACTCAAAGAATTCTTGTCGGACTAGAACCAAAAATAGCAACGTATTCAAAAGATAAAAGGCACTCAAGTAATCGTTGACACGAACAAACGGATTCAAAGGACTAATCGACAACCTAGTAGGAATGTACTAGTTTGTTAATTAGTTCTAGAACCAAGTAAAGGAAACCAAGAATCAACAATTAGCAACTAGAAGAATATCCAAAGTTGAGCTTATAGAAGAATAACAAGTTGAAAAACAAGTGCTAGTGAATCGAAAGAGCCCCACACGGCTTCACTAGACTTTAAAATCACAAACACAACAAACAACAAGATAATGAAAGATAGTTAACTTGACATATAATATTCAAGAGACTAAGAACCCTAACATCAAGAAAGGACCCTAAGACTAATGAATATAAACACCAAGTTCTTACTTAGACCAAGAGGAACTCAATGACCTCAAGATCCTTGTTTCTAGCCAAGATACAACACAAGTGTAACTCCACTTGTGAGTTGCTGTTTTGGAGCTTCCCAAATGGAGGAGAGAGAAGTCCTTAATGTTACAAGAGTTTTTGTCTTCCAAAATTATAATGAGTGAACTACTCAACTAACCCTAATATGTTCTATTTATATTACAAGGCAAAAATAAAGTAAAATGACCAGCTTGTCCTTGTCTATTGTGCCAGCCTTGGAGTGTAAGTTTATTACACTTCAAGGTCCCTTTTCACACTTAAAAACATTTAGGTCCTTAGGTGGCTGAATCACCAACTCACACACGGCCATTTGCATGAACAAGGCTTGGAGTTTTTGTAATTTCCGAGCTTGGCTTCGTGTGAAAGGTCGTGTACTTGTGGAGCTTGTCCCACCCGTATCACATACTCAATCATCAACCATATATGCATTACGTCATTCTTTACTTTTGAGATTGATTGATACAATGATAGTCATAACATTATTTGAACTTTGGAACATTATGACATGAACATGAGACATGTGAATCACAATTGATCAATGAGCAGGGAACATGTGATGATAACAATTGATAACCAGAAATAGGATACCTTAGAACATTTCGGAATGGAACAAACACAATGTCAATGTGAATACTATGTGCTGCAGAAGGATATGGATAGAATAACCTTACATACCTTCACTTCCAAGTATGAATACACAATCCTATATATGAACACAATAGTCCATCTCCTTCCTTACGTTTCACTCTACAAAACAAGTACATAACGGAACTCTCGTAACAACTATTTTCCGTACAAGTGTACAAGACGACAATAAGTTATATGACTACCATATAACGTCATTTCACCCTTTATAATACAATCCACTGCGTTACCATACCAACAGCACCATAACATTCCACACATTGACCAAGAAATCATAAACCAATAGCATTTCACACTAAGTTTACCCTTTACGCTTCCCCATTATCATTACGTCACAATTACTCCATCAATTCTCCTCATAACAACATATTAACAACAATCCATAATGGATATAATCCAACATGCCTCCATACGACCCCTTAAAGTCATTAAAAAAAGTATCATAAGTTGATAATTACATCCTAAAATGGTATAGGGGCCTTCGGGGATCAAAGAGAGACAAAAACATACAAAACGAGTCTCTGGGATGACCTGCGAAGCCACCTACGATGCGGCCACAGGTGACCCTTGTCCCTATCCAGGGGCACCTGCATTGGCATCTGCGCCCGCAGGTGCCTTCGTCTGTGAGGGTGGATGCCCAAATCAGCCAAAAAGGGTCTCTTTTGGGTCCTTTTGTGTAATAAATGGTCCAAGGCAATAAGTAAGCTTTTCTTCACATATTTTTGGTCACTTGGATGCCAATAAACACCCATGGTTTCACAACACACATGAACATCACCAAAACCACACTTTTCCTTCAATATACCACCAAGTTTATGCACAATTTTGCAATAACAATTTCAAACATTATGTACAAGGATAAAACAAGTTAAGGCTGTAATCACATCCCACATGTCAATATTGAATTCATCAAATTCACTTCCTTCAAGACCACAAGTCCATTTTCAAGTTGACAAGGCAAAACCCTTTTCCAATTGCAAAAATAGATAGTTTTACACATAGTGAACTGTCCAACACTTTGTCAACATAAACAACATGATTTATACACTATCTTAAGCATATCATATATTAAACCATGAGAATAAATACTTACCAAAGCTTGCAAAGAGTGATCTTGTCCAAAGGGATAAAGGCTTAGGGTTTGAGTTGAGATAAGAAATATCTTGTGAAAATTTCTAGATATGCATGTGTGTATAAATGAATAAAAATTTGATTTTTCCCACCTTATATAGTCCCTTTAAATAGCCTCTTTTAATGATCATCCTTAGCCAATACACCACATTATATGAGGGGCTTACTTGGTCAACTTGAAGAATGGGTCAAATTCCATTTGGGCCTTGCCTTCTTATGATCTTGGGCCTCATTTGAGCCCAATGGCACAAGATTTATTTAAGCCCACCAAATAAATGCATAATTCATCAATTCTCTCATGTTTAAATGATTCTATAAATGTTAAGGTAGTCTCATGGGTTCGGGCATGTACGGGGTGTTACACAAATCTAGTGTTGAAACAACAAGAAAAACTCAAGAACACAAAAATATTTTTGGAGATTTTCTCAAAAATGAATTTTCAGTTTTTTTTTTTTTTTTGAGATTTTTGATTTTCTAGATAACAAACCCAAGATTTAGAATCGTAAGGACGAATATAATCTCAGCTCTTATACCAAATGATAACCCCCAAAATACGAAAGTTAAAATCAAACACAAAAACTCAAAGAAACGATAGAATTGAAATGCGAAAAATAAATGATAGAAAGATAGACACAAACAAGGAAATCCAACGAAACTTAAGGACATATTGAATCCAAAAACCTCGATAGATTAATCCAACAAAAGCACCTAACTCGTACTAATGACCACGAGGGAATCGTAACCCCCTCGTAACCACCGTTTCTAGGCAAAAGTCAACCTAAGCCTTTTCAAGCTACACTCATGCTCCATAAGGAGTCTCACAATATCAATATCATCAAAAATCTAAGAAAAATGAAAAGGAAACTAGTATTTATAGCCTTGGGCCTTTTATTACATTTAATGGGCCCAAAAGTGACCCATTTCAGAAAATTGGGCATTCGCCCACGTAGGTGGGGCACCTGCTGGTGTATGTGAGGCCGCAGGTGCCTCTGGACAGGCTAAAGTGGCCCCAGGTCATTATTTAGCTCCGTTTAGCTCCCCGATGACCTCTCAAATGGTTCCCTTGACTCCAAGCTATCCTCCATACGCGATATTGCTCTACTTGAAGTGCAGAATGGACCCTATTCCCACATTCTTGTGGCCTTAAACTCTTTGTGGTTTGGGTCCCTTGTTGTTGCCCTTGAAATACAAGACAAAAAAGGTTGATGCCAATTTGGCTTGTATCAGCTAGTGACTTGAAAATAGATTATGTATTGACTTGTAAATGGTTAAGTGCAGTGACTTGAAAATGTGTATTAGTGACTTGAAAATGTTTCAGTGTAGTTACTTGAAATGTGTACTAGTGACTTGAAAATGGTTAAGGTACTGACTTGAAAATGGGTAAGTGTAGTTACTTGAAATATGAATTAGTGACTTGAAAATGGTTAAGTGTAGCGACTTGAAATGTGAATTAGTGACTTGAAAATGGTTTAATGTAGTTACTTGAAATGTGTACCAGTGACTCTAAAATGGTTATGTGTAGTGACTTGAAATGTGAATTAAAAACGGTTATGTGTAGTGACTTGAAATGTGAATTAGTGACTGGAAAATGGTTAAGTGTTGTGACTTGAAATGTGAATTAGTAATTTGAAAATGGTTAAGTGTAGTTACTTGAAATGTGTGCTAGTGGCTTGAAAATGGTTATGTGCAGTGATTTTAAATGTGAATTAGTGACTTGAAAATGGATAAGTGTAGTGACTTGAAATGTGAATTAATGACTTTAAAATGGTGAAGTATAGTGTTTGAAAATGGGAACTAGTGACTTGAAAATGATTAAGTGTAGTTACTTGAAATGTGTACTAATGACTTGAATATGGATAAGTGTAGTTACTTGAGGTGTGTACTAGTTACTTGAAAATGGTTAAGGTAGTGACTTGAAAATGATTAAGTGTAGTTACTTGAAATGTGTGCTAGTGACTTGAAAATCGATAATGTATTGACTTGTAAATGGTTAAGTCTAGTGACTTGAAATGTGTAACACGGAGGTTGGGTTGGGAATTCCAAAACTAGAGTATTAACTTAAAGGAAATGCGGAAGCAATACTAAGAAACAAACGAAAAATACTAAATAAGAATTAAAAGATAGAGATTTGACAAGATCCAAGTAACAACGAATTGGTTATAGATGAATCAAACGCCTTTACTTGAGAAATTAATCAAGTACAGATCTTGACCGCTTCGTGAGTAACATTAGACAACAATTAGTAAGAGTACTAATCGCCTTCTAAGAATACCAAGAAGTAACCAAAGATGTCAAACAAAGAAGTTATCTTACTACCCTTAAGCTATGAACTAGTTAGGTTGAAAGATAAATCTTAAAGTAATCTGCCACAAAGGTTCAAAAGAACTCTCAATATATCAATATTCTTCAAAATCTGATTTACATTGAAATAAAACACCCTTTATAGAAAAGTAAGGAAGGGATTGGTCAAAATAAACATTAAATGAAATGATACTTCCTAGGGCCTAGAAGACTACTGATACGGGTGGGACAAGATCCACAAGTACACGACCTTTCACACGAAGCCAAGCTCGGGAGTTACAAAAACTCCAAGCCTTGTTCATGCAAATGGCCGTGTGTGAGTTGGTCATTGAACCCCCAAAGGATCTAAATGTTTTAAGTGTGAAGTGGGACCTTGGAGTGTAATAAACTTACACTCCAAGGGGGCTGCAGATTGGAGAAGGGCAAACTAGTCTTTTTGGCTTCATTTTACCTTGTAATATAAATAGAACACATTAGGGTTATTTTGGAGTAGTTCTTCCATTAATATTTTGAATCACAAGACTTGTAATATTTTAGGTTCTCTCTCTCTCTCTCAAAACAGCCCACAAGAAGAGAGACACTTGTGTTGCATTTTGGCTAGAAACAAGGATCTTGAGGTCATTGAGTTCCTCTTGGTCTAAGTAAGAACTTGGTGTTTATATTCATTAGTCTTAGGGTCCTTTCTTGATGTTAGGGTTCTTAGTCTCTTGAATATTATATGTCAAGTTAACTATCTTTTTATTATCTTGTTGTTGTTGTGTTGGAGATCTTGAAGTCTAGTGAAGCCGTGTGGGGCTCTTTCGATTCACTAGCATTGTTGTTTAGCTTGTTAATCTTGTGTTGGTTGGCTGATTTCGTGGCTGGTTGTTGCATATTGTGTGTTGTGGACTTGATCTTGTATCAACTACCACACACATTATCCTATAAAGTCAACATAGAAGAAAACAACTATTAAATGGCATAAAATGCTGCTACACACAAAGACCTAGAAAGTCAACATTGAATTAAACAATCTTTAAATATAATTCTAGAAATTAATTAAAAAATATTGCAGTCTTTTTTCTCCATTTTGGGGCAGATTTGAGACCAATTCCATCTCATCTTGGACTTTAATTTGGGCCTCCAAATATATGTAAGACTTGGAGAAAATGTCTTTTTTAGACTTGAGATCTTCTTCCATTATAAGAGACCTTTTAATTATCAATTCCAGCCCATTTAGCTTGTCTTCAAATTTTCTTGTTTGGGATCTTGTCATGGGTCCTCTTGGATCTTCCAAAGCTTCCTTAGTTGATGTTGAGCTTCGATGGATGCTATCATTCTCCCCTTCTTAAAGAAGATTCTTCCTTGAATCTTGACATTTATTATAACGGAGTTCTTTGGATTTGAGCCTTCATGGTTGCTATCATTCTCCCCCACTTAAAGAAGATTTGCCCTCAAAGCTTGACCAATACCTACAACCAACATGATAATCACAATCACTAGGCGGTAAATAAAGAAAGTAGAACAAGCATTTGGTAAAACTAACACAAGGTAGTGACCATGCATCCACTTAACCTATCTAACTCTTTTATGCACGAACACCTATTTTACATATCCATGCACTGCATCATCCAATATAACAATGTAATCACCAACATAAGAACTAAAAACACAATTCATAAGTTCCTTAAATAAGAGAGGATCATTACCTAGACCAAAAGCATATGAATACCAAAAAAAATACCATATTTGCTCTTGCTAAATAACTTAACCTCACTATTGGACATACCATAGTCAAGATATGGATCAAAAGCAATTTCCTTGAGAAGTGGCTTGGATTAAACTTGATATTCGCTAGGAAGATTAAGTTTGCAAGCATTGTTTCCAATCCTTTCAAGGACTTTAAATGACCCATCTCCTCTTGCAAAGAATTTGGATCTTCTTTTGGTAGGAGACCTTTGAATCCTAAACAACACACTCTTCTAATATAGCCAAGAATCATAGAATCCCATAAAGATTATCTCTCCAAATAAAGTAACTTGGCTCACAAGAATTTCACAAACATTGGGTGAGTACAACAGCTAACAGAACAAAAGATCTTGGGTTTTAGATCATAGTTGGCTTCTTCCATTTGTTCCTTCTTGATACGATACAAAATATGAAAAGATGAAGAAACCACAAAAACGATGGAGACAAGGGTAAAATGGGAAATACAAAAATATGAGATGAAGAACAAAAGGAAAACAAAGACAATAAAGGGAAAAGATAGATAGATAGACACAATATGATAAGAAAAGGACAACCAAAGGTATTTCAAACCAAAGACCTTCCTTTAAATTACCACAAGCACCAATCTCTTACGAAGACCGAAAGAGGAAATGGACCTCTAACAATCAACGTTTCTCACAATCTAGAAAGCTCCCAACAAGCTAACATCAAAACACTCTCAAGTGTAACATTCATCATCAATAATCATCTTACTAAAATGAAAAGAAACCTAACTATTTATAGCCATGGGCCTTATTGCATAATGGGCCCAAAAGTGATCCAATAAGATAAAGTGGCCCATTAGGCACTTTTAACAAAGCACCTTCTATGCTCCAAGCTATCATCCAAATATGATATTGCCCAATGGGTCCTTGGAGTGTATCATTGGATATAGCTCTTCTCGGGTGCCAAGCTATCATCCAAACACGTATTTGCCCCCTTGAGGTGGTCATAGCTTAGACTCCCTTGTGTTGACCTCGGGGTATAGGCCTTAGGAGGATAGCGTCGATTTGGCTTGTATCATCCTCCCATTCTTAAAAAGGATTCGACCTCGAATCCAAATCTTTGATCGACTTGCCACCACACTTTTCAATTTCGAAATCCTTTGGTAAGAACTCCGTTAGGCCTTTAAGCTTGTCTTCATGAAGTACTGTCCTTGCTTCCTTCTTTGGATGTGTTTGTTCATGACCCTACACAAGAGAAGGAGTGATATTAGGTAAAATGCTAGTATCGCGGTTAGTGGACCTAAGATGAAAAAGGTCTTTGCATAATTGGATTTGGAGTGGTCGAACAACGTTTTGTGGAACTAGATTCATATTGGATTGGGGTGATGGAACATGTTCTTGATGTCTTGGAGCACAATTTTGGTGGACGAACCCCAGTGTAGGGATGGTAGGTTGGGGATGAGGTAGAGGAGTTAAATTAGAGGCCTTTAAATGATCCCAAATACCATCATTACTTGACAACTTCTCATTCGTGGGTGACATTCGTCCAATCATTAGATCCATCTTTCATTGTAACCCTAGGAGTGCCTCCAAGATGGTATCAAGGTGATAACCGAAAAACTACAAAAACTAGAATTTAACTAAGACCCGAAAAGATAACAACAGATAGATGAAAAATTAGATACAAGTAGATGAGTATTCAAGAACAATAGGATATATTAAACCCTCGAATTACATTCATAAACTACACCTAATTGCTACGGTGACCAAGAGGGAATCGAAACGCCCTCAAAACCACGCGTTACTAAGCAAACCTTCAACAAACGCTTACCAAAAACTCTCTCAAGAGATTTGTTCATCAATATTCAAGAAAAACTAAGGAAAATAAAGCATGGTTTGGGGTATTTATACCCATGGGTCATTTATTACATACTTGGACCCAAAGTGACCCATTCCTTTAAAATTTAACTTGGCAGCCGAACTAGGCCACCTGCCCACGCAGGTCAAGGCCACAGGTGCCACTGGCTACCATCTGCGCGCGCATGCCGCAGGTGAGCTTTCCAGTGCACTCCATGTGCCATTTTGCCCTCCTTGGCTTCCATTTGGTCCCTCCAAGGCCTCTTGATTCCTCTTTAGATGCAATCACCACCATGTAGCACCCTTTTGATGGTAGTAGGATGTTGTCAAGTACCTCTCATTTCATGAACATTCCTTGAAGCACTTGGATTTCTCGTGCTTGACTTCTAGTGAACGATTTGGACCGGATTTGGATTGTATCATCCTCTCCACCTTGAGAAGAATTTGACCTCAAATTCTCATCCTCTATCATATCAAAGGGTGAGATATCGCACACATTAAATGTGTTGTGCACTTGATACTCCAGTGGGAGTTCAACCTTGTAAGCATTGTCAATATCCACTCAAGTACTTGGAATGGGCCATCACCTCGAGGCATCAATTTAACCTTCCTTTGGGTTTGGAACAGGTCCTTCCGGAGATGTACTGATACGGGTGGGACAAGCTGTCCAACAAGTACCCGACCATTCACACGAAGTCAAGCCCGGGAGTTACAAAAACTCCAAGCCGTATTCATGCAAATGGCCGTGTGTGAGTTGGTTATTGAACCACCTAAGGGCCTAAATGTTTTAAGGTGTGAAGATGGGCCTTGAAGTGTAATGTTTTTACACTCCATGGCCGGCTGCTCCACATGGCCCATAAGGTCATTTTTGTCTTTCATTTGGCTTGTAATATAAATAGACAAGCCTAGAATTATTTTGCCTTAGTTTTCTCATTGTAATTTCAAGACAAAGACTTGTAATATTTCACTTTCTCTCTCTCTTCCATTGGGAGGCAGATTCGGCCACAAGCTTGCTAGAAGGAAGCTTGTGTTGTGTTTTGGCTAGAAACTAGGGTCTTGAGGTCATTGAGTTCCTCTTGGTCCAAGTAAGAGCTTGGTGTTTATATTCAATAGTCTTAGGGTCCTCTCTTGATGTTAGGGTTCTTAGTCTCTTGAATATTATATGTCAAGTTATCTATCTTTTCATTATCTTGTTGTTGTTGTCTTTGAGATCTTGAAGTCTAGTGAAGCCGTGTGGGGCTCTTTCGATTCACTAGCATTGTTGCTTACTTGTTAATCTTGTGTTTGTTGGGTTTTCTTGTTGGTGTTGCTGAAATCGTGTGATACATACTTGATCTTGTATCATTTGGTATCAGAGCAAGACCGGTTGTGTTCCCACACAACCCATCTTGGGCTTGTTCTCGGATTAAACAAAAAAAAAAAAAAAAAAATCGGAAATCAGTCCATTGAAGACAAATCCGAGAATGTTGTTGTATGTTTAGATCTAGGTGTTATTTTGCTTGTTTAGTGTGTTTCAAGTGTTGGTTTCTTTCTCACCAACACTAAAGTGTCTAGATCTAAAAGTTGAGCTTGAAAACTTGACCATTGTTGTGGTGACTTGAAGTGGTTGAAAGTTGTATGTTGTTGATGACAAAAATTGGTGGTTGTGTGTTATGTGCTTGAAGAAGTTGGTGAAAGTTGTAAGGTGTTCATCTTTTTAAACTTGTTCATCTTGTTCATCTTGTGGTGTTCAAGTTGCAAGACAAGTCATAAAGTTGTTGGTGAAAGACTTGCACCCATCACTTCCTAGTTGGCCAACCACTTTTCCTTAAAACACGGAACCTTGTTTTGTGGGATTAGCCTAGTCAAATCTTACCTTTTTGAGTTTGAAAGGTTGAAAGACTACAAGACTTTTACTTTCCCTCCAAAACACATTGTCATCTATAACAAGTTGTATGATTATTGAAAAATTTCAGATTTGAGATAAAAAAAAAAAAAAAAAAAAAAAAAAAAAAAAAGAGAACAAGGAAGAAGCAAAAACGTGTGGGACCACTTACATGCTGCCACATCACTATAAGCTCAACTTTGGATAATTTTCTAGTTTCTAATTGTTGATTCTTAGTTTCCTTACTTGATTCTAGAACTAATTAACAAACTAGTACATTCCTACTAGATTGTCAATTAGTCCTTTGAATTCGTTTGTTCGTGTCAACGTTTACTTGAGTGCTTTTATCTTTTGAACACGTTGTTGTTTTTGGTCCTAGTCCTACAAGAGTTCTTTGAGTCTTCAAACAAGAATCCACTCCGGATAAGAGCTTACTCATACCTTAAAGGATTCACGGTTACTAGCCAATTTACAACACTTGTGGAACTCAAGCGTGTGGTGATCTAAAGAGTATAATACCTCGACAATGGAAGGGGCCACGTCCCATAACGTGGATACTAATGCACTTGACTCTATGAGGGTCACTCTTGAGGCCGTTACTCGGACACTTGAAAGGTTAAATTCGGACTTTGGGGCCGTGAGAGGGGACTTGGCAGCCATCAAGGGAGAAGTGTCGACTATTAGTGGGAGATTAGAACAAGTGGAGAGTCAAAGGAACTCTCGTCCTTCTACTCCTCTACATGTCTCAACCAATGGACAAGATAGGACTTCCTCCGCGACCATCACCCCCGAAACAGTCCACCAAATGCTAAATGCACCCCAAGCTCCACTAAATGCCGCAAGCCAAACCACCTATTTTCCTCCAAACCGTGACCCCAATAGACCAACGCATTTCCAGAATTCCCAAACCCCGCATGAGGGATTTGGACGTCAAATTCCACCACTAAATCCGAACCTTCCATTCCAAGCTCCATTAAACCAAAGACCACCACCCCCACAAAATCCAATACCCCCAAATCAAATTCCAAATAACCAAAACCGACCAGCCCACCTTGAGGAGTATGGTAGGGAGGAGTATGATGGGTACGGGGCCTTTGATGATACTTACATGAGGGAGGAGGAGGTGAGAGGGGGCAGAGGAGTTCAACGGAGATACCGTGGATATGAAGAAAGAGGAAACCGGCACCATGAGAGAGATGTGGGCATCAACACCATCAAGTTGAGTCTACCGCTCTTTAAGGGTGAGAGTGACCCCGAGGCATACTTAGCTTGGGAATCGGCTTGTGACAAAGTCTTCCAAGTTAATGATCTCTCGGAAGAAAAGAAAGGAAGTTATGCTATAGCTCACTTTGAGGGTTATGCTAACACTTGGTGGGAGTACGTCAAGCGGTTTGGTAATGCACTAGTTGACGGGCAGCCACCACCTTGGTATCGATTGAGATACTTGATGAGGCAAAGGTACCTCCCCGAGAGTTATCGCCATGAATTGCTTGCAAGGTTGTACAACTTACGTCAAGGTAACAAAAGTGTGATGGCATACTTTGATGAGTTTCAACAACTCATGTTAAACCTTGACCATCGTGGGGAGCAAATCAGTCATGATGTCATCCGGTTCAAGTGTGGATTGAACAAGGAGATCTCCACTCATTTGACACTTCACAAGTTTGATACCGTTGAGGGTATTTTCCAAGCGGCTATTGAGGTTGAAAAAGAGCTAAAGGAGAGGTCGTCGTTTAAGGCAAGGGTACCAGCCCCCTCGGGTTGGTCCAAAAACAAGGGGCAATCCAGCCTTCCAAGGCTGCCCGAGCCCAAGGCCGACCCCAAACTTCCTCCAAAACAAGAAGCTCACAAGTACCCTAACCCAAAAGGATTCCAATGTTTCAAGTGCCAAGGTTGGGGACATAAAGCCAATGAGTGTCCAAACCGACGCAATGTGATCCTTCGGGAAGGGAGGGTGTATTACCTTGGTGAGGAGGTGGGTCCCGAAAGGGGAGAAGATGAGGCCGAGCCTCAAGATGGAGAGGAACCCGAGAATGGGCCATATGATGATGAGGGCGAAGATGTTTACCCTCAAGAAGGGGAGTGTGTGGTTCCCAACTTTGTGGTTAGGCGCGTCATGATTAGTAAGGCGATAGATGACCCTAGTCAAAGGGAGAATCTATTCCATACTAAATGTCTTGTAAAGGGAAGTGTGTGCACCTTGGTGATTGATAGTGGTAGTTGCACAAATGTTGTTAGTATGGCTACGGTTAACTTCTTGAAGTTACCAACTACCCCGCACACTAGTCCCTACAAGCTACAATGGTTGAATGACTGTGGTGAACTAAAGGTCACAAGGCAATGTATGATACGTTTTAAGGTGGGAAACTACCAAGATGAAGTGCTTTGTGACGTGATACCAATGCAAGCGTGTCACTTGTTGTTAGGTAGACCTTGGCAATATGATAGGTCTACCAAACACGATGGGAGGACCAATCGATATACACTTGAGAAGGATGGCCGAAAGGTCACACTTCACCCGCTTTCACCCTCCCAAGTAAATGAGTGGCACCAAAAGATGAGAGAGTTGAAGGAAAAGGGGAAGAAATCCGAAAGAGGAGAAGAGGGAAGGGAAACCGTGGTTGGGGCAGTAGGGTCACCCGTGACTGCCTCAACTTCAAAGGGGGCTGAAAACGTGGTGATGTTAGCTAGAAAGAAGGAACTCTTCGTGGACCATGATGTGGGCACACCTATGTTGCTTTTGGCTCATTGTTTAAATACTAACCCCGCTAATTCTTCCATTTCCCCTTTGATTTCTTGTGTGTTGCAGGATTATGAAGATGTATTTCCTAAAGAACTTCCGCAAGGATTGCCCCCACTTCGGGGAATTGAGCACCAAATTGATTTGGTGCCGGGTTCACAACTTCCAAACAAACCAGCCTATAGGAGCAATCCCATGGACACTAAGGAGCTTGAGAGACAAGTTGAGGAACTTCTCAACAAGGGATACATCAAAGAAAGTATGAGTCCTTGTGCTGTTCCGGTGCTTTTGGTACCAAAGAAAGACGGAACTTGGCGCATGTGCGTCGATTGTAGAGCCATCAACAAAATCACTATAAGGTATCGTCATCCAATCCCTAGACTAGATGATATGTTAGATGAGCTCCATGGCTCTTGTTTGTTTTCTAAGGTGGATCTTAGGAGTGGCTATCACCAAATTCGCATGCAACCCGGTGATGAGTGGAAGACCGCATTCAAGACCAAATTCGGTCTATATGAGTGGTTGGTCATGCCCTTTGGCCTTACCAATGCTCCTAGCACCTTTATGAGGCTAATGAATCATGTAATGAAGCCTTATATTGGGAAGTTTGTTGTGGTTTACTTTGATGATGTGTTGGTATATAGTAAATCTATTGATGATCATGTGATGCATTTGAGGTGTGTGTTTGAGGTGCTCCGAAAGGAGAAGTTGTATGCCAACATGGAGAAGTGTTCTTTTGGTGTTGATAAAGTGATTTTCTTGGGTTTTGTCGTGAGCTCAAGGGGCGTGGAAGTGGACGAATCCAAGATAGACTCTATACGAAGTTGGCCAATCCCTAAAACTATTGGAGAAATCCGAAGTTTTCATGGATTAGCAAGCTTTTATAGGAGGTTTGTCAAAGGTTTTAGCTCCATAGCAGCACCCTTGACTGAGGTTATTAGAAAGGACCAACCCTTTAAGTGGGGTGACGGGCAAGCTAAGGCTTTTGAAGCCTTGAAAGCTATGCTCATCTCGGCGCCTTTGTTACAATTGCCCGATTTTGATAAAATGTTTGAAGTGGAGTGTGATGCTAGTAAGGTTGGCATCGGGGCTGTTTTAATGCAAGAAGGCAAGCCCGTCGCTTATTTTAGTGAAAAGCTCAAAGGGGCAACTCTTAATTACTCGACTTATGATTTGGAGTTGTACGCCCTTGTTAGAGCCTTGGGCAATTGGCAGCATTATTTGTGGCCTAAGGAGTTTGTGATACGAACGGACCATGAATCGTTGAAACACCTTAAGAGCCAAGACAAGTTGAATAGGCGTCATGCTAAGTGGATTGAGTTTATTGAGACTTTCCCTTATGTAATTCATTACAAAAGGGGGAAGGAGAATGTTGTTGCTGATGCGTTGTCTAGAAAGCATGTGCTTGTTGCCACTTTGTCTTCGAAGTTGATGGGTTTTGAGAGTTTAAGAGAATTGTATCCCAAGGACCCTCACTTTGCTCCTATCTTTAGGGAATGCGAAGAATGGGGTAGGGACAAGTGGGATTCGGCTAGGGGTTCAAATCCCTATGCCAAGTTTGATGGTTACTTATTTAAAGGTAGACGATTGTGTGTACCCTCTAGCTCTTGGAGAGAATTGTTTGTGAGGGAAGCACATGATGGCGGTCTAATGGGTCATTTTGGGGTCGAAAAGACCCTCGGAATATTGGAGGAGCAATTCTATTGGCCCAAAATGCGCAAGGATGTGACTAGAATTTGTGGCCAATGTGTAGAATGCAAGAGAGCCAAATCTCGGCTCCTACCTCATGGGTTGTACACCCCGCTGCCCACTCCTCTACGTCCTTGGCTTGATATATCGATGGACTTTGTGTTAGGGCTGCCAAGGACTCGACGAGGCCGGGATAGTATCTTTGTTGTAGTTGACCGGTTTTCTAAAATGGCGCACTTTATTCCTTGCTCTAAGTGTGATGACGCCCCTAGCGTGGCCTCGTTATTTGTTGATAATGTTGTTAGATTGCATGGTGTCCCGAGGACCATTGTGAGTGATAGGGACTCTAAGTTCCTAAGCCACTTTTGGAAGTCCATGTGGGGTAGGCTTGGTACCAAGTTATTGTTCTCTACCTCTTGCCACCCACAAACCGATGGCCAAACGGAAGTAGTAAATAGGACCTTGGGTGCTATGCTACGTTCCATGGTTAAGGGAAAAATGACTTCTTGGGAGGAGCACTTACCGTTGATTGAGTTTGCATATAACCGTGTCATACACTCAAGTACGGGAATGACTCCCTTTGAGTGTGTATACGGCCTCAACCCCCTCACCCCTTTGGATTTAACGCCTTTGCCAAGTGATCTCATGATTAGCTTAGAAGGAAGCAAGCGGGCAGATTCTATGAAGAAGTTACATGAGAAGGTGCGGCTTCAACTTGAGAAGAAAAACCAAGACATGGCAAGGAGGGCCAACAAGGGAAGAAAGAAAGTCATCCTTGAACCGGGAGATTGGGTGTGGGTGCATCTTCGGAGGGATCGGTTTCCATCCCAAAGAAAGTCCAAATTGATGCCGAGGGGTGATGGTCCATTCCAAGTGCTCGAGAAAATCAATGACAACGCCTACAAGATTGACCTTCCACCGGAATACCAAGTGCACCACACTTTTAACGTTTGTGATCTTTCTCTCGTGGAGGCGGTTGAAGACGACCAAGTGCTGAATTTGAGGCCAAATTCCTCTCAAGATGGAGAGGATGATACGGGTGGGACAAGCTGTCCAACAAGTACCCGACCATTCACACGAAGTCAAGCCCGGGAGTTACAAAAACTCCAAGCCGTATTCATGCAAATGGCCGTGTGTGAGTTGGTTATTGAACCACCTAAGGGCCTAAATGTTTTAAGGTGTGAAGATGGGCCTTGAAGTGTAATGTTTTTACACTCCATGGCCGGCTGCTCCACATGGCCCATAAGGTCATTTTTGTCTTTCATTTGGCTTGTAATATAAATAGACAAGCCTAGAATTATTTTGCCTTAGTTTTCTCATTGTAATTTCAAGACAAAGACTTGTAATATTTCACTTTCTCTCTCTCTTCCATTGGGAGGCAGATTCGGCCACAAGCTTGCTAGAAGGAAGCTTGTGTTGTGTTTTGGCTAGAAACTAGGGTCTTGAGGTCATTGAGTTCCTCTTGGTCCAAGTAAGAGCTTGGTGTTTATATTCAATAGTCTTAGGGTCCTCTCTTGATGTTAGGGTTCTTAGTCTCTTGAATATTATATGTCAAGTTATCTATCTTTTCATTATCTTGTTGTTGTTGTCTTTGAGATCTTGAAGTCTAGTGAAGCCGTGTGGGGCTCTTTCGATTCACTAGCATTGTTGCTTACTTGTTAATCTTGTGTTTGTTGGGTTTTCTTGTTGGTGTTGCTGAAATCGTGTGATACATACTTGATCTTGTATCATGTACCCATACCCAATTGCCTGGTTTAAGTACAAGTTTTCTCCTTCCTTTATTCACTCTCTTGGCTATCGCTTGATTCTTCTTCTCAAGATGAAGCCTCACTTTCTCATGCATCTTCTTCATTGCTTCCACCCTTTGTCTCCCATCTAAGCTAATCACAACATCACTAGACAAAGGAGTGAGGTCTAAGGGGGTTAGGGGGTTAAAACCATAAACACATTCAAAGGGAGTCATACCAATAGTCGAGTGAATAACACGATTGTAAGCAAATTCGACTAGGGGTAAGTGATCCTCCCAATAGGCCATTTTCCCTTTAACCATGGTGCGGAGCATAGAACCCAAGGTCCTATTCACAACCTTGGTTTGACCATCGGTTTGTAGGTGGCAAGATGTTGAGAAAAGCAATTTGGTGCCAAGCCTACCCCACAATGACCTCCAAAAGTGACTAAGGAACTTAGAGTCCCTATCACTAACAATGGTCCGGGGAATTCCGTGTATCTTGACAACATGTTCTATAAACAAGGATGCCACATTGGAGGTGGTGCAAACCAAGCTTCATTAATATCATGGAATGACGAGTTGAAGCTTGAGAATATGCTAAAGTGGAAGTACAAGGAAGAAAGGTGAAAAGGGGAGAAAGAGGTTAAGGACGCAGAGTGGCTATTCTTGACATTCAAGCCTACATGCTAAAGAATACTCTTATTTCATTAAGGGTATTTTTGTAATTATTAGTGTAGGCTATAAATAAGGGGGAATAACTCATTTTAGGGTTAGATTATCTTGATGAATATTGAATATTAAATACTCTTTTGAGAGTTTGAGAGCTTGTTGAAGCTTTTGATTATTTCAAGTTTAGAAAGGAGGGTTGCTTGGGAATCTAATTCCCTTGAGGTCTTTCTCATAGGTTTAGGTACTTATTTGGATATTTGAAGGAGGTCTTTTCTTTTTATAGAATTGGTTGCCTTTGATTCCACTTTTGTGTCTACCTTCCTATCCCTTTATCTTTTGTTTATCTTGTTTCTTTGTTTCCTTTGTTCTTAAAGTCTTCCGCCTCTCTTTCTTGTATCATTTGGTATCAGAGCCACGTTTAGATTCATAGTACGAATCTATCTTGTCTTCCGCCTCTCTTTCTTGTATCATTTGGTATCAGAGCCACGTTTAGATTCATAGTACGAATCTATCTTGGGGTTGTGGTATTAAAAATCTGAAAAGCAAAAAAAAAAAAAAAAAATTTTTGTTGTGATTTGTTGTTTTTGATTCTAGATCTTGATTCTCTAGTGTCTTGTGTCTAAATCTCAAATTTCATTCAATTTGAAGTTATAGAAGTGAAGTTGCCATTGAAGGATTTGAAGCTTTTGAAACTTGGACAATTTTGAAAAGTGGGTTTATTTTTGGCTTGGTTTTGAGGGCTAAGAGTTAGTGGGGTTCGTTCGTGGTGTGAAAAGAAACGCGTTGGTGAAAATTTCATTGAATTTGGTGTAAGAAGGAAGAAGTTATGAAGATGTGAAGATTGAGGTTTTTGTTGGTGTTCTTAAGCTTCTTCATCTTGTTCTTGGAGAAGAAGATAGAAAAAGTACACTTTGATACAAAATCTTCAAGTCAAAGTTGGTCAAAGTGTTTGTAGCTCCACTTGTGCAAGAAAAAATTTAAAAAAAAATCCACGTCAGCAGCCGCGTGGGGCACAGTTTCAGAGAGCTGAAATCTCAGGTTTCCAACACTTAGTTTTTTTTTTTTGGGTCCTAAAGTTTTTTGGACCTAAAATTTTCTCTAATTGTCCAAATTTCGTGATTCTTTTTTTGTTCTCTTTCTCTTTCGATTCCTCAACTATTTAACAAGTAATTAACATCTTTAATCACTTGTTAACTAGTTTTAAACATCAAATCCTCTTCTTTGATCCTTCATACTAAGTAACAACAAGTAATTCCTTCTACTTTTGTTACTTTGTTTTTGAGTACGATTTTTTTCGTGCTACTTTCTTTTAGCTTTTCTTCTTTATTTTTCCTTGAAAACTTCTTGGATCTTGTCCTTAGCTTTTGAACTTTCTTTCTCAAGTCAACAAAAATCTATTCTTGACCTCAAGTAGAGATTGGACCCTTGCAACTCATCGGACTAAACAAGATACAATCATTAGCCGAAGCAATTTGTGAGGCAAACAAAGGTGTGATTTCTTGAGTGATTGTGAGCATTTTTTTTAAACTAACCTAATGTGTTTGCTTTCTTTGGTTGAGTGACTTCAATAGGTACCAATGGCGGGTCATGAAAAGAAAAACCAAGTTCCCATTGGGGAACCCACTTTGGGTGAATTGTTAAACTTGTTCACCACCCTCTCTACTAGAATGGAAGGATGGTTGGATCTGTTGAGTACTCGAATTAATCGATTGCAACTTATCTTTCCACCAACTTTCCCTAATCCTCATCAAGGACTTGAAGAGTGTACCAATGCATTGAGGGGATTCTTGACACTTTCAAATTTTCAAATGAATGATAGTGTGAGTGATAGCTTGTCTTTATGTGAACTTAATAATTCTTTGCCACTGATGACCGAATTGATTCTTCTTGTGAGATCAATTTGTGTCCACCTAGTGTTGACACTTGTGACTTGAATGATAGTACATTGTCATGTGATTCTTTGTCATGTTTTGATAATGTGCTTGTTGAGAATGTGGATACACTAGTTGATCCTATTGATGACCGAATTGATTCTTCTAGTAAGATCAATTTGTGTCCACCTAGTGTTGATACATGTGTTTTGAATGATAGGTCATTATCAAGTGATATTGGTATTGATCAACTAGGTTTTGCGTGTAGTGCACTACTTGAGGGATCTTGTGATGTTCTTATTGAGAGTCAAGTTAGTGGTAATATTGATGAAGTTGATCAATTGAGTAGGAGTGACTCTTTGAGCATATCTTTTATTGAAGATCCTATTGCTTGTTTTGCTCATAGAACTCATGTGCTTGAAAGTACTTTGAACAATGATAATTATCTTTTTAAGAGTGAAATTGCATGCATTAATTCTTCTTCTTGGATTGATCATTCTCTCTTTAAGTATAATATCTTGTTTGAAAATGATGAGATCACTCCTAGTAAAGTGCCTAGTGGTGTGAACCTTGATAGTAGTATAGTTATTAAGGGCTATACTCTTTATGATAACCCATTATGGTGTGGAGACATTCCTCCTAAGGATGGAAATTTCTTCTTAGAAGATGAGAGTACTCTTATGGGGAAGGGTTGTGATGAGGAGTGATACAAGATCAAACCCACAACACAAGATTTCAGCAACAACAACAAGATGAACAACTATCACAAGAACAACAAGTTGAACAACAAGTGCTAGTGAATCGAAAGAGCCCCACACGGCTTCACTAGACTTCAAGATTATAAACACAAGCTTAATAAGATTACAAAAAGATAGATAGCTTGACATACGAGATTACAAGAAATAGGAACCAAACCGTGTATCAAACGATAAGACCCCTATGACCCGCAATAACAACACCAAACTCTTATGGTGACCGCTAAGGGAATCAACTCTGCCTTACAACCACCGTTTCTAAGCAAGGATCAATAATGGCTTTTCCAAGCCCTACACTACTTGGCCTTTCCAAGCCCTACACTACATTCTCAAAGAGAGAAGAAGAAGTCTTTCAAATATCCATGATGAAATCAGAAAATAAGACTAATGAAGCCTATTTATAACTATTACATCACATGACCAAACTACCCTTAATGAAAAGAGGCTCCTATGGAGTGTAAAGAAAAGGCACAAAAAGACCAAAACACCCTTAATAAGGGGCAGTCATGGAGTGTAAGGACTCCTTCTTCACACTTCAACCCTTGCAATTCTTTGAAGCCTCGGGTAGTCACCAAGGCATGCCTCCAAGCAACCTTCCACACACGAATTTGCTTTATTATGTGTCCAAAATGACTTCATGACATCCCCATGCATACTCTTGGGCCTTCAAGGTGTCCAAAATCAGATTCTCCATGTGTTGGCCACGAATGATGGCATCAAAAGTTATGATGGCCATTTGTCTTGTATCATCCTCCCCTTCTTGAAAAGGATTCGACCTCGAATCCAAACCTTGCAAAACCAAAGAAAGGGCAAACAAATACAAACTCCTCATGGCATGAGGGTTAGGGTTAGCACAATAAATCATCTCAACATGCCAAGGTTGCTTATACTTGCAATATAACCAAGGATCCTTTGAATTAAATATTAAAAACTTATTAAAATATGCACAAAGGATTTGGCTATTTAAATCACCAAGAGATAAGGAAACTACAAAGGTCCTAATGGCATCAAATAATCCACAAGGTAAAACTACCTTCATCTTAGGAGCCATAAGACACAATTGCTTCTTTATCTCTTCAAGAGACCACACCAAGGGTGGAGCCTCAATTGGTTCTAATGTCCACAAGATCCATATAGCATTATCATTCATACAAGTGGACATACCAACAAATTTCCTACCTCTACATAAAACAAATCCAAAACTAGCATGGATGTCATCATAGGCAAAGAGGTAGTATAGGAAAGAATCAAGTGTAAAGGCATACAAGGGTGAAGACAAAGCATTTAAGCACATCCACATTCTTTCCTTCAAGCAAATAGAGAACTTGGTATCCACAAGTTGAGATTCTTGTAATTTAAACACAATTGTGTCAAGCAAGGATGCACATTTAGAAACATTACCCCAAGGAAACAATGACACTTTTGCTCTCGGGGTTTCAAGAATGACACTTTGCTTGTAATGTAGACCAAGCAACAAGTTGGGTGCGCCAACATCACCATTTCTATATTTGGCACCGGGGTCAAATAGAAAGAGTAGCCATAGACACGGGTCTAGACAATACTCCCTTTCCTCATAGGCTTCACCCAAACTACAAGATATACTCTCTACAATAGCATACATATCATCAAAAGCAAATAGAGGGTGGAGAATGGTATCACTCAAGTCAAGTTCAACTAAGGTGTCCTCATGTGAGTACTCACTACCAGTTTCAACATCATCACCATGAGTACTCTCAACAATAAGGTCACACATAGTAGAAAAAGTAATTTCCAAATAATGGACACCTTCCCTTTCTATGGAAGTACCCTCAAGTAGACACATACCACCACTAAAGTCCAAGGAATTATTACTTAAGTCTTTACAAGCAAGCAATTCATCCTTATAGTCATCAAACATGGGTGGGGTGTCATACAAAGGATCACAACCACAATCAATTTTCAAGGAAAAATCACTTATTGGGTTTCTTAAGAATTCAAGCAAATCAAAATTATCATCACCCAATTGATCATTCCTTTCCAAGACCTCACATTCCCTTCCCTTAAGTACCTCTCATCTCCCAAGAAGAGATTTCCATCTTTAGGAGGAATGTTTTTACACCATAGTGGGTTGGCATATAGGTTATAGCTTTCAAGACAAGCTATACCTTCAACGTCATTCTCACCACTAGGTTCTTTAGGAGTGAACTCATCATCTTCAAACAAGATATTGTACTTAAAGATAGAAGGATCTATCCATGAAGAGGATATAGAACATGCAACACCATTCTCTAAAAGATCATTATCAAGTATCAAAGATGTTTCAAGCACATGATTATCCCTATGAGAAAAACCGAGAGTAGAACATTTACTAGAGGTCATACTAAAGGGGTCACTCCTATTTATTTGATCAACATTTTCAATATAATCATTCACTTGAGATCCATTAAACACATCACACATATCCTCAAGTGGTGGACAAATTCTGCACATAAGTTGATCAACACAATTCCCACAAGATGATGTACCATCATTCAACACATTGGCTTCAACACTAGGTGGACTTAAATTGACCTTACAAGAAGAGTCAATTCGATCATCAATAGGATCAACTAGTGTATCCACACTCCCAACAAGTACATCATCAACAAGAGGCAAAGAATCAATAGACTCACAAATAGGTAGGCTACTACTCACACTCAATGGGCTACTAGTCACACAATTATCATTCACATGCACAAAAGTGTAAGAGCAAGCGATTTTACCTTGAAGTTCTTGGGTAAATTCTTCTTTACCGTGGTGTGAAGGTTTCCCACATGCTTCGGCAGCAACTTCTCCTTGGATGACCCCACTGCCCCACCTACGGAATCCCCTCCCTTTTCTCCCTTTTCGGATTCCTTTCCCTTTTCCTTCAACTCCCTCATCCTTTGATGCCACTCATTTACTTGGAAGGCGAAAGCGGATGAAGAGTAACCTTTCGGCCATCCTTCTCAAGTGTATACCGATTGGACCTCCCATCGTGTTTAGTAGACCTATCATATTGCCAAGGTCTACCTAGCAACAAGTGAAATGCTTGCATTGGTATCACGTCACAAAGCACTTCATCGTGGTAGTTTCCCACCTTAAACCGTATCACACATTGCCTTGCGACCTTTAACTCACCACAGTCATTCAACCATTGTAACTTGTAAGGACTAGTGTGCGGGGTAGTTGGTAACTTCAAGAAATTTACCATAGCATGACTTACAACATTTGTACAACTACCACTATCGATCACCAAGGTACACACACTCCCCTTTACAAGACATTTAGTATGGAATAGATTTTCCCTTTGGCTTGGGTCATCTATTGCCTTACTAATCATGACGCGCCTAACCACAAAGTTTGGAACCACACACTCCCCTTCTTGCGGGTAAACATCTTCACCATCATCACCATCATCATCGTGTGGTCCATCATCGGTTTCCTCTCCATCTTGAGGCTCGGCCTCTTCTTCTCCCCTTTCGGGACCCACCTCCTCACTAAGGTAATACACTCTCCCTTCCCGTAGGATCACATTGCGCCGGTTAGGACATTCATTGGCCTTATGCCCCCAACCTTGGCACTTGAAACATTGGAATCCCTTTGGGTTAGGATACTTGTGAGCCTCCGGTTTTGGAGGGAATTTGGGGACTGTTTTGGGCTCGGGCAGCCTCGTAGTGGCGGGTTGGTCCTTGTTTTTGGGCCAACCCGAGGGGGCTTGTCCCCTTGCCTTGAAGGATGATCTCTCTTTAAGTTCTCTTTCAATCTCAAGAGCCGCTTGGAAAATACCGTCAACGGTTTCAAACTTGTGAAGGGTTAAATGAGTGGAGATCTCTTTGTTCAACCCACACTTGAACCGGATGATGTCGTGACTTATTTGCTCCCCACGATGATCAAGTTTCAACATGAGTTGTTGAAACTCATCAAAATATGCCATCACACTCTTGTTACCTTGACGCAAGCCATACAATCTAGCAAGCAACTCATGGCGATATCTCTCGGGAAGGTATCGTTGCCTCATCAAGTACCTCAACCGATACCAAGGTGGTGGCTGCCCATCCACTAGTTCATCACCAAACCGCTTGACGTACTCCCACCAAGTGTTAGCATAACCCTCAAAGTGAGCTATAGCATAACTTCCTTTCTTTTCTTTCGAGATATCATTAACTTGGAAGACTTTGTCACAAGCCGATTCCCAAGCTAAGTATGCCTCGGGGTCACTTTCACCCTTAAAGAAAGGTAGACTCAACTTGATGGTGTTGATGCCTACATCCCTCTCATGGTGTCGGTTTCCTCTTTCTTCATATCCACGGTATCTCCGTTGAACTCCTCTGCCCCCTCTCACCTCCTCCTCCCTCATGTAAGTATCATCAAAGGCCCCGTACCCTTCATACTCCTCCCTACCATACTCCTCAAGGTGGGCTGGTCGGTTTTGGATATTTGGAATTTGATTTGGGGGTATTGGATTTTGTGGAGGTGGTGGTCTTTGGTTTAATGGAGCTTGGAATGGAAGGTTCGGATTTAGTGGTGGAATTTGACGTCCAAATCCCTCATGCGGGACTTGGGAATTCTGGAAATGCGTTGGTCTATTGGGGCCATGGTTAGGAGGGACAAAGGTGGTTTGGCTTGCGGCATTTAGTGGAGCTTGAGGTGCATTTAGCATTTGGTGGACTATTTCGGGGGTGATGGTTGAGGAGGAAGTCCTATCATGCCCATTGGTAGAAACATGTAGAGGAGTAGAAAGACGAGAGTTCCTTTGACTCTCCACTTGTTCTAACCTCCCACTAATAGTCGACACCTCTCCCTTGATTGCCGCCAAGTCCCCTCTCACGGCCCCAAATTCCGAATTCAACCTTTCAAGTGTCCGAGTAACGGCCTCAAGAGTGACCCTCATAGAGTCAAGTGCATTAGTATCCACGTTATGGGACGTGGTCCCTTCCATTGTCAAGGTATTATACTCTTTAGATCACCACACACTTGAGTTCCACAAGTGTTGTAAATTGGCTTGTAACCGTGAATCCTTTAAGGTATGAGTAAGCTCTTATCCTGAGTGGATTTTTGTTTGAAGACTCAAAGAATTCTTGTCGGACTAGAACCAAAAATAGCAACGTATCCAAAAGATAAAAAGGCACTCAAGTAATCGTCGACACGAACAAACGGATTCAAAGGACTAATCGACAACCTAGTAGGAATGTACTAGTTTGTTAATTAGTTCTAGAACCAAGTAAAGGAAACCAAGAATCAACAATTAGCAACTAGAATAATATCCAAAGTTGAGCTTAGGGGTGACGTGGCAGCATGCAATTGGTCTTGGACCCACACGGTTTGTATATATAACTTCTATGTATATACAAACCGTGTGGGCCCAAGGCCAATTGCATGCTGCCACGTCACCCCTAAGCTCAACTTTGGATAATTTTTTAGTTTCTAATTGTTGATTCTTAGTTTCCTTACTTGATTCTAGAACTAATTAACAAACTAGTACATTCCTACTAGATTGTCAATTAGTCCTTTGAATTCGTTTGTTCGTGTCAACGTTTACTTGAGTGCTTTTATCTTTTGAACACGTTGTTGTTTTTTGGTTCTAGTCCGACAAGAATTCTTTGAGTCTTCAAACAAGAATCCACTCCGGATAAGAGCTTACTCATACCTTAAAGGATTCACGGTTACTAGCCAATTTACAACACTTGTGGAACTCAAGCGTGTGGTGATCTAAGGAGTATAATACCTTGACAATGGAAGGGGCCACGTCCCATAACATGGATACTAATGCACTTGACTCTATGAGGGTCACTCTTGAGGCCGTTACCCGGACACTTGAAAGGTTGAATTCGGAATTTGGGGCCGTGAGAGGGGACTTGGCAGCAATCAAGGGAGAAGTGTCGACTATTAGTGGGAGATTAGAACAAGTGGAGAGTCAAAGGAACTCTCATCCTTCTACTCCTCTACATGTCTCTACCAATGGGCATGATAGGACTTCCTCCGCAACCATCACCCCCGAAACAGTCCACCAAATGCTAAATGCACCCCAAGCTCCATTAAATGCCGCAAGCCATACCACCCTTTTTCCTCCAAACCGTGACCCCACTAGACCAATACGTTTCCAAGCTCCTCAAGTTCCACAAGAGGGATTTGGACGTCAAGTCCCTCCACTAAATCCGAACCCTCCATTCCAAGCTCCATTAAACCAAAGGCCACAAAATCCAATTCCTCCGAATCAAAATGCCCAAGCCCGACCAGCCCCCTTTGAAGGATATGGTAGAGAGGAGTATGAAGGGTATGGAGCCTTTGATGATGATTACATGAGGGAGGAGGAGATAAGAGGGGGTCGTGGAGATCCAAGGAGATACCGAGGGTATGGAGATAGGGGAAACCGACACCAAGAGAGAGATGTAGGCATCAACACCATCAAGTTGAACCTACCAATCTTTAAAGGTGATAGTGACCCCGAGGCCTACTTAGCTTGGGAATCGGCTTGTGACAAAGTTTTCCAAGTTAATGACATCTCGGAAGAAAAGAAGGGTTGCTATGCTATAGCTCATTTTCAGGGTTATGCTAACACTTGGTGGGAGTATGTCAAGCGGTTTGGTAATGAACTCATTGATGGGCAGCCACCACCTTGGTATCGATTGAGGTATTTGATGAGGCAACGATACCTTCCCGAGAGATATCGCCATGAGTTGCTTGCTAGATTGTATGGTTTGCGTCAAGGTAACAAGAGTGTGATGGCATATTTTGATGAGTTTCAACAACTCATGTTGAAGCTTGATCATCGTGGGGAGCAAATCAGCCACGACATCATCCGGTTCAAGTGTGGGTTGAACAAAGATATCTCCACTCATTTAACCCTTCACAAGTTTGAAACCGTTGACGGTATTTTCCAAGCGGCTCTTGAGATTGAAAGGGAACTTAAGGAGAGATCATCTTTCAAGACAAGGGGACAAGCCCCCTCGGGTTGGCCCAAAAACAAGGACCAACCCGCCACTACTAGGCTGCCCGAGACCAAAACAGTCCCCAAATTGACTCCAAAATCGGAGGCTCACAAGTATCCTAACCCAAAGGGATTCCAATGTTTCAAGTGCCAAGGTTGGGGACATAAGGCCAATGAATGTCTAAACCGACGCAATGTGATCCTACGGGAAGGGAGAGTATATTACCTTGGTGAAGAAGTGGGTCCCGAACGGGGAGAAGAAGAGGCCGAGCCTCAAGATGGAGAGGAAACCGAGGATGGACCACATGATGATGGTGGTGATGATGGTGAAGATGTTTATCCGCAAGAAGGGGAGTGTGTGATTCCAAACTTTGTGGTTCGGCGCGTCATGATTAGTAAGGCAATAGATGACCCAAGCCAAAGGGAAAATCTATTCCATACTAAATGTCTTGTAAAGGGAAGTGTGTGTACCTTGGTGATTGATAGTGGTAGTTGTACAAATGTTGTAAGTCATGCTATGGTAAACTTCTTGAAGTTACCAACTACTCCGCACACTAGTCCTTACAAGTTACAATGGTTGAATGATTGTGGTGAATTAAGGGTCGCAAGGCAATGTGTGATACGGTTTAAGGTGGGAAACTACCACGATGAAGTGCTTTGTGACGTGATACCAATGCAAGCATGTCACTTGTTACTAGGTAGACCTTGGCAATATGATAGGTCTACTAAACACGATGGGAGGACTAATCGATATACACTTGAGAAGGATGGCCGAAAGGTTACACTTCATCCTCTTTCGCCGTCCCAATTAAATGAGTGGCATCAAAGGATGAGGGAATTGAAGGAAAAAGGAAAGGAATCCGAAAAGGGAGAAAAGGGAGGGAGTTCCGTAGGTGGGGCAGTGGGCCCATCCAAGGCTGCCCCAACGGCGCCGGGGACGGAAAACATGGTGATGTTGGTTAGGAAGAAGGAACTCTTCGTGGATCATGATGAGGATACGCCTATGTTACTCTTGGCTCATTGTTTTAACACTAACCCCACTAATTCTTCCATTTCCCCTTTGATTTCTTGTGTGTTGCAGGATTATGAGGACGTATTTCCTAAGGAACTTCCGCAAGGATTGCCCCCGCTTCGGGGAATTGAGCACCAAATTGACTTTGTGCCGGGATCACAATTACCAAACAAGCCGGCTTATAGGAGCAATCCTACGGACACCAAGGAATTGCAACGTCAAGTTGAGGAGCTCCTCAACAAAGGGTATGTCAAGGAGAGCATGAGTCCGTGTGCTGTTCCGGTGTTATTAGTGCCAAAGAAAGACGGAACGTGGCGGATGTGTGTGGACTGCCGAGCCATCAACAAAATTACGGTAAAATATCGCCACCCTATTCCTCGGTTAGATGACATGCTAGATGAGTTGAATGGTTCATGTTTGTTTTCCAAGATTGATTTAAGGAGTGGCTATCACCAAATAAGAATGCAACCCGGTGATGAATGGAAAACCGCCTTCAAGACCAAGTTTGGTCTCTATGAATGGATGGTTATGCCATTCGGCCTAACAAATGCTCCAAGTACTTTTATGAGGCTAATGAATCATGTGATGAGGCCATTTATTGGAAAGTTTGTTGTTGTCTACTTTGATGATGTCTTGGTGTATAGCAAGTCCTTAGAAGAGCATGTGATGCATTTACAATGTGTGCTTGATGTCCTTAGGAAGGAAAAATTGTATGCAAATCTGGAAAAGTGCTCTTTTGGTGTCAATGAAGTTGTTTTCTTGGGTTTTGTTGTTAGTTCAAGAGGGGTCGAAGTGGATGAATCCAAGATAGACGCTATCAAAAATTGGCCAACCCCACAAAACGTTGGAGAAGTAAGAAGCTTCCACGGGTTGGCTAGTTTTTATAGAAGGTTTGTCAAAGGATTTAGCACCATAGCCGCCCCCTTGACCGAGGTCATTCGGAAAGAACAACCCTTCAAGTGGGGTGTCGAGCAAGCTACGGCATTTGAAGCCTTGAAAGCTATGCTCATCTCCGCACCGTTGTTACAATTGCCCAACTTTGATAAGACCTTCGAGGTCGAGTGCGATGCGAGTAAAGTAGGCATAGGGGCTGTTTTGATGCAAGATTTGAAACCCATTGCTTACTTTAGCGAAAAGCTCAAAGGAGCAACTCTAAACTACTCCACGTATGATTTAGAGTTGTATGCCTTGATTAGAGCCTTGGCCACTTGGCAACATTACTTATGGCCCAAGGAGTTCGTGATCCGAACGGACCATGAATCCTTAAAGCATCTTCGGGCCCAAGACAAGCTTAACAAACGGCATGCAAAATGGATTGAGTTTCTTGAGACCTTCCCTTATGTTATCCAATACAAAAAGGGTAAGGACAATGTAGTGGCCGATGCTTTGTCTAGAAAACATGTCCTTGTGTCCACCTTGTCATCAAAATTGATGGGTTTTGAGAGTTTAAGAGAATTGTATCCCAAGGACCCTCACTTTGCTCCTATCTTTAGGGAATGTGAAGAATTGGGTAGGGACAAGTGGGATTCGGCTAGGGGTTCAAATCCCTATGCCAAGTTTGATGGTTACTTATTTAAAGGTAGACGATTGTGTGTACCCTCTAGCTCTTGGAGAGAATTGTTTGTGAGGGAAGCACATGATGGCGGTCTAATGGTTCATTTTGGGGTCGAAAAGACCCTTGGAATATTGGAGGAGCAATTCTATTGGCCCAAAATGCGCAAGGATGTGGCTAGGATTTGCGGCCAATGTGTAGAATGCAAGAGAGCCAAATCTCGGCTCCTACCTCATGGGTTGTACACCCCGCTGCCCACTCCTCCACGTCCTTGGCTTGATATATCTATGGACTTTGTGTTAGGGCTGCCAAGGACTCGACGAGGCCGGGATAGTATTTTTGTTGTAGTTGACCGGTTTTCTAAAATGGCGCACTTTATTCCTTGTTCTAAATGTGATGACGCCCCTAGCGTGGCCTCGTTGTTTGTTGATAATGTTGTTAGATTGCATGGTGTCCCGAGGACCATTGTGAGTGATAGGGACTCTAAGTTCCTAAGCCACTTTTGGAAGTCCATGTGGGGTAGGCTTGGTACCAAGTTATTATTCTCTATGTCCTGCCACCCACAAACCGATGGCCAAACGGAAGTAGTAAATAGGACTTTGGGTGCTATGCTACGTTCCATGGTTAAGGGAAAAATGACTTCTTGGGAAGAGCACTTACCATTAATTGAGTTTGCATATAACCGTGTCATACACTCAAGTACGGGAATGACTCCCTTTGAGTGTGTATACGGCCTCAACCCCCTCACCCCTTTGGATTTAACGCCTTTGCCAAGTGATCTTATGATTAGCTTAGAAGGAAGCAAGCGGGCAGATTCTATGAAGAAGTTACATGAGAAGGTGCGGCTTCAACTTGAGAAGAGAAACCAAGACATGGCAAGGAGGGCCAATAAGGGAAGAAAGAAAGTCATCCTTGAACCGGGAGATTGGGTGTGGGTGCATCTTCGGAGGGATCGGTTTCCATCCCAAAGAAAGTCCAAATTGATGCCAAGGGGTGATGGTCCATTCCAAGTACTCGAGAAAATCAATGACAACGCCTACAAGATTGACCTTCCACCGGAATATCAAGTGCACCACACTTTTAACGTTTGTGATCTTTCTCTCGTGGAGGCGGTTGAAGACGACCAAGTGCTGAATTTGAGGTCAAATTCCTCTCAAGATGGAGAAGATGATACGGGTGGGACAAGCTGTCCAACAAGTACCCGACCATTCACACGAAGTCAAGCTCGGGAGTTACAAAAACTCCAAGCCTTATTCATGCAAATGGCCGTGTGTGAGTTGGTCATTGAACCACCTAAGGATCTAAATGTTTTAAGGTGTGAAGATGGGCCTTGAAGTGTAATAAACTTACACTCCAAGGCCTCCATGGCCGGCTGCCCCAACATGGCCCATATGGTCATTTTGTCTTTCATTTGGCTTGTAATATAAATAGACAAGCTTAGAATTATTTTGCCTTAGTTTTCTCATTGTAATTTCAAGACAAAGACTTGTAATATTTCTCTCTCTCTCTCTCTTCCATTGGGAGGCAGATTTCGGCCAAGCTTGCTAGAGTGAAGCTTGTGTTGTGATTTGGCTAGAAACAAGGATCTTGAGGTCATTGAGTTCCTCTTGGTCTAAGTAAGAACTTGGTGTTTATATTCAATAGTCTTAGGGTCCTTTCTTGATGTTAGGGTTCTTAGTCTCTTGAATATTATATGTCAAGTTATCTATCTTTTACTATCCTGTCGTTGTTGTCTTTGAGATCTTGAAGTCTAGTGAAGCCGTGTGGGGCTCTTTCGATTCACTAGCATTGGTGTTGGTTTGCTGTTTTGTTGTTGTTGTTGTTGGAATCTTTGTGTTGTAGACTTGATCTTGTATCACTTGAGATCCATTAAACACATCACACATAGCCTCAAGTGGTGGACAAATTCCGCACATAAGTTGATCAACACAATCCCCATAAGATGATGTACCATCATTCAACACATTGGCTTCAACACTAGGTGGACTTAAATTGATCTTACAAGAAGAGTCAATTCGATCATCAATAGGATCAACTAGTGTATCCACACTCCCAACAAGTACATCATCAACAAGAGGCAAAGAATCAATAGACTCACAAATAGGTAAGCTACTAATCACACTCAATGGGCTACTAGTCACACAATTATCATTCTCATGCACAAAAGTGTAAGAGTAAGCGATTTTACACCAAACTCTTATGGTGACCACTAAGGGAATCAACTCCGCCTTACAACCACCGTTTCTAAGCAAGGATCAATAATGGCTTTTCCAAGCCCTACACTACTTGGCCTTTCCAAGCCCTACACTACATTCTCAAAGAGAGAAGAAGAAGTCTTTCAAATATCCATAATGAACTCCCTCGAAAATAAGACTAATGAAGCCTATTTATAACTATTACATCAAATGACCAAACTACCCTTAATGAAAAGAGGCTCCTATGGAGTGTAAAGAAAAGGCACAAAAAGACCAAAACACCCTTAATAAGGGCGGTCATGGAGTGTAAGGACTCCTTCTTCACACTTCAACCCTTTCAATTCTTTGGAGCCTCGGGTAGTCATCAAGGCAAGCCTCCAAGCAACCTTCCACACACAAATTTGCTTTATTATGTGTCCAAAATGACTTCATGACTTCCCCATGGATACTCTCGGGCCTTCAAGGTGTCCAAAATCAGATTCTCCACGTGTTGGCCACGAATGATGGCATCAAAGGTTATGATGGCCATTTGTCTTGTATCAGAAAGAAAAGGACAAACATAGTTAGCATGATTTGGTGGCAACTCCCTCACTTCACTCCACACAACCTCTCCTTTTTCCACTCTCGGATTACCACCTTTCACACCCTTACTCCTCTCAATCTTTTGTCTCTCATAATCATTCGGGTTGGAGTAAGTGATCACATCTCCTTGCGGTTTGGGAATAATTGAGGAAAAGAGATAATTTCCCCAATGGTCCACTATAACCTTAGGCCAATTTAGCATATTTGGAACTCTATGTTGGGCAAACCAATCGGCACCCAAGCATACATGACCTGGTGTCAAGGGGAAGATATCGCACCACACCTCCTCATAGTATTCAAATTGGGTGAAGACAATCCTCACTCTCTCGGTAACCTTATACCCGTCCAAGGAATATGGAACAAGTAAAGGTTCTCGAAACAACCCTAAATAGTCAACCATCGGTGGCATGATGTAGTTCTTATGGCGCCAATCATCTAGCACAAGGAGGCAGCCCGGTACCCCAGAAATGCTTACCTTTCCGGAGTGAACACTTCTCCTAGGATCAACATTGTAGAGTTTAGGACAACCCAAGGGCACATGAGTACCCCTCGGCCTTGGAGATGTACTCTCTCTCCTTCTCATGGGACAACCTACACTATAGCTAGTATACCCATTCACACCGCTTCGACCTTGATAAGATGTACTACAAGGTGAAGAATATGAATCTTCATTCTCCACACGTACACTCTCACCATGGCTCTCATAAGCTTTGCGAAGGAAGGGGTTATACCTTACACCAATTCTAGGTTCGAAATGGGAAGTGTAAGACTCCTCATATGCCCCAACTTCATCATAAGAACTATCATAAGGCCCTACATCATCTCCATATTCACCATAAGAACTAGGCACTTCATTCACCTCATTTTCTCCCTCAGAACCATAACCCTCAAATCTGCCCATGTCTTGATCATGGCTATATCCATAGCCCCCATAATCTACAACATCATCGTAGCCATAAAATCCCTCACTACAATCATAGTCTCCCATGTTGTAGTCACAATAATACGAGGCTACCAAGACATGTCCCCCTTATATAACCTTGTACCTACAAAATGAACAAACAAGATTAGTAGCAAAAGAACCTCACCAACACTCGTATACACTCACCTTTGTGATCCTCACAATTGGAGCGACGAATATTGAAAGTTGCTTATACTCCAGTAGTTAATAAGATGTCAATCACTACTTAGCGACCGGAATAGATTATTGTTTGATCGACTCAAGACACAAAACAAAATCTACTTATGAACTTGAGTCAAAGAAGTTCAACGAATCAAAATGAGAAAAACACACAAAGAACGAAAAAATACGAAGAAAACGGATTAAAAACCAATTCACAATCTAGTAGATGATTACTAGTTGTTAATTGGTACTAGAATCAAGAAATGAAACTAAAGAAACAAGGAAATGAAACTTAGAATCTGAAATTTGAGCTTAATAGTGATGTGGCAGCATGCAATTGGTCACTTGGGCCCACACGAAAATATATATAAATATATATTTTGTCACAAATCTGAAATTTCAAGATTCACACAACTTGTAATGGATGACAATGGTTTTGGAGGGAAGGTAAAGTCTTGTACTCTTTTTCAACTTTTCAAACTCAAAAAGGTAGGATTTGACTATACTAATCCCACAAAACAAGGTTCCGTGTTTTAAGGAAAAGTGGTTGTCAAGTCTAGGAAGAGATGTGTGCAAGTCTTCTCACCAACAACTTTATAGCTTTTGTCTTACAACCTTTTGGATCTATTTTATACTTTTGTGGTCTTAAGTTGTAAGAATAGATGAAGAACAAGATGAACACCACAACAACCTTCAAGAACACAACATCAACTTCTTCAAGAACTTAACACAAAAACCACTAATGGTCATCAACAAGGTACAACCTACAGCCCACTTCAAGTCACCACAACAATGGTCAATATTATAAGCTCATCTTTAGATCTAGACACTTTTAGTGTTGGTGAGAAAGAAACCAACACTAGAAACACACTAAACAAGTAAAATAACACCTAGATCTAAACACACAAACACTATTCTCGGCCAAGACAACAAGATGGACAGATTTCGTTTTTTTTTTTTTTGGACAGATTTCGTTTTTTTATTTTATTTTTTGACCGAGATAGCCCAAGATTGGTAGTGTAGGAACACAACCAGCCTTGGTCTGATACCAAATGATACAGGATCAAGTCCACAATATGAAGATTTTAGCAACAATAATAAGATGAACAACTATCACAAGAACAACAAGTTGAACAACAAGTGCTAGTGAATCGAAAGAGCCCCACACGGCTTCACTAGACTTCAAGATTATAAACACAAGCTTAACAAGATTAAAAAAAAAAAAGATAGATAGCTTGACATACGAGATTACAAAAATAAGGAACCAAACCGTGTATCAAACGATAAGACCCCCTAAGACCCGCAATAACAACACCAAACTCTTATGGTGACCGCTAAGGGAATCAACTCCGCCTTACATCCACCGTTTCTAAGCAAGGATCAATAATGGCTTTTCCAAGCCCTACACTACTTGGCCTTTCCAAGCCCTACACTACATTCTCAAAGAGAGAAGAAGAAGTCTTCAAATATCCATAATGAACTAACTAGAAAATAAGACTAATGAAGCCTATTTATAACTATTATATCAAATGACCAAACTACCCTTAATGAAAAGAGGCTCCTATGGAGTGTAAAGAAAAGGCACAAAAAGACCAAAACACCTTTAATAAGGGCGGCCATAGAGTGTAAGGATTCCTTCTTCACACTTCAACCCTTACAATTCTTTGGAGCCTCGGGTAGTCATCAAGGCAAGCCTCAAAGCAACCTTCCACACACGAATTTGCTTTATTATGTGTCCAAAATGACTTCATGACTTCCTCATGCATACTCTCGGGCCTTCAAGGTGTCCAAAATCAGATTCTCCACGTGTTGGCCATGAATGATGGCATCAAAAGTTATGAAGGCCATTTGTCTTGTATCACCCTACTTTACTCGCATCGTACTCGACTTTGAATGTCTTATCAAAGTTGGGCAATTGTAACAAGGGCGCGGAGATGAGCATAGCTTTCAAGGCTTCAAAAGCCTTAGCTTGCTTGGCTCCCCACTTGAAGGGTTGTTCTTTCCGAATGACCTCGGTCAAGGGGGCGGCTATGGTGCTAAATTCTTTGACAAACCTTCTATAAAAACTAGCCAACCCATGGAAGCTTCTTACTTCTCCAACGGTTTGTGGGGTTGGCCAATTTTTGATAGCATTTATCTTGGATTCATCCACTTCAACCCCTCTTGAACTAACAACAAAACCCAAAAAACCAACTTCATTAACACCAAAGGAGCATTTTTCCAGATTTGCATACAATTTTTCCTTTCTAAGGACATCAAGCACTCATTGTAAATGCATCACATGCTCTTCTAAAGACTTGCTATACACCAAGACATCATCAAAGTAGACAACAACAAACTTTCTAAGAAATGGCCTCATCACATGATTCATTAGCCTCATAAAAGTACTTGGAGCGTTTGTTAGGCCGAAGGGCATAACCATCCATTCATAGAGACCAAACTTGGTCTTGAAGGCGGTTTTCCATTCATCACCGGGTTGCATTCTTATTTGGTGATAGCCACTTCTTAAATCAATCTTGGAAAACAAACATGAACCATTCAATTCATCTAGCATGTCATCTAACCGAGGGATAGGGTGGCGATATTTTACCGTAATCTTGTTGATGGTTTGGCAGTCCACACACATACGCCACGTTCCGTCTTTTTGGGGCACTAATAGCATCGGAACCGCGTACGGACTCATGCTCTCCTTGATATACCCTTTGTTGAGGAGCTCCTCAACTTGACGTTGCAATTTTTTGGTGTCTGTAGGGTTGCTCCTATAAGCCGGCTTGTTTGGCAATTGTGATCCCAGCACAAAGTCAATTTGGTGCTCAATTCCCCGAAGTGGGGGCAATCCTTGCGGAAGTTCTTTAGGAAATACATCTTCATAATCCTGCAACACACAAGAAATCAAAGGAGAAATGGAAGAATTAGTGGGGTTAGTATTAAAACAATGCGCCAAAAGTAACATAGGCGTGTCCTCATCATGATCCACGAAGAGTTCCTTCTTCCTAACCAACATCACCATGTTTTCCGTCCCTTTTGATGTTGAGGCAGCCTCGGATGCCCCTACTGCCCCACCTACGGAATTCCCTCTTTTTTCTCCCTTTTCGGATTCCTTTCCCTTTTCCTTCAATTCTCTCATCCTTTGATGCCACTCATTTACTTGGGAAGGCAAAAGAGGATGAAGTGTAACCTTTCGGCCATCCTTCTCAAGTGTATATCGTTTGGACCTCCCATCGTGTCTGGTAGACCTATCATATTGCCAAGGTCTACCTAGCAGCAAGTGACATGCTTGCATTGGTATCACGTCACAAAGCACTTCATCGTGGTAGTTTCCCACCTTAAACCTTATCACACATTGCCTTATGACCTTTAATTCACTACATTCATTCAACCATTGTAACTTGTAAGGACTAGTGTGCGGTGTAGTTGGTAACTTCAAGAAATTTACCATAGCATTACTAACAACATTTGTACAACTACCACTATCGATCACCAAGGTGCACACACTCCCCTTTACAAGACATTTAGTATGGAATAGATTTTCCCTGTGGCTTAGGTCATCGATTGCCTTACTAATCATGACGTGCCTAACTACAAAGTTTGGAACCACACACTCCCCTTCTTGCGGATAAACATCTTCACCATCATCACCATCATCATCATGTGGTCCATTATCGGGTTCCTCTCCATCTTGAAGCTCGGCCTTATCCTCTCCCTTTTCAATGTCCACCTCCTCACCAAGATAATACAATCTCCCTTCCCGTAGGATCATGTTGCGTTGGTTTGGACATTCATTGGCCTTATGTCCCCAACCTTGGCACTTGAAACATTGGAATCCCTTTGGGTTAGGATACTTGTGAGCTTTCAGTTTTGGAGGAATTTTGTGGACTGTTTTGGACTCGGGCAGTCTTGTAGTGGCGGGTTGGTCCTTGTTTTTGGTCCAGCCCGAGGTGGCTTGTCCCCCTTGCCTTGAAAGACGATCTCTCTTTAAGTTCCCTTTCAATCTCAAGAGCCGCTTGGAAAATACCTTCAACGGTATCAAACTTGTGAAGTGTTAAATGGGTGGAGATCTTTTTGTTCAACCCACACTTGAACCGGATGACGTCATGACTGATTTGTTTCCCACGATGATCAAGTTTCAACATGAGTTGTTGAAACTCATCAAAATACGCCGTCACAATCTTGTTACCTTGACGCAAGTTGTACAATCTAGCAAGCAACTCATGGCGATATCTCTCGGGAAGGTACCGTTGTCTCATCAAGTACCTCAATCGAAACCAAGGTGGTGGATGCCCATCAACTACTTCATTACCAAACTGCTTGATATACTCCCACCAAGTGTTAGCATAACCCTCAAAATGAGCTATAGCATAACAACCTTTCTTTTCTTCTGAGATATCATTAACTTGGAATACTTTGTCACAAGTTGATTCCCAAGCTAAGTAGGCCTCGGGGTCACTTTCACCTTTAAAGATGGGTAGGCTCAACTTGATGATGTTGAAGCCTACGTCTCTCTCTTGGTGTCGGTTTCCCCTTTCCCCATACCCTCGGTATCTCTTTGGATCTCTACGACCCCCTCTCATCTCTTCCTCCCTTATGTAAGCATCATCAAAGGCTCCATATCCTTCATATTCCTCTCTACCATATTCCTTAAAGTGGGTTGGATGGTTTCGGGCATTTTGGACTTGATTTGGAGGAATTGGATTTTGTGGAGGTGGTGGTCTTTGGTTTAATGGAGCGTGGAATGGAGGGTTCGAATTTAGCGGAGGTAATTGACGTCCAAATCCCTCTTGTGGGACTTGAGGAATTTGGAATTGTATTGGTCTAGTGGGGTCACGGTTTGGAGGGAAAGGAGTGGTTTGGCTTGCGGCATTTAGTGGAGCTTGAGATGTATTTAAAATTTGGTGCAATGTTTCGGGAGTGATGGTTGCGAAGGAAGTTCTATCATGCCCATTGGTAGAAACATGAAGAGGAGTAGAAGGGTGAGAGTTCCTTTGACTCTCCCTTTATCGCTGCCAAGTCCCCTCTCACAGCCCCAAATTCCGTATTCAACCTTTCAAGTGTTCGGGTAACGACCTCAAGAGTGACCCTCATAGAGTCAAGAGCATTAGTATCCATATTTTGGGATGTGGTCCCTTCCATTGCCAAGGTATTACACTCTTTGGATCACCTCACAATTGAGTTCCACAAGTGTTGTAGATTGGCTAGTAACCCGTGAATCCTTTAAAGTATGAGTAAGCTCTTCTTATCCGGAGTGGATTTTTTGTTTGAAGACTCAAAGAATTCTCGTCGGACTAGAACCAAGAAGTAACAACGTATTCTAAAGATAAAAAGCACCCAAGTAATCGTTGACACGAACAACGGATTCAAAGGACTAATTGACAACCTAGTAGGAATGTACTAGTTTGTTAATTAGTTCTAGAACCAAGTAAGGAAACCAAGAATCAACCATTAGAAACTAGGAAAAGAGTATCCAAATTTGAGCTTATTAGTGACACGGCAGCATGTAATTGGCTTTGGTCCACACGATTTTTTTTTTTTTTTCACAAATCTGAAATTTCAATATTCACACAACTTGTCATGGATGACAATGGGTTTTGGAGGGAAAGTAAAGTCTTGTACTCTTTTTTCAACTTTTCAAACTCAAAAAGGTAGATTTGACTATACTAATCCCACAAAACAAGGTTTCGGGATTTAAGGAAAAGTGGTTGTCAAGTCTAGTAAGTGATGTGTGCAAGTCTTCTCACCAACAACTTTATAACTTTTGTCTTACAACCCTTTGGATCTATTTTACACTTTTCTGGTCTTAAGTTGTAAGAATAGATGAAGAACAAGATGAACACCACAACAACCTTCAAGAACACAATATCAACTTCTTCAAGAACATAACACAAAAACCACTAATGGTCATCAACAAGGTACAACCTACGGTCCAAGTCACCACAACAATGGTCAATATTATAAGCTCAACTTTAGATCTAGACACCTTTAGTGTTGGTGAGAAATAAACCAACATTAGAAACACACTAAACAAGTAAAATATCACCTAGATCTAAACACACAAGCACCAATTTCGGTCAAGACAACAAGATGGACAGATTTTGTTTTTGACCAAGAGAGCCTAGATTGGTAGTTCCTAGCCATGCTTTGATACCAAATGATACACTATCAAGTCTACAACACACAAGTAATCAACAACCAGACACGAAATCAACAAAACCAACACAAGATCAACAAGTTTCAACAAGTGCTAGTGAATCGAAAGAGCCTCACACGGCTTCACTAGACTTCAAGATTACAAAAACAACATTAACAAGATCACAAAAAGAGATAGTAACTTGACATAAAAGATTCAAGAGTCTAAGAACCCTAACAACAAGAGAGGACCCTAAGACTATTGAATATTAACACCAAGTTCTTACTTGGACCAAGAGGAACTCTATGACCTCAAGATCCTTGTTTCTAGCCAAGATACAACACAAGTATCCCTCTTCTTGTGGGCTGGTTTAGAGAGAGAGAGAACCCAAAATATTACAAAAGTTATGTTCAAAGATCTGATGGGAGAACTACCCCAAATAAGCCTAATATGTTCTATTTATATTACAAGGCAAAAATGACTAGTTTACCCTTGTCAAGGGGGCTGACCTTGGAGTGTAAGTTTATTACACTTCAAGGTCCCTCTTCACACTTAAAAACATTTAAACCCTTAGGTGGATCGATCACCAACTCACACACGACCATATGCATGAACAAGGCTTGAAGTTTTTGTAATTCCCGAGCTTGGCTTCGTGTGAAAGGTCGTGTACTTGTTGGACAGCTTGTCCCACCCGTATCAAGGTGCCTCAGTAGGCTTGCTTCCAAGGATACCTACACAAGAATCAAGACAACTAGAAAAGGAAAAGAGGTTACAAAAGTTAGTATAAGGTTGTGACAACACTCTCACATCACTCCTCTCAACCTCTCCTTTTTCCACTCTAGAGTTGTCACATATCACACCCTTACTCCTCTCAATCTTTTGTCTCTCAATTTTATTAGAGTTCGGATAAGTGCCAAGGATCCTTGTGAAGGGTTTGGAGGCCCCTTCAACTCTAGCTTCCACTTTGGTGAACAAGGAGTGGATGTATTGACTTGCATGTTCAACTCCTTAGCATCAACCTCACAAGGAGTAACTTTCTTTGCCTCCAAAGGCAACTCCTTACATTCAACTTCATGATGCGTAATTTGTCTCCTTTGGACTATTGACTTGACTTTTTCAAGTAGTCGAGAGCAATCATCCATTTTTTTATCCCATATTCCAAATGCTTCATCAAACTCTTCCCTCAATGAAGTACAATCTTTCCTCAGCTCGGTAATGCTTTCACTTGCATCTATTTTATTAGGACATGTTGGAGAAAAGAGAAGTTGCCCTTTGAGATCCATGATGTAATAGTACCAATCTGGTGTATATGGAAGTCCATGACTTTGGAACCATAGAATTCCCAAACACATTTGACAAGCACCCATGGGCATTACATCACACCAAACCTTCTCTTGATAATTCCCAAGTGAAATAGGTACCTTGACTCTCCTATCAACCAAAAATCCCATTCGAGTAACAAAAGGATTTTCTTTTGGAAAGAAAGGTAACCCGAGCATGCTAACCATTAAAGGGGTTATAGAGTTGATAACACTATAATCATCCATCACAACTTCAAGTTCCGCTCTCCCACAAATGCTCATTTTTGTTTCAAGAACTCGTCTTTTCGGAACATGCATATTTTGAAACATTGAGTTTGTTGTACTTTCATGGACTATTGATCTTTTCATCGTACTTGCAAAACTCAACAAACAAGTTAGTAGCAAAATTCCTCACACCTCTCATATGTGGAAACTCCCAACTCACCTAAAGTGTCTTTCCAAAGTTGATAGAGAACTTCCTTTGTCCAATCAATTCACAAGGTCACGAATTCTTTGTAGAAGAATGAATTTTTGTTCAAAGAAGAACGGACGACTCAATTAAAACTAACGGACTTGAATCAAGAAATTATCAACGAAATAAAACTAGAAAAGCACATAAAGAAAAGTACAAGAAAAAAAAACGTACTCAAAGAACTTGATAATATTTAGTAGGGTAATCTACTAATTAAAATCAAGTTATGAAGACAAATAAATGAAAATTAATAAAAGAAATTCATTTATCAAGATGTGGACTAAAAAAATTAATTAGGAAGAAATTTGGTTGGAATCCATGGTGAAAATTGGATTAAAGCCTTCAAATAAGAGCTAAAAATGAGCTGAAAATCCATGGCAAAAGGACACTCTAGGAAGCTTCCAAGATTTGTACCTTGTGGTCCCCCTTGTACTACCTTTTGTCCTGGTCTTTGTCCTTTTTGGTCTTTTTCTTTGTACAAACAAGTACACCTCCTTTTCTTTTTTCCTTTTTGGATCAAACAACACCTTTTGAATAATTCTTCTTCAACAAGACATGAATTTCATGAAGAACAACAAGAACATGGATGAACTTTAAAAATTTATATCTTCTTCGTTTTAGCTCCAAATTCCTCGAAATTTGAGATTTAAGCTACTTTTGATATAGAGATCAAACCCCAATAATTTTAAACCCTCAATTCCAGCCCAATAAAATCAGATTCTTAGACCAAATTTCTTTTTCTTCAAGCTATGAAGAACACCATGAACTAGATGAACTCCAAAATTGACAACTCCTTCGTTTTAGCTTCAAATTTGACAAAATTCGAGATTCAAGCTCTCCTTGCTATAGAGAACAAACCCCGATGCATTTTAAGCTCCAAGTTTGACCCAAAATTTTCAGATTTTAAAACCCACTTCAAATTATGAAGAACACCATGAAGATGATGAACTTCCAAAATTGACCCCAATGGATTTCAACTCCGTTTGCTCTCAAATTTCAGATTTGAGCTCCTTTTGTTAGAGAGAACAAACCCCAATACAAATAAACCTTCAATTCCACCTATATCTTCAAACCCACTTCACCTTCCTCAAACTTTTTCAAACTCAACAATGGTGAAAACTTCAATTCACCTCCAAACAAGTTGAAACTAGAGAATCACGAATCTAGTGATAAAACACAAAAAAAACTCAAATCAAGTATTATTTTTTTTGAAATTTTCTCAAAAACGTTTTTCGCTAATTTTTTTTTTTAAAAAATTCAGATTTATGAACCTAGGATTAAGATCCGTAGAAGCGAATCTCTAGCCTAAGCTCTGATACCAAGATGATAACGATCTCAATCGAGTGACTAAAATTGATATCAAAAACGCGAAAAATCAACAACACAAAATAAAGATAGTGGAGAATTAAGAGATGAGAATTGAAGAAAGAAGGGTTAATTGAATCAATTAACCAAGGTAGAAGAGAACTTGATTTCAATTAGAATAGAGAAACCCGATTTGAATCCACAAATGAGCAACTCTTGTGAAAATCAAGGCTAAGAAGTTTTAGATCAACAATGGGAATTCACCCATCATTAATCTCACTAACACTATGGCTACACTAAAGGGATTCCACCCTATACTCTCAAAGGAGTTCAATTTTCAATTCATCAAAGTCTAAGGATGAAAAATGGCTAAGGCAACTATTTATACTTATTGTCTTTACAAAAATATCCTATTACAAAAATAGCCCAAAAGTGGCTATTTAGAAAATAACCCACAAGGGCCCTTCTTGATTGTCAAATTGGTATCTTGATCACCCATGGCCTTATTTATTTGTTGCTCCATAGCATCCTTTGGGATCCATGCTATCATCTATATATGGAAGCCCATCCTAATGTTCCCCATGCTAGTCATGCTCATATCATCGTGTCAACGATTACTTGGGTGCTTTTATCTTTTGAATACGTTGCTACTTCTTGGTTCTTTGAGTCTTTGAGTCTTCAAACAAGAGTCCACTCTGGATAAGAGCTTACTCATACCTTAAAGGATTCACGGGTTACTAGCCAATCTACAACACTTGTGGAACTCAATTGTGAGGTGATCCAAAGAGTGTAATACCTTGGCAATGGAAGGGACCACGTCCCAAAATATGGATACTAATGCTCTTGACTCCATGAGGGTCACTCTTGAGGCCGTTACCCGAACACTTTAAAGGTTGAATACGAAATTTGGGGCTGTGAGAGGGGATTTGGCAGCAATAAAGGGAGAAGTGAGAGTCAAAGGAATTCTCACTCGGTGCAGTGTACTTAGCATTTGGTGCAATGTTTCGGGAGTGATGGTTGCGGAGGAAGTTCTATCATGCCCATTGGTAGAAACATGTAGAGGAGTAGAAGGGTGAGAATTCCTTTGACTCTCCACTTGTTCTAATCTCCCACTAATAGTCGACACTTCTCCCTTTATTGCTGCCAAATCCCCTCTCACAGCCCCAAATTCCGTATTCAACCTTTCAAGTGTTCGGGTAACGGCCTCAAGAGTGACCCTCATGGAGTCAAGAGAATTAGTATCCATATCAATACGTGGTCCCTTCCATTGCCAAGGTATTACACTCTTTGGATCACCTCACATTTGAGTTCCACAAGTGTTGTAGATTGGCTAGTAACCCGTGAATCCTTTAAGGTATGAGTAAGCTCTTATCCTGAGTGGATTTTTGTTTGAAGACTCAAAGAATTCTCGTCGGACTAGAACCAAGAAGTAACAATGTATTCAAAAGATAAAAAAAGCACCCAAGTAATCGTTGACACGAACAATGGATTCAAAGGACTAATTGACAACCTAGTAGGAATGTACTAGTTTGTTAATTAGTTCTAGAACCAAGTAAGGAAACCAAGAATCAACCATTAGAAACTAGGAAAAGAGTATCCAAATTTGAGCTTATTAGTGATGTGGCAGCATGTAATTGGTCTTGGGCCCACATGAAAATTCTTTTTTTTTTTGTCACAAATCTGAAATTTCAAGATTCACACAACTTGTAATAGATGACCATGGTTTTGGAGGGAAGGTAAAGTCTTGTACTCTTTTTCAACTTTTCAAACTCAAAAGGTAAGATTTGACTATACTAATCCCACAAAACAAGGTTCCGTGATTTAAGGAAAAGTGGTTGTCAAGTCTAGGAAGTCTTCTCACCAACAACTTTATAACTTTTGTCTTACAACCTTTTGGATCTATTTTATACTTTTGTTGTCTTAAGTTGTAAGAATAGATGAAGAACAAGATGAACACAACAACCTTCAAGAACACAACATCAACTTCTTCAAGAACATAACACAAACGCCACCAATGGTCATCAATAAGGTACAACCTACGGTCAAATTTCAAGTCACCACAACAATGGTTAATATTATAAGCTCAACTTTAACCAACACTAGAAACACACTAAACAAGCAAAATAACACCTAGATCTAAACACACAAACACCAATCTCGGTTGAGACAACAAGACAGACAGATTTCTCTTCTCTTTTTTTTTTTAAATCCGAGATAAGCCAAGATTGGTAGTGTAGGAACACAACCAGCCTTGCTCTTGATACCAAATGATACACTATCAAGACCACAACACAAAGTTCTAAAAGCCAACAGCAAGAAGAACAACTAACACAAGATCAACAAGTTGAACAACAAATGCTAGTGAATCGAAAGAGCCCCACAAGGCTTCACTAGAATTCAAGATTACAAACACAATATTAACAAGATCACAAGAAGATAGTAACTTGACATAAAAGATTCAAGAGTCTAAGAACCTAACAACAAGAGAGGACCCTAAGACTATTGAATATTAACACCAAGTTCTTACTTGGACCAAGAGGAACCCTATGACCTCAAGATCCTTGTTTCTAGCCAAGATACAACACAAGTATCCCTCTCTTGTGAGCTGAAATAGAGAGAGAGACAGTCCAAAATATTACAAGTGGTATGTTCAAAAAAATAATGGAAGAACTACCCCAAGTAACCCTAATATTGTCTATTTATATTACAAGGCAAAAATGACCAGTTTGCCCCTTGCCATGGGCGGCCTTGGAGTGTAAGTTTATTACACTTCAAGGTCCCTCTTCACACTTAAAAACATTTAAATCCTTAGATGGATCAGTCACCAACTCACACACGGCCATTTGCATGAACAAGGTTTGGAGTTTTTGTAATTCCCGAGCTTGGCTTCGTGTGAATGGTCGTGGACTTGTTGGACAGCTTGGCCCACCCATATCAGAGAGAGATGTAGGCATCAACACCATCAAGTTGAGCCTACCACTCTTTAAAGTTTAAAGTGACCCCGAAGCCTACTTAGCTTGGGAATCGGCTTGTGACAAAGTTTTCCAAGTTAATGATATATCGGAAGAGAAGAAAGGTTGTTATGCTATAGCTCATTTTGAGGGTTATGCTAACACTTGGTGGGAGTACGTCAAGCGGTTTGGTAATGCATTAGTTGACGGGCAGCCACCACCTTGGTTTCGGTTGAGGTACTTGATGAGACAAAGGTACCTCCCCGAGAGTTATCGCCATGAGTTGCTTGTTAGATTGTACAACTTGCGTCAAGGTAACAAAAGTGTGATGGCGTATTTTGATGAGTTTCAACAACTCATGTTGAAGCTTGATCATCCCGGGGAACATATCAGTCATGACATCATCCGGTTCAAGTGTGGGTTGAACAAAGAGGTCTCCACTCATTTAACACTTCACAAGTTTGATACCGTTGAAGGTATTTTCCAAGCGGCTCTTGAGATTGAAAAGGAACTTAAAGAGAGATCGTCATTCAAGGCAAGGGGACAATCTACCTCGGGCTGGCCCAAAAACAAGGACCAATCCGCCATTACAAAGCTGCCCGACCCCAAAACAGACCACAAAATTCCTCCAAAGCAAGAAGTTCACAAGTATCCTAACCTAAAAGGATTCCAATGTTTCAAGTGCCAAGGTTGGGACATAAGGCCAATGAATGTCCAAACCGACGCAACGTGACCCTTAGGGAAGGGAGATTGTATTACCTTGGTGAGGAGGTGGACCTTGAAAAGAGAGAGGATAAAGTCGAACCTCAAGATGGAGAGGAACCCGAGAATGGGACACATGATGATGATGGTGAAGATGTTTATCTGTAAGAAGGGGAGCGTGTGGTTCCAAACTTTGTAGTTAGGTGCGTCATGATTAGTAAGGCAATCGATGACCCAAGCCAAAGGGAAAATCTATTTCATACAAAATGTCTTGTAAAGGGGAGTGTGTGCACCTTGGTGATCGATAGTGGTAGTTGAGCCAATGTTGTCAGTATTGCTATGGTAAGCTTCTTGAAGTTACCAACTACACCGCACACTAGTCCTTACAAGTTACAATGGTTGAATGAATGTGGTGAATTAAAGGTCACAAGGCAATGTATGATACGGTTTAAGGTGGGAAACTACCACGATAAAGTGCTTTGTGACGTGATACCAATGCAAGCATGTCACTTGTTGCTAGGTAGACCTTGGCAATATGATAGGTCTACCAAACACGATGGGAGGTCCAATCGATATACACTTGAGAAGTGATAGCATTCGTGGAAGCTCAATGTCATTAAAGGGCAGAGAATATCAAGACATTTTAATGGGCCTCAATTAGCAATGAAAATAAGTCTTATGATGGAAGAATAAGTACAACACAATGTTGATCTTTGGAGGCCCAAATTGAAGACCAAAAGAAGTTGGAATTATGGCCCAAAATCTGTCCAAATAAGGATAAATTTCAGTAGCCCAAAGTTGTGTTCTAGAAGCTTATTTAATGCTTTGTTGACTACATTTATAGCTTTAGTGGACCAAAGTGTTGGTAGTCTTCTATGCACCTAGGTAATTTCAGCTTATTTAATTTAGTTTGACCACCTAGGAAGTCTAGAATGTCTTTTAGATTGCAGCACCATTTACTCCTATATAAAGGATTGTTTTCTTCTTTATTGTAACTAGGTTTGATTTAAATTAATAGTAGCAGCCTTTTGGCTTGTGGAGACCTTTTAAGGTTCTCTTTTATGCCCCTTTTGTTCTACTTTGAACCATATCTTGGATTTCTTCAAATGGTAAGATTCCTCGTTCGAGTTTCCTCCCTCCTATTCTAATTCTTCTAATTCCTTATTGATTCGCTATTTCTATTAAACAAGGTCTCAAGTGTCTAATATTTGAGCTTGTTTCTTCTCTTTCTAGAATCAATTCCTCCCTCATTTCTAAAGTTCTTATTTATAAGTCTTCCGCTATCCGTGCTGTTATCAAGAAGTGATACAAGACAAATGGCCATCATAACTTTTGATGCCATCATTCGTGGCCAACACATGGAGAATCTGATTTTGGACACCTTGAAGGCCCGAGAGTATGCACGAGGCTCCAAAGGATTGCAAGGGTTGAAGTGTGAAGAAGGAGTCCTTACACTCCATGACCGCCCCTTATTAAGGGTGTTTTGGTCTTTTTGTGCCTTTTCTTTACACTCCATAGGAGCCCCTTTTCATTAAGGGTAGTTTGGTCATTTGATGTAATAGTTATAAATAGACTTCATTAGTCTTATTTTCTGGTAGTTGATTATTGATATTTGAAAGACTTCTTCTTCTCTCTTTGCGAGTGTAGTGTAGGGCTTGGAAAAGCCAAGTAATGTAGGGCTTGGAAAAGCCATTATTGATCCTTGCTTAGAAACGGTGGTTGTAAGGCGGAGTTGATTCCCTTAGCAGTCACCGTAAGATTTTGGTGTTGTTATTGCGGGTCTTAGGGGTCTTATCGTTTGATACACGGTTTGGTTCCTATTTCTTGTAATCTCGTATGTCAAGCTATCTATCTTACTTTATTGCACGTGTTTGTTAACTTGTTTCTCTTAGTCTTCATCTCTTTAGGTCATTCTTCTATCATTTGGTATCAAAGAAAGGTTTGATTTTGTTCCAACAAAATCAATCTTGGGATTGTTAGCTTAAAAATTGAAAAAAAAAGTGAAAAAAAAAAGAAAAAAAAGTTACTGTTCACGTTTTTAGGGTTTTTCATTTTTTGAGACTTGATTTTTGTGTGTTTTGTGTGTTTCTAGTGTTAGATCCTTGTTCCCTAACACTATTAGAGTCTAGAAATTGAAAATCCCAACAAAAAGAAGTGTCAAAATCAAAAATCCCAAATAAAAAAAAAAATGCTAAACCCGTTTTTGACCCTAGGTCAAATTTTGAGTTTTTCATTTTGTGTTTTTTCTTGTGTTTTTAGTGTTAGATTTGTGTCTCTAACACTATAGGAGTCTAGGGTTTGAATTTGAGCTAAATTGGAGGTGATTTGAGTCATCCACCATTGTTGAGCTTGAGTTTGAAGAAACTTGAAGGTGAGATCTCATTGTGGAAGGTTGTTGTTGACATTTATGGAGATGAAAACGTGATATTTGTGATTGGATTGGTAATGTGAGCTTGGATCTTCAAGAATAATCAAATTCCGAGTTCATTTGCTTAAGGGTCAACTTTGGGTCAAACTTTGAATGTTCTTGGTGTTCTTCATGTTCTTCATGTATTGAAGAAGAACATTCAAAAGGTGTTGTTTGATCTAAAAAGGGGGAGAAAGAGAGTGTACTACTTGTTTGTCTCAAAGAATATTCCAAGTATATTCCAAATCTTCCAAAGGAAGAAAAGAATTCAGAAGGCATCAAAAGGAATATTCTCAAAGAAGAGGACAAGGGAAAGTACAAGGGAAAGTACAAGGGGGGGACCATCATAAATTCAAACTCTTTTGAGCTTGAAAAAGGGTCCATTCTTTGTGTTTTCTTCATCAAAACCAATCCTACCTTCCTCCTAAGTTGAAGATTGATTGAATTCAAGAAAAAAATTTCAAAAAAAAAACATCAACCAACCAAAGGCTTCTAAGTTTCATTTCCTTGTTTCTTTAGTTTCATTTCTTGATTCTAGTACTAATTAACAACTAGTAATCACCTACTAGATTGTGAGTTGGTTTTTGAATCCATTTTCTTCGTGTTTTTCGTTCTTTGTGTGCTTTTCTCATTTTGATTCGTTGAACTTCTTTGATTCAAGTTCATAAGTAGATTTTGTTTTGTGTCTTGAGTCGATCAAACAACTAGTAATCTATTTCGGTCGCTAAGTAGTGATTGACACCTTATTAACTACCGGAGTATAAGCAACTTTCAATATTCGCCGCTCCAATTGTGAGGATCACAAAGGTGAGTGTATACGAGTGTTGGTGAGGTGCTTTTACTACTAATCTTGTTTGTTCATTTTGTAGGTACAAGGTGATATAAGGGGAACATATCTTGGTAGCCTCGTATTATTGTGACTACAACATGGGAGACAATGATTGTAGTGAGGGATTTTATGGCTACGATGATGTTGTAGATTATGGGGGCTATGAATATAGCCATGATCAAGACATGAGCAGATTTGAGGGTTATGGTTTTGAGGGAGAAAATGAGGTGAATGAAGTGCCTAGTTCTTATGGTGAATATGGAGATGATGTAGGGCCTTATGATAGTTCTTATGATGAAGTTGGGGCATATGAGGAGTCTTACACTTCCCATTTCGAAGCTAGAATTGGTGTAAGGTATAACCCCTTCCTTCGCAAAGCTGATGAGAGCCATGGTGAGAGTGCACGTGTGGAGAATGAAGATTCATATTCTTCACCTTATAGTACATCTTATCAAGGTCGAAGCAGTGTGAATGGGTATACTAGCTATAGTGTAGGTTGTCCCATGAGAAGAAGAGAGAGTACATCTCCAAGGCCGAGGGGTACTCATGTGCCCTTGGGTTGTCCTAAACTCTACAATGTTGATCCTAGGAGAAGTGTTCACTCCGAAAAGGTAAGCATTTATGGGGTACCGATCTGCCTCCTTGTGCTAGATGATTGGCGCCATAAGAACTACATCATGCAACCGATGGTTGACTATTTAGGGTTATTTCGAGAACCTTTACTTGTTCCATATTCCTTGGACGGGTATAAGGTTACCGAGAGAGTGAGGATTGTCTTCACCCAATTTGAATACTCTGAGGAGGTGTGGTGCGATATCTTCCCCTTGACACCAGGTCATGTATGCTTGGGTGTCGATTGGTTTGCACAACATAGTGTTCCAAATGTGCTAAATTGGCCTAAGGTTATAGTGGACCATTGGGGAAATTATCTCTTTACCTCATTATACCCAAACCGCAAGGAGATGTGATCACTTACTCCAAGCCGAATGATTATGAGAGACAAAAGATTGAGAGGAGTAAGGGTGTGAAAGGTGGTAATCCGAGAGTGGAAAAAAGAGAGGTTGTGTGGAGTGAAGTGAGGGGTTTGCCACCAAATCAAGCTAACTATGTTTGTCCTTTTCTTTCTAAGGACATTTGTGTGGGTTCCAACACGGCAAGCGGAGAAGCACAAGGCCAAGGAGAAGTTGTTGCCGAAGCATATGGGAAACCTTCACACCACGGCAAAGAAGAATTCACTCAAGAAATTCAAGGTAAAATCGCTTACTCTTACACTTTTGTGCATGTGAATGATAATTGTGTGACTAGTAGCCCATTGAGTGTGAGCAGTAGCTTACCTATTTGTGAGTCTATTGATTCTTTGCCTCTTGTTGATGATGTACTTGTTGTGAGTGTGGATACACTAGTTGATCCTATTGATGATCGAATTGACTCTTCTTGTAAGGTCAATTTAAGTCCACCTAGTGTTGAAGCCATTGTGTTGAATGATAATACATCATCTATTGATTCTTTGCCTCTTGTTGATGATGTACTTGTTGGGAGTGTGGATACACTAGTTGATCCTATTGATGATCAAATTGACTCTTCTTGTAAGGTCAATTTAAGTCCACCTAGTGTTGAAGCCAATGTGTTGAATGATGGTACATCATCTTGTGGGAATTGTGTCGATCAACTTATGTGCGGAATTTGTCCACCACTTGAGGATATGTGTGATGTGTTTAATGGATCTCAAGTGAATGATTATATTGAAAATGTTGATCAAATAAATAGGAGTGACCCCTTTAGTATGACCTCTAGTAAATGTTCTACTCTCGGTTTTGCTCATAGGGATAATCATGTGCTTGAAACATCTTTGATACTTGATAATGATCTTTTAGAGAATGGATTTGCATGTTCTATATCCTCTTCATGGATAGATCCTTCTCTCTTTAAGTACAATATCTTGTTTGAAGATGATGAGTTCACTCCTAAAGAACCTAGTGGTGAGAATGACGTTGAAGGTATAGCTTGTCTTGAAATTTATAGCCTATATGCCAACCCACTATTGTGTAAAAACATTCCTCCTAAAGATGAAAATCTCTTCTTGGGAGATGAGAGTACTCTTAAGGGAAGGGAATGTGAGGTCTTGGAAAGGAATGATCAATTGGGTGATGAGAATTTTGATTTGCTTGAATTCTTAAGAAACCCAATAAGTGATTTTTCCTTGAAAATTGATTGTGGTTGTGATCCTTTGTATGACACCCTACCCATGTTTGATGACTATAAGGATGAATTGCTTGCTTGTAAAGACTTAAGTAATAATTCCTTGGACTTTAGTGGTGGTATGTGTCTACTTGAGGGTACTTCCATAGAAAGGGAAGGTGTCCATTATTTGGAAATTACTTCTTCTACTATGTGTGACCTTATTGTTGAGAGTACTCATAGTGATGATGTTGAAACTGGCAGTGAGTACGCACATGAGGACACCTTAGTTGAACTTGACTTGAGTGATACCATTCTCCACTCTCTATTTGCTTTTGATGATATGTATGCTATTGTAGAGAGTATATCTTGTAGTTTGGGTGAAGCCTATGGGGAAGGGAGTATTGTCTAGACCCGTGTCTATGGCTACTCTTTCTATTTGACCCCGGTGCCAAATATAGAAATGGTGATGTTGGCGCACCCAACTTGTTGCTTGGTCTACATGACAAGCAAAGTGTCATTCTTGAAAACCCGAGAGCAAAAGTGTCATTGTTTCCTTGGGGTAATGTTTCTAAATGTGCATCCTTGCTTGACACAATTGTGTTTAAATTACAAGAATCTCAACTTGTGGATGCCAAGTTCTCTATTTGCTTGAAGGAAAGAATGTGGATGTGCTTAAATGCTTTGTCTTCACCCTTGTATGCCTATACACTTGATTCTTTCCTATACTATCTCTTTGCCTATGATGACATCCATGTTAGTTTTGGATTTGTTTTATGTAGAGGTAGGAAATTTGTTGGTTTGTCCACTTGTATGAATGATAATGCTATATGGATCTTGTGGACATTAGAACCAATTGAGGCTCCACCCTTGGTGTGGTCTCTTGAAGAGATAAAGAAGCAATTGTGTCTTATGGCTCCTAAGATGAAGGTAGTTTTACCTTATGGATTATTTGATGCCATTAGGACCTTTGTAGTTTCCTTATCTCTTGGTGATTTAAATAGCCAAATCCTTTGTGCATATTTTAATAAGTTTTTAATATTTAATTCAAAGGATCCTTGGTTATATTGCAAGTATAAGCAACCTTGGCATGTTGAGATGATTTATTGTGCTAACCCTGACCCTCATGTCATGAGGAGTTTGTATTTGTTTGCCCTTTCTTTGGTTTTACAAGGTTTGGATTCGAGGTCGAATCCTTTTCAAGAAGGGGAGGATGATACAAGACAAATGGCCATTATAACTTTTGATGCCATCATTCGTGGCCAACACGTGGAGAATCTGATTTTGGACACCTTGAAGGCCCGAGAGTATGCATGGGGAAGTCATGAAGTCATTTTGGACACATAATAAAGCAAATTCGTGTGTGAAAGGTTGCTTGGAGGCTTGCCTTGTTGACTACCCGAGGCTCCAAAGAATTGCAAGGGTTGAAGTGTGAAGAAGGAGTCCTTACACTCCATGACCGCCCCTTATTAAGGGTGTTTTGGTCTTTTTGTGCCTTTTCTTTACACTCTCCATAGGAGCCTCTTTTCATTAAGGGTAGTTTGGTCATGTGATGTAATAATTATAAATAGGCTTCATTAGTCTTATTTTCTAGTTAGTTCATGATGGATATTTGAAAGACTTCTTCTTCTCTCTTTGAGAATGTAGTGTAGGGCTTGGAAAGGCCAAGTAGTGTAGGGCTTGGAAAAGCCATTATTGATCCTTGCTTAGAAATGGTGGTTGTAAGGCGGAGTTGATTCCCTTAGCGGTCACCATAAGAGTTTGGTGTTGTTATTGCGGGTCTTAGGGGTCTTATCTTTTGATACACGGTTTGGTTCCTTCTTCTTGTAATCTCGTATGTCAAGTATCTATCCTTTTTTTGTAATCTTGTTAAGCTTGTGTTTGTAAATCTTGAAGTCTAGTGAAGCCGTGTGGGGCTCTTTCTGATACAAGATCAAGTCCACAACACACAAATAGGCACAACCAGCCACGAAAATCAGCCAACCAACAACAAGAAAATCCAACAAACACAAGATTTAACAAGTTGAACACAATGCTAGTGAATCGAAAGAGCCCCACCCGGCTTCACTAGGCTTCAAGATCTCAAAGACAACAACAACAAGATAATAAAAGATAGATAACTTGACATATAATATTCAAGAGACTAAGAACCCTAACATCAAGAAAGGACCCTAAGACTATTGAATATAAACACCAAGTTCTTACTTAGACCAAGAGGAACTCAATGACCTCAAGATCCTTGTTTCTAGCCAAGATACAACACAAGTATCCCTCTCCTTTGTGGACTGTTTTGAGAGAGAAAGAGAGCCCTAAGAGTTACAAGTCTTGTGATTCAAATGTCAAAATGGAAGAACTACTCAAAATAACCCTAATGTGTTCTATTTATATTACAAGGTAAAATGAAGCCAAAAAGACTAGTTTGCCCTTCATCAATCTGCCGCCCCCTTGGAGTGTAAGTTTATTACACTCCAAGGTCCCACTTCACACTTAAAACATTTAGATCCTTTGGGGGTTCAATGACCAACTCACACACGGCCATTTGCATGAACAAGGGTTGGAGTTTTTGTAACTCCCGAGCTTGGCTTCGTGTGAAAGGTCGTGTACTTGTGGAGCTTGTCCCACCCGTATCATCCTCTCCATCTTGAGAGGAATTTGACCTCAAATTCAGCATTTGGTCATCGTCCACCGCACTCACGAGAGAGAGATCACAAACGTTGAAAGTGTGGTGCACTTGATATTTCGGTGGAAGGTCAATCTTGTAGGCGTTGTCATTGATCTTCTCAAGTACTTGGAAAGGCCCGTCACCCCTAGGTATCAATTTGGACTTTCTTTGAAATGAAAACCGATCCTTCCGAAGATGCACCCACACCCAATCTCCCGGTTCAAGAATGAATTCCTTTCTTCCCTTGTTTGCCCTCCTTGCCATGTCTTGGTTTTTCTTCTCAAGTTGAAGCCGCACCTTCTCATGTAACTTCTTCATAGAATCTGCCCGCTTGCTTCCATCTAAGCTAATCATGAGATCACTTGGCAAAGGCGTTAAATCCAAAGGGGTGAGGGGGTTGAGGCCGTATACACACTCAAAGGGAGTCATTCCCGTACTTGAGTGTATGACACGGTTATAGGCAAACTCAATCAATGGCAAGTGCTCTTCCCAAGAAGTTATTTTTCGCTTAACCATGGAACGTAACATAGCACCCAAAGTCCTATTTACTACTTCCGTTTGGCCATCGGTTTGTGGGTGGCAAGATGTAGAGAATAACAACTTGGTACCAAGCCTACACATAGACTTCCAAAAGTGGCTTAGGAATTTAGAGTCCCTATCACTCACAATGGTCCTCGGGACACCATGCAATCTAACAACATTATCAACAAATAACGAGGCCACGCTAGGGGCATCATCACACTTAGAGCAAGAAATAAAGTGCGCCATTTTAGAAAACCGGTCGACTACAACAAAAATACTATCCCGACCTCGTCGAGTCCTTGGCAGCCCCAACACAAACTCCATAGATATATCAAGCCAAGGACGTAGAGGAGTGGGCAGCGGGGTGTACAACCCGTGAGGGAGGAGCCGAGATTTGGCTCTCTTGCATTCTACGCATTGGCCACAAATCCTAGCCACATCCTTGCGCATTTTGGGCCAATAGAATTGCTCCTCCAATATTCCGAGGGTCTTTTCGACCCCAAAATGACCCATTAGACCGCCATCGTGTGCTTCCCTCACAAACAACTCTCTCCAAGAGCTAGAAGGCACACACAATCGTCTACCTTTAAATAAGTAACCATCAAACTTGGCATAGGGATTTGAACCCCTAGCCGATTCCCACTTGTCCCTACCCAAGTCTTCGCATTCCCTAAAGATAGGAGCAAAGTGAGGGTCCTTGGGATACAACTCTTTTAAACTCTCAAAACCCATCAATTTTGTTGACAAAGTGGACACAAGCACATGTTTTCTAGACAAAGCATCGGCTACAACGTTGTCCTTACCCCTTTTGTATTGGATAACATAAGGGAAGGTCTCAAGGAACTCAATCCATTTGGCATGCCATTTGTTAAGCTTGTCTTGGGCCCGAAGATGCTTTAAGGATTCATGGTCCGTTCGGATCACGAACTCCTTAGGCCATAAGTAGTGTTGCCAAGTGGCCAAGGCTCTAATCAAGGCATACAACTCTAAATCATACGTGGAGTAGTTTAGAGTTGCTCCTTTGAGCATTTCGCTAAAATAAGCAATGGGTTTCAATTCTTGCATCAAAACAGCCCCTATGCCTACTTTACTCGCATCGCACTCGACCTCGAAGGTCTTATCAAAGTTGGGCAATTGTAACAAGGGTGCGGAGATGAGCATCGCTTTCAAGGCTTCAAATGCCTTAGCTTGCTCGACACCCCACTTGAAGGGTTGTTCTTTCTGAATGACCTCGGTCAAGGGGGCTGCTATGGTGCTAAATCCTTTGACAAACCTTCTATAAAAACTAGCCAACCCGTGGAAGCTTCTTACTTCTCCAACGGTTTGTGGGGTTGGCCAATTTTTGATAGCATTTATCTTGGATTCATCCACTTCGACCCCTCTTGAACTAACAACAAAACTCAAGAAAATAACTTCATTAACGCCAAAAGAGCACTTTTCCAGATTTGCATATAATTTTTCCTTTCTAAGGACATCAAGCACACATTGTAAATGCATCACATGCTCTTCTAAAGACTTACTATACACCAAGACATCATCAAAGTAGACAACAACAAACTTTCCAATAAATGGCCTCATCACATGATTCATTAGCCTCATAAAAGTACTTGGAGCATTTGTTAGGCCGAATGGCATAACCATCCATTCATAGAGACCAAACTTGGTCTTGAAGGCGGTTTTCCATTCATCAACGGGTTGCATTCTTATTTGGTGATAGCCACTCCTTAAATCAATCTTGGAAAACAAACATGAACCATTCAACTCATCTAGCATATCATCTAACCGAGGAATAGGGTGGTGATATTTTATCGTAATTTTGTTGATGGCTCGGCAGTCCACACACATGCGCCACGTTCCGTCTTTTTTGGGCACCAATAGCACCGGAACAGCACATGGGCTCATGCTCTCCTTGACATACCCTTTGTTGAGGAGCTCCTCAACTTGACGTTGCAATTCCTTGGTGTCCGTAGGATTGCTCCTATAAGCCGGCTTGTTTGGCAATTGTGATCCCGACACAAAATCAATTTGGTGCTCAATTCCCCGAAGCGGGGGCAATCCTTGCGGAAGTTCCTTAGGAAATACATCCTCATAATCCTGCAACGCACAAGAAATCAAAGGGGAAATGGAAGAATTAGTGGGGTTAGTATTAAAACAATGAGCCAAGAGTAACATAGGCGTGTCCTCATCATGATCCACGAAGAGTTCCTTCCTTCTAACTAACATCACCATGTTTTCCGGCCCTTTTGACGTTGGGGCAGCCTTGGATGACCCCACTGCCCCACCTATGGAATCCCCTCCCTTTTATCCCTTTTCGGATTCCTTTCCCTTTTCCTTCAACTCCCTCATCCTTTGATGCCACTCATTAGTGGGAAGGCGAAAGCGGATGAAGAGTAACCTTTCGGCCATCCTTCTCAAGTGTATACCGATTGGACCTCCCATCGTGTTTAGTAGACCTATCATATTGCCAAGGTCTACCTAGCAACAAGTGACATGCTTGCATTGGTATCACGTCACAAAGCACTTCATCATGGTAGTTTCCCACCTTAAACCGTATCACACATTGCCTTGCGACCCTTAACTCACCACAGTCATTCAACCATTGTAACTTGTAAGGACTAGTGTGCGGGGTAGTTGGTAACTTCAAGAAATTTACCATAGCATGACTTACAACATTTGTACAACTACCACTATCGATCACCAAGGTATACACACTCCCCTTTACAAGACATTTAGTATGGAATAGATTTTCCCTTTGGCTTGGGTCATCTATTGCCTTACTAATCATGACGCGCCTAACCACAAAGTTTGGAACCACACACTCCCCTTCTTGCAGGTAAACATCTTCACCATCATCACCATCATCATCGTGTGGTCCATCATCGGTTTCCTCTCCATCTTGAGGCTCGGCCTCATCTTCTCCCCTTTCGGGACCCACCTCCTCACCAAGGTAATACACTCTCCCTTCCCGTAGGATCACATTGCGCCGGTTTGGACATTCATTGGCCTTATGCCCCCAACATTGGCACTTGAAACATTGGAATCCCTTTGGGTTAGGATACTTGTGAGCCTCCGGTTTTGGAGGGAATTTGGGGACTGTTTTGGGCTTGGGCAGCCTCGTAGTGGCGGGTTGGTCCTTGTTTTTGGGCCAACCCGAGGGGGCTTTTCCCCTTGCCTTGAAGGATGATCTCTCTTTAAGTTCTCTTTCAATCTCAAGAGCCGCTTGGAAAATACCGTCAACGGTTTCAAACTTGTGAAGGGTTAAATGAGTGGAGATCTCTTTGTTCAACCCACACTTGAACCGGATGATGTCGTGACTGATTTGCTCCCCACGATGATCAAGTTTCAACATGAGTTGTTGAAACTCATCAAAATATGCCATCACACTCTTGTTACCTTGACGCAAGCCATACAATCTAGCAAGCAACTCATGGCGATATCTCTCGGGAAGGTATCGTTGCCTCATCAAGTACCTCAACCGATACCAAGGTGGTGGCTGCCCATCCACTAGTTCATCACCAAACCGCTTGACGTACTCCCACCAAGTGTTAGCATAACCCTCAAAGTGAGCTATAGCATAACTTCCTTTCTTTTCTTCCGAGATATCATTAACTTGGAAGACTTTGTCACAAGCCGATTCCCAAGCTAAGTATGCCTCGGGGTCACTTTCACCCTTAAAGAAAGGTAGACTCAACTTGATGGTGTTGATGCCTACATCCCTCTCATGGTGTCGGTTTCCTCTTTCTTCATATCCACGGTATCTCCGTTGAACTCCTCTGCCCCCTCTCACCTCCTCCTCCCTCATGTAAGTATCATCAAAGGCCCCGTACCCTTCATACTCCTCCCTACCATACTCCTCAAGGTGGGCTGGTCGGTTTTGGATATTTGGAATTTGATTTGGGGGTATTGGATTTTGTGGAGGTGGTGGTCTTTGGTTTAATGGAGCTTGGAATGGAAGGTTCGGATTTAGTGGTGGAATTTGACGTCCAAATCCCTCATGCGGGACTTGGGAATTCTGGAAATGCGTTGGTCTATTGGGGCCATGGTTAGGAGGGACAAAGGTGGTTTGGCTTGCGGCATTTAGTGGAGCTTGAGGTGCATTTAGCATTTGGTGGACTGTTTCGGGGGTGATGGTTGAGGAGGAAGTCCTATCATGCCCATTGGTAGAAACATGTAGAGGAGTAGAAAGACGAGAGTTCCTTTGACTCTCCACTTGTTCTAACCTCCCACTAATAGTCGACACCTCTCCCTTGATTGCCGCCAAGTCCCCTCTCACGGCCCCAAATTCCAAATTCAACCTTTCAAGTGTCCGGGTAACGGCCTCAAGAGTGACCCTCATAGAGTCAAGTGCATTAGTATCCACGTTATGGGACGTGGTCCCTTCCATTGTCAAGGTATTATACTCTTTAGATCACCACACGCTTGAGTTCCACAAGTGTTGTAAATTGGCTAGTAACCGTGAATCCTTTAAGGTATGAGTAAGCTCTTATCCTGAGTGGATTTTTGTTTGAAGACTCAAAGAATTCTTGTCGGACTAGAACCAAAAATAGCAACGTATTCAAAAGATAAAAAGGCACTCAAGTAATCGTCGACACGAACAAACGGATTCAAAGGACTAATCGACAACCTAGTAGGAATGTACTAGTTTGTTAATTAGTTCTAGAACCAAGTAAAGGGAAATCAAGAATCAACAATTAGCAACTAGAATAATATCCAAAGTTGAGCTTAGGGGTGACGTGGCAGCATGCAATTGGCCTTGGACCCACACGGTTTGTATATATAACTTATATGTATATATTTTATTTTTTTTGTGTCTCAAATCTGAAATTCAATATTCATACAACTTGTGATGGATGACAATGTGTTTTGGAGGGAAAAATAATAGTCTTGTAGCCTTTTCAACCTTTCAAACTCAAAAGGTGATGTTTGACTAACTAGTCCCACAAAACAAGGCTCCTTGAATTAGGGAAGAGTGGTTGAAAAGACTAGGAAGTGATGGGTGCAAGTCTTTCACCAACAACTTTATGACTTATGTTGCAACTTGAACACAACAAGATGAACAAGATGAACAAGTTTAAAAGATGAACACCTTCATCAACTTCTTCAAGCACATAACACACAACCATCAATTTTTGTCATCAACAACATACAACTTTCAGCCACTTCAAGTCACCACAACAATGGTCAAGTTTTCACGCTCAATTTTTAGATCTAGACACTTTAGTGTTGGTGGGAAAGAAACCAACACTAGAAACACACTAAACAAGCAAAATAACACCTAGATCTAAACATACAACAACATTCTCGGTTTTGCCTTCAATGGACAGATTTTAGATTTTTTTTTTTTTTTTTTTTTTTTTTTTTAATACGAGAACAAGACCAAGATGGGTTGTGTTGGAACACAACCGGTCTTGCTTTGATACCAAATGATACAAGATCAAGTCCACAACACACAAATAGGCACAACCAGCCACGAAAATCAGCCAACCAACAACAAGAGAATCCAACAAACACAAGATTTAACAAGTTGAACACAATGCTAGTGAATCGAAAGAGCCCCACCCGGCTTCACTAGGCTTCAAGATCTCAAAGACAACAACAACAAGATAATAAAAGATAGATAACTTGACATATAATAGTCAAGAGACTAAGAACCCTAACATCAAGAAAGGACCCTAAGACTATTGAATATAAACACCAAGTTCTTACTTAGACCAAGAGGAACTCAATGACCTCAAGATCCTTGTTTCTAGCCAAGATACAACACAAGTATCCCTCTCCTTTGTGGACTGTTTTGAGAGAGAAAAAGAGCCCTAAGAGTTACAAGTCTTGTGATTCAAATGTCAAAATGGAAGAACTACTCAAAATAACCCTAATGTGTTCTATTTATATTACAAGGTAAAATGAAGCCAAAAAGACTAGTTTGCCCTTCACCAATCTGCCGCCCCCTTGGAGTGTAAGTTTATTACACTCCAAGGTCCCACTTCACACTTAAAACATTTAGATCCTTTGGGGGTTCAATGACCAACTCACACACGGCCATTTGCATGAACAAGGCTTGGAGTTTTTGTAACTCCCGAGCTTGGCTTCGTGTGAAAGGTCGTGTACTTGTGGAGCTTGTCCCACCCGTATCACTTTCGATTCACTAGCACTTGTTGTTCAACTTGTTGTTCTTGTGATAGTTGTTCATCTTGTTGTTGTTGCTGAAATCTTGTGTTGCGGGTTTGATATTGTATCAGAGAGATTGAATCTTGTTCATATTCCAATATGCTAAATCTTTCTTATTTTAATATCACCTCTCAGTCGATGCAGAAATTTGAGGAAGAACCTTGTGAAGAGGAATATGGTACCTCTTTTGAAGAAGAAACTAACATTGGCCAAGATTTGGAAGTGTACAATAACCCATTATGGGAAGAAATTGGAGAAGACTTTAAGGTGTTCTTTAATCCCTTGTGGTGTGAGAATACCAATGGAGAAGTTGCCAATGAAGACAATGAGACACATAAAGCTTTTGGTGCCAAAAATAAGAATATTGAGCTAATTGATGAATGTAAGAGCTCAAGTGGGAAAAAAGATAAGTGCTCACAGGTTGCTAACTTTATATCTTTGTCTTATTTTGAAGATCCTTTTTTGCAGATTCAATCCAAGCCACTTCTCAAGCAACTCACTTTTGATCCATATCTTGACTATGGTATATCCAATAGCGAGGTTAAGTTGTTTTACAAGACCAAATATGGTATTTTTGTTTGGTATTCAAATGCTTTTGGTCTAGGTAATGATCCTCTCTTGTTTAAGGAGCTTATGAATTGTATATTTAGTTTTTGTGTTGGCGATTACATTATTCTATTGGATGAAGCAGTGCATGGATATTTAAAATGGGTGTTTGCACATAAAAGAACTAAATGGGTTAAGTGGTTGCATGGTCACTATCTAATGTTATTTTTACCAAATAAATTGTCTACTTCATTTGTTTACCTCCAACTTATTATGATAATCTGGTTGGTTGTAGGCATTGGTGATTTGAGGACAAATCTTCTTCAAGTGTGGGGGAATGATAGCAACCATGGAGGCTCAAAATCCATTGAAGGAGCAGCAATAGTCAATGTCAAGATTCGAGGATGAATCTTCTTTAAGAAGGGGAGAATCATAGCATCCGTGGAAGCTCAATGTCATTAAAGGGCAGAGAATATCAAGACATTTTAATGGACCTCAATTAGCAATGAAAACAAGTCTTATGATGGAAGAATAAGTACAACACAATGTTGATCTTTGGAGGCTCAAATTAAAGATCAAAAGAAGTTGGAATTATGGCCCAAAATCTGTCCAAATAAGGAGAAATTTCAGCAGCCCAAAGTTGTGTTCTAGAATCTTATTTAATGCTTTGTTGACTACATTTATAGCTTTAGTGGACCAAAGTGTTGGTAGTCTTCTATGCACCTAGGTAATTTCAGCTTATTTAATTTAGTTTGACCACCTAGGAAGTCTAGAATGTCTTTTAGATTGCAGCACCATTTACTCCTATATAAAGGAGTGTTTTCTTCTTTATTGTAACTAAATTTGATTTAAATTAATAGTAGCAGCCTTTTGGCTTGTGGAGACCTTTTAAGGTTCTCTTTTGGGTTATGCCCTTTTTGTTCTACTTTGAACCATATCTTGAATTTCTTCAAATGGTAAGATTCCTCGTTTGAGTTCCCTCCCTCCTATTCTAATTCTTCTACTTCTTTATTGATTCGCTATTTCTATTAAACAAGATTTCAAGTATCTAATATTTGAGCTTGTTTCTTCTCTTTCTTGAATCAATTCCTCTCTTATTTCTAAAGTTCTTATTTATAAGTCTTCCGTTATCCGTGTCGTTATCAGCGCCTTCCACTATCAGCTACAGCTTTTAGTGCAGTTGGTTAGCGGTTCACTCTTATGGTTTGGTATCAGAGCGGAGGTCGCGGGTTCGAATCCCACTTACACCTTGCGCAAGTTCGAGGACGAACCTTTCCAAAGAAAGGGGGAATGATGGCACCTAAAGGGTGGCCACCCCTTGGAAGAGGAATGTGTCCCGGGTTGGCCTTGGTGTGGGTGTGGGTCGGGTTCGTCCCCCCTAGTTCAGGGCCTATAAAGGGTGGGTTGTGCCTTCCACTATCAGCTATAGCTTTTAGTGCAGTTGGTTAGCGGTTCACTCTTAAGGTTTACCAAACCTTACTAGCGTCACACTCAACTTCAAACATCTTATCAAAATCGGGCAATTGCAACAAAGGCGCCGAGATGAGTGTAGCTTTCAGGGCTTCAAAAGCCTTAGCTTGCTCATCACCCCACTTAAAGGGTTGGTCCTTTCTAATAACCTCGGTCAAGGGGGCTGCTATGGAGCTAAAACCTTTGACAAACCTCCTATAAAAGCTCACCAACCCATGAAAACTTTGGATTTCTCCAATAGTTTTAGGGGTCGGCCAACTTCGTATAGAGTCTATCTTGGATTCGTCCACTTCCACACCCCTTGAGCTCGCGACAAAACCCAAGAAAATCACTTTATCAACACCAAAAGAACACTTCTCCATGTTGGCATACAACTTCTCCTTTCAGAGCACATCAAACATACACCTCAAATGCATCACATGATCATCAATAGATTTACTATATACCAACACATCATCAAAGTAAACCACCACAAACTTTCCAATATAAGGCTTCATTACATGATTCATTAGCCTCATAAAGGTGCTAGGAGCATTGGTAAGGCCAAAGGGCATGACCAACCACTCATATAGACCAAATTTGGTCTTGAATGCGGTCTTCCATTCATCACCGGGTTGCATGCGAATTTGGTGGTAGCCACTCCTAAGATCTACTTTAGAAAACAAACAAGCACCATGGAGCTTATCTAACATATCATCTAGTCTAGGGATTGGATGACGATATCTTATAGTGATTTTGTTGATGGCTCTACAATCGACGCATATGCGCCAAGTTTCGTCTTTCTTTGGTACCAAAAGCATTGGGACAGCACACAGACTCATACTTTATTTGATGTAACCCTTGTTGAGAAGCTCCTCAACTTGTCTCTCAAGCTCCTTAGTGTCCATGGGATTGCTCCTATAAGCCGGTTTGTTTGGAAGTTGTGAACCCGATACCAAATCAATTTGGTGCTCAATTCCCCGAATCGGGGGCAATCCTTGTGGTAATTCTTGTGGGAAAACATCATAAAACTCCTGCAAAACAAGTGAAATAGAAGGGGAAAGAGAAGAATAAAAAGGAGAAAAAAAAGAAGAAGAAGAAGAGAAGTTAGTATTAAGGCCATGAGCTAGGAGGAGCATAGGGGTGTCCATGTCTTGTTCCTTGAACAAATCCTTTCTCCTAGCCAACATAACCATGGGTCCTTGACCCTTTTGAGCCTTAGAATCCGCAACTTCTACCTTAGAAGAGGTAGAACCCGAAACCTCCCCCTTTTGCCTCTTTTCGATTTCTTGTCTTTTGCTTCCCTTTTCTTTCAACTCTCTTAAATTTTGATGCATCTCATTCACTTGGGAGGGTGATAGTGGGTGTAATGTGAAATTTTTCCCATCATGCACAAGTGAGTAGGTGTTCAACCTCCCTTGGTAGATTTGTCATATTGCCATGGTCTTCCAAGTAGCAAATGGCACGCTTGCATTGGAGTGACATCACAACAAACTTCATCTCGGTAGTTTCCTACCATGAACTTGATCATGCATTGTCGTGTCACTTTTAACTCACCACATTCATTGAGCCATTGTAGTTTGTAAGGATTAGCATGAGGAGTGGTAGGAAGTTTCAAGAAATCCACTATTGTAGAACTAGCAACGTTTGTGCAACTTCCACTATCAATCACCATAGTACACACCCCTCCCTTAATCAAGCATTTAGTGTGAAACAATTTCTCTCTTTGGCTCGGATCTTCAAGTGCCTTACTTACCATACCTCACCACATAATTAGGAACTAGACACTCTCCATCTTGTGGTATTGGGAAAGGTGGAGGGTAAGGTCTTTGGTCCATGGGATTTGGCATTTGGTAAGTGGTATGTTGTGGGGATAGTAGATTCAGATTTGGTGGTGGAGTTTGAGTTCCAAGTCCCTTTTGTTGGACTTGGTTCATTTGGTGATGTGATGGTCTTTGTAGGGTCCGGTTAGGAGATGTTTGGGGTTGATTTAGTGGCTGGTTTTGTGGAACTCGTGGAGGGTTAAGCATTTGGTGAAGAGTTTTGGGGGTTATAGTCATAGAAGAGTTATTGGCTTGGACGCTAGAGGATGCATGGTAGGGATTAGGAGTAGAAGGTCGTGAGTTCCTCCTACTTTCAACACAATCAAGTCTTCCACTAAAAGTGGAAATTTCACCCCTCATAGCATCCACATTACTTCTCAAGGCATCAACATCACTCTTCAATTCTCTCCTCAAAGTATCATTACTATCCTACATTTTTCGGGCAAAGGCCTCAAAGTGAGCCTTCAAGGCGCCCATTATATCATTTCCCAAGGATTGGGATGAAAAACCCTCGGCTTCCATGGTCAATTGTACCTCACACTTGGCTTCACAAGTGTTGGAGAATCGACAATACTTGGCAAGTTACTTGAGAGGTGAGAAGCTTTGGATCGGAATTGATCTTTGATTGAAATGATTCAAATAAAGTGATACACGCACTTGAACCAACAAAATACTACGACTTAAAAATGAGAAAAGCACACAAAAAAATCGAAGACACGAAATAAACGAACTCTAGACTAATTACCAACCTAGTAGGTACTTACTAGTTTGCTAATTAGTGATAGAATTAGCTTAAAAGAAACTAGAATCAAAGATTAGAAACTAGGAAATCTAAGTTTAGAGGTGAATACGTGGTTGGTTGTCACTTTTCAAAGTTTTTCAATTATCCCAACACCTTTGTCTCGACCAAACAACACTTTGGGAAGAAGGAATTTCGGATTTGGAGGGGGTAGGAAGCAATTTGGAGCTTTTTCAAGCCTTCAATTGAAATGGAAAAAGAATTGGTTCCCCCCCCCCCCCGTACTTGCAAGTAAGTGTACTTGTTTGTCCCCTTTTCCCCTCCTCCTTTCGGAAGAATGGAATATTCTTTGAATATGCTTTTGGACCAACAACTTTTGCACTCTCTTTCTTCCCTTTTTTGGATCAAACAACACCCTTGAACATTCTTCTTCACTAAGATATGAAGGTCATGGATGAACAAGATGAATATTCAAGCGTTGACCAAGTTTGACCACCTAGCAAATGAACTCCAAATCTGATTTTTTTTTTTGAAGATCTAGGTTCCTTAGGCCAAAACAAACCCAACCCACTAAAAATCAACCACAAATCAAGTCACCGATACTAATCCAAAATGTCACCTTCTCAAAAAAAACTTCAAACAAGCCACAACAATGGTGGATCTAGCTCAAAATCAACCAAACTTCACTCTAAAAGTAGATCTAGACTCCCTATGTGCTAGAGATAAAGGATTTAGCACTAGAAACCTTCAAAACACAATAAAAACATGTAGATCTAACTTGGAAATTTTGGATCTACAACAAACACACAAGACAACACACAATTTTTTTGGTAATTTCTGATTTTTGACTCTTTTTTGATGAGATTTTCTATATAAGAACACTAAAACCAAGATTTAGGGATGTTGGAACAACCCTAACCAAGGATCTGATATCAAACCTTAAGAGTGAACCGCTAACCAAATGCACTAAAACCTATAGCTGATAGTGGAAGGCGCAACCCACCCTTTACAGGCCCTGAACCAGGGGGGATGAACCCGACCCCCACCCCCACCAAGGCCAACCCGGGACACATCCCCCTTCCAATGGGTGGCCACCCTTTTAGGTGCCATCATTCCCCCTTTCTTTGGAAAGGTTCGTCCTCAAACCTGTGCATGGTGTAAGTGGGATTCGAACCCGCGACCTCCGCTCTGATACCAAACCTTAAGAGTGAACCGCTAACCAACTGTACTAAAAGCTATAGCTGATAGTGGAAGGCGCAACCCACCCTTTATAGGCCCTGAACCAAGGGGGACGAACCTGACCCCCACCCCCACCCCCACCAAGGCTGATATAAGACAAATGGCCATCATAACTTTTGATGCCATCAATCGTGGCCAACACGTGGAGAATCTTATTTTGGACACCTTGAAGGCCGAGAGTATGCATGGGGAAGTCATTTTGGACACTTAATAAAGCAATTTCGTGGGTGGAAGGTTGCTTGGAGGCTTGCCTTGATGACTACCCGAGGCTCCAAAGGATTGCAAGGGTTGAAGTGTGAAGAAGGAGTCCTTACACTCCATGACCACCCCTTATTAAGGGTGTTTTGGTCTTTTTGTGCCTTTTCTTTACACTCCATAGGAGCCCCTTTTCATTAAGGGTAGTTTGGTCATTTGATGTAATAGTTATAAATAGACTTCATTAGTCTTATTTTCTAGTTAGTTTATTATTGGTATTTGAAAGACTTCTTCTTCTCTCTTTGAGAGTGTAGTGTAGGGCTTGGAAAGCCAAGTAGTGTAGGGATTGGAAAAGCCATTATTGATCCTTGTTTAGACACGGTGGTTGTAAGGCGGAGTTGATTCTCTTAGCGGTCACCGTAAGAGTTTGGTGTTGTTATTGCGGGTCTTAGGGGTCTTATCGTTTGATACACAGTTTGGTTCCTATTTCTTGTAATCTCGTATGTCAAGCTATCTATCTTACTCTATTATCTTGTTGTTGTTGTGTTTGTGATCTTGAAGTCTAGTGAAGCCGTGTGGGGCTCTTTCGATTCACAAGCATTTGTTGTTCAACTTGCTGATTTTTGTGTTATTTTGTTCCTCTTGTTGCTGATTTCGTGGGAACTTTGTGTTGTGGGATTGATATTGTATCATTTGGTATCAAAGCAAGACCGGTTGTGTTCCAACACTACCCATCTTGGGCTTGCTCTCGGTCAACAACAAAAAAAAAAAAAAAGAAAGGAGAAAATCTGTCCATTGTTGTCTTGGCCGAGAATGTTGTTATGTGTTTAGATCTAGGTGTTATTTTACTTGTTTAGTGTGTTTCTAGTGTTGGTTTCTTTCTCACCAACACTAAAGTGTCTAGATCTAAAAGTTGAGCTTAAAATATTGACCAATGTTGTGGTGACTTGAAAGGTGGACCGTAGGTTGTATGTTGTTGATGACAATTAGTGGTTTTGTGTTATGTGCTTGAAGAAGTTGATGTTGTGTTCTTGAAGGTTGTTGTGGTGTTCATCTTGTTCTTCATCTATTCTTACAACTTAAGACAACAAAAGTATAAAATAGATCCAAAAGGTTGTAAGACAAAAGTTATAAAGTTGTTGATGAGAAGACTTGCACACATCACTTTCTAGACTTGACAACCGCTTTTCCTTAAAACACGGAACCTTGTTTTGTGGGATTAGTATAGTCAAATCTTACCTTTTGAGTTTGAAAAGTAGAAAAAGAGTACAAGACTTTACCTTCCCTCCAAAACCATTGTCATCCATAACAAGTTGTGTGAGTATTGAAAATTTCAGATTTGAGACAAAAAAAAAAATAAAAAAATCAACCAACCAAAGGCTGCCACGTCATCACTTCACCAAAATAGCTTAAGCTCAAATTTCAGATTCTAAGTTTCATTTCCTTGTTTCTTTAGTTTCATTTCTTGATTCTAGTACTAATTAACAACTAGTAATCACTACTAGATTGTGAGTTGGTTTTTGAATCCGTTTTCTTCGTGTTTTTCGTTCTTTGTGTGCTTTTCTCATTTTGATTCGTTGAACTTCTTTGATTCAAGTTCATAAGTAGATTTTTTGTTTTGTGTCTTGAGTCGATCAAACAATAATCTATTCCGGTCGCTAAGTAGTGATTGACACCTTATTAACTACCGGAGTATAAGCAACTTTCAATATTCGCCGCTCCAATTATGAGGATCACAAAGGTGAGTGTATACGAGTGTTGGTGAGGTGCTTTTACTACTAATCTTGTTTGTTCATTTTGTAGGTACAAGGTGATATAAGGGGAACATATCTTGGTAGCCTCGTATTATTGTGACTACAACATGGGAGACTATGATTGTAGTGAGGGATTTTATGGCTACCATGATGTTGTGGATTATGGGGGCTATGAATATAGCCATGATCAAGACATGGGCAGATTTGAGGGTTATGGTTTTGAGGGAGAAAATGAGGTGAATGAAGTGCCTAGTTCTTATGGTGAATATGGAGATGATGTAGGGCCTTATGATAGTTCTTATGGTGAAGTTGGGGCATATGAGGAGTCTTACACTTCCCATTTCGAACCCAGAATTGGTGTAAGGTACAACCCCTTCCTTCGCAAAGCTTATGAGAGCCATGGTGAGAGAGCACGTGTGGAGAATGAAGATTCATATTCTTCACCTTGTAGTACAACTTATCAAGGTCGAAGCGGTGTGAATGGGTATACTAGCTATAGTGTAGGTTGTCCTATTAGAAGAAGAGAGAGTACATCTCCAAGGCCGAGGGGTACTCATGTGCCCTTGGGTAGTCCTAAACTCTACAATGTTGGTCCTAGGAGAAGTGTTCACTCCGAAAAGGTAAGCATTTATGAGGTACCGAGCTGCCTCCTTGTGCTAGATGATTGGCGCCATAAGAACTACATCATGCCACCGATGGTTGACTATTTAGGGTTGTTTCGAGAATCTTTACTTGTTCCATATTCCTTGGACGGGTATAAGGTTACCGAGAGAGTGAGGATTGTCTTCACCCAATTTGAATACTATGAGGAGGTGTGGTGCGATATCTTTCCCTTGACACCAGGTCATGTATGCTTGGGTGCCGATTGGTTTGCCCAACATAGAGTTCCAAATGTGCTAAATTGGCCTAAGGTTATAGTGGACCATTGGGGAAATTATCTCTTTACCTCAATTATTCCCAAACCGCAAGGAGATGTGATCACTTACTCCAAGCCAAATGATTATGAGAGACAAAAGATTGACAGGAGTAAGGGAGTGGAAGGTGGTAATCCGAGAGGGTAAAAAGGAGAGGTTGTGTGGAGTGAAGTGAGTGAAGTGAGTGAGTGATACCATTCTCCACTCTCTATTTGCTTTTGATGATATGCATGCTATTGTAGAGAGTATATCTTGTAGTTTGGGTGAAGCCTATGGGGAAAGGGAGTATTGTCTAGACCCGTGTCTATGGCTACTCTTTCTATTTGACCCCGGTGCCAAATAGAGAAATGGTGATGTTGGCGCACCCAACTTGTTGCTTGGTCTACATGACAAGCAAAGTGTCATTCTTGAAAACCCAAGAGCAAAAGTGTCATTGTTTCCTTGGGGTAATGTTTCTAAATGTGCATCCTTGCTTGACACAATTGTGCTTAAATTACAAGAATCTCAACTTGTGGATGCCAAGTTCTCTATTTGCTTGAAGGAAAGAATGTGGATGTGCTTAAATGCTTTGTCTTCACCCGTGTATGCCTTTATACTTGATTCTCTCCTATACTACCTCTTTGCCTATGATGACATCCATGCTAGTTTTGGATTTGTTTTATGTAGAGGTAGGAAATTTGTTGGTTTGTCCACTTGTATGAATGATAATGCTATATGGATCTTGTGGACATTAGAACCAATTGAGGCTCCACCCTTGGTATGGTCTCTTGCAGAGATAAAGAAGCAATTGTGTCTTATGGCTCCTAAGATGAATGTAGTTTTACCTTGTGGATTGGTTGATGCCATTAGTACCTTTGTAGTTTCCTTATCTCTTGGTGATTTAAGTAGCCAAATTCTTTGTGCATATTTTAATAAGTTTTTAATATTTAATTCAAAGGATCCTTGGTTATATTGCAAGTATAAGCAACCTTGGCATGTTGAGATGATTTATTGTGCTAACCCTAACCCTCATGCCATGAGGAGTTTGTATTCGTTTGTCCTTTCTTTGGTTTTGCAAGGTTTGGATTCGAGGTCGAATCCTTTTCAAGAAGGGGAGGATGATACAAGACAAATGGCCATCATAACTTTTGATGCCATCAATCGTGGCCAACACGTGGAGAATCTTATTTTGGACACCTTGAAGGCCGAGAGTATGCATGGGGAAGTCATTTTGGACACTTAATAAAGCAATTTCGTGGGTGGAAGGTTGCTTGGAGGCTTGCCTTGATGACTACCCGAGGCTCCAAAGGATTGCAAGGGTTGAAGTGTGAAGAAGGAGTCCTTACACTCCATGACCACCCCTTATTAAGGGTGTTTTGGTCTTTTTGTGCCTTTTCTTTACACTCCATAGGAGCCCCTTTTCATTAAGGGTAGTTTGGTCATTTGATGTAATAGTTATAAATAGACTTCATTAGTCTTATTTTCTAGTTAGTTTATTATTGGTATTTGAAAGACTTCTTCTTCTCTCTTTGAGAGTGTAGTGTAGGGCTTGGAAAGCCAAGTAGTGTAGGGATTGGAAAAGCCATTATTGATCCTTGTTTAGACACGGTGGTTGTAAGGCGGAGTTGATTCTCTTAGCGGTCACCGTAAGAGTTTGGTGTTGTTATTGCGGGTCTTAGGGGTCTTATCGTTTGATACACAGTTTGGTTCCTATTTCTTGTAATCTCGTATGTCAAGCTATCTATCTTACTCTATTATCTTGTTGTTGTTGTGTTTGTGATCTTGAAGTCTAGTGAAGCCGTGTGGGGCTCTTTCGATTCACAAGCATTTGTTGTTCAACTTGCTGATTTTTGTGTTATTTTGTTCCTCTTGTTGCTGATTTCGTGGGAACTTTGTGTTGTGGGATTGATATTGTATCATTTGGTATCAAAGCAAGACCGGTTGTGTTCCAACACTACCCATCTTGGGCTTGCTCTCGGTCAACAACAAAAAAAAAAAAAAAGAAAGGAGAAAATCTGTCCATTGTTGTCTTGGCCGAGAATGTTGTTATGTGTTTAGATCTAGGTGTTATTTTACTTGTTTAGTGTGTTTCTAGTGTTGGTTTCTTTCTCACCAACACTAAAGTGTCTAGATCTAAAAGTTGAGCTTAAAATATTGACCAATGTTGTGGTGACTTGAAAGGTGGACCGTAGGTTGTATGTTGTTGATGACAATTAGTGGTTTTGTGTTATGTGCTTGAAGAAGTTGATGTTGTGTTCTTGAAGGTTGTTGTGGTGTTCATCTTGTTCTTCATCTATTCTTACAACTTAAGACAACAAAAGTATAAAATAGATCCAAAAGGTTGTAAGACAAAAGTTATAAAGTTGTTGATGAGAAGACTTGCACACATCACTTTCTAGACTTGACAACCGCTTTTCCTTAAAACACGGAACCTTGTTTTGTGGGATTAGTATAGTCAAATCTTACCTTTTGAGTTTGAAAAGTAGAAAAAGAGTACAAGACTTTACCTTCCCTCCAAAACCATTGGCATCCATAACAAGTTGTGTGAGTATTGAAAATTTCAGATTTGAGACAAAAAAAAAAATAAAAAAATCAACCAACCAAAGGCTGCCACGTCATCACTTCACCAAAATAGCTTAAGCTCAAATTTCAGATTCTAAGTTTCATTTCCTTGTTTCTTTAGTTTCATTTCTTGATTCTAGTACTAATTAACAACTAGTAATCACTACTAGATTGTGAGTTGGTTTTTGAATCCGTTTTCTTTGTGTTTTTCGTTCTTTGTGTGCTTTTCTCATTTTGATTCGTTGAACTTCTTTGATTCAAGTTCATAAGTAGATTTTTTGTTTTGTGTCTTGAGTCGATCAAACAATAATCTATTCCGGTCGCTAAGTAGTGATTGACACCTTATTAACTACCGGAGTATAAGCAACTTTCAATATTCGCCGCTCCAATTATGAGGATCACAAAGGTGAGTGTATACGAGTGTTGGTGAGGTGCTTTTACTACTAATCTTGTTTGTTCATTTTGTAGGTACAAGGTGATATAAGGGGAACATATCTTGGTAGCCTCGTATTATTGTGACTACAACATGGGAGACTATGATTGTAGTGAGGGATTTTATGGCTACCATGATGTTGTGGATTATGGGGGCTATGAATATAGCCATGATCAAGACATGGGCAGATTTGAGGGTTATGGTTTTGAGGGAGAAAATGAGGTGAATGAAGTGCCTAGTTCTTATGGTGAATATGGAGATGATGTAGGGCCTTATGATAGTTCTTATGGTGAAGTTGGGGCATATGAGGAGTCTTACACTTCCCATTTCGAACCCAGAATTGGTGTAAGGTACAACCCCTTCCTTCGCAAAGCTTATGAGAGCCATGGTGAGAGAGCACGTGTGGAGAATGAAGATTCATATTCTTCACCTTGTAGTACAACTTATCAAGGTCGAAGCGGTGTGAATGGGTATACTAGCTATAGTGTAGGTTGTCCTATTAGAAGAAGAGAGAGTACATCTCCAAGGCCGAGGGGTACTCATGTGCCCTTGGGTAGTCCTAAACTCTACAATGTTGGTCCTAGGAGAAGTGTTCACTCCGAAAAGGTAAGCATTTATGAGGTACCGAGCTGCCTCCTTGTGCTAGATGATTGGCGCCATAAGAACTACATCATGCCACCGATGGTTGACTATTTAGGGTTGTTTCGAGAATCTTTACTTGTTCCATATTCCTTGGACGGGTATAAGGTTACCGAGAGAGTGAGGATTGTCTTCACCCAATTTGAATACTATGAGGAGGTGTGGTGCGATATCTTTCCCTTGACACCAGGTCATGTATGCTTGGGTGCCGATTGGTTTGCCCAACATAGAGTTCCAAATGTGCTAAATTGGCCTAAGGTTATAGTGGACCATTGGGGAAATTATCTCTTTACCTCAATTATTCCCAAACCGCAAGGAGATGTGATCACTTACTCCAAGCCAAATGATTATGAGAGACAAAAGATTGACAGGAGTAAGGGAGTGGAAGGTGGTAATCCGAGAGGGTAAAAAGGAGAGGTTGTGTGGAGTGAAGTGAGTGAAGTGAGTGAGTGATACCATTCTCCACTCTCTATTTGCTTTTGATGATATGCATGCTATTGTAGAGAGTATATCTTGTAGTTTGGGTGAAGCCTATGGGGAAAGGGAGTATTGTCTAGACCCGTGTCTATGGCTACTCTTTCTATTTGACCCCGGTGCCAAATATAGAAATGGTGATGTTGGCGCACCCAACTTGTTGCTTGGTCTACATGACAAGCAAAGTGTCATTCTTGAAAACCCAAGAGCAAAAGTGTCATTGTTTCCTTGGGGTAATGTTTCTAAATGTGCATCCTTGCTTGACACAATTGTGCTTAAATTACAAGAATCTCAACTTGTGGATGCCAAGTTCTCTATTTGCTTGAAGGAAAGAATGTGGATGTGCTTAAATGCTTTGTCTTCACCCGTGTATGCCTTTATACTTGATTCTCTCCTATACTACCTCTTTGCCTATGATGACATCCATGCTAGTTTTGGATTTGTTTTATGTAGAGGTAGGAAATTTGTTGGTTTGTCCACTTGTATGAATGATAATGCTATATGGATCTTGTGGACATTAGAACCAATTGAGGCTCCACCCTTGGTATGGTCTCTTGCAGAGATAAAGAAGCAATTGTGTCTTATGGCTCCTAAGATGAATGTAGTTTTACCTTGTGGATTGGTTGATGCCATTAGTACCTTTGTAGTTTCCTTATCTCTTGGTGATTTAAGTAGCCAAATTCTTTGTGCATATTTTAATAAGTTTTTAATATTTAATTCAAAGGATCCTTGGTTATATTGCAAGTATAAGCAACCTTGGCATGTTGAGATGATTTATTGTGCTAACCCTAACCCTCATGCCATGAGGAGTTTGTATTCGTTTGTCCTTTCTTTGGTTTTGCAAGGTTTGGATTCGAGGTCGAATCCTTTTCAAGAAGGGGAGGATGATACAAGACAAATGGCCATCATAACTTTTGATGCCATCAATCGTGGCCAACACGTGGAGAATCTTATTTTGGACACCTTGAAGGCCGAGAGTATGCATGGGGAAGTCATTTTGGACACTTAATAAAGCAATTTCGTGGGTGGAAGGTTGCTTGGAGGCTTGCCTTGATGACTACCCGAGGCTCCAAAGGATTGCAAGGGTTGAAGTGTGAAGAAGGAGTCCTTACACTCCATGACCACCCCTTATTAAGGGTGTTTTGGTCTTTTTGTGCCTTTTCTTTACACTCCATAGGAGCCCCTTTTCATTAAGGGTAGTTTGGTCATTTGATGTAATAGTTATAAATAGACTTCATTAGTCTTATTTTCTAGTTAGTTTATTATTGGTATTTGAAAGACTTCTTCTTCTCTCTTTGAGAGTGTAGTGTAGGGCTTGGAAAGCCAAGTAGTGTAGGGATTGGAAAAGCCATTATTGATCCTTGTTTAGACACGGTGGTTGTAAGGCGGAGTTGATTCTCTTAGCGGTCACCGTAAGAGTTTGGTGTTGTTATTGCGGGTCTTAGGGGTCTTATCGTTTGATACACAGTTTGGTTCCTATTTCTTGTAATCTCGTATGTCAAGCTATCTATCTTACTCTATTATCTTGTTGTTGTTGTGTTTGTGATCTTGAAGTCTAGTGAAGCCGTGTGGGGCTCTTTCGATTCACAAGCATTTGTTGTTCAACTTGCTGATTTTTGTGTTATTTTGTTCCTCTTGTTGCTGATTTCGTGGGAACTTTGTGTTGTGGGATTGATATTGTATCATTTGGTATCAAAGCAAGACCGGTTGTGTTCCAACACTACCCATCTTGGGCTTGCTCTCGGTCAACAACAAAAAAAAAAAAAAAGAAAGGAGAAAATCTGTCCATTGTTGTCTTGGCCGAGAATGTTGTTATGTGTTTAGATCTAGGTGTTATTTTACTTGTTTAGTGTGTTTCTAGTGTTGGTTTCTTTCTCACCAACACTAAAGTGTCTAGATCTAAAAGTTGAGCTTAAAATATTGACCAATGTTGTGGTGACTTGAAAGGTGGACCGTAGGTTGTATGTTGTTGATGACAATTAGTGGTTTTGTGTTATGTGCTTGAAGAAGTTGATGTTGTGTTCTTGAAGGTTGTTGTGGTGTTCATCTTGTTCTTCATCTATTCTTACAACTTAAGACAACAAAAGTATAAAATAGATCCAAAAGGTTGTAAGACAAAAGTTATAAAGTTGTTGATGAGAAGACTTGCACACATCACTTTCTAGACTTGACAACCGCTTTTCCTTAAAACACGGAACCTTGTTTTGTGGGATTAGTATAGTCAAATCTTACCTTTTGAGTTTGAAAAGTAGAAAAAGAGTACAAGACTTTACCTTCCCTCCAAAACCATTGGCATCCATAACAAGTTGTGTGAGTATTGAAAATTTCAGATTTGAGACAAAAAAAAAAATAAAAAAATCAACCAACCAAAGGCTGCCACGTCATCACTTCACCAAAATAGCTTAAGCTCAAATTTCAGATTCTAAGTTTCATTTCCTTGTTTCTTTAGTTTCATTTCTTGATTCTAGTACTAATTAACAACTAGTAATCACTACTAGATTGTGAGTTGGTTTTTGAATCCGTTTTCTTCGTGTTTTTCGTTCTTTGTGTGCTTTTCTCATTTTGATTCGTTGAACTTCTTTGATTCAAGTTCATAAGTAGATTTTTTGTTTTGTGTCTTGAGTCGATCAAACAATAATCTATTCCGGTCGCTAAGTAGTGATTGACACCTTATTAACTACCGGAGTATAAGCAACTTTCAATATTCGCCGCTCCAATTATGAGGATCACAAAGGTGAGTGTATACGAGTGTTGGTGAGGTGCTTTTACTACTAATCTTGTTTGTTCATTTTGTAGGTACAAGGTGATATAAGGGGAACATATCTTGGTAGCCTCGTATTATTGTGACTACAACATGGGAGACTATGATTGTAGTGAGGGATTTTATGGCTACCATGATGTTGTGGATTATGGGGGCTATGAATATAGCCATGATCAAGACATGGGCAGATTTGAGGGTTATGGTTTTGAGGGAGAAAATGAGGTGAATGAAGTGCCTAGTTCTTATGGTGAATATGGAGATGATGTAGGGCCTTATGATAGTTCTTATGGTGAAGTTGGGGCATATGAGGAGTCTTACACTTCCCATTTCGAACCCAGAATTGGTGTAAGGTACAACCCCTTCCTTCGCAAAGCTTATGAGAGCCATGGTGAGAGAGCACGTGTGGAGAATGAAGATTCATATTCTTCGTCCTAGGAGAAGTGTTCACTCCGAAAAGGTAAGCATTTATGAGGTACCGAGCTGCCTCCTTGTGCTAGATGATTGGCGCCATAAGAACTACATCATGCCACCGATGGTTGACTATTTAGGGTTGTTTCGAGAATCTTTACTTGTTCCATATTCCTTGGACGGGTATAAGGTTACCGAGAGAGTGAGGATTGTCTTCACCCAATTTGAATACTATGAGGAGGTGTGGTACGATATCTTTCCCTTGACACCAGGTCATGTATGCTTGGGTGCCGATTGGTTTGCCCAACATAGAGTTCCAAATGTGCTAAATTGGCCTAAGGTTATAGTGGACCATTGGGGAAATTATCTCTTTACCTCAATTATTCCCAAACCGCAAGGAGATGTGATCACTTAGTCCAAGCCAAATGATTATGAGAGACAAAAGATTGAGAGGAGTAAGGGAGTGGAAGGTGGTAATCCGAGAGGGTAAAAAGGAGAGGTTGTGTGGAGTGAAGTGAGTGAAGTGAGTGAGTGATACCATTCTCCACTCTCTATTTGCTTTTGATGATATGCATGCTATTGTAGAGAGTATATCTTGTAGTTTGGGTGAAGCCTATGGGGAAAGGGAGTATTGTCTAGACCCGTGTCTATGGCTACTCTTTCTATTTGACCCCGGTGCCAAATATAGAAATGGTGATGTTGGCGCACCCAACTTGTTGCTTGGTCTACATGACAAGCAAAGTGTCATTCTTGAAAACCCAAGAGCAAAAGTGTCATTGTTTCCTTGGGGTAATGTTTCTAAATGTGCATCCTTGCTTGACACAATTGTGCTTAAATTACAAGAATCTCAACTTGTGGATGCCAAGTTCTCTATTTGCTTGAAGGAAAGAATGTGGATGTGCTTAAATGCTTTGTCTTCACCCGTGTATGCCTTTATACTTGATTCTCTCCTATACTACCTCTTTGCCTATGATGACATCCATGCTAGTTTTGGATTTGTTTTATGTAGAGGTAGGAAATTTGTTGGTTTGTCCACTTGTATGAATGATAATGCTATATGGATCTTGTGGACATTAGAACCAATTGAGGCTCCACCCTTGGTATGGTCTCTTGCAGAGATAAAGAAGCAATTGTGTCTTATGGCTCCTAAGATGAATGTAGTTTTACCTTGTGGATTGGTTGATGCCATTAGTACCTTTGTAGTTTCCTTATCTCTTGGTGATTTAAGTAGCCAAATTCTTTGTGCATATTTTAATAAGTTTTTAATATTTAATTCAAAGGATCCTTGGTTATATTGCAAGTATAAGCAACCTTGGCATGTTGAGATGATTTATTGTGCTAACCCTAACCCTCATGCCATGAGGAGTTTGTATTCGTTTGTCCTTTCTTTGGTTTTGCAAGGTTTGGATTCGAGGTCGAATCCTTTTCAAGAAGGGGAGGATGATACAAGACAAATGGCCATCATAACTTTTGATGCCATCAATCGTGGCCAACACGTGGAGAATCTTATTTTGGACACCTTGAAGGCCGAGAGTATGCATGGGGAAGTCATTTTGGACACTTAATAAAGCAATTTCGTGGGTGAAAGGTTGCTTGGAGGCTTGCCTTGATGACTACCCGAGGCTCCAAAGGATTGCAAGGGTTGAAGTGTGAAGAAGGAGTCCTTACACTCCATGACCACCCCTTATTAAGGGTGTTTTGGTCTTTTTGTGCCTTTTCTTTACACTCCATAGGAGCCCCTTTTCATTAAGGGTAGTTTGGTCATTTGATGTAATAGTTATAAATAGACTTCATTAGTCTTATTTTCTAGTTAGTTTATTATTGGTATTTGAAAGACTTCTTCTTCTCTCTTTGAGAGTGTAGTGTAGGGCTTGGAAAGCCAAGTAGTGTAGGGATTGGAAAAGCCATTATTGATCCTTGTTTAGACACGGTGGTTGTAAGGCGGAGTTGATTCTCTTAGCGGTCACCGTAAGAGTTTGGTGTTGTTATTGCGGGTCTTAGGGGTCTTATCATTTGATACACAGTTTGGTTCCTATTTCTTGTAATCTCGTATGTCAAGCTATCTATCTTACTCTATTAACTTGTTGTTGTTGTGTTTGTGATCTTGAAGTCTAGTGAAGCCGTGTGGGGCTCTTTCGATTCACAAGCATTTGTTGTTCAACTTGCTGATTTTTGTGTTATTTTGTTCCTCTTGTTGCTGATTTCGTGGGAACTTTGTGTTGTGGGATTGATATTGTATCATTTGGTATCAAAGCAAGACCGGTTGTGTTCCAACACTACCCATCTTGGGCTTGCTCTCGGTCAACAACAAAAAAAAAAAAAAAAGAAAGGAGAAAATCTGTCCATTGTTGTCTTGGCCGAGAATGTTGTTATGTGTTTAGATCTAGGTGTTATTTTACTTGTTTAGTGTGTTTCTAGTGTTGGTTTCTTTCTCACCAACACTAAAGTGTCTAGATCTAAAAGTTGAGCTTAAAATATTGACCAATGTTGTGGTGACTTGAAAGGTGGACCGTAGGTTGTATGTTGTTGATGACAATTAGTGGTTTTGTGTTATGTGCTTGAAGAAGTTGATGTTGTGTTCTTGAAGGTTGTTGTGGTGTTCATCTTGTTCTTCATCTATTCTTACAACTTAAGACAACAAAAGTATAAAATAGATCCAAAAGGTTGTAAGACAAAAGTTATAAAGTTGTTGATGAGAAGACTTGCACACATCACTTTCTAGACTTGACAACCGCTTTTCCTTAAAACACGGAACCTTGTTTTGTGAGATTAGTATAGTCAAATCTTACCTTTTGAGTTTGAAAAGTAGAAAAAGAGTACAAGACTTTACCTTCCCTCCAAAACCATTGTCATCCATAACAAGTTGTGTGAGTATTGAAAATTTCAGATTTGAGACAAAAAAAAAAAAAAAAAAATCAACCAACCAAAGGCTGCCACGTCATCACTTCACCAAAATAGCTTAAGCTCAAATTTCAGATTCTAAGTTTCATTTCCTTGTTTCTTTAGTTTCATTTCTTGATTCTAGTACTAATTAACAACTAGTAATCACTACTAGATTGTGAGTTGGTTTTTGAATCCGTTTTCTTCGTGTTTTTCGTTCTTTGTGTGCTTTTCTCATTTTGATTCGTTGAACTTCTTTGATTCAAGTTCATAAGTAGATTTTTTGTTTTGTGTCTTGAGTCGATCAAACAATAATCTATTCCGGTCGCTAAGTAGTGATTGACACCTTATTAACTACCGGAGTATAAGCAACTTTCAATATTCGCCGCTCCAATTATGAGGATCACAAAGGTGAGTGTATACGAGTGTTGGTGAGGTGCTTTTACTACTAATCTTGTTTGTTCATTTTGTAGGTACAAGGTGATATAAGGGGAACATATCTTGGTAGCCTCGTATTATTGTGACTACAACATGGGAGACTATGATTGTAGTGAGGGATTTTATGGCTACCATGATGTTGTGGATTATGGGGGCTATGAATATAGCCATGATCAAGACATGGGCAGATTTGAGGGTTATGGTTTTGAGGGAGAAAATGAGGTGAATGAAGTGCCTAGTTCTTATGGTGAATATGGAGATGATGTAGGGCCTTATGATAGTTCTTATGGTGAAGTTGGGGCATATGAGGAGTCTTACACTTCCCATTTCGAACCCAGAATTGGTGTAAGGTACAACCCCTTCCTTCGCAAAGCTTATGAGAGCCATGGTGAGAGAGCACGTGTGGAGAATGAAGATTCATATTCTTCGTCCTAGGAGAAGTGTTCACTCCGAAAAGGTAAGCATTTATGAGGTACCGAGCTGCCTCTTTGTGCTAGATGATTGGCGCCATAAGAACTACATCATGCCACCGATGGTTGACTATTTAGGGTTGTTTCGAGAATCTTTACTTGTTCCATATTCCTTGGACGGGTATAAGGTTACCGAGAGAGTGAGGATTGTCTTCACCCAATTTGAATACTATGAGGAGGTGTGGTACGATATCTTTCCCTTGACACCAGGTCATGTATGCTTGGGTGCCGATTGGTTTGCCCAACATAGAGTTCCAAATGTGCTAAATTGGCCTAAGGTTATAGTGGACCATTGGGGAAATTATCTCTTTACCTCAATTATTCCCAAACCGTAAGGAGATGTGATCACTTACTCCAAGCCAAATGATTATGAGAGACAAAAGATTGAGAGGAGTAAGGGAGTGGAAGGTGGTAATCCGAGAGGGTAAAAAGGAGAGGTTGTGTGGAGTGAAGTGAGTGAAGTGAGTGAGTGATACCATTCTCCACTCTCTATTTGCTTTTGATGATATGCATGCTATTGTAGAGAGTATATCTTGTAGTTTGGGTGAAGCCTATGGGGAAAGGGAGTATTGTCTAGACCCGTGTCTATGGCTACTCTTTCTATTTGACCCCGGTGCCAAATATAGAAATGGTGATGTTGGCGCACCCAACTTGTTGCTTGGTCTACATGACTAGCAAAGTGTCATTCTTGAAAACCCAAGAGCAAAAGTGTCATTGTTTCCTTGGGGTAATGTTTCTAAATGTGCATCCTTGCTTGACACAATTGTGCTTAAATTACAAGAATCTCAACTTGTGGATGCCAAGTTCTCTATTTGCTTGAAGGAAAGAATGTGGATGTGCTTAAATGCTTTGTCTTCACCCGTGTATGCCTTTATACTTGATTCTCTCCTATACTACCTCTTTGCCTATGATGACATCCATGCTAGTTTTGGATTTGTTTTATGTAGAGGTAGGAAATTTGTTGGTTTGTCCACTTGTATGAATGATAATGCTATATGGATCTTGTGGACATTAGAACCAATTGAGGCTCCACCCTTGGTATGGTCTCTTGCAGAGATAAAGAAGCAATTGTGTCTTATGGCTCCTAAGATGAATGTAGTTTTACCTTGTGGATTGGTTGATGCCATTAGTACCTTTGTAGTTTCCTTATCTCTTGGTGATTTAAGTAGCCAAATTCTTTGTGCATATTTTAATAAGTTTTTAATATTTAATTCAAAGGATCCTTGGTTATATTGCAAGTATAAGCAACCTTGGCATGTTGAGATGATTTATTGTGCTAACCCTAACCCTCATGCCATGAGGAGTTTGTATTCGTTTGTCCTTTCTTTGGTTTTGCAAGGTTTGGATTCGAGGTCGAATCCTTTTCAAGAAGGGGAGGATGATACAAGACAAATGGCCATCATAACTTTTGATGCCATCAATCGTGGCCAACACGTGGAGAATCTTATTTTGGACACCTTGAAGGCCGAGAGTATGCATGGGGAAGTCATTTTGGACACTTAATAAAGCAATTTCGTGGGTGGAAGGTTGCTTGGAGGCTTGCCTTGATGACTACCCGAGGCTCCAAAGGATTGCAAGGGTTGAAGTGTGAAGAAGGAGTCCTTACACTCCATGACCACCCCTTATTAAGGGTGTTTTGGTCTTTTTGTGCCTTTTCTTTACACTCCATAGGAGCCCCTTTTCATTAAGGGTAGTTTGGTCATTTGATGTAATAGTTATAAATAGACTTCATTAGTCTTATTTTCTAGTTAGTTTATTATTGGTATTTGAAAGACTTCTTCTTCTCTCTTTGAGAGTGTAGTGTAGGGCTTGGAAAGCCAAGTAGTGTAGGGATTGGAAAAGCCATTATTGATCCTTGTTTAGACACGGTGGTTGTAAGGCGGAGTTGATTCTCTTAGCGGTCACCGTAAGAGTTTGGTGTTGTTATTGCGGGTCTTAGGGGTCTTATCGTTTGATACACAGTTTGGTTCCTATTTCTTGTAATCTCGTATGTCAAGCTATCTATCTTACTCTATTATCTTGTTGTTGTTGTGTTTGTGATCTTGAAGTCTAGTGAAGCCGTGTGGGGCTCTTTCGATTCACAAGCATTTGTTGTTCAACTTGCTGATTTTTGTGTTATTTTGTTCCTCTTGTTGCTGATTTCGTGGGAACTTTGTGTTGTGGGATTGATATTGTATCATTTGGTATCAAAGCAAGACCGGTTGTGTTCCAACACTACCCATCTTGGGCTTGCTCTCGGTCAACAACAAAAAAAAAAAAAAAAGAAAGGAGAAAATCTGTCCATTGTTGTCTTGGCCGAGAATGTTGTTATGTGTTTAGATCTAGGTGTTATTTTACTTGTTTAGTGTGTTTCTAGTGTTGGTTTCTTTCTCACCAACACTAAAGTGTCTAGATCTAAAAGTTGAGCTTAAAATATTGACCAATGTTGTGGTGACTTGAAAGGTGGACCGTAGGTTGTATGTTGTTGATGACAATTAGTGGTTTTGTGTTATGTGCTTGAAGAAGTTGATGTTGTGTTCTTGAAGGTTGTTGTGGTGTTCATCTTGTTCTTCATCTATTCTTACAACTTAAGACAACAAAAGTATAAAATAGATCCAAAAGGTTGTAAGACAAAAGTTATAAAGTTGTTGATGAGAAGACTTGCACACATCACTTTCTAGACTTGACAACCGCTTTTCCTTAAAACACGGAACCTTGTTTTGTGGGATTAGTATAGTCAAATCTTACCTTTTGAGTTTGAAAAGTAGAAAAAGAGTACAAGACTTTACCTTCCCTCCAAAACCATTGGCATCCATAACAAGTTGTGTGAGTATTGAAAATTTCAGATTTGAGACAAAAAAAAAAATAAAAAAATCAACCAACCAAAGGCTGCCACGTCATCACTTCACCAAAATAGCTTAAGCTCAAATTTCAGATTCTAAGTTTCATTTCCTTGTTTCTTTAGTTTCATTTCTTGATTCTAGTACTAATTAACAACTAGTAATCACTACTAGATTGTGAGTTGGTTTTTGAATCCGTTTTCTTCGTGTTTTTCATTCTTTGTGTGCTTTTCTCATTTTGATTCATTGAACTTCTTTGATTCAAGTTCATAAGTAGATTTTTTGTTTTGTGTCTTGAGTCGATCAAACAATAATCTATTCCGGTCGCTAAGTAGTGATTGACACCTTATTAACTACCGGAGTATAAGCAACTTTCAATATTCGCCGCTCCAATTATGAGGATCACAAAGGTGAGTGTATACGAGTGTTGGTGAGGTGCTTTTACTACTAATCTTGTTTGTTCATTTTGTAGGTACAAGGTGATATAAGGGGAACATATCTTGGTAGCCTCGTATTATTGTGACTACAACATGGGAGACTATGATTGTAGTGAGGGATTTTATGGCTACCATGATGTTGTGGATTATGGGGGCTATGAATATAGCCATGATCAAGACATGGGCAGATTTGAGGGTTATGGTTTTGAGGGAGAAAATGAGGTGAATGAAGTGCCTAGTTCTTATGGTGAATATGGAGATGATGTAGGGCCTTATGATAGTTCTTATGGTGAAGTTGGGGCATATGAGGAGTCTTACACTTCCCATTTCGAACCCAGAATTGGTGTAAGGTACAACCCCTTCCTTCGCAAAGCTTATGAGAGCCATGGTGAGAGAGCACGTGTGGAGAATGAAGATTCATATTCTTCACCTTGTAGTACAACTTATCAAGGTCGAAGCGGTGTGAATGGGTATACTAGCTATAGTGTAGGTTGTCCTATTAGAAGAAGAGAGAGTACATCTCCAAGGCCGAGGGGTACTCATGTGCCCTTGGGTAGTCCTAAACTCTACAATGTTGGTCCTAGGAGAAGTGTTCACTCCGAAAAGGTAAGCATTTATGAGGTACCGAGCTGCCTCCTTGTGCTAGATGATTGGCGCCATAAGAACTACATCATGCCACCGATGGTTGACTATTTAGGGTTGTTTCGAGAATCTTTACTTGTTCCATATTCCTTGGATGGGTATAAGGTTACCGAGAGAGTGAGGATTGTCTTCACCCAATTTGAATACTATGAGGAGGTGTGGTGCGATATCTTTCCCTTGACACCAGGTCATGTATGCTTGGGTGCCGATTGGTTTGCCCAACATAGAGTTCCAAATGTGCTAAATTGGCCTAAGGTTATAGTGGACCATTGGGGAAATTATCTCTTTACCTCAATTATTCCCAAACCGCAAGGAGATGTGATCACTTACTCCAAGCCAAATGATTATGAGAGACAAAAGATTGAGAGGAGTAAGGGAGTGGAAGGTGGTAATCTGAGAGGGTAAAAAGGAGAGGTTGTGTGGAGTGAAGTGAGTGAAGTGAGTGAGTGATACCATTCTCCACTCTCTATTTGCTTTTGATGATATGCATGCTATTGTAGAGAGTATATCTTGTAGTTTGGGTGAAGCCTATGGGGAAAGGGAGTATTGTCTAGACCCGTGTCTATGGCTACTCTTTCTATTTGACCCCGGTGCCAAATATAGAAATGGTGATGTTGGCGCACCCAACTTGTTGCTTGGTCTACATGACAAGCAAAGTGTCATTCTTGAAAACCCAAGAGCAAAAGTGTCATTGTTTCCTTGGGGTAATGTTTCTAAATGTGCATCCTTGCTTGACACAATTGTGCTTAAATTACAAGAATCTCAACTTGTGGATGCCAAGTTCTCTATTTGCTTGAAGGAAAGAATGTGGATGTGCTTAAATGCTTTGTCTTCACCCGTGTATGCCTTTATACTTGATTCTCTCCTATACTACCTCTTTGCCTATGATGACATCCATGCTAGTTTTGGATTTGTTTTATGTAGAGGTAGGAAATTTGTTGGTTTGTCCACTTGTATGAATGATAATGCTATATGGATCTTGTGGACATTAGAACCAATTGAGGCTCTACCCTTGGTATGGTCTCTTGCAGAGATAAAGAAGCAATTGTGTCTTATGGCTCCTAAGATGAATGTAGTTTTACCTTGTGGATTGGTTGATGCCATTAGTACCTTTGTAGTTTCCTTATCTCTTGGTGATTTAAGTAGCCAAATTCTTTGTGCATATTTTAATAAGTTTTTAATATTTAATTCAAAGGATCCTTGGTTATATTGCAAGTATAAGCAACCTTGGCATGTTGAGATGATTTATTGTGCTAACCCTAACCCTCATGCCATGAGGAGTTTGTATTCGTTTGTCCTTTCTTTGGTTTTGCAAGGTTTGGATTCGAGGTCGAATCCTTTTCAAGAAGGGGAGGATGATACAAGACAAATGGCCATCATAACTTTTGATGCCATCAATCGTGGCCAACACGTGGAGAATCTTATTTTGGACACCTTGAAGGCCGAGAGTATGCATGGGGAAGTCATTTTGGACACTTATTAAAGCAATTTCGTGGGTGGAAGGTTGCTTGGAGGCTTGCCTTGATGACTACCCGAGGCTCCAAAGGATTGCAAGGGTTGAAGTGTGAAGAAGGAGTCCTTACACTCCATGACCACCCCTTATTAAGGGTGTTTTGGTCTTTTTGTGCCTTTTCTTTACACTCCATAGGAGCCCCTTTTCATTAAGGATAGTTTGGTCATTTGATGTAATAGTTATAAATAGACTTCATTAGTCTTATTTTCTAGTTAGTTTATTATTGGTATTTGAAAGACTTCTTCTTCTCTCTTTGAGAGTGTAGTGTAGGGCTTGGAAAGCCAAGTAGTGTAGGGATTGGAAAAGCCATTATTGATCCTTGTTTAGACACGGTGGTTGTAAGGCGGAGTTGATTCTCTTAGCGGTCACCGTAAGAGTTTGGTGTTGTTATTGCGGGTCTTAGGGGTCTTATCGTTTGATACACAGTTTGGTTCCTATTTCTTGTAATCTCGTATGTCAAGCTATCTATCTTACTCTATTATCTTGTTGTTGTTGTGTTTGTGATCTTGAAGTCTAGTGAAGCCGTGTGGGGCTCTTTCGATTCACAAGCATTTGTTGATCAACTTGCTGATTTTTGTGTTATTTTGTTCCTCTTGTTGCTGATTTCGTGGGAACTTTGTGTTGTGGGATTGATATTGTATCATTTGGTATCAAAGCAAGACCGGTTGTGTTCCAACACTACCCATCTTGGGCTTGCTCTCGGTCAACAACAAAAAAAAAAAAAAGAAAGGAGAAAATCTGTCCATTGTTGTCTTGGCCGAGAATGTTGTTATGTGTTTAGATCTAGGTGTTATTTTACTTGTTTAGTGTGTTTCTAGTGTTGGTTTCTTTCTCACCAACACTAAAGTGTCTAGATCTAAAAGTTGAGCTTAAAATATTGACCAATGTTGTGGTGACTTGAAAGGTGGACCGTAGGTTGTATGTTGTTGATGACAATTAGTGGTTTTGTGTTATGTGCTTGAAGAAGTTGATGTTGTGTTCTTGAAGGTTGTTGTGGTGTTCATCTTGTTCTTCATCTATTCTTACAACTTAAGACAACAAAAGTATAAAATAGATCCAAAAGGTTGTAAGACAAAAGTTATAAAGTTGTTGATGAGAAGACTTGCACACATCACTTTCTAGACTTGACAACCGCTTTTCCTTAAAACACGGAACCTTGTTTTGTGGGATTAGTATAGTCAAATCTTACCTTTTGAGTTTGAAAAGTAGAAAAAGAGTACAAGACTTTACCTTCCCTCCAAAACCATTGTCATCCATAACAAGTTGTGTGAGTATTGAAAATTTCAGATTTGAGACAAAAAAAAAAATAAAAAAATCAACCAACCAAAGGCTGCCACGTCATCACTTCACCAAAATAGCTTAAGCTCAAATTTCAGATTCTAAGTTTCATTTCCTTGTTTCTTTAGTTTCATTTCTTGATTCTAGTACTAATTAACAACTAGTAATCACTACTAGATTGTGAGTTGGTTTTTGAATCCGTTTTCTTCGTGTTTTTCGTTCTTTGTGTGCTTTTCTCATTTTGATTCGTTGAACTTCTTTGATTCAAGTTCATAAGTAGATTTTTTGTTTTGTGTCTTGAGTCGATCAAACAATAATCTATTCCGGTCGCTAAGTAGTGATTGACACCTTATTAACTACCGGAGTATAAGCAACTTTCAATATTCGCCGCTCTAATTATGAGGATCACAAAGGTGAGTGTATACGAGTGTTGGTGAGGTGCTTTTACTACTAATCTTGTTTGTTCATTTTGTAGGTACAAGGTGATATAAGGGGAACATATCTTGGTAGCCTCGTATTATTGTGACTACAACATGGGAGACTATGATTGTAGTGAGGGATTTTATGGCTACCATGATGTTGTGGATTATGGGGGCTATGAATATAGCCATGATCAAGACATGGGCAGATTTGAGGGTTATGGTTTTGAGGGAGAAAATGAGGTGAATGAAGTGCCTAGTTCTTATGGTGAATATGGAGATGATGTAGGGCCTTATGATAGTTCTTATGGTGAAGTTGGGGCATATGAGGAGTCTTACACTTCCCATTTCGAACCCAGAATTGGTGTAAGGTACAACCCCTTCCTTCGCAAAGCTTATGAGAGCCATGGTGAGAGAGCACGTGTGGAGAATGAAGATTCATATTCTTTACCTTGTAGTACAACTTATCAAGGTCGAAGTGGTGTGAATGGGTATACTAGCTATAGTGTAGGTTGTCCTATTAGAAGAAGAGAGAGTACATCTCCAAGGCCGAGGGGTACTCATGTGCCCTTGGGTAGTCCTAAACTCTACAATGTTGGTCCTAGGAGAAGTGTTCACTCCGAAAAGGTAAGCATTTATGAGGTACCGAGCTGCCTCCTTGTGCTAGATGATTGGCGCCATAAGAACTACATCATGCCACCGATGGTTGACTATTTAGGTTTGTTTCGAGAATCTTTACTTGTTCCATATTCCTTGGACGGGTATAAGGTTACCGAGAGAGTGAGGATTGTCTTCACCCAATTTGAATACTATGAGGAGGTGTGGTGCGATATCTTTCCCTTGACACCAGGTCATGTATGCTTGGGTGCCGATTGGTTTGCCCAACATAGAGTTCCAAATGTGCTAAATTGGCCTAAGGTTATAGTGGACCATTGGGGAAATTATCTCTTTACCTCAATTATTCCCAAACCGCAAGGAGATGTGATCACTTACTCCAAGCCAAATGATTATGAGAGACAAAAGATTGAGAGGAGTAAGGGAGTGGAAGGTGGTAATCCGAGAGGGTAAAAAGGAGAGGTTGTGTGGAGTGAAGTGAGTGAAGTGAGTGAGTGATACCATTCTCCACTCTCTATTTGCTTTTGATGATATGCATGCTATTGTAGAGAGTATATCTTGTAGTTTGGGTGAAGCCTATGGGGAAAGGGAGTATTGTCTAGACCCGTGTCTATGGCTACTCTTTCTATTTGACCCCGGTGCCAAATATAGAAATGGTGATGTTGGCGCACCCAACTTGTTGCTTGGTCTACATGACAAGCAAAGTGTCATTCTTGAAAACCCAAGAGCAAAAGTGTCATTGTTTCCTTGGGGTAATGTTTCTAAATGTGCATCCTTGCTTGACACAATTGTGCTTAAATTACAAGAATCTCAACTTGTGGATGCCAAGTTCTCTATTTGCTTGAAGGAAAGAATGTGGATGTGCTTAAATGCTTTGTCTTCACCCGTGTATGCCTTTATACTTGATTCTCTCCTATACTACCTCTTTGCCTATGATGACATCCATGCTAGTTTTGGATTTGTTTTATGTAGAGGTAGGAAATTTGTTGGTTTGTCCACTTGTATGAATGATAATGCTATATGGATCTTGTGGACATTAGAACCAATTGAGGCTCTACCCCTTGGTATGGTCTCTTGCAGAGATAAAGAAGCAATTGTGTCTTATGGCTCCTAAGATGAATGTAGTTTTACCTTGTGGATTGGTTGATGCCATTAGTACCTTTGTAGTTTCCTTATCTCTTGGTGATTTAAGTAGCCAAATTCTTTGTGCATATTTTAATAAGTTTTTAATATTTAATTCAAAGGATCCTTGGTTATATTGCAAGTATAAGCAACCTTGGCATGTTGAGATGATTTATTGTGCTAACCCTAACCCTCATGCCATGAGGAGTTTGTATTCGTTTGTCCTTTCTTTGGTTTTGCAAGGTTTGGATTCGAGGTCGAATCCTTTTCAAGAAGGGGAGGATGATACAAGACAAATGGCCATCATAACTTTTGATGCCATCAATCGTGGCCAACACGTGGAGAATCTTATTTTGGACACCTTGAAGGCCGAGAGTATGCATGGGGAAGTCATTTTGGACACTTATTAAAGCAATTTCGTGGGTGGAAGGTTGCTTGGAGGCTTGCCTTGATGACTACCCGAGGCTCCAAAGGATTGCAAGGGTTGAAGTGTGAAGAAGGAGTCCTTACACTCCATGACCACCCCTTATTAAGGGTGTTTTGGTCTTTTTGTGCCTTTTCTTTACACTCCATAGGAGCCCCTTTTCATTAAGGGTAGTTTGGTCATTTGATGTAATAGTTATAAATAGACTTCATTAGTCTTATTTTCTAGTTAGTTTATTATTGGTATTTGAAAGACTTCTTCTTCTCTCTTTGAGAGTGTAGTGTAGGGCTTGGAAAGCCAAGTAGTGTAGGGATTGGAAAAGCCATTATTGATCCTTATTTAGACACGGTGGTTGTAAGGCGGAGTTGATTCTCTTAGCGGTCACCGTAAGAGTTTGGTGTTGTTATTGCGGGTCTTAGGGGTCTTATCGTTTGATACACAGTTTGGTTCCTATTTCTTGTAATCTCGTATGTCAAGCTATCTATCTTACTCTATTATCTTGTTGTTGTTGTGTTTGTGATCTTGAAGTCTAGTGAAGCCGTGTGGGGCTCTTTCGATTCACAAGCATTTGTTGTTCAACTTGCTGATTTTTGTGTTATTTTGTTCCTCTTGTTGCTGATTTCGTGGGAACTTTGTGTTGTGGGATTGATATTGTATCATTTGGTATCAAAGCAAGACCGGTTGTGTTCCAACACTACCCATCTTGGGCTTGCTCTCGGTCAACAACAAAAAAAAAAAAAAAGAAAGGAGAAAATCTGTCCATTGTTGTCTTGGCCGAGAATGTTGTTATGTGTTTAGATCTAGGTGTTATTTTACTTGTTTAGTGTGTTTCTAGTGTTGGTTTCTTTCTCACCAACACTAAAGTGTCTAGATCTAAAAGTTGAGCTTAAAATATTGACCAATGTTGTGGTGACTTGAAAGGTGGACCGTAGGTTGTATGTTGTTGATGACAATTAGTGGTTTTGTGTTATGTGCTTGAAGAAGTTGATGTTGTGTTCTTGAAGGTTGTTGTGGTGTTCATCTTGTTCTTCATCTATTCTTACAACTTAAGACAACAAAAGTATAAAATAGATCCAAAAGGTTGTAAGACAAAAGTTATAAAGTTGTTGATGAGAAGACTTGCACACATCACTTTCTAGACTTGACAACCGCTTTTCCTTAAAACACGGAACCTTGTTTTGTGGGATTAGTATAGTCAAATCTTACCTTTTGAGTTTGAAAAGTAGAAAAAGAGTACAAGACTTTACCTTCCCTCCAAAACCATTGTCATCCATAACAAGTTGTGTGAGTATTGAAAATTTCAGATTTGAGACAAAAAAAAAAATAAAAAAATCAACCAACCAAAGGCTGCCACGTCATCACTTCACCAAAATAGCTTAAGCTCAAATTTCAGATTCTAAGTTTCATTTCCTTGTTTCTTTAGTTTCATTTCTTGATTCTAGTACTAATTAACAACTAGTAATCACTACTAGATTGTGAGTTGGTTTTTGAATCCGTTTTCTTCGTGTTTTTCGTTCTTTGTGTGCTTTTCTCATTTTGATTCGTTGAACTTCTTTGATTCAAGTTCATAAGTAGATTTTTTGTTTTGTGTCTTGAGTCGATCAAACAATAATCTATTCCGGTCGCTAAGTAGTGATTGACACCTTATTAACTACCGGAGTATAAGCAACTTTCAATATTCGCCGCTCTAATTATGAGGATCACAAAGGTGAGTGTATACGAGTGTTGGTGAGGTGCTTTTACTACTAATCTTGTTTGTTCATTTTGTAGGTACAAGGTGATATAAGGGGAACATATCTTGGTAGCCTCGTATTATTGTGACTACAACATGGGAGACTATGATTGTAGTGAGGGATTTTATGGCTACCATGATGTTGTGGATTATGGGGGCTATGAATATAGCCATGATCAAGACATGGGCAGATTTGAGGGTTATGGTTTTGAGGGAGAAAATGAGGTGAATGAAGTGCCTAGTTCTTATGGTGAATATGGAGATGATGTAGGGCCTTATGATAGTTCTTATGGTGAAGTTGGGGCATATGAGGAGTCTTACACTTCCCATTTCGAACCCAGAATTGGTGTAAGGTACAACCCCTTCCTTCGCAAAGCTTATGAGAGCCATGGTGAGAGAGCACGTGTGGAGAATGAAGATTCATATTCTTCACCTTGTAGTACAACTTATCAAGGTCGAAGCGGTGTGAATGGGTATACTAGCTATAGTGTAGGTTGTCCTATTAGAAGAAGAGAGAGTACATCTCCAAGGCCGAGGGGTACTCATGTGCCCTTGGGTAGTCCTAAACTCTACAATGTTGGTCCTAGGAGAAGTGTTCACTCCGAAAAGGTAAGCATTTATGAGGTACCGAGCTGCCTCCTTGTGCTAGATGATTGGCGCCATAAGAACTACATCATGCCACCGATGGTTGACTATTTAGGTTTGTTTCGAGAATCTTTACTTGTTCCATATTCCTTGGACGGGTATAAGGTTACCGAGAGAGTGAGGATTGTCTTCACCCAATTTGAATACTATGAGGAGGTGTGGTGCGATATCTTTCCCTTGACACCAGGTCATGTATGCTTGGGTGCCGATTGGTTTGCCCAACATAGAGTTCCAAATGTGCTAAATTGGCCTAAGGTTATAGTGGACCATTGGGGAAATTATCTCTTTACCTCAATTATTCCCAAACCGCAAGGAGATGTGATCACTTACTCCAAGCCAAATGATTATGAGAGACAAAAGATTGAGAGGAGTAAGGGAGTGGAAGGTGGTAATCCGAGAGGTTAAAAAGGAGAGGTTGTGTGGAGTGAAGTGAGTGAAGTGAGTGAGTGATACCATTCTCCACTCTCTATTTGCTTTTGATGATATGCATGCTATTGTAGAGAGTATATCTTGTAGTTTGGGTGAAGCCTATGGGGAAAGGGAGTATTGTCTAGACCCGTGTCTATGGCTACTCTTTCTATTTGACCCCGGTGCCAAATATAGAAATGGTGATGTTGGCGCACCCAACTTGTTGCTTGGTCTACATGACAAGCAAAGTGTCATTCTTGAAAACCCAAGAGCAAAAGTGTCATTGTTTCCTTGGGGTAATGTTTCTAAATGTGCATCCTTGCTTGACACAATTGTGCTTAAATTACAAGAATCTCAACTTGTGGATGCCAAGTTCTCTATTTGCTTGAAGGAAAGAATGTGGATGTGCTTAAATGCTTTGTCTTCACCCGTGTATGCCTTTATACTTGATTCTCTCCTATACTACCTCTTTGCCTATGATGACATCCATGCTAGTTTTGGATTTGTTTTATGTAGAGGTAGGAAATTTGTTGGTTTGTCCACTTGTATGAATGATAATGCTATATGGATCTTGTGGACATTAGAACCAATTGAGGCTCTACCCCTTGGTATGGTCTCTTGCAGAGATAAAGAAGCAATTGTGTCTTATGGCTCCTAAGATGAATGTAGTTTTACCTTGTGGATTGGTTGATGCCATTAGTACCTTTGTAGTTTCCTTATCTCTTGGTGATTTAAGTAGCCAAATTCTTTGTGCATATTTTAATAAGTTTTTAATATTTAATTCAAAGGATCCTTGGTTATATTGCAAGTATAAGCAACCTTGGCATGTTGAGATGATTTATTGTGCTAACCCTAACCCTCATGCCATGAGGAGTTTGTATTCGTTTGTCCTTTCTTTGGTTTTGCAAGGTTTGGATTCAAGGTCGAATCCTTTTCAAGAAGGGGAGGATGATACAAGACAAATGGCCATCATAACTTTTGATGCCATCAATCGTGGCCAACACGTGGAGAATCTTATTTTGGACACCTTGAAGGCCGAGAGTATGCATGGGGAAGTCATTTTGGACACTTATTAAAGCAATTTCGTGGGTGGAAGGTTGCTTGGAGGCTTGCCTTGATGACTACCCGAGGCTCCAAAGGATTGCAAGGGTTGAAGTGTGAAGAAGGAGTCCTTACACTCCATGACCACCCCTTATTAAGGGTGTTTTGGTCTTTTTGTGCCTTTTCTTTACACTCCATAGGAGCCCCTTTTCATTAAGGGTAGTTTGGTCATTTGATGTAATAGTTATAAATAGACTTCATTAGTCTTATTTTCTAGTTAGTTTATTATTGGTATTTGAAAGACTTCTTCTTCTCTCTTTGAGAGTGTAGTGTAGGGCTTGGAAAGCCAAGTAGTGTAGGGATTGGAAAAGACATTATTGATCCTTGTTTAGACACGGTGGTTGTAAGGCGGAGTTGATTCTCTTAGCGGTCACCGTAAGAGTTTGGTGTTGTTATTGCGGGTCTTAGGGGTCTTATCGTTTGATACACAGTTTGGTTCCTATTTCTTGTAATCTCGTATGTCAAGCTATCTATCTTACTCTATTATCTTGTTGTTGTTGTGTTTGTGATCTTGAAGTCTAGTGAAGCCGTGTGGGGCTCTTTCGATTCACAAGCATTTGTTGTTCAACTTGCTGATTTTTGTGTTATTTTGTTCCTCTTGTTGCTGATTTCGTGGAAACTTTGTGTTGTGGGATTGATATTGTATCATTTGGTATCAAAGCAAGACCGGTTGTGTTCCAACACTACCCATCTTGGGCTTGCTCTCGGTCAACAACAACAAAAAAAAAAAAGAAAGGAGAAAATCTGTCCATTGTTGTCTTGGCCGAGAATGTTGTTATGTGTTTAGATCTAGGTGTTATTTTACTTGTTTAGTGTGTTTCTAGTGTTGGTTTCTTTCTCACCAACACTAAAGTGTCTAGATCTAAAAGTTGAGCTTAAAATATTGACCAATGTTGTGGTGACTTGAAAGGTGGACCGTAGGTTGTATGTTGTTGATGACAATTAGTGGTTTTGTGTTATGTGCTTGAAGAAGTTGATGTTGTGTTCTTGAAGGTTGTTGTGGTGTTCATCTTGTTCTTCATCTATTCTTACAACTTAAGACAACAAAAGTATAAAATAGATCCAAAAGGTTGTAAGACAAAAGTTATAAAGTTGTTGATGAGAAGACTTGCACACATCACTTTCTAGACTTGACAACCGCTTTTCCTTAAAACACGGAACCTTGTTTTGTGGGATTAGTATAGTCAAATCTTACCTTTTGAGTTTGAAAAGTAGAAAAAGAGTACAAGACTTTACCTTCCCTCCAAAACCATTGTCATCCATAACAAGTTGTGTGAGTATTGAAAATTTCAGATTTGAGACAAAAAAAAAAATAAAAAAATCAACCAACCAAAGGCTGCCACATCATCACTTCACCAAAATAGCTTAAGCTCAAATTTCAGATTCTAAGTTTCATTTCCTTGTTTCTTTAGTTTCATTTCTTGATTCTAGTACTAATTAACAACTAGTAATCACTACTAGATTGTGAGTTGGTTTTTGAATCCGTTTTCTTCGTGTTTTTCGTTCTTTGTGTGCTTTTCTCATTTTGATTCGTTGAACTTCTTTGATTCAAGTTCATAAGTAGATTTTTTGTTTTGTGTCTTGAGTCGATCAAACAATAATCTATTCCGGTCGCTAAGTAGTGATTGACACCTTATTAACTACCGGAGTATAAGCAACTTTCAATATTCGCCGCTCCAATTATGAGGATCACAAAGGTGAGTGTATACGAGTGTTGGTGAGGTGCTTTTACTACTAATCTTGTTTGTTCATTTTGTAGGTACAAGGTGATATAAGGGGAACATATCTTGGTAGCCTCGTATTATTGTGACTACAACATGGGAGACTATGATTGTAGTGAGGGATTTTATGGCTACCATGATGTTGTGGATTATGGGGGCTATGAATATAGCCATGATCAAGACATGGGCAGATTTGAGGGTTATGGTTTTGAGGGAGAAAATGAGGTGAATGAAGTGCCTAGTTCTTATGGTGAATATGGAGATGATGTAGGGCCTTATGATAGTTCTTATGGTGAAGTTGGGGCATATGAGGAGTCTTACACTTCCCATTTCGAACCCAGAATTGGTGTAAGGTACAACCCCTTCCTTCGCAAAGCTTATGAGAGCCATGGTGAGAGAGCACGTGTGGAGAATGAAGATTCATATTCTTCACCTTGTAGTACAACTTATCAAGGTCGAAGCGGTGTGAATGGGTATACTAGCTATAGTGTAGGTTGTCCTATTAGAAGAAGAGAGAGTACATCTCCAAGGCCGAGGGGTACTCATGTGCCCTTGGGTAGTCCTAAACTCTACAATGTTGGTCCTAGGAGAAGTGTTCACTCCGAAAAGGTAAGCATTTATGAGGTACCGAGCTGCCTCCTTGTGCTAGATGATTGGCGCCATAAGAACTACATCATGCCACCGATGGTTGACTATTTAGGGTTGTTTCGAGAATCTTTACTTGTTCCATATTCCTTGGACGGGTATAAGGTTACCGAGAGAGTGAGGATTGTCTTCACCCAATTTGAATACTATGAGGAGGTGTGGTGCGATATCTTTCCCTTGACACCAGGTCATGTATGCTTGGGTGCCGATTGGTTTGCCCAACATAGAGTTCCAAATGTGCTAAATTGGCCTAAGGTTATAGTGGACCATTGGGGAAATTATCTCTTTACCTCAATTATTCCCAAACCGCAAGGAGATGTGATCACTTACTCCAAGCCAAATGATTATGAGAGACAAAAGATTGAGAGGAGTAAGGGAGTGGAAGGTGGTAATCCGAGAGGGTAAAAAGGAGAGGTTGTGTGGAGTGAAGTGAGTGAAGTGAGTGAGTGATACCATTCTCCACTCTCTATTTGCTTTTGATGATATGCATGCTATTGTAGAGAGTATATCTTGTAGTTTGGGTGAAGCCTATGGGGAAAGGGAGTATTGTCTAGACCCGTGTCTATGGCTACTCTTTCTATTTGACCCCGGTGCCAAATATAGAAATGGTGATGTTGGCGCACCCAACTTGTTGCTTGGTCTACATGACAAGCAAAGTGTCATTCTTGAAAACCCAAGAGCAAAAGTGTCATTGTTTCCTTGGGGTAATGTTTCTAAATGTGCATCCTTGCTTGACACAATTGTGCTTAAATTACAAGAATCTCAACTTGTGGATGCCAAGTTCTCTATTTGCTTGAAGGAAAGAATGTGGATGTGCTTAAATGCTTTGTCTTCACCCGTGTATGCCTTTATACTTGATTCTCTCCTATACTACCTCTTTGCCTATGATGACATCCATGCTAGTTTTGGATTTGTTTTATGTAGAGGTAGGAAATTTGTTGGTTTGTCCACTTGTATGAATGATAATGTTATATGGATCTTGTGGACATTAGAACCAATTGAGGCTCCACCCTTGGTATGGTCTCTTGCAGAGATAAAGAAGCAATTGTGTCTTATGGCTCCTAAGATGAATGTAGTTTTACCTTGTGGATTGGTTGATGCCATTAGTACCTTTGTAGTTTCCTTATCTCTTGGTGATTTAAGTAGCCAAATTCTTTGTGCATATTTTAATAAGTTTTTAATATTTAATTCAAAGGATCCTTGGTTATATTGCAAGTATAAGCAACCTTGGCATGTTGAGATGATTTATTGTGCTAACCCTAACCCTCATGCCATGAGGAGTTTGTATTCGTTTGTCCTTTCTTTGGTTTTGCAAGGTTTGGATTCGAGGTCGAATCCTTTTCAAGAAGGGGAGGATGATACAAGACAAATGGCCATCATAACTTTTGATGCCATCAATCGTGGCCAACACGTGGAGAATCTTATTTTGGACACCTTGAAGGCCGAGAGTATGCATGGGGAAGTCATTTTGGACACTTAATAAAGCAATTTCGTGGGTGGAAGGTTGCTTGGAGGCTTGCCTTGATGACTACCCGAGGCTCCAAAGGATTGCAAGGGTTGAAGTGTGAAGAAGGAGTCCTTACACTCCATGACCACCCCTTATTAAGGGTGTTTTGGTCTTTTTGTGCCTTTTCTTTACACTCCATAGGAGCCCCTTTTCATTAAGGGTAGTTTGGTCATTTGATGTAATAGTTATAAATAGACTTCATTAGTCTTATTTTCTAGTTAGTTTATTATTGGTATTTGAAAGACTTCTTCTTCTCTCTTTGAGAGTGTAGTGTAGGGCTTGGAAAGCCAAGTAGTGTAGGGATTGGAAAAGACATTATTGATCCTTGTTTAGACACGGTGGTTGTAAGGCGGAGTTGATTCTCTTAGCGGTCACCATAAGAGTTTGGTGTTGTTATTGCGGGTCTTAGGGGTCTTATCGTTTGATACACTGTTTGGTTCCTATTTCTTGTAATATCGTATGTCAAGCTATCTATCTTACTCTATTATCTTGTTGTTGTTGTGTTTGTGATCTTAAAGTCTAGTGAAGCCGTGTAGGACTCTTTCGATTCACTAGCATTTGTTGTTCAACTTGCTGATTTTTGTGTTATTTTGTTCCTCTTGTTGCTGATTTCGTGGGAACTTTGAGTTGTGGGATTGATATTGTATCAAACTTAAAAACATTTAAACTCTTAGGTGGATCAATCACCAACTCACACACGGCCATTTGCATGAACAAGGCTTGGAGTTTTTGTAATTCCCGAGCTTGGCTTCATGTGAAAGGTCGTGTACTTGTTGGATAGCTTGTCCCACCCGTATCATCCTCTCCATCTTGAGAGGAATTTGACCTCAAATTCAGCATTTGGCCATCTTCAACCGCATCCACGAGAGAGAGATGATACACTATCAAGTCCACAACACACAAATGTCCAACAACCAGCCACGAAATCAACAAACCAACACAAGATCAACAAGTTTCAACAAGTGCTAGTGAATCGAAAGAGCCCCACACGGCTTCACTAGACTTCAAGATTACAAAAAACACAACATTAACAAGATCACAAAAAGATAGTAACTTGACATAAAAGATTCAAGAGTCTAAGAACCCTAACAACAAGAGAGGACCCTAAGACTATTGAATATTAACCCCAAGTTCTTACTTGGACCAAGAGGAACTCTATGACCTCAAGATCCTTGTTTCTAGCCAAGATACAACACAAGTATCTCTCTTCTTATGGGCTGGAATAGAGAGAGAGAGAACCAAAATATTACAAGTCTTATGCTGAAAATTATAATGGGAGAACTACTCAAATAACCCTAATATGTTCTATTTATATTACAAGGCAAAATGAGGCAAAATGACCAGCTTGCCCTTGTCATGGGGGCAGGCCTTGGAGTGTAAGTTTATTACACTTCAAGGTCCCTCCTCACACTTAAAAACATTTAGATCCTTAGGTGGTTCAATCACCAACTCACACACGACCATTTGCATGAACAAGGCTTGGAGTTTTTGTAATTCCCGAGCTTGGCTTCGTGTGAAAGGTCGTGTACTTTTTGGACAGCTTGTCCCACCCATATCATCCTCTCCATATTGAGAGGAATTTGACCTCAAATTCAGCATTTGGTCATCTTCAACCGCATCCACTACTAGTGAGAGATCACAAATGTTGAAAGTGTTGTGCACTTGATATTCCGTTGGAAGGTCAATCTTGTAGGCGTTGTCATTGATTCTCTCAAGTACTTGGAATGGACTATCACCTCTAGGCATCAATTTGGACTTTCTTTGAGATGGAAACCGATCCTTCCGAAGATACACCCACACCCAATCTCACGGTTCAAGAATGAATTTCTTTCTCCCCTTGTTGGCCCTCCTTGCCATTTCTTGTTTTTTCTTCTCAAGTTGAAGCCGCACCTTCTCATGTAACTTCTTCATAGAATCTGCCCACTTGCTTCCATCTAAGCTAATCATGAGATCACTTGGCAAAGGCATTAAATCCAAAGGGGTAAGGGGGTTGAGGCTCTATACACACTCAAAGGGAGTCATTCCCGTACTTGAGTGTATGACACGGTTATAAGCAAATTCAATCAATGGTAAGTGATCTTCCCAAGAAGTCATTTTTCCCTTAACCATGAAACGTAGCATAGCACCCAAAGTCCTATTTACTACTTCCGTTTGGCCATCGATTTGTGGGTGGCAGGACGTAGAGAACAGCAACTTGGTACCTAGCCTACCCCACATGCACTTCCAAAAGCGGCTTAGGAACTTAGAGTCCCTATCACTCACAATGGTCCTCGGAATACCATGCAATTTAACAACATTATCAACAAATAAAGAGGCCACACTAGGTGCGTCATCACATTTAGAGCAAGGGATAAAGTGCGCCATTTTATAAAATTGGTCAACTATAACAAAAATACTATCCCGGCCTCGTCGAGTCCTTGGCAGCCCCAACACAAAATCCATAGATATATCAAGCCAAGGACGTAGAGGGGTGGGCAGCGGGGTGTACAACCCATGGGGTAGGAGCCAAGATTTGGCTCTCTTGCACTCTACACATTGGCCGCAAATCCTAGACACATCCTTGCACATTTTGGGCCAATAGAATTGCTCCTCCAATTTTTTGAAGGTCTTTTCGACCTCAAAATGACCCATTAGACCACCATCATGTGCTTCCCTCACAAACAACTCTCTCCAAGAGCTAGAGGGTACACACAATCGTCTCCATTTGAATAAGTAACCATCAAATTTGGCTAGGGATTTGAACCCCTAGCCAAATCCCACTTGTCCCTACCCAATTCTTCGCATTCCCTAAAGATAGGAGCAAAGTGAGGGTCCTTGGGAGACAATCCTCTTAAGCTCTCAAAACCCATCAATTTTGATGACAAAGTGGACACAAGAGCATGTTTTCTAGACAAAGCATCGGCTACCACATTGTCCTTACCCTTTTTGTATTGGATAACATAAGGGAAGGTCTCAAGAAACTCAATCCATTTGGCATGCCGTTTGTTAAGCTTTTCTTGGGCTCGAAGTTGCTTTAAGGATTCATGGTCCGTTTGGATCACGAACTCCTTAGGCCATAAGTAGTGTTGCCAAGTGGACAAGGCTCGAATCAAGGCATACAACTCTAAATCATACGTGGAGTAGTTTATAGTTTCTCCATTGAGCTTTTAGCAATGGGTTTTAAATCTTGCATCAAAACAGCCCTATGCCTACTTTACTAGCATCGCACTCGACTTCGAACGTCTTATCAAAGTCGGCCAATTGTAACAAAGGAGCGGAGATGAGCATAGCTTTCAAGGCTTCAAAAGCCTTAGCTTGCTCGTCACCCCACTTGAAGGGTTTTTCTTTCCGAATGACCTCGGTCAAGGGGGCGGCTATGGTGCTAAATCCTTTGACAAACCTTCTATAAAAACTTGCCAACCCGTGGAAGCTTCTTACTTCTCCAACGGTTTGTGGGGTTGGCCAATTTTTGATAGCACTTATCTTGGATTCATCCACTTCGACCCTCTTGAACTAACAACAAAACCCAAGAAAACTTCATTAACACCAAAAGAGCACTTTTCCAGATTTGCATACAATTTTTCCTTTCTAAGGACATCAAACACACATTGTAAATGCATCACATGCTCTTCTAAAGACTTGCTATACACCAAGACATCATCAAAATAGACAACAACAAACTTAATGGCCTCATCACATGATTCATTAGCCTCATAAAAGTACTTGGAGCATTTGTTAGGCCGAAGGGCATAACCATCCATTCATAGAGACCAAACTTGGTCTTGAAGGCGGTTTTCCATTCATCACCGGGTTGCATTCTTATTTGGTGATAGCCACTTCTTAAATCAATCTTGGAAAACAAACATGAACCATTCAATTCATCTAGCATGTCATCTAACCGAGGAATAGGGTGGCAATATTTTATCGTAATCTTGTTGATGGCTCGGCAGTCCACACACATGCCTCACGTTCCGTCCTTTTTGGGCACTAATAGCATCGGAACAGCACACGGACTCATGCTATCCTTGATATACCCTTTGTTGAGGAGCTCCTCAACTTGACGTTGCAATTCTTTGGTGTCCGTAGAGTTGCTCCTATAAGCCGGCTTGTTTGGTGATTGTGATCCCGGCACAAAGTCAATAATTCCCCGAAGTGGGGACAATCCTTGCGGAAGTTCTTTAGGAAATACATCTTCATAATCCTACAACACACAAGAAATCAAAGGAGAAATGGAAGAATTAGTGGGGTTAGTATTAAAACAATGAGCCAAAAGTAACATAGGTATGTCCTCATCATGATCCACGAAGAGTTCCTTCTTCCTAACCAACATCACCATGTTTTTCGCCCCTTTTGATGTTGAGGCAGCCTCGGATGCACCTACTGCCCCACCTACGGAATTCCCTCTTTTTTCCCCCTTTTCGGATTCCTATCCCTTTTCCTTCAATTCTCTCATCCTTTGCTGCCACTCATTTACTTGGGAAGGCGAAAGAGCATGAAGTGTAACCTTTCGGCCATCCTTCTTGTAACCTTTCGGCCATCCTTCTCAAGTGTATGTCGATTGGACCTCCCATCGTGTTTGGTAGACCTATCATATTGCCAAGGTCTAACTAGCAACAAGTGACATGCTTGCATTGGTATCACGTCACAAAACACTTCATCGTGGTAGCTTCCCACCTTAAACCGTATCACACATTGCCTTGTGACCTTTAATTCACCATATTCATTCAACCATTGTAACTTGTAAGGACTAGTATGCGGTGTAGTTGGTAACTTCAAGAAATTTACCATAGCATTACTAAAAACATTTGTACAACTACCACTATTGATTACCAAGGTGCACACACTCCCCTTTACAAGACATTTAGTATGGAATCGATTTTCCCTTTGGCTTGGGTCATCGATTGCCTTACTAATCATGACGCGCCTAACCACAAAGTTTGGAACCACACACTCCCCTTCTTGCGGATAAACATCTTCACCATCATCACCATCATCATCATGTGGTCCATTATCGGTTTTCTCTCCATCTTGAGGCTCGGCCTGATCCTCTCCCTTTTCAGGGTCCACCTCCTCAAGAAGGTAATACAATCTGCCTTCCTGTAGGATCACATTGCGTCGGTTTGGACATTCATTGGCCTTATGACCCCAACCTTGGCACTTGAAACATTGGAATCCCTTTGGGTTAGGATACTTGTGAGCTTCCGATTTTGGAGGAAAGTTGTGGACTGTTTTGGGCTCGGGCAGCCTTGTAGTGGCGGGTTGGTCCTTGTTTTTGGGCCAGCCCGAGGTGGCTTGTCCCCTTGCCTTGAAAGACGATCTCTCTTTAAGTTCCCTTCCAATCTCAAGAGCCGCTTGGAAAATACCGTCAACGGTATCAAACTTGTGAAGTGTTAAATGAGTGGAGATCTCTTTGTTCAACCAACACTTGAACCGGATGATGTCATGACTGATTTGTTCCCCACGATGATCAAGCTTCAATATGAGTTGTTAAAACTCATCAAAATACGCCATCACACTCTTGTTACCTTGATGCAAGTTGTACAATCTAGCAAGCAACTCATGGCGATATCTCTCGGGAAGGTACCGTTTTCTTATCAAGTACCTCAACCGAAATCAAGGTGGTGGCTGTCCATCAACTACTTCATTACCAAACTGCTTGATGTACTCCCACCAAGTATTAGCATAACCCTCAAAATGAGCTATAGCATAGCAACCCTTCTTTTCTTCCGAGATATCATTAACTTGGAAAACTTTGTCACAAGCCGATTTCCAAGCTAAGTATGCCTCGGGGTCACTTTCACCTTTAAAGATGGGTAGGCTCAACTTGATGGTGTTGATGCCTACATCTCTCTCTTGGTGTCGGTTTTCCCTTTCTACATACCCTCGGTATCTCCTTGGATCACCACGACCCCCTCTCATCTTCTCCTCCCTCATGTAAGCATCATCAAAGGCTCCATATCCTTCATATTCCTCTCTACCATATTCCTCAAAGTGGGCTGGACGGTTTTGGGCATTTTGGACTTGATTTGGAAGAATTGGATTTTGTGGAGGTGGTGGTCTTTGGTTTAATGGAGCTTGGAATGGAGGGTTCGGATTTAGCGGAGGTACTTGACTGATACAAGATCAAGTCCACAACACACAAATATGCACAACCAGCCACGAAAATCAGCCAACCAACACAAGAATAACAAGTCGAACAACAAGTGCTAGTGAATCGAAAGAGCCCCACACGGCTTCACTAGACTTCAAGATCACAAACACAACAACAACAAGATAATGAAAGATAGTTAACTTGACATATAATATTCAAGAGACTAAGAACCCTAACATCAAGAAAGGACCCTAAGACTAATGAATATAAACACCAAGTTCTTACTTAGACCAAGAGGAACTCAATGACCTCAAGATCCTTGTTTCTAGCCAAGATACAACACAAGTGTAACTCCACTTGTGAGTTGCTGTTTTGGAGCTTCCCAAATGGAGGAGAGAAGTCCTTAATGTTACAAGAGTTTTTGTCTTCCAAAATTATAATGAGTGAACTACTCAACTAACCCTAATATGTTCTATTTATATTACAAGGCAAAAATGAAGTAAAATGACCAGCTTGTCCTTGTCTAGTGTGCCAGCCTTGGAGTGTAAGTTTATTACACTTCAAGGTCCCTTTTCACACTTAAAAACATTTAGGTCCTTAGGTGGCTGAATCACCAACTCACATACGGCCATTTCCATGAACAAGGCTTAGAGTTTTTGTAATTCCCGAGCTTGGCTTCGTGTGAAAGGTCGTGTACTTGTAGAGCTTGTCCCACCCGTATCATCCTCTCCATCTTGAGAGGAATTTGACCTCAAATTCAGCATTTGGTCATCTTCAACCGCATCCACGAGAGAGAGGTCACCAACGTTGAAAGTGTGGTGCACTTGATATTCCGGTGGAAGGTCAATCTTGTAGGCGTTGTCATTGATTCTCTCAAGTACTTGGAATGGACCATCACCCCTAGGCAGCAATTTGGACTTTCTTTGAGATGAAAACCGATCCCTCCGAAGATGCACCCACACCCAATCTCCGGGTTCAAGCACAAGCCTTCTTCTCCCTTTGTTCACCCTTTTTGCAACCTCTTGGTTCTTCTTTTCAAGCTTGATCCGCACCTTCTCATGCACTTTTCTCATTGCCTCGGCTCTTTTGCATCCATCTAAACTGGTCATGAGATCACTAGACAAAGGAGTGAGATCTAAAGGGGTGAGGGGATTCAAGCCATAAACACACTCAAAGGGCGTCATTCCCGTACTTGAATGTATTACCCGATTGTATGCAAATTCCACCAAGGGTAGGTGATCTTCCCATGAAGTCAGTTTACCTTTAACCATAGAATGCAGCATAGACCCTAAGGCTCTATTTACTACCTCCGTTTGGCCATCGGTTTGTGGGTGGCAAGACGTGGAGAAAAGCAACTTCGTTCCAAGCCTACCCCACATGGACTTCCAAAAGAGACTTAGGAACTTTGAGTCCCTATCACTCACAATAGTCCTTGGGACCCCGTGAAGCTTTACAACATGTTCAACAAATAATGAAGCTACACTAGGAGCATCCTCAGTTTTAGCACATGGAATGAAATGAGCCATTTTTGAGAATCTATCAACAACAACAAAAATGCTATCTCGACCCCTTCTAGTCCTTGGCAGCCCCAAAACAAAGTCCATCGAAATATCTAACCAAGGTCTAAGAGGAGTGGGAAGTGGGGTGTACAATCCTTGAGGTAGGAGGCGAGATTTTGCACACCGGCAATCCACACATTGGCCGCAAATTTTAGCAACATCCTTGCCCATTTTGGCCAATAGAATTGCTCCTCTAAGATACCGAGGGTCTTGTCAACCCCAAAATGCCCCATGAGGCCACCATCATGTGCCTCTCTCACAAACAATTCCCTCCATGAACTAGAAGGAACACACAACCTCCTCCCTTTGAACAAATAGCCATCAAATCGAGAGTAGGAGGAATTGCTATTCTCCTTAAGCCATCGGTCCCTTCCCCACTCTTCACATTCCCTATAAGTAGGAGCAAAGGTAGGATCCTCGGGATACAACATCCGCAAGCTCTCAAATCCCATCAACTTCGAAGACAAGGTAGCAACAAGCACATGCTTTCTAGACAACGCATCAGCAACAACATTTTCCTTCCCCCTTTTGTAATGAATTACATAAGGGAAAGTCTCAATAAACTCAATCCACTTAGCATGACGCCTATTCAACTTGTCTTGGCTCTTATGGTGTTTCAATGATTCATGGTCCGTTCATATCACAAACTCCTTAGGCCACAAATAATATTGCCAATTGCCCAAAGCTCTAACAAGGGCGTACAACTCCAAATCATAAGTCGAGTAATTAAGAGTTGCCCCTTTGAGCTTTTCACTAAAATAAGCAACGGGCTTGCCTTCTTGCATTAAAACAGCCCCGATGCCAACCTTACTAGCATCACACTCCACTTCAAACATCTTATCAAAATCGGGCAATTGCAACAAAGGCGCCGAGATGAGCATAGCTTTCATGGCTTCAAAAGCCTTAGCTTGCTCATCACCCCACTTAAAGGGTTGGTCCTTTCTAATAACCTCGGTCAAGGGTGCTGCTATGGAGCTGAAACCTTTGACAAACCTCCTATAAAAGCTCGCCAACCCATGAAAACTTCGGATTTCTCCAATAGTTTTAGGGGTGGGCCAACTTCGTATAGAGTCTATCTTGGATTCGTCCACTTCCACACCCCTTGAGCTCACGATAAAACCCAAGAAAATCACTTTATCAACACCAAAAGAACACTTCTCCATGTTGGCATACGACTTCTCCTTTCGGAGCATATCAAACACACACCTAAAATGCATCACATGATCATCAATAGATTTACTATATACCAACACATCATCAAAGTAAACCACCACAAACTTTCCAATATAAGGCTTCATTACATGATTCATTAGCCTCATAAAGGTGCTAGGAGCATTGGTAAGGCCAAAGGGCATGACCAGCCACTCATATAGACCGAATTTGGTCTTGAATGCGGTCTTACACTCATCACCGGGTTGCATGCGAATTTGGTGGTAGCCACTCCTAAGATCCACTTTAGAAAACAAACAAGAACCATGGAGCTCACCTATCATATCATCTAGTCTAGGGATTGGATGACGATACCTTATAGTGATTTTGTTGATGGCTCTACAATCGACGCACATGCGCCAAGTTCCGTCTTTCTTTGGTACCAAAAGCACCGGGACAGCACAAGGACTCATACTTTCTTTGATGTATCCCTTGTTGAGAAGCTCCTCAACTTGTCTCTCAAGCTCCTTAGTGTCCATGGGATTGCTCCTATAGGCTGGTTTGTTTGGAAGTTGTGAACCCGGCACCAAATCAATTTGGTGCTCATTTCCCCGAAGTGGGGGCAATCCTTGCGGAAGTTCTTTAGGAAGTACATCTTCATAATCCTGCAATACACAAGAAATCAAAGGGGAAATGGAAGAATTAGTGGGGTTAGTATTAAAACAATGAGCCAAAAGTAACATAGGCGTGTCCTCATCATGATCCACGAAGAGTTCCTTCTTCCTAGCCAACATCACCATGTTTTCCGCCCCCTTTGCCGTTGAGGCAGCCTTGGATGACCCCACTACCCCACCTATGGAATTCCTTCCCTTCTCTCCCTTTTCGGATTCCTTTCCCTTTTCCTCAACTCTCTCATCCTTTGATGCCACTCATTTACTTGGGAAGGTGAAAGAGGATGAAGTGTAACCTTTTGACCATCCTTCTCAAGTGTATATCGATTGGACCTCCCATCGTGTTTGGTAGACCTATCATATTGCCAAGGCCTACCTAGCAACAAGTGACATGCTTGCATTGGTATCACGTCACAAAGCATTTCATCATGGTAGTTTCCCACCTTAAATCGTATCACACATTGCCTTGCGACCCTTAATTCACCACAATCATTCAACCATTGTAACTTGTAAGGACTAGTGTGCGGGGTAGTTGGTAATTTCAAGAAATTTACCATAGCATTACTTACAACATTTGTACAACTACCACTATCAATCACCAAGGTACACACACTCCCCTTTACAAGACATTTAGTATGGAATAGATTTTCCCTTTGGCTTGGGTCATCTATGGCCTTACTAATCATGACGCGCCTAACCACAAAGTTTGGAACCACACACTCCCCTTCTTGCGGATAACCATCTTCACCATCATCACCATCATCATCATGTGGGCCATCATCGGTTTCCTCTCCATCTTGAGGCTCGGCCTCATCTTCTCCCCTTTCGAGACCCACCTCCTCACCAAGGTAATACAATCTCCCTTCCCATAGGATCACATTGCATCGGTTTGGACACTCATTGGCCTTATGCCCCCAACCTTGGCACTTGAAACATTGGAATCCCTTTGGGTTAGGATACTTGTGAGCCTCCGGTTTCGGTGGAATTTTGTGGACTGTTTTGGGCTCGGGCAGCCTTGTAGTGGCGGGTTGGTCCTTGTTTTTGGACCAGCCCGAGGAGCCTTGTCCCCTTGCCTTGAAAGATGATCTCTCCTTAAGTTCCCTTTCAATCTCAAGAGCCGCTTGGAAAATACCATCAACGGTTTCAAACTTATGAAGTGTTAAATGAGTAGAGATCTCTTTGTTCAACCCACACTTGAACCGGATTATGTCGTGACTGATTTGTTCCCCACGATGATCAAGTTTCAACATGAGTTGTTGAAACTCATCAAAATATGCCATCACACTCTTGTTACCTTGACGCAAGCCATACAATCTAGCAAGCAACTCATGGCGATATCTCTCGGGAAGGTATCGTTGCCTCATCAAGTACCTCAACCGATACCAAGGTGGTGGCTGCCCATCAATTAGTTCATTACCAAATCGCTTGATATACTCCCACCAAGTGTTAGCATAACCCTCAAAATGAGTTATAGCATAGCATCCCTTCTTTTCTTCCGAGATATCATTAACTTGGAAAACTTTGTCACAAGCCGATTCCCAAGCTAAGTAGGCCTCGGGGTCACTTTCACCTTTAAAGATGGGTAGGTTCAACTTGATGGTGTTGATGCCTACATCTCTCTCTTGGTGTCGGTTTCCCCTTTCTCCATACCCTCGGTATCTCCTTGGATCTCCACGACCCCCTCTTATCTCCTCCTCCCTCATGTAAGAATCATCATAGGCTCCATATCCTTCATACTCCTCTCTACCATATCCTTCAAAGGGGGCTGGCTGGTCTTGGGCATTTTGGACTTGATTCGGAGGAATTGGATTTTGTGGCCTTTGGTTTAATGGGGCTTGGAATGGAGGGTTCGGATTTAGTGGAGGCGCTTGATGTCCAAATCCCTCTCGTGGAACTTGAGGAGCTTGGAAATGTATTAGTCTAGTGGGGTCACGGTTTGGAGGAAAAAAGGTGATTTGGCTTGCGGCATTTAGTGGAGCTTGAGGTGTATTTAGTATTTGGTGGACTGTTTCGGGGGTGATGGTTGCGGAGGAAGTCCTATCATGTCCATTGGTAGAAACATGTAGAGGAGTAGAAGGACGAGAGTTCCTTTGGCTCTCCACTTGTTCTAATCTCCCACTAATAGTCGACACTTCTCCCTTGATTGCTGCCAAGTCCCCTCTCATGGCCCCAAATTCTGAATTCAACCTTTCAAGTGTCCGGGTAACGGCCTCAAGAGTGACCCTCATAGAGTCAAGTGCATTAGTATCCACGTTATGGGACGTGGTCCCTTCCATTGTCAAGGTATTATACTCTTTAGATCACCACACGCTTGAGTTCCACAAGTGTTGTAAATTGGCTAGTAACCGTGAATCCGTTAAGGTCTGAGTAAGCTCTTATCCGGAGTGGATTCTTGTTTGAAGACTCAAAGAATTCTTGTCGGACTAGAACCAAAAACCGCAACGTATTCAAAAGATAAAAGGCACTCAAGTAATCGTTGACACGAACAAACGGATTCAAAGGACTAATCGACAACCTAGTAGGAATGTACTAGTTTGTTAATTAGTTCTAGAACCAAGTAAAGGAAACCAAGAATCAACAATTAGCAACTAGAAGAATATCCAAAGTTGAGCTTATAGTGACGTGGCAGCATGTAAGTGGTCCCACACGTTTTTGCTTCTTCCTTTTTTTTTTTTTTTTTTTTTTTAATCTCAAATCTGAAAATTTCAATACTCACACAACTTGTTATAGATGACAATGTGTTTTGGAGGGAAAGTAAAAGTCTTGTAGTCTTTCAACATTTCAAACTCAAAACGGTAAGATTTGACTAGGCTAATCCCACAAAACAAGGTTCCGTGTTTTAAGGAAAAGTGGTTGTCAAGTCTTGGAAGAGATGTGTGCAAGTCTTCCTTCACCAACAACTTTATGACTTTTGGTCTTACAACATGAACTCAACTTTCAACAAGATGAACAAGTTTATAAGATGAACATCTCAACAATCTCAACACCTTCATGAACACAGCATCAACTTCTTCAAGCACATCACACAAAACCACCAATTGTCATCAACAACATACAATCTACGGTCCACCTTTCAAGTTACCACAACAATGGTCAATATTTTAAGCTCAACGTTTAGATCTATACACTTTAGTGTTGGTGAGAAAGAAACCAATACTAGAAACAGACTAAACAAGTAAAACAACACCTAGATCTATACACACAAACACCATGCTCGGCCAAGACAACAAGATGGACAGATTTTGCTCGTTCTCTTTTTTTTTTGTCTTGGCCGAGAGCAAGCCCAAGATGGGTAGTGTTGGAACACCACCGGTCTTGCTTTGATACCAAATTATACAAGATCAAGTCCACAACACACAAATATGAACAACCAGCCACGAAAATCAGCCAACCAACACAAGAATAACAAGTTGAACAACAAGTGCTAGTGAATCGAAAGAGCCCCACACGGCTTCACTAGACTTCAAGATCACAAACACAACAACAACAAGATAATGAAAGATAATTAACTTGACATATAATATTCAAGAGACTAAGAACCCTAACATCAAGAAAGGACCCTAAGACTAATGAATATAAACACCAAGTTCTTACTTAGACCAAGAGGAACTCAATGACCTCAAGATCCTTGTTTCTAGCCAAGATACAACACAAGTGTAACTCCACTTGTGAGTTGCTGTTTTGGAGCTTCCCAAATGGAGGAGAGAAGTCCTTAATGTTACAAGAGTTTTTGTCTTCCAAAATTATAATGAGTGAACTACTCAACTAACCCTAATATGTTCTATTTATATTACAAGGCAAAAATGAAGTAAAATGACCAGCTTGTCCTTGTCTAGTGTGCCAGCCTTGGAGTGTAAGTTTATTACACTTCAAGGTCCTTTTTCACACTTAAAAACATTTAGGTCCTTAGGTGGCTGATTACGGCCATTTGCATGAACAAGGCTTGGAGTTTTTGTAATTCCCGAGCTTGGCTTCGTGTGAAAGGTCGTGTACTTGTGGAGCTTGTCCCACCCGTATCATTGACGTCCAAATCCTTCTTGTGGGACTTGAGGAGTTTGGAAATGTATTCCTCTAGTGGGGTAACGGTTTGGAGGGAAAGGAGTGGTTTGGCTTGCGGCATTTAGTGGAGCTTGGGGTGTATTTAGCATTTGGTGCAATGTTTCGGGAGTGATGGTTGCTGAGGAAGTTCTATCATGCCCATTGGTAGAAACATGTAGAGGAGTAGAAGGGCGAGAGTTCCTTTGACTCTCCACTTGTTCTAATCTTCCACTAATAGTCGACACTTCTCCCTTTATTGTTGCCAAGTCCCCTCTCACAGCCCCAAATTCCGTATTCATCCTTTCAAGTGTTCGAGTAACGGCCTCAAGAGTGGCCCTCATAGAGTCAAGAGCAATATTATCCACATTGTGGGATGTGGTCCCTTCCATTGCCAAGGTATTACACTCTTTGGATCACCTCACAATTGAGTTCCACAAGTGTTGTAGACTGGCTAGTAACCCGTGAATCCTTTAAGGTATGAGTAAGCTCTTATCCGGAGTGGATTTTTGTTTGAAGACTCAAAGAATTCTTGTCGGACTAGAACCAAGAAGTAACAACGTATTCAAAAGATTAAAAAAGCACCCAAGTAATCGTTGACACGAACAACGGATTCAAAGGACTAATTGACAACCTAGTAGGAATGTACTAGTTTGTTAATTAGTTCTAGAACCAAGTAAGGAAACCAAGAATCAACCATTAGAAACTAGCAAAGAGTATCCAAATTTGAGCTTATTAGTGACGTGGAAGCATGCAATTGGTCTTGGGCCCACATAAATTTTTTTTTGTTTTTTTGTTTTTTTGTTACAAATCTAAAATTTCAAGATTCACACAACTTGTAATGGATGACAATGATTTTGGAGGAAAGGTAAAGTCTTGTACTCTTTTTCAACTTTTCAAACTCAAAAGGTAAGATTTGACTATACTAATCCCACAAAACAAGGTTCCGTGTCTTAAGGAAAAGTGGTTGTCAAGTCTAGGAAGAGATGTGTGCAAGTCTTCTCACCAACAACTTTATAACTTTTGTCTTACAACCTTTTGGATCTATTTTATACTTTTGTGGTCTTAAGTTGTAAGAATAGATGAAGAACAAGATGAACACCACAACAACCTTCAAGAACACAACATCAACTTCGTCAAGAACATAACACCAAAAAACCACCAATGGTCATCAACAAGGTACAACCTACAGCCCACTTCAAGTCACCACAACAATGGTCAATATTATAAGCTCAACTTTAGATCTAGACACTTTTAGTGTTGGTGAGAAAGAAACCAACACAAGAAACACACTAAAAAAGTAAAATAACACCTAGATCTAAACACACAAACACCATGCTCAGCCAAGACAACAAGATGGACAGATTTCTCTTCTCTTTTTTTTGACCAAGACAGATTTTGTTTTTTTTAAAAAAAAAACAAAAAAAAAATGAGATTGCTCAAGATTGGTAGTGTAGGAACACAACCAGCCTTGCTCTTGATACCAAATGATACACTATCAAGTCCACAACACACAAATGTCCAACAACCAGCCACAAAATCAACAAACCTACACAAGATCAACAAATTTCAACAAGTGCTAGTAAATCGAAAGAGCCCCACACGGCTTCACTAGACTTCATGATACAAGATCAAGTCCACAACATACAAATATGCACAACCAGCCACGAAAATCAGCCAACCAACACAAGAATAACAAGTTGAACAACAAGTGCTAGTGAATCAAAAGAGCCCCACACGGCTTCACTAGACTTCAAGATCACAAACACAACAACAACAAGATAATGAAAGATAGTTAACTTGACATATAATATTCAAGAGACTAAGAACCCTAACATCAAGAAAGGACCCTAAGACTAATGAATATAAACACCAAGTTCTTACTTAGACCAAGAGGAACTCAATGACCTCAAGATCCTTGTTTCTAGCCAAGATACAACACAAGTGTAACTCCACTTGTGAGTTGCTGTTTTAGAGCTTCCCAAATGGAGGAGAGAGAAGTCCTTAATGTTACAAGAGTTTTTGTCTTCCAAAATTATAATGAGTGAACTACTCAACTAACCCTAATACGTTCTATTTATATTACAAGGCAAAAATGAAGTAAAATGACCAGCTTGTCTTTGTCTAGTGTGCCATCCTTGGAGTGTAAGTTTATTACACTTCAAGGTCCCTTTTCACACTTAAAAACATTTAGGTCCTTAGGTGGCTGAATCACCAACTCACATACGGCCATTTGCATGAACAAGGCTTGGAGTTTTTGTAATTCCCGAGCTTGGCTTCGTGTGAAAGGTCGTGTACTTGTGGAGCTTGTCCCACCCGTATCATTGACGTCCAAATCCTTCTTATGGGACTTGAGGAGTTTGGAAATGTATTCCTCTAGTGGGGTCACGGTTTGGAGGGAAAGGAGTGGTTTGGCTTGCGGCATTTAGTGGAGCTTGGGGTGTATTTAGCATTTGGTGCAATGTTTCGGGAGTGATGGTTGCTGAGGAAGTTCTATCATGCCCATTGGTAGAAACATGTAGAGGAGTAGAAGGGCGAGAGTTCCTTTGACTCTCCACTTGTTCTAATCTCCCACTAATAGTCGACACTTCTCCCTTTATTGCTGCCAAGTCCCCTCTCACAGCCCCAAATTCCATATTCATCCTTTCAAGTGTTCGAGTAACGGCCTCAAGAATGGCCCTCATAGAGTCAAGAGCAATATTATCCACATTGTGGGATGTGGTCCCTTCCATTGCCTAGGTATTACACTCTTTGGATCACCTCACAATTGAGTTCCACAAGTGTTGTAGATTGGCTAGTAACCCGTGAATCCTTTAAGGTATGAGTAAGCTCTTATCCGGAGTGGATTTTTGTTTGAAGACTCAAAGAATTCTCGTCGGACTAGAACCAAGAAGTAACAACGTATTCAAAAGATAAAAAAGCACCCAAGTAATCGTTGACACGAACAACGGATTCAAAGGACTAATTGACAACCTAGTAGGAATGTACTAGTTTGTTAATTAGTTCTAGAACCAAGTAAGGAAACCAAGAATCAACCATTAGAAACTAGAAAAGAGTATCCAAATTTGAGCTTATTAGTGACGTGGAATCATGCAATTGCTCTTGGGCCCACACAATTTATTTTTTTTTGTTTGTTTTTTTGTTACAAATCTAAAATTTCAAGATTCACACAACTTGTAATGGATGACAATGATTTTGGAGGAAAGGTAAAGTCTTGTACTCTTTTTCAACTTTTCAAACTCAAAAGGTAAGATTTGACTATACTAATCCCACAAAACAAGGTTCCGTGTTTTAAGGAAAAGTGGTTGTCAAGTCTAGGAAGAGATGTGTGCAAGTCTTCTCACCAACAACTTTATAACTTTTGTCTTACAACCTTTTGGATCTATTTTATACTTTTGTGGTCTTTAGTTGTATGAATAGATGAAGAACAAGATGGACACCACAACAACCTTCAAGAACACAACATCAACTTCTTCAAGAACATAAAACCAATAAACCACCAATGGTCATCAACAAGGTACAACCTACGGCCCACTTCAAGTCACCACAATAATGGTCAATATTATAAGCTCAACTTTAGATCTAGACACTTTTAGTGTTGGTGAGAAAGAAACCAACACAAGAAACACACTAAAAAAGTAAAATAACACCTAGATCTAAACACGCAAACACCATGCTCGGCCAAGACAACAAGATGGACAGATTTCTCTTCTCTTTTTTTTGACCAAGACAGATTTTGTTTTTTTAAAAAAAAAAACAAAAAAACCGAGATAGCCCAAGATTGGTAGTGTAGGAACACAACCAGCCTTGCTCTTGATACCAAATGATACACTATCAAGTCCACAACACACAAATGTCCAACAACCAGCCACGAAATCAACAAACCAACACAAGATCAACAAATTTCAACAAGTGCTAGTGAATCGAAAGAGCCCCACACGGCTTCACTAGACTTCATGATACAAGATCAAGTCCACAACACACAAATATGCACAACCAGCCACGAAAATCAGCCAACCAACACAAGAATAACAAGTTGAACAACAAGTGCTAGTGAATCGAAAGAGCCCCACACGGCTTCACTAGACTTCAAGATCACAAACACAACAACAACAAGATAATGAAAGATAGTTAACTTGACATATAATATTCAAGAGACTAAGAACCCTAACATCAAGAAAGGACCCTAAGACTAATGAATATAAACACCAAGTTCTTACTTAGACCAAGAGGAACTCAATGACCTCAAGATCCTTGTTTCTAGCCAAGATACAACACAAGTGTAACTCCACTTGTGAGTTACTGTTTTGGAGCTTCCCAAATGGAGGAGAGAGAAGTCCTTAATGTTACAAGAGTTTTTGTCTTCCAAAATTATAATGAGTGAACTACTCAACTAACCCTAATATGTTCTATTTATATTACAAGGCAAAAATGAAGTAAAATGACCAGCTTGTCCTTGTCTAGTGTGCCATCCTTGGAGTGTAAGTTTATTACACTTCAAGGTCCCTTTTCACACTTAAAAACATTTAGGTCCTTAGGTGGATCAATTACCAACTCACACACAGACATTTGCATGAACAAGGCTTGGAGTTTTTATAATTCCCGAGCTTGGCTTCGTATGAAAGGTCGTGCACTTGTTGGACAGCTTGTCCCACCCGTATCAAGCTAGATGTATTTCAAACCATCTTGAGACTATTTATGGAGTGTTGTGTGTTGCCCAATGCATTCAAGAAGGATTGAGGGCCATTGGAGGGGTCATTGGAGGGAAAAAGGGATCTCGAAAACATTCTGGAGTGACCTGCGATGTCACCTGCGCCCGCAGGTGACTGACCTGCCCCACAGACGACACTTGCGCCCTTCACCTGCACCAACAGATGGCCATCTATGTGGGCATGTGGGCTAAGCGGCCAGTGATACGGGTGGGACAAGCTGTCCAACAAGTACCCGACCATTCACACGAAGTCAAGCTCGGGAGTTACAAAAACTCCAAGCCGTATTCATGCAAATGGCCGTGTGTGAGTTGGTTATTGAACCACCTAAGGGTCTAAATGTTTTAAGGTGTGAAGATGGGCCTTGAAGTGTAATAACATTACACTCCATGGCCGGCTGCTCCACATGGCCCATAAGGTCATTTTTGTCTTTCATTTGGCTTGTAATATAAATAGACAAGCCTAGAATTATTTTGCCTTAGTTTTCTCATTGTAATTTCAAGACAAAGACTTGTAATATTTCACTTTCTCTCTCTCTTCCATTGGGAGGCAGATTCGGCCACAAGCTTGCTAGAAGGAAGCTTGTGTTGTGTTTTGGCTAGAAACTAGGGTCTTGAGGTCATTGAGTTCCTCTTGGTCCAAGTAAGAGCTTGGTGTTTATATTCAATAGTCTTAGGGTCCTCTCTTGATGTTAGGGTTCTTAGTCTCTTGAATATTATATGTCAAGTTATCTATCTTTTCATTATCTTGTTGTTGTTGTCTTTGAGATCTTGAAGTCTAGTGAAGCCGTGTGGGGCTCTTTCGATTCACTAGCATTGTTGCTTACTTGTTAATCTTGTGTTTGTTGGGTTTTCTTGTTGGTGTTGCTGAAATCGTGTGATACATACTTGATCTTGTATCATTTGGTATCAAAGCAAGACCGGTTGTGTTCCCACACAACCCATCTTGGGCTTGTTCTCGGATTAAACAAAAAAAAAATAAAAAAAAAATCGGAAATCAGTCCATTGAAGACAAATCCGAGAATGTTGTTGTATGTTTAGATCTAGGTGTTATTTTGCTTGTTTAGTGTGTTTCAAGTGTTGGTTTCTTTCTCACCAACACTAAAGTGTCTAGATCTAAAAGTTGAGCTTGAAAACTTGACCATTGTTGTGGTGACTTGAAGTGGTTGAAAGTTGTATGTTGTTGATGACAAAAATTGGTGGTTGTGTGTTATGTGCTTGAAGAAGTTGGTGAAAGTTGTAAGGTGTTCATCTTTTTAAACTTGTTCATCTTGTTCATCTTGTGGTGTTCAAGTTGCAAGACAAGTCATAAAGTTGTTGGGGAAAGACTTGCACCCATCACTTCCTAGTTGGCCAACCACTTTTCCTTAAAACACGGAACCTTGTTTTGTGGGATTAGCCTAGTCAAATCTTACCTTTTTGAGTTTGAAAGGTTGAAAGACTACAAGACTTTTACTTTCCCTCCAAAACACATTGTCATCTATAACAAGTTGTATGATTATTGAAAAATTTCAGATTTGAGATAAAAAAAAAAAAAAAAAAAAAAGAGAACAAGGAAGAAGCAAAAACGTGTGGGACCACTTACATGCTGCCACGTCACTATAAGCTCAACTTTGGATATTATTCTAGTTGCTAATTGTTGATTCTTGGTTTCCTTTACTTGGTTCTAGAACTAATTAACAAACTAGTACATTCCTACTAGGTTGTCGATTAGTCCTTTGAATTCGTTTGTTCGTGTCAACGTTTACTTGAGTGCTTTTATCTTTCGAACACGTTGTTGTTTTTGGTTCTAGTCCTACAAGAATTCTTTGAGTCTTCAAACAAGAATCCACTCCGGATAAGAGCTTACTCATCCCTTAAAGGATTCACGGTTACTAGCCAATTTACAACACTTGTAAAACTCAAGCGTGTGGTGATCTAAAGAGTATAATACCTTGACAATGGAAGGGACCACGTCCCATAATGTGGATACTAATGCACTTGACTCTATGAGGGTCACTCTTGAGGCCGTTACTCGGACACTTGAAAGGTTGAATTCGGACTTTGGGACCGTGAGAGGGGACTTGGCAGCCATCAAGGGAGAAGTGTCGACTATTAGTGGGAGATTAGAACAAGTGGAGAGTCAAAGGAACTCTCGTCCTTCTACGCCTCTACATGTCTCAACCAATGGACAAGATAGGACTTCCTCCGCAACCATCACCCCCGAAACAGTCCACCAAATGCTAAATGCACCCCAAGCTCCACTAAATGCCGCAAGCCAAACCACCTATTTTCCTCCAAACCGTGACCCCAATAGACCAACGCATTTCCAGAATTCCCAAACCCCGCATGAGGGATTTGGACGTCAAATTCCACCACTAAATCCGAACCTTCCATTCCAAGCTCCATTAAACCAAAGACCACCACCTCCACAAAATCCAATACCCCCAAATCAAATTCCAAATAACCAAAACCGACCAGCCCACCTTGAGGAGTATGGTAGGGAGGAGTATGAAGGGTACGGGGCCTTTGATGATGCTTACATGAGGGAGGAGGAGGTAAGAGGGGGTCGTGGAGATCCAAGGAGATACCGAGGGTATGGGGAAAGGGGAAACCGACACCAAGAGAGAGATGTAGGCATCAACACCATCAAGTTGAACCTACCAATCTTTAAAGGTGATAGTGACCCCGAGGCCTACTTAGCTTGGGAATCGGCTTGTGACAAGGTCTTCCAAGTTAATGACATCTCGGAAGAAAAGAAGGGTTGCTATGCTATAGCTCATTTTGAGGGTTATGCTAACACTTGGTGGGAGTATGTCAAGCGGTTTGGTAATGAACTCATTGATGGGCAGCCACCACCTTGGTATCGATTGAGGTATTTGATGAGGCAACGATACCTTCCCGAGAGATATCGCCATGAGTTGCTTGCTAGATTGTATGGTTTGCGTCAAGGTAACAAGAGTGTGATGGCATATTTTGATGAGTTTCAACAACTCATGTTGAAGCTTGATCATCGTGGGGAGCAAATCAGCCACGACATCATCCGGTTCAAGTGTGGGTTGAACAAAGATATTTCCACTCATTTAACCCTTCACAAGTTTGAAACCGTTGACGGTATTTTCCAAGCGGCTCTTGAGATTGAAAGGGAACTTAAGGAGAGATCATCTTTCAAGACAAGGGGACAAGCCCCCTCGGGTTGGCCCAAAAACAAGGACCAACCCGCCACTACTAGGCTGCCCGAGACCAAAACAGTCCCCAAATTGACTCCAAAACCGGAGGCTCACAAGTATCCTAACCCAAAGGGATTCCAATGTTTCAAGTGCCAAGGTTGGGGGCATAAGGCCAATGAATGTCCAAACCGACGCAATGTGATCCTAAGGGAAGGGAGAGTGTATTACCTTGGTGAGGAGGTGGGTCCCGAAAGGGGAGAAGATGAGGCCGAGCCTCAAGATGGAGAGGAAACCGATGATGGACCACACGATGATGATGGTGATGATGGGGAAGATGTTTATCCTCAAGAAGGAGAGTGTGTGGTTCCCAACTTTGTGGTTAGGCGCGTCATGATTAGTAAGGCGATAGATGACCCTAGTCAAAGGGAGAATCTATTCCATACTAAATGTCTTGTAAAGGGAAGTGTGTGCACCTTGGTGATTGATAGTGGTAGTTGCACAAATGTTGTTAGTATGGCTACGGTTAACTTCTTGAAGTTACCAACTACCCCGCACACTAGTCCCTACAAGCTACAATGGTTGAATGACTGTGGTGAACTAAAGGTCACAAGGCAATGTATGATACGTTTTAAGGTGGGAAACTACCAAGATGAAGTGCTTTGTGACGTGATACCAATGCAAGCGTGTCACTTGTTGTTAGGTAGACCTTGGCAATATGATAGGTCTACCAAACACGATGGGAGGACAAATCGATATACACTTGAGAAGGATGGCCGAAAGGTCACACTTCACCCGCTTTCACCCTCCCAAGTAAATGAGTGGCACCAAAAGATGAGAGAGTTGAAGGAAAAGGGGAAGAAATCCGAAAGAGAAGAAGAGGGAAGGGAAACCGTGGTTGGGGCAGTAGGGTCACCCGTGACTGCCTCAACTTCAAAGGGGGCTGAAAACGTGGTGATGTTAGCTAGAAAGAAGGAACTCTTCGTGGACCATGATGTGGGCACACCTATGTTGCTTTTGGCTCATTGTTTAAATACTAACCCCGCTAATTCTTCCATTTCCCCTTTGATTTCTTGTGTGTTGCAGGATTATGAAGATGTATTTCCTAAAGAACTTCCGCAAGGATTGCCCCCACTTCGGGGAATTGAGCACCAAATTGATTTGGTGCCGGGTTCACAACTTCCAAACAAACCAGCCTATAGGAGCAATCCCATGGACACTAAGGAGCTTGAGAGACAAGTTGAGGAACTTCTCAACAAGGGATACATCAAAGAAAGTATGAGTCCTTGTGCTGTTCCGGTGCTTTTGGTACCAAAGAAAGACGGAACTTGGCGCATGTGCGTCGATTGTAGAGCCATCAACAAAATCACTATAAGGTATCGTCATCCAATCCCTAGACTAGATGATATGTTAGATGAGCTCCATGGCTCTTGTTTGTTTTCTAAGGTGGATCTTAGGAGTGGCTATCACCAAATTCGCATGCAACCCGGTGATGAGTGGAAGACCGCATTCAAGACCAAATTCGGTCTATATGAGTGGCTGGTCATGCCCTTTGGCCTTACCAATGCTCCTAGCACCTTTATGAGGCTAATGAATCATGTAATGAAGCCTTATATTGGGAAGTTTGTGGTGGTTTACTTTGATGATGTGTTGGTATATAGTAAATCTATTGATGATCATGTGATGCATTTGAGGTGTGTGTTTGAGGTGCTCCGAAAGGAGAAGTTGTATGCCAACATGGAGAAGTGTTCTTTTGGTGTTGATAAAGTGATTTTTTTGGGTTTTGTCGTGAGCTCAAAGGGTGTGGAAGTGGACGAATCCAAGATAGACTCTATACGAAGTTGGCCAATCCCTAAAACTATTGGAGAAATCCGAAGTTTTCATGGATTAGCAAGCTTTTATAGGAGGTTTGTCAAAGGTTTTAGCTCCATAGCAGCACCCTTGACTGAGGTTATTAGAAAGGACCAACCCTTTAAGTGGGGTGATGAGCAAGCTAAGGCTTTTGAAGCCTTGAAAGCTATGCTCATCTCGGCGCCTTTGTTACAATTGCCCGATTTTGATAAAATGTTTGAAGTGGAGTGTGATGCTAGTAAGGTTGGCATCGGGGCTGTTTTAATGCAAGAAGGCAAGCCCGTCGCTTATTTTAGTGAAAAACTCAAAGGGGCAACTCTTAATTACTCGACTTATGATTTGGAGTTGTACGCCCTTGTTAGAGCCTTGGGCAATTGGCAACATTATTTGTGGCCTAAGGAGTTTGTGATACGAACGGACCATGAATCGTTGAAACACCTTAAGAGCCAAGACAAGTTGAATAGGCGTCATGCTAAGTGGATTGAGTTTATTGAGACTTTCCCTTATGTAATTCATTACAAAAGGGGGAAGGAGAATGTTGTTGCTGATGCGTTGTCTAGAAAGCATGTGCTTGTTGCCACTTTGTCTTCGAAGTTGATGGGTTTTGAGAGTTTAAGAGAATTGTATCCCAAGGACCCTCACTTTGCTCCTATCTTTAGGGAATGCGAAGAATGGGGTAGGGACAAGTGGGATTCGGCTAGGGGTTCAAATCCCTATGCCAAGTTTGATGGTTACTTATTTAAAGGTAGACGATTGTGTGTACCCTCTAAGCTCTTGGAGAGAATTGTTTGTGAGGGAAGCACATGATGGCGGTCTAATGGGTCATTTTGGGGTCGAAAAGACCCTCGGGATATTGGAGGAGCAATTCTATTGGCCCAAAATGCGCAAGGATGTGACTAGAACTTGTGGCCAATGTGTAGAATGCAAGAGAGCCAAATCTCGGCTCCTACCTCATGGGTTGTACACCCCGCTGCCCACTCCTCTACGTCCTTGGCTTGATATATCGATGGACTTTGTGTTAGGGCTGCCAAGGACTCGACGAGGCCGGGATAGTATCTTTGTTGTAGTTGACCGGTTTTCTAAAATGGCGCACTTTATTCCTTGCTCTAAGTGTGATGACGCCCCTAGCGTGGCCTCGTTATTTGTTGATAATGTTGTTAGATTGCATGGTGTCCCGAGGACCATTGTGAGTGATAGGGACTCTAAGTTCCTAAGCCACTTTTGGAAGTCCATGTGGGGTAGGCTTGGTACCAAGTTATTGTTCTCTACCTCTTGCCACCCACAAACCGATGGCCAAACGGAAGTAGTAAATAGGACTTTGGGTGCTATGCTACGTTCCATGGTTAAGGGAAAAATGACTTCTTGGGAGGAGCACTTACCATTGATTGAGTTTGCATATAACCGTGTCATACACTCAAGTACGGGAATGACTCCCTTTGAGTGTGTATACGGCCTCAACCCCCTCACCCCTTTGGATTTAACGCCTTTGCCAAGTGATCTCATGATTAGCTTAGAAGGAAGCAAGCGGGCAGATTCCATGAAGAAGTTACATGAGAAGGTGCGGCTTCAACTTGAGAAGAAAAACCAAGACATGGCAAGGAGGGCCAACAAGGGAAGGAAGAAAGTCATCCTTGAACCGGGAGATTGGGTGTGGGTGCATCTTCGGAGGGATCGGTTTCCATCCCAAAGAAAGTCCAAATTGATGCCGAGGGGTGATGGTCCATTCCAAGTGCTCGAGAAAATCAATGACAACGCCTACAAGATTGACCTTCCACCGGAATACCAAGTGCACCACACTTTTAACGTTTGTGATCTTTCTCTCGTGGAGGCGGTTGAAGACGACCAAGTGCTGAATTTGAGGCCAAATTCCTCTCAAGATGGAGAGGATGATACGGGTGGGACAAGCTGTCCAACAAGTACCCGACCATTCACACGAAGTCAAGCTCGGGAGTTACAAAAACTCCAAGCCGTATTCATGCAAATGGCCGTGTGTGAGTTGGTTATTGAACCACCTAAGGGTCTAAATGTTTTAAGGTGTGAAGATGGGCCTTGAAGTGTAATAACATTACACTCCATGGCCGGCTGCTCCACATGGCCCATAAGGTCATTTTTGTCTTTCATTTGGCTTGTAATATAAATAGACAAGCCTAGAATTATTTTGCCTTAGTTTTCTCATTGTAATTTCAAGACAAAGACTTGTAATATTTCACTTTCTCTCTCTCTTCCATTGGGAGGCAGATTCGGCCACAAGCTTGCTAGAAGGAAGCTTGTGTTGCGTTTTGGCTAGAAACTAGGGTCTTGAGGTCATTGAGTTCCTCTTGGTCCAAGTAAGAGCTTGGTGTTTATATTCAATAGTCTTAGGGTCCTCTCTTGATGTTAGGGTTCTTAGTCTCTTGAATATTATATGTCAAGTTATCTATCTTTTCATTATCTTGTTGTTGTTGTCTTTGAGATCTTGAAGTCTAGTGAAGCCGTGTGGGGCTCTTTCGATTCACTAGCATTGTTGCTTACTTGTTAATCTTGTGTTTGTTGGGTTTTCTTGTTGGTGTTGCTGAAATCGTGTGATACATACTTGATCTTGTATCAGCCAGCTTGCTCTCTTTTGATGAAATGGGTCACTTTTGGGCCCATAAATGTAATAAAAGGCCCAAGGCTATAAATACTAGGAATTAGCTTTATTTTTCTTAGATTTTGATGATAATTAAAGTTAAGAAACTCTTGAGAGAGTGTGAGGAGGCTTGGAAAAGCTTTTGTTGAACACTTGTTAGAAACGTTGGTTGATTGGGTGATATGATTCCCTCTCGATCTTCGTAAGAGGTAGGTGTTCGATTGTATTTAAAAGGAAGGTTGTTGAATTTAATACATTCTTCGATTGTCCTTTCTTATATTTTGTTGTGTCTATCTATCTATCCCTCTATCCTTTACTTTTTGTATTTTCGATTCTATCATTTTTCTTATTTTTGTACTTTATCCCTCTTTTCGTATTTTGGGGGCTATCATTTTCTTAGGTAGAGGTGTACAACCTACTGGTCGTGGAAAAGGTAGTAAAGGAACAATTCTAGTGGAGCCCAGAATTGTACCTATGCTTTAGCAGATAGGCAAAATTTGGAGGCTTCTCCGGATGTGGTTACAGGTACATTATCTATCTTTTCACATAATGTATATGCATTAATTGATCCGGGTTCTACACTATCGTATGTCACTCCATTGATTCCTGGAAAATTCAAAAGAACACCAGAATCATCAGTTAAGCCATTTGAAGTATCTACACCAGTTGGTGAATTTATTGTAGCTAAGAGAGTCTATCAAAATTACATAATAACTGTTTGTGATCATGATACATTCGCTGATCTTGTTGAGCTAGAGATGGTAGATTTTGATGTAATAATGGGGATTGGTTGGGTTCTTGTTATGCCACAGTAGATTGTCGAATGAAGAAGGTACATTTTCAATTTCCAAAGGAGACAGTCCTTGAATAGAGGGGTAATGTTGGAGCGCCAAAAGGTAAGTTTATTTCTTATCTTAAGGCAAAGAAAATGATATCCAAGGGGTATATATGTCACCTAGTAAGGGTGAAATGATACGGGTGGGACAAGCTGTCCAACAAGTACCCGACCATTCACACGAAGCCAAGCTCAGGAATTACAAAAACTCCAAGCCTTGTTCATGCAAATGGCCGTGTGTGAGTTGGTGATCGAGCCTCCTAAGGATCTCAATGTTTTTAAGTGTGAAGAGGGACCTTGAAGTGTAATAAACTTACACTCCAAGGGGCAGCAGCCTAGACAAGGGCAAGCTAGTCATTTTGCTTCATTTTGACTTGTAATATAAATAGAACATTTTAGGGTTATTTGGGGTAGTCTTCCATTATTATTTTTGAATCACAAGACTTGTAATATTTTGGGTTCTCTCTCTCTCTCAAAACAGCCCACAAAGAAGAGAGACACTTGTGTTGTATCTTGGCTAGAAACAAGGATCTTGAGGTCATTGAGTTCCTCTTGGTCTAAGTAAGAACTTGGTGTTTATATTCATTAGTCTTAGGGTCCTTTCTTGATGTTAGGGTTCTTAGTCTCTTGAATATTATATGTCAAGTTATCTATATCTTATTATCTTGTTGTTGTTGTGTTTGAGATCTTGAAGTCTAGTGAAGCCGTGTGGGGCTCTTTCGATTCACTAGCATTGTTGTTTAACTTGCTAATATTGTGTTTGTTGGGTCTTCTTATTGTTGTTGCTGAAATCTTCATATTGTGGACTTGATCTTGTATCATTTGGTATCAAAGCAAGACCGGTGGTGTTCCAACACTACCCATCTTGGGCTTGCTCTCGGCCAAAAAAAAAAAAAAAAAAAAAAGAGAGCAAAATCTGTCCATTGTTGCCTTTGGCCGAGAATATTGTTGTGTGTATAGATCTAGGTGTTGTTTTACTTGTTTAGTGTGTTTCTAGTGTTGGTTTCTTTCTCACCAACACTAAAGTGTCTAGATCTAAAAGTTGAGCTTAAAATATTGACCATTGTTGTGGTAACTTGAAAGGTGGACCGTAGGTTGTATGTTGTTGATGACAATTGGTGGTTTTGTGTGATGTGCTTGAAGAAGTTGATGTTGTGTTCATGAAGGTGTTGAGATTGTTGAGATGTTCATCTTATAAACTTGTTCATCTTGTTGAAAGTTGAGTTCATGTTGTAAGACAAAAGTCATAAAGTTGTTGGTGAAAGAAGACTTGCACACATCTCTTCCAAGACTTGACAACCACTTTTCCTTAAAACACGGAACCTTGTTTTGTGGAATTAGCCTAGTCAAATCTTACCTTTTTGAGTTTGAAAGGTTGAAAGACTACAAGACTTTTACTTTCCCTCCAAAACACATTGTCATCTATAACAAGTTGTGTGAGTATTGAAAATTTCAGATTTGAGATTTAAAAAAAAAAAAAAAAAAGAAGGAAGAAGCAAAAACGTGTGGGACCACTTACATGCTGCCACATCACTATAAGCTCAACTTTGGATATTCTTCTAGTTGCTAATTGTTGATTCTTGGTTTCCTTTACTTGGTTCTAGAACTAATTAACAAACTAGTACATTCCTACTAGGTTGTCGAATAGTCCTTTGAATCCATTTGTTTGTGTCAACGATTACTTGAGTGCCTTTTATCTTTTGAATACGTTGCTGTTTTTGGCTCTAGTCCGACAAGAATTCTTTGAGTCTTCAAACAAGAATCCACTCCGGATAAGAGCTTACTCATACCTTAAAGGATTCACGGTTACTAGCCAATTCACAACACTTGTGGAACTCAAGCGTGTGGTGATCTAAAGAGTGTAAGACCTTGACAAGACCACGTCCCATAACGTGGATACTAATGCACTTGACTCTATGAGGGTCACTCTTGAGGCCGTTACCCGGACACTTGAAAGGTTGAATACGGAATTTGGAGCCGTGAGGGGGGACTTGGCAGCAATCAAGGGAGAAGTGTCGACTATTAGTGGGAGATTAGAACAAGTGGAGAGTCAAAGGAACTCTCGTCCTTCTACTCCTCTACATGTTTCTACCAATGGGCATGACCCCCGAAACCATCACCCCCGAAACAGTCCACCAAATGCTAAATGCACCTCAAGCTCCACTAAATGCCGCAAGCCAAACCACCTTTTTCCCTCCAAACCGTGACCCTACTAGACCAATAAATTTCCAAGCTCCTCAAGTTCCACAAGAGGGATTTGGACGTCAAGTACCTCCACTAAATCCGAACCCTCCATTCCAAGCTCCATTAAACCTAAGGCCACAAAATCCACTTCCTCCAAATCAAGCCCAAAACGCCCAAAACCGGCCAGCCCCCTTTGATGGATACGGTAGAGAGGAGTATGAAGGGTATGGAGCCTTTGATGATGCTTACATGAGGGAGGAGGAGATAAGAGGGGGTCGTGGAGATCCAAGGAGATACCGAGGGTATGGAGATAGGGGAAACCGACACCAAGAGAGAGATATAGGCATCAACACCATCAGGTTGAACCTACCCATCTTTAAAGGTGAAAGTGACCCCGAGGCCTACTTAGCTTGGGAATCGACTTGTGACAAAGTTTTTCAAGTTAATGATATCTCGAAAGAAAAGAAGGGTTGCTATGCTAAAGCTCATTTTGAGGGTTATGCTAACACTTGGTGGGAGTATGTCAAGCGGTTTGGTAATGAACTAATTGATGGGCAGCCACCACCTTGGTATCGGTTGAGGTACTTGATGAGGCAACGATACCTTCCCGAGAGATATCGCCATGAGTTGCTTGCTAGATTGTATGGCTTGCGTCAAGGTAACAAGAGTGTGATGGCATATTTTGATGAGTTTCAACAACTCATGTTGAAACTTGATCATCGTGGGGAGCAAATCAGTCACGACATCATCCGGTTCAAGTGTGGGTTGAACAAAGAGATCTCCACTCATTTAACACTTCACAAGTTTGATACCGTTGACGGTATTTTCCAAGCCGCTCTTGAGATTGAAAGGGAACTTAAAGAGAGATCATCTTTCAAGGCAAGGGGACAAGCCCCCTCGGGCTGGCCCAAAAACAAGGACCAACCCGCCACTACAAGGCTGCCCGAGCCCAAAATAGTCCCCAAAATTCCTCCAAAATTGGAGGCTCACAAGTATCCTAACCCAAAAGGATTCCAATGTTTCAAGTGCCAAGGTTGGGGGCATAAGGCCAATGAATGTCCAAACCGACGCAATGTGATCCTACGGGAAGGGAGAGTGTATTACCTTGGTGAGGAGGTGGGTCCCGAAAGGGGAGAAGATGAGGCCGAACCTCAAGATGGAGAGGAAACCGATGATGGACCACATGATGATGATGGTGATGATGGTGAAGATGTTTATCTGCAAGAAGGGGAGTGTGTGGTTCCAAACTTTGTGGTTAGGCGCGTCATGATTAGTAAGGCAATAGATGACCCAAGCCAAAGGGAAAATCTATTCCATACTAAATGTCTTATAAAGGGGAGTGTGTGTACCTTGGTGATCGATAGTGGTAGTTGTACAAATGTTGTAAGTCATGCTATGGTAAATTTCTTGAAGTTACCAACTACCCCGCACACTAGTCCTTACAAGTTACAATGGTTGAATGATTGTGGTGAATTAAGGGTCGCAAGGCAATGTGTGATACGGTTTAAGGTGGGAAACTACCACGATGAAGTGCTTTGTGACGTGATACCAATGCAAGCATGTCACTTGTTGCTAGGTAGACCTTGGCAATATGATAGGTCTACTAAACACGATGGGAGGTCCAATCGATATACACTTGAGAAGGATGGCCGAAAGGTTACTCTTCATCCTCTTTCGCCTTCCCAAGTAAATGAGTGGCATCAAAGGATGAGAGAATTGAAGGAAAAGGGAAAGGAATCCAAAAAGGGAGAGAAGGGAGGGAATTCCGTTGGTGGGGCAGTGGGGTCATCCAAGGCTTCCCCAATGGCAAAGGGGACGGAAAACATGGTGATGTTAGTTAGGAAGAAGGAACTCTTCGTGGATCATGATGAGGGCACGCCTATGTTACTCTTGGCTCATTGTTTTAATACTAACCCCACTAATTCTTCCATTTCCCCTTTGATTTCTTGTGTGTTGCAGGATTATGAGGATGTATTTCCTAAGGAACTTCCGCAAGGATTGTCCCCGCTTCGGGGAATTGAGCACCAAATTGATTTTGTGCCGGGATCACAATTGCCAAACAAGCCGGCTTATAGGAGCAATCCTACGGACACCAAGGAATTGCCACGTCAAGTTGAGGAGCTCCTCAACAAAGGGTATGTCAAGGAGAGCATGAGTCCGTGTGCTGTTCTGGTGCTATTGGTGCCCAAAAAAGATGGAACGTGGCGCATGTGTGTGGAATGCCGAGCCATCAACAAAATTACGATAAAATATCGCCACCCTATTCCTCGGTTAGATGACATGCTAGATGAGTTGAATGGTTCATGTTTGTTTTCCAAGATTGATTTAAGGAGTGGCTATCACCAAATAAGAATGCAACCCGGTGATGAATGGAAAACCGCCTTCAAGACCAAGTTTGGTCTCTATGAATGGATGGTTATGCCATTCGGCCTAACAAACGCTCCAAGTACTTTTATGAGGCTAATGAATCATGTGATGAGGCCATTTATTGGAAAGTTTGTTGTTGTCTATTTTGATGATGTCTTGGTGTATAGTAAGTCTTTAGAAGAGCATGTGATGCATTTACAATGTGTGCTTGATGTCCTTAGAAAGGAAAAATTGTATGCAAATCTGGAAAAGTGCTCTTTTGGCGTTAATGAAGTTGTTTTCTTGGGTTTTGTTGTTAGTTCAAGAGGGGTCGAAGTGGATGAATCCAAGATAAATGCTATCAAAAATGGGCCAACCCCACAAACAGTTGGAGAAGTAAGAAGCTTCCACGGGTTGGCTAGTTTTTATAGAAGGTTTGTCAAAGGATTTAGCACCATAGCCGCTCCCTTGACCGAGGTCATTCGGAAAGAACAACCCTTCAAGTGGGGTGTCGAGCAAGCTAAGGCATTTGAAGCCTTGAAAGCTATGCTCATCTCCGCACCCTTGTTACAATTGCCCAACTTTGATAAGACCTTCGAAGTCGAGTGCGATGCGAGTAAAGTAGACATAGGGGTTGTTTTGATGCAAGATTTGAAACCCATTGCTTACTTTAGTGAAAAGCTCAAAGGAGCAACTCTAAACCACTCCACGTATGATTTAGAGTTGTATGCCTTGATTAGAGCCTTGGCCACTTGGCAACACTACTTATGGCCTAAGGAGTTCGTGATCCGAACGGACCATGAATCCTTAAAGCATCTTCGGGCCCAAGACAAGCTTAACAAACGGCATGCCAAATGGATTGAGTTCCTTGACACCTTCCCTTATGTTATCCATTACAAAAAAGGTAAGGACAACGTAGTAGCCGATGCTTTGTCTATTAAACATGCTCTTGTGTCCACTTTGTCATCAAAATTGATGGGTTTTGAGAGTTTAAGAGAGTTGTATCCCAAGGACCCTCACTTTGCTCCTATCTTTAAGGAATGCAAAGACTTGGGTAGGGACAAGTGGAATTTGGCTAGGGGTTCAAATCCCTATGCCAAGTTTAATGGTTACTTATTTAAAGGTAGACGATTGTGTGTGCCCTCTAGCTCTTGGAGAGAATTGTTTGTGAGGGAAGCACACGATGGCGGTCTAATGGGTCATTTTGGGGTCGAAAAGACCTTCGGAATATTGGAGGAGCAATTCTATTGGCCCCAAATGCGCAAGGATGTGGCTAGGATTTGCGGCCAATGTGTAGAATGCAAGAGAGCCAAATCTTGGCTCCTACCTCATGGGTTGTACACCCCGCTGCCCACTCCTCTACGTCCTTGGCTTGATATATCTATGGATTTTGTGTTAGGGCTGCCAAGGACTCAACGAGGTTGGGATAGTATTTTTGTTGTAGTCGACCGGTTTTCTAAAATGGCGCACTTTATTCCTTGCTCTAAATGTGATGACGCCCCTAGCGTGGCCTCGTTATTTATTGATAATGTTGTTAGATTGCATGGTGTTCCGAGGACCATTGTGAGTGATAGGGACTCTAAGTTCCTAAGCCACTTTTGGAAGTCCATGTAGGGTAGGCTTGGTACCAAGTTGTTGTTCTCTACGTCCTGCCACCCACAAACCGATGGCCAAACGGAAGTAGTAAATAGGATTTTGGGTGCTATGCTACGTTCCATGGTTAAGGGAAAAATGACTTCTTGGGAGGAGTACTTACCATTGATTGAGTTTGCCTATAACCGTGTCATACACTCAAGTATGGGAATGACTCCCTTTGAGTGTGTATACGACCTCAACCCCCTCACCCCTTTGGATTTAACTCCTTTGCCAAGTGATCTCATGATTAGCTTAGATGGAAGCAAGAGGGCAGATTCTATGAAGAAGTTACATGAGAAGGTGCGGCTTCAACTTAAGAAGAAAAACCAAGACATGGCAAGGAGGGCCAACAAGGGAAGAAAGAAATTCATTCTTGAACCGGGAGATTGGGTGTGGGTGCATCTTCGGAAGGATCGGTTTCCATCTCAAAGAAAGTCCAAATTGATGCCTAGAGGTGATGGTCCATTCCAAGTACTTGAGAAAATCAATGACAACGCCTACAAGATTGACCTTCCACCGGAATATCAAGTGCACAACACTTTCAACGTTTGTGATCTTTCTCTCGTGGAGGCGGTTGAAGATGACCAAGTGCTGAATTTGAGGTAAAATTCCTCTCAAGATGGAGAGGATGATACGGGTGGGACAAGCTGTCCAACAAGTACCCGACCATTCACACGAAGCCAAGCTCGGGAATTACAAAAACTCCAATGTTCATGCAAATGGCCGTGTGTGAGTTGGTGATCGAGCCTCCTAAGGATCTCAATGTTTTTAAGTGTGAAGAGGGACCTTGAAGTGTAATAAACTTACACTCCAAGGGGCAGCAGCCTAGACAAGGGCAAGCTAGTCATTTTGCTTCATTTTGACTTGTAATATAAATAGAACATTTTAGGGTTATTTGGGGTAGTCTTCCATTATTATTTTTGAATCACAAGACTTGTAATATTTTGGGTTCTCTCTCTCTCTCTCTCAAAACAGCCCACAAAGAAGAGAGACACTTGTGTTGTATCTTGGCTAGAAACAAGGATCTTGAGGTCATTGAGTTCCTCTTGGTCTAAGTAAGAACTTGGTGTTTATATTCATTAGTCTTAGGGTCCTTTCTTGATGTTAGGGTTCTTAGTCTCTTGAATATTATATGTCAAGTTATCTATCTTTTATTATCTTGTTGTTGTTGTGTTTGAGATCTTGAAGTCTAGTGAAGCCGTGTGGGGCTCTTTCGATTCACTAGCATTGTTGTTTAACTTGCTAATATTGTGTTTGTTGGGTCTTCTTGTTGTTGTTGCTGAAATCTTCATATTGTGGACTTGATCTTGTATCATGAAAGATACAGATGTGGAGCCACCGACTCTTCAATCTGTTCCAGTGGTAAATGAATTTCTTGATGTATTTCCTGAAGATCTCTCGGGTTTGCCTCTAGATTGAGAAGTAGATTTTGGTATTGATATGATTCCAGGTACTCAACCTATCTCTATTCCTTCATATAGAATGGCCCTGGTAGAATTACGAGAATTGAAGGAGCAATTAAAAGACTTGCTAGAAAAGGGATTCATAAGGCCCAGTATGTCCCCGTGGGGTGCACCAATGTTATTTGTACACAAGAAAGATGGCACGTTGAGAATGTGTATTGATTACCGTCAATTGAATAAGGTGACAATTAAGAACAAATATCCCCTCCCTAGAATTGATGATTTGTTTGATCAATTACAAGGTGCTAAATGTTTCTTAAAGATTGACTTGAGGTCGGGTTACCATCAAGTAAAGGTCAGAGAGAGAGAGATACCCAAGACAGCCTTTCAAATATGGTACGGTCATTATGAGTTTTTAGTTATGTCCTTCGGGCTAACAAATGCACCAGCAGCTTTTATGGATTTGATGAAGAAGGTGTTCAAGCCATTTTTAGACGTGTTCGTGATAGTGTTTATAGATGATATTCTTGTCTATTCAAGATCAAAAGAGGACCATGCTTGATACAATCCAAATTGGCATTAGCCTCTTAGGCCTATACCCCGAGGTCAACACAAGGGAGTCCAAGCTATGACCACCTCAAAGGGCCAAATACGAGTTTGGATGATAGCTTGGCACCCGAGAAGAGTTATATCCAATGATACACTCCAAGGACCCATTGAGCAACATCGTGTTTGGATGATAGCTTGGAGCGTAGGAGGTGCTTTGTTAAAAGTGCCTAATGGGCCACTTTGTCTTATTGGGTCACTTTTGGCCTATTATGTAATAAGGCCCATGGCTATAAATAGTTAGCTTTCTTTTCATTTTAGAGAAGTTGATTATTGATGATGAATGTTACACTTGAGAGTGTTTATGTTAGCTTGTTGGGATCTTCCTAGATTGTGAGAAACGTCGATTGTTAGAGGTCTATTTCCTCTTTCGGTCTTCATAAGAGATTGGTGTTTGTGGTAATTTAAAGGAAGGTCTTCGGTTTGAAATACCTTTGGTTTTCCTTTTCTTATCATATTGTGTCTATCAGATATCTTTTCCCTTTATTGTCTTTGTTTTCCTTTTGTTCTCCGTCTCGTATTTTCATATTTTCCATTTTACCCTTGTCTCCGTTGTTTTCGTGGTTTCTTCATCTTTTCATATTTTGTATCGTATCAATGCTAGTCACTTACGATAGGTGTTGCAGATTCTTCATGACTGTAAGTTATTTGCAAAGTTCTCTAAATGTGAGTTTTGGTTAAAATCTGTAGAATTCCTGGGTCATATTGTATCTGATGAAGGAATAAGGGTTGATACTCAAAAGATAGAAGCTGTGAAAAGTTTCCAAGACCTACAACGCCTACAGAGATTCGTAGTTTCCTCAGATTGGCAGGTTATTATAGAAGGTTTGTTGAAGGATTTTCTTCTATTGCTGCAGCTTTAACAAAGCTAACACACAGGGCAACCAAGTTTCAATGGAACGATGCATGTGAAAGGAGTTTCAAAGATCTGAAGAATAAGTTGAGAATAAGTTGACTTCTACACCTGTATTGGTACTTCCAGAAGGCACAAAAAGGTATGCGGTGTATTGTGATGCTTCAGGAGTTGTCTTGGGATGTGTATTGATGCAGCATGGTAAAGTGATAGCTTATGCCTCAAAACAATTGCGGCCTCATGAGAAAAACTATCCGATACATGATCTTGAGCTAGCAGCAGTAGTATTTGCTTTAAAGATATGGCACCACTACTTGTATGGGGTTCATGTTGACATAGATACCGACCATAAGAGTTTGCAATATATCTTTAAGCAAAAGGACCTAAATCTGAGGCAGCGGAGGTGGCTTGAACTATTAAAAGATTATGACATTGATATTTTATATCATCCGGGGAAAGCAAATGTGGTAGCTAATATACTAAGTCGTAAGGCAATGGGGAGCATTTATGGCTAGCTCACAGAAAGACAAGGGATAATCAAAGATCTACATCAACTATCTAGCTTAGGGGTTCGCCTTCTTGAAACTCCAAATGAAGGAGTTATTGTACAAAATGCGATAGAATCCTCGTTAGTAACTGAAGTAAAAGAAAAGCAGTATACAGATCCTTTTCTATTACAGCTTAAGGAGAATGTACAACAAGGTATGATGAAAGCATTTGAGCTTACACAAGAAGGAGTGCTTCAGTGCCAAAACAGAGTATGTGTACCTAATGTAGATGAGTTAAGAAGAAGGATTCTGACAGAGGCACATCATTCCTGGTATTCTATCCATCTGGGATCAACTAAAATGTACCATGATCTAAAAGGAATATATTGGTGGGGTGACATGAAGAAGAACATTGCAGAATTTATAGCCCAATGTCCAAATTGTCAACAAATAAAAGTAGAGTATCAAAAGCCTGGAGGTTATATGCAACATATGGATCTTCCAATTTGGAAGTGGGACATGATCAATATGGATTTCGTCACTGGTTTGCCTCGCACAATTTGGAAGTTCGATTCCATATGGGTAATAGTTGACAGACTTACCAAGTCAGCACACTTCTTACCTGTTAAGACTACTTATACAGCTGAAGAGTATGCGAAATTGTATATTAGAGAGATAGTTCAACTACACGGAGTTCCAATCTCTATTATATCTGATAGGGGAGCTCAATTTACTGCAAACTTTTGAAAGTCTTAACAGAGGAGTTTGGGTACACAAGTAAATTTAAGTACAACTTTTCACCCTCAGACGGATAGATAGGCAGAACGTACCATACAAACACTTAAAGATATGCTGCGAGCTTGTGTATTAGACTTTAAAGGTAGTTGGGATGATCATTTACCTCTTATTGAGTTCGCCTATAATAATAGCTATCATTCAAGTATCAAGATGGCGCCTTATGAAGCCTTATATGGGAGAAAATGTAGGTCACCGATTGGGTGGTTTGAAGTAGGTGAGACTATTTTATTTGGGCCAGATCTTGTTCATCAAGCCATGGAAAAGGTTAAGGTGATACAACAATGGCTAGGAACAATCCAAAGTCGACACAAATCATATGCCGATGTTAGAAGAAGGGGGCTCGAGTTTGCTATAGGTGATTGGGTATTTTTGAAAGTGTCGCCAATGAAAGGGGTAATGCGATTTGGGAGAAAGGGAAAGTTAAGCCCACGTTATATAGGACCATATAAGATTATCCAAAGATTTGGCCAAGTCGCATATGAGTTGGAACTTGATACAATCCAAATTCGTTCTAAACCATTCACTCAAAGTTAAGCACGAGAGCTCCAAGCCCTCCAAGGATTGTTCATGAAACGAGAAGTACTTGACGACATCCTAATACCATCCAAAGGGTGCTACGTGTTGGTGATTACATCTAAAGAGGATCAAGGGATATTGGAGGGATCAAACGGAGGCCAAGAAGAGCAAAATGACACATGGAGTGCACTGGAAAGCTCACCTGCGGCCACAAGTGAGCCATATACGCACGCAGGTGCCGAGCAGTGGCACTTGCGGCCCTGACCTGCATAGGCAGGTGGCCTATCTCGGCTGCCAAACTGATTTTAAAGTAATGGGTCACTTTTTTTGGGCCAAGGATGTAATAAATTGATACACTATCAATCCCACAAAACAAAGTTCCCACGAAATCAGCAACAAGAGGAACAAAATAACACAAAAATCAGCAAGTTGAACAACAAATGCTAGTGAATCGAAAGAGCCCCACACGGCTTCACTAGACTTCAAGATCACAAACACAACAACAACAAGATAATAGAGTAAGATAGATAGCTTGACATACGGGATTACAAGAAATAGGAACCAAACCGTGTATCAAACGATAAGACTCCTAAGACCCGCAATAACAACACCAAACTCTTACGGTGACTGCTAAGAGAATCAACTCCGCCTTACAACCACCGTGTCTAAACAAGGATCAATAATGGCTTTTCCAAGCCCTACACTACTTGGCTTTACAAGCCCTACACTACACTCTCAAAGAGAGAAGAAGAAGTCTTTCAAATACCAATAATCAACTAACTAGAAAATAAGACTAATGAAGTCTATTTATAACTATTACATCAAATGACCAAACTACCCTTAGTGAAAAGGGGCTCCTATGGAGTGTAAAGAAAAGGCACAAAAAGACCAAAACACCCTTAATAAGGGGTAGTCATGGAGTGTAAGGACTCATTCTTCACACTTCAACCCTTGCAATCCTTTGGAGCCTCGGGTAGTCATCAAGGCAAGCCTCCAAGCAACCTTTCACCCACGAAATTGCTTTATTGTCCAAAATGACTTCCCCATGCATACTCTCGGCCTTCAAGGTGTCCAAAATCAGATTCTCCATGTGTTGGCCACGATTGATGGCATCAAAAGTTATGATGGCCATTTGTCTTGTATCATCCTCCCCTTCTTGAAAAGGATTCGACCTCGAATCCAACCCTTGCAAAACCAAAGAAAGGACAAACGAATACAAACTCCTCATGGCATGAGGGTAGGGTTAGCACATCAAATCATCTCAACATGCCAAGGTTGCTTATACTTGCAATATAACCAAGGATCCTTTGAATTAAATATTAAAAACTTATTAAAATATGCACAAAGGATTTGGATACTTAAATCACCAAGAGATAAGGAAACTACAAAGGTCCTAATGGCATCAAACAATCCACAAGGTAAAACTACCTTCATCTTAGGAGCCATAAGACACAATTGCTTCTTTATCTCTTCAAGAGACCACACCAAGGGTGGAGCCTCAATTGGTTCTAATGTCCACAAGATCCATATAGCATTATCATTCATACAAGTGGACAAACCAACAAATTTCCTACCTCTACATAAAACAAATCCAAAACTAGCATGGATGTCATCATAGGCAAAGAGGTAGTATAGGAGAGAATCAAGTATAAAGGCATACACGGGTGAAGACAAAGCATTTAAGCACATCCACATTCTTTCCTTCAAGCAAATAGAGAACTTGGCATCCACAAGTTGAGATTCTTGTAATTTAAACACAATTGTGTCAAGTAAGGATGCACATTTAGAAATATTACCCCAAGGAAACAATGACACTTTTACTCTCGGGTTTTCAAGAATGACACTTTGCTTGTCATGTAGACCAAGCAACAAGTTGGGTGCGCCAACATCACCATTTCTATATTTGGCACCGGGGTCAAATAGAAAGAGTAACCATAGACACGGGTCTAGACAATACTCCCTTTCCCCATAGGCTTCACCCAAACTACAAGATATACTCTCTACAATAGCATACATATCATCAAAAGCAAATAGAGAGTAGAGAATGGTATCACTCAAGTCAAGTTCAACTAAGGTGTCCTCATGTGGGTACTCACTACCAGTTTCAACATCATCACCATGAGTACTCACAATAAGGTCACACATAGTAGAAGAAGTAATTTCCAAATAATGGACACCTTCGCTATGGAAGTACCCTCAAGTAGACACATACCACCACTAAAGTCCAAGGAATTATTACTTAAGTCTTTACGAGCAAGCAACTCATCCTTATAGTCATCAAACATGGGTGGGGTGTCATACAAAGGATCACAACCACAATCAATTTTCAAGGAAAAATCACTTATTGGGTTTCTTAAGAACTCAAGCAAATCAGAATTATCATCACCCAATTGATCATTCTGTTCCAAGACCTCACATTCAAACACTTTCATCTCCCAAGAAGAGATTTCCATCTTTAGGAGGAATGTTTTTACACCATAGTGGGTTGGCATATAGGCTATAGCTTTCAAGACAAGCTATACCTTCAACGTCATTCTCATCACTAGGTTCTTTAGGAGTGAACTCATCATCTTCAAACAAGATATTGTACTTAAAGAGAGAAGGATCTATCCATGAAGAGGATATAGAACATGCAAATCCATTCTCTAAAAGATCATTATCAAGTATCAAAGATGTTTCAAGCATATGATTATCCCTATGAGAAAAACCGAGAGTAGAACATTTACTAGAGGTCATACTAAAGGAATCACTCTTATTTATTTGATCAACACAATTCCCATAAGATGATGTACCATCATTCAACACATTGGCTTCATTACTAGGTGGACATAAATTGATCTTACAAGAAGAGTCAATTCGATCATCAATAGGACCTAGTGTATCCACACTCACAACAAGTACATCATTAACAAGAGGCAAAGAATCAATAGACTCACAAATAGGTAAGCTACTACTCACACTCAATGGGCTACTAGCCACACAATTATCATTCACATGCACCAAAGTGTAAGAGTAAGCGATTTTACCTTGAAGTTCTTGAGTAAATTCTTCTTTGCCGTGGTGTGAAGGTTTCCCACATGCTTCGGCAACAACTTCTCTTTGGCCTTGTGCTTCTCCGCTTGCCATGTTGGTACCTACACAAATGTCCTTAGAAAGAAAAGGACAAACATAGTTAGCATGATTTGGTGGCAACCCCCTCACTTCACTCCACACAACCTCTCCTTTTTGCCCTCTCGGATTACCACCTTTCACTCCCTTACTCCTCTCAATCTTTTGTCTCTCATAATCATTCGGCTTGGAGTAAGTGATCACATCTCCTTGCGGTTTGGGAATAATTGAGGTAAAGAGATAATTTCCCCAATGGTCCACTATAACCTTAGGCCAATTTAGCACATTTGGAACTCTATGTTGGGCAAACCAATCGGCACCCAAGCATACATGACCTGGTGTCAAGGGGAAGATATCCCACCACACCTCCTCATAGTATTCAAATTGGGTGAAGACAATCCTCACTCTCTCGGTAACCTTATACTCGTCCAAGGAATATGGAACAAGTAAAGATTCTCGAAACAACCCTAAATAGTCAACCATCGGTGGCATGATGTAGTTCTTATGGCGCCAATCATCTAGCACAAGGAGGCAGCTTGGTACCTCATAAATGCTTACCTTTCTGGAGTGAACACTTCTCCTAGGATCAACATTGTAGAGTTTAGGACTACCCAAGGGCACATGAGTACCCCTCGGCCTTGGAGATGTACTCCCTCTTCTTCTCATGGTACAACCTACACTATAGCTAGTATACCCATTCACACCGCTTCGACCTTGATAAGTTGTACTACAAGGTGAAGACATATCTTCATTCTCCACACGCGCTCTCTCACCATGGCTATCATAAGCTTTGCGAAGGAAAGAGTTATACCTTACACCAATTCTAGGTTCAAAATGGGAAGTGTAAGACTCCTCATATGCCCCAACTTCATCATAAGAACTATCATAAGGCCCTACATCATCTCCATATTCACCATAAGAACTAGGCACTTCATTCACCTCATTTTCTCCCTCAAAACCATAACCCTCAAATCTGCCCATGTCTTGATCATGGCTATATTCATAGCCCCCATAATCCACAACATCATCGTAGCCATAAAATCCCTTACTACAATCATAGTCTCCCATGTTGTAGTCACAATAATACGAGGCTACCAAGATATGTTCCCCTTATATCACCTTGTACCTACAAAATGAACAAACAAGATTAGTAGTAAAAGCACCTTTGTGATCCTCACAATTGGAGCGACGATTATTGAAAGTTGCTTATACTCCGGTAGTTTATAAGGTGTCAATCACTACTTAGCGACCGGAATAGATTATTGTTTGATCGACTCTAGACACAAAACAAAAAATCTACTTATGAACTTGAATCAAAGAAGTTCAACGAATCAAAATGAGAAAAGCACACAAAGAACGAAAAACACGAAGAAAACGGATGCAAAAACCAACTCACAATCTAGTAGGTGATTACTAGTTGTTAATTAGTACTAGAATCAAGAAATGAAACTAAAGAAACAAGGAAATGAAATTTAGAATCTAAAATTTGAGCTTAAGCTATTTTGGTGAAGTGATGATGTGGCAGTCCTTGGTGGTGACATGGCAGCCTTTGGTTGGTTGATGTTTTTTATTTTTTTTTTGTCTCAAATCTGAAATTTTCAATACTCACACAACTTGTTATGGATGACAATGGTTCTGGAGGGAAGGTAAAGTCTTGTACTCTTTTTCAACTTTTCAAACTCAAAAGGTAAGATTTGACTATACTAATCCCACAAAACAAGGTTTCGTGTTTTAAGGAAAAGTGGTTGTCAAGTCTAGAAAGTGATGTGTGCTAGTCTTCTCATCAACAACTTTATAACTTTTGTCTTACAACCTTTTGGATCTATTTTATACTTTTGTTGTCTTAAGTTGTAAGAATAGATGAAGAACAAGATGAACACCACAACAACCTTCAAGAACACAACATCAACTTCTTCCAGCACATAACATAAAACCACCAATTGTCATCAACAACATACAACCTACGGTCCACCTTTCAAGTCACCACAACAATGGTCAATATTTTAAGCTCAACTTTTAGATCTAGACACTTTAGTGTTGGTGAGAAAGAAACCAACACTAGAAACACACTAAACAAGTAAAATAACACCTAGATCTAAACACATAACAACATTCTTGGCCAAGACAACAATGGACAGATTTTCTCCTTTCTTTTTTTTTTTTTTTTTTTGACCGAGAGCAAGCCCAAGATGGGTAGTGTTGGAACACAACCGGTCTTGCTCTGATACCAGATGATAGACTATCAATCCCACAAAACAAAGTTCCCACGAAATCAGCAACAAGAGGAACAAAATAACACAAAAATCAGCAAGTTGAACAACAAATGCTAGTGAATCGAAAGAGCCCCACACGGCTTCACTAGACTTCAAGATCACAAACACAACAACAACAAGATAATAGAGTAAGATAGATAGCTTGACATACGAGATTACAAGAAATAGGAACCAAACCGAGTATCAAACGATAAGACCCCTAAGACCCGCAATAACAACACCAAACTCTTACGGTGACCGCTAAGAGAATCAACTCCGCCTTACAACCACCGTGTCTAAACAAGGATCAATAATGGCTTTTCCAAGCCCTACACTACTTGGTTTTCCAAGCCCTACACTACACTCTCAAAGAGAGAAGTAGAAGTTTTTCAAATACCAATAATCAACTAACTAGAAAATAAGACTAATGAAGTCTACTTATAACTATTACATCAAATGACCAAACTACCCTTAATGAAAAGGGGCTCCTATGGAGTGTAAAGAAAAGGCACAAAAAGACCAAAACACCCTTAATAAGGGGTGGTCATGGAGTGTAAGGGCTCCTTCTTCACACTTCAACCCTTGCAATCCTTTGGAGCCTCGGGTAGTCATCAAGGCAAGCCTCCAAGCAAGCTTTCACCCACGAAATTGCTTTATTAAGTGTCCAAAATGACTTCCCCATGCATACTCTCGGCCTTCAAGGTGTCCAAAATCAGATTCTCCACGTGTTGGCCATGATTGATGGCATCAAAAGTTATGATGACCATTTGTCTTGTATCATCCTCCCCTTCTTGGCCAATGTGTGGATTGCCGGTGTGCAAAATCTCGCCTCCTACCTCAAGGATTGTACACCCCACTTCCCACTCCCCTTAGACCTTGGTTAGATATTTCGATGGACTTTGTTTTGGGGCTGCCAAGGACTAGAAGGGGTCGCGATAGCATTTTTGTTGTTGTTGATAGATTCTCCAAAATGGCTCATTTCATTCCATGTGCTAAAACTGAGGATGCTCCTAGTGTAGCTTCATTATTTGTTGAACATGTTGTAAAGCTTCACGGGGTCCCAAGGACTATTGTGAGTGATAGGGACTCAAAGTTCCTAAGTCTCTTTTGGAAGTTCATGTGGGGTAGGCTTGGAACGAAGTTGCTTTTCTCCACGTCTTGCCACCCACAAACCGATGGCCAAATGGAGGTAGTAAATAGAACCTTAGGGTCTATGCTGCGTTCTATGGTTAAAGGTAAACTGACTTCATGGGAAGATCACCTACCCTTGGTGGAATTTGCATACAATCGGGTAATACATTCAAGTACGGGAATGACGCCCTTTGAGTGTGTTTATGGCTTGAATCCCCTTACCCCTTTAGATCTTACTCCTTTGTCTAGTGATCTCATGACAAGTTTAGATGGATGCAAAAGAGCCGAGGCAATGAAAAAAGTGCATGAGAAGGTGCGGATCAAGCTTGAAAAGAAGAACCAAGAGGTTGAAAAAAGGGTGAACAAAGGGAGAAGAAGGCTTGTGCTTGAACCCGGAGATTGGGTGTGGGTGCATCTTCGGAGGGATCGGTTTTCATCTCAAAGAAAGTCCAAATTGCTGCCTAGGGGTGATGGTCCATTCCAAGTACTTGAGAGAGTCAATGACAATGCCTACAAGATTGACCTTCCACCGGAATATCAAGTGCACAACACTTTCAACGTTGGTGACCTCTCTCTCGTGGATGCGGTTGAAGATGACCAAATGCTGAATTTGAGGTCAAATTCCTCTCAAGATGGAGAGGATGATACGGGTGGGACAAGCTCCACAAGTACACGACCTTTCACACGAAGCCAAGCTCGGGAATTACAAAAACTCCAAGTCTTGTTCATGCAAATGGCCGTGTGTGAGTTGGTGATTCAGCCACCTAAGGACCTAAATGTTTTTAAGTGTGAAAAGGGACCTTGAAGTGTAATAAACTTACACTCCAAGGCTGGCACACTAGACAAGGACAAACTGGTCATTTTACTTTATTTTTGCCTTGTAATATAAATAGAACATATTAGGGTTAGTTGAGTAGTTCACTCATTATAATTTTGGAAGACAAAAACTCTTGTAACATTAAGGACTTCTCTCTCCTCCATTTGGGAAGCTCCAAAACAGCAACTCACAAGTGGAGTTACACTTGTGTTGTATCTTGGCTAGAAACAAGGATCTTGAGGTCATTGAGTTCCTCTTGGTCTAAGTAAGAACTTGGTGTTTATATTCATTAGTCTTAGGGTCCTTTCTTGATGTTAGGGTTCTTAGTCTCTTGAATATTATATGTCAAGTTAACTATCTTTCATTATCTTGTTGTTGTTGTGTTTGTAATCTTGAAGTCTAGTGAAGCCGTGTGGGGCTCTTTCGACTCACTAGCACTTGTTGTTCAACTTGTTATTCTTGTGTTGGTTGGCTGATTTTCATGGCTGGTTTTGCATATTTGTGTGTTGTGGACTTGATCTTGTATCAGATGCCCTGGACAGTTTCTCTGGAAACTCTGATTTGTTCTTTCTGTGGGCCCCTTTTCACTCCTCTTTTGGAATTATTCCTTTTGCATAGATCAAACCACACCTTTTTGGTATCCTCTTCTCTTGAAGATATGAATGTGCCCAAAAACAACAAGAACAACAAGAACTCCAAAATTTTGAGCCTTACTCAAACGAACTCGGAATTCGACGAAATTTTAAACTCGAACTCCTTTCAACCTCCCGAACACAAACCCAATGATTTAAAGCCTCAAGGCTCAACCAAAATTTCCAGATTTTTCAACCCATTTGCATTTTTATTCAAGCTTCAAACCCAAGAAAAATGTCGGATTCTCCAAAACTTCTCCAAATGGCACCAAATTCCAGATTTATGTTCTCTTCAATATGGAGAACAACTTCCAACAATTTTTAGCACTCAAATACACACCAAAATCACAAGATCTAGAAATTCATTTTTCTATTTTTCTTCAAACTCAAGAACAACAATGGGATTTTCTTCAAATCCTTTCCAAACACATCCAAAGCTCAAGATTCCGACTCTAATAAAACTAGAGGAAACAAATCTAGTGTTCAAACTACAAGAAAACTCAAAAACAAAACTTGAAATTTTTGGAAATTTCCAAAAACGAAAATTTCAGATTTTTCACTTTTTTTTTGATTTTCTAGATAACAAGAACCCAAGATTGAATTCATGAGGACAAACTCAAGTTTGGCTCTGATACTAAATGATAGCCAAAAAATTGCAAAAACAAAGGATAATCGAATGATAGATAATTAAATTAGACACAAGAAGAGAAATAATCAAGAACAATAGGATATATTAAATCCTAAGACCCCTAATTACATTCATCAACTAACACCTAATTTCTACGGTGACCAAGAGGGAATCGAGACGCCCTCGGAACCACACTTTTCTACGCCAAACGCCAACAAAAGCTCTCCAAACTCTCTCTTAAGAGAAGTGTTCATCAATAATCAAAGAATAACTAATGAAAATAAGGTGTGTTTTGGGTATATACCCATGGGTCATTTATGATACAAGACAAATGGTCATCATAACTTTTGATGCCATCAATCGTGGCCAACACGTGGAGAATCTAATTTTGGACACCTTGAAGGCCGAGAGTATGCATGGGGAAGTCATTTTGGACACTTAATAAAGCAATTTCGTGGGTGAAAGCTTGCTTGGAGGCTTGCCTTGATGACTACCCGAGGCTCCAAAGAATTGCAAGGGTTGAAGTGTGAAGAAGGAGTCCTTACACTCCATGACCGCCCTTATTAAGGGTGTTTTGGTCTTTTTGTGCCTTTTCTTTACACTCCATAGGAGCCCCTTTTCATTAAGGGTAGTTTGGTCATTTGATGTAATAGTTATAAATAGACTTCATTAGTCTTATTTTCTAGTTAGTTGATTATTGGTATTTGAAAGACTTCTTCTTCTCTCTTTGAGAGTGTAGTGTAGGGCTTGGAAAACCAAGTAGTGTAGGGCTTGGAAAAGCCATTATTGATCCTTGTTTAGACACGGTGGTTGTAAGGCGGAGTTGATTCTCTTAGCGGTCACCGTAAGAGTTTGGTGTTGTTATTGCGGGTCTTAGGGGTCTTATCGTTTGATACTCGGTTTGGTTCCTATTTCTTGTAATCTCGTATGTCAAGCTATCTATCTTACTCTATTATCTTGTTGTTGTTGTGTTTGTGATCTTGAAGTCTAGTGAAGCCGTGTGGGGCTCTTTCGATTCACTAGCATTTGTTGTTCAACTTGCTGATTTTTGTGTTATTTTGTTCCTCTTGTTGCTGATTTCGTGGGAACTTTGTTTTGTGGGATTGATAGTCTATCATCTGGTATCAGAGCAAGACCGGTTGTGTTCCAACACTACCCATCTTGGGCTTGCTCTCGGTCAAAAAAAAAAAAAAAAAAAAGAAAGGAGAAAATCTGTCCATCGTTGTCTTGGCCGAGAATGTTGTTATGTGTTTAGATCTAGGTGTTATTTTACTTGTTTAGTGTGTTTCTAGTGTTGTTCTCACCAACACTAAAGTGTCTAGATCTAAAAGTTGAGCTTAAAATATTGACCATTGTTGTGGTGACTTGAAAGGTGGACCGTAGGTTGTATGTTGTTGATGACAATTGGTGGTTTTATGTTATGTGCTGGAAGAAGTTGATGTTGTGTTCTTGAAGGTTGTTGTGGTGTTCATCTTGTTCTTCATCTATTCTTACAACTTAAGACAACAAAAGTATAAAATAGATCCAAAAGGTTGTAAGACAAAAGTTATAAAGTTGTTGATGAGAAGACTAGCACACATCACTTTCTAGACTTGACAACCACTTTTCCTTAAAACACGAAACCTTGTTTTGTGGGATTAGTATAGTCAAATCTTACCTTTTGAGTTTGAAAAGTTGAAAAAGAGTACAAGACTTTACCTTCCCTCCAAAACCATTGTCATCCATAACAAGTTGTGTGAGTATTGAAAATTTCAGATTCGAGACAAAAAAAAAAAAAAAAAAATCAACCAACCAAAGGCTGCCACGTCACCACCAAGGACTGCCACATCATCACTTCACCAAAATAGCTTAAGCTCAAATTTTAGATTCTAAGTTTCATTTCCTTGTTTCTTTAGTTTCATTTCTTGATTCTAGTACTAATTAACAACTAGTAATCACCTACTAGATTGTGAGTTGGTTTTTGAATCCGTTTTCTTCGTGTTTTTCGTTCTTTGTGTGCTTTTCTCATTTTGATTCGTTGAACTTCTTTGATTCAAGTTCATAAGTAGATTTTTTGTTTTGTGTCTTGAGTCGATCAAACAATAATCTATTCCGGTCGCTAAGTAGTGATTGATACCTTATTGACTACCGGAGTATAAGCAACTTTCAATATTCGCCGCTCCAATTGTGAGGATCACAAAGGTGAGTGTATACGAGTGTTGGTGAGGTGCTTTTACTACTAATCTTGTTTGTTCATTTTGTAGGTACAAGGTGATTTAAGGGGAACATATCTTGGTAGCCTCGTATTATTGTGACTACAACATGGGAGACTATGATTGTAGTGAGGGATTTTATGGCTACGATGATGTTGTAGATTATGGGGGCTATGAATATAGCCATGATCAAGACATGGGCAGATTTGAGGGTTATGGTTTTGAGGGAGAAAATGAGGTGAATGAAGTGCCTAGTTCTTATGGTGAATATGGAGATGATGTAGGGCCTTATGATAGTTCTTATGATGAAGTTGGGGCATATGAGAAGTCTTACACTTCCCATTTCGAACCTAGAATTGGTGTAAGGTATAACCCCTTCCTTCGCAAAGCTTATGAGAGCCATGGTGAGAGTGCACGTGTGGAGAATGAAGATTCATATTCTTCACCTTGTAGTACATCTTATCAAGGTCAAAGTGGTGTGAATGGGTATACTAGCTATAGTGTAGGTTGTCCCATGAGAAGAAGAGAGAGTACATCTCCAAGGCCGAGGGGTACTCATGTGCCCTTGGGTTGTCCTAAACTCTACAATGTTGATCCTAGGAGAAGTGTTCACTCCGGAAAGGTAAGCATTTATGGGGTACCGGGATGCCTCCTTGTGCTAGATGATTGGCGCCATAAGAACTACATCATGCCAGCGATGGTTGACTATTTAGGGTTGTTTCGAGAACCTTTACTTGTTCCATATTCCTTGGATGGGGTATAAGGTTACCGAGAGAGTGAGGATTGTCTTCACCCAATTTGAATACTATGAGGAGGTGTGGTGCGATATCTTCTCCTTGACACCAGGTCATGTATGCTTGGGTGCCGATTGGTTTGCACAACATAGAGTTCCAAATGTGATACAAGATCAAGTCCACAACACACAAATAGGCACAACCAGCCACGAAAATCAGCCAACCAACAACAAGAGAATCCAACAAACACAAGATTTAACAAGTTGAACACAATGCTAGTGAATCGAAAGAGCCCCACCCGGCTTCACTAGACTTCAAGATCTCAAAGACAACAACAACAAGATAATAAAAGATAGATAACTTGACATATAATATTCAAGAGACTAAGAACCCTAACATCAAGAAAGGACCCTAAGACTATAGAATATAAACACCAAGTTCTTACTTAGACCAAGAGGAACTCAATGACCTCAAGATCCTTGTTTCTAGCCAAGATACAACACAAGTATCCCTCTCCTTTGTGGACTGTTTTGAGAGAGAAAGAGAGCCCTAAGAGTTATAAGTCTTGTGATTCAAATGTCAAAATGGAAGAACTACTCAAAATAACCCTAATGTGTTCTATTTATATTACAAGGTAAAATGAAGCCAAAAGACTAGTTTGCCCTTCACCAATTCTGCCGCCCCCTTGGAGTGTAAGTTTATTACACTCCAAGGTCCCACTTCACACTTAAAACATTTAGATCCTTTGGGGGTTCAATGACCAACTCACACACGGCCATTTGCATGAACAAGGCTTGGAGTTTTTGTAACTCCCGAGCTTGGCTTCGTGTGAAAGGTCGTGTACTTGTGGAGCTTGTCCCACCCGTATCATCCTCTCCATCTTGAGAGGAATTTGACCTCAAATTCAGTATTTGGTCATCGTCCACCGCATTCACGAGAGAGAGATCACAAACGTTGAAAGTGTGGTGCACTTGATATTCCGGTGGAAGGTCAATCTTGTAGGCGTTGTCATTGATCTTCTCAAGTACTTGGAAAGGCCCGTCACCCCTAGGCATCAATTTGGACTTTCTTTGAGATGGAAACCGATCCTTCCGAAGATGCACCCACACCCAATCTCCCGGTTCAAGAATGAATTCCTTTCTTCCCTTGTTTGCCCTCCTTGCCATGTCTTGGTTTTTCTTCTCAAGTTGAAGCCGCACCTTCTCATGTAACTTCTTCATAGAATCTGCCCGCTTGCTTCCATCTAAGCTAATCATGAGATCACTTGGCAAAGGCATTAAATCCAAAGGGGTGAGGGGGTTGAGGCCGTATACACACTCAAAGGGAGTCATTCCCGTACTTGAGTGTATGACACGGTTATAGGCAAACTCAATCAATGGCAAGTGCTCTTCCCAAGAAGTCATTTTTCCCTTAACCATGGAACGTAGCATAGCACCCAAAGTCCTATTTACTTCTTCCGTTTGGCCATCGGTTTGTGGGTGGCAAGATGTAGAGAATAACAACTTGGTACCAAGCCTACCCCACATAGACTTCCAAAAGTGGCTTAGGAATTTAGAGTCCCTATCACTCACAATGGTCCTCGGGACACCATGCAATCTAACAACATTATCAACAAATAACGAGGCCACGCTAGGGGCATCATCACACTTAGAGCAAGAAATAAAGTGCGCCATTTTAGAAAACCGGTCGACTATAACAAAAATACTATCCCGACCTCGTCGAGTCCTTGGCAGCCCCAACACAAAGTCCATAGATATATCAAGCCAAGGACGTAGAGGAGTGGGCAGCGGGGTGTACAACCCGTGAGGGAGGAGTCGAGATTTGGCTCTCTTGCATTCTACGCATTGGCCACAAATCCTAGCCACATCCTTGCGCATTTTGGGCCAATAGAGTTGCTCCTCCAATATTCCGAGGGTCTTTTCGACCCCAAAATGACCCATTAGACCGCCATCGTGTGCTTCCCTCACAAACAACTCTCTCTAAGAGCTAGAAGGCACACACAATCGTCTACCTTTAAATAAGTAACCATCAAACTTGGCATAGGGATTTGAACCCCTAGCCGATTCCCACTTGTCCCTACCCAAGTCTTCGCATTCCCTAAAGATAGGAGCAAAGTGAGGGTCCTTGGGATACAACTCTTTTAAACTCTCAAAACCCATCAATTTTGTTGACAAAGTGGACACAAGCACATGTTTTCTAGACAAAGCATCGGCTACAACGTTGTCCTTACCCCTTTTGTATTGGATAACATAAGGGAAGGTCTCAAGGAACTCAATCCATTTGGCATGCCGTTTGTTAAGCTTGTCTTGGGCCCGAAGATGCTTTAAGGATTCATGGTCCGTTCGGATCACGAACTCCTTAGGCCATAAGTAGTGTTGCCAAGTGGCCAAGGCTCTAATCAAGGCATACAACTCTAAATCATACGTGGAGTAGTTTAGAGTTGCTCCTTTGAGCTTTTCGCTAAAATAAGCAATGGGTTTCAATTCTTGCATCAAAACAGCCCCTATGCCTACTTTACTCGCATCGCACTCGACCTCGAAGGTCTTATCAAAGTTGGGCAATTGTAACAAGGGTGCGGAGATGAGCATCGCTTTCAAGGCTTCAAATGCCTTAGCTTGCTCGACACCCCACTTGAAGGGTTGTTCTTTTCGAATGACCTCGGTCAAGGGGGCTGCTATGGTGCTAAATCCTTTGACAAACCTTCTATAAAAACTAGCCAACCCGTGGAAGCTTCTTACTTCTCCAACGGTTTGTGGGGTTGGCCAATTTTTGATAGCATTTATCTTGGATTCATCCACTTCGACCCCTCTTGAACTAACAACAAAACCCAAGAAAATAACTTCATTAACGCCAAAAGAGCACTTTTCCAGATTTGCATACAATTTTTCCTTTCTAAGGACATCAAGCACACATTGTAAATGCATCACATGCTCTTCTAAAGACTTACTATACACCAAGACATCATCAAAGTAGACAACAACAAACTTTCCAATAAATGGCCTCATCACATGATTCATTAGCCTCATAAAAGTACTTGGAGCATTTGTTAGGCCGAATGGCATAACCATCCATTCATAGAGACCAAACTTGGTCTTGAAGGCGGTTTTCCATTCATCACCGGGTTGCATTCTTATTTGGTGATAGCCACTCCTTAAATCAATCTTGGAAAACAAACATGAACCATTCAACTCATCTAGCATATCATCTAACCGAGGAATAGGGTGGCGATATTTTACCGTAATTTTGTTGATGGCTCGGCAGTCCACACACATGCGCCACGTTCCGTCTTTTTTGGGCACCAATAGCACCGGAACAGCACATTGGCTCATGCTCTCCTTGACATACCCTTTGTTGAGGAGCTCCTCAACTTGACGTTGCAATTCCTTGGTGTTCGTAGGATTGCTCCTATAAGCCGGCTTGTTTGGCAATTGTGATTCCGGCACAAAATCAATTTGGTGCTCAATTCCCCGAAGCGGGGGCAATCCTTGCGGAAGCTCCTTAGGAAATACATCCTCATAATCCTGCAACACACAAGAAATCAAAGGGGAAATGGAAGAATTAGTGGGGTTAGTATTAAAACAATGAGCCAAGAGTAACATAGGCGTGTCCTCATCATGATCCACGAAGAGTTCCTTCCTCCTAACTAACATCACCATGTTTTTCGGCCCTTTTGACGTTGGGGCAGCCTTGGATGACCCCACTGCCCCACCTACGGAATCCCCTCCCTTTTATCCCTTTTCGGATTCCTTTCCTTTTTCCTTCAACTCCCTCATCCTTTGATGCCACTCATTTACTTGGGAAGGCGAAAGCGGATGAAGAGTAACCTTTCGGCCATCCTTCTCAAGTGTATACCGATTGGACCTCCCATCGTGTTTAGTAGACCTATCATATTGCCAAGGTCTACCTAGCAATACGTGACATGCTTGCATTGGTATCACGTCACAAAGTACTTTATCGTGGTAGTTTCCCACCTTAAACCGTATCACACATTGCCTTGCGACCCTTAACTCACCACAATCATTCAACCATTGTAACTTGTAAGGACTAGTGTGCGGGGTAGTTGGTAACTTCAAGAAATTTACCATAGCATGACTTACAACATTCGTACAACTACCACTATCGATCACCAAGGTACACACACTCCCCTTTACAAGACATTTAGTATGGAATAGATTTTCCCTTTGGCTTGGGTCATCTATTGCCTTACTAATCATGACGCGCCTAACCACAAAGTTTGGAACCACACACTCCCCTTCTTGCGGGTAAACATCTTCACCATCATCACCATCATCATCGTGTGGTCCATCATCGGTTTCCTCTCCATCTTGAGGCTCGGCCTCATCTTCTCCCCTTTCGGGACCCACCTCCTCACCAAGGTAATACACTCTCCCTTCCCGTAGGATCACATTGCGCCGGTTTGGACATTCATTGGCCTTATGCCCCCAACCTTGGCACTTGAAACATTGGAATCCCTTTGGGTTAGGATACTTGTGAGCCTCCGATTTTAGAGGGAATTTGGGGACTGTTTTGGGCTCGGGCAGCCTCGTAGTGGCGGGTTGGTCCTTGTTTTTGGGCCAACCCGAGGGGGCTTGTCCCCTTGCCTTGAAGGATGATCTCTCTTTAAGTTCTCTTTCAATCTCAAGAGCCGCTTGGAAAATACCGTCAACGGTTTCAAACTTGTGAAGGGTTAAATGAGTGGAGATCTCTTTGTTCAACCCACAATTGAACCGGATGATGTTGTGACTGATTTGCTCCCCACGATGATCAAGTTTCAACATGAGTTGTTGAAACTCATCAAAATATGCCATCACACTCTTGTTACCTTGACGCAAGCCATACAATCTAGCAAGCAACTCATGGCGATATCTCTCGGGAAGGTATCGTTGTCTCATCAAGTACCTCAACCGATACCAAGGTGGTGGCTGCGCATCCACTAGTTCATCACCAAACCGCTTGACGTACTCCCACCAAGTGTTAGCATAACCCTCAAAGTGAGCTATAGCATAACTTCCTTTCTTTTCTTCCGAGATATCATTAACTTGGAAGACTTTGTCACAAGCCGATTCCCAAGCTAAGTATGCCTCAGGGTCACTTTCACCCTTAAAGAAAGGTAGACTCAACTTGATGGTGTTGATGCCTACATCCATCTCATGGTGTCGGTTTCCTCTTTCTTCATATCCACGGTATCTCCGTTGAACTCCTCTGCCCCCTCTTACCTCCTCCTCCCTCATGTAAGTATCATCAAAGGCCCCGTACCCTTCATACTCCTCCCTACCATATTCCTCAAGGTGGGCTGGTCGGTTTTGGATATTTGGAATTTGATTTGGGGGTATTGGATTTTGTGGAGGTGGTGGTTTTTGGTTTAATGGAGCTTGGAATGGAAGGTTCGGATTTAGTGGTGGAATTTGACGTCCAAATCCCTCATGCGGGACTTGGGAATTCTGGAAATGCGTTGGTCTATTGGGGCCACGGTTAGGAGGTAAAAAGGTGGTTTGGCTTGCGGCATTTAGTGGAGCTTGAGGTGCATTTAGCATTTGGTGGACTGTTTCGGGGGTGATGGTTGCGGAGGAAGTCCTATCATGCCCATTGGTAGAAACATGTAGAGGAGTAGAAGGACGAGAGTTCCTTTGACTCTCCACTTGTTCTAACCTCCCACTAATAGTCGACACCTCTCCCTTGATTGCTGCCAAGTCCCCTCTCACGACCCCAAATTCCGAATTCAACCTTTCAAGTGTCCGGGTAACGGCCTCAAGAGTGACCCTCATAGAGTCAAGTGCATTAGTATCCACGTTATGGGACGTGGTCCCTTCCATTGTCAAGGTATTATACTCTTTAGATCACCACACGCTTGAGTTCCACAAGTGTTGTAAATTGGCTAGTAACCGTGAATCCTTTAAGGTATGAGTAAGCTCTTATCCGGAGTGGATATTTGTTTGAAGAATCAAAGAATTCTTGTCGGACTAGAACCAAAAATAGCAACGTATTCAAAAGATAAAAAGGCACTCAAGTAATCGTCGACACGAACAAACGGATTCAAAGGACTAATCGACAACCTAGTAGGAATGTACTAGTTTGTTAATTAGTTCTAGAACCAAGTAAAGGAAACCAAGAATCAACAATTAGCAACTAGAATAATATCCAAAGTTGAGCTTAGGGGTGATGTGGCAGCATGCAATTGGCCTTGGACCCACACGGTTTGTATATATAACTTCTATGTAAATTTTTTTTATTTTTTTTTTGTGTCTCAAAGCTGAAATTCAATATTCATATAACTTGTGATGGATGACAATGTATTTTGGAGGGAAAAATAATAGTCTTGTAGCATTTTCAACCTTTCAAACTCAAAGGGTGATGTTTGACTAACTAGTCCCACAAAACAAGGCTCCTTGAATTAGGGAAGAGTGGTTGAGAAGACTAGGAAGTGATGGGTGCAAGTCTTTCACCAACAACTTTATGACTTGTGTTGCAACTTGAACACAACAAGATGAACAAGGTGAACAAGTTTAAAAGATGAACACCTTCATCACTTCTTCAAGCACATAACACACAACCATCAATTTTGTCATCAACAACATACAACTTTCAGCCACTTCAAGTCACCACAACAATGGTCAAGTTTTCAAGCTCAACTTTTAGATCTAGACACTTTAGTGTTGGTGGGAAAGAAACCAACACTAGAAACACACTAAACAAGAAAAATAACACCTAGATCTAAACATACAACAACATTCTCGGTTTTGTCTTCAATGGACAGATTTCAGATTATTTTTTTTTTTTGTTTAATCCGAGAACAAGCCCAAGATGGGTTGTGTTGGAACACAACCGGTCTTGCTCTGATACCAAATGATACAAGATCAAGTCCACAACACACAAATAGGCACAACCAGCCACGAAAATCAGCCAACCAACAACAAGAGAATCCAACAAACACAAGATTTAACAAGTTGAACACAATGCTAGTGAATCGAAAGAGCCCCACCCGGCTTCACTAGACTTCAAGATCTCAAAGACAACAACAACAAGATAATAAAAGATAGATAACTTGACATACAATATTCAAGAGACTAAGAACCCTAACATCAAGAAAGGACCCTAAGACTATTGAATATAAACACCAAGTTCTTACTTAGACCAAGAGGAACTCAATGACCTCAAGATCCTTGTTTCTAGCCAAGATACAACACAAGTATCCCTCTCCTTTGTGGACTGTTTTGAGAGAGAAAGAGAGCCCTAAGAGTTACAAGTCTTGTGATTCAAATGTCAAAATGGAAGAACTACTCAAAATAACCCTAATGTGTTCTATTTATATTACAAGGTAAAATGAAGCCAAAAGACTAGTTTGCCCTTCACCAATTCTGCCGCCCCCTTGGAGTGTAAGGTGTAAGTTTATTACACTCCAAGGTCCCACTTCACACTTAAAACATTTAGATCCTTTGGGGGTTCAATGACCAACTCACACACGGCCATTTGCATGAACAAGGCTTGGAGTTTTTGTAACTCCCGAGCTTGGCTTCGTGTGAAAGGTCGTGTACTTGTGGAGCTTGTCCCACCCGTATCAAAATGTGCTAAATTGGCCTAAGGTTATAGTGAACCATTGGGGAAATTATCTCTTTACCTCAATTATTCCCAAACAGCAAGGAGATGTGATCACTTACTCCAAGCCGAATGAGTTTGAGAGACAAAAGATTGAGAGGAGTAAGGGTGTGAAAGGTGGTAATCCGAGAGGGGAAAAAGGAGAGGTTGTGTGGAGTGAAGTGAGAGGGTTGCCACCAAATCATGCTAACTATGTTTGTCCTTTTCTTTCTAAGGACATTTGTGTAGGTACCAACATGGCAAACGGAGAAGCACAAGGCCAAGGAGAAGTTGCTGCCGAAGCATGTGGGAAACCTTCACACCACGGCAAAGAAGAATTTACTCAAGAACTTCAAGGTAAAATCGCTTACTCTTACACTTTGGTGCATGTGAATGATAATTGTATGGCTAGTAGCCCATTGAGTGTGAGTAGTAGCTTACCTATTTGTGAGTCTATTGATTCTTTGCCTCTTGTTAATGATGTACTTGTTGTGAGTGTGGATACACTAGTTGATCCTATTGATGATCGAATTGACTCTTCTTGTAAGATCAATTTATGTCCACCTAGTGATGAAGCCAATGTGTTGAATGATGGTACATCATCTTGTGGGAATTGTGTTGATCAAATAAATAAGAGTGATTCCTTTAGTATGACCTCTAGTAAATGTTCTACTCTCGGTTTTTCTCATAGGGATAATCATATGCTTGAAACATCTTTGATACTTGATAATGATCTTTTAGAGAATGGATTTCCATATTCTATATCCTCTTCATGGATAGATCTTTCTCTCTTTAAGTATAATATCTTGTTTGAAGATGATGAGTTCACTCCTAAAGAACCGAGTGATGAGAATGACGTTGAAGGTATAGCTTGTCTTGAAAGCTATAGCCTATACGCCAACCCACTATGGTGTAAAAACATCCTTCTAAAGATGGAAATCTCTTCTTGGGAGATGAAAGTACTCTTAAGGGAAGGGAATGTGAGGTCTTGGAATAGAATGATCAATTGGGTGATGATAATTCTGATTTGCTTGAGTTCTTAAAAAACCCAATAAGTGATTTTTCCTTGAAAATTGATTGTGGTTGTGATCCTTTCTATGACACCCCACCCATGTTTGATGACTATAAGGATGAGTTGCTTGCTCGTAAAGACTTAAGTAATAATTCCTTGGACTTTAGTGGTGGTATGTGTCTACTTGAGGGTACTTCCATAGAAAGGGAAGGTGTCCATTATTTGGAAATTACTTCTTCTACTATGTGTGACCTTATTGTTGAGAGTACTCATGGTGATGATGTTGAAACTGGTAGTGAGTACCCACATGAGGACACCTTAGTTGAACTTGACTTGAGTGATACCATTCTCTACTCTCTATTTGCTTTTGATGATATGTATGCTATTGTAGAGAGTATATCTTGTAGTTTGGGTGAAGCCTATGGGGAAAGGGAGTATTGTCTAGACCTGTGTCTATGGCTACTCTTTCTATCTGACCCCGGTGTCAAATATAGAAATGGTGATGTTGGCGCACCCAACTTGTTGCTTGGTCTACATGACAAGCAAAGTGTCATTCTTGAAAACCCGAGAGCAAAAGTGTCATTGTTTCCTTGGGGTAATGTTTCTAAATGTGCATCCTTGCTTGTCACAATTGTGTTTAAATTACAAGAATCTCACCTTGTGGATGCCAAGTTCTCTATTTGCTTGAAGGAAAGAATGTGGATGTGCTTAAATGCTTTGTCTTCACCCTTGTATGCCCTTACACTTGATTCTTTCCTATACTACCTCTTTGCCTATGATGACATCCATGCTAGATTTGGATTTGTTTTATGTAGAGGTAGGAAATTTGTTGGTTTGTCCACTTGTATGAATGATAATGCTATATGGATATTGTGGACATTAGAACCAATTGAGGCTCCACCCTTGGTGCGGTCTCTTGAATAAATAAAGAAGCAATTGTGTCTTAAGGCTCCTAAGATGAAGGTAGTTTTACCTTGTGGATTATTTGATGCCATTAGGACCTTTGTAGCTTCCTTATCTCTTGGTGATTTAAATAGCCAAATCCTTTGTGCATATTTTAATAAGTTTTTAATATTTAATTCAAAGGATCCTTGGTTATATTGCAAGTATAAGCAACCTTGGCATGTTGAGATGATTTATTATGCTAACCCTAACCCTCATGCCATGAGGAGTTTGTATTTGTTTGTCCTTTCTTTGGTTTTGCAAGGTTTGGATTTGAGGTCGAATCCTTTTCAAGAAGGGGAGGATGATACAAGACAAATGGCCATCATAACTTTTGATGCCATCATTCGTGGCCAACACGTGGAGAATCTAATTTTGGACACCTTGAAAGCCTGAGAGTATGCATGGGGGAGTCATGAAGTCATTTTGGACACATAATAAAGCAAATTCGTGTGTGGAAGGTTGCTTGGAGGCTTGCCTTGATGACTACCCGAGGCTCCAAAGAATTGCAAGGGTTGAAGTGTGAAGAAGGAGTCCTTACACTCCATGACCGCCCTTATTAAGGGTGTTTTGGTCTTTTTGTGCCTTTTCTTTACACTCCATAGGAGCCTCTTTTCATTAAGGGTAGTTTGGTCATTTGATGTAATAGTTATAAATAGGCTTCATTAGTCTTATTTTCTAGTTAGTTCATTGTGGATATTTGAAAGACTTCTTCTTCTCTCTTTGAGAATGTAGTGTAGGGCTTGGAAAGGCCAAGTAGTGTAGGGCTTGGAAAAGCCATTATTGATCCTTGCTTAGAAACGGTGGTTGTAAGGCGGAGTTGATTCCCTTAGCGGTCACCATAAGAGTTTGGTGTTGTTATTGCGGGTCTTAGGGGTCTTATCGTTTGATACACGGTTTGGTTCCTATTTCTTGTAATCTCGTATTTCAAGCTATCTATCTTTTTGTAATCTTGTTAAGCTTATGTTTATAATCTTGAAGTCTAGTGAAGCCGTGTGGGGCTCTTTCGATTCACTAGCACTTGTTGTTCAACTTGTTGTTCTTATGATAGTTGTTCAGCTTGTTGTTGTTGCTGAAATCTTGTGTTGTGGGTTTGATACTGTATCAAGATGGAGAGTCGGAGGTCCCAAACTTTGTGGTCAGACGAGCGATGATTAGTAAGGCCTTAGATGACCCTAGTCAAAGGGAGAATCTATTCCATACTAAATGCCTCATCAAAGAAAGTGTATGTTCGTTGGTCATTGATAGTGGGAGTAGTATAAATGTAGCTAGCACCGCCATGGTTAATTTCTTGAAGTTGCCCACAAACCAAGCATGCCGCACCGTACAAGCTCCAATGGCTAAACTAGTGTGGAGAATTAAAGGTGACTAGACAAGTTGTGATCCGATTTAAGATCGGGAATTGCTTCAAATGATACAAGACGGAATACGCAAAAGATGATAAGAAACCCTAAAATCTAAGAACACGAAATTAAAGATAAAAAGGATAGAAAGGTAGAGACACAAATTGAAATCAAGGCAACCAATACTATATCAAAGTAAATACCTCCTTAATATTCAAGATAAGCATCTAAACCTATGAAAGCAAGACACAAGCATGAGATCTAATAGGAAACCATGGCTATACAAAAATCAAGACCTCCTATTAAGAATCCAAACAAGCACCTATACTATCGAGATACCCTCAAGAGGAATGATATACTCAAGCAAGCAATCCCATCAACATTGTTTAGCAACAAAGGCCTTAGCCATACCTCACAAGAGTTTCACTCTTTCAAAATATCATATCAAAATAATCTATCTAAAGTAAGCTCTTCTCTCTTATTTATAGCCTACACTAGTAATTACAAAAATACCCTTAATGAAATAAGGATCTTCTTTAGCATGAGGCTTTAATGTTAAGAATAGCCACTTTTGCATCTATAACCTCTTTTTTTTTTTTTTTTTACCTTTCTTCCTTGTACTTCCACTTAAGCATATTCTTGAGCTTCAATTCTTCATTCCATGGTATTGATGAAGCTCGGCTTGCATCATTCTCCCTTTCTTGAAAAGGATTTGTCCTCAAATCCAAACCTAGCAAAACCATAGGGGAAACAAGCAACAACAAGATCCTCATGGCAACCTTGAATTCCTTGTGGTCCCTTCTATTTTTGTCCTTTCCTCTTTTGGAACATTCCCCTTTTGTACTAACCTTATCCTTCTTTCTCTTGGAATTTTGGAATATTCCTTGGCATAAACAAGTACACCTCCTTTTTCTTTCACTCCTTTTGGATCAAACATACCCTTTTTGAATATTCTTCTTCAACAAGATATGAAGCACATGAAGAACACAAGAACATTCAAATTTTGACCCTCAAGCAAACGAACTCGAAATTTGATGAAATTCAAAACCCAAGCTCCTTTCAAGCTTCCTAACAAACCCCAAACATTTTTAAGACCAAAAACTCAACCAATAATTTCAGATTTGAGAACCCACTTCAAATTTTCTTCAAACTCAAGCTCCAATAATAGTGGAATACTCAAATCAACCCGAAATTAGCTCAAATTTTAGATATCGACTCAAATAGTACTAGGGAACAAGATTCTAGTACTAGAAACACAAAAAGACTCAAAAATCATAAACTCAAAAATCTCAAAAACTCAAAAACATTTTTTTGACACTTTTTTTTTTCCAGATTTCGATTTTTTTTCCAACTAATTGCCACTTGGACCCACAAACATCTTTGACCAACTTTGACTTGAAGATTTTGGATCAAAGTATACTCTTTCTATCTTCTTCTTTAAGAACAAGATGAAGATGCTCAAGAACACAAGAAAAATCTCAATCTTTAAATACTCATAACTTCTTCATTTTTGGTCCAAATTCAATGAAATTTTCGCCAACGTGCTCCTTTCAACGCCACTAACAATCCCCAATAATTTTTAGCTCTCAACTTCAAGCCAAAAATAAACCCACTTTTCAAGTTTCAAAAACTCAAGAGCTTAAAAACCCTTTAATGGTAACTTCACTTCTACAACTCCGATTTGAACGAAATTTGAAATCTAGACTCAAAAAAAACACTAGGAAATCAAAATCTAGTGTCAAAAATTACAAATCAAAACAAAAAAATTCCAGATTTTTTTTTTGGATAATTTTTTTTTTTTTTGAATAGATCAATATCCCAAGATTAAGATTTATGAAAATAAATCTTAACCTGGCTTTGATACCAAATGATACAAGATGGAATACGCAAAAAATGAAAAGAAACCCTAAAATCTAAGAACACGAAATTAAAGATCAAAAGGATAGAAAGGTAGAGACACAAATTGAAATCAAGGCAATACTATATCAAAGTAAAGACCTCCTTAATATTCAAGATAAACATCTAAACCTATGAAAGCAAGACACAAGCATGAGATCTAATAGGCAACCATGGCTATACGAAAATCAAGACCTCCTATTAAGAATCCAAACAAGAACCAATACTATCGAGACATCCTCAAGAGGAATGATATCCTCAAGAAAGCAATCCCATCAACATTGTTTAGCAACAAAGGCCTTAGCCATACCTCACAAGAGTTTCACTCTTTCAAAATATCATATCAAAATAATCTATCTAAAGTGAGCTCTTCTCTCTTATTTATAGCCTACACTAGTAAAAATACCCTTAATGAAATAAGGGTCTTCTTTAGCATGAGGCTTTAATGTTAAAAATAGCCACTTTTACATCCATAGCCTCTTTTTTTTTTTTAAACCTTTCTTCCTTGTACTTCCACTTAAGCATATTCTTAAGCTTCAATTCTTCATTCCATGGTATTGATGAAGTTCGGTTTGCATCAATTACCATGATGAAATACAATGTGATGTCATTCCCATGCAAGCTTGTCATCTTTTACTTGGAAGGCCATGGCAATACGATTGCTCAACCAAACATAATGAAAGAACCAATCGGTATTCTCTAGAGTTGAATGGTCGGAAGTTTACTCTTCACCCCCTTTCACCATCACAAGTAAATGAGCTACATCAAAAAATGAGAGAGTTGAAGGAGAAAGGTAAAGAAGGGGAGGAGGAACCCCGTGAAGAGGAGAGCGATGAAGCAAAAGAGAGGAGGAAGTCGAGGGGGAAGTCCCAAATGGTGATGTTGGCAAGAAATAAAGATTTATTTGAGGAGGCTAATGATGAGGAGCCCATGCTTGATACGATACAAAATACGAAAAGACGAAGAAACCATGAAAACAAGGAAACACAAATACGAAAAGACGAAACAAATACGAAAGGAAAACAAAGATAATAAAGGGAAAAGATAGATAGATAGATAGATAGATAGATAGACACAATATAATAAGAAAATGACAACCAAAGGTATTTCAAACCAAAGACCTTCCTTTAAATAACCACAAGCACCAATCTCTTACGAAGATCGAAAGAGGAAATGAACCTCTAACAATCGACGTTTCTCACAATCTAGAAAGCTCCCAACAAGCTAACATAAACACTCTCAAGTGTAACATTCATCATTAATAATCATCTCTCTAAAATGGAAAGAAACCTAACTATTTATAGCCATAGGCCTTATTACATAATGGGCCCAAAAGTAACCCTAAATGCCATATGGGCCCAAAAGTAACCCAATATGACAAGGTGGTCCATTAGGTACTTTTAACCATGCACCTCCTACACTCCAAGATATCATCCAAATACGATGTTGTTCAATAATCCCATGGATGATATCTTCAAACATAGCTTCTCTCGTGTGCCAACCTATCATCCAAACAATATTTGCCTTTCTAGGATGATCAAGTCTTGAGTCCTTAGAGATTGTCCTTGAAGCGTAGATCTCGAAAGATTGGGCCAGATTTGGATTGTATCATCCTCCCATTCTTGAAAAGGATTCGACCTCGAATCCAAATCTTTTGTCGGCTTGTCATCACAATTTCCAAGTTTGGAATCCTTGGGCAAGAACTCCGTTAGACCTTCAAGCTTATTTTCATAAGGCACTCTCCTTGCATCTTCCTTTGAAATTGTTTGTTCATGTACCTACACAAGAGAAGGAGTGATACTAGGTAAAATGCTAGTATCATGGTTAGTGGGCCTAAGATGGAAAGGGTCTTTGCATAATTGGATTTGGAGTGTTGGAACATGTTCTTGAGGTCTTGGAACACAATTTTGGTGGATGATCCCCGGGGTGGTGATAGTGGGAGTGCGTTGTCCGCTTGAGGTGTTTTGGGGAGTAAAACACCTCCAATTTGCCACCCTCTCTTTCATGTGTGACCAATCCTCAATCAATCCATTTACATCTTGTCGCAACCCCATGATAGCCTCCACTAAGGTATCAAAGGTTGCTCCACCCATGGTCCTTAGTACATTTGAGAGATGGGATAACGCAAATATGGACGACTCGATTAAAGAACAAAAGAACTTGACTCAAAAGTTAACTAAGAAAGAAAATGACAAAAGCACACAAAGAAAAGAACAAGAAAGAAAATGAACTTATGAAACTAATCACAACCAAGTAGATTGATTACTAGTTATTAATTAGTTTAGGAATCAAAGAAATGAAGTGAGGAATTAAGATGTTGGAACCTGAGCAAAATGAGTTTCGGAATGGTTGAGGTGAGTTTGAGGGACTTGCGAACGCAGGTGTTGACCTGCCCTCGCAGGTGGAGGGCGCAAGTGAAATCAGTGGGCTGCTAGAGTGACCTACGTTGGGCACCTGCGGCTGCAGGTTCCACCTACGTGGGCAGATGATAGGCGCAGGTGCTCCGGACAGCCAGCTGGAGCTTCGCGTTTTTTTGCTCTTGTGGGCCCTTTTTGCACCCTCTCTCTTGGAATATTCTTTTTTCTTTTAAATATTCTTTTGTACCAACACCCAAACACCTTTCTCTTTCTTCCTTTGCAGATCAAACACACCTTTTGGAAGATTCTTCTTCAACAAGATATGAATTTTGGGATGAACACCAAGAACAACTTGAATATTCAAAAATTCATCTCTCTCTCAATTTAGCTCCAAATCTCACAAAATTTGAAACCCAAGCTCCTTTTGATATGGGTAACAAAATCCAACAACTTTAAGCCTTCAATTCCACTTCCAAAATTCCAGATTTGAAGACCCACTTCACTTTTTTCAAAAACTCAAAGCTCAACAATGGTAGGGTCTTCAAAACACCTCCGATTTAGCTAAAATTCGATATTTAGACTCAAATAGTGTTAGGGAACAAGAATCTAACACCAAAAACAAAAGAAAATACCAAAATCAAAAATTCAAAAATTGGGCTAACCCCAAAAATGTGAAACACAAATTTTTTTGTGGTTTTTCGATTTTCTTTCAATAACACACCCAAGACTAGAATCGTGGGAACGATTCTAACCTGGCTCTGATACCAAATGATTCGATACAAAATACGAAAAGACGAAGAAACCACAAAAACAAGGAAACACGAATACGAAAAGACGAAATAAATACGAAAGGAAAACAAAGACAATAAAGGGAAAAGATAGATAGATAGATAGATAGATAGACACAATATGATAAGAAAAGTACAACCAAAGGTATTTCAAACCAAAGACCTTCCTTTAAATTACCACAAGCACCAATCTCTTACGAAGACCGAAAGAGGAAATGAACCTCTAACAATTGATGTTTCTCACAATCTAGAAAGCTCCCAACAAGCTAACATAAACACTCTCAAGTGTAGCATTCATCATCAATAATCATCTCTCTAAAATGAAAAGAAAGCTAACTATTTTAGTCATGGGCCTTATTACATAATGGGCCCAAAAGTAACCCTAAATGCCATATGGGCCCAAAAGTAACCCAATATGAAAAGGTGGCCCATTAGGTACTTTTAACCATGCACCTCCTACGCTCCAAGCTATCATCCAAACACGATGTTGTTCAATAATCCCATGGATGATATCTTCAAACATAGCTTCTCTCGTGTGCCAAGCTATCATCCAAACACGTATTTGCCTTTCTAGGATGATCAAGTCTCGAGACCTTAGAGATTGTCCTTGAAGCATAGATCTCGAAAGATTGGGCAAGATTTGGATTGTATCAAGACTCCTTTTAGCCCTTGCTTTTCATGCTAACCACTCTACTTCTCCTACCCCCCATTCTATTTCTCTTGTTTTGCAGGAATTCAGAAATGTGTTTCCAAAGGAGCTACCAAAAGGGTTACCCCCACTTCGGGAAATTGAGCATCAAATAGACTTCGTGATACGGGTGGGATAAGCTGTCCAACAAGTCCACAATCATTCACACGAAGCCAAGCTCGGGAATTACAAAAACTCCAAACCTTGTTCATGCAAATGGCCATGTGTGAGTTGGTGACTGATCCATCTAAGGATTTAAATGTTTTTAAGTGTGAAGAGGGACCTTGAAGTGTAATAAACTTACACTCCAAGGCCGCCCATGGCAAGGGGCAAACTGGTCATTTTTGCTTTGTAATATAAATAGACAATATTAGGGTTACTTGGGGTAGTTCTTTCATTATTATTTTGAGACATAAGACTTGTAATATTTTGGTTCTCTCTCTCTCTATTTCAGCCCACAAGTAGAGGGATACTTGTGTTGTATCTTGGCTAGAAACAAGCATCTTGAGGTCTTTGAGTTCCTCTTGGTCCAAGTAAGAACTTGGTGTTAATATTCAATAGTCTTAGGGTCCTCTCTTGTTGTTAGGGTTCTTAGACTCTTGAATCTTTTATGTCAAGTTACTATTTTTTTGTGATCTTGTTAATGTTGTATTTGTAATCTTGAAGTCTAGTGAAGCCGTGTGGGGCTCTTTCGATTCACTAGCACTTGTTGGAACTTGCTGATTTTTGTGTTTCATTTGTTCTTCTTGTTGTTGCTTGTTGGAACTTTATGTTGTGGACTTGATAATGTATCATTTGGTATCAGAGCAAGGCTGGTTGTGTTCCTACACTACAATCTTGGGCTATCTCGGTTAAACAAAAAAAAAAAAGAGAAATCTATCCATCTTGTTTGTCTTGACCGAGATTGGTGTTTGTACGTTTAGATCTAGGTGTTATTTTACTTGTTTAGTGTGTTTCTAGTGTTGGTTTCTTTCTCACCAACACTAAAAGTGTCTAGATCTAAAGTTGAGCTTATAATATTGACCATTGTTGTGGTGACTTGAAGTGGGCCGCAGGTTGTACCTTGTTGATGACCTGATACGGGTGGGACAAGCTGTCCAACAAGTACCCGACCATTCACACGAAGTCAAGCTCGGGAGTTACAAAAACTCCAAGCCGTATTCATGCAAATGGCCGTGTGTGAGTTGGTTATTGAACCACCTAAGGGTCTAAATGTTTTAAGGTGTGAAGATGGGCCTTGAAGTGTAATAACATTACACTCCATGGCCGGCTGCTCCACATGGCCCATAAGGTCATTTTTGTCTTTCATTTGGCTTGTAATATAAATAGACAAGCCTAGAATTATTTTGCCTTAGTTTTCTCATTGTAATTTCAAGACAAAGACTTGTAATATTTCACTTTCTCTCTCTCTTCCATTGGGAGGCAGATTCGGCCACAAGCTTGCTAGAAGGAAGCTTGTGTTGTGTTTTGGCTAGAAACTAGGGTCTTGAGGTCATTGAGTTCCTCTTGGTCCAAGTAAGAGCTTGGTGTTTATATTCAATAGTCTTAGGGTCCTCTCTTGATGTTAGGGTTCTTAGTCTCTTGAATATTATATGTCAAGTTATCTATCTTTTCATTATCTTGTTGTTGTTGTCTTTGAGATCTTGAAGTCTAGTGAAGCCGTGTGGGGCTCTTTCGATTCACTAGCATTGTTGCTTACTTGTTAATCTTGTGTTTGTTGGGTTTTCTTATTGGTGTTGCTGAAATCGTGTGATACATACTTGATCTTGTATCATTTGGTATCAAAGCAAGACCGGTTGTGTTCCCACACAACCCATCTTGGGCTTGTTCTCGGATTAAACAAAAAAAAAAAAAAAAAAAAATCGGAAATCAGTCCATTGAAGACAAATCCGAGAATGTTGTTGTATGTTTAGATCTAGGTGTTATTTTGCTTGTTTAGTGTGTTTCAAGTGTTGGTTTCTTTCTCACCAACACTAAAGTGTCTAGATCTAAAAGTTGAGCTTGAAAACTTGACCATTGTTGTGGTGACTTGAAGTGGTTGAAAGTTGTATGTTGTTGATGACAAAAATTGGTGGTTGTGTGTTATGTGCTTGAAGAAGTTGGTGAAAGTTGTAAGGTGTTCATCTTTTTAAACTTGTTCATCTTGTTCATCTTGTGGTGTTCAAGTTGCAAGACAAGTCATAAAGTTGTTGGGGAAAGACTTGCACCCATCACTTCCTAGTTGGCCAACCACTTTTCCTTAAAACACGGAACCTTGTTTTGTGGGATTAGCCTAGTCAAATCTTACCTTTTTGAGTTTGAAAGGTTGAAAGACTACAAGACTTTTACTTTCCCTCCAAAACACATTGTCATCTATAACAAGTTGTATGATTATTGAAAAATTTCAGATTTGAGATAAAAAAAAAAAAAAAAAAAAAAAAAGAGAACAAGGAAGAAGCAAAAACGTGTGGGACCACTTACATGCTGCCACGTCACTATAAGCTCAACTTTGGATATTATTCTAGTTGCTAATTGTTGATTCTTGGTTTCCTTTACTTGGTTCTAGAACTAATTAACAAACTAGTACATTCCTACTAGGTTGTCGATTAGTCCTTTGAATTCGTTTGTTCGTGTCAACGTTTACTTGAGTGCTTTTATCTTTCGAACACGTTGTTGTTTTTGGTTCTAGTCCTACAAGAATTCTTTGAGTCTTCAAACAAGAATCCACTCCGGATAAGAGCTTACTCATCCCTTAAAGGATTCACGGTTACTAGCCAATTTACAACACTTGTAAAACTCAAGCGTGTGGTGATCTAAAGAGTATAATACCTTGACAATGGAAGGGACCACGTCCCATAATGTGGATACTAATGCACTTGACTCTATGAGGGTCACTCTTGAGGCCGTTACTCGGACACTTGAAAGGTTGAATTCGGACTTTGGGACCGTGAGAGGGGACTTGGCAGCCATCAAGGGAGAAGTGTCGACTATTAGTGGGAGATTAGAACAAGTGGAGAGTCAAAGGAACTCTCGTCCTTCTACGCCTCTACATGTCTCAACCAATGGACAAGATAGGACTTCCTCCGCAACCATCACCCCCGAAACAGTCCACCAAATGCTAAATGCACCCCAAGCTCCACTAAATGCCGCAAGCCAAACCACCTATTTTCCTCCAAACCGTGACCCCAATAGACCAACGCATTTCCAGAATTCCCAAACCCCGCATGAGGGATTTGGACGTCAAATTCCACCACTAAATCCGAACCTTCCATTCCAAGCTCCATTAAACCAAAGACCACCACCTCCACAAAATCCAATACCCCTAAATCAAATTCCAAATAACCAAAACCGACCAGCCCACCTTGAGGAGTATGGTAGGGAGGAGTATGAAGGGTACGGGGCCTTTGATGATGCTTACATGAGGGAGGAGGAGGTAAGAGGGGGTCGTGGAGATCCAAGGAGATACCGAGGGTATGGGGAAAGGGGAAACCGACACCAAGAGAGAGATGTAGGCATCAACACCATCAAGTTGAACCTACCAATCTTTAAAGGTGATAGTGACCCCGAGGCCTACTTAGCTTGGGAATCGGCTTGTGACAAGGTCTTCCAAGTTAATGACATCTCGGAAGAAAAGAAGGGTTGCTATGCTATAGCTCATTTTGAGGGTTATGCTAACACTTGGTGGGAGTATGTCAAGCGGTTTGGTAATGAACTCATTGATGGGCAGCCACCACCTTGGTATCGATTGAGGTATTTGATGAGGCAACGATACCTTCCCGAGAGATATCGCCATGAGTTGCTTGCTAGATTGTATGGTTTGCGTCAAGGTAACAAGAGTGTGATGGCATATTTTGATGAGTTTCAACAACTCATGTTGAAGCTTGATCATCGTGGGGAGCAAATCAGCCACGACATCATCCGGTTCAAGTGTGGGTTGAACAAAGATATTTCCACTCATTTAACCCTTCACAAGTTTGAAACCGTTGACGGTATTTTCCAAGCGGCTCTTGAGATTGAAAGGGAACTTAAGGAGAGATCATCTTTCAAGACAAGGGGACAAGCCCCCTCGGGTTGGCCCAAAAACAAGGACCAACCCGCCACTACTAGGCTGCCCGAGACCAAAACAGTCCCCAAATTGACTCCAAAACCGGAGGCTCACAAGTATCCTAACCCAAAGGGATTCCAATGTTTCAAGTGCCAAGGTTGGGGGCATAAGGCCAATGAATGTCCAAACCGACGCAATGTGATCCTAAGGGAAGGGAGAGTGTATTACCTTGGTGAGGAGGTGGGTCCCGAAAGGGGAGAAGATGAGGCCGAGCCTCAAGATGGAGAGGAAACCGATGATGGACCACACGATGATGATGGTGATGATGGGGAAGATGTTTATCCTCAAGAAGGAGAGTGTGTGGTTCCCAACTTTGTGGTTAGGCGCGTCATGATTAGTAAGGCGATAGATGACCCTAGTCAAAGGGAGAATCTATTCCATACTAAATGTCTTGTAAAGGGAAGTGTGTGCACCTTGGTGATTGATAGTGGTAGTTGCACAAATGTTGTTAGTATGGCTACGGTTAACTTCTTGAAGTTACCAACTACCCCGCACACTAGTCCCTACAAGCTACAATGGTTGAATGACTGTGGTGAACTAAAGGTCACAAGGCAATGTATGATACGTTTTAAGGTGGGAAACTACCAAGATGAAGTGCTTTGTGACGTGATACCAATGCAAGCGTGTCACTTGTTGTTAGGTAGACCTTGGCAATATGATAGGTCTACCAAACACGATGGGAGGACAAATCGATATACACTTGAGAAGGATGGCCGAAAGGTCACACTTCACCCGCTTTCACCCTCCCAAGTAAATGAGTGGCACCAAAAGATGAGAGAGTTGAAGGAAAAGGGGAAGAAATCCGAAAGAGAAGAAGAGGGAAGGGAAACCGTGGTTGGGGCAGTAGGGTCACCCGTGACTGCCTCAACTTCAAAGGGGGCTGAAAACGTGGTGATGTTAGCTAGAAAGAAGGAACTCTTCGTGGACCATGATGTGGGCACACCTATGTTGCTTTTGGCTCATTGTTTAAATACTAACCCCGCTAATTCTTCCATTTCCCCTTTGATTTCTTGTGTGTTGCAGGATTATGAAGATGTATTTCCTAAAGAACTTCCGCAAGGATTGCCCCCACTTCGGGGAATTGAGCACCAAATTGATTTGGTGCCGGGTTCACAACTTCCAAACAAACCAGCCTATAGGAGCAATCCCATGGACACTAAGGAGCTTGAGAGACAAGTTGAGGAACTTCTCAACAAGGGATACATCAAAGAAAGTATGAGTCCTTGTGCTGTTCCGGTGCTTTTGGTACCAAAGAAAGACGGAACTTGGCGCATGTGCGTCGATTGTAGAGCCATCAACAAAATCACTATAAGGTATCGTCATCCAATCCCTAGACTAGATGATATGTTAGATGAGCTCCATGGCTCTTGTTTGTTTTCTAAGGTGGATCTTAGGAGTGGCTATCACCAAATTCGCATGCAACCCGGTGATGAGTGGAAGACCGCATTCAAGACCAAATTCGGTCTATATGAGTGGCTGGTCATGCCCTTTGGCCTTACCAATGCTCCTAGCACCTTTATGAGGCTAATGAATCATGTAATGAAGCCTTATATTGGGAAGTTTGTGGTGGTTTACTTTGATGATGTGTTGGTATATAGTAAATCTATTGATGATCATGTGATGCATTTGAGGTGTGTGTTTGAGGTGCTCCGAAAGGAGAAGTTGTATGCCAACATGGAGAAGTGTTCTTTTGGTGTTGATAAAGTGATTTTTTTGGGTTTTGTCGTGAGCTCAAAGGGTGTGGAAGTGGACGAATCCAAGATAGACTCTATACGAAGTTGGCCAATCCCTAAAACTATTGGAGAAATCCGAAGTTTTCATGGATTAGCAAGCTTTTATAGGAGGTTTGTCAAAGGTTTTAGCTCCATAGCAGCACCCTTGACTGAGGTTATTAGAAAGGACCAACCCTTTAAGTGGGGTGATGAGCAAGCTAAGGCTTTTGAAGCCTTGAAAGCTATGCTCATCTCGGCGCCTTTGTTACAATTGCCCGATTTTGATAAAATGTTTGAAGTGGAGTGTGATGCTAGTAAGGTTGGCATCGGGGCTGTTTTAATGCAAGAAGGCAAGCCCGTCGCTTATTTTAGTGAAAAACTCAAAGGGGCAACTCTTAATTACTCGACTTATGATTTGGAGTTGTACGCCCTTGTTAGAGCCTTGGGCAATTGGCAACATTATTTGTGGCCTAAGGAGTTTGTGATACGAATGGACCATGAATCGTTGAAACACCTTAAGAGCCAAGACAAGTTGAATAGGCGTCATGCTAAGTGGATTGAGTTTATTGAGACTTTCCCTTATGTAATTCATTACAAAAGGGGGAAGGAGAATGTTGTTGCTGATGCGTTGTCTAGAAAGCATGTGCTTGTTGCCACTTTGTCTTCGAAGTTGATGGGTTTTGAGAGTTTAAGAGAATTGTATCCCAAGGACCCTCACTTTGCTCCTATCTTTAGGGAATGCGAAGAATGGGGTAGGGACAAGTGGGATTCGGCTAGGGGTTCAAATCCCTATGCCAAGTTTGATGGTTACTTATTTAAAGGTAGACGATTGTGTGTACCCTCTAGCTCTTGGAGAGAATTGTTTGTGAGGGAAGCACATGATGGCGGTCTAATGGGTCATTTTGGGGTCGAAAAGACCCTCGGGATATTGGAGGAGCAATTCTATTGGCCCAAAATGCGCAAGGATGTGACTAGAACTTGTGGCCAATGTGTAGAATGCAAGAGAGCCAAATCTCGGCTCCTACCTCATGGGTTGTACACCCCGCTGCCCACTCCTCTACGTCCTTGGCTTGATATATCGATGGACTTTGTGTTAGGGCTGCCAAGGACTCGACGAGGCCGGGATAGTATCTTTGTTGTAGTTGACCGGTTTTCTAAAATGGCGCACTTTATTCCTTGCTCTAAGTGTGATGACGCCCCTAGCGTGGCCTCGTTATTTGTTGATAATGTTGTTAGATTGCATGGTGTCCCGAGGACCATTGTGAGTGATAGGGACTCTAAGTTCCTAAGCCACTTTTGGAAGTCCATGTGGGGTAGGCTTGGTACCAAGTTATTGTTCTCTACCTCTTGCCACCCACAAACCGATGGCCAAACGGAAGTAGTAAATAGGACTTTGGGTGCTATGCTACGTTCCATGGTTAAGGGAAAAATGACTTCTTGGGAGGAGCACTTACCATTGATTGAGTTTGCATATAACCGTGTCATACACTCAAGTACGGGAATGACTCCCTTTGAGTGTGTATACGGCCTCAACCCCCTCACCCCTTTGGATTTAACGCCTTTGCCAAGTGATCTCATGATTAGCTTAGAAGGAAGCAAGCGGGCAGATTCCATGAAGAAGTTACATGAGAAGGTGCGGCTTCAACTTGAGAAGAAAAACCAAGACATGGCAAGGAGGGCCAACAAGGGAAGGAAGAAAGTCATCCTTGAACCGGGAGATTGGGTGTGGGTGCATCTTCGGAGGGATCGGTTTCCATCCCAAAGAAAGTCCAAATTGATGCCGAGGGGTGATGGTCCATTCCAAGTGCTCGAGAAAATCAATGACAACGCCTACAAGATTGACCTTCCACCGGAATACCAAGTGCACCACACTTTTAACGTTTGTGATCTTTCTCTCGTGGAGGCGGTTGAAGACGACCAAGTGCTGAATTTGAGGCCAAATTCCTCTCAAGATGGAGAGGATGATACGGGTGGGACAAGCTGTCCAACAAGTACCCGACCATTCACACGAAGTCAAGCTCGGGAGTTACAAAAACTCCAAGCCGTATTCATGCAAATGGCCGTGTGTGAGTTGGTTATTGAACCACCTAAGGGTCTAAATGTTTTAAGGTGTGAAGATGGGCCTTGAAGTGTAATAACATTACACTCCATGGCCGGCTGCTCCACATGGCCCATAAGGTCATTTTTGTCTTTCATTTGGCTTGTAATATAAATAGACAAGCCTAGAATTATTTTGCCTTAGTTTTCTCATTGTAATTTCAAGACAAAGACTTGTAATATTTCACTTTCTCTCTCTCTTCCATTGGGAGGCAGATTCGGCCACAAGCTTGCTAGAAGGAAGCTTGTGTTGTGTTTTGGCTAGAAACTAGGGTCTTGAGGTCATTGAGTTCCTCTTGGTCCAAGTAAGAGCTTGGTGTTTATATTCAATAGTCTTAGGGTCCTCTCTTGATGTTAGGGTTCTTAGTCTCTTGAATATTATATGTCAAGTTATCTATCTTTTCATTATCTTGTTGTTGTTGTCTTTGAGATCTTGAAGTCTAGTGAAGCCGTGTGGGGCTCTTTCGATTCACTAGCATTGTTGCTTACTTGTTAATCTTGTGTTTGTTGGGTTTTCTTGTTGGTGTTGCTGAAATCGTGTGATACATACTTGATCTTGTATCATGACCATTGGTGGCTTTTGTGTTATGTTCTTGAAGAATTTGATGTTGTGTTCTTGAAGGTTGTTGTGGTGTTTATCTTGTTCTTCATCTATTCTTACAACTGAAGACAACAAAAGTATAAAATAGATCCAAAAGGTTGTAAGACAAAAGTTATAAAGTTGTTGGTGAGAAGACTTGCACACATCACTTCCTAGACTTGTGATGCAAGTATCAAGCCCTCAAGACCTTTTACAAGGAGCCAAGCCAAGGAACTTCAACAACTTCAAGCTTTGTTCATGCACTTGAATGTTTGTGAAGGTGTTGTAGATTCGGCCAAGAGAGGGAATGCTTTGATTTGTGAAGAAAGGACTTGAAGAGTCTATATTCTACAAGGGGCAAGATGGACTTTCACTTTAAAAACCAACACTCAAGGGGCACCTCTTCTCTTTAGTTCATTAAGGGTAGTTTTGACATTTGGCATGTAATAGTATAAATAGACCATTTTACTTCTCTTTTCATTAGATTTTGATGACATTGAAACTTACTCATATTTTGTAGCTTTTGTCTTGTAGTTGATAGTGTAGAATCCGAAAATTGGGTCTTTGACATTTGAAGTTAGGGTTTCACTTGTCTTGGATAATTTGGCAAGAAACGTGTGCTTGAGGAAGAGTGATTCCTTTGGGTCACCTAAGAGGAAGGTTTGAACTCTTGTTTGTGAAGTGTGTTTGAAGATTTGAAACATCTTCTAGTGCTAATCACTTAATAAGAGTAAGGGTCTTTCTATCTATCTTTAAATTTCAAGTATTCTTCTTCTTCATCTCCATTCTATGTGTTGTTTTTCTCTTTGTTTGGTTGCTGAAATTTGTATCTTAGTAACCATTTTTGTGTGTTCATAGCCTTTTGGCTATCATTTGGTATCAAAGCCTTGGTTAGGGTTGTTCCAACATCCCTAAATCTTGGTTTTAGTGTTCTTATATAGAAAATCTCATCAAAAAAGAGTCAAAAATCAGAAATTACCAAAAAAATTGTGTGTTGTCTTGTGTGTTTGTTGTAGATCCGAAATTTCCAAAATCTACAAGTTTTTATTGTGTTTTGAAGGTTTCTAGTGCTAGATCCTTTATCTCTAGCACATAGGGAGTCTAGATCTACTTTTAGAGTGAAGTTTGGTTGATTTTGGGCTAGATCCACCATTGTTGTGGCTTGTTTGAAGTTTTTTTTGGAGAAGGTGACGTTTTGGATTAGTATTGGTGACTTGATTTTTAGTGGGTTGGGTTTGTTTTGGCCTAAGGAACCTAGATCTTCAAAAAAAAAAAAAAAGATTTGGAGTTCATTTGCTAGGTGGTCAAACTTGTTCAACGCTTGAATATTCATCTTGTTCATCTATAACCTTCATATCTTAGTGAAGAAGAATGTTCAAGGGTGTTGTTTGATCCAAAAAAGGGAAGAAAGAGAGTGCAAAAGTTGTTGGTCCAAAAGCATATTCAAAGAATATTCCATTCTTCCAAAAGGAAGAGGGGACAAGGGGACAAACAAGTACACTTGCAAGTACAAGGGGGGGGGGGGAACCAATTCTTTTTCCATTTCAATTGAAGGCTTGAAAAAGCTCCAAATTGCTTCCTACCCCCTCCAAATCCGAAATTCCTTCTTCCCAAAGTGTTGTTTGGTCGAGACAAAGGTGTTGGGAAAATTGAAAAACTTTGAAAAGTGACAACCAACCACGTAGTGCCACATCATCACTTGTGATCAATCAAAATTCACCTCTAAACTTAGATTTCCTAGTTTATAATCTTTGATTCTAGTTTCTTTTAAGCTAATTCTATCACTAATTAGCAAACTAGTAAGTACCTACTAGGTTGGTAATTAGTCTAGAGTTCGTTTATTTCGTGCCTTCGGTTTTTGTGTGCTTTTCTCGTTTTTAAGTCGTAGTATTTTGTTGGTTCAAGTGCGTGCATCACTTTATTTGAGTCATTTCAATCAAAGATCAATTCCGATCCAAAGCTTCTCACCTCTCAAGTAACTTGCCAAGTATTGCCGATTCTCCAACACTTGTGAAGCCAAGTGTGAGGTACAATTGACCATGGAAGCCGAGGGTTCTTCATCCCAATCCTTGGGAAATAATATAATGGGAGCCTTGAAGGCTCACTTTGAGGCCTTTGCCCGAAAAAATGGAGGATAGTAATGATACTTTGAAGAGAGAATTGAAGAGTGATGTTGATGCCTTGAGAAGTAATGTGGATGCTATGAGGGGTGAAGTTTCCACTTTTAGTGGAAGACTTGATTGTGTTGAAAGTAGGAGGAACTCACGACCTTCTACTCCTAATCCCTACCATGCATCCTCTAGCGTCCAAGCCTACTCTTCCATGACTATAATCCCCAAAACTCTTCACCAAATACTTAACCCTCCACGAGTTCCACAAAACCAGCCACTAAATCAACCCCAAACATCTCCTAACCGGACCCTACAAAGACCATTACATCACCAAATGAACCAAGTCCAACAAGAGGGGCTTAGAACTCAAGCTCCACCACCAAATCCAAACCTACTACCCCCACAACATACCACTTACCAAATGCCAAGTCCCATGGACCAAAGACCTTACCCTCCACCTTTCCCAATACCACAAGTTCAAGTCACAAATAATCAAAGACCAAACACACTTCCCCAAAGGCCTCAAATCCGAAACCCACCCATCCAAATAGAGGATTATGGTAGAGGGGAGTACGAAGGCTATGAAGTTCCTCATGGTGATCCTTGGTTTGATGAAGAAGAGAGAGAAAGATATGAGCAAAGGGGACCTTATGGTGGTAGATTCTGAGGGCATGAGGTTAGACAAGGCCATGTTGATCATCAAAGAATCCGAGACATTGGCATCAATTCTATAAAGGTTGGCATTCCGGTTTTCAAGGGAGAAAGTGACCCCGAGTTGTATCTTGCTTGGGAATCATCTTATGAGAAATTGTTCCAAGTCAATGACTTATCCGAAGAGAAAAAGAGTTGCTACGCCATTGCTCATTTTGAAGGGTATGCCAATACTTGGTGGGATTACACCAAGAGGTTCGGGAATATCTTGATTGGTGGCCAACCACCCCCGTGGGAAGACTTGAAAAGGGTAATGAGAGAGCGGTATGTTCCGGAACAATATAGGCATGAACTCCTTGCCAAGCTTTACAATCTAAAGCAAGGAAGCAAGAGTGTCATGGCCTATTATGATGAATTTCAGCAACTTGTCTTGAAACTTGACCATAGAGGTGAACAAGTGCAACATGATGTTATTCGCTTCAAGGTTGGGTTGAACAAGGACATATCCTCCCGTTTGACTCTTCACAAGTTTGAAACCGTGGTTGAAGTCTTCCAAGCGGCAATGGAGATTGAAAAAGAGAACAAAGAAAGGTACAAGCCAAGACTCCAAACACCCAATTTGGGTTGGGTCCACTCCAAAGGTCCAAATCAACAAGTTTCGGGTTTAGGTAAAGGCAAGGAACCCTCAACTTTTGTCAAGCAATCCGAGATCAAACAAGTGCCAAAATACCCCACAAGACCCGAAGGTAATAAGCTTCCTACTCCTAATCCGAAAGGCCTTCAATGTTTCAAGTGTCAAGGATGGGGTCATCGGGCAAGTGAGTGTGCTACTCGTAGAAATATGATCCTAAGAGAAGGTAGGTTGTACTACCTAGGTGAGGAAGTTGAGCTTGAACCCGAGGTTGATGATGTTGGTGTGCAAAATGGAGAGTTTTGTGATGGTGAACCCGAAACTACTTGTGATGATTGTGAGGAAGAAGACACTTGGCCACAAGATGGAGAGTGTCTAGTTCCTAATTATGTGGTGAGGAGGGCTATGGTAAGTAAGGCACTTAAAGATCCGAGCCAAAGAGAGAACTTGTTTCACACTAAATGCTTGATTAGGGGAGGGTGTGTAACGTTGCTAGTTCTACAATGGTGGATTTCTTGAAACTTCCTACCACTCCTCATGCTAATCCTTACAAACTACAATGGCTCAATGAATGTGGTGAGTTAAAAGTGACACGACAATGCATGATCAAGTTCATGGTAGGAAACTACCGAGATGAAGTTTGTTGTGATGTCATTCCAATGCAAGCGTGCCACTTGCTACTTGGTAGACCATGGCAATATGACAAATCTACCAAGCATGATGGGAGGTTGAACACCTACTCACTTGTGCATGATGGGAAGAAGTTCACATTAAACCCACTATCACCCTCCCAAGTGAATGAGATGCATCAAAAGTTAAGAGAGTTAAAAGAAAAGGGAAGCAAAAGACAAGAAACCGAAAAGAGGCAAAAGGGGGAGGTTTCGGGCTCTACCTCTTCTAAGGGAGAAGTTGCTGATTCTAAGGCTCAAAAGGGTCAAGGACCCATGGTTATGTTGGATAGGAGGAAGAATTTGTTCAAGGAACAAGACATGGACACCCCTATGCTCCTCCTAGCTCATGCCCTTAATACTAACTTCTCTTCTTCTTCTTCTTCTTCTTCTTTTTCTCCTTTTTCTTCTTCTCTTTCCCCTTCTATTTAACTTGTTTTACAGGAGTTTGATGATGTTTTCCCACAAGGATTGCCCCCGATTCGGGGAATTGAGCACCAAATTGATTTGGTGCCGGGTTCACAACTTCCAAACAAACCGGCTTATACGAGCAATCCCATGGACACTAAGGAGCTTGAGAGACAAGTTGAGGAGCTTCTCAACAAGGGTTACATCAAATAAAGTATGAGTCCGTGTGTTGTCCCGGTGCTTTTGGTACCAAAGAAAGACGGAACTTGGCGCATGTGTGTCGATTGTAGAGCCATCAACAAAATCACTATAAGTGATCTCATGATAAGCTTAGATGGATGCAAAAGAGCCGAGGCAATGAAAAAAATGCAAGAGAAGGTGTGGATCAAGCTTTAAAAGAAGAACCAAGAGGTTGCAAAAAGGGTGAACAAAGGTAAAAGAAGGATTGTGCTTGAACCCGGAGATTGGGTATGGATACACTTAAGGAAGGAGCGGTTCCCGAATCAAAGGAAAGCTAATCTTATGCCCCGGGAAGATGGACCCTTCCAAGTGCTTAAATGGATCAACGACAATGCATACCAAATAGATCTACCTTCGAATTACCAAGTTCACAATACTTTCAATGTTTGTGACCTTTCACCCGTGGCCACTCTTGATGTTGATGAATCAGCAAGTTTGAGGACAAACTCTCTTCAAGATGGAGAGGATGATGCTATCAAGACCTCAAGACCTTTTACAAGGAGCCAAGCCAAGGAACTTCAACAACTTCAAGCTTTGTTCACGCACTTGAATGTTTGTGAAGGTGTTGTAGATTCGGCCAAGAGAGGGAATGCTTTGATTTGTGAAGAAAGGACTTGAAGAGTCTATATTCTACAAGGGGCAAGATGGACTTTCACTTTAAAAACCAACACTCAAGGGGCGCCTCTTCTCTCTAGTTCATTAAGGGTAGTTTTGACATTTGGCATGTAATAGTATAAATAGACCATTTTACTTCTCTTTTCATTAGATTTTGATGACATTGAAACTTGCTCATATTTTGTAGCTTTAGTCTTGTAGTTGACAGTGTAGAATCCGAAAATTGGGTCTTTGACATTTGAAGTTAGGGTTTCACTTGTCTTGGATAGTGTAGAATCCGAAAATTTGGCAAAAAAGGTGTGCTTGAGGAAGAGTGATTCCTTTGGGTCACCTAAGAGGAAGGTTTGAACTCTTGTTTGTGAAGTGTGTTTGAAGATTTGAAACATCTTCTAGTGCTAATCACTTAATAAGAGTAAGGTCTTTCTATCTATCTTTAAATTTCAAGTATTCTTCTTCTTCATCTCCATTCTATGTGTTGTTTTTCTCTTTGTTTGGTTGCTGAAATTTGTATCTTAGTAACCATTTTCGTGTGTTCATAGACTTTTGGCTATCAACATTGCACCAAATGCTAAATACATCTCAAGCTCCATTAAATGCCGCAAGCCAAACCACTCCTTTCCCTCCAAACCGTGATCCCACTAGACCAATACAATTCCAAACTCCTCAAGTCCCACAAGAGGGATTTGAACGTCAAGTACCTCCGTCAAATCCGAATCCTCCATTCCAAGCTCCATTAAACCAAAGAACACCACCTCCACAAAATCCAATTCCTCCAAATCAAGTCCAAAATGCCCAAAACCGTCCAGCCCACTTTGAGGAATATGGTAGAGAGGAATATGAAGTATATGGAGCCTTTGATGATGCTTACATGAGGGAGGAGGAGATGAGAGGGAGTCGTGGAGATCCAAGGAGACACCGAGGGTATGGAGAAAGGGGAAACCGACACCAAGAGAGAGATGTAGGCATCAACACCATCAAGTTAAGCCTACCCATCTTTAAGGATGAAAGTGACCCCGAGGCCTACTTATCTTGGGAATCCGCTTGTGACAAAGTTTTCCAAGTTAATGATATCTCGGAAGAAAAGAAGGGTTCCTATGCTATAGCTCACTTTGAGGGTTATGCTAATACTTGGTGGGAGTACGTCAAGCGGTTTGGTAATGAATTAGTTGATGGGAAGCCACCACCTTGGTTTCGGTTAAGGTACTTAATGAGACAATGGTACCTTCCCGAGAGATATCGCCATGAGTTGCTTGCTAGATTGTACAACTTGCGTCAAGGAAACAAGAGTGTGATGGCGTATTTTGATGAGTTTCAGCAACTCATGTTGAAACTTGATCATCGTGGGGAACAAATCAGTCATGACATCATCCGGTTCAAGTGTGGGTTGAACAAAGAGATCTCCACTCGTTTAACACTTCACAAGTTTGATACCGTTGAAGGTATTTTCCAGGCGGCTCTTGAGATTGAAAGAGAACTTAAAGAGAGGTCATCGTTCAAGGCAAGGGGAAAAGCCACCTCGGCCTGGCCCAAAAACAAGGACCAAACTGCCACTACAAGGCTACCCGAGCCCAAAACAGTCCACGAAATTCCTCCAAAACTGGAAGCTCACAAGTATCCTAACCCAAAGGGATTCCAATGTTTCAAGTGCCAAGGATGGGGACATAAGGCCAATGAATGTCCAAACCGACGCAATGTGATCCTATGGGAAGGGAGATTGTATTACCTTGTTGAGGAGGTGGACCGTGAAAAGGGAGAGGATGAGGCCAAGCCTCAAGATGGAGAGGAACCCGATAATGGACCACATGATGAAGATGGTGATGATGGTGAAGATGTTTATCCGCAAGAAGGGGAGTGTGTGGTTCCAAACTTTTGTAGTTAGGCGCGTCATGATTAGTAAGGCAATCGATGACCTAAGCCAAAGGGAAAATGTATTCCATACTAAATGTCTTGTAAAGGAGAGTGTGTGCACCTTGGTGATCGATAGTGGTAGTTGTACAAATGTTGTTAGTAATGCTATGGTAAACTTCTTGAAGTTGCCAACTACATCGCACACTAGTCCTTACAAGTTACAATGGTTGAATGAATGTGGTGAATTAAAGGTCACAAGGCAATGTGTGATACTGTTTAAGGTGGGAAACTACCACGATGAAGTGCTTTGTGACGTGATACCAATGCAAGCATGTCATTTGTTGCTAGGTAGATCTTGGCAATAGGTCTACCAAACACGATGGGAGGTCCAATCGATATACACTTGAAAAGGACGGCCGAAAGGTTACACTTCATCCTCTTTCACCTTCCCAAGTAAATGAGTGGGATCAAAAGATGAGAGAATTGAAGGAAAAGGGAAAGGAATTTGAAAAGAAAGAAAAAAGAGGCGAACCCGAAGGTGGGGCAGTAGGGGTATCCGAGGTTGCCCCAACATCAAAACGGAAAGAAAACATGGTGATGTTGGTTAGAAAGAAGGAACTCTTTGTGGATCATGATGAGGACACGCCTATGTTACTCTTGGCTCATTGTTTTAATACTAACCCCACTAACCATTTCCCCATTGATTTCTTGTGTGTTGCAGGATTATGAAGATGTATTTCCTAAGGAACTTCCACAAGGATTGCCCCCGCTTTGGGGAATTGAGCACCAAATTGACTTTGTGCCGGGAACACAATTGCCAAACAAGCCGGCTTATAGAAGCAACCCTACGAACACCAAAGAATTGAAACGTCAAGTTGAGGAGATCCTCAACAAAGGGTATATCAAGGAGAGCATGAGTCCGTGCGCGGTTCCGGTGCTACTTGTGCCCAAAAAGGACGGAACGTGGCGCATGTGTATGGACTACCGAGCCATCAACAAGATTACGGTAAAATATCGCCACCCTATTCCTCGGTTAGATGACATGCTAGATGAATTGAATGGTTCATGTTTGTTTTCCAAGATTGATTTAAGAAGTGGCTATTACCAAATAAGAATGCAACCCGGTGATGAATGGAAAACCGCCTTCAAGACCAAGTTTAGTCTCTATGAATGGATGGTTATGCCCTTAGGCCTAACAAACGCTCCAAGTACTTTTATGAGGCTAATGAATCATGTGATGAGGCCATTTATTGGAAATTTTGTTGTTGTCTACTTTGATGATGTCTTGGTGTATAGCAAGTCTTTAGAAGAGCATGTGATGCATTTACAATGTGTGCTTGATGTCCTTAGAAAGGAAAAATTGTATGCAAATCTGGAAAAGTGCTCCTTTGGTGTTAATGAAGTTGTTTTCTTGGGTTTGTTGTTAGTTCAAGAGGGGTCGAAGTGGATGAATCCAAGATACATGCTATCAAAAATTGGCCAACTCCACAAACCGTTGGAGAAGTAAGAAGCTTCCACGGGTTGGCTAGTTTTTATAGAAGGTTTGTCAAAGGATTTAGCACCATAGCCGCCCCCGCTTGACTGAGGTCATCCGGAAAGAACAACCCTTCAAGTGGGGTGACGAGCAAGCTAAGGCTTTTGAGGCCTTGAAAGCTATGCTCATCTCCGCGCCCTTGTTACAATTGCCCAACTTTGATAAGACATTCGAAGTCGAGTGCGATGCGAGTAAAGTAGGCATAGGGGCTGTTTTGATGCAAGATTCAAAACCTATCGCTTATTTTAGTGAAAATCTCAAAGGAGCAACTTTAAACTACTCCACGTATGATTTAGAGTTGTATGCCTTGATTAGAGCCTTGGCCACTTGGCAACACTACCTATGGCCTAAGGAGTTCGTGATCCGAACTGACCATGAATCCTTAAAGCATTTTCGGGCCCAATACAAGCTTAACAAACGGCATGCCAGATGGATTGAGTTCCTTGAGGCCTTCCCTTATGTTATCCAATACAAAAAGGGTAAGGACAATGTAGTAGCCGATGCTTTGTCTAGAAAACATGTTCTTGTGTCCACTTTGTCATCGAAGTTGATGGGTTTTGAGAGTTTAAGAGAATTTTACCCCAAGGACCCTCACTTTGCTCTTATCTTTAGGGAATGCGAAGAATTGGGTAGGGACAAGTGGGATTCGGCTAGGGGTTCAAATCCCTATGCCAAGTTTGATTGTGTGTACCCTCTAGCTCTTGGAGAGAGTTTTTTGTGAGGGAAGCACATTATGGCGGTCTAATGGGTCATTTTGGGGTCGAAAAGACCTTCGGAATATTGGAGGAGCAATTCTATTGGCCTAGAATGCATAAGGATCTGGCTAGGATTTGCGGCCAATGTGTAGAATGCAAAAGAGCCAAATCTCGACTCCTACCTCACGGGTTGTACACCCCGCTGCCCACCTCTCTATACGTCCTTGGCTTGATATATCTATGGATTTCGTGTTGGGGCTGCCAAGAACTCGATGAGGCCGGGATAGTATCTTTGTTGTAGTCGATCGATTTTCTAAAATGGCGCACTTTAGTCCTTTCTCTAAATGTGATGACGCACCTAGCGTGGCCTCTTTATTTGTTGATAATGTTGTTAAATTGCATGGTGTTCCGAGGACTATTGTGAGTGATAGGGACTCTAAGTTCCTAAGTCACTTTTGGAAGTCCATGTGGGGTAGGCTTGGTACCAAGTTGTTGTTCTCTACGTCCTGCCACCCACAAACCGATGGCCAAACGAAAGTAGTAAATAGGACTTTGGGTGCTATGCTACGTTCCATGGTTAAGGAAAAAGTGACTTCTTGGGAAGAGCACTTACCATTGATTGAATTTACCTATAACAGTGTCATACACTCAAGTACGAGAATGACTCCCTTTGAGTGTGTATACGGCCTCAACCCCCTTACCCCTTTGGATTTAACGCCTTTGCCAAGTGATCTCATGATTAGCTTAGATGGAAGCAAGCGGGCAGATTCTATGAAGAAGTTACATGAGAAGGTGCGGCTTCAACTTGAGAAGAAAAACTAAGAGATTGCAAGGAGGGCCAATAAGGGGAGAAAGAAATTATTCTTGAATCGGGAGATTAGGTGTGGGTGTATCTTCGGAAGGATCGGTTTCCATCTCAAAGAAAGTCCAAATTGATGCCGAGGGGAGATGGTCCATTCCAAGTACTTGAGAAAATCAATGACAATTCCTACAAGATTGACCTTCCATCGAAATATCAAGTGCACAACACCTTCAACGTTTGTGATCTTTCTCTCGTGGATGCGGTTAAAGATGACCAAATGCCGAATTTGAGGTCAAATTCCTCTCAAGATGGAGAGGATGATACGGGTGGGCCAAGCTGTCCAACAAGTCCACGACCATTCACACGAAGCCAAGCTTGAGAATTACAAAAACTCCAAACCTTGTTCATGCAAATGGCCGTGTGTGAGTTGGTGACTGATCCATCTAAGGATTTAAATGTTTTTAAGTGTGAAGAGGGACCTAGAAGTGTAATAAACTTACACTCCAAGGCCGCCCATGGCAAGGGGCAAACTGGTCATTTTTGCTTTGTAATATAAATAGACAATATTAGGGTTACTTGGGGTAGTTCTTCCATTACTATTTTGAGACATAAGACTTGTAATATTTTGGTTCTCTCTCTCTCTCTATTTCAGCCCACAAGTAGAGGGATACTTGTGTTGTATCTTGGCTAGAAACAAGGATCTTGAGGTCTTAGAGTTCCTCTTGGTCCAAGTAAGAACTTGGTGTTAATATTCAATAGTCTTAGGGTCCTCTCTTGTTGTTAGGGTTCTTAGACTCTTGAATCTTTTATGTCAAGTTACTATCTTTTTGTGATCTTGTTAATGTTGTATTTGTAATCTTGAAGCCTAGTGAAGCCATGTGGGGCTCTTTCGATTCACTAGCACTTGTTGGAACTTGCTGATTTTTGTGTTTCATTTTTCCTTCTTGTTGTTGCTTGTTGGAACTTTGTGTTGTGGACTTGATAGTGTATCACTTCGTGCCGGGTTCACAATTGCCTAACAAACCGGCTTATAGAAGTAACCCAACGGACACCAAAGAACTCCAAAGGCAAGTTGAGGAACTTCTCAACAAGGGATATATTAAGGAAAGCATGAGCCCATGTGCGGTCCTGATATTGTTGGTGCCAAAGAAAGATGGGACTTGGCGCATGTGTGTTGATTGCCGGGCCATCAAGAAGATAATGATAAAGTATCGCCACCCTATCCCCAGATTAGATGATATGCTAGATGAATTGAATGGTTCTTGTGTGTTTTCAAAGATTGATCTTAGGAGTGGGTACCATCAAATCCAAATGAGTCCCGGTGATGAGTGGAAAACCGCCTTCAAGACCAAATTTGGTCTCTATGAATGGATGGTTATGCCCTTTGGACTCACAAATGCTCCTAGTACCTTTATGCGGTTAATGAATCATGTGATGAAACCGTTCATAGGGAAATTTGTTGTGGTATACTTTGATGATATTTTAGTTTATCGTAAGTCCATAGGTGATACGGATGGGACAAGTTGTCCAACAAGTACACGACCTTTCACACGAAGCCAAGCTCGGAAATTACAAAAACTCCAAGCCTTGTTCATGCAAATGGCCGTGTGTGAGTTGGTGATTGAACCACCTTAGGATCTAAATGATTTTAAGTGTGAAGAGGGACCTTGAAGTGTAATAAACTTACACTCCAAGGCCGGCCCCCTAGACAAGGACAAGCTGGTCATTTTGCCTTTTAATATAAATAGAACATATTAGGGTTATTTGGGTAGTTCTCTCCCATCAGATTTTTTGAACATAACACTTGTAATATTTTGGGTTCTCTCTCTCTAAACCAGCCCATAAGAAGAGGGATACTTGTGTTGTATCTTTGCTAGAAAAAAGGATCTTGAGGTCATAGAGTTCCTCTTGGTCCAAGTAAGAACTTGGTGTTAATATTCAATAGTCTTAGGGTCCTCTCTTGTTGTTAGGGTTCTTAGACTCTTGAATATTTTATGTCAAGTTACGATCTTTTTGTGATCTTGTTAATGTTGTTTTTGTAATATTGAAGTCTAGTGAAGCCGTGTGGGGCTCTTTCGATTCACTAGCACTTGTTAAAACTGGTTGATCTTGTGTTGGTTTTGTTGATTTCGTGGCTGGTTGTTGCCTACTTGTGTGTTGTAGACTTCATAGTGTATCATTTGGTATCAAAGCATGGCTGGTTGTGTTCCTACACTACCAATCTAGGGCTCTCTTGGTCAAAAACGAAATCTGTCCATCTTGATTGTCTTGACCGAATTTGGTGCTTGTGTGTTTAGATCTAGGTGTTATTTTACTTGTTTAGTGTGTTTCTAGTGTTGGTTTCTTTCTCACCAACACTAAAGGTGTCTAGATCTAAAGTTGAGCTTATAATATTGACCATTGTTGTGGTAACTTGAACTTGGACCGATTGTTGTACCTTGTTGATGACCATTAGTGGCTTTTATGTTATGTTCTTGAAGAAGTTGATGTTGTGCTCTTGAATGTTGTTGTGGTGTTCATCTTGTTCTTCATCTATTCTTACAACTTAAGACAACAAAGTATAAAATAGATCCAAAAGGTTGTAAGACAAAAGTTATAAAGTTGTTGGTGAGAAGACTTGCACACATCACTTCCTAGACTTGACAACCACTTTTCCTTAAATCACGGAACCTTGTTTTGTGGGATTAGTATAGTCAAATCTTACCTTTTTGAGTTTGAAAAGTTGAAAAATAGTCCAAGACTTTACCTTCCCTCCAAAACCATTGTCATTTATTACAAGTTGTGTGAGTCTTGAAATTTTAGATTTGTGACAAAAAAAAAAAAGAAGAAGAAATTTTGTGTGGGCCCAAGACCAATTACATGTTGCCACATCACTAATAAACTCAAATTTGGATACTCTTTTCCTAGTTTCTAATGGTTGATTCTTGGTTTCCTTACTTGGTTCTAGAACTAATTAACAAACTAGTACATTCCTACTAGGTTGTCAATTAGTCCTTTGAATCCGTTGTTCGTGTCAACGATTACTTGGGTGCTTTTTTTTTTCTTTTGAATACGTTGTTTCTTCTTGGTTCTAGTCCGACGAGAATTCTTTGAGTCTTCAAACAATAATCCATTCCGGATAAGAGCTTACTCATACCTTAAAGGGTTCACGGTTACTAGCCAATCTACAACACTTGTGGAACTTAAGCGTGAGGTGATCCAAAGAGAGTAATACCTTGGCAATGGAAGGGACCACGTCCCACAATGTGGATAATATTGCTCTTGACTCTATGAGGGCCACTCTTGAGGCCGTTACCTGAACACTTGAAAGGATGAATACGGAATTTGGGGCTGTGAGAGGGGACTTGGCAGCAATAAAGGGAGAAGTGTCGACTATTAGTGGGAGATTAGAACAAGTGGAGAGTCAAAGGAACTCTCGGCCTTCTACTCCTCTACATGTTTCTACCAATGGGCATGATAGAACTTCCTCCGCAACCATCACTCCCGAAACATTGCACCAAATGCTAAATACACCCCAAGCTCCACTAAATGTCGCAAGCCAAACCACTCCTTTCCCTCTAAATTGTGACCCCACTATACCCATACATTTCCAAACTCCTCAAGTCCCACAAGAGGTATTTGGACGTCAAGTACCTCCGCTAAATCCGAACCCTCCATTCCAAGCTCCATTAAACCAAAGACCACCACCTCCAAAAAATCCAATTCTTCCAAATCAAGTCCAAAATGCCCAAAATCGTATAGCCCACTTTGAGGAATATGATAGAGAGGAATATGAAGGATATGGAGCCGTTGATGATGCTTACATGAGGGAGAAGGAGATGAGAGGGGGTCGTGGAGATCCAAGGAGATACCGAGGGTATGGAGAAAGGGGAAATCGACACCAAGAGAGAGATGTAGGCATCAACACCATCAAGTTGAGCTTACCCATCTTTAAAGGTGAAAGTGACCCCGAGGCATACTTAGCTTGGGAATCGGCTTGTGACAAAGTTTTCCAAGTTAATGATATCTCGGAAGAAAAGAAGGGTTGCTATGCTAATACTTAGTGGGAGTACATCAAGCGGTTTGGTAATGAAGTAGTTGATGGGCAGCCACCACCTTGGTTTTGGTTAAGGTACTTAATGAGACAACGGTACCTTCCCGAGAGATATCGCCATGAGTTGCTTGCTAGATTGTACAACTTGCGTCAAGGAAACAAGAGTGTGATGGCGTATTTTGATGAGTTTCAGCAACTCAAGTTGAAACTTGATCATCGTGGGGAACAAATCAGTCATTACGTCATCCAGTTCAAGTGTGGGTTGAACAAAGAGATCTCCACTCATTTAACACTTCACAAGTTTGATACCGTTGACGGTATTTTCCAAGCGGCTCTTGAGATTGAAAGGGAACTTAAAGAGAGATCGTCTTTCAAGGCAAGGGGACAAGCCACCTCGGGCTGACCCAAAAACAAGGACAAACCCGCCACTACAAGGCTTCCTGAGCCCAAAATAGTCCACAAAATTCCTCCAAAACCGGAAGCTCACAAGTATCCTAACCCAAAGGGATTCCAATGTTTCAAGTGCCAAGGTTGGGGGTATAAGGCCAATGAATGTCCAAACCGACGCAACGTAATCCTACGGGAAGGGAGATTGTATTACCTTGGTGAGGAGGTGGACCCTGAAAAGGGAGAGGATGAGGCCGAGCCTCAAGATGGAGAGAAAACCGATAATGGACCACATGATGATGATGGTGATGATGGTGAAGATGTTTATCTGCAAGAAGGGGAGTGTGTGGTTTCAAACTTTGTGGTTAGGCGCGTCATGATTAGTAAGGCAATCGATGACCCAAGACAAAGGGAAAATCTATTCCATACTAAATGTCTTGTAAAAGGGAGTGTGTGCACCTTGGTGATCGATAGTGGTAGTTGTACAAATGTTGTTAGTAATGCTATGATAAATTTCTTGAATTTACCAACTACCCCGCACACTAGTCCTTACAAGTTACAATTGTCACGCCCCAAATCCATTGAGGCGGACTGGCACCCGGAGCCGTTAAGGCCCGAGAGAACCAACCTGCGTTCATGTATTTATTATGCATGTAATTGAGCTAACAAATATGCTGCAGTGTATGGACATGATATATTGGTAAAATACACCAGGCAGGAGAATACCAAATAGATATACAAGACTTGGCCGTTGGGGCCACAACATCTAAAAGATGAACCACTACCATACTGGACTTTATACTATCTACAAAGCCTCTAAACAAAACACATGGACTTAGTTAGGGTCGGGACAAACCCCCGCTGATAACATGGAGGTTGGGAATCCCAAAACTAGAGTATTAACTTAAAAGAATGCGAAAGCAAAAACTAAGAAACTGATATAAGATCAAGTCCACAACACACAATATGCAGCAATCAGCCACGAAAACCAGCCAACCACAACAAGAGAATCCAACAAACACAAGATTTAACAAGTTGAACACAATGCTAGTGAATCGAAAGAGCCCCACCCGGCTTCACTAGACTTCAAGATCTCAAAGACAACAACAAGAAGATAATAAAAGATAGATAACTTGACATATAATATTCAAGAGACTAAGAACCCTAACATCAAGAAAGGACCCTAAGACTATTGAATATAAACACCAAGTTCTTACTTAGACCAAGAGGAACTCAATGACCTCAAGATCCTTGTTTCTAGCCAAGATACAACACAAGTATCCCTCTCCTTTGTGGACTGTTTTGAGAGAGAAAGAGAGCCCTAAGTGTTACAAGTCTTGTGATTCAAATGTCAAAAATGGAAGGACTACTCAAAATAACCCTAATGTGTTCTATTTATATTACAAGGTAAAATGAAGCCAAAAAGACTAGTTTGCCCTTCTCCAATCTGCCGCCCCCTTGGAGTGTAAGTTTATTACACTCCAAGGTCCCACTTCACACTTAAAACATTTAGATCCTTTGGGGGTTCAATGACCAACTCACACACGGCCATTTGCATGAACAAGGCTTGGAGTTTTTGTAACTCCCGAGCTTGGCTTCGTGTGAAAGGTCTTGTACTTGTGGAGCTTGTCCCACCCATTCATCCTCTCCATCTTGAGAGGAATTTGACCTCAAATTCAGCATTTGGTCATCGTCCACCGCACTCACGAGAGAGAGATCACAAACGTTGAAAGTGTGGTGCACTTGATATTCTGGTGGAAGGTCAATCTTGTAGGCGTTGTCATTGATCTTCTCAAGTACTTGGAAAGGCCCGTCACCCCTAGGCATCAATTTGGACTTTCTTTGAGATGAAAACCGATCCTTCCGAAGATGCACCCACACCCAATCTCCCGGTTCAAGAATGATTTCCTTTCTTCCCTTGTTTGCCCTCCTTGCCATGTCTTGGTTTTTCTTCTCAAGTTGAAGCCGCACCTTCTCATGTAACTTCTTCATAGAATCTGCCCGCTTGCTTCCATCTAAGCTAATCATGAGATCACTTGGCAAAGGCGTTAAATCCAAAGGGGTGAGGGGGTTGAGGTCGTATACACACTCAAAGGGAGTCATTCCCGTACTTGAGTGTATGACAGGGTTATAGGCAAACTCAATCAATGGCAAGTGCTCTTCCCAAGAAGTCATTTTTCCCTTAGCCATGGAACGTAGCATAGCACCCAAAGTCCTATTTACTACTTCCGTTTGGCCATCGGTTTGTGGGTGGCAAGACGTAGAGAATAACAACTTGGTACCAAGCCTACCCCACATAGACTTCCAAAAGTGGCTTAGGAATTTAGAGTCCCTATCACTCACAATGGTCCTCGGGACACCATGCAATCTAACAACATTATCAACAAATAACGAGGCCACGCTAGGGGCATCATCACACTTAGAGCAAGAAATAAAGTGCGCCATTTTAGAAAACCGGTCGACTACAACAAAAATACTATCCCGACCTCGTCGAGTCCTTGGCAGCCCCAACACAAAGTCCATAGATATATCAAGCCAAGGACGTAGAGGAGTGGGCAGTGGGGTGTACAACCCGTGAGGGAGGAGCCAAGACTTGGCTCTCTTGCATTCTACGCATTGGCCACAAATCCTAGCCACATCCTTGCGCATTTTGGGCCAATAGAATTGCTCCTCCAATATTCCGAGGGTCTTTTCGACCCCAAAATGACCCATTAGACCGCCATCGTGTGCTTCCCTCACAAACAACTCTCTCCAAGAGCTAGAAGGCACACACAATCGTCTACCTTTAAATAAGTAACCATCAAACTTGGCATAGGGATTTGAACCCCTAGCCGATTCCCACTTGTCCCTACCCAAGTCTTTGCATTCCCTAAAGATAGGAGCGAAGTGAGGATCCTTGGGATACAACTCTCTTAAACTCTCAAAACCCATCAATTTGGTTGACAAAGTGGACACAAGCACATGTTTTCTAGACAAAGCATCGGCTACTACGTTGTCCTTACCCTTTTTGTATTGGATAACATAAGGGAAGGTCTCAAGGAACTCAATCCATTTGGCATGCCGTTTGTTAAGCTTGTCTTGGGCCCGAAGATGCTTTAAGGATTCATGGTCCGTTCGGATCACGAACTCCTTAGGCCATAAGTAGTGTTGCCAAGTGGCCAAGGCTCTAATCAAGGCATACAACTCTAAATCATACGTGGAGTAGTTTAGAGTTTCTCCTTTGAGCTTTTCGCTAAAGTAAGCAATGGGTTTCAATTCTTGCATCAAAACAGCCCCTATGCCTACTTTACTAGCATCGCACTCGACCTCGAAGGTCTTATCAAAGTTGGGCAATTGTAACAAGGGTGCGGAGATGAGCATCGCTTTCAAGGCTTCAAATGCCTTAGCTTGCTCGACACCCCACTTGAAGGGTTGTTCTTTCCGAATGACCTCGGTCAAGGGGGCTGCTATGGTGCTAAATCCCTTGACAAACCTTCTATAAAAACTAGCCAACCCGTGGAAGCTTCTTACTTCTCCAACAGTTTGTGGGGTTGGCCAATTTTTGATAGCATTTATCTTGGATTCATCCACTTCGACCCCTCTTGAACTAACAACAAAACCCAAGAAAATAACTTCATTAACGCCAAAAGAGCACTTTTCCAGATTTGCATACAATTTTTCCTTTCTAAGGACATCAAGCACATATTGTAAATGCATCACATGCTCTTCTAAAGACTTACTATACACCAAGACATCATCAAAGTAGACAACAACAAACTTTCCAATAAATGGCCTCATCACATGATTCATTAGCCTCATAAAAGTACTTGGAGCATTTGTTAGGCCGAATGGCATAACCATCCATTCATAGAGACCAAACTTGGTCTTGAAGGCGGTTTTCCATTCATCACCGGGTTGCATTCTTATTTGGTGATAGCCACTCCTTAAATCAACCTTGGAAAACAAACATGAACCATTCAACTCATCTAGCATATCATCTAACCGAGGAATAGGGTGGCGATATTTTACCGTAATTTTGTTGATGGCCCATCAGTCCACACACATGTGCCACGTTCCGTCCTTTTGGGGCACTAATAGCACCGGAACCGCACACGGACTCATGCTCTCCTTGACATACCCTTTGTTGAGGAGCTCCTCAACTTGACGTTGCAATTCTTTGGTGTCCGTAGGGTTGCTCCTATAAGCCGACTTGTTTGGCAATTGTGATCCCGGCACAAAGTCAATTTGGTGCTCAATTCATCGAAGCGGGGGCAATCCTTGCGGAAGTTCCTTAGGAAATACATCCTCATAATCCTGTAACACACAAGAAATCAAAGGAGAAATGGAAGAATTAGTGGGGTTAGTATTAAAACAATGAGCCAAGAGTAACATAGGTGTGTCCTCATCATGATCCACGAAGAGTTCCTTCTTCCTAACCAACATCACCATGTTTCCCGTCCCCTTTGTCCTTGAGGCAGCCTTGGATGACCCCACTGCCCCACCTATGGAATTTCCTCCCTTCTCCCCCTTTTCGGATTCCCTTCCCTTTTCCTTCAATTCTCCCATCCTTTGATGCCACTCATTTACTTGGGAAGGTGAAAGAGGGTGAAGTGTAACCTTTCGACCATCTTTCTCAAGTGTATATCGATTGGTCCTCCCATCGTGCTTGGTAGACCTATCATATTGCCATGGTCTACCTAGCAACAAGTGACATGCTTGCATTGGTATCACATCACAAAGCACTTCATCGTGGTAGTTTCCCACCTTAAACCGTATCACGCATTGCCTTGCGACCCTTAATTCACCACAATCATTCAACCATTGTAACTTGTAAGGACTAGTGTGCGGGGTAGTTGGTAATTTCAAGAAGTTTACCATAGCATTACTTACAACATTTGTACAACTACCACTATCGATCACCAAGGTACACACACTCCCCTTTACAAGACATTTAGTATGGAAGAGATTTTCCCTTTGGCTTGGGTCATCTACTGCCGTACTAATCATGACACGCCTAACCACAAAGTTTGGAACCACACACTCCCCTTCTTGTGGATAAACATCTTCACCATCATCACCATCATCATCATGTGGTCCATCATCGGTTTCCTCTCTATCTTGAGGCTCGACCTCATCTTCTCCCCTTTTGGGACCCACCTCGATGATACAAGATTAATGGCCATCATAACTTTTGATGCCATCATTCGTGGCTAACACATGGAGAATCTGATTTTGGACACATAACAAAGCAAATTCGTGTGTGGAAGGTTGCTTGGAGGCTTGCCTTGATGACTACCCGAGGCTCCAAAGAATTGCAAGGGTTGAAGTGTGAAGAAGGAGTCCTTACACTCCATGACCGCCCCTTATTAAGGGTGTTTTGGTCTTTTTGTGCCTTTTCTTTACACTCCATAGGAGCCTCTTTTCATTAAGGGTAGTTTGGTCATTTGATGTAATAGTTATAAATAGGCTTCATTGGTCTTATTTTCTAGTTAGTTGATTATGGATATTTGAAAGACTTCTTCTTCTCTCTTTGAGAATGTAGTGTAGGGCTTGGAAAGGCCAAGTAGTGTAGGGCTTGGAAAAGCCATTATTGATCCTTGCTTAGAAACGGTGGTTGTAAGGCGGAGTCGATTCCCTTAGCGGTCACCATAAGAGTTTGGTGTTGTTATTGCGGGTCTTAGGGGTCTTATCGTTTGATACACTGTTTGGTTCCTATTTCTTGTAATCTCATATGTCAAGCTATCTATCCTTTTTTTTTTGTAATCTTGTTAAGCTTGTGTTTGTAAATCTTGAAGTCTAGTGAAGCCGTGTGGGGCTCTTTCGATTCACTAGCACTTGTTGTTCTTGTGATAGTTGTTCATCTTGTTGTTGTTGCTGAAATTTCGTATTGTGGGTTTGATCTTGTATCATTTGGTATCAGAGCAAGACCGGTTGTGTTCCAACACAACCCATCTTGGGCTTGTTCTCGGATTAAACAAAAAAAAAAAAAAAAAAAAAAAAATTCTGAAATCTGTCCATTGAAGACAAAACCGAGAATGTTGTTGTATGTTTAGATCTAGGTGTTATTTTGCTTGTTTAGTGTGTTTCTAGTGTTGGTTTCTTTCTCACCAACACTAAGGTGTCTAGATCTAAGAGTTGAGCTTAAAATATTGACCATTGTTGTGGTGACTTGAAAAGTGGACCGTAGGTTGTATGTTGTTGATGACAATTGGTGGTTTTGTGTTATGTTCTTGAAGAAGTTGATGTTGTGTTCTTGAAGGTTGTTGTGGTGTTCATCTTGTTCTTCATCTATTCTTACAACTTAAGACAACAAAGGTATAGAATAGATCCAAAAGGGGTTAAGACCAAAGTCAAAAGGTTGTTGGTGAAAGACTTGCACCCATCACTTTCTAGACTTGACAACCACTTTTCCTTAAAACATGGAACCTTGTTTTGTGGGATTAGTATAGTCAAATCTTACCTTTTTGAGTTTGAAAAGTTGAAAAGAATACAAGACTTTTACTTTCCCTCCAAAACACATTGTCATATAACAAGTTGTGTGAATATTGAAATTTCAGATTTGTGACAAAAAAAAAAGAAGAAAACATCAACCAACCAAAGGCTGCCACGTCACCCCCAAGGACTGCCATGTCATCACTTCACCAAAATAGCTTAAGCTCAAATTTCAGATTCTAAGTTTCATTTCCTTTTTTTCTTTAGTTTCATTTCCTTTTTTTCTTTAGTTTCATTTCTTGATTCTAGTACTAATTAACAACTAGTAATCACCTACTAGATTGTGAGTTGGTTTTTGAATCCGTTTTCTTCGTGTTTTTCGTTCTTTGTGTGTTTTTCTCATTTTGATTCGTTGAACTTCTTTGATTCAAGTTCATAAGTAGATTTTATTTTGTGTCTTGAGTCGATCAAACAATAATCTATTCCGGTCGCTAAGTAGTGATTGACACCTTATTAACTACCGGAGTATAAGCAACTTTCAATATTCGCTGCTCCAATTGTGAGGATCACAAAGGTGAGTGTATACGAGTGTTGGTGAGGTGCTTTTACTACTAATCTTGTTGTTCATTTTGTAGGTACAAGGTGATATAAGGGGAACATATCTTGGTAGCCTCGTATTATTGTGACTACAACATGGGAGACTATGATTGTAGTGAGGGATTTTATGGCTACGATGATGTTGTAGATTATGGGGGCTATGAATATAGCCATGATCAAGACATGGGCAGATTTGAGGGTTATGGTTTTGAGGGAGAACATGAGGTGAATGAAGTGCCAAGTTCTTATGATGAAGTTGGGGCATATGAGGAGTCTTACACTTCCCATCTCGAACCTCAAATTGGTGTAAGGTATAACCCCTCCCTTCGCAAAGCTTATGAGAGCCATGGTAAGAGTGCACGTGTGGAGAATGAAGATTCATATTCTTCACCTTGTAGTACATTTTATCAAGGTCGAAGCGGTGTGAATGGGTATACTAGCTATAGTGTAGGTTGTCCCATGAGAAGAAGAGAGAATACATCTCCAAGGTCGAGGGGTACTCATGTGCCCTTGGGTTGTCCTAAACTCTACAATGTTGATCCTAGGAGAAGTGTTCACTCCGGAAAGGTAAGCATTGATGGGGTACCGGGCTGCCTCCTTGTGCTAGATGATTGGCGCCATAAGAACTACATCATGCCACCGATGGTTGACTATTTAGGGTTGTTTCGAGAACCTTTACTTGTTCCATATTCCTTGGACGGGTATAAGGTTACCGAGAGAGTGAGGATTGTCTTCACCCAATTTGAATACTATGAGGAGGTGTGGTGTGATATCTTTCCCTTGACACCAGGTCATGTATGCTTGGGTGCCGATTGGTTTGCACAACATAGAGTTCCAAATGTGCTAAATTGGCCTAAGGTTATAGTGGACCATTGGGGAAATTATCTCTTTACCTCAATTATTCCAAAACCGCAAGGAGATGTGATCACTTACTCCAAGCCGAATGATTATGAGAGACAAAAGATTGAGAGGAGTAAGGGTGTGAAAGGTGGTAATCCGAGAGTGGAAAAAGGAGAGGTTGTGTGGAGTGAAGTGAGAGGGTTACCACCAAATCATGCTAACTATGTTTGTCCTTTTCTTTCTAAGGACATTTGTGTAGGTACCAACATGGCAAGCGGAGAAGCACAAGGTCAAAGAGAAGTTGCTGCCGAAGCATGTGGGAAACCTTCACACCACGGCAAAGAAGAATTTACTCAAGAACTTCAAGGTAAAATCGCTTACTCTTACACTTTGGTGCATGTGAATGATAATTGTGTGGCTAGTAGCCCATTGAGTGTGAGTAGTAGCTTACCTATTTGTGAGTCTATTGATTCTTTGCCTCTTGATGATGATGTACATATTGTGAATGTGGATACACTAGTTGATCCTATTGATGACAAAATTGACTCTTCTTGTAAGATCAATTTATGTCCACCTAGTGTTGAAGCCAATGTGTTGAATGATGGTACATCATCTTGTGGGAATTGTGTTGATCAAATAAATAGGAGTGATCCCTTTAGTATGACCTCTAGTAAATGTTCTACTCTCGGTTTTACTCATAGGGATAATCATGTGCTTGAAACATCTTTGATACTTGATAATGATCTTTTAGAGAATGGATTTGCATGTTCTATATCCTCTTCATGGATAGATCCTTCTCTCTTTAAGTATAATATCTTGTTTGAAGATAATGAGTTCACTCCTAAAGAACCTAGTGGTGAGAATGACGTTGACGGTATAGCTTGTCTTGAAAGCTATAGCCTATATGCAAACCCACTATGGTGTAAAAACATTCCTCCTAAAGATGGAAATCTCTTCTTAGGAGATGAGAGTACTCTTAAGGGAAGGGAATGTGAGGTCTTGGAAAGGAATGATCAATTGGGTGATGATAAATTTGATTTGCTTGAATTCTTAAGAAACCCAATAAGTGATTTTTCCTTGAAAATTGATTGTGGTTGTGATCCTTTGTATGACACCCCACCCATGTTTGATGACTATAAGGATGAATTGCTTGCTTGTAAAGACTTAAGTAATTATTCCTTGGACTTTAGTGGTGGTATGTGTCTACTTGAGGGTACTTCCATAGAAAGGGAAGGTGTCCATTATTTGGAAATTACTTCTTCTACTATGTGTGACCTTGTTGTTGAGAGTACTCATGGTGATGATGTTGAAACTGGTAGTGAGTACTCACATGAGGACACCTTAGTTGAACTTGACTTGAGTGATACCATTCTCCACTCTCTATTTGCTTTTGATGATATGTATGCTATTGTAGAGAGTATATCTTGTAGTTTGGGTGAAGCCTATGGGGAAAGGGAGTATTGTCTAGACCCGTGTCTATGGCTACTCTTTCTATTTGACCCCGGTGCCGAATATAGAAATGGTGATGTTGGCGCACCCAACTTGTTGCTTGGTCTACATGACAAGCAAAGTGTCAATCTTGAAAACCCGAGAGCAAAAGTGTCATTGTTTCCTTGGGGTAATGTTTCTAAATGTGCATCCTTGCTTGACACAATTGTGTTTAAATTACAAGAATCTCAACTTGTGGATGCCAGGTTCTCTATTTGCTTGAAGGAAAGAATGTGGATGTGCTTAAATGCTTTGTCTTCACCCTTGTATGCCTTTACACTTGATTCTTTCCTATACTACCTCTTTGCCTATGATGACATCCATGCTAGTTTTGGATTTGTTTTATGTAGAGGTAGAAAATTTGTTGGTTTGTCCACTTGTATGAATGATAATGCTATATGGATCTTGTGGACATTAGAACCAATTGAGGCTCCACCCTTGGTGTGGTCTCTTGAAGAGATAAAGAAGCAATTGTGTCTTATGGCTCCTAAGATGAAGGTAGTTTTACCTTGTGGATTATTTGATGCCATTAGGACCTTTGTAGTTTCCTTATCTCTTGGTGCTTTAAATAGCCAAATCCTTTGTGCATATTTTAATAAGTTTTTAATATTTAATTCAAAGGATCCTTGGTTATATTGCAAGTATAAGCAACCTTGGCATGTTGAGATGATTTATTGTGCTAACCCTAACCCTCATGCCATGAGGAGTTTGTATTTGTTTGTCCTTTCTTTGGTTTTGCAAGGTTTGGATTCGAGGTCGAATCCTTTTCAAGAAGGGGAGGATGATACAAGATTAATGGCCATCATAACTTTTGATGCCATCATTCGTGGCCAACACATGGAGAATCTGATTTTGGACACATAACAAAGCAAATTCGTGTGTGGAAGGTTGCTTGGAGGCTTGCCTTGATGACTACCCGAGGCTCCAAAGAATTGCAAGGGTTGAAGTGTGAAGAAGGAGTCCTTACACTCCATGACCGCCCCTTATTAAGGGTGTTTTGGTCTTTTTGTGCCTTTTTTTTACACTCCATAGGAGCCTCTTTTCATTAAGGGTAGTTTGGTCATTTGATGTAATAGTTATAAATAGGCTTCATTGGTCTTATTTTCTAGTTAGTTGATTATGGATATTTGAAAGACTTCTTCTTCTCTCTTTGAGAATGTAGTGTAGGGCTTGGAAAGGCCAAGTAGTGTAGGGCTTGGAAAAGCCATTATTGATCCTTGCTTAGAAACGGTGGTTGTAAGGCGGAGTCGATTCCCTTAGCGGTCACCATAAGAGTTTGGTGTTGTTATTGCGGGTCTTAGGGGTCTTATCGTTTGATACACTGTTTGGTTCCTATTTCTTGTAATCTCATATGTCAAGCTATCTATCCTTTTTTTTTGTAATCTTGTTAAGCTTGTGTTTGTAAATCTTGAAGTCTAGTGAAGCCGTGTGGGGCTCTTTCGATTCACTAGCACTTGTTGTTCTTGTGATAGTTGTTCATCTTGTTGTTGTTGCTGAAATTTCGTATTGTGGGTTTGATCTTGTATCACCTCCTCACCAAGGTAATACACTCTCCCTTCCCGTAGGATCACATTGCGCCGGTTTGGACATTCATTGGCCTTATGCCCCCAACCTTGGCACTTGAAACATTGGAATCCCTTTGGGTTAGGATACTTGTGAGCCTCCGGTTTTGGAGGGAATTTGGGGACTGTTTTGGGCTCGGGCAGCCTCGTAATGGCGAGTTGGTCCTTGTTTTTGGGCCAACCCGAGGGGGCTTGTCCCCTTACCTTGAAGGATGATCTCTCTTTAAGTTCTCTTTCAATCTCAAGAGCCGCTTGGAAAATACCATCAACGGTTTCAAACTTGTGAAGGGTTAAATGAGTGGAGATCTCTTTGTTCAACCCACACTTGAACCGGATGATGTCGTGACTGATTTGCTCCCCACGATGATCAAAGTTTCAACATGAGTTGTTGAAACTCATCAAAATATGCCATCACACTCTTGTTACCTTGACGCAAGCCATACAATCTAGCAAGCAACTCATGGAGATATCTCTCGGGAAGGTATCGTTGCCTCATCAAGTACCTCAACCGATACCAAGGTGGTGGCTGCCCATCAACTAGTTCATTACCAAACCGTTTGACGTACTCCCACCAAGTGTTAGCATAACCCTCAAAGTGAGCTATAGCATAACTTCCTTTCTTTTCTTCCGAGATATCATTAACTTGGAAGACTTTGTCACAAGCCGATTCCCAAGCTAAGTATGCCTCGGGGTCACTTTCACCCTTAAAAAGAGGTAGACTCAACTTGATGGTGTTGATGCCTACATCCCTCTCATGGTGTCGGTTTCCTCTTTCTTCATATCCACGGTATCTCCGTTGAACTCCTCTTCCCCCTCTCACCTCCTCCTCCCTCATGTAAGTATCATCAAAGGCCCCGTACCCTTCATACTCCTCCCTACCATACTCCTCAAGGTGGGCTGGTCGATTTGGATATTTGGAATTTGATTTGGGGGTATTGGATTTTGTGGAGGTGGTGGTCTTTGGTTTAATGGAGCTTGGAATGGAAGGTTCGGATTTAGTGGTGGAATTTGACGTCCAAATCCCTCTTGTGGAATTTGAGGAGCTTGGAAATGTATTGGTCTAGCGGGGTCATGGTTTGGAGGGGAAAAGGTGGTTTGGCTTGCGGCATTTAGTGGAGCTTGAGGTGCATTTAGCATTTGGTGGACTGTTTCGGGGGTGATGGTTGCGGAGGAAGTCCTATCATGCCCATTGGTAGAAACATGTAGAGGAGTAGAAGGACGAGAGTTCCTTTGACTCTCCACTTGTTCTAATCTCCCACTAATAGTCGACACTTCTCCCTTGATGGCTGCCAAGTCCCCTCTCACAGCCCCAAATTCCGAATTCAACCTTTCAAGTGTCCGGGTAACGGCCTCAAGAGTGACCCTCATAGAGTCAAGTGCATTAGTATCCACATTATGGGATGTGGTCCCTTCCATTGTCAAGGTATTATACTCTTTAGATCACCACACGCTTGAGTTCCACAAGTGTTGTAAATTGGCTAGTAACCGTGAATCCTTTAAGGTATGAGTAAGCTCTTATCCGGAGTGGATTTTTGTTTGAAGACTCAAAGAATTCTTGTCGGACTAGAACCAAAAATAGCAACGTATTCAAAAGATAAAAAGGCACTCAAGTAATCGTTGACACGAACAAACGGATTCAAAGGACTAATCGACAACCTAGTAGGAATGTACTAGTTTGTTAATTAGTTCTAGAACCAAGTAAAGGAAACCAAGAATCAACAATTAGCAACTAGAATAATATCCAAAGTTGAGCTTAGGGGTGACGTGGCAGCATGCAATTGGCCTTGGACCCACACGGTTTGTATATATAACTTATATGTATATTTTTTTTTATTTTTTTTTGTGTCTCAAATCTGAAATTCAATATTCATACAACTTGTGATGGATGACAATGTGTTTTGGAGGGAAAAATAATAGTCTTGTAGCCTTTTCAACCTTTCAAACTCAAAGGGTGATGTTTGACTAACTAGTCCCACAAAACAAGGCTCCTTGAATTAGGGAAGAGTGGTTGAAAAGACTAGGAAGTGATGGGTGCAAGTCTTTCACCAACAACTTTATGACTTGTGTTGCAACTTGAACACAACAAGATGAACAAGATGAACAAGTTTAAAAGATGAACACCTTCATCAACTTCTTCAAGCACATAACACACAACCATCAATTTTTGTCATCAACAACATACAACTTTCAGCCACTTCAAGTCTCCACAACAATGGTCAAGTTTTCAAGCTCAACTTTTAGATCTAGGCACTTTAGTGTTGGTGAGAAAGAAACCAACACTAGAAACACACTAAACAAGCAAAATAACACCTAGATCTAAACATACAACAACATTCTCGGTTTTGTCTTCAATGGACAGATTTCAAAATTTTTTTTTTTTTTTTTGTTTAATCCGAGAACAAGCCCAAGATGGGTTGTGTTGGAACACAACCGGTCTTGGTCTGATACCAAATGATACAAGATCAAGTCCACAACACACAATATGCAGCAATCAGCCACGAAAACCAGCCAACCACAACAAGAGAATCCAACAAACACAAGATTTAACAAGTTGAACACAATGCTAATGAATCGAAAGAGCCCCACCCGGCTTCACTAGACTTCAAGATCTCAAAGACAACAACAAGAAGATAATAAAAGATAGATAACTTGACATATAATATTCAAGAGACTAAGAACCCTAACATCAAGAAAGGACCCTAAGACTATTGAATATAAACACCAAGTTCTTACTTAGACCAAGAGGAACTCAATGACCTCAAGATCCTTGTTTCTAGCCAAGATACAACACAAGTATCCCTCTCCTTTGTGGACTGTTTTGAGAGAGAAAGAGAGCCCTAAGTGTTACAAGTCTTGTGATTCAAATGTCAAAAATGGAAGGACTACTCAAAATAACCCTAATGTGTTCTATTTATATTACAAGGTAAAATGAAGCCAAAAAGACTAGTTTGCCCTTCTCCAATCTGCCGCCCCCTTGGAGTGTAAGTTTATTACACTCCAAGGTCCCACTTCACACTTAAAACATTTAGATCCTTTGGGGGTTCAATGACCAACTCACACATGGCCATTTGCATGAACAAGGCTTGGAGTTTTTGTAACTCCCGAGCTTGGCTTCGTGTGAAAGGTCGTGTACTTGTGGAGCTTGTCCCACCCGTATCAGAAACTAATGAAAAAGACAAAATAGAAATTAAAAAGATACGGATTTAAATCCAAGTAACAACAAATTGGTATTGAAGAACCCAAATGCCTTTACTTGAGAAACTAATCAAGTTTGGAAACGGACCTTGACCGCTTCGTGAGTAACGTTAGACAACAATTAGTATGAGTACTAATCGCCTTCTAAGAATACCAAGAAGAAACCAAAGATATCAAAGAAAGAAATTATCTTACTACCTTAAACTATGAACTAGTTAGGTTGAAAGATAAATCCCAAGGTAATCTACCTCAAAGGTTCAAAAGAACTCTCAATATATTAATCTTCAAAATCTCATTTTCATGAATGAACAAAGACCCCTTTATATAGTAGTGAAGAAGGGGTTGGTCAAAGATAACATTAAATAAAATGATACTTCCTAGGGCCTAGAAGATTACCACACACATTATCCTATAAGTCAACATAGAAGAAAACAACTATTAAATGGCATAGAAGGCTGCCACACACAAAGACCTAGGAAGTCAACATAGAATTAAACAACTCTTAAATATAATTCTAGAAATTAATTAAAAATTGCTGCAATCTTTTTCTCCATTTTGGGACAGATTTGAGCCCAATTCCACCTCTTCTTGGACTTTAATTTGGGCCTCCAAATAGATGTAAGACTTGGAGAAAATGTCTTCATTGGGCTTGAGATCTTCTTCCATCACAAGACACCTTTTAATTGCCAATTCCAGCCCATTAATCTTGTCTTCATATTTCCTTATTTGGGATCTTGTCATGGATCCTCTTGGATCTTCCAAAGCTTCCTTAGTTGATGTTTAGCCCCCGAATCAACCTGGAGCTTATCAATAACCTTTAGATATCCTGTGCTCCTATTGGAGACCTACTAGCTCCTGTACCTGTAGCATGAAAGGTGGGTCCCGCAAGAGGGACGTCAGTACGAAAGAATGTGCTGAGTATATAAGGCCAAAAGTAACTGTATAAAATATAAGAACTCAAATGGAATCAGATGCAAATAAATAGATAATAATGATAAATCACCTTTACTATAATCATGGAACCGTATACATTACATTCATTACTTCCCTTTTTCTTTCTTTACTTTTCTTGTCTTTATAAGGCATGCCATACATATACCCAACTGATCAGTGGTAACATAATCTGGGATCGTCTCTATGCTGGGCTATAAGCCCCCTCGAGCTGTCACCCATACATAATAAATCGGGATCTTCTCTATGCTGGGCTATAAGCCCCCTCGAGCTGCCACCCGAACATAACCATATTGAGTTGCTTACTTTATTTAATCTTTGAAGTTGTTATAGTGGTGGTTATAACATTATGGATCATTTTTGGAACAACAAAGGACAACATCTGAAATTTGAAAGTAGATATGTATTGAGGTACTTTAGAACATCTCGGAGCTGAAACAAGGTAGGTGGACAATATATGATGCCAAAGGACAATATATGATGCCATCATAACTTTTGATGCCATCATTCGTGGCCAACACGTGGAGAATCTGATTTTGGACACCTTGAAGGCCCGAGAGTATGCATGGGGAAGTCATGAAGTCATTTTGGACACATAATAAAGCAAATTCGTGTGTGGAAGGTTGCTTGGAGGCTTGCCTTGATGACTACCCGAGGCTCCAAAGAATTGCAAGGGTTGAAGTGTGAAGAAGGAGTCCTTACACTCCATGACCGCCCTTATTAAGGGTGTTTTGGTCTTTTTGTGCCTTTTCTTTACACTCCATAGGAGCCTCTTTTCATTAAGGGTAGTTTGGTCATTTGATGTAATAGTTATAAATAGGCTTCATTAGTCTTATTTTCTAGTTAGTTCATGATGGATATTTGAAAGACTTCTTCTTCTCTCTTTGAGAATGTAGTGTAGGGCTTGGAAAGGCCAAGTAGTGTAGGGCTTGGAAAAGCCATTATTGATCCTTGCTTAGAAACGGTGATTGTAAGGCGGAGTTGATTCCCTTAGCGGTCGCCATAAGAGTTTGGTGTTGTTATTGCGGGTCTTAGGGGGTCTTATCGTTTGATATACGGTTTGGTTCCTTATTCTTGTAATCTCGTATGTCAAGCTATCTATCTTTTTTTTGTAATCTTGTGAAGCTTGTGTTTATAATCTTGAAGTCTAGTGAAGCCGTGTGGGGCTCTTTCGATTCACTAGCACTTGTTGTTCAACTTGTTGTTCTTGTGATAGTTGTTCATCTTGTTGTTGTTGCTGAAATCTTGTGTTGCGGGTTTGATCTTGTATCATTTGGTATCAAAGCAAGGCTGGTTGTGTTCCTACACTACCAATCTTGGGCTATCTCGGTCTTAAAAAAAAAACAACAGAAATCTGTCAAAAAAAAATAAAATGAAATCTGTCCATCTTGTTGTCTTGGCCGAGAATAGTGATTGTGTGTTTAGATCTAGGTGTTATTTTACTTGTTTAGTGTGTTTCTAGTGTTGGTTTCTTTCTCACCAACACTAAAAGTGTCTAGATCTAAAGATGAGCTAATAATATTGACCATTGTTGTGGTGAATTGAAGTGGGCCATAGGTTGTATCTTGTTGATGACCATTGGTGGGTTTTGTGTTATGTTCTTGAAGAAGTTGATGTTGTGTTCTTGAAGGTTGTTGTGGTGTTCATCTTGTTCTTCATCTATTCTTACAACTTAAGACAACAAAAGTTATAAAGTTGTTGGTTGTTGGTGAGAAGACTTGCACACATCTCTTCTTAGACTTGACAACCACTTTTCCTTAAAACACGGAACCTTGTTTTGTGGGATTAGAATAGTCAAATCTTACCTTTTTGAGTTTGAAAAGTTGAAAAAAGAGTACAAGACTTTACTTTCCCTCCAAAACCCATTGTCATCCATGAAAAGTTGTGTTTCATATTGAAATTTCAGATTTGTGACAAAAAAAATATATATATATATATATATTTTCGTGTGGGCCCAAGACCAATTGCATGCTGCCACGTCACCATTAAGCTCAAATTTCAGATTCTAAGTTTCATTTCCTTGTTTCTTTAGTTTCATTTCTTGATTCTAGTACCAATTAACAACTAGTAATCACCTACTACATTGTGAATTGGTTTTTGAATCCGTTTTTTTTCATGTTTTTCGTTCTTTGTGTGTTTTTCTCATTTCGATTCGTTGAACTTCTTTGATTCAAGTTCATAAGTAGATTTTGTTTTGTGTCTTGAGTCGATCAAACAATAATCTATTCCGATCGCTAAGTAGTGATTGACACCTTATTAACTACCGGAGTATAAGCAACTTTCAATATTCGCCGCTCCAATGGTGAGGATCACAAAGGCGAGTGTATACGAGTGTTGGTGAGGTGCTTTTACTACTAATCTTGTTTGTGCATTTTGTAGGTACAAGGTGATATAAGGGGAACATATCTTGGTAGCCTCGTATTATGTGACTACAACATGGGAGACTATGATTGTAGTGAGGGATTTTATGGCTACGATGATGTTGTAGATTATGGGGGCTATGAATATAGCCATGATCAAGACATGGGCAGATTTGAGGGTTATGGTTTTGAGGGAGAACATGAGGTGAATGAAGTGCCAAGTTCTTATGATGAAGTTGGGGCATATGAGGAGTCTTACACTTCCCATTTCGAACCTCGAATTGGTGTAAGGTATAACCCCTCCCTTCGCAAAACTTATGAGAGCCATGGTGAGAGTGCACGTGTGGAGAATAAAGATTCATATTCCTCACCTTGTAGTACATTTTATCAAGGTCGAAGCGGTGTGAATGGGTATACTAGCTATAGTGTAGGTTGTCCCATGAGAAGAAGAGAGAATACATCTCCAAGGCCGAGGGGTACTCATGTGCCCTTGGGTTGTCCTAAACTCTACAATGTTGATCCTAGGAGAAGTGTTCACTCCGGAAAGGTAAGCATTGATGGGGTACCGGGCTGCCTCCTTGTGCTAGATGATTGGCGCCATAAGAACTACATCATGCCGCCGATGGTTGACTATTTAGGGTTGTTTTGAGAACCTTTACTTGTTCCATATTCCTTGGACGGGTATAAGATTACTGAGAGAGTGAGGATTGTCTTCACCCAATTTGAATACTATGAGGAGGTGTGGTGCGATATCTTCCCCTTGACACCAGGTCATGTATGCTTGGGTGCCGATTGGTTTGCACAACATAGAGTTCCAAATGTGCTAAATTGGCCTAAGGTTATAGTGGACCATTGGGGAAATTATCTTTTTACCTCAATTATTCCCAAACCGCAAGGAGATGTGATCACTTACTCCAAGCCGAATGATTATGAGAGACAAAAGATTGAGAGGAGTAAGGGTGTGAAAGGTGGTAATCCGAGAGTGGAAAAAGGAGAGGTTGTGTGGAGTGAAGTGAGGGGGTTGCCACCAAATCATGCTAACTATGTTTGTCCTTTTCTTTCTAAGGACATTTGTGTAGGTACCAACATGGCAAGCGGAGAAGCACAAGGCCAAGGAGAAGTTGCTGCCGAAGAATGTGGGAAACCTTCACACCACGACAAAGAAGAATTTACTCAAGAGCTTCAAGGTGAAATCGCTTACTCTTACACTTTTGTGCATGTGAATGATAATTGTGTGACTAGTCGCCCATTGAGTGTGAGTAGTAGCTTACCTATTTGTGAGTCTATTGATTCTTTGCCTCTTGTTGATGATGTACTTGTTGGGAGTGTGGATACACTAGTTGATCCTATTGATGATCGAATTGACTCTTCTTGAAAGGTCAATTTAAGTCCACCTAGTGTTGAAGCCAATGTGTTGAATGATGGTACATCATCTTGTGGGGATTGTGTTGATCAACTTATGTGCGGAATTTGTCCACCACTTGAGGATATGTGTGATGTGTTTAATGGATCTCAAGTGAATGATTATATTGAAAATGTTGATCAAATAAATAGGAGTGACCCCTTTAGTATGACCTCTAGTAAATGTTCTACTCTCGGTTTTGCTCATAGGGATAATCATGTGCTTGAAACATCTTTGATACTTGATAATGATCTTTTAGAGAATGGATTTGCATGTTCTATATCCTCTTCATGGATAGATCCTTCTCTCTTTAAGTACAATATCTTGTTTGAAGATGATGAGTTCACTCCTAAAGAACCTAGTGGTGAGAATGACGTTGAAGGTATAGCTTGTCTTGAAAGCTATAGCCTATATGCCAACCCACTATGGTGTAAAAACATTCCTCCTAAAGATGGAAATCTCTTCTTGGGAGATGAGAGTACTCTTAAGGGAAGGGAATGTGAGGTCTTGGAAAGGAATGATCAATTGGGTGATGATAATTTTGATTTGCTTGAATTCTTAAGAAACCCAATAAGTGATTTTTCCTTGAAAATTGATTGTGGTTGTGATCCTTTGTATGACACCCCACCCATGTTTGATGACTATAAGGATGAATTGCTTGCTTGTAAAGACTTAAGTAATAATTTCTTGGACTTTAGTGGTGGTATGTGTCTACTTGAGGGTACTTCCATAGAAAGGGAAGGTGTCCATTATTTGGAAATTACTTCTTCTACTATGTGTGACCTTGTTGCTGAGAGTACTCATGGTGATGATGTTGAAACTGGTAGTGAGTACTCACATGAGGACACCTTAGTTGAACTTGACTTGAGTGATACCATTCTCCACTCTCTATTTGCTTTTGATGATATGTATGCTATTGTAGAGAGTATATCTTGTAGTTTGGGTGAAGCCTATGGGGAAAGGGAGTATTGTCTAGACCCGTGTCTATGGCTACTCTTTCTATTTGACCCCGGTGCCAAATATAGGAATGGTGATGTGGGCGCACCCAACTTGTTGCTTGGTCTACATTACAAGCAAAGTGTCATTCTTGAAAACCCGAGAGCAAAAGTGTCATTGTTTCCTTGGGGTAATGTTTCTAAATGTGCATCCTTGCTTGACACAATTGTGTTTAAATTACAAGAATCTCAACTTGTGGATGCCAAGTTCTCTATTTGCTTGAAGGAAAGAATGTGGATGTGCTTAAATGCTTTGTCTTCACCCTTGTACGCATTTACACTTGATTCTTTCCTATACTACCTCTTTGCCTATGATGACATCCATGCTAGTTTTGGATTTGTTTTATGTAGAGGTAGGAAATTTGTTGGTATGTCCACTTGTATGAATGATAATGCTATATGGATCTTGTGGACATTAGAACCAATTGAGGCTCCACCCTTGGTGTGGTCTCTTGAAGAGATAAAGAAGCAATTGTGTCTTAAGGCTCCTAAGATGAAGGTAGTTTTACCTTGTGGATTATTTGATGCCATTAGAACCTTTGTAGTTTCCTTATCTCTTGGTGATTTAAATAGCCAAATCCTTTGTGCATATTTTAATAAGTTTTTAATATTTAATTCAAAGGATCCTTGGTTATATTGCAAATATAAGCAACCTTGGCATGTTGAGATGATTTATTATGCTAACCCTAACCCTCATGCCATGAGGAGTTTGTATTTGTTTGTCCTTTCTTTGGTTTTGCAAGGTTTGGATTCGAGGTCGAATCCTTTTCAAGAAGGGGAGGATGATACAAGACAAATGGCCATCATAACTTTTGATGCCATCATTCGTGGCCAACACGTGGAGAATCTGATTTTGGACACCTTGAAGGCCCGAGAGTATGCATGGGGAAGTCATGAAGTCATTTTGGACACATAATAAAGCAAATTCGTGTGTGGAAGGTTGCTTGGAGGCTTGCCTTGATGACTACCCGAGGCTCCAAAGAATTGCAAGGGTTGAAGTGTGAAGAAGGAGTCCTTACACTCCATGACCGCCCTTATTAAGGGTGTTTTGGTCTTTTTGTGCCTTTTCTTTACACTCCATAGGAGCCTCTTTTCATTAAGGGTAGTTTGGTCATTTGATGTAATAGTTATAAATAGGCTTCATTAGTCTTATTTTCTAGTTAGTTCATGATGGATATTTGAAAGACTTCTTCTTCTCTCTTTGAGAATGTAGTGTAGGGCTTGGAAAGGCCAAGTAGTGTAGGGCTTGGAAAAGCCATTATTGATCCTTGCTTAGAAACGGTGATTGTAAGGCGGAGTTGATTCCCTTAGCGGTCGCCATAAGAGTTTGGTGTTGTTATTGCGGGTCTTAGGGGGGTCTTATCGTTTGATATACGGTTTGGTTCCTTATTCTTGTAATCTCGTATGTCAAGCTATCTATCTTTTTTTTGTAATCTTGTGAAGCTTGTGTTTATAATCTTGAAGTCTAGTGAAGCCGTGTGGGGCTCTTTCGATTCACTAGCACTTGTTGTTCAACTTGTTGTTCTTGTGATAGTTGTTCATCTTGTTGTTGTTGCTGAAATCTTGTGTTGCGGGTTTGATCTTGTATCACCTTACATACCTTAACTTCACACCACGTGACTATAATAATTCAGCTCCTTCCTTATGTGTTGCTCTACAATATAAGTACATAATGGAGTTACATTAAAAGCTAATCACGTTATAGGTTTACAAGGCGGTAACTAACGACTTAACAGAACATAAAATCTGTCCGACCACTCCAGCACATGGTATATCATTCCAACCTCCTTTATACTTCCACGCAATTCTATTCCAGCCCAGCCTACACAGTAGCCCACTGCCTCACAACAACAATGCTACCAAAACAGTCCATATGTTGACATAAATATTACAAACCGATAGGATTACCTACCTAGTTTATCCTTTACATTTCAACTCCAACGAAACTCCATATATTCACCCCATAAGGTCCCCCTACTGCCTTCTACAGTAACATACCCAAAACAGTCTACAACAGTTCCAAAATTCAGTTTAACATAACAAGATAACATTCTTTTTTCACTACACCAAACAGTCCATTTACAAACACGTATAAACATTTCCATCAACCCATACATACAAGGAACGATTTAGGGGCAGAACCAAACTTTAAAATACTGAAATTTCATTCTCCTAACTTAATTTCTTCAACACCTTAAGCCCCTATACAAGTCCAAACCACAAGGAAGACAAATTCATCCAACATGTTTTCCACAACCTATTATACGTATATTACATTAAGCTATAAGGGTAAACACTTACCAAGGCTTGCGAAATGAGAGATTAGTCCAAGAACCCTAAAGGAAAACTAGGGCGGCTGTTCTGGTTTAGATAGGGGAGAGAGTGTTAATTAAAAGCTGGAATTTGGCAAGTGTAGTGAATGAAAAAACAATGCTGAAATGACCCCTATATACACCCTTTTTGACCGCCTCTTTTTATCCATTCTTAGCCATATTTTTGGTCAAAAGTAGTCCAAGTAGGTGATGCACCTACTTGGCTAATTAATCTGCCCAAAACAGTCCAAGTAGGTGATGCACCTACTTGGTTTATTTCTAGTTGGACCATTTCAGTTTGGGCCTTGATTATATTTAGGTAGTGGGCTGGTCATCTTTCCCCTTTTAGGTACTTAGTTTGGGACTCAATTAAACTTGGAGTTGGGCTGATCATCCTTCCCCTTTTAATTACTCAACTTGGGCCTCCATTGAGTCTATTAACATATGTCTTAATTCAGCCCAATAGTTTAAGTAGGTAATACACCTCTTTGGAACATTTAACTTGGCCCAAATCTGATCCATAACCTTGGGTCCATTAACTTGGTCCATATATCTCAAGTAGGTGATTCACCTACTAGCTTAATTAAGTCAAGCAAGCACCTCAATAGTTAATTCCATTTTCGGCTCTTAATCCCTTTAATTTAACTTATAGCTTGTGTACACTTGGTCACTTTAAACTTTAGATCCAAATACCTACTCGCGATCCCAAGTTTAAATAATTGCACCGACGTTAACTTAGTCGTGTCACATTGCCTTAGTTGAAGTGACATATAAGTGGAACTAGTATACGTAAGATACGGGGTGTTACATCCTTCCCCCCTTAAGAACATTCGTTCCCGAATGTTAGTACCATCACTACACAGCTTAAACAAGTTCAAGCCTACATTTAATCTTTATGCTATCACGTAATACTCATATTTACTTACTTGTTATGCTCCAATTCCGCATCTTGAACTTTCTCTTCAGTTTGAAATAAATGTGGGTACGTAGACTTCATCATTTCCTCGGCTTCCCATGTGATCTCTTCTAACTGTTTATTCCTCCCAAGTACTTTTACGGAAGCTACTTCTTTATTTCTTAACTTCTTAACTTGTCGATCCAGAATAGCAATAGGTACCTCTTCATAGGTGAGATCTTCTGTAACCTGTATATCTTCAGTAGGAGTAATATGAGATGGATCTCCTATACACTTTTGAAGCATTGAGACGTGAAACACTGGATGAATTGTGGAGAGTTCTTGGGGTAGTTCCAATTCATACGCGACTTGGCCAAATCTTCGGATAATCTTATATGGCCCTATATAACGTGGACTTAGCTTTCCCTTCTTCTCAAATCTCATTACCCCTTTCATTGGTGACACTTTCAAAAATACCCAATCACCGATAGAAAATTCTAACCCTCTTCTTCTAACATCAGCATATGATTTATGTCGACTTTGCGCTGTTCCTAGCAGCTGTTGTATCACCTTAACCTTTTCCATGGCTTGATGAACAAGGTCTGGTCCAAATAAAACAGTCTCCCCTAATTCAAACCACCCAATCGGTGACCTACACTTTCTCCCATATAGAGCTTCATAAGGGGCCATCTTAATACTTGAATGATAGCTATTATTGTAGGCGAACTCAATAAGAGGTAAATGATCATCCCAACTACCTTTAAAGTCTAATACACAAGCTCGCAGCATATCTTCAAGTGTCTGTATAGTGTGTTCTGCTTGTCCATCTGTTTGTGGGTGAAAAGCTGTACTTAAATTCACTTGCGTACCCAAACTTCTCTGCAAAGACTTTCAAAAGTTTGCAGTAAATTGAGCTCTCCTATCAGATATAATAGAAATTGGAACTCCATGCAGTCGAACTATTTCTTTAATATACAATCTCGCATATTTTTCAGCTGTATAAGTAGTCTTAACAGGCAGGAAGTGTGCTGACTTGGTAAGTCTGTCAACTATCACCCATATGGAATCAAACTTCCGAGGTGTACGAGGCAAACCAGTGATAAAATCCATGTTAATCATGTCCCACTTCCAAACTGGAAGATCTATACATTGCATATGACCTCCAGGCTTCTGATGCTCTACTTTCACTCGTTGATAATTTGGACATTGGGCTACAAATTCAGCAATGTCCTTCTTCATGTCACCCCACCAATATACTCCTTTCAGATCATGGTACATTTTAGTTGATCCCGGATGAATAGAATACCTGGAATGATGCCCCTCTGCCATTATCCTTCTCCTTAGCTCATCTACATTAGGTACACATAGTCTAGTTTGGCACTGAAGTACTCTTTCCTGCGTAAGCTCAAATGCCTTTGTCATACCTTGCTGTACATTTTCCTTAAGATGTGATAGAATAGGATCTGCATACTGCTTTTCTTTCACTTCAGCTACTAATGAGGATTCGGCCGCGTTTTGCATAACAACTCTTTTATCTGGAGTTTCAAGAAGGCGAACCCCTAAGCTAGCTAATTTATGTAGATCCTTGATTAACCCTTGTCTTTCTGTAAGCTGGCCATAAATGTTCCCCATTGCTTTACGACTTAATGCATCAGCTACTACATTTGCTTTCCCTGGATAATATAAAATATCAATGTCATAATCTTTTAATAATTCCAGCCACCTCCGCTGCCTCAAATTTAAGTCCTTCTACTTAAAGATATATTGCAAACTCTTATGATCGGTATATATATCAACATGAACCCCATACAAGTAGTGGCGCCATATCTTTAAAGCAAATACTACTGCTGCTAGCTCGAGATCATGTGTCGGATAATTTTTCTCATGAGGCCGCAATTGTCTTGAGGCATAAGCTATCACTTTACCATGCTGCATCAATACACATCCCAAGCCAACTCCTGAAGCATCACAATACACCACATACCCTTCTGTGCCTTTTGGAAGTACCAATACAGGTGTAGAGGTCAGCTTATTCTTTAGATCTTAGAAACTCTTCTCAAATGCCTTATTCCATTGAAACTTAGTTGACTTGTGTGTTAACTTTGTTAAAGGTGCAGGAATAGAAGAAAATCCTTCAACAAACCTTCTATAATAACCTGCCAACCCGAAGAAACTACGAATCTCTGTAGGTGTTGTAGGTCTTGGCCAGTTTCTCACAGCTTCTATCTTTTGAGTATCAACACTTATTCCTTTATCAGATACAATATGACCCAAGAATGCTACAGATTTTAACCAAAATTCACATTTAGAGAACTTTGCATATAACTTACGATCACGAAGAATCTGCAATACCTGTCGTAAGTAACTAGCATGGTCCTCTTTTGATCTTGAATAAACAAGAATATCATCTATAAATACTATCACGAACACGTCTAAAAACGGCTTAAACACCCTATTCATTAGATCCATGAAAGCTGCTGGTGCATTTGTTAGTCCAAAGGACATAACTAAGAACTCATAATGACCGTATCGTGTTCAAAAAGCTGTCTTGGGTATATCTCTTTCTCTGACCTTTACTTGATGGTAACCCGACCTCAAGTCAATCTTTGAGAAATATTTAGCACCTTGCAATTGATCAAACAAATCATCAATTCTAGGGAGGGGATATTTATTCTTAATTGTCACCTTATTCAGTTGCCGATAATCAATACACATCCTCAGTGTGCCATCTTTCTTGTGTACGAATAATACTGGTGCACCCCAAGGGGACATACTAGGCCTTATGAATCCCTTGTCCAACAAGTCTTTTAATTGTTCCTTCAATTCCCGTAACTCTACTGGGGCCATTCTATACGGAGGAATAGAGATAGGTTGAGTATCTGGAATCACATCAATACCAAACTCTACTTCTCGTTCTGGAGGTAGCCCCGAGAGATCTTCAGGAAATACATCAAGGAATTCATTTACCACTGGAACAGATTGAAGAGTTGGTGGCTCCACATCTGTATCTTTCACCCTTACGAGGTGACATATGTACCCCTTGGATATCATTTTCTTTGCCATAAGATAAGAAATAAACTTACCTTTCGGCGCTCCAACATTACCCCTCCATTCAAGAACTATCTCTTTTGGAAAATGAAAATGTACCTTCTTTGTTCGACAATCTACTGTGGCATAACAAGAAGCCAACCAATCCATACCCATTATAACATCAAAATCTACCATTTCTAGTTTGACAAGATCAGCCAACGTATCATGATCACAAGCAGTTACTATACAATTACGATAGACTCTTTTAGCTACAATAGACTCGCCAACTGGTGTAGATACTTCAAATGGCTTAGCTAATAATTCTGGTATTCTTTTGAATTTTTCAGCAATCAATGGAGTGACATACGATAGGGTAGAGCCCGGATCAATCAATGCATATACATTATGTGAAAAGATGGATAATGTACCTGTAACTACATCTGAAGAAGCCTCTGAATTCTGACGATCCGCTAAGGCATAGGTACGGTTCCGAACTCCACTAAAACTGGCTGCTCCTCTAGTACCTCTACCACGACTAGTAGGCTGTACACCCCTACCTAAGAAAGGGACCGATGATGATGATGCAACGGCTGATCTCGTAGGTCGTGTCACACTACCCGTAGACCTTTGTGGGCACTCTCTTATCATATGCCCCGACATACCACACCAATAGCAAGCATTTGTCCTAAATCGACATGCACCTAAATGAAGCTTTCCACATTGACTACATGGCTGAAGAGGAGGTCTTAATTGACTCATAGTCCCTTGTCCTTGATACCCTGCTATCCGTGAACCTTAAATCTCGCTCCTCGGCCCAAATTGGTGCCCCTAAACCCTTGGAATCGGGGTGGAGCACTTGCTGTAAAGTAAGAAGATGGTGGCCTTGGTGGTTTATTAGAAAATCGAGGCCTGAACTCACTTTGGGATGGAATAAACTGCCCCACAGATCTAGCCCTCTTGGAGTACCCTCTCTCTGGCTCTTGTGTCCTTCTTCTTTGTCTCTGATCTTCCATTTTTTGTGCAAATGCCTATATCCTTGCTATATCCATATCTCTATTTAGAGCATCAATAGTACAATCTCTAACCAAATAGGGATCCAGTCTATCCACATAACGATGAACTCTATCATCCATCGTAGCCACCACATTAAGAGCATACCTAGCCAAAGAGTTAAACCGAAGGCTGTACTCCCTCACGCTCATATTACCCTGACGAAGATTTAAAAATTGATCTGCACGAGCCTCTCGAATCTCAAATGGAAGGTAATGATCAAGAAATGCCATTTTGAACTCTTCCCAACTAGCTGAAGGTGCACCGGTGCCTCTAGATCGTTTCCAATGTTCATACCATAAGATAGCCTTCCCTTTTAATCTATATGCTGCTAGCTCAACCATCTCTTTACCAGACACATGCATAACATCCAAAGCCCTTTGGATTTGATCAATAAAGTCTTGTGGGTCTTCGTTAAGATCTGACCCGGTGAATGTAGGAGGGTCTAATTTAAGGAAATCCTGTGTCCGTAGACTGGCTGCTCTATCCACACCACTAGTACCCATAGTCAGACCAGCTTGTCCTTGACCTTGTCCAGCAACTATATGAGTCAATAATTGCATCGTATTTCTTAAATCTTGCTTAGTAGCATTAATAGATGATTCTGGGGGTACTCCTCTCCTCCTTAATTCTTCTGGAGATGGTGGAGTAAAAGAAGTCTGGGATACAAACTCGTCTTCAGCTTCACTTTGATTTGTTCGTCTAGGTGGCGACTTGCTGGTCCCTTCTCCGGCAGCCATATCCACTTGCTTACTTTTATTCTTACTCCTTGTAATCGGCATCTTTACTATATAGAAATTTTTCTTATGTAAGGTTAAATACATCATTAGCTCTATCGCACGATCTAAGAAATGAAGAAAAAGAAACAACCCCTAAATGTCCCATAGCCTCCTACGTATAGATGTGGTGCACAACACATCCATAAGCAAGATTCTACTCAGACAAGGCTTTGTAGATACCCTAGGACGACCCGCTCTGATACCACTTTTGTCACGCTCCAAATTCCATTGGGGTGGACTGGCACCCATAGCCGTTAAGGCCCGAGAGAACCAACCTGCATTCATGTATTTATTATGCATGTAATTGAGCTAACAAGTATGTTGCAGTGTATGGACATGATATATTGGTAAAATACACCAGGCAGTAGAATACCAAATAAATATACAAGACTTGGCCGTTGGGGCCACAACATCTAAAAGATGAACCACTACCATACTGGACTTTATACTGTCTACAAAGCCTCTAAACAAAACACATGGACTTAGTTAAGGTCGGGAAAACCCCCCGCCTTACACTTCACTGCTATACAATACCAAAAATACATACAGCTAACTTGGAAAGCCCCGAATCAACCTGGAGCTTACCAATAACCTTTAGATATCCTGTGCTCCTATTGGAGAGACCTACTAGCTCCTGTACCTGTAGCATGAAAGGTGGGTCCCGCAAGAGGGATGTCAGTATGAAAGAATGTACTGAGTATATAAGGCCAAAAGTAACTGTATAAAATATAAGAACTCAAATGAAATCAGATGCAAATAAATAGATAATAATGATAAACCACCTTTACTGTAATCATGGAACCGTATACATTACATTTATTACTTCCCTTTTTCTTTCTTTACTTTTCTTGTCTTTATAAGGCATGCCATACATATACCCAACTGATCAGTGGTAACATAATCTGGGATCGTCTCTATGCTGGGCTATAAGCCCCCTCGAGCTGCCACCCATACATAATAAATCAGGATCTTCTCTATGCTGGGCTATAAGCCCTCTCGAGCTGCCACCCAAACATAACCATATTGAGTTGCTTACTTTATTTAATCTTTGAAGTTGTTATAGTGGTGGTTATAACATTATGGATCCTTTTTGGAACAACAAAGGACAACATCTGAAATTTGAAAGTAGATATATATTGAGGTACTTTAGAACATCTCGGAGCGAAAACAAGGTAGGTGGACAATATATGATGCCAAAGGATACGAAAAAGAGTAACCTTACATACCTTAACTTCACACCACGTGACTATAATAATTCAGCTCCTTCCTTATGTGTTACTCTACAATATAAGTACATAATGGAGTTACATTAAAAGCTAATCACGTTATAGGTTTACAAGGCGGTAACTAACTACTTAACGAAAAATAAAATCTGTCCGACCACTCCAGCACATGGTATATCATTCCAACCTCCTTTATACTTCCACGCAATTCTATTCCAGCCCCTACAAAGCAGCCCACTGCCTCACAACAACAATGCTACCAAAACAGTCCATATGTTGACATAAATATTACAAACCGATAGGATTACCTACCTAGTTTATCCTTTATATTTCCACTCCAATGAAACTCCATATATTCATCCCATAAGGTCCCCCTACTGCCTTCCACAGTAACATACCCAAAACAGTCCACAACAGTTCCAAAATTCAGTTTAACATAACAAGAGAACATTCTTTTTTCAGTACACCAAAAAGTCCATTTACAAACACGTATAAACATTTCCATCAACGCATACATACAAGGAACGATTTAGGGGCAGAACCAAACTTTAAAATACTGAAATTTCATTCTCCTAACTTAATTTCTTCAACACTGATACGGGTGGGACAAGCTCCACAAGTACACGACCTTTCACACGAAGCCAAGCTCGGGAATTACAAAAACTCCAAGCCTTGTTCATGCAAATGGCCGTGTGTGAGTTGGTGATTGAGCCTCCTAAGGATATAAATGTTTTTAAGTGTGAAGAGGGACCTTGAAGTGTAATAAACTTACACTCCAAGGGCGGCACCCTAGACAAGGACAAGCTAGTCATTTTGCTTCATTTTGCCTTGTAATATAAATAGAACATATTAGGGTTATTTGGGTAGTTCTCTCATTATAATTTTGAAGACAAAAACTCTTTTAATATTAAGGACTTCTCTCTCCTCCATTTGGGAAGCTCCAAAACAACAACTCACAAGTGGAGTACACTTGTGTTGTATCTTGGCTAGAAACAAGGATCTTGAGGTCATTGAGTTCCTTTTGGTCTAAGTAAGAACTTGGTGTTCATATTCATTAGTCTTAGGGTCCTTTCTTGATGTTAGGGTCTCTTGAATATTATATGTCAATTTAACTATATTTTTATTATCTTGTTGTTGTTGTGTTTTTGATCTTGAAGTCTACTGAAGCCGTGTGGGGCTCTTTCAATTCACTAGCATTGTTGTGCAACTTGTTAATCGTGTGTTTGTTGGGTCTTCTTGTTGTTGTTGTTGGAATCTTTGTATTGTGAACTTGATCTTGTATCAAACACCTTAAGCCCCTATACAAGTCCAAACCACAAGGAAGACAAATTCATCAAAACTAACCCAAGTGGACTGCCAACTAATTAAGGGACTGCCCTATACATTTTAAACACAACCAACATGTTTTCCACAACCTATTATACATATATTACATTAAGCTATAAGGGTAAACACTTACCAAGGCTTGCGAAATGGGAGATTAGTCCAAGAACCCTAAAGGAAAACTAGGGTGGCTGTTCTGGTTTAGATAGGGGAGAGAGTGTTAATTAAAAGCTGGAATTTGGCAAGTGTAGTGAATGAAAAAACAATGCTGAAATGACCCCTATATACACCCTTTTTGACCGCCTCGTTTTATCCATTCTTAGCCACATTTTTGGTCAAAAGTAGTCCAAGTAGGTGATGCACCTACCTGGCTAATTAATCTGCCCAAAACAGTCCAAGTAGGTGATGCACCTACTTGGTTTATTTCTAGTTGGACCATTTCAGTTTGGGCCTTGATTATATTTAGGTAGTGGGTTGTCATCTTTCCCCTTTTAGGTACTTAGTTTGGGCCTCAATTAAACTTGTAGTTGGGCTGATCATCCTTCCCTTTTTAATTACTTAACTTGGGCCTCCATTGAGTCCATTAACATATATCTTAATTCAGCCCAATAGTTTAAGTAGGTAATACACCTCTTTGGAACATTTAACTTGGCCCAAATCTGATCCATAACCTTGGATCCATTAACTTGGTCCATATATCTCAAGTAGGTGATTCACCTACTAGCTTAATTAAGTCAAGCAAGCACCTCAATAGTTAATTCCATTTTCGGTTCTTAATCCCTTTAATTTAACTTATAGCTTGTGTACAAGTTCACTTTAAACATTAGATCCAAATACCTACTCACGATCCCAAGTTTAAATAATTGCACCGACGTTAACTTAGTCATGTCACATTGCCTTATTTGAAGTGACATATAAGTGGAACTAGTATACGTAGGATACGGGGTGTTACAACAATGGTTGAATGAATGTGGTGAATTAAAGGTCACAAGGCAATGCGTGATACGGTTTAAGGTGGGAAACTACCACGATGAAGTGCTTTGTGATGTGATACCAATGCAAGCATGTCACTTGTTGCTAGGTAGACCTTGGCAATATGATAGGTCTACCAAACACGATGGGAGGTCCAATCGATATACACTTGAGAAGGATGGCCGAAAGGTTACACTTCATTCTCTTTTGCTTTCTCAAGTAAATGAGTGGCATTAAAGGATGAGAGAATTGAAGGAAAACGGAAAGGAATCCCAAAAGGGAGAAAAAAGAGGGAATTCCGTAGGTGGGGCAGTAGGGGCATCCGAGGCTGCCTCAACACCAAAAGGGGCGGAAAACATGGTGATGTTGGTTAGGAAGAAGGGAACTCTTCGTGGATCATGATGAGGACACGCCTATGTTACTTTTGGCTCATTGTTTTAATACTAACCCCACTAATTCTTCCATTTCTCCTTTGATTTCTTGTGTGCTGCAGGATTATGAAGATGTATTTCCTAAAGAACTTCCGCAAGGATTTGCCCCCACTTCGGGGAATTGAGCACCAAATTGACTTTGCGCCGCGACCACAATTGCCAAACAAGCCGGCTTATAGGAGCAACCCTACGGACACCAAAGAATTGCAACGTCAAGTTGAGAAGCTCCGCAACAAAAGGTATATATCAAGGAGAGCATGAGTTCGTGCGCGGTTCCGGTGCTACTAGTGCCCAAAAAGGACGGAATGTGGCGCATGTGTGTGGACTGCCTAGCTATCAACAAGATTACGGTAAAGTATCGCCACCCTATTCCTCAGTTAGATGACATGCTAGATGAATTGAATGGTTCATGTTTGTTTTCCAAGATTGATTTAAGAAGTGGCTATCACCAAATTAGAATGCAACCCGGTGATGAATGAAAAACCGCATTCAAGACCTACTTTGGTCTCTATGAATGGATGGTTATGCCCTTCGGTCTAACAAACACTCCAAGTACTTTTATGAGGCTAATGAATCATGTGATGAGGTAATTTATTAGAAAGTTTGTTGTTGTCTACTTTGATGATGTCTTGGTGTATAGCAAGTCTTTAGAAGAGCATGTGATGCATTTACAATGTGTGCTTGATGTCCTTAGAAAGGAAAAATTGTATGCAACTCTGGAAAAGTGCTCCTTTGGTGTTAATGAAGTTGTTTTCTTGGGTTTTGTTGTTAGTTCAAGAGGGGTCGAAGTGGATGAATCCAAGATAAATGCTATCAAAAATTGAACAACCCCATAAACCGTTGGAGAAGTAAGAAGCTTCCACCGGTTGGCAAGTTTTTATAGAAGGTTTGTCAAAGGATTTAGCACCATAGCCGCCCCCTTGACCGAGGTCATTCGGAAAGAACAACCCTTCAAGTGGGGTGACGAGCACGCTAAGGCTTTTGAAGCCTTGAAAGCTATGCTCATCTCTGCGCCTTTGTTACAATTGCCCGACTTTGATAAGACGTTCGAAGTCGAGTGCGATGCTAGTAAAGTAGGCATAGGGTCTGTTTTGATGCAAGATTTAAAACCCATTGCTTACTTTAGTGAAAAGCTCAAAGGAGCAACTTTAAACTACTCCACGTATGATTTAGAGTTGTCTGCCTTGATTAGAGCCTTGGCCACTTGGCAATACTACTTATGGCCTAAGGAGTTCGTGATCTGAACGGACCATGAATCCTTAAAGCATCTTCGGTCCCAAGACAAGCTTAACAAACGGCATGCCAAATGGATTGAGTTTCTTGAGACCTTCCCTTATGTTATCCAATACAAAAAGGGTAAGGACAATGTGGTAGCCGATGCTTTGTCTAGAAAACATGCTCTTGTGTCCACTTTGTCATCAAAATTGATGGGTTTTGAGAGCTTAAGAGGATTGTTTCCCAAGGACCCTCACTTTGCTCCTATCTTTAGGGAATGCGAAGAATTGGGTAGGGACAAGTGGGATCCGGCTAGGGGTTCAAATCCCTATGCCAAGTTTGATGGTTACTTATTCAAAGGTAGACGATTGTGTGTACCCTCTAGCTCTTGGAGTGAGTTGTTTGTGAGGGAAGCACATGATGGCGGTCTAATGGGTCATTTTGGGGTCGAAAAGACCTTCAAAATATTGGAGGAGCAATTCTATTGGCCCAAAATGCGCAAGGATGTGGCTAAGATTTGCGGCCAATGTGTAGAGTGCAAGAGAGCCAAATCTCGGCTCCTACCTCACGGGTTGTACACCCCGCTGCCCACCCCTCTACGTCCATGGCTTGATATATCTATGGATTTTGTGTTGGGGCTGCCAAGGACTCGACGAGGCCGGGATAGTATTTTTGTTGTAGTGGACCAATTTTCTAAAATGGTGCACTTTATTCCTTGCTCTAAATGTGATGACGCACCTAGCGTGGCCTCTTTATTTGTTGATAATATTGTTAAATTGCATGGTGTTCCGAGAACCATTGTGAGTGATAGGGACTCTAAGTTCCTAAGCCACTTTTGGAAGTCCATGTGGGGTAGACTTGGTACCAAGTTATTGTTCTCTACGTCCTGCCACCCACAAACCGATGGCCAAACGAAAGTAGTAAATAGGACTTTGGGTGCTATGCTACGTTCCATGGTTAAGGGAAAAATGACTTCTTGGGAAGAGCACTTACCATTGATTGAATTTTCCTATAACCGTGTCATACACTCAAGTACGGGCATGACTCCCTTTGAGTGTGTATACGGCCTCAACCCCCTTACCCCTTTGGATTTAACGCCTTTGCCAAGTGATGTCATGATTAGCTTAGATGGAAGCAAGCGGGCAGATTCTATGAAGAAGTTACATGAGAAGGTGCGGCTTCAACTTGAGAAGAAAAACCAAGAAATGGCAAGGAGGGCCAACAAGGGGAGAAAGAAATTCATTCTTGAACTGGGAGATTGGGTGTGGGTGCATCTTTGGAAGGATCGATTTCCATCTCAAAGAAAGTCCAAATTGATGTCGAGGGGAGATGGTCCATTCTAAGTACTTGAGAAAATCAATGACAACGCCTACAAGATTGACCTTCCACAGGAATATCAAGTGCACAACACTTTCAACGTTTGTGATCTCTTGATATGGGTAGGACAAGCTGTCCAACAAGTACACGACCTTTCACATGAAGCCAAGCTCAGGAATTACAAAAACTCCAAGCCTTGTTCATGCAAATGGTCGTGTGTGAGTTGGTGATTGAACCACCTAAGGATCTAAATGTTTTTAAGTGTGAAGAGGGACCTTGAAGTGTAATAAACTTACACTCCAAGGATGGCTCACGAAGCCAAGCTCGGGAATTACAAAAACTCCAAGCCTTGTTCATGCAAATGGCCGTATGTGAGTTAGTGATTCAGCCACCTAAGGACCTAAATGTTTTTAAGTGTGAAAAGGGACCTTGAAGTGTAATAAACTTACACTCCAAGGATGGCACACTAGACAAGGACAAGCTGGTCATTTTACTTCATTTTTGCCTTGTAATATAAATAGAACATATTAGGGTTAGTTGAGTAGTTCACTCATTATAATTTTGGAAGACAAAAACTCTTGTAACATTAAGGACTTCTCTCTCCTCCATTTGGGAAGCTCCAAAACAGCAACTCACAAGTGGAGTTACACTTGTGTTGTATCTTGGCTAGAAACAAGGATCTTGAGGTCATTGAGTTCCTCTTGGTCTAAGTAAGAAATTGGTGTTTATATTCATTAGTCTTAGGGTCCTTTCTTTATGTTAGGGTTCTTAGTCTCTTGAATATTATATGTCAAGTTAACTATCTTTCATTATCTTGTTGTTGTTGTGTTTGTGATCTTGAAGTCTAGTGAAGCCGTGTGAGGCTCTTTCGATTCACTAGCACTTGTTGTTCAACTTGTTATTCTTGTGTTGGTTGGCTGATTTTCGTGGCTGGTTGTGCATATTTGTGTGTTGTGGACTTGATCTTGTATCATGAAGTCTAGTGAAGCCGTGTGGGGCTCTTTCGATTCACTAGCACTTGTTGAAATTTGTTGATCTTGTGTTGGTTTTTTGATTTCGTGGCTGGTTGTTGGACATTTGTGTGTTGTGGACTTGATAGTGTATCATTTGGTATCAAGAGCAAGGCTGGTTGTGTTCCTACACTACCAATCTTGGGCTATCTCGGTTTGTTTTTTTTTAAAAAAACAAAAACAAAATCTGTCTTGGTCAAAAAAAAGAGAAGAGAAATCTGTCCATCTTGTTGTCTTGGCTGAGCATGGTGTTTGCGTGTTTAGATCTAGGTGTTATTTTACCTTTTTAGTGTGTTTCTTGTGTTGGTTTCTTTCTCACCAACACTAAAAGTGTCTAGATCTAAAGTTGAGCTTATAATATTGACCATTGTTGTGGTGACTTGAAGTGGGCCGTAGGTTGTACCTTGTTGATGACCATTGGTGGTTTTTTGGTGTTATGTTCTTGAAGAAGTTGATGTTGTGTTCTTGAAGGTTGTTGTGGTGTTCATCTTGTTCTTCATCTATTCTTACAACTTAAGACCACAAAAGTATAAAATAGATCCAAAAGGTTGTAAGACAAAAGTTATAAAGTTGTTGGTGAGAAGACTTGCACACATCTCTTCCTAGACTTGACAACCACTTTTCCTTAAAACACGGAACCTTGTTTTGTGGGATTAGTATAGTAAAATCTTACCTTTTGAGTTTGAAAAGTTGAAAAAGAGTACAAGACTTTACCTTTCCTCCAAAATCATTGTCATCCATTACAAGTTGTGTGAATCTTGAAATTTTAGATTTGTAACAAAAAAACAAACAAAAAAAATAAATTGTGTGGGCCCAAGAGCAATTGCATGATTCCACGTCACTAATAAGCTCAAATTTGGATACTCTTTTCTAGTTTCTAATGGTTGATTCTTGGTTTCCTTACTTGGTTCTAGAACTAATTAACAAACTAGTACATTCCTACTAGGTTGTCAATTAGTCCTTTGAATCCGTTGTTCGTGTCAACGATTACTTGGGTGCTTTTTTATCTTTTGAATACGTTGTTACTTCTTGGTTCTAGTCCGACGAGAATTTTTTGAGTCTTCAAACAAAAATCCACTCCGGATAAGAGCTTACTCATACCTTAAAGGATTCACGGGTTACTAGCCAATCTACAACACTTGTGGAACTCAATTGTGAGGTGATCCAAAGAGTGTAATACCTTGGCAATGGAGGGGACCACATCCCACAATGTGGATAATATTGCTCTTGACTCTATGAGGGCCACTCTTGAGGCCGTTACTCGAACACTTGAAAGGATGAATACGGAATTTGGGGCTGTGAGAGGGGACTTGGCAGCAATAAAGGGAGAAGTGTCGACTATTAGTGGGAGATTAGAACAAGTGGAGAGTCAAAGGAACTCTCGCCCTTCTACTCCTCTACATGTTTCTACCAATGGGCATGATAGAACTTCCTCAGCAACCATCACTCCCGAAACATTGCACCAAATGCTAAATACACCCCAAGCTCCACTAAATGCCGCAAGCCAAACCACTCCTTTCCCTCCAAACCGTGACCCCACTAGAGGAATACATTTCCAAACTCCTCAAGTCCCATAAGAAGGATTTGGACGTCAATGATACGGGTGGGACAAGCTCCACAAGTACACGACCTTTCACACGAAGCCAAGCTCGGGAATTACAAAAACTCCAAGCCTTGTTCATGCAAATGGCCGTATGTGAGTTGGTGATTCAGCCACCTAAGGACCTAAATGTTTTTAAGTGTGAAAAGGGACCTTGAAGTGTAATAAACTTACACTCCAAGGATGGCACACTAGACAAGGACAAGCTGGTCATTTTACTTCATTTTTGCCTTGTAATATAAATAGAACATATTAGGGTTAGTTGAGTAGTTCACTCATTATAATTTTGGAAGACAAAAACTCTTGTAACATTAAGGACTTCTCTCTCCTCCATTTGGGAAGCTCCAAAACAGCAACTCACAAGTGGAGTTACACTTGTGTTGTATCTTGGCTAGAAACAAGGATCTTGAGGTCATTGAGTTCCTCTTGGTCTAAGTAAGAACTTGGTGTTTATATTCATTAGTCTTAGGGTCCTTTCTTGATGTTAGGGTTCTTAGTCTCTTGAATATTATATGTCAAGTTAACTATCTTTCATTATCTTGTTGTTGTTGTGTTTGTGATCTTGAAGTCTAGTGAAGCCGTGTGGGGCTCTTTCGATTCACTAGCACTTGTTGTTCAACTTGTTATTCTTGTGTTGGTTGGCTGATTTTCGTGGCTGGTTGTGTATATTTGTGTGTTGTGGACTTGATCTTGTATCATGAAGTCTAGTGAAGCCGTGTGGGGCTTTTTCGATTCACTAGCACTTGTTGAAATTTGTTGATCTTGTGTTGGTTTGTTGATTTCGTGGCTGGTTGTTGGACATTTGTGTGTTGTGGACTTGATAGTGTATCATTTGGTATCAAGAGCAAGGCTGGTTGTGTTCCTACACTACCAATCTTGGGCTATCTCGGTTTTTTGTTTTTTAAAAAAAAAAAAAAAAAATCTGTCTTGGTCAAAAAAAAGAGAAGAGAAATCTGTCCATCTTGTTGTCTTGGCCGAGCATGGTGTTTGCGTGTTTAGATCTAGGTGTTATTTTACTTTTTTAGTGTGTTTCTTGTGTTGGTTTCTTTCTCACCAACACTAAAAGTGTCTAGATCTAAAGTTGAGCTTATAATATTGACCATTATTGTGGTGACTTGAAGTGGGCCGTAGGTTGTACCTTGTTGATGACCATTGGTGGTTTATTGGTTTTATGTTCTTGAAGAAGTTGATGTTGTGTTCTTGAAGTTTGTTGTGGTGTCCATCTTGTTCTTCATCTATTCATACAACTAAAGACCACAAAAGTATAAAATAGATCCAAAAGGTTGTAAGACAAAAGTTATAAAGTTGTTGGTGAGAAGACTTGCACACATCTCTTCCTAGACTTGACAACCACTTTTCCTTAAAACACGGAACCTTGTTTTGTGGGATTAGTATAGTCAAATCTTACCTTTTGAGTTTGAAAAGTTGAAAAAGAGTACAAGACTTTACCTTTCCTCCAAAATCATTGTCATCCATTACAAGTTGTGTGAATCTTGAAATTTTAGATTTGTAACAAAAAAACAAAACAAAAAAAATAAATTGTGTGGGCCCAAGAGCAATTGCATGATTCCACGTCACTAATAAGCTCAAATTTGGATACTCTTTTCTAGTTTCTAATGGTTGATTCTTGGTTTCCTTACTTGGTTCTAGAACTAATTAACAAACTAGTACATTCCTACTAGGTTGTCAATTAGTCCTTTGAATCCGTTGTTCGTGTCAACGATTACTTGGGTGCTTTTTTATCTTTTGAATACGTTGTTACTTCTTGGTTCTAGTCCAACGAGAATTCTTTGAGTCTTCAAACAAAAATCCACTCCGGATAAGAGCTTACTCATACCTTAAAGGATTCACGGGTTACTAGCCAATCTACAACACTTGTGGAACTCAATTGTGAGGTGATCCAAAGAGTGTAATACCTAGGCAATGGAAGGGCCAATAGAATTGCTCCATGAGAATGTCAAGTGTCTTGGGTACCCCAAAGTGTCCCATCAATCCACCACTATGTGCCTCTTTGACGAACAACTCTCTCCATGAACTCATGGGTACACAAACCCGCCCACCCTTGAACAAAAACCCATCAATCAATTGAAACCTATCAACCCGCTTCCCTTGATGAAGACTTTCAAACGTATCCTTGAAGTCGGAATCCATAGCATAGAATCCCTTCAAGCTTTCAAATCCCATCATCTTAGAAGCTAAAGCATTGACCAAAACATACATTCTTGATAGAGCATCCGCCACCACGTTCTCCTTTCCTTGCTTGTAGTTGATCACATATGGGAAGGTTTCAATAAACTCAACCCATTTAGCATGCCGTTTATTCAACTTGGATTGCCCCTTAAGGTGTTTTAAGGACTCATGATCGCTTATTACGAATTCTTTGTGCCATAAGTAGTGTTGCCAATGAGCCAACACCCACACAAGGGCATACAACTCCTTGTCATAAGTTGAGTACCTAAGAGAAGCCCCCTTTAGTTTTTCGCTAAAGTAAACTAATGGTTTCCCTTCTTGCATCAATACACCACCTATACCAACACCCGAAGTATCACATTCAATCTCAAAAGCTTTATCAAAGTTGGGTAGTTGAAGTAATGGTGAGGAACTCAACATCAATTTCAAGGCTTGAAAGGACTTCTCTTGCTCATCCCCCCACACAAAAGGTACATCTTTTTTGATCGATTCGGTCAAAGGAGAAGCAATTGAACTAAAACCCTTTACAAATCGCCGGTAAAAGCTTGCCAACCCATGAAAACTTCTTACCTCGGTTGCATTAGTTGGAGTTGGCCATGACTTGATGGATTCTACCTTTTCTTCATCAACTTCAATACCATTTGCACTAACCACAAAACCTAAAAAGACGACTTTCTCAACACAAAATGAGCACTTCTTGAGATTAGCAAAGAGCCTTTCTTGTAGCAAAACATCAAACACTTGCCTCAAATGGATCACATGCTCTTCAATTGTCTTACTATACACAAGGATGTCATCAAAATATACCACTACAAAATTGTTGATGAAAGGTTTGAGAACATGGTTCATCAACCTCATGAAAGTGCTTGGAGCATTTGTCAACCCAAATGGCATGACAAGCCATTCATACAACCCAAACTTCGTCTTGAAAGCCGTTTTCCATTCATCACCCGGTTTCATGCGAATTTGATGATAGCCACTTCGAAGATCAATCTTTGAGAAGACACTTGAGCCGCACAATTCATCTAACATGTCATCAAGTCTAGGAATTGGATGCCTATACTTGATTGTAATCTTGTTCACGGCTCTACAATCAATGCACATCCTCCAAGTGCCATCCTTTTTGGGAACAAGGATTACTGGTATGGCCCAAGGACTTAGGCTTTCTTTGATCAACCCCTTCTCAAGAAGTTCTTCCACTTGCCTTTGTAGTTCCTTGGTTTCTTCCGGATTGCTTCTATAGGCCGGCCGGTTTGGAATTTGTGAACCCGATACAAAATCAATTTGGTGCTCAATTCCCCTCAAGGGTGGTAATCCCTTAGGCATCTCCTCCGGAAATAGATCATTATAGTCCTGCAAAAGAGAAGAAACAATACTAGGCAAAGTGCTAGTATCTTGATTAGCATGCAACAAAAGATTGGTGTTGACAAGGCACACTAGAAAGAGTTCCTCATCCACACCTTTGAGACACTTGCTTGGCTTGGCTATCATACACATGTTCTTCTTATTCTTAGCCAAGTCACTTCCTTCCTTTGGAACATTGGTGGAGCTTTCACCCTCGCTCCTTGCCTCATCCACCCTTATCCTCTCCCGAAGTTCCTTCATAGCCCTATAGTCCTCACTCACTTGATATGGAGTTAGAGGTGCGAGCACATACTTCTTACCTTCAATCACAAAAGCATACTTGTTGGATCTTCCGTGGTGCACAACATCTCTATCAAATTGCCACGGCCGTCCCAACAATATATGACAAGCCAACATAGGCACAACATCACAAACCAACTCCTCATTGTACTTTCCCACACTAAATCAAATACTTGCTTGTTTGAGGACTTTCATCTCACCACTCTCATTGAGCCATTGTAGCTTGTAAGGGTTGGAGTGTTTTCTTGTTGGAATTTGCATACGCTCCACCAAAGAACTACTTACTACATTGGTGCAACTCCCACTATCAATAATCAAAGAACACACCTTGTCTTGGATTTTGCACCTAGCATGGAATAAATTCTCTCGTTGATCAAGTTCTTCTTTGGCAAGGGCTCCCATGATGCGCCTCACAACGCAAGAAAGATTGGTATTCACCTTCAATTCTTCATCACTATCAAGTAAAGGTCTTCCCTTTTCAAGGAAGCAAGCAAAATTCACCCTCTCATCCAACCTTTCTTCTTTATCCCCCGAAGCATCCCCTTCTTCCTCACTTTTGTCTCCCTCCTTCTCACTCTTTTCAACACTCTCTTCCTCATCCTCGGTTCTATACCCATCCCGAAGTGCAACAATTGTTCTTCTATTGGGGCACTCACTAGCAACATGTCCCCTTCCTTGGCATCTAAAACATTGAATGGTAGAAGGTCGAGGAAAGGTAGGTTTGACATAGTTACCTCCTTGTGGCTTCTCATTTGTCTTGGACTTGTAATCAAACTTGACTTGAGGATCTTGACCAACACCCTTAAATTGCCCTTTAGAAGATGTCGCCTTCCAATTATCTCTACTCTTGTCCCATGTGGATGTGGAAGTATTCTTGGCCTTGTAGGACTTTTTTTCTTTCAAATCCATCTCGACCTTTGAAGCATCATGAAAGGCCGCTTCAAGAGTATCATAGTGTTTAAGTTTCAAAGGTTTTAGAATATCATACCTCAAATTGGCCACGAATCGAATCACCGTACATTCCAAGCTTTCTTCAAGTTTAGACTTCATTCTCAAGTTTTCAAACTCATCATAATACTCTTCCACACTTTTGGAACCTTGCCTCAACATGTACACCTTCTTGAGCACTTCTTGGTAGTAGTTAGGAGTCAAGTACCTCATCTCCATAAGTGTAATCAATTCTAGCCACGTAGGCAACTCATAGTTGTGATGGCTCTCCCTTTCCCGCCTCTTGGACTCCCACCAAGTTGAGGCATACCCTTCAAATTGTGTGAGAGCATACTTTGCCTTCAAAGTTTCCGAAATATTATTTGTGATAAAGATCCGCTCACTTTGAATTTTCCATTCCAAGAACTCATCGGGGTCACTACTTCCTTTGAACCTTGGAAGTGTGACCTTGATAGTGTTCAAGCCTCGATCTTGATCATTCCTCTCCCCAAACCTATCTCCTCTAACTCCCATCCTATCACCTCTATATCCCATCCTATCTCCTCTATTTCCCATTCTATCTCCTCTATTCCCATATTCTTGACCTCCCATGCCTTGAGCCCACCTCAATTCCCGAGGCCGGAACCCTTCCCTTGGTACTCCATAACCACCCCTTCCTCCATGCTCCCAAAATTCATCGTTATTGAGCTCATCATTCATTTCATCATAGAGAGGGTTTTGGTATTGGTAGTCTTGGTATGGCATTTGTGGTGCATTTTGTGGAGGTGATATGTGGGGATCATGTATGGATGCATTTGATGTGTTTCGGATTGGAGTTTGGTTCCGAACTTGGTCGTCCACAAGAAATCGGTTCTCTTGTGGAGGATGATAGGGTTGTGGATGAGGGTATGGTGTAGGTTGTCTTGGAAAATTTGGAGTGTTGTTCGTTTGGAAGGTGGGTTGTTGGAAGTTTCGGGTTTGATGTGGTGGAGGGTAACATAATTCATGAGCTTGCCCCGGAGTAATGGTGGTGGATTGCACCGATGCCCTCCTTATCTCCTCATTTTCGATTTGAAGTGATTTCCCTCTCTCAACCCGTACCAACCTTTCCTCCATACCTCCCATTCTTTCACTCATTTTCGCAATTTGTTTGGTGAGGTGGGTGAGAGCCTCCATGATGGGGTTTGAGGCTTCACCACTTGGACTCGCATTCGACATGGTACCTACAAAACTCAACAAACAATATTAGTAGAAAAAGCCTCACGTCACTCGTATGTAAACTCTCAACTCACCTCCTAAAATGTCGTCTCAAAATTGGTAGTGAACTCTAGCTTTGCTTGATCAATTCAAGATCACCTATCCTTTGTGGTAGAATGGGTTCTTGTGACTCTTGAAAGAAGGGCGACTCGATTGAAGGTAAAAGGACTTGAATCAAGAAGTTTATCAACGAATTAAGATGAGAAAAGTTGAAGAAAAGGAGCACGAAAGAAAACGGACTCAAAAAAAACTAAGTAACAAAAGTAGAAAAATTACTTGTGTTGCTTAATTTGATGAATCAAGGAGATGATTTGATGTTTTAAAACTAGTTAACAAGTGATTAAAGATGTTAATTACTTGTTAAATAGTTGAGAAATTGAAAGAAGAAAGCGTAGAAAAAAGAATCACGGAGTTTGGACACTTAGAAAAATTTTTGGGTCCAAAAAAAAAAAAACTAAGTGTTGAAATTGGTTGCTCTCTGAAACTGTAGTCACGCGCCTGCAGGTTTTTGATTGCTGATTTGCTGACGTCAGCTGCTGACGTGGAAATTTAATTTTTTTTTTTTTTTTTTTTTCAGAATTGAATAATTTTTTTTTATTATTTTTTTTTTTTTTCAAATTTCCACAAGTGGACCCACAACGCCTTTGACCAAACTTGACTTGAAATTTTGGATCAAAGTGTACTTCTTCTCTCTTCTTCTCCAAGAACAATATGAAGGTGTTCAAGAACACCAAAAACACACACTAAACCCTAGCACACCCAAATCAACTCGGAATTGGCTCAAAATTTAGGAGTAGCTTCCCCATGACTTAGAGAACAAACCCCAATGAATTTTAAGCCTCAATTTCTCCTCAATCAACAAACCCACTTTTCAAGTTTTGAAAACTCAAAAGCTTGAAAATCCTCTAATGGCAACTTCACTTTTCCAACTCCGATTTGAACGAAATTCGAGATTTGGACTCACAAAACACTAGAGAATCAAGATCTAGTGTCAAAAACAACAATCAAAACAAAATATTTTCGGATTTTTTTTTTCAAATTTTTGGATTTTTGAAGAAATCAAAATCCCAAGGGTAGATTTGTGGAAACAAACCTAAACCTAGGCTCTTGATACCAAAATGATAACGAATCAAAGAGGGAAGAACAAGAAGGAAAGAAAACAAAAGAAGGATATGTGGATTAATATCTAAGTATTGAAATTATGGGCAACAAGGGGCTTGATACCCTCACCTCCCAATTGATTCCAACACCCAAACACAAACCCTAGTTTGAATAAATTAAAGGAAACCAAATACCACAAATGGGTAATCCTCAAATTAATCCAAACCAAAGAAGTTCAACACCAATCTCAAGATCCCACCAACTAAACACTCACTAATTAACTACTAATTCCTTAAGGGAATATGCTAAGAGGAAGACTAAAATTTAACAATATTGTTCAATATTCATCAAAATCTACATGCCAAATAAGGAATTACCCTATTTATACTAAAGAAATAAAGACAACTAGTTATTACAAATATGCCCTTAATGAGAGACAAGGGCCTTGTTTGGGTCATCTTGTTGTGAATTCTTGAATTTAAAATCTAGCCACTTGCACCAATGACCCCCTTTTCTTCATCCGCTTCACCCCTTTGATTCTTCCACACGTTGTAGATTCTCCATTGACAATCTTCGGGCTTCTCCCAAGTCCCCTTTTGCATAATCATCATTTGTAGACCTTGGAGTTCCCTTGCTTGACTCCGTGTGAAAGGACGTGTGCCCTCCATGCTAGCATCATGATCCAAACGGACCATGAATACTTAAAGCATCTTCGGGCCAAAGACAAGCTTAACAAACGGCATGCCAAATGGATTGAGTTCCTTGAGACCTTCCCTTATGTTATCCAATACAAAAAGGGTAAGGACAATGTAATAGCCGATGCTTTGTCTAGAAAACATGTTCTTGTGTCCACTTTGTCATCGAAGTTGATGGGTTTTGAGAGTTTAAGAGAATTGTATCCCAAGGACCCTCACTTTGCTCCTATCTTTAGGGAATGCAAAGAATTGGGTAGGGACAAGTGGGATTCGGCTAGGGGTTCGAATCCCTATGCCAAGTTTGATGGTTACTTATTTAAAGGTAGACGATTGTATGTACCCTCTAGCTCTTGGAGAGAGTTGTTTGTGAGGGAAACACATGATGGCGGTCTAATGGGTCATTTTGGGGTTGAAAAGACCTTCGGAATATTGGAGGAGCAATTCTATTGGCCTAGAATGCACAAGGATGTGGCTAGGATTTGCGGCCAATGTGTAGAATGCAAGAGAGCCAAATCTCGACTCCTACCTCACGGGTTGTACACCTCGCTGCCCACCCCTCTACGTCCTTGGCTTGATATATCTAGGGGTGTACAGACCAAACCGCCAAGTCAAACCGAACCGACGAACCAAATCAAACCGAGAAAAAAAATCGACTTGTGGTTTGGTTTGATTGGTTTGGCGTTAGAGAAAAAAAACCGACCATTCTTGTTTTGGTTTGATGTTAACCAAAGAAAAGTCAAACCGAACCCAAACCAAACCGACATAATATATACATATAATTTTAACTTTTTATACATAAAAAATATTAATTATAATCTATTTTTTTAATACTTTTTAAATTAATTTTTTTAATTTTTATTATTTAGAAAGTAGATGTAGATATATATTCAAATTTGGGCCTTTAAGTTGTAACATTTATCCATAATTGATAACTAAATGATCCGAAACCCAATATAAACTTAAAACCTAAAACTTTTCACTCTTCAGTCACTTTTCATCTTTTACTTTTTAGTTTTCGGAAAGTTCTACGCTCCTCCTTTTCACTCCTCATTTTTCATAATTGTGGTTTTTCACTAGCACATGAGTGAAAATATACTTGATCTTGTCTACAATCATAATATAATTGTAAAAACTAAAGATTATGAAAAAACCCGAGAAAAATCGAAAAAACCGACTAAAACCTAAATCGAAAAAACCGATTTTATGTTGGTTTGATTTGGTTTATAGATTTAATAAACCGACATGATTGGTTTGGTTTTTTTATTAGCAAAAAACCAAACCAACCCGACCTATGTACACCCCTAGATATATCTATGGATTTTGTGTTGGGGCTGCCAAGGACTCGACGAGGTCGGGATAGTATCTTTGTTGTAGTCGATCAGTTTTCTAAAATGGCGCACTTTATTCCTTGCTCTAAATGTGATGACGTACCTAGCGTGGCCTCTTTATTTGTTGATAATGTTGTTAAATTGCATGGTGTTCCGAGGACCATTGTGAGTGATGGGGACTCTAAGTTCCTAAGTCACTTTTGGAAGTCCATGTGGGGTAGGCTTGGTACCAAGTTGTTGTTCTCTACGTCCTGCCACCCACAAACCGATGGCCAAACGAAAGTAGTATATAGGACTTTGGGTGCTATGCTACATTCCATGGTTAAGGGAAAAGTGACTTCTTGGGAAGAGCACTTACCATTGATTGAATTTGCCTATAACCGTGTCATACACTCGAGTACGGGAATGACTCCATTTGAGTCTGTATAGGGCCTCAACCCCCTTACCCCTTTGGATTTAACGCCTTTGCCAAGTGATCTCATGATTAGCTTAGATGGAAGCAAGCAGGCAAATTCTATGAAGAAGTTACATGAGAAGGTGCGGCTTCAACTTGAGAAGAAAAACCAAGAGATTACAAGGAGGGGCCAACAAGGGGAGAAACAAATTCATTCTTGAACCGGGAGATTGGGTGTGGGTGCATCTTCGGAAGAATCGATTTCCATCTCAAAGAAAGTCCAAATTGATGCTGAGGGGAGATGGTCCATTCCAAGTACTTGAGAAAAACAATGACAATGCCTACAAGATTGACCTTCCACCGGAATATAAAGTGCACAACACCTTCAACGTTTGTGATCTTTCTCTCGTGGATGCGGTTGAAGATGACCAAATGCCAAATTTGAGGTCAAATTCCTCTCAAGATGGAGAGGATGATACGGGTGGGCCAAGCTGTCCCACAAGTCCACGACCATTCACACGAAGCCAAGCTCGGGAATTACAAAAACTCCAAACCTTGTTCATGCAAATGGCCGTGTGTGAGTTGGTGACTGATCCATCTAAGTATTTAAATGTTTTTAAGTGTGAAGAGGGACCTTGAAGTGTAATAAACTTACACTCCTAGGCCGCCCATGGCAAGGGGCAAACTGGTCATTTTTTGCCTTGTAATATAAATAGACAATATTAGGGTTACTTGGGGTAGTTCTCCCATTATCATTTTGAACATAACACTTGTAATATTTTGGATCTCTCTCTCTCTCTCTATTTCAGCTCACAAGAGAGGGATACTTGTGTTGTATCTTGGCTAGATATAAGGATCTTGAGGTCATAGGGTTCCTCTTAGTCCAAGTAAGAACTTGGTTTTAATATTTAATAGTCTTAGGGTCCTCTCTTATTGTTAGGGTTCTTAGACTCTTGAATCTTTTATGTCAAGTTACTATCTTCTTGTGATCTTGTTAATATTGTGTTTGTATTCTTGAAGTCTAGTGAAGTCGTGTGGGGCTCTTTCGATTCACTAGCATTTGTTGTTCAACTTGTTGATCTTGTGTTAGTTGTTCTTCTTGTTGTTGGCTGTTAGTACTTTGTGTTGTGGACTTGATATTGTATCAGCCTTACCCTTAACTATTATACAATACCAAAATATATACCAAAGAGTAAAGCCCCGAATCAACTTGGAGCTCACAAATCACAGCTGAATGTACTGTACTCCTATTGAGGAGGTCTACTAGCTAGAGTACCTGTACCTATGGCATGAAACACAGTGTCCCCATAAGGGACGTCAGTAAGAACGAATGTACCGAGTATGTAAGGTATAAAGTGACCATAGGTAAGACAAGATCTTAATAACATCAGATATCAATACATAATTGTATAGATAAGAATAAAAGACCACCTTTGCTTGTATTTATGGGATCATGTACGTTACATCTTTTACTTTACTTTATCCTTCTTTGCATTATGAAATTGTAAAGCATATGATACAAATGACCAGCTGATCAGTGGTAAAAGAGGATGACGCATGCTAGGTATTTTAACCCCTGGGATACGGTCCTCATAAATACACAAATCGGGATCGACCCATGCTAGGCTTTCCTTTAACCCCTGGGATACCACCCATGATATTGGGATCGACCCATGCTAGGTGTTCCTTCCACCCCTGGGATACCACCCAAGAATATACAAGTTCTCTTGATATAGCATTATTGAGTTTTAAACTATGGACTAGTAGTGAGAGACATATGAATATGTATTTAAGGCGGTAACAATGACGTAGGAATCAAATGTAACATCAATGTATTAGATTTCATGCCAAAGAACATAGAATCGAATAGCCTTGTACCTTGCTATACAACTCCGATATTACCCCAAATTAAACTCCTGCCTCTCGGACTACTTATCTACAATAAAGTAAGTGGTAAAACTAGTATTAGTAGCTAATCAACACATTTAAGCCACTTAACCTCACCAAAACAGTAGCCTGGCAGTAAGCCCGTAATTAATTTATTCAAGGGTGTTCTTTCAACCCTTACTCCTCCAATTACATTCACATACCATACAAATCCTTATAACGTCCAATGAAACAACTTTAGCCTCATTACACCCTCAAAACGGTATACAAAGTGGAGTGGGCAGTAGGCTTACATAATATTTAGTTCGGTGGTGTATCACCATATCCTCCGTCTATAATTTAATACAAGTCTGTTACATACTTTCCCAACATCAACCAAGTTGTTCCCAACATATACACATAACACAAGTCCTTAAACAACCCCAATATCCTTTATCATAGCAACCAAATATTGAACTCATCATCCCTTGAGTTCTTGACAACAATATATACACAATTCTCCACCAAAACATGTATATAGAAAGGGGCAAAAATGGGCAGTAGCCTTACCTTAATTTTGTGATAGTTTATTCTCTTAACTTGTGTTTCTTCAATATCTTGGTTCCTTCACACACAAACCAAAGGAGAAGAGAAAAATCTCTTAATAACCAAGAAAAATAGGACTGTCAAACTTATAGAGGGTTGCCTTATAATTTAAACATGAAGAACATAATTTCCATAGTCTTTTTGAGATAAGCTCATGATTTGTTCACTTACCTAAAGCTTGGAAGGAAGGTAAATCCCAAGAACCCTAATGGAATTATAGGGCTTCTATAGAAGCTACTTGAGAGAAGAGAGAAAACCCTAGAAAGCTGATTTTTTGCCTAAGTTAAAATGAATAAAATGAGCTGTTTTCAATCCCTTTAAAGGGACCAGATCTTGGCCTACTTTCTTGTCCATTTTTGGCCATAAAATACCAAGTATTTGGTGCACCTATTTAATGCCCATTATACTTGGGCCTTTGTGGATCTGAAACTATTGGGCCTTAGCTGCCCATTCTTCTCTTTTCCTCTCTTTTAACTTGGACCGGAATTTATTCAAGTAGGTGGTAGTGTACTTGTCCCAATAAGCTGGTCAAAGGAGTCTTAGTAGGTGATGCACCTACTTGGTTCTTAGATTGGTTAATAAGTCAAAATAGGTGATGCACCTACTTGTCACCTACTAGCTTAATTAAGTCTAGCAAGCAACTCACTTATTTTATTCCATATTCTAAGTCTTAACCCCCTATGTTAACTAAATACTTATATACACTTGGACACTTTAATCCTTGAGGTAGAATACCACCTTACTATCTCGCGTTTAAGCAATTCCGTTTGGGTTAACTTGGCACATACATTACATGCTGAAATGCTTGGGCCATTATAATATCTTTTAAATCCTCTTTAAACCACCGCTAATCACTTAAGAAACTTAGTTCGTTACCTATATAACAAGGTTACCTCAAGTCCCATATCAATAGAACAAGTACACGCAAAATACGGGGTGTTACACTCAACTTGTCTTTGGAGTTCTTTGGTGTCCATTGGGTTACTTCTATAAGCCTGTTTGTTAGGCAATTGTGAGCCCGGTACAAAGTCTATTTGATGCTCAATTTCCTAGAGTGGGGGTAACCCTTGTGGTAGCTCCTTTGGAAACACATCTTCGAATTCCTGCAAAACAAGAGAAATAGAATGGGGGATAAGAGAAGTAGAGTGGTTAGCATGAAAAGTGATGCATGCACGCCAAGCCAAGAGAAAGGGTTCAAGAGTTTTGGCTTGAGTCAATACTTTGGAGGCGTGGAAGGAGTTTGGAACAAGGGATTGAAGCTTAGGAACGTGCTCAAATGGAAGTACAAGGCTCCAAGAGGAAGACTACTCGATGAAAGGAAAAGAGGCTATGTACGCAAAGTGGCTATTATTTAAATGCAAGCCTCTTAACTAAGAAGACCCTTAATTCATTAAGGGTATTTTTGTAATTAGTAGTCTAGTCTATAAATAGTGGAGCATAGCTCATTTTAGAGTAGATTATCTTGATGAATGTTGAATATTAAATACTCTTTTGAGAGTTTGAGAGCTTGTTGAAGCTTTTGATTGTTTCAAGTTTAGAAAGAAGGGTTGCTTGGGAATCTAATTCCCTTGAGGTCTTTCTCATAGGTTTAGGTGCTTATTTGGATATTTGAAGGAGGTCTCTTCTTTTTATAGAATTGGTTGCCTTTGATTCCACTTTTGTGTCTACCTTTCTATCCCTTTTATATTTGTTTATCTTGTTTCTTTATTTCCTTTGTTCTTCTTAGCTTCCGCCTCTTTGTTTCTTGCATCATTTGGTATCAAGAGCTTGGATTGGGTTTGTTTCAACAAATCTAAGTCTTGGGTTTTGGGTATTTTCTCAAAAAAAAAAAAAAAAAAATCCGAATTTTTTTTGTTTTAATTTGTTGTTTTTGACACTAGATCTTGATTATCTAGTGTTTTTGGAGTCTAAATCTCGAATTTCATTCAAATCAGAGTTTGGAAAGTGAAGTTACCATGAAAGGATTTTCAAGCTTTTGAACTTTTCAAACTTGGAAAGTGGGTTTGTTGATTGCGACGAAATTGAGGCTTAAAAATCATTGGGGTTTGTTCCCTACGTCTTGGGGAAGCTACTCCTAAATTTTGAGTCAATTCCGAGTTGATTTGGAGGTGTTGGGATTTTGTGTGTGTTCTTGGTGTTCTAGGTGTTCTTAAACATCTTCATATTGTTCTTGGGGAAGAAGAGAGAGGAAATACACTTTGATCCAAAAATTTCAAGTCAAGTTAGGTCAAAGGTGTTTGTGGGAAATTAAAAAAAAAAAAAAAAAAAAAAAAATTAAAAAAAAAAAAAAAAAAAAAAAATTCCCCACCCACCCCTGCAGGCGCGTGGGGCTCAGATTCAGAGAGCAAAAATTTCCAACACTTAGTTTTTTTTTAAGGGTCCAAAGTTTTTTGGACCCAAAAATTTTTCTAAGTGTCCAAACTCCGTGATTCTTTTTTTCCTACGCTTTCTTCTTTCAATTTCTCAACTATTTACCAAGTAATTAACATCTTTAATCACTTGGTAACTCATTTATAACATCAAATCCTCTTTTTTGATCCGTCAAATTAAGTAACCCAAGTAACTTTTCTACTTTTGTTACTTAGTTGTTTTTGAGTCCGATTTTTTTCGTGCTACTTTCTTTTAGCTTTTCTTCTTTATTTTCTCTTGCAAGCTTCTTGGTTCTCGTCCGGAGCTTTTGAACTTTCTTTCTCGAGTCAACAAGAATCCATTCTTGACCTCAAGTAGAGATTGGACCCTTGCTACTCATCGAACTAAAAAAAGATACAATCATTGGCCGAAGCATTTGTGAGGCAAACAAAGGTGTGATTTCTTGAGTGATTGTGAGCTTTTTTTTTACTAACCTAATGTGTTTGCTTGCTTTGGTTGAGTGACTTCAATAGGTACCAATGGCGGGTCATGAAAAGAAAAATCAAGTTCCCATCGGGGAACCCACTTTGGGTGAATTGTTAAACTTGTTCACCACCCTCTCTATCAGAATGGAAGGACGGTTGGATCGGTTGAGTACTCGAATTAATCGATTGCAACTTATCTTTCCACCAACTTTCCCTAATCCTCATCAAGGACTTGAAGAGTGTACCAATGCATTGAGGGGATTCTCATCCCAAGGTAAAGAAGACCATTCTCATGAGCTTCAAGGTAACAATGCTAACTCTTGCACTTTAGTAAACATGAATGAGCATTGTGTGGCTAGTAGCCAATTGAGTGCGAATGATAGCTTGTTTATTTGTGAGTCTAATGATTCTTTGCCTCGTGTTGACAATGTACATGTTGAATGTGTGGATACACTAGTTGATCCTATTGATGACCAAATTGACTCTTCTTGTAAGATCAATTTGTGTCCACCTAGTGTTGAAGCCTTGATATTGAATGATGATACATTGTCTTATGACAATTGTATTGATCAACTTGCTTGGGAATCTAGTCCACTACTTGAGGGTGTTTGTGATGTGATTAATGAACCTCAAGTTAGTGATGATGTTGATATTATTGGTCAATCGAATAGGAGTGACCCTTTGAGCCTGCCTCTTAATGAAGATCCTATTGCTTGCTTGGCTCATAGGGATGATCATGCATTTGAAACTTTTTTGAAACTTGATAATTGTCTTTTTGAGAGCGAACCTACATGTTCTAATCCTCCTTATTGGATTGACCCTTCTCTCTTTAAGTATAATGTCTTGTTTGAAGAGGATGAAATCACTCCTAGTCCGCTACCTAGTGGTGTCGATCATGTTAATGATGTAGCTCTTCTTGAGGGCTATATTCTATATAACAACCCACTATGGTGTGACAATATTCCTCCTAAAGATGGAAATCTCTTCTTGGAAGATGAGAGTACTCTTATGGGAATGGAATGTGAAGAAATGGAAGGTGCTCTTTGTGTCCCAACTATTTCTTCTTCTTTGAGTGTTCCAATTCTTGAGCATACTCTTGATAATGTTTTTGCACATAATAGTGAACATGTTCTTGAGGACACCTTAGAGGAAATCACTTTGCGTAACACCTTTCTTTACTCTCTATTTGCGTATGATATTGCCAATGGTTGTGTAGAGAGTATGTCTTTTTGTGATCGAGGCATCTTTAGGAAGAATGAGCATTACATTGACTCATGTTCATGGATACTTCTCCCATTTGACCCCGGTGACCATTTGGAATGTGGTGGGTTTTATACCCCAAACTTGGTGTTTGGTCAAAAGGGTACATCTTTGTGTGGTACACATAGTAGCAACACTTCTTTTCCTTCATGTGATAAATGCTTGGTGTTACTACTTAATTATATTATGAGCTTAAATGCAATATGTTTGTTAACTTGTGTGGGGGATACTTTTGTATTTGACCCCGGTGATGATTTGGGGGTAATCCCATTCTTGGAGATAGCTAGTGCATTGAGTGGACTCTTAATTTGGAATGATCTTGTTCATGACCTCGCACTTAGCTTTGAAAATTATCATGTGACTTTTGACTTAAAAGGGGTTTTGTGCTTGTTGAAACATAGAACCAATAAGGGTTTTTATGTGTGGTTGACTAATTGCCATGGTTCTTATGGTTTTTCACTTTGTCAAAGTCTTTTGAATGGCCAAGTAGCATTTATTTTATTGGGTTACAAACCCTTTGTGAATTATTTTGATGCTTGGTCATATAACAAGTTTGTGCATCCTTGGTGTGTTGGTAGAATTGTTTCCACTAACACTAACCCTCATGCCATGAGGTCCCTGTTTTTGTTTGTTTTCCCTATGGTTTTGCTAGGTTTGGATTCGAGGACGAATCCTTTTCAAGAAAGGGAGAATGATGCATGCACGCCAAGCCAAGAGAAAGGGTTCAAGAGTTTTGGCTTGAGTCAATACTTTGGAGGCGTGGAAGGAGTTTGGAACAAGGGATTGAAGCTTAGGAACGTGCTCAAATGGAAGTACAAGTCTCCAAGAGGAAGACTACTCGATGAAAGGAAAAGAGGCTATGTACGCAAAGTGGCTATTATTTAAATGCAAGCCTCTTAACTAAGAAGACCCTTAATTCATTAAGGGTATTTTTGTAATTAGTAGTCTAGTCTATAAATAGTGGAGCATAGCTCATTTTAGAGTAGATTATCTTGATGAATGTTGAATATTAAATACTCTTTTGAGAGTTTGAGAGCTTGTTGAAGCTTTTGATTGTTTCAAGTTTAGAAAGAAGGGTTGCTTGGGAATCTAATTCCCTTGAGGTCTTTCTCATAGGTTTAGGTGCTTATTTGGATATTTGAAGGAGGTCTCTTCTTTTTATAGAATTGGTTGCCTTTGATTCCACTTTTGTGTCTACCTTTCTATCCCTTTTATATTTGTTTATCTTGTTTCTTTATTTCCTTTGTTCTTCTTAGCTTCCGCCTCTTTGTTTCTTGCATCAAAAAGCATGGGCTAAAAGGAGTATGGGCTCCTCAAACCAAGTCCTTGTTTCTTGCCAACATCACCATTTGGGCCTTCCTTTTCAATTTCCTCCTCTCTTTTGCTTTATCACTCTCCTCTTTATGGGGTTCCTCCTCCCCTTCTTTACTACCCTTCTCCTTCAACTCTCTCATTCTTTGATGTACCTCATTCACTTGTGATCGTAAAAGAGGGTAAAGGGTAAACTTTTGACCATTCAACTCAAGAGAATACCGGTTGGTTCTCCCATCATGTTTGGTTGAACGATCGTAATTCCATGGTCTTCCAATCAAAATATGACAAGCTTGCATGGGGATGACATCACATAGTATTTCATCATGGTAATTCCCAATCTTGAATCGGATCACAACTTGTCTAGTCACTTTTAATTCTCCACACTCGTTTAACCATTGAAGTTTGTATGGTGTAGCATGCTTGGTTGTGGGTAACTTCAAGAAATTAACCATGGTGGTACTAGCTACATTTGCACAACTCCCACTATCAATGAACAATGAGCATACATTTTCATTGATAAGACATTTAGTATGGAATAGATTTTTCCTTTGACTAGGGTCATCTAAGGCCTTACTAATCATTACTCGTCTTACCACAAAGTTTGGAACCTCAAACTCTCCATCTTGAGGCCAAGCATCCTCATTTCCCTCCTCTATTTGCTCATCTTCTTCTAACATCTCTCCTTCTTGGGCTTCTCCTTCATTATCATCTTCTTGTCCCACCTCTTCCCCAAGGTAAAATATCCTCCCTTCTCTAAGGATCACATTCCTCCTATTAGGGCACTCATTGGCTTTGTGTCCCCAACCTTGGAATTTAAAACATTAAAAACCTTTAGAATTAGGAGTTGGATACTTGTTACCTTCATTCCTTGGTGGGTACTTTGGAGTAGTCTTCTCAATGAACCTTTTGTCATAAGACTTGTTGACGTCCTTGTTCTTATTCCATCCCAAAGAAGGTTGGACTACCTCTTTGCTCTTACCCCATGGATTAGTGGATGAGTACCCTTTGGGTTTGAGAGATGTCCTCTCCTTGATGTCTCTCTCAACTTCTAAGGCCTCTTGAAAGATTTCTTCTAAGGTAGCAAACTTATGGCACGTCATGGATGAGGAGATCTCTTTGTTCAAACCAACCTTGAAATGAATAACGGCATGTTCTGCATTCTCTTGGTACTCAAGTTTCAAGATCAATTGTTGAAACTCATCAAAGCAGGTTAAGACATTCTTGTTCCCTAGCCTTAGATTGTACAACTTGATAAGTAACTCATGTATACCTTTCCGGTACATACTTTCTTCTCATGAGAGCCTTTAAAGTATCCCATGGCAGTGGTTGTCCCTCATTTAAGACATTTTCAAATAGCTTGGCATATTTCCACCATGTGATAGCAAATCCTTCGAATTGGGCTATGGCGTAGCAACTCTTCTTGTCATCGGTGAGATTATATTGATAGTTCCAAGGAAAAGCGGATAAGACACGATATCGGGACTAGTGATGTACGAATTACAAAAGTGTTGTTTTCATCCCACTAGAAATATGACAGTACAATAAGGACAACGGGGAAGGGAAAAGAAAGGAAAGTGACTTGAAAGATTCTTTCACAAGTAGACTCCCATGTTAAATAAGCTTCGGGATCACTCTCTCCTTTGAAAGTTGGAAGACTAGTATTGATTGAATTGATCCCATTATCTCGACCTCCGTTGCCACCTTTATTATCATTGTAATTCCATTGGTTCTCAACTTGGGGACGATTTCCTAAGTTTCCTCTTCCATAAGGTGCCGAACCAAATCTTCCTCCTAGACCTCAGAATCCTTGTTGAGGCAATGGTCTATTCCTTCAATACTCTACATGTACGACCTCTTTATCATACCATTCATACTCAACTTATGGGTCCTCTTCTCCTACTCCCTCAACTTGGATGGGTTGATTTTGGTTACAGGGTATTTGGAGTGGGGAATTTTGGTTTAGTGGAGCTTGAGGTGGTGCATTTTGGTTTGATAGCTTGGGGTAGGTCTTGGTTATGGGGAATTTGGTCTTGTGGTCCTTCTTGATTGGCTTGGTTGAATTGAGGTTGTAGCGGATGGATGGGGTTTCGGTTATGTGGATAGATAATGGCTTGGGTGATGGGGTCTTGTGTTTGTCTTGGTGGATTGAACATTTGGTGGAGTGTTTTCGAGGAGATAGTAGCGGATGTGTCTTGAGCATGTCCGCTAGATGAGGCACAATAGTTTTGAGGAGTGGATTGGGTGGAGTTTAGATGAACTTCTATGCCCACTATCTTTCCACCCATGGTAGACACACTTCCTTGGAGTATGGTCATATGACCTTCCATGGCTCCCATTCTAATATCCATGGAATCCATTTTACGATTTAATGATTCAATTGCCGCCAAGATTGCATTTGAAGTGTTGACATCCCTAGTTGGTGGTGTTTTACCTTTCGAGGCCATTGTACCTATTAGAAAAAGACACCAAACACAAAAAACAAATAAGTTAGCATTAAAGAAATAACCTCACAACTCAACACACCTTTGGATGCCTCACACTTGGATTCGCAAATGTTAAAGAATGGCTTATTCTCCGGGTGGTAGCCGAGGTGTCAATCTCTAATCTTGATCGGATTGGATTCTTGTTTGAAAGACTCAAAAGAAATACTTACAGAATTGAATCAAGGATTAACGACGAAAATGAAAACTAGAAAAGCACAAAAGAAATAGGACAAAGAAGGAAAACGAACTCAAGAACTAATCAACCAACTAAGTAGGTGAATTACTAGTGGTTAATTAGTTTTAGAATCAAGAATTTAAGATTAGGAATCAAGGAATGAAACTAGAAGGATGGAACTTGAGCAAAGTTGATTTTTAAGTGTCGAGGTGCGTTTGGACGACCTGTGGACGCAGATTGTGACTTGCCCACGTAGGTGAAAATAGAAACTCAGCAGGTGACTTGCATTAGTCACCTGCAGCTGCAGATGGCCTTCCTGCGTGCGCAGGTTGGGCGCAGGTGAGGCTGGGCAGTGCACCTGGTGATACGGGTGGGTCAAGCTGTCCAATGAGTACCCGACCATTCACACGAAGCCAAGCTCGGGAATTACAAAAACTCCAAGCCTTGTTCATGCAAATGGCCGTGTGTGAGTTGGTGATTGAACCACCTAAGGATCATAATGTTTTAAAGTGTGAAGAGGGACCTTGAAAGTGTAAGTCACAAGGCCCACATGGGACACTCCAAGGCCGGCTGCCCCCAAGGGCTAAACTTGTCATTTTATCTTTCATTTTGGATGTAATATAAATAGACCCTCTTAGTGTTATTAGCCCTAGTTCACTCATTATATTTTTGAAGATAAAACTCTTGTAACACTAAGGACTTCTCTCTCACCATTGGAGAAGCTCCAAAACCGAAACTCACAAGTGGAGTTACACTTGTGTTGTATCTTGGCTAGAAACAAGGATCTTAAGGTCATTGAGTTCCTCTTGGTCTAAGTAAGAACTTGGTGTTTATATTCATTAGTCTTAGGGTCCTTTCTTGATGTTAGGGTTCTTAGTCTCTTGAATATTATATGTCAAGTTAACTATCTTTCATTATCTTGTTGTTGTTGTGTTTGTGATCTTGAAGTCTAGTGAAGCCGTGTGGGGCTCTTTCGATTCACTAGCACTTGTTGTTCAACTTGTTATTCTTGTGTTGGTGGGCTGATTTTCGTGGCTGGTTGTGCCTATTTGTGTGTTGTGGACTTGATCTTGTATCATTTGGTATCAAAGCAAGACCGGTTGTGTTCCAACACTACCCATCTTGGGCTTTCTCTCGGCCAAAAAAAAAAAAAAAAAAAAAAAAAGAAGAGAAATTTGTCCATTGTTGCCTTGGCCGAGAATATTGTTGTGTGTATAGATCTAGGTGTTGTTTTACTTGTTTAGTGTGTTTCTAGTGTTGGTTTCTTTCTCACCAACACTAAAGTGTCTAGATCTAAAAGTTGAGCTTAAAATATTGACTATTGTTGTGGTAACTTGAAAGGTGGACCGTAGGTTGTATGTTGTTGATGGCAATTGGTGGTTTTGTGTGATGTGCTTGAAGAAGTTGATGTGTGTTCATGAAGGTGTTGAGATTGTTGAGATGTTCATCTTATAAACTTGTTCATGTTGTAGAACAAAAGTCATAAAGTTGTTGGTGAAGGAAGACTTGCACACATCTCTTCCAAGACTTGACAACCACTTTTCCTTAAAACACGGAACCTTGTTTTGTGGAATTAGCCTAGTCAAATCTTACCTTTTTGAGTTTGAAAGGTTGAAAGATTACAAGACTTTTACTTTCCCTCCAAAACACATTGTCATCTATAACAAGTTGTGTGAGTATTGAAAAAATTTCAGATTTGAGATTAAAAAAAAAAAAAAAAAAAAGAACAAGGAAGAAGCAAAAACGTGTGGGACCACTTACATGCTGCCACGTCACTATAAGCTCAACTTTGGATATTATTGTAGTTGCTAATTGTTGATTCTTGGTTTCCTTTACTTGGTTCTAGAACTAATTAACAAACTAGTACATTCCTACTAGGTTGTCGATTAGTCCTTTGAATCCGTTTGTTCGTGTCAACGATTACTTGAGTGCCTTTTTATCTTTTGAATACGTTGCTATTTTTGGTTCTAGTCCGACAAGAATTCTTTGAGTCTTCAAACAAAAATCCACTCCGGATAAGAGCTTACTCATACCTTAAAGGACTCACGGTTACTAGCCAATTTACAACACTTGTGGAACTCAAGCGTGTGGTGATCTAAAGAGTATAATACCTTGACAATGGAAGGGACCACGTCCCATAACGTGGATACTAATGCACTTGACTCTATGAGGGTCACTCTTGAGGCCATTACCCGGACACTTGAAAGGTTGAATTCGGAATTTGGGGCCGTGAGAGGGGACTTGGCAGCAATCAAGGGAGAGGTGTCGACTATTAGTAGGAGGTTAGAACAAGTGGAGAGTCAAAGGAACTCTCGTCCTTCTACTCCTCTACATGTTTCTACCAATGGGCATGATAGGACTTCCTCCGCAACCATCACCCCCGAAACAGTCCACCAAATGCTAAATGCACCTCAAGCTCCACTAAATGCCGCAAGCCAAACCACCTTTTCCCCTCCAAACCGTGACTGATACAAGATCAAGTCCACAACACACAATATGCAATAACCAGCCACGAAATCAGCCAACCAACACAAGATTAACAAGCTAAACAACAATGCTAGTGAATCGAAAGAGCCCCACACGGCTTCACTAGACTTCAAGATCTCCAACACAACAACAACAAGATAAAAAAAAGATAGTTAACTTGACATATAATATTCAAGAGACTAGGAACCCTAACATCAAGAAAGGACCCTAAGACTAATGAATATAAACACCAAGTTCTTACTTAGACCAAGAGGAACTCAATGACCTCAAGATCCTTGTTTCTAGCCAAAATGCAACACAAGTGTCTCTCTTCTTGTGGGCTGTTTTGAGAGAGAGAGAGAGAACCTAAAATATTACAAGTCTTGTGATTCAAAATATTAATGGAAGAACCACTCAAAATAACCCTAATGTGTTCTATTTATATTACAAGGTAAAATGAAGCCAAAAAGACTAGTTTGCCCTTCTCCAATCTGCCGCCCCCTTGGAGTCTAAGTTTATTACACTCCAAGGTACCACTTCACACTTAAAACATTTAGATCCTTTGGGGGTTCAATGACCAACTCACACACGGCCATTTGCATGAACAAGGCTTGGAGTTTTTGTAACTCCCGAGCTTGGCTTCGTGTGAAAGGTCGTGTACTTGTGGAGCTTGTCCCACCCGTATCATTCTCTCCATCTTGAGAGGAATTTGACCTCAAATTCAGCATTTGGTCATCGTCCACCGCACTCACGAGAGAGAGATCACAAACGTTGAAAGTGTGGTGCACTTGATATTCCGATGGGAGGTCAATCTTGTAGGCGTTGTCATTGATCTTCTCAAGTACTTGGAAAGGCCCGTCACCCCTAGGCATCAATTTGGACTTTCTTTGAGATGGAAACCGATCCTTCCGAAGATGCGCCCACACCCAATCTCCCGGTTCAAGAATGAATTCCTTTTTTCCCTTGTTTGCCCTCCTTGCCATGTCTTGGTTTTTCTTCTCAAGTTGAAGCCGCACCTTCTCATGTAACTTCTTCATAGAATCTGCCCGCTTGCTTCCATCTAAGCTAATCATGAGATCACTTGGCAAAGGCGTTAAATCCAAAGGGGTGAGGGGGTTGAGGCCGTATACACACTCAAAGGGAGTCATTCCCGTACTTGAGTGTATGACACGGTTATAGGCAAACTCAATCAATGGCAAGTGCTCTTCCCAAGAAGTCATTTTTCCCTTAACCATGGAACGTAGCATAGCACCCAAAGTCCTATTTACTACTTCCGTTTGGCTATCGGTTTGTGGGTGGCAAGACGTAGAGAATAACAACTTGGTACCAAGCCTACCCCACATAGACTTCCAAAAGTGGCTTAGGAATTTAGAGTCCCTATCACTCATAATGGTCCTCGGGACACCATGCAATCTAACAACATTATCAACAAATAACAAGGCCACGCTAGGGGCATCATCACACTTAGAGCAAGAAATAAAGTGCGCCATTTTTGAAAATCGGTCGACTACAACAAAAATACTATCCCGACCTCGTCGAGTCCTTGGCAGCCCCAACACAAAGTCCATAGATATATCAAGCCAAGGACGTAGAGGAGTGGGCAGCGGGGTGTAGAACCCGTGAGGGAGGAGCCGAGATTTGGCTCTCTTGCATTCTACGCATTGGCCACAAATCCTAGCCACATCCTTGCGCATTTTGAGCCAATAGAATTGCTCCTCCAATATTCCGAGGGTCTTTTCGACCCCAAAATGACCCATTAGACCGCCATCGTGTGCTTCCCTCACAAACAACTCTCTCCAAGAGCTAGAAGGCACACACAATCGTCTACCTTTAAATAAGTAACCATCAAACTTGGCATAGGGATTTGAACCCATAGCCGATTCCCACTTGTCCCTACCCAAGTCTTCGCATTCCCTAAAGATAGGAGCGAAGTGAGGGTCCTTGGGATACAACTCTCTTAAACTCTCAAAACCCATCAATTTGGTTGACAAAGTGTACACAAGCACATGTTTTCTAGACAAAGCATCGGCTACTACGTTGTCCTTACCCCTTTTGTATTGGATAACATAAGTGAAGGTCTCAAGGAACTCAATCCATTTGGCATGCCGTTTGTTAAGCTTGTCTTGGGCCCAAAGATGCTTTAAGGATTCATGGTCCGGTCGGATCACGAACTCCTTAGGCCATAAGTAGTGTTGCCAAGTGGCCAAGGCTCTAATCAAGGCATACAACTCTAAATCATACGTGGAGTAGTTTAGAGTTGCTTCTTTGAGCTTTTCGCTAAAGTAAGCAATGGGTTTCAATTCTTGCATCAAAACAGCCCCTATGCCTACTTTACTCGCATCGCACTCGACCTCGAAGGTCTTATCAAAGTTGGGCAATTGTAACAAGGGTGCGGAGATGAGCATCTCTTTCAAGGCTTCAAATGCCTTAGCTTGCTCGACACCCCACTTGAAGGGTTGTTCTTTCCGAATGACCTCGGTCAAGGGGGCTGCTATGGTGCTAAATCCTTTGACAAACCTTCTATAAAAACTAGCCAACCCGTGGAAGCTTCTTACTTCTCCAATGGTTTGTGGGGTTGGCCAATTTTTGATAGCATTTATCTTGGATTCATCCACTTCGATCCCTCTTGAACTAACAACAAAACCCAAGAAAATAACTTCACTAACGCCAAAAGAGCACTTTTCCAGATTTGCATACAATTTTTCCTTTCTAAGGACATCAAGCACACATTGTAAATGCATCACATGCTCTTCTAAAGACTTACTATACACCACCAAGACATCATCAAAGTAGACAACAACAAACTTTCCAATAAATGGCCTCATCACATGATTCATTAGCCTCATAAAAGTACTTGGAGCATTTGTGAGGCCGAATGGCATAACCATCCATTCATAGAGACCAAACTTGGTCTTGAAGGTGGTTTTCCATTCATCACCGGGTTGCATTCTTATTTGGTGATAGCCACTCCTTAAATCAATCTTGGAAAACAAACATGAACCATTCAACTCATCTAGCATATCATCTAACCGAGGAATAGGGTGGCGATATTTTACCGTAATTTTGTTGATGGCCCGGCAGTCCACACACATGCGCCACGTTCCGTCCTTTTTGGGCACTAATAGCACCGGAACAGCACACGGGCTCATGCTCTCCTTGACATACCCTTTGTTGAGGAGCTCCTCAACTTGACGTTGCAATTCCTTGGTGTCCGTAGGATTGCTCCTATAAGCCGGCTTGTTTGGCAATTGTGATCCCGGCACAAAATCGATTTGGTGCTCAATTCCCCAAAGCGGGGGCAATCCTTGCGGAAGCTCTTTAGGAAATACATCCTCATAATCCTGCAACACACAAGAAATCAAAGGGGAAATGGAAGAATTAGTGGGGTTAGCATTAAAACAATGAGCCAAGAGTAACATAGGCGTGTCCTCATCATGATCCACGAAGAGTTCCTTCCTCCTAACTAACATCACCATGTTTTTCGGCCCTTTTGACGTTGGGACAGCCTTGGATGACCCCACTGCCCCACCTACGGAATTCCCTCCCTTTTCTCCCTTTTCGGATTCCTTTCCCTTTTCCTTCAATTCCCTCATCCTTTGATGATACAAGATCAAGTCTACAACACAAAGATTCCAACAACAACAACAACAAAAACAGCAAACCAACACCAATGCTAGTGAATCGAAAGAGCCCCGTACGGCTTCACTAGACTTCAAGATCTCAAAGACAACAACGACAAGATAGTAAAAGATAGATAACTTGACATATAATATTCAAGAGACTAAGAACCCTAACATCAAGAAAGGACCCTAAGACTATGGAATATAAACACCAAGTTCTTACTTAGACCAAGAGGAACTCAATGACCTCAAGATCCTTGTTTCTAGCCAAAACACAACACAAGCTTCACTCTAGCAAGCTTGGCCGAAATCTGCCTCCCAATGGAAGAGAGAGAGAGAGAGAAATATTACAAGTCTTTGTCTAGAAATTACAATGAGAAAACTCAGCAAAAATGACCCTAAGCTTGTCTATTTATATTACAAGCCAAAATGAAAACAAAAATGACAAGTTTAGCCTCTTGGCAGCCGCCCCCTTGGAGTGTAAGCTTATTACACTTCAAGGTCCCACTTCACACTTAAAAACATTTAGATCCTTAGGTGGCTGACTCACCAACTCACACACGGCCATTTGCATGAACAAGGCTTGGAGTTTTTGTAACTCCCGAGCTTGGCTTCGTGTGAAAGGCCGTGTACTTGTGGATCTTGCCCCACCCGTATCATCCTCTCCATCTTGAGAGGAATTTGACCTCAAATTCAGCATTTGGTCATCTTCAACCGCATCCACGAGAGAGAGGTCACCAACATTGAAAGTGTGGTGCACTTGATATTCCGGTGGAAGGTCAATCTTGTAGGCGTTGTCATTGATTCTCTCAAGTACTTGGAATGGACCATCACCCCTAGGCAGCAATTTGGACTTTCTTTGAGATGGAAATCGATCCTTTCGAAGATGCACCCACACCCAATCTCCGGGTTCAAGCACAAGCCTTCTTCGTCCTTTGTTTACCCTTTTTGCAACCTCTTGGTTCTTCCTTTCAAGCTTGATCCGCACCTTCTCATGCACCTTTTTCATTGCCTCGGCTCTTTTGCATCCATCTAAACTTGTCATGAGATCACTAGACAAAGGAGTGAGATCTAAAGGGGTAAGGGGATTCAAGCCATAAACACACTCAAAGGGAGTCATTCCCGTACTTGAATGTATTACCCGATTGTATGCAAATTCCACCAAAGGTAGGTGATCCTCCCATGAAGTCAGTTTACCTTTAACCATAGAACGTAGCATAGACCCTAAGGTTCTATTTACTACCTCCGTTTGGCCATCGGTTTGTGGGTGGCAAGACGTGGAGAAAAGCAACTTCGTTCCAAGCCTACCCCACATGGACTTCCAAAAGAGACTTAGGAACTTTGAGTCCCTATCACTCACAATAGTCCTTGGGACTCCGTGAAGCTTTACAACATGTTCAACAAATAATGAAGCTACACTAGGAGCATCTTCAGTTTTAGCACATGGAATGAAATGAGCCATTTTGGAGAATCTATCAACAACAACAAAAATGCTATCTCGACCCTTTCTAGTCCTTGGCAGCCCCAAAACAAAGTCCATTGAAATATCTAACCAAGGGCTAAGGGGAGTGGGAAGTGGGGTGTACAATCCTTGAGGTCGGAGGCGGGATTTTGCACACCGGCAATCCACACATTGGCTGCAAATTTTAGCAACATCCTTGCGCATTTTGGGCCAATAGAATTGTTCCTCTAAGATACCGAGGGTCTTGTCAACCCCAAAATGCCCCATGAGGCCACCATCATGTGCCTTTCTCACAAACAATTCCCTCCATGAACTAGAAGGAACACACAACCTCCTCCCTTTGAACAAATAGCCATCAAATCGAGAGTAGGAGGAATTGCTATTCTCCTTAAGCCATCGGTCCCTTCCCCACTCTTCACATTCCCTATAAATAGGAGCAAAGGTAGGATCCTCGGGATACAACATCCGCAAGCTCTCAAATCCCATCAACTTCGAAGACAAGGTAGCAACAAGCACATGCTTTCTAGACAACGCATCAGCCACAACATTTTCCTTCCCCCTTTTGTAATGAATTACATAAGGGAAGGTCTCAATAAACTCAATCCACTTAGCATGACGCCTATTCAACTTGTCTTGGCTCTTAAGGTGTTTCAACGATTCGTGGTCCGTTCGTATCACAAACTCCTTAGGCCACAAATAATGTTGCCAATTGCCCAAAGCTCTAACAAGGGCGTACAACTCCAAATCATAAGTCGAGTAATTAAGAGTTGCCCCTTTGAGCTTTTCACTAAAATAAGCAACGGGCTTGCCTTCTTGCATTAAAACAGCCCCGAGGCCAACTTTACTAGCATCACACTCTACTTCAAACATCTTATCAAAATTGGGCAATTGCAACAAAGGCGCCGAGATGAGCATAGCTTTCAAGGCTTCAAAAGCCTTAGCTTGCTCTCCCCCCCACTTAAAGGGTTGGTCCTTTCTAATAACCTCGGTCAAGGGTGCTGCTATGGAGCTGAAACCTTTGACAAACCTCCTATAAAAGCTTGCCAACCCATGGAAACTTCGGATTTCTCCAATAGTTTTAGGGGTCGGCCAACTTCGTATAGCGTCTATCTTGGATTCGTCCACTTCCACACCCCTTGAGCTCACGACAAAACCCAAGAAAATCACTTTATCAACACCAAAAGAACACTTCTCTACGTTGGCATACAACTTCTCCTTTCGGAGCACATCAAACACACACCTCAAATGCAACACATGATCATCAATAGATTTACTATATACCAACACATCATCAAAATACACCACCACAAACTTTCCAATATAAGGCTTCATTACATGATTCATTAGCCTCATAAAGGTGCTAGGAGCATTGGTAAGGCCAAAGGGCATGACCAGCCACTCATATAGACCAAATTTGGTCTTGAATGCGGTCTTCCACTCATCACCGGGTTGCATGCGAATTTGGTGGTAGCCACTCCTAAGATCCACTTTAGAAAACAAACAAGAACCATGGAGCTCATCTAACATATCATCTAGTCTAGGGATTGGATGACGATACCTTATAGTGATTTTGTTGATGGCTCTACAATCGACGCACATGCGCCAAGTTCCGTCTTTCTTTGGTACCAAAAGCACCGGGACAGCACACGGACTCATACTTTCCTTGATGTATCCCTTGTGGAGAAGTTCCTCAACTTGTCTCTCAAGCTCCTTAGTGTCCATGGGATTGCTCCTATAGGCCGGTTTGTTTGGAAGTTGTGAACCCGGCACCAAATCAATTTGGTGCTCAATTCCCCGAAGTGGGGGCAATCCTTGTGGAAGTTCTTGAGGAAATACGTCTTCATAATCCTGCAATACACAAGAAATCAAAGGAGACATGGAAGGATTAGTGGGGTTAGTATTAAAACAATGAGCCAAGAGTAACATAGGCGTGCCCTCATCATGATCTATGAAAAGTTCCTTCTTCCTAGCCAACATCACCATAGTCCCTCCCCCCGTTGCTGTTGGGGCAGTCCCCGATGTACCTACTGCCCCACCTACGGAACTCCCTCTCTTTTCTCCCCTTTCGGGTTCCTTTCCCTTTTTCTTCAATTCTCTCATCCTTTGATGCCACTCATTTACTTGGGAAGGTGAAAGAGGATGAAGTGTGACCTTTCGGCCATCCTTCTCAAGTGTATATCGATTGGACCTCCCATCGTGTTTGGTAGACCTATCATATTGCCAAGGCCTACCTAACAACAAGTGACATGCTTGCATTGGTATCACATCACAAAGTACTTCATCGTGGTAGTTTCCCACCTTAAACCGTATCACACATTGCCTTGTGACCTTCAATTCACCACAATCATTCAACCATTGTAACTTGTAAGGACTAGAGTGTGGTGTAGTTGGTAACTTCAAGAAATTAACCAAAGCATGACTTGCGACATTTGTACAACTACCACCATCGATCACCAAGGTGCACACACTTCCCTTTACAAGACATTTAGTGTGGAATAGATTTTCCCTTTGGCTTAGGTCATCTACTGCCGTACTAATCATGACGCGCCTAACCACAAAGTTTGGAACCACACACTCCCCTTCTTGAGGATAAACATCTTCACCATCATCACCATCATCATCGTGTGGTCCATCGTCGGTTTCCTCTCCATCTTGAGGCTCGGCCTCATCTTCTCCCCTTTCGGGACCCACCTCCTCACCAAGGTAATACACTCTCCCTTCCCTTAGGATCACATTGCGTCGGTTTGGACATTCATTGGCCTTATGCCCCCAACCTTGGCACTTGAAACATTGGAATCCCTTTGGGTTAGGATACTTGTGAGCCTCCGGTTTTGGAGGAAATTTGGGGACTGTTTTGGACTCGGGCAGCCTTGTAGTGGCGGGTTGGTCCTTGTTTTTGGGCCAACCCGAGGGGGCTTGTCCCCTAACCTTGAAAGATGATCTCTCTTTAAGTTCCCTCTCAATTTCAAGAGCCGCTTGGAAAATACCGTCAACGGTTTCAAACTTGTGAAGGGTTAAATGAGTGGATATCTCTTTGTTCAACCCACACTTGAACCGGATAATGTCGTGGCTGATTTGCTCCCCACGATGATCAAGCTTCAACATGAGTTGTTGAAACTCATCAAAGTAGGCCATCACACTCTTGTTACCTTGACGCAAGCCATACAATCTAGCAAGCAATTCATGGCGATATCTCTCGGGAAGGTATCGTTGTCTCATCAAGTACCTCAATCGATACCAAGGTGGTGGCTGCCCATCCACTAGTTCATCACCAAACCGCTTGACGTACTCCCACCAAGTGTTAGCATAACCCTCAAAGTGAGCTATAGCATAACTTCCTTTCTTTTCTTCCGAGATATCATTAACTTGGAAGACTTTGTCACAAGCCGATTCCCAAGCTAAGTATGCCTCGGGGTCACTTTCACCCTTAAAGAAAGGTAGACTCAACTTGATGGTGTTGATGCCTACATCCCTCTCATGGTGTCGGTTTTCTCTTTCTTCATATCCACGGTATCTCCGTTGAACTCCTCTGCCCCCTCTCACCTCCTCCTCCCTCATGTAAGTATCATCAAAGGCCCCGTACCCTTTGGTGCAAGCCGATCCTCATGCTATAGACGTAAAGTGACTATTCTTGATATCCAAGCCTCATGCTAAAGAAAGGCAAAAAGGGAAGAAAGAGGCTATAGACGTAAAGTGACTATTCTTGATATCCAAGCCTCATGCTAAAGAAGACCCTTATTTCATTAAGGGTATTTTTGTAATTATTAGTGTAGGCTATAAATAAGGGAGAATAGCTCATTTTAGGGTAGATTATCTTGATGAATGTTGAATATTAAATACTCTTTTGAGAGTTTGAGAGCTTGTTGAAGCTTTTGATTGTTTCAAGTTTAGAAAGAAGGGTTGCTTGGGAATCTAATTCCCTTGAGGTCTTTCTCATAGGTTTAGGTGCTTATTTGGATATTTGAAGGAGGTCTCTTCTTTTTATAGAATTGGTTGCCTTTGATTCCACTTTTGTGTCTACCTTTCTATCCCTTTTATCTTTGTTTATCTTGTTTCTTTATTTCCTTTGTTCTTCTTAGCTTCCGCCTCTCTTTGTTTCTTGCATCATTTGGTATCAAAGCGAGGTTTGATTTTGTTCCAACAAAATCAATCTTGGGATTGTTATCTTGAAAATCAAAAAAAAAAAAAAGAAAAAAAAATCCGAATTTTTTTTGTTTTGATTTGTTGTTTTTGATACTAGATCTTGATTCCCTAGTATCTTGTGAGTCTAGATCTCAAATTTCGTTCAATTCGGAGTTGTAGAATTGAAGATACCATTAAAGAGTTTTGAGCTTTTGAAACTTTATGGATTTTGAAAAGTGGGTTTATTTTTGGCTTGATTTTGAAAGCTAAAAATTAGTGGGGTTTATTCGTGGCATTGAAAGGAACACGTGGGCGAAAATTTCATTGAATTTAGAGCAAAAACGAAGAAGTTATGAGCATTTGAAGATTGAAGTTTTTTCTTGTGTTCTTGAGCATCTTCATATTGTTCTTGAAGAAGAAGGTAGAAAAAGTACACTTTGATCCAAAAATTTTGAGGTCAAAGTGTTTGTAGGTCCATTGGTGGAAAAAAAAAAAAAAAAAAAAAAAAAAAAAAAATTTGCAAAAAAAAAAAAAAAAAAAAAATTGCCACGTCATCATGCCACGTCAGCAGCGCGTGTGGGACAGTTTCAGAGAGCTGAAAATGCAGGTTTTTGACACTTAGTTTTTTTTTGGGGGTCCTAAAGTTTTTTGGACCTAAAAAATTTTCTAAGTGTCCAAATTTCGTGTTTCTTTTTTTGTTCTCTTTCTCTTTCGATCCCTCAACTATTTAACAAGTAATTAACATCTTTAATCACTTGTTAACTAGTTTTAAACATCAAATCATTTCTTTGATTCATCAAATTAAGCAACAAGTAATTTTTCTACTTTTGTTGCTTAGTTTTCTTTGAGTCCGTTTTTTTTGTGCTACTTTCTTTTAGCTTTTCTTCTTTATTTTCTCTTGAAAACTTCTTGGTTCTCGTCCTTAGCTTTTGCACTTTCTTTCTCGAGTCAACAAGAATCCATTCTTGATCTCAAGTAGAGATTGGACCCTTGCAACTCATTGGACTAAACAAGATGCAATCATTGGCCGAAGCAATTTGTGAGACAAATAAAGGTGCGATTCTTGAGTGATTGTGAGTCTATTTTAACTAACCTAACATGTTTGCTTGCTTTGGTTGAGTGTCTTAAATAGGTAACAATGGAAGGTCATGAAAAGAAAAACCAAGTTCCCATCGGGGAACCAACTTTGGGTGAATTGTTAAACTTGTTCACCACTCTCTCTACCAGAATGGAAGGACGGTTGTATCGGTTGAGTACTCGAATTAATCGATTGCAACTTATCTTTCCACCAATTTTCCCTAATCCTCATCACGGACTTGAAGAGTGTACCAATGCATTGAGGGGATTCTCATCCCAAGGTAAAGAAGACCTTTCTTGTGAGCTTCAAGGTAAAATAGCTAAACTTGACACTTTCGAATTTTCAAATGAACAAAGTGTGAGTGATAGCTTGCCTTTATGTGCACTTAATAATTCTTTGCCACATAGTGATAACATCTATGTTGAGAGTGTTCATACACTAGTTGATCCTATTGATGACCGAATTGATTCTTCTTGTGAAATCGATTTGTGTCCACCTAGTGTTGACACTTGTGACTTGAATGATAGTACATTGTCATGTGATTCTTTGCCATGTTTTGATAATGTGCTTGTTGAGAATGTGGATACACTAGTTGATCCTATTGATAACCGAATTGATTCTTCTAGTAAGATCAATTTGTGTCCACCTAGTGTTGATACATGTGTTTTGAATGATAGTTCATTATCAAGTGATATTGGTATTGATTAGCTTTTGCGTGTAGTACACTACTTGAGGGATCTTGTGATGTTCTTATTGAGCGTCAAGTTAGTGGTAATATTGATGAAGTTGATCAATTGAGTAGGAGTGACTCTTTGAGCATATCTTTTATTGAAGATCCTATTGCTTGTTTTGCTCATAGAACTCATGTGCTTGAAACTGCCTTAAAAGATGACATTTGTCTTTTTGAGAATGAGATTACATGCTTTAATTCTCCATCTTTCATTGATTCTTCTCACTTTAAGTATAATATCTTGTTTGATGATGATGAGATCCCTCCTAGTTTGGTGCCTAGTGGTGTGAAGAGTGATTGTAATGTAGCTATTCATGAGAGCTATACTTTGTATGATAACCCACTATGGGATGTTGAGAAGGAAGGTGATGTGTGTTCATCAATTGCTACTTCTTCTTTGAGTGTTCCAATTCTTGATAGTATACTTGATATTCTTGAGTCTTCTAGTGATCTTACACGTGAGGACACCTTAGATGAAGTTGTTTTGCATGATACCTTTCTTTACTATCTATTTGCATATGATGATGTTCATTCTTGTGGGGAGGGTGCGTCGTATATTGATAGGAGTTTATTTGGGGAAAATGGTTGTTTTCTTGATCAAGATGCATGGGTAATCTTTCCTTTTGACCCCGGTGACACTTTGCATGTGTGGGAGTTGGCCATGGATCTATCTCAAAAATGGTTTTGTCTTGAAATAGAAGATCATTTGTGCTTTGTGTATAGAACCAATGTGTGCATACCTAGTTGGTGTTTCAAACCTATTGGTTCCTTGATGATATCTTTAATTATTGATCCTTGGACTAGCCAAGTACTTTGTGCTACATGTGAAGATTTCTTCTTCATGAGACAAGTTGATGTTTGGTTATATAACAAGTTTGTGCATCCTTGGCATGTTGGTGAATTTATTAACCCTTGTGCTAATCCTCATGCTATGAGGCCCTTGTTCTTGTTTGTCTTCCTTATGGTTTTGCTAGGTTTGGATTCGAGGACGAATCCTTTTCAAGAAAGGGAGAATGGTGCAAGCCGATCCTCATCATTATCATGGAATAAAGAGTTAAAGCTCGAGAATATGCTAAAGTGGAAGTACAAGAAAGAAAGGCAAAAAGGGAAGAAAGAGGCTATAGACGTAAAGTGACTATTCTTGATATCCAAGCCTCATGCTAAAGAAGACCCTTATTTCATTAAGGGTATTTTTGTAATTATTAGTGTAGGCTATAAATAAGGGAGAATAGCTCATTTTAGGGTAGATTATCTTGATGAATGTTGAATATTAAATACTCTTTTGAGAGTTTGAGAGCTTGTTGAAGCTTTTGATTGTTTCAAGTTTAGAAAGAAGGGTTGCTTGGGAATCTAATTCCCTTGAGGTCTTTCTCATAGGTTTAGGTGCTTATTTGGATATTTGAAGGAGGTCTCTTCTTTTTATAGAATTGGTTGCCTTTGATTCCACTTTTGTGTCTACCTTTCTATCCCTTTTATCTTTGTTTATCTTGTTTCTTTATTTCCTTTGTTCTTCTTAGCTTCCGCCTCTCTTTGTTTCTTGCATCACCCTTCATACTCCTCCCTACCATATTCCTCAAGGTGGGCTGGTCGGTTTTGGATATTTGGAATTTGATTTGGGGGTATTGGATTTTGTGGAGGTGGTGGTCTTTGGTTTAATGGAGCTTGGAATGGAAGGTTCGGATTTAGTGGTGGAATTTGACGTCCAAATCCCTCATGCGGGACTTGGGAATTCTGGAAATGCGTTGGTCTATTGGGGCCACGGTTAGGAGGTAAAAAGGTGGTTTGGCTTGCGGCATTTAGTGGAGCTTGAGGTGCATTTAGCATTTGGTGGACTGTTTCGGGAGTGATGGTTGCGGAGGAAGTCCTATCATGCCCATTGGTAGAAACATGTAGAGGAGTAGAAGGGCGAGAGTTCCTTTGACTCTCCACTTGTTCTAACCTCCCACTAATAGTCGACACCTCTCCCTTGATTGCTGCCAAGTCCCCTCTCACGGCCCCAAATTCCGAATTCAGCCTCTCAAGTGTCCGGGTAACGGCCTCAAGAGTGACCCTCATAGAGTCAAGTGCATTGGTATCCACGTTATGGGACGTGGTCCCTTCCATTGTCAAGGTATTATACTCTTTAGATCACCACACGCTTGAGTTCTACAAGTGTTGTAAATTGGCTAGTAACCGTGAATCCTTTAAGGTATGAGTAAGCTCTTATCCGGAGTGGATTTTTGCTTGAAGACTCAAAGAATTCTTGTCGGACTAGAACCAAAAATAGCAACGTATTCAAAGATAAAAGCACTCAAGTAATCGTTGACACGAACAAACGGATTCAAAGGACTAATTGACAACCTAGTAGGAATATACTAGTTTGTTAATTAGTTCTAGAACCAAGTAAAGGAAACCAAGAATCAACAATTAGCAACTAGAATAATATCCAAAGTTGAGCTTATAGTGACGTGGCAGCATGTAAGTGGTCCCACACGTTTTTGCTTCTTCCTTGTTCCTTTTTTTTTTTTTTTTTTTTTTTTATCTCAAATCTGAAATTTTTCAATACTCACACAACTTGTTATAGATGACAATGTGTTTTGGAGGGAAAGTAAAAGTCTTGTAGTCTTTCAACCTTTCAAACTCAAAAAGGTAAGATTTGACTAGGCTAATCCCATAAAACAAGGTTCCGTGTTTTAAGGAAAAGTGGTTGTCAAGTCTTGGAAGAGATGGGTGCAAGTCTTTCACCAACAACTTTATGACTTGTGTTGCAACTTGAACACAACAAGATGAACAAGTTTAAAAGAAGAACACCTCAACAACCTTCATCAACTTCTTCAAGCACATAACACACAACCACCAATTTTTGTCATCAACAAACATACAACTTTCAGCCACTTCAAGTCACCACAACAATGGTCAAGTTTTCAAGCTCAACTTTTAGATCTAGACACTTTAGTGTTGGTGAGAAAGAAACCAACACTAGAAACACACTAAACAAGCAAAATAACACCTAGATCTAAACATACAACAACATTCTCGGATTTGTCTTCAATGGACAGATTTCAGAATTTTTTTTTTTTTTTTTTTTTTTTTGTTTAACCCGAGAACAAGCCCAAGATGGGTTGTGTTGGAACACAACCGGTCTTGCTTTGATACCAAATGATACAAGATCAAGTCTACAACACAAAGATTCCAACAACAACAACAACAAAAACAGCAAACCAACACCAATGCTAGTGAATCGAAAGAGCCCCGCACGGCTTCACTAGACTTCAAGATCTCAAAGACAACAACGACAAGATAGTAAAAGATAGATAACTTGACATATAATATTCAAGAGACTAAGAACCCTAACATCAAGAAAGGACCCTAAGACTATGGAATATAAACACCAAGTTCTTACTTAGACCAAGAGGAACTCAATGACCTCAAGATCCTTGTTTCTAGCCAAAACACAACACAAGCTTCACTCTAGCAAGCTTGGCCGAAATCTGCCTCCCAATGGAAGAGAGAGAGAGAGAGAAATATTACAAGTCTTTGTCTAGAAATTACAATGAGAAAACTCAGCAAAAATGACCCTAAGCTTGTCTATTTATATTACAAGCCAAAATGAAAACAAAAATGACAAGTTTAGCCTCTTGGCAGCCGCCCCCTTGGAGTGTAAGCTTATTACACTTCAAGGTCCCACTTCACACTTAAAAACATTTAGATCCTTAGGTGGCTGACTCACCAACTCACACACGGCCATTTGCATGAACAAGGCTTGGAGTTTTTGTAACTCCCGAGCTTGGCTTCGTGTGAAAGGCCGTGCACTTGTGGATCTTGCCCCACCCGTATCATTTAATGCCACTCATTTACTTGGGAAGGCGAAAGCGGATGAAGAGTAACCTTTCGGCCATCCTTCTCAAGTGTATACCGATTGGACCTCCCATCGTGCTTAGTAGACCTATCATATTGCCAAGGTCTACCTAGCAACAAATGACATGCTTGCATTGGTATCACGTCACAAAGCACTTCATCGTGGTAGTTTCCCACCTTAAACCGTATCACACATTGCCTTGCGACCCTTAACTCACCACAATCATTCAACCATTGTAACTTGTAAGGACTAGTGTGTGGGGTAGTTGGTAACTTCAAGAAATTTACCATAGCATGACTTACAACATTTGTACAACTACCACTATCGATCACCAAGGTACACACACTCCCCTTTACAAGACATTTAGTATGGAATAGATTTTCCCTTTGGCTTGGGTCATCTATTGCCTTACTAATCATGACGCGCCTAACCACAAAGTTTGGAACCACACACTCCCCTTCTTGCGGGTAAACATCTTCACCATCATCACCATCATCATCATGTGGTCCATCATCGGTTTCCTCTCTATCTTGAGGCTCGGCCTCATCTTCTCCCCTTTCGGGACCCACCTCCTCACCAAGGTAATACACTCTCCCTTCCCGTAGGATCACATTGCGTCGGTTTGGACATTCATTGGCCTTATGCCCCCAACCTTGGCACTTGAAACATTGGAATCCCTTTGGGTTAGGATACTTGTGAGCCTCCGATTTCGGAGGGAATTTGTGGACTGTTTTGGACTCGGGCAGCCTTGTAGTGGCGGGTTGGTCCTTGTTTTTGGGCCAACCCGAGGGGGCTTGTCCCCTTGCCTTGAAGGATGATCTCTCTTTAAGTTCTCTTTCAATCTCAAGAGCCGCTTGGAAAATACCGTCAACGGTTTCAAACTTGTGAAGGGTTAAATGAGTGGAGATCTCTTTGTTCAACCCACACTTGAACCGGATGATGTCGTGACTGATTTGCTCCCCACGATGATCAAGTTTCAACACGAGTTGTTGAAACTCATCAAAGTATGCCATCACACTCTTGTTACCTTGACGCAAGTCATACAATCTAGCAAGCAACTCATGGCGATATCTCTCGGGAAGGTATCGTTGCCTCATCAAGTACCTCAACCGATACCAAGGTGGTGGCTGCCCATCAATTAGTTCATTACCAAACCGCTTGACATACTTCCACCAAGTGTTAGCATAACACTTGAAATGAGCTATAGCATAGCATCCCTTCTTTTCCTCCGAGATATCATTAACTTGGAAAACTTTGTCACAAGCCGATTCCCAAGCTAAGTAAGCCTCGGGGTCACTTTCACCTTTAAAGATGGGTAGGTTCAACTTGATGGTGTTGATGCCTACATCTCTCTCTTGGTGTCGGTTTCCCCTATCTCCATACCCTCGGTATCTCCTTGGATCTCCTCGACCCCCTCTTATCTCCTCCTCCCTCATGTAAGCATCATCAAAGGCTCCATATCCTTCATACTCCTCTCTACCATATCCTTCAAAGTGGGCTGGTCGGTCTTGGGCATTTTGATTCGGAGGAATTGGATTTGGTGGCCTTTGGTTTAATGGAGCTTGGAATGGAGGGTTCGGATTTAGTGGAGGTACTTGGCGTCCAAATCCCTCTTGTGGAACTTGAGGAGCTTGGAAATGTATTGGTCTAGTGGGGTCACGGTTTGGAGGGAAAAAGGTGGTTTGGCTTGCGGCATTTAGTGGAGCTTGAGGTGCATTTAGCATTTGGTGGACTGTTTCGGGGGTGATGGTTGCGGAGGAAGTCCGATCATGCCCATTGGTAGAAACATGTAGAGGAGTAGAAGGACGAGAGTTCCTTTGACTCTCCACTTATTCTAATCTCCCACTAATAGTCGACACCTCTCCCTTGATTGCTGCCAAGTCCCCTCTCACGGCCCCAAATTCCGAATTCAACCTCTCAAGTGTCCGGGTAACGACCTCAAGAGTGACCCTCATAGAGTCAAGTGCATTAGTATCCACGTTATGGGACGTGGTCCCTTCCATTGTCAAGGTATTATACTCTTTAGATCACCACACGCTTGAGTTCCACAAGTGTTGTAAATTGGCTAGTAACCGTGAATCCTTTAAGGTATGAGTAAGCTCTTATCCGGAGTGGATTTTTGTTTGAAGACTCAAAGAATTCTTGTCGGACTAGAACCAAAAATAGCAACGTATTCAAAAGATAAAAGGCACTCAAGTAATCGTTGACACGAACAAACGGATTCAAAGGACTAATCGACAACCTAGTAGGAATGTACTAGTTTGTTAATTAGTTCTAGAACCAAGTAAAGGAAACCAAGAATCAACAATTAGCAACTAGAATAATATCCAAAGTTGAGCTTATAGTGACGTGGCAGCATGTAAGTGGTCCCACACGTTTTTGCTTCTTCCTTGTTCCTTTTTTTTTTTTTTTTTAATCTCAAATCTGAAAATTTTCAATACTCACACAACTTGTTATAGATGACAATGTGTTTTGGAGGGAAAGTAAAAGTCTTGTAGTCTTTCAACCTTTCAAACTCAAAAAGGTAAGATTTGACTAGGCTAATCCCACAAAACAAGGTTCCGTGTTTTAAGGAAAAGTGGTTGTCAAGTCTTGGAAGAGATGGGTGCAAGTCTTTCACCAACAACTTTATGACTTGTGTTGCAACTTGAACACAACAAGATGAACAAGTTTAAAAGAAGAACACCTCAACAACCTTCATCAACTTCTTCAAGCACATAACACACAACCACCAATTTTTGTCATCAACAAACATACAACTTTCAGCCACTTCAAGTCACCACAACAATGGTCAAGTTTTCAAGCTCAACTTTTAGATCTAGACACTTTAGTGTTGGTGAGAAAGAAACCAACACTAGAAACACACTAAACAAGCAAAATAACACCTAGATCTAAACATACAACAACATTCTCGGTTTTGTCTTCAATGGACAGATTTCAGAATTTTTTTTTTTTTTTTTTTTTAATCCGAGAACAAGCCCAAGATGGGTTGTGTTGGAACACAACCGGTCTTGCTCTGATACCAAATGATACAAGATCAAGTCCACAACACACAATATGCAATAACCAGCCACGAAATCAGCCAACCAACACAAGATTAACAAGCTAAACAACAATGCTAGTGAATCGAAAGAGCCCCACACGGCTTCACTAGACTTCAAGATCTCCAACACAACAACAACAAGATAAAAAAAAGATAGTTAACTTGACATATAATATTCAAGAGACTAGGAACCCTAACATCAAGAAAGGACCCTAAGACTAATGAATATAAACACCAAGTTCTTACTTAGACCAAGAGGAACTCAATGACCTCAAGATCCTTGTTTCTAGCCAAAATGCAACACAAGTGTCTCTCTTCTTGTGGGCTGTTTTGAGAGAGAGAGAGAGAACCTAAAATATTACAAGTCTTGTGATTCAAAATATTAATGGAAGAACCACTCAAAATAACCCTAATGTGTTCTATTTATATTACAAGGTAAAATGAAGCCAAAAAGACTAGTTTGCCCTTCTCCAATCTGCCGCCCCCTTGGAGTGTAAGTTTATTATACTCCAAGGTACCACTTCACACTTAAAACATTTAGATCCTTTGGGGGTTCAATGACCAACTCACACACGGCCATTTGCATGAACAAGGCTTGGAGTTTTTGTAACTCCCGAGCTTGGCTTCGTGTGAAAGGTCTTGTACTTGTGGAGTTTGTCCCACCCGTATCAGTGACCCCACTAGACCAATACATTTCCAAGCTCCTCACGTTCTACAAGAGGGATTTGGACGTCAAGTACCTCCACTAAATCCGAACCCTCCATTCCAAGCTCCATTAAGCCAAAGGCCACCAAATCCAATTCCTCCGAATCAAAATGCCCAAGACCGACCAGCCCACTTTGAAGGATATGGTAGAGAGGAGTATGAAGGATATGGAGCCTTTGATGATGCTTACATGAGGGAGGAGGAGATAAGAGGGGGTCGAGGAGATCCAAGGAGATACCGAGGGTATGGAGACAGGGGAAACTGACACCAAGAAAGAGATGTAGGCATCAACACCATCAAGTTGAACCTACCCATCTTTAAAGGTGAAAGTGACCTCGAGGCTTACTTAGCTTGGGAATCGGCTTGTGACAAAGTTTTCCAAGTTAATGATATCTCGGAGGAAAAGAAGGGATGCTATGCTATAGCTCATTTCGAGGGTTATGCTAACACTTGGTGGGAGTATGTCAAGCGGTTTGGTAATGAACTAATTGATGGGAAGCCACCACCTTGGTATCGATTGAGGTACTTGATGAGGCAACGATACCTTCCCAAGAGATATCGCCATGAGTTGCTTGCTAGATTGTATGGCTTGCGTCAAGGTAACAAGAGTGTGATGGCATATTTTGATGAGTTTCAACAACTCATGTTGAAACTTGATCATCGTGGGGAGAAAATCAGCCATGACATCATTCGGTTCAAGTGTGGGTTGAACAAAGAGATCTCCACTCATTTAACACTTCACAAGTTTGAAACCGTTGATGGTATTTTCCAAGCGGCTCTTGAGATTGAAAGGGAACTTAAAGAGAGATCATCTTTCAAGACAAGGGGACAAACCCCCTCGGGTTGGCCCAAACAAAAGGACCAACCCGCCACTACAAGGCTGCCCGAGCCCAAAACAGTCCACAAATTCCCTCCAAAACCGGAGGCTCACAAGTATCCTAACCCAAAGGGATTCCAATGTTTCAAGTGCCAAGGTTGGGGGCATAAGGCCAATGAGTGTCCAAACCAACGCAATGTGATCCTACGGGAAGGGAGATTGTATTACCTTGGTGAGGAGGTGGGTCCCGAAAGGGGAGAAGATGAGGCCGAGCCTCAAGATGGAGAGGAAACCGATGATGGCCCACATGATGATGATGGTGATGATGGTGAAGATGCTTATCCTCAAGAAGGGGAGTGTGTGGTTCCAAACTTTGTGGTTAGGCACGTCATGATTAGTAAGGCAATAGATGACCCAAGCCAAAGGGAAAATCTATTCCATACTAAATGTCTTGTAAAGGGGAGTGTGTGTACCTTGGTGATCGATAGTGGTAGTTGTACAAATGTTGTAAGTCATACTATGGTAAATTTCTTGAAATTACCAACTACCCCGCACACTAGTCCTTACAAGTTACAATGGTTGAATGATTGTGGTGAGTTAAGGGTCGCAAGGCAATGTGTTGCTAGGTAGACCTTGGCAATATGATAGGTCTACTAAACATGATGGGAGGTCCAATCGGTATACACTTGAGAAGGATGGCCGAAAGGTTACTCTTTATACGCTTTCGCCTTCCCAAGTAAATGAGTGGCATCAAAGGATGAGGGAATTGAAGGAAAAGGAAAAGGAATCCGAAAAGGGAGAAAAGGGAGGGAATTCCGTAGGTGGGGCAGTGGGGTCATCCAAGGCTGCCCCAACGTCAAAAGGGCCGAAAAACATGGTGATGTTAGTTAGGAGGAAGGAACTCTTCGTGGATCATGATGAGGACACGCCTATGTTACTCTTGGCTCATTGTTTTAATACTAACCCCACTAATTCTTCCATTTCCCCTTTGATTTCTTGTGTGTTGCAGGATTATGAGGATGTATTTCCTAAGGAGCTTCCACAAGGATTGCCCCCGCTTCGGGGCATTGAGCACCAAATCGATTTTGTGCCGGGATCACAATTGCCAAACAAGCCGGCTTATAGGAGCAATCCTACGGACACCAAGGAATTACAACGTCAAGTTGAGAAGCTCCTCAACAAAGGGTATGTCAAGGAGAGCATGAGCCCGTGTGCTGTTCCGATGCTATTGGTGCCCTAAAAAGATGGAACGTGGCGCATGTGTGTGGACTGCCGAGCCATCAACAAAATTACGATAAAATATCGCCACCCTATTCCTCGGTTAGATGACATGCTAGATGAGTTGAATGGTTCATGTTTGTTTTCCAAGATTGATTTAAGGAGTGGCTATCACCAAATAAGAATGCAACCCGGTGATGAATGGAAAACTGCCTTCAAGACCAAGTTTGGTCTCTATGAATGGATGGTTATGCCCTTCGGCCTAACAAACGCTCCAAGTACTTTTATGAGGCTAATGAATCATGTGATGAGGCCATTTATTGGAAAGTTTGTTGTTGTCTATTTTGATGATGTCTTGGTGTATAGTAAGTCTTTAGAAGAGCATGTGATGCATTTGCAATGTGTGCTTGATGTCCTTAGAAAGGAAAGGTTGTATGCAAATCTGGAAAAGTGCTCTTTTGGCGTTAATGAAGTTGTTTTCTTGGGTTTTGTTGTTAGTTCAAGAGGGGTCGAAGTGGATGAATCCAAGATAAATGCTATCAAAAATTGGCCAATCCCTCAAACCGTTGGAGAAGTAAGAAGCTTCCACAGGTTGGCTAGTTTTTATAGAAGGTTTGTCAAAGGATTTAGCACCATAGCCGCCCCCTTGACCGAGGTCATTCGGAAAGAACAACCCTTCAAGTGGGGTGTCGAGCAAGCTAAGGCATTTGAAGCCTTGAAAGCTATGCTCATTTCCGCCCCTTTGTTACAATTGCCCAACATTGATAAGACCTTCGAGGTCGAGTGTGATGCTAGTAAAGTAGGCATAGGGCCTGTTTTGATGCAAGATTCAAACCCTATCGCTTATTTTAGCGAAAAGCTCAAAGGAGCAACTCTAAACTACTCCACGTATGATTTAGAGTTGTATGCCTTGATTAGAGCCTTGGCCACTTGGCAACACTACTTATGGCCTAAGGAGTTCGTGATCCGAACGGTCCATGAATACTTAAAGCATCTCCGGGCCCAAGACAAGCTTAACAAACGGCATGCCAAATGGATTGAGTTTCTTGAGACCTTCCCTTATGTTATCCAATACAAAAGGGGTAAGGACAATGTAGTGGCCGATGCTTTGTCTAGAAAACATGTCCTTGTGTCCACCTTGTCATCAAAGTTGATGGGTTTTGAGAGTTCAAGAGAATTGTATCCCAAGTACCCTCACTTTGCTCCTATCTTTAGGGAATGCGAAGAATTGGGTAGGGACAAGTGGGATTCGGCTAGGGGATCAAATCCCTATGCCAAGTTTGATGGTTACTTATTTAAAGGTAGACGATTGTGTGTACCCTCTAGCTCTTGGAGAGAATTGTTTGTGAGGGAAGCACATGATGGCGGTCTAATGGGTCATTTTGGGGTTGAAAAGACCCTCGGAATATTGGAGGAGCAATTCTATTGGCCCAAAATGCGCAAGGATGTGACTAGGATTTGCGGCCAATGTGTAGAATGCAAGAGAGCCAAATCTCGGCTCCTACCTCATGGGTTGTACACCCCGCTGCCCACTCCTCTACGTCCTTAGCTTGATATATCTATGGACTTTGTGTTAGGGCTGCCAAGGACTCATCGAGGCCGGGATAGTATTTTTGTTGTAGTCGACCAATTTTCTAAAATGGCGCACTTTATTCCTTGCTCTAAATGTGATGACGCCCCTAGCGTGGCCTCGTTATTTGTTGATAATGTTGTTAGATTGCATGGTGTCCCGAGGACCATTGTGAGTGATAGGGACTCTAAGTTCCTAAGCCACTTTTGGAAGTCCATGTGGGGTAGGCTTGGTACCAAGTTATTGTTCTCTACGTCCTGCCACCCTCAAACCGATGGCCAAACAGAAGTAGTAAATAGGACTTTTGGTGCTATGCTACGTTCCATGGTTAAGGGAAAAATGACTTCTTGGTAAGAGCACTTACCATTGATTGAGTTTGCCTATAACCGTGTCATACACTCAAGTACGGGAATGACTCCCTTTGAGTGTGTATACGGCCTCAACCCCCTCACCCCTTTGGATTTAACGCCTTTACCAAGTGATCTCATGATTAGCTTAGATGGGAGCAAGCGGGCAGATTCTATGAAGAAGTTACATGAGAAGGTGCGGCTTCAACTTGAGAAGAAAAACCAAGACATGGCAAGGAGGGCCAACAAGGGAAGAAAGAAATTCATTCTTGAACCGGGAGATTGGGTGTGGGTGCATCTTCGGAAGGATTGGTTTCCATCCCAAAGGAAGTCCAAATTGATGCCTAGGGGTGATGGTCCATTCCAAGTACTTGAGAGAATCAATGACAACGCCTACAAGATTGACCTTCCATCGGAATATCAAGTGCACAACACTTTCAACGTTTGTGATCTTTCTCTCGTAGATGCGGTTGGAGATGACCAAGTGCTAAATTTGAGGTCAAATTCCTCTCAAGATGGAGAGGATGATATGGGTGGGACAAGCTGTCCAACGAGTACCCGACCATTCACACGAAGCCAAGCTCGAGAATTACAAAAACTCCAAGCCTTGTTCATGCAAATGGCTGTGTGTGAGTTGGTGATTGAACCACCTAAGGATCTAAATGTTTTAAAGTGTGAAGAGGTACCTTGAAAGTGTAAGTCACAAGGCCCACATGGGACACTCCAAGGCCGGCTGCCCCCAAGGGCTAAACTTGTCATTTTATCTTTCATTTTGGATGTAATATAAATAGACCCTCTTAGTGTTATTAGCCCTAGTTCACTCATTATATTTTTGAAGATAAAACTCTTGTAACACTAAGGACTTCTCTCTCACCATTGGAGAAGCTCCAAAACCGAAACTCACAAGTGGAGTTACACTTGTGTTGTATCTTGGCTAGAAACAAGGATCTTGTGGTCATTGAGTTCCTCTTGGTCTAAGTAAGAACTTGGTGTTTATATTCATTAGTCTTAGGGTCCTTTCTTGATGTTAGGGTTCTTAGTCTCTTGAATATTATATGTCAAGTTAACTATCTTTCATTATCTTGTTGTTGTTGTGTTTGTGATCTTGAAGTCTAGTGAAGCCGTGTGGGGCTCTTTCGATTCACTAGCACTTGTTGTTCAACTTGTTATTCTTGTGTTGGTGGGCTGATTTTCGTGGCTGGTTGTGCCTATTTGTGTGTTGTGGACTTGATCTTGTATCACCTGGAAACTTCAAAATTCTATCTCCTGTGGGCCCTTTTTGACTCTCTTTCTTGGAATATTCTTTTTCTTTTTGGATATCCCTTTGTACCAACAACTTTTCTTTCCTTTCTTCTTTCTTTCTTGGATCAAACAACACCTTTTGAGAATTCTTCTTCTTGAAGATTTGAAGATCCCCAAGAACACCAAGAACTTCAAATTTTCCAACTAATTCATTTTGGCTCGAAAATCCATGAAACTTCAGATCTAGGGTCCCTTTAATGTCAGAAACACTTTTCTAACAATTTCAACCCTCAAATACACACCAAATCAGCAAGATCTAAAAACCCATTTTCTTATTTTTTTCAAACTCAAGAACATGAGTTGATCAATGGAGTTTTTCTCTAAATCACCTAAAATCAAAGCTAAAACTCAAGATTCTGACCTAAATATTGTTAGAGGATACAAATCTAACAATAGAAACTCAAACAAGATTCAAAACACAAATATTTTTGGGATTTTTCTTGAAAAACATTTTTGGACCTCTTTCTTTTTTTTTTCGTAACAAAATCCAAGATTGAATTCGTGGGAACGAACTCAAGCTCAGCTCTGATACCAAATGTGATACAAGCCAAATCGGCATAAACCTTTTAAGGACTCTAATTCAAGGCCGACAATAAGGGATCCTAGCCATGATCATCTCAAGGATACAAGGATACATTTGTAGGACCCTTTTCAAGCTCCCAAGAGTTCAATACCATGTGTGGAGGGTAGCTTGGAGTCAAGAGAATCAAATCACCTCGAGACCTCTACTAAAAGGCAAACACGAGAACTACAAACACTCCGAGGTTTATTGATGAAGCTAGATGTGTTTTAAACCATCTTGACACCACTTAAGGAGTGTTGTGTGATGCCCAATGCATTCAAGATGGATCGATAGCCATTGGAGAGGTCGTCGAAGAGTTAAGAGGAGCTAAATGGTGACCTGAGGCCACCTGCGCCCTGACCTGCGGCTGCAGATCATCCACCTACGCCAGCAGGTGGCTTCCAGTGGTACCTACAGCCTCACATGCGCTAGCAGGTGCCCCATCTGCGTGGCGGATGCCCCAATTTGCTGAAATGGGTCACTTTTGGGCCCATTAAATGTAATAAAAAGCCCAAGGCTATAAATACTAGTTCCTAGCTTTATTTTCCTTAGTTTTTGATGAATATTAATGTTATGAAACTCTTGAGAGAGTGTGAGTGCTTGGAAAAGCATATGTTGACTTTTGCCAAGAAACGGGGTTGCGAGGGAGTTACGATTCCCTCAAGGTCTTCGTAGGAATAGGGTGCTTATTGTAGGATTTATCAATTGAAGTTTTAGGGTTTAATATACCATTTGGTTTCATTGATTTCCTCTTTTTGTATCTTATTATCTATCTTATCTCTATCCTTTACTTTTCGTATTTTCAATCTCTATCGTATCCTTTAGTTTCCGTGGTTGATTTTAACTTTCGTATTTTGGGGGTTATCATTTGGTATCAGAGCCAAGCTTGAGTTCGTACCCACGAATTCAATCTTGGGTTTTGTTATCTTGAAAATCAAAAAAAAAAAAAAAAGAGAAAAATCTGAAATTTTCGTTTTTGAAAATTTCCCAAAAAATTGAGTTTTGATTTTTGAGTCATTTTTGAAGTTTCAACATTAGATTTGTTTCCTCTAGTGTTATTAGAGTCGGAATCTTGAGTTTCGGATGTGTTTTGAGTAGATTTGAAGAAACCCTAATGTTGTGTTCTTGAGTTTGAAGAAAATTGAAAAGGGGTTTCTCGATCTAGTGATTTTGGTGTGGATTTGAGGGTTGAAAATAGTTGTAAAGAGATTCTCATATCAAAGGGACCCTTGATCTAAAATTTGGAGTTGTTTGGAGGAGTTTTGGAGAATCCATCATTTTTGAGTTTGAAGCTTGAAGAAGCTTCAAATGGGTTTGAAAATCTGAAATATTTGGCTTGGAATTGAGGGTTATAGAGTATTGAGGATTTTTCCTCATATCAAAGAGAGACTAGATTTCAAATTTCATTGAATTTCGAGCTAAAACGAAGAAGATATGGAATTTTGAAGTTCATCCATGTTCTTGGTGCTCTTATGACAATTCATATCTTGTTGAAGAGGAATATTCAAAAAGGTGTGTTAGATCCAAAAGGGAAGAAAGAGAAAAGTGTTTGGGTGTTAGTACAAAGGAATATTCAAAAGAAAAGAGAATATTCTAAGAGAGAGAACCCAAAAGGACCCACAGAAAGGACAAAATTGGAGCATCCAGCGAATATGTCCAGGGCATCTGCGCCCACCATCTGCGCCTGCAGATGGCACCTGCGACCCCATGTGGTAGCGCAGGTCACTCCAGCAAGGCTCTGTCTCCACCTGTGTTGTCCCATCTGCGTAGGCAGGTCATGGCCTGCGTTCGCAGGTCATCCCAGTACACCAAAACAATCCGAAATCTCATTTTACTCAGGTTCCATTATCTTAGTTTCAATTCTTGATTCTTTATTTCAATTTTTGATTCCTAAACTAATTTTCAACTAGTAATTATCCTACTTAGTTGTTAATTAGTTCTTGAGTCCTATTTCTTTCTTCGTCTTTTTTTTCTTTGTGTGCTTTTCTAGTTTTTGTTTCAAAGTTATTTCTTGATTCAAGTACATTAGTTTGTAATCGAGTCATCCGTCCTTCCCTTAACAAGAATCTATTCCGGCCAAGAGTAGCAATCGACCCCTTGTGAGCTACCAAAGTATAGGCAAACGACAACATAAGCCGCTCCAATTGTGAGGCAATTGCTAGTGCTAATTCAACACGAGTGGTTGTGCGCTTTTATTTTGTTAATGCTAACGTTGTTTATTGTCTTTTTTGAGTGTATTAATTTCTAGGTACAATGACTTCGGAGAAAGAAACTCAAATTCCCATGAGAAGCGACACGTCGAAATCTATATGGGAAAAGATTGAGTGCATGAACCATACAATGGGATAAATGGAAGGTCATTTAAACTCCTTGGTTGGTATCATGTCAAGCATGGTTGGTGAAATGGCGAACATTGAGGAGTCCTTTTATTTCATGGATTCTACTTCCCAAACCAACTCACAAGTATCACCAAGTGGGCAAGTCCAAAGTTCCCCAATCCAAAAATGTAATTTGGTGATCTTGGAAGGAGATGGTGATCAATTGGAGTTAGATTGGAGTTTATCTCGTGCATTAAGGCACGTGGTGTGGGAACCTTCGAAAGGGGAACTTGACCAAAGTAAGAACCTATGTCATACAAGGTTCGAGATCATAAGAAATGCATGTTCCTTAGTCATTGATGGGGAGAGAAGCATTAATGCCGTGTCTTGTGCACTTGTTGATCTAATGAAACTCCCCACACAAAGGTACCCCAAACCTTACAAGCTCCAATGGTATGAAGAGAATGGTTCAATAAAGGTGACCAAGCAAGCAATCATTAACTTTAGAGTGGGAAAGTATCAAGATGAAGTACGTTGTGATGTAATGCCCATGAGATCATGTCATATGTTGCTTGGTAATCCATGGAAAGTGATACGATACAAAATACGAAAAGACGACAAAACTACGAACACAAGGGTAAAATGGGAAATACGAAAATACGAAAAGAAGAAGAAAGGGAAAACAAAGACAATAAAGATAAAGGGATAGATAGATAGACACAATACGATAAGGAAAAGTACAACCAAAGGTATTTCAAACCAAAGACCTTCCTTAATATTACCGTAAGCACCAATCTCTTACGACGACCGAAGAGGAATTGGACCTCAACAACCAACGTTTCTCACAATCTAGAAAGCTCCCAACAAGCTAACATAAACACTTTCAAGTGTAACATTCATCATCAATAATCATCTACACTAAAATGAAAAGAAGGCTAACTATTTATAGCCATGGGCCTTATTACATAATGGGCCCAAAAGTGACCCTAAATGCCAAACACTCTCATCAACAAGACTTCCTCAACGCCCAACATCATCATGGTGGGTCGCAATACTCCTCCTCATCTCTAAAGGGGCGCCAATTGGCTTGATTGAAGATCCTTTGGCCAATTTGGGGTGTATCATCCTCTCCTTCTTGAAGAGGATTTGTTCTCAAATCCGAGAAAACATTATTTTCAAGCTCAAAATCCCCAAGAAAGTCTTTGAAATTGGGAGAGTTCTCAACTTGCTTAGCCAAGAAAAGTGGAATACTAATCTCTCCTTCTTGAGGCCAAACCTCTTCAATGGGCACTTTGTTGGCAAGCATATTTGGGACGGTGATATCCCCATCACATGGATCTCCTTCATCCTCCACACTTTCATCAACATTATTAACCCCTTCTATGAGTTTCTCTTCTTGCTCCACTTCATCTTTGTAGTAAGGATTACCTTCTCGAAGTATGATGACTCTCCGGGTAGGACAATCACTCATTCGGTGACCCCATCCTTGACACTTAAAGCATTGAGTACCCTTAAGATTAGGATTACCTCCTTTTCTAAGGGGATATCTTGGAGCATTCTTCTCAAAGGGTTTCTTATCAAAAGATCTCTTCAACTCGAAACCTTGAGTCCATGTTGATGACACTTGAATTCCCACTTTGGGTTGGATGGCTTTCTCCAACTTAATATCTTGTTCAACATCAATAGCCGCTTCTAAGAGATCATCCATCCGGGTAAACTTGTGTACTGACAATCTAGAGGCAATCTCTTGATTCAATCCCACTTTGAATCGGATCTTGGTGTGCTTTTCATCCTCGTTGTAATCAATCTTCAAGAGTAGATTTTGGAATTCATCATAGTATGCTTCAACACTCTTGTCTTCTTGTCTCAAATTGTACAACTTGGCAAGTAACCCTTGTCTATACCTTTCTGGCACATACTTGGCTCTCATAAGGGCCTTCATCACTTCCCATGGTGGATAATTACCTCCATGAAGAACCCCTTGCATTCTCTTAGCCGACTCCCACCAAATCAATGCATAACCTTCAAATTGGGCAATGGCATAGGTAGTCTTCTTAATATCGGGCAAGTCATTAGCTTGGAAGATCCTATCACATTGTGACTCTCACTTGAGGTATCCTTCGGGATCACTACCTCCTTGAAAGCTAGGAAGAGTGACCTTGATCGAGTTGAGACCGCATTGGTCTCTTAGTCCAGGCCCTTGGGCACCATATCCATATCCTCCTTCTACTTGCTCCTCAAACTCTCCTTGGACCCCTAGGGCGTGGTTGGGTGGCATTTGGTTAAGTGGAGCTGGGTAAGGTGGGTTTGGGTTTTGGGGTCTTTGATAGTGTGGTACTTGGGCTTGGGGTACTTGATAGGGTAGGTAGTAGAGTGGATTGAGACCTTGTGGGTTCAAACCTTGTGGCATTTGGTAGTTTGGGGCTTGGTTTTGTGGGGCTTGGTAGGGTGGAGCAGGTATTTGTGGAGCTTGAGGTTGGGGAATTTGTTAAGGTGGGTTAAATTGTAGAGGTCGGGCTACATACCGTGGAGTTTGATCAATCGTAATAGTAGGTAAGGCAACATTACCTTGTTGGGGAGGGTAAAACATGTTGTGGAGAGTCCTAGGAGAGATGGTAGCCGAAGTTTCTTGGACTTGTCCACTTGAGGAAGATTGGAGATTATTTTGAGGGGTTGCATTTGAAGAGTTGTGGTTCCTTCCCACATTCACCATCCTTCCCTCCATGTTTGATACTCTCTCATCCATGCCCGACATTTTATCAGTTATCGCATCCACTTTTTGACTCAACCCCATGAGGACCTCCAACATAGCATCAAGATTGGTTCCACTTGAAGTAGGTTGAATTTCATCTCCCAAAGCCATGGTACCTATTAACAAGACACTCAACACAACTAACAAACAAGGTTAACGTTAGCAAACTCACAATCACTAGTGTCTTCACACTTGGATTGCCTCACAATTATCTCAACTTGTTGGTCTTGCTTGTTCACATTGGTATAGAAAGTGTCAATTGGTTGTCCTTGGATAAGAAGTATTTTGTTGAGAGAAGAAAGGACGACTCGATTTAGAGCAAAAAAAAAAAAAAAAAAAAGAAGGAAAAACTCGATTGAAATCAAAAGACTTGACTCAAGAAGTTAACTAAAAAGGAAAAACGACAAAAGCACACAAAAAGAAAGAACAAGAAAGAAAATGAACTTAAGAACTAATCAACAACTAAGTAGGATGATTAATAGTTGAAATTTAGTTGTTAAGAATCAAAGGAAGTGATTAGGAATCAAGGAAATGAAACTAGAAGGTTAGGACTAGAGAAGGATAGGTTTCGGAGTTGTTCACTTGCGTTGGGTGAGGTGCGGACTCACCTGGGGACCTGCCCTCGCAGGTGGGGCTTCGCAGGTTGAAAACAGAGGCTGCCTGGTGACCTGCGTTGAGGACTTGCGTGAGCAGATAAGGGCGTAGGTGCCTCTGGACAGCAAGCTGGAGCTCCGTATTTTTTGCTCTTGTGGGCCCTTTTTGGACCCTCTCTCTTGGAATATTCCCTTTTCTTTGGGATATTCTTTGGTACCACACCCCAAACACCTTTATCTTTCTTCCCTTTTGGATCAAACACCCCTTTTTGGAAGATTCTTCTTCAACAAGATATGAATTTCTGAAGAACAACCAAGAACAAGATGAATATTCAAAAATTCATATCTCTCTCAATTTAGCTCCAAATCTCACGAAATTTGAAACGCAAGCTCCTTTTTCTATGGGTAACAACTTCCAAAAACTTTAAGCCTTCAATTACACTCCCAAAATTCCAGATTTGAAGACCCACTTCACTTTCCTCAAAAACTCAAAAGTTCAACCATGGTAAAGGCTTCAAATCACCTCCGATTAAGCTCAAATTCGATATCTAGACTCAAATAGTGTTAGGGAACATTAATATAACACCAAAAACACAATAAAACACCAAAAATCAAAAACTCAAAATTTGGACAAGGCCCCAAAACGTGAAACCCTAATTTTTTGTGTGAAATTTCAATTTTCGTTCGATAACACACCCAAGACTAGAATCGTGAGAATGATTCTAAGCTTGGCTCTGATACCAAATGATAAGATACAAAATACAAAAAGACGACGAAACTACAAATACAAGGGTAAAATGGGAAATATGAAAATACGAGAAGAAGAAGAAAGGGAAAACAAAGACAATAAAGATAAAGGGATAGATAGATAGACAAAATACGATAAGGAAAAGGACAACCAAAGGTATTTCAAACCAAAGTGATACGGGTGGAGCAAGCTGTCCAACAAGTCCACGACCATTCACACGAAGCGAAGCTCGGGAATTGTAAAAACTCCAAGCCTTGTTCATGCAAATGACCGTGTGTGAGTTGGTGACTAATTCACCTAATGGTCTAAATGTTTTAAGTATGAAGAGGGACCTTGAAGTGTAATAAACTTACACTCCAAGGCCGCCCCATGGCAAGAAGGGCAAGCTGGTCATTTTCTTTTCCCTTTGGAGTGTAATATAAATAGACAAATTAGGGTTATTTTGAGTAGTTCTTCCATTATCATTTTGAACATAACACTTGTAATATTTTGGGATCTCTCTCTATTCCAGCTCACAAGAGAGGGATACTTGTGTTGTATCTTGGCTAGAAACAAGGATCTTGAGATCATAGGGTTCCTCTTGGTCCAAGTAAGAACTTGGTGTTAATATTCAATAGTCTTAGGGTCCTCTCTTGTTGTTAGGGTTCTTAGACTCTTGAATCTTTTATGTCAAGTTACTATCTTCTTGTGATCTTGTTAAGGTTGTATTTGTAATCTTGAAGTCTAGTGAAGCCGTGTGGGGCTCTTTCGATTCTCTAGCACTTGTTGTTCAACTTGCTGATTTTTGTGTTAGTTGGTTCTTCTTGTTGTTGATTGTTGGAACTTTTGTGTTGTGGACTTAATAGTGTATCATTTGGTATCAGAGCAAGGCTGGTTGTGTTCCTACACTACCAATCTTGGGCTATCTCAATTTAAAAAAAAAACAAAAAAAAAAAGAAAAGAGAAATCTGTCCGTCTTGTTGTCTCAACCGAGATTGGTGTTTGTGTGTTTAGATCTAGGTGTTATTTTGCTTGTTTAGTGTGTTTCAGTGTTGGTTTCTTTCTCACCAACACTAAAGTGTCTAGATCTAAAGTTGAGCTTATAATATTGACCATTGTTGTGGTGACTTGAAATTGGACCGTAGGTTGTACCTTGTTGATGACCATTGGTGGGTTTTGTGTTATGTTCTTGAAGAAGTTGATATTGTGTTCTTGAAGGTTGTTGTGATGTTCATCTTGTTCTTCATCTATTCTTACAACTTAAGACAACAAAAGTGTAAAATAGATCCAAAAGGTTGTAAGACAAAAGTTATAAAGTTGTTGGTGAGAAGACTTGCACACATCACTTCCTAGACTTGACAACCACTTTTCCTTAAATCCCGGAACCTTGTTTTGTGGGATTAGTATAGTCAAATCTTACCTTTTTGAGTTTGAAAAGTTGAAAAAAGAGTACAAGACTTTGCTTTCCCTCCAAAACCCATTGTCATCCATGACAAGTTGTGTGAATATTGAAATTTCAGATTTGTGACACACACACAAAAAAAATGTGTGGGACCAAAGCCAATTACATGCTGCCACATCACTAATAAGCTCAAATTTGGATACTCTTTTACTAGTTTCTAATGGTTGATTCTTGGTTTCCTTACTTGGTTCTAGAACTAATTAACAAACTAGTACATTCCTACTAGTTTGTCAATTAGTCCTTTGAATCCGTTGTTCGTGTCAACGATTACTTGGGTGCTTTTATCTTTTGAATACGTTGCTACTTCTTGGTTCTAGTCCGACGAGAATTCTTTGAGTCTTCAAACAAAAATCCACTCCGGATAAGAGCTTCCTCATACCTTAAAGGATTCACGAGTTACTAGCCAATCTACAACACTTGTGGAACTCAAGTGTGAGGTGATCCAAAGAGTGTAATACCTTGACAATGGAAGGGACCACGTCCCAAAATGTGGATACTAATGCACTCAACTCTATGAGGGTCACTCTTGAGGACGTTACTCGAACGCTTGAAAGGTTGAATACGGACTTTGGAGCTGTGAGAGGGGATTTGGCAGCAATAAAGGGAGACGTGTCGGCTATTAGTGGGAGATTAGAACAAGTGGAGAGTCAAAGGAGCTCTCGCCCTTCTACTCCTCTATATGTTTCTACCAATGGGCATGATAGAACTTCCTCCGAAACCATCACTCGCGAAACATTGCACCAAATGCTAAATACACCCCAAGCTCCACTAAATGCCGCAAGCCAAACCACTCCTTTCTCTCCAAACCGTGACCCTACTAGACCAATACATTTCCAAACTCCTCAAGTCCCACAAGAGGGATTTGGACGTCAAGTACCTCCGCCAAATCCGAACCCTCCATTCCAAGCTCTATTAAACCAAAGACCACCACCTCCACAAAATCCAATTCCTCCAAATCAAGTCCAAAATGCCCAAAACCGTTCAGCCCACTTTGAGAAATATGGTAGAGAGGAGTATGAAGGATATGGAGCCTTTGATGATGCTTACATGAGGGAGGAGGAGATGAGAGGGGGTCGTGGAGATCCAAGGAGATACCGAGGGTATGGAGAAAGGGGAAACCGATACCAAGAGAGGGATGTAGGCATCAACACCATCAAGTTGAGCCTACCCATCTTTAAAGGTGAAAGTGACCCCGAGACCTACTTAGCTTGGGAATCGGATTGTGACAAAGTCTTCCAAGTTAATGTGATACAAGATCAAGTCCACAACACAAAGTGCCCACGAAATCAGCAACGAGAAGAACAAAAGAACACGAAATTCAGCAAGTTGAACAACAAGTGCTAGTGAATCGAAAGAGCCCCACACGGCTTCACTAGACTTTAAGATCACAAACACAACAACAACAAGATAATAAAAAAAAAGATAGTTAACTTGACATATAATATTCAAGAGACTAAGAACCCTAACATCAAGAAAGGACCCTAAGACTAATGAATATGAACACCAAGTTCTTACTTAGACCAAGAGGAACTCAATGACCTCAAGATCCTTGTTTCTAGCCAAGATACAACACAAGTATCACCCTACTTGTGAGCTTCCAAGTTGGGCTGCTCCAAAGGAAGAGAGAGAAGCCAAAATATTACAAGTGTTATGTTTCAAAAATCTGATGGGAGAACTACCTTAAATAACCCTAAGATGTTCTATTTATATTACAAGGCAAAATGAAGCAAAATGACTAGCTTGCCCTTGTCTAGGCTTCTGCCCCTTGGAGTGTAAGTTTATTACACTTCAAGGTCCCTCTTCATACTTAAAAACATTGAGATCCTTAGGATGCTCAATCACCAACTCACACACGGCCATTTGCATGAACAAGGCTTAGAGTTTTTGTAATTCCCGAGCTTGGCTTCGTGTGAATGGTCGGGTACTTGTTGGACAGCTTGTCCCACCCGTATCATCCTCTCCATCTTGAGAGGAATTTGACCTCAAATTCAGCACTTGGTCATCTTCAACCGCCTCCACGAGAGAAAGATCACAAACGTTGAAAGTGTTGTGCACTTGATATTCCGGTGGAAGGTCAATCTTGTAGGCGTTGTCATTGATTTTCTCAAGTACTTGGAATGGACCATCACCCCTCGGCATCAATTTGGACTTTCTTTGAGATGGAAACCGATCCTTCCGAAGATGCACCCACACCCAATCTCCCGGTTCAAGAATGAATTTCTTTCTTCCCTTGTTGGCCCTGCTTGCCATGTCTTGGTTTTTCTTCTCAAGTTGAAGCCGCACCTTCTCATGTAACTTCTTCATAGAATCTGCCCACCTGCTTCCATCTAAGCTAATCATGAGACCACTTGGCAAAGGCGTTAAATCCAAAGGGGTGAGGGGGTTGAGGCCGTATACACACTCAAAAGGAGTCATTCCTGTACTTGAGTGTATGACACGGTTATAGGCAAACTCAATCAATGGTAAGTGCTCCTCCCAAGAAGTCATTTTTCCCTTAACCATGGAACTTAGCATAGCACCCAAAGTCCTATTTACTACTTCCGTTTGGCCATCGGTTTGTGGGTGGCAGGACGTAGAGAACAACAACTTGGTACCAAGCCTACCCCACATGGACTTCCAAAAGTGGCTTAGGAACTTAGAGTCCCTATCACTCACAATGGTCCTCGGAACACCATGCAATCTAACAACATTATCAACAAATAACGAGGCCACGCTAGGGGCGTCATCACATTTAGAGCAAGGAATAAAGTGCGCCATTTTAGAAAACCGATCAACTACAACAAAAATACTATCCCGACCTCGTCGAGTCCTTGGCATCCCCAACACAAAATCCATAGATATATCAAGCCAAGAACGTAGAGGAGTGGGCAGCGGGGTGTACAACCCGTGAGGTAGGAGCCGAGATTTGGTACTCTTGCATTCTACACATTGGCCGCAAATCCTAGCCACATCCTTGCACATTTTGAGCCAATAGAATTGCTCCTCCAATATTTCGAAGGTCTTTTCGACCCCAAAATGACCCATTAGACCGCCATCATATGCTTCCCTCACAAACAATTCTCTCCAAGAGCTAGAGGGCATTGTCTACCTTTAAATAAGTAACCATCAAACTTGGCATAGGGATTTGAACCCCTAGCCGAATTCCACTTGTCCCTACCCAAGTCTTCGCATTCCCTAAAGATAGGAGCAAAGTGAGGGTCCTTGGGATACAACCCTCTTAAACTCTCAAAACCCATCAATTTTGTTGACAAAGTGGACACAAGAGCATGTTTTCTAGACAAAGCATCGGCTACTACGTTGTCCTTACCCTTTTTGTATTGGATAACATAAGGGAAGGTCTCAAGGAACTCAATCCATTTGGCATGCCGTTTGTTAAGCTTGTCTTGGGCCCAAAGATGCTTTAAGGATTCATGGTCCGTTCAGATCACGAACTCCTTAGGCCATAATTAGTGTTGCCAAGTGGCCAAGGCTCTAATCAAGGCATACAACTCTAAATCATACGTGGAGTAGTTTAGAGTTGCTCCTTTGAGCTTTTCACTAAAGTAAGCAATGGGTTTCAAATCTTGCATCAAAACAGCCCCTATGCCTACTTTACTCGCATCGCACTCGACTTCGAAGGTCTTATCAAAGTTGGGCAATTGTAACAAGGGTGCGGAGATGAGCATAGCTTTCAAGGCTTCAAATGCCTTAGCTTGCTCGACTCCCCACTTGAAGGGTTGTTCTTTCCGAATGACCTCGGTCAAGGGAGCGGTTATGGTGCTAAATCCTTTGACAAACCTTCTATAAAAACTAGCCAACCCGTGGAAGCTTCTTACTTCTCCAACGGTTTGTGGGGTTGGCCAATTTTTGATAGCATTTATCTTGGATTCATCCACTTCAACCCCTCTTGAACTAACAACAAAACCCAAGAAAACAACTTCATTAACGCCAAAAGAGCACTTTTCCAGATTTGCATACAATTTTTCCTTTCTAAGGACATCAAGCACACATTGTAAATGCATCACATGCTCTTCTAAAGACTTACTATACACCAAGACATCATCAAAATAGACAACAACAAACTTTCCAATAAATGGCCTCATCACATGATTCATTAGCCTCATAAAAGTACTTGGAGCGTTTGTTAGGCCGAATGGCATAACCATCCATTCATAGAGACCAAACTTGGTCTTGAAGGCGGTTTTCCATTCATCACCGGGTTGCATTCTTATTTGGTGATAGCCACTCCTTAAATCAATCTTGGAAAACAAACATGAACCATTCAACTCATCTAGCATGTCATCTAACCGAGGAATAGGGTGGCGATATTTTACCATAATTTTGTTGATGTCTCGGCAGTCCACACACATGCGCCACGTTCTGTCTTTTTTGGGCACTAATAGCACCAAAATAGCACACGGACTCATGCTCTCCTTGACATACCCTTTGTTGAGGAGCTCCTCAACTTGACGTTGCAATTCCTTGGTGTCCGTAGGATTGTTCCTATAAGCCAGCTTGTTTGGCAATTGCGATCCCGACACAAAATCAATTTGGTGCTCAATTCCCCGAAGCGGGGGCAATCCTTGCGGAAGTTCCTTAGGAAATACATCCTCATAATCCTGCAACACACAAGAAATCAAAGGGGAAATGGAAGAATTAGTGCGGTTAGTGTTAAAACAATGAGCCAAGAGTAACATAGGCGTGTCCTCATCATGATCCACGAAGAGTTCCTTCTTCCTAACCAACATCACCATATTTTCCGTCCCCTTTGCCATTGGGGCAGCCTTGGATGACCCCACTGCCCCACCTACGAAATTCCCTCCCTTCTCTCCCTTTTCGGATTCCTTTCCCTTTTCCTTCAATTCTCTCATCCTTTGATGCCACTCATATACTTGGGAAGGCGAAAGAGGATGAAGTGTAACCTTTCGGCCATCCTTGTCAAGTGTATATCGATTGGACCTCCCATTGTGTTTGGTAGACCTATCATATTTCCAAGGCCTACCTAGCAGCAAGTGACATGCTTGCATTGGTATCACGTCACAAAGCACTTCATCGTGGTAGTTTCCCACCTTAAACCGTATCATGCCTTGCGACCCTTAATTCACCACAATCATTAAACCATTGTAACTTGTAAGGACTAGTGTGCGGGGTAGTTGGTAACTTCCAGAAATTTACCATAGCATGACTTACAACATTTGTACAACTACCACTATCGATCACCAAGGTACACACACTCCCCTTTACAAGACATTTAGTATGGAATAGATTTTCCCTTTGGCTTGGGTCATCTATTGCCTTACTAATCATGACGCGCCTAACCACAAAGTTTGGAACCACACACTCCCCTTCTTGTGGATAAACATCTTCACCATCATCACCATCATCATCATGTGGTCCATCATCGGTTTCCTCTCCATCTTGAGGCTCGGCCTCATCTTCTCCCCTTTCGGGACCCACCTCCTCACCAAGGTAATACACTCTCCCTTCCCGTAGGATCACATTGCGTCGGTTTGGACATTCATTAGCCTTATGCCCCCAACCTTGGCACTTGAAACATTGGAATCCCTTTGGGTTAGGATACTTGTGAGCCTCCGGTTTTGGAGGAATTTTAGGGACTGTTTTGGGCTCGGGCAGCCTCGTAGTGGCGGGTTGGTCCTTGCACTACTAAAAAAAGACCAAAAAACGACGGAAAAAAGCGACGGACCGCGTCGTTTTTTTGGTCAAAATCGACGGAAAAGCGACCCAGTCACTTGCGTCGTTAAAAGGCTCGATGATTTTTAAAAACGACGAACATCGTCGCTTTTTTTACGACGGACAGCGTCGTTTTTTTGAAAAAAAAAAATTACAAATTTTTTCCGAAAAAGCGACGTTGTTCGTCGTTTTTTGTTCTTCATATGAAGAACACATGATGAACAAAAAGCGACGGACAGCGTCGATTTTTAGAAAACAATAATTTTAATTTAGTTCAGAAAATGCGACGTTGTCCGTCGCTTTTTTTCTTCATTTGAATTTTTTAGAAAAAAAAAATATTTTTTTTTCAGAAAATGCGACGCTGTCCGTCGCTTTTTGTTCTTCAAATGAAGAAAAAAAGCGACGGACAGCGTCGATATTTTATTTTTTTTTAAAAAAAATAAACTGAAAAGCGACCGACACCGTCGCATTTCTAGAATATTTTTTAAAAAAATTCCAGAAAAGCGACGGACAAAAGCGACACGTTCCGTCGCTTTTCTGCATATTTTTTGGATGCAGAAATTTCTGCATCCCACCTGTCAAATGAAAATGCAATTTAATATGTACAGCCCCAAGCAACACACATTACGCATATAACACATAATACTAGTCAACAAAACTTAAACAATTAATCCAACAACATCTAAAACACTTAAAGAATCGTAAAGGTTTTCAAAAAGATATAAGTTAAGTTCAAGAATGTCTAAAAAGTGTCTAGAAGCATCAAATCCAACAACACTAAGGAGTAGCCCCAACTAACTCCTCGTCACTCTCTGTGTCTTCTTCGCTACTTGAATCGGGTGATGGAGAACGTTGACGACGACGACGAGCCATGCTAGCCATTTGTTTTTTAAGTTCCTCGACGGTCTTGCACGTGATATCATTTTTGAAACAAGTCTAGTGACATTGCATGAACGATAAAACCTCTAACACCATTAAGATATTGCGGTTTTAAACCCCCACCAGTTTCATAATCCATATCATACATCCACAAACGATGATCCATCTACAAAAATATAGATATTCAATTATAAATTTGCATTTCCAAGCCACAAGTTCACAATTTCAAATCACTACACTTAACAATTTTCAAAAAATAAATTCACAATTTCAATGCTTACACTTAACCATTTTCAACTCACAAGTTCACATTTCAAGTCACTACACTTAACCATTTTCAAAAAACAAGTTCACATTTTCAAATCACTACACTTAACAATTTTCAAATCACTACATTTAACAATTTTCAAAAAATAAGTTCACAATTTCCATGCACTACACTAAACCATTTTCAATTCACAAGTTCACATTTCAAGTCACTACACTTAACCATTTTCAAAACACTAATTCACAATTTCAAGTCACTACACTTAACAATTTTCAAGTCACAAGTTCACATTTCAAGTCACAACACTTAACCATTTTCAAAAACCAAGTTCACAATTTCAAATCACTACACTTAACAATTTTCAAAAAATAAGTTCACAATTTCCATGCACTACACTTAACCATTTTCAATTCACATGTTCACATTTCAAGTCACTACACTTAACCATTTTCAAGTCACAAGTTCACATTTCAAGTCACCACACTTAACCATTTTCAAAAAACAACTTCACAATTTCAAATCACTATACTTAACCATTTTCAATTCACAAGTTCACATTTCAATGCACTACACTTAACCATTTTCAAATCACAAGTTCACATTTCATGTCACAACACTTAACAATTTTCAAGTCACTACACTTAACCATTTCAAGTCACTACACTTAACCATTTTCAAGTCACTATATTAAACCACTTTCAAGAAACAAGTTCACGATTTCAATTAACTACATTTAACCATTTTCAAGTCACTACACTTAACCATTTTCAACTCACTAATTCACATTTCAAGTCACTACACTTAACCATTTTCAAAAAACAAGTTCACAATTTCAAATCACTACACTTAACAATTTTCAAAAATAAGTTCACAATTTCCATGCACTACACTTAACCATTTTCAATTCACAAGTTCACATTTCAAGTCACTAAACTTAACCATTTTCAAAAAACAACTTCACAATTTCAAATCACTACACTTAACCATTTTCAATTCACAAGTTCACATTTCAATGCACTACACTTAACCATTTTCAAGTCACAAGTTCACATTTCATGTCACAACACTTAACAATTTTCAAGTCACTACACTTAACTATTTCAAGTCACTACACTTAACCATTTTCAAGTCACTATATTAAACGACTTTCAAGAAACAAGTTCACGATTTCAATTAACTACATTTAACCATTTTCAAGTCACTACACTTAACCATTTTCAACTCACTAATTCACATTTCAAGTCACTACACTTAACCATTTTCAAAAAACAAGTTCACAATTTCAAATCACTACACTTAACAATTTTCAAAAATAAGTTCACAATTTCCATGCACTACACTTAACCATTTTCAATTCACAAGTTCACATTTCAAGTCACTAAACTTAACCATTTTCAAGTCACAAGTTCACAATTTCAAATCACTACACTTAACCATTTTCAAAAAACAAGTTCACATTTTCAAATCACTACACTTAACAATTTTCAAAAAATAAGTTCACAATTTCCATGCACTACACTTAACCATTTTCAATTCACAAGTTCACATTTCAAGTCACTACACTTAACCATTTTCAAAAAACTAATTCACAATTTCAAGTCACTACACTTAACAATTTTCAAGTCACAAGTTCACATTTCAAGTCACTACACTTAACCATTTTCAAAAAACAAGTTCACAATTTCAAATCACTACACTTAACAATTTTCAAAAAATAAGTTCACAATTTCAAATCACTACACTTAACCATTTTCAAAAAACAAGTTCACATTTTCAAATCACTACACTTAACAATTTTCAAAAAATAAGTTCACAATTTCCATGCACTACACTTAACCATTTTCAATTCACAAGTTCACATTTCAAGTCACTACACTTAAACATTTTCAAGTCACAAGTTCACAATATCAAATCACAACACTTAACAATTTTCAAGTCACTACACCTAACCATTTCAAGTCACTACACTTAACCATTTTCAAAACACTAATTCACAATTTCAAGTCACTACACTTAACAATTTTCAAGTCACAAGTTCACATTTCAAGTCACTACACTTAACCATTTTAAAAAAACAAGTTCATAATTTCAAATCACTACACTTAACAATTTTCAAAAAATAAGTTCATAATTTCAAATCACTACACTTAACAATTTTCAAAAAATAAGTTCACAATTTCCATGCACTACACTTAACCATTTTCAATTCACAAGTTCACATTTCAAGTCACTACACTTAACCATTTTCAACTCACAAGTTTACATTTCAAGTCACTATATTTAACCATTTTCAAAAAACAAGTTCACATTTCAAGTCACTATATTTAACCATTTTCAAGAAACAACTTCACAATTTCAATTCACTACATTTAACCATTTTTCACCTCACTACTTCACTTTTCAAGTCTCTACACTTAACAATTTTCAAAAAATAAGTTCACAATTTCAATGCACTACACTTAACCATTTTCAATTCACAAGTTCACATTTCAAATCACTACACTTAACCATTTTCAAGTCACAAGTTCACAATTTCAAATCACTACATTTAACAATTTTCAAAAAGTAAGTTCACAATTTCCATGCACTACACTTAACCATTCTCAAAAAACTAGTTCACAATTTCAAGTTACTACACTTAACCATTTTCAAGTCACAAGTTCTCATTTCAAGTAACTAACCTTAACCATTTTGAAGACACTAATTCAAATTTCAAGTAACTCAACTTAACCATTTTCAAGTCACTAATCAACATTTCAAGTAACTAGACTTAATCATTTTCAAGTCACTAATTCACATTTCAAGTAACTACACTTAACCATTTTCAAGAAATAAGTTCACAATTTCAAATCGCTACATTTAAACATTTTCAAGTCACTACTTCAAATTTTCAATTCTAATATATGTAAAACAATTCAATAAAGCGAATAAGTAGAGGCGTCGCATGTCCCTCTCACACCATATAATCATCACAAAACCTAGGGCTTTCAAAGCCTTCTACAGCAAATAATCCCACCATAACACTACATTTAGGGACTTCAATATAAGAAAATATAGAGAAATCAACTTACCTTTACTTGGTTGTTGTTGTTGTCGTTGGTGAGAGAAGGAGCGGAGAGAGAATGTTGCTGTTGTTGGCTACTGTTGGTGGTGGAAGGAGGCGGAGGCGGCAGCGGCGGTGGCGGCGGCGGCGGCGGCTGGTGGGCAAGGGCAGTGGTTCGTCCTTCCGTCGGGAGCAATGTTGGTGTAGATTAGTGTGTGAGAGAGAGAGATTTGTTGAATATTTGAGAGAGGAAAAAAAAGAAAGAGATAGAGAGAAGAGAGAAGAGAGTCTTGAAAATGGTAAGAGAAAGAGCAAGAATAGAGTCTTGCCCTAATTATATGGGTGACTAAAAAGTTGACTAAAAAAGCGACGGAAAAAATCGACGCTGTCCGTCGATTTTTGCGTCGATTTTTTTTAAAAAAATATATATGAATTAATTTTTTAAAATATAAAAAATATTTATTTATTAATAAATTAAAAATATCAAATATCGACGGACAGTGTCGTTTTTATAAACTTATTTTTAGAAAAACCGACTCTGTCCGTCGCTTTTAATAAAAAATAAAGAAAAATTAAAAATAAATTTAAAAAGCGACGGACAGCGTCGTTTTTTCTAAAAAATAATTTTCTTTTTTAAAAAAATAATAGCGACGCTGTCCGTCGATATTTGTAAAAATAAATAAAAAATTAATTTAAATTAAAAAAGCGACGGACTGCGTCGCTTTTCTAAAATTAATTTTCTTTTTTTAAAATTAAAAGCGACGCATTCCGTCGCTTTTATTAAAAAAAATATTATAAATTATTTATTAATTGTTTGGCACAATAATCCGCGAAAATAAGCGACGGAAATTGAGACGCTGTCCGTCGATTTTAATAAAAAAATAAATAAAAATTTAAAATAAATTTAAAAACGACGGACAGCGTCGTTTTTTCCGTCGTTTTTCTGAAGCGACGCAATCCGTCGCTTTTTTGTCAGTCGTTTTTTTGCCTTTTTTTAGTAGTGTTGTTTTTGGGCCAACCCGAGGGGGCTTGTCCCCTTGCCTTGAAAGATGATCTCTCTTTAAGTTCCCTTTCAATCTCAAGAGCCGCTTGGAAAATACCGTCAACGATTTCAAACTTGTGAAGGGTTAAATGAGTGGAGATCTCTTTGTTCAACCCACACTTGAACCGGATGATGTAGTGACTGATTTGCTCCCCACGATGATCAAGTTTCAACATGAGTTGTTGAAAGTCATCAAAATATCCCATCACACTCTTGTTACCTTGACGCAAGCCATACAATCTAGCAAGCAACTCATGGCGATATCTCTCGGGAAGGTATCATTGCCTCATCAAGTACCTCAACCGATACCAAGGTGGTGGCTGCGGTAATACACGTTGTTGATAATTGTTGATTCTTGGTTTCCTTACTTGGTTCTAGAACTAATTAACAAACTAGTACATTCCTACTAGGTTGTCAATTAGTCCTTTGAATCTGTTTGTTCGTGTCAACGATTACTTTAGTGCCTTTTTATCTTTTGAATACGTTGTTGTTTTTTGGTTCTAGTCCGACAAGAATTCTTTGAGTCTTCAAACAAGAATCCACTCCGGATAAGAGCTTACTCATACCTTAAAGTATTCACGGTTACTAGCCAATCTACAACACTTGTGGAACTCAAGCGTGAGGTGATCCAATGAGTATAATACCTTGACAATGGAAGGGACCACGTCCCAAAACGTAGATACTAATGCACTTGACTCTATGAGGGTCACTCTTGGCAGCAATAAAGGGAGAAGTGTCGACTATTAGTGGGAGATTAGAACAAGTGGAGAGCCAAAGGAACTCTCGTCCTTCTACTCCTTTGCATGTATCTACCAATGGGCATGATAGGACTTCCTCCGCAACCATCACCCCCGACACATTGCACCAAATGCTAAATGTACCTCAAGCTCCATTAAATGCCTCAAGCCAAACCTCTCTTTTCCCTCCAAATCGTGACCCCACTAGACCAATACATTTCCAAACTCCTCAAGTTCCACAAGAGGTATTTGGACGTCAAGTACCTCCGCTAAATCCGAACCCTCCATTCCAAGCTCCATTAAACCAAAGGCCACAAAATCCAATTCCTCCAAATCAAGTCCAAAATGCCCAAAATCGGCCAGCCCCCTTTGAGGGATATGGTAGAGAGGAGTATGAAGGATATGGAGCCTTTGATGATGCTTACATGAGGGAGGAGGAGATAAGAGGGGGTCGTGGAGATCCAAGGAGATACCGAGGGTATGGAGAAAGGGTAAACCGACACCAAGAGAGAAACGTAGGCATCAACACCATCAAGTTGAACCTACCCATCTTTAAGGGTGAAAGTGACCCCGAGGCCTACTTAGCTTGGGAATCGGCTTGCGACAAAGTTTTCCAAGTTAATGATATCTCGAAAGAAAAGAAGGGTTGTTATGCTATAGCTCATTTTGAAGGTTATGATAACACTTGGTGGGAGTATGTCAAGCGGTTGGTAATGAACTAATTGATGGGCAGCCACCACCTTGGTATCGGTTGAGGTACTTGATGAGGCAACGATACCTTCCTGAGAGATATCGCCATGAGTTGCTTGCTAGATTATACGGCTTGCGTCAAGGTAACAAGAGTATGATGGCATATTTTGATGAGTTTCAACAACTCATGTTGAAACTTGATCATCGTGGGGAACAAATCAGTCACGACGTCATCCGGTTCAAGTGTGGGTTGAACAAAGAGATCTCCACTCATTTAACACTTCACAAGTTTGATACCGTTGACGGTATTTTCCAAGGGGCACTTGAGATTGAAAGGGAACTTAAAGAGAGATTATCTTTCAAGGCAAGGGGACAAGCCCCTCGGGCTGGCCCAAAAACAAGGACCAACCCACCACTACAAGGCTGCCCGAGCCCAAAACAGTCCACAAAATTCCTCCAAAATCGGAGGCTCACAAGTATCCTAATCCAAAGGGATTCCAATGTTTCAAGTTCCAAGGTTGGGGGCATAAGGCCAATGAATGTCCAAACCGACGCAATATGATCCTATGGGAAGGGAGATTGTATTACCTTGGTGATACGGGTGGGACAAGCTCCACAAGTACACGACCTTTCACACGAAGCCAAGCTCGGGAGTTACAAAAACTCCAAGCCTTGTTCATGCAAATGGCCGTGTGTGAGTTGGTCATTGAACCCCCAAAGGATCTAAATGTTTTAAGTGTGAAGTGGGACCTTGGAGTGTAATAAACTTACACTCCAAGGGGGCGGCAGAATTGGTGAAGGGCAAACTAGTCTTTTGGCGTCATTTTTACCTTGTAATATAAATAGAACACATTAGGGTTATTTTGAGTAGTTCTTCCATTAATATTTTGAATCACAAGACTTGTAATATTTTTAGGTTCTCTCTCTCTCTCTCAAAACAGCCCACAAGAAGAGAGACACTTGTGTTGCATTTTGGCTAGAAACAAGGATCTTGAGGTCATTGAGTTCCTCTTGGTCTAAGTAAGAACTTGGTGTTTATATTCATTAGTCTTAGGGTCCTTTCTTGATGTTAGGGTTCTTAGTCTCTTGAATATTATATGTCAAGTTAACTATCTTTTTATTAGCTTGTTGTTGTTGTGTTTGAGATCTTGAAGTCTAGTGAAGCCGTGTGGGGCTCTTTCGATTCACTAGCATTGTTGTTTAACTTGTTAATCTTGTGTTGGTTTGCTGATTTCGTGGCTGGTTGTTGCATATTGTGTGTTGTGGACTTGATCTTGTATCATTTGGTATCAGAGCAAGACCGGTTGTGTTCCAACACAACCCATCTTGGGCTTGTTCTCGGATTAAAAAAAAAAATAAAAAAAAATTCTGAAATCTGTCCATTGAAGACAAAACCGAGAATGTTGTTGTATGTTTAGATCTAGGTGTTATTTTGCTTATTTAGTGTGTTTCTAGTGTTGGTTTCTTTCTCACCAACACCAAAGTGTCTAGATCTAAAAGTTGAGCTTGAAAACTTGACCATTGTTGTGGTGACTTGAAGTGGCTGAAAGTTGTATATTGTTGATGACAAAAATTGGTGGTTGTGTGTTATGTGCTTGAAGAAGTTGATGAAGGTTGTTGAGGTGTTCATCTTTTAAACTTGTTCATCTTGTTCATCTTGTTGTGTTCAAGTTGCAACACAAGTCATACAGCTGTTGGTGAAAGACTTGCACCCATCTCTTCCAAGACTTGACAACCACTTTTCCTTAAAACACGGAACCTTGTTTTGTGGGATTAGCCTAGTCAAATCTTACCTTTTTGAGTTTGAAAGGTTGAAAGACTACAAGACTTTTACTTTCCCTCCAAAACACATTGTCATCTATAACAAGTTGTGTGAGTATTGAAAAATTTCAGATTTGAGATTAAAAAAAAAAAAAAAAAAGGGAACAAGGAAGAAGCAAAAACTTGTGGGACCACTTACATGCTGCCACGTCACTATAAGCTCAACTTTGGATATTATTCTAGTTGCTAATTGTTGATTCTTGGTTTCCTTTACTTGGTTCTAGAACTAATTAACAAACTAGTACATTCCTACTAGGTTGTCGATTAGTCCTTTGAATCCGTTTGTTCGTGTCAACGATTACTTGAGTGCCTTTTATCTTTTGAATACGTTGCTATTTTTGGTTCTAGTCCGACAAGAATTCTTTGAGTCTATTTTTGAGCTTACTCATACCTTAAAGGATTCACGGTTACTAGCCAATTTACAACACTTGTGGAACTCAAGCGTGTGGTGATCTAAAGAGTATAATACCTTGACAATGGAAGGGACCACGTCCCATAACGTGGATACTAATGCACTTGACTCTATGAGGGTCACTCTTGAGGCCGTTACCCGGACACTTGAGAGGTTGAATTCGGAATTTGGGGCCGTGAGAGGGGACTTGGCAGCAATCAAGGGAGAGGTGTCGACTATTAGTGGGAGGTTAGAACAAGTGGAGGGTCAAAGGAACTCTCGTCCTTCTACTCCTCCACATGTTTCTACCAATGGGCATGATAGGACTTCCTCCGCAACCATCACCCCCGAAACAGTCCACCAAATGCTAAATGCACCTCAAGCTGCCGCAAGCCAAACCACATTTTTACCTCCTAACCGTGGCCCCAATAGACCAACGCATTTCCAGAATTCCCAAGTCCCGCATGAGGGATTTGGACGTCAAATTCCACCACTAAATCCGAACCTTCCATTCCAAGCTCCATTAAACCAAAGAACACCACCTCCACAAAATCCAATACCCCCAAATCAAATTCCAAATATCCAAAACCGACCAGCCCACCTTGAGGAATATGGTAGGGAGAAGTATGAAGGGTACGGGGCCTTTGATGATACTTACATGAGGGAGGAGGAGGTGAGAGGGGGCAGAGGAGTTCAACGGAGATACCGTGGATATGAAGAAAGAGGAAACCGACACTATGAGAGGGATGTAGGCATCAACACCATCAAGTTGAGTCTACCTTTCTTTAAGGGTGAACGTGACCCCGAGGCATACTTAGCTTGGGAATCGGCTTGTGACAAAGTCTTCCAAGTTAATGATATCTCGGAAGAAAAGAAAGGAAGTTATGCTATAGCTCACTTTGAGGGTTATGCTAACACTTGGTGGGAGTACGTCAAGCGGTTTGGTGATGAACTAGTGGATGGGCAGCCACTACCTTGGTATCGGTTGAGGTACTTGATGAGACAACGATAACTTCCCGAGAGATATCGCCATGAGTTGCTTGGTAGATTGTATGGTTTGCGTCAAGGTAACAAGAGTGTGATGGCATATTTTGATGAGTTTCAACAACTCATGTTGAAACTTGATCATCGTGGGGAGCAAATCAGTCACGACATCATCCGGTTCAAGTGTGGGTTGAACAAAGAGATCTCCACTCATTTAACCCTTCACAAGTTTGAAACCGTTGACGGTATTTTCCAAGCGGCTCTTGAGATTGAAAGAGAACTTAAAGAGAGATCATCCTTCAAGGAAAGGGGACAAGCCCCCTCGGGTTGGCCCAAAAACAAGGACCATCCCGCCACTACGAGGCTGCCCGAGCCCAAAACAGTCCCCAAATTCCCTCGAAAACCGGAGGCTCACAAGTATCCTAACCCAAAGGGATTCCAATGTTTCAAGTGCCAAGGTTGGGGGCATAAGGCCAATGAATGTCCAAACCGGCGCAATGTGATCCTACGAGAAGGGAGAGTGTATTACCTTGGTGAGGAGGTGGGTCCCGAAAGGGGAGAAGATGAGGCCGAGCCTCAAGATGGAGAGGAAACCGATGATGGACCACACGATGATGATGGTGATGATGGTGAAGATGTTTACCCGCAAGAAGGGGAGTGTGTGGTTCCAAACTTTGTGGTTAGGCGCGTTATGATTAGTAAGGCAATAGATGACCCAAGCCAAAGGGAAAATCTATTCCATACTAAATGTCTTGTAAAGGGGAGTGTGTGTACCTTGGTGATCGATAGTGGTAGTTGTACAAATGTTGTAAGTCATGCTATGGTAAATTTCTTGAAGTTACCAACTACCCCGCACACTAGTCCTTACAAGTTACAATGGTTGAATGATTGTGGTGAGTTAAGGGTCGCAAGGCAATGTGTGATACGGTTTAAGGTGGGAAACTACCACGATGAAGTGCTTTGTGACGTGATACCAATGCAAGCATGTCACTTGTTGCTAGGTAGACCTTGGCAATATGATAGGTCTACTAAACACGATGGGAGGTCCAATCGGTATACACTTGAGAAGGATGGCCGAAAGGTTACTCTTCATCCGCTTTCGCCTTCCCAAGTAAATGAGTGGCATCAAAGGATGAGGGAGTTGAAGGAAAAGGGAAAGGAATCCGAAAAGGGAGAAAAGGGAGGGGATTCCGTAGGTGGGGCAGTGGGGTCATCCAAGGCTGCCCCAACGTCAAAAGGGCCGGAAAACATGGTGATGTTAGTTAGGAGGAAGGAACTCTTCGTGGATCATGATGAGGACACGCCTATGTTACTCTTGGCTCATTGTTTTAATACTAACCCCACTAATTCTTCCATTTCCCCTTTGATTTCTTGTGTGTTGCAGGATTATGAGGATGTATTTCCTAAGGAGCTTCCACAAGGATTGCCCCCGCTTCGGGGAATTGAGCACCAAATTGATTTTGTGCCGGGATCACAATTGCCAAACAAGCCGGCTTATAGGAGCAATCCTACGGACACCAAGGAATTGCAACGTCAAGTTGAGGAGCTCCTCAACAAAGGGTATGTCAAGGAGAGCATGAGCCCATGTGTTGTTCCGGTGCTATTGGTGCCCAAAAAAGACGGAACGTGGCGCATGTGTGTGGACTGCCGAGCCATCAACAAAATTATGGTAAAATATCGCCACCCTATCCCTCGGTTAGATGATATGCTAGATGAGTTGAATGGTTCATGTTTGTTTTCCAAGATTGATTTAAGGAGTGGCTATCACCAAATAAGAATGCAACCCGGTGATGAATGGAAAACCGCCTTCAAGACCAAGTTTGGTCTCTATGAATGGATGGTTATGCCATTCGGCCTAACAAATGCTCCAAGTACTTTTATGAGGCTAATGAATCATGTGATGAGGCCATTTATTGGAAAGTTTGTTGTTGTCTACTTTGATGATGTCTTGGTGTATAGTAAGTCTTTAGAAGAGCATGTGATGCATTTACAATGTGTGCTTGATGTCCTTAGAAAGGAAAAATTGTATGCAAATCTGGAAAAGTGCTCTTTTGGCGTTAATGAAGTTATTTTCTTGGGTTTTGTTGTTAGTTCAAGAGGGGTCGAAGTGGATGAATCCAAGATAAATGCTATCAAAAATTGGCCAACCCCACAAACCGTTGGAGAAGTAAGAAGCTTCCACGGGTTGGCTAGTTTTTATAGAAGTTTTGTCAAAGGATTTAGCACCATAGCAGCCCCCTTGACCGAGGTCATTCGGAAAGAACAACCCTTCAAGTGGGGTGTCGAGCAGGCTAAGGCATTTGAAGCCTTGAAAGCGATGCTCATCTCCGCACCCTTGTTACAATTGCCCAACTTTGATAAGACCTTCGAGGTCGAGTGCGATGCGAGTAAAGTAGGCATAGGGGCTGTTTTGATGCAAGAATTGAAACCCATTGCTTATTTTAGTGAAAAGTTCAAAGGAGCAACTCTAAACTACTCCACGTATGATTTAGAGTTGTATGCCTTGATTAGAGCCTTGGCCACTTGGCAACACTACTTATGGCCTAAGGAGTTCGTGATCCGAACGGACCATGAATCCTTAAAGCATCTTCGGGCCCAAGACAAGCTTAACAAATGGCATGCCAAATGGATTGAGTTCCTTGAGACCTTCCCTTATGTTATCCAATACAAAAGGGGTAAGGACAACGTTGTAGCCGATGCTTTTTCTAGAAAACATGTGCTTGTGTCCACTTTGTCAACAAAATTGATGGGTTTTGAGAGTTTAAAAGAGTTGTATCCCAAGGACCCTCAATTTGCTCCTATCTTTAGGGAATGCGAAGACTTGGGTAGGGACAAGTGGGAATCGGCTAGGGGTTCAAATCCCTATGCCAAGTTTGATGGTTACTTATTTAAAGGTAGACGATTGTGTGTGCCTTCTAGCTCTTGGAGAGAGTTGTTTGTGAGGGAAGCACACGATGGCGGTCTAATGGGTCATTTTGGGGTCGAAAAGACCCTCGGAATATTGGAGGAGCAATTCTATTGGCCCAAAATGCGCAAGGATGTGGCTAGGATTTGTGGCCAATGCGTAGAATGCAAGAGAGCCAAATCTCGGCTCCTCGCTCACGGGTTGTACACCCCGCTGCCCACTCCTCTACGTCCTTGGCTTGATATATCTATGGACTTTGTGTTGGGGCTGCCAAGGACTCGACGAGGTCGGGATAGTATTTTTGTTGTAGTCGACCGGTTTTCTAAAATGGCGCACTTTATTTCTTGCTCTAAGTGTGATGATGCCCCTAGCGTGGCCTCGTTATTTGTTGATAATGTTGTTAGATTGTATGGTGTCCCGAGGACCATTGTGAGTGATAGGGACTCTAAATTCCTAAGCCACTTTTGGAAGTCTATGTGGGGTAGGCTTGGTACCAAGTTGTTATTCTCTATATCTTGCCACCCACAAATCGATGGCCAAACGGAAGTAGTAAATAGGACTTTGGGTGCTATGCTACGTTCCATGGTTAAGGGAAAAATGACTTCTTGGGAAGAGCACTTGCCATTGATTGAGTTTGCCTATAACCGTGTCATACACTCAAGTACGGGAATGACTCCCTTTGAGTGTGTATACGGCCTCAACCCCCTCACCCCTTTGGATTTAACGCCTTTGCCTAGTGATCTCATGATTAGCTTAGATGGAAGCAAGCGGGCAGATTCTATGAAGAAGTTACATGAGAAGGTGCGGCTTCAACTTGAGAAGAAAAACCAAGACATGGCAAGGAGGGCAAACAAGGGAAGAAAGGAATTCATTCTTGAACCGGGAGATTGGGTGTGGGTGCATCTTCGGAAGGATCGGTTTCCATCTCAAAGAAAGTCCAAATTGATGCCTAGGGGTGACGGGCCTTTCCAAGTACTTGAGAAGATCAATGACAACGCCTACAAGATTGACCTTCCACCGGAATATCAAGTGCACCACACTTTCAACGTTTGTGATCTCTCTCTCGTGAATGCGGTGGACGATGACCAAATGCTGAATTTGAGGTCAAATTCCTCTCAAGATGGAGAGGATGATACGGGTGGGACAAGCTCCACAAGTACACGACCTTTCACACGATGCCAAGCTCGTGAGTTACAAAAACTCCAAGCCTTGTTCATGCAAATGGCCGTGTGTGAGTTGGTCATTGAACCCCCAAAGGATCTAAATGTTTTAAGTGTGAAGTGGGACCTTGGAGTGTAATAAACTTACACTCCAAGGGGGCGGCAGAATTGGTGAAGGGCAAACTAGTCTTTTGGCGTCATTTTTACCTTGTAATATAAATAGAACACATTAGGGTTATTTTGAGTAGTTCTTCCATTAATATTTTGAATCACAAGACTTGTAATATTTTTAGGTTCTCTCTCTCTCTCTCAAAACAGCCCACAAGAAGAGAGACACTTGTGTTGCATTTTGGCTAGAAACAAGGATCTTGAGGTCATTGAGTTCCTCTTGGTCTAAGTAAGAACTTGGTGTTTATATTCATTAGTCTTAGGGTCCTTTCTTGATGTTAGGGTTCTTAGTCTCTTGAATATTATATGTCAAGTTAACTATCTTTTTATTAGCTTGTTGTTGTTGTGTTTGAGATCTTGAAGTCTAGTGAAGCCGTGTGGGGCTCTTTCGATTCACTAGCATTGTTGTTTAACTTGTTAATCTTGTGTTGGTTGGCTGATTTCGTGGCTGGTTGTTGCATATTGTGTGTTGTGGACTTGATCTTGTATCACTTGGTGAGGAGGTGGACCCCGAAAAGGGAGAAGAAGAGGCCGAGCCTCAAGATGGAGAGGAAACCGATGATGGACCACATGATGATGATGGTGATGATGGTAAAGATGTTTATCCGCAAGAAGGGGAGTGTGTGGTTCCAAACTTTGTGGTTAGGCGCATCATGATTAGTAAGGCAATAGATGACCCAAGCCAAAGGGAAAATCTATTCCATACTAAATGTCTTGTAAATAGGAGTGTGTGTACCTTGGTGATTGATAGTGGTAGTTGTACAAATGTTGTATGTAATGCTATGGTAAATTTCTTGAAGTTACCAACTACCCCGCACACTAGTCCTTACAAGTTACAATGGTTGAATGATTGTGGTGAATTAAGGGTCGCAAGGCAATGTGTGATACAGTTTAAGGTGGGAAACTACCACGACTTGCTTTGTGATGTGATACCAATGCAAGCATGTCACTTGTTGCTAGGTAGACCTTGGCAATATGATAGGTGATACAAGATCGAGTCCACAATATGAAGATTTCAGCAACAACAACAAGAAGACCCAAGAAACACAAGATTAACAAGTTAAACAACCATGCTAGTGAATCGAAAGAGCCCCACACGGCTTCACTAGACTTCAAGATCTCAAACACAACAACAACAAGATAATAAAAAGATAGTTAACTTGACATATAATATTCAAGAGACTAAGAACCCTAACATCAAGAAAGGACCCTAAGACTAATGAATATAAACACCAAGTTCTTACTTAGACCAAGAGGAACTCAATGACCTCAAGATCCTTGTTTCTAGCCAAAATACAACACAAGTGTCTCTCTTCTTGTGGGCTATTTTGAGAGAGAGAGAGAACCTAAAAATATTACAAGTCTTGTAATTCAAAATATAAAATGGAAGAACTACTCAAACAACCCTAATATGTTCTATTTATATTACAAGGCAAAATGAATCAAAATGACTAGCTTGCCCTTGTCTAGGCTGTCGCCCCTTGGAGTGTAAGTTTATTACACTTCAAGGTCCCACTTCACACTTAAAAACATTTAGATCCTTTGGAGGCTCAATGACCAACTACACACGGCCCTTTGCATGAACAAGGCTTGGAGTTTTTGTAATTCCCGAGCTTGGCTTCGTGTGAAAGGTCGTGTACTTGTGGAGCTTGTCCCACCCGTATCAATAGGTCTACCAAACACGATGGGAGGTCCAATCGATATACACTTGAGAAGGATGGCTGAAAGGTTACACTTCATCCTCTTTCGCCTTCCCATGTAAATGAGTGGCATCAAAGGATGAGAGAATTGAAGGAAAAGGGAAAGGAATCCGAAAAGGGAGAAAAGGGAGGGAATTCCGTAGGTGGGGCAGTGGGGGCATCCAAGGCTGCCTCAACATCAAAAGGGATTGGAAACATTGTGATGTTGGTTAGGAAGAAGGAACTCTTCGTGTATCATGATGAGGACACGCCTATGTTACTTTTGGCTCATTGTTTTAATATACTAACCCGCTAATTCTTCCATTTCCCCTTTGATTTCTTGTGTGTTGCAGGATTATAAAGATGTATTTCCTAAAGAACTTCAGCAAGGATTGCCCCCACTTCGGGGAATTGAGCACCAAATTGACTTTGTGTCGGGATCACAATTGCCAAACAAGCCGGCTTATAGGAGCAACCCTATGGACACCAAGGAATTGCAACGTCAAGTTGAGGAGCTCCTCAACAAAGGGTATGTCAAGGAGATCATGAGTCCGTGCGCGGTTTCGGTGCTATTAGTGCCCAAAAAGGACGGAACGTGGCGCATGTGTGTGGACTGCCGAGCCATCAACAAAATTATGGTAAAATATCGCCACCCTATTCCTCGGTTAGATGACATGCTAGATGGGTTGAATGGTTTATGTTTGTTTTCCAAGATTGATTTAAGAAGTGGCTATCACCAAATAAGAATGCAACCCGGTGATGAATGGAAAGCCGCCTTCAAGACCAAGTTTGGTCTCTATGAATGGATGGTTATGCCCTTCGGCCTAACAAATTCTCCAAGTACTTTTATGAGGCTAATGAATCATGTGATGAGGCCATTTATTGGAAAATTTGTTGTTGTCTACTTTGATGATGTCTTGGTGTATAGCAAGTCTTTAGAAAAGCATGTGATGCATTTACAATTTGTGCTTGATGTCCTTAGAAAGGAAAAATTGTATGCAAATCTGGAAAAGTGCTCCTTTGGTGTTAATGAAGTTGTTTTTTTGGGTTTTGTTGTTAGTTCAAGAGGGGTCGAAGTGGATGAATCCAAGATAAATGCTATCAAAAATTGGCCAACCCGATAAACCGTTGGAGAAGTAAGAAGCTTCCACGGGTTGGCTCATTTTTATAGAAGTTTTGTCAAAGGATTTAGCACCATAGCCGCCCCCTTGACCGAGGTCATTCAGAAAGAACAACCCTTCAAGTGGGGTGACGAGCAAGCTAAGGCCTTTGAAGCCTTGAAAGCTATGCTCATCTCCGCACCCTTGTTACAATTGCCCAACTTTGATAAGACCTTCGAAGTCGAGTGAGATGCGAGTAAAGTAAGCATAGGGGCTATTTTGATGCAAGATTTAAAACCCATTGCTTATTTTAGTGAAAAGCTCAAAGGAGCAACTCTAAACTACTCCACGTATGATTTAGAGTTGTATGCCTTGATTAGAGCCTTGGCCACTTGGCAACACTACTTATGGCCTAAGGAGTTCGTGATTCGAACGGACCATGAATCCTTAAAGCATCTTCGGGCCCAAGACAAGCTTAACAAACGGCATGCCAAATGGATTGAGTTTCTTGAGACCTTCCCTTATGTTATCCAATACCAAAAGGGTAAGGACAACGTAGTAGCCAATGCTTTGTCTAGAAAACATGCTCTTGTGTCCACTTTGTCAACAAAATTAATGGGTTTTGAGAGTTTAAGAGAGTTATATCCCAAGGACCCTCACTTTGCTCCTATCTTTAGGGAATGCGAAGACTTGGGTGGGGACAAGTGGGAGTCGGCTATGGGTTCAAATCCCTATGCCATGTTTGATGGTTTCTTATTTAAAGGTAGACGATTGTGTGTGCCCTCTAGCTCTTGGAGAGAGTTGTTTGTGAGGAAAGCACACGATGGCGGTCTAATGGGTCATTTTGGGGTCGAAAAGACCTTCGAAATATTGGAGGAGCAATTCTATTGGTCCAAAATGCGCAAGGATGTGACTAGGATTTGTAGCCAATGTGTAGAATGCAAGAGAGCCAAATCTAGGCTCCTACCTCACGGGTTGTACACCCCGCTGCCCACTCCTCTACGTCCTTGGCTTTATATATCTATGGATTTTGTGTTGGGGCTGCCAAGGACTCGACGAGGCCGGGATAATATTTTTGTTGTAGTCGATCGGTTTTCTAAAATGGTGCACTTTATTCCTTGCTCTAAATGTGATGACGCACCTAACGTGGCCTCTTTGTTTGTTGATAATGTTGTTAAATTGCATGGTGTTCCGAGGACCATCGTGAGTGATAGGGACTCTAAGTTCCTAAGCCACTTTTGGAAGTCCATGTGGGGTAGGCTTGGTACCAAGTTGTTGTTCTCTACGTCCTACCACCTACAAAATGATGGCCAAACGGAGGTAGTAAATAGAACTTTGGGTGCTATGGTACGTTCCATGGTTAAGGGAAAAATGACTTCTTGGGAAGAGCACTTACCATTTATTGAATTTGCCTATAACCGTGTCATACACTCAAGTACGGGAATGACTACCTTTGAGTGTGTATACGACCTCAACCCCCTTACCCCTTTGGATTTAACGCCTTTGCCAAGTGATCTCATGATTAGCTTAGATGGAAGCAAGCGGGAAGATGCTATGAAGAAGTTACATGAGAAGGTGCGGCTTCAACTTGAGAAGAAAAACCAAGACATGGCAAGGAGGGCCAACAAGGGAAGAAAGAAATTCATTCTTGAACCGAGAGATTGGGTGTGGGTGCATCTTCGGAAGGATCGGTTTCCATCTCAAAGAAAGTCCAAATTGATGCCTAGGGGTGATGGTCCCTTCCAAGTACTTGAGAGAGTCAATGACAACGCCTACAAGATTGACCTTCCACCGGAATATCAAGTGCACAACACTTTCAATGTTTGTGATCTCTCTCTCGTGGGTGCGGTTGACGATGACCAAATGCTGAATTTGAGGTCAAATTCCTCTCAAGATGGAGAGGATGATAAGGGTGGGACAAGCTCCACAAGTACACGACCTTTCACACGAAGCCAAGCTAGGGAATTACAAAAACTCCAAGCCTTGTTCATGCAAATGGCCGTGTGTGAGTTGGTGATTGAGCCTCCTAAGGATCTAAATATTTTTAAGTGTGAAGAAGGACCTTGAAGTGTAATAAACTTACACTCTGATACAAGACAAATGGCCATCATAACTTTTGATGTCATCAATCGTGGCCAACAGGTGGAGAATCTGATTTGCTTGGAGGCTTGCCTTGATGACTACCCGAGGCTCCAAAGGATTGCAAGGGTTGAAGTGTGAAGAAGGAGTCCTTACACTCCATGACCACCCTTTATTAAGGGTGTTTTGGTCTTTTTGTACCTTTTCTTTACACTCCATAGGAGCCCCTTTTCATTAAGGGTAGTTTGGTCATTTGATGTAATAGTTATAAATAGACTTCATTAGTCTTATTTTCTAGTTAGTTGATTATTGGTATTTGAAAGACTTCTTCTCTCTTTGAGAGTGTAGTGTAGGGCTTGGAAAGCCAAGTAGTGTAGGGCTTGGAAAGCCAAGTAGTCTAGGGCTTGGAAAGGCCATTATTGATCCTTGTTTAGACACGGTGGTTGTAAGGCGGAGTTGATTCTCTTAGCGGTCACCGTAAGAGTTTGGTGTTGTTATTGCGGGTCTTAGGGTTCTTATCGTTTGATACACAATTTGGTTCCTATTTCTTGTAATCTCGTATGTCAAGCTATCTATCTTACTCTATTATCTTGTTGTTGTTGTGTTTGTGATCTTGAAGTCTAGTGAAGCCGTGTGGGGCTCTTTCGATTCACTAGCATTTGTTGTTCAACTTGCTGATTTTTGAGTTATTTTGTTCCTCTTGTTGCTGATTTCGTGGGAACTTTGTGTTGTGGGATTGATATTGTATCATTTGGTATCAAAGCAAGATTGGTTGTATTCCAACACTACCCATTTTGGGCTTGCTCTCGGTCAACAAAAAAAAAAAAAAGAAAGGAGAAAATCTGTCCATTGTTGTCTTGGCCGAGAATGTTGTTATGTGTTTAGATCTAGGTGTTATTTTACTTGTTTAGTGTGTTTCTAGTGTTCGTTTCTTTCTCACCAACACTAAAGTGTCTAGATCTAAAAGTTGAGCTTAAAATATTGACCATTGTTGTGGTGACTTGAAAGGTGGACCGTAGGTTGTATGTTGTTGATGACAATTGGTGGTTTTGTGTTATGTGCTTGAAGAAGTTGATGTTGTGTTCTTGAAGGTTGTTGTGGTGTTCATCTTGTTCTTCATCTATTCTTACAACTTAAGACAACAAAAGTATAAAATAGATCCAAAAGGTTGTAAGACAAAAGTTATAAAGTTGTTGATAAGAAGACTTGCACACATCACTTTCTAGACTTGACAACCACTTTTCCTTAAAACACGGAACCTTATTTTGTGGGATTAGTATAGTCAAATCTTACCTTTTGAGATTGAAAAGTTGAAAAAGAGTGCAAGACTTTACCTTCCCTCCAAAACCATTGTCATCCATAACAAGTTATGTGAGTATTGAAAATTTCAGATTTGAGACAAAAAAAAAAAAAAAACATCAACCAACCAAAGGCTGCCACGTCACCACCAAGGACTGCCATGTCATCACTTCACCAAAATAGCTTAAGCTCAAATTTCAGATTCTAAGTTTCATTTCCTTGTTTCTTTAGTTTCATTTCTTGATTCTAGTACTAATTAACAACTAGTAATCACCTACTAGATTGTGAGTTGGTTTTTGAATCCGTTTTCTTCGTGTTTTCGTTCTTTGTGTGCTTTTCTCATTTTGATTCGTTGAACTTCTTTTATTCAAGTTCATAAGTAGATTTTTTGTTTTGTGTCTTGAGTCGATCAAACAATAATCTATTTCGTTCGCTAAGTAGTGATTGACACCTTATTAACTACCGGAATATAAGCAACTTTCAATATTCGCCGCTCCAATTGTGAGAATCACAAAGGTGAGTGTATACGAGTGTTGGTGAGGTGCTTTTACTACTAATCTTTTTTGTTCATTTTATAGGTACAAGGTGATATAAGGGGAACATATCTTGGTAGCCTCGTATTATTGTGACTACAACATGGGAGACTATGATTGTAGTGAGGGATTTTATGGCTACGATGATGTTGTGGATTATGGGGGCTATGAATATAGCCATGATCAAGACATGGGCAGATTTGAGGGTTATGGTTTTGAGGGAGAAAATGAGGTGAATGAAGTGTCTAGTTCTTATGGTGAATATGGAGATGATGTAGGGCCTTATGATAGTTCTTATGATGAAGTTGGGGCATATGAGGAGTCTTACACTTCCCATTTCGAACTTAGAATTGGTGTAAGGTATAACCCCTTCCTTCGCAAAGCTTATGAGAGCCATGGTGAGAGAGCACGTGTGGAGAATGAAGATTCATATTCTTAATCTTGTAGTACATCTTATCAAGGTCGAAGCAGTGTGAATGGGTATACTAGCTATAGTGTAGGTTGTCCCATGAGAAGAAGAGAGAGTACATCTCCAAGGCTGAGGGGTACTCATGTGCCCTTGGGTAGTCCTAAACTCTACAATGTTGATCCTAGGAGAAGTGTTCACTCCGGAAAGGTAAGCATTTATGAGGTACCGAGCTGCCTCCTTGTGCTAGATGATTGGCGCCATAAGAACTACATCATGCCACCGATGGTTGACTATTTAGGGTTGTTTCGAGAATCTTTACTTGTTCCATATTACTTGGACGGGTATAAGGTTACCGAGAGAGTGAGGATTGTCTTCACCAAATTTGAATACTATGAGGAGGTGTGGTGCGATATCTTCCCCTTGACACCAGGTCATGTATGCTTGGGTGCCGATTGGTTTGCCTAACATAGAGTTCCAAATGTGCTAAATTGGACTAAGGTTATAGTGGACCATTGGGTAAATTATCTCTTTACCTCAATTATTCCCAAACTGCAAGGAGATGTGATTACTTACTCCAAGCCGAATGATTATGAGAGACAAAAGATTAAGAGGAGTAAGGGTGTGAAAGGTGGTAATCCGAGAGGGGAAAAAGGAGAGGTTGTGTGGAGTGAAGTGAGGGGGTTGCCACCAAATCATGCTAACTATGTTTGTCCTTTTCTTTCTAAGGACATTTGTGTAGGTACCAACATGGCAAGCGGAGAAGCACAAGGCCAAAGAGAAGTTGCTGCCGAAGCATGTGGGAAACCTTCACACCACGGCAAAGAAGAATTTACTCAAGAACTTCAAGGTAAAATCGCTTACTCTTACACTTTGGTGCATGTGAATGATAATTATGTGGCTAGTAGCCCATTAAGTGTGAGTAGTAGCTTACCTATTTGTGAGTCTATTGATTCTTTGCCTCTTGTTGATGATGTACTTGTTGTGAGTGTGGATACACTAGTTGATCCTATTGATGATAGAATTGACTCTTCTTGTAAGATCAATTTATGTCCACCTAGTGTTGAAGCCAATGTGTTGAATGATGGTACATCATCTTGTGGGAATTGTGTTGATCAAATAAATAGGAGTGATTCCTTTAGTATGATATCTAGTAAATGTTCTACTCTCGGTTTTGCTCATAGGGATAATCATATGCTTGAAACATCTTTGATACTTGATAATGATCTTTTAGAGAATGGATTTGCATGTTCTATATCCTCTTCATGGATAGATCCTTCTCTCCTTAAGTACAATATCTTGTTTGAAGATGATGAGTTCACTCCTAAATATCCTAGTGATGAGAATGACGTTGAAGGTATAACTTGTCTTGAAAGCTATAGCCTATATGCCAACCCACTATGGTGTAAAAACATTCCTCCTAAAGATGGAAATCTCTTCTTGGGAGATGAGAGTACTCTTAAGGGAAGGGAATGTGATACAAGATCAAACCCACAACACAAGATTTCAGCAACAACAACAAGATGAACACTTTCACAAGAACAACAAATTGAACAACAAGTGCTAGTGAATCGAAAGAGCCCCACACGGCTTCACTAGACTTCAAGATCTCAAACACAACAACAACAAGATAATAAAAAGATAGTTAACTTGACATATAATATTCAAGATACTAAGAACCCTAACATCAAGAACGGACCCTAAGACTAATGAATATAAACACCAAGTTCTTACTTAGACCAAGAGGAACTCAATGACCTCAAGATCCTTTTTTCTAGCCAAGATACAACACAAGTGTAGCTCCACTTGTGAGTTTCGGTTTTGGAGATTCTCCAATGGAGAGAGATAAGTCCTTAGTGTTACAAGAGTTTTGTCTTCAAAAATATAATGAGAGAACTAGGGCTAATAACACTAAGATGGTCTATTTATATTACATCCAAAATGAAAGATAAAATGACAAGTTTATCCCTTGAGGCAGCCGGCCTTGGAGTGTTCCATGTGGCCTTTGTGACTTACACTTTCAAGGTCCCTCTTCACACTTTAAAACATTTAGATCCTTAGGTGGTTCAATCACCAACTCACACACGGCCATTTGCATGAACAAGGCTTGGAGTTTTTGTAATTCCCGAGCTTGGCTTCGTGTGAATAGTCAGGTACTTGTTGGACAGCTTGTCCCACCCGTATCATCCTCTCCATCTTGAGAGGAATTTGGCCTCAAATTCAGCACTTGGTCATCTTCAACCGCCTCCACGAGAGAAAGATCACAAATGTTGAAAGTGTTGTGCAATTGATATTCCGATGGAAGGTCAATCTTGTAGGCGTTGTCATTGATTCTCTCAAGTACTTGGAAGGGACCATCACCCCTAGGCATCAATTTGGACTTTCTTTGGGATGGAAACCAATCCTTCCAAAGATGCACCCACACCCAATCTCCCGGTTCAAGAATGAATTTCTTTCTTCCCTTGTTGGCCCTCCTTGCCATGTCTTGGTTTTTCTTCTCAAGTTGAAGCCGCACCTTCTCATGTAACTTCTTCATAGAATCTGCCCGCTTGCTTCCATCTAAGCTAATCATGAGATCACTTGGCAAAGGCGTTAAATCCAAAGGGGTGAGGGGGTTGAGGCCATATACACACTCAAAGGGAGTCATTCCCGTACTTGAGTGTATGACACGGTTATAGGCAAACTCAATCGATGGTAAGTGCTCTTCCCAAGAAGTCATTTTTCCCTTAACTATGGAACATAGCATAGCACCCAAAGTCCTATTTACTACTTCCGTTTGGCCATCGGTTTGTGGGTGGCAGGACGTAGAGAACAATAACTTGGTACCAAGCCTACTCCACATGGACTTCCAAAAGTGGCTTAGGAACTTAGAGTCCCTATCACTCACAATGGTCCTCGGGACACCATGAAATCTAACAACATTATCAACAAATAACGAGGCCACGCTAGGGGCATCATCACATTTAGAGCAAGGAATAAAGTGCGCCATTTTAGAAAATCAGTCGACTACAACAAAAATACTATCCCGGCCTCGTCGAGTCCTTGGCAGCCCTAACACAAAGTCCATAGATATATCAAGCCAAGGACGTAGAGGAGTGAGCAGCGGGGTGTACAACCCATGAGGTAGAAGCCGAGATTTGGCTCTCTTGCATTCTACACATTGGCCGCAAATCCTAGTCACATCCTTACGCATTTTGGGTCAATAGAATTGCTCCTCCAATATTCCGAGGGTCTTTTCAACCCCAAAATGACCCATTAGACCGCCATCATATGCTTCCCTCACAAACAATTCTCTCCAAGAGCTAGAGGGTACACACAATCGTCTACCTTTTAAATAAGTAACCATCAAACTTGGCATAGGGAATTGAACCCCTAGCCTAATACCACTTTTCCCTACCCAATTCTTCGCATTCCCTAAAGATAGGAGCAAAGTGAGGGTCCTTGGGATACAATTCTCTTAAACTCTCAAAACCCATCAATTTTGATGACAAGGTTGACACAAGGACATGTTTTCTAGACAAAGCATCGGCCACTACATTGTCCTTACCCTTTTTGTATTTCATAACATAAGGGAAGGTCTCAAGAAACTCAATCCATTTGGCATGCCGTTTGTTAAGCTTGTCTTGGGCCCAAATATGCTTTAAGGATTCATGGTCCGTTCGGATCACGAACTCCTTAGGCCATAAGTAATGTTGCCAAGTGGCCAAGGCTCTAATCAAGGCATACAACTCTAAATCATACGTGGAGTAGTTTAGAGTTGCTCCTTTGAGCTTTTCGCTAAAGTAAGCAATGGGTTTCAAATCTTGCATCAAAACAGCCCCTATGCCTACTTTAATCGCATCACACTCGACTTCGAAGGTCTTATCAAAGTTGGGCAATTGTAACAAAGGTACGGAGATGAGCATAGCTTTCAAGGATTCAAATGCCTTAGCTTGCTCGACACCCCACTTGAAGGGTTGTTCTTTCCGAATGACCTCGGTCAAGGGGGAGGCTATGGTGCTAAATCCTTTGACAAACCTTCTATAAAAACTAGCCAACCCGTGGAAGCTTCTTACTTCTCCAACGGTTTGTCGGGTTGGCCAATTTTTGATAGCATTTATCTTGGATTCATCCACTTCGACCCCTCTTGAACTAACAACAAAACCCAAGAAAACAACTTCATTAACGCCAAAAGAGTACTTTTCCAGATTTGCATACAACTTTTCCTTTCTAAGGACATCAAGCACACATTGTAAATGCATCACATGCTCTTCTAAAGACTTACTATACACCAAGACATCATCAAAATAGACAACAACAAACTTTCCAATAAATGGCCTCATCACATGATTCATTAGCCTCATAAAAGTACTTGGAGAATTTGTTAGGCCGAATGGCATAACCATCCATTCATAGAGACCAAACTTGGTCTTGAAGGCAGTTTTCCATTCATCACCGGGTTGCATTCTTATTTGGTGATAGCCACTCCTTAAATCAATCTTGGAAAACAAACATGAACCATTCAACTCATCTAGCATGTCATCTAACCGAGGAATAGGGTGGCGATATTTTATCGTAATTTTATTGATGGATCGGCAGTCCACACACATGCACCACGTTCCGTCCTTTTTTGGCACTAATAGCACCGGAACAGCACACAGACTCATGCTCTCCTTCACATACCCTTTGTTGAGGAGTTCCTCAACTTAACGTTGCAACTCCTTGTTGTCCGTAGGATTGCTCCTATAAGCCGGCTTGTTTGGCAATTGTGATCCTGGCACAAAGTCAATTTGGTGCTCAATTCCCCGAGCAGGGGCAATCCTTGCGGAAGTTCCTTAGGAAATACGTCCTCATAATCCTGCAACACACAAGAAATCAAAGGGGAAATGGAAGAATTAGTGGGGTTAGTATTAAAACAATGAGCCAAGAGTAACATAGGCGTGTCCTCATCATTATCCACGAAGAGTTCCTTCTTCCTAACCAACATCACCATGTTTTTTGTCCCTTTTGCCGTTGAGGCAGCCTTGGATGCCCCTACTGCCCCACCTACGGAACTCCCTCCCTTTTCTCCTTTTTCGAATTCCTTTCCCTTTTCCTTCAATTCCCTCATCCTTTGATGCCACTCATTTACTTGGGAAGGCGAAAGAGGATGAAGAGTAACCTTTCGGCCATCCTTCTCAAGTGTATATCGATTGGACCTCCCATCGTGTTTAGTAGACCTATCATATTGCCAAGGTCTACCTAGTAACAAGTGACATGCTTGCATTGGTATCACGTCACAAAGCACTTCATCGTGGTAGTTTCCCACCTTAAACCGTATCACACATTGCCTTGCGACCCTTAATTCACCACAATCATTCAACCATTGTAACTTGTAAGGACTAGTGTGCGGGTTAGTTGGTAACTTCAAGAAATTTACCATAGCATTACTGTAACATTTGTACAACTACCACTATCGATCACCAAGGTACACACACTCCCCTTTACAAGACATTTAGTATGGAATAGATTTTCCCTTTGGCTTGGGTCATCTATTGCCTTACTAATCATGACGCGCCTAACCACAAAGTTTGGAACCACACACTCCCCTTTTGGGGGATAAACATCTTCACCATCATCACCATCATCATCATGTGGTCCATCATCGGTTTACTCTCCATCTTGAGGCTGGCCTCATCTTCTCCCCTTTCGGGACCCACCTCCTCACCAAGGTAATACACTCTGCCTTCCCGTAGGATCACATTACGTCGGTTTGGACATTCATTGGCCTTATGCCCCCAACCTTGGCACTTGAAACATTGGAATCCCTTTGGGTTAGGATATTTGTGAGCCTCCGGTTTTGGAGGAATTTTGGGGACTATTTTGGGCTCGGGCAGCCTTGTAGTGGTGGGTTGGTCCTTGTTTTTGGGCCAGCCCGAGGGGGCTTGTCCCCTTGCCTTGAAAGATGATCTCTCTTTAAGTTCCCTTTCAATCTCAAGAGCCGCTTGGAAAATACCGTCAACGGTTTCAAACTTGTGAAGGGTTAAATGAGTGGAGATCTCTTTGTTCAACCCACACTTGAACCGGATGATGTCGTGACTAATTTGTTCCCCACGATGATCAAGTTTCAACATGAGTTGTTGAAACTCATCAAAATATGCCATCACACTCTTGTTACCTTGACGCAAGCCATACAATCTAGCAATCAACTCATGGCGATATCTCTCGGGAAGGTATCGTTGCCTCATCAAGTACCTCAACCGATACCAAGGTGGTGGCTGCCCATCAATTAGTTCATTACCAAACCGCTTGACATACTCCCACCAAGTTAAAGCATAACCCTCGAAATGAGCTATAGCATAGCAACCCTTCTTTTCTTCCGAGATATCATTAACTTGAAAAACTTTGTCACAAGCCGATTCCCAAGCTAAGTAGGCCTCGGGGTCACTTTCACCTTTAAAGATGGGTAGGTTCAACTTGATGGTGTTGATGCCTACATCTCTCTCTTGGTGTCGGTTTACCCTATCTCCATACCCTCGGTATCTCCTTGGATCTCCACGACCCCCTCTTATATCCTCCTCCCTCATGTAAGCATCATCAAAGGCTCCATACCCTTCATACTCCTCCCTACCGTATCCATCAAAGGGGGCTGGCCGGTTTTGGGCGTTTTGGGCTTGATTTGGAGGAAGTGGATTTTGTGGCCTTTGGTTTAATAGAGCTTGGAATGGAGGGTTCAGATTTTGTGGGGGTACTTGACGTCCAAATCGCTCTTGTGGAACTTGGGGAGTTTGGAAATGTATTGGTCTAGTGGGGTCACAGTTTGGAGGGAAAAGAGAGGTTCGGCTTGAGGCATTTAATGGAGCTTGAGGTACATTTAGCATTTGGTGGAAGTGTCGGGGGTGATGGTTGCGGAGGAAGTTCTATCATGCCCATTGGTAGATACATGTAAAGGAGTAGAAGGACGAGAGTTCCTTTGGCTCTCCACTTGTTCTAATCTCCCACTAATAGTTGACACTTCTCCCTTTATTGCTGCCAAATCCCCTCTCACGGCCCCAAATTCCGAATTCAACCTTTCAAGTGTCCGGGTAACGGCCTCAAGAGTGACCCTCATAGAGTCAAGTGCATTAGTATCCACGTTATGGGACGTGGTACCTTCCATTGTCAAGGTATTATACTCTTTAGATCACCACACGTTTGAGTTCCACAAGTGTTGTAAATTGGCTAGTAACCGTGAATCCTTTAAGGTATGAGTAAGCTCTTATCCGGAGTGGATTCTTGTTTGAATACTCAAAGAATTCTTTTCGGACTAGAACCAAAAACAGCAACGTATTCAAAAGATAAAAGGCACTCAAGTAATCGTTGACACGAACAAACGGATTCAAAGGACTAATCGACAACCTAGTAGGAATGTACTAGTTTGTTAATTAGTTCTAGAACCAAGTAAGGGAAACCAAGAATCAACAATTAGCAACTAGAAGAATATCCAAAGTTGAGCTTATAGTGACGTGGCAGCATGTAAGTGGTCCCCACATATTTTTGCTTCTTTCTTTTTTTTTTTTTTGGTCTCAAATTTGAAATTTTCAATACTCACACAACTTGTTATAGATGACAATGTGTTTTGGAGGGAAAGTAAAAGTCTTGTAGTCTTTCAACCTTTCAAACTCAAAAAGGTAAGATTTGACTAGGCTGATCCCACAAAACAAGGTTCCGTGTTTTAAGAAAAAGTGGTTGTCAAGTCTTGGAAGAGATGTGTGCAAGTCTTCTTTCACCAACAACTTTATGACTTTTGTCTTACAACATGAACTCAACTTTCAACAAGATGAACAAGTTTATAAGATGAACATCTCAACAATCTCAACACCTTCATGAACACAATATCAACTTCTTCAAGCACATCACACAAAAACCACCAATTGTCATCAACAACACACAACCTACGGCCCACCTTTCAAGTTACCACAACAATGGTCAATAGTTTAAGCTCAACTTTTAGATCTAGACACTTTAGTGTTGGTGAGAAAGAAACCAACACTAGAAACACACTAAACAAGTAAAACAACACCTAGATCTATACACACAACAATATTCTCGGCCAAAGGCAACAATGGACAGATTTCTCGTTTTTTTTTTTTTTTTTGGCCGAGAGCAAGCCCAAGATGGGTAGTGTTGGAACACCACCGGTCTTGCTTTGATACCAAATGATACAAGATCAAACCCACAACACAAGATTTCAGCAACAACAACAAGATGAACACTTTCACAAGAACAACAAGTTGAACAACAAGTGCTAGTGAATCGAAAGAGCCCCACACGGCTTCACTAGACTTCAAGATCTCAAACACAACAACAACAAGATAATAAAAAGATAGTTAACTTGACATATAATATTCAAGAGACTAAGAACCCTAACATCAAGAAAGGACCCTAAGACTAATGAATATAAACACCAAGTTCTTACTTAGACCAAGAGGAACTCAATGATCTCAAGATTCTTGTTTCTAGCCAAGATACAACACAAGTGTAGCTCCACTTGTGAGTTTCGATTTTGGAGCTTCTCCAATGGAGAGAGATAAGTCCTTAGTGTTACAAGAGTTTTGTCTTCAAAAATATAATGAGAGAACTAGGGCTAATAACACTAAGATGGTCTATTTATATTACATCCAAAATGAAAGATAAAATGACAAGTTTATCCCTTGGGGCAGCCGGCCTTGGAGTGTTCCATGTGGCCTTTGTGACTTATACTTTCAAGGTCCCTCTTCACACTTTAAAACATTTAGATCCTTAGGTGGTTCAATCACCAACTCACACACGACCATTTGCATGAACAAGGCTTGGAGTTTTTATAATTCCCGAGCTTGGCTTCGTGTGAATGGTCGGGTACTTGTTGGACAGCTTGTCCCACCCGTATCAGAATGTGAGGTCTTGGAACGGAATGATCAATTGGGTGATGATAATTTTGATTTGCTTGAGTTCTTAAGAAACCCAATAAGTGATTTTTCCTTGAAAATTGATTTTGGTTGTGATCCTTTGTATGACACCCCACCCATGTTTGATGACTATAAGGATGAGTTGCTTGCTCGTAAAGACTTAAGTAATAATTCCTTGGACTTTAGTGGTGGTATGTGTCTACTTGAGGGTACTTCCATAGAAAGGGAAGGTGTCCATTATTTGAAAATTACTTCTTCTACTATGTGTGACCTTATTGTTGAGAGTACTCATGGTGATGATGTTGAAACTGGTAGTGAGTACCCACATGAGGACACCTTAGTTGAACTTGACTTGAGTGATACCATTCTCCACTCTCTATTTTCTTTTGATGATATGTATGCGATTGTAGAGAGTATATCTTGTAGTTTGGGTGAAGCCTATGGGGAAAGGGAGTATTGTCTAGACCCGTGTCTATGGCTACTCTTTCTATTTGACCCCGGTGCCAAATATAAAAATGGTTATGTTGGCGCACCCAACTTGTTGCTTGGTCTACATGACAAGCAAAGTGTCATTCTTGAAAACCCGAGAGCAAAAGTGTCATTGTTTCCTTGGGGTAATGTTTCTAAATGTGCATCCTTGCTTGACACAATTGTGTTTAAATTACAAGAATCTCAACTTGTGGATGCCAAGTTCTCTATTTGCTTGAAGGAACGAATGTGGATGTGCTTAAATGCTTTGTCTTCACCCGTGTATGCCTTTATACTTGATTCTCTCCTATACTACCTCTTTGCCTATGATGACATCCATGCTAGTTTTGGATTTGTTTTATGTAGAGGTAGGAAATTTGTTTGTTTGTCCACTTGTATGAATGATAATGCTATATGGATCTTGTGGACATTAGAACCAATTGAGGCTCCACCCTTGGTGTGGTCTCTTGAAGAGATAAAGAAGCAATTGTGTCTTATGGCTCCTAAGATGAAGGTAGTTTTACCTTGTGGATTGTTTGATGCCATTAGGACCTTTGTAGTTTTCTTATCTCTTGGTGATTTAAGTAGCCAAATCCTTTGTGCATATTTTAATAAGTTTTTAATATTTAATTCAAAGGATCCTTGGTTATATTGCAAGTATAAGCAACCTTGGCATGTTGAGATAATTTATTGTGCTAACCTAACCCTCATGCCATGAGGAGTTTGTATTCGTTTGTCCTTCTTTGTTTTTGCAAGGTTTGGATTCGAGGTCGAATTCTTTTCAAGAAGGGGAAGATGATACAAGACAAATGGCCATCATAACTTTTGATGCCATCAATCATGGCCAACACGTGGAGAATCTGATTTTGAATACCTTGAAGACCTAGAGTATGCATGGGGAAGTCATTTTGGACACTTAATAAAGCAATTTCGTAGGTGGAAGGTTGCTTGGAGGCTTGCCTTGATGACTACCCGAGGCTCCAAAGGATTGCAAGGGTTGAAGTGTGAAGAAGGAGTCCTTACACTCCATGACCACCCCTTATTAAGGGTGTTTTGGTCTTTTTGTGCCTTTTCTTTACACTCCATAGGAGCCCCTTTTCATTAAGGGTAGTTTGGTTATTTGATGTAATAATTATAAATAGACTTCATTAGTCTTATTTTCTAATTAGTTGATTATTGATATTTGAAAGACTTCTTCTTCTCTCTTTGCGAGTGTAGTGTAGGGCTTGGAAAAGCCATTATTGATCCTTGCTTAGAAACGGTGGTTGTAAGGCAGAGTTGATTCCCTTAGCGGTCACTGTAAGAGTTTGGTGTTGTTATTGTGGGTCTTAGGGGTCTTATCGTTTGATACAGGTTTGGTTCCTATTTCTTGTAATCTCGTATGTCAAGCTATCTATCTTACTTTATTGCACGTGTTTGTTAACTTGTTTCTCTTAGACTTCATCTCTTTAGGTCATTCTTCTATCATGAGTGTATGACATGGTTATAGGCAAATTCAATCAATGGTAAGTGCTCTTCCCAAGAAGTCATTTTTCCTTTAACCATGGAACGTAACATAGCACCCAAAGTTCTATTTACTACTTCCGTTTAGCCATCGATTTGTGGGTGGCAGGACGTAGAGAAAAATAACTTGGTACCAAGCCTACCCCACATGGACTTCCAAAAGTGGCTTAGGAACTTAGAGTCCCTATCACTCACAATGGTCCTCGGAACACCATGCAATTTAACAACATTATTAACAAATAAAGAGGCCACGTTAGGTGAGTCATCACATTTAGAGCAAGGAATAAAGTGCGCCATTTTAGAAAACCGGTCGACTACAACAAAAATACTATCCCGGCCTCGTCGAGTCCTTGGCAGCCCCAACACAATTTGGTTCCTATTTCTTGTAATCTCGTATGTCAAGCTATCTATCTTACTCTATTATCTTGTTGTTGTTGTGTTTGTGATCTTGAAGTCTAGTGAAGCCATGTGGGGCTCTTTCGATTCACTAGCATTTGTTGTTCAACTTGCTGATTTTTGAGTTATTTTGTTCCTCTTGTTGCTGATTTCGTGGGAACTTTGTGTTGTGGGATTGATATTGTATCACACTCCAAGGGCGGCACCTTATACAAGGACAAGCTAGTCATTTTGCTTCATTTTACCTTGTAATATAAATAGAACAAATTAGGGTTATTTGGGTAGTTCTCTCATTATAATTTTGAAGACAAAAACTTTTGTAATATTAAGGACTTCTCTCTCCTCCATTTGGGAAGCTCCAAAACAGCAACTCACAAGTGGAGTACACTTGTGTTGTATCTTGGCTAGAAACAAGGATCTTGAGGTCATTGAGTTCCTCTTGGTCTAAGTAAGAACTTGGTGTTCATATTCATTAGTCTTAGGGTCCTTTCTTGATGTTAGGGTTCTTAGTCTCTTGAATATTATATGTCAAGTTAACTATCTTTTTATTATCTTATTGTTGTTGTGTTTGTGATCTTGAAGTCTAGTGAAGCCGTGTAGGGCTCTTTCGATTCACTAGCATTGTTGTTCAACTTGTTAATCTTGTGTTTTTTGGGTCTTCTTGTTGTTGTTGTTGGAATCTTCGTATTGTGAACTTGATCTTGTATCATCTAGGGTTTCAATTTGAGCTAAATTGGAGGTGATTTGAGTCATCCACCATTGTTAAGCTTGAGTTTGAAGAAACTTGAAGGTGAGATCTCATTGTGGAAGGTTGTTGTTGACATTTATGGAGATTAAAACGTGATATTTGTGATTGGATTGTCAACGTGAGCTTGGATCTTCAAGAATAATCAAATTCTGAGTTCATTTGCTTAAGGGTCAACTTTGGGTCAAACTTTGAATGTTCTTGGTGTTCTTCATGTTCTTCATGTATTGTTGAAGAAGAGCATTCAAAAGGTGTTGTTTGATCTAAAAAGGAGGAGAAAGAGAGTGTACTACTTGTTTGTCTCAAAGAATATTCCAAGTATATTCCAAGTCTTCCAAAGGAAGAAAAGAATTCAAAAGGCATCAAAAGGAATATTCTCAAGGAAGAGGACAAGGCAAGTACAAGGGGGGGACCATCACAAATTCAAACTCTTTTGAGCTTGAAAAAGGGTCCATTCTTTGTGTTTTCTTCATCAAAACTGATCCTACCTTCCTCCTAAGTTGAAGATTGATTGAATTCAAGTTGAATACAAGAAAAAAATTTCAAAAAAAAAAAAACATCAACCAACCGAAGCTGCCACGTCATCACTTCACCAAAATAGCTTAAGCTCAAATTTCAGATTCTAAGTTTCATTTCCTTGTTTCTTTAGTTTCATTTCTTGATTCTAGTACTAATTAACAACTAGTAATCACCTACTAGATTGTGAGTTGGTTTTTGAATCTGTTTTCTTCTTGTTTTTCGTTCTTTGTGTGCTTTTCTGATTTTGATTCATTGAACTTCTTTGATTCAAGTTCATAAGTAGATTTTGTTTTGTGTCTTGAGTCGATCAAAAAATAATCTATTCCGGTCGCTAAGTAGTGATTGACACCTTATTAACTACCGGAGTATAAGCAACTTTCAATATTCGCCGCTCCAATTGTGAGGATCACAAAGGTGAGTGTATACGAGTGTTGGTGAGGTGCTTTTACTACTAATCTTGTTTGTTCATTTTGTAGGTACAAGGTGATATAAGGGGAACATATCTTGGCAGCCTCGTATTATTGTGACTACAACATAGGAGACTATGATTGTAGTGAGGGATTTTATGGCTACGATGATGTTGTCGATTATGGGGGCTATGAATATAGCCATGATCAAGACATGGGCAGATTTGAGGGTTATGGTTTTGAGGGAGAAAATGAGGTGCCTAGTTCTTATGGTGAATATGGAGATGATGTAGGGCCTTATGATAGTTCTTATGATGAAGTTGGGGCATATGAGGAGTCTTACACTTCCCTTTTCGAACCTAGAATTGGTGTAAGGTATAACCCCTTCCTTCGCAAAGCTTATGAGAGTCATGGTGAGAGTGCACGTGTGGAGAATGAAGATTCATATTCTTCACCTTATAGTACATCTTATCAAGGTCGAAGCAGTGTGAATGGGTATACTAGCTATAGTGTAGGTTGTCCCATGAGAAGAAGAGAGAGTACATCTCCAAGGCCGAGGGGTACTCATGTGCCCTTGGGTTATCCTAAACTCTACAATGTTGATCCTAGGAGAAGTGTTCACTCCAGAAAGGTAAGCATTTATGGGGTACCAGGCTGCCTCCTTGTGCTAGATGATTGGCGCCATAAGAACTACATCATGCCACCGATGGTTGACTATTTAGGGTTGTTTTGAGAACCTTTACTTGTTCAATATTCCTTGGATGGGTATAAGGTTACCGAGAGAGTGAGGATTGTCTTCACCAAATTTGAATACTATGAGGAGGTGTGGTGCGATATCTTCCCCTTGACACCAAGTCATGTATGCTTGGGTGCCGATTGGTTTGCACGACATAGAGTTCCAAATGTGCTAAATTGGCCTAAGGTTATAGTGGAACATTGGGTAAATTATCTCTTTACCTCAATTATTCCCAAACTGCAAGGAGATGTGATCACTTACTCCAAGCCGAATAATTATGAGAGACAAAAGATTGAGAGGAGTAAGGGTGTGAAAGGTGGTAATCCGAGAGGGGAAAAAGGAGAGGTTGTGTGGAGTGAAGTGAGGGGGTTGCCACCAAATCATGCTAACTATGTTTGTCCTTTTCTTTCTAAGGACATTTGTGTAGGTACCAACATGGCAAGCGGAGAAGCACAAGGCCAAGGAGAAGTTGCTGCCGAAACATGTGGGAAACCTTCACACCACGGCAAAGAAGAATTTACTCAAGAACTTCAAGGTAAAATCGCTTACTCTTACACTTTTGTGCATGTGAATGATAATTGTGTGGCTAGTAGCCCATTGAGTGTGAGTAGTAGCTTACCTATTTGTGAGTCTATTGATTCTTTACCTCTTGTTGATGGTGTACTTGTTGTGAGTGTGGATACACTAGTTGATCCTATTGATGATCGAATTGACTCTTCTTGTAAAGTCAATTTAAGTCCACCTAGTGTTGAAGCCATTGTGTTGAATTATAATACATCATCTATTGATTCTTTACCCCTTGATGATGATGTACATATTGTGAATGTGGATACACTAGTTGATCCTATTGATGACAGAATTGACTCTTCTTGTAAGATCAATTTATGTCCACCTAGTGTTGAAGCCAATGTGTTGAATGATGGTACATCATCTTGTGGGAATTGTGTTGATCAACTTATGTGCGAAACTTGTCCACCACTTGAGGATATGTGTGATGTGTTTAATGGATCTCAAGTGAATGATTATATTGAAAATGTTGATCAAATAAATAGGAGTGACCCTTTTAGTATGACCTCTAGTAAATGTTCTACTCTCGGTTTTGCTCATAGGGATAATCATATGCTTGAAACATCTTTGATACTTGATAATGATCTTTTAGAGAATGGATTTACATGTTCTATATCCTCTTCATGGATAGATCCTTCTCTCTTTAAGTACAATATCTTGTTTGAAGGTGATGAGTTCACTCCTAAAGAACCTAGTGGTGAGAATGACGTTGAAGGTATAGCTTGTCTTGAAAGCTATAGCCTATATGTCAACCCACTATGGTGTAAAAACATTCCTCCTAAAGATGGAAATCTCTTCTTGGGAGATGAGAGTACTCTTAAGGGAAGGGAATGTGAGGTCTTGGAAAGGAATGATCAATTAGGTGATGATAATTTTGATTTGCTTGAATTCTTAAGAAACCCAATAAGTGATTTTTCCTTGAAAATTGATTGTGGTTGTGATCCTTTGTATGACACCCCACCCATGTTTGATGACTATAAGGATGAATTGCTTCCTTGTAAAGACTTAAGTAATAATTCCTTGGACTTTAGTGGTGGTATGTGTCTACTTGAGGGTACTTCCATAGAAAGGGAAGGTGTCCATTATTTGGAAATTACTTCTTCTACTATGTGTGACCTTATTGTTGAGAGTACTCATGGTGACGATGTTGAAACTTGATACAAGCAAGAAGACGCGGAAGACTTAAAAGAACAAAGGAAACAAAGAAACAAGATAAACAAAGATAAAAGGGATAGAAATGTAGACACAAAAGTGGAATCAAAGGCAACCAATTCTATTAAAAGAAGAGACCTCCTTCAAATGTCCAAATAAGCACCTAAACCTATGAGAAAGACCTCAAGGGAGTTAGATTCCCAAGCAACCCTCCTTTCTAAACTTGAAACAATCAAAAGCTTCAACAAGCTCTCAAACTCTCAAAGAGTATTTAATATTCAATATTCATCAAGATAATCTGCCCTAAAATGAGCTATTCTCCCTTATTTATAGTCTACACTAATATTTACAAAAATACCCTTAATGAAATAAGGGTCTTTTTTAGCATGAGGCTTGGATATCAAGAATAGTCACTTTACGTCTATAGCCTCTTTCTTTCCTTTTCGCCTTTTTTTCTTGTACTTCCACTTTAGCATATTCTCGAGCTTCAACTCTTCATTCCATGATATTGATGAGGCTCGGCTTGCACCATTCTCGCTTTCTTGAAAAGGCTTCGTCCTCGAATTCAAACCTAGCAAAACCATAAGGAAGACAAACAAGAACAAGGGACTCATAGCATGAGTTAGCACAAGGGTTAATAAATTTACCAACATGCCAAGGATGCACAAACTTGTTATATAACTAAACATCAACTAGTCTCATGAAGAATAAATCTTCACATGTAGCACAAAGTACTTGGCTAGTCCAAGGATCAATAATTAAAGATATCATCAAGGAACCAATAGGTTTGAAACACCAACTAGGTATGCACACATTGGTTCTATACACAAAGCACAAATGATCTTCTATTTCAAGACAAAACTATTTTGGAGATGGATCCATGGCCAACTCCCACACATGCAAAGTGTCACCGGGGTCAAAAGGAAAGATTACCCATGCATCTTGATCAAGAAAACAACCATTTGTCCTAAATAAACTCCTATCAACATACGACGTACCCTCCCCAACAAGAATGAGCATCATCCTATGCAAATAGATAGTAAAGAAAGGTATCATGCAAAACAACTTCATCTAAGGTGTCCTCACGTGTAAGATCACTAGAAGACTCAAGAATATCAAGTATACTATCAAGAATTGGAACACTCAAAGAAGAAGTAGCAATTGATGAACACACATCACCTTCCTTCTCAACATCCCATAGTGGGTTATCATACAAAGTATAGCTCTCATGAATAGCTACTTTACAATCACTATTCACACCACTAGGCACCAAACTAGGAGGGATCTCATCATCATCAAACAAGACATTATACTTAAAGTGAGAAGAATCAATGAAAGATGGAGAATTAAAGCATGTAATCTCATTCTCAAAAAGACAAATGTCATCTTTTAAGGCGGTTTCAAGCATATGAGTTCTATGAGCAAAACAAGCAATAGGATCTTCAATAAAACATATGCTCAAAGAGTCACTCCTACTCAATTGATCAACTTCATCAATATTACCACTAACTTGACGCTCAATAAGAACATCACAAGATCCCTCAAGTAGTGTACTACACGCAAAAGCTAGTTGATCAATACCAATATCACTTGATAATGAACTATCATTCAAAACACATATATCAAAACACAAATTGATCTTACTAGAAGAATCAATTCGGTCATCAATAGGATCAACTAGTATATCCACATTCTCAACAAGTACATTATCAAAACATGGCAAAGAATCACATGACAATGTACTATCATTCAAGTCACAAGTGTCAACACTAGGTGGACACAAATTGATTTCACAAGAAGAATCAATTCGGTCATCAATAGGATCAACTAGTGTATGAACACTCTCAATATAGACATTAGCACTATGTGGCAAAGAATTATTAAGTGCACATAAAGACAAGCTATCACTCACACTTTGTTCATTTGAAAATTCGAAAGTGTCAAGTTTAGCTAGTTTACCTTGAAGCTCACAAGAAAGGTCTTCTTTACCTTGGGATGAGAATACCCTCAATGCATTGGTACACTCTTCAAGTCCTTGATGAGGATTAGGGAAAGTTGCAATCGATTAATTCGAGTACTCAACCGATCCAACCGTCCTTCCATTTTGGTAGAGAGAGTGGTGAACAAGTTTAACAATTCACCCAAAGTGGGTTCCCCGATGGGAACTTGGTTTTTCTTTTCATGACCTTCCATTGTTACCTATTTAAGACACTCAACCAAAACAAACAAACATGTTAGGTTAGTTAAAATAGACTCACAATCACTCAAGAATCGTACCTTTATTTGCCTCACAAATTGCTTCGGCCAATGATTGCATCTTGTTTAGTCCAATGAGTTGCAAGGGTCCCATCTCTACTTGAGATCAAGAATGGATTCTTGTTGACTCGAGAAATAAAGTACAAAATCTAAGGACGAGAACCAAGAAGTTTTCAAGAGAAAATAAAGAAGAAAAGATAAAAGAAAGTAGCACAAAAAAAAATCGGACTCAAAGAAAACTAAGCAACAAAAGTAGAAAAATTACTTGTTGTTGCTTAATTTGATGAATCAAATAGATGATTTGATGTTTTAAACTATTTAACAAGTGATTAAAGATGTTAATTACCTGTTAAATAGTTGAGGAATCAAAAGAGAAAGAGAACAAAAAAAGAATCACGAAATTTGGACACTTAGAAAAATTTTGAGGCCTTAAAGAATTGCATCACTTTAAAGGGGTTTAATTTGATGATTTGATGATTAAAGCTAGTTAACAAGTGATGAAAGATGTTAATTACTTGTTAAATAGTTGAGGAATCGAAGGAGAAAGAGAACAAAAAAAGAATCATGAAGTTTGGACACTTAGAACAATTTTTAGGTCCAAAAAACTTTAGGACCCCCCCAAAAAAACCAAGTGTTGAAACCTGAGAAATTTGAGCTCTCTGAAGTTGCTGTCTGATACACTAACAAACCCACAACACAAGATTTCCCACGAAATCAGCAACAAGGGGAACAAAAGACCCAAAAATCAGCAAGTTGAACAACAATGCTAGTGAATCGAAAGAGCCCCACACGGCTTCACTAGACTTCAAGATTACAAACACAACAACAACAAGATAAATAAAGTAAGATAGATAGCTTGACATATGAGATTACAAGAAATAGGAACCAAACCGTGTATCAAACGATAAGACCCCTAAGACCCACAATAACAACACCAAACTCTTACGGTGACCGCTAAGGGAATCAACTCCACCTTTACAACCACCATTTCTAAGCAAGGATCAATAATGGCTTTTCCAAGCCCTACACTACTTGGCTTTCCAAGCCCTACACTACACTCTCAAAGAGAGAAGAAGAAGTCTTTCAAATATCCATGATGAACTAACTAGAAAATAAGACTAATGAAGTCTATTTATAACTATTACATCAATGACCAAACTACCCTTAATGAAAAGGGGCTCCTATGGAGTGTAAAGAAAAGACACAAAAAGACCAAAACACCCTTAATAAGGGCTGGTCATGGAGTGTAAGGACTCCTTCTTCACACTTCAACCCTTGCAATCCTTTGGAGCCTTGGGTAGTCATCAAGGCAAGCCTCCAAGCAACCTTCCACACACGAAAGTGATTTATTAAGTGTCCAAAATGACTTCCCCATGCATACTCTCGGGCCTTCAAGGTGTCCAAAATCAGATTCTCCATGTGTTGTCCATGAATGATGGCATCAAAAGTTATGATGGCCATTTGTCTTGTATCATCCTCCCCTTCTTGAAAAGGATTCGACCTCGAATCCAAACCTTGCAAAAATCAAAGAAAGGACAAACGAATACAAACTCCTCATGGCATGAGGGTTAGGGTTAGCACAATAAATCAGCTCAACATGCCAAGGTTGCTTATACTTGCAATATAACCAAGGATCCTTTGAATTAATTATTAAAAACTTATTAAAATATGCACAAAGGATTTGGCTATTTAAATCACCAAGAGATAACGAAACTACAAAGGTCCTAATGGCATCAAATAATCTCCAAGGTAAAACTACCTTCATCTTAGAAGTCATAAGACACAATTGCTTCTTTATCTCTTCAAGAGACCACACCAAGGGTGGAGCCTCAATTGGTTCTAATGTCCACAAGATCCATATAGCATTATCATTCATACAAGTGGACAAACCAACCAATTTCCTACCTCTAAATAAAACAAATCCAAAACTAGCATGGATGTCATCATAGGCAAAGAGGTAGTATAGGAAAGAATCAAGTGTAAAGGCATACACGGGTGAAGACAAAGCATTTAAGCACACCCACATTCTTTCCTTCAAGCAAATAGAGAACTTGGCATCCACAAGTTGAGATTCTTGTAATTTAAACACAATTGTGTCAAGCAAGGATGCACATTTAGAAACATTACCCCATGGAAACAATGACACTTTTGCTCTCGGGTTTTCAAGAATGACACTTTGCTTGTCATGTAGACCAAGCAACAAGTTGGGTGCGCCAACATCACCATTTCTATATTTGGCACCGGGGTCAAATAAAAAAAGTAGCCATAGACACGGGTCTAGACAATACTTCCTTTCCCCATAGGCTTCACCCAAACTACAAGATATACTCTCTACAATAGCACACATCTCATCAAAAGCAAATAGAGAGTGGAGAATGGTATCACTCAAGTCAAGTTCAACTAAGGTGTCCTCATGTGAGTACTCACTACCAGTTTCAACATCATCACCGTGAGCACTCTCAACAATAAGGTCACACATAGTAGAAGAATTAATTTCCAAATAATGGACACCTTCCCCTTCTATGAAAGTACCCTCAAGTAGACACATACCACTACTAAAGTCCAAGGAATTGTTACTTAAGTCTTTACAAGCAAGCAATTCATCCTTATAGTCATCAAACATGGGTGGGGTGTCATACAAAGGATCACAACCACAATCAATTTTCAAGGAAAAATCACTTATTGGGTTTCTTAAGAATTCAAGCAAATCAAAATTATCATCACCCAATTGATCATTCCTTTCCAAGACCTCGCATTCCCTTCCCTTAAGAGTACTCTCATCTCCCAAGAAGAGATTTCCATCTTTAGGAGGAATGTTTTTACACCATAGTGGGTTGGCATATAGGCTATAGCTTTCAAGACAAGCTATACCTTCAACGTCATTCTCACCACTAGGTTCTTTAGGAGTGAACTCATCATCTTCAAACAAGATATTGTACTTAAAGAGAGAAGGATCTATCCATGAAGAGGCTATAGAACATGCAAATCCATTCTCTAAAAGATCATTATCGAGTATCAAAGATGTTTCAAGCACATGATTATCCCTATGAGCAAAACCAAGAGTAGAGCATTTACTAGAGGTCATACTAAAGGGGTCACTCCTATTTATTTGATCAACATTTTCTAGATAATCATTCACTTGAGATCCATTAAACACATCACACATATCCTCAAGTGGTGGACAAATTTCGCACATAAGTTGATCAACACAATTCCCACAAGATGATGTACCATCATTCAACACATTGGCTTCAACACTAGGTGGACATAAATTGATCTTACAAGAAGAGTCAATTTTGTCATCAATAGGATCAACTAGTGTATCCACACTCACAACAAGTACATCATCAACAAGAGGCAAAGAATCAATAGACTCACAAATAGGCAAGCTACTACTCACACTCAATGGGCTACTAGCAACACAATTATCATTCACATACACAAAAGTGTAAGAGTAAGCGATTTTACCTTGAAGTTCTTGAGTAAATTCTCCTTTGCCGTGGTGTGAAGGTTTCCCACATGCTTCGGCAGTAACTTCTCCTTGGCCTTGTGCTTCTCCGCTTGCCATGTTGGTACCTATACAAATGTCCTTAGAAGGAAAAGGACAAACATAGATAGCATGATTTGGTGGCAACCCTCTCACTTCGCTCCACACAACCTCTCCTTTTTCCCCTTTCGGATTACCACCTTTCACACCCTTACTCCTCTCAATCTTTTGTCTCTCATAATCATTTGGCTTGGAGTAAGTGATCACATCTCCTTGCGGTTTGGGAATAATTGAGGTAAAGAGATAATTTCCCCAATGGTCCACTATAACCTTAGGCCAATTTAGCACATTTGGAACTCTATGTTGTGCAAACCAATCGGCACCCAAGCATACATGACCTTGTGTCAAGGGAAAGATATCGCACCACACCTCCTCATGGTATTCAAATTGGGTGAAGACAATCCTCACTCTCTCGGTAACCCTATACCCGTCCAAGGAATATGGAGCAAGTAAAGGTTCTCGAAACAACCTTAAATAGTCAACCATCGGTGGCATGATGTAGTTCTTATGGCGCCAATCATCTAGCACAAGGAGGCAGCCCGGTACCCCATCAATGCTTACCTTTCCGGAGTGAACACTTCTCCTAGGATCAACATTGTAGAGTTTAGGACAACCCAACGGTACATGAGTACCCCTCGGCCTTGGAGATGTACTCTCTCTTCTTCTCATGGGGCAACCTACACTATAGCTAGTATACCCATTCACACCGCTTCGACCTTGACAAGATGTACTACAAGGTGAAGAATATGAATCTTCATTCCCCACACGTGCACTCTCACCATGGCTCTCATAAGCTTTGCGAAGGGAGGGGTTATACCTTACTCCAATTCTAGGTTCGAAATGGGAAGTGTAAGACTCCTCATATGCCCCAACTTCATCATAAGAACTATCATAAGGTCCTAAATCATCTCCATATCCACCATAAGAGCTAGGCACTTCATTCACCTCATTTTCTCCCTCAAAACCATAACCCTCAAATCTGCCCATGTCTTGATCATGACTATATTCATAGCCCCCATAATCTACAACATCATCGTAGCCGTAAAATCCCTCACTACAATCATAGTCTCCCATGTTGTAGTCACATAATACGAGGCTACCAAGATATGTTCCCCTTATACCTTGCACCTACAAAATGAACAAACAAGATTAGTAGTAAAAGCACCTCACCAACACTCGTATACACTCACCTTTGTGATCCTCACAATTGGAGCGGCGAATATTGAAAGTTGCTTATACTCCGGTAGTTAATAAGGTGTCAATCACTACTTAGCGACCGGAATAGATTATTGTTTGATCGACTCAAGACACAAAATAAAATCTACTTATGAACTTGAATCAAAGAAGTTCAACGAATCAAAATGAGAAAAGCACACAAAGAACGAAAAACACGAAGAAAACGGATTCAAAAACCAACTCACAATCTAGTAGGTGATTACTAGTTGTTAATTAGTACTAAAATCAAGAAATGAAACTAAAGAAACAAGGAAATGAGACTTAGAATCTGAAATTTGAGCTTAAGCTATTTTGGTGAAGTGATGACATGGCAGTCCTTGGGGGTGACGTGGCAGCCTTTGGTTGGTTGATGTTTTCTTCTTTTTTTTTTTTTTTTTTTTTTTTTGGTCACAAATCTGAAATTTCAATATTCACACAACTTGTTATATGACAAGTGTTTTGGAGGGAAAGTAAAAGTCTTGTATTCTTTTCAACTTTTCAAACTCAAAAAGGTAAGATTTGACTATACTAATCCCACAAAACAAGGTTCCGTGTTTTAAGGAAAAGTGGTTGTCAAGTCTAGAAAGTGATGGGTGCAAGTCTTTCACCAACAACCTTTTGACTTTGGTCTTAGCCCCTTTTGGATCTATTCTATACCTTTGTTGTCTTAAGTTGTAAGAATAGATGAAGAACAAGATGAACACCACAACAACCTTCAAGAACACAACATCAACTTCTTCAAGAACATAACACAAAACCACCAATTGTCATCAACAACATACAACCTACGGTCCACTTTTCAAGTCACCACAACAATGGTCAATATTTTAAGCTCAACTCTTAGATCTAGACACCTTAGTGTTGGTGAGAAATAAACCAACACTAGAAACACACTAAACAAGCAAAATAACACCTAGATCTAAACATACAACAACATTCTCGGTTTTGTCTTTAATGGACAGATTTCAGATTTTTTTTTTATTTTTTTTTTGTTTAATCCGAGAACAAGCCCAAGATGGGTTGTGTTGGAACACAACCGGTCTTGCTTTGATACCAAATGATACACTAACAAACCCACAACACAAGATTTCCCACGAAATCAGCAACAAGGGGAACAAAAGACCCAAAAATCAGCAAGTTGAACAACAATGCTAGTGAATCGAAAGAGCCCCACACGGCTTCACTAGACTTCAAGATTACAAACACAACAACAACAAGATAAATAAAGTAAGATAGATAGCTTGACATACGAGATTACAAGAAATAGGAACCAAACCGTGTATCAAACGATAAGACCCCTAAGACCCACAATAACAACACCAAACTCTTACGGTGACCGCTAAGGGAATCAACTCCACCTTTACAACCACCATTTCTAAGCAAGGATCAATAATGGCTTTTCCAAGCCCTACACTATTTGGCTTTCCAAGCCCTACACTACACTCTCAAAGAGAGAAGAAGAAGTCTTTCAAATATCCATGATGAACTAACTAGAAAATAAGACTAATGAAGTCTATTTATAACTATTACATCAATGACCAAACTACCCTTAATGAAAAGGGGCTCCTATGGAGTGTAAAGAAAAGACACAAAAAGACCAAAACACCCTTAATAAGGGCTGGTCATGGAGTGTAAGGACTCCTTCTTCACACTTCAACCCTTGCAATCCTTTGGAGCCTTGGGTAGTCATCAAGGCAAGCCTCCAAGCAACCTTCCACACACGAAAGTGATTTATTAAGTGTCCAAAATGACTTCCCCATGCATACTCTCGGGCCTTCAAGGTGTCCAAAATCAGATTCTCCATGTGTTGGCCATGAATGATGGCATCAAAAGTTATGATGGCCATTTGTCTTGTATCACTGTCCATGCGCCATATGGCGCGAGTGGGCTGGAGGGGCACTGAGTTGGCTGTTGTGTGGCAGTCAATGGTTGACTTTGATCGTTGACTGCTGACGTGGCAGATGATGTGGCAGTCCAAGTGGATTTTTTTAATTTTTTTTTTCAGATTTCAAATTTTGATTTTTTTTATTTTTTATTTTTTTTCAAAATTCCACAAATGGACCTTCTAACACTTTGACCAACTTTGACTTGAAGAGTTTGGATCAAAGTATATTTTTTCTATCTTCTTCTCCAAGAACAAAATGAAGAAGCTCAAGAACACCAACAAAACCCCCAATCTTTAAATGCTCATAACTTCTTCGTTTTTGCTTCAAATTCAATGAAATTTTCGCCCACGTACTCCTTTCAACGCCACGAACAATCCCCAATAATTTTTAGCTTTTAACTTCAAGCCAAAAATAAATCCATTTTTCAAGTTTCAAAAACTCAAAAGTTTGAAAACCCTTTAATGGTAACTTCACTTCTACAACTTCGATTTGAACGAAATTTGAAATCTAGACTCAAAAAACACTAGGGAATCAAGATCTAGTGTCAAATATGTGAGGTAGTGAGTACTCACATGAGGACACCTTAGTTGAACTTGACTTGAGTGATCCTTTGTATGACACCCCACCCATGTTTGATGACTATAAGGATGAGTTGCTTGCTCGTAAAGACTTAAGTAATAATTCCTTGGACTTTAGTGGTGGTATGTGTCTACTTGAGGGTACTTACATAGAAAGGGAAGGTGTCCATTATTTGGAAATTACTTCTTCTACTATGTGTTGAGAGTACTCATGGTGATGATGTTGAAACTGGTAGTGAGTACCCACATAAGGACACCTTAGTTGAACCTGACTTGAGTGTTGAACCTGACTTGAGTGATACCATTCTCCACTCTCTATTTTCTTTTGATGATATGTATGCTATTGTAGAGAGTATATCTTGTAGTTTGGGTGAAGCCTATGGGGAAAGGGAGTATTGTCTAGACCCGTGTCTATGGCTACTCTTTCTATTTGACCCCGGTGCCAAATATAAAAATGGTTATGTTGGTGCACCCAACTTGTTGCTTGGTCTACATGACAAGCAAAGTGTCATTCTTGAAAACCCGAGAGCAAAAGTGTCATTTTTTCCTTGGGGTAATGTTTCTAAATGTGCATCCTTGCTTGACACAATTGTGTTTAAATTACAAGAATCTCAACTTGTGGATGCCAAGTTCTCTATTTGCTTGAAGGAACGAATGTGGATGTGCTTAAATGCTTTGTCTTCACCCGTGTATGCCTTTATACTTGATTCTCTCCTATACTACCTCTTTGCCTATGATGACATCCATGCTAGTTTTGGATTTGTTTTATGTAGAGGTAGGAAATTTGTTTGTTTGTCCACTTGTATGAATGATAATGCTATATGGATCTTGTGGACATTAGAACCAATTGAGGCTTCACCCTTGGTGTGGTCTCTTGAAGAGATAAAGAAGCAATTGTGTCTTATGGCTCCTAAGATGAAGATAGTTTTGCCTTGTGGATTGTTTGATGCCATTAGGACCTTTGTAGTTTCCTTATCTCTTGGTGATTTAAGTAGCCAAATCCTTTGTGCATATTTTAATAAGTTTTTAATATTTAATTCAAAGGATCCTTGGTTATATTGCAAGTATAAGCAACCTTGGCATGTTGAGATGATTTATTGTGCTAACCCTAACCCTCATGCCATGAGGAGTTTGTATTCGTTTGTCCTTCTTTGGTTTGCAAAGTTTGGATTCGAGGTTGAATCCTTTTCAAGAAGGGGAGGATGATACAAGACAAATGGCCATCATAACTTTTGAGGCCATCAATTGTGGCCAACACGTGGAGAATCTGATTTTGGACACCTTGAAGGCCGAGAGTATGCATGGGGAAGTCATTTTGGACACTTAATAAAGCAATTTCGTGGGTGGAAGGTTGCTTGGAGGCTTGCCTTGATGACTACCCGAGGCTCCAAAGGATTGCAAGGGTTGAAGTGTGAATAAGGAGTCCTTACACTCCATGACCACCCCTTATTAAGGGTGTTTTGGTCTTTTTGTGCCTTTTCTTTACACTCCATAGGAGCCCCTTTTCATTAAGGGTAGTTTGGTTATTTGATGTAATAGTTATCAATAGACTTCATTAGTCTTATTTTCTAGTTAGTTGATTATTGATATTTGAAAGACTTCTTCTTCTCTCTTTGCGAGTGTAGTGTAGGGCTTGGAAAAGCCATTATTGATCCTTGCTTAGAAACGGTGGTTGTAAGGCGGAGTTGATTCCCTTAGCGGTCACCGTAAGAGTTTGGTGTTGTTATTGTGGGTCTTAGGGGTCTTATCGTTTGATACACGATTTGGTTCCTATTTCTTGTAATCTCGTATGTCAAGCTATCTATCTTACTTTATTGCACGTGTTTGTTAACTTGTTTCTCTTAGACTTCATCTCTTTAGGTCATTCTTCTATCATGAGTGTATGACATGGTTATAGGCAAATTCAATCAATGGTAAGTGCTCTTCCCAAGAAGTCATTTTTCCTTTAACCATGGAACGTAACATAGCACCCAAAGTTCTATTTACTACTTTCGTTTAGACATTGATTTGTGGGTGGCAGGACGTAGAGAAAAACAACTTGGTACCAAGCCTACCCCACATGGACTTCCAAAAGTGGCTTAGGAACTTAGAGTTCCTATCACTCACAATGGTCCTCGGAACACCATGCAATTTAACAACATTATTAACAAATAAAGAGGCCACGTTAGGTGAGTCATCACATTTAGAGCAAGGAATAAAGTGCGCCATTTTAGAAAACCGGTCGACTACAACAAAAATACTATCCCGGCCTCGTCGAGTCCTTCGCAGCCCCAACACAAAATCCATAGATATATCAAGCCAAGGACGTAGAGGGATGGGCAGCGGGGTGTACAACTCGTGAGGTAGGAGCTGAGATTTGGCTCTCTTGCATTCTACACATTGGCCGCAAATCCTAGCCACATCCTTGCGCATTATAGGCCAATAGAATTGCGCCTCCAATATTCCCAAGGTTTCAACCCCAAAATGACCCATTAGACCGCCATCGTGTGCTTCCCTCACAAACAATTCTCTCCAAGAGCTAGAGGGTACACAAATCGTATACCTTTAAATAGGTAACCATCAAACTTGGCATAGGGATTTGAACCCCTAGCCGAATCCCACTTGTCCCTACCCAATTCTTCGCATTCCCTAAAGATCGGAGAAAAGTGAGGGTCCTTGGGATACAACTCTCTTAAACTCTCAAAACCCATCAATTTTGATGACAAAGTGGACACAAGAGCATGTTTTCTAGACAAAGCATCAGCTGCTACATTGTCCTTACCCTTTTTGTATAGGATAACATAAGGGAAGGTCTCAAGAAACTCAATCCATTTGGCATGCCGTTTGTTAAGCTTGTCTTGGGCCCGAAGGTGCTTTAAGGATTCATGGTCCGTTCCGATCACGAACTCCTTAGGCCATAAGTAGTGTTTCCAAGTGGCCAAGGCTCTAATCAAGGCATACAACTCTAAATCGTATGTGGAGTATTTTAAAGTTGCTCCTTTGAGCTTTTCGCTAAAGTAAGCAATGGATTTTAAATCTTGCATCAAAACAGCCCCTATGCCTACTTTACTCGCATCGCACTCGACTTCGAATGTCTTATCAAAGTTGGGCAATTGTAACAAGGGTGCGGAGATGAGCATAGCTTTCAAGGCTTCAAAGGCCTTAGCTTGCTCATCACCCCACTTGAAGGGTTGTTCTTTCCGAATGACCTCGGTCAAGGGGGCGGCTATGGTGCTAAATCCTTTGACAAACCTTCTATAAAAACTAGCCAACCCATGGAAGCTTCTTACTTCTCCAATGGTTTGTGGGGTTGGCCAATTTTTAATATCATTTATCTTGGATTCATCCACTTCGACCCCTCTTGAACTAACAACAAAACCCAAGAAAACAACTTCATTAACACCAAAGGAGCATTTTTCCAGATTTGCATACAATTTTTCCTTTCTAAGGCATCAAGCACACATTGTAAATGCATCACATGCTCTTCTAAAGACTTGCTATACACCAAGACATCATCAAAGTAGACAACAACAAACTTTCCAATAAATGGCCTCATCACATGATTCATTAGCCTCATAAAAGTACTTGGAGCATTTGTAGGCCGAGGGGCATAACCATCCATTCACAGAGACCAAACTTGGTCTTGAAGGCGGTTTTCCATTCATCACCGGGTTGCATTCTTATTTGGTAATAGCCACTTCTTAAATCAATCTTGGAAAACAAACATGAACCATTCAATTTATCTAGCATGTCATCTAATCGAGAAATAGGGTGGCGATATTTTACCGTAATCTTGTTGATGGCTCGGCAGTCCACACACATACGCCACGTTCCATCCTTTTTAGGCACTAGTAGCACCGGAACCGCGCACAGACTCATGCTCTCCTTGATATATACCCTTTGTTGAGGAGTTCCTTGACTTTACGTTGCAATTCTTTGGTGTCCGTAGGTTGCTCCTATAAGCCGGCCTGTTTGGTAATTGTGATCCCAGCACAAAGTCAATTTGGTGCTCAATTCCCCGAAGCGGGGGCAATCCTTGCGGAAGTTCTTTAGGAAATACATCTTCATAATCCTGCAACTCACAAGAAATCAAAGGAGAAATGGAAGAATTAGTGGGGTTAGTATTAAAACAATGAGCCAAAAGCAACATAGGCGTGTCCTCATCAAGATCCACAAAGAGTTCCTTCTTCCTAACCAACATCACCATGTTTTCCGTCCCTTTTGACGTTGAGGCAGCCTCGGGGGTCCCTACTGCCCCACCTACGAAACTCCCTCTTGTTTCCCCCTTTTCGGATTTCTTTCCTTTTTCCTTCAATTCTCTCATCCTTTGATGCCACTCATTTACTTGGGCCAAGGCAAAAGAGGATGAAGTGTAACCTTTCGGCCATCCTTCTCAAGCGTATATCGATTGGACCTCCCATCGTGTTTGGAGATCCAAGTAGAAGGGTGAGAGTTCCTTTGACTCTCCACTTGTTCTAATCTCCCACTAATAGTTGACACTTCTCCCTTTATTACTGCCAAGTCCCCTCTCACAGCCCCAAATTCCGTATTCAACCTTTCCAGTGTTTGGGTAACTGCCTCAAGAGTGACCCTCATGGAGTAAAGAGCATTAGTATCCATATTTTGGGATGTGGTCCCTTCCATTGCCAAGGTATTACACTCTTTGGATCACCTCACAATTGAGTTCCACAAGTGTTGTAGATTGGCTAGTAACCCGTGAATCCTTTAAGGTATGAGTAAGCTCTTATCCGGAGTGGATTTTTGTTTGAAGACTCAAAGAATTCTCATCGTACTAGAACCAAGAAGTAACAACGTATTCAAAAGATAAAAGCACCTAAGTAATCTTTGACAAGAACAACGGATTCAAAGGACTAATTGATAACCTAGTAAGAATGTACTAGTTTGTTAATTAGTTCTAGAACCAAGTAAGCAAACCAAGAATCAACCATTAGAAACTAGGAAAAGAGTATCCAAATTTGAGCTTATTAGTGATGTGGCAGCATGTAATTGGTCTTAGGCCCACATGATTTTTTTTTTTTTTTTTTTTTGTCACAATTCTGAAATTTCAGATTCATACAACTTGTAATGGATGACAATGGTTTGGGAGGGAAGGTAAAGTCTTGTACTCTTTTTCAACTTTTCAAACTCAAAAGGTAAGATTTGACTATACTAATCCCACAAAACAAGGTTCCGTGATTTAAGGAAAAGTGGTTGTCAAGTCTAGGAAGTGATGTGTGCAAGTCTTCTCACCAACAACTTTTTAACTTTTGTCTTACAACCTTTTGGATCTATTTTATACTTTTGTTGTCTTAAGCTGTAAGAATAGATGAAGAACAAGATGAACACCACAACAACCTTCAAGAACACAACATCAACTTCTTCAAGAACATAACACAAAAGCCACCAATGGTCATCAACAAGGTACAACCTACGGTCCAATTTCAAGTCACCACAACAATGGTCAATATTATAAGCTCAACTTTAGACCTAGACACTTTAGTGTTTGATACGGGTGGGACAAGCTGTCCAACAAGTACCCGACCATTCACACGAAGTCAAGCTCGGGAGTTACAAAAACTCCAAGCCGTATTCATGCAAATGGCCGTGTGTGAGTTGGTTATTGAACCACCTAAGGGTCTAAATGTTTTAAGGTGTGAAGATGGGCCTTGAAGTGTAATGTTTTTACACTCCATGGCCGGCTGCTCCACATGGCCCATAAGGTCATTTTTGTCTTTCATTTGGCTTGTAATATAAATAGACAAGCCTAGAATTATTTTGCCTTAGTTTTCTCATTGTAAATTCAAGACAAAGACTTGTAATATTTCACTTTCTCTCTCTCTTCCATTGAGAGGCAGATTCGGCCACAAGCTTGCTAGAAGGAAGCTTGTGTTGTGTTTTGGCTAGAAACTAGGGTCTTGAGGTCATTGAGTTCCTCTTGGTCCAAGTAAGAGCTTGGTGTTTATATTCAATAGTCTTAGGGTCCTCTCTTGATGTTAGGGTTCTTAGTCTCTTGAATATTATATGTCAAGTTATCTATCTTTTCATTATCTTGTTGTGGTTGTCTTTGAGATCTTGAAGTCTAGTGAAGCCGTGTGGGGCTCTTTCGATTCACTAGCATTGTTGCTTACTTGTTAGTCTTGTGTTTGTTGGGTTTTCTTGTTGGTGTTGCTGAAATCTTGTGATACATACTTGATCTTGTATCATTTGGTATCAAAGCAAGACCGGTTGTGTTCCCACACAACCCATCTTGGGCTTGTTCTCGGATTAAAAAAAAAAAAAAAAAAAAAAATCGGAAATCAGTCCATTGAAGACAAATCCGAGAATGTTGTTGTATGTTTAGATCTAGGTGTTATTTTGCTTGTTTAGTGTGTTTCTAGTGTTGGTTTCTTTCTCACCAACACTAAAGTGTCTAGATCTAAAAGTTGAGCTTGAAAACTTGACCATTGTTGTGGTGACTTGAAGAAGTTGATGAAAGTTGTAAGGTGTTCATCTTTTAAACTTGTTCATCTTGTTCATCTTGTGGTGTTCAAGTTGCAAGACAAGTCATAAAGTTGTTGGTGAAAGACTTGCACCCATCACTTCATAGTTGGCCAACCACTCTTCCTTAATTCAAGGAGCCTTGTTTTGTGGGAATAGTTAGTCAAACCTAACCCTTTGAGTTTGAAAGGTTGAAAAAGGCTACAAGACTATTATTTTTCCCTCCAAAACACATTGTCATACTTCACAAGTTGTATGAATATTGATTTTCAGATTTGTGAAAAAAAAAAAAATAAAAAAAAAAATACATATAAGTTATATATATACAAACCGTGTGGGCCCAAGGCCAATTGCATGCTGCCACGTCACCCCTAAGCTCAACTTTGGATAATTTTCTAGTTTCTAATTGTTGATTCTTAGTTTCCTTACTTGATTCTAGAACTAATTAACAAACTAGTACATTCCTACTAGATTGTCAATTAGTCCTTTGAATTCGTTTGTTCGTGTCAACGTTTAATTGAGTGCTTTTATCTTTTGAACACGTTGTTGTTTTTGGTTCTAGTCCTACAAGAATTCTTTGAGTCTTCAAACAAGAATCCACTCCGGATAAGAGCTTACTCATACCTTAAAGGATTCACGGTTACTAGCCAATTTACAACACTTGTGGAACTCAAGCGTGTGGTGATCTAAAGAGTATAATACCTTGACAATGGAAGGGGCCACGTCCCATAACGTGGATACTAATGCACTTGACTCTATGAGGGTCACTCTTGAGGCCGTTACTCGGACACTTGAAAGGTTAAATTCGGACTTTGGGGCCGTGAGAGGGGACTTGGCAGCCATCAAGGGAGAAGTGTCGACTATTAGTGGGAGATTAGAACAAGTGGAGAGTCAAAGGAACTCTCGTCCTTCTACTCCTCTACATGTCTCAACCAATGGACAAGATAGGACTTCCTCCGCAACCATCACCCCCGAAACAGTCCACCAAATGCTAAATGCACCCCAAGCTCCACTAAATGCCGCAAGCCAAACCACCTATTTTCCTCCAAACCGTGACCCCAATAGACCAACGCATTTCCAGAATTCCCAAACCCCGCATGAGGGATTTGGACGTCAAATTCCACCACTAAATCCGAACCTTCCATTCCAAGCTCCATTAAACCAAAGACCACCACCTCCACAAAATCCAATACCCCCAAATCAAATTCCAAATAACCAAAACCGACCAGCCCACCTTGAGGAGTATGGTAGGGAGGAGTATGACGGGTACGGGGCCTTTGATGATACTTACATGAGGGAGGAGGAGGTGAGAGGGGGCAGAGGAGTTCAACGGAGATACCGTGGATATGAAGAAAGAGGAAACCGACACCATGAGAGAGATGTAGGCATCAACACCATCAAGTTGAGTCTACCGCTCTTTAAGGGTGAGAGTGACCCCGAGGCATACTTAGCTTGGGAATCGGCTTGTGACAAAGTCTTCCAAGTTAATGATCTCTCGGAAGAAAAGAAAGGAAGTTATGCTATAGCTCACTTTGAGGGTTATGCTAACACTTGGTGGGAGTACGTCAAGCGGTTTGGTAATGCACTAGTTGACGGGCAGCCACCACCTTGGTATCGATTGAGATACTTGATGAGGCAAAGGTACCTCCCCGAGAGTTATCGCCATGAATTGCTTGCAAGGTTGTACAACTTACGTCAAGGTAACAAAAGTGTGATGGCATACTTTGATGAGTTTCAACAACTCATGTTAAACCTTGACCATCGTGGGGAGCAAATCAGTCATGATGTCATCCGGTTCAAGTGTGGATTGAACAAGGAGATCTCCACTCATTTGACACTTCACAAGTTTGATACCGTTGAGGGTATTTTCCAAGCGGCTATTGAGGTTGAAAAAGAGCTAAAGGAGAGGTCGTCGTTTAAGGCAAGGGTACCAGCCCCCTCGGGTTGGTCCAAAAACAAGGGGCAATCCAGCCTTCCAAGGCTGCCCGAGCCCAAGGCCGACCCCAAACTTCCTCCAAAACAAGAAGCTCACAAGTACCCTAACCCAAAAGGATTCCAATGTTTCAAGTGCCAAGGTTGGGGACATAAAGCCAATGAGTGTCCAAACCGACGCAATGTGATCCTTCGGGAAGGGAGGGTGTATTACCTTGGTGAAGAGGTGGATCTTGAGAAGAGTGAAGATGAGGCCGAGCCTCAAGATGGAGAGGAACCCGAGAATGGGCCATATGATGATGAGGGCGAAGATGTTTACCCTCAAGAAGGGGAGTGTGTGGTTCCCAACTTTGTGGTTAGGCGCGTCATGATTAGTAAGGTGATAGATGACCCTAGTCAAAGGGAGAATCTATTCCATACTAAATGTCTTGTAAAGGGAAGTGTGTGCACCTTGGTGATTGATAGTGGTAGTTGCACAAATGTTGTTAGTATGGCTACGGTTAACTTCTTGAAGTTACCAACTACCCCGCACACTAGTCCCTACAAGCTACAATGGTTGAATGACTGTGGTGAACTAAAGGTCACAAGGCAATGTATGATACGTTTTAAGGTGGGAAACTACCAAGATGAAGTGCTTTGTGATGTGATACCAATGCAAGCGTGTCACTTGTTGTTAGGTAGACCTTGGCAATATGATAGGTCTACCAAACACGATGGGAGGACCAATCGATATACACTTGAGAAGGATGGCCGAAAGGTCACACTTCACCCGCTTTCACCCTCCCAAGTAAATGAGTGGCACCAAAAGATGAGAGAGTTGAAGGAAAAGGGGAAGAAATCCGAAAGAGAAGAAGAGGGAAGGGAAACCGTGGTTGGGGCAGTAGGGTCACCCGTGACTGCCTCAACTTCAAAGGGGGCTGAAAACGTGGTGATGTTAGCTAGAAAGAAGGAACTCTTCGTGGACCATGATGTGGGCACACCTATGTTGCTTTTGGCTCATTGTTTAAATACTAACCCCGCTAATTCTTCCATTTCCCCTTTGATTTCTTGTGTGTTGCAGGATTATGAAGATGTATTTCCTAAAGAACTTCCGCAAGGATTGCCCCCACTTCGGGGAATTGAGCACCAAATTGATTTGGTGCCGGGTTCACAACTTCCAAACAAACCAGCCTATAGGAGCAATCCCATGGACACTAAGGAGCTTGAGAGACAAGTTGAGGAACTTCTCAACAAGGGATACATCAAAGAAAGTATGAGTCCTTGTGCTGTTCCGGTGCTTTTGGTACCAAAGAAAGACGGAACTTGGCGCATGTGCGTCGATTGTAGAGCCATCAACAAAATCACTATAAGGTATCGTCATCCAATCCCTAGACTAGATGATATGTTAGATGAGCTCCATGGCTCTTGTTTGTTTTCTAAGGTGGATCTTAGGAGTGGCTATCACCAAATTCGCATGCAACCCGGTGATGAGTGGAAGACCGCATTCAAGACCAAATTCGGTCTATATGAGTGGCTGGTCATGCCCTTTGGCCTTACCAATGCTCCTAGCACCTTTATGAGGCTAATGAATCATGTAATGAAGCCTTATATTGGGAAGTTTGTGGTGGTTTACTTTGATGATGTGTTGGTATATAGTAAATCTATTGATGATCATGTGATGCATTTGAGGTGTGTGTTTGAGGTGCTCCGAAAGGAGAAGTTGTATGCCAACCTGGAGAAGTGTTCTTTTGGTGTTGATAAAGTGATTTTCTTGGGTTTTGTCATGAGCTCAAGGGGCGTGGAAGTGGACGAATCCAAGATAGACTCTATACGAAGTTGGCCAATCCCTAAAACTATTGGAGAAATCCGAAGTTTTCATGGATTAGCAAGCTTTTATAGGAGGTTTGTCAAAGGTTTTAGCTCCATAGCAGCACCTTTGACTGAGGTTATTAGAAAGGACCAACCCTTTAAGTGGGGTGATGAGCAAGCTAAGGCTTTTGAAGCCTTGAAAGCTATGCTCATCTCGGCGCCTTTGTTACAATTGCCCGATTTTGATAAAATGTTTGAAGTGGAGTGTGATGCTAGTAAGGTTGGCATCGGGGCTGTTTTAATGCAAGAAGGCAAGCCCGTCGCTTATTTTAGTGAAAAACTCAAAGGGGCAACTCTTAATTACTCGACTTATGATTTGGAGTTGTACGCCCTTGTTAGAGCCTTGGGCAATTGGCAGCATTATTTGTGGCCTAAGGAGTTTGTGATACGAACGGACCATGAATCGTTGAAACACCTTAAGAGCCAAGACAAGTTGAATAGGCGTCATGCTAAGTGGATTGAGTTTATTGAGACTTTCCCTTATGTAATTCATTACAAAAGGGGGAAGGAGAATGCTGTTGCTGATGCGTTGTCTAGAAAGCATGTGCTTGTTGCCACTTTGTCTTCGAAGTTGATGGGTTTTGAGAGTTTAAGAGAATTGTATCCCAAGGACCCTCACTTTGCTCCTATCTTTAGGGAATGCGAAGAATGGGGTAGGGACAAGTGGGATTCGGCTAGGGGTTCAAATCCCTATGCCAAGTTTGATGGTTACTTATTTAAAGGTAGACGATTGTGTGTACCCTCTAGCTCTTGGAGAGAATTGTTTGTGAGGGAAGCACATGATGGCGGTCTAATGGGTCATTTTGGGGTCGAAAAGACCCTCGGAATATTGGAGGAGCAATTCTATTGGCCCAAAATGCGCAAGGATGTGACTAGAACTTGTGGCCAATGTGTAGAATGCAAGAGAGCCAAATCTCGGCTCCTACCTCATGGGTTGTACACCCCGCTGCCCACTCCTCTACGTCCTTGGCTTGATATATCGATGGACTTTGTGTTAGGGCTGCCAAGGACTCGACGAGGCCGGGATAGTATCTTTGTTGTAGTTGATCGGTTTTCTAAAATGGCGCACTTTATTCCTTGCTCTAAGTGTGATGACGCCCCTAGCGTGGCCTCGTTATTTGTTGATAATGTTGTTAGATTGCATGGTGTCCCGAGGACCATTGTGAGTGATAGGGACTCTAAGTTCCTAAGCCACTTTTGGAAGTCCATGTGGGGTAGGCTTGGTACCAAGTTATTGTTCTCTACCTCTTGCCACCCACAAACCGATGGCCAAACGGAAGTAGTAAATAGGACTTTGGGTGCTATGCTACGTTCCATGGTTAAGGGAAAAATGACTTCTTGGGAGGAGCACTTACCATTGATTGAGTTTGCATATAACCGTGTCATACACTCAAGTACGGGAATGACTCCCTTTGAGTGTGTATACGGCCTCAACCCCCTCACCCCTTTGGATTTAACGCCTTTGCCAAGTGATCTCATGATTAGCTTAGAAGGAAGCAAGCGGGCAGATTCTATGAAGAAGTTACATGAGAAGGTGCGGCTTCAACTTGAGAAGAAAAACCAAGACATGGCAAGGAGGGCCAACAAGGGAAGAAAGAAAGTCATCCTTGAACCGGGAGATTGGGTGTGGGTGCATCTTCGGAGGGATCGGTTTCCATCCCAAAGAAAGTCCAAATTGATGCCGAGGGGTGATGGTCCATTCCAAGTGCTCGAGAAAATCAATGACAACGCCTACAAGATTGACCTTCCACCGGAATACCAAGTGCACCACACTTTTAACGTTTGTGATCTTTCTCTCGTGGAGGCGGTTGAAGACGACCAAGTGCTGAATTTGAGGCCAAATTCCTCTCAAGATGGAGAGGATGATACGGGTGGGACAAGCTGTCCAACAAGTACCCGACCATTCACACGAAGTCAAGCTCGGGAGTTACAAAAACTCCAAGTCGTATTCATGCAAATGGCCGTGTGTGAGTTGGTTATTGAACCACCTAAGGGTCTAAATGTTTTAAGGTGTGAAGATGGGCCTTGAAGTGTAATGTTTTTACACTCCATGGCCGGCTGCTCCACATGGCCCATAAGGTCATTTTTGTCTTTCATTTGGCTTGTAATATAAATAGACAAGCCTAGAATTATTTTGCCTTAGTTTTCTCATTGTAAATTCAAGACAAAGACTTGTAATATTTCACTTTCTCTCTCTCTTCCATTGAGAGGCAGATTCGGCCACAAGCTTGCTAGAAGGAAGCTTGTGTTGTGTTTTGGCTAGAAACTAGGGTCTTGAGGTCATTGAGTTCCTCTTGGTCCAAGTAAGAGCTTGGTGTTTATATTCAATAGTCTTAGGGTCCTCTCTTGATGTTAGGGTTCTTAGTCTCTTGAATATTATATGTCAAGTTATCTATCTTTTCATTATCTTGTTGTGGTTGTCTTTGAGATCTTGAAGTCTAGTGAAGCCGTGTGGGGCTCTTTCGATTCACTAGCATTGTTGCTTACTTGTTAGTCTTGTGTTTGTTGGGTTTTCTTGTTGGTGTTGCTGAAATCTTGTGATACATACTTGATCTTGTATCAGTGTTGGTGAGAAAGAAACCAACACTAGAAACACACTAAACAAGCAAAATAACACCTAGATTTAGACACACAAACACCAATCTCGGTTGAGACAACAAGATGGACAGATTTCTCTTCTCTTTTTTTTTTAACCGAGATAGCCCAAGATTGGTAGTGTAGGAACACAACCAGCCTCGCTCTGATACCAAATGATACACTATCAAGCCCACAACACAAAGTTCCCACAAAATCAGCAACAAGAAGAACAAAATAACACAAAAATCATCAAGTTGAACAACAAGTGCTAGTGAATCAAAAGAGCCCCACACGGCTTCACTAGACTTCAAGATTACAACATTAACAAGATCACAAAAAGATAGTAACTTGACATAAAAGATTCAAGAGTCTAAGAACCCTAACAACAAGAGAGGACCCTAAGACTATTGAATATTAACACCAAGTTCTTACTTAGACCAAGAGGAACTCTATGACCTCAAGATCCTTGTTTCTAGCCAAGATACAACACAAGTATCACTCTACTTGTGAGATGGAGTAGAGAGAGAGAGATCCAAACTATTACAAGTGTTATGTTCAAAATCTGATCGGGGAACTACCCAAATAACCCTAATATGTTCTATTTATATTACAAGGCAAAATGAAGGCAAAATGACCAGCTTGTCCTTGTCATGGGGGCCGGCCTTGGAGTGTAAGTTTATTACACTTCAAGGTCCCTTTTCACACTTAAAAACATTTATACCCTTAGGTGGATCAATCACCAACTCACACACGGCCGTTTGCATGAACAAGGCTTGGAGTTTTTGTAATTCCCGAGCTTGGCTTCGTGTGAAAGGTCGTGTAATTGTTGGACAGCTTGTCCCACCCGTATCATCCTTTGATTTCTTGTGTGTTGCAGGATTATGAAGATGTATTTCCTAAAGAACTTCCGTAAGGATTGCCCCCACTTCGGGGAATTGAGCACCAAATTGACTTTGTGCCGGGATCACAATTGCCAAACAAGCCGGCTTATAGGAGCAAGAGCGCGAAAAATTGAGCGTTTCTTATCACAACCCTTTTTCGTAGCAGAAGTATTTATCGGTTCTCCAGGGAAATATGTTGGTCTAGCAGAAACAATTCGAGGATTTCAATTAATCCTTTCCGGAGAATTAGATGGTCTTCCTGAACAGGCCTTTTATTTGGTAGGTAATATCGATGAAGCTACCGCGAAGGCTATGAACTTAGAAATGGAGAGCAATTTGAAGAAATGACCTTAAATCTTAGTGTACTGACCCCTAATCGAATTGTTTGGGATTCAGAAGTGGAAGAAATCGTGTTATCTACTATGGACACCAAAGAATTGCAACGTCAAGTTGAGGAGCTCCTCAACAAAGGGTATATCAATGAGAGCATGAGTCCGTGCGCGGTTTCGATGATACTAGTGCCCAAAAAGGATGGAACATGGCGTATGTGTGTGGACTGCCGAGCCATCAACAAGATTACGGTAAAATATCGCCACCCTATCCCTCAGTTAGATGACATGCTAGATGAATTGAGTGGTTCATGTTTGTTTTCCAAGATTGATTTAAGAAGTGGCTATCACCAAATAAGAATGTAACCTGGTGATGAATGGAAAACCGCCTTCAAGACCAAGTTTGGTCTCTATGAATGGATGGTTATGCCCTTCAGCCTAACAAATGCTCCAAGTACTTTTATGAGGCTAATGAATCATGTGATGAGGCCATTTATTGGAAAGTTTGTTGTTGTCTACTTTGATGATGTCTTGGTTTATAGCAAGTCTTTAGAAAAGCATGTGATGCATTTACAAAGTGTGCTTGATGTCCTTAGAAAGGAAAAATTGTATCCAAATCTGGAAAAATGCTCCTTTGGTGTTAATGAAGTTGTTTTCTTGGGTTTTGTTGTTAGTTCAAGAGAGGTCGAAGTGGATGAATCCAAGATAAATGCTATCAAAAATTGACCAACCCCACAAACCGTTGGAGAAGTAAGAAGCTTTCATGGGTTGGCTAGTTTTTATAGAAGGTTTGTCAAAGGATTTAGCACCATAGCCGCCCCTTGACCGAGGTCATTCGGAAAGAACAACCCTTCAAGTGGGGTGACGAGCAAGCTAAGGCTTTTGAAGCGTTGAAAGCTATGTTCATCTCCGCACCCTTGTTGCAATTGCCCAACTTTGATAAGACGTTCGAAGTCGAGTGCAATGCGAGTAAAGTAGGCATAGGGGCTGTTTTGATGCAAGATTTAAAACCCATTGCTTACTTTAGTGAAAAGCTCAAAGGAACAACTTTAAACTACTCCACGTATGATTTAGAGTTGTATACCTTGATTAGAGCCTTGTCTACTTGGCAACACTACTTATGGCCTAAGGAGTTCGTGATCCGAACGGACCATGAATCCATAAGGCATCTTCGGGCCCAAGACAAGCTTAACAAACGGCATGCCAAATGGATTGAGTTTCTTGAGACCTTCCCTTATGTCATCCAATACAAAAAGGGTAAGGACAATGTGGTAGCCGATGCTTTGTCTAGAAAACATGCTCTTGTGTCCACTTTGTCATCAAAATTGATGGATTTTGAGAGCTTAAGAGGATTGTATCCCAAGGACCCTCACTTTGCTCCTATCTTTAGGGAATGCGAAGAATTGGGTAGGGACAAGTGGGATTCGACTAGGGGTTCAAATCCCTATGCCAAGTTTGATGGTTACTTATTTAAAGGTAGACGATTGTGTGTACCCTCTAGCTCTTGGAGAGAGTTGTTTGTGAGGGAAGCACATGATGGCGGTCTAATGGGTCATTTTGGGGTCGAAAAGACCTTCGAAATATTGGAGGAGCAATTCTATTGGCCAAAAATGCACAAGGATGTGGCTAGGATTTGCGGCCAATGTGTAGAATGTAAGAGAGCCAAATCTTGGCTCCTACCTCATGGGTTGTACACCCCGCTGCCCACCCCTCTACGTCCATGGATTGATATATCTATGGATTTCGTGTTGGGTCTGCCAAGGACTCGACGAGGCCGGGATAGTATCTTTGTTGTAGTCGATCGATTTTCTAAAATGGTGCACTTTATTCCTTGCTCTAAATGTGATGACGCACCTGGTGTGGCCTCTTTATTTGTTGATAATGTTGTTAAATTGCATGGTGTTCCGAGGACCATTGTGAGTGATAGGGACTCTAAGTTCCTAAGCCATTTCTGGAAGTCCATGTGGGGTAGGCTTGGTACCAAGTTGTTGTTCTCTACGTCCTGCCACCCACAAACCGATGGCCAAATGGAAGTAGTAAATAGGACCTCGGGTGCTATGCTACGTTCCATGGTTAAGGGAAAAATGACTTCTTTGGAAGACCACTTACCATTGATTGAATTTGCTTATAACCGTGTCATACACTCAAGTACGGGAATGACTCCCTTTGAGTGTGTATACGGCCTCAACCCCCTTACCCCTTTGGATTTAACGCCTTTGCCAAGTGATCTCATGATTAGCTTAGATGGAAGCAAGCGGGCAGATTCTATGAAGAAGTTACATGAGAAGGTACGGCTTCAACTTGAGGAGAAAAACCAAGAAATTGCAAGGAGGGCCAACAAGGGGAGAAAGAAATTCATTCTTGAACCGGGAGATTGATTGTGGGTGCATCTTTGGAAGGATCGATTCCCATCTCAAAGAAAGTCCAAATTAATGTCGAGGGGTGATGGCCCATTCCAAGTACTTGAGAAAATCAATGACAACGCCTACAAGATTGACCTTCCACTGGATTATCAAGTGCACAACACCTTCAACGTGTGTGATCTTTCTCTCGTGAAGGCGGTTGAAGATGACCAATTGCCAAATTTGAGGTCAAATTCCTCTCAAGATGGAGAGGATGATACGGGTGGAGCAAGCTGATAACACGAAGGTTGGGAATCCAAAAACTAGAGTATTAACTTAAAAGAATGCGAAAGCAAAAACTAAGAAACTAATGAAAATAGACAAAACAGAAATTAAAAAGATACGGATTTGAATCCAAGTAACAACAAATTGGTATTGAAGAAACCAAATGCCTTTACTTGAGAAACTAAACAAGTTTGGAAACGGATCTTGGAAACTAAACAAGTTTGGAAACTAATCGCCTTCTAAGAATACCAAGAAGAAACCAAAGATATCAAAGAAAGAAACTATCTTACTACCTTAAACTATGAACTAGTTAGGTTGAAAGATAAATCTCAAGGTAATCTACCTCAAAGGTTCAAAAGAACTCTCAATATATTAATCTTCAAAATCTGATTTTCATGAATGAACAAAGACCCCTTTATATATAGTGAAGAAGGGGTTGGTCAAAGATAACATTAAATGAAATGATACTTCCTAGGACCTAGAAGACTACCACACACATTATCCTATAAGTCAACATAGAAGAAAACAACTATTAAATGGCATAGAAGGCTGCCACACACAAAGACCTAGGAAGTTAACATAGAATTAAACAATTCTTAAATATAATTCTAGAAATTAATTAAAAAAAAATGCTGCAGTCTTTTTCTCCATTTTGGGATAGATTTGAGCCCAATTCCACCTCTTCTTAGACTTTAATTTGGGCCTCCAAATAGATGTAAGACTTGAAGAAAATGTCTTCATTGGGCTTGAGATCTTCTTCCATTACAAAACACCTTTTAATTGCCAATTCCAGCCCATTAATCTTGGCTTCATATTTTTTTGTTTGGGATCTTGTCATGGATCCTCTTGGATCTTCCAAAGCTTCCTTAGTTGATGTTGAGCTTCGATGGATGTTATCATTCTCCCCTTCTTAAAGAAGATTCGTCCTCGAATCTTGACATTTATTATAACTCCTCCTTCTTTGGATTTGAGCCTTCATGGTTGCTATCATTCTCCCCCACTTAAAGAAGATTTGTCCTCAAAGCTTGACCAATACCTACAACCAACATGATAATCACCATCACTAGGAGGTAAATAAAGAAAGTAGAACAAGCATTTGGTAAAACTAACACAAGGTAGTGACCATGCAACCACTTAACCCATTTAACTCTTTTATGCACAAACACCCATTTTACATATCCATGCACTGCATCATCCAATAGAACAATGTAATCACCAACATAAGAGCTAAAAACACTGTTCATAAGATCCTTAAATAAGAGAGGATCATTACCTAGACCAAAAACATATGAATACCAAGAAAACATACCATATTTGCTCTTGCTAAATAACTTAACCTCACTATTGGATATATCATAGTCAAGATATGAATCTAAAGCAATTTCCTTGAGAAGTGGCTTAGATTGAACTTGATATTCACTAGGAAGATCAAGTTTTGTAAGCATTGTTTCCAATCCTTTCAAGGACTTCAAATGGCCCATCTCCTCTTGCAAAGAATTTGGATCTTCTTTTGGTAGGAGACCTTTGAATCCTAAATAACACACTCTTATGATATAGTCAAGAATCATATAATCCCATAAAGATTATCTCTACAATTAAAGTAACTTGCCTCACAAGAATTTCACAAACATTAGGTGAGTACAAAAAGCTAACAGAACAAAAGATCTTGGGTTTTAGATCATAGTTGGCTTCTTCCATTTGTCCCTTCTCAAGAGTACCTACCTACAAAAGAAACACAATATCAAAAGAAGAAGAAGAAGAAACATTAGTGTTAAGCTCACTCAAACTCTCGTCTTTCTTTTTCCTCGACTCTTTTTCTCTCTTTCTTTTCATTCTTGTTGTTTTCTTTCTCTCCTCTCTTATATTTTGAAAACTCACTCACTTTTCTCAACTGAATTTCCCCTTTTTCCTCTCTTGAGTTTCTGTTTTTCTCTCCCTTACTTCTCTCTATTTTGTATCTCTCTTCCATGTCATTTTGTTTTCCACTCAATTCTTTTATTCTCTCATCTTTTCTTTTTACAAGAGTAGGAACTTCAATAGGAGAAGTTGCACATAAAGAAGAGCTACTCTCTTGTTCACAACTTGACTCCTCCCCTTGGAAAATTACATACTTTACAATCTTATTAGAAAGAGTAGAATGATCATTTTTGGAGTTAATTTTCTGTTGGGACTGTGCTATAGAATGAATATGCCTCAATTCTTCTTTCAAATCACCCCAAGTCAAAAGTAGCCGATTAAATTTCACCCAATGGGGGTTACTATAATCATCCACTACTTTTCGTAATTCTTGGGACAAGGCTCTTGTGGAAAAACTCAATTTCTCAAACTCCCAAAAATAATTACAAGAAAATATATGTTCCATGTGATATTCCCATTGGAGGTAAGTTGCATTATCAGCATACATGCATAATTTTTGTAGTATCACATGTCTACTACCCCACTTGGTCAATCCTTCATAATCATATATTCTTGCAAAATACATAGTTATTAAAATAAACCACTCAAACTTTGGCTTTTCCCTCAATTGTTCTCACTCACTCTTGCCTTTTTCCTCTCAAATAACCTTTGGGAAAATACTATGTGGATTTATAATTAAACCCTACTAGTATCAAGTCCTTAGTAGTAAAATAAGGAATTTTGGGGCACAAGAAAAAAATGAAGAACCAATCCTAGAAAGAATAAGATTTAGTTGAAACAAGACTCAAACAAAAGGAAATGATTTTAGAATGAGATAAAGATCTAGGATCCCCTCTTCTTGTGTTCCATCAAAATCTCCTTTGTAGAAATAATTAGATGAAGAAAATTCCTTGAAGAGCAACAATTCTTTTTTTTTTTCAATGTTATTATTCACTATGAAGTTTTTTTTCTTTTTTTTTGGAAACGTACTGTTCACTGCTACAGTACTTTTTTTTTGGCTCTTTTTGTTCAAGAAATTCCCAAGATTATCAAGAACGAAATCTTGATAGAACCGCTCTGATACCACTTGATAACACGGAGGTTGGGAATCCAAAAACTAGAGTATTAACTTAAAAGAATGCGGAAGCAAAAACTAAGAAACTAATGAAAATAGACAAAACAGAAATTTAAAAGATACTGATTTGAATCCAAGTAACAACAAATTGGTATTGAAGAAACCAAATGCCTTTAATTGAGAAACTAAACAAGTTTGGAAATGGATCTTGACCTCTTCGTGAGTAACGTTAGACAACAATTAGTATGAGTACTAATCGCCTTCTAAGAATACCAAGAAGAAACCAAAGATATCAAAGAAAGAAATTATTTTACTACCTTAAACTATGAACTAGTTAGGTTGAAAGATAAATCTCAAGGTAATCTACTTCAAAGGTTCAAAAGAAGTCTCAATATATTAATCTTCAAAATCTGATTTTCATGAATGAACAAAGACCCCTTTATATAGTAGTGAAGAAGGGGTTGGTCAAAGATAACATTAAATGAAATGATACTTCCTAGGGCCTAGAAGACTACCACACACATTATCCTATAAGTCAACATAGAAGAAAACAACTATTAAATGGCATAGAAGGCTGCCACACACAAAGACCTAGGAAGTCAACATAGAATTAAACAATTCTTAAATATAATTCTAGAAATTAATTTAAAAAAATGTTGCAGTCTTTTTCTCCATTTTGGGATAGATTTGAGCCCAATTCCACCTCTTCTTGGACTTTAATTTGGGCCTCCAAATAGATGTAAGACTTGAAGAAAATGTCTTCATTGGGCTTGAGATCTTCTTCCATTATAAAACACCTTTTAATTGCCAATTCCAGCCCATTAATCTTGTCTTCATATTTTCTTATTTGGGATCTTGTCATGGATCCTCTTGGATCTTCCAAAGCTTCCTTAGTTGATGTTGAGCTTCGATGGATGCTATCACAAGCTGTCCAACAAGTCCACGACCATTCACAAGAAGCTAAGCTCGGGAATTGCAAAAACTCCAAGCCTTGTTCATGCAAATAGTCGTGTGTGAGTTGGTGACTAATCCACCTAATGGTCTAAATGTTTTAAGTGTGAAAAAGGACCTTGAAGTGTAATAAACTTACACTCCAAGGCCGCCCCATGGCAAAAAGGGCAAGCTGGTCATTTTCTTTTCCCTTTGGGGTGTAATATAAATAGACAAATTAGGGTTATTTCGAGTGGTTCTTCCATTATCATTTTGAACATAACACTTGTAATATTTTAGATCTCTCTCTCTCTCTATTCCATCTCATAAGAGAGGGATACTTGTGTTGTATCTTGGCTAGAAATAAGGATCTTGAGGTCATAGGGTTCCTCTTGGTCCAAGTAAGAACTTGGTGTTAATATTCAATAGTCTTAGGGTCCTCTCTTGTTGTTGGGGTTCTTAGACTCTTGAATCTTTTATGTCAAGTTACTATCTTCTTGTGATCTTGTTAAGGTTGTATTTGTAATCTTGAAGTCTAGTGAAGCCGTGTGGGGCTCTTTCGATTCACTAGCACTTGTTGTCCAACTTGCTGATTTTTGTGTTTCATTTGTTCTTCTTGTTGTTGCTTGTTGGAACTTTGTGTTGTGGACTTGATAGTGTATCAAAGAACCAACCGGTATTCTCTTGAGTTGAATGGTCGAAAGTTTACCCTCCACCCTCTTTTACCATCACAAATGAATGAGGTGCATCAAAGAATGATGGAGTTGAAGGAGAAGGTTAGTAAAGAAGGGGGGGGGGGGAAGGAACCCCATGAAAAGGAGAATGATGAAGCAAAGGAGAGGAGGAAGTTAAAGGGGAAGACCCAAATGGTGATGTTGGCAATAAACAAAGATTTATTTGAGGAGGCTAATGATGAGGAGCCCATCCTCCTTTTAGCTCATGCCTTTCATGCTAACCACTCTGCTTCCCCTATTCCCCATTCTATTTCTCTTGTTTTGCAGGAATTCGAAGATGTGTTTCCAAAGGAGCTACCACAAGGGTTACCCCCTCTTCGGAGAATTGAGCATCAAATAGACTTCGTGTCGGGCTCACAATTGCCTAACAAGCCAACTTATAGAAGTAACCCAACGGACACCAAAGAGCTCCAAAGACAAGTTGAGGGACTTCTCAACAAGGGATATATCAAAGAAAGCATGAGCCCATGATACAAGACAAATGGCCATCATAACTTTTGATGCCATCATTCGTGGCCAACACGTGGAGAATCTGATTTTGGACACCTTGAAGGCCCGAGAGTATGCATGGGGAAGTCATGAAGTCATTTTGGACACATAATAAAGCAAATTCGTGTGTGGAAGGTTGCTTGGAGGCTTGCCTTGATGACTACTCGAGGCTCCAAAGAATTGCAAGGGTTGAAGTGTGAAGAAGGAGTCCTTACACTCCATGACCGCCCCTTATTAAGGGTGTTTTGGTCTTTTTGTGCCTTTTCTTTACACTCCATAGGAGCCTCTTTTCATTAAGGGTAGTTTGGTCATTTGATGTAATAGTTATAAATAGGCTTCATTAGTCTTATTTTCGAGGGAGTTCATTATGGATATTTGAAAGACTTCTTCTTCTATCTTTGAGAATGTAGTGTAGGGCTTGGAAAGGCCAAGTAGTGTAGGGCTTGGAAAAGCCATTATTGATCCTTGCTTAGAAACGGTGGTTGTAAGGCGGAGTTGATTCCCTTAGCGGTCACCATAAGAGTTTGGTGTTGTTATTGCGGGTCTTAGGGGTCTTATCGTTTGATACACGGTTTGGTTCCTTATTCTTGTAATCTCGTATGTCAAGCTGTCTATCTTTTCTTTTTTTTGTAATCTTGTTAAGCTTGTGTTTATAATCTTGAAGTCTAGTGAAGCCGTGTGGGGCTCTTTCGATTCACTAGCACTTGTTGTTCAACTTGTTGTTCTTGTGATAGTTGTTCATCTTGTTGTTGTTGCTGAAATCTTGTGTTGCGGGTTTGATTTTGTATCAGCCCATGTGCGGTTCCGGTACTATTGGTGCCAAAGAAAGATGGGACTTGGCACATGTGTGTTGATTGTCGGGCCATCAACAAGATCACGGTAAAGTATCGCCACCCTGTTCCTAGGTTAAATGATATGTTAGATGAATTGAATGGTTCTTGTGTGTTTTCAAAGATTGATCTTAGGAGTGGGTACCATCAAATTCGGATGAGTCCCGGTGATGAATGGGAAACCGCCTTCAAGACCAAGTTTGGTTTCTATGAATGGATGGTTATGCCATTTGGACTCACCAACGCTCCTAGTACCTTTATGCGATGAAACCGTTTATAGGGAAGTTTGTTGTGGTATACTTTGATGATATCTTAGTCTATAGCAAGTCCATAGATGACCATGCTAAGCACTTGAAATGTGTTTTTGATGTGTTTAGAAAGGAGCAATTGTTTGCTAATCTTGAGAAATGCTCCTTTTGTGTTGATGAGGTTGTCTTTTTGGATTTTGTGGTAAGTTCCCGGGGTGTTGAAGTGGATGAATCCAAGATAGACGCTATAAGAAATTGGCCAACTCCACAATCCATTGGTGATGTGAGAAGTTTTCATGGATTGGCTAGTTTCTATAGAAGGTTTGTCAAAGGATTTAGCACCATAGCTGCCCCATTAACCGAGGTAATCTGAAAGGATAAGCCCTTTAAGTGGGGAGACGAGCAAGCGAAGGCGTTTGAGACTTTGAAAACAATGCTTAGCTCCGCCCCTTTGTTGCAATTGCCCGACTTTGAAAAAATGTTTGAAGTCGAATTTGATGCCAGCAAGGTAGGCATTAGGGTCGTCTTATTGCAAGACCAAAAGCCCATTGCATACTGTAGTGAAAAGCTCAAAGGAGAAACCTTGAACTACGATACGTATGATCTTGAGTTGTATGCCTTTATTAGAGCTTTGGGCAATTGGCAACACTACTTGTGGCCTAAGGAATTTGTGATTTAAACCGACCATGAATCTTTGAAACACCTTAGGGCCCAAGACAAATTGAACAAATGGCATGCCAAGTGGATTGAATTCTTAGAAACTTTCCCTTATGTAATCCAATACAAAAAGGGGAAGGAGAACGTTGAGGCCGATGCCTTATCCCGAAAGCATGTGTTACTTAGTACTTCATCTTTTAAATTGATTGGGTTTGAATACTTGAAGACGTTGTATCCCGAGGTGATACAAGATCAAGTTCACAATATGAATATTCCAACAACAACAACAAGAAGACCCAACAAACACAAGATTAACAAGTTGAACAACAATGCTAGTGAATCGAAAGTGCCCCATACGGCTTCACTAGACTTCAAGATCACAAACACAACAACAACAAGATAGTAAAAGATAGTTAACTTGACATATAATATTCAAGAGACTAAGAACCCTAACATCAAGAAAGGACCCTAAGACTAATGAATATGAACACCAAGTTCTTACTTAGACCAAGAGGAACTCAATGACCTCAATATCCTTGTTTCTATCCAAGATACAACACAAGTGTACTCCACTTGTGAGTTGCTGTTTTGGAGCTTCCCAAATGGAGGAGAGAGAAGTCCTTAAAATTATAAGAGTTTTTGTCTTCCAAATTATAATGAGAGAACTACCCAAATTGATACAAGATCAAGTATGTATCACAAGATTTCAGCAACACCAACAAGAAAACCCAACAAACACAAGATTAACAAGTAAGCAACAATGCTAGTGAATCTAAAGAGCCCCACACGGCTTCACTAGACTTCAAGATCTCAAAGACAACAACAACAAGACAATGAAAAGATAGATAACTTGACATATAATATTCAAGAGACTAAGAACCCTAACATCAAGAGAGGACCCTAAGACTATTGAATATAAACACCAAACTCTTACTTGGACCAAGAGGAACTCAATGACCTCAAGACCCTAGTTTCTAGCCAAAACACAACACAAGCTTCCTTCTAGCAAGCTTGTGGCCGAATCTGCCTCTCAATGGAAGAGAGAGAGAAAGTGAAATATTACAAGTCTTTGTCTTGAAATTACAATGAGAAAACTAAGGCAAAATAATTCTAGGCTTGTCTATTTATATTACAAGCCAAATGAAAGACAAAAATGACCTTATGGGCCATGTGGAGCAGCCGGCCATGGAGTGTAATGTTATTACACTTCAAGGCCCATCTTCACACCTTAAAACATTTAGACCCTTAGGTGGTTCAATAACCAACTCACACACGGCCATTTGCATGAATACGGCTTGGAGTTTTTGTAACTCCTGAGCTTGACTTCATGTGAATGGTCGGGTACTTGTTGGACAGCTTGTCCCACCCGTATCATCCTCTCCATCTTGAGAGGAATTTGGCCTCAAATTCAGCACTTGGTCGTCTTCAACCGCCTCCACGAGAGAAAGATCACAAACATTAAAAGTGTGGTGCACTTGGTATTCTGGTGGAAGGTCAATCTTGTAGGCGTTGTCATTGATTTTCTCGAGCACTTGGAATGGACCATCACCCCTCGGCATCAATTTGGACTTTCTTTGGGATGGAAACCGATCCCTCCGAAGATGCACCCACACCCAATCTCCCGGTTCAAGGATGACTTTCTTCCTTCCCTTGTTGGCCCTCCTTGCCATGTCTTGGTTTTTCTTCTCAAGTTGAAGCCGCACCTTCTCATGTAACTTCTTCATAGAATCTGCCCGCTTGCTTCCTTCTAAGCTAATCATGAGATCACTTGGCAAAGGCGTTAAATCCAAAGGGGTGAGGGGGTTGAGGCCGTATACACACTCAAAGGGAGTCATTCCCGTACTTGAGTGTATGACACGGTTATATGCAAACTCAATCAATGGTAAGTGCTCCTCCCAAGAAGTCATTTTTCCCTTAACCATGGAACGTAGCATAGCACCCAAAGTCCTATTTACTACTTCCGTTTGGCCATCGGTTTGTGGGTGGCAAGAGGTAGAGAACAATAACTTGGTACCAAGCCTACCCCACATGGACTTCCAAAAGTGGCTTAGGAACTTAGAGTCCCTATCACTCACAATGGTCCTCGGGACACCATGCAATCTAACAACATTATCAACAAATAACGAGGCCACGCTAGGGGCGTCATCACACTTAGAGCAAGGAATAAAGTGCGCCATTTTAGAAAACCGGTCAACTACAACAAAGATACTATCCCGGCCTCGTCGAGTCCTTGGCAGCCCTAACACAAAGTCCATCGATATATCAAGCCAAGGACGTAGAGGAGTGGGCAGCGGGGTGTACAACCCATGAGGTAGGAGCCGAGATTTGGCTCTCTTGCATTCTACACATTGGCCACAAGTTCTAGTCACATCCTTGCGCATTTTGGGCCAATAGAATTGCTCCTCCAATATCCCGAGGGTCTTTTCGACCCCAAAATGACCCATTAGACCGCCATCATGTGCTTCCCTCACAAACAATTCTCTCCAAGAGCTAGAGGGTACACACAATCGTCTACCTTTAAATAAGTAACCATCAAACTTGGCATAGGGATTTGAACCCCTAGCCGAATCCCACTTGTCCCTACCCCATTCTTCGCATTCCCTAAAGATAGGAGCAAAGTGAGGGTCCTTGGGATACAATTCTCTTAAACTCTCAAAACCCATCAACTTCGAAGACAAAGTGGCAACAAGCACATGCTTTCTAGACAACGCATCAGCAACAACATTCTCCTTCCCCCTTTTGTAATGAATTACATAAGGGAAAGTCTCAATAAACTCAATCCACTTAGCATGACGCCTATTCAACTTGTCTTGGCTCTTAAGGTGTTTCAACGATTCATGGTCCGTTCGTATCACAAACTCCTTAGGCCACAAATAATGTTGCCAATTGCCCAAGGCTCTAACAAGGGCGTACAACTCCAAATCATAAGTCGAGTAATTAAGAGTTGCCCCTTTGAGTTTTTCACTAAAATAAGCGACGGGCTTGCCTTCTTGCATTAAAACAGCCCCGATGCCAACCTTACTAGCATCACACTCCACTTCAAACATTTTATCAAAATCGGGCAATTGTAACAAAGGCGCCGAGATGAGCATAGCTTTCAAGGCTTCAAAAGCCTTAGCTTGCTCATCACCCCACTTAAAGGGTTGGTCCTTTCTAATAACCTCAGTCAAGGGTGCTGCTATGGAGCTAAAACCTTTGACAAACCTCCTATAAAAGCTTGCTAATCCATGAAAACTTCGGATTTCTCCAATAGTTTTAGGGATTGGCCAACTTCGTATAGAGTCTATCTTGGATTCGTCCACTTCCACACCCTTTGAGCTCACGACAAAACCCAAAAAAATCACTTTATCAACACCAAAAGAACACTTCTCCATGTTGGCATACAACTTCTCCTTTCGGAGCACCTCAAACACACACCTCAAATGCATCACATGATCATCAATAGATTTACTATATACCAACACATCATCAAAGTAAACCACCACAAACTTCCCAATATAAGGCTTCATTACATGATTCATTAGCCTCATAAAGGTGCTAGGAGCATTGGTAAGGCCAAAGGGCATGACCAGCCACTCATATAGACCGAATTTGGTCTTGAATGCGGTCTTCCACTCATCACCGGGTTGCATGCGAATTTGGTGATAGCCACTCCTAAGATCCACCTTAGAAAACAAACAAGAGCCATGGAGCTCATCTAACATATCATCTAGTCTAGGGATTGGATGACGATACCTTATAGTGATTTTGTTGATGGCTCTACAATCGACGCACATGCGCCAAGTTCCGTCTTTCTTTGGTACCAAAAGCACCGGAACAGCACAAGGACTCATACTTTCTTTGATGTATCCCTTGTTGAGAAGTTCCTCAACTTGTCTCTCAAGCTCCTTAGTGTCCATGGGATTGCTCCTATAGGCTGGTTTGTTTGGAAGTTGTGAACCCGGCACCAAATCAATTTGGTGCTCAATTCCCCGAAGTGGGGGCAATCCTTGCGGAAGTTCTTTAGGAAATACATCTTCATAATCCTGCAACACACAAGAAATCAAAGGGGAAATGGAAGAATTAGCGGGGTTAGTATTTAAACAATGAGCCAAAAGCAACATAGGTGTGCCCACATCATGGTCCACGAAGAGTTCCTTCTTTCTAGCTAACATCACCACGTTTTCAGCCCCCTTTGAAGTTGAGGCAGTCACGGGTGACCCTACTGCCCCAACCACGGTTTCCCTTCCCTCTTCTTCTCTTTCGGATTTCTTCCCCTTTTCCTTCAACTCTCTCATCTTTTGGTGCCACTCATTTACTTGGGAGGGTGAAAGCGGGTGAAGTGTGACCTTTCGGCCATCCTTCTCAAGTGTATATCGATTGGTCCTCCCATCGTGTTTGGTAGACCTATCATATTGCCAAGGTCTACCTAACAACAAGTGACACGCTTGCATTGGTATCACGTCACAAAGCACTTCATCTTGGTAGTTTCCCACCTTAAAACGTATCATACATTGCCTTGTGACCTTTAGTTCACCACAGTCATTCAACCATTGTAGCTTGTAGGGACTAGTGTGCGGGGTAGTTGGTAACTTCAAGAAGTTAACCGTAGCCATACTAACAACATTTGTGCAACTACCACTATCAATCACCAAGGTGCACACACTTCCCTTTACAAGGCATTTAGTATGGAATAGATTCTCCCTTTGACTAGGGTCATCTATCGCCTTACTAATCATGACGCGCCTAACCACAAAGTTGGGAACCACACACTCCCCTTCTTGAGGGTAAACATCTTCGCCCTCATCATCATATGGCCCATTCTCGGGTTCCTCTCTATCTTGAGGCTCGGCCTCATCTTCTCCCCTTTCGGGACCCACCTCCTCACCAAGGTAATACACCCTCCCTTCCCGAAGGATCACATTGCGTCGGTTTGGACACTCATTGGCTTTATGTCCCCAACCTTGGCACTTGAAACATTGGAATCCTTTTGGGTTAGGGTACTTGTGAGCTTCTTGTTTTGGAGGAAGTTTGGGGTTGGCCTTGGGCTCGGGCAGCCTTGGAAGGCTGGATTGCCCCTTGTTTTTGGACCAACCCGAGGGGGCTGGTACCCTTGCCTTAAACGACGACCTCTCCTTTAGCTCTTTTTCAACCTCAATAGCCGCTTGGAAAATACCCTCAATGGTATCAAACTTGTGAAGTGTCAAATGAGTGGAGATCTCCTTGTTCAATCCACACTTGAACCGGATGACATCATGACTGATTTGCTCCCCACGATGGTCAAGGTTTAACATGAGTTGTTGAAACTCATCAAAGTATGCCATCACACTTTTGTTACCTTGACGTAAGTTGTACAACCTTGCAAGCAATTCATGGCGATAACTCTCGGGGAGGTACCTTTGCCTCATCAAGTATCTCAATCGATACCAAGGTGGTGGCTGCCCGTCAACTAGTGCATTACCAAACCGCTTGACGTACTCCCACCAAGTGTTAGCATAACCCTCAAAGTGAGCTATAGCATAACTTCCTTTCTTTTCTTCCGAGAGATCATTAACTTGGAAGACTTTGTCACAAGCCGATTCCCAAGCTAAGTATGCCTCGGGGTCACTCTCACCCTTAAAGAGCGGTAGACTCAACTTGATGGTGTTGATGCCTACATCTCTCTCATGGTGCCGGTTTCCTCTTTCTTCATATCCACGGTATCTCCGTTGAACTCCTCTGCCCCCTCTCACCTCCTCCTCCCTCATGTAAGTATCATCAAAGGCCCCGTACCCATCATACTCCTCCCTACCATACTCCTCAAGGTGGGCTGGTCGGTTTTGGTTATTTGGAATTTGATTTGGGGGTATTGGATTTTGTGGGGGTGGTGGTCTTTGGTTTAATGGAGCTTGGAATGGAAGGTTCGGATTTAGTGGTGGAATTTGACGTCCAAATCCCTCATGCGGGGTTTGGGAATTCTGGAAATGCGTTGGTCTATTGGGGTCACGGTTTGGAGGAAAATAGGTGGTTTGGCTTGCGGCATTTAGTGGAGCTTGGGGTGCATTTAGCATTTGGTGGACTGTTTCGGGGGTGATGGTCGCGGAGGAAGTCCTATCTTGTCCATTGGTTGAGACATGTAGAGGAGTAGAAGGACGAGAGTTCCTTTGACTCTCCACTTGTTCTAATCTCCCACTAATAGTCGACACTTCTCCCTTGATGGCTGCCAAGTCCCCTCTCACGGCCCCAAAGTCCGAATTTAACCTTTCAAGTGTCCGAGTAACGGCCTCAAGAGTGACCCTCATAGAGTCAAGTGCATTAGTATCCACGTTATGGGACGTGGCCCCTTCCATTGTCGAGGTATTATACTCTTTAGATCACCACACGCTTGAGTTCCACAAGTGTTGTAAATTGGCTAGTAACCGTGAATCCTTTAAGGTATGAGTAAGCTCTTATCCGGAGTGGATTCTTGTTTGAAGACTCAAAGAATTCTTGTAGGACTAGGACCAAAAACAACAACGTGTTCAAAAGATAAAAGCACTCAAGTAAACGTTGACACGAACAAACGAATTCAAAGGACTAATTGACAATCTAGTAGGAATGTACTAGTTTGTTAATTAGTTCTAGAATCAAGTAAGGAAACTAAGAATCATCAATTAGAAACTAGAAAATTATCCAAAGTTGAGCTTAGGGGTGACGTGGCAGCATGCAATTGGCCTTGGGCCCACACGGTTTGTATATATATAACTTATATGTATTTTTTTTTTTTTTTGTCACAAATCTGAAAATCAATATTCATACAACTTGTGAAGTATGACAATGTGTTTTGGAGGGAAAAATAATAGTCTTGTAGCCTTTTTCAACCTTTCAAACTCAAAGGGTTAGGTTTGACTAACTATTCCCACAAAACAAGGCTCCTTGAATTAAGGAAGAGTGGTTGGCCAACTATGAAGTGATGGGTGCAAGTCTTTCACCAACAACTTTATGACTTGTCTTGCAACTTGAACACCACAAGATGAACAAGATGAACAAGTTTAAAAGATGAACACCTTACAACTTTCATCAACTTCTTCAAGCACATAACACACAACCACCAAAATTTTTTTTTTTTTTTTCATCAACAACATACAACTTTCAACCACTTCAAGTCACCACAACAATGGTCAAGTTTTCAAGCTCAACTTTTAGATCTAGACACTTTAGTGTTGGTGAGAAAGAAACCAACACTAGAAACACACTAAACAAGCAAAATAACACCTAGATCTAAACATACAACAACATTCTCGGATTTGTCTTCAATGGACTGATTTCCGATTTTTTTTTTTTTTTTTTTTTTTTTGTTTAATCCGAGAACAAGCCCAAGATGGGTTGTGTGGGAACACAACCGGTCTTGCTTTGATACCAAATGATACAAGATCAAGTATGTATCACAAGATTTCAGCAACACCAACAAGAAAACCCAACAAACACAAGATTAACAAGTAAGCAACAATGCTAGTGAATCGAAAGAGCCCCACACGGCTTCACTAGACTTCAAGATCTCAAAGACAACAACAACAAGACAATGAAAAGATAGATAACTTGACATATAATATTCAAGAGACTAAGAACCCTAACATCAAGAGAGGACCCTAAGACTATTGAATATAAACACCAAGCTCTTACTTGGACCAAGAGAAACTCAATGACCTCAAGACCCTAGTTTCTAGCCAAAACACAACACAAGCTTCCTTCTAGCAAGCTTGTGGCCGAATCTGCCTCTCAATGGAAGAGAGAGAGAAAGTGAAATATTACAAGTCATTGTCTTGAAATTACAATGAGAAAACTAAGGCAAAATAATTCTAGGCTTGTCTATTTATATTACAAGCCAAATGAAAGACAAAAATGACCTTATGGGCCATGTGGAGCAGCCGGCCATGGAGTGTAATGTTATTACACTTCAAGGCCCATCTTCACACCTTAAAACATTTAGACCCTTAGGTGGTTCAATAACCAACTCACACACGGCCATTTGCATGAATACGGCTTGGAGTTTTTGTAACTCCCGAGCTTGACTTCGTGTGAATGGTCGGGTACTTGTTGGACAGCTTGTCCCACCCGTATCACAAATAACCCTAATATGTTCTATTTATATTACAAGGCAAAATGAAGCAAAATGACTAGCTTGTCCTTGTCTAGGGTGACGCCCTTGGAGTGTAAGTTTATTACACTTCAAGGTCCCTCTTTACACTTAAAAACATTTAGATCCTTAGGAGGCTCAATCACCAACTCACACACGGCCATTTGTATGAACAAGGCTTGGAGTTTTTGTAATTCCCGAGCTTGGTTTCGTGTGAAAGGTCGTGTACTTGTGGAGCTTGTCCCACCCGTATCATCCTCTCCATCTTGAGAGGAATTTGACCTCAAATTCAGCATTTGGTCATCGTCAACCGCACCCACGAGAGAGAGATCACAAACGTTGAAAGTGTTGTGCACTTGATATTCCGGTGGAAGGTCAATCTTGTAGGCGTTGTCATTGACTCTCTCAAGTACTTGGAAAGGACCATCACCCCTAGGCATCAATTTGGACTTTCTTTGAGAGGGAAACCGATCCTTCCGAAGATGCACCCACACCCAATCTCCCGGTTCAATAATGAATTTCTTTCTTCCCTTGTTGGCCCTCCTTGCCATGTCTTGGTTTTTCTTCTCAAGTTGAAGTCACACCTTCTCATGTATCTTCTTCATAGCATCTGCCCACTTGCTTCCATCTAAGCTAATCATGAGATCACTTGGCAAAGGTGTTAAATCCAAAGGGGTAAAGAGGTTGAGGCCGTATACACACTCAAAGGGAGTCATTCCCGTACTTGATTGTATGACACGGCTATAGGCAAATTCAATCAATGGTAAGTGCTCTTCCCAAGAAGTCATTTTTCCCTTGACCATGGAACGTAGCATAGCACCCAAAGTTCTATTTACTACCTCCGTTTGGCCATCGGTTTGTGGGTGGCAGGACGTAGAGAACAACAACTTGTTACCAAGCCTACTCCACATGGACTTTCAAAAGTGGCTTACGAACTTAGAATCCCTATCACTCACAATGGTCCTAGGAACACCATGCAATTTACCAACATAATCAACAAACAAAGAGGCCACGTTAGGGGCGTCATCACATTTAGAGCAAGGAATAAAGTGCACCATTATAGAAAATCGGTCGACGACAACAAAAATACTATCCCGGCCTCGTCGAGTCCTTGGCAGCCCCAACACAAAATCCATAGATATATCAAGCCAAGGACTTAGAGGAGTGGGCAGCCCGGTGTACAACCCGTGAGGTAGGAGCCGAGATTTGGCTCTCTTGCATTCTACACATTGGCCGCAAATCCTAGTCACATCCTCGCGCATTTTGGGCCAATAGAATTGCTCCTCCAATATTCCGAAGGTCTTTTCGACCCCAAAATGACCCATTAGACCGCCATCGTATGCTTCCCTCACAAACAACTCTCTCCAAGAGCTAGAGGGCACACACAATCGTCTACCTTTAAATAAGTAACTATCAAACTTGGCATAGGGATTTGAACCCCTAGCCGAATCCCACTTGTCCCTACCCAAGTCTTCGCATTCCCTAAAGATAGGATCAAAGTGAGGGTCCTTGGGATACAACTCTCTTAAACTCTCAAAACCCATCAATTTTGATGACAAAGTGGACACAAGAGCATGTTTTCTAGACAATGCATCGGCTACTACGTTGTCCTTACCCTTTTTGTATTGGGTAACATAAGGGAAGGTCTCAAGAAACTCAATCCAATTGGCATGCCGTTTGTTAAGCTTATCTTAGGCCCGAAGATGCTTTAAGGATTCATGGTCTGTTCGGATCACGAACTCCTTAGGCCATAAGTAGTGTTGCCAAGTGGCCAAGGCTCTAATCAAGGCATACAACTCTAAATCATACGTGGAGTAATTTAGAGGTGCTCCTTTGAGCTTTTCGCTAAAGTAAGCAATGGTTTCAAGTCTTGCACCAAAACAGCCCCTATGCCTACTTTACTCGCATCACACTCGACTTTGAAGGTCTTATCAAAGTTGGGCAATTGTAACAAGGGGGCGGAGATGAGCATAACTTTCAAGGCTTCAAAGGCCTTAGTTTGCTCTTCACCCCACTTGAAGGGTTGTTCTTTCCGAATGACCTCGGTCAAGGGGGCGGCTATGGTGCTAAATCCTTTGACAAACCTTCTATAAAAACTAGACAACCCGTGGAAGCTTCTTACTTCTCAAACGGTTTGCGGGGTTGGCCAATTTTTGATAGCATTTATCTTGGATTCATTCACTTCGACCCCTCTTGAACTAACAACAAAACCCAAGAAAACAACTTCATTAACACCAAAGGAGCACTTTTCCAGATTTGCATATAATTTTTCCTTTCTAAGGACATCAAGCACACATTGTAAATGCATCACATGCTCTTCTAAAGACTTGCTATACACCAAGACATCATCAAAGTAGACAACAACAAACTTTCCAATAAATGGCCTCATCACATGATTCATTAGCCTCATAAAAGTACTTGGAGCGTTTGTTAGGCCGAAGGGCATAACCATCCATTCATAGAGACCAAACTTGGTCTTGAAGACGGTTTTCCATTCATCACCGGGTTGCATTCTTATTTGGTGATAGCCACTTCTTAAATCAATCTTGGAAAACAAACATGAACCATTCAATTCATCTAGCATGTCATCTAACCGAGGAATAGGGTGGCGATATTTTACCGTAATTTTGTTGATGGCTCGGCAGTCCACACACATGCGCCACGTTCCATCCTTTTTGGGCACTAATAGCACCGGAACCGCGCACGAACTCATGCTCTCCTTGACATACCCTTTGTTGAGGAGCTCCTCAACTTGACGTTGCAATTCCTTGGTGTCCGTAGGGTTGCTCCTATAAGCCGGCTTGTTTGGCAATTATGATCCAGGGACAAAGTCAATTTGGTGCTCAATTCCCCGAAGTGGGGGCAATCCTTGCGGAAGTTCTTTAGGAAATACATCTTCATAATCCTGCAACACACAAGAAATCAAAGGGGAAATGGAAGAATTAGTGGGGTAAGTATTAAAACAATGAGCCAAAAGTAACATAGGCGTGTCCTCATCATGATCCACGAAGAGTTCCTTCTTCCAAACCAACATCACCATGTTTTTCGTCCCTTTTGCCGTTGACGCAGCCTTGGATGCCCCCACTGCACCTATGGAATTCCCTCCTTTTTCTCCCTTTTTGGATTCCTTTCCCTTTTCCTTCAATTCTCTCATCCTTTGATGCCACTCATTTACTTGGGAAGGCGAAAGAGGATGAAGTGTAACCTTTCGGCCATCCTTCTCAAGTGTATATCGATTGGACCTCCCATCGTGTTTGGTAGACCTATCATATTGCCAAGGTCTACCTAGCAACAAGTGACATGCTTGCATTGGTATCAAGTCACAAAGCACTTCATCGTGGTAGTTTCCCACCTTAAACCGTATCACACATTGCCTTGCGACACTTAATTCACCACAATCATTCTACCATTGTAACTGTAAGGACTAGTGTACGGGGTAGTTGGTAACTTCAAGAAATTTACCATAGCATTACTTACAACATTTGTACAACTACCACTATCGATCACCAAGGTACACACACTCCCCTTTACAAGACATTTAGTATGGAATAGATTTTCCCTTTGGCTTGGGTCATCTATTGCCTTACTAATCATGACGCGCCTAACAACAAAGTTTGGAACTACACACTCCCCTTCTTGCGGATAAACATCTTCACCATCATCATCATGTGGTCCATCATCGGTTTCCTCTCCATCTTAAGGCTCGGCCTTATCTTCTCCCTTTTCAGGGTCCACCTCCTCACCAAGGTAATACAATCTCCCTTCCCGTAGGATCATGTTGCGTAGGTTTGGACATTCATTGGCCTTATGTCCCCAACCTTGGCACTTGAAACATTGGAATCCCTTTGGGTTAGGATACTTGTGAACCTCCAATTTTGGAGGAATTTTATGGACTGTTTTGGGCTCGGGCAGCCTTGTAGTGGCGGGTTGGTCCTTGTTTTTGGGCCAGCCCGAGGGGGCTTGTCCCCTTGCCTTGAAAGATGATCTCTGTTTAAGTTCCCTTTCAATCTGAAGAGCCGCTTGGAAAATACCGTCAACGGTATCAAACTTGTAGAGTGTTAAATGAGTGGAGATCTCTCTGTTCAGCCCACACTTGAACCGGATGATGTTGTGACTGATTTGTTCCCCACGATGATCAAGTTTCAACATGAGTTGTTGAAACTCATCAAAATATTCCATCACACCCTTGTTACCTTGACGAAAGCCGTGCAATCTAGCAAGCAACTCATGGCGATATCTCTCAGGAAGGTATCGTTGCCTCATCAAGCACCTCAACCGATACCAAGGTGGTGGCTGCCCATCAATTAGTTTATTACCAAACCGCTTGACATACTCCCACCAAGTGTTAGCATAACCCTCGAAATGAGCTATAACATAACAACCCTTCTTTTCTTCCGAGATATCATTAACTTGGAAAACTTTGTCACAAGCCGATTCCCAAGCTAAGTAGGCCTCGGGGTCACTTTCACCCTTAAAGATGGGTAGGTTCAACTTGATGGTGTTGATGCCTTCATCTCTCTCTTGGTGTCGGTTTCACCTTTCTCCATACCCTCGGTATCTCCTTGGATCTCCACGACCCCTTCTTATCTCCTCCTCCCTCATGTAAGCATCATCAAAGGCTCCATATCCTTCATACTCCTCTCTACCATATCCCTCAAAGGGGGCTGGTCGGTTTTGGGCATTTTGGACTTGATTTGGAGGAATTGGATTTTGTGGCCTTTGGTTTAATGGAGCTTGGAATGGAGGGTTAGGATTTAGCGGAGGTACTTGACGTCCAAATCCCTCTTGTGGAACTTGAGGAGTTTGGAAATGTATTGGTCTAGTGGGGTCATGGTTTGGAGGGAAAAGAGTGGTTTGGCTTGCGGCATTTAGCGGAGCTTGAGGTGCATTTAGCATTTGGTGCATTGTTTCGGGGGTGATGGTTGCGGAGGAAGTTCTATCATGCCCATTGGTAGAAACATGTAGAGGAGTAGAAGGACAAGATCTCCTTTGACTCTCCACTTGTTCTAATCTCCCACTAATAGTCGACACTTCTCCCTTTATTGCTGCCAAATCCCCTCTCACGGCCCCAAATTCCGTATTCAACCTTTCAAGTGTCCGGGTAACGGCCTCAAGAGTGACCCTCATAGAGTCAAGTGCATTAGTATCCACGTTTTGGGACGTGGTCCCTTCCATTGTCAAGGTATTATACTCTTTGGATCACCTCACGCTTGAGTTCCACAAGTGTTGTAGATTGGCTAGTAACCGTTAATCCTTTAAGGTATGAGTAAGCTCTATAGGCAAATTCAATCAATGGTAAGTGCTCTTCCCAAGAAGTCATTTTTCCCTTAACCATGGAACGTAGCATAGTACCCAAAGTCCTATTTACTACTTCTGTTTGGCCATCGGTTTGTGGGTGGCAGGACGTAGAGAACAACAACTTGGTACCAAGCCTACCCCACATGGACTTCCAAAAATGGCTTAGGAACTAAGAGTCCCTATCACTCACAATGGTCCTCGAAACACCATGCAATTTAAGAACATTATCAACAAATAAAGAGGCCACGCTAGGTGCGTCATCACATTTAGAGCAAGGAATAAAGTGTGCCATTTTAGAAAATCGGTCGACTACAACAAAAATACTATCCCGGCCTCGTCGAGTACTTGGCAGCCCCAACACAAAATCCATAGATATATCAAGCCAAGGACGTAGAGGAGTGGGCAGCGGGGTGTACAACCTATGAGGTAGGAGCCGAGATTTGTCTCTCTTGCATTCTACACATTGGCCGCAAATCCTAGTCACATCCTTGCGCATTTTGGGCCAATAGAATTGCTCCTCTAATATTCTGAAGGTCTTTTCGACCCCAAAATGACCCATTAGACCACCATCATGTGCTTCCTCACAAACAATTCTCTCCAAGAGCTAGAGGATACACACAATCGTCTACCTTTAAATAAGTAACCATCAAACTTGGCATAGGGATTTGAACCCTTAGCCGAATCCCACTTGTCCCTACCCAATTCTTCGCATTCCCTAAAGATACGAGTAAAGTGAGGGTCCTTGGGATACAACTCTCTTAAACTCTTAAAACCCATCAATTTTGATGACAAGGTGGACACAAGGGCATGTTTTCTAGACAAAGCATTGGCTAATACATTGTCCATACCCTTTTTGTATTGGATAACATAAGGGAAGGTCTCAAGAAACTCAATCCATTTGGCATGCCGTTTGTTAAGCTCGTCTTGGGCTCGAAGATGCTTTAAGGATTCATGGTCCGTTCGGATCACGAACTCCTTAGGCCATAAGTAGTGTTGCCAAGTGGCCAAGGCTCTAATCAAGGCATACAACTCTAAATCATACGTGGAGTAGTTTAAAGTTGCTCCTTTGAGCTTTTCGCTAAAGTAAGCGATAGGTTTTGAATCTTGCATCAAAACAGCCCCTATGCCTACTTTACTCGCATCGCACTCGACTTCGAATGTCTTATCAAAGTTGGGCAATTGTAACAAGGGCGCGGAGATGAGCATAGCTTTCAAGGCTTCAAAAGCTTTAGCTTGCTCGTCTCCCCACTTGAAGGGTTGTTCTTTCCGAATGACCTCGGTCAAGGGGACGGCTATGGTGCTAAATCCTTTGACAAACCTTCTATAAAAACTAGACAACCCGTGGAAGCTTCTTACTTCTCCAACGCTTTGTGGGGTTGGCCAATTTTTGATAGCATTTATCTTGGATTCATCCACTTCGACCCCTCTTGAACTAACAACAAAACCCAAGCAAACAACTTCATTAACACCAAAGGAGCACTTTTCCAGATTTGCATACAATTTTTCCTTTCTAAGGACATCAAGCACACATTGTAAATGCATCACATGCTCTTCTAAAGATTTTCTATACACCAAGACATCATCAAAGTAGACAACAACAAACTTTCCAATAAATGGCCTCATCACATGATTCATTAGCCTCATAAAAGTACTTGGAGCGTTTGTTAGACCGAAGGGCATAACCATCCATTCATAGAGACCAAACTTGGTCTTGAAGGCGGTTTTCCATTCATCACCGGGTTGCATTCTTATTTGGTGATAGCCACTTCTTAAATCAATCTTGGAAAACAAGCATGAACCATTCAATTCATCTAGCATGTCATCTAACCGAGGGATAAGGTGGCGATATTTTACCGTAATCTTATTGATGGCCCGGCAGTCCACACACATACGCCACGTTCCATCCTTTTTGGGCACTAGTAGCACCAGAACCACGCACGGACTCATGCTCTCCTTGATTTACCCTTTGTTGAGGAGCACCTCAACTTGACGTTGCAATTCTTTGGTGTCCGTATGGTTGCTCCTATAAGCCGGCTTGTTTGGCAATTGTGATCCCGGCACAAAGTCAATTTGGTGTTCAATTCCCCGAAGTGGAGGCAATCATTGCGGAAGTTCTTTAGGAAATACATCTTCATAATCCTGCAACACACAAGAAATCAAAGGAGAAATGGAAGAATTAGTGGGGTTAGTATTAAAACAATTAGCCAAAAGTAACATAGGCGTGTCCTCATCATGATCCACGAAGAGTTCCTTCTTCCTAACCAACATCACCATGTTTTCCATCCCTTTTGATGTTGAGGCAGCCTCGGATGCCCCTACTGCCCCACCTACGGAATTCTTTTTTTTTTCTCTCTTTTCGGACTCCTTTCCCTTTTCCTTCAATTCTCTCATCCTTTGATGCCACTCATTCACTTGGGAAGGCGAAAGAGGATGAAGTGTAACCTTTCGGCCATCCTTCTCAAGTGTATATCGATTGGTCCTCCCCTCGTGTTTGGTAGACCTATCATATTGCCAAGGTCTACCTAGCAGCAAGTGACATGCTTGCATTGGTATCACATGACAAAGCACTTCATCGTGGTAGTTTCCCACCTTAAACCGTATCACACATTGCCTTGTGACCTTTAATTCACCACATTCATTCAACCATTGTAACTTGTAAGGACTAGTGTGCGGTGTAGTTGGTAACTTCATGAAATTTACCATAGCATTACTAACAACATTTGTACAACTACCACTATCGATCACCAAGGTGCACACACTCCCTTTTTGATACAAGATCAAACCCGCAACACAAGATTTCAGCAACAACAACAAGGTGAACAACTATCACAAGAACAACAAGTTGAACAACAAGTGCTAGTGAATCGAAAGAGCCCCACACGGCTTCACTAGACTTCAAGATTATAAACACAAGCTTAACAAGATTACCAAAAAAAAAAAAAAAAGATAGATAGCTTGACATACGAGATTACAAGAATAAGGAACCAAACCGTGTATCAAACGATAAGACCCCTAAGACCCGCAATAACAACACCAAACTCTTATGGTGACCGCTAAGGGAATCAACTCTGCCTTACAACCACCGTTTCTAGGCAAGGATCAATAATGGCTTTTCCAAGCCCTACACTACTTGGCCTTTCCAAGCCCTACACTACATTCTCAAAGAGAGAAGAAGAAGTCTTTCAAATATCCATAATGAACTCCCTCGAAAATAAGACTAATGAAGCCTATTTATAACTATTACATCAAATGACCAAACTACCCTTAATGAAAAGAGGCTCCTATGGAGTGTAAAGAAAAGGCACAAAAAGACCAAAACACCCTTAATAAGGGGCGGTCATGGAGTGTAAGGACTCCTTCTTCACACTTCAACCCTTGCAATTCTTTGGAGCCTCGGGTAGTCATCAAGGCAAGCCTCCAAGCAACCTTCCACACACGAATTTGCTTTATTATGTGTCCAAAATGACGTCATGACTTCCCCATGCATACTCTCGGGCCTTCAAGGTGTCCAAAATCAGATTCTCCACGTGTTGTCCACGAATGATGGCATCAAAAGTTATGATGGCCATTTGTCTTGTATCATCCTCCCCTTCTTGAAAAGGATTCGACCTCGAATCCAAACCTTGCAAAAACAAAGAAAGGACAAACAAATACAAACTCCTCATGGCATTAGGGTTAGGGTTAGCACAATAAATCATCTCAACATGCCAAGGTTGCTTATACTTGCAATATAACCAAGGATCCTTTTAATTAAATATTAAAAACTTATTAAAATATGCACAAAGGATTTGGCTATTTAAATCACCAAGAGATAAGGAAACTACAAAGGTCCTAATGGCATCAAATAATCCACAAGGTAAAACTACCTTCATCTTAGGAGCCATAAGACACAATTGCTTCTTTATCTCTTCAAGAGACCACACCAAGGGTGAAGCCTCAATTGGTTCTAATGTCCACAAGATCCATATAGCATTATCATTCATACAAGTGGACAAACCAACAAATTTCCTACTTCTACATAAAACAAATCCAAAACTAGCATGGATGTCATCATAGGCAAAGAGGTAGTATAGGAAAGAATCAAGTGTAAAGGCATACAAGGGTGAAGACAAAGCATTTAAGCACATCCACATTCTTTCCTTCAAGCAAATAGAGAACTTGGCATCCACAAGTTGAGATTCTTGTAATTTAAACACAATTGTGTCAAGCAAGGATACACATTTAGAAACATTACCCCAAGGAAACAATGACACTTTTGCTCTCGGGTTTTCAAGAATGACACTTTGCTTGTCATGTAGACCAAGCAACAAGTTGGGTGCGCCAACATCACCATTTCTATATTTGGCACCGGGGTCAAATAGAAAGATTAGCCATAGACACGGGTCTAGACAATACTCCCTTTCCCCATAGGCTTCAACCAAACTACAAGATATACTCTCTACAATAGCATACATATCATCAAAAGCAAATAGAGAGTGGAGAATGGTATCACTCAAGTCAAGTTCAACTAAGGTGTCCTCATGTGAGTACTCACTACCAGTTTCAACATCATCACCATGAGTACTCTCAACAATAAGGTCACACATAGTAGAAGAAGTAATTTCCAAACAATGGAAACCTTCCCTTTCTATGGAAGTACCCTCAAGTATACACATACCACCACTAAAGTCCAAGGAATTATTACTTAAGTCTTTACAAGCAAGCAATTCATCCTTATAGTCATCAAACATGGGTGGGGTGTCATACAAAGGATCACAACCACAATCAATTTTCAAGGAAAAATCACTTATTGGGTTTCTTAAGAATTCAAGCAAATCAAAATTATCATCACCCAATTGATCATTCCTTTCCAAGACCTCACATTCCCTTCCGTACTCTCATCTCCCAAGAAGAGATTTTCATCTTTAGGAGGAATGTTTTTGCACCATAGTGGGTTGGCATATAAGTTATAGCTTTCAAGACAAGCTATACCTTCAACGCCATTCTCACCACTAGGTTCTTTAGGAGTGAACTCATCATCTTCAAACAAGATATTGTACTTAAAGAGAGAAGGATCTATCCATGAAGAGGATATAGAACATGCAAATCCATTCTCTAAAAGATCATTATCAAGTATCAAAGATGTGTCAAGCACATGATTATCCCTATGAGCAAAACCGAGAGTAGAACATTTACTAGAGGTCATACTAAAGGGGTCACTCCTATTTATTTGATCAACATTTTCAATATAATCATTCACTTGAGATCCATTAAACACATCACACATATCCTCAAGTGGTGGACAAATTCCGCACATAAGTTGATCAACACAATCCCCACAAGATGATGTACCATCATTCAACACATTGGCTTCAACACCAGGTGGACTTAAATTGATCTTACAAGAAGAGTCAATTCGATCATCAATAGGATCAACTAGTGTATCCACACTCCCAACAAGTACATCATCAACAAGAGGCAAAGAATCAATAGACTCACAAATAGGTAAGCTACTAATCACACTCAATGGGCTACTAGTCACACAATTATCATTCTCATGCACAAAAGTGTAAGAGTAAGCGATTTTACCTTGAAGTTCTTGAGTAAATTCTTCTTTGCCGTGGTGTGAAGGTTTCCCATATGCTTCGGCCGCAACTTCTCCTTGGCGTTGTGCTTCTCCGCTTGCCATGTTGGTACCTACACAAATGTCCTTAGAAAGAAAAGGACAAACATAGTTAGCATGATTTGGTGGCAACCCCCTTACTTCACTCCACACAACCTCTCCTTTTTCCACTCTCGGATTACCACCTTTCACACCCTTACTCCTCTCAATCTTTTGTCTCTCATAATCATTCGGCTTGGAGTAAGTGATCACATCTCCTTGCGGTTTGGGAATAATTGAGGTAAAGAGATAATTTCCCCAATGGTCCACTATAACCTTAGGCCAATTTAGCACATTTGGAACTCTATGTTGTGCAAACCAATTGGCACCCAAGCATACATGACCTGGTGTCAAGGGAAAGATATCGCACCACACCTCCTCATAGTATTCAAATTGGGTGAAGACAATCCTCACTCTCTCGGTAACCTTATACCCGTCCAAGGAATATGGAACAAGTAAAGGTTCTCGAAACAACCCTAAATAGTCAACCATCGGTGGCATGATGTAGTTTTTATGGCGCCAATCATCTAGCACAAGGAGGCAGCCCGGTACCCCATCAATGCTTACCTTTACGGAGTGAACACTTCTCCTAGGATCAACATTGTAGAGTTTAGGACAACCCAAGGGCACATGAGTACCCCTCGGCCTTGGAGATGTATTCTCTCTTCTTCTCATGGGACAACCTACACTATAGCTAGTATACCCATTCACACCGCTTCAACCTTGATAAAATGTACTACAAGGTGAAGAATATGAATCTTCATTCTCCACACGTGCACTCTCACCATGGCTCTCATAAGCTTTGCGAAGGGAGGGGTTATACCTTACACCAATTCGAGGTTCGGAATGGGAAGTGTAAGACTCCTCATATGCCCCAACTTCATCATAAGAACTTGGCACTTCATTCATCTCATGTTCTCCCTCAAAACCATAAACCTCAAATCTGCCCATGTCTTGATCATGGCTATATTCATAGCCCCCATAATCTACAACATCATCGTAGCCATAAAATCCCTCACTACAATCATAGTCTCCCATGTTGTAGTCACATAATACGAGGCTACCAAGATATGTTCCCTTTATATCACCTTGTACCTACAAAATGAACAAACAAGATTAGTAGTAAAAGCACCTCACCAACACTTGCGTACACTCGCCTTTGTGATCCTCACCATTGGAGCGGCGAATATTGAAAGTTGCTTATACTCCGGTAGTTAATAAGGTGTCAATCACTACTTAGCGACCGGAATAGATTATTGTTTGATCGACTCAAGACACAAAACAAAATCTACTTATGAACTTGAATCAAAGAAGTTCAACGAATCAAAATGAGAAAAGCACACAAAGAACGAAAAACACAAAAAAAAAATGGATTCAAAAACCAATTCACAATCTAGTAGGTGATTACTAGTTGTTAATTGGTACTAGAATCAAGAAATGAAACTAAAGAAACAAGGAAATGAAACTTAGAATATGAAATTTGAGCTTAATGGTGACGTGGCAGCATGCAATTGGTCTTGGGCCCACACGAAAATAAATATATATATATTTTTTATTTATTTATTTATTTTGTCACAAATCTGAAATTTCAATATGAAACACAACTTGTCATGGATGACAATGGGTTTTGGAGGGGAAAGTAAAGTCTTGTACTCTTTTTTCAACTTTTCAAACTCAAAAAGGTAAGATTTGACTATTTTAATCCCACAAAACAAGGTTCCGTGTTTTAAGGAAAAGTGGTTGTCTTCTCACCAACAACCAACAACTTTATAACTTTTGTTGTCTTAAGTTGTAAGAATGGATGAAGAACAAGATGAACACCACAAAAACCTTCAAGAACACAACATCAACTTCTTCAAGAACATAACACAAAAACCACCAATGGTCATCAACAAGATACAACCTACGGCCCATTTCAAGTCACCACAACAATGGTCAATATTTTCATCTTTAGATCTAGACACTTTTAGTGTTGGTGAGAAAGAAACCAACACTAGAAACTCACTAAACAAGTAAAATAACACCTAGATCTAAACATACAATCACTATTCTCGGCCAAGACAACAAGATGGACAGATTTTGTTTTTGTTTTTTTCTTTTTTTTTGACAGATTTTTTTTTTTTTTTGACTGAGATAGCCCAAGATTGGTAGTGTAGGAACACAACCAACCTAGCTTTGATACCAAATGATACAAGATCAAACCCGCAACATAAGATTTCAGCAACAACAACAAGATGAACAACTATCACAAGAACAACAAGTTGAACAACAAGTACTAGTGAATCGAAAGAGCCCCACACGGCTTCACTAGACTTCAAGATTATAAACACAATCTTAACAAGATTACAAAAAAAAAAAGAAAAGATAGACAGCTTGACATAGGAGATTACAAGAATAAGGAACCAAACCGTGTATCAAACGATAAGACCCCTAAGACCCGCAATAACAACACCAAACTCTTATGGTGACCGCTAAGAGAATTAACTCCGCCTTACAACCACCATTTCTAAGCAAGGATCAATAATGGCTTTTCCAAGCCCTACACTACTTGGCCTTTCCAAGCCCTACACTACATTCTCAAAGAGAGAAGAAGAAGTCTTTCAAATATCCATAATGAACTCCCTCGAAAATAAGACTAATGAAGCCTATTTATAACTATTACATCAAATGACCAAACTACCCTTAATGAAAAGAGGCTCCTATGGAGTGTAAAGAAAAGGCACAAAAAGACCAAAACACCCTTAATAAGGGGCGGTCATGGAGTGTAAGGACTCCTTCTTCACACTTCAACCCTTGCAATTCTTTGGAGCCTCGGGTAGTCATCAAGGCAAGCCTCCAAGCAACCTTCCACACACGAATTTGCTTTATTATGTGTCCAAAATGACTTCATGACTTCCCCATGCATACTCTCGGGCCTTCAAGGTGTCCAAAATCAGATTCTCCACGTGTTGTCCACGAATGATGGCATCAAAAGTTATGATGGCCATTTGTCTTATATCACCTTTACAAGACATTTAGTATGGAATAGATTTTCCCTTTGGCTTGGGTCATCAATTGCCTTACTAATCATGACACGCCTAACTACAAAGTTTGGAACCACACACTCCCCTTCTTGCGAATAAACATCTTCACCATCATCATCATGTGGTCCATTATCGGGTTCCTCTCCATCTTGAGGCTCGGCCTCATCCTCTCCCTTTTCAAGGTCCACCTCCTCACCAAGATAATACAATCTCCCTTCTCGTAGGATCATGTTGCGTAGGTTTGGACATTCATTGGCCTTATGTCCCCAACCTTGGCACTTGAAACATTGGAATCCCTTTGGGTTAGGATACTTGTGAGCTTTCGGTTTTGGAGGAATTTTGTGGACTGTTTTGGGCTTGGAAAGCCTTGTAGTGGCGGGTTGGTCCTTGTTTTTGGGCCATCCCGAGGTGGCTTGTCCCTTGCCTTGAAAAACGATCTCTCTTTAAGTTCCCTTTCAATCTCAAGAGCCGCTTGGAAAATACCTTCAACGGTATCAAACTTGTGAAGTGTTAAATGAGTGGAGATCTCTTTGTTCAACCCACACTTGAACCGGATGACGTCATGACTGATTTGTTCCTCACGATGATCAAGTTTCAACATGAGTTGTTGAAACTCATCAAAATATGCCATCACACTCTTGTTACCTTGACGCAAGTAGTACAATCTAGCAAGCAACTCATGGCGATATCTCTCGGGAAGGTACCGTTGTCTCATCAAGTACCTCAATCGAAACCAAGGTGGTGGCTGCCCATCAACTACTTCATTACCAAACCGCTTGATATACTCCCACCAAATGTTAGCATAACCCTCAAAATGAGCTATAGCATAACAACCTTTCTTTTCTTCCGAGATATCATTAACTTGAAATACTTTGTCACAAGCTGATTCCCAAGCTAAGTAGGCCTCGGGGTCACTTTCACCTTTAAAGATGGGTAGGCTCAACTTGATGGTGTTGATGCCTACGTCTCTCTCTTGGTGTTGGTTTCCCCTTTCTCCATACCCTCGGTATCTCCTTGGATCTCCACGACCCCCTCTCATCTCTTCCTCCTTTATGTAAGCATCATCAAAGGTTCCATATCCTTCATATTCCTCTCTACCATACTCCTCAAAGTGGGCTGGATGGTTTTGGGCATTTTGAACTTGATTTGGAAGAATTAGATTTTGTGAAGGTGGTGGTCTTTGGTTTAATGGAGCTTGGAATGGAGGGTTCGGATTTATCGGAGGTACTTGACATCCAAATCCCTCTTGTGAGACTTGAGGAGTTTGGAAATGTATTGGTCTAGTGGGGTCAAGGTTTGGAGGGAAAGGAATGGTTTGGCTTGCGGTATTTAGTGGAGCTTGGGGTGTATTTAGCATTTGGTCCAATGATTCGGGAGTGATGGTGGCGGAGGAAGTTCTATCATGCCCATTAGTAGAAACATGTAGAGGAGTAGAAGGCCGAGAGTTCCTTTGACTCTCCACTTGTTCTAATCTCCCACTAATAGTCGACACATCTCCCTTTATCGCTGCTAAATCCCCTCTCACGGCTCTAAATTCCGTATTCAACCTATCAAGCGTTCGGGTAACGGCCTCAAGAGTGGACCTCATAGAGTCAAGAGCAATATTATCCACATTGTGGGACACGGTCACTTCCATTGCCAAGGTATTACACTCTTTGGATCAACTCTCGCTTGAGTTCCACAAGTGTTGTAGATTGGCTAGTAACCGTGAATCCTTTAAGGTATGAGTAAGCTCTTATCCGGAATGGATTTTTGTTTGAAGACTCAAAGAATTCTCGTTGGACTAGAACCAAGAAGTAGCAACGTATTCAAAAGATAAAAGCACCCAAGTAATCGTTGACACGAACAACGGATTCAAAGGACTAATTGACAACCTAGTAGGAATGTACTAGTTTGTTAATTAGTTCTAGAACCAAGTAAGGAAATCAAGAATCAAACATTAGAAACTAGAAAAAGAGTATCCAAATTTGAGCTTATTAGTGACGTGGCAGCATGTAATTGGCTTTGGTCCACACGATTTTTATTTTTTATTTTTTGTCACAAATCTGAAATTTCAATATTCACACAACTTGTCATGGATGAAAATGGGTTTTGGAGGGAAAGTAAAGTCTTGTACTCTTTTTTTTAGCTTTTCAAACTCAAAAAGGTAAGATTTGACTATACTAATCCCACAAAACAAGGTTCCGGGATTTAAGGAAAAGTGGTTGTCAAGTCTAGGAAGTGATGTGTGCAAGTCTTCTCACCAACAAATTTATAACTTTTGTCTTACAACCTTTTGGATCTATTTTACACTTTTGTGGTCTTAATTTGTAAGAATAGATGAAGAACAAGATGAACACCACAACAACCTTCAAGAACACAACATCAACTTCTTCAAGAACATAACACAAAAGCCACCAATGGTCATCAACAAGGTATAACCTACGGCCCACTTCAAGTCACCACAACAATGGTCAATATTATAAGATCAACTTTAGATCTAGACACTTTAGTGTTGGTGAGAAAGAAACCAACACTAGAAACACACTAAACAAGCAAAATAACACCTAGATCTAAACGCACAAACACCAATCTCGGTTGAGACAACAAGACAGACAAATTTCTCTTCTCTTTCTTTTTTTTTTAAAATCGAGATAGCCTAAGATTGGTAGTGTAGGAACACAACCAGCCTTGCTCTTGATACCAAATGATACACTATCAAGCCCACAACACAAAGTTCCCACGAAATCAGCAACAAGAAGAACAAAATAACACAAAAATCAGCAAGTTGAACAACAAGTGCTAGTGAATCGAAAGAACCCCACACGGCTTCACTAGACTTCAAGATTAAAAATACAACAATAACAAGATCACAAAAAGATAGTAACTTGACATAAAAGATTCAAGAGTCTAAGAACCCTAACAACAAGAGAGGACCCTAAGACTAGTGAATATTAACACCAAGTTCTTACTTGGACCAAGAGGAACTCTATGACCTCAAGATCCTTGTTTCTAGCCAAGATACAACACAAGTATCACTCTACTTGTGAGATGGAGTAGAGAGAGAGAGATCCAAAATATAACAAGTGTTATGTTCAAAATCTGATGGGAGAACTACCCAAATAACCCTAATATGTTCTATTTATATTACAAGGCAAAATGACCAGCTTTTCCTTGTCATGGGGGCCGGCCTTGGAGTGTAAGTTTATTACACTTCAAGGTCCCTCTTCACACTTAAAAACATTTAAATCCTTAGGTGGATCAGTCACCAACTCACACACGGCCATTTGCATGAACAAGGCTTGGAGTTTTTGTAATTCCCGAGCTTGGCTTCATGTGAAAGATCGTGTAATTGTTGGACAGATTTTACCACCCGTATCATTCGTTCCCAAGAATTCAATCTTAGGTCTCATTATCTAGAAAATCAAAAAAAAAGTGTCAAAAAACGTTTTTACAAAAACCCCAAAAAGATTTTTGAGTTTTTGAGTCTTGTTTGAGTTTCTATTGTTAGATTTGTCTCCTCTAACAATATCTAGGTCGGAATCCTGAGCCTTAGCTTTGATTTGAGGAGATTTGGAGAAAACCCCATTGTTGAGCTTGAAGTTCTTGAGAAAAAGTAAAGTGGGTTGTGAAATCTGAAAATTTTGGTTTGGATTTGAGGGTTAAAATCATTAGAAAAGTGTTTCCCACGTCGAAGGGGCCTCATATCTAAAGTTTCATGGATTTCCAAGCCAAAATGAATTAATTGGAAAATTTGAAGTTCTTGAGGATCTTCAAATCTTTGAGAAGAAGAATCCTCAAAAAGGTGTTGTTAGATCCAAAAAGGAAGCAAGAGAAAAGTGTTTGGGTGTTGTTACAAGGAATATCCCCAAAGAAAAGGGAATATTCTAGGAGAGAGAACCCAAAAGGGCCCACAGAAGAGGAAAATTCGGAGCTTTCAGGTGCACTGTCCAGCCCCATCTGCGCCCCACCTACGCACGCAGGAGGGCCATCTGCAGCCGCAGGTGACCAACGCAGGTCACCTACCGAGTTTCTGTTATCACCTGTGTTTGTCCACCTGCGTGGGCAGGTCACAAGCTGCGTCCACAGGTCGTTCAAAACGCACCTCAACACTTAAAAATTGACTTTGCTCAGGTTCCATCCTTTTAGGTTCATTCATTGAATCCTAATCGTAATTCTCAATTCTAAAACTAATTAACCACTAGTAATTCACCTACTTAGTTGGTTGGTTAGTTCTTGAGTTTGTTTTCCTTCTTTGTCTTATTTCTTTTTGTGATTTTCTAATTTTCTTTTTGCCATTACTTCTTGACTCAAGTCCGTAAATATTTCTTTTGAGTATTTCAAACAAAAGTCCAATCCAATCAAGAGAAGAGAATTGACACCTCAACTACCACCCGGAGAATAAGCCAATCTTCAACATTTGCGAACCCAAGAGGTTCTTTATTTAAACGCTAACTTGATTGTTGTTTGTGTTTAGTGTCTTTTCTAATAGGTACAATGGCCACGGAGGGTGAGACACCATCAACTAGGGATGTCAACACTTCAAATGCGATCTTGGCGGCACTTGAATCATTAAGCCGTAGGATGGAATCCATGGACGGGAGAATGGGAGCCATGGAAGGTCATATGACCACACTCCAAGGAAGTGTGTCTACCATGGGTGGAAAGATAGTGAACATGGAAGGTTGTCTAAACTCCACCCAATACACTCCTCAAAACTACCATGCCTCATCTAGCGGACATGCTCAAGACACATCCGCTACTATCTCCCCGGAAACACTCTATCAAATGTTCAATCCACCAACACAAACACAAGACCCCATAACCCAAGCCACTAATTATCCACATAACCAAAACCCCGTCCGTCCACTACAACCCCAATTCAACCAAGCCAATCAAGAAGGACCACAGACCAAATTCCCCGTAACCAAGACCTACCCCAAGCACCACCAAACCAAAACCCTCCACCTCAAGCTCCACTAGACCAAAATCCCCCACACCAAATACCCCGTAACCAAAATCAGCACATTCAAGTTGAGAAAATAGGAGAAGAGGACCCACAAGTTGAGTTTGAAGGGTATGATGTTCGTGCATGCGGAGTATTGGAGGAATAGACCCTTGCCTCAACAAGGATTTCGAGGTCGAGGAGGAAGATTCGGTCCGACACCTTATGGAAGAGGAAACTTAGGGAATCGTCCACAAGGTGAGAACCAATGGAATTACAATGATAATCAAGGTGGCAACGGAGGTCGAGCTAATGGGATCAATTCAATCAAGACTAGTCTTCCAATTTTCAAAGGAGAGAGTGATCCCGAAGCTTATTTAACATGGGAGTCTACTTGTGAAAGAATCTTTCAAGCCAATGATGATACAAGCCGAATCAGCGTTAACCTCCTAAGGCCTATACCCCGAGGCCAACACAAGGGAGTCCAAGATATGACTACCTCAAGGGGGAAAAGGCAAATGCGTATTTGGATGATAGCTTGGCACCCGAGAAAAACTATATCCGATGATGCACTCCAAGAGCCCATCGAGCAACATCGTGTTTGGATGATAGCTTGGAGCATAGGAGGTGCATTGTTAAAAGAGCCTTATGGGCCACTTTCTCTTGTGGGTCACTTTTGGGACCATTATGTAATAAAGCCCATGGCTATAAATAGTTAGCTTTCTTTTCATTTTAGGGTAGATGATTATTGATGATGAATGTTACACTTGAGAGTGTTTATGTTAGCTTGTTGGGAGCATTCCTTGTTGATACAAGACAAATGGCCATCATAACTTTTGATGCCATCATTCGTGGCCAACACGTGGAGAATCTGATTTTGGACACCTTGAAGGCCCGAGAGTATGCATGGGGAAGTCATGAAGTCATTTTGGACACATAATAAAGCAAATTCGTGTGTGGAAGGTTGATTGGAGCCTTGCCTTGATGACTACCCGAGGCTCCAAAGAATTGCAAGGGTTGAAGTGTGAAGAAGGAGTCCTTACACTCCATGGCCGTCCCTTATTAAGGGTGTTTTGGTCTTTTTGTGCCTTTTCTTTACACTCCATAGGAGCCTCTTTTCATTAAGGGTAGTTTGGTCATGTGATGTAATAGTTATAAGTAGGCTTCATTAGTCTTATTTTCTAGTTAGTTCATTATGGATATTTGAAAGACTTCTTCTTCTCTCTTTGAGAATGTAGTGTAGGGCTTGGAAAGGCCAAGTAGTGTAGGGCTTGGAAAAGCCATTATTGATCCTTGCTTAGAAACGGTGGTTGTAAGGCGGAGTTGATTCTCTTAGCGGTCACCATAAGAGTTTGGTGTTGTTATATTGCGGGTCTTAGGGGTCTTATCGTTTGATACACGGTTTGGTTCCTATTTCTTGTAATCTCGTATGTCAAGCTATCTATCTTTTTGTAATCTTGTTAAGCTTGTGTTTATAATCTTGAAGTCTAGTGAAGCCGTGTGGGGCTCTTTCGATTCACTAACACTTGTTGTTCAACTTGTTGTTCTTGTGATAGTTGTTCATCTTGTTGTTGTTGCTGAAATCTTGTGTTGTGGGTTTTATCTTGTATCATTTGGTATCAGAGCAAGACCGGTTGTGTTCCAACACTACCCATCTTGGGCTTGCTCTCGGCCAAAACAAAAAAAAAGAAGAGAAATCTGCCCATTGTTGTCTTGGCCGAGAATAGTGTTTGTGTGTTTAGATCAAGGTGTTATTTTACTTGTTTAGTGTGTTTCTAGTGTTGGTTTCTTTCTCACCAACACTAAAAGTGTCTAGATCTAAAGATGAGCTTAAAATATTGACCATTGTTGTGGTAACTTGAAAGGTCGACCGTAGGTTGTATGTTGTTGATGACAATTGGTGGTTTTGTGTGATGTGCTTGAAGAAGTTGATGTTGTGTTCATGAAGGTGTTGAGATTGTTGAGATGTTCATCTTATAAACTTGTTCATCTTGTTCAAAGTTGAGTTCATGTTGTAAGACAAAAGTCATAAAGTTGTTGGTGAAAGAAGACTTGCACACATCTCTTCCAAGACTTGACAACCACTTTTCCTTAAAACACGGAACCTTGTTTTGTGGGATTAGCCTAGTCAAATCTTACCTTTTTGAGTTTGAAAGGTTGAAAGACTACAAGACTTTACTTTCCCTCCAAAACCCATTGTCATCCATGACAAGTTGTGTTTCATATTGAAATTTCAGATTTGTGACAAAAAAAATAAATAAAAATATATATATATATTTTCGTGTGGGCCCAAGACCAATTGCATGCTGCCACATCACCATTAAGCTCAAATTTCAGATTCTAAGTTTCATTTCCTTGTTTCTTTAGTTTCATTTCTTGATTCTAGTACTAATTAACAACTAGTAATCACCTACTAGATTGTGAGTTGGTTTTTGAATCCGTTTTTCTTCGTGTTTTTCGTTCTTTGTGTGTTTTTCTCATTTCGATTTGTTGAACTTCTTTGATTCAAGTTCATAAGTAGATTTTATTTTGTGTCTTGAGTCGATCAAACAATAATCTATTTCGGTCGCTAAGTAGTGATTGACACCTTATTAACTACCGGAGTATAAGCAACTTTCAATATTCGCCGCTCCAATGGTGAGGATCACAAAGGCGAGTGTATACGAGTGTTGGTGAGGTGCTTTTACTACTAATCTTGTTTGTTCATTTTGTAGGTACAAGGTGATATAAGGGGAACATATCTTGGTAGCCTCGTATTATGTGACTACAACATGGGAGACTATGATTGTAGTGAGGGATTTTATGGCTACGATGATGTTGTAGATTATGGGGGCTATGAATATAGCCATGATCAAGACATGGGCAGATTTGAGGTTTATGGTTTTGAGGGAGAACATGAGGTGAATGAAGTGCCAAGTTCTTATGATGAAGTTGGGGCATATGAGGAGTCTTACACTTCCCATTTCGAACCTCGAATTGGTGTAAGGTATAACCCCTCCCTTCGCAAAGCTTATGAGAGCCATGGTGAGAGTGCACGTATGGAGAATGAAGATTCATATTCTTCACCTTGTAGTACATTTTATCAAGGTCGAAGCGGTGTGAATGGGTATACTAGCTATAGTGTAGGTTATCCTATGAGAAGAAGAGAGAATACATCTCCAAGGCCGAGGGGTACTCATGTGCCCTTGGGTTGTCCTAAACTCTACAATGTTGATCCTAGGAGGAGTGTTCACTACGGAAAGGTAAGCATTTCTGGGGTACCGGGTTGCCTTCTTGTGCTAGATGATTAGCGCCATAGGAACTACATCATGCCACCGATGGTTGACTATTTAGGGTTGTTTCGAGAACCTTTACTTGTTCCATATTCCTTGGACGGATATAAGGTTATCGAGAGAGTGAGGATTGTCTTCACCCAATTTGAATACTATGAGGAGGTGTGGTGCGATATCTTTCCCTTGACACCAGGTCATGTATGCTTGGGTGCCGATTGGTTTGCACAACATAGAGTTCCAAATGTGCTAAATTGGCCTAAGGTTATAGTGGACCATTGGGGAAATTATCTCTTTACCTCAATTATTCCCAAACCGCAAGGAGAAGTGATCACTTACTCCAAGCCGAATGATTATGAGAGACAAAAGATTGAGAGGAGTAAGGTAATCCGAGAGGGGAAAAAGGAGAGGTTGTGTGGAGTGAAGTGAGGGGGTTGCCACCAAATCATGCTAACTATGTTTGTCCTTTTCTTTCTAAGGACATTTGTGTAGGTACCAACATGGCAAGCGGAGAAGCACAAGGCCAAGGAGAAGTTGCGGCCGAAGCATGTGGGAAACCTTCACACCACGGCAAAGAAGAATTTACTCAAGACCTTCAAGGTAAAATCGCTTACTCTTACACTTTTGTGCATGTGAATAATAATTGTGTGACTAGTCGCCCATTGAGTGTGAGTAGTAGCTTACCTATTTGTGAGTCTATTGATTCTTTGCCTCTTGTTGATGATGTACTTGTTGGGAGTGTGGATACACTAGTTGATCCTATTGATGATCGAATTGACTCTTCTTATAAGGTCAATTTAAGTCCACCTAGTGTTGAAGCCAATGTGTTGAATGATGGTACATCATCTTGTGGGGAATTGTGTTGATCAACTTATGTGCGGAATTTGTCCACCACTTGAGGATATGTGTGATGTGTTTAATGGATCTCAAGTGAATGATTATATTGAAAATGTTGATCAAATAAATAGGAGTGACCCCTTTAGTATGACCTCTAGTAAAAGTTCTACTCTCGGTTTTGCTCATAGGGATAGTCATGTGCTTGATTTGAAACATCTTTGATACTTGATAATGATCTTTTAGAGAATGGATTTGCATTATCTATATCCTCTTCATGGATAGATCCTTCTCTCTTTAAGTACAATATCTTGTTTGAAGATGATGAGTTCACTCCTAAAGAACCTAGTGGTGAGAATGACGTTGAAGGTATAGCTTGTCTTGAAAGCTATAGCCTATATGCCAACCCACTATGGTGTAAAAACATTCCTCCTAAAGATGGAAATCTCTTCTTGGGAGATGAGAGTACTCTTAAGGGAAGGGAATGTGAGGTCTTGGAAAGGAATGATCAATTGGGTGATGATAATTTTGATTTGCTTGAATTCTTAAGAAACCCAATAAGTGATTTTTCCTTGAAAATTGATTGTGGTTGTGATCCTTTGTATGACACCCCACCCATGTTTGATGACTATAAGGATGTATTGCTTGCTTGTAAAGACTTAAGTAATAATTCCTTGAACTTTAGTGGTGGTATGTGTCTACTTGAGGGTACTTCCATAGAAAAGGAAGGTGTCCATTATTTGGAAATTACTTCTTCTACTATGTGTGACCTTATTGCTGAGAGTACTCATGGTGATGATGTTGAAACTGGTAGTGAGTACTCACATGAGGACACCTTAGTTGAACTTGACTTGAGTGATACCATTCTCCACTCTCTATTTGCTTTTGATGATATGTATGCTATTGTAGAGAGTATATCTTGTAGTTTGGGTGAAGCCTATGAGGAAAGGGAGTATTGTCTAGACCCGTGTCTATGGCTACTCTTTCTATTTGACCCTGGTGCCAAATATAGAAATGGTGATGTTGGCGCACCCAACTTGTTGCTTGGTCTACATGACAAGCAAAGTGTCATTCTTGAAAACCCGAGAGCAAAAGTGTCATTGTTTCCTTGGGGTAATGTTTCTAAATGTGCATCCTTGCTTGACACAATTGTGTTTAAATTACAAGAATCTCAACTTGTGGATGCCAAGTTCTCTATTTGCTTGAAGGAAAGAATGTGGATGTGCTTAAATGCTTTGTCTTCACCCTTGTATGCCTTTACACTTGATTCTTTCCTATACTACCTCTTTGCCTATGATGACATCCATGCTAGTTTTGGATTTGTTTTATGTAGAGGTAGGAAATTTGTTGGTTTGTCCACTTGTATGAATGATAATGCTATATTGATCTTGTGGACATTAGAACCAATTGAGGCTCCACCCTTGGTGTGGTCTCTTGAAGAGATAAAGAAGCAATTGTGTCTTATGGCTCCTAAGATGAAGGTAGTTTTACCTTGTGGATTATTTGATGCCATTAGGACCTTTGTAGTTTCCTTATCTCTTGGTGATTTAAATAGCCAAATCCTTTGTGCATATTTTAATAAGTTTTTAATATTTAATTAAAACGATCCTTGGTTATATTGCAAGTATAAGCAACCTTGGCATGTTGAGATGATTTATTGTGCTAACCCTAACTCTCATGCCATGAGGAGTTTGTATATGTTTGTCCTTTCTTTGGTTTTGCAAGGTTTGGATTCGAGGTCGAATCCTTTTCAAGAAGGGGAGAGACAAATGGCCATCATAACTTTTGATGCCATCATTCGTGGCCAACACGTGGAGAATCTGATTTTGGACACCTTGAAGGCCCGAGAGTATGCATGGGGAAGTCATGAAGTCATTTTGGACATATAATAAAGCAAATTCGTGTGTGGAAGGTTGCTTGGAGCCTTGCCTTGATGACTACCCGAGGCTCCAAAGAATCGCAAGGGTTGAAGTGTGAAGAAGGAGTCCTTACACTCCATGACCGCCCCTTATTAAGGGTGTTTTGGTCTTTTTGTGCCTTTTCTTTACACTCCATAGGAGCCTCTTTTCATTAGGGGTAGTTTGGTCATGTGATGTAATAGTTATAAATAGGCTTCATTAGTCTTATTTTCTAGTTAGTTCATTATGGATATTTGAAAGACTTCTTCTTCTCTCTTTGAGAATGTAGTGTAGGGCTTGGAAAGGCCAAGTAGTGTAGGGCTTGGAAAAGCCATTATTGATCCTTGCTTAGAAACGGTGGTTGTAAGGCGGAGTTGATTCCCTTAGCGGTCACCATAAGAGTTTGGGGTTGTTATTGCGGGTCTTAGGGGTCTTATCGTTTGATACACGATTTGGTTCCTATTTCTTGTAATCTCGTATGTCAAGCCATCTATCTTTTTGTAATCTTGTTAAGCTTGTGTTTATAATCTTGAAGTCTAGTGAAGCCGTGTGGGGCTCTTTCGATTCACTAGCACTTGTTGTTCAACTTGTTGTTCTTGTGATAGTTGTTCATCTTGTTGTTGTTGCTGAAATCTTGGGTTGTGGGTTTGATCTTGTATCACTTGTTGATTAGAAACGTTGGTTGTTTAGGTCTAATTCCTCTTCGGTCTTCGTAAGAGATTGGTGCTTTGAAGTAATCAAAAGGAAGGTTTGAGGGTTTAATATACTCTCTTGTTGTCCTCTCTTTTATTCATTGTGTCTATCTACCTATCCTTTATCTTTATTGTCTTTGTTTTCCCTTTGTTCTTTGTCTCGTATTTTCGTATTCCCCATTTTACCCTTGTGTTCGTAGTTTCGTCGTCTTTTCGTATTTTGTATCGTATCATTTGGTATCAGAGCCTAGGTTAAGGTTTGTTTTCACAAATCTTAATATTGAGATTTTGATTTCTTCAAAAATCCAAAAAAAAAAAAAAAAAAAATCCAAATTTTTTTGTTTTGATTTGTTATTTTTGACACTAGATCTTGATTCTCTAGTATTTTTTGAGTCTAAATCTCGAGTTTCATTCAAATCAGAGTTTGGAAAGTGAAGTTGTCATTAAAGGGTTTTCAAGCTTTTGAGTCTTTTGAGTTTTCAAAACTTGGAAAGTGGGTTTATTGATTGAGGAAAAATTGAGGCTTAAAATTCATTGGAGTTTGTTCTCTAAGTCGTGGGGAAGTTACTCCTGAATTTTGAGTCAATTCCGAGGTGATTTGGGTGTGCTAGGGTTTGATGTGTGTTTTTGGTGTTCTTGAATACCTTCATATTGTTCTTGGAGAAGAAGAGAGAAGAAGTACACTTTGATCCAAAATTGCAAGTCAAATTTGGTCAAAAGTGTTTGTGGATCCACTTATGGAAATTCAAAAAAAAATAAAAAAAATTATTTATTAAATTCTGGAAAAAAAAATTAAATTAAATTGATTTTCTACGTGGCGCCACATCAGCTGACTTGCCAAATCAGCGCCAACTCAGCAGTCAACTCTAGTCAACAGCTGCCACTTCAACAAAAAAAAATTTCAGTGTCATAGGAAGGGCCAGACGCTTGATTTGGCACCCAAACCAGCAAGCTTCTAAAGCTCAGTGCCCTAGGAAGGGCCAGACGCTTCTTGGAACGGCCAAACTAGTAAGCTTCCAAAAAAATTTCTAAGTGTCCACACTCCGTAATTCTTTTTCCTACGTTTTCTTCTTTCTATTTCTCAACTATTTAACAAGTAATTAACATCCTTAATCACTTGTTGACTAGTTTTACAACATAAAATCCTCTTCTTTGATCCTTCAAACTAAGTAACAACAAGTAATTCCTTCTACTTTTGTTATTTCGTTTTTGAGTCCGTTTCTTTCTTGTTCTTTTCTTTGTGTGCTTTTGTCGTTTGTTTCTTAGTTAACTTCTTTGAGTCAAGTCCTTTTACTCTTAACCAAGTCATTGGTATGTGCTTCATTCCCTTTTCTCAATTGTACTAAGAACAATGGGTGGAGCAACCCTTGATACCATCTTGGAGGCCCTCCTAGAGATGCGACAAGATGCGAAGCAAATGATCGGAAACTTGTCACACATGAATGAGAAATTGTCAAAATTGGATGGTAGAAAGGAAAGTATGAATGGTAAGTTGGCAAACATTGGGGATCATTTAAAGGCTTCAAATTTTATTCCTCAACCCCATGTCCAAACTCTCTCAAGTCTACCAACCCAAACTCCCTCATTCCAAATCCAATATGACAAAGACACTTCCCACCATAGGCCTTTGATATCCACTAACCACGATACTAGCATTGTACCTAGTATCACTCCTTCTATTGTGCTTTATGATCTCACCGATAACAAGAAGAGTTGTTATGCCATAGCCCAATTCGAAGGATTTGCTATCACATGGTGGGAATATGCCAAGCGATTTGAAAATGTCTTGAATAATGGACAACCACCAACATGGGATGCTTTGAAGGCTCTCATAAGGAGAAAGTATGTGCCAGAAAGGTATAGATATGAGTTACTTGCCAAGTTGTACAACCTAAGGCAAGGGACCAAGAATGTCTTAACTTACTTTGATGAGTTTCAACAATTGATCTTGAAACTTGAGTATCAAGAGAATGCGAAACATTCCGTCATCCGTTTTAAGGTTGGTTTGAACAAAGAAATCTCCTCATCCATGATGTGCCATAAGTTTGCTACCTTAGAGGAAATCTTTCAAGCAGCCTTAGAAGTTGAAAGAGACATCAATGAGCGGACATATCTCAAACCCAAGGGGTACTCATCCACTAATCCATGGAGTAAGACCAAAGAGGTAGCCCAACCTTCTTCGGGATGGAGAAAGAATAAGGACCTTCACAAGTCTTATGACAAGAAGCCCGTTAAGAAGCCTACTCCAAGATACCCACCAAGGAATGAAGGTAACATCCAACTCCTAATCCTAAAGGTTTCCAATGTTTCAAGTGCCAAGGTTGGGGACACAAAGCAAATGAGTGTCCTAATCGGAGGAATGTAATCCTTAGAGAAGGGAGGATATTCTACCTTGGGGAAGAGGTTGGGCGACGCCCAAGAAGGAGAGATTTTAGAAGAGGATGAGCAAGCAGGAAATGAGGATGCTTGGCCTCAAGATGGAGAATTTGAGGTTCCAAACTTTGTGGTAACACGAGTAATGATTAGTAAGGCCATAGATGACCCTAGTCAAAGGGAAAATCCATTCCATACTAAATGTCTTATCAAAGAGAATATATGTTCATTGGTCATCGATAGTGGAAGTTGTGCAAATGTAGCTAGTGCCACCATGGATAATTTCTTAAAGTTACCCACAACCAAGCATGCCACACCATACAAGCTCCAATGGTTAAACGAGTGTGGAGAATTAAAAGTGACTAGGCAAGTTGTGATCCGATTCAAGATTGGGAATTACCATGATGAAATACTATGTGATGTCATTCCCATGCAAGTGTGTCATATTTTGCTTAGAAGATCATGGCAATTCGATCGTTCAACCAAACATGATGGAAGAACCAACCGGTATTCTCTTGAGTTGAATGGTCGGAAGTTTACCCTCCACCCTCTTTTACTATCACAAATGAATGAGGTACATCAAAGAATGAGGGAGTTGAAGGAGAAGGTTAGTAAAAAAGGGGGGGAGGAACCCCATGAAGAGGAGAATGATGAAGCAAAGGAGAGGAGGAAGTTGAAGGGGAAGACCCAAATGGTGATGTTGGCAAGAAACAAAGATTTGTTTGAGGAGGCTAATGATGAGGAGCCCATCCTCCTTTTAGCTCATGCCTTTCATGCTAACCACTCTACTTCCCCTATTCCCCATTCTATTTCTCTTATTTTGCAGGAATTCGAAGATGTGTTTCCAAAGGAGCTACCACAAGGGTTACCCCCACTTCGGGGAATTGAGCATCAAATAGACTTCGTGCCGGGCTTACAATTACCTAACAAGCCAACTTATAGAATTAACCTAACGGACACCAAAGAGATCCAAAGACAAGTTGAGGAACTTCTCAACAAGGGATATATCAAAGAAAGCATGAACCCATGTGCGGTTTCGATACTATTGGTGCCAAAGAAAGATGGGACTTGCCGCATGTGTGTTGATTGCCGGGCCATCAACAAGATCACGGTAAAGTATCGCCACCCTATACCTAGGTTAGATGATATGTTAGATGAATTGAATGGTTCTTGTGTGTTTTCAAAGATTGATCTTAGATGAGTCCCGGTGATGAATGGAAAACCGCTTTCAAGACCAAGTTTGGTCTCTATGAATAGATGTGATAACAATACGGACAGTGGAAGACTTATAAAATAAGAAGATTAGAATGAGGGAGGAATTGATTCTAGAAAGAGAAGAAACAAGCTTAAATATTAGATACTTGAAACCTTGTTTAATAAAAATAGCGAATCAATAAAGACGTAGAAGAATTAGAATAGGAGGGAGGGAACTCAAACGAGGAATCTTACCATTTGAAGAAATCCAAGATATGGTTCAAAGTAGAACAAAAAGGGCATAACCCAAAAGAGAACCTTAAAAGGTCTCCACAAGCCAAAAGGCTGCTACTATTAATTTAAATCAATCTTAGTTACAATAAAGAAGAAAACACTCCTTTATATAGGAGTAAATGGTGCTGCAATCTAAAAGACATTCTAGACTTCCTAGGTGGTTAAACTAAATTAAATAAGCTGAAATTACCTAGGTGCATAGAAGACTACCAACACTTTGGTCCACTAAAGCTATAAATGTAGTCAACAAAGCATTAAATAAGCTTCTAGAACACAACTTTGGGCTGCTGAAATTTTTTGTGTTGTACTTATTCTTCCATCATAAGACTTGTTTTCATTGCTAATTGAGGCCTATTAAAATGTCTTGATATTCTCTGCCCTTTAATGACATTGAGCTTCCACGGATGCTATCATTCTCCCCTTCTTAAAGAAGATTCGTCCTCAAATCTTGACATTGACTATTGCTGCTCGTTCAATGGATTTTGAGCCTCCATGGTTGCTATCACTCCCCCACACTTGAAGAAGATTTGTCCTCAAATCACCAATGCCTACAACCAACCAGATTATCATAATAAGTTGGAGGTAAACAAACGAAGTAGACAACTTATTTGGTAAAAATAACATTAGATAGTGACCATGCAACCACTTAACCCATTTAGTTCTTTTATGTGCAAACACCCATTTTAAATATCCATGCACTGCTTCATCCAATAGAATTATGTAATCACCAACACAAAAACTAAATATACAATTCATAAGCTCCTTAAACAAGAGAGGATCATTACCTAGACCACAAGCATTTGAATACCAAACAAACATACCATATTTGGTCTTGCAAAACAATTTAACCTCGCTATTGGATATACCATAGTCAAGATATGGATCAAAAGTGAGTTGCTTGAGAAGTGGCTTGGATTGAACCTGCCAAAAAGGATCTTCAAAATAAGACAAAGATATAAAGTTAGCAACCTGTGAGCACTTATCTTTTTCCCTACTTGAGCTATTACATTCATCAATTAGCTTAATATTCTTATTTTTGGCACCAAAAGCTTTATGTGTCTCATTGTCTTCATTGGCAACTTCTCCATTGGCATTCTCACACCATAAGGGATTAAAGAACACTTTAAAGTCTTCTCCAATTTCTTCCCATAATGGATTATTGTACACTTCCAAATCTTGGCCAATGTTAGTTTCTTCTTCGAATGAGGTACCATCTTCCTCTTCACAAGGTTCTTTCTTAAATTTCTGCATCGACTGAGAGGTGATATTAAAACAAGAAAGATTTAGCATATTGGAATGTGAACAAGATTCATCCTCTCCTAAATCCCATTGGATTTGTCCACTAAAGTTATCTTGCACTTCTCTTTCATCACATTGCGGCAGATTACTCACATGAGAAAAATAATCAACAAGGTAAGATTTACTCTTAATTTGAGTTATACCTTCACTTATAACTTTGGACTCATCAGATTGTGGTACATGCTCAATTTCATTTGCAACAAATAGATCATTGACAAGGTCATACCACATGAGTTCTTCAAGCTCAAACTCGTCTTCAACTTGCAATTATTTCCATGAGTCATTGGCTTGTACACGTTCCAAATCTTCTTTGGAATTGGATTTCCTTTCTTTATGCAATTGTCGTTCCAACTCTTCATTGATTTCCTTTTCAATAACCTGTACATTTGGAACACAAACACTAGAAATAGAAAGAGTTAATTGGTTAGAGCTTGAACAAGAATCTTTCACACTTAAGCACTCTATTCTTTTAATCTCTTCTTTTTCCTCATCTCTCAAGTGCACTGGTTCACTCTCTATTTTACCTCTTAAACTCACTTCACTCAATTCTTTTCACTCATTTTTACCTTTTGACAACTGACTCTCTTTACTCATCACTTTATCTCCTTTTTCCTCTCTTGAGTTGTCAAGTTTCTCACCCTTACTTCTCTCACCCTCATATTTATTTGGTGCAAGGAAGTTTGTCAATGCACTAGCTCCCATGTACTTGCCAAGAATCCCTCTTTTATCCCTTGGAGGACTTCTAAGATCAACTTTAATTTTAGGCTTCTCAAATCTGTTTTTGTTTCCCCTTTTGCATTCTTTTTCCTTTTCAAACACCTCCATTGGTCTTCTCACCCTTAATTCATCTTCTTAAATCTCCATAGGTGTCAATGAAACAAGGGTAGTCTTTTTTCCATCATCTCTCACCAAGGAATACCTATGCTTTTCTTGATCATATGAAGCATTTCTATAGAGATACCATGGCCTTCCCAATAAGACATGGCATGTGAATAAGGCATTTGAAACTTTGAAAACAATGCTTAGCTCTGCCCCTTTGTTGCAATTGCCCGACTTTGGAAAAATGTTTGAAGTCGAATGTGACGCTAGCAAGGTAGGCATTGGGGCCGTCTTAATGCAAGACCAAAAGCCCATTGCATACTTTAGTGAAAAGCTTAAAGGAAACCTTGAACTACTCTACGTATGATCTTGAGTTGTATGCCTTGATTAGAGCTTTGGGCAATTGGCAACACTACTTGTGGCCTAAGGAATTTGTGATTCGAACCGACCATGAATCTTTGAAACACCTTAGGGCCCAGGAAAAATTAAACAAATGACATGCCAAGTGAATTGAATTCTTAGAAACTTTTCCTTACGTAACAAAAAGGGGAAGGAGAACGTTGTGGCCGATGCCTTGTCCCGAAAACATGTGTTACTTAGTACTTTGTCTTCTAAATTGATTGGGTTTGAATACTTGAAGACATTGTATCCCGAGGACCCCAAATTTGCTCAAATCTTTAAGGATTGTGAGGAATGGGAAAGGGAAAAATGGCTTAGGGATAGAACTTCTATACCCTACTCAAAATTTGATGGATTCCTATTCAAAGGAAAGAGATTGTGTGTCCCCTCTAGCTCTTGGAGAGAGTTGTTTGTAAGAGAGGCACACGATGGCGGTATGATGGGTCACTTTGGAATTGACAAGACCCTTGGAATCCTAGAGGAACAATTTTATTGGCCCAAAATGCGTCATGATGTTGCACGAATTTGTGGTCAATGTATGGATTGTAGAAGTGAGAAGTCACGACTTCTCCTTCAAGGGTTATATACCCCACTTCCCACTCCCCTCCACCCATGGCTTGACATATCTATGGGTTTTATATTGGGATTGCCTAGGACAAGGAGGGGAAGAGATAGTATCTTTGTCGTGGTTGATCGGTTCTCAAAAATGGCTCATTTTATTCCATGTCACAAGTGTGATGATGCCTTCAATGTGGCATCCTTGTTTATAGAACATGTTATCAAGATACACAGAATTCCCCAGACCATTATTAGTGATAGGGACTCTAAGTTCCTTAGTCACTTTTGGAGGTCATTGTGGGGTAGGCCTGACACCAAATTGCTTTTCCCAACATCTTGCCACCCACAAACTGAGGTTATGAATAGTACCTTGGGTTCTATGCTCCACACTATGGTTAAAGGGAAAATGGCCTCTTGGGAGGATCACTTACCCCTAGTTGAATTTGCTTATAATCGTGTTATTCACTCGACTATTGGTATGACTCCCTTTGAATGTGTCTATGGTTTTAACCCCCTTAGATCTCACACCTTTGTCTAGTGATGTTGTGATTAGCATAGATGGGAGAAAGAGAGTGGAAGCAATGAAGAAGATGCATGAGAAAGTGAGGCTTCACCTTGAGAAAAAGAATCAAGAAATAGACAAGAGAGTGAACAATGGGAGGAGAAGACTTGTACTTGAACCGGGCGATTGGGTATGGGTACATCTCCGGAAGGACCGGTTCCCAACCCAAAGGAAGGTTAAATTGATGCCTCGAGAATGATACACTATCAAAACCACAACACAAGATTTCAGCAACAACAACAAGATGAACAACTATCACAAGAACAACAAGTTGAACAACAAGTGCTAGTGAATCGAAAGAGCCCCACACGGCTTCACTAGACTTCAAGTTTATAAACACAAGCTTACCAAGATTACAAAAAGATAGATAGCTTGACATACGAGATTACAAGAAATAGGAACCAAACCGGGCATTAAACGATAAGACCCCTAAGACCCGTAATAACAACCCCAAACTCTTATGGTGACCGCTAAGGGAATCAACTCCGCCTTACAACCACCATTTCTAAGCAAGGATCAATAATGGCTTTTCCAAGCCCTACACTACTTGGCCTTTCCAAGCCCTACACTACAACTACATTCTCAAAGAGAGAAGAAGAAGTCTTTCAAATATCCATAATGAACTAACTAGAAAATAAGACTAATGAAGCCTATTTATAACTATTACATCAAATGACCAAACTACCCTTAATGAAAAGAGGCTCCTATGGAGTGTAAAGAAAAGACACAAAAAGACCAAAACACCCTTAATAAGGGCGGTCATGGAGTGTAAGGACTCCTTCTTCACACTTCAACCCTTGCAATTCTTTGGAGCCTCGGGTAGTCATCAAGGCAAGCCTCCAAGCAACCTTCCACACACGAATTTGCTTTATTATGTGTCCAAAATGACTTCATGACTTCCCCATGCATACTCTCGGGCCTTCAAGGTGTCCAAAATCAGATTCTCCACGTGTTGGCCATGAATAATGGCATCAAAAGTTATGATGGCCATTTGTCTTATATCATCCTCCCCTTCTTGAAAAGGATTCAACCTCGAATCCAAACCTTGCAAAACCAAAGAAAGGACAAACAAATACAAACTCCTCATGGCATGAGGGTTAGGGTTAGCACAATAAATCATCTCAACATGCCAAGGTTGCTTATACTTGCAATATAACCAAGGATCCTTTGAATTAAATATTAAAAACTTATTAAAATATGCACAAAGGATTTGGCTATTTAAATCACCAAGAGATAAGGAAACTACAAAGGTCCTAATGGCATCAAATAATCCACAAGGTAAAACTACCTTCATCTTAGGAGCCATAAGACACAATTGCTTCTTTATCTCTTCAAGAGACCACACCAAGGGTGGAGCCTCAATTGGTTCTAATGTCCACAAGATCCACATAGCATTATCATTCATACAAGTGGACATACCAACAAATTTCCTACCTCTACATAAAACAAATCCAAAACTAGCATGGATGTCATCATAGGCAAAGAGGTAGTATAGGAAAGAATCAAGTGTAAAGGCATACAAGGGTGAAGACAAAGCATTTAAACACATCCACATTCTTTCCTTCAAGCAAATAGAGAACTTGGCATCCACAAGTTGAGATTCTTGTAATTTAAACACAATTGTGTCAAGCAAGGATGCACATTTAGAAACATTACCCCAAGGAAACAATGACACTTTTGCTCTCGGGTTTTCAAGAATGACACTTTGCTTGTCATGTAGACCAAGCAACAAGTTGGGTGCGCCAACATCACCATTTCTATATTTGGCACCGGGGTCAAATAGAAAGAGTAGCCATAGACACGGGTCTAGACAATACTCCCTTTCCCCATAGGCTTCACCCAAACTACAAGATATACTCTCTACAATAGCATACATATCATCAAAAGCAAATAGAGAGTGGAGAATGGTATCACTCAAGTCAAGTTCAACTAAGGTGTCCTCATGTGAGTACTCACTACCAGCTTCAACATCATCACCATGAGTACTCTCAACAATAAGGTCACACATAGTAGAAGAAGTAATTTCCAAATAATGGATACATTCCCTTTCTATTGAAGTACCCTCAAGTAGACACATACCACCAATAAAGTCCAAGGAATTATTGCTTAAGTCTTTACAAGCAAGCAATTCATCCTTATAGCCATCAAACATGGGTGGGGTGTCATACAAAGGATCACAACCACAATCAATTTTCAAGGAAAAATCACTTATTGGGTTTCTTAAGAATTCAAGCAAATCAAAATTATCATCACCCAATTGATCATTCCTTTCCAAGACCTCACATTCCCTTCCCTTAAGAGTACTCTCATCTCCCAAGAAGAGATTTCCATCTTTAGGAGGAATGTTTTTACACCATAGTGGGTTGGCATATAGGCTATAGCTTTCAAGACAAGCTATACCTTCAACGTCATTCTCACCACTAGGTTCTTTAGGAGTGAACTCATCATCTTCAAACAAGATATTGTACTTAAAGAGAGAAGGATCTATCCATGAAGAGGATATAGAACATGCAAATCCATTCTCTAAAAGATCATTATCAAGTATCAAAGATGTTTCAAGCACATGATTATCCCTATGAGCAAAACCGAGAGTAGAACATTTACTAGAGGTCATACTAAAAGGGTCACTCCTATTTATTTGATTAACATTTTCAATATAATCATTCACTTGAGATCCATTAAACACATCACACATATCCTCAAGTGGTGGACAAATTCCGCACATAAGTTGATCAACACAATTCCCACAAGATGATGTACCATCATTCAACACATTGGGTTCAACACTAGGTGGACTCAAATTGACCTTACAAGAAGAGTCAATTCGATCATCAATAGGATCAACTAGTGTATCCACACTCCCACAAGTACATCATCAACAAGAGCCAAAGAATCAATAGACTCACAAATAGGTAAGCTACTACTCACACTCAATGGGCGACTAGTCACACAATTATCATTCACATGCACAAAAGTGTAAGAGTAAGCGATTTTACCTTGAAGGTCTTGAGTAAATTCTTCTTTGCCGTGGGGTGAAGGTTTCCCACATGCTTCGGCAGCAACTTCTCCTTGGTACCTACACAAATGTCCTTAGAAAGAAAAGGACAAACATAGTTAGCATGATTTGGTGGCAACCCCCTCACTTCACTCCACACAACCTCTCCTTTTTCCACTCTCGGATTACCACCTTTCACACCCTTACTCCTCTCAATCTTTTGTCTCTCATAATCATTCGGCTTGGAGTAAGTGATCACATCTCCTTGCGGTTTGGGAATAATTGAGGTAAAAAGATAATTTCCCCAATGGTCCACTATAACCTTAGGCCAATTTAGCACATTTGGAACTCTATGTTGTGCAAACCAATCGGCACCCAAGCATACATGACCTGGTGTCAAGGGGAAGATATCGCACCACACCTCCTCATAGTATTCAAATTGGGTGAAGATAATCCTTACTCTCTCGGTAACCTTATACCCGTCCAAGGAATATGGAACAGGTAAAGGTTCTCGAAACAACCCTAAATAGTCAACCATCGGCGGTATGATGTAGTTCTTATGGCGCCAATCATCTAGCACAAGGAGGCAGCCCGGTACCCCATCAGTGCTTACCTTTCCAGAGTGAACACTTCTCCTAGGATCAATATTGTAGAGTTTAGGACAACCCAAGGGCACATGAGTACCCCTCGGCCTTGGAGATGTATTCTCTCTTCTTCTCATGGGACAACCTACACTATAGCTAGTATAGCCATTCACACCGCTTCGACCTTGATAAAATGTACTACAAGGTGAAGAATATGAATCTTCATTCTCCACACGTGCACTCTCACCATGGCTCTCATAAGCTTTGCAAAGGGAGGGGTTATACCTTACACCAATTTGAGGTTCGAAATGGGAAGTGTAAGACTCCTCATATACCCCAACTTCATCATAAGAACTTGGCACTTCATTTACCTCATGTTCTCCCTCAAAACCATAACCCTTAAATCTGCCCATGTCTTGATCATGGCTATATTCATAGTCCCCATACAACATCATCGTAGCCATAAAATCCCTCACTACAATCATAGTCTCCCATGTTGTAGTCACATAATACGAGGCTACCAAGATATGTTCCCCTTATATCACCTTGTACCTACAAAATGAACAAACAAGATTAGTAGTAAAAGCACCTCACCAACACTTGCGTACACTCGCCTTTGTGATCCTCACCATTGGAGCGGCGAATATTAAAAGTTGCTTATACTCCGGTAGTTAATAAGGTGTCAATCACTACTTAGCGACCGGAATAGATTATTGTTTGATCGACTCAAGACACAAAACAAAATCTACTTATGAACTTGAATCAAAGAAGTTCAACGAATAGAAATGAGAAAACCACACAAAGAACGAAAAACACGAAGAAAAACGGATTCAAAAACTAATTCACAATCTAATAGGTGATTACTAGTTGTTAATTGGTACTAGAATCAAGAAATGAAACAAAAGAAACAAGGAAATGAAACTTAGAATCTGAAATTTGAGCTTAATGGTGACGTGGCAGCATGCAATTGGTCTTGGGCCCACACGAAAATATATATACATATATATATGAAATATATATGAAATACAACTTGTCATGGATGACAATGGGTTTTGGAGGGAAAGTAAAGTCTTGTACTCTTTTTTCAACTTTTCAAACTCAAAAAGGTAAGATTTGACTATTCTAATCCCACAAAACAAGGTTCCGTGTTTTAAGGAAAAGTGGTTGTCAAGTCTAAGAAGAGATGTGTGCAAGTCTTCTTACCAACAACCAACAACTTTATAACTTTTGTTGTCTTAAGTTGTAAGAATAGATGAAGAACAAGATGAACACCACAACAACCTTCAAGAACACAACATCAACTTCTTCAAGAACATAACACAAAAACCACCAATGGTCATCAACAAGATACAACCTACGGCCCACTTCAAGTAACCACAACAATGGTCAATATTATAAGCTCATCTTTAGATCTAGACACTTTTAGTGTTGGTGAGAAAGAAACCAACACTAGAAACACACTAAACAAGTAAAATAACACCTAGATCTAAACACACAATCACTATTCTCGGCCAAGACAACAAGATGGACAGATTTCGTTTTTTTTTTTTTTTGACAGATTTCGTCTTTTTTTTTTTTTTTTTTTTTTGATCTAGATAGCCCAAGATTGGTAGTGTAGGAACACAACCAGCCTTGCTTTGATACCAAATGATACACTATCAAACCCACAACACAAGAAATAGGAACCAAACCGGGTATTAAACGATAAGACCCCTAAGACCCGCAATAACAACCCCAAACTCTTATGGTGACCGTAAAGGGAATCAACTCCGCCTTACAACCACCGTTTCTAAGCAAGGATCAATAATGGCTTTTCCAAGCCCTACACTACTTGGCCTTTCCAAGCCCTACACTACAACTACATTCTCAAAGAGAGAAGAAGAAGTCTTTCAAATATCCATAATGAACTAACTAGAAAATAAGACTAATGAAGCCTATTTATAACTATTACATCAAATGACCAAACTACCCTTAATGAAAAGAGGCTCCTATAGAGTGTAAAGAAAAGGCACAAAAAGACCAAAACACCCTTAATAAGGGCGGTCATGGAGTGTAAGGACTCCTTCTTCACACTTCAACCCTTGCAATTCTTTGGAGCCTCGGGTAGTCATCAAGGCAAGCCTCCAAGCAACCTTCCACAGATGAATTTGCTTTATTATGTGTCCAAAATGACTTCATGACTTCCCCATGCATACTCTCGGGCCTTCAAGGTGTCCAAAATCAGATTCTCCCCGTGTTGGCCATGAATGATGGCATCAAAAGTTATGATGGCCCTTTGTCTTGTATCACTCGAGGTGATGGCCCATTCCAAGTACTTGAGCGGATAAATGTTAATGCTTACAAGGTTGACCTCCCATCGGAGTATCAAGTGCACAACACATTTAATGTGTGCGACCCCTCACCCTTTGATATAATAGAGGCTGAGAATTTGAGGTCAAATTCTTCTCAAGATGGAGAGGATGATACAATCCAAATCAGGTCCAAACCGTTCACTAGAAGTCAAGCACGAGAACTCCAAGCGCTTCAAGGAATGTTCATGAAACGAGAGGTACTTGACGACATCCTACTACCATCAAAAGGGTGCTACATGGTGGTGATTGCATCTAAAGAGGATCAAGGGGCCTTGGAGGGATCAAACGGAAGCCAAAGAGAGCAAAATGGCACATGGAGTGCACTGGAAGGCTCATCTGCGCCCGCAGGTGAGCCACATGCCCATACAGATGTTGGCCAGTGGCACCTGCGGCCTTGTCCTGCGTGGGCAGGTGCCCATCTGTGTGGGCAGGTGGCCTATTTCGGCTGCCAAGTTAATTTTTAAAGGAATGGGTCACTTTTGGGCCCAAGTATGTAAAAAATGACCCATGAGTATAAATACCCAAACAATGCTTTATTTTCCTTAGTTTTTCTTGAATAGTGATGACCAAATATCTTGAGAGAGTTGTTGGTAAGCATTTGTTGAAGGTTTGCTTAGTAACGTGTGGTTTCGAGGGCGTTTAGATTCCCTCTTGGTCACCGTAGGAATTAGGTGTTAGTTGATGAATGTAATTTAAGGGTTCTAGGGTTTAATATATCCTATTGTTCTTGATTACTCATCTTCTTGTGTCTAATTTTTTCATCTATCTATTGATTATCTTTTCGGTTCGTAGTTAAATTCTAGTTTTCATAGTTTTCCTGCTATCATATTTCCCTTTAGGGTTCTTTGACAAATCCTCCACTTTGCAAGCCTTGGTAAGTGTTTACACTTATAACTTAATGTAATATATGCATAAGAGGTTGTGTAAATCATGTTGGTTATGGTTAAAAGGTATAGGGCAGTCCCTTTTCTTTTGATGGCAGTCCACTTGTGTTTAGTTTTAAAGGATTTGCCTTCCTTGTGGTTTAAACTTGTAAAGGAGCTTAAGGTCTTGAAGAAATTAAGTTGGAGGGATGAAATTTCAGTATGTTAAAGTGTGGTTCTATCCCTAATTCGTCCCTCTTTATGTATAGCTTGGTGGAAATGTTTATACGTGTTTGTAGATAGAACGTTTAGTGTAGTGAAAAGAGAATACTCTCTTGTTATGTTAGAGTGAATTCTGAAACCATTGGGGACTATTTTTGGTATGTTGTTGTGGAAGGCATTTAGGTGTCTTGATTGAATAAATATGTGGAGTTGCATTGAGGTGGTAATGTGAAGTATGAACTTGGTAGGAAATCCTATCGGTTTGTAACATTTGTGTTGGTTTGTGGACTGTTTTGGTGGTATTATTGTTGTGAGGCAGTAAGTTATAGTGTAAGGGGGTGGAATAGGGTTATTTGGCTGTATAAAGAAGGGGGGAGTGATACACCATGTGTTTAGGAGGTTGGACGGTTTTTACTTTACGTTAAATAACTAATTACCGTCTTGTAAACTTGTAATGTAATCAGCTTTCAATGTTAGTTCCATTATGTACTTAAATTGTAGAGTAACACTTAAAGGAAGAGCTGGATCGTTATAGGCACGTGGTGGAAAGACAAGGTATGTAAGGTTACTCTTTTTCGTATCCTTTGGTAGCATAAAATGTCCATGTAGTTAACGACCTTGTTTCCACTCTATAATATCTTAACGTACCTCAATATATGTTTATTGTCAAATTGGCATGTCTACCTTCACTAGCCAATTTTAGGTGTTCCCATCTTAGTCAACTAAGATCTATCTATTAGTTTGGCTCCTAAGCATTAAATTCCATAATGTTATAACCACCAAATAACATTCTCAAAGACTTAAAGCTGATCAATATGCGTGAATCGAAAGAGCCCCATACGGCTTCACTAGACTTCAAGATCTCAAACACAACAACAACAAGATAATAAAAAGATAGTTAACTTGACATATAATATTCAAGAGACTAAGAACCCTAACATCAAGAAAGGACCCTAAGACTAATGAATATAAACACCAAGTTCTTACTTAGACCAAGAGGAACTCAATGACCTTAAGATCCTTGTTTCTAGCCAAGATATAACACAAGTGTGACTCCACTTGTGAGTTTCGGTTTTGGAGCTTCTCCAATGGAAAGAGAGAAGTCCTTAGTGTTACAAGAGTTTTGTCTTCAAAAATATAATGAGTGAACTAGGGCTAATAACACTAAGATGGTCAATTTATATTACATCCAAAATGAAAGATAAAATGACAAGTTTAGCCCTTGGGGCAGCCGGCCTTGGAGTGTTCCATGTGGCCCTTGTGACTTACACTTTCAAGGTCCCTCTTCACACTTTAAAACATTTAGATCCTTAGGTGGTTCAATCACCAACTCACACACGGCCATTTGCATGAACAAGGCTTGGAGTTTTTGTAATTCCCGAGCTTGGCTTCGTGTGAATGGTCGGGTACTTGTTGGACAACTTGTCTGACCCGTATCATCCTCTCCATCTTGAGAGGAATTTGACCTCAAATTCAGCACTTGGTCATCTTCAACTGCCTCCACGAGAGAAAGATCACAAACGTTGAAAGTGTTGTGCTCTTGATATTCCGGTGGAAGGTTAATCTTGTAGGCGTTGTCATTGATTCTCTCAAGTACTTGGAAGGGACCATCACCCCTAGGCATCAATTTGGACTTTCTTTGGGATGGAAACCGATCCTTCCGAAGATGCACCCACACCCAATTTCCCCATTTAAGAATGAATTTCTTTCTTCCCTTGTTGGCCCTCCTTGCCATGTCTTGGTTTTTCTTCTCAAGTTGAAGCCGCACCTTCTCATGTAACTTCTTCATAGAATCTGCCCGCTTGCTTCCATCTAAGCTAATCATGAGATCACTTGGCAAAGGCATTAAATCCAAAGGGGTGAGGGGGTTGAGGCCGTATACACACTCAAAGGGAGTCATTCCCGTACTTGAGTGTATGACACGGTTATAGGCAAACTTAATCAATGGTAAGTGCTCTTCCCAAGAAGTCATTTTTTCCTTAACCATGGAACGTAGCATAGCATCCAAAGTCCTATTTACTACTTTCGTTTGGCCATCGATTTGTAGGTGGCAGGACGTAGAGAACAATAACTTGGTACCAAGCCTACCCCACATGGACTTCCAAAAGTGGCTTAGGAACTTAGAGTCCCTATCACTCACAATGGTCCTCGGGACACCATGCAATCTAACAACATTATCAACAAATAATGAGGCCACACTAGGGGCGTCATCACATTTAGAGCAAGGAATAAAGTGCACCATTTTAGAAAATCGGTCGACTACAACAAAAATACTATCCAGGCCTCGTCGAGTCCTTGGCAGCCCTAACACAAAGTCCATAGATATATCAAGCCAAGGACGTAGAGGAGTGGGCAGCGGGGTGTACAACCCATGAGGTAGGAGGCGAGATTTGGCTCTCTTGCATTCTACACATTGGCCGCAAATCCTAGTCACATCCTTGCGCATTTTGGGCCAATAGAATTGCTCCTCCAATATTTCGAGGGTCTTTTCAACCCCAAAATGACCCATTAGACCGCCATCATGTGCTTTCCTCACAAACAATTCTCTCCAAGAGCTAGAGGGTACACACAATCGTCTACCTTTAAATAAGTAACCCTCAAACTTGGCATAGGGATTTGAACCCCTAACCGAATCCCACTTGTCCCTACCCAATTCTTCGCATTCCCTAAAGATAGGAGCAAAGTGAGGGTCCTTGGGATACAATTCTCTTAAACTCTCGAAACCCATCAATTTGGATGATGGGGTGGACACAAGGACATGTTTTCTAGACAAAGCATCGGCCACTACATTGTCCTTACCCGTTTTGTATTGGATAACATAAGGGAAGGTCTTAAGAAACTCAATCCATTTGGCATGCCATTTCTTAAGCTTGTCTTGGGCCCGAAGATGCTTTAAGGATTCATGGCCCGTTCGGATCACAAACTCCTTAGGCCATAAGTAGTGTTGCCAAGTGACCAAGGCTCTAATCAAGGCATACAACTCTAAATCATACATGGAGTAGTTTAGAGTTGCTCCTTTGAGCTTTTTGCTAAAGTAAGCAATGGGTTTCAAATCTTGCATCAAAACAGCCCCTATGCCTACTTTACTCGCATCACACTCGACTTCGAAGGTCTTATCAAAGTTGGGCAATTGTAACAAAGGTGCGGAGATGAGCATAGCTTTCAAGGCTTCAAATGCCTTAGCTTGCTCGACACCCCACTTGAAGGGTTGTTCTTTCCGAATGACCTCGGTCAAGGGGGCGGCTATGGTGCTAAATCTTTTGACAAACCTTCTATAAAAACTAGCCAACTCGTGGAAGCTTCCTACTTCTCAAACGGTTTGTGGGGTTGGCCAATTTTTGATAGCATTTATCTTGGATTCATCCACTTCGACCCCTCTTGAACTAACAACAAAACCCAAGAAAACCACTTCATTAACGCCAAAAGAACACTTTTCCAAATTTGCATACAACTTTTCCTTTCTAAGGACATCAAGCACACATTGCAAATGCATCACAGGCTCTTCTAAAGACTTACTATACACCAAGACATCATCAAAATAGACAACAATAAACTTTCCAATAAATGGCCTCATCACATGATTCATTAGCCTCATAAAAGTACTTGGAGCATTTGTTAGGCCGAATGGCATAACCATCCATTCATAAAGACCAAACTTGGTCTTGAAGGCGGTTTTCCATTCATCACCGGGTTGCATTCTTATTTGGTGATAGCCACTCCTTAAATCAATCTTGGAAAACAAACATGAACCATTCAACTCATCTAGCATGGTGATGTGTTGCTTCTTGTTGTTGCTGATTTCGTGGGAACTTTGTGTACAATAATTAAACGGACAATAACATAATGCCAAAGATATATGTACTTGCAAAAATAATAGTAGAAGGATATCATAGCAGATATTATACACCTATGATTGATACGGGAGCAGAAGCAAATTTATGCAAACATAATTGTCTACCAGATGATAAATGGGAAAAATTAAAAACTCCAGTAATAATAAGCGGCTTTAACGATGAAGGAAGCATGATAACTTACAAAACAAAAAATATAAAAATCCAACTATGGGATAAGATACTAACTATAAAAGAAATGTATAGTTTTGAATTTTCACAACGAGATATGTTATTAGGAATACCATTCATAGACGATTTATATCCACACGTACTCACAAAAACACATTGGTGGTTCACAACCCCATGTAAACAAAAAGTAGGAGCTAAGAGAGTAACTAATAAGTTAAGAAAAAGAACACCATGCATAAAAGGAAATGAACAAATTACACAACAATTAGAATCCGAAAATACTATTCAAAAAATAGAACTAATCATATTCTCCATAAACAAAATTAAACCAATTCAAGACAAGTTAGAACTTTTATATAATGAAAACCCTTTACACGGATGGAAAAAACATAAAACGACAGTACAAATCGAGTTAATAGATGAAAATAGTATAATAACCCAAAAACCCTTGAAATATAATTTCGACGATCTAAAAGAATTCAACTTACATATAACCGAATTACTTAATAATAACTTCATACAGACCAGTAACAGTAAACATTCGAGTCCAGCTTTTATAGTCTCTAAACACAGTGAACAAAAAAGAGAAAAAAGTAGAATGGTTATTGATTATAGAAACCTAAATGCCAAAACTAAAACCTACAATTATCCAATACCAAATAAAATATTGAAAATCAGACAAATACAAGGTTATAATTACTTCAGCAAATTTGATTGTAAATCAGGATTTTACCACCTAAAGTTAACAGACGAATCTAAAAAACTAACAGCATTCACAGTACCACAAGGATTTTACGAATGGAATGTATTACCATTGGATATAAAAATGCACCAGGTAGATACCAAAATTTTATGGATAAATATTTTAATCAACTAGAAAATTGTATAGTATATATAGATGATATACTTTTATATTCAAGAACACAAGATGACCATATACAATTATTAGAAAAATTTATACATTTGATTGAAACCTCAGGAATTAGTTTAAGCAAGACAAAAGCAGAAATCATGAAAAATCAGATAGAATTTCTAGGAATACAAATAGATAAAAATGGAATAAAAATGCAAACTCATATAGTACAAAAAATAATCGATTCATACGAAACAATAGATACAAAAAAGAAATTACAGTCATTTTTAGGATTAGTCAACCAAGTAAGAGATTATGTACCAAAACTTGCAGAATACCTGAAATCATTACCCAAAAAATTAAAGAAAGATACTGAGTATAATTTTGATGAAATTGATAAATTACATATACAAAAAATTAAAACTATGTGTAAAAAATTACCCAAGTTATATTTTCCTGATGAAGATAGGAAATTTGTATATATTGTGGAAACAGATTCCAGTGATCACAGTTATGGAGGAATACTCAAATATAAATATGACAATGAAAAAATTGAGCATCATTGCAGATATTATTCAGGAACTTATACTGAACCACAATTAAAATGGGAAATAAATAGAAAAGAATTATTTGCGTTATATAAATGTTTATTAGCATTTGAATCTTATATTGTGTATAACAAATTTATTGTAAGAACAGATAATACACAAGTAAAATGGTGGATAACAAGAAAAATACAGGACTCAGTTACAACAAAGGAGATACGAAGACTTGTATTAAATATACAAAATTTCACTTTTACAATTGAAATAATTAGATCTGATAAGAATGTCATTGCAGACCACTTATCAAGACAAAGCCACACAGACAGAACAGGATAGTACGACAATGGAAGATATACTCAAAGCCCTTACTACACTTTGTACAAAAGTGGAAAGTATGGACATTGAAATACATAGACAAAAGTTACAAATCAATGAAGCTAGGTTGAAATCAACCAGCACAAGTCAGCCGCATGACTATAAACCTGCTGAGATAAGTCGATCGGAAGACCCTAAACATCCAGAGGTAGAAGGAGACGTTGGGAAACTCCGTAAAACCCATAACAATTCTGTAAATATTGCAGGAACCAGTGAGCCAGCTACAAAGAAGCCATATATAAACACCAACCTAAATAGAATCTTTGCAAAGCCTTTCACACCAAAAATATATACTACCCAAAGTACCACAACACCACAAACTTCTACATATGCAGAAAGTTTAAATAGTGAAAAAAGGATTTACAACCATATTTCTCAAAACTACATCAGGAATATCCACGAGATACAAACACACCTAAACCTACACCCAAGATCTACAACAACACAAGAACCAACCCAAGACTATATTACCCAAAAATTACAAGGATACAACAAGTTAATTGCACAACCCAAAACCAGTGCAAATTTAATCAAATCATGCTACGCATACGGATTAATTAATACCATATACACATACAGTGGAGAGGAATTATCCGGTATACCCGACCTACAAAGTGCGTTCACAAGATATAAGCGAATTACGAAAGGAGATCTGTTTTATATAAAATTTTATACAGCACCAGCAGAGATATTATACAACGAAGTAAAACCAGTTATACAGGTAATAAAGATAGGAATGACAAGAGAAATGATTATCCCAGAAGAGATAGAACAATAACCAGAGATACCAGAAAATGATATACCGAGTTTTTATGCAAACAAAAGAGCTATTGGCATAGCAACAATTATCCAAGAATTAGCCAACAACTATTTAAATGGTAATGCCATATGGAGTTATTATGTCAGAAACCAGGTGATGATTTATTCAAATTCAAGAGAAATACGCCAAGGAGATATGGAAGAAGTCCAGAAGTGGATATTGTCCTTACTTAAACCAGAATAACAACCGTTGACAAGAGCATTAAAAAATAATTTTATTTCTCCAAATATATTAACCAGATATTGTAAATTAGTTACTAAATATCCAGACCACAAATGTACCAAATGCAATGGAGGAGATAGTATTGATATGCCAGATGTCCAGCTGGAATAAGCAATCAATAATGCAGCAGACAAGATAAAGAAAAGAAGATTAGAAAGAGACAGACAAAAGAAAAAGACATGTAATTATGTTTGTTTTACTTTTCTTAAAGTTTTTTAAAGTCTTTTATTTTATATGTAAAGTAAAGTTGGATGTGATCTGTGAATAGGAAGAGTCAAGTCACTGTGCAAATAGTAAAGAGTCGCACAGTAATTTTAGTTTTTCAGATTTTCGAAGAGCCGTTTAGTGGCACTTCTTTTTCCTATAAATAGGCAGTATGTAAGAAGAAGAAGGTAAGCCTCATGTGTTGAGCACTAAACCTTCATAAAATATTCTCTCTTCTCCGAATTATATAAATAAAATATTTAAACTTTTAAGATATGGAGCAATCCGACAAACTACCAACTCAGGTACACATATTCATAACTATGACTAGCTAAACTCTTATATTCCTTATAATCTCTTAAATATCATTGTTATTTATCATGTTATAGTACCATTATATTGAACATCTTGAGAAAGTTTGCCATGGAAATAGGCTGAGAGTAGTTAAGCCCAGACTATGCCATCCTAAAGTGGAAACCGGTAGGCAAGAAGGCCGTTTAGGGGAGTACACAGAGTTGAGGCGCTGTTAAGGTAAATGATTGAAGCCGAAATACATGGTAGTGACCAGAAAAGATTGTTCAGAATAATATATTATAACATGATAAGAATAATGATACATGAAGTGGTTAGAAGGGAATATGCTTAAGCAACAACATGAATACACACATAGACACACCCAGTACTAGTACAAGTAATAACGAATCTAGAACTGAAACAGATACTTACAAATTAAGTTCTTATACATACATAATAGATGAAGATGATAATTACAAAATAACTTTATTATACGCATTAAGACATCTAAATAATGATACACGAAAAATAATTTATGACCTATTAAAAACCTATGAGATAATGAAATTAATGCAAGATAGCTGGTTAGACTTTACCATTTCATACTGTGATGATGATAGCCATAACTATTTAGATTGGTATTATTATTCAGATTAAAATGATTAACTATGAAGCACTTCAAAATTGGACACAAACTAGACAAGAAAGAAAAACAACACAAAATCTATTAATAGCTACCATCTTAAAATACCACCAAACTCGTAATACACAATTTTTAGAACAAATGACAGAGATTATGAAAGAACTTAACCGCTTAATTACACTAGAAAAACAATATTATAATGAAGCATTTGAGTCATAAGATGATCCTTGATCGGCACCCCCAAATGTATTTAAGCGTAAGGTTAAAGTTAAGTGGTGGATTAAGATAGAAGGATTAAGACGTTGGAAAAAGGGGAGAACATAAGCGAGGTGCTTTCGTGACTTAATTAAGATAGTAGGCGAATTACCTACTTAAGCTATTGGGCTGCATTTGGATATATGTCAATGGACTCAATTGAGGCCCAAAACTAAGTACACAAAATGGGAAAGATGACCAGCCCAATACCTAAGCATCACCTACTTAGACTATTGGACCAAATTGAGGGATATTAATGGACTTATTTTAGGCCTAAATTAAAGGGAAGGATGACTAGCCCAATACCTAAATTTGTCTAAGGCCCAATATGATGTGATCCAATTAGAAATAAACCAAGTAGGTGCATCACCTACTTGGACTTTTTGAGCAACTTAAAGAGCCAAGTAGGTGCATCACCTACTTGGACTATGTTTAACCAATATTTGGCTGGAAATGAGTTAAAAAGAGGTAGTCTAGAAGTCTCCTTATAAGATCAATATTGGCTGATCTCTTTACTCATTTTAACATACAAATTCTGATTTAACTCCATCTCTCTCTCACTTTTCTCTCAAGCATCACACCAGCCGCCCCAAATTTCCCTTATAGCTTTGGTAAGTATCCTTATAGCTTAATGTAATATATGTATAAAAGGTTGTGGAAATCATGTTGGTTATGTTTAAGTATTTGTTGCTCTTTATGTATAGCTTGGTGGAAATGTTTATACGTGTTTATATATGGAACGTTTGATGTAGTTAAAAGAGAATACTCTCTTGTTATGTTAAAGTGAATTCTGAAACCATTGTGGACTGTTTTTGGTATGTTGTTGCGGAAGGCATTTAGGTGTCTTGATTGAATAAATATGTGGAGTTGCATTGAGGTGGTAATGTGAAGTATGAACTTGGTAGGAAATCTGATGCAAGAAAGAAGACGCGGAAGACTTTAAAGAAACAAGAAAACAAAGATAAAAGGGATAGAAAGGTAGACACAAAAGTGGAATCAAAGGCAACCAATTCTATAAAAAGAAAATACCTCCTTCAAATATCCAAATAAGCACCTAAACCTATGAGAAAGACCTCAAGGGAATTAGATTCCCAACCAACTCTCCTTTCTAAACTTGAAACAATCAAAAGCTTCAACAAGCTCTCAAACTCTCAAAAGAGTATTTAATATTCAAAGTTCATCAAGATAATCTAACCCTAAAATGAGTTATTCCCCCTTATTTATAGCCTACACTAATAATTACAAAAATACCCTTAATGAAATAGGGGTCATCTTTAGCATGAGGCTTGAATATCAAGAATAGCCATTTTACGTCTATAGCCCCTTTCTCCCCTTTTCGCCTTTCTTTCTTGTACTTCCACTTTAGCATATTCTCGAGCTTCAACTCTTCATTCCATGATATTGATGAGGCTCGGCTTGCACCATTCTCCCTTTCTTGAAAAGGATTCGTCCTCGAATCCAAACCTAGCAAAGCCATAGGGAAAACAAGAAACAACAAGATCCTCATGGCAGGAGGGTTAGTGTTAGCAATAACAACTCTATCACCATGCTAAGGGTGCACGCATATAACATATAACCAAGCTTCAAAATGAGCCACAAAGGGTTTATAACCCAACAAAACAAGAGATACTTGGCTACATAGAAAACATGGACAAAAGGGTGAATCAAAAGAACCATGGTGTTTAGGCAACCACACATGTAAGTCCACAATGGTTGTACATTTAGACAAGCACAAATCCTTCTTTAAGTCAAGTAACACATGATAGTCCATATAAGTTGGCAAACCTATCTCATTCAAGCCCATAAGATCAAGTAATAACACCAAGTAATAATCACATGAGAGAAAAGAAATGCTACTACTATATCACCATGCAAGCCAACAACCTCACTCATTCCAAGCGTGCCTTTACAACCAAGCATTACGTCATAATGACAACCATCACCGGGATCAAATGGAAAAAGATAGCATAAAATGGGGTCAAAGAAACACCCATTTGCCCAGTTGTTACTCCTATCAACATACCATATACTCTCCACACAAACATGAGTATCATCATACTCATTTAAATAGATAGTAAAGAAAGGTGTCTCGCAAAACAACTTCATCCAAGGTGTCCTTATATGTAAGATCACTATTAGACTCAAAATCATTGATCATACCATCAAAAATTGGGACACACAAAGATGAAGGAGTATTGGAAAAGCAAATACCACCTTCCTCCTCATCACAATCCTTTCCCATAAGAGTACTAATCTTCTAAGAAGAGATTTCCATCCTTAGGAGAAATGTCTCCACACCATAATGGGTTATCAAAAAGAGTATATGATAGCCGAAAAACTACGAAAACTAGAATTTAACTAAGAATCGAAAAGATAATCAATAGATAGATGAAAAATTAGACACAAGTAGATGAGTATTCAAGAACAATAGGATATATTAAACCCTAGAACCCTCGAATTACATTCACCAACTACACCTAATTCCTACGGTGACCAAGAGGGAATCGAAACGCCCTCAAAACCACGCGTTACTAAGCAAACCTTCAACAAAAGCTTACCTATTGAGAATGTGGATACACTAGTTGATCCTATTGATGACCGAATTGATTCTTCTAGTCTTTCGTGTCTTATCTTTCCACCAACTTGAAGAATCAATTGCAACTTCTAGTTCCATCAAATTAATCGATTGCAACTTATCTTTCCACCAACTTTCTCTAATCCTCATCAAGGACTTGAAGGATCAAAGAAGACGATTTGATGTTTAAGACACGAAAGACTTTAAAGAAACAAGAAAACAAAGATAAAAGGGATAGAAAGGTAGACACAAAAGTGGAATCAAAGGCAACCAATTCTATAAAAAGAAAAGACCTCCTTCAAATATCCAAATAAGCACCTAAACCTATGAGAAATACCTCAAGGGAATTAGATTCCCAAGCAACCATCCTTTCTAAACTTGAAACAATCAAAAGCTTCTACAAGCTCTCAAACTCTCAAAAGAGTATTTAATATTTAATGTTCATCAAGATAATCTAACCCTAAAATGAGTTATTCCCCCTTATTTATAGCCTACACTAATCATTACAAAAATACCCTTAATGAAATAAGGGTCATCTTCAGCATGAGGCTTGAATATCAAGAACAGCCACTTTACGTCTATAGCCTCTTTCTTCCTTTTTCGCCTTTCTTTCTTGTACTTCCACTTTAGCATATTCTCGAGCTTCAACTCTTCATTCCATGATATTGATGAGGCTCCGCTTGCACCAAAATCCTATCGGTTTGTAACATTTGTGTTGGTTTGTGGACTATTTTTGGTGGTATTGTTGTTGTGAGGTAGTAAGTTAAAGTGTAAGGAGGTGGAATAAGGTTATATGGCAGTATAAAGAAGGGGGAGTGATACCGGACAAAATATGAGAAGAGAAATAAAGTACGAAAATCATGAAAACAAACTAAGATAACAAGGCAAAAAAGTAAAGATAGATTGAATGACACAAAGATAGGAATATCAAAGAAATCAAAGGGTATCTTAAACCCTAAAACCTCTATTGAATTAATCCTACAAGCACCAATTCACATACGTAAACCACAAGGGAATTAGTCTCCCACGTAACCAACATTTCAAAACGATAATTCAAAATAAGCTAGTCCTAGCTCTCACACTCTCAAGTGTATATCTCATATTAATTCATCAAAAACTAACCAAAAATGAAGAAGAACTAGTATTTATAACCTTGGGCCTTTTATTACATTTAATGGGCCCAAAAGTGACCTATTTCAGTAAATTGGGCATCCGCCCACGCAGATGGGGCACCTCCTGGCGCATGTCCAGGCGCAGGTGCCATTAGAAGGCTAAAATGGCCACCTGCTGGCGCAGGTGGATGACCTGCGGCCATAGGTCAGGGCGCAGATGACTCCAGGTCACCGTTTGGCTCCTCTTAACTCTCCGACAACCTCTCCAATGGCTTTCAAGCCTTCTTAAATGCATTGGGCAACAACACACAACACTTTTTAAATGGTGTCAAGATGGGTTCAAATACATCTAGCTTCATCAATGATCCTTGGAGTGTTTGTAGTCTCGTGTCTTGCCTTCTAGTAGAGGTCTTGCAATGATATTGGCTCCCGGCTCCAAGATATCCTCCACACATGGTGTTGAACTCTTAGGAGCTTGAAAAGGGCCCTCCAAACGTATCCTTGCATCCTTGAGATGATCGTGGCTTGGGCCCCTTTGTGTCAGCCTTGAATTCTGGTCTTTGAAAGGTTAGTGTCGAGTTGGCTTGTATCATCCTCCCCTTCTTGAAAAGGATTCGACCTCGAATCCAAACCTTGCAAAATCATAGGGAAAACAAGCAAGCACAATATCCTCATGGGATGAGGGTTAGGGTTAGCAACATCAAACTTATCACCAAGCCAAGGAGGAACACACTTAACATATAGCCAAGAATCAAAATGATCAATCAAGGGTGTGTAACCCCACAAAATAAAAGATACTTGGCCACTCAGGAGACTTTGACAAAGGGAAAAGCTAAAAGAACCCTGGTAAATTAGTCAACCACACATGAAAAATCACATTGGTTCCAGGTCTAAACAAGCACATAATCCCTTTTGAGTCAAGAGTCACATGAAAATCTCTAAAGCTAAGTGTAATTTCACGAACATGATCATTCCAATTTAAGACTCCACTCAATGCCCTAGCTATCTCCAAGAATGGGATTCCTCCCAAATCATCACTAGGGTCAAATACAAAGGTATTCCTCATACAAGTCAACAAACATATTGCATTTAAGCTCATAATGCTCTCCCATTCAAAACATTCCATGCTCACATAAGATATTGATTCCACACGATCATGAATAATATCATATACAAAAAGGTAATAAAGAAAGTTATCACATAATTGGAATTCTTCCAAGGTGTTTTCGAAACAAGGTTCACTCTCCGACCTACAAGTTGTAAAACCTTGGTCAAGAATGGAAACACACAACGGTGAATTCTCTTGGATCTTTTCATTGTTCCTAAAGAGCATTCAACTTTGTTGGAGACCTTTCCCTTACACAACTTTGGTCTCTTAAGTGGATTAGAAATCCTCAAGAAAGACTCTCTATCATAGAAAATAGTACCAACAACTCCAACCAAATGGTCACCGGGGTCAAATGGATAGAGCGGCCATAGACATGGGTCTAGAAAACACTCATTTTCCCCAAAAGGTGCCACCAATACAAAAAGTTATACTCTCCACGCTAGCGTAAGCATCATCAAAGAAAAATAGAGAGTAAACAAAGGTGTCAAGCAAATTGATTTCATCTAAGGTGTCCTCAAGTGCATGCTCACTACTACGTGCAAGAACATTATCAAGAGTATGCTCAAGAATTGGAACACTCAAAGAAGAAGTAGTAGTTGGGACACAAAGAGCACCTTCCATTTCTTCACATTCGATTCCCATAAGAGTACTCTCATCTTTCAAGAAGAGATTTCCATCTTTAGGAGGAATGTTGTCGCACCATAGTGGGTTGTTATATAGAATATAGCCCTCAAGAAGAGCTACATCATTAACATGATCTACACCACTAGGTAGCGGACCAGGAGTGATTTCATCCTCTTCAAACAAAACATTATACTTAAAGAGAGAAGGGTCAATCCAAGAAGGAGGATTAGAACATGTAAGTTCGCTCTCAAAAAGATAATTATCAAGTTTTGAAGAAGTTTCCAACATAAGATCACCTCTATGAGCAAGGCAAGTAATAGGATCTTCATCAAAAGACATGCTCAAAGAGTCACTCCTATTCAAATGATCAAAATTAACAACATCATCACTAACTTGAGGTTCATTAATCACATCAGAAACACCTCAAGTAGTGGACTAGATTCACACACAAGTTGATCAACACCATCTTCATGAGATAATGTACTATTATTCAACACAAAGGCTTCAACACTAGGTGGACTCAAATCATTCTTACAAGAAGAGTCAATTCGGTCATCAATAGGATCAACTAGTGTATCCGCACTCTTAACATGTACATTATCATCACGAGGTAAAGAATCATTAGGCTCACATATGGATAAGCTATCAATCACACTAAATTAGCTACTAGCCACACAATGATCTTTCACATTTATTCAAGTGCAAGAGTTAGCTTTGTTACCTTGAAGCTCATGAGAAAATTATTCTTTACCTTGGGGTAAGGCTCTTACTTCTGAGAGGTAGGAAGCTATCTTGTCCATCACATCCGTAGATATTGACTTCTTATTGGAAACTTGTGTTTCTTCATTCTCCACAATTATACCTACACAAGTGTCCTCACTAAGAGAAGGACAAAATAAAAGGTTAGATTGAATTTGTGGTAACCCCCTCACTTCACTCCTCACAACCTCTCCTTTTTCCGCTCTTGGGTTACCACTTTTCACTCCCTTACTCCTCTCAATATTTTGTCTCTCTTTATTAGGGGACTTGCAGTAAGTGGTCACATTTCCTTGAGGCTTGGGAGGGGTAGGTGGAAAGAGATGATTTCCCCATTGGTCCACTACAATCTTAGGCCAATTTTGCTCATTCGGAACTCTATATTTCACAAACCAATTAGTACCCAAGCGTAAGTGTCCAAAATCCAAGGGAAATATATCACACCACACCTCCTCATAGTACTTATTTTGGGTAAAGGAAGCCTACACACTCTCAGAAACCCTATAGCCCTCCAAGAAATATGGAAAATGCTTGGACATTCGAGATATCCCTAAATAGTCGACCATAGAGGGAGTGATGTAGTTTACATAGCACTAATCATCGAGAACAAGAATGCATCCCAGAACCCTACAAATACTCACTCTACTAAGGTCAACTTGTTTTCTCGGATCAACATTGTAGAGCTTCGAGTTTCCTTTTGGCACAAAGTTGGACTTCATGAATCCCTTCAAGGTACTCCTTGTTTGATTGGGCCCTTTTGCAAGTTCCCACCATCTCAATGTCGGACCTTGAATGTGCTTAAGGGCATATGTGGCTTATTCAACTTCTCTCATTATCATAGTCCTTGAAAAACCTTTCACACAATCAAGATAAACCTCGGGATCATGTCCTCCTTTGAAGATAGGAAAAGGGGTTCTAGTGAAATCATGACTCTTACTATATCCCTCATAGCTACCTTGGTTCTGACTTCTCAATGTTTGAGCACTAGAACAAGAAGGATAGGATGTAGTTTCCTTTGACCTTGGGGTTCACACTCTCTTCTTCTTGTTAGATGACTCCTACTAAGGTAGTATAGCCACTCGTAATACGATAAGAAGTACCACAAGAAGAGGAATAGGAATCTTCGCAATCCTCATGTGCATTCCCACCATGACTCTTATAAGGTGCATAGGAGAAAGGATTATACCTCCCAACTTCCTCATGATTGGAGCGAGAAGTGGAAGGCTCCTCACATGCCCCTTCATTCTCATAAGTACCATCACAAGGCTCTTCATACCCTCCATACTCTCCATAAGAGCTAAACTCGCCATTTGCCTCATGTCCTTCTTCGGGATAGTATCTCTCACTCCCACACGGCTCTTGATCATGGCTATATTCATAGCCTCCATAATCTCCATAATCACCATCTCCATCATAGCCATAGCCTTCATTACTACAATCATAGTCTCCTATGTCGTAGTCACATGTATCCGAGGCTATCGAAGAAATACTTCCTTATAACTAATTTGTACCTACAAAATGAGCAAACAAGATTAGTAGTAAAAGCTCCTCAGCCACTCATGAGATTCTCACCTTTGTATGTCTCACAATAGGAGTCGCTAGCGTTGAAAGATCATTTCTACTCCAATGAAAGACGTGGTGTCAATTGCTACTCGTGGTTAGAGTTGATTCTTATTTAAAGAAATACGGACGACTCGATTATAAACAAAAAAGACTTGAATCAAGAAGTTTACAACGAAATAAAACTAGAAAAGTACAAAAAGAAAATGGACTAAGAAAGAAATAGAACTCAAGAACTAATCAACAACTAAGTAGGATAATTACTAGTTGAAAATTAGTTTAGGAATCAAAAAAAGTGATTAGGAGTCAAGAAAATAAAACTAAGATGTTAGAACCTGAGCAAAATGAGTTTTGGGATCATTGAGGTGCGTTCAAGTGACCCGCCCTCGCAGGTTATGACCTGCCCTCGCAGGTGAGGGCGCAGGTGGCCAGACAGCACACCTGGAGACTCCGATTTTTTCACCTTTTTATGGGCCCGCTTGGTTTCTCTTTCCTAGTACCTTCCCCTTTTGGAATATTCTTTGGTGCTAACACTTTTTACTTGATTCTCTTGGCCCTCTTTTGGATCTAACAATACTTTTTGAGGATTCTTCTTCTTGAAGATTTGAAGATCCTCAAGAACACCAAGAACTTTTATGAAGATTCAAAACCCATAACTCTCTCATTTTAGCTCGGAATTTGACGAAATTTTAAACCCAATCTCCTTTCAACCTTCCGAACACAACCCAAGTGATTTTAAATCTCAAATCCCAACAAAATTCTTCAGATTTAAGAACCCATTAGCATTTTTCTTCATGTCATGAAAACTCCATGAACTTGAAGAACACCCAAATCAAAACCCTAATGGATTCCTTCTTCCTTATAGCTCAACTTTCAGATTTGAACTCCAAATGTGAAGGAGAACAAACCTCAATACTCATGAGTCTCCAATTTCACCAAGATCTACAAACCCACTTGAAGAGTTTTCAAGTTCTTCACCTCCAACAATGGTGGATCCCTCCAATCAAACCCAAACAAGCTCAAATCTCAGATCTAGACTCTATTTATGCTAGAGAACACTAATCTAGAATAACAAACTCAAGAAGACACAAAAATCAAAAATCAATTTTTTGGGAAAATTTCAGATTTTTCTCCCATTTTTTTTATCTTCTAGATAACAAGAACCCAAGATTGAATTCGTGGGAACGAACTCAAGCTCGGCTCTGATACCAAATGATACCGGACAAAATACGAGAAGATAAATAAAGTATGGAAATCATGAAAACAAACTAAGATAACAGGGTAAGAAAGTAAAGATAGATTGAATGACACAAAGATAGGAATATCAAAGAAACCAAAGGGTATCTTAAACCCTAAAACCTCTATTGAATTAATCCTACAAGCACCAATTCACATACGTAAACCACGAGGGAATCAGTCTCCCACGTAACCAACGTTTCAAAATGATAATTCAAAACAAGCTAATCCTAGCTCTCACACTCTCAAGTGTATATCTCATATTAATTCATCAAAAACTAACTAAAAATGAAGAAGAACTAGTATTTATAGCCTTGAGCCTTTTATTACATTTAATGGGCCCAAAAGTGACCCATTTTAGTAAATTGGGCATCCGCACACGCAGGTGAGGCACCTGCTGGCGCATGTCAAGGTGCAGGTGCCACTGAAAGGCCAAAATGACCACCTGATGGCGCAGGTGGATGACCTGCGACCGTAGGTCAGGGCGCAGTTGACTCCAGGTCACCGTTTGGCTCCTCTTAACTCTCCGACGACCTCTCCAATGGCTTTCAATCCTTCTTGAATGCATTGGGAAACACACAACACTCTTTAAATGGTGTCAAGATGGGTTCAAGAAGGGGGGACGAACCCGACCCACACCCCCACCAAGGCCAACCCGGGACACATCTCTCTTCCAAGGGGTGGCCACCCTTTGTGTGCCATCATTCCCCCTTTCTTTGGAAAAGGTTCGTCCTCAAACCTGCGCATGGTGTAAGTGGGATTCGAACCCGCGACCTCTGCTCTGATACCAAACCTTAAGAGTGAACCGCTAACCAACTGCACTAAAATCTATAGCTGATAGTGGAAGGAGCAACCCACCCTTTATAGGCCCTGAACCAGGGGGGACGACCCCTACCCACACCCCCACCAAGGCCAACCCGGGACACATCCCTCTTCCAAGGGGTGGCCACCCTTTGGGTGCCATCACCCTTGCCATGGGGCGGCCTTGGAGTGTAAGTTTATTACACTTCAAGGTCCCTCTTCACACTTAAAAACATTAAATCATTAGATGGATCAGTCACCAACTCACACACGTCCATTTACATGAACAAGGCTTGGAGTTTTTGTAATTCCCGAGCTTGGCTTCGTGTGAATGGTCGTGGACTTGTTGGACAGCTTGTCCTACCCATATCATCCTCTCCATCTTGAGAGGAATTTGACCTCAAATTCGGCATTTGGTCATCTTCAACCGCATCCACGAGAGAAAGATCACAAACATTGAAGGTGTTGTGCACTTGATATTTCGGTGGAAGGTCAATCTTGTAGGCATTGTCATTGATTTTCTCAAGTACTTGGAATGGACCATCTCCCCTCGGCATCAATTTGGACTTTCTTTGAGATGGAAACCGATCCTTCAGAAGATGCACCCACACCCAATCTCCCGGTTCAAGAATGAATTTCTTTCTCCCCTTGTTGGCCCTCCTTGCAATCTCTTGGTTTTTCTTCTCAAGTTAAAGCCGCACCTTCTCATGTAACTTCTTCATAGAATCTGTCCGCTTGCTTCCATCTAAGCTAATCATGAGATCACTTGGCAAAGGCGTTAAATCCAAAGGGGTAAGGGGGTTGAGGCCGTATATACACTCAAAGGGAGTCAGTCCCGTACTTGAGTGTATGACACGGTTATAGGCAAATTCAATCAATGGTAAGTGCTCTTCCCAAGAAGTCACTTTTCCCTTAACCATGGAACGTAGCATAGCACCCAAATTCCTATTTACTACTTCAATTTGGCCATCGGTTTGTGGGTGACAGGACGTAGAGAAGAACAACTTGGTACCAAGCCTACCCCACATGGACTTCCAAAAGTGACTTAGGAACTTAGAGTCCCTATCAGTCACAATGGTCCTCGGAACACTATGCAACTTAACAACATTATCAAGAAATAAAGAGGCCACGCTAGGTGCGTCATCACATTTAGAGCAAGGAATAAAGTGCGCCATTTTAGAAAATCGATCGACTACAACAAAGATACTATCCCTGCCTCGTCGAGTCCTTGGCAGCCCAAACACAAAATCCATAGATATATCAAGCCAAGGACGTAGAGGGGTGGGCAGCGGGGTGTACAACCCGTGAGGTAGTAGTCGAGATTTGGCTCTCTTATATTCTACACATTGGCCTCAAATCCTAGCCACATCCTTGTGCATTGTAGGCCAATAGAATTGCTCCTCCAATATTTCGAAGGTATTTTCGACCCCAAAATGACCCATTAGACCGCCATCATGTGCTTCCCTCACAAAAAACTCTCTCCAAGAGCTAGAGGGTACACACAATCGTCTACCTTTAAATAAGTAACCATCAAACTTGGCATAGGAATTTGAACCCCAAGCCGAATCCCACTTGTCCCTACCCAATTCTTCGTATTCCCTAAAGATAGGAGCAAAGCGAGGGTCCTTGGGATACAATTCTCTTAAACTCTCAAAACCCATCAATTTTGATGACAACATGGACACAAGAGCATGTTTTCTAGACAAAGCATCGGCTACTACACAGTCCTTACCCTTTTTGTATTGGATAGCATAAGGGAAGGTCTCAAGGAACTCAATCCATTTGGCATGCCGTTTGTTAAGCTTGTCTTGGGCCCGAAGATTCTTTAAGGATTCATGGTCCGTTCGGATCACGAACTCCTTAGGCCATAGGTAGTGTTGCCAAGTGGCCAAGGCTCTAATCAAGGCATACAACTCTAAATTATACGTGGAGTAGTTTAAAGTTGCTCCTTTGTCCTTTTCGGTAAAGTAAGCAATGGGCTTTAAAACTTGCATCAAAACAGCCCCTATGCCTACTTTACTCGCATCGCACTCGACTTCGAAGGTCTTATCAAAGTTGGGCAATTGTAACAAGGGCGCGGAGATGATCATGGCTTTCAAGGCTTCAAAAGCCTTAGCTCGCTCGTCACCCCACTTGAAGGGTTGTTCTTTCCGAATGACCTAGGTCAAGGGGGCGGCTATGGTGCTAAATCCTTTGACAAACCTTCTCTTCTATAAAAACTAGCCAACCCATGGAAACTTCTTACTTCTCCAACGGTTTGTGGGGTTGGCCAATTTTTGATAGCATTTATTTTGGATTCATCCACTTTGACCCCTCTTGAACTAACAACAAAACCCAAGAAAATAACTTCGTTAACGCCAAAAGAGCACTTTTCCAGATTTGCATACAACTTTTCCTTTCTAAGGACATCAAGCACACATTGTAAATGCATCACATGCTCTTCTAAAGACTTACTATACACCAAGACATCATCAAATAGACAACAACAAACTTTCCAATAAATGGCCTCATCAGATGATTCATTAGCCTCATAAAAGTACTTGGAGCGTTTGTTAGGCCGAATGGCATAACCATCCATTTATAGAGACCAAACTTGGTCTTGAAGGCGGTTTTCCATTCATCACCGGGTTGCATTCTTATTTGGTGATAGCCACTCCTTAAATCAATCTTGGAAAACAAACATGAACCATTCAATTCATCTAGCATGTCATCTAACCGAGGGATAGGGTGGCGATATTTTACCATAATCTTGTTGATGGCTCGTCAGTCCACACACATATGCCACGTTTCGTCCTTTTGGGGCACTAGTAGCACCGGAACCGTGCACGGACTCATGCTCTCCTTGACATACCCTTTGTTGAGGAGCTCCTCAACTTGACGTTGCAATTCTTTGGTGTCCTTAGGGTTGCTCCTATAAGCCGGCTTGTTTGGCAATTATGATCCCGACACAAAGTCAATTTGGTGCTCAATTCCCCGAAGCGGGGGCAATCCTTGCGGAAGTTCTTTAGGAAATACATCTTCTTAATCCTGCAACACGCAAGAAATCAAAGGGGAAAGGGAAGAATTAGTGGGGTTAGTATTAAAACAATGAGCCAAAAGTAACATGGGCGTGTCCTCATTATGATCCACGAAGAGTTCCTTCTTCCTAACCAACATCACCATGTTTTCTGTCCCTTTTGATGTTGAGGCAGCCTCGGATACCCCTACTGCCCCACCTACGGGATCCCCTATTTTTTCCCCCTTTTAAGATTTTTGTCCCTTTTCCTTCAATTCTCTCATCCTTTGATGCCACTCATTCACTTGGGAAGGCGAAAGAGGATGAAGAACCTTTCGGCCATCCTTCTCAAGCATATATCGATTGGACCTCCCATCGTGTTTGGTAGACCTATCATATTGCCAAGGTCTTCCTAACAACAAGTGACATACTTGCATGGGCATCACGTCATAAAGCACTTCATCGTGGTAGTTTCCCACCTTAAACCGTATCACACATTGCCTTGTGACCTTTAATTCACCACATTCATTCAACCATTGTAACTTGTAAGGACTAGTGTGCGGTGTAGTTGGCAACTTCAAGAAGTTTACCATAGCAACATTGACAACATTTGCACAACTACCACTATCGATCACCTAGGTGCACACACTCCTCTTTACAAGACATTTAGTATGTAATAGATTTTCCCTTTGACTTGGGTCATCGATTGCCTTACTAATCATGACGGGCCTAACCACAAAGTTTGAAACCACACACTCCCTTTCTTGCGGATAAACATCTTCACCATCATCATCACGTGGTCCATCATCGGGTTCCTCTCCATCTTGAGGTTCGGCCTCATCTTCTCCCTTTTTAAGACCCACCTCCTCACCAAGGTAATACAATCTCCCTACCCGTAGGATCACGTTCCGTCGGTTTGGACATTCATTGGCCTTATGTCCCCAACCTTGGCACTTGAAACATTGGAATCTTTTTGGGTTAGGATACTTGTGAACTTCTGGTTTTGGAGGAAATTTATGGTCTGTTTTGGGCTCGGGCAGCCTTGTAGTGGCGGGTTGGTCCTTATTTTTGGGCCAGCCCGAGGTGGCTTGTCCCCTTGCCTTGAACGACGACCTATCTTTAAGTTCCCTTTCAATCTCAAGAGCCGCCTGGAAAATACCCTCAACAGTATCAAACTTGTGAAGTGTTAAATGAGTGGAGATCTCTTTGTTCAACCCACACTTGAATCGGATGATGTCATGACTGATTTGCTCCCCATGATGATCAAGTTTCAACATGAGTTGTTGAAACTCATCAAAATACGCCATCACACTTTTGTTACCTTGATGTAAGTTGTACAATCTAGCAAGCAACTCATGGCGATATCTCTCGGGAAGGTACCGTTGCCTCATCAAGTACCTCAACCGAAACCAAGGTGGTGGCTGCCCATCAACTACTTCATTACCAAACCTCTTGACGTACTCCCACCAAGTGTTAGCATAACCCTCAAAATGAGCTATAGCATAACAACCTTTCTTTTATTCCGAGATATCATTAACTTGGAATACTTTGTCACAAGCCGATTCCCAAGCTAAGTAGGCCTCGGGGTCACTTTCACCTTTAAAGATGGGTAGGCTCAACTTGATGGTGTTGATACATCTCTCTCTTGGTATCGGTTTCCCCTTTCTCCATACCCTCGGTATTTCCTTGGATCTCCATGACCCCCTCTCATCTCCTCCTCCCTCATGTAAGCATCATCAAAGGCTCCATATCCTTCATATTCCTCTCTACCATATTCCTCAAAGTGGGCTGGACGGTTTTGGGCATTTTGGGCTTGATTTGGAGGAATTGGGCTTTGCGAAGGTGGTGGTCTTTGGTTTAATGGAGCTTGGAATGGAGGGTTTGGATTTGGCGGAGGTACTTGACGTCCAAATCCCTCTTGTGGGACTTGAGGAGTTTGGAAATGTATGGGTCTAGTGGGGTCACGGTTTGGAGGGAAAGGATTGGTTTGGCTTGCGACATTTAGTGGAGCTTGGGGTGTATTTAGCATTTGGTGCAATGTTTCGGGAGTGATGGTTGCGGAGGAAGTTCTATCATGCCCATTGGTAGAAACATGTAGAGGAGTAGAAGGCCAAGAGTTCCTTTGACTTTCCACTTGCTCTAATCTCCCACTAATAGCCGACACATCTCCCTTTATTGCTGCCAAATCCCCTCTCACAGCTCCAAAGTTCGTATTCAACCTTTCAAGCATTTGAGTAACGACCTCAAGAGTGACCTGATAGAGTCAAGTGCATTAGTATCCACATTTTGGGACGTGGTCCCTTCCATTGTCAAGGTATTACACTCTTTGGATCACCTCACACTTGAGTTCCACAAGTGTTGTAGATTGGCTAGTAACCCGTGAATCCTTTAAGGTATGAGTAAGCTCTTATCCGGAGTGGATTTTTGTTTGAAGACTAAAAGAATTCTCGTCAGAGTAGAACCAAGAAGTAGCAACGTATTCAAAAGATAAAAGCACCCAAGTAATCGTTGACACGAACAACGGATTCAAAGGACTAGTTGACAACCTAGTAGGAATGTACTAGTTTGTTAATTAGTTCTAGAACCAAGTAAGGAAACCAAGAATCAACCATTAGAAACTAGAAAAAAGAGTATCCAAATTTGAGCTTATTAGTGACGTGGCAGCATGTAATTGGTTTTGGTCCCACACGATTTTTTTTTTTGTCACAAATCTGAAATTTCAATATTCACACAACTTGTCATGGATGACAATGGGTTTGGAGGGAAAGTAAAGTCTTGTACTCTTTTTTTCAACTTTTCAAACTCAAAAAGGTAAGATTTGACTATACTAATCCCACAAAACAAGGTTCCATGATTTAAGGAAAAGTGGTTGTCAAGTCTAGGAAGTGATGTGTTTATCAAGTCTTCTCACCAACAACTTTATAACTTTTGTCTTACAACCTTTGGATGTATTTTACACTTTTGTTGTCTTAAGTTGTAAGAATAGATGAATAACAAGATGAACACCACAACAACCTTCAAGAACACAATATCAACTTCTTCAAGAACATAATACAAAAACCACCAATGGTCTCAACAAGGTACAACCTACGGTCCAATTTCAAGTCACCACAACAATAGTCAATATTATAAGCTCAACTTTAGATCTAGACACTTTAGTGTTGGTGAGAAAGAAACCAACACTAGAAACACACTAAACAAGTAAAATAACACCTAGATCTAAACACACAAACACCAATCTCGGTTGAGACAACAAGACGGACAGATTTCTCTTCTCTTTTTTTTTTTAAATCGAGATAGCCCAAGATTGGTAGTGTAGGAACACAACTAGCCTTGCTCTGATACCAAATGATACACTATCAAGTCCACAACACAATAGTTCCAACAATCAACAACAAGAAGAGCAAACTAACACAAAAATCAGAGAGTTGAACAACAAGTGCTAGTGAATCGAAAGAGCCCCACACGGCTTCACTAGACTTCAAGATTACAAATACAACCTTAACAAGATCACAAGAAGATAGTAACTTGACATAAAAGATTCAAGAGTCTAAGAACCCTAACAACAAGAGAGGACCCAAAGACTATTGAATATTAACACCAAGTTCTTACTTGGACCAAGAGGAACCCTATGACCTCAAGATCTTTGTTTCTAGCCAAGATAAAACACAAGTATCCCTCTCTTGTGAGCTGGAATAGAGAGAGAGAGAGAGAGATCCAAAATATTACAAGTGTTATGTTCAAAATGATAATGGAAGAACTCCTCAGAATAACCCTAATATTATCTATTTATATATTACACCCCAAAGGGAAAGGAAAATGACCAGCTTGCCTTTGTCATGGGGCGGCCTTGGAGTGTAAGTTTATTACACTTCAAGGTCCCTCTTCACACTTAAAAACATTTAAATCATTAGATGGATTAGTCACCAACTCACACACGGCCATTTGCATGAACAAGGCTTGGAGTTCTTGTAATTCCCGAGCTTGGCTTCGTGTGAATGGTCGTGGACTTGTTGGATAGCTTGTCCCACCCGTATCAAAGAGGAATAGGAATCTTCGCATTCCTCATGTGCATTCCTATCATGACTCTTATAAGGTGCATAGGAGAAAGGATTATACCTCACAACTTCCTCATGCTCGGAGCGGGAAGTGGAAGGCTCTTCACATGCCCCTTCATCCTCATAAGAACCATCACAAGGCTCTTCATCCTCTCCATAAGAGCTAAACTCACCATTTTTCTCATATCCTTCTTCGGGATAGTAGCTCTCACTCCCACACGGCTCTTGATCATGGCTATATTCATAGCCTCCATAATCACCATCTCCATCATAGCCATAGCCTTCATTACTACAATCATAGTCTCCTATGTCGTAGTCACATGTATCCGAGGCTACCGAAGACATACTTCCTTATAACTTCTTTGTACCTACTAAACGAGCAAACAACGTTAGTAGTAAAAGCTCCTCACCACGCTCATAAGATTCTCACCTTTGAACACCTCACAATAGGAGTCACTAGCGTTGAAAGATTATTTCTACTCCAATGGAAGACGTGGTGTCAATTGCTACTCGTGTTCAGAATGGATTCTTATTTCGAAGAAGAATAAATGACTCAAACAAAACACCACGTACTTGAGTAAAGAAATAACAATGAAACAAAAACTAGAAAAGCACAAAAAGAAATGGACGACGAAAGAAAATGGACTCAAAGACTAATTATTCAACTAAGTAGATCAAACACTAGTTGTTAATTAGTTAGGAATCAAGAAATGAGATTAGAAATTAAGAAATGGAATTAGTATGTTGGAACCTAAGCAAAATGAGTTTTGAAGTGCTTGATATGCGTTTTCAAAGTTGTGGGCGCAGATGGTTCACATGCCCTCGCAGGTGGCTTCGCATGTCACAAAACAGTGCTACTGGAAGTCACCTACGTTGGTGACCTGCGTGGGCAGGTGACAACGCAGGTGGTCTCGGCAGATCACCTGGAAGCCTCCGATTTTCAGCTCTGTGGGCCCTTTTTTGCACTCTCTCTCTTAGAATATTCCCTTTTCTTTTGGATATTCTCTTGTACTAACACTCAAACACTTTTATCTTTCTTTCTGTGTGGATCTAACAACAATTTTTGATAAATCTTCTCCTTGAAGATATGAAGATCTTCAAGAACACGAAGAACACCAAATTTCCAAACTAATTCATTTTTGCTCCGAATTGCATGAAATTTCAGATCTAGGTTCCCTTCAACTTAGAGAACACTTTCCAACAATTTTCAACACCCAAATAAACACTTTACTTTCAGATTTCAAAACCCACTTTTTCTTTTTCTTCAAGTTTTGCTCAACAATGGAGTTTATCTTCCAATCTCTTCAAACACACCCAAAACTCAAGATTCCAACCTTGATAGTACTAGATGGAACAAATCTAGTATAGAAACTATAAAAATGACTCAAAAACACAAATTATTTTTTTTTTGGGAATTTTCTTAAAAACGAAATTTCAGTTTTTTTTTTTTTTTTTTTGATTTTCTAGATAACAAAACCCAAGATTGAATTCGTGGGAACGAACTCAAGCTCAGCTCTGATACCAAATGATACCGGATAAAATATGAGAAGAGAAATAAAGCACAAAAATCACAAAAATAAGCTAAGGTAACAAGGCAAGAAATAAGGATAGATAGAATGACACAAAGATAGGAAAATCAAAGAAACTAAAGGGTGTTCCAAACTCTAAAACCTCTATTGAATTAATCCTACAAAGTACCAATTCTCTAACGTAAACCACGAGGGAATCAATCTCCCACGTAACCAACGTTTCAAAATGATAGTTCAAAACAAGCTACTCCTAGCTCTCACACTCTCAAGTGTATATTTCATCTTAATTCAATAAAAGCTCACAAAAATAAAGCTAAGTCCTAGTATTTATAGCCTTGGGCCTTTTATTACATTTATGGGCCCAAAAGTGACCCATTTCTTCAAAAGAGAGCAAGCTGGCCGCTTAGCCCACATGCCCACGCAGATGGCCATCTACTGGCACAGGTGAAGGGCGCAAGTGTAGTCTGTGGGCGCAGGTGACATCGCAGGTCACTCCAGAATGTCTCCGAGATCCTTTTTGCCCTCCAATGAGCCCTTCAATGGCCCTCGATCCTTCTTGAATGCATTGGGTTGTACACAACACTCCATAAATAGTCTCAAGATGGTTTGAAATGCATCTAGCTTCACCAATAATCCTTGGAGAGTTTGTAGTTCTCGGGCTTGCTTCTTAGTTGAAGTCTTGAGGTGTATTTGGCTCTCGGTTCCAAGCTATCCTCCACATGTGGTATTGATCTCTTGGGAGCTTGAAAAGGGTCCTCCAAATATGCATCCTTGAGATGATCGTGGCTTGGGTCCCATTGTGTCTGATACAAGATCAAGTCCACAACACACAAATATGCACAACCAACCACGAAAATCAGCCAACCAACACAAGAATAACAAGTTGAACAATAAGTGCTAGTGAATCGAAAGAGCCCCACACGGCTTCACTAGACTTCAAGATCACAAACACAACAACAACAAGATAATGAAAGATAGTTAACTTGAAATACAATATTCAAGAGACTAAGAACCCTAACATCAAGAAAGGACCCTAAGACTAATGAATATAAACACCAAGTTCTTACTTAGACCAAGAGGAACTCAATGACCTCAAGATCCTTGTTTCTAGCCGAGATACAACACAAGTGTAACTCCACTTGTGAGTTTCGATTTTGGGGCTTCTCCAATAGTGAGAGAGAAGTCCTTAGTGTTACAAGAGTTTTGTCTTCAAAAATATAATGAGTGAACTAGGGCTAATAACACTAAGATGGTCTATTTATATTACATCCAAAATGAAAGATAAAATGACAAGTTTAGCCCTTGGGGGCAGCCGGCCTTGGAGTGTCCCATGTGGTCCTTGTGACTTACACTTTCAAGGTCCCTCTTAACACTTTAAAACATTTAGATCCTTAGGTGGTTCAATGACCAACTCACACACGGCCATTTGCATGAACAAGGCTTGGAGTTTTTGTAATTCCCGAGCTTGGCTTCGTGTGAATGGTCGGGTACTCGTTGGACAGCTTGTCCCACCCGTATCATCCTCTCCATCTTGAGAGGAATTTTACCTCAAATTCAGCACTTGGTCATCTTCAACCGCCTCCACGAGAGAAAGATCACAAACGTTGAAAGTGTTGTGCACTTGATATTTCGGTGGAAGGTCAATCTTGTAGGCGTTGTCATTGATTCTCTCAAGTACTTGGAATGGACCATCACCCCTAGGCATCAATTTGGACTTCCTTTGGGATGGAAAACGATCCTTGCGAAGATGCACCCACACCCAATCTCCCGGTTCAAGGATGAATTTCTTTCTTCCCTTGTTGGCCCTCCTTGCCATGTCTTGGTTTTTCTTCTAAGCTAATCATGAGATCACTTGGCAAAGGCGTTAAATCCAAAGGGGTGAGGGGGTTGAGGCCGTATACACACTCAAAGGGAGTCATTCCCGTACTTGAGTGTATGACATGGTTATAGGCAAACTCAATCAATGGTAAGTTCTCTTCCCAAGAAGTCATTTTTCCCTTAACCATGGAACGTAGCATAGCACCCAAAGTCCTATTTACTACTTCCATTTGGCTATCGGTTTGTGGGTGGCAGGACATAGAGAACAATAACTTGGTACCAAGCCTACCCCACATGGACTTCCAAAAGTGGCTTAGGAACTTAGAGTCCCTATAACTCACAATGGTCCTCGGGACACCATGCAATCTAACAATATTATCAACAAATAATGAGGCTACGCTAGGGGCGTCATCACATTTAGAGCAAGGAATAAAGTGCGCCATTTTAGAAAACCGGTCGACTACAACAAAAATACTATCCCGGCCTCGACGAGTCCTTGGCAGCCCTAACACAAAGTCCATAGATATATCAAGCCAAGGACGTAGAGGAGTGGGCAGCGGGGTGTACAACCCATGAGGTAGGAGCCGAGATTTGGCTCTCTTGCATTCTACATATTGGCCGCAAATCCTAGTCACATCCTTGCGCATTTTTGGCCAATAGAATTGCTCCTCCAATATTCCGAGGGTCTTTTCAACCCCAAAATGACCCATTAGACCGCCATCATGTGCTTCCCTCACAAATAATTCTCTCCAAGAGCTAGAGGGTACACACAATCGTCTACCTTTAAATAAGTAGCCATCAAACTTGGTATAGGGATTTGAACCCCTAGCCGAATCCCACTTGTCCCTACCCAATTCTTCGCATTCCCTAAAGATAGGAGCAAAGTGAGGGTCCTTGGGATACAATTCTCTTAAACTTTCAAAACCCATCAACTTTGATGACAAGGTGGACACAAGGACATGTTTTCTAGACAAAGCATCGGCCACTACATTGTCCTTACCCTTTTTGTATTGGATAACATAAGGGAAGGTCTCAAGAAACTCAATCCATTTGGCATGCCGTTTGTTAAGCTTGTCTTGGGCCCGGAGATGCTTTAAGGATTCATGGTCCGTTCGGATCACGAACTCCTTAGGCCATAAGTAGTGTTGCCAAGTGGCCAAGGCTCTAATCAAGGCATACAACTTTAAATCATACGTGGAGTAGTTTAGAGTTGCTCCTTTGAGATTTTCGCTAAAATAAGCAATGGGTTTCAAATCTTGCATCAAAACAGCCCCTATGCCTACTTTACTCGCATCACACTCGACCTCGAAGGTCTTATCAAAGTTGGACAATTGTAACAAAGGTGCGGAAATGAACATAGCTTTCAAGGCTTCAAATGCCTTAGCTTGCTCGACACCCCACTTGAAGGGTTGTTCTTTCCGAATGACCTCGGTCAAGGGGGCGGCTATGGTGCTAAATCCTTTGACAAACCTTCTCTTCTATAAAAACTAGCCAACCCGTGGAAGTTTCTTACTTCTCCAACGGTTTGTGGGATTGGCCAATTTTTGATAGCATTTATCTTGGATTCATCCACTTCGACCCCTCTTGAACTAACAACAAAACCCAAGAAAACAACTTCATTAACGCCAAAAGAGCACTTTTCCAGATTTGCATACAACTTTTCCTTTCTAAGGACATCAAGTACACATTGTAAATGCATCACATGCTCTTCTAAAGACTTACTATACACCAAGACATCATCAAGTAGACAACAACAAACTTTCCAATAAATGGCCTCATCACATGATTCATTAGCCTAATAAAAGTACTTGGAGCATTTGTTAGGCCGAATGGAATAACCATCCATTCATAGAGACCAAACTTGGTCTTGAAGGCGGTTTTCCATTCATCACTGGGTTGCATTCTTATTTGGTGATAGCCACTCCTTAAATCAATCTTGGAAAACAAACATGAACCATTCAACTCATCTAGCATGTCATCTAACCGAGGAATAGGGTGGCGATATTTTACCATAATTTTGTTGATGGCTCGGCAGTCCACACACATGCGCCACGTTTCGTCTTCTTTAGGCACCAATAGCACCGGAACAGCACACGGACTCATGCTCTCCTTGACATACCCTTTGTTGAGGAGCTCCTCAACTTGACGTTGCAATTCCTTGGTGTCCGTAGGATTGCTCCTATAAGCCGGCTTGTTTGGCAATTGTGATCCCGGCACAAAATCAATTTGGTGCTCAATTCCCCGAAGCGGGGGCAATCCTTGCCGAAGCTCCTTAGGAAATACATCCTCATAATCCTGCAACACACAAGAAATCAAAGGGGAAATGGAAGAATTAGTGGGGTTAGTATTAAAACAATGAGCCAAGAGTAACATAGGCGTGTCCTCATCATGATCCACGAAGAGTTCCTTCTTCCTAACTAACATCACCATGTTTTCCGTCCCCTTTGCCGTTGGGGCAGCCTTGGATGACCCCACTGCCCCACCTACGGAATTCCCTCCCTTTTCGGATTCCTTTCCCTTTTCCTTCAATTCCCTCATCCTTTGATGCCACTCATTTACTTGGGAAGGCGAAAGAGGATGAAGAGTTGATACAAGACATTATGGCCATCATAACTTTTGATGCCATCATTCGTGGCCAACACATGGAGAATCTGATTTTGGACACCTTGAAGGCCCAAGAGTATGCATGGGGAAGTCATGAAGTCATTTTGGACACATAATAAAGCAAATTCGTGTGTGGAAGGTTGCTTGGATGCATGCCTTGATGACTACCCGAGGCTCTAAAGAATTGCAAGGGTTGAAGTGTGAAGAAGGAGTCCTTACACTCCATGACCGCCCCTTATTAAGGGTGTTTTGGTCTTTTTGTGCCTTTTCTTTACACTCCATAGGAGCCTCTTTTCATTAAGGGTAGTTTGGTCATGTGATGTAATAGTTATAAATAGGCTTCATTAGTCTTATTTTCTAGTTAGTTCATTATGGATATTTGAAAGACTTCTTCTTCTCTCTTTGAGAATGTAGTGTAGGGCTTGGAAAGGCCAAGTAGTGTAGGGCTTGGAAAAGCCATTAGTGATCCTTGCTTAGAAACGGTGGTTGTAAGGCGGAGTTGATTCCCTTAGCGGTCACCATAAGAGTTTGGTGTTGTTATTGCGGGTCTTAGGGGTCTTATCGTTTGATACACGGTTTGGTTCCTATTTCTTGTAATCTCGTATGTCAAGCTATCTATCCTTTTTTTTGTAATCCTGTTAAGCTTGTGTTTATAATCTTGAAGTCTAGTGAAGCCGTGTGGGGCTCTTTCGATTCACTAGCACTTGTTGTTCAACTTGTTGTTCTTGTGATAGTTGTTCATCTTGTTGTTGTTGCTGAAATCTTGTGTTGTGGGTTTGATCTTGTATCATTTGGTATCAAAGCAAGGCTGGTTGTGTTCCTACACTACCAATCTTGGGCTATCTCGGTCAAAAAAAAAAAAAAAAAATGAAATCTGTCCATCTTGTTGTCTTGGCCGAGAATAGTGATTGTGTGTTTAGATCTAGGTGTTATTTTACTTGTTTAGTGTGTTTCTAGTGTTGGTTTCTTTCTCACCAACACTAAAAGTGTCTAGATCTAAAGATGAGCTTATAATATTGACCATTGTTGTGGTGACTTGAAGTGGGCCGTAGGTTGTATCTTGTTGATGACCATTGGTGGGTTTTGTGTTATGTTCTTGAAGAAGTTGATGTTGTGTTTTTGAAGGTTGTTGTGGTGTTCATCTTGTTCTTCATCTATTCTTACAACTTAAGACAACAAAAGTTATAAAGCTGTTGGTTGTTGGTGAGAAGACTTGCACACATCTCTTCTTAGACTTGACAACCACTTTTCCTTAAAACACGGAACCTTGTTTTGTGGGATTAGAATAGTCAAATCTTACCTTTTTGAGTTTGAAAAGTTGAAAAAAGAGTACAAGACTTTACTTTCCCTCCAAAACCCATTGTCATCCATGACAAATTGTATTTCATATTGAAATTTCAGATTTGTGACCAAAAAAAAAAAAGTAAAAAAAAAAAATATATATATATATATATTCGTGTGGGCCCAAGACCAATTGCATGCTGCCACGTCACCATTAAGCTCAAATTTCAGAATCTAAGTTTCATTTCCTTGTTTCTTTAGTTTCATTTCTTGATTCTAGTACTAATTAACAACTAGTAATCACCTACTAGATTGTGAGTTGGTTTTTTGAATCCGTTTTCTTCGTGTTCTTCGTTCTTTGTGTGCTTTTCTCATTTTGATTCGTTGAACTTCTTTGATTCGTTGTTTTTCTCATAAGTAGATTTTTTTGTGTGTGTCTTGAGTCGATCAAACAATAATCTATTCCGGTCGCTAAGTAGTGATTGACACCTTATTAACTACCGGAGTATAAGCAACTTTCAATATTCGCCGCTCCAATTGTGAGGATCACAAAGGTGAGTGTATACGAGTGTTGGTGAGGTGCTTTTACTACTAATCTTGTTTGTGCATTTTGTAGGTACAAGGTGATATAAGGGGAACATATCTTGGTAGCCTCGTATTATTGTGACTACAACATGGGAGACTATGATTGTAGTGAGGGATTTTATGGCTACGATGATGTTGTGGATTATGGGGGCTATGAATATAGCCATGATCAAGACATGGGAAGATTTGAGGGTTATGGTTTTGAGGGAGAACATGAGGTGAATGAAGTGCCAAGTTCTTATGATGAAGTTGGGGCATATGAGGAGTCTTACACTTCCCATTTCGAACCTCAAATTGGTGTAAGGTATAACCCCTCCCTTCGCAAAGCTTATGAGAGCCATGGTGAGAGTGCACGTGTGGAGAATGAAGATTCATATTCTTCACCTTGTAGTACATTTTATCAAGGTCGAAGCGGTGTGAATGGGTATACTAGCTATAGTGTAGGTTGTCCCATGAGAAGAAGAGAGAATACATCTCCAAGGCCGAGGGGTACTCATGTGCCCATGGGTTGTCCTAAACTCTACAATGTTGATCCTAGGAGAAGTGTTCACTCCGGAAAGGTAAGCATTTCTGGGGTACCGGGCTGCCTCCTTGTGCTAGATGATTGGCGCCATAAGAACTACATCATGCCACCGATGGTTGACTATTTAGGGTTGTTTCGAGAACCTTTACTTGTTCCATATTCCTTGGACGGGTATAAGGTTACCGAGAGAGTGAGGATTGTCTTTACCCAATTTGAATACTATGAGGAGGTGTGGTGCGATATCTTTCCCTTGACACCAGGTCATGTATGCTTGGGTGCCGATTGGTTTGCCCAACATAGAGTCCCAAATGTGCTAAATTGGCCTAAGGTTATAGTGGACCATTGGGGAAATTATCTCTTTACCTCAATTATTCCCAAACCGCAAGGAGATGTGATCACTTACTCCAAGCCGAATGATTATGAGAGACAAAAGATTGAGAGGAGTAAGGGTGTAAAAGGTGGAAATTCGAGAGGGGAAAAAGGAGAGGTTGTGTGGAGTGAAGTGAGGGGGTTGCCACCAAATCATGCTAACTATGTTTGTCCTTTTCTTTCTAAGGACATTTGTGTAGGTACCAACATGGCAATCGGAGAAGCACAAGGCCAAAGAGAAGTTGCTGCCGAAGCATGTGGGAAACCTTCACACCTCGGTAAAGAAGAATTTACTCAAGAACCTCAAGGTAAAATCTCTTACTCTTACACTTTGGTGCATGTGAATGATAATTGCGTGGCTAGTAGCCCATTGAGTGTGAGTAGTAGCTTACCTATTTGTGAGTCTATTGATTCTTTGCCTCTTGTTGATGATGTACTTGTTGTGAGTGTGGATGCACTAGTTGATCCTATTGATGATCGAATTGACTCTTCTTGTAAGGTCAATTTAAGTCCACCTAGTGTTGAAGCCATTGTGTTGAATGATAATACATCATCTATTGATTCTTTACCCCTTGATGATGATGTACATATTGTGAATGTGGATACACTAGTTGATCCTATTGATGACAAAATTGACTCTTCTTGTAAGATCAATTTATGTCCACCTAGTGTTGAAGCTAATGTGTTGAATGATGGTACATCATCTTGTGGGAATTGTGTTGATCAAATAAATAGGAGTGATCCCTTTAGTATGACCTCTAGTAAATGTTCTACTCTCGGTTTTGCTCATAGGGATAATCATGTGCTTGAAACATCTTTGATACTTGATAATGACCTTTTAGAAAATGGATTTGCATGCTCTATATCCTCTTCATGGATAGATCCTTCTCTCTTTAAGTACAATATCTTGTTTGAAGATGATGAGTTCGCTCCTAAAGAACCTAGTGGTGAGTATGACGTTGAAGGTATAGCTTGTCTTGAAAGCTATAGCCTATATGCCAACCCACTATGGTGTAAAAACATTCCTCCTAAAGATGGAAATCTCTTCTTGGGAGATGAGAGTACTCTTAAGGGAAGGGAATGTGAGGTCTTGGAAAGGAATGATCAATTGGGTGATGGTAATTTTGATTTGCTTGAATTCTTAAGAAACCCAATAAATGATTTTTCCTTGAAAATTGATTGTGGTTGTGAACCTTTGTATGACACCCCACCCATGTTTGATGACTATAAGGATGAATTGCTTGCTTGTAAAGACTTAAGTAATAATTCCTTGGACTTTAGTGGTGGTATGTGTATACTTGAGGGTACTTCCATAGAAAGGGAAGGTGTCCATTATTTGGAAATTACTTCTTCTACTATGTGTGACCTTATTGTTGAGAGTACTCATGGTGATGATGTTGAAACTAGTAGTGAGCACTCACATGAGGACACCTTAGTTGAACTTGACTTGAGTGATACCATTCTCCACTCTCTATTTGCTTTTGATGATATGTATGCTATTGTAGAGAGTATATCTTGTAGTTTGGGTGAAGCCTATGGGGAAAGGGAGTATTGTCTAGACCCGTGTCTATGGCTACTTTTTCTATTTGACCCCGGTGTCAAATATAGAAATGGTGATGTTGGCGCACCCAACTTGTTGCTTGGTCTACATGACAAGCAAAATGTCATTCTTGAAAACCCGAGAGCAAAAGTGTCATTGTTTCCTTGGGGTAATGTTTCTAAATGTGCATCCTTGCTTGACACAATTGTGTTTAAATTACAAGAATCTCAACTTGTGGATGCCAAGTTCTCTATTTGCTTGAAGGAAAGAATGTGGATGTGCTTAAATGCTTTGTCTTCACCCTTGTATGCCTTTACACTTGATTCTTTCCTATACTACCTCTTTGCCTATGATGACATCCATGCTAGTTTTGGATTTGTTTTATGTAGAGGTAGGAAATTTTTTGTTTTTTCCACTTGTATGAATGATAATGCTATATGGATCTTGTGGACATTAGAACCAATTGAGGCTCCACCCTTGGTGTGGTCTCTTGAAGAGATAAAGAAGCAATTGTGTCTTATGGCTCCTAAGATGAAGGTAGTTTTACCTTGTGGATTATTTGATGCCATTAGGACCTTTGTAGTTTCCTTATCTCTTGGTGATTTAAATATCCAAATCCTTTGTGCATATTTTAATAAGTTTTTAATATTTAATTCAAAGGATCCTTGGTTATATTGCAAGTATAAGCAACCTTGGCATGTTGAGATGATTTATTGTGCTAACCCTAACCCTCATGCCATGAGGAGTTTGTATTTGTTTGCCCTTTCTTTGGTTTTGCAAGGTTTGGATTCGAGGTCGAATCCTTTTCAAGAAGGGGAGGATGATACAAGACATTATGGCCATCATAACTTTTGATGCCATCATTCGTGGCCAACACATGGAGAATCTGATTTTGGACACCTTGAAGGCCCAAGAGTATGCATGGGGAAGTCATGAAGTCATTTTGGACACATAATAAAGCAAATTCGTGTGTGGAAGGTTGCTTGGATGCATGCCTTGATGACTACCCGAGGCTCTAAAGAATTGCAAGGGTTGAAGTGTGAAGAAGGAGTCCTTACACTCCATGACCGCCCCTTATTAAGGGTGTTTTGGTCTTTTTGTGCCTTTTCTTTACACTCCATAGGAGCCTCTTTTCATTAAGGGTAGTTTGGTCATGTGATGTAATAGTTATAAATAGGCTTCATTAGTCTTATTTTCTAGTTAGTTCATTATGGATATTTGAAAGACTTCTTCTTCTCTCTTTGAGAATGTAGTGTAGGGCTTGGAAAGGCCAAGTAGTGTAGGGCTTGGAAAAGCCATTAGTGATCCTTGCTTAGAAACGGTGGTTGTAAGGCGGAGTTGATTCCCTTAGCGGTCACCATAAGAGTTTGGTGTTGTTATTGCGGGTCTTAGGGGTCTTATCATTTGATACACGGTTTGGTTCCTATTTCTTGTAATCTCGTATGTCAAGCTATCTATCCTTTTTTTTGTAATCCTGTTAAGCTTGTGTTTATAATCTTGAAGTCTAGTGAAGCCGTGTGGGGCTCTTTCGATTCACTAGCACTTGTTGTTCAACTTGTTGTTCTTGTGATAGTTGTTCATCTTGTTGTTGTTGCTGAAATCTTGTGTTGTGGGTTTGATCTTGTATCAAGAGTAACCTTTCGGCCATCCTTCTCAAGTGTATATCGATTGGACCTCCCATCGTGTTTAGTAGACCTATCATATTGCCAAGGTCTACCTAGCAACAAGTGACATGCTTGCATTGGTATCACGTCACAAAGCACTTCATCGTGGTAGTTTCCCACCTTAAACAGTATCACACATTGCCTTGCGACCCTTAACTCACCACAATCATTCAACCATTGTAACTTGTAAGGACTAGTGTGAGGGGTAGTTGGTAACTTCAAGAAATTTACCATAGCATGACTTACAACATTTGTACAACTACCACTATCGATCACCAAGGTACACACACTCCCCTTTACAAGACATTTAGTATGGAATAGATTCTCCCTTTGGCTTGGGTCATCTATTGCCTTACTAATCATGACGCGCCTAACCACAAAGTTTGGAACCACACACTCCCCTTCTTGAGGATAAACATCTTCACCATCATCACCATCATCATCATGTGGTCCATCATCGGTTTCCTCTCCATCTTGAGGCTCGGCCTCATCTTCTCCCCTTTCAGGACCCATCTCCTTACCAAGGTAATACACTCTCCCTTCCCGTAGGATCACATTGCGTCGGTTTGGACATTCATTGGCCTTATGCCCCCAACCTTGGCACTTGAAACATTGGAATCCCTTTGGGTTAGGATACTTGTGAGCCTCCGATTTCGGAGGGAATTTGTGGACTGTTTTGGGCTCGGGCAACCTTGTAGTGGCGGGTTGGTCCTTGTTTTTGGGCCAACCCGAGGGGGTTGTCCCCTTGCCTTGAAAGAGGATCTCTCTTTAAGTTCCCTTTCAATCTCAAGAGCCGCTTGGAAAATACCGTCAACGGTTTCAAACTTGTGAAGTGTTAAATGAGTGGAGATCTCTTTGTTCAACCCACACTTGAATCGGATGATGTCGTGACTGATTTGCTCCCCACGATGATCAAGTTTCAACATGAGTTGTTGAAACTCATCAAAATATGCCATCACACTCTTGTTACCTTGACGCAAGCCATACAATCTAGCAAACAACTCATGGCAATATCTCTCGGGAAGGTATCGTTGCCTCATCAAGTACCTCAACCGATACCAAGGTGGTGGCTTCCCATCAATTAGTTCATTACCAAATCGCTTGACATACTCCCACCAAGTGTTAGCATAACCCTCGAAATGAGCTATAGCATAGCAACCCTTCTTTTCTTCTGAGATATCATTAACTTGGAAAACTTTGTCACAAGCCGATTCCCAAGCTAAGTAGGCCTCGGGGTCACTTTCACCTTTAAAGATGGGTAGGTTCAACCTGATGGTGTTGATGCTTACATCTCTCTCTTGGTATCGGTTTCCCCTATCTCCATACCCTCGGAATGGAGGGTTCGGATTTAGTGGAGGTACTTGACGTCCAAACCCCTCTTGTGGAACTTGAGGAGCTTGAAAATGTATTGGTCTAGTGGGGTCACGGTTTGAAGGGAAAAAGGTGGTTTGGCTTGCGGCATTTAGTGGAGCTTGAGGTGCATTTAGCATTTGGTGGACTGTTTCGGGGGTGATGGTTGCGGAGGAAGTCCTATCATGCCCATTGGTAGAAACATGTAGAGGAGTAGAAGGACGAGAGTTCCTTTGACTCTCCACTTGTTCTAATCTCCCACTAATAGTCGACACTTCTCCCTTGATTGCTGCCAAGTCCCCTCTCACGGCCCTAAATTCCGAATTCAACCTTTCAAGTGTCCGGGTAACGACCTCAAGAGTGACCCTCATAGAGTCAAGTACATTAGTATCCACGTTATGGGACGTGGTCCCTTCCATTGTCAAGGTATTATACTCTTTAGATCACCACACGCTTGAGTTCCACAAGTGTTGTAAATTGGCTAGTACCCGTGAATCCTTTAAGGTATGAGTAAGCTCTTATCCGGAGTGGATTCTTATTTGAAGACTCAAAGAATTCTTGTCGGACTAGAACCAAAAAACAGCAACGTATTCAAAAGATAAAAGGCACTCAAGTAATCGTTGACACGAACAAACGGATTCAAAGGACTAATCGACAACCTAGTAGGAATGTACTAGTTTGTTAATTAGTTCTAGAACCAAGTAAAGGAAACCAAGAATCAACAATTAGCAACTAGAAGAATATCCAAAGTTGAGCTTATAGTGATGTGGCAGCATGTAAGTGGTCCCACACGTTTTTGCTTCTTCCTTCCTTTTTTTTTTTTTCTCAAATCTGAAATTTTTCAATACTCACACAACTTGTTATAGATGACAATGTGTTTTGGAGGAAAAGTAAAAGTCTTGTAGTCTTTCAACCTTTCAAACTCAAAAAGGTAAGATTTGACTAGGCTAATCCCACAAAACAAGGTTCCGTGTTTTAAGGAAAAGTGGTTGTCAAGTCTTGGAAGAGATGTGTGCAAGTCTTCTTTCACCAACTACTTTATGACTTTTGTCTTACACATTGAACTCAACTTTCAACAAGATGAACAAGTTTATAAGATGAACATCTCAACAATCTCAACACCTTCATGAATACAACATCAACTTCTTCAAGCACATCACACAAAACCACCAATTGTAATCAACAACATACAACCTACGGTCCACCTTTCAAGTTACCACAACAATGGTCAATATTTTAAGCTCAACTTTTAGATCTAGACACTTTAGTGTTGGTGAGAAAGAAACCAACACTAGAAACATACTAAACAAGTAAACAACACCTAGATCTATACACACAACAATATTTTCGGCCAAAGGCAACAATGGGCAGATTTTGCTCTTTCTTTTTTTTTTTTTTTTTTTTTTGCCGAGAGCAAGCCCAAGATGGGTAGTGTTGGAACACCACCGGTCTTGCTTTGATACCAAATGATACAAGATCAAGTCCACAACACACAAATATGCACAACCAGCCACGAAAATCAGCCAACCAACACAAGAATAACAAGTTGAACAACAAATGCTAGTGAATTGAAAGAGCCCCACACGGCTTCACTAGACTTCAAGATCACAAACACAACAACAACAAGATAATGAAAGATAGTTAACTTGATATATAATATTCAAGAGACTAAGAACCCTAACATCAAGAAAGGACCCTAAGACTAATGAATATAAACACCAAGTTCTTACTTAGACCAAGAGGAACTCAATGACCTCAAGATCCTTGTTTCTAGCCAAGATACAACACAAGTGTAACTCCACTTGTGAGTTTCAGCTTTGGGGCTTCTCCAATGGTGAGAGAGAAGTCCTTAGTGTTACAAGAGTTTTGTCTTCAAAAATATAATGAGTGAACTAGGGCTAATAACACTAAGATGGTCTATTTATATTACATCCAAAATGAAAGATAAAATGACAAGTTTAGCCCTTGGGGGCAGCCGACCTTGGAGTGTCCCATGTGGTCCTTGTGACTTACACTTTCAAGGTCCCTCTTCACACTTTAAAACATTTAGATCCTTAGGTGGTTCAATGACCAACTCACACACGGCCATTTGCATGAACAAGGCTTGGAGTTTTTGTAATTCCCGAACTTGGCTTCGTGTGAATGGTCGGGTACTCGTTGGACAGCTTGTCCCACCCGTATTAGTGTCTGCCTTGAATTATTGTCATGCCCCGAATCCCATCGGAATGGATTGGCACTCGTAGCCGACAAGGCCCGAGAGAACCAAGCTTTGCCTCTATCCAATCATGTACATGCCATAGGAAACCCATAATCACACAATAGCTTTAAATACCAACAATGGAATTCATGGAACATGATATATATATACATATGCGAAACTTGGCCGTTTAGGCCACCAAGTCAAGAACGACATGCACCATTTACATTTATACACCCACAACCGTCTACAAAAGCCTCTAGCAAAAGCATTGACAAAAATGAACTAAAAGTTGGGACAAGTCCCCGCTTTATACAACATGTACAACACCAAAACATATGTACTACAGTGACTTGGAGAAGCCCCGAACTAACTGGAGGGGTCAGTACGAAGAATGTACTGAGTATGTAAGGCCATAAGAAACTTGCATGATATGTCAGTATGTCAAAGAACTCAAGTTCAAATGCATAACCAATATTGATAAGTCACAGTGTAGATGAGTCACTATTCTGTACTTTGGAAACCATGTATATAGCTTTCGGTACTTTCTTTGTGTCTTAAGATTCAATGATTATTCATCTTTACCTTTGACCTGTGATACCCGGGCCCCGACTAAACAGTGGGTTTTAAACATAACATAGCGTTATGTTGGGATCGAATCGAGCTAGGCTTATGCCCCTAGAGCTGCCACCCTATGAATCAATATATATATAGGGATAGGCTCGAGCTAGGTTAGTACCTCTAGAGCTGCCACCCATACAACATTTCAGGTTCGGCTCGAGCTAGGTTTTTACCCTTAGAGCTGCCCCCTGTCAGGATCGGTCCGAGCTAGGCTTATGCCTCTAGGACTTCCCCCTGATCCAACAACCTCGGGATCGGCTTGAGCTAGGCATTTTGCCCCTAAAGCTGCCACCCTATACTTGATCATTGACCACATATGCGTTACTTTGTTTATTACTTTGAGATTGATATAAGGATAGCCATAATTTGACTTGAAGCTTTGGATCATTAACCAACAAGTGAGAGACATGTGAATAACTTAGCAACATAACATTATTAGAATCATAACACCATTGGACAATATTCCTTGAACATGAGACATAAGTATAATCACTATTAGAATATTGGAACATAGCCTTATTTGAGCTTTTGGAACATTTACTATGAATATGAGACATGAGATTCACAAATGATCAATGAGTAGGAAATATATGACCATGACCATGGATAACCGGATATGGGATACATTAGCACATTTCGGGATAGGACTAGTGAAATGTCAATGTGAATACTACTTGCCGCAGAACGGACAGAGTAACCTTACATACCTTGTATTCTCAATACGAATATCCAACCTTAGATGTGCATACAATGTCCCGCTCCTTCTTTATGTGTCACTCTACAACACCAATATATAACGGGATTTACATTAACCACCAACTACTTTACAAATGCATATAACATCAATAAGGTACATGTTTGCCTTTAAACATGCCATTTCCCCTTGACAAAACCATTGATAAAATCATTATTCCAAAAATCTCCCAATATTCCCAACATTGATCAATACATGATAATCAATACATTTCACCACAACACTTCCCCTTTACACTTTCTTATCCACACCACATCACAAATATTCCGTCAATTCACCTTAATACACTTCATAGCACATATCGGCCAAAATCCCATAATTTTCACTTATAGAAAAATAACAAGTTAATAACAAAATAACACCATACATGTTCATATTTTATCCATACCATGATCTTTCATCAAAGGCACAAGTCATAATTCAAGCTTGAATCTCATGGATCACAAATCTTATACAAAAACACGAAATACCATGTCCAACATTTCCAAGCTGTCCAACATGATTTATATACTCTTTCATGCATATAATATATTAATACATAACAATAATCACTTACCCAAGCTTGAAAAGTGATGATCTTGCTCCAAAATTGCCTTTGAGTTCTTCAGGGTTTGAGAGAATGCTGGAGAAAATATCTAGAAAAACATGAGAGTTACAATTGAATAAAATCTGATTTTTGAGTCTATTTATAGTCCTTGGGGCCATCCTTAGTCATCCTTGGCATTTAATGCTTCATTTGACTTAGTCAATAGAAGATTGGATCATGTGATAATCCCATGTCTTTTGCCTTATTTTGGGCTTTTATTAAGCCCAAATCACTTAACCCAATAAAATCAATAATTTCTCGTGTTTAAGTCATCTTATACGTATTACAATAATATTCCCACTCATGCTACTCATATCCGTAGCCTCAATCCCAAAAACAAGTGATTCTAGCCACGTTTGGCTTATTTTGACCTTAAGGGCAAAACTGTCATTTTGACTCTAAATTTGTTCTCGAGTAATTTTATCATACCAATATCATATTTCATTCATTTCATGTATATACTCGTGGTTGTAGAAGAAACGTGGCAAAAATAGGCTCGGTACGACCCCGGATACCCTTGGGACTTAGAAATTTCCAACTTTCGAAAAAGTGGAAAAACCAGCGTGGCACGCCCACTTGCTGACTCTGGACTAAAAATTTTAGCCCAGAGCGGCGTGGCACGCCCTCTGGCGCGCCCCTTACTTAGTTTTTTTTGAAAATTTCATTTTTTGACTTTTCTTTGCGAGTTCGGTTAGATACTTCAAGTCCTATTCTCTAACTCACTTCTTAACGTTAATATCCTTTGTTTAGAGGTCCCCTTAGCCTCGTTTTGAACCCTACAAATGTTCCACGAAAATCATAAAACACCTCCTATAAAGGTTTAATCACATTTACGAGGCCAAAAGTCAAGTATCTCATCCATAGCATTACAAAATACGTATGTATGGATCTCGACACCTAAGTAAGCATTGCTCAACATCGTCAAGTAGGGTTAGGAAGGTACGGGGTGTTACAATTATAGTCCTTGAAAGGTTAACACCGATTTGGCTTGTATCATCCCTCCAAACATATCCTTGCATCCTTGAGATGATCGTGGATTGGGCCCCTTTGTGTCTGCCTTGAATTATGGTCTTTGAAAGGTTAGTGCCGATTTGGCTTGTATCAGGGAGTGATACACCATGTGTTTAGGAAGTTGGATGGTTTTTACTTCCCGTTAAGTAACAAATTACCGTTTTGTGAACTTGTAATGTAATTAGCTTTTAATGTTAGTTCCATTATGTACTTAAATTATAGAGTAACACTTAAAGGATGAGCTGAATTGTTATAGGCATGTGGTGGGAAGATAAGGTATGTAAGTTTACTCTTTTTCGTATCCTTTGGCAGTATAAAATGTCCACGTAGTTAACGACCTTGTTTCCATTCCAAAATGTCTTAACGTACCTCAATATATGTTTATTGTCGAGTTGGCATGTCTACCTTCACTAACCAATTTCTGGTATTCCCATCTTAGTCAACTAGGATCTATCTATTAGTTTGGCTCCTAAGCATTTCAATTGTGTACAAGTATTCATTACTTTATGGCAATTACATCAAGTGTTTATTCACGTGCTTTTTAACTAGGGCACTGTTATTCCAAAGTCCAAGAATGTTATAACCACCAACGTAACAATCTCAAAGATGAAATAAAATAAGTAAAGTAAAGCTGGTTATATTCGGGTGGAAGCTCAGGGGCGTAAGCCTAGCATGGGCCGATCCCTATTTGTTTATATATATGAGTGGCAGCTTTGGGGCGTAAGCCTAGCATGGGCCGATCTCGATTTGTTTACCACTGATCAGTTGGTCATTTGTACTACATGGCTTATTAAAGATTATAATGGAAAGAAGGAAAAAGGAAAGTAAAGAATGTAATGTACGTGGTTCCCCAGAAACCAGCTAAGGTGGGTTATTAACATTATCTATACACTTGTACTTGATGTCACTTAAACTTTTGGATTATGTACAGTTGCTTTTAGCCTTATATACTCAGTACATTCTTTAGTACTAACGTCCCTCTTGGGGGACCTACCTTTTATACTGCAGGAATAGGGCTAGTATATCTCTCCAGTAGGAGTACAGGACATCTAAAGGCTATTGGTGAGCCCAACGACCGAGTCCTATATACCTATTTTGTATTTAAGTATTTGGTTTACTTTATCGATATATCATGTCCATACACTGCAGCACATTTGTTAGCTTATGATCATATGTTGGTTCTCTCGGGCCCTTACGGCTATGGGTGCTTGTCCACCCCCATGGGATTGAGGCGTGACAAAAGTGGTATCAGAGTGGGTCGTCCTAGGGAGTCTACAAAGCCGTGTCTATGTAGAGAAGTGCTTATGGGTGCAATAGAGTCAAAGTTGTAGGTGGAGTCATATTTAACCATTGAATTTGTTTTTTTTTCCCTCATTATAGTGAAGATGTCGATTACAAGAAGGAGTAAGAATAAAAGTAAGAAGGTAGACATGGCGGCCGGAGAAGGGACCAGCAAGTCACCACCTAGATGAACTAATCAAAGTGAAGCTGAAGATGAGTTTGTATCCCAGACTTCTTCTACTCTTCCATCTCCAGAAGAGCTAAAAAGGAGAGGAGAGTCCCAGAATCACCTATTAATACTAGTGAGTAAGATTTAAGGAATGCGGTGCAATTGTTGACTCGTATAGTTGCTGCACAAAGTCAAGGACAAGCTGGTCCAACTATAGGTACGGGTGGTATGGACAGGGCAGCTAGTCTACGGACACAGGATTTCCTCAAATTGGATCCTTCCACATTTACCGAATCAGATCTTAATGAAGACCCACAAGACTTTATGGATCAAATCCAAAGGGCATTGGATGTCATGCATGTATCTGGTGCAGAGACAATTGAACTTGCAGCGTATAGATTAAAAGGAGAGGCTATCTTATGGTATGAAGATTGGAAATGATTTAGAGGCACCGGTGCACTTTCAGCTAGTTGGGAAGAGTTCAAAATGGCATTTCTTGATCATTACCTTCCATTTGAGATCCGAGAGGCTCATGCAGATCAGTTCTTAAACCTTCATCAAGGTAATATGAGTGTGAGGGTGTACAGTCTTCGGTTTAACTCTTTGGCTAAGTATGCTCCTAATATAGTAGCTATTATGGATGATAGAGTTCATCGATATGTGGATAGATTGGATCCATATTTGGTTAGGGATTGTACTATTGCTGCTTTGAATAAAGACATGGATATAGCAAGAATAAAAGCTTTTGCACAAAAAATGGAGGATCAGAGGCAAAGGAGAAGAACACAGGAATTTGAAAGAGGACCTTCCAAGAGGGCTAAACCTACGGGGCAGTTCATGGCATCCCAAGGAGAGTTTAGGCCTCGGTTTCTTAATAGACCACCTAGGCCATCACTTATCTACTCTACAACAAGTGCTCCACCCCGATTCCAAGGCTTTAGGGGCAACCAATTTGGGCAAAGAAGGGAAATTCAAAGTTCACGGACAGCGGGGTATCAAGAACAAGGGAGTATGAGCCAATTAAGGCCTCCTCGTTAGCTATGTAGGCAATGCGGGAAGCTTCATTTAGGTGCATATAGTATGACCGGGTACGGGTAGTATGGCATGACCTACTGGATCAGTCGTTGCATCATCATCGTCAGTTCTTTGATGATACAAGCCAAATCGGCGTTAACTTTTCAAGGACTATAATTCAAGGCATACACAAAGGGACCCAAGGCACGATGATACAATCCAAATCCGTTCTAAGCCATTCACTAGAAGTCAAGTACGAGAGCTCCAAGCGCTCCAAGGATTGTTCATGAAATGAGAGGTACTTGACGACATCCTAATACCCTCCAAAGGGTGCTACGTGTTGGTGATTACATCTAAAGAGGATCAAGGGACCTTGGAGGGATCAAACGGATGCAAAGAAGAGCAAAATGGCACATGGAGTGCACTGGAAAGCATACCTGCTAGCGCAGGTGAGCCATCTGCGGAAGAAGGTGGTGGTCAGTGGAACCTCCGGCCCTAACCTGCGTGGGCAGGTGCCCACCTGCGTGGGCAGATGACCTGCCTCGGCTTCCATGCTGAAAATTGAAGGAATGGGTCACTTTTTGGGCCCAATTTTGTATTAAATGACCCAATGGTATAAATACTGCCATGTATTATTTTCCTTTAGTTTTTACTTGATTATTGATAAACATTACTCTTAAGAGAGAGTTTGGTGACCTTTTGTTGAATCTTGACTTCGAAACGTGTGGTTCCAAGGGCGTCTCGATTCCCTCTTGGTCACCGTAGAAATTAGGTGTTAGTGGATGAATGTAATTAATGGTCTTAGGATTTGATATATCCTATTGTTCTTGATTATTCCTCTTCGTGTGTCTAATTTCATTATCTATCTTTCGATTATCCGTCGTTTTTGTAGTTGATTTCTAGTTTCCATATTTTGTACATTATCACTTGGTATCAGAGCCGAGCTTGAACTCATTTCCACGAATTCAATCTTGGGTGTGTTATCGAAAAAGAAAATCAAAAATCAAAAAAAAAAAAAGAAATCTGAAATTTTCAAAAATTTCAAGTTTTGTTTTTGAGTTTTCTTGAAGTTTCAACACTAGGTTTGTTTCTTTAGTGTTATTAGAGTCGGAATCTTGAGCTTTGGACGTGTTGTGTGAAGATTTGAAGAAATCCAATTGTTGTTGTTCTTAAAGTGAAGAAAAAATGAAAAATTGGGTTTCTAGATCTAGTTGAGTTGGTGTGGATTTGAAGGATAAGAATTGTTGAAAAGTGTTCCTCACATCGAAGGGAACCCATATCTGAAAGTTCATCGAATTTCGAGTTCGTTTGAGTGAGGTTCAAAATTTTGGAGTTCTTGTTGTTCTTGAAGACATTCATATCTTCAAGAGAAAAAGATACCAAAAGGTTGTGTTTGATCTTTGCAAGAGCAATAATCCAAGAAAGAGAGTGAAAAAGGGCCCATAGAAAAGCAAAAATCGGAGTTTCCAGCGAACTGGTATGGGGCATCTGTGCCCACCACCTGCGGCAGCATGTGGCCAACGCAGGTCACATTCCAGCTTCTGTTTTTCACCTGTGTTCAGGCATCTGCGTGGGCAGGTCATGACCTGCGTCCGCACCTCACCCCAACGCATCTGAAAGGTTCTAAATCCAATTTTACTCAAGTTCCATTATCTTAGTTTCAATTCTTGATTCCTAACTTCGTCTCTTGATCCGACACTAATTAACAACTAGTAATTCACCTACTTAGTAGTTAATTGGTGCTTGAGTTCGATTTCCTTCTTTGTCCTACGTCTTGTGTGCTTTTCTAGTTTTCATTTTCGTCGTTAAATTGTTGATTCAAGTCCATAAATTATTTCTTTTGAGTCTTTCTAACAAGAATCCAATCCGATCAAGAGTAGCAATTGACACCTCGACTACCACCCGGAGTATAAGCCATCCTTCAATATTTGGGGAGCCAAGTGTGAGGCATACAAAGGTGTGTAGAGTAGTGAGGTTACTTATTTAATGCTAACTTGTTTGTTGTTTGTGTTTAGTGTCTTTCTAATAGGTACAATGGCTTCGGAGGGTGAAACACCACCAACTAGGGATGTCAACACTTCAAACTCAATTTTGGCGGCAAAAGAATCATTAACCCTTAAAATGGATTCCATGGATGGTAGAATGGGAGCCATGGAAGGTCGTATGACCACACTCCAAGGAAGTGTGTCTACAATGGGAGAAAAGATAGTGAACATGGAAGGTCGTGTAAACTCCCCACAATCCACTCCCCAAAACTCCCATGCCTCATCTAGCGGACATGCTTAAGACACACCCTCTACCATCACCCCGGAAACATTTCACCAAATGTTCAACCCACCTAGACAAACACAATATCAAATTTTCCATAACCAAGGCCTACCCCAAGCACCCCAAAACCAAAACCCACCACCTCAGGCTCCACTAAATCGAAATCCCCCACTCCAAATACCCCGTAACCAAAACCAACCCATCCAAGTTGAGGGAGTAGGGGAAGAGGACCCACAAGTTGAGTTTGAAGGGTATGATGAAGAGGTCGTGCATGCGGAGTATTGGAGGAATAGACCATCGCCTCCACAAGGATTTTGAGGTCGAAGAGGAAGATTTGGGCTAGCACCTTATGGTAGAGGAAACTTAGGGAATCGTCACCAAGGCGAGAACCAATGGAACTACAATGATAACTAAGGTGGCCACGGAGGTCGAGATAATGGGATCAATTCAATCAAGATTAGTCTTCCAACTTTCAAAGGAGAGAGTGATCCAGAAGCTTATTTGAATTGGGAGTCTTCATGTGAAAGAATCTTTCAAGTCAATGATCTCACGGATGACAAGAAGAGTTGCTATGCCATAGCCCAATTTGAAGGGTTTGCTAACACATGGTGGGAATATGCCAAGAGATTTGAGAACGTCTTAAATGAGGGACGACCACCACCATGGGACGCTTTGAAGGCTACTATGAGAAGAAAGTATGTGCCGAAAAGGTATAGACATGAGTTACTTACCAAGTTGTACAATCTAAGGCAAGGTAACAAGAATGTCATAACCTACTTTGATGAGTTTCAACAATTGATTTTGAAGCTTGAGTATCAAGAGAATGCGGAACATGCCGGCATCCGTTTCAAGGTTGGCTTGAACAAAGAGATATCCTCATCCATGACTTGCCATAAGTTTGCTACCTTAGAAGAGGTCTTTCAAGCGGCTTTAGAAGTTGAGAGAGACATCAAGGAACGAACATCTTTCAAGCCAAGGGGTACTCATCTGCTAGTCCATGGAGTAAGAGCAAAGAGGTAGCCCAACCTTCTTCGGGATGGAACCAGAACAAGGACGTCAACAAAGCTTATGACAAGAAGCCCGTTGAGAAGACTAATCCAAAGTACCCACCAAGGAATGAAGGTAACAAGTATCCAACTCCTAATTTTAAAGGTTTTCAATGTTTTAAATGCCAAGGTTGGGGACACAAGGCAAGAGAGTGTCCTAATCGGAGAAATGTGATCCTTAGGGAGAATGTTTTACCTTGGGAAAGAGGTGGGACAAGAAGATGAAAATGAAAGAGGTGTCCAAGAAGGAGATAGGTTATAAGAAGATGAGCAAGTAAAAGAAGGAAATAAGGATGCTTGGCCTCAAGATGGAGAGTCGGAGGTCCCAAACTTTATAGTGAGATGAGTGATGATTAGTAAGTCCTAAAATGACCCTAGTCAAAGGGAAAATCTATTCCATACTAAATGTCTCATCAAAGAAAGTGTATGTTCGTTGGTCATTGATAGTGGGAGTTGTGCAAATGTAGCTAGTGCCTCCATGGTTAATTTCTTGAAGTTACCCACAACCAAGCATGCCGCACCGTACAAGCTCCAATGGATAAACGAGTGTGGAGAATTAAAGGTGACTAAACAAGTTGTGATCCAATTCAAGATCGGGAATTACCATGATGAAATACAATTTGATGTCATTCCCATGCAAACTTGTCATGTTTTACTTGGAAGGCCATGGCAATACGATCGTTCAACTAAACATGATGGAAGAACCAATCAGTATTCTCTAGAGTTGAATGGTCGGAAGTTTACTCTTCACCCCTTTCACCGTCACAAGTAAATGAAATACATCAAAAAATGAGAGAGTTGAAGGAGAAAGGTAGTAAAGAAAAGGAGGAGGAACCCCGTGAAGAGGAGAGCGATGAAGCAAAAGATAGGAGGAGGTTGAGGGGAAAGTCCCAAATGGTGATGTTGGCAAAAAACAAAGATCTATTTGAGGAGGCCAATGATGAGGATCCCATACTCCTTTTAGCCCTTGTTTTTCATGCTAACCACTCTACTTCTCCTATTCCCCATTCTATTTCTCTTGTTTTGCAGGAATTCGGAGATGTCTTTCCAAAGGAGCTACCAAAAGGGTTACCCCTACTTCGGAGAATTGAGCATCAAATCGACTTCATGCCGGGTTCACAATTGCCTAACAAATCGGCTTATAGAAGTAACCCAACGAACACCAAAGAACTCCAAAGGCAAGTTGAGGAACTTCTCAATAAGAGATATATTAAAGAAAGCATGAGCCCATATGCGGTCCCCGTATTGTTGGTACCAAAGAAAGATGGGACTTGGCGCATGTGTGTTGATTGTTGGGCCATCAACAAGATAACGGTAAAGTATCGGTAAAGTATCGCCACCCTTTCCCTATATTAGATGATATGCTAGATGAATTGAATGGTTCTTGTGTGTTTTCAAAGATTGATCTTAGGAGTGGGTACCATCAAATCCGGATGAGTCTCGGGGATGAATGGAAAACCGCCTTCAAGACCAAGTTTGGTCTCTATGAATGGATGCTTATGCCATTTGGACTCACCAATGCTCCTAGTACCTTTATGCGGTTAAGAAACCATGAGATGAAACCGTTTATAGGAAAGTTTGTTGTGGTATATACTTTGATGATATTTTAGTTTATAGCAAGTCCATAGATGACCATGCTAAGCATTTGAGATGTGTTTCTGATGAGCTTAGAAAGGAGCAATTGCTTGCTAACTTTGAAAAATGCTCCTTTTGTGTTGATGAGGTTATCTTTTTGGGTTTTGTTGTAAGCTCCCGGGGTGTAGAAGTGGATGAATCCAAGATAGACGCTATAAGAAATTTCCCAACTCCGTAATCCATTGGTGATGTGAGAAGCTTTCATGGATTGTCTAGTTTCTATAGAAAGTTTGTCAAAGGGTTTAGCCCTATAGCCGCCCCGTTGACCGAGGTAATTCGAAAGGATAAACCCTTTAAGTGGGGTGACGAGCAAGCAAAGGCGTTTGAAACCTTGAAAACAATGCTTAGCTCCGCTCCTTTGTTACAATTGCCCGACTTTGGAAAAATGTTTGAAGTCGAATGTGATGCTAGCAAGGTAGGCAGTGGGGCCGTCTTAATGCAAGACCAAATTCCATTGCATACTTTAGTGAAAAGCTCAAAGGAGCAACCTTGAACTACTCTACGTATGATCTTGAGTTGTATGCCTTGATTAGAGCTTTGGGCAATTGGCAACACTACTTGTGGCCTAAGGAATTTGTGATTCGGACCGACCATGAGTCTTTGAAACACCTTAGGGCCCAAGACAAATTGAACAAACGGTATGCCAAGTGGATTGAATTCCTAGAAACTTTCCCTTATGTAATCCAATACAAAAAGGGGAAGGAGAACGTTGTGGCCGATGCCTTGTCCTGAAAACATGTGTTACTTAGTACCTTGTCTTCTAAATTGATTGGATTTCAATGCTTAACGAGGACCCCAAGTTAGCTCAAATCTTTAAAGATTGTGAGGAATGGGAAAGGGAAAAATGGCTTAGGGATAGAACTTCTATACCCTACTCAAAATTTGATGGATTCCTATTCAAAGGAAAGAGGTTGTGTGTGCCTTCTAGCTCTTGGAGAGAGTTGTTTGTGAGAGAGGCACACAATGGTGGTATGATGGGTCACTTTGGAGTTGACAAGACCCTTGGAATCCTAGAGGAACAATTCTATTGGCCCAAAATGCGTCATGATGTCGCCCGAATTTATGGTCAATGTATGGATTGTAGAAGTGCGAAATCCCGCCTTCTCCCTCAAGGGTTGTATACCCCACTTCCCACTCCCTTATGCCCATGGCTAGACATATCTATGGATTTTGTGTTGGGTTTGTCTAGGACAAGGAGGGGAAGAGATAGTATTTTTGTTGTGGTTGATCGATTTTCTAAAAAAGCTCATTTCATTCCGTGTCATAAGTGTGATGATGCCCCTAATGTGGCATCTTTATTTGTAGAACATGTTGTCAAGATCCACGGAATTCCCCGGACCATTGTTAGTGATAGGGACCCTAATTTCCTTAGTCACTTTTGGAGGACGTTGTGGGGTAGGCTTGGCACCAAATTGCTTTTCTCTATGTCTTGCCACCCATAAATTGATGGTCAAATCGAGGTTGTGAATAGGACCTTGGGTTCTATGCTACGCACCATAGTTAAAAGGAAAGTGGCCTCTTGGGAGGAAGACTTACCCCTAGTCGAATTTGCCTACAATTGTGTCATTCACTCGACTATTGGTATGACTCCTTTTGAATGTGTTTATGGTTTTAACCCCCTAACCCCTTAGATCTCACTGCATTGTCTAGTGATGTTGTGATTAGCTTAGATGGGAGAGAAAGGGCGGATGCAATGAAAAGGATGTATGAGAAGGTGAGGCTTCTCCTTGAGAAAAAGAATCAAGCAGTAGCCAAGAGAGTGAACAAAGGTAGGAGAAGGCTTGTACTTAAACCGGACGATTGGGTATGGGTACATCTCGAAAAGGACCGGTTCCCAACCCAAAGGAAAGCTAAGCTGATGCCTCGAGGTGATGGACCATTTCAAATGCTTGAGCGGATAAATGACAATGCTCACAAGATTGACCTTCCACCGGAGTATCAAGTGCACAACACATTCAACGTGTGTGATCTCTCACCTTTCGACATGATGGAGGATGAGAATTTGAGGTTAAATTCTTCTCGAGATGGAGAGGATGATACAATCCAAATCCGTTCTAAGCCATTCACTAGAAGTCAAGCACGAGAGCTCCAAGCGCTCCAAGGATTGTTCATGAAATGAGAGGTACTTTACGACATCCTAATACCCTCCAAAGGGTGCTATGTGTTGGTGATTATATCTAAAGAGGATCGAGGGGCCTTAGAGGGATCAAATGGATGCAAAGAAGAGCAAAACAACACATGGAGTGCACTGAAAAGCTCACCTGCGGGCGCAAGTGAACCATCTGCGGTCGCAGGTGGTGGTCAGTGGCACCTACGACCCTGAACTGGGTGGGCAGGTGCCCACCTGCGTGGGCAGATGACCTGTCTCGGCTGCCATGTTGAAAATTGAAAGAATGGGTCACTTTTTGGGCCCAATTTTGTATTAAATGACCCAATGGTATAAATACCAACCCATGTATTATTTTCCTTTAGTTTTTACTTGATTATTGATGAACATTACTCTTAAGAGAGAGTTTGGTGAGCTTTTGTTGAATCTTGGCTTAGAAACGTGTGGTTTCGAGGGCGCCTCAATTCCCGCTTGATCACCATAGAAATTAGGTGTTAGTGGATGAATGTAATTAAGGGTCTTAGAATTTGATATATCCTATTGTTATTGATTATTCCTCTTCTTGTGTCTAATTTAATTATCTATCTTTTGATTATCCGTCGTTTTCGTAGTTGATTTCTAGTTTTCGTATTTTATACGTTATCACACGATCATCTCAAGGATGCAAGGATACATTTGGAGGACCCTTTTCAAGCTCCCAAGAGCTCAATACCACATGTGGACGATAGCTTAGAACCGGGAGCCAAATACATCTCAAGACTTCAACTAAAAAGCAAGCCCGAGAACTACAAACTCTCCAAGGATTATTGGTGAAGCTAGATGTATTTCAAACCATATTAAGACTATTTATGGAGTGTTGTGTGTTGCCCAATGCATTCAAGAAGTATCGAGGGCCATTGGAGGGCAAAAAGGATCTCGGAGACATTCTGGAGTGACCTGTGATGTCACCTGCGCCCGCAGGTGACTGAAATGCATCCACAGACGACACTTGTGCCCTTCACCTATGCCAGTAGATGGCCATCTGCGTGGGTATGTGGGCTAAGCGGCCAGCTTGCTCTCTTTTGATGAAATGGGTCACTTTTGGGCCCATAAATGTAATAAAAGGCCCAACGCTATAAAAACTAGGACTTAGCTTTATTTTCCTTAGATTTTAATGATAATTAAAGTTATGAAACTCTTGAGAGAGTGTGAGGAGGCTTGGAAAAGCTTTTGTTGAACACTTGTTAGAAATGTTGGTTGATTGGGTGATATGATTCCCTCTCGATCTTCGTAAGAGGTAGGTGTTCGATTGTATTTGAAAGGGAGGTTGTTTAATTTAATACATTCTTCGATTGTCCTTTCTTATATTTTCTTGTGTCTATCTATCTATCCCTCTATCCTTTACTTTTCGTATTTTTGATTCTATCATTTTTCTTATTTTCGTACTTTATCCCTCTTTTAGTATTTTGGGGGCCATCATTTGGTATCAGAGATGAGCTTGAGTTCGTTCCCACAAATTCAATCTTGGGTTCTTGTTATCTAGAAAATCAAAAATCAAAAAAAAAATCTGAATTTTTCATTTTTTGAAAATTTCCAAAAAAAAAATTTGATTGTGTTTTGATTTTTGAGTTTTTCTTGAAGTTTCTATACTAGATTTAGTCCCATCTAGTATATTTGAGTCAGAATCTTGAGCTTTGAGCTTGACTTGAGTAGATTTGAAGAAACCCTAATGTTGTGTTCTTGAGTTTGAAAAAAATTGAAAAAGGGTTTCTCGATCTTGTGATTTTGGTGTGGAATTGAGGGTTGAAAATAGTTTGAAAACATTCCCCAAATCAAAAGAACCTTAGATCTGAAAATTTGGTGTTGTTTGGAGAGATTTTTGAAGATCCACCATTTTTAGGTTTGAAGCTTGAAGAAAATTACAAGCGGGTTTGAAAATCTGAAAATTTTGGTTGGGATTTGAGGCTTAAAATCACTTGGATTGTGTTTGGAAGGTTGAAAGAAGCTTGGGTTTAAAATTTCATCAAATTCCAAGTTCATTTGAGTGAGGTTCAAATTTTGGTGTTCTTGAGGATCTTCATATCTTCAAGAAGAAGATTCATCAAAAGGTGTTGTTAGATCCAAAAGAGAGACAAGATAATCAAGCAAAAAGTGTTAGTACCAAAGAATATTCCAAAAAGGGAAGGTACTAGGAAAGAGAAACCAAGCAGGCCCACAAAAGGGTGAAAAATTAGAGTTTCCAGGTGTGCTGTCTGGCCACCTGCGCCCTCACCTGCATGGGCAGGTGACCATCTGCGTGGGTAGGTGACCAAAGCAGGTCCCTCCTCTTTCACCTACGCCCTCACCTGCAAGGACAGGTCACTACCTGCGGGAGCGAGTCGTATGAACGCACCTCAACCGTTCCAAAACCAATTTTGCTCAGGTTCCATTATCTTAGTTTCATTTCTTGTTTCTTTATTTCATTTCTTGATTCCTAAACTAATTATCAACGGGTAATTGTCCTTACTTAGTTGGTTGATTAGTTCTTGAGTTCGTTCTTTCTTAGTCCATTTTCTTTTGTGCCTTTCTAGTTTTGTTTCGTTGTTAATTCTTGTTTCAAGTCAGTTTTTGTTTTGAGTCGTTCGTCCTCCTAACAAACAAAAGAATCTATTCCTATCGAGAGTAGCAATCAACACTTCATCTATCACTGGAGTATAACACGCCTTCAACATTAGCTGATACAATTGTGAGGCATATAAAGGTGAGATTCTTATGAGTGTTGGTGAGGAGCTTTACTACAAACCTTGTTTGTTCATTTTGTAGGTACATGGAGTTATAAGGAAGTATGTCTTCGGTAGCCTCGGATACATGCGATTATGGAGGCTGTGAATATAGCCACGATCAAGAGCTGTGTGGGAATGAGAGCTACTATTTCGAAGAAGAATATGAGGTGAATGGTGAGCTTAGCTCTTATGGAGAGTATGGAGAGGATGAAGAGCCTTGTGATGGTTCTTATGAGGATGAAGGAGCATATGAGGAGCCTTCCACTTCCCGCTATGAGCATGAGGAAGTTGTGAGGCATAATCCTTTCTCCTATGCACCTTATAAGAGTTATAGTGGGAATGTACATGAGGATTGCGAAGATTCATATTCCTCGTCTTATGGCACTTCTCATCGTATTACGAGTGGTTACACTACTTTGAGTAGAAGTCGTCCAATAGCTAGAGAATGTGCATCTCTAATGTCTAGGGGTACTACATCCTATCTTTCTTGTTCTAGTGCACAAACGTTGGGAAGTCAAGACCAAGGTAGAAATGAGGGATATAGTAAGAGTTATGATTTCACTAGAACCCCTTTTCCTATCTTCAAAGGAGGACGTGATCCCGAGGTTTATCTTGATTGGGAATGGAAATGTGAAAGGTTTTTCAAGGACTATGATATGAGCGAAGTTGAACAAGCCACTTATGCCCTTAAGTACATTCAAGGTCCGGCATTGAGGTGGTGAGAACTTGCAAAAGGGCCCAATCAAACATGGAGTACCTTGAAGGGATTCATGAAGTCCAACTTTGTGCCAAAGGGATACACGAAGCTTTATAACGTTGATCCGAGAAGAGGAATTGGCACTAGGAAGGTGAGTATTTATGGGGTTCCGGGACGTATTCTTGTTCTCGATGATCGGTGCTATGTAAACCACATCACTCCCTCTATGGTCGACCATTTAGGGATATCTCGAATGTCCAACCATTTTCCATATTTCTTGGAGGGCTATAGGGTTTCTGAGAGTGTGAAGGGTTTCCTTCACCCGAAATGAGTACTATGAGGAGGTGTGGTGTGATATATTTCCCTTGGATTTTGGACACTTATGTTTGGGTGCTAATTGGTTTGTGAAACATAGAGTTCTAAATGAGCAAAATTGGCCCAAGATTGTGGTGGACCAATGGGGAAATCATCTCTTTCCACCTACCCTTCCCAAGCCTCAAGGAAACATGACCACTAACTCCAAGTCCCTTAATAAAGAGAGACAAAAGATTGAGAGGAGTAAGGGAGTGCAAAGTGGTAACCCAAGAGTGGAAAAAGGAGAGGTTGTAAGGAGAGAAGTGAGGGGGTTACCACACACACAATCTAACTTTGTTTGTCCTTCTCTTAGTAAAGACACTTGTACAGGTACTAATGTTGCAAATGGAGGAGGAATACAAGCTTCAAACATAGGGTCTAATCTAAAATAACTAGAGATTAATGTGGACCTATGCCTCAAATCATACGAAGAGTATTCCGACACTTTGAAAGAAACCTTAAACCAAGGTAAAGAAGAATCTTCTCCTGAGCTTCAAGGTAACAAAGTTAACTCTTGCACTTTAGTACACATAAATGAGCATTGTGTGGCTAGTAGCCAATTGAGTGCGAATGATAGCTTGTTTATTTGTGAGTCAAATGATTCTTTGCCTCGTGATGACAATGTACATGTTGAAAGTGTGGATACACTCCTATTAATGACCGAATTGACTTTTCTTGTAAGATCGATTTATGTCCACCTAGTGTTAAAGCCTTGGTGTTGAATGCTGATACATTGTCTTATGAAAATTGTATTGATCAACTTGCTTGTGAATCTAGTCCACTACTTGAGGGTGTTTGTGATGTGATTAATGAATCTCAAGTTAGTGATGGGAATGAACTAGTACAACATCAATGTGAATACTATGAGCTGCAGAAGGATACGGAAAGAGTAACCTTACATACCTTATCTTCCCAATATGACTACACAAGCCAATAAAACTATCACTTAGAGCCTCCAAATATGAATCCAAATGATGTTGATATTGTTGGTCAATCGAATAGGAGTGAGACCCTTTGAGCATGCCTCTTATGAAGATCCTATTGCTTGCTTGGCTCATAGGGATGATCATGCATTTGAAACTTCTTTGAAACTTGCTAATTGTCTTTTTGAGAGTGAACTTACATGTTCTAATTTTCCTTCTTGGATTGATCTTTCTCTCTTTAAGTACAATATCTTGTTTGAAGATGATGAAATCACTCCTAGTAAACTACCTACTGGTGAAGATTATGTTAATGATATAGCTCTTCTTGAGGGCTATACTCTATATAACAACCCACTATGGTGTGACAACATTCCTCCTAAAGATGGAAATCTCTTCTTGGAAGACAAGAGTACTCTTATAGGGAAGGAATGTGAAGAAGTGAAAGGTGCTCTTTGTGTCCCAATTATTTCTTCTTCTTTGAGTGTCCTAATTCATGAGCATACTCTTGACAATGTTCTTGCACATGGTTGTGAGCATGTACTAGAGGACACCTTAGATGAAATCAATTTGTGTGACACCTTTCTTTACTCTCTATTTGCCTTTGAGGATGCTTATGCTAGTGTGGAGAGTATAACTTTTTGTATGGGTGGCACCCTTGGGGAAGAAGAGTGTTGTCTAGACCCATGTCTATGGCTAGTCTACCCATTTGACCCCGGTGACCATTTGGAATGTGGTGGTTGTAAGACACCCCACTTGGTGCTTGGTCAAGATGACAAGCAAGATTTGGTTGGAGTGGCTGGTACTATTCCCTATGATAGAAAGTCTTTCTTGAGGATTTCTAATCCACTTGAGAGATCAAAGTTGTATAAGGGAAAGGTCTCCAACAAAGTTAAATGCTCTTTAAAGAAGGGGAACAATGAAAAGATCCAAGAGAATTCACCATTGTGTGTTTCCATTCTTGACCAAGATTTTACTACTTGTAGGTCGGAGAGTGAGCCTTGTTTTGAAAACACCTTGGAAGAATTCCAATTATGTGATACCTTTCTTTATTACCTTTTTGCATATGATATTGTCAATCTTTACTTCTCTATTATATTATTCATGATCTTGTTGAATTAATATCTTATGTGAGCATGGAAACTTTTGAAGGGGAGAGCATTGTGAGCTTATGCAATATGTTTGTTAACTTATATGGGGAATACCTTTGTATTTGACCCCGGTGATGATTTGGGAGTAATCCCATTCTTGGAGATAGCTAGTGCATTGAGTGGACTCTTAAATTGGAATGATCTTGTTCAGAACATTGCACTTAGCTTTAGAGATTGTCATGTGACTTTTGACTCAAAAGGGATTATGTGCTTGTTTAGAATTGGAACCAATGTGATTTTTCATGAGTGGTTGACTAATTACCATGGTTCTTTTGGATTTTCCCTTTGTCAAAGTCTCCTGAGTGGCCAAGTGTCTTTAATTTTATGGGGTTACACACCCTTGATTGATCATTTTGACTCTTGGCTATATGTTAAGTGTGTTCTTCTTTGGCTTGGTGCTTGCTTGTTTTCCCTATGGTTTTGCAAGGTTTGGATTCGAGGTTGAATCCTTTTCAAGAAGGGGAAGATGATACAAGCCAAATCGGCGTTAACCTTTCAAGGACTATAATTCAAGGCCGACACAAATGGACCCAAGCCACGATCATCTCAAGGATGCAAGGATACATTTGGAGGACCCTTTTCAAGCTCCCAAGAGCTCAATACCACATGTGGAGGTGATACAAGATCAAGTCCACAACACAAAGATTCCAACAACAAAAACAACAAAAACAGCAACCAACACAAATGCTAGTGAATCGAAAGAGCCCCACCCGGCTTCACTAGACTTCAAGATCTCAAAGAAAAGAACAACAAGATAATAAAAGATAGATAACTTAACATATACTATTCAAGAGACTAAGAACCCTAACATCAAGAAAGGACCCTAAGACTATGGAATATAAACACCAAGTTCTTACTTAGACCAAGAGGAACTCAATGACCTCAAGATCCTTGTTTCTAGCCAAAACACAACACAAGCTTCACTCTAGCAAGCTTGGCCGAAATCTGCCTCCCAATGGAAGAGAGAGAGAGAGAAATATTACAAGTCTTTGTCTTGAAATTACAATGAGAAAACTAAGGCAAAATAATTCTAAGCTTGTCTATTTATATTACAAGCCAAATGAAAGACAAAATGACCATATGGGCCATGTTGGGGCAGCCGGCCATGGAGGCCTTGGAGTGTAAGTTTATTACACTTCAAGGCCCATCTTCACACCTTAAAACATTTAGATCCTTAGGTGGTTCAATGACCAACTCACACACGGCCATTTGCATGAATAAGGCTTGGAGTTTTTGTAACTCCCGAGCTTGACTTCGTGTGAATGGTCGGGTACTTGTTGGACAGCTTGTCCCACCCGTATCATCCTCTCCATCTTGAGAGGAATTTGACCTCAAATTCAGCACTTGGTCGTCTTCAACCGCCACCACGAGAGAAAGATCACAAACGTTAAAAGTGTGGTGCACTTGATATTCCGGTGAAGGTCAATCTTGTAGGCGTTGTCATTGATTTTCTCGAGTACTTGGAATGGACCATCACCCCTCGGCATCAATTTGGACTTTCTTTGGGATGGAAACCGATCCCTCCGAAGATGCACCCACACCCAATCTCCCGGTTCAAGGATGACTTTCTTTCTTCCCTTGTTGGCCCTCCTTGCCATGTCTTGGTTTTTCTTCTCAAGTTGAAGCCGCACCTTCTCATGTAACTTCTTCATAGAATCTGCCCGCTTGCTTCCTTCTAAGCTAATCATAAGATCACTTGGCAAAGGCGTTAAATCCAAAGGGGTGAGGGGGTTGAGGCCGTATACACACTCAAAGGGAGTCATTCCCGTACTTGAGTGTATGACACGGTTATATGCAAACTCAATTAATGGTAAGTGCTCTTCCCAAGAAGTCATTTTTCCCTTAACCATGGAACGTAGCATAGCACCCAAAGTCCTATTTACTACTTCCGTTTGGCCATCGGTTTGTGGGTGGCAGGACGTAGAGAATAATAACTTGGTACCAAGCCTACCCCACATGGACTTCCAAAAGTGGCTTAGGAACTTAGAGTCCCTATCACTCACAATGGTCCTCGGGACACCATGCAATCTAACAACATTATCAACAAACAACGAGGCCACGCTAGGGGCGTCATCACATTTAGAACAAGGAATAAAGTGCGCCATTTTAGAAAACCGGTCAACTACAACAAAAATACTATCCCGGCCTCGTCGAGTCCTTGGCAGCCCTAACACAAAGTCCATAGATATATCAAGCCAAGGACGTAGAGGAGTGGGCAGCGGGGTGTACAACCCATGAGGTAGGAGCCGAGATTTGGCTCTCTTGCATTCTACACATTGGCCGCAAATCCTAGCCACATCCTTGCGCATTTTGGGCCAATAGAATTGCTCCTCCAATATTCCAAGGGTCTTTTCGACCCCAAAATGACCCATTAGACCGCCATCATGTGCTTCCCTCACAAACAATTCTCTCCAAGAGCTAGAGGGTACACACAATTGTCTACCTTTAAATAAGTAACCATCAAACTTGGCATAGGGATTTGAACCCCTAGCCGAATCCCACTTGTCCCTACCCAATTCTTCACATTCCCTAAAGATAGGAGCAAAGTGAGGGTCCTTGGGATACAATTCTCTTAAACTCTCAAAACCCATCAATTTTGATGACAAGGTGGACACAAGGACATGTTTTCTAGATAAAGCATCGGCCACTACATTGTCCTTACCCTTTTTGTATTGGATAACATAAGGGAAGGTCTCAAGAAACTCAATCCATTTTGCATGCCGTTTGTTAAGCTTGTCTTGGGCCCGAAGATGCTTTAAGGATTCATGGTCCGTTCGGATCACGAACTCCTTGGGCCATAAGTAATGTTGCCAAGTGGCCAAGGCTCTAATCAAGGCATACAACTCTAAATCATACGTGCAGTAGTTTAGAGTTGCTCCTTTGAGCTTTTCGCTAAAGTAAGCAATGGGTTTCAAATCTTGCATCAAAACAGCCCCTATGCCTACTTTACTCGCATCACACTCGACCTCGAAGGTCTTATCAAAGTTGGGCAATTGTAACAACGGTGCGGAGATGAGCATAGCTTTCAAGGCTTCAAATGCCTTAGCTTGCTCGACACCCCACTTGAAGGGTTGTTCTTTCCGAATGACCTCGGTCAAGGGGGCGGCTATGGTGCTAAATCCTTTGACAAACCTTCTATAAAAACTAGCCAACCCGTGGAAGCTTCTTACTTCTCCAACGTTTTGTGGGGTTGGCCAATTTTTGATAGCGTCTATCTTGGATTCATCCACTTCGACCCCTCTTGAACTAACAACAAAACCCAAGAAAACAACTTCATTGACACCAAAAGAGCACTTTTCCAGATTTGCATACAATTTTTCCTTCCTAAGGACATCAAGCACACATTGTAAATGCACCACATGCTCTTCTAAGGACTTGCTATACACCAAGACATCATCAAAGTAGACAACAACAAACTTTCCAATAAATGGCCTCATCACATGATTCATTAGCCTCATAAAAGTACTTGGAGCATTTGTTAGGCCGAATGGCATAACCATCCATTCATAGAGACCAAACTTGGTCTTGAAGGCGGTTTTCCATTCATCACCGGGTTGCATTCTTATTTGGTGATAGCCACTCCTTAAATCAATCTTGGAAAACAAACATGAACCATTCAACTCATCTAGCATGTCATCTAACAGAGGAATAGGGTGGCGATATTTTACCGTAATTTTGTTGATGGCTCGGTAGTCCACACACATGCGCCACGTTCCGTCTTTCTTTGGCACTAATAACACCGAAACAGCACACGGACTCATGCTCTCCTTGACATACCCTTTGTTGAGGAGCTCCTCAACTTGACGTTGCAATTCCTTGGTGTCCGTAGGATTGCTCCTATAAGCCGGCTTGTTTGGTAATTGTGATCCTGGCACAAAGTCAATTTGGTGCTCAATTCCCCGAAGCGGGGGCAATCCTTGCGGAAGTTCCTTAGGAAATACGTCCTCATAATCCTGCAACACACAAGAAATCAAAGGGGAAATGGAAGAATTAGTGGGGTTAGTGTTAAAACAATGAGCCAAGAGTAACATAGGCGTATCCTCATCATGATCCACGAAGAGTTCCTTCTTCCTAACCAACATCACCATGTTTTCCGTCCCCTTTGCCGTTGGGGCAGCCTTGGATGGGCCCACTGCCCCACCTACGGAACTCCCTCCCTTTTCTCCCTTTTCGGATTCCTTTCCTTTTTCCTTCAATTCCCTCATCCTTTGATGCCACTCATTTACTTGGGACGGCGAAAGAGGATGAAGTGTAACCTTTCGACCATCCTTCTCAAGTGTATATCGATTAGTCCTCCCATCGTGTTTAGTAGACCTATCATATTGCCAAGGTCTACCTAGTAACAAGTGACATGCTTGCATTGGTATCACGTCACAAAGCACTTCATCGTGGTAGTTTCCCACCTTAAACCGTATCACACATTGCCTTGCGACCCTTAATTCACCACAATCATTCAACCATTGTAACTTGTAAGGACTAGTGTGCGGAGTAGTTGGTAACTTCAAGAAGTTTACCATAGCATGACTTACAACATTTGTACAACTACCACTATCAATCACCAAGGTACACACACTTCCCTTTACAAGACATTTAGTATGGAATAGATTTTCCCTTTGGCTTGGGTCATCTATTGCCTTACTAATCATGACGCGCCGAACCACAAAGTTTGGAATCACACACTCCCCTTCTTGCGGATAAACATCTTCACCATCATCACCACCATCATCAAGTGGTCCATCCTCGGTTTCCTCTCCATCTTGAGGCTCGGCCTCTTCTGCTCCCCGTTCGGGACCCACCTCTTCACCAAGGTAATATACTCTCCCTTCTCGTAGGATCACATTGCGTCGGTTTGGACATTCATTGGCCTTATGTCCCCAACCTTGGCACTTGAAACATTGGAATCCCTTTGGGTTAGGATACTTGTGAGCCTCCGGTTTTGGAGTCAATTTGGGGACTGTTTTGGTCTCGGGCAGCCTAGTAGTGGCGGGTTGGTCCTTGTTTTTGGGCCAACCCGAGGGGGCTTGTCCCCTTGTCTTGAAAGATGATCTCTCCTTAAGTTCCCTTTCAATCTCAAGAGCCGCTTGGAAAATACCGTCAACGGTTTCAAATTTGTGAAGGGTTAAATGAGTGGAGATATCTTTGTTCAACCCACACTTGAACCGGATGATGTCGTGGCTGATTTGCTCCCCACGATGATCAAGCTTCAACATGAGTTGTTGAAACTCATCAAAATATGCCATCACACTCTTGTTACCTTGACGCAAACCATACAATCTAGCAAGCAACTCATGGCGATATCTCTCGGGAAGGTATCGTTGCCTCATCAAATACCTCAATCGATACCAAGGTGGTGGCTGCCCATCAATGAGTTCATTACCAAACCTCTTGACATACTCCCACCAAGTGTTAGCATAACCCTCAAAATGAGCTATAGCATAGCAACCCTTCTTTTCTTCCGAGATGTCATTAACTTGGAAAACTTTGTCACAAGCCGATTCCCAAGCTAAGTAGGCCTCGGGGTCACTATCACCTTTAAAGATTGGTAGGTTCAACTTGATGGTGTTGATGCCTACATCTCTCTCTTGGGGTCGGTTTCCCCTATCTCCATACCCTCGGTATCTCCTTGGATCTCCACGACCCCCTCTTATCTCCTCCTCCCTCATGTAATCATCATCAAAGGCTCCATACCCTTCATACTCCTCTCTACCATATCCTTCAAAGGGGGCTGGTCGGGCTTGGGCATTTTGATTCGGAGGAATTGGATTTTGTGGCCTTTGGTTTAATGGAGCTTGGAATGGAGGGTTCGAATTTAGTGGAGGGACTTGACGTCCAAATCCCTCTTGTGGAACTTGAGGAGCTTGGAAACGTATTGGTCTAGTGGGGTCACAGTTTGGAGGAAAAAGGGTGGTGTCACGGTTTGGAGGAAAATGGGTGGTATGGCTTGCGGCATTTAATGGAGCTTGGGGTGCATTTAGCATTTGGTGGACTGTTTCGGGGGTGATGGTTGCGGAGGAAGTCCTATCATGCCCATTGGTAGAGACATGCAGAGGAGTAGAAGGATGAGAGTTCCTTTGACTCTCCACTTGTTCTAATCTCCCACTAATAGTCGACACTTCTCCCTTGATTGCTGCCAAGTCCCCTCTCACGGCCCCAAATTCCGAATTCAACCTTTCAAGTGTCCGGGTAACGGCCTCAAGAGTGACCCTCATAGAGTCAAGTGCATTAGTATCCACGTTATGGGACGTGGCCCCTTCCATTGTCAAGGTATTATACTCCTTAGATCACCACACGCTTGAGTTCCACAAGTGTTGTAAATTGGCTAGTAACCGTGAATCCTTTAAGGTATGAGTAAGCTCTTATCCGGAGTGGATTCTTGTTTGAAGACTCAAAGAATTCTTGTCGGACTAGAACCAAAAACAACAACGTGTTCAAAAGATAAAAGCACTCAAGTAAACGTTGACACGAACAAACGAATTCAAAGGACTAATTGACAATCTAGTAGGAATGTACTAGTTTGTTAATTAGTTCTAGAATCAAGTAAGGAAACTAAGAATCAACAATTAGAAACTAAAAAATTATCCAAAGTTGAGCTTAGGGGTGACGTGGCAGCATGCAATTGGCCTTGGGCCCACACAGTTTGTATATATATAACTTATATGTATTTTTTTTTGTCACAAATCTGAAAATCAATATTCATACAACTTGTGAAGGATGACAATGTGTTTTGGAGGGAAAAATAATAGTCTTGTAGCCTTTTTCAACCTTTCAAACTCAAAGGGTTAGGTTTGACTAACTAGTCCCACAAAACAAGGCTCCTTGAATTAAGGAAGAGTGGTTGGCCAACTAGGAAGTGATGGGTGCAAGTCTTTCACCAACAACTTTATGACTTGTCTTGCAACTTGAACACCACAAGATGAACAAGATGAACAAGTTTAAAAGATGAACACCTTAACAACTTTCATCAACTTCTTCAAGCACATAACACACAACCACCAATTTTTGTCATCAACAACATACAACTTTCAACCACTTCAAGTCACCACAACAATGGTCAAGTTTTCAAGCTCAACTTTTAGATCTAGACACTTTAGTGTTGGTGAGAAAGAAACCAACACTAGAAACACACTAAACAAGCAAAATAACACCTAGATCTAAACATACAACAACATTCTCGGATTTGTCTTCAATGGACTGATTTCTGATTTTTTTTTTTTTTTTTTTATGTTTAATCCGAGAACAAGCCCAAGATGGGTTGTGTGGGAACACAACCGGTCTTGCTTTGATACCAAATGATACAAGATCAAGTCCACAACACAAAGATTCCAACAACAACAACAACAAAAACAGCAACCAACACAAATGCTAGTGAATCGAAAGAGCCCCACCCGGCTTCACTAGACTTCAAGATCTCAAAGACAAGAACAACAAGATAATAAAAGATAGATAACTTGACATATAATATTCAAGAGACTAAGAACCCTAACATCAAGAAAGGACCCTAAGACTATGGAATATAAACACCAAGTTCTTACTTAGACCAAGAGGAACTCAATGACCTCAAGATCCTTGTTTCTAGCCAAAACACAACACAAGCTTCACTCTAGCAAGCTTGGCCGAAATCTGCCTCCCAATGGAAGAGAGAGAGAGAGAAATATTACAAGTCTTTGTCTTGAAATTACAATGAGAAAACTAAGGCAAAATAATTCTAAGCTTGTCTATTTATATTACAAGCCAAATGAAAGACAAAATGACCATATGGGCCATGTTGGGGCAGCCGGCCATGGAGGCCTTGGAGTGTAAGTTTATTACACTTCAAGGCCCATCTTCACACCTTAAAACATTTAGATCCTTAGGTGGTTCAATGACCAACTCACACACGGCCATTTGCATGAATAAGGCTTGGAGTTTTTGTAACTCCCGAGCTTGACTTCGTGTGAATGGTCGGGTACTTGTTGGACAGCTTGTCCCACCCGTATCAGGAGGATAGCTTGGAATCGGAAGCCAAATACACCTCAAGACTTCAACTAAGAAGCAAGCCCGAGAAGTACAAACTCTCCAAGGATTATTGGTGAAGCTATGATACAATATCAAGTCCACAACACACAAGTTCCCAACAAACATCCACAAAGAGAACAAACTAACACAAGATCAACAAGTTCTAACAAGTGCTAGTGAATCGAAAGAGCCCCACACGGCTTCACTAGACTTCAAGATTACAAATACAACATTAACAAGATAACAAAAGATAGTAACTTGACATAAAAGATTCAAGAGTCTAAGAACCCTAACAACAAGAGAGGACCCTAAGACTATTGAATATTAACACCAAGTTCTTACTTGGACCAAGAGGAACTCGATGACCTCAAGATCCTTGTTTCTAGCCAAGATACAACACAAGTATCCCTCTACTTGTGGGCTGGAAGAGAGAGAGAGAGAACCAAAATATTACAAGTCTTATGTCTCAAAATAATAATGAAAGAACTACCCAAATAACCCTAATATGTTCTATTTATATTACAAGGCAAAATGACCAGCTTGTCCTTGTCAAGGTCCCTCTTCACACTTAAAAACATTTAGATCCTTAGGTGGATCAATTACCAACTCACACACGGCCATTTGCATGAACAAGGCTTGGAGTTTTTGTAATTTCCGAGGTTGGCTTCGTGTGAAAGGTCGTGTACTTGTTGGACAGCTTGTCCCACCCGTATAATCCTCTCCATCTTGAGAGGAATTTGACCTCAAATTCAGCACTTGGTCATCTTCAACCGCATCCACGAGAGAGAGATCACAAACGTTGAAAGTGTTGTGCACTTGATATTCCGGTGGAAGGTCAATCTTGTAGGCGTTGTCATTGATTTTCTCAAATACTTGGAATGGACCATCACCCCTAGGCATCAATTTGGACTTTCTTTGAGATGGAAACCGATCCTTCCGAAGATGCACCCACACCCAATCTCCCGGTTCAAGAATGAATTTCTTTCTCCCCTTGTTGGCCCTCCTTGCCATTTCTTGGTTTTTCTTCTCAAGTTGAAGCCGCACCTTCTCATGTAACTTCTTCATAGAATCTGCCCGCTTGCTTCCATCTAAGCTAATCATGAGATCACTTGGCAAAGGCGTTAAATCCAAAGGGGTAAGGGGGTTGAGGCCGTATACACATACACTCAAAGGGAGTCATGCCCGTACTTGAGTGTATGACACGGTTATAGGCAAATTCAATCAATGGTAAGTGCTCTTCCCAAGAAGTCATTTTTCCCTTAACCATGGAACGTAGCATAGAACCCAAAGTCCTATTTACTACTTCTGTTTGGCCATCGGTTTATGGGTGGCAGGACGTTGAGAACAACAACTTGGTGCCAAGCCTACCCCACATGGACTTCCAAAAGTGGCTTAGGAACTTAGAGTCCCTATCACTCACAATGGTCCTCGGAACGCCATGCAATTTAACAACATTATCAACAAATAAAGAGGCCACGCTAGGGGCGTCATCACATTTAGAGCAAGGAATAAAGTGCGCCATTTTAAAAAATCGGTCGACTACAACAAAAATACTATCCCGACCTCGTCGAGTCCTTGGCAGCACCAACACAAAATCCATAGATATATCAATCCAAGGATGTAGAGGGGTGGGCAGCGGGGTGTACAACCCGTGAGGTAGGAATCGAGATTTGGCTCTCTTGCATTCTACACATTGGCCGCAAATCCTAGCCACATCCTTGTGCATTCTAGGCCAATAGAATTGCTCCTCCAATATTCCGAAGGTCTTTTCGACCCCAAAATGACCCATTAGACCGCCATCATGTGCTTTCCTCACAAACAATTCTCTCCAAGAGCTAGAGGGTACACACAATCGTCTACCTTTAAATAAGTAACCATCAAACTTGGCATAGGGATTTGAACCCCTAGCTGAATCCCACTTGTCCCTACCCAATTCTTCGTATTTCCTAAAGATAGGAGCAAAGTGAGGGTCCTTGGGATACAACTCTCTTAAACTCTCAAAACCCATCAATTTTGATGACAAAATGGACACAAGAGCATGTTTTCTAGACAAAGCATTGGCTACTACATTGTCCTTACCCTTTTTGTATTGGATAACATAAGGAAAGGTCACAAGAAACTCAATCCATTTGGCATGCCGTTTGTTAAGCTTGTCTTGTGATACAATATCAAGTCTACCACACACAAGTAGTCAACAACCAGCCACGAAATCAACAAACCAACACAAGATCAACAAGTTTCAACAAGTGCTAGTGAATCGAAAGAGCCCCACACGGCTTCACTAGACTTCAAGATTACAAAAACAACATTAACATGATCACAAAAAGATAGTAACTTGACATAAAAGATTCAAGAGTCTAAGAACCCTAACAACAAGAGAGAACCCTAACACTATTGAATATTAACACCAAGTTCTTACTTGGACCAAGAGGAACTCTATGACCTCAAGATCCTTGTTTCTAGCCAAGATACAACACAAGTATCCCTCTTCTTGTGGGCTAGTTTAGAGAGAGAGAACCCAAAATATCATAAGTGCTATGTTCAAAAATCTGATGGGAGGACTACTCAAATAACCCTAATATGTTCTATTTATATTACAAGGCAAAATGAGGCAAAATGAGGCAAAATGACCAGCTTGTCCTTGTCTAGGGGGCCGGCCTTGGAGTGTAAGTTTATTACACTTCAAGGTCCCTCTTCACTATGTGGGAATACACTGGGTATGTTGTTGTTGTAGATCCTTTGGTGGTTCAATCACCAACTCACACATGACCATTTGCATGAACGATGCTTGGAGTTTTTGTAATTTCCGAGCTTGGCTTCGTGTGAAAGGTCGTGTACTTGTTGGACAGCTTGTCCCACCCGTATAATCCTCTCCATCTTGAGAGGAATTTGACCTCAAATTCAGCATTTGGTCATCTTCAACCGCATCCACGAGAGAGAGATCACAAACGTTGAAAGTGTTGTGCACTTGATATTTCGGTGGAAGGTCAATCTTGTAGGCGTTGTCATTGATTCTCTCAAGTACTTGGAATGGACCATCACCCCTAGGCATCAATTTGGACTTTCTTTGAGATGGAAACCGATCCTTCCGAAGATGCACCCATACCCAATCTCTCGGTTCAAGAATGAATTTCTTTCTCCCCTTGTTGTCCCTCCTTGCCATTTCTTGATTTTTATTCTCAAGTTGAAAGCCGCACCTTCTCATGTAACTTCTTCATAGAATCTGCCCACTTGCTTCCATCTAAGCTAATCATGAGATCACTTGGCAAAGGCGTTAAATCCAAAGGGGTAAGGGGGTTGAGGCCGTATACACACTCAAAGGGAGTCATGCCCGTACTTGAGTGTATGACACGATTATAGGCAAATTCAATCAATGGTAAGTGGTCTTCCCAAGAAGTCATTTTTCCCTTAACCATGGAACGTAACATAGCACCCAAAGTCCTATTTACTACTTCCGTTTGGCCATCGGTTTGTGGGTGGCAGGACGTAGAGAACAACAACTTGGTACCAAGCCTACCCCACATGGACTTCCAAAAGTGGCTTAGGAACTTAGAGTCCCTATCACTCACAATGGTCCTCGGAACACCATGCAATTTAACAACATTATCAACAAATAAAGAGGCCACGCTAGGGGCGTCATCACATTTAGAGCAAGGAATAAAGTGCGTCATTTTAGAAAATCGATCAACTACAACAAAAATACTATCCCGGCCTCGTCGAGTCCTTGGCGGCCCCAACACAAAATCCATAGATATATCAAGCCATGGATGTAGAGGGGTAGGCAGCGGGGTGTACAACCCGTGAGGTAGGAGCCGAGATTTGGCTCTTTTGCACTCTACACATTGGCCGCAAATCTTAGCCACATCCTTGCGCATTTTGGGCCAATAGAATTGCTCCTCCAATATTCTGAAGGTCTTTTTGAACCCAAAATGACCCATTAGACCGCCATCATGTGCTTCCCTCACAAACAACTCTCTCCAAGAGCTAGAGGGTACACACAATTGTCTACCTTTGAATAAGTAACCATCAAACTTGGCATAGGGATTTGAACCCCTAGCCATATCCCACTTGTCCCTACCCAATTCTTCGCATTCCCTAAAGATAGGAGCAAAGTGAGGGTCCTTAGGATACAACCCTCTTAAGCTCTCAAAATCCATCAATTTTGATGACAAAGTGGACACAAGAGCATGTTTTCTAGATAAAGCATCGGGTACCACATTGTCCTTACCCTTTTTGTATTGGATAACATAAGAGAAGGTCTCAAGAAACTCAATCCATTTGGCATGCCGTTTGTTAAGCTTGTCTTGAGCCTGAAGATGCTTTAAGGATTCATGGTCCATTCGGATCATGAACTCCTTAGGCCATAAGTAGTGTTGCCAAGTGGTCAATGCTCTAATCAAGGCATACAACTCTAAATCATACGTGGAGTAGTTTAAAGTTGCTCCTTTGAGCTTTTCACTAATGTAAGCAATGGGTTTTAAATCTTGCATCAAAACAGCCCCTATGCCTACTTTACTAGCATCTCACTCGACTTCAAACGTCTTATCAAAGTCGGGCAATTGTAATAAAGGCGAGGAGATGAGCATAGATTTCAAGGCTTCAAAAGCCTTAGCTTGCTCGTCACCCCACTTGAAGGGTTTTTCTTTCCGAATGACCTCGGTCAAGGGGGCGGCTATGGTGCTAAATCCTTTGAAAAACCTTCTATAAAAACTTACCAACCCGTGGAAGCTTCTTACTTCTCCAACGGTTTGTGGGGTTGGCCAATTTTTGATAGCGTCTATCTTGGATTCATCCACTTCGACCCCTCTTGAACTAACAACAAAACCCAAGAAAACAACTTCATTAACACCAAAGGAGCACTTTTCCAGATTTGCATACAATTTTTCCTTTCTAAGGACATCAAGCACACATTGTAAATGTATCACATGCTCTTCTAAGGACTTGCTATACACCAATACATCATCAAAGTAGACAACAACAAACTTTCCAATAAATGGCCTTATCACATGATTCATTAGCCTCATAAAAGTACTTGGAGCGTTTGTTAGGCCGAATGGCATAACCATCCATTCATAGAGACCAAACTTGGTCTTGAATGCGGTTTTCCATTTGATACAATATCAAGTCTAACACACACAAGTAGTCAACAACCAGCCAAGAAATCAACAAAACCAACACAAGATCAACAAGTTTCAACAAGTGCTAGTGAATCGAAAGAGCCCCACACGGCTTCACTAGACTTCAAGATTACAAAAACAACATTAACAAGATCACAAAAAAGATAGTAACTTGACATAAAAGATTCAAGAGTCTAAGAACCCTAACAACAAGAGAGGACCCTAAGACTATTGAATATTAACACCAAGTTCTTACTTGGACCAAGAGGAACTCTATGACCTCAAGATCCTTGTTTCTAGCTAAGATACCACACAAGTATCCCCCTTATTGTGGGCTGGTTTAGAGAGAGAGAACCCAAAATAACACAAGTGTTATGTTCAAAAATCTGATGGGAGAACTACTCAAATAACCCTAATATGTTCTATTTATATTACAAGGCAAAATGAGGCAAAATGACCAGCTTGTCCTTGTCTAGGGGGCCGGCCTTGGAGTGTAAGTTTATTACACTTCAAGGTCCCTCTTCACACTTAAAAACATTTAGATCCTTAGGTGGTTCAATCACCAACTCACACATGGCCATTTGCATGAACAAGGCTTGGAGTTTTTGTAATTCCCGAGCTTGGCTTCGTGTGAAAGGTCGTGTACTTGTTGGACAGCTTGTCCCACCCGTATAATCCTCTCCATCTTGAGAGGAATTTGACCTCAAATTCAGCATTTGGTGATCTTCAACCGCATCCACGAGAGAGAGATCACAAACGTTGAAAGTATTGTGCACTTGATATTCCGGTGGAAGGTCAATCTTGTAGCCGTTGTCATTGATTCTCTCAAGTACTTGGAATGGACCATCACCCCTAGGCATCAATTTGGACTTTCTTTGAGATGGAAACCGATCCTTCCGAAGATGCACCCACACCCAATCTCTCGGTTCAAGAATGAATTTCTTCCTCCCCATGTTGGCCTTCCTTGCCATTTCTTGGTTTTTATTCTCAAGTTGAAAGCCGCACCTTCTCATGTAACTTCTTCATAGAATCTGCCCGCTTGCTTCCATCTAAGCTAATCATGAGATCACTTGGCAAAGGCGTTAAATCCAAAGGGGTAAGGGGGTTGAGGTCATATACACACTCAAAGGGAGTCATGCTCGTACTTGAGTGTATGACACGATTATAGGCAAATTCAATCAATGGTAAGTGGTCTTCCCAAGAAGTCATTTTTCCCTTAACCATGGAACGTAACATAGCACCCAAAGTCCTATTTACTACTTCCGTTTGGCCATCGGTTTGCATTCTTATTTGGTGATAGCCACTTCTTAAATCAATCTTGGAAAACAAACATGAACCATTCAATTCATCTAGAATGTCATCTAATCGAGGAATAGGGTGGCGATACTTTACCGTAATCTTGTTGATGGCTCGGCAGTCCACACACATGCGCCATGTTCCATCCTTTTTGGGCACTAGCAGCACCGAAACCGCACACGTACTCATGCTCTCCTTGATATACCCTTTGTTAAGGAGCTCTTCAACTTGATGTTGCAATTCTTTAGTGTTCGTAGGGTTGCTCCTATAAGCCGGCTTGTTTGGCAATTGTGATCCCGGCACAAAGCCAATTTGGTGCTCAATTCCCCGAAGTGGGGGCAATCCTTGCGGAAGTTTTTTAGGAAATACATCTTCATAATCCTGCAACACACAAGAAATCAAAGGAGAAATGGAAGAATTAGTGGGGTTAGTATTAAAACAATGAGCAAAAGTAACATAGGCATGTCCTCATCATGATCCACGAAGAGTTCCTTCTTCCTAACCAACATCACCATGTTTTTTGCCCCTTTGGATGTTGAGGCAGCCTCGGATGCCCCTACTGCCCCACCTACGGAATTCCCTCTTTTTCCTTCCTTTTCGGATTCCTTTCCCTTTTCCTTCAATTCTCTCATCATTTGATGCCACTCATTTACTTGGGAAGGCGAAAGAGGATGAAGTATAACCTTTCAGCCATCCTTCTCAAGTGTATATCGATTGGACCTCCCATCGTGTTTGGTAGACCTATCATATTGCCAAGGTCTACCTAGCAACAAGTGACATGCTTGCATTGGTATCACGTCACAAAGCACTTCATCGTGGTAGTTCCCCACCTTAAACCGTATCACACATTACCTTGTGACCTTTAATTCACCACATTCATTCAACCATTGTAACTTGTAAGGACTAGTGTGCGGTGTAGTTGGTAACTTCAAGAAATTTACCATAGCATTACTAACAGCATTTGTACAACTACCACTATCGATCACCAAGGTGCACACACTCCCCTTTACAATACATTTAGTATGGAATAGATTTTCCCTTTGGCTTGGGTCATCGATTGCCTTACTAATCATGACGCGCCTAACCACAAAGTTTGGAACCACACATTCCCCTTCTTGCGGATAAATATCTTCACCATCATCATCATATGGTCCATTATAGGTTTTCTCTCCATCTTGAGGCTCGGCCTCATCCTCTCCCTTTTCAGGGTCCACCTCCTCACCAAGGTAATACAATCTCCCTTCCCGTAGGATCACATTGTGTCGGTTTGGACATTCATTGGCCTTATGCCCCCAACCTTGGCACTTGAAACATTGGAATCCCTTTGGGTTAGGATACTTGTGAGCTTCCGGTTTTGGAGGAATTTTGTGGACTGTTTTGGGCTCGGGCAGCCTTGTAGTGGCGGGTTGGTCCTTGTTTTTGGGCCAGCCCGAGGTGGCTTGTCCCCTTGCCTTGAAAAACGAACTCTCTTTAAGTTCCCTTTCAATCTCAAGAGCCGCTTGAAAAATACCGTCAACGGTATCAAACTTGTGAAGTGTTAAATGAGTGGAGATCTCTTTGTTCAACCCACACTTGAACCGGATAATGTCATGAATGATTTGCTCCCCACGATGATCAAGTTTCAACATGAGTTGTTGAAACTCATCAAAATACGTCATCACACTCTTGTTACCTTGACGAAAGTTGTACAATCTAGAAAGCAACTCATGGCGATATCTCTCGGGAAGGTACCGTTGTCTCATCAAGTACCTTAACCGAAACCAAGGTGGTGGCTGTCCATCAACTACTTCATTACCAAACCGCTTGACGTACTCCCAACAAGTGTTAGCATAACCCTCAAAATAAGCTATAGCATAACAATCTTTCTTTTCTTTCGAGATATCATTAACTTGAAATACTTTGTCACAAGCCGATCCCAAGCTAAGTAGGCCTCGGGGTCACTTTCACCCTTAAAGATGGGTAGGCTCAACTTGATGGTGTTGATGCCTACATCTCTCTCTTGGTGTCGATTTCCCCTTTCTCTATACCCTCGATATCTCCTTGGATCTCCACGACCCCCTCTCATCTCCTCCTCCCTCATGTAAACATCATCAATGGCTCCATATCCTTCATATTCCTCTCTACCATATTCCTCAAAGTGGGCTGGACTGTTTTGGGCATTTTGGACTTGATTTGGAGGAATTGGATTTTGTAGAGGTAGTGGTCTTTGGTTTAATGGAGCTTGAAATGGAGGATTCGGATTTTGCGGAGGTACTTGACGTCCAAATCCCTCTTGTGGGACTTGAGGAGTTTGGAATTGTATTGGTCTAGTGGGGTCACAGTTTGGAGGGAAAGGAGTGGCTTGCGACATTTAGTGGAGCTTGAGATGTATTTAGCATTTGGTGCAAGGTTTCGGGAGTGATGGTTGCGGAGGAAGTTCTATCATGCCCATTGGTAGAAACATGTAGAGGAGTAGAAGGGTGCGAATTCCTTTGACTCTCCACTTGTTCTAATCTCCCACTACTAGTCGACACTTCTCTTTTTATTGCTGCCAAATCCCCTTTCACAGCCCCAAATTCCGTATTCAACCTTTCATGTGTTTGGGTAACGACCTCAAGAGTGACCCTCATGGAGTCAAGAGCATTAGTATCCATATTTTGGGACGTGTTCCCTTCCATTGCCAAGGTATTACACTCTTTGGATCACCTCACAATTGAGTTCCACAAGTGTTGTAGATTGTAGTAACCCGTGAATCCTTTAAGGTATGAGTAAGCTCTTATCCGGAGTGGATATTTGTTTGAAGACTCAAAGAATTCTCGTCGTACTAGAAGCAAGAAGTAACAACGTATTCAAAAGATAAAAAAAGCACCCAAGTAATCGTTGACACGAACAACGGATTCAAAGGACTAATTGACAACCTAGTAGGAATGTACTAGTTTGTTAATTAGTTCTAGAACCAAGTAAGGAAACCAAGAATCAACCACTAGAAACTAGAAAAAGAGTATCCATATTTGAGCTTATTAGTGACGTGGCAGCTTGTAATTGGCTTTGGTCCCACACATTTTTTTTTGTGTGTGTGTGTCACAAATCTGAAATTTCAATATTCACACAACTTGTCATGGATAACAATGGGTTTTGGAGGGAAAGTAAAGTCTTGTACTCTTTTTTCAACTTTTCAAACTCAAAAAGATAAGATTTGACTATATTAATCCCACAAAACAAGGTTCCGGGATTTAAGGAAAAGTGGTTGTCAAGTCTAGGAAGTGATGTGTGCAAGTCTTCTCACCAACAACTTTATTACTTTTGTCTTACAACCTTTTGGATCTATTTTACACTTTTGTTGTCTTAAGTTGTAAGAATAGATGAAGAACAAGATGAACATCACAACAACCTTCAAGAACACAATATCAACTTCTTCAAGAAAATAACACAAAACCCACCAATGGTCATCAACAAGGTACAACCTACAGTCCAATTTCAAGTCACTACAACAATGGTCAATATTATAAGCTCAACTTTAGATCTAGACACTTTAGTGTTGGTGAGGAAGAAACCAACACTAGAAACACACTAAACAAGCAAAATAACACCTAGATCTAAACACACAAACACCAATCTCGGTTGAGACAACAAGACGAACAGATTTCTCTTCTCTTTTTTTTTTTTTAAAAAAAAAAAACCCGAGATAAGCCAAGATTGGTAGTGTAGGAACACAACCAGCCTTGCTCTTGATACCAAATGATACACTATCAAGTCCACAACACAAAGTTCCAACAACCAACAACAAGAAGAACAACTAACACAAGATCAACAAGTTGAACAACAAATGCTAGTGAATCGAAAGAGCCCCAAACGGCTTCACTAGACTTCAAGAATACAAACACAATATTAACAAGATCACAAGAAGATAGTAACTTGACATAAAAGATTCAAGAGTCTAAGAACCCTAACAACAAGAGAGGACCCTAAGACTATTGATTATTAACACCAAGTTCTTATTTGGACCAAGAGGAACCCTATGACCTCAAGATCCTTGTTTCTAGCCAAGATACAACACAAGTATCCCTCTCTTGTGAGCTGAAATAGAGAGAGATCCAAAATATTACAAGTGTTATGTTCAAAATGATAATGGGAGAACTACCCCAAGTAACCCTAATATTGTCTATTTATATTACAAGGCAAAAAATGACCAGTTTGCCCCTTGCCATGGGCGGCCTTGGAGTGTAAGTTTATTTCACTTCAAGGTCCCTCTTCACACTTAAAAACATTTAAATCCTTAGATGGATCAGTCACCAACTCACACACGGCCATTTGTATGAACAAGGTTTGGAGTTTTTGTAATTCCCGAGCTTGGCTTCGTGTGAATGTGATACGGGTGGGACAAGCTCCACAAGTACACGACCTTTCACACGAATCCAAGCTCGGGAATTACAAAAACTCCAAGCCTTGTTCATACAAATGGCCGTGTGTGAGTTGGTGATTGAGCCTCCTAAGGATCTAAATGTTTTTAAGTGTGAAGAGGGACCTTGAAGTGTAATAAACTTACATTCCAAGGGAGGCACCCTAGACAAGGACAAGCTAGTCATTTTGCTTCATTTTGCCTTGTAATATAAATAGAACATATTAGGGTTATTTGGGTAGTTCTCTCATTATAATTTGGAAGACAAAAACTCTTGTAATATCAAAGACTTATCTCTCCTCCATTATGGAAGATCCAAAATAGCAACTCACAAGTGGAGTACACTTGTGTTGTATCTTGGCTAGAAACAAGGCTCTTGAGGTCATTGAGTTCCTCTTGGTCTAAGTAAGAACTTGGTGTTCATATTCATTAGTCTTAGGGTCTTTTCTTGATTTTAGGGTTCTTAGTCTCTTGAATATTATATGTCAAGTTAACTATCTTTTATTATCTTGTTGTTGTTGTGTTTGTGATCTTGAAGTCTAGTGAAGCCGTGTGGGACTCTTTCGATTTACTAGCATTGTTGTTCAACTTGTTAATCTTGTGTTTGTTGGGTCTTCTTGTTGTTGTTATTGGAATCTTAGTATTGTGAACTTGATCTTGTATCATTTCGTATCAAAGCAAGACCGGTTGTGTTCCAACACTACCCATCTTGGGCTTCCTCTCGGTCAAAAAAAAAAAGAAAAGAGAAAATCTGTCCATTGTTGTCTTGGCCAAGAATGTTGTTGTGTGTATAGATCTAGGTGTTATTTTACTTGTTTAGTGTGTTTCTAGTGTTGGTTTCTTTCTCACCAACACTAAAGTGTCTAGATCTAAGAGATTGAGCTTAAAATATTGACCATTGTTGTGGTGACTTGAAAAGTGGACCGTAGGTTGTATGTTGTTGATGACAATTGGTGGTTTTGTGTTATGTGCTTGAAGAAGTTGATGTTGTGTTCTTGAAGGGTGTTGGGATTGTTGAAGTTTTCATCTTATAAACTTGTTCATCTTGTTGAAAGTTGAGTTCATGTTGTAAGACAAAAGTCCTAAAGTTGTTGGTGAAAAGACTTGCACCCATCACTTCCTAGTCTTGACAACCACTCTTCCTTAATTCAAGGGACCTCGTTTGGTGGGAATAGTATAGTCAAACCTCACCTTTTTGAGTTTGAAAGGTTGAAGAGAATACAAGACTTTTACTTTCCCTCCAAAACACATTGTCATCCATAACAAATTGTGTGAGTATTGAAAATTTCAGATTTGAGACAAAAAAAAAAAAGAAGAAATGTGTGGGACCAAGACCGACCACTTACATGCTATCACGTCACTTGTTGCTAATTGCTAATTGTTGGTTTCCTTACTTGGTTCTTCTAATTGCTAATTGTTGATTCTTGGTTTCCTTACTTGGTTCTAGAACTAATTAACAAACTAGTACATTCCTACTAGGTTGTCAATTAGTCCTTTGAATCCGTTTGTTCGTGTCAACGATTACTTGAGTGCCTTTTTATCTTTTGAATACGTTGCTGTTTTTGGTTCTAGTACGACAAGAATTCTTTGAGTCTTCAAACAAGAATCCACTCCGGATAAGAGCTTACTCATACCTTAAAGGATTCACGGTTACTAGCCAATCTACAACACTTGTGGAACTCAAGCGTGAGGTGATCCAAAGAGTATAATAACTTGATAATGGAAGGGAACACGTCCCAAAACGTGGATACTAATGCACTTGAATCTATGAGGGTCACTCTTGAGGCCGTTACCCGAACACTTGAAAGGTTGAATACGGAATTTGGGGCCATGAGAGGGGATTTGGCAGCAATAAAGGGAGAAGTGTCGACTATTAGTGGGAGATTAGAACAAGTGGAGAGTCAAAGGAGCTCTCGTCCTTCTACTCCTCTACATGTTTATACCAATGGGCATGATAGAACTTCCTCCTCAACCATCACCCCCGAAACAGTGCACCAAATGCTAAATGCACCTCAAGCTCCACTAAATGCGCCAAGCCAAACCACTCTTTTCCCTCCAAACCGTGACCCCACTAGACCAATACATTTCCAAACTCCTCAAGTTCCACAAGAGGGATTTGGACGTCAAGTACCTCCACTAAATCCGAACCCTCCATTCCAAGCTTCATTAAATCGAAGGCCACAAAATCCAATTCCTCCAAATCAAGTCCAAAATGCCCAAAACCGACCAGCCCTCTTTGAGGGATATGGTGAGAGGAGTATGAAGGATATGGAGCCTTTGATGATGCTTACATGAGGGAGGAGGAGATAAGAAAGGGTCGTGGAGATCCAAGGAGATACCGAGGGTATGGAGAAAGGGCAAACCGACACCAAGAGAGAGATGTAGGCATCAACACCATCAAGTTGAACCTATCCATATTTAAGGGTGAAAGTGACCCCGAGGCCTACTTAGCTTGGGAATCGGATTGTGACAAAGTTTTCCAAGTTAATGATATCTCGGAAGAAAAAAAGGGTTGCTATGCTATAGCTCATTTCGAGGGTTATGCGAACACTTGGTGGGAGTATGTCAAGCGGTTTGGTAATGAACTAATTGATGGGCAGCCACCACCTTGGTATCGGTTGAGGTACTTGCTGAGGCAACGATACCTTCCCGAGAGATATCTCCATGAGTTGCTTGCTAGATTGTACGACTTGCGTCAAGGTAACAAGAGTGTGATGGCATATTTTGATGAGTTTCAACAACTCATGTTGAAACTTGATCATCGTGGGGAACAAATCAGTCACGACATCATCCGGTTCAAGTGTGGGTTGAACAAACAGATCTCCACTCATTTAACACTTCACAAGTTTGATACCGTTGACGGTATTTTCCAACTGGCTCTTGAGATTGAAAGGGAACTTAAAGAGAGATCATCTTTCAAGGCAAGGGGACAAGCCCCATCGGGCTGGCCCAAAAACAAGGACCAACCCGCTACTACAAGGCTGCCCAAGCCCAAAACAATCCATAAAATTCCTCCAAAACCGGAGGCTCACAAGTATTCTAACCCAAAGGGATTCCAAAGTTTCAAGTGCCAAGGTTGGGGGCATAAGGCCAATGAATGTCCAAACCGACGCAATGTGATCCTACGGGAAGGGAGATTGTATTACCTTGGTGAGGAGGGTGACCCTGAAAAGGGAGAAGATGAGGTCGAGCCTCAAGATGGAGAGGAAACCGATGATGGACCACAAGATGATGATGGTGAAGATGTTTATCCGCAAGAAGGGAAGTGTGTGGTTCCAAACTTTGTGGTTAGGCGCGTCATGATTAGTAAGGCAATAGATGACCCAAGCCAAAGGGAAAATCTATTCCATACTAAATGTCTTGTAAAGGGAAGTGTGTGTACCTTGGTGATCGATAGTGGTAGTTGTACAAATGTTGTAAGTAATGCTATGGTAAATTTCTTGAAGTTACCAACTACCCCGCACACTAGTCCTTACAAGTTACAATGGTTGAATGATTGTGGTGAATTAAGGGTCGCAAGGCAATGTGTGATACGGTTTAAGGTGGGAAACTACCACGATGAAGTGCTTTGTGACGTGATACCAATGCAAGCATGTCACTTGTTGCTAGGTAGACCTTGGCAATATGATAGGTCTACCAAACACGATGGGAGGTCCAATCGATATACACTTGAGAAGGATGGCCGAAAGGTTACACTTCATCCTCTTTTGCCTTCCCAAGTAAATGAGTGGCATCAAAGGATGAGAGAATTGAAGGAAAAGGGAAAGGAATCCGAAAAGAGAGAAAAGGGAGGGAATTCTGTAGGTGGCGTAGTGGGGGCATCCAAGGCTGCCTCAACGGCAAAAGGGACGGAAAACATGGTGATGTTGGTTAGGAAGAAGGAACTCTTCGTGGATCATGATGAGGACACGCCTATGTTACTTTTGGCTCATTGTTTTAATACTAACCCCACTAATTCTTCCATTTCCCCATTGATTTCTTGTGTGTTGCAGGATTATGAAGATATATTTCCTAAAGAACTTCCGCAAGGATTGCCCCCACTTCGAGGAATTGAGCACCAAATTGACTTTGTGCCGGGATCATAATTGCCAAACAAGCCATCTTATAGGAGAAACCCTACGGACACCAAGGAATTGCAACGTCAAGCTGAGGAGCTCCTCAACAATGGGTATGTCAAGGAGAGAATGAGTCCGTGCGCGGTTTCGGTGCTATTAGTGCCCAAAAAGGACAGAACATGGCGCATGTGTGTGGACTGCCGAGCCATCAACAAAACTATGGTAAAATATCGCCACCCTATTCCTCGGTTAGATGACATGCTAGATAAATTGAATGGTTCATGTTTGTTTTCCAAGATTGATTTAAGAAGTGGCTATCACCAAATAAAAATGCAACCCGGTGATGAATGGAAAACCGCCTTCAAGACCAAGTTTGGTCTCTATGAATGGATGGTTATGCCCTTCGGCCTAACAAACGCTCCAAGTACTTTTATGAGGCTAATGAATCATGAGATGAGGCCATTTATTGGAAAGTTTGTTGTTGGCTACTTTGATGATGTCTTGGTGTATAGCAAGTCTTTAGAAGAGCATGTGATGCATTTACAATATGTGCTTGATGTCCTTAGAAAGGAAAAATTGTATGCAAATCTGGAAAAGTGCTCCTTTGGTGTTAATGAAGTTGTTTTCTTGGGTTTTGTTGTTAGTTCAAGAGGGGTCGAAGTGGATGAATCCAAGATAAATGCTATCAAAAATTGGCCAACCCCATAAACCGTTGGAGAAGTAAGAAGCTTCCACGGGTTGGCTAGTTTTTATAGAAGGTTTGTCAAAGGATTTAGCACCATAGCCGCCCCCTTGACCGAGGTCATTCGGAAAGAACAACCCTTCAAGTGGGGTGACGAGCAAGCTAAGGCCTTTTAAGCCTTGAAAGCTATGCTCATCTCCGCCCCCTTGTTTCAATTTCCCAACTTTGATAAGACCTTCAAAGTCGAGTGCGATGCTAGTAAAGTAGGCATAGGGGCTGTTTTGATGCAAGACTTGAAACCCATTGCTTACTTTAGCGAAAAGCACAAAGGAGCAACTCTAAACTACTCCACGTATGATTTAGAGTTGTATGCCTTGATTAGAGCCTTGGCCACTTGGGAACACTACTTATGGCCCAAGGAGTTCGTGATCCAAACGGACCATGTATCCTTAAAGCATCTTCGGGCCCAAGACAAGCTTAACAAACGGCATGCCAAATGGATTGAGTTTCTTGAGACCTTTCCTGATGTAATCCAATACAAAAAGGGTAAGGACAATGTAGTACCCGATGCTTTGTCTAGAAAACATGCTCTTGTGTCCACTTTGTCAACAAAATTGATGGGTTTTGAGAGTTTAAGAGAGTTGTATCCCAAGGACCCTCACTTTGCTCCTATCTTTAGGGAATACGAAGGCTTGGGTAGGGACAAGTGGGATTCGGCTAGGGGTTCAAATCCCTATGCCAAGTTTAATGGTTACTTATTTAAAGGTAGATGATTGTGTGTGCCCTCTAGCTCTTAGAGAGAGTTGTTTGTGAGGGAAGCACACGATGGCGGTCTAATGGGTCATTTTGGTGTCGAAAAGACCTTCAGAATATTGGTGGAGCAATTCTATTGGCCCAAAATGCGCAAGGATAGGATTTGCGGCCAATGTGTAGAATGCAAGAGAGCCAAATCTCGGCTCCTACCTCACGGGGTGTACACTCCTCTATGTCCTTGGCTTGATATATCTATGGATTTTGTGTTGGGGATGCCAAGGACTCGACGAGGTCGGGATAGTATTTTTGTTGTCGTCGATCGATTTTCTAAAATGGTGCACTTTATTCCTTGCTCTAAATGTGATGACGCCCCTAACGTTGCCTCTTTGTTTGTTGATAATGTTGTTAAATTGCATGGTGTTCCGAGGACCATTGTGAGTGATAGGGATTCTATGTTCCTAAGTCACTTTTGGAAGTCCATGTGGGGTAGGCTTGGTACCAAGTTATTGTTCTCTACGTCCTGCCACCCACAAATCGATGGCCAAACGGAGGTAGTAAATAGAACTTTGGGTGCTATGCTACGTTCCATGGTCAAGGGAAAAATGACTTCTTGGGAAGAGCACTTACCATTGATTGAATTTGCCTATAACCGTGTCATACACTCAAGTACGGGAATGACTCCCTCTGAGTGTGATACAATAAAGAGGACTCGGAAGCTACAAAGAACAAAGGAAACAAAGAAACAAGATAAACAAAGATAAAAGGGATAGAAAGGTAGACACAAAAGTGGAATCAAAGGCAACCAATTCTATAAAAAGAAGAGACCTCCTTCAAATATCCAAATAAGCACCTAAACCTATGAGAAAGACCTCAAGGGAATTAGATTCCCAAGCAACCCTCCTTTCTAAACTTGAAACAATCAAAAGCTTCAACAAGCTCTCAAACTCTCAAAAGAGTATTTAATATTCCATATTCATCAAGATCATCTACTCTAAAATGAGCTATGCTCCACTATTTATAGACTCACTAATAATTACAAAAATACCCTTAATGAAATAAGGGTCTTCTTTAGCATGAGGCTTGGATATCAAGAATAGTCACTTTACGTCTATAGCCTCTTTCTTCCCTTTTTGCCTTTCTTTCTTGTACTTCCACTTTAGCATATTCTCGAGCTTTAACTCTTTATTCCATGATAATGATGAGGATCGGCTTGCACCAGAGTGTGTATACGGCCTCAACCCCCTTACCCCTTTGGATTTAACGCCTTTGCCAAGTGATCTCATGATTAGCTTAGATGGAAGAAAGCGGGCAGATGCTATGAAGAAGATACATGAGAAGGTGCGGCTTCAACTTGAGAAGAAAAACCAAGGCATGGCAAGGAGGGCCAACAAGGGAAGAAAGAAATTCATCCTTGAACCGGGAGATTGGGTGTGGGTGCATCTTCGGAAGGATCAGTTTCCCTCTCAAAGAAAGTCCAAATTGATGCCTAGGTGTGATGGTCCTTTCCAAGTACTTGAGAGAGTCAATGACAATGCCTACAAGATTGACCTTCCACCGGAATATCAAGTGCACAACACTTTCAACGTTTGTGATCTCTCTCTCGTGGGTGCGGTTGACGATAACCAAATGCTGAATTTGAGGTCAAATTCCTCTTAAGATGGAGAGGATGATATGGGTGGGACAAGCTCCACAAGTACACGACCTTTCACATGAAGCCAAGCTCGGGAATTACAAAAACTCCAAGCCTTGTTCATACAAATGGCCGTGTGTGAGTTGGTGATTGAGCCTCCTAAGGATCTAAATGTTTTTAAGTGTGAAGAGGGACCTTGAAGTGTAATAAACTTACACTCCAAGGGCGGCACCCTAGACAAGGACAAGCTAGTCATTTTGCTTCATTTTGCCTTGTAATATAAATAGAACATATTAGGGTTATTTGGGTAGTTCTCTCATTATAATTTGGAAGACAAAAACTCTTGTAATATTAAGGACTTCTCTCTCCTCCATTTGGGAAGCTCCAAAACAGCAACTCACAAGTGGAGTACACTTGTGTTGTATCTTGGCTAGAAACAAGGATCTTGAGGTCATTGAGTTCCTCTTGGTCTAAGTAAGAACTTGGTGTTCATATTCATTAGTCTTAGGGTCCTTTCTTAATGTTAGGGTTCTTAGTCTCTTGAATATTATATGTCAAGTTAACTATCTTTTATTATCTTGTTGTTGTTGTGTTTATGATCTTGAAGTCTAGTGAAGCCGTGTGGGGCTCTTTCGATTCACTAGCATTGTTGTTCAACTTGTTAATCTTGTGTTTGTTGTATCTTCTTGTTGTTGTTGTTGGAATATTCGTATTGTGAACTTGATCTTGTATCAGAATGGTCGTGGACTTGTGGGACAGCTTGGCCCACCGGTATCAAAGGCGGGGGCCTGTATCGACCTAGTCCATGTTTGTCGATCTTATAGAGGCTTTGTAGACTAGTGGTGCAAGCCGAGCCTCATCAATATCATGGAATGAAGAGCTGAAGCTCGAGAATATGCTAAAGTGAAAGTACAAGAAAGAAAGGCAAAAAAGGAAGAAAGAGGCTATAGACGTAAAGTGACTATTCTTGACATTCAAGCCTCATGCTAAAGAAGACCCTTATTTCATTAAGGGTGTTTTTGTAATTATTAGTGTAGGCTATAAGGGGGAATAACTCATTTTAGGGTAGATTATCTTGATGAATATTGAATATTAAATACTCTTTTGAGAGTTTGAGAGCTTTTTGAAGCTTTTGATTGTTTCAAGTTTAGAAAGGAGGGTTGCTTGGGAATCTAATTCCCTTGAGGTCTTTCTCATAGGTTTAGGTGCTTATTTGGATATTTGAAGAAGGTCTTTTCTTTTTATAGAATTGGTTGCCTTTGATTCCACTTTTGTGTCTACCAATCTATCCCTTTTATCTTTGTTTTTTCTTGTTTCTTTAAAGTCTTCCGCATCTTCTTTCTTGCATCATTTGAGAATCACGAAATTTGAACACTTACAAAAAATTTTAGGTCCAAAAAACTTTAGGACCCCCCCAAAAAAATGAAGTATCAAAAACCTGCATTTTCAGCTCTCTGAAATTGTTCAACACGCGTTGCTGACGTGGCAATTTTTTTTTTTTTTTTTTTTTTTTACAAATGGACCTACAAACACTTGACCAACTTTGACCACAAAATTTTTGGATCAAAGTGTACTTTTTGATACGGGTGGGCCAAGCTGTCCAACAAGTCCACGACCATTCACACGAAGCCAAGCTCGGGAATTACAAAAACTCCAAACCTTGTTCATGCAAATGGCCGTGTGTGAGTTGGTGACTGATCCATCTAAGGATTTAAATGTTTTTAAGTGTGAAGAGGGACCTTGAAGTGTAATAAACTTACACTCCAAGGCCGCCCATAGCAAGGGGCAAACTGGTCATTTTTGCCTTGTAATATAAATAGACAATATTAGGGTTACTTGGGGTAGTTCTTCCATTATCATTTTGAACATACCACTTGTAATATTTTGGACTCTCTCTCTCTCTATTTTAGCTCACAACAGAGGGATACTTGTGTTGTATCTTGGCTAGAAACAAGGATCTTGAGGTCATAGGGTTCCTCTTGGTCCAAGTAAGAACTTGGTGTTAATATTCAATAGTCTTAGGGTCCTCTCTTGTTGTTAGGGTTCTTAGACTCTTGAATCTTTTATGTCAAGTTACTATCTTCTTGTGATCTTGTTAATATTATGTTTGTAATCTTGAAGTCTAGTGAAGCCGTGTGGGGCTCTTTCGATTCACTAGTATTTGTTGTTCAACTTGTTGATCTTGTGTTAGTTGTTTTTCTTGTTGTTGGCTGTTGGAACTTTGTGTTGTGGACTTGATCGTGTATCATTTGGTATCAAGAGCAAGGCTGTTTGTGTTCCTATACTACCAATCTTGGGCTATCTCGGTTTTTAAAAAAAAAAAAAAAAAAAGAGAAGAGAAATCTGTCCGTCTTGTTGTCTCAACCGAGATTGGTGTTTGTGTGTTTATATCTAGGTGTTATTTTGCTTGTTTAGTGTGTTTCTAGTGTTGGTTTCTTTCTCACCAACACTAAATTGTCTAGATCTAAAGTTGAGCTTATAATATTGACCATTGTTGTGGTGACTTGAAATTGGACCGTAGGTTGTACCTTGTTGATGACCATTGGTGGCTTTTGTGTTATGTTCTTGAAGAAGTTGATGTTGTGTTCTTGAAGGTTGTTGTGGTGTTCATCTTGTTCTTCATCTATTCTTACAACTTAAGACAACAAAAGTATAAAATAGATCCAAGAGGTTGTAAGACAAAAGTTATAAAGTTGTTGGTTGGTGAGAAGACTTGCACACATCACTTCCTAGACTTGCCAACCACTTTTCCTTAAATCACGGAACCTTGTTTTGTGGGATTAGTATAGTCAAATCTTACCTTTTGAGTTTGAAAAGTTAAAAAAGGGTACAATACTTTACCTTCCCTCCAAAACCATTGTCATCCATTACAAGTTGTGTGAATCTTGAAATTTCAGATTTGTGACAAAAAAAAAAAAAGAATTTTTGTGTGGGCCCAAGACCAATTAAATGTTGCCACGTCACTAATAAGCTCAAATTTGGATACTCTTTTTCTAGTTTCTAATGGTTGATTCTTGGTTTCCTTACTTGGTTCTAGAACTAATTAACAAACTAGTACATTCCTACTAGGTTGTCAATTAGTCCTTTGAATCCGTTGTTCGTGTCAACGATTACTTGGGTGCTTTTTTTTATCTTTTGAATACGTTGTTACTTCTTGGTTCTAGTCCGACGATAATTCTTTGAGTCTTCAAACAAAAATCCACTCCGGATAAGAGCTTACTCATACCTTAAAGGATTCACGGGTTACTAGCCAATCTACAACACTTGTGGAACTTAATTGTGAGGTGATCCAAAGAGTGTAATACCTTGGCAATGGAAGGGACCACGTCCCAAAATATGGATACTAATGCTCTTGACTCCATGAGGGTCACTCTTGAGGCCTTTACCCGAACACTTGAAAGGTTGAATACGGAATTTTGGGCTGTGAGAGGGGATTTGGCAGCAATAAAAGGAGAAGTGTCGACTATTAGTGGGAGATTAGAACAAGTGGAGAGTCAAAGGAATTCTCACCCTTCTACTCTTCTACATGTTTCTACCAATGGGCATGATAGAACTTCCTCCGCAACCATCACTCCCGAAACCTTGCACCAAATGCTAAATACATCTCAAGCTCCACTAAATGCCGCAAGCCAAACCACTCCTTTCCCTCCAAACCATGACCCCACTAGACCAATACAATTCCAAACTCCTCAAGTCCCACAAGAGGGATTTGGACGTCAAGTACCTCCGCCAAATCCAAATCCTCCATTCCAAGTTCCATTAAACCAAAGACCACCACCTCCACAAAATCCAATTCCTCCAAATCAAGTCCAAAATGCCCAAAACCGTCCAGCCCACTTTGAGGAATATGAAGGATATGGAGCCTTTGATGATGCTTACATGAGGGAGATATCGAGGGTATGGAGAAATGGGAAACCGACACCAAGAGAGAGATGTAGGCATCAACACCATCAAGTTGAGCCTACCCATCTTTAAGGGTGAAAGTGACCCCGAGGCCTACTTAGCTTGGGAATCGGCTTGTGACAAAGTAGTCCAAGTTAATGATATCTCAGAAGAAAAGAAAGGTTGTTATACTATAGCTCATTTTGAGGGTTATGCTAACACTTGGTGGGAGTACGTCAAGCGGTATGGTAATGAAGTAGTTGATGGACATCCCCCACCTTGGTTTCGGTTGAGGTACTTGATGAGACAACGGTACCTTCCCGAGAGATATCGCCATGAGTTGCTTGCTAGATTGTACAACTTGCGTCAAGGTAACAAGAGTGTGATGGCGTATTTTGATGAGTTTCAACAACTCATGTTGAAACTTGATCATCGTGAGGAACAAATCAGTCATGACGTCATCCGGTTCAAGTGTGGGTTGAACAAAGAGATCTCCACTCATTTAACACTTCACAAGTTTGATACCGTTGAGGGTATTTTCCAGGCGGCTCTTGAGATTGAAAGGGAACTTAAAGATAGGTCGTTGTTCAAGGCAAGGGAACAAGCCACCTCGGGCTGGCCCAAAAACAAGGACCAACCCGCCATTACAAGGCTGCCCGAGCCCAAAATAGACCACAAAATTCCTCCAAAATCAGAAGTTCACAAGTATCCTAACCCAAAAGGATTCCAATGTTTCAAGTGCCAAGGTTGGGGACATAAAGCCAATGAATGTCCAAACCGATGCAACGTGATCCTACGGGAAGGGAGATTGTATTCCTCAAGATGGAGAGGAACCCGATAATGGACCACATGATGATGATGGTGATGATGGTGAAGATGTTTATCCGTAAGAAGGGGAGTGTGTGGTTCCAAACTTTGTAGTTAGGCGCGTCATGATTAGTAAGGCAATCGATGACCCAAGCCAAAGGAAAAATCTATTCCATACTAAATGTCTTGTAAAGGGGAGTGTGTGCACCTTGGTGATCGATAGTGGTAGTTGTACAAATGTTGTTAGTAATGCTATGGTAAACTTCTTGAAGTTACCAACTACACCGCACACTAGTCCTTACAAGCTACAATGGTTGAATGAATGTGGTGAATTAAAGGTCACAAGGTAATGTGTGATACGATTTAAGGTGGGAAACTACCACGATGAAGTGCTTTGTGACGTGATACCAATGCAAGCATGTCACTTGTTGCTAGGTAGACCTTGGCAATATGATAGGTCTACCAAACACGATGGGAGGTCCAATCGATATACACTTGAGAAGGATGGCCGAAAGGTTACACTTCATCCTCTTTTGCCTTCCCAAGTAAATGAGTGGCATCAAAGGATGAGAGAATTGAAGGAAAAGGGAAAGGAATCCGAAAAGAGAGAAAAGGGAGGGAATTCTGTAGGTGGCGTAGTGGGGGCATCCAAGGCTGCCTCAACGGCAAAAGGGACGGAAAACATGGTGATGTTGGTTAGGAAGAAGGAACTCTTCGTGGATCATGATGAGGACACGCCTATGTTACTTTTGGCTCATTGTTTTAATACTAACCCCACTAATTCTTCCATTTCCCCATTGATTTCTTGTGTGTTGCAGGATTATGAAGATATATTTCATAAAGAACTTCCGCAAGGATTGCCCCCACTTCGAGGAATTGAGCACCAAATTGACTTTGTGCCGGGATCATAATTGCCAAACAAGCCATCTTATAGGAGAAACCCTACGGACACCAAGGAATTGCAACGTCAAGTTGAGGAGCTCCTCAACAAAGGGTATATCAAGGAGAGCATGAGTCTGTGCGTGGTTTCGGTGCTACTAGTGCCCAAAAAGGACGGAACGTGGGGCATGTGTGTGGACTACCGAGCCATCAACAAGATTACGGTAAAATATCGCCACCCTATTCCTCGGTTAGATGACATGCTAGATGAATTGAATGGTTCATGTTTGTTTTCCAAGATTGATTTAAGAAGTGGCTATCACCAAATAAGAATGCAACCCGGTGATGAATGGAAAACCGCCTTCAAGACCAAGTTTGGTCTCTATGAATGGATGGTTATGCCCTTCGGCCTAACAAACGCTCCAAGTACTTTTATGAGGCTAATGAATCATGAGATGAGGCCATTTATAGGAAAGTTTGTTGTTGTCTACTTTGATGATGTCTTGGTTTATAGCAAGCCTTTAGAAGAGTATGTGATGCATTTACAATGTGTGCTTGATGTCCTTAGAAAGGAAAAATTGTATGCAAATCTGGAAAAATGCTCCTTTGGTGTTAATGAAGTTGTTTTCTTGGGTTTTGTTGTTAGTTCAAGAGGGGTCAAAGTGGATGAATCCAAGATAAATGCTATCAAAAATTGGCCAACCCCACAAACTGTTGGAGAAGTAAGAAGCTTCCACGGGTTGGCTAGTTTTTATAGAAGGTTTGTCAAAGGATTTAGCACCATAGCTGCCCCCTTGACCGAGGTCATTCGGAAAGAACAACCCTTCAAGTGGGGTGACGAGCAAGCTAAGGCTTTCGAAGCCTTGAAAGCTATGCTCATCTCTGCGCCCTTGTTACAATTTCCCAACTTTGATAAGGCATTCGAAGTCGAGTGCAATGCGAGTAAAGTAGGCATAGGGGCTGTTTTGATGCAAGATTCAAGACCTATCGCTTATTTTAGCGAAAAGCGCAAAGGAGCAACTTTAAACTACTCCACGTATGATTTAGAGTTGTATGCCTTGATTAGAGCCTTGGCCACTTGGCAACACGACTTATGGCCTAAGGAGTTCATGATCCGAACGGACCATGAATCCTTAAAGCATCTTCGGGCCCAAGACAAGCTTAACAAACGGCATGCCAAATGGATTGAGTTCCTTGAGACCTTCCCTTATGTTATCCAATACAAAAAGGGTAAGGACAATGTAGTAGCCGATGCTTTGTCTAGAAAACATGTTCTTGTGTCCACTTTGTCATTGAAGTTGATGGGTTTTGAGAGTTTAAGAGAATTGTATCCCAAGGACCCTCACTTTGCTCCTATCTTTAGGGAATGTGAAAAATTGGGTAGGGACAAGTGGGATTCGGCTAGGGGTTCAAATCCCTATGCCAAGTTTGATGGTTACTTATTTAAAGGTAGACAATTATGTGTACCCTCTAGCTCTTGGAGAGAGTTATTTGTGAGGGAAGCACATGATGGCGGTCTAATGGGTCATTTTGGGGTCGAAAAGACCTTCGGAATATTAGAGGAGCAATTCTATTGGCCTAGAATGCACAAGGATGTGGCTAGGATTTGCGGCCAATGTGTAGAATGCAAGAGAGCCAAATCTCGACTCCTACCTCACGGGTTGTACACCCCGCTGACCACCCCTCTACGTCCTTGGCTTGATATATCTATGGATTTCGTATTGGGGCTGCCAAGGACTCGATGAGGCCGGGATAGTATCTTTGTTGTAGTCGATCGGTTTTCTAAAATGGCGCACTTTATTCCTTGCTCTAAATGTGATGACGCACCTAGCGTGGCCTCTTTATTTGTTGATAATGTTGTTAAATTGCATGGTGTTCCGAGGACCATTGTGAGTGATAGGGAATCTAAGTTCCTAAGTCACTTTTGGAAGTCCATGTGGGGTAGGCTTGGTACCAAGTTGTTGTTCTCTACGTCCTGCCACCCACAATCCGATGGCCAAACGAAAGTAGTAAATAGGACTTTGGGTGCTATGCTACGTTCCGTGGTTAAGGGAGAAGTGACTTCTTGGGAAGAGCACTTACCATTGATTGAATTTGCCTATAACCGTGTCATACACTCAAGTACGGGAATGACTCCCTTTGAGTGTGTATACGGCCTCAACCCCTTTACCCCTTTGGATTTAACGCCTTTGCCAAGTGATCTCATGATTAGCTTAGATGGAAGCAAGCCGGCAGATTCTATGAAGAAGTTACATGAGAAGGTGTGGCTTCAACTTGAGAAGAAAAACCAAGAGATTGCAAGGAGGGCCAACAAGGGGAGAAAGAAATTCATTCTTGAAGTGGGAGATTGGGTGTGGGTGCATCTTCGGAAGGATCGGTTTCCATCTCAAAGAAAGTCCAAATTGATGCCGAGGGGAGATGGTCCATTCCAAGTACTTGAGAAAATCAATGACAATGCCTACAAGATTGACCTTCCACCGGAATATCAAGTGCACAACACCTTCAACGTTTGTGATCTTTCTCTTGTGGATGCGGTTGAAGATGACCAAATGCGGAATTTGAGGTCAAATTCCTCTCAAGATGGAGAGGATGATACGGGTGGGCCAAGCTGTCCAACAAGTCCACGACCATTCACATGAATCCAAGCTCGGGAATTACAAAAACTCCAAACCTTATTCATGCAAATGGCCGTGTGTGAGTTGGTGACTGATCCATCTAAGGATTTAAATGTTTTTAAGTGTGAAGAGGGACCTTGAAGTGTAATAAACTTCCACTCCAAGGACGCCCATGGAAAGGGGTAAACTGGTCATTTTTGCCTTGTAATATAAATAGACAATATTAGGGTTACTTGGGGTAGTTCTTCCATTATCATATTGAACATACCACTTGTAATATTTTGGACTCTCTCTCTCTCTATTTTAGCTCACAACAGAGGGATACTTGTGTTGTATCTTGGCTAGAAACAAGGATCTTGAGGTCATAGGGTTCCTCTTGGTCCAAGTAAGAACTTGGTGTTAATATTCAATAGTCTTAGGGTCCTCTCTTGTTGTTAGGGTTCTTAGACTCTTGAATCTTTTATGTCAAGTTACTATCTTCTTGTGATCTTGTTAATATTGTGTTTGTAATCTTGAAGTTTAGTGAAGCCGTGTGGGGCTCTTTCGATTCACTAGCATTTGTTGTTCAACTTGTTGATCTTGTGTTAGTTGTTCTTGTTGTTGGTGGCTGTTGGAACTTTGTGTTGTGGACTTGATCGTGTATCACTTTTGCTACCTTCTTCTTCAAGAACAATATGAAGATGCTCAAGAACACAAGAAAAAAAACTCCAATCTTCAAATGCTCATAACTTCTTCGTTTTTGCTCCAAATTCAATGAAATTTTTGCCCACGTGTTCCTTTTAATGCCACGAACAAACCCCATTAATTTTTAACTATCAAAATCAAGCCAAAAATAAACCCACTTTTCAAAATCCACAAAGTTTCAAAAGCTCAAAACCCTTTAACGGTATGTTCAATTCTACAACTCGAAATTAAACAAAATTTGAGATCTAGACTTACAAGATACTAGGGAATCAAAATCCAGTATCAAAAACAACAAATCAAAACAAAAAAAATTAGGTTTCTTTTTTTTTTTTTTAATATCAATCCCAAGACTTAGGATTGTGAAAATAGCCCTAATCCAAGCTTTGATACCAAATGATGCAAGAAAGAAGATATGGAAGACTTTAAAGAAACAAGAAAAAATAAAGATAAAAGGGATAGAAAGGTAGACACAAAAGTGTAATCAAAGGCAACCAATTCTATAAAAAGGAAAGACCTCCTTCAAATATCCAAATTAGCACCTAAAACTATGAGAAAGACCTCAAGGGAATTAGATTCCCAAGCAATTCTCCTTTCTAAACTTGAAACAATCAAAAGCTTCAACAAGCTCTCAAACTCTCAAAAGAGTATTTAATATTCAATATTCATCAAGATAATCTACCCTAAAATGAGTCATTCCCCCTTATTTATAGCCTACTCTAATAATTACAAAAATACCCTTAATGAAATAAGGGTCTTCTTTAGCATGAGGCTTTAATATCAAGAATAGCCACTTTACGTCTATAGCCTTTTTCTTCCCTTTTCGCCTTTCTTTCTTGTACTTTTACTTTAGCATATTCTCGAGCTTCAACTCTTCATTCTATGATATTGATGAGGCTCGGCTTGCACCAACTAGTGTATAAACTGCTGTTATGCTTAGTTCCTTAACAGTTGTTGCCTCAATGGCCAAGTCACGTATATATGTTTTGGGCCTATCTTTATGTTAGTCTTTTATCATTGATATAGCTTGTATATATTTGTCAAAGTCCCATTACTATTATAGTTATTTTCTTGGACAATAAGATTATAGGTTGGTTCTCTCGAGTCTTTAGGGCATCAGGTGCCTGTCCATCTCAATGGAATTTGAGGTGTGACAAAAGTGGTATAAGAGCAGGTCATCCTAGGGAGTCTACAAAGCCGTGTTTATGTAGAGTCTTGCTTATGGGTGTGTTGTGCACCACATCCATAAGTAGGAGGCTACGGGACATTTAGGAGTCGTTTCTTTTTTACTTCATTTCTTAGATCGTGCGATAGAGCTAATATTGTATGTGGGATTGTATTTAACCTTTGAATTTTTTCTCATTATAGTAAAGATGCCGGTTACAAGAAGGAGTAAGAATATAGGGAAGCAAGTAGATATGGCTGTCGGAGAAGGGACCAGCAAGTCACCACCTAGACAAGCTAACCAAAGCGAGGCTCAGGATGAGTTTGCATCACGGACTTCTTCTACTCCTCCATCTCCAAAAGAACTAAGAAGGGGAGGAGTACCTCCAGAATCACCTATAAATGCTACTGAGCAAGATTTAAGAAATGTAGTGCAATTGTTGACTCGCATAGTTACTGGACAAGGTCAAGGACAAGCTGGTCCGACTATGGGTACTAGTGGTGCGGATAGAGCAGCCAGTCTACGAACATAGGATTTTCTTAAATTAGACCCTCCCACATTCACTGGGTCAGTTCTTAACGATGACCCACAAGACTTTATTGATCAAATCCAAAGGGCTTTGGATGTCATGCATGTATCTGGTAAAGAAACGGATGAGCTAGCAGCGTATAGATTAAAAGGGGAGGCTATATTATGGTACGAAGACTGGAAACAATCTAGGGGTACAGGTGCACCTTCAGTTAATTGGGAAGTGTTCAAAGCAACATTTCTTGATCATTACCTTCCATTTGAGATCTGAGAGGCCCAGGCAGATCAATTTTTAAATCTTCGCCAAGGGAATTTGAGTGTGAGGGAGTACAGTCTTCAGTTTAACTCTTTGGCCAGGTATGCTCCTAATGTAGTAGCTACTATTGTAGATAGAGTTCATCAATATGTGGCTAGATTGGATCTGTAACTAGTTAGATATTGTACTATTACTGCCTTGAATAAACACATGGATATAGCAAGGATACAAGCTTCTGCACAGAAAATGAAAGATCAAAGACAAGAAGAAGGACATAAGATCCAGAAAGAGGATACTTCAAAGCTCTTTGGGTCAGGGCTCGACTTTTAAATAGGCCGCCTAGGCCACCATCTTCCTACTTTACAGCAAGTGCTCCACCCCGGTTTCAAGGGTTTAGGGGCAATCAATTTGGGCAAAGAAGTGAGAGTCAAGGTTCAGTTGCGGGAAACCAAGAGCATGGAAGCATGAGTCAATCAAGACCTCCTAGACAGCCTTGTAAACAAGGTGGGAGACATCATCTAGGTGCATGCTGGTTTGGGATAGATGTTTGTTATAGGTGTGGTACACCGGGCCATATGATAAAAACATTGCCCTCGAAGGAGCATGGGTGGTATGGCACAAACTACTGGATCATCTATTGCATCATCATCATCGATGCCTCATTTAGGTAGGGGTCAACAGATGCCTACTGGTCGTGGTAGAAGTGGTAGAGGAGCAGCTAGTCCTAGCGGAGTCCAAAATAGAACATATGCTCTAGAAGGTCGACAAAATTTAGAGGCTTCTCCTGATGTGGTTACAGGTACATTGTCCATCTTTTCACATAATGTATATGCATTAATTGATTCGAGCTCTACACTATCATATGTCACTCTATTGATTGCTGGAAAGTTCAAAACAACACCGGAATCACTGGTTAAGCCATTTAAAGTGTCTACACCAGTTGGAGAGTCTATTATAGCTAGAAGAGTTTATCATAATTGCATAGTAACTATTTGTGATCGTGACACATTGGATGATCTTGTTGAGTTAGAAATAGTAGATTTTGATGTTATAATGGGTATGGATTGGTTGGCTTCTTATTATGCCACAGTAGATTGCCGAGCTAGGAGGGTGCATTTCCATTTTCCAAAAGAGGCAGTCCTTGAATGGAGAGGTAATATTGGAGCACCAAGGGGTTAAGTTTATTTCTTATGTTAAGTCAAAGAAAATGATGTCCAAAGGGTGCATATGTCATTTAGTGAGGGTGAGAGATATAGAAGCAGAGCCACCGACTCTTCAATCCATTCCAGTGGTAAATGAATTTTTTGATGTGTTTCCTGAAGAGCTTCCTAGTTTACCTCCAGAACTAGAAGTAGAGTTTGGTATTGATGTGGTCCCAGGTACTCAACCTATTTTTATTCCTCCGTATAGAATGGCCTCGGCATAATTAAGTGAATTGAAGGAACAATTAAAAGATTTGTTAGAAAAGGGATTTATAAGGCCTAGTATGTCTCCTTGGGGTGCACTCGTGTTATTTGTACGTAAGAAGGATGGCACATTAAGAATGTGTGTTGATTACCGACAACTGAATAAGGTGACAATTAAGAACAAATATCCCCTCCCTAGAATTGATGATTTGTTTGATCAGTTACAAGGTGCTAAGTGTTTCTCAAAAATCGACTTGAGGTCAGGTTATCACCAAGTGAAAGTGAAGGAGAAAGATATACCCAAAATAGCTTTTCGAACACGGTATGGTCATTTTGAGTTTTTAGTTATGTCATTCGGCCTAACCAATGCACTAGCAGCTTTTATGGATCTGATGAATAGAGTGTTCAAGCCATTCTTGGATGTGTTTGTGATAGTATTTATAGATGATATTCTGGTGTATTCAAGATCAAAAGAGGACCATGCTAATCATTTGTGACAGGTGTTACAGATTCTTCGTGATCGTAAATTATATGCAAAGTTCTCTAAGTGTGAGTTTTTGTTAAAATCAGTGGCATTCTTGGGGCATATTGTATCCAATGAGGGGATAAGGGTTGATTCTAAAAAATAGAAGCCGTGAAGAACTGGCCAAGACCCATAACACCTACGGAGGTTCGTAGTTTCCTAGGCTTGGCAGGTTATTATAGAAGGTTCATTGAGGGGTTTTCTTCCATTTCTACCCCAATAACCAAGTTAACACACAAAGCAGTCAAGTTTCAATGGAATGATGCCTGTGAAAGAAGCTTTCAAGAGTTGAAGAATAAGTTAACTTCCACACCTGTATTGGTACTTTCAGAAGGTACAGAGGGGTATGTAGTGTATTGTGATGCTTCAGGAGTGGGTCTAGTATGTGTATTGATGCAGCATGGTAAGGTAATAGCCTACGCCTCAAGACAATTGCGTCCACATCAGAAGAATTATCCAACACATGATCTTGAGCTAGCCGCGGTTATATTTGCTTTAAAGATATGGCACCATTACTTGTATGGGGTCCATGTTGACATATATACTGACCATAAGAGTTTACAATATATATTTAAGCAGAAGGACCTAAATCTAAGGCAACACAGATGGCTTGAGCTATTAAAGGACTATGATGTTGATATTTTGTATCATCCGGGGAAAGCAAATGTGGTAGCGGATGCTTTAAGTCGTAAGACAATGGAAAACACTTATGGGCAGTCCATGGAAAGACAAGGGATAACTAAAGATCTACACCAACTAGCTAGCTTGGGGGTTCGCCTTCTTGAATCTCCAGATGAAGGAGTTATTGTGCAAAATGCGGCAGAATCCTCATTGACAACTGAAGTGAAAGAAAAGCAGTATGCGGATCCTATTCTATTACAACTTAAGGAGAATGTACAACAAGGTATGACAAAGGCATTTGAGCTTACGCAAGAGGGAGTACTTCAGTGCCAAAATAGATTGTGTTTACCTAATATTGATGGACTAAAGAAGATGATTATGGCGGAAGCACACCATTCAAGGTATTCTGTCCATCCAGGGTCAACTAAAATGTATCATGACTTGAAAGAAGTGTATTGGTGGGGAGACATGAAGAAGAACATTGCAGAATTTATAGCCCAATGTCCAAACTGTCAACAAGTTAAAGTAGAGCATCAGAAGCCAGGAGGTTATATGCAGTGTATGCAGCTCCCTATTTGGAAGTAGGGCATGATCCACATGGATTTCATCACTGGTTTACCTCACTCCATTTGAAAGTTTGATTCCATATGGGTAATAGTTGATAGACTCACCAAATCAACACACTTCCTACCAGTTATGATACAAGCCAAATTGGCGTCAACCTTTTTGGCTTATATTTCAAGGGCAACAACAAGGGACCCAAACCACAAAGAGCTTAAGGCCACAAGTATGTGGGAATAGGGTCCACTCTGCACTTCAAGTAGAGAAATATCGCGTATGGAAGATAGCTTGGAGTCAAGGGAACCATTGGAGAGTTAATCGAGGAGCTAAACGGAAACGGAGCTAAACAATGACCCGGGGCCACCTGCGCCCTGACATGCTCCAGCAGGTGGCCATTTTAGCCTGTCCAGAGGCACCTGTGACCTCACATGCGCCAGCAGGTGCCCCACCTGCATGGGTGAATGCCCAATTTTCTGAAATGGGTCACTTTTGGGCCCATTAAATGTAATAAAAGGCCCAAGGCTATAAATACTAATTTCCTTTTCATTTTCCTTAGTTTTTTTGATGATATTGATATTGTGAGACTCCTTATGGAGCATGAGTGTAGCTTGGAAAAGCTTAGGTTGACTTTTGCCTAGAAACGGTGGTTGCGAGGGCATTACGATTCCCTCGTGGTCGTTCATAGGAGATTAGGTGCTTGTTGATAATCAAATTAGGGGTCTTTGAATTTAAGATATTCATTGGTTTCTATTTTCTTATCTTCTTGTGTCAATCTAACTATCTGTATCTATCTATCCTTTATTTTTTTGCATTTCAATTCTAGCGTTTCTTTAGTTTTCGTGTTTGATTTTAACTTCCGTATTTTGGGGGTTATCATTTGGTATTAGAGCCGAGATTAGATTCGTCCTTACGATTCTAAATCTTGGATTTGTTATCTAGAAAATCAAAAATCTCAAAAAAAAAAAAAAAATCTAAAAATTCATTTTTGAGAAAATCTCCAAAAAATATTTTTGTGTTCTTCAGTTTTTCTTGTTGTTTCAACACTAGATTTGTTTTCTCTAGTGTTATTTGAGTCGGAATCTGAATTTTGAGCTTATTTGGAGTGGATTTGAAGAAACCCTAATGTTGTGTTCTTGAGTTTGTTGTGGAATTGAGGGTTGAAAATTGTTGGAAAGTGATTCTCATATCAAAGAGAATATAAATCTGAAATTTGGTGCCATTGGGAGAAGTTTTGGAGAATCCGCCATTTTTGGGTTTGAAGCTTGAATAAAAATGCAAGTGGGTTGAAAAATCTGAAAATTTTGGTTGGGTTTTGAGGCTTCAAATCACTTGGGTTGTGTTCGGGATGTTAAAAGGAGTTCGAGTTTAAAATTTCATCGAATTTCGAGCAAAAATGAGAGAGTTATGAAATTTTGATCTTCATATTGTTCTTGGTGTTCTTGAAGATATTCAAATCTTCAAGAGGAAGATTCATCCAAAAAGGGTTGTTAGATCCAAAAGGAAAGAAAGAAAAAAGTGTTTGGGTGTTGGTACAAAGGAATATCCCAAAAGAAAAGGGAATATTCTAAGAGAGAGATATTCTAAGAGACAGAATATTCTAAGGGAATATTCAAAATTTCAGCTATTCTGTCCGGGCACCTGCGGCTTCACCTGCCCACGTAGGTCATCCACCTGCCCACGCAGGTGGCAACGCAGGTCATTTTCCAGCAACCTATTTTTGACATGCGAACTCCATATGCGAAGGCAGGTCGCCACATGCGTCCACAACCCATCAAAACTCACCTCAAGCACTCCAAATCTCATTTTACTTAGGTTCCATTATCTTAGTTTCATTTCTTGTTTCTTTAATTCATTTTTCTTTTGATTCCTAAACTAATTTTAAACTAGTAATTATCCTACTTAGTTGTTGATAGTTCTTGAGTCCTATTTCTTTCTTCGTCCTTTTTCTTTATGTGCTTTTCTAGTTTTATTTCGTAGTTATTTCTTGATTCAAGTACGTTAGTTTGTAATCGAGTCATCCATCCTTCTCTTAACAAGAATCTATTCCGGCCAAGAGTAGCAATCGACACCCTATGTACTACCAAAGTATAGGCAAGTTTCAACATTAGCCGATCCAATAGTTTGCAATCAAAGGTGTGTAAACGTGAGTGGTTGTGAGATTTTATTTTACTAATGCTAACGTTGTTTGTTGTCATTGTTGAGTGTCTTAATTGCTATGTACAATGGCTTCGGAAAAAGAAACACCAAATCGTGCGGGAGGTGTTACTTTTGGACCCGTAATGGAGATAGACTTGAGCTTATCTTTTGATTTTGGGCAAATTGTGGGAGACCTTGTGAAAGAGGAACTAGAACAAAGTGTGAATTTGTTTCATACGAGGGTTAAGGTGATAAAAACCCTATGTTCCTTAGTCATTGATGGGAGGAGTAGCACTAATGTTATATCTTACAAATGTGTTGATTTCTTGAAACTCCCTGCACAAAGGCACCCCAAGCCTTACAAGCTCATGTGTTTAGATGAGAGTGGTCCAATAGAGGTGACCAAGCAAGTGGTTATTAAATTTAGCTAGGGTAATTCTCAAGATGAAGTGCGATGTGATGTAGTGCCCTTACGAGGTTGTCAAATATTGCTTGGTAGGTCGTGGAAAGATGATAGGGTTGCCCAATATCAAGAGAAGTCCAATAGGTACTCGATTGTATTGGGAGGACAAAAGATCAACATCATACCCTTAACACCCGAGCAAGTGAGTCAGGACTATGAGATAATGAAAGGGTTCCGGGAAGTATTGAAGAAAGAGGAAGTTGAGAAGAGGGAAAGGGAATTGTCCCTTGTACAAGGAAAGGAAGGCTTGGCTCAAAGAGGAGAGTTGAGTAAGATTGATGAGCCAAGTATTTGCTTGAAATACATGGGCAAGGAACACTTAATTGTGGGACTTGTCAACGCTAATTCCTTGCTACCTACTAACCATGATGCTAGCATTTTACCTAGTATCACCCCTTCTCTTGTGCAGGTTCATGAACTTCCAAAGGAGGACCTAAGGAGAGTTCCTTACGAACACATGCTTAAAGACCAAACGGAGTTCTTAGCTAAGAATTCCAACTTCAGGAAGAGTGATGAGGAGTTGACTCATGGGAGTGGAATTGACAAACTCCCATGTGATGAGAGCTTCCCAAGGGAGCAAATGAGCTCCCATGTTGAACACTGGTGAAGACCATACTTTGTACGAGCTACAAGGAACAATGCTAACCCTTGCACTTCTCTAAACTTAAAATGTCATGATGTAGCCAGTAGCCAAGTGAGTGTAATTGGTGGCTTGTCCAATGTAGAGTCTCATGAGTCTTCCCTTTGTGATACTCTTGGTAGTGCTAAGTTGTATGATGATCAAGTTCTTATTGTGAGTTTGCAAACACTAGTTGATCCTATAGATGACCGAATTGACTTTTCTAGAAAGATCTATTTGTGTCCACCTAGTGCTAGCACTTATAACTTGAATGAGGTCCCATTGCCATGTGATAAGAGTATTCACACACTAGTTGACCCTTGTGAAAATCAAGGTGAGTCTATGTTGGCATGTGAATTACCTACAACTAGTGAAGGTGTGTGCACTGATCAACTTGCTCGTGAATCTAATCTATTACTTGAGCATATTTGTTGTGTGCTTGAAGAGCCTCAAGGTAGTGATGTTGTTGATAGAGTTGATCATGTGAATAAGAATGTGGTGAAAGATGACATGTATCTTTTTGAGAGTGAACTTGCATGCTTTCCTCACCTTTGGTTAATGATCCTCTCTCAAAGAATGATGACATGATTGGTAATTGTGAGATCACTCCTAGTGTGGCATCTAGTGGTATGCATTTTGATGTGCTTGAAAAGAAGGATGGTATGCTTAAGATTCACTTGTTATCTTATTTCTTGAAATCCATTAAGAATATAGGATTGAGTGAGGATTGTGCTAACTATCCAATTTTTGATAGTGATCTCTCACTTGAGAAGAAAAATGATCAATTGGGTGAAGATAATCTTGATTTTCTTGAATATTTGAGGAACCCAACTAATGATTGTTCTTATGAAAATGATTTTGATAGTGATCCTTTGTATGACACCCCACTCTTGTTTGATAAATGTGAGGATGAATTGTGTGATTCTTATAATGGTCATGACCTCCTTGATGTTGGTGGTGGTTTGTGTCTACTTGAGGATTCCTCTCTTGAAAAGGTGTTAGTTGTTTAGAAATTGCTTCTACTTCTTCTTTGTGTGCTTCCTTTATCGAGGATACTCATGGTGACGATCTTGAATCTTATGTGAGTACATGCATGAGGACACCTTAGTTGAAGTTAACTTGCGTGACACCTTTCTCTACCCTCTCTTTGCTTATGAAATTATCAATGATAGTGTAGAGGGTATGTATATTTGTGAGGATGGTACCTTTGGGGAAAGTGGGTATTGTCTTGACCCGTGTTCTTGGATACTTCTCCCATTTGACCCCGATGACCTCTTGGAATATGGTGGTTCTTGTACACCCAACTTGGTGCTTGGTCAAGATGACAAGCAAGGTTTGAATGAAGTTGTTGGTAGCCTTCCCTACAATGGAAAGTCTTTCTTGAGGATTTACAGTCCACTTGGTAGACTAGAGTTGTGCATGGGAGACATGTCCAACAAAGACGAGTGTTCTTTAAAGAAGGGGAGCAATGAAATAGTCCAAAAGAATTCTCCATTGTGTGCTTACATTCTTGACCAAGGTTTTAAAACTTGTAGGTCAAAGAGTGAGTCTTCTCTTAAAAACACTTTGGATGAATTCCACTTATGTGATACCTTTGTTTATCACTTGTTTGCAATTGATCACCCCTTTCTCAAAGGAGGTATCATTCTTGAGAACCCTAGGGCAAATACGTCATTTCCTCTTTGGGGTGTTGCTTATATACTTGCATCCTTACTTGACACACTTGTGCCTAAGTTGTGTGGACCACAACTTGTGGATACTAAGTTGATTACTTGTTTGTGGGAGAGTCCATTGATGTTAAAGACTTCTTGTCACCTTCATAGGGTTAGACAATTTGAAGTGTCAAGTGGGACTCTTGGAAGTTGTTTGGAAAAGACAAGTTCTATGTGCTTGAAATGCCTCTTTCTCTCTTTGTGTGTTACTCTTGAGCACACCTTGGATGAGATGAGTGTCCTTAGCACCTTTCTTTACTACCTTTTTGCATATGATGTTATTCATAACCATATTGAATCAACATCTTATGTAGGCTTGAATTACATAGAAAGGAAAAGTGTTGTGTGCCTCAATGATTTGAGTCCATCCTTGAGTGTATTAATTGATAAATCTCTTGAGCCATGTGGACTTCTTTAGATAGTAATACCCCGGATGAGATTTCTATGCTTGATTCCTTTCTATATTACCTCTTTGCTTATGATGATGTCCATGCTAGTTGTGGAATTATTTTATTTGGAGGTAGTATGTCCTTTGGTTGGTCCACTTGTTAGAGTAATGATGCAATGTGGGTTTCTCATATCTTTGACCCCGGAAAACCCTTGTGGATTTTTAAACCATTGGTGGCACCACCTTTGATGTGGTCTCTTGGAGAGGTATTGAAACAATTGTGTCTTATGGCTCCTAAAATAAATGTGATCTTACCTCCTTGGTTTGTTGATGCCATTATGACCTTTGCGGTTTCCTTATCTCTTAGTATTCTTCATAGCTGGTTCCTTTGTACCATTTTCAATAAGATTTTTATATTCAACACAAAGGATCCTTGGTTATATTTTAAGTGTGAGCAACCTTGACATGGTGCTATGATTGATTTTGCTAACACTAACCCTCGTCCCTTGAGGATATTGTTGTTGCTTGTTTTCCCAATGGTTTTGCAAGGTTTGGATTCGAGGTCGAATCTTTTTCAAGAAGGGGAGGATGATACAAGCCAAATTGGCGTCAACCTTTTTTGGCTTGTATTTCAAGGACAACAACAAGGGATCCAAACCACAAAGAGCTTAAGGCCCACAAGGATGTGGGAATAGGGTCCATTCTGCACTTCAAGTAGAGCAATATCGCGTATGGAAGATAACTTGGAGTCAAGGGAACCATTGGAGAGGTCATCGGGGAGATAAACGGAGCTAAACAATGACCAGCAGGTAGCCATTTTAGCCTGTCTATAGGAACCTGCGGCCTCACATGCGCCAGCAGGTGCCCCACCTGCGTGGGCCAATGCCCAATTTTCTGAAATGGGTCACTTTTGGGCCCATTAAATGTAATAAAAGGCCCAAGGCTATAAATACTAGTTTCCTTTTTATTTTCCTTAGTTTTTTTTGATGATATTGATATTGTGAGACTCCTTATAGAGCATGAGTGTAGCTTGGAAAAGCTTAGGTTGACTTTTGCCTAGAAACTGTGGTTGCGAGGGCGTTACGATTCCCTCGTGGTCGTTCGTAGGAGATTAGGTTCTTGTTGATAATCAAATTAGGGGTCTTTGAATTTAAGATATTAATTGCTTCCTATTTTCTTATCTTCTTTTGTCAATCTGGCTATCTTTATCTATCTATCCTTTATTTTTTCGCATTTCAATTCTAGCGTTTCTTTAGTTTTTGTGTTTGATTTTAACTTCCGTATTTTGGGGGTTATCAGGTTAAGACCACTTACACAGTTGAAGAGTATGCAAGGTTGTATATTAAAGAGATAGTTCGGCTACATGAAGTCCCAATCTCTATTATATCCGATAGGGGAGCTCAATTTACTGCAAACTTTTGGAAGTCATTTCAAAAGAGTTTGGGAATGCAAGTGAGTCTAAGTACAACTTTTCACCCTCAAACGAATGATCAGGCAGAACGTACAATCCAAACACTTGAGGATATGTTGCGAGCTTGTGTATTGGACTTCAAAGGTAGTTGGGATGATCATTTGTCACTTATTGAGTTTTCATATAATAATAGCTATCACTCAAGTATCAAAATGGCACCTTATGAAGATTTATATGGGAGAAGGTGTAGATCACTAATTGGTTGGTTTAAAGCGGGTGAAACTGCCTTATTTGGGCCAGATCTTGTTCATCAAGCTATGGAAAAAGTTATGGTGATACAACAATGGCTAGAAACAACTCAAAGTCGACATAAATCATATGCAGATATTAGAAGAAGAAGGCTAGAGTTTGCTATAGAAGATTGGGTATTCTTAAAGGTGTCAAAAATGAAAAAGGTAATGAGGTTTGGTAAAAAGGGAAAACTGAGTCCGCGCTATAAAGGGCCATATAAGATTATTCAAAGATTTGGCCAAGTTGCATATGAGTTAGAGCTTCCCCAAGAGCATTCAACAGTACATCCAGTGTTTCATGTCTCAATGCTCCAAAAATGCATATGAGATCCATCTCATATTACTCCTATTGAAGATGTACAAGTTACAGAAGAACTTACTTACGAAGAAGTGCCTATTGCTATTTTAGATCGGCAAGTCAAGAAGCTAAGAAATAAAGAAGTAGTTTCTGTAAAAGTACTTTGGAGGAACCAACAAATAGAAGAGATCACATGGGAAGCCGAGGAAGCAATGAAATCCAAGTACCCTCATTTATTCGAATCTGAAGTGAAAGTCCAAGATGCTGAATCGGAGCGTTAACAAGTAAGTATAAAAGTGCAAGTGTTATGTGGTAACATGAATATTAAACTTGGTTTTGAACTTGATTAAGCAGGCTAATTATTCTAGCATTCGAGGACGAATTTTCCTAGAGGGTGATACAAGAAAGAAGATGCGGAAGACTTTAAAGAAACAAGAAAACAAAGATAAAAGGGATAGAAAGGTAGACACAAAAGTGGAATCAAAGGCAACCAATTCTATAAAAAGAAAAAACCTCCTTCAAATATCCAAATAAGCACCTAAACCTATGAGAAAGACCTCAAGGGAATTAGATTCCCAAGCAACCATCCTTTCTAAACTTGAAACAATCAAAAGCTTCAACAAGCTCTCAAACTCTCAAACTCTCAAAAGAGTATTTAACATTCAATATTTCATCAAGATAATCTACCCTAAAATGAGTTATTCCCCCTTATTTATAGCCTACACTAATAATTACAAAAATACCCTTAATGAAATAAGGGTCTTCTTTAGCATGAGACTTGAATATCAAGAATAGTCACTTTACGTCTATAGCCTCTTTTTTCCCTTTTCGCCTTTCTTTCTTGTACTTCCACCTTAGCATATTCTCGAGCTTCAACTCTTTATTTCATGATATTGATGAGGCTCGGCTTGCACCGTTCTTCCTTTCTTGAAAAGGATTCGTCCTCGAATCCAAACCTAGCAAAACCATAAGGAAGACAAACAAGAACAAGGGCCTCATAGCATGAGGTTAATAAATTCACCAACATGCCAAGGATGCACAAACTTGATATATAACCAAACATCAACTAGTATCATGAAGAATAAATCTTCACATGTAACACAAAGTACTTGGCTAGTCCAAGGATCAATAAATAAAGATATCATCAAGGAACCAATAGGTTTGAAACACCAACTAGGTACGCACACATTGGTTCTATACACAAAGCACAAACGATCTTCTATTTCAAGACAAAACCATTTTTGTGATGGATCCATGGCCAACTCCCACACATGTAAAGTGTCACCGAGGTCAAAAGGAAAGATTACCCATGCATCTTGATCAAGAAAACAACCATTTGTCCCAAATAAAATCCTACCAACATACGACGTACCCTCCCCACAAGAATGAGTATCATCATATGCAAATAGATAGTAAAGAAAAGTATCATGCAAAATTACTTCATCTAAGGTGTCCTCACGTGTAAGATCACTAGAAGACTCAAGAATATCAAGTATACTATCAAGAATTGGAACACTCAAAGAAGAAGTAGCAATTGATGAACACACATCACTTTCCTTCTTGATAACGAATCAAAGAGGGAAGAACAAGAAGGAAAGAAAACAAAAGAAGGATATGTGGATTAATATTCAAACTCTTGAATTTATAGGTAACAAGGGACTTGATACCCTCACCTCCCAATTGAATTCAACAATTCAAACACAAACCCTAGTTTGATAAAATCAAAGGAAACCAAGAAACCACAAATGAGTAACCTTCGATTAACCAAACCAAAAAGTTCACTAACAATTCCAAGATCCACACTACTAAAATTACCAACTAATTCTAGGCTTCACCTAGAAACTACAAGCTAAATGCTAGGCTTCACCTAGAAACTACAAGCTTCAAAGCTCAATATTCAATATTCATCAAAAACTACAGTGCAAAATGAGGAATTATCCTATTTATACTAAGGAAATAAAAGACAACTAGTTATTACAAATATGCCCTTAATGAGAGACAAGGGTCTTGTTTGGTGACTCTTGTTGTGAATTCTTGAATTTAAAATCTAGCCACTTGTACAAATGACCTCTTTTCTTTATCCACATCACTCCCATGGACTCTTAAGCTTTCTTTTTAATGAACATTCTACGTGTCATCCACGTCATCCATGCTTGTGTCAACCATGCGATCCATGCTAGTATCATTCTCCCCTTCTTGAAAAGGATTCGTCCTCGAATCCAAACCTTTCAAACACATAAGAAGGACAATAGCCAAATCATCCTCAAAGTTTGAAGGTTAGTACAAGGGTTAGAAATAATATCACCATGTAAAGGAGGCACAAATTTGAGATACAACCAAATATCCTCTGCTTTCAATAAAAACAATCCATCATTCAAGGAGCAAAGGTTTTGGGTATGATAAACATCAAGAGACAAGGCAAACACAAAGATCTTTGTGGCATCAAGAACTCCAAAAGATGGTACCACATTTAACTTGGGAGCCCTAAGACATAATTGTTTCATTGTCTCACAAGAAGGCCACACCAAAAGTAGTGTAATCACCCCACAAGGGTTCATCCGGGTCAAAGAAGCAAAAGCCCCACATAGCTCCACCTCCATACAAAATAAATTCCATACCATCATGAGTATCATCATAAGCAAAAAGGTAGTAGAGAAAGGTGTTAAGCTCACTATTCTCATCTAGGGCATGCCAAAAAAAAGGTCACCGATAGATAAGAAGAGACATTTTAAGCACCAAACAACCCTCTCTATCAAGCAGTTTCCTAAAGAAAGGAAGTGCACCAATGAAGCCATGCTACTAGAATAGTTGAGGAATCTATTAGGAGTAAAATCACTCCATGTTAAATAATACTCCCAAAGAGTTGGGGTCCCTTCTATCATAGCACCAAGCATGCTTCCAAGAGTCCTATTTGAAACTTAACTTGCCCAGACGTATGAAGGTGACAAGGAGCTTTCAATATCCATGGACTCTCCCAAAAACCAATGATCAACTTAGCATCCACAAGCATGAGACCACATTTGAGAAAAGGGTCATCATATGTAAACAAGTAGTAAAGAAAGGAATAAAGGGCATTCAACTCATCCCAAGGGTTCTCAATTGTTAATACGCTGTTTAAGGCAAGAATATTAGCAAAACGGTATTCACAATTTAAAACACAAGAGGACAAGATTAAGCATTTCAAGTACACTTCATTGTCCTTCCTCAAATAAACTTACACAAGGAGCATGCTCCTAAGAATCCTTCCTAACACCTCAACTTGTCTAACCACATAAGTGTGACAAGGAGTAGGACAAATGATACAAGATCAAACCCACAACACAAGATTTCCCACGAAATCAGCAACAAGAAGAACAAAAGAACACAAAATTCAGCAAGTTGAACAACAAGTGCTAGTGAATCGAAAGAGCCCCACATGGCTTCACTAGACTTCAAGATCACAAACACAACAACAACAAGATAATAAAAAGATAGTTAACTTGACATATAATATTCAAGAGACTAAGAACCCTAACATCAAGAAAGGACCCTAAGACTAATGAATATGAACACCAAGTTCTTACTTAGACCAAGAGGAACTCAATGACCTCAAGATCCTTGTTTCTAGCCAAGATACAACACAAGTATCACTCTACTTGTGAGCTTCCAAGTTGGGCTTCTCCAAAGGAAGAGAGAGAAGCCAAAATATTACAAGTGTTATGTTTCAAAAATCTGATAGGGGAACTACCCAAATAACCCTAAGATGTTCTATTTATATTACAAGGCAAAATGAAGCAAAATGACTAGCTTGCCCTTGTCTAGGCTGCCGCCCCTTGGAGTGTAAGTTTATTACACTTCAAGGTCCCTCTTCACACTTAAAATCATTGAGATCCTTAGGAGGCTCGATCACCAACTCACACACGGCCATTTGCATAAATAAGGCTTGGAGTTTTTATAATTCCCGAGCTTGGCTTCGTGTGAATGGTTGGGTACTTGTTGGACAACTTGTCCCACCCGTATCATCCTCTCCATCTTGAGAGGAATTTGACCTCAAATTCTGCACTTGGTCATCTTCAACCACCTCCACGAGAGAAAGATCACAAATGTTGAAAGTGTTGTGCACTTGATATTCCGATGGAAGGTCAATCTTGTAGGCATTGTCATTGATTTTCTCCAGTACTTGGAATGGACCATGACCCCTTGGCATCAATTTGGACTTTCTTTGAGATGGAAACCGATCCTTCCGAAGATGCACCCACACCCAATCTCCCGGTTCAAGAATGAAATTCTTTCTTCCCTTGTTGGCCCTCCTTGCCATGTCTTGGTTTTTCTTCTCAAGTTGAAGCCGCACCTTCTCATGTAACTTCTTCATAGAATCTGCCCGCTTGCTTCCATCTAAGCTAATCATGAGATCACTTGGCAAAGGCGTTAAATCCAAAGGGGTGAGGGGGTTGAGGCCGTATACACACTCAAAGCGAGTCATTCCCGTACTTGAGTGTATGACACGGTTATAGGCAAACTCAATCAATGGTAAGTGCTCCTCCCAAGAAGTCATTTTTCCCTTAACCATGGAACGTAGCATAGCACCCAAAGTCCTATTTACTACTTCCGTTTGGCCATCAGTTTGTGGGTGGCAGGACGTAGAGTCCCTATCACTCACAATGGTCCTCGGAACACCATGCAATCTAACAACATTATCAACAAATAACGAGGCCACTCTAGGGGCGTCATCACATTTAGAGCAAGGAATAAAGTGCGCCATTTTAGAAAACTGGTCGACAACAACAAAAATACTATCCCGACCTCGTCGAGTCCTTGGCAGCCCCAACACAAAATCCATAGATATATCAAGCCAAGGACGTAGAGGAGTGGGCAGCGGGGTGTACAACCCGTGAGGTAGGAGCCGAGATTTGGCTCTCTTGCATTCTACACATTGGCCACAAATCCTAGCCACATCCTTGCGCAATTTGGGCCAATAGAATTGCTCCTCCAATATTCCGAAGGTCTTTTCGACCCCAAAATGACCCATTAGACCGCCATCATGTGCTTCCCTCACAAACAATTCTCTCCAAGAGCTAGAGGGCACACACAATCGTCTACCTTTAAATAAGTAACCATCAAACTTGGCATAGGGATTTGAACCCCTAGCCGAATTCCACTTGTCCCTACCCAAGTCTTCGCGTTCCCTAAAGATAGGAGCAAAGTGAGGGTCCTTGGGATACAACTCTCTTAAACTCTCAAAACCCATCAATTTTGTTGACAAGGTGGACACAAGAGCATGTTTTCTAGACAAAGCATCGGCTACTACGTAGTCCTTACCCTTTTTGTATCGGATAACATAAGGGAAGGTCTCAAGGAACTCAATCCATTTGGCATGCCGTTTGTTAAGCTTGTCTTGGGCCCAAAGATGCTTTAAGGATTCATGGTCCGTTCGGATCACAAACTCCTTAGGCCATAAGTAGTGTTGCCAAGTGGCCAAGGCTCTAATCAAGGCATACAACTCTAAATCATACGTAGAGTAGTTTAGAGTTGTTCCTTTGAGATTTTCACTAAAGTAAGCAATGGGTTTCAAATCTTGCATCAAAACAACCCCTATGCCTACTTTACTCGCATCGCACTCGACTTCGAAGGTCTTATCAAAGTTGGGCAATTGTAACAAGGGTGCGGAGATGAGCATAGCTTTCAAGGCTTTAAATGCCTTAGCTTGATCGACACCCCACTTGAAGGGTTGTTCTTTCCGAATGACCTCGGTCAAGGGGGCGGCTATGGTGCTAAATCCTTTGACAAACCTTCTATAAAAACTAGCCAACCCGTGGAAGCTTCTTACTTGTCCAATGATTTGTGGGGTTGGCCAATTTTTGATAGCATTTATCTTGGATTCATCCACTTCGACCCCTCTTGAACTAACAACAAAAACCAAGAAAACAACTTCATTAACGCCAAAAGAGCACTTTTCCAGATTTGCATACAATTTTCCTTTCTAAGGACATCAAGCACACATTGTAAATGCATCACATGCTCTTCTAAAGACTTACTATACACCAAGACATCATCAAAACAGACAACAACAAACTTTCCAATAAATGGCCTCATCACATGATTCATTAGCCTCATAAAAGTACTTGGAGCGTTTGTTAGGCCGAATGGCATAACCATCCATTCATAGAGACCAAACTTGGTCTTGAAGGCGGTTTTCCATTCATCATCGGGTTGCATTCTTATTTGGTGATAGCCACTCCTTAAATCAATCTTGGAAAACAAACATGAACCATTCAACTCATCTAGCATGTCATCTAACAGAGGAATAGGGTGGCGATATTTTACCGTAATTTTGTTGATGGCTCGGCAGTCCACACACATGCGCCACGTTCCGTCTTTTTTGGGCACTAATAACACCGGAACAACACACGGACTCATGCTCTCCTTGACATACCTTTTGTTGAGGAACTTCTCAACTTGACGTTGCAATTCCTTGGTGTCCGTAGGATTGCTCCTCTAAGATGGCTTGTTTGGCAATTGTGATCCCGGCACAAAATCAATTTGGTGCTCAATTCCCCAAAGTGGGGGCAAATCCTTGTGGAAGTTCCTTAGGAAATACATCCTCATAATCCTGCAACACACAAGAAATCAAAGGGGAAATGGAAGAATTAGTGGGGTTAGTGTTAAAACAATGAGCCAAGAGTAACATAGGTGTGTCCTCATCATGATCCACGAAGAGTTCCTTCTTCCTAACCAACATCACCATGTTTTCCGTACCCTTTGTCGTTGGGGCATCCTTGGATGACCCACTGCCCCACCTACGGAATTCCCTCCCTTCTCTCCCTTTTCGGATTCCTTTCCCTTTTCCTTCAATTCTCTTATCATTTGATGCCACTCATTTACTTGGGAAGGTGAAAGAGGATGAAGTGTAACCTTTCGGCCATCCTTCTCAAGTGTATATCGATTGGACCTCCCATCGTGTTTGGTAGACCTATCATATTGCCAAGGCCTACCTAGCAGCAAGTGACATGCTTGCATTGGTATCACGTCACAAAGCACTTCATCGTGGTAGTTTCCCACCTTAAACCGTATCACACATTGCCTTGCGACCCTTAATTCACCACAATCATTCAACCATTGTAACTTGTAAGGACTAGTGTGCGGGGTAGTTGGTAACTTCAAGAAATTTACCATAGCATGACTTACAACATTTGTACAACTACCACTATCGATCACCAAGGTACACACACTCCCCTTTACAAGACATTTAGTATGGAATAGATTTTCCTTTTGGCTTGGGTTATCTATTGCCTTACTAATCATGACGCGCCTAACCACAAAGTTTGGAACCACACACTCCCCTTCTTGCAGATAAACATCTTCACCATCATCACCATCATCATCAAGGTAATACTCTCTCCCTTCCCGTAGGATCACATTGCGTCTGTTTGGACATTCATTGGCCTTATGCCCCCAACCTTGGCACTTGAAACATTGGAATCCCTTTGGGTTAGGATACTTGTGAGCCTCCGATTTTGGAGGAATTTTGGGGATTGTTTTGGACTCGGGCATTCTTGTAGTGGCGGGTTGGTCCTTGTTTTTGGGCCAACCCGAGGGGGCTTGTCCCCTTGCCTTGAAAGATGATCTCTCTTTAAGTTCTCTTTTAATCTCAAGAGCCGCTTGGAAAATACCGTCAATGGTTTCAAACTTGTGAAGTGTTAAATGAGTGGAGATCTCTTTGTTCAACCCACACTTGAACCGGATGATGTCGTGATTGATTTGCTCCCCACGATGATCAAGTTTCAACATGAGTTGTTGAAACCAACGTATCATGATCACAAATAGTTACTATGCAATTATGATAGACTCTCTTAGCTACAATAAATTCACCAGCTGGTGTAGATACTTCAAATGGCTTAACTAATAATTCTGGTGTTCTTTCAAATTTTTCAGCAATAAATGGAGTGACATACGATAGTGTAGAACTCGGATCAATTAATGCATATACATTATGTGAAAAGATGGATAATGTACTGGTAACCACATACGGAGAAACCTCCAAATTTTGTCGATCTGCTAAAGCATAGGTACAATTCTGGGCTCTACTAGAACTAGCTGCTCCTTTACTACCTCTTCCACGACCAGTAGGCTGTACACCTCTACCTAAGAAAGGAACCAACGATGATGATGCAACGGCTGATCCAGTAGGTCGTGCCATACTACCCATGCCCCTTTGTGGGCATTCTCTCATCATATGCCCCGACATACCACACCAAAAGCAAGCATCCATCCCAAACTGATATGCACCTAAATGAAGCTTCCCGTATTGCCTACATGACTGACGAGGAGGCCTTAATTGGCTCATACTCCCTTGTTCTTGATACCCCGCTGTCCGTGAACTTTGAATTTCATTTCTTTGCCCAAATTGGTTGCCCCTAAAGCCTTGGAATTGGGGTGGAGCACTTGTTGTAGAGTAGGTAGTGATGGCCTAGGCGGTCTATTAAGAAACCGAGGCCTAATCTCTCTTTGGGATGTCATGAATTGCCCCGTAGATTTAACCCTCTTGGAAGGTCCTCTTTCAAATTCCTGTGTTCTCCTCCTTTTCCTCTGATCCTCCATTTTTTTTGTAAAAGCTTGTATCCTTGCTATATCCATGTCTCTATTCAAAGCAGCAATAGTACAATCCCTAACCAAATACGGATCCAATCTATCCATATATCGATGAACTCTATCATCCATAGTAGCTACTACATTTGGAGCATACCTAACCAAAGAGTTAAATCAAAGACTGTACTCCCTTACGCTCATATTACCTTAACGAAGATTTAAGAACTGATCTGCACGAGCCTCTCAGATCTCAAATGAAAGATAATGATCAAGAAATGTCGTTTTGAACTCTTCCTAACTAGCTCAAAGTACATCGGTGCCTCTAGATCGTTTCCAATCTTTATACCATAATGCCTCTCCTTTTAATCTATACGCTGCAAGTTCAACTCTCTCTACACCAGATACATGCATAACATCCAAAGCCCTTTGAATTTGATCCATAAAGTTTTGTGGATCTTCATTAAGATCTAATCCGGTGAATGTGGGAGGATCAAATTTAAGGAAATCTTGTGTCCGTAGACTAGCTGCCCTATCTGCACCAGCAGTACCTATAGTTGGACCAGCTTGTCCTTGACCTTGTGCAGCAACTATACGAGTCAACAATTGCACCGCATTCCTTAGATCCTGCTCAGTAGCATTAATAGGTGGTTCTGGGGGTACTTCTCTCCTCCTTGGCTCTCCTAGAGATGGAAGGGTAGAAGAATCCGCGATGCAAACTCATCTTTAGCCCCACCTTGATTAGCTTGTTTAGGTGGTGATTTACTGGTTCCTTCTCCGGCAGCCATGTCCACCTTCTTACTTTTACCCTTACTTCTTCTTGCAAATAGCATCTTTACTATAATGAGGAAAAAAACATATTCAATGGTTAAATATGATTCCACCTACAATCTTGGCTCTACTGCACGATCTAAGATATGAAAACAAAAAGACAACTTCTAAATGTCCCGTAGCCTCTTGTCTATAGATGTGGTGCACAACACATCCATAAGCAAGACCTCAACTCACACACGGCCATTTGCATGAACAAGGCTTGGAGTTTTTGTAACTCCCGAGCTTGGCTTCGTGTGAAAGGTCGTGTACTTGTGGAGCTTGTCCCACCCGTATCAGGCTCCAAGCTATCATTCATATGTGGAAGCCCATCCTAATATGCCCCACGCTATCCATGCTCTTATCATCACCCCACCAATATATTCCTTTCAGATCATGGTACATTTTAGTTGATCCCGGATGGATAGAATACCTGGAATGATGTGCCTCTGTCATAATCCTTTTTCTTAACTTATCTACATTAGGTATACATAATTTGTTTTGGCACTGAAGCACTCCTTCTTGTGTAAGCTCAAATGCTTTCGTTATACTTGCTGTACATTCTCCTTAAGCTGTAATAGAAAAGGATCTGCATAGTGCTTTTCTTTTACTTCAGTTACTAACGAGGATGCTGCCTCATTTTGCACAATAACTCCTTCATTTGGAGTTTCAAGAAGACGAACCCCTAAGCTAGCTAGTTGATGTAGATCTTTAACAACCTTTGTCTTTCTGTGAGTTGGCCCCATAAGTGCTCCCCATTGCCTTACGACTTAATGCATCATCTACCACATTTGCTTTCCCCGAATGATATAAAATATCAATGTCATAATCTTTTAATAGTTCAAGCCACCTCCGCTGCCTCAGATTTAGGTCCTTCTGCTTAAAGATATATTGCAAACTCTTATGGTCGGTATATATGTCAACATGAACCCCATACAAGTAGTGGTGCCATATCTTTAAAGCAAATACTACTGCTGCTAGCTCAAGATTATGTGTCGGATAATTTTTCTCATGTGGCCGCAATTGTCTTGAGGCATAAGCTATCACTTTACCATGTTGCATCAATACACATCCCAAGCCAACTCCTGAAGCATCACAATACACCGCATATCCTTTTGTACCTTCTAAAAGTACCAAAACGGGTGTAGAAGTTAACTTATTCTTCAGATCTTGGAAACTCTTTTCACATGCATCATTCCATTGAAACTTGGTTTCCTTGTGTGTTAGTTTTGTTAAAGGTGCAACAATAGAAGAAAATCCTTCAACAAACCTTCTATGATAACCTGCCAATTCGAGGAAACTATGAATCTTTGTAGGCGTTGTAGGTCTTGGCCAATTCTTCACAACTTCTATCTTTTGAGTATCAACCCTTATCCCTTCATCAAATACAATATGACCCAAAAATACTACAGATTCTAACCAAAACTCACATTTAGAGAACTTTGTAAATAACTTACGATCACGAAGAATCTGCAACACCTGTCGTAAGTGACTAGCATGGTCCTCTTTTGATCTTGAATCAACAAGAATATCATCTATAAACACTATCTCGAACACGTCTAAAAATGGCTTGAACACCCTATTCATCAGATCCATAAAAGTTGCTGGTGCATTTGTTAGCCTGAAGGACATAACTAAAAACTCATAATGACTGTACCGTGTTCGAAAAGTTGTCTTGGGTATATCTCTCTCTCTGACCTTTACTTGATGGTAACCCGACCTCAAGTAAATCTTTGAGAAACATTTAGTACCTTGTAATTGATCAAACAAATCATTAATTCTAAGGAGGGGATATTTGTTCTTAATTGTCACCTTATTCATTTGTCGGTAATCAATACACATTCTCAACGTGACATCTTTCTTGCGTACAAATAACACTGGTGCACCCCACGGGGACATACTAGGCCTTATGAATCCCTTTTCTAGCAAATACTTTAATTGCTCCTTCAATTCCCGTAATTCTGTCGGGACCATTCTATATGGAGGAATAGAAATAGGTTGAGTACCTGGAATCACATCAATACCAAATTCCACTTCTCGTTCTGGGGGAAAACCCGAGAGATCTTCAGGAAATACATCAAGAAATTCATTTACCACTGGAACATATTGAAGAGTCGGTGGCTCTACATCGGTATCTTTCACCCTTACTAGGTGACATATGTATCCCTTGGATATCATTTTCTTCGCCTTAAGATAAGAAATAAACTTAACTTTTGGTGCTCCAACATTACCCCTCCATTCAAGGACTGTCTCTTTTGGAAAATGAAAATGTACCTTCTTTGTTCGGCAATCTACTGTGGCATAACAAGAAGCCAGCCAATCCATACCCATTATAACATGATACAAGATCAATCCCACAACACAAAGTTCCCACGAAATCAGCAACAAGAGGAACAAAATAACTCAAAAATCAGCAAGTTGAACAACAAATGCTAGTGAATCGAAAGAGCCCCACACGGCTTCACTAGACTTCAAGATTATAAACACAAGCTTAACAAGATTACAAAAAAAAAGATAGATAGCTTGACATACGAGACTACAAGAATAAGGAACCAAATCGTGTATCAAATGATAAGACCCCCTAAGACCCGCAATAACAACACCAAACTCTTATGGTGACCGCTAAGGGAATCAACTCCGCCTTACAACCACCGTTTCTAAGCAAGGATCAATAATGGCTTTTCCAAGCCCTACACTACTTGGCCTTTCCAAGCCCTACACTACATTCTCAAAGAGAGAAGAAGAAGTCTTCAAATATCCATAATGAACTAACTAGAAAATAAGACTAATGAAGCCTATTTATAATTATTACATCATATGACCAAACTACCCTTAATGAAAAGAGGCTCCTATGGAGTGTAAAGAAAAGGCATAAAAAGACCAAAACACCCTTAATAAGGGGGGGTCATGGAGTGTAAGGACTCCTTCTTCACACTTCAACCCTTGCAATTCTTTGGAGCCTCGGGTAGTCATCAAGGCAAGCCTCCAAGCAACCTTCCACACACGAATTTGCTTTATTATGTGTCCAAAATGACTTCATGACTTCCCCATGCATACTCTCGGGCCTTCAAGGTGTCCAAAATTAGACTCTCCACGTGTTGGCCACGAATGATGGCATCAAAAGTTATGATGGCCATTTGTCTTGTATCATCCTCCCTTTCTTGAAAAGGATTCGACCTCGAATCCAAACCTTGCAAAACCAAAGAAAGGGCAAACAAATACAAACTCCTCATGACATGAGGGTCAGGGTTAGCACAATAAATCATCTCAACATGCCAAGGTTGCTTATACTTGCAATATAACCAAGGATCCTTTGAATTAAATATTAAAAACTTATTAAAATATGCACAAAGGATTTGGCTATTTAAATCACCAAGAGATAAGGAAACTACAAAGGTCCTAATGGCATCAAATAATCCACAAGGTAAAACTACCTTCATCTTAGGAGCCATAAGACACAATTGCTTCTTTATCTCTTCAAGAGACCACACCAAGGGTGGAGCCTCAATTGGTTCTAATGTCCACAAGATCCATATAGCATTATCATTCATACAAGTGGACAAACCAACAAATTTCCTACCTCTACATAAAACAAATCCAAAACTAACATGGATGTCATCATAGGCAAAGAGGTAGTATAGGAAAGAATCAAGTGTATAGGCATACAAGGGTGAATACAAAGCATTTAAGCACATCCACATTCTTTCCTTCAAGCAAATAGAGAACTTGGCATCCACAAGTTGAGATTCTTGTAATTTAAACACAATTGTGTCAAGCAAGGATGCACATTTAGAAACATTACCCCAAGGAAACAATGACACTTTTGCTCTCGGGTTTTCAAGAATGACACTTTGCTTGTCATGTAGACCAAGCAACAAGTTGGGTGCGCCAACATCACCATTTCTATATTTGGCACCGGGGTCAAATAGAAAGAGTAGCCATAGACACGGGTCTAGACAATACTCCCTTTCCCCATAGGCTTCACCCAAACAACAAGATATACTCTCTACAATAGCATATATATCATCAAAAGCAAATAGAGAGTGGAGAATGGTATCACTCAAGTCAAGTCCAACTAAGGTGTCCTCATGTGCGTACTTACTGCCAGTTTCAACATCATCACCATGAGTACTCTCAACAATAAGGTCACACATAGTAGAAGAAGTAATTTCCAAATAATAGACACCTTCCCTTTCTATGGAAGTACCCTCAAGTAGACACATACCACCACTAAAGTCCAAGGAATTATTACTTAAATCTTTACAAGCAAGCAATTCATCCTTATAGTCATCAAACATGGGTGGGGTGTCATACAAAGGATCACAACCACAATCAATTTTCAAGGAAAAATCACTTATTGGGTTTCTTAAGAATTCAAGCAAATCAAAATTATCATCACCCAATTGATCATTCCTTTCCAAGACCTCACATTCCCTTCCCTTAAGAGTACTCTCATCTCCCAAGAAGAGATTTCCATCTTTAGGAGGAATGTTTTTACACCATAGTGGGTTGGCATATAGGCTATAACTTTCAAGACAAGCTATACCTTCAACGTCATTCTCACCACTAGGTTCTTTAGGAGTGAACTCATCATCTTCAAACAAGATATTGTACTTAAAGAGAGAAGGATCTATCCATGAAGAGGATATAGAACATGCAAATCCATTCTCTAAAAGATCATTATCAAGTATCAAAGATGTTTCAAGCACATGATTATCCCTATGAGCAAAACCAAGAGTAGAACATTTACTAGAGGTCATACTGAAGGGGTCACTCCTATTTATTTGATCAACATTTTCAATATAATCATTCACTTGAGATCCATTAAACACATCACACATATCCTCAAGTGGTGGACAAATTTCGCACATAAGTTGATCGACACAATTCCCACAAGATGATGTACCATCATTCAACACATTGGCTTCAACACTAGGTGGACTTAAATTGACCTTACAAGAAGAGTCAATTCGATCATCAATAGGATCAACTAGTGTATCCACACTCCCAACAAGTACATCATCAACAAGAGGCAAAGAATCAATAGACTCACAAATAGGTAAGCTACTACTCACACTTAATGGGCTACTAGTCACATAATTATCATTCTCATGCACAAAAGTGTAAGAGTAAGCGATTTTACCTTGAAGTTCTTGAGTAAATTCTTCTTTGCCGTGGTGTGAAGGTTTCCCACATGCTTCGGCAGCACCTTCTCCTTGGCCTTGTGCTTCTCCGCTTGCCATGTTGGTACCTACACAAATGTCCTTAGAAAGAAAAAGACAAACATAGTTAGAATGATTTGGTGGCAACCCCCTCACTTCACTCCATACAACCTCTCCTTTTTCCACTCTTGGATTACCACCTTTAACACCCTTACTCCTCTCAATCTTTTGTCTCTCATAATCATTCGGCTTGGAGTAAGTGATCACATCTCCTTGCGGTTTGGGAATAATTGAGGTAAAAAGATAATTTCCCCAATGGTCCACTATAACCTTAGGCCAATTTAGCACATTTGGAACTCTATGTTGTGCAAACCAATCGGCACCCAAGCATACATGACCTGGTGTCAAGGGAAAGATATCGCACCACACCTCCTCATAGTATTCAAATTGGGTGAAGACAATCCTCACTCTCTCGGTAACCTTATACCCGTCCAAGGAATATGGAACAAGTAAAGGTTCTCGAAACAACCCTAAATAGTCAACCATCGGTGGCATGATGTAGTTCTTATGGCGCCAATCATCTAGCACAAGGAGGCAGCCCGGTACCCCATCAATGCTTACCTTTCCGGAGTGAACACTTCTCCTAGGATCAATATTGTAGAGTTGAGGACAACCCAAGGGCACATGAGTACCCCTCGGCCTTGGAGATGTATTCTCTCTTCTTCTCATGGGACAACCTACACTATAGCTAGCATACCCATTCACACCGCTTCGACCTTGATAAAATGTACTACAAGGTGAAGAATATGAATCTTCATTCTCCACACGTGCACTCTCACCATGGCTCTCATAAGCTTTGCGAAGGGAGGGGTTATACCTTACACCAATTCGAGGTTCGAAATGGGAAGTGTAAGACTCCTCATATGCCCCAACTTCATCATAAGAACTTGGCACTTCATTCACCTCATGTTCTCCCTCAAAACCATAACCCTCAAATCTGCCCATGTCTATCACATGGCTATATTCATAGCCCCCATAATCCATAACATCATCGTAGCCATAAAATCCCTCACTACAATCATAGTCTCCCATGTTGTAGTCACAATAATACGAGGCTACCAAGATATGTTCCCCTTATATCACCTTGTACCTACAAAATGAACAAACAAGATTAGTAGTAAAAGCACCTCACCAACACTCGTATACACTCACCTTTGTGATCCTCACAATTGGAGCGGCGAATATTGAAAGTTGCTTATACTCCGGTAGTTAATAAGGTGTCAATCACTACTTAGCGACCGGAATAGATGAGTGTTTGATCGACTCAAGACACAAAACAAAAAATCTACTTATGAACTTGAATCAAAGAAGTTCAACGAATCAAAATGAGAAAAGCACACAAAGAACGAAGAACACGAAGAAAACGGATTCAAAAAACCAACTCACAATCTAGTAAGTGATCACTAGTTGTTAATTAGTACTAGAATCAAGAAATGAAACTAAAGAAACAAGGAAATGAAACTTAGAATCTGAAATTTGAGCTTAATGGTGACGTGGCAGCATGCAATTGGTCTTGGGCCCACACAAAAATATATATATATATATATATTTTATTTTTATTTTTTTTTTGGTCACAAATCTGAAATTTCAATATGAAATACAACTTGTCATGGATGACAATAGGTTTTGGAGGGAAAGTAAAGTCTTGTACTCTTTTTTCAACTTTTCAAACTCAAAAAGGTAAGATTTGACTATTCTAATCCCACAAAACAAGGCTCCTTGAATTAGGAAGAGTGGTTGACAAGACTAGGAAGTGATGGGTGCAAGTCTTTCACCAACAACTTTATGACTTGTGTTGCAACTTGAACACAACAAGATGAACAAGTTTAAAAGATGAACACCTCACAACCTTCATCAACTTCTTCAAGCACATAACACACAACCACCAATTTTGTCATCAACAACATACAACTTTCAGCCACTTCAAGTCACCACAACAATGGTCAAGTTTTCAAGCTCAACTTTTAGATCTAGACACTTTAGTGTTGGTGAGAAAGAAACCAACACTAGAAACACACTACACAAGCAAAATATCACCTAGATCTAAACATACAACAACATTCTCGGTTTTGTCTTCAATGGACAGATTTCAGATTTTTTTTTTTTTTTTTTTTGTTTAATCCGAGAACAAGCCCAAGATGGGTTGTGTTGGAACACAACCGGTCTTGCTCTGATACCAAATGATACAAGATCAATCCCACAACACAAACTTCCCACGAAATCAACAACAAGAGGAACAAAATAACTCAAAAATCAGCAAGTTGAACAACAAATGCTAGTGAATCGAAAGAGCCCCACACGGCTTCACTAGACTTCAAGATTATAAACACAAGCTTAACAAGATTACAAAAAAAAAGATAGATAGCTTGACATACGAGATTACAAGAATAAGGAACCAAATCGTGTATCAAACGATAAGACCCCCTAAGACCTGCAATAACAACACCAAACTCTTATGGTGACCGCTAAGGGAATCAACTCCGCCTTACAACCACCATTTCTAAGCAAGGATCAATAATGGCTTTTCCAAGCCCTACACTACTTGGCCTTTCCAAGCCCTACACTACATTCTCAAAGAGAGAAGAAGAAGTCTTCAAATATCCATAATGAACTAACTAGAAAATAAGACTAATGAAGCCTATTTATAATTATTACATCACATGACCAAACTACCCTTAATGAAAAGAGGCTCCTATGGAGTGTAAAGAAAAGGCATAAAAAGACCAAAACACCCTTAATAAGGGGCGGTCATGGAGTGTAAGGACTCCTTCTTCACACTTCAACCCTTTCAATTCTTTGGAGCCTCGGGTAGTCATCAAGGCAAGCCTCCAAGCAACCTTCCACACACGAATTTGCTTTATTATGTGTCCAAAATGACTTCATGACTTCCCCATGCATACTCTCGGGCCTTCAAGGTGTCCAAAATCAGATTCTCCACGTGTTGGCCACGAATGATGGCATCAAAAGTTATGATGGCCATTTGTCTTGTATCATGACATCAAAATCTACCATCTCTAGCTCAACAAGATCAACCAACGTATCATGATCACAAATAGTTACTATGCAATTATGATAGACTCTCTTAGCTACAATAAATTCACCAGCTGGTGTAGATACTTCAAATGGCTTAACTAATAATTCTGGTGTTCTTTCAAATTTTTCAGCAATAAATGGAGTGACATACGATAGTGTAGAACTCGGATCAATTAATGCATTTACATTATGTGAAAAGATGGATAATGTACTGGTAACCACATACGGAGAAACCTCCAAATTTTGTCGATCTGCTAAAGCATAGGTACAATTCTAGGCTCTACTAGAACTAGTTGCTCCTTTACTACCTCTTCCACGACCAGTAGGCTGTACACCTCTACCTAAGAAAGGAACCAACGATGATGATGCAACGGCTGATCCAGTAGGTCGTGCCATACTACCCATGCCCCTTTGTGGGCATTCTCTCATCATATGCCCCGACATACCACACCAAAAGCAAGCATCCATCCCAAACTGATATGCACCTAAATGAAGCTTCCCGCATTGCCTACATGACTGACGAGGAGGCCTTAATTGGCTCATACTCCCTTGTTCTTGATACCCCACTGTCCGTGAACTTTGAATTTCATTTCTTTGCCCAAATTGGTTGCCCCTAAAGCCTTGGAATCGGGGTGGAGCACTTGCTGTAGAGTAGGTAGTGATGGCCTAGGCGGTCTATTAAGAAACCGAGGCCTAAGCTCTCTTTGGGATGTCATGAATTGCCCCATAGATTTAACCCTCTTGGAAGGTCCTCTTTCAAATTCCTGTGTTCTTCTCCTTTGCCTCTGATCCTCCATTTTTTTTGTAAAAGCTTGTATCCTTGCTATATCCATGTCTCTATTCAAAGCAGCAATAGTACAATCCCTAACCAAATACGAATCCAATCTATCCATATATCGATGAACTCTATCATCCATAGTAGCTACTACATTTGGAGCATACCTAACTAAAGAGTTAAATCAAAGACTGTACTCCCTTACGCTCATATTACCTTAACGAAGATTTAAGAACTGATCTGCACGAGCCTCTCAGATCTCAAATGAAAGATAATGATCAAGAAATGTCGTTTTGAACTCTTTCTAACTAGCTCAAAGTACATCGGTGCCTCTAGATCGTTTCCAATCTTCATACCATAATGCCTCTCCTTTTAATCTATATGCTGCAAGTTCAACTCTCTCTACACCAGATACATGCATAACATCCAAAGCCCTTTGAATTTGATCCATAAAGTTTTGTGGGTCTTCATTAAGATCTAATTCGGTGAATGTGGGAGGATCAAATTTAAGGAAATCTTGTGTCCGTAGACTAGCTGCCCTATCTGCACCAGCAGTACCTATAGTTGGACCAGCTTGTCCTTGACCTTGTGCAGCAACTATACGAGTCAACAATTGCACCACATTCCTTAGATCCTGCTCAGTAGCATTAATAGGTGGTTCTGGGGGTACTTCTCTCCTCCTTGGCTCTCCTGGAGATGGAAGGGTAGAAGAATCCGCGATGCAAACTCATCTTTAGCCCCACCTTGATTAGCTTATTTAGGTGGTGATTTACTGGTTCCTTCTCCGGCAGCCATGTCCACCTTCTTACTTTTACCCTTACTTCTTCTTGCAAATAGCATCTTTACTATCATGAGGAAAAAAACATATTCAATGGTTAAATATGATTCCACCTACAATCTTGGCTCTACTGCACGATCTAAGATATGAAAACAAAAAGACAACTTCTAAATGTCCCGTAGCCTCTTGTCTATAGATGTGGTGCACAACACATCCTCATCAAGTACCTCAACCGATACCAAGGTGGTGGCTGCCCATCAATTAGTTCATTACTGAACCGCTTGACATACTCCCACCAAGTGTTAGCATAACCCTCGAAATGAGCTATAGCATAGCAACCCTTCTTTTCTTCTGAGATATCATTAACTTGGAAAACTTTGTCACAAGCCGATTCCCAAGCTAAGTAGGCCTCGGGGTCACTTTCACCTTTAAAGATGGGTAGGTTCAACTTGATGGTGTTGATGCCTATATATCTCTCTTGGTGTCGGTTTCCCCTATCTCCATACCCTCGATATCTCCTTGGATCTCCACGACCCCCTCTTATCTCCTCCTCCCTCATGTAAGCATCATCAAAGGCTCCATATCCTTCATACTCCTCTCTACCATATCCTTCAAAGGGGGCTGGTCGGTCTTGGGCATTTTGATTCGGAGGAATTGGATTTTGTGGCCTTTGGTTTAATGGAGCTTGGAATGGAGGGTTCGAATTTAGTGGAGGTACTTGACGTCCAAATCCCTCTTGTGGAACTTGAGGAGCTTGGAAATGTATTGGTCTAGTGGGGTCACGGTTTGGAGGGAAAAAGGTGGTTTGGTTTGCGGCATTTATTGGAGCTGGAGGTGCATTTAGCATTTGGTGGACTGTTTCGGGGGTGATGGTTGCGGAGGAAGTCCTATCATGCCCATTGGTAGAAACATGTAGAGGAGTAGAAGGACGAGAGTTCCTTTGACTCTCCACTTGTTCTAATCTCCCACTAATAGTCGACACTTCTCCCTTGATTGCTGCCAAGTCCCCTCTCACGGCCCCAAATTCCGAATTCAACCTTTCAAGTGTCCGGGTAACGGCATCAAGAGTGACCCTCATAGAGTCAAGTGCATTAGTATCCACGTTATGGGATGTGGTCCCTTCCATTGTCAAGGTATTATACTCTTTAGATCACCACACGCTTGAGTTCCACAAGTGTTGTAAATTGGCTAGTAACCATGAATCCTTTAAGGTATGAGTAAGCTCTTATCCGGAATGGATTCTTGTTTGAAGACTCAAAGAATTCTTGTCGGACTAGAACCAAAAACAGCAACGTATTCAAAAGATAAAAGGCACTCAAGTAATCGTTGACACGAATAAACGGATTCAAAGGACTAATCGACAACCTTGTAGGAATGTACTAGTTTGTTAATTAGTTCTAGAACCAAGTAAGGGAAACCAAGAATCAACAATTAGCAACTAGAAGAATATCCAAAGTTGAGCTTATAGTGATGTGGCAGCATGTAAGTGGTCCCACACGTTTTTGCTTCTTCCCTTTTTTTTTGTCTCAAATTTAAAATTTTTCAATACTCACACAATTTGTTATAGATGACAATGTGTTTTGGAGGGAAAGTAAAAGTCTTGTAGTCTTTCAACCTTTCAAACTCAAAAAAGGTAAGATTTGACTAGGCTAATCCCACAAAACAAGGTTCCGTGTTTTAAGGAAAAGTGGTTGTCAAGTCTTGGAAGAGATGTGTGCAAGTCTTCTTTCACCAACTACTTTATGACTTTTGTCTTACACATTGAACTCAACTTTCAACAAGATGAACAAGTTTATAAGATGAACATCTCAACAATCTCAACACCTTCATGAACACAACATCAACTTCTTCAAGCACATCACACAAAACCACCAATTGTCATCAACAACATACAACCTACGGTCCACCTTTCAAGTTACCACAACAATGGTCAATATTTTAAGCTCAACTTTTAGATCTATACACTTTAGTGTTGGTGAGAAAGAAACCAACACTAGAAACACACTAAACAAGTAAAACAACACCTAGATCTATACACACAACAATATTCTCGGCCAAGACAACAATGGACAGATTTCTCTTTTTTTTTTTTTTTTTTTTTTTTTTTTAGTTTTGGCCGAGAGCAAGCCCAAGATGGGTAGTGTTGGAACACAACCGGTCTTGCTTTGATACCAAATGATACAAGATCAAACCCACAACACTATTTCCCACGAAATCAGCAACAAGAAGAACAAAAGAACACGAAATTCAGCAAGTTGAACAACAAGTGCTAGTGAATCGAAAGAGCCCCACACGGCTTCACTAGACTTCAAGATCACAAACACAACAACAACAAGATAATAAAAAGATAGTTAACTTGACATATAATATTCAAGAGACTAAGAACCCTAACATCAAGAAAGGACCCTAAGACTAATGAATATGAACACCAAGTTCTTACTTAGACCAAGAGGAACTCAATGACCTCAAGATCCTTGTTTCTAGCCAAGATACAACACAAGTATCACTCTACTTGTGATCTTCCAAGTTGGGCTTCTCCAAAGGAAGAGAGAGAAGCCAAAATATTACAAGTGTTATGTTTCAAAAATCTGATGGGGGAACTACCCAAATAACCCTAAGATGTTCTATTTATATTACAAGGCAAAATGAAGCAAAATGACTAGCTTGCCCTTGTCTAGGTTGCTGCCCCTTGGAGTGTAAGTTTATTACACTTCAAGGTCCCTCTTCACACTTAAAAACATTGAGATCCTTAGGAGGCTCGATCACCAACTCACACACGGCCATTTGCATGAACAAATCTTGGAGTTTTTGTAATTCTCGAGCTTGGCTTCGTGTGAATGGTCGGGTACTTGTTGGACAGCTTGTCCCACCCGTATTAACAAATAATTTGGGCATCATGGATGCATCATGAATTCTTTTCCAAACAACAAGTATAGTTGATATCCAAAAAATTCAGCTCACACAATTTAAGCATAGAAGAAATAAACCATGAAAGAATTTGGGAGACTTTAATCTTCTCATGGTATGGTAAGGGATCACTCATTTCCAAGATTCTACTTACCATAAGGAAAATATCATCATGTCTCCAAGAATCATTAGGAATAGGAGGGGGTAGATACATACCTTGGGAACAAGGGTTGGAGATTGTTTTCATGTCTTGTATACATGCTTCACAAGGATCGTCCACCCGCTTCTTTGTAGGAGGTTCCTTGGTAGGTAACTCCCCTTCTTGAGCCAATTCTTTCTCCTTCTTGGCAAGTTCTTCTCTCTTAAGTTCTTCCCGAAGCTCTCTCATTATCTTGTAGTCCTCACTTACTTGATAAGATGTTAATGGAACAAGAGTGTGCTTTCGTCCTCTAAATAATAATGAGTATTTGTTGGACTCCATTTGATATCGAACATCCCTATCGGCTAGCCAAGGTCTACCAAACAACATATGATAAGATTGCAGAAGCAAAACATCACATAACACCTCATCTCGATACTTGCCAATGCTAAAATTCATGACCACTTGTTTGGTTACCTCTACTTCATCATTTTTAATGAGCCATTGAAGTTTATATGGCTTGGGGTGTCTTTGTGTAGGAAGCTTCATTCTATCAACCATAGTGCAACTCACCACATTAGTACTACTCCTACAATCAATGACTAAGGAACATACCCTATCAATTATCTTGAACCTTGCATGGAATAGGTTCACACTTTGATCAAGTTCTTCTTTAGAAAGATACACCAAGATTCGATTTAGATCACAAGAAGGTTTCAAATCCTTCTCCAATTGCTCATCATCTACATTCAAAGTTATGTCATCATGCCTAATGATAGCATCCGTGGAAGCTCAATGTCATTAAAGGGCAGAGAATATCAACACATTTTAATGGGCCTCAATCAGCAATGAAAACAAGTCTTATGATGGAAGAATAAGTACAACACAATGTTGATCTTTGGAGGCCCAAATTGAAGACCAAAAGAAGTTGGAATTATGGCCCAAAATCTGTCCAAATAAGGAGAAATTTCAGCAGCCCAAAGTTGTGTTCTAGAAGCTTATTTAATGCTTTGTTGACTACATTTATAGCTTTAGTGGACCAAAGTGTTGGTAGTCTTCTATGCACCTAGGTAATTTCAACTTATTTAATTTAGTTTGATGTCTTTTAGATTGCAGCACCATTTACTCCTATATAAAGGAGTGTTTTCTTCTTTATTGTAACTAAGTTTGATTTAAATTAATAGTAGCAGCCTTTTGGCTTGTGGAGACCTTTTAAGGTTCTCTTTTGGGTTATGCCCTTTTTGTTCTACTTTGAACCATATCTTGGATTTCTTCAAATGGTAAGATTCCTCGTTTGAGTTCCCTCCCTCCTATTCTAATTCTTCTACTTCCTTATTGATTCACTATGTCTATTAAACAAGGTCTCAAGTGTCTAATATTTGAGCTTGTTTCTTCTCTTTCTAGAATCAATTCCTCCCTCATTTCTAAAGTTCTTATTTATAAGTCTTCCGCTATCCGTGTCATTATCACCTAACCTTAGGCTCATCACAATCATTCCCAACCACATACTCTATCACATTTTTAGCACAAGATCCATCACACAAGATCACATTTGACCTCCTTTGTGGACACTCTCTAGCAATATGTCTTTCACCTTGACATTTATAACATCGAATGATAAAGGGAGAAGAGGATTGAGGTACATCATGCTTACCTCCATAGGCTTGATCTTCCCCTTTTGTGTTGTAGTTAGCTTGAATAGCTTGACTACCATCTTGGAACATTGTAAGACTCACCATGTTGTGACCCATCCCTTGGTTTGGAATACCTTGACCACCATATCGATCACTTCGGTCTTCACACCTTCCTTTTTTATCCCTATACGTATCAGCACTATCCCATTTCCCTTGATATCTCATGCCTTGGTTCGTATCAAACCCTTCGGGTCCTTCCCACCATTCATTCAAGTTAACCTCTTCGGACATTTCATCATAAAGAGGGTTTTGATAATAGATATCTTAGTAGGTTACTTGTGGGTAGTGTTGTTGGATTGGAACATAGGGTACATGCAAGGATGCATGTGATACATTTCGTAGAGGTGCTTGGCTTCTACCTTGGGTCTCCACAAAAGAAGGACTCCTTTGTGGTGGATGATATGGTTGGGTATTTGGATGTGGGGTGACTGACCTAATATAGCTCGGGTTCATTCGGAATACAGCTTGAGGGTAAGTTTGGTTCCAATTTGTTTGGGGGCAGTATAGGTTGGATTCTTGACCCGAGGTCCTTCTTGTTTCTTCACTTTGACTTGTCATATGGAACCTCTTTTCAATCATACTATCCATCATTTTCACCCTTTCCTCCATACCCCTAAATCTCCCATTTGTTTCAACCACCCTTTCATTCACATTGGTCACTCTCCTTGACACATTGGAATTTGTCATCATATTATTCACCGAGCACCTTCCTCCATGGTTATAAGGAAAATGATTAGACATTGTACCTACAAAACTCAACAAATAATATTAGTGGTAAAAGCCTCACATCACTCATATGTAAACTCTCAACTCACCTCCTAAAGCGTCTTCTCAAAATTGGTAGTGAACTGGCTTTGCTTGATCAATTCAAGATCACCTATCCTTTGTGGTAGAGTCCTTGTTGTGAATCTTGAAAGAAGGACGACTCAATTAAAGGTAAAAATACTCGAATCAAGAAGTTTATCAATGAATTAAGATGAGAAAAGTTGAAGAAAAGAAGTACGAAAGAAAACGGACTCAAAAAAAAATAAGTAACAAAAGTAGAAAAGTACTTGTGTTTCTTAATTTTGATGAATCAAAGAGATGATTTGATGTTTAAAAACTAGTTAACAAGTGATTAAATATGTTAATTACTTGTTAATTAGTTATGAAATCAAAGGAGAAAGAGAACAAAAAAAATCACGAAATTTGGACACTTAGAAAATTTTTGAGGCCTTGAAGAAGTTCATCACTTTAAAGGGGTTTAATTTGATAATTTGATGATTAAAACTAGTTAACAAGTGATTAAAGATATTAATTATTTGTTAAATAGTTGAGAAATCGAAGGAGAAAGAGAACAAAAAAAGAATCACGAAGTTTCGACACTTAGAAAAAGTTTTAGGTCCAAAAAACTGAGACCCAAAAAAAAACTAAGTGTTGAAACCTGAAAATTTCAGCTCTCTGAAGTTGAATTGCACGCGCCACGTGGTGCGAGTGGGCTGGTGGGCGCTGAGTTGGCTGCTGCATGGTAGTCAATGGTTGACTTTGACCGTTGACTGCTGATGTGGCAGTTCATGTGGATTTTTTTTTCCAAATTTTGATTTTTTTTTTCAAATTTCGAATATTTTTAATTTTTTTTTCAAAATTCCACAAATGGACCTACTAACACTTGATCAACTTTAACTTTAAAATTTTTGGATCAAAGCGTACCTTTTTGTCTTCTCCTTAAAGAACAAGATGAAGATGCTCAAGAACACCAACAAAACCCCCAAATCTTCACATCCACATAACTTCTTTGTTCCAACTTCAAATTCGATGAAAATTTCACCAATGTGTTTCTTTTCACACCACGAACAAAACCCACTAACTCTTAGCCCTCAAAACCAAGCTAAAAATAAAGTCACTTTTCAAAATTGGCCAAGTTTCAAAAGCTTCAAACCCTTCAATGGCAACCTCACTTTTCCAACTCCAATTTGAACGAAATTCAAGATTTAGGCTCAAAAAACACCAGAGAATCAAGATCTAGTGTCAAAAACAACAAATCAAAACAAAAAAAAATTGTTTTTTTTTGGATTTTTGAAGAAATCAAAATCCCAAGATTAAGATTTGTGAAAACAAGCCTTAACATAGGCTCTTGATACCAAAATGATAACGAATCAAAGAGGGAAGAAAAAGAAGGAAAGAAAGTAAAAGAAGGATATGTGGATTAGTATTCAAACTTTTGAATTTATGGGCAACAAGGGACTTGATACCTGATAACAACACGGATAGCGGAAGACTTATAAATAAGAACTTTAGAAATGAGGGAGGAATTGATTCTAGAAAGAGCAGAAACAAGCTCAAATATTAGACACTTGAGGCCTTGTTTAATAGAAATAGCGAATCAATAAGGAAGTAGAAGAATTAGAATAGGAGGGAGGGAACTCAAACGAGGAATCTTACCATTTGAAGAAATCCAAGATATGATTCAAAGTAGAACAAAAAGGGCATAACCCAAAAGAGAACCTTAAAAGGTCTCCACAAGCCAAAAGGCTGCTACTATTAACTTAAATCAAACTTAGTTACAATAAAGAAGAAAACACTCCTTTATATAGGAGTAAATGGTGCTGCAATCTAAAAGACATTCTAGACTTCCTAGGTGGTCAAACTAAATTAAATAAGCTGAAATTACCTAGGTGCATAGAAGACTACCAACACTTTGGTCCACTAAAGCTATAAATGTAGTCAACAAAGCATTAAATAAGCTTCTAGAACATAACTTTGGGCTGCTGAAATTTCTCCTTATTTGGACAGATTTTGGGCCATAATTCCAACTTTTTTTGGTCTTCAATTTGGGCCTCCAAAGATCAACATTGTGTTGTACTTATTCTTCCATCATAAGACTTGTTTTCATTGCTAATTGAGGCCCATTAAAATGTGTTGATATTCTCTGCCCTTTAATGACATTGAGCTTCCACGGATGCTATCAATACCCTCACCTCCCAATTGAATTCAACAATTCAAACACAAACCCTAGTTTGAGAAAATCAAAGGAAACCAAGAAACCACAAATGAGTAACCTTCGATTAACCAAATCAAAAATTTCACTAACAATTCCAAGATCCACACTACTAAAATTACCAACTAATGTTAGGCTTCACCTAGAAACTACAAGTTAAATGCTAGGCTTCACCTAGAAACTACAAGCTTCAAAGCTCAATATTCAATATTCATCAAAAACTACCATGCAAAATGAGGAATTATCCTATTTATTCTAAGGAAATAAAAGACAACTAGTTATTACAAATATGCCCTTGATGAGAGACAGGGGCCTTGTTTGGTGACTCTTGTTGTGAATCCTTGAATTTAAAATCTAGCCACTTGTACAAATGACCTCTTTTCTTTATCCACATCACTCCCATGGACTCTTAAGCTTTCTTTTTAACGAACATTCTACGTGTCATCCACGTCATCCATGCCTGTGTCAACCATGCGATGCATGCTAGTATCACTTCTCAACATCCCATAGTGGGTTATCATAAAAGTATAGATCTCATGAATAGCTACATTACAATCACTGTTCACACCACTAGGCACCAAACTAGAAGGGATCTCATCATTATCAAACAAGACATTATACTTAAAGTGAGAAGAATCAATGCAAGATGGAGAATTAAAACATGTAATCTCATTCTCAAAAAGACAAATGTCATCTTTTAAGGAGGTTTCAAGCACAGTTCTATGAGCAAAACAAGCAATAGGATCTTCAATAAAAGATATGCTCAAAGAGTCACTCCTACTCAATTGATCAACTTCATCAATATTACCATAAACTTGATGCTCAATAAGAACATCACAAGATCCCTCAAGTAGTGTACTACACGCAAAAGCTAGTTGATCAATACCAATATCACTTGATAATAAACTGTCATTCAAAACACATGTATCAACACTAGGTGGACACAAATTGATCTTACTAGAAGAATCAATTCGGTCATCAATAGGATCAACTAGTGTATCCACATTCTCAACAAGCACATTATCAAAACATGGCAAAGAATCACATGACAATGTACTATCATTCAAGTCACAAGTGTCAACACTAGGTGGACACAAATCGATCTCATAAGAAGAATCAATTCGGTCATCAATAGGATCAACTAGTGTATGAACACTCTCAACATAGACATTATCACTATGTGGCAAAGAATTATTAAGTTCACATAAAGACAAGCCATCACTCACACTTTGTTCATTTGAAAATTCAAAAGTGTCAAGTTTAGCTATTTTACCTTGAAGCTCACAAGAAAGGTCTTCTTTACCTTGGAATGAGAATCCCCTCAATGCATTGGTACACTCTTCAAGTCCTTGATGAGGATTAGGGAAAGCTGGTGGAAAGATAAGTTGCAATCAATTAATTTGAGTACTCAACCGATTGAACCATCCTTCCATTCTGGTTGAGAGGGTGGTGAACAAGTTTAACAATTCACCCAAAGTGGGTTCCCCAATGGGAACTTGGTTTTTCTTTTCATGACCTTCCATTGTTACCTATTTAAGACACTCAACCAAAGCAAGCAAACATGTTAGGTTAGTTAAAATAGACTCACAATCACTCAAGAATCGCACCTTTATTTGCCTCACAAATTGCTTCGGCCAATGATTGCATCTTGTTTAGTCCAATGAGTTGAATATCTACTTGAGATCAAGAATGGATTCTTGTTGACTCGAGAAAGAAAGTGCAAAAGCTAAGGACGAGAACCAAGAAGTTTTCAAGAGAAAATAAAGAAGAAAAGCTAAAAGAAAGTAGCACGAAAAAAATTGGACTAAAAAACAAAGTAACAAAAGTAAAGGAATTACTTGTTGTTACTTAGTATGAAGGATCGAAGAAGAGGATTTGATGTTTAAAACTAGTTAAAAAGTGATTAAAGATGTTAATTACTTGTTAAATAGTTGAGGGATCTAAAGAGAAAGAGAACAAAAAAAGAATCACCAAATTTGGACACTTAGAAAAATTTTGACGCCTTAAAGAAGTTCATCATTTTAAGGAATTTGATTTGATGATTTGATGATTAAAACTAGTTAACAAGTGATTAAATATTTTAATTACTTGTTAAATAGTTGAGAAATCAAAAGAGAAAAAGAACAAAAAAAGAATCACGAAATTCGGACACTTAGAAAATTTTTTAGGTCCAAAAAACTTTAGGACCCCCCCAAAAAAACTAAGTGTTGAAAACCTGATTTTTGTTGACTGGGCAGTTGACTGGGGCATTGACTGCTGATGTGGCAATTGACTGGTGACATGGCGATTTTGATTTTTTTTTAATTTTTTTTTTAGATTTAGATTTTTTAATTTTTTTTTCAATTAATTGCCACTTGGACCCACAAACATCTTTGACCAACTTTGAGTTGAAGATTTTGGATCAAAGTACTCTTTCTATCTTCTTCTTTAAGAACAAGATGAAGATGCTCAAGAACACAAGAAAAATCTCAATCTTCAAATACTCATAACTTCTTCATTTTTGGTCCAAATTCAATGAAAATTTTGTCCACGTGCTCCTTTCAATGCCACTAACAATCCCCAATAATTTTTAGCTCTTAACTTCAAGCCAAAAATAAACCCACTTATCAAGTTTCAAAAATTCAAAAGCTTAAAACCCCTTTAATGGTAACTTCACTTCTACAACTCTGATTTGAACGAAATTTGAAAGTTAGACTCAAAAAACACTAGGAAATCAAGATCTAGTGTCAAAAATGACAAATCAAAATAAAAAAAATTTCCAGATTTTTTTTTTTTGGATTTTTGGATAATTTTTTTTTTTTGAATAGATCAATATCCCAAGATTAAGATTTGTTAATGCGGAAGACTTTAAAGAAACAAGAAAACAAAGATAAAAGGGATAGAAAGGTAGACACAAAAGTGGAATCAAAGGCAACCAATTCTGTAAAAAGAAAAGACCTTCTTCAAATATCCAAATAAGCACCTAAACCTATGATAAATACCTTAAGGGAATTAGATTCCCAAACAACCTTCCTTTCTAAACTTGAAACAATCAAAAGCTTCAACAAGCTCTCAAACTCTCAAAAGAGTATTTAATATTCAATATTCATCAAGATAATCTACCCTAAAATGAGTTATTCCCCCTTATTTATAGCCTACACTAATAATTACAAAAATACCCTTAATAAAATAAGGGTCTTCTTTAGCATGAGACTTGAATATCAAGAATAGTCACTTTACGTCTATAGCCTCTTTCTTCCCTTTTCACCTTTCTTTCTTGTACTTCCATCTTAGCATATTCTCGAGCTTCAACTCTTCATTCTATGATATTGATGAGGCTCGTCTTGCACCAGAGGGGGAGGATGTAACACCCCATATTTTGCGTGTACTTGTTCTATTGATATGGGACTTGAGGTAACCTTGTTATATAGGTAATGAACCAAGTTTCTTAAGTGATTAGCGGTGGTTTAAAGAGGATTTAAAAGATATTATAATGGCCCAAGCATTTCAGCATGTAATGTAGTGCCAAGTTAACCCAAACGGAATTGCTTAAACGCGAGATAGTAAGGTGGTATTCTACCTCAAGGATTAAAGTGTCCAAGTGTATAAGTATTAAGTTAACATAGGGGGTTAAGACTTAGAATATGGAATAAAATAAGTGAGTTGCTTGCTAGACTTAATTAAGCTAGTAGGGGACAAGTAGGTGCATCACCTACTTTGACTTATTGACCAATCTAAGAACCAAGTAGGTGCATCACCTGCTAATACTCCTTTGACCAGCTTATTGGGCCAACTACACTACCACCTACTTGAATAAATTCTGGCCCAAGTTAAAAGAGAGGAAAGGAGAAGAATGGGCAGCCAAGGCCCAATAGTTTCAGATCCACAAAGGCCCAAGTATAATGGGCAAATAGGTGCACCAAATACTTGGTATTTTATGGCCAAAAATGGACAAGAAAGCCGGCCAAGAGCTGATCCCTTTAAAGGAATTGAAAACAACTCATTTTATTCATTTTAACTTAGGCAAAATATCAGCTTTCTAGGGTTTTCTCTCTTCTCTCTAGTAGCTTCTACAACGGCCCTATAATTCCATTAGGGTTCTTGGAATTTACCTTCCTTCCAAGCTAAAGGTAAGTGAATAAATCATGAGCTTATCTCAAAAAGACTATGGAAATTATGTTCTTCATGTTTAAATTATAAGGCAGCCCTCTATAAGTTTGGCAGTCCCATTTTTCTTGGTTATTAAGAGATTTTTCTCTTCTCCTTTGGTTTGTGTGTGAAGGAACCAAGATATTGAAGAAATACAAGTTAAGAGAATAAACTATCACAAAATTAAGGTAAGGCTACTGCCCATTTTTGCCCCTTCCTATATACATGTTTTGGTGGAGAATTGTGTATATAATATTGTCAAAAACTCAAGGGATGATGAGTTCAATATTTGGTTGCTAAGATAAAGGATATTGGGGCTGTTTAAGGACTTGTGTTATGTGTATATGTTGTGGACAGCTTGGTTGATGTTGGGAAAGGATGTAACAGACTTGTATTGAATTATAAACGGAGGATATAGTGATACACCACCGAACTAAATATTATGTAAGCCTACTGCCCACTCCACTTTGTATACCGTTTTGAGGGTGTAATGAGGCTAAAGTTGTTTCGTTGGACGTTATAAGGATTTGTATGGTATGTGAATGTAATTGTAGGAGTAAGGGTTGAAAGAACACCCTTGAATAAATTAATTACGGGCTTACTGCCCGGCTACTATTTTGGTGAGGTTAAGTGGCTTAAATGTGTTGATTAGCTACTAATACTAGTTTTACCACTTACTTTATTATAGATAAGTAGTCCGAGAGGCAGGAGTTTAATTTGGGGTAATATCGGAGTTGTACATCAAGGATGTAAGGCTATTCGATTCTATGTTCTTTGGCATAATACATTGATGTTACATTTGCTCCCTACGTCATTGTTACCGCCTTAAATACGTATTCATATGTCTCTCCCTACTGGTCCATAGTTTAAAACTCAATAATGCTATGACCACCAAAAGAATTATCTCAAAGATTAAAGAAATGATGTAAAGAGAACTTGTATATTCTTGGGTGGTATCCAAGGGGTGGAAGGAACACCTAGCATGGGTCGATCCCAATATCACGAGTGGTATCCCAAGGGTGAAAGGAAAGCCTAGCATGGGTCGATCCTGATTTGTGTATTTATGAGGACCGTATCCCAGGGGTTAAAATACCTAGCATGGGTCATCCTCTTTTACCACTGATCAGCTGGTCATTTGTATCATATGATTTACAATTTCATAATGCAAAGAAGGATAAAGTAAAGTAAAAGATGTAACGTACATGATCCCATAAATACAAGCAAAGGTGGTCTTTTATTCTTATCTATACAATTATGTATTGATATCTGATGTTATTAAGATCTTGTCTTACCTATAGTCACTTTATGCCTTACGTACTCAGTACATTATTTCGTATTGACGTCCCTTATGGGGACACTTGTTTCATGCCACAGGTACGTGTACTCTAGCTAGTAGACCTCCTCAATAGGAGTATAGGACACTCAGCTGTGATTAGTGAGCTCCAAGTTGATTCGGGGCTTTACCGAGTCTTTGGTATATATTTTGGTATTGTACAATAGTTAAGGGTAAGGCGGGGCCTGTCCCGACCTAGACCATGTTTGTCGATCTTATAGAGGCTTTGTAGACTAGTGTATAAAGTGCAGTTATGTTTGGTTCCTTAACAGTTGTTGCTTCAACGACCAAGTCACGTATATATATTTTGGGCCTATCTTTATGTTAGTCTTTTATCATTGTTATAGCTTGTATATATTTGTCAAAGTCCCATTACTATTATAGTTATTTGCTTGGACAATAAGATTATAGGTTGGTTCTCTCGGGTCTTTAGGACGTCGGGTGCCTGTCCATCTCAATAGGATTTAAGGTGTGACATTGAGGAACTTCTCAACAAAGGATATATCAAGGAAAGCATGAGTCCGTGTGCGGTCCCAGTTTGTTGGTGCCAAAGAAAGATGGGACTTGGTGTATGTGTGTTGATTGTCGGGCCATCAACAAGATAACGATAATGTATCGCCACCCTTTCCCTAGGTTAGATGATATATTAGATGAATTGAATGGTTCTTGTGTGTTTTCAAAGATTGATCTTAGGAGTGGGTACCATCAAATCCGGATGAGTCCCGATGATGAGTAGAAAACCGCCTTCAAGACCAAGTTTGATCTCTATGAATGGATGGTTATGCCATTTGGACTCACCAATGCTCCTAGTACCTTTAGGCGATTAATGAGCCATGTGATGAAATCGCTTATAGGAAAATTTGTTGTGGTATACTTTGATGATATTTTAGTTTATAACAAGTCCATAGATGACCATGCTAAGCATTTGAGATGTGTTTTTGATGTGCTTAGAAAGGAGCAATTGTTTGCTAATCTTGAGAAATGCTCCTTTTCTGTTGATGAGGTTGTCTTTTTGGTCTTTGTTGTAAGCTCCCGGGGTGTTAAAGTGGATGAATCCAAGATAGACGCTATAAGAAATTGGCAAACTCCACAATCCATTGGTGATGTAAGAATTTTTCATGGATTGGCTAGTTGCTATAGAAGGTTTGTCAAAGGGTTTAGCACCATAGCCGCCCCATTGATTGAGGTAATCCAAAAGGATAAGCCCTTTAAGTGGGATGACGAGCAAGCAAAGGCATTTGAAACTTTGAAAACAATGCTTAGCTCCGCCCCTTTGTTGTAATTGGCCGACTTTGGAAAAATGTTTGAAGTCGAATGTGATGCTAGCAAGGTAGGCATTGCGGTCGTCTTAATGCAAGACCAAAAGCCCATTCCATACTTTAGTGAAAAGCTCAAAGGAGCAACCTTGAACTACTCTACATATGATCTTGAGTTGTATGCCTTGATTAGAGCTTTGAGCAATTGGCAACACTACTTGTGGCCTAAGGAATTTGTGATTCGGACCGATCATGAGTCTTTGAAACACCTTAGGGCCTAAGACAAATTGAACAAACGGCATGCCAAGTGGATTGAATTCTTAGAAACTTTCCCTTATGTAATCCAATACAAAAAGGGGAAGGAGAACATTGTGGCCGATGTCTTGTCCCGAAAACATGTGTTACTTAGTACTTTGTCTTCTAAATTGATTGAATTTGAATGCTTGGAGACCTTATATCCCGAGGACCCCAAGTTTGCTCAAATCTTCAAGGATTGTGAGGAATGGGAAAGGGAAAAATGGCTTAGGGATAGAACTTCTATACCCTACTCAAAATTTGATGGATTCCTATTTACAGGAAAGAGGTTGTGTGTGCCCTCTAACTCTTGGAGAGAGTTATTTGTGAGAGAGGCACACGATGTGATACAAGAAACAAAGAGGAGAAGCTAAGAAGAACAAAGGAAATAAAGAAACAAGATAAACAAATATAAAAGGGATAGAAAGGTAGACACAAAAGTGGAATCAAAGGCAACCAATTCTATAAAAAGAAGAGACCTCCTTCAAATGTCCAAATAAGCACCTAAACCTATGAGAAAGACCTCAAGGGAATTAGATTCCCAAGCAACCCTTCTTTCTAAACTTGAAACAATCAAAAGCTTCAACAAGCTCTCAAACTCTCAAAAGAGTATTTAATATTCAACATTCATCAAGATAATCTACCCTAAAATGAGCTATTCTCCCTTATTTATAGCCTACACTAATAATTACAAAAATACCCTTAATGAAATAAGGGTCTTCTTTAGCATGAGGCTTGGATATCAAGAATAGTCACTTTACGTCTATAGCCTCTTTCTTCCCTTTTTGCCTTTCTTTCTTGTACTTCCACTTTAGCATATTCTCGAGCTTTAACTCTTTATTCCATGATAATGATGAGGATCGGCTTGCACCATTCTCCCTTTCTTGAAAAGGATTCGTCCTCGAATCCAAACCTAGCAAAACCATAAGGAAGACAAACAAGAACAAGGGCCTCATAGCATGAGGATTAGCACAAGGGTTAATAAATTCACCAACACGCCAAGGATGCATAAACTTGTTATATAACCAAACATCAACTTGTCTCATGAAGAAGAAATCTTCACATGTAGCACAAAGTACTTGGCTAGTCCAAGGATCAATAATTAAAGATATCATCAAGGAACCAATAGGTTTGAAACACCAACTAGGTATGCACACATTGGTTCTATACACAAAGCACAAATGATCTTCTATTTCAAGACAAAACCATTTTTGAGATAGATCCATGGCCAACTCCCACACATGCAAAGTGTCACCGGGGTCAAAAGGAAAGATTACCCATGCATCTTGATCAAGAAAACAACCATTTTCCCCAAATAAACTCCTATCAATATACGACGCACCCTCCCCACAAGAATGAACATCATCATATGCAAATAGATAGTAAAGAAAGGTATCATGCAAAACAACTTCATCTAAGGTGTCCTCACGTGTAAGATCACTAGAAGACTCAAGAATATCAAGTATACTATCAAGAATTGGAACACTCAAAGAAGAAGTAGCAATTGATGAACACACATCACCTTCCTTCTCAACATCCCATAGTGGGTTATCATACAAAGTATAGCTCTCATGAATAGCTACATTACAATCACTCTTCACACCACTAGGCACCAAACTAGGAGGGATCTCATCATCATCAAACAAGATATTATACTTAAAGTGAGAAGAATCAATGAAAGATGGAGAATTAAAGCATGTAATCTCATTCTCAAAAAGACAAATGTCATCTTTTAAGGCAGTTTCAAGCACATGAGTTCTATGAGCAAAACAAACAATAGGATCTTCAATAAAAGATATGCGCAAAGAGTCACTCCTACTCAATTGATCAACTTCATCAATATTACCACTAACTTGACGCTCAATAAGAACATCACAAGATCCCTCAAGTAGTGTACTACACGCAAAAGCTAGTTGATCAATACCAATATCACTTGATAATGAACTATCATTCAAAACACATGTATCAACACTAGGTGGACACAAATTGATCGTACTAGAAGAATCAATTCGGTTATCAATAGGATCAACTAGTGTATCCACATTCTCAACAAGCACATTATCAAAACATGGCAAAGAATCACATGACAATGTACTATCATTCAAGTCACAAGTGTCAACACTAGGTGGACACAAATCGATTTCACAAGAAGAATCAATTCGGTCATCAATAGGATCAACTAGTGTATAAACACTCTCAACATAGATGTTATCACTATGTGGCAAAGAATTATTAAGTGCACATAAAGGCAAGCTATCACTCACACTTTGTTCATTTGAAAATTCGAAAGTGTCAAGTTTAGCTATTTTACCTTGAAGCTCACAAGAAAGGTCTTCTTTACCTTGGGATGAGAATCCCCTCAATGCATTGGTACACTCTTCAAGTCCGTGATGAGGATTAGGGAAAATTGGTGGAAAGATAAGTTGCAATCGATTAATTCGAGTACTCAACCGATACAACCGTCCTTCCATTCTGGTAGAGAGAGTGGTGAACAAGTTTAACAATTCACCCAAAGTTGGTTCCCCGATGGGAACTTGGTTTTTCTTTTCATGACCTTCCATTGTTACCTATTTAAGACACTCAACCAAAGCAAGCAAACATGTTAGGTTAGTTAAAATAGACTCACAATCACTCAAGAATCGCACCTTTATTTGTCTCACAAATTGCTTCGGCCAATGATTGCATCTTGTTTAGTCCAATGAGTTGCAAGGGTCCAATCTCTACTTGAGATCAAGAATGGATTCTTGTTGACTCGAGAAAGAAAGTGCAAAAGCTAAGGACGAGAACCAAGAAGTTTTCAAGAGAAAATAAAGAAGAAAAGCTAAAAGAAAGTAGCACAAAAAAAAAACGGACTCAAAGAAAACTAAGCAACAAAAGTAGAAAAATTACTTGTTGCTTAATTTGATGAATCAAAGAAATGATTTGATGTTTAAAACTAGTTAACAAGTGATTAAAGATGTTAATTACTTGTTAAATAGTTGAGGGATCGAAAGAGAAAGAGAACAAAAAAAGAAACACGAAATTTGGACACTTAGAAAATTTTTTAGGTCCAAAAAACTTTAGGACCCCCAAAAAAAAACTAAGTGTCAAAAACCTGCATTTTCAGCTCTCTGAAACTGTCCCACACGCGCTGCTGACGTGGCATGATGACGTGGCATTTTTTATTTTTTTTTTTTTTTTTTTTTTTTTTTTGCAAATTTTTTTTTTTTTTTTTTTTTTTTTTTCCACCAATGGACCTACAAACACTTTGACCTCAAAATTTTTGGATCAAAGTGTACTTTTTCTACCTTCTTCTTCAAGAACAATATGAAGATGCTCAAGAACACAAGAAAAAAAACTTCAATCTTCAAATGCTCATAACTTCTTCGTTTTTGCTCTAAATTCAATGAAATTTTCGCCCACGTGTTCCTTTCAATGCCACGAATAAACCCCACTAATTTTTAGCTTTCAAAATCAAGCCAAAAATAAACCCACTTTTCAAAATCCACAAAGTTTCAAAAGCTCAAAACTCTTTAATGGTATCTTCAATTCTACAACTCCGAATTGAACGAAATTTGAGATCTAGACTCACAAGATACTAGGGAATCAAGATCTAGCATCAAAAACAACAAATCAAAACAAAAAAAAATCGGTTTTTTTTTTTTTTTTTTTTTTTTTTTGATTTTCAAGATAACAATCCCAAGATTGATTTTGTTGGAACAAAATCAAACCTTGCTCTGATACCAAATGATGCAAGAAACAAAGAGGAGAAGCTAAGAAGAACAAAGGAAATAAAGAAACAAGATAAACAAATATAAAAGGGATAGAAAGGTAGACACAAAAGTGGAATCAAAGGCAACCAATTCTATAAAAAGAAGAGACCTCCTTCAAATGTCCAAATAAGCACCTAAACCTATGAGAAAGACCTCAAGGGAATTAGATTCCCAAGCAACCCTTCTTTCTAAACTTGAAACAATCAAAAGCTTCAACAAGCTCTCAAACTCTCAAAAGAGTATTTAATATTCAACATTCATCAAGATAATCTACCCTAAAATGAGCTATTCTCCCTTATTTATAGCCTACACTAATAATTACAAAAATACCCTTAATGAAATAAGGGTCTTCTTTAGCATGAGGCTTGGATATCAAGAATAGTCACTTTACGTCTATAGCCTCTTTCTTCCCTTTTTGCCTTTCTTTCTTGTACTTCCACTTTAGCATATTCTCGAGCTTTAACTCTTTATTCCATGATAATGATGAGGATCGGCTTGCACCACGATGGTGGTGTGATGGGTCATTTGGAATTGACAAGACCCTTGGAATCCTAGAGGAACAATTCTATTGGCCCAAAATGCGTCATGATGTTGCACAAGTTTGTGGTCAATTTATGGATTGTAGAAGTGTGAAGTCACGCCTTCTCCCTCAAGGACTATATACCCCACTTACCACTCCCCTACGTCCATGGTGTCACGCCTCAAATTCCATTGGGGCGGACTGGCACCCGTAGCCGTAAAGGCTCGAGAGAATATGCTGCAGTGTATGGACATGATGTATTGATAAAGTAAACCAAGTAGGTAAACACAAAATAGATATACCGTACTTGGCCGTTGGGACCATAATTTCTAAAAGTCAAGACACTATCATGCTTAACTTTACAATGTCTATAAAACCTCTAAAAGATATATAAACTTAGTTAAGGTTGGGACAGGTCCCCGCCTTACACATAACTACTACACAATACCAAAAATATATACGACTGACTCGGAAAGCCCCGAATCAACCTGGAGCTCACCAATAGCCTTAGGACGTCCTGTACTCCTACTGGAGAGATCTACTAGCTCCTGTGTCTGCAGCATGAAAGGTAGGTCCCCCAAGAGGGACGTCAATACGAATGAATGTATTGAGTATATAAGGCTAAAAGTAACTATACATAACACAAGAGCTCAAATAAAATCAGGTATAAGTGAAGAGATAATGCTAATAAACCACCTTCTTTGGTATCTGTGGAACCAAGTACATTACATTCATTTCTTTCCTTTTTCCTTTATAACCTTGATAAGCCATGCCATATAAGTACCCAATTGATCCGTGGTAAATAATCTGGGATCGGCCCATGCTAGGCTTTCGGCCCTGGTGCTGCCACCCATAAATAACAAATTGGGATCGACTCAAGCTAGGCTTTCTCCCTTAGAGCTGCCACCCATACAACCATATCGAGTTGCTTAATGTGTTTAATCTTCGAAGTTGTTATAGTGGTGGTTATAACATTATTGAATATTTTTGGAACAACAAAAGAGAACACCTGAAACTTGATAATAAACATGTATTGAGGTACTTTAGAACATCTCGGAGTGGAAACAAGGTCATTAACTATGTGGACAGTATACGATGCCAAAGGATATGGAAAAGAATAATCTTACATACTTTATCTTCCCACCACGTGACTATAATAATTCAGCTTCTTCTGTATGTGTTACTCTACAACACAAGTACGTAACGAAGCTAACATTAAAAGCTAATTACATTACAAGTTTGCAAGAAGGTAATTAGTTACTTAACGGGAAGTAAAAATTGTCCAACCTCCTAAACACATGGTGTATCACTCCCCCTTCTTTATACTGCCATATAACCATATTCCACCCCCTTACACTATAACCTACTGCCTCACCACAATAATACCACCAAAATAGACCACAAATCAACACAAATGTTACAAACCAGTAGGATTTCCTACCAAGTTCATACTTCACATTACCACCTCAATGCAACTCCACATATTTATCCCATCAAGACACCTAAATGCCTTCCACAGTAACATACCAAAAAAAAGGTTCACAATGGTTTCAGAATTTACTTTAACATAACAAGAGACTATTCTCTTGTCACTACACCAAACGTCTCACATATAAATACGTATAAACATTTCCACCAAGTTGTACATAAAAAAGGAACAATTAGGGACTAAAAACAACATAACCTACTGAAATTTCATCCCTCCAACTTAATTTCTTCAAGACTTTAAGCTCTTTTAAAGTTTAAACCACAAGGAAGGAAAATCCTTTAAAACCAAACACAAGTGGACTGTCACAATTAAAAGGGACTGCCCTATCCTTTTTAAACATAAAGAACATGCTTTCTATACTCCTTTATGCAAATATTACACTAAGCTATAAGTATAAACACTTACCAAAGCTTGCAAAGTGGAGGATTTGTCCAAGAACCCTAAAGGGAAATAGGGGTGGCTGGTTAGGGTTTGAGAGAGAGGAGAGAGTTTTGGAATTAAATCAGAAATTTAGTATGTTAAAATGAGTAAAGAAATCAGCCAATATTGATCTTATAAGGAGGCTTCTGGACTACCTTTTTAGGCTCATTTCCAGCCACATATTGGTCAAACATAGTCCAAGTAGGTGATGCACCTACTTGGCTCCTTAAGCTGCTAAAAAAGTCCAAGTAGGTGATGCACCTACTTGGTCTACTTAAGCTGTCCAAAATAGCCCACCTATTTGGGTTATTTCTAGTTGGATCATGTCATGTTGGGCCTTAGTAAATCTTAGGTGTTGGGCTGGTCATCCTTCCCTTTAATTTGGGCCTCAAATGAATCCATTAATATGCCTCAATTTGGTCCAATAGTCTAAGTAGGTGATGCTTAGGTATTGGGCTGGTCATCTTTCCCATTTTGTGTACTTAATTTTGGGCTTTAATTGAGTCCATTAATATATGTCCAAATGCAGCCCAATAGCTTAAGTAGGTAATACACCTCTTTGGAACATTTAACTTGGCCCAAATCTGATCCATAACCTTGGGTCCATTAATTTGGTCCATATATCTCACGTAGGTGATTCACTTACTAGCTTAATTAAGTCAAGCAAGCACCTCAATAGTTAATTCCATTTTGGTTCTTAATCCCTTTAATTTAACTTACAGCTTGTGTACACTTGGTCACTTTAAACTTTAGATCCAAATACCTACTCACGATCCCAAGTTTAAATAGTTGCATCGACGTTAACTTAGTCGTGTCACATTAAAATGTACGGGCAGTTCCTTCCAACCCATCTTATCGTCGCTAGTCATATAGGAAACCAAGTCCATTACCCATACTATAAGGCTATATCAAGTGACATATAAGTAGAACTAGTACACGTAGGATACGTGGTGTTACATCCTCCCCCCCCTTAGGAGCATTCATCCTCGAATGTTAGCATTATTATCCAACCTAAACAAGTTTAAGCCTAAGTCTAATCTTTCTGTTACAACATGATATTTATATATATATATACTTACCTGTTATTGCTCCAATTCAGCATCTAAGGCTTCCTCTTCGGTTTCAAATAACTGAGGATACTTAGATTTCATTATTTCCTCAGCTTCCCATGTGATCTCTTCTACCTGCTGATTCCTCCAAAGTACTTTTACGGAAGCTACTTCTTTATTTCTTAACTTCTTAACTTGTCGATCCAGAATAGCAATAGGTACTTCTTCATAGGTGAGATCTTCCGTAACTTGTACATCCTCAGTAGGAGTAATATGAGATGGATCTCCTATGCACTTCCAAAGCATTGAGACGTGAAACACTGGATGAACTGTGGAGAATTCTTGGGGTAGTTCCAACTCATATGCAACTTGGCCAAATCTTTGGATAATCTTATATGGTCCTATATAACGTGGGCTTAGCTTTCCCTTTTTCCCAAATCGCATCACCCCTTTCATTGGCGACACTTTCAAAAATACCCAATCACCTAGAGATATCTCTAGCCCCCCTTCTTCCAACATCGACATATGATTTGTGTCGACTTTGGGTTGTTCCTAGCCGTTGTTGTATCACCTTAACCTTTTCCACGGCTTGATGAACAAGATCTGGTCCAAATAAAATAGTCTCACCTACTTCAAATCACCCAATCGGTGACCTACATTTTCTCCCGTATAAGGCTTCATAAGGCGCCATCTTTATATTTGAATGATAGCTATTATTGTAGGCAAACTCAATCAGAGGTAAATGATCATCCCAACTACCTTTAAAGTCTAATACACAAGTTCGTAACATATCTTCAAGTGTCTGTATGGTACGTTCTGCCTGTTCATCCGTCTGAGGGTGAAAAGCTGTACTTAAATTCACTTGTGTACCCAAATTCCTCTTAAAAGACTTCCAAAAGTTTGTAGTAAATTGAGCTCCCTTATCAGATATAATAGAGATTAGAACTCCGTGTAGTCAAACTATCTCTGTAATATATAATTTTGCATACTCTTCTGCTGTATAAGTAGTCTTAACAGGTAAGAAATGTGCTGACTTGGTAAGTCTGTCAACTATCACCCATATGGAATCAAATTTCCTAAATGTACGAGGCAAACCAGTGATGAAATCCATATTGATCATGTCCCACTTCCAAATTGGAAGATCCATACGTTGCATATAACCTCCAGGCTTCTGATGTTCTACTTTTACTTGACAATTTGGACATTGGGCTACAAATTCTTCAATGTTCTTCTTCATGTCACCCCACCAATATATTCCTTTCAGATCATGGTACATTTTAGTTGATCTTGGATGGATAGAATACCTTGAATGATGCGCTTCCGTCATAATTCTCTTTCTTAGCCCATCTACATTAGGTACACACAATCTATTTTGGCACCGAAGTACTCCCTCTTGTGTAAGCTCGAATGCCTCTGTCATACCTTGTTGTACATTCTCCTTAAGCTATAATAGAATAGGGTCTGCATACTGCTTCTCTTTCATCTCAGCTACTAATGAAGATTCTGCCGCATTTTGCACAATTACTCCTTCATTTGGAGTTTCAAGAAGGCAAACCCCTAAGCTAGCTAGTTGATGTAGATCTTTGATTATCCCTTGTCTTTCTGTGAGTTGGCCATAAGTGCTTCCTATTGCCTTATGACTTAGTGCATCAACTACCACATTAGCTTTCCCCTGATGATATAAAATATCGATGTCATAGTCTTTTAATAGTTCAAGCCACCTCCGCTGCCTCAGATTTAGGTCCTTCTGCTTAAAGATATATTGCAAACTCTTATGGTCGGTATGTATGTAAACATGAACCCCATACAAGTAGTGGCACCATATCTTTAAAGCAAATACTACTGATGCTAGCTCAAGATCATGTGTCAGATCATTTTTCTCATGAGGCCACAATTGTCTTGAGGCATAAGCAATCACTTTACCATGCTGCATCAATACACATCCCAAGCCAACTCCTGAAGCATCACAATACACTACATACCCTTTTGTGCCTTCTGGAAGTACCAATACAGGTGTAAAAGTCAACTTATTCTTCAGATCTTGGAAACTCTTTTCACATGCATCATTCCATTGAAACTTGGTTGCCTTGTGTGTTAGCTTTGTTAATGGTACAGCAATAGAAGAAAATCCTTCAACAAACCTTCTAAAATAACCTGCCAATCCGAGGAAACTACGAATCTCTGTAGGTGTTGTTGGTCTTGGCCAGTTCTTCACAACTTCTATCTTTTGAGTATCAACCCTTATTCCTTCATCAGATACAATATGACCTAAGAATGCTATAGATTTTAACCAAAACTCACATTTAGAGAACTTTGCAAATAAATTACGATCACAAAAAATCTACAACACCTGTCATAAGTGACTAGCATGGTCCTCTTTTGATCTTGAATAGACAAGAATATCATCTATAAACACTATCACGAACATGTCTAAAAACGGCTTGAACACCCTATTCATCAGATAAATAAAAGTTGTTGGTGCATTTGTTAGCTCGAAGGACATAACTAAAAACTCATAATGATAGTACCGTGTTCAAAAAGTTGTCTTGGGTATATCTCCCTCTCTGACCTTTACTTGATGGTAACCCGACCTCAAGTCAATCTTGGATAAACATTTAGCACCTTGTAATTGATCAAAAAAATCATCAATTCTAGGGAGGGGATATTTGTTCTTAATTGTCACCTAATTCAATTGCCGGTAATAAATACACATTCTCAACGAGCAATCTTTCTTGCGTACAAATAACACTGGTGCACCCCACGGGAACATACTAGGCCTTATGAATCCCTTTTCTAGCAAGTCTTTTAATTGCTCCTTCAATTCCCGTAATTCTGTTGGGGCCATTCTATATGGAGGAATAGAGATAGGTTGAGTACCTGGAATCATATCAATACCAAACTCTACTTCTCGTTCTGGGGGCAAACCCGAGAGATCTTCAGGAAATGCATCAAGAAATTCATTTACCACTGGAACAGATTAAAGATTCGGTGGCTCCACATCTGTACCTTTCACCCTTACTAGGTGACATATGTACCCCTTAGATATCATCTTCTTTGCCTTAAGATAAGAAATAAACTTACCTTTTGGTGCTCCAACATTACCCCTCCATTCAAGAACTGTCTCTTTTGGGAAATGAAAATGTACCTTCTTAGCTCGGCAATCTACTGTACCATAACAAGAAGACAACCAATCCATACCCATCAAAGTCCACCATTTCTAGCTCAACAAGGTTGGCCAATGTGTCACGGTCACAAACAGTAACTATACAATTACGATAAATTCTTCTAGCTATAATAGATTCACCAACCAGTGTAGACACTTCAAATGGCTTAACTAATAATTTCGGTGTTCTTTTGAATTTTTCAGCAATCAATGGAGTGACATACAATAGTGTAGAACCCGAATCAATTAATGCATATACATTATGTGAAAAGATGGATAATGTACCTGTAACCACATTCGGAGAAGACTCCAAATTTTGTCGATCAGCTAAAGCATAGGTACGATTATAGGCTCCACTAGAACTAGCTGCTCCTTTACTACCTCTTCCACGACCAGTAGGCTGTACACCTCTACCTAAGAAAGGAACCGATGATGATGATGCAACGGCTGATCCAGTAGGTCGTGCCATAGTTTTTGTAGTTTCTATACTAGATTTGTTCCATCTAGTACTATTAAGGTTGGAATCTTGAAGTTTTGGTGTTTTGGAAGAGATTGGAATAAAAACTCCATTGTTGAGCAAAACTTGAAGAAAAAGAAAAAAGTGTGTTTTTGAAATATGAAAGTTTTTGTGTTGATTTGGGTGTTAAAAATTGTTGGAAAGTGTTCTCTAAGTTGAAGGGAACCTAGATCTGAAATTTCGTGCAATTCGGAGCAAAAACGAGTTAGTTTGGAAATTTGGTGTTCTTCGTGTTCTTGAGGATCTTCATATCTTCAAGGGGAAGTTGTTAGATCCACAAAAAAAGAAAGAGAAAGGTGTTTGGGTGTTAGTACAAGATAATATCAAAAAGAAAAGGGAATACTCTAAGAGAGAGAGTGCAAAAAAGGGCCCACAAAGGCTGAAAAATGGAAATTTCATGTGTTTGTCTAGGCCTCCTGCGCCCTCACCTGCGTGGGCAGGTGGGCATCTGCTCCAGCAGGTAACCCAATGCAGACAACACTATTTCAGCCCGCGACCTTCACCCGCGAGGGCAGGTCATCCAAACGCACCTCAACAACTCCAAAACTCATTTTGCTTAAGTTCCAACATCCTAATTCCATTCCTTGATTCTTAAAATCATTTCTTGATTCCTAACTAATTAACAACTAGTATTTGATGTACTTAGTTGAATAATTAGTCTTTGAGTCCATTTTTCTTTCTTCGTCCATTTCTTTTGTGCTTTTCTCTTTTTGTTTAGTTGTTGTTTCTTGGTTCAAGTTCGTGTTTATTTGTTTGAGTCATTATTTATTCTTCAAACAAAAATCTATTTTGACCACGAGTAGCAATTGACACCACGTCATCCATCGGAGTAGAAATGATCCTTCAACGCTAGCGACGCCTATTGAGAGGCAAAACAAAGGTGTGTACTCCGAGAGATTGTGAGGTTGATTTATTAACGTTAACTTGTTTGTTGTTTTTGTTTAGTGTTTATTTTGCTAGGTACAATGGCCAAGGAAGGTGAGGTACTCAATTCCACCATTCAAGTAGCTTTAGCTTCCATCATGGAAAAGCTTAATGCTATGGATAGCCGGTTGGGATCAATAGAAGGGGATGTGACTAACTTGAAGGAACATCAAAACTCCAACCTTTCCACTCCCCAAAACTACCATGCTACCTCTAGTGGACATGCTCAAAACTCCACTACTATCTCCCCGGAAACATTTCACCAAATGTTCAATCCACCTAGGCAAGTACATGATCCCATCGCCCAAACCACTACGTACCCAAATAATTGAAATCCCATTCGTCCACTACAACCCCAATTCAATCAAGCCAACCAAGAAGCTCCACAAAACCAACCCATTAACCAAAATCCTCCACCCCAAGCCCCACTTAACCAAAATTGACCCATCCAAGTTGAGGATATAGGAGGAGAGAGACTCCATGGAGGAGATGAGGAGATAGATGAAGTGGCCCTATTCGCTGAATTTGTACGGAATAGGCGAGGAGCTCATGTAGGAGGGCATAAAGGACAAGGAGGAAGGTTTGGTCTGGTTCCCCATGGTAGAGGAAACTTAGTAAACCAACCCCAAGATCAAGAAGAATGCCAATGGGATCAAGGAGGTAATGCGGGTTGAGACACGGGTCTTAACTCCATCAAGATCACTCTTCCTACCTTCAAAGGAACTAGTGATACATAGGCCTACCTTGATTGGGAAGTACAATGTGATAGGATCTTTCAACTCAATGAGTTAATTGGTCAAAAGAAAGCCGCCCATGCAATTGCTCAATTCGAAAGGTATGCTTCTACTTGGTGGGAAACCCAAAGGTTACAACGAGAAAGAGATGGTAATCCCGACCTTCCAAATTGGGACCAATTAAAAGCGCTTATGAGGGGAAAGTATGTGACAACAAGATACAAACAAGAATAACTCACCAAGCTATACAACAGGTACACGACCTTTCACACGAAGCCAAGCTCGAAAATTACAAAAATTCCAAGCCTTGTTCATGCAAATGGTCGTGTGTGAGTTGGCGATTGATCAAACTAAGGATCTAATGTTTTTAAATGTGAAGAGGGACCTTGAAGTGTAATAAACTTACACTCTAAGGTCGGCCCCCATGACAAGGACAAGCTGGTCATTTTGCCTTGTAATATAAATAGAACATATTAGGGTTATTTAGGTAGTCCTTCCATTATTATTTTGAGACATAAGGCTTGTAATATTTTGGTTCTCTCTCTCTCTGTTCCAGCCCACAAATAGAGGGATACTTGTGTTGTATCTTGGCTAGAAACAAGGATCTTGAGGTCATCGAGTTCCTCTTGGTCCAAGTAAGAACTTGGTGTTAATATTGAATAGTCTTAGGGTCCTCTCCTGTTGTTAGGATTCTTAGACTCTTGAATCTTTTATTTCAAGTTACTATCTTTTTGTGATCTTGTTAATGTTGTATTTGTAATCTTGAAGTCTAGTGAAGCCGTGTGGGGCTCTTTCGATTCACTAGTACTTGTTGGAACTTGTTGATCTTGTGTTAGTTTGTTCTCTTTGTGGCTGTTTGTTGGGAACTTGTGTGTTGTGGCCTTGATATTGCATCATTTGGTATCAAAGCAAGGCTGGTTGTGTTCCTACACTACCAATCTTGGGCTCTCACTTGGTCAAAAAAAAAAAGAAAAAAAGAGAGAAATCTGTCCATCTTGTTGTCTTGACCGAGATTGGTGTTTGTGTGTTTAGATCTAGGTGTTATTTTACTTGTTTAGTGTGTTTCTAGCGGTGGTTTCTTTCTTACCAACACTAAAAGTGTCTAGATCTAAAGTTGAGCTTATAATATTGACCATTGTTGTGGTGACTTGAAGTGGGCCGTAGGTTGTACCTTGTTGATGACCATTGGTGGCTTTTGTGTTATGTTCTTGAAGAAGTTGATGTTGTGTTCTTGAAGGTTGTTGTGGTGTTCATCTTGTTCTTTATCTATTCTTACAACTTAAGACAACAAAAGTATAAAATAGATCCAAAAGGTTGTAAGACAAAAGTTATAAAGTTGTTGGTGAGAAGACTTGCACACATCACTTCCTAGACTTGACAACCACTTTTTCTTAAATCACGGAACCTTGTTTTGTTGGATTAGTATAGTCAAATCTTACCTTTTGAGTTTGAAAAGATGAAAAAGAGTACAAGACTTTTACCTTCCCTCCAAAACCATTGTCATCCATTACAAGTTGTGTGAATCTTGAAATTTCAGATTTGTGAAAAAAAAAAAAAGAATTTTCGTGTGGGCCCAAGACCAATTACATGCTGCCACGTCACTAATAAGCTCAAATTTGGATACTCTTTTCCTAGTTTCTAATGGTTGATTCTTGGTTTCCTTTCTTGGTTCTAGAACTAATTAACAAACTAGTACATTCCTACTAGGTTGTCAATTAGTCCTTTGAATCCGTTGTTCGTGTCAACGATTACTTGGGTGCTTTTTTATATTTGGAATGCGTTGTTACTTCTCGGTTCTAGTCCGACGAGAATTCTTTGAGTCTTCAAACAAAAATTCACTCTGGATAAGAGCTTACTCATACCTTAAAGGATTCACGGGTTAGTAGCCAATCTACAACACTTGTGGAACTCAATTGTGAGGTGATCCAAAGAGTGTAATACCTTGGCAATGGAAGGGACCACGTCCCAAAATATGGATACTAATGCTCTTGACTCCATGAGGGTCACTCTTGAGGCCGTTACCCGAACACTTGAAAGGTTGAATACGGAATTTGGGGCTGTGAGAGGGGATTTGGCAGCAATAAAGGGAGAAGTGTCAACTATTAGTGGGACATTAGAACAAGTGGAGAGTCAAAGGAATTCTCACCCTTCTACTCCTCTACATGTTTCTACCAATGGGCATGATAGAACTTCCTCCGCAACCATCACTCCCGAAACATTGCACCAAATGCTAAATACATCTCAAGCTCCACTAAATGCCACAAGCCAAACCACTCCTTTCCCCCCAAACCGTGACCCCACTAGACCAATACAATTCCAAACTCCTCAAGTCCCACAAGAGGGATTTGGACGTCAAGTACATCCGCCAAATCCGAATCCTCCATACCAAGCTCCATTAAACCAAAGATCACCACCTCCACAAAATCCAATTCCTCCAAATCAAGTCTAAAATGCCCAAAACCGTCCATCCCACTTTGAGGAATATGGTAGAGAAGAATATGAAGGATATGGAGCCTTTGATGATGCTTACATGAGGGAGGAGGAGATAAAAGGGGGTCGTGGAGATCCAAGGAGATACCGAGGGTATGGAGAAAGGGGAAACAGACACCAAGAGAGAGATGTAGGCATCAACATCATCAAGTTGAGCCTACCCATCTTTAAAGGTGAAAGTGACCCCGAGGCCTACTTAGCTTGGGAATCGGCTTGTGACAAAGTTTTCCAAGTTAATGATATCCCGAAAGAAAAGAAGGGTTGCTATGCTATAGCTCATTTTGAGGGTTATGCTAATACTTGGTGGGAGTACGTCAAGCGGTTTGGTAATGAATTAGTTGATGGGCAGCCACCACCTTGATTTCGGTTAAGGTACTTAATGAGACATAGGTACCTTCCCGAGAGATATTGCCATGAGTTGCTTGCTAGATTGTACAACATGCGTCAAGGAAACAAGAATGTGATGGTGTATTTTGATGAGTTTTAGCAACTCATGTTGAAACTTGATCATCATGGGGAAAAAAACAGTCATGACATCATCCGGTTCAAGTGTGGATTGAACAAAGAGATCTCCACTCATTTAACACTTCACAAGTTTGATACAGTTGAAGGTATTTTCCAGGCGGCTCTTGAGATTGAAAGGGAACTTAAAGAGAGGTCATCGTTCAAGGCAAGGGGACAAACCACCTCGGGCTGGCCCAAAAACAAGGACCAACCCACCACTACAAGGCTGCCCGAGCCCAAAATAGTCCACAAAATTCCTCCAAAACCGGAAGCTCACAAGTATCCTAACCCAAAGGGATTCCAATATTTCAAGTGCCAAGGATGGGGACATAAGGCCAATGACTGTCCAAACCGACGAAATGTGATCCTATGGGAAGGGAGATTGTATTACCTTGGTGAGGAGGTGAACCTTGAAAAGGGAGAGGATGAGGCCGAGCCTCAAGATAGAGAGGAACCCGATAATGGACCACATGATGATGATGGTGATGATGGTTAAGATGTTTATCCTCAAGAAGGGGAGTGTGTGGTTCCAAACTTAGTAGTTAGGCGCGTCATGATTAGTAAGGCAATCGATGACCCAAGCCAAAGGGAAAATCTATTCCATACTAAATGTCTTGTAAAAAGGAGTGTGTGCACCTTGGTGATCGATAGTGGTAGTTGTGCAAATGTTGTTAGTAATGCTATGGTAAACTTCTTGAAGTTACCAACTATACCGCACACTAGTCCTTACGAGTTACAATGGTTGAATGAATGTGGTGAATTAAAGGTCACAAGGCAATGTGTGATACGGTTTAAGGTGGGAAACTACCACGATGAAGTGCTTTGTGACGTGATACTAATGCAAGCATGTCACTTGTTGCTAGGTAGACCTTGGCAATATGATAGGTCTACCAAACACGATGGGAGGTCCAATAGATATACACTTTGAGAAGGATGGCCGAAAGGTTACACTTCATCCTCTTTCGCCTTCCCAAGTAAATGAGTGGCATCAAAAAATGAGAGAATTGAAGGAAAAGGGACAGAAATTTGAAAAGGAAGAAAAAAGAGGGGAACCCGAAGGTGGGGCAATAGGGGTATCCGAGGCTGCCCCAACATCAAAAGGGAAAGAAAACATGGTAATGTTGTATTTGTAATCTTGAAGTCTAGTGAAGCCGCGTGGGGCTCTTTTGATTCACTAGCACTTGTTGGAACTTGTTGATCTTGTGTTAGTTTGTTCTCTTTGTAGCTGTTTGTTGGGAAGTTGTGTGTTGTGGCCTTGATATTGTATAAGGGTGGAACAAGAATAAGGACTTCAACAAGTCCTATGAGAAGAAACCTTTTGAGAGGACTACTCCAAAGTATCCGCCAAAGAATGAAGGAAACCAATACCCGAACACTAATTCTAGAGGTATTTTGTTTTAAATGTCAAGGTTGGGGACATAAGGCAAGTGAGTGTCCCAATCGAAGAAACATCATTTTGCTGGAAGGAAAGGCTTATTTTCTTGGAGATAAGGTGTGTCCAGAAGATAGTAGTATGGAAGAAACCCAAGAGGGTGAAGACTTTGAAGATGAAGGGGAACTTGCGGGAGATCCCAATGAAGGGGAAATTAATACACTCATTGGAATGATGATGAAGGTTCCCCATGAAGATGTTTGGCCACAAGAAGGAGAGATAATGAATTCTAACTTTATGATGAGACAAGTGATAAGTAGTGAGGCTTTAAATGATCTAAGCCAAGAGGAGGAAATGGACTTGGCTCAAGGAGGGAAACCTTGTGTTCTTCTCAAACCCTTGTTGTTTACTAACCGTGGTGCTAGCATTTTACCTTGCACCAATACTTCTCTTTTGCAGGGTCATGAAGGAATACTTCCAAATGAGGATCCAATGGAAGTTCCTCACAAGTATGCATTTGAAGGCCTAGATGAGTTCTTATCTAAGGACTCCCAAATTGATCAAGATGTGGCTCAAAGGAGGATTCTAGGCAAACTCTTATGGGTTGATAGATACTTGCTAGGAAGGGGTAAGGCATCTAACCCCATGGATCTGATGATGGAGTTACCTACCAAGGAAGCTCCTACAAAGAGGCAAGAGGACCAAGTCTATTAGTCCAAGTTGATGCATGAGAGGGAAGGACCATGTGGAGCATGTAAAGGAGACAAGCGAGCAAGTTCAAGTCCTTGTTCCAAAGGTATGTACCTACCCCCTCTTATTCTAGGCAATCCTTGGAATCATGATGACATTTACCCAATGTCCCTTATGCTTGAAATGTGTGGGCTTTGCAATCCAAATGCCCAATCTATTTGTTGCCTTGAGAAGGGTCCATGTTACCTACTTGATAAACAACTCTTGTTCCCAATTCCTTGTCACACTTATGTGGGTAGACAAGTTGAAGCACTAGGATGGACCCCGCTAGTGAATACTCTTTTCTTGGGAAGTTGTTTGGATGAGAGAGATGTGAGGTGTTTGAGTTTCTTGTTCTTACCTTCTTGTGTTCTTATCTTTGATAGGACCTTAAATGACCTTAGCTCTTTTCACTCCTATCTCTTTACTTGTCAAAATAGCCATGTCTGTATTGAGAATGCCTTTTGTGTGAACATGGTTTGTTGTGGGAGGAAGGGTGATCCACACCCTAATGACTACTTGATTCTATCCTTGGTTGTTCCAACATGTGGTGATTTTCTTTCTAACTTACTTGAGCTTATTGGTAATCTCGTTAATGGAAACACCTTGGGAGAATTGCATGATGCTTGTTGTAGCCAACACCTTTGTGCCGTGTATGATGAACTCTTTTTATTAAACATGAAGGATAGTTGGTTATACATCAAGTGGGTGTCCCCTTGGCATGAAAATGTTGATGCTAACCCTCGTGCTTCGAGGACATATTGGTTGTTTGTTCGTCTCTTGTGCTTTCAGGACTTAGATTCGAGGATGAATCTTTTTCAAGAAGGAGAGGATGATACAATCCAAAATGCCTCCTGACCTTTTTATGGAATGATCATGAAGCGAGAGGTGTTTGACTACCCCTTAGAGCTATCCAAAGGGTGCCATGAGTCGGTGATTGCATCTAAGAAGGGTAGAGGGGCCTTGAAGGGGTCAAAGGGAAGCAAAGACAAGCTAAAAGAGACCCTGAAGGGACCTGCGGAGTCACTTGCGCTCGCAGGTGCTGAGGTGCAGCTGCAGGTGGACTTTTGGTCACTTCCAGAGCCACCTGCGAAGTGACATGCACGGGCAGATGGCCCCTTTCCGAGGGCGGATGCCCCAATTTGCTGAAATGGGTCACTTTTGGGCCCATCCTTGTAATAAATGGCCCATGGCTATAAATATTAGCTTATTCTTCATTTTTAGGTTAACTTGGATGATTATGAACAATTATACACTTGAGAGTGTGAGCGAGCTTGGATTAGATTGCGTTGAATTTTCGTTTGGAAACGTTGGTTGCTTGGGAGTTCGATTCCCTTGTGGTCTACCTAAGATTTAGGTTCTTTGTAGGATTAATTGATTTGAGGATTTGGGGTTCAATATACCCTTTATTTGCTTTCAATTTCCTTCTTTGTGTCTATCTATTTCTCTACCTTTTATCTTTTCCCTTTTTGATTCCGTATTTATCTCGTTTTTGTATCTTTTCCCTCTTTTCGTACTTTGAGGGTTATCAATTTGGTCCTCAAATGAATCCATTAATATGCGTCAATTTGGTCCAATAGTCTAAGTAGGTGATGCTTAGGTATTGGGATGGTCATCTTTCCCATTTTGTGTACTTAATTTTGGGCTTCAATTGAGTCCATAAATATATGTCCAAATGCAGTCCAATAGCTTAAGTAGGTAATACACCTCTTTGGAACATTTAACTTGGCCCAAATCTGATCCATAACGTTGGGTCCATTAATTTGGTCCATATATCTCAAGTAGGTGATTCACTTACTAGCTTAATTAAGTCAAGCAAGCACCTCAATAGTTAATTCCATTTTCGGTTCTTAATCCCTTTAATTTAACTTACAGCTTGTGTACACTTGGTCACTTTAAACTTTAGATCCAAATACCTACTCACGATCCCAAGTTTAAATAGTTGCATCGACGTTAACTTAGTCGTGTCACATTAAAATGTACGGGCAGTTCCTTCCAACCCATCTTATCGTCGCTAGTCATATAGAAAACCGAGTCCATTACCCGTACTATAAGGCTATATCAAGTGACATATAAGTAGAACTAGTACACGTAGGATACGGGGTGTTACACATGGATTGACATATCTATGGATTTTGTATTGGGTTTGCCTAGGACAAGGAGGGGGAAAGATAGTATCTTTGTTGTGGTTGATCAGTTCTCAAAAATGGCTCATTTTATTCCATGTCACAAATGTGATGATGCCTCCAATGTGGCATCCTTGTTTATAGAACATGCTTGTCAAGATACATAGAATTCCCCGGACCATTGTTAGTGATAGGGACTCTAAGTTCCTTAGTCACTTTTGGAGGTCATTGTGGGGTGGCTTGGCACCAAATTGCTTTTCTCAACATCTTACCACTCACAAATCGATGGTCAAACCGAGGTTGTGAATAGGAACTTGGGTTCTATGCTGCGTGCCATGGTCAAAGGAAAAATGGCCTCTTGGGAGGATCACTTACCTTTAGTTGAATTTTCTTACAATCGTGTTATTCACTCGACTATTGGTATGACTCCCTTTAATGTGTCTATGGTTTTAACCCTCTAACCCCTTTAGATCTCATGCCTTTGTCTAGTGATTTTGTTATTAGTTTATGATAACCCCTAAGATACGAAAAGAGGGAAAGAGTACGAAAACTAAAGAAACGATAAAATTAAAATACAAAAAGATAAAGGGATAGAGATAAAGATAGATAAATAGACACAAGAAGATAAAGAAGAGGGCAACCTATGGATATATCAAATCCAAGACCTTCCTTTTGATTACCTAAAAACACCTATCTCTTACGATGACCAAGAGGGAATCGTAACGCCCTCGGAACCACCGTTTCTAAACAAAAGGTCAACACAAGCTTTTCCAAGCTCTCATGCTCTCTCAAGAGACATAAATTCAATATTCATCAAAAAATTTCTAAAAATAAAGAAGAAGCTATTATTTATAGTCATGGGCTACTTATTACAAAAATGGGCCCAAAAGTGACCCAATTAGCAAAATAGGCGGCATAGGCCATATGCCCTTGCAGATGGGAACGTAGGTGGTAAGGCAGTAGCCACCTTTGGGTGCAGATCAACACCTACAGGCACAGGTGAGGGCACAGGCTATTCCAGAATGCCTCCAAGCTCCTCTTGACTCCCCAACGACCTCTCCAAGGGCTTCCTTGACTCCAAGATACCTTCCATATGTGATATTGCTCTACTTGGAGCTCCAAATGGACCCTCCATACATGTCCTTGTGGTCTTAAGATCTTCATGGCTCAAATCCCTTGGTGTTGTCCTTGAAATAGGCCAAGAAAGGTTGACACCGATTTGGCTTGTATCATCCTCTCCTTCTTGAAAAGTATTCGACCTCGAATCCAAACCTTGCAAAACCAAAAGGAAAATGAGCAACCACAATATCCTCATGGCATGAGGGTTAGAGTTAGCAATAACAAGTTTATCACCACGCCAAGGAGGTACACACTTAAGATATAACCAAACATCAAAATGATCAATCAAGGATATGTAACCCCACAAAGTAAAAGCTATTTGGCTACTCAAGAGACTTTGACAAAAGGGTAAACCCAAAGGACCATGGTAATTAGCCAACCACACATGCAAAACCATATTGGTCCTATATCTCAACAAGCATAAGACCCCTTTTAAGTCAAGACTCACATGATAGTTTCCATAACTAAGGGTAATGTCATTAATAAGGTTATCCCAAGTTAAGACTCCTCCCAATGCACTAGACATATTCAAGGGTGGGATTACTCCCAAATCATCACCGGGGTCAAATACAAAGGTATCCCCCACACAATCATAAAAATTGTCAAAGGCAAGTATAGAGTAAAGAAAGGTATCACCCAAATTGATTTCATCCAAGGTGTCCTCAGGGGTTGGCTTACTACTATGCTCAAGAATAGGAACACTCAAAGAAGAAGAATCAATTGGTAAGCAAAGAACACCTTTTAATTCTTCACAATCCTTCCCTATAAGAGTACTCTCATCTTCCAAGAAGAGATTTCCATCTTTAAGAGGAATGTGGTCACACCATAGTGGGTTGTTGTCTAGAGTATAGCCCTCAAGAAAGGCTACATCGTCAACATGATCCACACCACTAGGTCCATCACTAGGAGTGTTTTCAATATCTTCAATCAAAATATTGTACTTAAAGAGAGAAGAATCAATCCAAGAGGGAGGATGGAAACATGTAGGTTCACTCTCAAAAAGACAATTATCATTTTTCGAAGAAGTTTCTAGCAGATGATCCCTATGAGCCACTCAAGTATTAGGATTGTCATCAAAAGGCATGCTCTAAGACAACCACTTTAACAAATTGAGAATTAAAGACAACCACATTAACAAATAAAAAGACCTTCCTTAAATATCCCAACAAGCACCTAACTCTAAGAAGAACCTCAAGAGAAATGATATCCCAAGCAACTCTTCTTTCCAAACAAGAAACAACTAAAATCTTAACAAGATCTCATAATCTCTCAACAACAATGGAGTTTTTAGTTTATCAAAATTCTAAGTCTTCAAAATATAAAAGAGGCTATTTATACTAAGCAAATAAAGAAGAAATTATGTTATTCCATTTCTACCCTTAATAATGTAAGGGCTTTGTTTGGGATGTCCTCTTTGTGATGAATTCAAGAATTCATCAAATCAAAGCATAATCCTCCTTCTTCTTCTCAATGTATGCTCCATCAAATGCTATCATGAACATGTGGAATCCTCGGGGGGACTCCACAATGCACTCAAGTGCATCTTTCTTCATGAATAGCCCTTGCCAATTTTGAAGCTCATGAGCTTGACTCCTTGTGAAAGGGCTTGTAAAAGGATTTGGGAGCCCTTGGGTTGCATCACTCTCCCCTTATTGAGAAGAATTTGTCCTCAAATTCAAAGGGTATTCATCATACACAAATGTTGAATGTATTGTGCACTTGGTAATCCGGGAGAAGATCAATTTTGTAAGCATTGTCATTAATCCTTTCAAGCACTTCAAATGGGCCATCACCTCTTGGAATTAGCTTGGTCTTTCTTTTGTTGGGAAACCTCTCCTTTCGAAAATGGACCCACACCCAATCACTCGGTTCAAGCTCCACCCTTTTTCTCCCTTGTTGACTTTCTTGGTCGTTTCTTGATTCTTCTTCTCAAGTTGAAGTCTCACTTTCTCATGTAAAGTTTTCATTGCCTCGGCCCTATTGTTACCATCTAAACTCAACACAATATCTTGAGACAAAGGGGTTAGATCAAGAGGGGTAAGGGGGTTAAAACCATGCACAACCTCGAATAGAGACATGCCAATAGGATTATGAGTGACACAATTATATGCAAATTTAACTAAAAGGTAATTGGTCTTCCCAAGATGTGAGTTTTCCTTTGACCATGGCCCGAAGCATAGAATTAAGTGTGCGGTTCACAACTTCAGTTTAACCATCGGTTTGTGGGTGACATGATGTAGAGAACAATAATTTTGTCCCAAGTCTACCCCACAACTCCTTCCAAAAGTGGCTAAGGAATTTAGGATCCCTATCACTCACTATGGATTGAGGAATACCACGCAACTTGACAACATGCTCAACAAACAAGGATGTAACATGGGGGGCATCATCACACTTGTGAAATGCCATAAAATGAACCATTTTGGAAAAACGGTCAACAACCATAAAGATGCTATCCATGCCCCTCTTAGTCCTAGGTAAACCCAATACGAAATCCATAGAAATATCAAGCTAAGGTCGTTGAGAGGTGGGGAGAGGTGTATATAATCCATAGGGAAGTAACCTAGATTTAGCACTACGACAATCAACACATTGACCACAAATTAGCAACATCACTATGCATTTTAGGCCAATAGAAATGTTCTTCAAGGATCCCTAATGTCTTGTCAATACCAAAGTGCCCCATAAAACCCCCATCATGTGCCTCTCTCACAAAAAGTTCCCTCCAAGAGCTCATAGGTACACAAAGTCGCTTGTTCTTGAACAAGTAACCATCAGCAAATGGGGTGGTAGGTTTATCCTTGAGCTTATGGTCCCTTACCCATGCTCCACAATCTTGGTAGATTTGAGCAAAAATGGGATCCTTGGGGTATAATGATTTCAAGCTCTCAAAACCAAACAACTTAGAAGTCAAAGTGGAGACCAAAACATGTTTCCTTGACTAGGCATCCGCCACTACATTATCCTTCCCCTTTTTGTAATGAATCACATAAGGGAATATTTCAAGAAATTCAACCCACTTGGCATGCCTCTTGTTTAACTTTTCTTGTGACCTAAGATGTTTAAAGGACTCATGATCGGTCCTAATGACATACTCCTTAGGCCATAAGTAGTGTTGTCAATTACCCAAATCCCGAATCAAGGCATAAAGCTCAAGGTCATAGGTGGAATAATTCAACATCGCACCTCTAAGCTTCTCACTAAGTAGACAATGGGTTTTAAATCTTGCATCAAAACAGCCCCAATACCCACTCTACTAGCATCACATTCAATTTCAAATTTTTTGTCAAAGTTGGGTAATTGCAACAATGATGAGGAACTAAGCATTTATTTCAAGGTACCAAAAGCCTTGGCTTGTTCCTCACCCCAAAAGAAGGATGTATCCTTTCGGATCACCTTAGTCAAGGGGGCGGCTATGGTGGTAAATCCTTTAACAAAACCGCCTATAAAAACTAGCCAATCCATGGAAACTATGCACATCACCAATGGACGTTGGAGTTGGCCAATTCTTAATAGCGTCTATTTTGGATTCATCAACCTCAACTCCCTTTGAACTCACAACAAAACCCAAAAACACAACTTCGTCAACACCAAAAGAGTATTTAGACACATTGGCAAAGAGTTGTTCTTGCCTAAGAACATCAAACACACACTTTAAATGATCAACATGCTTATCCATGGTCTTACTATACGCCAACACATCATCAAAGTACACCACCACAAACCTACCAATAAAAGGTTTCATCACATGATTCATCAAATGTATAAAAGTACTAGGAGCATTGGTGAGGCCTTTTGGCATCACCAATCATTCATAGAGACCAAATTTGGTCTTGAATGTCATTTTCCACTCATCTCCAAGTTTCATCCGAATTTGATGGTAACCACTGCCCAGTGTCCCCCTACTTCCCCCGCCGCCTTTCGACCCGCGGGAGTATACAATGACAATGTCGGGGCATGAGTGACCGATTGTGAGACTACCTGTTGAACATCCGATGGCACATTGCTCCGACCTGAGCTATGCAACAATGAGATCTCCCTTGGTCCTTGCCATATGTGCTTGATGGCCCCCCATAAGACGCTCACTTGGGAACTTCTTACTCCAGTTGTTCCAAGAGTCTCTGCTAGTTGAACCGCATCTAGTAGACTCCCTCTTCTGCTCATCCCCTTTATCAGCTCTTTGATCGGGATACTATTACCTAGGTTCCTAAACTTAGAATGGATGGCGGAGCGTAGGTCTATTTTTTAGAATATGCAAGAATTACTCAATTCATCAAGCATGTCATCAAGCCGAGGAATGGGATGGCGATACTTTACCATTATTTTGTTGATGGTTTGACAATCCACACACATGCGCCAAGTGCCATCCTTTTTAGGAGCCAAAATCACCGGTACCGCACATGGGCTCATGCTCTCCCGCACCACCCCTTTCTCAAGGAGTTCATCCACTTGCCTTTGAATTTCCTTGGTGTCCTCCGGATTAGATCTATAAGCCGGCTTATTTGGCAATTAGGACCCCGGGATGAAATCAATTTGATGCTCAATTGCCCTTATAGGGGGCAATCCCTTTGGAAGTTTCGAAGGAAACACATCTTCATAGCCCTGCAAAAGAGAAGAAATAGAACTAGGGAGAGAAGAAGTTAGTTCATTAGTGAGCAAGGAATAATCCCTTTGCATGAGAAGGACCACCGGTTGCCTCTCTTTCAATTCATCCCAAATCTCCTTAAAGTTTGTTAAAAGAGCCACCTTCTCTTTCCCCTTAAAACAACCTTTCCCTTCACTTTCTGCCACGACAGCCCTGACTTTATTACTAGCATCCACACCCTTTCCCTTATCAGTCAATTTTCTCAACTTATGGTACATGTCACTAACTTGTACTATTGTCATAGGATGTAGGATGTGTGTATGTCCACCATACTCAAAGGAATATCGATTGATGCGACCATCATGATGAGTAGCTCTATCATATTGCCATGGCCTCCCAAGTAACAAATGACAAGCTTGCATTAGCACCACATCACACAAAACTTCATCTTGGTACTTGCCAATCTTGAACTTAATCATAACTTGCCTATTTACCTTCAATTCGCCACAATCACTCAACCATTGAAGTTTGTAAAGGGTAGAGTGTTTGGTAGTGGGGAGGTGAAGAATCTACCAATGTAGTACTTACAACATTAGCACAACTTCCTCCATCTATTATCAAGGAACACATATTTCCCCTGATGAGACACTTACAATGGAAAAGGTTTTCCCTTTGGCTTGGATCATCCAAGGCTTTACTTATCATTGTCCGTTGCACTATATAGTTTGGGAGGGAGAGCTCACCTTCATGAGGTAAGTCCTTGATGAATAAGTCCCTTCTAGTCAACCCACAAGGAACAACAACATCACCATACTCCTCACTCTCCTCCTCTTCATCATCATCCCCCATGTCATGAGTATCCTTATTAACATTCCCCTCAAGAAAAGGGACACCATCAATATTATAAGAATCATCAATCATAACAACAAATTCCCTCCGATTGGGGCACTCACTCATTTTATGACCAAAACTTTGACATTTAAAACATCAAAGAGGTTTAGAAGAAGTACCTTCTTCAGGTGGAGTGGTTTTGAGAGTGGGTTTCTCAATGTGATTGGGTTGGACCAATGGTTTTTTGGTCTCTTGTGTGGTGCCCTTGTTCTTTGACCTAGTGGAAGAGGAAGATCCCCCTTCTTTGTTGTAGTTCCAAGACCCTTTGTAGCCTTTCGACTTGTCAAGTTTCTCTTCCTTAAGCCCCAACTCAATTTCAATAGCTGCTTTAAGAGTTTCATCAATATCACGATAATTATGGAGTCTCATTTTGGAAGCAATCTCTTTACTCAACCCCGCTCGAAATTGTGTCATAGAATGCAAAGGATCTTCTTCAAAGTCTATTCTCATTTTCACAAGTTGGAACTCATCATAGTATTATTACACACTTTTTGTGCCTTGTTGCAAAGTGTAAACCTTCTTGAGTTGCTCTTAGTGATAATGATCGGTGACATACTTACGCCTCAAGATAGTTTTGAGTTCTTCCCAAGTGGGAGTGGGAGCTAAACCATGCAATCTCCTAGCCTTCACTTGAGTTTCCCACCAAGTAGATGCAAACCCCTCAAATTGAGCAATAGTATAAGATGCCTTCCACACCTCGAACATCTCATTAGTCAAGAAGATGCGATCACACGGTATCACCCAATCAAGAAACACATCGGGGTTGCTCTCACCCTTGAAAGATGGAAGAGTTACCTTAATGGAGTTAAGACTTGTGTCTCTACCCCCAAGATGTCCATGAGGTCCATTATGTCCATATGGATTCTCGCCATAGTTGTCATTATGAAATTCCCGACCTTGAAATCCCCTTTCCCTACCCAACTGAGGGATAGGACTATGTCTTCCTCCTTTACCTCTATGAGCACCACAGAATTGTACATGTGGACCCCTCATTCGGTGGGCGTAGTCATCATCTACTCCCTGATACCCCCCAAAATACAAAAGTTAAAATCAACCACGAAAACTAAAGGAAACGATAGAGATTTGAAAATATGAAAAGTAAAGGATAGAGATAAGATAGATAATAAGACACAAAAAGAGGAAATTAATGAAACCAAAGGGTATATCAAACCCTAAACTTCAATTGATAAATCCTACAATAAGCACCCTATTCCTACAAAGACCTTGAGGGAATCGTAACTCCCCCGCAACCCCGTTTCTAGGCAAAAGTCAACATATGCTTTTCCAAACACTCACAGTCTCTCAAGAGTTTCATAACATTAATATTCATAAAAAACTAAGAAAAATGAAAAGGAAACTAGTATTTATAGCCTTGGGTCTTTTATTATATTTAATGGGCCCAAAAGTCCATTTCAAAAATTTGGGCATCCGCCCACGCAAGTGGGGGAACCTGCTGGCGCATGTGAGGCCACAGGTGCCTTTGGAAGGCTAAAATGGCCACCTGATGGCGCAGGTGGATGACCTACAGTCGCAGGTCAGGGTGCAGGTTGATACAAGACAAATGGCCATCATAACTTTTGATGCCATCAATAATGGCCAACACGTGGAGAATCTGATTTTGGACACCTTGAAGGCCGAGAGTATGCATGGGGAAGTCATTTTGGACACTTAATAAAGCAATTTCGTGTGTGGAAGGTTGCACTCCATGACCACCCTTCATTAAGGGTGTTTTGGTCTTTTTGTGCCTTTTCTTTACACTCCATAGGAGCCCCTTTTCATTAAGGGTAGTTTGGTCATTTGATGTAATAGTTATAAATAGACTTCATTAGTATTATTTTCTAGTTAGTGAATTATTGGTATTTGAAAGACTTTTTCTTCTCTCTTTGAGAGTGTAGTGTAGGGCTTGGAAAGCGAAGTAGTGTAAGGCTTGGAAAGGCTATTATTGATCCTTGTTTAGACACGGTGGTTGTAAGGCGGAGTTGATTATTGGTATGTGAAAGACTTCTTCTTCTCTCTTGGAAAGCCAAGTAGTGTAGGGCTTGGAAAAGCCATTATTGATCCTTGTTTAGACACGGTGGTTGTAAGGCGGAGTTGATTCTCTTAGCGGTCACCGTAAGAGTTTGGTGTTGTTATTGTGGGTATTAGGGGTCTTATCGTTTGATACACTGTTTGGTTCCTATTTCTTGTAATCTCGTATGTCAAGCTATCTATCTTACTCTATTATCTTGTTGTTGTTATGTTTGTGATCTTGAAGTCTAGTGAAGCCGTGTGGGGCTCTTTCGATCCACTAGCATTTGTTGTTCAACTTGCTGATTTTTGTGTTATTTTGTTCTTCTTGTTGCTGATTTCGTGGGAACTTTGTGTTGTGGGATTGATAGTGTATCATTTGGTATCAGAGCAAGACCGGTTGTGTTCCAACACTACCTATCTTGGGCTTGCTCTCGGTCAACAAAAAAGAAAAGAAAAGAGAAAATCTGTCCATTGTTGTCTTGGCCGAGAATGTTGTTATGTGTTTAGATCTAGGTGTTATTTTACTTGTTTAGTGTGTTTCTAGTGTTGGTTTCTTTCTCACCAACACTAAAGTGTCTAGATCTAAAAGTTGAGCTTATAATATTGGCCATTGTTGTGGTGACTTGAACTTGGACCGTTGTTGTACCTTGTTGATGACAATTGGTGGTTTTGTGTTATGTGCTTGAAGAAGTTGATGTTGTGTTCTTGAAGGGTGTTGGGATTGTTGAGGTGTTCATCTTATAAACTTGTTCATCTTGTTGAAAGTTGAGTTCATGTTGTAAGACAAAAGTCATAAAGTTGTTGGTGAAAGACTTGCACCCATCACTTCCTAGTCTTGACAACCACTCTTCATTAATTCAAGGGACCTTGTTTTATGGGAATAGTATAGTCAAACCTCACCTTTTTGAGTTTGAAAAGTTGAAAAGAATACAAGACTTTTACTTTCCCTCCAAAACACATTGTCATCCATAACAAGTTGTGTGAGTATTGAAAATTTCAGATTTGAGAAAGAAAAAAAAAATAAAAAAAATCAACCAACCAAAGGCTGCCACGTCACCACCAAGAACTGCCACGTCATCACTTCACCAAAATAGCTTAAGCTCAAATTTCAGATTCTAAGTTTCATTTCCTTGTTTCTTTAGTTTCATTTCTTGATTCTAGTACTAATTAACAACTAGTAATCACCTACTAGATTGTGAGTTGGTTTTTGAATCCGTTTTCTTCGTGTTTTTTCGTTCTTTGTGTGCTTTTCTCATTTTGATTCGTTGAACTTCTTTGATTCAAGTTCATAAGTAGATTTTTGTTTTGTGTCTTGAGTCGATCAAACAATAATCTATTCCGGTCGCTAAGTAGTGATTGACACCTTATTAACTACCGGAGTATAAGCAACTTTCAATATTCGCCGCTCCAATTGTGAGGATCACAAAGGTGAGTGTATACGAGTGTTGGTGAGGTGCTTTTACTACTAATCTTGTTTGTTCATTTTGTAGGTACAAGGTGATATAAGGGGAACATATCTTGGTAGCCTCGTATTATTGTGACTACAACATGGGAGACTATGATTGTAGTGAGGGATTTTATGGCTACGATGATGTTGTGGATTATGGGGGCTATGAATATAGCCATGATCAAGACATGGGCAGATTTGAGGGTTATGGTTTTGAGGGAGAAAATGAGGTGAATGAAGTGCCTAGTTCTTATGGTGAATATGGAGATGATGTAGGGCCTTATGATAGTTCTTATGATGAAGTTTGGGCATATGAGGAGTCTTACACTTCCCATTTTGAACCTAGAATTGGTGTAAGGTATAACCCCTTCCTTCGCAAAGCTTATGAGAGCCATGGTGAGAGAGCACGTGTAGAGAATAAAGATTCATATTCTTCACCTTGTAGTACAACTTATCAAGGTCGAAGCGGTGTGAATGGGTATACTAGCTATAGTGTAGGTTGTCCCATGAGAAGAAGAGAGAGTACATCTCTAAGGCCGAGGGGTACTCATGTGCCCTTGGGTAGTCCTAAACTCTACAATGTTGATCCTAGGAGAAGTGTTCACTCCGGAAAGGTAAGCATTTATGAGGTACCGAGCTGCCTCCTTGTGCTAGATGATTGGCGCCATAAGAACTACATCATGCCACCGATGGTTGACTATTTAGGGTTGTTTCGAGAATCTTTACTTGTTCTATATTCCTTGGACGGGTATAAGGTTACGAGAGATTGAGGATTGTCTTCACCCAATTTGAATACTATGAGGAGGTGTGGTGCGATATCTTCCCCTTGACACCAGGTCATGTATACTTGGGTGTCGATTGGTTTGCCCAACATAGAGTTCCAAATGTGCTAAATTGGCCTAAGGTTATAGTGGACCATTGGAGAAATTATCTCTTTACCTCAATTATTCCCAAACCGCAAGGAGATGTGATCACTTACTCCAAGCCGAATGATTATGAGAGACAAAAGATTGAGAGGAGTAAGGGTGTGAAAGGTGGTAATCCGAGAGGGGAAAAAGGAGAGGTTGTGTGGAGTAAAGTTAGGGGGTTGCCACCAAATCATGATAACTATGTTTGTCCTTTTCTTTCTAAGGACATTTGTGTAGGTACCAACATGGCAAGCGGAGAAGCACAAGGCCAAAGAGAAGTTGCTGCCGAAGCATGTGGGAAACCTTCACACCACGGCAAAGAAGAATTTACTCAAGAACTTCAAGGTAAAATCGCTTACTCTTACACTTTGGTGCATGTGAATGATAATTGTGTGGCTAGTAGCCCATTGAGTGTGAGCAGTAGCTTACCTATTTGTGAGTCTATTGATTCTTTGCCTCTTGATGATGATGTACATATTATGAATGTGGATACACTAGTTGATCCTATTGATGACAAAATTGACTCTTCTTGTAAGAGTAATTTATGTCCACCTAGTGTTGAAGCTAATGTGTTGAATGATGGTACATCATCTTGTGGGAATTGTGTTGATCAAATAAATAGGAGTGATCCCTTTAGTATGACCTCTAGTAAATGTTCTACTCTCGGTTTTGCTCATAGGGATAATCATATGCTTGAAACATCTTTGATACTTGATAATGATCTTTTAGAGAATGGATTTGCATGTTCTATATCCTCTTCATGGATAGATCCTTCTCTCTTTAAGTACAATATCTTGTTTGAAGATGATGAGTTCACTCCTAAAGAACCTAGTGGTGAGAATGACGTTGAAGGTATAACTTGTCTTGAAAGCTATAGCCTATATGCCAACCCACTATGGTGTAAAAACATTCCTCCTAAAGATGGAAATCTCTTCTTGGGAGATGAGAGTACTCTTAAAGGAAGGGAATGTGAGGTCTTGGAACGGAATGATCAATTGGGTGATGATAATTCTGATTTGCTTGAGTTCTTAAGAAACCCAATAAGTGATTTTTCCTTGAAAATTGATTGTGGTTGTGATCCTTTGTATGACACCCCACCCATGTTTGATGACTATAAGGATGAGTTGCTTGCTCATAAAGGCTTAAGTAATAATTCCTTGGACTTTAGTGGTGGTATGTGTCTACATGAGAGTACTTCCATAGAAAGGGAAGGTGTCCATTATTTGGAAATTACTTTTTCTACTATGTGTGACCTTATTGTTGAGAGTACTTATGGTGATGATGTTGAAACTGGTAGTGAGTACCCACATGAGGACACCTTAGTTGAACTTGACTTGAGTGATACCATTCTCCACTCTCTATTTGTTTTTGATGATATGTATGCTATTGTAGAGAGTATATCTTGTAGTTTGGGTGAAGCCTATGGGGAAAGGGAGTATTGTCTAGACCCGTGTCTATGGCTACCCTTTCTATTTGACCCCGGTGCCAAATATAGAAATGGTGATGTTGGCGCACCCAACTTGTTACTTGGTCTACATGACAAGCAAAGTGTCATTCTTGAAAACCCGAGAGCAAAAGTGTCATTGTTTCCATGGGGTAATGTTTCTAAATGTGCATCCTTGCTTGACACAATTGTGTTTAAATTACAAGAATCTCAACTTGTGGATGCCAAGTTCTCTATTTGCTTGAAGGAAAGAATGTGGATGTGCTTAAATGCTTTGTCTTCACCCTTGTATGCCTTTACACTTGATTCTTTCCTATACTACCTCTTTGCCTATGATGACATCCATGCTAGTTTTGGATTTGTTTTATGTAGAGGTAGGAAATGTGTTGGTTTGTCCACTTGCATGAATGATAATGCTATTTGGATCTTGTGGACATTAGAACCAATTGAGGCTCCACCCTTGGTGTGGTCTCTTGAAGAGATAAAGAAGCAATTGTGTCTTATGGCTCCTAAGATGAAGGTAGTTTTACCTTGTGGATTATTTGATGCCATTAGAACCTTTGTAGTTTCCTTATCTCTTGGTGATTTAAATAGCCAAATCCTTTGTGCATATTTTAATAAGTTTTTAATATTTAATTCAAAGGATCCTTGGTTATATTGCAAGTATAAGCAACCTTGGCATGTTGAGATGATTTATTGTGCTAACCCTAACCCTCATTCCATGAGGAGTTTGTATTTGTTTGTCCTTTCTTTGGTTTTGCAAGGTTTGGATTCGAGGTCGAATCCTTTTCAAGAAGGGGAGGATGATACAAGACAAATGGCCATCATAACTTTTGATGCCACCATTCGTGGCCGACACTTGGAGAATCTGATTTTGGACACCTTGAAGGCCCGAGAGTATGCATGTGATACGGGTGGGACAAGTTGTCCAACAAGTACCCGACCATTCACACGAAGTCAAGCTCGGGAGTTACAAAAACTCCAAGCCTTATTCATGCAAATGGCCGTGTGTGAGTTGGTCATTGAACCACCTAAGGATCTAAATGTTTTAAGGTGTGAAGATGGGCCTTGAAGTGTAATAAACTTACACTCCAAGGACTCCATGGCCGGCTGCCCCAACATGGCCCATATGGTCATTTTGTCTTTCATTTGGCTTGTAATATAAATAGACAAGCTTAGAATTATTTTGCCTTAGTTTTCTCATTGTAATTTCAAGACAAAGGACTTGTAATATTTCTCTCTCTCTCTCTTCCATTGGGAGGCAGATTCGGCCAAGCTCCAAGAGTGAAGCTTGTGTTGTGATTTGGCTAGAAACAAGGATCTTGAGGTCATTGAGTTCCTCTTGGTCTAAGTAAGAACTTGGTGTTTATATTCAATAGTCTTAGGGTCCTCTCTTGATGTTAGGGTTCTTAGTCTCTTGAATATTATATGTCAAGTTATCTATCTTTTATTATCTTGTTGTTCTTGTCTTTGAGATCTTGAAGTCTAGTGAAGCCGGGTGGGGCTCTTTCGATTCACTAGCATTTGTGTTGGTTGCTGTTTTTGTTGTTGTTGTTGTTGGAATCTTTGTGTTGTGGACTTGATCTTGTATCATTTGGTATCAGAGCAAGACCGGTTGTGTTCCCACACAACCCATCTTGGGCTTGTTCTCGGATTAAACAAAAAAGAAAAAAAAAAAATCGGAAATTAGTCCATTGAAGACAAATCCGAGAATGTTGTTGTATGTTTAGATCTAGGTGTTATTTTGCTTGTTTAGTGTGTTTCTAGTGTTGGTTTCTTTCTCACCAACACTAAAGTGTCTAGATCTAAAAGTTGAGCTTGAAAACTTGACCATTGTTGTGGTGACTTGAAGTGGTTGAAAGTTGTATGTTGTTGATGACAAAAATTGGTGGTTGTGTGTTATGTGCTTGAAGAAGTTGATGAAAGTTGTTAAGGTGTTCATCTTTTAAACTTGTTCATCTTGTTCATCTTGTGGTGTTCAAGTTGCAAGACAAGTCATAAAGTTGGTGGTGAAAGACTTGCACCCATCACTTCCTAGTTGGCCAACCACTCTTCCTTAATTCAAGGAGCCTTGTTTTGTGGGACTAGTTAGTCAAACCTAACCCTTTGAGTTTGAAAGGTTGAAAAAGGCTACAAGACTATTATTTTTCCCTCCCAAGACACATTGTCATCCTTCACAAGTTGTATGAATATTGATTTTCAGATTTGTGAAAAAAAAAAAAAATACATATAAGTTATATATATACAAACCGTGTGGGCCCAAGGCCAATTGCATGCTGCCACATCACCCCTAAGCTCAACTTTGGATAATTTTTTAGTTTCTAATTGTTGATTCTTAGTTTCCTTACTTGATTCTAGAACTAATTAACAAACTAGTACATTCCTACTAGATTGTCAATTAGTCCTTTGAATTCGTTTGTTCGTGTCAACGTTTACTTGAGTGCTTTTATCTTTTGAACACGTTGTTGTTTTTGGTTCTAGTCCGACAAGAATTCTTTGAGTCTTCAAACAAGAATCCACTCCGGATAAGAGCTTACTCATACCTTAAAGGATTCACGGTTACTAGCCAATTTACAACACTTGTGGAACTCAAGCGTGTGGTGATCTAAGGAGTATAATACCTTGACAATGGAAGGGGACACGTCCCATAACGTGGATACTAATGCACTTGACTCTATGAGGGTCACTCTTGAGGCCGTTACCCGGACACTTGAAAGGTTGAATTCGGAATTTGGGGCCGTGAGAGGGGACTTGGCAGCAATCAAGGGAGAAGTGTCGACTATTAGTGGGAGATTAGAACAAGTGGAGAGTCAAAGGAACTCTCATCCTTCTACTCCTCTACATGTCTCTACCAATGGGCATGATAGGACTTCCTCCGCAACCATCACCCCCGAAACAGTCCACCAAATGCTAAATGCACCCCAAGCTCCATTAAATGCCGCAAGCCATACCACCCTTTTTCCTCCAAACCGTGACACCACCCTTTTTCCTCCAAACCGTGACCCCACTAGACCAATACGTTTCCAAGCTCCTCAAGTTCCACAAGAGGGATTTGGACGTCAAGTCCCTCCACTAAATCCGAACCCTCCATTCCAAGCTCCATTAAACCAAAGGCCACAAAATCCAATTCCTCCGAATCAAAATGCCCAAGCCCGACCAGCCCCCTTTGAAGGATCTGGTAGAGAGGAGTATGAAGGGTATGGAGCCTTTGATGATGATTACATGAGGGAGGAGGAGATAAGAGGGGGTCGTGGAGATCCAAGGAGATACCGAGGGTATGGAGATAGGGGAAACCGACACCAAGAGAGAGATGTAGGCATCAACACCATCAAGTTGAACCTACCAATCTTTAAAGGTGATAGTGACCCCGAGGCCTACTTAGCTTGGGAATCGGCTTGTGACAAAGTTTTCCAAGTTAATGACATCTCGGAAGAAAAGAAGGGTTGCTATGCTATAGCTCATTTTGAGGGTTATGCTAACACTTGGTGGGAGTATGTCAAGCGGTTTGGTAATGAACTCATTGATGGGCAGCCACCACCTTGGTATCGATTGAGGTATTTGATGAGGCAACGATACCTTCCCGAGAGATATCGCCATGAGTTGCTTGCTAGATTGTATGGTTTGCGTCAAGGTAACAAGAGTGTGATGGCATATTTTGATGAGTTTCAACAACTCATGTTGAAGCTTGATCATCGTGGGGAGCAAATCAGCCACGACATCATCCGGTTCAAGTGTGGGTTGAACAAAGATATCTCCACTCATTTAACCCTTCACAAGTTTGAAACCGTTGACGGTATTTTCCAAGCGGCTCTTGAGATTGAAAGGGAACTTAAGGAGAGATCATCTTTCAAGACAAGGGGACAAGCCCCCTCGGGTTGGCCCAAAAATAAGGACCAACCCGCCACTACTAGGCTGCCCGAGACCAAAACAGTCCCCAAATTGACTCCAAAACCGGAGGCTCACAAGTATCCTAACCCAAAGGGATTCCAATGTTTCAAGTGCCAAGGTTGGGGACATAAGGCCAATGAATGTACAAACCGACGCAATGTGATCCTACGGGAAGGGAGAGTATATTACCTTGGTGAAGAGGTGGGTCCCGAACGGGGAGAAGAAGAGGCCGAGCCTCAAGATGGAGAGGAAACCGAGGATGGACCACTTGATGATGGTGGTGATGATGGTGAAGATGTTTATCCGCAAGAAGGGGAGTGTGTGATTCCAAACTTTGTGGTTCGGCGCGTCATGATTAGTAAGGCAATAGATGACCCAAGCCAAAGGGAAAATCTATTCCATACTAAATGTCTTGTAAAGGGAAGTGTGTGTACCTTGGTGATTGATAGTGGTAGTTGTACAAATGTTGTAAGTCATGCTATGGTAAACTTCTTGAAGTTACCAACTACTCCGCACACTAGTCCTTACAAGTTACAATGGTTGAATGATTGTGGTGAATTAAGGGTCGCAAGGCAATGTGTGATACGGTTTAAGGTGGGAAACTACCACGATGAAGTGCTTTGTGACGTGATACCAATGCAAGCATGTCACTTGTTACTAGGTAGACCTTGGCAATATGATAGGTCTACTAAACACGATGGGAGGACTAATCGATATACACTTGAGAAGGATGGCCGAAAGGTTACACTTCATCCTCTTTCGCCGTCCCAAGTAAATGAGTGGCATCAAAGGATGAGGGAATTGAAGGAAAAAGGAAAGGAATTTGAAAAGGGAGAAAAGGGAGGGAGTTCCGTAGGTGGGGCAGTGGGCCCATCCAAGGCTGCCCCAACGGCGAAGGGGACGGAAAACATGGTGATGTTGGTTAGGAAGAAGGAACTCTTCGTGGATCATGATGAGGATACGCCTATGTTACTCTTGGCTCATTATTTTAACACTAACCCCACTAATTCTTCCATTTCCCCTTTGATTTCTTGTGTGTTGCAGGATTATGAGGACGTATTTCCTAAGGAACTTCCGCAAGGATTGCCCCCGCTTCGGGGAATTGAGCACCAAATTGACTTTGTGCCGGGATTGCAATTACCAAACAAGCCGGCTTATAGGAGCAATCCTACGGACACCAAGGAATTGCAACGTCAAGTTGAGGAGCTCCTCAACAAAGGGTATGTCAAGGAGAGCATGAGTCCGTGTGCTGTTCCGGTGTTATTAGTGCCAAAGAAAGACGGAACGTGGCGCATGTTTGTGGACTGCCGAGCCATCAACAAAATTACGGTAAAATATCTCCACCCTATTGCTCGGTTAGATGACATGCTAGATGAGTTGAATGGTTCATGTTTGTTTTCCAAGATTGATTTAAGGAGTGGCTATCACCAAATAAGAATGCAACCCGGTGATGAATGGAAAACCGCCTTCAAGACCAAGTTTGGTCTCTATGAATGGATGGTTATGCCATTCGGCCTAACAAATGCTCCAAGTACTTTTATGAGGCTAATGAATCATGTGATGAGGCCATTTATTGGAAAGTTTGTTGTTGTCTACTTTGATGATGTCTTGGTGTATAGCAAGTCCTTAGAAGAGCATGTGATGCATTTACAATGTGTGCTTGATGTCCTTAGGAAGGAAAAATTGTATGCAAATCTGGAAAAGTGCTCTTTTGGTGTCAATGAAGTTGTTTTCTTGGGTTTTGTTGTTAGTTCAAGAGGGGTCGAAGTGGATGAATCCAAGATAGACGCTATCAAAAATTGGCCAACCCCACAAAACGTTGGAGAAGTAAGAAGCTTCCACGGGTTGGCTAGTTTTTATAGAAGGTTTGTCAAAGGATTTAGCACCATAGCCGCCCCCTTGACCGAGGTCATTCGGAAAGAACAACCCTTCAAGTGGGGTGTCGAGCAAGCTAAGGCATTTGAAGCCTTGAAAGCTATGCTCATCTCCGCACCGTTGTTACAATTGCCCAACTTTGATAAGACCTTCGAGGTCGAGTGCGATGCGAGTAAAGTAGGCATAGGAGCTGTTTTGATGCAAGATTTGAAACCCATTGCTTACTTTAGCGAAAAGCTCAAAGGAGCAACTCTAAACTACTCCACGTATGATTTAGAGTTGTATGCCTTGATTAGAGCCTTGGCCACTTGGCAACATTACTTATGGCCCAAGGAGTTCGTGATCCGAACGGACCATGAATCCTTAAAGCATCTTCGGGCCCAAGACAAGCTTAACAAACGGCATGCAAAATGGATTGAGTTTCTTGAGACCTTCCCTTATGTTATCCAATACAAAAAGGGTAAGGACAATGTAGTGGCCGATGCTTTGTCTAGAAAACATGTCCTTGTGTCCACCTTGTCATCAAAATTGATGGGTTTTGAGAGTTTAAGAGAATTGTATCCCAAGGACCCTCACTTTGCTCCTATCTTTAGGGAATGTGAAGAATTGTGTAGGGACAAGTGGGATTCGGCTAGGGGTTCAAATCCCTATGCCAAGTTTGATGGTTACTTATTTAAAGGTAGACGATTGTGTGTACCCTCTAGCTCTTGGAGAGAATTGTTTGTGAGGGAAGCACATGATGGCGGTCTAATGGGTCATTTTGGGGTCGAAAAGACCCTTGGAATATTGGAGGAGCAATTCTATTGGCCCAAAATGCGCAAGGATGTGGCTAGGATTTGCGGCCAATGTGTAGAATGCAAGAGAGCCAAATCTCGGCTCCTACCTCATGGGTTGTACACCCCGCTGCCCACTCCTCTACGTCCTTGGCTTGATATATCTATGGACTTTGTGTTAGGGCTGCCAAGGACTCGACGAGGCCGGGATAGTATTTTTTTTGTAGTTGACCGGTTTTCTAAAATGGCGCACTTTATTCCTTGTTCTAAATATGATGACGCCCCTAGCGTGGCCTCGTTGTTTGTTGATAATGTTGTTAGATTGCATGGTGTCCCGAGGACCATTGTGAGTGATAGGGACTCTAAGTTCCTAAGCCACTTTTGGAAGTCCATGTGGGGTAGGCTTGGTACCAAGTTATTATTCTCTACGTCCTGCCACCCACAAACCGATGGCCAAACGGAAGTAGTAAATAGGACTTTGGGTGCTATGCTACGTTCCATGGTTAAGGGAAAAATGACTTCTTGGGAAGAGCACTTACCATTAATTGAGTTTGCATATAACCGTGTCATACACTCAAGTACGGGAATGACTCCCTTTGAGTGTGTATACGGCCTCAACCCCCTCACCCCTTTGGATTTAACGCCTTTGCCAAGTGATCTTATGATTAGCTTAGAAGGAAGCAAGCGGGCAGATTCTATGAAGAAGTTACATGAGAAGGTGCGGCTTCAACTTGAGAAGAGAAACCAAGACATGGCAAGGAGGGCCAACAAGGGAAGAAAGAAAGTCATCCTTGAACCGGGAGATTGGGTGTGGGTGCATCTTAGGAGGGATCGGTTTCCATCCCAAAGAAAGTCCAAATTGATGCCGAGGGGTGATGGTCCATTCCAAGTACTCGAGAAAATCAATGACAACGCCTACAAGATTGACCTTCCACCGGAATATCAAGTGCACCACACTTTTAACGTTTGTGATCTTTCTCTCATGGAGGCGGTTGAAGACGACCAAGTGCTGAATTTGAGGTCAAATTCCTCTCAAGATGGAGAGGATGATACGGGTGGGACAAGCTGTCCAACAAGTACCCGACCATTCACACGAAGTCAAGCTCGGGAGTTACAAAAACTCCAAGCCTTATTCATGCAAATGGCCGTGTGTGAGTTGGTCATTGAACCACCTAAGGATCTAAATGTTTTAAGGTGTGAAGATGGGCCTTGAAGTGTAATAAACTTACACTCCAAGGACTCCATGGCCGGCTGCCCCAACATGGCCCATATGGTCATTTTGTCTTTCATTTGGCTTGTAATATAAATAGACAAGCTTAGAATTATTTTGCCTTAGTTTTCTCATTGTAATTTCAAGACAAAGGACTTGTAATATTTCTCTCTCTCTCTCTTCCATTGGGAGGCAGATTCGGCCAAGTTCCAAGAGTGAAGCTTGTGTTGTGATTTGGCTAGAAACAAGGATCTTGAGGTCATTGAGTTCCTCTTGGTCTAAGTAAGAACTTGGTGTTTATATTCAATAGTCTTAGGGTCCTCTCTTGATGTTAGGGTTCTTAGTCTCTTGAATATTATATGTCAAGTTATCTATCTTTTATTATCTTGTTGTTCTTGTCTTTGAGATCTTGAAGTCTAGTGAAGCCGGGTGGGGCTCTTTCGATTCACTAGCATTTGTGTTGGTTGCTGTTTTTGTTGTTGTTGTTGTTGGAATCTTTGTGTTGTGGACTTGATCTTGTATCAGCATGGGGAAGTCATGAAGTCATTTTGGACACATAATAAAGCAAATTCGTGTGTGGAAGGTTGCTTGGAGGCTTGCCTTGATGACTACCCGAGGCTCCAAAGAATTGCAAGGGTTGAAGTGTGAAGAAGGAGTCCTTACACTCCATGATCGCCCCTTATTAAGGGTTTTTTGGTCTTTGTGTGCCTTTTCTTTACACTCTATAGGAGCCTCTTTTCATTAAGGGTAGTTTGGTCATGTGATGTAATAGTTATAAATAGGCTTCATTAGTCTTATTTTCTAGTAGTTCATTATGGATATTTGAAAGACTTCTTCTTCTCTCTTTGAGAATGTAGTGTAGGGCTTGGAAAGGCCAAGTAGTGTAGGGCTTGGAAAAGCCATTATTGATCCTTGCTTAGAAACGATGGTTGTATGGCGGAGTTGATTCCCTTAGCGGTCACCATAAGAGTTTGGTGTTGTTATTGCGGGTCTTAAGGGTCTTATCGTTTGATACACGATTTGGCTCCTATTTCTTGTAATCTCGTATGTCAAGCTATCTATCTTTTTCTAATCTTGTTAAGCTTGTGTTTATAATCTTGAAGTCTAGTGAAGCCGTGTGGGGCTCTTTCGATTCACTAGCACTTGTTGTTCAACTTGTTGTTCTTGTGATAGTTGTTCATCTTGTCGTTGTTGCTGAAATCTTGTGTTGCGGGTTTGATATTGTATCATAGAGTTCCTCTTGGTCCAAGTAAGAACTTGGTGTTAATATTCGTTAGTCTTAGGGTCCTCTCTTGTTGTTAGGGTTCGTAGGCTCTTGAATCTTTTATGTCAAGTTACGATCTTCTTGTGACATTGTTATTGTTGTGCTGTTGTGTTTGTAATCTTGAAGTCTAGTGAAGCCGTGTGGGGCTCTTTCGATTCACTAGCACTTGTTGTTCAACTTGTTGATCTTTTTTCATTTGTTCTTCTTGTTGTTGAGTGTTGGAACTTGTGTTGTGGACTTGATAGTGTATCACTCCACACATGGTATTGAGCTCTTGGGAGCTTGAAAAGGGGTCCTCCAAATGTATCCTTATATCCTTGAGATGATCATGGATAGGATCCCTTTGTGTCGGCCTTGAATTATAGTCCTTAAAAGGTTTATGCCGATTTGGCTTGTATCATCCTCCCCTTCTTGAAAATGATTCGACCTCGAATTCAAATCCTACAAAACCGTAGGGAAAACAAGAAAGCACAATATCCTCATGGCATGAGGGTTAGGGTTAGAAACAACAAGTTTATCACCAAGCCAAGGAGGAACACACTTAGCATATAACCAAGGATCCCTTGTATTTAACATAAAAAGCTTATTGAAAATGGTACAAAGGAACCGGCTATGAAGAATACTAGGAGATAAGAAAACCACAAAGGTCATAATGGCATCAACAAACCAAGGAGGTAAGATCACATTCATTATAGGAGCCAAAAGACACAATTGTTTCAATACCTCTCCAAGAGACCACATCAAAGGTGGTGCCACCAATGGTTCAAAAATCCACAAGAGTTTCCCGGGGTCAAAGATATGAGAGACCCACATTGCATCATTACTCAAACAAGTGGACCAACCAAAGGAAATACTACCTCCAAATAAAATAATTCCACAACTAGCATGGACATCATCACGAGCTAAGAGGTAATATAGAAAGAAATCATGCATAGAAATCTCATCCGTGGTATTACTATCTACAAGAATGTCACATGGCTCAAGAGATTTAGCAACTAATATACTCAAGGATGGACTCAAATCATTTAGGCACACAAAACTTTTCCTTTCTATGTAATTGGATCCTACATAGGATGTTGATTCAACATGGTTATGAATACTATCATATGCAAAAAGGTAGTAAAGAAAGGTGCTAAGGACACTCATCTCATCCAAGGTATGCTCATAAGTAGGAATATACAAGGAGAGAAAGAGGCATTTCAAGCACATAGAACCTCTCTTTTGCAAACAACTTCCAAGAGTCCCACTTGACACTTCAAATTGTCCAACCCGATGAAGGTGACAAGAAGTTCTTAACAACCATGGACTCTTCCACAAGCAAGTACTCAACTTAGCATCCACAAGTTGTGGTCCATACAACTTAAGCACAAGTGTGTCAAATGAGGATGCAAGTATAGGAGTAACTCCCAAAAGTGGCAATGACACATTTGCCCTAGGGCCCTCAAGAATGATACCACCTTTGAGAAAGGGGTCATCAATTTCAATTGAGCAACAAAGAAAGGTACCACATAAATGGGATTCAACCAAAGTGCTTTCAAGAGAAAATTCACTCTTTGACCTACAAGTCATAAAACTTTGGTCAAGAATGGAAATACACAATGGTGAATTCTCTTGAACCCTTTCATTACTCCTCTTCTTTAAAGAACACTCATCGTTGTTGGACATGTCTCCCATGCACAACTTGAGTCTATCAAGTGAATTGTAAACCCTCAATAAAGGCTTTTCATCATAGGGAAGAATACCAACAACCTCAATCAAATTTGGCTTGTCATCTTGACCAAGCACCAAGTTGGGTGTATAAAAACCACCACATTCCAAGAGGTCACCGGGGTCAAATGGGAGAAGTATCCAAGAACATGGGTCAAGACAATACCCATTTTCCCCAAACGTGTCAACCTCACAAATATACATACCCTCTACGCTATCATTGACAATTTCATAAGCAAAGAGAGGGTAGAGAAAGGTGTCACGCAAGTTAACTTAAACTAAGGTGTCCTGATACAATCCAGATCCCTTCTAAGCCATTTACTAGAAGTCAAGCACGAGAGCTCCAAGCGCTCCAAGGATTGTTCATGAAACGAGAGGTACTTGAAGACATCCTAATACCATCTAAAGGGTGCTATGTGTTGGTAATTACATCTAAAGAGGATGGAGGGACTTTGGAGGGATCAAACATATGCAAAGAAGAGCAAAATGGCACGTGGACTGCACTAGAAAGCTCACCTGCGGGCGCAGGTGAGCCATTTGCGGGCGCAGATGCTGGTCAGTGGTACCTGCGACCCTAACCTGTGGACGTAGGTGCCCACCTGCATGGGCAGGTGGCTTGTCTTGACTGCCATGCTGAAAAATTGAAGTAATGGGTCACTTTTTGGGCCCAACTTTGTATTAAATGACCCAATGGTATAAATACCAACCCATGTATTATTTTTCAGGAGTTTTTTTCCTTGAATATTGATGAGCATTACTCTTGAGAGAGAGTGTGGTGAGATTTTGTTGAATCTTGGCTTAGAAACGTGTGGTTTCGAGGGCGCCTTGATTTCCCTCTTGGTCACTGTAGAATTTAGGTGCTCGTTGGTGAATGTAATTAGGGGTTTAGGATTTAATATATCCTAATGTTCTTGATTATTTTCTCTTCTTGTGTCTAGTTTAAATTTATCTATCTTTCGTTATCCGTTGTTCTCGTAGCTGATTTCTAGTTTCCGTAGCTTGCACGCTATTATTTGGTATCAGAGCCGAGCTTGAATTCGTTCCCACGAATTCAATCGAAAATCAAAAAAAAAAAAAATCTGAAATTTCATTTTTGGGAATTTCCCAAAGTATATTTTTATGTGTTTTTTTGTTGTTCTTGAAGTTTCAACACTAGATTTGTTTTCTCTAGTGTTATTTGAGTCGGAGTCTTGAGCTTTGGATGTGTTGTGGGTGAAGAGTTGAGAAATCTATTTGTTGTTGTTATTGTGGTTGAAGAAAAATAAAGTGTGGTTTGATCTTGAAAAAGGAGAAATTCTCAGGAGAGAGAGTGAAAAGGGGCCCACAGGAAAGCAAAAATCGGAGTTTCTCGTGAGCTGTCCAGGGGCATCTGCGCCACCACCTGCGTACGCAGGTGGGCATCTGCGGCTGCAGGTGACCAACGCAGGTCACCTGCCACGTTTCTGTCTTCCACCTGCGAGGGCAGGTCACCAACGCACCTCACAGGTTCCAAAATCCAATTTTGCTCAAGTTCCATTATCTTAGTTTCAATTCGGGATTCTTAACTTCCCTTGTCGATCCTAAAACTAATTAACAACTAGTAATTCACCTACATAGTAGTTAATTGGTGCTTGAGTCCATTTCCTTTCTTTGTCCTAATTCTTGTGTGCTTTTCTAGTTTTTTATTTCGTCATTCATTCTTGATTCAAGTCCGTAAATTATTTCTTTGAGTCTTTCTAACAAGAATCCAATCCGATCAAGAGTAGCAATTGACACCTCAATTACCACCCGGAGTATAAGCCATCCTTCAACAATTGCAGATCCAAGTGTGAGGCATACAAGGGTGTGTAGAGTTGTGAGGCTATTTCTTTAACGCTAACTTGTTTGTTGCTTGTGTTTAGTGGCTTTCTAAAAGGTACAATGGCTTCGGAGGGTGAAACACCCCTAAGTAGGGATGTCGAAATGATACACTATCAAGTCCATAACACAAGTTCCAACACCCAACAACAAGAAGAACAACTAACACAAGATCAACAAGTTGAACCGCAAATGCTAGTGAATCGAAAGAGCCCCACACGACTTCACTAGACTTCAAGAATACAAACACAATATTAACAAGATCACAAGAAGATAGTAACTTGACATAAAAGATTCAAGAGTCTAAGAACCCTAACAACAAGAGAGGACCCTAAGACTATTGAATATTAACACTAAGACCAAGAGGAACCCTATGACCTCAAGATCCTTGTTTCTAGCCAAGATACAATACAAGTATCCCTCTCTTGTGAGCTGAAATATATATATATATATAGAGAGAGAGAGAGAGAGCCAAAATATTACAAGTGTTATGTTCAAAATGATAATGGGAGAACTACCCAAATAACCCTATGATGTTCTATTTATATTACAAGGCAAAATGACCAGCTTGTCCTTGTCATGGGGGCCGGCCTTGGAGTGTAAGTTTATTACAATTCAAGGTCCCTCTTCACACTTAAAAACATTTAGATCCTTAGGTGGATCAATTACCAGCTCACACACGGCCATTTGCATGAACAAGGCTTGGATTTTTTGTAATTCCCGAGCTTGGCTTCATGTGAAAGGTCGCGTACTTGTTGGACAGCTTGTCCCACCCGTATCATCCTCTCCATCTTGAGAGGAATTTGTCCTAAAATTAAGCATTTGGTCATTTTCAACCGCATCCACAAGAGAGAGATCACAAACGTTGAAAGTGTTGTGCACTTGATATTTCGGTGGAAGGTCAATCTTGTAGGCGTTATCATTGATTTTCTCAAGTACTTGGAATGGACCATCACCTCTAGGCATAAATTTAGACTTTCTTTGAGATGGAAACCGATCCTTCCAAAGATGCATGATACGGGTGGGCCAAGCTATCCAACAAGTCCACGACCATTCACACGAAGCCAAGCTCAGGAATTACAAAAACTCCAAACCTTGTTCATGCAAATGGCCATGTGTGAGTTGGTGACTGATCCATCTAAGGATTTAAATGTTTTTAAGTGTGAAGAGGGACCTTGAAGTGTAATAAACTTACACTCCAAGGCCGCCCATTGCAAGGGGCAAACTGGTCATTTTTGCCTTGTAATATAAATAGCCAATATTAGGGTTACTTGGAGTAGTCTCCCATTATCATTTTGAACATAACACTTGTAATATTTTGGCTCTCTCTCTCTCTATTTCAGCTCACAAGAGAGGGATACTTGTGTTGTATCTTGGCTAGAAACAAGGATCTTGAGGTCATAGGGTTCCTCTTGGTCCAAGTAAGAACTTGGTGTTAATATTCAATAGTCTTAGGGTCCTCTCTTATTGTTAGGGTTCTTAGACTCTTGAATCTTTTATGTCAAGTTACTATCTTCTTGTGATCTTGTTAATATTGTGTTTGTATTCTTGAAGTCTAGTGAAGTCGTGTGGGGCTCTTTCGATTCACTAGCATTTGTTGTTCAACTTGTTGATCTTGTGTTAGTTGTTCTTCTTGTTGTTGGCTGTTGGAACTTTGTGTTGTGGACTTGATAGTGTATCATTTGGTATCAAGAGCAAGGCTGGTTGTGTTCCTACACTACCAATCTTGGGCTATCTAGGTTTAAAAAAAAAAAAAAAAAAAAAAAAAAGAGAAGAGAAATTTGTCCGTCTTGTTGTCTCAACCGAGATTGGTGTTTATGTGTTTAGATCTAGGTGTTATTTTGCTTGTTTAGTGTGTTTCTAGTGCTGGATTCTTTCTCACCAACACTAAAGTGTCTAGATCTAAAGTTGAGCTTATAATATTGACCATTGTTGTGGTGACTTGAAGTGGGTCGTAGGTTGTACCTTGTTGATGACCATTGGTGGATTTTGTGTTATGTTCTTGAAGAAGTTGATGTTGTGTTCTTGAATGTTGTTGTGGTGTTCATCTTGTTCTTCATCTATTCTTACAACTTAAGACAACAAAAGTATAAAATAGATCCAAAGGGTTGTAGGACAAAAGTTATAAAATTGTTGGTGAGAAGACTTGTACACATCACTTCCTAGACTTGACAACCACTTTCCTTAAATCACGGAACCTTGTTTTGTGGGATTAGTTAGTCAAATCTTACCTTTTGAGTTTGAAAAGTTGAAAAAGAGTACAAGACTTTACCTTCCCTCCAAAACCATTGTCATCCATTACAAGTTGTGTGAATCTTGAAATTTCAGATTTTTGACCAAAAAAAAAAAAATCATGTGGGCCCAAGACCAATTACATGCTGCCACGTCACTAATAAGCTCAAATTTGGATACTCTTTTCCTAGTTTCTAATGGTTGATTCTTGGTTTCCTTCCTTGGTTCTAGAACTAATTAACAAACTAGTACATTCCTACTAGGTTGTCAATTAGTCTTTTGAATCCGTTGTTCGTGTCAACGATTACTTGGGTGGTTTTTTTATCTTTTGAATACGTTGTTACTTCTTGGTTCTAGTCCGACGAGAATTCTTTGAGTCTTCAAACAAAAAATCCACTCCGGATAAGAGCTTACTCATACCTTAAAGGATTCACGGGTTACTAGCCACTCTACAACACTTGTGGAACTCAATTGTGAGGTGATCCAAAGAGTGTAATACCTTGGCAATGGAAGGGACCACATCCCAAAATATGGATACTAATGCTCTTGACTCCATGAGGGTCACTCTTGAGGCCGTTACCCGAACACTTGAAAGGTTGAATACGTAATTTGGGGCTGTGAGAGGGGATTTGGCAGTAATAAAGGGAGAAGTGTCGACTATTAGTGGGAGATTAGAACAAGTGGAGAGTCAAAGGAATTCTCACCATGCTACTCCTCTACATGTTTCTACCAATGGGCGTGATAGAACTTCTTCCGCAACCATCACTCCCAAAACCTTGCACCAAATGCTAAATACATCTCAAGCTCTACTAAATGCCGCAAGCCAAACCACTCCTTTCCCTCCAAACCGTGACCCTACTAGACCAATACAATTCCAAACCCCTCAAGTCCCACAAGAGGGATTTGGACGACAAGTACCTCCGCCAAATCCGAATCCTCCATTCCAAGCTCCATTAAACCAAAGACCAGCACCTCCACAAAATACAATTCCTCCAAATCAAGACCAAAATGCCCAAAATCGTCCAGCCCACTTTGAGGAATATGGTAGAGAGGAATATGAAGGATATAAAGCCTTTGATGATGCTTACATGAGAGAGGAGGAAATGAGAGGGGGTCGTGGAGATCCAAGGAGATACCGAGGGTATGAAGAAAGGGGAAACCGACACCAAGAGAGAGATGTAGGCATCAACACCATCAAGTTGAACCTACCCATCTTTAAGGGTGAAAGTGACCCCGAGGCCTACTTAGCTTGGGAATCGGCTTGTGACAAAGTATTCCAAGTTAATGATATCTCGGAAGAAAAGAAAGGTTGTTATGTTATAGCTCATTTTGAGGGTTATGCTAACACTTGGTAGGAGTACGTCAAGCAGTTTGGTAATGAAGTAGTTGATGGACAACCACCACCTTGGTTTTGGTTGAGGTACTTGATGAGACAACGGTACCTTCTCGAGAGATATCGCTGTGAGTTGCTTGCTAGATTGTACAACTTGCGTCAAGGTAACAAGAGTGTGATGGCGTATTTTGATGAGTTTCAACAACTCATGTTGAAAATTGATCATCGCGGGGAGCAAATCAGTCATGACATCATCCGATTCAAGTGTGGGTTTAACAAAGAGATCTCCACTCATTTAACACTTCACAAGTTTGATACCGTTGAGGGTATTTTCCAGGCGGCTCTTGAGATTGAAAGGGAACTTAAAGATAGGTCGTCGTTCAAGGCAAGGGAACAAGTCACCTCGGGCTGGCCCAAAAACATGGACCAACCCGCCACTACAAGGCTGCCCAAGCCCAAAATAGACCACAAAATTCCTCCAAAATCAGAAGTTTACAAGTATCCTAACCCTAAAGGATTCCAATGTTTCAAGTGCCAAGGATGGGGACATAAGGCCAATGAATGTCCAAACCGACGCAATGTGATCCTACGGGAAGGGAGATTGTATTACCTTGGTGAGGAGGTGGGCCGTGAAAAGGGAGAGGATGAGGCCGAGCCTTAAGATGGAGAGGAACCCGATAATGGACCACATGATGATGATGGTGAAGATGTTTATCCGCAAGAAGGGGAGTGTATGGTTCCAAACTTTGTAGTTAGGCACGTCATGATTAGTAAGGAAATCGATGACCCAAGCCAAAGGGAAAATCTATTCCATACTAAATGTCTTGTAAAGGGGAGTGTGTGCACCTTGGTGATCGATAGTGGTAGTTGTACAAATGTTGTTAGTAATGCTATGGTAAACTTCTTGAAGTTACCAACTACACCGCACTCTAGTCCTTACAAGTTACAATGGTTAAATGAATGGGGTGAATTAAAGGTCACAAGGCAATGTGTGATACGGTTTAAGGTGGGAAACTACCACGATGAAGTGCTTTGTGACGTGATACCAATGCAAGCATGTCTCTTGTTACTAGGTAGACCTTGGCAATATGATAGGTATACCAAACACGATGGGAGGTCCAATCGATATACACTGGAGAAGGATGGCCGAAAGGTTACACTTCATCCTCTTTCGCCTTCCCAAGTAAATGAGTGGCATCAAAAGATGAGAGAATTAAAGGCAAAGGGACAGAAATTTGAAAAGAAAGAAAAAAGAGGGGAACCCGAAGGTGGGGCAGTAGGGGTATCCGAGGCTGCCCCAACATCAAAAGGGAAATAAAACATGGTGATGTTGGTTAGAAAGAAGGAACTCTTCGTGGAACATGATGAGGACACGCCTATGTTACTTTTGGCTCATTGTTTTAATACTAACCCCACTAATTCTTCCATTTCCCCTTTGATTTCTTGTGTGTTGCATGATTATGAAGATATATTTCCTAAGGAACTTCCGCAAGGATTGCCCCTGCTACGGGGAATTGAGCACCAAATTGACTTTGTGCCGGGATCATAATTGCCAAATAAGCTGGCTTATAGGAGCAACCCTACGGACACCAAAGAATTGAAATGTCAAGTTGAGGAGCTCCTCAACAAAGGGTATATCAAGGAGAGCATGAGTCCGTGCGCGGTTCTGGTGCTACTAGCGCCCAAAAAGGACAAAATGTGGCGCATGTGTGTGGACTGCCGAGACATCAACAAGATTACGGTAAAATATCATAACCTTATCCCTCGGTTAGATGACATGCTAGATGAATTGAATGGTTCGTGTTTATTTTCCAAGATTGATTTAAGAAGTGGCTATCACCAAATAAGAATGCAACCCGGTGATGAATGGAAAACCGCCTTCAAGACCAAGTTTGGTCTCTATGAATGGATGGTTATGCCCTTCGGCCTAACAAACGCTCCAAGTACTTTTATGAGGCTAATGAATCATGTGATGAGGCCATTTATTGGAAAGTTTGTTGTTGTCTACTCTGATGATGTCTTGGTTTATAGCAAGTCTTTAGAAGAGCATGTGATGCATTTACAATGTGTGCTTGATATCCTTAGAAAGGAAAAATTGTATGCACATATAGCAAAATGCTCCTTTGGTGTTAATGAAGTTGTTTTCTTGGGTTTTGTTGTTAGTTCAAGAGGGGTCGAAGTGGATGAATCCAAGATAAATGCTATCAAAAATTGGCCAACCCCACAAACCGTTGGAGAAGTAAGACTATTCCATAGTTGGATAGTTTTTATAGAATGTTTTTCAAAAGATTTAGCACCATAGCCGCCCCCTTGACCGAGGTCATTCGGAAAGAACAACCCTTCAAGTGGGATGACGAGCAAGCTAAGGCTTTTGAAGCTTTGAAAGCTATGCTCATCTCCACCCTTGTTACAATTGCCCAACTTTGATAAGACATTCGAAGTCGAGTGCGATGCGAGTAAAGTAGGCATAGGGGCAGTTTAGATGCAAGATTCAAAACTTATCACTTATTTTAGCGAAAATCTCAAAGGAGCAACTTTAAACTACTCCACGTATGATTTAGAGTTGTATGCCTTGATTAGAGCCTTGGCCACTTGGCAACACTACCAATGGCCTAAGGAGTTCGTGATCCGAACAGACCATGAATCCTTAAAGCATCTTCGGGCCCAAGACAAGCTTAACAAATGGCATGCCAAATGGATTGAGTTCCTTGAGACCTTCTCTTATGTTATCCAATACAAAAAGGGTAAGGACAATGTAGTAGTCGATGCTTTGTCTAGAAAACATGTTCTTCTGTCCACTTTGTCATCTAAGTTGATGGGTTTTTAGAGTTTAAGAGAATTGTATTCCAAGGACCCTCACTTTGCTCCTATTTTAGGGAATACGAAGAATTGGGTAGGGACAAGTGGGATTCGGCTAGTGGTTCAAATCACTATGCCAAGTTTGATGGTTACTTATTTAAAGGTAGACGATTGAGTGTACCCTCTAGATCTTGGAGAGAGTTATTTGTGAGGAAAGCACATGATGGTGGTCTAATGGGTCATTTTAGGGTCGAAAAGACCTTCGGAATATTGGAGGAGCAATTCTATTGGCCTAGAATGCACAAGGATGTGGCAAGGATTTGCGGCCAATGTGTAGAATGCAAGAGAGCCAAATCTCAACTCCTACCTCACGGGTTGTACACCCCGGTGCCAACCCCTCTACGTCCTTGGCTTGATATATCTCTGGATTTCGTATTGGGGCAGCCAAGGACTCGACGAGGCTGGGATAGTATTTTTTTTATAGTCGATCGGTTTTTCTAAATGGCGCACTTTATTCCTTGCTCTAAATGTGATGACGCACCTAGCGTGGCCTCTTTATTTGTTGATAATGTTGTTAAATTGCATGGTGTTCCGAGGACCATTGTAAGTGATAGGGACTCTAAGTTCCTAAGCCACTTTTGGAAGTCTATGTGGGGTAGGGTTGGTACTAAGTTATTGTTCTCTATGTCCTGCCACCCACAAACCGATGGCCAAACGGAAGTAGTAAATAGGACTTTGGGTTCTATGCTACGTTCCATGGTTAAGGGAAAAATGACTTCTTGGGAAGAGCACTTGCCATTGATTGAATTTGCCTATAACTGTGTCATACACTCAAGTATGGGAATGACTCCCTTTGAGTGTGTATACGGCCTCAAACCCCTTACCCCTTTGGATTTAACGCCTTTGCCAAGTGATCTCATGATTAGCTTAGATGGAAGCAAGCAGGCAAATTCTATGAAGAAGTTACATGAGAAGGTGCGGCTTCAACTTGAGAAGAAAAACCAAGAAATGGCAAAGAGGGCCAACAAGGGGAGAAAGAAATTCATTCTTGAATCGGGAGATTGGGTGTGGGTGCATCTTCGGAAGGATCAGTTTCCATCTCAAAGAAAGTCCAAATTGATGCCTAGGGGTGATGGTCCATTCCAAGTACTTGAGAAAATCAATGACAACGCCTACAAGATTGACCTTCCACCAGAATATCAAGTGCACAACACTTTCAACGTTTGTGATCTCTCTCTCGTGGATGCGGTTGAGGATGACCAAGTTCTGAATTTGAGGTCAAATTCCTCTCAAGATGGAGAGGATGATACGGGTGGGACAAGCTGTCCATCAAGTACACGACCTTTCACACGAAGCCAAGCTCGGGAATTACAAAAACTCCAAGCCTTGTTCATGCAAATGGCCGTGTGTGAGTTGGTAATTGATCAACCTAAGGATCTAAATGTTTTTAAGTGTGAAGAGGGACCTTGAAGTGTAATAAACTTACACTCCAAGGCCGGCCCCCATGACAAGGACAAGCTGGTCATTTTGCCTTGTAATATAATAGAACATATTAGGGTTATTTGAGTAGTTATTCCATTATTATTTTGAGACATAAGACTTGTAATATTTTGGTTCTCTCTCTCTCTATTCCAGCCCACAAGTAGAGGGATACTTGTGTTGTACCTTGGCTAGAAACAAGGATCTTGAGGTCATCGAGTTCCTCTTGGTCCAAGTAAGAACTTGGTGTTAATATTCAATAGTCTTAGGGTCCTCTCTTGTTGTTAGGGTTCTTAGACTCTTGAATCTTTTATGTCAAGTTACTATCTTTTTGTGATCTTGTTAATGTCGTATTTGTAATCTTGAAGTCTAGTGAAGACGTGTGGGGCTCTTTCGATTCACTAGCACTTGTTGAAACTTGTTGATCTTGTGTTAGTTTGTTCTCTTTGTGGCTGCTTGTTGGGAACTTATGTGTTATGGACTTGATATTGTATCAGGAATAGGGTGGCGATATTTTATCGTAATCTTGTTGATGGATCGGCAGTCCACATACATGCGCCGCGTTCCATCCTTTTTGGGCACTAGTAGCACCGGAACCGCACACGGACTCATGCTCTCCTTGATATACCCTTTGTTGAGAAGCTCCTCAACTTGACGTTGCTCTTATAAGCCGGCTTATTTGGCAATTGTGCTCCTAGCACAAAGTCAATTTGGTGCTCAATTCCCCAAAGCGGGGGCAATCCTTGCGGATGTTCCTTAGAAAATACATCTTCATAATCCTGCAACACACAAGAAATCAAAGGGGAAATGGAAGAATTAGTGGGGTTAGTATTAAAACAATGAGCCAAAAGTAACATAGGCGTGTCCTCATCATGATCCACGAAGAGTTCCTTCTTTCTAACCAACATCACCATGTTTTCTTTCCATTTTGATGTTGGGGCAGCCTCGGATACCCCTACTGCCCCACCTTCGGGTTCCCCTCTTTTTTCTTCCTTTTCAAATTTTTGTCCCCTTTCCTTCAATTCTCTCATCTTTTGATGCCACTCATTTACTTGGGAAGGCGAAAGAGGATGAAGTGTAACCTTTCGGCCATCCTTCTCAAGTGTATATCAATTGGACCTCCCATCATGTTTGGTAGACCTATCATATTGCCAAGGTCTACCTAGCAACAAGTGACATGCTTGCATTGGTATCACGTCACAAAGCACTTCATCGTGGTAGTTTCCCATCTTAAACCGTATCACACATTGCCTTGTGACCTTTAATTCACCACATTCATTCAACCATTGTAACTTGTAAGGACTAGTGTGTTGTTTAGTTGGTAACTTCAAGAAGTTTACCATAGCATTACTAACAACATTTGTACAACTACCACTATCGATCACCAAGGTGCACACACTCCCCTTTATAAGACATTTTGTAGGGAATAGATTTTCCCTTTGGCTTGGGTCATCGATTTCCTTACTAATCATGACACGCCTAACTATAAAGTTTGGAACCACACACTCCCCTTCTTGCGGATAAACATCTTCACCATCATCATCATGTGGTCCATTATCGGGTTCCTCTCCATCTTGAGGTTCGGCCTCATCCTCTCTCTTTTCAAGGTCCACCTCCTCACCAAGGTAATACAATCTCCCTTCCCGTAGGATCACATTGCGTCGGTTTGGACATTTATTGGCCTTATGTCCCCATCCTTGGCACTTGAAACATTGGAATCCCTTCGGGTTAGTATACTTGTGAGCTTCCAATTTTGGAGGAATTTTGTGGACTATTTTGGGCTCGGGCAGCCTTGTAGTGGCGGGTTGGTCCTTGTTTTTGGGTTATCCCGAGGTGGCTTGTCCCCTTGCCTTGAACGATGACCTCTCTTTAAGTTCCCTTTCAATCTCAAGAGCCGCCTGGAAAATACCTTCAACGGTATCAAACTTGTGAAGTGTTAAATGAGTGGAGATCTCTTTGTTCAACCCACACTTTAATCGGATGATGTCATGACTGATTTGTTCCCCATGATGATCAAGTTTCAACATGAGTTGCTGAAACTCATCAAAATACGCCATCACACTCTTGTTTCCTTGATGCAAGTTGTACAATCTAGCAAGAAACTCATGGAGATATCTCTCGGGAAGGTACCGTTGTCTCATTAAGTACCTTAACCGAAACCAAGGTGGTGGCTGCCCATCAACTAATTCATTACCAAACCGCTTCTTGACGTACTCCAACCAAGTATTAGCATAACCCTCAAAATGATCTATAGCATAGCAACCCTTCTTTTCTTCCGAGATATCATTAACTTGGAAAACCTTGTCACAAGCCGATTCCCAAGCTAAGTAGGCCTCGGGGTCACTTTCACCTTTAAAGACAGGTAGGCTCAACTTGATGGTGTTGATGCCTACATCTCTCTCTTGGTGTCAGTTTTCCCTTTCTCCATACCCTCGGTATCTCCTTAGATCTCCACGACCCCCTCTCATCTCCTCCTCCCCCATGTAAGCATCATCAAAGGCTCTATATCCTACATATTTCTCTCTACCATATTCCTCAAAGTGGGCTGGACGGTTTTAGGCATTTTGGACTTGATTTGGAGGAATTGGATTTTGTGGAGGTGGTGGTCTTTGGTTTAATGGAGCTTGGAATGGAGGATTCGAATTTGTCAAAGGTGCTTGACGTCCAAATCCCTCTTGTGGGACTTGAGGAGTTTGGAATTGTACTATTCTAGTGGGGTCACGGTTTGGAGGGAAAGGAGTGGTTTGGCTTGCGGCATTTAGTGGAGCTTGAGATGTATTTAGCATTTGGTGCAAGGTTTTGGGAGTGATGGTTGCGGAAGAAGTTCTATCACGCCCATTGGTAGAAACATGTAAAGGAGCATCATGGTGAGAATTCCTTTGACTCTCCACTTGTTCTAATCTCCCACTAATAGTCGACACTTCTCCCTTTATTGCTGCTAAATCCCCTCTCACAGCCCCAAATTCCGTATTCAACCTTTCAAGTGTTCGGGTAACAGCCTCAAGAGTGACCCTCATGAAGTCAAGAGCATTAGTATCCATATTTTGGGATGTGGTCCCTTCCATTGCCAAGGTATTACACTCTTTGGATCACCTCACAATTGAGTTCCACAAGTGTTGTAGAGTGGCTAGTAACCCGTGAATCCTTTAAGGTATGAGTAAGCTCTTATCCGGAGTGGATTTTTGTTTGAAGACTCAAAGAATTCTCGCCGGACTAGAACCACGAAGTAACAACGTATTCAAAAGATAAAAAAACCACCCAAGTAATCGTTGACACGAACAACGGATTCAAAGGACTAATTGACAACCTAGTAGGAATGTACTAGTTTGTTAATTAGTTTTAGAACCAAGTAAGGAAACCAAGAATCAACCATTAAAAACTAGGAAAAGAGTATCCAAATTTGAGCTTATTAGTGATGTGGCAGCATGTAATTGGTCTTGGGCCCACACGAAATTTTTTTTTTTTGTCACAAATCTGAAATTTCAAGATTCACACAACTTGTAATGGATGACAATGGTTTTGGAGGGAAGGTAAAGTCTTGTACTCTTTTTCAACTTTTCAAACTCAAAAGGTAAGATTTGACTATACTAATCCCACAAAACAAGGTTCCGTGATTTAAGGAAAAGTGGTTGTCAGGTCTAGGAAGTGATGTGTGCAAGTCTTCTCACCAACAACTTTATAACTTTTGTCTTACAACCCTTTGGATCTATTTTATACTTTTGATGTCTTAAGTTGTAAGAATAGATAAAGAACAAGATGAACACCACAACAACATTCAAGAACGCAACATCAACTTCTTCAAGAACATAACACAAAAGCCACCAATGGTCATCAACAAGGTACAACCTAAGGCCCACTTCAAGTCACCACAACAATGGTCAATATTATAAGCTCAACTTTAGATCTAGACACTTTTAGTGTTGGTGAGAAAGAAACCAACACTAGAAACACACTAAACAAGTAAAATAACACCTAGATCTAAACACACAAACACCAATCTCGATTGAGACAACAAGACGGACAAATTTCTCTTCTCTTTTTTTTTTAATTGAGATAGCCCAAGATTGGTAGTGTAGGAACACAACCAGTCTTGCTTTGATACCAAATGATACACTATCAAGTCCACAACACAAGTTCCAACACCCAACAACAACAAGAACAACTAACACAAGATCAACTAGTTGAACCACAAATGCTAGTGAATCGAAAGAGCCCCACACGGCTTCACTAGACTTCAAGAATACAAACACAATATTACCAAGATCACAAGAAGATAGTAGCTTGACATAAAAGATTCAAGAGTCTAAGAACCCTAACAACAAGAGAGGACCCTAAGACTATTGAATATTAACACCAAGTTCTTACTTGGACCAAGAGGAACCCTATGACCTCAAGATCCTTGTTTCTAGCCAAGATACAACCCAAGTATCCCTCTCTTGTGAGCTGAAATATATATATATATATATAGAGAGAGAGAGAGAGAGCCAAAATATTACAAGTGTTATGTTCAAAATGATAATGGGAGAACTACCCAAATAACCCTATGATGTTCTATTTATATTACAAGGCAAAATGACCAGTTTGTCCTTCTCATGGGGGCCGGCCTTGGAGTGTAAGTTTATTACACTTCAAGGTCCCTCTTCACACTTAAAAACATTTAGATCCTTAGGTTGATCAATTACCAACTCACACACGGCCATCTGCATGAACAAGGCTTGGAGTTTTATAATTCCCGAGCTTGGCTTCGTGTGAAAGGTTGTGTACTTGTTGGACCGCTTGTCCCACCGGTATCAGGATGTCAACACTTCGAATGCAATTTTGGCGGTAATTGAATCATTGACCCAAAAATTAGACTCCATGGATGGCCGAATAGGAGCAATGGAGGGTCATATGACCACTCTCCAAGGAAGTGTGTCTACCATGGGAGGAAAGATAGTGAACATGAAAGGTCGTCTCAACTCTCCACAATCCACTCCCCAAAACTCCCATGCCTCATCTAGAGGACATGCTCAAGACACGCCCGCTACCATCACCCCGGAGACACTTCACCAAATGTTCAACCCACCGAGACAAACATAAGACCAAATATTTCCTAACCAAGATCTACCCCGAGCACCCCAAAACCAAAATCCACTACCTCAAGCTCCATTAAACCAAAATCCCCCACTCCAAATACCCCGACACCAAAACCAACCCATCCAAGTTGAGGGAGTAGGAGACGAGGACCCACAAGTTAAGTTTGAAGGGTATGATGAAGAAGTCGTGCAAGCGGAGTATTGGAGGAATAGACCATTGCCTCCACAAGGATTTCGAGGTCGAGGAGAAAGATTTGGGCCGGCTCCGTATGGTAGAGGAAACTTAGGGAATCTCCACCAAGGCGAGAACCAATAGAACTACAAGGATAACCAAGGTGGACACGAAGGTCGAGATAATGGGATCAATTCAATCAAGATTAGTCTTCCAACTTTCAAAGGAGAGAGTGATACCGAAGCTTATTTGAATTGGGAATCTATTTGTGAAAGAATCTTTCAAGTCAATGATCTCATGAATGACAAGAAGAGTTGCTATGCCATAGCCCAATTTGAAGGGTTTGCTAATACATGGTGGGAATATGTCAAGCGATTTGAGAACGTCTTAAGTGAGGGACGACCACCACCGTGGGACGCTTTAAAGGCTATCATGAGAAGGAAGTATGTGCCGAAAAGGTATAGACATGAGCTACTTGCCAAGTTGTACAATCTAAGGCAAGGGAACAAGAATGTCTTAACCTACTTCGATGAGTTTCAACAATTGATCTTGAAACTTGAGTATCAAGAGAATGCGGAACATACGATCATCCATTTCAAGGTTGGTTTGAACAAAGAGATCTCCTCATCAATGACTTGCCATAAGTTTGCTACCTTAGAAGAGGTATTTCAAGCGGCTTTAGAAGTTGAGAGAGACCTCAAGGAATGGGCCTCTTTCAAGCCCAAGGGGTACTCATCTACTAGCCCATGGAGTAAAGGCAAGGAGGTAGCCCAACCTTCTTCGGGATGGAACAAGAACAAGGACATCAACAAAGCCAACGACAAGAAGCCCATTGAGAAGACCAATCCAAAGTACCCGCCGAGGAATGAAGGTAACAAGTATCCAACTCCTATTTCTAAAGGTTTTCAATGTTTCAAATGCCAAGGGTGGGGACACAAGGCAAATGAGTGTCCTAATCAGAGGAATGTGATCCTTAGAGAAGGGAGGATATTTTACCTAGGTGAAGAGGTGGGGCAAGAAGATGAAAATGAAGGAGATGTCCAAGAAGGAGATAGGATAGAAGAAGATGAGCAAGTAGAGGATGAAAATGAGGATGCTTGGCCTCAAGATGGAGAGTTTGAAGTCCCAAACTTTGTGGTAAGACGAGCGATGATTAGTAAGGCCATAGATGACCCTAGTCAAAGGGAAAATCTATTCCATACTAAATTCCTTATCAAGGAGAATATATGCCTATTGGTCATTGATAGTGGAAGTTGTGCAAATGTAGCTAGTGCCACCATGGTTGATTTCTTGAAGTTACCCACCACCAAGCATGCCGCACCCTACAAACTCCAATGGTTAAATGAGTGTGGAGAATTAAAGGTGACTAGACAAGTTATGATCCGGTTCAAGATTGGGAATTACCATGATGAAATACTTTGTTATGTTATTCCCATGCAAGCTTGTCATATTTTGCTTGGAAGGCCATGGCAATACGATCGTTCAACCAAGCATGATGGAAAAACCAATCGATATTCTCTTGAGGTGAATGGTCGAAAGTTTACCCTTCACCCTCTCTCACCATCACAAGTGAATGAGGTACATCAAATAATGAGAGAGTTGAAGGAGAAAGGTGGTAAAAAAGGAAAGGAGGAGTCCCATGAAGAGGAAAGCGGTGAATCAAAAGAGAGGGGGAAGTTGAAAGGAAAGACCCAAATGGTGATGTTGGCAAGAAACAAAGATTTGTTTGAGGAGGCTAATGATGAGGAACCCATACTCCTTTTAGCTCGTGTGTTTCATGCTAACCACTCCACTTCTCCTCTTCCCCATTCTATTTCTCTTGTTTTGCAGGAATTCGGAGACATATTTCCAAAGGAGCTACCAAAAGGGTTGCCCCCACTTCGGGGAGTTGAGCATCAAATAGACTTCATGCCGGGATCATAATTGCCTAACAAACCGGCCTATAGAAGTAACCTAACGGATACCAAAGAACTCCAAAGGCAAGTTGAGGAACTTCTCAACAAAGGATACATCAAGGAAAGCATGAGCCCATGTGCGATCCCGGTATTGTTGGTGCCAAATAAAGATGGGACATGGCGCATGTGTGTTGATTGTCGGGCCATCAACAAGATAATGGTAAAGTATCGCCACCCTATCCCTAGACTAAATGATATGCTAGATGAATTAAATGGTTCTTGTGTGTTTTCAAAGATTGATCTTAGGAGTGGGTACCATCAAATCCGGATGAGTCCTGGAGATGAATGGAAAATCGCCTTCAAGACCAAGTTTGGTCTCTATGAATGGATGGTTATGCCGTTTGGACTCACCAATGCTCCTAGTACCTTTATGCGGTTAATGAACCATGTGATGAAACCGTTTATAGGGAAGTTTGTTGTGGTATGCTTTGATGATATTTTAGTTTATAACAGGTCCATAGATGACCATGCCGAACATTTGAGATGTGTTTTTGATAAGCTTAGAAAGGAACAATTGTTTCCTAACCTTGAAAAATGCTCTTTTTGTGTTGATGAGGTTGTCTTTTGGGGCTTTGTTGTAAGCTCCCGGGGAGTGGAAGTGGATGAATCCAAGATAGACGCTATAAGAAATTGGCCAACTCCACAATCCATTGGTGATGTGAGAAGCTTTCATGGATTGGCTAGTTTCTATAGAAGGTTTGTCAAAGGGTTTAGCACCATAGCCGCCCCATTGACCGAGGTAATACGGAAGGATAAGCCCTTTAAGTGGGGTGATGAGCAAGCAAAGGCGTTTGAAACCTTGAAAATAATGCTTAGCTCCGCTCCTTTGTTACAATTGCCCGACTTCAAAAAAATGTTTGAAGTCGAATGTGATGCTAGCAAGGTAGGCATTGGGGCCGTCTTAATGCAAGACCAAAAACCCATTGCGTACTTTAGCGAAAAGCTAAAAGGGGCAACCTTGAACTACTCTACGTACGATCTTGAGTTGTACGCCTTGATTAGAGCTTTGGGCAATTGGCAACACTACTTGTGGCCAAAGGAATTTGTGATTCGTACCGACCATGAGTCTTTGAAACACCTTAGGGCCCAATATAAATTGAACAAACGGCATGCCAAGTGGATTGAATTCTTAGAAACTTTCCCTTATGTGATCCAATACAAAAAGGGGAAGGAGAACGTTGTGGCCGATGCCTTGTCCCGAAAACATGTGTTGCTTAGTACCTTGTCTTCTAAATTGATTGGGTTTGAATTTTTGAAGACATTGTACCCCGAGGACCCCAAGTTTGCTCAAATCTTTAAAGATTGTGAGGAATGGGAAAGGGAAAAATGGCTTAGGGATAGAACTTCTATACCCTACTCAAAATTTGATGGATTTCTATTCAAAGGAAAAAGGTTGTGTGAGCCCTCTAGCTCTTGGAGAGAGTTATTTGTGAGAGAGGCCCACAATGGTGTATGATGGGTCACTTTGGAGTCGACAAGACCCTTGGAATCCTAGAGGAACAATTCTATTGGCCCAAAATGCGTCATGATGTCGCCCGAATTTGTGGTCAATGTATGGATTGTAGAAGTGCGAAATCCCGCCTTCTTCCTCAAGGGTTGTATACCCCACTTCCCACTCCCCTACGCCCATGGCTAGACATCTCTATGGATTTTATGTTGGGTTTGCCAAGGACAAGGAGAGGAAGAGATAGTATTTTTGTTGTAGTTGATCGCTTTTCTAAAATGGCTCATTTCATTCCGTGTCATAAGTGTGATGATGCTCCTAATGTGGTATCTTTGTTTGTAGAACATGTTGTCAAGATACACAGAATTCCCCGGACCATTGTTAGTGATAGGGACTCTAAGTTCCTTAGTCACTTTTGGAGAACGTTGTGGGGTAGACTTGGCACCAAATTGCTCTTCTCTACGTCTTGCCACCCACAAACCGATGGTCAAACAGAGGTTGTGACTAGGACTTGGGTTCTACGTTACGCACCATGGTTAAAGGGAAAATGGCCTCTTGGGAGGATCACTTACCTCTAGTCGAATTTGCCTACAATCGTGTTATTCACTCGACTATTGGTATGACTCCTTTTGAATATGTTTATGGTTGTAACCCCCTTTGTCTAGTGATGTTGTGATTAGCTTAGATGGGAGACAAAGGGCGAACATAATGAAAAGGATGCATGAGAAGGTGAGACTTCAACTTGAGAAAAGGAATCAAGCAATCGCCAAGAGAGTGAACAAAGGTAGGCGAAGACTTGTACTCGAACCGGGCGACTGGGTATGGATACATCTCCGGAAGGACCGGTTCCTAACCCAAAGGAAAGCTAAGTTGATGCCTCGAGGTGATGGTCCCTTTCAAGTGCTTAAGCGGATAAATGACAATGCCTACAAAATTGACCTTCCACCGGAGTATCAAGTGCATAACACATTTAACGTGTGTGATCTCTCACCTTTCGACATGATGGAGGATGAGAATTTGAGGTCAAATTCTTCTCAAGATGGAGAGAATGATACAATCTAGATCCCTTCTAAGCCATTCACTAGAAGTCAAGCACGAGATTCATGAAACGAGAGGTACGTGAAGACATCCTAATACCATCCAAAGGGTGCTATGTGTTGGTAATTACATCTAAAGAGGATGGAGGAACTTTGGAGGGATCAAACATATGCAAAAAAGAGCAAAACGACACGTGGACTGCACTGGAAAGCTCACCTGTGGGCGCAGATGCTGGTTAGTGGTACCTGCGACCCTGACCTGAGGACGCAGGTGCCCACCTGCGTGGGCAGGTGCTTGTCTCGGCTGCCATGCTGAAAAATTGAAGTAATGGGTCACTTTTTGGGCCCAACTTTGTATTAAATGACCCAATGGTATAAATACCAACCCATGTATTATTTTTCAGGAGTTTTTTTCCTTGAATATTGATGAGCATTTCTCTTGAGAGAGAGTGTGGTGAGCTTTTGTTGAATCTTGGCTTAGAAACGTGTGGTTTCGAGGGCGCCTTGATTCCCTCTTGGTCACCGTAGAATTTAGGTGCTCAATGGTGAATGTAATTAGGGGTTTAGGATTTAATATATCCTAATGTTCTTGATTATTTTCTCTTCTTGTGTCTAGTTTAAATTTATCTATCTTTCGATTATCCGTTGTTCTCGTAGCTGATTTCTAGTTTTCGTAGCTTGCACGCTATCATGTCCTCATGCATGTACTCACTATTAGATTCAAGATCATCACCATGAGTATCCTCGATAAAGGAAGCACACAAAGAAGAAGTAGAAGCAATTTCTAGACAAATAACACCTTTTTCAAGGGAGGAATCCTCAAGTAGACGCAAACCACCACCAACATCAATGAGGTCATGACTCAAGTCATTACAAGAATCACACAATTCATCCTCACATTTATCAAACAAGGGTGGGGTGTCATACAAAGGATCACTATCAAAATCATTTTCATAAGAATAATCATTAGTTGGGTTCCTCAAATATTCAAGCAAATCAAGACTATCTTCACCCAATTTATCATTCTTTTCCACAAGTGAGAGATCACTATCAAACATTGGATAGTTAGCACAATCTTCACTCAATCCTATATTCTTAATGGATTTCAAGAAATAAGATAACAAGTGAATCTTAAGCATACCATCCCTCTTTTTAAGCACATCACATTGCACACCCCTAGGTGTCATGCAAGGAGTGATCTCATTATTTTCAAACAAGACATCTTTCTTTGAGAGAGGATCAATAACCAAAGGTAAGGAATCAAAACATGCAAGCTCGCACTCAAAAAAGATACATGTCATCTCTCACTACATCTTCATTCACATGATATCTATGAGCAAGACTAATAATAGGATCTTCATCACATGACATGCTCAAAGAATCATTTCTATTCACATGATCAACTTTATCAACAACATCACTATCTTGAAGCTCATCAAGCACACAACGCATACGCTCAAGTAGTGGATTAGGTTCACAAGCAAGTTGATCAATGCACACACCTTCACTAGTTGTAGGCCCTTCACATTCCGACATAGACTCACCTTGATTTTTTGTCACTCCTCGAATTCCAACGGGGTAGACTGGCACCCGAAGTCGGTAAGGCCCGAGAGAACCAATCTTCATTCATGTACATTCAAATGCATTTCACTCAAGGAACATCACTATCATGTATAGATACAAGATGCTAATGGCGGAAGTCATGGAAAACAAGTGATATATACATATATAAAACTTGGCCATTAGGGCCACCAATTCAAAATGGACATACATTCTTTCATTCATCTTACCACGTACGTCTACAAAGCCTCTAACAGATACATAGACATAACCAGCCTAAAGTTGGGACAAGTCCCCGCTTTATACAAAATTTGCAATACCAAAACAAATGTACACATGTGACTCGAAAAGCCCCAAACCAACTTTTCACACCCCAACTTCCCGTTGAGGCGTGATTGGCACCCGAAGCCGATATGGCCCAAGAGAACCAATCTTTGCTTATGTTCATTCATATGCATGCCATAAATAATACCATTACCACGTAAGAACTTCCATGCTCATAATGAAATTCATGAATCATATACTAAATATTTACATATGTGAAACTTGACCGACAAGGCCATTAAGTTATCATGGACATACACCTCCTACATTTGTCTTCCCACAACTGTCTACAAAGCCTCTACAGATACATGACCATGTCTATACAATATTTACATAGTACCAAAACCTAGTGTTCACGTGTGACTTGGGAAGCCCCAAAGTAACTGGAGCTCACCACAGACCTGTATACGATCCGCAGCCTACTGAAGAGGTCTACTAATGCCTGCACCTGCACATGTAAGGTAAGTCCCCAAGAGGGGTCAGTATAAAGAATGTACTGAGTATGTAAGGCCATAATCAAGCTACATCAATACATAAGAACTTCAATGGAAGTAATTATAAGAAAACGCCATAAGTGGAGTTATGTACAATGCTCCTGTTAGTGTCATTTATGATCATTCATACATAATAACAACAACAATGGAATCAATATAAGAGAAATAGCCAATGTGAATAAACTCTCTTTCTGTATGTAGGAAACCATGTATATTACGTTCTTTACTTCTCTTGCTTTCATATTCATTTATCTTTATTGTTCTGCCCATGCTAGGCTGTTTTGTAGCCCCTGGGATGAGATGAACCCATGCTAGGTACTTTGACCCCTGGGATGTCATATGAACCCATGCTAGGCTTAAATGTCATGCTATGTGAACCCATGCTAGGCTTTCGTGTCGCCCCTGGGATGTCATGAGATAACCCATGCTAGGCTTATCGCCCCTGGGATGTATCGATTTATCGATGTATCGGGATCGACCCATGTTAGGCTTTTCTGTCGCCCCTGGGATGCCACCCGTGTTATTGGGATCGACCCATGCTAGGTATTTAACCCCTGGCATGCTACCCATTAAACATTGCTTTTTTATTTCATTACTCTTTCTTTCATTCTATGAGTGATACCTCGATGATAGAAACATTCTTGAAACTTGAAACACAAATATACAATACTTCATATCTTTACTCTTGTAAGATTGACATCTCAACTCGTGATGGATAGGTACATTGATTGCACATTACTTCTTTCATTACTTGTGAGAGATTGGTACCTTTGTTTATGAGAGATTATTACAATGTTAGTCACAACTTTCTTTGAAGCTTTGGATCAATACTCAATGAGTGAGAAACATGTAAATAAGCATTATTGGAAACATAACATTATTGGAACTATTGGACAATAATCAATGGATAGGATACATGAATATACCCACTATTGAAACTTTGGAACATAACCTCATTGGACTTTTGGAACATTACTAATGAATATGAGACATGTGTATAACTCCATTGGAACTTTGGAAACATAACATGATTGGAACAATGTTATTCAACTAAACAAGCTCTCTTGACCTCCTTACTCTCGTTGCGATAGTTCTCTTAGACTTTACAACATATGACAACTTAAGAACTTCCATCCATGAATAAGAACTAAGTGGGTCATGATTCGTCTAGGAGTAAAACACCTACGAATAACATGATATCAACCTTAGTTGGAATACTATAGAACCCCCTTGGAATAGAAAACTTTTGGAACCTTAGGATAATGGGCACTAAATAAGACACATGTGGATATCAACAGTTCATCAACCTGAGATGCAATACCTTAGAACATTTGAAGCTCTTGACATATTAGCCAATGAATGTGAGTTAACCAATGGTCATAAGTCAATCAATGAACATAAGTCAACCAATGAACATGAGTCATATGATTCACCATTGACCAATGAATAAGGAACATATGAGTAACTCTAGCCAATTCTCGGATACGAAATACCTTAGGGTATTTCGGAATCGAATGAGTACTATGACAATGTGAACACCATATGTTACAGAAAGATATAGAAGAGTAACCTTACATACCTTCTCCTCCAAGTATGAATATACAAGCCTATATATGAACACAATGGTCCAGCTTCCTCCTTATGTCTTACTCTACAATACAAGTTCATACCGGAACTTACATTAGCAACTAATCATTATAAGGCGTACAAAATGACAATGAACCATGTGACTACCATATAACGTCATGTCACCCCCTTTCAATACAATCCAATGCATTTCCATATCAACAACACCATAACATTACACATATTGACCAAAATATCATACATCGATAGCATTTAACACCACAAGTACCCTTTACGCTTTTCCCTTTATCATTCCGTCGCATTTACTACCTTATAACAACATATAAATAACCTTCTATACTTCATACAGTCCAACACACCTCCACATGATAATTTAAAGTCATTACAACGACACCACAAGTTGATAATTATGTCCAAAAAGGGTATCGGGGCTTTCATGGATCAAAGGAATACGAAAACAAACAAAACACAATTTTGGGCTGTAGCGCATCCACATGCGCATGCAGATGTCCCTTGGCAGAAGCCAGTGCCATATGTGTTGGCATTTGCGCCCGCAGATGCCCTCGTTTGGGGGGCGGATGCCCATTTTGGTCCGAAATGGTCTCTTTGGGGTCCTTTAATGCCATGAATGGTCCATGATAATCACCAAACATATTTGAACATCTTTTTGATCATATTAACCACCAACATTCATCCATGGTCTCACAACACACATAGATACACTCAAAACCACATTTCACGGACAATACGGCACCAAAACCATAACCAAATTCGCAATAACAAATCCAAACGTTATACACAAGGATTAAACCAAGTAAGACTATAATCACATCTCACATGTCAATATTTACTCCACCAAATTCATTCCCTTCAAAACCACAAGTCCATGGGCAAGTTTATAAGACAAAACACCCTTCGATTTAGCAAACATGTACACTTCACTTATTGTGAACTTCTCAATATTCTTCCAACATAAACAACATAATATACACCATATGTTATGCATAGAATACATTAATTCATCATAATAAACACTTACCAAGGCTTACCAAGTGATGGTCTTGGCCAAAAGGATGAGAGCTTAGGGTTTGTGGAAATATTGAGAAAATTCTAGAAAAGGCATGGGTGTCCAAATGATATAAAATCTGATTTTTGGCTCTATTTATAGACCCTTTAAGTCTCTCTTTATCCAAACACTTGGTCCAATAATAATGTAGGGACTTGTTCTTGCAAGAATGGGTCAAAAATGGGTTAATTACCCCTTTTGGGCCATGTCTTGCATGCTAATATTTGGGCTTTATTTAACTCATAACTTGTTAATTGATCCCACCAAGTGAATTAATAATTCCTTATATATATATATATATATATATAGGTCCCTCAAGTCACTCTTATCCATCTCTTGGCATTAAATGCATGGTTGATTTGGTCAAATGGAAGATTGGAAGAATGGGTCAACTTGTTATATTGGGCCATGTCTTCTTGTTCATTTTGGGCTTCATGTTTGGGCCCAATAATACAAGATTTATTAAATGCCCACAATTCCATATAAAATTCATCAATTCCCTCATGCTTTCATTTTTCCATCAATGTACATGCAGTCGTATAAGTTCGGCAACATACGCAGTGTTACACCTCCCACGAGGATCTAATCCTTTGTACTAGGCCTCATATCAATTAACTCATCAATAACATTACATCATAATACATACCTTTGACTCTCAACACTTAAGTAAATATTGTTCAACGTCATCAAATAGGGTTTGGTAGGTACGGGGTGTTACACAACTGGAGCTCATCAAAGATATGCAAATGACCCGCAACCTACTGTGGAGGTCTACTAGCACCTGTGCCTATAGTAAGTAAGGTAAGTCCCCTAAGGGACGTCAGTACGAAGAATGTACTGAGTATGTAAGGCTGTAAGAAACTGCATGATACATAAGTACTTCAATGATATCAAGTACAAGTGGGTATTCGATATGGATAAACCTCTGTTCTGTATATGTGGAACCAATGGGGTGGACTGGCACCTAAAGTCGGTAAGGATCGAGAGAACCAATCTTCAATCATGTACATTCAAATGCATGTCACTCAAGGAACATAACTATCACGTATAGATACAAGATGCTAATGGCGGAAGTCATGGAAAACATGTGATATATACATATATGAAACTTGGCCGTTAGGGCCACCAATTCAAAATGGACATACATTCTTTCATTCGTCTCACCACGTACATCTACAAAGCCTCTAACAGATACATAGACAAAGTCCCCGCTTTATACAAAATTTGCAATACCAAAACAAATGTACACATGTGACTCGGAAAGCCCCGAATCAACTGGATCTCACCAAAGATCTACAAATGACCCGCAACCTACTGTAGAGGTCTACTAGTACCTGTGCCTACAGCAAGTAAGGTAAGTCCCCCAAGGGACGTCAGTACGAAGAATGTACTGAGTATGTAAGGCTGTAAGAAACTGCATGATACATAAGTACTTCAATGATATTAAGTACAAGTGGGTATTTGATATGGATAAACCTCCGTTCTGTATATGTGGAACCATGTACATTGCTTTCGTTATTTTCATTTTCGATCATTCATTCATATTATTATCATTCATATATACTTTCCTTCAAGTGATATACTTTTATTCAAGTGAGTTACTTTCTTTGCTTTTACATTCATCCTTATTACTATTCATCCAGCTGATCAGTAGGCCACATATATCATTCATCCAGCTGATCAGTCAGCTATAGTACAATCATCCACCTTATCGGTGGGCCATAACGTAACATAATGTATTATATCAACAATTATCCACCTCATTAGTGATACAAGCACGATTAGCTTGGAGCACATTAGGAGGGGTTTCCACATATGGATGATAGCTTGGAGCCCGGAGAAATATATGGAGCAGTAAATGCACAAGGTCATGGGCGATCAAGATGCCATTTGGGCAATCAAGAAGAGCCCTTGTGGGTTATTTTCAAAATAGTCACTTTTGGGCTATTTTTGTAATAGGCTATTTTTGTAAAGGCAATGACTATAAATAGTTGTATTAGTTTATTTCTTCCTTAGAATTTTTTTGCTTGAGATTTGAAGAAACTCCTTTGAGAGTATAGTTCAAGGGTGGATTCCCTTTAGGCTAGATTAGTGTAGCTAATTCTAGATTAGTGATGGGTGGATTCCCATTGTTGGTTTAGAACTTCTTAACCTTGATTTTCACAAGAGTTACTCATTTGTGGATTCAATTTGGATTTCTCTAATTCTAATTGAAATCAAGTTCTCTTTCTCCCTTGGTTTAATTGTTCTTCAATTGAACATTTCTTTCTTCACTTCTCATCTCTTATTTCTCAACTATCCTTTAATTTTGTTGTTTAATTTCGTGTTTTCGATATCGATTTTAGTCACTTGATTGAGTTCATTATCATTTTGGTATCAAGAGCCTAGGTTAAGGTTTGTTTTCACAAATCTTAATCTTGGGATTTTGATTTCTTCAAAAATCCAAAAATTCAAAAAAAAAAAAAATCCAAAAATTTTTTGTTTTGATTTGTTGTTTTTGACACTAGATCTTGATTCTCTAGTGTCTTGTGAGTTAATCTCAAATTTCATTCAATTCGGAGTTATAGAAGAGAAGTTGCCATTGAAGGGTTTGAAGCTTTTGAAACTTGGCCAATTTTAAAAAGTGGGTTTATTTTTGGCTTGGTTTTGAGGGCTAAGAGTTAGTGGGGTTTATTCGTGGTGTGAAAAGAAATGCATTGGTGAAAATTTCATTGAATTTGGTGCAAGAACGAAGAAGTTATGAAGATGTGAAGATTGAGGTTTTTGTTGGTGTTCTTGAGCATCTTCATCTTGTTCTTGAAAAAGAAGATAGAAAAGGTATACTTTGATCTAAAATCTTCAAGTCAAAGTCGGTCAAAGTGTTTGCAGGTCAAAAAAAAAAATCCACGTCAGCATGCCATGCTAGCAGGCGCGTGGGGCACAGTTTCAGAGAGCTGAAAAATCTCAGGTTTCCAACACTTAGTTTTTTTTTGGGTCCTAAAGTTTTTTGGACCTAAAAATTTTTCTAAGTGTCCAAACTCCCTGATTTTTTTTCCTACGCTTTCTTATTTTGATTTCTCAACTATTTAACAAGTAATTAACATCTTTAATCACTTGTTAACTAGTTTTAAAACATCAAATCCTCTCTTTGATTCATCAAAATTAAGCAACACAAGTAATTTTTCCACTTTTGTTACTTAGTTTTTTTTTTTAGTCTGTTTTCTTTCGTGCTTCTTTTCTTCTATTTTTCTCATCTTAATTAGTTGATAAACTTCTTGATTCAAGTCTTTTTAGCTTCAATCGAGTCGTCCTTCTTTCAAGAGTCATAAGAATCTATTCCTCCACAAAGGATAAGTGACCTTGTGAATTGATTGGAAAAAGGTAGTTCTTTATCAACTTTGAGAAGATACTCTAGGAAGGTGAGTTGTGAGTTTCAAATACAAGAGGTGCGAGGAATTTTGCTACTAACGTTGTCTGCTAGTTTTGCAGGTAGGTACAAAATGAAATAAGGAAGAATGTCATCCGTAAATTCGAAATATTGTGGTGATGACATTAATGAGTATGCTTGTAGTGACGTAGGCTATGAGTACGGTGGAGATGAGTCGTATGAGGCCTATGATGGTCCTTGTGAGCATAGTGATGGGGCTCATGAGTGTGATGATGGGTCTTATGAGAGTGATGAGAGTCCAAGTAGTAATGAACGATATGGTGGTGAGGACTACTACTCCGGAGATGAACATGAGGTGAATAAAGCTTATGACTCTTGTGATGGTGTCGAAGGAGTAGAAGAGCCTAGTAGTGAGCACTATAGTGAAGATAAAGGTTCTCATGCTTATACCATAGCCATGAAGACAATGTGAGGTACAATTTGCCCTCCCGTATGTCTTATGAATTCTTGGGGGGAAGATATGATAGAAGGAGAAGTAGCGAGGTTGGATATCCTTCCTCGTCTTGTGCTACTTCCTATTCTAGTCAAGGAGGTATCGATGTATGGGCGGCACCAATTCAAAGTCATCGTGTGGACCATAGAAGAGGTACCTTACCTACTTCTAGGAGGGGAACACCAACCCATAGAGGTAGAGTGAATCCAAGGTTCCAAGAAAGGCATGACCCGAAGAGGCGAAGTCTTAGAACTAGAGTGAATGTTAATGGTGTTTCGGGACTTGATCTTGTACTTTGATGATCAAAGTTTTGCCAATATCATATCCCATGAAGTGGTGGACTATCTTATACTACCTTTACATCCGATTCGGGATCCATTCTTTGATGAAGGAGGGATTTGGGTTAGCCAACAAGTAAAGGTACATATTTCACTTGGAGAATATCAAGAGGAGGTATGGTGTGGTATAGGCTTATTGGATGCTTGTCACCTACGTTTTGGGAGTGCTTGGTTCCATAGTCATAATATCCCATACGTATTACAAGATTGGTACAAGTATGTCATGGACTATAACGGGAAGTTTCTCTTTCCACCAACACCTCCTAAAGAAAAAGATACAAGTGAACTACTTTCAATTGCGGATCCTATTACTTTGAAGATGAATAAAAATTTTGCTTCCATGCTAGTAACTCTTGACAAAATCTCTCAAATGGTCTCCGAGCTTAAAACCAAAGAATCAAAAGCAAAGCAAGATACTCCTTGTGAGGTTAGTGCTAAGGAGTTGAACATAGAAGTCAACACATCCACTCTTTGTGCACCAAAGTGGAACCTAGATGTGAAGGATTACCTATCTCTTCACAAGGAATCCTTGGCACTTGTCCTAACTCCAATGAAATTGAGAGACAAAAGATTGAGAGGAGTAAGGATGTGATAAGTGACAACTCTAGAGTGGAAAAAAGAGAGGTTGTGTGGAGTGATGTGAGAGGGTTGCCACGACCTTATACTAACCCTTGTAACTTCTCTTTCTTTTCTAGTTGTCTTAATACTTTTGTAGGTGTGCTTGGAGGTAAGCCTAATAATAATCCTCAACATACGACAAACCATGAGGAACTTAAAGGTTTGGCAAAGGAGCCATTGTGTTCCAATGATGATAACCAAGGTGAAGCAAATACTTCCTATGAGCTTAAAGGTACAATAGCTAACCTCAACACTCCAAATATTATGAATGTGTGTGATATTGACTTGAGTATAAGTGATAGCATATCTTTGTGTGAGCTTAATGAGCCTTTACCTTGTAGAGTTCTTGATAAATCCTTATTGCATGGTGATAATGTTAATTGTGAAAGTGATCATACACTAGTTGATCCTTTAGATGACCGGATTGTTTCTCCTAGTGAGATCAATTTGTGTCCACCTAGTGTTGGCACTTGTACTTTAAATGAAAATGCATTATCATATGGGAGGTATGATCCTTTGGGTGAAGATAGCATGGATTTGCTTACTCGTTTGAGGAACCCACGTAAGGATTGCCCTTATAATGTTGGTCTTAATTGTAACCCTTTTTATGATTCCCCACCTTCATTTGACAAGTGTGATGATGAATTGCTTGACTCATATAATGACTTGAGCTACAATTCATTTGATTGTGGTGGTGACATGTGTCAAATAGGGAGCCTTAATCTTGAGGATGTGTATAGCGGAGTGTCTTGTGTGGATAAAGATGTAGCCAATCTTGAAGGCTACAATGTGTTTAGTAATACACTATGGTGTGACGACACACTGTCCAATAACGGAGATCTCTTCTTGGAAGATGATAGTTCATTTATTGGGGAGGTTGGTGTTCAAAGGGAAGGTGATGTATGTGTTATAACTATCCCTTCATCATTTAGTTTTCTTGTTCTTGGTCAAGGCCTTAATGTGCTTAAATCAATAGATGAACCATCTCTTGAGGACACATTAGATGAAGTTGATTTAAGTGACACCTTTCTATATTATTTATTTGCTTATGATGATACTCATGCTTGTGAGTGGAGTAAGTTATTTAAGGATAAGAGTGTCAACGGGGCAAATGGGTGTTTGCTTAACCCAAGTGTATCGAGTTCCTTTCCATTTGACCTCGATAATGAGTTGATTGGTGACACTTGTGTGGTAATGCTTGGTAAAGATAACAAGAAATGCTTGGGTGAGATTATTGGCACCCTCTCCTATGATCTAAGGTCTTTCTTAAGGATTTACAATCCACTTGATGGACTTATGTCATGCATGGGGAATACCCCCAACAAAGAAGAATGCTCTTTTAAGAAAGGGAGTAATGAGATAGTTCTCGAGCATTCTTCTATTGGGTACCATGCCAAGGCTTCTAAAGCCATGAATATGAGTACCACTACTCTTTCTTGTGGCACCCATTTGGGCTTATGTGATTCTTATTTGATGGTGCCTTTAGAAGTGTGCATTTTTATACCTTGGAGAGTCCTCGAGTATGTCATAGGGGTATCCTTCCCTTTTGACCCCGGAAAAGACTTGAGAGTAATTCCATACTTGAATTGGGCTAGTGCATGTGGGAAGGGCATAACTTGGATCTACCTTGTTTATGAGCTTGCACCTAGCCATGAGTTGATTGACCTTTTGGGGGTATTTGAGCGTATAGAGGTACCATCTTTGGGATGGACCCTTTTTCTTGATATGTGGAATAGACAATTTCCTTGTGCTTCAACTATGGACTTAATGGTCATGACAATATGATATGGGTGGGACAAGTTTTCCACGACCTTTCACACGAAGCCAAGCTCGGGAATTACAAAAACTCCAAGCCTTGTTCATGCAAATGGTCGTGTGTGAGTTGGTGATTGATCCACCTAAGGATCTAAATGTTTTTAAGTGTGAAGAGTGACCTTGAAGTGTAATAAACTTACACTCCAAGGCCGGCCCTCATGACAAGGATAAGCTGGTCCTTTTGCCTTGTAATATAAATAGAACATATTAGGGTTATTTGGGTAGCTCTTCCATTATTATTTTGAGACATAAGACTTGTAATATTTTGGTTCTCTCTCTCTATTTCAGCCCACAAGTAGAGGGATACTTGTGTTGTATCTTGTCTAAAAACAAGGATCTTGAGGTCATCGAGTTCCTCTTGGTCCAAGTAAGAACTTGATGTTAATATTCAATAGTCTTAGGGTCCTCTCTTGTTGTTAGGGTTCTTAGACTCTTGAATCTTTTATGTCAAGTTACTATCTTTTTGTGATCTTGTTAATGTTGTATTTGTAATCTTGAAGTCTAGTGAAGCCGTGTGGGGCTCTTTCGATTCACTAGCACTTGTTGGAACTTGTTGATCTTGTGTTAGTTTGTTCTCTTTGTGGATGTTTGTTGGGAACTTGTGTGTTTTGGACTTGATATTGTATCATTTGGTATCAAAGCAAGTCTGGTTGTGTTCCTACACTACCAATCTTGGGCTCTCACTCGGTCAAAAAAAAAAAAAAGAGAAATATGTCCATCTTGTTGTCTTGACCGAGATTGGTGTTTGTGTGTTTAGATCTAGGTGTTATTTTACTTGTTTAGTGTGTTTCTAGTGTTGGTTTCTTTCTCACCAACACTAAAAGTGTCTAGATCTAAAGTTGAGCTTATAATATTGACCATTGTTGTGGTGACTTGAAGTGGGTCGTAGGTTGTACCTTGTTGATGACCATTGTTGGCTTTTGTGTTATGTTCTTGAAGAAGTTGATGTTGTGTTCTTGAAGGTTGTTGTGGTGTTCATCTTGTTCTTCATCTATTCTTACAAATTAAGACAACAAAAGTATAAAATAGATCCAAAAGGTTGTAAGACAAAAGTTATAAAGTTGTTGGTGAGAAGACTTGCACACATCACTTCCTAGACTTGACAACCACTTTTCCTTAAATCACGGAACCTTGTTTTGTGGGATTAGTATAGTCAAATCTTACCTTTTGAGTTTGAAAAGTTGAAAAAGAGTACAAGACTTTACCTTCCCTCCAAAACCATTGTCATCCATTACAAGTTGTGTGAATCTTGAAATTTCAGATTTGTGACCAAAAAAAAATTGTGTGGGCCCAAGACCAATTACATGCTTCCATGTCACTAATAAGCTCAAATTTGTATACTCTTTTCCTAGTTTCTAATGGTTGATTCTTGGTTTCCTTACTTGGTTCTAGAACTAATTAACAAACTAGTACATAACCGCCATTTTTCCTAATGTCTAATGCTTTGCCAGGGAGGCGGAAGATACCATGAAAATGCAACAATTAAAATATTATGAAAATTTAACAAATAATGAGTAAAATACGAAGTAACGTAAACAATATATACGATACAAGTAGCCTAAAAATATACAAGGCAACATTAAAATTTGTAAAAAGTAAAACATCCTCAATTGAAAAAATGAATTCATAATGGTTAGAACTTGCATCCCCAGCAGAGTCGTCATTCTGTCGCGATCCTTATTTTTATAAGGCACAACTTCGGGACTCAAAAAATTAATTAATAATTAGTTTAAAAAATTTAGAGAGTTTAGAGTCTCCACCTAATTTTAGGAAAACTAGAAAAACAATTAATTAAATTAAAGAAAAATTACTCTATGAAACAAATTAGATTCTAGGTAAGGGTTTAGGTTATTCCAAAGGGAAGGTGTTAGGCACCCTTCGGAATCCACAAAGATGGGTCCCAGCTGAACTCATTTTTTCAATTGAGGAGGAGATAAAATAACATCATACAAATATAACAAACACAAAATATACACAATGAATAAAGTAAAACATGAATAACGAAGACGGCCTAATATTTACCTATCGTTAAACAAAATGAATAAATCGAATAAGTAAGTCAAAATGATCCTCGAATTTGGATTCGAGTGTCTTCTTCGGGAAGAAGCTCCGTATACCTGTAAAAACACTTGGTAAAAGGGATAGTAATGGATAAATATAAATCGAAATAAATCAATGAAATAATAAACAAAAAAATATAAATCCCATCTTATATACATGGGAGGCCTTGGAAATCGATGGAAAAATTTTCATCAGCTAAGTGTATTAATACTTGAAATAAAAAAAATTGAACTTAAAATAAAATTCGTCTTTTATAATAGGAAGACCTCGAAAATCCAACGGAGAGATTTTATCATTCGCCAAGTATCTCATTTAATACCAATGTAAATTTAAGCAACTAAGAAAAAAGGCAAAATCATGAAAATACAATTCTAATGATAAAAAAAAAAAAAAAAAGTGGCATGAAAATTGTACCAAACATCGAAGAAAACAACAATTCAATACAACAATCACGTCAGCCCCAAATAAAAGATATCAATATATGTATTATTGATTACATTATGTTAACAGAAGAGATAACCTTAAATCAAGAATAAATATTTAAATCAAACTAAATTTCACTATAAAAATCCAAATTATTTTACTACAGCTATAGTAACCAAGTAAGCAAATGGCCATGGATTTCGCCACATATATGTAGTGATGTCAAAAAATTCACAAATCTGTCCGGGCTTAGAATAAACGAACAAAAATAGAAAACCCAAACAAAATGGTGAGATTATGTTAGAAAAAATACCCATATATGAAAAAGACGTCGGTATTTACCAGAGTTGGACGTTATTATTGGAGCTAGTAGTTGTGGTTGAGTTTCATCGAAAACTTGTTGTGGGCTGGTTTCACTGGAATCGGAGTATTCTGGCCAGATCTGATAGTAACAATGATAGGAGTAGCAATGGTTTATTGTTGGAGGTTCACCGGAGCTTAGAGCTAGCAGGTGGAGCTGTTGTTTGTTGGATTTAACCGATCGGTTTGTTGAAGTTGTTGCTTTGCTCCACCGAAATACCTACAAAACAAGGAAAATCATAAATGGAAAAGGGAAAAAGAAGCACCCGTGTCACTGTGTTGGCTCGCTCTGGTTCACCGAAACTAAAAGCTCCTCGTCGGAGCAAACAAAAGAAGTGAAGGGGACTGTTTGTTGTTGTTTGTAGCTTCGACAGAGAGAGGAGATAGTTGATTTGCGATGCTGGTTCACCAGAAAATAGGAGGGAGAAAAGGAGCGGTGGTGGCTGGTTGTTGTTTTGTGGTGTTTTCGGTGAGGGTGGTGGTGGAACGATGGTGAACAGCGGGGTGGTCCCTGTTAATGGATGTTTGCCTGACCAAAAAAATGGAAAAGGGGTGGCGGCGGTTGTTGTCGGATACTCACCGGAGATCGAATTCTGGTAAGGGATGTGGATCGGCAGGAAAGGAAAGGAAAGAGGAAGAAAATCTTTTAGGGTTTTTGCCAAATTTGAAAATTTCCACCACCATTAATTGTGAAGGGAGTGGATTAGTTTTATAGAGAAAATAAAACTACTCAAGAGCAAAACCATGTGCTCAATACCCTGGTTTTAAAAAAATCATAAGTTATCCAAAATCATGAGTCATCTAAAACAATGACTATTTGAACTTATCCAAAACTATGAATATTTAACTTATCTGTGCAAAAAATATCTTCTCCATCTTTTATGAATTAATGGACTGTGATAAAAAGTAAATTAACAAATGTATTTAATGTCATATAACAATATGATTTGAGTTTAAAATGAAATTGATGATTTAATAAAACTCAAACAACATTTGTTTATAAAAATTATTGTGTAAAAAAAATCAGTGACAGTCAATAATCAATTTAAAATAGTAAAAAATTGATAAAATCCTAACATTTTTAAGAAAGAGAATAATTATCAATAAATTGTGTTAAAATTGAACAAAATATGTAAAAAGTGAATTTTATGTTCTTTAGCAAATAAGAAGCACAAAAGTGTTTATTTTTAAAAATGTCGGTCAAAAATTGGGTGTCAACATTAGTCCTTTAAATATTCTTTGCTTTACCTATTCATTCTGGGTCTGTACCTATTATCGTATGAACACAGATATGTAATGAAATATTGGGAACTGCTTATGGGGGCGGGGATTATGCGATTTGAATGTTTTAACACCATTATTTTATCACTTAGGCAACACTTTCTAGGCTTATTAATTAAATTTCAGCATGTTTAGTAATGTTTTTTATCACTTAGAAATCATTTGTCAGGGCTATTAACTAACTTTTGATGAATTAATTTAAGTCGACCATGTCAATTAATTTATAGCCAGACTAATTAATTTTCGGCGCATTGTAATTAATGTCCATCATATCTATTTAATTTTTTTTCGCATGTTTTATCTAGTTTTAGCAAGTTTTATTAATTCCAGCATATAAAAAAATAATTGAGTTGCCAGCATATTTAAATGATTTTCAACATATTTAATTTATTTTTCAGCACTTTAAATTTATTTTCAGTAGTTAAAATTAATTTCCAACATTTAAATTTGTTATTCAGTATTTAAACTTATTTTCCAGCACTATAAAATCAATTGCGAGCATCTCAATTTAAATTTTTAGCATGTGTTAAATTAATTTCCAGCATATTAAAGTTAATTTTCAGCATATGTTAAACTAAATTTCAGCGTGTTAAATGAATTTCCAACATAATTCAAACTAATTTTCTGAATATTCAATTAGTTTTCAGCATATTCAATCAATTTTCGGCACGTTTAATAAATAATTTGAGACTTAGATACCATGTCTTCTAGGCCATTAATTAATTATACGGCATGTTAACATATATTACTCACCTATATATCATGTCTATAGGTCTTAATTATATGAAACGAATAGTTGTCTTTTAAGCATGTTAATCACCTTAATTACTTTAATTAACTAATAGGCTTATTTGAAACCGTTACATGCTAAATGCTTGTTTTGTTTGTTTTGTTTGTTTTGTTTGACGCGAACTCCGAGTCTAATTAGGTAAACTAAGCTTCCTTTCGTCTAGAACCAAATCCAAAATAGTAAGTCCAATGGCTCTTGAACATTAAGTTGGGACGGGTAGGCACTTTAGGGAACGTTAGTTTTGTCGTTTTCTTTAGAACACCCTTAGGCTTAATAACCAACTAGGAGGGGTGGGTAGATAGACGAGAATGATGGAAGTTGACCCGAGCAGAATCCGACAATGCAATATACGACATTGTCATCCGTTAATAAGTCGGGCGCTGATTCGCATAGGATAAAATTAATCCTTGTCCAAATCTTTTGAATTAGCTTTTCTTTTCTTTATTTTTGTTTAATTATTTGGGGTAGTCTAGGTTTATTATTTAATAAATCTTTTAACATATAAATGGTGTCCCTTCTATCTCCTTGTTGATCGGATTCACATTTTTATGCACCTTATTACTTGATCACTTAGATTATTATTATTAATTAGGTAATAACTGAATCACATGTTTAGTTTATTTATTATTTTTTCTTGTTTAAACACTTATCTAATAATAAGTTAATAAAATAATTGACTTTTGCTTATCACATATAATTCCCCCACATAACATATGGATTTGGCCAGGACTCACATTTGTGGACCTCGAAAGGTGCCTAACACCTTCCTTTTGAGGTAACTTGAACCCTTACCCTAATTTCTGGTGACGTAGACTAATTAATAAATTAGTAGATAGCTTAGAATGGTGCCCTAACGCATCTTAATTCGTTAGATGGAGACTCTTCACTCTTAAATCATCCTAAAAAGAGTTGTCACCTCAAATCCTGCTTTTCGCAAAAAAAAAGGGGTGTGACAGGCACCATGACGCTTGTGACGACTAGCTTGACACTTCATCAAACTAGTGATGAGTCATTGTGTGGCTCGTCACGGCTAATCAATCAATTTTTTTCACTGAGGCATTTCCTTGAACACTTATTGTGCCAAATTTTTGAATTAGTTAATTTGTCAAAATGCCTTTACTTGGACACACCCAAACAAGATATGGGTCTTGTAGTGATTTAGCGATTTAACAATTGTCCAAATTACATCCGGGTTACACAGACTTCACCCTTGATTAAAAATACCTGTTCATGACTCGAATTGAAGAACAACGCAACTCACTTTGAATTTAAATATTATAATTTGAAGGTTGTGTTGTCTCTCATTTCACATTTTGAATGAACCATTACAAATAACAGCATGGATAATAGGTTAAAGCATACACATACCTTGATGGAAGACATTGAAGAGAAAAACTATTGCTTGTACTTGTCACTTGCACCAACGCAAAAATTACAAGGCTATGGATATGGTGTGGAGAGTTGATAGTTTGAGTGGTCATCAAGAGATGAGAATGGGTTTAGAGGAGTAGAGGATTTGGAATTGAGGTAGTAATGGAGATAGAACGTGGGTAATGGGAGTTAAGAAGAAGAGGAAGAGAAACCGATCAAATATTGGAAACGGTTCTCTTAAATGGTTAGATGTATTTAAGGTCGGGTCGGGTTATGGATTGGGTTGGATTTAGGTTTTTGGGTGGCATTCTATTGGGTCGGTTTGTTAAAATTAAAATTGGTACTAATCGTCACACTTGGACAGAATGTACCATTTGAAGCCCATGGTTGACGATTCAGGGCGATGACTCATCATACTTGTGATGGCTCATCACATGATCCATCAAACCTTAACTAGTTTGTCAATTTCCTGGGCCTACTTTGACGACTCAAGGTGACGGTTTGTCACAGCTCTGATGATTCATCAGGAAAACCCGTCAGCCTCAATCATAATGTAATCCTTCGTTTCTTCACTTGTAGCTTCTTTTTCCTACACACTTTAACACCCGTATTAACCACATTCAAGAATGAAAACTACTTTAAGGATTATGCTACAACAACAAAATATGGGTTACCTCCCATTAGCGTCTAATTTAACATCGCGGCACGACTCAGGTAACTTGATTACTCAGACTTCATCAAGATACACCAATGCTAAAATTTTTGCCTCCTTCAGGACTCCGAAGTATTGCTTCACCCTTCGGCCATTCACTTTGAAAAGCTTCCCATCCTTGTTTACCAATTCAATGGCTCATGGCGGGAATACTTGAGTAAACTTGAATGGCCTAGACCATTTAGATTTCAGCTTACCCGAAAACAACTATAGCTTTGAATTAAACAGCAACACCAGGTCTCTGACATTGAAATCCCCTTTATTAATTCTCTTATCATGATACAATTTCATTCTCTCTTTATAGAGGGCAGCCCTTCATGAGATCGCAGCCGAAATTCACCATTTAGTTGTTCCAACCTCAAATCTGCAGCATCGCTCCAACTCAGGTTGAGCTTCTTGAACTCCCATAGGGCTTTATGCTCAAGCTCCACTGGCAAGTGACAGGCTTTACCAAAGACAAATTGGTAAGAAAACATACCGATTGGCGTTTTGAAGGTCGTTCAATAAGCCCATAATGCATCGTCAAGTTTTCGAGCCCAATAGCTTCGATTGGCATTCACTATCTTGCCTAATATCATATTGATCTCTCAATTTGATACTTCCACTTGTCCACTAGTTTGCTGGTGATAGGGGATAGCTATCTTTTGTTTTTTCACTCAATACTTTACTAGAAGTGTACGAAACACCTTGTTGAAAAAATGTGACCCCCCATCACTTATGACTGCTCGTGGAGTTCAAAACCTAGAGAAAATATTCTTTTTCAAGAACGAAACACACTCTAACCTTCGTTGTTTGCTAAAGCCACAACTTTAACCCATTTTGATACATAATCTACCGCCACCAAGATGTACTTATGGCCATAAGAACTCACAAATGGTCCCATGAAGTTGATGCCCCACATATTCCAGAAATGTAGACATAGGCAATTCTCACTTCTGAGAGATAGATCCTTGTAGTTGGCATTGATATTATGCCTTGACAATGTCTTGGGCATCTTTGTGGATAGTGGGCCAGTAGTACCCATAGAGCAATATCTTTCGTGTTGTACGATCACCAGCATGATGTCCCCCTACTGGGGAAGAATGACAAACTTGTAGAATGTTCAACATCTCCACTTCTAGTACACATCTCCTGATGATATTCTCAGCACATAGATGGAATAGATATGGCTCATCTAGAAAGTATTTTCTCACATTGTGGAGAAATTTTTTTATCTGATAAGAAGTCAGCTTTTCTGGCATTATATCCATCACGACCCGACACTACCCCTTAGTTGTAACATGGTGCTTATAGTCACAAGTTACCCCAAGCTAACCCATGGCCTGGCATGACACTATGAATATTGAAATAAACTGGGAATCACTGAGCAAAAGCGAACAATCTGAATGATGTAAAAATAATATCCAAAACAACTCAATACTAATGTCAAAATCATAAGCTGAAAACATAGTCTATTTGTCGGTCTGAAAGCCTCTAAGTAAGATGAGCTGCTGGGAAAAACCCCTAGCTAACTCTAACTGTCTGAAAACTATATGACTGAATAAGAAAGTAATCATAAATCTAATCCTCAAAAGATGAGGACTCACCAAACTTTATTGTTAAGGTGATACGGGATCGTACTGACCACGAGCTAGATGTTGAACATCTGAACATATATTATAAGACAATATAGCGCAAAAGAAAGTATGATGTCCGTACTTTGAATGTGTTGAGCATGTGAGATATGCACTACACTAAATAACCGAATTTGATAGGATAAACTGAACATGGAACTGAGGAATGTAACTGATGTAATGACCAAGTAAATAAACATGTAACTGAATAATAATATGCTAAATAAATTAAATACAAGGTCATGCAATATCTAAATCTGAATTGTGGGAGCTACTGTTAACCGACATACCCCATTTGAGCTAAATAGGGCCCAACCTGTAATCCCAACTGGAAGGGTGCTCTGTACCTTACCAAGGATACGAACACTGACTGGTGTGGATCTACTAAACTGTTTTCCAAAAGGACTAAGGTATCAAGCCTGGTCTGACGGGTAACCCTTTAGAACCTATGATGGTGCCGCAGTTCTGGGACTTAGGGAATTCTACCAAAGGTCTTAGCCTAACTGACGGGTGAGCCTTCATCCCTGCGTCCGCTCGGTGCTACGTACTACTCCCAATTAATTTATACTGATAATTGATAGAATCATTTATACTGAAGTCTGAGATTGAAATATAGACACTTTATTTGTAAACATCCTTAATGTATATGAAATTGAAGGACTAGACATTCAAATATCAATGCATGAGAACCTAAGTCATCAGGTGTTCAGAACCCGCCATCTCTGAAGAATGCAACTATTCATGACAATTTCCATAATTTGAATGAGATATGAAATTACATAGCACAAATCTAAAAGCATTAATTTATCAACATACTGAGGAATCATGAATTATTAACATTTAAAGTACTAAATTTTCATGGGAAACATGGGTACAAGGTTCATCCAGAAGAGGAACAGAAATACCAAGGAATTCATACTTTTTATGAAACCCTAAGCTTTAAAATACGAATTAAACTGAGGAATTTGGGTTTACTTAGGGACTCAATGACTGAAAGGGAACCCATTGTTAAAATCCAACATACCTGAAAGTGAAAACCTTGGACTTAAAGCTTGAAGATTGATGAACTCTAGCTTTCCTGCTTTAAAGAGGAAGAAATCGCCTGTTTCTCTGATTTTTCTCTAAGTGTCTATTGATTTTGAGGGAATGAGGGATTTGGGGTAGTTTAGGCTTAATATTCAGCCTTGGAATAGCCAAAATGATGTTGTTTTGGTGTTAAAAGAGTAGGAAAAGGTCAAACAACACTTTGAAAACTTTTGAAAGTTCCCGTCTGAAGATTCAAGTGATGAACCGTCAAACCCTTAATGAACAATCACTCCGAACATTCAAAACATAACTAAATTTTGGTCTTACTGGTTAAGCCTAAAGGTTTTCCTTGATGAACAGTCACAAGTGTGATGGTTTGTCACACTGAGTCGTCACACTTTGGCAGACAGACACCTTCTGGTAAAATGAGCATAACTTTCTACTCCGGTATTGGATTGATGAACGGTCGGTAGCATTGAAAAGAAGACTCCAAAACACTTTATATGCTAGGAGTTATGGCCCGTTAAAGTTGACCCTAGTAAGATCTTATATAAGAATTCAATCGGTAAGGGAGCTTTCAACTTAACTATGCGCTAGGAGTTACTTATGGCCTTAATTCATGTCTAAATCACTTCTCATACTCCAAATCACTAAGTTTGAAAATCGATTCTGATTTTAACTCAAATTTTTGGGGTGTTACAACATCTTCCCCTTGGGATCATTCATCCCCGAATGAAAACTAACTAAGCTGAGAGGGTAGGGAAAGAGCTGCAATCCCAACACTGAGTTCTAAGAGCTAAATACTGATATGATAACTAAGATTCTAACTGAAGCATTAACTAAACTGAACTCAAGCATGCATGTTATGACATATGAGTAACTGACTGACATAGGACTGAGAGAAGTAATAAGGAGGAAACTATTACCTTAAGTTGGAATGGAATTCGAAGAGAAAAAATGGGGATACTTGGCCATCATATCTTCTTCTGCTTCCCAAGTAGCTCCCTCAACTAGCTGATTCCTCAAAGAACCTTCATTGAAGTGATTTCCTTATTTCTCAACTTACGAACGTGACGGTCAAGAATCTCAACTGGAACCTCCTCGCAAGAAAGACTATCTTTCATGCCCACACTCTCTCAAGATGCAATGGAAGCTGGATCACCAATACACTTCTTCAATAAGGACACATTAAAAATTGGATGCACTGATGTCAAGTCTGCAGGCAAATCTAACTCATAGGCCACAATGCCAATGCGCCTCAAAATCCTATAAGGACCAACATAGCAGGGACTGAGTTTCCCTTTCTTGCCAAATATCTTCACCTATTTCATGGGTGAAACTTTCAAGTAAACTAAGTCACCAATCGCGAACTCAAGCTCCCTTCTCCTTATATCTGCATAGTACTTCTAACGACTCTAAGTTATTTTCAACCTCTCCCTAATTAGTTGAACTTTTCACATAGCCTCATAGACTAAATGAGGCCTTATCAAAGTAGTATCACCAATCTCAAACCAGCCAATAGGAGATCTACACATCCTACCATAAAGCGCTTCGAATGGGGCCATCTAAATACTGGAGTGATAACTATTATTATACATAAACTCAATCAAAGGCAAGTGATAATCCAACAACCCTTGAAATTGATCACACAAGCTCTCAACATGTCCTCAAAAGTTTGAATGGTCTGCTCAGCCTGACCATCTGTCTGTGGGTGAAAAGTTGTGCTGAGATAAACATAGGTACCAAGACCCTTCTGAAATGACTTCTAAAACTAAAAAGTAAACTGAGTACCCCCTATCTGAGATGATAGCCAAAGAAACTCCATGCAATTTCACCAATTCCTTAAGGTAAAGTCTAGTATAATCCTCGGCTGAATTTGAAGTGTTAACTGGTAGAAAATGCACTGACTTAGTCATTCAGTCCACTATAAACCAAATAGAATCATGTTTTCGGTGAGTACGAGGCAACCCTGTAATGAAATCCATGTTCACCACTTCCCACTTCAAGTAGGAATACCTATATCATGAATCATACCACCAGGTCTCTGGTGCTCAACCTTAACTTGCTGGCAATTTGGACATTTAATCATAAATTTTGTGATGTCCTTCTTCTGCCATTCCACCAATAGACTTCTCGTATATCATGATACATCTTGGTGGCTCTTGGGTGAATAGAATTCCAAGAATTGTGAGCTTCTATCAGCATCCACTATCTCAAGTCATCCATATTTAGAACACAAAGTCTACCCCGACAACAAAGAACACCATCACCCTCGTAGGAGAAAACCTCTATTTTTCGACTTTGAGTAGCTTCTTTCAACTTAAGAAAAAGAGGATCACTATCTTGCTTTGCCTTTACTTCGGCTACTACGAAGGATTCTTAACCATGACACCACCTTTGGCTGAATCAACCAATCGAACTCCCAATCTAGCAACCCTGTGAACCTCGAAAACCAACTCTTTCTTCTCATCCTCTACATGAGCAACACTCATCATAGATAACCTACTCAGAGCATCAGCCACCATATTGGCCTTACTTGAATGGTACAAGACATTCATATCATAGTCCTTTAACAACTCTAGCCATATCCTCTGACGAAGAATTAGATCTTTCTAACAGAACACATACTGAAGACTCTTATGATCCATGCACACATCCACATGAACACCATAAAGATAATTCCTCCAAATCTGTAAGGCAAAAACAACTATTGCCAACTCCAGATAGTAACTTAGGTAATTCTTCCCAAGAGGCTTGAGCTGTCTAGAGGCATGCATTATAACCTCACCATGCTGCATCAACACACAACTAATACCAACTCCTAAAGCATCACAATAAACAACAAACCCATCTGAACCCTCTGGTAGAGTAAAAACTGGAGCGGAGGTGAGTTGAGTTTTCAACTCCTGAAAACTCTTCTCATCAGTATCAAACCACTGAAATTTGACTTTTTTCTGAGTCATGTAGGTTATAGGAGAAGTAATAGAAGAAAATCCTTCAACAAACCATCTATAGTAACCAAACCTAAGAAACTCCTGATATCAGATGGAGAGATAGGCCTAGGCCAGTTCCTAACTGCTTTGGTTTTTTGAGGATCAACCTAAATGGCCTCACCAGAAATAATATGATAAAAGAATGCAATAGATTTCAACTAGAATTCACACATACTGAACTTAGCAATTAACTGGAATTCTTTGAGAGTCTGCAAGACAATCCTTAAATGGTTTGCATGTTCATCCTCACTCCGAGAATAAATGAGGATGTCATCTATGAAGACAATAATGAACATGTCCAAGTACTGATTGAACACCCTGTTCATCAAGTCCATAAAACCTGTAGGAGTATTCGTTAGTCCAAAAGACATAATAACAAATTCAAAGTGACCATAACGAGTTCTGAAGGTTGTCTTCAATATGTCACGTTCTTTGACTCTGAGCTGATGATAGTCCGAGCTGAGGCTTATCTTAGAAAAGCAACTAGCATCCTAAAGCTGGTTGAATAAGTCATAAATCCTAGGAATGGGATACTTATTCTTGATTGTGACTTTGTTCAGCTGACGATAATCGATGCACATTCTGAGAGAATCATCTTTCTGACGCACGAAAAAGAGTAAAGCACCTTATAGAGAGAAGTTAAGCCAGATAAAACCTTTATCTAGAAGATCTTTCAACTATTCCTTCAACTCCTTAAGCTCGAATGGATCCATTCTATAAGGTGGAATTGAAAAAAGGCTGGGTACCTAGAAGGAGATCTATGTCGAAGTCAATTTCTCGTTCGGGAGAACTCTGAGCAGATCTTCTGGAAATACTTTTGGAAACTCATTAACCACTGAAACTGACTGAAGAGTTGGGGTCTTAGATTTGAATCCTTAAATTGAACAAGATGATAGATGCACCCTTTGGAAATCATTTTTCGGGCCTTAAGGTAAGAGACAAACCGACCTATAGGCGCTGAGGTACTACCTTTCCACTCTAAGACTGGCTAATTCAGAAACTAAAACTATACCACTCTAATCCTACAATCAACTGAGGCATAACAAGAATGCAGCCAATCTATACTAAGAATGACATCAAAATCAGTCATATCTAAATCTACAAGATCAACTTAGGTGACTTTCTGAAAAATTATGACAGGGCAATTTCTGTTTACCCGTCTGGCTATGACTAAATCACCAACAGGAGTAAAGAGTTAGAAAGGTTCAGAAAGGATTTCTGGACTGACACCAAAGTCTACTGCTATACAATGAATCACGAAGGAAAGTGTGGCTTCGAGATCTAACAAGGCATAAACATTAATATGAAAGACATGTAACGTACCAGTGACTATATCAGGGGAACCCTTCTGATACTGTCAAGTCTGGAGTGCATAAAATATATTCTGACGCTGACTGCCACCTGCACTAGATGAGGCACCCTGCTGATTCAGGCGATCTGCTGGAGCTATTGAAGAATTAGATGAATTCTGTTGACGAGTATCCCTGCCCCTATGTGAGGCTACTGGGCTCTTCCTCCAATCTGTAGCCTGGCATACCATACCCAAAAAAAACTACCACTATCATCCATACACTCACCTTGGTGGTTCTTACCATACTTCTTGTAAACCGAATGAGTACGTCCACTCGTAACAATGCCTTGGGACTTAGAACCTGGTGTCCTATCCCGATGATCCTGTCTGAACTGGGTCACTAGAAGAAGATGGGGATGGAGCTGAAGACTTCTGACAAAACTGAGGATGATTATCTCTATCTGACCTCTGCTAAGAAAAGTTAAAATTGCCTGTTCTGGCCTTCTTATTCTCTCTTTCCTTTTCCTAGATCTTTTCCTCCTCAATCTGTTAGGCATGATTCATCAACCTACAGATGTCCATCTCCTTGACCAACATAGCAGTTATATACTCTTTAGCCACATTCTCAGAAACACCCAATACGAACTTGCTCATATGGGACCTAGACTCAGACAATATCGTTGGAGCACACTTAGAAAGCTGAGTAAACTTAAGTGAATACTCCCTCACACTCATGTTGCCCCAATTCAAGTTAATAAACTCCTGAACCTTGGCTTTCCTTAACTCAAGTGGGAAGAACGTGTCCAGAAATGTAGCTACAAACTCATCCTAATCTATCGGACCTGCATATATACCTATATCTTCCTTCCACTGCCTACACCAAGTATGAGCCATTCCTTTCAACTAATAAGCGACTAAATCTGCACTCTCGACTTAACTGACACCCATGATCTGAGTGACCTTCTAAATGTCATAAAAGAACTCATATGGATACTTCTACGCCTTAGAACCATGGAACTCAAGTTTGGTTGGATTTAGGGTTTTGGGTGGTATCGGGTCAGGTCGGTTTGTTAAAATTGAAATTGGTACTTACCTAGGTCACGAAAATTGTGAAGAGTCGCCAAATGTGTGACGATTCATCACAAGAATCGTCACACTTGGGCAGAATGTAACATTTGAAGCCTATGGTTGATGATTTAGGGTGACGGCTCATCAAACTTGTGATGGTTCATCACACGACCCATTAACCCATCACCAGTTTATCAACTTCCTTGGCCTACTTTGACTACTCGAGGTGATGTTTCATCATAGCTTTGATGATTTATCAGGCAAACCATTAACCTCAATCAAAATGTAATCCTGCATTCCTTCACTTGTAGCTTCTTTTTCCTGCATATTTTAACACCCACATTAACCACGTTCAAGAATGAAAACTACTCTAAGGATTATGGTACAACAACAAAATATGGGTTGCTTCCTATTAGCACCAGATCTAACATCACTACATGACTCGGGTATCTTGATTGCTCAAACTTCATTAACATACACCAATGCTAAGCTTTTACCTCCTCCAGGACTCCAAAGCATTACTTCACCCTTTGGCCATTCACTTTGAAAAGCTTCCCATCCTTGTTTTCCAATTCAATGGCTCCCGATAGGAATACTTGAGTAACCTTGAATGACCCAGATCATTTAGATTTCACCTTACCCAGAAACAACTGTGGCTTTGAATTGAACAGCAACACAAGGTCTCTTACATTGAATTCCCTTTTCTCAATTTTCTTATCATGATACAATTTCATTCTCTCCTTATAGAGGGAAGCCCTCTCATCATAAGCTCGCAACAAGAATTCATCCATTTCATTTAATTGTTCCAACCTCAAATCTGCAGCATCGCTTCAACTTAGGTTGAGCTTATTGAGTGCCCACAGGGCTTTGTACTTAAGCTCTACTGGCAAGTGAAAAACTTTACCAAAGATAAGTTAGTAAGGAGACATACCAATTGGCATTTTGAAGGCCATTCGATAAGCCCATAATGCATCTTCAAGTTTTTGAGCCCAATCACTTCAGAGAGCATTCATTCACTATCTTCACTAATATCATCTTGATCTCTCGATTCGATACTTTCATTTGTCCACTGGTTTGTGGGTGATTTGGGGCAGCTACCTTGTATTGTTTCACTCCATACTTTGCTAGAAGTGTACGGAACACCTTGTTGAAAAAATGTGACCCCCCATCACTTATGATTGCTCATGGAGTTTCAAACCTAGAGAAAATATTCTTTTTCAAGAACGCAACCACACTCTTACCTTCGTTGTCTGCCAAGGCCACAGTTTCAAGATATTTTCATACATAATCTACTGGCACCAAGATATACTTGTGGACAAAAGAACTCACAAATAGGCCCATGAAGTTGATGCCCCACACATCGAATAATTCAATTTTTAGAACTGTGGACATAGGCACTTCCTGTTTTCGAGAGATAGATCCTTGTCATTGGCATTGATAACATGCCTTAACAAAGTCTTGGGCATCTTTATGGATGGTGGGCCAGTAGTACCCATAGAGGAATATCTTTCGTGTTATACGATCACCAGAATGATGTCCCCCTCCTAGGGAAGAATGACAATCTTGTTGAATAATCAACATCTCCCCTTTTAGTACACATCTCCTAATGATATTGTCACCATATAGATGGAATAGATATGGCTCATCCAGAAAGTATTTGTTCATATAGTGGAGAAATTTCTTACTTTAATGAAAAGTCAGTTCATCCGGCATTGTATCTGTCATGACCCGAGGCTACCCCCTAGTCGTAACATGGTGCTTAGAGTCACAAGTGACCCAAAGCTAACCCACGGCCTGGCATGACACTATGAATATTGAAATAAATTGGGAATCACTGAGCGGAAGCAAACAATCTAAATGATATAAAAATAATATCCATAACAACTCAACACTGATGTCAAAATCATAAGTTGAAAACATAGTGTATCTGTCTATCTGAATGCCTCTAAATAAGATGAGTTACTGGGGCAAGTCCCCAGCTAACTCTAGCTATCTGAAAATTATATGACTGAATAAGAAAGTAATCATAAACCTCATCCTCGAAAGATGAAGACTCACCAAACTCTGTTGTTGAGGTGATAAGGGATTGTACTAACCACGAGTTGGATGTTAAACATCTGAACCTATATTATAAGATAATATAGCACAAAATAAAGTCTGCAGTCAGTACTTTAAATGTACTGAGCATGTGAGATATGCACTATACTAAATAACTAAATATGAAAGGATAAACTGAACATGGAACTGAAGAATGTAACTAATGCATTGACCAAGTAAATTAACAAGTAACTGAATAATAATATGTTGAATAAACTAAATACAAGGTCATGAAATATCTGAATCTGAACTATGGGAGCTACTATTAACCGACATAACCCATCTGAGCTAAATGGGGCCTAACCTGTAACCCCAGCTGGAAGGGTGCTCTGTACCTTGCCAAAGATACGAACACTAACTGACGTGGATCCACTAAAATATTGTCCAAAAGGACTAAGGTATCAAGCCTAGTATGATGGGTGACCCTTTAGAACCTATGGTGGTGCCGTAGTTCTGGGACTTAGGGACTTCTATTAAAGGTCTTAGCCTAGCTGATGGGTGAGCCTTCATCCCTGCTTCCACTCGGTGCTAAGTACTACTCCTAACTGAATTATACTGATAACTGATAGGCTCATTTAAACTGAAGTCTGAGACTGAAATATAGACACTTTATCTGAATATATCCTTAACACATATGAAACTGAAGGACTAAACATTCAAATATCAATGCATAAGAACCTAAGTCATCGGGTGTTCAGAACCCGCTATCTCTGAAGAACGCAACTATTCATGACAATTTCCATAATTTCAATGGGATATGAAATTACATAGAACAAATCTAAAATCATGAATTTATCAATATACTGAGAAACCATGAATTATAAACATGTAAAGGTACTTAATCATGGGAAACATGGGTACAAGGTTCATCCTGGAGAGGAACTAAAATACCGAGGAATTCATACTTTTCATGAAACCCTAAGTGTTGAAAGATGAATTAAACTAAGGAATTTGGGTTTACTGAGGGACTCAATGGGTGAAAGGTAACCCATTGATGAAATCCCAGATACCTGAAAGTGAAAACCTTGGACTTGAAGCTTAAAGATTGATGAACCCTAGCTTTCTTACTTTAGAGAGGAAGAAATCGCCTGTTTCTCTAATTTTTCTCTAAGTGTCAATTGATTTCGAGGAAATGAGGGGTTTGGGGTAGTTTAGACTTTATATTCAGCCTTGGAATAGCCAAAACGATGTAGTTTTGGTGTTAAAAGAGTGGAAAAATACCAAACAACCCATTGAAAATATTTGTACTATGCAGAAAATTCTCGTCTGACAGTTCAGGTGACGAACCGTCACTATGAACCATCAAAACATGACCAAATTTTAGTCTTACTGGTTAAGCCTGGCGGTTTGGCTTTACATACCATCACAAGTGTGACGGTTCGTCACACCGAGTTGTCACACTCTGGCAAACAGATACCTTCTAAAAAATGAGCATAACTTTCTACTCCTGTATTGGATTGATAAATGGTCAGCAGCATTGGAAATAAAACTCAAAGACCTTTCATTTTGTTGGTCTTGAACTACAAAACTCTTTATATGTTAGGAGCAATGCCCCTTCAAAGTTGACCCTAGTAAGATCTTATATAAGAATTCAATTGGTAAGGGAGTTTCAACTTAACTATGCTCTAGGAGTTACTTATGACCTTAATTCATGTCTTAATCACTTCTCTTACTCCTAAATCACTAAGTTTGGTTCTAAATGTAGTTAAAAACTAGTTATGATCTTAGCTCCAATTTTCGGGATGTTACAATATCACTGACAAGGTAATTAGCAAAATCAGCGTACCAAGGCACAAGATAAAAAGATGCAGCTAGTACCTGTTCACCTGGGAAAGAGTCATCGATCTCCACCTCATTTTACACCCTTTCTTCATTCTCAAGTCTAAAAAGATGATCTGCTACATGATTTTCACAACCCTTGCGATCTTTTGACCTTAAAGACAAACTCCTACAGCAACAATACCCTTCTAATCAACTGAGGTTTAGCATCTTTCTTTTCCATAAGGTATCTCAAGGCACATGATCAGTGTGCACAATAACTCTTATGCCAAGTAAGTATGCCCTAAACTTCTCAAATGCATAGACAACTGCAAGTAACTCTTATTCTGTCATGGTATAGTTTTTCTGTGCCCCATTTAATGTTTTGCTAGCATAATATATATGATGAAAAATCTTCTCCCGTTTCAGCCCAAGAACAGCCCCAAGCAAGCCCCCACTCGCATCACATATCACTTTGAATGGTTTGGACCAATCCGGAGCAACAATAATGGGTGCATCCACCAACTTTTCTTTATGGCACTCAAATGCCTTCAAGCAGTCACTATTAAACACAAACTTTGCTTCCTTCTCCAACAATTTGCATAATAGATTAGCAATTTTGGAGAAGTCTTTAATGAACCTCCTGTAGAACCCTGCGTCGCCAAGTAATCTTCTAACTCCCTTCACCGAGATTGGTAGAGGTAGTTTTTCAATCATCTCTATCTTAGCTCTATCCACCTCAATACCTTTTGCAAAAATCTTGTGCCCCAAAACAATTCCCTCTTTCACTATGAAGTGATATTTTTCCCAGTAAAGTACAAGATTAGACTCTTCACATCTTTGCAAGGCACTACTAAGATTTGCTAAGCAGTCCTCAAAAGCATCGCCAACAACTAAGAAGTCATCCATAAATACCTCCAAAATGTTTTCCATCATATTGGAAAAAATAGACATCATATACTTTTGGTATGTAGTAGGAGCATTGCATAACCCGAAGGGCATATGCTTGAAGGCGAATGTCCCATAGAGGCATGTAAAAGTAGTTTCCTTTTGATCTTCAGGTTCAATGGAGATTCGGTTATAACCCAAATAACCATCCTAAAAGCAATACCAACCTCTCCCAGCCAACCTATCAAGCATTTGATTCATGAACAGCATTGGGAAGTGATCTCTAAGAGTCTATGAGTTTAGCTTTCTGTAATCCATGCAAACATGCCAACCAGTGACTCGCCTTAGTGAAATCAACTCATTTCCTTCATTAGTTACTACTGTCATACCTCTCCTTTTTAGGACACACTGCACAGGACTTACCCACTTGCTATCTGATATTGGGTATATGACACCTGTATCAAGCCATTTGATTATTTCTTCATTCACAACATCTTGTATTAGTTGGTTAATTCTTCACAAGTGCTCAATGGTAGGAGTACACTCTTCTTCCAACTAAATCTTATGGGTGCAAATGAATTCCGATTATATCCACAATAGTCCAACCAATAGCCCTTTTATACCTTCACAACATAGAAATAAGTGTTTCCACCTGCCATTCAACCAAATCAGTTGTTATAATCATGGGCAACGTGTTATGATCACCCAAGAATGCATATCGAAGATAGCCAGACAAATCTTTAAGTTCCAACACTGGTGGCTCCTCTATTAAAGGTTTTGCTGGAGGAGTTGGCCTATTTTTCAGATCTAGGTCCAGCTTCTTTGGGGCATCAGAATAAAACCCTATTCTAACTACAATATTAATAATCTCCTCATAATCTTCTATGTCTTCACTATCGAAATTCATCACCACAGCAGCAAGGTTTCAATAGCAAACCTTTTTTTAATGGGTACCTTAATATCAGCTTCATCAACAACATTAATGACCGAGACAACACTCATGTCTCTCGGTAGCTTCACCGATTGACATACATAGAACTTTACCTCTTCATTGTTCAATATAAACTTCAACTCATTACTCTCCATGTCAACTAACACTCTATCAGTGGCTTAGAACGATCTACTCACGATTATGGGTACTTTGAAATCTACTTCGCAATCAAGTATCACAAAGTCAGCCAGAAATATAAAGTTCTCAACCTTCACTAGTGCATCATACAATATCCCCAATGGCCTCTTGATCGAACGGTTAGCCATCAATAGTCGTATAGTCATCGATTTGAGGGCTCCCAAGTCCAAATGTCTATAGATAGCTAGTAGCATCAGATTGATGCTAGCACTAAGGTCACATAACGCCTTTGCAAAGTTAAATGCACCAATTGTGCAAGGAATAGTAAAAGAACCCAGACCTTCCTTCTTTTGAACCAATGATCGCGAAATAATCACACTACAATAATGAAGATTATCCACCGGCTTGAAACTTATAGTCCTCTTCTTGGTGACTAAGTCCTTCATGAACTTAGCATAACCCGGCATTTACTCAAGGGCTTCCACCAATGAAATATTCACCGATAACTATTTTAACATTGAGATAAATTTATGAAATCTCCCATCCTCTACCTTCTTCTTCACTTAGAGTGGAAACGGAGGAGGAGACCTAGGAATTTGAGTTAGAGGCTTTTCAACTTATTTTCCCTTTCCTTTATTCACAGGAATAGCATCTTTTACTATGGTAGACTTTTTAGCATCTACCTTTTAATCATCATTCTTTTCTGACTTTGCAGACTCAGCCAAATTCTTATCAACACATACGTCATCAGCCATAATTTTGTATTCAGAGACAATATCCTCCACCAGTGTCTGAATAATAAGATATGGTTCAGGTAGAATCTTATCACTTCTCATAGTAATATCAGTGCAACTTCCATCATTTCTAGGATTCTGAACAGTATCACTAGGTAGAGTGCCACTCTTTCGCTGATTGAATGCCGAGGACAACTGCCCCATCTGATACTCTAACTGTTTAATAGAGGTGGAGTGTGAATCCACAAGCTGACTCATCAAATATAGTTCGCTCTTCATTTCTTTCACCCCTGAGTCAGTAGATTCTACACTTTTTAACACTTTGGACATCATCTCCTCCATATGGGATTTTCCTGAATCATTTCCTCCTTTATAACTATTTGTGGGAGGAATATAGACTCCACTTTGGTCGTTCCTGTAGTTATCTTTTTTCTTCCAATTGCCTTGATCACGATCTTTGTAACCGGCCATGTCACAGTAATTGTCCCTCTGGTAGTTTCGATCTTAGTTTCCTTGGCCATTAGCCCGGAAACCCCCATCTAGTTATTCAAGTAATTCGCCTCTTCTTTGGAGTCAGACTCAACTGCATTTCCTAGCGAACCAATAGTTTTCACCTTTTCAATACCACCTACCAACAAGTGCTTTGTAAGCAAGTCCATCTGCGTTTTCATGTAAGCTATGTCTTGATCATGCTCTTCTTCGCTTTGGCATTATTCAGCAGATATACCCACGGTACAAGTACTACTTGAACCCTAAGAATCCCTGGTATGCTAAGCTCTATTTGTTTTTCTAAGCCTATCCAGGATTACAGTCGCATCTGTATAAGTCAGCGACAAGAAAGCTTCTCCTGCAGCGTTATCAGTAGTTGGTTTAGTAATCGAATTTAGAGACCTATAGAAATTTTCCATTAAGTGCTCATTCGTCAGCTTGCGATTGGGGCATCGGGTCAAATTTTCTTAAACCTTATCCACGTTTCATGTAATGCTTCGTCGGACTGCTGCCTGAAATTGCTGACCTCATCCCTCAACTGCATCATCTTGGAGGGCAGAAAGAATCTTTCTAGGAAAACTCCTTTCAGCTGACTCCAGTTTGTAATAGAATATGGCGGTACCTTAGTCAACCACAATATTGCATCTCCAGACAAAGAAAGTGGAAACAACCTCAATCGAATGGAATTCTAGTTAACTCATGCCAACCTGAAAGACTTACAAATCCTTATGAAATTCATCAAGTCCATGTTCGGATCATCACCAGCTACACCTCAGAATAAACCCTTGAGGTTTAAAAAGTGAATCATAGTGCTGGTAATATTAGATTTTGCTCCAGAAGCTAGTGGTGGAAGGAGAATGGCCTCAGTAGCACCAACCCCATCTAAGTTAGCATCATCTTCGTCATCAATCTCAAAAGGCATGGCCTGTTGTTGTCGCCCTCTCCCTATTTGTCGTTGTCGTTGGTTAGCTGGGGCAATATTGTCAGTATGTTTTGCATCAACATCATTACCCAAAGCATCATCTTCTTCATTGTTGGGTTTAATTGATCAGCAATTGAAGCCTTGCTTTTTCAAATTCTTGTGAATTCATATCCAGCTGCAAAGTTCTAGCAAGCTCGGGGTTATAAGGTAACAATGGTTTGCCTGAGCTTCAGATACTTGTAATGCACAAGATTGTACCCTGCAATTACAAAAACAACAAATAAAATTAAAATTAGTAAATATGACTGAGAGTCAAGTGAACACAACAGACTTAATAGACAACTGTATTCCCTAGCAACGGTGCCAAAATTTGATACCCCCAAATTAAACCTCCCTTAAGAAGTATAAGGGGTCGATGTCAAATATAGAACACAACGAAGGTTGGGGTCGAATCCCACAAGGAATATGGTAAACACTAAGTCGTTTTGTGAGTAATATGACTTTAGTCTATGATTTTCGTAAAAATTGGGGTTTGTAGAAAATATTTCGGAATCAATATCCAATTTGTTTTAAGGAACAATAGTCAAATTTGGGAAATATGAATCAGTGGAGAAGGCAAACAAGGCTTATGTTCGGTATAGGTTTATAACACTTTTGGATTAATAATGATAATGGATTCTTTTAATACTAGTCATGTAAAGCTATTGATTTCTAATATGCGTCTAAATGTCTCTCAACCTCATTAGATGATTTTCACTTTAATTCTTTCGAACTTAAAAAGATGAAAATAGGAAACTCAATTTTGGCCTCAAGTTTGTTAACCTTGTTACAATATTACCCATTAGACGGAGGTTAGAAAATTCGAATCCTCATTGTTAATCCTTTTTCTAGGTTTTAACCTCTTATTTCAAGCAAGTTAAACCTAGGGCTTGTTCTAATGTTTGCAACCATTAGAAATCTGTTAAGATGAAAAGGTTAACAATACACCCACTAATACTATTCGAATCCAAAACGAAATCAACTCTAGAGTTGTTATTTTGCCATGGATCCCACAACCCTAGTTGTGGGATTTTAGCTACTCATAACTATGAAAGAAAATACAGATAAAGATTACTCTTGCAAAAGATGAATTCAATGATCAAAATCGTCTTTCAAAAGTAAACAATGTGCTAAAACCCAAGAGAATTTAAAAACTAAGAAAATTGTAGTCAATGTAACGTAATGTTTTTCACAATATGAGAAGATGCCTATTTGAAACCCTAAACTAGGCATTTATAGGCTTCAGGGAAATTTGAATCCATATTTGAAACGGATCTAACCGCCATGGCTCTAACGTTTCGTCTGACGGTTCATCACACATATGATGGTTTGTCACATCGATTCATCACTTGACACCACTTGAAAGTCTATTCTACTTGGCTTTGATGGCTTGGTATGAAAGCTCCTCACAAGCCTGACAGTTTGTCAGCCAAGTCGTCACACTGAGTCTTTCAGCTACAGATTCTGTTTCTTGGTGACGGTTGGCATGACAGTTCATCACACTCTTGGCGATTCATCAAGTGAACCATCACATTGCCCTCTTTAGCACAATTTCCTTTCTTTTTAGCCTTGGTTTAATTTCCTGCATTTAAACACAAAAAACCATCAAATCTGCCAATGGTCAATTAATAACTTACGTTTCTTCATGGTTAAAAGCGTAAAATATGTCTTCAACTGCCGACACATCATTGTCGCTACTGCTCTCTCAGTGTATGTCCTAACTAGATATGAGACAAAAGTGAAAGAAGTTAGATACAATTTTGGAATCACCAGATACCAATTGGAATCAAGTACTAGTACGAAAGAAATAAGAAGAGTGAGATTTCCAAAAGTCCTGCAGCCTCTCAAAGAAAAGTATAGACGTCTTTGTACCATTCCATAAGACTCTACCAGACTAGTCATTGTACGACAAGATTGATGAACCTAAGGCTCTGATACTATCTTTGTCACGACCCAAATGGTCGTGAGTGGCACCCACACTAACTCTCTAGAGGGAAAACCATCAAACCCAAAACCCTTAACCGAACACTTGGCCATTTTTAAATAATTCCTGACCAAAAGAATAATAAACTCAAATAAAAACAATAGAGAGAATTAATATGCAGAAATCAACTACCCATTACATCATCCCATGGACCTAAAAGTCACCGTACAAGAACATTCTAATAAATAACGAAGTCAAATAAGATTATCCCAATATAAATAAATAAGGAATGTCATTGTCTGAATGAGTGTACATGATCAATGAGAAGATTCAATGGCCGCCTGAAATTAGATGCTCACCCTTACATCAAAAAGTTGTTGGTAACGAACCACATCTGAGGTCTCATCTCAATCGCTAGAACACTTTTTACACTCAAAAAAAGAAGAGCACATGTAGTATCAGAACAAACACTATGAACTGGTAGGCATCATCGGCCGACTCAACTCATACCCACACTTAAACACAAATCAAATATGAGCAAATTATCATTCAACATATAACAAGTAATTTCAATCAACAAATACGACTCCACAGATAATCACTTAATCAACCAATTACCTCAACAACACCAACCTTCATACCATAAGTTCAACAACAAAGGGATAGTCTACGACTCCTCTACATACCATAGGTGTAAATACATCAACCAAATATCACCAATAGATCTCACAAAAATAGACTTATATTACCTCGATTTTAGTACAATATGTCATCTATCTAATGAGCAATCAAATGAATATGAATATGCAACAACGCATTACAACCATCATCACTTCATCTCAATTTGTACATACATACTAAAGGGACTTATTTGCCCAATAGTTATGACTTGCAGAGGACCAGCTTCGTCTATGTACTGTACCGGCGTGGTACCCAACCCTCCAAATATAAGTCACATGTATCGGCATTGTACCCGACCCTCCAAAGAGCATAATGCATGAATGTCAACCAAATACAAACCATGATATAATGTAGTGCACCAAATATGCAAGTACACACTTTGTCTATGTAACACCCCGTATCTACCAAACCCTACTTGACGACGTTGAACAATGGTTACTCAAGTATCGAGAGTCAAAAGTATGTATTGTGTAATGTTATTGATGAGATAATTGATATTGGGCCTAGTACATGGGCTTAGACCTTTGTAGGAAGTGAAACACATGTATGTCGTCGAACTTATACGACTACATGTACACTTATGGAATTAGTTAAACATGGGAGATTTTATGAATTATTCATTAAATTGTTGGGGCTTACATGAGTCTTGTGCCATTGGGCCAAATGAGGCCCAAAGATTATAAGAAAGACTTGGCCCAATGGGGCAAAATGATCCAATCTTCCATTTGACCAAATCAACCATGCATTTAATGTCAAGAATGGGATAAGAGAGACTTAAAGGGACCTATATATATGAGGAAAAATCAGATTTTTATTCATTTGTTCCACCCATGCCTTTTCTAGAATTTTCTCTAACTTTTCCTTATCTCACACAAACCCTAACTCTTCATCCCTTGGACCAAGATCATTTTCTTGCAAGACTTGGTAAGTGTATATTATCATGGTTTAACATATTTTATGCATGGAATATGGTTTATATCATGTTGGTTATGTTGGTGAAGTGTGAGAAGGTCACTATGTGTAAAACAATTTGTGTTTGCTAAATCGGAGGATGGTTTTGTCTTGTAAACTTGAACATGGACTTGTGATCTTGAAGGAAATGAACTTGATGGATTCAATATTGACATGTGAGATATGATTATAGTCTTGCCTTGTTTTATCCTTGTGTATAATGTTTGGAATTGTTGTCGTAAATTTGGTTATGGATTTGGTGACGGATTGAAAAGAAAGTGAGGTTTTGGTGATGCTTATGTGTGTTGTGAGAACATGGCTGCTTTTTGGCATGTAATATGATCAAAAATATGTTAAAAGAAGTTTACTTATGATCATGGACCATTCATTGCATGAACAGACCCAAAAGAGACCAATTTGGCCCAAAAGGGGCACCGGCCCTCGCAGGTGAGGCACCTGCGGATGCAGGTCAGCCACCTGCGGGTGTAGGTGGCTTCGCAGGTCCCATCCAGAACCTCGTTTTGCATGTTTTTGTTCCCCTTTGACCCCAAAAGTCCCCTATACCCTTTATAGATATAATTAGCAACTTGTGATGTCATTTTAATGACTTTAAAGGGGCGTATGGAAGCATGTTGGACTATTTTAAGTTTTTATTGTTGTTCATAAGTTGTTATGAGGCAAGTTGATAGGAGTAATTGTGACGGAATGCTAATGAGAAAGCATAAGGGTAAGTGTGATGTGAAATACTATTGATGTGTGATATTTTGGTCAATGTGTGGAATGTTATGGTGTTGTTGGTATGATAATGCAATGGATTGTACTGTGAAGGACGAAATGATGCTATATAGCAGTCACGTAACTCATTGTGACACTTATACGTTTGTAAGAGATTTGGTTGTTAACATGAACTTTGTTATGTACTTGTGTTGTAGAGTAAAACATAAGGAAGGAGCTGGACTAGTGTAACCCCATATAGTCTTGTGTATTCGTAGTGAGGCGACAAGGTATGTAAGGTTACTCTTTTCGTATTTTTCTGCAGCATAGAGTATTCACCTTTTTATGGTACTTACTCATGTCCGAAGTGTTCTAAAGTATCCCAGTTCAGGTTGAGATATAATGTTCTTCATATGTGTCCTATTCTTAGATGAATGATGATTCACTTATCTCTTATTCATTGACTGAAGTTCCAAAGATGTCATGACGTTGAACTTTCTAAAAGAACTATCTCAAAGAGAGTAAGTTATAAAGAGAATCTAGTTATTCTTGAAAAGCATTCTCCAATCATGTCATGTTCCAAAGTCTTATAATATTGTAATTATGTTTGTACCAATCTCTCACAAATAGGGGTATCAATCTCATGAGGTAAAGGAGTGAAGTAATATATATAGGTGTGTGCCTCAATTAGTGTCATGATCTTTAATGTGTCCCTCTCATAACTATGTAAAGGGTATAAGTTCAAGATGGAATAATCCCAAGATTATGCTATGTTATTCATTATAGCCCACCAAAGGTGGAGGCCCGGTATCATATACTTACTTATATAAGATATCATAAGAATAATGAAGGGGTAATGTGCGAGTGAACATATCCTTCCCTCGCTATTAAAGGTGTCAATCTCTTGAAAGTAAGAAATGAGGTAAAGCATATGTGTGTGTTTCCGATAGTGTCACAATCCTTAATGTATTATAAAAGTATCAATCTCTCCCAAGTAAGAAATGAAGAAAAGTGTGTATATATTCTTAACCCACCATGAGAGTGGATGTATGTTAACCCACCAATAGAGTGGATGTATGTTAACCCACCTTGAGAGTGGATGCATGTTAACCCACCATGAGAGTGGATGTATGTTAACCCACCTTGAGAATGGATGTATGTTACCCCACCATGAGAGTGGATGTTTGTTACCCCACCATGAGAGTCGATGTATGTTAACCCACCAATAGAGTGGATGTATGAACACATACCAATAGAGTGGATGTACGTTATATTGTTAACCTACCAATAGAGTAGATGTATGTTATATTATTACCCCACCACTAGAGTGGACGTATGTGGATGAATGTTATTCTTTTGCAACCTACTAACCAAGTAGATGATTATTAAGGGTAATGAGCATAGAAGTAAGAAAGAATCTCTTGCATATAGAAGAATTTAGTAGAGGCAAAAGAATCTCTTGCATATAGAAGAATTTAGTGGAGGCAACTCTCTTGAGTGAAGGTGATGTCCCTTAAAGGAAAATTAATTATAAAAGATATTATATAAAATGATTGTTTATCCACATTGACTATTTGCTCATATTTTATTCTATTGACATTCTTATGTATGATGCCATTTCTTATGAGCCTTACATACTCAGTACATTCTTCGTACTAACCCCCTCGGGGGACTTACCTTACATGTTGCAGGTGCAGGCATTAGAAGACCTCCTCTGTAGACTGGGGATCATTTGCAGAGTTTTGGTGAGCTCCACTCGGTTCGGAGCTTTCTGGGTCATAGTTGTATATTGTTTTGATATTGTAAATATTGTATAAAGCGGGGACTTGTCCCTACTTTAAGTTGATCTTGTTGATACATTTGGTAGAGGCTTTTATAGACATAGGTGGGTATATGGATGTAAGATATGTACGTGCAGTTTGACATGATGGCCCCAACGAACAAGTTTTATATATATATGGCATATGTTTACATATCTATGACTTCCGCATAGTTGGATGAGGTGTGCTAAGATATATACGAGGTTATACATACGAATGATCATGAGCATAGATTGGTTCTCTCGGGCCATATCGGCTTCGGGTGTCAATCACCTCTCGACGGGATTCGGGGCGTGACAGTTTAGACACTTAGTCAAATTCAAGTTCATCAATATAAGTATACAACTCATATCCACCAACTCACAAAATTAAATATAGGAACTCAGTTTTAAACACTTCCCAATGACCATTATAGCAACCCATTGCCTCCTCCATCAGTCCCGCTATAGTGGCCTAGTGGCCCGATATAGTGATCCCTCGCCTTACATCACTGACCGTTAAGGCTGTCCTGCTGTAGTGAAACTGGGACGCTATGGCAGAGCTTAACTATAAGCTCAAGGGAAATTCCAAATTTTCTCCCTCTTATAAAAGAGCCTTTGGTTTTTAACAACACAGATTTATCTTATCGCAACAAATGCCATAACCAGAGTTTTATACACCCACATTCTATTCCAAAAGTGTCTATACATCACTAAACTTCTTATCTATAACGTCAAACCTATAAAACCAATACACCAACCACTATAAGACACAAAGGGTCTGTACACCACTTGACACTCAAATTTTGTCTGAACTCACCCTAGCCTGATATTGTCACAACTCTCATCCTAGGGACAACTCTACCCAAACTCTTACACCGTAAGCAATGCTTAAATAGTAGAATGGGTTATTATACAAGGGCATGTGGATGACTAACATTCTATATTTAGTGGCTCTAACTGTAACCCCAATAATTTTCAGCATCATGCAAGCATTTTGGAAATTGACCCACCACCTTAGTCCATTCCCAAATATGGCTCACATGATGCAACTTCCATTTTTCACCCTATAGATAGTAATAAACCAAAAACCCTCTTCTTTCCTTGGCAACATATGCCACTGATCCCAAAACAACCCATAATAATCTCAAATCCAATACCAATGGGCATCCTACCTCCACCTTCTTAGGATCATAATGAGGAAGAAGGGGGTCCCCAAATAAGAGCCTCATTCACCAAAATCTCAAGCCTCCAAAACTCAACCCTTATGATCTTTCTCGAGGAAGAAAAAAGAAAATATATTCACAATTACACTCTAGCATTGATAAAATGCTCTTTCGACCTCAGTCCATCCCTGTACACAGTACTAGCAACATATTCAGTAGTAATGACTCTGACTAGAAGGCTGAGACAGTTTCCAACCATGGAGAATCAGGGATCTATGGCATCACCAGCGAACAATCTATCTATAAATCAGCCAACTAGTTTTATGGTGTGGAACACTAGGGCAATGAACAATGACAATTTTAGGGAAAATTTTAGGAAACTGATTAGGGAACACAGTCCATGCATGGTAGCTATACAAGAAACCAAAATGGATAACCATATCTCTTTAAAAAAGGTCTTTGGCTGTAATGACTACTATGTGGTGCCTCAGGGTAGATCAGGTGGCATAGTTTTAATGTGTATTTTGAGTATAGTCACTCTTACTCGTATTAAGTAGAGTGCTTAGGATCTCTATGCCATGATTCAGGTATTTAACAATTAGTTTAATTAGTGGTTTATTATAAAGACACATCTCGTCGTTATACCATTGGTTAGGGCGTAAGTGTCGGGTAGAGTTTTTCCTAGGATGAGAGTTGTTAAAATCTTAGGCTAGGGTGATTTCAAGAAGAGATTGAGTATTGCATGGTTTAGAAATTGTCTGTGTTTCGGGGTGTAGCATTTGATGATTTTGAGGTGATTTCATGATAGATAAGAGATATAGTGATCATAAAAGCTTTTGGAATGAGAAACGAATTAGTAAAACTTTGGTTATGGCATTTTTTGCGAGGGGTTATATATGTTTTGTCGAACAAACAAGCAAGTATTGCGAAAGGGGCAATTTCTGGAAAATTCCATAAGTCACTATTTAAGGACCGATATATCGGTCCCAAAAAATTTATAGCCAGACTGCCGTAGCAGTCGGCGAGCTTAAGGGAAAGACCATCATAACGGGCCTCGGGCTGCTACTACGGGACCGCTATAGAGGATAGAGAACTGCTACAGTGGTCATCAGGAAGTTAATATGCCTGGTTTTTGAGTTTTGATGGTATTTTCTCCCAAACATCTAATTTTCAACCTTTAGCTTAAGATAGGCAATTTCCTACTAGCTTGGGTGATTTCTACTATTGAGGTAAGATTATTACACCATTCTAATGTGAATCACTAGAACCAAGAGTTATGATGGAATTCTTGGGCTTAAGCTCTAAATTGATGAACTAGTGGGAAATTACTTATAGGTAGTCCTAAAATCACTTGATAATAGTTCTAGGTTGTTATATCGTACTCTCTACCATAGAATCCCTTACCTTTAACATGGATTATGGGGAATTAAGGTAAATTAAAAGATGAAAAACCCCAAATTGATTATTTAGGCAATGAACAAGGGTAAATTAAGTAGGGCTTGGTCCCTAATGCCTAGAAGTGAATAGTAAGTTGTTGTTTTCTCTTTATTTGTTATTTTTAGATTGAGAATAATCTAAAGCAACAAGTAAAGGAAAGGCTCCTGCGAGTTAGTTGCATTCGGTCTTTGGTTTGAGGTAGCTTATGGTTTAAATTGTAGTTGTAGACTTGATTTAGACGCGATGCCTATGCGAAAATTGAATGTTTGTGAATTGGACTTTGGCATGCTTGTTATTTGTGAGTGGGTTGATATTGCTTGTAATAACATGAGATACATGACAGTAAAATTGACAAAGTCTTTTATGATGATAAATTGGGTACTTGATCTATTGTTGCACTATGTTGCATCTTAAATGATAGTGGTTGCTTTTTATGATATTGTAATATTCGGAGGTTCGGGTATCGCGCCTGTACAGATTACTTACTTAATGATATTTTAGAAGGTTGGGTACCATGCCGGTACGGTACATGGATGAAGTTGGTCCCATGCAAGTCATGACTATCGAGCAAACATAAGTCCTCTTAGCGTGTGTGTACATATTTGATTTGATATTTATGATACGTTATTTACACACGTGAGATTATTGATTCATCCATATAGCATACATAATGTGTTGGGTGATCGAGGTAGAATTAGACTACTCTTGTGAGATTTGTAACGGCATTGACGATTAGTTGTTGATTTTTACACTTACGTATTTACAGTGGCCATAGAAACCCCCCCCCCTCCCTCCCCTCCTCTCCCCCCATGATTGATAAAATTATCACGACCCAATCCATGGATCACTCAGGCACCAACCTAACACCCACCCCAGATAGAAGAACCCTTACTGACCAACCATTCATTTAATGCAAAAGTTTAAATAATTCATTTAATCGGTAGTTTCTATCATTTAATTAATCATTCATTCAGCTTACTAATCCAGTTAACATCATAAGTATAAATCTAGTTTAATACAATTGATACGTGAAAGTAATGCGGAAGATAATCAATAATGAATCCCTAGAAACTAGCTTAAACTAGTACAGGAGCACAAGAAAAAGAACTAGAAAGTCCATGACACAGCATACATACAGAATAGAGATTGCAGGAGCTGCTGCAGAGTGATCGTCGTCGCTGCTATAGAAACCCCAACTAACATGCACTATGGCTATATCCCTAGTGGGAGATATAGTAAGTGTAGCATCAATACAACCATACGTACTGATAGGCATCATCAACCGACCGACGTTAGAAACAAAAAACATCAATAGCAAATAGAAATAAATCATAACATCAAATAAGGTTCCAGTTTCTAATCCCCAACTTATGAAATTATTAGTACCACACTTTAAGCATCTCTGTGACCTACCTGCTATTTAATATTTTTGTTTATCTTTATGATTTGACCACCCACTCTAACTCACACCCTCTTTACCCTTAACTAAGTTATTAACCTGATTTCTGCAACTCCCAACTTACACTAGACTGGATCTTTTCAGTAATTCACTACTACAATGTACTATGGTTTTTCCATTACCAAGACTTAGAGTTATAGAGACTATACGAAGAGGAACAATACCTTACAACGCATCCCCATAACCATACACTTGAATAATTAACATTAAGGCTGAATTAGAACGTATCTCAGATTCACAGTGTACATCTATACTCCATCAATACTACTGATGTCGCCCAAATTAGACCTCCTAAAAAGTATAAAGCAATCACTGAATCAAATATAGAACCCAACAAAGTTGTGGTCGATCCCACAGGGAAAAGGTCAAAATTCTATCAAGTGTTTGTCTAAGAAACTAGCAGATAAGTAAAAGAGGGGATTTTGTGAAACAAAGAACAATAGTAACGGTTTTTGGCTAGTGGACATGTAATCAATATGAGAAAAGCACTAGGATTGTGATCCCCATTATTTCATAACTACACAGGTTGTTCGTGCTAGCAAACTATCCCAATACATTATATGCAAAATCTAACAAGATAGGTTCATCTAGACGTCTCTCGACCTTGGCTAGATGAATTTCACTATTCTCCTCTCGGTCTCCGAGTATCGCACTACTGACCCTTGTTTTTGATCTCAGATTAACTATCTCTGTTACAGCTCAAGTTATTAGACGAAGGTTGATAGCTTCAAATCTCTGTTGTTATTTCCTTTTCCTAATCTCTACTTCTCTCTTGAGCAAGTTTAGAATACAAGCGAGTTCCTAATGTTTGCAACCGTTAGAAAAGCAATCATCACAAAGGAAATACCAATACATACAAGAACATCGGTCTAGAATTACTTCCCACTTAACCCGATTCATTAATTCCTCATGGTTTCCACAACTCTAATTGAGATGTTTAACTACTTATAATTGCAAGAACACAAAAAGAATTCATAGATTAAAACATGATTATGAACTTACAATAAGAATTACACTCCAAAATCTCAACTTGAATTAAAACCCTAGAAATAATTTTCGTAAAATTCCAAGAATATGCATTATAATCTCACACTATTATGTTATAAAATATGAAAGAGTGTAAACTCATACAAAAATCCCAATAATAGTATTTATAGACAAAATAAAACCTATCCAAGTAAAAACAGGAAATTTGGGTGGGTTAGCTCGGACAACTGAAAGGTAAGACTGTGGTTAGAACCCACGATTGTCCTTGGGTGCTCGTGGTTTGGCTCATGGACTCTTCATTTTCAGGTCTTGGATGGTACAACCCTCAGTATGGTCTCGTGGTTCCTAGGGAGGATCATGCCTAGTGCTAGTCTGATGATCTTTTCTTAAATAATCTGCAGCCTTCATATTTAGGCCTTCATCCTACGACCTCAAGGTACGGTTGTCTTATCATAGTATGGTCATGGATGGCTCTCGTCTGATGATCCCACACTTAGCTTTGGCAGCATTGTTTTCAAGTCTTCCACCCACGATAGCATGGTACAATCGTGACTTTAAACCACGGTCTTAGCAGGCCTTCATCTAGTCAACTCCTAAGGACTCTTTATCTAGTGAAGGCATGACAGCCTTGGTACGATCGTGGTCAGATCCCACGGTCGTGCCTTCACTCGTATGATCCTCTGTAAGTCATATTTTTAGCACAGTCCTTCTCCGAGCCTATTTATCATGCAAACACCAGAAAACCCATCATATCCATAGAAAAATACCCTTGTACATGCAGATATTCACTATTTTAAGAGTCTCAAGTGCCGTAAATTAATGGTACATCAACTCCCTCAACTTAGAACTATTGCATGTCCTCAGGGAAACAAAACAAAATAAACAAACCAAAGACACTTAACCTAGAGAAAACTAATAATATTACGGCAGTCCAATTTTCCCAAAAACCATATTTTTAGAAAACATAAACCAACACATAGCTCAACACCCTCCAATAACATTCAAAATACACTGTGTGTATACATGTAGCACTGTACCATGACATAAAAGGGATCAAGCGATGGCATCAGATTATGAACAAATAACTAAGCACATATGAAAATGATATTACCTGAACAAATAGCAGCTAACAATACAACCCATGTACTCTGATAGCAAAGAAGTTCCATTCACTCACAATATAACAATTAATATCAACATAGGGACTGGATCAAAGCACTCACTCTCACAAAGAAGTTCAAACAGCGTGCGTGAAATACCATAGGCTTGCCTTTATTTTCTATGCCTCAGTTTTTCGTACAGTTGGACTAGGATGACTATAGGACTTTCATCGTCTTGTAATGTAGGCTTTGGGATGGTTATGGTAAATATGGATAAGGTGACTCAACCCTTCTTGACACTACACTATTTTCTTGGCTCCACTTTCCAACCTTACTCATTTTATTCTCCCTTATTGTCCCTCGTTTATCTTCAGATTTCGGGTGTGGCTTTCTTTTTACACTTTCTATATTTTTTTATTTTTTTTTTGCAACTTTATTCATCACTTTTTTCCGTTTTTTCTTTCTTTTTTCATACCACACCCGAATCTATTTTCTTTTATTTTAGTAACTTCTTCTTCATACTCATATCAACCTACGCACTCCTATGATAGCCACCCTCAACTTAGTCGATTTGCCTGAGTTAAGGTACACAATGTCCAAGGAGGGACCAGAGCCAAGACAGGTTCATTGTAAATAGAAACAGGAAGGTGAATAGGCTAATGAAAGAAAATGATCAAGTAAGGCTCAAATTTAGGATCAAGAGATACTCATTTCATTTGGTCGGACATTTAGGCCAAAAGTGGACTTATTCAAGAAAAGCCTATGATCCTTTCCTAACCAATTATCCTACAACCTAGGCAAGACTAATCGGGCAAGTTCTGGATCGCACACACAAAGTGAACTCGGTAAACAATCTCAAATGCACAAAGCATAGGGTTACAACATCAACTATTACCTATCCAGTTCATGCATTGCTAAGCTACAATTATTCTGCCTATAATACAATTGTCATACCAAGATCCAACAATTGTCACAATTTTAACACAACTACAACACACAGTTTAAAACAAAATTTTAGGAGGGGTATCCTTTAAAATAAAATTTGCATTCTTTTTTTATTTCGACTGCACCAAGTTTTCTTATTCTACTCTAAGTTACACACAAAGCAACACAAAAACATAAATAAACACCTAAACACGTTGGTTCTAACAATGATAGAGCAGCCAAATGAAAAGAAACACGGCCGAAATCAAGCAATGTCCCCACTGTCGAAATCATAAAAATTTAAAAACTAGGGTAAGGGTGTACCTGCGGCGCTCTAAGCACCTATCAAACTCTGATCGCTTGGGGACCCAGGAGGGTCTCCAATAGGCTGCTCCACTCCAATGGTCTCGGCTGTGGCTGTGGCACTCACAGATAAGTTGGCACCAGTGGCGGCCGGTGCACTCAAGGTACTCAATTCGGGGGCACTCTGCATTCCCCCACCAGTCTGTACAACCACCTCTATAGTAGGTGGCATCCCTTCCCCCTCTGGAATCACTCCCTCGGAGGTCTGCTCAAGCACCTTCTTATTTCTGCTCTTCTTCCATGTCAGTTTTATTACCGATCCACAACTAACTGCTCCAATGATGGCATCACAGGTGGAGGAGAAGGTGGAACTGAACGGTCCATGTTGTAAGAATGTAGACTGCTTCTTTCAAGGCAGCCATATCATTTGTAATGGCTCTCATGTCCGGAGCCTACATCAAGTCCATCTTAGCCAAAATCCGGCTCTCAAATCTATCAAAGTGGGTCTGCACCTCCCGCACTGTGGTCTTAATTTCATCCGCTACGTAGGGCAACATCTTAAATCGGGCATCATGTAGTAACTACATCCTCAAAATTTGCTCCAGCTGAGCAGTCGATATCAATATGTAGCCGGCAGGAGCATGTGTGTATGCACCCAATGGTGCTGTAGCCGACTGGGAGGAGAATGAAGTAGCATCGACTTTAGACACCGGGAACTCACTAGCTGGGGCACCCCCAACTACGCCTGGAATCTCTGTACCCCGGGCTGGAGTAGCCGAGTTCCTCAAGTCCTTTATCAATGTTAGATCAGCACTCTTTGTAGGCTGAACAAACTTGTCCACCAGTGCAACTGAAGGCACCTCTGCATCCCGTATCAACTAGGTAACCAAGCACGAGAACAGGAGCGTGGTTCTGAATTGAAGTACTCTATCTCGGATCTTCTCTATGATGATACACAGGATATTCATCTCCAGCTCTGAAACAAGAGCAGCAACCAAGCAGGCATTGGTCGCACCCAATGTGTTATCATTAGTTGTGGGTGCAATCTGATGCCTGATAATAGACTACCATGCCTTCGTTGTAAACTTCAACATATTCTTGTATATGGTGGACCCATTTACCCATGGTGCCTCTGTACCAGTCTCAGTAATGTGGCTCGCTGCTACCTAAAATGCATCAATTTATCCTCCACGAATAACTTTTTTACCTTCTTTAATTCTGTCTTTTGGAAATCATATTTTGGACTCCCTTCCACAGGCTCAAAAGAGTCTCCAAACAAGGCTTTAGAGATAGCCTTGATGGAGAAATCAATCTCTTTCCCCCACACCACTATCATGTCGAGGCGGGGATGTTATTCATTTCTTTCTCTTTTTCGAAGGGAGTCATATTCTTCAATGTCACTACATAGTTTGTGTTAAACTCCCTCACAAGCTCAGGGCCATAGATTCTGAGTAGCCTAGTCATCCAGCCCATGTTATACCTCTTGAACACCTGGGCCACTTTCGAAACTTTCTACAGAGTGTCTATCAGAATTCTTGGCTCTTCCAGGATGCTCCTTTTCTAGTTCCTATTTTCTTTCAGAGACACACTATAAAGACAATAATCTCTAGAGTTTGGGACACTCTAACACCTTGGATCTGGGCCCCATTGCATTAGGGCAGCAGCAGCACCCTCGGAGGATTCAGGGTTGGATTCCTCCTCCCAAGCCGAGGAGCTTATCCCCTTATCAGCAGCCTCTGGATCAACCCCATAGTCCCTTTCCTCTAAAGACTAGGGAAGATTAATAGGAATGGCAGCTCAACCAAGGCTGTAGATATGGTGGCCTTGGCCTTCTACTTTTCGATTCCCTTGGCCTTGCCTCTGGTGGTCCGAGGCGAGTGTTGTTCATCAGATTAACTCATAGAGAAGCTCACCTCGATCCCACTAGAGTTGTCGGACTTACTCTTCGAAGCCAGAGGTGTCCTTAGATGCCCGCTTCTTTGAAATATCCTTCTTCAGCTTGGTTTGAGTTTTTGGTGTCATTGTACCTATATTTGGAAATGTTAGGATCAATTTGAAAAAATTTGAACAAGTACAGGAATTTCATCAGACGACCCTTCCCACAATCATGCAATGAAGGCACGATCTTGCCATCCTGTCGTATGAAGGGTTCCCCAAAAAGTACTGGGGGAAATTTCATCAAACGACTTTGTTCCTACGAACGCGTAATGAAAGTACGATAGTACCTTCTGATCATAGGAACACACCCAAAGTACTGAGAGTTTGTCACATCAGACGAGTGCATACCACAATCGTACCTAGATAGGACGATCGTGGGATGTGCTCATTTGATTAGCGCATACAAACATACAACTGGACTCCATAATGATCTAATATTCGATAATTGGTCGAGACCACGATGGTAGGTTGTGTCGTGGAATACTCTGACACTTGAACAGATTTCAAACTTAAAATTTGACCCTAATTTGACCCTCATTGACCAAGATTTTAACAACATTAGGTACTCAAGAATTCCCCGTTGTTTGTAATCGTTCAAACCCAAATGTTCATACTCATTCACAATTTAGACAGCAAAAGGTTACACCCATTAATGGATAATAATAAAAGAAGGATGATAGTTTTTATTGAACTTATGAAGTTTTGATTCTTTCTCTTAATTTCAATTCAAAAGCACTAATTTTGCTTGAAACAAGGATCAAAGATGTATTTTTTGCTCTGAATGTGATAAGATTTGTGACAAACTTGAGTAAAATGATCTTAGAATAGGTATCGGGTCTAAGTATAGGGCTTAGGGTTTAGAATCGAGTTGGGTCTGGTCGGGTCGGGTCACGAGTTCATTATATTGAAGGGCCCAGCAGACGACTCAATTGTATGATCGTGGTAAGGAACCACGATCATGGTTTACTCTCATACTATGGTTGTTTAAGAAAACTTACCTTAGAACTTACGAAGTTTAACGACGATCGTGATATGTAACCACGATCGTTCCTAAAACTCGTAGGTTTGATGCCCATATTGATGCTTTGCAGGAGTGTGATCAGACTATGGACACCGCGATCATGACATATTGGTACGATGGTGGTGACCCATCGTAGGATAGCTCCCAAAATTTCATCCTACAGGACTTTGACCAAGCATGCTCAGACAACCGAACCCACGATCGTGTGTTCAATCTGGAGTCCAGTTCAACAACTTGTTTTTCCTGCGCGATCCCTATACTAATAACAAACGTTACCTTATAAAATATAAAGTACAAAACATGGGTTGCCTCCAAAGAAGCGCTTGATTTAACGTTGCGACATGATGTGGCTAGGTTGGTTACTCAGACTTCACCAAATAGCCCATGGGTTACCTCCCATGAAGCACTTGATGTAATGTCGCGGCACGACCCAGCTCCCTTGACTACTTAGACTTCATCAAGGTTCAACTTCTCACAAAACCTCATCTCCTTTGTGGTTCTTACATAGTTCTTCACACACTAACCATTCACCTTGAATGGTGCACCATCATTTCCTTTCAGCTCAATTACACCATGCGAAAATACGCGCATCACAGTGAATGGTCCAGACCATTTGGACATCAGTTTTCCAGGAAACAAGCGAAGTCGTGAATTATATAGCAAGACCAAGTCACCCAGGTGGAATTCTCTTCGTTTGACCCTCCGATCATGGTACAATTTCATCTTTTCTTTATATAGGGCGGAGCTTTCATAAAAGTGAAGATGGAATTCATCCATCTCATTCATCTACTTCAACTTCATCTTCGCCACATCGCTCCATGCTAGATTCAGCCTCTTCAGTGCCCAAAATGCCTTATGTTCAAGTTCGACAGGCAAGTGGAAAGCATTTCCGTACACAAGCTGATATGGAGAGGCACCTATAGGGGTCTTCAAAGATGTCCGATAGGCTTATAATGCATCATCCAATCTTCTAGCCCAGTCTGTCCTATTGGCATTCACAGTTTTCGCCAAGATAGACTTAATCTCTTGATTTGAGACATCAACCTACCCACTCGTCTGAGGATGGTAAGGTGTTGCCACCTTGTGTTTAACACCATATTTGTCAAGCAAGGTTTTGAAGAGACTATTGCATAAGTGCGAACCGCCGTCACTAATGATAGCTTGAGGGGTACCAAATCTAGAGAAGATGTTTTTTTTTCAAAAAAGTGATGACGTTCTTACCTTTATTGTTCAGAAAAGAAATTGTCTCCACCCATTTAGAGACATAGTCAACAACCACCAAGATGTACTTCACTCCATGTGAGCTTACAAAAGAGCCCATGAAGTTAATACCCCAAACATCAAACAACTCAAGCTCAAAGATAGTCGATACTGGAAATTCATGTCTGCATGAGATGTTCCTTTGCCTTTGACATTGATTGAAGGCCCTAGCATAGTCATGGGTATCTTTATAAATGGTGGGCCAATAGTAACCATATTACAAGATCTTATGCGCAGTTCACGCACCTCTATGATGACCCCCAACGATATGTTTATCTCAACCTCAGGAATACATCTCAAAATCACACCATCAACACAAACTCGAAACAAGTATGGCTCATCCCAAAAGAACTTCCCCACCACATGCATGAACTTCTTTCACTGCTGAAATGACATATCTTTGGGAGCTAGATCACTAGCCAAATAATTATCAATATCTGATGAAGGATGTAACCCTCACCAAAATATCACATAAAATACCCACCAACTTCTTTACAGTGCAATCCACTATGAGTAGTCAGATTGAAGTCGATTTGGGCAACCCTAACCCCAATTATTTGTAAACTGCTAGTTGCATCAAGTTAATGCCAGCACTCAGATAACATAATGCCTTCAAGAAATTGAAACACCCTATAGTGCATGGAACCGTGAACACGCCTGGGTCTTTTTTTTTTCTCAACCAATGATTTAGAAGCTATGGCAATACAATGGTGCACATTATCCACGGGCTCAAAGCTCACAGTCTCTATACCCAGACCTATTGTAGTTGTCACCATAGTAGTTTCGACCTTGGTTCCCTTGCTTAGAGTTCTAATTGTCTTGGTTAGACCCTTGACCCTTGGCTCGAAAACCCGTCATTTCTCTATCAAGATATTTAGGCTTTTCCTCAAAATCTGAATCTTCATATCTAGGTGCCTTACCTTGTGCACCTATTGTATTCACTTTTTCTGCCCCAGCAGCCGCAAATTGCTTAGCAAGCAAGCCAATCTCAGTCCTTATTTGGGCTACCTCTTGAGACACTGTCTCATCTAGTGCTCTTTGTTCTGCTGAAGCTCCAATTGCATAAGTTCCTGCGGGTCTGTCTGCCTCCTGAGTATGCCAACCTCGATTCGTTTTAATGATCTAATCAAAAATCTCTGAAGCCTGCTCCCAACGTAGACTCATGAATGTCCCACCTGTGATAATGTATGCTACAGCCTTAGTGTTCGCATTCAAGGCTCTGTAAAATATTTCAAACAAGTTTCTACCAGTCATCCAATAGTTTGGAATGCTCTTCAACTTCTTCATGAACTTTAACCAAGTCTCGTATAGTGCCTCCGAGTGCAATTGTCTGAAGTTGTATATCTCATCTTTCAATAGCAGCATTCTAGAGGGTGGGAAAAATTGGTCCAAAAACTGGGTCCTCAACTCGTTCCAGTTAGCAATTGATCCATGTGGTAATTTAGCCAACCACAAAGTAGTTTCTCCCATTAGAGAGAATGGAAATAACCTCAGTCTAATTACCTCTTAACTCACACCGGCCAGATTATACAGTGTGCAGTTTCCCACTAAATTCATCACATGTATTTTCGCATTGTCAGTAAGAAGTCTAGCAAAAACCCTCTTTAGGTTCAGCAAGTGAGTTATACCACTCGTAATATCAAATTTAGTCCCTTGAGGGAATTCTGGTGGAATGATAGCACATGTCTCAATTAGCTCTAAATAATCCAAATCCTCCTCTAGATCTTCACACATAGGAAGATATTGTTGTAGTGGCTGTTACACCCTTGGCCTTCTCTGTCTTTCACGATCGTCAAGTACAGCATACCGATTAGCCTCATTTTGCCTTGCTCTCTCGTCCCTAGCTGCCTGCCTGGCAGCCTCTTGTTTGGTGTTTTCTTATGCGATTAACCATGCAGTGGTTTAGTCTGCAGTATCATGGCCAACTGGATGAAATGTTGGTTGGCCATGAAGTTCACCACCACCATGAGCACCTTCGAGCAAGGCTGCTGGATCATGAACTCCGTTGTTAACCATTCTTCAATTATTTCTCAGAGTTCTTTTGATTTCTGTATCAAGTATATCACGGGATTGCCTTGACTCCGAGTACTGGGCATACACTAGTGTATGCCCTAGAAACTATAAAAAAGAAAAATCAGCAAACAAAACCAACAACCCGACAAACACAACCAATCAACTCTATAATCGTATTCCCCGGCAACAGTGCCAAAATTTAATGTCGCCCAAATTACACCTCTCAAAAAGTATAAAGCGGTCGCTGAATCAAATATAGAACTCAACGAGGTTGGGGTCGATCCCACAGAGAATAGGTAAAAATTCTATCAAGTGTTTGTCTAAGTAACTGGCAAATAAGTAAAAGAAGGAGTTTTGTGAAACAAAAGAACAATAGTAACGGTTGTTGGTTATTGGACTTGTAATCAATTTGAGAAAAGTACTAGGATTATAATCCCCATGATTTCATAACTATATAGGTTGATCGTGCTAGCAAACTATCCTGATGTGTTGTATACAAAATCTAACAAGATAAGTTCATCTAGACATTCGACCTTGGATAGATGAATTTCACTCTTCTCCTCTCGATCTCCGAGTGTCGCACTACTGACCCTTGTTCTTGATCGCAGATTAACTATCCCTATTACGGCTCAAGTTATTAGATAAAGGTTGCTAGCTTCAAATCTCTGTTGTTATTTCCTTTTTGTGATATCTACCTTTCTCTCAAGCAAGTTTAGAATATAGGCGAGTTCCTAACGTTTGAAAACGCTAGAAAAGAAATCATTGCGAAGGAAATACCAATACATACAAGCACACCGGTCTAGAATTGTTTTCACACTTAACCCGTTTCGTTAATTTATCATGGTTTCCATAACCCTAGTTGAGGTGTTAAGCTATTCATAATTGCAAGAACACAAAAAGAATTCATATATGAAAACATGATTACGAACTTATAATAAGAATTAAGCTCCAAAATCTCAACTTGAATTAAAACCTTAGAAATGATGTTCGTAAAATTTCAAGAATATTCCTTAGAATCTCATAATATAATGCTGCAAAATATGAAAGAGTGTGAACACGTACAAAAATCCCTATAAGAGTATTTATAGACAAAATAAAACCTATCCTAGTACAAACAAAAAATTTGGGTCGGTTGGCTCGGACTACAAGAAGGTAAGATTGTGGTTAGAACCCACGATCGTCCTTGGGTGCTCGTGGTTTGGCTCATGAACTCTTCATCTTCAAGTGTTGGCTAGTACGGTCTAGTGGTTCCTAGGTACGATCGTGCCTAGTGCTCGTCTAATCATCTTTTCTTTCTTGAGATACCTCAAGATAGGACAAAAAGCCTCCCAGTGATCTTGTCTTGGATTCTGCATGAATTGACTAACCTTCGACTTTTGAGCCTTTCAACAATTAACTAATTTTACCTTTTGAATATGTATTACGTATTCAAATTCATTTGAACGAGAGGAGAAAAAAAAGAGGAGATAGAATCCAATTCTTTTAGATACTTTATCTAAGAAACTCTACCCATCTAGAACATAGATGGGGTATATCTCGCCAAACTGGATAAAGCTATTATTCTAATCTGAACTCCAACTAACAAGGGAACTCAAGTGAAAGACCACTTCTACTGCCTAAAAGCCTTATCATTGGAAGGAAACCGCACGATTAGCAGTGAATAGGATCAGTATTTCTTTATAGTATTTACATTAAATAGTAATAGTACAAGTACATTGTATTCCTCAGCCTTGACTGCAACATATGTATCCACTATATCTCTGACCGGTTTATATTGACCTCCCTCTCTAAACGTGATAGTAAAAAAAGCTTTTTATTTTGTGGAATGAACCATTTCCCTCCCTCCCCCTTCGTGGGGGTCCCAACCCCTACGAGAATCATCTACAGCCTTCATATCTGGGCCTTCATCCTACGACCTCACGGTACGGTTGTCTTATCATAGTACGGTCGTGGCTGGCTCTAGTCTGATGATCCCACACTTAGCTTCTACAGCCTTATTTTTAAGTCTTTCTCCTACAATAACATAGTAAAATCATGACTTTAAACCACGGTCGTAAGAGGTCTTCGTCTGGTCAACTCCTGAGGACCCTTTCTCTAGTTCAAGGCACGACAGCCTTGGTACGACCATGGTAAGATCCCATGGCCGTGCCTTCACTCGTATGATCCTCTGTAAGTCCAATTTTCATCATATTCCTTCTCCGAGCCTATTTATCCTGCAGACACCAGAAAACTCATCATATCCACAGAAAAATACCCTTGTACTTGCAGTTATTCACTATTTTAAGCATCTCAAGTGCCATAAATTCACGGCACATCATATGTAGAGACTTATGAATGAATGCATGTATACAAGATGTGTGAGTCATCTCTTCCCCTTCTCAACCTCATTAACATCATAATCATGTCCAACCTCATGAAGATCATGGGTTGCATATCAACATCACCAGTATCACCATCAATTCAACATAAGCATCATCATGAACATCATGATTGCAAAATAATATCAACATCCTCATCATCTCACCTCCACGTCATCAAGTGTATAAATATGCAATGCAAACAATAATCACAAACATTGCCCGAAAGTAATCACATTCACCATCCCACAGACGAACATAAAGACATAAATCTTAATTTCATACATATCCTTAGGTGCATACATTATTAAAGTTCATTTACTCTACACCTTCTACCAAAACGCAATGTTTCCCACCTAGATGTCATTACTAACCATGTCTATTCCCAACTCTCATTCTTGTTACTGACGTAGTACTCAAACTCCTCCCTAAATACCTTGTTGGAATTCTCATACTTGACCCCCACAGCCTTACCCCAATTATTCGATGGCTCTCACCCACTTACCTATTCTACCACGCACCCTACCATTAGTTTGCATCTCAACTGTCCTTCCCGTTAAAGTTCGCGCATAAGTCGCCTAAAACTCACTTAGGTTACTTTTAACCCCTACTCCCCATTTATATTTCATTAACCTTCCTCATGCAAGACGTAACTATACGTTTCACCAAGAGCACCCTCAATCACACCCTAGGTTAATACTACTTCCCCTTTTGACCGTACTTAACTTACTCCATACTTACGAACCACAGTACTCGCTCAGCTAGTCAAGATTCAACCCATTCCACGCCATGAATGTCACATCAATAGGGTTCAATAACAATTAAGCATATTATTAAGGCCTAATCGAATTTTATCATTTCTGTCCTTCCAAACACCGTACCCGAAGGCCTAATGTATGAGAACTCCCAACATTACTATCAATATTATATGAATCTAGCCAAAGTATAAATGCTACAATACATAAATCATAACTTACCTCGTAGACGAACCATGATGCTATTGAGAGGAGAGAGTTGTCCCATGAGTTCTAAGCATCTTCCCATGTCGGGTTCTCGTCGGGTGTACCTCGAGACCTCTCTCATGAATCCTAGTCTCTTAAATCTCATGGTTGGGGAGGTGGAATTTTTCAGAGTGTTTTTGAGGGAAGAGGGCGACCTAGGAAATAAATAAAAGATAGGGTTTTAAAAAATTCTTTGGGTTGGCTACTGCCGGGTACTGCTGCAGCGGTTATTTTACCACTGCAGCGGTTAACCTATTACTGCAGTGGTTTGTCACAGACCAACCCAATTTCTTTTGGGCGTCATTTTATCTTCTCGATTTAATTTTTCTTGGGTTTAATTTGAGCATATTATTTATCGTAAATTATTTTTCGGGCGTTTTCACACATAAAGGCATTTTGGGTCGTAACAAAATTATACTTGTAATTATGGTTGTGATACCATTGATAGGGTGACTGTTGATTTAGTTGAGGATATTGGTTGGTTTTACGTGGTCTATCTGTGGATGGTATTGGTCGTTGGGATTACTTGCTACTTGATGATTGCTAGTTTACTTACATTTGATTTATGTTTATGTGTGGGTCTGAGTTAAGTCGGTCGATGATACCTACCAGTACATAGTGTTTATACTGATTCTACTCTGTGCTCTTCTTTTATTGAGTGCAGGCAGTATTTCAGAAACTTCTTTGAGACCTCACCTCTAGCGTGTGACCTGCTATTTCCAATCCAAGGGTGAACACTTATCTTCAGGCTGCCACGGATCTTCAGATCGATTCTTGTCCATCTTCTGGAAAATGGCACTCTCATTATTTTATTAGTTTTAGACTATTGTTTTAGACTAAGTTTTTTTAGATGTTCTTGTACGATGACTTTCAGGTCCTTGCGGATTGTAATATGTAGTTTGTTTGATATCAGCATTATTAACGATTATTTTAAATTTATTATTAGTAAGTTGGATTTAATGATAACCTTGTCTTAATATTGGCTAAATGATTGGGTAATGATTCTGGTTAAATGATTCTCTCATCGGAGGATTAGTGTGGGTGCCACTCACTGCCATTTGGATCGTGATATTTACTGCAATTCATGTTAGTACTAATCTAGAATATCGTAATGCTCTTTGGGAAAATTTATAGGATATTGCTACAAATTTTTATGGCCCTTGGATTGTTACGGTGATTTTAATGATGTTCTTAGCCAAGAGGATAAATGGGGTGGCCATCATATTAATAGACCTAGAAGTAAACGATTCTGGTCATGCATAAATCATTGTAATTTAATGGATCTCGGGTTTAAAGGATCTAAGTACACTTGGTCTAACCATATAAAGAGTAAAAGGGTAAAAAAAAATGGTCTGATTTTAGAAAAGTTAGATCGCTATTTTGCCAACGAGTGCTAGGTTGAACTGTTTCCCAATGTATCTGTTACACATCTGCCCAAAATACACTTGGATCACAACCCCCTCCTTATTAAACTTACAAATACCTTTACTGTCCCTTCTAACAAACCCTTTAATTGGAGAAATTTTGAATTTCTCAATCGGGGTTTAAAAATATTGTCCATCAATGCTGGCATAATAGAAATTTGGAAGATATTGTGCCCATCTTCCAACAAGAAGCTATAAAATGGAATAGATCGACTTTTGGTAATATCTTCTAGAACAAGAGGAAAATCCTAGCCAGACTAAAGGATATCCAAAGTTTCCCTGCGTACCCCCATAATTCGTTCCTTTAAAATTTGGAAATGCGAGTTTCTTTTGGATATGTGCTTTTATTTATAACTAGTTTATGTCAACATGCATTGCACGTTTATCCCAAATTATTTAATACAAAACTTAAATTGCTAATGATGCATCTTAAATGATACATATGTAATACTCTAATTTAATTATAATCAATCAGAAGTCCTAAAAGTCCCAAACTAAGGATTGGATCAGTTAGTGCATGGATCAATCAGAATCTAAATCTTTTTTAACGTGTTTGATCATAGGGGGTGTTTGACTAAATTCTGCTTCTGTCTTCCTTAAATGAGTAATTAACGGATGTAAGATCACTTTTATGACGTCAAGAAAGTAGTATATGAAGGACAATGAGAAAAAAAGGATTGATCAGGTCAAAGTTCTATTAGAAAGTTGAAGAATAGATTCAAAATAGTAGAAAACTTTGGTATGCATAAGGGTGAGTGGCTAAGTCAATGTAGCAAGTGATATCTCATAAGAGAGATCAGGGATCAATTTATTCTCTGTCAATGCCTTTTCAGTCAAACTTGTTGCACTGGACTTGCCTACTGTGGCGGGTTTATTCAATGCACGCCCGGAGAGTAGTGGCTACGGAGTTCCCTAGGGGCATTGAGAGAAAGAAAAAAAAAAGAACTTTTGAGGTATGAAAATTCTATATTCCACGCAACAATGTCAAAAACTTATTGGTCACAAACGCATATACAAAGAATATAGATTGTATATTTGAGAAAAATGATTAGAACTTCAACATTAATTCAATACATATTTTGGTACTTCTGCCCTCCTAAACCAAGAGGCTAACAACATCGTAGTTTGTCACAATACGTATCACAAATACAAAAGATAAATAGTGAAACACATAAAATTAATTTCTCAAAACGATGAAACACAAACTACACATAAAACACCATAACCATAAGAGAATATCAAGAAAATAAAAACAAAACCAAAATCTGACATGTAGTATAGATCCTAGAAAGTTGTTACGTTTCTTCATTTTGCAAAAACAACTATTTTCACGGCAAATATTTAAAATTATGCAGCGGAAAGACCTTGCATTTTACAAAAGGTCCACCATGCATTCCATTTGATCTTTTCCTTCCTGTGGTCATATGTGAAGGCCTGCATGACTGTATTTGTCGGTCTTCAGAAAATTAGGCCATAAGGGGTGCAAGATATAAAGAATTAAACACATGAAGGGCATTCAACATATACTATATAAACGTAAAAATTAATTTTAAACTCAAGTATGTAGTGTACTTTTTTGTCCAATGGGGTTCTGATGAACCCTCTCGTGACCATGTAGCTCCGCCGCTCAGTGCAAAAATTTGTGTCAGCACATGACTACGCACGGATACCCCTGTTAAGACTCACCATGCAATGCATGATCCGTTCATATATCATGGCCTCCCCTAGCAATTGCATTTGTCTGATATCGTGAACCTTGATGACCACCATAAGTTGGAGCCTGACCAATCCGATGACATTATACCCTGTTCGACCACCACTGCTTCGTTGCCTGCCTTGTGAGAAGGAGAATTCCTGCCACTTACCGGCTCCAATACTTCTGTCAAGTTACTGGACAATATTGCACAACAGGTGCAATGACAAGAAAATAACAACACAATTCCACAAGTGCAGTCTAGAGAGAGTAATTTGCATCACCTAAAACATCATGAGTCCGACGTGTGTCTGAAAGGGCTTGAGCTTGGTATGTCCAATGCCAAACACATCAAGCTCCCCTAATAGTTTTTGTGTCAATGGTGTGCGAAATAAATCATATCGTTAAAAATCAAACAAATAGCATTGCTATGCAACTTCATGAAAAAAAAGTAGAGAAATTAATATATATACCTGAATTTCATCGTTTAGCAGATTCTCTCTATTTTTTGCCCTAAAACTTGTGATTAGGTTTATATATACTACTCCCTCAATCCTATTTAGGGTTTAAACATTAATTACCGTATACTTTTAGAATCTTTTCTAATTTTCCTAGTTGTTTTCTAATTGCACGTAGGAAACATTAATATAGGAGTACAATTGAGTCCTTTTTTTTTTTTTAATTCTTCTATTTTATGATTTTTTTTTCCAAATAAGTACGCATGAAACATTAATTATAGAGGTATTTTTCTAATTGAGTTCTTTTCTAGTTCTTTTATTTTTGGAGTCTTTTTCTAATAGGACAAAATTAATTGATTCTCCTTTGTAAATATTTTAGGAGTCTAGTCAATATTATAAAAATAATTAAATAATAATTGGAGGAGAAAGTGAAAAGACAATTTTGTCTAAAGCAGAGACTTTTAATGAAGGGAAAAAAGTTCAAACAACATTTCTAAGGCCCTTCACACTTTTAATATATTAGAGATAAGACATGAGCATTTAAGATTAGAAAATTGAAATATAATCATATGGAGAAGTTTTTATCCTCAAAAATTATACGGGAAAGTTATCTATTTTTTTTATGATTAATTTCTTATTGTCCATGCTATAAATCTACATCTGAAACTCCAATGATATTCTTTCTTAATTCATATAAGTGATAGTAGCATAGTGATTATGATATTTCACCTCAACTTTTATGATTTGTTTATGGGAGTACTCACTTCTTTTCGACCAGAAACGTGCCTTTTGGGAAATAGCAACAATATGACACAATAAAACTGCTTTGAATAGAAGAAAGAGACAAATTTGTTTGGGAAAACTGCTTGATTTCCCTCCTAGATGCTCTTGTCTTAGTAATAATATAACACGCACATACTAATTTGTTCTTTTTATTACATTTATTATTGCGATGTACACGTGCAAAATATGTATTCCTCAAATAATTTTTATTTAATTATTATCCTTTATTTAGGACTTTAAATTAATTAAAGTTCTTACTTGATCTGGGAAGAACTTACAATATTTAATACTTCTAAATTAATTAAAATTTTACCTTATATAAAAAAAGGAATTTCTACAACTGCACCACAAAAAAGAAAAACAGAAGAACAAGTAAATTAATATGAATCAAATTGTGCACCAAAAAAAGGAAAAGAAGAACAAGTAAATTAGAATAATAAGAGAACAAGTAGTCTTATAGTATGTTTGGCCAAGCGTATTTTCTCCCAAAAGTGCTTATTTTAAAAAAAATAAATATAGGTGTTTGACCTAGTTTTTGAGAGAAAATAAGTGATTTTGGGGGAGTAACAAAAGCAGTTTTTGATAAGTTAAAATAATAGTTTTTCCCCAAAAGCAGTTTTTTTTTAAAAAAATCTTTTGAGAAAATATACTTAAAAGCACTTTTAAAAGTTTGGACAAACACTAATCTACTCAAAAGTGCTTTTTAAATTTATTAGTCAAATACAAACTGCTTCTCACCAAAAGTATTTTTTTGAAAAACACTTTTGAAAAAATACTTCTTAAAATAAGTTGATTTTAGAAGTTTGACCAAACATGCTATTAATTGGTGTAAGTATAATTATCGAAGGTTTTCTTAAAAAGGGAAAAAGGAAAAAAAAAATAATAAGTCTAAATTGTGGTAGGAACAAGTAGGATACTAGGGAAGGTTTTCTGGTTAGTTAATTATGAATTTTTACGTTTTCTCCTTATTTTGATTTTGATTCAAGTCGTCTTCTTACATGTATTATTATTATTATATTTTTTCTATTTTTCTTTATTTAGTTAGTTAATAGCTTCAAAAATTATATATAAATTATACATAATCAACAATTAACAATGGACTCTCCCCTTTTTTGATAAGTTATCGTGTTTCTCTTTCAAAATTTATGATTGAAATATTGGACGATATGCATGTTGCCACCAAATGAAATAGTCGAACAATCAAAGTTTTATCTCTCTCCTCTTTTTTTGGTTTAAATAAAAAATTTACCCCACAAGTCGTTTAATGGTTGTTATAGGGAAGCCAAAAAAAATGATGGAACTTTTTGCAGTTCTATATTCGATACAATATTTAATTAAATCATTTGAAAAGATATAACATTTATTGTAACGCCAATTGCTACTAATTAATAATTTTGTTCTATTTTATATATGACTTTATTAATTGATGCAAGACACACGTGCAAAGCATGTACACTAAATATTGCAGAAAAAAGTAACAAATTCCTATATATTAGTTCATGTATAACTTTTTTATAATTTTGAAATTTTTTACTTTTGCAGGTAAGTATAATTTATAGAAAATTTACAATATGTGCTTTTAATTAAATAAAAATAAAAATTTAATTAAAAATTTATAATAATTTCTTTCTATAAAATAATCTTAATAATAAGTGTGTTAATACCTATCCCTTTTCATATTTTTTTCTCAAAAATACTTTTTTTTTTTAAAAAATAGTCAAACACAATCTGTTGATCAAAAACACTTTTCAAATAAATTAACCAAACATAAATTACTCCCTCCGTCTCATTTTATGTGGTACTGCCTGACTTGACATGGTATTTAAGAAAAAAGAAAGATTTTTGAAACTTGTGGTCTAAAACAAATCTTAGCTAGCGTTTGACCATAGATTCCCAAATATTTATGGCAAGTCGAAGATTTGGGTGAAGTTTCACCATGTGTTTGGCCTTAGTATTTGGGAAACATATTTCACTTTTAAAGGTTCACAAAAAATGAAATTTGGCCTAAATACTAGTATTTTCTAGTATTTGAGAATTTGGATTATTTGCCAAATAATGACAAATTGTATGGACAAACACTATTTTCCAAGTTTTTTCTCAAAAACTACTTGGGAAATCTATGGCCAAACGGGTCCTTAAATGGTTGTGTGGTTGTAAATCATTTTATTAAGGGTAAAAGAGGAATGTTATAATTAAATTATTTCTAATTATAATAGCGTGACATTCTTTTTGAGACGGACTAAAAAAGAAAGTGTGCCACATAAATGGAACGAAGGGGTTACTTTTTTTCTTTCGAAAACACTTTTCTGAAAAACTATTTTGATAAAAATATTTCTCAACATAAGCAGTTTTAACCACCTGACCAAACAAATTCTTAAAGTACATCTACAATAATCGTTAAAGTTTAGTTGCATCTTCCTATTCAATTAATCTGTCTTAAATTCTAATATATAGAAGAGTGAATGATTGAGGAGCTCAGGGTCAACTTTCTAAAATGACAGCTAAGTTACTCAAAGTCTCACTTATTACTATTTGAGACTTATCCAGAATTACTTAAATTTATTTAAAATTTACGTAAAAAAAATGTTATGAATCATAATAATTAATTTTAAAATATTTAAAAGACATAATTAAAAAAATTGACTGATTCTCGAAATTATATCGATGCCACATAAATTGGGACAATTATTTTAAAGTGATATAAAATGTGCTATAAATTACAATAATTCACAAGTTAAAATATTTAAAAGATATAAAATATTTGGTTGGCTCTCAAAATTCGATCATAGTTACATAAATTGGGACATAGGAAGTTACATATATTATTTAAAAAATACGTAAAATATACTATAAATCACAATAATTAACAATAAAAAATTTAATACGTGAGAACATAAAGTAGCTTGGGGTCGAAAAGCAAATTGACTGATTCGCCCATCTATTTTTATTTAATTTCACATATGTATTATTGCATATAATTATCTGTACATATATTATATTTATCTCTTTATTGTTGGAAATTGAGTTCAATTTCCTCTATTTGTATTTAATACTCTTTCTGTTTAGCTAAAAATTACAAAAAAATAATAATATAAATCACAATAATTAACTTAAAATATTTTTAAACAAGTAACATATATTGGGCTTAGGATCAAGTTTAAAAAATGACAATTACGCTCCTCAAAGTTTCACTTATTACTATTTGATGAGTTTCAAAAATAACAACTAAACTCCTCAAAGTCTATCTTTCTACTATTTAAGGACGTCTCCAGAATTACTTATATTTATTTAAAATTTACGTAAAAAATGCTACAAATTACAATAATTAATTTTAAAATATTTAAAGGGCATAATAAAAAAATGATTGATTCTCGAAATTCTATCGGTGTCTCATAAATTGGGATAATTATTTGAAAATAATATAAAAAGTGCTATAAATCATAATAATTAACAACTTAAATTATTTAAAAGACATATAAAAAATGGAAATGAGAGGAGCTTAGGATCAACTTTCAAAAATTACAAATAAGCTCCTTAAAGTCCCACTTATTATTATTTGAGGAGCTTAAGGTCAATCTGCGAAATGACCATTTTGCCCATCTACTTCCTCAGAATTACTTATATTTATTTAAAATTTACGTAAAAAAAACTATGAATCACAATAATAATGTCACGACCCGATTTCGAGTCATGATGGCGCCTGCAGAAAACCACCAATAGGCAAGCCAAGCCCTAGCCCGGAGCGACAAGCGACAGGCCAATAGGCCGGATCTCATAAGAAAGGAGATGAAGCAGAACTACTACCATCAACATGCTACGAATGTAAAGACAAAGGAAGTATGCATATCAGGACAAAAAAGAAGAGGACAGTATATAACTCTAAAACCCCTCCCAAGACCTGGTGAGGTCAGTACACGAGCCACTACTAGACATATCTAGAATATAAGATAGAAACCAAATATACACAACATATAGACAACAGTCTCGGATCCAAAAGACTATACATCAGAGATGGAGTGGGATTTGCCTTGGACGTCAGTAAGCTTTCCCTGCTCCGGAATCAGTGCTGAGAAGAGAGTCACGTCACGGCCGTCGGCTAGTGCCTGGATCTACATCGAGAAAAATGCAGAAGTGCAGTATGAGTACCGGGGCAACTGGTACTCAGTAGGCATCATCGACCGACTGAGCTCAATGTAACATAAACAAGCTGAAGTACGGGGGTGCATGCTAAGTCCGGGTATAACTGATAAGCAAATGCGATACTGAATAACAAGTAAGTAACTGCGCACTGAACACATAAGTCAAACATAACCCAACTGGGCCCCATAAGCCCGCTGGGCACACGAAAGAATACAATACCCAGTCTGGCCCCTATAAACCGGTGGGACACACAAGAATAGTAAATGCATAGTCACTAATGTCTCGAAGCTGTACCAGTATCCAGTAATCACAATAACTAATGGAGCGCACCGAGCTTGAACTGGTACCAATGGGTAATAACAAGAGGCCAGATGCCCGAATCTAACCCGACATGATGGGTAAGAACAATTGGCCACATATATATCAAATCTGCAGGACTCGAACTGGAACTCAGAGAATAACAGTATCATAATCACGGTACCCAGTACCAGAACTCATAATGCACCACAGTCTGGGGTCGGAATCTAATCGGAACTCATCATAGCCAGTAACAAAAACAGAGCCCAATGTCATATCATAACCAATAAACGGGGAACATGCTAGTCCTAGGCCGAAGCCAAAGTATAGGTAAAAGAGCTAGCCTATCGTCTGCTACAAACTAAGTCCCCGGGTCCTCCTAAGTCCATAGTCTACCATCATGCAATATCTAAGTCAGTCCAAGTATCTATAGTAACTCATGGCAAGGCGGGTCCCAATTCTAAGCCAAGGCCAGCAATCCCAATCAAGTGCGATGCTATCAGGGACTAAAAGGCTAAACAGGCCAACCGGGTATAATCCGGGTGACTCAATCCCGTCACAAGACTAACAGGTCATACTAGGGCTTAACTAAGCCCAAAGATGTCAAAGTTCAGACAAGTCGACATAAAGGGTAACGGGGACCGCTATCGGATCCCGGAAACCAAGTCAAGTTATACATGTCTAAGTCTGGGCTAAGTTTGTTTAAGCCTGGACTAAGGTCCAACAATAATATTCCCCAACCAGCAATAACATCATCAACGCTATCCGACCCCAAATAGGTCATTTGTGGTGTTCCACAAGGATAACGGGCCTAGAATATGTTGGAATAGCCTTATCCGGCCTAGAAGGCCTAAAAAATAGCAAACCACCACCAAGCCTATAGTACCAGCCCACAACACCAGCACAATAGCATACATATATCACACATAAGCCCAATCTAAGTGTAAAGGAAACTTAGCCTACTTGGACACCGCCGTAAGTCTGCCAAAGAACCCGCTAAGCTGGAGTCTTCCCCTTCCGAGAGGCCTCTAATTGCTGCCACGCAATCAAAATAATAAACTACATATCAAAACATGACTATTGATACCCATGTTTCACTAGGTTGGAAAATGATCGGACAACTCACATGGGGCCAGCTTGCGGAATCCGCCAAACTGGAACGGTCACAGAGTCCCAAATCTCACTGTGATCATTAGTCACAACATCTATCTTATCATTTGAGCTCAATACACAACTCAAATACCAATAACAATACCAGCAAATCCAACAGAAACGTAAAAGACCATAAAATCGGGAAAACGTACAGTAGAAATGTCGGGAACGAAGCCACAAACTTAAATATGTAAGTATCCAAACTTGGACCTTGCTATACAAGCTTATATGAGAGCTTGAAGCTCTGAAAATGGTGTTTCTATGGAGTTTGTGCGTTTAAACATGAGAGAGAAGGTGAAATGTTTATATATAGCCAAGGCAGGTGGCGCTAAAGCGCCCTTATGGCCGCTTAAGCGCCCTTATGGCCGCTTAAGCGCCTAGCACTAAAGTGCCATAAGTGGTCGCTTAAGCGCTCCACCGCTTGGCCGCTAAAGCGAAGACAAGGGTCGCTTAAGCGCCTATGGCCGCTTTAGCCATGCCCTTGGCCTCTAAAGAGCATTGGCCTAGCCTGTCTTGGCCGCTAAGGCGTGCCTATGGCCTCTTAAGTGCATGGCCAATGCCAAAAATGGCTAAGTTCGGGCAATTTCGACTATATGTTTGGGATCAATCCGGAATCCCATGCACACAAACGAGCTATGCTACCTAACTAATTTCAACACTCCGAACTCAAAAGTGTTGTAGGAATTTCCATCAGAGGTCGTTCCGATTAAAACTGGGGCCCACGCCCCAAGGGCTGACTCAACTTAGCCAATAGTCCGCCTATCACCCAAAACAAGTCTGGGAACCTCAAGACCCAAACCAAAGGTCTACCTAACCTAAAGTCGACATTTCGAAACTGATGAGACGGTCAGAAATGACATCCGAGGCCATTTAACAGGGGTTTAGGCCCTGGAGCCATACCTTACTACAAGAAAATTCAACATAGGAAAGTGACTCTAAAAGTCAAACGAACTGTCAGGTAACCGTACAACCGGTCCCAACAAGTCATACACGACCTGGTGCAGTCATGAAAAGGCTCTAAATATCGTAAACACTGGGAATGACTTGGAGAGTCATTACAAATAAATTTTAAAAATATTAAAAATGCATAATAAAAAAAAATTGACAGATTCCAAACATTCTATCAGTGCCTCATAAATTCGGATAATTATTTGAAAGTGGTATAAAAAGTGTTATAAATTACAATAACTTACAATTTAAAATATTTAAAAGACATAAAATATTCGGTTGGCTCTCGAAATTCTATCATAGTTACATAAATTGGGACATAAGAAGTAACATATATTATTTGAAAAGTACGTAAAAAGCACTATAAATCACCATAATTAACAACATAAAATATTTAATACGTGAGAAGATAAAGTAGCTTTGGGTCGAAAGACAAATTGATTGATTCACCCTTCTATTTTTATTTTGTGGCTATATATAAAATAGTAAATATTAGTGATCCATTACATGTAATTTGACCAAAGAAATCGATAATTTTTCTCTTCATTATTAGTTACACCTACATTTTGAGATTTGTGCCTTACAATAAATCATAATACTAATTAACAACTTAAAATATTTAAAATCATACAAAAAAATGATTGACCGTCCAAATTTCATTTGTGTTGCATAAATTGAAACCAAGAAAACAACATATGTTGGGCCCGTGCTGGCACGGGATCCCCGTATCTAGTATATAAATGACAGTATTGAATTAATAGATACTATATACCATACAAAATGTTTGTATGCATTAAGGGGATGTTTGGTTGGAAAACAATTTATCCCAAGATTAGTTTTGTTTTTTGTTTTTTGTTTTTGTTTTCTCGCCCAGTGTCCAGTACCCGTATTGGAGCTCGACTAAATCCGGATTCGCATCGGAAAGTCTCACATTGTGGGGTAAAGTGCTCTCTAACAAAGGCAACTCTATACCCCGGAGGACTCGAACTCGAGACCTCTGGTTAATGATGTTATCCCGAGATTAGTTTTCCCGTCCTCAATGTGTGACAAAAATAATATTACAATCCCAAAATAACTAATTTTGGGATGAATTATCTCATACATTTATTCCATAAGCTTATCCTAAAATTAATTTCAAAAGGAGGGGGACCTTGGTGAGTCAGGCTGAAGGGTATAACTTGGGTTTAGGTGTCGTTGCTAATGTTCCCACATTCCACCCTTGCTGTTCGAACTCAGAAAAACGTGTTGGAAGAATAGACTTGCTAAGGTTTCAGATTACTCCAATGGCAGAAGCTGTTAATGATGATGAATCTCAAGCGACTGTTGATGCTTCTCTTTGGTGGGACCCATTCACGCACTTGCTCGCTGAACTCGAATCGATTTCTCTCGCCTCCGACCTCCCTCCTCCTCTGGTAATTCCCATCTACTCTACTCTATTATACTTGTGTAAATAGACTAGGAGTATATATTTCCTCTAAAATTTTTTTTAGTTTTGGGTGGAATAGGAGAAGGAATGTCTTTTTGTTGTATTAAAAGAAACGCAGAAAAGTAGTCAGTCTATTTCGGGCCTTTGCATAATGGCAATCCTATACCTAGGTGATACTTGACTTGAATTACGAGTTAATCTACAATTAATATTTGGTATATATTCATTTCTATGCCTACGTAGAATTGAATAATTTCCTACAGTTATCAGTTTTTTTTACTCATTCCAATTTCTTTTGGGAGAAGAAGATTAAAGACAACCATGCATGGTTTTTGGACACAATTTCACTATTTAAGCCACCAAACCAGAATTCAAGGGAGGCTATAAACGCGAGCCGACTAAAGATTGGTCTACACCAGATCACTGTAGAAACTGATAAAAAAGATGCAGCCTTTAACATTTAATACATGAGAACATAAAGTAGTTTTGGGGCGAAAAATAAATTGACCAATTCGCCCTTCTATTTTTATTTTGTAGCTATATATAAAGTAGTAAATATTAGTGATCCAATTCATTTAATTTGACCAAAGAAATCGATAACTTTTCTCTTCATTATTAGTTATGTATACTTTTTGAGATTTGTGCCTTACAATAAATCATAATACTAATTAACAACTTAAAATATTTAAAATCATACAAAAAATTGATCGAACGTCCAAATTTCATTTGTGTTGCATAAATTGGGACCAAGAAAACAACATATGTTGGGCCCGTACTGGCACGGGCTCCCTGTATCTAGTTTTATTTTATTCTAATGTATAGAAGAGTGAATGTTTGAGGAACTTAGGGTCAACTTTCCAAAATGACAACTAAGCTCCTCAAAGTCTCACTTGTTATTCTTTGAGGACTTATTCAGAATTACTTATATTTATTTAAAATTTACGTAAAAAAAATGAATCATAATAATTAATTTTAAAACATTTAAAAGACATAATGAAAAAAATTGATTAATTCTCGAAATTTTATTGGTGCCACATAAATTAGGACAATTATTTTAAAGTGATATAAAAAGTGTTATAAATTACAATAATTAACAAGTTTAAATATTTAAAAGACATAAAATATTCAGTTGGATCTCGAAATTCTATCATAGTTACATAAATTGGGACATAAGAAGTAACATAGATTATTTGAAAAATACGTAAAACGTACTATAGATCACAATTATTAACAACATAAAAGATTCAATACATGAGAACATAAAGTAGCTTGGGGTCGAAAAGCAAATTGACTGATTCACTCTTCTATTTTTATTTAATTTCACATATGTATTTTTGCATATAATTATCTGTATATATCATATTTATCTCTTTATTGTTGAAAATTGAATTCAATTTCCTCTATTTGTATTTAATACTCTTTCCGTTTATCTAAAAATTACAAAAAAATAATAATATAAATCACAATAATTAACTTAAAATATTTTTAAACAAGTAACATATATTGGGCTTAGAGTCAAGTTTCAAAAATGACAATTAAGCTTCTCAAAGCTTCACAAGTTACTATTTGATGAGTTTCAAAAATAACAACTAAGCTCCTCAAAGTCTCGCTTACTACTATTTGAGGACGTTCCAGAATTACTTATATTTATTTAAAATTTATGTAAGAAAAATGCTACAAATTACAATAATTAATTTTAAAATATTTAAAGGGCATAGTAAAAAAATGTTTGATTCTCGAAATTCTATCGGTGTCGCATAAATTAGGATAATTATTAAAAAAATGGGAATGAGAGGAGCTTAGGGTCAACTTTTAAAAATTACAAATAAGCTCCTCAAAGTCCACTTTTTATTATTTGAGGAGCTTAGGGTTAATCTGCGAAATGATTATTTTGCCCATTTACTTCCTCAGACTTACTTATATTTATTTGAAATTTACATAAAAAAAAATTATGAATCACAATAACAAATTTTAAAAATATTAAAAATGCATGATAAAAAAATTGGCTGATTCCCAAAATTCTATTTGTGCCGCAAAATTGGGACAATTATTTGAAAGTGGTATAAAAAGTGCTATAAATTACGATAATTTACAATTTAAAATATTTAAAAGGCATAAAATGTTTGGTTGGCTCTCAAAATTCTATCATAGTTACATAAATTGGAACATAAGAAGTAACATATATTATTTGAAAATTATGTAAAAAGTACTATAAATTACAATAATTAACAACATAAAATATTTAATACGTGGAAACATAAAGTAGCTTTGGGTCAAAAAACAAATTGACTGATTCGCCCTTCTATTTTTATTTTGTGGCTATATATAATTTAGTAAATATTAGTGATCCAATTCATGTAATTTGACCAAAGAAATCGATAATTTTTCTTTTCACTATTAGTTACGCCTACTTTTTGAGATTTGTGCCTTACAATAAATCATAATACTAATTAACAACTTAAAATATTTAAAATCATACAAAAAATTGATTGACAGTCCAAATTTCATTTGTGTTGCATAAATTGGAACCAAGAAAATAACATATGTTGGGCATGTGCTGGCACGGGATCCCCATATCTAGTATATAAATGAAAGAATTGAATTAATAGATACTATATACCATTCAAAATGTTTGTATGTATTAAGGGGACGTTTGGTTGGAAAATAATTTATCCCAAGATTAGTTTTTTTTTTTTTTCACCTAGTGTCCAATATTCGTATTGGAGCTCGACTAAATGCGGATTCGCGTCGGAAAGTCTCACATTGAGGATAAAGTGCTCTTTAACAAATACAACTCCATACCTAAGAGGACTCGAACTCGAGACCTCTGGTTAATGATATTATCCCGAGATTAGTTATCTCATTCTCAATATATGATAAAAATAATATTATAATCCCAAAATAACTAATTTTGGGATAAATTATCTCATATATTTATTCTATAAATTTATCCTAAAATTAATTTCAAAAGGACGGGGACCTTGGTGGGTCAGGCTGATGGGAATAACTTGGGTTTAGGTGCGATTGCTAAGGTTCCCACATTCCACCCTCGCTGTTCGAACTCAGAAAAGCGGGTTGGAAGAATAGGTTTGCTAGGGTTTCAGATTATTCCAATGGCAGAAGCTGCTAATGATGATGAATCTCAAGCGACTGTTGATGCTTCGCTTTGGTGGGACCCATTCACGCACTTGCTCGCTGAACTCGAATCGGTTTCTCTCGCCTCCGACCTCCCTCCTCCTCTGGTAATTCCCATCTACTCTACTTGTGTAAATAGACTAGGAGTATTTATTTCCTCTAATTTTTTTTTATAGTTTTGGGTGGAATAGAACAAGAAATGTCTTTTCGTGGTATTAGAAGAAACGCAGAAAAGTAGTCAGTCTATTTCGGGCCTTTGCATAATGGCAATCCTATACCTAGGTGATACTTGACTTGAATTATTAGTTAATCTACTATTAATATTTGGTATATATTCATTTCTATGCCTACGTAGAATTGAATAATTTCCTACAGCTATCAGCATTTTTTTTTTTACTCATTCCAATTTCTTTCAGGAGAAGAAGATTAAGGACAACCATGCATGGTTTTTGGACACAATTTCACTATTTAAGCCACCAAACCAGAATTCAAGGGAGGCTTTAAACGCGAGCCGACTAAAGATTGGTCTACACCAGATCACTGTAGAAACTGATAAAAAAGAAGCAGCCTTGAAAATTAGTTCTACTTTGGTAAAGATCTACTTTTTCCGGACCATGTGCAAATTTTGGCATTGAACTCAATAGTGTTACGTGGATGGTCTGTACTGGTTTGCCAACACAGAGGGTTTCAATTCTAACTTTTTTTTTTTTTTTGACATGGAAGACTATTACAGTTATTCTACTTCTTGCCTTATTTAGTTTGTTGTTGGGACGGAGTTAACTTGTCATATTTTCGCAGTGTTTAGATGAGGTGCAGTCATATATTCTTGTTCATAGAAGGATTAATCAAAAAAGTATTGTTTCTGATGGTGTCTTTCACGAGCTTCCTCATTTGGTTAGTAACTGAATTCCCTTGCTCTTTCATTCTCTATTTCTACTCATCAGTATTTTGGACAAAACAGGTTTTATTTATATTATATGGAATAACTTCTAGCAATTCACCCCGGGCCTAGTTCAGTGGCAAAGGTTGAGGGCCTTGTGACTTAGGTCACAGGTCGAGCCCTGCGCCATGTGAAGTAAGCTTGTTATTTAAGTGGAGAAGGGTTAGGGGTGGGACAGGGTTTGTTCCAGATGGATTTAGCCGTCATTGAAAAAAGAAGAAAAAAAAACTTCTAGCTTGTTGAGGTAAATAGGTAACTTCTAGGTCTATATCTACCCCACCAACCCCCATCCCCACCCCCACCCAAGCCCTGCAGTATTGAGAATTTCAGGTAAAGGAAGTGGCATTTGGTAATTTACTTCAGCGGTAGTCCGTGTTATTCCAGCTGTTCTAATCAGCAAGTGTAGTATACTTGCAATTTAATGTTGAAAACGTAGTGGCGTCTTGTTCATTATGTTGAACTACTTGTTGCAGGAAACTGTTTGTTCAACTTGTCTTTTGTTTCTTTCTCTTTTTTACTGTTGTTATCCAGGTTATGCTTCAGTATTATTTGGAACGACAATGTCTGTTGAAGTGCACGCGTCAGATAATCATGCAAGCTTGTGAGTCTTTCTTCTGGTTGGTTGTTACTTGCAGCGATTTTATTTTTAAACGGCTGTAATTGGAGGTGCATAGGTTCTGCACAGTCCTTGTAGTGTTTGGTATATGAGTTCTGTTTTTCGACAATTTAAATTCACCTTAAACCATTGGTGATTTTCTTGGCCTAAAATAGTTAGTTCAGACTCTTAATTGGAGCTCCAAATTTTGTATATCATTTGTAGCTAGATACTTTAGGGTCATTTTTAATGAAATCTTTTGCTCATCTTGCTGCTACATTGTGATGTCGAAATGCTGAGAAGCAGGTTGATGTTGTTCTAAACTTAGTTCTGGTGTTGTCAAAGGAGAAAAACTCGGAGCAGGGAACATCGGGAACAAAGTGCAATTTAATTGCGGGTTAGTGAAGAAAGGTGCAATAGAACGAAACAAATTGAAAGAAAACATACGTAATGCAAGAAAACTAACTATAATTGCAAAATATATTAAAAAATATAGCCAGTCACACTTGTTGTAAGTAGTTTATGACAACTGCTTGGGTTGATATTAATGATATGATATTTGATTCTATTTAAAAAAAAGATCAAAAAGTACAATTTAGTGAAGTAGACATATCTTTTGATCAGCCAATTAGGTGAAATAAAGTTTAAAAATCATTATATGATTTTAATTCAGATGCAAGAATGTAGTTTTAAATTTTACACTCATATATATCAACTAGTTTACAACAACAAAAACTACACCTCAACCTGATAACATAGAGGATGAGAATCCCTTAACTAGAGTATGAACTTAAAATAAATGCGGAAGCAAAACTTGGAAACGATTTGAAATGATTGAACACGAATTAAAAGATATGAGAAATTCAAGGAAATATTTCCAAGAACTTCCAAGAGCGCAAGTTCTAAGGATAGACAAGATCCAAGTAACAACGAATTGGTTAACAAATTGGTTATTGGATGAACCAAACGCCTTTACTTGAGAAACTAATCAAATTTAGTGGGCATTTGGCCATTAAAACTAAAACTAAATTCACTTTATTTGGAATTTTTAAAGTTGAATTTGTGTTTGGCCATAGTTTTTGCAATAAATATCTAGAATATAAATGTATTTTTTAAAAAAACATGAAATATAATTTAAATGGGGTTATTTTATGAAAATAAAAAAAAATAGATTTTTTTTAAAAAGTGAAAAAGTAAAAGTGAAAGTAGGGTTTTGGCTGTTTTCCAAATTTACGATACTTTTCAAATAAAGTGAATCTTTTTTGGGAAAAAGTGAAAAATTTTCATGGCCAAACGAGTTGTTAGAATTGGATCTTGACCGTTTTGTGAGTAATGTTAGACAACAATTAGTATGAGTACTAATCACCTTCTAAGAATACTAAGAAGAAATCAAAGATATCAAAAAAGAAGTTATCTTACTATCTTGAAACTATGAACTAGTTAGGTTGAAAGATAGATCCCTAAGGGGTCGTTTGGTAGGCTGTATAAGAATAGTGCTGAATATGGTGTATTAGTAATGCTGACATTAGTAGTGTTGGTATTATTTATGCTTGCATTAGTTATTGAGATTATTCTTATCCAATGTTTGATTGGTACACGCATTCCATAATTTCTATAAAAAATTTATTTGCTTACAAAAATACCCTCCACAAGTATGGTGGAAAGGATGTGGAAAAAGTTGAGGGGCAATTGTGTCTTTAACCATGCTAATGCATGCATTAAAACCCCTTGCATCACTAATACTATGGATTTCCATGTATTAGTTATACATACCTTAATACCAGATAGAGTATATAACTAATAGGTTGAAAAAATGTATCAGATATGCATCCAATGGTGTGGCCTAGTGGTCAATGAAGTGGGTTGAAAACCTGAGTTCTCAGGCTCAAATTCTAGCACAAACAAAAAATACTAGGTGATTATTTTCATTTGTCCTAGCCTTGGTGGACAAAGTTACATGATATCTTTTGCTGGTGGGAGGTGGAAGCTATCCCGTGGATTCAGTCGAGGTGCGCGAAAGCTGGCCCGGACATCACCTTTATGAAAAAAATGTATCAAGCAAGGTACTTGTAAGACATAAAGCTAATGCATGCATTATTTTTTTCTAATGCACTCTACCAAACGACCCCTAAGTAATCTTCCACAAAGGTTCGAAAGAACTCTCACTATATTATATTCTTCAAAATCTTATTTTCATGAATGAACAAAGCACCCCTTTATATAGTAGTAAAGAAGAGGCCGGTCAAACACAAAATAAAATGGAAATGATATTTCCCAGCTGCCCCCCCACATAGTCGAATTAAGTCAACATATAATAAAACAACTCTTGAATATAGATTCTAGAAACTAATAGCACTAGTTTTGGGCTGCAGTATTTTCTCCTTTGGGGCAGATTTGGGGCCCATTCCATGTTATCAGGTACTTTAATTTGGGCCTCAAAATAGATGTTAGACTTGGGTAAAATATCTTAATTGGTCTGAAGCTCTTCTTCCATCATAAGGCACTTTTTAATTGCTAATTACAACCCATTGAGCTTGTCTTGAAATTTCCATGTTTGAGATCTTTGTATGGGAGTTCTTGGAACTTCCAAAGCTTCATCAATGTCCTTTAATGGCATTGAGCTGCCATGGATTTCTATACAATCCCAACTTGGGAGTTCTTGGAACTTCCAAAGCTTCATCAATGTCCTTTAATGGCATTGAGCTGCCATGGATTTCTATACAATCCCAAACAAGTTGGGGTTGATTAGATGAATCTTTTCTGACCATGTTCCATATTTAAATTCATCTCAGTCCAACATTGTACACAAAAAAAATAAAGAGTACTAGAAATTCTATATTTTTTAACTGGCATAAGAATCTATAGTAAAGATAAAAGACTCCTAGAAAGCATAGGACCTAAAGTGAACTTATTAACATGACAAAATATATTCCCAATTAATTGGTATCCGCCCATAGAAATTTTTTTCTTCCGTCTTGCCCTATGATTCTCTAAGTTTGCATTGATTCCAAGAGATTGGAGGTCTTTCTTATGCTAAAATTGTAATTTCTTATTTCGATTACTAACATATTCGTTAATAACGTTTGCGGAACTCTTTTTTTTTCTATAAAAAGGAATATCGTTTGGTGAACACTTAACATATCATTTTGTTGGCTGTATTATTGTTTGGTAATGACCTCTCTTCAACACAAAACGCTTGATGATGAATCAGACCTTAGTGCTTTGGTGCCTGTATTTCAAGCTGTCAAAGTGAGGGAAGTGGCCCACCTGCGATGAACCTAAATTCAAGCTTAATCATGGCTCTCCCCCCAAAGGACCTTTTAAGGACGCTGCTTAGTTCTTCCTTGATTTTACTGTGTACTCCTTCATGCCACCTTTTTAGTAAACTTTAGTGGCAATTACAGTTTCCGAGTGAGAAATGTAAAATATGTAAACCCATCTTTGAAAGGTTTCACTTAAATTTGAGTATATAATTACTTCCATGGCATTTAGATATACTTACAGAATTGGTGCAACTAGAAATGCTTTGATTCTTGGGTATTGTCCTTAATTTTGGACATTGAGTTCTGCAGTATCCCCTTCTTGTCTTTGTTAGAAGGAAAATATTTTGCTGTTGAGGAAAATGAGAACTCAGCAACCTGGCAGGCATCTAAGAACACTTGAGTACTTGTGCATTGGCATGGATATTAGGCCTGATTTCAGGAGAGGCTGATATTTTCTCATCACGTTTTTCCTAAAATTTGCAGTTTTAAGTTAAATTAGAGAAAAATGTACTTTATTATCTTATTTTGGGATTTCTGGTGAAGTGTTTCTTCAAAAGGAAAAAAAACAGCTTTCTACGAGATTAAGTTCAAGAATTAATCGTTGCTTCTATCTCTTGATTATTTTTTGGTTGGAGTAAGAATGAACTGAAGATCTCTCTTTGAACCCACAGTTAAATTAATCTTCATTTGAAACTGTTGTCATAGTTTGATATCTTCAAGTTTTAACACCACAATAGAGCTGAAAGTCCTACTCAATGATCTGTTTGATTGTTTCCTCAATCTTGATCTTTGCTAACTCTTTCAGATGCTTCTCTTAAGTTCTGAGGTATAGAAACGCATTTGAAAATTATATCTATCTTTTTTTTTTTTAATTACGTTTTGCTTCTCTTAATACTGGGTTTGTTGTTGTTGTTTCTCTAACATTTCTCCACCATACTTGTAAAGCATTATATAAATGCATGTATTTCTAATCTTATTTGCTTCCTAATGCAGTATATATCGGGACAAGAGCTCAAGATGCTTCAATTGTAGATGTGTCACAGAAATTGATTTCTGACGGACTAGACAGGAAATTGTTTTCTGTCCTGCTGGAGAATCTATCCTCCAACTTTCCTGAGAACATGGTAAACTATGTTGTGTATTCAGTGTTCAGAATTGAGGCTATCTGACCTCAACACAGGATGTGGTGATAAAAAATACTGGGCAAGTTTGTGCATGCATTATGCATGTATTTTCAGGGATTAGATAGTTTGATGAATGTCTGAAGTGGCTAGGTTAAGCACTTAGTGATAGATATATGTTGATGTCTGAACCACTAAGAGTGGTTTCTTGGCTTTTTGTCCACGAAAAAGGAAAATAAGAAAATAAGAGTGCTTTATCCGAGAAGAAGAAAAAGGAGAGTGAAATTTCACCTACAAAGGTGACTTACTCTGCCCAGTTGCTCAATTTTCATAATCGTTTTTCTTCTTCTAATAATATATAATAATTTGAGTGTATTCGAAAGGAATACATTTTTTACCTTTCAAAGAGAGAAAGAAAAAAGAAAGGCGTGCACTGTTGGATCATGATGCATAAACATGAAGAAAAAAGAACTATTTTTTTGATAAGCAATCAAAGATTTTATCAATACTCACACTAAGCCAGCACCACAAGTTGTAATTACAGATTATGCAAATTTTCTATTGTATCTAGGACTGCTTGTTCATCATCTTTTTTTTTTGGGTAAAAACCAGATAAACTTAAATAAAAACCATAAAGTTTTATACAAAAGGAGCCTTAATCTGGCTCAATAACAAAAAACTGTGTTGTTCTGCCCATTAGAGTTTGCCCACATCATCTACAATAACCAGGTTGCACCAAAAAGCTCGCAAAAATAAACATCTTTTTTTAAGGCTATGTATGTATCTTCTGTTGCTTTCAAAAATCCTGCTATTTCTTTCAAGCCATAGAGTCCACCAAGGGCCTGTTTTTGAATTGAGTGTAATTACACAGTTTGGCCTGTTTGGGTGATTAGGTAATTGGGTGTAATTAGAAGGGGGTCATTACACTCTTCAATTCTCAGGAGGGAGGAGTGAATTGCTGGTAATTACATGGTAATTGGGTGTAATTAGAAGGGGTCATTACTTTTTAATTTCCTTTTTATTTTTATTTTGATTTCTTTTCGTTTTAATTAATTTTTTTATTTCTATTATTTTAAATTCCATATTTATTTTTATTGTTTTATTTTTTTTTAAAATGTATTTTTTATTTTACATTATTTATATTTAATTCCCTTGTTCCTCATTTTCCAGCCTTTACTTTTTGAGATTCCATGCAATTGCTCGCATTATTTATTTTGTAATTATTTTCTTCAATTAGCATACCTGCTTTAGTATTTTAATTTTTTTAAAATAAAAGTAGAAATCATTATTGAATGAGGTTATAGACTTAAGTTTTTCTTTTATTTTGAATTGTATTTATTTAAATTATGTAAAAATTTGACAAAAGAGTATTATGTTAACTTCTTTTTTCTTTTTTTTTCCTTCTTATTTTGAATGTATCTTATATTTTCGGTTACAATTTATTTGCTTTATTAGTGTTGACTTGTTATTTCACATTGCATGCCATTCATTTTTCAGTTAGAATTGATATATTATCTTTTTGTCAAATGATTGAATAATTCTATGACATCATATTTATAATATTAATCTTTTTATCGAGCATGCATTTCATGATGTTCTTAAAAATCATGTACTTTTAGTTATTATGATTAATTAAATTAAAATATACTAACTTGAAGAATGTATATCAATTGTTTTTGTATAATATCAGTTTAAAATATACGTTTAGTAATTGATATATTTCCAAGGGACAATATGTATTTTAAATTCTTAATTTAATATCATTTATAAAGGATTTAATGTTTGATAATTAACTTTTATTCTAAAACTTTAATATAAGTATGTAATTACACTTGTGCAACCAAACAATACACTTGTAATTGCACTGTAATTACATTGTGGCAAACAAACAGGTCATGATAATTACTATACTGTGTAATTACTAGGGTGTGTAATTAGTAGGTAGTAATTACACAAATTCCAATTACCAGGTGACTTTCCAAACAGACCCCAAATGGCTTGAGGAATGGTATTCCAAGTCTTTCATGGTTTCTTGCACAACCCCTCTTTGTTCCGGCATTGCAATAGCTCAAAAAATGGATTTTGGCATGGTTCAAGACATGCCAAATATTTGCCAAAAACATGCACCACAACTGACTAGTAACTCTACAATAAGAAGAGGTGGCCAATATCTTCAGACTGTTCTTCACACATTGGACATCTACTACAAAGCTGAAATCCCCTCTTTTGGAGGTTAGAATGAGTGAGACATTCCAACCTCAATCCAAGAGAAGCAGGAGACCTTCAAAGGAGCCTTGCTAAATCAGATCTTTTTTCCAAGGCCAGAAAACCCTGCTGTTGCTTGATTCCAACAAATTGTAGCAACTTCTGAGTGCAAAGAAACCTTTGGGATGGCCCATCCATATGATAGAATCTATTTTATGATCGTCCAAAGCTATGTTGCTAAGCAACTGAAACAAAAGACATAATCTTCCCACTTTCCAGTCATTTAAGTTTCTTATAAGAAAGAGATTCCAGCCTTGCTTCGAATAAATTCAGCAATTACCCCATTGTGCTGCAAAAGAAACTGTAGATATGTTTTGATGGAATCTCAACTTCTATTAATCTTTTGCGAGGCAGATGTCTAGTTAGCCTTTTCAGTTGGTCCAAATTGACACCTGTAAATAATTTAGAACTCTTCCTAGATTTTGTTAGCTCTATAATTTATAATGAAGCTTCAAATCCTTATTTTTGTGAGCTTAACTCATCTATCCTTCTAACACTTGCATTTTCTTTATGCCTTTTAGTGAATCTACTTACTTCATCAAGAAAAAAAACTGCAGATATCAGAAAATTCATTTTAAGAGGAGTGTGATCCATCCATGCATCTTCCCAGAACCTTATTTTCCTATCATTTCCAAGAATGAAGCCCATATTCCAACACCCTCTTATCAAGAGAATTTTTGCACCACGATGTCCTTGTTGAATCTCCAGTGTGACATTTCAATTATAATTATGGCTCCTCAAGTTCTTGACTCTTAGATCCCTATTTGTTTATCTTTAGTAACTGTCTTCCAATTAACTAGTGAGTGTTGAGCTTGTTTGTTGCCTTTCCAGAGAAAGTCTCTCCTCAATTTGTCTATGCGCTTCAAAACGAAGGACGGTGCCTGAAAAAGAGACATTGTATAAGTAGGAAGTGCGCTAAGAGCACTGTTGATCAGTGTAATTCTACCGCCCAAAGATAGTTATTGTTTCTTCCAATTTTCCAACCGTGCTCCATCTTCAAGACCTCATCCAAATTGATTACGATTTATGTTATCCCTCAAAGGTAAGCCCAAATATTTTGTAGGAAGGGACCAATGTTGGACTGCACAATGTTGGCTCGTTGGCTGAGGTTTGACATGTTGTTAACGGGAACAGACAACTCTTTGAAAAGTTTATGTGTAGTCCCGAGACGGTTCAAATAAAGATAAAATCATCCTCAAAATTATAACCTGATGTTTTTCTGCATCATACATAATCATAGAATCATCGAATATAAAAAGAGAGAAATTTTGAGATTCCATGTACCCCTACAATCTACATGAAAACCAGAGATCCAGTTGGACTGAGCTGCATTATATATCATAGCTCAACCCCTCCATGCCTACAACAAAAAAAAGGAGAAAGAGGATCTCCTTGTCTTAACCTTTTTTGAGGTTAAGAATTCGTGTGGAGTACTGTTAATGCGACTGGAAATTTATACACTTGATAAGAAGAATCCCATCCAATTAATCCATTTGCTACCAAAGCCCAGTTGACTCAACAAATTGAACAAAAATTCCCAATTTACATTATATAATGCCTTTTCAATTTCCAACGTGCAAATTATTCCAGACTTTCGTGATTTCATCCTTGAATTCAAGCATTCATTACCAATCAAGGCACCATGTGTAATGTTTCTATCACTGAGAAATGCCGTTTGGTTGGAGTTTACAAGACTGGGAAGCACACTTTTTAAGTCTATTCGCCAATGCTTTAGAGAATAGCTTATAGAAGCTATTTATGAGTCAACGAGTAAAGGATGAAGATTGACGAAACTTGGAAGCGAATGTGAGATCTGGACTTCTATGAAAAAGGGTAGCCCGGTGCACTAAAGCTCCCGCTATGTGCAGGGTCCGGGGAAGGGCCCCACCACAAGGGTGTATTGTACGCAACCTTACTTGCATTTCTGCCAGAGGCTTTTTTCAAGGCTTGAACCCGTGACCTCCTGGTCACATGGCAACAACTTTACCAGTTACTCTAAGGCTCCCCTACAAGATCTGGACTTCTATGACTTTCTAATAATTTAACTGAAAGTAGTTGGAGATTATGAACTTGTTGCTCCAAGGACATCAAGGAAAGATGCGTATGAAGTCAAATTGGAAGCCACGTCAAGCCAGTTCTACACCTTGACTGCCGCACAAGTTACTCTTCCTTTCTTTAGTTAGAAATTTATTGGTTGAAGTAGATAAATTTGTAGTTTTGTCTTCATTACATGAATGGCTGAATTAACTTGGCAGCAAGCATTCAGTATTTCAGATAGACCCCATCATTGCCTAAATTCTATATATCAGTGTTCTAGATCGTACTTTCTTCTTCATTTTCATTTTTAGTGCAATCCTTTATTGTTAATCATTTCGTTGATTTGATTACCTGCTTTGTCATTCAAATAGGATGTTGACCTTTATACTTTGTGGGCTGAGGCAATGGTAACTGAAGACAATCTTATATTAGATGTTCTTTTCCTCATATTTTACGAGTTCAGCTCATGCACTGGTGAACTGTGGAAAAAAATGTGCTCACTCTATGAGGTACTTCATTAAAGCTTCAGTTGCAGTTATTATCTCTTAGACTTGCATATTTACTGATTCTAGCACAATCTATTTCAGGGATTCATTTCAAATTCTTATAATTTTGGGAAGTTAGCTGTATCAGCCGAAGCGGTTGCCTCTATTTATCATGCCAAACTGCAGCTGCTTCTTATCCTCATTGAAGCTTTGGATTTGGAAAATCTTTTGCAGATGGTTCATGATGAAACTCCATTCAGGTTGTCAACAGTTCGTCAGCTCTGTGCTTTCCATTAGTTGTACTTTTTTTTTTTAAAGCTGGTTACTTTGTATTCCTAGGGCATGCTGGCCACCTCCAAAAATTTACAGTTAATAGAGACTAATTACAGTAATCCTGTGAAGTCAGCTAACTAAATTTCCTGTTCTATACATTGTTCTTTACACCAAAAACTAAAGAAGTGATGACTTTCCACTCGATCTTCTGTATGGAGCTCTCTTTTCCTTCAAATATCCTTTCATTTCCTTCCTTCCAAATGTTCCATCAGATACAGACATGTACTGTTTTCCACCAAATCTTCTGGCTCTTGCTACCTCCCTTCCTAATCCAACAACTTCAAAGATCAGTATGCTCTGGCATAGACCAGTTTACCTTAGCCAAATTGATGAATAATGCCCACAGTTGTGCTGTAACAATACGGTGTAGGAAAAGGTGGTTGTTTGTCTCTAAAGCCTCCTTACATAATGACCATCTTGAAGCAATGTAGATACCCCTTTTCTGTAGCGCTTCATGAGTCAACAAGCTCTTCTGAGAACAAGCCAGGTGAAGCATTTCACCTTAGTTTGTACCACTCTTCCAGCCTTGAGGGGACCAAATCTCCTCTACTTTGACTTCAGGATTGGTGCATATTGAGAATAGTCTAGGAAACAAAGCCGGCAATGCCCCCTGTATTTGCAATGCCAATCTTGTACTTTGAACGTTTACCTTCAAAGCTAACCAGAAAGCTCTAATGGTCCTCCATACCCCGCACACCAAATGTATTTGTAACAATATTTGGGCACCATTGTTCAGCTTGGCAATATTTATGTTGGATCACTTCTTTCCATAAAGCATGGTCTTCCTGGTTATATCTCCATAATCACTTCATGAGTTGACTATTAGCTTTAAGTATTTTACCCCAAACCTCCATACATTCTGCTTTACTGGACTAATTTCCATTTCACCAATTTAAATCCTTTGCCCACTTTATTTCCTTGCCACAATGCGATTGACATCGAATAAGAGTCCGCATGAGAGGAGTGATCAAATTATATTATATTAGGGGTCCCCAAAGTGTCCAAAGCTTTGACCACCTTGCTAGGTATAGGGAATAAATACATCACATATGTAGGTAAATCATCTAACTTAGAGTTGTTTAGGGTGAGTCTTCCTCCCAAGGAAAGGTTCCGGGACTCCCAAAGTGCTAATTTCTTCTCAGTCTTTTCTATAATGCCATCCCAAATTTCCACAGCTTTATGCTTTGAGCCCAACGACATTCCAAAATAAACTGTAGGCAAGTTCTCAATCCTCCACCGTAGCCACTCCCAAGTCCCACCCTGTCCCGGTTAACCTCATTTCTAATCCTATCCCTCCTATTATTCTCACACATCCATCACAAGATCCTCGTTTCTGCAACGTTCATCTTTTGAACGTGAGAGTTCTTGACTGGCCAACGCTCCGCCCCATACAACATAGTTGGTCTGATCATCACTTTGTAGAATTTGCCTTTAGTTTTGGTGGCACTTTCTTATCACCCGAGATTCCGGATGCAAGCCTCCATTTCATCCACCCTGCACTAATAAGGTGTGTGATATCCTTGTCAATCTCTCCATTTCCTTGGATAACAGGCCCAAGATACTTGAAACTCTCTCTTATGGATGACTTGTGTATCAAGCCTCTCTTTTATATTGGTTGAGAATTAGCTTTATTTATAATGTCACTGGCTGCATACCAAAATTAGATTCATCATTATTGGCAGTTCTGCTAATCGGTAAAGCAACTTTTCATAGTGGAAATAAATCAGACCACTAGACGCTTCCACACATCATATGCAATGATATATCATTATCACAAATTCACAATCATGGTCTCGGATGAACTGTGTTCTCGTGCAACTCCTTTCGAGTATAAAGAGCTTTTCTCTTAGTCATGTTGTAAATTATGTGATATCTCCTTTAAATCATGGAGGGCAATTTTGTGGCTTTTCCTGCTGGATTCTTGACCCCATGGGAAAGAAGATCAAATTGGGCTGAGTACCTTTAAACCTTCTGTCTTGCTTTCTCATGTTCTTATGGGTTCAACTTCTCTCAAGATTTTCTGTTCACAGTTTAGCATTGTTGTTTAGGTTTGTTTGTCCTATTTCCTTATTGGCTTAATGACTACCTCTTTCTTAAACCCAGGCAGGGATATGTTACTTTTGCATTGTCGGAGGTGCAAGAGATTGATGCTATGGTGTCCACTTTTGATGTTTTTGAAAATAAATTATCAGGACCATTGATTTTGGCATGGGCAGTTTTTCTCTGTCTAATTTCATCTCTTCCAGAAAAAGAAGAAAACGATATACTGATGGTCTGTTGCGCTCATATTTGTGTAATTGACTTGCTTGTGCTTTCTCAGGAAGCTGTAAGTTTTGATATTGTTTTGGATGTCTTAATGCTGTTTCAGGAGATTGATCATATTGGTTATGTTCGTCAAGCTTTTGAAGCTGGATCTTTGACTTCTTTTCTTGAAATTATTGAAAATGATATACTGAGGGATTTTGATGTGAGTGAATAGCTTGTTTACTCATCATATATACAAACTATCTTTTACCCATCTTACCTGTCATATACAGGTGGTGCATTATATCATTTCATCTTTGTTTTGACATTTGTTAGTATTTTCAGGGTCCTATTACTGGTTTTAGAAGCGTTTTGCGGACATTTATATCAGCATTTATTGCATCTTATGAGATCAATCTCCAGGTAATTTAATTTTAGAGAATTCATTGCTTTTTAAAGGAAAACACATCTCTTCCCTATTATCTTGCCTTTTCTGTTTTGCAGTTGGAGGATGGTAACCTGAAATTGATCGTGGATATTCTTTGCAAAATATATCAAGGAGAGGTTTGGATGATTGTTGTGTTTTTGAGCCTTCAAAATCGTATTATTTTCAGTAATTCATGCAGACTGTTGCTGTATATGGTGCAGGAGTCCCTTTGTACTCAGTTTTGGGATAGGGAAAGTTTTGTTGATGGTCCTATCAGGTGCCTTCTTTGTAGCTTGGAGGGTGAATTCCCATATAGAACTGCTGAACTTATACAGTTGTTGTCCGCACTATGTGAAGGAGCATGGCCTGCGGAATGTGTGTAAGTAACATTGATTTTCTCTAGGAATCATGAAGGAACCTCTGTTTATGTGGCTTGTAGAATATGTTATGAGAATTTATGTTGATACGTGTCTTGAACAGATTTAACTTTCTTGACAAGTCCACTGGATTGTCATCTCCTGTTGACGTTGGTCGCTGTTCGATAGTGGATGATGCTTCTCAGACTGTTATGGTGCTCCAACCGTTGCACCTTCCCGATATTGAGGGTCTGGTCATTCCTAGCGGAACCCATGGTCATCTGTTAAAAATGATTGATACGAATATTGCTCTAGTTAGATGGGAGGTAACTATAACTGGTGTTTACTCCATTTCACTACTATGCTGTTGGCTTCTTTAACTGTTAAATTCTTTCTGCCAATATCTATGGGAGCAGGCTATGCCGAAGTTTCGAAAGTTGTACTTTTCAGGAGCTAATTATGCTGCATTCCTCTTTATTTTCATGCATATCTTGCTGTTAGTTTCTTAGTTTATGCCTGTCTTTGATAAAATTCGTATTGCAGACATAGCCTTCACTGTTTAGAGCAGTGTTGGATGTTTATATTGGACTGTTTTATTTTCGTTCTGTATGGTTTTGGGTGCAAATTCCATAATGAATAGAATAGGAAGTGTGAATTCTTTTTCTTTTGAACTGGTAAAGTAGTAGTTGTATTAAATTAGAAATCTGGCACTAAATTAATGCCAGGGAAATACAAATTTGGAACCATTCTGTACAAAGCAAAATAAAGAAGATTCCACCCATACACAATCCTACTCATGTAGTGAGTTTAGAAGTCAAGCATACTATTTCCATCGCTAACACCCTGTAGGTTATACCAAAAGCCAAAAACTTATCTTCTGTATAACCGCTATTTTTCCGTCAAAGCATCTTGTACTCTTTTCCTTCCATTATCCAACACACACATGCTGGCTCAGTATGCCAAATTTTCCTCACTGATTTAAGCATTCCCCTGACAACCCAGCTGGCCAGAAGATCCTTTACTAACAGGCCATGACAAAAGAGACCGTGAATAGTTGAAAAAACAGTGACCAGATTTGTCTTGGTACTGTGCATTGTAAAAAAATATGTCTGCCACTTTCCTCCTCACTATTGTACATGACGCATCTGCTACAGATTGACACCCCTCTCCTCTGTAGGTTGCGTTAGGTGAGGCAAGCATTCTGCGAGGCTATCCACATAAAACAACTGACTTTGTAGGGAAATTTTGACTTCCTTAATTGCTTCCAAGGCCAGTATCTGTTGTCTCCATCATTGTTAAGGATCTTCTAACAAGGGTTTACATAGAGCACTCAATCTGTCTGCCTAGCCCATATAGAAGTATCTGGTACCTCTTCTTCCAAGACCACCTTCTCAAGATTATCTAAAACAAATGAATTTCACAATCAAAACAGTCTATAAAAATCAAGACACAATTCTTTCTAGTCCATCAATCCAAGACCAAATCAGCAACATTTAAAGTGGTCATAAAGATCACGATATTGAGTCATTAGCGGAGCATGTCCAATCTAAGCGTCTTGCAAGAACCTTCTATCTGAAGCATTTCCCACCTTGATTGTTGTGTCAGTAGCAAAAGAAGACCAAAGGCTACATATGCTTCCATAAGCTCAAATCATGGGAAGAATTATTGGACCCGTAAGCAAAAGAGATTACAACAACAACATACCCAATATAATCTCATAAAGTGGGGTCTGGGGAGGGTAGAGTGTACACATACCTTACCCCTACCTCCAAGGTAGAGAGATTGTTTCTGATAGACCTCGGTTCAAGGGAAAAATAGTCCAAAGCAGTCCAGAAAAAGAAGCAACCGAAGTACAAGAAATAACATTGTAACAGGATAGTTACTACAACAAAATAATATGATAGTCGAAGTACAAGAAACAACAAATAATAACAGAAATCGAAGGACAAGAAACTGCATGAGCAATACTACAACTACTAGTAAGGACGAGTAGCAAGACAACACACTGCTATCTACTAACTTTCTACCCTAATCTGTGTCCTCCACAACCTTCTATCTAAGGTCATGCCCTCAGTAAGCTGAAGCTGCGCCATGTCTTGTCCAATCATCTCTCTCCAAATACTTCTTTGGTCTGCCTTAACCTCTTCTGATACCATCCATAACAAGCCTCACACCTCCTCACTGGGGTATTCAGACATCTCTTCATATGCCTGAACTGTATCAGTTTCTCTTTTCACATCTTCTCCTCCATCTAAGCCACTCCTACCTTGTCCCAAATCCTCATTTCAAATCATCTCTCTCCTAGTATGCCCACAAATCCATCGTAACATCCTCATTTCTGAATGTGAGAGGTCTTGACTGCCAACTGATACAAGAAGGAATACGAGGAAAATGATAAGAAACCCTTAAATCTAAGAACACGAAATTAAAGATAAAAAGGATAGAAAGGTAGAGACACAAATTGAAATCAAGGCAACCAATATTATATTAAAGTAAAGACCTCCTTAATATTCAAGATAAACATCTAAACCTATGAAAGCAAGACACAAGCATGAGATCTAATAGGCAACCATGGCTATATGAAAACCAAGACCTCCTATTAAGAATCCAAACAAGCACCTATACTATCGAGACACCCTCAAGAGGAATGATATCCTCAAGCAAGCAATCCCATCAACATTGTTTAGCAACAAATGCCTTAGCCATACCTCACAAGAGTTTCACTCTTTCAAAATATCATATCAAAATAATCTATCTCTAAAATAAGCTATTCTCCCTTATTTATAGCCTACACTAATAATTACAAAAATACCCTTAATGACATAAGGGTCTTCTTTAGCATGTAGGCTTGAATGTCAAGAATAGCCACTCTGTGTCCTTGCCTCTTTCTTCCCTTTTCACCTTTCTTCCTTGTACTTCCACTTTAGCATATTCTCATGCTTTAACTCGTCATTCCATGATATTAATGAAGCTTGGCTTGCATCACTAACACTCTACCCCGTACAACATAGTCGGCCTAACTACCATTCTGTAGAACTTGCCTTTAAAGTTTTGTTGGCACCTATGAGAAATATAAGAGAAGAATATTATTGAATTATTGTATCTACATTATTACACCGAGACCCTATCTATAGACTCTACATACCAATCCTTTTCCAAGTAGGACACTATATTAAATCCTTTTCCAACTAGGATTCTATATACTATTCTTATTCCTACTCCAATTTTAGCACTCCACCTCAAGCTGGTGCATACATGTCAATAATATGTACCAAGCTTGTTATAGATTTAATTAATACGAGGATCAGTAAGGGACTCAGGCTGCATTTGTTTTTATTAAGATTCAGACGTCTGAATCTGAATGATTAAGATGTTGTTTCTAGATTTGAAAACTGAATGATTAAGGCTGTTTGTTTTTCAACATCTGAGTGTGCAAAATTATTTATTTGTAAATATAATAAAAATACAATTCAAATAAAAAAAATTTAATTATATATTAGAAAATATTTAATTCAATACCATAAAATTATTACTCCCTCCGTTTCAAAAAGAATGACCTAGTTTGACTTGGCACGAAGTTTAAGAAAATAAAGAAGACTTTTGAATCTTATGGTCCTAAATTAAAGTTATGGCAAATGTACCAAAATGCCCTTTAATCTTGTGGTCTTAAACATGCCATGTGAAAAGTTGGAATTAAAGTGTTGCCAAAAAAGGAAAGGGTCATTCTTTTTGAAACGGACTAAAAAGGAACGTAGGTCATTCTTTTTGAAACGGAGGGAGTATTTGATTAACAAAAAATATTTATGCTTTTAGTGATAGTGGAGATGGTGTGTAATGGTGGTGGTGGTGGTAATGATTGATGTTAGTGATTATTAATGTTGGCGGTGATAGTTATGATGGTAGAGATGGTTGGTATTGTAGTGACTGTCATGATGGTGGCGATTGGTGGTGGTGGTGGTGTGGTTGTGATGTGAAGTTGGTTGATGTTGGTAGTTGGAGGTGCTGATTGTGGTGGCCGAAAAATGTATACATGATGGTTGACGATGTATTGGAGGTAGTTGGAGACGATGTTAGCTGTGATGGTGGAAATGGTTGTTAGTAGAGATAAGACTGTAGCGATGCTAGTGGTTGAAGTGGTGGTAGAGGTGGCTACATCGGTGACAATGGTGTTGGTGACCGAAGTATGTATGGAGGTTGATGATGTGTTAGTGTTAGTTAGCGGTGATGCTAGTTGTGATAGATGAGTTGGTTGATAGTAGGGATTGGGCGATAGTGGTTGATGATGGTGGTGGCGGTGGATATAATTAGAACATGGATGTGGTAGCGGCTGACAATAGTGGTTGGTAGCGATGTTGGTTGTCAATGGTGGTTGTGATGGTGGAGGTGGTTGGTAGTGGTGGTTAACAATGGTGGTGGTGGCATAGGTGGTTAGTGGTGGTGACTGGTGATTGTGGATAGAGTGGTAGTAAATATTATCCAACACAAGAATACCTCTTAATGATATTAAGACTTGGTTCCGGATCTGAATGATTAAGACCTATTTAGACCTATTAATAGCTGAAATCTTAATAAAAACAAATGCACTTAATGGCCTGAAGTCTGAACCATTCAGATTCAGACCTCCATTAAGTGCAAACAAATGAGGCCTTAGTGAAGATATCTACAAGAAAACTGGTAAGGACTGGTCGGGACGTCTGGGCGATCACAGTTGAAAAGGAAAATTGCCAAAAACTAGTATAAAATATATGGGTCATCTCAAAATCAAGAGATGAGTAGATCTTGAATAAGAAAGTCATCAAAAAACTGGGCGGAACATGCTCACGCGTCGGATTATTGGATTTGACGGCTAAAAAATGGTCGAAGTCTGAGAAAAATTATATGGGTAGGGTCGGAATGATGGCATGACCTTACTGAAAAAGAGAAATTATATGGGTAGCGTCGGAATGATGGCACGACCCTACTGAAAAAGAGAAATTGCTGAGCTTTCCAAACTAGGCTCGAGGAAGACTGTTTTAGAGCATAAAATTATATGGGTAGGGTCGGAATGATGGCACGACCCTACGCAAATCAGATTTGAAGATTCACCGGAAAGACGCACAGAACTACACAAATCAAATCTGAGGAGTCACCGAAAGACGCATGGTGCTATGCAACTCAGTTATGAGAAAGTAGTCCGGAAAGATCCACGGTACTACGCAAATTAAATGAGTAGTAGTCCGGAGAGATGAACAGTGCTACACAAATTAGGTATGAGAAGCCACCAAAAAGAAGCACGGTGGCCTAATTTTTGCTAACATGATCATTGGCCAGACATGCGACATATCTGGGTAATAGCCGCCCGTCGGTAGCGGAAGCTCATTGATTCTCTACCAAGATCGTAGAGGCTCTGATACCATGTGAGAAATATAGTAGAAGAATATTAATTGTTGTATTTGCATTTTTACACTGAGACCCTATTTATAGACACGACATTCCATTCTTTTTCCAAGTAGGACACTACGTTACAATGCTTTTCCAAGTAGGATTCTATATACTATTCTTATTCTACTCATTTTCTAACACTACCTCTCAAGCTGGTGCATATAGGTCATATGTACCAAACTTGTTATAGATGTAATTAATACGAGGACCAATGAGGGACTTGGTGAAGATATCTGCAAGAAAACTGATAAGGACTGTAAAAAATGGATCTTGAGCCTATCTCAACCCCAAAAGCTAGCTCATGAAGGGAGGGTTGTTCAAGTTCATATAAGGAGATTAATTGTCCATCCCTTTACCGATGTGGGACTCTTAACACTCCCCCGCACGCCCATGCCTTGTTAACTGGAGCGAGGACAATTATGGGGGGGCCAACATCGGTGAACAAAAAATTGGGATGTGCCTGGCTCTGATACCATTGAGAAATATAAGAGAAGAATATTATTGAATTGTTGTATACCACTTGATACCATTGAATTACACTGAGACCCTATTTATAGACACTATATACCGATCTTTTTCCAAGTAGGACACTACATTAAAATCCTTTTCCAACTAGGATTTTATATGCTATTCCTATTCTTACTTCAATTCTAATAGCACCTTCTTATCACACATGACTCTGGATGCGAGCCTACATTTTATCCACCCTACACCAATACAGTGAGTAACCTCCTCGTCAATCTCCTCATTTCCTTGGATAATAGACCAAAGATACTTGAATCTTCCTTCCTTTTGGATAGCCTGTATATCAAGCCTCAATTCCATATACGCCTCATGTGTTACGTCACTGAACTTGCACTCCAAGTGTTCTGTCTTGGTCCTGGTCAACCTGAACCCTTTAGACTCTAGAGTCTGTATCCAAACCTCCAACTTAGCGTTATGTTGTGGATGGTTTGTGGGAAAGACATGGCCGCAGGAAAGACATTTAAATTAAGAAATTAATTTTATTATTAGTAGCTTTATTTATTATTCTAAAATAAGATTTATGCTAGCTGTTGTTATTAGTCTAGAATAGGGTTTAGTGTTTCCTAGTTTCATAAGGGTTAGGCTTTCTATTTTTGCTGTAATAAAGACTCTTATTTGAAGGGGGATTTAAGGAATTAAACGTGCGCAGAATTTCAACCAAAAACAAGAGATTGGAGTTCTATCTTCCATTGAACTTTAAGATTAAAACCTCCCTTTAGCGAGCTGAATTTATATACCAAATATCTTTATACAAAATAGGTCGATTAGGAATTCTAACAAAAGCAACGGGAAATCAAATGTAACTGATCATTTGGATTTTCCTGTTAATCGTCCTGTGACTCGATCCTTCGCAAGAAATCCTAACAATTTGGTACCAGAGCCATACACAGTGGACGATGAGGTTAATTCGAGATTCCAAGAAGAACACGCGATTACCGAAACCCTAATGAACTCCAAACTTGCAGTGATGGAACGTCTCGGCGAAAGAATTATCCAATTTATCCAAGAACAATTTTCGGGCATGGGAATTGGATTCACAAAATCCGCAACTCACGGAACTTAGTCGAGTAGCACCCTAACGACTGGCAGATCAACAACTCTAGCTACTAGAGACAGTCCTCTGCCTATTCCAACCACGGGCTACCAGAATCTTCCAACAAGTGGTAATTTCCATATCGACAGTACCAAGGTATGCAAGGATGAATTTTCCTACTTATGACGGTACCAATGGCCCATTAATTTGGGCACATCGTTGTGAACAATTTTTTGAAAGTCAACATACAAACGAAGCAGAACAAGTTGGAGTGGATGGGTTTCACATGTTGGGAGAAGCGCCATTATGGTATTATCATCTTAAATGAGTGAAGGGCCTAATGAGTTGGGAAGAATTTCAAAAACGTTGTTTCCAACGATTTGGACCTCCTGAAAAGTAGCAACCTGGTGGGTGAATTGGCCATGCTTTGGCAAACTAGTACAATGAAACTTATCAACGTCAGTTTCAAGAAAAGTTGGTTAGGGCTGATGAGCTTATTCCAAAACACTTGCACGTGGGAATATTTATGGCAGGGTTGGATGATTCAATCAAAATGGATGTGCAACTGCTCAAACCACTTGACTTATCGGCAGTTATGAGTGTAGCCCGGGCTTTAGAACAAAAACAACAATTGCAAAAAGTTAGTAATATTCACAAAGTGTTATGACAACAGTCCCTGACAAGTCTTGGCAGCACTGTAAACTCAATAAAGTCCGTTACTAGTTTAATTGGTTCATCTACCTCGACCAGGACCTAGGTTGGCAACCAAACCCCTTTTGTCAAGCGATTAACTCGTGCAAAAATGGCGGAGAGAAGAGCTAATGGATTATGCTATAATTGTGACAAACAATATTTAGCCACTCACCAGTGCAAACAACTTTTCTGGTTGGAATTGGATGATTCAGTTGATGTCACGATTCTAGAACTTTGGAGGACTGCCCGAAATTTCTTAACATGCTATTACAGGTCAAAGACATGCACAGACTATGCAATTGCCTGCAATCATCAACAGACAACACGTGCTTAGATAGATTCTGGAAGTACCCATAACTTTATGTAATGTCCTTGAGAGTGAAGCTTGGGTTTGCAATTGAATCCTCAATTTGTCAATGAGGGGAAGTAAGGTTGAATTGGGGGTTAAACGAGATCAAGACACGTGTTTAGTGAAGGAGTCCATCTACGACCACGATTAGTAGTAGTTAAACGAAAATCAACGCACAGGATCATTCCAGCGCATTCTAGCTGCTGCCAGTTGTTTTGGATCAATAAATATCCTAACGGATTTTGTGAAAGGAAACTAAGAAAATATCGGTACTTTCCCTCTCTCAGATATTTCTCTCTCTTCTCCTCAACCCAATTCTTCTTCTTCGCAGGAATCATTATTGAAGCTTCTACGCCATTAATGGAGGATTAGTTAGGTCAATTTCATATTACTGTTCATCTTGTAATTGATTTGGAGTGATTGAGCAATAAAATTCCACTTTTCTTTGATTATGAATTCTCTTAGTTCTTGAGTACATTAACTTTATAAGTTCTGTTGCTAGTCGATTACTCGATATTTTCTCCTTGCATAACTTCAGAATCTCCGTTGCTAATGGAGAGAAGGTTCCATGCTTGGGGGTCTGCACAAGGGTAAAAATTTCTATTGGTGACCATTGCTTTATTGTAGATCTTTATGTTAGCCTTTACCATTCATAATGATTTAAATTACGCCAGGAAAATCTTTACTACTTGTTGCCAGAGCCCAACATTGTTCATGTACAATGTAATGAATAAAGGGTATGTGAAAACAGGTCAATTTAAACAACCCTTTTTACTTTTTGATGAATTGAGAATATGTGGTTTGTGTCCCGATAATTTCATGTATCCCTTTGTGTTTAAAGCTATTGGTGAGTTGAAAATAGTAAAGGGAGGTGAAAAGCTTCATCGGTATGTGTGTCTGCACAAGGATAACAATTTCTATTGGTGACCATTGCTTATTGTAGATCTTTATGTTATTTCCTTGGGCTGATTTGATGATATAGCTTTAGGAGTTAAGTGGTTACAAACCTTGGGCCTATACTTTGGGATTTTGCAGCACTTACTATGAGTTTTTCGCTGGAAGGAAAATCAATTTTGTTTTAGGGACAACAACAATATTCTGAGACGGTTTTGCATCTGTTAGGAAAGGCAACTGCAGATGAGCAATGATTGGAATACCTTTTGACCGAGTTTGATGATTTGTTCCAGGAACCTTTGAGTTTACCACCATTGAGACATTGTGAGACCCCCTGTTTGCTTTCATATGTACCCGAGACAAGTCAGGTAGAAGCTATTGAGAGTGCATTGTTGGATTGTGATAACGTTTTGGGTGATATCTAGAATCGGTTACAGGCAGCCCAACAACGAATGAAGAAATAATATGATAAGTTCATCGTGATGTCAAATTTGCTCCAGGGACACTTGTCTGGATTCATTTACATCCCTACAAACAGTGCTCCATTCGACTGAGTATTTACAATAAGTTGTCCCCAACATGTTATGGTCCATTTTCGATCTTACGTTGAATTGGACAGGTTATATATGAGCTGGATTTGCCAAGTGACAGTAGAATTCATAACGTTTTTCATCTTTCCCTTTTGAAGGCATTCAAAGGCAAACAACTTCCACCTATTACAGAGTTACCACCGCTGGAGGATGGCAGAGTAGTTCCTCTGCCTGCTGCAGTCATTCGAGCTTGTGTCAATCGTGGTACAAAGGAGATTCTTATACAATGGTCAGGTTTGCCGGAGGTAAAAGCTACTTGGGAGGATGTAGACTCTTTCGGCTGGCTTATCCATCGTTTGAGCTTTAGGACAAACTTTTTCAGCATGAGGGGGAGTAATGTTGTGGATGCGTTTATGGGAAAGACATATGGCCCTACGCATTTGTGGGAAAGACATGTGGCCGTAGGAAAGACAATTAAATTAAGAAATTAATTTTATTATTATTAGTTTTATTTATTATTCTAAAATAGGATTTATGCTAGCTGTCTTTATTAGTCTAGAATAGGGTTTTATGTTTCCTAGTTTCATAAGGATTAGACTTTTTTTGGCTGTAATAAAGACTCCTATTTAAAGGGGGATTTGAGGAATAAAACATACGCAGAATTTCAACCAAAAACAAGAGATTGGAGTTCTTTTTTCCATTTAACCAAGGTTTCAGCCTCCTTTCAATGAGCTGAATTTACATGCCAAATATCTTTATACAAAATAGGTCGATCACGGAATTCTAACAAAAGCAAGGGGAAGTCAAAGGCAACTGATCATTTGGATTTTCATGTTAATCGTCCTGTGACTCGATCCTTTGCAAGAAATCTTAACACTTAACTCCGTCACGAGTCTCGTTAATCAGAACTACGTCATCTGCAAATAGCATACACCATGACACCTCACCTCGAATTTATCACGTTAATGCATCCATTACCAAGGCAAATAAAAACGATTTAAGGGCTGATACATGTTGCAATCCCATCAAAATTGGGAAGTGTTCCGAGTCTTTTCCCAGTGTCCTTACCTGGGTCTTTAATCCATTGTACTTGTCCTTGATCGGCCTAGTATATTCCAATTTCGAAGGACTTGGACAAAGAAAAAAGAAATTTCGAGGAAATAAATAAGGAAGATGATTACATTTTGAGAAAACCAAAGCCTAAGAAATTGCATTAGGCTACATCCTTATATTTGCTCAAACAATAACAACAGTGTACAAGTATCATGACACTTAAAGTGCAAATGACAGTCATGAATTAGTCCATTTTCAAGACTGGGAGGTCAATGAGTTTCAAAGGTTGCTAGCTCTTCTTCATCAGTGTTGTGAGCCAGTCGATAAAGTCAATACTTTGAAATGGAAGTTGGGGAGTAATTGGTTTTTTTTTGTCAAATCCTTCTATGAGAAGCTTTTGGTGAGGGAGCGGAGGCTTTCCCCGTAAAGTGATTTGGATTCCAAAAGTGCCGAGGAAGGTGTGTTTTTTCTCATGGTTAGCCGCTAGAGGGGTGATTTTGAAGGCGATTAACCTAAGGAAAAGAAAGGTCATATGGATTAGCTGTTGTTACTTCTGCAATGAGACAAGTGAGGATGTTGATCATTTTCTATTACATTGTAACTTGACCATGAGTTGTGGTGGGATATGCTTAGCTGGTTTGGTATTTTTTGGGTGATGCCTAAAGCTGTGAAAGAAACATCGTCTTGGTGGAAATTTGAAAGAAGCAGGAGAAAGCGCAGGCTTGTAGTGTTGTTCCTTTAGCTTTGATGTGGATCGTTTGGGGAGAGAGAAGTAGGATGGCTTTTGAAGGGGTAGAAATGACTTTTGGGCAATTGAGGAATAGCCTCCGATCCCTTATTTATTTTTGGTGCACCCATGTAGTGCCGGGTTGTATAGAGGATTGGTGTCTTTTGTAGAGAACCATGTTGTGTTGTAGGTTCTTTACTTCTTGATATACTCCTTGTATACAACCAATTTTGGCCCTGCGATTAATGAAATTGTTTACCCATTTAAAAAAATGTGTTAGTCCATTGTCAATGTTTTATAATTATTGTTTGTGAACAAAAGAGATTGTGCTTCATATTTATCATATATTATCCTTCTCCACTTAGTCCTTTTCTGGATCTTCAAAGCCACTTTATAAGTAGATTTTGCTGTGTGATTTCAAGTTTCTGATACCAAACCGTCCTCTTATTTTATCCATCGTGACCATATCTCACTTCACCAAGTGAACGGGCCACTTCTCTTTGTTGCCGCCCCATAAAAACATTCCTCTTAATATTGTCCAGTTTTTTCCTCACACTAACTGACTGGGAAACAATGACATAAGGTAGGCAGGAAGAGAATCTAGAATACTGTTGATGAAAATTACCCCCTCCCAAAGATAAGTATTGTCTTTTCATGCAGCTAGTCTCTTTTGACTCTGCTCTTCTATTTTTTCCACAATTGTTTTGCCTTCTACCTAGTCCCCAAAGGCATTCCCAAAGACTCTATATAAGATCTTCAATATCACCACTTAACTCCCTGACCAATTTTTTGATTAAAGTAATAAAATTTATTAATGTGTGGGCATAAAAAACCGCATGTATACCTGAAGTATACCAAAAAGTAAAATACCTACAAAATTATGTTGTTTTCTACTAATTATAGCAATCTTCTACACACGAAGAAACATCATGGGTGCACCAAAAGGAAATAAGGGATATGTAGCTATTGCTCACTCGAACGAAATTCAACTTTGTACCCTCAAAGCCCTCCTTTTTCTCTCCCTCCTAATGACCCAGTAAGAGCTGGTGGTGCCGCATTCCATGCCTTGTGGTATTTACCTAAATTACCGTAAGAATTTCCCACTACAACAGTCTTTCGCACAAAACACTAGTTGTCGTAAATGAAATTCCTCTTCCTCTCGTTCTTAGCCGTCAAGATCGAGCTATATGGAAAGACAACCTCCTCCTTGACTAGAAGCTTAAAAATACTTGATCGAGATGACTCCTTTATTACCCTACCCCACCTCCAAATGTCATGATTATCCTGTGGTGTATTTTGTTTGCAAAGCAAATTAATCAGACGATGAAACTCTGTCATCTCCTGATCATGAAGGTTCCCCTAAACCTCAGATGGAAAACACTTCTCTTATGTAATCTTCAGACTCGTTGAACTATCAACTCCTTCTGGCAAGATATTGTCTATATGTTTGGGAAAGTAATGATTAAAATATTGTCCCTGGACCACCTATGCCCCAAGAAACTCACCTTCCTTCCATCCTCTCCTGCGGTATCCATATTGCACACATGGAAACACATCCTCCTCCCCGAAGAGCTCATTCTCGTAGAAAGATTTAACGGAGAGAACTCCACTATTTTCCAGAACCCACCACAAAGCATCAGGTTTATCCACCGAATTGACTTGCCTATGAAGAAGGGTCATCAATTTTTGGAGCTCGGTCAACTCCAATCATGGAAATTCCTTCTAAATCTTAAATTCCAAAAAACCTCTCCGCCATGTGCCTCCCTAATTTGCTGGAACCCCTTCTATTGCTAGAATGAATAAGATGGGGGATATGCATTGTAAATATGCTACATAGTTATGGGAGCTATTCCTAAACACCACTGGCCTCAGTTGGGATGAATTTCCTTGAGTAATTCCCTCCCACCCAATACTGAATTTTACTCTCGTAGAAATAGTATAAATCTGTTTTCTAACTTCATACCATGTAGAATTGAGAAGTAGAAGAGGCTTCTTTCGTATTCAATATGTCTTTACATCCCATCAGAAGGGGTATTTATTCAAGTGAATCTTAATTGATTAATTATAGACAATCAATTACAATAAAAAGAAATATTTTGTTCCTATAATTACGCTAGGAAAAGAAAACATAAAGTTTAATATATATGAGTCAGGTTCCTTGTGTCCACTTCTTGGAAGGAGTTGGCTCCTAAGGTGATTCAAACCACTCTTCCAAGATTGATTTCAGATCATTCTCCTATCTTGTTGGATTGTAGCAGAGGAAGACGGACGAGGTCTCCTTTCAAATTTGAGAACATGTGGCTAAGAGTGGATGATTTCAAAGATAGAGTGGCCGGATGGTGGAGCAGTTATGCAGTGGAGGGGAGACCTTCTTTTAGGCTTGCCAAAAAACTGAGTTTGCTCTAGAAAGACCTAAGGGTGTGGAATAAAGAAGTGTTTGGTAGGGTAGAGGTGAAAATGAGGGAGATTATGATTGAAGTGGGGGAGTTAGAGAGGATTGAAGCGGGAAGGGAGTTAGAATTGAGGGAGAAGGAAAGAAAAGTGAGGTTGAAAAGGGAGCTAGAGGAGTTGGCTTTAGCTCAAGAGATTAGTTAGAGACAAACATCGAGGGCGTTATGGTTGGAAGAAGGGGATTCTAATACAAAATTTTTTCATAGTGAGTTAGAGAGGATTGAAGCAGGAAGGGAGTTAGAATTGAGGGAGAAGGAAAGAAAAGTGAGGTTGAAAAGGGAGCTAGAGGAGCTGGCTTTAGCTCAAGAGATTAGTTGGAGACAAAAATCAAGGGCGTTATGGTTGGAAGAAGGGGATTCTAATACAAAATTTTTTCATCGGGTAGCGGTCGCTAATAGGAGAAGGAATTTTATAGAATCGGTGGAGGTTAATGGGGTGGTGCATGTAGGGGAGGAGGAAGTAGATGGGGCAATTGTAGATTATTACAAATGTTTGTTTGAGGAAGAAACGGACTAGAGGCCTAAGTTGGGGGGTTAGTCTTTAGTCATATTGGTAGGGAGGAGTGTGTGTGTTTAGAGAGGGCTTTCGAGGAGGAAGATGTGAAGAGAGCGGTAGAGGATTGTGCGGGTGACAAAGCTCCGTGGCTTGATTGTTTCTCTTTGGCGTTCTTCCAGCATTGTTGGAATATGGTTAAAGCTGATGTGATGGATACTATTGCTGAGTTTCAAGAGGGGTGAATTCGAAAAGAGTCTGAATGCTTCATTTGTTGTCATTATCCCTAAACGCGAAGGACCTTCGTGCATGAAGGATTTTAGACCTATTAGTCTAGTGGGAAGCATTTATAAGATCATCTCGAAGATGCTTTCCACAAGACTCAAGAAGGTGTTGGATGAGATTGTATTTACTTCGCAAAATGCTTTTGTGGAGGGTAGACAGATTTTGGATGCAACTTTGGTGGCAAATAAAGTGGTAGATTCGAGGAGAAAGCAAGGAGTGCCAGGTGTGTTATGCAAGCTCGATCTTGAGAAGGCCTATGATCACGTGAGCTGGAGTTTCCTAGATTTCATCATGACTTAGATGGGATTTGGGGAAAAATGGAGAAAATGGATCAGATTCTGCATTTCTTCTGTGAGATATTCAGTTTAAGTGCATGGCAATCCATGTGGGTTTTTTGGAAGTTCTATGGGTCTGAGACAAGGGGATCCTTTATCTCCGTGCTTGTTCATCCTTGTTATGGAAGCTTTGAGTAGGATGATGGACAAAGCTGTCATGGGAGGTCTTTTAAAGGGATTTAGTACAGCGATTGGGGGTGTTGGGACAGTCTCAGTTTCCTACTTATTGTTTGCAGATGATACTTTGGTTTGCTGTGATGCTAATATGAATCAACTAAATCATTTAGGCCAAGTGCTTACTTGGTTTCAGGTGGTGTCATACCTTAAAATTAACCTAAGCATGAGATTTTTCTAGTTGGGGAGGTGGCTGACATTGAGATGCTCGCTCAGGTGTTGAACTGCAGGTTGGGGGCTCTTCCGACTAACTACCTTGGACTATCACTAGGGGCTTCAAACAAGGATGTTTTGGTGTGGAATCTGGTTCTTCAGAGGGTGGAGAAGACATGGGTGGCAAAAAAAATACTTGTCCAGAGGAGGAAAAGAGGTGCTTATTAAGAGCACTTTATCGAGTATACCCACTTATTTCATGTCTCTGTTTCAAGCTCCAATTTCAGTCACAGGAAAATTGGAGAGGTTGCAGAGGAACTTTCTTTGGGATGGGGCGGATGGAGCAAAGAAATTTCACTTGGTGCATTGGAAGACTGTCACATCTTCTAAAAAATGGGGAGGTCTGGGAGTTAAAGATTTGGCGGTTTTTAACAAAGCTTTGTTGGGCAAATGGCTTGGTGTTTCAGGGTGGAGGTACAAACTTTTTGGAGAAGGGTGATAGTTGATAAATATGGGGTAATGGAAGGGGGATGGAGAACTAGAGATGTCACTATGCCTTTTGGGTGTGGTTTGTGGAGGAATATAATGAAGGGATGAGATGATTTCAATAGAAATATCTCATTCAAGGTTGGAAATGGTAGAAGAGTTAATTTTTGGGGGCATAGGTGGTGTGGGGATAGCTTATTGAAAGATGATTTTCAGATTGTATAGAATGTCATGCCAAATAAACCTGTCGATCCAACAAATTAGGGAGATACATGGTGGAGAGACTTTTTGGGATTTGAGATTTAGAAGGAATTTCCATGATTGGGAGGTGACCGAGCTCCAAAGGTTGATGACCATCCTCCACAGGAAAGTCAATTCAGTGGATGAACCTGATGCTTTGTGGTGGGGTTTGAGGAACAAAGTGTTACATGTGTAAGGAGACCGGGGAAGAAGTGGATCATCTTCTCATTTATTGTGACTTTACCATGAGATTATGGTGGGATATGCTTTGGTGGTTTGGAGTGTGTTGGGTTATGCCAAAATCTGTGAAAGATTTATTGTTTTGTTGGAGAAGCGGGAATAAGAGGAGAAGACGCAAGGCTTGGAATGTGGTCCCCCTTGTGTTGATGTGGGTTACTTGTAATGAGAGAAATAGGAGGGCTTATGAGGGGTAGAGTCGAGTTTTTCTCAAGTGAGGAATAGCCTCCGGTCTCTTATTTTCTTTTGGTGCACCCATAAAATCCCTAGTTGTATAGAAGAATGGGTGGACTTTGTAGAGAATCAAATTTTGTAGATTCTTTACCTATTGGTTTCTTTCTTTGTATATGGCCATCTCGGCCTTGTTCATGAATGAAATACACTTACCTTATCAAAAAAAAAATAAATGAGTCAGGTTGCTCAAAACTAGCAAGTTCTTTTTTTCCAAAATTATCCCACCAAGGTTGTTTCCTCTCTACACCCACACACCAAAAAAGAAAAGTAAAATCATTAGAGGAATATGAAATACTTGAATTTTAGCATTGAGCTGCTAATATTCTTTAGCAAGACCTGATATGCTTCACTTTGTTAGCATTCCCATTTTTATCTTTGCTGACCATTTTACAGGACAATTTGAATACTTAAGTATGTTCTTTCATTGTCCGAAGGATATACTTTTAGTTCCTCGTTTTATGTTGCTTATACTTTAAGTATCTTTTAATTTACTCTTAGGATTTCTTATGTAAAAGTGCACATTCCATATCTCTCTGCAGTCGTCTCCGTTTTCTATTTATTCTTTCTGATGCTAATTAAAACTTGCTAGGAATTTGAAGTTCAAACATTTTTTCTTGTATTCAGTTTCTGATGTTATTTTGTAGTTCTCGCAATCTGGGGTATCCATGCTGCTTTTGCGTTTGGCCCAAGGGCTATACTTGGAGAAAACCAGTGAAATCACTATGACTCTTGGGTTGCTCAGCCGACTTGTGACATTCAATATGGTAATCCACACAGTTAATTTTCCTTGTCTGGTGATTTTGATATATTTATTGCATCCATCCAATATAAGCGGTTAGATTGTTACTTTGTGTCGGTGCATCCACGTAAATGCATTTGCACTGATTTTTAGTTGATTTTAGTGTGGATGATGATGAGTTTTGAATTTGTATCTATTTGCACTGGTGATTGCAGTTGATGTTCGCTATGCTACTTCTGAAATTTTATTTCTCCTAATGCTTCCCTTTTCTACTGTTCAGATCTTACTACAATTAATGTGGTTTTCTGTCAGCTGCAACAATGGCTGCAGGAATGACTGCTCTTGTTCTTTAAGAGTTTATTTTGAAAGGACATTTTCTAATTGGATTTGAGTGTAATTATGCAGTTTTGGATTGTTTGTCTGGTCAAGTAATTACATCGTATCCATGTAGTTGGATGTAATTAAGAGGGAGAGGGGGTGGGGGGTTACACACTCCAATTTTCAATGGGAGGAAGATTATAAATAATCCTTTTCCCTTCCACTTTGGGTTAGCTAACTTTTGGGTGATTAAGGATTATACTCCTTTTGGTGAACGTTTAGGGGTTGACCCTTGTATCTCCTTATTGAACCACTTTTGAATTCATCCCTAGTATGGATTTCATGTATGAGTTCCCCCCCCCCCCCCCCCCCCCCCCGGCCGGCGGATTAATTCTAATGATTAAATGCTAGTTTAATTGCAGTGTTATCAAAAGCGAAAAGTGCAAAATGGCTCTAAGGTTCTCTAGAGCTTTAAGCACAAATTGCAAATAAAGCGTGAACGTTAATGATAAAAAAGGCACAAATCGAGAAAATTACAAATATGTACGTGTCTTCCAAGATTAATAATCATAAACATGAACAACAAATATCCTGGGCAAAGAAATTGAAAAAAATATATAATTAAGTGAAATATCAATTGCTTAGTGTTGCATCTTCAGGTTACGCTCATTGGCAAGGAAAAGTATGCCTTAGAGTCTCGGAGCGCCCATAAAGTAACGTGAAGCACTCAACATGCTTTACAGCTCCCTTCAGGGCTTAAGCGCGCTTTTGACTCTTCTGTTCAACCAAAGATCGTAAAGTAGAGAGGTAGCTATATGGATTAAACGAGAGCAAGCTCAAATGTCTCCCCTTGTCAGATCTCTGAGCCATTTCGCACATGCAGTTGTTACCTCAACCATGGTTTCTCATTCTAACAGTCCTGCCTAATGATGATAAGACTTTTGTTAATCCTGTTTGCTGCCTGCTTTTCTTGGCATGGCAACAATGTTTTGACTATTGATTTTTCTTGCTGGTAATATTTTATGTGTTGGGGTGTTTGTTCCTCAACCATGGTTTCTCACTCTAACCGTCCTGCCTAATGATGACAAGACTTTCGTTAATCCTGTTTGCTGCCTGCTTTTCTTAGCACGGCAACAATTGTTTTGACTATTGATTTTTCTTGCTGGTAATATTTTATGTCGTTAGGGGGTTTGTTCTGCTTTTCTGGACCTTCGTGGCTATATGGATGATGAAATGAGCTCACCAACGGAAAACCTGCCGTATGTCTATAGGTTCATTAATCAACCCCCTCTTGTTTTTAATTAAATTTTATCCTATATGCTAGTTATTTATCCCAAAAAATAAATTCATAAATTCTAGGTAAAATACCTTGTCTTTTCATCGAATATCATCCCTTCGTCAACTGCAGTGTTAACGTGGCTGAAACCATTTGTGCTTGGATCAAGAGCTTGTCTCCTAATTGCTCTGGTGTGGCGTCAATGTCAATGGGAGTTAACATTTTGGCAAAGATGTTAAAATGGTAGCATTTTTGTCTATCAAGTTATTTTACTTTTACTGTGTTTACTTCTCTGGCTCCCTTTTGATGCTACTGAATCTAAAATTTTTAAGAGAAGCCTGCAATATGACTTTTTCGTTATCTGTTATTCGTTTTTTTTCTGGGTTATTGTATGAGCATTATGTGGTCAGATGAAATTAAATAGCTATTGAGTTGATCTCAATGTTGGATGGATAATGGAATCTACCATGACTCAAAATACCACTACTTTGTCGTTTATTTTGCTAGTTAGATTTTCTAATTCTTGCTCTATTATTGCAGCTCACCATATCATGTTTCCAGATTGATAGTCCAGGCGAATATCTTTGATGTTGCTTTTAAAACGAATCCCTTCAAAATTGGCTCCAATGGTTTGTCGAGGTGAAATGGATCAACCTATGCTCCTACTTCATATAGAATTTCCGTCCTCGTAAACGTTCGTGAATCTTGTGGGAACAATCTGGTGTCTTTTGTCAGGTTGCTTGTGATTGCTTAACTGTAACCTTTTGAATAATTTTGAGTACAGTCTAATTAAGATTGTGCTAGTGGCTTCTCACTGCTGTAAACAACTATGACCATAAACCTTTTGAGTAATAATATTCTATGAATTGATTTCTGGGTTTCTGTCTTTTGAGCTTTCCCTTCATGCGCTCTATCTGAACCAAGCTCACCTGGACCCTGAGTGGGCTGAATATGTATGGCAAGGCTTGCAAGCCAAACCCTTTCACCCATGGTGCACAAGGCTATGGTGCAGGACACTTGTGAGATTTTTTTTTTTTTTTTGCTACTCATAAACAGATTTTGGTAACTTTAAATTAATTTTCAACATGTAGAGGATTGATTTCTAAACCAAAATTTGATCATTCTGCTGTCTCAAAGTATTAATAAGTTTATTTTGTGAAGGGCATGATCCCCTTTTATAGTAAAGTAAAACCTTCCCAACCAGAGCAAAGTTGAAGAGTTTTGCAACTTAAAATAATTTTATGGGTGAAGTTCTGTAAATTAGTTTCTGTTCTGATCTTTGTTGATAATGGGCTTCTGTCGGTATCTTTCTTTTGTTGACTTGCTTTTACTTTATGTGTGATTTACTTTTATGCATCTTTTTTTTTTTTTTTCCTGTTACTGTTGTTCGTATTCAAGAGTGAACTTCAATCAGGCATATTAGTTGTCTGCAATCTACAAAAAAGTTGATGCGTAATATACTGTAGATAACATAGTTTTGTTCTTATGGTTTGCTGTTTAGCCTGATGTCTTTAACATCATCAAGAAGCTTCTCTAATTCTAGAAAAATCATACCTATCTTGACACTTGATCCTGTGCTTATTTTTGGCTGCTTTAGTGGATCGTGGTTGCTTTCTGGTCGGCTTGCAAAAATGCTTTCTATCGACTGTGAGCAGAATGATTGTCAGTTGACTCTGTCAGGCATGTTCTTTAACGTTTTCGGTGTTCCAATTGCTGTTATACCAAGGGAGTCCATTTATTCTGTTGCTGATAGCATACATATATTGCTTCTTTTTTCTAATCCACTATGTTTTTGGGAGTCATTTTCGTTGGCGTTGGCCATTAGCCATGACGACCTATTTTCTTCTACTGTGCCACTAGATTCTTTATGTTGTTTCCTGTAGATCCTTCTTACACACAATTTTTATGATCTTCAGTGCTAGACCTCACCATGCAGCTTATGGATTCTGGAATGGAAAATGATGTTCTTGCACTTGTCATTTTCTCCATTCAGTATGTCCTTGTTAATCATGAATTCTGGAATTATAAAATCAAGCATGCTCGCTGGAAGGTGACGCTGAAGGTATTCCTTTACTTTTCCTATAATTTAAACAGCTAAGCTTGCTGGCATTATATTTTCTGCTTAAATTAGACCTGGTTGGAGGTGAGGCAACCCTTTTTCTTTAAGAATTTTTCTGTATGCTGTTTTTCTTTGCATGTCCTTTACTGGGATTCTATAGAACAGGAAGGTTATGGAGGCTCTCCATACAAGAATAATTATTGACTTTTTGGACAAATTTGAGGAAGGTCAAGTTTCTTTCATTTATCCTTCCACTAAAAATTGGTTCGCTTTTTGCTTTTCGAGAGTGATCGGCAGAGAGATTTTTAGAAATTATAAAGAGATTTAGACAGTTGATGAAAGTACTCCGAAAGTATTTCATTCCAAAGTAACAAAAAAGTTGTTTAGGCAACTCTTAGTTGAATTTTATACTAACTCTTAAAAAGTGAAAGTGATACATTTTAGACCTAAGAAGTAATTAAATGCTATTGAAATATTTCTCGAACACAGTGGAGGCTATGTTGCTATGATCCTTTAAAAATGTTGTGGGGTGCGTGTCGGATCTGTAAGAGAGATGCATTTTTGGAGGTAGGTTTGTCATTGGGAAGTTAGCCCTGTCATGTGGCTGATGGCCGATTTTAGTGGTTGTTGAGCTGTTGTATTTGCTAGGATCTTGAATTGGCCGATGTTTGCCGCCCGCCCAGGCAATGATTTTCTTCTTCCTTTCAATGTCTAGCACCTCTCCTTTCTCTGGCAATCAGGTTTTCTCTCTCAGTTCAAGCTTTCATCTTTCCAACGACTGTTATGGTGTCACTATCTCTTTTTAGACTGGTGTTGCTACTTTTTATGTGACTAGCACCCTCCTTTTATCTCGAATTTCTATCAACGTCGAGGGTTTGAGTCCTTCAAAATTCTTTTATTAGAACTAGGGTTGGGCATAGTTTGGGGAAAATCAAAATCCAAATCGAAATTCAAATTTTGGATTTCGGATATGGGACATTGTCCGAAAATCGAATTTTTTTATAGCTTATATTTATCCCTATGCGTTAAACATAAGCACATTTACCCAATACTAAGTCCAATACCCCACTAAATTAGTCAACACACCCTATTAGGCTAATGAATGGTGTAACCTGAGATGCATTTTCGTGACCATGTTTTTAGTTTCCATTTGAGGAGTGGTGGCACTAGGTCCTTGACGAAGCACATCAATTGTTTTATTACACAGAGACTATAAGGATTGAGCAGTGGTTGACTTGAATATAAACTAATTTTTCTTTTTGACAAACGTAACATTTTGTATATCAATCTTCAGCATAAAAGCTTGAATCCAAATATTTACATCATAGCCTACATCCAAATGTGCAGGACCAGAAACCAAAAGGAAAAAAAACTATCTCTAGATCCTACTTCATCTTACAAGGATCCTAATATGTCTATAATAGCCACTGGATCATCTATGTACTCAGAACTACACTAATAGCAAAAAGTGATAATGCAGTTCGTTTTAATCTTGTGCAATGGACTACTCTTGCTCTCAAAACATCTAGAATTCCTCTCCTTATGGTTCACCGTATTGCTGCTGGGAAAATTCTCCATTGGTTCTTGGTTTTGCTTCCACTAGCCTGTCCTGCCCTTTCAAGCATAGTCCAACTAATACCCATGAAGCTAGTAAAAAGATTCCAAAGCTTGTCAACCACCTTACAATGGTTGATTGTCTCTGCATGTTGCTCACAAAAGAAACATCTTACGTAGTCCCCTTTTCATGAGATTTTCCTGGGTAAGAACAACCTCTTTTACTACCAACCAGGTGAAGGATGCCACTTTATAAGGGATTTTCACCTTCCCTATGAGCTTCCAAGGGAGAAAATTAACTTGAGTTCCAGTTGATTCATGTCTTTATAGGCAGAACTGACAGTGGAACATCCTTTGCTATGTCATTCCATCTTAAAGAGTCTTCTCCATCCTTCAAGCCTGTAAACTGATCTAATATGCCATGGAATTCAGCCAATCTTTCCATCTCCCCATCTTGCATCAGTCTTCTATAAGTCAGATTCCACCCATGATCAAACCATACTTCTTGTAATGTGGACATTTGCTGCTGGTTCAACAGATAAATATCTGGGAATAGGTGCTTGAGACTTTCATTCCCTAGCCAGTCATCTTCACAGGTCTTCCTGCCATTGTTCACAGTGAAACTTGTTTTCCATAGAAATCATGCCATAAGTTTTTGATTGATCTCCACCAGTCATTGTTTTCCATAGAAATCATGCCATAAGTTTTTGATTGATCTCCACAGACTGGTCCCATCCCATATGTAGATCTTACTTCTTTTGTCTTCCAGGGTTCTTCCTTTTCATATTTGGCTTGAATCACCTTACCCAAAGAGAATGTTCTGCTTTTGGGAGCCTCCACAACCATTTCATAAGAAGACTTCTGTTCTGCTTTCTCAGGTTTCTAATGCCCAAACCTCCCTGCTTCTTTGATAGTAATAAAGTATTCCATTTGACTAAGTGGAAACCTTTATTTTCCTTCTCACCATGCTGCGAAAAATCCCTCCTTAGAGCATCAATTCTTTCCTCCACCTTAGCAGGATAGGAAAAATTGACATCAAATAAGTTGGCAATGCATTAAGACTGAGTTAATCAGAACTAGTCTGCCACCTTTGGGTAAATATTGTGACTTCCATCTGGACATTCGTTTCTCACATCTCTCCACCACTCCACTCCAAATCTCTTTGGACTTGCTTTTGGCTCCCAGAGGCATGCCCAAGTAAATTGATGGTAGCTGAGCTCTTTCTCCACCCTATATGTCTGCCAGTTGTTGGATTCTACACACCTCATTGATTGGGAAAATGTGAATTTTCCTCCAATTGATGTGGAGACCAGAAATTGCTTCAAACATGATAAGAATTATCCTCAAAATCTTTAATTGACTCTCTTCTGCATCACAAAAGATTTAGGGTGTCATCTGCATACTGCAGATGTGTGACTTCCATTCTAGTATTCACTTCCTTGGCTACATTAAATCCCCTTATCCATTCCTCGCTGTGAGCAGTTTTAAGCATGCTATTCAGACCTTCCATCACTAGTATGAACAAAAAAAGTGAGAGGGGATCACCTTGTCGCAATCCTTTGCTTGCTGAAAAAAATCCTTCAGGAAAACCATTTATCAACACTGAGATTCTAACCGTACTGATACAGAACCTTATCCATATAATCCAACTTCATTCCAAAAGCCCATTTTTGGCAGGATTCCAAGCAGATAATTCCAGTTGACATGGTCATATGCCTTCTCAATAGCTAGCTTGCACATGATTCCTGGGATCTTCTCTTTCAATCTTGAATCTAAGCACTCATTGGCAATGAGTACAACATCAGTAATTTGCCTTCCTCTCAGGAAGGCCATCTGTTGAGAGTCCACTAGCTTGGGCATCACCTTCTTAAGTCTCTCTGTTAGGATTTTGGAGATCAACTTGTATACACTTCCTATCAGACTAATTGGTCTGAAGTGTGTCAACTCTTTAGCTCCATTCTTATTTGGGATGGGAGCTATGTAGGTTGCATTAGAACACTTTTCAAAAACTTCCTGAGAATGAAAGTTTTGAATGGTTGCCATCACATCCCCCTTCACTATCTCCCAACATTTAATAAAAAATCCCATGGTGTACCCATTCGGCCCCGGAGCCTTATCAATAGCTCAAGCCTTGAGCCCCAGCAGCACCTCATCTTCTTCACAAATTCTGCTCCTCTCTGCTGATCACAGGACAAGGGTTCATGTTGTATGTAGGTCTCCAATTCTCACTTTCACTATACAACTTTTGATAAAAAGATATCATCTCTCTCGATGTCTGCAACTTCTATTAATTCATTTCCATCTACCACCAGTTTATCAATATGGTTGACCCTTTGTGTGCATTTGCAATCCTTTGAAAGAACTTAGTGTTCTTGACCCCTCGTTTGATCCATAGTCTTGACCTTTGCCTCCAGGCCATCTCTTCCTTCTTTGCATAATCTTCAAACTTCTCAACTATAATTGCTTTTTGGATCACTTCTTCATCAGATAAGGGCTTGTCCTGTTGGATGTTATCAAAATCAGCAATCTTGGTAAGTATTTCTTTCTTCTTCCTCCTTGAATATAAACTATTAGAAGTATGATATATTTGGATATGGTTTTAATCAGTGTTTTAAAAGACATGGGTGAGACGAGGCATTTTACCTGTGGCTGGGTGAGTCGTAAGCCCGAGCCGTGGGGGCATAAGTCGCATGGATTTTTATTTTTAATATTGTATAAATTAATATACTAAAAATAAATAATAAAATAATAAAATTACATAGAAATGAATATGATAGAAAATTCAAGAAAATAAAAATTAAGTGGAAATGTACATAGAACTTCTTCATCTTAAAATGTGAATCAAAATCAACAATTGACTAAAAAAATAATCTGAATTGCTCATCTTAAAAGACTAATTAGGTTTTGTAAAAAAATGAGTAGAAATTTATAAATTAACTTGTTAAAAAAAGAAATGTGAAGAAGGAACCTACAATTGGAAACATCAAACCAGAGCAAGTGATGAAGGAAGGTGTGTTTTCACTTTGTGGTTTGCACGTTGGTTATTTTTCCCCTTTACCCAGTGAAATGAAGAGAAAGAATAAAAATTAGAGCTAAGAATAAAAAAACATTTAGATTTTTAAGCTTTTTAACTTCTTAAAATTTAATAACAAGTTGAATTTTATGTTTTTTGGTATTAATTTAAGTACTTGTTTAGCAATTTTAATTTTAATTAGGAGATGTTTTCTGGGGTTATGCCCCAAACAAAAACTCTCCCTATGCCTTATGCCTCATGATACTTTCGCCCCCACAGATCGCCCCGGTGCATTTTTATCTCTCCCAGACCCGAGGCTCGCTTTAGGAACGCCTTTTAAAACATTGGTTTTAATATATTTGGACTTGTTAATTTTCAAGATGGATACTTTTTAGTTTTTCTTCTTGGCTGTCAAAATACTTTCTATTTGGACATAGTTTTATTATGTTTGGACTTGTTAATTCTTAGTCCTTAATGATTTTGTTCGTAGGAATACAACAACAACAACAACAACAACATACCAAGTGTATTCCCACAAAATGGGGTCTGGGGAGGGTAAGATGTACGCAGTCCATACCACTACCTCGAACAAAGTAGAGAGGCTGTTTTCGATAGACCCCCGGCTCAGGACAAATGACAGTATAAGTAAAACATAAAAACAAACAAACAAAAAAGGATAACACACCAATAGAAACTAAAAGAAACAGGACACCCACATAGTATTTTGTTGCTAGGAATATCCTTGATTATAGTTTCCTTACGAAATATTTTATTTGGATGATTGTGATGGGCATGCGAAATTATTAACGCGATTTTATATGAATACTTTATTTGAAGGTCCATTTTTGGAAGGAGGAGAAGCAACAAGAACTCAACTTATACGTTGAAAACCTAAAACCTGTAATAACCAAACTGATCAACTTATAATATCAAAACTAAAAAATCTAAATAACGAAGGCGATTAATCCGAAGCCGAACTTAAAAGAAATCGACCAAATCTAAACGTATTTGGATTGTAATTTCTTGAATTCAAAAATCGAAAATGCAAACCGATGTTATCCAATCTGAATTGCTCGAACTAGAGCGTTCTCCTTTAATTGGAGCCATTACTCTAATACTTCTCTCTTCCTTTTCTTATACTTCTTCCTTTAAATACCTTTTTTGCTTAAAAAAAAAAGCAATGTCCATTATCTCTTCGGCGACTAGGCTGCTACTTTCTACGCAACCTTCGCCCTACTCTAATCTTGAATTTCTGTTGAGCAAGGGTTTGAGTTCCTACTCTCAAAAGTTATTCTCCCTACTCTGATTTTTTTTATCGAGGCCAAGGGTTTTGAGTCTATAAACTGAACATTCTTCCTCCCTTTGCCGAAAATTCTTTCTCCCCCTCTTATATTACTTCCTCCTCAAATTCTTTTTTTTTTTTTTTGGCTAAAATAAGGGTTTTCTATGTTGTCGAATAGGTTCTTCACTTTTTATGTTTCAATTTGGTTTAAAAAGGAGCAAGATTGCTTCTTTTCACAAAACAAAAAAGTTGATTGCTTCTTTTCACAAAACAAAAAAGTTCTTTTTCTTCTTAATCTCACACAAGAAAAACAATTTCTTCATCTTCTTTTTATTCAAAAGGTGGTTCAAACACCTCATTCTATTATCCATGAATTGATGAGGAGATGGGTGAACGTAGCCCTTTACATGAAGCTAAACTCATCCCAATTCTTGATTGATTCAATTTTGGCTTCCTATATTATATTGTTCATGCTCCAGTTGGTAGGACTGGGCATGCGAGGGTGTTGAGTTTCCATTTTGGTTGTGGATGGGGAACTTGGTCTCCTTATATGACCTTGTGAAATCCTCACCCCTAGAGCTAACGTTTGGGTTTCAGTTAAGCCTAAGGTCCATTTATTATCATGTAAGAATAAAGGTCTCTTGTTAAAAAGATATGAGTAACTTTGTAAAGCTATATAAATTGCTTTGAATTCAATGTTTCATGGAAGAGCAAATCATATAGAAGCTGTCACGCCCCATAATAGGTGGATGTTACCGGAACTTAATGCCATAAACTTACATCGAGTGAACCAACATTTACAGACATTAATGCTATCTATATGCTCATGTGACCAATTAACCTTTAAAACATTTAACATGTGAATGATAAACAACATTTACACCATAATGAAGTATATCAAAATACACCTGTGAAGAAAAGTCATTCATAACGCCATATGAGTGCCCATGCAAAAGAAATACAACCCACACCGTCTATGGAGCCTAGGGGTGGCCGTTCGGATTGGATATGAGAATTTTGGTTTGGATATTCGGTTTTCGAATTGAAGAAATTACAATCCAAATCCAATCCAAATAAGCTCGGATTGGACTGGACTTTTTAAATTGAATATTTTGGGTTTTCAGTTTTGACTTTTGGGCCTACAAGGCAGGTCATAACAAGTAACAACCTCAATTCACCTAATAGTTTGCTCCATAGAATGTATAACTTTCTATCGTTAACAGGGATTGAGGTCACCCTACCGCTCATGCCGTGTAAGTTCATATTGGAGTTAATGCTATAATGAGTAAGGCGGTAGGGTGTTAATCTATTGGACCTTTAAAAATTGAACTTATTAGTAATGGGCACATATTATATGGTTAGGCCTAAACATAAGACACAAATTTTGAATTTTTGGATATCCGAAAATCTGTAGTATTATATTTGATATCCAATCCGAAATTCACAAATTTTAAAAATAAAATTCAAAGTCCAATCCATAATCCCAAAATCCAAACCAAATAGCCAAAAAGTTCGGATTTCGGGTTGGCCCAAACTATGCCCACCCCTTATGGAGCCTCTATGATGAAATGAATCAATAACCGCACTGGTGACATGACCCTAGCTATACCAGCAGAATGACACGGTATGGCGTACCAAATTGGGATGAAGTGAGGATGACCCTAGCTTGCTCACTCGTCAGTACCAAAACCTGCATTTGTTAATAAAATCACAGGAAAAGAAAGCTCCAATACAAATCAACTAGTACTCAGGTATGTGTCATTACCTAGCTACACCAATTAGTGGGACAAGATTTTTAAAACATGCAACATATGCCAAAATGTCGATTTTGTAAGAAAAATCATGTACAAATGTTCATAACATTTAATTGAATCAAATTCCTTTGAAGAATCAAGGGTTGGCTCCTTAGACCCTTAATATTATATAAATCATTAACTTTATCGGTAGTACCAATATAATTGACATTCACAAGTGATAACATGCTACATCGCTATCCCTAGGATGTACAGGCTACACCATTACTTTCATTTGTAAGTGGAGGCATAGCTAGCTACGTTACTACCCTCCAAATGGTATTTTCTACATCACAATAACCCTCCACATAATTTCTAATTGTACTCTGCGCTTGACAGGCACACCTTGACATGCAAGTGATCCAAATGATCTGTTAAGGTGCCAAGGTCTCCTGTGCACTACCTCCCGACCTCCTGGGACCTGAGATGTTCTTGCCTTGCGTTGAGACGTCGTCACGGGAACCCTTGTAGGCTTCCTTGCTCATTTTCTTTGAATTTTTTTCCACTGTCTGTCACTCCCATTAATCAAACTACTTACAACTCGTGTTTTACATATCGCCAAGTATTAATGACTTTTCTATCCTTGTGTGGGCTCGCATGTACGTAGGGACTAATTAAATTCCATTATAGCTTATGGTTAGCTCAAATTAATTAGGAAGACATTACAGGGCTTAACAGAAGTAGATTGTCATTTTATTCGACAAAAGATCGGGGTGCACTGTGACAGGTTTTGTCAACTCAAATTACCAGTTAGCAGATATTCTTCTCATTCTTCACAGTATTCTCAGGCTGCTACCCGATACCAAGACACTCATAGATTGTATGTATGTATTCCATATGAAAAGGTGTACAATCATCTTGATTAATTGTTTTTTGTTGTTGAAAGGTGAAAGGCAACTGTGAGAATCCTAGTCCATCGTTTCAGATGGTGTAATATTTACCAGTATTGTTTTATTGACTGAGTCATTCTTTTTGTATTACAAATTGGCTTTGTAATCATTTGTAATGTAATAGTTTGTCTTGACGCTAAGGAAGATGAGCTTCACTATTTATTTGCTTTTAGGTGCTTGAAGTCTTGAAGAAATGCATTCTGTCAGTTTCATATATCCAGAAACTTCGTGAAGTAGTCGGGGATATTTTATTTGGTGATTCTTCTATCCACAATGCACTCTTTCGACTTGTTTGCACGACTTCAGATGGCCTGGAGGTGAATCTTGCAGCATGCGTTCCCTTGAATATGCTAATATACTCGAATGTGCACTGAATCTTTAGGCAGCATGTAGCAGTTGATACCTTTGCTTTATGTTTTCTTTAACAGAAGCTCTATTTTAGTCGGCTTTATGGGCTGGCAGAAATAGAAGGATTGCAGGAGGCAATTATCTTGGGATTGGATATTCTTTCCAGTATGCTTTCTGATCTCTCAAGGGTATGCTTCAAAAACTTTTTGCACCTAGCATCTCTTACCTCGAAACTTCTTCATGGGTTGCACGCATTTTAGAAGAAAGTTCACTTTTCTTCTATCCCTGCTCTCCTGCTCTTTTCCTCAGGTTTAATAAAGACAATTTTCCTCGTCTGTTACTAACTAGCTTATTTCTATAGGAACTGAAATGTTTGAGAAATTTAGCCTGGGATGAATGCATTTCTGTAGTGAGAGAGGATGAGAGTAATGTAGTATGCATTTTTCTTATTTGAGCTCAATTCGTCGAGTTTACTCTTTCTGAAAATTCAGATTAAGTTAGCTGTCAACAAAACCAGACGCCAGTATTTCTTGCATTTTTTTTGGAGAGATCTCGGCAAAATATTCTAATCTTTAATTAAGTGAAAGGTGTTCAACTTGGACTTCTTTTTCTATCCTTTTCTTTATGCCTACACCCAAACTGTGTTGTTTATTTTTCTCTCATCTGTGGTATTTATAGAATTCAGAATACTATTTTCTGCTTTCTTTTACTGTTGGAATCAGTCTATTAAACAGATAATGAGCCTGTTTGGATTAGCTGATTGTAAATAGCTGATAAGCTTTAAATGCTGAAACTGATTTCCGAAATAAGCAGTTATGTATTTGGATAGAAGTGCTGAAACGGTTAAAAAGCTGTTGTGTTTGGTAAAAATGTTTTGATAAATTGTTCTTTTAAAATTAAAAGTATCCGTGTTGAAAAAAGGAGGAACAACTAATACAAAGTGAAGGTTAGTTGGGAGTTTTGTTTTGGGAATTCTTTTTTATTAAGGATAAAATAGTAAAATACTTGGTCAAACCAAAAGTGCTTATAAGTTGAAAAGCCAAAAGTCCCTAAGTCATGGCTTTTGGCTGATTTTGGCTTCTAAGCATTTTTCACCAAACACGTAGATATGCTAAAAAGTGCTTATAAGCCAGTTTGACAAACTTATAAGCTTAGCCAAATACCCTCAAGCTACAGCACATAGGCCGACTAAAGTTAATTTCAAGAGACCGATGGTATGGTCCGAATATTCCTGATCTTGTTCGACTTTGTGAAGATGTTTGACAGAAAAACCTAAGATCTGCTTGTGCAATTTCAGGATGTGACAAGTTTCACCGTCTTTCATCAGGCAATCATGTCACTGACAACAAAACCAGTGCCTGTGGTTACTGCTGCAATATCACTGATGTCATTCTTCCGAAATCCTGTATGTTCTCATCACTATTTAATTAAAAGCACTTGTTTTCTTGTTTAATTGTTTTGCCATATTTCTTTGGAGTTGAGGAATTTTCTGCTCATTTCCCTAGAGCATTAATACATTCACTTTGATGTCACCCTTGAAATTGTTGCAATAATACAGTTTCACTAGTTTACTGCCTCTAACTGAGGTTTGAAGACTGTCAGTGCGTATTATTCCTGTGTAAAGGTTTACAGTGCTAATTCCCCTCTAACTGAAATCCTGTTTCGCCAGTGCTGTCTCATTTCCAAGCCTGATAGCTGCATTTGTCTAATTTTACTTTGCATTGGATTTCTTTCAGTCAGGTAGCTAGTTGACTCAATTCACCAAAATTATATCTGTAGTGTTAACTTTTGAATTGATTGACCACCTCATCTATAGACATAAGCTGTCAAAGAGGGGACAATATTTATTTAGGTTCGCAACAAGCCTTCTCACGTGTTGGCCTTATTCTTTTTTTGTTTTGGCTGGCCAAGCATGTGCTAGCGGAAATTGAAGCGAAACCTTAATCTGAGAACAAGAAAATAAAAGATAAATAGATAGACACAAGAATGAAACTAATTGACAATTAAGGTTCTAATATAACCAAAACCTTCAATTAAGCAATCCAAGCAAGCACCTAACTCCTAAGTGAACCTCATGGGAATTGACATTTTACCTTGTAACTCACCTCTCAAACAAGCACCTATGCTTAGGTATTTATAGTTTAGGCTAACAATTACATAAATGCCCAGAAATGGCACTCAAAAGTTGCAAAGATAACCTATATCGCACTGCCGGACATGACTTGTGGTTGACATGCGGCCGTATATGGTCATCTGCGATCCACATGTCGCTCCGTAGGTGGAGGTTCAGTTCCCAACTTCTAACATACAATTTGATGTACAAACCATATGTAGATTCTGCGGCCATGTGGTGGCTTATGAGAAAAGGAGCAGAAAGTATCCAGCTTTCGAAGAATGGGCCGTATGTGTAATGTATAGATCGTATGTTGCTCCTTATGTTGAGTCAACATTCCCTCCTCCTTCTGTTTGTCCTCCAAAACAATCTTCATGACATGGAACCTCTGGGATGGCATCAAAGTATGCTCAAGCACTTCCATCTTCATGAATAATCCTTGTAGGGTTTGGAGATATCGAGCTTGACTCCTTGTGAAAGGCCGTGATGCAACTTTGCTTGCATTATTTGTCTCTTTTTGAAAGAATTTGACATCAAATTCAAAGGGTCGCAATCATGCACATCAAAAAGAGAAAGATCATAAACATAAAAAGTGTTATGAACTTGATATCCGGTGGAAGGTCAAACTTGTAAGAATTACCATTGAGCCTTTTGCCCATCTCCTCCGGTGGAAGGTCAAACTTGTAAGAATTACCATTGAGCCTTTTGCCCATCTCCTCTTGGCATCAATTTGGTCTTCCTTTTGTTGGGGAACCTCTCTTTGCTTTCTTGGCTATGTCTTGATTCTTCTTCTCAAGTCAAAGCCTCACCTTCTCAAGCAACTTCTTCATGGTTTCGGCCCTTTTGTTTCCATCTAAACTCAAAACAACACATCTATGTTGCTCAGACTTTTAAAAAATGCCGATGGGTGCGTATTGGATCTTTTCAAATGTGTATTTTTTTTAGGAGATCCAATACCGGTGCAGAGTCCGAGCAACATAGTAATATATTTATATAAAGGGGTGAGATCTTGAGGGGTTAGTGGATTAAAACCATAAATCCTACTAGATCCTACTATTCCTGATATTCCTACTGGATTTGAGCAACTCGAGTATGAACACTGTATCGCTATGCCCCAACTTCAAATGGAGATATGCCAATAACGCTATGAATCACACTATTATATGCAAACTCAATTAATGACAATTGTTCCTCCCAAGATGATAACTTTCCCTCAACCATCACCCTAAGCATAGAACCTAAAGTCCTATTCACAGCTTCAATTTGGCCATCGGTTTGGGGGTGACAAGAAGTGGAAAACAATAATCTAGTTCCAAATCGACCTTACAATTCCTTCCAAAAGTGGCTAAGGAGCTTAGAGTCCCTATCACTGACTATGGTCTTGGGAATACCATGCAATTTGACCACATTCTCAACAACAAAGATTCAATATGTGAAGCTTCATCACACTAATGACATGCAATGAAATGAGACGTCTTTGAGAATCAATGAACCACCACAAAAATACTATCTTCCCCCTTTTAATCCTTGGAAAGTCCAACACAAAATCCATATAAATGGCAAGCCCCAAGGTCTTTCCGGGGTGGGGAGAGGGATACAAACCATGGGGAAGAAATGTAGATTTAGCACTTTTACATTGAACACATTGACCACAAATTTTAGCAGCATCATTATTCATTTTAGGCAAAGTATTAACCAAAACATACTTTTGGGACAAGTCATGCGCCACAACATTTTCCTTACCCTTTTTGTATTGATTTACATAAGGGAAAGTTTCATGGAATTCAACCCATTTGGCATTCCTTTTGTACAACTTCCGTTGGGCCCTAAGGTGTTTCAAAGATTCATGATCGGTTCAAATAACAAACTCTTTGAGTCTTGCCAATATCCCAATGCTCTGATAAAAACATACAATTCAAGATCATAGTAGAATAATTCAAAGTTGCACTTTAAGATTTTCACTAGGGCTGGAATCTCACCTTCAGAAGATTGCTAAATGATTGGGAAGTAGATAGATTGACAGAGTTTTTCAATACTATTGAACAAACCAAGAATCTCACCGCAAAAGAAGACATAATCATGGTTAAAGACCAAAAATGGGCACTTCACTGTGAAGTTAACATACAGATTTCTAGACAATCATGCAACTACTCATGGAATATGGCCATGGAAGATGATATGGAAAACCAAGATACCATTCAAGGTGGCTTGTTTCACCTGGTTTGTGGCCAAGAAAGCTGTTCTAACACAGGACAATCATATGAAAAGGGGGAGGCAGTTCTGCTCCAGATGCTTTTTTGTGAAACTGAAACAGAGACAACAAATCATCTCTTCTTATATTGTAAGGTGACAGTACAACTTTGGCAGATTTTCTCCAACCTTAGGATTATCAGATGGGCTATGCCAAGAGGTACTTCAGATATGCTAGCATGCTGGAATAGAGATGGGAACATGTCAGGACATAAGGAAAGATGGAAGATTGTCTCTGCCTGCATCTGATGGACAATTTGGAAGGTGTTAGAATTGGTGTAGAAATAGGAATAGTATATAGAATCCTAGTTGGAAAAGGATTTTAATGTAGTATCCTACTTGGAAAAGAATTAGAATGTAGTGTCTATAAATAGGGTCTCAGTGTAATAATTTAGATAATTTTCGGCGACTGTCAGGGCTGATTTGCGTCATCGTCTATTTTCGTCAGTGCTGTGAGAAATTTGGCCACTTTTCCAGCAATTTCTTTTTTCCAGTAGAGTCGTGCCATCATTCCGACCCTACCCATATAATTTCTCTTTTTCAATAGAGTCGTGCTATCATTCCGACCCTACCCATATAATATTTCTCAGATTTTGATCACTTTTCAGCCGTCAAATTTAATAATCCGGCACGTGAGCATGCTCAGGCTAGTTTTTTGGTGACTTTCTTGTTCAAGATCTACTCATCTTTTGATTTCGAGCTGACCCATATATTTTATACCAATTTTCGGCAATTTTCCAGCAGCAATTCGACTTTCCGGTGATGTTTACTACTTTTTCGACCACTTTTTCAGTTTGTTCCTTCTCAACTGTGATTGCCCAAACGTCCCAAGTAGTCCTTACCAGTTTTCTTGCAAATATCTTCCCCAAGTCCTCACTGGTCCTCGTATTAATTACATCTATAACAAGCTTGGTACATATTGACCTGTATGTACCAGCTTGAGGGGGAGTGTTAGAATTGGAGTAGGAATAGGAATAACATATAGAATCCTAGTTGGAAAAGGATTTTAATGTAGTATCCTACTTGGAAAAGAATTGGAATGTATAGTATCTATAAATATGGTCTCAGTGTAATAATGTAGATGCAACTATTCAATAATATTTTTCTCTTATATTTCTCACAGAAGGAAAGGAATCAAAGATGTTTTGAAAAACAAGAGCGTCCCATTCCAGCATTTGAAGATGAATTGCTTAGTGACCTTTTGTTTTTGGTATAATGAGGTGAAGGAAATTACTCATATTTAAGATAGTTTATGAGGATCTAAGTGATAGAAGTTCTTGGTGTTTCCCTCTATACTTTTGTAATTACTGTTGAAATACACTTCTGGTTTATAAAACTGTTAACTTCCCTAAAAAAAAAAAAGCTTTTCACTAAAATAGGTGTGAGAAATATAAGAAAAGTATATTATTGAATTGTTGTAGCTACATTATTACACTGAGACCCTATTTAAAGAAACTACGTTCCAATCCTTTTCCAAGTAGGATTCCGTTCCAATCCTTTTCCAAGTAGGATTCTATATAGTATTCCTTCTCCTACTCGTATTCTAACACTCTCCCTCAAGCTGGTGCATACAAGTCATATGTACCAAGCTTGTTACATACTCCCTCCGTCCCATTTTATGTGACCTACTTTGACCGGACACGAAGTTTAATAAATAAGGGAAGACTTGTTAATGTTTACTAAATTGCCCTTTATTAAAAATGTCCTAGTACTATTATTTTCAATCAAGTGGGACCAATAAGGATAAAAGAGTAATTGTGCTTTTAAAAAGTTACCAAATAAGAAAATGTGACATTCTTTTTGGGACGGACCAAAAAGGAAAGTAGGTCACATAAAATGGGACGAAGGGAGTATATAATTTATACGAGGACCGATGAGGGACTTGATAAAGATATCTGCAAGTTGATCACTCGACCTCACAAATTGTGTAACAATATGTCCTGAGAGTATCTTTTCTCTAACAAAGTGATAATCAATTTCAATGTGTTTAGTCCTCTCATGATGAACTTAGGTAATTAGTGATTTGGACTCTTTGCCTATCTCATGACACAATAATGTTCGATTTTCTGATCTCCTCATTAAGGGTTCAGACTTAATCATAGGACTAAGCCGAAATCAGTGATGCATGTTTGCAGAAACTGTATTGAACCGCCGAAAAAATCAAAAGGGGTCTGAAAGATCTCGCCGAAAACTGAGAAAGGCCGCCGGATTAGGGTTCTGGTGTTCTAAATCCAAAACAAAACTAATGGAAAGGCTTGCAAGAACTGGGCGAACCTATAGAAAAAGAATTGCTCGAAAAACTGATTGGAGCAAGCCTGGAATAGCCAGAACAGTACTGAAACCGCCGAATTATTAGATTTGACTGCTTAAAAATGGTCAAAAGCTGAGAAAATTATATGGGTAGGGTCAAAATGATGGCGCGACCCTACTGGAAAAGAGAAATTATATGGGTAGGGTCGAAATGATGGCACGAACCTACTGGAAAAGAGAAATTATACAGGTAGGGTCGGAATGAGGGCACGACCCTACTGAAAAAAGAGAGATTATATGGGTAGGGTCCGAATGATGGCATGACTCTATGCAAATCAGATCTGAGGAGTCACCGGAAAGACACAAAACTACGCAAATTAGATCTGAGGAGTCACCGAAAGGAAGCACGGTGGCCTAATCTTTTGCTAACATGATCATTGGCCCGACAAGCGGCATATATGGGTTATAGCAGCCCGTTGACAGCGAAAGCTCTTTGATTCTCTACTAAGATTGTAGAGGCTTTGATATCATGTGAGAAATATAAGAAAAGAATATTATTGAATTGTTTTAGTTATGTTATTACACTGAGACCCTATTTATAGACACTATGTTTCAATCCTTTTCCAAGTAGGATTCTATATACTATTCCTTCTGATACGAGACGGAATACGCGGAAGCTAAAAAGAAACCCTAAAATCTAAGAACACGAAATTAAAGATAGAAGATCGACACAAAATGGAAAAGAAATGAGAACCATGGCTATATCAAAACCAATACCCTCAAATACAAAGTCCAAAAAGTACTAAATCTATAAAAGCAAGACACAAGTATGAGATCTAATAGGCAACCAAGGCTATACAAAAACCAAGACCTCCTATTAAGAATCCAAACAAGCACCTATACTATCAAGACACCCTCAAGAGGAATGATATCCTCAAGCAAGCAATCCCATCAACATTGTTTAGCAACAAAGGCCTTAGCCATACCTCACAAGAGTTTCACTCTTTCAAAATATCATATCAAAATAATCTATCTCTAAAATGAGCTATTCTCTCTTATTTATAGCCTACACTAGTAATTACAAAAATACCCTTAATGAAATAAGGGTCTTCTTTAGCATGAGGCTTGAATGTCAAGAATAGCCACTTTTGCATCCATAGCCTCTTTCTTCCTTTTTCACCTTTCTTCCTTGTACTTTCACTTGAGCATATTCTTGAGCTTCAATTCTTCATTCCATGATATTGATGATGATCGGCTTGCATCGTTCTCCCTTTCTTGAAAAGGATTTGTCCTCAAATCCAAACCTAGCAAAACCATATGGAAAACAACCAACAACAAGATCCTCATGGCAGGAGGGTTAGTGTTAGCAATAACAACTCTATCACTCTGCCAAGGGTGCATACAGTTAACATATAACCAAGCATCAAAATGAGCCACAAAGGGTTTATAACCCAACATAACAAGAGATACTTGGCTACATAGAAAACATGGACAAAGGGGTGAATCAAAAGAACCATGGTGTTTAGGCAACCACACATGTAAGTCCACAATGGTTGTACATTTAGACAAGCACAAATCCCCCTTTAAGTCAAGTAACACATGATAGTCCACACAAGTTGGCAAACCTATCTCATTCAAGCCCATCAGATCAAGTAATAACACCAGGTAATAATCACATGAGAGAAAAGAAATGTTACTACTATACTTATCACCATGCAAGCCAACAACCTCACTCATACCAAGCGTGCCTTTACGATCAAGCATTATGTCATAATGACAACCATCACCGGGATCAAATGGGAAAAGATAACATAAAATAGGGTCAAAGAAACACCCATTTGCCCGATTGTTACTCCTATCAACATACGATATACTCTCCACACAAACATGAGTATCAGCATATGCAAATAGATAGTAAAGAAAGGTGTCTCGCATAACAACTTCATCCAAGGTGTCCTCTATGTAAGATCACTATTAGACTCAAAATCATTGATCATACCATCAAAAATTGGGACACACAAAGATGGAGGAGTAGTGGAAAAGCAAATACCACCTTCCTCCTTATCACAATCCTTCCCCATAAGAATACTCTCATCTTTCAAGAAGAGATTTCCATCCTTAGGAGGAATGTCTCCACACCATAATGGGTTGTCATAAAGAATATAGCCCTTAAGAACTATACTACTATCAAGGTTCACACCACTAGGCACTTTACTAGGAGTGATCTCATCATTTTCAAACAAGATATTATACTTAAAGAGAGAATGATCAATCCAAGAAGAAGAATTAAAACATGCAATTTCACTCTCAAAAAGACAATTATCATTGTTCGAAGCACTTTCAAGCACATGATCTCTATGAGCAAAACAAACAATAAGATCTTTAATAAAAGATATGCTCAAAGAGTCACTCCTACTCAATTGATCAACTTCATCAATATTACCACTAACTTGACGCTCAATAAGAACATCACAAGATCCCTCAAGTAGTGTACCACACGCAAAAGCTAGTTGATCAATACCAATATCACTTGATAATGAACTATCATTCAAAACACATGTATCAACACTAGGTGGACACAAATTGATTTTAATAGAAGAATCAATTCGGTCATCAATAGGATCAACTAGGGTATCCACATTCTCAACAAGCACATTATCAAAACATGGCAAAGAATCACATGACAATATACTATCATTCAAGCCACAATTGTCAACATTAGGTGGACACAAATCGATCTCACAAGAAGAATCAATTCGGTCATCAATAGGATCAACTAGTGTATGAACACTCTCAACATCTACATTATCACAATGTGGCAAAGAATTATTAAGTTCACATAAAGACAAACTATCACTCACACATTGTTCATTTGAAATTTTAAAAGCGTCAAGTTTAGCTATTGTACCTTGAGGCTCACAAGAGGGATTTTCTTTACCTTGAACTAAAGCTTCAACTCCCATGTCTTTAGGCAAGCCAATCCGCTCGGTCCAATAAAGTAGCACATTCTTTAAATCCTCAAGTGTAGGCTCCTTGTTGGGAACTAGTGTTCTTTCAATTGCCATGCTTGTACCTACGCAAGGATTCTTACAAAAAGAAGAACAATCAAGAAGGTTAACTTGGTTTTGTGGCAATTCTCTCGCTTCACTCCACACATCCTCTCCTTTTTCCACTCTAGAGTTGCCACTTCGCACTCCCTTACTCCTCTTAATGTTTTGTCTCTCATAATCATGGAAGAATTTGGAATAAGGGTCCAAAGTTTCTTGGCAAGGAGAAAGTGGGAAGAGGGGCTTTCCCCTTTTGTCCATGACATATTTGTACCACTCTTGCTCATAGGAGACCCTATGCCTTTGAAACCAAGGATTTCCCAAGCACATGTGACATGTGACAAGTCTCTATGGGAACCACATCACACCAAACCTACTCTTGATATTCGCCAAGTGAAAAAAATACCTTCACACATCTATCAACCCAATACCCCCTTTGAACAAAATATGGGTTTTGTCTCATCACACAAGGTATTCCCAACCTTTCAACCACATATGGGGCAATGAAGTTGGTGCAACTATGATCATCAAGTAAAAGCATGTATCCCGAATCACCATAAACACTTACTTTGATTTCAAGAATGCGCCTCTTCGGGTCATCCCAATCTTGAAACATTGAATTTTCTCTACTTTCAAGACTTAGTGATTCTTCCATCCTACCTCTAACACCATTTGCATATTTAGAACAAGACACATTGGCATTAGGATATGAAGTATAAGACATAACATTTCTAGGAGTACCTACATGCCCACACACACCACTTCGACTAGGATAAGAAGTACCACAAGACAAAGCATATGAATATCCACTATCTACATCACCACTTTCATTTTCATGGGAAACTTCATCACAAGGCACATAAGGTAAGTGAGAAGAAGAATTATACCTCAAGTCACCTTCATCCTCATAGTTGGTAGTGTGAGAGCCCTCATATTCGCCATTATCACCATAAGAATCACTACAAGGTTCTTCTACTCCACCATCTTCACAATAAGAGTTACGAGCGTCATTTTCCTCATATTCACCCCCGAAGTAGTAGCTTTCATCTCCATATGGCTCATGATCATGACTATTTTCATAGCCTCCATAACCTCCGTCATCATCATACTCATAGCCTCCATCACTACAAACATAATTTTCCATGTCATCATCACAAGGATGCGAAGCTATGGACGACATACTTTAACTCGAAGTACCTTAAAATGAGCAAACAAGATTAGCAATAAAAGTCCTCACTTTCACTCGTATTTGCACTCTTTTGTGCTTGGCTAGCACCACTCAAATGATCTTACACACTCTAGCCTTTTACCACTCAAGTTTCCGGCCAAAGTTGCTATTCAATTCGATCAATCACTTGCAAAGTCACAAACTAGCCTTGAGGGTATAATAGATTTTTGTTAATTGAAGAACGGACGACTTAATAAAATCTAAAGGACTTGAATCAAGAAAATCAACAACGAAATAAAATGAGTAAAGCACAAGAAGAAATTAGCACGAAAGAAAAAAAAATCGGACTCAAAGAACTTGATAATATTTAGTAGGGTAATCTAATAATAAAAATCAAGTTATGAAGCCAAAGAAAAGGGTAAAATTAATAAAAAGAAACTAATTTATCAAGATTTGGACAAGAAAAAATTATTTGATAAGAAATTGTGTTGAAACCCATGGAGAAAATGCTCCGAAAAGGTGGAGTAAAAACCTGGGAAAAAAAAAAGAGCTGAAAATTGTCCCAAAAGACACTTGAGGAAGCTTCCAAGAAATTGTACCCTTGTACTTCCTTCTTTGTCTTTTTTCCCCCCTTTGGAATATTCTTTTTGTACTACTCCCAAACACTTTTCTTTTCTCTTTCTTTTGGATCAGAACCCCCTTTTCTTTATTCTTCTTCTTGAAGATATGAATATCATAAAGAACACCAAGAACATTGATGAACTTAAAAAAATTCATAACTTCTCCGTTTTAGCTCCGATTAACACGAAATTCGACATCCAAGCTCTCTTTTCTATGGAGAACAAACACCAATACTCTTTTCTATGGAGAACAAACACCAATAACTCTGAAGCTTCGATTCCAATCAATATGTTCAGATTTTTAGACCCATTTTCTTCTTCTTCAAGCCATGAAGAACACCATGAACATGAAGAATACCCAAAAATCACAACTCTTTCAATTTAGCTCGGAATTGCACAAGATTTTAAATCTAGGCTCCTCTTGATATAGGAAGCAAACCCCAATACTTTTTAGCCCTCAATTCCAAGCCAAAATATTCAGATTTGAAAACCCATTTGAAATTTTCTTCAAGTTATGAAGAACACCATAAACAAGAAGAGCACCAAATTGAACTCCAATGGATTTCTTCATCGTTTTCGCTCAAATTTCAGATTCAAGCTCCAAATGATTAGGAGAACAAACTCCAATATAAATCAACACCCAATTTAGCTCGGATCTAAGAACCCACTTCTACTTCTTCAAGCTCTAAGCTCAACAATGGTGAAATCCTCAAATCAACTCCGAATCAAATCAAATTCGAGATTCATACTCCAAATGAGGTGAAGAACAAATCCCAATCACTTTTAACCCTTGATTTCCACCTAAAAGCTTCAGATCTGAAAACCCACTTTAAAATGTTCAACTCCACAATGGTAGAAGGCTCAAAACAACCCGGAATGACTCGAAACTCAAGATCTAGACCTATTTAATACTAGAGAAAGCAAATCTAGTATTAGAAACTCAAGGAGGACTCAAAATCAACAAAATATTTTTGGATTTTTCAATTAAAACGTTTTTTCAACCTTTTTTTATTTTGCTTTTCAAATTTTTAATACCACAACCCCAAGATAGATTCGTAGGAACGAATCTAAACGTGGCTCTGATACCAAATGATACGAGACGGAATATGCGGAAGCTAAAAAGAAACCCTAAAATCTAAGAACACGAAATTAAAGATAGAAGATCGACACAAAATGGAAAAGAAATGAGAACAATGACTATATCAAAGTCAATAAATACCCTCAAATACAAAGTCCAAAAAGTACCAAATCTATAAAAGCAAGACACAAGTATGTGATCTAATAGACAACCAAGGCTATACAAAACCCAAGACCTTCTATTAAGAATCCAAACAAGCACCTATACTATCGAGACACCCTCATGAGGAATGATATCCTCAAGCAAGCAATCCCATCAACATTGTTTAGCAACAAAGGCCTTAGCCATACCTCACAAGAGTTTCACTCTTTCAAAATATCATATCAAAATAATCTATCTCTAAAATGAGCTATTCTCTCTTATTTATAGCCTACACTAGTAATTACAAAAATACCCTTAATGAAATAAGGGGGTCTTCTTTAGCATGAGGCTTGAATGTCAAGAATAGCCACTTTTGCATCCATAGCCTCTTTCTTCCCTTTTCACCTTTTTTCCTTGTACTTCCACTTAAGCATATTCTTGAGCTTCAATTCTTCATTCCATGATATTGATGAAGCTCGGCTTGCATCACCTTCTCCTACTCATAGTCTAACAATAGGCAATTGATTTTTGGTCTTTGGTCTTGCATCAAAACGGCACCAATACCCTCACATAACTTCAAACATTTTCTTAAAATCAGGTAATCACAACAATGGTGTGGAGCTAAGCATACTTTTCAAGGTCTCAATGGCCTTTGTTTGCTCCTCAACCCACCTCCCAGTTTTGAAAGCTCATCTTATACCTCAAATCCCAAAACTTCTCCATCTTGTAGTCTTTGGAGTTGTTGGACTGTCTTCTCCTTCTTACATGAAATTCTGTAAATGTATGAAAATTGATACTCAAAGTATTGCCCCCCCACACTTATGTCCCAAAATACTCACCTTCTTCCCATCCTTACCCTAAGGTACACATTTACGCTTAACTATTCCCGTCCTTTCGAAATATTCCCATCTCCGACGAACTCAGATCAAGGAAGGAGTGTGGCAGAAAGGGTTTCATAATTTGTAGATAAGGTTAGAGAAGTCATCAGAATTTAATTCAACCATGTTTGACAAACTTGTTTGCCTAGAAATCAACTCCGACGACCTAGGCTATGAACGAGGAGGGGCTCGAAAATATTAAGATTGTGTAGTGAGAGCCTCCAATGAACTCGCTAGTGCTGGAACCTCAGTTTTGTGGTTGTTGATGGCTCTGCTAGTGTCTAGAAAGCTCGCCGATGATAGAAAAAGACAAATCACCTTTTATCAGATGTTTGTCAAATGTCATGTACTTTCAAAAGTTGTTAGGGGAAAGGAAATAGTCGGTGGATGCATGTTTGACAGTGTTCTTCACACTCAGGGACTGCCGGATAATGTTTCCAGTAGGGAGCTACTCTGTAAGTCTCTCGTAGCTTAGGAGTTGCTCAGGTTTGGTCCCTGCATTGGTAAAAGAGGTGGAACTGGTGAGGTTCAAATGTTAGGGAGGTCAACATTTTGCAATCATTGAAAAGGAAATGAAGTTAACCAAATAAGCAGAAAATATCTAGCTTCGAGAAGTTCTTGGGAGTCTTTTAAACTTCTGATTGACATTGAACTACAGTCAAGGGGAGAAGTATGTGTAGAAAGCGTTCACATATTGGGAAGGTGGAGCAATAAAGGAGAGGGAAAATTAGTTTTGTACAATAGAAGGAATATGGAGATGGAAAAGGGAGACAAGGTGGGAGAGGGGAATAAGGAGAATGTTGGAATTAAAAACTGACTAAATATAAATGGCTTAATAGAATAATAGACCCTTGAATTACACTATTTTGGCATCCCGACCTCCTTACTTCATAAAGTCTCATGCAGACACTTATAGTTAAAACACATTATTCCCTTTTGGCCGTTGACCGAGTTTATGTGCCTACTTGACAGTTGGGTTGGATAAAACGTTTGCGTTTCACGCGTACAAGGAACGTTAAAATTAAAGATATAGACTATGACTCAAATTAGAAGAAGGGGAAGACAAAAAAGAATGGTTCTCTTTCTTCCCCTATGGTGTGCACCCTTCCTGTTCTCTACACATGCCACCATCGGTCTCCACATCGACACTACCATCGGTCTCCACCATTTATACACCCTTTCGGCCCAAAATTTAACTCTCCATCCAAAAACCCACAAAACCACCCTATTATCTCCATATACTCGAAGCAAAACCACATTTCCTCCAAGAAGAAATATAAGCAGAGATCACCATATGACATTCTCAAAATCAAAACCCCAAACTTAAAAATGTCAAGTGGATGACGAACTTTGAGAATATGAATTCTCTGGAACTCGACTCGCCCCAAAAATTCTAAGAGATGAAATAAAATGGGGTTGTTTGACGATTGAATTTGAGAGGGTAAGGGAGTGGATTTTTTAATGATGAGGTCACTGTTTTTGTTATGGTGAAGATGGTGGACTGTGCTTCCACGGAAGTAGCTTTTGACTTTGGTTTTCAGCAGACTGGTGGTGGCTATGAGATGAGAGGTTAGTTTCTAGTGGTGAAGAAGAAACCGAAGTTTTGGTGGTGATACAAGATCAAGTCCACAACACAAGATTTCAGCAACAATAACCAAGAACAACAAGATGAACACAAATGCTAGTGAATCGAAAGAGCCCCACACGGCTTCACTAGACTTCAAGGCCACAAACGCAACAACAACAAGATAAATAAAAAGATAGTTAACTTGACATATGATATTCAAAAGGCTAAGAACCCTAACAACAAGAGAGGACCCTAAGACTATTGAATATGAACACCAAGTTCTTACTTGGACCAAGAGGAACTCAAATGACCTCAAGACCCTAGTTTCTAGCCAAAACACAACACAAGCTTCACTCTTGTGAACCTTGGCAGATTCTGCCTCCCAATGGAAGAGAGAGAGGGAGAGAAATATTACAAGTCTTTGTCTTGAAATTACAATCAGAAAACTAAGCAAAATGACCCTAAGCTTGTCTATTTATATTACAAGCCAAAATGAAAGCTAAAATGACAAGTTTAGCCCTTGGTAGCCGCCCCCTTGGAGTGTAAGCTTATTACACTTCAAGGTCCCACTTCACACTTAAAAACATTTAGGTCCTTAGGTGGCTGACTCACCAACTCACACACGGCCATTTGCATGAACAAGGCTTGGAGTTTTTGTAACTCCCGAGCTTGGCTTCGTGTGAAAGGCCGTACACTTGTGGATCTTGTCCCACCCGTATCATCCTCTCCATCTTGAGAGGAATTTGACCTCAAATTCAGCATTTGGTCATCTTCAACCGCATCCACGAGAGAGAGGTCACCAACATTGAAAGTGTGGTGCACTTGATATTCCGGTGGAAGGTCAATCTTGTAGGCGTTGTCATTGATTCTCTCAAGTACTTGGAATGGACCATCACCCCTAGGCAACAATTTGGACTTTCTTTGAGATGGAAATCGATCCTTTCGAAGATGCACCCACACCCAATCTCCGGGTTCAAGCACAAGCCTTCTTCGTCCTTTGTTTACCCTGTTTGCAACCTCTTGGTTCTTCCTTTCAAGCTTGATCCGCACCTTCTCATGCACCTTTTTCATTGCCTCGGCTCTTTTGCATCCATCTAAACTTGTCATGAGATCACTAGACAAAGGAGTGAGATCTAAAAGGGTAAGGGGATTCAAGCCATAAACACACTCAAAGGGAGTCATTCCCGTACTTGAATGTATTACCCGATTGTATGCAAATTCCACCAAGGGTAGGTGATCCTCCCATGAAGTCAGTTTACCTTTAACCATAGAACGTAGCATAGACCCTAAGGTTCTATTTACTACCTCCGTTTGGCCATCGGTTTGTGGGTGGCAAGACGTGGAGAAAAGCAACTTCGTTCCAAGCCTACCCCACATGGACTTCCAAAAGAGACTTAGGAACTTTGAGTCCCTATCACTCACAATAGTCCTTGGGACTCCGTGAAGCTTTACAACATGTTCAACAAATAATGAAGCTACACTAGGAGCATCTTCAGTTTTAGCACATGGAATGAAATGAGCCATTTTGGAGAATCTATCAACAACAACAAAAATGCTATCTCGACCCTTTCTAGTCCTTGGCAGCCCCAAAACAAAGTCCATCGAAATATCTAACCAAGGGCTAAGGGGAGTGGGAAGTGGGGTGTACAATCCTTGAGGTCGGAGGCGGGATTTTGCACACCGGCAATCCACACATTGGCCGCAAATTTTAGCAACATCCTTGCGCATTTTGGGCCAATAGAATTGTATCTCTAAGATACCGAGGGTCTTGTCAACCCCAAAATGCCCCATGAGGCCACCATCATGTGCCTCTCTCACAAACAATTCCCTCCATGAACTATAAGGAACACACAACCTCCTCCCTTTGATCAAATAGCCATCAAATCGAGAGTAGGAGGAATTGCTATTCTCCTTAAGCCATCGGTCCCTTCCCCACTCTTCACATTCCCTAAAAATAGGAGCAAAGGTAGGATCCTCGGGATACAACATCCGCAAGCTCTCAAATCCCATCAACTTCGAAGACAAGGTAGCAACAAGCACATGCTTTCTAGACAACGCATCAGCCACAACATTTTCCTTCCCCCTTTTGTAATGAATTACATAAGGGAAGGTCTCAATAAACTCAATCCACTTAGCATGACGCCTATTCAACTTGTCTTGGCTCTTAAGGTGTTTCAACGATTCGTGGTCCGTTCGTATCACAAACTCCTTAGGCCACAAATAATGTTGCCAATTGCCCAAAGCTCTAGCAAGGGCGTACAACTCCAAATCATAAGTCGAGTAATTAAGAGTTGCCCCTTTGAGCTTGTCACTAAAATAAGCAACGGGCTTGCCTTCTTGCATTAAAACAGCCCCAAGGCCAACCTTACTAGCATCACACTCTACTTCAAACATCTTATCAAAATTGGGCAATTGCAACAAAGGCGCCGAGATGAGCATAGCTTTCAAGGCTTCAAAAGCCTTAGCTTGCTCTCCCCCCCACTTAAAGGGTTGGTCCTTTCTAATAACCTCGGTCAAGGGTGCTGCTATGGAGCTGAAACCTTTGACAAACCTCCTATAAAAGCTCGCCAACCCATGGAAACTTCGGATTTCTCCAATAGTTTTAGGGGTCGGCCAACTTCGTATAGCGTCTATCTTGGATTCGTCCACTTCCACACCCCTTGAGCTCACGACAAAACCCAAGAAAATCACTTTATCAACACCAAAAGAACACTTCTCTACGTTGGCATACAACTTCTCCTTTCGGAGCACATCAAACACACACCTCAAATGCATCACATGATCATCAATAGATTTACTATATACCAACACATCATCAAAATACACCACCACAAACTTTCCAATATAAGGCTTCATTACATGATTCATTAGCCTCATAAAGGTGCTAGGAGCATTGGTAAGGCCAAAGGGCATGACCAGCCACTCATATAGACCAAATTTGGTCTTGAATGCGGTCTTCCACTCATCACCGGGTTGCATGCGAATTTGGTGGTAGCCACTCCTAAGATCCACTTTAGAAAACAAACAAGAACCATGGAGCTCATCTAACATATCATCTAGTCTAGGGATTGGATGACGATACCTTATAGTGATTTTGTTGATGGCTCTACAATCGACGCACATGCGCCAAGTTCCGTCTTTCTTTAGTACCAAAAGCACCGGGACAGCACACGGACTCATACTTTCCTTGATGTATCCCTTGTGGAGAAGCTCCTCAACTTGTCTCTCAAGCTCCTTAGTGTCCATGGGATTGCTCCTATAGGCCGGTTTGTTTGGAAGTTGTGAACCCGGCACCAAATCAATTTGGTGCTCAATTCCCCGAAGTGGGGGCAATCCTTGTGGAAGTGCTTGAGGAAATACGTCTTCATAATCCTGCAATACACAAGAAATCAAAGGAGACATGGAAGGATTAGTGGGGTTAGTATTAAAACAATGAGCCAAGAGTAACATAGGCGTGCCCTCATCATGATCTATGAAAAGTTCCTTCTTCCTAGCCAACATCACCATAGTCCCTCCCCCCGTTGCTGTTGGGGCAGCCTCCGATGTCCCTACTGCCCCACCTACGGAACTCCCTCTCTTTTTTCCCCTTTCGGGTTCCTTTCCCTTTTTCTTCAATTCTCTCATCCTTTGATGCCACTCATTTACTTGGGAAGGTGAAAGAGGATGAAGTGTGACCTTTCGGCCATCCTTCTCAAGTGTATATCGATTGGACCTCCCATCGTGTTTGGTAGACCTATCATATTGCCAAGGCCTACCTAACAACAAGTGACATGCTTGCATTGGTATCACGTCACAAAGTACTTCATCGTGGTAGTTTCCCACCTTAAACCGTATCACACATTGCCTTGTGACCTTCAATTCACCACAATCATTCAACCATTGTAACTTGTAAGGACTAGAGTGTGGTGTAGTTGGTAACTTCAAGAAATTTACCAAAGCATGACTTGCGACATTTGTACAACTACCACCATCGATCACCAAGGTGCACACACTCCCCTTTACAAGACATTTAGTGTGGAATAGATTTTCCCTTTGGCTTGGGTCATCTACTGCCGTACTAATCATGACGCGCCTAACCACAAAGTTTGGAACCACACACTCCCCTTCTTGAGGATAAACATCTTCACCATCATCACCATCATCATCGTGTGGTCCATCATCGGTTTCCTCTCCATCTTGAGGCTCGGCCTCATCTTCTCCCCTTTCGGGACCCACCTCCTCACCAAGGTAATACACTCTCCCTTCCCTTAGGATCACATTGCGTCGGTTTGGACATTCATTGGCCTTATGCCCCCAACCTTGGCACTTGAAACATTGGAATCCCTTTGGGTTAGGATACTTGTGAGCCTCCGGTTTTGGAGGAAATTTGGGGACTGTTTTGGACTCGGGCAGCCTTGTAGTGGCGGGTTGGTCCTTGTTTTTGGGCCAACCCGAGGGGCCTTGTCCCCTAACCTTGAAAGATGATCTCTCTTTAAGTTCCCTCTCAATTTCAAGAGCCGCTTGGAAAATACCGTCAACGGTTTCAAACTTGTGAAGGGTTAAATGAGTGGATATCTCTTTGTTCAACCCACACTTCAACCGGATAATGTCGTGGCTGATTTGCTCCCCACGATGATCAAGCTTCAACATGAGTTGTAGAAACTCATCAAAGTAGGCCATCACACTCTTGTTACCTTGACGCAAGCCATACAATCTAGCAAGCAACTCATGGCGATATCTCTCGGGAAGGTATCGTTGCCTCATCAAGTACCTCAACCGATACCAAGGTGGTGGCTGCCCATCAATTAGTTCATTACCAAACCGCTTGACATACTCCCACCAAGTGTTAGCATAACCCTCGAAATGGGCTATAGCATAGCAACCCTTCTTTTCTTCCGAGATATCATTAACTTGGAAAACCTTGTCACAAGCCGATTCCCAAGCTAAGTAGGCCTCGGGGTCACTTTCACCTTTAAAGATGGGTAGGTTCAACTTGATGGAGTTGATGCCTACATCTCTCTCTTGGTGTCGGTTTCCCCTATCCCTATACCCTCGGTATCTCCTTGGATCTCCACGACCCCCTCTTATCTCCTCCTCCCTCATGTAAGCATCATCAAAGGCTCCATACCCTTCATACTCCTCTCTACCGTATCCACCAAAGGGGGCTGGCCGGTTTTGGGGGTTTTGGGCTTGATTTGGAGGAAGTGGATTTTGTGGCCTTTGGTTTAATGGAGCTTGGAATGGAGGGTTCGGATTTTGTGGGGGTACTTGACGTCCAAATCCCTCTCGTGGAACTTGAGGAGTTTGGAAATGTATTGGTCTAGTGGGGTCACGGTTTGGGGGAAAAAAGGAGGTTTGGCTTGAGGCATTTAAGGGAGCTTGAGGTACATTCAGCATTTGGTGCAATGTGTCGGGGGTGATGGTTGCGGAGGAAGTTCTATCATGCCCATTGGTAGATACATGCAAAGGAGTAGAAGGACGAGAGTTCCTTTGGCTCTCCACTTGTTCTAACCTCCCACTAATAGTCGACACTTCTCCCTTGATTGCTGCCAATTCCCCTCTCACGGCCCCAAACTCCGCATTCATCCTTTCAAGTGTTCGGGTAACGGCCTCAAGAGTGACCCTCATAGAGTCAAGAGCATTAGTATCCATATTTTGAGACGTGGTCCCTTCCATTGCCAAGGTATTACACTCCTTAGTTCACCTCACAATTGAGTTCCACAAGTGTTGTAGATTGGCTAGTAACCCGTGAATTCTTTAAGGTATGAGTAAGCTCTTATCCGGAGTGGATTCTTGTTTGAAAACTCAAAGAATTCTTGTCGGACTAGAACCAAAAAACAGCAACGTATTCAAACGATAAAAAGGGCACTCAAATAATCGTTGACACGAACAAACGGATTCAAAGGACTAATTGACAACCTAGTAGGAATGTACTAGTTTGTTAATTAGTTCTAGAACCAAGTAAGGAAACCAAGAATCAACAATTAGCAACTAGAAGAATATCCAAAGTTGAGCTTATTAGTGACGTGGCAGCATGTAATGTGGTCCCACACGTTTTTCTTTTTTTTTTTTTTTTTTTTTGTCTCAAATCTGAAAAGTTTCAATACTCACACTCTTGTTATAGAAGTTCATGTATTTGGAGGGAAAGTAAAAGTCTTGTAGTCTTTCAACTTTTCAAACTCAAAAAGGCAAGATTTGACTAGGCTAATCCCACAAAACAAGGTTCCGTGTTTTAAGGAAAAGGGGTTGTCAAGTCTTGGAAGAGATGTGTGCAAGTCTTCTTTCACCACAACTTTATGACTTTTTGTCTTACAACATGAACTCAACCTTCAACAAGATGAACAGGTTTATAAGAAGAACATCTCAACAATCTTCAACTTCTTCAAGCACATCACACAAAAACCACCAATTTTGTCATCAACAACATACAACTTTCAGCCACTTCAAGTCACCACAACAATGGTCAAGTTTTCAAGCTCAACTTTTAGATCTAGACACTTTAGTGTTGGTGAGAAAGAAACCAACACTAGAAACACACTAAACAAGCAAAATAACACCTAGATCTAAACATACAACAACATTCTCGGTTTTGTCTTCAATGGACAGATTTCAGAATTTTTTTTATTTTTTTTTTGTTTAATCCGAGAACAAGCCCAAGATGGGTTGTGTTGGAACACAACCGGTCTTGCTCTGATACCAAATGATACAAGATCAAGTCCACAACACAAGATTTCAGCAACAATAACCAAGAACAACAAGATGAACACAAATGCTAGTGAATCGAAAGAGCCCCACACGGCTTCACTAGACTTCAAGGCCACAAACGCAACAACAACAAGATAAATAAAAAGATAGTTAACTTGACATATGATATTCAAAAGGCTAAGAACCCTAACAACAAGAGAGGACCCTAAGACTATTGAATATGAACACCAAGTTCTTACTTGGACCACGAGGAACTCAAATGACCTCAAGACCCTAGTTTCTAGCCAAAACACAACACAAGCTTCACTCTTGTGAACCTTGGCAGATTCTGCCTCCCAATGGAAGAGAGAGAGGGAGAGAAATATTACAAGTCTTTGTCTTGAAATTACAATCAGAAAACTAAGCAAAATGACCCTAAGCTTGTCTATTTATATTACAAGCCAAAATGAAAGCTAAAATGACAAGTTTAGCCCTTGGCAGCCGCCCCCTTGGAGTGTAAGCTTATTACACTTCAAGGTCCCACTTCACACTTAAAAACATTTAGGTCCTTAGGTGGCTGACTCACCAACTCACACACGGCCATTTGCATGAACAAGGCTTGGAGTTTTTGTAACTCCCGAGCTTGGCTTCGTGTGAAAGGCCGTGCACTTGTGGATCTTGTCCCACCCATATCAGGTGGTTTGTTGGGTGTGTTACGGAGGAGGAGATGTTCCTTGATCGTGGAGAAGTGTGCCTGATATTTGAGATTATTGTGTAGACAAATGAACTTACCATCTGGGTGAGGGAAGGAGAGCTTTTGTTGAAAATGGTCTTTGTAAACAGAGCAAACCAGACCAAACTCCGAAGTTCAATTTCAATTTCTTGAGCAAAATCGTAGATTTGATCTTAGTTTTCACTTGAGGTTAGGCCCAAGTGTCAAGTGCAAAGTGGAGTAGTAGCAAGTTTACCAACCAAGACAAATCTTGAAGAGTAAAGCTATAATGAAGACAATGATGGGACTTCAATAGAAGTAATTGCTATGCATGTGAGTCATGGATCTGTGAGTGGTAAAGAACATGAAGAAGGGGGAACGTGATGGAGTAGGGAGGGAGGAAAAATAGGGGGTAGGAGGGGGGGGGGTAGGGAGTAGGGAACAATTTTGTAGAATAGTGTTTTAACTTTATTTTTATTTTCTTTTCATTTATTTTTCTGATTTTAATCCCTTTTTTCCCTTTAATTTGTCATGTGATGTGGATTTGATGTGTCATCTGGTTGGGGGCAAGTATGGGTGGGCATAGTTTGGCCTAACCCGAAATATGTAACTTTTTTGGACATTTGGACTATGGATTGGACTTCAGATTTTATTTTTAAAGTTTATGGATTTCAGATTTTAATACCTTTTAATCATCCCTACATATGTTCCCAATACTAATAAGTCCAATTTACAATCTAATAGATCAGGACCCTACAACCCCACCCGTTATAGTATTAAGTCTAATTAGAATAACACGACATGGGCAACAAGATGACTTCTATCCTTGTAAACGGTAGAAAGTTACACATTTTAAGGAGCAAACTATTAGGTGAATTGGGGTTATTGATTGTTATGGCCTGCTTTAAAGCCTCAAAAGTCAAAATCGAAAATCTGAAATATCCAAAACTGATTAATCCAAAACCAAACTTAAAATTCCAATCCAATTCGAGCTTATTCGGATTGTAATTTCTTCTATCCCGAAATTTTCATATTCAATCCGAATAGCATGAACGCCACCCTTAGGGACAAGTGTTGAACACACATTCTCAAAGAGGTTTAAAATACTTGTTTTGAACGAGTTGAAGTGCCCGGATGAAATTCCGTGGAGTAGGCTATTAGACTATTCGTCCAATATAAAAATGTGACATTCTATTTGAATTAAACTAAAAAGGAAGTAAGACGCATAACTTGGGTCAGATGGAGTAACGTATTAGCAAGGGAAGGTATATGAATCTAACGGAAAATAAATGAATCATCAGAGAGATTTAGCTTATACAAGAGTTCTATGTGTGCTCGGACTCTTCAAAAATGTCGACGGGTGCATATTAGATACTGCAAAAGTAGTGCATCCTGAAGAATCCAAGCAACATAGAGGTCAATAGGTGAAAACGTAGAATAATGCCAAGGCCTGCTGGTGTGTGAAGCATAATGAAAAATGGGTTTTGGCAAACAAGGGTGCTAATGAAGAAATTAATTATGTATACTTGTATATAATAATGCAAGAAAAATTAACTAACATAAGCAAGTATAATTTGTGTAATAGAGTTGAAATTTTTTTTTGGGTGAAATATATGAAGTAAAAATCAAGTTAGTCAAGTTCAAGATCCATTTTCTGATTTAAATGTAAATTTTCCACTTAAAAGTTTCCTGTGACCAGTTTCCTTGCAATTTCTAGATTCTGTTCCTAATATATCTGAATAATTCATTCGTAATGTTGTGTTAATGATCAATATATCAATCTGCCAACTCTTGTATAGTGCTACCCTCTTAGAGACAACTGACAAGACAGACCACGAAGTGCTTGCTATAGTGCTTTGAATACTGCACTAATGAATCTCTAATTGGGATGTCACGTAGCGTCAGGTTTAAATGTGCCTCAAGTATTTAGAGAGACTAGAGTATGCAATGAAATGTGACAAGATCTTTATGAAACCTAATGGTGACTGCAAAGGGATAGGGTGTGGCTAGTTCTTTGGTGTGGGGCCTGGCTAGTGGATAGGGTGCTTGGCTGTAGCCAGGTTAGTAGTCGTAGTGCTTGGCACACACCTTGAGTTCTTTGTCCGAGGGGTTCGGGTGCTTTCGGTTAGACCTGGTGTAGTACTACTCGATGGGTGTCTTGTTTCTGTTTTCTTTTTTGTGTGTGTTATGTCATCTTGTTGCTTGTTTTACTACGTCTTTATAAACTGATTTCTTGTCCTGAGCCGGGGGTCTATCGGAAACAGCCTCTCTACTTCTGCGGAAGTAGTGGTATGGACTACGTACACTTTACCCTCCCCAGACCCCACTATGTGGGAATACACTGGGTATGTTGTTGTTGTATTTTCTAATGAAATCAACCTAAGGTCCTTTGGGGGTGGGGGTGGGGGTGGGGGGTGGTGGTAACTGGTAAACAGGTTTCTGACGATGAGCAAAATCTGAATCATTTATTACATGTGTGAGTTTTCTTTTTGTTGGACCTCTAGCTCTCTTCTGTGCACTCCTCTTTTTAATTAAAGATTGCAGTATTTCAAAAGTTGCATCTATCTACTTCTCCCACTTTTTTACTTGCGGGTTGTATTGAAAATTACGAGAAATAATCTTTCATTGGTCAAAATAAGAGTAATTGGCGTTCTTGGCATCAAAAGGAAACCAAAATAGATTCCACTCAAGTCATTCCGAGGTCTAATATAGTTTGAATCTGTGCTAAATTTTGACGAACCTCTGCTGCCAATGCAGAAGATACAGGTGGGTGCTGCAAGACTGCTCTCTAGGTTGTTTATTATTGGAGACGACTCGCAGACATATGCACTTAGCAATGCATATTTCGGTCTGGATGACAAGCAGGTTTATATTTAAAATATTGGTATTAATTTTTCTTGTAAGTTTAATATTTTGAGGAACGAATGTAAATATTTTAACTGATCTCAACAAATGCCTTTGCAGATCTATAATTTTAAAAATACTATTTCTCGCATTCTTTATCAAGAGAAAGTAGAAAGTGAGGATCTCGTAATTGCTACTTTCAAGATGCTTACTTTTGCTGCACACTATCAGGTAACTTGCCACTTGTTGCTTTCTTTTTGAGCTCATAACCTGCCGCATAACTGCCAGACCATGGGATCTAGTATATCTGGATGACCTATTGTCCAGGAGCATTTAAAGCTATTTTCAAGCCTTAAGTCATTGAACCCTTGAGCTTCAAGCTTGATACAAGTTGAAAGATTTTTTATCATGGTCATGGGTAAAGTAAAATGAAGAAGATGGAAGGTGTTGTATTAGTTTTTTCCAAGTTTTACCATGATATAGAAATATTCCAATAATTATTTGAAGGAATGAGTGGAGGATAGCCTGCTGTATTATGACTGTATTGCCTCTTAAATCTATTATAAGGTCATTAAAAATGGTTTATGACGATGCAAAGCTTCTGGAGCACTTGCTCATGTGATTGTCTATTGTTGTTGTTCCAATACAACTCCTCTGAGTACGACAAAGTGAAAGGAGACAAACGACAAAGTGAAAGGAGACAAGACTGACCTTCCCCTACTTTTGTCAATCACAGCCGTCTTGTCTATTCTATTTTCGAAAGCGTGTAGACAGAAGGCCCTTTTTTTCTGAACAGAAGTCCCTTTTTTCGGACCGTCTTGTTTTCAGGCTCCACAACTTTCTGGGGTTCCCATTCTCATAGAGCTTCAACTTTCCCATCACCTATCACAGGACCATAACCCATCACTTGGCTTTTCCATGAATTTGCATGCCTAGATCTTTGTTATTCTCTTCCACTGAAAGCAAGAAAGGCATAATCAATCGCATCTGCAATTGAAACCCAAGCCGGCGATTAAGCAATTGGTCTTTTTTACTCTTTATTTGCTTGATCGGCAATTGAGACACAAACGAGGGGTGAAAGTCAATAAGTATCTTTTTGTACCCATTTCTTTACCTTAATCAATCGAGTGGAGAATGTAAACTCCTTGCTCCATGCTGCTGTATCTTATAATGTATGTGTTTAAACAGACCGGTTAAGACACCTTTTGCTTTATTTACCCCTTCTACAAGAGCTCTACTAATAGGTTGTTTGGTAAAGAGGAAATATGAATTAATATCTTATCACTAAATAACTGAAGTCCCTCACTGAAATTGTTTTGAATGTTGTCATTAATTTAATATTGAATCGTCATTGTAAAGATCATTGACTTTAAAAAATTTAGTGTGCATAAAATTTTCTGTGTTCTGCCATGTAATATTTTGTTACTTTGGCGTACTCACTGAAACTATACCTTCTATAGTTGCCAAAACTTACTTTTTTATTATATGGGCTTTATTTTGAGAATAAGTATATTTCGAATGTGTTGTACAGCATCTTATTATTAGCCGTTTTTTGTTCCAATGGCAACTCTCCCAGAAACTGTTCATATCATTTTAGATGTCACTAAAACGTATTAATTTAATCTTTTGTTACTGTTGACATCTAGTGTCTAATTTTTTAGTAAATTTTGTTCCAAGTGCTGAATTGAGTATGAAAAAACCCATAATTTTTGTCTTTTCTGGTATTTAAATTTTATGTCATTCTGTCGCAGGCTTCTTTTCTTTCCGCTGTGGTCGCTTTGGGAGAAAATTCAATCTCTGAATCATGCAATGGTGACAATCAACCAGCCAACAATGATGTAATACAATGCAATGCTGCAAACTTATTATATTCCATATGGATTTATGTTAAAAAATCTGATGATCTTGTGATGACGTAAGATTCCTAGTCATTTTTATTATGCCACAAGTTGTGTCAGTATTCCTTACGACATTTAGTTGTTGAGTTACTTCATGATTTCATTTAAGAGATTCTTTTTGTTTCTTTCAGCAAATCGCGTATAATGTGTAATGTGCTAAACTTCCTAAAAGCATTATGGCAAGGTGCTGCTCATTATACAAATCTCCTGAAGCAGCTGAGAAATTCAGATTTCTGGAAAAAGCTATTGAATTTTGTCGTGCTTTCTATTGGTAAGAAGAGTTCTCAATCTGAAAGCGCGACTGAATTGGAGCTCCAAAACTTGGCATACAGATATCAGTGTCAACATAATGTATTGGATGTAGTGACCTGTGAGATATTCCTGCAGAAAAAGCTTGGACATTCTGAGTTGGTCACAAAAGAATCTTCCAAATCATTACATAATGGGTTAGATGGCTCTAAAGTAGCAACACCTGAAAGTTCATGTAACCTGAAGGATATTTTTGGAGTGTGGTGTGAAAGCTCATTGGATGCGGAGACTATCAAGACATTTGTTTCATTTGAGTATGATGGTTCTGTGAAGTTGCGTGCAAGGGTGAGCTGTATTTCCTGATACTCTTGTTTGCTAGTTTTGATTGTACGTAGTAACTAAGTCTCTATGTTGGTTTATGTTAAATTACATCATTGCTAGTTCTTATGTTCAGCTTCATTGTGATAGTGAATGTGAATAATGGCAGAAGCATTCTATTTCACTTTGCTATTTGTACCTTTGGATTGAAGCTGAATCTTTATAGTTGCTTGAGTTTTAAGCCAAGTTGTAATTTTCTTGACTAGGGCTTGAGGAGGCGAAATAAATTAGTATAATGATTAATTAAGTCGCAACATAAAGTGTTAAGCTACAATGTTCGAGTTAGAATACCCATCAAGTAATCAAGTAGAGTGTTCTCGAGTTAATATGTTGGAGGTGGTTAGTCTTCAATTTTATTCCACATTGGACAAACATACATTTGTAATGTTTGACGCATAATAGATGTATCTTGTGTTCGTCAAATTATCAAGTCATCAGTACAACTCTTTGACCTTTGATTTTCTCAAATGACATGAAAGTCTATAAGATTGTGATAAAGACCTTAGTAGCTTCTACCTATTATATATTGCACGTGGTTCGTGAATCCAAATCTTTCTTTTCATAGTTCTATTATCTTTCATCTTCCCAGTGTTTGTTCCCGCAGTGCTATTCCTATTTATTTTGACCATCCTGACAGCACTATGCCTATCTTTGGGGACCATCCCCCTCACTATTGCTTATTTTCTTTTTGAAATGTACTGGCGGTTGTGCATTATAACCAGTGACTGTTCCCAAGGCACCTCTCGTTTTCCCCAGGCACCGCATCTTTTCCGGTGACTGTTCTGCAGGATCACGTCTCTTCTCGGTGAATGTTCAGGGGGCACCACCTCTTTCTTTCTGTCATTTTAGTTATTATTCCGACAAATTTTCTGCAAGATTCCCCTGGCCAAATCTTACCCTGCAATGTCATGCTTATTTCTGTTAGGTTTTGGCAATTGTTCCTGTGATACCGTTCTGTCTACCTTTTAGTGATTGTTCAATATTTTGGTGACTGTTTATTATATTCCTCTTTTGAAATAAGCAAATGGTTTTCCATTCAATATTTTGGTGACTGTTTATTATATTCCTTTTTTTTTTTTTTTTTGATAACCGTGGTGTCCGGGCCAGCAATAAATAAATAAATAAATAAATAAATAAATAAAAAAAATATTTCCATATTTCAGTGCGCACAAACTTCAATACTAATACAACTAAAGTTACAACTCAAATCTCAACACTTCCGAGCATCCTAGGCCAATCCAAATCTCTGGAATCGTCCCATATTGAATCTGAAATTTTGGTTCTTCCGAGAATTTGTACCAATATCCATATGATTTTGCACTTCTCGACAAATATCATCTGTTTTATTATTCTAGCTCATCAATTAAGTGGAAGATTCATTACACTGTGAAACGTTACCCTGCCATAATGTGATGACACAAACCAAGCCATTATTCTTTTCTGTTCATTATTTCAATTCATCCCTGCTGTGACCATCTAGGGGTTATTCTGATAAATTATTTTGTAAGTGCTATTCCTTATTTCATTACCGTCAGGAACGAGGCACCACAAAGATCTGTAGCTTTGTTTTATCTATTATTTGTTCTGGCAGTGAAATGAGAACTGTTCTTCTTCTCTGCTTCTTACTTGCCACCAAACCCATGAGTCTGATCTCTCTAATCTTCCCTGAGCCTCTTAGGTTTTTGTAGATTTCAAAAGGTGTATGATTTTAGTGCACTTGAGAGAATTACTGCTTTTACGGTAAATTGTTACTTTGCTTTTAGGTACATCTGGGGGAGCCACACACAAATGTTGTGGGTTTAAGAGAGAAATATCATTTTTCATTCAAATCAATTTGCATGTGCTATATGAATGTTCTCTGTGTACAATAGGTGAGTCAGTAGTGTTGGAGATAATTCAAAAGCATAATTGTCGAGGTCAAAATTATGATAATTGTTCTTTTTGTTGGCATTAATCTAGGGTTGATCTGTCAAAGCATAAAAATGGTAAAATTAAATATTATTTACAGTGGATATCTGAAGTGGCTATTATGTTACAGAGTTGAGTTTAGGTGAAAAGAAGACGAACACGTCTTTTGCCTGTCTTCATTGAAGCCTGGTTCTGTTGTTTCTCTTGTTCAAAGTCAGTTTACTTTTGATCTCCATTCTGTACTGCTCTGTTTCTTTTGTGGCAAAATTAACATGTCATTATAAGACTCTTTTTCAACTCTATAGGGCCTATTCAGTTTTGCATGTAAACTCTGCTTACAGTTTTTTTGATTGCTTTATTCTGAATTTGTTCTTAATTATCACATTCAGAGTGAAGGGGGATATTTAAAACATCTTATTATCTCTTTTTTAACAATATCAGGCTTTTTCAATATTTTCCGGAAATCTTCTTCTTATTGTCTCTTGTTTATACATCACAGGAGTATGCCTTTAATCATTAGTGATAGTGCTTGCAGGTTGCTGCTGGTTTATTTGCTGTGCACGTGATGCGTAAAGTAAAACGCGGTGATAGAGGAAGTTTGTCTGTTTCGCTTGTTGATAAAGTTATTAACTTGTGGCAAAAGGTTTCTTATTTTCTTCTATTTGCAGCATTTCATACAATCTTGCTTACCTCGCCTTCCCTCGTTTTCCATTTACTCTAATCACAGAACTGGTACATGACCACAGGAACTGATGTATCTGAGTTTTTTCAACTTGCCAACTGCAGTTTCACACTTTCATGCCTTTGCCATTTGTTGCACTTTATCTTTAACCAAGATACTTATTTCTACATTATGTTTGTTTTTGCTTCTACAGTTGAGGAAGTTGCCAGCCTTTTCTGAGTTGATGTCTCTTTATGCGGAGCATGGTTACAGGTAAATGCTTGGTTTTGTCATGCCTTGCTGAAGTGAGATTGGTGCTGGAACTGTTTTTTCTGTTGTTTATTATTACTCTGTTGTTATATTGGAGGGACGATCATAGTGTTATTTGAAGTGAACTGTTAATAGGTTAGGAATTTATATCAATTTGTTATTCGAAGAGTTGAGGCAGAATGGACCAATTGCGATTACTTATTGGTTAAGTAGTAATTTTACTAGAAGAGGAATGCATGTGATTATACAAAAAAGGGCAATCCGGGAGCACCCTGCGTTTATGCAGGGTCTGGGGAAGGGCTTCACCGCAAGGAGTGAGATGTTGGCAGCCTACGCTGATGCACACATTAGCTGATTCCATGTGTAGAACCCGTGACCTACTGGTCAGGAAATAACTTAGCCATTGCACCAAGACTCCCCTTCATGGGTGTGATTATACAACTTAAAATAGAAGCAACTGAAATGCAAAAATACCCTGTGTATTAAGTGGATCAATCTATTCTACAAGTTCACCTATAATTTTTAACACAAACTCAAGACTTACTCTTTTTTCCTTCTATTCTGTTTTCTTCCAGTGGAGGAAATGAACTGGATGACTTGATTCTCAATGATTTATTCTATCATCTGCAAGGAGAGCTTGAAGGCAGACAGATTTCCCTCATAGCATTCAAGGAGCTGTCACAATATCTGCTACAGTCAAATTTCTTGCAAACATATTACTGTAAGCATGATAAGGAAACTGATGGTGTCTGCTTATATGACACTGACCGTCTGCAAGGAGACATGGCAATTGATTTGTGGGATCTTTCGGATTGGAAAGCATCTAAAGCGGTTGCAGAAATGCTGTTGCTCTCTTTGCGGAATGTGAATTTCATGGTGTCACTCACAAGATCCAAGCTTTCAGCTTTAATAGCTTTGACAACTACTCTCTCCATATCTGACAATGATGATGTGAGTTTTACGGTCAGTTGCATTTCACTTCTGATATAATCTCTTAGATTTGAGTCATTTGACCTTGTTGATTCTCAGTCCTAGCATCGGCAACAATGCTATCCATGGTGATGCTATGAACTCTATTTTTAGTTGCATGTTCAGTTTCAATGTTCTGTCTTCTAGATTTAAGTTATTAGCCTTACTGCATAACCTTTAAATCTTATAAGTTCTATAAAATTGTATTTATATGTACTTAGATGGTTGGTAGGAATTGTACATATCATAATAAAGTTCATTCAGTTAGTTTAGCACACATCCTTAGGTTCTGAAACTTTGGTGAAACGGGGTACCATGGTCGTTGAAGAGTTGTCAGTTCAGATAATATAGATCAGAAAGCATCATTGATGTATGATTTTTTGGACAGTCTTATGAAGATTGCTCCTGCTTTGATTTGTGTTTAGCTTCACCCACTTTATCTTAGCATAAAGTATGCCTAGCATGCAACTGTGGTTGTAAGTGTGATTACTTTGAATTGTTCATTGCATTCTGAGTAGCACAAATATGCATAGTAAGTGTGATTACTTTGTGGGATTACATTGGGTATGTTGTTGTTGTTGTTGTAACTAGTGCTGGCAAATGAGCGGGTCAGATGGGATATGGGCAGGTTGAAAAACAGGTTAGACGAAAACAGATAAAATATCTGACTTGCCCATATTTAATACGGATAATAAATGGATTGAATGACAGATAATATTTACCCATATTATCCATGATTTCTTGAATAGCTTCTAATCTGAGAAGCACTACTCCATCATTCAAAAAACATTTAATCTGTAGAAGCAGACCCACAAAGAAGAACAATGAACTTACAAAGACAGTTGTGACATTTTCTATGAAATCTTAATCATCTTGCGAGTAGAGGAAAAATCCTCTTTTAAAAAAACATATTTAAACTAGCTTTAGAAGTAGTTTTCATTTTGATTAAAAAAAAATTACACGATCACATTTTTTGGGAAAATTCTTAGGTGGCACTTGTTTTCAGTAGTGTTGAAAATCTTTTGACAAACTCTTTCTATTTCTCTTTTTAAAAGATTTCAACCAAACACCATTTAAGGAAAAGGTTTTAAATTTATGTAAAAACTGAAAAACACATTTTGAATTTTCTGTCTATGATTGACATGGTTTCCTTGTTTATGCAGTCACCTGAGAATGAGGTTAAAAGTGGCAGAAAAATTCCTGAAAAATCATTGTCATCTAGCATTGATAATATATGCCAGTCTCTCCACCGCACAATCAAGCTATTACCTCCTGTTTCTGATGCTAGTGAAGACATAGTTGAAATTCTTGCAGCTCAAGCGGAGTTACTTTTCTGCTTTATCAGGTCCCTGAGTAAGCATTTGTCTTTATCTACGAGCCTTCTGGTGTTAAAAACTTCAGGTTGTGGCCTCAAGGTGTTGATTAACTGTAGGCCATTGGTTTCTTGTGTCATTAGTTCCATGAAGATATTTCTGATGCTAATTCTCTTTTCACTCAAATCAACTTGGAGAGATTCTTGTCTCGGAGTACAAACAGACATTGAGCATAATGAAGCCTTACCTGAGGCAGCTAATGTGAGGTTGGGGCTACTACCAGTTATTTGCAACTGTATAGAACTTACTGAACATTGCTCCATCTCTATGATTATTATCGATCAAATAGTCAAAGGTTTTTCGACACCTGCTACTTGGTTCCCCATCATCCAGAAACATCTCCCAATGCAGCATATTGTTCTAAAACTTCAAGATAAAAGCTCTTATTCAAACATTGACATAATATTGAAGTTTCTTTTGACTATTGCACGTGTGAAGGAAGGTGCTGAGATGCTTCTAACTGCTGGTTTCTTTGCATCATTAAGAGTGTTGTTGGCTGACCTGTCTAATGGTAGACCTCTCTCAGTAGTTGAGAGGGATAGAAATTTGACAAACACCTTTGAGAATAATGAAATGGCTCAACCCATTTGGGGATTTAGCTTGGCTGTGGTTACAGCAATTATTAACTCTTTAGGAGAAAGTTCGAATTTCAACGTGGAACATGTGGTGACTTACTTTCTCTTGGAGAAGGCTGATCTAATTTCATATCATCTTAGTGCTCCGGATTTTCCATCAGATGATCATGATAAGAAAAGACTTCGGGCACTCAAACTACATCCTTCATTGAGTTCTCTTAGAGAGAGTGAAAATACAGTTATGTTAATCTGTGTTCTGGCAAAGCATAGGAATGCCTGGTCAAGGGCCATGAAAGAAATGGAGTCACATTTAAGGGAAAGATGCATCCATTTATTGGCCTTTATTAGCTGTGGTACACCATGTCATGGGGAATCACCAGGAAGAGATCCCCCCATCTTCTGTCATCCTACCCTCCGTGAGGAGTATGAGTGGCACAAAAAGCCATCTTCTATCAATAGCAAAAATGGCTGGTTTGCTTTTTCTACTCTTTGCTGCGGTCTAAATCCCAAATATTCATCTTTTTCGTCTAGAACTGCAACTGTGATCAAAGCTCAACCAAATGAGCCTGCTAATCCGACTTCGCAGACACATTTTTCAGATGCAATGTCTATTCAGATATACAGAATTACCTGTCTTCTTCTAAAGTTTTTGTGTCAACAAGCTGAAGATGCTGCTGAAAGGGCTGAAGAAGTGGGTTTTGTCGATCTTGCACATTTTCCGGAGCTACCAATGCCTGATATCCTTCACTGCTTGCAGGTGAAACACCCAGATTAATTTTTACCTCTAGATGATTCTTCATTCCAGAGTTTTTTTCCATGATTTATGCATTGAGCGTAAAGGTGTGTTTAGTGCGAATAAAAAATGTTTTCCGTGGAAAATATCTCCCTAGAAAATGTTTCGTTGGAAAATAAGTGGGTTTCCTACTTGGTTCCTAGTGTTTGGTGAGCAAGCAAAAAAAATATTATCCCAATAACATTTATATGTAATCTAGCAAAACATTATCGGGTGGAATTGGGTGGGGAATGGGGGTCCGAGGGTGGGGGTTGGTGGGTGGTGGGTGGGATGGCCATTGGATGGAGGTTGGGGCCTTGGTGTGTGGGGAGGAGACAATGAACTAGGTATGTCACTTATCGAACTTGTTTCCCTACTTCCATTAGGGAAGACATTTTCCATATTTTTAAGGAAGTGCTTTCCTCAAAAAGGGCAGCCCCGGTGCACTAAAGCTCCCGCTATGCGCAGGGTCCGGGGAAGGACCGGACCACCAAGGTCTATTGTATGCAGCGTCACCTTACATTTCTGCTAGGGGCTGTTTCCACGGCTTGAACCCGTGACCTCCTAGTTACATGGCAACAACTTTACCAGTTCTGCAAGTGCTTTTCTAGATAAAATGTTTTCCAAAACATTTTGACCAACCAAACATGGAAAGATAATGGAAAATGTTTTCTTCCATACCAAAGACACCCTCCCTGTCAGTATTCTAATGTAGTTTGATGAAGGCTGAAATTTCTACTAGCCTGACCTTATGGAGGCTTAAGATTTCTGGTTGACCTCCTAGGGCATTCTTAGTCTAACCACCTGTCTTGTTTAAAGCGAAAATAAATGGAGCTAAATTACTTTAATTGTTTCTGCAACATTGAGTCTGCTGTCTTCGATATGTGTACCCCAGTTTTAGTTTGAAATTTTAACCTTTAATTTTTCTCGAGTCTTAGGCTATGTTAGTCACTTCTACGGTGGCTCTGCACTTCAGAGTAACTCTTAAAAGATGATCAATTTTTAAATTTGAATTCAGATGCAATTTTGGTAGAAACATTACAAATGTGTAGTACTTTTTCAGCTTGCATTATCCTAAGAGTGACTAATTTCACACTTACTTTTGTGCTGGAGGCTAAGGTTTATGTCGTCCTCCACCCTTCTTCTCTTGTTCTATATGTGGAATTGGTTAGGGCTATTCCTAACCCCCAGCTAGTAAGGTGGACTTTTATTTTAAAAAAAAAGAATTATTCGAATCATAGGAGCTAGCAATCGTCGATATGCTCATATTGGTAACTTTATTTTTGTTGTGATCAAAGAAGCAGTACCAAATAGGCCCGTAGAAAGATCAGAATAATTCTGAGCTGTAATTCTGCATAGCTTAGACAAGATAGAAAGTAAGGAAGACAAAAGGGGTGGGTAGCAAGGAAGAAATCCAATAGCCTGCTCACGTTCTATTTCCTATTCAAGTGAATCAGCTTGGAACGATCCGCAAGCTTTTTCCTTCCCCAACTGCACCCTTCGTCGAGCCTTTCCTTTAATGGTTGGGGAAAGAACTCCTTTATCTGAACTTAGTGGGCATTCTTTCCAGACTTAATAATATAGTGGGTGGGTTTGGCTTGAAATAAGCTCAAACAGAATTATGAGTGTCCGCTATGCCATGTGTTCAATACAAAATCTGGCAATCTCTTCCTCCGGACGTATGGTAAAAGGAAGAAAAGCAGTCAACCACGGGGAAGGAACTCTCTTGCAGTCCCAGTCAGTAGTGAGGTTTCAACGAGTTCTTTGTGCTGTAGGATGTAAAAAGCAGAGAACTGCACCTAGTTTTCAACTCAACATGGATCAACATTATTCTTAAAACTGAATGAGTACACTGCTGTGGCCCTTCCTAAAAGATATTTTGTCTTATGACACACTGGTTATGTTTCACCTTTCGGTTGTAGGATCAAGGGATATCTATTGTAACTGAATTGTGCGAAGCCAGCAAGTTGAAGCATGTTACTTCTGAAATACAAGGGGTGTGTGTTTTACTGTTGCAAATAACAGTAATGGCATTGTACCTGGAATTTTGTGTGATCCAAATCTGTGGAATGAGACCTGTCCATGGACGTGTTGAGGACTTCTCCAAGGAATTTCATGCACTGACTAAAGGTAGTGATTGATTGATTGATTCTTTCTGCATGCTGATTGTTAATGTGTTACCATCTCTGATTGCATAAATCTTTTACACTCCATTGGTTCTTGCAGCTACGGAAGGACATTCATATTTGAAAGAATCTATGAACTCCTTAAAGCAAATGGTGTCTTTCGTGTTTCCTGTATTATTGCAGGCAGAAGATGTTCTATGTAATTCAGGTCGCCTTTGAGCCCTTAGGTAGGTAAATCTCATAATAATTTTGATAATTAATTATGAAGGCAAGTTCTTTTTGCCTCGTGTGTATTTTCCTGCTCAAGGCATTTCTACTTCATTTTAGGTCTGCAGATGTGAAGGCTTTTGTCCCAAAATTTTTTACTTGAAGATGGAAAGTTTGGGTTGTAGTCCACGATTGTTGACAATGATGAGGGGGTTGTGATTTCACTTTGATAATTGAGATGCTGAAATCCATTGAAAGCAAGTATGTGAAAGAATGCAAGATCCTAAGCAAAGGATTTGGAGGGGAAGATGTTGAAGCATCCCCCCCTCGGGGCACACAACAGATCATTTTGTTAGGATACTCGCTGAAGAAAATTTTGCAGCAAACAATAGCAATGTATATTTTGCAATTCAAGTCTTATGTCTGCCATGTAGAACGTAAGCACGAAGAAAAAGGGTTGAAGAGACTAGTCCCTGTAGATCTTGACTTTATATGGTTTGGTTTAACTTCTATTGAATTTTGTTAATACTAGTTCAATGTACGCGCTTTGCGTGTGTATCCATGTTTAGGGTATATAATTTCTTTTTAAAAAACACTCTCAATTTCGATTAGGGGCTTTAACTGTAATAGACCATCCAAATATTTTTCATATAAAATAAAATTTTCATCCAACATTAGATTATTCATCTTAATATTCTTCCAAGCCATCAAAGGGGATTTGGACAAAACATAAAACCAGACTGAATTATTTAGACACCAAACATAAAACAATATTGAGCACAAAGAATTAGCGGCTAATCTTATCTAGCCCCAAAATCCAGAGGAAGTATTTAATTAGAGCTTTATTTTTTTATTTGTTCTACCAAAATAAATCTTGTTAGACAAAAAAAAAAAAGTCACCGATCTAGATAATCACACAATCGTACTTCTCTCCCCCTTTTTATAGCCTGCAAAATGGCATGGTTTCTTGTGTTGATGTACATACCACTGCTACTAATAGTTCTACTGCTGTTATTGTTCATAGTTCAAGTACTATGGTTCCTGCTCCTCTCTTTACTTCCACTATCTACGAACCCTACTGGGTTACATGCCAGCGTCTTGTAATCTCTATTTTGCATGTTTAATGTATAGGGTGTGTTTGGTATGACGGAAAATGTTTTTCATGGAAAGTGTTTTCCTTGAAAATATTCTTAAAAAATAAGTGGTTTTCTTAGTTATTTTCTGGTGTTGGTTAGTAAGAAGAACATATTGTCTCAAGATCATTTAGGTATAACCTAGGCAAATACTAAAGGCACCAGACACGACTTTCGAACTCGATCAGAGATCTAAGTCCCAACCCCCACATCCAACTATTGACTCTCAGCCCCGACCCAATTTGAGAATCAACTCTAGAACTTGACCCGAGATCCGACTCCCAACTCTGGACTTAGGACCTGACCTCGACTCTTGACTCAATACCGGGGACCTAGGATCCCACCCCAACTCCTGACATGAGACTCAACCTCGAGTTCTGACTCGGGACCCGACTCTTGATCGAGACTTGATCCCGAATCCCGACCAAGGTTCCGACCTCGACTCCCGATCTTGAATCCCAACTCGAGACCCGACTTCGACTCTCAACATGGGACTCGACGCCGTCTCCCGACCAAGGAGCAGACCCCAACTCCCAATTCGAGACCCGATCCAAATTCGACCCCGACTCTCGACCCAAGACTCAACCACGACACACAACATAAGACCTGACCTCGACTCCAAACCCCGACCTGACCTCGACACCCAACCTCGACTCCCTACTCAAGACCTAACCCTGACTCACGACTCTTGACCCGAGACCCGACCCGGGACCTGACTCCCGACACTCGACACCCGACCCGGGACCTAACACCCGACACCCTACTCGGGACTCCACCTTGACCCGACACTTGACCATGACTTTTGATCGCAGACACAAGTTGGGGTTGGGGTAGGGAGATGGGTCTCGAGTCGGGGTCGGGGTCGGAGTCAGAAGTTGGGAGTCGGGTCGAGGTCGAACCCCAAATCCTGTCTCGAGGTTGGATCCGGAGTTGGTGTTGGGAGTTGTTCTCGGATCAGGTTCAGGGTCTGGTCAAGTACCAGGTCCCGATTCGAGGTCTAAAGTCTGTATCCAGGTCAGGTTTGGGAGCCGGGCCTTGAGTCGAGGTCGGATCTCAGGTCATGTGTCTTGGATCAAGGTTGAGAGTCAGGTCTCGAATCGAGGTCAAGAGTCGGGTCCCTAGTCGAGAATCAGGTGTCATGGTCGAGAGTCGAATTCTGGGTCAGTATCGAGAATTCATACCCAAGACTTGGGTGAGGGTGGAAAGTTAGGGTGTGAGGTTAAACGAGAGTTTCGGAAAATGTTTTCCTTACTTTTTGAAGGGAAGTCATTTTCCTTAAATTTGAGGAAAATAAGTTCATTTGGAAAATATTTCCAAAATATTTAAGCCAACAAAACATGAAAAAATTGAAAAACATTTTCCTTTCATACCAAACACACTCATAGTGTCGATATTACCAAAAAGAAAAAGAAAAAAAATAAAGTAATTTTTTGGAAAGAGTTTATATAAATAAAAGTTTACTTGATTTTAAATTCTTAAACATTATGACTCCCTAAATAGTTTAAATAAGGAAAGAATTTTAATCTAACCTATTTCGGTTAAACAAATTCTAATCAAAAGGTGATACTTAAGCTAAATTAACAAAGTTCGTATTAAAAAAAAGTTAAATCGGTAGTTTGTTTTTTTCAATAAAAGAAGTTATTGCATAGACGAATTCTACATGAATTTACACTTCGCAAAGATTCTACCCTTAAAGGAGAATTAATTATTCTCCTAATATTAAAAATATATACTTCGTACCCATTGAAATTTTTCATAAATGAAGAGTCGTTCCATTTTTATTTTATACTAATATACGTATCCATGCGATGAGAGGACTATATTAAAAAAATTATAATCTTATTTATTTGATCACATTACATTGCTATTTTTAGTTCAGAGGTCACAACTTATCTTTAGCATATGATAAAATAAAATATTGCATTGCTATATATCGTTTGCAATCAAATTCAACATAATTTGTTGTCTTTTTTTTTTTTTTTTTTTTTTAAAGATTATCTATTTATTTTACTATGTGTAGTTACTTTTAATTGGGTAATTCCGGATGTTTTGTATTTTAATAGTATGAAAATAAAATAAAAATACATTGTCAATATTCTGAAAACAAAATAAAAATATGAATAGTAGATAAGTTTTCGAACTATAAACAGAATGACAACTAATAAGTAAAATTTCATGCTGTTATAGATTAAGCCTATTAAAAAAGATATAATCTCTATTTTATGTTTGACAAAGTATTCCATTAAACAAAGATTGATTGCTTTATTTTTTAAAAAAAATCCTCATAAAAAGTACTCCCTCCATTTCTTTTTATTTACTCTATTTGGGTTGTTTGTATATTCCTTTTTAAGTGCTCCTTGCATCTTTCAAGAATAATTTGATTAAAATCTTTCTATTATACCCTTGTTCAATAAATATAATCATTATTGATTTGGAAAGAGCTATAGAATTTAATTAGGGGTATATTGGTAAAATTACTTTTAATTTTATAGGAGTAAGAGATTTATTAAGGGGTGTGCCCAACTCAAATGGAGCAAATAAAAAGGAATGGAGGGAGTAGTTTCTTACTTATCCAATGTTTCAACTATCTTAATTTTTTTTTCATTCTCAAAACATAATTATCAGAAATAGCGGTAACATGTATGTATGAAGGAAACAAAAGACATCAGTAAACAAATACACAAATTGTCTCTTCTGCATGAAAGTCTTCTCTGGACATATTCATTCTCCTTACCATATAAAGGATGTTTTATAACTTGCTTTTAGTTACAGATAATAAAGTAGGTTGGGAAAATAGTCAAATTGACAATCCAAGTTGTTCATCAATTCGGTAGTTCCCACTTGACTGCCCAAGTATTTATCTCATTTCCTTCAAAATATCCCGCAATAATAACTAACATGATCATCGACTCACTGTTGGCATGAGACGATATTTTATGGAGTCACCATTTTAGGTGAATATCTCATTCACCTAAATTGATAGAGTAATAAAGAATTTATTTGAGATTAAAAAATTCTATTGTTGATGCTCCTTTCTCCAATATGCTCCCTTCACAACTATCCCCTTACAAAAAGAAATTCATTATTACAAATTTACGACAAAAAATAGTAAATATTAGATGGAGGTATAATATAATTTACGTTCATGAGCTAACTAATGATAATTATAAAATAAAAATGCCACAATTGCAAGATTGAAGGCAAGAGCTCATTATAATATAGGATAAAACGCTTGTTGTTCACATCTAATAGTATCTGCTGCTAGTAAAGATGGTCAAGCTGCATTACGAAATAATAGTTTTTTTATGAATCAGTATAAGGCAATTTGACGCCAGTGGCAAAGGGCTAGATTTGCCACCTTGATGGCACGGGTTCCACCTAACTGTGCACATATCATTTTTTAACTTGACGTCGAGGGTCTATTGGAAACAACCACTCTATCTTTAAGGTAGAGGTTAGGTCTGCATACACCCACCCTCCCCAGGCCCCACTTTATGAAATTACACTGGGTATGTTATTGTTGTTAGTTTTTTGAATCAGGTCGCATATGCAATCAATGCTATTTATTCAACTCCATATATAATGAATTTTTTCATGAAACAATTTCTATAATTTGGCTAGTGAACTTCAGGTGATTGTTCATCTAATTTGAAAAACATGCTCTTAATAGTGTCACTTCAAAGTATTGTATATATATAAAAAAAAGACAAAAGAAAGTCCTCTAATTTGAAAAACATGCTCTTAATAGTCTCACTTCAAAGTATTGGATATATATAAAAAAAGACAAAAGAAAGTAGGACTATGAAGATTCATTAACTTTGTACTAATCTCAAACACTAATACTTGCACAGAAAACATTGAAAAAATAGGAAAAGGTACAAAGTGTACGCTCACGAGTTTCAGAGGCTCATTCACTTCCTATTAACATGTGGTCTTTGAAAAAGGATGCACGAAATAAAGTGGGACCAACTCTATCTCTTGAGTGTCCTCATCCTCAAGCTTTACCACTCCTCACGGAACATGTGGAAGCTTTATCCATTGTTGATGCAGGAGCAACAATGCTCTTTCAGTTGTAAAAAGGTTAGATCCAGTTTGTTTTATAAAACATGAAAACTGGTAGATCTAGTTAGAATTCTCATACTATATTACAATTCAACCATCTTTGCAGGATTGCATTTGATCAAAAAGTTGCAGTCTTGGAGTTCCAATAAATGTATTTGGTGACCCACATATAGGAGTCACAAAAAGTTAAGCTGTAGAAGCTTCCCGTGCATGATGTCTAGCTGAACAATTGGACTGAGAAGGCATATTCCTTAAGTGTAGAAAGTCCGATAAACTATTACTAAGTTACAACTTCAGAAAGATAGTGCTTATCACTACTAAAAAAAGACCAAAAAACGACGGAAAAAAGCGACGGACCGCGTCGTTTTTTTGGTCAAAATCGACGGAAAAGCGACCCAATCACTTGCGTCGTTAAAAGGCTCGATGATTTTTAAAAACGACGAACAGCGTCGCTTTTTTATCGACGGACAGCGTCGTTTTTTTGCAAAAAAAAATTTACAAATTTTTCCAGAAAAAGCGACGCTGTCCGTCGTTTTTTGTTCTTCATATGAAGAACACATGATAAACAAAAAGCGACGGACAGCGTCGATTTTTAGAAAACAACAAATTTAATTTAGTTCAGAAAATGCGACGCTGTCCGTCGCTTTTTTTCTTCATTTGAAGAACAAAAAACGACGGAACGCGTCGTTTTTTTAGAAAAAAGAATTATTTTTTTCAGAAAATGCGACGCTGTCCGTCGCTTTTTGTTCTTCAAATGAAGAAAAAAAGCGACGGACAGCGTCGATATTTTTTTTTTTTTTAAAAAAATAAACTGAAAAGCGACCGACACCGTCGCATTTCTAGAATATTTTTTAAAAAAATTCCAGAAAAGCGACGGACAAAAGCGACACATTCCGTCGCTTTTCTGCATATTTTTTGGATGCAGAAAACTGCATTTTCTGCATCCCACCTGTCAAATGAAAATGCAATTTAATATGTACAGCCCCAAGCAACACACATTACACATATAACACATAATACTAGTCAACAAAACTTAAACAATTAATCCAACAACATCTAAAACACTTAAAGAATCGTAAAAGTTTTCAAAAAGATATAAGTTAAGTTCAAGAATGTCTAAAAAGTGTCTAGAAGCATCAAATCCAACAACACTAAGGAGTAGCCCCAACTAACTCCTCGTCACTCTCTGTGTCTTCTTCGCTACTTGAATCGGGTGATGGAGAACGGTGACGACGACGACGAGCCATGCTAGCCATTTGTTTTTTAAGTTCCTCGACAGTCTTGCACGTGATATCATTTTGAGCAACAGACTGTGTCAAGGCATGTGTAAGCTGTGCAATCTGCTGCGACATAGCAGCAAGCTGAACACTGTCAATTGCCTCTGCCTGGCGTGAGGAACCAATACCTTCCAATCCTGACCGGATGCGTCCCAATTCATTTCGAGAGCCCATCCCATAGACTCTCCCCTTTTGTTTTCCCCCCGCTACTTTTTCCGTCCAAATTTGAGTAGCTTTTTTTTGTGAAGGCGCGGTTGGACCGAACTCGGACAAGTAGCGTTTATAATCATTCTGCATATTAAAAAAGAAATGTTAGTAGATTTTACTATTACTAAGCAAGGTGGAGCAGAACGTAGAAAAGAACTACTACTTTGTAAGTAAATTTTTAAAACTTACATTGGCATTTTCAGCCCTTGGCTCAACCCATACATCCGGGTCTGACTCTTTCATCTTTTTCCTTAAATGTGTTCGTTCGAAAACCTCAAGTTGGGTCGGTTCGCGACCCAAAGCTTTCGTCTGCAAGCAAAAAATAAATAAACATAATGAAGTAGTATTTAATGAAATTTATATAAACATGTAAATTAGAATTTAAGGTTATTACTTACCATTTCCCGAATTATGGTCCCGACACTCTTTGCACCGCCGGTGTGTAATGAACCACCTTTTAAACTAGCTCTGGCTTGCTTATTTTTCACAGACAATGCCTTGTATTCAGGAGAATCCCAAATAACACGCATGTCATCATACACTTCTTTAAGAAGCCATTCTTTTGCATTTCCCTTACGCCTAATACGTTCAAGCCAACCTTTTAGCCTCGCTCCAGCATGATTTTCAAAAATAACAGACATGACTTTATTGTGCTTTCGCAACCAAGTACACATAGTCTGAAAATTAATTGACTAGCATTAGATGATATATATATTATTATTAAATTTAATTAAATAACAATTAAATTCAAGATACCTTAAACTCATTAAACATGGCTTGTCGATATCTCTCTGGAATCTCCCTCCAACTGACCCAAGGTTGCGAATAAAGCCTCCTAACGCTCTCCCTTACAGCTTTATTAACTTCTTTTGATGAGGGATACCACCTGTAAAAAAAATAAAAATATGTCAACTCATAAATATTTAATTAAAAAAGATAAAAAAAATTTAAAAAACTTTTCAATTAAGAAAATAAACTTACGATGATCCATCAGGCTCCATGAACACTCTACCAAGCCTGTCCATATCACCAGGTACTAGTCCGATCAAATCCGCATCAGTATCATCATCTACAGGCGGAGGTGGCGGTACAGATTCAGATGTAGATGCTCTTCTCGGGAGTACATAATGCTGAGTCAAAGGGGGAGTAGATGTCTGTGCATCGGAGTCAGAGCTATCTCTAAGCCTCAATCCTGAGAGGCGGGGGGATGAATCGCGGGGGGATGGACTAGTAGATGATAATCTCGAAGTCCTTATATCTGTAGGCCTAATAGTATGTGAAGCAGCAATGTTTAGCGGTTGTGATTGTTTTCTGGGACCATGAAAATCTGCAGGATTTCCAGTGCCATAGGGGACATAAGACCGCCCTGATGAAGAAGTGTGCATCCATGGCTGGGATGAAAGTCGACCAGGAGTATCATTATGGTCTATAGGCGTCCTAGATTTCTTCTTAGCAATTGATTTCGAACTCTTATTAGTACGAGGTCGATCTCCATCACCATCGGATGTCATCTGTATGCAAGTTTATATTAAAACATATAAAAAATCATTAGTATTAACAAATAATTCGTGGTAACAAAAAAAACTAACATGCTAGTCTATATTCTCCCAATCTTCCTCCTCGCTTGTTTCATTTCCATCATTCTCCCATTCTTCCTCTTCAGTTGTTTCATTTTCGTCATTTCATTCTTCCTCCCAGAATAATTCATTTTCCTCATTTATTTCTTCATCAATATTTTTCATGGCAATGATCTCATCATCAGAAACTTCTTCTAAAATGCGTTGAGGATGTTCTAAATTATTTTCCAACTCAGCATCCACTGTTTGATCAACAACTGCGACTTCGTTCTGGTATGCCACAGGTAACACATTCTCAATCTCAATTCTGCCCACAGGCTTAGTCTTTATAACCACCCACCAATTGATTTTATCTCTACGCAATGGATATGTAGCGTAATATACCTGCCTGGCATTTTGTGCAATGATAAAAGGATCATAGCGATTATATTGTCTCGTGTGCTTAACTTCAATTATATTATGTTGCTGATTTACCTTGGTACCTCTATGTGATGGATCAAACCACTTGCACCGAAATACTATTATTTTCTTTTTTGGCCAACCAGGGTACCTAACTTCAATAATCTCTTGTATGACCCCAAAATATTCAACGATTTGACCGTTACCATCAACATCACCTTGAACGCACACACCGCTGTTATTAGTTTTCTTATACTTAGAAACTTCTTCAGTTTGAAACTTGAAACCATTCACACAATATTTATTCATTGTATGAATTTGATTTCCAGGCCCAAATGCAACATCTCTCACCAATTGCAAATGTTCGATGGTACTATATTCATCCGAAACCTACATATCGTTAATCCAAAATATAAAGTTTTATTAAATGACATATAATTTTAGTAAATGCACATATGAACTTTCATACTTACATATTCATTCAGCCAATCGGAAAACCTTGTATATATGGCATCATTACCCCATGTCCTTATGAATAAACTGTTAAGTGTACATCATTGAGATTTTTCATTAGTTAAGTGTCCTTACCAAATGAACGTAATTCGATAACACAATTAATACTTACTCAAGATATGGTTGAATCTCTGGACAATTAACCAAAACATGTGTCATAGCAGATTTTCTTTCCATACCAGTGAAGGCTCGTGTATCATGATTTTTAGATCCTTTGCCCGATTGATTAAAAATTGAAATTGGTGGAAACATAGGATCACCATCACCTTCATCAGTGCGATTGGGCCTATTTCTCTTACATGGCACTTCATGCCCAAAGTAGTAAGAACAAAAATGAGAAGTTTCTTTTGCAAGATAAGCTTCACAAATCGATCCTTCAATCTTTCCCCTTTGCTTTATAGTTTGTTTGCACTCTCCAATTTTTCTGCATAATTGTATCTTAGGTTGTTAAATAATTTTTTTAAAAAACTAAAGCATTAATCAAAATAAAATGTACCTCTCGCCTGGATACATCCACCTCATTTGAACTGGCCCCCCAAGACGTGCCTCTTGTACAAGGTGAATTGGAAGATGCTCCATCACATCAAAGAAACCACATGGAAAGATCTTTTCCAACTTAGTGGTGATGACGGGAATATTCTGCTCCATTCTGTCCAAACTACTCTCCAACAACTTTCCCGAACATAAATCTTTGAAGAACAGACTTATCTCTGTGATTGGTTTCCATATCCTCTCTGGAAGGTGACTAAATGCGATAGGAATCAAGGTTTCCATGAAAACATGACAATCATGACTTTTCATACCAATCAATTTTCCTTCTTCCATATCTGCTCGTTTTCCTAAATTCGAAGCATAGCCCTCGGGCATTCTCAAATTCTTAACCCACTCACATATTTGTCGTTTCTCATCCAATGTGAATGAAAAACTAGCCTTGGGCTTAAACACCTTACCATTTTCTTTTTCTGTCAACCACAACTCTTTTCTCTTGCAATATTGCTTTATGTCCATTCTAGCTTTTGGATTGTCTTTTGTCTTGCCCTTAATATCCATGACTGTGTTGAAAAAATTATCAAAATAATTTTTTTCAATGTGCATCGGATCAAGATTATGTCGGAGTTTATTGTCCCCCCAGTACGGCAACTCCCAAAATATGCTTTGTTTGGTCCAATTATGTTCAACACCATATCCGGGAAGTCTAGAAGGTGGACCATCTGTAACTTTAGGCAAATTACAAACTCTTTCCCAAATCTGATGCCCTGATAGTGATGGAGGTGGCGGATCATTCTCAATCTTATTCTTTCTGAATGCATTTTTCATCTTTCTAAACTCGTGGTCCATTGGCAAGAACTGACGGTGACAATCAAACCAACAATTTTTTCGACCATGCTTTAAAGTGAATGCTTTACTATTTTTCATGCAATACGGGCAAGCTAATTTTCCGGCAGTCATCCAACCAGACAACATCCCATATGCAGGAAAATCGCTAATAGTCCACATTAAATTAGCATGCATAACAAAATTCTGCTTAGTTGATATATCATATGTCACTACACCTTCATACCATAATTGTAGTAACTCATCTATCAATGGCAGCAGATAAACATCAATCAAACTTTTTGGATTACGAGGCCCAGGAATAATACAACTTAGAAATATGTAGGGACTTGTCATGCACATTTCAGGCGGAAGATTATATGGAGTAATAAATACAGGCCAACAAGAATAAGGTTCACCAGAATTAGAGAATGGTGTGAAACCATCTGCACACAAGCCCAATCTAACATTTCTTGGTTCTCTTGCAAAATCAGGATAAGTTCTATCGAAATACTTCCAAGCTTCTCCATCCGATGGATGAGACAAGACACCTGGTGGCCTTCTATTTTCATCGTGCCATCTCATATGTGGGGCAGAACTCATTGAAGCATACAACCTCTTTAACCTAGGTATAAGAGGTAAATAGTGCATTGCCTTAATCGGAACCATCTTTCCACCGGGAGTCCGCTTATAACGAGCATGTCCACAAAACTTACAATTATCTAATTCAGCATCATTCTTATAGAACAACATACAACCATTCATACAACAATGGATTCTATTATACGACAATCCCAACTTGGAAACCAATTTCTTTGCCTGATAAAAATTTTGAGGTATATTCAACTCTGGGTTAACTAGTTCACCCAAAAGACCAACCATAGAGTCCATAGCAGATTGAGCAACATTCCAATCGGATTTGATACTCATTAGTCTAACTGCAACAGACAAAGCAGAATGATGACTCCCTTCACATAGTGGGTGACTAGCCTCTTCTAATTGTTGATAGAAGCGTCTTGCTTCTTCATTGGGAGATTCTTCTAAATTATGTTCTGGTTCCATCCCATTCCCAATCCCAAAGGCATCATTAACCATTTCATGAACTCTATCATCATGTTGTACCCTATCGTGTTGAACCCTATGTTGAACTCTAGCATGTTGAATCCTAGCATGTCGACCATGTACAAGCATGTCATATTCATCCTCAGGCAACGAATTATAAAATATACCATTCAAACCATCTATCTCTCCGTGATCGACCCACACAAAATATCTTGGCTTAAATCCATTTCGATAGAGATGAGTCATAACTATATCTGGTTGAAAAAACTTCATGCACCTACATGAACTACAAGGACACCTAACCACTCCACTTTTTTGAAACAAGCCTAGTGACATTGCATGAACGATAAAACCTCTAACACCATTAAGATATTGCGGTTTTAAACCCCCACCAGTTTCATAATCCATATCATACATCCACAAACGATGATCCATCTACAAAAATATAGATATTCAATTATAAATTTGCATTTCCAAGCCACAAGTTCACAATTTCAAATCACTACACTTAACAATTTTCAAAAAATAAGTCCACAATTTCAATGCTTACACTTAACCATTTTCAAGTCACAAGTTCACATTTCAAGTCACTACACTTAACCATTTTCAAAACACTAATTCACAATTTCAAGTCACTACACTTAACCATTTTCAAAAAATAAGTTCACAATTTCAATGCTTACACTTAACCATTTTCAATTCACAAGTTCACATTTCAAGTCACTACACTTAACCATTTTCAAGTCACAAGTTCACATTTCAAGTCACTACACTTAACCATTTTCAAAAAAAAAGTTCACAATTTCAAATCACTACACTTAACAATTTTCAAAAAATAAGTTCACAATTTCCATGCACTACATTTAACCATTTTCAATTCACAAGTTCACATTTCAAGTCACTACACTTAAACATTTACAAGTCACAAGTTCACATTTCAAGTCACTACACTTAACCATTTTCAAGTCACAAGTTCACATTTCAAGTCACTACACTTAACCATTTTCAAAAAACAAGTTCACAATTTCAAGTCACTACACTTAACAATTTTCAAGTCACTACACTTAACAATTTTCAAAAAATAAGTTCACAATTTCCATGCACTACACTTAACCATTTTCAATTCACAAGTTCACATTTCAAGTCACTACACTTAACAATTTTCAAGTCACAAGTTCACATTTCAAGTCACTACACTTAACCATTTTCAAAACACTAATTCACAATTTCAAGTCACTGCACTTAACAATTTTCAAGTCACAAGTTCACATTTCAAGTCACTACACTTAAACATTTACAAGTCACAAGTTCACATTTCAAGTCACTACACTTAACCATTTTCAAGTCACAAGTTCACATTTCAAGTCACTACACTTAACCATTTTCAAAAAACAAGTTCACAATTTCAAGTCACTACACTTAACAATTTTCAAGTCACTACACTTAACAATTTTCAAAAAATAAGTTCACAATTTCAAATCACTACACTTAACAATTTTCAAAAAATAAGTCCACAATTTCAAGTCACTACACTTAACCATTTTCAAGTCACAAGTTCACATTTCAAGTCACTACACTTAACCATTTTCAAAACACTAATTCACAATTTCAAGTCACTACACTTAACCATTTTCAAAAAATAAGTTCACAATTTCAATGCTTACACTTAACCATTTTCAATTCACAAGTTCACATTTCAAGTCACTACACTTAACCATTTTCAAGTCACAAGTTCACATTTCAAGTCACTACACTTAACCATTTTCAAAAAACAAGTTCACAATTTCAAATCACTACACTTAACAATTTTCAAAAAATAAGTTCACAATTTCCATGCACTACACTTAACCATTTTCAATTCACAAGTTCACATTTCAAGTCACTACACTTAAACATTTACAAGTCACAAGTTCACATTTCAAGTCACTACACTTAACCATTTTCAAGTCACAAGTTCACATTTCAAGTCACTACACTTAACCATTTTCAAAAAACAAGTTCACAATTTCAAGTCACTACACTTACCAATTTTCAAGTCACTACACTTAACAATTTTCAAAAAATAAGTTCACAATTTCCATGCACTACACTTAACCATTTTCAATTCACAAGTTCACATTTCAAGTCACTACACTTAACAATTTTTAAGTCACAAGTTCACATTTCAAGTCACTACACTTAACCATTTTCAAAACACTAATTCACAATTTCAAGTCACTACACTTAACCATTTTCAAAAAATAAGTTCACAATTTCAATGCTTACACTTAACCATTTTCAATTCACAAGTTCACATTTCAAGTCACTACACTTAACCATTTTCAAGTCACAAGTTCACATTTCAAGTCACTACACTTAACCATTTTCAAAAAACAAGTTCACAATTTCAAATCACTACACTTAACAATTTTCAAAAAATAAGTTCACAATTTCCATGCACTACACTTAACCATTTTCAATTCACAAGTTCACATTTCAAGTCACTACACTTAACCATTTACAAGTCACAAGTTCACATTTCAAGTCACTACACTTAACCATTTTCAAAACACTAATTCACAATTTCAAGTCACTACACTTAACAATTTTCAAGTCACAAGTTCACATTTCAAGTCACTACACTTAAACATTTACAAGTCACAAGTTCACATTTCAAGTCACTACACTTAACCATTTTCAAGTCACAAGTTCACATTTCAAGTCACTACACTTAACCATTTTCAAAAAACAAGTTCACAATTTCAAGTCACTACACTTAACAATTTTCAAGTCACTACACTTAACAATTTTCAAAAAATAAGTTCACAATTTCCATGCACTACACTTAACCATTTTCAATTCACAAGTTCACATTTCAAGTCACTACACTTAACCATTTTCAAGTCACAAGTTCACATTTCAAGTCACTACACTTAACCATTTTCAAAACACTAATTCACAATTTCAAGTCACTACACTTAACCATTTTCAAAAAATAAGTTCACAATTTCAATGCTTACACTTAACCATTTTCAATTCACAAGTTCACATTTCAAGTCACTACACTTAACCATTTACAAGTCACAAGTTCACATTTCAAGTCACTACACTTAACCATTTTCAAAACACTAATTCACAATTTCAAGTCACTACACTTAACAATTTTCAAGTCACTACACTTAAGCATTTTCAAAAAATAAGTTCACAATTTCCATGCACTACACTTAACCATTTTCAAGTCACAAGTTCACATTTCAAGTCACTACACTTAACCATTTTCAAAAAACAAGTTCACAATTTCAAATCACTACACTTAACAATTTTCAAAAAATAAGTTCACAATTTCCATGCACTACACTTAACCATTTTCAATTCACAAGTTCACATTTCAAGTCACTACACTTAAACATTTACAAGTCACAAGTTCACATTTCAAGTCACTACACTTAACCATTTTCAAGTCACAAGTTCACATTTCAAGTCACTACACTTAACCATTTTCAAAAAACAAGTTCACAATTTCAAGTCACTACACTTACCAATTTTCAAGTCACTACACTTAACAATTTTCAAAAAATAAGTTCACAATTTCCATGCACTACACTTAACCATTTTCAAGTCACAAGTTCACATTTCAAGTCACTACACTTAACCATTTTCAAAAAACAAGTTCACAATTTCAAATCACTACACTTAACAATTTTCAAAAAATAAGTTCACAATTTCCATGCACTACACTTAACCATTTTCAATTCACAAGTTCACATTTCAAGTCACTACACTTAACCATTTTCAAGTCACAAGTTCACATTTCAAGTCACTACACTTAACCATTTTCAAAAAACAAGTTCACAATTTCAAATCACTACACTTAACAATTTTCAAAAAATAAGTTCACAATTTCCATGCACTACACTTAACCATTTTCAATTCACAAGTTCACATTTCAAGTCACTACACTTAAACATTTACAAGTCACAAGTTCACATTTCAAGTCACTACACTTAACCATTTTCAAGTCACAAGTTCACATTTCAAGTCACTACACTTAACCATTTTCAAAAAACAAGTTCACAATTTCAAGTCACTACACTTACCAATTTTCAAGTCACTACACTTAACAATTTTCAAAAAATAAGTTCACAATTTCCATGCACTACACTTAACCATTTTCAAGTCACAAGTTCACATTTCAAGTCACTACACTTAACCATTTTCAAAAAACAAGTTCACAATTTCAAATCACTACACTTAACAATTTTCAAAAAATAAGTTCACAATTTCCATGCACTACACTTAACCATTTTCAATTCACAAGTTCACATTTCAAGTCACTACACTTAACCATTTTCAAGTCACAAGTTCACATTTCAAGTCACTACACTTAACCATTTTCAAAAAACAAGTTCACAATTTCAAATCACTACACTTAACAATTTTCAAAAAATAAGTTCACAATTTCCATGCACTACACTTAACCATTTTCAATTCACAAGTTCACATTTCAAGTCACTACACTTAAACATTTACAAGTCACAAGTTCACATTTCAAGTCACTACACTTAACCATTTTCAAGTCACAAGTTCACATTTCAAGTCACTACACTTAACCATTTTCAAAAAACAAGTTCACAATTTCAAGTCACTACACTTACCAATTTTCAAGTCACTACACTTAACAATTTTCAAAAAATAAGTTCACAATTTCCATGCACTACACTTAACCATTTTCAAGTCACAAGTTCACATTTCAAGTCACTACACTTAACCATTTTCAAAAAACAAGTTCACATTTTTCAAATCACTACACTTAACAATGTCAACTCACTACACTTAACCATTTCAAGTCACTACACTTAACCATTTTCAAGTCATTAATTCACATTTCAAGTCACTATATTTAACCATTTTCAAGAAACAAGTTCACAATTTCAATTCACTACATTTAACCATTTTCAAGTCACTACACTTAACTATTTTCAACTCACTAATTCACATTTCAAGTCACTACACTTAACCATTTTCAAAAAACAAGTTCACAATTTCAAGTTACTACACTTAATCATTTTCAAGTCACAAGTTCTCATTTCAAGTAACTAACCTTAACCATTTTGAAGACACTAATTCAAATTTCAAGTAACTCAACTTAAACATTTTCAAGTCACTAATCAACATTTCAAGTAACTAGACTTAATTATTTTCAAGTCACTAATTCACATTTCAAGTAACTACACTTAACCATTTTCAAGAAATAAGTTCACAATTTCAAATCACTACATTTAAACATTTTCAAGTCACTACTTCAAATTTTCAATTCTAATATATGTCAAACAATTCAATAAAGCGAATAAGTAGAGGCGTCGCATGTCCCTCTCACACCATATAATCATCACAAAACCTAGGGCTTTCAAAGCCTTCTACAACAAATAATCCCACCATAACACTACATTTAGGGACTTCAATATAAGAAAATATAGAGAAACAACTTACCTTTACTTGGTTGTTGTTGTTGTCGTTGGTGAGAGAAGGAGCGGAGAGAGAATGTTACTGATGTTGGCTACTGCTGGCGGCGGAAGGAGGCCGCGGCGACGGCGACGGCGGCGGCGGGGCAGCGACGGCGGCGGCGGCTGGCAGCGAAGGGCAGTGGTTCGTCGCCGGCTGCTTCTTTCCGTCGGGAGCAATGTTGGTGTAGATTAGTGTGAGAGAGAGAGAGATTTGTTGAATATTTGAGAGAGAAAAAAAAAGAAAGAGATAGAGAGAAGAGAGAAGAGAGAAGAGAGTCTTGAAAGAGAGAGAAAGAGCAAGAATAGAGTCTTGCCCTAATTATATGGGTGACTAAAAAGTTGACTAAAAAAGCGACGGAAAAAATCGACGCTGTCCGTCGATTTTTGCGTCGATTTTTTTAAAAAAAATATATATGAATTAATTTTTTAAAATATAAAAATTATTTATTTATTAATAAATTAAAAATATCAAATATCGACGGACAGTGTCGTTTTTATAAACTTATTTTTAGAAAAACCGACTCTGTCCGTCGCTTTTAATAAAAAATAAAGAAAAATTAAAAATAAATTTAAAAAGCGACGGACAGCGTCGTTTTTTCTAAAAAATAATTTTCTTTTTAAAAAAAATAATAGCGACGCTGTCCGTCGATATTTGTAAAAATAAATAAAAATTTAATTTAAATTAAAAAAGCGACCGACTGCGTCGCTTTTCTAAAATTAATTTTCTTTTTTTAAAATTAAAAGCGACGCATTCCGTCGCTTTTATTAAAAAAAATATTATAAATTATTTATTAATTGTTTGGCACAATAATCCGCGAAAATAAGCGACGGAAATTGAGACGCTGTCCGTCGATTTTAATTAAAAAATAAATAAAAATTTAAAATAAATTAAAAAACGACGGACAGCGTCGTTTTTTCCGTCGTTTTTCTGAAGCGACGCAATCCGTCGCTTTTTTGTCCGTCGTTTTTTTGCCTTTTTTTAGTAGTGTTAGCTACTTATACATCTCCGAGAGGAAGAACACTTTGGCTTCCCTCACCAATTTGATGAGAGGATGATAAAAAATAGCTTCAACAATTTTGTCTTTGCTCACCGAAAAATTATGCATGATTTTTGCATCCTTTATTCACATATCCAAATTCAATCAGATTTATAGCAATATTTTAGTTAACAAACTGTACAGGGACTGTTAACAAATAATTTGAAACTTCTCTTATACACTCTACCAAACGATCCCTTATTGGTTAATATATTTGTATCATCAAGCTAAAGCAATACTTGAGGGGTTTTGGAACCTGGATATCTCGCAGATAGCTAAATAGAGTGATGGTGTCTGATATTTTTCTTCCCCGCCAATGATTGGCATCGACACCCCTCTCTTGACTGGACTAACATTGCCCGACTGGTAAGTTTTCCCAAGAATTCCTTTCACGTCTTTATATAGATTGAAAAACTTAAATTGTGTCTCCAGGTGAGCAAAAGCAACATATCCTGGTAACTGATAGTTGTGAACCTTTGTTTTCTTTCTCTCCAAGGGGGACTACCTTTACATCCAATTGCAACAGTCCGAAAACTGGACCCTCACACTGTTAAGATCATCTAACCTTTCGATCACCACTGATCTCTCAGCAGTGTTAACACTCCATTCTGCATCTCCATCTTTTGGGACATAACCTGTCTCACCGTTCCATTGTACAGTAAGAGCATCAACTTTTTCATCCCAATTTGACACTTTCTTTGCTCCTACAACTAATGTATGGGTGTCAAACATGACTGACAATGTTTGAACACATGTAAAGTCACACTTCCTTTCCTGTTGTTGTGTACCAATTAGATGTGCATTAATGTGGAGGTTGTCATCTGAGACAATAGAAAAGTCAGTTTCCTTTGCTCCATGGAAGTAGAACATCACTGCCGTTACCACCCACAAATCTGGGATCGTAGTATAAAGCACTATAACTATCACATATAGCTTGTAGCCTTTGAACTTTGAACTTCTTGCTAATTTCCAATACCTAATTCATATGCAAAATAGAATTTTTCTTAAATTGGCATCTTTACTTGGAGCTTTAGTCTTTTGTTAGAAAACACTTGTATGTTATCTCAAAACCAGGGTTTCCGTTAGTAGTGCCTTCACATATACCTTCCCTAATTGTTGTGTCCCTATATTTTGACTTCAATATATAGCCTACCGTGCCATCAAAGGCTTTAACTATTTCCTACCAAATCATATACTGTTAAAAAGTCAAGCTAGAATTTTAACTTAAGATGACAATCATGAGATATATGATCGAATTTCAAAATAACAGTAAATCAAACAGACTAAAAGACACCTGCAAGCTCCCATTTTCGAGAATAAGAATAAAACAAATATTCAAGCATGAAATATAACAAAAAATTTCATTGCTCAGCCATTACTCAGGCTTAGGGTGTCTTAGATAAGTCCTCTGCTTGATTCTTCCTTAATCAAGATGATAAGTGAAAGAAAAGTAACTCACACTGATACACACAGAGAGACAGAGGTTTGAAGGTAGCATTTAAGACATACTGATGCACACATACATATTGGGTACTTAAAATCCCAGGAATTTGCATAAATTGCGATGAATACTAAATTATGAAAAAGTACAAACCTGACAATGGATAATTTTACCAAGTCGACTAAAGGCATCTTCAAGTGGATATATCTGTAACGTCCCATGATAAAACTACGTGACTTTTTTCAGGATCTTTCATCACCAAAACTCAGAATTGATCTTATCATATATAGAGAATTCATATTGAAACCCAATGTAACCACCAATTTCAAAATTCAAGCGAAGCATCTTCTCTATGTTTGCCAGCCTGCAACTATTTTATCCGCTATTCAAGCATGTAAGAAGAACCAAGTTAGTGAATTATCTCTGAGAATAAAACCATGAAAAAGTTAAGACTTATAATCTTCATATTATTTCAAGTGTAATACATAAAGTAATATACATATTCATTTTCTTAAATTAAATTCGTGTTGTTACAATCTGATCATAGTTGTGACCCATTCATCATATGCTTCTTTAGTCAATAAAAGTCTTCCTCTAAATGCCTCAATTTGTATGCTTCTGTAGGAACACCTCAATCTGTTATCCATTTTAATGATTAACAATCACATATTTTTACTATTGAGACACTAAGAAAAATTTTGAAAGTTAAGATCAACAAAAATAAAGCAAAACAAATTATAGATAAAACAAATTTACAAACATAAAATCTCACCCAGATGCTAAGGTCGCAGAATATCTCAAAATGGTTATCAATGGTATCCGCATCCACTGAATTGGAATGTGATCACCGAGTGATAGTTCTGTGACTGGATAAAGAAACTGAAGATCATTGTTGAAGAAAACAAAAGAAACGTGGATCAGTTATTGAGTTATTTTTGAACTTTTCCGCAATATAGATCAGTTGTAAAGAAATCAATGTCGGATGTTGGATTTTCCTCCTTAATTCTTTTTAATTTAAATGACGGGATAAAGGATTGAAATTTAGTCATGTTGCATAGAAAATGTTGAATGCAATTGGGAATTGGGAAAGTGGGTAGTTTCTGCTTTTATTGAAATCAGATAAATATTTTTATTTTTTTTTTGGTTAAAATTTGTCATTTGCCTTTTTGTGTTTATGCCACATGGCTTTTAATTGAATTTATAATTTTTTTATTTTATTTAATTTAGAATTTGTGGTGCTTACACTTGGCAGCAACACAGGCTTTCGCCTCTCTTATTATATATAGATAGATATTTATTATAGCTAATATTCAATATTATAACGATAACTATATAATAAATAGACGAAAAAAGTAAAAAAAAATGATTTTGTCTACTGCAAAGTGTTTTAATGAAGGGTAAAAAGTTTAAACAACATTTCTAAGGATATTCACACTTTTAATATAATATAGATAGTACCCCCTCTATCCCAATTTATATGACTCAATTCCTTTTTAGCCAATCCAAAAAAGAATGACACATTTCTCTATTTAGTAATGATAATAATTTAACTTTAAAATGTCTATTTTATCCTTAATGAAATGATTTATAACAACACAAATATATATGACTTATTTTAGACCACAAGTTTCAAAAATCTTTCATTCTTTCTTAAACTCCGTACCAAGTCAAACTACCTCACATAAATTGGGACGGAGGGAGTAGTGAGTTTTTATTCCTTCCCTATTAGTGTTGTAGTTAGGGGTGACAATTGGGCGGGTAGGGTCAAATTTGGGTGGATCAAAATGGATCGAGATAACAAACGGATCAAGACCCAACTAGACCCAAATTTGCTTGGGTCCAAATGGGTTGGATCGGCTCAGGTAATGTGTCAAAATCCAACCTGCCCATTTTTTTACTTAGTTTTAATTGCTTTATTTGTCCTTTTATAAATTTTTAGTACCTAATAAAATTATATTTTTCTTTATTATGGCTAATATATAACATATCAAATAAGAAAAAGTCTTATTAACATGTTTTGATAAAATTTATCAAAAATCAATTTGGGTTGTATATCAACCCAATTTTTAATGGGTTGAAATGGATTGGACTGAAATGGGTTAAGCTAATAAATGAGCAGGTCAATAATCAACCCAAACTTAAACGGGTTGGGCGGCTTGGATTTGATTTTGGCACCCCTAGTTGTAATGGTTGAATCAGGATTTTCGAAGAAAAATTTTCATGGTGTAACTAACTTCTCGTACCTTATATTCATCATACATAACTATACTTAAAACTAAGAGAAAAAGAATAATGTCTCCCCTTGACTTATAATTTTTTTTTAAGTAAACACTTAAAGTTTGCGAGGGTCCTATTACCCCACAGAACCATTTTCAACCACAATAAATACACCTTTTTAATCTATATCCACAACAATTGTAATTTCACATTAATTTAGGCATGTGACGGAGTAATAATATAGCCCCAAACCAGTGTAAAAAGGCCATGTGGATTACCAATGTAACTTCTTTTTTGTATAAAGTAAACCCGTCTTCCCATCTTCCCCAAATCACCATTGATAGCCATTGAATAAGCTTATTCGACCAATCAAAAATTAGAGATCACTATTATTGCTCAAATTTTTTTAAATATGCAATATATTGCATTCTTTCTTCTTCCTTTTTCTAGTTGATTAAGCGATTTTCTCTTTCCTAAAAATTTTGAGATCGAAAATGGTGAGGAGACATATGGAGAAGATGGTTTGGGGGTGAAGATAGTGATTGAAATTTTTGATTTTGGTTTGATAAAAATTTTAATTTTCATATTTTGATTATTTGGTGATTGAGTGATGGAGTAACAGTGATTAAATAGTGCTAATGGAATGTTGTAGCAGTGGGTGGTGATGATGGGATTGAAAGAAATTATTATAGAAGTCAAAGGCAAAGAAGAAAGGGATAAGAGAAAAAATTAAATGAAAAGGAATCAAAACAGAAAATAAAAAGCAAAAATGAAAGGAATTAAAGTTATAAAATAAATTGACACGTGTCAAGTTAGGATTAGTGCATTTTTTGCACTTACTATTTCATTACTGGGAATGACCGAAAAAAGAGGTACATATGATGCTTTAAAATGGTTTAGTGGGGTATTAGGACCCCCACAAACTTTAGGTGTTTACTTAAAAAAAGGGCATAAGTTAAGGGGGGACTTTATGTGATTATTTTTAATCAACTTTGCTGCAAAATTCCAATTACATCTACTTTGTTTCTTTCCTACTCTCATTATAACCCTTTTCTCCATTTCTTCAACAGTCATTTGCCTTTTTCTGGTCTGGTGATGGTGCATACAATGTATATATTTGAGCATTTTCTTTAGATATGATGTATTTTTGTATCCCAAATTGACAAACCTTTGTATTTCTGCTTTTCGCATTGATTTTACACCTCAAAAACTTTTTGTAGATTTTGGTTTTTTTTTTTTTTATATTTTGTTGTACATTTGTATTTTGAAGGATGAATTCTTCAGTAATTAATGTATTTTTGTATTTTGCCTTAATTATATAATATTTTTTTTTTATCCTTGTATGTACCCTTGTTGCTCTTGTATTTATGTATTTCGGCTTTAGTGTATCAAGCAAAGTTAAGTGAACACATACAACGTATCGTGATTATATCCATCAAGATTTTATGTGTTGATACAACCATAAAAATGAATGAATACAAATGTTACAAAGTGGTAATAATCTGTACAAAAGAGTGAATGAATACTAGTGAAATTAGAGCGAATGGGTACAAGTGATACAACAATGAATGAATATGAGCGAAATTAGAGTGAATGAATATATTCCCTTGTTATTTTTGTTTTTGACTCCTTGTCTATTGTAATAACCCAAGACGTCGTTATGTTGAAAAACGTCCCAACTTTTTTTTACGACGAATAAAATACTCTTACTGGACTAGATAGAATTTAGTTCGTGGGGAAAAGCAGGGCTCAATATAATTGAGTCGAGAATTTAAAAGAAAATGGGTCAGCCTGCTTCCTGCCGCTGTAGTGGTAAACTAATAGCTGCAAAGCTAAATTAATCACTGCAGCAATATCCCGACAGTAGTTAGCCCGAACTTCCTTAAAAACCCTATCTTATTTTAGCCCTCCTAGGTATTCCTTTTACCTAAAAAACACCCTGAACAAACCCCACCTTCATAGTTATGAGGTTTCAAAGACCACACTTTATAAGAGCGATTTTGAGGCACACCCGGTGAGAACCCCGCTTAGCACGTGTGGGACAACTTCTTCCTCTCTGTAGCAACATGATTCATCTATGAGGTAGGTTATGATTTAAATTGCAGTAGACTTGGGCTAGATGTATACAATATTTTAATAGTAATGTCGGGAGTTTTCATGCATTAGACCTTCGAACACAGTGTTTAGATGGACGGACATGATAAAAGCCTAGTTAGGCTTTAATATTATAGTAAATTATTATTGTACTCCAATGGTACGATATTCGTGGCATGAAATGGGTCAAACCTTATGAGAATTATAACTAATCGAACAAATACATTGCTTCATAAGTGTGGTGAGGGGTAAGTATGATTAAAAGGGAGAGAAGGAAGTAAGCTAGGGTTTAATTAGGATTGCTCATAGTAATCTAGATAATTTGTGTCTTGCCTTAAGAAATGTCAATGAAGCGTAACTGTTTAGTAGGGGCAATAGTTAAACTATTTGAGTTTAAGACAACCTAAGAGTGTAAATGAATAGACGGGATGACTTGGAGGACAACCTAGTGGTAAGGCGCGTAGCAGAGTAGGTAACTTGGTAAGGATCGTTAAAATAACAAGAGTAAGGTTAGAAAGGCCAAGCATGAGTATCCCGATTGAGGTATTAGGAAAGAACTTAAGAAAGATGTTGGAAACACAAGTGTGGGTCATAGATAGAGAGTTAGTGTTGCCATATCGATAGAACCATCACAGTCTTGTAGAAGGTGTGGGTGTATATAATTATATATATATACGTATGTATATATATATGGGATAAGATTGATGTCTCTGTGCTTGTATGTAAATCAAAAGTTTGCAATTGCCTTCGGACACTTCTTGTGATAGTTGACTACATTTGCATAGTCATACATAGTGATGATGGTGAGTTGATGATAATGATGGTGATATTGATATTGAAATCATGATGTTCATGGTGTTGTTGATGATGAGTTGATAATAATGATAGTGAATTGATATTAAAATCATGATGTTCATGATTTGGAGAATGATGAGTTCATGATAATGATGGTGATATTGATATTGATCATGATGTTCATGATTTTGAGAATGATGTTGATGAGATTGAGAAGAGAAAGAGATGACGTGCATATCTTGCATACATAAATTCATTCATATGCATTGTATGCCCTGTTATATTTATATATTGCTAATGGTTCCTTGAGTGAACCGACCCTATTGATAGTGGTGATTGTGCATGGTAGCGAAATACGAATGTAAGGTACGTCCTGGATTATGTTTAATATTTATTCTCTTAAGTATATAGCCATATAGGTGAGGCATATCGTGATGTCCCTTCCCGCAAGATTGTCAATGTTGTAAGCATCTTGGTTGTTGTAAGTCTCGTAGTATATTATATTAGTTGAATACCGAGGGAATTCGGGCCAATCGTGCGGTGCCCTCGGAGTCCTAATTTAGTGAGGCCTGTAGAATTGTCTAAATTGGGTCAAGAATTGCAAGAACTTGAATAATGAGATAGGGCAGAGTTAAAGGATGTAAGTTAGAGTGTATTATCAAAGGACAAAGATATACGAAAATATTGAATGACTGGTAGGTCATAGAGATGTTAAAGGTGATATGTTAATAATTGCATAAATTGGGAATTAGTAACTGAAATCTTACTTGATGACATGACTTCTTATTATTTACTATTAATGTTATTTGCTTCTAACCTTGCTCGGCTGATGATGCCTACCAGTACGTGTGGTTGTACTAATACAACAATTATTATAGCTCCGTCTGGAGGTATATCTATGGTGCAGGTCAGTTGGATATTTTATAGCAGCGACGACGATCATTCTGCAGCAGCTCCTGTCCTCTTGATCTTACATGGATGTTGGGTCTTGTATTTTCCTTTTCCTTGTCTAGTGCTCTTGTACCAATTTAGGCTAGGTTCTGGGGATTCACTTTTGGTTATTTTCCGCATTATATTTACTTATCAATTGTACTGAATCAGAGTTGTTCTTATAAGTCAATTGGATTTAATTGTTTGAAATAAGAATTATTTTAACTTTCGCATTAAATGAACGGTTGGATGGTAAAGGTTCTCCTATCTAGGATAGAGTTGGGTAGATACTTGCACGATCCATGGTTTGACATATACGGGTCTGTAGCTTTTGAAGTGTGACATTTGACTGATTTGTTGCTTTTGCCTTTTTTAATATAAAAAAATTGTGTTGTATATTTTAGCCTCTCAATTTTTAAATTATTTTATTTTTTATTTATTTGTTTCACTTGACACTTCACATACTTGCAACAAATGATAAATACCTAAACTATAGCTATAGATTATTAATAAGCTCCAAACTGCGGTCATTTATGAAAGTTCCTCACTTTTGAGTAATGAGTCTCGCGGGCTTTAACGTTCTTGCCACAATGTGTTAGCGCACAATTATTTGAAACTTAAAAATGAGAACATAAAATGAGAAAACTATAACTAAATTTATAACTACAAAAAAGAATTTTGATATATTTATACATATGGAGATACTTGATTTTGAAGTCCTAAATATTAAGAAATGCTCTCTAGACAAACCCTAGCCGACGTCTTTAAATTCCATCATGAGCTTTTTCGATGACCCTATGGCCACACTGGTCATTGGTGACCTTACCACAATTACCACCTATATCACAACCACAAATTCTAAAATACGCAGCTACTCTAAATCCAAGCACGCTGAACAAAACAATCGCCCTAATGCCCATGAAAACAATTTTGTATTTGTATGGAGTGCCCATGATAGTGTGGGAAGAGGATGAAGTTGAGCATATAATCCTTAAAGAAAAACTTCAATACGCTGTCATGGGCAAGATTTCTTATGATTGACTGTAGATTAAAGAACTACGAAGTTAATTTCATAATAGTGTGAATTAAAAAAAGAATGTAATATCGATTTATTACGTAATCGATGTGTTAATTCATTCTACATTGTTAGAAGATTATGTCAACTTATTTTTGAAACAATGCTTTTTTTATATTACATACATGAACTGTTTGTACCCATGAGAATATTACAGTGGGATTCTCTTTTTGACCCAGATAAAGAAACTAAGATCACTATAGAGTGGATATCTTTCCCACATATTCCATCAAATTACTTTGTTAAAGATATATTTTTTCTCAATGGCTACAACAGTTGGTAAGCCCTTACAAATGGAAATGACCACTAGAATTCAGATAAAACGAAGCTCTGCTAGGATGAAGGTAGAGGTTGATCTCCAAACATTGGTATGAAAAATCATGGAAAAGTAGATGGACATTAAATATAACTATATGTAAATTATTAAAACATAATGAGAAGGAGTATTTTGTGTTACATTCTGAGTTATATCCAAGGAGAAGGAGGCACAAATGCAAAAATATAAGGATGAACACAAAAATGACAAACCTGCAAATAAGAATGATAAGAACAAAGAGGACAAAGGGAAACAAGTAATGGAGAACTAATTTGAAGAGAGCATAAATCTGCAAACATGAGAGGAAAACAATTCCAAAGAAGGGGAAGAGAAGAGAATGAATGAAAATAAAAGACCATATAAATTGACAAAGGGATTGATATGTCCAACAATTTTTTTCCACTTACTAATGCAAGAGAGGAGCAGGAGTAGATCAATGCTAAAGGAGTAGGGGCAGATGTTAAGACTAGAGATAATAGCAAGGGATTTGGAACAAATAAGGAAACAAATAATACAAGCAACTTCACAATGGAGAATGATCAATCAAGGAATAAACTAAATATGGATACACAACGCATGTAACAAAGATGTTGAACTATATAGTAGGTGGAGGAGCATTTAGAGAACAACTAAATAAGAATGATAATGTAAAAGGAACTGTGGCGGGCCAAGGAGCTGAGGGGAACACACAAAATTATAAAGCAAACATGTAGGAGAAATAACACAGGTGTCTGATACTTGATATGAAATTAGCCAGGCTAATAACAAGAATGAAATAATAGTGTGACAAAGATAAGTAGAAGACAACACAAAAGTTCTGAGTGAGAATAAAGGAAATTGCAAGATAGAGGGACACCCAGAACAATTGTTCCTGATCCAGATAATTCACAGGGCATAAGGAAGTTTAGACTTAGAGTCCTAAAGATTCATAAGGTACTGTGAAAGATGACAATACTAGATAATAAAGATCTATAACAAAGTACACAAACAATGGTGATCATGTACGCAACAATCAACATCAATCCATTGTAACTTTCATAGTAAAGTCAAAAGAAGTAGTAGTAGATACAAATAAAGATAGAAAATAAAAGACACACACGAGGATGAGTCTTTGGAGGAAAGCTTACAACATATAGTTAGATATAGGGATACATTTCCAAGACAAAAAAACAACCTGCTGAATAGTATAAAGAGTAATAAGACAGGCACCATTGTACCATTGTAGGTGACAAGAAGGAGTAGCAAAGCAAAAATACAACCAGTAATTAATGATTAACAAAATTCTATTAAGGAACATAAGGTCTATCAAAATTCAAATTTCTTTTGAGAGACTAGTAGACCTAAACAGAAGACACCAATATCTTGGAACCTTTTCTAGTGACTTTAAACATTTGAAGAATATAGGCAAAGGCCGAGAAAATAGAATGTAATGGTGAATATTTGGATTTTTTTGGAAGAAGAATGAGAATTAAAAATATGGGAGGATTCTGACCAGTAAGTTACCATTAAGTTCACTATTCCTGCTCTTCATCACGAGGTGGTTGTCACCACAATTTATGCATAATGCACTGCAGTGGAAAGAATGGACTTATGGGACTATGTGGAACAAATTTCCTCAAATATTCAATCACCATGGATAGTTAGAGGTGATTTTAAAGTAACGCTATCAACTATTGAAAAGTTGGGAGTATTACCAATTACTCATCACGACATAACAACTTTGCTCAATTTGTTAATTTTTGTGCCATTACAGAAGTCAAACACATGGAGAAAATATACTTAGTGAAATTGTAGAACAGATAAGGATTGTTATTTTAAAAGGTTGGATAGAATATTTAGGAATCAAGAATTCGTGGTTATGTTTCTATCTGGTGAAGTACATTATCTGATCAGACATTGATCTAATCATGCTCCATTGCACTTTTTTATGATTCTCATAAAGATCCAGTGATCAAACTTTTTTAATTTCTTAACTTTTGGCCTAAGCATCATACGTTTAAGGAAATGGTAACGGAACACTAGAAGCTAAAATATGCTGCTAAACCTTTTACTAAGTTCCATCCTAAATTAAAAAGAGTTAAAATAACTCTTTGAAGTTGGAGTAAGGATTCTTGTGAAAACATTCTACAAAAGATCTCTAATATTGAAAATATGATAAAGGTCAAGGAACTTCAGCTAGAATAAACCCATCTTTACAAAACAGAGAAGCTTTACTATCATGACCCAAAGTCGGGCCGTGATAGCACCTACTATATTTTCACATGTAGTTAAGCCAAGCACCTAAGCCATTTTAAAAAAAATAAACAACTAGCAAATAATAAAGGAAACCAAAAATAGGAATAATGGGCCACTATGTATAGATACGTATATAACAAGTACAAAATTTACAAATACGAGCCCAACAGGGACAAAGAAAGACAAAACACATAAGATATCCATCCCTGGTGTAATGACCCGTTCTATTGTTATAGCATTGTTTAGGGCGTAAGTACCCTGTTTGATTTTTTCCTCAGATGAGAGTTGATAAAATCTCAAGCTAAGATGGTTTCTGATGAAAATTTAGTATTGTGTGCTTTAGAGATGATTTGTGACTCATGGTGTAGTGTTTAGTGGTTGTGTGTTCATTATAGGATGGTCAAGTGGCATAGTTGGCCATAACAAGTTCCAAAATTATAAACAGATTCGTAGAACTCCGGTTATTGAGGTTTCCATTTTGGGATAAATATGTAATGTCCAAAATTAAGGGTTGTGTGGTGAAATTAGGGTAGTTCTAAATTTCCCCTGAGTTTCTGTTGAAGGGTTGTTGTAGCAGTCATTCTACCATCATAGTGGTAGTGGTAGAGTAGTGGATGGGAATTGTGGTGGGCCTTTGGGTGCCATAAAGGGATCGTTGTAGCAGTCACGAGGCTGTTGTAGCGGTCATCGTGCAGTTAAATTCCCTTAAGTCCATTTTTCAGAGTTTTATTTCCCAAAACTCAAAGGGTTCATACTTAGACTGTTGTGAGGCAATTTTCAACTGAACTAGGGTAATTTCCTTCATTGAGGTAAGTTTATTCCTCCCTCTTATCATGATTAATCCATTCCTATTGTAGAATTATTAGAATGAGGATTAATGGTGTAATTCTTGTATTAAGGCCATAAGTTCATTAATTGGTGGGAAAAGCCAATGGGTAGATGTAAATTTACCTAAGAATGATTCAAAGTTGTTAATTGACACTTTCTAATGTAGAATTCTTCCCATTGAACGTAAATTATTAGGATTTGGGGCAAATTGATGGTTGAAAAACCCTTGGCAAAGGTTTTAGGCTATGATAATGGTAAAACTAGTGGGGTTTAATCCCCAAGGCTTATAATTGAAGAGTAAGTGAATAATTACTCTTGCATTTGTTTGTTCTAGACCGTGAATGAGCCGAAGTATTGAGGAAGGGCAAGGCTCTTGCAAACTAGCTTGTATTTGAGTTCTTTGATTGAGGTAGGTTATGGTTAAATTGGAGTTTAAACTTGATTTGATTGCATGTGTGATCCTAAACTAAATAACTTGTTGATTGGTGTCACGACCCAAAAACTCAGGTCATGAAGGCACTTACTATAACCCACCAGTAGGTAAGCCAAACCTACCTAGAACGACAAGTAATGGGCTAACGAGTGAAAGAGAGAAACACAAGATAACAATACCAAATAAAGAGACTATTAAAGGAAATAGTCCAAACATACATACAAATAGGGAGGGGAAAGAACCAAATATACAAAATGATCCCCAAGAACTGGTATCAGTTGGTGTAAGAGCCACTACACATAAGGAGTACTAGATAGGTACAAAATATACAAAACTGTCTTCGAATATACAAAATAAGACTAGTACAAAAAGTATAAGGATATGGGTCAACTTCGATTACAAAAGCTCACTCTAAGTCTTCGTGTCCCAAAAACTCTACATGAGGAGGGCGTCAGCAACAATGACTCATACTAGGATCTGAAACAGGAAAAAAGATGCAGTAGTGTAGTATGAGTATCAAAATATGCAATACTCAGTAGGAACCATAGGCCAACCGAGCTAAAATAAGATAAAAGTACAATAAAGTGCAAATATAACTAAAGTAAAGTAAGACATGATCAGAAAGAGAGTAACAAGTCAAATCTAGGTAATAAATGGAGATATAAGTAAATGGCTTAGAAAACATAAGAATAATAATCTAACTAGAACCTAACCGTACCCCCATAAGCCCAGAAGGTACAAGCAACAATCAATAAAACACAATCGGTCCCCATAAGCATGGTGGATGCAAACAATAAGTAATACTATGTACAAGCCAAGCATGAAAATAAATAAGTGGAAAAGAATGCCACTAAATGCAATATGAAATAAGAAAAATGTCCAACTATACTGTATTACCTCCTCCAGCCTATAGCTTGTAAAGGCAGACCTATGGGGGACTCGCAATTTTTGTATACCTTGCCCAAAATCGAACCAAACTTCCAAAATAAGAAATAGTAATATCAAATGCTCAAAATCAAACTGAGGCTGATTAGGTAAGAATCAATAGTATTAAGTGCCCAAAATTAAACTAGGACTAAAACAACCTATTTTCCCTTTTTAAAACCACAAATACAGTAAGGTGTTTCTCAAATCCCATTTTTAAACCAAAAATAATGTTTTTAAGCCAATTTACCAAAATACCCTGGATATGCAATCAAATAAGATGCATAATATGACAATCACATCAATTGAATGATCAATAGTTAGTCCATCAATACACAACCAAAGTATCCCACTATCATATAGCTAAAAGGGGGGGGGGCTAACCTAGGGTTATCATCTTAAAAATCCTGTATGCTAACAATAAACTAAGGCATCCAAAAATAGTCCTTAAGGCTACCAAGCATGCTAGACTAGCCCAAGATGAGAAGAGACTATCCAAATTAAGGATTTACGATAGAATCCTACTCTAAAGCCCTTAAGTAAGTAAGTAAAGTCATAAAATCCTGAGTAAAGCGCATCCAAACCACAATGTCCCCCCCAACAATTAGCAAATCATCATACAAATACCTTAAATAAGCCAAGTCTAAGAGTTGCTAAGCCATAACCTACTTAGAAGGCCAAATAACACTCTTTCAAACACCTAAATCGGAGCTTTTCCCTTTCGAGAAGACTCCGACTACTACCACACTACCAAAACAATGATCTACACATCCATATGATAAGATAGATACCTATATTGCAAATTTATGCTTTGGGCTAAAAAATTGGGTCAAAAGCACCCATGGGGCCTACTTATAGAATATGGAAATTAGACCCATAATAATGTCCCTCGTGGGACAAAGATCATGTGCTCAAAATTTGAGATTCACCAGTCCCCCAAATTTGAGCTCAAACCCCCAAAGCTAAGGAAAGATCAAGAATTAAACTAGAGAACTAACAGAATTAAAGTTTGAAACTTACAAAATTAATGATGGAAATAAATTGAGGAGAAAAAAATCAAAGTCCCCAGGCCTTACTATATGAACCCACAACAGTTTCTGAGCTTGGAGCTCTCAATAATTAAAGAAAATAGCTTGGGAGAATGATTTAAAATGAGTTGAAGAAGGGAGTATATAATCTGATACCAACGCTTAAGCAGTGGCATGACTGCATAAGCTGCATTGCTTAAGCGACGAAGCCTCTGCACAAGTAGAGGTCACTGCGCATGCGTGCCTCCTCTTAAGCAGTGCTTTGTCCATTTAAGCGGCTTCGTAAAAGCTATGGGAACTCCAATAAAGTGGAAGGAGCTGACATCATCAACTTCTGCATAAGCAGCTCTACCTAAGTGACCTAAAGGTTGCAAATGCGACTGCAGCAGTACAACCACACTACAAATAATTGCTAAGTTTGTAATTCTCTAAATGGGTCCTTGTTGATTCGTTTAGAACCTCATGCATGCAAACAAGATATGCTACTCTGAACTCTAGTACTCGAAGCTTGCGGTCCGTATAACTCTTCTGCCTACTCTGAACTACCAATAGTCTATCCTGAATCACTCAACTCTATCTAATGACTCTAGTAATAAATCAATACCCTGCAGCCTAGCCTCGAAGTCATCAAACCACTATACTGGAGATCTAGACTGCCTACTATATACTCAAATGATAGCTATTATTATGAGTAAACTCCACCAAGGCTAGAAACTAGTCCCACTAACCTCCGAAGTCCATAACACATGCCTAGAGCATGTCCTCCAGAACCTAAATAGTCCGCTTAGACTGACCATCAATCTAGGGATGAAAAACTGTTCTAAGATCAATTTAGGTACCAAACTCTTTCTGAAAAGCTCTCCAAAAGTTAGAGGTGAACTTGGAACCTCTATCAGAAATAATAGACACTGGCACCCCGTGAATATGAACCACCTCTCAGACATAGATCCGAGCCAATCTCTCAGCACTATAGGAAGACTAAATAGGTAGAAAGTGAGCAGACATAGTCAACCAATGAATGATGACCCAAAATCTATCAGAACCTTAAGAAGTACATGGTAACCAGTTGTGAAATCCATATTGATCGGCTCTCACTTCCACTCTAGAATGGATAGCCTTTGAAGTAAATCACCAGGTCTCAGGTGATTGGACTTTATCTGCTAACAACATAAATATTGAGATACAAAGTCTACTATATCCCTCTTTATCCTAGACCACCAGTAGTGCTGCCTCAGATCCTTATACATCTTTGTTGCGCCAGGATGAATGGAATATCTAGAACAATGATTCTCATGCGATATCAATTGAATCAAATCACCAACCTCAAAATGAAAATACGATCCTCAAATCTCAAGAAACCTTATGGGTCTAAGGTGGCCTTCCTAGCCTCGCCCCTCAACACCTAATCTTGAATCCCACACAAATGGCTATCCTCAAACCGTCGCTCCCAAATCTGCTCTAACATAGTAGACCAAGTCTCAACATGGGAAAGAATCCTCCTAGGTCAGAAATATCAAGTTGAACCAACCTTTTGGCTAAAGATTGGATGTCCAAGGCCAACTGTTGCTCCAAAATTGAATGGAAAGCCAAAATTCCCATACTCCCCGCCTTCCAACTCAAGGCATTCGCTACCACATTTTCCTTGCCTAGATGGTATTGAATAGAAATGTCATAGTTCTTTAGTAACTCTAGCCACCTGCACTGCCTCAAATTAACATCCTTCTGGCTCAAAATGTACTGCAGGCTATGATGATAGGTGAATATCTTGCAATAAACACCATAAAGGTAATGCCTCCAAATATTATGCATGGAAACTACCACTTCCAACTCCAAGTCATGGGTGGGGTAGTTGCGCTCATGCACCTTCACTTGTCTAGAAGCATATGCCATCACTCAGCTCTGCTACATTAGAACACAACCTTTACCAAAACCTAAAGCATCACAATTAATTAAAAACCCTGGACTTCAATTAGAAGAGTTAAAATTAGAGTTGAAATGAGTAAGACCTTGAGCTTTAGAAAGCTTGCCTCACACTCTGTGGACCAATGGAATGAGATATCCTTCCTAGTTAATCTAGTTAGTGGTGCTGCATTAGAAGAAAACCCATTGACAAACTACCTGTAGTAACCTACCAACCTAATGAAACTACAAACCTCAGTAAGAGAAGTGGGCCTATCCCAATCACACACTACCTCAATCTTTGCCAGGTCAACCATAATCCTATCCTTAGACATCACGTGCCCAAAGAATGCTATAGACTCAAGCCAGAAATTGCACTTTGAGAATTTGGCATATAGCCACTGAACTCTCAAAGTATGGAGCACAATCCTCAAATACTACTCATGCTCCTCCCTACTCATTGAGTAAATAAGGATGTAATCAATAAACATAATCATGAAGGAGTCCAAATAAGTCTCGAACACGCGGTTTATCAAGTCCATGAACATTGCTGGGGCATTGGTCAACCCAAAAAATATGTCTGCACGCGAAGCTAGTCAAATAGATCATCTATACGTGACATTGGATACTTATTGTTTATAGTCACCTTGTTTAGCTATCGATAATCAATATACATAAGCATAGAAGTATTCTTCTTCTCCACAAATAGAACAGGTGCACCCCAAAGAGAAATACTTGGTGTGATAAAACCCTTACCAAGAAGATCCTAAAGTTGAACATTAAGTTCCTTTAGCTCCACAGGGGCCATCCAATAAGGTGAAATAGAAGTAGGCCTGGTGCTTGACTCAACATCAATAGCAAAGTCAATATCACGTTCAAGCGGGAGGCTAGACAAGTTGGTAGAAAAGACATCAGCAACTCATGAACTATAGTAACAAAATCAAGGAAAGGAGCATCGACACTAGTATTATGGACATAAACAAGATAAGCCAAACACCCCTTTGATACCATCCTCCTAGCCCAAATGTAAGAAATAATCCCTATCAGTACGTGACTATCGAAACCCTGCCACACAATTGGGGGAATGCCTGATATTGCTAAGGTAATAGTCTTGGCAAAGAAATCCAAGACCACATAATAAGGGGATAACCAATCCATGCACAGAATAATATTAAAATCAACCATATCAAGCATAATAAGATCAATCCAAGTGTCATACTACACAACAATCACAAAATAGGATCTCAAAACCCGATCTACTACTAAATAATCACCTATGAGAGTAGCTACATGTAATGACCCAAAATGTCATTACACTAAATTAGGAGGTGAAATTTGCACCTAGACTTCCCTTAGCTAAAGTTTGAGAAATTCAGAGCTAGTCTAGTTTTTGCTTAATTTTGAGGATGTGATAGTTGAAAAAAATCTGGTATTTATGTGATTAGATAGTTGGATATCCAACAACTATAGATAGTCATAGTAACTTCTGTCACCTGAAACAGAGTTATAGAATTTTGGTTATAAAGTTTATTGTGGAAGGGTTGGTTCGTGTTGTCAAAATTTGTGGTGTGTTTTGTGAAATAAGGAAAATTGAGGAGAGGTCCCAAGTTTCTACCTCGGACTGCTGCAGCGAAAAAAGTAACTGCTGCATCGGTCAGGGGAACCGCAGCTGCGGCCTCCAGTAAAACTGGCGCGAACCACTGCAGCAGAAATTTAACCACTACAACGGTACCGCTGCAGTGGTAATTATCTGCTTCATCGATAACGCATAATAAATTTTTAGTTTTAAAACTCAGAAAATATTTTCATTCCCCACTTTTCAAAAAATGCAATAGAGCTTTGGGAAAAGGCAATTTTCAGAGGGATTTTGAGATTTTTCATCTTTGGAGGTAAGTAATTATATTCTAAACTGGAATTTACTTCATTTAACCTTAGAAAATCACTAGAAAATGGATTAATGGTGAAAATTAGAGTTTAACCCTAGTTCATGGAAATTGATGAAAAATCATGGGAATGTGAATAAATTCAGCATATAATGATCCTAGGGTGTTAGAAAACACTAATGGGACTAGAATTTTGATTATTTATGCTAATTCAAGTAGTTTTCATGAGGTTTAAATAATAATAAAACCCTAAGATTATGAAATAGGGTAAGTTTATGGCTAAAATCAGTGACTTTTGATCCCTAGTAGCTAAAAAGGGATGAATTATTGAAATATGTGTATATTATTGCGATTGTATAGATCAAGAACGAGAAAAAAAAGGTAAAAGTGTGGCTTAAAGGTGACTTTAAGCAAAGGAGTTGAGTTAGGCTATGGTTTTGTTGTAGGACTTAGACTTTCTTGGCTTTGTCCTTATTTGTGATTTAAACATTTATGATTTTCTTCTAGTATGACTTGTGATTTGATGATTGCATTGTATTGTGATGATATGTTGAGATGATTGGTCGGGTACCATTTTGGTACAATATGACAAATAATGGGTCGGGTACAACGCAGTACGATATGATATATTGTGATAATAGGTCAGGTACCACACGGGTACGTTATGATGTTGGTGAGGAGGATGAGAGGAGTAAGAGATGATGTGCACATCCTTCATACATGCACTCATTCATATGCAATGAGTGCTATTTTGGTGATTATATATGATGATGAATTATTGATGAAAATGACTAAGTATGAAAGCCTGTGAAAGTGAACTTGTGAGCTGTAAGTATATGATGATACATGATGTGTTTGTCTGATTGACATCATTGGTTATGAGTTTTGTTATGATCACCTTAATACTTGTTTTACTTGCTTACTTGTACATTGTTAAGTTAGTCGACCTATGATGCTTACCAGTACTTGTTGATGTACTGATGCTACCTAACATCTTCCAGTAGTTGACACATGCCTTCGGCTTTAGATAATGATCCAGAATTAATTTCGAAGGTGAGCACCATGTCCGGGCAACCTTCAGATCCTCTTATGATGTTGATGTCCCTTGTCTTTGGGACTAAGACGATTTCCTCTATTATGTTTTGGGATATTCTAGATGTTTTTTAGACTTAGTTGTTCTTTTTAGATGTTCTTGTACGGTGACTTTAGGTCCCGGTGATTGTAATAAATAGAGGTTTCCGCACTCTATTCACTTTATGGATGATGATGTCATTTGATTAAGGTGTTGTTTAAATGAAAACCTTTTAGAGTTGATTTAATACTTGGGGAATTATATAATGAGAATGTAAGGGTAACACTTATGTGATTAAATGTGAGACTAGTATGGTTATCCCGCCATAGATTAGGGTGGGTACATGACCGGTTGGGTCGTGACACTACATGCATCGGTACAGGTAAAGGCTCGTTGATCATCCTTAACCGAGAAGTAAAATATACCAACACATAAGTGGAACCCATATCAAATAATACAGAAGTTGGCTATCGACACACTGAAATCATACCTGTGATCATTGAGTCTGATACCTCACCTTTGGCCTACTAGGAAAGGCATACAATTATCCCTGCCTACCACCATACTAAGAACCTGATGACCACCTAACCTGCCTGACTGACCAACTCTATGAGAACCCTGAGAACCTCCCCTATCTCTCTGGGATCCAATTACCACATAATTATAGCAAGCTTAGGGTGCCCTACCCAGATAAGATGAACTAGCTGGCTCAGATTGGCCACCACAACCTGAAGACCCAAAATGAGAACCTTGTGATGGTTGATCAGAGCTCTAACCACTAAGATAACTATAACCTATTTGATCCCATCAATAATCTGAAGAGATGCCTGAACGGGCTGACTAGATTGAGCATGTTATTGATACTACTGCTGATGACCCCTGCTAGATTTTCCTCTACCATTAATTCGAGAACCACTGAAACTGCCCTGGTGGTGGGGTCTTTTATTGGTGCCCCCATGAGCATCGCGATGTAAATCCTTAATAGTGCAAGCATGATCAACAACATCTAAGAACGACCGACCCAAAGATACCGTGCTCTCAGTAGTTAGACAGAGCTGAAGTCTCATTCCCCTAAAGAAACAACACATTTTTTTATGCTTTGTAGATAGAATCATAGTGGCAAGTGTAGCTAACTCATGAAACCTAGCCTCATACTCAAACATAGTCATGAAACCCTGCTCTAACCTTAAAAACTCATCCTTCAGATGCTCACACATGCTGCAAGGAATATGCTTCCCCAAGAAATCCTTGGAGAACTGCACCCAAGTCACAGGAGGGGACCCAGATGGCATGCACTGAGTATACACACTCCACCTCTGCGTTGCTGAACCTTCAAACTGAAATGTGGTGTAATCCATACCATGAGAATTAGGCCAAGATTATGTAATCTCTCATGGAAACTAGTATGTAACTCATGCACATCCTCCCCTAGAGCACCTGAAATCCTTGAAGGAGCCAATCTAAGAAATTGACCCAGCATATTCTGCTCCTTAGAAGTCATGGATAGTCGGGCTGCCATCAACTGAGAAACCAATCTACACTGGTAAAACCTCTACTCGGGGAGCCACAACTATAGGCTGCGCTCTTATACCTGGTCTACCCTATGCTACCCCCGAGCAGATGTCTGGGCCCCATCTATCGACTGACCTCCAATAATGCCTAATAAATAGACTAGAGCATCTTATAGAACTGACATGGGTATAAATCCTGGTGGAGCTTGGGCTAGTCCCTGGACTACTGGCTATTACGGTGGCAGATCTGATGGTGCTGGTTGTGGATCAATAGCTGGCTCTGGTACAATAACTGGCTATGGTGTTGGCGCTCTATCCTGGCCCCATCCTAGAAGTTGGCCCAGACTTTGGCCCCTAGCAGGGACCTTATCTATAAGTGCAGGGGCCTCGCCCTCTTCGATCATAACCCTCATCATAACCATCTACGAAAGAGTGAAGCAAGTGAGAATCCAGAAAGTAAAATGAACACCACGCATGATAAGTAATCAAAAGGTGATACTTTCCTAAGAATGTCCTCCAAAGATAGGATACAAATATCATCGTACCAATCCATGAGACTTGACTAGACTTCTGCTTTTGTACCAATGATACTGGTGAACTTAGGCTCTGATACCAAATTATCATGACCCAAAAACTCAGGTCATGATGACACCTACTATAACACACCAGTAGGTAAGCCAAATGCATAGCCCAGAATAAAAACTAATAGCTTAATGAATAGAAGAGAAAAAAATGGGATATCAATACAAAATAAAGAGACTAATAAATAAAATAGGCCAAACATGCATACAAATAGGGAGGGGAAAGAACAAAATATACAAAGCGATCCCCTAAGACCTGGTACTATAACATAAGAAGTACTAGATAGGTACAAAATATATAGAACTGTCTATGAATTTACAAAATAAGACTAGTTCAAAAAGTAGAAGGAGATGGGTCAACTCCAGTCATCAAAACCTCACCCTAAGTCTCTGAGTCCCAAAAGCTCTGCACGAGGAGGGTGTTAGTAACGATGACTTGTACTAGGATCTGCATTAGGGATAAAGATGCAGAATTATAGTATGAGTATCAATACAATTGATACTTAGTAGGCATCGTAGGTTGACTAAGCTAAAATAAGATAAAAGTAGAATAAAATGCAAATATCACTAAAGTAAAATAAGAAAGGGTAAAAAAGAGAGTAACATGTCAAATCTACACAATAAATGGAGATATAAGTAAATGGCTCAAAAAACCTAAGAATAATAATATAACTATAACCTAATCGGACCCTTATAAGCCCGAAAGGCAGAAATAACAATCATTAAAACCAAACTAGCCCCCATAAGCACAGTGGATGCAAGCAACAAGTAATACTAAGTACAAGCCAAGCACGAAAATAAATAAGTGCAGAAGAATGACACAAATTGAAATATGAAAATACAGAAATGTCCAACTGTACTATATACTCCTCCTCCAACATATAGCTCGCAAAGGCAGGACCTTTGGGGGACTTACTATATCTGTATACGTTGCCTGGAATCAAACCAGACTTCCAAAATAAGAACTAGTAATATTAAGTAACCAAAATCAAATCGAGGCTAAAATAGGTAAGAATTAGTAGAATCAAGTACCCAAAAATAATTTCGGACTAAAGCAACCTATTTTCCCTTTTAGAACCTCCAATCTAGAAAGGAGTTTCTCAAATCCCATTTTAAACCAAAAATATTATTTTTAGGCCAATTTCCCAGCAATCAAATAACACACATAATAAGATAAGCACATCAATCGAATAATCAGTAGTTAGTCCATCAATACACAACAAAAGTATCCCACGCTCATATAGCTAAATTGAGGGTGCCAACCTAGGGTAATCATCTTAAAGAAGTGGTATGCTAACTATAAATCCTTGAGGAACCCAACCTAAAGCAAGAAACTACCCAAGCCTAAACTAAGGCATCCAACAATAGGCCTTAAGGCCACTAAGCATGCTAGACTATCCCAAGCTGAGAAACGACTACCTAAACAAAGGATTTACGTCAGAATCCTACTCTAGAGCCCCTAAGTAAGTGAGTGAAGTCATAAAATACTAATTAAAGCATATACCAACCATAATGTCCCCTTTAAAAATTATCAAATCATCATACAAATACCTTAAATGAGCTAAGTCTAAGAGTAGGTATGCCATAACCTACCTAGAAGGCCGCACTCTTGAACATCTAAATCAGATATTTTCCCTTCTGAAAAGCCTCCGACTACTGCCACTCTACCAAAATAATAATCTATGCATCAATATAATAAGATAGATACCCATATTACAAATTTATGCTTTGGGTTGAAAATTGAGTTAAAAAAACTAGCGGGGATCGCTTATGGAATCTGGAAACTGGACCTGCAATAATGTCCCTCGTGAGACAAGGATCATGTGCTCAAAATTTGAGCATGACTAGCCTAAATTCAAGCTCAAATCAACCCCCCCAAAGCTAAGGAAAGATCAAGAATTAAACTAGAGAATTAACAGAATTAAAGCTGGAAACTTACAAAATTAACGATGGAAATTGATTGAGAAGGAAGAAATCAACATCCCCAAGCCTTAATATATTAACCCACAATATTTTTTGAGCTTGGATCTCTTAATAATGGAAGAAAATAGCTTGGAAAAATGATTTTAAAACAATTGAAGAAGGGACTATAAAATCTGATACCACCGTTTAAGTGGTGGCATGGCAGCATAAACGGGATCGCTTAAGCAACAAAATGTCCACATAAGTGGAGGTCACTATGCATTTGTGACTCCACTTAATCAACACTTTGTATGCTTAAGCAGCTCTGCAGAAGCAACACTTTGTCTGCTTATACAGCTTCGTAAAAGTGAAGGGAGCTCCACTTAAGCGAAAGGAGATGACATCAGCCACCTCCACATAATTTGCTCCGCAACCACTTAAGTGGCTCTGCCTAAGTGACCTAAAGGTTGAAAAAGTGACTGCACAATCACAACAACACCAGAAAAATTTGCTAAGTTTGGAATTCTCCAAATGGGTCCTCAAAATTCGTTCAGAACCCCGTGCATGCAAATGAAATATGCTACCCTATCAAAAATAACATTCTGGACTCAACATAATCGACAAAATTCCCAACTGAGGTTGTTTTGATTAAAAATAGGTCCCACACCTAACCTTTTATTTTAACGAAAGACTAGTCGATAACTCAAAACGAGTCCAAAAGCCTTGGGACCTAAACCAATGGTCCCTCTAGCCCAAAATCTACATTTTAGAGCTAATAAAACTGTCAAAATTCTCATCCAAGATTATTTACTTGATGTTTTGGCTAAATACCAATTTCTCAACTTTAAAAGCTCCAAAATAGTGAAACTGACATAAAAACCAAATGAACTTAGAAAGCTCTAAACACAGAAAATGCATGAAAAAGAGGAAAATAACCTAGAGGGTCATTACAATTGGTCTTTGGACATGTGGTTGATGATTATGGTTGTTAATTCTTAAATGAATAAGCTATTGGATGTTGAACTTGATTGAATACCTTATGATTGTAAAGTTCACTTATAAATTACTGCACTCTATATATCCTGTGAGATAGGAAATTGGAATCATAAGTTGATGTTATTATGATGGATTGGGTACCACATCGGTATAGATATTGATATTAATAGTATTATGAAGGATCGAGTTCCATGTTGGTACTGTAGATGGACTTAGATTATACCCTACAGGTCATGATTAGTTGGGCAGAAATAAGTCCATTAGCATGTGTGTGCAGACTAATGTTTGATATGTGAGTTAGTATGGTATATTGTGATAGTAATGAGACTAATGAAATTATGCTTTTAAGATTGAGGTGGACATAGATCCCCGTTGTGTTCTGATTATTACACTTGTGATTATTATGATATGGTTGATATTGTTAATGGTTATGTGACTTAATTATGGACATTATTTGTCCTGTTGTAAAATACTTGTTATGTTTTGTTTTGAATTAAAATAGGGCTTGTATCCTTTGTAAAAAATAAAAGCAAGTGCATCTATTTACAAAGACCAGGCCCAAACAAAAACAAACTTCAGACAAGAGATAAAAAACAACAAAACCCTAGTCAAAATCATTTAGGAAAGTTGAAGAGATTCCTCATCTTCCCCAAAATGCTCCATGTCGTTGTTCTCTCTAATCGTTGTTCTTGAGCTTCAAGTCCATCAACGAGATCCACATCAAGATGAAATCTACTCCAAATTAGCTAAGTGTTTGATTAAACCTCTTCTTTTTCATTCCTCTTTTCCTTATATCAGTGGATTGAGTTTTTATTAAAGCTAATACCACTACTCAATCTAAGAAATTGATTCACGAATGAAGAAGAATCATTAATCTGTTCCTTGATTTTGTGTAACAGAGGTGTACAAAATCATAGCTGAAGAATCACTCAAATCTGAACTTACTTTTGTTTAAATATTCTGGCGATCAACACCATCTCACTGGGTGTAGGTTATAATATTCATGGAAATCACTTCCAACACAAGGTATTTTCAGATCTGTGTTTACTCCAACAAATAATGTGTATATCCCACAAGTCATACACTTTTCAACTTTTATTCTTCAGAAGCTAAAGATTGCTTGAGCGTGGTTGTTATACTCCATGTATCCATGCTTGCTTTTGACTTATTCCATGAGGTAACTTCTGGTCCTTGTATCTCTATATCTATGTCTGCTTGTGCCGTATTTCCTTGTCCCTATTCCTCTTTTAGTCTAAGTCTTAAATTGATGGATTGATCTTTATAAAAAACTAATACCACCACCAAACTTAAGAAAAGATTAATAAGAGGCAGCAAAATTGTTATTCGGATATTGAGTTAACTGACAATAATAGACCCGCTTACTCCTGTGTTACATTGTGATTTGTATCCTATCTTCATGTCTTGAATTGTACTTTTGATTTGTGGTGTTGCTACTTTGTCTTGATTAATAATGCATTTGGCCCTTGCTGGAACATCATAAAAGCTATTAAAATGTCCCTCACCTGCAAAATCAAAAACTAGGTTAGAGAAAAAATCCGCAAGAGTGTTACCTTTCCTAAGGGAATGCACCACTCTCACAGTTAGGATGCTCATAGGGATCTAATAGAGTTAACAATCATTGACACACTCCATGGAATATCCTAATACCCTTTAATTATTTGCACCATGGTCTAAGAATTAGATTCCACAATAATCTGCAGAATACTCTTATCTTTACAGAAAAGCAGACACTCATTGATAGCTGTGGCTTCTACCACCAAGCTTGTTGTGTCATGCATTCTAGTACCCTTATCAACCATCAAATTTTCTTCATATTCCCTAATACAAAAAGCATAGGAACTAGGACCTGGTTTCCCCTTGAAGCTCCATCAGTATTTTCCTTAACCCAACCATAATCAGGAGGAATCCATCTTACTATTCTAACAGTAGATGTACTGTTAAGTGCCTGCAAATCATCAATTATATTGGACCAATTTATTCCTATAATCACCATTTTGTATCTCAGCTTAACAAACTTAATGATAGTGTCATTAATCTCCTACTGAGTATGTGTCACCATGTAAAATTGTATTTCTCCTCTTCTATAAAAACCAGAGAATTATTATAGGGACCACAATGAAAATTGCCTGCATTCTACCATTCCCTTCTTGATTTCTCCAGATTCTCACACTTTGTTTCAAGTTGAGTATATGCTCAATAATACCAGCCCCACTACAATAGTGATTCCATATCCTCATAGCCACCTCACCTTTAAGAAAAAGGTGCTAAATAGTTTCACTTTCTGGACAGTTACAACAATAATTAGCATTAATTTATTGATTCCACTCTTGCATTAAGGAAGCCACAGGCACTTTGCCTAACCAAATTCTCCATGTAAGCAAAGAATATTTAAAAGGTAATCCCTTACACCAAATAGCCTTTAAATCGTAATTAGGATTAGCTCTTTGGCTAAGCAATTCCCAAGCACACTTAGAATAAAACTGCCCATTACTATTTTTGGTCCACCATGGTTTATCTATCACATCTTAATGGCAAACAGGGCCCATATTATGTTTGACATGATCCAGTACATAGTTAGGAAGAAGATTTTGCATTATCTCATAATTCCACCCCTCCTCTTTAAGAAATTCCCCAACATTATTAAGAGGATGACATGTGTGAACCTCTGTTTAATGCATAAATAGTGGACCAGTGTTGGTCCAATTATCAAACCAGATGGTAGATGTGCCACTTCTTGGCTCCCACTAAATATATTGTTCCACCTTTTCATTGTTTCTTAATGTAGCTTTCCACGCTTGAGACCCACCTTTCCACTACACCAGAGTTGGAATCTATTCTTTTTACAGTATTTGTTCTAAAGAAAGTTAGTCCACAAATTGCTTTGCGTCCTAAATCTCTATCATAATTTAGTATTCATAGCCTGTGAAACATAATCTAGGGATCTAAATCCCAAACCTCCTTCTTGTTTGGGAAGACAAATCTTTTTCCAAGTAGACCAATGTTTGCCCTTGCTGGACTCTTTATTATGCCAAAAGCATTTAGCAAAAATTCTTTGAATATATTTCAAAACACTCTTTGGAGGAACAATTGCTGATAATACATAAATGGGAACACTCTGAAGAACACTTTTCTACAACACTTCTTTTCCACCGTAGGACAGTAATCTCCCCTTCTATGCTTGTAGTTTATTCCTGATCTTATCCACCAAGTCTGCAAAATCTTTTTTCTTCTTCTTTGAGTGAGATATGGGACACCCCAGATATTTTAGAGAAAAATCACCTTTCACCATCACTGTAATATGTTTGACCTGTTGCAATACACCAACCTGGGTATTCTTGTGCATATAAAAATGCTTTTCTCCTTATTCACCTTCTGGCTTGACTCCTTCTCATATTCCTGCAAAATCAGCATAATTTTCTCCATAGAATAAACATTAGAAGGGGAAAAAATTATAGTATCATCAACATATGCTAGGTGATTCTAATTTGAGCTCCACTTAGGTAATCTATACCCCACATAAAAATTATCCTCAAAAAGCTAATTCAGAGCTCTTATCAAGACCTCAGCAGATAGAATAAAGAGAGCAGGGGATAGGGGATTCCCCTGCTTCACCCCCTAGTAGAATGAAAAATACCAACTGATTGTCGATTTAATAACACCGAATAGTAGTTATTAGAGATTAACCTATAGATCACATCAACCACCCTATTGGAAAAATCCATCTTTTGGAGAACTTTTATCAAGAAATACCATGAAACCCTATCATATACTTTAGCCATGTCCAGTTTTAGCACAATATTGAACGGTTTACCTCTTTTCCCTATATTAAAAATTAATTCCTATGCTAACAACACATTTTCAACAATGCTCCTACCCTTTACAAAACCTGATTGATTAGGGGATATCAATATAGGAAGGATACCTCCTAATCTATCATGCATTATTCTTAAGAGAATTTTGTTCACAAAGTTGCTAAGACTGATGGGTCTCAAGTTCGAAAAGGAGTGCAAACTATCTTTTTTGGGGATGAACCAAGTTTGTATGAGTGATGGGATTTTGGAAGTGTATTCCCTGCAAGGAAGTCCAACACCGACGTAATAGCATCATCTCCAACTATATCCCAACAAGATTAGTAGAACCTTCCTGTCAAATCATTTGGACCACTAGGCACTATCTCCATTAAGGCTAAACACAACCTTTTTAATTTCAGCATCATCAGGAATAGCCCCTAGCATCTCATTATCCTCATCTGCAATCAGTTCTAGAATATTATTAATAAGTGGAAAAATAGAGGCATCCTTCTCTTGTGAGAACTATTTTTGATAGAAGTCAATGGCTTTATTTGCAATAAGGTTTTCCTTTTCTAACCAACAACCTTGTTGATCCTTAATTCTGGAAACCTTCAATCTATTCCTCCTTCTTTTTATAATATATGAAAAAACCTTGTATTCCTATCCCCACTTTCAAACCAATCATAACCAGCTTTCTACTGCCAGTAACTCTCTTTTTATTGTAGATACCTGATGTATTCAGCTTTACACCTCTGTATCACTGCCCTGTTCTCCTGAGAAGGACTGTCTTCAAATAATTTCTCCTTTATTTTGGAAATCTCTTCTCCAATAAGTAACTACTTGTGGCTTATTTCCTTGTCCCTGTTCCTCTTTTAGTCTAAGTCTTAAGTTGATGGATTGAGCTTTATAAAAAACTAATACCACCACCAAACTTAAGAAAAGATTAATAGGAGGCAACAAAACTATGATTCCGATATTGAGTTCACTAACAATAATAGACCTGCTTATTCCTATGTTACATTGTGATCTGTATCCTATCTTCATGTGTCTTGAATTGTCCTTTTGATTTGTGGTGTTAATACTTTATCTTGATTAATAATGCATTTGGCCTTTGCTGGAACTTCAGAAAAGCTATTAAAATGTACCTCACCTACAAAATCAAAAACTAGGTTAGAGAAAAAATTAGCAAGAGTGTTACCTTCCCTAAGGGAGTGCACCACTCTCACAGTTAGGATGCTCATCAGGGATATAATAGAGTTAACATCATTGGCACACTCCATTGAACATACCAATACCCTTTAATTATTTTCACCATGGTCCAAGATTTAGATTCCACAATAATCTACAGAAAACTCTTATATCTATAGAAAATCAGACATTCATTGATAGCTGTGGCTTCTACCACCAAGCTTGTTGTGTCATGCATTCTAGCACCCTTAGCTGCCATCAAATTTTCTTCATATTCCCTAATACAAAAAGCATAGGAACTAGGACCTGGTTTCCACTTGAAACTCCATCAGTATTTCCTTTAACCCAACCATAATCAGGAGGAATCCATCTTTCTATTCTAACAGTAGATGTACTATTATGTGCCTGCAAACCATCAATTATATTGGTCCAATTTATTCCTGTAATCACCATTTTGTATCTCATCTTACCAAACTTAATGATAGTGTCATTAATCTCCCACTGAGTATGTGCCACCATGTAAAATTGTATTTCTCCTCTTCCATAAAAACCAGAGAATTATTATAGGGACCACAGTGAATATTGCCAGCATTCTACCATTCCCTTCTTGATTTCTCCAGATTCTCACTCTTGTTTAAAATTGAGTCTATGCTCAATAATACCAGCCCCACTACAATAGTGATTCCATCTCATAGCCACCTCAACTTTTAGAAAAAGGTGTTAAATAGTTTCACTCTTTGGACAGTTACAACAACCATAATTAGCATTAATTTCTGGATTCCACTCTTGCATTAAGGCAGCCATAGGCACTTTGCCTAACCAAATTCTCCATGTAAGAAAAGAATATTTTAAAGGTAACCCCTTACACCAAATAGCCTTTAAATCGTAATTAGGAATAGCTCTTTGTCTAAGCAATTCCCAAGCACTCTTAGAAGAAAACTGCCCATTACTATTTTTGGTCCACCATGGTTTATCCATCACATCTTCATAGAAAACAGGGCCCATATTATGTTTGACATGATCCAGTACATAGTTAGGAAGAAGATTTTGCATTATCTCATAATTCCACCCCTCCTCTTTAGGAAATTCCCCAATATTAATCAGAGGATGACATGTGTGAAACTCTGTTTGATGCATAAACAGTGGACCAGTGTTGGTCCAATTATCAAACCAGATGGTAGATGTGCCACTTCTTGGCTCCTATCAAATATATTGTTCTACCTTTTCCTTGTTTCTCAACATAGCTTTCCACACTTGAGACCCACCTTTCCACTGCACTAGAGTTGGAATTTATTTTTTTACAGTATTTGTTTCAAAGAAAGTTAGTCTACAAATTGATTTACGTCCTAAATCTCCACCATAATTTAGTATTCATAGCCTGTGAAACATCATCTAGGGATCTAAATCCCAAACCTCCTTTTTGTTTGGGAAGACAAATCTTTTTCCAAGTAGACCAATGTTTGCCCCTGTTGGAATCTTTATTATTCCAAAAGAATTTAGCAAAAATTCTTTGAATATATTTCAAAACACTCTTTGGAGGAATAATTGCTAATAATACATAAATGGGAACACTCTGAAGAACACTTTTCAACAACACTTCTTTTCCACCTTAGGACAATAATCTCCGCTTCCATGCTTGTAGTTTATTCTTGATCTTATCCACCAAGTCTGTAAAATCTTCTTTCTTCTTTTTTGACTGATATATGGGGCACCCCAGATATTTCAGAGGAAAATCACCTTTCACCATCACTGTAACATGTTCCACCTGTTGCAATACACCAACTTGGGTATTCTTGTGCATGTAGAAAATGCTTTTCTCCTTTTTCACCATCTGGCCTGACCCCTTCTCATATTCCTGCAAAATCAACATAATTTTCTCTATAGAATAAATATTAGAAGAGGAAAAAATTATAGTATCATCAAAATATGTTAGGTGATTTTGATTTGAGTTCCACTTGGGTAATCCATACCCCACATAAGCATTATCCTCAAAAAGTTGATTCAGAGCTCTTGTCAAGACCTCAGCAGATAGAATAAAGAGAGCAGGGGATAGAGAATTCCCCTGCTTCACCCTCTAGTAGAATGAAAAAAGCCAACTGATTGCCTATTTAATAACATTGAATAGTAGTTATTTGAGATTAACCTATAGATCACATCAACAACCCTATTGGAAAAACCCATCTTTCTGAGAAAAAATCCGCAAGAGTGTTACCTTCTCTAATAAGTAACTACAAAAAAATATCACTATACACTTGTCTACTCTATACTATAAAGGCTTTTTTACCTGATTTATCTTTCTTTTAATATCCAAGAATGGATTATCAGTAAATTCAGTATCACAATCACTCTTAACCACCTCCTTAAAATCAACATTATTAGTCCAGAGTTTCAAAAATTTGAAAGGCCTTTGAAATCTAGTGACTCTATTCTCATAATTTATGAGTAGAGGGGCATGATCTGAACCATCTCTAGGAAGGTGCTCTACTTCTATATGAGAAGACGTACCTTGAAACCCTTAATTAGATAGAACTCTTTCAAGCCTCTCAAGGATATAGTCAGAACCATCTCTTCCATTCCACCATGTAAATAGGCTCCCCTTATATTATCCTTGTGTCAAGTCACAAGATTCAGTACAATTCTAGAAATCCTCCACTTCAACATTTACTACTGGAACACCACCAATCTTTTCTGCTGCTGTAAGAACAATATAAAAATCACCACCTATCATCCAAGGGATGTTCACCCCATTAGAGACAGAATATAGGCTGTCCCAGAGTTGCAGTCTTTGGCCTCTATCATATTTACCATATAAATTATCACCAAGAATTCAAGACCACTAACTTGATCCTTGAATTGCATTGTTATCTGCTGTTCTGTATCTACAACAACTGAAACATCAAACCCTTGATTAACAAAGCACCATATCTTTCCTCTATAATTGTGGAATACTACAGGTATTTAAATCCTGCTGCTGTATCTGTTTATAGTTCTTATATGTTGAAATGGCTCAAGCAAAGTAATAAAAGCAAACTTATGAAACTTGTGTAACATCTGAACCCTCTAAAAAGCCTTTTGTGACTTAACTGACCTAATATTCCAAATGATAGACTTTATTAAATTTTTTTCATCTGTGACCCTCCATTTCTCTTTGGTTAAGTTCTGCTAGGCTATGTAACCTCACCAGTACCCTATTTTTTTTTCCTTTCTTTGCAGATTTGATGGAATTAATAGCCTTTGGAGATAAATTAGCATCTTTCAACACTTCATCTGCAATCTGAGAAGCACCACCATTACTTCTATCCTCTAGTTGTGCATATGCCTCTACTTTCTTAATGTTCTATGTCAGAATATTTTGAAGAATATTATTAGGTGACTCAATGTTCTTGTTCCAACTCATATTTTTATCAATTTCCAGGGGTGAATCTAAAGTGACCAAAGAGTTATTTTTTGTTGCTGTCAGATTTCTGCATGATACTTCTATACATTCCATTTTAGGGTTAATTGCTGGGACTATATTCTGATCCTGATCATTGATAACCTCTTCATGATGTTCTTTTACAAGAGCTTCAGTCTGTTCTATCGTACTACTATTAGAGACCTTATCAGATGTATTTAAGCTTTTGTCCTTCTATGCATACATGTGGATATCTGTTAGATTGTTGTCTGATTCAACATTATTAGTCTTCATAGCAGCTGACACCACTCCACTTTGATCTCCACTCTTGCTCAAGGTATTAGTATCTTTTACTGCTTGTAAATTTTGTTCCCTATTATCATCTAATCCTTTCTTCTGAACTGTAGGTGTCTCCAATGAAGATGTTGTATGAACTTCCTTTGCATGAAAATCCACTCTTTTATAAATAGCTTCTTGCACCCTTCACCTTGATTTTTGATTGTTTCCTCTTTATTTGGTTATATATCATGATTGCTTATGCCTTTGTTAGGTGTAATAGCCTTTTCACTAAGGTACCCTTCATTTATTAACCTTCTCCTTGTGTTATTCCACTATTGAATTGTTCTCCTTCTACCTTGGCCCTTTGAAACTCTCATATCCACTTTTTCATCTTATAATTATTCTCCTTATCAACTATTTCTTATTGAGGTGGCTTCAATTCTGGATACAACACCCTGCACTCTTGTTCATTATGCCCTTGTAACTTACATTTTTTGTAGTACTTTGGCAGATAATCATATTTGATCTTCAATTTTTCTATCCTTGATTCTATTGTACCAGAATTTATTATCTCCATTTCTACAAATTTAAAAAGTTCTGCTAATAGGTCCACCTGTACTTTCACCCTAGAACAACTAGGTCTGGTTTTGTCACTGTAGCCAAGTCCAAATGTATCAGCTTTCCAACAGCTGAAGCTAGAGAAAACAGAGATTCTTTCATAAAATAGGTTGGCTTGAGATTCGAGAAAGAGATCCATGCCATGGGTTGTGTAGTTTCCTCCTCAATCTTGAACTTTGCATCATAGATTAGGGGTCACATTTGATATGAGTATCCATCCTTTGCAGCAATGTAGTAAGCGTTCTTAGCCATTACATTCACAGTGTCCTCTATAAGTTCAAATCTTATTAGAATGTGGCAATTTGTTAAGAATCCAATTTTACAGTCACCTTTAATGCTGAGTTGTTTGGGTAGATGAATTTGAAGGTCATCCAATTTCAGCCATCCATATGAGAAATACCAACTACTGTAAATTGTAGCTCTTTAGTTACATTTATTCTATCTACCTCTTCCTCAGTCCACAACACCTGAGGAATACCATCAAAAAAATTAATCTTCTTTATTGGTATGGCTTGCACACAAGGTTTGACATTAGTACCAGTAGCAACCATCTTGGGCTTTAACAAATCTGTGAATTTCTCTTATTGATTAGCAGGACTCGTCACTGCATTGACTTTGACAGGTAAATTATTAGTCGCGTTAGTCGTATCAATTGTATGTTGAAATAAGGGAGGGAATTTTTCCTATGTGTTAATTAGGGTAGACTGGTCAGCCATAGGAATAGGCTGACCAGTGGCCTGGATGGCCATCTCCGATGGAATATAGTTTCAAATGATGATGGCAGCTAGGTTTAGCAGGAGAGAGAGAGAGAGAAATTTCTATGAATCTACAACTTGTTATGTGTTGAAATTCCTGTCTACTTGTTATTTTGATTTATGTTATTACATGTTATCTAAGTTGAGTCTCCCGATGATGCCTTCCAATACATAATGGTTTGTACTGATACTACAATCTACTATTCTTTTTTTGAGTGCAGACTTTGTTCTAAAGACTCTGGCGTAACCTCATCTCTAGTGGTAATAGTTGACTCGATATAAGGGTGATCTCTCCATATTCAGGCTACCATGAATCTTCATAGTTATTCTTGTCCTTATTCCGGACAATGATACTATTCATTTATTTATGGTTTTTAGTTTATCTTAGACATTAGTTTGGACTTAGAGTTCTTGTATAATGACTTTTGGGTCTTGGAGATTATAATAGATAGTTGATGATTACTTCTACACTTATTATTTAGTAATTTTGGAGATTATTATTATATTAGCTGATTTTTGTCACACCCCGAGTCCCATCGGGACGTGATTGGCACCCGAAGTCGATATGGCCCGAGAGAACCAATCTTTGCTTATAAACACTCGCATGCATTCCTCATATGGGCCTCATGAAACCCCATGCAACTATGCAAAAGTCATGGATATGGAAACGGTTATGGAAACGTATGCCATACATAGATATATATATCGACTTGGCCATTGGGGCCATCAAACCAAAATGAGCATACATATCTTACATTCTGTTCCCACATAAGTCTACAAAAGCCTCTAGCTGAAATACATGACTATGCAAACCTAGAGTCGGGACAACACCCCGCTCTATACTCATATACAATACCAAAATAAATGTACATGGCAACTCAGAAAGCCCCGAACCAAGTGGAGCTCACCAAAAGTCGTCAAAAGATCCGCGACCTACAGTGGAGGTCTACTAGTACCTGCGCCTGCAGCAAGTAAGGTAAGCCCCCAAGAGGGGTCAGTACGGAGAATGTACTGAGTATGTAAGGCCATATGAAACTTGTCATAAATACATCAATAGAATCAAAATGTAATAGGATAGGCAACATGAACAACTCATCGATTTGCATATGTGGAACAATGTAGCTTACATAAATTAAGTTCTTCTCTTTATGATTTATTCCTCATTGCTCATATCATAACGTACCCGGGCCCCGACTGATCAGTGGGTCTTAATATAACATCATGTGATGTTGGGATCGGGTCGAGCTAGGCTTATGCCCCTAGACCTGCCACCCATCGGGATTGAGTCGAGCTAGGATTATGCCCCTAGACTTGCCACCCATAAATCAACACATCGGGATCGAGTCGAGCTAGGCTTATGCCCCTAGACTTGCCACCCATATATCATAACCAACAATAAATGTGTATTACTTTATTCTTACTTTTGATAGATTGATACTTGTGAGTAATTGATTCATCCTCTTATGATAGAGTAATACAATCAGCGATGAGAGATTAACGTATGTACATAGCCACAACATTCTTGGAAACTCAAGAACATAACATGATTGGGACTTTTGGAACATGCCCATAATTATGTTACCCATGAACAACAACAACTCATGAATGAGGAGTATAGGACTCAACAATAGATAACATTATTGAAATCATTAGACACAAGTCAATGAACAAGAGGTATGTGTATAGCCACTATTGGCACTTTGGAACATAACCTTTTTGGGCTTTTGGAACATTGACCATGACTTATGAGACATGAGATTCAAAAATGATCAATGAGTAGGAAATATATGATAATGACCATTGATAGCCGGATATAAGATACCTTAGCATATTTCGTGATAGGACTAGCATAATGCCAATGTGAATACGACGTACCGCAAAAAGATACGAACAAAGTAACCTTACATACCTTGTATTCTCAATACCAACACACAATCTTTAATGCGCACACAATCATTCCGATCCTTCCTTATGTTCCACTCTACAACACAAATACACAACGGAGTCAACATTAACCACCAACTACGTAATGCATATAATAAGTAACATTCTCATGTTTGCCTTTAAACATGCCATGTCCCACTTGACACAACCATTCATGAAAGTATTATTCCAAAAATCGCACAATATTCCCAACATTGACCAACACATGATAACCAATAGCATGTCATGCCAAGTTCACACTTTCCACTCTCCATTATCACCACATCATAATTATGCCATCAATTTCCTTCAATACACCTCACAACAACAAATCGGCCAAAATCCCATAATTTACACTTATATGAAAATAACATTTTTAACAACAAAATAACACCATACATGTTCATATTTTATCCATACCATGCTCTTTCATTAAGACATCAAGTCTCTTTTCACTTTCAAATCACAAAGATAACACATCTTCCACCAAAGGCAAAACTACACCATTCACCACCTTGCCAACACAACTATCATGATATACATAATCTATAATGCATATAATATGTTAATCCATGAGTATAATTACTTACCAAGGCTTGGAATATGATGATCTTGCTTCAAGAGTTGTCTTTGAGCTTCTAGGGTTTGAGAGAAAATAATGTTGAAAAATAGACCAAAAGGCATGAGCTCCCAAATGACCAAAAAATCAGATTTTTGGTCCCTTTTATAATCATTTATGTCCATCATTAGCCACTTATAAAGCATTAAATGCTTGGTCTAGAAGGTCTTGAAAGAATGGGTCATTTGACCCATTTTGGGCCATGCATTCTTTTCATTTTTGGGCCCTTTTTGGGCCCAATTCACTTAACCCAGTAAAATCAATAATTTCTCATGTTCAATTCATCTAATATGTGTTACAACAATATTCCCACTCATGTTATTCATATCCGTAGCCTCGATCCCAAGAACAAGCGATTCTAGCCACGTATGGCCTATTTTGCCCAAAAGGGTAAAATCGTCATTTTGACCCCAAATTCATTCTCGAGTAATTTTATCATGCCAATATAATATTTTACTCATTTCATATATGTTGTAGAATATACGTGGCAAAAATCGGCTTGGTACGTCCCCGGATACCCTTGGGACTTAGAAATTTCCAACTTTCGAAAAAATGGAAAACCCAATGTGGCACGCTCCTGGTAGCGCCAACCTACTGCCTCTGGGCTAAAAATTTTAGCCCAGAGCGGCGTGGCACGATCCCAAACGCGCCCCTCCTCAAAAATTTTCAAAAATTTCATTTTTCGACTTTTCTTCGCGGGTTCGGTTAGATACTTCAAGTCCTATCCTTTAACTTACTTCTTAAACTTAATATCATTTGTTTAGAGGTCCTCTTAACCTTGTTTTGAACCTCACAAATGTTCCACAAAAATCACAAAACACTCCTATGAAGGTTTGCTCACATATACGAGGCCAAATTTTAATTTTCTCATCATTTACTTACCAAATGCATACTCATGGTGTCTCAACACCTAAGTAACCCTCGTTCAATGTCATCGCATAAGGTTGGAAAGGTATGGGGTGTTATAATTTTGTTATTATCTCATCTTAAATTTCTAATTGAATGGGTTAAAGGGTTGGGTTGGTGGTTCTCCCACCATAGGATTAGTGTGGGTGCCACTCATGACAATTTGGGTTATGACAAAGTTAAAATCAGAGCTCTAGGTTCATCGATCTCATTGTATAAGAACATATCTAGTAGAGTTTTACAGAATGATACAAACACATCTGTACTTTTCTTTGAGAGGCCACATGATATTAGGAGAACTCAATCTATTCTTTATTTTATGCTATTACTTAATTTAAATTGGCATCTGGCCTCATTCACTCTTATCCATTAAGATGGAGAGAACATGTACAGGAAAAGTAAGAGCAGAAGCATACGAACTGGCTATTGGGGCTGTCGTTTGAGGCATAGGACGTGTTAGAGGAGTAGTGCTTTCCAGGGGTAGAGAACGAAGAACAGCACCTACTAGAGGCAGGGCTTGGGTTATGGAACCGATTTGGGAGATATTAAAATATCCTCCCTGACTTAAGGATATTCCAAGGTATCATAAAAGAGGAAGTACCAATTCAGGGGGAGGCAACACCAGTTCAGGGAGGTGCAACGCCAACTCAAATGTTATCAGATATGATTCAACAGGTTTTGAGCTTTCTGAGTGCATTAGAAGGGATCGAGGCTACACCTGCAGTTCCCACAATATAACATCTAGAAGTGCAGTATGCTGCTGCCTTGACTCCTAGGATGGATGAGGCTTCAGAGATGGGTATATTTTTGATACAACTAGTAGGTCTGGTGTTGATTGGGGATAATCATGATCTATTCTGTAAGTTAATCAATATGAAGCCTCCGATCTTCTTGGTCTTGAAACTGAGGATGTATATGAGTTCATCATCTAATGCTATGAGAGACTTCATAAGATACGAGTAGTGGAGAGATATGGAGTTGAGTTTGTCACCTTTTGGATTTAGAGAGATGCTAAGATGTGGTGGAGAGCCTATGTGGAGTGTAGGGCTATCAGGTCTCCACCACTGATGTGGAACTAGTTCTATTTGATCTTTTTAGAGAAGTATGTCCCACGTACTTTAAGAGATAGGGGAAGAGATGAGTTCACCAGTATCAAGCAGGGGAGTTCATTAATTACAACCTATGAGGCTTGTTTCCATTCATTCTCTCAGTATTCTTTGTAGTTGTTACATACTGAGGAGGAGGATTCACTATTTCACTAAGAGGTTGAATAAAAGCCTCCAAATTTTGGCTCTTCAGATGGTATGCTCTGGTAGGTATTTTCAGGAGGTGATTGAGTTTGTAAAGAGTGTTGAGGGTGTGAAACAAGAAGTATATGCCAAGATGACAGTAAAGAAGGCTCAAAAAGGGGGGAAACTTCAGTGGTTTAGTTTTTAGGGGTTAGAGTTCTCTGAGGTACTCTGCACATCCTATTCAGTCAGTGATGTAGGTGTCGGCTGGGGGTCCATCAGGGGCTAGTAAACTTTCTTCATATTTTGGTGGTTGCCTTACTTCTTCTACTTCATCTTAGTGACCCACCTTGGACTACACTTGATATAAGTGCGGTAAGGTTGGTTATATTTGGAGGTATTATCCTAGATATAGGCAGTCTAGTCAGTCAAGCTAGCAGCAGGTTCCTCGATATTTAACTTCAGCAGGTAGGGGAGGTGGTGGTAATGGTAGAGGCCATCCTTAGGGTGGGCATGGTGGTCGCAAAACAAGTAGAGGTGGCAACTATCCCAATAGAGGCAGTGGACATGTTCATCAAAATAGTACTCATCCCGATAGCGGCGGCACACAAGTGGGTGATAGGGACCATTTTTATGCTTTTTCAGACAAACCTGAGGCATAAACATCGAATGTTATGATCATATGTACTATTCTTGTTTGTGATCGGATGAGTACTATTGGAGTTCTACTTTCTTTTATCTATCTGTTGGTTTTACTATTGGGTTGGATATGGTGTATGACTTATTTGATGCTCTTGTTCATGTGTCCACCCTTGTTGGTGATTTTGTGATTGTTGATAGGGTTTATCACTCTTCTCCTATTATATTTATGGGTTATATAACCTAGGTGGATTTAGTGATATTAGACATGGTAGATTTTGATATTATTAAGGGGATGAGTTGGTTGTCCCCTTGGGCTTATCATACTATACTAGACTGTCATGCTAAGACAGTGACCGTGGCTATGTTGGGGATGGATAAACTTGAGTAGGTGAGTGATCATAGTCCTACTCCTATGAAACTTATATTCTTCATTTGTGCCAAGAGAATGATAGGGAGGGGGTGTTTGACATTCTTAGCACATCTCTGAGACACTAGTGAAGAGGTCCCAGCCATTGAGTCAGTTTCTATGGTGTGTGAGTTTCTAGAGGTATTTTTTGCAGACTTTCATGGCATGCCACCAGACTGTGACATATATTTTTGCATTGACTTAGAGCCTGATACTCGTCCCATTTTTATCCCTCTTTATAGGATTTCGCATGTCGAGTTAAGGGAATCGAAGGATCAGTTGCAAGAATTGCTTGGTAAGGGATTTATTTGTTTGAGTGTCTCCCTTTGGGGTGCTCCAATATTATTTTTATAGAAGATGGATGGTAGTTTATGTATATGCATAGACTACCATCAGTTGAATAATGTCACGATCCATAACAAATATCCTTTACCTCGCATCAATGATTTATTTGACCAACTGCAGGGAGTATCAGTCTTTTCTAAGATTGATTTTAGTTTTAGATATCATCCGTTAATGATTCGGGCTGAAGACATTCCTAAGACCACACTTCAGACCCAGTATGGGTACTATAAGTTCTTATTGGTGTCTTTCGGGCTTACCAATTCCCCAACTGCTTTCATGGGTTTAATGAATGGGATATTTACTTGGATTCATTTGTGAATATTTTTATTGATGACATCTTAGTTTATTTTAAGAGTAAAGAAGAACATAAGAATTATTTGCAAATTATGTTGGGTTTGCTTGAAGAAAAACAACTTTATGCAATATTTTCTAAGTGTGAATTTTGGTTGGCTTTTATGTCCTTATTGGGACATGTGGTTTCAAAGAAAGGGGTTATGGTGGACCCATAAAGGATTGAAGTAGTTAAGAATTGGGCTAGGCCTACCTCAGTGATAGAGGTTCACAATTTTATGAGGTTGGCTAACTATTAATGTATCTTTGTGAAGGGGTTTGCCTCTATTGCTTCTTATCTGACCCGTTTGAGTTATAAGGAGATACCATTTCATTGGTTGGATGAATATGAGGAGAGCTTCGAAAAGCTCAAGACATTATTAACTATCGCTCTCATTTTTGCTTTGCTAGTTAAGGGTAAGGATTTCATTATTTATTATGATTTCTTACATTCTGGCTTAGGTGCTATTTTAATGCAGGAAAAGAATGTTATCGCCTATGCTTCCAGACAGTTGAAGGTGCATGAGAAGAATTATCCTACGCATGATCTGGAATTGGCTGTAGTAGTGTTTGTACTTAAAATAGGAAGGAACTACTTGTATGGGATTCGTTGTGAGGTATTTACTGACCACCATAGTCTGCATCATATATTCACCCAGAGGGATTTGACTTTGAGGTAGCATGGTGGATGGAGATGCTCAAAGATTATGACGTTACTATTTTATACCATCTAGGTAAGGCTAATGTAATAGTCGATGCTTTGAGTAGGAAGACTGGGAGCATAGGTAGCTTGGCTTATTTAGAGGTTACTAGAAGTCTATTGGCTAGGGAGATTTAGACCCTAGCTAATAATTTTATCTCACTTGAGTTATCTGAGAGAGGTGGATTGTTATCCAGTGTAGAGGCAAGGTCTAAATTTCTTGATCAAATTAAGGCTAGGCAATTCGATGATGCTAAGTTGAGCCAAATTCATGATAAGTTTTTGTAGGGTGAGGCCAAGAAGGAAATACTTGGTGGTAAGGGTGTCTAATGAATCAAAGGGTGAGTTTGTGTTCCCCTTGTTGATGACTTGATTTCTACTATTCTTTCGGAGGCTCATAGTTCAAAATAATCTATGCATCATGGTGCAACCAAGATGTACTGCAACTTGAGGCAACACTATTGGTGGGGTCAGATGAAGCGAGACATAGTTGATTTTGTTGCCAAATGCCAGGATTTCTAACATGTAAAGTATGAACATCAAAAGTATGGTGTTACACTTCAGAGGATGCCTATTCCTAAATGGAAGTTGGAAAAAATAATGATGGATTTTTTTATTGGTCTTCCCAAGATTTTAGGGAAGTTTGATTCCATATGGGTTATAATGGATAGGATGACTAAGTTCGAACATTTCGTTCTAGTTTAGATAATGTACAATGCAGGAAAGTTGGCTAAGATATATCTCAAAGAGATTGTTCGGTTGCATAGGTCCCAGTTTCTATTATTTCGAATAGAGGTACCCAATTTACCTCTAATTTTTGGGAGAAATTGTATGAGGAGTTGGGTACTAAGTTGGACCTTAGTACAACTTTTCACCCTAAGATCGATGGGCAGTTTGAGAGAATGATTCAGGTGTTGGAGGATATGTTTCTCTCGTGTGTAATAGAGTTCGGAGGCTATTGAGACCAGTTTCTGCCATTAGCCAAATTTACATATAATAATAACTAGCATTTGAGTATTGATATGGCACCATATAAGGCTTTGTACGGGAGGAGGTAAAGATCTCTCATTAGGTGGTTTGATGCTTTTAAGGTAAGATCGTGGGTGTACCGACCTTTTGAAAGACTCATTAGAGAAAGTGTAGTTTATCTAAGAGAAGCTTCTAGCGGCTCAAAGCAGAAAAAAGAAGTATGCAGATCAAAAACTGAGACATATGAATTTTATGGTGGGTGAACAAGTGTTGCTTAAAGTTTGAGCCATGAATGGTGTCATGCATTTTGGTAAGCGAAGTAATATTAGTCCAAGATAAATTGTACCATTTGAGATTCTTAAACGTGTGGTGGTGGCCTATAGATTGACTTTGCCTCTAAGTTTGTCGGGAGTTTACCCTTTGTTTTATTTATCTATGCTGAAAAAGTTTCATAGTGATGGGAATTACATTATTTGCTGGGATTCGATCCTGTTGGATGAAAACCTCTCTTATGAAGAGGAACCAGTGACTATCTTAGATAGACATGTCCATAAGTTGAGAACTAAGGAGATTGCATCTGTGAAGATCTTGTGGAAGAACCATCCAATTGAAAAGGAACAAGTATCCCTATCTCTTCGCTGAGTCATGTAACTCCTTCTTTTCCCTTTTGTTTCTTGTTGCCTATTTGGGGACAAATAGTTATTTATTTGGTATCTGATGTAATGGCCTATTCCATCGTTATAGCATTGTTTAGAGTATAAGTACCCTATTAGAGTTTTCCCTAGGAAGAGAGTTGATAAAATCTCAAGATAGGGTGGTTTCAGACAAAAATCTTGTGTTGTGTGCTTTAGAGATGATTTATGACTTGTGGTGTAGTGTTTGGTGGTTGTGTGTTCATTAAAGGATAGTTAAGTAGTATAGTTGGGCATAGAAAGTTCTAGAATGATAATTGAATTCATAGAATTCTGGTTATAGAGGTTGCCACGTTGGGATAAATCTGTGATGTCTAAAATTAAGGTTTGTGCTATGAAATGGGGTAGTTTTAAATATCCCCCAAGTTTCTATTTAAGGACTATTGAAGTGGTTGTGCTACTACCATAGCAGCAGTGGTAGAGTAGTGGAGGGACTAATAGACCTATAGATAAGACACCAATACACATATATTTCTCTCTTGGAACCTTTCCTAGTGACTCTAAACATTTGAAGAATACAGGAGAAGATCGGGAAAAGAGAATGCAAAGGTAAATATTTGGATTTTTTTGAGAAAGAATGGGAAGGACAAATATGGGTTACCATTATGTTCACAAATTGTTCTTTATCACGAGGTTGTTATCACCACAATTTATGCATAATACTCTGCAGTGGAAAGAATGGACTTATGGGACTCTGTGGAACAAATTTCCTCAAATATTCAATCACCTTGGATAGTTAGAGGTGATTTTAAAGTAATACCATCAACTATTGAAAAGTTGGGAGCATTACCAATTACTCATCAAGAAACAACAAATTTGCTCACTTTGTTAGTACTTGTACTGTCACAGAAGTCAAACACATGGAACAAATATACTTAATGGAATGATCTTGGGCTTATTTATACGTCCAAATACCGCTTTTAACCCAAATTTTAACTTAGTTTGAGAACTAATTTGTTTATATTCTCCTATGTTTCAAATAAATTGTCTCAAGGGATAATATATATCATTAGTCTATTTCCAGGATGAAATGCAGCTAGAATGAGTAAAAATTGAAGAAAAATACAAAAGGCGGTATCAATGGACGTAGATAGTTGGAATGCATTGCAAGAAGATGGATTTGTGCCATAAATACACTTCAATACATTTGATATAGTGCCATGCTAGGTGCTTGCCATCTTGGGGATGTGTCACGCTAAAGACACCAAGCCACAAACAGTGTACCACACCGCAAGAACGGTGTACCCAAAGGCGTGCCACGACATAATGGTTGTTCATCTACAAGTTGCAAGACTTAGTATAATTAGGACATTTACTGCAAACATTATTCACGACTTTTGGAGTAGAAAATGGATGTAGAGTCTTCCACTTAGGGTTTTTACTACTTTCTTCTTTACTTTTGATTCTTGCATGAACAACTTCAAATTTGTGAGTTTGTTTTTGAACATGAGTGGCTTAAAACCCTTGTTCTGGGGTTGCAACTAGAAACATGATTTTATAATATATAGTTGAATCGACAAGTTTGTTTTCTTGCATGATTTTTTGTATATTCTTGTGCTTAGTATTTTAATGTCTGGTCAATATTACAATAGATTTTTAATCCCAAAGTGAACGGACCAAGGGAACTACGGGATAGAACTAAAAGTATAGGGGGTAAGATCTTCTCCTAATTAACCTTAAGAGATTATTTACAGTCAGGATAGAAATATACCTAGTTTTCCTTACTCGGTTGCAAAATAGGAAGATAAACAAATGCATTCTAATTGGATTCTCATATCCCTACTCAACGATGTAGTTGTGAGGCTAGTTCGGATAGAAGATTAGAGTTTGACCATACCATAATCATAAAAGTGATAGAAAAGCTGCCACCACTTGTATCTATGAGAGGTGTTCACAGTTTTCTTGGCACGTGGGTTTTTATAGGTAGTTCATCAAAGACTTTTTGAAAATCACTAGATCCATGTGCAAGCTTCTAGAGAAGGATGTAAAATTTTAGTTCTATGGTGATTGTGTTAAATTCTTTGAGGTATTGAAAAAGAAGTTGATTGAAGCCCTGATATTGATTGCTCCTGATTAGGAGTTGCCCTTTGAATTAATATGTGATGCAAGTGATGTAGTTGTAGGGGCTGTTTTGGGGAAACAAAGAGATAAGGTGTTTTATTCTATTTACTATGCTAGTAAGACTCTTGATACAACTTATACAAACTATACCATGATAGAGAAAGTGATGCTAACACTGATATATGCCTTTGATAAATTCTGGTCCTATCTTGTGGGCACAAAGGTGATTGTTCATACAAATCATGCTGGCATCCGTTATCTATTCAGCAAGAAAGATGGAAAATCGAGGCTTAATATGTGGATTTTATTGCTATAAGAGTTCAATCTTGAAATTCAAGATAAAAGATGGACCGAGAACCAAGTAGCAAACCTATATAGATTAGAAGATTGGTCCCATGGGACAAAAAATGGTTAGATTTGTGAGGAGTTTCCAGATGAACAACTCCTCGCCTTGAGCATTTCAGAGCTATCGTGGTATGCAAATATTGTGAATTTGTTGGTGAGTAGAGTATATCTGCCTGAAGCTAGTAGTCAATAGTACTCTCTGTCTGAAGCTAGTAGTCAATAAAAGAAAAATCTTTACCTGTTTCTACATATGGGATGAACCGTATTAGTTCAAAATAAGGTCTCGATCAGGTTATTTGGAGATGCATTCCAGAATATCAAGTGAAGCAGATACTTGAAAGTTGTCATTTATCTCTGTACGATGAATATCATGGAGAAGAGCGGACATCCCACAAAGTATTGTAGTTGAATTCTTTTGGCTCACTTTATTCAAGGATGCTATTGCATATATGAAAGAGTGCGACCAATGTCAATGGGTACCATTTCTAAGAGGCATGAGATGCCCTTGAACAGTATCTTAGAGGTAGATATCTTTGATGTATGGGGGATATATTTCAATAGTCCCTTCCCACCATCATTTGGTAACATATATATTCTTATTGTAGTTGATTATGTTTCAAAGTGGTTGGAATAGGTGGCTCTTCCCACCATTGATGCAAAAGTAGTGGAAAAATTTGTAAAGAAGCATATCTTCACAAGGTTCAAAACTCCAAGAGAAATCATTAGCTATGAAAGGTTACACTTCGTCAGCAATCAGGAGACGTATGGAGAACGCCCCTCCCAGTTATGCAGCCCCACCTCTATCTACCCAGGTCTATCCAGCACTCCGCAGAGAGCTCGATGAGGAGAAGAAAAGGAGGTTCTCCCGGGACCTCATGCTCGTACGGATGTGAAAGTCCGTAAAGGTCATGTTCAGGTGCACAGTCTTAGACCAGGAACTTCCCCAGTTGGAGCAAAAGGATATGTTGGAGTTTTTTTTCCTCAGTGATGTAGAGGGAGAAGACCCCACCCTGGCAACCTGTGATGTTGACAAGGCATCCAGCTAGGGCCCTCAGTGCAGCTCAGTCCTGCTCTCCCCTTTTATACATTTATCATGATTTGGGTTGCCCCCGTTTAGGGCATATACTAGACATTATTCCTCCCTTCCTTATTCCATTAATTTACCGCACATTGATGCTAGTTTTTTAATAATTCTTATATATTGAATGCATGTTTTACCTTTCTATATGCGATTTCTATAATTATACGATAGCTCATAGCTCAAACTAACGATTAAAATAGGCCCGCAATAAAAAATAAAAATAGGAGGAAAATAGGATAGGGGTTCTACCCCGTCCATCCAACTATAATGGCTTGCATATCGCTATAGCAGAATTTTTTTTGCTATAGTGGGATTGCCGTAGCAGGTCAGTACAGCTATGGTGGCCCCAACAGTAGCAGCCCTGAATTTTACTAGTTTCTATAATTCCCCTCATTCCTTTTCCTTTTTTCGGCATTAAAACATGAAATTACATAATGACTTTTAACATAATCCCAAGACCAAACCCAGCCATGCATAAACAACACTTGGCATCACATTGTTGAAAACCAGTTGTGAATTACAACAAGAAATTTTCATAACAACATATCCTGCTATCTTACAATAATAGCCCTTTTTCCCACGGTCCCCAACAAATTTTCGACTGTCCTGAAATAAGAATTTCCCCATAGTCATGGACCATCCTTTCCTTTATTATTTTTACCAATGACAATCCCATGACACATGTAAAATATAGTTTCTAGGTAAACCATATAGCAAATAATTCCTCAAATCATCAACACATTACTAAGTTATGACCTTTCGCTGACCATGAATTCCATAGTAATTCAAACAATCACATTTCAGATATTCCCAGTCATTCAAGCAATACCAATACACATAAGCATCAATCTCAAGTTTCATCATTAAACAAACCCCTTTTTATTATCCTTTATCCGCCTCATGGATAATTGTTAGCCGATTGCCCATGCATTACATAACCTTCATGGCTAGATACCAATTGTAACCTTCCTGGTTCCAACTTCCCTTGCTTGTATCATTTCAACCAGAGTCAAATGACATCAGTTTTCTTTGCTACGATATCAATTAGAATCTAGAGATACCAATTGGACTCAACCTATACAAGTAAGCACACAAACCGCATGAATGGAAAGAAAGAAGTGGAACAGTTTCCTAGAATGCCTCATAGTTCCTCGAATATAAGATATGAACACTAACACATCAATTTGAAGAACTCTACTCGATATTTGCTCTTGTATTGGGAGACTGGTAACCTAGGCTCTGATACCAAATTGTCATAACCTAACTGCCCAGATCGCATGGGCACCTACTCTAATCCACCTAGATAGGAGAACTTGCAAAACTTTAATTACGATTGAAAACCCTTCAATATAACTGTAACCCTTCCCTAGAAACTAGTCTAAACAAGTATAGAAGCGGCTAGGAGAAATTACAACAAGAGACACACCTTCTACCATGGGAACAAATAAAGAAGCTCTTGGATATCTCTACCATGTTAAGCCTGAAACACCTACTGATCCTGCAACCAGACTATACCCCAAAAAGGGTATAGCAAGAGTAGCATCAGTACAAAACTACACGTACTGGTAAGCATCATCGGTCAACCTGAATTAAATCATACAAACATCACATCAATATTTAGAAAGAAATATACAATTTAAGGGGTATCAATTAGAATCATACATGTAGCCGATTATTGTCACTTGGATATTAACTTCCTTTATACACCAAGTATACATCACTTGCTAAATCAAACTTACTCCATAAATTATCTATTAGTCCTACAATTCTGACCCTCAAGGTTTCTTATCCTTAACCAATCACAATTAATATCCTTAGCCTTGTTCCACAAACCCGATCATACTTTAACACTGTAGCATCCTTCGGTTCATTTAAGTTTACAAGAATAATTTAGAAGATGGTGACACCTGCCTTCCCGGCCTAAAATACAATAACCGCTAGACTACCTAGCATATCACTACATACAATATCAGACACCTATCCAGTGATGGTCAACATAGACAGCAGCTCAAGTAACCCACCACAAGCTCTTTGATAAACATAGCCAATATAGGCATACAACAGTTCAACCCTCCTAAACCCTATCATGTAACTATCTTTCAGGTTCATAATAATTAATCTTATAATAACTATAACATGAAGTTTAGTCAAAAGAGTCAACAAAGATAACCAGTTAAGTCAACTAAGACCAATAATAAGACGCCAAGTCAACAACCATGATGCAACTACATATAAATCATGTCCCAATTGCACAAGTAATAGACAATATATAGTTATATAACGATGTGTAATTAACCCGGATCACTCAAGGATCTTCAATAACAACAACAATAATAGTATAATGCATCCTGGTTTACATAAGAAACCACCTTAGTAATTAAGCATACAAACCCAGTTCACTCAGGGAACCCACATATATTGACAATAAGTAAGCCTGGTTCACTTAAGGAACTAGTATAATCAAGAAACACGAAATCCTGAGTTCACTCAAGGAACCATCACACTTACATGTACCTTGTACACACTTGATAAGGGTCTTATGTGTGAGACCACTGGTCATGACCTGCAGAGGACAATTCTTTGTCAATGTACCAAATCCCAGACATCAAGTGTCTGCCAACCTTTTATCACCAATCCCGTGGAGAAGCTCAAATACCTATACATTCCACAATAATGACAGATATCACAACAATCACAACCATAATGATAACAAAAAAACACTTGTAAAAACCAAGAAGCTTTTATAAAGTTCATTGCATGAGATTACCACTTAGGATATCAAACAGTCATTCACTTTTCTGGAACATGCATTGTACAAGCAATACTAAAAATTAGTTATCATGCACACATAACACAAATTGGGTTTCAACTACATTAAAACCATTGCCTACAATTTGTACATATACATATCCAGTGGCATACCCCACCCCAACTATTCATCCTTCTATTTGACAAATTACTAATTTCCCATTCCTCTGGTTACCACTATAGATTCTTCTGAATCCACCAACACTAATCACCTCTAATGAATATGTATTTAATTAAGTTTCCCTCCAATTTCTAGGTACTGCACAATTATTAACCAAACAAGGATGAAAAATAACAATGTAACACGTAATTCTATAAACAAAACATTATTGTAAATAACAACAATTTCTCACCCAAATTATTTGGGTTCTAATCATTTTATCCATTCAAACACCGTGCTTGAAGGCCTAAGCATGCAATATCCCATCAATCTATGCCATGCTTATACTTTCTAACCTAGATCTAATCTAATCTATTAAACCTAGCCTACCTGGATGCCAAACGCTACTACGGAGGCATGAACGCTGGTTTTTAACTCAGTGAAGGTGAATATTGGCAAGCAATTTATGGAAAACCCATGGGTTTTACCCCATTAATAAGGAATCCCTCCTTTCTATTGCTCCCCAAGCCATGGGGTAACCCTAGGAGGGTTTGTGAATGAACCTCATCCTTTTAATAACTAAAGAGAGTAAAAAAGAATATAAAATTTACACCTGGGGTTTTTTGTACCATCATCCCACTATAAAGGCCTACCGACCTCTATAACAGCCTGCCAACTGCTGTGGTGGCACCACTAAAGTGAGAAAATTCTTGCTATAGTGGGATGATGTCAGGCCGACCTAAATTTCAAATTTCAAAATTTTATTGTTGTATGTATCTTTCGGGATTAGGGGGGGTCCGATTAGGTTATAGTTAGATTCTTACTTTATGCTTCTTGAATTTTTTACTTATATTTCCCAAAATTTTCTAGCATTAATGTATTACTCTCTTTTTGACCCCTTTTTTCTTACCTTTAACATTTATTCACACGTTATTATACTTGTTTCTTATTTGAGCTCTGTCGGCCTACGATGCCTACTGAGTACCGCATGTTTTGATAGTCATACTACCCTTCTGCATCTTTTTACTTGATGCAGATCTTAGTATGATCCATCACAGCTAATGCCATCCTTGTGCGTAGATGTTGATCGAAGATATAAGGTGAGGTTTTGGTGATAAGAGCTGATCTATTTACTTCTATTTTGGACTAGTCTTATTTAGTACTTCTAAAGACTGTTCTATCGGAAATGGCTTCTTCCAATAAAGGGAATCAATGAAAAGGATGAATTTGATCTTGGATTTGGTAAATGGTATACATTTGTCCTATAGCTGTTATTGTTTATTATAAAGGCAAAAAAGATCAACTTTGATAACACACGGGTAGGAACGAGACACTTTATTAGTGTAGGACGGGATTTCATTTCGCATAGTCTAGGAATTTTTTTATCCTTTAACTTGAAATTAACTTCTTCAAATGTTCTTTTTGAGTCTTAGACTTGTGATTCTGATTTTTAATTCTTTAGTATCAGTTTCTCTTCAACTTCAGGATTTAGAAGTGTTTATGACAAAAAATATTGTCAATTTCAATTACAAAAAATTCCACTTTGTAAACATTATCATTGCTCCAAGATCTCCTTCAAACCAACTTCGGACAAGCCTAAATTACGCTTGTCCCCGGAGAATAACTTTTGTTGTCAAAATTTTTAAAGTAAATATACACTAATCTCATTAGCATCTAGGCCCTTTGCCTATATTATCGCGATAGGACTAAAAGAGGGGGATTAAAATTAAGGCATGTAATACAGGTGAACGACATCTCAGTTCAAAATTTTTGACTGATTGAGGCGAGCAAAAAATAAATGCACCAACTGATACTGATAACTCATAGTGAGTAAGTGATTAAGTTTTGTTAGTATTTACTTAGTTTACGGTTCATAAGAGCAAATTAGTATTATTTAAATGCTATATTTTTTATTGTGTATTTGAAGTATAGCTTCTTGGAGTTATTACTGGGACATAGTATAAATGAGATGTAGATATCTCTCAGAGGAAATCTTGCATAACTTATTCAATAAATGATAATGTTACTTTATTTTACATTAAATTATGTTAGTGATTTACTATGGAGTAGAATCAATCCTTGCTTCTATAATTACAAGTTTGATGCATTGCTTAATTATTTTTTCCACATATTTTTTAGTGATGTTGATTGATATTAATAATCTCAATTTGTGATAATCATTATGTTAGATTTTTATTGAGGTGATTGATTACAAATATACTTAGAGAAACTAAAGAAATATATGATCTTTTTGTTAAGACATCAAGAGAGTTGGACCATTTAGGCCACTGCTTGATTTTTAAATTGTTAATTAGGAGCTCTTTGACAAGGACAATGTTGCATAAGCTATATGTTCGCATTCTGTATTACAGGTACCAGCATTCATTGATTTCCAATCTATATATGTATTCAGACACTTACATGCCATTTTAATGATTTATTTTTGTCATGGCCTAAATTACAAGATCGTGAGAGCACCTACTCTACTCTAACTAGATAGGAGAACACATACCACCTAACCTATAATATGCAGAAAATTCAGTAAGAGCCATACAAGTAAGTTAACATAATTAATAAATAAAGGTCTTTACAACATTAAATACATAAACAACACATTATTCACTACCCAATACCTAGTCTAGACATGTATAAGAGCTTCTATGATAAAAACAACAATAAGGAAAGGCACAACTTCTACAGAAAGGGGTGCAAAAGTTGATGCTGAATAACTGACACTCCATACAAGAAACTCCTAGTCAACCTGCAACATATATATATATATATATATATCCCAAAAATGGGAAATATCAAGAGTAGTACTAGTACACCACAAGTACTGGTAGGCATTATTGGTCGATCAGGGTTAGATCACGTAAACATCATATAGAATTCACAGAAAGAAGCATGACGATTCAACTAGCAATTCAACATCAAGTTCATAATTTCCATTCCCACACAACCTTCCTAGTAACTTTCGATCCCATTTTTAACTTGGGTTTGACCAATTTAGTTACAAGCGAACCAACCAAATTTCGTCTAATGATTGTTACTTCATCAGTAATCCTGTGAATGTTATATAACTAAACAACTCCTCATATCTCCAACTCAAAGCTTAACCTGTGTTTTCTTAAATATTAATACCACTCGCATGCCCGAGTACTACTTCCATAGTCAACTCTATAAGCTGGTAATGACCACAATGCCCCCTTACAGCCTAACCATAGTTTTCTATCCCCTTATCAAATTAAGGCAACATTACAAAACCCATAAAATGTCTCAGCTAACAAAGAGTCATTACCACACTTAAAAATCAATCCAACATGAGTAGATTAGCAGTAAACACATATCAAATAACCTCAACCAACAAATTACCATTCCCAGGTAAACCACTTAGCAACCACTAACTTCAACGATATCACCCTTTTATCCAATCAGTTATTTCAAAGTTACAGTCATAAGCATATATTCAAAAACAAGGGAGGGATTTATGATTCCTCAAATTACTATAATTAAACAACACCAAATCATTCATCACTTAACCATCTCACAAGAATAGTCTTATACTACTATGATTCACTATAATGTATAATGAAATACAAATGACCAATCAAAATGACTATGCATGTGCAACAATGAAATCACAACCATCACCACCTTTCCTCAATCTGTATATACATACTAAGGGGACTTATAAGTCCGATAGTCATGACTTATAGAGTACTAGCTTTGTCCATATACCATACCAGTATGGTTCCCGACCCTTCGAAGATAAATAACATGTACCAACCCGATGCTCGACCTTCCAAATATCACTATATATATATATATATCTCACCATCAGATGTCAATCATGATGCAATACAGTGCATCAATTATTCAATTACACACTTTTTCTAGACACTTAGTAAATTTTAAGTTCATCATTTAATGTACACAACCAATATATACCAACTCACAAATCACAAGTATGTCCGAAGGCCAATTTAACAACATTTAACTCAAGAATGGGCATGAAATTTAAGTCAAGTTTATGACTACAATTCAAATTAGGATTACACCTACATTCAACTTAAGTCTGACCTCATCTACACTATATTTTGCCACTCATTCTCCATAGCCTCATAACTACTACACTACTTTTGTCCATCAAAATCACCATTTCGTAAACATTGCCGCAATACACCCATATACTAAGCTAAGCACATCATATACGTCACTCTTATTAAGTATCTAAGCTAAATCCTAGGTTAAAACTAACCAAGTTTTGTTAACGATACATATGAACATCCAAACACATGACAATTTGCATAGAGTTTATACAACATACCATACTCAATAAGGAATTTATACATAATCCACATCAACACCAAATTAACTCTAACTGCGTACTCTTCCATATTTTATTCATTAAGATCTATGCCCACAGGTCTAAACATAATTTCTCTAATAAATTCTATATTACAATTACTTTTTCTAAACCTTAGTCTGCTACACATAAACTATAACCTACCTCAGGGTCGAAGCTGTTGTGAAAGATGAGGATTTCAGGTTTCAAATTCCTTTCTAGCATTTTAGATGGAAAATTTTTGGAATGAAAGGATAAATTTTATCCATCTTAAATCTTGCCTCTCTATCCTCGTCACATTTGGCTTAGGAGCAGTGTTAGGATGTTTTCTAGAAAATGCAACTACGATAGAAAAAAATTCGAATTAGTGTAGGGATTAACAATCCTAGGTTTCTAGTGCTGAGTCTTGCTATAGTGGAAAAGATCCCACTGGAGTAAGGTCTCTGTAGTAGTCAAGGATCCACTGTAATTGTCCTTGGCAGCCAACCTCTCTGTTTTCAATTTTGCACCAAAATTTTGATAAATACTAAACCACAACCAACCTAACTTAAACTCAACTCGATGAAAAATTATAATTTCATCATTTTATCATGACCTTGTCCGTAACAATGGAATGGATTATTACATTAGATACCAATTTTTCAACCGTTCATCCCCGAATAGCCTAGAAGAATAGAGGTAGGAGATAGACTCTCTTCGGTGGAGGAGGGAAACCTTTACTAATGGTTCTCCATGCTTCACTATGCTTACATTTTGAAAGTACATTCAGCTTTCCCAACATGTTGGTGTTGGCAATTTTGTTCATTTGATAAAATTCCCATGCACGAGGTAGGTGAGGAGCTTACTCACATCAGGTTCCTATGATATCCCAATATATTCGGGTGGACAGGAATTAGCAATGAAACACGACATTGTATGAAATGAAACATATGGAAACATTAGAAAGTTGACTGTTATTGTGGAACGTTGCCTGCTATATTATCCCCACAGCAACAGATAGTGTCCCCCTCCCCCATTAGCTCCGTTGCAACAGACAATGACCCACCATAGTGGGCCATGACAGATTAAGAAGGGGCAAATATTTTATTTTCCCCCATTTTAATTTATCTTAATCCCCAAACTCCTAACTGTCCGGCACTCTCTCCTCGATGATTTTCAAGGTAAATGCTTATTTTCTCAGTCTACTACGCGGTTAAAACTTCAAATTATGAATCTAGAGTATAATTCATAAAATTTTGAGTCACAAATGGGTTTTTGGGTAAAAACTTGATTTCACTTATGATTGAATGAATTTTTGAAGCATACGTGTTTCTCTTATATTTAAAACAATTTTATAGAATTCTAGGCATAAAATTCACGGAGTTCATGGGGGTTTTGAACTCAATAAAGGTTTGGGTAGATGAACGGTTATTGTTTAAAAATTTTCAAGCTATTAAGGATTGATTTTGATCTTATTCACCATGAAAATGGTGTAGAATCACAATAGGTCACTATCCCATGTCGATCTATGCGAATAATTGAGAAAATCGAAGGAAATTTTAAAATTTGGGCTTATTGGGGTCGAGCATTGCTGGGGATGAAGGTCTTGCTGCAGCAGATACCCTTCTGCTGTGGCGATCCCACTATAATGGACACCTCCCTACTGTAGTTGGACCATCCACCGTGGTGAGTCTGCTATAGCGGAAGAAGTCCGCTACAATGGTGACAGACAGTGTCCAACTGTAAATCTTTTAGGATTTTTAAGTTCTCTCTACAACTTTCTTACCTTAACGTCTCTTCATTATTAATACGAAACTTAACTGACCCTTTTTCCCCCTCATTATCCAGGTATGATTACCGTTATGTCTGAAGGTGGTCAAGACCGTGAGTTAACTGTTGATGAGGTTGTTGGTGGAAACACTCCTCCCCCATATGAGCAATTTGTCAACAACACTTGCAGGAGGCATTACTTAGATATGCAGATTCCTGGAATCACAAAGGAGCATGGTTTTGTGATAGATTTGGTAGAGGTGGAGGCACCAAAGTGTCACGACCCAACCCACTGGATTATGTCGTGCACCTACCTATGCCTACCCCAGATTGGAGAATCCTTATTAATCCATGATTCAACTAATGCGAAAGTTACTGCTGTATATAAACTTAATCAATTTAATGTCCATTACATGTAGAATCTAATCAAGTTGAAATAATGTTACTCATTTAATTCTTCCCAAGACATATTTTAATACATCAAATATGAAAAATAATTACGAAAAATAACTACTAGTGACTCCCCAGAACCTAGCCTAAACCGGTAGAAGAGCACTAGACAAGAAGTAGGGATATCCAAGACACAACATCCATGCAAAATAGAGAGAGCAAGAGCTATTGCTGAATGATCAACATCGCTGCTATAAAAACTCCAACTAACATGTACCATGGCTATATCCCCAATTAGAGATAAAGTAAGTATAACATTATTATAACCACACGTATTAGTAAGCATCATCGGTCAACCAGGGTTAGAAACATATAACATCAATAACAAAAATAACATATGCAAGAATGTATGTATGCAAGATGTACGCATCATCTCTCCTTATCCCTTCCTATCTCATCACCAACAACAACACAATGTACCAATGTGGTACCTGACCCATATCACAATATACCATATCTGTACCGGCATGGTACCCGACCCATATCACACCATATCATCCCTATGAATATGAATGAGTGCATGAAATCCATAAATCATAATTCATGCAACAGATAATAACAATGTCAATTCACAACCCAACACAGGCCAATCCAGTCTACAGTTACATCAACCGTCTAATTGCTCAATTAGTGACCTCATTCTTCACATATATATATATATATATATATATATATATATGACATGTTCATAATTTACAAACACCTCTATGGGGTTGTCATCACCCTAGTTCTCATTATTACGCACCTTCCCTCTAACCGTATCCCAACCTCAAAACTTCTATATTATCCTTTAAACTCTAGAAAGCATTGATCATTATAATAGGACAAGCAATGCCAACTCAGCAAACCGGATAACCTCAATACCTTTTTACTCACTATCTCATCTCAATACCTTTTTACTCACTATATCGTCTCAAAACCTTTTTACTTACTACCTCATCTTTTAAATTCTGAAAAATATCAATTATGACTATCAAGCATTAGAATTGTACAAGTCTACCTAACACAATTTGGGTATTTAAAGCATTTATATATTTACCAAGTCACCTATAAAATTCCCGTTATACCGTTTCACATTACTTCATTTAACCTTCCACTATATTCCACCCTGAAGGATAATAAACTATTTGAATTCGCTTCATCTTTCTATCCATCTTTTAACTCAACCAAAAATTAGCATAACATTAAGTAGTTCAATATAATCCAGTCTATCCATAATTTTAAACATGTCCAACTCCATGCCCGAAGGCCTAACGCATGATACTCCGGATAATATTATTAACATTAAATATATCTAGCCCATGTCTAGGTGCTACAAAATAAACCTTAGCTTACCTATTTGGTGAAACATACTTCTATGGAGAGGATTGAGTTGTCCTATGCATGCTAGATGTATTCTCATGTCGGGTTCCTTTCGGGTGTACCTCGTAATCGCTCTATGAGCCTAAGCCTTTAAGATCTCATGGCTGGGGGAGTAAGGTTTTTTAGGGTGTTTTTAGAGGAAGGAGGCGACATGGGGAAATAATAAAAGAGGGGGATTTTAAAAATCTCCCGACTGGGTTACTGCCTTTTACCGCTGCAATGGAACTTTTATAGTTGTAGTGATTACTAGCAAGTCGAACCAGTCCTTTATTGGGCCTCTTGGCCCAATTCCCTTAGGCCTTGATTTTCCTCCTTAATTTAATTTTTTCCAATCTATTTTGAGTCCATTATTCATCATAAATTATTATCGGGGTATTTTTACACATAACGATGGTTTGGGTCATTAATGAAGTTTGATGCTCTACTACATGAGTTATGTTGGAAGACATTAATGCAACTTACTAGTAGTTGCAATGAGAATTGAGTATCGAGATTACGCTACCCTCCCTACTGTGGATTGGAATCGGGGGAATTCCACTACCCAAATTTGAGGCAAGATTATTCCCATAAGAGAAGATGTGATAAATTGGACCTTAGGGGTGCCTAATTGTCACACCCCGAATCCCATCGGGACGTGATTGGCACCCGAAGCCGATATGGCCTGAGAGAACCAATATTTCCTTATGAACCTTCTGTGTATATCTCCATATTAATCTCATTATACCTCATGCAACTATGCGGAAGACATGAAAATGGAAACATATGCCAGAATTATATATATACCAAACTTGGCCGTTGGAGCCATTACGTCGGACTGAACGTACATATCTTACATTCATATACCCACATATGTATACAAAAGCCTCTATCAGATGCATTAACAAGACCAACTTAAAGTCGGGACAAGTCCCCGCTTTATATTATATTTACAACATCAAAATAGATATACAACTAAGACTCAGAAAGCTCCAAACCAAGTGGAGCTCACCAAAACTCTGAAAATGATCCATAATCTACTGAGGAGGTCTACTAATGCCTGCACCTGCAACATGTAAGGTAAGTTCCCCCGAGGGGGTCAGTACGAAGAATGTACTGAGTATGTAAGGCTCATAATAAATAGCATCATACATGAGAATGTCAATAGAATACAATATGAGAGAAAAATCAATGTGGATAACCCATCATTTTATAATTATTGTCCTTCAAGGGAAATTACCTTCACTCAAGAGACTTGCCTCTAATGGATTCTTCTATACCCAAGAGATTCGTTCTTGCTTCTATATTCATTACCGCTATTGTTCATTTACTTGGTTAGTAGGTTATAAAAGAATAACACTTCATCCACATACATCCACTCTAGTGGTGGGGGTAATAATATAACATACGTCTACTCTATTAACGTACATTCACTCTATTGGTGGTTTTAACCTACATCCACCCTATTGGTGGCTTAGCATACATCCACTCTCATGGTGGGGCAACATACATCCACTCTCATGGTGGGGAGACATACATCCACTCTCATGGTGGGGAGACATATATCCACTCTCATGGTGGGGTAACATGCATCCACTCTATTGGTGGGGTAACATACATCCACTTTTATGGTGGGGTAACATACATCCACTCTCATGGTGGGGAAACATACATCCACTCGCATGGTGGGGAGACATACATCCACTCTCATGGTGGGGAGACATACATCCACTCTCATGGTGGGGTAACATACATGGGAGAGATTGATATATCAACTTATGAGAGATTAATACATTAAGGATCATGACACTAATTGAAACACACAAATATGCTTTACCTTACTCTTACACTTCATGAGAGTAACACCTTAACTTGTGAGGGATATTAGCTTGCACTTTACCTCCTTCACTATTCTTATGAGATCTTATATAAGTAAGTATTTGATACCGGACCTCCACCTTTGGTGGGCTATACTAAATAACAAAGCATAATATTGAGACTATTCCATATTGAATTTATACCCGCTAGAATGTAATCCATACTCCACGAAACATATAGCAACCATGAGCATTACCTCTTTACAGTCTTATACCTTTCACTTAGTTATGAGAGTGACACATTAAAGATCATGAGACTAAAGCACACACTTATATACACATCTCACTTCACCCCCTTTACTTCATGAGATTGACATCTTCACTTATGGGGGATAATTTTACTAACTCGCACATCACCCCTCTTATTACTCTTATGAGATTGGTACTTCTACTTATGAATGATTGGTACAAGTATAATCATCATACTATAGGACTTTGGAACAAGACATGATTGGAATAATGCTATTCAAACTAAACAAGCTCTCTTTACCTCATTACTCTCATTGAGGTAGTTCTCTTAGAATTTACAATGTTATGACATCTTGGAAATTCCAATCAATGACTAAGAGATAAGTGAATCATCATTCATCTAAGAATAGGATACGTATGAATAAAAATATACGTCAACCTGAATTGATATATTTCAAGCCTCTCGAAATTGAAACAAGTCCAATATCAATGTGAACAACATGTTGCAGAAGGATATGGAAAAAGGAACCTTACATACCTTGTATTCTCAATACGATTCTACAATCTTAAGTGTGCATACAATAGTCCCGCTCCATTCTTGTGTTTCTCTCTACAACACAAGTTCATAACGAAACCAACATTAACCACCAATTACCTTATAATGGCATACAATAACAATAAGTCACATGTTTAGCTTTAACATGTCATCCCCCCTTGACAATACCATGTATGAAATCATCATACCAATAATCCCACAATATTCCATACATTGACCAACACATGATAACCAATAGCATGTCACACCAAGCTCATATTTTACACTTCTCCATCACCACCACATCACAATTATTCCATCAAATGACTTCAATACACCTCACAACAACAAATCGGCCAAAATCCCATAATTTAGACTTATAGAAAAAATAACATGTTTAATAACAAAATAACACCATACACGTTCATATTTTATCCATACCATGATCTTTCATCAAAGGCACAAGTCATAATTCAAGCTTGAATCTCATGGATTTCACATCTTTCACAAAAGACACAAAGTACCATGTCCACCATTTCAAGCATAACCAACTTGATATACATAATATCCCATGCATATAATATGTTAAAACATACTAATAAACACTTACCCAAGCTTGAAAATTGATGATCTTGCTCCAAGAGAAAGCTTAGGGTTTGAAGTTGAGAGAAATGATTTTGGGAAATTTCTAAACTTGGCATGAGACTTTTGTGTGTTAAAAATCTGATTTTTGGCCCTTTATATAAGGCCTCAATCCATCCTTAGCCATTATTTATATCATTAATTGCTATTTCTAGAAGGTCTTTGAAAGAATGGGTCATTTGACCCATTTTGGGCCATGTTTTCTTTTCATTTTTGGGTCCTTTTTGGGCCCAATTCACTTAACCCAATAAAATCAATGATTCCTCATGTGTAAATCATATCATATGTGTTACAACAATATTCCCACTCACGCTATTCATATCCGTAGCCTCAATCCCAAAAACAAGTGATTCTAGCCACGTATGGCCTATTTGAACCCAAAGGGTAAAACCGTCATTTTGACGCCAAATTCATTCTCGAGTCATTTTATCATACCAATATAATATTTCATTCATTTCATGTATACACTCGTGGTTGTAGAAGAAACGTGGCAAAAATCGGCTCGATACATCCCCGGGAACCCTTGGAACTTAGAAAATTTCCAACTTTCGAAAAACTGAAAATTCCATCCTGGCACGCCCTGGGGCGCACCAGCTTGATTCCTATGGGCACAAAATTTTGGCCCAGAGCGGCCTGGTACAGTCCCTAACGCGCCCCTCACTTAAATTTTTCAAAAATTTCGTTTTTCGACTTTTCTTCGCGGGTTTGGTTAGATACTTCAAGTCCTATTCTTTAACTTACTTCTTAGCCTTAATATACTTTGTTTAGAGGTCCTCTTAGCCTAATTTTGAATCCCACAAATGCTCCATGAACATTGAAAAACACTTTCTACGCAAGTTTAATCACATATACAAGGGCCAAATTCAATTATCTCATCAATAGCATTACCAAATACATACTTATAGCTCTTGATACCTAAGTAAACATTATTTAATGTTGTCAAGTAGGGTTGGGAAGGTACGGGGTGTTACACTAATCCCTAAAATGCCCGGATAAAAAAGGGTTAAAATGACGACCAGTGGTTGGCTTACATGGTGGTGGTGGAGATACAGAGGGAGAGGGTTCCTTCGTTTCGTACCACAAAGGGGATTAAGAGTACCAATGTCACTGCTGAGGATTGGTGATGGATGAATCTGGTTTCTCGGAGGATTTCTCCATCCAAAAATATCACTGATGTTACTTATCCCTGAGCCTTGGTGGTGGCATGCATTCTAGCCCAGATAGAGGTCAACATAGGGGAGTAGATCATGGAAGAGTGGAATCCCTTCTTTAGGCACGTCAAGGATCTTTTCCTTGCCTTCCTAATTACTGTATTATGTCAGAAGGCAAGAGTACTGATGGAGTTGGATGATATATGAATAGAGTGTGATGCACCCTTCAACCCATTGAAGGTGGAAGGTGATCAAAGAAGGAATAAGAAGAAAAGAAATTTGGGGGAGGATGGGGAAAAAAGTGGGACTCCATGGGATAGAGTCTCGGGGACCATCCCTCCATGGTTTCTAAGGCTCTTTGGGCACCTGGAGTCAGATTTAGCAGTGGTGAAGGCTAGGCTAGAATACATGACCTTTCCTCCTAGAGGATTAACATGTCTAGCACTGCAGGCCCTTCAGACCTTCAGGTTGGCTACAGTACATTGTCTTGTGCCCACATAGATCTCCAGAAGGATTTGGAGGTTAAGAAGAAGAAAAGGAACTCCCAGGGTAGACTGTTGGTCCGACTATAGAAGGGTATACAGATCGTCTTGGGTTTGTCAACTCAGGAAAGAAACATCCCAAGGTGAAGACAATGGATGCCCACGAGTTCTCATTCCTGAACGAGTTAGAGTAGGATGGTTCTGATTCATCCAGACTTGGAGACGATGAGGCAACTAGCTAGGCTAGTTTAGATATTTGTTAGTTTGGCCCCTGTGTTGGTACATTTCAGATAACTTCTTCTTATCGTATCCAGATATTTTTCATTGTTTACTTGTTTTTCGATGCCATTGGTGGCATTCTGGAATAATGACCTTGTTTGTAGGCCTGCACTTTATATGACATAATTTTTAGTATTTGAAAATCACTCACGAATTTGGTGTTTTAAAATTGATGGAATTTATTGATACAGGGGTGGAGTGTTACTTCCTAGTCTCATTATAACGGGACACTTCCCGCTGCAGTGGCCTTGCTACAACGGACAGGTATCTGCTAAAGCGGGCACGGTGTAGTGGGTAAGAGACCATTATAGTGAGACAAATAAGGTTCCTATCACCCGCTACAGTAGGCAGGTGTCTGCTATAATAGGCTCATTGTAGTGGTACCTTTCTCTACTACCGCAGCCCTAACAAGATGTTCGGGAAATATTTCAGTTCCATTTTCCCTTTTGACATGATACGACATTACCAACATGATTTTCGTATGCAATTTCACTTAACACATGTATAACAACCCAAAAAATTATTTTTACACTATCATCACTAGAATTTCCACTATAGCAACCACTAAGAAAGGAATATCACAATCCAAAATACAAGCTCCTCGCTCTACTCGTTACGTCACCAGTTTTTAGGCAAGCACCTACAACCAATATACCACAGTTCATTATAAACTCAACGCATGTTTGGTACTTATTATTAAAATTCTAAATTAAGTATTAACCAACACTTTACCGATCCACACCTTAGCTATATGTCCAACCAACCTTTATCGGTACATACCAATTAGAATTGACTAGGTTCCAATTGTGAACTCGTCAAGATACTAATTGAAATCGAATAGATTTCAATTGTGGTTATGGAGATACCTATAAGAATCAACAAGATACCAATTTAGCTCACCCAGGTAGACAACAAACTAAGGTAGCAGAATATGAAAGAAAAAGAGAAACGAATTCTAGATGCTTTATATTGCCCTGAGGATTTGATATGGATGTCAACACACCAATTCGTAGGACTCTAATCGACATTGCTCATGTACTTATGAGACTTATAAACCTAGGCTTTGATACCAATTATCACAACACTAATCACAGGATCGTGTGAGCACCTACTCTATTCTAACTAGAGAGGAGAACCCTTACGACCAAACCTATATTATGCAAAAATTCAGTAAGAAACTTACAAATATGTTAACATACTAAATAAACAAAGGTATTTACAACATTAAATACATAAAAAACATGATTCACTACCTAAGAATAGTCTAGACATGTACAAGAGCTTCTATGATGAGAACAACAATAAGTAAACACAGAACTTCCCCGAAAAGAGGTGCAGAAGTTGATGTTGAATAACTACCACTCCATACAAGAAACTCCTAGTTAACCTGCACCATATCTATATCCCAAAAAGGGGATATAGCAAGAGTAGTACAAGTACACCACAAGTAATGGCATACATCTTCAGTCAACCAGGGTTAGATCACGTAAACATCATATAGAATTCATAGAAACAAGTATGACAATTCATATAGAAACTCAACATCAAGTTCACAATTTCAATTCCTATACTACCTTCCTAATAACTTTCGATCACATCATTAAGTTGGGCTTGATCAATATAGTTATAAGCGAACCAACCAAATTCTATCTAATGATTCTGACTTCATCAGTAATATTGCGAATGTTATCTAACTAAACTACTGCTCATATATCCTACTCAAAGCTTAACCTATGTTTTTTGGGCTATCAATACCATGCTCACGCCCGAGTATTTCCTTCATAATCAATTCTATATGGTGGTAATGACCACAATGCCCCCCACAGGCTTGACTACAGGTTTTCTATCCTCTTATCAAATTAGCTCGACTACAGGTTTTCTATCCTCTTATCAAATTAAGGCAACATTAAAAATCCCATAAAATGTGTCGACTAACATATATGCATTACCATACTAAAACATAAATTGAACATGAGTAGATTAGCAGTTAACACATATCAAATAATCTCAACCAACAAATTACCATCCCCAGATAAACCACTTAACAACCACTAACTTCAATGAGATCACCTTTATATCCAATCAATGATTTCACAGTTAGAATCATAAGCATACATTCAACGACAAGGGTGGGATCTATGATTTTTCGAATTACCATAAGTAAACAACACCAAGCTATTCATCACTCAACCATCTCACAAAAATAGTCTTATACAACTATGATTTACTAAAACACTTAATAAAATTCAAATGATAAATCCAATGATTATGTATGTGCAACAATAAAATCACAATCATCACCACCTCTCCTCAATCTATATTGTAACACCCCGTACGTTTCTAAGTCTAGCTGACAACCGTAACATTTATGGAAATATGGAAACATGAGAGAATTGATGAATTATGTATCAATTGTGGACATTAAGAAGTCTTACACCATTGGGCCTTAAATGAATCCCAAAATCATAAGGGAAGACATGGCCCAACATAGGATTTTTGACCCATTCTTCCAATTTTCTCCATTTGACCAATCAACCTTTGCATTTAATGCTAAATAAGAGATAAGAGTGACTTGAGGGACTATATAAAGAGAGAAAAATCAGATTTTTACTACACTTGGACTCTCATGATTTTCTAGACTTTACCAAAATTTCTTTTCGGTCTCTCAAGAACCCTAAGTCATTCTTTGGGCCAAGATCATCTTTGTACAAGGATTGGTAAGTGTTATTTATGATGGTTTAATATATTTTATGCATGATATATGGTGTATAATATGTTGTTTATGTTGGTGGAATATTGAGAAGTGCACAATGTGTGAAATGTTATATGTTTCCTAAATCGGAGGATGGTTTTGTCTTGTAAACTTGCATATGAACTTGTGGTTTGGAAGGAAGTGAACTTGGTGGAGTAAATATTGACATGTGAGATGTGATTATAGTCTTAATTTGTTTTATTCTTGTGCATAACGTTTGGAATTGTTGTTGTGATATTGGTTACGGATTTGGTGACGTATTGACCGTAAAGTGTAGTTTTGGGTGTTGTTATGTGTGTTGTGAGACCAAGGCTGAATGTTGGTATTCAATATGATCAAAAATATGTCAAAATAAGTTTGGTTATTATCATGGACCATTCATGGCATTAAAAGACCCAAAAGAGGCCATTTCGGACCAAAATGGGCATCCGCCCCGCAGACGAGGGCATCTGCGGGCACAGATGCCAACGCAGATGCCCTTGGAATTTTCCAGAGGCCATATGCATGCATATCTCAGCCACCTACGGGCGCAGGTGGCAGTGCAGGTCAGTCCCAGAATTGGTTTTGTGTGTTTTCGTCTCTAGTTGATCCCCGAAGGGCCCTATACCCTTTTTGGATGTAATTATCAAATTGTGATGTCATTTTAATAACTTTAAAGTATCGTATGGAGGTGTTTTGGACTGTATTAAGTATGTATGGTTGTTCATACGTTGTTATGAAGGAGTAATTGTGACGGAATGATAAAGAAAAGCATAAAGGGTAAGTGTGGTGTGAAATGCTATCGATGTATGATCTCTTGGTCAATGTGCGTAATGTTATGGTGTTGCTGATATAATAATGCCTTGGATTGTATTGTAAGGTGTGACATTACATTATACGGCATTCATATAGTTCATTGTCGTTTTGTATGCCTGTATAGTGACTAGTTGCTAATGTAAGTTCCGGTATGAACTTGTATTGTAGAGTAAGATGTAAAGAAGGAGCTGGACTATTGTGTTCATACATAGACTTATGTATTCATACTTGGAAGTGCAGGTACGTAAGGTTACCTTGCCTGTATCTTTCTGCAGCATATAGAATTCACATTGACGTTACACTTGTCCTATTCCGAAATGTGTTAAGGTATCCTATTCCCGGTTACCAATAGTTATTATCACAAGTTTCCTATTTATTTATCAATTATGAATCACATATCTCCTATTCGTGGATAATGTTCCAAAATCTTAATAAAGTTGCGTTCCAAAGTTCCAATATTGGTTATGCTCATGTATCTTGTTCATTGATTGTTGTCCAATGGTTCCAATAGTGTTATGTTTTCCATAAGGCTATATTTCCAAATAATGTTATTCACATGTCTCTTACCCATTGGTTAATGATCCAAAGCTTCAAAGTAAAGTATGACTATCATTATATCAATCTCAAAGTAAAGAATAAAGTAATGCATATGTGGTTAATGATCAAGTATGGGTGACAGCTTTGGGGGCGAAATGCCTAGCTCAAGCCGATCCCAAGATTGTTGGATCAGGGGGCAGTCCTAGAGGCATAAGCCTAGCTCGGACCGAACCTGACAGGGGGAATTTCTAGAGGTATAAACCTAGCTCTAGCCGAACCTGATATATTGGTTTATGGGTGGCAGCTCTAGAGGTAATAGCCTAGCTCGAGCCGAACCCAATGCTTTGATTCTAGGGTGGCAGCTCTAGGGGCATAAGCCTAGCTCGAGCCGATCCCAACATAACATTATGTTATGTTTAAAACCCACTGTTCAGTCGGGGCTCGGGTATCACAGTTCACAGGCAAAGATGAATAACCATAGAATCCAAGAAACCAAGGAAGTAAAGAAAGCAATATACATGGTTTCCAAAGTACAGTATTGTGACTTATCCATATTGATCATTTATTGTATTTGAGTTCATTGACATGTTTACATATCATACAAGTTTCATTTGACCCTTACATACTCAGTACATTCTTCATACTGACCCCTCTTGGGGAATTTACCTTACTTGCTGCAGGCGCAGGTTCTAGTAGGCCTCCACAGTAGGTTGCCAGTTGTTGCCGATCATTGGTGAGATCCAGTTAGTTCAGGGCTTCTTCGAGTCACAGTTGTACATATGTTTTGGTGTTGTACATATTGTATAAAGCGGGGATTTGTCCCGACTTTTAGTTTATTTTTGTCAATGCACTTGTTAGAGGCTTTTGTAGATAGATGTGGGTGTATAAATGTAAAAGGTACATGTCATTTTTGACTTGATGGCCTCAACGGCCAAGTTTCATATATGTATATATGTCACCTGTTCCATGAATTTTCGTTGTTAGCATTATAAGCTCCTACGAGATAAGGGTGTTTCTGATTGCATGCATGCGAATGAACATAAGCACAGTTTGGTTCTCTCGGGCCTTATTGGCTACAGGTGCCAATCATGTCTCGATGGGATTTGGGGCGTGACAAAAGTGGTATCAGAGCAGGTCGTTCAAAGGGTATCTACAAAGCCGTGTCTGAGTAGAGTCTTACTTATCAATGTGTTGTGCACCACATTTATAAGTAGGAGGCTACGGGACATTTAGGATATGGTTACTTTTCTTCGCTTCTAGATCGTGCAATAGAGCCAGTGTTGTAAGTCAAATTGAATCTGATCATGGTAATTGTTTTTCTGTGATATAGTCAAAATGCCAACCAAGAGAAGAGGTAGAGGTAAAGGGAAGCAGGTAGATGTGCCTGCTGACGAAGGAATGAGTAGACTACCACCTGACCAAGCTAGTCAAGGTGGAGCAAATGCTGAAATTTCATCGCGGTCTTCGTCTACTTTTCCAGCTCTAGAGGAGCCGATTGATAGAGAAGTACCCGCAGAACCACCAATGAATGCCACAGATCAGGATTTTAGGAATGAAGTTCATATGTTGACACAGTTAGTGGCAGCACAAAGTCAAGGACGAGCTGGTCCAATGACACATGATGATGATGCGGCTAGAGTGGCGAGTCGCAGAACACAGGATTTTCTGAAACTGGACCCTCCTATATTCACTGGGTCAGATCCGAAAGCAGATCCACAGGACTTCGCGGATCAAATTCAACGAGCTTTGGAAATCATGCATGTGACGGGGGTAGAAACAGTTGAACTTGCTGCATACAGATTGAAAGGAGAGGCAATATTGTGGTATGAGGATTGGAAGAAATCCCGTGATAGTGGTGCAAATCCACCTACATGGGAAGAGTTTAAAATGGCTTTTCTTGATCATTACCTTCCCTATGAGATCTGTGAGGAACGTACGGATCAGTTTTTAAATCTCCGGCAAGGAAATTTGAGTGTCAGAGAATACAGCTTGCGATTTAATTCCTTGGCTCGATATGCGTCAAATGTTGTGGCTACGATGACAGACAGAGTCCATAGATACGTGGACAGGTTAGAGCCATATTTAGTAAGGGATTGCACCATTGCTGCCTTGAACAAAGACATGGACATAGCGAGAAAACAAGCCTTCGCGCAGAAAATGGAAGATCAAAGACAGAGAAGAAGGGTGCATGAATTTGACAGGGGACAGTCCACAAGGGCTAGACCTATGGGATCATCTGTGATGTCCCAAGGAGGATCGAGGACCCGTATGTTTCCTAGACCACCTAGGCCATCGTTCTCTCATTCCACAGCAGGTGCTCACTCTCAGTTTTGAGGGTTTAGAGGTGGTTTATCTGGACAGAGTAGTGGAGTTCTCGGATCACAGGCAACAGGTTTTCCTCGTCAGCAGTGTCAGCACTGCGGGCGTATTCATGCAGGTACATGCCGAGTGGGGACAAATGCTTGCTTTTGGTGTGGTATGACGGGGCACATGATGAGAGAGTGTCCCCAGAGGAGCATGAGTGGTATAGCATGACCGACAGGATCGATCGTTGCATCATAAGCATCGGCTCCTTCTTTGGACTGAGGTGTGGCCCGTGGTAGGGTTGCCAGAGGAGCAGCCAGTACTAGTGGGGTACAGAATCGCACTTATGCTTTAGTGGACCGACAAAATTCAGAGGCTTCTCATGATGTTGTCACAGGTACATTATCCATATTCTCATATAAAGTATATGCATTGATTGACCCCGGTTCTACATTTTCCTATGTTACTCCATTGGTTGCTGCGAAATTTGGAAAGGCACCAGAATTATTAATTAAATCAATTGAAGTGTCTACACCAATTGGTGGAATATATTGTTGCAAAAAGAGTATATCGTAACTGTGTGGTAACTGTGTGTGGTCATGATATGTGGGCCGATATCATTGAATTAGACATGGTGGATTTTGATGTGATCATGGGAATGGATTGGTTGGCCTTTTAGTATGGCACGGTAGATTGCCGGGACAAGAAAGTGCAATTTTGTTTTCCGCAAGAAAATGTTCTTGAATGGCAGGGTAATGTAGGGGCACCACGAGGAAGATTTATTTCCTATCTGAAAGCCAGGAAAATGATTGCTAAGGGTTACATATGCCATTTAGTACGGGTGAAAGATACTGAAGTGGAACCACTAACTCCGCAGTCGGTTCCAGTGGTCAATGAATTCCTAGATGTAATCCCAGAGGATCTTCCAGGCTTACCCCCAGAACGGGAAGTAGAATTTGGCATTGATGTGATTCCAGGCACTCAGCCTATTTCTATTCCTCCATATAGAATGGCTCCAGCAGAATTACGTGAATTGAAGGAGCAATTGAAAGATTTGCTGGACAAGGGCTTCATTAGGCCTAGTATGTCCCCGTGGGGTACACCGGTATTATTTGTACGAAAGAAAGATGGGGTGCATCGACTATCAGCAATTGAATAAGGTAACGATCAAGAACAAATATCCCATCCCTCGAATTGATGATTTGTTTGATCAGTTACAGGGTGCCAAGTGTTTTTCAAAGATTGACTTGAGGTCGGGTTACCATCAAGTCAGAGTTAGAGAAGAAGATGTACCCAAGACAACTTTTTGAATACGGTATGGCCATTATGAATTTTTAGTTATGTCATTTGGACTAACAAATGTACCAGCTGTGTTCATGGATTTGATGAATAGGGTGTTTAAGCCATTTTTGGACATGTTCATCACGGTGTTTATAGATGACATCCTGGTTTATTCAAGATCACCAGAGGACCATGCTAATCACTTACAGCAGGTGTTACAGATTCTTCGTGAGCGTAAGTTGTATGCAAAGTTCTCCAAATGTGAGTATTGGTTGAAATCAATCGCGTTCTTGGGCTACATTGTGTCAGATGAAGGGATACAGGTTGATACACAGAAGATTGAAGCAGTGAAAAATTGGCCAAGACCTACGACACCCACAGAGATTCGTAGTTTTCTTGGACTGGCGGGTTATTACAGAAGATTTGTGGAAGATTTTTCCTCTATTGCTGCACCGTTAACAAAGCTTACACATAAGGCAGTTAAATTTCAGTGGAATGATGCGTGTGAGAAAAGCTTCCAAAAGTTGAAAGATAAATTAACCTCCACACCAGTTTCAGTACTTCCTGAAGGTACTGAAGGTTATGCAGTGTTATGTGATGCTTCTGTGGTTGGCCTCGGATATGTATTGATGCAGCACGGTAATGTCATAGCATATGCCTCACGACAGTTGGCCACATGAAAAAAGCTATCCCACACATGATCTTTAATTAGCAGCGGTGGTTTTTGCTTTAAAGATATGGCATCATTATTTGTATGGAGTTCATGTTGATATCTATACTGATCACAAAAGTCTGCAGTATATCTTTAAGCAGAAAGAACTCAACTTGAGGCAACGAAGGTGGTTAGAGCTTTTAAAAGACTATGATATTGATATTCTTTATCATCCAGGCAAAGCAAATGTAGTAGCGGATGCATTGAGCCGCAAGGTAATAGAAAGCACTAGTGACCAATTGACAAAAAAGAAAGAGATAATCAAAGATATACATCAATTAGCCAGCTTGGGGGTTCGTCTTCTTGAATCCTCAGATGAAGGAGTTATTGTTCAAAATGCGGCTGAATCTTTGCTAATAGCTGAGGTGAAAGAAAAGCAGTTTGTAGATCCTATGTTAATGCAGTTAAAGGGGAATGTAGAACATAATTTGACAAAGGCATTTGATCTTACACAGGAAGGGGTGCTCCAATGCCAAGGTAGAGTATGCGTTCCAGATGTAGATGAGCTGCGGAAACAAATTATGACAGAGGCACATCATTCGCGCTATTCTATTCATCCGAGTGAGACTAAAATGTACCATGATTTAAAAGAAATATATTGGTGGGGAAATATGAAGAAGAACATTGCAAAATTCGTCGCTCAATGTCCGAATTGTCAATAAGTGAAAGTAGAACATCAGAAACCAGGAGGTTATATGCAATGTATTAATCTTCCAGTCTGGAGATGGGATATGATTAATATGGACTTCATCACAGGTTTGCCTCGTACACTACGAAAATTTGATTCTATATGGGTTATAGTGGACAGGCTTACTAAGTCAGCGCATTTTCTACCAGTCAAGACCACTTAAACAGCTGAGGATTATGCAAAAATTATATGTTAAAGAGATAGTACGGTTACATGGTATTCCACTTTCCATTATATCAGACAGAGGGGCACAGTTTGCTGTGCATTTTTGGAGATCTTTTCAGCAGAGTTTGGGTACACAGGTGAATTTGAGTAGGGCTTTCCATCCTCATACTGATGGACAAGCAGAATGTACAATCCAGACACTTGAAGATATGCTACGAGCATGCGCGTTAGATTTTCAGGGCAGTTGGGATGACCATTTGCCTCTTATTGAGTTTGCTTATAACAATAGCTACACTTCAAGTATTAAAATGGCACCTTATGAAGCGTTATATTAAAGAAAATGTAGATCACCAATTGGGTGGTTTGAAGCAGGTGAAACTGCTTTACTTGGGCCAGACCTTGTTCATCAGGCTATGGAGAAAGTTAAAGTGATTCAGCAATGATTACAAACAGCCCAGAGTCGACACAAGTCATATGCCGATGTTAGAAGAAGAGGAATTGAGTTTGCCATAGGTGATTGGGTATTTCTGAAGGTGTCACCAATGAAAGGGGTAATGCGATTCGGAAAGAAAGGGAAATTGAGTCCACGGTATATAGGCCCATATGAAATTATTAGAAGATTTGGGCAAGTCGCGTATGAGTTGGCACTGCCCCAAGAACTCTCCACAGTTCATCCAGTAGTTCATGTTTCAATGCTTCGAAAGTGCATAGGGGATCCATCTCGTTTTACTCCTATTGACGATGTATAGGTCACAGAGGATCTTACCTATGAGGAGATACCTGTAGCTATTATGGATAGACAAGTGAAGAGGTTGAGGAATAAAGATATTGCATCCGTAAAGGTACTTTGGAGAAATGAGCAAATAGAAGAGGTCACATGGGAAGCTGAAGAAATGATAAATCCAAGTACCCTCATTTGCTCGAAGGGGAAAAATGACAAGTAAGTATTTATAAGCTTTGAGTATATCTCTATATGATGACATGAATAATGCTCCTATACTCTTACTTGTTTACTTTGAATAATAACACTAACATTCGGGGACGAATGTTTCTAAGGGGGGAAGAATGTAACACCCCGTACGTTTCTAAGTCTAGCTGACAACCGTAACATTTATGGAAATATGGAAACATGAGAGAATTGATGAATTATGTATCAATTTGTGGACATTAAGAAGTCTTACACCATTGGGCCTTAAATGAAGCCCAAAATCATAAGGGAAGACATGGCCCAACATGGGATTTTTGACCCATTCTTCCAATTTTCTCCATTTGACCAATCAACCTTTGAATTTAATCCTAAAGAAGAGATAAGATTGACTTGAGGGACTATATAAAGAGAGAAAAATCAGATTTTTATTACACTTGGACTCTCATGCTTTTCTAGACTTTACCAAAATTTCTTTTTGGTCTCTCAAGAACCCTAAGTCATTCTTTGGGCCAAGATCATCTTTGTACAAGGATTGGTAAGTGTTTTTTTATGATGGTTTAATATATTTTATGCATGAGATATGGTGTATAATATGTTGGTTATGTTGGTGGAATATTGAGAAGTGCACAATGTGTGAAATGTTATATGTTTGCTAAATTGGAAGATGGATTTGTCTTGTAAACTTGCATATGCACTTGTGGTTTTGAAGGAAGTGAACTTGGTGGAGTAAATATTGACATGTGAGATGTGATAATAGTCTTACTTTGTTTTATTCTTGTGTATAACGTTTGGAATTGTTGTTGTGATATTGGTTACGGATTTGGTGACGTATTGACCGTAAAGTGTAGTTTTGGGTATTTTTATGTGTGTTGTGAGACCATGGATGCATTTTGGTATTCAATATGATCAAAAATATGTCAAAATAAGTTTGGTTATAATAATGGACCATTCATGGCATTAAAAGACCCAAAAGAGGCCATTTCGGACCAAAACGGGCATCCCCCCCCGCAAACGAGGGTATCTGCGGGCACAGATGCCAACGCAGATGCCCCTGGAATTTTAAAGAGGCCATATGCACGCGTATCTCAGCCACCTGCGGGTGCAGGTGGCAGCGCAGGTCAGTCCCAGAATTGGTTTTGTGTGTTTTCGTCTCTAGTTGATCCCCGAAGGGCCCTATACCCTTTTTGGATGTAATTATCAACTTGTGATATCATTTTAATAACTTTAAAGTATCGTATGGAGGTGTTTTGGACTGTATTAAGTATGTATGGTTGTTCATATGTTGTTATGAAGGAGTAATTGTGACGGAATGATAAAGAGAAAAGCGTAAAGGGTAAGTGTGGTGTGAAATGCTATCGATGTATGATCTCTTGGTCAATGTGCGTAATGTTATGGTATTGTTGATATGATAATGCCTTGGATTGTATTGTAAGGGGTGACATGACGTTATACGGAAGTCATATAGTTCATTGTCGTCTTGTACGCCTGTATAGTGACTAGTTGCTAATGTAAGTTCCGGTATGAACTTGTATTGTAGAGTAAGACGTAAAGAAGGAGCTGGACTATTGTGTTCATACATAGACTTGTGTATTCATACTTGGAAGTGTAGGTATGTAAGGTTACCTTTTCCGTATTTTTCTGCAGCATATAGAATTCACATTGACATTACACTTGTCCTATTCCGAAATGTGTTAAGGTATCCTATTCCCGGTTACCAATAGTTATTATCACAAGTTTCCTATTCATTGATCAATTATGAATCACATGTCTCCTATTCGTGGATAATGTTCCAAAATCTTAATAAAGTTGTGTTCCAAAGTTCCAATATTGGTTATGCTCATGTATCTTGTTCATTGATTGTTGTCCAATTGTTCCAATAGTGTTATGTTTTCCATAAGGCTATATTTCCAAATAATGTTATTCACATGTCTCTTACCCATTGGTTAACGATGCAAAGCTTCAAAGTAAAGTATGACTATCATTATATCAATCTCAAAGTAAAGGATAAAGTAATGCATATGTGGTTAATGATCAAGTATGGGTGACAGCTTTGGGGGCGAAATGCCTAGCTCAAGCCGATCCCAAGATTGTTGGATCAGGGGGCAGTCCTAGAGGCATAAGCCTAGCTCGGACCGAACCTGACAGGGGGAATTTCTAGAGGTATAAACCTAGCTCGAGCCGAACCTGATATGTTGGTTTATGGGTGGCAGCTCTAGAGGTAATAACCTAGCTCGAGCCGAACCCAATGCTTTGATTATAGGGCGGCAGCTCTAGGGGAATAAGCCTAGCTCGAGCCGATCCCAACATAACGTTATGTTATGTTTAAAACCCAATGTTCAGTCGGGGCCCAGGTATCACAGTTCACATGCAAAGATGATAACCATGGAATCCAAGAAACCAAGAAAGTAAAGAAAGCAATATACATGGTTTCCAAAGTACAGTATTGTGACTTATCCATATTGATCATTTATTGTATTTGAGTTCATTGACATGTTTACATATCATACAAGTTTCATTTGAGCCTTACATACTCAGTACATTCTTCATACTGACCCCTCTTGGGGAATTTACCTTACTTGCTGCAGGCGCAGGTTCTAGTAGGCCTCCACAGTAGGTTGCCAGTTGTTGCCGATCATTGGTGAGATCCAGTTAGTTCGGGGCTTCTTCGATTCACAGTTTTACATATGTTTTGGTGTTGTACATGTTGTATAAAGCGGGGACTTGTCCCGACTTTTAGTTTATTTTGGTCAATGCACTTGTTAGAGGCTTTTGTAGACAGATGTGGGTGTATAAATGTAAAAGGTATATGTCGTTTTTGACTTGATGGCCTCAACGGCCAAGTTTCATATATGTATATATGTCACCTGTTCCATGAATTTTCGTTGTTAGCATTATAAGCTCCTACAAGATAAGGGTGTTTCTGATGACATGCATGCGAATGAACATAAGCACAGTTTGGTTCTCTCGGGCCTTATCGGCTACGGGTGTCAATCATGTCTCGATGGGATTCGGGGCGTTACATAGATATACATACTAAGGGACTTATATGCCTTATAGTTATGACCTGCAGGAGACCAACTTCATCCATGTACCGTATCGGCGTGGTACTCGACCCTTCAAATCTAAATAACATGTATCAGCGTGATACCCGACCCTTGAATATCACCATATATATATATATATCACCATCAAATGTCAATCACGATGCAGTTCACCAATCATGCAATTGCATATTTTTTATAGACACTTAGTCAAATTTAAGTTTATCACTTTATGTATACAACCAACATCCACCAACTCACAAATCACAAGTATGCCCGAAGACCAATTTAACAAGCATTTAACTCAAGAATGGACTTGAAATCCATGTTAAGTTTATAACTACAATTCAAATTAGGATTACACCTGCATTCAACTCGAGTCTGACCTCATCTACACCGTATTTCATCATTCATTCACCCTAGACTTGTCATTCCTTAGACTCCTTTAACTACAATGCCGCTTTTCTCCAACAAAATCACCATTTCGTAAACATTGCAGCAATATACTCATATACTAAGCTAAGCAGCATATATACATCACTCTTATTAAGTATTTAAGACAAATCCTAGGTTACATACTTTCCTAGTTTTATTTATGATACATACAAATACCCAAACATGTGATAATTATCATAGAGTTCATACAACACACCATACTCAACAAGGAATTTAAATATAATCCACATCAAGACCAAATTAACTCTAACTACATAATCATCCATATTTTATTCCCCAAGCACCACGCCTGCAGGCGAGCATAATTTCTACAGTTAATTCTACATTATGATTATATTTTTAAACTTTAGTCTACTACTCATAAACCATATCCTACATCAGGGTCGAGCAACTGTTGTAGAAGAGGAGGATTTCAGGTTCCAGATTCCTTTCTAGTATTTTAGACAGAGAATTTTTTGAATGGAAGGATTAATTTTGTCTCTTTTGTGTCTTGGCTCTCTATTATCGTCACTTTTGGCTTAGAATCATCTATAGCATGTTTTTAGGAGGAGGCAACTAGGTTAGAAAAGAATTTGGATAAGTGTAGGGATTAAAAATTTAGGATGGCCACTATTGAGTCCCACTGCAGTGGGCCCACTATAATGAGCAAGGACCCTCTACAGCAGTCCTTGGCAGCCCACCTCTTCCTTTTTGATTTTGCACTAAAATTTTGATAAACCTCGAACAACAACCAACCCTGACTCGAACTCAACTCAATGAAAAATTATAGTTTCATCAATTTGTCGCGACCTTATTACTAACAAAAAAATGAATCTTCATAGTTTTGTAGATAGTAGTTGAAAATTTGCTAAAAAGCATACTTGTAAAATTGCTTCTTTAGACGACAGAGCTTGGACTAACTTAATTTTTGTATGTTATCTCAATTGACAAATAGAATATTTCTTACTACTGTTTTACTGCAAAACCTATGGCTTGAACAAAATTGCCAAATGAGGGCTACTCACATCCCAGGTCATAACCAACTCTTATTTCCCCAGTCTCTGTTGGTAATTGCACCTTTTATTTTAAGTTTTCTTCAAAAAAACAAATAAATGAGAATTCATTGATAATTGCCTACATTTTTATCACGTTGCACCTAATTTAATCATTTATTCTTTCACCATATTCCCTTTTTCAATATATCAATTACCCTTAAAAAACATCATTACTATGTATTGTAATTAAAAAGAAAAATACATAAGGAAATAAAATACAAACAAATTATGTGAACCCTAAGTTCCATCTGACCATGATGGTCGCTCAAGCCGCTGGCTGGCCACCAGTGGTGGCTAGTCAATATTCTCTCTCACAATTCCCACCTCTAACTGAGTCTTCTTATCAATTACCTTCTTTCTCCTCATCCTCACTTTCTACTTCTTTGGAACGGAACATCAAGCCTTTGGATTATGGCTAGGTGTTTAACACAAAGGCTCTAGATTCGAAATTTGTGTTACCTAAGGATGCTGAACTAATTCCATTAAAGTCTGTTCAATATGAGACTGGAGGGCCTATAGTGGAATGGACAAAACCTGAAGTCACAAGGATGAACAAAGTTGAATTTTTGCAATATACAATTGTTGGTAAGTTTGTTCAAAGGTAGCCTGATCTTGATGACCTAAGGAAAAACCTTCAATTGTCGTGTGGTATTAAAGGCGATTATAAGATTGGTTTTCTAAGGTATAGACATATATTGAGAAGGTGTTCTTTGGTGTAGGATTTTATTAATATTTTATCAAAGAATGCGTATTATGTCAAAAACAAACATGGTGTAGCTTTCCCAATGAGGCCTCTCTTTTATGACTCAAGCTTTAGGTGGATAAAGAAACTACTCAGGTTGTGACTTAGGTCTCCTTTCTGAATCTCCTACCCACTTAATTTGTTAAGGAGTCATTGTTCTCCTTCGCATCTGCTATTGGGAAGCCTCTCCATCTAGATATGGCTACAATTAATAAAATCAGGCCCCAATGTGCAAGGGTAAAGGTTTAAGTGGACTTTGTTGTAGATTTGCCCAAGTTCATGTGTATGGTCATAATAGATGAATCTATTGGAGCAAAATGTATGACCAATGTTAGAATTCAGTATAATGCTTCGTCAAAGTATTGTAACGCATGTAGGTTACAAGGACATAATGAAGAGGGGCGTAGGAAATTGAGCCCCGACTTGAGAAATTATTACAAAGATAATGAGGATGAAAAAGATAATGAAGTAAAAGAGAATGCAACTGCTCCAATTGCACTAGCAATTGCTAACTCCAACAAATACCATCCAAGAACTCTTTCCAGTGGCAAAGTAGTTGGTGATCCGAATGCCTGGGCTATTGTTGAAAGTAGGAAACCTGCAATAGAGAAGAAGAATGTCAATAGAGCTGCAAGTAGTCCAACAAAGGAAAGAATGATCACTTTTATCAAATTTAAATCTTTACAGGATGGAGCAAAATGTTTATATGAGGAGACTAGGCAAAAGCAAACTCAAGTGGGTAACAATCACAGCAAAGACAAACATCACAATAACAACACAAAGAATTGGGTACAAAAAGCTTTCCATAGACTTAAGTGGGGAGATAGAGTAAAAAAAAAGTTGGCAAAGCAAGAGGAGAAATAATTTGTTTACCTACTAAAAAAGGATATATTAGAGCGATGTCAAGCAGGGCAATACCAAGAAAAATGTAGGAATCTGGGTGATGATGCAAAAGTAGCCTCTGATAGGTTATTTGAAGAGGACAATAACAAAGATACTCAACGGCAGCAAACCAGAGATTGTGAATCCATAGGATAGAGAAGCAAGGCAACAACAGACACATCTACCAAATATGTAATCAAACCTGCAAATCATTCAAAAAGAGGCTAATAAAGATGAAGGCAAGTAGTAACAAAGGAAGAAGGAGTGGGACTTACTGAATCTCAAATGTTGTAGGCTTTATCAGAAGCAAAATTTCACCAACCATTGCAGGTGGACACTTCTAGAGTTGATGAGCTGAATGCAGCAAATCATGTGTCCAATCTACCTCAAATTACTTATAGTAAAAAATGTGTGTCTGCTTCTATGGAGTTGAGTATGGGTAAATTATATGAGCAGGCTTTGATCCCAGGTAGGCAAAGCTCACCTAACAAAGTCATGTAATTACACATAAAATACTTTAGGCAGTAGCAAATAACAATATAAGTAACAACATAAATGATGGAGATGTACCATTAGAGGAGCATGAGGAAAATGATAATATGCAGCAAGTATTAAAGGATGCGGGGTTATCTCCAATAACACAATTGAAAGGAAAGAAAACAAGGTACAAGACAGATAGTAGTAGGCCTACTAGGGTGGTGCCTAAAGGGGGTGAAAGTTGTTTCCAAATGAGTTGCAAAGCTCTTTTCTGGAATATAAGGTCTGTGAGAACTCAACATGTTTTTCATAGAGTTCAAATATTGCACAAACATCACAGGTTTTTTTTTATAGCACTAATGGAGCCCTTTCAAGAGCCTTGTCAAATTTATAAATACAAAAGAAGGTTAGGGATGCAGAATGCCAACTATAATCTAAATGAAAAGATTTGAATTTTTGTTCAAGATGATATCCAAGTCATCTGTTCTGAGCCGGGGGTCTATCGGAAACAGCCTCTCTACTTCATCTGAGGTTGTGGTATGGACTGCGTACACTTTAACCCCCCCCCCCCCCCCGGCCCAGACCCCACCTGGTGGGAATACACTGGGTATGATAATGATATCCAAGTCATAGTTTTAACTGATTCAGAACAACCACCGACCACTCAACTAAAAATTTTACATGGGAGGACAATTGTTACTACTGCAGTTTATGCAAAATGTGATGCTGATGAGAGGCTTCATTTGTGGAATGACATTTATTTGTTGAGTCACAGTATGAAACTCCCATGGATAATAAGAGGAAATTTTAATGTTATCTTACATGAGGAGGAGAAGATTGGAGGTTCACCTGTCTATCCACAAGAATATGAAGATTTTGCCTTCTGTGTGAATTATTTCGAGCTGTTTTATACCAAGTTTAAAGGAAGTCCTTTAACTTGGTGGAACATGAGAGCTACTGAAGATTGTGTATTTAAAAGACTTTATAGGGTTTTGATGAATCAGGAATAGTTGGTATTATTTATGAATGTAGAGTTAGAGCACCTTTCTAGAACAGGGTATGATCATGTTCTTTTGTTGTTATATTGTGGGGGACAAGCTGCCTATACTGCTAGACCTTTCATAATTCTGAAATTCTAGGTTGAAGCTACTTATTTCAAAGATGTGGTAAAAGAAAATTAGAGGTCTGTTGGATCATAAGACATTTTTATTAGCCTGAAGCAAAAGATGAAGAATATAAAGCTTGCTCTATCAAAACAGAGTAAAGAAAGGTTTGGAGACATTTTTAAGTAATTAATTATTAGGGAAGAAATGTGAGGATCAAAGAAGATCTATTTGAAGATTACCCCTCTACAGAGAATAGGATTGTTTTACAACAAGCATAAGCTGAAATAAAGAAGTACTTGCACTATGAAAAAGAGTACTAGAGGCAAAAGCTAGGAATTCAGTGGATTACTGAGGGTGACATGAATACTAAGTTTTTTCATAACTTAGTAAATGGTAGAAGGAAAAGATTGGACATCAATAGAATTGGTAAAAAGGATGGAGGTTGGGCTGAAGGGCAGGAAGAAGTGGTTGTTGAAGCTATTGATTTTTTTCAAGATAAATTCACTTCTGAAGTTGACAATGTTGAGTTAAATTTAATCAATAATATTCCTACCACTGTTACAGAGGAAGATAATCAGTTTCATAACTCTATGCCAACAGAAGAGAAAAGTAAAAAAGTGGTGTTTGAGCTGAATGGAGATAGTGATAGTGGACCAAATTAATTAACATGGCAATATTACCAGACAAGCTGAAGTATAGTGGGAGCAGATATTGTAGAGGTGGTGAAATGCTTCTTTACAGGTTGTACTTTGCGTAAATCTATTACCCATACTAATTTGGTCTTATTGCCCAAAAAATAGAATGTGCTTACATTCTCTGATTTGAGACCAATTAGTTTGAGTTATTTTTGTACAAAGTAATATGTAGGATGATTCATGATAGAATAGAGATGCTACTTCCCTGTCTTATCTCACAAAATCTTTCAGGGTTTGTAAAGGGTAGAAGTATTATTGAAAATGTTCTATTGGCTCTAGGTATCATATGTGATATTAGGAAAAAGGAAAAGCCTGCCAATGTGGTTATAAAGTTAGATAAGGCAAAGGCTTATGATAGGGTAGACTGGAGATTTCTGACAAAAGTTTGTGAAGCTATGGGCTTTGTAATATGATGGTGGACAAGATATGGAGATTGGTGGCTAATAATTGGTACTCAGTGCTTATTAATGGGAAAACACATGGATTATTCATTCAAATTGAGGGGTGAAGTAAGGGTATCCTCTATCTCCTACTTTATTTATCATTGCAGCTGAGGTACTTTCTAAAGCTTTAAATGAGTTGTTCTTTAACAAGGAGTTTTAAGGATTTTGGGATGCCTAAATGGAGTGATAGTATCAGTCATTTAAAATATGTTGATGATACCATCATCTTTTGTGCTACTAAAAAGAAGACCTTGTAGTTGGTGATGAGCACTCTAAGTAAGTATGACATGCAATATGGTCAAAAGATAAATAAAGAAAAAAGCTCTTTCTTTGTATTTCACAAGATTGCTAGTTCAAGAAGTAGAGGATGTCACTTGTTAAAGGGAAATTCCCTCTAATTTATCTTGGATGCCTAATTGGACATGGAAAGTAGAGAAAAATTTGCTTTGCTAAGTTCGTAAAGAAAGGGCAGAATAAACTTTACACTTGAAAAGGTGAGCTTTTGTATTTTGGTGGAAAATATGTGTTGATTAATAATGTATTGCAAAGCATCCCCATTTACTTACTTTTTGCTATTGTTCCTCCTAATTGTGTGATTCATGACTTGTGTAGAGTTTTTGCAAGGTTTTTATGAATTTTAAGGATGAAGGGAGGAATAAACACTGGGTAGCTTGGACTGAGGTCTGTTTTCCTAAGACAGAAGGTAGTCTGGGCTTCAGGTCTCTGTTTGATGTGTCTAAAGCTCTTTTTGTTAAGTTATGGTGCAATTTCAGGAAAAAAAAGTCACTATGGTCAAATTTTATGTGGACTAAATATTGCAAAAGGCACAGATCACAATTAGTTGAATGGAGGGGGGTACACAAACTTGGAAATACATGCATGAAGCAAGAGATTTCTTTGATCAAGAAATCTGGTAGGAACCAAGATGTGGCAGTGCTAGCACATGGTATGATAATTGGACTCAACTGTGGGCTTTATATTATGTTTTGCCTATTACTAATAAGGATGGATTTAAAGAGGTCAAACAACTGATGTTGGAGGACAATTGGAATGTACCACTGTTGCTTAAGTTATTGCCTGATCAGATCTATTCTCATGTAATTGAGAAATTGAAGGTAGTTGAGGATTTTGGAGAATGGGATAACACTTGATGGAAACTGTCTACTTGTGGAAAATTTAATGCGGCAAGTGTATGGAATTTGGTAAGGGAAGAAAGAGAGAAGCATGAGTGTTTCACTAACATTTGGGTAAAAGGACTACCATTCAAGATTGTTTTCCTACTGTAGAGGGTGTGTAAGAAAAGAATTCCAATTGGGGAGGTGCTAATGAAAATGAAGGTCGTAGAGAATGTAATATGTTGTTGTTGCAGCAATTCAGAGGTAGAAAACTTTGAAAACCTATTTTGTGACTGTCATGACACTAAGAAAGTTTGGCAAAGCCTTACAAATGCAGTTGGTATTAGTAGTCCATATTCACTGTTGAGAAATATCATTCTTAACTGGTGGCAGGCTGATTGTGCTCCAAAACGAAAGCCCATTTTCAAATTGTTCCAGCTCTGGTGATTTGGCATGTATGGAAAAAAAGGAATGTGATCTATCATGGTGGTAAGATGTCTTTTCAATGTTTGGTGTCTGAACTTAATAGAAACATTCACATGTTTGCTATTACTACATATCCTTTCCTATGAGGCATCCCAAACAGTTGGCCTATGATGGTACATTATTTTGAGGAATACTCTCCTCTACTGGTAACTAAAGTGGTCTGGTAGAGTATGCATAATAAAGGTGGCTTTAAATGTAACTCTGATGGAGCATGTAAAGGAAACCCTGGTCCAATATCTAGTGCCTTTTGTATCAAAAATGATATGGGTGATCTGGTTTATGCAAAAACAAAGATGGTTGGTGAAGGGACTGTCCTAAAAGCAGAAGTCATTTCTTTGAGATGTGGGTTAGAATACAGTGTTGCACAGAATTTTCTTCCTATTACACTAGAAATAGATTCACTTACCTTGAAAAAGGTTTTGGATAATGTTTGGGAGTCGCCTTGGAACATTTCTATGGAAGTGAAGAGGATTAATGCTTTTCGGAGGACTATTCTTAGGATGGTGGAGGTGACTCATATTCTGAGAGAAGGGAACAAATTAGCAGATTTCTTTGCTAACCAATTTTTCTTTTTTTTTTTTTTGCAGATACACGGTTTATTGTTTATTCTAACTTTCAGGTGGTACCAAATGCAGGAAAAGTAATAATCAACATGGACAAAAGACAAAAACCAAATTTGAGCATAAGGAAATGTCAAAACAAAGATTTTTCATTCAAGACAACAAACAACTGAAGAAATACCAATAAATAATGGAATTGAATAATGACAGTGTAAAGGTCAACAAGTGAGAAAGCAGCGTACCGGTAGATTGAGCAAGTAAAAGTCGGAGATGTGATAGATCTTGTCCCTGAACAATGGTATTAGCTCTCATGGGAGCTCAACCTGTTAAGCGATGAGACCAATCAATATTTTTTACCTTACAAGAGTAAATTGAAGGAAATGGAAAAGCTGAGCTCACCAACGACTTAGAACGATGTGGTTGATGGAAACAATGCTGAAGGAGTCTTCGTTGAGTTTAATAGCCCCTTGTGATATTTTACCTTTCTTTGTCACGGATTCACCTGAGCTTCATTGGATTTCCATTGGATTTGTTAAGATCGACGAAGAAGATAAGAGTGAAGAGGCGACTTTCCCTTTTCCCTTTACTTTCCTTTTTCTTTCTAGATCTTTCTTTCTTTTAGAATTGCTTGCTGATTTTTTGTTGTTTTATTTTTGGACTTTTCGGTTTTGGGCCACTTTTGGGTCTAGACCCTTTGCTGTAAATATTGGGAAAAGGACACCACATTGATCCATCAAAAAAATAAATGGCCCATATTTGGGCTATTGAATATGGAATGGTCAGTTGATCTAAAATAATTTCAAAAAATAGTCAGTCGACTCAAACTAATTTAAAAAATGATCAGTCGAAACTGTATCAATATGATATATAGGTTGTATTAATATGGTATATATGATACAGGGAGTGTATCAATATGGTATCAAAATTGTATCAATATGGTATCAAATGGTATATGAACTATATATACATATGTTTTTTTGTATAAACTATATGAATGTGGCATGGAAACTATATCATTATGGTATATGAACTGGAAAAAAAAGGCAGTAGCAGCGACAAAAAGGCCTAAAATGGCTACCTTTTGAAATTGCAAAATCAATGATTATTTCGTGAAAATAGTTTTGAACGAAGTAACATTTATGTCCTTTCCCCGTAAATATTTGCTTTCTGTAAATGGCCAAATCTTGGCCCCTTTTAATTTACAAAAAATCTAAGAATTGAATTCTTTCAAGTCAGAATTGAAGTATAGCCTTAAGTAATAAATGAAGTCAACTAATACTAATAGTTTCAAAGATCTTAAAACTTTAATTTCTTCTTTGGAGTATCTTATATTTCTGTTTGTCAAATTCTTGATATTTGGGAACAGATTTGTTTAACCGATTATTACTGCACAATCATTTTGTTCACATAAACATTTATGTAACAACAAACTACAATAAACATGACATTTTGTGACAACCTTTTGTGGCGACACAAATTGTTGCCACAAATGTAAGGCTTTTTGCAGCGTTTGAAAGATTTTGCACATTGATAAAAAAATGCAAATAACTTACATGTTTAAGGGGTAGGAATGTTACTACTATAGTCAGTAGTCGGTACATCTTGTTGTTCTCCCTTTTTTTAAATTGATTTTACTATGAAAATGATTAGCCTATTTTTAACACTGAATTGCATAATTAATTTGGAAATGATTTTTTCTTAAATTTTAATTTCCTTTATAACTGCTAACATTATACTTTACTCAAATACAACAGCCAAAAAACATTTTGAGTATCGATCTATATTTTTTCACTTTAAATTTTATTATCAATTTTATAAATAATTAAACGTTTTACTACTCTATTTTGCAAGTTATAAATCATGCTATCCTTAAACCAAAATACATATATTAAAATACTAATTTTGTAATTTATTGTCACGACCCAAAAACTCAGTCATGATGGCACCTACTTCAATCCACCAGTAGGTAAGCCAAATCATAACCTGAAATGATGAGTAACGGGCTAACAGGTGGAAGAGAGAAAAATAGGGATAAGACAGTAATATAAAGCAACTATAACGGAAATATACAAGCATGACATGACAAAAATAGGAGAAGGGACAAACTACACAATGAATTCCCCCAAGACCTAGTAAGGTTAGTACAAGAGCCACTATACACAATGAGTACTAGACAAGTGCCAAAATATACACAATAGTCTCTGAATATATAAAATAGGTCTAGCACCAAAACAGAAGGAGATGGATCAGCTCCGGATGCTGAAAGCTCACCCTAATATATGATCAGTAGCTTCGCTCGAGGTCGGCGTCAACAGCGATGACTACTAGGATCTGCATCAGGGAAAAAGACATAAAAGTGTAGTACGAGTACCAAAACACAGGGTACTCAGTAGGCATCATAGGCCAACTGAGCTCAATTAAAGTAAAAGCATAATAAAGTATGAATTTATACTAGGGAAAATAAATGAGGGTCAAAAATGGAAATCTGAGGCTATGCTAAGCTGATGCAAGAATCGAATGTAAACAACTCAAAAGCGAAAATATATGCCTAGCTATAACCTAACTGAACTCCCATAAACCCAGAAGGTACACATAATGAAAATAAACCTAACCGAACCCCTATAAGCATAGTGGGTGCAGGCAAGGAGTAACATACTCCTGAATAGTCACAATACAAAATCTATACACATGATCCATTACTAAAGGATCACCTATGGGAGTAGCTACACACATAGCATAGATAAATGGCTCACAAGAAACCCCAACCGAGATGCATAATGTCACGACCCAATTTCTCAAGTTATGATGGCACCTACTTTATCCCACCAGTAGGTAAGCCAAATCGTAGCCCAGAACGACAAGTAATAGGCTAGTTGGTGGAAGGTATAATTAATACCAAAAGTAAGCATACAATATAATTGTAAATAGAATAAATATAAGAGCAATAGAATAAGTATCAAGGAGAGAGAGAAAGTGCACAAAAGAATATCCCACAACCTAGTAAGGTCGATACAAGAGCCACTAAATCCAAAAGAATAAAAGTACTAAATAATATCCAATAGACAGGTAGTCTCAAAAGTAAAGACTGTCCCAAAGTGATAGAAGGAGAGAGGATCTGCTCAGGCTTTAAGAGCTTACCCTATCTCCGAATCCCAAAATCAAGCTGGTTCGGGCTTCAGTGGCAGTGACTCATACTCGGAACTGCATTAGAAAAAGATGCAGAAGTATAGTATGAGTACCAAAACAGCGGGTACTAAGTAGACATCATCGTCCAACTGAGCTAAATCATAATAAAAGTACAATAAAATGCGAGAAAGTAAACTAAGTCATGGATAAGTCGAAATCGGTAATAAATACTCCAATTCGAATGAAACAATAAATATGTAGAACAAATAAGTTAAAATAAGAACAGACTAACTATAACCTAACTGGATCCCCATAAGCCCAGTAGGTACAAGCAAATGAGGAAATAATCCAACCAGCCCCCATAAGCCCGGTGGATGCATACAAGAAAGAGATTACCGATAACCATAACTTTAAATATCCAACAGTGAGACCATACCTGAGATTTCCTTCAACCATAATGCCGGACATGAACCGAAACTTAAGAATGATATCACAGCAACAATGCCATAAAAAGATCATAATTGCCGGACTCAAACCGAAACTAGTAAGTAAATCTCAAATAATAATAAACTGAAGCCATAACCTCCTTAAAAGCCCATTTTTAATATCAAATGACCAACTTCAACTAGAAGTTTACAAGAGTAGCAAGGTTTATTTAATAGGTCTAATAAATAAGCTTAAAGGCCAACCGTATTCTGGTTCGAGTATCTCAACTAACCAGAAATTGATGTGCAGCCTAAGTCACCTTAAGGTTCAAGAATTTCCTAAGAAAGTCCAAGAAGGTCTCCTACGTCTACAACGCGGTAATTTAATTACCCGACTTATAAAAAGGGCCAGCGGGGCCTGCTACTACTCTCAAAAATCCACACCAAGGCAAACACCTACCCAAACCTAGACTAGGACCTTACAATTTTACCCTAAGGTGTGAGGTAAGCCAAGACTAGCCCAAAAAGGTTATTATAATCATTAAGAGGAGTGATGAGGTATAATTCCACTAAAAGGACCCCAAAACGGCTAACTTTAACCCATGAAATACTAAAATAATAGCCAAGTCGTAAAACCCTACAACTCGCTAGAATAATACTACACTAATACCATAATAAAGCTCAATCTAAGAGAAAAGTAAGCCTAGCCTACCTAGATATCGTCGAAAGCTTGATAAAGTCTACTAGATCGGAGATTTTCCCTTTCGAGAAGCCTCCTCACGATGCTACACTATCAAAATAATAATCTATGCATTAATACAAGAATAACAATACCCATATTACATATAAATACCTCGAGTCGAAAATCGAGCTTAAAATCCCATGTGGGGCTCGCTTGTGGAATCAACACTTTGAAGCCGTCAACACGTCCCTCTAAGATCAAGGATCATTTATCCTTAAAAATGGGTGAAATCCAAGCACAAACGAACCCTAAATCAACCCGTCAAGTAAACTAGGGATTTAAATTTAAATCAAAAAATTAATCGAGAAATCGATGGAAAGTTATAAAAAAATGAAGTCAAGGAAATCATCACAATCTCGCCATTAGAACACTCCCGACACTAGCCAACCAAACCCTCACAATAAATGAGCTCCCAAGGCCTTTAATGGGGTTTTTTCTCTTTAAGAGAATGCCCTAAAAATTGTGGGGCATTAATTATTAAAAAGACTAGCCCCATAGCCTAGGCAAAACTACGCTTCGCCATGGCATCCTCGCCTAAGTGGCCAAGGATCTCGCTAGGACGCTGGCATGCCAAGGCAGCTTATCGCCAAGGCGCACATGGCATCACCAACGCGGCCTCGCCTAGGTGGCCAAGGGCCTCGCTTGGGTGATGGCATGCCAAGGCAGCCGACTCACCAAGGCGTCCAAGTCATCGCCAAGGCAACACACCTAGGCAGCAAAGGCATCGCCAAGGTGATGGAACCAGCATCAGCATGCACTAGCACTTGGCCAAGATGCCAATTCTCTGGTCGACCCATCAGGACTCGTTCAGAATCCCATCAGTGCAAATGAACTATGATACCACCCTAAACTTGACATTTTGGACTCAACAGTATAATCAAAATTTACATCTGAGGTCGTTTGAATCAAATGTGGGTTCCAAACCCAAAAGGGGCCATTTTAACCAAAATCCACCCAATAGCCCAAAATGAGTCTGGAAGCCTCGGGACCCAAACCAAGGGTCCCTCTAGCCTAAAATTAATGTTTCGGAGCTAATGGAACTATTTAAATTGGCATACGATTTTACCTATAGTTTAGGCCCAACACCTAATTCTTAATAGTAAAAACTTCAAAACAGGGAATTGGCTCTAAAACCCAACCGAATCGCCCAATAACTTAAATATTAGCTCCAGGAAGTCATAAATGACTTGGGGAAGCTATGGGAAAGCTCTAAATACCTGAATAGTGTGGAAATGCAGAAAATAACTTGGAGGGTCATTACAATATCCACTACTAAAATGACTTTCATTTGTGAAAGTAAAAGATCAAGATGTACCTGAAGACTCGAATAGGTGGGGATACTGGGCCCGCATCCCACTCTTGATCTCCCAAATAGTCTCCTTGATATGAAGGTGCCTCTATTGAACCTTAACCACTGGAATCTCTCTAGAGCGCAATCGCCTGATATCCCTAGCCTGTATAAAAATTGGCTCCTCCACGAAGATCAACCTCTTATTAAATCGAACTGAGTCGCAACAAAGCACGTGACACTTATACAGAATATATCTCCATAACATGGAGACATGGAAAACTAGGTGAACAGCTGAAAAATCTAGGGGCAAGGCCAATTTATAAGCCATCTCTCCAATGATCTAAAGTATCTTGAATGGACTACTATACCTGGGACTGAGCTTGCCCCTCTTTTGGAACCTCATCATGCCCTTTATGGGCGATACTCGAAGGAAATCCCGGTCACCAACTCCAAACTTGAACGCCCAAAGCCTTCGGTCAGCATAACTCTCCTGCCTACTCTGAGATACCCGTAGCCTATCCTGGATCACCCGCACCCTATCCAAAAACTCTCGAAGAAAGTCGGTACCTTAGGGACTAACCTCAAAAGTCTCAAACCAGCCAATTGGAGATCGACAATGCCTACTATATAATGCCTCGAATGGTAGCTATTATTATATGCAAACTCTGCTAAAACTAAGTGTTGCTCCCAGTGACCTCTAAAGCCCATAACACACGCGCAAAGTATATTCTTCAAAACTTGAATAGTCCGCTCCAACTGAAAGTTGGTCTGGGGTGAAATGCGGTTCTAAGATCATCCTAAGTAACCAACTCCTTCTGAAATATCCTCTAGTAGATAGAAGTGAACACTGAGCCTCTATCTAAAATAATGGATATAGGTACTCCATGAAAGCAAACTATCTTACAAACATAGATATGGGCTAACCTCTCGGCACTAAAGGAAATCTAAATGGGGATGAAATGAGCTGATTTGGTCAACCGGTCTACAATAAGCCAAATACAATTGGAACCACGATAGGTATGAGGCAAAACACTCATAAAGTCTATAGTAATCCATTCCCACTTCCACTCAGGAATGGGTAGCCTCTAAAGCAATATACCCAGTCTCTGATGCTTAGTCGTTCCATGCCGACAACACAAACACCAACCTACAAAGTCCTCTACACCCTTTTTCATACCACTCCTCCAGTAATGCTGCCTCAAATCTCTATACATCTTAGTTGTCCCAGGATAAATTGAATATCAGGAGCTATGAGTCTCCTGTAATATCGAGTGATTAGGTCTCTAATCCTTGGAACATAAATACGACCATCAAATCTCAGAATACTTTTGAAATCTAAGCCAGCCCGATTGGACTCTCCTCTCAGTAACTGATCTCGACTGCCACAAAGCCTACTATCCTCAAATTGACAATCTAGAATCTGCTCCATCAAGGTAGACCAAGCCTCAACACTGGTAAGAGTCCTCCTGGGGTATGAAATATCAAGTCGCACCATTAAGCTAGCTAAGAACTTAATTTCTAAAGCCAATGGCCGCTCCAAAGCTTAAATAAAGTTCACGCTGCCCATACACACTACCTTCCTGCTCAAGCCGTCTGCTACCATATTTGCCTCGCTCGGATGGTATAAAATAGAATTATCACAGTCCTTCAGCAACTCAATCCATCTGCGCTTTCTAGAATTAAGCTCCCTCTGAGTTATAATGTACTGAAGACTATGATGGTCAGTATAGATCTCCCAGAGAATACCATACAAGTAATACCTCCAAATCTTAAGCATAAAAACTACCGCTGCCATCTCCAAATCATTAGTTGGAGTAGTTGTGCTCGTGGACCTTCAGCTTCCTTGATGCATAAGCAATAACTCAGCCCTGCTACATTATAATAATACCCAAACCAACACCAGAAGCATCATAATATACTGTAAACCTCAACTAGAAAAGTCAAAATAGGAGTGGAAGTTAGCATGTCCTTGAGCTTTTGAAAGCTTGACTCATACTCAATAGACTATTGAAAAGGAACTTTTTTCTTGGTCAATCTGGTTATTAGCACCGCAATAATAGCAAATCCCTCGATGAATCGCCTATAATAGCCTGCTAAACAAATAAAGCTGCAAGCCTCGATCGGAGATGTAGGTCTGGCCCAATCACGAATAGCCTTAATTTTTTTTGGATCCACCATAATCCCATCCTTAGACACCACGTGTCTTCGGAATGTAATAGACTCTAACCAAAACTCACACTTTGAGAATTTTACAAAAAGCCTATGATCTCTCAAAATCTGGAGCACAATCCTCAAATGCTGCTCGTGCTCCTCCTTACTCCTCGAGTACACAAGGATATCATCAATGAAAATGATCACAACGGAGTCCAAATAGAGCCTGAAAATATGGTTCATCAAGTCCATGAATGCGGTTGGGGCATTGGTCAACCCAAAATACATCACTAAGAACTCATAACGGCCGTAGCGAGTCCTGAAGGTTGTCTTATGGATGTCCTCTGTCCGAATCCTAAACTGATGGTAACCAGATCTCAAGTCAATCATAGAAAACACTACCGTACCCTAAAGCTGGTCAAATAAATCACAATGCGGTCATAGGATATTTATTCTTCACTGTCACCTTATTCAACTGTCGATAGTCGATACACATAAGCATAGAACCATCCTTTTTCTTCACAAAAAGACAGGACCACCCTAAGTCGATACACTCGGCCTAATGAAACCCTTACTCAAAAGACCCTTAAGCTGAGAATTTAGCTCCTTAAGCTCAAAAGGATCCATATGGTAAGGTGTCATGGAAATATGTCGGGTACCCGACTCAAGATCAATAGCAAACTCAATATCACGCTCAGGAAGAAGACCAGGTAGGTCGGTAGGGAAAATATCAGAAAACTCATGAATAATAAGAACAGAATCAAGCAAAGGACTCTCCGCACTAATATCATGAATATAAGCAAGATAAGACTCGCAACCCTCGACACCAGTCTTCTAGCCCAAACATAAGAAATAATCCCCATCGGTGCACAATTAAAAGAACTCTTCCACACAACCGAGGGTATGTCAGGCATGGCTAAGGTAATGATCTTGGCGAAGCAATCCAAGACCGCATGTTAGGGGGATAACTAGTCTGCCTAGAATCACATCAAAATCTACCATATCTAGCATAATAAGGTCGACTCGAGTATCAAACTCTCAAATAGTTACCAAATATGATCTATAAACTATATCCACTACTAAAGAATCACCCATGGGAGTAGACACACGCAAAGGCAAAGATAAAGGCTCCTAAGACAGCTCTAACCGTGGTGTATAATAAGTAGAAACATATGAATAAGTGGATCTTGGATCAAATAAAGCAATAGATGGCTTAAGATATACCAAAATCATACGTATAATAACAACATCCAAATACTCTACCTCCGGTCTATGAGGTACTGTATACAACTGACCCCGTCTTCTTTTAGATTGGGTACCTAACTGACCAACTGTCCTACCTACATGAGGACCTCATCAAGAACCCTGGGGACCACCCCTACGACCCTGAGCGCCACCTCTAGCTAGGGGCGACACTGCTCTAATTGGTTGAACACTTTGTGATGCAGGCTGAATCATCTCACATCGGGGACACTATCTGGAGTAATAACCAACAACCCTATAATCATAACAAGCCCTGGGCACTCTACTCTATCTAGAAGATCCGGCTGACTAGGAATATCGACCTCGGCTAGAAGACCCAGATTATACACCCCTCAAAGATTGGCCACTGACCGGGCCACGATAATTACTATAGCTGGTATGACCTTCATTAGTAATCTGAAGTGCTTCCTAAATGGGTCTACTAGATTGACCCTGGTGCTGATAAGACTGATGCTAAGGGTACCTACCCTAAAAACATATGCCTTGAACTACGAGATGCTCTGGCTCCTACTGAAACTACACTACCGAAGCGGCCTCTTATCGCTTTACCTTAGTCCTCGCGATCCATCTCCTTTATAGAATAGACATGAACGACAATTTAAAAAAAGGCTTCCCAAAAGTCTCCAAACTCTGATAGCCCTGCGGAGCGGCAGACTCAACCCTCTAACAAAACACTGAATCCTCTCATACTCTGTAGGCAGAATCGTGGTGGCATGTTTGGTTAACTCATGAAATCCTGCCTCATACTTGGCCACCATTATAGAACCCTTTCTCAAAGTAGAAAACTCATCCCTCGGGCGCTCACACATACTAAGAGACATGTACTTCTCCAAGAAAGCCTTGGAAAATAGAGCCCAAGTCATAGGTGGAGATACAGCTCACCTGGAATCAAGATAACCTATCCACCACTGTCGCACTGTCCTGTCAAGCTGATAAGTCATATCGTCCACTCTGTGTGACTTAACCAACTCTAAATTACGGAGCTTCTCCTCACAACTAGTAAGAAACTCATAAGCATCCTCCCATGGGTACCCTGCAAACCTAGGTGGAGTCAATCTTATAAATTGGCCCAATAAGTTCTGCTCCTTAGAAGACATAACAGGATGAACAATTGTTGGCTGTGGAGCTACCGATGCTGGAGGAATATCAACTCTTAAGGACCACAACTGTAGGTTTCGCCCCTAAATCAATACCACTTTGGTCTACTAATTGAGCTCCATCTGACGGTGCCCACCTACCAATTTCAATAACTAAATCAAGGCATCTCTGAGCACTGAGGAAGAAATAAACCACAGTGGGGCCTGAGCTACCTCTTGTACCACCAATAGCTGGGGTGGCAGAATCTCTGGCTCGAGAGCAATAATAGGATCTGGTGAAGGCTCCCTACCCTGACCCCTAGCAGGGGATACATCTCTAACTTTGCCACGACAACTAGGTCGGCCACACCCTCTAGCAGGTGCTCTAGCTGCAGACTCGGGGTCCTCGTGTTCGGTCTATGTAGCTCACATCCTAACTATCTGTGAAAGAGTAAAATAATAAGAAAGTTAGAAACTAGCATAGACTCGACATACGATATGAATAAAGAAGATGAGGTTTTCATAAGAATATCTTGTAGCCGCCTAAAGATAAGATATGAAAGTCATTGTTCTGATCCACGGGAATCTACTAGACACTTGCTCTTGTACTAATAATATCAGTGAACCTAGTCTCTGATACTAATTTTTCATGACCCAATTTCTCAATTCATGATGACACCTACTTTATCCCACCAGTAGGTAAGCCAAACCGCAGTCCGAAATGACAAGTAATGGGCTAGTTGGTGGAAGGTATAATAAATAATGAAAGTAAGCATTCAATTGAATTGTAAACTGAATAAATATAAGAGCAATAGAATAAATATCAAGGAGAGACATATAAAGTTCACAAAAAAAATCTCATGACCTAGCAAGGTCTGTATAAGAGCTACTAAATCTAAAAGATAAGAGTACTAACTAATAACTAATATATAGGTAGTCTCAAAAGTAAAGACTGTCCAAAAGTGGTAGAAGGAGAGAGGATATGCTCCATCTCTAAAAGCTCACCCTATCTCTGAATCCCAAAATCAAGTTGTATTAGAACCTCGTGTACATTGTCTAGACTACGTCATCGGGTAAAGTGTTTTTATTTGTAATTTATTTGTAAAAGATTGTATCATTTCTCAAATTTTGAGATCCTTAATGGAATTATTTATAACTTCCGCATGTATTTTCAAATGGGTGGTAAGGGTTTTTCTATCGATGTGGATTAGAGTAGATGCCCACACGATCTAATTAGTTGGGCTGTGACAAAATCACAAACTCATGTAAATCACTTTTGAACACTTCAGGGATCGTGAAAACTATTCCCACAACTCATAAATAATGTAAAGCAACAATGGGAAAGAGAAAAATGGTCAAAATACATAAAACTCTAAAAATTACATGAGGGTTGTTACAAATTCAAAAGGTGATCTTTAAGGATTATTCTTTGGTTATGATTGTTACACTATATTTATACATTCTCCAATGATATACTTGTGATTTCATCTTCAAATCTTGGTTTTAAATTGGGAAATATGGGGATTTTGGGCAAAAGTTAAGAAATGGTAGTTTGATGATTAAAAGTCTTATTTTAGACACCCTTTGTGATGAAATTTCATCTTTGAGTTCCCTAAGTTATGGGTAATGTGATTTTTTAATAAAATTCCAGTTCTGCTCTTGTGATCTTGAGATTGACTTTGGATTGAATTTCAAGACCCAAAATTTAAGTATTGCAATATGAGTGTCTATATTTTTGTTTTCTTATGTAGAATATGTTTTAGATCAAATTGGACTCATTTGGAGGCACTACGGAAGAATAAATCCTTGGTTTGATTTTTTGGACTTCCTATTAGGCAAGTTGAGACTTTCTTTGACTCTTTTTTAAAGTGTTTAGATATTGGTTGCTTGTATGAGGGAGTAATTCAGAAATATGGATCTCGTATAAGTGAAATGACATACATCTATTCAGGTACCAGTGTTATATGAAGGGTTCAAATGAGTAATTTACTTGTTTGGACTACTTTTTCCTATTTTTTCTAGCATGATTACTATATGAAGTGTTGAGAAGTGACTTCTAGAATATGCTAGAAAGTGACTTCTACTCCTTCTATTGAACTTGACTCGGGTAAATTTGGAAAGATTAGTTATATTGGGGGGTTTTAGCCTATGATTATTAGTTGAGTATGGCGTTGTTTCATAGGATTGTGACATTTGACCTCATCTATATTACTGTGACCATGCTGACTTATTCATACTTATTTCATGAACTTACAAATGAGGTATTTTGAAATAAATGCTTTTAAAGAACTTGTATGCCTAATAGGAAATTGTTCTAGGCTGGATTTATTGATTTATGACTTGGATGAATGATGAAAATTGTTTCGAGATGGATTTATTGATTTATGACTTGCATGCTTAATAAGAAATAGTTTTGGCCGAGATTTATTGATATATGACTTGTGTGACTGATGGGAAATTATTCCATGCAGGTTTTTTTATTCATGATTTGCATGTCTGATGGGAAAATATTTTGGATGGGTCTACAGACCTCGCGAGTCCCCTATGCGTCCTAGCTAGCCAATGCATCATATTCATTCAGTTCATTATCTCCATTCTTTTGAGTTGTACTGGTACTCGATTTGAAAGGTGATTACAAGGTTTTCTACTTTAGCTTATTTAGAGGTTCTGAGAAGTATCTATATTGAGTTACGTCATTTTTGTTGTTTTTATTAACCTCTATATTAGGTGCGGATTTCTTGATTTGACATATATAAGTGGAAAGTTTTGAATAGTAGTAAATTAGGTGGTTCATTCCATTTTTTGGTTATAGGGTAAGTGGACGATGTTGTTGAGTACATGTGTATTAGTACTCACGTTTGTTTATTTTCTGCACCGTATGTGCAGGTACCAAGCCATGTATCCCTCAACGCTGATTCAATATTAGTATTCAAGACTTTCATTTAATGATTTAGAGGTAGTTTTTGATTGTTCCCATGTATTACTAGATCTGTTCTATCATTTTTTTGTTGATTCCTTATGTTGAGATACTTGAGACAATTAGTTGTATTAGACATTCATAGTGATTTATACTAGTGAGTTCCAAATTTTGGGTAAACTATTGTTACTTTTGTATTTCCATTTCTAAATTGTGACTATGAGTAGATGATTTAGCTCATTTTTCTACTATTTACCTTCTTTTCTTATTTGGTTATGTAACACCCCATACCTTCCCAAGCCTACTTGACGACGTTGAAAAATGTATACTTAGGTGTCGAGATCTATAAGTATGCATTTGGTAATGTTAATGTTGAGGAAATTGAAATTTGGCTTCATACATGTGATTAGCCCTTCATAAGAGTTGTTTTGTGATTTTTTGTGGCGCAGTTGTGGGGTTCAAAATGAGGCTAAGAGGACCTCTAAACAAAGGATATTAAGGGTAAGAAGTAAGTTAAAGAATAGGACTTGAAGTGTCTAACCAAATCCGCGAAGAAAAGTCGAAGAAATGAAAATTTTGAAAAAAAAAAGGTGGGGCGCGCCCAGGGGCGTGCCGGGCCGATCTGGGCTAAAATTTTTAGCCCACAGGCAGCAAGGTGGTGCACCCAAGGGTGTACCGGGGTGCTTGTGCGCACCTTTCAAAAGTTGGAATTTTTCTTAAGTCCCAAGGGTACCCGGGGACGTATCGAGCCAATTTTTGCCACGTTTCTTCTACAACCATGAGTCTATACATGAAATGAGTGAAGTATTATGTTGGTATGATAAAAGTACTCGAGAACGAATTTGGCGTCAAAATAACGATTTTACCCTTTGGGTCAAAATGGGTCATACGTGGCTAGAATCGCTTGTTTTTGAGATTGAGGCTACGAATATAAATTCCATGAGTGGGAATATCTTCGTATTGCGTATGAAATGAATTAACCATGAGAAATTATTGATTTTATTGGATTAAGGAATTTGGGCTTAAGAAAGCCCAAAAATGAAGAAGAAAAACCCATTCTTCTTTTGACCAAGCAATAATTGAGCAAAGGACTCCAAGGCCTATAAAAGGGGCACAAAAATCTGAGTTTTAATACATACAAACACACATGCTTTTTCTCTCTTTTTTCTAGAATTCTCAAGAAAGTTTCTTTGGGGCTCTCAAACCCTAAGTCATCTTTGGAGCAAGATCATCATCTTCCAAGCTTAGGTGAGTGTTATTCTTATGGATTAACATATTATATGCATGGGAGAGTATGTATATCATGTTGGTTATGCTTGGAAGTGTTGAATATGACACTTTGTGTTTTTGTAAAAGATGTGTCATCTATGGAATTTAAACTTGGAATATGACTTGTGGTTTTGATAAAAGAGCATGATATGGATAAAATATCAACATGTATGGTGTGATTATGGTCCTAAACTTGTTATTTTTCCATAAGTGTAAATTATGGGATTTTGGCCGATTTGTTGTTGTGAGGTGTATTGAAGTGAATTGATGGAACTATTGTGATGTTTTGGTGATGTAGAAGTGTAAAGTATGAATTTGTGTGACATGCTAGTGGTTTATGATATTGGTCAATGTTGAGAATATTGTGGGATTCTTGGTATGATAGCTTTGTAAATGGTATTGTTGGTGTGTTAGTTTCACACATGGTATAATCAAGAGGGATGGTATAATCAAGAGGGAAATGACATGTTAAAGCCAAACATGTAACTCGTTGTCGTTGTATGCATTTGTAAGGTAGTTGGTGGTTAATGTAAACTCCATTGTATATTTGTGTTGTAGAGTGAAACATAAGGAAGGAGCGGGACGATTGTATTCACGTATAGAATTGAGTGTTCATATTGAGACGATAAGGTATGCAAGGTTACTCTTTTCGTATCCTCCTGTAGCCTATTGTTCATGTTGTCATTGTCCTTGTTCCATTCCAAAATGTTAAAAGGTATCTCATTTCAGGTAGTCATATGTTATTACTCTCATGTTTCTTAATCATGGACCAATCATGACTCAAATGTCTCTTAATCATTGATCGAGATTCCAAAGCTTCCATAATGTTATAATTACTACCAAGTACCAATCTCATGAACATAAAAGAATGAAGTAATGTATCTATGTGTTTCCAATAAGACTATGGTCCCCAATGTATCAATCTCATGGAAGTAAAAGAGAGAAGTAATGCAATGAAGTAATGGAAGAAGTAATTCCCTCATGGTTACTTTATATATCCCTCATGGTTACTTTATATTTTCCCTCATGGTTACTTTATAACTTTCCTTATGGTTACTTTAACATTATTTTATAATTACTTTATAAGTTCTTTATAATTACTTTATCATTACTTTATGGTTCTTTGAGTGCGGGTGATAGCTTTGGGGAAAAAGCCAAACTTGATGCCGAACCTACTTCCTTGTTTTTCGGGTGGTAGCAAGGGGAAAGCTCAGTGGGACAAAAGCCAAGCTTGACGCCGAACTTTATTATATTCACTGGATCAAGGGGGAATCTCAGTGAGGTAAAAGCCAAACTTAATGCTGAACCTGCTTTCTTGTTTTCCGGGTGGTAGCAGGGGGGAAGCTCAGTGGGGTAAAAGCCTAGCTTGATGCCGAGCTTGAGACGGTTATATATATATATATATATATATTGACGGTTGCATATTGACGAACGCATATCATATTGACGGATGCATTGCATATTGACGGTTGCATATTAACAGTTATACATTATTGACGGTTCTAACTGTTAACGAAAACGGGCATAAAGGCAAATGGAGTAATGAACATAAAGTACCTATTTCCACACATACTAAAAGATTATTGATCCACATTGACTATTCTCTTGAAATCAAGTTCCTTGAAGTGTTTAAGTTTCATGAAGTTTCTTATAGACTTGCATACTCAGTACATTCTTTGTACTGACCCCTTTGGGGGACTTACTTTATTTACTGCAGGCACAGGTGTTAGTAGACCTCCACAATAGGCTACGGGTTATCCGCGGATTATTGGTGAGCTCCTAGTTGGTTCGGGGCTTTTCGAGTCACATGTGTATATTGTTTTGGTTTTGTAATTATTGTATAAAGCGGGGACTTGTCCCGACTACAGGTTGTTGTGTTCATGTATCGGCTAGAGGCTTTGTAGACATATGTGGGAAGGTTAATGTAAGAGATGTGTATTCTGTTTGACTTGACGGCCCTAACGGCCAAGTTTCATTTATTGTTAAGTTTTCCATGACTTTCGCCTAGTTGTACGAAGTATAATAAGATTCATACTACAATATGTTTGCGAGTGAATAGGAGCAAAGATTGGTTCTCTCGGGCCATATCTGCTTCGGATGCCAGTTCGTCCCGAATGGGATTTCAGGTCGTGACAAAAGTTGTATCAGAGCAGTTCGTTCTAAGGGTGTCTACAAAGCCGTATCCGAGTAGAGTCTTGTTCATGGATGTGTTGTTCACCACATTTATGAGCAGGAGGCTATGGGGCATTTAGGATGTTGTTTCTTTTCTTCACTTCTAGATCGTGCAATAGAGCCAGTCGTAAGTTGAATTGTATCTGACCATGGGAATTGTTTTTCTTTGGTATAGTAAGAAATGCCGAGTACAAGAAGAGGCAAGGGAAAATGGAAGAAGCTAGATAGGATTGGCGGAGAAGGACCTAGTAACTTACCACCCGAACGGGTTGAGCATGATGAAGCTGAGAGTGAGTTTACATCGTGGGCTTCTTCTACTTTTCCAGCTCCAGAAGAGCCGAGAAGGAGAGAAGAACCTGTTGAGACACCTGTTAATGTCACTGACCAGTATTTGAGAAATGCAGTATATATGTTGATTCAGCTAATTGCAGTACAGAATCAAGGACAAGCTGGTCCAATGACAAGTAATGACAGTGAGGCTAGGGCAGGTAGTCGAAGGACGCAGGATTTTCTAAAATTAGACCCTCCTATATTCACTAGGTCGGATCTTAATGAGGACCCGCAAGATTTTATTGATCAAATCAGAAGGGCTTTGGACGTTATGCATATATTTGGTATAGAAACAGTTGAACTAGCGGCGTATAGATTGAAAGGGGAGGCGATATTATGGTATGAAGATTGGAAGCGAGCTAGGGGAGTTGGTGCACCCCCAGCTAGCTGCGAAGAATTTAAAATGGCATTCCTAGATCACTACCTTCCATATGAGATTTGGGAGGCACGCGCAGACCAGTTACGGAATCTTCGTCAAGGGAATATGAGTGTTCGGGAGTACAGTCTTCAGTTTAATTCTTTGGCCAGATATGCTCCCCATATGATAGCCACTATGGCTGATAGAGTTTATCGGTATGTGGATCGATTGGATCCATCATTGGTCAGATATTGTACCATTGCTCCTCTGAATAAAGATATGGATATAGCAAGAATTTGCACAAAAAATGGAAGATCAGAGGAACAGAAGAAAGATGCACAAAGCTGAAGAGGGGCCATCAAAGAAAGCTAGACCTATGGGACAGTACCTGGTGTCCCAATGTCACGACCCGAATCCCATTTGGGCCGGACTGGCACCCAGAGCCGTTGAGGCCCGAGAGAACCAATCTTTGCTCATGTACACTCATATGCATGCTACTCAATATACAGCACTACCTCAAATGAATATAAAATGTCAATAGCGGAATTCATGGAACATATATAATAACTATGAAACTTGGCCGTTGGGGCTATCATGACAAAACATATGTCTCTTACATACCCTTCACGTGTTCCACAACATCTACAAAGCCTCTACAGATGCATAACCAAAACCAATCTTAGAGTCGGGACAAGCCCCCACTCTATACATACATACAGTATCAAGACAACACCAAACAAATGTACATAGTGACTTAGGAAGCCCCAAAACAACTGGAGCTCACCAATGATCTGCTGATATATCGTAGCCTACGGTGAAGGCCTACTAATACCTGTGCCTGCAGCATGTAAAGTAAGGCCCCCAAAGGGGTCAGTACGAAGAATGTACTGAGTATGCAAGGCCATAGAAACTGTGTATAACATAAGACTTCATCACAATAGTATTCAATGTAAACAAACCATTGCATTTGGAAACATGTATATTGCATTCATTGCGTTCATTGCATTGATTACTTTCTTTGTTTCTTTACTTCTGTCCTTATGCATCTTTGTATGTGCTATACTGTACCCGGGCCCCAACTGATCAGTGGGTCTTTACATAACATATCGTTATGTTAGGATTGGCTTGAGCTAGGCTTATGCCTCTAGAGCTGCCACCCTGGGATCGACTCGAGCTAGGCTTATGCCTCTAGAGTTGCCACCCATAAATCAATATAGCAGGTTCGGCTCGAGCTAGGTTCTTACCTCTAGAGCTGCCCCCGTCAGGTTCGACCCGAGCTAGGCTTTCGCCTCTAGGGATTCCCCCTGATACAAAAATTCTCGGGATCGGCTCGAGCTAGGCTTATGCCTCTAGAGCTGCCACCCTTAAATCAATCATTAACCACATATGCATTACGTTGCCCTTTACTTCACATTACCTTTCTTTAAATATACGAGATTGGCACTTTGGCAGTCATAACATCACTTTGAACTTTGGAACTTAACATTGTTGGAAACATAGCCTTATTGGAACCATGGAATCTTTAGATTATTAGCCAATGCATATGAGACATGTGAATGACAATTGATCAATGTATAAAGAACATGTGATGAACCATAATTGATACCCGAAAATAGGATACACTTGACTTATGAGAGATTGATACTTGTGAAGCCATAACATTGTTGGAAGCTTAGAACAATAACCAATGAGTGAAAGACATGTGAATAAACATTGTTGGAAACGTAACACTATTGGAACCATCGGACAATAATCAATGAACCAAGTACATGAGTAGAACCATTATTGGAACTTTGGAACACAACCTTATGGGGCTTTTGGAACATTATCCATGAATATGAGACATGTGATTCACAATTGCTCAATGAGTATGAAACAGGTGATATTGATAATTGGTAACTGCATATAGGATACCTTAGCACATTTCGGGATAGGACAAGTGTAATGTCAATATGGATACTACGTACTGTAGAAAAATACGGACAGAGTAACCTTACATACCTTGTATTCTCAATACAAATATATACTCTTAGATGTGCATACAATGTCCTGCTCCTTCCTTATGTTTCGCTCTACAACACAAATGCATACGGAACCAACATTAACCACCAATTACCTTAAAATGGCATATAATAACAATAAGTCATATGTTTGGATCGAAAATGTTATTTCTTCCTCTATAATACCATTTACGGCGTGGTCATATCAATCATACTACAACATGCCCAACATTAACGAAATATCACTTATGAATTTATTATCCCAATAATTTCACAATATTCCATACATTGACCAATACATGATAACCAAGCTCATGTCACACCAAGGTCGTACTTTACACTTCTCCATCACTACAACATCATAATTATGCCATCAAATTACTTCAATACACCTCACAACAACAAATCGGCCAAAATCCCATAATTTACACTTCTATAAAAATAACAAGTTTAATAACATAATCACACCATACATGTTGGTATTTCCTCCATACCATGCCTTTTCATCAAACCCACAAGTCATATTTCAAGTTTAATTCACAAGGATGCACATCTTTTTGCAAAACCCCCAAGTCCATATACAACACTTTCAAGCATAACCAACATGATATACATAGTCTCTCATGCATATAAGATATTAAATCATAAGAATATACACTTACCAAGACTTACCAAATGATGATCTTGTCCAAAGAGTTGGTTGCTTTAGGGTTTTGTGTTGAGAGAAATGGGTTTGGAAATATCTCTAAAGGCATGAGGGCTTTAATGAATAAAATCAGCCCTTTGTGGCTTTATATAGTTCTCATGGTCATACTTAGCCACATTGACTCAATAATTGAGGTGTATTACTTGGTCAAATGGAAGAATGGGTTATTTGACCCATTGGCCCATGCCTTTTAATTCATTTTGGGCCTTCCTTTGAGCCCATTAACACATATTAACTTAGCCCATCAAATTCAAGGTGTAATTCATCATATATCTCACGTTTAAATAATTTCGTAAGTGACACATCAACATTTAACTCACGAGACTCATTTCGTAGCCTCAATCTCCAAATAGGCAATTCTAGCCAATCATGGCTCACTTTGACCTCAAAGGGTAAAAACATAATTTAGATGTCAAAAATGCCTAAGTGTAGGCCTACCAACATGGAATACTTATATAATACTTCAAAATTCATCTTTATAGACTAATAATCGCAAAAGAAATCGGGCGAAAAGCACCCCGGCATGGCCCCGGACGCCCAAAAGACTTAGGAAAATTTCAGCTTGTGAAAGGTGCGCAGGGGAGGCTTGGCACGCTGCCTGGCGCACCCCCTTACTGCCTCTGGGCTGAAACTTTCAGCCCAGATCGGCCTGGCAAGCCCCTAGGCGCGCCCCTCCCCTTTTTTTTTTCAATTTTTTCGTTTCTTCGACTTTTCTTCGCGGATTTGGTTAGGTACTTCAAGTCCTATTCTTTAACTTACGTCTTAACCTTAATATACTTTGTTTAGAGGTCCTCCTAGACTCATTTTTAATCCCACAATTGCTCCACAAAAATCACAAAACACCTCCTACGAAGGGCTAGTCACATGTACGAGGCCGAATTTTAATTTTCTTGTCAATAACATTACAAAATACATTCTTGTGGCTTTCGACACTTAGGTATACATTTTTCAACGTCATCAAATAGGGTTGGGAAGGTACGGGTTGTTACACCCAAGGAGAATTTGGGCCTCGGGATTTTAGTAGACCGCCGAGACCATTACTTTCTCATCCTATAGGCAGTCACGTTGGGCAAAGTAGTGGAATGCGAGGTTCACAACCAGTGGGGTTAGAGCAAGGAAGTATGAACAATTCGGGATTTCCTAACCAGCCATGTCCACACTGTGGAAAGCTGCATTTAAAGGAATGCCGGTTTGGGACCAATATTTGCTTTTGGTGTGGCATGTCCGGGCACATGGTGAGAGATTGCCCAAGAAGGGGCACGGGCGTAATTATGTGACCTACGGGGTCAACCGTTGCACCATCATCATTGGTTCCTTTCTTAGGTCAAGATGTGCAACCTGTTGGTCGTGGTAACGGTACTCGAGGAGCAGCCAGTTTTGGTGGAACACAGAACCATACTTATGCTCTAGCAGGTCAACAGAATGTGGAGGCCTATCCTGATGTAGCTACAGGTATATGATCTGTTATTTTCATAATGTATCTATATATGCATTGATTGATCTGGGTTCTAGAGTATCATATGTTACTCCATTGACCGCTACGAAAATTGAAAGAACATCAGAAGTATTAGTTAGACCATCTGGAGTATTTACACCTATTGATGAATCTACTATAGTTAAGAAAGTACGTCATAATTGTATAGAACCTATTTGTGAGAATGCTATGGTGGATTGCCGAGCTAAGGTCATATGAAATTATCAAAAGGATTCTAGATCGACAAGTAAAGAGGTTGAGGAATAAAGATGTAGCGTCTGTAAAAGTCGGAGGAATCAATAAGTAGAGGATGTGATAAGCTGGAAAAATGATGAAATCGACATACCCATATTTTTTTCATACAAAAGTAAAAGTTCAACATATGAAAGTGGACTAATAACAAGTAAGTATCTATGAGTATTAAGCGTTTATGTCTATGTATGCTAATATCGGGATGCATCTGTTGTAATTGAAGTGACATCATTAATATTCGAGGACGAATGTTTCTAGGGGGGGGGGAGAATGTAACTCCCCATACCTTCCCAACCCTACTTGACGACGTTGAACAATGTATACTTAGGTGTCAAGAGCTATAAGTATGCATTTGGTAATGTTAATGTTGAGGAAATTGAAATTTGGCTTCATACATGTGATTAGCCCTTCATAAGAGTTGTTTTGTGATTTTTTGTGGCGCAGTTGTAGGGTTCAAAATGATGCTAAGAGGACCTTTAAACAAAGGATATTAAGGGTAAGAAGTAAGTTAAAGAATAGGACTTGAAGTGTCTAACCAAATCCGTGAAGAAAAGTCGAAGAAACTAAAATTTTGAAAAAAAAGAGGTGGGGCGCGCCCAGGGGAGTGCCGGGACGATCTGGGCTAAAATTTTTATCCCACAGGCAGCAAGGTGGCATGCCCAAGGGCGTACCGGGCTGCTTGTGCGCACCTTTCAAAAGTTGGAATTTTTCTTAAGTCCCAAGGGTGCCCGGGGACGTATCGAGCCGATTTTTGCCACGTTTATTCTACAACCATGAGTATATACATGAAATGAGTGAAGTATTATGTTGGTATGATAAAAGTACTCGAGAACGAATTTGGCGTCAAAATAACGATTTTACCCTTTGGGTCAAAATGGGTCATACGTGGCTAGAATCGCTTGTTTTTGAGATTGAGGCTACGAATATAAATTCCATGAGTGGGAATATCTTCGTAATGCGTATGAAATGAATTAACCATGAGAAATTATTGATTTTATTGGATTAAGGAATTTGGGCTTAAGAAAGCCCAAAAATGAAGAAGAAAAACCCATTCTTCTTTTGACCAAGCAATAATTGAGCAAAGGACTCCAAGGCCTATAAAAGGGGCACAAAAATCTGATTTTTAATACATACAAACACACATGCTTTTTCTCTCTTTTTTCTAGAATTCTCAAGAAAGTTTCTTTGGGGCTCTCAAACCCTAAGTCATCTTTGGAGCAAGATCATCATCTTCCAAGCTTAGGTGAGTGTTTATTCTTATGGATTAACATATTATATGCATGGGAGAGTATGTATATCATGTTGGTTATGCTTGGAAGTGTTGAATATGACACTTTGTGTTTTTGTAAAAGATGTGTCATCTATGGAATTTAAACTTGGAATATGACTTGTGGTTTTGATAAAAGAGCATGATATGGATAAAATATCAACATGTATGGTGTGATTATGGTCCTAAACTTGTTATTTTTCCATAAGTGTAAATTATGGGATTTTGGCCGATTTGTTGTTGTGAGGTGTATTGAAGTGAATTGATGGAACTATTGTGATGTTTTGGTGATGTAGAAGTGTAAAGTATGAATTTGTGTGACATGCTAGTGGTTTATGATATTGGTCAATGTTGAGAATATTGTGGGATTCTTGGTATGATAGCTTTGTAAATGGTATTGTTGGTGTGTTAGTTTCACACATGGTATAATCAAGAGGGATGGTATAATCAAGAGGGAAATGACATGTTAAAGCCAAACATGTAACTCGTTGTCGTTGTATGCATTTGTAAGGTAGTTGGTGGTTAATGTAAACTCCATTGTATATTTGTGTTGTAGAGTGAAACATAAGGAAGGAGCGGGACGATTGTATTCACGTATAGAATTGAGTGTTCATATTGAGACGATAAGGTATGTAAGGTTACTCTTTTCGTATCCTCCTGCAGCCAATTGTTCATGTTGTCATTGTCCTTGTTCCATTCCAAAATGTTAAAAGGTATCTCATTTCAGGTAGTCATATGTTATTACTCTCATGTTTCTTAATCATGGACCAATCATGACTCAAATGTCTCTTAATCATTGATCGAGATTCCAAAGCTTCCATAATGTTATAATTACTACCAAGTACCAATCTCATGAACATAAAAGAATGAAGTAATGTATCTATGTGTTTCCAATAAGACTATGGTCCCCAATGTATCAATCTCATGGAAGTAAAAGAGAGAAGTAATGCAATGAAGTAATGGAAGAAGTAATTCCCTCATGGTTACTTTATATATTCCCTCATGGTTACTTTATATTTTCCCTCATGGTTACTTTATAACTTTCCTTATGGTTACTTTAACATTATTTTATAATTACTTTATAAGTTCTTTATAATTACTTTATCATTACTTTATGGTTCTTTGAGTGCGGGTGATAGCTTTGGGGAAAAAGCCAAACTTGATGCCGAACCTGCTTCCTTGTTTTCCGGGTGGTAGCAGGGGGAAAGCTCAGTGGGGCAAAAGCTAAGCTTGACGCCGAACTCTATTATATTCACTGGATCAAGGGGGAATCTCAGTGAGGTAAAAGCCAAACTTAATGCCGAACCTGCTTCCTTATTTTCCGGGTGGTAGCAGGGGGGAAGCTCAGTGGGGCAAAAGCCTAGCTTGATGCCGAACTTGAGACGGTTATATATATATATATATTGACGTTTGCATATTGATGAACGCATATCATATTGACGGTTGCATATTGACGGACGCATTGCATATTGACGGTTGTATATTAACGGTTATACATTATTGACGGTTCTAACTGTTAACGAAAACGGGCATAAAGGCAAATGGAGTAATGAACATAAATTACCTGTTTCCATACATACTAAAAGATGATTGATCCACATTGACTATTCTCTTGAAATCAAGTTCCTTGAAGTGTTTAAGTTTCATGAAGTTTCTTATAGCCTTGCATACTCAGTACATTCTTCGTACTGACCCCTTTGGGGGACTTACTTTATTTGCTGTAGGCACAGGTGTTAGTAGACCTCCACAATAGGCTACGGGTTATCCGCAGATCATTGGTGAGCTCCTAGTTGGTTCGGGGCTTTTCGAGTCACATGTGTATATTGTTTTGGTTTTGTAATTATTGTATAAAGCGGGGACTTGTCCCGACTACAAGTTGTTGTGTTCATGTATCGGCTAGAGGCTTTGTAGACATATGTGGGAAGGTTAATGTAAGAGATGTCTATTCTGTTTGACTTGACGGCCCTAACAGCCAAGTTTCATATATTGTTAAGTTTTCCATGACTTCCTCCTAGTTGTACGAAGTATAATAAGATTCATACTATAATATGCTTGCGAGTGAATAGGAGCAAAGATTGGTTCTCTCTGGCCATATCGACTTCGGGTGCCAGTCCAGCCCGAAACAGATTTCAGGTCGTGACAGGTTATTTGGTTTGCCTATCGCTGGGATTTTTGGGTAGGTTTCATTAAAATCTTGTGATTTTGGCTCCTAACATAATGCCCACAAGAATAGTAATTATCTAGATTTAATAAATACAATAGTTCATAATTTAGAAAGTCAAAGTAATCAGCGAACTACTATATGTAAACAACAATAAAAAAGCTAGTGATTTCTCAAAAATGAGTTCTGGGGAGGGTAGATTATACACAGATCTTACCCCTACCTAGTAGTGGTAGAGAGTTTGTTTTCAAGGACTACTATATGTATTTCAGCCCCACAAATGAGAATAGAGAACAACAAATCAAAATTTTCAATGTTTACCTGAAGTCTCAATAGATTATCGCAACAACGCAAGGATTCTTATTTAGGAAAGAAAGATCATTTAACTCATTTTATAGCTTCAGCACCTACAAGATAGAACTTTCTTAAAATCAATTATAATCCGTGAGAATAGGTATATAATTAATGCACTATGAGAAAATGAAGTTTTATTGCCTTTTCTATGAATTTGAGTTTTCAAACTTTAAGAAAAGGAAATACTTTTGCTTTGCTGCAAAAAGTTTTCAGTCAGTGATGCTTAATTAATTTGGAATAGTGTGGGTGATATTGGGTACAATAATGGAGGCAATGTATAGAAGGGCCTTCATAAGGTGTAAAAGTTGACAAAGGGCTTGAGAGATTGGTCCACTATCCAACATGTGGATTTTGTGGAGAGAGAGGACATGAGTACTTTATAAGCTATAGATCCTCTTTTGTGTCTTATCTTCATCTGGTGTTCGGTAGGGAGCCATATTTTGTTGTAGTTTCTCAACCTTTTAGTGTACGGTTTGTATACATGATTGACCGATTATTTATATAACTGCTTACATTATAAAAAAAGGTTCTCAAGGATCACCTCCTTCCTAACTAAATGAGTTATGTTACTATTATTTCCAATAAGAGAAGTCATCCATTAGTTTGAATATGGTCTTCGCTTAAATGACATCATAAATTAGATTTAGTTCACAATATAACAACAAATTGATTTTACTAGTTTAAGAAAAAAGTTCAGCATTAAATTGCCTCGCCATTGATCACAAAATATAGAAGGCTTAACTATTCTCAGCTCTTCAATGTTGATTCAAGATTCTTCATAAGACATGGTATTAGATATATCATGGTTTTATGTTCATAATATAGTTCCCCGAAGGGAATTTATTCGTCTCTTATTCTTTATTTCTCTTTGTGAGCTCAAAAGTAAAGATTTGAATGCTTCATTCAATCCAAGAATGCCTATATACTTCCCTTACTTCACTATATTTAAACTACAAAATGAAATCCAATATATCATGATATAATATCCTAGTAAAAGTATACATACTAAAGTGACTGAAAATCACACTAGTACACATAACTAGATCTTGGACTTATATATGGACATGTGCAAAAACTTTTCTCCAACCAATAATCTAGTTCTTTTATGACTCACAAAGAAAACATGTATCCTAAAAAAATGCGTTGGGCTTTTCTCTTCAAATTCAAGTACCTAATAATTCTTGAACCTCAACTGTACTTATTACCCCAGATTCCTCAAAGGTGTCTTGTAAAGCTGCAACTTCTTATGGCTTATAGGTTTTCCAACAATCCTGTAATTTCATTGAAAAAAAAAGAAAAGAATGTCAATTCCTCTATACTACTACCGTTGCTCTTATTTCTAACTACAAAAAACAAAAAGACAAAATACATACAAAGAATCTTAAAGTTGGCACCAACTGCCAAATAGACACTTTAACTTTGCCAGTGCCCAAATAGATACCCTTCTTGGCAGAAGTTTGCCCTTGAACTCCTAACAATGTTATCCACATGTCAAAAGAATGAATCGCAGAATGCACGTGTAATAAGAAAAGAAAAACACCTTTAATTAAATCTAAAAATATCCATCTAAAAAATTAAATCTAACATAGGATAAAAAGAGAACCTTCACACTCCCTCCACTTATCATCTTTCATCTGAAATTCATAAAAATTGAAAGAATCATCATGATTATTGTAGAATTTAGATTTTAGTGCTAATTTATGAATAGGTGTGATACAAGACAAATGGCCATCATAACTTTTGATGCCATCATTCGTGGATAACACATGGAGAATCTGATTTTGGACACCTTGAAGGCCCAAGAGTATGCATGGGGAAGTCATGAAGTCATTTTGGACACATAATAAAGCAAATTCGTGTGTGGAAGGTTGCTTGGAGGCTTGCCTTGATGACTACCCGAGGCTCCAAAAGATTGCAAGGGTTGAAGTGTGAAGAAGGAGTCCTTACACTCCATGACCACCCCTTATTAAGGGTGTTTTGGTCTTTTTGTGCCTTTTCTTTACACTCCATAGGAGCCCCTTTTCATTAAGGGTAGTTTGGTCATTTGATTTAATAGTTATAAATAGACTTCATTAGTCTTATTTTCTAGTAGTTGATTATGGATATTTGAAAGAATTCTTCTTCTCTCTTTGCGAGTGTAGTGTAGGGCTTGGAAAAGCCAAGTAGTGTAGGGCTTGGAAAAGCCATTATTGATCCTTGCTTAGAAACGGTGGTTGTAAGGAGGAGTTGATTCCCTTAACGGTCACCGTAAGAGTTTGGTGTTGTTATTGTAGGTCTTAGGGGTCTTATCGTTTGATACACGGTTTGGTTCCTATTTCTTGTAATCTCGTATGTCAAGCTATCTATCTTACTTTATTGCACGTGTTTGTTAACTTGTTTCTCTTAGTCTTCATCTCTTTAGGTCATTCTTCTATCATTTGGTATCAAAGTAAGGTTTGATTTTGTTCCAACAAAATCAATCTTGGGATTGTTATCTTGAAAATCAAAAAAAAAAGTGAAAAAAAAGAAAAAAAGTTATTGTTCACGTTTTTTTTTTAGGGTTTTTCAATTTTTGAGACTTGATTTTTGTGTGTTTTGTGTGTTTCTAGTGTTAGATCCTTGTTCCCTAACACTATTAGAGTCTAGAAATTGAAAATCCCAACAAAAAGAAGTGTCAAAATCAAAAATCCCAATAAAATAAAATAAAATAAATAAAAATAAATGCTAAACCCGTTTTTGACCCTAGGTCAAATTTTGAGTTTTTGATTTTGTGTTTTTTCTTGTGTTTTTAGTGTTATATTTGTGTTCTCTAACACTATAGGAGTCTAGGGTTTGAATTTGAGCTAAATTGGAGGTGATTTGAGTTATCCACCATTGTTGAGCTTGAGTTTGAAGAAACTTGAAGGTGAGATCTCATTGTGGAAGGTTGTTGTTGACATTTATGGAGATGAAAATGTGATATTTGTGATTGGATTGTCAACGTGAGCTTGGATCTTCAAGAATAATCAAATTTTGAGTTCATTTGCTTAAGGGTCAACTTTGGGTCAAACTTTGAATGTTCTTGGTGTTCTTCATGTTCTTCATGTATTGTTGAAGAAGAACATTCAAAAGGTGTTGTTTGATCTAAAAAGGAGGAGAAAGAGAGTGTACTACTTGTTTGTCTCAAAGAATATTCCAAGTATATTCCAAGTCTTCCAAAGGAAGAAAAGAATTCAAAAGGCATCAAAAGGAATATTCAAAAAGAAGAGGACAAGGGCAAGTACAAGGGGGGGGGGGGGGACCATCACAAATTCAAACTCTTTTGAGCTTGAAAAAGGGTCCATTCATTGTGTTTTCTTCATCAAAACCGATCCTACCTTCCTCCTAAGTTGAAGATTGATTGAATTCAAGTTGAATACAAGAAAAATTTTTCAAAAAAAAAAAACATCAACCAACCAAAGGCTGCCACGTCACCACCAAGGGCTGCCACGTCATCACTTCACCAAATAGCTTAAGCTCAAATTTCAGATTCTAAGTTTAATTTTCTTGTTTCTTTAGTTTCATTTCTTGATTCTAGTACTAATTAACAACTAGTAATCACCTACTAGATTGTGAGTTGGTTTTTGAATCCGTTTTCTTCGTGTTTTTCATTCGTTGTGTGCTTTTCTCTTCGTGTTTTTCATTCGTTGTGTGCTTTTCTCATTTTGATTCGTTGAACTTCTTTGATTCAAGTTCATAAGTAGATTTTGTTTTGTGTCTTGAGTCAATCAAACAATAATCTATTTCGGTCGCTAAGTAGTGATTGACACCTTATTAACTACCAGAGTATAAGCAACTTTCAATATTCGCCGCTCCAATTGTGAGGATCACAAAGGTGAGTGTATACGAGTGTTGGTGAGGTGCTTTTACTACTAATCTTGTTTGTTCATTTTGTAGGTACAAGGTGATATAAGGGGAGCATATCTTGGTAGCCTCGTATTATTGTGACTACAACATGGGAGACTATGATTGTAGTGAGGGATTTTATGGCTACGATGATGTTGTAGATTATGGGGGCTATGAATATAGCCATGATCAAGACATGGGCAGATTTGAGGGTTATGGTTTTGAGGGAGAAAATGAGGTGAATAAAGTGTCTAGTTCTTATGGTGAATATGGAGATGATGTAGGGCCTTATGATAGTTCTTATGATGAAGTTGGGGCATATGAGGAGTCTTACACTTCCCATTTCGAACCTAGAATTGGTGTAAGGTATATCCCCTTCCTTCGCAAAGCTTATGAGAGCCATGCTGAGAGTGCACGTGTGGAGAATGAAGATTCATATTCTTCACCTTGTAGTACATCTTATCAAGGTCGAAGCGGTGTGAATGGGTATACTAGCTATAGTATAGGTTGTCCCATGAGAAGAACAGAGAGTACATCTCCAAGGCCGAGGGGAACTCATGTGCCCTTGGGTTGTCCTAAACTCTACAATGTTGATCCTAGGAGAAGTTTTCACTCCGAAAAGGTAAGCATTTATGGGGTACCGGGCTGCCTCCTTGTGCTAGATGATTGGCGCCATAAGAACTACATCATACCACTGATGGTTGACTATTTAGGGTTGTTTCGAGAACCTTTACTTGTTCCATATTCCTTGGACGGGTATAAGGTTACTGAGAGAGTGAGGATTGTCTTCACCCAATTTGAATACTATGAGGAGGTGTGGTGCGATATCTTCCCCTTGACACCAGGTCATGTATGCTTGGGTGCCGATTGGTTTGCACAACATAGAGTTCCAAATGTGCTAAATTGGCCTAAAGTTATAGTGGACCATTGGGGAAATTATCTCTTTACCTCAATTATTCCCAAACCTCAAAGAGATGTGATCATTTACTCCAAGCCGAATGATTATGAGAGACAAAAGATTGAGAGGAGTAAGGGTGTGAAAGGTGGTAATCCGAGAGGGGAAAAAGGAGAGGTTGTGTGGAGTGAAGTGAGGGGGTTTCCACCAAATCATGCTAACTATGTTTGTCCTTTTCTTTCTAAGGACATTTGTGTAGGTACCAACATGGCAAGTGGAGAAGCACAAGGCCAAGGAAAAGTTGCTGCCGAAGCATGTGGGAAACCTTCACACCACGACAAAGAAGAATTTACTCAAGAACTTCAAGGTAAAATCACTTACTCTTACACTTTTGTGCATGTGAATGATAATTGTGTGGCTAGTAGCCCATTGAGTGTGAGTAGTAGCTTACCTATTTGTGAGTCTATTGATTCTTTGCCTCTTGTTGATGATGTACTTGTTGTGAGTGTGGATACACTAGTTGATCCTATTGATGATCGAATTGACTCTTCTTGTAAGGTCAATTTAAGTCCACCTAGTGTTGAAGCCATTGTGTTGAATGATAATACACCATCTATTGATTCTTTATCCCTTGATGATGATGTACATATTGTGAATGTGGATACACTAGTTGATCCTATTGATGACAAAATTGACTCTTCTTGTAAGATCAATTTATGTCCACCTAGTGTTGAAGCCAATGTGTTGAATGATGGTACATCATATTGTGGGAATTGTGTTGATCAACTTATGTGCGAAATTTGTCCACCACTTGAGGATATGTGTGATGTGTTTAATGGATCTCAAGTGAATGATTATATTGAAAATGTTGATCAAATAAATAGGAGTGACCCCTTTAGTATGACCTCTAGTAAATGTTCTACTCTCGGTTTTGCTCATAGTGATAATCATGTGCTTGAAACATCTTTGATACTTGATAATGATCTTTTAGAGAATGGATTTGCATGTTCTATATCCTCTTCATGGATAGATCCTTCTCTCTTTAAGTACAATATCTTGTTTGAAGATGATGCGTTCACTCCTAAAGAACCTAGTGGTGAGAATGACGTTGAAGGTATAGCTTGTCTTGAAAGCTATAGCCTATATGCCAACCCACTATGGTGTAAAAACATTCCTCCTAAAGATGGAAATCTCTTCTTGGGAGATGAGAGTACTCTTAAGGGAAGGGAATGTGAGGTCTTGGAAAGGAATGATCAATTGGGTGATGATAATTTTGATTTGCTTGAATTCTTAAGAAACCCAATAAGTGATTTTTCCTTGAAAATTAATTATGGTTGTGATCCTTTGTATGACACCCCACCCATGTTTGATGACTATAAGGATGAATTGCTTGCTTGTAAAGACTTAAGTAATAATTCCTTGGACTTTAGTGGTGGTATGTGTGTATTTGAGGGTACTTCCATAGAAAGGGAAGGTGTCCATTATTTGGAAATTACTTCTTCTACTATGTGTGACCTTATTGTTGAGAGTACTCATGGTGATGATGTTGAAACTGGTAGTGAGTACTCACATGAGGACACCTTAGTTGAACTTGACTTGAGTGATACCATTCTCCACTCTCTATTTGCTTTTGATGATATGTATGCTATTGTAGAGAGTATATCTTGTAGTTTGGGTGAAGCCTATGGGGAAAGGGAGTATTGTCTAGACCCGTGTCTATGGCTACTCTTTCTATTTGACCCCGGTGCCTAATATAAAAATGGTGATGTTGGCGCACCCAACTTGTTGCTTGGTCTACATGACAAGCAAAGTGTCATTCTTGAAAACCCAAGAGCAAAAGTGTCATTGTTTCCTTGGGGTAATGTTTCTAAATGTGTATCCTTGCTTAACACAATTGTGTTTAAATTACAAGAATCTTAACTTGTGGATGCAAAGTTCTCTATTTGCTTGAAGTAAAGAATGTGGATGTGCTTAAATGCTTTGTCTTCACTCGTGTATGCCTTTACACTTGATTCTTTCCTATACTACCTCTTTGCCTATGATGACATCCATGCTAGCTTTGGATTTGTTTTATGTAGAGGTAGGAAATTTGTTGGTTTGTCCACTTGTATATGATAATGCTATATAGATCTTGTGGACATTAGAACCAATTGAGGCTCCACCCTTGGTGTGGTCTCTTGAAGAGATAAAGAAGCAATTGTGTCTTATGGCTCCTAAGATGAAGGTAGTTTTACCTTGTGGATCATTTGATGCCATTAGGACCTTTGTAGTTTCCTTATCTCTTGGTGATTTAAATAGCCAAATCCTTTGTGCATATTTTAATAAGTTTTTAATTTTAATTCAAAGGATCCTTGGTTATATTGCAAGTATAAGCAACCTTGGCATGTTGAGATGATTTATTGTGCTAACCCTAACCCTCATGCCTTGTGGAGTTTGTATTCGTTTGTCCTTTCTTTGGTTTTGCAAAGTTTGGATTCGAGGTCGAATCCTTTTCAAGAAGGGGAGGATGATACAAGACAAATGGCCATCATAACTTTTGATGCCATCATTCGTGGTCAACACGTGGAGAATCTGATTTTGGACACCTTGAAGGCCCGAGAGTATGCATGGGGAAGTCATTTTGGACACTTAATAAAGCAATTTCATGTGTGGAAGGTTGCTTGGAGGCTTGCCTTGATGACTACCCTAGGCTCCAAAGGATTGAAAGGGTTGAAGTGTGAAGAAGGAGTCCTTAGACTCCATCACCACCCTTTATTAAGGGTGTTTTGGTCTTTTTGTGCCTTTTCTTTACACTCCATAGGAGCCCCTTTACATTAAGGGTAGTTTGGTCATTTGATGTAATAGTTATAAATAGACTTCATTAGTCTTATTTTCTAGTAGTTGATTATGGATAGTAGTTGACGCCAAATTCGTCCTCGGGTAATTTTATCATACCAATATAATATTTCACTCATTTCATGTATATTCTCATGGTTGTAGAAGAATTGTGGCAAAAATCGGCTCAAGACGTCCCCGGGAACCCTTGGGACTTAGAAAATTTCTAACTTTTGAAAAAGTAGCAAAACCAGCGTGGCACGCTGCCTGGCGCGCCCCCTTGCTGCCTCTGGACTAAAAATTTTAGCCCAGAGCGGCGTGGCACGCTCTCTGGCGTGCCCCTCCCTTAAATTTTCTTATTTTTTATTTTTATTTTTTTTACGCTCAAAACTAAGGTAAACATGTACGGGGTGTTACATTCTTCCCCCCTTAGAAACATTCGTCCTCGAATGTTAGCAACATTGTCTCATTGTATCACTTAAGTCGAAGTGAATCCTTCAATTATCATATACACATAGAGTACTTGTAAAAAATTACTTATTCTGACTCCAATTCCATATCCTGCACTTTGCTTTCATGTCCAAAACTTACGATTACTTTAGATTTCACTATTTCTTTGGTCTCCCTTGTGACTTCTTCCATGTGTTCGTTACTCCTATTATGCTTTTACGGAAGTTCCTTCTTTATTTCTTATTACTTTCGTTTATCAAGCTAGAATAGTAAGCTGTACTTCGTCACATATGAGATTTTTTTTTTTCCGTATCTGGTGGATTTCCACTGGGAGCAACATGGGATAATCTCCTAGACGCTTTCAAAGCCTCGCATATGAGAAAGAGTTCTTGGGATACTTCAAAGTCATATATGACTTGACCACATCTTCGAACCATCTTAGAAAGTATGCAATATAGAACTAACTTCTCATGCTTATACAATACGGTTTGCTTGTTCCTCTGTTTGAAGACGAAACTATGCTTACATTCACTTGGGTTTCCAAAAACATTTCTACAAATGTGTTAACTTGGTAAGCCTATCAATTATTACCCATATGGCATCACATCTATTTCTTACTAAAAGAATCTCTACATAGCCCATAACCTTCAGATTCCAAGTACTTTACCTTTACTCATCATCCCTTCGATTACCGAAGTATAACTTTCGCAATAGTCTTTTCATATAATCCTGTCAATAAATCACTTCCAATCATGGTACTTATTGAGTACTCCCTACTAACTAGCATATCGTGAGTGGTGTGCGTTACCATAATGCATTTCTTTAGCTCATAGATATCTATCTGATACATAAAATCTTCCTGACACTTCAATTCGTTGCTTATAATTAATGCACATACTCGACGTGTCATCCCTCGTCGATACAATTTATACTGGGACATCCTACGGGGGTAGACTAGTATCTTTCACATTAGTATTCTTAACATTAGTATCCTTCACTCTGACCAAGTGACATATGTACCCTTCCATTCAAGAAAATTCTTTGTGGAAAATGAAAATAAAATTTCTTTGCTCGGCAATCTATTGTGGCCTAACAAGAAGCCAACCAAGTCATACCCATGGTAACATTACAATCTATCATGTCCATCTCAGTAAGATTAGTCAATGTAACGTGATCACAACATTTACTATATAATTGCGACATACTCTTCTAGCTATAATAAATTCACCAACTGGTGTGGACACCCCAACTGACTTAACTATTAACTCTAGCGTTCCTTTAAATCCCCCCACAGTCAATAGAGTAATATATGATAGGGTAGAAGCCAAATCGATTAATGCATATTCATTAGGTAAACATATAGATAACGTACCGTCACTATATCAAGGAGAGCCTCCTAATTCTGCTGACCTTGTAGGTCGTGTCATACTACTCGTGGCCCTCTGTGGGCAGTCTCTCTTCACGTGTCCTGGATTTTTACACTGAAAGCAAACGTCCATCTCAAACCAGCATTCACCTGAATGAAACTTTCCACAGCGCTGGCACAGTTGACGAAAAGATCCCGCTGTCTGCGAACCCCGTATTCCACTACTCTGGCCAATCGGAATGCCTCTAGACTCTTGAAATGGAGGTGGAGTACCCGCTGTAGGGTAATAAAATGATGGTCTAGGTGGTCTTGCGAGAACCCGAGGCCTAAATCCTCCTTGGGATGCCATAAACTATCCCATAGGTCTAGCCCGCTTTGACTGCCCTGCTTCAAATTCTTGTATCCTTCCCTTTTGCCTTTGATCCTCCATCTTTTGAGCGAAGGCTTGTATTCTGGATATATCCATGTCTTTATTTAATGAAGCAATAGTACAGTCTCTTACCAAGTAGGGCCCCAATCTGTCTACATACCGATGAACTCTATCGGTCATAGTTGCTACCATGTGAGGAGCGTATCTAGCCAATGAATTAAACCGAAGACTATACTCCCTGACGCTCATATTTCCTTGACGAAGATTTAAAAACTTATCCGCACGAGCCTCGCAGACCTCATATGGGAGGTAATGATCAAGGAATTCCACCTTGAATTCTTCCCAACTAGATGGATTTGCACCTATACCTCTGGATCATTTCCAATCTTCGTGCCATAATATAGCCTCTCCTTTCAGTCTATATGCTGCAAGCTCTACTGTTTCTACACCAGTAACATGCATAACATCTAGATCCCTTTGGATTTGATCTATAAAGTCTTGCGGATCTTCATTAAGATCGGACCCGGTAAATGTGGGAGGATCCAATTTCAGGAAATCCTGTGTCCGCCGACTAGCTATCCTAGCCGCACCATAATCACTTGTCACTGGACCAACTCGTCCTTAACTCTGGGCAACAACTATCTGAGTCAACATTTGCACCGCATTTTTCAAATCCTGTAACTCCCGCCTAGTAACATTAACAGGTGATTCTGGGGACAATTCCCTTCTTTGTGGTCTCCCTGGAGAAGGGGAAGGAGAATGTGCCTGTGATGTAAATTCAATTTCAACCCCATATTGACTAGCTGCGTTAGGTGGGGATTTACTAATTCCTTCTCCCGCTTGCATATCTACTTGCTTATCTTTGCCCATACCTTGTCTTGTAATCGACATTTTTACTATATCAAAGAAAACCAATTTCAATGGTCAGATGTAATCCCACCTATGCCAATGGCTCTATTGCACGATCTAGAATGAAGAAAGGAAACAACTCTTAAATGTACCGTAGCCTCCTACTTATAAATGTGGGGCGCAACACATCCATAAGCAAGACTCTACTCAGACACGGCTTTGTAGACACCCTGAGAATGACCTGCTCTGATACCACTTTTTTCACGTCCCAAATCCTATTCGGGTCGGACTGGCACCCAGAGCCGATAAGGCCCGAGAGAACCAATCTTTGCTCATGTACTCTCGTATGCATGTTCGCGTATGAATATCATTTTATCTCATGTAATTAAATATCAATGGCGAAAGTCATGGCAATATGTGCAATATATGAAACTTGGCCGTTAGGGCCATCATGTCAAAATGAACGTATACATCTTACATTTAGCTTCCCACATACGTCTACAAAGCCTCTACAGATACATGACTATGACAAACCTAGAGTCGGGACACATCCCGCTCTATACTCATATACAATCTCAAACCAATATGCATAATGACTCAGAAAAGCCCAGGATCAACTGGAGCTCACCAACAATCTGTGGATACCTCGTCGCCTACAGCGGAGATCTACTAACACCTGGGCCTGCAACATGTAAGGTAAGTCCCCCAAGAGGGGTCAGTACGAAGAAAGTACTGAGTATGTAAGGCCATATGAAACTATATCAATACATAAGTACTTCCAAGAAATTAAACGTACGGGAAATAATCAATGTGAATAAACCTTCAACCTGAATGTGTGGAACCATGTTCATTATGGCTATTATTTCATTACATTATGTCTATTATTTCATTACTTGGTCAATCAGTCTTGCTATCCTCCTTCTTATAACAATCTCCATGTTTATATATATACAATCACGCAAGGGATATATTCTCATCTCTTTACAACTATCTTCATTAGTGTTCACTCAACTAGTTAGTACCGGGCCTCCACCTTTAGTGGGCTCAATTAAATAAGTATATAGTACCGGGCCTCCATCTTGGTGGGATATATAGTATCGGTCCTCCACCTTTGATGGGCGATAATATATAATAATATACCGGACATCCACCTTTGGTGGGCTATCATATATAAATATATATACCGGGCATCCACCTTTGGTGGGCTATCATATATACATATATACCGGGCATCCACCTTTGGTGGGCTATCATATATAAATATATACCGGGCATCCAACTTTGGTGGGCTATCATAACTAACATAGCATGATATTGGGATTATTCCATCTTGAACTTATACCCTTTAGATTGTTACCCATTCTCAATGACACATAACATAAAGTAACCATTTGTGCATTACCTCTTCACAATCTTATTTTCTTGACCTAGCTATGAGAGTAATACATTAGATATCATGACAGTAAAGCTCACACTTATATACACATCTCATTTCACTTCACTTCATGTTATTCACATCTTCACTTATGAGGAATAATTATACTAACTTGCACATCGCCTCTCTTATTACTCTTATGAAATTAGTACTTTTACTTGCGAAAGATTGGTACAAGGCTAATCATCATACTATAGGACTTTGGAACCTGGCATGATTGGAAAATGCCATCCAAGATTGAATAGATTCTCTTATGGTATTATTCTCTTGAAATAGTTCCGTTAGAGATTTCAACGTTATGACAATTTTCCTTGAAGCTTTGGATCATTAACCAATGAGTGAGAGACATGGGAATAAACATTGTGAGAAACATAACGTTATTAGAAACATAACACTATTGGAACCATGTCCGTACTTAGGTAACTCATGGACAACAACAACTAATGAATGAGAGATACGTGACCTAGGAATGAATAGATTCTTCTTACGTCGTCACTTTCCTTGAAACAATTTCTTTTAGTAGTTCCAACAACCTTATGAGATCTTTAGGAATTTCAGTCCATGGATAAGAGACATATCAATGCCAATCGGTCAATGAATAAGAAACGTGTGGATAATAATATATATCAAATCTGAATGAGATACCTTAGCATATTTCGTCATAGGACAAGTATAATGTCATTATGAACATTATGTGCTGCAGAAGGATACAGAGTAACCTTACATACCTTAGCTTTCCAATGTAAATACACAATCCAAGATGTGAGCACAACAATTCCGCTCCTTCCTTACGTTTCATTCTACATCACAAGTACATAACGGAACCAACATTAACCACCAACTACCTTACAAATGCATATGACAACAATGAGTTACATGTTTATCTTTAAAATGGAATTTCCTTCTCTACAATACCATTTACGGTATCAACATACCAACAATGTCCCATTCATGTCATACATTGACCATAAGCTACATTTCAAGTGTATAAGACAACCATAAGTTACATGAGTTCCCTATTCATCCTTTACAATACCATTCATGGCCTTTTTCATGCCAACAATACCATAACATTTTATACATTAACCACAACATCACATACCAATAGCATTTCACCACAAGGTTCCTCCTCTACACTTCCTCATAAGCACCATATCACAATTATTCCATTAAATTGCTTCAATACACCTTACAACAACAAATCGTCCAAAATCCCCTAATTTACACTTACAGAAAAATAACAAGTTTAGGACCATAATAACACCATACATGTTGATATTTTATCCATACCATGCTTTTTCACCAAAACTACAAGTCATAATTCAAGTCACAATCCCATGAATGACACATCTTTTTCACAACAACCAAAAGTGCCATGTCCAACAATTCCAACCATAACCAACATGATATACATATTCTCTCATTCTTATAATATGTTAAAGTACAATAATAATTACTTACCCAAGCTTGGAAGATGATGATCTTGTCCAAAAATGCCTTAGGGTTTGAAGAGCCACCAAAAGAGTTTTCTTGAAAACTCTAGAAAATAAGAGAAATGTGATGTGTGTCTAATGAGATAAAAATCTGATTTTTGGACACCTTTTATAAAATCATAAAGTCATCCTTAGCCATTTAATCCACCCTTTGACAAGTCAAGGCAAGAATGGGTCATTTTGACCCATTGGGCCTTTCATGTTTTCTTTCACATTTTGGGTCCTTTTTGGGCCCAATTCACTTAATCCAACAAAATCAATAATTTCTCATGTTTAATTCATTTCATATGCGTTACAACAATATTCCCACTCACGGAATTTATATTCGTAGCCTCAATCCCAAAAATAAGCGGTTCTAGCCACGTATGACCCATTTTGACCATAAGGGTAAAATCGTCATTTTGACGCCAAATTTGTCCTCGAGTAATTTTATCATACCAATATAATATTTCACTCATTTCATGTATAGTATCATGGTTGTAGAAGAATTGTGGCAAAAATCGGCTCAATACGTCCCCGGGAACCCTTGGGACTTAGAAAATTTCCAACTTTTGAAAAAGTGGCAAAACCAGCGTGGCACGCTGCCTGGCGCGCCCCCTTGCTGCCTCTGTACTAAAAATTTTAGCCCATAGCGGCGTGGCACGCTCTCTGGCGTGCCCCTCCCTTAAATTTTTTTTTTTTTTTTTTTTTTTACTCTCAAAACTAAGGTAACTTGTCAAGCTATCTATCTTACTTTATTGCACATGTTTGTTAACTTGTTTCTCTTAGTCTTCATCTCTTTTGGTCATTCTTCTATCAAGGTGGAATTGGTGGAGAATTAGGTTGTTTTAAGTTGTTATTGATTTTGGGGTGTTAGAAAATATTTCCTATGGTAGAATTCTTATTGGTGATGCTAAAATACAAAGAATTCAAGAGTTTAAAGCATAAAATACCCTAAATGATGAACTAGGGCAATTCCTTAGATTAAATTGATAATTGTGAGTTCCTAATGGTTAGGAAAGGTGAAATATTTTATTAAGAGTTGTGTAATTGTTGTGTATAGATCGAAAATGAGCCAAAATCAAAAGGAAAGGCAAGGTTGTGGCATTATAGTGATTTCAAGCAAGGAATCGAGGTAGGTTATGGTTTAATTATAGTAAAGACTTACTTGACTCTGTGCTTTTAAGTGAATTGGGTGTTTGGGATTTGCTTTCGGCATTACTTGTGCTTATTGATTGCATCTTGAATTGAACATTTGATATTGAGATGGTGTGAAGATGATATTGATATTGAGATAATATATAGATCAGGTGTCACGTCGACACTATTGTTGGATCGGGTACCACTCCAGTACTGGTACATAGTCTGAGCGCGTCCCTTGCAAGTCATATCTGAGAGTCCTTATTGACTCTAGTATGTATGTATATCTTACATGCATGCAATTGTCATTTTATTTGAATATGTATATATAAATATGTTGTGATGAACATTGCTGAAGAATCTGCCTAAGTGTAATTGATGTACTTGTATACTTGTATTCTTGATGAGATGAAGTGTTATGACTGTGTTTGGTTGTCAACTAATTGTGAGTTGTGTCTTGATTGATGTTACTTGTATTTAATTCGCCTATTATATAGTGTTGAGTTGAGTCAGTCGATGATTCCTACCAGTACTTAGTTGTTATACTAATACTGCCAGTACTCTTCTTTATTCTTTAGTGCAGAGGGTTTTCCAGCATTTGAGATGAGACCTCAACTCTAGCCAGTGATTTCAAACATTAATTAAAGGGTGAGAACCATGTTTCGGAAGCCATTGGGTTATTCTTATATCATCTCCTTTATTTGAAGACTAAGACATTCCTTTATTTAGTGTTTAGGATAATCTTTTAGACTTGGTTTTTTGATATTGTTTAGTTGTTCTTGTACGGTGACTTCAAGTCCCTAGGATTGTAATAATTGGCGATATTTTGGCATCTATTTTTAGTTATGGATATTAAATGAGTTAGAATTGAATTCAATTGAATGATATTATGTTTTAGTGAATGAATGATAAGTTTTTGATAAAAGTGACTTGTGAAGGTCTGATTTAGTCTGTAAGGGTTTGTAGAGTTAGTGTAGGTGCCACTCATGACCAATTGGGTCATGAAAAAGATGGTATCGTAGTACTGGGTTCATAGATCTCATCATACATGAATAGGTTTACTAGAATCTTACAAAATGGTACGGAGATGTCTCTACTTTTCTTCGAGAAGCTACAGGGCTTTAGGAAACAAAATTCACCTCTTTCTTCCTTTCGTGCTAGTACTTGATTCTAATTTTATCTCATGATCCAATTGGTATCTAACCTCCTTTTCTCTTATTTTGCAGATGGTGAAAGAGAAATAAAAGTTGAACCAACAACAACACCATCCACTGAGGCCACAGTTCAGGGCAGGCCTTAAGTTAGGGGCAGAGCTAGAAGGGAAGAATGAGAGGCAACACCTACATGAAGTTGATCTTAGGCAGCCAGAGAATCGACTAGGTAGAGATCACCATCCCATCCCCCACCACAGGATGCTCCAAATTTGGTATAAGATGAGGACTTAATGGTTGAGGAGGATGAAGTAATAGTTCCAGATAATGTGGTGCCCGTTAGAATGGTGCAGCTCAGATGCCTATGTCTGCAAAATTGATCTAGAAAGTGTTGGGGTTTCTTAGTAGATTGGCTGACATAGGTACTACACCAGTGGTGCCTGTATTTTAATCCCCAGCCTTGCAACATGCCGCTACTATAGCTCCTCAGATAGACGAGGGCTCTTAGACAAGAGTGTTTCCCCACAGGTATTGAGACTGGTGATGAGCATGGACTATTTTGTAAATTCATAAAGATGAAACCTCTAGTTTTCCAAGGTACTGAGTCAGAGGATGCATTTGAGTTCTTGATCGACTGTCACAAGCGTCTGCACAAGATGGGTGTTGTGGAGAGGAAGGATTGGAATTTGTGACATTTCAGGTGCAGGCAGAGGATAAGCAATGGTGGAGGTCTTTTGTTGAGCTTAGGGATGACTTACCTCCACTTACTTGGTATCAGTTCCAGAAAGTGTTCCTTAAGAAATATGTTTCTCGCACCTATCGGGATCAGAAAAAGGATGAGTTTCTAAAACTTGCGCAGGGTGATTTATCTGTGGTGGCCTATGAGACCAAGTTTCGTGACTTGTCTTGATATGCACTTCAGTTGATTACTTAAGAGGAGGAGAGAATTAGGTATTTTGTGAAAGGTCTAAACTCCAGCCTTTAGGTGCCAGCAGTGTCAGTGGCTACGTCTAGAAAGACTTTTCAGAAAATGGTTGAGTTTTCAAAGAAAGTGGAAGGGATTAAGGAGCAATGAAAGGTAAAGACAGATGAAAACAAGGCTTGGAAAATGGGTTAATTTAGCGGTACTTTTTCAAAGGGTTATCCATAGGGTAGGCGTGATGGTCACAGTGCTGGAAGGGGTTGCTTCTAAGCCAACCAAGGAGGAGGATAGGTTGGTCGAGTGGTGCTCAGGCTGGTAGAGGTGGTGGTCAGGGAGGTGACAAGGCTCATCTTTATGTTGTTCTGTCGCATCCTGAATATAAATCTTATGATGCTGTGATCACAGGTACCATTCTTATCTGTGATCGTATGGATTCTGTGTTATTTGATCCTGGGTCTACTTTCTTTTTTGTGTCTGTGAAATTTTCCTTATGTTGGGACATAAAATGTGAATTTCTTAATACTCCTATGTATGTGTCTACACCAGTTGGGTTTTCTGTATGTGCTAATCAAGTTTATCGGGTGTGTCCTGTGATGTTTATGGTGTATAAAACTTTGGCAAACTTAGTGCTATTAGATATGGAGGATTTTGACATTATTTTGGGGATGAGTTGGTTGTATCCTCATCATGCTATTCTTAATTGCTATGCTAAACCTGTCACTATATTTATGCCCGAGATGGAAAAGTTAGAGTGGGAAGGTACTTTCAAGCCTACTCCTATGAGAAATATGTTAACTATTCGTGCTAAAAAAAATAGTCAAGTATGGGTGTAGGGTGTTTCTAGCTCATCTTTGAGAGAGAAGTTGAACAGTCCCTCCTAGAGCATTGGTTTCAGTACTGTGTGAATTCTTACAGTTGCTCGTTGGTGATCTCCTCGGTATTCCTCCTAATCATGAGTTTGAATTTTGTATAGACTTAGAGTTGGGAACCCGCCCCATAGCTATCCCTCTTTATAGGATGGCATCTATACCTCCTTATAGGATGGCACCAGCATAGTTAAGAGAACTGAAGTATCAGTTGCAAGAGTTGTTGAAAAAGGGCTTTATTTGCCCAAGTGTATCACCTTGGGATGTTCCTGTTCTGTTGGTAAAAAAGAAGAATGGTAGTATATGGATGTGTATACAATGTTGATAGTTGAATAAGGTGACTATTCACAACAAGTATCCTTTGTTTAGAATAGATGATCTTTTTGACCAGTTGTAAGGAGCCTCAGTGTTCTCCAAGATTGATTTGAGGTCAGGTTACCATCAACTTAAGATTTGGGTGGAGGATATCCCAAAGACTACATTTCAAACTCATTATGGACATTACAAGTTCTTGGTTTATGTCTTTTGGTTTGACTAATGCCCTTGCTGCTTTTATGAGCTCGATGAATGGAGTCTTTAAGCCATTTTTGGCTTCGTTTGTTATTGTTTTTGTTGATGATATTGTAGTTTACTCAAAGAGTAAGGAGGAGCATGAAGATCACTTGTGTACAGTGTTTGGGTTGCTTAAGGAGAAGCAACTATATGTTGTCTATTTGAAGTGTGAATTCTAGTTCTCTTAAGAGTCCTTTTTGGGACATATGGTAGCTAAAGAAGGGGTTATGGTAGTCCCACAGAAGGTTGAAGTTGTTAAACACTAGGCTAGACCGACAAATGTTACAAAGGTTTGTAGTTTTGGGGGGTTGGCCAGTTACTATCATTGGTTTGTTAAAGGGTTCACCTCCATTGCTTTACATATGACTCGCCTGATTCAGAAAGAGGTGCCTTTTGTATGGGATGATAAGTGGGAGTAGAGCTTTCAAAAGCTCAAGATATTGCTAATTTTAGCTCATATGCTTACCTTGCCTATTGAAGGTAAGGATTTCATTGTGTATTGTGATGCTTCACGGTCTGGTTTAGGTGCAATTTTGATGCAAGGTTAGAATGTGATTGCTTGTGCTTCGAGGCTACTGAGGTCTTATGAGAAGAACTATCCCACTCACGATTTGAAATTGGAAGCTGTGGCCTTTCCTTTTGAAAATTTGGAGATCCTACCACCATGGGGTGAAGTGTAAAGTGTTTATAGATCACCGTAGTTTACATCATGTGTTTACTCAGGGATACCTGAATTAAAGGCAGAGAAGGTGGATGGAATTGATCAAGGATTATTATATCTCAATCTTATATCATCCGTCCAAGGCCAATGTGGTGGAAAACCATTAAGCCGGAGGTTGGAAAGTATAGAAAGTTTAGCATGGTTCGAGGTGTCATGACACCCATTGGCTAGAGAGGTACAGACCCCAACTAATACTTTCATGTGATTACAGATGACAATTAAGGGAGGGGTGTTAGCCCATGTGAAGGCTAAGTCTATTTTCTTTAAGAAGATTAAGAGCAGGCAATTTGAAGACAAGAAGTTGAGCAAACTTCAGGAGAATGTGTTACAAGGTGAGGCCAAGGAGGCCATTATTGATAAAGAGGGAGTTTTAAGGACTCGGAGGCACGTGTATGTGCCTCATATGGGCAACTTGATTCCTACCATTCTTGCAGAGGCTCATAATTCTAAGTATTCTACACATCCGGGTGCAACCAAAATGTATGGAGACTTGAGACAATATTATTGGTGGCAAAGAATGAAGCAAAACATTATAGATTTTGTGACCAAGTGTTAGAATTATCAACAGGTCAAGAATGAACATTAGAAACCGAGTGGCTCTTTTAAGTGAATACCCACTCTAGAAAAGAAGTGGGAAAGAATAACCATGGATTTTGTTGTGGGTCTCCTAAGACTTTGAGGAAGTGTGACTCCATATGGGTGATCATCAAAAAATTGACCAAGACTGCTCACTTTATTAAGGTAAGGGTGAACTACAAAGAAGCCAAGTTGGGTAAGATATATATGTCAAAAATTTTAAGGCTCCATAGGGTACCGGTTTCCATAGTGTCAGAAAGAGGTACTCAGTTTACCTCCAACTTTTGGGAGAAGTTTCAGTTAGAATTGGGTTCTAGGTTAGACCTAAGTACAACTTTTCATCCGTACATCGATGGGCAGTGGGAACGGACAATCCAGGTACTTGAAAATATTCTTCGAGATTGTGTTATGGTCTTTGATGGTCAGTGGGACCAATAGCTACCCTTGTATGAATTTGCTTATAACAATATCTACCACTCCAGTATTGACGTGGCTCATTTTGAAGCATTGTATCAAAGAAGATGTAGGTCGCCAATTTAATGGTTTGATGTTTTTGAGGTGAGACCTTGTGGCACAGATATGCTAAATGAGTCAATGTAAAAAGTGTGCTTCATCCATAAGAAGTTGGTAGCAGCTCAAAGTCGATAGAAAGAATATGTAGATAATAAGGTAAGGGATGTGAAATTTGAGAAAGTTGAGAAAGTATTGTTGAAACTCTCACCCATGAAGGGTGTGATGCATTTTGGTAAGAAGCGGAATTTGAGTCTGAGTTATATCAGACCCTTTGATATTTTGATTGGAGTAGGGTTAGTGGCATATAAGTTGGCTTTGCTCCTAGATTATTAGGGGTTCATCCTGTGTTTCATGTGGCAATTCTCAAGAAGTACCACGGAGATGGAGATTACATCATTCATTGGGACTCAGAATTGTTTGACAAAGAGCTCTCTTATAAAGAGGATCCATTTGCTATCTTGGACAGAAATGTGAGGATGTTGAGAACTAAAGTAATTCTATCTGTGAAGGTTCAGTGAAGGACTCATCCGATTGAGAAAGCAACATAGGAGACAGAGACGGATATACACAAGTGCTATCCACACTTGTTCATTGACACATGTACTTCTTGATTCGTTGTTGCATCATTTTGCGATATTATTGTTCAGGGATAAATAAGGGGTGAATTGGTATCTCATATAATGATCCAAATCATTGTTATATTGAAATAGAGAGTAGAACCTTTGCTTAGTCTTCCCTTAGACCAAAATTTAAAAATTTAGGGTGGGCCTAGTCGTAGGCGTATTTTGAGTGTGTGGTGGTTTAGGGAAATCTAGTAGTGAAAAGACCATTGGTTGGTGATTTTGATTTGATTTTATGTCAGAGAACGAGTTTGGAAGGCCATAGCAACTTCCGCCGCATAGAATGAGTTAGTAGAACTCTAGTTATAGAAATTACCATGAAAAGGTTAGTTCATGATGTCGAATTTTGAGAAGTGTGCTATGAAATGACCAGAACTAGGACCAAGCCCAGAGTTACTGGTTTGGGCCTGCTACAATAATAGAATTGTCAGCACATCAGCAACTCCATTTGGCTTGAGGGCCACTGCAGCGGCAGATCTTCCATTGCAGTGGTGCCGCTGCAGCTGTGGAAACGCATAATTCCAGCTTTTAAAACTAGAAAACTCATTTTTCATTCCAAGTTCTCTAAAAACATCAAAGGGTTTAACAGTTGGCTATTTTCTTCAGTTTTAGGGTTTTCATCTTTGGAGATAAGGTTTCTTTACATTCTAAACTCGAATTACTTCTTTAAATTCATAGAAATTGCAAGAATCATGATTATGGTAGAAATTAAAGTTAAGACCTAATTTATGAACAGGTGGGAATTGGTGGGGAATCAGGTTGTTTTCAGTTGTTATTGATTCTAGGGTGTTAGAAAACAATTCCTATGGAAGAATTCTTATTGGTAATGCTAAAATACGAAGAATTCAAGAGCTTAAAGGGTAGAAAATTCTAAAATGATGAACTAGGGCAATTCCTTAGATTAAATTGATAATTGTCATTTCCTAATAGTTATGAAAGATAAAATATTGTATTAAGAGTTGTATAACTATAATGTATAGATCAAGAAAGAGCTGAAATAAAAAAGAAGGGCAAGTTTGTGGAATTATAGAGATTTTGAGCAAGGAATCGAGGTAGGGGTTTTCTTGGTCGAGGTTATAAGTAGCAGTAGTATGCTAGGCCAGTTCAGGCCGCACATCAGATTATAGACGAGGGTCAACTGAGTCACAGTGGTCAAAGCTCCAGTGAGAATTTGAGGGGTTCACATTCTTGGTCTTCAGTCTATGGTGGCCATTCTAGTGAAGCAGGGGCATCTCACTAGGGCAGGACTCCTAGAGGTTGCTATAAGTGTGGTGAGTTTAGGCACTATGCCAGAGAGTGTCCCCAGTACGGGCAGTTAGGTTAGCTGATTCAGACGACTAGGATTCCTTTACCACATACCAGAGGTAGTGGAGAGGGTAGCACGAGTAGTTACCATGATGGTAAAGGTGGTGCTTTGATAGGCAGAGTAGGTGGTTGTGCAGGTTCTCTATTCAGGGGCAGACGTAGGCACTTATATACTTTTTCTAGCAGGCTTGAAGTGAAGGCTTTAGATGTCGTCATTATAAGTATGATCTCCATTTGTTGTGAGCCGACTTATGTATTGTTTGATTTGGGTTCTACATACTTGTATGTGTATGCTTTTTTGGCTCCATGTCTAGATTTGCATGGTGAGCCATGCCTATGCCTATATCTATATTTGTAGCTACTCCCATAGGTGATTCTTTAGTAGTGAATCGGGTATATAGGTCCTATGTGGTGACTATTGTGGAGTATGATACTTGGGTGGACCTAGTGGTTCTTGATATGGTTGATTTGGACGTGATTCTGTACATGGACTGGTTGTCCCCTTATCATACAGTCCTGGATTGGTTTGTAAAGACTGTTACCTTAGCCATGCCTAGTATTCCCCTGGTCATGTGGCAAGGCATAGATAATTATGTACCGACAGGGATTATCTCTTATATTTAGGTGAGGCATTTCATAGCGAAGGGGGTGTTTGGATTATCTTACCTATACTGATGATACTAGTGCCAACACTCCTTCACTTTGTTTTGTTCTTGTGGTTTGTGAGTTTTTTGATGTCTTTCCTACCAATTTGCCTTGACTTCCACCCGAGGGTGATATTGATTTCGATATTGATATCTAGCCAGGCACTCGACAAATTTCTATTGTACTTTATCACATGGTTTTAGCTGAGCTGAAGGAGAAACTCCAAGATTATTCGGCATAATATTTCTCAATGTGGTTATCATATGCTATTTGTAAAGAAGAAAGACGATTCTATGCATATGTGTATTGACTACAAGCAATGGAATAAAGTGATTATCAAGAATAAGTATCCAATGTCACATATTGATGAATTATATGACCAACTCTAGGGTGCAGTCGTATTTTATAAGATTGATTTGAGATCTGGCTACCATTAGTTGAGGATCATGGCAGAGGACATACCTAAGATTGCCTCTAGGACACGATACAGTCACTACAAGTTCTTAGTCATCTATTTTGATTTGACCAATGCCCCAACAACATTTAGGTACATGATGAACCATGTTTTCAGGGCTTATTTGAGTTCCTTTGTTAATGTGGTAATAGAAGACATTCTAGTCTACTCAAGGAGTAGAGAGGAGCATGAACAAAACTTGAGGATCATGCTCCAAATTTTGAGAGATTAGCAGTTGTATGCCAAATTTTCCAAGTGTGAGTTCTGGATCGAGTCTATAGCATTCTTGTGCACGTGGTGTCTAAGAAAGGGATATAGTAGTCCTAACAAAGATTGAGGTAGTTAATAATTAGGCTAGGTCACTTCTCCTACTGAGGTTAACATTTTCATTGGGCTAGCAAGTTATTGCAGACAATTTATATAGGGGTATTGTTCCATTGCAATACCATTGACCAGATTGACTAGGAAGGAAAACCCATTCCAGTGGTCCGACGAGCTTTCTGAAGCTCAAGGCATTAGTCACGTCAGCTCTGGTACCTTATTTACCCTTACATTGGAGAATGAGCATGCGTATTAGTGGTGGATGATGTAACAATCCTGATGAATATTTTTATTTTCTATGCATTTTGACATTCCCCTCCTCATAGTTACTTTATGGAATTTGTGGTCTACGGACGTCCAAATCCACTCCTCAATTAAGAAAGAATGTACATGATCATCACAAGTATAACTACCCTACTACAAGTAGGGATTAATCCTACAAGGAATAGTATTTGAGTTTTGACCCTACTAGTGTAAAACTTCACTAGTTGTTTGCAAATTATGAAACTAAAAAATGGGGGTTTGTGAAAGAACTAGATGATCAAACAATATCACTTAATTCAATACTTAATCAGATTTGTATTAAATAAAGAAAGACCTAGGGCTGTGCTTGTTCGATCGAATTACTATAATTAGGATATGTGACTCGCTTTATAATCATTATCGATATGGGTAAGATTGATTTCAGCTATATTTGTAGTTTTTTTACTTCACAAACATATTTCACCATAGGTTTTTGAAAAATACCAAAGTGTATTCAACTCTCTCAATCAATAACCTTTAAGTTAATTGCCTTATCTCTAGCAATAATTGTTAAATGAAATAATTTTAGTCTGCTAGTAATTACTTCTCTTAATCCTTATCCTCTTTCTAAAGCAAGACAAGCATTGTAAAGTATTTTGAGTTTGCAACCCCTAATTTTAATTAAACCATGAAGAGATTAGTAGAACCATAATCAATAGCCATTGGTTGAAGTAAATCAACACTACCCAATGACATATATTGTGCAACATTACACACCTCAAGATACAGAGTTTTAGCTACTCAAAATTAAGGGAAAAGAAAGTAGCTACTTGCATACTCTGGCTTGAAATCGTATGGTTCCTTGACGTATTTTTGGCAGTTCTTCTCGCATAGTTGCCAACTGAGTATCTTTGCTTTCTATTCATTTGCGCGATCTCTTAACTCTTTTTGCACATCATAACTCAGTTGTGAAAAACTACACAATTGATTCTTCTCCTCTTTAACCAAATTTTTACTTTTTCTTGACACATTGATATCCTTTGTTGGTTTCATGATTTCATCACCTACACCCAAAAAAACTAACATTAGAATTGACTCAAATTGGTATCGAGGACAACACTTTTATATGCACTTGATCCCAAATGAGTCGTAAATTACCAGCTCATCAGGGGTGTGGATGGCTCAATTCTTGAGGTGGTTGAATAAAAATATGCATTTGGAAGGTTTGAAAGTCGATATGGTCGACCAAAGTCAATATTTGGTGATATCGAGGATGAAATGGAATTTGATTGTTTTATCAGCTCTAGAATGTGACTTTTGGGTTTTGTTGGACCTTTGGTTCAAGTCTTAAGGTATTCAGATGAATTTTGAGTAGTTGGTTTGAATGTTGAAAGTTTAAGGCCTAAGTTTGACTCTGGTTAGTGTTTGGTCTAGACAATCTCTGTTCAGTGTTTTGATGGATCCATTGAATCTGGAATATCGTGTTCAATTAAGTAACATTTATGGTTCATTTTCACAGGGTCCCGAGAAAATTCTAAGGGTCCATTCAAATATTTTTGGCTTGGACTCTTTCACTCGTTTATGCTTTGCTGATGCCAAAGATTTTCCTCTTCACATTTGTGGAATGCCTATCACGATCAAGAAGACGGAATCTAGTTGGTCGTCGCGATCATGAGGTGGGCATCAGATTTGTGAAAGGAGCTAGGTCTAGGTCAGGGGTACGTGGCCTTCACATTCCTGAAGGGACTATTGCGTTCACGGGCTAAGCTCTACATCGTGAAGAAGGACATGAGTTGGACATAGTTAAATCTCTAGTTTTGAACTTAAACCCCATAACTCGAATTTTGAAGCTTAGGAACTCATTTTAGGGAGATTCTGTCACGACCTAAAATAGAGTCTGTGATAGAACCAATCATACCCTCCAGTACAGGTAAGTCAATCCTAACCCAAAATCAAAAATCAAAGCAAATAAGAAGCAGACGAAGAAGAATGAAATAACCCCAAATGGTATAGAAGAAAATACAATCTCAATAATACATCCCAGTCTGTTTTGTTGTCACTAGTATGAGCCTCTAATATAGAATATAATCAAATAATCTGAAATCTCTTAAATGCGGATAAAGCATATGATAAGATAAGGAGAGATCCGATTAAACTTTGAGACCCGTTAGATGCTACCTTGATCTCCACAATGCCATCACTGAGAGAACACAATCTACGCTCTGCTACTCGGACCAATACTTGTACAGGGTGTATAATAATGAAAGAAAAGCAAGGGTGAGTACGGAACACGTGTTCTCATCAAGCATCAACGATAACTGACCATAATCCAAAGTGATTATGAGGACCACTACACCAACCATCCAATTTACCCTAAATCTGCCTTCACTTAGAAAAGTCCTAGCATATCCTAGCAGATAACATATTTATCAAGATAATCAAATCAGCGTATTAAGGTAGGCATGCACAGATTTAAAATCGATGGTGATAGAGATAAGTCACATCAGAATAAAATCTCACAACACTAATATATAATATCAACTCACCATCTCAAACCAACAATCCCGACTAAGGTAGAGGAGGTGCGATCCCGCAAACACTAGATGTGACACAAAAGTTTCAACGGATCAAGCCATAATAATACCCCACGTCTCATAATAACTCAACCACCAAACCACTCAAGAGAAGATACAATGCAATGTAATATACTAATATGAGAGGCAGAATACACAATATCACAAAGAAGATTCAATCACAATAATACAAAACGAAAGAAAATAATCAGACGCAATATCAAACATATAAAGGAATGCATGTGATAAAATACAATGAAATGATAATGATGTAAGCCATCACATGGCAGCAATCACATGGCACCACATATACATATTTCGAGCTAAAGCTTCTCGGACAGGACCCATAAAGGGTTCGCAACCCATATACTATCATAGTCTTATATCTCAATCAACCTTGCCGGCATATTCCTCGGTCAAGGGGTTTTGTAAAGTGTTTCATTTACTTTCAAAATCAGTGTTTCTCAGTGGTACCAATTCCATGAATACAAACAAATGAAATGAGTATGCCTGCTCTTATACAAATCACTATCATGTAATGAATTAGCTCAACAACGGTATAAATGAGCTCAAAATCTCCTCAAATCTCAAAAGATCATGATATAAGCCATCGCATGGAACCACTGTAATAAAGAGTTATGTGTGACATTGATAATATCAATCAATGCCTCTCACTTGAGCATAACGATAATGGTAAAGGCATATAATTCTCTAAAGGCCAATAATATCAATCCAAATCCCCACTCGGGTATCATGATAATAATAAGGCAAATAATGCTCAAATAAGGCCAATAATATCAATCAAAGCCCCCATTCAGGAGTCACAATATTAATAATCCCTCAAGTTAATGATACTATTCACATAAGCCCCTACACATGCAACACGATAATAATAAAAACTTCAAACAACGTAGATATAGAGAATTTACCCAAAACCCAGCTTGTTTTACACGATAAGTTTCATATTTCACCAATCATGACACCATTAGACTAAAATTACTATAAGGAGAACTAAACTAGTTAACAACATGTCCTAAAGTTCAACCTCAGCGCATACCTAATAACTAAACCAAGATTGCTTTCTTAACTATTTAACAATACTATCATCAGTTATATCCTAAGAGATTACTAACCCCAATCATTACATCAATATCCCCCAAACATGATTTTAGATATCAAATAGATACCCACTATCAATTTACTCAAGATCTATAAGTCATCTATCCATAGTTTACCATAGGCATATGTACAAGTAGAGGGAAACAATCAAGGTATCCATTTTCATTATTTCAACCCGTCAATAGACTCAAGGACCCGCAGAGATGCTTGCCATCTCATCTAAGAGGGACCCCTAAACCCTTAGTGATTCACAAAACACAAGCAATAAGCACATAACACATAAACACCTCAAAAAAGAGTCAAGGTACATCTCAACTTTCCTTAAAGAAGATCCGCAAAGTCAAAACATAGTTCGAAGCATCAACCGAAAGATCTACTCTCTCAAATCATCACTAAATACATCCAATCCAATGTCTTTCCGAGAAAAACGCATCAAAAATTGCCTCAATTAGAGTTTCCTATCTCCCAAAATGTCAAAAATACAAAATCCTCAAAGTTGCCTTCAAATAAAAATCACTGGAACCTTCAGTGGTAAACCTTCGCGGTCGCGACAAAAGGCTCGAGATTGCAACGACCTTTTGTTGTGACTAATCACGATGACGACTAAAGGTCTCAATCACGACCTCTATTGCACCAGTAATAGTTGTTCACGCAAAAATGGCCATATCTCTCTCATAGGACACGAAATTTGTCAATTCTTTTTGCGTGGGTTTTGAAATTTTGATACGGATCTAATGGTACTATACACATGAACAAAATAGCTCATTAACTATAGGTGATACTATTAAAGTTCAACAGCGTAAAACTTCAACTCCAAACTAACTACCCAAAACTAATTTGAGACCTCCCAAATACAATTCAACTATGCTACTAGGCTAAATTCGACATTTTGGACTCAACGGAACCATCGAGTTTACCAAAAGAGATTGTTATCAATAAATTACCTCTAAACCAACTTTAGGCCAAATAAAAGCTAATATTTCAACTAAATAATCAAAAATCCCAAAAGGGCCTTGGGACCCGTAACAACTATGCTACTTACCCTAGATGGATGTTCCGGATCTAATGGAACAAACAAAATTACCATCCACGTTCAAATCACAAAATATTGACCAAAGTCAAATATATCACTTTGAAGGCTACTCAAAACAACAAACTCATATAAATCACTCTCTAAAGCTTCGAGGTGGGCAAACCATTCCTACAACTCATAAATGATGTAAAGCAACCACGATGATTAACAAAATAGTAAAAATATAGAAAACTCTAAAAATCATAACAAGGGTTGTTATATTATCCAACACTAAGACTTACGTTAGCCCTCAAACGTAAAGGTTAGAAAACTGCCAAACCTCATGCAAGCACTCTCAAGCAGAGTTGCATCTATAGAACTACCGGTCTCACTATAGCAACCAGAAGTTCTTCATATAATGACTCAAAAGGTCACATCTCTAGCATCTGAAGCAAAAATTCTCAATGAAGCCGAGATCTTTTATTTTTGAACTTCCTCATACCCAAAAATTGAGTCAATCACAATAGAAGTTCTGAACGTATCCGATTAACCTAAATCTGTCAAAGACACTACCAATCACTGACACCACAAAAGCAATATCATCCATGTGCTAACAAAATACCAAGGGACTCATGGAACCATAATATAACTTCCCGCAATATTAAATCATGCCTTTCTCTATCTCAAAAAGAACTTTCTGGTATTTTAAGCCCGTTATAAGCATTTTCCTGATGTAATCAAACTTACACAAGGATGATACCATAACTGTCAAATTAAATAGTACTATCTCCTCAATCTGAAGCAACTAAGTCAGAAATTGATATTATTTCAACACAAGAAACTCAAAAGTTAAACTTAACACACTTCAATCACTATTTAAATAGTCATATCCTCATCCTCAACCCTTGGAGGAAACCGTGAATCATCACAAAACTCTCTATACCACAATCGTGCACACTCTAGATGTCACCAAATTTTATGCAACCCATCACAAAAATCCATGTAGTTTTCAACAATCATGCTATGTCAATCAACCCGAAGTCCTCAATAATCTGGTAAAATAAAAAGCACCTTTCAATCATACACATGTAAGCAACCCGTCATATCAAAAATAGTTCAACCCATGGTAGAAATGCAATATTACTATATATCACTGACTGACTCCAAAAACACAAATCGAATCTCCAAAAAGTGACCCCTAATCTCCTCATAAGTCATAGATGAACCATACAGTCAGAACTTTAAATTTCCAACTCCTACCCATAGCACAATGTTGCATACTTCAAATTTTTTATGTGCAAGTTCCTTATCTTTTCCTTAACTCATTCCTTATTCTGAATTCTCTAATACAAGAACCATCGAATATTACCATATACTCTAGATCAAAATCTTGAGAAAAATACTTTATTACCCATTAACTTCAAAAGTAATACATGTTATGAACTAGGTGCCTTTCCATTCCAAAATCCTTCCAAATCATAAGTTAGTATCTTTATAAATTGAATTCATTCAAGTCTAACCTAGGAGTGTCTCAACACCATAAGCCTTCCTACGTAAGCAAAGCTAATCACTAAAGACGTAATAAATGACAAGGATTAAGCAACTGAAAACCTTCTTTTATTCAGCTAGAATCCTTTACATACAATTTTTTCGAGTTAGTCATACCACAAGTTTTGTCCATCAACATGTCTTTTTTTCCCAAATGAATAAGTACCTCCCCTCATCCCACAAAGTTGATATCATCGTCACGGTGCTAACTCAAACCACAGATATACTGATGAGATCATGAAAAATAAACTAACTTATGCACACACCCTATTGCTAACACATGCAGATAATCCCACACAAATCTACCAGATGTACACTTCCTATATATACCATTGTCCCACAATATAACCATTGAGAAGATCATACTCAACTCATACTAAAATCCATAACATCCTGGAAAAAGAATCAAATTCAACAAAGTAATATACTCTAAATGAGTCATAACATAGGATACACCCACTTGATCCACCACTAAAGAATCATCTACATGGTAGCAATATGAACCCACAAAATAAGAACCCATGAATCACATTAAGACCCTATGTTGTAAAAGTAACTTATAGGAGAATATAGAACTATAGTCAACCACTACCCAGACAGATCAAAGGTGTATTGAAACCATACATGTGGCTACTGTACCATAAGCTCCTGACTCGAGTCCACCCCAAGAAATATGATACTGAGACTTGTAATCTCCTTGAGCAATTGATGAAATATCTCTCTATCTATGATATATGAAATCCCTCCTATAGTGCCCGAGATATCCACATATGAAGCAAACCAAAAGAGTAGGAGTCTACTAAACTGAACCTGAAGAACCTAAATGACTACCCTAACCTAACCCTCTCTGAGAATAACCATGAGTGTCCTTTCTCTACCATACATATCATTACCATCATCGTTTATGGTGCCTCTTGTGTGTATGTCTCTCATGTCACCACACAAACTCTTCTAGAAACTCTCGAGCAAACTGATTCCATGAGAGAGAGGGTGGCCCATATGGTCTCTCAACAAAAGTCCTCCCTTACTATCTGACTAGTCTAAATAACTGAATAGCATCAAACTTAGGATCTTCATCGAAACGGGGAGGATCTGTCTTTTTGAACTCTATGAACCTACTCTATCCCTCCACAGATATAAAGGGTAAAGTCACTAGATGTGGGGCAGTACCTGGTATTACCTCACCAACTCTAGGAGAATATGTAGCAGTAGCCAACTATGAACCTAAAGCCAAAAAACCCCAAGTAGCATGCCAAATAAATGTAGGAGTCATCATCTCAAGGAAACCCAATACCCATACCAAACAATCCTTTAGCATAGACATGGATATGATCACAGGTGGTTTCTATACCAAGTTTAATCTATCTATATCAATAGACCTATCATCATGAGAAACTCCAAAACCTAATGAGGCAATCCTAACCTAACCTTTAGCTAGTTCGTATGTTCCAATCCAACTTCAGCCTCGAACTCTACCCCTATCGTATATCGAAGACACAGGCTTTAAACCTTTAACTAAAGAAGAACGCGCCCTTACCATTTGTGAGAAAGTGAATAAGATGTTTTTGAGTTATATAAGGCTATGAACATACAACACAGAATGAAGAAATGGATTTCTCCTGCATTTATGTAGCCTCTCAAAGATAGATAACGGACGTCTCCGCACCAATCAACAAGACTCTACTAGACTTGTCTTGTATTATTAAGACAAATGAACTTGAGGCTATAATACAAATTTTTCATAACCAAAAATATAGTCTATGATGGCACCTATCACACACTTCGGTATAGGTAAGACTATCCCAACCCTAACTCAATAATTAAAGTAAATAAAAAGCAAAAGAAAAAGAATGGCAATAACCCCAAATGATATGGAAGGAAATACAATCTCAATGATACATCCCAGGTCTGTTTTTGACTAATACGAGCCTCTAATATAGAGTATAATAAAATAATCTAAAGTATCGTAAATGCGGATAATGCATAAGATAAGATAAGGAGATATCTGGGTAAGCTTTAAGACATGTCAGCTGCTACCTCAATCTCCACAATGTCAACACTAGGAGACCATAATCTATGCTCTGCTACTTGGATCAATACCTGCACGAGGTGCAAAAAAAGTAAAGAAAATGAATGGGTGAGTACGAAACATGTGTACTTAGCAAGCATCGATGATAATCGACTGTAATCAAATGTGATGGCTAGAACCACCACCTACACTCAGAAAAAACCCAGCCTATCCTAGCAAATAACACGTTTATCAGGATAATCAAATTAGTGCATTAAAGTAGACATGTACAGATTCAAGATCAATGGCGATAGAGATAAGTCACATCAGAAGAAAATCTCACAACATAGTATATAATATCAACTCACCATCTTAAACCAACAATCCCGGCTAAAGTAGATGAGGTGCACATCCTACAAACACTAGAGGTGACACAAAAGTCTCAATGGACCGAGACATAACAATACCCTATATCTCATAATATATCAACCACCAAACCACCTAAGAGATGGTACTATGCAATGTAGTGTATTAATATAAGGTGCAGAATATACAATATCACAAATAAGATTCAATCACGATAATACAATACGAACAAAAATAATCAGACGTAATATCAAACATACAAAGGAAACCAATGCAATGCAAGTGATGATTTACAATGAAATGATAATGATGTAAGCCATCGTATAGCAGCAATTGCATAGAATCTCGAATACACCTTCCGAGCTAAAGCTTCTTGGAAAGGAAGCACAGGGGGTTCACTACCCATATACTTTCACAATCTCATATCTTAATCAACCTTGCCAGTACATCCCTCGATCAAAGGATTTTGTAAAGTGTTTCATTTTCTTTCAAAATTAGTGTTTCTCAATGATACCAATTCCATGAATATGAATGAATGAAATGAGGATGCATGCTCCTAAGAAAATAAATATCTTGTAATGAATTAACTCAACAATGGTATAAATGAGATTAAAATACCCTCAAAGCTTCATAGATCAAGATATAATCCCTCGCATGGCACCACTATAATAAAGAGTCATGTATGACATCAATGATATCAATCCAAGTACTTCACTCGGGCATCATGATAATGGTAAATGCATATAATCCTCAAACAAGGCCTATAATATCAATCAAAAACCCCACTCAGGTATCACAATACTAATAAGGCAAATAATGCTCAAATTAGGCCAATAATATCAATCAAAGCCCCCACTCAGGCGTCACAATAATAATAATCCCTCAAGACAATAATAATATTCATATAAGACCCCCACGAAGGCAACATGATAATAATAAATAATCTAAACAACGTAGATATAGAGAACTTTCCAAAACCCAGCTTATTTTACACTATAAGTTCCATCTTTTCCCAATCATGACACCATTAGACTAAAATAACTAAAAGGAGAACTATAATAGTTAACAACTTGTCCTAAAGTTCACCCTCATTGCTTACCTAATAACTAAACAAAGATTACTTTCTTAACTATTTAACTATACTATCATCGGTTATATCCTAAGAGATTACTAACCCCAATATTTACATCAATATCCCCCAAACATGATTTAAGCTCTTAAATAGGTACCCACTATCAATTTACTTAAGATCTATAAGTCATCTACCCATAATTTACCATAGGCGTATGCACAAGTAGAGGGAAATAATCATGGTATATATTTTTATTATTTCAATCCATCAATAGACTCTGGTACCACAGAGATGCTTGCCATCTCATCTAAGAAGGACCCCCAAATCCTTAGTGATTTAGAAAACACAAACAATAAGCACATAACACATGAACACCTCAGAGAAGAGTCAAGGTACATCTCAACTTGCCTTATAAAAGATCTGCAAAGACAAAAACATAGTTTAAAGCTTTAATCAAAATCTTTACTCGTTCGAATTATCATCAAACACATCCAATCCAATGTTTATACGAGCAAAATGCATCAAAAATCACCTCAATCAGAGTTTCCTGGCTCCCAAAATGTAAAAAAATGAAATCCTCAAAGTTGCCTTTAGATAAAAATCGATGGAACCTTCAGGGACCGTGCAAATCATTTCCACAACTCATAAATAATGTAAAGCAATAATGAGGAAGGAGAAAATGGTCAAAATATAAAAAATATTAAAAATCACAATGAGGGTTGTTACATTATCCACTTCTAAGATTCACGTATGGGTAAGAAAAGTGCCAAAAAAAAAAAAGAAAAGGGATAAAAAATACCATCATAAACCTCATGCAAGCACTATCAAGTAGAGTCATATATATACATCTACCGGTCTCACTGTAGTAACCAGAAATTCTTCATACAATGACTCACAAGGTCACTTCTCTAGCATCTGAAGCCAAAATTCTCAATGAAGCTGAAATCCTTTATTTTCTAAAATCCTCTATACCTAAAAACTGAGTCGATCACAATAGAAATTCTGAACATACATGGTTAACCTAAATCTATCGAAGATACTAAAAATTACTGACAGTACCAAAAAACCAATATCATACCATACTAACAAAATAACAAGAGACCCATGGAACCATGTCGTAACTTTCTACAATACTAAATAATGCCTTTCTCAATTTCAAAAAGTGCATTCCACTATTTTTTAGCCCGATATAAGCATTTTCCTGACTGAATGAAACTTACTCAAGGTTGATACCATAACTTCCAAATCGGATAGTACTATATCCTCAAGCTGAAGCAAGTAAGCCAAAAATCAATATCATTTCCATACAAAAATCTCAAAAGTCAACCTTAGCACACGTTGATCGCTATTCAAATAGTCATATACTCATTCTCAACCCTTGGAGAAAATTGTGAATCATCACAAAACTGTCTGCATAACAATCACACATACTCTAGATGTCACCAAATTCTATACAAGTCATCACAATAATCCATGTAGTTCTCAACACCCATGTTATGTCAATCAACCTGAAGTACTCAATAATTGGTAGAATAAAAATCCCCTTTTGAGCATACACAAATAAACAACCTGCCATATAAAAAATAGTTCAACCTATGGTAGAATACAAGATTAATATATATCACTAACTGAAGCCCAAAACACAAACCGAATGTTCGGAGAGCCACCCCTAAACTCCTCATAAGTAACAGATGAACCATACTATCAAAATCAAATTCCAACTCATACCCATATAATAATTTTGCATACTTCAAAATTTCTTATGTGCAAGTTCCTTATTATTTCCTTAACTCATTCCTCATTCTGAATTCTCTAACACAAGAACCATGGAATACTACAGCATACTCTGAATCAAAATCTTAAAAAAAATACTTTATTACCCATTAACTTCAAAAGTAATAAATATTATGAACCAGGTGCCTTTCCATTCCTAAATCCTTCCAAATCATAAGTTAGTACCTTTATAATCTGAATTCTTTCAAGTCTACCATAGGAGTGTCTCAACACCATAAGCCTTCCTACGCAAGCAAAGCTAATCACTAAGGACGTAATAAATCATAAGGATTGAATGCCTAAAATCACTAAGGACGTAATAAATCCTAAGGATTGAATGCCTGAAAACCTTCCCTTATTCAGCTAAAATCCTTTACATACAATCTTTTCGAGTAAGTCATACCACAAGTCTTGTCCATCACCATATATTTTTTCCCAAATGGATAAGCACCACCAATCATCCCACAAAACTGATCTCGTCGTCACAACGCTAACTCAATCTAAAGATATACTGGTGCTTTCCTGAAAAATAAACTAACTTATGCACGTAGCCTACTGCTAACACTTGCAAATGATCCTACATAAATCTACCAAATATATGCTTTTTATATTACCACTATACTACAACATAACCATTAAGAAGTTCATACACAACTCACATTAAAATCCACAACATCTTGGAAAAAAATAAAATCCAACACAGCGATATACTCTAAAGGAGTCACAACACAAGATCTACACACTCGGTCTACCACTAAAGAATCATCTACATGGTAGCAATATGAACTGACATAATAAGAACCCACGAATTACATCAAAACCTAATGTCGAATAAGTGACTCATAAGAGAATGTAGAACCATAGTCAAACATAACCAAGTTAGATTAAAGGTGTACTGAATCCATTCAAACATAACCAAGATAGATTAAAGGTGTACTAAAGCCATACTTATGACTATTGTACTAGAAGCTCCTGCCTCGAGTCCACCCTGAGAAACATGTTACTGAGACTTGTCATCTCCCTGAGCAACTGATGAAACATCTCTCTATCTGCACTGTTTTAATGACCCAAATCATTTTTACGCTGAAATAAAGGGTAAAACTTTCACCAGACTTTCCCTTAAATAATTTTTAAGAAATTCAGGACTAGCCTAGTGTTAGATATTTTTTATGGTATTCTAGTATAAGGAAATTTGGTATTAATATGAGAATTTGTGGGGGTGTTTGACTTGATTTTTAGATAGATGATGAGTTTAGGAAACCATAACATTTTCTGGCGAATAAAATAGAGTTATAAAACTCCAGTTATAGAGTTTACCATGATAGAATTAGTTCGTGATGTCATATTTCAAGGGGTGTATTATAAAATAGACCAAATTGAGGAGAGGCCCTTAGATTCTACCTAGGGACCGCTGCATCCATAAAAGACCAATGCAGTGGTAGCCTCAGTTTTTTCATGAACGGTTGCAAGGGTAACTTTTCTGTTATAGTGGTAAAAATGTAATTTTGACAGTTTTTCAAACCAGATATATGTTTACATTCCCCACTTCTTGAAAAATGAACCAAGGCTCTAGGGAAGGCAATTTTATGTAATTTTTCAGAAGCTTTCATCTTTGGATATAAGCTCCTTACATTCTAAACTTGACTTGCCTCATAGAATCATTGGTAGTTGTTAGAATCTTGTTCATGGTGGAAATAAGAGTTTAGCACTAATTCATGAACTTAAAACAAATTAGTGAGAGTGTGTATAAAATTAGTTGATAATGATTCTAGGGTGTTAGAAAATACTATTTAGAGTAGAATCATAGTTGTTCATGTTAAATAAAATAGAATTTATGATGTTTAAAAGGGTTAGAAATTCTAAGATGTTGAACTAGGGAAATTTCATGGTTAAAGTTGTTAATTATTGATCCCTAGTGGTTAAAAAGGATGAAACGATATAATTGGATATGGAACCTTGTTGTTATAGATAAAAAATAAGGTAAAAGAGAAAGAAAAGCTAAGCTTGTGGCCTAGAAGTGACTTTGAGCAGGTAATCAAGGTAGGTTATGGTTTTTTATCACAATTATACTTGCTTGACTCTGTGCTTATATGTAAATTAAATATATGTAATTGTTTTCGAGCATTACTTGTGATTATTGATTACATTTGCATATTCATACATATTGATGATGATGAGTTAATGATATTGAGTATGATATTGAGATCATAATGTTCATGATATGGAGATGATATTGATAATGATGAGCTGATGATAATGATGATGATATTGAAATCATGATGTTTACGATGTTGAGAATGATGTTGATGAGATTGAGAAGAGAAAGAGATGATGTACATATCTTGCATTCATACATACATCCATATGTCGAGAATGATGTTGATGAGATTGAGAAGAGAAAGAGATGGTGTACATATCTTGCATTCATACATACATCCATATGCATTGAATGTTCGATTATGATTATATGTTACGACGTAACTTGTTGCCAAAATTGGCTAAGTGTAAAAATACATGAATATGAGTCTGTATTCCCTCTAAAGTGAAGTGTCATAAATGTGTTGTTTGACTTTGATTATAAGTTCTGTGATGATCGTTGTTGCACTTATTTGGTTTGCTTATTAGTATGGTGTTGAGTTGAGTCGGCCTATAATGCCTACCAATACTTGTTGATGTACTGATGCTAACTATGCTCTTCTTTTTGTTGAGAGCAGAGTGTGTTCCAGTGTTTAAGATGAGACCACGACTCTAGCCATCAGTTGTGCACTTCGATTTAAGGGTGAGCACCATGATTGGGCAGCCATTGTATGTTCAGACTTATGTTCATGTCCCTTGTTTCTGGACTAAGACACTCTCTTATTTTATTCTGTATTTTGGATAATCTTTTAGCTATAGACTTTAGTTCTCTTAGTTGTTCTTGTACAATGACTTTAGGTCCCTGGGATGTAATTAATAGATGATTTCTGCACTCTATTAGTGGTTTGATAATTATGTTGGATTTGCCATTTTTACTTCTTTATTGAATAATTAAGTTTAGAACTTGTCAATGATAAGGTTAGTGGAAAGTAAATGAGGACTGTTACACTTGATTAGTGAGGCTTAGGTTAAGTCTGGTTCTCCCACCATAGTTTAGGGTGGGTGTCAATCATTATCGTTTGGGTCATGACAAAGATGGTGTCATAGCACTGGATTCGTAGATCTCGTCGTACAAGAATAGGTCTAGTAGAGTATAGCAGAATGGTATGGAGACATCTGTACTTTCAAATAAACAATTTCGATTACCATTTATTAAGCTTTTAGATCATCAAGTAGACATTTATGTCATCAAGTAATCTTTCAATTCATATTATCACCTCAAGGACCGGCCCGCACAAGGAACCAAAGTACAATATTAGATAACCGAACAACACAAGTATTTGAATATAATTCCAAGTAACCGAACCACACAAGGATCCCAAATATATCAAAACAACATTATAACCTAGTTCACTCAAGGAACCCAAAACAACAACCATAATATAACCTGGTCCACTCAAGGATCCGTCAAACTCGTACACACATACTAAGGTTCTTATGATTGCCCACTAGCCATGACCTGTAAGGGAAGAACTCTTGTCCATGTATCATACATCCCATTCATCTAGTGTCTTCCAACCATATACTACCCAATCTCGTGATGATGTCCTTTAATGGCTCATCTCATAATAATAACATATCCAGTGAAGATGTCTTTTATCGGCTCATTCCATAATAATAACATATCCCGTGAAGATGTCATTTACTGGATTATCTCACAATATAAATCTATGTCACAACACATGCAATCACAATATGACATAACACAACCACACTTGTATTTCAAATAAGCCTTTTCACATAATCTCATTTCAGGTGATCAAACAACTTGTAAAATTATCCAACAAGTTAATCATTCAATAGCATGCATTGCAATAAGTATCCAAAAACTTGGTCAAACTCAAGTTTATCATTCCATGTAAACCACAATTTTTCTGTAATGCATAAAATCACAAGTATACCCGAAGGCCAGCCACCAACTTATAATTCAAGCATTATCAATTCATATTCATCAATTACAACATGTCCTAAGACCAATCCTAGACTTATTCAAGTAAGCATTATCAAGTCGTATCCATCAAATTCAAGTATCTATTTAAGGAGTTCACATTTAATCAAATAGAGTCTAAACTCCATTAGTAAATATTCAACCATTCAAGTCTATTCAACTTACGATTCTAACTTTAGTCATACACTTTTACACATCTTACTTCCTAACCCTTAGCCCAACTTGACTTTAGGCTCTTAAGTTGTGTCACCACCTACTCATAAAATAATTAGTTCTCATCACTAATTTTAAGCAAGATTATCCTACATTCCAAACACACATATGCTCACACAATTCTGTTATCATCATCTATATTCAAATAATTCACCTTACAATCCATAATGAAGTCATACAAATACAAAACACCCATCAAGGGATTCATACATTAACATATCAACACACAATTAGATCTTATTACATTAATTTCATATTTTATCTATCCAATGTTCATGGCCGTAGGACTAAGCATGATTCCTCCCGTCAAATCAATATTATGAATATAATTTCTAACCATAGTCTACTACTCATAAACTATAACCTACCTGGGTGCCAAGATGTTGCAATAACTAATCTATACCATGGACGATCTTCCTTTTTCTTCACATTTCCAAATGCTAAATCATCTAATAAACAACAATTATAAGAGTAATTAATTAACTAATCTTCAAACAAATACTTTGGAAATTCAAACCCACTACTTCTACCCTTTAATATACTCAAAATCTCTAAATTTGGGAATGGTTAGATCAATTTCTAATCCCAAGGATATAATCTATCAACACTAACTCAAATTCAAGATATTTTAACCTATTAATTCACTTTACACTAGAAAATTCTATCTAGATTAACTTTCTACCACCGCCATGATCAATCTAATATTATTTTAATGATTTTAGAGTCAAACGAGTGCTAGATTGCTGGAAGAACTTCACTTGAAGGAGGAAATTCATGGAAAACTGAAGAAATCGCCCTTCTAGGACTTTGGAACAAAATTTTAGAGTTTATGAACTGAATTTCAATCAAAAGAGGCTTATATATTATTGGCTTCCCACTATAGCGGGAAAATTCCCGCTATAGTGGCCTCTGCTTTTCAGTATGAACGGTCTTCAGTAAAATGATCTTAATTTTTTACTCTAATGTTGGATTAATGAATGGTCGGTAGCATAGGAAAGAAGACTTAGAGATTCTTAATTAGGTGTATATTGGGACCCATAACTCTTTATGTACTAGGAGGAGTGTTTGTTTGAAGTTAACACTAGTTTAAACTTAGCCCGAAACTCAATTGTTAAGGGCACTTCAAACTAAAATTTATGCTAGGGGTATTTAATTACCTTAATTCATATTTAATGCACTCACATAACAAACATTTGATCCTAACACCTTGATGAATGCGATTCTTATGCCTTTACCGCAAATATTTTTAGTAACGACCAACTAGGTTGTTTCGGGTTTTGAAATTCCTTTAAAATGACAAAATTGACTTTGGTGAACATTTTGCAGTCTGAGTGTTGAATGGTAATTCTATCAGATCCATTAGATTCAAAACGTCTATTTTGGGTTAGTAGCCCTTTTGTTATTTTTGAGTATTGGTTAAAATATTATCTTTTATTTAGTCTAAAGTTGGTTTTAGAGGCAACTTATTAATAATGATCTCTTTTGGTAAATTTAATGTTTTCGCTGAGTCTGGAATGTCAAATTTAGTCTATTAGCATAGTTGGTTAAGTTTGGGAGGTCTTGAATGAGTTTTGGGTAGTTGTTCGAAGTTTGGAGTTTTATGTTGTTCAGTTTTAATAGTATTACTGTATTTAATGAGCTATTTTGTTCATGCGTATGGTATCATTAGAATTGTATCAAAAATTTAGAACCAACACAAAAAAATCAATGATTTTGATGTTTATATGAAAGAGATATGGCCATTTTAGCAAGGACAACTATTGTTGGTGCAACATAGGTCGTGATCGTGACCTTTAGTCCCACTGTGATGAGTCACCACAAAATGCTTTGACAATTTTGGGTTTTTTGTTGCAACCATGAAGGTTCCCCACTGAAGGTTCTAGCGATTATTATCTAAAGGCAATTTCGAGGATTTCATATTTTTGACATTTTAGAAGCTAGGAAACTCTAATTGAGGTAATTTTTGATGTGTTTTTCTCATACAAACATTGAATTGGATGTATTTGGTGATGATTTGAGGGAGTAGAGCCTCCATTTGATTCTTTGGACTGTGTTTTAGCTTTGCGAATCTTCTTTAAGGAAAGTGAGATGTACCTTGACTCTTCTCTGAGTTATTGATGTGTTATGTGTTTATTGCTTGTGTTTTGTGAATCACTAAGGGTCTGGGGTTCCCCCTTAGATGAGGTGGTGAGCATCTCTGTGGTTACCAAATTCTATTGATGGATTGAAATAATAAAAATGGATACCTTGATTGTTTCCCTTTACTTGTGCATACGCTTATGGTAAATTATGGATAGATGACTTATAGATCTTGAGTAAATTGATGGTGGGTATCTATTTAAGAGCTTAAATCATGTTTAGGATGTATTGATGTAATGATTGGGTCTTGTAATCTCTTAGGATATAATCAATGATAATATGGTTAAATAGTTAAGAATAAAATCTTGGTTTAGTTATAAGGTAAGCAATGAGGGTGAACTTTAGGACATGTTGTTAACTAGTATTGTTCTCCTTTTAGTAATGTTAGCCTAATGGTGGTTGTTTGTGAAAAGATAGAACTTGTTGTGTAAAACAAGATGGGTTTTGGGTAAGTTCTTTATATCTACGTTGTTTGAATTACTTATTATTATCATCTTGCCTGTGTGGGGACTTATGTTAATATTATTATTGACTTGAGGGATAATTATTATTGTGACGCCCAAGTGGGGGCTTTTATTGATATTATTAGCCTCATTTGAGCATTATTTGTCTTATTATTATTGTGATGCCCAAGTGGGGGTTTGGATTGATATTATTGGCCTTGTCTGAGCATTATATACCTTTACCATTATTGTGATGCCTAGTGAGGGGTTTGGATTGATATTATTGATGTCACACATGACCCTTTATTCAGTGGTGTCATGCAATGGATTATATCATGATATATTGAGTTTTGAGGAGATTTTGAGCTCATTTATACCATTTTTGAGTTAATTCATTACATGATATTGATTTGCTTATGAGCATGCATCCTTATTTCATTCATTCATATTCATGTACTTGGTACCACTAAGAAACACTGATTTTGAAAGAAAATGAAACACTTTAAAAAAACCTTTTTTATCTAGGGATATGCCGGCAATGTTGATTAAGATATGAGATTGTGAAAGTATATGGGTTGTGAATCCTCTATGGGTCCTGTCCTGGAAGCTTTAGCTCAGAAGAGGTATATGAGGTGCCATGAGATGGTTGTCATATGACAACTTACATTATTATCACTCCATTATAGTGGATTGTACTCCTTTGTATGTTTGATATTGTGGCTGATTATTTCTTTTCGTATTGTATTATCGTGATTGAATCATGTTTCTGATATTGTGTATTCGGCATCACATATTATTACATTACATTGCATTGTACATTCTTTTGGGTGGTTTGTAGTTGAGATATTATGTGACGTGGGGTATTATTATGGCTTGATCCATTGAGAGTGTTGTGTCACATCTAGTATTTGTGGGATACACACCTCTTCTACCTTAGCCAGGATTATATTCTACATTAAAAGCTCGTACTAGTGATAACTAGACCTTGGATATATCATCGAGATTTATTTCCTTCTATATCATTTAGGGTTATTGTCATTCTTCTTTTCCACTTCTGATTTACTTTGATTAATGAGTTTGGGTTAGGATAGGCTTACCTGTACTGGAGGGTGTGACAGGTGCCATCACGGACTCTATTTTGGGTGGTGAAAATTTTGGAATCAGATCCCCAGGTTTATTAGTCTCATTAGTACATAACGAGTCTAGTAGAGGTGGATCAGTGCGGAGACGTCCGTTATCTATCTTCGAGAGGTTACATGCCTTTAGGAGAAATCCATTTCTTCATTTTTTTGTCATGCGTTCATAGCCTTATGTAATTTAAAAGCCTTTTATTCATTCTCTCACAGATGGTAAGGACACGTTCTTCTTTGGTTAAAAGTTCAGAGCCCGTGTCTTTGGTATGCTATATGGGCAGAGGTCGGATTGGAACACCTAGACCAGCTAAAGGTTTGGTTGGGATTGCGTCCTCAGGTTTTGAAGTTTCTCATGATGATAGATCTATTGAGATAGAGAGGTTGAGCTTGGTAAAGACACCACCTATGATCATGTCCATATCTATGCTTCAGGATTATTTAGTACGGGTATCAGGTTTCTTCGAGAGGATGACTCCTATTTTCATTCGACATGCTACTTTGGTGCTTCAGGCTTCAGGTTCACAGTTGGCTACTGCTATAGATTCACCTAGAATAGGTGATGTAATGCTAGGTAAAGCCCCACATCCAGTGCCTTTACCCTTTATTTCCATGGAAGGACAGATTAGGTTCATAGAGTTCATGAGGACAAATCCTCCCCGATTCAATGGAGATCCTATGTTTGATGCTAGTGAGTTCTTGGTTGGTTGTCATAAGAGATTGTATAGTAGGTAGAATCATGGTGGCATGCCTGGCTAACTCGTGAAATCTAGCCTCGTACTCATTTACTTACATTGAACACTATTGCAACCCTGTGAACTCAACTCTCAAACTCTCGAACATACTGTAAGCCATATACTGTCATGATGGCACCTACCTTAACCTACTAGTGGGTAAGCCAACCCATAGTTCGGAACAACAAGTAACGGGCTAAAGGGCGGAAGATAAAGGAAAACGAGAATGAAATCAATAATAATAAATAATAAGCGGAAGCAAAAGAGATATACATACATAATATACTGTACAAGAGAGGGAAGAAGACAAAATATACAAAAGAAAGTCCCTCCCAAGACCTGGTAAGGTCAGTACAAGAGCCACTATAACAAAAAATAGAGTACTAGATAGTATCCAACTATATATATACATACATTAATCTCAGAATATATGAAAAGACTATCACTGAAGAAGAAGGAGGAGGATCAGCCTGGACTCTAGAAAGCTCACCCTAACTCTGAATCAACAACACAACCTAAGGATAACATCAGCGGTGGTGGATCGTACTCGGATCTACGTAAGGGAAAAGATGCAGAAGTGTAGTATGAGTACCAAAATCATGGGTACTCAATAGGCATCATCGGCCGACTGAGCTCAAATACAATAAAGTATAAATAAAGTGCGAGAATGTAAGCTAAAGTCAATAGTAAGGGACAAAAATGGTAATACTGGTCTATACTAGGCAAATGTGATAAATCAGGAGTAAGTGACTCGAAAATGAAAATTAAAGTCTAGCAATAACCTAATTGGGCTCCCATAATCCCAGAAGATACAAACAAGAGAAAATAAACCCAACTCAGCCCCCATAAGTACGGTGGGTACAAATAAGAGAAAAATATTAAGTAAGAACCAAACAATAACAGTAAAAAGTGTAAAATGAACCACGATATACGTCAAGTGTACCATATACTACTATCCCAACTGTAGCCACAAACCTTACCTATTCCCTCTCAATTTCCAATCCAGATCCATAACACCGATAATAACAAAAGCCAGATTCAAACCAAAACTAATGGATAATAACAAGAGGCCAGATGATCCATATACAACTGCTAGAACTCCCAAACAAGAACCATATACAACAAAACTCCCAAGCAATAACTATAAACGAATGCTAAAGCTACCAAACAGTAATTATATACAGATGTCGAACTCGAACCAAAACTCAAAAGTAGCAAACCGTAACCATAAACAGATGCTGGACTCTAACTGGAATTCATAATCATATCAATAAAGCATATACCAGACTCGAACCGGAACTAATAAATAACAAAAGAATAGTAATCATCGGACTCAAATTGGAACTTAATAAGCATGAAGTTCTTAAAGATATCCCAAGGTTCTTAACCTATTTTCGATCCATTCATTCATAAAAAATCAATCTCAGGCAGTCAAATCTGCTAAGGCCAGGCGGGTTCCGATTACTAGATCAAAGAGGTGCAGTTAAAGATCAATTATTGTCCTACAGGGTAATGAAGCTAAATAGGCATGCAATCAAGTATAAGTCAACCTAGACCCAAGGTAAGCCATTCAAATCATTTTATCTAAAAAGGTAGTATAGCGCACTATCACACCCCGATATCCCAACCTAAGGCAAGCACCTACCCGAACCTATGCTAAGGCTTCTTAATTCCATCACAAGGCACTAAAAGAGCTAAGTCTAATCCTAAGGGATATTCGTATACTAACCTAAGGGAAAACGACCTGAATTCTCTCAAAAAGGAGCCTTATCCGGCTAAAATAGGGCGATACATGCTAAAAAGAACAACCGAGCCGTAATACCACCCAAAGCTAGCATAATAACACACTAATGCCATAAAGAAGCATAGTCTAGGAGAAAGGTAAGCCTAGCCTTCCTGAACGCTGTCGAAAGCTTGTCAAATACTCTACACCGGAGCTTTTCTTTTATGAGAAGCCGTCGACTGCTGCCACGCTATCAAAATAAGGTTCTACACATCAAGATGAGAATATCAATACCCATATTGCACATACACGCTCAGAGTAATAAATCAGCCTAAAAATCTCATATGGGGCCCACTTACAGAATCACAAAAATTAAAACCATCACAACATCCCTCTTAGCTCAAGAATCACTTGCCCTAAAAAATTAGCGAACCTTAAGTCGAATTCAGTCCAAAATAGTCCCATAAGGTCTGAGAAAATAAGAACTATATTCAGAGAATTAAACGATGAAACTATTGGAAACTTATGAGAAAAATGATGAGAAAATGATCACAACAATGCCCCCGACATAATCCCAGCTTCAATTCAAGATTCTGCCACTAATTTTTGAGCTCACTCTCTCTATAATGGTGGTTTTAACTTAGAATCAATATTGGAAAATGAGAAAATAAAGTGTATATATATATATATATATATATTATCAGTGATGGCACGGTCACTACTAAAGTGTAGAGGAGTGCGCTAAAGTGACCCAGCATCAGCTGGCCAGCCACTACTAAAGCGGTCTTAATCCACTTAAATGGTTGTCATTAAAGCAGTCCAAAGCCGCTAAAGTAGTCTCTAGGCATCTAAAGCGGCTGCGCCAGCAAATTTGGTATCAGCTAAATTTGCTAAGTCCTAACGGACTTGACCAGGTGCTCAAGATTTGTTCAGAATCCCGTGCATGCAAAAAAACTATGATATCCTACAAAATTTGACATTTTGGACTCAACAGAACCATTGAAATTTCCATTCTAGGTCGTTTCGATAGAAATTGGGTCCCACACCCAGTGGTCCATTTTATTCAAAATCCATCTAATAGCCCAAAATGAGTCCGAAAGCCTCGGGACCCAGTCCAAGGGTCCTTCTAGCCTAAAATCAACATTCCAGAGCTGATGAGGCTGTCAAAAATGGCATCCAATGCCATTTAATTGATGTTTCAGCCTGAGACCCATTTCTCAAGTTTAAAAGTTCAAAAATGAGGAAATGGGCCTAAAAACCAAACAAACTGCCAGGTAATAGAATTGTTAGTCCCAGCAAGTCATAAATGACTTAGGCTAGCTATGGGAATGCTCTAAACATAGAAAAAGCACAAAAATGCAGAAAATGACCTAGACGATCATTATAACATCCCATACTAAAAGGACTTTTGTCCGTGAAAGTAAAGGATTAAGAAGTACCTGAAGGTTAAAAAAGGTAGGGATACTGGATCCGCATATCACGCTCGGTCTCCCAAGTAGCCTCCTTGATCAGAAGGTGTCTCCATTGAACCTTAACCACAGGAATATCTCTAGAGCATAATCAACTGACATCTCTAGCTAGAATAGATACTGGCTATTCCACAAAGGTCAACCTCTCATCCAACTGAATTGAGTACCACGAAAGCATGTGAGACTCATCAAGAATTTAATGCGGCAACATAGATACATGGACAATTGGATGAATGGTTGAAAAGGCTGGAGGCAAGGCTAACCCATAGGTTACCTCCCTAACTGTCCAAAGAATCTCAAATGGCCTGATATACCTGGGGTTGAGCTTGACCCTCTTTCAGATCTTTATCACGCCCTTCATGGGTGATACTAGAAAGAATACCTAATCACCAACACTGAATCTCAAGGCACGAAGCCTACGGTCAATATAACTCTTTTGTCTGCCCTGAGCTGCTCGCAACCTATCTTGAATCACCCAAACTCTGTCCAAACACTCACAAAGCAAATCAGAACCATAGGGCCAAACCTCTGAAGTCTCTAACCAACCAGCCAGAGATCGACAATGTCTACCATACAACGCCTCGAATGGTGCCATATGAATACTCAAATAGTAGCTGTTATTATAGGCAAACTTTGCAAAGGCTAAAAACTGATCCCACTGTCCTCCAAAGTCTAAAACACAATCACAGAGCATATCCGCCAAAACCTGAATAGTCTACTCTGACTGCCCATTAGTCTGGGGATGAAAAGTGGTGCTAAGGCCAACCTGAGTACCCAACTCCTCCTGAAATGCCCTCCAGAAGCTAGAAGTGAACTGAGAGCCTCTATCTGAAATAATAGACACGGACACCCTATGAAGATGAACCACTTCTCGAATATAGATGCGAGCCAACCTCTCGGCACTATAGAAAGTATGGACGGGGATGAAATGGGCAAACTTGGTCAATCAATCTATGATGCCCTAAATGCTGTCAGAACCACGAGAAGTGTGAGGCAAACCACTTATGAAATCCATAGTAACCCACACCTACTTCCACTCAGGAATGGGTAGTCTCTGAAGCAATCCACCAAGTTTCAAATGCTCTGCCTTCACCTGCTAACAACACAAACACTGATCCATGAAGTCTGCTATATCTCTCCTCATACCCCTCCACCAGTAATGTTACCTCAATTCTCTATACATCTTAGTTGTCCAGGGTAAATAGAATACCTAGAGCTATGAGCCTCATAAAGAATCAACTAAGTAAAACTTCCTACCCTCGGAACACAAATGTGACTGTCAAATCTCAAAATGCCCTCAGAATATAAGGTAGCCCTCCTGGACTCACCCCGCAATGCCTGATCTCGAATGTCATGCAACCCACCATCCTTAACTAACAACCCCAAATCTGCTCTAATAAGTTAGACCTAGCCTCAACACAAGCAAGAATCCTTCTGGGGTCTGAAATATCAAGTCAAGCCATCATGTTGGATAAGGACTGGATATCCAAAGCCAACGACGAATCTCAAACTAAAATGAAGTCTAAGTTACCCATACTCACTGTCTTTCGGCTCAGGGCGTCTGCTACCACATTTGCCTTGCCCAGATTGTAAAGAACAGAGAGATCATAGTCTTTCAGCAACTTAATCCACCTTCGGTGGCTCGAATAAAGGTCCCTCTGAGTCATAATATACCGAAGACTATGACTATCAGTGATGATCTCGCAACGAACACCATAAAAGTAATAACTCCAAATCATAAGCGCAAAAACTATTTCTACCAACTCTAAGTCATGATTAGGGTAGTTGAGTTCATGCACTTTCAGCTGTCTCAAAGCATAAGAAATAACCCAACCTCGCTGCATCAAAACACCCCCCAAAAAAAACTAGAAGAACTACTATATACAGTAAAACCCTTGCCCTCAACTAGAAGAGTCAGAATAAGAGCTGAAGTGAGAAAGTCCTTGAGTTTCATAAAGATCGCCTTACAACCCTCGAACCACTAAAATAGGACGGACCTCCTTCAGAATCAATCTAGTCATACGCATTGCAATAGTGGAAAAAGTCTAAATGAACTGCCTATAGTAGCCTGCCAAGCCAATAAAACTATGAACCTCAGTCGAAGACGTAGGCCTAGCCTAATCATGAATAGTCTCAATCTTAATTTGGTCCACCATAATCCCATCCATAGACACCACGTGCCCCAAGAAAGCTAAAGACTCAAGCCAAAACTCACACTTTGAGAATTTGGCATAAAGTCGTTGATCTCTCAAAGTGTGAAGCACAGTCCTCATATATAGCTCGCGCTCCCCCTACTCCTCAAATAAATAAGAATATCATTAATAAATATGATAACGAAGTAGTCCAAATAAGTCCTGAATACACGGGTCATCAAGTCCATAAATATTGCTGGGGCATTGGTCAACCCAAAATACATCACTAGGAACTCGTAATGGCCATAACGAGTCCTAAAAACTGTCTTAGATGTCATCAGCCCTAATCCTCAACTGATGGTAACTAGACCTCAAATCAATCTTATAAAACACATCTGCACCCTGAAGCTGGTCAAATAGATTATCGATACGAGGCATACGATACTTATTTTGTCACCTTATTCAGCTACCTGTAGTCGATACATATATGCATAGAACCATTATTTTTTTTCACAAATAGAACTAGAGCACCCCAAGGTGATACACTCAGTCTGATAAAACCCTTACCTAGAATATCCTAAAAATGAACATTTTGCTCCTTTAGCTTGGCAGAATTCATACGATAAGGTGCCATACAAATAGGTTGAGTGCCCAGCTCGAGGTCAATAATAAACTCTATATCACGCTCAGAAGGAAGGCTAAGTAGGTAAGTAGGGAAAACATCAGAAAACTTATGGACTCTAGGAATGGAGTCAAGCAAAGGACTCTCAGCACTAACATCACAAACATAAGCTAAATAGGCCATACAACCCCTCGATACAAGTGTCCTAGCCTGAATTTAAGAAATAATCCCTATCGATGTGCAGCTATAAGAACCCTACCACACAACTGGGGGTATGTCTGGCATGGCTAAGGTAACGGTCTTGGCAAACCAGTCCAAGAACGTATGATAGAGGGATAACCAATCCATGCCTAAAATCACATCGAAATCAACAATGTCTAGCTCAATAAGGTCAGCCTGAGTGTCATACTCCCAAATGATCATAATACACGATCTATAAACCCGATCCACTACTAAAGAATCACCCACGGAAGTAGCTATATGCAAAAGCATAGATAATGACTCCCAAGACAACCCCAACCATGGTGCATAATAATAAGAAAATTATGAATATATGAATCTTGAATCAAATAAAGCAAAAGTTGGTTGATGGCATACTGAAATCATACCTTTAACAATAGCATCTAAAGCATCAACCTCCGGCCTACCAGGAATAACATACAAATGACCTCGTCTACCTCCGAACAGGGTTCCTGCCCAACTACCTGTCTGACCTACCTAAGGACCTCCTATAGAACCTTGAATACCATACTTGCTACTCTTTGCACTACCCCAAGCTGGCAATACTGAACTGATTAGCGTAACACTCTGTGCAAAAGGCTCAACTATCCCATGGCAAGGACACTCTCTGGCTAAGTGACTGACAACCTCACACTTATAACATATCCCGGGTAATCTAACCTAATGAGAAAGTCCAGCTGACCTGAAATGACCACCTCGGATTGATGACCCTGACTGAACACCCCTCGATTATTGAATACTGCTCTGACTATTGGAACCACTATAATCAGGATGATCCCCATTTAAAATTATAAATGCTGCCTGAATAGGCCTACTAGACTGACCCTAGTGCTGATAAGGCTGATGCTTGGGTTACCTACCCTGAAAACATCTACTCCTGAGCTAAGCACCACTCCGGCTCCCATTGTAACTGCCTTGATTATGAGGTCTCTTATCACTATCCCTTTGGGCCTCACTTTCCATATCTTTTATAGTATAAGAAGGATCTGTAGTGTCAGTAAAAGACCTCCCTAAAGTCACCAAACTCTGAGTAGCCTTATGAAGCGATAGTCTCCACCCTCTGACAGAATACCAAATCCTCATATACTCTGTAGGCAGTATCAAAGTGGCATGTCTTGATGGCTTATGAAACCTCTCCTAATACTCAGCCACGATCATAGTACTCTGCCTCAACCTAGTAAACTCATCCCTCAGGAGCTCGTGCATGCTGCGAGGTATGTACTCTAAGAAAGCCTCGATAAACTGTACCTAAGTCATAGGATGAGATTCAGCTGGCCTAGAATCAAGATAACCCATCCACCATTGCCTCGCTGCTCTGTCAAAATAGTATGTTGTATAATCCATTTCACGTGACTCAACCAACCCAAAATTGCATAGCCTCTCCTCACAGCTGGTAAGGAACTCATAAACATCCTCTCTTAGGGCCCCGACAAACCTGGGTAGAGTCAATCTTAGAAAATGGGCTAGTATCATCTACTCCTCAGAAGTTATGGCTGGCTGGGCTATTGCTTGTTATAGAACTACCAGCACTAGTGGAATCGCTACTCTGGGAACCGCAGCTGCAGGCTACGCCTCTATACCAAGCCCACCCTGAGCAACCCCTGAGTTGATATCTGAGCCCCATATGTCGGCGGGCCGTCAACCACATATAATAGTTGTACCAATACATCACAGAGGATCGAAAAAGATATAAATCAAGGTAGGGCCTGGGTTGCCCGCTGGTCCACCAGCTGTTGTGGCAGCAGATCCTCTAGTGCTAAATCATGTACATACTCTAGCTCTAAATCAATGTCCGACTTAAGTGAAGGCTTTCTGGCTTGGCCTCAAGCTCGGCCTGCAATTCTGGCCTGACCTCAACCTTGGTGTTGACCTCTGCCATTAACTGGCGCTCTAGCAGTAGGCTCAGGCTCACCGTCCCCGACTGTCATACCCCCCATCCTAGCCATAAGTGAAAGAGTGAAACAAATGAGAATCTAGAAATCAATACAGACACGACGCACGAAAATGAATCAAAAAGATAAGATTTTCCTAAGAATGCCCTGTAGCCTCCCAAAGATAGGTTATGGATGTCTCTGTACTGATCCATGGAACTCTACTAGATACTGGCTCTTGTACCAATGATACCGGTTAACCTAGGATCTAATACCAAACTATCAAGACCCAATTTCTCAGTTCATGATGGCACCTACTTTAATCCACTAGTAAGTAAGCCAAGCCACAGCCCAAAATGACAAGTAACGGACTAACGGGCTAACGGGTTAGAGATAAATGCAAACGACAATGAAATCAACAACAACAATAATAAACGAAAGCAAAAGAGGTATACATATATAATATACTATACAAGAGAGGGAAGAGGAAAAAATATACAAAAAGGAGTCCCTCTCAAGACCTGGTAAGGTCAATACAAGAGCCACTATAACCAAAAAGAGAGTATTAGACATTATCCAACAATATATGTACATATAGTAGTCTCGGAATATACGAAAAGACTATCATTAAAGAAAAAGGAGGAAGATCAGTTCCAGACTCTAGAAAGCTCACCCTATCTCTAAATTTACAGCACAACCTAAGAATAACATCAGCGACGGTGGCTTGTACCCGAATATGCATTAGGAAAAAGATGCAGAAGTATAGTATGAGTACCAAAACCACGGTACTCAATAGGCATCATCATTCGAATGAATTAAAATATAGTAAAGGTATAAATAAAGTGCGAGAATGTAAGCTAAAGTCAATAGTAAGGGACAGAAACGGATATAATAGGCTACACTAGCCAAATGCAATAATAAAGAGTAAGTGACTCAAAGTAAAAAATAAAGAAGCTATAACCCAACTAGGGCCCCATAAGCTTAAAAGGAATACACAAGAGAAAACAAACCCAACCAAGCCCCCATAAGCATGGTGGGTACAAACAAGAGAAAACTCTAAAGTAAGAACTAGAAAACATTGATATTAAGTGTAAAATGAACCAAGATATGCGACAAGTGTACCATATACTGCTATCCCATCCATATCCATAAACCGTAATGATTACCTCTTAATTTCTAATCCAGATCCATAATAGTGACAATAACGAAAGCTGAATTCGAATCGAAACCAGTGGATAATAATAAGAGGACAGATAATCCATAATAGTATGATAATGATAGCCGAATTTGAACAAAAATCAGTGGCTAATAACAAGATGCTAGGTGATCCATATACAACCACTGAAACTCCCAAATAAAAACCATATGCAACTTCCAAAACTCCCAAGCAATAACCATAAATAAACGTCAAAGCTCTTAAATTATAATCATATACAGATGTCGGACTCAAACCAAAACTCATAAGTAGCAAACCATAACCATAAACAGATGCCAGATTTAAAGCAGAACTCATAATGATATTAATAAAGCATATGCCAAACTCGAACTAGAACTGATAAATAATAAAAGCATAGTAATCACTGGACTCGAACCAGAACTTAATAAGCATAAAGTTCTTAATGATATCCCAAGGGTCTTAACCTATTTCTGATCCATTTATTCATAGAAAATCAAACTCGGGTGGTCAAATTCGCTAAGGCCAGGTGGGTTTCGATTATTAGATCAAAGAGGTGTGGTTAAAGATCAGTTACTGTCCTACCCAAGGTAATGAAGCTAAATAGGCATGAAGTCAAGTCTAAGTCAAGCCATACCTAAGGTAATAGCCTAAGGAAGTAGTCATAAGCTCATCTAAGCCTAAAAGTAAACCATTCAAAGCATTTTATCTAAAAAGGCAGTGGAGCCCACTATTGGACCCTAATAACCCAACCTAAGGCAAGCACCTATCCAAACCTAGGCTAAGACTTCTTAATACCATCCCAAGGTACTAAAAGGGATAGGTCTAATCCTAAAGGATATTCATATACAAATCCAAGAGAAAACGGCTCAAATTTTATTGAAAAGAGGCCTTATCAGGCTAAAAAAGGGCGATAAATGCTAAAAAAGAACAACTGAGTCGTAAATAACAACCATAGCTAGTATAATAACACACCAATACAATAAATAAGCATGGTCTAGGGGAAAGGTAAGTCTAGCCTACCTGGACGCCGTCAAAATCTCGTCAAATCCTCTACACCGAAGCTTTTCCTTTCTGAGAAGCCTTCGACCGCTGCTACGATATCAAAATAAGGTTCTACATATCAAGACAAGAATATTGATACCCATATTACGTATATATGCTCTGTATTAAACATTAAACTAAAAATCTCATGTGGGGCCCACTTATGGAATCATAAAAATTGAAAACATCATAGTGTCCCTCTTAGCTCAAGGATCACTTGCCCCATAAAATGAGCGAAATCTAAGTCCAATTCAGTACAAAATAGTCCCACAAAGTTTGAGAAAATAAGAACTAAATCAGAGTATTAAACGATGAAATAGTTGGAAATTTACGAGAATAATGACACGAAAACGATCACAACAATGCCCCCGACATAATCCCAGCTTCAATTCAAGATTTTACCACTAACTTTTTAGCTCATTCTCTCTATAATGGTGGTTTTCACTTAGAATCAAGGATGGAAAATGATAAAATGAAGTATCTATATGTGTGTGTGTATATATATACATCTCACTAGCGATGGCCGCTTTAGCGGCTAAATAACCGCTAAAGTGGTGAGGAGCGCATTAAAACAACCCAGCCTCAGCTTGCCAGCCACCACTAAAGAGGTCCTAAGTTGCTAAACTAGCTACTGCTAAAGAGGTCTTTAGGCCACTAAAGTGGCTGCACCAGTAAATTTGGCACCAACCAAATTTGCTAAGTCCTAACGGACTCCGATCGAGTGCTCAAGATTGATTCAAATCCCGTACAGATAAATAAACTATACAACCCTACTAAATTCGGTATTTCAGACTCAACAGAACCATCAAAATTTCCATCAATTCCATTTTCATAGAAAGTGGGTCCCACAGCCAAGGATCCGTTTTAACCAAAATTCACTCAATCACCCAAAATGAGTTCAGAAGCCTCAGGATCCAGACCAAGGGTCCTCTAGCCTAAAATTGATATTTCAAAGCTGATGAGACTATCAGAAATGGCATCCAATGAAGTTTCGGCCCGAGATCCATTTCTCAACTTCAAAAGCTCTAATATAGGGAAATGGCTCTAAAACCCAAATGAGTTGCCTGATAACCGAATTATCAGTCCCAGCTAGTCATAAATGACTTGGGACAGCTATAGAAATGCTATAAATGTAAAAAAAGTATAAAAACACAGAAAATGACCTAGAGTGTCATTACATATAATTCTTAAAGAAGCCTCAAAGAACTGATCCCATGTCATAAGAGGAGATCCAGCTGGTCTAGAATCATGGTATCCCCACCACCGCTGCTTCGCTGCTCTGTCAAACTGAACTATGGTGTAATTTACACCGTGTGACTCAACCAAACCCAAATTATGTAGTCTTTCCTTACAACTAGTAAGGAAATTAAATGCATACTCCCCTAGGGCATTGGTAATCCTAGATGGAGCCAATCTAAGAAACCGACCCAATATCTTCTGTTCCTCAGAAGTACTGGCTAGTTGGGCTACTGCTAGTTGTGGAACCATTGGTGTTAGTAGGACCTTTTCTCTAGGAGTCGCAGCTACAAGATGCTCTCTTATACCAAGTCCACCCTTAGCTGCCCCCTATCTGGGCCTTATTCGTCGACTGACCTCCAACGATACTCAATAACTGAACTAGGACATCACGGAGGACAGACAAAGATATTAATTTAGATGGGGCCTATGCTGCTCCCTGGTCCACTAGCTGCTATGATGGTAGATCCTCAGGTGCAAACTCTAGCTCAGGATTAATAACCTGCTCTGATGAAGGCTCCCCGACCTAGCCTCAAGCTGGTGTTGTAGCTCTAGCCCGACCTTAACCTCGAGATCGACCTATACCTCTGTCCCTAATTGAAGCCCTAGCTGTAGGTTCGAGGGCCTCTCCCTCAGCTCTCGTGGCCCTCATCCTAGCCATCTGCGAAAGGGTAAAACAAATGAGAATCTAGAAACAAATTATAGACACAATGCACGATAACGAATAAAAAAAGTGAGATTTTCCTAAGAATGTCCTGTATCCTCCCGAAGATAGGATACAGATGTCATCGTACTGATCCGTAGGACTCTACTAGACACTTGCTCTTGTACCAACGATACCGGTGAACCTAGGCTCTAATAACAAATTGTCACAATTCAAAAACTCAGGTCATGATGGAACCTACTTTAACCTACTAGTAAGTAAGCCAAACCATAGCTCAGAATGGTGAGTAAATAGGCTAACAGGCAGAAGAAAGAAAACTAGGGATAAGAAAAGTAATATAAAGCGACTATAAAGGAAATATAGACGCATGGCATAACAAAAAGAAAAGAAGGGATAAAATACATAAAATGAATCCCTCCAAAACCTGGTAAGGTCAGTACAAGATCCACTAGACACAATGAGTACTAGACAAGTGCCAAAATACACACAATAGTCTATGAATATACAAAATATGACTATTTGTGAGTTCAGTGCATTTGGATTATTACACGCTTTCTAGTTATGTCGTTGAATTATTTCACTTCTTTTTATGGTCATAGTCAGTTTTGTTACAAACTTTGTGCAGGAATAAATTTTGAAGTTTTTATACAAGAAAATTGGATTGTGTTTTCATTAAATTCCCATGCTTGTGGTTATATAGTTGTGTTATTTATCTACTGTACTTTAACCTACTTTGGCATAGTTGGAATTTCTGTATTTAATGTATTTGGATCAAAATATTTTGTACAACTTTACTTGGTCATATTGTCTATTTTATTAGATGTGTTTTGCAATCTTTTAGTGCAATATTATTTTGGTCACCCTTTTTTCTATTAACATTAACATTATTAGGGTACTAGAAGTGATTTTGAGTTTTTTTTATCCTTAATTAAAGGGGCAAGGTTCTTACATAATCTCAAAAGGCATCGACAAAGGAGCTTGGAGGCACTTGATATTCATTTATATATATATATATATGCATACAATGACATTGAACCATGAAATATTGTGAAGTATATATTTTATTTGATATTTTGGTAATAAAAGCATTTATAATATTCATTTTGAGAATTATTTTTTGGTGTTTGTTGAATTACGATGGATGATTCTGATATATGAATAGGTAATTGTAAGAACTATACCAGTTTATTTATTTTAGAGGAAATCTACTAAAATTGCTATTGTTGAAAAAATAGGTTTTAGTGGAAACAAAAGCTTGTCACATAAAAATCAGTTTTGTGATGACAGGAAAGTTGCCACCAAACCTCAAGACTTAGTAGCGATCCGTCTCGCCACTAAAAGTAATAAATGTTTTGTGGCGATTTTAATGGTCACTAAAAGTCATACTTTAGCGGCGACTTACCTAACATGCAACTTGTGGAAGTTCTTTTTGCAGAGTGCTTGACTACATTTAAGGCGACTAATGTCACTACAAAAGGTGTCTTTAGTGGCGACAGATAGTAGTTATCGCAAAAAACTTTTAGCTATGAAACTACTTGCCAAGAAGTCAAAGTCGCCATTAAAAGTAATCAGCGGCGACCTTTAGGGCTTCTATAGCAACTTTTGTCGCCACAAAAGATCTGATTTCCTGGAGTGACTAACATTTTATTTGTGCTTTCACTTTTGTTTGTGAGACTTGATCTTTTTCTTTACTGTCATCGAAGTGATTAACGTGTTCTAAAAAATTAGATGCAACAATATATTTGTTATGGCAGAAAAGGACATGCATTGCTAAAGTTTTTGGGCAAGATGGAACAAAAAATGTAACTGAAGATGAATTCACTGTTCACAAGTGTGCCACAGTTGGCAATGCATCTCCTCTAACTGTAGAGTGATCATAAAAATATTAATAAAAGGTGTTATCCATCTGTAAAATATCCATCTATTTTTTAAAAAGTGTAATGACCATTTTTTTACTCCTTATAGAATAGTCATATTTAAATATTTTTTATCACTTCAAAACTACCCCAGCATAAAAAAAGATATTCTATGATTCAAATTCCATAAAAGTATATTTCCTTATTTCAAAACCGTTAACAACATCAAACGTGTATATGTTTGTGCCTTCATTCACGTACCAAAGAAATTAATATTATCTCCATTCTCTTCGAATAAATTTTCATGTAAATTAATAATCTATCAATGAAGTGAATGTGGCACCACATAAATAAAATAAATGCAATCATTATAGAGAAGAAATGTTTCATGGTTCTGTCTCTTATACTTCTGAGTAGAGATGTTTTCATAAAAATCACAAGTTTCTATCATTTAAGTCCCCCAAATTTAGTAGGGTATCTATAATATTTAGAAGGGATTTATGTTTTTTTAAATGAAAATTTAAGCATTTTAGAATCTTTCTACCCTCCGTATGAATATGGTTTTTGTATCGTGCATCAAATTGATTTTTCACTTCCTAAATTTTATTGTTACTAGTTTAATCTACGTGTGTATCACGTCAATATAAAAGATTGCATGCAAAAAATAAAGTGTCTAATGCACATGTAACCCCTGCACATTTTATAAAAATTGTTTAAAGATAATAATTTTTTACCACAGTAAAAATAATTTAAACATTCAGCAACAGTTAGGTCTCATATGCTGAAATTTTCAATTATACAAAATTATCATAGAGGTCTTTTACCTATTATTTTTCAGCAATGGTAGCTTTACGCTTTGATCTCCCTGCACAACATAACATTGAGATGGATGTTAGACAATCAAGAGCAGAGCAGGGGCGGCTCAACCTAATCGGTGGCCTAAAGCCAAATTTCAATACGAGGTTCTAAGCTTTTTTTATTTTTATAAAAATCATGCATACATTATTTGATGTGTATTTTTTCTAGCCTTTTAAATGCAAAGTTATTAATTGTTATTTTCGCAAGGGATTAATAAATAAAGTATGTCACATAAATTGAGACCCGGTGAATAAAAAAACTCAAATTAAAAGAGAATAGAAATTTAGAACAGTAGAACTAATTCTAAAATTTGATAATTGATATTATAACAAAATTTCACTACTTATATTTGCTTGTTACTTTGTTTAATTTTTTTTTTTTAAAAAATTAACATATAAGGCCAACTTATAATAATTATTTTGGGGCCTAAAATATTTGGGTGCCTACAGTGGTTGCCTCGTCTGCTTGGCCCTTGAGCCGGCTCTGGAGTAAAGGGAGGCATTAAAACTAAAAAAATAGCATAAAAATTAATATTTGAATCACTTATTATAAATCCAAAAAGAAACACAAAATCTTGACTTACTTTCTTTTATCTTCATTTTTTTTTTTGGCTATAATAAAATCGACAATATCATAGTTGATGAAGAACAACAATAATATAAAAAAGACAATCAGTAAGCTAATGGGGAAAAAGAAGGCAATATGTACTAACCTACAGGTTTTAAAGATCGAAAAGACAAAGATGTCGTTTACTGCTTCTAGATACGGTATTTATGTTTGTGTGTGAACTTATAAGGAGTCAAATTAGCATTTTTTGTTTTTGCCATATATTTTAGGACTCTTTAATTTTACAATGACTAATTAATAATTGAGGAAATAAGTGAAAAAATAATTTTTTCTATTGCGAAATCTTTTAATGAATGACAAAAGATTCAACCAACATTTCTAAGACCCTTCACACTTTTAATATAGTACTAATTTAGAGTACGTGTGTTGCACGTGTGCATCACGTCAAGCCGTCAATTATTATAAAATATAAAAAAGAAGAATAAATTATTAAAAAATAGCAATTGACTGTAAACAAAATATAATGTTTATTCTTTAATCTCAACAATGGAAAATAAAATTCAAGGCCATTTTGGTAAATTAATTATATAATTCAAAGTTGCAAGTTAGTACATAATATTTTTACATGGTTATTTTGCATCACTACATGCAATATGTACCACCAAAATATATTATTAATAGCAAAATTTGCTCCAATATTTTGATCACTATTCAAGATAGTTAATTAAATTAAAAATAGTTAAAGAGCAATAATTGGAGTCAATTTCCAAGGGGTGGGGGTGGAATTCTGAAAAAAAGAAGACCATAGGTTCACGAATAGTTCGGCCTATAATTTTAAATAAAATTTAAAGCCTAAAACATATAGAGCCGTGAATTTAACTTATTTTAACTTTTAATTCAAAAATGCAGTTGTTTAATTATTTCCTTTTATAAGTAACAAATATCATGATTAACACTAATGTTAGGGTAATAATTAATAGTTTTCAAATATTAGGAGAATAAATATCATGTAAAATAAATTTGTATTTTTTTTTTTTTTTTGGCTACTTCATTCGGTGGCAACATACTTGTTTCGTCCAATCTTTTGATAAAAAAAATTCAACTGAAAAAGAAACACAAGAAATTATCGAAAGGAGAGAATCTATTGTCAATTGTTGTTTGTGTATAATTCATATATAATCTTTAAATTTAATAACTAAAAGAAATAAAGAAAGACAAAAGAATAACAATTATACAAAAAGATGTCACGACCCAATATTTGAGTCATGATGGTGCCTATCGTAACCCACCAATAGGCAAGCCAAACCCTAGCCCGGAACAATAAGCGACGGGCTAACGCGCGGAATCTCATAAAACAGAGAAGAAGTGGAAGTAACCATATTTATAAACATGCTATAACGCTAAAGAAAGAATCAGAATATGTATATATGCCAAGACTGAGAAGGAAGAGGACAATATATAAAGTCAAGAACCCCTCCCAAGACCTGGTGAGGTCAGTACAAGAGCCACTACTAACATACCCAAAATACAAGACAGAAACCAAATATGTATAACAAGTATAATAGTCTCAAGAGCAAAAGACTATACAGTAGAAGATGGAGTAGGATATGCCTCGGACGTCAGTAAGCTCACCCTGCTCCGGAGTCAATGCTGAGAAAAGAGTCACGTCAATACCGTCGACTAGTGCCTAGATCTGCATCGGGGAAAAAGATGCAGAAGTGCAGCATGAGTACCGAGGCAACGGGTACTCAGTAGGCATTATCGGCCGACTGAGCTCAAATTAATATAAGCAAGCTAAAATGCGAGGGTGCATGCTAAGTCCGGGGTATAAGTAACAAATACATAAGTAACTGCCAAGGCGTGTAGATATGCTTAGGAAATAAATAAATGTGATACCGAATAATTGAGTAAATAAATACGTATGTAAACACACAAGTCAAACATAACCTATCTGGGCCCCCATAAACCCGATAGGCACACGGAAGAAAATAATAACCCAGCCTGACCCCCATAAACCGGCAGGACACACAAAAATAGTAAATGCATAGTCACCAGTGTCTCAAAGCTGTATCAGTATCCAGTAACTACAATAACCAACAAGAGTGCACCGGGCTTGAACCGGCACCAATGGGTAATAACAAGAGGCCAGACGCCGGAATCGAACCGGAAGCAGTGGGTAATAACAAGAGGCCACATATATATCATATCTGCCGGACTCGAACCGGAACTCATATAACAACAGTATCATGATCACGGTACCCAGTACCAAAACTCTCCAATTATATCATAACCAGATGCCGGATTCGAACCGAAATTCATAATAATCAGTGGCCGGACTCGAACCGAAACTCATAGTGTATCACAATCCGAGGCTGGACTAGCACCGGAACACCCAATAGTCAATAACCAAAATCATCATACCTGAATCAGTAGCCGAACTCAAACCGGAACTCATCATAGCCAGTAACCAGAACAGAATCAAATGTCATATCATATCAGATAAACGGGGAACGCCCTAGTTCAAAGTCAATACTAGTTTATAGGTATAGAAGCTAACCCTACAACATGCTACAAGTCAGTCTTGAGGTCCTTATAGGTCAAATCTCTACTATAAGCAATATGTATATACAATTCTGGGTATACATTATAAGTCATGGAAAGGTAGGTCCGTATTCTAAATCAAACTAGCCGATCCCGGTCAAATACGGTGCTATCAGGGACGAACAAAGCTAAACAGGCCAACCGGGTATAATCGGGGTGACTCAATCCTGTCACAACCCTAATAGTCATATAGGGCTTATTTAAGTCCAAAGATGTCAAAGTTCCGACAAGTCGACAAAAAGGGTAACGGGGCCCGCTACCGGGTCTGAAAAACCAGGTCTGGTTATACTTGTCTAAGTCTGGGCTAAGTCTGTCTAAGCCTGGACTAAGGTCCAACAATAACATTCCTAGACCAGCAACAACAACAATAATACTATCCGACCCAAATAGGTCATCTGTGGTGTACTACGAGGATAACGGGCCTGGAATATATCCGAATAGCCCTATCCGGCCTAGAAGGCCTAAATCACAGCAAACCAGCACCACCAAGTCTATAATATCAGCCCGCAACACCAGCACAATAGCATACATATATCACACATAAGCCCAATCTAAGTGCAAAGGGAGGTAAACCTAGCCTACCTGGACGCCGCCGAACGCTTGCTAAAGCCAGCTAAATAGGAGCCTTTCCCTTTTGAGAGGCCTCCGGCTGTTGCCAAGCTACCAAAATAATAAACTACATGTCAAAATATGACTATTGATACCCATATTGCATTAGTTCAGAAAATGCCTGAAAATCCCACGTGGGGCCCGCTTGCGGAATCGCAAAACCGAAACCGTCACAGCGTCCCAAATCACTCCGTGACCAATAGTCACAACTAACACCCCTAAATTTGAGCTCAAAATATATCTCAAACATCAACACCAATCCCAGCAGTATCACCGTGTAAATGAAAATTATCGTAAAAATAAGAAAACATACCGTAGAAATGACGAGGGCGAGTCCACGGACTCAAATATATAAACCCCTAAGCTCAAACCTCAATAAATTGACTCAATATTGAGCTTAAATAATCAATAATGGTGAGAGGTAATTGGAAAAAGTGGACAAAATGTAAAAATATTACATTTTGTCCACCGCAGGTATATATATATATATATATATATGTGCACCAAGATGAATCATTAGCACCAATTCACTAAATGGTGACATAGAACCATGTTAATGGGAACCCCTCCACTGTCCACGTGGAGTGAGGTGTCCATAACAAATTTATCTATCCGTTTTGTATATATTCGGGTATTGCGTAGGTTCGTGGTAAAATAAATATAACTTTTTGAATATACCATAATTAATAGAAAATTATTTCTAACAAAACCTCTATAAAATAAAAATATTATTTTAACATATTTAAATTCACTATCTCTGCTTTAACTATCAATAGGTTATAAAACTATTATAAAATAGTATAGATATATCATAACTAAAGACTTTTATACATTTTATAAATTTCAAAAATATTTTCAAAAGGTAATTAACTATGTCATTTTACCAAATTTTAATTTAATTTAATATTTTACAACGTGCTTGGTCTAAATAATATTCTCAAACGAACTGCCCAGGAGCCGAACTGTCAGTCCCTGCAAGTCATAAATAACTTGGGACAGTTATAGAAAAGCTCTAAATGTCGAGAACACACAAAAACGAAGGAAATGACCGGGAAGGTCATTACAAAAGATAACTTGAATCATAATCAAAATAACAACAAACGTAGAAGTAGAAGGGAAGAAGATATCATAAATTGATGTCAAATACAAATTATATAAATATAAGGAAAAACATAACAATGTTGAAAATTGAAGCACAAATTACCCTCGAAGAAGAACATACCTTTCTTGTGATGGAATGCCATTCGTTCAATTTTTCAATCAAAATTTTTTAACTGAAAGAGAAATACGAGAAATCATCTAAAAGGAAGAATCAATTATCAATTGTTGATTATGCATAATTCATATATAAATATTAAATTTATTAACTAAAAGGAATTTTTAAGAAAACGATGGTGATGAAAGCAAAAAGACAATTTGATTCAATTCAAAATCAAATAAGAAGAAAAGTAGAAGAAGGTACTTTCTTGTAAAATTTGATCAAAACATTACTTAAATAGAATTGTAAAATTTCTTTTTTTATATGAAGTAAAATCCTAATTGATTTAAAAGTGATAAATATTATAATATTTTATGCACATTCAGATTTTTTTAGGACAAAGAAACTCCATTAGTTTTCATATTTGTGTATTATTCTTGTACTTTAATCATAACTAAATATTTATTTCTATTTTACTTTAATTAATAAGCAGGAACGTGAAGAGCTTCCCGTTAATAGGAAAGGTCCAAAAAAAGGAATTCTTTAACATAACTATCATCTCTATCCTAAGAGTTAATCAGCTATTGAAAGGGTATTTCAGACATTTAACTTTTTTAAGTGTTGCAGCCTTTTGTACCTAATGAATAAAAGATGAAACATGTTGTTGTAATGACCCTTCAGGTTATTTTCTACGTTTTCGTACTTTTTCTGCCTTTAGAGCTTTCCTATAGCTTCCCCAAGTCATTTGACCTGCTGGGACTGATAGTTCGGTTACCGGGCAGTTCGTTTGGTTTTTAGAGTCATTTTCCTGTTTTGGAGCTTTTAGAGTTAAGAATAGGGTCTCGAGCCTAAACTTCAGGAAAACGGCCTCGGATACTGATTCTGACAGTCTCATCAGCTTCGGAATATTGATTTTAGGCTAAGGGGACCCTTGGTTCAGCTCCCGAGGATTCCAGACTCGTATTGGGCTATTGGGTGGATTTTGGCTAAAACGACCCCTTTTTGGTGTGGGATCAACTTTTTATCGAAACGACCTCGAATGGAAATTTTGATGGCGACGTTGAGTATGAAATACTGAATTTGGTAGGGTAGCATAGTTCATTTATGTGCACTAGATTCCAAACCAATCCCCAACACCCGGTCGGAGCTCGTTGGGACTTGTTGAATTTGGCTGGTGCCAAATAATCTGGTGTAGCCACTTTAGCGGCCAAGAGACCACTTTAGTGGTATCCACTTTAGCAGCTGGGCTTCGCTTTAGCGGCCGCCGCTTAAGCGACTCTAGACCGCTTTAGCAGAGCTTCGCCAACCAAGGATCGGTCACTTTAGCAATAATAGGATGCTTTAGCGGTGATCGGTTTAGCGGTCATTTAGCTGCTGAAGCGGAATCGCTGGTACTTATATATATTTCACTCCTCTCTCTTCCAACCTTAATTCTAAGTGTTAAACCACTATTTTAGACCATTTTAAACTTAGAAAATTGAGAGGAATCGAGTATCTGGTGCTGGGTTGATTTAGAGGCGTTGTGGTGATTGTTATATCGTCATATTCTAGTAAGTTTCCGTTCAAATTATCGATTAATTCTCCATTTTAGTTCATAGATTATCAAAATATGTTGGGACTGACTTAGGGCTATTTGAGCTCAGATTTAGCTTAAATTTATATGGCAAACAATCCTTGAGCTGAGAGGGACGTTGTGACGGCTTTAATTTCGTGATTTCGTAAGCAGGCCCCATGTGGGATTTTTAGTCCGATTTTTGACCTTGAGCGTTTATACGCAATATGGATATTAATTTTCTCATCTTGATGCATAGATAATTTTTTTGATAGTGTGGCAGCACTTGGAGGCTTCTTGGAAGGGAAAAGCTCTGGTATAGAGGTTTTGGCGAGCTTTCGACGGCGTCCAGGTAGGCTAGGCTTACCCTTCTTTTAAATTGAGCTTAATTATGGTATTAGTGTATTATTATGCTAGTTTTTGGTGGGTATTTTTATCCCGATTATTGTTTTAGCATCCTACGTATTATATGGCCGGTTAGGGCCCCTTTTTGGTAGAATCTAGACCCGTTCTTCCCTAGTATAGTGTATTATCATCATCTAGGACTAGAATTAGTTCTTATGGTATCTTATGATCGTTCTGGGAAGACTTACACTAGATTCGAGTAGGTTCTGCCTTAGGTTGGGTTATCGGGACCCTATAGTGGGCTCCACTGCCCCTTTTAGACAGAATGTTTGATATGAAGTTCCTTTAGATTTAGTTGGACTCATGACTACTACCTTAGGCTATTACCTTGGGCTGGGATCGACTTAGACTTGAGTACTGACCTTTTTAGCTTATTTTCCCTGGGTAGGGTTGTAACTGACCCTGAACTGCAACTCATTGACCTAGAAGTTGGGACCCGTATGGTCTTAGTGTACTTAATCGCCAAAGGCTTAATTAGATGGATAGATGAATCAGAGATAGACTTGACACCCCTGGACTTCCGCCAGTCGCTTCATGGTTGTGGTATGGGAGTTCTAATGGTTGAATATTGATCATTTGTCCTCTTCTTACTAACCATTATTTCTGGTTCAGGCCCCGTGTCTGGGCTCTTGTTATTATCCACTGGTTCTTGTTCAAGCCCAGCATATACTTTCATTATGGTTCTAGGATTGGGAAGTTATTTAAGGCTGGTACAGTTAAAGGTTATTCATTCTTCTTACCTTAGTTTCCTCTTGTTTGCACCCTCCGAGCTTATGGGGGCTCGGTAGGGTTATTTTTTCTTCTTATGTGTGCCTTCTGGGCTTATGGGGGTCTAGTTAGGTTATAGTTAGGCCTTTACTTTAAGTATTGATTTACCTATTTCCCTTTTTTTGCATTTGCTTACCATAACTTATTTCTTACATTTCTGTCTTTTTACTGTTGACTTAGCTTACACTCTTTCACCTTTTTTATGCTTTTACTATATTTGAGCTCAGTTGGCCAATGATTCCTACTAAGTACCTGTTTCTTTGGTACTCATACTGAACTTCTGCATCTTGTCCCTAATGCAAATTTAAGTACGAGCCACCATTGTTGACGATGCCCTTGAGCCTTGCTACTGATCCAAAGACGGGGTGATCTTTCTCGAGTCCAGAGTTGATCCTCCCCCTTCTGCTTCAGTTATAGTCTTTTGTATTTCCAAGGCTATTGTGTATATATGTATATTTTTTATACTATCTAGTACTTTTTTTTTGGTTATAGTGTTTGTTGTACTGGCCTTACCAGGTTTTGGGAGGGATTCATTTTGTATATTTTTGTCCTCTCCCCTCCCTTGTACAGTATGTTATGTATGTATATCTTTTCTGCTTCCGCCTATATTATTGTTATTATGGGTTTCATTCTTATTTCCCTTTTTCTTCCACCTGTTAGCCCATTACTTGTCATTTTGGGATATGGCTTGGCTTACCTTCTGGTAGGCTGAAGTAGGTGTCATCATGACCTGAGAAATTATGTTATGACAGATTGGTATCAGAGTCAGGTTTACCAGTATTATTCGTATAAGAGCCACTATTTAGTAGAGACCCATAGATCAGTACGGAGATGTCTATGACCTATTTCGAAAGGCTGTAACAAAACATTCTTAGGAAAACCTCATCTTCTTAGTTTACTTTCGTGCATTATGTCTATGTTGGTTTCTAGATTCTTATTTTTGTTTCACTCTATCGCAGATGGTTAGGATGCGGGGTACGACAGCTGGGGATCAGGACCCCAAGCCTGCCGCTAGAGCTCTAGTTAGAGGCAGAAGTTGACCCCGAGGTCAAGGGCAGGCTAGAGCTACAGCCCCATTTCTAGATTAGGGTAGGGACCCAACACCAGATCCTATTGTTGCTCTCGATCTAGAGATAGCACCAAAACTTTCGTCGCCACTGCAGCAGGTGGGCCAGGGGGCATCTCAGGCCCCACCTGGTTTATATTTTACTCGATACTTTGTGATGAATTGGTTCAGCTTTTGGGGTTAGTAGGTGGTTAACCGATGGATGGGGTACAAACATCAGCTTAGGGCACAGCTCAGGGTGGTACAAACATCGATAGCTCCATAGCTGGCAGTAGCCCAGCCAGTCATGACTGTGGAGGAGCAGAAGATGCTGGGCCAATTTCTGAGATTGACCCCACCCTGGTTTGTTGGGGTCCTAAGAGAGGATGCTTATGAGTTCCTTACCAGTTGTGAGGAAAGGCTACGTAATTTGGGATTGGTTGAGTCGCGCAGAGTGGACTACGCTGCTTATCAGCTAGACAAAACAGCGAGGCAGTGGTGGAGGGGTTATATTGATTCCAAGCCAGCTGGATCCCCTTCTATGACTTGGACTCACTTCTCTTAGGCTTTTTTAGAGAAGTACATGCCTCGCAGCAAGCGCGAGGGCCTGAGGTATGAGTTTTCTGCGTTGAGACAAGTGTAACACCTCAAAAATCCAAAGCTAAGATTAGAACCATGCTTCAAGTACATGTAAAATTAAACTCCATGTTTTAGCTGTATTATAAGTGACTTAGACATATATTAAGGCCACAAGTAACTCCTAGCTCATAGCCAAGTTGAAACCTTCCTTACCGATGGTTTTGTTGAGAAAAATCTTGTTGTAGTCAACTTCAAGCGAGAATAACTCCTAGATTATGATGAATTTTTTTTAGTTCAAGACCCACCAAATTATATATATTTGAATTATCTTCCCAACATATTCAGATTTGCCTTAATCCTATGTCAGAGCTAAGAGTTATGGCCATTTTAGTGAAGCACTGTACAACAATGAGAACCAACGAGCGAAGGTACGATCATGATTACAACATACAATCGTACCATGCTCCCGTTTGATCAAAACAACCCTGAAAACCAGCAAGTTGACTTTTATACCTTCCAACCACGAAAGGGTACCACGACCATGGTTAGAAACCACGATCTTAGGTATGATCTTGACTTCTAAAGTTGATCCGGTTGAGACCTACAACCTACGGACCAAAGCATGATCGTGAGTGGGTTCCATAATCATACCATGACTTGTCTAATCATGTTCAGAGAACTCAAAAGTCCAGCCCATACCACGATCACAACCTACGATCGTAGGTAGGACCCACGATCATGGAAAGGTCTCGTGGGTTCCTCCCAGGGGATTTTTCAGTACGCCTTTACAAGGGCATCTCAGTCTTCTCCCACTCTTTTAACATCAAAACTATGTCATTTAACCCTTTCCAAAGTTTATTACTAAGGTTAATATTACTCTAAGTCCTCATTACTCAGAAAAACAATCGACACTTAGCTTGAAAACAAGTAAGAGGCGATTTTCCTTCCCCAAGGTGAAGTTAGGGTTTTCAATTTCAAGCTTCCAATTTCAAGGATTTCTTCAAGGTTTTAATATCCAGGTATGTGGGATTTCATCTATGGATTTTATTTTACCCATTGAGTCCCAAAGTTAACTCAATTTCTCAAGTTTAATTCCTTCTTCAGAGCTTAGGGTTCATGAATGCTGTAAATTCTTTGGTATCTCATTTCCTTGGTATTAATGAGTTGTAATCCATGTTTTACCATAAATTTCAGTACCGTTACATGTTCATGAGTATAAAATCTACCTATATTGTTAAATCCATGAATTTTTGGACTTGAGCCCTAAAAGTCCTTAATATATTCATTTTATAGAAATTGTCATGATAGTTGCATTCTTCAAAGATGGCGGGTTATGAACACCCGATGACCTAGGATTTCATGCATATGTTTATGAGTTGTATATCCTCCAGATTACATTTTTGAATGCTCTCAGATAATGCATTTAATTTTAGTCTTCAGAATACTACTATTATTGAGTATTTCAGTTAGATTGATATAGTTGATGTCTTATATGACTCTACTACTGTGTTGCCATGTGATGACTTATATCATGACCTATCAAGATTTTAGGTGATTTGAGTTCATTTATACTATTATTGAGTTGATCCATTATATGATGTTGATTTGGTTATTAGCATTCAATCTCATTTCATTCATCTATATTTATGGAACTCGTACCACTAAGAAATACTATTTTTGAAGGAAATGAGACACTTTATGTAACACCCCATATTTTGAGTGTACTTGTTCTATTGATATAGGACTTGAGGTAACCTTGTTGTATAGATAAAGAACCAAGTTTTTAAAGTGATTAGCGGTGATTTAAAGAGGATTTAAAGGATATTATAATGGCCCAAGCATTTCAACATGTATATGCCAAGTTAACCCAAACGGAAGTGCTTAAATGCAAGATAGTAAGGTGGTATTCTACCTCAAGTATTAAAGTGTCCAAGTGTATATAAGTATAAAGTTAAACATAAGGGGTTAGGACTTAGAATATGAAATAAAATAAGTGAGCTACTTGCTTGACTTAAATTGAGCTAGTAGGTGGCAAGTAGGTGCATCACCTACTTTGACTTATTGACCAATCTAAGAACCAAGTAGGTGCATCACCTACTAAGACTCCTTTGAACATGTTATTGGGCCAATTACACTACCACCTACTTGAATTAATTTTGGCCCAAGTTAAAAGAGAGAAAAAGAGAAGAATGGGCAGCCAAGGCCCAATAGTTTCAGATCCACAAAGTCCTAAGTATAATGGGCAAGTAGGTGCACCAAATATTTGATAAAATATGGCCCAAATTAGCCAAGAAAGTCGGCCAAGATCTTCTCCCTTTAAAGGTATTGAAACCAGCTTATTTGACCCATTTTAACTTAGAAAAAAATTTAGCTTTCTAGAGTTTTCTCTCTTTCTCTCTCTTATCTTATACAACTGCCCTAAGTTTCCATTAGGGTTCTTGGGATTTACCTTCCTTCCAAGATAAAGGTAAGTGAACAAATCATGAGCTTATCTCAAAAAGACTATGGAAATTATGTTCTTCATGTTTAAATTATAAGGCAACCCTCTATAAGTTTGACAATCCTATTTTTCTTGGTTATTAAAAGATTTTTCTCTTCTCCTTTGGTTTGTGAGTGAAGGAACCAAGATATTGAAGAAATACAAGTTAAGAGAATAAACTATCACAAAATTTAGGTAAGGCTACTGCCCATTTTTTTCCCTTCCTATATACATGTTTTGGTGGAAAATTGTGTATATATTGTTATTAAGAAATCAAGAGATGATGAGTTCAATATTTGGTTGCTATGATAGAGGATATTGGGGTTGCTTTAGGAATTGTTTTATGTGTATATGTTGGGGACAGCCTGGTTGATGTTGGGAAAGGATGTAACTGACTTGTATTGAATTATAGACGGAGGATGTGGTGATACACCACCGAACTGAATATTATGTAAGCCTACTACCCACTCCACTTTGTATATTATTTTGAGGGTGTAATGAGGCTAAAGTTGTTTTGGGGGATGTTATAAGGATTTGTACGGTATGTGAATGTAATTGGAGGAGTAAAGGTTGAAAGAACACCCTTGAATAAATTAATTACGGGCTTACTGCCCGGCTACTGTTTTGGTGAGGTTAAGTGGCTTAAATGTGTTGATTAGATAATAATACTATTTTTACCACTTACTTTATTGTAGATAAGTAGTCCGAGGGGCAGGAGGTTAATTTGGGGTAATATCGGAGTAATACAGCAAGGTATGTAAGGCTATTCGATTCTATGTTCTTTGGCATGAAATCTAATACATTGTTGTTACATTTGCTCCCTATGTCATTGATACCTCCTTAAATGCGTATTCACATGTCTCTCACTACTGGTCCATAGTTTAAAACTCAATAATGTTATGAGCACCAAAAGAACTATCTCAAAGATTAAAGAAATGATGTAAAGAGAATATGTATATTCTTGGGTGGTGTCCAAAGGGTGGAAGGAACACCTAGCATGGGTCGATCCCAATATCACGGGTGGTATCCCAGGGGTGAAAGGAAAGCCTAGCATGGGTCGATCCCAATTTGTATATTTAAGAGGACCGTATCCAAGGGGTTAAAATACCTAGCATGGGTCATCCTCTTTTACCACTGATCAGTTGGTCATTTGTATCATATGCTTTACAATTTCATAATACAAAGAAGGATAAAGTAAAGTAAAAGATGTAATGTACATGATTCCATAAATACGAGCAAAGGTGGTCTTTTATTCTTAGCTATACAATTATATGTTGCTATTTGATTTTATTTAGATTTTTTCATACCTATGGTCACTTTATGCCTTACATACTCAGTACGTTCTTTCGTCCTGACGTCCCTTATGGAGACACAGTGTTTCATGCCACAGGTACAGGTACTCCAGCTAGTAGACTTCCTTAATAGGAGCACAGGACCCTCAACTGTGATTGGTGAGCTCCAAGTTGATTCGGGGCTTTACCAAGTCTTTGGTATATATTTTGGTATTGTATAATAGTTAACGGTAAGGCGGGGCCTGTCCCGACCTAGACCATGTTTGTCGATCTTATTGAGGCCTTGTAGACTAGTGTATAAAGTGCAGTTATGTTTGGTTCCTTAACAGTTGTTGCCTCAACGGCCAAGTCACGTATATATGTTTTAGGCCTATCTTTATATTAGTCTTTTATCATTTCTATAGCTTGTATATATTTGTCAAAGTCCCACTACAATTATAGCTATTTTCTTGGACAATGAGAATATAGGTTGGTTCTCTCGAGTCTTTAGGGCGTCGGGTGCCTGTCCATCTCAATGGGATTTGAGGTGTGACAAAAGTGGTATCAGAGCAGTTCATCCTAGGGAGTCTACAAAGCCGTGTCTATGTAGAGTCTCTTGCTTATGGGTGTGTTGTGCGCCACATCTATAAGTAGGAGGCTATGGGACATTTAGGATTTATTCTTTTTCTTTATTTCTTAGATCGTGTGATAGAGCCAATGATGTAGGTTGATTTGTATTTAACCTTGAATAAATTTTTTTTCTCTATATAGTGAAGATGCTGATTATAAGAAGGAGTAAGAATAAAAGTAATCAAGTTGATATGGCTGCCGGAGAAGGGACTAACAAGTCACCACCTAGACAAGCTAATCAAAGTGAGGCACAAGATGAGTTTGCATCAAGGACTTCGTCTACTCCATCATCTCCAAAATAACTAAGAAGGAGAGGAGTACCTCCATAATCACCTAGTAATGATACTGAGCAAGATTTAAGAAATGCGGTGCAATTATTGACTCGCATAGTTGCTGGGCAAGGTCAAGGACTAGCTGGTCCAACTATGGGTACTAGTGGTGCGGATAGGGCAGCTAGTCTACGGACACATGATTTTCTTAAATTAGACCCTCCCAGATTCACTGGGTCAGATCTTAATGAAGACCCACAAGACTTTATTGATAAAATCCAAAGGCCTTTGGATGTCTTGTCTGTATCTGGTAAAGAGACGGTTGAGCTAGCAGCGTATAGATTAAAAGGGGAGGCTATATTATGGTATGTAGAATAGAAATGATCTAGGGGTACAGGTGCACCTTCAGCTAATTAGAAGTGTTCAAAGCAGCATTTCTTGATCATTACCTTCCATTTGATATCCGAGAGGCCCGGGCAGATCAATTTTAAAATCTTTGCCAAGGGAATATGAGCGTGAGGGAGTACAGTCTTCAGTTTAACTCTTTGGCCAGGTATGCTCCTAATGTAGTAGCTACTATGGAAGATAGAGTTCATCGATATGTGGATAGATTAGATCCATATCTAGTTAGAGATTGTACTATTGCTGCCTTAAATAAAGACATGGTTATAGTAAGGATACAAGCTTTTGCACAGAAAATGGAAGATCAAAGACAAAGAAGAAGGACACAAGAGCCAGAAAAAGGGTACTCCAAGAGGGCTAGGTCTGTGGGACAGTTTATGCCATCACAAAGTGAGTTCAGGCCTCAATTTTTAAATAGACTGCCTAGACCACCATCTTCCTACTTTACAACAAGTGCTCCACCCCGATTTCAAGGGTTTAGGGGCAATCGATTTGGGAAAAGAAGTGAGAGCCAAGGTTCAGTTGCGGGAAACCAAGAGCATGGAAGCATGAGCCAATCAAGACCTCCTAGAAAACCTTGTAAACAATGTGGGAGACATCATCTAGGTGAATGCTAGTTTGGGATAGATGTTTGTTATTAGTGTGGTACACCGGGCCATATGATGAAAAATTACCCTCGAAGGGGCATGGGTGGTATGGAACAAACTACTAGATCATCTATTGCATCATCATCATCGGTGCATTATTTAGGTATAGGTCAACAGATATCTGCTGGTCATGGTAGAGGTGGTAGAGGAGCAGCTAGTTCTACTAGAGTCCAAAATCGTACATATGCTTTAGCGGTCGACGAAATTTGGAGGCTTCTCCTGATGTGGTTACAGGTACATTGTCCATCTTTTATATAATGTCTATGCATTAATTGATCCGGGCTCTACACTATCATATGTCACTCCATTGATTACTGGAAAGTTCAAAAAAACACCGAAATCACTGGTTAAGCCATTTAAAGTGTCTACACCAGTTGGATAGTCTATTATAGCTAGAAAAGTTTATCATAATTGGATAGTAATTGTTTGTGATTGTAACACCCCGTACATTTCAGAACCTAATTGATTACTGTAACATTTATGGAATTATTTAAACTTGAGATAGTTGGTGGATTAAGCACTAAAATTCTTGGGCTGACTTAATTCCATGTTTATGGGCTCAATTGAGGCCCAACAATTAAGTAAAAGACATGGCCCAAAAGGGAAAATGACCCATTCATCTTCTGACCAAGTAAACACCTCAATGATTGTCCAAAGTGTGTCTAAGGATAATATTTAAAGTGACTATATAAGGGAAACAAATCAGATTTTATTCAACAAAACACGCATGTCTCATTTCTAGATTTTTCCACAACATTCTCTTCTCTTACAAACCCTAAGTAACCATTTCTTTTGGACAAGATCATCCTCTTGGAAGCTTTGGTAAGTGTTTAATCTAATGGTTTAATACATTATATGCATAATAGGGTGTATAAATCATATTTGTTATGTTGAAAAAGCGTGGAGAAGTTCACTATGTGTGAAACAGTCTATGTTTGCTTAATCGGTAAAGGGTTTTGCCTTCTAAAATTGAAAGTAGACTTGTGATCCTGAAGGAAGTGAATTTGATGGATTAAATTTCAACATGTAAGATGTGTTTATGTCCCTAACTTTATTTCTCTTTGTGTATAACATTTGGAATTGTTGTTGTAAAATTGTACATGGAACCGGTGGCGTATTGAAGGAAAAATATGGTTTTGTGATGTTTATGTGCGTTGTGAGACCATGGTTGTTTTTTGGAATCTAAGTTAACATAAAATATTAAAATAGAAGCTTACTTATGACCATGTACCATTTATTACAAAAAAGGACCCAAAAGAGACCCATTTTGGCCGAACCGAGCATCCGCCTTCGCGGATGGGGCACCTGCAGGTGCAGATGCCAATGCAGGTGGACTTGGACAAGGACAATGGGAACATGGGGCCTCAAATCACCTACCTACGGGCGCAGTTGGCTTCGCAGGTCAGTCCAGAACTCCGTTTTGATTGTTTTTGCATCTCTTTGACCCCCCAAAGCCCCTATACCCTTGTTGGATGCAATTATCAACTTATGGTACCTTTTGAATGAATTTAAAGGAGTATCCTGGAGGTATTTTGAATGGTATCCATTATGGATTGTCTTTAATGTGTTGTTGTGAAAGGTGTTTACGTGACGTAGTGAGGTAAATGTGACATTGTATTGAAGAGGAAGTGTAAAGTATAAACTTGGTATGAAATGCTATTGGTTTATGATGTCTTGGTGGGTGTGTGGCATGTTGTGGTGTTGTTGGTATGGTAATGCAGTGAATGGTATTGTGAAGGGTGAAATGACGTTATATGGCAGTCACGTAGTTCATTGTCGTCTTATGCACTTGTAATGTAGTTAGTTTTTAACGTAAGCTCCGTTATGTACTTGTGTTGTAGAGTAACACGTAAGGAAGGATCTGGACTATTTTATTCACATATAGAATTGCTGTATTCATATTGAGAATATAAGGTATGTAAAGTTACTCTTTCCGTATCCTTTGGCAGCATCTCTTGTTCTCATTGTTCCCGACTTATTTCCATCTCGAAATGTTCTAAAGTATCTCATTTCAGGTTTGACATATATTGTTCATCACATGTCTCTTATTCATTGACTATTGTTCCAAAGTCCCAATAATGGTATGACCACCAATGTATCAATCTCACAAAAGTAAAGGAAAGAAGTAATACATATATGGTTGCTTTATGGTTACTTTATAGTTACTTTATGATTATTGGATTAGGGGGAAAGCTTAGTGGGGTAAAAGTCTAGCTTGATGCCGAGCCTGCTTCCTTGATTTATGGGTGGTACCTCAAAGGGGTGAAAGCCTAACTAGAGACGATCCCAAGATTATTGGTTCAGGGGGAAGCTCAGTGGGGAAAAAGCCTAGCTTGATGCCTAACCTGCTTTATTGATTTATGTTATATTATGTTATGAGATACTGATAAGTTGGGGCTCGGGTATTATTGACGGTATTATTGACGGTATTATATGACGGTATTATTGACGGTATTATATGATGGTATTATTGACGGTATTATTGACTGTAATATATGATGGTATTATTTGACAGTAATGAACGTAAAAGTAAAGAAAGTAATGAATTTAATGTACATGGTTCCACACATACAGAACGGTGGTTTATCCATAATGTTTATTCACTTGCATTGAATTCCATTTGATATCCTATGTTTCATGAAATTTCTTATAGCCTTACATAATCAGTACATTCTTTGTACTGACGTCCCTTGGGGGACTTACCTTACTTGTTGTAGGTACAGGAGCTAGTAGACCTCTATAGTAGGATACAAATCGTCTGCAAAGTGTTGGTGAGCTCCAGATTGATTCAGGGCTGTTCGAGTCACATGTGTACATTGGTTTTGGTACTATGTAACTGTTGTATAAAGCAGGGACTTGTCCCGAGTTTAGGATTGGTTATGTATCTATTAGAGGCTTTTGTAGACGTTGTGGGACTAATGATGGAATGTGAGGAATGTATGCCTTTGTCGTGGTAGCCCTAACGACCAAGTTTCATATATATTTCATATGTTTTCCATGACTTCTACCATTGGTATCTTGTATCTATATGTGATAGAGTGTTGTTCTGTTAGTGACATGCATATGAGTGTACATGAATGAAAATTGGTTCTCTGGGGCCTTAACGGCTTCCAGTGCCAGTCCACCCCGTTGGAATTTGAGGTGTGACAATAGTGGTATCAAAGCAGGTCGTCCTAGGGTATCTACAAAGCCGTGTCCGATGTAGAGTCTTGCTTTTGGATGTGTTGTGCACCACATTTATAACCAGGAGGCTATGGGGAATTTAGGAGTTGTTTCTTTTCTTCAAGTCTTAGATCGTGCAATAGAGCCAACTTTGTAGGTGGAATCATATCTGACCACTGAAATTGTTTTTCTTTATTATAGTAAAATTCCGATTACAAGACGAGGTAGGAGCGAAGGTAAGAAGGTAGACATGCTTGCCAGAGAAGGAACTAGTAGATTACCACCTAACCAAGCTAGTCAAGGTGGGGCCGACACTAAATTTTCATCACGGGCTTCTTCTACTTTTCCAGCTCTAGGAGAGTCGGGAAGGAGAGAAGTACCTACCCAACCACCTGTTAATGTTACTGAGAAAGATCTCAGAAATGCGGTGCAAATGTTGATAGTATAGTTGCTACACAATGTCAAGGAAAAGTTGGTCCAACTATGAGTAATGATAGTGCGGATAGGGCAGCTAGTAGAAGGACACAGGATTTTCTGAAATTGTATCCTCCCACATTCACCAAATCAGACCTTAATGAAGATTTGCAAGACTTTATAGATCAAATCCAAAGGGTGTTGGATGTCATGCATGTGCCTAGTGTAGAAATAGTTGAGCTTGCGGCGTATAGATTGAAAAGTCAGGCTATATTGTGGTACGAAGATTGGAAACGATTAAGGGGTACTGGTGCCCTTCCATCTAGTTGGGAAGAATTCAAAGTGGCATTCCTTGATAACTATCTTCCCTATGAGATTCAAGAGGCTCGAGCAGACCAATTTCTGAATCTTCGTCAAGGGAATATAAGCGTCAGAGAGTACAGTCTTTGATTTAACTCTTTGGCTCGGTATGCACCGAATGTAGTAGCCACTATGAACGACAGAGTCCTTCGGTATATGGACAGATTAGATCCATATTTGGTGAGGGATTGTACTAGTGTTGCATTAAATAGGGATATGGATATAGCCAGGATACACACTTTTGCGCAGAAAATGGAGGATTAGAGGCAAAGGAGAAGAGTGCCAGAATTTAAAAGAGGGCCATCAAAGAAGGCTAGACCTATGGGACAGTTCATGGCGTCCCAAGGAGAATTTAGGCCTCGAGTTTTTATAGACCGCCGAGACCATCATTTTCTCATCCTACAGCAGGTACCCCATCCCAATTCCAAGGGTTTAGACGCAGTCACGTTGGGCAAATTAGTCGAATTTGAGGTTCACAAACAGCGGGGTATCGATAGCAAGGAAGTATGAACCAATCTAGGTTTTCTCGCCAGTCGTGTCAACACTGCAGGAAGCTTCATTTAAGGGAATACCAGTTTGGAACGAATATTTTGTTTTGGTGCGGTATGTCCGAGCACATGGTGAGAGACTGCCCAAGAAGGGGCATGAGTAGTATGGCGTGACCTACTAGGTCTGCTGTTGCATCATCTTTGTTAGGTGTACAGCCTACTGGTCGTGGTAGAGGTGCTAGAGGAGCCGCTAGTTCTAGTGGAGTACAGAACCTTACCTATGCTTTAGCAGATTGGTAGAATTTAGAGGCTTCTCCCGATGTGGTTACAGGTACATTATTCATCATTTCACATAATGTATATGCATTGATTGATCCGGGTTCTACGTGATCATATGCTACTCCATTTATTGCTGAAAAATTTAATAGGACACTAGAATTTTTAGCTAAGCCATTTGAAGTATCTACACCCGTTGGTGAGTCTATTATAGCCAAAAGCGTTTATCGTTATTTTATAGTAACTATTTATGACCATGTTACGTTGGTGGATTTTATTGAGTTGGAAATGGTAGATTTTGATGTTATCATGGGTATGGATCGGTTGGCTTCTTGTTATGCCATGGTAGATTGCCGAGCTAAGAATGTACGTTTTCATTTTCCATAAAAGACCATCCTTGAATGGAGGGGTAATGTTGGAGCACCGAGAGGTAAATTTATTTCTTATCTTAAGGAAAGGAAAATGATATCCAAGGGGTAAATATATCACCTAGTAAGAGTACAGGATATCGATGTGAAGCCACCGACTCTTCAATCGGTTCCAGTGGTAAATGAATTCCTTGATGTGTTTCCTGAAGATCTTCCAGGTTTACCTCCAGAACCAGATGTAGAGTTGGTATTGATGTGGTTTCAGGTACTCAGCCTATCTCTATTTCTCCATATAGTATGGCCCCAACAGAGTTATGGGAATTAAATGAGCAATTAAAAGATTTGCTGGAAAAGGGATTCATAAGGCTTAGTAGGTCCCCTTAGGTTGCACCAGTATTATTCGTACTGAAGAAAGATGGCACGTTGAGAATGTGCATTGATTATCAAGAGTAAATATCCTCTCTCTCAAATTGAAGATTTGTTGACAAAGCTAACACAGAAGGCAACCATGTTTCAGTGGGATGATGCATGTGAGAAGAGTTTCCAAGAGCCGAAGAATGAATTGGCTTCTACACCCGTATTAGTACTCCCAGAAGGCACGAAAAGGTATACGGTGTATTGTGATGCTTTCGAAGTTGGCCTAGGATGTGTATTGATGCAGCATGGTAATGTAATAGCCTATGCCTCACGACAATTGCGACCACATGAGAGAAATTATCCCACACATGATCTTGAGCTAGCAGCTGTGATATTTGCTTTAAAGATATGGCGCCATTATTTGTATGGAGTTCATGTTGACATATATACTGATCATAAGAGCTTGCAATATATCTTTAAGTAGAAGGACCTAAATCTGAGGCAGCGAAGATGGCTGGAACTTTTAAAAGATTATGATATTGACATCTTATATCATCCGGGAAAAGCAAATGTGGTGGCTGATATATTAAGCCGCAAAGCAATAGGATACCCTAATGGCCAGTTGATGGAAAAGCAAGATCTAGTCAAGGATCTATATCAACTAGCCAGCTTGGAAGTTTGTCTTCTTGAATCTCCAGACGAAGGGGTTATGGTGCAAAATGCAGCGGAATCTTCATTAATAGCTGAAGTGAAGGAAAAACAGTATGCGTACCCTATTTTATTGCAGTTGAAAAAAAATGTACAATAAGGTTCGACAAAGGCATTTGATCTTACGCAAGAGGAAGTACTTCAGTGCCAAGGTAGATTGTCTGTGCCTGATGTAGATGAGTTAAGGAGATAGATAATGATAGAGGCACATCATTCACGGTATTTTATTCATCCGGGAGCTACCAAAATGTATCATGATTTGAAAGAAATGTATTGGTGGGGTAATATGAAGAAGAACATTGCAGAATTCATAGCCCAGTGTCCAAATTGACAACAAGTAAAAGTAGAGCATCAGAATGCAATGTATAAATCCTCCAGTTTGGAAGTGGGATATGATTAACATGGATTTTATCACAGGTTTGCCTCGGATAATGCAGAAATTTGATTTCATATGGATAATAGTTGACAGGCTTACCAAGTCAGCGCACTTCCTACTGGTCAAGACCACCTACACAGTTGAGGATTATGACAGGTTGTAATTAAGGAGATAGTTCAATTGCATGGAATTCCAATCTCTATTATATCGGACAGGGGAGCTCAATTTACTGTAAATTTTTTTTGGAAGTCTTTTCAGAAGAGTTTGGATACGCAAGTGAATTTAAGTACAACTTTTCATCCTCAAATAGATGGACAAGCAGAATGTACTATACAAACACTTGAAGATATGCTACGATCTTGTACATTGGACTTTAAAGGCGGTTGGGATGATCATCTGTCGCTTATTGAATTTTCCTACAATAATAGCTATCATTCAAGTATCAAAATGGCACCTTATGAAGCTTTATATGGAAGAAAGTGTAGATCACCAATTGGATGGTTCGAAGCGGGTGAGACTGCTCTACTTGGACCAAATCTTGTTCATCGAGTTATGGAGAAAGTTAAGATGATAAAACCACGGCTACAAATGGCCTAAAGTCGACACAAGTCATATGCTGATGTTAGAAGAAGGGGCTAGCATTTGCCCGAGGTGATTGTGTAGGGGTAATGAGATTTGGAAAGAAAGGAAAGTTGGCCCTATATAACATGCTATATAAGATTGTACGAAGATTTGGTCTAGCGGTGTATGAATTAGCACTACCCTATGAACTCTCCACAGTCCATCCAGTATTTCATGTTTCGATGCTTCGAAAGTGCATAGGAAATCCATCTCGTATTGCTTCCATTGAAAATGTACAAGTTACGGAGGATCTCACCTATGAAGAGATACCTATTGCTATTATGGATTGACAAGTGAAGAGGTTACGGAATAAAGAATTAGCTTTCGTAAAGGTACTTTGGAGGAATTAACAAGTAGAAGAGATCACATGGGAAGCCGATTAAATGATGAAGCCTAAGTATCCTCATTTGTTTCAAACGGAAGAGAAAGTTCAAGATGCGGAATTTGAGAAACAACAAGTAAGTATCTATAAGCATTGTGTGTATCTAGTAACATGAAGGATAAACTTAGACTTGAATATGTGTAAATTGGATAATGTTACTAATGTTACCAACATTTGAGGACGAATGTTCCTAAGGGGGGAAGGATGTAACACCCCATACATTTTTGAACCTAATTGATTACCGTAAAATTTATGGAATCATTTAAACTTGAGATAGTTGGTGGAATAAGCACTAAAATTCTTGGGATGACTTAATTCTATGTTAATGGGCTCAATTAAGGCCCAACAATTAAGTAAAAGAAATGGCCCAAAAGGGAAAATGACCCATTCATCTTTTGACCAAGTAAACACCTCAATGATTGACCAAAGTGTGGCTAAGGATGAGATTTAAAGGGACTATATAAGGCCAAAAAATCAGATTTTATTCAACAAAACACACATGTCTCATTTCTAGATTTTTCCACAACATTCTCTTCTCTTACAAACCCTAAGTAACCATTTCTTTCGGACAAGATCATCCTCTTGGAAGCTTTGGTAAGTGTTTAATCTCATGGTTTAATACATTATATACATAATAGGGTGTATAAATCATATTTTTTATGTTGAAAAAGTGTGGAGAAGTTCACTATGTGTGAAACAGTCTATGTTTGCTTAATTTTGCCTTCTAAACTTGAAAGTAGACTTGTGATCTTGAAGGAAGTGAATTTGATGGATTAAATGTCAACATTTAAGATGTTTTTATGTCCCTAACTTTCTTTCTTTTTGTGTATAACATTTGGAATTGTTGTTGTAAAATTATACATGGAACCGATGGCGTATTGAAGGAAAAATGTGGTTTTGTGATGTTTATGTGCATTATGAGACCATGGTTGTTTTTTGGAATCTAATTTAACATAAAATATGAAAATATAAGCTTACTTATGACCATTTACCATTTATTACAAAAAAGGACCCAAAAGAGACCCATTTTGGCCGAACCGGGTATCCGCCTTCGCGGATGGGGCACCTACGGGCGTAGATGCCAATGCAGGTGGCCCTGGAAAAGGCCAATAGGCACCTTCAGCCGTACCTCACCCACCTGCGGGCGTAGGTTGCTTCGCAGGTCAGTCCAGAACTCTGTTTTGATTGTTTTTGCATCTCTTTGACCCCCCAAAGCCCCTATACCCTTCTTGGATGCAATTATCAACTTATGGTACCTTTTGAATGAATTTAAAGGAGTATACCGGAGTTATTTTGAATGGTATCCATTATGGATTGTCTTTAATGTGCTGTTGTGAAAGGTGTTTACGTGACGTAGTGAGGTAAATGTGACATTGTATTGAAGAGGAAGTGTAAAGTATAAACTTGGTATGAAATGCTATTGGTTTATGATATCTTGGTGGATGTGTGACATGTTGTGGTTTTTTTTATTATGGTAATGCAGTGAATGGTATTCTGAAGGGTGAAATGACGTTATATGGAAGTCACGTAGTTCATTGTCGTCTTATGCACTTGTAATGTAGTTAGTTTTTAACGTGAGCTCCGTTATGTACTTGTGTTGTAGAATAACACGTAAGGAAGGATCTGGACTGTTGTATTCACATATAGAATTGTTGTATTCTTATTGAGAAAATAAGGTATGTAAGGTTACTCTTTTCGTATCCTTTGGCAGTATCTCTTGTTCTCATTGTTCCGACTTGTTTTCATCTCGAAATGTTCTAAAGTATCTCATTTCAGGTTTGACATATATTGTTAATCACATGTCTCTTATTCATTGACTATTGTTCCAAAGTCCCAATAATCTTATGACCACCAATGTATCAATCTCACAAAAGTAAAGGAAAGAAGTAATGAACATATGGTTACTTTATGATTATTGGATCAGGGGGAAAGCTCAGTGGGGTAAAAGTCTAGCTTGATATCGAACCTGCTTTATTGATTTATGGGTGGTAGCTCAAAGGGGCGAAAGCCTAACTAGAGACGATCCCAAGATTATTGGATCAGGGGGAAGCTCAGTGGGGCAAAAGCCTAGCTTGATGTCGAACCTGCTTTATTGATTTATGTTATATTATGTTATGACCCACTGATCAGTTGGGGCCTGGGTATTCTTGAAGGTATTATTTACGGTATTATTGACGATATTATTGATGGTATTATATGATGATATTATTGACGGTATTATATGACAGTATTATTGACGTTATTATTGACTGTAATATATGATGGTATTATTTGACAGTAATGAATGTAAAAGTAAAGAAAGTAATGAATGTAATGGACATGGTTCCACACATACAGAACGGTGGTTTATCCATAATGTTTATTCACTTGCATTTGATTCCATTTGAGATCCTATGTTTCATGCAGTTTCTTATAGCCTTACATACTCAGTATATTTTTTGTAATGACGTCACTTAGGGGACTTAAGTTATTTGCTGCAGGCGCAGGAGCTAGTAGACCTCTACAGTAGGATACAGATCATCTGCAAAGTGTTGGTGAGCTCAGATTGATTCGGGGCTTTTCGAGTCACATGTGTACATTGGTTTTGGTGCTATGTAACTGTTGTATAAAGGGGGGACTTCTCCCGACTTTAGGATTGGTTATGTATCTTTTAGAGGCTTTTGTAGACGTTGTGTGACAAATGAAGGACTGTGAGGAATGTATTCCCTTGTTGTGGTAGCCCTAACGGCCAAGTTTCATGTATATGTCATATGTTTTCCATGACTTCCGCCATTGGTATCTTGTATCTATATGTGATAGAGTGTTGTTTAGTTAGTGAAATGCATATGAGTGTACATGAATGAATATTGGTTCTCTCGGGCCTTAACGGCTTCGGGTGCCACTCCACCCAGTTGGAATTCGAGGAGTGACAGTGATCGTGACACATTGGCTGATCTTTTTGAGATAGAAATGGTAGATTTTGATGTTATAATGGGTATGGATTGGTTGGCTTCTTGTTATGCCACGGTAGATTGTCGAGCTAAGAGGGTGCATTTCCATTTTCCAAAAGCGGCAGTCCTTGAATGGAGAGGTAATATTGGAGCACCAAGGGGTAAGTTTATTTCTTATGTTAAGGCAAAGAATATGATGTCCAAATGGTACATATGTCATTTAGTGAGGGTGAGAGATATAGAGGCTGAGCCACCGACTCTTCAATCCATTTCAGTGGTAAATGAATTTTCGGATGTGTTTCCTGAAGAACTTCCTGGTTTACCTCCAGAACGAGAAGTAGAGTTTGGTATTGATGTGATCCCAGGTACTCAACCTATTTCTATTCCTCCGTATAGAATGGCCCCGGCAGAATTACGGGAATTGAAGGAACAATTAAAAGATTTGTTAGAAAAGGGATTCATAAGGCCTAGTATGTCTCCTTGGGGCGCACCAGTGTTATTTGTACATAAGAAGGATGGCACATTAAGAATGTGTATTGACTACCGACAACTGAATAAGGTGACAATTAAAAATAAATATCCCCTCCCTAGAATTGATGATTTGTTTAATCAATTACAAGGTGCTAAGTGTTTCTCAAAAATTGACTTGAGGTCAGGTTATCACCAAGTGAAAGTGAAGGAGAAGGAGATACCTAAAACAACTTTTTGAACATGGTATGGTCATTTTGAGTTTTTAGTTATGTCATTCAGCCTAACCAATGCACCAGCAGCTTTCATGGATCTGAGGAATAGAGTGTTCAAGCCATTCTTGGATATGTTTGTGATAGTATTTATAGATGATATTCTGGGGTATTCAAGATCAAAAGCCATGCTATTCATTTGCAACAGGTGTTATAGATTCTTCATGATCGTAAATTATATGCAAAGTTCTCTAAGTGTGAGTTTTGGTTAAAATCAGTGGCATTCTTGGGGCATATTATATCTGATGAGGGGATAAGGGTTGATTTTCAAAAAATAGAATCCGTGAAGAGTTGGCCAAGACCCACAACACCTATGGAGGTTCATAGTTTCCTAGGCTTGTTAGGTTATTATAGAAGGTTCGTAGAGGGATTTTCTTCCATTTCTGCACCAATAACCAAGCTAACACACAAAGCAGTCAAGTTTCAATGGAATGATGCCTGTGAAAGAAGCTTTTAAGAGCTGAAGAATAAGTTAACTTCCACGCTTGTATTGGTAATTCCAGAAGGTATAGAGGGGTATGTAGTGTATTGTGATGCTTCAGGAGTGGGTCTAGGATGTGTATTGATGCATTATGGTAAGGTAATAGCCTACACCTCAAAGACAATTGCGTCCACATAAGAAGAATTACCCAACTCATGATCTTGAGTTAGCAACGGTTATATTTGCTTTAAAGATATGGCATCATTACTTGTATGGGGTTCATGTTGATATATATACTGACCATAAGAGTTTAAATATATCTTTAAGAAGAAGGACTTAAATCTAAGGTAGCGGAGATGGCTTGAGCTATTAAAGGACTATGATGTTGATATCTTGTATCATTCGGGAAAAGCAAATGTGGTAACTGATGCTTTAAGTCGTAAGAAAATGGCAAGCACTTATGGGCAGTCCATGGAAAGACAAGGGATAACTAAATATCTACACCAACTACCTAGCTTGGGGGTTCGCCTTCTTGAATCTCCAGATGAAGGAGTTATTGTACAAAATGCGGCAGAATCCTCATTGATAACTGAAGTGAAAGAAAAGCAGTATGCGGATCCTATTCTATTACAACATAAGGAGAATGTACAATAAGGTATGACAAAGGCATTTGAGCTTACGCAAGAGGGAGTACTTCGGTGCCAAAACAAATTGTCTGTATCTAATATTGATGGACTAAGGAAGAGGATTATGGCGGAAGCACACTATTCAAGATATTTTGTCCATCCATGGTCAACTAAAATGTAGCATGACTTGAAAGAAGTGTATTGGTGGGGAGACATGAATAAGAACATTGCATAATTTTTAGTCCAGTGTCCAAATTATCAACAAGTTAAAGTAGAGCATCAAAAGTCGGGAGGTTATATGCAGTGTATGCAACTCCCAATTTGAAAGTGAGACATGATCAAGATAGATTTCATCACTGGTTTGCCTCGCTCCTCTCGAAAGTTTGATTCCATATGGGTAATAGTTGATAGACTTACCAAATCAACATATTTCCTACCGATTAAGACCACTTACACAGCTGAAGAGTATGCAAGGTTATATATTAAAGAAATAGTTCAGTTACATGGAGTCCCAATTTCTATTATATCTAATAGAGGAGCTAAATTTACCGCAAACTTTTGGAAGTCATTTTAGAAGAGTTTAGGAATGCAAGTGAGTTTAAGTACAACTTTTCACCCTCAAACGGATGGTAAGGCAAAATGTACGATCCAAACATTTGAGGAGATGATCATTTTTCACTTATTGAGTTTTCATATAATAATAGCTATCACTCAAGTATCAAAATGGCACCTTATGAAGCTTTATATGGGAGAAAGTGTAGATCACCAATTGGGTGGTTTGAAGTGGGTGAAACTACCTTATTTAGGCCAGATCTTATTCATCAAGCTATGGAAAAAGTTAAGGTGATACAACAATGGCTAGAAACAGCTCAAAGTCCACATAAATCATATGCAGATATTAGAAGAAAAGGGCTAGAGTTTGCTATAGGAGATTAGGTATTCTTAAAGGTGTCACCAATGAAAGGGGTAATGAGGTTTAGTAAAAAGGGAAAACTGAGTCCGTGCTATATAGGGCCATATAAGATTATTCAAAGATTTGGCCAAGTTGCATATGAGTTAGAGCTTCCCCAAGAGATTTCAATAGTACATCCAATGTTTCATGTCTCAATGCTCCAAAAATGCATAGGAGATCCATCTCATATTACTCCTACTGAAGATGTACAAGTTACAGAAGAACTTACATAAGAAGAAGTGTCTATTGCTATTTTAGATCGGCAAGTCAAGAAGTTAAGAAATAAAGAAGTAGCTTCTGTAAAATAAATTTGGAGGAACCAACAAATAGAAGAGATCACATGGGAAGCCGAGGAAGCAATGAAATCCAAGTACCCTCATTTATTCAAATCTGAAGTGAAAGTCCAAGATGCTGAATCGGAGCATTAACAAGTAAGTATAAATGTGTAAGTGTTATGTGGTAACATGAAGATTAAACTTGGTCTTGAACTTCTTTAAGTAGGCTAATTATGCTAGCATTCGAGGACGAATGTTCCTAGAGGGGGAGGATGTGACACCCCGTATTTTACGTGTACTTGTTCTATTGATATAGGACTTGAGGTAACCTTATTGTATAGGTAATGAACCAAGTTTCTTAAGTGATTAGCGATGATTTAAATAGGATTTAAAGGATATTATAATGACCCAAGTATTTTAGAATGTATACGCCAAGTTAACCCAAATGAAAGTGCTTAAATACAAGATAGTAAGGTGGTATTCTACCTCAAGGATTAAAGTGTCCAAGTTTATATAAGTATAAAGTTAACATAAGGGGTTAATACTTAGAATATGAAATAAAATAAGTGAGTTGCTTGCTTGACTTAAATTGAGCTAGTAGGTGACAAGTAGGTGCATCACCTACTTTGACTTATTGACCAATCTAAGAAGCAAGTAGGTGAATCACCTACTAAGACTCCTTTGAACATGTTATTGGGCCAATTACACTACCACCTACTTGAATTAATTTTGGCCCAAGTTAAAAGAGAGAAAAGGAGAAGAATGGCCAGCCAAGGCCCAATAGTTTGAGATCCACAAAGGCCCAAGTATAATGGGCAAGTAGGTTCACCAAATATTTGATAAAATATGGCCCAAATTAGGCAAGAAAGTCGTCCAAGATATGCTCCCTTTAAAAGGATTGAAATCAGCTCTTTTATCTTCTACAACTGCCCTAAGTTTCCATTAGGGTTCTTGGGATTTACCTTCCTTCCAAGATAAAGGTAAGTGAACAAATCATGAGCTTATCTCAAAAATACTATGGAAATTATGTTCTTCATGTTTAAATTATAAGGCAACCCTTTATAAGTTTGACAGTCCTATTTTTCTTGGTTATTAAAAGATTTTTCTCTTCTCCTTTGGTTTGTGTGTGAAGGAACCAAGATATTGAAGAAATACAAGTTAAAAGAATAGACTATTACAAAATTTAGGTAAGGTTACTTCCCATTTTTGCCCCTTCCTATATACATGTTTTGGTGGAGAATTGTGTATATATTGTTGTTAAGAAATCAAGGGATGATGAGTTCAATATTTGGTTGCTATGATAAAGGATATTGGGGTTGTTTTAGGAATTGTTTTATGTGTATATGTTGGGGACAACTTGGTTGATGTTGGGAAAGGATGTAACTGACTTGTATTGAATTATATATGGAGGATGTGGTTATACACCACCGAACTGAATATTATGTAAGCCTACTGCCCACTCTACTTTGTATATTATTTTGAGGGTGTAATAAGGCTAAAGTTTTTTTGGGGGATGTTATAAGGATTTTTATGGTATGTGAATGTAATTGGAGGAGTAAGAGTTGAAAGAACACCCTTGAATAAATTAATTACGGGCTTACTGCCCGGCTACTGTTTTTGTGAGGTTAAGTGGCTTAAATGTGTTGATTAGCTAATAATCCTATTTTTACCACTTACTTTACTGTAGATAAGTAGTCCGAGGGGTAGGAGGTTAATTTGGGGTAATATCGGAGTAATACAACAAGGTATGTAAGGCTATTCGATTCTATGTTCTTTGGCATGAAATCTAATACATTGTTGTTACATTTTCTCCCTATGTCATTGATACCAGCTTAAATGTGTATTCACATGTCTCTCACTACTGCTCCATAGTTTAAAACTCAATAGTGTTATGACCACCAAAAGAACTATCTCAAAGATTAAAGAAATAATGTAAAGAGAATATGTATATTCTTGGGTGGTATCCAAGGGGTGGAGGGAACACCTAGCATGGGTCGATCCCAATATCACGGGTGGTATCCCAGGGGTGAAAGGAAATCCTAGTATGGGTCTATCACAATTTGTGTATTTATTAGGACTGTATCCAAGGGGTTAAAATACCTAGCATGGGTGATCCTCTTTTACCACTGATCAGCTGGCCGTTTGTATCATATGCTTTACAATTTCATAATTCAAAGAAGGATAAAGTAAAGTAAAAGATGTAATGTACATGATTCCATAAATACGAGCAAAGGTGGTCTTTTATTCTTATCTATACAGTTATATGTTGATATCTGATTTTATTTAGATTTTTTCTTACCTATGGTCACTTTATGCCTTACATACTCAGTACATTCTTTCGTACTGACGTCCCTTATGGGGACACAGTGTTTCATTCCACAGGTACAGGTACTCCAGCTAGTGGACCTCCTCAATAGAAGCACAGGACCCTCAACTGTGATTGGTGAGCTCCAAGTTGATTCGGGGCTTTACCAAGTCTTTGGTATATATTTTGGTATTGTATAATAGTTAAGGGTAAGGTGGGGCCTGTCCCGACCTAGATCATGTTTGTCGATCTTATAGAGGCTTTGTAGACTAGTGTATAAAGTGCAGTTATGTTTGGTTCCTTAACAGTTGTTTCCTCAACGGCCAAGTTACGTATATAAGTTTTGGTACTATATTTATGTTAGTCTTTTATCATTTCTATAGCTTGTATATATTTTTCAAAGTCCCATTACTATTATAGCTATTTGCTTCGACAATTAGATTATAGATCGGTTCTCTCAAGTCTTTAGGGCATCGGGTGCCTATCCATCTCAATGGGATTTGAGGTGTGACACTTTATAAAACCCATTAACTGCGGGATGTGACAGAAAGGTTGAGGATAAGAGTGTGATAGTATATAGGTTGTGAACCCCTCATAGGTCCTGCCTTGGAGACTTATGCTTGGAAGGTGTATACAAGGTGACATTGCGACATTTTATCCTTATTATTTCATTGCATTGCATTATTTACATCTTTTTATTGGAGAAAGAGTTTTATATATTTTCGTAAACTATGTCTGTTCTAGAGTACTTTTTGCAATTGACACTAGATTTTGGGATTTAGGTTGTACCTATTTCTATTTTGGAGTTGTTTTATATTTTTGGCCTGACTTTATTCTAAAGTCTAATAGTTGATTATTATTTATCTCCTTTTCGTATTTCATATGTCTTATGAAGTTAGGCTTACTGTTGAGTCCTTTAAGCAAGTGTACATGGTCGTACAAGTAATAAATGATGTAAGATAAGATATCGTACCTATAGGGATTTGATGAATTGATTTCTAGTTTGAATTCTTATATGAGTTATTCAGTCGGTACCCAATAGTAAAGAGTGATATGTTTGCTTTAAAAGTAAATAAAAATAATTGTAAACAAGTAGTGGATTGGTTGTGTTGTAATTCAGATTCGATAAAAAATCTAGGGTTGCGGTGTTTTGGCAATCCAGTTGTGCTATCAAATCACTCGTCTGATTTGCTTTCCTGAGTTACTAGTTATAGGTTAATTGTAGCTATATTGAGTGTTTTTCCAACAACTCTAAGCCTACTCGACTATCCCTAATGCCTATATTACTATGATCGTCAGTATATTTCTATCCTCAATGATGAATCAATTCCCTTCCCCTATAAGGTTCACAAACTAGCCCTATTTTGTCTTTTACACTTATCATTCCCTTTTTCAAGTCCAACAAACAAGCCCTAGATAATATTCACAAGGTGATCAATCAAATGAATAATTGAAAGTAAGAAGAAATAAATAACTCCATAGATGGAAAACAAAATAGATAATATGATGTTCAAGCCACAACATTCATGTTCAACCACAACCCTAGAAATTAAGAGGTTTAGCTACTCATGAATCTCTTTGGAAATAGAGATTTCATGAGTTTACAAGGTAGAAATTGAAAAAATAAAAATAAAAAAAAAATATTAAACCTTGTTCTTGAGCTTTGCCCTAGCTTTTACCTTCCCCAAATCAGTTGCTTTTGTTTAAAAATGTTGGAGGGGGCTTTATATAGAGTTTAGGAACCCTTATATGTCAAAAACAAATCCCAATCGAGTTAGGAGATATCCCAACTCACGCCACAGCCCAAAGAAGGAGCTGTGTCGCGAAGAACAAGTGAAAAATCATAATGTTGCTAAAAGTTTCTCCACTCCTTGATTTTGAGGGTATGATACAAAGAACAAATTCCATAGAACATGTAAATCTCGCGCCACGACAATTTTGGCCCTTCCGCGCTTGTTTTGCAACGCATTGTGACGTAGATTCCTCCTTAGTTCCTTGGAGCTCTTTTTCTTCTTTTTAAGCTCCAAATACCTAATTACACTCCTATACAAATCATGTAATACAAGTGTAAATCAAATCATTTAAGCTCTAGACAACATCAAAAAGAGATCAAATGTGAGGCGAAAGATGGTAAAATAAGGTGGTTTTTAGCCTCGCATCAACACCCCACACTTAAGCCCTTGCTTGTTCTCGAGTAAGCTATACACACATGATATAAACTCTACTACAACTACACCAATTGAAACAAGATTACTCAAGCTAAGACTACCATGACTACAATAGACGAGAAGTTCTTATTAAACATGATTCATTCATACCATACATTTAAACAACTACTCTAAGATCTCCTAGCCTTAAGAACCGACTCTATGACCTTTGTAAACGCTCATACAATTCATCCAACCAAGATATCTAATACTTCACATAGCTTTCGTCAGCCATATGCCCTCACAACAAGAGAGTTACCCGTATTAACTCACAAGTATACAAATTAGCGCAAGAATGGGTATAACAATAAGATTTCTGGTGCAAGCCGATCCTCATCATTATCATGGAATAAAGAGTTAAAGCTCGAGAATATGCTAAAGTGGAAGTACAAGAAAGAAAGGCAAAAAGGGAAGAAAAAGGCTATAGACGTAAAGTGACTATTCTTGATATCCAAGCCTCATGCTAAAGAAGACCCTTATTTCATTAAGGGTATTTTTGTAATTATTAGTGTAGGCTATAAATAAGGGAGAATAGCTCATTTTAGGGTAGATTATCTTGATGAATGTTGAATATTAAATACTCTTTTGAGAGTTTGAGAGCTTGTTGAAGCTTTTGATTGTTTCAAGTTTAGAAAGAAGGGTTGCTTGGGAATCTAATTCCCTTGAGGTCTTTCTCATAGGTTTAGGTGCTTATTTGGACATTTGAAGGAGGTCTCTTCTTTTTATAGAATTGGTTGCCTTTGATTCCACTTTTGTGTCTACCTTTCTATCCCTTTTATATTTGTTTATCTTGTTTCTTTATTTCCTTTGTTCTTCTTAGCTTCCGCCTCTTTGTTTCTTGTATCATTTGGTATCAAAGCGAGGTTTGATTTTGTTCCAACAAAATCAATCTTAGGATTGTTATCTTGAAAATCAAAAAAAAAAAAAAAAAAAAAAAAAATCCGAATTTTTTTGTTTTGATTTGTTGTTTTTGATACTAGATCTTGATTCCCTAGTATCTTGTGAGTCTAGATCTCAAATTTCGTTCAATTCGGAGTTGTAGAATTGAAGATACCATTAAAGAGTTTTGAGCTTTTGAAACTTTGTGGATTTTGAAAAGTGGGTTTATTTTTGGCTTGATTTTGAAAGCTAAAAATTAGTGGGGTTTATTCGTGGCATTGAAAGGAACACGTGGGCGAAAATTTCATTGAATTTAGAGCAAAAACGAAGAAGTTATGAGCATTTGAAGATTGAAGTTTTTTCTTGTGTTCTTGAGCATCTTCATATTGTTCTTGAAGAAGAAGGTAGAAAAAGTACACTTTGATCCAAAAATTTTGAGGTCAAAGTTGGTCAAAGTGTTTGTAGGTCCATTGGTGGAAAAAAAAAAAAAAAAAAAAAATTTGCAAAAAAAAAAAAAAAAAAAAAAAAAAAAAAATTGCCACGTCATCATGCCACGTCAGCAGCGCGTGTGGGACAGTTTCAGAGAGCTGAAAATGCAGGTTTTTGACACTTAGTTTTTTTTTGGGGGTCCTAAAGTTTTTTGGACCTAAAAAATTTTCTAATTGTCCAAATTTCGTGTTTCTTTTTTTGTTCTCTTTCTCTTTCGATCCCTCAACTATTTAACAAGTAATTAACATCTTTAATCACTTGTTAACTAGTTTTAAACATCAAATCATTTCTTTGATTCATCAAATTAAGCAACAAGTAATTTTTCTACTTTTGTTGCTTAGTTTTCTTTGAGTCCGTTTTTTTTGTGCTACTTTCTTTTAGCTTTTCTTCTTTATTTTCTCTTGAAAACTTCTTGGTTCTCGTCCTTAGCTTTTGCACTTTCTTTCTCGAGTCAACAAGAATCCATTCTTGATCTCAAGTAGAGATTGGACCCTTGCAACTCATTGGACTAAACAAGATGCAATCATTGGCCGAAGCAATTTGTGAGACAAATAAAGGTGCGATTCTTGAGTGATTGTGAGTCTATTTTAACTAACCTAACATGTTTGCTTGCTTTGGTTGAGTGTCTTAAATAGGTAACAATGGAAGGTCATGAAAAGAAAAACCAAGTTCCCATCGGGGAACCAACTTTGGGTGAATTGTTAAACTTGTTCACCACTCTCTCTACCAGAATGGAAGGACGGTTGTATCGGTTGAGTACTCGAATTAATCGATTGCAACTTATCTTTCCACCAATTTTCCCTAATCCTCATCACGGATTTGAAGAGTGTACCAATGCATTGAGGGGATTCTCATCCCAAGGTAAAGAAGACCTTTCTTGTGAGCTTCAGGGTAAAATAGCTAAACTTGACACTTTCGAATTTTCAAATGAACAAAGTGTGAGTGATAGCTTGCCTTTATGTGCACTTAATAATTCTTTGCCACATAGTGATAACATCTATGTTGAGAGTGTTTATACACTAGTTGATCCTATTGATGACCGAATTGATTCTTCTTGTGAAATCGATTTGTGTCCACCTAGTGTTGACACTTGTGACTTGAATGATAGTACATTGTCATGTGATTCTTTGCCATGTTTTGATAATGTGCTTGTTGAGAATGTGGATACACTAGTTGATCCTATTGATAACCGAATTGATTCTTCTAGTAAGATCAATTTGTGTCCACCTAGTGTTGATACATGTGTTTTGAATGATAGTTCATTATCAAGTGATATTGGTATTGATCAACTAGCTTTTGCGTGTAGTACACTACTTGAGGGATCTTGTGATGTTCTTATTGAGCGTCAAGTTAGTGGTAATATTGATGAAGTTGATCAATTGAGTAGGAGTGACTCTTTGAGCATATCTTTTATTGAAGATCCTATTGCTTGTTTTGCTCATAGAACTCATGTGCTTGAAACTGCCTTAAAAGATGACATTTGTCTTTTTGAGAATGAGATTACATGCTTTAATTCTCCATCTTTCATTGATTCTTCTCACTTTAAGTATAATATCTTGTTTGATGATGATGAGATCCCTCCTAGTTTGGTGCCTAGTGGTGTGAAGAGTGATTGTAATGTAGCTATTCATGAGAGCTATACTTTGTATGATAACCCACTATGGGATGTTGAGAAGGAAGGTGATGTGTGTTCATCAATTGCTACTTCTTCTTTGAGTGTTCCAATTCTTGATAGTATACTTGATATTCTTGAGTCTTCTAGTGATCTTACACGTGAGGACACCTTAGATGAAGTTGTTTTGCATGATACCTTTCTTTACTATCTATTTGCATATGATGATGTTCATTCTTGTGGGGAGGGTGCGTCGTATATTGATAGGAGTTTATTTGGGGAAAATGGTTGTTTTCTTGATCAAGATGCATGGGTAATCTTTCCTTTTGACCCCGGTGACACTTTGCATGTGTGGGAGTTGGCCATGGATCTATCTCAAAAATGGTTTTGTCTTGAAATAGAAGATCATTTGTGCTTTGTGTATAGAACCAATGTGTGCATACCTAGTTGGTGTTTCAAACCTATTGGTTCCTTGATGATATCTTTAATTATTGATCCTTGGACTAGCCAAGTACTTTGTGCTACATGTGAAGATTTCTTCTTCATGAGACAAGTTGATGTTTGGTTATATAACAAGTTTGTGCATCCTTGGCATGTTGGTGAATTTATTAACCCTTGTGCTAATCCTCATGCTATGAGGCCCTTGTTCTTGTTTGTCTTCCTTATGGTTTTGCTAGGTTTGGATTCGAGGACGAATCCTTTTCAAGAAAGGGAGAATGGTGCAAGCCGATCCTCATCATTATCATGGAATAAAGAGTTAAAGCTCGAGAATATGCTAAAGTGGAAGTACAAGAAAGAAAGGCAAAAAGGGAAGAAAAAGGCTATAGACGTAAAGTGACTATTCTTGATATCCAAGCCTCATGCTAAAGAAGACCCTTATTTCATTAAGGGTATTTTTGTAATTATTAGTGTAGGCTATAAATAAGGGAGAATAGCTCATTTTAGGGTAGATTATCTTGATGAATGTTGAATATTAAATACTCTTTTGAGAGTTTGAGAGCTTGTTGAAGCTTTTGATTGTTTCAAGTTTAGAAAGAAGGGTTGCTTGGGAATCTAATTCCCTTGAGGTCTTTCTCATAGGTTTAGGTGCTTATTTGGACATTTGAAGGAGGTCTCTTCTTTTTATAGAATTGGTTGCCTTTGATTCCACTTTTGTGTCTACCTTTCTATCCCTTTTATATTTGTTTATCTTGTTTCTTTATTTCCTTTGTTCTTCTTAGCTTCCGCCTCTTTGTTTCTTGCATCAATTTCGCTCACCCTCAATAAGAATTTCACATGAAATAAATGATGAGCCATAAGTTTTCCCTTAGTGTACTACTCCACTAATATAAGTACGTCAAAATTTAAAAGCAATTTGGACTTTTGGGGTTGTAATGTAGGCTAAGGGACGGGTAGGAATAATTTTGGCTAAAATTGTGACTATCTTTCCTAAGCACATTAATACATCACAAATTTTTAATCATTTGATCACTCTTCAATCCGCCAACTCTTTCTTCTACTTTTCTCACCCTTAGATTTCCTTGTTTTCCATCTCTTTAAGCAAGTTCACATACCACTAGTAAGGAGTACTCAATTCTCAAAACACTTTTTTTTCCACTTTTCTTTTGTTCTTTTTCTACTCCCACCACTAGCATATGGATTTTTTTTAATCACTTGTACCATTCGATTTTTCTATAGGCTTCCCACTTCAACTATCTCTCTTTTCTCAATTTTCACTCCTTTTAACTCTTATTTCTTAATTAAAGTGCTTAGGAGTTTTGGATCAAGTTAAAGGTCTATTGAAAGAAAAGGATTAAGCTTCATATGTGGCTACCAAAGCATAGGCTAAAATCTCAACAGGGCTAACTAGGATCATTCATTGTAGGTAGGTAAAGTAAAGCATAAAAATAGGCTAATCAAAGAAATGCTTATATCATCTCATAAACTCAACATTCTTCATTTCACTTTGCAAACACACTAGGCAAGTTATAGACATCAATATGAAAGCATGGATTATCAACAATCACTTAACACACATGGCACATGTTCAACTCAAGAAGGATCCATACAGACTCTCAATTAAGCAAACAACAAGAGTTCAAATTTAAGCTAAAAATCACATATGAGTCAAGTAAAAGAGCCTAGGTGTCTTAATAGCAGTCATTCATTGTCGTTCATAGCATGCTTGAATTTAAAACCAACTTGCATCATTCAGTTCATGTGTAGCACCTAACAAGAGCACCTCACATTCAATTAGTCCTAAAGACTCTCTAACTCCTAGCGACTAACTCTTCCCTCAGGATGGTCATCAACCATCCATCATCGGGAAAAGTTATTCTACTTAAAAATAAAATAAAAACTATTTTAAAAATAAAAAGGATAGTCGGTTCAAAGGGCCTCCCCTCAGAAAAGAACCAAAAAGAAAAACCAAGGGGTGGGCGAAGTATGTTTCTACTAAACTAAACTAAAAAGCTAAAACCATACAGAAACTATTTTAATCTAGAAAAAAAATCTTTTTGTGTTTTTGGATTTTTAATTTTTTTTTTTTCACATTTTCTCAACTAAAGCAAGTAACTAGAACAAAGCAACTCCTATAGCATACTTCACCCTTAACAAATATAGGAATAATCCCACCCCACACTTAAAGTCATTATTTGTCCCCAAAGCATTAAACAACATAAAATGGTGGTTAGAAATACTCCCTGAAGCCCTCTAGGGCCTAGCTAGTAGCATGTCTTCTCTCAATATTTCATCAAAAGGGGTGAATGACCCACACTTATGCTTCATCCATGCCTCTTATCTTCAAAATACGGGTAGTCAGACATCACCAATGTTGTATAAAACAAAACAAAAATAACAAAAATAAAGTGACACTATGAATATAAAACTACACTATTACAACTTGGGTTGCACCGCCTAATTTAATGTCGCGGCATGATGCAAGCCATACATCAACAAAATTCTCTCAATATTTTCCTCCCCATATGATGCAACTTTGGCCTCTTCTTTACTCTAGGAGGATTATAATTATCATTCACTCCCTTTGTCTTTTGATTTTGAACTTTTTCAAGCCCACACTCTTCCACCCCACACTTATCATTGATCACCTCTATGATCATATATAAATCTTTATAGTGTGAAGGAGTGGAGAGAGACTTATAAACTTTAAACGTCACCTCCTCATCATGGACCCTCATCTTAAGCTCCCCTTTTTCGTACATCAATTAAGGCTCCACTAGTGGCTAAGAATGGGCATACCAAAGTAACCAGTACCCATTCATCCATTTCAAAATATAAAATAATAAAGTCAACAGGAATCACGAACTTACCTACCTTGATGAGCACATCTTCAATCACTCCCTTCGATTGCACACGAGAGCAGTCTGCCAATTGTAAAGTGATAGTAGTTGGGTGTGGCTCTCCTAAACCAGGTGTATGAAACACAAATAAGCGTATTAAGTTTATACTTGACCAAAGATCACACAATGCATATTGAACCTCATCTTCACCAATTTGTATGGGGATGGTGAAACTCCTAGAATTATTGAGCTTTGTAGCAAGCTTTCTTAATACCCTCAACCTACACTCTTCAGTTAGTGAAATTTTCTTAAACTCTATATGTCTTCTCTTTCCATCCACCACCTTTCTCAATTATTTAACATATTTGGGCATGTCTCTCAAAGCATCAATCAAGGTAATATTAATGTAAAGTTGCTTGAAGATATCAAGAAACTTCTTAAATTTACATCCTTCTTGCTTTTCTAGAATCTTTACGGGAATGGTGGTGGAGGTATCCCTATTGCACTCTCAGGTTGCTCGACAACCTCTTTTTCTGTTCTTTCTGCTTACACAGGCTCTATCATTGGAGTTGATGCTGGAACTAACCTTTATGGGAAAGGAGGTAGATGCTTGTAGTTATCCCAGTTAATTACTTTCCTCTTCGGAGGCTCTATGTATGGCAACTATACACTTGCATCTTGACTTTTCTATTTAGAAGGAGCTTCAACTAACTCTCTTCTATTTGTGAGTGAGACTGCTATTACCTGCTTAGTATTATTCTCTGTACCACTCGGTAGTACACCTGCATGTCTTGCATGTTGTGATGAACCTAGTTGGCCCAGTTGATGCTCAAGTTCATGAATGAACTACTTCATTTCATTCACAATCTGAGTTTGTTGTCCCATAAACCATTTCATTGTCTCCTCCAAAGAATTTCTCACTTGTGGAGATTGTGGTGTATACTGTTGTCTTTGGGCATGCTAATTTCCACCCAAAATGATGTTTGGGTAGTTTCTATAATTTTTTTCCCCACATAATATATAGATTCTATATTCAAAGGGCATCCAGTGTAGGCATGATTTTCACCACACTTCTCACAAAACAGTGTAGCCGCCTGAACCTATTGTACCTATTAAACATGAACTACACTTAGAGCTAATAAACTCTGCTTCATTAAGGCATACAACTGCCCAATATCAGCTCGAATAGCTAACACATCATCCAACTCTAACTTACCCGGCATTTTCTGTGTAGAAGTAAAGACTTTGCTGGGCTTTGAATAGTCTCGGTGTGTCACGACCCGAATCCCATTCAGGCCGGACTGGCACCCAAAGCCGATATGGCCTGAGAAAACCAATCCTTGCTTGTGAACACTCGTATGCATAACCTCGTATGAATCTTATTCTACTTTATGCAACTATACAAAAATCATAGACATGGAAACATATTCCATAAATATATATACAAAACTTGGCCGTTGGAGCCATTACGTCGAACTGAACGTACATATCTTACATTCATATACCCACATAAGTCTACAAAGCCTCTACAGATACATGACTATGACAAACCTAGAGTCGGGACATACCCCTCTCTATAGTCATCTACAATCTCAAACCAATATGCATAATGACTCGAAAAAGCCCCGGATCAACTGGAGCTCACTAATAATCTGCAGATATCTCGTCGCCTACTACGGAGATCTACTAACACCTGTGCCTGCAGCATGTAAGGTAAGTCCCCCAAAAGGGGTCAGTACGAAGAAAGTACTGAGTATGTAAGGCCATATGGAACTATAATAATACATAAGTACTTCCAAGAAATTAAGAGTAAGAGAATAATCAATATGGATATACCTCCGTCCTGAAGATGTGGAACCATTTTCATTACTTTTATTATTTCATTACTTGATCATTCAGTCTTACCATCATTAGTCTTGTACTAGCCTTTACCTTTAGCTCTAAATTTATGCAAGGTATATACTCTACTTTCATTTACAACTATCTTCATTATATGGATCTTAATATAATACCGATCATCACCTTCTAGGTGGGTTATAATGCAATACCAATCATCACCTTATAGGTAAGTACATAATACCGGGCCTCCACCTTTGGTGGGCTATAATAAATAAGTATATAGTACTGGGCCTCCACCTTGGTGGGCTATAATATATATGTATATAGTACCGAGCCTCCACCTTGGTGGGCTATAATATATAAGTATAATACTGGACCTCCACCTTTGGTGGGCTATAATAACTAACATAGCATGATATTGGGATTATTCCATCTTGAACTTATACCCTTTAGATTGTGATCCATACTCAATAAAGCATAAAGTAACCATATGTGCATTACTTCTTTACAATACCCTTTCATTTACATAGTTATGAAAGTGACACATTAAAGATCATGACATTAATTGAAGCACAAACTTATATACACATTTCACTTCACTCCTTTACTTCATGAGATTGACATCTTCACTTATGAGGAATAATTATATTAACTTGTACATCACCTCTCTTATTACTCTTATGAGGTCTTATGAGATTAGTACCTTTACACTTGGGAGAGATTGGTACCAACATATCCATAATATTATTAGACTTTGGAACATGACATGATTGGAAAATGCTTTTCAAGAATAAATAGATTCTCCTTACATCTTAATCTCTTTGGGATAGTTCTTTTAGAAATTTCAATGTTATGACAACTTTAATTGAAGCTTTGGATCATTAACCAAACAGTGAGAGACATGGGAATAAACATTGTGAGAACATAAAATTATTATAAACATAGCACTATTGGAACTATTGGACACTAATCAATGAACAAGAGACATGAGTATAACCACTATTGGAACTTTGGAACATAACCTTATTGTGCTTTCGGAACATTAACCATGAATATGAGACATGAGGTTCACAATTGATCAATGAGTAGGAACTATGTGATAATGACCATTGATAACCGGATATAGGATACCTTATCACATTTCGGGATGGAACAAGTGTAACGTCAATGTGAATACTATTTGCTGCAGAAAGATACGGACAAAGTAACCTTACATACCTTATCTTTCCAATGTAAATACACAATCCAATATGTGAGTACAACAATTTTGCTCCTTCCTTACGTTTCACTCTACATCACAAGTACATAACGAAACCAACATTAACCACCAACTACCTTACAAATGCATATAACAACAATGAGTTACATGTTTATCTTTAAAATGTCATTTCCTTCTCTACAATACCATTTACGGCATTTTCATACCAATAGTACCCCATTCATGCCATACATTGACAACAAGCTACATTCCAAGTGTATAAGACTACCATGAATTTCATGAGTCCCCTATAACATTATTTCACCCTTTACAATACCATTTATAGCCTTTTCATGCCAACAATACCATAACATTCTATACATTGACCATAATATCACATACCAATAGCATTTCACAACAAAGTTTCTCCTTTACACTATCTCATGAACACCATATCACAATTAATCCATCAAGTCACCTTAATACACCTCATATCACATATCGGCCAAAATCCCATAATTTAAACTTATAGAAAAATAACAAGTTTAATAACATAATCACACCATACACGTTGATATTTTATCCATACCATGCTCTTTCATCAAAACCACAAGTCATAATTCAAGTTACAATCCCATGGATAACACATCTTTTTAACATAAACCAAAAGTACCATGTCCAACACTTCAAACCATAACCAACATGATATACATAATATCTCATGCTTATAATATGCTAAAGTACAGTAATAATCACTTACTCAAGCTTGGAAGATGATGATCTTGTCCAAAAATGCCTTAGGGTTTGATGAGCTAAAAGAGTTATCTTGAAAACTCTAGAAAATGAGAGAATGTGATGTGTGTGGCTAATGAATTAAAATCTGATTTTTGGATACCTTTTATAACCTTTTAAATTCATCCTTAGCCATTAATTCCATCATTGACAAGTTAAGGCAAGAATGGGTCATTTTGACCCATTGGGCCTTTCATGTTTTGTTCATTTTGGTCTCAAATTAGGCCCAATAACCCATATAATCTTAACCCACTAACATAAATGTATAATCCATCATATACGCGTTACAATGATATTCCCACTCACGGGATTTATATTCGTAGCCTCAATCCCAAAAACAAGCGATTCTAGCCACGTATGGCCTATTTTGATCAAAAGGGTAAAATCGTCATTTTGATGCCAAATTAGTTCACGAGTAATTTTATCATACCAATATAATATTTCACTCATTTCATGTATATGCTCATGGTTGTATAATAAACGTGGCAAAAATCGACCCGATACGTCCCCGGGCACCCTTGGGACTTAAGAAAATTTCCAACCTTTATAAAAAATGACAAAACCAGCCTGGAAAGCCCTTGGGCGCGCCAGATTGCTTCCTCTGGGCACAAAAATTTGTCCAAGAGCATCCTGGCATGCCCTCTGGTGTGCCCCACCCTTAAAATTTTTGAAAATTTCATTTTTCGACTTTTCTTCGCGGGTTTGGTTAGATACTTCAAGTCCTATTCTTTAACTTACTTCTTACCATTAATATCCTTTGTTTGGAGGTCCTCTTAGACTCATTTTTAACCCCACAAATTCTCCATGAAAATCGTAAAACACCTCCTACACAGGGCTAATCACATGTACGAGGCCAAATTTAAATTTTCTCATCATAACATTACCAAATACATACGTATAGCTCTCGACACCTAAGTAAACATTATTCAACGTCGTCAAGTAGGGTTTGGAAGGTACGGGGTGTTACATCCTTCCCCCCATAGAAACACTCATCCTCAAATGTTAGTAACATTGTCTCATCATAATAACTTAAGCCAGAAGTGAATCCTTCAATTATCATATACACATAGAATACTTGTAAAGACTTACTTATTATGACTCCAATTCCATATCCTGAACTTTGCTTTCGTGTCCAAAACTTACGATTACTTTAGATTTCATTATTTCTTTGGTCTCCCTTGTGACTTTTTCCATGTGTTCGTTTCTCCTATTGTGCTTTTACGGAAGATTCTTCTTTACTTCTTATTGCTTTAGCTTATCGATCTAGAATAGTAAGCCGTACTTCGTCACATATGAGATTTTTCCGTAACTTGTGTATTTCCACTGGGAGCAACACGGGATAATCTCCTAGACACTTTCAAAGCATCGCATATGAGATACTGAATGAACTATAAAGAGTTCTTGGGATACTTCAAAGTCATATACAACTTGACCACATCTTTGAACAATCTTAGAAGGTACGCTATATAGAACTAACTTCTGATGCTTGAATAGTACGGTTTGCTTGTTCCTCTGTCTGAAGACGAAAACCATACTTACATTCACTTGGGTTCCCAAAAACATTTCTACAACTGTTTTAACTTGGTAAGCCTATCAATTATAATCCATATGGCATCAAATCTATTTCTAACTAAAAAGAATCTCTACATAGCCTATAACCTTCAGATTCCAAGTACTTTACCTTTACTCGCCATCCCTTCGATTACTGAAGTATAATTTTCGCAATATTCTTTTCATGTAATCTCATCAATAAGTCGCTTCCAAATCATGGTCCATATTGATTACTCCCTACTAAATAGCATATCGTGAATGATGTGCTTTACCATAATGCATTTCTTTATCTCATCATATATATATATATATATCCGATACATAAAATCTTCTTGACACTTCAATCCGTTGCCTATAATTAATGCACATTCTCAACGTGTCATCCCTCATCGATACAATTTACATTGGGACACCCTACAGGGGTAGACTAGTATCTTTCACATTAGTAGCTTTAACTTTGGTATCCTTCACTTTGGCTAAGCGACATATGTACCCTTCCATTCAAGAAAATTCTTTGTGGAAACTGAAAATGTAATTTCTTTGCTCGGCAATCTATTGTGGCCTAACAAAAATCCAACCAAGTCATACCCATGGTAACATTAAAATCTATCATGTCCATCTCAGTAAGATTAGTCAATGTAACGTGATCACAACATTTACTATACAATTGCGACATACTCTTTTAGCTATAATAAATTCACCAACTGGTGTGGACACCCCAACTAACTTCACTATTAACTCTAGTGTTTCTTCCAATTTTCCTGCAGTCAAATAGAGTAACATATGATAGGGTAGAACCCGTATCAATTGATGCATATTCATTAGGTAAAAGTATAGATAACGTACCTGTCACTATATCAAGGAGAGCCTCCGAATTTTGCTGATCCCGTAGGTCGTGTTATACTACCCGTGGCTCTCCGTGGGCACTCTCTCTTCACGTGTCCTGGATTTTTACACTAAAGCAAACGTCCATCTCAAACCAACATTCACCTGAATGAAACTTTCCGCAGCGCTGGCACATTTGACGAAAAGATCTCGCTGTCTGCGAACCCCGTATTCCACTACTCTGCACAACCTGACTACCTCTAGATCCGCGAAAGGGAGGTGGAGTACCTGCTGTAGGGTAGAAAAATGATGGTCTAGGTGGTCTAGGGAAAACCCGAGGCCTAAATCCTCCTTGGGACGCCATGAACTGTCCTATAGGTCTAGCCCTCTTTGATGGCCCTTCTTCAAATTCTTGTATCCTTCTCTTTTGCCTTTGATCCTCCATCTTTTGCGCGAAGGCTTATATTCTAGCTATATCCAAATCTTTATTTAAAGCAACAATAGTACAGTCCCTTACCAAATATGGCTCCAATCTATCTACATACCGATGAACTCTATCGGCCATAGTCGCTACCATATTAGGAGTATATCTAGCCAACGAATTAAACCGAAGACTGTACTCCCTGACGCTCATATTTCCTTGACGAAGATTAAAAACTGATCTGCTCGAGCCTCGCGGACCTCATATGGAAGATAACGATCAAGGAATTCCACCTTGAATTCCTCCCAACTAGATGGATTTGCACCGATACCTCTGGATCGTTTCCAATCTTCGTACCATAATATAGCCTCTCCTTTCAGTCTATATGCTGCAAGCTCCACTGTTTCTATACCAATCACATGTATAACATCTAGAGCCCTTTGAATTTGATCGATAAAGTCTTGCGGGTCTTCATTAATATCGGACCCAGTAAATGTGGGAGGATCCAATTTTAGGAAATCTTGTGTTCTCTGACTAGCTATCCTAGCCGCACCATCATCACTTGTCACTGGACCAACTCATCCTTGACTCTGGGCAACAACTATCTGAGTCAACATTTGCACCGCATTTCTCAAGTCCTGTAACTCCCGCCTAGTAAAATTAACAGGAGATTCTGGGGATACTTCCCTCCTTTGTGGTCTCCCTGGAGAAAGGGGAGGAGAAGGTGCCCGCGATGTAAACTCAATTTCAAACCCATATTGACTAGCTGGGTTAGGTGGTGATTTGCTAATTCCTTCCCCCTCATGCATATCTACCTGCTTATCTTTGCCCATACCTTGTCTTGTAATTGACATTTTACTATATCAAAGAAAACCAATTACAATGGTCAGATGTAATCCCACCTATGACAATGTCTCTATTGCACGATCTAGAATGAAGAAATGAAACAACCCTTAATATCCCGTAGCCTCCTACTTATAAATGTGGCGCGCAACACATCCATAAGCAAGACTCTACTCAGACACGGCTTTGTAGACACCCTTAGAATGACCTGCTCTGATACCACTTTTGTCACGACCCAAATCCCATTCAGGCTGGACTGGCACCCGAAGCCGATATGGCCTGAGAGAACCAATCTTTGCTTGTGAACACTCATATGCATAACCTCGTATGAAGCTTATTCTACTTTATGCAACTATACAAAAATCATAGACATGGAAATATATGCCATAAATATATATACAAAACTTGGCCGTTGGAGCCATTAAGTCGAACTGAACGTACATATCTTACATTCATATACCCACATAAGTCTACAAAGCCTCTACAGATACATGACTATGACAAACCTAGAGTTGGGACACACCCCGCTCTATACTCATATACAATCTCAAACCAATATGCATAATGACTCAAAAAATCCCCGGATCAACTGGAGCTCACCAACAATCTGCGGATATCTCGTCGCCTACTGCGGAGATCTACTAACACCTGTGCCTGCAGCATGTAAGGTAAGTCCCCCAAGAGGGGTCAGTACCAAGAAATTACTGAGTATGTAAGGCCATATGGAACTATAATAATACATAAGTAATTCCAAGAAATTAAGCGTAAGAGAATAATCAATATGGATATACCTCCGTCCTGAAGATGTGGAACCATGTTCATTACTTCTATTATTTCATTACTTGATGATTTAGTCTTACCATCATCAGTCTTGTACTAGCCTTTACCTTTAGCTCTAAATTTATGCAAGGGATATACTCTACTTTCTTTTACAACTATCTTCATTATGTGGATCTTAATATAATACCGATCATCACCTTCTAGGTGGGTTATAATGCAATACCAATCATCACCTTATAGGTAAGTACATAATACCGGGCCTCCACCTTTGGTGGGCTATAATAAATAAGTATATAGTACTGGGCCTCCACCTTGGTGGGCTATAATATATATGTATATAGTACAGGGCCTCCACCTTGGTGGGCTATAATATATAAGTAAAATACTGGACCTCCACCTTTGGTGGGCTATAACAACTAACATAGCATGATATTGGGATTATTCCATCTTGAGCTTATACCCTTTAGATTGTGATCCATACTCAATAAAGCATAAAGTAACCATATGTGCATTACTTCTTTGCAATACCCTTTCCTTTACATAGTTTTGAAAGTGACACATTAGAGATAATGACATTAATTGAAGCACACACTTATATACACATTTCACTTCACTCCTTTACTTCATGAGATTGATATCTTCACTTATGAGGAATAATTATATTAACTTGTACATCACCTTTCTTATTACTCTTATGAGGTCTTATGAGATTAGTACCTTTACACTTGGGAGAGATTGGTACCAACATATCTGTAATATTATTAGACTTTGGAACATGACATGATTGGAAAATACTTTTCAAGATAAATAGATTCTCCTTACATCTTACTCTCTTTGGGATAGTTCTTCTAGAAATTTCAATGTTATGACAACTTTACTTGAAGCTTTGGATCATTAACCAATGAGTGAGAGACAAGGGAATAAACATTGTGAGAACATAACATTATTATAAACATAGCACTATTGGAACCATTGGACACTAATCAATGAACAAGAGACATGAGTATAACCACTATTGGAACTTTGGAACATAACCTTATTGGGCTTTCGGAACATTAACCATGAATATGAGACATGAGGTTCACAATTGATCAATGAGTAGGAACTATGTGATAATGACCATTGATAACCGGATATAGGATACCTTATCACATTTCAGGATGGAACAAGTGTAACGTCAATATGAATACTATTTGCTGCAGAAAGATACGGACAAAGTAACCTTACATACCTTATCTTTCCAATGTAAATACACAATCCAATATGTGAGCACAACAATTCCGCTCCTTCCTTATGTTTCACTCTACATCACAAGTACATAACGGAACCAACATTAACCACCAACTACCTTACAAATGCATATGACAACAATGAGTTACATGTTTATCTTTAAAATGTCATTTCCTTCTCTACAATACCATTTACGGCATTGTCATACCAATAGTACCCCATTCATGCCATACATTGACAACAAGCTACATTCCAAGTGTATAAGACTACCATGAATTTCATGAGTCCCCGATAACATTATTTCACCCTTTACAATACCATTTATAGCCTTTTCATGCCAGCAATACCATAACATTCTATACATTGACCACAATATCACATACCAATAGCATTTGACAACAAAGTTTCTCCTTTACACTTTCTCATGAGCACCATATCACAATTAATCCATCAAGTCACCTTAATACACCTCATATCACATATCGGCCAAAATCCCATAATTTAAACTTATAGAAAAATAACAAGTTTAATAACATAATCACACCATACATGTTGATATTTTATCCATACCATGCTCTTTCATCAAAACCACAAGTCATAATTCAAGTTACAATCCCATGGATAACACATCTTTTTAACATAAACCAAAAGTGCCATGTCCAACACTTCCAACCATAAACAACATGATATAAATAATCTATAATGCTTATAGTATGTTAAAGTACAAGAATAATCACTTACCCAAGCTTGGAAGATGATGATCTTGTCCAAAAATGCCTTAGGATTTGATGAGCTAAAAGAGTTATCTTAAAAACTCTAGAAAATGAGAGAATGTGATGTGTGTGGATAATGAATTAAAATCTCATTTTTGGATACCTTTTATAACCTTTTAAATTCATCCTTAGCCATTAATTCCATCATTGACAAGTCAAGTCAAGAATGGGTCATTTTGACCCATTGGGCCTTTCATGTTTTGTTCATTTTGGTCTCAAATTAGGCCCAATAACCCATATCATCTTAACCCACTAACATCAATGTATATTCCATCATATACGCGTTACAATGATATTCCCACTCACGGGATTTATATTCGTAGCCTCAATCCCAAAAACAAGCGATTCTAGCCACGTATGGCTTATTTTGACCAAAAGGGTAAAATCGTCATTTTGATGCCAAATTAGTTCACGAGTAATTTTATCATACCAATATAATATTTCACTCATTTCATGTATATGCTCATGGTTGTAGAAGAAACGTGGCAAAAATCGGCTCGGTACGTCCCCGGGTACCCTTGGGACTTAAGAAAATTTCCAACTTTTAAAAAAAATGACTAAACCAGCCTGGAACTCCCTTGGTCCCGCCAGCTTTCTCCCTCTGGGCACAAAAATTTGGCCCAGATCAGCCTGGTACGCCCTCTGGATCACCCCACCCTTAAAATTTTCAAAAATTTCATTTTTTGAGTTTTCTTCGTGGGTTTGGTTAGATACTTCAAGTCCTATTCTTTAACTTACTTATTACCCTTAATATCCTTTGTTTGGAGGTCCTCTTAGCCTCATTTTGAACCCCACAAAATGCTCCATGAAAATTGCAAAACACCTCCTACGCAGGGCTAATCACATGTACGAGGCCAAATTTAAATTTTCTCATCATTAACATTACCACATACATACGTATAGCTCTCGACACCTAAGTAAACATTATTCAACATCCTCAAGTAGGGTTGGGAAGTTACGGGGTGTTACACGGTGACCTGTAGATATAAGATTGAGCAATGCCTCTATTTTATCATAGGTATCACACAAAATTTGCCCTTGAGCTATAGCATCTAATAAATACTTAAAGTCTAGCCTCAATCCTTCAATAAAATTATGCCCAATAATCTCCTTGGGTTGATGGTGGTGCGGGCAATCTCTCAAGTATCCCGTGTATCTCTCCCATGCTTGGGGAAGGGATTCGGCATCTTTTTGAACAAATCCATAAATTTTGCCTTTAATCTCTTTTGTTCTCCTAGATGGGAAGAACCTATTAAGAAACTTTTCAGACAAAGCATCCCAAAACATGATAGATCCTATCGGTTTATTCTACAACCATTATTTTGCTTCCCCAATCAGTGACAAAGGGAAAAGTGTCAACTTTTCGTATTCATCTGAAACATTCTGGTATTAGAACTTGTCACTCAACTCAGCAAACTCTAGTAGGTGATTGTGTGGGTCTTCATATGGTTTACCCTCAAATTGACAAGTATTCTGCACTAGTCGGACCGTACCCTCTTTAAGCTTAAAATTTCTGGTGATATTCGGCTTCACAATAGCTCTGGAGGCATTTTGCTGATTTGGCCTCACAAAATTCAACACCGAAATATATGGTGCAGTAGGGAGCTAGGCTGCAGCTCTATCCTCCGTAACATTCGGTGGGTCTTAAAAAATTGGATAATTAAAGTTATCACCCATCGTTCTCAACCCTCTAAGAGTACGTTCAAGCTCATGGTCAATTGGAATCAAGGGATTGCCTTGACTCCATGTATTTAGCATAAACTAACCTATACCCTGAAAGAAACAGAAACAACAAACAGAAGTGAAATCTAAATAATTTAATAAAAACTCAAAATAGTATCAGTTCAAATCAAATCCCCAGCAACGGAGCCAAGAATTTATAGAGTCCTTTCTCACACGCAAGTGTACATGGTCATAAAAGTAATAAAGGATGTAAGTCCAGATATATACCTAAAGGTATTTGATGAATTAATTTCTAGTTTGAATTCTTATATGAGTTATTCAGTCGGTAACCAGTAGTAAAGTGTGCTACGTGTTCTTTGAAAGTAAATAAAAATAATTGTAAACAAGTCGTGGATTGGTTGTGTTGTAATTCATATTAGAGAAAAGATCTAGGGTTATGAGAAAAGAGATCTAGGGTTGTGGTGTTTTGACAATCCAGTTACGCTATCCAATCACTCATCTAAATTGCTTTCCTGAGTAACTAGTTATAGGTTAATTGTAGTTATATTAAGCATTTTTCCAACAACTCTAACCCTACACGACTATCCCTAACAGCTATATTTCTATGGTCATCGATTAATAGTAAAGTTCATAAAGATATCATTTGTATCAACTAAGCTAGGTCACAGGATATATTTCTATCCTCAATGACGAATCAATTTTCTTTCCCTATAAGGTTCACAAACTAGCCCTATTGCTATTTTTACACATGTCGTTCCCTTTTTCAAGTCCAACAAACAATCCCTAGATAATATTCACAATGTGATCAATCAAACGAATAATTAAAAGCATGAAGAAATAAATAACTCCATAGATGGAAAACAAAATAGATAATATGATGTTCAAGCCACAACTTTCATGTTCAACCACAACCCTAGAAATTAAGATGTTTAGATACTCATTAATCTCTTTGGAAGAAGAGATTTCATAAGTTTAAAAGGTAGTAATCGAAAATAAAAGAAAATAAATAAATTAAACCTTGTTCTTGAGCTTTGCCCTAGCTTTTGCCTTCCCTAAATCAGTTGTTTTTATTTAAAAATGTGGGAGGGGGGGTTTATATAGAGTTTAGGAACCCTTAGAATGTCAATAACCAATCCCAATTGGGTTAGGATAGGTCCCAACTCCCGCCACAGCCCGAAGTGGAGCTGTGTCGAGAAGAACAAGTGAAAAATCAAAATGTTGCTAAAAGTTGCACCACTCGTTGCTTTTGGGTGTGTGGTACGAAGAACAAATTCCATAGAAAATGTAAAACTTGCACCATTGCTTGCTTTGCATTAGTGGCGCAAGCCACAACAATTTTGTCTTTTTCGCGCTCGTTTTGCAACACATTGCGACGTAGATTCCTCCTTAGTTCCTTTTGGTTCCTTGGTGCTCTTTTTATTCTTTTTAAGCTCCAAATACCTAAGTACACTCCTATATAAGAAAATCATGAAACACGTGTAAATCAAATCATTTAAGCTCACGACAATATTAAAAAGAGAACAAATGTGTGGCAAAAGATGGTAAAATAAAGTGGTTTTTAGCCTCGCATCCCTTACCTAACAAGGTTAGATCAGGGTATGTGCCATCATGACCTCATATTTTAGGTCATTACAAATTGGTATCAGAGAACTAGGTTCACCGGTGTAATGAGTAAAAGAGCAGGATATTTAATAGAGTTATGCGGATAGATACGCTGATGTCCGTATTTATCTCCTGGAGGCTATGGGATATTTTTAGGAAAACTTCTCTAATTTGGTTCATTATCGTGCATGTTGTTCATGCCCAATATTTTAAACATTTAATCCATTCTTTCTGTATAGATAGTGAGATCTTGATCAGTAGCTGTTGAGGATTTGAGTCAACACCCGCTGTAGGAGCTACAGTAAGGGGACGAGTCAGGCGTGACAATTGAGATGAAGTAAAAGATGGGAATGAGGAGTAGATCCATCTAGAGGAAAAGCTATAGAAGCCTCTCCTTAGCCTGAGATTGATCATGTTGAGGTGGCTTATCAGCCAGAGGATATGGGACCAGCCAGGGTTTCATTGTTACTCCAATATTACAGGATTTTTTGATTCATCTTCTGGGATATTTGGATGGAACTCCCCATGAGGGTATTCTATCAGGTACAACAAATGGTTCTAAGATTATAAGGGGCGTTCAACAACCAAGGCAGGTTCCTACTACACTCAAAGCATAACCAACTGTTGTTCTATCCCCACGTGTTGAGGCTTTGCTTGCGAGACTTATTGTTTTGCCTGTGGCTCTTGGTCTAGTGATGTCTCCTGATGAGCAAAAGAGATTTGAGAGATTTATGAGATTGTCCCTTCCTAAGTTCAGCAGTACTTCAGGTGAGGATTCTTATGAGTTCTTGATTGATTGTCAAGAGAGGTTGTATAACCTCGATTTGCTTGAGTCCTAGGGTGTTGATTACACTACTTTCTAGCTGACTGGTGTGGCTAAAGAATAGTGGATATCTTTTGTCAGTTGTAGACCAGTAGGTTCCTCTCCTTTGATTTGGAGCTAATTTTTTGAGGTTTTCCTTAAGGGGTTTGTGCCCTATAGCTTGAGGGACAAGTTGAGGGATGAGTTTGATGATTTAGAGTAGGGATCCATGATTATTGCTGAATATGAGGCTCACTTTCATGCCTTGTCTTAGTATGCCTCCGCTAGTATCTCCCTTATGTCTTAGAGGATCAAAAAGATTATTAAGGGTTTGACTATTTATTATCAGTTGGAGATGACTCAATTAGTGATTTCACGTGTTTGATTTCAATGTATCATGGATTAAGATAAGCTTATTGAGACTATTTGCCAGGGTACTCAGAGTGGTGAAGGTAAGAGTACACATCGACAGGAAAGTTTCAGTGGTCAGTTTTCCCGAGGTAGGGATTTCTTATGCAAAGGTTCTCATGGTTACCATGGTAGGCTGGTTTAGGGAGTTTTATAGATTTTAGATAGTAGGTTTATGGGTTCTAAGGCTTTGAGTGGTCAAAGATCAGGTCATGTAGGCCAAGGGTCTCATTCGTGTTCATCAGGTTATGGTGGGCTTTATGGTTCTTTTGGGACCTCACAACATGTTTAGCTAGGAAGGCATATTTTGAGTGTGATGAGCTTTGACACTTATCGAGGGATTGTCCCTGATGTGCAATGGGTCCTCCTTAGCCGGGTTCTCAACTTTAGCTTTGTCCGATGCCAGCATCCCATGTTAGAGGGGGTACACATGGCAGTAGATGTGGACTTATAGATACAAGAGGTGGGGCTCAAAAAGCTTATGTTAGTGGATGAGGAGTTGCCTAGTCTGGTAGCAGGAGTGGTCAGTGATATGCTTTTCATGGGATACCTAAGGCAGAGGCCTCTGATGCAGTGATTACAACTATCATCCTAGTTTTCCATCTCCCTACTTCTGTATTGTTTGAAGGGTCTATATTCTCTTATGTTTCTACATATTTTATGGCTTGTATTGATGTTATGTATGAGTCCCTTGCCATGCCCATTCGTGTTTCTACCACCGGAGGCGATTCTTTAGTGGTGGATCGGGTGTACCGATCATGTGTGGCAATATTTTTAAGGGTGAGACTCGAAGTAATAGAAAAGCAAATTAGAAAGTAAGGACTACAAGTCAAATAAACACTATTGAACAATTCCTAAATCATATTCCCCAGTAAATGTTTCAAAAATTTAATGCACCCAAATTACAACTCTCAATGAAGTATAATGCAGTCTTTGTTCTAATATAGAATTCATTAAGGTTGGGGTCAAATCCCACCAGGAAGATGTTAAGAATTAAGCTCAATGCAATTATTTCAGCCAGTAGTCAGTTATTTCCGAAGGGGGAATTGTATAATAGTAACAGTTTAAAGCCTTGCAACTATAAGTTACCGTTGTTAAAACCTTTTTGTTTGTAATCAATACTAGTATATGTACCTGCGCGATGCGCGGATCGTTTAATAGAAAAAAAAAGGTGAAGAGGTAATAGAAACAATTTAAATTAACCATATGTGACAAACTAATCTTCGTTATCTAGATTTTGCTCTTAGTAAAGTTCCTCTATTATTGGATTTTGCTCTTCTTGTGATTTGGCCCATGCTACTATGTTTCCATTCCTTCCCATGTCTCTGCAGAAATTACCCTTCTTTTCGCCATTTGCTTGTCTAATGGAGCCTGCAAAAGAATTCCTTTTTTTCATTCAGCAAATGACTAAAGGTGCAGCAATTCATCGGATGGAATAAATGACGATAAGAAGAAAAATAATTAACTTCAATATGCTTTAATTGGCGCTTTGACTTTTACTTCTTAATTTCACAATCAAGTAGAACTTTACTGTGCTTCTTGCTTCTCTTCTCAGTTAGAGGACAAACAATTTGATCAAGTAATATCATAAGGATCACAACATAATTGTCAGACATATAACTTGTGTGTCTCAATTCTTCAAATGGGAAAATGAATTGGCTAAATTTTGTATGTCCAGAAAGGGTGAAAATTTCTCAAAATGCTGAAGCTGAGAGGAAATTGATGCTCTAAATTGCTTCATCTTATTTCAAAAAACCAATATCCAAAACGATATTCAATTGCCTCACAATTTTAGATCATTTACCGTCTCATATTTCCTTTCAATGTTCATAAACTCTCTTTTTCAGAACTGAAAAATTTGACGAATAACAGAAATCATAGTAATGATTGTAGAGAAGCAAGGACCCATGAAAAGTAAAATAAGAAAACACTTGAATCTATACAACTTAATAGGCTATTCATCAGTTGTATCTATTAATGGCCTTGCAACCAACTGATATTTACCTCAAGATGTCAATTCCATGTTTAACTTACCAAATTTTTACACCACATCACACAGTTGATTTGGACCTTCAGATTCAAGATTCCTTGAATAACATGTACACTTCCAGAGTAGGATCAATACATGCTAACCTGGAAATCACATACACATGGATTAAAAGAAGTTGCCTAAATGACTTCAGATCTACAAAAAGCTAATTAAGAATACATAGAATGCTATAGAAGACAACTTAACTATCTATACGAATCATTGTACCAAAAAATGAACCATTTTTAAAAGATATAACATAGTAGCTTAAAACTATCCAACATCTCTTTACAGTTTGTTGTAAAACAAATCACAACAGTTCACCAAAGAGTTAAAAATTGCAAATGCAAATGATTATATCAGACTTCTTAAATGCAGGTAAGTGAAAAAGATGAAAACCCATGGGAAGTGGTCAACCACAGGTTAGCTCAGTGGTTGAAAGTAAAAAGTCAAATATCAACATACAAATTATCAAACTCCTTTATCAAGCTGATATGGTAAATCATCTCCTAGCCATAAAAATACTTTAAGAAGGTTAAGAATAGAAATGAATCTAATCTCACAAGGAGGAGTGCGAGCAGATTTATGATATAAAATCTCATTCCTTCAGATGTCCCTCTATTATTTTTTTTGGATCATAAGGTCCAATAAAGTCATAGTCATCCTGATTTTAAAGTACATTGTGCTCCCTAAAATAGAAATTTTGTAAGCAACAAAAATATTAAGTATGAGAAGAAAGATTACAACACCAAACAAATACTCAAAAGTATGAAACAAATATAAAGACACATCATACTTGATTTTGGTTTTTAGAAATTGGAAAATGTTTTTTCTGAAACAGGTAATATTGGAAATTTGAAACTGTTCTGGTAGATTTTTTCTTCGCAGTAGTTTCCGTCATTAGAAAATGGACTCTCAAGAACAAAAACATATTAGATGAATTCATAGATTATACGATAATAAAAAATGACATTTTATGCCACGCCCCGAATTCCAATGAGGCGTGATTGGCACCCGTAGTCGATAAGTCCCGAGAGAACCAACCTGTACTTATGTTCATTCATATGCATGCCATCAGAAACACCCTTATCATATAGGAGCTTATAATGCTAACAATGAAATTCATGGAACATGTGACATATATACATCTATGAAACTTGGCCGTTGAGGCCATCAAGTCAAAAATGATATGTACCTTTTACATTTATACACCCACATCTGTCGACAAAAGCCTCTAACAAGTGCATTGACCAAAAAGAACTAAAAGTCGGGACAAGTCCCCGCTTTATACAACATGTACAACACAAAAATATATGTACAACTGTGACTTGAAGAAGCCCCGAACTAACTGGAGCTCACCAATGATCGGTAACAACTGGCAACCTACTGTGGAGCCCTACTAGAACCTGCGCCCCTGCAGCAAGTAAGGTAAATCCCCCAAGAGGGGTCAGTACGAAGAATGTACTTAGTATGTAAGGCTCAAATAAAACTATATGATATGTGAGTATGCCAATGAAATCAAATTCAAATGCATAACCAATATGGATAAGTCACTATACTGAACTTTGGAAACCATGTATATTGCTTTCTTTACTTTCTTTATTCCTTTGATTCTATGATTAGTCATCTTTTCCTATGAGCTGTGATACCCAGGCCCCGAATGAATAGTGGGTTTAACATAACATAACGTTATGTTGGGATCTGCTCGAGCTAGGCTTATGCCTCTAGAGCTGCCACCCTAAGAATCAAAGCATTGGGTTCGACTCGAGCTAGGTTATTACCTCTAGAGCTACCACCCATAAACCAACATATCAGGTTCGGCTCGAGCTAGGTTTATACCTCTAGAGTTGCCCCCTATCAGGTTTGGTCCGAGCTAGGCTTATGCCTCTAGGACTGCCCCCTGATCCAACAATCTTGGGATCGGTTTGAGCTAGGCATTTCTCCCCCAAAGTTGCCACCCATACTTGATCATTAACCACATATGCATTACTTTATTCTTTACTTTCAGATTGATACAACGATAGTCATACTTTACTTTGAAGCTTTGGATCATTAGACAATGAGTAAAAGACATGTAAACATTTTTGGAAACATCACCTTATTGGAAACATAACACTATTGTAACCATTGGACAATAATCAAAGAATAAGAGACATGTACATAATCACTATTGGAACTTTGGAACACAACCTTATTGGGCTCTTGGAACATTATCAATGAATATGAGACATGTGATTCACAATTGAGCAATGAGTAGGAAATATGTGATAATAACCATTGGTAATTGAGAATAGGATACCTTAGCACATTTTGGAATAGGTCAATGTGAATTCTATATGCCGCAGAAAGATACGGACAAAGTAACCTTACATACCTTTACTCCCAAGTACGAATACACAAGCCTATGTATGAACACAATAGTCCAGCTTCTTCTTTACGTCTTACTCTACAATACAAGTATATATCGGAGCTTACATTAGCAACTAGTTACTATACAGGCGTACAAGAAGACAACGAACTATATGACTGCCGTATAATGTCATGTCACCCAATACAATACAATCCAATGCATTATCATATCAACAACACCATAACATTACACACATTGACCAAGAGATCATACATCGATAGCATTTCACACCACCCTTACCCTTTAAACTTTTCTCTTTATCATTCCGTCACAATTACCCCATCATAAGAACATATAAACAACCATAAATACTTAATAAAGTCCAACATACCTCCATACGACACTTTAAAGTCATTAAAACCACATCACAAGCTGATAATTACATCCAAAAAGGGTATAGGGGCCTTCGGGGATCAACTAGAGATGAAAACACACAAACCGGAAACCTGGGCTGACCTGCGCTTCCACCTGTTCCTGGAAGTGGCTGAGGTGCGTGCGCAAGTGACCTTTGGCAGCAGCCATAGGCACCTGCATTGGTATTTGCGCCCGCAGGTGCCCTCGTCTGCGGGGGCGGATGCTCGTTTTGGTCCAAAATGGTTTCTTTTGGGTCTTTTTATGAAATGAATGGTACATGATCATAACCAAACTCCTTTTAAAATATATTTGATCATTTCAATGCCAAAAATCATCCATGGTCTCATCACACCCATAAACAACACCCAAAACGACACTTCTTGATCAATACGTCACCAAATCCATAACCAATTTCACAATAGCAATTCCAAACATTATACACAAGCACAAAACAAGGTAAGACTATAATAACATCTCACATGTCAATATTTAATCCATAAAGTTCAATTCCTTCATGACTGTATGTCCATGTTCAAGTTCACAAGACAAAACCATTCTCTGATTACAAAAATAGACAGTTTTACACATAGCACACTGTCCATCACTTTGCCAACACAACCAACATGATTTATACACCATATTAAATATAATATATACTGAACCATGAGAATAAATACTTACCAAAGAATTATCTTGGCCCAACAAGTAGTTGCCTTAGGGTTTTTGTGTGAGAGGTAATGTTTAAGAAAAATATTAAAAAGGCATGTGTGTATCTAATGAATAAAAATCTGATTTATGGGTTTATATAGTCACTTTTGAATGATCCTTATCCACACACTTGGTGGGTTTACTTGGTCAATGGATGAGCAATGCAAGAATGGGTCAAAATGTCTTTTGGGCCATGTCTTTCTCATGATATTTGGGCCTTATTTAGGGCCCAATTGTACAAGACTTTTAAATGCCCACAATTCAATACATAATTCATCAAATCTCTCATGTTTTCATATTTCCATAAATGTTACGGTATTCAGCTAGACTCCGAGACGTACGGGGTGTTACATTTTTCCCCCCTTAGAAACATTCATCCTCGAATGTTAGTGTTATCAGTTCAAAGTAACCAATTACAAGTTTAGGAGCATTCTTCATGTCATCATATAGAGATATACTCAAAGCTTATAAATACTTACTTGTCACTCTTCCTTTTGGGAACAAATGAGGGTATTTGGATTTCATCACTTCTTCAGCTTCCCATGTGACCTCTTCTATTTGCTGATTTCTCCAAAGTACCTTTACGGATGCTATATCTTTATTTATCAATATATTCACTTGTCTATCCAGGATATGAATAGGTATCTCCTCATAGGTAAGATCCTCTGTAACCTGTACATTATCAATAGGAGTAAAATGATATGGATCTCCTATGCATTTTTTAAGCATTGAAACATGAAATACTGGATGAACTGTGGAGAGTTCTTGGGGCAGTGCCAAATCATACGCGACTTGCCCAAATCTCCTGATAATTTCATATGGTCCTATATAACATGGGCTCAATTTTCCTTTCTTTCCGAATCGCATTACCCCTTTCATTGGTGACACCTTCAGGAATACCCAATCACCTATAGCAAATTCAAGTCCTCTTCTTACAACATCGACATATGACTTGTGTCGACTTTGGGCCATTGAAATCGTTGTTGAATCACTTTAACTTTCTCCATATCCTGGTGAAAAAGATCTGGCCCAAGTAAAATAGTTTCACCCGCTTCAAACCATCCAATTGGTGATCTACATTTCCTTTCTTACAAAGCTTCATAAGGTGCCATTTTAATACTTGAGTGATAGCTATTGTTGTAAGCAAATTCAATAAGGGGAAAATGGTCATCCCAACTGCCCTGAAAATCTAACTTGCATGCTCGTAGCATATCTTCAAGTGTTTGGATGGTACGTTCTGCTTGTCCATCAGTCTGAGGATGGAAAGCCGTACTCAGATTCACCTGTGTACCCAAACTCTGCTGAAAAGATCTCCAAAAATACGCAGTAAACTGTGCCCCTCTATCTGATATAATGGAAAGTGGAATACCATGTAACTGTACTATCTCTTTAACATATAATTTTGCATATACGTCAGCTGTATAAGTGGTCCTGACTGGTAGAAAATGCGCAGACTTGTTAAGCCTGTCCACTATAACCCATATAAAATCAAATTTTTGCAGTGTACGAGGCAATCCTATGATGAAGTCCATATTAATCATATCCCATTTCCAGACTGAAAGATTGATACATTGCATGTAACCTCTTGGTTTCTGATGCTCCACTTTCACTTGTTGACAATTCGGGCATTGAGCGAAGAATTCTGCAATGTTCTTCTTCATGTTTCCCCACAAATATATCTTCTTTAAATCATGGTACATTTTAGTAGCACCCGGATGAATAGAATAGCGCGAATGATGCGCCTCAGTCATAATTCATTTCCTCAACTCATCTACTTCTGGTAAGCATAATCTGCCTTGGCATTGTAGCACCCCTTCTTGTGTAAGATCAAATGCCCTTGTCAAATTCTGTTGTACATTTTCCTTTAGCTGTAATAGCATAGGATCTGCAAACTGCTTCTCTTTCACTTCAGCTGTCAATAAAGATTCAGCTGCATTTTGTATAATAACTCCTTCATTCGAGGATTTCGAAAGACGAACCCCCAAGCTTGCTAATTGATATAAATCTTTGATTATCTCTTTCTTTTCCGTCAAGTGGTCATCAATGACTCTTGTTTCCTTGCGGCTCAATGCATCTGCTACCACATTTGCTTTTCCTGGATGGTATAGAATATCAATAGCATAATCTTTTAATAACTCAAGCCATCTTTTTTGCCTTAAATTGACTTCTTTCTGCTTAAAGATATACTGCAGACTTTTGTGATCAGTATAGATATCAACATGAACTCCATACAAATAATGACGCTATATCTTTAAAGCAAAAACCACCGCTGCTAATTCAAGATCATGTGTGGGATAGTTTCTTTCATGTGGTCGCAACTGTCGTGAGACATATGCTATGAAATTACCGTGCTGCATCAATACACATCCGAGGCCAACCCCGGAAGAATCACAATACACTGCATAACCTTTAGTACCTTCAGGAAGTACTAAAACTGGTGTGGAGGTTAATTTATCTTTCAACTTTTGGAAGCTTTTCTCACATGCATCATTCCACTGAAATTTAACTGCTTTGTGTGTAAGCTTTGTTAATGGTTCAGCAATAGAGGAAAAACCTTCCACAAATCTTTGGTAATAACCCGCCAGTCCAAGAAAACTACAAATTTATGTGGGTGTCGTAGGTCTTGGCCAATTTTTCACTGCTTCAATTTTCTGTATATCAACTTGTATCCCTTCATCTGACACAATGTGACCCAAGAAGGCAACTGATTTTAACCAAAACTCACACTTGGAGAACTTTGCATACAACTTACGCTCACGGAGTATTTGCAACACCTGCCGTAAGTGATTAGCATGGTCCTCTGGTGATCTTGAATAAACCAGAATATCGTCTATAAATACTGTGACGAACACGTCCAGAAATGGCTTAAACACCCTATTTATCAAATCCATGAACACAGCTGGTGCATTTGTTAGTTCAAATGACATAACTAAAAATTCACAATGGCCATACCATGTTCGAAATGCTGTCTTGGGAACATCTTCTTCTCTAACTCTGACTTGATGGTAACCCGACCTCAAGTCAATCTTTGAAAAACACTTGGCACCCTGTAACTGATCAAACAATTCATCAATTCGAGGGAGGGGATATTTGTTCTTGATCGTTACCTTATTCAATTGCCGATAGTCGATGCACATTCTCAATGTGCCATCTTTCTTTCGTACGAATAATACCAGTGCGCGCCATGGGGATATACTAGGACTGATGAAGCCTTTGTCCAACAAATCTTTCAATTGCTTCTTCAATTCACGCAATTCTGCTGGAGCCATTCTATATGGAGGAATAGAAATAGGCTGAGTGCCTGGAATCACATCAATGCCAAATTCTACTTCCCTTTCTGGGGGTAAGCCTGAAAGGTCTTCTGGAAATACATCCAGAAATTAACTAACCACTGGAACCGACTGAGGAGTTAGTGGTTCCACTTCAGTATCTTTCACCTGTACCATATGACATATGTAACCCTTAGCAATCATTTTCCTGGCCTTTTAATAAGAAATAAATCTTTCTCTAGGTGCCCCTACATCACCCTTCCATTCAAAAACATCCATTTGTGGAAAATGAAAATGCACCTTCTTGGCCCGGCAATCAACCGTGGCGTAACAAGAAGCTAACCAGTCCATTCCCATTATCACATCAAAATCCACCATGTCAAGTTCAATGATATTGGCAGTGTATCATGACCACACACCGTTACCACACAATTACGATATACTCTTTTTGCAACAATACATTCACCAACCGGTTTAGACACTTCAATTGATTTAATTAATAATTCTGGTGCTTTTGTAAATTTTGCAGCAATCAATGGAGTAACATAGGACAATGTAGAACCGAGGTCAATCAATGCATATACATTATATGAGAATATGGATAATGTACCTGTGACAACATCATGAGAAGCCTCAGAATTTTGTCGGTCCACCAAAGCATAAGTGCGATTCTGGACCCCACTAATACTGGCTGCTCCTCTGGCACCTCTACCCTGACCAACAGACTGCACACCTCGGCCCAAAGAAGGAGCCGGTGCTGATGCCGCAATAGCCGATCCTGCCGGTCGTGCTATACCACCCATGCTCCTCTGGGGATACTTTCTCATCATGTGTCATGTTATACCACACCAAAATCAAGCATTTGTCCCCACTCTGCATGTACCTGAATGAATACGTCCGCAGTGCAAACACTGCTGACGGGAAAAACCTGCTGCCTGTGATCTGGGAACCCCACTACTCTTTCCAGATTGACCACCTCTAGACCCTCGAAATTGAGAGTGAGCACATGCTGTAGAATATAAGAATGATGGTCTAGGTGGTCTAGGAAACATACGAGGCCTAGATCCTCCTTGAGGCATCATAGACGGTCCTATAGGTCTAGCCCTTTTTGATTGTCCCCTGTCAAATTCATGTGCCCTTGTTCTCTGTCTTTGATCTTCCATTTTCTGGGCGAAATCTTGTATTCTAGCTATGTCTATGTCCTTGTTCAATGCAGCAATGGTGCAATCCCTTACCAAATATGGTTCTAATCTGTCCACGTATCGATGGACTCTATCTATCATAGTCGCAACCACATTTGGAGAATATCGAGTCAAGGAATTAAATTGCAGACTATATTCTCTGACACTCAAATTTCCTTGACGAAGATTCAAGAATTGATCCGTACGTGCCTCACGGATCTCATAGGGAAGATAATGATCAAGAAAAGCCGCTTTAAATTCTTCCCAATTTATTGGCATTGCACCGATATCACATGACTTCTTTCAATCCTCATACCACAATATCGCCTCCCCTTTTAATCTATACGCAGCAAGTTCAACTGTTTCTACCCCTGTCACGTGCATAACTTCCAAAGCCCTCTGAATTTGATCCACGAAGTCCTGTGGATCTGCTTTCAGATCTGACCCAGTGAATATAGGAGGGTATAGTTTTAGGAAATCCTGTGTCCTGTGACTCGCCACTCTAGCCGCATCATCCTCATGTGTCATTGGACCAGCTCGTCCTTGACTTTGTGCTGCCACTAACTGTGTCAACATATGTACTGCATTTCTATGATCCTGATCTGTGGTGTTCATTGGTGGTTCTGCGGGTACTTCTCTACCAACTGGCTCTTCCGGAGCTGGAAAAGTAGAGAAGACTGCGATGAAATTTCAGCATTTGCTCCACCTTGACTAGCTTGGTCAGGTGGTAATCTACTCATTCCTTCTTCAGCAGGCATATCCACCTGCTTACCTTTACCTCTACCTCTTCTCATGATCGGCATGATTACTATATCAAAGAGAAACATTTACCATGGTCAGATACAAGTCAACTTACAACACTGGCTCTATTGCACGATCTAGAATTGAAGAAAAGAAACAACATCCTAAATGTCCCGTAGCCTCCTACTTATAAATGTGGTGCACAACACATTGATAAGTAAGACTCTACTCAGACACGGCTTCGTAGACACCCTTAGAACAACCTACTCTGATACCACTTTTGTCACGCCCCGAATTCCAACGAGGCGTGATTGGCACCCGTAGCCGATAAGCCCCGAGAGAACCAACCTGTACTTATGTTCATTCATATGCATGCCATCAGAAACACCCTAATCACGTAGGATCTTATAATGCTAACAACGAAATTCATGGAACATGTGACATATATACATATATGAAACTTGATCGTTGAGGCCATCAAGTCAAAAATGACATGTACCTTTTACATTTATACACCCACATCTGTCTACAAAAGCCTCTAACAAGTGCATTGACCAAAAGAACTAAAAGTCGGGACAAGTCCCCACTTTATACAACATGTACAACACCAAAACATATGTACAACTGTGACTTGAAGAAGCCCCGAACTAACTGGAGCTCACCAATGATCGGTAATAACTGGCAACCTACTGTGGAGGCCTATTAGAATCTGCGCCTGCAATAAGTAAGGTAAATCCCCCAAGAGGGGTCAGTACGAAGAATGTACTTAGTATGTAAGGCTCAAATGAAACTGTATGATATGTGAGTATGCCAATGAAATCAAATTCAAATGCATAACCAATATGGATAAGTCAATATACTGAACTTTGGAAACTATGTATATTGTTTTCTTTACTTTCTTTGTTCCTTTGATTCTATGATTAGTCATCTTTGACTATGAACAGTAATACCCGAGCCCCGACTGAACAGTGGGTTTAACATAACATAACGTTATGTTGGGATCGGCTTGAGCTAGGCTTATGCCTCTAGAGCTGCCAACCTAAGAATCAAAGCATTGGGTTCGGCTCGAGCTAGGTTATTACCTCTAAAGCTACCACCCATAAACCAACATATCAGGTTCGACTCGAGCTAGGTTTATACCTCTAGAGCTTTCCCCTGTCAGGTTTGGTCCGAGCTATACTTATGCCTCTAGGACTTCCCCCTGATCCAACAATCTTGGGATCGGCTTGAGCTAGGCATTTCGCCCCCAAAGCTGCCACCCATACTTGATCATTAACCACATATGTATTACTTTATTCTTTACTTTGAGATTGATACAACGATAGTCATACTTTACTTTGAAGCTTTGGATTATTAGCCAATGAGTAAGAGACATGCAAACATTTTTGGAAACATCACCTTATTGGAAACATAACACTATTGTAACCATTGGACAATAATCAACGAATAAGAGACATGTACATAATTACTATTGGAACTTTGGAACACAACCTTATTGGGCTCTTGGAACATTATCAATGAATATGAGACATGTGATTCACAATTGAGCAATAAGTATGAAACATGTGATAATAACCATTGGTAATCGAGAATAGGATACCTTAGCACATTTTGGAATAGGTCAATGTGAATTCTATATGCCGCAGAAAGATACGGACAAAGTAACCTTATATACCTTTACTCCCAAGTACGAATACACAAGCCTATGTATGAACACAATAGTCCATCTTCTTCTTTACGTCTTACTCTATAATACAAGTACATATCGGAGCTTACATTAGCAACTAGTTACTATACAAGCGTACAAGACGACAACGAACTATATGAATGCCGTATAATGTCATGTCACCCCTTACAATACAATCCAATGCATTATCATATCAACAACACCATAAACATTACACACATTGACCAAGAGATCATACATCGATAGCATTTCACACCACCCTTACCGTTTACACTTTTCTCTTTATCATTCCGTTACAATTACCCCATCATAACAACATATGAACGACCATACATACTTAATACAGTCCAACATACCTCCATACTACACTTTAAAGTCATTAAAATGATATCACAAGCTGATAATTACATCCAAAAAGGGTATAGGGGCCTTCCGGGATCAACTAGAGACGAAAACACACAAAACGGAAACCTGGGCTGACCTGTGCTGACACCTGCACCCGCAGGTGGATGAGGTGCACGCAAAGGTGACCTTTGAAAGCAGCCAGAGGCACCTGCGTTGGCATCTGCGCCCGCAGGTGCCCTCGTCTGCGTGGGCGGATGCCCGTTTTGGTCCAAAATGGTTTCTTTTTGGTCTTTTTATGCAATGAATGGTACATGATCATAAACAAACTCCTTTTAACATATTTTTGATCATTTGAATGCCAAAAATCAGCCATGGTCTCACCACACCCATAAACAACACCCAAAATGACACTTCTTGGTCAATAAGTCACCAAATCCATAACCAATTTCACAATAGCAATTCCAAACATTATACACAAGGACAAAACAAGGTAAGAGTATAATAACATCTCACATGTCAATATTTAATCCATCAATTTCAATTCCTTCATGACTGTATGTCCATGTTCAAGTTCACAAGATAAAACCATTCTCCGATTGCAAAAATAGACAGTTTTACACATAGCACACTGTCCAACACTTTGCCAACACAACCAACATGATTTATACACCATCTTAAACATAATATATACTGAAACATGAGAATAAATACTTACCAAAGAATGATCTTGGCGCAACAAGTAGTTGCCTTAGGGTTTTTGTGTGAGAGATAATGTTTAAAAAATATGTTAAAAAGGCATGTGTGTATCTAATGAATAAAAATATGATTTATAGGTTTATATAGTCCCTTTTGAATGATCCTTATCCACACACTTGGTGGGTTTACTTGGTCAATGGATGAGCAATGCAAGAATGGGTCAAAATCTCTTTTGGGCCATGTCTTTCTCATGATATTTGGGCCTCATTTAGGGGCCAATTGTACAAGACTTTTAAATACCCACAATTCAATACATAATTCATCAAATCTCTCATGTTTTCATATTTTCATAAATTTTACTGTAGTCAGCTAGACTCCGAGACGTACGGGGTGTTACATTTTAATATATCAATCACAAGTTTAAATGACCTGTTGGATGCACTACTTAATGATTTTTTAAGTCAAAGAAGAGCTTTTGGTGCATATCGGTTATTGACCAAGATGGTGAATAAGTTTCAAATGCACCCATGACAAGCAACTTACAAAGGATATACGGCCTTATACATTCATACAAACAAGCACAAATTATTTTGCAGTCATATCTTAAATATGAAAAAAAAAACTATGGATACCACATCCTTTTCTCAGTCATCAACTGAGATTATGTTTCACATCAGCTATAGTCACAATCAGTGAGCAACATCAAGCACTATTTAGTTATACTGAGCTACTTCTCAGAGAGAATCACAATGCAGAAATAAAAATAGCAACCCCTCTCTTACATCTTCAAACAAAATAATTTGGAAAAAGATGTAGAAAAATAACATCTACATGTAAGAAAATAGAAGCATACTCTAAGTTGGCAATGTAAGGGAGAGTATTGCTGCACTTATTTTGTATAGACTCTTATTTTCTGTTATAGTGTACAGAACAATGCCTTATTCACATTGTTTCCATATCCATCATATATTTGTTACTGTTGATGTGAGGTATTCACTAAACTTATTTGAAACTAAGCATGCCAGTAGAGACGTTATTAAAATGACTCCTGCAGTGAATTAAATGACAACTGGTACATCCACACAGACTTAACATTGAATTAAATAAACTTTCTTGATGTTATTTGTAAAATATATATAGTAGCTTATCAAGCATGATGACAATCTAAGTGTGTAGGGAAGAAATTACTTATCGCATTTATTTAGATAGCAAGTCGAACTATGCAGTACTCTTTTAACACATACCGGCTATTCAGAAAATGTCGATATTCATAATATCTAAATTCAAATTCAATGCCAGAAGTAATTGTAAAGATCGGTAATAACAGTTGTTGTTAACAGATATCTTTTTGAAGCCAACGTCTCCATCAACCTTCACATTATCATGATCACCGGAGATCTCAACAACAAAAGTGGCCTTCAATGACTTTTCCATATATGCTCATACTGATCATCCATGACCTTTCTTGATTCATTAAACTTCCTTTTAAAAAATATTTCAAAACCGAGTCAATGTGGAACAATCCCAAAAATCCATTTGTATATGAGGTTAGCAATCAATTGTCTCACAGTCTAATCTAACATATTAAATAACAGTAGCTCAAAACAGATGAGGAGAGAGTATCAATTACACCATAGTTATGTCCTTAAATTCATTTATTTAAAAAAAAATGTAGCAAAATAGGATCTGCATGCCAAAAAATATAAGCAACTATAGAATCATTCGTGCTACTATCTGGTGGACTATATGGAAAGAGTGGAATCTTAGAGTTTTTGAGAATAGAGAAAGTAATATGCAGCAATTCAAACTGAATTGTATATTGACTTTATATTTTTGGTGTAATCAGATATACTCTAATGATATTGTCTCTATCATGGATGATGCATAAAGCTGAAATTGAAATTGACACACTCTAAAATGAAATTGAATTGACATATTTTTGTTATGGCACAAGGAGATCCATAATTATGCACTTAAATGATGCATAAAGGATTCTGAAAACAAAACAATAACAATCAATCAACTACACACATTTTGAAAGTCTCTTATGTTTACCTGTGAAAAATGTAACTATGAAAAAAAAAGTTAACAAACTAAATGAATACATAATTGTACATAATCCAAAACTTATCATGAGTCACGAGAATAATTTCAACATTTCATCATCTGCAGTTTCCAAACATTTGTTTAATCTAGTTCAATTACGAATCAGAAACAAATTTGAAGCAAAATGATGAAGAAATCAGAATTTAAATTACTCAACCGACAACAGAATTCAAGCATAATCAAATGAAATGACAAAGAGATTAACAATTACCAAAAGTTGCAACAAATCTAGAAGCGATTTATTTTCTAACAGAGATAAATAAAATCAAGCCCTATGTGATATAATCAAATTTAAGAATTGATTTTGCAAAGTAATGAAAAAGGGAAAATGGAAAAATTGAATATCTTCCATGATCTATGTAACACCCCGTACCTTACCAACCCTACTTGAAGATGTTGAGCAATATTTACTTAGGTGTCGAGAGCCATATATACGTATTTTGTGATGCTATGGATGAGATAATTGACTTTTGGCCTCGTATATGTGATTAAACCTTCAAAGGAGGTGTTTTATGATTTTCGTGGAACATTTGTGAGGTTCAAAATGAGGCTAAGAGTACCTCTAAACAAAGTATATTAAGGTTAAGAAGTGAGCTAACGAATAGGACTTGAAGTATCTAACCAAACCCGCGAAGAGAAGTCAAAAAATGGAATTTTCGAAAAAACTAAGTAAGGGGCGCATTTGGTACCGTGCCACGCTGCTCCAGGCTAAAATTTTTAGCCCAGAGGCAGTAGTTTGGCGCGCCCAGGGGCGTGCCACCTTGGGTTTTCCATTTTTTCTAAAGTTGGAAATTTCTAAGTCCTAAGGGTATTCGGGGTCGTACCGAGCCGATTTTTGCCCCGTTTCTTATACAACCACGAGTATATACATGAAATGAATGACATATTATATTGGTATTATAAAATTGCTCGAGAACGAATTTGGGGTCAAAATGACAGTTTTGCCCTTAAGGCCAAAATAAGCCAAACGTGGCTAGAATCACTTGTTTTTGGGATCGAGGCTACGAGTATGAATTTCATGAGTGGTAATATTGTTGTAATGTGTATGGAATGAATTAAACATGAGAAATTATTGATTTTTATTAGATTAAGTGAATTGGGCCAAAAAGGGCCCAAAATGAGAAGGAAACACATGGGCCAAAATGACCCATTCTTCCATTGACTACGCCTTAAATGACAAAAGTGGCTAAGCATGACTTTAGAGGTCTATAAAAGGAGGAAAAAATCAGATTTTATTGAAGAAAAACACACATGCTTTTTCTATCTTTTTCTAGAAAAATCTCAAGAACACTTCTTTGACTCCCAAAAACCCTAAGGCATTTTTGGACAAGATCACCATCTTCTAAGCTTGGGTAAGTGATTATTCTTGTACATTAACATATTATGAGAATGATAGATTATGTATATCATGTCGGTTATGCTTGGAAGTGTTGAATATGGTGTTTTGTGTTTTGGTAAAAGATGTGAAATCCATGGGATTGTAACTTGGATTATGACTTGTGGTCTTGATGAAAAAGAATGGTATGGATAAAATAACAACATTTATGGTGTTATTATGGTCCCAAACTTGTTATTTTCCTATAAGTGTATATTGTGGGATTTTGGCCGATATGTGCTATGAGATGTATTATGGTAAGTTAATGGATTATTTGTGATGTGGTGTGGCTAAGAAAGGGTAAAGGAGAAGTGCTGTGGTGAAATGTATTGATTATCATGTATTGGTCAATGTTGTGAATATTGTGGGATTTTTGGTAAGATCATTTCATAAATGGTATTGTCAAGGGGAAATGGCATGTTTAAAAGCAAACATGTAACTCATTGATCTTATGTAAAGTAATTGATGGTATAATTATGATGTTGTGATGGTGGAGAGTGGAAAGTAAGAACTTGGTGTGACATACTAGTGGTTTATGATACTTTGGTCAATGTTGGGCATGTTGTGGTATTATTGATATGACCATGCCGTAAATGGTATCGTAGAGAAAGAAATAACATGTTAAATCCAAACATGTGACTTATTGTTATTGTATGCTATTGTAAGGTAATTGGTGGTTAATGTTGGTTTCATTATGAACTTGTGTTGTAGAGAGAAACACAAGGACGGAGCGGGACTATTATATGACCACTTAAGATTGTAGAATCGTATTGAGAATACAAGGTATGTAAGGTTCCCTTTTCCATATCCCTCTGCAGCATGTTGTTCACATTGACATTGGACTTGTTTCAATTCCGAGAGGTTTAAAGTATCTCAAATTCAGGTTGACGTATGTTGTTATTCATATGTGTCTTATTCTTAAATGCATGATGATTCGTTTGTCTCTTGTTCATTGAGTGAAGTTCCTAAAAATGTCATAACGTTGTCATTCCTAAATGAACGATCTTAAGAGAGTAATAACATAAAAGAATCTATTTATCCTTGAGAAGCATTTTCCAATCATGTCATGCTCCAAAGTCCTATAATATGATGATTATCTTTGTACAAATCTTTCATAAGTAAAAGTACCAATTTCATAAGATCTCATAAGAGTAATAAGAGAAGTGATGTGCAAGTTAATATATCTATTTCTCATAAGTGAAGATGTCAATCTCATGAAGTACAAGAGTGAAATAATCTTATGTATGATTCCAATTATGTCATGATCCTCATTGTATCACTCTTAAGAATGGAAGTACTAATAACAAGAGAAATAAGAGATGTATAATTAAGAAGTAATCATGGCTGGTATCCCAGGGGTTAAAATACCTAGCATGGGTCGATCCCAATAACACGGGTGGTATCCCAGGGTCGACAGAAAAGCCTAGCATGGGTCGATCCCGATACATCCCAGGGGCGATATAAAAGCCTAGCATGGGTTAATGACATCCCAGGGGCGACACGAAAGCCTAGCATGGGTTAATATAACATCCCAGGGGCGATAAGCCTAGCATGGGTTAATATAACATCCCAGGGGCGATAATCCTAGCATGGGTTAATGATATCCCAGGGGCGACACGAAAGCCTAGCATGGGTTTACATAACATCCCAGGGGTCAAAGTACCTAGCATGGGTTAATCTCATCCCAAGGGCGACAGAATAGCCTAGCATGGGTAGAACAATAAAGATGAATAAAAGATGAAGGCAAGAGGAGTAAAAAATGTAATATACATGGTTTCCCACATACAGAAAGAGAGTTTATTCACATTTCTGTTTCCTTATATTGATTCCATTATTGTTGTTATTATGTATGATGAATTTCTTATGAGCCTTACATATTTAGTACATTCTTCGTATTGACCCCCTCGGGGGAATTACCTTACATGTTGCAGGTGCAAGCACTAGTAGACCTTCATCGTAGGTTGACATTGAGGATCTTTGGTGAGCCCTAGTTGCTTCAGGACTTTTCGAGTCATAGGTGTACAGTTATATTGATGTTGTAAATATTGAATAAAGCGGGGACTTGTCCCGACAGTTAGTTGGTCTGGTAAATGCATCTGTTAGAGGCTTTTGTAGACATGTGTGGGTTATGAATGTGAAAGATAAATGTCCGTTTTGACTTGATGGCTCCAACGGCCAAGTTTCTAAATATGTATATAGCACATGTTTCCATGATTCATGTTTTCCGCATAGTTGCATAAGGTTTAATAAGGTTCACACTAGGACATGCATACAAACGTACATGAGCAAAGGTTGGTTCTCTCGGGCCATATCGGCTTTGGGTGCCAATCACGCCTCAATGGGGTTGGGGCGTGACAATCTCTCACAAATTTCTATGGATTTTTCTTAACCAAATCTGTCTATGAACTCAAATTGAAACTCAATAATGTTGATTCAAAACCCAAACTCCATACATACGGTCAACAGACACAAAAACCACTTTTCCCTGTAAACAAATCCAAAAAAATATATCTGTTTGTTTGTTTCTTTTGATCTACAAATGGAGTATTTAAAAAAAAAAAAAAAGAGAATATGGATTGTGATGATAAATGAGGCAGTTGGATAAAAAGTGGATATGCAACAGTTAACCTTCAAATAGTAAAGCTACAGAGAAGGTCATGGTAATTTGTTGATACTGTTAATATATTTTTTGAAGCATTTCTTATTTTTGATTTTATTTATATAGAAGATATGCCAAATGGATGATTTATATGGTGACACTTGGGTTAATGAGAAGGATGCATCCTCTCCTATTAATAATATATTGATATAGATATGATAATGAACTTGGATTATGTTCCCCATGATTTCTTAACTTAGCAAGTCTATTTTAGTAGTGATCTATTCTGATGCTATACATGCAAAACTGATGATTAAGGTTCATCTATCATCTATCGACCCTAATAGATGAAGGTCACAATAAATTCTTTTGGTGTATAAGAGCTTACGTATTAAACATCATCACTGGTCTCGGATTGACTATCGTTGTTAAATCATAAGTCATTATATGAGGGTTGAAAACCTAAATCTCCATTGTTAAACACCATTCCTAATATTTACTTTTTTTACTAAGCAAGTTAAGATTTATGGCGAGTTTGCAATTGCTAAAAAACAATCATAACAAGGAGAATAACAATGCATGCATGAACGCCATTCAAGAATTACTATATCATTTGAATTGGTTTTGGTATTCCATCATGGCTACCACAACCCTTGTTATGGAATTTAGCTATTCATGATTACAAGAACAATATCAACAGGTGTTGTAAAAATCATGATAAGTAACTTACATGAAGAATTAGCAAACCCTGAATTGTATTATCATAATAACAAACTCCACGAACCAAGAAAAAGTTAAACAACTCAAGACTTTGAACAAAAACACAAGAATAATATATCTCTAAAGAATAATGACGTGTAACTCTAAAAATAAAACATAGGAAAAGCATTTGTAATACATAAAACCAATCCTAAACCAAATAGGAAAATATTGTCGCATCAACACTCCATGAGCCGTGATTCATCACCACGGTCCATGGAAGTTGGAATCCTCCCATTCTTCTGAGTCTCTAAATTACATGTCTTCATGATTCAATCCATGATCTGTGGTTTACTTTGACGATCGGTAATCTGGAGCCATGGTTTGATAATCAAGAATGCACCTTTATGGATACTTGGTAAATGAATGATAGGACAGACTGTGAACTGGTTCCACATTCTATCAAAAGTCTGTTGGAAAGTTTCCCAAGTTGAACACCCGCATATCCTCAATTAAAATTTATAGAACGGTTCATGCTTTGATTTTATGGTATTTCACATAAGCCCTCCTTTTGAAAGTACTTTGTCACTTTGTAGATTCCTATTCACAATTAGCATGACGGTCTGTATAATGATTCCACGAACCGTCAATCTCTTTCACGGATCCACACTTGGCCAATTTAGCTCCAAATTCAAACTTTTGATTACACTACCTATTTTTCTTGAACATATAGACAAACCAACACAATATCTAACAAAAACATAATTAAGAACCAATACATCCCTTGTTTTGTGCATCGAAAGTGTAACACCCCGTACGTTCCCAACCCTACTTTACGATATTAAATAATATGTACGTAGGTATCGAGAGCTATAAGTATGCATTTGGTAAGGCTATTGGTGAGATAATTGAATTTGGCTCTTGTTATGTGATTAAACTTGCATAGAAGGTGTTTTGCAATTTTCATTGCACATTTGTGGGGTTCAAAATGAGGCTAAAAATACCTCTAAACAAAGTATAAGAAGCTTAAGAAGTGAGTTAAAGCATAGGACTTGAAGTATCTAACCAAACCCACGAAGAGAAGTTGAAAAATGGAATTTTTGAAAATTTTAAGGAGGGGCGCATTTGGGACCGTACCACGCCGTTCTGGGCTAAAATTTTTATCCCATAGGCAGTAGGTTGGCGTGCCACCTTGGGTTTTCCACTTTTTCGAAAGTTGGAAATTTTTAAGTCCCAAGGGTATCGGGGGACGTACCGAGCCAATTTTTGCTATGTTTCTTCTAAAACCAAGAGTATATACATGAAATGAATGACATATGACATTGGTATGATAAAATTACTCGAGAAAGAATTTGGGGTCAAAATGACAGTTTTGCCCTTAAGGTCAAAATAAGCCAAACGTGGCTAGAATCACTTGGTTTTGGGAATGAGGCTACGGATATGAATAGCATGAGTGCAAATATTATTGTAATACGCATAAGACTACTTAAACACGAGAAATTATTGATTTTATCAGGTTAAGTGAATTGGGCCCAAAAATGAAAAGAAAGCAAGGCCCAAAAATGGGTCAAAAGACCCATTCTTGCTTGGACCTTCTAGAACCCAACATTAAATGATAAAGAGTGGATAAGGATGGAATTGGGGGCCTATATAAATGTCAATAAAGCTGATTTTTATTGCTTCAAAAGTCTCATGCGTTTTAGTTATTTTCTCAAGCATTTTCTCTAGTTCCAAAACCCTAAAGCCAATATTTCCTTTAGACTCTTTGGTGAAGATCATCCTATTCAAAGCCTTGGTAAGTATTTATTATCATGGATTAATATATTATATGCATGAAATAGTATGTAAATCATGTTGGTTGTGCTTGGAAATGTTGGACATGGTACTTTGTGCTTTTGTCTAAGATTTGTGATCCATGGGATTTGAACTTGAATTAGGACTTGTGCCTTTGATTAAAGAACATGGTATGGATAAAATATGAACGTATATGGTGTTATTTTTGTTGTTAAACTTGTTCTTGTCTATAAGTGTAAATTGTGGGATTTTGGCCGATATGTGCTATGAAGTGTATTAAGGTGAATTGATGGATTGTTTGTGATGTGGTGTGGATAAGATGGTGTAAAAGAGAAGTGTTATGGTGAAATATATTGATTATCATGTATTGGTCAATGTTGGGAATATTGGAGGATTTTTGGAATCATGATTCTATCAATGGTTTTGTCAAGGGGAAATGACATGTTTCAAGGCAAACATGTACCCCATTGATGTTATATGCATTTGTAAAGTAGTTGTTGGTTAATGTGAATTCCGTTATGTATTTGTGTTGTAGAGTGACACATAAAGAAGGAGCGGGACTATTGTATGCACAACTAGGATTGTATATCCGTATTGAGAATACAAGGTATGTAAGGTGACTTTGTCCGTATCTTTCTGCGGCAAATAGTATCCACATTGCTATTTCACTAGTCCTATCCCAAAATGTGCTAAGGTATCCTATATCCGTTTATCAATAGTCATAGTCATATATTCCCTACTCATGGATCATTTGTGAGTCTCATGTCTCATAATCATGGTTAATGTTCCAAAAGCTCAAACAAGGTTATGTTCTAAGGTTCCAATGGTGATTATACTTATGCCTCTTGTTCATAGATTATTGCCCAATAGTTCCCATGGTGTTATGATTCTAATAATGTTATGTTTCCAAGTTACTCACATGTCTCTCACTCATTGGTTAATGATTCAAAGTTTCCAACAATGTTATGTTCCAAAGTTCAAAGTGATGTTATGACTATCAAATATCAATCTCAAAGTAAAGATCAAAGTAATGTAAATGTGGTCAATGATCAAGTATGGGTGGCAAGTCTAGGGGCGTAAGCCTAGCTCGACTCGATCCGGATGTATTGATTTATGGGTGGCAAGTCTAGGGGCGTAAGCCTAGCTCGACTCGATCCCGATGCATTGATTTGTGGGTGGCAAGTCTAGGGGCACAAGCCTAGCTCGACTCGATCCCGATGCATTGATTTATGGGTGGCAGGTCTTAGGGGCATAAGCCTAGCTCGACCCGATCCTAACATGACGATAAGTCATGGAAAGACCCACTGATCAGTTGGGGCCCGGGTACATTGTGACATATGTATTGACAAGCAAGCATTGAATGTAAAGAAAGTAATGGAAGTAATGAAAGCAATTCACATGGTTCCAAAAATGCAAAATGGCGACTTACTCACATTGTCTAGTCATTTGTATTAAGTTCATTAATAGGTTCATTTGTTACAAAGTTTCATTTAAGCCTTACATACTCAGTACTTATTTCGTACTGACCCCTCTCGGGGAATTTACCTTACTTGCTGCAGGCGCAAGTCCCAATAGGCCTCCCCAGTAGATTGCCAGTGTTAGCGGTTCCTTGGTGAGCTCCAGCTAATTTGGGGCTTCTCCGAGTCAGAGTAGATATATGTTTTGATGATGTACATGTTGTATAAAGCGGGGACTTGTCCCGACTTTTGGTTTGTATTGGTCAATGCTCTTGTTAGAGGCTTTTGTAGATGGATGTGGGTGTATCAGTGTAAAAGACATATGTTGTTTTGACTGGATGGCCTCAACGGCCAAGTTTCATATGTATTTATAAATATGTCCCATGTTTTCCTTTATTCGTCTTTCATGTTTTTCCGCAATGGTGGTTATGATTATGATATGCATATGATTGAACATAGGCAAAGGTTGGTTCTCTTGGGCCTTATCGGCTACGGGTGCCAATCATGTCTCGATGGGATTCGGGGCGTGACAGAAAGTTGCTGAAATCCAATTTTTGCCCTCCACATTTCAAAATGAGCTTCTTTAATTCCAAATAATTTTGAAATAATTTGTTTTACTTAAATAAAATGATTTCAAGATAATATCAAGCTAACTTTGTAAATTTTAGTTGAAATAAATATATTTTATGTTTGATTATATAAATTTCACTTAAGAAACTCATTTTGAAATTTTTTGAGTGAAAACCATGCCCAAATTGGAAAAGGTCTGATTTTTCCGTGAAATTAATTTTAAAATAGAAATTTATTGTATGATTAATTTCTCTATTTTAAATTATGTCTATATATATATATATATAGTTATTTTCAATTTCTAAATTAAGTGGCACATTAATTAATTGAGAAGCTAATTTCGTCTCGATTCAATTCAAATTGTTAACTTGCCCATATTATTAATCTAGTTGGGTGAGAACGCATATTTGACCCCCTACATTTTCTTCAATTCACAAGACCAGGCCTAAAGCTTAACCCCAACTGACCTGGCCTACCTACTCATTTCCCTCTAATTCAATTAATCCCTTCAACTAATTCACACGTACACAAATATATATACTCAACCTCATATCTCATGCATTCCACACAACCTCCTTAATCTCAAAAGGATGTACAAAGCTCCCAGATGCGCCTCAGGTGCCCACTATTTTCCTCGTCTTTTACTCTTTCTCCCAGTACAACAAAACAAAGTTCCCAACGACAAAATCCAATGAGCAACAACTCAAACGACCCAGAAATACTCCAAAATAACACCCCAAATCTTCAAATTCCTTTTGATCACCCTTTAACTTGTACAAAACACATTATTAACATAAAAATTTCATACCAAAAAGAATAAAGAAGGTCTAGAATTACCATAGGTTGCACTCATCAGTGGATTTTCCTTCAATTCTATCGGATTTTATCCAATTTTCATGGAATATGGACAAACTCATACTTAGTTGTGCGATTCTAATTGGTTACTGAGGGAATTTTGAATTTCCCCCCAAAAAGTCCCCAATTTAATTTTATACTTTTCATGCAAATTTGTATAAATTCTGAGTTGTCTAACCTTACCACATATATAATTTTAATTTTTTTTTAAGAGATTTGCCCATTTTGACCTAAATCCCTCCCCCTAATAAAACCCTAACCCTCCTCTATATAAAATGTCCATTGTAGTAGTATTAGGGGTGGATATACAGAGGTGGGATTTGGGGTGTTGGATTTTGAGGTTGGCCTTTAATTTCTAGAGTTTTGTGATTTTTTGCTTTTTCTTTTTCTTTTTGACTAGTTTTTCCTCCCCATAGTTGTTTTATATCATTTATGAGTTTTGGGGATGGTTGGCATGATCCTCGAAGTATTCAGGAGTGATTTGTATGAGTTTGAGATTTTGAGTGGCTTTTAAATTGAGACCTTAACTTTGGTCAACATTTAGTTATCCGAGCATCGGATGGTGATTCTGTCAATACCATTAGATTTGAATTATAAATTTTGGGTTAGTAGCATGGTTGGTTTAGTTTTGAGACTTTATTTTGAGTTTTGAGCGTTTAGATGAGAAACTAGTTATTTTAGCCTAAAGGGGTTCTCAAGGGGGAAATATGATGAAAATGACTTCTTTTGGTAAATCCGATGGTTCTATTGAGTCTAAAACATCGAAATTAGCCTAGTAACACTATTGGTTTGTTTCTGTGAGGTTCCAAGAAAATCTCAAGATTCCGTTCGGAGAATTCTTAATCAATTCCCTTAGATAAACTCTTGTCATTTGGTTTAGGCATTTTACCATATTTGCATTTGCCGGGGTCCCTTCATGTTTGTGAATAAGAATTCTCTTGGGCATCGCAAAAATGAAGTGGTGTCCGCATTCGCGAAGAGTAATTGGGGTCGGGTCAGATTAATTAGTCTTTACATTCAAGATTGGCTACGTCGTTCGCTGTAGGTCTGTGTCATTAGCCTTAAAAAATGTGAGGGGTTGATCACCTTCGTGAGTTACTATTTACATAATAGTATATAAACCCCATTTTCATGATTCCAACTCCATTTTTACCATTTTTGGACCTTGAAACCTCGTGAAAGGGGATTTAAAAGAGGATTTTCATCAAACTTTCTTGGGTAAGCTTCTTAACCTAATTTCTATCTTTACCCATTGATTTTATCAGAAAAACAACTTCAGAACATTGATTTAAACTTAGGATTTTAGGGTTTCATCGAGTAAGGTGAGAAAATTGTATTTCAATGATTTTAAGCTTGATTTTAACTTGTTTTGGGATGTGTTTCACATTTAGAATCCTTAGAGTATGGGTGAAATGATTCTTTAATAAAACTTCTGGTTTTACCTTTTTTCTTTTGGGGTCAATTTTTAAAGTATTTTTGGAACCAGAACAAAAGTAGCTAATATGGGTATAAATAAACTCGTTTTGACATATAGATTAAATTTTTTATAGATTGAGTTTGTTCTGAGGTAGTACAAAAGGAAAAGGCTTCTTGTTCAGGGGTCCAGGTTCAAGTTTTGGCTTTCGAGGTAGGTTATGGCTTAACTTTCTTCAGATTGGGCTGGATAGTTAACCATTCATGTAAGCTATGATATGGATTGGAGTTTTATCAAGAGATTCATCTTTTGAGATCATTATTTTATCCTTTTTCTCATGTGAGGGCTTATGTGAATATTGTTATTGACTTGAGAGATCATTATCATTGTGATTCCCATAAGGGAGGGTATTAGTCTTATTTAAGAATTATTTGTTCTTTATTATTAATATTGTGATTCTTGAGTGGGGGCTTGGATTGATATATTTAATGTCTTACATGACACTCTACTACCGTGTTGCCATACATTGGCTTATATCATGACCTATCAAGATTTTAGGTGATTTCAGTTCATTTGTACCATTATATAATGTTGATTTGGTTATGAGTACGCATCATCATTTCATTCATCCGTAAAATGGTACCATTGAGACACACTATTTTTGAAACAAATGAGACACTTTATAAAATGTCTTATCCAAGGGATGTGACGGTAAGGTTGATTGATGAGATCGTGATTGTATATGGGTTGTGAAACCCCCATGGGTCCTGTCATGAAAGATTATACTCAGAATGTGTATACGAGGTGACATTGATACATTTCATCCTTATCATATCATTGTATTCCATCAATTGCATCTTTTTATGTATTTGATATCATGTAATTTTGTATTCCATTTGTATATTTGTTGTGTAGTTACCCTTATATTGTTATTGTAGTTTTACTATTTGTACTGTTTAGAAGTTGTATGGCTTGAGCCACTGTTGGCTACTTTTCTGTATATAGGTGGAAGCATCGCTTATAGTTTCCTTTATATGTTTAGTTTTCAACTTTGCTTGGTCGACCTATGATGCCCACTGAGTGCAAATGGAGCGTACTCACTCTTACTTTTTGTTTCCTTGTGGTGCAAATCCTAGTTCAAGTGCGACCCATGGAGTTGAAGTGTATGTTGATCTAAGAGTTGTTTCAGCGTACTGGTGAGCTCCTAGCACAGAGCATGTTCAAAACATCCTCATTATCATTACCTTGTCTTTATTTTATATTAATAAATAGAGTTTTATGTTTTTTCATACACTATGTCGATTTTAGAGTGCTCTTTACATGTCGATTTTAGAGTGCTCTTTACACACGACAATAGATTTTGGGATTTGATTTGTACCTATTTCTATTTTGGAGACATTTTATATAGTTTGTTTGACTTTATTCTACTGACTCGTATTTGATTATTATTTATATTCATTTCGTATTTAATATATCTTTTGGAGTTAGGCTTACATACCAAGGTTAGGTCGAGGTAGGTGTCATATTGACCTTAGATTTTTTGTCGTGAAAAATTTGTATCAGAGCGCTAGGTTCCCTGATCTCATGAGTAAAAAAGAAGGATGTCTAATAAAGTCATGTGGATTGGTACATTGATGTTCGTATCTATCTTTGGGCGGCTATGAGACATTTTTAGGATAACTTATCTAATTTGATTCCTTTCCATGCGTGTTGTTCATGTCCAGTATTCTAAACTTATAATCTATTATTTCTACACAGATGGTGAGATCTTGATCAGTAGATGAGGATGTTGAGATAGCAGTCGCTGTAGGAGTTACAGCATGGGGACAATATTGATCATGTTAAGGTGGCTTATCAGCCAAAGGATATGGGACCAGCCAAGGTTTCATTATTACTCTAGTATTATAAGATCTGTTGATTCATCTTGTGGGCTATTGGATGGAACTCCTCACACAGGTATTCTATTGGTTACACCATATGGTTCTCAAACTATAGAGGTGTTCAACAACTAGGGAAGGTTCCTACTTATGGTTTTCAGACTCCCGGAGCATAGACAGTTGTTGTTCTAGCCCTATATATTGAGGCTTTGCTTGAGGCTTATTGTTCCGCAAGTGGCTCCTAGTCAAGTGATATCTGCTGATGAGAAGAAGAGATTTGAGAGCTTTATGAGATTTTCCCCTCCAAAGTTCAGTAGCACTCTTGGTGAAGAATCTTATGAGTTCTTAATTGATTTTCAGGAGAGGTTACATAACCTCAGTTTGCTTGAGTCCCAGGTCATCAATTACTTTACCTTCCAGCTGATTGATGTGGATAAGCAGTGATGGAGATCTTTTGTAAGTTGTAGACCCATGGGTTCCCCTCTTTTGACTTGGATCCAATTTTTTGAGGTTTTTCTCAAGAGGTTTGTGCCTTAAATCTGAGGGACAAGCTAAGGGATGAGTTTGATGATTTTGAGCAGGGCTACATTATCAATAAAACTATAATAGTTCCATAGCATAATGTTAATGATACCAACAATAACAACATTCGAGGCCTCTACCTTTGGACTACCTAGACAAACATAGTAGTGAGCATTATCAACCTCACCCTAAGCATATCCTAGGCTTGAGTTAACACCACTTTGTCCTTTAGCTGGAAGTACAATTGCTTTAGAAGAAAGTGTTTGAGAATCTTCGTACTAAACCTCTTTGCTTGATATAAGGGAAAATCTTTTTGAGATGCCTTAGATTGACACACTTAAAACATGACCTCGGTACCATTATCTACTTAGTACCTAAAGATTTTTTAGAATAACCATGGGAGTCCTATATTGAATGTTAGGAAACTGATCTAGAATAACCCCCTTCAGATGCCTAAATCAATACATGAACAAATCTTCTTGAATGTGAACAAAAACACCTCCTAATATGTTCTCTACCCCTTAATAAGGTGCCACTATTAGTTCTAGAAGTATGAGATCACTTGTCTCTACCATCACTTAAATAATAATTCCTCATAGACTCAACCTCTTTTGTTACATCTACCATTCCATGTAAAGTACCTAATTAGTTTTCATCTAAAAGGCTACTAGGAGAATGGGATAGATAGAACCATTCATAAGTAATTGAATCCTTTCAACCTCATCAAGATAGGGAATAAAATATCATATTATTCTCAATCATGAAGATTCCATCCTTTGTAAACTTCTAATTTCTCATGTCCTCTTACATGCTACGAGGAACAAATTTTTCCAAGAATGACCAAGTAAACTGCTCCCGAGATAATGTGTAACACATTCATTTGTAATATTATAATTAACCGATACTATTAGGGAAAGACAAAGAGTGCATAATATGCTAAGAAGGATGTTTGATAAGGTACTTGAATTACACAATGGACCTATGTTATGTTTTGAAGTAAAAGCAAGCTGTAAATTAAAAGTCGACAGATGTTATTGCAAATTACTTTTATAAATTCTCTAAAATTCAAGACAGATGTCTCAGAGCTTTTCTCTAAATATACTTGGAGTTAGAGGGTGCTCCACACACCAAATCAAAGGTTTATGAATGTAGTTTTCAATATATTAAATCATTCACCAATACAACTTCAGAATAGAGAGATATTCATGTTTTTTAGAGACTACCTAAGCAGAAAGGTGAGGTGGGTTCCTAGTGTCACGCCCCGAATCCCATCGAGACGTGATTGGTACCCATAGCCAATAAGGCCCGAGAGAACCAACCTTTGCCTATGTTCAATCATATGCATACCATAATCATACCACCAGTGCATAAGAGCATGAAAGACGAATACAGGAAAACATGGGACATATTTATACATACATACGAAACTTGGCCGTTGAGGCTATCCAGTCAAAACAACATATGTCTTTTACACTGATACACCCACATCGGTCTACAAAAGCCTCTAACAGAGCATTGACCAAAAAGAACCATAAGTCGGGACAAGTCCTTGCTTTACACATTATGTACAAAACCAAAACATGTATATACTCTGACTCGGAGAAGCCCCGAATGAGCTGGAGCTCACCAAAGAACCGCTAACACTGGCAATCTACTGAGGAGGCCTACTGGGACCTGCGCCTGCAGCAAGTAAGGTAAATTCCCCGAGAGGGGTCAGTACGAAATAAGTACTGAGTATGCAAGGCTCAGATGAAACTATACAACACATGAATATTTCAATGAATATGTCAATGAACTCAAAACATATGAAGAATCAATGTGCATAAGTCACCATTTGGTATTTTGGGAAACCATGTGGATTGCTTTCATTACTTTATTTGCTTTCTTTATCTCAATGCTCAATGATAACAATGTACCCGGGCCCCTACTGATCAGTGGGTCTTTTCATATCATAACATCATATTGGGATCGAGTCGAGCTAGGCTTAGGCCCCTAGACTTGCCACCCATAAATCAATACATCGGGATCGAGTCGAGCTAGGCTTACGCCCGTAGACTTGCCACCCATAAATCATACATTGGGATCGAGTCGAGCTAGGCTTACGCCCCTAGACTTGCCACCCATAAATCATATCTCGGGATCGAGTCGAGCTAGGCTTATGCCCCTAGACTTGCCACTCGTACTTGATCATTGACCACATTTGCATTACTTTGATCTTTACTTGAGATTGATACTTGATAATCATAACATCACTTTGGAACTTTGGAACACAACATTGTTGGAAACTTTGAATCATTGACCAATAAGTGAAGAACATGTGAATAAATATCAATGATAAATATACTAGCACCATGATACTATTGGAACCATTGGACAATAAGCCATGAACAAGAGACACAAGTATAGGCACTATTGGAACTTTCGGAACATTAACCATGAATATGAGAAATGAGATTCACAATTGATCAATGAGTAGGAGATATATGACAATTACCATGGATAAGTGCATATGGGATACCTTAGTACATTTCGGAATAGAACTAGAGAAATGTCAATGTGAACACTATTGGCCGTAGAAAGATACGGACAAAGTAACCTTACATACCTTGGATTCACAATACGAATATACAACCTTCGATGCGTATACAATAATCCCTCTCCTTCTTTATGTGTCACTCTACAACATAAATACATAACGAAATTCACATTAACCACCAATTACTTTACAAATGCATACCATGTCAATGAGTTACATGTTTGCCTTTAAACATGTCATTTCCCCTTGACAAAACCATTGATCATACTATTATTCCAAAAATTCCATAATATTCCCAACATTGACCAATACATGAAAATCAATACATTTCACCACAATACTTCTCCTTTACACTTTCTTATCCATAACATATCACAAATAATCCATCAAAGCACCTTAATTCAACTCCTAACACATATCGGCCAAAATTCCATAATTTCCACTTTTAGACAAGAACAAGTTTTATACCAAAAATAACACCATACATGTTCATATTTTGTCCATACCATGCTTTTTCATCAAAGGCACAAGGCCTAATTCAAATTCAAATCACCAAGATGACACATCTTGCACCAAAGGCAAAAATACACTATTCATCATCTTGCCAACACAACTAGCATAATATACATAATCTCCCATGCATATAATATGATAATCCATGAAAATAAACACTTACCAAAGCTTGGAATAGGATGATCTTGTCCAAATATGCCTTAGGGTTTATTTGCTTTAGGGTTTGGAAATGAAAGAAATGTTTGTAAAATATCCAAAAGTGATGAGAGACTTTGGGGAATAAAAAATCTGATGTTGGGGGATTTATATAGACCCAAGGTCATCCTTATCCCCATGTGGCATTAAGGGATATGTTCACTTGGTCAATTATTGCAAGAATGGATCATTTTTGCCTTTGGGCCCATGTATTTTCTTCCATTTTTGGGCCTCAAATTGGGCCCAATAACACATATCCATGAACTTCCATGTATTATTCACCATATATCTCATGTTTACGTAATTCCATCATGTCACGACAATATTCTTTTAAACAATTCTCATTCGTCCTTTCGATCGTAAAAATTGGAATTCTAGTCGCCTTTGGTATCCTTGGACATTTTGGATCACTATTCACATTTCATGATTTGATCATGTAGGAGTATGTAGGAGTATATTGAAGTGTTTGAAGCTTTAACAATGCTCAAATAACCCCAAATAACCAAAAGAAACCATCGAGAAATCGTCGTAGAATTGCGTTACGAAACGACTCCGGAAAGGCCTAATATTTGTGTGTTGCGCCACACCCCCTGAAACAGGGTAGTGGCGTAGGAAATGCAGCCTCTCTGAATTTTCTGCAGTCTGGTGGCTTGCGCCACACCCCTGAAACAGGGTAGTGGCGCAAGTTTCAGCATTTTGCTGAAATTTTCGGCCACTAATCCAACGTTTACGTATCGTCCAATCCCTTATCAAAACACTACAAAATACTTACTTAGTGATCTTAACCATCAAGTAAACATGACTTAAAGTCTAAATGAGGTTAAAATGTGTACGAGTTCTTACCCAAATGCTCCACGAGATCACAACACACCTCCTACGAAGATCTAATCGCACATGTGAAGTCCGATATCAATTGTTTCACCAATAACACTATAAAACACATATGCATGGCATCTCAACACCTATGTAGATATGATCCCAAGGTATAAAGTGAGGTTATAAAGTACGGGGTGTTACACCTAGGTCGATGGAAAATTATAAACTCTCATCTCCTTCATGTTAATTCATTATATTTCATCCAAAGACCAGATAAACCAGAGCCTTAGTCTAGAAATCCTTCATGGTAGTTGAAGATCTTAGATTAGGTTCTTTCTGGAAGTTGATCTAAATCTAAAGTCTATAGCACTGCATAAATGTGTGTGTTGTACTAGAAATTGTGACCTCTACCTAGATAATCGCAGCCTTGAGATGAAGTACCACTAAAACATACATATCTATGAGTTCTCTTATCATAGCCTACATAGGCCTAATGACTTATCATCTCAATGTGCTTCGCATAATTAATCACTGCAAAAAGACCTAAAGGTCACCAAATATACACAAGTCAAATGGATTGGAGTAACAATCTCCTTTACGAACCACCTAGCTTCCTTCTCCTTAGTTGATAAAATCATTAATGCATAATGGGTTAAGGTATGAAATGTGGTCTCATATAATGTGACTGATATGATACCCTACTAGAGAACTGATGTGTCCTACTCTCTCTCAAATTGCAAGGTAAATACTTCCTTAGGATAGCATCTAAAAACTATGTCTATGTCAAAGGAGGTGAGCTAGCCAATTTGCAATCACTATAGGTCCTCCACCACTGCTTGGTGGGTCCTACTATCTAGAGCATAGTAGAATTATCCCTGTGTTACAACCAAATTAGGGTTATGCAATCTCTCATTATAGCTTATTAAGAACTCCTACATACTCTCCTCAAAACCACTACTTAAAAATAGGAGAACCCATTTGAACAAAAGGACCAAACATCTTCTACTCCTCTATTGGTATCACTAATGTAAGCATAACCTAGAGAGCAATAACTAGCACTAGTAAATCATCAATGCATGGAGTCAAAAGTAGCTAGTTGTGCCCTAAATGTTTTAAAACCCTATGCCAATATCCAATCCAAAGTCTAGGCCCCAACATTGGCCTAAGAACCATTGTGGTGATAGGTAGAAGTCTCACTTAAGATATACCTATAAGAATATCAGACTACCAACCATGGTATATTGTAATACCGAAGTGTTTACAAATCCCTGATGTCGCCCAAATTACACCTTAATGAAGTATAAAGAGGCCATTGAATCAAATGTAGAACTCAACTAGGTTGGGGTTGATCCCACGGGGAATATGGCTAGAAGCTAGGTCAATATGGTTATTTAAGATATCAATCAGTTATTTTCGAAAGGGGGGTTTTCAAGTAACAAGTAACACTTTGTAAGCTTTAAGTACACAAGTGTCAAAGTGTTAAATTGTTGTTTTATCAATCAGTAAGAATGGACTAGGATTGTGTTCCCCATGATTTCATAACTCAGTAAGCGTAGTATACTAGTGATCTATCCTGGTGCTTAGCTTGCAAAATTGGTAAGTTAGGTTGACCTAAATGACCTTTGGCCCCTATTAGATGAATGTCTCTCGTTCACCGGTTAGGTCTATGAGTTTTTGTTTATCAACACCTACCCTTAATCTCAGATTAGCTATCCCTAGACAAGGCTCAAGCTATTAGATAAGGGTTGGTCTCCTCAAATATCTTTCATTAATCTCTTTTCCTATTCTTTACCACCATGGTAAAGTATGTAACAATTAAGACGAGTTCTAACATTTGCACCCATTAAAAAGAAATCAATACGAAGAGAAGAAAAATACATGCATGAACACCGTTCAAGAATCACTAAGTCCTATAAACTACTTTGTTAATTCATCATGATATGGACAACCCTAGTTATGGGATTTAGCTACTCATGTTTGTAAGATCACAATCATAATTATGAACTTATTAACTAAATAGAAGAAATATAAAATCATTAATTTTCAAAGAACATTGCAAAAAAAAAATATTCAAAGAACAATCAACAATCAAGAACTAATGGATGTTATTGCTAAAAAACTAAGAGAGTTGTCGTTCTCAAGCAATACAATAAGTAACAATGAATTTGGGGTGTGTAAACTGTAATAAAAACATAGGGAAAGTATTTACAGACAAAACAAAACCTATCCTAAATGAACTAGGAAAGCAAGCCTGTCAGCTTTGTACGATTCACGGTTTGGAAGTACGGTTTGTGGTCTGGACTTTTTGATTCCTGGATTGCAATTTTTTCCAGATTTCCATGAGTCATTATACGACTCGTGGTTTTGACCTATGATTCATACTGACACTCATGGTTCTAAAGTCAAGATTTAATCTTTACAGGTCTTCTTCTTCATGACTCTTAGAATGAGTCAAGCTTACTCATGGTTTGGCTTTCACGATTCGTAGATTGCCTCATACTGTTAAAGCTGATTTTACCCTTTTCTAGTCTCTATTCATCGAATCAAAGAATAACCCTTGCTATAATTTCACCAGTTGCTGGACGAGTTGTGGTATCAATGTCACACTTCAAATTTCTCTAATTATTTATGACTGCAAGTACAACACGTACTTTAAGAGTATGATTCATACATAGCTTCCACGAGTCAACACTTGGTCTTTTTAATCATGTTTTTCCAACATGAGCTTTCAGGGCCTATTTTCCTGCACAAACAAATAAAAAAACATACCCAATCTCATTTAGAAAGCCTGATTTCTATATTTAAACTACTGAATGAGAAGTGGTTTAAGAATAAGAATGGACTTTAGAATCAAATGTGCTCGCCCAGTGAGAAAGGCCCTGACCCTACAAACCAAGTATCAAAAAGAAACAAACGAAAGAAAGGAGAAGAGAACTTCATATTTTGGCAACTCTCTAGGAGTCATCTCAAACCTTTAATGCTATTAATGGATTCTACAACAATAGTCCCTCGGACTCGAAAAGTAATAACGAAAATAGCTAACCCATTAACAGATTCCATAGTTGCCATTGTTGGAACCAATGAAGCAAATGATTGAGCCATACAAAATAAAATATACTTCAAAACATGCATAATTTCTATGTTTTAACTATTGATAGTACTATAAAATCATAGTACATCAACACCCTTAATATAGAACATTTGTTTTTTCCTAAAGAAACAAAACAAAACTATACTAACACGATGCATAAGTAAAAGAAACCTAGGATATTTATGGTAGTCACAAGGCATTTGGCAACACATATTTCAAAAATTTCAAACTCTTCACATTTATGAAAAACAAAATGGATATGCACTAACAAAACTCATCAAACTCACACAGCAAGATCTATGAATGGAATTGCGCTATTAGTGTAAAACAATGCATATCCAAGTGACACACTACTCTATAACCAACAGTCAGAAAGTGATACCTTTGAGCCCTAACAATAAAAATGTCCCCCCCCCCTCACACATGATTAATGAAAACTGGGACTCAACTAATGTGCTCGCTCTCACAAAGAAGTTCAAACAATGAATGTACACATACCATAGTCTTGCCCTTATTTTCTATGCTTTCGTTTTTTTACAGTCGGACTAGGATCACTATAGGACCTTTTCTCAACTTGTAATGTAGTATTTGGGATGAGTATGGTAGATTTTGGAATTGTGACTCAACCCTCCTTGACACTACACTAACTTTATTCCACTTTTGATCTTTCTCTTTTCCTTTTTTTTCTCCTATTATTTCTTTTGAACTATGGGTACAGCTTTATTCCTAACTCATCTCCTTTTTTTCTTTTTCTCTTTTTGAAAATTTTCAACTCTTTTTCTTATTTTTTTTTAGAACATGCCACACTTGTTTTCCCTTTGATAAATAGTCTCTTCTATTCATACCCAACTTTTTTTTTCATCTACCCTTACGACAACTACCCCCAACTTAGGCGATTTGTCTAAGTTATGGCCATGTGGTAAAGGAGGGACCAAGGCCAAAATGGAGGTTCAAAATAGAGATGGGAAGGTGAACAGGCTAATTAATCAAAAGGTTCATTCAGGCTCAAAATAGAGATCAAAGGATTATTGCATTATTTGGACAATCATTTAGGATAGATGAACTATAATAAAAAAAGGTTTATGATCCTTCCTACCCAACTATCCTATGACATTAACAAGACTAACATGGCAAGTTCTAGATTGTATATATAAAGTAAGAACTAAGTAATGCAGCTCACACGCATATGGCACAGGGTCATACTATTAACTACTGGCTGTTGAGCTCATTCCCTAGCTTAAGCAATGATTATTTAATCAATTTTAACGATGTCATGCAAAGAGCCAAGAAGGTCAATATATCAAAGAATTGAGCGCACAATCAAAGTATTTGCATGCTCCATAATTGCTTATTCTAGACTACCCTAAGTTCTCCTAATTTTCTTCTACCAAACAAAACACAAAAATACAAAACACACAAAACTAAGTAAAAACTATCTTAACATGCCTATTCAACTAAATTTGAAACACCATTCTTAAAAGAAACACGTCAAAAAAACCCTCGAGTGGACACACAGACACAAGTTACCACAACCCCATCAAAAATACATATATTATCCCCAATGTATAAATATTGTAAAACAAGAAAGGTAGACTTACTTGTGGAACCCTAGGCGCAATCATCTGGTGTCGATTTGGGGTATGTAGATGCATCCCCTATAGTAGCAATTGTTGAACTGGCGATGGCTAGAGCACTCAATGGATCAGTAGCTACTCGTGGAAGCAAAGGTTTTCGGTATACTTAATGGTTGAATTTCATCCACAAGGCTTTTAACTCTAGTAGAAATGGCAAAAACATATGCCAAAATAGCGGACACTTCTTGAGCCTGTTAACTCATCTCTACCTTATATAATCTCTAATCATCTCTGGAGGCTCGCAGGGCTTTATGTAAACCTCTATCTGACCTCATGAGTGCCCTTTGTGAGTAACTCACATCATTCTCAACCTTACTTCTATTTATCTTTCTCAATCAACTAGGGGTACATTGTGTGTTAATAGATTAAAAAAGCATACATCATCATCCTGCTCCTCCTTAATGGATGTGATAGTTAGCATCGGTGTCACAAGAGCATATCGGGTTGGCAAATCCATAACCTTTGCTCATTATGAAGCAAGCTTATCGACCAACTTCACCAACTTGGGGACCTATAGTAACCTTAATTTCTTATTCATCCTTAAACTTAAACAATCCAACCACCCATGCGAATCCTACACTACCTTATCAAGTTTTGCCTATTTTGTAGTCTTTGAATACTCTATCTCAAACTTAACCTATGGTTTTATTTGGATCATCGACTATGCTAACTACTTTACTTTTCAAGATTGCCTCTTCACCATATTTTACAGGAACTGTTGCATAACTGTAGCAAATCCATAGGTAACCGGATGTAAGATACCAAGAGTAGTCTATGCTGCTTGAGTGGAGGCTGAAGTGGACACTCTAGAAAATATAGGTACCTTAACTAGATCACAAAGGGCACTAATAAGGCACAGGAACAGAATGTTGGTGCAACCTTTGAGTTCATGTTCTCGAATCTCTTCCACAGGGAAAAGATCCATGCGTACCTGTCCATGATTCTAGCTATAAGAATAGTATGATCTGGGGTCAAGGTGTTGTCATTGGGAGTTGGTTACAATCTATTACGTACAATAGACCATCGAAATTTAGTCACAAAGTTCATAGATGCCTTTTTAATATTGCCTCAACCAACTACCCATTTTGTCTCTTCTTTGTTTTCAGTAATAATTCATGCAAGCCATTTAAAAATTATTAGCCGCTCCTCGGGTGAAAACTTTCTTACCTCCTTTACTGCATCAACAAGGTAATCATACTAAAAAATATTCTTGGGAGCCTAGAAAGTAGGACCAAAAATGAAGTGCTGAATGGTGCACTCTAACATGTCCACCTTTCTTCCCCACACCTATAAGGTCCCTAAAGCAAGATGATTCTTTTAGGCTTGACCTTTTGATGTCTTGCTCTTAAGATGTGCTTCATATGCAGTATAGAATTCTCATACAAATGTCAGATTGTACCAGTATGGGACTCTATCCATCTGATCAAGCTGATATCGATCAAACAACTTTTTAATCTCGGGAACCTTATTCAACATAGATGTTTGTAGTTGAGGTAACTCATGAAATCCCCTCTTTGGCTTGCCCTTGTTAGTAAGGGTGGAGTACGACTAATGGATAGCTAGTAAACCCTCAACTTGCCAATCAAGATCTTTATGATATTTGACAGATTTACCATGTAGTTTTGTCTCTCTTCTTCTTTCATCCAATGATGTTTGGGTGCTAGAACCCTCAATAGGAGCTCTATTTTAAGATTCAGTTCCACCATACCCAGATTCCTCACTATTTGCTAATCCTGATGACCCTTCTCCCTCTTTAGATTGGAGAAGGGTCACATGTACTTGTATCTATGTTGTACCCTAAGCCTCAGCCTGCTCTTAAGTTCTCAGACTTGTAGCTTGAGGTTCATCTAGTTTCTGATCAATGTCATCCTCATACTTCTCCTTGGTACCACTATATTCATCTACTAGGTTATGCTCTGTAGAAGCTGATATCAATCTTCCTTTCTGTTAAGGGTTGTTCTTTAGAGGCATGGTACCTGCAGGTGAAAGTCTTTGAACCAAGAAACAAAACAAAAGCAAAATACAAATTTGAAATTTTTGTACAATAGTGACAGTATGAGTCAAGGTATGAGTCATAAATTTTATACCACGACCTATGAACATGAATCAGAAAAATGTTAGTCTTACCCCACTCAGTATGAGTAATACTACAACTCGTGGTCTAAAACTACAACTCATAGTATGATTCATAATTAAGAGTCCAGAACCAATTAATTTCATCCTCATCATTACAAGTCATACTATGAGTCGTGGTATTAAACCACGACTTGTGAAGCAGAGTCCAAAAAGTGAAGCGTTAGAATAGGTTACCGCAACTCTCAGTATGACTCATTACATGAAAGTACAACTCAAACTAAGGTTTGTGATCCTTATTCTGAAACTTAACACTTTAGAAAAAGGACCATGATTGATACTATGACTCATAGTGTGAAACCATAAGTCGTGAAGTCAATTGTACTTCTTATTCTTGACCATTTTTCAAGCTTTTAGGTTTGAAACTTGGTATATTCATTCTACATTAAGGTTACGACCCATGAAAGTGTTTTCAAAGGATGTAAATCTCAGCAAGGAGTGAAATTACCAAGTTTCAATCATTCTAAGAAATTTATACAAAAATTACGATCAACAAAATTGCAATTTTTTGCGTATTTCTCCCACTTCCACATTAATGCATTTTAGCTTACTCTGACTTTACCCGGATTATCAACAAATAAGATTGTTGGGAGTTGGGTAGGAAAAACAATCTTTGCTTTATCATTGAGGCAATTTTAAGATCGTAATGCCCACCGACTTAATAGGTTCGCATACCCAAACAAATAATCAACACGTATAAAAAAGCATACAAATTTTAACTAGATTATAGGCTAGTTATCCACCCTTATAGCTCATTAAATAATCTCTATCACAATATATGAACAATAGAATCTCTACATTTCCCATTGTACTCTATTACCATCATTCCAAGGGTATCTCAAATAAATCAAACAAAAATTTAAACCCTAGGTCAATTAATTTTGAACCCAATCCAATTAGAGATGAAAAAACTAAAATCATACATCAATAGAATTAGTTATGGTAGTAATTGATAAATAAGGTGAAAAGGAAATGGACCCATAGTAATGGTTGTGGAAACGCAGTGAAGGTGATGAAGGTAGTGTTAGTTAATAATGGAGATGAGGAGATTTGGGAAAGAGTTATTATTGGATTATTATTTTGCGGAGTGATTAGTGGTGAAGTTTTGGGGATTTTGAGTTATGGGAAGGAGAGAGTTATTTTAGCCATTTAAAAATTAAGGGAATGGGTGTCTAGTAGATGAAATTAGTTTTATTAGGCCAATTGGGTCAGAACTGGGTCGGGTTGATTTTAATTTTTAGAACTTAGACTTCTTGACCACGATCCTACTTACGACTCATGGTACGAGGCCACGAGTCATGAATGAATTATACGAGTTCTATTGCTTAGGAACTTACCTAGGATCTACAAATGCATAGTACAAGTCATGGTGTGATACAACGATTCATACTATGGATCATAATAAGAGCTTTTGCATTAATTTCTCCTAGTTCCCTCTAGTGATAGTACGACTCGTAATGTCAGAGTATGAGACGTACTAAGACTCAAGGATCTATTTTCCACAAAGTTGCAAATTTGAGATTGGAAAATATGATTGATTCCATAACCCATACTTTGTGAGTATGATTTGTGAAGACCAACCATAAGTCCACTTCTACCCTGTGTATTTTCTGCCCCAGTGACCACAAATTGAACCATGAGTCGTTTAATCATTGTACGATTTGTACATGAACTCGTGGTTCCCTATTTTTCCCAATTTTCTTTTCTTTCATTTTCTCATTCAAGTCTTACTTGCATGCTTAAACAAACATTAAACCTATATAAAATCAAAATCAAAGCAAAACAAAAAGAAAAAAACTTGGGTTGCCTTCTATGTAGTGCTTGATTTAATGTACATGATGCATGTAACTTGATTACTTAGACTTCACTAAGATAAACCATGGGTTCCCTCCTAATAAGTGTCAAATTTAATGTTCTGATATGACTCTTGTTCCTTGAACACTCAGAATTGATTGTGGATTCAAACATTTGTTACCTTTATTTCATCAGATATCCCTAAGTATAACTTCACATGCTGACCATTCACCTTGAACCACTTCCCTTGATGGTCTTCAAATTCAATAGAACCATATGGGAACACCTACACCACCAAAAAAGGTTCTATCCACTTTGACTTCAACTTGCCAAGAAACAAGCGAAGTCTTTAGTTGAACAACAAGACTAATCACCTAGATTAAACTCTCTCTTCTAAATCTTCTAGTCATGGTACAACTTCATCTTTTCTGAGTAGAGTGTTGGACTTTCATAAGCTCTATCTCAGAACTCATCCATCTCATTCAGTTGATCAAGCCTCAAGTTAGAGGCATCAGTCCAGTTCAAATTCATCTTCTCAAGCACCCACAAGGCATTGTGCTCATGTTCCACCGATTTATGACACACTTTTCCAGAAATGAAATGATATTGAGATATACCTATAGGGGTCTTGAAGTCAGTCCGGTATTCCCATAGAGCTTCATCCAACTTTCTAGATGAATCCATTTTATTTGCATTCATTGTCTTTGCACAGATTGTCTTTATCTCCCTATTAGAGACCTCGACTTGCCAACTTGACTGATGATGATAAGGTGTTGCCACCCTATGCTTGACATCATACTTATTAAATGCAGCTTTAAATAAGCTATTGCAAAAATGAGAACCTCCATCACTAATAATGGCCCTCGGTGTACCAAACCTAGAGAAAATATCACGCTTTAAAATTATCGTGAAACTCTTACCTTCATTGTTAGGAAGTGCAACCACCTCCACCCTCCTCCATCCACTTAGACACATAGTAAATACCTTGTGCACCACCTCTGTATGGTGGTCCCGCAACCTTGAGAGGCTAAACTGGTTATTTTGACTACTCAATCATCCTACGCTGGGGGTACTCCTTAGAGAACTGTCCATCATTTCCAAAATCATAACAATACCACGATGCCTTTATCTAATGAGAAGTACCTGCTGACGCTGATTGGCCTCCACGACCTGAAGACCCAGAATGAGAACTTATAGATATCTGACTAGTGCTTTTACCACTATAACCTATCTGACCCTAATCTACAACTAACGCGCTCCCTTCTCGGGTCTACTAGGATAATAGTACTATTGTTGTTGTTAATCTCTACCAGAATAACCCCTGATTTTTATTTGAGGACTATTGAAACTTCCCTGATGATGGGGCTTCTTATCGCTACACTCGAGGGCCTAGTGATGTATGCCCTTTATGGTACATGCATTAGTCAGTAACATCTAAAAATGGATGACACAAATATACTATCTTCTTAGTAGCTAGGCAAAGCTTATACCTCAAACCCTTGAAAAATCAGTGCACCCTCTCATTTTTAGTAGGCATAATCATAGTGGTGTGTCTAGATAGGTCATGGAATCTTGACTCATACTCAAAAAGCATCATAGAAATATGCTGAAAATCTATGAACTCATCCCTCAATCTATCCCTCATGTTGTGAGGTACATATTTCCATAAAAAAGCCATAGAGAACTATGCTAAAGTCATAAGAGGGGACCCTTTTTGCTCTACACTCAACGTAATCCCTTCAACACTATTTTGTTGAGCCATCCATCTGAAAAATAGTGTCATCTACTCCATGAGAATCCATTAGGTCAAGGATATGAAACTTTTTTGAACAACTAATACAGAACTCATAAGCGTTCTCACCTGATGCACCTAAAAGCCTCGACGGACCCAATCTAATAAAATGATGTAGCATTTTCTGCTCCTCTGATGTCATGTCTGGTTGGTATGCTATTGAATAAGAAACTATTGATGCTTGTAAAACCTCAAAATAGGGAGTTGACAATATCATACTCTGCTCCTAAACCTAGGTGACCCTATGCTTCTTCTTTGACTGATGGTTGGGCCCCAGCTCTAGCCTGACCCTTTAGAATACACAACAATCAAACTAAGAAGTCTTAGAGAACTGGTGTGGACACAAATCCAAGTGTAGCTTAGGCTACTCCCTAGCCCACCAGCTGCTGTGGTAATAGATCTACTTGCATTGGCTTTATATTAATGATTGGATATGGTATGGCACTTTGGCTCGATCCCCAATTATTACGAAAACTCGAGCTTAGCCTTAAACTTACGATCGACCTCTACCTCAACCCCTGGTGGGGACCTATTGTAGGGTCAACAACTTCTAGTTAGACACTATGCAATAGCTATGCACATATGGCTTCAACCCATGCTTTTTTCTCTCAATACTTAGTTTTCCAAGGCTTACAAAATGAATAACACAAGAATATATAGGAATTATTCCCAACTTTGTTTTAAACTCATACCACAAAGAAACACATGACATCAGCCCTTACAAAAGTTAGTTAACACAGCCAAATCTGAATTTTAACTACCTGCATGTGCCTACATAGAGGCCACAACCCCGTTACATATTCGAAACATACCTAGCATAGGCCAAGCACATGATTTTATATATAACCAATTGACATGCCCAACTGATAGACATAATCTATATTAAAATATGAATTTGAAATTACAACAGCAACAAAGTCTACCACATGTCCAAGTCGATTGTAACTACCTAACTAATGACATGTGTAAGGAACACGCCCAGTGTTAGCATACTCGTGGTAGTACTTGGTACAATTTAATATTAGGGCCTTGGGCACCTATACACGCATCTATGGTACTGCATTGTTTGCACCCAAGCAGACTTGTCTTTCCATGTCAATCTAATTGCCTTACCTTAACGACATCATCACAATATGACTTATCTTACCCTTGATCTCTCTTAGTTTGCCTAGCCTTTTTCATTCCTTTGCCATGCCTTCAATGCTTTAGCCACGCCACTGCCATGTTCTTACCATGCCCTACCAACATGTGTCATGCCCTGTTGATAGGCCTATGCTGGCAGAATTTCCTCAAGTAAACTTGATCTTCAACAAAGTCATTGGGACATGACTAGGTTTAACATATAAATCCCTAGCCATGCTCGAGCCACCTGAACCATCAAGTTGAGGGTATACCTTACATCCCCACCATATGAGCTTGTCGTACTTGATGAGACAAAATCTAATATGCCTTAAATTTGTCTTCAAACTTCCATAATGATGGTTTTTTCTTCGAATTAGCATCATACACTTGTTTACCTTTCCATTGAACCAGAAATTTTGTTTGCCCATTTTTCTGGCCTTATACCAAGTTTGATGACCCAAGATTTTTTCAATCCCCTCTTTATACTGCTGTTGCACAATAGGAGGAGCAAACTTGAAGGCTGACCTTGTTGGATCTTTAATATTCTCATAAAATGGCTTCAGAAAACTCACATGGAAAGTAGGATGGATCTTTCACCTTTCCGGTGGATTCAACTGGTAAGCTACTTTACCCACCCATTCTTTCACATCAAAAAGCCCATCCTACTACAAAATCAGCCCATGATAAATCATCTTGCTACTGAAAATCATTAAAATTTGGGGAATAAGCTTCAGTAACACCTTTTTACCAACCTGGAATTCTAAATCACGTTGATGTCTGTCAGCATAGCTTTTCATTCATCTTGTTGCCTTCTTCAAATTGTCTTGTACTTCATCTAGCAACTCTTGCTTGTCTCATTGATATTTGTAGGTAGCAGGACACTTGCCTTATGTTCCTGACTTAGCATCCTCCAGTGAAATATTGGGTTGCATGCCCAACACTAGTTTAAAAAGACTCTTCTCAGTTGTGGAAGAGTTGTGCAGAATAAAACAAAACTGCACACTGTCTAATAATTCCACCTAGTTTCTCTGACTTGCAATCACATAGTTCCTCAAATACTTTTAAAGAGGATGTCTAATTCTTTCAGTCTATCCATCTATTTGTGGAAGATTAGAAGTTGTGAATTTCAATTGAGTGCTTATAATATTGAACACTAAAGTCAAAAACTGGTCTGTGAAGCGAGTATCTCAACCACTCACAATATCAAGTGGAACCCCAAAGCTTTTTACAATAAACTTCTAGAATAATTTAGAATCTATCTTTGGAGAATAAAGAGTAGGAGCGGAAATAAAAACAACATACTTTGAAAATCTATCAGCTACAACCATGATCGACTCTTTTCCATCAAGCTTTGGAAACCCGTTAATGAAATCTATAAAAATAGAAGCCCATAGATGCTCTGCAATAGGAAGAGGTTGAAGCAACCCAATATACTTCCTTCTATAAGTCTTATCAAATTGGCAAACCAGACAGACTTCACATAAGCTTCAATGTCATCTTCCATTTTTGGCCAGAAATAATTTTGAGAGAACAATGCCACCATCCTTTCAACACCTGAATGACCAACATAGAATGAATCATGTGTTTCTTTTATGAGTTTTGACGTAACCCATCACCTTGAGGTACAAAAATTCTCCCTCCTTCTAATGTTCTAATAAAAATGACTATATCATCTAAGTAAATGACTAAAAAGTCATCAAGGTAATCATATAGAACATTGTTCCTTAAATTGCAGAAAGTAGCCGGTGCATTAGTCAGCCCAAACGGCTTTATAAGAAACTCATAGCTACCTGTAACACCCCGTACCTTTCCAAACCTATAAGACTACGTTAACATTTATGGAATTATTTAAACATGAGAGGATTGGTGAATTATGCATTAATTTGTTGGTCTTAAGGGAATCATGTTCCATTGGGCTCAAATGAGGCCCAAAAATCATATAGAAGACATGGCCCAAAAATGGGAATGACCCATTCTTGTGTTTGACCAAGAAAAAATGCTTTTAATTGGATAAGTGTGACCATTAAGTTCTATATAAAGCAAGGAAAATCAGATTTTATTCATATCAACACACATGTCCCATTCTAGAATTTTCTACAACATTTTCTCTTCAACCAAACCTTAAAGCAACTATTCTCTTTGGACAAGATCATCATATTGCAAGCTTTGGTAAGTATTTAATCTCATGGTTTAAAATATGATATGCTTAATATGGTGTATAAATCATATTGGTTATGTTGGTAAAGTGTTGGACAGTTCACTATGTGTAAAACTATCTATTTTTGTAATCGGAAAAAGGGTTTTGCCTTGCAAACTTGAAAATGACCTTGTGGTCTTGAAGGAAGTGAACTTTATGGATTCATTATTTATATGTGAGATGTGATTATATCCTTAACTTTTTTTATCCTTGTACATAATGTTTGGAATTGTTATGGCAAAATTGTGTATGGACTTGGTGGTGTATTAAAGGAAAAATGTGATTTTGGTGATGTTTATGTACGTTGTGAAACCATGGATGTTCATTGGAATATAATATAACATAAAAAATGAAAATAGAAGATTAATTATGATCATGTACCATTCATTACAAAAAAGGACACAAAAGAGACCCATTTTAGCCGAAACGGGCACCGGCCCTCACAGACGAAGCACCTGCGGGTGCAGGTGACTTCGCAGGTGACCTTGGACACTGCCAAGGATCACCTTAGGCCGCACCTCAACCACCTTATGGCACAGGTGGCTTTGCAGGTCAGGCCAAAACCCCATTTCGGTTGTTTTTGCATCTCTTTGACCCCCCAAAGCCCCTATACCCTTCATGGATGCAATTATCAACTTATGGTACCTTTTGAATGACTTTAAAGGAGTATCCCAGAGGTATTTTTAATGGTATCAATTATGGATTGTTGTTAATGTGTTATTGTGAAAGCTATCCAGTGACTTGACGGAGAAAAGGTAACATCGTGTTAATGAGGAAGTGTAAAGTGTAAACTTGGTGTGAAATGTTATTGGTTTATGATGTCTTGGTCAATGTGTGTAATGTTATGGTATTGTTGGTATGGTGATGCAGTAAATGGTATTGTAAGAGGGTGAAATGATGTTATACGATAGTCACGTAATTCATTGTCGTCGTATGCACTTGTAAGGTAGTTGGTTGTTAACATGAGCTTCGTTATGTACTTGTGTTGTAGAGTAACACTTAAGGAAGGAGCTGGATTATTATATTCACATATAGGACTATGTATTTATATTGGAAAGATAAGGTATGTAAGGTTACTCTTTTCGTACCCTTCTGTAACACACAGTGTTTACATTAACATTGCATTTGTTTCATTCCGAAGTGTTCTAAAGTATTCCTAGCTCAGGTTTCTTATCCATTGACTGAAGTTCCTAAACTCTCATAATGTTGTAACTACTAAAAGAACTATCTCAAAGAAAGTAATGATGTAAGGAGAATCTATTCATTCCTGAGTAGCATATCCAATAATGTTATGTTCCAAAATTCCAATAATGTTATTGCCGCATGTCACGACCCGAAATCCCACTCAGGCCGAACTGGCACCCGAAGCCGATATGGCCCGAGAGAACCAATCTTTGATCATGAACCTTCGTATGCATATTCTTGTGTGAATCATATTATTCCTCATGCAACTATGTGGAAAACATGAACATGGAAACATAGGCTATATATATTAGGAAACTTGGCCGTTGGGGCCCTCATGTCAAAATGAACGTACATATCTTACATTCAACTTCCCACATAAGTCTACAAAGCCTCACAGATACATAACTATGAAAACCTAGAGTCGGGACAACATCCCGCTCCATACTCATGTATAATATCAAACCAATATGCATAATGACTCGAAAAAGCCCCGAACCAACTGGAGCTCACCAACAATCTGCGGATATCTTGTAGCCTACTGAGGAGATCTACTAGCACCTGTGCCTGCAGAAAGTAAGGTAAGTCCCCCAAGAGGGGTCAGTACGAAGAAAGTACTAAATATGTAAGGCCTTATGAAACTATATAATACATAAGTACTTCCAAGAAATTAAGCATAAGAGAATAATCAATATGGATATACCTCCGTCCTGAATATGTGGAACCATGTTCATTACTTCCATTAGTTTCATTACTTGATTATTCTTATCATCATAATTCTTATAATAACCTCCATATTTATATTCATGCAAGGGATATACTCTAATACTCTAATTTCTTTTACAACTATCTTCTTTATGTGGGTCTTAATATAATATCGAACACCACCTTCTAGGTAGGTTATAATATAATACCGATCATCACCTTATGGGTGGATTATAATATAATATAATACCGCTCATCACCTTATAGGTAGATAGTAATATAATACCGCTCATCACCTTATAGGTGGATAATAATATAATAACTCTCATCACCTTATAGGTGGATAATAATATACTACCGCTCATCACCTTATAGGTGGATAATAACATAATACCGTAAGAATACCATAGCATAATATTGGGATTATACCATCTTGAACTTATACCCTTTAGATTGTGATCCATGCTCAATAAAACATAAAGTAACCATATGTGCATTACTTCTTTACAATCTTATTTCCTTTACATAGTTATGAGAGTGACATATTAGTTATCAAGTGATCATGACACTAATTGAGACACACACTTATATATACTACTTACTCCTTTACTTCATGAGATTGATACATTGAGGATCATGATAGTATTGGAAACACACATCTATGCCTTACTTCACTTCCTTACTTTCAGGAGAGTGACACCCTTAATTGTGAGGGATAGATATATTAACTCGCACATTACCTCTTCATTGTTTGTATGAGATCTTATGAGATGAGTACCTTTACACTTGGGAGAGATTGGTACAAACATATTCATAATGTTATTAGACTTTGGAACATGACATGATTTGGAACAAAATGCTTATGCAAATAAATAGACTCTCTTTACATCTTTACTCTCTCTTGAGATAGTTCTCTTAGAATCTACAACATCATGACAACTTAGGAACTCCCATCAATAAATAAGAGACAAGTGGGTCATAATTCATCTAAGAGTAGGACACATATGAATAACAATATATGTCAACCCTAGTTGGAATACTATAGAACCCTTTTGGGATATAACACTTTGAAACTTTTGACATATTAGCCAATGAACACGAGTCAACCAATGGACATGAGTTATATGGTTCACCATTGACCAATGAGTAAGGAACACTGGTCATCTACCGGATATGGAATACCTTAGAGTGTTTCGGAATCGAATAAGTACTATGACAATATGAACATACATGCTGCAGAAGGATACGAAAAGAGTAACCTTACATACCTTCACTTCCAAGTATGAGTACATGAGTCTATATATGAGCACAACAGTCCAGCTTCTTCCTTACGCCTTACTCTACAATACAAGTACATATCGGAGATTACATTAGCAACTAGTTACTATATAGGCGTACAAGATGACAATGAACTATATTTCTGCCGTATGATGTCATGTCACCCCTTACAATACAATCCACTGCATGTTTATATCAACAATACTGTAACACTACACACATTGACCAAGAGATCTTACATCAATAACATTCCACACCACACTTACCCTTTACGCTTTTTTCTTTATCATTCCGTCACAATTACTCCATCATAACATCATATGAACAACCATCCATACTTAACATAGTTCAACCTACCTCCATATGACACTTTAAATTCAATAAAACGACATCACAAGTTGCTAATTATATTCATAAAGGGTATAGAGGCCTTCGGGTGTCAAAGGGGGACAAAAAAATGCAAAACGGGGTTCTGGGAGGGACCTGCGAAGCCACCTACACCTGAAGGTGGCTGAACTATGTCTGCAGCTTCCCTTTGGAAGTAGCCAAGGGCATCTGGTACCTGCGAGGGCGGGTCCCCCTTTTCGGTCAAATTGGTCTCTTTTGGGTCTTTTCTTGCAATGAATGGTCCATGATCATAACTAAACTTATTTTAACATATTTTTGATCATATTACATTCCAACAAGAAGCCATGGTTGCACAACACACATAAACATCACCAAAACCTCACTTTCTTTTAAATCCGTCACCAAATCCATAACCAAATTTACGACAACAATTCCAAACATTATACACAAGGATAAAACAAGGAAAGACTATAATCAAATCTCACATGTCAATATTGAATCCATAAAGTTCATTTCCTTCAAGACACAAGTCCATTTTCAAGTTTACAAGACAAAACCATCCTCCGATTTAGCAAACACAAATTGTTTTACACATAGTGACCTTCTCACACTTCACTAACATATCCAACATGATATAAACCATATTCCATGCATAAAATATATTAAACCATGACAACATACACTTACCAAGTCTTGTACAAAGGTGGTCTTGACCAAAGGAATGAAGTGTAACACCCCGTACCTACTAAACCCTATGTGACGACGTTGAACAATGGTTATGATATTGGGCCTAGTGCATGGTATTAGACCTTTGTAGTAGGTGAAATACCCGGATGTTGTCGAATCTATACGACTACGTGTACATTTACGGAATTAGAAAAAAAACATGGGAGATTTGATGAATTATACATTAAGTTGTGGGCATGAATAAGTCTTACATCATTGGGCCCAAAGTGAAGCCCAAAAGTAATAATAAGACATGTCCCAACATGGAAATTGACCCATTCTTCCAATATGTGTCCATTTGACTAATCAACCATGAATTTAATGCCAAGAGATGGATAAGAGTGAATTGAGGTATATATATATGTATATATATATATAAGGAATTATTCATTCACTTGGTGGGCTCAATTAATAATTTGTAATGAGCTAAATGAGGCCCAAAAATTAGCATGAAGACATGGCCCAAAAAGGGCATAATGACCCATTCTTGATCCATTCTTTCTTTGACCAAAGAATACCCTCAATTATTGACTAATTGGATGGATAAGGAGGACCATGAGGCACTATATAAGGCCACAAATCAGATTTTTATTCATAAAAAGACATATGCCATTTTCTAGAATTTTCTACATTCTCTCAACACTCAAACCCTAAGCTATCTTCTACTTGAGGCAAGATCACTCCTTGGTAAGACTTGGTAAGTGTTTATTATCATGGTTTAATATATTTTATGCATGTAAGATGGTTTATATCATGTTGGTTATGTTGGTGAAGTGTGAGAAGTTCACTATGTGTAAAACAATTTGTGTTTGCTAAATCGGAGGATGATTTTGCCTTGTAAACTTGAACATGGGCTTATGGTCTTAAAGGAAGTGAACATGATGGAGTTAATATTTACATGTGACATTTTATGATAGCATTTCCTTGTTTTGTCATGGTGTATAATGTTTGGAATTTCTATTGTGAAATTGGTTATGGTTTTGGTGACGTATTGACCGTAAAGTGTCGTTTTGGTGATGTTTATGTGTGTTATGATACCATGTCTGATTGTAGGTATTAAATATAATCAAAAATATATTAAAATAAGTTTTTTTATGATCATGTACCATTCATTGCACAAAAAGACCCAAAAGAGACCCTTTTTGGCCGAAACGGGCACCCGCCCTCGCAGACGAAGCACCTGCGGGCGCCGGTGCCAATGCAGGTGACTCTGGATACTACCAAAGGTCACCTGAAGATGCAGGTCATCCACCTGTGGGCGCATGTGGCTTAGCGGATCGGCCCAGAACTCCGAATTGCTTGTTTTTGCATCCCTTTGGCCCCCCGAAACCCCTATACCCTTCATGGATGTAATTATCAACTTGTGATGTCATTTTAATGACTTTAAAGTGTCGTATGGAGGCATGTTGGACTTTATTAAGTATTTATTGTTATTCCTAAGGTGTTGTGAGGCAAAGTTGATAGGGTAATGGTGACGGAATGCTAATGGGAGAGCATAAAGGGTAAGTGTGGTGTGAAATGATATTGATGCATGATATTTTGGTCAATGTGTGTAATGTTATGGTGTTATTGCCATGGTGAGGCAGTGATTTGTATTGTAAGGAGTGAAATGAAGTTATACGGCGGTCATATGGTTCATTGTCGTTTTGTACGCTTATACGGTAAATAATTGTTAACGAGAATTCCATTGTGGACTTGTATTATAGAGTGAAACATAAGGAAGAAGCTGGACTATTGTGTTCATACATAGGCTTATGTATTCATACTTAGAAGTGAAGGTATGTAAGGTTACTTTGTCCGTATCTTTCTGCGAAAAATAGTATTCACATTGGCATTACGCTTGTCCCATCCCGAAATATGCTAAGGTATCCTATATCCGATTATCAATGGTCATTATCATATATTTCCTACTCATTGATCAATTGTGAATCTCACGTCTCACATTCATGGTTAATGTTCCAAAATCCCAATAAGGTTATGTTCCAAAGTTCCAATAGTGGTTATACTCATATCTATTGTTCATTGATTATTTTCAAATGGTCCCGGTGGTGTTATGTTTCAAATGATGTTGTGCTTCCAATAATGTTTATTCACATGTATCTCACTCATTGATTATTGATCCAAAGTTTCATATAAAGTTATGATTAGCAATGTATCAATCTCACACAAGTTAAAGTATCAATCTTATGAGGTATAATGTATCACTCTCATAACTATGAAAAGGGAATAAGATTGTAAAATAATAATGCACACATGGTTACTTTATATTTTATTGAGTATGGATCAATCAAAAGGGGCATAAGCTTGGATGGATCAATCCCAACATTATGTTACAGTATTAGTAAACTATATAAGATTATAGCCCACTAATCAGCTGGATATCCGGTATATATTATAGCCCACTGATCAGCTGGATTTCCGGTATTATTATGATATCTATGACTATTGCCCACTGATCAGCTGGATGTCCGGTATATATTATAGCCAACTGATCAGCTGGATGTCCGGTATTATTATGATATATATGACTATTGCCCACTGATCAGCTGGATGTACGGTATATATTATAGCCCACTGATCAGCTGGATGTACGGTATTTATTATAGCCCACTGATCAGCTGGATGTCCGGTATTATTGTTATTATATATATGACTAGTGCCCACTGATCGGCTGGATGCCCGATTTATATTATAGCCCACTGATCAGCTGGATGTCCAGTATTATATTATATGCCACCTATAAGGTAATGAATGGTATTATATTATATGCCACCTATAAGGTGATGAACGGTATTATATCATATGCCACCTATAAGGTGATGATCTCATATAGGTAATAAAGGAATTAATGTGCAAGCTAGTACACCAATCTCTCAAGAGAAAGAAATTAAGTTACATATGTTGATTGGGGGCAAAAGTGTAGGAAAATCATAGATGTAAGGTGGACACGATTCCAAAGTTCCAAATGTTCTCAGGTTTGCATCTCAGGATGGTGAATAGTTGACATCCACATGTGTCGTATTTAGTTATCATTGTCCTAAGGTTCCAAAAGTGTTACATTCCAAAGGGGTCCTAGACATACATTGTTATTCACAAGTGCCCTACTCCTAGATGAATTATGATTCACTTATCTCTTATTCATTGACTGAAGTTCCTAAGCTGTTATAATGTTGTAAATTCTACGAGAACTATCCCAATAAGGGTAATGAGGTAAAGAGGGCTTATTTAGTTTGAATAGCATTATTCTAATCATGTAATGATCCCAAGTTCCAATAGAGTTAGGCATTGACTATTGTTCCAATGGTTCCAAGATGTTGGGTTCAAATAATGTTATGGCAAGTGAATATAGCAATCTCTCACGAGTGAATGAATCAATCGCTCACAAGGAAATGTACCAATCTCTCAAGAGTAATGAAAGAAGTAATGTGCAAGTTATTGTATCTATCCCTCACAAGTAAAGATACTAGTCTTACAAGAGTAAAGACGTAAAGTAATGTATGTTGTGTTCCAAGTTTGAAGAATGTTTGTATCATTAAAGTACCACGCATAGTATGAAAGAAAGAGAAACGAAGTAAAGAAAAATGAAAGGAAAGGAAGCAATGTTATGTAATGTTAACCCTACACATGGAGTAGATGTATGTTATTAATCCACCGTAGAGTGGATGTATATTGATCTACCCATGGAGTAGATGTATGTTATTTCCCACCAAAGAGTGGATGTACGTGGATTACTAATAATAATGACAATGAACGTTAAGCAAAGGAAGAATCCATTGAATAAAGGTATTATATGAAAGATATTATATGAATGATAAGAATATGATTGAATGATCGAAAGTAATAATAAATCAAAGGTACATGGTTTCACATATAGAGTTTCTCTTATAATTATTTCCATTGAAATTGTCATGTATTGATGCAGTTTTCTTATGGCCTTACATACTCAGTACATTCTTCGTACTGACCCCTCTTGGGGACTTACCTTACATGTTGCAGGTGCAGGCATTAGTAGACCTCCTCTATAGACTGGGGATCATTTGTAGAGTTTATGGTGAGCTCCACTCAGTTCGGAGCTTTCAGGGTCATAGTTGTGTATTTGCTTTGATATTGTAAATATTGTATAGACATGGTCATGTATCTATTAGAGGCTTTGTAGACATATGTGGGGTATCATCAAAGTAAAAGATGTACGTTCATTTTGACACAATGGCCCTAACGGCCAAGTTTCATATATTGCACATATTGCCATGATTTCTGCCATTGATATTTAATTACATGAGATAAAATGATATTCAAGCGCAAACATACATATGAGAGCACATGAGAAAAGATTGGTTCTCTCGGTCCTTATCGTCTTCGGGTGCCAATCACGCCTCAATTGGATTTGGGGCGTGACAAAGTGGTATCAGAGCAGTTCGTTCTAAGGGTGTCTACAAAGTCGTGTCTGAGTAGAGTCTTACTTATGGATGTGTTGTGCACCACATTTATAAGTAGGAGGCTACGGGACATCTCGGATGTTGTTTCTTTTCTTCATTCTAGATCGTGCAATAGAGCCTAGGTGGTAAGTGAAACCGTATCTAACCATTGGTGATTGGGTTTCTTTGCTATACTAAACTGTTGATGACAGGAAGAGATAAAGGCAAAGGTAAGCAGGTAGATATGCATGCCGATGAAGGAATGAGTAAATCACCACCTGACAGTCAAGTCCTTTGATGTCCTTACATCAGTTGGTGACTTTATTATAGTTTAAAGGGCATATCGTAACGGGATAGTAGATGTTTGTGATCATGTTATGATGGTTGATCTTATGGATATGGAAATGAAGGATTTATCATGTTGTAATGGGTATGCAGTGATTGGATTCTTGTATGTCACGAAGATTGAGAAAGACGTAGTAAGTATCTATATGAACATAGGTAAGAATATATATAGAGAGATGTATTTGTTGCATATGAGACGACGTTGTTAACATTCGAGTATGAATATTCCTAAGGGGGGAAGAATGTAACACCCCGTACCTACTAAACCCTATGTGACGACGTTGAACAATGGTTATGATATTGGGCCTAGTGCATGGGATTAGACCTTTGTAGTAGGTGAAATACCCGGATGTTGTCGAATCTATACGACTACGTGTACATTTACGGAATTAGAAAAAAACATGGGAGATTTAATGAATTATACATTAAGTTGTGGGCATGAATAAGTCTTACATCATTGGGCCCAAAGTGAAGCCCAAAAGTAATAAGAAGACATGGCCCAACATGGAAATTGACCCATTCTTCCAATATGTGTCCATTTGACTAATCAACCATGAATTTAATGCCAAGAGATGGATAAGAGTGAATTGAGGTATATATCTATGTATATATATATAAGGAATTATTCATTCACTTGGTGGGCTCAATTAATAATTTGTAATGAGCTAAATGAGGCCCAAAAATTAGCATGAAGACATGGCCCAAAAAGGGCATAATGACCCATTCTTGATCCATTCTTGCTTTGACCAAAGAATACCCTCAATTATTGACTAATTGTATGGATAAGGAGGACCATTAGGCACTATATAATGCCACAAATCAGATTTTTATTCATAAAAAGACACATGCCATTTTCTAGAATTTTCCACATTCTCTCAACACTCAAACCCTAAGCTATCTTCTACTTGAGGCAAGATCACTCCTTGGTAAGACTTGGTAAGTGTTTATTATCATGGTTTAATATATTTTATGCATGTAAGATGGTTTATATCATGTTGGTTATGTTGGTGAAGTGTGAGAAGTTCACTATGTGTAAAACAATTTGTGTTTGCTAAATCGGAGGATGATTTTGCCTTGTAAACTTGAACATGGGCTTATGGTCTTAAAGGAAGTGAACGTGATGGAGTTAATATTGACATGTGAGATTTTATGATAGCATTTCCTTTTTTTGTCATGGTGTATAATGTTTTGAATTTCTATTGTGAAATTGGTTATGGTTTTGGTGACGTATTGACCGTAAAGTGTCGTTTTGGTGATGTTTATGTGTGTTATGATACCATGGCTGATTGTAGGTATTAAATATAATCAAAAATATGTTAAAATAAGTTTGTTTATGATCATGGACCATTCATTGCACAAAAAGACCCAAAAGAGACCCTTTTTGGCCGAAACGGGCACCCGCCCTCGCAGACGAAGCACCTGCGGGCGCAGGTGCCTACGCAGGTGACTCTGGCTACTGCCAAAGGTCACCTGCAGATGCAGGTCATCCACCTGTGGGCGCATGTAGCTTAGCGGATCGGCCCAGAACTCCGAATTGCTTGTTTTTGCATCCCTTTGGCCCCCCGAAACCCCTATACCCTTCATGGATGTAATTATCAACTTGTGATGTCGTTTTAATGAATTTAAAATGTCGTATGGAGGCATGTTGGACTTTATTAAGTATTTATTGTTATTCCTAAGGTGTTGTGAGGCAAAGTTGATAGGGTAATGGTGACGGAATGCTAATGGGAGAGCATAAAGGGTAAGTGTGGTGTGAAATGATATTGATGCATGATATTTTGGTCAATGTGTGTAATGTTATGGTGTTATTGCCATGGTGATGCAGTGAGTTGTATTTTAAGGAGTGAAATGAAGTTATACGACAGTCATATGGTTCATTGTCGTTTTGTACACTTATACGGTAAATAATTATTAACGAGAATTCCATTGTGGACTTGTATTGTAGAGTGAAACATAAGGAAGAAGCTGGACTATTGTGTTCATACATAGGCTTGTGTATTCATACTTAGAAGTGAAGGTATGTAAGGTTACTTTGTCCGTATCTTTCTGCGAAAAATAGTATTCACATTGGCATTACGCTTGTCCTATCCCGAAATGTGCTAAGGTATCCTATATCCGATTATCAATGGTCATTATCATATATTTCCTACTCATTGATCAATTGTGAATCTCACATCTCACATTCATGGTTAATGTTCCAAAATCCCAATAAGGTTATGTTCCAAAGTTCCAATAGTGGTTATACTCATATCTATTGTTCATTGATTATGTTCCAATGGTCCCGGTGGTGTTATGTTTCAAATGATGTTGTGCTTCCAATAATGTTTATTCACATGTCTGTCACTCATTGATTATTGATCCAAAGATTCATATAAAGTTATGATTATCAATGTATCAATCTCACACAAGTTAAAGTATCAATCTTATGAGGTATAATGTATCACTCTCATAACTATGAAAAGGGAATAAGATTGTAAAGAAGTAATCCACACATGGTTACTTTATATTTTATTGAGTATGGATCAATCAAAAGAGGCATAAGCTCGGATGGATCAATCCCAACATTATGTTACAGTATTAGTAAACTATATAGGATTATAGCCCACTGATCAGCTGGATATCCGGTATATATTATAGCCCACTAATCAGCTGGATGTCCGGTATTATTATGATATCTATGACTATTGTCCACTGATCAGCTGGATGTCCGGTATATATTATAGCCCACTGATAAGCTGGATGTCCGGTATTATTATGATATATATGACTATTGCCCACTGATCAGCTGGATGTCCGGTATATATTATAGCCCACTGATCAGCTGGATGTCCGGTATTATTGTTATTATATATATGACTAGTGCCCACTGATCGGCTGGATGTCTGGTTTATATTATAGCCCACTGATCAGCTGGATGTCCAGTATTATATTATATGCCACCTATAAGGTGATGAACGGTATTATATCATATGCCACCTATAAGGTGATGATCTCATATAGGTAATAAAGGAATTAATGTGCAAGCTAGTACACCAATCTCTCAAGAGAAAGAAATTAAGTTACATATGTTGATTGGGGGCAAAAGTGTAGGAAAATCATAGATGTAAGGTGGACACGATTCCAAAGTTCCAAATGTTCTCAGGTATTGCATCTCAGGATGGTGCACAGTTGACATCCACATGTGTCGTATTTAGTGATCATTGTCCTAAGGTTCCAAAAGTGTTACATTCCAAAGGGGTCCTATACATACATTGTTATTCACAAGTGCCCTACTCCTAGATGAATTATGATTCACTTATATCTTATTCATTGACTGAAGTTCCTAAGCTATTATAATGTTGTAAATTCTAAGAGAACTATCCCAACGAGGGTAATGAGGTAAAGAGGGCTTGTTTAGTTTGAATAGCATTATTCTAATCATGTAATGATCCCAAGTTCCAATAGAGTTAGGCATTGACTATTGTTCCAATGGTTCTAAGATGTTGGGTTCAAATAATGTTATGGCAAGTGAATATAGCAATCTCTCTCGAGTGAATGAATCAATCGCTCACAAGGAAATGTACCAATCTCTCAAGAGTAATGAAAGAAGTAATGTGCAAGTTAATGTATCTATCCCTCACAAGTAAAGATACCAGTCTTACAAGGGTAAAGACGTAAAGTAATGTATGTTGTGTTCCAAGTTTGAAGAATGTTTGTATCATTAAAGTACCACGCATAGTATGAAAGAAAGAGAAATGAAGTAAAGAATAATGAAAGGAAAGGAAGCAATGTTATGTAATGTTAACCCTACACTTGGAGTAGATGTATGTTATTAATCCACCGTAGAGTGGATGTATATTGATCTACCCATGGAGTAGATGTATGTTATTTCCCACCAAAGAGTGGATGTACGTGGATGACTAATAATAATGACAATGAGCGTTAAGCAAAGGAAGAATCCATTGAATAAAGGTATTATATGAAAGATATTATATGAATGAAAAGAATATGATTGAATGATCGAAAGTAATAATAAATCAAAGGTACATGGTTTCACATATAGAGTTTCTCTTATAATTATTTCCATTGAAATTGTCATGTATTGATGCAGTTTTCTTATGGCCTTACATACTCAGTACATTCTTCGTACTGACCCCTCTTGGGGACTTACCTTACATGTTGCAGGTGCAGGCATTAGTAGACCTCCTCTATAGACTGGGGATCATTTGTAGAGTTTATGGTGAGCTCCACTCGGTTCGGAGCTTTGACGGTCATAGTTGTGTATTTGCTTTGATATTGTAAATATTGTATAGACATGGTCGTGTATCTATTAGAGGCTTTGTATACATATGTTGGGTATCATGAAAGTAAAAGATGTACGTTCATTTTGACGCAATGGCACTAACGGCCAAGTTTCATATATTGCACATATTGCCATAATTTCTGCCATTGATATTTAATTACATGAGATAAAATGATATTCAAGCGCTACATATGAGAGCACATGAGCAAAGATTGGTTCTCTCAGGCCTTATCGGCGTCGGGGGCCAATCACGCCTCAATGGGATTTGGGGCATGACATGAAGACTTAGGGTTTGAAAGAGAAAGAAAATATCTTGTTTCTTGGAAAAGTCTAGAATTAGCATGTGTGTTTTGAATGAATAAAAATCAGATTTTACACCTTATATAAATACTCAAAGGTCATCCTTAGCCAACCAAATAAATCAATAATTAATGGCTTTCTTGGTCAAAAGAAAGAATGGGTCATTTACCCATTTGGCCCATGTCTTCTTCTTCATTTTGGGCCCAAATCACAAAATTAACTTAGCCCACAAATTAATGTATAAATTCACCAACTCTCTCATGTTTCATTATTTCCATAAATGTTACAGGAATTAACTAGACTCAGAAACTTACGGGGTGTTACATTCTTCCCCCCTTAGGAACATTCTTCCTCGAATGTTAGCAACAACGTCTCATGTACCACAAATACATCTTTATATGAGAATCTCTATACATATACTCATATAGATACTTACTTAGTCTTTCTCCACTTCTGTTTTCTTGTTCCTCTGTATGAAGACGAAAAGCCATGCTTACATTCACTTGAGTCCCCAACTTCTTCTGAAAAGATTTACACAAATGTGTTAACTTGGTAAGCCTATCAACTATTACCCATATGGCATCACATCTGTTTCTAACTAAAAGAATCTCTACATAGCCTATAACCTTCAGATTCCAAACACTTTACCTTTATTCGTTATCACTTCGATTACTGAAGTATAAATTTCGTAATATTCTTTTCATGTAATCTTGTCAATAAGTCGCTTCCAAATCATGGTACATATTGATTAATCCCTACTAAATAGCATATCGTGAATGATGTGTTTTACCATAATGCATTTATTTAGCTCATATATATATATCCGATACATAAAAATTTCCTGACACTTCAATCCGTTGCCTATAATTAATGCACATTCTCGACGTGTCATCCCTCGTCAATACAATTTACACTGGTACACCCTACGGGGGTAGACTAGTATCTTTCACATTAGTAGCTTTAACTTTGGTATCCTTCACTCTGACTAAGCGACATATGTACCCTTCCATTCAAGAAAATTCTTTCCAATGAAAATGAAATTTCTTTGCTCGGCAATCTATTGTGGCCTAACAAAAAGCCAACCAAGTCATACCCATTGTAACATTAAAATCTATCATGTCCATCTCAATGTGATTAGTCAATGTAACGTGATCACAACATTCACGATACAATTGCGACATACTCTTTTAGCTATAATAAATTCACCAACTGGTGTGGACACCTTAAATGACTTGACTATTAATCATAGTGTTCCTTCAAATCTTCCCACAGTCAATGGAGTAACATATGATAGGGTAGAACCCAGATCAATTGATGCATATTCATTAGGTAAAAATATAGATAACGTACCTGTCACTATATCAAGGAGAGCCTTCAAATTCTACTGACCCCGTAGGTCGTGTCATACCACCCATGGCCCTCTGTGGACATTCTCTCTTCAGATGCCCTGACTTACCACACCAGAAGCAAAAATTTATTTCAACCCAACATTCTCCTGAATGAAACTTTCCACAGCGCTGGCACAGCTGATGAGAAGACCTCGATTGGCCCATACTTCCTTGTTCTCGATACCCTACTGTCTGTGAACCCCGAGTCTCACTACTTTGCCCGGCTTGACCACCCCTAAACTAGCAAAATTGAGATGGATTACCTGCTGTCTAGTAAGAAATGGATGGTCTGGGCGGTCTAGGGAAAATTTGGGGCCCAAATCCTCCTTGGGACGCCATGAACTGTCCCATAGATCTCGCCCTCTTTGATGGTCCTTCTTCAAATTCTTGTATCCTTCTCCTTTGCCTTTGATCCTCCATCTTTTACGCGAAGACTTGTATTCTAGCTATATCCATATCTTTATTTAACGCAGCAATAGTACAGTCCCTTACCAAGTATGGCTCCAATCTGTCCATATATCGATGAACCCTATCGGCCATAGTCGCTACCATATTAGGAGTGTATCTAGCCAATGAATTAAATCGAAGACTGTACTCCCTGACACTCATATTTCCTTGAAGAAGATTTAAAACTGATCCGTACAAGCCTCGCAGACCTCATATGGAAGATAATGATGAAGGAATGCCACCTTGAATTCCTCCTAACTAGCTGGATTTGCACCGATACCTCTGGACGTTTCCAATCTTTATACCATAGTATAGCCTCTCCTTTCATTCTATATGATGCAAGCTCCACTATTTCTATACCAGTCACATGCATAACATCTAGAGCCCTTTGAATTTGATCGATAAAGTCTTGCGGATCTTCATTAAGATCAGACCCGGTAAATGTGGGAGGATCCAATTTCAGGAAATCCTGTGTCCGCCGACTAGCTATGTTAGCCGCACCATCATCACTTGTCACTGGACCAACTCATCCTTAACTCTGGACAACAACTATCTGAGTCAATATTTGCACCACATTTCTCAAGTCCTGTAAATCCTGCCTAGTAACATTAACAGGCGATTCTGGGGATACTTCCCTCCTTTGTGGCCTCCCTGGAGAAGGGGGAGGAGAAGGTGCCCGTGATGTAAACTCAGTTTCAACCCCATATTGACTAGCTGGGTTAGGTGGTGATTTACTAATTCCTTCTCCCGCATGCATATCTACCTGCTTATCTTTGCCCATACCTTATCTTGTAATCGACATTTTACTATATCAAAGGAAACCAATTACAATGGTCAGATGTAATCCCACCTATGACAATGGCGATATTGCACGATCTAGAATGAAGAAATGAAACAACTCCTAAATATCCCGTATCCTCCTACTTATAAATGTGGCATGCTACACATCCATAAGTAAGACTCTACTTAGACACCCTTAGAACGACCTGCTCTGATACCACTTTTGTCACAACCCAAAATCCCATTCGGGCCGGACTGGCACCTGAAGCCGATATGGCCCGAGATAACCAATCTTTGATCATGAACCTTCATATGCATATTCTCGTGTGAATCGTATTATTCCTCATGCAACTATGTGGAAAACATAAACATGGAAACATAGGCTATATATATTAGGAAACTTGGCCGTTGGGGCCATCATGTCAAAATGAACATACATATCTTACATTCAACTTCCCACATAATTCTACAAAGCCTCTACAAATACATAACTATGAAAAACCTAGAGTCGGGACAACATCCCGCTCCATACTCATATACAATATCAAACCAATATGCATAATGACTCGAAAAAGCCCCGAACCAACTGGAGCTTACCAATAATCTGCGGACATGTCGTAGCCTACTGAGGAAATCTACTAGAACCTGAGCCTACATAAGGTAAGGTAAGTCCCCCAAGAGGGGTCAGTACGAAGAAAGTACTGATTATGTAAGGCCATATGAAACTATATAATACATAAGTACTTCAAAGAAATTAAGCGTTAGAGAATAATCAATATGGATATACCTCCATCCTGAATATGTGGAACCATGTTCATTACTTCCATTAGTTTCATTACTTGATTATTCTTATCATCATAATTCTTATAATAACCTCCATATTTATATGCATGCAAGGGATATACTCTAATACTCTAATTTCTTTTATAACTATCTTCTTTATGTGGGTCTTAATATAATACCGAACATCACCATCTAGGTAGGTTATAATATAATACCGATCATCACCTTATGGGTGGATTATAATATAATATAATACCGCTCATCACCTTATAGGTGGATAATAATATAGTACCGCTCCTCACCTTATAGGTGGATAATAATGTAATACCGCTCATCACCTTATAGGTGGATAATAATATAATACCGCTCATCACCTTATTGGTGGATAATAACATACTACCGCTGATCACCTTATAGGTGGATAATAACATAATACCGTAAGAATACCATAGCATAATATTGGGATTATACCATCTTGATCTTATACCCTTTAGATTGTGATCCATGCTCAATAAAACATAAAGTAACCATATGTGCATTACTTCTTTACAATCTTATTTCCTTTACATAGTTATGAGAGTGACATATTAGTGATCAAGTGATCATGACACTAATTGAGACACACACTTATATATATTACTCACTCCTTTACTTCATGAGATTGATACATTGAGGATCATGATAGTATTGGAAACACACATCTATGCCTTACTTCACTTCCTTATTTTCAGGAGAGTGACACCCTTAATTGTGAGGGATAGATATATTAACTCGCACATTACCTCTTCATTATTCGTATGATATCTTATGAGATGAGTACCTTTACACTTGGGAGTGATTAGTACAAACATATTCATAATGTTATTAGACTTTGGAACATGACATAATTTGGAACAAAATGCTTATGCAAATAAATAGACTCTCTTTACATCTTTACTCTCTCTTGAGATAGTTCTCTTAGAATCTACAACATCATGACAACTTAGGAACTCCCGTCAATAAATAAGAGATAAGTGGGTCATAATTCATCTAAGAGTAGGACACATATGAATAACAATATATGTCAACCCTAGTTGGAATACTATAGAACCCCTTTGGGATATAACACTTTGAAACTTTTGACATATTAGCCAATGAATATGAGTCAACCAATGGACATGAGTTATACAGTTCACCATTGACCAATGAGTAAGGAACACATGAGGAATACTAGTCAACTACCGGATATGGAATACCTTAGAGCGTTTTGGAATCAAATAAGTACTATGACAATGTGAACATACATACTGCAGAAGGATACGGAAAGAGTAACCTTACATACCTTCACTTCCAAGTATGAGTACATGAGTATATATATGAACACAACAGTACAGCTTCTTCCTTACGTCTTACTCTACAATACAAGTACATATCGGAGCTTACATTAGCAACTAGTTACTATACAGGCGTAGAAGACGACAATGAACTATATGACTGTCGTATGACGTCATGTCACCCCTTACAATACAATACACTGCATGTTCATATCAACAACACCGTAACACTACACACATTGACCAAGATATCGTACATCAATAGCATTCCACACCACACTTACCCTCTACGCTTTTCTCTTTATCATTCCGTCACAATTACTCCTTCATAACATCATATGAACAACAATACATACTTAACATAGTTCAACCTACCTCTATAAAACAATTTAAAGTCATTAAAAAGGCATCACAAGTTGCTAATTATATTCATAAAGGGTATAGGGGCCTTCGGGGGTCAAAGGGGGACAAAAAATGCAAAACGGGGTTCTGGAAGGGACCTGCGAAGCCACCTGCACCCGCAGGTGGCTGAAATGTGTCTTAAGGTTCCCTTTGGAAGTAGCCAGTGGCATCTACGTTGGCACCTGCGCCCGCAGGTGCCTCACCTACGAGGGCGGGTGCCCCTTTTCGGCCAAATTGGTCTCTTTTGGGTCTTTTCATGCAATGAATGGTCCATGATCATAACTAAACTTATTTTAACATATATTTAATTATATTACATTCCAACAAGAATCCATGGTATCACAACACACATAAACATCACCAAAACCTCACTTTCTTTTCAATCCGTCACCAAATCCATAACCAAATTTACGACAACAATTCCAAACATTATACACAAGGATAAAACAAGGAAAGACTATAATTAAATCTCACATGTAACTATTGAATCCATAAATTTCATTTCCTTCAAGATCACAAGTCCACGTTCAAGTTTACAAGACAAAACCAGCCTCCGATTTAGCAAACACAAATTGTTTTATACATAGTGACCTTCTCACACTTCACCAACGTAACCAACATGATATAAACCATATTACACGCATAAAATATACTAAACCATGATAATATATACTTACCAAGTCTTGTACAAAGGTGATCTTGACCAAAGGAATGAAGGCTTAGGGTTTGAAAGAGAAAGAAAATATCTTGTTTCTTGGAAAAGTCTAGAATTAACATGTGTGTTTTGAATGAATAAAAATCAGATTTTCCACCTTATATAAAGCCTCAAAGTTCATCCTTATCCAACCAAATAAATCAATAATTAATGGATTTCTTGGTCAAAAGGAAGAATGGGTCATTTACCCATTTGGCCCATGTCTTCTTCTTCATTTTGGGCCTCATTTGGGGCCCAAATCACAAAATTAACTTAGCCCACAAATTAATGTATAAATTCAGCAACTCTCTCATGTTTCATTATTTCCATAAATGTTACAGGAATTAACTAGACTCAAAAACTTACGGGATGTTACACCGCTAATGTATCAATCTCTCTCATAAGAAAATGTATAAATCTCGTAAAAGTAAAGGAATAAAGTAATGCATATCGTTACGACTCAATGGGGCACATAAGCCTTGCTCGAGCGTACCCTAATACTAACTACCCACCGATAAGGTGGATGACTACCCACTGATAAAGTGGATGACTACCCACTAATAAAGTAGATGACTACCCACCGATAAGGTGGATGACTACCCACCTATAATGGTGCAAGCCAAGCCTCATCAATATCATGGAATGAAAATTTGAAGCTCGAGAATATGCTAAAGTGGAAGTACAAGAAAGAAAGGCGAAAAGGGAAGAAAGAGGCTATAGACGTAAAGTGACTATTCTTGATATCCAAGCCTCATGCTAAAGAAGACCCTTATTTCATTAAAGGTATTTTTGTAATTATGAGTGTAGACTATAAATAAGGGAGAATATCTCATTTTAGGGTAGATTATCTTGATGAATATTGAATATTAAATACTCTTTGAGAGTTTGAGAGCTTATTGAAGCTTTTGATTGTTTCAAGTTTAGAAAGGAGGGCTGCTTGGGAATCTAATTCCCTTGAGGTCTTTCTCATAGGTTTAGGTGCTTATTTGGACATTGAAGGAGGTCTCTTCTTTTTGTGTCTACCTTTCTATCCCTTTTATCTTTGTTTATCTTGTTTCTTTGTTTCCTTTGTTCTTTTAAGTCTTCCGCGTCGTCTTGCTTGTATCATTTGGTGATGGTGCAAGCCGAGCCTCATCAATATCATGGAATGAAGAGTTGAAGCTTGAGAATATGCTAAAGTGGAAGTACAAGAAAGAAAGGCGAAAAGGGAAGAAAGAGGCTATAGACGTAAAGTGACTATTGTTGATATCCAAGCCTCATGCTAAAGAAGACCCTTATTTCATTAAGGGTATTTTTGTAATTATTAGTGTAGACTATAAATAAGGGAGAATAGCTCATTTTAGGGTAGATCATCTTGATGAATGTTGAATATTAAATACTCTTTTGAGAGTTTGAGAGCTTGTTGAAGCTTTTGATTGTTTCAAGTTTAGAAAGGAGGGTTGCTTGGGAATCTAATTCCCTTGAGGTATTTATCATAGGTTTAGGTACTTATTTGGATATTTGAAGGAGGTATTTTCTCTCTATAGAATTGGTTGCCTTTGATTCCACTTTTGTGTCTACCTTTCTATCCCTTTTATCTTTGTTTATCTTGTTTCTTTGTTTCCTTTGTTCTTTTGAGTCTTTCGCATCTTCTTGCTTGTATCATTTGGTAATGGTGCAAGCCGAGCCTCATCAATATCATGGAATGAAGAGTTGAAGCTCGAGAATATGCTAAAGTGGAAGTACAAGAAAGAAAGGCGAAAAGGGAAGAAAGAGGCTATAGACGTAAAGTGACTATTCTTGATATCCAAGCATCATGCTAAAGAAGACCCTTATTTCATTAAAGGTATTTTTGTAATTATGAGTGTAGACTATAAATAAGGGAGAATAGCTCATTTTAGGGTAGATTATCTTGATGAATATTGAATATTAAATACTCTTTGAGAGTTTGAGAGCTTGTTGAAGCTTTTGATTGTTTCAAGTTTAGAAAGGAGGGTTGCTTGGGAATCTAATTCCCTTGAGGTCTTTCTCATAGGTTTAGGTGCTTATTTGGACATTTGAAGGAGGTCTCTTCTTTTTGTGTCTACCTTTCTATCCCTTTTATCTTTGTTTATCTTGTTTCTTTGTTTCCTTTGTTCTTTTAAGTCTTCCACGTCGTCTTGCTTGTATCATTTGGTAATGGTTCAAGCCGAGCCTCATCAATATCATGGAATGAAGAGTTGAAGCTCGAGAATATGCTAAAGTGGAAGTACAAGAAAGAAAGGAGAAAAGGGAAGAAAGAGGCTATAGACATAAAGTGACTATTCTTGATATCCAAGCCTCATGCTAAAGAAGACCCTTATTTCATTAAGGTTATTTTTGTAATTATTAGTGTAGACTATAAATAAGGGAGAATAGCTCATTTTAGGGTAGATTATCTTGATGATTGTTGAATATTAAATACTCTTTTGAGAGTTTGAGAGCTTGTTGAAGCTTTTGATTGTTTCAAGTTTAGAAAGGAGGGTTGCTTGGGAATCTAATTCCCTTGAGGTCTTTCTCATAGGTTTAGGTGCTTATTTGGATATTTGAAGGACGTCTTTTCTTTCTATAGAATTGGTTGCCTTTGATTCCACTTTTGTGTCTACCTTTCTATCCCTTTTATCTTTGTTTATCTTGTTTCTTTGTTTCCTTTGTTCTTTTAACTTCCGCGTCTTCTTGCTTGTATCATTTTGTATCAAAGCAAGGTTTCATTTTGTTCCAACAAAATCAATCTTGGGTTTGTTATCTTGAAAATCACAAAAAAAAAAAAAAATCTGGATATTTTTTTGTTTTTATTTGTTATTTTTGACACTATATCTTGATTCCCTAGTGTTTTTTGAGTCTAGATTTCAAATTTTGTTCAAATCGGAGTTGTAGAAGTGAAGTTACCATTAAAAGGTTTTCAAACTTTTGAGTTTTTGAAACTTGAAAAGTGGGTTTATTTTTTGGCTTGAAGTTGAAAGCTAAAAATTATTGGGGATTGTTCATGGCGTTGAAAGGAGTACGTGGGAGAAAATTTCATTGAATTGGAATCAAAAACGAAGAAGTTATGAGCATTTAAAGATTGGGGGTTTTGTTGGTGTTCTTGAGCTTCTTCATTTTGTTCTTGGAGAAGAAGATAGAAAAAATATACTTTGATCCAAAATCTTAAAGTCAAAGTTGTTCAAAGTGTTAGAAGGTCCATTTGTGAAATTTTGAAAAGAAAAAAAATCCACTTGGACTGCCACGTCATCTACACGTCAGCAGTCAACAGTCAAAGTCAACCATTGACTGCCACACAGCAGCCAACTCAGCGCCCCTGCATCCTACTCGCACCACGTGGCGCATGGATAGCAAATTCAGAGAGCTGAAATTTCTTAGGTTTCAACACTTAGTTTTTTTTTTGGGTCCTAAAGTTTTTTGGACCTAAAAATTGTTCTAAGTGTCCAAACTTCGTGATTCTTTTTTTTGTTCTCTTTCTCCTTCGATTCCTCAACTATTTAACAAGTAATTAACATCTTTCATCACTTGTTAACTAGTTTTAATCATCAAATCATCAATTTAAACCACTTTAAAGTGATGCACTTCTTCAAGGCCTCAAAATTTTTCTAAGTGTCCAAATTTCGTGATTCTTTTTTTGTTCTCTTTATCTTTTGATTCCTCAACTATTTAACAGGTAATTAATATCTTTAATCACTTGTTAACTAGTTTAAAACATCAAATCATCTCTTTGATTCATCAAATTAAGCAACAACAAGTAATTTTTCTACTTTTGTTGCTTAGTTTGCTTTGAGTCCGATTTTTTTGTGCTACTTTCTTTTAGCTTTTCTTCTTTATTTTCTCTTGAAAACTTCTTGGTTCTCGTCCTTAGATTTTGCACTTTATTTCTCGAGTCAACAAGAATCCATTCTTGATCTCAAGTACAGATTGGACCCTTGCAACTCATTGAACTAAATAAGATGCAATCATTGGCCGAAGCAATTTGTGAGGCAAATAAAGGTGCGATTCTTGAGTGATTGTGAGTCTATTTTAACTAACCTAACATGTTTGTTTGCTTTGGTTGAGTGTCTTAAATAGGTAACAATGGAAGGTCATGAAAAGAAAAAATAAGTTCCCATCGGGGAACCCACTTTGGGTGAATTGTTAAACTTGTTCACCACTCTCTCTACCAAAATGGAAGGACGGTTGGATCAGTTGAGTACTCAAATTAATCGATTGCAACTTATCTTTCCACCAACTTTCCCTAATCCTCATCAAGGACTTGAAGAGTGTACCAATGCATTGAGGGGATTCTCATCCCAAGGTAAAGAAGACCTTTCTTGTGAGCTTCAAGGTAAACTAGCTAAACTTGACACTTTCGAATTTTCAAATGAACAAAGTGTGAGTGATAGCTTGTCTTTATGTGCACTTAATAATTCTTTGCCACATAGTGATAATGTCTATATTGAGAGTGTTCATACATTAGTTGATCCTATTGATGACCGAATTGATTCTTCTTGTGAAATCGATTTGTGTCCACCTAGTGTTGACACTTGTGACTTGAATGATAGTACATTGTCATGTGATTCTTTGCCATGTTTTGATAATGTGCTTGTTGAGAATGTGGATACACTAGTTGATCCTATTGATGACCGAATTGATTCTTCTAATAAGATCAATTTGTGTCCACCTAGTGTTGATACATGTGTTTTGAATGATAGTTCATTATGAAGTGATATTGGTATTGATCAACTAGCTTTTGCGTGTAGTACACTACTTGAGGGATCTTGTGATGTTCTTATTGAGCGTCAAGTTAGTGGTAATATTGATGAAGTTGATCAATTGAGTAGGAGTGACTCTTTGAGCATATCTTTTATTGAAGATCCTATTTCTTGTTTTGCTCATAGAACTCATGTGCTTGAAACCGCCTTAAAAGATGACATTTGTATTTTTGAGAATGAGATTACATGCTTTAATTCTCCATCTTTCATTGATTCTTCTCACTTTAAGAATAATGTCTTGTTTGATGATGATGAGATCCCTCCTAGTTTGGTGCCTAGTGGTGTGAATAATGATTGTAATGTAGCTATTCATGAGAGCTATACTTTGTATGATAACCCACTATGGTATGTTGAGAAGGAAGGTGATGTGTGTTCATCAATTTCTACTTCTTCTTTGAGTGTTCCAATTCTTGATAGTATACTCGATATTCTTGAGTCTTCTAGTGATCTTACACGTGAGGACACCTTAGATGAAGTTGTTTTGCATGATACCTTTCTTTACTATCTATTTGCATATGATGATGCTCATTCTTGTGGGGAGGGTACATCGTATGTTGATAGGAGTTTATTTGGGACAAATGGTTGTTTTCTTGATCAAGATGCATGGGTAATCTTTCCTTTTGACCCCGGTGACACTTTGCATGTGTGGGAGTTGGCCATGGATCCATCTCCAAAATGGTTTTGTCTTGAAATAGAAGATCATTTGTGCTTTGTGTATAGAACCAATGTGTGCATACCTAGTTGGTGTTTCAAACCTATTGGTTCCTTGATGATATCTTTAATTATTGATCCTTGGACTAGCCAAGTACTTTGTGCTACATGTGAAGATTTATTCTTCATGAGACTAGTTGATGTTTGGTTATATAACAAGTTTGTGCATCCTTGGCATGTTGGTGAATTTATTAACATTTGTGCTAATCCTCATGCTATTAAGCCCTTGTTCTTGTTTGTCTTCCTTATGGTTTTGCTAGGTTTGGATTCGAGGATGAATCCTTTTCAAGAAAGGGAGAATGGTGCAAGCCGAGCCTCATCAATATCATGGAATGAAGAGTTGAAGCTCGAGAATATGCTAAAGTGGAAGTACAAGAAAGAAAAGCAAAAAGGGAAGAAAGAGGCTATAGACGTAAAGTGACTATTCTTGATATCCAAGCCTCATGCTAAAGAAGACCCTTATTTCATTAAAGTTATTTTTGTAATTATTAGTGTAGACTATAAATAAGGGAGAATAGCTCATTTTAGGGTAGATCATCTTGATGAATGTTGAATATTAAATACTCTTTTGAGAGTTTGAGAGCTTGTTGAAGCTTTTGATTGTTTCAAGTTTAGAAAGGAGGGTTGCTTGGGAATCTAATTCCCTTGAGGTCTTTCTCATAGGTTTAGGTGCTTATTTGGATATTTGAAGGACGTCTTTTCTTTCTATAGAATTGGTTGCCTTTGATTCCACTTTTGTGTCTATCTTTCTATCCCTTTTATCTTTGTTTATCTTGTTTCTTTGTTTCCTTTGTTCTTTTAGCTTCCGCGTCTTCTTTCTTGTATCATATAAGGTGGAGGACTACCCACTGATAAATTGGATGACCTACCCACCGATAAGGTGGATGACTACCCACTGATAAAGTGGATGACCTACCCACCAATTGGTGGATGACTACCCACCGATAAGGTGGATGACTATATTAACCCACCGAAAAGGTGGATGACTACTACTAATAATGAACGTAAAAGCAAGGAAAGTAATGAATGTAAAATACACTGTTCCACATATACAGAATGATGGTTTATCCACATTGACTAGTCTCTTATATTTTATTCCATTAATAGTCTTATGTATGATGCAGTTTCTTATAGCCTTACATAATCAGTACATTCTTCGTACTGACCCCTTTGGGGAATTTACCTTACTTGCTGCAGGCATAGGTGCTAGTAGACCTCCACAGTAGGCTATGAGTTAATTGCAGATTTATGGTGAGCTCCAGTTGGTTCGGGGATTTTTGAGTCATAGTGTACATTTGTTCTAGTATTGTAAATGTTATACAGAGTAGGGACTTGTCCCGACTGTAGGTTGGTTATGTACATGTATCTGTTAAAGGCTTTATAGATGTGTGTGGAAAGATGAATGTAAGAGGTGTATGTCCATTTTGACTCGATGGCTCCAATGGCCAAGTTTCATATATATATATAGAATATGTTTCCATGACTTTCGCATAGTTGCACGAGATAAAATGATGTTCAAACAGAGACATGTATATGAATGGACATGAGCAAAGATTGGTTCTATTGGGCCTCTACGGCTTGGGGTGCTAGTCCGCCTCAATGGAATTTGGGGCGTGACAAAAGTGGTATCAGAGCAGGTCGTCCTAAGGGTTTCTACAAAGCTATGTCTGAGTAGAGTCTTTCTTATGGATGTGTTGTGCACCACATTTATAATCAGGGGGCTATGGGACATTTAGGAGTTGTTTCTTTTCTTCATTTCTAGATTGTACAATAGCGCCAATGTTGTTAGTGAAATCATATCTGATCATTGGAATTGGTTTTCTTGTTTATAGTAAAAATGTCGGTTATAAGACGAGGTAGAGGCAAAGGTAAGCAGGTAGATATGCCTGCCAAAGAAAGAATGAGTAACTCACAACCTGACCAAGCTAGTCAAGGTGGGGCTGACACTGAAATTTCATCGCGGTCTTCTTCTACTTTTCCAGCTCCGGAAGAGTTGAGGGGTAGAGATGTACCTGCAGAACCTCCTGTAAATGTCATTGACCAGGATTTAAGAAATACAGTACATATGTTGACTCAACTAGTTGCTGCACAAACTCAAGGACAAGTTGGTCCAATGACAGGCAATGACACTAAGGCAAGAGCAGCTAGTCGGAGGACGCAGGATTTTCTAAAATTAGACCCTCCTATATTCACTGGTTCATCTCCGAAAGCAGATCCACAGGATTTCGTGGATCAAATCCAAAGAGCTTTAGATGTTATGCACATGACTGGTGTAGAAACAGTTGACCTGGCAGCTTATAGATTGAAAGGTGAAGCTATATTGTGGTATGAGGACTGGAAAAGATCAAGGGGTATTGAGGCACTTCCAGCAGGTTGGGAAGAATTTAAAATGGCATTTCTTGATCATTACCTCCCATACGAGATCTGGGAGGCACGTGCAGACCAGTTTCTAAATCTTCGCCAAGGGAATACGAGTGTTAGAGAATACAGTTTGCAGTTTAATTCCTTGGCTCGATATGCTCCAATTGTAGTGACCACAATGACAGACAGAGTCCATCGATATGTGGACAGATTAGAGCCATATTTAGTAAGGGACTGTACCATTGCTGCTTTGAAAAAAGATATGGACATTGCCAGAATTCAGGCTTTCGCACAGAAAATGGAGGACCAGAGTCAAAGAAGAAAGACACAGGAGTCTGAGAGAGGGCCATCAAAAAGGGCTAGACCTATGGGACAGTCTATGGTGTCCCAAGGAGAATCTAGGCCTCGGATGTTTTCTAGACCGCCTAGACCATCATTTTCTTATTCCACAGTAGGTACTTCACCTCAATTCCAAGGGTCTAGAGGCAGTTATGCTGGGCAAAGTAGTGTAGATTGAGGTTCACAGATAGCAAAATTTTCTCTTCAGTTGTTCTAACGCTGTGGGAAGTTTTATTCAGGTGAATGCTGGTATGGACCGAATGTTTTCCTTCAGTGCGGTATATCGGGGCATCTGATTAGCGAGTGTCTACAAGGGGGCACAGGTAGTGCGGCGCGACCTACGGGATCAGCCGTTGCGTTATCATCGTCAGGAGTACAGCCTATGGGGCGTGGCAGAGGTTTTAGAGGTACAGTTGGTGCTAATGAAACCCAGAATCGTACCTATGCCTTAGAGGATCAATAAAATTTTGAGGCTTCTCCTGATGTAGATGCAGGTACAGTATTCGTATTTCTACATAAGGTATATGCATTGATTGATCCGAGTTCTACATTATCATATGTTACTCCATTAATTATAGAAAAAAAAAAGGGGATTTTTGGCCAAGGCCAGAGGAGAATAAAGCTAACACATAAGGCCACTAAGTTTCAGTGGAATGATGCATGTGAGAAGATTGTCCAATAGTTGGAAGATAAATTAAGTCCCACACCCATATTAGTACGTCTAGAAGGCACAGTAGGGTATGTGGTATATTATGATGCCTTAGGAGTCGGCTTAGGGTGTATATTGATTTAGCATGGCAGAGCGATAGCTTTTGCCTTAAGACACTTGCATTCACAAGTGAGAGTTTGAGTTAGTAGTAAGATAGCGCTACTACTTATGGGGGTTCACATAAATATATATATGTATATACCGATCATGAAAATTTATATTATATTATATTTTTAAGCAGAAGTACCTCAATGCGAGGCAACAAGGGTGATTGGAACTCTTAAAAGACTATGATATGGATATTTTATATATCATCCAGGGAAGGTAAATATGGTAGTTGATGTATTAAGCCACAAAGCAATAGGAAGCACTAGTGGTCAGTTTATGGAAAGGCAAAGTATAGTTAAGGATCTACATCAATTAGAAAGTTTGGGGGGCTTCGTATTCTTGAAACTCCAGATGAAAGAATTATAGTACACAATGCAACAGAGTCTTCATTGTAGCTAAGAGAAGGAAAAACAATGTGCAAATTCTATTTTCTTTCAGTTGGAAAAAAAAAATATGTACAGCAGAGTTGGAAAAAAAAATATATATTTGAGCTTACATAAAGAGGGAGTACTTCAATGCCAAGGTAGGATTTGTATACCGGATATACAAGAGCTAAGGAAGTGAATTATGACAAAAGCACATTATTTACCGGATTCTATTCGTTCAGGAGCAACCAACATGTACCATGGCTTGGAAGAAATGTATTGGGGAGGCAGTATAAAGAAGAAGAACATTGCAGAATTTGTAGCTCATTGTCCGAATTGTCAATAGACAATAGTAGAGCATTAGAAATGTGAAGGTTATATGTCGATATTAGGAGGAGAGGATTAAAATTTTCCATAGATGATTGAGTATTCATGGAAGTGTCACCAATGAAAAGGGATAACGAAATTTGAAAAAAAAAAAGTTGGCCCTATATAACATGTCATAGGAAATTGTCCGAAGAATTAGTCAAGTTGCATACGAGTTAGCACTACCCCAAGAACTCCCCACAGTTCGTCCAGGATTTTATGTTACATGTTTTAATGCTTCGAAAATGCATGGGAGAGATGTACAAGTTACGGAGAATATCACATATGAAGAAGTACCTACTACTATTCTAGATCGATAAGTAAAATGATTAAGAAATAAAGAATTAGTTTACGTAAATGTACTATTGAAGAAATCAGCAAGTAGACGGAATCACTTGGGAAACCGAAGGCATGATGAAATCTAAGGTACTCGTATTTGTTGTAAACAGAAGAGAAAGTTTAAGGTGCGGAAGTGAAGAAATAACAAGTAAGTCTCTACAAGTATCATGTGTATATGAGAACATGAAGATGAGAGCATGAAGGATACACTTGGATGTAAATTTGTTTCAGTGAGAAAATGTTACTAACATTCGAGGACGAATGTTCCTAAGGGGGGAAGGATGTAACACCCCGTACCTTTTCGAACCTATAAGACTACGTTAACATTTATGGAATTATTTAAACATGAGAGGATTTGTGAATTATGCATTAATTTGGTGGGCTTAAGGGAATCATGTGCCATGAGGCTCAAATGAGGCCCAAAAATCATATAGAAGACATGGCCCAAAAATAGGAATGACCCATTCTTGTGTTTGACCAAGCAAACATGATTTTAATTGGATAAGTGTGACCATTAAGTGCTATATAAAGCAAGGAAAAATCAGATTTTATTCATATCAACACACATGTCCCATTCTAGAATTTTCTACAACATTTCTCTTCAACCAAACCCTAAGGCAACTATTCTCTTTGGCCAAGATCATCATCTTGCAAGCTTTGTTAAGTATTTACTTTCATGGTTTAGCATATTATATGCTTAATATGTTGTATAAATCATATTGGTTATGTTGGTAAAGTGTTGGACAGTTCACTATGTGTAAAACTGTCTATTTTTGCAATCGAAAAATGGTTTTGCCTTGCAAACTTGAAAATGGCCTTGTGGTCTTGAAGGAAGTGAACTTGATGGATTAAATATTTATATGTGAGATGTGATTATATCCTTAACTTGTTTTATCCTTGTACATAATGTTTGGAATTGTTATGGTAAAATTGTACATGGACTTGGTGGTGCATTAAAGAAAAAATGTGATTTTGGTGATGTTTATGTGTGTTGTGAAACCATGGCTATTCGTTAGCATATAATATAACTTAAAATATGAAAATATAAGATTAATTATGATCATGTACCATTCATTACAAAAAAGGACCCAAAAGAGACCCATTTTGGCCGAAATGGGCACCCGCCCTCGCAGATGAAGCACCTGCGGGCGTAGGTGACTTAGCAGGTACCCATGGACACTGCCAAGGGTCACCTTTGGCTTCACCTCAACCACCTACAGGCGCAGGTGTCTTCTTAGGTTAGGCCAGAACCCCATTTCGGTTGTTTTTGCATCTCTTTGACCCCCCAAAGCCCCTATACCCTTCATGGATGCAATTATCAACTTATGGTAACTTTTGAATGACTTTAAAGGAGTATCCCGGAGGTATTTTGAATGGTATCAATTATGGATTGTTGTTAATGTGTTATTGTGAAAGCTATCGAGTGACTTGATAGAGAAAAGGTAACGTCGTGTTAATGAGGTGTGAAGTGTTATTGGTTTATGATGTCTTGGTCAATGTGTGTAATGTTATGGTATTGTTGGTATGGTGATGCAGTAAATGGTATTTTAAGAGGGTGAAATGATGTTATACGACAGTCACGTAATTCATTGTCGTCGTATGCACTTGTAAGGTAGTTGGTTGTTAACATGAGCTTCGTTATATACTTGTGTTCTAGAGTAACACTTAAGGAAGGAGATGGATTATTATATTCTCATATAGGACAGTGTATTCATATTGATAAGATAAGGTATGTAAGGTTACTCTTTACGTACCCTTCTGCAACACACAGTGTTTACATTAGCATTTCATTTGTTTCATTCCGAAGTGTTCTAAAGTATTCCTAGCTCAGGTTTCTTATCCATTGACTGAAGTTCCTAATCTCTCATAATGTTGCAACTACTAAAAGAACTATCTCAAAGAAAGTAATGATGTAAGGAGAATCTATTCATTCTTGAGTAGCATATCCAATAATGTTATGTTCCAAAATTCCAATAATGCTATGGCCGCAAATGTATCATTCTCTCTCATAAGAAAATTTATAAATCTCGCAAAAGTAAAGGAATAAAGTAATGCATATTGGGACGACTCAATGGGGAACATAAGCCTAGCTCGAGCGTACCCTAATACTAACTACCCACCAATAAGGTGGATGACTATCCACTGATAAAGTGGATGACTACCCACTGATAAAGTAGATGACTACCCACTGATAAGGTGGATGACTACCCACCGATAAGGTGGATGACTACCCACTGATAAAGTGGATGACCTACCCACCAATAAGGTGGATGACTACCCATCGATAAGGTGGATGACTACCCACTCATAAAGTGGATGACCTACCCACCAATTGGTGGATGACTACCCACCGATAAGGTGGATGACTATATTAACCCACCAAAAAGGTGGATGACTATATTAACCCACCGAAAAGGTGGATAACTAATAATAATAATAAACGTAAAAGCAAGGAAAGTAATGAATGTAAAATACACGGTTCCACATATACATATCGATGGTTTATCCACATTGACTAGTCTCTTATATTTTATTCCATTGATATTCTTATGTATGATGCAGTTTATTATAGCCTTACATACTCAGTACATTCTTCGTACTGACCCTTTTGGGGAATTTACCTTACTTGCTGCAGGCACAAGTGCTAGTAGACCTCCACAGTAGGCTACGAGTCAATTGCATATTTATGGTGAGCTCCAGTTAGTTCGGGGCTTTTCGAGTCATAGTGTACATTTGTTTTGGTATTGTAAATGTTGTACAGAGCGGGGACTTGTCCCGACTGTAGGTTGGTTATGTACATGTATCTGTTAGAGGCTTTGTAGACGTGCGTGGAAAGATGAATGTAAGAGGTGTATGTCCATTTTGACTTGATGGCTCCAACGGCCAAGTTTCATATGTATATATAGAATATGTTTCCATGACTTCCGCATAGTTGCATGAGATAAAATTATGTTCAAACAGAGACATGCATATGAATGGACATGAGCAAAGCTTGGTTCTCTCGGGCCTCAACGGCTTCGGGTGCCAGTCCACCTCAATGGGATTTGGGGCGCGACACTACCATACCTAGTTATATAAGTCTAACTTAGAAAATAAACTAGCCTTAGATAACATATCCATCAAGTGTTGAACCACTGACATTAGATACTTACTCTTCACAATCACTTGGTTCAATTCATGATAGTCAGTACATATTTGCAGAATTCCATCATGTTTCATTTACAATAGAATTAAGAAACCATACAGAGCCTTTGAAGGCTATATCAGTCCAACATCAAGAAATTTAGACATCTGCATCCTTAATTCTACAAATGCTAATGGAGACATGTGATAAGGAGGGCGTGTTGGTGGCACTAATACTGATCTAGGAATCTGTTCAATTATGATCAATTTCTTTCCATGGAGGCAACTATTTAGGTAGTTTTGGTGGAATCACATCCTTGAATTCTCCAATCTACTTAGCAACATTATATGGAACTTCAATCTTCACACCAGGGTTCACTTTATCTAAGGCGGCAAGATATATAATTTAACCCTTCTTCAAGTATTTTTCAAAATCCATAGCTGACAAAATTACAGTAATTTTAGAGTGCTTCCTCCTCTTTCCCTCATCTAGGGGATGAATGCCCTTCACAAATTGAGGGTCGTTCTCCCACATGACCATCAAACCATCCTAGAAAGGAATAAGAGCAACTTTGATATTCCTCATGAAATCAATCCCAAATAGAATATTGAAGTCATCAAACGGCACCACTGTCAAGTTGTGTATTTCAGCCCAATGCTCTATAGACAAAGGGACATATACTGCCATGCATAGCCAGGCTTCCCTACAAAATTTGTATCTTCATTCTTGTTACATAATTAGCCACCTTCAAGCCATACGCCTGCATGATTTTTGAGGCCATAAAAGTGTGGGTAGCGCCAGTGTCTACCATTATCACCATACTTTTGTCCCTAATTTTCATGTCAACGTATATCTTTCCTCCATCTCCATTATATTCATGCTAGACAGTGTATTCATCAGTCGCAGTGGATTCACATAGGTAGTAATTTCCTATCATTTGTGTTGTTTCTCCTCTTCAGGATGAAGAGCATTGATCTTCCATTTCTTTCGATAGTTTCTTGCCTGATACCCTGGCTTTTGATCAATAGTTTCTTGCCTGATACCCTGGATTTTGATAAGTCTTGTAGACTTTTTCACTAACTTGCTTGTTTTGACTAGATAGAGTAAGATCTATTTTTACCTTGCATTTATCATTCTTTCTTGTCATCAATTCTTCTTCTTATAGTCTCTGCCCTTTTTAATTTTCTTAGTCTAAGAACGAGTAGGATCAAGGACAATACTGTTAGAATAAAAATCTATCAAAGCGTCTACCATAATGGCACTAGAAATACTTGAACCTTTTCCCGATGTAGTTCATTTTGCGCCAATATAGAAATGAAGTTGTTAAACATATCTTCATTATACATGTCTTGAATATCAAACATCAAGGATTAAAATTCCTTCACATAGTAAAAAATGGAACCAATTTGCTAGGCAAAAACATTTCATGAAATCCCTCAATTTTTCCCATGTATCACACTTGGGGTCTATCATCACATTTTTGTCATCAACATTCTTTATACGCCACCATAGCACTGCATCATTTCAAAAATAGCAAATTGTCATGGTTAACTTTTTAATTGAAGGCATATTAGCAGTAGAGAAATAGTGCTCTAAGTTCCACAAAACATTTTCCAGTTCCTTAGCACCACAAACACCATCAAAGTACTTTGGTTCTGGGATCTTAATTTTTTTATGTTCTTCAATGCTATGAGATGAACTAGCAATAGCTCGATGAAGGACCACCACCTCTGCCTTAAGATCTTCGATTTCCTTTAATAGGCCCTCAATTCGTGTACCTAAAATTTTACTACAAATGACAAGACCAGCTAATTAACATCCAACAGCAACATAATAACTCACTAATTATGTGTTAATGCCCTGGATTTTAGTCATAAAATCAACCAGTTCAAATGTATCATCTACCAGGCCAATCATGGCTTCTAGCCTTGCAACTCTCCCCCAACTCGTTGTAGTTATTTTTTTTCCATCCATTGCAACACAAAGCACTAATACAAATTGTTATAGTGTTAACTTTTTCTGGTTAGATACCACACAGTAGCCACACACCTATGGCTCCAACCCTTACTTTTTTCTTTCAATACATAGTTAGCCTAGGCTTATGAAATAAACAACAAAAGCATATATAGGAATCACTTCCCAACTAATTATTAAAATCATCCTAGAAAGAAGCACATGAAATTAGTCTTTACAAATTTAGCCAACGCAGCCATATCTGACTTGTGACTGCCTGTATGTGCCTACATATAGGCCATAGCTAACTCATATGTTAGGTATATGCCCAACACGTGCCAAAAACTAAACTTTTACAAAATTTAGCTAACCCAACCAAATCTGACTTGTGACTGCCTGCATGTGCCTACATTTAGGCCACTACCCAGTCATATGTAAGTTACATACCCAGCACATGCCAAGAACATGATTTCATCTACAACTAGTTAACATGCCCAACTAATAGACACAATTTAAATTCAAATAGGAAATTCAAATTACAACAGGAACAAAGTTAACCACATGTCTAAGTCTGTTGTTAATGCCCAATAGCCAATAGGTGCAAGTCACATGCCCAGGTCCAGCACACCCTTGACAGTATTTCTATACAATCGCCCATGCAACTGCATTTTTAGCACCCAAGTTGCCTTTTCTTACCATGTTAATCTAATTTTCTTTCCTTAGTTACATCATCACAACATGAATTTCCTTACACTTGATTTGCCTTAGCTTTCCCAGCTCTTAGCATGCCTTAGCCATGCCAATGCCAAGGTCTTTCCATACTCTGCTGCCATGCCGACAGACTATCTTAAAGTAAACTTGATATTTGCTAAAATCATTGGGTCATGGATAGGTTCATCTTGTAAATCCCTAGCTATGACCGAGCCACCCAAACCATCAAGTTAAGGGTCTAACAAACTTCATGAATAAATAATCTTGTAATCCTCAATGAGGAAAAATTTATATACAACTTGACTTTACCATTAAACTGCCACAATAACGGTCCTTAATCCCAAGTAGCATCATGTAACTCTCCATACGTTTCAAAACATAAAATGACTAACTTAGCATTGACGAAAGTATTTAGACTTGAGATAGTAAGGAGGTATTTGATCTTAAAATTAGAGTTAAGTGTTAAGTTAGAGTAGGGGGATTAAGATGTTGGAAAAATAGGATAAAATAAGTGAGGTTCTTGATTGACTTAATTAACCTAGTAGGTGACAAGTAGGTGTATTACCTACTTAGACTAATGGACCAAATTGGGGACTATATTAAGTGACTAATTTGAGGCCCAAACTAAGTGAAATAAAATTAGGAGAATGGCAGCCCAAGGCCCAATATTACCAAGCCCACAAAGAGGTAATTAAAATGTCCTAGTAGGTGCATCACCTACCTAGAATTTTGACCAGCTTAAATGACCTAAGTAGGTGCATCACTTACTTAGCCTTTAAAGGACAAAAATCTGATGCAAATATCCCATTATTTTCTCATGAAATTCAGGTTTTCTAAGTCTCTCAATCTCACTCTTTTATCCTCCAAACAACCACCCTATTTTCCCATTAGGGTTCTACATGTTCCTCAACTTATTTCTTGCAAACCAAACCATAAAATCACCTCTTATCCTCCATAGTTTCAAGTATAATAGAGAGTTATTTAATGGGAATTAAGCTATAGGTGTTGGCAGCCAAGTTGTTGCCACTCTCTTCCAAAGATTAAGGTAAGAATTTCATGCTATAAGCTTGGGTTGTTGTTCTATTTTCATGTGATGCTTGTACTAATGCTACTTTCCTATTTTGTGGTTTAGAGAAGGTTACAAAAATATTAATTGAGGGGAAACTAACAGATTAAGACATCTGAGGCAAGGTGTTACCCCAACTTCTAATTATTAGCTCATTTGCGCATTCTAGGTATACTTGTGTATTGGAACCCATGGGATGGTAATTGGAGGCTGTGAACTCAATTTTCTAATTATATTGTGATATTGGGGTTGTATTACTGTATTGAGAAGTTTGGAAAGTCGTGGCTGGCCTTAGAAAATAATTGGTTAGTATTATTACGTGGCAGAAATGAAAGGTGTGAACTTGGGGAGTTATTCTTGTGGTTTATAGATTTTGGGACTGTTTATGGGTTGTTTTATATGTATTATTGTTGTGAGGTAGTGGGTCACCGTATAGGATGGTTAAATGGAGTTCTATTGAAGTATAAAAGGAGGGTATGGTGATACACCATGTGTTTGGGGGTTTGGACGATCTTACTGCCCGTTAAGTGTTTAGCTACTAGTTTGTAGGCTTATAATGTTATTAGCTTCAAATATTAGCTTCATTAGGTACTTATATTGTAGAGTTACACTTAAAGAAAAGGCTCAATTGTTGTAGTCATATTGGTCGGAAGATAAGGTATGTAAGGCTATTCGATTCCATATTTTTTTGGCATGAAATCTCATACTTTTGTTACTATTAACAAAGTGAGCTTCCTAAGTGTTCTTCCTAGTAAAGGATATATAAAAATGATGTCTGATTTTCAGCATCACTAATGACCATGTTCTTACTCCCTATAATCTCAAAAAATGTGTCAAACTACTTCAATATGTGTTTATTACTAGATTGGTGTGTTTACTCTTTCAAGTCAAACCTTTGTCACATATTTCTCTTATATGTGTCAATAAGATCCTAAATTACACATGATAAGTGTACTCACGTGTTAGGTATGTAATTTACCCATTTACTGCAAACTTGCTTCAATTGTCTATTTTGATAATATACTTCATTTGCTCACAAACTTACACGTTCCCTTCATTGGACATCACTCCCATTGTCATAGCCTATAATTTTACCTCATAGAATTCTTACTTGTTCCATTCTATGGTTTATATCACCTAACACAAAATGTGTATTTTTCCCTAAATTAAATCTGTCCATAAGCTTCATTAGTTCTCATGTTCATGCTCTTTCATTAGATATCATTTACTAAGTTTTTAGCTATCATATCACCGTCTAGAGTACTTATCTCTTAGATCAAGTTAGATGCCTTTACTCGATATGCACCAATGCTTCCATTTGAAATGTCAAAGTGATGGTTATGTCATTTAAGCTCCTAAGGATTACATTGCTATTACAAATGCTTCCTACATCACTGTTACTACCTTGAGTGCATATTCATATATTTCTTAATACTAGTCTATAGTTCCAAAGCTCAATAATATTGTGGCCACCAAAATAACAATCTCAAAGATTAAAGAAATAAAGTAAAGTAAATATGTTTATATGTGGATGGCAGCTCAAGGGCGAAAGCCTAGCATGGGCCAATCCCAATCTATTTATATATGAGTGGCAGCTTAGGGGTGAAAGCCTAGCATGGCCTGATCCTAATCTATTTATAAGTGGGTGGTAGCTTAGGGGGGCGAAAGCCTAGCATGGGCCGATCCCAATTCTTATATTCACGGGTGGTATCCCAGGGGTGAAAGGAAAGCCTAGCATGGGTCAATCCCGATTATTGTATTTACCACTAATCAGCTGGTCATATGTATCACATGGATTACAAAGATTTTAAAGCTAAGAAAAGAAGGGTAAAGTGAAAAAAAATAGTATGTAATGTACATGATTCCACAAGTGTAAGTAAAGGTGGTCCTGCATCCTTATCTATACATACATACTGACACCCGGTTTCATTGAGCCATCATTTTACATATGTTTATTCCATGCCTTACATATTCAGTACCTTCTTTTGTGCTGACATCCTTCACTGGGGACACTGCATTTCATGCTGCAGGTACATACAACCAGTTAGTAGAAACTATCTAATTGAAGCACAGGATACTCAGTGGTAGTTGGTGAACTCTAGGTTGATTTGAGGGTTTGCCGAGTGTTTGGCTTATATTTTGATAGTTGTATAGATGGATTCCATTTTAGGCTTTGTAGACATCGTAAAGCTGTCATATGTATTCATATTTTCACTTGTCATATGTACCAGTTTGGCCAGTTGGTTCATATTTTGTATACAACTTCTTATTAGCATTACATTCATATAGTGATTCATTTTCTCATCCTAGGTCATTTGTATAGCATGTTTTCTTATAGTAGTTGTCCGCCTCATCCAGGTTTAGGGTGTGAGAAAAGACACACTTTCTTACCCTTCCATCGAACCATAAATTATTTCTTCCTATTTTCTCTTGCCTTATCCCAAAGTCCGATGATCTAAAATCTTTTAAATCTCTTCTTCATATTGCTACTGTACAATAGAAGGAGCATACCTGGATGTCAACCTTGTTGGATCTTCAGCATCTCAATTAAATGGCTTCAAAAAACTCACATAGAAAGTAGGATGAATATTTAGTATTCTGGCAGATTTAGACGGTAAGCTACTTCACCACCCATTCTATCACTTCAAAAGGCCTATCATACATTGAAGTTAGCCCATGATGAAATATTTTTCTACTGATTTTCCTCCAAATTTCGGCAATAAGCTTCAACAACACCTTGTCATTAACCTTGAATTATAAAGCACATCGATGTCTGTCAGCATATTTCTTTATTCATTTCGTTGTCTTCTTTAAATTGTCTTGTGCTTCATCTAGCAACTCTTGCTTTTCTCATGCATATTTGTATGCATTAGGTCACTTTCCCTCTATTCTTAACGTAGCAACCTCGAGTGGCATGTTAGGTTGTATACCTTACTCTAGTTCAAAGAACTCTTCTCAGTTGCCAATGACTTATGCAAATTATAACAAAACTATGCACTGTCTAATAATTCCACCCAGATCCTCTGACTTGCAATCACATAGTACCTCAAGTACACTTAAAACAGATGATTGATTCTTTCTATCTATCCATTTGTTTGTTGATAATTTCAATTCAGTGTCCATCATATTAAACAATTCAGTCCAAAATCGATCTTTAAAGTGAGTATCTCGATCACTCACAGTATCAAAAGGAACCCCAATTTTTTTCACAACAAACTTGTTGAAAAATTCAGTAACTATCTCCAAAGAATAAAGAGTTAGAGTGGCAATGAAAATAACATACTTTGAAAATTTGCCAACCACAACCATGATTGACACTTTGCCATCAACCTTTGGAAACCTACTAATGAAATCCATAGAAATACAATCCCATAGAAACTCTACAATAGGAAGAGGGTGCAGTAACCCAACTTCCTTCCTTCTTTAAGTTTTATATAGTTGACACACAAGATAAGACTTCATATAAGCTTCAAAGTCATCTTACCATTTTGGCTTGGATTTCAAGATAACAATGTCATCATCCTTTCAACACCTAAATGACAATCATAGACAATATGATGTGTTTCCTTTATAAGTTTTTGACACAACCCATCACCTTGAGGTACAGCGATTCTCTCTCTCCTTAAAATACAATAGATCATCTTCAATCTAATACAGTCTAATAGTTCCCTCTTACACTTGTTCCACTAATTTCGCATATAATGAATCATAGGTTGCAATAAACTTTATCTTACCTTAGAAATCAGATTCAAGTCTTATGAGTGCATAAACTACAACAAATACCACTTTACTAATCAATGAATCTTCAAATTGATTTTGTTTGACTTGTTTGTGTCACGCCTCGAATTCCAACGGGGCGGACTGGCACCCGAAGCCGTTGAGGACCAAGAGAACCAATCTTTACTCATGTACATTCATATGCATATCTCTGTATGAACATAATTCTATCTCATGCAATTATACGAAAGTCATGGAACATATACTATATATAGGAAACTTGGCCGTTAGAGCCATCAATTCAAAATGGACATACACCTCTTACATTCATCTTCCCACATACGTCTACAAAGCCTCTAACAGATACACATACATAACCAACCTCAAGTCGGGACAAGTCCCCGCTTTATACAAAATTACAGTACCAAAACAAATATACACATGTGACTCGGAAAGCCCCGAACCAACTGGAGCTCACCAAAGATTGGCAAATGATCTGCAACCTATTGTGGAGGTCTACTAGCACCTGTGCCTGCAGTAAGTAAGGTAAGTCCCCCAAGGGGGTCAGTACGATGAATGTACTGAGTATATAAGGCTATAACAAACTGCATGATACATAAGTATTTCAATGATATCAAGTACATGTGAGTATTCGATATAGATAAACCTTCGTTCTGTATATGTGGAACCATGTACATTGCTTTCGTTATATTCATTTTCGATCATTCGTTCATATCATTATCATTTCTATAATATCATTCATATATACCTTCATTCGAGTGATACTTTCTTTGTTTTTTACGTTCATCATCATTATTAGTCATCCACTTTATCGGTGGGTTATAATATAGTCATCAACCTTATCGGTGGGTAGTCTTCCACCTTATTGGTGGGTAGTCATCCACCTTATCGGTGGGTAGTCATCTACTTTATCAGTGGGTAGTCATCCACTTTATCAGTGGGTCATAATATAGTATTAGGGTCCGCTCGAGCTAGGCTTATGTGCCCCTTTGAGTCGTTCCGGTTCTCAAACAATAACCCATATATGCATAACTTTATTCCTTTAATTTTACAAGATTGATGCATTTTCTTGTGAAAGATTGGTACATTGGCAGCCATAGCATTATTGGGACTTTGGAACATAACATTATTGGACATGCTACTCAAGAATGAAAAGATTATCCTTACATCATCACTTCCCTTAAGATAGTTTCTTTTGGTAGTTACAACGTTGTGAAAGCTTAGGAACTTCAGTTAATGGATAAGAGACATATGAATCACAATTGGTCTAAGAATAAGAAATATGTGAATAACAATATATGTCAACCTGAGCTAGAAATACTTTAGAACACTTCGAAATGGAACAAGTACAATGTTACTATGAACACTATGTCCTGTAAAAGGGTACGAAAAGAGTAACCTTACATACCTTATATTCCCAATATGAATACACAGTCCTATATGTGATTACGATAATCCATCTCTTTCCTTACGTGTTACTCTACATCACAAGTACATAACGAAGCTTACATTACCAACAAACTACATTCCAAGTGCATAAGACAACAATGAGCTACATGACTGCCATATAACGTCATTTCGTCCTTTACAATACAATTCACTGCATTACCATACCAACAACATCATAACATTCCACACATTGACCAAGATATCATAAACCAATAGCATTTCACACCAAGTTTACCCTTTATGCTTCCTCATTAACACTACGTCATAATTACGCCGTCAAGTCACCTCAATACCTTTCGTAACAACATATTAACAACATTCCATAATTGATACAATCCATCATGCCTCCAAAATACCCCTTAAAGTTATTCAAAAGGTATCATAAGTTGATAATTACATCCAAAAAGGGTATAGGGGTCTTCGGGGGTCAAAGAGAGACAAAAACATGCAAAACGGTGTTCTGGAAGGGACCTGCGAATCCACCTGCGCCCGAAGGTGGCTGAGGTATGGTAGAAGGTGCCTCTTGGTAGTGTACAGGGGCACCTGCAAATTCACCTGCGCCCGCAGGTGCCTTCGTCTGCGAGGGCGGATACCCATTTCAGTCAAAAAGGGTCTCTTTTGGGTCCTTTTGTGTAATAAATGGTCCAAGGCCATAATTAAGCTTTTATTTACATATTTTTGGTCACTTTTATGCCCATGTACAGTCATGGTTTCACAACACACATGAACATCACCAAAATTGCATTTTCCTTTCAATACGACACCCATTTCATGCACAATTTCACAACAACAATTCCAAATGTTATATACAAAAATAAAAAAAGTGAAGGACATAAACACATCATACATATTTATATTTAATCCATCAAACTCACTTCCTTCAAGACCACAAGTCCCTTTTAAGGTTTAGAAGGCAAAACCCTTCAACGATTAAGCAAAAGCACACTGTTTGACACATAGTGTACTGTCTAACACATTGCCAACGTAACCAACATAATGTACACACCATATTAAGCATATCATATACTAAATCATAAGCATAAACACTTACCAAAGCTTCCCAAGGAGTGATCTTGTCCAAAGAGAATGGTGGCTTAGGGTTTGAGAGAAGAGAGAAATATCTCTTTTGTGGAAAATTCTAGAAAATGGCATGTGGATTTTGTGGAATAAAAATCTGATTTTTTTCACCTTAAATACTCCCACTTCAAGTCTATCCTTATCCCCATTATTTGACCAAGAATGGGTCACATTATAATGGGTCAATTCCCCTTTTGGGCCATGTCTTCTTGGTAATTTTTGGGCCTTAAATTGGGCCTAATTGGACATGTTAATTAAGCCCAACTAATTAAATGTATAATACCCCAAAAATCTCATGTTTACATAATTCCTTAAATGTTAAGACAATTAATTAAGGTCGGAAAGGTACAGGGTGTTGCATCCTTCCCTCCTTAGAAACATTCATCCTCGAATGTTAGTAACATTATCCAATGTACACAGATGGATCATTCTTCGTGTTATCATATAAATACATAATGCTCATAGATACTTACTATTTCTTTAAGTCCGCACTTTGAACTTTTTTGTCCATTTGAAACAAATACGGATGCTTTGACTTTATCATTTCATCAATTCCCCATGTGATTTCTTCTACTTGTTGATTTCTCCAAAGTTCCTTCGCGGAAGCTACTTCTTTATTACGTAATCTCTTCACTTGCCGATCCTAAATTGCAATAAGGATCTCCTCATAGGTGAGATCCTCCGTAACTTGTACATCATCAATGGAAACAATACAAGATGGATCTTCTATGCACTTTCGAAGCATCGAAACATGAAATACTAAATGAACTGTGGAGAGTTCTTGGGGTAATGATATTTTATATGCAACTTACCCAACTCTTTGAGTAATCTCCTATGGTACGTTATATAGGGCCAATTCCTTCTATACAAAGCTTCATATGGGGTCATTTTGATACTTAAATGATAGCTAGTATTGTAGGCAAATTCAATAAGCAATAGATGTTTATCCCAACTACCTTTAAAATACAATGTACAACTTGTAGCATATCTTCAAATGTTTATATAGTACATTCTGCCTATCCATCCATCTAAGGATGAAAAGCCGTACTTTATTTCACTCGGATTCCCAAACTTTCCTGGAAAGATTTCCAAAAGTGTGCAGTAAATTAAGCTCCCCTGTCGGATATAAAGAGTGGAATCCCATGTAATCACCATATCTTTTTAACATACAACCTTGCATAATCGTTAGTTGTATAAGTGGTCTTGACTGGTAAACAATGCATTGAATTGATAAGCCTATAATGTAATCCATGTTAATCATGTCCCATTTCTACTGGAAGATTTATACATTGCATAAAACCTCCAGGTTTCGGATGCTCTACTTTTACTTATTGACAATTTGGATAATGAGTTACAAATTCTGCAATGTTTCTTTCATGCAACCTTACCAATACATCCCTTCCAAATCATGGTATATTTTGGTACCTCCCGAATGCATAGAATACCATAAATGATGTGCCTCTATCATAATTCGTTTCCTTAATTCATCTATATCCAGTTCACACAATCTACTTTGGCCCTAATTCACTCTCTTTTGCGTAAGATCAAATGCCTTTGTCAAATCTTGTATGCATTCAATTTTAGCTGAAATACAATAAGATTTGCATATTGTTTTTTCTTCACTTCAGTTACAAATGAAGATTCTACCGCATTTTACACTATAATTCGTTCATCTGGAATTTTGAGAAGATGAACTCCCAGGCTGGCTAATTGATGTAACTCCCTAACTATACTTTGCTTTTCGATTAACTGGCTACTAGTGCTTCCTATTGTTTTACGACTTAAAGCATCGGCTATTACACTTGCTTTTCCCGGATGTAATATCAATATCGTGGTCTTTAATAGTTCCAGTCACCTTTGCTGCTTCAAATTTAAGTGTTCTGCTAAAAAGATATTGTAAACCCCTTTTTGGTGATCCGTATATATGTCAACATGATCCTATGAAAATAATGGTGCCATATATTTAAAGCAAATGTCACAACTTCTAGCTCAAGGTCACGTGTCGAATAGTTCCTCTCATGTGGTCACAACTGTTTTGAGGCATAAGCTATTACGTTACCATGCTGCATCAATACATATCCAAGAATGACTCAAACACCCTATTTATCATACCTATAACAACTGCGGGTGCATTTGTTAGCCCAAAAGACATAACCAAAAATTTCATACTGACCCTACCGCGTTCGGAAAGCTATCTTGGGTATATCTGTTTCTCTGACCCTTACCTGATGATAGCCCGATCTCAGGTCAATCTTTGAAAAGCATTTGGCACCCTGTAGTTGGTCAAACAAATCATCACCTTTGGGGGAGGGGATATTTATACTTGACTGTCACTTTATTAAGTTGTCGATAACCAATACACATTGACTCCCCTTGGATGTCATTTCCTTACCATAAGATAGGAAATAAATTTACCCTTTTGATACTCTAATATTACACCTTCATTCAAGGACGGTCTTTTGTAGGAAATAGAAATGTACCTTATTAGCTTGACAATCCACCGTGGCATAACACGAAGCCAACCAATCCATACCCATTATAACATCAAAATACACTATTTCCAGCTCAATAAAATCAACCAATGTATCATGACCACAAACAATTTCTATACAATTATGATAACCTCTTTTAACTATAATAGATTCACAACTAGTGGAGATACTTCAAATGGCTTAACTAGTGAATCTGGTGTCCTTTCACATTTTTTTCGCAATCAATGGAGTAACATATGATAATGTATAACTCGAATCAACCAATGCATATACCTTATGTAAAAATATGAATACTGTACCTGCATCTACATCAGGAGAAGCCTTAAAATTTTATTGATCCTCTAAGGCATAGGTACGGTTCTGGGTTTCATTAGCACCAACTGTACCTCTAAAACCTATGCCACGCCCCATAGGCTGTACTCCTGATGATGATAACGCAACGGCTGATCCCGTAGGTCGTGCCGCACTACCTGTGCCCCTTTGTAGACACTCGCTAATCAGATGCCCCGACATACCGCACCAAAGGCAAACATTCGGTCCATACCAGCATTCACCTGAATGAAACTTCCCACAGCGTTGGAACAACTGACGAGAAAATTTTGCTATCTGTGAACCTCAATCTACACTACTTTGCCCAGCATAACTGCCTCTAGACCCTCAAAATTGAGGTGAAGTACCTACTGTGGAATAAGAAAATGATGGTCTAGGCGGTCTAGAAAACATCCGAGGCCTAGATTCTCCTTGGGACACCATAGACTGTCCTATAGGTCTAGCCCTTTTTGATGGCCCTCTCTTAGACTCCTGTGTCCTTCTTCTTTGCCTCTGGTCCTCCATTTTCTGTGCGAAAGCCTGAATTCTGGCTATGTCCATATCTTTGTTCAAAGCAGCAATGGTACAGTCCCTCACTAAATATGGCCCTAATCTGTCCACATATTGATGGACTATGACTGCCATCGTGGACACTACATTTGGAGCATATCGAGCCAAGGAATTAAACTACAGACTGTATTCTCTAACACTCATACTACCTTGGCGAAGATTTAGAAACTGGTCTGTACGTGCCTCCCATATCTCGTATGGGAGGTAATGATCAAAAAATGCCATTTTAAATTCTTCCCAACCTGCTGGAGGTGCATCAATACCCCTCGATCTTTTCCAGTCTTCATACCACAATAGCGCTTCTCCTTTTAATTTGTAGGCTGCCAGCTCAACTGTTTCAACACCAGTTATGTGCATGACATCTAGAGCCCTTTGGATTTGGTCCACAAAATCTTGTGGATCTGCTTTTGGATCTGACCCAGTGAATATGGGAGGGTCTAATTTCAGAAAATCCTGTGTCTTCCGACTAGCTGCTCTAGCCTTACTGTCATTGCCTATCATTGGACCAACGTGTCCTTCAGTTTGTGCAGCAACTAGCTGAGTCAACATATGCACTACATTTATTAAATCCTGGTCAGTGGAATTTACAGGAGGTTCTGTCGATACTTCTCTACCCCTCAACTCTTTCGGAGCTGGAAAAGTAGAAGAAGACCGCGATGCAATTTCAATGTCAGCCCCACCTTGACTAGCTTGGTCATGTGGTGATTTACTCATTCTTTCTTCGGTAGGCGTATCTACCTACTTACCTTTTCCTCTACCTCGTCTTGTAACCGGCATTTTACTATAAACAAGAAAACCAATTCCAATGGTCAGATACGATTTCACTAACAACATTGGCTCTATTGCACGATCTAGAAATGAAGAAAAGAAACAACTCCTAAATGTCCCATAGCCTCCTACTTATAAATGTGGTGCATGACACATCCATAAGAAAGACTCCACTCATACACGGCTTTGTAGACACCCTTAGGATGACCTACTCTGATACCACTTTTGCCATGCCTCGAATTCCAATGGGGCGGACTGGCACCCGAAGCCGTTGAGGCCCGAGAGAACCAATCTTTACTCATGTACATTCATATGCATGTCTCTGTATGAACATCATTCTATCTCATGAAATTATGTGGAAGTCATGGAAACATATGCTATATATACGAAACTTGGCCATTAGAGCCATCAATTCAAAATGGATATACACCTCTTACATTCATCTTCCCACATACGTCTACAAAGCCTCTAACAAATAAACATACATAACCAACCTCAAGTCAGGACAAGTCCCCGCTTTATACAACATTACAGTACCAAAACAAATATACACATGTGACTCGGAAAGCCCCGAACTAACTAGAGCTCACCAAAGATTGGCAAAAGATCTGCAACCTATTGTGGAGGTCTACTAGCACTTGTGCCTGCAGTAAGTAAGGTAAGTCCCCCAAGGGGTCAGTACGAAGAATGTACTGAGTATATAAGGCTATAACAAACTGCATGATACATAAGTATTTCAATGAAATTAGGTACAGGTGAGTATTCGATATGGATAAACCTTTGTTCTGTATATGTGGAACCATGTATATTGCTTTCGTTATATTCATTTTCGATCATTCGTTCATATCATTATCATTTCTATAATATCATTCATATATACATTCATTCGAGTGATACTTTCTTTGTTTTTTACGTTCATCATCATTATTAGTCATCCACCTTATCGGTGGGTTACAATATAGTCATCCACCTTATCGGTGGGTAGTCTTCCACCTTATCGGTGGGTAGTCTTCCACCTTATTGGTGGGTAGTCATCCACCTTATCGGTGGGTACTCATCCACTTTATCAGTGGGTACTCATCCACTTTATCAATGGGTAGTCATCCACTTTATTAGTGGGTAGTCATCCACTTTATCAGTGGGTCATAATATAGTATTAGGGTCCTCTCGAACTAGGCTTATGTGCCCCTTTGAGTCGTCCCGGTTCTCAAACAATAACCCATATATGCATAACTTTATTCCTTTACTTTTACGAGATTGATACATTTTCTTGTGAGAGATTGGTACATTGGCGGCCATAGCATTATTGGAACTTTGGAACATAACATTATTGGACATTCTACTCAAGACTGAAAAGATTCTCCTTACATCATCACTTCCCTTAAGATAGTTTCTTTTGGTAGTTACAACGTTGTGAAAGCTTAGGAACTTCAGTTAATGGATAAGAGACATATGAATCACAATTGGTCTAAGAATAAGAAACATGTGAATAACAATATATGTCAACCTGAGCTAGAAATACTTTAGAACACTTCGGAATGGAACAAGTACAATGTTACTATGAACACTATATGCTGCAGAAGGGTACGAAAAGAGTAACCTTACATACCTTATATTCCCAATATGAATACACAGGCCTATATGTGATTACGATAATCCATCTCTTTCCTTACGTGTTACTCTACATCACAAGTACATAACGAAGCTTACATTACCAACAAACTACATTCCAAGTGCATAAGACAACGATGAGCTACCTCTTTTAACTATAATAGATTCACAACTAGTGGAGATACTTCAAATGGCTTAACTAGTGAATCTGGTGTCCTTTAACATTTTTTTCGCAATCAATGGAGTAACATATGATAATGTATAACTCGAATCAACCAATGCATATACCTTATGTAAAAATATGAATACTGTACCTGCATCTACATCAGGAGAAGCCTTAAAATTTTATTGATCCTCTAAGGGATAGGTACGGTTTTAGGTTTCATTAGCACCAACTGTACCTCTAAAACCTATGCCACGCCCCATAGGCTGTACTCCTGATGATGATAACGCAACGGCTGATCCCGTAGGTCGCACCGCACTACCTGTGCCCCCTTGTAGACACTCGCTAATCAGATGCCCCGACATACCACACCGAAGGCAAACATTCGGTCCATACCAGCATCCACCTTAATGAAACTTCCCACAGCGTTGGAACAACTGACGAGAAAATTTTGCTATCTGTGAACCTCAATCTACACTACTTTGCCCAGCATAACTGCCTCTAGACCCTCAAAATTGAGGTGAAGTACCTACTGTGGAATAAGAAAATGATGGTCTAGGCGGTCTAGAAAACATCCGAGGCCTAGATTCTCCTTGGGACACCATAGACTGTCCCATAGGTCTAGCCCTTTTTGATGGACCTCTCTCAGACTACTGTGTCTTTCTTCTTTGACTCTGGTCCTCCATTTTCTGTGCGAAAGCCTAAATTCTGGATATGTCCATATCTTTGTTCAAAGCAACAATGGTACAGTCCCTCACTAAATATGGCCCTAATCTGTCCACATATTGATGGACTATGACTGTCATCGTGGCCACTACATTTGGAGCATATCGAGCCAAGGAATTAAACTGCAGACTGTATTCTCTAACACTCATACTACCTTGGCAAAGATTTAGAAACTGGTCTGTACGTGCCTCCCAGATCTCGTATGGGAGGTAATGATCAAAAAATGCCATTTTAAATTCTTCCCAACCTGCTGGAGGTGCATCAATACCCCTCGATCTTTTCCAGTCTTCATACCATAATAGCGCTTCTCCTTTTAATTTGTAGGCTGCCAGCTCAACTGTTTCAACACCAGTTACGTGCATGACATCTAGAGCCCTTTGGATTTGGTCCACGAAATCCTGTGGATCTGCTTTCGGATCTGACCCAGTGAATATGGGAGGGTCTAATTTTAGAAAATCCTGTGTCCTCCGACTAGCTGCTCTAGCCTTACTGTCATTGCCTATCATTGGACCAACGTGTCTTTCAGTTTGTGCAGCAACTAGCTGAGTCAACATATGCACTACATTTATTAAATCCTGGTCAGTGGAATTTATAGGAGGTTCTGTCGGTACTTCTCTACCCCTCAACTCTTCTGGAGCTGGAAAAGTAGAAGAAGACCGCAATGCAATTTCAGTTTCAGCCCCACCTTGACTAGCTTGGTCATGTGGTGATTTACTCATTCTTTCTTCGGTAGGCGTATCTACCTACTTACCTTTTCCTCTACCTCGTCTTGTAACCGGCATTTTACTATAAACAAGAAAACCAATTCCAATGGTCAGATACGATTTCACTAACAACATTGGCTCTATTGCATGATCTAGAAATGAAGAAAACAAACAACTCCTAAATGTCCCATAGCCTCCTACTTATAAATGTGGTGCATCACATATCCATAAGAAAGACTCCACTCATACACGGCTTTGTAGACACCCTTAGGATGACCTACTCTGATACCACTTTTGTCACGCCTCGAATTCCAACGGGGCGGACTGGCACCCAAAGCCATTGAGGCCCGAGAGAACCAATCTTTACTCATGTACATTCATATGCATGTCTCTATATGAACATCATTCTATCTCATGAAATTATGTGGAAGTCATGGAAACATATGTTATATATACGAAACGTGGCCGTTAGAGCCATCAATTCAAAATGGATATACACCTCTTACATTCATCTTCCCACATACGTCTACAAAGCCTCTAACAGATACACATACATAACCAACCTCAATTCGGGACAAGACCCCACTTTATACAACATTACAGTACCAAAATAAATATACACATGTGACTCGAAAAGCCCCGAACCAACTGGAGCTCACCAAATATAGACAAATGATCCGCAACCTATTGTGGAGGTCTACTAAAACCTGGGCCTGCAGCAAGTAAGGTAAGTCCCCCAATGGGGTCAGTATTTCAATGAAATTAGGTACAGGTGAGTATTCGATATGGATAAACCTTCATTCTGTATATGTGGAACCATGTACATTGCTTTCGTTATATTCATTTTGAATCATTCGTTCATATCATTATCATTTATATAATATCATTCATATATACATTCATTCGAGTGATACTTTCTTTGTTTTTTACGTTCATCATCATTATTAGTCATCCACCTTATCGGTGGGTTTTAATATAGTCATCCACCTTATCGGTGGGTAGTCTTCCACCTTATTGGTGGGTAGTCATCCACCTTATCGGTGGGTAGTCATCCACTTTATCAATGGGTACTCATCCACTTTATCAATGGGTAGTCATCCACTTTATTAGTTGGTAGTCATCCACTTTATCAGTGGGTCATAATATAGTATTAGGGTCCTCTCGAACTAGGCTTATGTGCCCCTTTGAGTCGTACCGGTTCTCAAACAATAACCCATATATGCATAACTTTATTCCTTTACTTTTACGAGATTGATACATTTTCTTGTGAGAGATTGGTACATTGGCGGCCATAACATTATTGGAATTTTGGAACATAACATTATTGGACATGCTACTCAAGAATGAAAAGATTCTCCTTACATCATCACTTCCCTTAAGATAGTTTCTTTTGGTAGTTACAACGTTGTGAAAGCTTAGGAACTTCAGTTAATGGATAAGAGACATATGAATCACAATTGGTCTAAGAATAAGAAACATGTGAATAACAATATATGTCAACCTGAGCTAGAAATACTTTAGAACACTTCGGAATGGAACAAGTACAATGTTACTATGAACACTATATACTGCAGAAGGGTACGAAAAGAGTAACCTTACATACCTTATATTCCCAATATGAATACATAGGCCTATATGTGATTACGATAATCCATCTCTTTCCTTACGTGTTACTCTACATCACAAGTACATAACGAAGCTTACATTACCAACAAACTACATTCCAAGTGCATAAGACAACAATGAGCTACATGACTGCCATATAACGTCATTTCGTCCTTTACAATACAATTCACTGAATTACCATACCAACAACATCATAACATTCCACACATTGACCAAGACATCATAAACCAATAGCATTTCACACCAAGTTTACCCTTTATGCTTCCTCATTAACACTACATCATAATTACGCTCAATTCACCTCAATACCTTTCGTAACAACATATTAACAACATTACATAACTGATACAATCCATCATTCCTCCAAACGACCCCTTAAATTCATTCAAAAGGTATCATAAGTTGATAATTACATTAAAAAAGGGTATAGGGGTCTTCGGGGGTCAAAGAGAGACAAAAAAATGCAAAATGGTGTTCTGGAAGGGACCTGCGAAGCCACCTACACCCGCAGGTGGTTGAGGTGCAGCCGAAGGTGACTCTTGGAAGTGTACAGGGGAACCAGCGAAGTCACCTGTGCCCGCAGGTGCCTTCGTCTGCGAGGGCGGATGCCCGTTTCAGCCAAAAAGGGTCTCTTTTGGGTCCTTTTGTGTAATAAATGGTCCAAGGCCATAAGTAAGCTTTTATTTACATATTTTTGGTCACTTGTATGCCCACGAATAGTCATGGTTTCACAACACACATGAACATCACCAAAATTGCATTTTCCTTTCAATACGACACCCATTCCATGCACAATTTCACAACAACAATTCCTAATGTTATATACAAAAATAAAACAAGTGAAGGACATAAACACATCATACATATTGATATTTAATCCATCAAACTCACTTCCTTCAAGACCACAAGTCCCTTTTAAGGTTTAGAAGGCAAAACCCTTCAACGATTAAGCAAAAGCACACTGTTTCACACATAGTGTACTGTCTAACACATTGCCAACGTAACCAACATAATGTACACACCATATTAAGCATATCATATACTAAATCATAAGCATAAACACTTACCAAAGCTTCCCAAGGAGTGATCTTGTCCAAAGAGAATGGTGGCTTAGGGTTTGAGAGAAGAGAGAAATATCTCTTTTGTGGAAAATTCTAGAAAATGGCATGTGGCTTTTGTGGAATAAAAATCTGATTTTTTTCACCTTAAATACTCCCACTTCAAGTCTATCCTTATCCCCATTATTTGACCAAGAATGGGTCAATTCCCTTTTGGGCCATGTCTTCTTGGTAATTTTTGGGCCTTAAATCGGGCCCAATTGTACATGTTAATTCAGCCCAACTAATTAAATGTATAATCCCCCAAAAATCTCATGTTTACATAATTCTGTAAATGTTAATACAATCAATTAGGTTCAGAAAGGTACGGGGTGTTACAGTTTGTATATCCCAATGAAATTATATTTAGCAAGGATCTCCTGCCATCAGGCCTTCTTAGGACTAAATTTCTATTGAGTTTTAAAGTACATATTGTCCATATTATCGGTCTTCACAAAATAATTCATTCTTAGAAAATACACCTTCCAGATTTGAAGACAATGAAGGACTACCACCATCCTTTTTTCATGAGAAGAATACCTCTGCTCTGCAGGATTCACTTTTTTGCTCTCAAACATTATCGAATGATCCTCTTGCACTGGCACACCACCGGTTGCACAATAAAAAACATTGGTACAAACTTCAAATGACAAATCAAAATTATACAATCGCAATATTAGTTCAGAAGCAATGGAATTTTTCAAAAAATTTGAAGTTGTCACTTAAATCTGACCAAACACACATAAAATTCTTCTTTAACAAATCTGTCAATGGGCAGCCTTCTTTGAATAGCCTACAATGAATTTCTAATAATAGTTTGCTAATTCCAAAAATGATCTTAGTTCTTTAATCCCGCTCGATGCCTGCCAATCAATAATAGCCTACATTTTATGATAGCATCCACTGTGGCATACCTTCATTAAAGTTTATGGGTTTCAATGGAAAATCAAGAAGATGTTTATCATGGAAAAGGTTAACCAAGAACGATTCCAAGATGCTTATAATGGAAGAATAGGCCAAGAACGAGTCCATTAATTGTGAAGAATAATGGTCTAATTTATATACATATTTTATGGTTCAAATCCAAGCCCAAATAGAAGAAGATTGAGGCCCACACGGGGCTGAAAATTCTTCTCAAAGGAGACATCAAATTCGCACCACAGAAAAATAGTCACGTACAAGTGACTATTTTGGTAGAGGACTTTTTGAAACTTTTCCTTATTTAACTAGGATTAATTTTTGGTAGTATTTTTACTTGCTTTCTTAATTTTAATGTTTCCTAGTTTAAACTTTCCAAGTTTTAAAGTTCCTATTTAGATTTTTCTATTTAATATTTTCATAAAAGTAGAATTCGAATCTCATTCTATTTGGGATAGGTTTTACCTATATATACATATAGATGGATTTTGTTATTTTCAATAAGATGATTAATAATATGCGAGAGGTTTCTCTTCTTTACACATTTATGTGTGGTGACTATGGATTTATCTTGTAACACTATAAGAATGATTCTTTAGGAGGTAAGATTAATTCTTAAGACTCATGACTAAAAGTATTTCCTTATTTTGGAAATAAGGTATTTCCTATAAGTATAATTCTTGTAACACTATAAGTATTTCCTTATTTTGGATAAATCCAAAATAAGACTCATGACTAAAAGTCCAAAAAGGGAGTTGTGAATCTAACACTCATGCAAAAGGAAAAATGAGGTGATGTTGTTCTTTTGTAATATAATACTAAGTACACTATGTATGGGTGGTTTATTCACATTCTTGAAATTCCTAGAACAACTAAGATCTTTCTAGAGGATATGAAGTTCAAGCATAAGGGTAATTCGTGCCTTTTAAATTTGAGCATGTACATGACGAAGTTGATTGTGGATTCCCACTTGTTGAAAAGAAGCATTAGGTTGGTTGGAGGAGGATTGTGAAGGACTTAGAGTGTAAGAGTTCTTCTATCTTTTTCAAAAACTCATGTATTTATATGACTTGCATGTATGAGAAAGAATTTGTGAGAGGAGTGATTGAGTGTCTTGGTTATATCATAAAAGTATTCAATTTGATGCATATTCTAGGGATCTTATGTTGTCATTGTCAATCCCATTGGAGTACTTTATTGATAGAGCTAAATTGGAGAGGCATATATCATTCCCTACGTCATCTATACGTGAATTTTGTTGTGCTCATACAAGGAATATAATTTTTTATTGGGATAATGATGTCAACATGATTTATAAGGGTTTATTTATACATGCTAGGATTGGTTGGGTTAAGTGGACACATGGTCACTATCTTGTTTTGTTCCTAGCATTATTGTTTACAAGTAATGGATGTTGTTTACTATTGAATGTCTTCTTGATTTTATGATATTCAAATTTGAGGATGAATTATTTTCAAGAAGAGGAGAATGATAGAATCCACGGTGGCATACCTTCACTAAATTTGATTGGTTTCAATGTAAAATCAAGAAGAAGTTTATCGTGACAAAAAAGTATCTAAGAATGAGCCAAAGATGCTTATCATGGAAGAATAGGCCAAGAACGAGTTCAAGACTTGAGAAGAATAATGGGCTAAGTGCTATACATATTTTATGGTTTGAATCCAAGCCCAAATAGAAGAAGATTAAAACCCACATGAGGCTGAAAATTTTGCTCAAAGAAGACATCAAATTCTCACCGTAGAAAAATAGTCACGTACAAGTGACTATTTTGGTATAGGACTTTTGGAAACATTTCCTTATTTAATTAGGATTAATTTTGGTATTATTTTTACATGCTTTCCGAGTTTTAAAGTTTCCTAGTTTAAAAGTTTCCGAATTTAAACTTTTCTAGTTTTAAAGTTCTTAGTTATGTTTTTTATTTATTATTTCCATAAAAGTAGAATTTGAATCTCATTCAATTTGGGATAGACTTTTCCTATATATAGAGATGGATTTTGTTATTTTCAATAAGATGATTAATAATATTTGAGAGGCTTCTTTTCTTTACACCTTTGTGTGTGGTGACTATAGATTTATCTTGCAACCCTATAAGAAAGATTCTTTAGGAGATAAGATTAATTCTTAACTTGATATCTTTGGTTTCTATTAAAGTTAATTAAAGAAGGTGATTAGTCTTATACTAATTGTTGTCTATTATTTCTATGAAATAGGGGTCTAGATCACTTTTGATCTAAGTTCTTAAATTGACTCTATTAGTATCATAATTGACCGCTAATTGTTAGTACTAAGATCAGTTAGGGTTATTAGAACTTTATCTCAAAATTGAGGATTTTATTCTCAAATTTCACCTGTCTTTAATTTCTTGTCTTTAAACTTATTATTTTGTTTCCGCATTATTTTCTTTTTTATTCAAGTAATCACTTTTTAAGGGTCCATCCACACTTGGTTTTCACTAACTAAATGACCCAGAAATTTTATCTCACAGCAAGCAAACTCACATTTTTCCATCTTGACAAAAAGTTGATACTCTCTAAGTCATTGCAACACCATTCTCAAATGCAACAAATGATCTTCTGGTGTTCTACTATAAATATATCATCTTAGTAAACTACTACAAAGTTGTCAAGGTACTCATAAAGAGCATTATTCATTAAGTTACAGAAAGTAGCTAGGGCATTAGTCAGCCCAAACTGCATTACAAGGAACTCATAGCTACCATACCTAGTTACACAGGGCATCCCTCACGGCTATGTGCACCTGTCAATATTCATACCTTAAGTCTATCTTTGGAAAAAAAAACTAGCCCTTAATAGACTATCCATCAAGTCTTCTAGCAGCACACACTTTGTTAACTGCATGATGGTCAACACACATTTAAATATTTCTATCCTGCTTCTTTTGGAAAAGAATTGGGAAAATAATCAAATCCTTTGAAGGCTATATCAGTCCAACATTAAGCAATTCAGACAACTGCTTCGTCAATATTGCTAACTCCACTAGATTCATGCAATAAGGAGGGTGTTATGGTTGCACTGAGCTACGAATCAGTTCAATTCTATGATGAATTTCTTCTGTGGAGGCACTCATTAGGTAGTTGTAGTTCTGGTGGCATCATATCCTTGAATTCTGTCAGCAACTTAGCAACACGGTCTAGAACTTCAATATACACATCAGGATTCACTTTAACCACGGCAGCAAGATAAGAAGTCTCACCCTTCTTTATGTCCTCATCAAAATCCATAGCCGACAATAGTGCAGCAATTTCAGAGTGTTTCTCTTCTTTCCCTCATCAATGGTTGAATACCCTACACAAATTGGGGCTCATTCTACTGTATGAACATCAAACCATCCAAGTGAGGAATAGGAGCAACCTTGAACTTCCTTATGAAATCATTCCCAAGTAGAAGATTAAAGCCATCGAGCGACACCACTATCAAGTTGTGCGTTCCAGTCCAATGGCCTATAGTCAATGAGACATCTAGCACATGCCATAGCTAGGTTATGCTGCAGAATTAACAACCTTTATTGTTGTTTCACAATTAGTCACCTTCAAGCCATAGGCCTATATGATTTTTGAGGCCACAAAAGTGTGGATAACGCTAGTATCTACCATTGTCACCACACTTTGACCCTAATTTTCATGTTAATGTTCATTAAAGTACTATAGGCAACTGATAGTTCATTAACATTTTCAACAGTATCTAATTAGGCTTCCTTTTCAGCAACATCCCCCTCCTCTATCTCCTCTCTATTCATACTTTAACAAGGGGTGACATCCGCGAATTCACATAGGCAACAATTTCCTATTCTTTGCCCTGTTTCTCCACTTTAGCAAGAAGTGTAAAGACCCAAAAATGGGTCATGATGGCACTTATCGCGGCTCAGCCTTGATAAGCAAGCCAATCACCCAAACTGATAAGGAAAACTAAAAACAACAACAATATGACCCAAGGCGAGACTTGTAGAATGAAGTCAAACCCTTACAAGTAATAAATAGCAAAAATCTGAACAAATTCCATAAATCACCTAAAAACTGGTGTCATAATGTAAGAATATCTAATACAATATCCAGAAACTGAAAATACACATATGTCTCTGATAACCAAAATAAAGACAAACAAGGATAGATGAGGTCTGAATCAACCCAAAACTCTGGAGCAAATCAGTACCTCAAAGTTTGGGATCTCCATATGAAATCAACTGCCATGGGAGGTGCTCGTACTAGGACCTGCACCAAAAAGGCACAGTAGGGGTGAGTACGGTCCACATGTACTCAGTAGAAAACATGGGTCGACTGAGCAAAGCACATAATAAGACAAGTAAATAATACTATGAGCACATCACCTGCAAGTTGAAAAGTCCTAAACGGTAGCTCACACCATCTCCACTAACACTTCTAATATATATATTTCACCAAAACAAAAACAACACAAATATATTTGAAAATACACTGAAACTATGCACCAGTCAAGGAAAACAAAAGGAATCACAAACGATACATATGCAATGCAATTTAATGATGATGATGGGGTGGAATGGTAAAAGTCATCGGATGACTTTCTGTATACACCTACCGAGCTCGCAGCTATGTAATAGGATCCATGGTGGGTTCGTAACCCATATATTATAACTCATATCTCAATCTCAATCTCAACCCACCTCTCCGGCTCATATTCACGGAGAGGGTTTTATAAAAATGTCTCATTTTCTTTCAAAACAATATTCCTCAATTGTACCAGCATCTCATGAATGTGTATATGGAATGAGGATGTAAAGCTCACAACCAAACCAGTATGAAGATATCCAATAAATTCAATACATGTATATAATTAAGCCCAGAACCAAATCATTATGACCATAACTCATGAATATCAACTCTAATTAGGCATCATCAAAATAAATATGCATGTAAGATATCATTTTAACCCCTAACTCGGGTTTTTCTATCATGATAAGGCAATCAATGCGCAATAGCGCCTATAATAACAATTTAAGCCCCTACACGGGCATCATATCTAGAATAAGGCATATAAATACACAAATAAGGCCAATGATGTCAAATAAGGCCCCCACTCGAGCAACACGCAATATCAGATATCACAAATCAACAACCACCAAATATCAGCCCCCACACTAATAGATAACAGTAATAATAATCTCAAAATATAGAACCCATAGTTATCTTCCGCAACCCATAGCTTGCTTTACTTATTTATTAACTACCCGACTCAATCTGAAATAAGTTAAGCCACAACCTACCTCAAAATGATGAAATTCGAGCCTAAAGTCCTTCAACACATAGCTTTCCCATTTCAAACAGCCTTAGAATAAGCTAAAACAAACAAATATAGAATCTATGTGTTAAAAGGAATCTATCGATACCTATATTGCCCATATTTAAATCGGGTCCAAAAAGGACTTTAAAAATGACTTCGAAAATGAGAGGGGTAAAACCAGAATTTTTCTTTAGAAACACATTCCCCAAGGTTATAGAGTCTATAGAAGAAAACTAAAGCAAAAATGAGTTTAAAACAAGGTCTAAATCAAAGAAAACCCATATTCAGGATTTACCGGTAAAACCCCCAAAAATCCATTACAAAATCATGATTAAAAGGTGTTCCCAAAGGTAAAATAAATGGGAAATAGTGGGATTAAGAGTTTAGAAGTTACCCACACAAAACTCGATGAAGAAACCCTCAAAAATAGCCTTTTTCGAAGCTTGGATGTAAAAAAATGGAGTAAAATCGCCAAAATGGAGCTTTTATACAATCCCTGCGCTGGCCGCTTAAGCGACTATATGACCGTTAAAGTGAAGGTTGTCCACTAAAGCAGTCTAGCCTACGTGGTTAGCTCCACTAAAGTAGTTTGTTTTCGCAAAAGCAGCACTCGCTAAAGCGGTAAAGTGCCCGCTTTAGCGGTAGACGACTGGTCAACTGACCTCCAAAGCGCTTTGCCGCTAAAGCGGTCTTTTGGCCACTAAAGCGGCTGCACCAGCTTCAACTGCATCAGCAACTTTGCTAAGTTACCAAGTTGCCGATCGAGCCTTCGAGATTCATTCAGAATACCGTGAACACAAATGAACTATGCTACAAGGCTAATTTTGACTTTACAAACTTAATGGCAATGTCGAATTTTCGAAAAAAGATTGCTTTCAATAAATTAACCCCCGAGACCCCTTTTTCACTATTTTTCAAACAAAGGGTCGTAATGATATATAATGGACCCAAACCCAAACTAACCTCGCTACTAACCCAAATTTTACATTCTGGATCTATTAGCATAGTCCAAATCGTCATCCAAAAGTTGAAACATAAAATATTGACCGAAGTAAACTATTAGCTCATAAAGCCTCAAAACAAACTCAAACTGGCTCAAATCACTCCCGATTGCATCGAAAACTGTGTCAAGCATCCCCACACCCCAAAATCAACATATAGAAACTCTGGAGAAGGACAAAATGGTGAAAACATGAAAAAGGTAAGTTTTTATAAAATAGATCTTTACAATATCCACCACTAAGACTCTAGTTCTTCCCCAAACTAAAAAGCAAAGAAATACCTGAATCAATGAAAAACTGAGGGTAACTACTAAGCATATTAGGCTCGACCTCCCAAGTGGCCTCCTCAATGGAATGGTGTCTCCACTGAACCTTAACTATAGGAATATCTCTAGAGTGCAGTCATCTAACTTCCCTGGCTGAAATGGAGATCGGATCAACAACAAAGGTCAACCTCTCATCCAACTTGACAAAATCCCAATGAAGCACATATGATTCATCCGGAATATAGCATGGGAGCATAGATACATTAAAAATTGGATGAACGACTGAGAAATCTGGGGGTAGAGCCAACTCATAAGCAACCTACCTAATTGTCCAAAGAATCTCAAAAGGTCTGATGTACCTCAGCTAAGCTTGCCCCTCATCCCGAATCTCATTAAGCCCTTTATGGGCGATACTTAAAGGAAAACCCAATCTCCAATACCAAACTTCAAGGCACGAAGTCTGTAGTAGGCATAATTCTTTTGCCTACTCTGGACTGGCTGAAGCCTATACTGAATCACCCGAACCCTGTCCAAAGACTAGCAAAGCAAGTAGGTACCACTAGGTCTAGCCTTAGAAGTCTCAAACCAACCAATCGGAGATCTACAATGCCAACCATACAACACCTCAAAAGGTGCCATCTCAATACTCGAATTGTAGCTATTATTATAAGTAAACTCTGCCAAGGCTAAGTCTGCTCCTACTGACCTCCAAAGTCCATAACACATGCGTGGAGCATGACTTCTTAAACTTAAACAGACCACTCCGACCGACCGTCATTGTGGGGGTGAAAAGCTATGCTAAGGTCATCCTGAGTACCCAAATCCTCCTAAAACGTCTTCTAAAAGCTAGAAGTGAACACTGAACCTCTGTCTAAAATAATAGATACGGGCACTACATGAAGACGAATAACCTTTCAAACATATATACGAGCCAACCTCTCGGTATTGGATAAAATCTGAATAGGGATGAAATAGGCTAATTTGGTCAATCGATCCATAATGACCCAAATATTTTTTGGAAGCACGAGATGTATGAGGCAATCCACTCATGAAATTCATAGTAATCCATTCCCACTTCAACTCCGAAATGGGTAATCTCTGAAGCAAACCACCCGATCTCTGATCCTCGGCCTTCACCTGCTGATAACACAAGTAACGAGCTACAAAATCCGCTACATTCTTCTTTATGCTAGCCACCAGTAAAGCTGTCTCAAATCATGATACATCTTAGTTAACCCCAGGATGATTGGAATATCTGGAATAATGCTCCTCCTCCAAAATCAATCTCACCCATCCACCAACTTTTGGCACAAAACTCAACCACCAATCCTCAAAACACCATCAGGATCAAGTGAAGCCTCCTTGGCCTCACCACTTAGCACTTTATCTCGAATCACTTTCAAACTATCATCGTCAAACTGGTGAGCTCGGATCTGCTCCCTCATAGAAGATCTAGCATCAACAAAGGCTAAAACATGTCTAGGTGCCGAAATATCAAGCCTAACCATCTGGTTAGCTAAAGAGTAAACCTTAAGGCTAAAAACTGCTCCTGAGTCAAGAGATGAACTAAACTCCCTATGCTAGTCCACTTTCGACTAAAGGCATCAGCAACCACATTAGCCTTACCCAAATGATAGAGAATGGTGATGTCATAATCCTTAAACAACTTAAACCAATGCCGTAATCTTATATTAATATCTCGCTAGGTGACGAAGACTGAAGACTTTCTTATGAGCATTCAACTGACGAGAAGCATAAGCAATCACCTTACCCTCCTGTATCAACACTACACCTAATCCAACACCTAAAGCAAAACACAGTAAAACCCATGCCCTTCATGGGCAAAGTCAAGATAGGAGCCGAAGTCAATAAGTTCTTGAGCTTTTTGAAGCTCTTCCCACACACTTTTGACTACTGAAAGGTAATCTTCTTCTGAGTTTACTTGGTCAAAAGAGCTGCAATAGAAGAGAAACCATCAACAAAATGCCGATAATAACCTTCCAAGCCAACAAAACTCAACAAATCTTGCAATTGCTCCTTCAATTTCTTCAACTCAATTGGGTCCATCCTATAAGGTGAAATAAAGATGGGCTTGGTTCCCGGCTCTACATCAATAGCAAAATCAATATCACGATCCAAAGGCATACCAAGCAAATCCATAGAAAACAAATCCATGAACTTGTGAACAACCCGAATAGAATCCATAGGAGGTGGTGATGCAATGTAGTATCATAAACATAAGCCAAATAAGACAAACAACCTCTTTCTACCTTGTAACGAGCATGTGGAAAAGATATAACTCCATTCGTACCCAAATTAAACGTACCCTTCCAAGCATAACTTGGCATACCTGGCATAGCGAAGGTCAGGGTCTTGGCATAATAATCCAAAATAGCATGATGGGGGAGCTAACTAATCCATACCCAAGATAATATCAAAGTGAACTATATCTAAGAGGACCAAATCTACCCAAGTCTCATGACCCGCAAAGGTAACCATACAAGATCGGTACACACAATCCACCACTAAAGAATCTCCTATAGGGATAGATACATAAACAGGCATAGCAAGGGGCTTAAATACAAAATCAAAATAAGAAGCAAAAAATGCTGGCACATTGGAGAATGTAGATCAAGGGTAAAAAAAGACATAAGCAGATATGTAGCAAACTGGATGATACCTGTAACGACTACATTAGAGGCCTCCACCTCAAGTCTCTCAGGTATACCATAACACTGTCCATGTACACTCGTGTACTTAGCAACCCCACTACCACTACTATGAGATCCCCTACCTCTACCTCGACCACCTCTAGCACCACCCCTACTACTTTATGAACCACCTCAGGCTGCAGAAATAGGAGTTGGGTGAAGCTGAAGCTGAGATCCCTACTTAGGAAGTCCAAAGACATGTTGAGAGAAATCCTTGGCCACATGGACAAACTCATCACATACAAAACATGCTCTATGGAAGGAATCAATCTGAAAAGGTATCGATGAACTAAAATGACCACCCTAGCCTGAAGAATCGAACCTAGAACCTCAACTCGCATGACCTCATACCTAGCTACCAGAAATCGTATAACCTGAAGGTCTACCACCTAATCCCCATAATGTAGCCTGAACTGGCTTACCATGATAACCATAGAAACATCGACTAGAGAAGTCTCTACCTCAGGAGGCATGTAGCCTACATCTGGATAATAGACTCGGTCATCTTGGTATACACAATAATAATCTACAAAGAAGCCCCTGAAATAACCATCTGGGTTGTAGCCAACTGATATGAATCATCTAACCCCTTCATAAACTTCTTAATCCTCTTAGACTTGGTGGAGATGCTAGCGACTAAATAACTGAATAAAGCATAGAAACGTACCTCATACTTAACAATAGACATGGAGCTATACTTCAAATGATAAAACTTATCCCTCATCTGATCTCTCAAGCGATAAGTCATAAACCTCTCAAGAATGCCTCAGAAAACTGAGTCCGAGTCATAGCAGGTGAACCCAAAGGTCTACAACTAGCAAGTGACCTCCACTAATCCCTAGCCACATCCGTCAACTAATAGGTAGTATAACCAACTCCATGAGACTCAAGGGATCCAAGATTATGTAACTTCTTTTGGCAATCAGTCAGAAACACATTGGCACCCTCCCCAATAGCACCACTAAACTTTGGAGGACCTAACTAAATAAACCTCTCAAACCTCTTCTAATTATCAAAAGACATCACTGTACCCAAAGCAATAGGAAAAATAGTAAGTCTGGTAGGCAAGGAGTCCATACGTGGGGGTACCATAGATGATGGTTGTACTCCAGAAGCAGAAATACCATAAATAGATATTAGTATACATGGAAAAACACCATTCGAAGTGTGAAGGACACCCGGTACACTCAAAGGAACACTAGTCAATCAACTCAAAAGGTGAATAAACAAATCCTAAAGCACTAAGGTGTCAACTGACCCTGTGGGACCTGAGATGGTCCCATACCTCCTGTCTGATAATTATCTCTACCATACTTAACCTCGAACTTGAGAGAGGCCTCTCTAGCAAGTCCTCTGACTGGGGTAACTCCTCGTACTCATTCTCTACCTCTGGGCCGTCCATGACCCCTGCCTCATCCTTGAATTGGGGCTCCCATATTGGGTGCCAACTCAGCATCCCTAGCGTCTCTGGACCTAGTCCTCACCATCTGTGTAGAAAGAATAGAATACAAGTTTAGAATATTGGGTATGAATAACCCGCATAAAAAAGAATCAAATTAGAGAAGTTTTTCCTAAAGAAATCTTATAGCCTCTCAAAGATAGATACGAATGTCTATATACCGATCCACAAGACTCTACTAGACATCATGCTCTTACACTTATTAGACTAGTGAACCTGATGCTCTGATACCAATTTATCACAACCCAAAAATGGGTCATGATGGTATTTATCGCAGCTTAACCTTGATAAGTAAGCCAATCACCCAAATTGATAAGAAAAATCAAAAGAAACAACAGTATAACCGAAGGTGATACATTTATAATAAAGTCAGACCCTTATAAGTAATAAGTAGCAGAAATCCAAACGAGTGCCATAAATCACCCAAAACCTTGTGTCATAATGTAAGAATATCTAATACAATATCCATAAGCTAAAAATACATATCTATCTTTGATAACCAAATTAAAGACAAATAAGGATAGATGAGGTCTGAATCAGCCTCAAACTCTAGAGCAAATCAGTACCTTAAAGTATGGAATCTCCACACAAAATCACCCGCCATGGGAGGAGCTAGTACTAGGATCTACACTGATAGGGCATAGTAAGGATGAGTACGGTCCACATGTACACAATAGGAATTATAGGTCAATTGAGAAAAATAGATAATAAGACAAGTAAATAATACTATGATCAGATCACCTGCAAGTATAAAAGTTCCAAATGGTAGCTCACACCATCTCCACTGATAGTTCTAATATATATTACACCGAAAGGGAAACAACATAGAAATATGTGAAAATACACTGAAAATATATTCCAGTCAAGGAAAATTAAAGGAATCGCAAAAGATGCATGTGCAATGTAATGCAATGCAATGATGATGATGAGGTAGAATAGTGAAAGTCATCGTATGAATTTCTGTATACACCTACGGAGCTCGTAACTATGCAATAAGACCCATAGGGGATTCCCAATCAGTATACTATAACTCATATCTCAATCTCAATCTCAACCCACCTCTCTAGCTCATGATCACTGAGAGGGTTTTATAAAAATGTCTTATTTTCTTTCAAAACAATGTTCCTCAATGACACCAGCATCTCATGAATATATATTTATATGAATTAAAGATGTAATGCTCACAACTAAATCAGTATGAAGATATCCAATCAATTCAATACATGTATATGAGTGAGCCCAGAATTAGCTCAATATGTCCATAAATTATCAATATCAACTCTAATTAGGCACCATCAGAATAAATATGCATTTTAGACATCATTAATATCATTTTAACCCCTAACTCGGGTTTTTCCTTCATGATAAGGCAGTTAATGCTCAATAAGGCCTATAATAACAATTTAAGCCCACGTACAGGCATCATATCTAGAATACGGCATATAAATGCACAAATAAGTCCAATGATGTTAAATAAGGCCCCTACTCAGGCAACACACAATATTAGTTATCAAAAATCAACAACCACAGAATATAAGCTCCCATACGGGCACACAACAACAACAACAACAACAACATACCCAGTGTATTCCTACAATGTGGGGGCTGGGGGGGGGGGGGGGGGTAAAGTGTACGCAGTCCATACCACTACCTCAGAAGAAGTAGCATGGCTGTTTCTGTCAGACCCCCGGCTCAGAATAGATGGCAGTATAACAAGAAGAAAGCATAAAAACAAACAACAATAGCGAGGTAACAGAAACAAAACACCCAAGAAGTAATGCTAAGAAATACTATTCCGAAATCGAGCACATCGCACAAAAATACCACAAACAAGAAACTACAAGGCATAGGTATAGCACTATGCCTGCAGGTACAACGACCAACAAGGCACTCCTCCCTACTAGTAAGGACACACTCCTGCCCACTAACCCTCTACCCTAATTCGCGTCCTCCACACCTTTCTATCAAGGGTCATGTCTTCTCTAAGCTGCAACTGCTCCATGTCATGCCTAATCACTTCCCTTCAGTATTTCTTCGGCCTACCTCTACCCTTTCTGAAATCATCCATAGCGAGCCTCTCACACCTCCGTACTGGGGCATCCATGCCCCATCGCATCACATGCCCAAACCATCTCAACCTCGTTTCCCGCAACTTATCTTCTACCGAAGCTACTCCCACCTTCTCTTGAATAGCATCATTTCTAACCCTATTCCTCCTAGTAAGTCCGCACATCCATCTCAACATTCTCATTTTCGCCACCTTCAACTTTTGTATGTGCGAGTTCTTAACTGGCCAACACTCAGCTCCATACAACATAGCCGATCGGACTACCACTCTGTAAAACTTACCTTTAAGCTTTGGAGGCACCTTCTTATCACATAAGACTCCCGACGCGAGCCTCCATTTCAACCACCCTGTACCAATACGGTGCAGGAGGTCCTCGTCAATCTCCCCATTTCCCTAAATCATAGACCCAAGATACTTTCCGAATGGCCTGAGAGTCTAGCTCCACTACCACGTCAGCCTCCTGCGTCAAAGCACTGAACTTACACTCCAGGTACTCCATCTTGGTCCTACTCAGCCTAAACCCTTTAGACTCCAGGGTATGTCTCCAAACCTCCAACTTATAATTAACTCCTCCCCGAGACTCGTCAATAAGCACTACATCATCCATAAATAACATACACCAAGGTACCTCTCCTTGAATATGTCGTGTCAATACATCCATCACCAAGGCAAATAAAAATGGGCTAAGAGTCGATCCCTGGTGCAAACCAGTCACCATAGGAAAGTGCTCTGAATCTTCTCCTACCATCCTCACACGAGTCTTTGCTCCGTCGTACATGTCCTGAATTGAAATAATGTACGCCACAGTAATAATAATCTCAAAATATAGAACTCATAGTTATCGTCCCCAAATCATAGCATGCTTTACTTATTTATTAACTACCTAGCTCAATCTGAAAGAAGTTAATCCATAACCTATCTTGAAATGATTAAATTCGAGCCTAAAGTCCTTTAATGTAGAGTTTTTCTCTTTTGAACGGCTTCAAAATTGGCTTAAACATACAAATATAACATCTACACATTAAAAAGAAGTTATCGATACTCATATTGCCCATATTTAAATCAGGTTCAAAATGGACTTGAAAAACAAGTTCTAAAATGAGAGGGGTAAAGCTAGAATTTTTCTTTAGAAACACATTAATCAAGGATATAGGAGTCTATAGAAGAAAATCCAAGCAAAAACGAGCCTAAAATGAGATCCAAATCAAAGAAAAACCATTTTCAAGCCTTATCGATAAAACCCCCAAAAATCCATTTCAAAATCATGATTAAAAGGTGTTTTTGAAAATAAAATCAATTGGAAATAGTGGGATTTAAGAGTTTAGAAGTTACCCACACGAAACTAGATGAGGAAACCCTCAAAAATTGCCATTCCCGAAGCTTGGAGGTCCAAAAATAGAGTAAAGTCGCAAAATAGAGCTTTTATACAATCCCAACACTGTTCTCTTAAGCGGCTAAATAAACACTAAAGCGGCCATCGCTATAGCGATGGTTGATAGCTAAAACTTTCTAGCCTACGTGGCTAGCTCCGTTAAAGTGGTCCCTTTCTGCTAAAGCGGTAAAGTACCCGCTTTAGCTATAGATGACTAGTCAACTGCCCGCCAAAGCAGTGCTTTGCTTCTAAAGTGGCTGCACCAGCTTCAGCTGCATCAACAACTTTGCTTAGTTGCAAAGTTATGGATCAAGCCCTTGGGATTCATTTGGAATACCGTGAACACAAATGAACTATTCTAATAGGCTAAATTCAATGTTCCAAACTCAATGGCAATGTCAGATTTTTGAAAAAAGATTATTTTCAGTAAATTAACCCTCAGGACCCTTTTTTTTACTATTTTCCAAATAAAGGGTCAAAATAAGATATAAAGGCCCCAACCCCAAACGAACCTCGCTACTAACCCAAATTTTACATTCCAAATCTGCTGGTGCAGTCCAAATCTTCATTAGAGACTCGAAACATGAAATGTTGACCAAAGTCAACTATTGGCTCATAAAGCCTCAAAACAAACTCAAACTCGCTCAAATCACTCCCAATCACATCGGGAACCATGCCAACCATCCTTACACCCCAATCACATCGGGAACCAAGCCAACCATACTTACACCCCAAAATCAACATGTAGAAACTACAAGGAAGTTAAAAATTGTAAAAATATAAAAAAGGCAAGTTTTTATAAAATAGGTCTTTACAAGAAGAGCATTGATCTTCCCTTGATTTGGATAGTTCCTTGCCTGATGCCCTAGTTTTTGACATGTTTGAGTCTTTTTCACCAACCTTCTTCCTTTTATTAGATGGAGAAGCATCCATCTTTCCCTTACCTTTATCATTCTTTCTTGCCTTTGATTCTCCTTCTTCCAGTCTCTGCCCTTTTCCTTCTTCTTAGTCTTAGAAGGAGTAGGATTAGGGAAAACATTGTTAGAATGAAAATCTATCAAAACATCTATCGTAATGGAACTAGGCATATCTTGAACCTTCTGCCGACCTAGTTCAATTTGCGCACAACCTTGCATTGCAGAATGAAGTTGTACAATTTTGTTTGCCAGACATGTTCTGAATATCTAGCATCAAGGATGAAAGTTGCATCACATAGTCTCGAATAGAACTAACTTGTTTTAATGACTTCAATTTGTCCCTATCTACCCAAGATGAATTGCTCGACAGAAGCTTTTTGTGATGTGTATCCCTCAGTTTTCCCCATGTATCACACTTGGGTCTACCAGTACTTTCAGCATCAACATTCTTTATATGCCTCTACAACACTGCATTATTCTAGAAATAGTGAACTAACATGGTTAACTTATCATTTTCAAGAACATGAGTAGTAGCAAAATAGTGCTCCAACTCCCACAAAATTTTTTTCCAGTTTCTTAGCACCACGAACACTTTTAAATGACTTCAGTTCTGGGATCTTACTTTTGGCATGTTCTTCACCTGGACCTCAATTTATGTACCCACAGTTTCACTAAATGTGATAAGACCAACCAACTGACTTCCAACAACAACATCATAACTCACCAGGTCTATGTTAATGCCATGGATTGAGTCATGAAATCAACCAGTTCGTATGTATCTTCCGTCAGGCTAACCATGGCCTCTAGCCTTGCAACTTTCTTGAGAAACTCATTAAAGTTATTTCCGCTAACAATTGCAACATAAAGCTTTGATACCAATTATTATAGGGTAAACTTTTTCTCATTAGATGCCACACGACAGCCACACAACTATGGCTTCAACACTTACTTATTTCTTTTAACACATGGTTTTCCTAGGCTTATAAAATGTACAACACAAGCATATACAGGAATCGCTTCCCTACTTTGTATTAAACTCGTGCCATAAAAAAGCACACAAAATTAGCCTTTACAAAATTTAGTCAACACAACCAAATCTAACGTGTGACTGCCTGCCTGTGCCTACATATAGGCCACAGGCCAGTCACATGTCAGGCATATGCCTTGTACATTCCAAGAACATGCCAAGCAAATGATTTTATCTACAACTAGTTGATATGCCCAATTGATACATATAATTTAAATTCAAATACGAAATTCAAATTACAACAGGAGCAAAGTCTGCCATATTTCCAAAGCAGTTGAAACTATCCAACTACTGGCATATGCAAGGCACATGCCTAGTAGCACCACACACTTTGCAGCACTTATGCAAATTTTTCATTAGGGCTTTGGGCGTCTGTGCACATGCCCATGCCACTCCATTATCAGCACCCAAGCCGACTTGTCTTGCTTTATAAACTCTTATTTCTTTGCCTAAGCCATTTCATCATAACATGACATGCCTTAGCCTTGATCAACCTTAGCCTTGATCTTCCTTCGCTTGCCTAGCCCTTGTAATGCCTTAGCCATGCCTTGATTGCCTTAACCACGCCACTGCCAAGGTCTTTATATTCCTTGTCGACACATGCCATACCCTGCTAAAAGGCCCATAATGGTAGACTAGACTCAAGTAAACTAGATTTTCACCAAATTCATTAGTTCATGGCTAGGTTAATCATGTAAATTCCTAAACCTGCCCAAGCTGCCCAAACTATCAAGATAAGGGTCTAAAAGGACCCTAACTATAGATATAGGGGCCTCGCCCTCATTTGTCATCACTCCTGTCCTAACTAATGTGCCATGGACTTACGACACTTTCGACACTTAAAACTATGGAAAATTGTATGACCAAAGCTATTTTTATGTGGATATGATGTATTTTAGGGTATTTGCAGGTCAAATAGGTCCGTAGAAAGAAAGTGCATATTTTTTGACTTAGAAGCATCAGACGTGGATAATCCACAATCGTGGGATCTAACCACAGTCGTGCTATAACTTTCGTGGGATGATATTGATGCGCCATGGTTTCATGGCACTTTCGATGCTTAAAACAAAGAAAATATGTAATAAATTGGGTATGTTTGGTAGGTACGATGTGTTTTCTATTCTATATTACAGGAAAATAGGTTATGGAGGAAAAAGGGAGAAGAAGGGATGAAGCATGCACTAGAATGGAGCATTTTAAGAAGAAAAGAGCCAAGTCAAAACCAAAGGAGTGACTCATGGCAGGGACCCACGTCACGTAGTCGACCTACGTGATATAGGTCAGTGCCGTAGGTCAAATCCTGAAAGTGTATGATGGAGGCCTTATTTGCATGGCATGGACCTATGTGACGTAGGTTGGTTCCACGATACCAACCCACGAAACCGTGGAAAGTTATCGACTTTGTTCTCTTGTTTTGTTTAGGATTGAATTCATCTTGTATCTATAAATACCCCTATGTTGTCCTATGTTTAGGGGTTGTTCATTACATTATTTGAGATATATTTTCATTATTTTTAGTTCATAAATTCATTATTGGTTTTGTAATCTTGGAACACCAATTCTAAGGTTTTATTGATATTGAGATTTCAGAGTTTTCTTCTTTATTGTGAGTTTACAATTCTGTTTTCTTCATTGAATTCTTCATGTGTTCTTGCAACCATGAGTAACTAAACCCATCAACTATGGTTGTGTGAACCATGAGGAATTAAAAAAACTGGTTAAGTGCAAAGCAATTCTTAAATGGTGTGAATGCATGTATTGTTATTTCTTTCATTGTGATTGATCTTCTAACGGTTGCAAATATTAGAAACTCGCCTGTATTCTAGACTTGCTTGAGAGAGAGAGAGAGAGAGATTTGGAAAAGGGAATAACAACAGAGATTTGAAGCTATCAACCTAGATCTAATAACTTAAGCTGTAACAAGGATAGTTATCTGAGAGCTAGGACAATGGTTAGTAGTGTGACACTCAAAGACCGAGAGGAGAAAAGTAAAATTCATCTAACCAAGGTTTAGAGACTATTAGATAAACCTAACTTGTTAGATTTTTCATGCAACACAGTGGGAAGTTGGCCAGCACAAGCAACCAGTGGAGTTGAGGAATCATTGGGGATCACAGTCCTAGTGTATTTCTCATATTGATTACAAATCTGAAAATCAATAATCGTTACTGTTATTATTTGCTTATGAAAACCCCCTTTTTTACTTACTTACCAATTACTCGGACAAGCACGCGACATTATTTTGTCCTATTCCCTGCGGGATCGACCCCAACCTAGTTGAATTCTATATTTGATCCAACGACCGCATTATATTTTCCTGGAGGTATAGTTTGGGTGATATCAAATTTTGGCACCGTTGCTGGGGAATACGGTTACGGAGTTGATTAGTTTGTTTTTTGGAGTTGATTGGTTTTATTTTTCTACATTTTTCTACACTTTTAAGGGCACACACTGGTGTATGCCCAACACTAGGAGTCAAGGCAATCCCCTGATTCCACTTGATACTGAGATAGAACGAACACTGAGAGCTAATCGAAGGATGGTGAATACCGATGAAGTTCAGTACCCCGCAGCCGCGGGAGATATTCTTAACCAGCCAATTCAGCCAGTTGGTTATTAAACTGCAGAACAAATTATTGCTTGATTAACGACTGAGGAAAATGCAAGGCAAACGGCTCTTAGACAAGTAGATAGAGATCATCAAGGAATGCAAATGGCAACACAATATCTTGCTGCACTTGAAGAGAGACAAAGAAGACTGAGGGTGCAACAACCATCTCAAAGACCATATGTACCGATTTATGATGATCCCGAAGAAGAGGATGTGGCTCATTTTGAGCCAGTTGAGACTGGTGCCATTATTCCACTAGAGTTAGCTTAGGGTACTAAGATTAACATTACAAGTGCCATGATCCACCTGCTAAACTTCAAAGGTGTGTTCGCCGGTCTTTCTACAGATGATTTGAACATGCACGTGATGAATTTTGTGGGGGTCTGCACTTTATACAATTTGCTAGAGTTGACCAAGAGGCTATTCAGTTGAGATTGTTTCCATTCTCTCTAATAGGAGAAGCGAAGGAATGAGGTCGTACAGAGGATCGTGAGATGAGAATACAGAAACAATGCAATTTAGAGGTGGATGATACTAGAGGGTTCCATGATCATACCAAGGAGCTACAAGATCTCACTGAGAACAGTACCATCAAGATCTAAAATATGAAAAGTCAAGTGCCAACCATGAGCACCATCCCATGATCGTACCTTCCTTTTGTCTAAGGCACCAACTCACCAAATCTTGTTATGTTTGGGATATATTTTATTTTGTCTATAAATACTACTAATATGTCTTTTGTAAAAGTTTGCACATTATTACATTCTATTACTTTGTTCTAAGGTTTTAAGGCATATTCTTGTTCTTGAAATCAAAGACATCGATTTTTAGGGTTTTAATTCAAAGTGAGATTTCTGATTTTTTCATCTTATTCTTGTAAGTTCATAATTATGTTTCTAATTAGAATTCTTCTTGTGTTCTTGCAATTATGAGTCGCTAAACACCATAACTAAGGTTGTGGGAACCATCACAAATTAACAAAGTAGTGTTTGTAATACGAGGTGATTCTCGAAGGGTGTTTAGGAATGTATTATTATAATCTTTAGATTCATTGCTTTTGGTGGTGCACAATTTTTGAACTCACCTTATCTCTACTTTAGACTTTAGCAAGGGTAATCGGATGGAAAAGGAGAATCAACAACAAAACTTGGAGCTACCAACCTCTATTTAATTAGGGTTGAACCAGTAAATAGGAGAGACTAAATTAGGATGATGGATAGGGGTTAGTAATGCAAAACCCATGACACATAAGCCTTTGTGCTTAGGAATAGTCATCTACAATGGATGTAACATAGTCGGTTAGATATGCATACCCTATTGATTCTACATGCTGAGCACCACAAGAGATCATTAAGTAAGAAAAACCTACGAAGTTATGAAGTTATTGGGGAACACAGTCCTAGTGACTTTCCCACATTGATCACAAACCCAAAGTAATCAGCAACTGTTACTATTAAATTCTTTATTTACAAAACCCTCTTTTTACTGGATATTTTTATTAATTTTTTAGACAGATATCTTGATTGCTATTTTGACCTATTCCCTGTGGGATAGACCCCAACCTAGTTGAGTTCTATATTTGATCAATAATCACTTTATACTTCATTGCAAGGTGTAATTGAGGCGACATCAAATATTGGTGCCATTGTTGGGGACTACGGTTATGGAGTTGATTGATTGTCTGTTGCTTTTTTTTTCCTGATTTTAATTTTCTATTATTTTTAGGGTGCACACCGGTTCATGACCAACCCTCAAAGTCAAGGCAGTCCCTTGATTTCACTTGATACAGAAATTGAGAGAACTCTAAGAGATAATAGAAGGATGGTGATTGAGGGAGTTCATAATCAAGGAGTTCATGTTGAAAGAGTTATGTACTAAGGGTTGTAAGAACCAGGGCTTTAGGAGATGGTAGAGCAAACTAATGCTCGATTGATGGATGTGGAGAATGCAACACAAAAAGCTGCCATACAGGCAGCTATGAAAGAAAGGGCTAGATAAGCTGAAGTAAATTATCAAGCTGCACTTGAGGAATGAGATAGTATGAGAAGGAATAGGGGGAAACAACCAATTCAACCATATCTTCCTCAATTTGATGACATAGTAGACAAGCCATACTTTCTTAAGCCAGTAGAAATCGATGATATTATCCCACCGGCATTGCCTCCAGGGACTAAGTTTGACATCGCTAGTGCTATGATACAACTGAACTTAAATGGGATATTCACAGGGCTTGTTACTGCTAATCCAAACCTTCATGTGATGAACTTTGTAGGGATTCACAATTCCTAGAATCTACCAAGAGAGAGTCAAGAGGTGATTAGACTGCAGTTGTTTCCTGTTTCTCTAATGGGGAAGGTTTTGTTATGGTTGACAGAGTTGCCATATAGATTGAACACTACTTGGAATGAGTTTTGAACTCAGTTCTTGGAGAGATTTTCCCACCTTTAGAATGTCATAGTTGAAAGATGAGATTTATAACTTCAGGTAGTTATATTCAGAGGTGTTATATAAGACCTAGTTGATGTTTAAGAAAAAGCAACAGAATATCTCTAATCATAGAATACCAGGCTATACTTTTCTTGAGATTTTCTACAGAGTTTTAATATGAATAATAAGGTCATAGCAGACACGATCACAAGTGGAGGTTTTATGAGATTAACTTAGGAGCAGGATTCAGAGATTCTAGATCGGATCACTAAAACCGACTGGGGTTGGCATACTCTTGAGGTATATATGCCCGTCGACACTTACATGATTCAAGCTTCGGTAGAGCAAAGAGTGGTGGATGATTCAATTGCTCAAGAGGTAGCATAGTTGAGGATTGAGCTTAGCTTATTTATTAAGTTGTTTGAAATAGATCAAGGAGCAGAAAAGGTGAACACAGATGGTTCACAAGGTAAGGAACCTAGGCACGATGAGTCAGATTTTTATAAAAAGGCCAAGTATTTAGACAATCAGGAGGTGGCTTTTCGAGCCAAGGGCCACGGGTCTAACTAAGACAATTAGAACTCTAGGCAAGGGAATAAAGGTTTAAACAACTATAGAGATAACAACTACAACTGATCTGGGTGTAGAGATAGGAGTAGGGACCGAGATAGTGATTGGAGAAGAAAGGATGATTACAAGGATAAAAGTGGCCTTTATGTTTCACCTAGGAATAGAGATACTAGTTCAAGCAATTTGATGATGGAAGATATGCTAGCAAAAAGTATTGAAAGAGATAGAGAAAAATGCTGAATGCCTCAAAGAGTTGAAAGATGATATTTTAGGCATGAGTCAGAAGGTTGAATCTCATGCTACGGCCATCAAGCAGCTTGAGCAGTAGTTTGGTCAGATGTCCACCGCATTGAATCGACGTCCATAAGGCATACATTCAAGGAACACCATTCAAAATATAAAAAATTTATGGTCATTGATACCCGTGATTGTTGAGAATAAGGTAGAACCGGTGATAGTTGATGATGAAAAAGTGGCCAAATTTGAAGATTTGGTGGTGGCTAAGAATGCACCTGAAAATCCTCTAGATGATGGATATGAGGCCAAGGAGAGAAAGGGGAAGGGAAAAAAAGGTCCCAAAAGTATTGAATCCTATTCCAGGACCTCCTCCTCCTTTTTTCGCAAAGACTGAAGAAGAAAGCTGAAGAGGAAAAGTACCCAAAGTTTATCTCTATGCTGAAAGAGTTGTTAGTAAATATCCCTCTAGTTGAGGATCTTCAACAAATGCTCGGTTACACAAAGTTTATGAAGGATTTGTTGAACAAAAATAGGACTGTAAGTTTTGAGACTGTTGAAAATATGCACCATAATAGTGCAATCACCTCGCTATCACTGGTTAAGAAGAAGAAAGATCGTGGAGCATTCACGATTCCATGCACTATTGGGTCTGTCAACTTCATAAAATCTTTGTGTGATTTAGGTGCTAGCATTAATTTGATGTTGCTAGCAGTTTATAAATAGTTGGGGTTGGGATCGCCCAAACTAACTTCGATGAGAATTTTCATGGCAGACTACACTATGAAGAATCCCGTGGGAATCTTGTGTGATGTTTTGGTGAAGATTGCATACTTCATATTTCCAGCTGATTTCGTCATCCTTGACTGTGAGGTTCCTATTATTTTAGGGTGACCATTCCTTGTGACTGGATGTGCATTGGTTCATGTGAAAACTGGGCAGATGAAGTTTCAATTGAATAACGAATAAATTACCTTCAATGTTTGCCAATTCAAAAAGCACCCAAATGGTATGCATGTGATTTTTGTGATTAATATAGTCGATAATGATGCATTGGTAGCTTTTATTGAGGAAAGGCTTAGAGTCGAGGCACTTGCAACAATAATTATGAATTTTGAGGGTAATGATATTAAGAGCTATGATGAGATAGTGAGCGTACTTAATGGTAGGGTTCATACAATTTTGCACCAAAGAAGTTAGTTCTTGATTTGAAGAATAGAGTGACCCCGCCAGCTAGACCTTCTATTGAGGAGTCTCCAGCCTTGGAGCTCAAGGCTTTTCCATCTCATCATCATTATTCATTTTGGGAGCCAACAATACCATGAATACCTTGTTGTAGATTTGCAAGTTGAGGCATTGGTATCTATTTAAAATAGTTCAAGAGGGTCATTGGATGATCCTTTATTACACATTTGGGATTTTGCTTGGAATTTGCACACACAAAATCCAACTTGAGCCTAATTGTGTGCCTAGCATTTAGCATCAATGTAGAATAAATCCTCCTATACAAGAGGTAAAAGAAGGAAATCATCAAGTGGTTGGACGTAGGAATGGTGTATCCTATTGGAGACAACAAATGGGTGAGCCTGGTCTAATATGTGCCTAAGAAGGGTGAAATCACTGTGGTTCTAAATGAAAAGAATGAACTTATCCCTATGAGGCCAGTCACTGGTTACCATGTTTACATAGACTATAGGAAGTTGAATGGATGGACTAAGAAGGATCACTTTCTGAGGCCTTTCATGGATCAGATGTTAGACTGTCTTTCTGGTAGAGGATGGTATTGTTTTCTTGATGGTTATTTGGGTTACAATCAGATTTCTATTGCTCTCGAAAATCAAAAGAGGACCACTTTTACTTGTCCATCTGGGACTTTTATGTTCAAGAGAATGCCTTTTGATTTGTGTAATGCACCAGCAACTTTACAATATTGCATGATGGCCATTTTCCTGACATAGTTGAGGACACTATTGAGGTGTTTATTGATGGCTTCTCGTTTTTTGGTGACTCATTTGAAAACTATCTAGCATATCTTTCTAGTGTTTTGAGGAGATGTGAGGATCGTAACTTGGTGTTACATTGGGAAAAGTGCCACTTTATGGTCAAAAAAGGAATATTGCTTGGTCACAAGATTTCAAAGAAGAAGATTGAAGTTGATAAGGCTAAGATTGAGGTGATTGAAAAATTTCCTCCACCAATTTTTGTGAAGGGTATTCGTAGCCTTTTTGGGCTTATGGGATTTTATCAAAGATTCATCAAGGACTTCTCTAAAATTGTAAAAACATTGTGCAATTTATTGGAGAAGGAGGTGAATTTTTTATTTGATAAGGCATTTTTGAAGGCATTCGAGTGCCTTGGAGTTGATTTCAGCCCCTATTATTGAGTCACTCGATTGGTATATGCCATTCGACGTTATGTGTGATTCTAGTGGTGTGGCACTAGGTGAAGTCCTAGGCCAAAGGAGAGAGAAGATCTTGCATCCCATCTATTATGCTAGCAAAGTGCTTAACCCTACTTAAAAAAATTATATCGTGACCAAACAAAAGTTGCTTGCTGTGGTGTTCGAATTTGAGAATTTTGATCTTATTAGCTTGGCATGAAAGTAACTGTGCATACTGACCACGCAGCTCTTAGGTACTTGTTGCAGGAATTTGACTTTGAGGTCAAGGAATGAAAAGGGACTGAGAATTAAGTGGCTGACCACTTATCATGTCATAAAGAAGAGGCCATGCTAAAACTAAAGGACGAACTTTAGATTGATGATACTTTTTTGGATGAGCAGGTATTAGCCACATTGCAAGATTTGACTCTATGGTTTGCAAACTTTGGCAATTATTTGGTAAGTAATATGGTTCTTGAAGACCTATTATTTCAGCAACGTAAGTAGTTTATGCATGATGTGTGGAAGTTCTTTTGGTATGAGCTATACTTTTGCCAGATTTGTGTAAATGGACTGATTGGAAAATGTGTTCCTGAGGTTGAGATGATAAGAATTTTTGAGGCATGTCACCCATCACCAGTTGGGGGTCATCATAGTGGTACATAGAAAACATATAAGATATTGCATTATGGGTACTACTAGACCATCATTCATAAGGACATACATGACTATGCAAGGGCTTGTGACCAATGCCAATGAAAAGGAAAATCTCGTGAAGACAAGAACTTCCAATGACCGCTATTCTTGAGCTTGAGTTGTTTGATGTATGACTTCATTGGCCCATTTGTGGGCTCATATGGTATGAAGTACATTTTGGTGGTTGTTGACAATATGTCAAAGTGGGTAGAGGCAGTTTTGTTTCCATACAATGAAGGGAAGAGTGTCACAACATTCTTGAGAAAGAACATATTTCCAGATTTGGTATAGAAAGGGCTATCATTAGTGATGGCAGCTCACACTTTTGCAATAGTCTATTTAAAGCGTTTCTTGAGAAATATGATGTGAAACATAAGGTGGAAACACCTTACCATCCTCAGACAAGATGGAAAGTTGAGGTCTCCAATCCGCGAAGACTATGAATGCTAATAGGACAAAATGGGCTAGAAAATTGGATGATGTATTATGGGCTTACCAGAAAACGTTCAAGACCCCTATTGGTGTGTCTCCATTTCATCTTGGGTATGGAAAATCATGCTACTTGCCTGTCAAACTTGAACAAAAGGCATTGTGGGTGCTGAAAAGGTTAAATATGGAGTGGAGTGATGCGTCTATGATGAGACTAGAACAGTTAAATGAGATGGATGAATTCCATCTCCATGCATATGAGAGCTCATCCTTGTACAAAAAGAAGATGAAATTGTATCTTAATTGCAGAATTGAGAAAAGAGAGTTCACTACGGGCTATATGGTATTATTATTTAATTCAAGGATGAAGTTGTTTCTGGGTAAGTTGAATTCAAGATGAAAAAGTCCATATAGAGTGGTAACAGTGTTTCATTATGGTCTAATTGAGCTTGAAAATAAAGAAGGTTTGAAACTCAAAGTGAATGGCCAAAGGGTGAAACACTATCTTGGTGAGGTAGAAGAGGTTAAAGTGATATGTAAAATGGATCCAGATGGTGCTTGAGAAATCAAGTACACCTAATTCGTGTTGCGATGTTAAATCAGACACTTCATGATAGGCAACCCATGGGGTTGGTGAAGTATGAGTAAAAAAACTAGCCATGTCGTACCACAACATTAAATCAAGCGCTTCTTGGAAAGCAACCCAAGGATTTATGTACTTATTTTATTTATGGAGTAATATGTGCTATTTGTACAGGGATAATGTAGAAAAGAAAATGCAAAATTGGAACCAATACTGAACCCAAGAAAAAGTTGCACGATCGTGGGTTTGATCATCTACATGGAGTCCAGAAGAATGTGTTTTAGAAGTTGTCCTATGATTGGTTACCACGATCACACTTAGACATCACGATCGTGTTATCAATGGTCTAATCAAACTCCTGAAAGCCATCATGCAGGTAATCGAACCTACCATTTTATAGAATGATTGTGGCTAGATATCACGATCGTCCTTAAGAATCGTATGTTTCTAAGTAAGTTTCTTTAATCCCTCCTGATACAAAGCATCACCATGATCATGGTAAGAACAAATGATCGTGGGATCGAGTCATCTGCAATTTTAATTTAACCCAATCCGACCCGACTCAATTTATTTCCCTTAATTCTTTCACCCTAAGACCCAATACACCCATTTCATCATTCAAACACAACTTTCATTTCTCTAATACAAAATTTCAAAGCAAAAGTTAACCAATTCAAACTTGAATAGTGCGTATTTGATTGCTTCCAAATTGAACACTCCCTCAAGTTCTTGAAATTAGTCATAGCTTTACACTTACAAGAGGTAATTTTTACCGCAGACTCTAAACTCAGCTTTTCTTTAAATTCTAAACCGTGCAAAGTGATAATAAATTAAGTAGAGGGAGTTGGGTAATTCATGTAAGATGGGATTAATTGAGTTCTAAGAGGTGTTTGAATGATAGGTGTAGTTAAATTAAAGAGAAGGGAAGTTTGAGTACCTCTAAACATTTCAAATAGGGTCAATTTGGGTCAAAGGCATATAAATTGAGAGTTTAAAGAAGATTAAGTGTTAGTGCACACTCCATGACACAACCTATAATTGTGGTAATACTAACAATCGTAGGTTAGATCGAGGTGGAGTGCTAGTTTTTAACATTGCAGGGGTTCATCAGATGATCCCTTCCCATGATTATTGGATCTTGGTACGACCTTGGGAAGTAGTTGTCTGATGTAACACCCTCTCAGTAAATTTTGAGAAGTACTTTCTACGATCAAAGGTACGATCGTCCCTTCATTGCACGATCGTACGAAGGCTCATCTGGACAAATTCCTAAACCTGTATTTTTACTTTAAAATTGAGTCTAATAATTTCTTGTACAGGTACTATGGCTCCCAAGACCCTCAAACAGATTCAAAAGAAGAATTCAAAGAAGCGAGTACCCCAAGACACACCGCTAACAATGGAGAATGAGTCTTAAGAGTCTAGTAGTTCTAAGGTCGAGTACTTCGAATGTAGTTCCAATGGTCAGCATACACCTCGCTCCACTAGGGCCAAAGCTAAGGAACTTGAAAAAGCTAAGGACAAAGATACACCCTCGACTACTTTGGTGCCCATAGCTACTTCAGTTAATCCTTCCCATGCTGAAGAGAGAGATCAAGACTCAAGTCTAAATGAAGCTGAGCAAGATATTGAGGAGATAATTTCTTCGAAGGAGGAAGAAACAAACAAAAAATCCTTTGACCGACCTGCTGCAGGCAAGCCTCAAAGTGCATCAAACTTGAGGTGATGGTTGATCCCAAAATCCCAACACTATTATCTTGATAGGATTACGTTGAACAATAATGGGAAAAGAAAGAGGAGCATTTTGGAAGAACCCCACATGATACTTGGGGCTCTTCAACAAAGTCCTAAATTAGATCGGGTGTTCAAAAAGTACAAGTTGGAGTGGATAACTACCCCACTGGAAATATATGTGGCTGAGTTAGTGAGGGAGTTCTATGTAAACTCTACTGTAACTTTGAAAAACATGACTCCTTCTAGTAAGGAGAACGAAATAAGTTAGGAGCCCATACTAGACATGGTGATGGTGTGGGGTAAGCCAATAGATATATCAATAAAGAAAATTTGAAAAGTGTTATTTGGTGATGAATTCGAGCCAACAGTAGAAACTTATGAATATGACTACTAGATGACTGAACTAAAAAAGCTAAAAACTTTATCCAGTGAGGATAAGATTACGCACTTTCAGTGGTTGAAGGGCCACATTACAGAGGCTAAGGAAAATGTAACATGGGTAAATAGGTAGACAATCTATAAGCACTCATTGAGTTTCACCGCAAAAGCATGGTGGTCCATTGTCATGAACCATTTAGCACTGACCTCGAATAACAACATGCGTAGTGCTGGCAATGCTGGCATGGTATCCACTTTCAAGGCAAAGTTGGAGATAAATATCCCATGAATCATTGCGGATGAGATGCGGGAGAGGGCGACTTTTTCACAGTAGTCTACCCTTCTCGAGTTTAGTGAAAGCATTGTGTTGGAAAGCCTCAATACCATCCATTCCTGAAGTTAACAATATTATCAGGCCAACAAAGATGGCAGATATTACTTTAATCAAGGATTTCCAAAATCTGGTTGCTCGAGCCAGAGGCCCTTTGCTTGATTTACCTTTGCAGGCACCTGAGTGAGCTGCACAGACTACTGATATCCTGGGTTTTGAGGCCTGTTCCACTTTTTATTCATCTTTTCAATAGCCTATAGCACCTGTTGGCATGATGCAGTTTATGTCGGTAGGCTATACCTTGATACCCACAGCTTTCATGGGGTAGCTTATTAAGACACTTATTTCTCTTGATGAGAGGATTAAGAAGCTAGAAGTTAGGGTAAAGCCTTATGTAAAGTATGAGATTTCTATAGTGTGCGGGATATGTAGACCCACTTGGATAGTTTTGAGAGTTAGATGATGGCTAGGTTAGGAGAGGTGCAAGCACCAGACATGAGCAAGTTCACATATGAGTTGGCCGACTTGCAAAAGGTGGTAAATGATCTTTCTTCTAGACATATTCTAGTTCTACAGTCCCCTTCGATTCTTAAATGAGAGAACGTTGAAATTGAGGTACCCGACTTCTATACCCAGGCCTCGACAGTTGAGGATAGGGGTAAGAGAAAAAAAGTATTGGAAAATAAGATAGGTGATAGTTTACAACCCTGTAGAAAGAGGAAGAGAGAGTACAAAGAAGAGAAGAAAAAAGATAAACAAGGCAAGAAAAGGAAAGAAAAAATGAGTGAGCAGACCTTCGACGTATTTTGAAGGTGGTTGAGATTATACTTTCTACTAAGGTGGGTGTTTAGAGCGGAGGGGGTATCGAGATCATTTTCGTAACATCATTGAGTGCACTGGCTGCCACCGGTGCCCACGTAATTGAGAGTGTTGCAGTAACAACCAAGGCCACTAGATATGAGAAGCCTTAAGGGGTCCCATCTGTGATCCCAATTGACCAGATTATGATAGGCGTCTAGTGTGCCACAGGTATGTTTCCTACCCCAGTTTTACATTTTTCTATGTTTTGATACAATTGGGATATCGCATGATTTCTAAGTTGGGGGTAGGGGGTTACCACAGTCGAGGGTTTTTGTAGCCGTGTTTCTTTTCCCTCAATTATGCTATCTAGTTAGAATCAACATGTTTAGGTGTTTTTGTTGTTGGTTTGTGTTATTTTTGTAACTGAGACTAAAACAGGAAAACTTAGTACAGTCAAAATAAAAGTAGCATGCAAAATGTTTTGAGTGTCTATAATGATACCCCTCTAGAAAATTTTGTCTGTTTTTGTATTGTGCTATGTACTGACTTGAATTATGACTGATGTTAGGATCTCATCAAGGCATTAGGATTATAAGCGTGATAATGGTAGCGTACCTGTCCATGAACCTAATAAGTAGTAACTGTGTGTGTAGCCCTGAGCCAAGTGTGTGTGAGGTTTTACCTAGTCAGCATGTGTGTGCGATCTAGTAATTGCTCAGTTAGTCTTGCCAAAGTTGTAGGATAGAAGATAAGGAATGGATCATAGGCCGTTATTCAATAAGTCCACTAAAAGCCTTAAAATCCTACCAAATAAGAATAGTATCCCTTGATCTCTAATTTTGAGCCTAAATAGACCTTTTTCTTTGAACTAGCCTATTCACCTTCCCTAATTGTTTACAATTAATCTGCTTTGGGCCTGATCCCTCCTATGGCTCTATGAACCTCAACTTCAGGTAAATCTCTTAAGTTGAGGGTAGCTATTATACGAATGCGTAAAAAGGTTGGGTATTTAGAAAAAAGATTATTAAAATAAAAAAAATGACTCAGGTGCGGTATTGTGAGAAAAAAAGAAAAAAAAAGAAAAAAATAAAATAAGAAGAAACCGCACTCGAGGTCCAAAAAGTAAAAAAAGGAGAAAAATAAAGAAAGTAGGAAAGTGGAGCCTAAAGTAGTGTGGTACCAAGGAGGGTTAGTCACTTTATCCATATGTACCATACCCGTCCCCAAGCCTATATTACAAGTCGATAAAAGTCCTATAGTGATCCTAATTCGACTGTCTGAAAACTAAGGCGTAGAAAATAAGGGCAAGCTTATGGTATCAAACGCACATTCTCTGACTTTGTTGTGACAATGAGTGATTCGTTTTTGTCCCAGGTCTTGATATTTGTTACATATGATGAGTGTTAGGGACTTCTTTGATGTAAGGGAAAAAGGGTTGCACCGTAGTCTAGTTGTTCAGGTAGTGTCATCTATTAGCACGATAGGTTGTCAGTTGATAATGTAATACCATTAATTGATCCCATTGTGTCATGATGAGGAGTTTGCGCATACATAGAAAAAATTTAGTTTTGATGGTAAACGAGGGTGTTGAAATTTTGTTTGGGTTAATGCATGCCTAAATTGGTGTTGAGAATGTACGACTGCCATAGTGATCTTGATTTTATCTTGATTAAGCATCACGTTTTAGTTGTAATTTGTTTGCCTGAGGACATACAAATGTTCTAAGTTGAGGGTGTTGATGTGTTGTGGACTTATGACACTTTTGATGCTTAAAACTATGGAAACTCGTATGAACAAAGGTATTTTTATGTGGATATGATGTGTTTTAGGGTATTTGCAGGTCAAACAAGTTCAGAGAAGGAAAATGCATGTTTTTGGATATAGAAACATCAGAAGAGGACATTCCATGACTGTGGGATCTGACCACGATCGTACCACAACTTTCGTGGGATGATATCGAGAAGAAACATGCAGTAGTTGGTCAGATGAAGGCTTCCCACAATTGTACTTTGATGTCACAATCGTACCTCTTGATCGTGAGAAGGAAATCCAGATGTAAAGGTTTCAGATTATAAGTTCCATGAGAATCAGACGATGAGATCTCAAGATCATACCTAGGATGAATAAGGTCATACTGAGGATTGTGAGAGGAGAATACAAAAATAGTGCATGTCAGAGATTGCTCCTACGAGATGGTTCCATGATTTTACCAAGGAGCCACAAGAATGTACTGAGAACAGTACCATCAAGATTTGAAAAATGACAAGTCCAGTGCCAACCACGAGCACCAAGGATGATCATGGGATCTTCCCACGATCGTACCTTCCTTTCGTCCTAGGCACCAACTTAGCAAATCTTGTTATATGTAGGGTATGTTTTATTTTGTCTATAAATACTCCTATTGGGTCTTTTGTAAAAGTTGACACATTATTACGTTCTATTACTTTGTTCAAAGGTTTTAAGGCATATTCTTGTTCTTGAAATCCAAGACATCAATTTTTAGGGTTTTAATTCAAAGTGAGATTTGTGAGTTTTTCATCTTATTCTTGTAAGTTCTTAATTATGCTTTCTCATCAGAATTCTTCTTATGTTCTTGCAATTATGAGTAGCTAAACACCACAACTAGGATTGTGGGAACCATGATGGATTAACGAAGTACTGTTCGTAATGCGAGGTGATTCGTAAAGGGTGTTTAGGCATGTATTTTTATTCTCTTCAGATTGATTGCTTTCTGGCGGTGTGCAATGTTAGAACTAGCCTTATCTCTACTCTAGACTTTAGCAAGGGTAATCGGATGGGAAAAGAGAATAAAAAACAAGACTTGGAGCTACCAACCTCTATTTAATTAGGCTTGAACTGGTAAATGGGAGAGACTAAATTGGGATCGTGGATAGGGGTTCATAATGCAAAACCCATGATACATGAACCTTTGTTCTTAGGGATAGTCAGATACAAGAGGCATAACATAGTCAGTTAGATGATATATAACCTTTCTATTCTACATGTCGAGCACCACAAAAGATCATTAAGTACGAAGAACCTACGAAGTTATGAAGTTATTGGGGAACATAGTCCTAGTGCCTTTCCCACATTGATCACAAACCCAAAGAAATCAGAAACTATTACTATTGAATTCTTTATTTACCAAAACCCCTCTTTTAATGGATATTTCTATTGATTGCTTAGACAGACATCTTGATTGCTACTTCAACCTATTCTCTGTGGGATCGAACCCAATCTAGTTAGGTTCTATATTTAATCAACGATCACTTTATACTTCATTGTGAGGTGTAATTTGGGAAAAATCACTAACCAGCTGCGAAAAAGTGAAATAAGTAAGATTTCTGAAGCCAATTGGAATAAGAGCGCAAGATAAGGAGTCAAAAGGTAAAGTTTTCCTTAGATTATCCTATAGCCTCCATAAGATAGGATATACGGACATCATTGTGCCAATCCACAAGACTCTACTAGACATTTTGCTCTTACACCGATGATACTAGTGAACCTAGGATCTGATACCAAACTGTCACGATCAAAAAATTCAGGTCTTGATGGCACCTACTAAAACCCACCTATAAGTAAGCCAAATCCCATAGCCCGAAACAGCGAGTAACGGGCTAATAAAATGAGAGAACAAATCATAATACATTCGGGCCAAATATGAAAGCAAACGCAGGCAAGAGGGCTCATATGTATATACATAGAGAGTGAAGGAAACAAAGTGTACAAAATAACCCCTCAAGACTTGGTAGTAGTTAGTAAAAGAACTACTAAATACATAAGGAGTAGTAAATAGATAAAATAAGTACGAAATTGTCTCCAAATATACAAAATAAAGACTAGTCCAAAAGCATAGGGAGATAGAACAACTCTGTTCATTAAGAGCTCACCCGAAGTCTCCGGTTAAAATATCTCCGCACGAGATGGACAGCAATAGTTATAACTCATACTAGGGTACTAGGGTCTGAATTAGGAAAAAAGATGCAGAAGGGTAGTGTGAGTATTAAAACATGTGGAACCCTGTAGTCATCATAGGCCGATTAAGCTCAAATAAGTTATAAATATAATAAAATACTAATATAAACTAATGCTAAATGTGATAGGGCTAGAAAATGATAAAGATGTAAGTAAATAGGCTACCTAAAAGTACACAATAATAATCTACCTATAACCTATATGGACCCTCAAAAGCATGAAAGACATAAACAACAGACAATATAACCCAACCATGCCCTATAAGTATGGCAAGTACAAACAACAAACAATACTAGTTACAAGTATGCTTATGAATAGATGAGTGAAAACGGAGATCATATAATTCAAAATAAGATGAATGACATGTCAAATAATACCGTATACTCCTCATCCAACATTTGTGGCTCACAAAGGAAAGACCCATTGGGGACTCGTGACATTCGTATGTATTGCTCGAACTCAAATCGGAACCTCCAAGTGAAACTTAGTTGTAGATACCTTCCAGACTCAAACTAGAAGTAAGAATGAGCATAACATGTGCCCCAAATTGCATCGGGACTAAAATGTTCCATTTTTCCCTTTTGAAAACCAATGTATAGATAAAATTCTCCAAGCTCTTTTTTATAGTCAAAACAGTGTTTCAAAACCAAGTCAACCATATACCATGAATATGCAAGAATAAAGTACGTGAATAAAGTAGAAAAATCAATTGATCAACAAATACTTAGCCTCAATAACAAGTACCATCATAAATCAGGGCTATCTCATCATAGAAAGGACATTATCATAAAAATGGGAGCTTATCTGAGCATATTCTCGACTCGCAAGCCTCCAAAACTATGCTAACTAGGGTAAACTACCTAAAGAGATCAATAATACGACAATAATTCCCCGATAAACCCAAACTAAGGAAAGTCAACTACCAAACCAAGGCTAAGGGTTCAAATAGTAATCCCTAAACCTACCAAGTATCCCTTACTAAGTCCCAAGTGAGAAGTAACTTTATAAGCTTAGGGTTGAAAGAGAAATCCTACTCTAAGGCTCCTAAGTAAACTAACAATACTAGAAAAAACTAGATAATACACCTCAAAACAATAATGTCACACCACCAGTTAGCGAATAATCATACATATACCTGAATCGAGCCAAGCCAAAAAGTAGGTAAGCCGTAATCTACTTGGAGGCCGAATGATGCCCTCTCAATTAGCTACTCCCTGGATTTTCTTTTTCATGAAACCACCGACTACTATCAAGCTATTAAAATAAGTGCCTACTTGTTAAGACCAGAAAAATAACACCCATATTCCACTTTTATACTCCGAGCTGAAAATCGAGTAAAAAATAAGTCTGTGGGGCCTGCTAAAATAATTTCAAAATTGAACCAAAAATCATCTCCCTCATAGGACAAGGATCACATGAACAAAAATTGAGCATGATCAGGGCCAAATTGGGGCTCAAAATAGCCCACTAGCTCAGGATAAACAAGAATTTAAACTTGAAATTTCTCGGAGTTTAAGACAAAATTTGATGAGAAAACTAGTGGAATATGAACACGGAAGGTAGAATTATCGTAACCAAACTCAATTAGATAATTTTCCCTCAATTCCTAAGTTTCCAAGCTCAACAATAGAAGAAATGTGGTTTGAAAATGATTTAAAATCGTAGGAGACATGTATTTATACTGCCAGGGTCCCTTCATTGCATTTGCGGGGGGCCTGCCGTAATCGCGAGAGTCCATCGGGTTAGACCATATTGAATGCAATGATCCCTTCATGAACGTGAAGAAGGAACCAACTCGGGTCCTATATATCATTCATGACAAACGTAATAAAACCTAGTGCCTGCACCAGGTGCAGTGCACCAACAATTTCCTATGTTTGAAATACTCCGAATGGTCCTCGAGATTTGTTCAAAACTCCATGAATGCAAACCAAATATTCTATCCTACTGGAAATGGTATTTCAGACTCAAAGTAATCGATGAAATTCCCAACAAGGTCATTTTAATGAAATGTGGGCACAAGCCCATTATTTTTCTATTTTAACTAAAATCCATCCAATAGCACAAAATGAGTCTGGAAGCCTCAGGACCCAAACTAAAGGACCTCCAAGACCTAAATCCATGTTCCAAAGCTAACGAATCTGTCAGAGTTCTTATCTGAGGCCATTTACTAAAAGTTTTGACCTAAGTCCTATTTCTAAACTTCAAAAGCTTCAAAATAGGGAAATTGGCTTAAAACTCAAACGAACTATCCCAGGAGCAAACCGCTGGTCTTAGAAATCATAAATGACCTATAACAGAAATAGAAAATCTCTCAACATAGAAAATATATGAAAAAAAGAAAATGACCTGGAGGGTCATTACAGAGACATCACAAAGTAGCATTTTGTTGACAAAGCTTATTATTTATTTACAATTTTTCTTCTTTATTTGCTATATTGAATTGAATATTTTAATATTTATTGAAATTTATCATTCAACTATATTTAAAACTCAAAATGAAATAGATTGGATAATCGTTTTGCTAAACATTTCAGGAAAAGAAAGAAACATAATGGTTGAGATTAAGCTCCGTTTAATAAACAACAGAAACTTATATTCACTAATTTTACTATCTACATTAAAGTCATTATTTTCAATAATAAACTCTTCATATAAGACTCAACATATTATTTATAGTAATACCAAAACTCCAAAAACTTTCGAAGAACTATCACAAAGAATGGCAATGAAATTTGTAATTTTTCAGCTTACAATAGAATAATAAAATTATAAATATTTATATTAATGGTATACATCGACCAAGTTTAAATTATGGAGAAATGAATATGAGTATAATGCAAATGTCGCTCGAATATGAGCATAGTGAAAATGTTCTTGTTTTAAAAATTACACAAAATATACATGAATCGTTAGCTATTTTACTTATTAAATAGTTGTCCTCATATATGATTCATTATATATTTTGTTATTTTCCAAGTTTAGTAAAATCTATATTTGTTTATATGAACTTTGACAATATTTTCAAATTAAAGTATGAACAACCAAGTGAAGTTCTAACTCGGTATTCACAACTTTGAACTTAAACAATAAGTTCAACCCAACTTATGAACAACAAAAATGAAGTTCAAACTATTTTCTGGAAAATAGCAAAACCAAATGTTTGAAATAGATGAAGATTAGAAGGTTCAAGTCCACCAAATTCACGATGTGTTCTTAAGGAAATTATTTTCCTCAAGTACCTAAGTTTATGGAATATATCCTCGTAGGATAAAATGAATCACTTCAACAGAATAGTGGTACCTCAATTTCTATCGAACTATGAACGCACTCAATGATTTGCAAATCACACATGAGTTTTCAGGAAGAAGAAGAGTTTATTACTTCAAAATTTTGTACCTATACCTGAGAAAAAAATCAGATATTTATAGCCAAAGGTATTGCTTAAGAAAGGAAGTAATGGTTCATGAAAAATTACACTATTTTAGACCTTCGGGCCCATATGCAAACCCATGTGCTGACGCAGATGGCCACATGCGGCCGTACATCGCTTTCATCAAAAAAATAGAAAGCTGACCTTGACATGCGCTTGCATCTGCGGATCCAGATGCACCTGCAGATAGCTACATGGGTGCACATGTCATCTTTTTCATTATCAAACAGTGCCTCGAAGGATCATATTCCTTCGAGGTGCGTTATGACATGCGTCCACACATGCTCGTGTGCATCCGCAAATGGAGAATATTTTTGAATCAGATTTTTGGATTAAAAAATTATTAACACTCAAGTTTCAAATAAATTTTATCCAAAAAGTTAGTCACTCGATCGAATATTTGAGAAATCCAAATCCAAAGTCGAAGTTGAGCCAAGCGAGCGACGACGACGACTGCACGAGGCTTGTCTTCTTCTTACCTCACTTTCCATATTGAGGAGTGCTTCTATTTTTAAGCACAAGGATATTCCTTTCTCCCACCAATGAGGGAGAAACACTCCTTTATAAAGTTAACACATATTTTTACTTTCCCTTTATTTTTCTTCCCTCCATTTTCCATTCAAATTTCACTAGAACCCAACAATCCCCCACGTGAATGGAGAATGGATATTGTGTCTAAAAATATATGGACAAGTGTGTGATCTATAAGGAAAGACTAATTGCATCTGAATAATTAGGTTTCCTTTTGAAATTTACATAGTGAACTTGTATCGAATGCACTTGGTCAATTGGTAGATGCAATATCTTTGAACCATCAAACTTTGGTGTACACGTAGACAACACAAGTAACACAACTAGCCCTTACCATTTATGGTTCTCATAGTTTTGTTCGTTTCAGCCATGAACACTACCTAGTTTCATGAGAGCTTAGAGAATAGGCCTTTACTATCATCCTCCTTGAAGTAACTTCCATTTCACTCTCACATAGGTGATTGCTAAATGTTTAATCCTATAGATCAATCTATTTGGTCATACCTGCCAAACTTAGAAAAAATTAAAAAGCTTTAAACCATAAGTCTTATCCTTGTTTCCTGAACATTGTCTTCGTTATGAGAATGGGTTAGTTAATTCACAATGTTGAACCATCAGTCACAACTTTATTTGATCTCCTTGAACCTAGCTCTTAGGATATCCAGTCTACTAGGTAGAGTTATCATAGTAAAAACTTGTCCTAGGTCGTAAACCCATTCCCTTCGATTATCTCTCAACTACATCTCTAGTTAGACCTTTTGTAAGTGGATCCAACACATTTTCCTTTGACCTCAAATAGTATACCATGACAATTTGACTAGAGAGTAGTTCTCTAATGGTATTATGTCCCCGTCTTATATGATGATATTTACCATTATACATCATGCCCCCTGCCCTACCTATTGCAGCTTGACTATCACAGTGTATGCATACTGGTGCCAAAGGTTTGGACCAATAAGGAATATCTTTCGAGAAATTTCAAAGCCATTCAGCTTCTTCACCGACCTTATCTAAAGCAATAAATTTAGATTCCATTATAGAGCCACCAATACATGTCTGTTTGGATGATTTCCAAAAGACTGCTCCTCTACCAAGAGTAAATACATATCCACTGATGGATTTTACTTCATTTGACCCGGTGATCCAATTTACATCACTTTATCATTCAGTTAGAGATGGATATTTGTTATAATTAAAAGCATAGTTTTGAGTATGTTTTAGATGCCCCAAAACTCTTTTTATCGCCATCCAATGAGTTTGATTGGGATTACTTGTGTACCGACTCAATTTACTAATAGCACAAGCTATATCTGCTCGCATACAATTCATGATATAGATCAAACTTCCCAACACTCTTTCATACTCCAATTGTGAATCTCTTTCACCTTCATTCTTTTGAAGTGCAAAGCTCACATCCAATGGTGTCTTGGCAATATTAAAATCCAAATACCTGAACTTGTCAAGTACTTTTTAAATGTAATGAGATGGTCACAATGCTAAGCCTTGTGAAGTTCTATGAATTCTTATCCATAATATCACATCAGCAACTCCAAGGTCTTTCATAACAAATTTGCTTTCTAGCATTCGTTTTGTAGCATTTATGTCAGAAATATCTCTACTGATGATCAACATGTCATCCATATACAAATAAACAATGACTTATTGTGACCTGGAGTGTCTTTAATGGAAACACACTTTTCACACTCATTAATCATAAATCCATTTACCAACATGGTTTGGTCAAATTTTGTATACCACTGTTTGGGTGCTTGCTTTAGTCCATAGAGTGACTTAATAAGTTTGCACAGTTTTCTTTATTTACCAGGAACCACAAAACCCTCGGGTTATTCCATGTAAATTTCTTCCTCCAATTCACCATTTAAGAAAGTTGTTTTCACGTCCATTTGATGGATTTCAAGACCATCTACTACAGCTAATGCAACCAACATCTAAATGGATGTTATCCTTATTACTGGAGAGTATGTGTTGAAATAATCAAGGTCTTCTTTTTGTCTAAAGCCTTTTACAACAAGTCTTGTCTTGTATTTGTCAATAGCACCATCAACTTTCACTTTCCTTCTGAAGATCCATTTAGAACCTAAAGGTTTATTTGCTGGAGGAAGATCAACCAAGTATGGTTTTTCAAGATTGAATTAATATCACTATTGACAGCCTCTTTCTAAAATGATGAGTCCGTAGAAGAAATCACTTCTTTGAATGTTTGAGGCTCCTTTTAAAGAGGAAATTTATAAAATTTGATTCAAAGGAAGTCAATGTCCTTTGTCATTTACTACACCTTGGATTCTATTCATTAAGTACACTCTCCTTTGGTTCATCCCCAGGTCGTTTAGACCCTTCATTAGATAGCTTATGTCTAGTCTTATATGGACAAATGTGTTCAAAGAACTCAACATTATCTGATTCAATTATCGTATTATCATGAATATCTAGATGTTTAGATTTATGAACCAAAAATCGACATGCTTTACTGTTTGTAGCATATACAATGAAAACACAGTCCAGAGTTTTGTGTCCTATTTTCACCCTTTTGGGTATAGGAACTTGGACTTTGGCTAGACACCCCCATACTTTGAAATATTTTAAGTTGAGTTTTGTTCCTTTCCATTTCTCATATGGAATAGATTGTGGCTTGCTATAGGGTACTCTATTGAGTATTTGATTTGTTGTAAAGATAGTTTTCCCCCATAAGTTTTGCGGTAAACCTGGACTTATTTGTAAGGTATTCATCATTTCCTTCAATGTTTGATTTTTCCTTTCCATAATTTCATTTGATTGAGGTGAGTAACCGGCAGTAGTTTGATGGATAATTTCATTTTCCAAATATATCTCTTCAAAAGGAGATTCACACTCTCCACTCCTATCACTTTATATCATTTTAATCTTTTTATCCAACTGATTTTCAACTTTAGTTTTATATTTCCTAAATGCTTCTATTGCTTCATCCTTACTATTCAGCGAATAAACATAACAATATATAGTGCAATCATCAATAAAAGTTATGAAATGCTTTTTTCCACTACGAGATGGTGTTGACTTCATATCACAAATGTATGTGTGAATTATGTCTAAGGGATTAAAATTCCTTTCAATAGGATTATAGATTCTTAGCATACTTAAATTCAATACATGTTTGACACTTTGATTTATTGCACTCAAAATTAGGCAAAACTTCCAAACTAATAATATTTTTTAGGATTTACTAATTGACATGTCCTAAACGTTCATGCCATAATTCATTTGACTCAAGTAAGTAAGAATAAGCATCAACTTTATTCATTTCAACAACCATTACATCAAGTTTGAAAAGGGCCCCTTTGAGGTAGCCTTTTCCTACATACATTTCGTTCTTACTTATTACAACTTTCTCTGAAATAAAAATTCACTTAAACCCATTTTTAAAAAGAATTATTGTCGACACTAAGTTTTTCCTAATAGTAGGAATATGTAAAACATTGTTAAGAGTTAACCAAAAGTCATCTTTAGGAATATCTTCCTACTTCCTTCAACCTTGGTTGTTGCAATATTTCACATGAAGATCACTTCATTGGGACCAGCGGTATCATAAGTAGAAAAAGCTTCTTTGTCTGTACAAATATATCGAGTGGCTCCTGAATCAAACCATCATTCATTTGGATTTCCATCTAGATTATATTCAGTGATCATAGCATACAGATTTTCAGTCTCTTCAGTTGTTGTCGCCATGTTTATCAAATTTATTTTCTTGTTCTTCTTCAGAACATGATAATTTAGAGCTTTGTGACCAACTTTACTACAATTATAGCACTTGTCTTTGAACCTTTTCTTGTTTTGTTCTTTCTCTTGTCCAGAAGATTTCTTTCTGTTCTTATTATGTGTAGTATCATCTTTAACAAGATTTGCACCCACCATTGTTGATTTCTCATGCAATGTATTATCCTCTTTTATCATGAGATGAATCACAAGATCTTCCAAACCAGGCAATTAGTTTTCAAATATTCCTTCTTCAGGAACATGAGAATCTCTACTTGTGAACCTTTGTCTTTCAAGTTTGGTCAGCCAAAAGAACATTATTTGCTGTCATTCTTGGAAATTCACTCTAGAAAATTTTTCTGGTCTCTCTTTCGATGCCAATGCTAGAGCAATATCTGAATGGTTGGATGATGCAATTTTGGGTGCCGTAGGAACTACACCATTCACAATCGAATCAATTTGTTGTTCAGTTTCATTCGTCATTTTTTGTCAATCTTTGAGAAATAATATTAGTATGTCAAAATACTAACAATAAAAACTTAGTCTTTAAACAACTTATTTCTAGTCAATGATGAATTTTTTATATCTTCAAATCGTCAACCGAATGAACTTTGAAACCTGACAAAGTTTTATGTTCTTCAAAATACAATCAAATTCAAACAGTGAAAACACATAGGTTTTAATCTCCAGAAACCAATATAAAGAGTATACTTATTAGGTAAAATTTTTATATTCTTCGAACTAAATTCCCACACTGATTTCTCGGTGAAGTTTTTATAATCTTCGAACCGAGGGAGTAGAAATCAAATGATTTTAGTCTCCACCAAATCAGATCCAATACAAATTAACCATGTACTTAATAATTTCCTTAAGATTGTTGTTTTTTGGGTTTAGCAAAATTTATATTTTTCATATGAACTTCAACAATATGTTTAAATTAAAGTATGAACAACCAAATGAAGTTCTAACTCTGTATTCACAACTTTGAATTTCATCAATAAGTTCATCCCAACATATGAACAACAAAAATGCAGTTCAAACTATTTTTTGAAAAATGTCAAAATAAAACGTTTAGAAATAGATAAAGATTAGATGATTTAAGTCCATCAAATTCACGGTGTGTCCTTAAGGAAATTATTACGCTCAAGTACCCGAGGTTATGGAATATATCCTTCCAGGGTAAAATGAATCACTTTAAAAGAATAGTGGTACCTCAAATTCTATTGAACTATGAATGTACTCAACGATTTGTAAATCACACATGAGTTTTTAGGAAGAAGAAGAGTTTATTACTTTAAAATTTCGTACCAATACCTAGAAAAAATTAGATATTTATAACCAAAGGTGTTACTTTAGAAAAGAAGCAATGGTTCATGAAAAATCACACTGTTTCAGAGTGTCGGGCTCATATGCTACCCATGTACTAACGCAGATGGCCACATGCGGCCGCACATTGCTTTCGTCAAAAAAAAAAACTGACCTTGACATGCGCTGATATCTGCGGAGTCAGATGCGCCCATAGATTGTCACATGCACGCGCACATCATCTTTTTCAGCTTCAAACAGTGCCTCAAAGGGTTGCATCTCTTCGAGGTGCGTTGTGACATGCATCCGCACATGGATAATATTTTTGGATTAAATAATCATTAACCCTAAAATTTCAAATGAATTTTGTCCTAAAAGATAATCTCACATGATTTGACAAATCCAAATCCAAAGCTGAAGCCGAAGCCGAGAGAGCGACGGCGACTACGGCGCGAGGCTTGTCTTCTTCTTGCCTCACTATCCATATGAAGGAATTCTTCTATATAAGTACAAGGATGTTCCTTTCTCCCAACAATGTGGGATAAACACTCCTTTATAAAGTTAACACACATTTTAACTTTCCCTCTATTTTTTCTTCCCTCAATTTTCCATTCATATTTCACTAGAACCCAACATATTTTAGAGTATTTTTTTTTTTTGAAAAAATAAAAGAAATATAAGCAACACATATTTATTTATCCATGAAGCAAATTAGTGACCAAAGAATCTGTACATTTCGTTAATTTTTTATGGCAACTAAAGCAATATTAAACTAAGATTAATATAGAGAAATGCCTTCGAATTAGTAAACGAGTAAAGCTCCTGCACTTCTCACCATCATTAAAGATACTCCTATTAGTAAAGTTGTGAAAAACGGGTAGGCTGATAATGAACTTGGATACCATCTCTTTTTTTCTATGATGAAACACTACAGTCGATTAATTCACAAGTTGAATGATATTTTGAACAGATATTTTTGTGTAAAATGTATAGCCATAAATTTATTTCAACATGAAAATTCATATAAATAAAATAATGGTCATGAGGCGAAGGGGGAATCAAAGCATTATTGTTTTTGGTTTCACCGTTGTTTTACTTTCTTTTGAAGAATGCCAAAATGGACCATTGTTTAATATATTAGTAATTTTGTGTAAAACCTAAAAATAGAAACATATTTTGGTCCAAGAGTTGATCGTGGTTTCATTAAATCTCAAATCAAAATATTCAAAAATTTTAAGAATATCAATTTACGAAACAAAACTTTAAAGATCAGAAGGTAACCAAAATTAATTTCATGTTAAATACTAAACATAAAATATAATCCAATATCCTGTAATATTTTTTTTTATCTAATCAAAAGGATGAGACCTATACACATCAAGAATCCAAACCAAAGTGTTTTAGGCTGTGAGTTTGTCTCTCTTTACCATAGTGGATTCAAAAAATTCTCGGAATTTGTGATGTCTTTAATGTCCTTTCGCTTGACATTTCTTGATGTAAAAGACATTTGGGTTCAAAAAGTTGTTGCTTGCAGCAAAGAAAGATAAAATATTGTAATCAACACGTGGCTTCGGGCATGTTAACAATCATGTCCAACCATTACTAAGTGGGGAAAAAATGATTTAGAAAATACAAGTTGTTCCAAGAATAGTACCATAAATATGTACTGTTACCAACCACAGAGACATCAACAACTATGTTTAGCCTAGTCTAATTAGAGTAAGGGGAAGGAAAACATTTAATTTACATAATAGAGAGGTAGTAAAATGTAGAAATGTTGGAAAGTAGAGGAGCGAGGGAGGTGTAATCAAGAGAACTTAAGGAGTGATTTTTCAGAATTTCTATATAGCACATACACATGTTACAAAAAAATGGGTTAAGAAAAAAAAACCTAAATTTGTTGTCACTTCCTTCTCGATCATCTCTCTCATTTATTTCCTGAACACATTCATCTTTAATTTTGGGTGTTTGGACCATTCAACAGCAACTTGCAGGACCTTGGCTTTTTTTACATTAACGAAATACCAAATGCAAAAAACACAATGACCATGAAGAATTAACCATTTTTGTCATGTCAAACCCTTTATTTAATCGAAAAAGTGTCAAAGAGTTGTTTTTTCTTTTGGGCGTTAGAATGTGGAGGGTCGATTGGCATATTTATGCAGAGAGAATAAAGCTAAACCTAGAAATTAAATGATCAACTATCTCGTATAATACTTACAGAAAAACAAATATTCTATGAAATTTTCCCTCTATATTTTCTGAATGATTGGGTTGTACAATGATATTTATTTGTACAAAAATAAAATCCTGACAAAAACCTAAAATAATATTCTTTCTTTCCGCCTACTACACCGGTCCTATACATGATTAGTTAATTTAATAATTGCCTAATATAGAACTAACTACTAAGTTATAATTACAGGTTTATGTACATGAGAATTTCTATAGTCTTCTTTGGGTCTGGATATGTGTATTGAGCATGGCCTAATATGTTGTTTCTTGTTATGAGGCCCAATAAATGTGTTCTGAATTAGAGGCCCATTGGAAGGCTTTGGAAGATCCATCGAGACTTGTCTCTTTTCCTATGTTGTCTTTGAGTATTGATAGAAACTTAAAGTTGTATCATAAATGTCAATACCCCTCCCCATAATTTGGAGGGGGAAGAAATAACCCCCAACTTGCAGAGGTTGACTTTATGAGGAGATCCAGCCAGTGGCGTCGTGAAAACATCCGCTAGCTTAGAAGAGAAAGGAACAAAATGAAGAGAAATGAGCCCTGCAAAGGAACTGTTGGCGGACGATGTGGCAATCAAGCTCCACATGTTTCGTTCGTTCATGGAAAACTGGGCTCTTAGTGATTTTAGTGTCATCTTGATTGTCAGAGTGAAGAGGCATCAGAAGAGATGATAAAGTAATCATATTGGAGAACAAATCGACAAGCCAGGTGATTTCTGCAACCACCCTCCTCATAGAGAGTTATTCCACTTCAGCAGATAAAAGAGAGACTAAAGGTTGTTTCTTGGATTTCTATGAGACGAGGGAACACATAAGGCTTATAAAGTAACCATTTATTGACCAACGAGTTTCAGGACAAAACCTGTAACACCCCGTACATTTCTGAACCCATGAGACTACCTTAACATTTATGGAATTATTTAACTATGAGAGCGTTGGTGAATTAGGCATTAATTTGTCGGGATTAAATGAATCTTGTGCTATTGGGCTCAATTGAGGCCCAAAATTAGACAAAAAGACATGGCCCAATGGAAATGACCCATTCTTTCATATTGACCAAGTAAACATAGCATTTATTACCAAAGTGTGGCTAAGGATGAGACTAAAAGGAATTATAAAAGGGCACAAAAATCAGATTTTTATTCATTGTGACACACATGCCATTTCTAGAATTATCCAAGATATTTCACACTTATCACAAACCCTAAGCCATCATACCCTTGGACAAGATCATCATCTTGCAAGCTTTGGTAAGTGTTTAATCTCATGGTTTAGTATATGATATGTTTAAGATGGTGTATAAATCAGTAACACCTCGTACCTTCCTAACCCTACTTGAAAACATTCAATAATATTTACTTAGGTGTCGAGATCTATACACATGTATTTTGTAATATTAATGATGAGAAAATTTAAATTTGGCCTCGTACATGTGATTAGCCTTTCATAGGAGGTATTTTGTGATTTTCTTGGAGCACTTTTGGGGTTAAAAATGAGGCTAAGAGGACCTCTAAACAAAGTATATTAATGCTAAGAAGTACGTTAAAGAATAGGACTTGAAGTATCTAACCAAACCCGCGAAGAAAAGTCGAAAAACAAAATTTTCGGAAAAACTAAGGCCCAGGCGCGCCAGAGGGCGTGCCAGGCCGCTCTGGGCCAAATTTATATGCCCAGATACAGAAATCAGGTGCACCCAAGGGCGTGCCAGGATGGATTTTTCAATTTTTCGAAAGTTGGAAATTTTCTAAGTCCCAAGGGTACCCGGGGTCTTACCGAGCCGATTTTTGTAAGGTTTCTTCTACAACCACGAGTATATACATGAAATGAATGAAATATTATATTGGTATGATACAATTACCCGAGAATGAATTTGGCGTCAAAATGACGGTTTTACCCTTTTGGTCAAAATAGGCCATACGTGGCTAGAATCACTTGTTTTTGGGATTGAGGCTACGGATATGAATAGCGTGAGTGGGAATATTGTTGTAACACGTATGAGATGATTTAAACATGAGAAATTATTGATTTTACTGGGTTAAGTGAATTGGGCCCAAAAAGAACCCAAAAATGAAAAGAAAACATGGCCCAAAAATGGGTCAAAAGACCCATTCTTGCCTTGACCTTCTAGAACACCACATTAAATGTTAAAAAGTGGATAAGGATGGAGTTGAGGGCCTATATAAAGGGCAATAAAATCTGATTTTTATTGCTTTCAAAGTCCCATGCCTTTTAGACAAATATATAAGATATTTTCTTCAAACCCTAAGGGGTCGTTTGGTGTGAGGTATTAGAGAAAATAGTAATGGGATAAAATTTTGGTGTCTTTTAAGCGGGCGTTTGGTGTGAGGGATTGGATTATTTATCCCATCACTTTTACCTTAGTGATGGTATAAGTTATCCCACATACATTGTGGGATAACTTATCCCGGGATTAGTTATCCCAAGATAGTTAATCCCGGGATAAGTTGGATCCCAACCAAACGACTCCTAAGAGTTCAAAGTCAAATTTTGGAACAAGATCATCATTTTTCAAGCTTGGTTAAGTGATTATTGATATGGATTAATATATTATACGCATGGGAGAGTATGTAAATCATGTTGGTTATGCTTGGAGGTGTTGAACATGGTACTTTGTATTTTTATATAAGATTTGTGATCTATGAGATTCAAGCTTGAATTATGACTTGTGACTTTGATGAAAGAGCATGGTATGGATAAAATATGAACATGTATGGTGTGATTTTGTTATTAAAATTGTTATTTTTCTATAAGTGTAAATTGTGGGATTTTGGTCGATATGTGCTATGAGGTGTATTAAGGTAAGTTGATGGATTATTTGTGATGTGGTGTGGATAAGAAAGTGTAAAGGAGAAGTGTTGTGGTGAAATGTATTGATTATCATGTATTGGTCAATGTTGGGAATATTATGGGATTTTTGGAATAATAATTTCATCAATGGTTTTGTCAAGGGAAAATGGCATGTTTAAAGGCAAACATGTAACTCATTGACGTTATATGCATTTGTAAAGTAGTTGGTGGTTAATGTAAATCCCGTTATGTATTTGTGTTGTAGAGTAACACATAAATAAGGAGCGGGACTATTGTATGCACATCTAAGATTGTATATCCGTATTGAGAGTACAAGGTATGTAAGGTTACTCTGTCTGTATCTTTGTGCGGCAAACAGTATTCACATTGACATTACGCTCGTTCCATCCCGAAATGTGCTAAGGTATCCCATATCCGATTATCTATGGTCATTGTCATATATTTCCTACTCATTGATCATTGGTGAATCTCATGTCTCATATTCATGGTTAATGTTCCAAAAGCTCAAATAAGGTTATGTTCCAATGTTCCAATAGTGATTATACTTATGTATAATGTTCATGGATTATTGTCCAATGGTTCCCATGGTGTTATGGTTCTAATAATGTTATGTTTCCAAGTTATTTGCATGTCTCTCACTCGTTGGTTAATGATCCAAAGTTTCAAGTAAAGTTGTGACTATCCTTGTATCAATCTCAAAGTAATAAATAAAGTAATGCATATGTGGTCAATGATCAAGTATGGGTGGTAGCTTTGGGGGCGAAACGCCTAGGTTAAGCCGATCTCCAGATGGTTGAAACAGGGGGCAGTCCTAGAGGCATAAGCCTAGCTCAAACCGATCCTGACAGGGGGCAGCTCTAGAGGTAATAACCTAGCTCGAGCCAAACCTGAAATCCTGGTATGGGTGGCAGCTCTAGAGGTACTGACCTAGCTCGAGCCTATCCCAATATATATATTGATTCATAGGGTGGCAGCTCTAGGGGCATAAGCCTAGCTCGATCCGATCCCAACATAATGCTATGTTATGTTTAAAACCCACTGTTCAGTCGGGGCTCGGGTGTCACAGGTCGCAAGCAAAGATCAATAATCATTGAATTTAAGATGCAAAGAAAGTACCGAAAGCAATATACATGGTTTCCAAAGTACGTAATAGTGACTCATCTATATTGTGACTTATCTATATTGGTTATGCATTTGAACTTGAGTTCTTTGACATACTTACATATCTTACAAGTTTCATATGGCCTTACATACTCAGTACATTCTTCGTACTGACCCCTCTTAGGGTATTTACCTTACTTGCTGCAGGCACAGGTACTAGTAGGCCTCCACAGTAGGTTGCTAGTGTAGCAGATCTTTGGTGAGCTCCAATTAGTTCGGGGCTTCTCCGAGTCACAGCTGTACATATGTTTTGGTGTTGTACATGTTATATAAAGCGGGGACTTGTCCCGACTTTTAGTTCATTTTGTTCAATGCATTTGTTAGAGGCTTTTGTAGACGGATGTGGGTGTATAAATGTAAAAGGTATATGTCATTTTTGACTTGGTGGCCTCAACGACCAAGTTTTGCATATGTATATGTATATATATCACATGTTCCATGAATTCCGTTGTTGGTATTTAAAGCTCTTACGTGATCATGGGTTTCTTATGGCATGCATATGATTGAAAAGAGGCAAAGCTTGGTTCTCTCGGGCCTTGTCGGCTACGAGTGCCAATCCATCCCGATGGGATTCGGGGCGTGACAAAAGTGGTATCAGAGCAGGTCGTTCTAAGGGTGTCTACAAAGCCGTGTATGAGTAGAGTCTTACTTATCGATGTGTTGTGCACCACATTTATAAGTACGAGGCTACGGGACATTTAGGATGTTGTTTCTTTTCTTCACTTCTAGATCGTGCAATAAAGCCAGTGTTGTAAGTTGAATTGTATCTGATCATGGTAATTATTTTTCTTTGGTATAGTCAAAATGCCAATCACGAGAAAAGGTAAAGGTCAAGGGAAATAGGTAGATGTGCCTGCGGAAGAAGGAATGAGTAGGCTACCACCTGACCAAGCTAGTCAGGGTGGGGCAAATGCTGAAATTTCATCGCGGTCTTTATCAACTTTTCCAGCTCCGGAGGAGCCAGTTGGTAGAGAAGTGCCCGCAGAACCACAAATGAATGCCACCGATCAGGATCTTAGAAATGCAATTCATATGTTGACATAGTTAGTGGCAGCACAAAGTCAAGGACGAGCTGGTCCAATGACACATGAGGATGATGCGGCTAGAGTGGTGAGTCACAGAACACAGGATTTCCTAAAATTGGACCCTCATATATTCACTGGGTCAAATTCGAAAGCAGATCCACAGGACTTGGTGGATCAAATTTAGAGGGCCTTGGAAGTTATGCACGTGACAGGGGTAGAAACAGTTGAACTTGCTGCGTACAGGCTGAAAGGAGAGGCGATATTGTGGTACGAGGATTGGAAGAAATACCATGATATTGGTGCAAATCCACCAACGTGGGAAGAGTTTAAAGTGGCTTTCCTTGATCATTATCTTCCTTATGATATCCATGAGGCACGTGCAGATCAGTTCCTAAATCTCCGTCAGGGAAATTTGAGCGTGAGGGAATATAGTTTGCAATTTAATTCCTAGGCTCGATATGCGCCAAATGTTGTGGCTACGATGACAGACAGAGTCCATAGATACGTGGACAGACTAGAGCCATATTTGGTAAGGGATTTCACCATTGTTGCCTTGAACAAGGACATGGACATAGCTATAATACAAGCCTTCGCCCAGAAAATGGAAGATCAAAGACAGAGACGAAGGGTACATGAATTTGACAGGGGACAGTCCAAAAGGGATAGATCTATGGGACCACCTATGATTTCCCAAGGAGAATCCAGGCCCCGTATGTTTCCTAGACCACCTAGACCATCGCTCTCCTATTCCACAAGGGGTGCTCACTCTCAGTTTCGAGGGTTTAGGGGTGGTCCAGCAGGGCAGAGTAGTGGAGGTCACGGATCACAGGCAACAGGTTTTCCTCATCAGCAGTGTCAGCACTGCTGGCGTGTTCATGCAGGTACATGTCGAGTGGGGACAAATGCTTGTTTTTGGTGCGGCATGACGGGACACATGATGAAAGAGTATCCCCAAAGGAGCATGAGTGGTATAGCACGACCGGCAGGATCGATCGTTGCATCATCAGCATCGGTTCCTTCACTGGGACGAGATGTACAGTCTGTTGGCCGTAGTAGAGGTGCCTGAGGAGCAGCCAGTACTAGTGGGGTCCAGAATCGCACTTATGCTTTAGTGGACCGACAAAATTCAGAGGCTTCCCCTGATGTTGTCACAGGTACATTATTCATATTCTCATATAATGTATATGCATTGATTGACCCAGGTTCTACATTTTCCTATGTTACTCCATTGGTTGCTGCAAAATTTGCAAAGGCACTAGAATTATTAATTAAATCAATTGAAGTGTCTACACCGGTTGGGGAATATATTAATGCAAAGAGAGTATATCGTAATTGTGTGGTAACGGTGTGTGGTCATGATACATTGGACGATCTTATTGAATTAGACATGGTGTATTTTGATGTGATTATGGGAATGGATTGGTTGGCCTCTTGTTATGCTACGGTATATTACCGGGCCAAGAAGGTGCAATTTCGTTTTCCGCAAGAAAATGTTCTTGAATGGCAGGGTAATGTAGGGGCACCAAGAGGAAAATTTATTTCTTATTTGAAAGCAAGGAAAATGATTGCCAAGGGATACATATGTCATTTAGTACGAGTGAAAGGCAATGATATGGAACGGCTAACTCCGCAGTCGGTTACAGTGGTCAGTGAATTTCTAGATGTGTTCCTAGAGGATCTTCCAGGCTTACCCCCAGAACGGGAAGTAGAATTTGGCATTGATGTGATTCCAGACACTCAGCCTATTTCTATTCCTCCATATAGAATGGCTCCAGCAGAATTACGTGAATTGAACAAGCAATTGAAAGATTTGTTGGACAAAGGATTCATTAGGCCTGGTATGTCCCCGTGGGGTGCACCGATATTATTTGTACGGAAGAAAGATGGCACATTGAGAATGTGCATTGACTATCGGCAATTGAATAAGGTAACGATCAAGAACAAGTGAAAGTAGAGCATCAAAAACTAGGAGGTTACATGCAATGTATCAAACTTCCAGTATGGAAATAGGATATGATTAATATGGACTTCATTACAGGTTTGCCTCATACATTGCGGAAGTTTGATTCTATATGGGTTATAGTGGACAGGCTTACCAAATCAGCGCATTTTCTACCAGTCAAGACCACCTATACAACTGAGGATTATGCAAGATTGTATGTTAAAGAGATGGTGCGGTTACATGGCATTCCACTTTCCATTATATCAGACAGAGAAGAACAGTTCACAGCGCACTTTTGGAGATCCTTTCAGCAGAGTTTGGGTACACAAGTGAATTTGAGTACGGCTTTCCATCCTCAGACTGATGGACAAGCAGAACGTACTATTCAGACACTTGAAGATATGCTAGGAGCATGCATGTTAAATTTTCAAGGCAGTTGGGATGACCATGTGCCTCTTATTGAATTTGCTTACAATAATAGCTATCATTCAAGTATTAAAATGGCACCTTATGAAGCTTTGTACGGGAGGAAATGTAGATCACCAATTGGATGATTTGAAGCAGGTGAAACTGCTTTACTTGGGCCAGATATTGTTCATCAGGCTATGGAGAAAGTCAAAGTGATTCAACAGCGATTACAGACGGACCAAAGTTGCCACAAGTCATATGTTGATGTTAGAAGAAGAGGACTTGAATTTTACATAGGTTATTGGGTATTTTTAAAGGTGTCGCCGATGAAAGGGGTAATGCGGTTTGAAAAGAAAGGGAAATTGAGTCCACGTTACATAGGCCCATATGAAATCATTAGAAGATCATGTTTCTTATGAATTAGCACTACCTCAAGAACTTTCCTCAGTCCATCCGGTATTTCATGTTTCGATGCTTCGAAAATGCATAAGAGATCCATCTCGTATTGTCCCAATTGAAGATGTCCAAGTTACGAAGGATCTTACTTATGAAGAGGTACCCGTTGCTATTCTAGATCGACAAGTAAAGAGATTGAGGAATAAAGACATAGCTTCCGTGAAAGTCCTTTGGTGAAATCAACAAGTAGAGGAGATCACATGGGAAGCGGAAGAAATGATGAGATCCAAGTATCCCTATCTATTTCAAATGGATAAAACAGTTCAAAGTACGGGAATGGGGTCATAACAAGTAATTATCCATGAGCCTTAAGTGTTTATATATATATATATGCTAGTATAGAGATGCAATTGTCGTAATTGAAATGATATTGTTCACATTCAAGGATGAATGTTCCTAAGCGGGGAAGAATGTAACACCCCGTACCTTCCTAACCCTACTTGATGACATTCAATAATGTTTACTTAGGTTTCGAGAGCTATACGAATGTATTTTGTAATATGAATGATGAGAAAATTTAAATTTGGCCTCGTACATGTGATTAGCCTTTAATAGGAGGTGTTTTGTGATTTTCGTGGAGCACTTGTGGGGTTCAAAATGAGGCTAATAGGACCTCTAAACAAAGTATATTAAGGCTAAGAAGTACGTTAAAGAATAAGACTTGAAGTATCTAACCAAACCCGCGAAGAAAAGTTGAAAAGCAAAATTTTTTGAAAAACTAAGGCCCAGGCGTTCCAGAGGGCGTACCAGGCCATTATGGGCCAAATTTTTGTACCCAGAGGAAGCAAGATGGCGCGCCCAAGGGTACCCGGGGTCGTACCGAGCCGATTTATTTCACGTTTCTTCGACAAACACGAGTATATACATGAAATGAATGAAATATTATATTGGTATGATATAATTACTAGAGAACGAATTTGACGTCAAAATGACGGTTTTACCCTCTTGGTCAAAATAGGCCATACGTGGCTAGAATGACTTGTTGTTGGGATTGAGGCTACGAATATGAATAGCGTGAGTGGGAATATTGTTGTAACATATATGAGATGAGTTAAACACGAGAAATTATTGATTTTACTGGGTTAAGTGAATTGGGCCCAAAAAGAACCCAAAAATGAAAAGAAAACATGGCCCAAAAATGGGTCAAAAGACCCATTCTTGCCTTGACCTTCTAGAACACCACATTAAATGTTAAAGAGTGGATAAGGATGGAGTTGAGGGCCTATATAAAGGGTAAGAAAATCTGATTTTTATTGCTTTCAAAGTCTCATGCCTTTTAGACAAATATACAAGATATTTTCTTCAAACCCTAAGAGTTCAAAGCCAACTTTTGGAACAAGATCATCATTTTTCAAGCTTGGGTTAGTGATTATTGATGTAGATTAATATTGTATATGCATGGGAGAGTATGTAAATCATGTTGGTTATGCTTGGAGGTGTTGAACATGGTACTTTGTATTTTTATATAAGATTTGTGATCTATGAGATTCAAGCTTGAATTATGACTTGTGACTTTGATGAAAGAGCATGGTATGGATAAAATATGAACATGTATGGTGTGATTTTGTTATTAAAATTGTTATTTTTCTATAAGTGTAAATTGTGGGATTTTGGTCGATATGTGCTATGAGGTGTATTAAGGTAAGTTGATGGATTATTTGTGATGTGGTGTGGATAAGAAAGTGTAAAGGAGAAGTGTTGTGGTGAAATGTATTGATTATCATGTATTGGTCAATGTTGGGAATACTATGGGATTTTTGGAATAATAATTTCATCAATGGTTTTGTCAAGGGAAAATGGCATATTTAAAGGCAAACATGTAACTCATTGACGTTATATGCATTTGTAAAGTAGTTGGTGGTTAATGTAAATCCCGTTATGTATTTGTGTTGTAGAGTAACACATAAAGAAGGAGCGGGACTATTGTATGCACATCTAAGATTGTATATCCATATTGAGACTACAAGGTATGTAAGGTTACTCTGTGCGTATCTTTCTGCGGCAAATAGTATTCACATTGACATTACGCTCGTTCCATCCCGAATTGTGCTAAGGTATACCATATCCGGTTATCCATGGTCATTGTCATATATTTCCTACTCATTAATCATTGGTGAATCTCATGTCTCATATTCATGGTTAATGTTCCAAAAGCTCAAATAAGGTTATGTTCCAATGTTCCAATAGTGATTATACTTATGTATAATGTTCATCGATTATTGTCCAATGGTTCCCATGGTGTTATGGTTCTAATAATGTTATGTTTCCAAGTTATTCGCATGTCTCTCAGTTGTTGGTTAATGATCCAAAGTTCCAAGTAAAGTTGTGACTATCCTTGTATCAATCTCAAAGTAACAAATAAAGTTATGCATATGTGGTCAATGATCAAGTATGTGTGGTAGCTTTGGGGGCGAAACGCCTAGCTCAAGCCGATCCCGAGATGGTTGAAATAGGGGGCAGTCCTAGAGGCATAAGCCTAGCTCGGACCGATCCTGATAGGGGGCAGCTCTAGAGGTAATAACCTAGCCGAGCCAAACCTGAAATACTGGTATAGGTGGCAGCTCTAGAGGTACTAACCTAGATCGAGCCGATCCCGATATATATATTGATTCATAGGGTGGCAGCTCTAGGGGCATAAGCCTAGCTTGAGCTGATCCCAACATAACGTTATGTTATGTTTAAAACCCACTGTTCAGTCGGGGCCCGGGTGTCACAGGTCGCAAGCAAAGATGAATAATCATTGAATTTAAGATACAAAGAAAGTACCGAAAGTAATATACATGGTTTCCAAAGTACAAAATAGTGACTCATCTACATTGTGACTTATCTATATTGGTTATGCATTTGAACTTGAGTTCTTTGACATACTTACATATCTTACAAGTTTCATATGGCCTTACATACTCAGTACATTCTTCGTACTGACCCCTCTTGGGGTATTTACCTTACTTGCTGCAGGCACAGGTACTAGTAGGCCTCCACAGTAGGTTGCCAGTATTGCAGATCTTTGGTGAGCTCCAATTAGTTCGTGGCTTCACTGAGTCACAGCTGTACATATGTTTTGGTGTTGTACATGTTATATAAAGCGGGGACTTGTCCCGACTTTTAGTTTATTTTGATCAATGCATTTGTTAGAGGCTTTTGTAGACGGATGTGGGTGTATAAATGTAAAAGGTATATGTCGTTTTTGACTTGGTGGACTCAACGGCCAAGTTTCGCATATGTATATGTATATATATCACATGTTCCATGAATTTCGTTGTTGGTATTTAAAGCTCTTACGTGATCATGGGTTTCTTATGGCATGCATATGATTGAATAGATTGGTTCTCTCAGGCCTTGTCGGCTACGAGTGCCAATCTGTCCCGATGGGATTTGGGGCGTGACAAAATCATGTTGGTTGTGTTGGAAAAGTGTTGGACAGTTTACTATGTGTAAAACTGTCTATTTTTGCAATCGGAAAAGGGTTTTGCCTTGTAGACTTGAAAATGGACTTGTGGTCTTGAATGAAGTGAAATTGATGGATTAAATATCAACATGTAAGATGTGATTATATCCTTAATTTGTTTTATCCTTGTATATAATGTTTGGGATTGTTATTGCAAAATTATGCATGGACTTGGTGGTGTATTGAAAGAAAAATGTGATTTTGGTGATGTTCATGGTTGTGGTGAAACCATGGTTGTTCGTTGGCATCCCGATTTGACCTAAAAAATGTATAGATAAGCTTATTGGTGGCCATGGACCATTTATTACAAAAAAGGACCTTAAAATGGCCCCTGGAGGCTGAAACGGGCATCTGCCCTCGCGTCTGGAGCACCTGCGGGCGCAGATGCCAACGCAGGTGGCTCTGGACAAGGCTATAGGGGCACCTAAGGCTGCATGTCATCCACCTACGGGTTTAGGTGGCTCCACAGCCCAGTCCAAAATTTTGTTTTGTATGATTTCGTCTCTCTTTGATCCCCGAGGGCCCCTATACCCTTTTTGGATGTAATTATCAACTTATGATACCTATTGAATGACTTTAAGGGGTATTTTGGAATCATTATGGTTTATATAAATTATGTATTGTTGTTAATATGTGGTTACGAAAGGTATTGAGGTGACTTGATGGAATAATTGTGAGGTAGTGTTAATGAGGAAGCGTAAAGGGTAAACTTGGTGTGAAATGTTATTGGTTTATGATGTATTGGTCAATGTGTGGAATGTTACGGTGTTTTTGGTATGGTAATGCAGTGGATTGTATTGTAACGGGTGAAATGACGTTATATGGCAGTCATGTAGTTCATTGTCGTGTTGCGCACTTGTAAGGTAGTTAATTGTTAACGTTAGCTCCGTTATTAACTTGTGTTGTAGAGTAACACATAATGAAGGAGTTGGACTATTGTATTCACACATAGGACTGTGTGTTCATATTGTAAAGATAAGGTATGTAAGGTTACTCTTTCTATATCCTTCTGCAGCACATAGTGTTCGCATTGTCATTGTACTTGTTCTATTCCGAAATGTTCTAAGGTATTTCATTTCAGGTTGTCATCCATTGTTAGTCACATGTTCCTCATTCATTGATAAAATGTTACTCATATGTTACATAATTGTGGACATGTTCCAAAGTTCCAATAATGTTATGTTCCGAAGCTCCAATAATGTTATGACTATTATTGTATCAATCTCTCAAAAGTAAAGAAATGAAGTAACGCATAGTTGTTGGCTACAAGAGTACGGGTGGTAGCTCCAGAGGCATAATCCTAGCTCGAGCTAATCCCAAGATTATTGGATCAGGGGGTAGTCCCAGAGGCATAAGCCTAGCTCGGGCCAAACTTGACAGGGAGTATCTCTAGAGCTAAGGACCTAGCTCGAGCCGAACCTGATATATCAATTTTGGGTGGCAGCTCTAGAGGTAATAACCTAGCTCGATCCGAGTCTGATACATTGATTTATGGGTGGTAGCTATAGAGGAATAAGCCTAGCTCGAGCCGATCCCAACATAACGTTATGTTATGTTAAGACCCACTGATCAGTTGGGGCCCGGGTACATTGTGACACATGTGATGATGAATAAGAATAAAAGAAAAAAAAGCAAAGAAAGTCACAAAAGCAATATACATAGTTCTAAACATACAGATCGGTGGTTTATCCATATTGGGTACTTTCTTATATTTGATTCCATTGAAGTTTTTATGTATTGATGCAGTTTCCTATAGCCTTACATACTTAGTACATTTTTCATACTGACGTCCCTTGGGGGACTTACCTTACTTGATGCAGGTACAGGTGCTTATAGACCCGCACAGTAGATTGCAGATCATTTGCCGATCATTGGTGAACTCCAGTTGGTTCAGGGCTTTTCGAGTCACATGTGAACATTTTTTTTGGTGTTGTAAAGTTTTATAAAGCGGGGACTTGTGTCAACTGTAGGTTGGTCATGTACATGGATCTGTGGAGGCTTTGTAGACGTATGTGGGAAGATGAATGAAAGAGATGTATGTCCATTTTGACTTGATGGCCCTAACAACCAAGTTTCATATATAATATGTTTTCCATGACTTCCGCCATTGGTATTTTATAGTTACATAAGGTAGAATGATTTTCCTTCAGAGACATGCATATGAATGTACATGAGCAATGATTGGTTCTCTCAGGCCTCAACGGCTTCGGCTCCCAGTCCTCCTTATTGGAATTCGGGGCGTGACAAAAGTGGTATCAGAGCAGGTCATCCTAAGGGTGTCTACAAAGCCGTGTCTGAGTAGAGTCTTGCTTATGGATGTGTTGTGCACCACATTTATAAGTAGGAGGCTAAGGGACATTTAGGAGTTGTTTCTTTTCTTCATTTTTAGATCGTGAAATAGAGCAAATGTTGTAAGTGGAATCATATCTGACCATTGGAATTGGTTTTCTTGTTTATAGTAAATACCGATGACAAGAACAGGTAGAGGCAAAGGTAAGCAGGTAGATATGCTTGCCGGTGAAGGAATGAGTAAATCACCATCTGACCAAGCTAGTCAAGGTGGAGCTAACACTGAAATTGCATCGCGGTCTTCTTCTACTTTTCCAGCTCCGGAAGAGCCAAGAGGTAGAGAATCACCCGCAGAACTGCCAATGATTACCACTGACCAAGATTTAAGAAATGCAGTACATATGTTGGCTCAGATAGTTGCTGGAAAAAGTCAAGGATGAGTTGGTCTAACGATAAATGAGGATGATGCCTCTAGAGTGGCGAGTCGCAGGACACAAGACTTTCTGAAATTAGACCCTCCTATATTCACTGGGTCAAATTCGCAAGCAGATCCGCAGGACTTTGTGGATCAAATCCAAAGGGCTCTAGATGTTATACACGTGACTGGTGTTGAAACAATTGAACTTGCAGCCTATAGATTAAAAGGTGAACCTATATTGTGGTATGAAGACTGGAAAAGATCGAGGGGTATTGATGTACTTCCAGCTGGTTGGGAAGAATTTAAAATAGCATTCCTTGATCATTAACTCCCATATGAGATCCGGGAGGCACGTGTAGACCAGTTCCTAAATCTACGTCAAGGGAATATGAGTGTGAGAGAATATAGTCTTTAGTTTAATTCCTTGGCTCGATATGCTCCGAATGTAGTGGCCACAATGACATACAGAGTCCATCGATATGTGGACAGATTAGAGCCATATTTGGTAAGGGACTGCACCATTACTGCCTTGAACAAAGAGATGGACATTGACAGAATCCAGGCCTTCGCCCATAAAATGGAGGATCAGAGACAGAGACGAAGGATACATGAATCTGAAAGAGGATAGTCCAAAAGAGCTAGATCTATGGGACAGTCTATGGCATCCCAAGGAGAATCTAGGCCTCGGATGTTTCCTAGAACACCTAGACCATCATTCTCCTATTCCACAGCAGGCACTCACTCTTAATTCTGAGGGTTTAGGGGAGGGCAATCTGGGCAGAGTAGTGGAATTCATGAATCACAGGCATTGGGATTTTCTCGTCAGCACTACAGGCGTACTTATTCAGGTACATACCGATTAGGGATGAATGTTTGCTTTTAGTGTGGTATATTAGGGCACATGATGAAAGAGTGTCCCCAAAGGAGCATGAGTAGAATAGAACGACCTACGAGATCAGCCGTTGCATCATCATCATCGGTTCCTTCTTTAGGCTGAGGTGTGTAGTCTGTTAGTCGTGGTAGAGGTGCTAGAGGAGCAACTAGTTCCAGTGGAGCCCAGAATCGTACCTATGCTCTAGTGGACCGGCAAAATTCGAAGGCTTCCCATGACGTAGTCACAGGTACATTATCCATATTTTCACACAATGTATATGAATTGATTGATTCGGGTTCTACATTATCATATGTTACTCCGTTGATTGCTGCAAAATTTGCAAGAACACCAAAATTATTAATTAAGTCAATTGAAGTATCTGCACCAGTTGGTGAATATATTATTGCACAAAGAGTATATCGTAATTGTGTGGTAACTGTGTGTGGTCATGATACACTGGCTGATCTCATTGAATTGAAAATGGTGGATTTTGATGTCATAATGGGTATGGATTGGTTGGCTTCTTGCTATGCCACAGTAGATTGCTGAGCTAAGGAAGTACACTTTCATTTTCCACAAACGGATGTTCTTGAATGGAAGGGTGATGCAGGGGCACCGAGAGGAAAATTTATTTCCTATCTTAAAGCAAGGAAAATGATAGCCAAGGGATACATCTGTCACTTAGTAAGAGTGAAAGATACTGATATGGAACCACTAACTCCTCAGTCGGTTTTTGTGTTCAATGAATTACTTGAGGTATTTCCTGAGGATCTTCCAGGTTTACCTCCAGAACAGGAAGTATAGTTTGGTATTGATGTGATTCCAGGCACTTAGCCTATCTCTATTCCCCTGTATAGAATGACTCCAACAGAATTACGTGAATTGAAGGAACAATTAAAAGACTTGCTGGACAAGGTCTTCATCAGGCCTAGTATGTCCCCGTGGGGCGCACTAGTATTATTTGTACGGAAGAAAGATGGCACATTGAGAATGTGCATTGACTATCGACAATTGAATAAGGTAACGATCAAGAACAAATATCCCCTCCCAAGAATTGACGATTTGTTTGATCAGTTACAGGGTGCCAAATGTTTCTCAAAATTGACTTGAGATCGGGTTACCATCAAGTCTGAGTTAGAGAAAAAGAGATACCCAAGACTGCTTTCCGAATATGGTATGGCCATTATGAATTTTTAGTTATGTCAGTTGGACTAACAAATGCACCAGCTGTGTTCATGAATTTGATGAGAACTTGGCATACAACTTACGCTCATGGAGAATCTGTAACACCTGCTGTAAGTGATTAACGTAGTCCTCCGGTGTTCTAGAATAAATTAGGATGTTATCTATAAACACCGTGACGAACACGCCCAGAAATGGCTTAAACACCCTATTCATCAAATCCATGAACACATCTGGTGCATTTGTTAGTCCAAATGACATAACTAAGAATTCATAATGGCCATACCGTGTTCGAAAAGCTGTCTTGGGTACATCTTCTTCTCTAACTCTGACTTGATGGTAACCCGACCTCAAGTCAATCTTTGAAAAACACTTGGCACACTGTAACTGATCAAACAAATCATCAATTCGAGGGAGCGGATATTTGTTCTTGATCGTTACCTTATTCAATTGCCGATAGTCAATACACATTCTCAATGCGCCATCTTTCTTTCGTACAAATAATATCGGCGCACCCCATGGGGACATACTAGGCCTAATGAAGCCTTTATCTAGCAGATCTTTCAATTGCTCTTTCAATTCACGCAGTTCTGCTGGAGCCATTCTATATGGGGGAATAGAAATAGGCTGAGTGCCTGGAATCACATCAATACCAAATTCTACTTCCCGTTCTGGGGGTAAGCCTAGAAGATCCTCTGGGAACACATCTAGAAACTCGTTGACCACTGGAACCGACTGCGGAGTTAGTGGTTCCACATCATTATCTTTCAACCATACTAAATGACATATGTAACCCTTAGCAATCATTTTCCTGTCTTTCAGATAGGAAATAAATCTCCCTCGTGGTGCCCCTACATTACCCTGCCATTCAAGGACATTTTCTTGCGGAAAACAAAATTGCACCTTCTTGTCCTGACAATCTACCGTAGCATAATAAGAAGCCAACCAATCCATTCCCATTATCACATCAAAATCCACCATGTCTAATTCAATGAGATCGGCCAATGTATCATGACCACACACCGCTACCACACAATTACGATATACTCTTTTTGCAATAATATATTCACCGACCGGTGTAGACACTTCAATTGATTTAATTAATAATTCTGGTGCCTTTGCAAATTTTGAAGCAACCAATGGAGTAACATAGGAAAATGTAGAACCTGGGTCAATCAATGCATATACACTATACGAGAATATGGATAATGTACCTGTGACAACATCAGGAGAAGCCTCTGAATTCTGTCGGTCCACTAAAGCATAAGTGTGATTCTGGACCCACTAGTACTGGCTGCTCCTCTAGCTCCTCTACCACGGCCAACAGACTGCACACCTCGGCCCAGTGAAGGAATCGATGCTGATGATGCAACGGCCGATCCTGCCGGTCGTGCTATACCACTCATGCTCCTCTGGGGACACTCTCTCATCATGTGTCCTGTTATGCTGCACCAGAAACAAGCATTTGTCCCCAATCTACATGTACCTGTATAAATACGCCCGCAGTGCTGACACTGCTGACGAGGAAAACCTGCTGCCTGTGATCCGTCACCTCCACTACTCTGCCCAGATGGTCCACCTCTAGACCCTCGGAACTGTGAGTGAGCACCCCCTGTGGAATAGGAGAACGACGGTCTAGGTGGTCTAGGAAATATGCGGGGCCTAGATTCTCCTTGGGACATCATAGGTGGTCCCATAGGTCTAGCCCTTTTGAACTGTCCCCTGTCAAATTCATGTACCCTTCGTCTCTGTCTCTGATCTTCCATTTTCTGGGCGAAGGCTTGTATTCTAGCTATGTCCATGTCCTTGTTCAAGGCCGCAATGGTGCAATCCCTTACTAAATATGGATCTAGTCTGTCCACATATCTATGGACCCTGTCTGTCATCGTAGCCATAACATTTGGCGCATATCGAGTCAAGGAATTAAATTGCAAGCTATATTCTCTAACACTCAAATTTCCTTGACGCAGATTTAGGAATTGATCCGCACGTGCCTCACGGATCTCGTAGGGCAAATAATGATCAAGGAAAGCTATTTTAAATTCTTCCTAATTTGGTGGGTTTTCACCAATATCACGGGATTTCTTCCAATCCTCGTACCACAATATCGCCTCGGCTTTCAATCTGTACGCAGCAAGTTCAACTATTTCTACCTCTGTCATATGTATAACTTTCAAGGCTCTCAGAATTTGATCCACGAAGTCCTATGGATCTGCTTTTGGATCTGACCCTGTGAATATAGGAGGGTCCAGTTTCAAGAAATCCTGTGTTCTGCGACTTGCCACTCTAGCCGCATCATCATCATGTGTCATTGGACCAGCTCGTCCTTGACTCTGGGCTGCCACTAACTGTGTTAACATATGATTTGAATTTCTAAGATCCTGATCTGTGGCATTCAGTGGTGGTTTTGCGGGTACTTCTCTACCAACTGGCTTCTCCGGAGCTGGAAAAGTAGACGAAGACCGCGATGAAATTTCAGCATTTGCTCCACCTTGACTAGCTTGGTCAAGTAGTAGCCTACTCATTCCTTCTTCAGCAGGCACATCTACCTACTTCCCTTTATCTTTACCTCTCCTCGTGATTGGCATTTTGACTATACCAAAGAAAAACAATTACCATGATCAGATGCAATTCAACTTACAATACTGGCTCTATTGCACGATCTAGAAGTGAAGAAAAGAAACAACATCCTAAATGTCCCGTAGCCTCCTACTTATAAATGTGGTGCACAACACATTGATAAGTAAGAATCTACTCAGACACGGCTTTGTAGACACCCTTAGAACGACCTGCTCTGATACCACTTTTGTCACGCCCTGATTCCTATAAGGACGGATCGGCACTCTTAGCCGACAAGGCCCGAGAGAACCAAGCTTTGTCTCTATTCAATCATATGCATGCCATAAGAAACCCATAAGCACATAATGGCTATAGATACCAACAATGGAATTCATGGAACATGATATATATAGAAATATGCGAAACTTGGCGGTTGAGGCCACCAAGTCAACAATGACATATCCCTTTTACATTTATACACCCACATCCGTCTACAAAAGCCTCTAACAAATACATTAACAAAAATGAACTAAAAGTCGGGAAAAGTCCCTGCTTTATACAACACCAAAACATATGTACAACTGTGACTCGGAGTAGCCCCGAACTAACTGGAGCTCACCAAAGATCTGCAAAACTGGCAACCTACTGTAGAGGCCTACTAGTACATGCGCCTGCAGCAAGTAAGGTAAATTCCCCAAGAGGGGTCAGTACGAAGAATATACTGAGTATGTAAGGCCATATGAAACTTGTAAGATATGAAGATATGTCAAGAACTCAAGTTCAAATGCATAACCAATACAGATAAGTCACAATGTAGATGAGTCACTATTCTATACTTTGGAAGCCATATATGTTGCTTTCATTACATTCTTTGTATCTTTTCTTTCATGATTATTCATCTTTGCCTTTGACCTGTGATACCCGGGCCCCGACTGAACAGTGGGTTTTAACATAACATATCGTTATGTTGGGATTGGCTCGAGCTAGGCTTATACCCCTAGTGCTACCACCCTATGAATCAATGTACATATCGGGATCGTCTCGAGCTAGGTTAGTACCTCTAGAGCTGCCACCCATACAATATTTCAGGTCGGCTCGAGATGAGTTATTACCCCTAGAGCTGCCCCCTGTCAGGATCGGTCTGAGCTAGGCTTATGCCCCCAGGACTACCCCCTGATCCAACAACCTCGGGATCGGCTTGAGCTAGGCATTTTGCCCCCAAAGCTGCCACCCATACTTGATCATTGACCACATATGCATTACTTTGTTTATTAGTTTGAGATTGGTACCATGATATTCACAACCTTACTTGAAGCTTTGGATCATTAACCAATGAGTGAGGGACATGTGAATAAACATTGTTGGAAACATAACATTATTAGCACCATAACACTGTTGGAACCATTTGACAATAATGCATGAACAAGAGACATGAGCATAATCACTATTGGATCTTTGGAACACAACCTTGTTGGCTTTTGGAACATTATCAATGAATATAAGACATATGATTCACAATTGATCAATGAGTATGAAGCATGTGATATTGACAATTGGTAACCGCATATAGGATACCTTAGCACATTTCGGGATAGGGCAAGCGTAATGTCAATGTGAATACTATTTGCCGCAGAAAGATACGGACAGAGTAACCTTACATACCTTGTATTCACAATACGAATATATAATCCTAGAGGTGCATACTATAGTTTCGCTCCTTCTTTATGTATCACTCTACAACACAAATATATAACGGGATTCACATTAACCATCAACTACTCTACAAATGCATATAACATCAATGAGTTACATGTTTGCCCTTAAACATGCCATTTCCCCTTGACAAAACCATTGATGAAATTATTATTCCAAAAATCCCCCAATATTTCATACGTTGACCAATACATGAGAATCAATACATTTCACCACAACACTTCTCCTTTACACTTTCTTATCCATATCACATCACAATTAATCCATCAAATTACCTTAATACACCCCATAGCACATATCGACCAAAATCTCACAATTTACACTTTTAGAAAAAAAACAAGTTTAATAATAAAATCACACCATACATGTTCATATTTTATCCATACCATGCTCTTTCATCAAGACATCAAATCTCTTTTCAAGTTCAAATCACCAAGATAGCACATCTTTCACCAAAAGCTAAAATACACTATTCACCACCTTGCCAACATAACTATCATGATATACATAATATCCCATGCATATAATATGTTAATCCATGAGAATAAATACTTACCAAGGCTTGGAATAGGATGATCTTTACCAAAGAGTCCGAAGGAATTATTTGCTTTAGGGTTTGGAACTAGAGAAATGTTTGAGAAATATATTTAAAAGGCATGAGAGTGTTCTATGAATAAAAATCTGATTTTGGGGCCTTTATATAGACCCCAAGTCATACTTAGCCATTCCTTGGCATTAAATGTGGTCAAAGTGGAAGAATGGATCTTTTTTCCCTTTTAGGCCATGTCTTTTATTCCATTTTGGGCCTACATTTGGGCCCAATAACACATATCCATTTAACCCATCAACTTTCATGTATAATTCACCATATATCTCATGTTTAAATAATTCCATAATGTCACGACAATATTCTCTTACGAGATTCTCATTCGTCGTCTCAATCGCAAAAATAGGAATTCCCCATGGCTTCATTGGACATTTTGGATAACTATTTATGCTACATGATTTGATCATGTAGGAGTGTATTGAAGTGTTTGAAGCTTTAACAATGCTCAAAGAACTCCAAAGAACCAAAAGAAACCATCTAAGAATCGCCGTAGAATTGCGTTACAAAATGAGTCCGGAAGGGCACAATATTTGTGCCTTGCGCCACTGCTGCAAAGCAAGGAAGTGGCGCAAGATTTCCTTGCCCTCTGAACCTGAAGGCTTGTGACAACCCCCCTGAAACAGGGCAGTGGCGCAAGTTTTCATACCTTGCAGAATTTTTTCCCTCTTTTACAAATACTAGCATATCATCCAATATCTTATCAAAACACTACAAAATACTTACTTAGTGATCTTAATCATCAAGTAAACATGACTCCAAGTCGCCAAATGAGGTTAGAATGTGTACGGGGTATTACACAAATGCTCCACGAAATCACAAAACACCTCCTACGACGGTTTGATCAAACATATTAGGTCCGATATCAAATGTTTCATCAATGACACTATAAAACACATACTCATGGCATCTCAACACCTAGGTAGATATTACCCCAAGGTATCAAGTAAGGTTAGGAAAGTACGGGGTGTTACATTCTTCCCCCCTTAGAAACATTCGTCCTCGAATGTTAACAACATCATCTTATATACAACAGATGCATCTTTACTTTAACATACGTATGCTCTTAAATACTTACTTGTTATTGTTTCACCTCCGCACTGTGAACTTCTTCATCCATTTGAAATAGCTGGGGAGACTTGGATTTCATCATTTCTTCCGCTTCCCATGTGATCTCCTCTACTTGTTGATTTCTCCAGAGGACTTTTACGGATGCGACATCTTTATTCCTCAATCTCTTTACTTGTCGCTCTAGAATAGCAATGGGTACCTCTTCATAAGTAAGATCCTCCTTAACTTGAACATCCTCTACGGGAAAGATACGAGATGGATCTCCTATGCATTTTTGAAGCATCGAAACATGAAATACCGGATGGACTGAGGAAAGTTCCTGGGGTAGTGCCAACTCATACGCAGCTTGCCCAAATCTTCTAATGATTTCATATGGGCCTATGTAACATGGACTCAATTTCCCTTTATTTTCGAACTGCATTACCCCTTTCATCGGTGACACCATTAAAAACACCCAATCACCTATGGCGAATTCAAGCCCCCTTCTTCGAACATCGGCATATGACTTGTGACGACTTTGAGCCGTTTGTAACCGCTGTTGGATCACTTTAACATTCTCCATAGCCTGATGAACAATATCTGGCCCAAGTAAAGCAGTTTCACCCGCTTCAAACCATCCAATTGGTGATCTACATTTCCTTCCGTATAAGGCTTCATAAGGTGCCATTTTAATACTTGAATGATAGCTATTGTTATACGCAAATTCAATAAGAGGCAAATGGTCATCCCAACTGCCTTGAAAATCTAACGTGCATGCTCGTAGCATATCTTCAAGTGTCTGAATAGTACGTTCTGCTTGTACATCAGTCTGAGGATGGAAAGTTGTACTCAAATTCACATGTGTACCCAAACCCTGCTGAAAAGATCTCCAAAAGTGTGTTGTGAACTGTGCTCCTCTGTCTGATATAATGGAAAGGGGAATACCATGCAATCGTACTATCTCTTTCACATACAACTTTGCATAATCCTCAGCTGTATAGGTGGTCTTGACTGGTAGAAAATGTGCTGATTTGGTAAGACTGTCCACTATGACCCATATAGAATCAAACTTCCACAATGTACGAGGCAAACCTGTCATGAAATCCATATTAATCATATCCCATTTCCAGACTGGAAGATTGATACATTGCATGTAACCTCCTGGTTTCTGATGTTCCACTTTCACTTGTTGACAATTCGGGCATTGCGCGACAAATTCTGCAATGTTCTTTTTCATATTTCCCCACCAATACACTTCTTTCAATTCATGGTACATTTTAGTAGCACTCGGATGAATAGAATTGAGCGAATGATGCACCTCTGTCATAATTCGTGTCCTCAACTCATCTACGTCCGGTACACATAATCTCCCTTGACATTGAAGTACCCCTTCTTGTGTAAGATCAAATGCCTTTGTCAAATTCTGCTGTACATTTTCCTTTAGCTGTAATAAAATAGAATCCGTAAATTGCTTCTCTTTCACTTCAGCTATCAAGGAGGATTCTGCTGCATTTTGCACAATAACCCTTTCATCTAGAGATTCAATAAGTCGAACTCCCAAGCTGGCTAGTTGATGTAGATCTTTGATTATCTCTTGTTTTTCAGTCAACTGGCCACTAGTGCTTTCTACTGCCTTGTGGCTCAATGCATCAGCTACTACATTTGCTTTGCCTGGATGATAAAGAATATCAATATCATAGTCTTTTAAGAGCTCTAACCACCTTTGCTGCCTCAAATTGAGTTCCTTCTGCTTAAAGAGATATTGCAAACTTTTGTGATCCGTATAGATATCAACATGAACTCCATGAAAATAATGACGCCATATCTTTAAAGCAAAGACCACCGCTGCTAACTCAGGATCATGTGTGGGATAATTTTTCTCGTGTGGACGCAACTGTCGTGAGGCATATGCTATGACATTACCGTGTTGCATCAATACACATCCGAGTCCAACCCTGGAAGAATCACAATACACTACATAACCTTCAGTACCTTCGAGAAACACTAAAACTGGTGTGGAGGTTAATTCATCTTTCAACCTTTGGAAACTTTTCTCGCACGCATCATTCCACTGAAATTTTACTACCTTATGTGTAAGCTTTGTTAACGGTGCAACAATGGAGGAAAAACCTTCCACAAATCTTTGGTAATAACCTGCCAGTCCAAGAAAACTACGAATTTCTGTGGGTGTCGTAGGTCTTGGCCAATTTTTCACTGCCTCAATCTTTTGTGTATCAACTCGTATCCCTTCATCTGACACAATGTGACCCAAGAATGCGACTGATTTTAACCAAAACTCACACTTGGAGAACTTGGCATACAACTTACGCTAACGGAGAATCTGTAACACCGGCCGTAACAAAATTTACACTTTTAGAAAAATAACAAGTTTAATAATAAAATAACACCATACATGTTCATATTTTATCCATACCATGCTCTTTCATCAAGACATCAAGTCTCTTTTCAAGTTCAAATCACCAAGATAGCACATCTTTCACCAAAAGCAAAAATACACTAGTCACCACCTTGCCAACATAACTATCATGATATACATAATCTCCCATGCATATAATATGTTAATTCATGAGAATAAATACTTACCAAGGCTTGGAATAGGATAATCTTTACCAAAGAGTCCGAAGGAATTATTTGCTTTAGGGTTTGGAACTAGAGAAATGTTTGAGAAATATATTTAAAAGGCATGAGAGTGTTCTATGAATAAAAATTTGATTTTGGGGCCTTTATATAGACCCCAAGTCATACTTAGCCATTCCTTGGCATTAAATGTGGTCAAAGTGGAAGAATGGATCTTTTTTCCCTTTTGGGCCATGTCTTTTATTCCATTTTGGGCCTACATTTGGGCCCAATAACACATATCCATTTAACCCATCAACTTTCATGTATAATTCACCATATATCTCATGTTTAAATAATTCCATAATGTCACGACAATATTCTCTTACGAGATTCTCATTAGTCGTCTCAATCGCAAAAATAGAAATTCCCCATGGCTTCATTGGACATTTCGAACAACTATTTATGTTACATGATTTGATCATGTAGGAGTATGTAGGAGTGTATTGAAGTGTTTGAAGCTTTAACAATGCTCAAAGAACTCCAAAGAACCAAAAGAAACCATCTAAGAATCGCCGTAGAATTGCGTTACAAAACGAGTCCGGAAGGGCACCATATTTGTGCCTTGCGCCACTGCTGCAAAGCAAGGCAGTGGCGCAAGATTTCCTTGCCCTATGAACCTGAAGGCTTGCGCCACACCCCCTGAAATAGGGCAGTGGCGCAAGTTTTCATACCTTACAAAAAAATTTCCCTCTTTTGCAAATACTAGCATATCATCCAATATCTTATCAAAACACTACAAAATACTTACTTAGTGATCTTAATCATCAAGTAAACATGACTCCAAGTCACCAAATGAGGTTAGAATGTGTACGGGGTATTACACAAATGCTCCACGAAATCACAAAACACCTCCTACGATGGTTTGATCACACATATTAGGTCCGATATCAAATGTTTCACCAATGACACTATAAAACACATACTCATGGCATCTCAACACCTAGATAGATATTACCCCAAGGTATCAAGTGAGGTTAGGAAAGTATGGGGTGTTACACCCTCCACCAGTGTCTCGCTTCTCTATGAAGCTGGTATGTTAGGTAATCCACTCTATGCTACTTAACCAACCCCAAATTACATAGCCTCTACTCAGAGTTGGTAAGGAACTCATATGCATCCTCTCTAGGGGCTCCGACAAACATCGGTGCATTCGATCTCAGAAATCAGCACAACATCTTTTGCTTCTCAAAATTCATGGTCGGTTGGGCTACAGCTGGCTGTAGAACTACCTTTGCTGGTGGAAACTCTACTCAGGAGCCAAAGCTGTAGGCTACACTCCTATATCAAGTCCACCATGGATTTCCCACTGAGCGAATATTTGTGCCCCATCCATAGGCGGGCCACCAACAAAACCCAAAAGTTGTACCAATGCATCACGGAGAACTAAAGAAGATATAAATCCAGGTGTGGCTTGGGCTTCCCCCTGACCTACCAGCTGCTGTGGTGGTAGATCCTCTAGTGATTTTTCAGGTCTATACTTTAGCTCTGAATTGATGTCCGACTCAGGTGAAAGCCCGACATCGAGCTTGGGCTACAACCCTGTCCTAACCTCGACCTTAGAGTCCATCTCTGCCCCTGACTAGCGCTCTAGCAGTAGGCCCGGGATCCTCTTTCCCTGCCGTTATAGATGCGTCTTAGCAATCTGGAAAAGAGTGCAGAAAATGAGAATCTAGAAAATAATAAAAACACAATGCATGAAAATAAGAATGCCTTGTAGCCTTCCGAAGATAGGATATGGACGTCTCCATACCGATCCATGGGACTCTACTAGACACTGGCTATTATAATAACGGTACTGGTAAACCTAGGCTCTGATACCAATTTTTCACAACCCAGTTTCCTCGATAATGATGGCACCTAATTTAACCCACCAATAAATAAGCCAAGCTATAGCCCGAACTAGCAAGAAGCGAGCTAACCGACGAAACATAAGGAAAAATGAGAACAAAGTCAACAATAATAAATAATAAGCGGAAGCAAAAGAGAATTACATACATAACTATACTAAACAAGAGATGGAAGAGGAGAAAATATACAAAAAGAAACCCTCCTAAGATCTGGTGAGGTTAGTACATGAGCCACTATAACAAAAAAAGTACTAGACTGTATCCAAAAATCTATTTACACATAGTAGTCTCGAAATTTACAACAAGTCTATCGCTGAAGCAGAAGAAGGAGGATTAGCTTTGAACTTTAGAAAGCTTACCCTGTCTTTGAATCAGCAGCACAACCCGAGGATAACGCCAGTGATGGCGGCTCGTACCTGGATCTGTATTAGGGAAAAGATGCAGAAATGTAGTATAAGTACAAAAACCACAAGTACTCAACAGGTATCATCGACCGATTAAGCACAAATACAATAAAGGTACAAATAAAGTGTGTGAATGTAAGCTAAAGTCAAAAGTTAGGGATACAAACGGAAATAATAGGCTATACTATGAAAATGTGATAAATAAGAAGTATGTAACTCAAAAACGAAAATAAAGTCTAGCTAAAACCTAACGGGACGCCCATAAGCCCAAAAGGAACACACAAGAAGGAATAACCCAACTCAGCACCCATAAGCACGGTGGGTACAACCAAGTGTAGAACTAAAGTAAGAACTATAAATAGCATAAATAAACATAAAATAAACTAAGATGGACGATATGCGTGCCTTAAACTCCATTCCCAGCTATAACCATAAATCTTACTAGTTTCCAATGAATTTCCAACCCAAGATGTATAATGACAAAAATGTGCTGGAGTCGAACCAGAACTAGTGGATAATAACAAAAGACCAGATGCCGGACTCAAATCAAAACTCTTAAATAGTAAGCAATAGCCATAGAAAGATGTCAAACTCAAATCGAAACTCATAGATGGTAATAAATAGCCATAAATAGATGTCATACTCAAACCAAAAGTCATAGATAATAGCAATATAGCATAAGCTAGACTCGAATCAAAACTGATAGATACTAATAATATAGAAATCACCAGACTCAAATTAAAACTTAATAAGCATAAAATACAAGAAATATTCTAGGTTTTTAACCTATCTCCTACCATTTAATCATAATATCTAATCTTAGGCGGTCAAATCCATTAAGGCCAATGGTTTCTAGTTAATAAGTTAAAAATGTGCGATTTAAGGTCAGTTACTCCCCTACCCAGGGTAATAAAGCTAAATAAGTGTGCAATCAAGTCTAAGTCAACCCATACCCAGTTAATAGCCTAAGGAAGCATTCATAAGTCTATTTATATCTAAAGGAACATCATTCAAAGTAACATATCTAGAATGGGGGTAGTAGATCCTACTAACGGACCCTAAAACCCTACCTAAGGCAAGCACCTGCCAAAACCTAGGCTTAAGGCTCCTTAATCCATCCCAAAGAACTAAAAGAGCTAAGTCTAATCCTAAAGGATAATTGGATTCTAACATAAGGGAAAATGGGCCTGAACTCTACCAAAAAAAGGCCTTTAACCGGCTAAATAAGGCAATAAATGCTAAACTAACTAACCAGCCATAAATACCCACCCATAGATCGAACAATATCACACTAATACCATAAAAAATCATAGTCTAGGATAAAGGTAAGCCTAGCCTATATGGACACCACCAAAAGCACATGTAATCCCCTACTTGAAGTATTCCCCTTCTGAGAAGCCTATGATTGTTTCCATTCTATCCAAACAATGTTCTACATATAGGGCCTGCTTGTGGTATCATGAAATTAAAATTGTCGCAGCGTCCCTCTCAGCTCGAAGATCATTTGCCCCAAAAAATAAGCATAATTTGAGCCCCAATATGCCCCAAAATAGTCCCAACAAAGTTCGTAGAAACAAGGATTTTAACTACTAATTTAAATGTAAATTGAGTTGAGTACTTACAAGATAATGATGATTAAATTCTCACAATCTCTCACACTCTCTGATGTTGTTTAATACTTAGAAAAATAGCAGTAAAAGAAAGGGAAGGTTTATATACTGCCAGGGGTCTCCTTATTGCTTATGCAATATCCCCTGGTCATGATCGTAGAATCCCAATAATAGGACCATCGCGATCGTGGTGGCCTAGCCGCACAATCGAGATGAACAAGTAGGCCCGATCCCACAGACTCTTTTATTATGGTCGCCATTCCCCATCCTCATGATCAAGATGAACATGATCATATCCCCTCACAATCATGAGGGTTGTCATCACGGTAGTGATGAAAGACCTAGGCCTGCACCAGGTACTAATGCACCAACAATTTTACCAAGTTACAAATTTTCTGAATGGGCCCTCCTCGAGATTCATTTGGAATCCCACAAAGCAAATGAACTATGATACCCTAACAAATTTGACATTTTAGACTCAATAGAACCATCAAAATTGCCATCCGAGGTCATTTAGATATAATGAGGGTCCCAACCCCAAGGGTCTATTTTAATCAAAATCCACCCAATAGCCCAAAATAAGTTCGGAATCCTTGGGACCAAGACCAAGGATCCCACTAGCCTAAAATTAACATTTTGGAGCTAACAAAAATGTTATAATTGGCATCTGAGGCTGTTTAGTTGAAGTTTTGGCCCGAGACCCATTTCTCAACTTCAAAAGCTCCAAAATAGGGAAATGACTCTAAAATAAAAAAATTGTCCGATAACCAAACTGTCAGTCCTAGAAAGTCATGAATGACTTGGGTTAGCAATAGGAATAATCTAAACTTAGAAAAAGTATGAAGACACAGAAAATGACTTGGAGGGTCATTACAATAAAGTGTTTCATTTTCTTTCAAAATTAGTATTTCTCAGTGGAACGAATCTCATGAATATGAATGAATGAAATAATGATGTAATTCTCATAACCAATCAACACGAAGAGAATGAATAAATTAAATAATGTTATAAATGAGCTCAAATCTATTCAATATGTCAATAATTCATGATATAAGTCATCACATGGCACCACTGGAATAAAGAGTCAAGTAAGACAACAATAATATCAATCCAAGCCAATAATATAAAGTTGGGCATCAGGATAATGATAGAGGGAAATACTTCTCAAATAAAGCCAATAATATAAAGTTGAGCCACCACACGGGCATCACAATAATAAATAAGGCAATTAATACACAAATAAGGCTTATAATGTAAAGACCCTCTAGGTCATTTTCTATGTTTTCATTCTTTTTCTGTATTTAGAGTGTTCTTATAGCTACTGCAAGTCATTTATAACCTGCTGGGACTGACAGTTTGACTGGCCCGTTTATTTGGTTTTTAGAGTCATTTCCCTCTTTTAGAGCTTTTAAAGTTGAGAATACGGTCTTGGGCCAAAACATTAGTTAAATGGCCTCAGATAACAATTCTACCGATTTTGCTAGCTTTAAAATTTTAATTTTAGGCTAAGGGGAACCTTTGTCCACGTCCCAAGGATTAGAAACTTATTTTGGGTTATTAGATGGAATTCGGTAAAAACTAGAACCTTTAGTGTGGGACTCACATTATGTCGAAACGACCTCGAATGAAAATTTTGGTTGTTCCGTTAAGTCTTGAATGCCGAATTTGGTAGGGTAGCAAAGTTCATTTGTGTGCATGGGGTGAAAAAAGGTTGAGCACCCGATCAGAGTCTGTTGGGACTTAGTATTTTTCTGGTGTCAAAGCAGTTGGTGCATCCACTTTAGTGGCCTAGAGACTTCTTTAGCAGTAGCTGCTTTAGCGGATCAATACTACTTTAGTAGTGGCTATCAAGATCTGGTAAGTTCTCTTAAGCGCTCACCTTTCCACTTTAGCGGTGACCACCTAAGCGGTCATTTAGCCACTAAAGTAGTCATCGTTCGTAGTTGTATATATTTCATTTTCCTTGTATTTCAGCTTTATGTTTAAGTGTAAAATGCCATTAGAGGTATTAGAAGCTTAAAATTGGTGACTGAAACATAGAATTGGATCTGGGATTATTATAGTGATCAACTCCTCATCTTAATTTCGTAAGTTCCCAATTGGAAAACTGTTTAATTCTCAGTTTAAAATCCTTGATTCTTTGAGCTTTGTGGGACTGCTTTGGGGAAGATTTGGGATTGATTCTTTAGGCTTTGTGGGACTGCTTTGGGGCAGATTTGGGATTGAAATAAGGATGGAATGATCATACCCAATCACTATGAAGATAATGAATCAATTTAAAAATGGTATAAATGAACTCAATATCTTCTCAATATGTCAATATTTCATGGTATAAGCCATCATATGACACCACTGGAATAAAGAATCATGTAAGACATCAATAATATCAATCCAAGCCCCTCTCAGGCGTCACAATAATGATAGAGGCAAATAATGCTCAAATAAGACCTGTAATATCAAGTCAAGATCCCACATGGGCAACACAAAAATAAATAAGGCAATTAAAGCACAAATAAGGCCTATAATATCAAATCAAGCCCCCACATGACAAAAATATATAATCTCTCAAGTCAACAATAATATATACATAAACCCCCACACGGGGAACACAATAATGATAATAATCTCAAAATATAAATCTCACGACTAATTCCCCAATCCGTAGGATGCTTTACATGAATTTTTAACTATCCAGCCCAGTCCGAAGTAAGTTAAGCCATAACCTACCTTGAAAAGCCAAAATCTAGGCGTAGACCTTTCAATGCAAAGCCTTTCCTTCTTGAGTGGTATCAAAATGGACTAAATCTATCAAAATGTAAACTACAAGTCAAAAGGACTCCAACAATACCCATTGGCTATACTCATTTCAGGTCCAAAAATAGTTTGAAAATTAGCTCAGAATCAAAAAGGGTAAATCCAGAATTTCATTTAAGAATCGTGTTATCCATATCAAAATGAGTCTAAATATGAAACCCAACTAAAAATTAGTTCAAATCAGACTTGAAATAGAAGAAAAATCAATTTTATAGTTTATCGGGTAAAAACCCTAAAATCCAAGTTTGAAATCAAAGATTTAAAGATAGATTTGTAAAGAAATCGATGGAAAATGATGAAATTAAGAGATTAGAGATTTCCCATGCAAGATTGATGAAAAATCTCCTTGAAATCACCAAGAATCGAGGTCTCAAAGATGAAAAATAGGGTTTTGGATGATAAAATGATTTAATTCTATCCAGGTACAAATCCTCTTCGCAAACGCGGGTTATTGGTCGCGATCGCGACCTCAATTGAATTGGAACAATTGTGATCAAGGCCGGTCTATCGTAAATGCAATGAGTAACCGATCCAAACCCGATCCCATTAATACTTCATGAACGCGGTCCCAACATCGAGTTCACGATGAATAATTATTTTCTTCTCTGCAAATGTGACCAGAGGTCCGCGAATGCAAAGGACTTTATGCTGCACCAGAAACAGCAAACCAAAAGTTTGGGACTTGGAAAAATAGTCCCGATTGAACTCTCGGGATTCGTTTGGGACCTCACAAAAATAATTTGAATATGCTACTAGGTTAATTTTAATATTTTAGACTCAATGGAATAATTGGATTTATGATAATAGATCATTATCAACAAGTTAACTCTCGTGACCTTTTTAAGCTATTTTAACTAGTTTTCGTCTAAACATTCAAAATGTAACATACAGGATTGGGATCTAAACTAACTACGCTACTAACCCAAAATTGATATTCTAGATCTAATGGAAATGACCAAATCACCATTCGACACTCAGGTCACAAAATGTTGACCGAAGTCAAATTAACCATCTTTAAAGATACTAAGGATCTCAAACTCACTCGTCACTCTCGAACTCTTCGAGGACTGTGCCAACCAACCCCACAACTCATAAATAGCATATAGCAACTATGGAGAAGAGTAAAATGGTCAAACAAAAAAAAACCTAAAAATCACAACTACGGTTATTATAGGAAGATTGCTTTTTAAAGAGAGAATGCAAAAGATTGGTATGGGTAATGGAGATACTCATGTGAACTGTGTAGCAATGTATTGGTTGAGAGTGCTACTCATTTGTTTGGTGACTATGACTGGGCAGTGGAAGTATGGAATGATATGCAACACTGGTTGGGGACAAATATGCATGCTACTAGGGTTTATGAATTACTCAATATGACACAACAAAAGCTCTGAAAGGTCTTCAAGAAGGAATTGGTGGTTGCAGTATATGGAGGTATGGTATACTACATTTAGATGGCCAGAAATCAAAAAATATTTAGGAAAGCAATTGTTTAGAGCAGGTTTGTCATTCAGCAGATTAAAATTGTAATTATGGAGAGGCTTGATATGTTGAAAAAGACTAGGAGAAGTAGACAATGTAAATCTTTCATTCTACAGATTTGTAATTAGAGATCCGAGGTCTTAGTCATGAGACTATAGATGCTCTTTAGGTGTAAATTTTTTGGTTATTGGTATGGTAATATATTACTGTTTACTGTCAAACAAAAAACTATAAGGTCCACATAGAATTGTATTAAGAAAACAATCTATGACCAACAAAGCCAATTGCAGGAGAGACCATGTGTACTTTATCAAACAGTTGAAAGAATTCACAATATTCCAATTTTGACTCTCTAAGAACGACCAAAAAAAAGTAGCTCCTCTCTTATATTAAATAGTAACTAGTGGTGTTTGTCCTGGGCTCAATATATAATAAAAAATACAGTAACTACATCATGTTTGTTTTTACCACATCATGTTATTGAAAAAATAGTTTGATATTTTCTATAGACTTTTAAAGTATCAATTTAAAAGGTAAAGAAACTTCAAACAAATATGTATCATAATAGATCTCCTCTTTTTCATTTAATAAAGTTTTTGAAAAGAGCATGACCCAATAATCAAATTGGGTTTTTGCTATAGATAAGATGAATTTTGCACATTTTAAATTTTTTTTTCTAATGTTAGCTAATTCCTTTTTATAAGAAAATATTTTGATTTTTATTAAATATCAAAAATATTTGAGTTTCAACTATTGTTATATGACGAAACCATTGAAATTAACTTGTGAATGAAGAAAGTAATACAGTTCACTAACTAAAAAGTTTGATACTTGTCACGACCCAAAATCTGGACGATGATAACGCCTATCATACCCTCCTTGATAGGTAAGCCCCAAACCCATCCCAACACAGATATTGAAGTAATATAAATAAAAACGGAAGAAATAAATAACTCGGAATCCCAAAATAAACATAATAAGGAAATCTGAAATCAATACAAATCCTAGGATGTCGCCAGTACAAGACCCAAATATCTAGTACAATAAACTGTCTGAAAGTCTTAATGTCATCACCCAAAATCTCAGGTCATGATGGCACCTACTATAACCCATCTGTAGGTAAGCCAAACCCATACCCTAACCGACGAGTAATGGGCTAACAAGAAGAAAGTTGACCATGGGAAGACCAACACTGAATAAAGAGACTAATATGAAAAATAAGGCACAACATACATGAATAAATGGAGAGAAAGAACCAAAAAATTACAAATATACCCCAAGACCTGGTATCAGTCGGTGCAAGAGCCACTAAACATAACAAAGTACTCGGTAGATACAACACATACAGAACCATCTCTAAAGTACAAAAATAAAAGACAGTCAAGAAAAAATAGAGGGAGAAGGAACAACTCTTAATACTAGGAGCTCACCCCAAATCTCCGATCCAAGCCAGATCTGCATGAGGCACACGTCAATGTCAAGAACTAGTACTATGATCAGCATCAGTGAAAAAGATGCAGAATTATAGTATGAGTATTAAAACATATGGTATCCAGTAGGTATCATAGGCCGTTTGAGCTCAACAAATAAATGCAAGTATAAATAACACGTAGAAAAAGGATATACAACATAGATAACAAGGGAGAAGGTACTTACCTGCAGGAGCTAGACTAACAATCTATCACATCAAGGAATCATATTAAGGAATAATATCACGAGTGGTACATTCAGAATGTCTACCTAAAGTAAGGGAAACAACAAGATAATCTAATCACTAGAGTTGGAAATGCTAAAAGAGAGTCCACAAGGCATACCTGAGCCACGATAGAACGTTCACAACTTATCCCCCATGAACTATGTAGAAATGATCAACCATAACATAATCGGGCCCCCATAAGCCTAGAACATACAAGCAATAGACATAACTACAAATAGAAAATCATAACCTAATCGAACGCCATAATAACGACAGGTACAAACAGTAAACAATAAACCAAACGGCCCCCATAAGCACGATAGGTACAAACAACAAACATACTGGTGACAGATAATGTGTATGAATCAAGGAGTTAAATGAAAACCAAGTAATGAAATAAAAGATCAATGCCACATCTATCCTAAGTGTATACACCTCCTCCAGCCTTGTGGCTTGTAAAGTCAGGACCCATGGGGATCACCCCCTCTTCCAACACTATGGCTCATGAACTGAGGGACCCATGGCAGACTTGGGATATCCGTATACACTGCCCGATCCCAAATCAAAACATTCAAGTAACAATCAGTAATAGTCATGAAAAGATAGGTGACTAGAGTCAAACCAAGATTAAAATGCTCCATTTTCCATTGTTAAAACTAGTGTGTAAGTGTCACGACCCAACTAACTAGATCATCAGGCACCTACCCTAATCCACCTAGATAGGAGAACTCTTACCACCCAATTAAGAATATGCAAAAGTCATTACAAAATATCATTAAACTCTTCAAACTACTGATAAACTTATTATAATTTAATTTATAAGGATACAACAAGAAAATCCTTTACCCCAAAGACCTAGTTTAGATATGTACAAGAGCTACTAAAAGACAAGGACAATGTAAAAGACTCAGCTTCCACCATAGTAATAAGAAGACAAAAGATGTTGAAGATCTATAGCCACATCAACCAATGAATCCTCAACTGATCTCGTAATAGGCTATACCCCAAAAAGGGTATAGCAAAAGTAGTATGAGTACAACCATACATACTGGTAAGCATCATTGGCTGACCTATGTTAAATCACATAAACACAACATAAATATCTGAAATTAAATATGCATTTGTAAAATAAAGTCAGTTTATATTTCTTGACCACTTCCAAGTCACTACTCTCTTCCTTACCTCCCACTCTTAAACTATACATCTATCACTTATTAAATTTATGATCCCCAAAGCATATGTTTATTCTGGAGCACCAAGGCAATTAAGAAACCATTCAATTCTTAACTCACTCCTAACTATACTTATTCGAATAATACCTGAATAAAGGACAATACATGAGTTTATATTATGCATATTTGTTATACAAACAATGTCACCCACTACTACCTAACTCACAAGACCAACCTCAGCACCTCACTTAAAAGCAACATTCATCCCATAATTTGTAAACAAGGAGCAACCATGTAACACTTCGCAATTATACCTTCACTTAATCTTTCCTTACAGATCTATTAAGCAATCAACCAAGTAACAAAGTGAGCATAGTACAAGCAAAAATATCCAACCAAGTCAATTAGTCGACTCATAATAGATAACTCAACCTTGTCACAATTGCCTCTTTATTGAACTTCAATAATGTTAAATTAGTTCACGTATATCAATAGCCCAAACTACTCATGGATCCAAATAACAACAATAATATGACCCAATCAACTCATGGAACCATTAAACTCTCCAATATTATGTACACATGATAAGGGTCTTATAAATTCCCACTAGCCATGAACTGCAGAGAATGACCTCAGTCTATGTGCCAAATAACCTAAACAACTAGTGTCTGCCACCCTTATCCCAAACCAAGTGTTTTACCACCCTTATTCCAACATCTCCACCCTTATATTCCCTAAAATCCACCAACTTCGTGACGATCAACGTTTACCAGTCCATCTCACAATATCAACCCATGTCATGACATGTACAATCACATAATGAGATAATTCAACCACACTTGCCCTTTAAAATAAGCCTTTTTACATAACCTCATTTCATATGATCCAACAACATGAAAAATTATCCAACAAGTAAACATTCAACAACATGCATTGAAACAAGTAGACAAATAGGTAGTTAACATGCACAAATAAACCAAATTAGATTTTTAACTTCAATTCAACTATCACTTACCCTCTCTTATAAATAATAGTATCTAGGGATAATTAACATATAACAAAAAGTAAGCACACATTAATTAGGATAACCTTTGGGTTACCAAAACTAGAGATATAAGCAAATCCTCTAATCTACGACTTAATTACTTCCCCAACTTTCGTCTGAACTCTAAGTCACTTCTGAATCATATAATCGTCCCACTAAGCAAGAAGTAAGGCATCCACATTAACCATACTAATATCTAGCCCATTTAACAACACACCCAAGCATAATAAACCATTTTTACACCCTAATAGATTTGATACGCACAAGGAATAATGGGGAAGCATTAATTACAACACAACATCTCATTCAAGAATATCAATCTCATTCACATAGCCCTAAGTTACTAATTTATTCCATCTAAACACTATGCACGCAGGCCTAAGCATAGAATATCCCATCAATCTACGCTATGCATATATTTTCTAATAGAGGTCTCCTACATAATTAAACCTAGCCTACTTGGGAACCAAGTAGCTACTACGGAGGCATGAACTTGAAATCCTTACTCTGTTCTAGTAAATTCTGACGTGAATGCCAAAAGAAAACAACTGATTCTACCCCTGTTAAATGTACTCCTTCTTCTCCATCACTCCAGAGCATTGAGGCAACCCTAAGGGGTTTTTAGAATAAATCCTTGTTCTGGTTTACAACTAAAAACAAATGGGGGTTTTAAAATTGGGGTGGACTTTTTTTGACACCCCACTATAATGTTCGGCAGGACACTACCACGACACCACTATAGCGGGATGACATCAGCCCACCCTGATATTTTCCTACTCCAAATTTATTTAACCAAGTTATAAAGAATCCTTTTTAAAGATACTAAAGAAATTTCATACTCTGTGCCCTTAGAACCCATTGATTTTAGTAATGACAGAATGGGTCATTACAGTAAGTAAAATCTCTACAAATCATATTCCACAATCAAAAATAGTAAGTGGAAATCTGTGCAAATCACCTCCAAAAGATGATAGATAAAATCAATAGTAAAGTATGAATATCGCAAGTGCCCAGACTCAAACCAGAGCGTAAATAATGCATTTTAGTTATAAAAGTTGTTATTCAATAGTAACGGTTGTATGACTTCCATTTTAAAAATAGTTTATGACTATAAATGAAAATAAAATCTTTTGTTAAAATAGTAGGGAAAATCAATGATTTACCCTGAAATCATACCACAATGCATGCCTGTGCACGTGTGAATGCATGTCGTCAATAGTAAACAAACAATATGATAATAATCACTCTAGTATCCATGAATTGAAAGCACCGCTCTTCCAAAGAAAAGAATACTAACCTTAGATCCAACTGCTTCATATCCAAGGCCTCAGGCCCACCGACGTGTAGAATAATATGTATATATACATATACCAACAGAAAAAGGAGGATAAAAACAATAAAGCATGATATTAGAAGAGCAAAACTAGCAAAACTAACCTCATTGCGAGGTACTGACACAAACCTATGCTATGGATTGCTAATCTCATTCTAAGGTCATAACCCGTAATCAAGATTTCTTATCCAAGTTTGAGATGTAGACGTAAAGAGGTAAATATTTAAGCAATGGTTCAAACCAAGTGGATCACACACAACTAAAGGATCCTAAGGTCTACATCCTATGAAAAAAGGGACTATTTTATAGTAGTTACTTCATAGAATTGCAATGCTAACTAAAGTACCATGAGGAACCCATTCTAAGGCAAGCGACTACCCGAAACTAAGATATGGCTTCTGATTCTAATTCTAAGGATACTACACATACTATCTCATGCCTAAAGGGAGAAATGACTTCCTAAACTAAGGGTTCCGAAGCATAGTCCTAGTTGAAGGCTATTAACGAAAGCAAGGAATGCTGAAATGAAGAAACAACCTTAAACCTATCATATAGACACCTACCCCACAAGCAGATTATATGATACATAATCTCGTAGAGAAAAGTCTAGAAGAAAGTAGTTTGTAGCCTATCGTAGAGCCGAACAACAGCCTCAAACTATCCACAAGCTGCTCATCCCATCTACTCAACCTCGAAAAGCTACCATGCTATCAAAATCATAATTTACACATAAATATGATTAATATGAGTCCCATATTACAAATTTATACTTAGGCCAAAAATTGAGTCAAAAATTAGCTCGTAGGACCCGCCAACAAAATAGAAAATTAGATTCGTTATTAGGTCCCTCTTAGATCAAGGATCAGGTGCTCCAAATTGAGCATAATCCAAGCATTAAAATAGTCCCAAATCATCCCCAAAAGTTAGAGAAGTTTCAAAAAATCAATGAAAGAATTAATCATGTTTTGAGATAGGAACTTATGAGTTTTTTTGACGGGAAAATGATCAAGGAATAAGAACCCAACAACCCTAAGCTTCAATGGATGATCCCAATACAATTTCCCAACCTCAATATGCTTTAATAGAGGAAAACTTAGACAAAATAGGGTTTTATATCATGAAGAAGGGCTTTTATAGGCACTAGCACAAGCCACTAAAGCGGCTAATTTTACTTTTAAAGCGGCCTCCTGGACGCTAAGGCAGCTCCACTAAAGAGTACAAGGGATCGCCTAAGAAGTTGATGTTGACGCCATTAGTTACCACTAAAGCGACTTCGACTAAGTATGAACAAGGGTACATTAGTGGTTGCACCAGATGGAAAGCACCAACATTTTCAACCATGTTTAAAAACTCTGACCGGGTGTTAGGGATTTGTTCAAAACCCCGTGCATGCAAACAGAATGTGCTATCCTACTGGAAACAAAAATTTAGACTCAACAAAATCAACAATTTTTTGAACCTAGGTTGTTTTATCGAAAAGTGGTTTCTATACCCATTCTTTCCATTTTAACCAAATTCCACCTAATAGCTCAAATCAAGTCAAAAAGCCTCGGGACCCGAATTAATAGTCCCCCTAGCCTAAAATCCACATTCCAGAGCTAATAGACCTATTCAAATTTTCATCCAAGGCTATTTACTAGATTTTTTGGCTAAACATCAATTTCTCAACTTCAAAAGCTCTAAAATAGGGAAATTGGCTTAAAATAAAAGCAAACTACTTGAGAACCAAACCAACAGTCCCATCAAGTCATAAATGACCTGTAGCTGCTGTGGCAAAACTCAAAATTCAAAAAATGCATGAAAATCAAGTAAATGACCTGAAGGGTCATTACAATATCCACCACTAAAGGACTTTTATCCTTGAAAGTCAACGAATAGTAAGAGTCTAAGAGATTAAAAAGATGAGAGCACTGGGTCTGCATGCCCCACAAGGCTCCCCACACACCCTTTCGAATGAACAACACCTTCACAGAACTTTAAAGAAAGGAATCCCCTCAATTTCAACTTTCTTACTTCACTCCTCCAAATTAACAATCAACTCCATCTCGATTGTTAATTCCCAGCCAACTGCATCGAAATAGACTGAAAATACACAAGACTCATCCTAACTATTCCAACACCACATAGATATAAGCAAAAACTAAGCGAACACCCCATAAGGCTATATGTAACATAACTTATATGCCAAATTACCAACCTCAAACTCTAAGTCTAGTATCCTCCAGTTGTAATAAGTCTCCTAACTATTTGAAATACACAAAATCTATCAAGTATAATCTGAATCATGTCTGTATAATCACGTAATTGCTAACCTTGAAAGGATAAAACCAACCCACTCGAGACACACACGACCTAGCACATGAAAAATGTCTCAAAATGAACTACCTAAAATAATCAAAATGGTAATGGCTATTAGTTGAAAATTCGGTAAGGCCAAGAACTGGTTCTAATGACCCACAAAACCAATAAAATAAGTTTGAGGTACAACTTCCAAAACATGAACTGTCCACTCTAATTGATCATTGATATATGGGTGAGAAGTTGTACTATGCTCAACAAGAACCTATATCCCACAGAAAAGACTCCCAGAACCGTGATACGAATTGAGAATCCAAGTTAAAAGTGGTAGAAACTAATGTCTTACGCCAATGAACCATTCCTCAAATATAGGTATGAGTCAACCTCTCTAATCTAAAGTAAAACCTTAATCTGTAGGTAGTGAGTAGGCCTACTCAACCTGCCAATAATTCCCCGACGAGATAAAATCCCTACAACATATGTCATAACCTAATCATAAGATCTAGAGCCAATATCACACTTCATAACTTAGCATATGACTGCTGATTCCATAAAAACTAAAGTTCTGATGTCGTTAATGAGCACTATAATGAATGAGCCAACTCAAGCCTGACCACACGATATATCAAAACACACCAACTATGGGACATAGGCAAAACCAAAGATATAACCAAGACTCACGATGGCTAAAAATAGTCCTCATGGTAGTCTTGGACATGCCCGTATCTCGGATCTCGCTAGTGGTAGCCAATTTTCAAAGAGACTCAGAAAACTCAATTGTATTCTAAAGTTGTTCAAACACATCACTAATGCACCACACCAGATACTCACACTCAATAGCCACTTCCATCGGTTGCCGACTGGTAAGACATATGTACATGAACCCATCTTTATGTTAAACCCAATGAAAACATCCCACATAAACACACTAGACCAAGTAACACCATACTCAAAAGATTCTAAAACTATCATTTTTAACTTTTTAAGACTCAACTAAAACCACCCGATAAGATATAGCAGAATGAACAAAATACAACATCAAAAAATCTCCAACCTTATGGACTGATTGGAGTAAAGGATTATCAACAAGAGCACCAGAATGCATTCCAGAAAAACTAAATGCTTTCTCACTACCAACCCCTTTTTTCCTCAGATAAACAACCAAACTCCATATGGCAACCGACCATCAACATTTCACCTAACAACTCAAGGGGTGCTAATCATACTCTAAGTAATAGTCTAAACTGGGCAAGCCTACCCACAACCAAAAGATAAGAAGATACTAAACTAACCATGCTAGGCTAGTCATCTACATATAAGTATCAACCAAATAAGGTAATATCAAATACAATGCACATTCCATAAAAGAAAGACAATTTGTCCCATTTTAAAATCGTGCCCGAAACTATAAAGTCTAGGATAGTGAAACTAACACAAGTGCTACACCTCAAGGCAGTCACTACATTGGATTAATCCACTTAATTAACTACTAAAAGAAATCACCTATAGAGGTAGTTATTCATATATAGGCACAGATAAAAATCTCACAACAGTAACGTAAAGAAATATAAAAGTAGGTACGCATGGGTATGAAAACTATGAATAAAACAATATAGAGACTAAAGAAAAACAAATAAAAATTACATCTATAAAAGCCACATTTAAAGTCTCAAGCCCTGGCCTATGCAAAGAGCACATACCTGATCATGTCTACCCTCAAACTACTCATCCACATAACCACCAACACCAACAGGTAGTGACTCATATCTAATACTTTGGGAACCTACCCCTAACATGTTGAGCACCACCTCTGTAACACCCCAAAAAGCCAAGCTAAGACCAGAACCAATCTTCAAGCATTAATAGAACTATTGCATATGTATAACATGAGGATTAGATAATATTTAATATCATAATAAATACCTAACCAAAAGTTGAGTTGAAAGCTCCTTTATCTAGCTAAGTTCTAGTGTAAGATTCTTCTCATGTTAACTTCAAATGAACTTTACTCTTAGTATATGAAAAGTTAGGTGGCCTAATACCCACCAAATTAAAGGCATTTGAAATATATTTCTAATTCCACCAATTATTCATAAATTTGGTATAGAAGTAAAAAGTTATGGCTATTTTAGTAAAGCACTATCAGGTTGTCCGAACCCATGTATTGTCATACGGACCTTGTGTCAGTCATATGGACCGCGTGTAATTAATACGAATCATGTGTCAGTCATACAAACCATGTGTCAAGGACATGATTTGACATATGAACCATGTGTAAGAGACACGAGCCATACGATCCAACCCACGACTCCTACTATAATTTTCAGCAACTTCATTGCACATTTAATGAAAAGTATTTTTGTCTTTTTCCAAGTTTCTTAGCCCTATAGCAAGTCATTTTAGGGTATTTTGGGATTTATATCATATTATTATTCTATTTTCTCCCTCCTAACAACAATCAAGCTTCCAAACTCTGTCAAAATTCTCTCAAGTCAAGAACGTAGGATTTTCTCTTTAGGCTTAAGAAAATTGAAGTCTCTACCAAGGTTTTCGATCTAAAAGCTTCATAATCAGGTATGTGGGTATTCAATGGAGGTTCCTTTAACCTTCATACCAAAAACTATAGTATTTTAACCATGTTTTCATGAAGATTCAAATTAGGATTTTCATTACAATCATGATTCTTCTTGTAACTTGTAGGCCATGAATGCATGTTTTCCTATGAAATTTAGTACCTTGATAGTATCAAATTCATGAACCCTAAGTATGGTGATATTCCATGATTTTAGACTTGTATTATGTAAATTTCATATTCCACTCAGATTATAAAATTGTCACGAGTACTTGCTTTCTTCAGATATGGCGGGTTATGAACACCCGATGACTTAGAATTTCATACATTGACAATTAAATACTCAATCCTTCAATTTTATATGTTTTAGGATGCTTTCAAATATAGAACTTATCTTTCAGTCTTAGAACATCAATATTATTAAACTATTCAGTATTATCAGATATTGCATGACCTCATATTCAGTTTACTCAGTACAATATTAATCAGTTACATGTTTACTTACTTGGTCATTGCATTAGCTTATATGTATCAGTTCCATGCTTAGTCTAGCATTTTCATGAATCAGGATTTAGGTTCAAGTCCAGCTTTATAGATTTCCTCCAAATCTTAGTCCCCATGTGTTTCTTTTATGCATTTTACTCAAGACATCTCATGTCTACCATAAACTTACAAGTCTCATGAATCAGAAATACAAGTTATATATATATGTGTGTGTGTACTCGTATCAGAACCAAGAACCTTGGCTCATAACAGTAATATACATAACATGCATGACATCTAGACATGCCATTAATGCTCTTGAACATTTTTCCCAATAGTAAGTTTCGCGATTAGTATGGTATCCAAAAGGCCATCAATGATCGTATATCAATTTTCTTATGAAAGCAAGGTTCACTAGTAGTATGATAGTCATGTATAGCATCCATGATTATGGGTAGGTTAATATCCAGATATGTCATCTCAAATTGACATTAAGATATGTCATCTCATCAAGCTATTAATTATATTCAGTTGGGAGTAGTACTTAGCATTGAGCGGACGAGGGGATGAAGACTCACCTGCCCGATAGGCTGAAATGTTAAGTAGCAATCCCTAAATCACAAAACTATATGCCACCATAGGTTGTCTATACTATATCAGATCAACTCAACCTTTATACCCTGGAAAGGTATATTGGGCCCTTTTTGATAGGGATTATACATCGAACTCCACATTTAGCTCACATGTTTATATGTGGGTTAATAATATCTCCCACAGTTTTAGACTCCAGTATTTGCATGACCCTCAGTATAAGCTAGTTCATAATATTTCAGTTATCTTAGGATATTCATGCGTTCAACAGTTATGCTTATCTAGATGGGTCCTTGCATCTTAGTATACATCTTCATTAATTTTGATTTAAATATTTTATTGTCAGCATTCCCAATGGTATATCACTTTATAGTTTTAACATATCTTGTTGTTCCCACATTCGTGCTTATCATTCAGTGAGTCATTGCATACTATCATTCATATCTATTTTATGTTCAGTTATTCATAGTGTTTATCTCACATACTCAGTACATTCAAAAGTACTAATTGCTTGCCTCTTCTGCTAATATTTTTCATGTGATGTAGATTCCAGTTCTTACTATTAGAATCATAGTTAGGTTGTTCACAACTTCTAGCCAGCAGGTGGTGAGTTCTCTTTATTTGAGGACTCAAGTCAGTTTGTAGTTCTAGTGGTTTACTTCTATTCGTATGTATTAATTTGGGATAACAAGGGGTCATGTTTTGGCTACCTACAGTCAGTATTAGTAGAGGCTTTATAGTTAGTCGGTCAGAGTTGTTGTACTTAGTTCCAGTTTCTTTTCAGGTTATAATTATTGTAAATAAACTTAATTAGTATTTTGTATTTATTCAGTAGTTTTCACATTCAGTATCTTATTTCCATTTATTTTCAGTTGCTCATGCATTATGCCAGTATCATGGGTTAGCTTAGGATCGCTTGTGGTTCTAAGAACCATGTTACAACTAGGGTTAGTATCAGGTCATTAAAAACTTATTAGTAGAGCACAAGGTTCAAGTGTCCTAGGGTGTCCATGAAGCCGTGTCTAGTAGAGTCTTGTGTAATGGTACATAGATGTTTGTACTTTTGCTCAAGATGCTATGAGGCATATAGGAAATATTCCCCCTTTTTTATATCCAAGATCATGCAGTAGAGATTTTCTCTAAGAAATTTATACAGATCCGAGCATTACTCCATTTCTACTGACTACTGACTACGCCTCATCTTTGAGGTAATAGAAATAGTCAAGCTTAAATTTCTACTGATAAATTTTTCTCAGACTGAGCCTACAGACAGTTATAAGGCTTACAAAGGCTTTAGAGGATCCCATCAATGCCTCTATGTTCAGAATTTTGAAATAGTTCACTCTTGTTCTTGAAAATCGTGTAGTGAGCCAAAGTCAAATATGCTCTCAAATCTCCTTTCAGAATCCTATAGTATGACCCAGAGTTAGAAGTATGAGCCTAGAAGTATAGTAGTAGTAGAGTGGAGATAGTGTTTACTTGGATTTTGTAGATCACGTTATGTATCTATTAAGCTAGCAAGGTGTTGTGTAGACCTTATAATAGCCCTTTGATAGAGACTTACCGGTTAAGAGGACTTAGAGTATGTCAATGTTTTAGCAAGGATCAAGCCTAGGCAGTGACTAGAAAGATAGAGGAGCTTGTTAAGGTTGAGCATGTTCATAAGATCTTGCATAGACTAGTGTTCCATAACTTCTATCTAGTATTAGTAAGTTGGTATATTGTATGAGAAATTGTGCGGCTATCCATGTTAAGTGTTAGACCCCAAGTGTGGATTGTGGATGATCAGGCTAATAAAGAGAAAAAGTTTTTAATTCAAAAAGAAAAAGTGTGCACTTAAGGTATTGTGACACTTCAGAAGATTCTAAGTTAGTAAGCATTTAATTTATAGTATGATGACTATTGAGGCTAGAGAGAGTTAAGAGTTGTATCTTAGATGGAAGTACTAGCAGCGGGTTTTACACTTTCAGATATAGTCTTCAAGGTGAGTTTAGAATTTATGAGTATATTTATACCCCAACCACTAGAGTGAAGTGATTATAGTTTAGTTTAGAGTTTAGTTATTACAATTCAGTTTAGAGTTTATTGAAAAGGTCCACATACTTAGAATGATGGTTCAAATCTAAGGGGGAGATGATAGAACAAAAGACCAAGTCAGGTTTTCAAAATCTACTAGTGATGCTAGTGAGTTCTAAAACAGACCTAGGGAATGCAGATACCCTAGCCATTCTTATCTTAGCATATTTATTGTACTTTAGTCATTATGACACTCTACTTATTCCATGTATATCAGTGCCATAATCACAACTTATATTCTTAAACCTCATACAAAATCATGTCCATTCTCAATTCCTAGTATAAAAAGTAATAGTTCACTCAATAGTATGAATCATACACTATAAATCAACTGAACTATTCATAGAAGGAATGCGTGTGTAGATTTGCAAAATAATCAACCCTTAAGTTCTAATCTACACACGCATTCCTTCTATGAATAGTTCAGTTGAGTTATAAACTTTCAATATGAGTCAGTCTATATAGCTAGCAATTCAGTTTGGAGATCAGACATAGAGTTCCAGTAGTTTCCCATCCTTTCTTCTAGTTGTACTCTCCTATGCCCATGTCCGTGCCTATTCCATGTGAGTTCTAATATGCATCGATGTTGTGTGTAAATACAACTGAGCCTTATTCCCAGCCTAAAATCAGTTCAAGATAACAAATGTCCTCTTTATTACTTCTCTCAGTCTCATGTCGCTCAATTGCTCACGTGTCGTAGTTGCATTCATGAATTCAGTCCAGTCTATGTTTCAATTAGAAACTTAGTTATCATGTCAGTAATCAAATCTCAAAATTTAGTGTTGGGATTGCAGCTCTTTCCCTACACTTTTGGCCTAGTTAGTCTTCATTCGAGGACGAATGATCCCAATAGAGAGATATTGTAACACCCCAAATATCCAAGCTAAGACCAGAATCAATCTTCAAGAATTTATAAAATCATTGCATAATCATGGCATGAGTATTAGATGATATTTAAGATCATAAGAAGACCCTAACCCAAAGTTGAGTTGAAAACTAATTTTTTCGGCTAAGTTCTAGTGTAAGATTCTTCTTAGGTAAATTTAAAATGACCATTCCTCCTAGAATATAAAGTGTTAGGTGGCCTAATACCCACCAAATTAAAGTTACTTGAATTATCTTTCCAAATCCACAAACCGTTCATAAATCCAACATTGGATTAAAAGGTTATGGCTATTTAGGTAAAGCACTATCAGGTTATCTGAATCCACGAGTTGTCATACGAACCGTGTGTTAGCTATATAAACCGTGTATCAGTCATACGTATCGTGTGTTAGTCATACAGACTATGTTTCAGTCATAAAAACCGTGTTTTAGTCATACGAACCATGTGTAAAGGACAAGAGTTTCCATATGAACTGTGTGTTAGAGACACAATCCGTACGGTCTAAACAACGAATCCTGCTACAATTTTTTCAGCAACTTCACTACACGTTTAATGAAGGTTATTTTGGTATTTTTCCAAGCTTCTTAGCCCCATAACAACTCATTTTAGGTTATTTTAAGGGATTATATCATATTATTATCCATTTTCTCCCTCATAAAAATGATCAAGTTCCCAAACTCTGTCAAAATTCTCTCAAGTTAAGAACATAGGGTTTTCTCCCCAGGCTCAAGAAAAGTCAAGTCTCCCTTTGTTTGAAAAGCTTCATAATCAGGTGTGTGGGAATTCAATGGAGGTTCCTTTCACCTTCATGCCCAAAACTATAGTATTTTAACCAATTTTTCATGAAGATTCAAATTAGGGTTTTCATTACAATCATGTTTCTTCTTGTATTTCAGTTCCCCATAACAAGTAGGTTATAAATACATGTTTTCCCATGAAATTCAGTACCTTGATAGTATCAAATTCATGAACCCTAAGTATGGTGATATTCCCTAATTTTGGACTTGTATTATGTAAATTTCATATTTCTCTCAAATTATAGAATTGTCATGAATAGTTGAATTCTTCAGAGATGGCTGGTTATGAGCACCCAATGACTTAGGACTTCATGCATTGACAATTAAATACTCAATCCTTTAATTTCATATGTTTTAGGATGCTTTCAGATAAAGCATTTATCTTTCAGTCTTAGAACATCAATATTATTGAGCTATGCGATATTATAAGATATAGCATAACCTCGTATTCAGTTTACTCAGTACAGTATTTATCAGTTACATGTTTACTTACTTAGTCATTTCATCAACTTATATGTATCAGTTCCATGCTCAATTTAGCATCTTCAAGAATCAGGATTCATGGTTCAAATCCAGCTTTATAGATTTTTTCGAAATCTTAGTCCTTATATGTTTCTTTTATGCATTTTACTCCTGCCATCTCACGTCTCCCATAAACTTACAAGTCACATGATTCAAAAATACATGATATATTTATATATATGTGTGTGTGTACTCATATCAAAACAAGGAACTTTGGCTCATAATAGTAATATACATGACATGCATGATATCCAGATATGCCATCAATGCTCTTGAACATTTTTCCCCAAATTGATTTTCCCTATTATTATGGTATCCGAAAGGCCATCAATGATCATGGATCAGTTTTCTTATAAAATAAAGGTTCACTAGTTGTATGGCAGTCAAGTATGACATCTACGATTATTGATAGGTTGACATCCAGATATGTTATCTCAGGTTGACATCCAGATATGTCATCTCATCGGAGTAGTACTTAGCACCGAGCTAACGAGGTGATGAAGGCTCATCTACTCGATAGCTGAGACCTTTAGTAGTAGTCCCTAAGTCCCAGAACTACGTGTCACCATAGGTTATCTATACTACATCAGATCAACTTAGCCTTTATACCTTGGTAAGGTATATTGGGACCTTTTCAATGGGTATTATACATCAAAATCTATGTTTGGCTCACATGGTTATATGTAGGTCAATAGTATCTCTCACAGTTTCAGACTCCAGTATTTGCATGACCCTCAGTACAATCTAGTTCATAGTATTTCAGTTATCTTAGAATATTCCTGCTTTTAGTATTTATGTTTATACAGATGGGTCCTTTCATCTTTTTATACATCAACATTACTTTTGGTTTAAATATTTTATTGTCAGCATGCCCAATTTTATATCACTTTATAGTTTCAGAATATCTTGATGTTTCTACATTCATGATTATCATTCAGTAAATTGTTACATGATGTCATTCATATTAGTTTTATGTTCAGTTATTCATAGTGCATAACTCACATACTTAGAACATTCAAAAGTACTGATTGCATACCTCTTTTGCCTATAATTTTCATGTGATGTAGATTTAAGTGCTTACTATCAGGATCATAGTCAGGCAGATCACAACTTCCAGCCAGCAGGTGATAAGTTCACTTTATTTGTAGACTCAACTCAGTTTATAGTTCTAATAGTTTATTTTTATTCGTATGTATTGATTAGGGATAGCTGGGGGTCCCTGTCCCTGCTACCTATAGTAAGTATTAGTAGAGGCTTCAAAGATAGTCAGTCAGAATTGTTATATTTAGTTCCAATTCCTTTTCAAGTTACAACTATTGTAAATAAACTTGATTAGTATTTGGTATTTATTCAGTAGTTTCTGCATTCTGTATCTTATTTCCATTTATTTTTAGTTGCTCATTGATTATGCTAGTATGAAGGGTTAGATTGGGAGCACTTGTGGTTCTAAGCACCGTGTTACAACTAGTGTAACATCCCTTACATTTATGACCTTACTTGACAACCTTGAACCATGTTTGCCCTAGGTTTAAGAGCAATAAGTATGTACCTTGTATTGATATTGGTGGAAGATTAGATAGTGTGCTAGTAAATGTGTTTAGACTTTTGTAGGAAGCGTTTGTGACTTTTGGGTGCATTTTAGGAGTGATAAATAAGGCTTGAAGGACATCCAAGCAAAGGATCTTAAAGATAAAAGGCAAGCAAAAGGTTGGAACTTGAAAGATCCAACCAAAATCCACAAAGAAAAGTCAAAATCAAAAACTAAGTGTGGGGCGCTGCAGGTGGCGTGCCAGGCTTCTTTGGCCTAAATTTTTGTTGGCACAGGCAGTAAGGGGGAACGCCTAGGGGCGTACCAAGCTTCCCCTGCGCACATTTCAAATGCTGGAATTTTCTCTAAGTGTCTAGGGCGTCTGGGAGCGTGCCGGGGTGCTTTTTGCCTACTTTCTTCTACGATTATAAGTCTATAAAGAGGACTCTTGGGTTATGGTAACATTATTCCATCATAGTAGTACTACTCGTGAGAGAGTTTGGAATCCGAGTTGGTATTAATTCTTTGTCACAAGTGTTTAATAAAATTATGTTAAATTAAGCCATAAGTGGCAAAAATCGCGTATTCTTGAGGATTGAGGCTACGAATGTGAATCTCGCGAGTTGAATGTTATCTTGACATTATGGAATTATTTAAACATGAGATAATGAGAGTATTACACATTGAAATTGGTGGGCTAAGTTAGTATGTGTAAATGGGCTCAATTTGAGGCCCCAAATGGAATAAAATGTATGGCCCAAAAGGGCAAAATGACCCATTCTTGCCATTGACCAAGTAAACATGTTATGATTGGAACAAGTGTGGCTAAGGATGACTTGAGGTCTATATAAGGCCCAAAAAATCAGATTTTAATAACTCAAAACACACATGCCATATTCTAGAATTTTCAAGAAAACATTCTTATCTTCTCTTAAACCCTAAGCACTAAGCAACCATTTGTTGGACAAGATCATCAACTCTCAAGCTTGGGTAATTATTTAATTTTATGTTTTAATATATTATATGCATGAGAGCATATGTATGTCACGCCCCAAAATCTCATTTGGTTCGGATTGGCACCCGTAGCCGATAAGGCCTGAGAGAATCAAGCTTTGCTTCTATTCATTCATATGCCTGCTATAGAAAGTACCGCTATCACGTAATAGCATAAAAGGACAATAACGGAATTCATGGAACATGTGACATATATATATACATATGTGAAACTTGGCCGTTGAGGCCACCAAGTTAAAAACGTCATATACCACCTTACATTCATACACCCACATACGACTACAAAAGCCTATAACATGGACATTTACCAAAACTATCTGAAAGTCGGGACAAGTCCCCCCTTTATACAACATGTACAATACCAAAACATATGAACAACTGTGACTCAGAGAAGCCCCAAAATAACTGGAGCTCACCAATGATCCGCAACAACTGGAAACCTACTGTGGAGGCCTACTAGTACCTGTGCCTGCAGCAAGGTAAATCCCCCAAGAGGGGTCAGTACGAAGAATGTACTGAGTATGTAAGGCGATATGAAACTTGTATGATATGTATATATGTCAATGAACTAAAATTCAAATGCATAACCAATAAAAATAAGTCACAATATAGATGAGTCATCATTCTGTGTTTTGGGAACCAGGAATATTGCATTCATTACTTTCTTTGCTTCTTTGATTCTATGATTATTTATCTTTGCCTGTGACCTGTGATACCCGGGCCTCGACTGAACAGTGGGTTTTAACATAACATGACGTTATGTTGGGATTGGCTCGAGCTAGGCTTATGCCCCTAGAGCTACCACCCATGAATCAATATATATATCGGGATCGGCTCGAGCTAGGTTATTACCTCTAGAGCTGCCCCATACCAAGATCGGTCCGAGCTAAGCTTGTGCCTCTAGGACTTCCCCCTGATCCAATAATCTCGGGATCGGCTTGAGCTAGGCATTTTTCCCTAAAAGCTACCACCCATACTTGATCATTAACCACATATGCATTACTTCATTCATTACTTTGAGATTGATACAATGATAGTCATAACTTTATATGAAGCTTTGGATCATTAACCAATGAGTGAGAGACATGTGAATAAATTGGAAACACAACATTATTGGAAATATAACACTATTGGAACCATTGAACAATAATCAATGAACAAGAGACATGAGTATAACCCCTATTGGAACTTTGGAACATAACCTTATCGGGCTTTTGGACATTAGTCAATGAATGTGGGACATGTAATTCACAATTGATCAATGAGTAGGAACTATGTGATAATGACCATTGATAACCGGATATAGGATACCTTATCACATTTCGGGATGGAACAAGTGTAACGTCAATGTGAATGCTATTTGCTGCAGAAAGATACAGACAAAGTAACCTTACATACCTTGTATTCTCAATACGAATCTATAATCTTAGATGTGCATACAATGTCCCGCTCCTTCCTTATGTTTCACTCTACAACACAAATACATAACGGGATTTACATTAACCACCAACTACCTTACAAATGCATATAACGTCAATGAGTTACATGTTTGCCTTTAAAATGCCATTTTCCCCTTGACAATACTATTGATGAAATTATCATACCAATAATCCCACAATATTCCCAACATTGACCAAAATATCATAAACCATTAGCATGTCACACCAAGTTCATACTTTCCACTCTTCATCACCATAACATCACAATTATTCCATTAAATCACTTCAATACACCTCACAACAACAAATCGGCCAAAATCCCATAATTTATACTTATAGAAAAATAACAAGTTTAGGACCATAATCATACCATACATGTTGATATTCCATCCATACCATGCACTTTCATCAAGACAACAAGTCATCTTTCAAGTTTAAATCTCATGGATAACACATCTTTTACAAAAACACAAAGTACCATGTTCAACACTTCCAAGCATAACCAACATGATTTACATACTCTCCCATGCATATAATATATTATTCCATAAGAATAATCACTTACCTAAGCTTGAGAAATGATGATTTTTACTCCAAAAGTTGGCTTAGGGTTTTTCAAGAGTTGAGAGAAATTTTGGGAAATTTCTAGAAATGTGTTGTGTGTTCTTTTGAATAAAAATCAGATTTTACACTTATATATAGGCCCTCAAATCTTCTTGGCATTAAATGCCATGTTTAAGTGGTCAAAGGGTGAAGAATGGGTCATTTTTGGCCTAATTGGGCCATGTATTTTGTCTCATTTTTGGGCTTGTATTGGGCCCAATTCAATTAACCCAATAATTTCTCATGTTTAAATCATTTCATACGTGTTACGACAATATTCCCACTCACGCAATTCATATTCGTAACTTCAAGTCCAAAAACAAGTGATTCCCACTCAGTACTTTCTTCGTACTGACCCCCTTGGGGGATTTACCTTACCTGCTACAGGCATAGGTGCTAGTAGACCTCCACTGTAGGCTACGAGTCATTCGCGGATCATTGGTGAGCTCTAGTTGGTTTGGGGCTTTTCGAGTCATATGTGTTCATGGTTTTGGTATTGTAAATATTGTATAAAGCGGGGACTTGTCCTGACTGTAGGTTGGTTATGTACATGCATTGATTAGAGGCTTTGTAGACGTATGTGGAAAAATTAATGTAAGAGATGTATGTCCATTTAGACTTGATGTCCCTAACGGCCAAGTTTCATATATATAACATATGTTGTCATGACTTCCGCCATTTGTATTTTATAAGTTACATGTGAAAGAATGCTATTCACATAGATACATGTGTATGAGTGTACATGAGTAAAGATTGGTTCTCCCCGGCCTCAATGGCTTTGGGTGCCAATCAGTCCCGAATGGGATTCGGGTCGTGACAAAAGTGGTATCAGAGCAGGTCATCCTAAGGGTGTCTACAAAGCCGTGTCTAAGTAGAGGCTTGCTTATGGATGTGTTGCGCGTCACATTTATAAGTAGGAGGCTACGGGACATTTAGGAGTTATTTCTTTTCTTCATTTCTAGATCGTGCAATAGAGCCAATGTTGTGAGTGAAAATTGTATCTGACCATGGAATTGGTTTTCTTGTTTATAGTAAAATGTTGATCACAAGACGAGGTAGAGGCAAAGGTAAGCAGGTAGATATGACTGCTGGAGAAAGAATGAGTAAATCACCACCTGACCAAGCTAGTCAAGGTGGGGATGACACTGAAATTTCATCGCGGTCTACTTCTACTCTTTCATTTCCTAAAGAGCCGAGGGGTAGAAAAGTACCGGCAGAACCTCCTAAAAATATGACTGATAAGGATTTAAGAAATGCAGTGCATATGTTGACACAGATAGTTGTTGCACAAAGTCAAGGACAAGCTGGTCCAATGACAGGCAATGACAGTGAGGCTAGAGTAGCTAGTCGGAGAACACAGGATTTTCTGAAGTTAGACCCTCCCATATTCACTGGGTCAGACCCAAAAGCAGATCCACAAGACTTTGTAGATCAAATTCAAAGGGCTCTAGAGGTTATGCATGTGATTGGTATAGAAATAGTTGAACTTGCGGCCTATAGATTGAAAGGTCAAGCTATATTATGGTATGAGGACTGGAAAAGATCGAGGGGTATTGATGTACCTCCAGCTGGTTGGGAGGAATTCAAAACTGCCTTTCTTGATCACTACCTCCCATGTGAGATCTGACAGGCCCGTGCAGACCAATTTCTAAATCTCCGTCAGGGAATATGAGTGTTAGAGAATATAGTCTACAGTTTAACTCTTTGGCTCGATATGCTCCTAATGTGGTAGCCACAATGGAAGACAGAGTCCATCGATATGTAGACAGATTAGAGCCATACTTGGTAAGGGACTGTACCATTGCTGCTTTGAATAGAGATATGAACATAGCCAGAATACAGGCCTTTGCATAAAAGATGGAGGATCAGAGGCAACGAAGGAGGGTACATGAATTTGAAAGAGGTCTTTCAAAGAGGGCTAGACCAATGAGACAGTTCATGGTGTCCTAAGGAGGATCTGGGCCTCAGAGTTCTCCTCGACCGCCTAGACCATCATTTTCTTCCCTACAGTAGATACTTCATCACAATTCTGAGGGTCTAAAGGCAGTCATGCGGGGCAGAGCAGTGTGGTTCGAGGTTCACAGACAGTAAGATTTTCTCGACAACTATGCCAACACTGCGGGAAGTTTCACTCAGGTGAATGCTGGTATGGACCAAATGTTTGCTTGCGATGCGGTATGTCGGGGCATCTGACGAGAGAGTGTCTAGGGGACAAGGGTAGTATGGCGCGACCTACGGGATCAGCTGTTATGGCATTGTCGTCTGGTGTACAATATGCTGGTCATGGGAGAGGTGCTAGAGGGGCAGCTAGTTCCAGTGGAGCCCAGAATCGCACCTATGCTCTATTCGGCCAACAGAATTTGGAGTTTTCTCCTGATGAGGTTACAGGTATAATATCTATCTCTTCACATGATGTATATGCATTGATTAATCCGGGCTCTACCTTATCATAAGTTACTTCATTGATTGCTGTGAAGTTTGAAGGAGCACCAGAATTACTAGTTAAGCCAATTGAAGTATCTACGCTAGTTGGTGAATTTATTAGAGTTAAAAAAAAGAATAGATCATAATGGTATAGTGAATGTTTGTGATCATGTTACGTTCGTTGATTTTATTGAGATGGAAATGAGAGTATTAGAGCATTGAAGGGTAAATTTATTCCCTAGCTTGAGGTAAGGAAATAATGTCCAAAGTGTACATATGTCACCAATGAAAGGGGTCATGAGAGTTTGAAAGAAACATGTTATGTAGGTCCATATGAAATTAGCAGAAGATTTGGGCAAGTTGCATGTGAATTGAAATTACCCAAGAACTTTCCTCAGTCCATCCAGTGTTTCATGTTTCGATGTTTCAAAAAATACATAGGAGATTCATCTTGTATTGCTCCCGTTGACGAAGTTCCATCAATAAGAGATCCCTATTACTATTTTGGTTCGACAAGTAAAGAGATTAAGAAATAAAGAAATAGTTTTCGTAAAGGTATTTTGGAGAAATTAACATGTAGAAAAGATCATATGGGAAGCTGAAGAAATGATGAACTCAAAGTACCCGTACTTGTTTCAAATGGAAGAAAAAGTTCAAAGTGCAGAAGTGAAGTAATAACAAGTGGGTATCTATAAGCATTAATGTATATGAATAGATAAGCTAATATAGAGATACATTTGTTGTCATTGGAACTATATTATTAACATTAGAGGATGAATATTTATAAGGGGGGAAGAATGTAACATCCCGTACATTTATGACCTTACTTGACAACCTTGAACCATGTTTACCCTAGGTTCGAGAGCAATAAGTATGTACCTTGTCTTGATATTGGTGGAAGATTCGATAGTGTGCTAGTAAATGTGTTTAGACTTTTGTAGGAAGCGTTTGTGACTTTTGGGTGCGTTTTAGGAGTGATAAATGAGGCTTGAAGGACATCCAAGAAAAGGATCTTAAAGATAAAATGTAAGCAAAAGGTTGGATCTTTAAATGACCGCTCAGAAGGCCTACCTCTTTTTTTTCCCAATCTGTCACTTGCTCGTCCCTCTCTCATGAAAATGGTCTCTCCTCTCCAACCAGTCAAGTGGCCCAAGGGCCACCTTTCTTTCTACTAGTTCTTACATAAGCAATTTGAAGGAAGTGTGGGGCGCTGCAGGTGGCGTGCCAGGCTTCTTTGGCCTAAATTTTTGTTGGTACAGGCAGCAAGGGGGCACGCCCAGGGGCGTACCAAGCTTCCCCTGCGCACATTTCAAATGCTGGAATTTTCTCGAAGTGTCTAGGGCGTCCGGGAGCATGTCGGGGTGCTTTTTGCCTAATTTCTTCTATGATTATAAGTCTATAAAGAGGACTCTTGGGTTATGGTAACATTATTCCATCATAGTAGTACTACTCGTGAGTGAGTTTGGTATCCGATTTGGGATTAATTCTTCGTCACAAGTGTTTTATCAAATTATGTTAAATTAAGCCATAAGTGGCAAAAATCGCGTATTCTTGAGGATTGAGGCTACGAATGTGAATCTCGTGAGTTGAATATTATCTTGACATTATGGAATTATTTAAACATGAGATAATGAGAGTATTACACATTGAAATTGGTGGGCTAAATTAATATGTGTAAACGGGCTCAATTTGAGGCTCAAAATGGAATAAAATGCATGGCCCAAAAGGGCCAAATGACCCATTCTTGCCATTGACCAAGTAAAAATGTTATGATTGGACCAAGTGTGGATAAGGATGACTTGAGGTCTATATAAAGGCCCCAAAAATCAGATTTTAATCACTCAAAACACACATGCCATATTCTAGAATTTTCAAGAAAACATTCTTATCTTCTCTTAAACGCTAAGCACTAAGCAACCATTTGTTGGACAAGATCATCATCTCTCAAGCTTGGGTAAGTATTTAATTTTATGTTTTAATATATTATATGAATGAGAGCATATGTAGATCATGATAGCTATGTCTAAAGGTGTTAAATAGTGCACTTTTTCTTTTTGGTAAAAGATGTGTTATCCTTAAGATTTGAACTTGAAAATGGACTTGAGGTTTTGATGAAAGGGCATGGTATGGATGAAATATCAACATGTATGGTGTGGTTATGTTCCTTAACTTGTTATTTTTCTATACTTATGACTTGTGGGATTTTTGTCGATATGTTGTTATGAGGTGTATTGAGGTGACTTGATGGAGTAATTGTGACATCGTGTTAATGAAGAAACGTAAATGATGAACTTGGTGTGAAATGCTATTGAGTTGTGATGTTCTGGTAAATGTTGGGCATGTTGTGGTATTATTGGTATGACCATGCCATAAATGGTATTGTATGGGGGTAAATGACGTTATAAGGCAAACGTGTAACTCATTATTCGTCTTATGCACTTGTAAGGTAGTTGATTGTTAATGTAAGCTCCGTTATGTAATTGTGTTGTAGAGTGAAACATAAGGAAGGAGTTGGACTATTGTGTTCATGTATAGGATTGTGTAGTCACATTGAGAAGATAAGGTATGTAAGGTTACTCTTTCCGTATCCTTCTGCAGCAGATATTGTTCACATTGTCATAGTATTTGTTCCATTCCAAAATATTCTAAGGTGGGATTTTTGTCGATATGTTGTTATGAGGTTTATTGAGGTGACTTGATGGAGTAATTATAATGTCGTGTTAATGAAGAAATGTAAAGGATGAACTTGGTGTGAAATGCTATTGAGTTGTGATGTTTTGGTCAATGTTGGGCATGTTGTGGTATTATTGGTATGACCATGCCGTAAATGGTATTGTAAGGGGGTAAATGACGTTATAAGGAAAACGTGTAACTCATTATTCATATTATGCACTTGTAAGGTAGTTGATTGTTAATGTAAGTGCCGTTATGTAATTGTGTTATAGAGTGAAACGTAAGGAAGGAGCTGGACTATTGTGTTCACGTATAGGATTATGTATTCATATTGAGAAGATAAGGTATGTAAGGTTACTCTTTCTGTATCCTTCTGCAGCAGATATTGTTCACATTGTCATAGTAGTTGTTCCATTCTGAAATATTCTAAGGTATCTCATTCAGGTTTGATATATATTGTTATCCACATGTTTCCTATTCATTGACCAATTGGCATTCTTATGTCTCTTATCCATGGACTGAAGTTCCTAAGCTATCATAATGTTGTAATTACTAAAAGAACTATCTCAAGAAAAGTGATGATGTAAGGAGAATCTACTCATTCTTGAGTAGCATATCCAATAACATTGTGTTCCAAAGCTCCAAAAATGTTGCGATTATTAACATATCACTCTCTCACAAGAAAATGTATCAATCTCACACGACCAAATTATCAATCTTATGAAATTAAAGGGATGAAGTAATGTATGTATGTGTTCCAAGTTTCAAGAATGTTTCAATAACCAAGGTATCAGTCTTAGAAGAAGGAATAATGAAAGAAAGAAGTAATGTATAATTGATGAGTATTCTTGGGTGGTATCCCAGGGGTTAAATACCTAGCATGGGTCGATCCCACCACTACCCACTAATAAAGTGGATGATTACCCACTAATAAAGTGGATTAATACCCACCTATAAGGTGGATGACTACCCACCGATAAGGTGGATGACCACGTTAACCCACCAGTAAGGTGGATGACTAATAATAATGATGATGAGCGTAAAAGCAAAGAAATAAATCTCTTGAATGGAAGAATCTCTTGAATGAAGGTGTATATGAAAGATATTATATGAATAATAAGGACATGAATGATTGATCAAAAATGACAATAACAGAAGAAATATACATGGTTCCAAATATAAAACGATGGTTTATCCACATTGACTATTCTCTTATGTTTGACTCCATTGTTTTTATTATGTATGATGCAGTTTCATATGAGCCTTACATACTCAGTATATTCTTTGTATTGACCCCCTTGGGGGATTTACCTTACTTGCTACAGGCATAGGTGCTAGTAGACCTCCACTGTAGGCTACGAGTCATCCGCGGATCATTGTTGAGCTCCAGTTGGTTCGAGGCTTTCCGAGTCATATGTGTTCATTGTTTTGGTATTGTAAATATTGTATAAAGCGGGGAATTGTCCCGACTGTAGGTTGGTTATGTACATGCATTGGTTAGAGGCTTTGTAGACGTATGTGGGAAAATTAATGTAAGAGATGTATGTCCATTTCAACTTGATGGCCCTAACGGCCAAGTTTCATATATATAACATATGTTGCCATGACTTCCGCCATTTGTATTTTATAAGTTACATGTGAAAGAATGCTATTCACACAGAGACATGCATATGAGTGTACATGAGTAAAGATTGGTTCTCTCGGGCCTCAACGGCTTCGGGTGCCAGTCCGTCCCTAATGGGATTCGGGTCGTGACAACTAGGGGGTAGTCTCGGTTCATGAAAACCTCCAACAAGTGGCATCCTAATCTAAAATGGCTAATCTAGCTATGCTGACAGCTTAATAATCCCATGTAGAGGATACTCTCCAGAAAATAACAAATATCCCTATAATCATAACAACCCCAAAAGCCCTGATCTATCGAGAAATACTTGCTGACCTTAACTAGCCACCCCAACCTGACTAATCTAGAACCTTGTGATACCTAACCGGAGCTCTATCCACTGTGATGACCATGAACTGCTAGGCCCCCATCTATGATCTAAGACACTACCTATATGGGCCAACTGGGCTGAGAGTGACTCTGACCTCTGTTAGGAAGAATACCTTACCTGAGATGAAATACCACCGAAACAAAGTTGATGGCAAGGCATCTTGCCATCAAATTCATAGGCCTTCAGACGTACCCACTATATAGTCCTTGCATGATCAACAACCTGAAGGAAAGTAAACCCAGCTGCTACTAAAGTCTTCAATGCCATGTAATGTGGTAATATAAATCCTCAAAGAAACCTCTACACTCTCTTGGGCTCTGTTGGAAGCATCATAGAAGTATGTCTGGTCCAGTCAAGTAACCTAATGCTCAACTTTAGGCTGGAAACCACCCAATTTACTTGGGCACTTCCCATGCCTGGCGTACTCTTGGATAGGCTTGAAATCCCAACCATGGTATCATGAAGCACTGGCATGGTCATAAATATTGTCAAAGCCTGGGCTGGCCCCAAACCATCTGGTTGATGCTGTAAATCCTCAATTTTAATTTGTACCTAAAGTAATAGCTCCCTACCCTACCTTGGCTGAGACTCTAGCCACAACTGCAGAAGTCTCGTACTTGTCATCCAATGATTTTATGCAATCCGTCTAAAGAAGGGTGGAGCCAAAGAAGAATTTAGAAGTTGATATAGATAAGGATACATGTTAGGAATCAAGAATGGAATTTCCTATGATTTCCCTATAGCCTCCCGAAGAAAGGATACAAAATTCATCATATCGATCTGGTGGACTCTACTATATGTTTCTCTCTAATACCAACAACACTGGTGAACCTATAGGTCTAATATCAAACTGTGATGACCTAAAATCTCAGGTCGTGATCACACCAACTATAACCCATCAATTGGTAAGACAAACTCGTACCCTAGAATGAAGAGTAATGGGATAACAAGAGGAAACATAACCACAGGGAGACCATGATTGAATAAAGGGACTAATATAGAAAATAAGGCACAACATACACAAATAAAAGGAGAGAAAGAACTAGAAGAATACAAATATACCTCCAAGACCTAGTATCAGTTAGTGCAAGAGCCACTACATATAACACGAGTACTCGATAAATACAATATATATACAAGTGTCTCTATAGTACAATAATAAAGATCAGTCAAGAAAAAATAGAGGGAAAAGGAACAACTTCAAATGCTTGGAGCTCACCCCAAGTCTCTGATCCAAGGTAGCTTCGTACGAGGCATACGGTAGTGATAAGAACTTGTACTAGGATCTACATCAGAGGAAAAGATACAAAAGTATAGTATGAGTACCAAAACACGCGATACCCAGTAGGCATTATAGGCTGTCGGAGCTCAACAGATAAATCTAAGTATAAATAATATTTAAGGAAAGGATATACAATATACATAACAAGGAAGAAGGCACTTACCTGAAGAAGCTAGCCTAACAGTCTATCACAACAAGAAATTATATTAAAGAATAATATCATGAGTAGTACATTTAGAACATCTACCTAAATTAAGGGAAACAACAAGATCATCTAATCACTTGAGTTGGAAATGCTAAAAGAGAGTCTACAAGGTCTACCTTAGCCACAAGAGAATGTTCACAACTAATCCACCACGAGCTATGCAAAAATGATCAACCATAACCTAATAAGGTCCTTATAAGCCTAGAAGGTACATGTAATATTTATAAATATAAAAAACAAACCATAACCTAACTGACCCCCAAAAGCATAGTAGGTACAAACATAAAATAATAACCTAACCGACTCACATAAGCACAACAGGTATAAACAACAAACATACGGTGACAGGCAATGAATATGAATCGATGAGTGCAATGAAAACAAAGTGATGAAATAAATGATGAAATTTCACATCTATCCCAAGTGTATACATCTCGTCTAGCTATGTGACTCATAAATCCAGGACCCATGGGGGATAACCTCCTTCGACATTATAAATCATGGATCGTAGGACCCATAGGGGACTCGAGATATATGTATACTCTGTTCGATCTTGAATTGAGACTTCCAAGTAACAATTAGTAATAGTCATGAAAAAATAGGTGCCCAGAGTCAAACTAGGACTAAAAAGCTCCATTTTCCATTGATAAAACCAATGTGTAAGTATAACCTCTACAAATCATGTTCCACAGTCAAAAATAGTTAGTGGAAATTTAGGCAGATCACATTCATAAAATGATAGAGAAAATCAGTAGTAAATTCTAAACACTGCAAGTATCTCGACTTGAACCGAAGCATAAAGAAAGCTTTTTAATTATAAAAGTCATTTTTCAACAGTAAGTGTAGTACGACTTCCATTTTAAATATAGTGTATGAGTAAAAAATAAGAATAAAGTCCTTAAAAATAGTAGTGAAATTCATTGTTTTACCCTGAAATCATACCATAATGCATGCCTATGAATATGTGAATGCATGTTGTCACTAATAAACAAACAATAGGAGAATAATCACTCCAATATACATGAATAAAAAACACCGCTCTTCTAGAGTAAATAATACTAACCTGAGATTCGACTGGATTATATCCAAGGCCCCGGGCCCATGAACATACAGAACAATATGAATATATAAATATACCTATAGAGAAAGCAGTATAAATAAAATAAATCATGATACTAAAAGAGTCGAACTAGGAAAACCAACCTTGTTGCAAGGTACTAACCCAAACCTACACTAAAGATCACTAATCTCATTTTAAGGTCATAGCACATAACCAAGATTCCTTATCCTAATCTTAACTATAGATGTAAAGAGGTAAATATATAAGTCAAGGGTCAATACCAAGTGGACCACATAATACTGAACAAGCCTAAGGTCCACGTTCCATGAAAAGGGTACTATTCTATAGTAGTTTCTTTATGGAATCACTATGCTAACTAAAGTACCTCGAGGAACCCATTATAAGGCAAACGACTACATAAAACTAAGCTAAGGCTTATAATTCTAATTCCAAGGATACTACACATAATAAGCTATGCCTAAATGGAGAAATGACTACCTAAACTAAGGGTTCTAAAGCATAGTCATAGTTAGAGGCTCCTAATAAAAGCGAAGAATGATGGAACAAATAAATAACCTTAAATCTATTATACAAAACCCTACCCTGCATGCAATTTATACAATACATAATCTCATAGAGAAAATACTAGAAGAAAGTAGATCGTAGCCTACCTCAGAGCCAAACAACAGCCTCAAACCATCCACAAGCTGCTCATCCTATCTACTAGACCTTGAAAAGTCGTAATGCTATCAAAATCATAATCTACTTATGAATACGAGTAAAGTGAGACCTATATTAAAAATTTATACTTTGGGTCAAAAATCTTCTCATAGGACCCATCGATAGAATTGAAAATTAAATACTTCATTAAGTCCCTCTCAGCTCAAGGATCACATGCTCCTAAATTGAGCACAATCCAAGCTTTAAAATAGTCCTAAATAATCCCAAAAAGTTAAAGAAGTTTCCAGAAACCAACTAAAGAATTAATCAAGCTTTGAACCTATAACTTATGAGCTTATGATGGGAAAATGATCAAGGAACAAGAACCCAATAACCCTAAGCTTCAATGGATGATCCCAATACAACTTATCAAGCTCAATATCATAAAGGGCTTATATAAGCACCAGCATAGGCCCCTAAAGAGACCAATTTTACCGTTAAAGCAACCAATTTTACCACTAAAGCAGTCTCCTAGCCGTTGAGGCAACTCTGCTAAAGCAGAAAAGGGGTCACCTAAGAAGTTGATGTTGATGCCATTAGCTACCACTAATATAACTCCCCAGCTGCTAAAGCAACATCACCTAAGCAATAAAAAGGGTGTTTTAGCAGTTGCAACAGATGGCAATCATCATCATTTTTAGCAAAGTTTAAAAACTCCAACTAGGTATTCGTAATTCATTCAGAACCTCGTGCACACAAATGTAATATGATACCATACAAGAAATGGAATTCTAAACTTAACAGAATAGATAAAACTATGGAGATCGATGGGTTGATTCAGGATAGACTCTTAGTGGCTAAAAGTAAGCAAAAGAGTTATGATAATAGGAGAGTTTGTGATTTTGAGCTTACGGAGGGTGAGCGAGTCTTTCTTAAGGTTTCACCAATGAAGAGTGTAATGAGGTTTGGAAAAAGGGTTATGCTTAGTTTGAGGTTTATTTATCATTTGGAGATTCTTCAAAAGGTTGGAGAGGTAGCCTATGAGTTGGATTTACCTTCGAGTCTTTCAGTTATGCATCTCATTTTTCATATATTAATATTGAAAAAATATCATTTTGATGGTTCGCATATGATTCGATAGGACTCTCACGCCCTGAATTCCAATGAGGTGGACTGGCACCTGAAGCCGTTAAGGCTCGAGAGAACCATCTTCATTCTCATACACTCCTGCGGATCTTACTCAATAAACATCACCACCACAAACAGATATAAGATGCCAATAGCGGAAGTCATGGAAAATACATGATAACTATGAAACTTGGCCGTTGGGGCCATCAAGACAAAACATATGTTCCTTACATTTTCTTCGTCTGTCCCACAACATCTACAAAGCCTCTACAGATGCATAACCATAACCAACCTAGAGTCGGGACAAGACCCCGCTCTATACACATATATAATACCAAAATAAATGTACATATACATCTCGGAAAGCCCCGAACCAACTGGATCTAACCAATATTCTACGAATTTCTCGTAGCCTACTGAGGAGGTCTACTAGCACCTGTGCCTGCAGCAAGTAAGGTAAGTCCCCCTAAGGGAGGTCAGTACGAAGAATGTACTGAGTATGTAAGGCCATATGAAACTATAAGACACATAAATATTCCAATGAAATCAAATATAAAAGAATAGTCAATATGGATACACCATTGTTTTGCATATGTGGAACCATGTACCTTATATTCATTATTTTCTTTTTCTTCTAATGTTTATTCATCATTACTTATCTCATATCGTACCCGGCCCCCAACTGATCAGTGGGTCTTAACATAACATAACGTTATATTGGGATCGGCTCGAGCTAGGCTTATGCCTCTAGAGCTACCACCCTTAAATCAAGATATCGGGCTCGATTCGAGCTAGTTTATTCCATCTAGAGTTGTCACCCATAAACCAATATATCAAGTTCAGCTCGAGCTAGGTTATTACCTCTAGAGCTACCACCTGTCAGGATTGGCTCGAGCTAGGCTTATGCCTCTAGGACTGCCCCCTGATCCAACAAATTTGGGATCGGTTCGAGCTAGGCTTATGCCTCTAGAACTACCACTCGTACTCTCGCAACCAACAAATATGTATTACTTTGTTTCTTACTTTTAAGAGATTGATATGTTGATAGTCGCAACGTCATTGGAGCTTTGGAACATCGGTCCATGATTAAGAGACTTATGAATAACAACTAATCCACGAATAAAGAATATGTGAATAACAATAAATGACAGCCTGAAATGAAATGCCTTAGAACATTTCGGAATGGAACAAATATAATGACAATGAGAACAATATGTGCTGCAGAATGATACGGTAAGAGTAACCTTACATACCTTATGTTCTCAATATGAATACACAGTTCTATATGTGAAAACAATAATCTAGCTCCTTCCTTACGTGTTACTCTACATCACAAGTTCATAACAGAGCTTACGTTAACAATCAACTAGCTTACAAGTGCATAAGATGACAATGAGTTACGTGACTGCTATATAGCGTCATTTCGTCCTTTACAATACAATCCACTGCATTACCATGACAACAACATCATAAAATTTCACACATTGACCAAAACATCATGAACCAATAGCATTTCACACCAAGTTTATCCTTTACACTTCCTCATTAATACTACGTCACAATTAATCCATCAAGTTACCTCAACACCTTTCATTAACCATAATCCATAAGTGGCACAATCCATCATGCCTCCAAAAAACCCCTTAAAGTCATTTAAAAGGTATCATAAGTTGATAATTACATCCTAAAAGGGTATAGGGGTCTTCGGGGATCAAAGAGAGGAAAAAAAATACAAAACGAGACTCTGGGCTGACCTGCGAAGCCACCTGCGCCCGCAGGTGGTTGAGATGCGGTCGAAGGTGACCCTTGGCAGTGTCCAGAGTCACCTGCGAAGTCACCTGCACCCGCAGGTGCCTTCGTCTGCAAGGGCGTATGCCCAAATCGGCCAAAAAAGGTCCCGCAGGTGACTTCGTCTGCGAGGGCGGATGCTCAAATTGGCCAAAAAGGGTCTCTTTTGGGTCCTTTTGTGTAATAAATGGTCCAAGGCCATAAGTAAGCTTTTATTTATGCATTTTTGGTCACTTGGATTCCCACAAACAGTCATGGTTTCACAACACACATGAACACCACCAAACCCACATTTTCCTTTCAATACGCCACTAATTTCATGACCAATTTCATAACAACAATCCCACAAGTTATACACATAAACAAATCAAGTTAAGAACATAACCACATCATACATGTTGATATTTAATCCATCAAACCCACTTCCTTCAAGATCACAAGCCCACTGTCAAGTCTAGTAGGCAAAACCCTTCACCGATTAAGCAAAAGTACACTGTTTTACACATAGTGAACTGTCCAACACTTTGCCAACATAACCAACATGATTTATACACCATCTTAAGCATATAATATTATATTTAACCATAAGAGTAAACACTTACAAAGAAGTGTTCTTGTCCAAAGGAGTGATGCCTTAGGGTTTGTGAGTAAGAAAGGTCTTGAATATTCTAGAAAATGGCATGTGTGTTTTGATAAATAAAAATATGATTTTCCTTGACTTATATGGTCCATCAAGTCATCCTTAGCCAAATCCTTGGGCATTAAATGCATGTTTGATTGGTCAACACAACACTTGCCCCATTTGGGCCATGTCTTTTACATCATTTTGGGCCTCATTTGGGGCCCAAATCACAAAAATTAACATAGCCCACACCTTACGGTGTAATACACCAACATTCTCATGGTTAAATAATTCCATACACATTAATACAATCAAGTAGGGTCGGAAATGTACGGGGTGTTACATTCTTCCCCCCTTAGAAACATTCGTCCTCGAATGTTAATGACATCATTCAATTTAAACAGATGCAAGTCTAGGATCATGCTTCATGTTATCATATACATATACCTAATGCTTATAAATACCTACGTCTTATTTCTCTGGTCCCGCATCTTGAACTTTCTCTTCCATTTGAAACAAATATGGGTACTTTGACTTCATCTTTTCTCCACTAGTACCTTTATGGAAACTACGTATTTATTTATTAATCCTTTCACTTATCGATCAATAATAGTAGTAGGTACCTCTTCATATGTGATATACTCCGTAACTTGTACCTCTCTCCCATGCATTTTCAAAGCATTGAAACATGGAACACTGAATGAACTGTGGGGAGTTCTTGGGGTAGTGCTAATTTATATGCAACTTACCCAAATCTTCGGGTAATCTCATCTGGCACGTTATATAGGTCCAACTTTCATTTCTATCCAACTCTCATTACCCCTTTCATTGGTGACACTGTCAAAACTACCCAATCACCTATGGCCAATTCTAATTCCCTTCTTCTACTATCGGCATATGACTTGTGTAGACTTTGGGTTATTTGTAGCCGCTGTTGTATCACCTTGACTTTCTCTATAGCTTGATGAACAAGATTTTCCCTGAGTAAAGCAGACTCACCTACTTCAAACCATCCACTTGGTAATCTACACTTTCTCCCATATAAGCTTCATAAGGTGTCAGTTTGATACTTGGTATCAATGATATCTATTATTGTAGGCAAATTCCATAAGAGGTAAATGACCATCCCAACTACTTTTAAAGTTCAATGTGCAAGCTCATAACATATCTCCACGTGTTTGGATGGTACGTTCTGTTTGTCTATCTGTCTGATATAATAGAAATTGGAATCCCATGTTATCGTACTATCTCTTTAACATACAACCTTGCATAATGTCCAGCTGTACAAGTGGTCCTGACAGGTATAAAGTGTTCTACTTGGTAAGTGTGTCAACTATCATCCACATGGAATCAAAGTTCAAAAATGTACGGGGCAAACTTATGATAAAACCCATGTTTATCATATCCCTCTTTTCGAGCTGGAAGATTTATACATTGCATATAACCTCCAGGTTTCTGATGCTCCACTTTTACTTGTTCACAGTTTTAACATTGAGTTACAACTTTTGCAATGTTATTTTCATGTAACCTTACCAATACATCTCTTTTAAATCATGGTACATTTTGATTGCTCCCGGATGAATAGAATACCGTGAATGATGTGCTTCCGTCATAATTCATTTTCTTAACTTTTCTATATCTGGTACACAAAATCTACCCTGGGCATTGAAGTACTCTCTCTCTTGCATAAAATCAAATGTCTTCATCAAACCTTGATGTCATTCTTTGTCAGCTGCAATAAAAATAGGATTCACATACTGGTTTTCCTTTACTTCAGCTACTAATGAAGACTCTGCCGCATTTTACACTATAATTCTTTCATCTGGAGTTTCAAGAAGATGAACCCCAAGCTGTCTAATTGATGTAGATCCTTGACTATACCTTACTTTTCTATCAACTGGCTGCTAGTGCTTCCGATTGCTTTGCAACTTAATGCATTGGCTACCACGTTTGCTTTTCCCGGATAGTATAAGATATTACTAGCATAATCTTTTAGTAATTCCATCCACCTTTGGTGTCGTAGTCTGTTACGAGTTCCAGCCACTTTCGCTGCCTCAAATTTAGATCCTAGTTTTGGTCCTTCTGCTTAAAAATATACTACTACAAACTTTTATGATCGGTATAAATCAACGTGAACCCCATACAAATAGTGGCGCCATATCTTTAAAGAAAATATCACGACTGCTGACTCAAGATCGTATGTGGGATTATTTCTCTCATATGGACGCAACTGTCATGAGGCATACGCATTTACATTATCGTGCTGCATCAGTACACATCCGAGGCCAACCCCGAAAGCATCACAATATACTGCGTAACCTTCTGTACCTTCGGTAAGTACTAAAACTGGTGTGGAAGTTAATTTATCTTTCAGCTCTTGGAAACTTTTCTCACATGCATCATTCCACTGAAACTTACTTGCCTTGTGTGTTAGCTTCGTTAATGGTGAAGCAATAGAAGAAAACCTTTCCACAAATCTCCTGTAATAACCGGCCCATCCAAGAAAACTATGAATCTCTATAGGTGTCGTAGGTGTTGGCAAATTTTTCACCGCTTCAATCTTTTTAATATCAACTTGAATTCCTTCATCTGATACAATGTGACCCAAGAATGCAACGGATTTTAACCAAAGTTCACATTTAGAGCACTTGGCATACAACTTACGATCCCAGAGAATCTGCAACACTTGCAGTAAGTGATTCGCGTGGTCCTCTTGTGATTTGGAATAAACCAGAATATCATCTATAAATACCGTCACAAACATATCCAGGAATGGCTTAAACACCCTAGTCATCAAATCCCTAACAACTGCTGGTGTATTGGTTAGCCCAAATGGCATAACTAGAAATTCATAGTAATCGTACCATGTTCGAAAAATTATCTCGGGTATATCTTTTTTTTCCCAACCCTTACCTGGTGATATCCCGATCTCAAGTCAATCCTTGAAAATATTTAGCACCCTGTGATTGGTTAACTAGATCGTCAATTCTAGGGAGGGGATATTTGTTCTTGATCGTTTACCTTATGCAGTTGCCAATAGTCAATACACATTCTCAATATGCCATTTCATTCATTTTTTTTTCATATTCACACGGATGTACCCCAAAGGGCATACTAGATCTTATGTATCCCTTGTCCACCAAATCTTTGACTTGTTCTTTTTAATTCTCGTAGCTCTGCTAGAGCCATTTTATATGGAGGAATAGAGATAGACGAAATGCTTGGAATCACCTCAATATTAGAAAACACATCGAGGAATTCATTAACCACCGGAACCGATTGAAGAATTGGTGGTTTCATATCAGTATCTTTCCCTCAAACTAAATGACATATATACCCCTTGGCTATCATTTTTTTTCTTTTGCTTTAAGATAGGAAATAAATTTTCCTCTCGGTGTACCCACATTACCCTTCCATTCAAGAACATTTTCTTGTGGAACATGAAAATGTACCTTCTTAGCCCGGTAATCTACCGTGGCAGAACAAGAAGCCAACCAATCCATACCCATTATGACGTCAATATCCACCATTTCAAATTCAATAAGATCAGCCAATGTATTATGGCCACACACAGTTATCACACAAATACGATACACTCTTTTAGCTACAATAGATTCACCTTTTGGTGTAGATACCTCAAATGGGTTAACTAAAAATTCTAGTGTCCCTTCATAAATTTTTTTCAACAATCAATGGAGTAACATATGATAGGGTAAAACCCGGATCAATCAATGCAAATACAAGACAGATAATATACCTGTCACTTTATCAGGGGAAGCCTCAAATGTCTGCCGATCCTCCACGACATAGCTACGGTCCAAAATTCCACTAGAACTAGCTGCTCCTCTTGCCCCTCTGTCAAGACTAGCAGGTTGTACATCTGACGATGATAATGCAACAGCTGATACCGTAGGCCGTGTCATACCACCCATGCCTTTTTGTGGGCACTCTCTCACCATGTGCCCTGGCACGCCACACCAAAAGCAAACATTTATTCCCAACTGGCATTCACCTAAATGATACTTCCCGCAGCGCTGGCACAACTGACAAAAAATCCTCGAGTGGTGCATACTCCCTTGTGCTTGACACCCCACTGTCCATAAATCCTGAGTCTCACTTTTTTGCCCAAACTGGTTGCTTCTAAACCTTTGGAATAGAGGGGGAGCATTTGCTGTAGAATGGGGAAATGATGGCCTAGGCAGTTTGTGCAAAATTCGAGGCCCAAATCCTCCTTGGGACGCCATGACCTGTCCCATGGGTATATGTAACACCCCGTACCTACCAAACCCGATTTGAAAACATTGAACAATGTTTACTTAAGTGCCGAGAGCCAAAAGTATGTATTTTGTAATGTAATTGATGAGGTAACTGATATTGGGCCTAGTACAAAGCATTAGACCCTCGTGGGAGGTGTAACACCCCGTATGTTGTCGAACCTATAAGACTACATGTACATTTATGGAATTAATTAAACATGAGAGATTTGAAGAATTATACAATTATTTGTTAGGGCTTATATGAGTCTTGATCCATTGGGCCAAATGAGGCCCAAAGATCATAAGAAAGACTTGGCCCAATGGGGCATAACATGATCCAATCTTCCATTTGACTAATCAACCATGTATTTAATGACAAGAGATGAATAAGAGTCACTTGAGGGATATATATATATATATATATATATATATATATATATGAGGAATTATTCATTCAATTGGTGGGCTCAATTAACAATTTGTAATGAGCTAAATGAGGCCCAAAGGAATATGCAAGACATGGCCCAAAAGGGGTAATTAACCCATTCTTGCAAGACCAAGTCCACAAATCAATTATTGACCAAAGGTATGGGATAAGGATGACCTTAAAGGGTCTATATAAGCAAAGAAAATCAGATTTTTAATTCACTTGGACACCCATGCTTTTTCTAGAATTTTCTCAAGCCTTTCTCTCTCACACAAACCCTAGGCCTTCATCCTTTTGGCCAAGATCATCATCTTGCACACTTTGGTAAGTGTTTATGCTTATGATTTAATATGTTATGTGCTTGAGAGGGTGCTTATATGATGTTGGTTATGTTGGTGATGTCTTGAGAATTCACTATGTGTGTAAGGTGACATGTTTGCTAAATCGGAAGATGGTTTTGTCTTGTAAACTTGAACATGGACCATTCATAAGGAAGTGAACATGATGGAGTTAATATTGACAGGTGACATGTGATTATAGCGCTTCCTTGTTTTGTCATGGTGTATAATGTTTGGAAATTCTATTGTGAAATTGGTTATGGTTTTGGTGACATATTGACCGTAAAGTGTCATTTTGGTGATGTTATTGTGTGTTGTGAGACCATGGCTGATTGTGGGTATTCATGATGATCAAAAATATGTCAAATAAGTTTTGTTATGATCATATACCATTCCTTGCATAAAATACCCCAAAAAGACCATTTCGGACCAAAACGGGCATCCGTCCCCGCAGACGGAGGCACCTGCGGGCGCAGATGCCAACGCAGATGCCTCTGGATGCTGCCAGATGGAATCTGCGCATGTACCTCAGCCACCTTCAGGCGTAGGTGGCACCGCAGGTCAGCCCCAGATTTAGTTTTGTGTGTTTTCGTCTCTAGTTGAGTTCCGAAAGCCCCGATACCCTTTATGGATATAATTAGCAACTTGTGATGTCGTTTTAATGACTTTAAAGTATCGTAGGGAGGCATTTTGGAATGTATTAAGTGGTGATTTTTGCTCATATGTTATTATGAGGTCAATTTGATAAGAATAAAGGTGACGGAATGATAATGAGAGAGCGTAAAGGGTAATTATGGTGTGAAATGCTATTGATGTATGATCTTTTGGTCAATTGTGTGATGATGTGGTGTTGTTGGTATGATAATGCAGTGAGTGGTATTGTAAGGGGTGACATGACATTATACAATAGTTATCTAGCTCATTGTCGTCTTGTACGCCTATTTAGTAACTAGTTGCTAATGTAAGATCCGATATGTACTTGTGTTATAGAGTGAAACATAAGGAAGGAGCTGGACTGTTGTATTTATATATAGACTGGTGTATTCATACTTGGATGGAAAGGTATGTAAGGTTACTCTCTCTGTATCCTTCTGCAGCATATTGATCATATTGACATTGTATCTATTCCAGTCCGAAATGTCCAAAGGTATATCAGTTCAGGTTGAGATATATTGTCATTCACATATGTCCGATTCTTAGACGAATTATTATTTACATATCTCCTATTCATTGACTGAAGTTCCAAGGTTGTCATAATGTGATAAATTCTAAGGAAGCTATCTTAAAGAAAGTAACGATGTAAGGAGAGTCTATTTAGTCTTGAATAGCTTTTCCCAATCATGTCATGTACCAATAGTATTCACATTGACATTACGCTTGTTCCATCCTGAAATGTGCTAAGGTACCCTATATTCGGTTATCAATGGTCATTATCAATATGTTTCCTACTCATTGATCAATTGAAAATCTTATGTCTCATATTCATGAGTATTGTTCCAAAAGCCCAATAAGGTTACATTCCAAAGTTCCAATAGTGGTTATATTAAGGTATCTATTATTGTCCAATGGTTCCAATGGTGTTATGTTTCCACTAAGGCTATGTTTTCAATAATGTTTATTTACATGTCTTCTATCATTGGATATGGTTCCAAAGCTTCCAAAAATGCTATGCCAAAGAAATGTATTAATCTCTCACAAGTGAATGTATCAATCTCTCTAAAGCAAAGAAGTAAAGTAATGCATATGTGGTTAATGATCAAGTATGGGTGGCAGCTTTGGGGGCATAAGCCTAGCTCAAGCCGATCCCAGGATAAGGGGGCAGTCCTAGAGGCATAAGCCTAGCTCGGACCGAACCTGACAGGGGGCGGCTCTAGAGGTATAAATCTAGCTCGAGCCGAACCTGATATGTTGATTTATGGGTGGCAGCTCTAGAGGTAAAAACCTAGCTCGAGTCGATCCCAATATATTGATTCATAGGGTGGCAGCTCTAGAGGCATAAGACTAGCTCGAGCCGATCCCAACATAACGTTATGTTTTGTAAACCAACTGATCAGTTGGGGCCCGGGTATCACAGTTCGCAGGCAAAGATGAATAATCATAGAGGCAAAGAAGCAAAGAAAGTAATGAAAGCAATAGACATGATTCCAAAAGCATAGATTGATGGTTTATCCATATTTACTATTTTATTACAGTTGTTTTCCATTAATGTTCATATGTATGTGAAACCACCAATAGAGTGGAGGTATGTTATATTATTCACCAAAATTTCAAGAACCTTTGAGAAGCAAGTCTTTTGATGAGGTAACTCTCTGGAATAAAAGGGTATGTAAGGGATAGTATATGAATAATAAGAACATGAGAGAATATTCATAAGTGGAAATGACAGAAGAAATATAAGTACATGGTTCATTACATACAGAAAGAGAGTTTATTCACATTGTCTATTTCTCTTATATTGATTCCATGTTGTTATGATGTTTAATGCAGTTCTTATAAGTCTTACATACTCAGTACATTCTTTGTACTGACCCCCTCGGGGGACTTACTTTAAATGCTGCAGGTGCAGCCACTAGTAGACCTACGCTATAGGTTGACAGTATTTGCAGATTTTTGGTGAGCCCTGTTGATTCGGGACTTTCCAAGTCAGAGTTGTACATTTTTTTGAGGTTGTAAATGTTGTATAAAATGGGGACTTGTCCCGAATTTAAGTTGGTATTATAAATGCATCTGTTAGAGGCTTTTGTAGACGTATGTGGGTATATGGATGAAAGAGATGTATGTTCACTCGACTTGATCGCCCTAACGGCCAAGTTTCACATATTGTACATGTTTTCCATGACTTCCGCCATTGGCATTTTATATGTTATCAGTTACATGAGATAGTACGATGTTTATACGAGGATATGCATATGTACATGGGTAAAGATTGGTTCTCTCAGGCCATATCAGCTTCAGGTGCCAATCACATCTCAAGTGGGATTTGGGGTGTGACAAAGTGGTATTAGAGCAGTTGTTCTAGGGGTGTCTACAAAGCCGTGTCTGAGTAGAGTCTTACTTATCAATGTGTTGTGCACCACATTTATAAGTAGGAGGCTACGGGACATTTAGGATGTTGTATCGTTTCTTCATTCCAGATTGTGCAATAGAGCCAGTGTTGTAAGTGGAATTGTATCCGATCATGGTAATGGTTTTTCTTTGGTATAGTAAAAATTTCAATCACAAGAAGAGGTAGAGGCAAAGGTAAGAAGATAGATATGTCTGCCGGTGAAGGAATGAGTAAATCATCACCTGACCAAGCTGGTCAAGGTTATCTCCACCTGTTGGTGCATCTACTAGAATTAAAGGCACATGTCGTATAATGGTATAGTAGATGTTATGATCATAGATGATTAAGCACTTTGAAAGGTGTTATTAATGAAAGAGGTAATGGGATTTGGAAAGAAAGGGGACATTGCCCTATACAGCATGCCATATGAACTTGCCGAAAGTCCATAAAAGAGTTCTATTTCAGGTTGCTCCCATTAAAAATATACAAATTACAGAGGATGTCACTAGGAAGAGCAACTTGTTGCTATTCTAGATCAACAAGTTGGAGAGGTCACCTGGAAAACTGGAGAAATGATGAATCTATTTGTGTATATCGTAAGTGTATAGTGAATGTGGTCATCATGATACATTAGTTGACTTTATTAAGTAGGACATGGTAGAGTTGGACGCTATCATGGGTACGGATTGGTTGGCTTCATGTTAGACCATAGTAGAGTGTTGAGCTAACAAATTACATTTTCATTTTTCCATAAAGAATGTTCTTGAATAGAAGGATACTGTCGGAACATCGAGAGGTAACTTTATTACCTATCTGAAGGAAAAGAAAATGATACTCTAAGGGATATATGTGCTACTTGGTAAAGGTGAAAAAATGCTAATGATTGAAATGAATGAATGAGTGAATGATGAAATGAAAAGTGAATGATGATGATATACCCAAGATAGCATTACGAACACGGTAAGGTTATTATAAATTCTTAGTATGTCAAGTGGGCTAGCGAATACACCCGTAGTTTATATGGATTTGATGAATAGAACGAAGCCATTCTTAGACAAGTCTGTAACAAAGTTTACAGGTGTTATGGTGGTTTACTCGAAGATCATAAGGAACCCATGCTAACTAGTTACGGCAAATGTCATAGATTCTTCGTGACCGTACGATATAGACACAAATTCTCTAAGGGTGAATGTTGGGTAAACCCCGTAGCATTCTTGGCTCACATAGTATCAGATGAAGGAATAATGGACTATATACCAAAGGTAGAAGCCGTGAATAATTGGCTAAAACCTACAATGCCTACAACGATTCGTAGTTTTCTTGAGGTTAGCCGGGTAGTACAGAAAGTTTGTTGGAGAGCTTATCTTCCATTACAATACCCTTACCAAGTTAACACAAAGTAACTAGTTTCGGTGGAATGATGTATGTTAAAAAATTTTGCAAGAGATGAAGGATAAATTGACTCCTACACCTGTACTAGTACCTCCCAAAGGAACATAAGAGTATGCAGTGTATTGTGATGTTTTACAAGTTGGTATGGAATGTGTATACATGTAGTATGACAATGTGATAGCATATTCCTTAAGACAATTGCGTCCACATAACAGAACTTATCCTACATATGATTTTGAGTTAACAGTTGTGATAATTGCTTATAGCAGATGGCACCACTACTTGTATAAAACTTTAAGTGAAGGAATTATAGTGTCAAATATGGCAGAAGATTCATTGGTATCTGAGAAAAAGAAGAGCAATATGCAAATCCTATGTTATTCAGTTGAAAAAAAATATATGGTAAAGTTCGACAAAGGTGGTTGAGCTAAAGAAATATTTTTATGTATCGGATATATATATATGAGCTAGAGAAATGCATTATGGTAGAAGCACAGCCTGCATGGTATGATAGAATATAGGGAGTGATCAATATGCACCATGATTTGGAAATGAAAGATTTTTAATGTTGTAATGAGTATGAAGTGGTTGGTTTCTTGTGATGGCACGAATATTTCCCAGCTAAGAAAGTATATATCCCTTTTCTTCCACAAAAGACCGTCCTTGAGCGGAAAGGTAAATTGGTTTTCTATCCTGAGGACAGGAAAGCGATGTCCATGGTATACACATGTCAGCTAGTAAGACTTAGTGTGTCCCTGTAGGGTGCACCAGTGTTGTTTGTACAAACGAGAAATGGCACATTGAGAATATGTATTGGTTATCGGCAACTGGATGAGGTAACAGTTAGAAATACAGAAAGTTTGGGTATACAAGTGAAGTTGGGTACAGTTTTCCATCCCTAAATAGGTGGACAAGCAGAACGTATCATCCAAAAACTTGAAATTATGTTACCAGCTTACGCATTGTATTACAAAAGTAGTTAGGGTGACCATCTACCCTTTACTGAATGTACTTGTAATAATAGCTATTATTCAAGTATCACAATGGTATCTTACAAGGGTTTATATAGAAGAAAGTTTAAATCCTCAATTGGATGATTAGACCGAGTGGAACTGCCTTACTTGGGACTACATTTTGTTCACTAAGCTATAGAGAAGGTTAAAGTGGTACAATAGTAGCTACAAGCTAACACAAGTCATACGCCGAGATCCATTACTTTTATTGAAAATGTACAAGTTATGGAGGATCCTACTAGGAAGGGATACCTATGACTATTCTAGACCGACAAGTGCAAGGGTTCGTAAATAAAGACGTAACTTTCATAAAAGTTCCTTGGAGAAATCAACAAGTCGAGTAAATAACCTGAGAAGCTGAAAACCAAGTGATAAGACCAAGGTACCCATATTTGTCTCAGACAGAAGGAGAAAGTTCAAAAGTGTGGGCGTGGAGAACAACTAAGTAAGTATTTATATGAGTATATGTATAAAGAATCTAATATAGTGATGCATTTGTTACCCATGAGAAGATGTTGTCAACATTCAAGGATGAATGTTCCAAAGGGGGGAAGAATGTAACACCCCGTACCTACCAAATCCGACTTGACAACATTGAACAATGTTTACTTAAGTGTCGAGAGCAAAAATTATGTATTTTGTAATGTAATTGATGAGGTAATTTATATTGGGCCTAGTACAAGGGATTAGACCCTCGTGGGAGGTGTAACACCCCGTATGTTGTCGAACCTATACGACTACATGTACATTTATGGAATTAATTAAACATGAGAGATTTGAAGAATTATGTAATTATTTGTTGGGGCTTATATGAGGCTTGAGCCATTAGTCCAAATGAGGCCCAAAGATCATAAGAAAGACTTGGCCCAATGGGTCAAAACATGATCCAATCTTCCATTTGACTAATCAACCAAGCATTGAATGCCAAGAGATGGATAAGAGTGACTTGAGATATATATATATATTATATATATATATGAGGAATTATTCATTCAATTGGTGGGCTCAATTAACAATTTGTAATGAGCTAAATGAGGCCCAAAGGGATATGCAAGATATGGCCCAAAAGGGGTAATTAACCCATTCTTGCAAGACCATGTTCACAAATCAATTATTGACCAAAGGTATGGGATAAGGATGACCTTAAAGGGTCTATATAAGCAAAGAAAATCATATTTTTAATTCACTTGGACACCCATGCTTTTTCTAGAATTTTCTCAAGCCTTTCTCTCTCACACAAACCCTAGGCCTTCATCCTTTTGGCCAAGATCATCATCTTGCACACTTTGGTAAGTTTTTATGCTTATGATTTAATATTTTATGTGCATGAGAGGGTGCTTATATGATGTTGGTTATGTTGGTGATGTCTTGAGAATTCACTATGTGTGTAAGGTGACATGTTTGCTAAATCGGAGGATGGTTTTGTCTTGTAAACTTGAACATGGACCATTCATAAGGAAGTGAACATGATGGAGTTAATATTGACAGGTGATATGTGATTATAGAACTTCCTTGTTTTGTCATGGTGTATAATGTTTGGAAATTCTATTGTGAAATTGGTTATGGTTTTGGTGACATATTGACCGTAAAGTGTCGTTTTGGTGATGTTATTGTGTGTTGTGAGACCATGGCTGATTGTGGGTATTCATGATGATCAAAAATATGTCAAATAAGTTTGGTTATGATCATGTACCATTCCTTGCATAAGAAGACCCCAAAAAGACCATTTCGGACCAAAACGGGCATCCACCCCCGCAGACGGAGGCACCTGCGGGCGCACATGCCTCTGGCTGCTTCCAGAGGGCATTTGTGCACGTACCTCAGCCACCTGCAGGCATAGGTGGCACCGCAGGTCAGCCCCAGATTTATTTTTGTGTGTTTTCGTCTCTAGTTGAGTTCCGAAAGCCCCGATACCCTTTATGGATATAATTAGCAACTTGTGATGTCGTTTTAATGACTTTAAAGTATCGTAGGGAGGCATTTTGGACTGTATTAAGTGGTTATTGTTGTTCATATTTTATTATGAGGTCAATTTGATAAGAATAAAGGTGACGGAATGATAATGAGAGAGCGTAAAGGGTAATTATGGTGTGAAATGCTATTGATGTATGATCTTTTGGTCAATTGTGTGATGATGTGGTGTTGTTGGTATGATAATGCAGTGAGTGGTATTGTAAGGGGTGACATGACATTATACGACAGTTATATAGCTCATTGTCGTCTTGTACGCCTATTTAGTAACTAGTTGCTAATGTAAGATCCGATATGTACTTGTGTTGTAGAGTGAAACATAAGGAAGGAGCTGGACTATTGTGTTTATATATAGACTGGTGTATTCATACTTGGATGCAAAGGTATGTAAGGTTACTCTCTCTGTATCCTTCTGCAGCATATTGATCATATTGACATTGTATCTATTCCAGTCCGAAATGTCCAAAGGTATATCAGTTCAGGTTGAGATATATTGTCATTCACATATGTCCAAATCTTAGATGAATTATGATTGACATATCTCCTATTCATTGACTGAAGTTTCAAAGTTTTCATAATGTGATAAATTCTAAGGAAGCTATCTCAAAGAAAGTAACGATGTAAGGAGAGTCTATTTAGTCTTGAATAGCTTTTCCCAATCATGTCATGTCCCAATAGTATTCACATTGACATTACGCTTGTTCCATCCTGAAATGTGCTAAGGTACCCTATATCCGGTTATCAATGGTCATTATCAATATGTTTCCTACTCATTGATCAATTGAAAATCTTATGTCTCATATTCATGAGTATTGTTCCAAAAGCCCAATAAGGTTACATTCCAAAGTTCCAATAGTGGTTATATTAAGGTATCTATTATTATCCAATGGTTCCAATGGTATTATGTTTCCACTAAGGCTATGTTTTCAATAATGTTTATTTACATGTCTTCTATCATTGGGTATGGTTCCAAAGCTTCCAAAAATCCTATGCCAAAGAAATGTATTAATCTCTCACAAGTGAATGTATCAATCTCTCTAAAGCAAAGAAGTGAAGTAATGCATATGTGGTTAATGATCAAGTATGGGTGGCAGCTTTGGGGGCATAAGCCTAGCTCAAGCCGATCCCAGGATAAGGGGGCAGTCCTAGAGGCATAAGCCTAGCTCGGACCGAACCTGACAGGGGGAGGCTCTATAGGTATAAACCTAGCTCGAGCCGAACCTGATATGTTGATTTATGGGTGGCAGTTCTAGAGGTAAAAACCTAGCTCGAGTCGATCCCAATATATTGATTCATAGGGTGGCAGCTGTAGAGGCATAAGACTAGCTCGAGCCGATCCCAACATAACGTTATGTTATATAAACCAACTGATCAGTTGGGGCCCGGGGATCATAGTTCACAAGCAAAGATGAATAATCATCGAGGCAAAGAAGCAAAGAAAGTAATGAAAGCAATAGACATGATTCCAAAAGCACAGATTGATGGTTTATCCATATTTACTATTTTATTACAGTTGTTTTCCATTGATGTTCATATGTATGTGAAACCACCAATAGAATGGAGGTATGTTATATTATTCACCAAAATTTCTCGAACCTTTGAGAAGCAAGTCTTTTGAGTGGAGGTAACTCTCTGGAATAAAAGGGTATGTAAGGGATAGTATATGAATAATAAGAACATGAGAGACTATTCATAAGTGGCAATGACAGAAGAAATATAAGTACATGGTTCATTACATACAGAAGGAGAGTTTATTCACTTTATCTATTTCTCTTATATTGATTCCATGTTGTTATGATGTTTAATGCAGTTCTTATGAGCCTTACATACTCAGTAAATTCTTTGTACTGACCCCCTCGGGGGACTTACTTTAAATGCTGCAGGTGCAGGCACTAGTAGACCTCCGCTATAGGTTGACAGTATTTGCAGATTTTTGGTGAGCCCAGTTGATTCGGGACTTTCCAAGTCAGAGTTGTACATTTGTTTGAGGTTGTAAATGTTGTATAAAGCGAGGACTTGTCCCAAATTTAAGTTGGTCTTATAAATGCATCTGTTAGAGGCTTTTGTAGACGTATGTGGGTATATGGATGAAAAAGATGTATGTTCACTCGACTTGATGGCCCTAACGGCCAAGTTTCACATATTGTACATGTTTTCCATGACTTCCGTCATTGGCATTTTATATGTTATCAGTTACATGAGATAGTACGATGTTCATACGAGGATATGCATATGTACATGGGTAAAGATTGGTTCTCTCAGGCCATATCGGCTTCGGGTGCCAATCATACCTCAAATGGGATTTGGGGTGTGACAATGTGGTATCAGAGTAGTCGTTCTAGGGGTGTCTACAAAGCCGTGTCTGAGTAGAGTCTTACTTATCAATGTGTTGTGCACCACATTTATAAGTAGGAGGCTACGAGACATTTAGGATGTTGTTTCTTTTCTTCATTCCAGATCGTGCAATAGAGCCGTGTTGTAAGTGGAATTGTATCCGATCATGGTAATGGTTTTTCTTTGGTATAGTAAAAATTTCAATAACAAGAAGAGGTAGAGGCAAAGGTAAGCAGATAGATATGTCTGCCGGTGAAGGAATGAGTAAATCACCACCTGACCAAGCTGGTCAAGGTTATCTCCACCTGTTGGTGCATCTACTAGAATTAAAGGCACATGTCGTATAATGGTATAGTAGATGTTGTGATCATAGATGATTAAGCACTTTGAATGGTGTTATTAATGAACAGGTAATGGGATTTGGAAAGAAAGGGGACATTGCCCTATACAACATGTCATATGAACTTGCCGAAAGTGCATAAAAGAGTTCTATTTCAGGTTGCTCCCATTAAAAATATACAAATTACTGAGGATGCCACTAGGAAGAGCTACCTGTTGCTATTCTAGATCAACAAGTCGGAGAGGTCACCTGGAAAACTGGAGAAATGATGAATCTATTTGTGTATATCGTAAGTGTATAGTGAATGTGGTGATCATGATACATTGGTTGACTTTATTAAGTAGGACATGGTAGAGTTAGACCTATCATGGGTACGGATTGGTTGGCTTCATGTTAGACCACAGTAGAGTGTCGAGCTAAGAAATTACATTTTTGTTTTTCCATAAAGAATGTTCTTGAATAGAAGGATACTGTCGGAACATCGAGAGGTAACTTTATTGCCTATCTGAATGGAAAGAAAATGATACTCTAAGGGATATATGTGCTACTTGGTAAAGGTGAAAAAATGCTAATGATTGAAATGAATGAATGAGTGAATGATGAAATGAAAAGTGAATGATGATGATATACCCAAGATAGCATTACGAACACGGTAAGGTTATTATAAATTCTTAGTATGTCAAGTGGGCTAGCGAATACACCCGTAGTTTATATGGATTTGATGAATAGAACGAAGCCATTCTTAGACAAGTCTGTAACAAAGTTTACAGGTGTTATGGTGGTTTACTCGAAGATCATAAGGAACCCATGCTAACTAGTTACGGCAAATGTCATAGATTCTTCATGACCGTACGATATAGACACAAATTCTCTAAGGGTGAATGCTGGGTAAACCCCATAGCATTCTTGGCTCACATAGTATCAGATGAAGGAATAATGGACTATATACCAAAGGTAGAAGCTGTGAAGAATTGGCTAAGACATACAATGCCTACAGCGATTCGTAGTTTTCTTGAGGTTAGCCGGGTAGTACAGAAAGTTTGTTGGAGAGCTTATCTTCCATTACAATACCCTTACCAAGTTAACACAAAGTAACTAGTTTCGGTGGAATGATGTATGTTAAAAAATTTTGCAAGAGATGAAGGATAAATTGACTCCTACACCTGTACTAGTACCTCCCAAAGGAACATAAGAGTATGCAGTGTATTGTGATGTTTTACAAGTTGGTATGGAATGTGTATACATGCAGTATGACAATGTGATAGCATATTCCTTAAGACAATTGCGTCCACATAACAGAACTTATCCTACATATGATTTTGAGTTAACAGTTGTGACAATTGCTTATAGTAGATGGCACCACTACTTGTATAAAACTTCAAGTGAAAGAATTATAGTGTTAAATATGGCAGAAGATTCATTGGTATCTGAGAAAAAGAAGAGCAATATGCAAATCCTATGTTATTCAGTTGAAAAAAAATATATGGTAAAGTTCGACAAAGGTGGTTGAGCTAAAGAAATATTTTTATGTATCGGATATATATATATGAGCTAGAGAAATGCATTATGGTAGAAGCACAGCATGCATGGTATGATAGAATATAGGGAGTGATCAATATGCACCATGATTTGGAAATGAATGATTTTTAATGTTGTAATGAGTATGAAGTGGTTGGTTTCTTGTGATGGCACGAATATTTCCCAGCTAAGAAAGTATATATCCCTTTTCTTTCATAAAAGACCGTCCTTGAGCGGAAAGGTAAATTGGTTTTCTATCCTGAGGACAGGAAAGCGATGTCCATGGTATACACATGTCAGCTAGTAAGACTTAGTGTGTCCCTGTAGGGTGCACCAGTGTTGTTTGTACAAACGAGAAATGGCACATTGAGAATCTGTATTGGTTATCGGCAACTGGATGAGGTAACAGTTAGAAATACAGAAAGTTTGGGTATACAAGTGAAGTTGGGTATAGTTTTCCATCCCTAAATAGGTGGACAAGCAGAACGTATCATCCAAACACTTGAAATTATGTTACCAGCTTACGCATTGTATTACAAAAGTAGTTGGGGTGACCATCTACCCTTTACTGAATGTACTTGTAATAATAGCTATTATTCAAGTATCACAATGGTATCTTATAAGGGTTTATTTAGAAGAAAGTTTAAATCCTCAATTGGATGATTAGACCTAGTGGAACTGCCTTACTTGGGACTACATTTTGTTCACTAAGCTATAGAGAAGGTTAAAGTGGTACAATAGTAGCTACAAGCTCAAACAAGTCATATGCCGAGATCCATTACTTTTATTGAAAATGTACAAGTTATGGAGGATCCTACTAGGAAGGGATACCTATGACTATTCTAGACCGACAAGTGCAAGGGTTCGTAAATAAAGATGTAACTTTCATAAAAGTTCCTTGGAGAAATCAACAAGTCGAGTAAATAACCTGAGAAGCTGAAAAACAAGTGATAAGACCAAGGTACCCATATTTGTCTCAGACAGAAGGAGAAAGTTCAAAAGTGTGGGCGTGGAGAACGACTAAGTAAGTATTTATATGAGTATATGTATAAAGAATCTAATATAGTGATGCATTTGTTACCCATGAGAAGATGTTGTCAACATTCGAGGACGAATGTTCCTAAGGGGGGAAGAATGTAACACCCCGTACCTACCAAACCCGACTTGACAACATTGAACAATGTTTACTTAAGTGTTGAGAGCAAAAATTATGTATTTTGTAATGTAATTGATGAGGTAATTTATATTGGGCCTAGTACAAGGGATTAGACCCTCGTGGGAGGTGTAACACCCCGTATGTTGTCGAACCTATACGACTACATGTACATTTATGGAATTAATTAAACATGAGAGATTTGAAGAATTATGCAATTATTTGTTGGGGCTTATATGAGGCTTGAGCCATTGGTCCAAATGAGGCCCAAAGATCATAAGAAAGACTTGGCCCAATGGGTCAAAACATGATCCAATCTTCCATTTGACTAATCAACCAAGCATTGAATGCCAAGAGATGGATAAGAGTGACTTGATATATATATATATATATATGAGGAATTATTCATTCAATTGGTGGGCTCAATTAACAATTTGTAATGAGCTAAATGAGGCCCAAAGGGATATGCAAGACATGGCCCAAAAGGGGTAATTAACCCATTCTTGCAAGACCAAGTCCACAAATCAATTATTGACCAAAGGTATGGGATAAGTATGACCTTAAAGGGTCTATATAAGCAAAGAAAATCAGATTTTTAATTCACTTGGACACCCATGCTTTTTCTAGAATTTTCTCAAGCCTTTCTCTCTCACACAAACCCTAGGCCTTCATCCTTTTGGCCAAGATCATCATCTTGCACACTTTGGTAAGTGTTTATGCTTATGATTTAATATGTTATGTGCTTGAGAGGGTGCTTATATGATGTTGGTTATGTTGGTGATGTCTTGAGAATTCACTATGTGTGTAAGGTGACATGTTTGCTAAATCGGAGGATGGTTTTGTCTTGTAAACTTGAACATGGACCATTCATAAGGAAGTGAACATGATGGAGTTAATATTGACAGGTGACATGTGATTATAGCGCTTCCTTGTTTTGTCATGGTGTATAATGTTTGGAAATTCTATTGTGAAATTGGTTATGGTTTTGGTGACATATTGACCGTAAAGTGTCATTTTGGTGATGTTATTGTGTGTTGTGAGACCATGGCTGATTGTGGGTATTCATGATGATAAAAAATATGTCAAATAAGTTTGGTTATGATCATATACCATTCCTTGCATAAAAGACCCCAAAAAGACCATTTCGGACCAAAACGGGCATCCATCCCCGCAGACAGAGGCGCCTGCGGGCGCAGATGCCTATGGCTGCTGCCAGAGGGCATCTGCGCATGCACCTCAGCCACCTGCGGGCGCAAGTGGCAGCACAGGTCAGCCCCAGATTTAGTTTTCTGTGTTTTCGTCTCTAGTTGAGTTCCGAAAGCCCCGATACCATTTATGGATATAATTAGCAACTTGTGATGTCGTTTTAATGACTTTAAAGTATCGTATGGAGGCATGTTAGACTGTATTAAGTGTGTATTGTTGTTCATATGTTATTATGAGGTCAATTTGATAAGAATAAAGGTGACGGAATGATAATGAGAGAGCATAAAGGGTAATTGTGGTTTGAAATGCTATTGATGTATGATCTTTTGGTCAATGTGTGTGATGATGTGGTGTTGTTGGTATGATAATGTAGTGAGTGGTCTTGTAAGGGGTGACATGACATTATACGACAGTTATATAGCTCATTGTCGTCTTGTACGCCTATTTTGTAACTAGTTGCTAATGTAAGATCCGATATGTACTTATGTTGTAGAGTGAAACATAAGGAAGGAGCTAGACTGTTGTGTTTATATATTGACTGGTGTATTCATACTTGTACGCAAAGGTATGTAAGGTTACTCTCTCTGTATCCTTCTACAGCATATTGATCATATTGACATTGTATCTATTCCAGTTCGAAATGTCCAAAGGTATTTCAGTTCAGGTTGAGATATATTGTCATTCACATATGTCCGACTCTTAGACGAATTATGATTTACTTATCTCCTATTCATTGACTAAAGTTCCAAAGTTTTCATAATGTGATAAATTCTAAGGAAGCTATCTCAAAGAAAGTAACGATGTAAGGAGAGTCTATTTAGTCTTGAATAGCTTTTCCCAATCATGTCATGTCCTAATAGTATTCACATTGACATTATGTTTGTTCCATCTTGAAATGTGCTAAGGTACCCTATATCCGGTTATCAATGGTCATTATAAATATGTTTCCTACTCATTGATCAATTGAAAATCTTATGTCTCATATTCATGAGTATTGTTCCAAAAGCCCAATAAGGTTACATTCCAAAGTTCCAATAGTGGTTATATTAAGGTATCTATTATTGTCCAATGGTTCCAATGGTGTTATGTTTCCACTAAGGCTATGTTTTCAATAATGTTTATTTACATGTCTTCTATCATTGGGTATGGTTCCAAAGCTTCCAAAAATGCTATGCCAAAGAAATGTATTAATCTCTCACAAGTGAATGTATCAATCTCTCTAAAGTAAAGAAGTGAAGTAATGCATATGTGGTTAATGATCAAGTATGGGTGGCAGCTTTGGGGGCATAAGCCTAGCTCAAGCCGATCCCAGGATCAGGGGGCAGTCCTAGAGGCATAAGCCCATCTCGGACCGAACCTAATCGGGGGCAGCTTTAGAGGTATAAACCTAGCTCGAGCCGAACCTGATATGTTGATTTATGGGTGGCAGCTCTAGAGGTAAAAACCTAGCTCGAGCCGATATCAATATATTGATTCATAGGGTGGCAGCTCTAGAGGCATAAGACTAGCTCGAGCCGATCCCAACATAACGTTATGTTATGTAAACCAACTGATTAGTTGGGGCCCGGGTATCACAGTTCACAGGCAAAGATGAATAATCATAGAGGCAAAGAAGCAAAGAAAGTAATGAAAGCAATAGACATGATTTCAAAAGCACAGATTGATGGTTTATCCATATTTACTATTTTATTACAGTTGTTTTCCATTGATGTTCATATGTATGTGAAACCACCAATAGAGTGGAGGTATGTTATATTATTCACCCAAATTTCAAGAACCTTTGAGAAACAAGTCTTTTGAGTGGAGGTAACTCTCTGGAATAAAAGGGTATGTAAGGGATAGTATATGAATAATAAGAACATGAGAGAATATTCATAAGTGGCAATGACAGAAGAAATATAAGTACATGGTTCATTACATACAGAAAGAGAGTTTATTCACATTGTCTATTTCTCTTATATTGATTCCATGTTGTTATGATGTTTAATGCAGTTCTTATGAGCCTTACATACTCAGTACATTCTTTGTACTGACCCCCTCGGGGGACTTACTTTAAATGTTGCAGGTGAAGCCACTAGTAGACCTCCGCTATAGGTTGACAGTATTTGCAGATTTTTGGTGAGCCCTGTTGATTCGGGACTTTCCAAGTCAGAGTTCTACATTTGTTTGAGGTTATAAATGTTGTATAAAGCGGGGACTTGTCCCAAATTTAAGTTGTTCTTATAAATGCATCTTTTAGAGGCTTTTGTAGACGTATGTGGGTATATGGATGAAAGAGATGTATGTTCACTCGACTTGATGGCCCTAACGGCCAAGTTTCACATATTGTACATGTTTTCCATGACTTCCGCCATTGGCATTTTAAATGTTATCAGTTACATGAGATAGTACAATGTTCATACGAGGATATGCATATGTACATGGGCAAAGATTGGTTTTCTCAGGCCATATCGTCTTCGGGTGCCAATCACACTTCAAATGGGATTTGGGGTGTGATAGCTTAGATCTTTTTGATGATCCTCCTTCTAATTCTTGCATCCTCCTCCTCTTCCTCTGTCCCTTCTTTTGCTGCACAAGATCTTGTCTTCGAGCTTATGCAGCAACTACACGGGTTAATATTTGCGCCGCACTTATTAAATCCTGCTCAATAGTATTAATGGGTAGTTTCTAAGACACTTCTCTCCTTCTCGGCTCTTCTGGAGATGAAAAAGTAGAAGAAGCCTGTGATGCAAATTCAGTGTCAGCTTCACCTTGACTAGCTTGGTCAGGTGGTGATTTACTCAGTAATTCACCGGCAAGCATATCTACTTGCTTACCCTTGCCTCTACCTCTTCTTGTCATTGGCATTTACTATAACAAAGAAAATTAACTTCAATGGTCAGATATAATTCCACCTATAACATTTGGCTCTATTACACGATCTAGAAGTAAAGAAAAGAAACAACTCCTAAATGTCATGTAGCCTCCTACTTATAAATGTGGTGCACAACACATCCATAAGAAAGACTCTACTCAGACACGGCTTTGTAGACACCCTTAGGACGACCTGCTCTGATACCACTTTTGTCACGCCCCGAATTTGAACGAGGCAGACTGGCACCCGAGGCCGTTAAGGCCCGAGATAACCAACCTTCATTCTCATACACTCCTGCGCATGTTACTCAATAAACATCACCACCACAAATAGATATAATATGCTAATAGCGGAAGTCATGGAAAATACATGATAACTATGAAACTTGTCCGTTGGGGCCATCAAGACAAAACATACGTTCCTTACATTTTCTTTATCTGTCCCACAATATCTACAAAGCCTCTACAGATGAATAACCATAGCCAACCTAGAGTCGGGACAAAACCCCACTCTATACACATATACAATACCAAAATAAATGTACATATACATCTCGAAAAGCCCCAAACCAACTGGAGCTCACCAATATTCTGTGGATTTCTCGTAGCCTACTGAGGAGGTATACTAGCACCTGCACCTGCAGCAAGTAAGGTAAGCCCCCCTAAAGAAGGTCAGTACGAAGAATGTACTGAGTATGTAAGGCCATATAAGACTGTAAGACACATAAATATTCCAATGAAAACAAATATAAGAGAATAGTCAATATAGATAAACCATCGTTCTGCATATGTGGAACCATGTACCTTATATTCATTATTTTCTTTTGCTTTTAATGTTTATTCATCACCACTTATCTCATATCGTACCCGGGCCCCAACTGATCAGTGGGTCTTAACATAACATAATGTTATGCTGGGATCGGCTCGAGCTAGGCTTATGCCTCTAGAGCTACCACCTTTAAATCAAGATATCGGGCTTGGCTCGAGCTAGGTTATTCCTTCTAGAGCTGCCACCCATAAACAAATATATCAGGTTTGACTCGAGCTAGGTTATCACCTCTAGAGCTACCACCTATCAGGATTGGCCCGAGCTAGGCTTATGCCTCTAGGACTGCCCCCTGATCCAACCAATTGTAGATCGACTCGAGCTAGGCTTATGCCTCTAGAGCTACCACCCGTACTCTCGCATCCAACAAATATGTATTACTTTATTTCTTACTTTTAAGAGATTGATATGTTGATAGTCGCAATGTTATTGGAGCTTTGGAACATCGGTCCATGATTAAGAGACTTATGAATAAAAACTAATCCACGAATAAAGAACATGTGAATAACAATACATGACAGCCTAAAATAAAATGCCTTAGAACATTTCGGAATGGAACAAATATAATGACAATGTGAACTATATGTGCTGCAAAATGATACGGTAAGAGTAACCTTACATACCTTATGTTCTCAATATGAATACACAGTTCTATATGTGAACACAATAATCCAGCTCCTTCCTTACGTGTTACTCTACATCACAAGTTTATAAAGGAGCTTACGTTAACAATCAACTATCTTACAAGAGCATAAGATGAAAATGAGTTACGTGACTTCTATATAGAGTCATTTCATCCTTTACAATACAATCCACTGCATTACCATAACAACAACATCATAACATTTAACACATTGACCAAAACATCATGAACCAATAGCATTTCATACCAAGTTTATCCTTTACACTTCCTCATTAATACTACGTCACAATTAATCCATCAAGCTACCTCAACACCTTTGATTAACCATAATATATAAGTGGCATAATCCATCATTCCTCCAACGACCCCTTAAAGTCATTTAAAAGGTATCATAAGTTGATAATTACATCCAAAAAGGGTATAGGGGTCTTCGGGGATCAAAGAGAGGCAAAAACATACAAAATGAGACTCTGGGCTGACCTGCGAAGCCACCTGCACCCACAGGTGGTTGATTTGAAGCTTTAAGTGACCCTTGGAAGTGTCCAGAGTCAACTGCGAAGTCACCTACGCCCGCAGGTGCCTTCATCTGCGAGGGCGGATGCCCAAATCGGCCAAAAAGGGTCTCTTTTGGGTCCTTTTGTGTAATAAATGGTCCAAGGACATAAGTAAGATTTTCTTTACATATTTTTGGTCACTTTTATGCCCAAAAATAGTCATGGTTTCACAGCACACATGAACACCACCAAACCCACATTTTCCTTTCAATACACCACTAATTTCATGACCAATTTCATAACAACAATCCCACAAGTTATACACATAAAAAAAGCAATTTAAGAACATAAACACATCATACATATTGATATTTAATCCATCAAACCCACTTCCTTCAAGATCACAAGCCCACTGTTAAGTCTAGTAGGCAAAACCCTTCACCGATTAAGCAAAAGTACACTGTTTTACACATAGTGAACTGTCCAACACTTTGCCAACATAACCAACATGATTTATACACCACCTTAAGCATATAATATTATATTGAACCACAAGAGTAAACACTTAAAAAGAAGTGATCTTGTCCAAATGAGTGATGCCTTAGTGTTTGTGAGTAAAGAGAAAGGTCTTGAATATTCTAGAAAATGGCATGTGTGTTTTGATAAATAAAAATCTGATTTTCCTTGCCTTATATGGTTCCTCAAGTCATACTTAGCCAAATTGTTGGGCATTAAATGCATGTTTGATTGGTCAACACAAGAATGGGTCACTTGCCCCATTTGGGTCATGTCTTTTACTTCATTTTGGGCCCAAATCACAAAAATTAACTTAGCCCACACCTTAAGGTGTAATACACCAACATTATCATGTTTAAATAATTCCATACACATTAAGACAATCAAGTAGGGTCAGAAATGTACGGGGTGTTACAAGGACTCAGTGGATTTGGATCAGAATCTGACTTTTGAGGAGGAGCATATAGCTACTTTAAATAGGAAGACTAAGAAGTTGAGGTCCAAGAGTATTGATTCAGTGATGCTTCGGTAAAAGTTTCACCTTATTAAAGAGGCTACTTAGGAGATAGTGTCTGACATGCAGAGTAGATATCCTCAGTCTTTCAACAGTTCAGGTACCTTTCTTACTTTTACATTCGAGGGAAAACATGTGTTTTAGTTGTGGATGATGTAATAGCCCTTAGTTTAATTTTTGGATTTTTGTATATTTTGATGGTTTTACCCCTCTCAGTAGTTGTATTTTTATATTTGTGGTTTGGGGAGGGGATGATGCGGTTGTCGAGGTATTTAGTTGAGATTTAGGTGAGGTTTTCATTTTGGAAAGGTTTAGAGTTACGATGGTTAACTTTAGTCAACATTCAGAGATTCGAGTGTCGTATGGGAATTTCAACGCCTCCATCAGCTCTAGAACATCGATTTTGGGTTAGTAGATGATGGAAATTTAAGCTCAACGGTTGACTTTGTCCAACATTTGATGTTAACAACCTCCGATGGAAATTCTGACTACACCATTGAGTCCGAAATGTCAAATTTGATCTTGTAGCATTGTTTTATTATTTTTGTGGGGTTGCAAATGCATCCTGAAGGTCAAATCAGGGAGTTTTGACATGTTTCTCAACTATTGTCGGTTGTTAGTGGTGCAGGGCTATAATACCCTTTGTGATCATGACCCCTTAGTCGTGTTAGCAATAGGCAAGCTGGCCATTCATCACATTCGTAACTCGGGCATTATGGTTGTGATGAGTTATCTAATTCGGGTCTAATTTTACTCTTTTCCTTCATGATAGTACCCCCATTATTGCAATGGGTCTAGCAATAGGGGTCCTGTGATTGCAAAGAATAATTCCATGGCAGCTTTAAATCAGATTTTCTCAAACCCAAACCCTATTTTCTCCATTTTTAAAGCTTGGAAGCTCGAGTAGGGGCAATTTTAAGTGGGATTTTGTGTCTTCTACCTTGGGTAAGTTTCTCAAGCTTGATTTTAACATTCCCCACTAACTAATCCATGATATTAGTTTCAAATCTAAGCTTTTCAACATGAATTTTGGGTTTTTTCTAGGTAAAGTGAAATTTTATAAATTAGTGTTCTTATGGTCGATTTCAACTCCATTTTCTATGAGATTTCGGATTTAAACTACTTGAGTCTTGGGTAAAGAGATTTTTCAATAAAATTCCCATTTTACCTTTATGGGTACGGAGTTGACTTTTGAACCCAGATCCTGATTGAGTCAATATGGGTATCATTAGCTTCATTTTATAACATAAAACTCATACTTAAATAGATTGAACTCATTTGGAGGCAATTCGGAAGGATAGAGCTTTGATTTTATTCTTCAAGCGTCCTTAAGGAAAGTTGAGACTTTTCTGTGACTCTTTTTCAATGTGTTATATGGTAGTAATGTGTAAAAGGAAGTAACGGGAATATTGAGGGGTCTCGTATAGATGATATGATTAATATCTATATGGGTACTAGTGTATCTGTGAAGGGAATAAATACTAATTAATTTATTATTTGGACTGTGTTCCCAGAATCTGTGATTGTTATGCTATATTTGCTCTGTAATTGAGTTGTTGGTGCCTTGTATCACTTATTCCATGTAGATGGCATGGGTTTATGGTTGTTTTCTTTTGGGGGAAGTAATGTGTTATGAGGAACTATTATTTATTGGCGTGGTTTGGACTGATAAAGTGGTTATGTTATATTTTTTTATCATTCTTCACCCCTTCATATGCATTTGATCATGGTTCTACTGGTTATTTCTCATTGACATTTGGACATATGAGGAAGGTTAGATTTATTGAGGCACCAGGGTATTTGGAAGTTCTATTCGTAGCCCTATGAGTTGATTCAAATCGAGCTGATTTTGCTTATTTACTATGTGGACTTAGAGGTGGATCTGGAGTGTGTATGAACTTAGAGAGTCCCCCATGGGTCCCGACCAACAAGTATTATGCTCGATGGGTGTATATAAGCAGGACATGCATGCATCATGAACATCATCCAATTTTCCCATTATTTTGTGTGACGTGCATCATTTTGTCATATTCATTTGGTTGATTGACTTGGTGTAGTGAGTGTATATTGAACTGTGGCACAGGTTTTTGTACTCCTGATGAAAATTTCATTATTATGAACTTGAATATTGTGTATGACTTGACAGTAATGAATTGTGTTTTGGATATCATTGTTTTTATGCACTATTAGACTAGGATGGCTTTCCTGAGTGCAGGTTAATTGGTTGTCTCTGATGGTTGGTTTGTTGATTCGTCACCACATTGAATTAGGATTGATCGATGATGCTTGTTGAGTACACGTGTTTTCATACTCTCCCTTGCTTTTCTGTACCTTACGTGCAGGTACCGAGTGGGTATGTCCCTGCATTGATTTTTATTTTTGGTGATCACTCCATAAATATTGAGGTAACGACTGATGATTCTTAGATGCTTGCTCACATCTCTTTATCTTCTTTTCCTTATGCTTATTCCGCATTTCAGACATTCAGACTATTTATTTTTGTTTTGTATTAGTGTCTTGTACTAGCGACATCCAGACCTAGATTTGTACTAATGTTGGATTTCCTTATTATGTCTATTTTGGGATACTGAGGTATTTATTTCTTCGGCTTCTTTTTCTTTTACTTCAACAACTCAATTGGGATGGGTTTGAGGCTTTCCTAACAAGGAGGGTGTGATAGGTACCATCATGGTCCTAATTTTGTATTGTGATACTACTATTATTTTATTTAATTATTTAATACTAAGAGTAGAAAAAAAATATAATAGATCTTTTTTAGATTTCATAAATTGAACAAGTAAATTAAAACAACTATTTTTAGTATGACCAAGTAATATGAATTAAGAAAAATAATTAATAGGGACAACAACAACAAAAGTAATAGCCATTTCAATCATTAAATGTTGGATGCTAAGGACTTAAACCAAAAGGTTGTAAATTTGTTGACTTTATAGTAACTATTAAAAAAGGGTGAAATTAACTCAAAAAAAATGCAGCTTCCTCAAAGAAATTAATCTCAGAAATTCCAAACATAACCCTATGAGGACGACGGAAAAATCTTCACTCTCATATATTAAGTAAGTAAAGTAAAGTAATATATATATATAGACACTACTTTTAATAAGTGAAGCTTTGGTTGTCCAACGAAGGTTATGTTTGGCATTTCCATTAAGTCCAGCTATTGTTATTATAGACGTGTGTCCACATAGCTATGAAACTTATATTCTTTCTCTAACCTTCTCTAACCCTACTCTCCCTTCAATGGTTTCTTTCCCGTCAACTCCTACCTCTCTCTGTATTCAAAATATATCTATTTTCAATTTGTAGTTTATAAATTGGTACTTTTGGCTTTTCAATTTCATGTTTTTCTTCTTTTGCGTTTGATATGTATGTTGAATTTTTGATGTAGGATTTTTTTAGGTCACATTTGGTGATGGATACTTGAATAATTCTTATGCTTACAGTACGGCTTCCTCTGTTTCTCTTCCTGGTGAGTTTTTCTTCTTCCTCATCTTTCTTAATTTTTCCTTAATTTTATTTTGTTTTCTTGTTATTGTTATCAATTACTTTTTGGTTCAATGAAGATGGACAATTATTCTATTATTATTATTTTTCTTGCTTTAAACTCTCTGATATATTACTTTAAGGCTATTGTTTTGATTGTCCATGGTTGATTTTGCTATGCTCTTTCCAGTGAGTTCTGATTAAATTATTTTTCTCTTTCTTCGTATATTGAAAAATATTGTACCTGCATGCAGGTGTATTTGAGGGTCTTTTCCTTCAAATTTCTCAATTTCAGTTCCAAGATGTCTGTCTCTGGGGTATTTTATTTCATTCAATTTGGTAAGCTTCTCTATTTCTTTTATTTTCATTGCACCCAATTATTGTAGCAAAATTTTAGTGGGTGTCTGGTTGGTTCTCTAAGTGGTGTTTGAATCTTTCAAATTTTAAGCTTTCTATTTTGGTTAGTTTTTCCAGCAAACTTTCTTCTTTTGGCTCAATTTTTGGCTGTGTTTAGTTTGATATTGTTTTTTTGGGTATTATCTATTTTTCATGTTCTTTTGGGTTTATTCTGGTTCTTTTCTGCATACATAAACAAAAAATTTAGTTTGATTTGTTCATGTATGTTTGCAAGTAGATATTTATGTGCAAATCTTTTAATTATTGGTTACCAAATTACCTTCTTTTTTGTGTGTTGAAATTTAAACTAAAGAGGAAAATATTAGATGTTGTGCTTCAACTACCTCTTCTCTGTGAAAGGAGTCTAGACATAGTTAGGCAAAACTTTAGTTTTGTGCTTTATCTTGCTAAAAGAATCATATATGTGCCTGGGATAAAGTGAGAAGGTTAGCTTTATTATTGACTTTGTAATTATTATAATTTGAGGTTGATCATGGTTTTGGGTGGTCTTATATATTTATGCTTCATATTATAATGACTATGTTGTTGTTGTTATTGATGTTGATGTATTTTTATGGCTGCTTCTTTTGTTATTTTGTAAATATCCTGAATTCTTAAAGTGCTCTTAGTAATCTCATTCTAAAGAAGAAGCATCGTGAGTCTTTAAATCTAAATTAATTTGCAAATACCAGCTTTGAAAGGATAATTTGTATTAGATGTAGTGACAATAACTTTGGATTCTTTGGATGATTATTCATCGTATCATTATATATCAAACCTAAAGATTCTAATGTTTGCTGTAGAGTTTGATTATTCTTTAAATGTCCCCTGTTATGTAAATTATGAGCTTCATTGGAACATGAATGTTCATAGAAAGAAGTAAAATGTGGGTATTGTAATATCATTATTTACTACAGCAAGTGTAGTAAACACGGCACCTAACAGATTTAACTCTTCAAGCTCATGGATGACTAAAGGTATTTCTAAAATTTCGTACTTACATTCCTTCGACGTGGCTGCAGAATGCTCTATCTTGGAGTTTTCTAATATATTGACTTTTAATTTCTCTCAGACCAACCTGTAATGCACATGAAGAAATTACAAAAAAAAACATCAACAACAAAGCAATCCAGGAAGCCCACACAGCCTAGGGGTATGATTTCTTTCTATTATTTTAGTATGTTTTAATTTATCTTTGGTCGGGGGAGAGAGAGGAGGATAGTTGGAGAACAAGATACCCTTTTAGTTCTCTACTATTAATTGAATGTTCTGTTGTACTATTGTGGAAGATGAGGTTCCTTCTCACAATGCTTTTTTCCTTTTACATAAGAATGAATATTTTACAATTATTGTTCTTGGAAAGAATTAGTGTTGCAATAGTAATCTGCTGGATCTATTAGTGATGAGTCGGTAAAGGTCGTCATTGACCATCATTGATTTCATTTATGGGCTAACTTCAACTGAAATTCAGTTGCACTGGAGGCTTCACAATGGGAGTGAGACAAGTCATATATGATTGAATAAGTGCATATTACTTAATTTGGTTATTGGGGAAGTAATAGAAGTTTGTCCTTGAAACATCTAAAAATATACAATCTTGGGACCTTGATAGAGTTTTGGAGATTGAACTTGGTGCGATTTAATTTATGTCATCTTTTTATCCATTCTCCTTCCATCGGTCTCTCTGCTTAGGAGTCCTTCTCGTTATCTTCTAACAATTTGTTCTTCTTTGTAAGGTTTCTCATACTTATGCATTTTTGAAAACGATAGTTGCTCAGAGGGAAAATAAGAAATTCAAGTTCACTGTAAGAGGTATTTTATATACTTTTTTTTTATCATAATAGTATTCATAATATATTGTATTAGTAGCTTTAATAGTATTATAATGCTATAGTATTAAGGGTTCGTTTGGTAGGGAGATGGGATAACTATTATCCCATGGGCTAATTTATCCCATATCACTATAGTGTAAATGGGTGGGATATTACAATTAGAGTTGTGTAGATAGAGAAAGCTCTAATGGGGCAGGTATATTTTTCTTGCATCTTATCCTAGGATCATTATCCCTTATTCCTCCTATCAAACAAGCCATAATAGTATTATGGTAGATATAAATAACAACTTTATGTGTATATTTACTTAGAAACTTTTAAGCATAGAAATACATTATATCATTGTAGAGTTTGTAACAAGCACCTACATCTGTGACAAGAGCCTACTAGCTATATACAACCCGTTGAATTAAATATGAGTTTTAAAATTATTTGTAAAACCCAGCTCTTTCATATTCTTCCTCGATATTATTGTGCTTACTTTTGTGCTAATAATAAGCATTAAGATTTTCAACATATCTTGACATTCTTCAGCAGGTTGCAAAGAAATATTCTTCTCAATCTATAGAATGTGATTGCTAAAGTTGTTTAATACACAGATTTTCCCAACTTTTGGTTACTTACTACACATAACAACATTCTAATTCCAATACTTAACTTTCTTTTTCATTATTGGATATCGGCCTGAAATACATGTTATCAACTACAGCTGCTACTATAGCATAGCCCATACACAAGTTGGACCAGCCACATGATCATGGACAATTTTACTATTTTTGTCCTTCTAGCAAGCTCAAGAATGTAATTGTATGATTTTGTTCCAAAAACAAATTTATATACTATGAAGCATATTATGTTAATATATAATTTAATGATAATTTCATTTATTAGGATAATCTTACTACAAAATGTTTGGGAAATGCCCGTCCAAAGCACTGGCATTGGCCATCTACTATACGTATGAGAGAATGTTGACATTTTATAGTCCTCACAAAATTTTTGGTGCAATAAGATTGCTACACATGCCTATTGGTTTTTCCAATATATTGTTCCTTTTGCCCTCATTCATTATTTGATGATATTTTTATTTGAACTTGGACTATACATATAGTAATATTTTTTCGTAATCCTCTTCTCGTTCCTTATTAGATACTTGTTCTTTTTTACTTATTTCTTATGTTAAAAATTAATTATTTTTTACTAATTTATTTTAGCAAATTATGAAATATTTATTAAAAAAAGTTATATTTGTCACAACCCAAAAATGAGGTCATGATGGCACTTATCACTGTCCAGCCTTGATAAGTAAGTCAATCACCCAAAAAGGAAAGAAATACGAACAATTAAGGAAAATAGATTAAGGCGAGACTTCTAGAGTGAATTCAGACCAGCACAAGACATAATACAAGTAAGTCTGAAAGAAATAGAATACAACCTCCCAAAATCTGGTGTTAAAAGTGTAGACCATCTAATACATCATCCGAATATAAGAAAAGTACAATGTTTGTCTCCAAAAATAAGTAAAGACATAGTAAATTTAAGAGAAGGTTCGAAAGTCAACTCTGATCCCTAAAGTTACCTAATACCCCGACCACAGTCTCTGAATAGAACGATTAGTCACTGCGTGTCATACTCAAACTAGGATCGGCACCGAAAGGGCACTGTAGGGGTGAGTACGGTCCACTTGTACTCAGTATGAATCATAGGCCTACTGAGCAAAGCAGACAATAATATAAGTAAAGAAAACTATAAGCATATCACCTACAAATAGAAAAGTTCCCAAATGGTAGCTCACATCGTCTCTACTAATAGTTATAATATAATACTGAATTGAAACTACACAAATATACACGACAAGTAAATGGAAACTAAACACAAGGCAAGTAAAACTAAAGGAATCATGAAAGATGCATATGCAATGCAATATGCAATGATGATAATGGGATGAATGGTGAAAGTCATCACAAGACTTTCTGTATACATCTATCGAGCATGCAGCTCCCGCAATAGGACCCATGAAGGGTTCACAACCCGTATACTATAACTCATATCTCAAATCTAAATCCACCTCTCTGGCTCTTTTTCACAAAGAGGGTTTTTATAAAATATCTCATTTTCTTATAAAAATAATGTTCCTCAACGGTACCAATATCTCATGAAATTTTATGTATAGAATTAGGATGTAATGCTCACTATCAAATTAGTGTGAAGATATCCAATCCATTCAATACGTATATAAGTGAGTCCAGAAATTAACTCAATATGTCCATAATTCATGCTATCAACTCTAATTAGGCACCATCGGAATAAATATACATGTAAGACATCATTAATATCATATCAACCCTTAAATTGGGCATTTCTATCATGATAACGCAACAAATGCTCAAATAAGTCCTATAATAATAATTCAAGCCCCCGCACGGGCATCATATCTAGAATGAGGTATTTAAATGCACAGATAAGGCCAATGATGTCGAATAAAGCCTCCGCTTAGGCAACACGCAATATCAGATACCACAAGTCAACAAAAATATATTATAAGCCCCTACAAGGGCACACAACAGTAATAATAATCTCGAAATATAAAACCCATAGTTATTTTCCCCAACCCATAGCATGCTTTATTTATTCACTAACTACCCAGCTCAATCTGAAAGAAGTTGTAATGACACTCTAGATCATTTACTTGATTTCATGCTTTTATGGGTTTCAGACCTACCCATAATATCTACATCTCATTTATAAATTTCCAGGACTGTCGGTTTGGCCATCGGACAGTTTGTTTGGATTTTAGGTCCATTTCCCTATTTTGGAGCTTTCGTTGTTAAAGAATTGGTCTCGACTAAAACTGCTAGTAAACAATCTCAGATAGAAATTTTGCCAGTTCCATCATCTATGGAATATTGATTTTTGTCTAGGGGGACCCTTGGTTCAGGCCTCGAGGCTTCCAGACTCATTTTGGGCTATTGGGTAGATTTGATGAAAAATAAAACTATGGGTGTGGGGTCCAAATTTAATCGAAACAATCTTGGATTAAAGTTTTTATGGTTCCATTGAGTCTGAAATATTGAATTTGGTATGGTAGCATAGTTCATTTGCACGCACGGGGTTCCGAATGAATCCCGAGCTCCCGGTCGGAGTCCATTTGGACTTAGCAAAAATTTGGTGCCTGATATCTGATATGACCGCTTTAACGGTCAAGGTACGCTTAAGTGGACTTCACTTAAGCGACCAGAGCACCACTTTAGCAATCTCCGCCTTTCTTTGCCCAACCTCTTTAGTGGTCATGTGCCGCTTAGCGACACCTGGGGTGTTAAATCCCCCTTCTTCACCCAATTTTCTCTCATTTTCTCAACTTTTTCCCCCCATTTTGAGAGCATAAAACATGTTAAAGTGTTGGTAATCATCCTTTGAAGCAAATATAAGCTAGCTCAATGATCCTTAGTCGTTTCCCATTATTTTTCCTTGTTAAATTCCATCATTTTCATTGTAAATTCTTAGAAATTAGGGCTTTAAATCCATAAACTTTAGGGTCTAATTTAAGACCTGATTGACACTCCATTTGTGCTCAACTTTTGAGCACACATTCCTTGCCCTTTTAGGGACCTCGTGACTAATTTAATTTTGGATATCATTTGCGGGCCTCGCAGGCCTATTCTTGACCCAAATTTTTACCCGGCCTTTTATATAGAAATATGGGTCTTATTTTACTCATATTGGCATGTATAATACTATTTTGATAGTGTGGCAGCCTTTCAGGATCATAGAGCAAGGTCGAGTGATTTGTGGGCGATTCCAGATTTGTGGCTCGGCATCGAGGTAGGCTTCTGTCTACTTTTCTCTATGAGATTGTGTATAGTGTAGTTTGCATGCTAGTTAGGAATGATAGGATATCTTTATGACTAATATAGCATGACTTAGCCAATTTAGGGAATTTGAGGTAGAAATGTGACCCGAACCTTAGTGTAAAATACTTCATGGCTATAGAATCCTATTACCCTCGATTACAAGCATGTTAACCTTAGTTTGATATTAAGGATCCTTTAGTATAAAATTTACCATTTTACTTAGTAAATTGGATGGTATTTCCCCAATTAGATCCTTTAGTGATCTTGCGCCACCGTAGTTTCTCGAGTTATGAGGCTTTATTACTATTGGTTATATGTTGTTGGGCCTGAGGTCATAGTTATGATACCAGTTGGACTCCAAGTGAGTATTTTATCCCTAAAGGGGATTTGATTTTAGATTACAAACACTTTGACACTTATGGTTGTATTGTTTGGATACTGGTGATGGTATGCATACTTTTAGGATGCTCATTTAGTGGTACGATTCCAACCAAAATCTTGATTTTACTACTATTTTCAAAAAAAGGATTTATTTCCACTTTTCACTCTTAAAATGGAATCTTTTATGATGGTAATCGTACCATCTTATTTAATGAATTGTGAGCTTTTGAAACTAAAAGTGATGTTTTTGTAATTAGACCGAGATTGAATCCGGTCCATGGTTTACCCACTTTTTTACCACTAATATTTATTTTGGTTGATGGAGATTCTGACCCTTTCTACATTATTACAATGATTTAGTCCCAAACTTGTTCTCGGGCAATGGTTTACAGATGTACACTCTTTTAGTCACAGTTCGAGTCTATGCACTTATGCCCGGTTTACAGATGTACACTCTTTAGTCACAGTTCGAGTCCATGCACTTATTATACAATGTACGCTCTTTTAGTCACGGTTTGAGTCTATGCCTTTATTATACAATGTATACTTTTTTAGTCATAGTTCGAGTCTGTGTACTTTATATCTCTCTCTAGTACTGGATGGAGTAGATTGATGATGATGGTTATTAAAAGTCCTAGATCGGGACCCGGCAGTATATAAGGATATTCCTGAATCCCCTAAGGCCCTATAGGTTGGGAGCCACAGTGCTGGAGAAGCGTGGTCACCTTAGGTCCTGCCTTTGTGAGCTATCTAGCTCAAGGAGGTGTATACACTTGTTATGTTATGGTACTTGGTAAATTATGGCACTTGGATCAGACATGGCATTTATGGTTATGTTGCATTCATTCATATATATGTATTGCATATAACCAGTTTGTTCGTTTGGCAGTTATATCTATCGATCTTATGGGGGGTTGTAAAGTTCATGAACCTTCTAGGCTTATGGGGGCTTGGTTATGTATTTGGTTGTCTGAAATAGCCGGTTGCTTATTTATTGATTATTATAGTTAGTTCATTGTAGGATGATTATGGATTGGTACCTGAGATTATCAACACGTTTCTGATTCCTTTCTTTAATTTGGGGGGTTACATTATGATAGAGTTACCTCATGATTAGTCATATTTTTGTTAGAGGCCTGATCATGCTAGTATTAGCTCCTTTACTTGGCTAAAGTCCTCGAGATGTTAGGTTGACTTGCCCAGGTTATTACCCTTGAGTTATCCCTATACGTTTACTTATATATATATATATATATATATATATATATATTCATAGGGTATTACCATATATCTCTTTTTTTCTTTGTCTATTCCTATTGTATATGCATTCTTTGGCCTTGTATACTATTACATATCCTTCTTTCACTCTTCATAGGTATATTGGCTAGTGATATACGGTATTGTACTTTAGTTCCTGAATATTGTTAGGATATGGTTGTTTACCCTTATTGCTTCATTAGCCTCATTATGCTTATTTTTCCTGGATAGTTGCCCGTAGTTTACATTTTTGTATTTCATATTATTTATACTTGCATTATTTCTTGAACTCGGTCAACCAATGCCTACTGAGTACTACATATTTGGTACTCATACTACACTTTTGCAGCCTACAGATCATAGTACGAGTTATTACTATTGATTTGTGCATCGTGCGGAGCGGAGCAGCCACAGATCAGAGATTTTGGGTGAGCTCCTGACTCTCGGAGTTGCTCCTACTCTCTCTCTGGTTATTATTAGACTAATCTCTATGTTTTATTCAGAGACACCTTTATATATATATATATATATATATATATATCCTTTATTTCACTTGTACTCCTGATGCATTAGAAGCTCTTGTACTGGCTCCACCAGGTTTTGGGATTATATTGGCCTTTTTACTACGCTTATTCCGCTACTTTCGTTCAGTTCTCTTGATAGTCCATTACTAGCTGTTTTGGATTATAGGTTGGCTTACCTACTAGTGGGTTATAGTAGGTGCCATCATGACCAGAGAAATTGGGTCATGACAAATTGGTATTAGAGCCTAGGTTTACTGGTGTGTTGGTATAAGAGCTAAGTGTCTAGTAGAGTTCTCCAGATCGGTACAGAGACATCTGTATCCTATTTTTGGGAGGCTATATGACATTCTTAAGAAATTCTATTCTTGACTCCCTGTCGTGTGTCTATGTTTCTGTGAAACTCGAGTACTTTCTTTAACTCCATTCTTTCCCAGATGGATGGCATGAGGTTATTGATAGATGCGGATGGTACTTTTGTGCGTGTTACCAGAATTCCTGCCAAAGGGTCTGGGGTCAGCTCAGGCTCCTACAGAATTTGTGACCACCTCACCTGTTTAGGATGCAGTGTTAGGGATTCCAGGTCTGTTCCTGGATACATCATGGCCAGTGTTGGTACCTGGTACATAGAGTAATTCTTAGGCTAAAGTTGGGCTTATTGGTGTTCAGTAGGGATCCTTATCAGTTTCAGAGCATGAGATGTTACGGAGATTTATCAGAGGATTGTCTTTACCACTTCGTTTGATGATTGAGCATTTGGTAGCAACTGGGTATACTTTTTTTTAAGTTGTTGAGCATGCGAGGGCCGTAAAGATGGCATGTATTGAGACTTATGGAGGAGGCGGTAAGAGGACATGCCAATAGTACAATGTTAGTGTTATTCCGTCTGGAGGTCAGGATCTTTCCAGTCTAGATCAACATCATTTGCAGCCTATTAAGCCAATATAGGTACCACCTCAGTTTATGGGTAGCTTTCAGGTAGTATGGGTTGTTCGGTCTAAGTTCTTAGGCCGTAACTGTTGTAATAGTGCATCAGAGAGTACCAGTGGAATGTTTTGATTGAGGTAAGATTGGTCATTGGTCTAGGGAGTGCCCTAGATGTGAGTTGGTCAGCCATTTATGGATGGCTCATGTCTCTCACTAGGTTAGAGCTTCAGGGGCCTGTTATGACTGCAGAGAGACCTGTCACTGGTCCAAAGAGTGTCACCCGACACGGGGTTATTAGTCATTCATCTCATCCAGATCAGTCTTGTAAAGATGTGGAACCTTCAATTAGATGTGGTGCACATAATGCCTCAGTTGGCTATTCAGACGCTCAGTCTGGGTTTGGACGCATTCAGATTTATACCTCTTCGAGTAGGCCAGGACTATGACTTTGAATTATGCCGTGAAGGTGCAAATTTTAGTTTGCTATCTTTTAGCTTCTATTGAGTTATATTGGGGTTTTCATCCTTGACATTTCTATACTGATTATCGTATGCCTTGTGTAGATTTATTCATATATGAATACCCCCATAGATAATTTCTTTTAGTAGTGGATCAGTACTGTGGGTTCCTTGGGGTGTAGCATTTGGGTTCAAATCCCACTTCCTTTGGCATATTGGCTTTGTTATGGCCCTAGAGTGGTACTCTTGTTGATTTTCATTTTTGGTACCACCTACATCGTATGTTATTGATATCATAGTCATTGTTTTGACATTTATTGATTCTTATTTGATAGATAGCTAGACTAGTATTATCTAGGTAACATTTTTTTTTATCTCCTTGTCATTCTTGCCCATTTGGCTTAGAACCTAGATTGGTTGCTTTTCCCTCTTGTTATCGAGGTTAGATCAATTGCAGAGAGGAAGTGCAGGTAAGTTTGGCCTTCCATGGCTTTGTTATGATTTTAGCATTAGCAGTCTTCTTCCATAGCCCGTTCCTATTGGTGATATGTTTGGGATTTGATTCTTTTGATCAGGATAGTTCATCACCCAATAATGGTCTCGATCTTGATATTTAGTTGGAGTTGGCAATTCGGTTTGTTTACCTATTTATGATGTTGAAAGGTCTGAGGCTTACTTTCTAATTTGTTGGGTTCATCTCCTGGTGATCATTTTGATCTTGGTATGGGTGTGGAATTGGATACCTTATTCTTGTTGTGATAAGGTTCATGGTTAAGATGAGTTAAAGTTGGTGTAATTGGGAGAATTTAGAAAATTCTCATCTCGGCATTTGTTCAGCCTATTATGACTTTGGAGAGTGTTTCTGCTTGATGCTATGTTCCTATGGGTACTCTTGGCCATAAATTGAGTACTAGATTAGCCAGATTCAGGCTAGGGTCATATTTTCCAAGTTGCTCATGTTTTTTCTATCATTACTACTATTTGCAGCCTTGATGAGTTCTTGTTTATGCCTTGGTGCATTATGCCCTTCAGTAGATATGGATTTGGTTGTTCGAATCTTCAGCTTGTGGTTTTTCTTCATCATGACTATGCCTTCGGCTACACTTCAATTTCAGCCCTTGTAAGAGCCGTTGGATATAAGCTTAGTCTCTAAAGGTGAGACGGGTTTGGGGTATGTACATGATTTCTGGAAAAAAGTTTGATTTGGGTATTTGGTCTTCTTGAAGATTTATTGACCCCAGTTATGATTTTTGACTCCTTGAATGGCGGCTTGGGAGTGCGATGGATTTTAGTATGTGGATGCATGCTCGTCAACAAGATTAATTTTGATACTTGAGATCAAGTAGTTCAGCTTCGGCATTGAGATTTTAGCTATGGGGTGTAGATCTTGGTTGCAGCCTCCAGTTTGAAATTTGGTTAGCTGGGACTGTGTTTATAGGCTAACTAAGCCAACTCTTTACCTGCCAATTCGGTTATCTTCAGTTTAAATGGATTATGATTGATAGATGCTCAGAGGTTAGTCTGTCGTCATATGGTATTCGCTTTCACCACTCTTGCCCTTGATTCTCAATTTTTGTCTGAATTTGGATTGTCTGCTCAGCAGAAGGAGTATATTTTAGTTGGGCTTAACATGGTTTTGTCCACAGTTGGTGGGATATTCTGGAGCGGATAATTCAATTTCGAGAGTTTGTGCTTTGGATTCTTGACTATCAGTTTCGAGGGACAATTAGACCAGTTGTAGCTTTGACTAGAAATCATCGGCCTTGATCATCTCCATTTGGTGTCCAAGTAGCACATTATACGCTTATTCTACTGGATTTTCAATAGATCAGCTTCAGTCTTTTGAGGTAAGTGTGACGTACTTGTGCATACATAACTGGGATGATATTTTTTGTGGTTCAGAGTAGGTAGCAGGATTAGAAAGGTAAAACAAGGTTAGATTTGGGAATTGGAGTTATTTTCATGATTGATGCCTTGGATTTCCTTTAGATGGTTGAGTATCTCCTTGGTCGTGCTTGTTTTGGTGTGTTGTCAGCTTGTTGTGTTTTGGATTTGTATGTAACAATCGTTCTCGATTCAGTTGGAGGCCAGTTGGTTGTTGAGGATGAGTTTTGGTTTTTTTTTTTTTTGAAAGTGAAGTAAGGAAGTTGGTTGAACAAGGGGTACCTTCGGTGAAATCCCTTGCAAGCATTGGTTTGACTTAGAGGTTATATGGGGAGCCTTGCTCGGGGTATGCATGCCATATACCTCGTCCTCTCGAGCTTTTGGGTCTTTTCTATCCATTGACTTACGCAAACAAAAGTCCTTTTAATAGTGGATATTGTAATGACCCTCTAGGTCATTTTCTTGATTTTTTCTTGTTTTTAGGTTTTGAGCCTTCCTACAGAAGCTATATGTCATTTATACTTTATCGAAACTGTCGATTCGGTCATCAAATAGTTCGTTTGGATTTTAGGCCCATTTCCCTATTTTGTAGTTTTTGCTGTTAAGGAATTGGTCTCGGACCAAAACTGCTAGTAAACAATCTCATATGGAAATCCTAACATCGCCATCATCTCTGGAATGTTGATTTTAGGCTAGTAGGACCCTTGGTTCATGTCCCGAGGCTTTCGAACTCGTTTTGGCCTATTGGATAGATTTGATGAAAAATGGAATTATGGGTGTGGGGCCTATATTTAATCCAAACATTCTTGTATGAAAGTTTTAATGGTTTGATTTAGTCTGAAATGTTGAATTTGGTATGGTAGCATAGTTTTGTTTGCTCGTACGGGGTTCCGAACGAATTTCGAGAACCCGATCGGAGTCCATTTGGACTTAGCAAAAATTTGGTGCCTGATATCTGGTATGACCCCTTTAACGGTCAAGGTACTCTAAAGCGTACATCACTTAAGTATCCAAAGTACCACTTTAGCAGCCTTCGCCTTTCCTTGCCCAATCTTTTTAGCGGTCATGTGCCGCTTTAGCGGCCAAGTGACTGCTTTAGCGGCACCTGGGGGTGTTAAATCCCCCCTTTTTCACCCGATTTTTCTCATTTTCTCAACTCTTTCTCCCCTATTTTGAGAGCATGGGACATGGGAAAGTTTGGGGAATCATTCATTGAAGCAAAGGTAAGCTAACTCAACTCTCCTTGGTCGTTTCCCATTTTTTTTCCCGTTAAATTCCATCATTTTCATTGTAAATTCTTAGAAATTAGGGCTTTAAATCCATAAATTTTAGGGGCTGATTTGAGCCCCAATTTACACCCCGTTTGTTCTCAACTTTTGAGCACACATTCCTTGTCCTTCGAGGGACCTCATGATGAATTCAACTTTGGATTTTGTTTGTGGCCCCGCAAGCCCATTCTTGACCCGAATTTTGACCCGACCGTTGATATAGCAATATGGGTCTCATTTTACTCGTATTGACAAGTAGATGATTGTTTTGATAGTGTGGCGGCCTTTCAAGATTGTGAAGCAAGGTCGAGTGATTTGTGGGAGATTCAAGATTTGCGGTTCGACATCGAGGCCGGCTTCAATCTATTTTTCTCAATGAGATTATGTATAGTATAGTTTGCATGCTAGGTAGGGATGATATGATATCTTTATGACTTGTATAGCATGACCTAGCCCATTTAGGAAATTTGAGGTAGAAATCTAACCCGAACCTTAGTGTAAAATACTTGTCATGGCTATAGAGTTCTATTTCCCTCGATTATAAGTATGTTAACCATAGTCTGATATAAAGGATCTTTTAGTATAAGATTTACCATTTTACTTAGTGAATTGGATGGTATTTCCCCAATTAGATCCTTTTGTGATCTTACGACCTCATTTACAGTAGAATCCCGAGTTATGAGGCGTTATTATTGTTGGTTATATGTTGTTTTGCCTGAGGCCGTGATTACGATGCCAGTTGGACTCTAGGTGAGTACTTTATCCCTAAAGGGGACATGATTTTAGATTACAGACACTTTGGCACTTATGGGTGTATTGTTTGGATGCTGGTGATGGCATGCATACTTTTAGGTACATTTATACTCACTTAGTGGTACGAATCCAACTGAAATTTAGATTTTACTATTATTTTCCAAAGAGGGATTTATTCCCACTTTTCACTCTTAAAATGGATTCTTTTATGATGGGAATCATACCACCTTATTTAATATATTGTGAGCTTTTGAAACCAAAAGTGATGTTTTGAAAATTAGACCGAGATTGAATCCGATTTATGGTTTACCCATTCTTTTACCACTACTATTTATTTTGGTCGACGGAGATTTCGACCATTTCTACATTATTACGATGATTTCATCTCGAACTTGATCTCGGGCAATGGTTTACAGATGTACACTCTTTTAGTCACGGTTCGAGTCTGTGCACTTATTATACAATCTACACTCTTTTAGTCATGGTTTGAGTCCGTGCTCTTATTATACAATGTATACTCTTGTAGTCACGGTTCGATTCCGTGCTCTGGTACTGGACGAAGTAGATTGATGATGATGGTTAATGGAAGTCCTAGATCGGGACTAGGTAGTGTATACAAATATTCTCGAATCCCCTAGGGGCCCCTTCTTTCGTGAGCCATAGTGCTGGAGAAGAGCGGTCACCGTTTGTTCTGCCTTTGCGAGCTACTGAGCTGGAGGAGGTGTATACACTTGTTACGTTATGGTACTTTTTACATTATGGCAGTTGGTTTGGACATGGTATTTATGGTTATGTTGTATTCATTCATTTATATGTATTGCCTATCACCAGTATGATCGTTTGGCGCTTGTATTTATCGACCCTATGGGGGACTGTATAGGTAAACGCTATGATTGTTGTTTACTGAGTGCTTCCGTGAACCTACCCGATTTATAGGGACTCGGTTAGTTATTTGGTTGTCCGAACTAGCCGATTACTTATTTATTAATTATTATGGTTAGTTCATGGAAGGATGATTATGGACTGGTACCTAAGATTGTCTTTACGTTTATGATTTACATCTTTAATATAGTGGGTTACATTATGGTTGAGTTACCTCATGCTTAGTTAAATTTTAGTTAGAGTCCTGATCATGCTAGTATTAGCTCCCTTACTTGGCTAAGGTCCTCGAGATGTTAGGTTGACATGCTCAGGTTATTATCAATGAGTTAACTCTATATATGTATATATATAGGGTATTACCGTATATCCCTCTCTTTCTTTGTCTATTCCTATTGTATATGTATTCTTTGTCCTTATATGCTATTACAGATCCTTCTTTCACTCTTCAGTGATATATTGTCTAGTGATATACGGTATTGTACTTTAGTTCCGGAATACTGTTAGAATAGGGTAGTTTACCCTTATTGCTTCATTAGCCTCATTATGCTTAACTTTCCTGGATAGTTGCCTGTATTTTACATTTTTATATTTCATGTTATTTATGCTTGCATTATTTCTAGAGCTCAGTCGGTCGATGCCTACTGAGTACCACGTGTTTGGTGCTCATACTACACTTTTGCAGCTTATAGATCATAGTATGAGTTATCGCCATTGATGTGTGCATCGTGCGGAGCAGCCATAGATTGGAGATTTAGGGTGAGCTCTTGACGCTCGGAGTTGCTCGTACTCTCTCTGTTTTGTTGTTAAACTAATCTCTATGTTGTATTCAGAGACACCTTTGTGTATATATATATATATATATATATATATATCTTGTATTTCACTTGTACTCCTGATGCATTATAAGCTCTTGCACTGGCTCCATCGGGTTTTGGGATTATATTGGCCTTTTTATTATGTTTATTCTGCTGCTTTCTTTCATTTCTTTTGATAGTCTGTTACTAGTCTTTCCGGATTATGGGTTGGCTTATCTACTGGTAGGTTATAGTAGGTGCCATCATGACTTGAGAAATTGGGTCGTGACAGAAGTTAAGCCATAACCTACATCGAAACGATGAAATCCGAGCCTAAAATCCTTTAACACGGTGTTTTCCTTTTTAAATGGCCTCGGAATCAACTAAAATATACAAATATACCATCTACGCATTTAAAGGAATCTATCTATGCCCATATTAACCATATTTAAATCGGGTCCAAAACAACAAACTCAAAAAATGAGTTAAGAAATGAATGGGGTAAAATTAGAATTTTTATTTAGAAACACATTCTCCAAGGTAATAGGAATCTATAATCGAAAACTCACGCAAAAATGAGTTAAAAACGAGGTCCAAATTGAAGAAAAATCATTTTCAAGCTTTACCGGCAAAACCACAAAATACAATTTTGAAATCTTGATTTTAAGGTGTTTTCTAAGATATAATTGATACGAAATAATGGAAAGATGATTTAGGTGCTTACCCAAGCAAGAATGGTGATAAAACCCTAAGAAATCGCCTCTTCCCGAAGCTTGGAGGTCCAAAAATAGTGGAAAAAACAAAAATAACGTATAGATACTGTTCTGTGAACTGTACCTCATGATTGCGGACCACACCTCGTGATCAGGAGGGTAAACGTTGACTGGCCAATTAAGTGGCCTTTGCATTCGCGGCTCAGGCTTCGCGTTCGCTAAGGTCCACCACTCAGACCATCGCGTTTGTGATAGCCTCGTCGAGTTCGCAAATAAGGCATAACCCGACCCGACCCCAAATGTCCTTCGCGATCGTAACCACCACTTCGGGATTGCAATGAAGGGAAATTTCCTTCTCCGCAATCGCGGCCACGGACCCGCATTCGCGAAGAATGATCTGGCTTGCACCAGATATCAGCAATTTTGCTTTTGCATGTCTTTGAATTCTCTTAATGGACCCTCGGTATTCGTTTGGGATTCGATAGAAATAAACATATATGCTAAAAGGCTATTTTCGACGTTTCGAATTCAATGGCAACATCAGATTTTTGAAAAAGGATCGTTTTCAATAAATCAACCCCCAAGACCCCTTTTTCAAAATTTTCAAATGAAGAGTCGAAATATAAAATAAAGGTCCTGAACCCGAACCAGCCTCGTTACTAACCCAAATTTGACATTTAGGATCTAATAGAACTATCCAAATCGACATCTGGGACTCGAAACATCAAATGTTGACCGAAGTCAACTATATGGCTTTTCAAGCCTCTAAATACCTCAAACTCTCTCAAATCACTCCTGACTACATTGGGAATCGCACAAACCATCCAACACTCCAAAACCAACATGTAGCAACTACGGGAAAGCAAAAAAGGTCAAAACATGTAATACGAAAGTTTTCACAAATCAGGTCCTTATAGTATCCACCACTAAGACTCTAGTTCGTCGAACTAAAAAGCAAAGAAATACCTGAGTCGGTGAAAAACTGGGGGGTAACTACTACGCATATCAAACACGATCTTCCAAGTAGCCTCCTCAACGAAATGGTGTTTCCACTGAACCTTAACTACAAGAATATCTCTTGAACACAATCATCTAATATCTGTGGTTAAAATGGAAACTGGCTTCTTAAGAAAGGTCAACCTCTCATCCAACTGAACCAAATCCCAATGAAGCACATGAGACTCATCCGGAATATAGAATCAGAGCAAGATACATGAAAAATTGGATGAACGGCTAAAAAGTCTGGAGGTAAAGCCAACTCATAAGCAACCTCCCCAACTATCCGAAGAATCTCAAAAGGTCCGATGTACCTCGAGCTAAGCTTACCCTTCTTCCCGAACCTCATCAGTCCCTTCATGGGCGACACACGAAGGAAAACCCAATCTCCAATACCAAACTTCAATTCACGGAGTCTGCGATCGGCATAACTATTTTTCCTACTTTAGGCTGCCCGAAGCCTATCCTGAATCACCCAAACTCTATCCAAAGACTTGCAAAGCAAGTCCGTACCACGGGGTCTAGGCTCAGAAGTCTCAAACCAACTAATTGGAGATCGACAACACCTACTATACAATGCCTCAAAATGTGTCATCTCAATACTAGAATGGTAGCTATTATTATATGCAAACTCCGCCAGAGCTAAATGTTTCCCCCACTGACATCCAAAGTCCATAATACACGTATAGAGCATATTCTTTAAAACCTTAATAGTCCTCTCCTGTTGATCATCGGTCAGGGGTGAAAAGTTGTGCTAAGGTCAACCTGAGTACCTAACTCCTCCTGAAACACCTCCAAAAGCTAGAAGTAAGACATGGGCACTCCATGAAGATGAACTACCTCTCGAACATAGATACGAGACAATCTCTCGGCACTAGATGAAATCTGAATAAGGATGAACTAGAATTATTTGGTCAATCGATCCACAATGACACAAATGCTATCAGAACCACAGGAAGTACGAGGCAATATACTCATGAAAACCATAGTGATCCGCTCTCTCTTCCACTCCAAAATAGGTAGTCTCAGAAGCAAACCATACGGCCTCTGATACTCGACTTTCACCTGCTGAAAACACAAGCAACGAGCTATAAAATCTTTTATATCCTTCTTCTTACCATACCACCAGTAAAGCTTATTCAAATCACGGTACATATTAGTCACTCCAGGATGAATGGATTATTTGGAACAATGCACCTCCTCTAAAACTAGTCTCACCCATCCACTAACTCCCGGCACACAAACTCGGCCACCAATTCTAAAAACACCATCAGGATCAAGAGATGCCTCCTTGGCCTCACCACTCAACACCTTAGCCCAAATAACTCTCAAACTATCATCATCAAACTAGTGAGCGCAAATTTGCTCCATCAATGAAGATCTAGCATCAACAAAGGCTAAAACATGTCCAGGTGTCGACATATCTAGCCTAACAATCTGGTTAGCTAAAGACTGAACCTTTAAGGCTAAAGGTCACTCCTGAGTCAAGAGATGAGCTAAACTCCCCGTACTAGTCGTCTTCCGACTCAAGGCATCCACAACTACATTATCCTTACCTGGATGATACAGAATAGTAAGGTCATAATCCTTAAGCAACTCAGGCCAATGACGTTGTCTCATATTAAGCTCTCTCTAGATGAAGAAGTGCTGAAGATTACGATGGTCCAATAAAATCTCACAACAGACTCTATACAAGTAATGCCTCCACAACTTTAACACAAACACAACTGCGGCCAACTCAAAATCATGGGTAGGATAATGCTTCTATGAGGCTTTAACTAAAGAGAAGCATAAGTAAGCACCTTACCCTCCTACATTAACACTGTACCCAATCCAACACTGGAGACATCACAAAATATGACAAAACTCATGCCCTACTTGGGCTAAGTCAAGATAGGAGTCGAAGACAACAACTCCTTAAGTTTTTGGAAGCACTTCTCACATGCTTTCGACCACTGAAAGGTAATATTTTTCTGAGTCAGCTTGGTCAAAAGAACCGTAATAGAAGATAAACCCTCAACAAAACACCAATAATAACCCGCCAAGCCAACAAAACTCTGAATGTCAATAGGATTAGTGGCCTAGCCAAATCACGAATCATAGTAATCTTGGCCGGGTCGACCATAATACCATTCTTGGTCCCCACATGACCCAAGAAGGAGATAGAATCCAACCAAAACTTACACTTGGAGAACTTAGCATACAACTTCTCAACACGCAATCTCAGGAGTACGATCCTCAAGTGTCTCACATAGTCAGCCTCATTATTGGAATAAACCAAGATATCATATATAAATATAATCACAAAAGAGTCAAGATCCGGTCAAAACACTCGGTTCATCAACTCCATGAATGTTGCAGGGGCATTGGTCAACCCAAAAGACATGACCAAGAACTCATAATGATCGTATCGAGTCTGAAAGGCAATATTTGGAACATCCAAAGCTCTAATACGTGTTCTTAACTGTCACCTTGTTCAACTGTTGATAGTCAATACACATATGCATAGAACCATCCTTATTCTTCACAAATAAGATAGGTGCACCCTATAATGAACCCTTTACTCAACAAATATTGCAATTGCTTATTCAATTCCTTCAACTCAGTTGGGGCCATCCTATAAGGAGAAATAGAAATGGGTTTGGTGCCCGACTCGATATCAATAGCAAAATTAATATCATGATATCGAGGCATGCCAGGTAAATCTGTAAGAAACACATCTATGAACTCACAAACAACATGAATATAATCTATAGGAGGCGGTGAGGCAACACTAGTATCACTAACATAAGCCAAATAAGATAAACTCCCCCTTTCTACGATGTGATGAGCACATAGAAAAGATATAACTACCTTCAGACATAAATTAAGTGTACCCTTCCAAGCTAACCATGGCACACCCGAAATAGCTAAGGTCACGATCTTAACATAACAATCCGATATAGCATGATAGGGAGCTAAAACCAATCCATACCTAAAATAACATCAAAGTTTACCATATCTAGAAGAATCAAGTCTACCCAAGTCTCACGCCCTACAAAGGTAACCACACAAGATCGATAGACCCGATCCACCACTAAAGAATCTCCTACAGGGGTAGATATATGAAGAGGCATAGCAAGGTGCTCACATGCAGTATCAAAACCAGAAGAAAAATATGTAGACACATAGGAGAATATAGATCCAGGGTCAAATAACACAGAAGCAGATCTATAGCAAATCGGGATGATACCTGTAATGACTTCATCAGAGGCCCCATCCTCAAGTCTCCCAAGTATAGCATAACGTTGTCCGCATACTCTCTCGAACTGAGTAACCTCACAACCACTATCATAATCTCCCCTACCGCTACCTCGAGTACCTCTAGTACTACCCCTGCCACTCTGTGAACCACCTTTGACTACAAAAATAAAAGTAGGAAAAAGCTGAAATTGAGATCCCTGTTGAGTAGGTCCAAACACACGTCAAGGGAAATCCTTGTCCATATGGAAAAACTCATCACAAACAAAACATACTCTATGGCCTGACTCAATATAAGGAGGTGCGGATGAACCAAAGCAACCACTCTATCCTGACGAACTGAACTTATAACCTCCACTCGCATGACCTGATACCTAGCTACCAGAAACCAAAAAACCTGAAGGTCTACCACCTGATCCCTACAAGGCGGCATGAACCGATCGACCATGATAACGATAGGAAACTCTAATAGAGAAGTCTTTACCTCAGGAGTCGTGTCCACTAAACTCGCCCTAACAATGCACCTTCTTGGTGCTTTCCTGATTAGCCTAGATAATAGACTCGGTTATCTTGATCTGCTTAATGATACTCTATAAATAAGTCCCTGAAACTACCATCTGGGTTGTAGCCAACTGATATGAACCATCTAACCCCTTCATAAACTTCTGAATCCTCTCAAACTTTGTAGAGATACAAGCAGCTGAATATCTAGATAGAGCATGGAAGCATGCTTATCCTCGGCAATAGACATGGAGCCCTGCTACAAATGATCAAACTCATACCTCATATGATCTCGGAAGCTATACAATACAAACCACTCCAAGAATGCCTTGGTAAACTGAGTCCAAGTTATAGCAGTGAACCCAAAGGCCTATAACTAGTAAGCGACCTCTACTAAACCCTAACCACATACGTCAACTTATAGGTAGTATAATCAACTCCATGAGACTCAAGGGATCCATGATTATGTAACTTCTCTTGGAAATCAGTCAAAAACTCATAGGCATCCTCGCCAATAGCACCACTGAACTTAGGCGGAACTATGCGAATAAACCTCTTTTGATCATCAAAAGACATCACTGTACCCAAAACAACTGGAGAAATAGTAAGTTTGGCAGGAAAAAAGTTCATACATGGAGGACCATAGATGATGGTTGTACCCTAAAAGCAGGAATACCATAAGCAGACGCAAGTACAGATGGCATAACATCACTCAAAGTATGAGGAATATCTGATCCATTCAAAGGAACACCATCTAAATGACACAAAAGGTGAACCAACAATCCTGAAGAGCTGGAGTGTCAACTGAACCCTGTGGTACCTGTGTTGGCACCATACCCCCTGTCTGATAATCATTTCTATCATACTCAACCTCAGGCTTGAGAGAGGCCTCCCTAGTACATCCTCTAATTGGTACAGCTCCTTGATCCCGTCCTCTGCCTCTGGGTCATTCACACCCCCTGCCTTGTCCTCAAATTGAGGCTCCCATATCAGGTGTCGGTTCAGCATCCCTAGCATCTCTGGACCTAGTCCTCGCCATCTCTGCAGAAAAGAGTGGAATACTAGTTAGAACATTGGGTAAGAACAACCCGCATGATAAGTAATCAAATTAGAGAAGTTTTTTCTAAAGACATCTTATAGCCTCTCGAAGATAGATATGGACGTCTACGTATCGATTTGCGAGACGCTACTAGACATCCTGCTCTTACACTTATGAGGACAGTGAACCTAACTCTCTGATACAAATTTGTCATGACCCAAAAATAAGGTCATAATGGCACTTATCGCGGCCCAGCCTTGATAAGTAAGCCAATCACCCAAAAAGGAAAGAAATACGAATAATTAAGTAAAATCGATTAAGGCGAGACTTCGAGAGTGAAGTCAGACCAGCACAAGACATAATAAAAGTAAGTCTAAAAGAAATAACATACAACCTCCCTAAATCTTATGTCAAAAGTGTAGAGCATCTAATACAACATCTGAATACAAGAAAAGTACAATGTCTATCTCCGAAAACAAGTAAAGACATAGTAAAGGTAAGAGGAGGTCTGGAAGTCAACTCTGGTCCTTAGAGTAACCCAGTACCTGGATCACAGTCTCTAAAAAGCATGATCAGCCATTGTGTGTCATACTCAAACCAGGATCTGCACCGAAAAGGCACAGTAAGGGTGAATACAGTCCACTTATACTCAGTAGGAATCATAGGCCGAGTGAGCAAAGAAGACAATAATATAATTAAAGAAAACTATGAGCACGTCACCTACAAATAGAAAATTTCCCAAAAGGTAGCTCACACCTTCTCCACTAATAATTCTAATATAATACTGAATTGAAACAACACAGATATACACAAAAAGTATACAGAAATTAAACACAAGTCAAGGAAAACTAAAGGAATCGTGAAAGATGCATATGCAATGCAATGCAATGATGATAATGGGATGAATGGTGAAAGTCATCGCATGACTTTCTGTATACACCTACCAAGCTTGCAGCTCCGGCAATAGGACCCATGGGGGGTTTGTAACCCATATACTATAACTCATATATCAAATCTCAACCCACCTCTGTGGCTCGTGTTCACGAAGAGGGTTTTTATAAAATATCTTATTTTCTTTCTAAAGTAGTGTTCCTCAATGGTACCAATATCTCATGAATGTATATGTATGGAATGCAGATATAATGTTCACAGTCAAATCAATATGAAGATATCCAATCCATTCAATACGTATATAAGTTAGACCAGAAATCAACTCAATATGTCCATAATTCATGATATCAACTCTAATTAGGTACCATCAGAATAAATATGCATGTAAGATAACATTAATATCATATCAACCCCTAACTCGGGCATTTCTATCATGATAAGGAAACCAAAGCTCAAATAAGGCCTACAATAACAATTCAAGCCCCCACATGGGCATCATATCTAGAATGAGGCATTTAAATGCACAAATAAGGCTAATGATATCGAATAAAGCTCCAACTTTGGTAACATGCAATATCAGATACCACAAGTCAACAAAAATAGATTATAAGCCCCCGCAAGGGCACACAACAGTAATAATAATCTCAAAATATAAAACCCATAGTTATTTTCCCCAATCCATAGCATGCTTTACTTGTTCACTAACTACCCAGTTCAATATGAAAGAAGTTAAGCTATAACCTACCTCGAAATGACAAAATACGAGCCTAAAGTCCTTCAACATGGCGCTATCCCTTTTCAAACATCCTAGAAACCAACCAAAACATACTAATAAAGCATCTACGCATTAAAGGAAGCTATCGATACCCATATTGATTATATTTAAAACGGATCTAAAATGGACTCGAAAAATGAGTTCTAAAATGAGAAGGGTAAAATCAAAATTTTTTTTAGAAACACAATCCCCAAGGTTATAGGAGTCTACAGTAGAAAACCCATGCTAAAAAGAGTTAAAAACGAGGTCCAAATCTAAGAAAAATCATTTTCAAGCTTTAAAGGTAAAACCCCAAAAATTCTATTTTGAAATCATGATTTGAAGATGTTTTCGAAGATATAATTGATAGAAAATAATGGAAAGATGATTTAGGATCTTACCTAAGCAAGAATGCTGATAAAACCCTAAGAAATTACCTCTTCCCAAAGCTTGAAGGTCCAAAAATGGTCGAAAAATGCGAAGATGGCGTTTACATATTGTTCTGTGTATAGTACCTCACAATTAAGGACCCCACCTCGAGATCATCGAGGTAAACATTGACTAACCAATTAATTGGCCTTCGCGTTCGTATCCAAGGCTTCGCATTAACAAAGGTCCACCACCCATACCATCTTGTTCGCGACAGCCTTGTCGCGTTCACTAAGAAGGCATAACCCAACGCGAGACTGAATGCCCTTCCCGGTCGCGGCCACCACCTCACGATTGCGAAGAAGGGAAATTTTCTTCCCTGCAATTATGGCCAGGGGCCCGCATTCACGAAGTAGAATCTGGCATGCACCAGATATCAATAATTTTGCTGATTTTGCATGTCTTAGAATTCTCCGAACGGACCCTCGGGATTCTTTCAAGTTCCGATAAAAATAAACCATATATGCTACAAGGATATATTCGATGCTCCGGACTTAATGGAGATGTCGTATTTTCGAAAAAGGATCATTTTCAATAAATTAACCCCCGAGACCCCTTCTTTGGAAATTTTCCAAATGAAGGGTCGAAATGCAAAATAAAGGTCCTAAACCCGAACCAACCTCGTTACTAACCCAAATTTGACATTCTGAATCTAGTGGAACTGTCCAAACTGTCATCTAAGACTAGAAACATCAAATGTTGACCAAAGTCAACTATATAGCTTTTAAAGCCTCTAAAGACCTCAAACTCACTCAAATCACATTCGATCGCATCGAGTACCGCTTCAACCATCCTCATACCCCAAAACTAATATGTAGCAACTATGGAGGAAGGAAAAACGGTCAAAACATGTAAAAAGTAAGTTTTCACAAATTAGGTCCTTACAATATTATTCTTATTTAATAATTAACTACATAAAATATCAGCAGTCAAATGTAAATTTTCAAAATATAATTTATAAGGATAAGTTTTGTTGCTTTAATCCTAATATATAATTTTTTAAAGTAATTTGTCAAATCAAAGAGTCAACTGAAAAGGAATTGAGGGATACCATTTCCTCTTTCTTTTTCATTTGACTCTTGTACTAATTTTTTTTTACTTATTATTTTAGCAAATCAACACAATTTATTATTTTCTTCCAATAATACTACTATCATTAAGTAACTATATAACTTTATAGTTCCCAATCATATGCTCTCAAAACATAATTAATAGGGATAAATAAAGCAAACTCCTAATAAATAGCTTTTTAAAGGGAGTATCAAATCAACAAATGTAAAATTAAACGAAATGGATAGAGTGCATTATTTGTTATGGTTCATTTTAATAAAATCTATGCAACTTTGAAGTTACAATTTCATTTCTAATCAGAGCATTTATTATTTCTTGCTAATAATACCTCATATTCTCTTTTTGGGTATGTTTGGTATAAACATGTTTTTTGATGAAAAATATTGATTTAAAATTACTTTTCAGAAAAATAAGTGTCTTTCTTACCTATTTTCTTGTTGTTCAATATTTAAGTAAAAACTATTATTAAAAGATTATTTTTATATAATTTCGATAAGTACTATGAGAGGTGTGGGGATAGGAGCTACAGGGATGTCACGACCCGATTTTCCAGGTCATGATGGCACCTACTCTAACCCACTAGTAGGTAAGTCAATTTGTAGTCCGGAACAACTAGTAACGGACTACCAAGAGAAAAGAAGAAATTGCAGAATAAAAGTAATAGAAAGGCTACTATAATCCCCCAAACCTGGTGGAGTAAGTACACGAGTTTCTAGTACATCAGGAGTACAAGTGAAATACAGGAAAAATATATATACAAAGATGTCTCTGAATACAACATAGAGATTAGTCTAATAATAAAAGAGAGAAAGTAGGAGCAACTCTGATCGTCAGGAGTTCACCCTAAATCTCCGATCCATAGCTACCCCGCATTATGCGCACATCAATGGAGATAACTCGTACTATGCAGGCTGCAAAAGTTTAGTATGAGGACCAAACACGTGGTACTCAGTAGGCATCGACCAACTGAGCTCTAGAAATAATGCAAGAATAAATAATATGCAAGGTAGGAAAGTAAACTACAGAAAACTATTCAGGCAACTAAACATAATAATGCTAACAGGGTAATAAGGATAAACTATCCTATTCTAGCAGTATTCCAGTACTAAAATGCAATACCGTATATCATCAAAAAATATACAAATGAAGAGTGAAAGAAAGATATATAGTAATAATACTAGGCCAAAGGATACATATACAATATAAATAGATAAGGAAAAAGGGGGATATACGGTAAGACCATATATATACATACAAGTATGCATATAGGCCTAAATCACTTGTAACATCCTGAAGGAATCCATTTAACATCTCAGGGATATTTACCAAGTAGGGAAGCTAATACTAGCATAATTAGGGCCTTCAACCAAAGGGTGACTAAACATGGGGCAACCTACCAATAAGAAATGTACCACCAATTTAGGGTACCAGCCCATAATCAACCTGCCACGCACTAACTATAATAACCAATAATAAAGTAACCCGGCTTGTCCGGAAAAACAAATACCTAATCGGGACCCCATAAGCCCGGAAGGTTCACAGAAGCACTCAACAAATAGCAATCATAACATGTACCTATACAGCCCCCCATAAGACCGATAGATACAAGCGCCAAACAATCATACTGGTGATAGACGATGCATATAAATAAATTAATGTAACATAACCATAAATACCATATCTGATCTAAGCTCAATAAAAGAACAAGTGTATATACCTCCTCCAGATCTATAGCTCACAAAGGCAGGACTTACGTCTACCATCCTTTTTCGATACTGAAGCTCACAGATGAAGGGGCCGATAGGGTATTCGGAATATCCATATAAACTATCTGGTCCCAAACCAGGACTTCAAATAATCATCATAATCCATCTACTCCATCCAGCACCGGAGATATATATATATGTATATATGTAATGAGTGCAAAGACTCAAATCGTGACTAAAAAAGTGTACATTGAATAATAAGTGCACGGACTCGAACCATGACTAAAAGAGTGTACATTTGTAAGTCATTGCCCGAGATCAAGCTTGGGACTAAATATAATGTAGAAAGGGTCTGAATCACCATCGACCGAAGTAAATAGTAGTGGTAAAAGAGTGGGTAAATCATGGACAGGAATCAATCTCGGTCTAATTTTTAAAACATCACTTTTAGTTCCAAAAGTACATAATCCAGTAAATAAGGTGGTACAATTCCCATTATAAAAGAATCCATTTTAAAAGTGAAAAGTGGGAATAATTTCCTCTTTAGAAAACAGTAGTAAAATCAAGGTTTTAGTTGGAATCGTACCACTAAGTGAGCATGAATGCACCTAAAAGTATGCATTCCATCACCAGTATCCAAACAATAAAACTATAAGTGCCTAAACATCTATAAACTAGAATCAAGTCCTCTCAAGGATAAAATACTCACCTGGAGTTCAACTAGTATCATAACCAAGCCCTCGGGACCAAGATACATATACAACATAATAATGCCTCATAACTCGCGAAACTATGGTAAATGAGGACATAAAGTGACTAAAGGATCTGATTGGGGAAATACCACCCAAATCACTAAGTCAAATAGTAAATCTTATACTAAAGGATCCTTAATCATCAACTATGGTTATCATGCTTATAATCAAGGGTAATAGGATTCTATGGCCATAACAAGCAACCTATGCTAAGGTTCGGGTCACACTTCTACCCCGATTACCCTAAATAGGCTAAGTCATGCTATACTAGTCATAATACCATCCTATAATCCCTACCTAGCATGCAATCAACACTATACACAATCTCATAGAGAAAAGTAGACCAAAGACTACCTCGATACTGAACCACAATTCTTGAATCGTCCATGAATCACTCACCCTTGCTCCATGATTCTGAATCAACGTCATCCTTTCAAAGTCGTAACTAATGCGTCAATACGAGGAAAATGATGCCCATATTGAAATATAAATCTCCAGGCCCAAAATTGGGTCAAAAATAGGCACATGGGGCCCGCGAATGGAATTCTAAAATTAAATCTGTCACGAGGTCCCTTGAAGGATAAGGAATGTGTACTCAAAAATTGAGCACAAAGGGGGCACAAATCGAAGCTCAAATAAACCCCCAAAGTTTGGGGAATCTAAACCAAAAATCAAGAATTAAACGGATTTTATGATGAAAACTTACAAAGGAATTAACGGGGAATGATCAACTCAACACCCTCTACTCATCCCCAACTCCAATTTATGATTTCCCATGATTTTTTGAGCTCTCAATGCCATTAATAGCGATGTAGGACTTGGAAAATGAGAGAAAATCAGGTGAGACAAAACTATATAGGCCCAGGGGTTACCCATCGCGATCGCGAGGAAGCCTGGCTGTGATCGCGATGCACAGTAAATTAGTTCATCGTGAACACGATGAACAACAAAAGAAGGACATCGTGAATGTGATGAGCCCTTCGCGATAGTAGAGAATGGACTGGGTCTAGTCGGCCGTTAATTGCGAACACAAAAGACATCACGAATGCGATGAGCCCTTTGCAAAAGTAGAGAACTCAAGGATTCGACCATTCATAAATGTGGCCTACTCCTCACGATCATGAAGAGCAACAGTTGGCTACAGCATATTCAGCTGCACCAGATTTCCTCAAGCCCTAACGAACTTCGACTGGGCGTTCGAGATTCATTTGAAACCACATGTGCGCAAATGAACTATTCTACCATACCAAATTTGATATTCTAAACTCAATGGAACCATCAAAAATTTCATCCTAGATCGTTTCAATTAAATATGGGTCCCACACCTGGATTTATTTAAACTAAATTCCACCCAATATCCCAAAACGAGTCTGAAAGCCTTAAGACCTGAACCAAGGGTTCCCCTAGCATAAAATTAATGTTCTGGAGTTGATGGCACTGTCGGAATTCTCATCTAAGCTTGCTTACTAGGTGCTTTGGTCCGAGATCAATTCCTTAACAGTGAAAGCTCCAAAATAGGGAAAAGAGCCTAAAATCCAAATGAACTATCTGATAACCAAACCGTCTGTTCTAGCAAGTCATAAATGACCTATAGCTGCTGTGGGAAAGCTTGAAATTCCAAAAATATATGGAAATTGAGAAAATGACCTGAAGGATCATTACAATATCTACTACTAAAAGGACTTTCATCCATGAAAGTCAATGGATAGAAATGGCCCAAAATTTCAAGAGAATGAGGTACTAGGCCCGCATGCTCTAAGCAAAACTCCCTAGATAACCTCTAAGAAGAGACAATGCTTTCAAGGGATTTTGCTATAGGTATCCCTTTTTAACCAAGTACCTTACTTCACTTTCCGAATAACCAAAACTCATTCTCAACCACCAACTGGCCTCCAACTAAACTGAGAATGGCTGACACACGCAAACTAAAACCACAACACACTGATGTCACACCTATACAAGTGCAACCAAGCAAAAACTCAACTAGGCTAAAGGCAATCCAAGGTAAGAATCAAGCAACCAACTCCAATTTCCAAATCTAACCTTCTTTTTCCTTTCCAAACCTGCTATCTACTCTGAACCATGTAAAATGTCATTTGATTCCTATCCACACATTCACATCACACTATCCTTGAAAGACTGGAGCTGATAAACTAAAAATCCACGTGGACTTGCATATTAACATTGCAAAATAAGGTCTACCTGGATACTCAAATGGTGGAAAATGAAGCTTACAAGCTCTACCAAAGCTAATACTGGTCTTGAAGACCCTCGAAACAAATAGCCACAAGTTCAAAGCACAACCTTTCGAAACTGAACAATCCACTTCCAAAATACCCCAATGACTGTGGGTGAAACCATGCTAAGGCCAACTAAAGCATATTTCTTCCACTAGGTTGGCATACAAAATTTCTAACGAAAACTGAGAGTTCAAGGCCAAAAGCAGTAGAAACAAAAACCATGTACCAACGGACTATCCTCCGAGCATCTATCAAGCGTTGTCTACCTGGACTAAAGAAAATTGAGCTGGTAGGTAATGAGTAGGCTTAGTCTGTCTATATATAAGTGCTCAACTGTATCAAATCTAGAAATATGTGTTGTACCCTAGCTCTATAACTCATAGAAAAAATCTCAACACCGAAGCTGAATCACTCGATCTCGACTGCCCAAACTGATCCCCGTTATGAAAAATCATCCCAACCCAAAATCTATCGTAACTTTCAAGCCATCATCTAAAGGCATAAAATTCCAAAACTGGAGTCAACAAGCCTTCACTGAAGTCAAATACCCAAATCAATCTCACTACCAGAAATCAAGCACATATCCCACAGTTTCTACAAGGACTAAACTTGATATGTCGCCAAAGAACATAATCACAGCTAAGGCAAACTGTATGCTCAAGATATGAGAAATTAAATCCATATCCACTGAGAGCATAACACATCAGGCATAACCAAGAACTCACGAGTGCTACAAATAATACTAGTGATAGTCAAAAATCGAGCAACTCGGAGAATACAACCTTAGCCTGAATTTGGTCAATCTAATACTCGATCCTTAACCACAAATACCCATAGGCATATATCGTCAAGTAGGAGTACTTCACGAAGTCATATAAGGCCGAGCAAATGCCGTAATGAAAATTTTCCGAATTCTCCCAATTACACCCACTTTATCTTAGCTAAAAAATGAACCACATCACAGGGAGAACAGAGTACCCAACTCACTATCAACATCAATATCAAGATCGAGACCACTACCAGGCGATGAACAATCCAGATTGGAAGAATCAAATCCCAAATATATCACCAATAGAAATAGGCTATAAAAGAAGACCGCTAATGCTAAAATCACAACAAAGCCACGGAAGGCAAAACTTACCTGGACTTTCTCTCCACAACTGATCTAACCTTGCTAACAAAAGGGAAAAACAACCAATATAGGTTCTAAGCCAAACGAGCAAGAATGGCAGTGAGAGAAAAATGCTAACTAGATAACACTTGTCTAGCCATCTATCAAATTAGAGTCAATAAATGTCAAAACAACGACTATGATATCAACAACATAAGATGTAGGTGGTACCAAACCTGAAAATCAACAAAAGTACCACTCGAGGGCCATAACAAGGCCAATATACCAAAGGAAATAGGACTTAAACCCAAATGCTACACCCTTAAGGAACCCATGATACTGATCCACTCAATCCACTACTAAAAGAAATTATCTACGGGGGTAGCCATATATGCATAAATCTACATAAAGGCATACGATAATCAATATAAAAACACTAAGTCATACAACAACCGTCATAGTAATATCAAGGCAAGTAACCACCGATGGGTATGAAAACCCCAACATAATTCAAATAGAAGCTAAAAAGATAGTAAATCAAAATCATACCTATCTAATAAAATCCGAAGTCATAGTCCTGGCCTGCCCTTAGAAGTATGAATCTGAATGCATCCAAACCTGAACTGAGCATCTGAATAACCAACTGAGGCACCAAGGGCATTACCTCTAACTGAAAGGTGCCACAACTCTATGAAACTAATCTGGCAGCACTGACTATCTAATAATCCCATGTCGGGGACACTCTGGACCAATAATCGGTCTCTCTGTAGTCATAATAGACCCCTAAAGCCTTAACCTGGTGAGAAACAAGAGTTGATCCCAACTGGCAGACCAACTCCCTTCTGGGGCACTTCCTAGACCAATGACTAATCTCACTCCAATTGAAACATGCCCCTTGGACTCTCTGATGTACTATACCTGTAGACCTAGAACAGCTACCACGACCTGATAACCTAGACCAAATAACTCATACTCTCTGACCAGAACTCTGTCCACTGAGACCAACACAATTTTTCAGAGAGTTACCCATACTCTGAGGTGCCACATATATGGGCCTAAAAGGCTACAATTGATATTGATCTCGACTGGGAAGATCCCAACCTCCAGAAGAAATACCACTAACACTATACTACTGGCATGGCCTCTTACCGCCACCTATATAGGTCTCAACATATGTCATCTTTGTGGCCCTCACATGCTCAACAAATTGAAGAAAAGTAGACCCAGCTGCTACCAAATGCTCCGTCGCCAAGCGGAGTAGTAAAGCCAATCCTCTGATAAATCTTTGAACCATCTCATGCTCTACAACATATTACATAGATTTCTTACTGGCCCACTCGAGAAACTAATTCTCATACTCTAAAACTGATAAGGATCCCTGCTGAACACCAACAATTCCAACTCTGGCCTAAGAATTACTCAATGTACCGGGCAATGTTGGATGTGTAGTATCCATGAAAATACTCATAATCTCAGCACGATGCCCTGAGAAGATGAGGCAATCACAAATGTTGTCGGAGCCTGGGCTGACCTCAGACCCTCTTGCTGATGCTAAAGATCCTCGATATCAACCTCTTACTCCCTAGTCCGACTTTGAGATGAAACTCTAGTAACATGCATAGAAGTACCATCCGCATCTATCGATTACCTCATGCCATCCATCTAGGAATGAATAGAGTCAAAGAAAATACTAGAGGATCATAGAAATACCAACACACAACAAGTAGTCAAGAATAGAATTTCCTAAGAATGTCCTATAGCCTCCCAAAGATAGGATATAGACGTCTCCGTACAGATCCGCAGGACTCTACTAGACACTTAGCTCTTGTACCAACAACATCGGTAAACTTAGACTCTGATACCAATTTGTGATGACCTAATTTCTCAGGTCATGATGGTACATACACCAGCCAGTAGGTAAGCCAACCCGTAGTCCAGAACAGCTAGTAACAGGCTACTAAGAGAAAAGAATAAACTATGGAATAAATGTAATAAAAAGGCTACTATAATCCCAAAACTTGGTGGAGCCAATACAAGAGCTTTTAATACATCAGGAATACAACTGAAATTTTAGGATAAATATCTATACAAAGATATCTCTCAATAAAACATAAAGATCAGTCTAACAATAAGAGAGAGAGAGAGAGAGAGTAGGAACAACATCGATAGTCAGGAGCTCACCCTAAATCTTTGATCCATAGCTGCCCCACACAATGTGCATATCAACAGCGATAACTCGTACTATGATCTGCAAGCTGAAGAAGTGTAGTATGAGTACCAAACATATGGTACTCAGTAGGCATCGGCCAACTGAGCTACAGAAATAATGCAAGTATAAATAATATGCAAGGTAGGAAAGTAAACTACAGGCAACTATCCAGGCAACTAACCATAATAATGCTAACAAAGCAATAAGGATAAACTATCCTATACTAGTAGTATTCTAGTACTAAAATGCAATACTGTATATCACCATACAATACACAAATGAAAAGTGATAGAAGGATATATAGTAATAATACTAGGCCAAAGGATATATATACAATATGAATAGATAAGGAAAAAGGGGGATATACGGTAAGACCATAAATATATATATTTATATATGTATATACATATGTGCATATAGGCCTAAATCACTGGTAACATCCTGAGGGAGTCCACCTAAAATCTCAGGGATCATAACCAAGTAGGGAAGCTAATATTAGCATAATCAGGGCCTCCAACCAAAGGGTGACTAAACATGGAGCAACCTACCAATAACAAATTCTATCATGATTAAAATAAAGAATCAGAAATGTATAGCCAATCTCGAGTACCAATCCATAATCAACCTGCCACAAACTAACCATAGTGACCTATAATAAAGTAATCCGCTAGTCCAGACAAACAAATACCTAACTGGGCCCACATAAGCCCAGAACGTTCACGGAAGCATTCAACAAATAATAATCATAACATATACCTATGCAGCCCCTATAAAATCTACAGATACAAGCGCCAAACAATCATACTAGTGATAGGCGATGCATATAAATGAATGAATGCAACATAACCATAAATACCATATCTGATCCAAGTATCATAAAGTACAAAGTGTATACACCTAATCCAGCTCCGTAGCTTGCAAAGGCAGATTGCGGCAGCCATCCTTCTCAGCCACTGCGGCTCATGGATGAAGGGGCTCATAGGGGATTCAGGATATCCCTATACAATGCCTGGTACCAAACCAGGACTTCTAATAATTATCATAATCCATCTACTCCATCCAGTACCGGATAGAGATATATATATGTACATATGTAATAAGTGCACGGACTCAAACCGTGACTAAAAGAGTGTACATTGCATAATAAGTGCATGGACTCAAACTATGATGAAAAGAGTGTACATCTATAAGTCATTGCCTGAGATCAAGCTCGGGACTAAATCATCATAATAATGTAGATAGGGTTGGAATCTCCATCGACCAAAGTAAGCAGTAGTGGTAAAAGAGTGGGTAAACCATGGACCTGAATCAATCTCGGTCTAATTTCCAAAACATCACTTTTAGTTTCAAAAGCTCATAATCCAGTAAATATGGTGGTACGATTCCCATTATAAAAGAATCTATTTTAAAAGTGAAAAGTGGGAATAATTTTCTTTTTACAAAACAGTAGTAAAATCAAGGTTTTGGTTGGAATCATACCACTAAGTAAGAATGAATGCACCAAAAATTATGCATGCCATCACCAGTATCCAAACAATACCACTTTAAGCATCTATAAACTAGAATCAAGTCCTCTCAAGGATAAAATACTCACCTGGAGTCCAACTGGTATCATAACCACGACCTCGGGCCAAAGAATACATATTTAACATAATAACACCTCATAATTTAGGAAACTACGATAAATGAGGACGTAAAGTAACTAAAGGATCTGATTGGGGAAATACAACCCAAATCACTAAGTCAAATGGTAAATCTTATACTAAAGGATCCTTAATCATCAACTATGGTTATCATGCTTATATTCAAGGGTCATAGGATTTTATGGCTTTAACAAGCAACCTAGGTTAAGGTTCAGGTCACACTTCTACCCTGAATTCCCTAAATAGGCTAAGTCATGATATACTAGTTGTAATCACATCCTATAATCCCTACCTAGCATGCAATCTACACTATACACAATCTCATAGAGAAAAGTAGACCAAAGCCTACCTCAATGCCGAACCGCAATTCTTGATTGTCCACAAATCACTCACCCTTGCTCCACTATCCTAAATCGATGTCACGCTATTAAAGTTATAACCTATGTGTCAGTATGAGTAAAATGATACCCATATTAAAATATAAATCTTCGGGCCAAAAATTGGATAAAAAATGGGCCTGTAGGGAACACTAACAGAATCCCAAAATTGAATCCGTCACGAGGTCACTTGAAGGACAAGGAATGTGTGCTCAAAATTTGAGCACAAATGGGGTCAGAAATCAGGGATCAAATCAGCCCCCCTAGCCCGGGGAATCTAAACCAAATATCAAGAACTAAACGGATTTTGGGATGAAAACTTACAAAGGAATTGACGGGGAATAATCATCTCAACACCCTTTACTCATCCCCAACTCCAATTTATGATTTTCCACGATTTCTTGAGCTCTCAATGCCATTAATGGCGATTTGGGACTAGGAAAATGAGAGAAAATTGGGTGAGACAGCACTATATAGGCCCAGGGTTTACCCATCACGATCTCGAGGACCCCTCATCGCGATCGCGACCCACAGGAAATTATTTCAGCGCAAATGCAAGGAAGGAGTCACAAATGCTATGAACAACAAAGGAAGGTCATCGGGAATGCAATGTGGCCTTCGCGAAAGCGAAGAAGAGGATGGACCGAGTCAGGCTAGCCTTTCATCGCGAATGCCAGAGAGATGCAATGTGAACGCGAGAGAGATGGTTAGCAAATACGAAGGTCTAGGATTAACCCTTCGTAAACATAGCCTACTCCTCTCATTCTCGAAGAGCAATGGTTGGCTGCACCAGATTTCCTCAATCCCTATCGGGTGCTCGTGATTCATTCAAAACCCCATGCGCACAAACAAACTATGATATCTTACCAAATTCGACATTTCAAACTCAATAGAACCATTGAAACTTTCATTTGAGATCATTTTAATTAAATGTGGGTCCCACACGTAGTACCATTTAAACTAAATTCCACCCAATAGCCCAAAATCAGTCCAGAAACTTTCGGACCTGAACCAAGGGTCCCCATAGCCTAAAATCAACGTTTTGGAGCTGATGGCGCTATTGCAATTCTTGTTTAAGCTTGTTTACTAGAATATTTGGTCGGAGATCAATTCCTTAATAACTAAAGCTCCAAAATAGGGAAATGAGTCTAAAATCCAAACGAACTTTCCGATAACCGAACCAACAGTTCCAGCAAGTCATAAATGACCTGTAGCCATTATGTGAAGGCTCGAAATGCCAAAAAAATACAGAAATTGAGAAAATGATATGGAGGATCATTATAAAGAATGAGGATGAAAATAAGGTATATTGGAAAGCAAAGTGGACTCAATAAATATGAAATGCCACTTGTGGAATATAATGTCACACCTCGAATTCCAACGGGGCGGACTAGAACCCGAAGCCGTTAAGGCCCGAGAGAACCAATCTTCATTCATATAAACTCATACACATGTCACTCGATAAACATCACCATCGCATATAGATATAAGATGCCAAAGGCATAAGTCATGGGAAATATATGATAAATATGAAACTTGGCCGTTAGGGCCATCACGTCAAAAGCATACGTTCCCGACATCCCTTCCTTTGTCCCATAACATCTACAAAGCCTCTATAGCTACATGTACATAACCATCCTAAAGTCGGGACAAGTCCCCGCTTTAGACAACATTTACAATACCAAAACAAATGTACACATGTAACTCGGAAAGCCCTGAACCAACTGGAGCTCACCAATGATCGGCAAATGATCCGCAACCTACTGTGGAGGTCTACTAGCACCTGTGCCTGCCGCAAGTAAGGTAAGTCCCCCAAGGGACGTCAGTACGAAGAATGTACTGAGTATGTAAGGCTATATTAAACTGCATGATACATAAGAACATCAATGGAATCAAATGTAAGAGAATAGTCAGTACAGATAAACCATCGATATGCATATGTGGGACCATGTACATTACATTCTTTACTTCTTTTGCCTTTACATTTATTCATCTTTATTGTTTTACCCATGCTAGGCTTTTCTGTGGCCCCTGGGATGAGATTAACCCATGCTAGGTATTTTAACCCCTGGGATGTGTTTTACCCATGCTAGGCTTTTCTGTCGCCCCTGGGATGAGATTAACCCATGCTAGGTATTTTAACCCCTGGGATGTGATTAAACCATGCTAGGCTTTTCTGTCGCCCCTGGGATGTTAGATTAACCCATGCTGGGCTTTTATGTCGCCCCTAGGATGTTACTGTGATAACCCATGCTAGGCTTTATGTCGCCCCTGGGATGCTACTGTGATAACCCATGCTAGGCTTTCATGTCGCCCCTGGGATGTTACTCAAGAATATACAAACAATTATACATAACTTCATTCTTTCATTATAAGAGTGATACATTACTTCTGTTCTTTTGTTATAAGATCGACACATTGGTTGATATAAGATGGAATACGCGAAAAATGATAAGAAACCCTACAATCTAAGAACACGAAATTAAAGATAAAAAGGATAGAAAGGTAGAGACATAAATTGAAATCAAGGCAACCAATACTATATTAAAGTAAAAACCTCCTTAATAGTCAAGATAAATATCTAAACCTATGAAAGCAAGACACAAGCATGAGATCTAATAGGCAATCATGGCTATACGAAAACCAAGACCTCCTATTAAGAATCCAAACAAGCACCTATACTATCGAGACACCCTCAAGAGGAATGATATCCTCAAGCAAGCAATCCCATCGACATTGTTTAGCAACCAAGGCCTTAGCCTAAACTCTCACAAGAGTTTTCACACAACAATATCTCATATCAAATTAGTCTACCTAAAGTGAGTTCTTCTCTCTTATTTATAGCCTACACTAGTAATTACAAAAATACCCTTAATGAAATAAGGATCTTCTTTAGCATGAGGATTTAATGTTAAGAATAGCCACTTTTGCATCCATAGCCTCTTTCTTCTTTTATTTACCTTTCTTCCTTGTACTTCCACTTAAGCATATTCTTCAGCTTCAATTCTTCATTCCATGGTATTGATGAAGCTCGGCTTTCATCATTCTCCCTTTCTTGAAAAAGATTTGTCCTCAAATCCAAACCTAGCAAAACCATAGGGGAAACAAGCAACAACAAGATCCTCATGGCAACCTTGAATTCCTTGTGGTCCCTTCTATTTTTGTCCTTTCCTCTTTTGGAATATTCCCCTTTTGTACTAACATTATCCTTCTTTCTCTTGGAATTTTGGAATATTCCTTGGCATAAACAAGTACACCTCCTTTTTCTTTCACTCCTTTTGGATCAAACACGCCCTTTTTGAATATTCTTTTTCAACAAGATATGAAGAACATGAAGAACACAAGAACATTCAAATCTTAACCCTCAAGCAAACAAACTCGAAATTTGATGAAATTTGAAACCCAAGCTCCTTTCAAGCTTCCGAACAAATCCCAAACATTTTTAAGACCAAAAACTCAACCAATAATTTTAGATTTTAGAAACCACTTCAAATTTTCTTCAAACTCAAGCTCCAATAATGGTGGAATACTCAAATCAACCCGAAATTAGCTCAAATTTTAGATATCAACTCAAATAGTACTAGGGAACAAGATTCTAGTACTAGAAACACAAAAAGACTCAAAAATCATAAACTCAAAAACTAAAAAACGTTTTTTTGACACTTTTTTTTTTCAGATTTCAATTTATTTATTTTTTTCAACTAATTGCCACTTGGACCCACAAATATCTTTGACCAACTTTGACTTGAAGATTTTGGATCAAAGTATACTCTTTCTATCTTCTTCTCTAAGAACAAGATGAAGATGCTCAAGAACAAAAGAAAAATCTCAATCTTCAAATATTCATAACTTCTTCATTTTTGGTCCAAATTAAATGAAATTTTCGCCCATGTGCTCCTTTCAACGCTACTAAAAATTCTCAATAATTTTTAGCTCTCAACTTCAAGCCAAAAATAAACCCACTTTTCAAGTTTCAAAAACTCAAAAGCTTAAAAACCTTTAATGGCAACTTCACTTCTTCAACTCCGATTTGAACGAAATTTGAAATCTAGACTCAAAAAACACTAGGAAATCAAGATCTAGTGTCAAAAATAACAAATCAAAACAAAAAAAAAAACCATATTTTTTTTTGTTTGTTTGGATTTTTGGATAATTTTTTTTTTTTTTAAATTGATCAATATCCCAAGATTAAGATTTGTTTTAGACTCTGATACCACATGATATAAGATGGAATACGCGAGAAATGATAAGAAACCCTACAATCTAAGAACACGAAATTAAAGATAAAAAGGATAGAAAGGTAGAGACACAAATTGAAATCAAGGAAACCAATACTATATCAAAGTAAAAACCTCCTTAATATTCAAGATAAATATCTAAACCTATGAAAGCAAGACACAAGCATGAGATCTAATAGGCAACCATGGCTATACGAAAACCAAGACCTCCTATTAAGAATCCAAACAAGCACCTATACTATCGAGACACCCTCAAGAGGAATGATATCCTCAAGCAAGCAATCCCATCAACATTGTTTAGCAACCAAGGCCTTAGCCTAAACTCTCACAAGAGTTTTCACACAACAATATCTCATATCAAATTAGTCTATCTAAAGTGAGCTCTTCTCTCTTATTTATAGCCTACACTAGTAATTACAAAAATACCCTTAATGAAATAAGGATCTTCTTTAGCATGAGGATTTAATGTTAAGAATAGCACTTTTGCATCCATAGCCTCTTTCTTCTTTTATTTACCTTTCTTCCTTGTACTTCCACTTAAGCATATTCTTGAGCTTCAATTCTTCATTCCATGGTATTGATGAAGCTCGGCTTTCATCATTCTCCCTTTCTTGAAAAAGATTTGTCCTCAAATCCAAACCTAGCAAAACCATAGGGGAAACAAGCAACAACAAGATCCTCATGGCAGCCTTGAATTCCTTGTGGTCCCTTCTATTTTTGTCCTTTCCTCTTTTGGAATATTCCCCTTTTGTACTAACATTATCCTTCTTTCTCTTGGAATTTTGGAATATTCCTTGGCATAATCAAGTACACCTCCTTTTTCTTTCACTCCTTTTGGATCAAACACGCCCTTTTTGAATATTCTTTTTCAACAAGATATGAAGAACATGAAGAACACAAGAACATTCAAATCTTGACCCTCAAGCAAACAAACTCAAAATTTGATGAAATTTGAAACCCCAAGCTCCTTTCAAGCTTCCAAACAAATCCCAAACATTTTTAAGACCAAAAACTCAACCAATAATTTTAGATTTTAGAAACCACTTCAAATTTTCTTCAAACTCAAGCTCCAATAATGGTGGAATACTCAAATCAACCCAAAATTAGCTCAAATTTTAGATATCAACTCAAATAGTACTAGGGAACAAGATTCTAGTACTAGAAACACAAAAAGACTCAAAAATCATAAACTCAAAAACTAAAAAACGTTTTTTTGACACTTTTTTTTTCAGATTTCAATTTATTTATTTTTTTCAACTAATTGCCACTTGGACCCACAAATATCTTTGACCAACTTTGACTTGAAGATTTTGGATCAAAGTATACTCTTTCTATCTTCTTCTCTAAGAACAAGATGAAGATGCTCAAGAACAAAAGAAAAATCTCAATCTTCAAATACTCATAACTTCTTCATTTTTGGTCCAAATTAAATGAAATTTTCGCCCACGTGCTCCTTTCAACGCTACTAAAAATTCTCAATAATTTTTAGCTCTCAACTTCAAGCCAAAAATAAATCCACTTTTCAAGTTTCAAAAACTCAAAAGCTTAAAAACCTTTAATGGCAACTTCACTTCTACAACTCCGATTTGAACGAAATTTGAAATGTAGACTCAAAAAACACTAGGAAATCAAGATCTAGTGTCAAAAATAACAAATCAAAACAAAAAAAAAATCCATATTTTTTTTTGTTTGTTTGGATTTTTGGATAATTTTTATTTTTTTTTTGAATTGATCAATATCCCAAGATTAAGATTTGTTTTAGGCTCTGATACCACATGATATAAGATGGAATACGCGAAAAATGATAAGAAACCCTACAATCTAAGAACACGAAATTAAAGATAAAAAGGATAGAAAGGTAGAGACACAAATTGAAATCAAGGAAACCAATACTATATCAAAGTAAAAACCTCCTTAATATTCAAGATAAATATCTAAACCTATGAAAGCAAGACACAAGCATGAGATCTAATAGGCAACCATGGCTATACGAAAACCAAGACCTCCTATTAAGAATCCAAACAAGCACCTATACTATCGAGACACCCTCAAGAGGAATGATATCCTCAAGCAAGCAATCCCATCAACATTGTTTAGCAACCAAGGCCTTAGCCTAAACTCTCACAAGAGTTTTCACACAACAATATCTCATATCAAATTAGTCTATCTAAAGTGAGCTCTTCTCTCTTATTTATAGCCTACACTAGTAATTACAAAAATACCCTTAATGAAATAAGGATCTTCTTTAGCATGAGGATTTAATGTTAAGAATAGCACTTTTGCATCCATAGCCTCTTTCTTCTTTTATTTACCTTTCTTCCTTGTACTTCCACTTAAGCATATTCTTGAGCTTCAATTCTTCATTCCATGGTATTGATGAAGCTCGGCTTTCATCATTCTCCCTTTCTTGAAAAAGATTTGTCCTCAAATCCAAACCTAGCAAAACCATAGGGGAAACAAGCAACAACAAGATCCTCATGGCAGCCTTGAATTCCTTGTGGTCCCTTCTATTTTTGTCCTTTCCTCTTTTGGAATATTCCCCTTTTGTACTAACATTATCCTTCTTTCTCTTGGAATTTTGGAATATTCCTTGGCATAATCAAGTACACCTCCTTTTTCTTTCACTCCTTTTGGATCAAACACGCCCTTTTTGAATATTCTTTTTCAACAAGATATGAAGAACATGAAGAACACAAGAACATTCAAATCTTGACCCTCAAGCAAACAAACTCAAAATTTGATGAAATTTGAAACCCAAGCTCTTTTCAAGCTTCCGAACAAATCCCAAACATTTTTAAGACCAAAAACTCAACCAATAATTTTAGATTTTAGAAACCACTTCAAATTTTCTTCAAACTCAAGCTCCAATAATGGTGGAATACTCAAATCAACCCGAAATTAGCTCAAATTTTAGATATCAACTCAAATAGTACTAGGGAACAAGATTCTAGTACTAGAAACACAAAAAGACTCAAAAATCATAAACTCAAAAACTAAAAAACGTTTTTTTGACACTTTTTCTTTTCAGATTTCAATTTATTTTTTTTTTCAACTAATTGCCACTTGGACCCACAAATATCTTTGACCAACTTTGACTTGAAGATTTTGGATCAAAGTATACTCTTTCTATCTTCTTCTCTAAGAACAAGATGAAGATGCTCAAGAACAAAAGAAAAATCTCAATCTTCAAATACTCATAACTTCTTCATTTTTGGTCCAAATTAAATGAAATTTTCGCCCACGTGCTCCTTTCAACGCCACTAAAAATTCTCAATAATTTTTAGCTCTCAACTTCAAGCCAAAAATAAACCCACTTTTCAAGTTTTAAAAACCCAAAAGCTTAAAAACCTTTAATGGCAACTTCACTTCTACAACTCCGATTTGAACGAAATTTGAAATGTAGACTCAAAAAACACTAGGAAATCAAGATCTAGTTTCAAAAATAAAAAATCAAAACAAAAAAAAATCCATATTTTTTTTTTGTTTGTTTGGATTTTTGGATAATTTTTTTTTTTTTTTTGAATTGATCAATATCCCAAGATTAAGATTTGTTTTAGGCTCTGATACCAAATGATATAAGATGGAATACGTGAAAAATGATAAGAAACCCTACAATCTAAGAACACGAAATTAAAGATAAAAAGGATAGAAAGGTAGAGACACAAATTGAAATCAAGGCAACCAATACTATATCAAAGTAAAAACCTCCTTAATATTCAAGATAAATATCTAAACCTATGAAAGCAAGACACAAGCATGAGATCTAATAGGTAACCATGGCTATACGAAAACCAAGACCTCCTATTAAGAATCCAAACAAGCACATATACTATCGAGACACCCTCAAGAGGAATGATATCCTCAAGCAAGCAATCCCATCAACATTGTTTAGCAACCAAGTCCTTAGCCTAAACTCTCACAAGAGTTTTCACACAACAATATCTCATATCAAATTAGTCTATCTAAAGTGAGCTCTTCTCTCTTATTAATAGCCTACACTAGTAATTACAAAAATACCCTTAATGAAATAAGGATCTTCTTTAGCATGAGGATTTAATGTTAAGAATAGCCACTTTTGCATCCATAGCGTCTTTCTTCTTTTTTTTTACCTTTCTTCCTTGTACTTCCACTTAAGCATATTCTTGAGTTTCAATTCTTCATTCCATGGTATTGATGAAGCTCGGTTTTAATCATTGGTGGTTGGAACATTATTGGAACTTTGAAATATTAGTCAAATGAACATGAGACATGTGAATCAAAATTGGTCCTGTGAGTTATACCATATGACAAACTAAAATGAGATACCTTTGGACATTTCGGAATGGAACAAGTACAATGTCAATGTGAACAATATGTGCTGCAGAAGGATACGGAAAGAGTAACCTTACATACCTTATATTCCCAATATGAATACACAGTCCTATATGTGAATACAATAATCCAGCTCCTTCCTTACGTTTTAATCTACAACACAACTACATAACGGAGCTCACGTTAACATCTAACTACCTTACAAGTGCATAAGACGACAATGAGTTACATGATTGCCCTATAACGTCATTTCACCCTTTACAATACCATTCACGCCATTATCATACCAACAATACCACAACATTCCACACATTGACCAAGACATCATAAACCAATAGCATTTCACACCAAGTTTATCCTTTGCTTCCTCAATAACACTACGTCACAATTACTCCATCAAGTCACCTCAATACGTTGCATCACAACAATATCACAAGTTATACACATACATATAAAAAGAAAAGTAGGGACATAACCACACCATACATGTTGATATTTCATCCACACCATTCACTTCCATCAAAACCTCAAGTCTCCTTTCAAGTTCAAGTCACATAGATTACATATCTTTTAGCAAAAAGCAAGAGTGCACCACTCAACACCTTTAGACATAACCATCATGATATACACAATATATCATGCATATAATATATTAAATCACAAGAATAAACACTTACCCAAGCTTGCAAAGTGATGATCTTGTCCACAAGAGATGGTTGCCTTAGGGTTTGAGAGTAGAGAGAAAAATACCTTTTTGGGAAAAGTCTAGAAATGGCATGAGAGTTGTAATGAATAAAAATTTGATTTTTGGCCTTCATATAGTCCCTCAAGTCATCCTTATCCAATTCTTGGTCATTAAATGTTGTGTTTACTTGGTCAACACAAGAATGGGTCATTTGCCCCATTTTGGGCCATGTCTTTTGCCTAATTATTGGGCCTTAATTGAGCCCAATAGCACAAGATTAATTTAGCCCTACAAATTTAATGTATAATACCCCAAAAATCTCATGTTTAAAGAATTCCATAAATGTGAAGACATTATTCAACTCACGAGAATCATGTTCGTAGCCTCATCCCCAAGAATAAGCGATTTTTGCCACTCATGGCTTAATCTATCATAAATTGATTAAAAAAAAAAAAGGAATAAGAATTAACCCTCATTTGGATGCCAAAATTGTCCAAGAGTAGTCCCACCAAGATGGATTAATGATACCATAACCTAAGAGCCCTATTTAGAGACTAGTGGTCGGAGAAGAAATTTGGCAAAAAGCGGCATGGCACGCTGCTTGGCGCGCCCCTATGCTGCCCGTGCCACAAAAATTTCTGTCAAAAGCATCCCGGCACGCCCCTAGGCACGCCTGACACTAAAATTTCGATTTTCTTCCTTTCTTCGACTTTTCTTTGCGGACATTAGCACAATATCAATAGTCCATCAAAACCAATACAAAATACACACTTATTGCTCTCAAAACTAAGGTAAAAATGGTTCAAAGTTGGCAATAAGGCATATAAATACGCCCTAGATCACCAAGCAAGTAGGGTCGGAAAGGTACGGGGTGTTACATATAATTTCCTTACATCTATGAAGTCATTTTCCTAATGATTAAGAAACTTAGTTTCCTAGAGAAAATATTTAACAAAAAATTTCAATTAGATTTGAAAAAGATTTAAAGCATACACCATTTATTTGTTTTAGATCGAATTCTATGTCCCTCTGTATTTGCTAATTCTCCTTCATGCTTCATTCGTCATAAACAAAGTTCATTAAAAATTATCTGATTGTATGACCAATAAACTTTAAGAATTATGAAGACTTACTTGACAAGACATAACTAATGAGTGACTAAATTAAATTAAGTATGCAATAGAAAATGTGATAGTTATTTTTAAAAAATATTACACTTACTATTTTTGTATCATGAGTTTGGGTCCGGGCTTAGCATGGACCTTATGCAACTAGTTATACTTATATATAAAGGAGGATACAAAGTTTTGGTAGTCTTCACAAAACTTTTAATCCTTTAATGTTGGTCTATGTGCCTTTTTTTCTTTTTCTTTTTCTTTTCTTTTACACTCATTACTTATTTTTTTGTGTCTTTTCCTTGTTTTTCTTTGCAATCAATTCTTTTTTTAAAAAAAAAGAGTCTATTTCTACATGGGTCTTGATGATTGGTGTATTTTGAATCTTTGCCATGTACTCCTTCCATCCCAATTTAAGTGTTTTAATTTGTTAAGAAATAAAAAAAGATTTTAAATGTTGTGGTTTTAAATTAAAGATGTATTCCTCCTGTCCCATATTAATTGTCCACTCTTACCTTCACATACCTTTAAGAAATCATAATAAAAATAATAGTTTTACTAATTTAATCCTTACAAAAAAAATTTAAAAAATTCTAAACTTGCATACACTTCAAAAAGAATTTCATTTGTACAGGTAAAATAGAAAATTTTAATTTATTCTTTTTTTTTTTTGTAAATTGACAAGTAATTTGGGGCTAATTCTTTTGGTAACGTGGACAACTAATATGAGACGGATGGAGTATATAGTTTTTAAATCTTACGGTCTTAAACTTGTCATGTAAATGTTGAAATTGAAAAACTTATTAAATATAGAAAGAGATTCTCTTTTTGAGACTAACTAAAAAATGAAAGTAAGACATTTAGTAGGTGTTTAGTCTTGAAAACCAAAAAAAAATTGGAGTTAAAGTTGGAGTTGGAATTGGAGTTGAAGTTGGAGTTGGATTTGTATGTTTGACCATGAATATAAATTGAAATTATTTTTTAATTTTTGTGAGAGAAGTGGGTTGGAAAAAAGTGAAAATAGATATCCACCTGTTTTCACTTTTCCAAATACAACTTGAAGTTGTATTTGGAATTCTTATTGCCAACCACTATTTTTAGAATAAAGTGAAAAATTTTCTGAAAAATAGTGAAAAATACTCATGGCCAAATAGGGCCTTAAATTCAAATGAAGGAGTAGCAAATTATTATGAATTTTTCCAGCTCTTAATTTCTTCGATTTAGATTAGATTTTTTTTTTAACTTGTATACTTAATTTGTATAAATATGTTTTATATAATGATGATGGTATTAAAAAAAAAATTTAAATCAAATTTAAGATAAGTGAATGCTTACATAACCAAACAGCCATACTAAATTTGTACTATTCAATTAAGGCAATGTAGTGAAGATCATTTTTTATTTTATACAGGAAAATAATTTCTTAAGGAGTGTGTCAAAACTAAAAGTACTACAATTATGAATAAGAAAGCCAATTAGATTACTCTTTATAATTTTTGTCATTATAAATTTTGACAAAATTTAATAATAATGAAAATTTATCAATAATTCATATTTGACGGGCCACGAGTAACTAGTATGTATAAGGGAGGATCTCAAATTTTTGTAGTCCTCACAAAGGCATTCTTGGTATTTCACTTTTTTGGTTAAGTGAATTAAGATATCACACGTGGCAATTAATGTTGTTTTTTTGTTAAATATTTCCATTTTGCCCTTATTCTTTATGGTAAGACCATTTTCACTTGTGTATTTGTAGCAGGTAACTTTTTGAAACTTGATAGATTACCTTTTAATTAAAACTCCCTTAATTTTAAATTAACAATCACTTTAGCTCAAAAATTTTATTTTCAAAATAACGTTCAATTCAAAATTAAAGTTTGCAATAATCTTCAACTACACCCTTATGTTCTTTTAATATTGTTCGGTCACGACCCAACTAACCGGATCATGCGAGCACCTACTCTAATTTATCTACATAGGAGAACCCTTACCACCCATTACAAAATACATGCAAAAGTTGTAAACAATTCCATTAAGAATCTCAAAATTTGATAAATGATACAATCTTTTATATATATATATATATATATAAAGATGGTCATAGCCCTGGTGACATGGTAGCCCCTCCTTTTTTTTTCACAATTTTTCTCGTACAAATAAAATAAAATAAACAAAAGCAAAAAAGAAGAAACCCTTCGCATATTATAGCACCGCTTCAACGACAGAAAGTCTATTACCATTCTTTAGTCTCTCTTTTTTGCCTCATTCTCACCCATTAAACACTGCTTCAAAAATCAAAATAGTATATTACTGCTTCAATTGATTAACAAAAGGGAATTCGCCTTCTTAGTACCCAATAAATGCCGGCAAAAAAGAGTCATGTTCCCATAATCCACCTTCCTCAACATAAAGAACGCAAAATATCTCGGTACTCCTTTACTCTCTCTCTCTCTCTCACACACACACACACACACTCACTCCCCTTCCCCTTTTCTTTTCCTTTGACCATATTGGTTGTTCAAATTCGTCCAATTGATTTGTTTATTCAAATCACATAATTGCTGATTCTCGAATTGAATACCTTTAACCATTCAATTATTTGCCTAATTCTCACGTTGAATTCCTCTTTCTAGGTTCTACTTGTTGCTTCATCAACTTCTAATTCTCATTTTTAATAATTCCTGCTTTCTTCTTCAACTGCACTTATAAATCTTGATTGGTTGTTTTAGTGAAACGCTTCCCTTATTTATTATCGCATTGAATAATTTGGTATTCCCTCTTGTGTTATGATTATGTATAGCTTTGTAGAAGAGATGTGGAGATTTGCAGAATCAGGGCCTTCAGAGATTACTCTTGAAATTTATAATAGTTCATTCACTCACTATATTCTCATACTACATTTTTATTTTGTATTTTTAAGTGAATTTTGGAGTGCTCAAATATGAAGTTTAGATTGTTAAATATGCAGAAAATATGCTGAAATGCGCAGATCTCTTCCTGTTCTTCTTCAAGAAGCGTCACATCCCTCCAAACGCACAAGATATGCTACTTTCTTTTTCTCATCAACCAAATTCCACTGAACATCACCCCTTTCTACTCATATTATTTCGACTTTATGGAATTTGCGTTAATTATCGTTTTCTAATTTTGTATGCTTTGTCCATTTCGAATTTGAATTCTTTGTCGTTTGTAGATATTCTCAACATCTCTTACGTCAAGGCTATTTTTAAGAGGCCTTTGACATTCTCCTTCATGGCTCACAATATCCCACCACACTTTGAAATCATTACCACTTGCTAAACAAATTCATTTTTTACAGAAAGACTTTCGAATGATTTGTTATTTTCTAATTTACGTTATCACATGTTCTTGTCATCATCTATCACCATCAATGCTTTCGTCCAGAGACATTTGTCATTCTCCTTCATAAAACATATTAATCTTGATAACTCCATACATCTTTGAAAATATGATTTTTGTTAAGAGGAGATTTGTCCTCTCTGCAGAAGTAAATTAAACTTTTCCCTGTTAAAAGTACAAATTTTTGTATCTACTGGACAGTTCAAACTTGCAAAACTTTAGCCAATTCGCTATCATTATGCCAAATGACTCCAATCAAGACCTATACTTCCTTACTCTGCTTCCATTGTTGCCTACTGTGAGTTTTGCACATTCTTATGTTCGTGATTGCATCCACTACCATATTCACTTTACAAAGTGCAAAGTATCTTTATTGAGTTCCTTGTAAGCTATTAAATGAAATATGTAGTGCCGATTTTATATTCGTACTTAATAGACCAGTATGTTTCAGTCAAGTTTAAAACAATAATTAAACAACACTTGCAAAAAAAAAAAATAATAATAATGACCTGACTGTTTCATTAAGACTGAATTTCTCAAATTCTTCCTCCATATGGTTTTTTACACTCTTCCTACAACATTTGATTTAAATATATATACTTTCTGAAGTTGAGGTATGCTTCAAAAATAATGATCTACTACCTTATTTTCTAAAATGCTTATGAGAAGCTTAATAAAAAAAAATCAACACTTATTGGGAAAACTGATTCGTAAGAGTGACCTGACTATTTTGTTAGGCCTCAATTCCTCTAATTCTTCCTCTAAATGTCTGTTTGATTCCCTCCCAACAGATCCATTAAGAGGATATCAAATTCTCGACACAAAATACCGCCTAATAAGGTCGAGCCTGTGAAATGAAAATCCGTAGCCAAATTGAAAGAAGCACCAGCTATAGAAAAAGAAGTACCAACTGAGTTTTTAAATCCAAGTAGAAATTAAGTGGATATCAAACACTTGGCATAAAATCCCTACAGACGGTCAAGTTTACTACTTTTCCTTTCTCAACCAATTTGATACTTATTGAGCTTTTTAAGGTAGACCAAGCCATAGATAAGGTGAATCGGACTTTAGACTCTTCTGTCTAAAGGTGCAATGTTTCAGGTTCCACTGGTTCGTCCCTTCATCTATCTTTTTATAAAAAAAATCCAATTACAGGCCTTATATAAGGTTCCCTGTTCATCAAACCAACTATCTATTGGAACAAGTGGATTTCTTTGGCTAAAACAATCCAAAAAATGAAGAAATTATTCCTGTAGATAATTTAGAGCTAAATAGTAAATATGTAGAGCTTTCACTTTAAGTACTTCATAATGGATGTCGGCATTAGTAGAATTTTTTTTATTACATTATAATCTCAATCTTAGACAGCACAAATTCCATGTATTGAAACTGAACACTCCCAAGGTTTTATGATATTAGAAGACTAAAAATGTTACAAATTTAACTATTCCATTATAACTTTTGTAATGATTTGGACGAATTTCCAGAAAGTGAAGTCAAGTAAGTTTCATTGGTGTACATTAACTAAATGGAAAATGGATATTTGGGAATTATCATATCCTACTTCAATTCTTTCTTCCCACCACCATATCTATTGTTGCCGCTAAATACCCATCTATTTAACTACCTATGAAGAAAAGATTTGTCACAACTATAAGAATGTCCTCACTTCTTCACAAAAGATTTGCTCTTCCAAATGCTGCTGAAACGGAAAGACGTGGAGGATGATGACATCTCTGTGTCCAGTGGTGAATTTACTTCTTCACTTCACTTTATAAAAGTATATATTCTTTTTTGTGCGATATGTCAATGAGAGTAAATTTATAATGCCATTACCTCAAAGCCTAATATTTTAAGTGTCAATTCCTCTTCAAGTGAAGGAAAAAAATTTTATGTTGACAAATAGACTCAAATTCACAAGTGTTAAAATGTGTCGATTCCTAGCATTTTCCTCAATTTTCAGTTTGTGTTTTCCTCAATTTTTAGTTTTTTTTTTGCTTCCACATTATTATCTCCTTTGTGTTGTTAAGAAAATGGTCCTCTGTAAGTTCTCTTGAAATGCAAATTTGGTGTGTGGCTTCTTAGACCAGAAACTGAATGGATAAATTTGGTATTATGTTTTCCTTGGTGCAGCTACTGAAATATTTTATGTTTAATTTGTTTAATCGAATCACTTAGATTCAAGTGTTCGCATTAAATTTTCTCTCCAGCCTTTACCAGATGCTCTTTACAATCGATTCTTGATTTACTCGATCAACAATGGTGAGAAACAGTTCACCATTTGTTCTTTCTAATTATGCTCTTTAAATTTGTTCAACTGTCACAATGGCATGAAGCTACTCTAATCCATTATCGGTTTCTGATTTTAGCTCTGATCTTCAAATGGGTTTAATTGATTTGTTGAATCACTTCAATTTTTCCTAATACATATGTTTATCCTCTCTCAAATTTCAGATTTTAGCATCGATGGGGAAGGAATTCGATATCATGAAAAGCATTCACTCCTCTCGATAAATGGACAGTGTAATATTTGCAAGTGATTAGCTCGCAAGTTTTCTTTTCTGCCCATCGATCATTTTAACAGATTAATTTTAATAATTTCTGCTTAACAATTTAGGTCGCACTTAGTTGCATAGGGTGATTAGGTCGTCATTTTGAGGATGCACTTCTCAACCTCAATGGATTTGCTTAAGGACAAGGATCTGCAACGTATCTTAATGGATTGGTGGACTTTAAAAGCTTCAATGCATCACTTGACAAATATGTGAAGTGGTCCCTGCATTGCCCAAAATGGAAGGGAGTTTGTAAAATGAAATGTGCACTTAAATATAGTTTGGAGGGACTGTGTATTGGTGGAGTTATAAAATGCATTTGATGAGATTTAAAATTATAAAAAACATAATTAAAAAAATGTGTCACTTAGATGTATTTAAAGCTTTTAAAATTTAATGCGAATGGAAAGTTTCATATTAATTTCACACTTGGTTGAAATGTTGCTCTATTACAAATTTAAATATTCTTTCTGACTTCCTCAAATTTTAGATAATTGTTTTTCTTCTATCGCATCAACTATTTCCATGGGGATTTCCTCAGACTTCTTTTTTATACTTAAAGTTAACTCTATGACTCCAATATCTTCAAAACAACACAAAAAAAAAATCAGTAACACTAAGATTTTCATGAAACTTTTCACCATTCGATAAAATATTCTTTTCAATTTGGTGTAGGCATCAAAAGACAAACTCTATCTTTTAATAGCCCTTTTCATTCCCTTTAATTCTGAATATAAGTAGCTAAATTTATTGTAATTAATTGGACAAATATCCAAAAACTGATGACAACAAAGTTTCATTGCTTTACAAAACCAAAAAAAAATGAATTTTACGGAATAACAATTGCTTTACAAAACCAAAAAAAAATGAATTTTACGGAATAACAATATGTAAGCTTAATAAGGTAGTTTACCACCACGCGAAGCACGAGCAATTTACCTAGTAAATTATAAATGAAAATACTTTTTCCGAGGACCTAGTCTAGACAATGTACAAAAGCTCCTAATATAGAAAAAGATAGAACAAAAGACACAACTCCCATTGTAGGAATGAATGAGTAAAAGTTGTTGGAGATCACTATCCACTTCACCTGAGAAACATCAACTGATCCTGCAACCAAACTATACCCCAAAAGGGTTATAGTAATAGTAGTATCAGTACAAATAACACATACTGGTAGGTATCATCAGCCGACCAGGGTTAGATCACGTAAGCATCATATAGAAATCACAGAACAAAAAGCATGGCAACTTATATAACAATTTAATCCACATCACTTTCATCGACTTATGCTATCTTTATCCCTCGTATTACCTACGAGTATTTCCATCCTTATTCTCACTTACTTAGTTGTATCCAATTCATTACTAGTAGTCAATATGTACCATTGACATTTCCCTTATACCATTCACACGTAATCTCACTAATCATACATCACCCTTCACATCAAATGTCATCCATCATAATTCTCACTTGTTTAACCCCAATAGTTATTATACTTCAATCTGTTTCACTTACACCTTAATAATAAATGAGAACAAATAAACATAACCTTGTAAATAAGTACAACCATGAACACTTAACAATTGCTTCAATTATGTTACCACTTAGCCTTTCACAACAACACTAGAGAATTTAGTCAAGTGTAAGTCAACATAGAAAATATACCAAATCAAGACCCTGACTACTAACAATAGACCCAGTCAACAAACCATGACTAACCACCATAAGCCAAGTCAATAGAACTATGACTCAAAATAATAAATTATACCTTGTATCGAATACACCAGTAAGTAGACAATAACAAAATATATGCCACTCTTTTATATCCTTGTCCACAACCACTCAAAAATCCAATATAGTCAACAACAATAACAATAGAATAAAAATAATCACAAAACTTGGTCCACTCAAGGAAATGTCACACTCACCAATACCTTGTACACACATGCTAAGGGTCTTATGATCGCCTACTAGCCATGATCTATAGGGACTGAGTTCTTGTCCATGTACCAAAAATCCCACACATCTATCGTCTGCCAACCTTATATCAACCAATCCTGTGAAGATGTCCAAATACCGATGCATCCCATAATAATAAATATAAATCTCGTGAAAATTTCCAAATATTGGTACATCCCACAGTAATAAATATAAATTCTGTGAAGATATCCAAATACTGGTACATCCCACAATAATAAATATATATTTTGTGAAGATGTCCAAATACCGATACGTTCGACAATAATAGCAGATCTCACAACCACAATGAGAATAAGTAATCATGCATTGTAACAAGTAGCCAACACTCCAAACATTTGGTCAAACCTAAGTTAATCATTTCATGCAAACAACTATTATTCTTTAAGACATGAAATCACAAGTACGCCTGAAGGCCAACCAACAACTTATAATTCGGGCCTTATCAATTCATATCCATCAATTACAGCATTACCAAGACCAATCCACGGCTTATTCAAGTAAGAATTATCAAACCATATTCATCAAATTCAAGTATTCATTTTAGGAGTGCACATTCAACCAAATGGAGTCTGAACTCTAGTTCAACAATCATAAATTCATTCACTAATGCAATCCTCCTTTATTCTTTCGACACCTGTGATTCATCTGTTATCTAGAAACACTTACATTCAAGTCATTCTAGGTTCAAGACCCTACTCTTTTAGCCAATCATTCAATCATTCAACTCTATTCGACTTACAATCTAGCTTTAGTCATACACCTTCACACATCTTACTTCCTAACCCTTAGCCTAACTTGAATTTAGGCTCTTAAGCTATGATATTGCATTTCCCTCATAGAAACAACACTCCTAATAATATTAAAATAGGAATATCACATATTCAAGACATGTTCAACCTTAGTTTCACCCTTTTCATGGTATTTGGGTAGAATAACTAGATTATAAGCTCATAAAATCTCCGGATCATCATCTATGTTCACATAATTCATATTACAATCCACTATGGATTCATACAAACATAAAACACCCATCAAGGATTCATACATTAGCATAACAACACACAATCAAGTCTTTATTACATTAATCCATATTTTATCAATCCAAATTTAGTGTTCGCAGGCCTAAGCATGATTTCTCCCATCGAATCTATATTACAAATACGATTTCTAATCATAGTCTACTAATCATAAATCATAAGCTACCTGGGTGCCAAGCTGCTGCTATGGAATGCATAATTCTGCTGTTTCTTTGCCTTTTGTTACATCTCAATCTAACAATAACAATCAAACAACAATTCAACCATTGTTCTACAAAATCTAGGCATATAACCTAACTTTCATTGATTTTATCCCAAGTTCATGCCTTAACTCACTATTCTAAGGTTTTCTATCCTTCAATCTACTCAAAATCTCTATATTTAGGAATTTTTAGATAAATTTCTTGTTCCAAGGACATAATATATCAATACTAACTCAAATTCAAGGGATTTCAACTGATTTATTCACTTTAAACAAGAAAATTCCATCGAGTTTAACCTTATACCTTCACCATGATGAATCTAATGTTATTCTAACTATTTTAGAATCAAACGAGTGTTAAGTTTATGGAAGAACATACCTTGAAGGAGGAAATCGATAGAAAACTAAAGACAATGCCTCTCTATTTGTGGGGAATGATAATTTTAGGTTTTGGGATGAAACCCATGAAAAATAAGCTAACAAACTGTCACCATCCCTATAACGGCCCCGCTATACCAGCCCGATCTTGCTACAGCGGCTTCAGTTTTTCAGCATGGACAGTCTTCAGTAAAACAGTCATAACTTTTTACTCCAACCCCGGATTAATGAACAGTTGGTGGTGTCGGAAATAAGACTCATAGATCTTTAATATGTTGGGCTTTGGGACCCATAACTATAACTCTTTATATTCCAAGAGGAGTGCTCGTTTGAAGTTTACCCTAGTTTAAACTTAGCCCGAAACTCAATCGGTAAGGACTCTTCAAACTTAACTTTGTGCTAGGGGTGTTATAACTAATGTACTCACATACCTAGGCATTGATACCAACACCTATGAAAAATGAGATTTGTATACCTTTACCATAGATAGTTTTAGTTACGACGAAATGGGTCGTTACATGTTCAATTCTAAAAAAAATAAATATAAATAGGATAACTTAATAAATAATAAATATCATTGTGTTTATTGTTTTTCTTAGTGGACATGAAAAAGATAAAAATAATTAACATAGGACGAATATAATATTCTTTTAGGGCGTGTAAAAAATAAACACGATAAGTAAATAGACCGAATGGAATAATCTATTAATGTAATTTAACAACTATTTAATATTCTTATATATCCCTATTAAGTTAATTTGTGTAAAGGCTCTAAATTAAGGTTGTAACTATTGTTATATATATATATTGTAATGACCCTCCAGGTTATTTTTCTTATCTTCATAATTTTTCTGTATTTAGAGATTTCCTACTGCTGCCCCAAGTCATTTATTACATGATGGGATTGGTAGTTTGTAACACCCCTTACCTCCCTAAACCTATGTGATGACGTTTAATAATGGTTATTTAGGTGTCGAGGTGCCATGAGTATGTGTTTGTAATGTTAGTGATGAGAAAATTGAAATTTGGCTTCGTACATGAGATTAGCCCTTCATAAGAGGTGTTTTGTGATTTTCGTGGAACATTTGTGGGGTTCAAAAAGAGGATAAGAGGACCTCTAAACAAAGGATATTAAGGTTAAGAAGTAAGTTAAAGAATAGGACTTGAAGTATCTACTCAAACCCGCGAAGAAAAGTCAAAAAAAGAAATTTTTGAAAAGTTTAAGTGTGGGGCACGCTAGAGAGCATGCCAGGCCGCTCTGGGATAAAAATTTTATCCCATAGGCAGAAATTTTGTGCGCCCCAGGGCGTTCCAAGGTTGTTTTTCCACTTTTTCGAAAGTTGGAAATTTTCTAAGTCCCAAGGGTGCCCGGGGACGTACCAAGCCAATTTTTACTACGTTTCTTCTACAATAATGAGCATATACATGAAATGAGTAAAGTATTATATTGGTATGATACAATTACTCGAGAACGAATTTGGCATCAAAATGGCAATTTTACCCTTGTAGCCAAAATAAGCCATATGTGGCTAGAATTGCTTGTTTTTGGAATTAAGGCTACGAGTATGAATTGCATGAGTGGGAATATTGTCGTAATGCGTATGAAATGAATTAAACATGAGTAATTATGGATTTTAGTGGGTTAAGTGAATTGGGCTCAAAATAGGGCCCAAAATGAGAAGAAAACATGGGTCAAGAATGGGTCAAATGACCCATTCTTCCATTGACTAATGCAACACATTGCATTAAATGCCAAGAGTGGATAAGGATGAGAATTAAGGGCCTATATAAAGGGGCAAAATGATGATTTTATTCAAGAGAAATACACATGCTTTTTCTATCTTTTTCTAGAGAATTCTCAAGAAAGCTTCTTTGGCTCCCAAAACCCTAAGGCACTTCTTGGAGCAAGATCATCATCTTTCAAGCTTAGGTAAGTAATTATTCTTATTGATTAACATATTATAAGCATGAGATATTATGTATATCATGTTGGTTATGGTTGGAAGTATTAGACATAGCACTTTTGGTTTTGTGCAAAAGGTGTGTTATCCATGGGATTGTAACGTGAATTATGACTTGTGACTTTGATGAAAGAGCATGTATGGATAAAATATGAACATATATGGTGTGATTTTGTTATTAAAATTGTTATTTTTCTATAAGTGTAAATTGTGGGATTTTGGTCGATATGTGCTATGAGGTGTATTAAGGTAAGTTGATAGATTATTTGTGATGTGGTGTGGATAAGAAAGTGTAAAGGAGAAGTGTTGTGGTGAAATGTTTTGATTATCATGTATTGGTCAATGTTGGGAATATTATGGGATTTTTGAAATAATAATTTCATCAATGGTTATGTCAAGGGAAAATGGCATGTTTAAAGGCAAACATGTAACTCATTGACGTTATATGCATTTGTAAAGTACTTGGTGGTTAATGTAAATCCCGTTATGTATTTGTGTTGTAGAGTGACACATAAAGAAGGAGAGGGACTATTGTATGCACATCTAAGATTGTATATCCGTATTGAGAGTACAAGGTATGTAAGGTTACTCTGTCCGTATCTTTCTGCGGCAAATAGTAGTCACATTGACATTACGCTTGTTCCATCCCGAAATGTGCTAAGGTATCCCATATCCGGTTATCCATGGTCATTGTCATATATTTCCTACTCATTGATCATTGGTGAATCTCATGTCTCATATTCATGGTTAATGTTCCAAAAGCTCAAATAAGGTTATGTTCCAATGTTCCAATAGTGATTATACTCATGTCTCTTGTTCATGGATTATTGTCCAATGGTTCCAATAGTGTTATGTTTCCACGAAGGCTATGTTTCCAATAATGTTTATTTGCATGTTTCTCACTCATTGATTATTGATCCAAAGCTTTAAATAAAGTTGTGACTATCATTGTATCGATCTCTCATAAGCAAAAGTATCAATCTCTCACAAGTAAAGGTATCAATCTCAAAAGTAAAGAAATGAAGTAAGAAGAAAGTAATGCATATTGATTGTGTTCATTTATCCATGGGGTGCAAACACCCGCATGATGATGTTCATTTATCCATGGGGTGCAAGAACACCCGCATGATGATATGATCTTATCCATGAGGTGAAAAGAATACCTCTATGATGATGATATTTTATCCATGGGGTGAAAAGAACACCTGCATGATGAGGGCCCAGACAGTATATGAGTGATGTAAAAGTAAAGTAAAGTAAAGGCAAGAGAAAGAAAGAACGTATTGCACATGGTTCCTTACATATACAGAATGGTGACCTATTCACATTGATTATTCGCTTACATTTGTTTCCATCACAGTATTTTTATCTCATGTAGTTTTATATGAGCCTTGCATACTCAGTACTTTCGTCGTACTGACCCCTCTTGGGGAATTTATCTTAATTGCTGCAGGCGCAGGTACGAGTAGGCCGCCACGGTAAATTTCCAGTTGTTCGCTATTCATTGGTGAGCTCCAGCTAGTTCGGGGCTTCTCCGAGTCACTGTTGTACATGTGTTTTGATTTTGTATATGTTGTATAAAGCGGGAACTTGTCCCGTCTTTCAGTTGGTGTTGGTAGTTACATCTGCTAGAGGCTTTTGTAGACATACGTGGGTACATGATGTAAGAGGTGTATAATACGAAATGGCCCTAACGGCCATAGTTGTATATAATGTACATGTTTTCCATGACTTCCGCCAATGGCATTTTATAGTTCATCAGTTACATGAGATAGTATGTTATTCATAAAGAGACATGCATGTGAACGAACGTGAGCAAAGGTTGGTTCTCTCGGGCCATATCGGTTTCGAGTGCCAATCACGCCTCGTTGGGATTTGGGGCGTGACATAGTTCAACTCCCGGGCCATTCGTTCGGTTTCTATGTCCACTTTCTTGTTTTGAAGCTTTTGGAGTTAAAAAACTAGAGTTTGGCCAGAACATCTAGTAAATCACCTCGAATGGCAATTCTGACAGTCCCATTAGTTCTGGATCATAGGCTTTAGGATAGGAAGACCCTTGTTTTGGATCTCGAGGCTTCCAGATTTATTTTGGGCTATTCCTTAGAAATAGGTCAAATTACAAAAAAAGGTGTGGGGCCCACATTTTGTCAAAACGACCTCTACTGAGAAATTAGATGGTTTTGTTGAGTCCAAAATACTTTTCTAGCAATGTAGCATATTTCATTTGCGTGCGCGGGGCTATGAATGAATCTTGAGCATCCGGTCGTAGTTTTATAAACTTAGCTAAAATTCTGGTGTCTGGTAGCTGGTTCAGCCACTTTAGTGGAATTTTTCTATCCGACAGAGGTTCAATTAAGCAGTCTTTGCCCTCTTTAGTGGTGTCCTCTGAAGATGTCATTTGGCCACTTTAGCAGCCACTACTACATATACTTAAATAATTTTCCTCTCAACCCAACTCATTTTATAAACATATAAACCTCCATTATTGAGTTTTGGGAGCTGGAATCAATGGGGAATTGAGGTGTTTGAGCTGAGGTAAGTTGAATTTATGATCCATGATCTTTTTTCATGGATTTTTGTCTTGATCCAAGAAACTCATGTCATGATGGCACCTACTTCAACCCACTAGTAGGTAAGCCAAAACCATAGCCCAAAATGGTGAGTAATAGTCTAACATGCAGAAGAGAGCAAAATAAAGATAAATTGTAATAATAAGTTTTTATAAGGGATATATACATGCATGGCATAAAAAAAATGAGGAGAAGAGACAAAATACACCAAATGAATCCCCCATGATATTGTAAGGTCAGTACAAGATCCATTTACACAAAAAGTACTAGACAAGCGCCAAAATATGCAAGTAGTCTCCGGATATACAAAATAATACTAATACTAAAGCAGGAAGAAAAGGATCAACTTTGGATGCTGAAAGCTCAGCTAAATCCCCAGTCAATAGCTCAGCTCGAGTGCGTTGTCAACAGTGATGACTCGTATTAGGATTTGCGTCAGGAAAGAAACGCAGAACTATAGTACACATACTAAAACACGGGGTACTCTGTAGGCATGTTATGCCGACTGAGCTCATTCAAATTAAAAGCGTAAATAAATTAGCATTAGAAATGGAAATAACAGGCTAACCTAAGAAAATACAGAAGATCAATATAATTAACTCAAAAGTGGAAATAAATGCCTAACTATAACCTAACTGGACCTTCATAAGCCTAGAAAGTACACATAATGAAAAATAAACCCAATCGAACCTCCACAAGCAGGTGGGTATAATCAAGGTGTAATACTAATATAAGGCCAAATATAACAGTAAGGAAAGTAAAAATGAGCCAAGATGTGTGATAAGCATACCGTATATTCTTCCTTCAACCGTAACCATAAATCCTACCGGTCTTAACCAGATTTCCAAGAAAATATCATTAATAACAAATGTTGGAATCAAACCAGAACTATTGGATAACAATAGTGTCCTAAACGCTAGACTCAAATCGGAACTAACGAGTAATAAATAGTAAACTAGGTGCCCGACTCGTACCGAAACTAATAAATATTCCATTCCAAGCCTATCTAGTTCTTTTCCTATTCTAGAGGGCCAATTTATTAAAGGATTGCAAGATTCCATTCACTAGGTCAAAAACCGCGATTTAAGGCTAAAATGATAACATGTCAAGGGTACCGAATCTGACGAACATTGTATAGTGATTAAACCAACCCAATCCCTGTAACAAGTCTCTCGAAACAATACTATAATCTTTTATCACAAAAGAGGATGTTACCCTAAGATAACATACCTTAAAATGGGAGATAAGGTCAACTGCAAGTCCCAGGAACCCAACCTAAGGCAAATATATAACCGAACCTAGGCTAACTCTTCTAAACTCAATCCCAAGGATCTAAGTATGTTAGGTCAAGTCCTAAAGGACAAACACCTACCAGGCTAAGGGAATTCAAGGCCGAAATCTATCCCTAAGCCCCCTAATTAGCTAAATGACTAACCAAACCATAATAACCCAATAATAATTAGCACAATAACATACTAATGCCATAAAGGAGCAAAGTTGGAAGAAAGGTAAGCCTAGCGTACCTGGACGCAGCGACAGCACTCAAAATCCTTTAAATTGGAGCTTTTACCTTTTGAGAATCATTAGATCGCTGTCACACTATCAAAATAATAATATCGGCATTAAGATGAGAACAATGATACCCAAATTGTAAATTTACGCACAAAGTCAAAAATCAAGCTAAATATTAAATAGTGGGGTGCACCGATGGAATTGAGAATTGAGTCCATCACTAGTTCCCTCTTAGCTCAAGGATCAATTGCTCCAAAATTGAGCATAATTTGAGCTTAATAGCAGCCCCAAAATAGTCTCGATAATAGTGGAAAATCAAGAACAAACTAATGAAATTAATCAAAATTAAATAGGGAACCTATGAGTTAATGACCGTACAATGTTCACTTTATCAACCTCTAACTATTCCCAGCTTCAATTTAAGTTTTCCATACAATTATCAGAGCTCCATAATAAACTATGATGTTTTTAGACTTGGAACAATGGCTGAAAAATAATGGGAGAGTTACTTATACGGCCAGGGGTTCCTTCATCGTAATTGTGGGACACCCTGGTCGCAATTGTGGGACCCCACTTACTTGACCATCGTGATCGCGGTGACCTAGTTATGCGATTGCTATGTACAAGTTAACTCGGTCCCACAACGCTTCTTCATCTCGGTCGAGAGCCTCTTCTTCACTGTTATGATGACAAAGGTTCACAAACCCTCACGATCGCAAAGGTATTCATCGCGATAGCGAAGATAGACCTCTTAAGATGTCATTTGGCCGGTTTAGCAGCCACTACTGCATGCACTTACATAATTTTTAGCTGACCCTAACTCATTTTATAAACATATAAACCTCCATTATTAAGTTTTGGGAGCTGGAATCAATGGGGAATCAAGGTGTTTGAGCTGAGGTAAGTTGAATTTATGCACCAAGATTTTTTTTTCATGGTTTTTTTTTTCCAATCCAAAAAACTCATGTCATGATGGCACTTACTTCAACCCACTAGTAGGTAAGGAAAAACCATATCTCGAATTGGTGAGTAACAGTCTAACAATAAGAAGAGAGAAAAATAAAGATAAAATAGTAATAATAAGCAACTATAAGGGATATATACATGCATGGCATAACAAAAAGAGGAGAAGAGACAAAATACACCAAATGAATCCCCCAAGACATGGTAAGGCCAGTACAAGAGCCACTTACACAAAGTGTACTAAACAAGTGCCAAAATATGCAAGTAGTCTTCTGATATACCAAATAAGACTAGTACAAAAGTAGGAGTAGAAGGATCAACTTTGGACATTGAAATCTCACCTAAAGCCCCGGTCAATAGCTCAGATCGAGTGCGTCATCAACAGCGATGACTCGTACAAGGATCTGCATCAGGAAAAAGATGCAGAACTATAGTTTGAGTACTAAAACATGGGGTGCTCATTAGGCATCTTATGCCTACTGAGCTCAATCAAAGTAAAAGCAAAAATAATGTGCCAAACTATAGAAAAGGGCAATAAATGAGGGTTTGAAATGGAAATAAAAAGCTAAGCTAAGCAAATGCGGATGAAGAAATATAATTAACTCAAAAGTGGAAATAAATGCCTAACTATAACCTAATTGGACCTCCATAAGCCAAGAAAGTACACAATGAAAAATAAACCCAATCGAACCCCCACAAGTAGGTGGGTACAATCAAGGAGTCATACTAATATAAGGCCAAGTATAACAGTAAGGAAAGTAAAAATGAGCCAAGATGTGTGATAAGCATACCGTATGTCCTTCCTTCAACTGTAACTATAAATCCTACCAGTCTTAACCAAATTTATAAGAAAAGAACAATAATAACAAATGCCAAAATAAAACTAGAACTATTGGATAACAAATAGTATTCTAAACGCCAGACTCAAATCGGAACTAACGAGTAATAAATAGTAAACTAGGTGTCGGACTCGTACTGGAACTAATAAATATTCCATACGTAGTACTAATCTGGGATTCGATGTATTCCAAGCCTATCTAGTCCTTTTCCTATTTTAGATGGCCAATTTATTAAAGGATTGCAAGATTCCATTCACTAGGTCAAAAACTGCGATTTAAGGCTAAATGCCAAGGGTACCGAAGTTAACGAAATAGTATAGTGATTAAACCAACCCAATCCCTGTAACAAGCCTCTCGAACCGATACTATAATATTTTATGACAAAAGAGGATGCTACCCTAAGATAATATACCTTAAAATGGGAGATAAGGTCAACTACAAGTCACGGGAACCCAACCTAAGGCAAATATCTACCCGAATCTAGGCTAACTCTTCTAAACTCAATCCCAAAGACATAAGTATGTTAAGTCAAGTCCCAAAGGAGAAGCAACTACCAGCCTAAGGGAATTCAAGGCCAAAATCTATCCCTAAGCCCCCTAATCAGCTAAATGACTAACCAAACCATAATAACCCACAAATAATTAGCACAGAAACATACTAATACCATAAAGGAGCAAAGTATAAAGAAAGGTAAGCCTAGCCTACCTGGACACAACGAAAGCACTCAAAATACTTCAAATTGGAGCTTTTCCCTTTCGAGATCGATCGATGTCACGCTATCAAAATAATAATCTAGGCATTAAGATGAGAACAATGATACCCATGTTACAAATTTATGCTACAAGTCAAAAATCAAGCTAAAAATTAAATATGAGGCCCACTGATAGAATTGAGAACTTTGTCCATCACAAGGTACCTATTAGCTCAAGGATCAATTGCTCTAAAATTGAGCATAATTTGAGCTTAATAGCAGCCCCAAAACAGCCTCGATAATAGTGGAAAAATCAAGAACAAACTAGTGAAATTAATCAAAATTAGATAGGGAACTTACGAGTTAATGATCGTACAATGATCAATTTATCAACCTCTAACTATTCCCAGCTTCAATTTAAGTTTCTCACACAATTTTCAGAGCTCCACAATCAACTATGGTGTTTTTAGACTTGGAACAATGGCTGAAAAATGATGGGAGAATTATTTATTCGGCCAAGTGTTCCTTGATTGCAATTGTGGGATACCCTGGTCACTATTGTGGGACCTCACTTACATGACCATCATGATCGCGGTGACGTAGTTACTCGATTGCAATGTTCAAGCTAGCTCGGTCCAACAACACTTCTTCATTTCTGTCGAGATCCTCAGCCTCACGGTTGTGATAACAAAGGTACACAAACCCTTGCAATCGCAAGGGTATTTGTCACTATAGCGATGAAGTACCTGGGCCTGCACTAGGTATTGATGAACCTACAACTTTGGCTAAGTTGCAAAATCTCTGGACGGGTCCTTAGGATTTATTCGAAACCCCATGAATACAAACGAACTATGCTACCCTTAAAAATTTGGAATTTCAGACTCAAAAAAAACCATCAAAATTTCCAACAGAGGTCATTTCGATAAAAAGTGGATCCCACACTCAATGTTCTATTTTTACCAAATTCCAACCAATAGCGCAAAATAAGCTCGGAAGGCTTGGGACCTAAACTGAAAGTCCTCCTAGCCTAAAATCAACATTCCAGAACTAACAGAACCGTCAAAATTGTCATTCAAAGATGTTTACCTGAAGTTTTGGCCAGAGCCCATTTTTTCGACTTAAAAAGTATTAAAATAGGGAAATCGCTATAAAAATCAAACAAACTGCCCGGGAACCAAACTATCAGTCCCAGCAAGTCATAAATGACTTAGGGAAGCTATAGAAAAGTACTAAACATAAAAAAATGCAAAAACCTAGAGGGTCATTACAACATTCACTACTAAAAGGACTTTCGTCTTCAAAAGTAAAGAGTTAATAAGTACTTGAAGGATCAAACAGGTGGGAATACTGAGTTCACATATCATGCTAGGGATCCCTGGTAGCCTCCTTGATTGGAAGGTCTCTCCACTGAACCTTAACCACAAGAATATCCTTGGAACGCAAATTCAAGGGATTTCAATTGATTAATTCACTTTAAGCAAGAAAATTCCATCAGGTTTAACTTTCTACCCTCACCATGATGAATCTAATGTTATTCTAAAGATTTTAGAATCAAACGAGTGTTAAATTTATGGAAGAGCATACCTTGAAAGAGGAAATCGATAGAAAACTAAAAAAATGCCTCTCTATTTGTGGGGAATGATAATTTTGAGTTTTGGCAATAAAACCCATGAAAAATAAGCTAATAAACTGTCGTCATCCCTATAGAGGCCTTGCTATAGAGGCCTGATCCTGCTACAGTGGCCTCAACTTTTCAGCATGGATAGTCTTCAGTAAAACGGTCATAACTTTTTACTCCGACCTCACATTAATGAACAGTTAGTAGTGTCAGAAATAAGACTCATAGATCTTTAATATGGTGGGTTTTGGGACCCATAACTATAACTTTTTATATTTCAGGAGGAGTGCTCGTTGTTTGAAGTTGACCTTAGTTTAAACTTAGCCCGAAACTCAATAGGTAAGGACTTTTCAAACTTATCTTTGTGCTAGGGGTGTTGTATGACCTTAATTCATAACTAATGCATTCAAATTCCAAGGAATTGATACCAACACCTATGAAAAATGAGATTTGTATACCTTTACCATAGATATTTTCAGTAACGATGGAACTGGTCGTTATATGTTCAATTCAAAAAATAAAATAAAATAAATAGGATAACTTAATAAATAATAAATAACATTGTGTTTATTGTTATTTTTAGTGGACATGAAAAGGATAAAAATAATTAACATAGGACGAATATAATTTTCTTTTATGGCGTGTAAAAAAACAAACACTATAAGTAAATAGACCGAATGGAATAATCTATTAATGTAATTTAACTACTATTTAATATCCTTATAGATCACTATTAAGATAATTTGTGTAGAGGCTCTAAATTAAGGTTGTAACTATTGTTATATATATATTGTAATGACTCTCCAGGTCATTTTTTTGATCTTTATAATTTTTCTGCATTTAGACATTTCCTACCGCTGCCCCAAGTCATTTATGAATTGATGGTATTGGTAGTTCAACTCCCGGGCAGTTTATTCGGTTTCTATGTCCATTTTCTAGTTTTGATGCTTTTGGAGTTAAGAAACTAGAGTTTGGCCAGAACACCTAGTAAATGACCTCGAATGGCAATTCTGACAGTTTCATTAGCTTTGGATCATAGATTTTAGGATAGGAAGACCCTTGGTTTGGATTCTGAGGCTTCCGGGCTTATTTTAGGCTATTAATTGGAAATAGGTCAAACTAGAACAATGGGTGTGGGATCCACATTATGTCAAAACGACCTCTTCGGAGAAATTAGACGGTTTTGTTGAGTCCAAAATACATTCTTGTAGGGTAGCATATTTCATTCGAGTGCACGGGGCCTTGAATGAATCTCGAGCACCCGTCGTAGTTTTATAAACTTAGCTAAAATTCTGGTGTCTGGTAGCTGGCTCAGCTGCTTTAGTGGGATTTTGTATCCGACAGAGGTTCAATTAAGCGGTCCTTGGCCTCTGTAGTGGAGACCTCTTAAGATGTCATTTGGCCGCTTTAGCATCCACTGCTGCATGCACTTATATAATTTTCTACTGACCCCAACTCATTTTATAAACATATAAACCTCTATTATTGAATTTTGGGAGCTGGAATTAATGGAGAATTGAGGTGTTTGAGCTGAGGTAAGTTGAATTTATGCTCCATGATCCTTTTTTCATTGTTTTTTTTTCTCGATCCAAAAAACTCATGTCATGATGGCACCTACTTCAACCCACTAGTAGGTAAGCCAAAACCATAGCCCGAAATGGTGAGTAACGGTCTAATAGGCGGAAGAGAGAAAAATAAAGATAAAACAGTAATAATAAGCTACTATAAGGGATATATACATGCATGGCATAACAAAAAGTGGAGAAGAGACAAAATACACCAAATGAATCCCCCAAGATAGGGTAAGGTCAGTACAAAAGCCACTTACACAAAGAATACTAGACAAGTGCAAGAATATGCAAGTAGTCTTCGGATTTACAAAATAAGACTAGTACAAAAGCAGGAGTAGAAGGATCAGCTCTGGACGCTGAAAGCTCACCTAAATCCCCGGTCAATAGCTCAGCTCGAGTGCGTCGTCAACAGCGATGACTCATTCGAGGATCTGGATTAGGGAAAAGATGCAGAACTATAGTATGAGTACTAAAACATGGGGTACTCAGTAGGCATCTTACGTCGACTGAGCTCAATCAAAGTAAAAGCACAAATAAAGTGCCAATCTATACAAAAGTGCAATAAATAAGGGTTAGACATGGAAATAACAGCTAAGCTAAGCTAGTGTGGAAGATCAAATATAATTAACTCAAAAGTGGAAATAAATGCCTAACTATAGCCTAAATGGACCTCCATATGCCTAGAAAGTACACACAAGAAAAATAAACCCAATCGGACCCCCACAAGTAGGTGGGTACTATCCAGGAGTAATACTAATATAATGCCAAGAATAACAGTAAGGAAAGTAAAAATGAGCCAAGATGTATGATAAGCATACTGTATATCCTTCCTTTAACTATTACCAAGAATCCTACCAGTCTTAACCAGATTTTCAAGCAAACATCAATAATAACAAATGTCGAAATCAAATAAGAACTATTGGATAACAAAGAGTGTACTAATCGCCAGACTCAAATCAGAACAAATGAGTAATAAATAGTAAACTAGGTGCCAGACTCGTACCGAAACTAATAAATATTCCATACACAGTAGTAATCTGGGGTTCGATGCATTCCAAGCCTATCTAGTCCTTTTCTTATTTTAGAGGGACAATTTATTAAAGGATTAGAAGATTCCTTCACTAGGTCAAAAACTTCAATGTAAGGCTAAAATGCTAATATGCCTAGGGTATCGAAGCGAACGAACATAGTATAGTGATTAGACCAACCCAATCCCTGTAACAAGTCTCTCAAAACAATCCTATAATATTTTATGACAAAAGAGGATGCTACCCTAAGATAACATACCTTAAAATGGGAGATAAGGTCAACTACAAGTCCTAGGAACACAACCTAAGGCAAACATCTACTCGAACCTAAGTTAACTCTTCTAAACTCTATCCCATGGACCTAAGTATGTTAAGTCAAGTCGTAATAGAGAAGCAACTACCAGCCTAAGGGAATTCAAGGCCGAAAATTATCCCTAAGCCCCTTAATCAGCTAAATGACAAATCAAACCATAATAACCCACTAACAATTAGCACAATAATATAATAATACCATAAAGGAGCAAAGTCTAAACAAAGGTAAGCCCAACCCACCTGGATGCACCGAAAGCACTCAAAATCCTTTAAATTAGAGCTTTTCCATTTTGAGAATCTTTCGACCGCTGTCACGCTATCAAAATAATAATCTAAGCACTAAGACGAGAACAATGATACCCATATTGCAAATTTATGCTCCAAGTCAGAAACTAGGCTAAAAATTAATTGTGGGGCCCACCAATGGAATTGAGAATTGAGTCTTTCACTAGGCCCCTCTTAGCTCAAGGATCAATTGCTCCAAAATTGAGCATAATTTGAGTTTAATAACAACCCTAAAAAAATCTCGATAATAGTGGAAAAATCAAGAACAAACTAGTGAAATTAATCAAAATTAGAGAGGGAACTTACGAGTTGATGACCGTACAATGATCACTTTATCAACCTCTAACTATTCCGAGCTTCAATTTAAATTTCCCACACAATTTTCAGAGCTCCACAATCAACTATGGTGTTTTCAGACACTGATGAATGGCTGTAAAATGATGGGAAATTTTTTTATACGGCCATGGGTTCCTGGTCGTGACTATGGGACCCCACTGACTTGACCATCGAGATCGCAGTGACCTAGTTACGCGATTGTAATATACAAGTCGGTTCGATCCCAAAACCCTCCTTCATCTCAATCAAGATCCTCAGATTCATGGTTGAGATGACAAAGGTCCACAAACCCTCTTGATCACAAAGGTATTCATTTTGATAATGATGAACGACCTAGGCCTACACTACGTGTTGTGTACCTGCAACTTTGGCTAAGTTGCGAAATCTCTAGACGGGTCCTCAGGATTCATTCGAAACCCCATGAATGTAAACGAACTATGCTACCCTACAAAATTCAGTATTTCTGACTAAAAAAAACCATCGAAATTTCCAACATAGGTCATTTCGATAAAACGTGGATCCCACACTTAATGTCTATTTTTACCAAATTCCAGGCAATAGCCCAAAATAAGTCTGAAAGCCTTGGGACCTGAACCGAAGGTCCTCCTAGCCTCAAATCACTATTCTAGAGCTAACAGAACTGTCAGTCAAAGATGTTTACCTAAAGTTTTGGCCCGAGACCATTTTTCGACTTTAAAAGCTTTAAAACAGGGAAATGGATATAAAAATCAAACAAACTGCCTAGGAACCAAACTGTCATTCCCAGCAAGTCAAAAATGACTTGGGGAAGCTATAAAAAAGCACGAAAGACAGAAAAAACACAGAAAACCTAGAGGGTGATTACAACATTCACTACTAAAAGGACTTTTGTCTGCGAAAGTAAAGAGTTAATAAGTACCCGAAGGCTCGAACAGGTGGGGATACTGAGTCCACATATCATGCTTGATATCCCTGGTAGCCTCCACGATTGGACGGTCTCTCCACTGAATCTTAAACACAGGAATCTCTCTAGAATGCAACAACCTGACATTTTTTACTAGAATAAAGACTGACTTCTCCATGAAGTTCAATCTATCATCCAACTAAACCGAGTCCCCTGGAGAGAGTGAGACTCATATGGGGTATAACAATGAAGTATTGACACATGAAAAACTGAGTGAATAGTTGAAAAGGCTGGAGTCAAGTCTAACTCATAAGCTACCTACCCAACTCTTTGAAGAAACTCAAATGGCTTGATGTACCTGGGGCTTAGCTTGCCCCTCTTCACAAACATCATCACACCCTTCATAGGAGACACTTAATTGAAAAACTAATTACCCACTCCAAACCTCAAGGCACGAAGCCTACAGTTAGCATAACTATTCTGTGTGCTCTGAGCTGCCATAACCTCTCCTGAATAAACCAAACACTGTCAACGACTCTTGAAGTAAATCAGTACCTCTGGCCTAACCTCTGAAGTCTCAAACGAACTAACTAGATATCGACACAACCTACCATACAATGCCTTGAATGGTGCCATCTAAATACTTGAGTGGTAGCTATTATTTTAGACAAACTCCGTTAAGGCTAGAAACTACTCCCACTGACCTCCAAAGCCCATGACACAAGCTCGGAGCATATCCTTCAAAACCTAAATAGTCTACTCTGACTGACCGTTAGTTTAGGGATGAAAAGTGTGCTAAGGTTGACCTGGGTACCCAACTCCTCCTGAAAAGCTCTCCAAAAGCTGGTGGTGAACTAGGAACCTTTATAACAAAATAGACACGGGAACCCCGTGAAGACGAACCACCTCTCGAACATAGATCTGAGCCAACCTCTCAGCACTGTAGGAAGTCTGAATAGGTAGGAAATGAGCTGATTTGTTCAATTGATCTATGATGACCCAAATGCTATCAGAACCACAAGAAGTATGAGGAAAACCACCCATAAATTCCATAGTAATCCGCTCCCACTTCCACTCAAAAATGGGTAGCCTTTAAAGAAGTCCATATGGTCTCAAATGCTTGGCCTTCACCTGCTGACAACACAAATACCGAACCACGAAGTCTGCTATATCTCTCATAATACCACTTCTCTATTAATGTTGTCTCATGTCTCTATACATCTTAGCTTTTCCTGTGTAAATAGAGTATCTGGAGCTATAGGCCTCTGAAAGTATCAACTGAATCAAACCTTCTATACTCAGAATACAAATGTGACCATAAAATCACAAACTACCCTGCGAGTTTATGGTATCCCTCCTGGATTCACCCGTCTACACTTGATCTCAAATACCACACAATCGACTATCCTAAAACTGTCGATCTTAAATCTACTCCAACATAGTAGACATGTCCTCAACACTAGCAAGAATCCTCATGGGGTCTGAAATATCAAGTCAAACTAACCTGTTGGCTAAAGACTGAATGTATTAGGCATATGGTCGCTCAAAAACTTATTCAAAGGCCAAGCTCCATATACTCACTGCCTTTCAATTCAAAGCATCTGCTACCACATTCGCCTTGTCCCAATAGTATAGAATAGAGAGATTATTGTCCTTCAGCAACTCAAACCACTTGTGTTGTCTCAAATTAAAGGCCTTATGAGTCATAATGTATCCAAGAATATGGTGTTTGTTGAATATCTAACAGCGAACACCATAAAGATAATGCCTCCAAATCTTTAGCGCAAAAACTACCGCCACTAACTCTAAGTCATGAGTGGGGTATTTGCACTACTGCACCTTCAACTATCTCAAAGCATATGTTATAACTCTACCCTGCTGCATCAGAACACAACCCAAACTAACAGGGAAATAGCTATAAAAACCAAACAAGCTATTTAGGAATGAACCTTTCAGTCCCAACAAGTCATAAATAATTTAGGGCATCTATAGAAAAACTCTAACATAGAAAAAACATGAAAAACCTAGAGGGTCATTACAATATGCACTACTAAAAGGACTTTTATCTGTAAATGTAAAGAGTTAAGAAGTACCTGAAGGCTCGAACAGGTGGGGATACTGAGTCCATATATCATGCTTGATCTCCCAGGTATCCTACTCAACTAGACAGCGTCTCCACTAAACCTTAACCATAGGAATCTCTCTGGAATGCAACCGCCTGACATCTCTGGCAAGAATAGAGACAAGCTCCTTTATGAAGGTCAACCTATCATCCAACTAAACTAAGTCCTACTAGAGCACGTTAGCCTCATATGGGTTGTAGCACCAAAGCATTGACACATGAAAAACTAGATGAATCATTGAAAAGGTTGGGGCCAAGGATAACTCATAAGCTACCTCCCTAATTCTCCGAAGAAACTCAAATAGCCTGATATACCTGGGGCTGAGCTTACCCCTCTTCCCAAACCTCATCACACCATTCATGGGTGACACTCAAAGAAAAACCTGATCACTAACTCCAATTCATAAGGCATAAAGCGTAAGGATAACATAACTCTTCTGTGTTCTCTAAGTTGCCTGTAACCGATCCTGAATAACCCCGACTCTATCCAACGACTCTTAAAGCAAATCAATACCTCATTGCCTAACCTCTAAAGTCTCAAACCAATAAACTGGAGATCGATACTTCCTACCATACAATGCCTCGAATGGTACCATCTAAATACTTGTGTGGTAGCTATTATTTTAGGTAAACTCTGCTAAGGCTAGAAACTACTCCCACAGACCTCCAAAGTCCATGACACAAGCTCGAAGCATATCCTTTAAAACCTAAATAGTTCGCTTTGACTGACCGTAAGTATGGGGATAAAAAGTTGTGCTAAGGTCAACCTGGGTAGCCATATCCTCCTTAAAATATTTCCAAAAGATGGTGGTAAATTAGTAACCTCTATAAAAAAAAAAAATATACACGGGCACCCCATGAAGATGAACCACCTCTAGAACATAGATTCGAGCCAACCTTTTAGAACTGTAGAAAGACTGAATAGGTACGAAATAAGATAAATTGGTCAATCAATCTATGATGACCCAAATGATATTAGAACCATGAGAAGTATGAGATAAACCATCGACAAAATCCATAGTAACCCATTCCCATTTCTACTCAAAAATGGGTACCCTTTGAAGCAGTCCACATGGTCTCAAATGCTTGACCTTCACCTACTAATGACATAAATACTAAGCCATTATGTCTGATATATATCTCCTAAAAACACTCCTCTAGTAATATTTTCTCAGGTCTCTATAAATCTTAGCTTTCCCTGGGTGAATATACTATCTTGAGCTATGGGCCTTCTGAAATATCAACTAAATCAAACCTCCTATCCTTGGAACACAAATGTGACCATCAAATCTCAAAATACCCTCCGAGTCTAATGTAACCCTCCTAGACTCGTGCATCTACACTTGATGTTGAATACCACACAATTTTCTATCCTAAAACTATCGATCTCAAATTTTCTCCAACAAGGTAGACCTATCCTCAACACTAGCAAACATTCTCCTGGGGTCTAAAATATCAAGTAGAACCAACTTATTTTCTAAGGACCGAATGTTTGAGGTCAACGGTTGCTCCAAAACTAATAGAAAGTCCAAGCTCCCCATACTCATCACCTTCTGGATTAAAGCATCTGCTACCATATTCACTTTGCCCTAATGGTACAGAATAGAGAGATCATTATCCTTCAGCAACTCAAGCCACTTGCACTGTCTTAAATTAAGGTCCTTATAAATCATAATGTACCAAATACTATGGTGGTTACTGAATATCTCACAGTGAACACCATAAAGATAATGCCTCCAAATCAAAAGCATGAAAACTACCACTGCCAACTCCAAGTCACGAGTGGGGTAGTTGTGCTTGTGCACCTTCAGTTGTCTTAAAACATATGTTATAACTTGGCCCCACTACATCAGAACTCAAATCAAATCAACACTAGATGTATCACAATATACGATAAACCCCTCACCTTCAACTGGAAGAGTCAGAATAGGAACTAAAGTGATTAAGGCCTTGAGCTTCAGAAAGTTCAACTCACACTCATCAAACCACCAAAATGGGACGTCTTGCCTAGTTAATCTAGTCATAGGTGATGCCATAGAGTCAAACTATCATGCCTCGAATCCCATCGGGAAGGATTGGCACTCGTAGCCGATAAGGCTGGAGAGAACCAAGCTTTGTCTCTATTCCATCATATGCATACCATAAGAAACCCATAATCACATAATGGCTTTAGATACCAACAATGGAATTCATGGAACACGATATATACATATACATATGCGAAACTTGGTCGTTGAGGCCACCAAGTCAAGAACGACATATCCCTTTTACATTTATACACCCACATCCGTCTACAAAAGCCTCTAACAAATACATTGACCAAAATGAACTAAAAGTCGGGACAAGTCCCCGCTTTATACAACATGTACAATACCAAAACATATGTACAACTGCGACTCGGAGAATCCCCAAACTAACTGGAGCTCACCAAAGATCTGCAACACTGGCAACCTACTGTGGAAGCCTACTAGTACCTGCGCCTGCAGCAAGTAAGGTAAATTCCCCAAGAGGGGTCAGTACGAAGAATGTACTGAGTATGTAAGTCCATATGAAACTTGTAAGATATGAAAATATGTCAAGAACTCAAGTTCAAATGCATAACCAATATAGATAAGTCACAATGTAGATGAGTCACTATTCTGTACTTTGGAAACCATGTATGTTGCTTTCATTACATTCTTTGTATCTTTACTTCCATGATTATTCATCCTTGCCTTTGACCTGTGATACCCGAGCCCCGACTGAACATTGGGTTTTGAACATAACATAGTGTTATGTTGGGATCGGCTCGAGCTAGGCTTATGCCCCTAGAGCTGCCACCCTATGAATCAATGTATATATCGGGATCGGCTCGAGCTAGGTTAGTACCTCTAGAGCTGCCACCCATACAACATTTCAGGTTCGGCTCGAGCTAGGTTATTACCCCTAGAGCTGCCCCCTGTCAGGATCGGTCCGAGCTAGGCTTATGCCCCCAGGACTGCCCCCTGATCCAACAACCTTGGGATCGGCTTGAGCTAGGCATTTTACCCCCAAAGCTGCCACCCATACTTGATCATTGACCACAGATGCATTACTTTGTTTATTACTTTGAGATTGATACCATGATAGTCACAACTTTACTTGAAGCTTTGGATCATTAACCAATGAGTGAGGGACATGTGATTAAACATTGTTGGAAACATAGCCTTATTGGAAACATATCACCATTGGAACAATTAGACAATAATCAATGAACAAGATACATGAGTATAACCACTATTGGAACTTTGGAACATAACATTGTTAAGATTTTGGAACATTATTCATGAATATGAGACATGGGATTCAAAATTGCTCATTGAGTAGGAAATATATGATAATGACCATTGATAATCGGATATAGAATACCTTAGCACATTTCGGGATGGGACAAGCGTAATGTCAATGTGAATACTATTTGCCGCAGAAAGATACGGACAGAGTAACCTTACATACCTTGTATTCTCAATACGAATATACAATCCTAGAGGTGCATACAATAGTCCCACTCCTTCTTTATGTGTCACTCTACAACACAAATATATAACGGGATTCACATTAACCATCAACTACTTTACAAATGCATATAACATCAATGAGTTACATGTTTGCCTTTAAACATGCCATTTCTCCTTGACAAAACCATTGATGAAATTATGATTCCAAAAATCCCCCAATATTCCATACATTGACCAATACATGATAATCAATACATTTCACCATAACACTTCTTCTCTACACTTTCTTATCCACACCACATCACAAATAATCCATCAAATTACCTTAATACACCTCATAGCACATATCGGTCAAAATCCCACAATTTACACTTTTAGAAAAATAACAAGTTTAATAACAAAAATCACACCATACATGTTCATATTTTATCCATACCATGCTCTTTCATCAAAGTCACAAGTCATAATTCAAGCTTGAATCTCATGGATCACAAATCTTATATAAAAACACAAAGTACCATGTCCACCATTCATGTTAATCCATGAATATAAATACTTACCAAGGCTTGGAATAGGATGATCTTGTCCAAGGAAAAGGGCTTAGGGTTCTTAGGGTTTGAGAGAACCAAAAGAAAATGTCTTGTAAATTCTCAAAATGTGTTGTGTGTGTTTAGGAATAAAAATCTGATTTTTGGGACCCTTATATAGTGCTAAAGTCATCCTTATACATTTCCTTGCATTAAATGCAATGGTTTCTTGGCCAAAGTGGAAGAATGGGTCATTTTCCCCATTGGGCCTTGCCTTTCTTGCTTTATTTTGGGCCTTAAGTGAGCCCAATGACACATATCCATTTAACCCATCAAATTTAATATGTATTCCATCATATATCTCATGTTTAAATAATTCCATAACATCACAACAATATTCGTTTACGAGATTCTCATTCGTAGTCTCAATCGCAAAAATAGAAATTCTAGCCACCCATGGCTTACTTGAACTTAATTTGATAAATACTTGTGTTTCATGAGTTGATCATGTAGGAGTATGTAGGAGTGTATTGAAGTATTTGAAGCTTTAACAATTCTCAAAGAACTCCAAAGAACCAAAAGAAACCATATAAGAATTGACGTAGAATTGCATTGCGAAACGAGCCCGGAAGAGCAAAATCTTTGTGCCTTGCGCCACTGCTGCAAAGCAAGGCAGTGTCACAAGAAATGCACCCCCTATGAATCAGGTGGCTTGCGCCACACCCCCTGAAACAGGGAGTGGCGCAAGTTTCCATGCTTTGCTGAATTTTTTGGCCATTTTCCAACACTTGCATACCATCCAATACCCTATCAAAACACTACAAAATACTTACTTAGTGATCTTAATCATCAAGTAAACATGACTCCAAGTCACCAAATGAGGTTATAATGCGTACGGGGTATTACAAAAATGCTCCATGAAATCAGAAAACACCTCCTACGAAGGTCTAATCGCACATATTAGGTCCGATATCAAATGTTTCACCAATGACACTATAAAACACATACTCATGGAATATCAACACCTAGGTAGATATGACCCCAAGGTATAAAATGAAGTTAGAAAAGTACGGGGTGTTACACAAACCCTATAACGGACCATCTATAATAGCCAGCCAACCTAAATAAGTTGTAAACCTCGATTGGAGATATGGGCTTGGCCCAATCACGAACAGCCTCAATCTTTGCCAGGTCTACCATAATATCATCCCTGGACACCACATTCCCTAAGAATGCTACAGATTAAAGCCAGAACTCCCACTTTGAGAATTTAGTATAAATCCACTGATCTCTCAAACTATGGAGCACAATCTACAAATATTGCTCATGCTCCTCCCAACTCCTCGAGTAAACAAGGATGTCATTAACAAACACAATCAAGAAGGAGTCCCAATACGGCCTGAATACACATTTCATCAAGTCCATAAATATTTTTTGGCCATTGGTGAACCCAAAAGACATCACCAGGAACTCGTAATGGCCGTAGTGAGTCCTGAAGGCTATCTTAGGGTGTCTTATGGATATATTTATTCATATATTTTTATATATTAAATATTAAATATTTTAAATAAGTATATAGAAATATATCATATTATTGCATGTTTTCTAACAAATTCTACAGAATGAAAAATACAAGGAAAGACTAAAGAAGAAATAAATTACTAAAGAAATAAGAGAAATTCCATGGGTGCAATCACAATTTCACAGCCACAACTGTGGAACTTTTTGAAAAAAGTTGCAATGCTCATGGATGTGATCATCACTTCATACTCACACCCGTCATGTGTTAGAATTGAGAAATAAGTTACGAGTTCACGGTTGTAACCACCACTTCAAAAAATACTTTCGTGGGGGTGACACTATATTTTTTATAAATAGAGGCATCACTTTGATTACAAAGGATCCAATATGATAAGCAAGATATAAGAATTAGTCTTGTTTTGTTTCTCTTTCTTTCTTTTTCTTTTTATAGGATAATAATTTTTTCTTTATTAATTTCTCCATAATGGCGTGAATTTTTTCGGTTGGGATAATTGATGAAGCTTGATATAATTATAATATTATTTCAATTTTAATACATGCTATGCCTAAACATTTAATTTACATTTTCATATTGTGCTGAAATAATAACCTTTATCTAATTATTAGTATCACATTTATCTATTTTATCTCTAAGTTATTCTTATATTGATTTTGTTATTCTCATGGAGCAAAATTAATATATAATAACTAATGAGTAAAATAGTAGAGTGAGAGTAATTTTTAGATATATGTTCTTCCAAATCAGTAATCTTTCTTCTTTCACTTCTTATTCTCACGAAGGGATTGACTTAAGAAAGTTTATAGAATTAAATAATCTTTATTTATTTCTTTTGGTCCTTATTATCATGGAGAGATTGACTCAAATAAATTTATTGATTGGAGGGGTCTTTATCTTATTTCTTTCAATTCTTATTCTCATAGAGTGATTGACTAAAATAAGTTTATTGATTTAAAGATTACTCGCAAGAGGTCTCTACACTTTTTATCATAATTCAGGCTAGAAAATATTTTGATTTAATTATCACTAGTCTTAATTCATTTAATTAACATAACATCACATAAGCTAATTGAATATTTATTTCTTAGTGAGTAAAATATAATTGTTTTAGTAATAAATAATAATTCTTTAGAGAAATACATGTGAAAAGAAGCAAACCATCGTTACGTGTGAAAATGCCACAAAAATAATTTATGATAAATAATACGCTAAAGTTGAATCGGAAAATTTTTAAAATGAAAAGTTAAAATGAGGCCCAACGGTATTGGGCCAAAAGTCCTAAAAGAATTTGGGCTGGTTAGCAGCCTACCACTGCAGAGGTAGGAGAACTGCTGCAGCGGTAGCGGTAGAAGAACCGCTGCAGCGGCACCCGAGTTGCCATCCCGAGTAAAAATTAAAAACCCTCCCACTTAATATTTCCCCAGGTCATTTTTTCTCAACAAAAACACTCTAAATAAACCCTACCTCCATAGTTAGGAAATTCTAAAGGCCTCATTTCATGAGGGAACTTAAAGGCACACGTTGCAAAAAAACCAATGCGGGAACATGCTAACACATGCGGTACAACCTTCTCCTCTTCGCAGCAGCAAGATTCGTTAATGAGGTAGGTTGAGGTTATTTGTAGTAGATTTTGGGTTTAATGTATATGATAATAATAGTAATGTTGGGAGATTCCATGTATTAGACATTCGGGCATGGTGTTTGGATGGATGGAATTGATATAAATTCGGTTAGGCTTAAATATTATTCATTCCATATATATAATAGTGAATTGATTCTATTAGAGTTGGGGTAAATTAAAATTATAGTGAGTGACCGTACACAGAATTAACATAGTTGGGTATATATTGGTTTAATTTTGTCACATGTAAAGGCAATGCAATGATTACCAATCATTAGGTAATTATGAGAATTTGGTTAAAAGTTATGGTGCTTGTATAGTTATTCTTGGATGTACTATTTCATTCTAGACATTAGGCTAAGTTGTCCCTATCATTGGCCTCAGAATTTGAGATTTTGTTCCAATAAGAGTATCATTTTATGGTTAAAACTTGACAGATTTAGGTTTTTAGTCTAGGATTCTTAAAGTAGGGATTCTTGATTTGGAGGTTGAATAATGACCCATTTTAGTATAAATTCGATATGCTAGTTGCACTCTTATGAAGATTTAAAGGGTTAGCGCAGTCACCCAAATTGAATACTTGTTGGTTAGTAGAGGTCATATGGATAAATTATAAAAGTAATGTATTATTAAGATAATTGTTTGTATTATCTTTTGTGTCTATCCATGGATGAGTGTTTGTGGTTGAATGACTTGTTTGATAGTTCATAGAGTTAATATGTGAATCTGATTAACAACAGAAGAACCTAGTGATGACTTGAGGGTAAACGGTTACTAGTTAGTAACTAAAATTGGCCTAGTATAATATGAAGTAAAAAGGGTTAGATAGGTAAACAAAATAGGTTGATGGCTTCGAACACAGATGTCAACCTTGGTAAAATATGAATTCTTAAACAGATACCCATTTGATTGGTCTTCGAAACTATGGTGAATAATGATTGGATTTGATGATGCTCGATTGAATGAATATTGAATTGGCCTTCGAGCATACTTGTGGTTTCTCGTGGTAGTGAATACACATTGTTATCTGAAATAATGATGTTGTGATTTTACTACATTCACTTGGTCATCATTAATTATAAGATTTGTTTCGATCGCTATTGCTTGCATTCGAGTTCAATTGGGTGTTTGCGATTTTCCTTCAGGCACTGCTTATAGTCATTGAATATGTTGCATAATTATACACATTATGGATGATTGATGTTTATAGATGGGTCAGGTACCACGTCTGTACGGATATGATACGTTGTGATATGGGTTAGGTACCATGTCAGTATAGATACAATATATTGTGATATGGGTAAGGTACCATGCTGGTACAGATATGATATATTTTTATATGGATTGGGTACCACGCCGATACGATATAATGTTGATGAAATTGATGAGCCTGATGAAAACACAAAGAGATGATGCGCACATCCTGCATATATGTACTCATTCATATGCATTTGAATGTACATTAACATTTATAGGTGGTTGATAGTTTCTTAAGTAGATCAAGTTATGTTTATGATATATCATGGTTTCTTGTGTAGACCCATTAATTAATGAGATATTATGAGATATTATGGTCCCTTGAGTATCTCATTACTTAATGAGATATTATGGCTGCTTGAGTAGATCGACTATGTTTGATGGCTGTGTTTGGGCATCGTAGTCAAGTATGAATATAAGGTATGTCCCGAATTTATATTTCCCTTTTGTGTATAGACTTGTAAGATTGATGTATATAGTTATATCTGTTGTTCTTGACTATGTAACAAGTTTTTATTATAGGTACCTAACTATACATGGCCAGAGGTGCCATGACTCCTAAGGAATTAGAAACCCGGTTACCATCAGTGGCCTAAAAATGTTGATATAGTGAACACTATAGAGCTATCCATACTAGGCTTGAATTGGGGTTATATAAAGTGGAGAAATAGTGTAAGGTGGAATGGCTTATCAAGGAACTAAGATATACGAAAATATTAAAATAAAAGTATGTTTAAAGAGACTAAGTGTCAGTAGCTATGCATGTACAATTGTTCTTTGGTAACCAAAATTTAAGTTAAAGTCATGTTTCTTTCCTACTTACTATTATTTTTATTTATTTGTAACCATGGTTGGCCGATGATACCTACCAGTATGTATTATTTGTACTGATACTACCCTTACTATGTCTCCAATCGGGTGTATAGCCATGGTGCAGGTTAGTTGGAGTTTCTGTAGCAGCGATGCAGGTCACTCAGCAGCAGCTCCTATCATCTCTATTTTGCATGGATGTTGTGTCACGGATGTCCCCACTTCTTGTATAGTGCCCCTTTACTGATTTAGGCTAGGTCCTGGAGAATCACTTGTAGTTATTTTCTGCATTTACTTTTCATAGTTGATGTATTAAAATAATTTTGGGACTAATTGATTTAGTAGTTATACCTCAATTGTTAGTTAATTGTCCATATGGCATCCATAAATTAATTAAGTGAGACTTATAGTAATTTTCCATATTGAGTGAAAAATGAGTTGTTCAGGGTTTTTCTATCCGAGATAGGTGTAGGTAGGTGTCCGGCATGATCCAGTGGGTTGGGTTATGACAAATATGGTATCAACACCCAGGTTATCGATCTCCTAATTCAAGAGCAAATGTTAAGTAGAGTTCTACAGATTGGTATGTTTACATGTACATCAAAACTGTAGGAAGCTACATGGCATCTAGGAATCTATCTAACTTTTTTATTTCCTAGCGTGCCCTTTCAATGTCATATCCATCGGTTGAGTCCAATTTGTATCTACTCAATTCCAATTATTATCTCAATCATCATAATTGGGACTAGTTGGTCCCAATTGGTATCTTGTAGCGTTGAAGGTTGGGATATAACGTTCCAACCAGTAGAGGTCGATAAGAAGCAGAGAAAGTTTATTTATTATGTTTTGCCTGATATTGTGTGAAGTACTTGTGGAAATGCAATAATTTTTAGGAATGTGGGGTATGGATTATGCTAAGTGTAATAAATGGTGATTTATTGTTTGACGGTTGAAACTCTTATGTGTAATTGTCTGTTATTTATGTGCTTGAAAGGTGTGTGGTCAAGGGACTCGGGCATCATAAGGATCGGATGTGATATCAAGGGTGTCTTCATTTTTGGGACTTGAGATACGTCTCATCTCTCGGTGATTTTGAGTACTTCCTGACTTCTATCTGAATTCTGATGAACTACCCAAGCGACTGGCTATTTTATGAGGAAATTGTGGTATGATAGAGTCCTGTGTATATTGCTTATATGGTTGGTTATTTTTTTATCATGCTATTACCTAGTGGTTTGATGGTGGAACTTCTTAAGTGCATATGACCATTATAAGGGATATAATATAAGTTGTTACGAAGAATAACTGTGAATCGTAAAGGCAAGGTGTGATTTGAGGTATGTCATGAATTCTATTTGGTTCCGAGAATATGCTTAGGATCCTTGTGTGGTCCAAACTTTGATGTTTATAATTAGGATCCTTGTCTGGTCCAAATTGTTGGTGATTAGAGTGAGACCCTTGTGTGGTACGATCTTTGATGATTATATTTGGGTTTGAAGTGTTGTTGGGTTATTGGTTTGAATAACCCGATTAATAAGTTAACTTGCTAGTGATGCCTTGGTAAGTAGTTGGTTAAATTGATATGAACTTAATAATTTTGCACAATATTAGTGACTTGAACGTAAGGTGAATTATGTAGTTGATGTTACTAACATAAGGTAAAGCGACTAAGGATATAAAATTGGTTATTTTCTATAATATGAAGAAGGGAGATGATGATAATGGGTTTACTTAACTTTGGCAAGCTGAACCTTAACCCTGGTATTGATTAGTATGTAACTTATATGGTTAAGTAACTCAAATTATCTTATTAGGGTAAGGACGTTGATATCCTAAAGGTGGACTAACCGGTGGTATAAAACCCATATGACTATGAATAAATATAATGGGTTAAGTCTAAGGATGTGAATAAAGCGAGAGTAGGATAATTTTCCTAGGCTTAATGAGGAGGCAAGGCTACTAGATAGACCTTGTAAGTAGCTCGCTATGACTAGATATAGTGCATACGCCTAGAGTATAGGAACAAATATTAATTAATAGCATCCTCTGAATATTTGTGGTAGTTTTGTTACATACAACTGGTGTGTCATAAGCGATATGAGTTGATAAGGTGGGTGAAATATGTTAGTTTGGCTATGGTTGATGATCATTAGTTGTAGGGTCGACTGAGGGAGTAAAGTTATTGATGTGTTTATGCATATTCACATCCCGCCTGTCGGTACATAATAATACTTGGTTGTTGTTACCCTTTGAGTGGTGAAGGTATGTTGTAAGATCGAATAAACTACTATGCGTAGTGGTGTGTTGATGGTGTTGTGATGATATAACATTAATTAGGGGTAAATACCCCATTAAACTTGTTCCTAGTATAGAAATGACAACCTCAAAGTAGTATGGTTTGGGTTAAAATCTGGTATTGTATGGATTAGTGTTTAATGGTGGATCATGGTGTGTGGATTGGTGGATTTTAGTGGTTAACATGTTATAAGACAAATTTAAGAAGTCGTAAATACTTTTGGTACGTAAAATGGGTTGGTAAAACTCCATTTATGATGATTATCAAAAAGGGCTTGGTTTGAAATGTCGAATTTGCATAAGTGTGTTATGAAATGGCCTAAACTGGAACCAATACCCAAGTTACCATATTGAGACACTACAACAAAAGATGTTATCGCTGCAGCGGTACCAGTATAGCAGTAAAAGTACCACTGCAGCGGTACATAATTTAATCCCTCGTTATTTTTGTTGTCGCCCTAAATGTTCATGTGTTGTAATATCATGTGGTGTTTCGAGTACTATAGATGACCCATTGCATAAATTTTATCACGAATCATATACCGTGTGTTATAGTGGTCATAAGTTGTGCCTAGAGCTTAGTGGTCGGGGAGCATAAATTGGTTGGGTAGCTATGTTAGCATTATGGGAGGTTGCATTAGTTTTGTAACCGTGGTGTATTCTGCATTCCGTGAATTGTGCTAAAAACTCTCCTCTTTACCAATGACCATTAAGGGACGAACGGTGGCTAAATTAGTATCTAATATAACAACCCAAACCATTGTTACATGTGAAAATGCCCTAAAAATAAATTATGATAAATAATACGCTCAAGTTGGGTTGGAAAAAATTTAAAATAGAAAGGTAAAATGAGGCCCAACGGGATTGGGCCAAAAGGCTCAAAAGAATTTGGACTGGTCAGCGGCCTACCACTGCAGCGGTAGGATAATCGCTGTAGCAGTAGGATTACCACTGCAGCAGCAGTACCACTGCAGTGACACTCGACAGTAGCCAGCCTAAGTAAAAATTAAAAACCCTCCCCAATAATGTTTCTCAGTTCCTTTTTCCTCACCAAAAACACTCTGAATAAACCCTACCTCCATAGTTAGGAGATTCGAAAGGCGTTACTTTATGAGGGCGATTAGAGCCACACGTGGAAAAAAACCCAATGCTGGAACATGCTAACACGTGTGGGACAACCTTCTCCTCTCTATCGAAGCAAGATTCATCAATGAGGTAGGTTGACGTTATTTATAGCAAATTTTGGGTTTGATACATATGATAATAATAGTAATGTCAGGGGATTCCATGTCTGAGTCCTTCGGGCACGGTGTTTGGATGGATGGAATTGATGCAAATTCGTTCAGGCTTAAATATTATTCATTACGTGTAAATTATATTGAATTGAATCTATTAGAGTTGGGGTAAATTGAAATTATGGTGAGTGACCGTACACTAAATTGACATTGTTGGGTATGTATCGGCTTAACGTTTTCACATGTAAAGGCAATGTAATGATTACCAATCATTAGGTAATTATGAGAATTTGGTTGAAAGTTATGGTGCCTATATAGTTATTCTCGAATGTACTATTTCATTCTCGACATTAGGCTCGGTTGTCCCTATCCTTGGCCTCAGAATTTGAGATTTTATTCCAATAAGTGTATCATTCTATGGTTAAAACTTGATAGATTTAGGTTTTTAGTCTAGGATTCTTCAAGTAGGAATTCTTGATTTAGAGGTCGAATAATGACCCATTTTAGCTGATATTCGATGTACTAGTTGCACTTTTATGAAGATTTAAGGGGTTAGCACGGTCACCCAAATTGAATACCTATGAGTTAGTAGAGGTTATGTGGATAAATCATGAAAGTAATATATTAATAAGATAATTGTGTGTATCATCTTTTGTGTGTATCCTTGGATGAGTGTTTATGGTTGTATGACTTGTTTGATGGTTCACTGAGTTAATATGTGAATGTGATTAATAGCAGAAGAACCTAGTGACGATTTGAGGGTAAAAGGTTACTAGTTAGTAACTGAAATTGGCCTATTCCAATCTGAAGTAAAGAGTGTTAAATTTCTGAATGAAATAGGTTGATGGCTTAGAACACAGATGTCAACCTTGGTGAAATGTGCATTCCTAAATGGATACCTGTTCGATTGGTCTTTAAACCTGTGGTGAATAATGATTGGATTTGATAATGCTCGATTAAATGAGTGGTGAATTGGCCTTTGCCCATACTTGTGGTTTCTCGTGGTAGTGAATACTTATTGTTATCTAAAATGATGATGTTGTGATTTGACTGCATTAATTTGGTCATCATTAATTATAAGTTTTGCTTCGATCGATGTTGCTTGCATCCGACTTCAATTAGATGTTTACAATTTTCCTTCAGGCACTGCTTATAGTCATTGACTGTGTTGCATAATTATACACATTGTGGATGATTGATGGTTATAGATGGGTAGGGTACCATGCCAGTATGAATATGATATTTTGTGATACAGGTCAGGTGCCACACTGGTACGGATATGATATATTATGATATGGGTTGGGTACCACACCTGTACAGATATGATATATTTTGATATGGGTTGGGTACCACGTGGTATGATATAATGTTTATGATGTTGATGATACGGATGAAAAAAGAAAGAGATGGTGCGCATATCCTGCGTACATGCACTCATTTATATGCATTTGAATGTACATTGACATATATATGTGGTTGATGGTTCCTTTAGTGGATCGAGTTATGTTGATGATATGCCATGGTTCCTTGTGTAGATCCATTACTTAATGAGTTATTATTGTACCTTGAGTGGATTGACTATGTTTGATGGTTGTGTTTGGGCATTGTAGTCAAGTGTGAATATAAGGTATGTCCTGAATTTTGTTTAAATATTGCCCTTTTGTGTACAGACTTGTAAACTTGATGTATATAGTTGTGTCTATTGTCCTTGACTAGGGAACAAGTTTTGATTATACGTACCTAATTATACATGGCCAAAGGTACCATGACTCCTAAGGAATTAGATACCCCATTACCATCAGTGGCTCAAAAGTGTTGATATAGTGAACCCCACAGAGCTATCCGTAGTAGGATGGACGGTTATATAAAGTGGAGAAATAGTGTACGGTGGAACGTCTTATCCAAGGACTAAGCTATACAAAAATATTAACAGAAAAGTATCTTTATCCAAGGACTAAGATATACAAAAATATTAAAAGAAAAGTATAGTTAAAGAGACTAAGTGCCAGTAGTTATGCCTATACATTGTGCTTTAGTAACCAGAATTTAAGTTAATGTCATGTTTATTTTCTACTTACTATTATAGTTATTTGTTTCTAACCCTGGTTGGCCTGTGAAACCTACCAGTATGTGCGGTTTGTACTGATACTACACTTACTATACCTAGGATCGGGGGTATAGCTATGGTGTAGGTTAGTTGGAGTTTCTATAGCAGCGATACCGATCACTCAGTAGCATCTCCTGTCATCTCTATTCTACATGGATGTTGTGTCATGGATGTCCCTACTTCTTGTCTAGTGCTCTTGTATCAGTTTAGGCTAGGTTTTGGGAATCACTTGTAGTTATTTTTCGCGTTTACTTTTCATATTTGATGTATTAAAACAAGCTTGGGACGAATTGATTTAGTAGTTATACCTCAACTGTTAGTTAATTGTTCATAAGGCAGACATAAATTGATTAAGTGATCCTTATAGTAATTGTCCTCATTGAGTGAAGAATGAGTTGTTCAGGGTTCTCCTATCCGGGGTAGGTGTAGGTAGGTTCCCGGCACGATCCGATGGGTTGGGTCGTGACATGTGGAGATTGAGATTTTATTATAATAATATTATCAAGTGATTCATTGATTCCCAACTCTCTTAAAATATATATAAAGCTTTTGGAAGTAGTTTATTTTACTTTAAGTAATTTGTAATTCAAAACTCACCTTTCATCAATTTGGTTCTCTCAAATAGTAAACAAGATAATACAAATTTGTAGCCTAGATGGTTCAAATCTCTATGGGAAGATATCTTAAACTACACTAAAGCTTGACAGAGTATGTAACACCCCGTACCTTCCCAACCCTACTTGATGACATTGAATAATGTTTACTTAGGTGTCGAGAGATACAAGTATGTATTTGGTAATGCTAATGATGAGAAAATTGAAATTTGGCCATGTACATGCGATTAAACCTTCATAGGAAGTGTTTTTGAGATTTCGTGGAACATTTGTGGGGTTCAAAACGAGGCTAAGAGGACCCTTAAACAAAGTATATTAAGGTTAAGAAGCAAGTTAAAGAATAGGACTTGAAGTATCTAACCAAACCCGCGAAGAAAAGTCGAAAAATGAAATTTTCAAAAAAACTAAGTATGGGGCGCGTTTGGGACCGTGCCACGCCGCTCTGGACTAAAATTTTTAGTCCAGAGGCAACAAGTGGGCGCGCCACCTTGGTTTTTCCACTTTTTTGAAAGTTGAAAATTTCTAAGTCCCAAGGGTATTCGGGGACGTACCGAGCCAATTTTTGCCACATTTATTCTACAACCACGAGTATATACATGAAATGAATGACATATTATATTGGTATGATAAAATTACTCGAGAACGAATTTGGGGTCAAAATGACAGTTTTGCCCTTAAGGTCAAAATAAGCCAAACGTGGCTAGAATCACTTGGTTTTTGGACTGAGGATACGGATATGAATAGCATGAGTGGGAATATTATTGTAATATGTATAATACGAGAAATTATTGATTTTATTGGGTTAAGTGATTTGGGCTCAATAAAAGCCCAAAAATGGAACAAAAGACATGGGTCACATGACCCAATCTTCTATTGACTTAGTCAAAAATAACATTAAATGCCAAGACATGGCTAAGGATGAACCAAGGACTATAAATAGGACCAAAAATCAGATTTTCTTCATTTGGAATTCTCATGCCTTTTAAGATATTTTCTCAACATTTCTCTTGTTCCAAAACCCTAAAGCAAATAAGTTCCTTTGGACTCTTTGGTAAAGATCATCCTATTCCAAGCCTTGGTAAGTATTTATTCTCATGTATTACCATATTATATGCATGGTAGATTATGTATATTATGCTAGTTGTGTTGGCAAGGTGGTGAATAGTGTATTTTTGTTTTTGGTGAAAGATGTGCTATCTTGGTGATTTGAACTTGAATTAGGCCTTGTGCCTTTGATGAAAGAGCATGGTATAGACAAAATATGATCATGTATGGTGTTATTTTTGGTATTAAACTTGTTATTGTCTATAAGTGGAAATTGTGGGATTTTGGCCGATATGTGTTATGAGTTGTATTAAGGTAAGTTGATGGATTATTTGTGATGTAGTATGGATAAGAAAGTGTAAAGGAGAAGTGTTGTGGTGAAATGTGTCAATTATCATGTATTGGTCAATGTTGGGAATATTATGGGATTTTTGGAATAATAATTTTATCAATGGTTTTGTCAAGGGGAAATGGCATGTTTAAAGGCAAACATGTAATTCATTGACATAGTATGCATTTGAAACGTATTTGGTGGTTAATGTGAGCTCCTTATATATATTTGTGTTGTAGAGTGACACATAAAGAAGGAGCGGGACTATTGTATGCACCTCTAGGATTATATATTCATATTGCGAATTCAAGGTATGTAAGGTTGCTCTGTCCGTATCTTTCTGCGGCAAATACTATCCACATTGCTATTTCACTAGTCCTATCACGAAATGTGCTAAGGTATCCTATATTCGTTTGTCAATATTCATTGTCATATATTTCCTACTCATGGATCATTTGTGAGTCTCATGTCTCATAATCATGGTTAATGTTCCAAAAAGCCCAATAAGGTTATGTTCTAATGTGTCCAATAGTAGTCATACTCATGTATCTTGTTCATTGATTATCGTTCCAATGGTTCCCATGGTGTTATGATTCTAATAATGTTATATTGCCAAGTTATTCACATGTTTCTCACTCATTGGTTAATGATCCAAAGCTTTCAACAATGTTATGTTCCAAAGTTCAAAGTGTTGTTATGGTTATCCTAGTATCAATCTCAAAGTAATGAATAAAGTAATGCATATGTGGTCAATGATCAAGTATGGGTGGCAAGTCTAAGGGACTAAGCCTAGCTCGACTCGATCCCGATGTATTGATTTATGGGTGGAAATCTAAGGGCATAAGCCTAGATCGACTCGATCCCGATGTATTGATATTGATTATTCATATGTTTTGAGTTCATTGAAATATTCATGTATTGTACAGTTTCATCTGAGCCTTGCATACTCAGTACTTATTTCGTACTGACCCCTCTCGGGGAATTTACCTTACTTGCTGCAGGCGCAGGTACCAGTAGGCCTCCCCTGTAGATTGCCAGTGTTAGCGGTTCTTTGGTGAGCTCCAGCTAATTCGGGGCTTCTCCGAGTCAGAGTGTATATATGTTTTGGTGATGTACATGTTGTATAAAGCGGGGACTTGTCCCGACTTTTGGTTTATATTGGTCAATGCATCTGTTAGAGGCTTTTGTAGACGTACGTGGGTATAAGTATATAAGGTGACTCATGAAGTCTTGTTTTGATGGCTTCAACGGCCAAGCTCCATATGTATATATATATATATGTCCCATGGTTTTCGTTATTCATCTTTCATGTTCTTACGTAATGATGGTTATGATTATGAGATGCATATGAATGAACATAGGCAAAGGTTAGTTCTCTCGGGCCTTATCGGCTACGGGTGCCAATCATGTCTCGATGGGATTCGGGGCGTGACAAAAGTGGTATCAGAGCAGGTTGTTCTAAGGGTGTCTACAAAGCCGTGTCTGAGTAGAGTCTTACTTATCAATGTGTTGTGCACCACATTTATAAGTAGGAGGCTACGGGACATTTAGGATGTTGTTTCTGTTCTTCATTCTAGATCGTGTAATAGAGCCAATGTTGTAAGGTGCATTGTATATGATCTTGGTAATTGTTTTTCTTTGGTATAGTCAAAATGCCGAACACTAGAAGAGGAAGAGGTAAAAGTAAGGGGATTGATAGAATTGCTGGTGAAGGGACCAGTATACCACCACCTGATCGAGTTAATCAAGGCGATACTGAGCCTGAATTTGTGTCACGAGCTTCCTCCACTCCCTCTGTACCAGAAGAGTCGAGTAGGAGAAGCGTACCTGTAGAACCACCAGTCAATGCCACAGATCAGGATCTTAGAAATGCAGTTCAGATGTTGACACAGTTAGTGGCAGCCCAGAGTCAAGGACGAGCTGGTCCAATGACACATGATGATGATGCGGCTAGAGTAGCAAGTCGCAAAACACAAGATTTCCTAAAATTGGACCCTCTTATCTTCACAGGGTCAGATCCAAAAGCAGATCCACAGGACTTCGTGGATCAAATTTAGAGGGCCTTGGAAGTTATGCATGTGACAGGGGTAGAGACAGTTGAACTTGCAGCGTATAGGTTGAAAGGAGAGGCAATATTATGGTATGAGGATTGGAAGAAATCCCGTGACATTGGTGCAAATCCACCTACATGGGAAGAGTTTAAAGTGGCTTTCCTCGATCATTATCTTCCGTATGAGGTTCGGGAAGCACGTGCAGATCAGTTCCTGAATTTGTGTCAAGGAAATATGAGTGTTTGGGAATATAGTTTACAATTTAACTCCTTGGATCGATATGCGCCAAAATGTGGTGTCGACGATAACAGATAGAGTCCATCGATACGTGGACAGATTAGAGCCATATTTGGTACGAGATTGCACCATTGCTTCCTTAAACCAAGATATGGATATAGATAGAAAACAGGCCTTCACACAAAAGATGGAAGACCAAAGGCAAAGAAAGAGGATACAGAAATCTGAGGAAGGGCCAGCAAAAAAGGAGAGACCTATGGGGCAGTCTATGGTGTCCCCAGGAGATTTGGGATCTCGAATGGTACCGCCTAGACCCTCATTCTATTATTCCACAGTGGGTTCTCACTCTCAGTTCCGAGGGTCTAGGGGTGGCCTATCTGGATAGAGTAGCGGAGTTCATGGGTCCCAGGCAGCAGGTTTCCCTCGTCAGCAGTGTCAGCACTGCGGGCATATTCATTCAGGCACATGTCGGTCAGGGATGAATGTCTGCTTTTGGTGTGGTATGCCGGGGCATATAGCGAGAGATTGTCCACAGCGGAGCATGGGTGGTACAACACGACCGGCTGGGTCGGCTGTTGCGTCCTCAGCATCGGTTCCTTCACTAGGCCGAGGGGTGCAGCCTATGGGTCGTGGTAGAGATATGAGAGGAGTAGCTAGTTCTAGTGGGGCCCAAAATCATACCTATGCTCTAGTGGACCGATAGAATGAAGAGGCAACTCTTGATGATGGTACCGTTAGTTAGGGATATTACCATATGTTACATGATGTATATATAACTACTCTATCGTATGGTACTCCATCAGTTACTATGAACCTAAAGGGACACTGGAGTTATTAGTTAAGTCAATGGCATATTTCTATCCGTCAGGAAATTTAGTATATATCGAAATGGTATAGTAGATATTTGCACTCATAGATGATTAAGTACTCTTAAAAGTGTTACTTATGAAAGGTATAATGGAATTCAGAAAGAAAGGAAAAGTGAACCTATTCAACATGCCATGTGAAATTATTGAAAGTGTATAAGAGTTTCCTTACATATTGGTCCCATTGGAAATATACAAAGTTTGGAGGACCTCACAAGGGAAGACAGGTGTGAAGGTTAATAAATAAAGACTACGAAATTATCCATGAGCCTTAGTGTTTATGTGTACGTATGCTAATATAGAGATGCAGTGGTTGTAATTGAAGTGACATCGTTAACATTCGAGGACGAATGTTTCTAAGGGGGGAAGAATGTAACACCCCGTACCTTCCCAACCCTACTTGATGACATTGAATAATGTTTACTTAGGTGTCGAGAGATACAAGTATGTATTTGGTAATGCTAATGACGAGAAAATTAAAATTTGGCCACGTACATGTGATTAAACCTTCATAGGAAGTATTTTTGTGATTTCGTGGAACATTTATGGGGTTCAAAACGAGGCTAAGAGTACCCTTAAACAAAGTATATTAAGGTTAAGAAGCAAGTTAAAGAATAGGACTTGAAGTATCTAACCAAACCCGCGAAAAAAAGTCGAAAAACGAAATTTTCAAAAAAACTAAGTATGGGGCACATTTGGGACCATTCCACGCCGCTCTGGACTAAAATTTTTAGTCCAGAGGCAGCAAGTTGGCTCGCCCAAGGGCGTGCCACCTTGGTTTTTCCACTTTTTCGAAAGTTGGAAATTTCTAAGTCCCAAGGGTATCCAGGGACGTACCGAGCTAATTTTTGCCACGTTTCTTCTACAAACATGAGTATATACATGAAATTAATGACATATTATATTGGTATGATAAAATTACTCGAGAACGAACTTGGGGTCAAAATGACAGTTTTGCCCTTAAGGTCAAAATAAGCCAAACGTGGCTAGAATCACTTGGTTTTTGGACTGAGGATACGGATATGAATAGCATGAGTGGTAATATTATTGTAAAACGTATAATACAAGAAATTATTTATTTTATTGAGTTAAGTGATTTGGGCTCAATAAAAGCCCAACAATGGAACAAAAGACATGGGTCACATGACCCAATCTTCTATTGACTTAGTCAAAAATAACATTAAATGCCAAGACATGGATAAGGATGAACCAAGGACTATAAATAGGACCAAAAATCAGATTTTCTTCATTTGGAATTCTCATGCCTTTTAAGATATTTTCTCAACATTTCTCTTGTTCCAAAACCCTAAAGCAAATAAGTTCCTTTGGTCTCTTTGGTAAAGATCATCCTATTCCAAGCCTTGGTAAGTATTTATTCTCATGTATTACCATATTATATGCATGGTAGATTATGTATATTATGCTAGTTGTGTTGGCAAGGTGGTGAATAGTGTATTTTTGTTTTTGGTGAAAGATGTGCTATCTTGGTGATTTGAACTTGAATTAGGCCTTGTGACTTTGATGAAAGAGCATGGTATGGACAAAATATGATCACGTATGGTGTTATTTTTGGTATTAAACTTGTTATTGTCTATAAGTGGAAATTGTGGGATTTTGGCCGATATGTGTTATGAGTTGTATTAAGGTAAGTTGATGGATTATTTGTGATGTGGTATGGATAAGAAAGTGTAAAGGAGAAGTGTTGTGGTGAAATGTGTCAATTATCATGTATTGGTCAATGTTGGGAATATTATGGGATTTTTGGAATAATAATTTTATCAATGGTTTTGTCAAGGGAAAATGGCATGTTTAAAGGCAAACATGTAATTCATTGACATTTTATGCATTTGTAACGTCTTTGGTGGTTAATGTGAGTTTCATATATATATTTGTGTTGTAGAGTGACACATAAAGAAGGAGTGGGACTATTGTATGCACCTCTAGGATTATATATTCATATTGCGAATCCAAGGTATGTAAGGTTACTCTGTCCGTATCTTTCTGCGGCAAATACTATCCACATTGCTATTTCACTAGTCCTATCACGAAATGTGCTAAGGTATCCTATATTCGTTTGTCAATATTCATTGTCATATATTTCCTACTCATGGATCATTTGTGAGTCTCATGTCTCATAATCATGGTTAATGTTCCAAAAAGCCCAATAAGGTTATGTTCCAATGTGTCCAATGGTAGTCATACTCATGTCTCTTGTTCATTGATTATTGTTCCAATGGTTCCCATCGTGTTATGATTCTAATAATGTTATGTTGCCAAGTTATTCACATGTTTCTCACTCATTGGTTAATGATCCAAAGCTTCCAACAATGTTATGTTCCAAAGTTCAAAGTGATGTTATGACTATCCTAGTATCAATCTCAAAGTAATGAATAAAGTAATGCATATGTGGTCAATGATCAAGTATGGGTGGAAAGTCTAGGGGCATAAGCCTAGCTCAACTCGATCCCGATGTATTGATTTTTGGGTGGCTCGACTCGATCCCGATGTATTGATTTATGGGTGGCAAGTCTAGGGGCATAAGCCTAGCTTGACTCGATCCCGATGCATTGATTTATGGGTGGCAGGTCTAGGGGCATAAGCCTAGCTCGACCCGATCCCAACATGACGATAAGTCATGGAAAGACCCACTGATCAGTAGGGGCCCGGGTACATTGTGACACATGTATTGACAGATAAGCATTGAGATAAAGAAAGCAAAGAAAGTAATGAAATCAATCCACATGGTTTCCCAAAATGCAAAATGGTGACTTATTCACATTGATTATTCATATGTTTTGGGTTCATTGAAATATTCATGTATTAAACAGTTTCATCTGAGCCTTGCATACTCAGTACTTATTTCGTACTGACCCCTCTCGGGGAATTTACCTTACTTGCTGCAGGCGCAGGTACCAGTAGGCCTCCCCAGTAGATTGCCAGTGTTAGTGGTTCTTTGGTGAGCTCCAGCTAATTCGGGGCTTCTCCGAGTCAGAGTGTATATATGTTTTGGTGATGTACATGTTGTATAAAGCGGGGACTTGTCCCGACTTTTGGTTTATATTGGTCAATGCATCTGTTAGAGGCTTTTGTAGACGTACGTGGGTATATGTATATAAGGTGACTCATGAAGTCTTGTTTTGATGGCCTCAACGGCCAAGCTCCATATGTATATATATATATGTCCCATGGTTTTCGTTATTCGTCTTTCATGTTCTTACGTAATGATGGTTATGATTATGAGATGCATATGAATGAACATAGGCAAAGGTTGGTTCTCTCGGGCCTTATCGGCTACGGGTGCCAATCATGTCTCGATGGGCTTCGGGGCGTGACAGAGTACGAGTGGTAAAATCTTATATACATTTACCTCATAAAATTTTTTGCCTCATTGCCAGGGATTGGTAAATATCTACTTCAAATTAATTGTCTTATTACTACTTTGAGATTTTATTTTTCTATTTCTTGAAGTACTTTATATTCTAATACTTGACAAGATTTAGGAAACAAGACTTGATATTTTTGTTATTGTTGTTGTTGTTATTGTATTATATTATATTTTAGTATATTAATTTATATTAATTATATTATATTATAATATATTATAATTTTTTATTTATTTTCAAGTATTTTATTTTGTAGCACCTAATCAGTGCTAGGAAGCAAGATTTAAAAGAATAAAATAAAATATTTTCTCATTGTGAACCCACTTTATACACTTTAAATATGAACTTCAACCAATCAAGTTAAAGTCTTATTGAGTTGGTGGAAAAATATTGTCAAAAGGCTATTATCTGTGACTATTGCGGCAACCACCACCAAAGCTTTTAGTGAAAAACAAGTAACACATTTTTCTATATGAATTCTGGGAGAATAAATGATCTTGAAGAATTAATTAGTAAAATCAGTGAAAGGTCCATTACTTGTTAATATTGAGGAGGAAGTCACCTTGTTCATGAATGTCAAACAGGTAATTCATATTTCTTTGATTCTTTTGATGAACAATCTTACATTGTTTTAGTTCTTTCAGGTACATTGATTCTAGAAAACATGATTGCAATCTGGAGTGCAATCAATACTCATAAGAGAATCAAAATATTTAGAGTGAACTATTTCAAGAGGAGGATGTGAATTTGAAGAAAACTATGCAAACTTTCATAAAGAATATCAATGAAAAATTTGCAACGAATTATAAAGTCATTATGGATCTAACAATGTAGTTAAATGAATTAATAAGCATGGTAAACTCCTATAATTATGATGAACTTTCAAATGAAACTACGTCTTGAGGATGGAGAAATTGATGAAATAAAAGAGCCTTGTGAAAAAGAATCTACTGCTCATTATGAAAAGTCTAATCTAGTAAAGTAGATTGAAAATAAAAAGTTGGTGGAATTCAACTCAACAAGTAATGAATGCATGTCTCCCTTTTTTAATCCACATAAATTGATTAATTTTGGGCAAAATGATAACGAAAAGGTCAAAACCACAAAAGCAATAGAATTTCATCATTACGATTTTATGGATTTTTTTGTTGGAGTTTATCACGAAAATGAAAGGAATAATCCTCATGAAAAATATAAAATAGTGTTTAGAAATATAATGCACGGTTATTTGTCTGCTTGAGATAAGGTCAAGAAAAAGTGGATGATGAGAAAAAAAGAAAATATTTTACAATGTTGTCAGTCAAGTGGGCTTTGAGAGAAACTTCAAGGATCGAAAAATAAATTTTGATTCAAAATTGGGGGTGGAATTCACAAGCTCTCAAAAAAAAGAGAGAAAGAAACCCTTTTTTTCTCCTCCTGCTTTTAAATTATTTGTCAGGGACATGATAATATTTAAGAGTGGAGGTAAAGAATATATATGTATCTCAGTATATTTTATATATTTTCATAATATTTTAATTTATAGCAATAAAGATCCTCAGGTCATTTCCTTCATTTTTGTGCTTTTACTGCCTTTAGAGCTTCTCTATAGCTGCCGCATGTCATTTATGACTTGCTGGGACTAACAATTTAGTTACCAGATAGTTCATTTTGCTTTTAGAGCCATTTCCCGATTTATGAGATTCTGAAGTTAAGAAATGGGTCTCGGGCCTAAATCTCACGTAAACGGCCTCGGATGCCATTTCTGACAGTCTCAACAGCAAAGCATCAATTTTAGGCTAGGGGGACCCTTGGTCTGGGTCTCGAGGTTTTTGAACTCATTTTGGACTATTGGGTGTAATTTGACAAAATGGCTCCTTAAGGTGTGGGCCCCACTTTTATAGAAACGACCTCGAATGGAAATTTCAATAGCATCTTTGAGTCTGAAATATCGAATTTGGTAGGGTAGCATAGTTCGTTTGAATTTGTGGGATTTCAAACGAATCTGAAGGGCTCGATCAGGATATTTGCAACTTACTAAAGTTGTTGGTGTATCAGCACCTGGCGCAGGCCCAAGTTCTTTATCATGACTGCGATGAGGACCCCCACGATCACGAGGGGCCATGAACTTAATCATTTCAATCACGACTTGAGGGCTTGCGACTGAGATGAAGGAGTTCATGGGGTTGGGTCAGCTTGTTCATCGCGACCAAATGGCTAGGCCATCTCGATCACGATGGTCCTGTTAGTGGGATGTCGCGACCGTGACCAGGGGACTTCATAACCGCGATGAGGAAACCCCTGGCAGTATATATACTCTCTTCCTCATTTTTCCTTTATAATTTTCTAAGTCTAATCACCATTAAAAGCTCTTTGAGCTCTGGAATAGTGGGATAACTATATAATTGAGTTGGATTTAGCTCAAGGACGCATTTGTGGGCCCTACATCTTCAATAATCCTAAGTTTTTTGTCAAATTTCCATGTAATTCTCCGTTTTAATGGCTTATCTGGGGATCATTGTTGGGACTAATTCGGGGTAGTTTTAATCCCAAATTTAGCTAGTTTTCTTATGGCTTTTGACCCTTGAGTTGCACGGGACACTATGATGGTTTCAATTTGTGGATACCGCAAGCGGGCCTTGTGTGGTATTCTTAGTTCAATTTCTGACCCGGAGCATTTATACTTAATATGGATATCATTTTTCTCATCTTGTCGCGTGGATCATTATTTTGGTAGCATGGCAGCTCTCGAAGGCCTCTTAGAAGGGGAAAGCTCAAGACTAGAGAATTCAGCAAGCATTCGGCGGCATCCAGGTAGGCTAGGCGTACCCTATCTTTAGATTGAACATATTTATGGTATTAGTGTACTATTATGCTAGTTTTGAGCAGCTAGTGTAGCTGGCTATCATGGAATCATCAATCTCACCAGTACCTTGAACATTCACGCTAAGGGTCTTTTGATCGCCCACTAGTCATAACCTGCAAGGGACAAGTTCTATCCATGTACTAATTCCCTGACACAAGTGCCTGCCAACCTTATTCTACCAATATCCCTTGAAAATTTCCAAATACCAAAACCTTTCACAATCAACAATAGAATGTAAGAAAATTACATAAGGCAATGATACAACCAACACTTGTAATATCCACAAGCTTACATCTAAGACAGTGAAATGTATTCAAACTTAAACAACATACATCAATAAGAAATACTAAGAAACAGTTAACATGCACACATAACACAAATTGGATTAAACTACGTAACCACCACCTACCTCAATCTAAGATTGCACAACTCAATTAAGTCTGAGCCTTGCCTTTCCATGCGATTTTTGCTAGACTTTGGTCTAGAAATACATGCAAAACACATAATCCATTCAATGACCTACCCCGTTGGGGATTATAACTCATTCCCAACCCCTAAGTCCAAGTTCATGATCATTCCCTCCCCATTCTAGGGCTTTTCTACCATAATTCACCTAAAAATACAAATTTCATGAATAATTTAGTGAATTAACAACATGCAAGGGTAGTTTAACGATGATTAACCGAAACCCAATGATCTTATATCTAAATTAATTCCTTGCACCAAAAAACAAACAAAAACAATCCCTTAACCTTCCCCACAATACGTAAACTAGCAATTCAAGGGCTAGACTATCAATTTACTTGTTAACAGGGATGAATTCCTTGCCTTAACAGAGAAGAATGATGGAAAACCAAGTATTTTCACCCAAATCACCACGGTTGAAGCCTTAAAATGCTTTTTACAAGATTGAACCACTTTGTTTGGGGGGGGGGGGTTGAATTAAAAAGCGATTTACATTACTATAGCGGCCCTTGACCGCGTTGACCGGTCTCTATAGCGAGAATTATTCTTCTTTTGAGCATGTCGCTATAGCGATATGCACGTCGCTATAGTGACACGGATGAGGCCGAAAGTCCAATTTTCTTCAAAATTCCCCTTTTTCACAACACACCTTAAATCCAAGACCTCACGAATAATCCCCTTCATGAAAAGATCAATCCCGGGAGTTCTACTTACCCTAGTTAAATTCCAAGAAGTCCTACGAGTTTCTTATCGTCTTAGCTAACTATAAATCAAGGTAAACACTACCATATTTACCCAATCCATTCCCAAATTGCCCTGGACCCTACTTCACTCACATTCGAGACTAGCCTAGCCTAAAAATTATAACTTCAGATATGAGGAAAATCTTAACCTTAAGTTTTTTAACGAGACACTTACCCGTAACGATGAAAAAGGTCATTGCAACAAATACCAATTTACCCATCATTCATCCCCGAATGATCAAACAAGAAAATAGGTTGAAACAAGGAAAGAAAAGAGTACCTATATCCTCAAACAAATAAGGGTACTTATCTCTCATATCCTTCTTAGTTTCCCAAGTGGCTTCTTCAATCGGACAATTTTTCCATTGAACCTTGACCAAACAAATTTCCTTTATCTTCAGCTTCCGAACATCCAGATCTAGGATCGCCACCGGTTCCTCCTCATAAGTCAAATCCTTATCTAATAAGACCGAGTCCCACTTAATAATATAATCTCCATCCCCATGGTATCTTTTAAGCATAGACACATGGAACACCGGATGAACTCCCAAAAACCTCAGCGGCGGTGCTAGTCTGTATGCAACCAAACCAACATTATTAAGAACCTCAAAGGGACCATTATACCGAGGTCTGAGCTTGACCTTCTTACTAAACCTCATTATTCCCTTTGTGAAGGACACTTTGAGCAACACTTCTTCACCAACCTTGAAAGCCATGTGTCTTACCTTATGGTACGCATACTCTTTTTGTCTACTTTAGGTAGCCAATAACTTGGTTTTAATGAACCTTACCTTTTATTAAGCCTCCTTCACTAAGTTAGTGCCCAATGGTTTCACATCTCTAGTCCCAAAGCACCTAATTGGTGACTTACTCCTCCTTCCATAGGGTGCCTCAAATAGTGTCGTATTGATGCTGGAGTGATAATTGTTGTTGTATGAAAACTCACACAACAACAGGAATTGATCCCAATGACCATAAAAATCAATCACGTAGTCTCTCAACATGTCCTCTAGCACCTGTATCATCCTCTCCGACTACCCATCAGTTTGAGGATGAAAGGTTATGCTAAAGGTGGTGCAAGCCGAGCCTCATCAATATCATGGAATGAAGAGTTAAAGCTCGAGAATATGTTAAAGTGAAAGTATAAGAAAGAAAGGCAAAAAGGGAAGAAAGAGGCTATAGACGTAAAGTGACTATTCTTGATATCCAAGTCTCATGCTAAAGAAGACCCTTATTTCATTAAGGGTATTTTTGTAATTATTAGTGTAGGCTATAAATAAGGGAGAATAGCTCATTTTAGGGTAGATTATCTTGATGAATGTTGAATATTAAATACTCTTTTGAGAGTTTGAGAGCTTGTTGAAGCTTTTGATTGTTTCAAGTTTAGAAAGAAGGGTTGCTTGGGAATCTAATTCCCTTGAGGTCTTTCTCATAGGTTTAGGTGCTTATTTGGATATTTGAAGGAGGTCTCTTCTTTTTATAGAATTGGTTGTCTTTAATTCCACTTTTGTGTCTACCTTTCTATTCCTTTTATCTTTTTTATCTTATTTCTTTGTTTCCTTTGTTCTTCTTAGCTTCCGCCTCTCTTCTTGCTTGTATAATGGTGCAAGCCGAGCCTCATCAATATCATGGAATGAAGAGTTAAAGCTCGAGACTATGTTAAAGTGGAAGTATAAGAAAGAAAGGCAAAAAGGGAAGAAAGAGGCTATAGACGTAAAGTGACTATTCTTGATATCCAAGTCTCATGCTAAAGAAGACCCTTATTTCATTAAGGGTATTTTTGTAATTATTAGTGTAGGCTATAAATAAGGGAGAATAGCTCATTTTAGGGTAGATTATCTTGATGAATGTTGAATATTAAATACTCTTTTGAGAGTTTGAGAGCTTGTTGAAGCTTTTGATTGTTTCAAGTTTAGAAAGAAGGTTTGCTTGGGAATCTAATTCCCTTGAGGTCTTTCTCATAGGTTTAGGTGCTTATTTGGATATTTGAAGGAGGTCTCTTCTTTTTATAGAATTAGTTGCCTTTAATTCCACTTTTGTGTCTACCTTTCTATTCCTTTTATCTTTTTTTATCTTATTTCTTTGTTTCCTTTGTTCTTCTTAGCTTCCGCCTCTCTTCTTGCTTGTATCATTTGGTATCAGAGCGAGATTTGATTTTGTTCCAACAAAATCAATCTTGGGATTGTTATCTTGAAAATCAAAAAAAAAAAATCGTCAAAAAAAAAAAAAAAACCAAATTTTTTTTGTTTTGATTTGTTGTTTTTGATACTAGATCTTGATTCCCTAGTGTCTTGTGAGTCTAGATCTCAAATTTCGTTCAATTCGGAGTTGTAGAATTGAAGATACCATTAAAGAGTTTTGAGCTTTTGAAACTTTGTGGATTTTGAAAAGTGAGTTTATTTTTGGCTTGATTTTGAAAGCTAAAAATTAGTGGGGTTTGTTTGTGGCATTGAAAGGAACACGTGGGCGAAAATTTCATTGAATTTGAAGCAAAAACGAAGAAGTTATGAGCATTTAAAGGTTGGGGGTTTTGTTGGTGTTCTTCAACTTCTTCATTTTGTTCTTGGAGAAGAAGATAGAAAAAAATATACTTTGATCCAAAATATTTAAGTCAAAGTTGGTCAAAGTGTTAGAAGGTCCATTTGTGGAATTTTGAAAAAAAAAAAAAAAAAAAAAAATCAAAATCTGGAAAAAAAAAATCCACTTGGACTGCCACGTCATCTGCCACGTCAGCAGTCAACGGTCAAAGTCAACCGTTGACTGCCACACATCAGCCAACTCAGCGCCCCTCCAGCCCACTCGCGCCACGTGGCGCGTGGACAGCAACTTCAGAGAGCTGAAATTTCTCAGGTTTCAACACTTGGTTTTTTTTTTGGGGTCCTAAAGTTTTTTGGACCTAAAAATTGTTCTAAGTGTCCAAACTTCGTGATTCTTTTTTTGTTCTCTTTCTCCTTCGATTCCTCATCTATTTAACAAGTAATTAACATCTTTAATCACTTGTTAACTATTTTTAATCATCAAATCATCAAATTAAACCCCTTTAAAGTGATGAACTTCTTCAAGGCCTCAAAATTTTTCTAAGTGTCCAAATTTCGTGATTCTTTTTTTGTTCTATTTCTCTTTCGATTCCTCAACTATTTAACAGGTAATTAACATCTTTAATCACTTGTTAACTAGTTTAAAACATCAAATCATCTCTTTGATTCATCAAATTAAGCAACAACAAGTAATTTTTCTACTTTTGTTGCTTAGTTTTCTTTGAGTCCGATTTTTTTTGTGTTACTTTCTTTTAGCTTTTCTTCTTTATTTTCTCTTGAAAACTTCTTGGTTCTCGTCCTTAGATTTTGTACTTTCTTTCTCGAGTCAACAAGAATCCATTCTTGATCTCAAGTAGAGATTGGACCCTTGCAACTCATTGGACTAAACAAGATGCAATCATTGGCCGAAGCAATTTGTGAGGCAAATAAAGGTGCGATTCTTGAGTGATTGTGAGTCTATTTTAACTAACCTAACATGTTTGTTTGCTTTGGTTGAGTGTCTTAAATAGGTAACAATGGAAGGTCATGAAAAGAAAAACCAAGTTCCCATCGGGGAACCCACTTTGGGTGAATTGTTAAACTTGTTCACCACTCTCTCTACCAGAATGGAAGGACGGTTGGATCGGTTGAGTACTCGAATTAATCGATTGCAACTTATCTTTCCACCAACTTTCACTAATCCTCATCAAGGACTTGAAGAGTGTACCAATGCATTGAGGGGATTCTCATCCCAAGGTAAAGAAGACCTTTCTTGTGAGCTTCAAGGTAAAATAGTTAAACTTGACACTTTCGAATTTTCAAATGAACAAAGTGTGAGTGATAGCTTGTCTTTATGTGCACTTAATAATTCTTTGCCACATAGTGATAATGTCTATGTTGAGAGTGTTCATACACTAGTTGATCCTATTGATGACCGAATTGATTCTTCTTGTGAAATCGATTTGTGTCCACCTAGTGTTGACACTTGTGACTTGAATGATAGTATATTGTCATGTGATTCTTTGCCATGTTTTGATAATGTGCTTGTTGAGAATGTGGATACACTAGTTGATCCTATTGATGACCGAATTGATTCTTCTAGTAAGATCAATTTGTGTCCACCTAGTGTTGATACATGTGTTTTGAATGATAGTTCATTATCAAGTGATATTGGTATTGATCAACTAGATTTTGCGTGTAGTACACTACTTGAGGGATCTTGTGATGTTCTTATTGAGCGTCAAGTTAGTGGTAATATTGATGAAGTTGATCAATTGAGTGGGAGTGACTCTTTAAGCATATCTTTTATTGAAGATCCTATTGCTTGTTTTGCTCATAGAACTCATGTGCTTGAAACCGCCTTAAAAGATGACATTTGTCTTTTTGAGAATGAGATTACATGCTTTAATTCTCCATCTTTCATTGATTCTTCTCACTTTAAGTATAATGTCTTGTTTGATGATGATGAGATCCCTCCTAGTTTGGTGCCTAGTGGTGTGAATAGTGATTGTAATGTAGCTATTCGTGAGAGCTATACTTTGTATGATAACCCACTATGGGATGTTGAGAAGGAAGGTGATGTGTGTTCATCAATTGCTACTTCTTCTTTGAGTGTTCCAATTCTTGATAGTATACTTGATATTCTTGAGTCTTCTAGTGATCTTACACGTGAGGACACCTTAGATGAAGTTGTTTTGCATGATACCTTTCTTTACTATCTATTTGCATATGATGATGTTCATTCTTGTGGGGAGGGTACGTCGTATGTTGATAGGAGTTTATTTGGGATAAATGGTTGTTTTCTTGATCAAGATGCATGGGTAATCTTTCCTTTTGACCCCGGTGACACTTTGCATGTGTGGGAGTTGGCCATGGATCCATCTCAAAAATGGTTTTGTCTTGAAATAGAAGATCATTTGTGCTTTGTGTATAGAACCAATGTGTGCATACCTAGTTGGTGTTTCAAACCTATTGGTTCCTTGATGATATCTTTAATTATTGATCCTTGGACTAGCCAAGTACTTTGTGCTACATGTGAAGATTTATTCTTCATGAGACTAGTTGATGTTTGGTTATATAACAAGTTTGTGCATCCTTGGCATGTTGGTGAATTTATTAACCCTTGTGCTAATCCTCATGCTATGAGGCCCTTGTTCTTGTTTATCTTCCTTATGGTTTTGCTAGGTTTGGATTCGAGGACGAATCCTTTTCAAGAAAGGGAGAATGGTGCAAGCCGAGCCTCATCAATATCATGGAATGAAGAGTTAAAGCTCGAGAATATGTTAAAGTGGAAGTATAAGAAAGAAAGGCAAAAAGGGAAGAAAGAGGCTATAGACGTAAAGTGACTATTCTTGATATCCAAGTCTCATGCTAAAGAAGACCCTTATTTCATTAAGGGTATTTTTGTAATTATTAGTGTAGGCTATAAATAAGGGAGAATAGCTCATTTTAGGGTAGATTATCTTGATGAATGTTGAATATTAAATACTCTTTTGAGAGTTTGAGAGCTTGTTGAAGCTTGTGATTGTTTCAAGTTTAGAAAGAAGGGTTGCTTGGGAATCTAATTCCCTTGAGGTCTTTCTCATAGGTTTAGGTGCTTATTTGGATATTTGAAGGAGGTCTCTTCTTTTTATAGAATTGGTTGCCTTTAATTCCACTTTTGTGTCTACCTTTCTATTCCTTTTATCTTTTTTATCTTATTTCTTTGTTTCCTTTGTTCTTCTTAGCTTCCGCCTCTCTTCTTGCTTGTATCAAAAGGTGAGCTTGGTGCCCGACTCCTCTTGCAACCTATCCCAAAACGTAGAAGTATAAGTCGTATCTCTATCAGAAATATTGGTAAGGTGCACCCCATGAAGCCTTACTATCTCCTTGATATAGATTTTAGCTAGCTGCTTGGAGCAGTAGTTCACCTGAACTGGCAAGAAGTGAGCTGATTTCATCAACCGATCCTCTATAACCCAAATGGAATCATATTTCCCCAAGGTCTTTAGAAGACCCATCACAAAATCCATAGAAATATTCTCCCATTTTCATTCTGGTATAGGCATTCTCTAAAGCAACCCCGCGGGCGTTTGATGTTCATACTTCACCTGCTGACAGTTGAGACACTTAGACACATACTCCACTATGTCTTTCTTCATCCTAGGCAACCAATAGAGTTGCCTCAAATCACTGTACATTTTAGTTGCACCTAGATGAATAGAATAACGCAAACCATGGGCTTTAGAAAGCAGATCACAAATCAAGTCACCAACCCAAGGAATACATATCCTACCCTTGAACCATAATACCCCATCCACGTCAAGAGTGGCGTACACCACCTCTCAATATACCACATTATTCCGGAGTGTATTCAATTTCTTATCTTCAAACTATTGGGCCTTAATCTAATCTAGAAATGTTGACTTCACCTCGACACTAGCCAACCCTCTACCTCTTTCTAAAACACCAAACTGCATGCACTGTGATGATAGAGTTTTTAAACTCTCCATCCAAAGGTCGCTTAGACACCCTCAAAAAGGACAAACTACCCATACTTACATCCTTTCGGCTCAATGCATTTTCCACTATATTGGCCTTTCCCAGAAGATACTAAATAGTCACATTATAGTCTTTTAGTAGTTCCATCCACCTACGGTGCCTTAGATTCAAATCACTTTGGATAAACATGTGTTGCACGCTACTGAGGTCTATAAAGACCTCACACTTGACACCATAAAGTTAGTGCCTCCAAATCTTTAGCACAAACACCACTGTTGCTAGCTAAAAATCATGGGTTGGGTAGTTCTTTTCATGAGGCTTTAATTGCCTCTAAGCATAGGCAATGACATACCTATCCTGCATTAACATAGCACCCAATCTCAATCGTGAAGCATCACAAAACACTATAAAGTCCTTACCTTTAATCGGCAGAGAAAGAATAGGAGTTGTGGTCAATAGTGTCTTGAACTTTTGAAAGATCTCCTCACAATTATCTGACCAACCAAAAGGTATTTCGTTCTGAGTTAACCTTGTCAAGTGCGTTGCTATGGATGTAAAGTTCTTGACAAACCCGCGTTAGTAGCTGGCAAGACCCACAAAACTCCTTACCTCAGTCACTGAGCTAGGACTAACCCAACTATTAATTGCCTCAATCTTCTAGGGATCCACAGTCATACCTTTTTCTGAAACAACATGCCCCAAGAAAGCAACCAAAGACAACCAAAATTCACACTTTGAAAACTTGGCATACAACTGCTTCTCTTTTAGAATCCCTAACATAATGTGAACATGACATGAATTCTCCTCCTTATTCTTAGATTAAACTAAAATGCCATCAATAAACACAATAACAAACTAATCCAAAAATGACTTAAAGATACAATTTATCAAGCTCATAAAAGCTACCAATGCATTGATCAACCCAAAAGACATCACCAGAAACTCATAATGGCCATACCGAATTCTGATTGATGTCTTTAGTATATCCTCCAGCCTAATTTTCAGTTGATGATAACCTGACCACGCAGGTCAATCTTGGAGAACACCGTCGTACCCTAAAACTGGTCAAACAAATTGTCTATGTTAGGCAAAGGAAATTTATTCATGATGGTAACTTTATTCAACTGTGTGTAATTAATACACATCCTAATGCTACTATCTTTTTTCTTAACAAACAGGATCGGGTCAACCCAAGGTGAAGCACTTGGACGAATAAACCCCTTGTTTAGTAGCTCCTGCTATTAAGTTTAGCGTTCCCTCAACTCTACTAGAGCCATGTGATAGGGAGGAATAGAAATAGGGCAAGTGCCCGACTCTAACTCAATGCAAAAATCAATATCCCTTTCTAGAGGCCTACTCGGTAAATCTGAAGGAAACACTTTCTAAAATTTGGAAACCATCAAAACTGACTCTATTATAGGAGACCCCACACTCGCATCCCAAAGGTAAGCTAAAAATGTTGAACACCCATTCCCTAATAACTTCCTAGCTTAGACAAATGATATAATTTTCACCGGTTTGGCCTAATACACCCCCTCCCACTCTAGATCATCCATCCCAGGCATAACTAAAGTCACTGACTTAGCATTACATTTTAAGACAGCATGATATGGAGATAACTAGGTCATACCCGAAATTACATCAAAGTCTAACATATCAAGAATAATCAAGTCTACCCAAGTCTGAAAACCCATAAACAGCACAAAACAAGAACGATAAACATGGGTTACCACCACAGACTCCCCAACCAGAGTAGACACATATACGGGACAATCAAGTATATCACAAACCAACTTCAGACATATAGAAAAATTGACACATACATAAGAATAGGTAGACCCCAAATCAAATAAAATAGATTCCATCCGGTCACAAACTAAAATAGTATATGTGATAACTGCATCAGAAGCCTCTGTATCAGTCTTTCCTGAGAAGGCATAAAAGTGAGCCTGACCATCAATCTGGGCTAACTCCCTAGCTGGTTGCGCTCCTTCCCCTGTACCACCATTTTCTCAAAATGGTCCTGGGGTGGGGGAGGTGATACTGGCCTTTCTAAAACCTAGCCAGCAGTTGCTTGAGCTCCACTCCTGGTGGGTGTCGCTCTTCCTCTCCTACCCCTTTCTCGTCCCCTTTCCATTATGGCTGGCTCCACAACTGGGGCTACCAGTGTGGGGGCTGCTGCTCGAGTTTCATTTGACCTAGTAGTCACCATTTATGACAAAATAATGAAAAAGATTAGACACCAATTGGGATCAATTTATAGCACGAAAGAAGTAAGAATGTCAGTTTTCCTAAAGTCCTATAGCCTCCCGAAAAAAAGAACAGACGTCTCTATACCATTCTGCAAAACTTTATTGGACTCATTCTGGTACAACAAGATTGACAAACCTAGACTCTCATAGCAACATTATCAAGACCCAAATGGACGTGAGTGGCACCCACCCCATTCTCTGGGAGATCCAATTTCTGAATTTCATTAACCAACACTTAGAGAAAATAAAGGAACTAACCTATTAATAGTTTGAAAAGTTATTCAGTATTGAAAAAAACTAAAAATACAGAATATTATACTTAACAAATACCCATTCCTAGGACCTGAAAGTCGTCTGTACCAAAACTACTAAAGATTGTCAAGAAGGGGATGCAACCCCAAAACTAAAAGAAAATGCATAAGTCCAAAACAAGGGACTATATCATCAAGAGGGATCCATAGTAGCCAATAAGATACTGCTCACCCTTGAATCCTAATCACATGCTACAATCACAACTGAAGTCTAGCAGAAGCCACTAGAATATATGTTGCATGCAATAAAAGTAAGAGCAGGTGTAGTATCAGTACATAAGGAGACAATGGTATACTAGTAGGGTCATTTGGCCAATGCAAAATGAGAAATATAAACACTTAACCATAACACAGTACAACAAGTTAATACATGCGCACCTCTACTACATCTTAATACAACAAGTAAGACTTAGAGCAGTCTTAGTAACTTTATCAACAAGTCAAAGGTTGTCAATAAGATATACTAGTCAAGTCAAGTCAAACACCAAAATACAACAACATATATAACTCCCGGTTCACTCATGGAACTGTCACACTTGTACCTTGTACATACACGCCAAGGGTCTTATGATCACCCACTAGTCATGACCTGTAGGGGACAACTTCTTTCCATGTACTAATTCCCTGACAAAAGTGTCTGCCAACCTTATTCCACCAATATCCCGTGAGAATGTCCAAATACGGGAACATTTCACAACCAACAATTGAATGTAAGATAATTACATAATGCAATGGTAATAACCAACACTTGTAATATCCACAAGCTTACATATAAGTCAGTAAAATGTGTTCACACTTAAACAAAATGCATCAACAAGCAATACTAAGAAACAGTTAACGTGCACATATAACACAAATTGGATTAAACTAAGAAACCATCACCTACCTTAATCCAAGTTTGCACAACTCAAATATGCCAGAGCCTTGCCTTTTCGTGCCATTTTCACTTGATTTTGATCTAGAAATACATGCAAAACACATAATCAATGCAATTACCTACCATATTAGGGATTATAACTCATTCCCAACCCCTAAGTCCACGTTCATGATCATTCCCTCCCCATTCTAGTGCTTTTCTACCATAATTCACCTAAAACTACCAATTTTATGAATAATTTAATGAATTAACAACATGCAGGGTAGTTTAATGATCATTAACCGAAACCCGATGATCTTATACCTAAATTACTTCCTTACACCATAAAACCAAATAAAACAAGCCCTTAACCTCCCCCCCCCCCCAATATGTAAACTAGCAATTCTAGGACTAGATTATCAATTTACTAGTTAACGAAGATGAATTCCTTACCTTAACGTAGAAGAATGATGGTAAACCAAGTATTTTTGACCAAATCGCAACTGTTGAAGCCCCAAAATGCATTTTAGAAGAATGAACCATTTTGGGGTTTTTGTGGAATAAAACAGCGAATTGTATTGCTATAGAGACATAGTTGCTTTAGTGTCCCTTGACCGCGTTGACCGATCACTATAGTGGGAATTATTCTGATTTTGAGCATGTTGCTTCACATCGCTATAGAGACACAGACGTGGCAGAATGTTCAATTTTCTCCAAAATTCCCCTTTTTCATTGCACACCTTAAATCCATGACATCACGAATAATCCCCTTCATGACAAGATCAATCCTGGGAGTTCTATGTACTTGAATTAAATTTTGAAAAGTCCTATGGGTTCTTTATTATCTTAGCTAACTAGAAACCAAGGTAAACACTACCATATTTACCCAATCCATTTTTAGCTTTCCCTGGACCCCACCTTGCTCACGTTCCGTTCGAGACTAGCCTAGCCTGAAAATTATAACTTCAAATATGAGGTAAATCTTAACCTAAACTTTTTTCATGAGAGACTTACCCATAAAGACGAAAAGAGTCGTTACAGATGTTGATTTGTTCTAGAAGAAGGAAAGCAATGATGTTTAAATGCTAAAGTATTGTGGTGTTTATAAGGGACTTGAGTCACTTTTATCCATATGTATCCTATACATTACTAAACCTACATTACAACATACAAAAGTCCTGCATGATCTCAACTCAAAGACTCCTATATTAGTGGAGAAATACATGATAGGAAAGATTATGGAAAATTCGAGTAGCTTGAGGTACTTCTTTGTTGAGAGATAGAGAATTTTTTCTATCTATGCCCTTCCCCTTCTTTTGATTTATGTATTGTGTGATTTATGGGCATCTCTCTTTATTTGGTGAGGCACACTGGGAACAAGAAATTATTATAATTTTGATTCTCAATAGGTGAATATGAGTGTGTTTAAAATTATTTGAACTCATAATGTAATCTTAGTTGAATTTTGTTTGTAAGAAAAATTCTCATAATTTCACTTAAAATTGTAGCCGCTATTTTATTTTGCGTCCTTTGCTCGAGGACAAAAAAAGATTCAAGTGTTGGGGTATTTGATGGATATATTTATTCATATATTTTTATATGTTAAATATTAAATATTTTAAATAAATATATCATATCATCGCATATTTTCTAACAAATTCTTCAGGAATAAGAATACAATGAAAGACTAAAGAAGAAACAAATTACAAAAGAAATAAGAGAAATTTCATGGGTGCAATCACAATTTTATAGCCACAACAGTGGAAATTTTTGGAAGAAGTTGCAAAGCTCATGGATGTGATAATCACTTCATACTCACAACTATCAAGTGTTAGAATTGAGAAAGAAGTTATAAGTTCACGAATGTAACCACCACTGTAAAGAATGCATTCGTGGGGGCGACACTATAATTTTCTATAAATACAGGCATCACTTTGATTACAAGGGATCCAACATGATAAATAAGATATAAGAATTAGTTTTTTTCCTTCTCTTCCTTTCTTTTTCTTTTTATAGGATAATATTTTTTTTCCTTCATTAATTTCTCCATAATGGAGTGATTTCTTTCTATTGGGATAGTTGATGAAGCTAGATATATTTATAATATTATCTCAATTTTAATACATGCTTGGCCTGAATGTTTAATTTATGTCCTCATATTGTACTGGAATAATTACCTTTATCTAATCATTATTATCACATCTATCTATTTTATCTCTAAGTTATTCTTATATTGATTTTGTAATTCTCACGGATCAAAATTAATATATAATAACAAATGAGTAAAGTAGTAGAGTGAGAGTAATTTTTAGTTATTTATTATTCCAAATTTTTAATCATGCTTCTTTCGGTTCTTATTCTCACGGAGGGACTGACTCAAGCAAGTTTATAGATTTAAATAATCTTTATTTTCTTCCTTTCGGTCCTTATTCTCATGGAGGTATTGACTCAAGTAAATTTATTGATTTGAGGGGTCTTTATCTTATTTCTTTCAATTCTTATTCTCACGGAGGAGTTGACTCAAATAAGTTTATTGATTTAAAAATTACTCACAAGAGATAGGCAAGAAAATATTTTGATTTATTTATCATTAGTCTTAAATCATTTAACTGACATAACCTCACGGAAGCTAATTAAATATTTATTTCTTAGCGAGTAAAATACAATTGTTTTAGTAATAAATAATTATTCTTTAGAGAAATACATGTGCAGACTAAGATTTTATTATAATAATATTATCAAGTGAATTCATTGATTCCCAACTCTTTTAAAATATATTTAAATCTTTTGAAAGTGGTTTATTTTACTTTAAGTAATTTATAATTCAAAACTCACCTTTCATCGATTTTGTTCGCTCAAATAGTAATCAAGATAATAAATATTTGTTGCCTAGATAGTTCCAATCTCTGTGGGACGATATCATAAACAATACTAGAATTTGATAGAGTACGAGCGAAAAAATCTTATATATATTTACCTCATCAATATCTTCCACCCGAATCCTTAACTGATGGTAGCAAGATCTCAAGTCAAGTTTAGAAAACACAGCTACACTCTGTAGCTGGTCAAATAGATCATCGGCCCATGGCATAGGATACTTATTCTTCACTCTCACCTTATTCAACTTCCTGTAATCGATACATATGCATAGATCCATCTTTCTTCTTCACAAATAGAATAGGAGCACCCCAAAGTGAGATACTCGGCCTAATAAATCCCTTACCGAGAAGATCCTGGAGCTGAACATTTAGCTCCATTAGCTAGGTAGGAGCCATACGGTAAGGTGCAATAGAAATGGGTTGAGTAACCGACTCAACATCAATAGTAAAGTCTATATCATGCTCTGAAAAATATTCGGGAACTCGCGGACCGCAGGAACAGAGTCAAGCGAAGGACTCTCAATACTAACATCATGAACATATGCAAGATAAGCCATACACCCTCTTGATACCAATCTCCTTGACCGAATATATAAAATAATCCCCATTGGCGCGTGGCTATAAGCTCCGTGCCATACAATCAGGTGTATGCCAGGCATGGCTAAGGTAACAGGCTTGGCAAAGCAATCCAAGACTGCATGATAGGGGATAACTAGTTCATGCCCAAAATCACGTTGAAATCAGCCATATCAAGTACAAGAAGGTCAGACCGAGTTTCATACTCCCAAAGAGTCACAACATAAGATCTATATACATGATCCATTACTAAAGAATCACCCAAGGGAGCAGCTACATGAATAGGAACAAATAATAGTAAACAAGAAAAGCCCAACCGAGATGTATAATAAGCAGAAACATAAGAATAAGTGGAGCCTGGATCAAATAATGAAGAAGTCGGTTTATGGCTCACCGAAATCATACCTGTAATAACAACATCCAAATTCAAACCCTTCAGCCTACTAGAAATAGCATAAAGATGACCCTACCCACCTCTAGACTGGGTGCCTACCCGACCACCTACTCTGCCTACCTGAGTACCTCCACGAAAACCCTGGGGACCAACCCTGTGACCTTGGGAACCACCCTTAGCTGAGGGCAGCAATAATATAATCGATAGAATACTTTGTGCAGAAGGATTAATCATCTCACACTGTGGAAAATCTTTGGCAAATTGACCCACAACACCAGAATCAAAGCATTCCTTGGGTACTCTAACCTAATAAGAAGTTTTAGCTGAACTAAAATGGCCACCTCGGCCTAAAAACCCTAACTGAATACCTCTCGACGGTTAACCACTGCCCTAACCATCAAAATTATTATAACTAGGCTAAAGCCCATCTGAAATTTATAATATTGCATGATCGGGCCTACTAGATTGACCCTGCTGCTGTTGTGGATATCGACCCTGGAAACCTCTACCACTGAACTGTGAACAACTATGGCTCCCACTGTAACCGCCCTGATGACAGGTTCTCTTAACGCTACCCCTGTGGGTCTCATGATACATCTCTTTCATAGTGTGAGCATTGTCAGCAATATCAATAAATGATCTACCTAAAGATACCAGACTCTGAGTAGCCGTATAGTTCATGAGTCTCAGCCCTCTAACAAAGCATTACACTCTCACATGGTCAGTAGGTAGAATCATAGTAGCATGCCTGGGTAGCTGGTGAAATCTAGCCTCGTACTCAACCACTATTATAGAACCCTGTTGTAACCTTATGAACTCATAGCTCATATGCTCGCGCATGTTGCAAGGTATATACTTCTCTAAGAAGACCTTGGAGAACTGACCCCATGTCATAGGTGGAGATCCAACTGGTGTGGAATAAATATACCCCCTCCACCACTGCCTCACTGCTCTATCAAACTGAAATATGGTGTAATGTACACCATATGCAAATTGGACAGTCTCACCTCACAGAAAGTAAGGAACTCAAATGCATCCTCCCCTAGGGCGCCGGTAAACCTCAGTGGAGCTAATCTAAGAAATTGACCCAGTATCTTCTGCTCCTCAAAAGTCATGGTTGGTCGGGCTGCTATTGGTTGTGGAACTACTAGTACTGGTGGGACCTCTATTTTGGTAGCCATAGCTACAAGTTGCACTCACGTACAAAGTCCACCCTGAGCTACCCCTTGAGCAAATGTCTGGGTCCGATCCATCGGCTGATCGCTAACCATACTCAGTAACTAAGCCAGGGCATCACAGAGGAGAAATAAAGATATTAATCTAGGTGGATCCTGAACTGCTCCCTGGCATGGTGGTAGATCCTCATGTGCAAACTCTGGCTAAGGAACAATAATCGGCTCTAGTAAAGGCTCTCTGCCCACGAGTTGGTGTTGTAGTTATTACCTGAAATCAACCTTGGGGTCAACCTCTGTCTCTGCCCCTAAAGGGTGCCCTAGATGCAGGCTTGGGGGCCTCACCCTTGGCTACTGTGACCCTTGTCCTAACCATCTGCAAAAAAGCAAAACAAATGAGAATCTAGAAACCAATATAGGCACAATGCACAATAATGAATCAAAAGGTGAGATTTTCCAAAAAATGTCCGATAGTCTACAGAAGATAGGATACGGACGTCGTTGTACAGATCTACAGGACTCTACTAGACACTTGATCTTATACCAGTTAAATCGGTGAACCTAGGCTCTGATACCAAACTTTCACAACCTAAAAACTCAATTCATGATGGCACCTACTTCAACCCACCAGTAGGTAAGCAAAAACCACATAGCCCGAAATGATAAGTAACAGGATAACAGGCTGAAGCTAGAAAAATATGGATAAAAATAGTAATAATAAGTGACTATTAGGGATATATATATGCATGGCATAACCAAAAGATGGAAAGGAAAAAAATACACTAAATAAATCCCCCAAGACCGTCCAAAGTTAGTACAAGAGCCACTATACAGAAAGAGTATTAGACAAGTCCCATACTATACAACTAGTCTTTGGATCTATAGAATACAACTAGCACTAAATCAAAAGAAGAAGGATCAGCTTCGGATGCAAAAGATCACCCAAATCCTCGGTCAACAGCTCAGCTAGTTTATGTCATCAACAACGATGACTCATACTATGATCTGCATCAGGAAAAAAGATGCAGAAGTGCAGTATGAGTTCCAAAACACGGGGTAGCTCAGTAGGCATCAAAGGACTACTGAGATCAACTAAAGTAAACCATAAAGAAAGTGCGAATCTATATAGAAGGACAATAAATAAGGGTTAGAAATGGAAATATCTAGCTAAGCTAAGCAAATACGAAAGATCAAATATAATTAACTCAAAAGTGGAAATAAATACCTAGATATAACCTAACTGGACCCCCATAAACCCAAAAAGTACACACAGTAAAAAATAAACCCAACCAAACCTCATTGGCATGGTGGGTGAAAGGAAGGAATAATATTAATAAAAGACCATGTCTAACAATAAGAAAAGTAAAAACGAGCCAAGATGTGCATAAGCGTACTGTATATCCTTCTTTCAACCATAACCATAAATCCTACCAGTCTCAGGCGAATTTCTAACAAAAGATCAATAATAACAAATGTCGAAATCAAACAAGAACTATTAAATAACAAATAGTGTATAAGATGTTAGACTCGAACAAGAACTAACAGGTAATAAATAGTAAATCGGGAGCCAAACTCATACCAAAACTATTAAATATGCCATACACAGTAGTAATTCGGGGTTTTGATGTATTCCAAGCCTACCCATTCCTTGCTCCCATTTTAGAGAGCCAAATTTATTAAAGGAGTGCAAGATTTCATTCACTAGGTTAAAAACTATGATTTAAGGCCAAAATGCAAACATGCCAAGGATACCTAAGCTAATGAGCATAATATAGAGACCAAAACAACCCAGTCCCTATAACAAGTCTATCGAAACAATACTATAATCTTTTATGACAAAAGAGGGCGCTGCCTTAAGGCAACCTACCTTAAGAAAAGCAATAAGGTCAACTACAAGTCCTGAGAACCCAACTTAAGACAAACATCTACCTGAACCTAGGCTAAGGATTCTAATCTCAATTCCAAGGTCCTATGTATGCTAAGTCAAATCCTAAAGAAGAAGAAACTACCAGCCTAAGGTAATTCAAGGCCAAAAGCTATCCCTAAGACCCCTAATCAGTAAAACAACTAACCAAACTGTAAAAACCCACTAACAATTAGCACAATACCATACTAATACCATAAAGGAGAAAAGTATAAAGAAAGGTAAGCCTAGCCAACCTGCACGTTGCTGAAAGCATCCAAAATCCTCTAAATCGAACCTTTTCCCATTCGAGAAGCTTCCGACTGCAGAAACTCTATCAAAATAATAATCTAGGCATCAAGACAAGAACAAATATACTCATATAGTGAATTTATGCTTTGAGTTAGAAATTTGGCTAAAAATCAAATAGTGGGGCCCGCCGATGAAATTGAGAATTGAGTCATTTACTAGGTCCCTCTTAGCTCAAGGATCACTTGCTCAAAAATTAAGCATAACATGAGCTTAACAATCCCCATAATAGCCCCAATAATTGTGGAAAAATCAAGAACAAACTAGTTAATTTAATCGGAATTAGACTGGGAACTTATGAGTTAATGACCAGAAAATGATCACTTTATCAACCTATAACTATTCCCACCTTCAATTTAAATTTCCCACACAATTTTCAGAGCTTCACAATTAACTATGGTGTTTTTAGACATAGAAGAATGGCTGAAAAATGAATGGAGATTATTTAAACTGCCATGGGTTCCTTCATCATGATCGTGGGACCCTCTGGTCATGATTGCGGGACCCCACTGACAAAACTATCATGATCATATTGTCCTGACCTCAAAATTGTGATACACAAGTTGGCTCAGTTCTACAGCCCTCCTTCATCGTGGTAGCAAGTCTCAGCCTCATAGTTGCATTGACTAAGGTCCACAAACCCTCGCAATCGCAAAGGTCTTCATCGCGATAACAATGGAGGACCGAGGCCTGCACTAGGTGCTGATGCACCAACAACTTTTGCTAAGTTAAAAAATCTCCAGATGGATCCTTGGGATTCATTTGGAACCCTAGGAGTGCAAACAAACTATGCTACCTTACCAAATTTGGCATTTCAAACTCAACTGAACCCACACTAACGTTTCCATTTTTACCAAATTCTAATAAATAGCCCAAAATGAGCTCGGAAGCCTCGAGAAACAAATCAAAGGTACCCCTAGCCTAAAATTAACATTTTGGAGATTATGAAAGTGTCAAAATTGTCATCCAAGGCTGTTTACCTAAATATTTGGCCCAAGACCATTTTCTTAACTTTAGAAGCTCCAAAAAAAGAAATGGCTACAAAAACTAAGCAAACTACCCAAGAATCAAAATGTTAGTCCCAGCAAGTCTAAATAACTTGGGGTAGCTATAGGAACACTCTAAACATAGAAAAGCACAAAAAAGAAGAAAATGACCTGTAGGGTCATTATATTTTTTCATTAATCTCCATCCTCAAATCCCGTTAATTCTTAGAATTAGGGTTCTTGATTGTTGACTTTTGGGTGCTGATTTTGGGATGGTTTGAAGCTTGAATCACACTCAAATCTTAAGGATGTAATTCTAGGTCTACGAGGGACCTAATGACAGATTCAATTCTCAAATTTCGTAAGTGGATCCCACAGGTATATTTTTTACCCAAATTTTAATTCGTAGTATAAAATTGCATTATGGATATTGGTTTCTTGTATTGACGCATATATTACTATTTTGTTAGCGTGACAACAGTTGAAGGCTTCTCAGAAAGGAAAAGCTCCAGTTTAGTGAGTTGTGAGCATGCTCTTCAGCGTCTAGGTAGGTTAAGGCCTACCTACTCTTAGACTTTTCTCGTTTAAGGTATCTGTATGATAATTTGCTAATTGTTGGTTGGATATTATAGCTTGAATAAAGGATTTAGTTATTATGATCCTTATAGCCTATTTAGAGGCCATAGAGTAGAATTTCGCCTTGAAATTCTTAGTCTCAGTATTCGCTTCAACTTTCATACATGACTTAGTGTACATAGTATCCTTGGGACAAAAGACAGATGCCTTAGCCTATTCTCCAATAGTTGCTTGCCTTAGGTCAGATTTCTCGGGTCTTGTAGCTAGTTTTACCACTCTTTATTGACAATTCCCCTTAGGATAGCATATTTTTCTATTATAGATATTTGTAGAACACCAAGGTTGCATATTGGTGGAGTGGTTATTGGTATTTGATTGGTTTGATCACTCTGTTGTAATTTTTTAATTTTATATCCTTGGTATATAGGTATTTTGGCCTAAAAACACAATTTTTACCTGAAAAATGGGATTTTTGAATACTTTAAATAAGCTTGATTTTCTAAAAAGGAAAATGGACTATTTAGTTGTCGTTCAATTTTGAGCACTTGATTTTACTGCTTAATGACATATTTAGCCACGATTCAATTGTGGGCATGCATTATCATTTATTCCTATTTGGGACTCTAGTTTGATTTTTGGCAAGGTTTATGGATATGGTTGGAGGTGGACTATCCATATGGTTATAGCATATCATGGCATTCTTCTGCATTTATTCATTATTATTCTTGGTTTATATTTAGTATTACTTATTGCCTACATCCACCATGCTAATGGGGCCTGGCTGGATTTATTTATTATTATGTGTACTTTTCGGGCTTATGGTGGTCCAGTTAGGTTATAGTTAGATGCTTACCTTATGCTTCCCATGTTATTTTCTTATATTTCTCATAACTTTCTAGATTTATCCTATTAGTCCCTTTCTGACCCCTCTTTTCTTATCTTTAGTGTAAATTCACACTTTATTATACTTTTATCTTATTTGAGCTCTGTCGGCTTATGATGCCTACTGAGTACCGTATGTTTTGGTACTCATACTACACTTCTGCATCTTTTTTATTGATGTAGATCCTAGGCGAGTTATCACCATTAACGCTATCCTCATGTGAAGTTGTTGATCCGAGATATAGGGTGAGCTTTATTGGAGACCAAAACTAATTTATCTCTTTCTATTTTGGATTAGTATGATTTTGTACTTTTGGAGACTAATTTATATATTGTACTCACCTAGTACTCCTTATGTTGTAGTGGCTCTTGTTCTAACTATACTTGTCTTGGGGGATCCGATTTGTATAATTTTTTCTTTCCCCTCTCTATTTGTATGAATGTCCCATCTATTTTCTGTATTAGTCGCTTTATTTAATATTTTTACCTTGTTCCTCTTTCTCCTACCTATTAGGACGTTACTTCTCATTTCAGACTATGGTTTTGGCTTATCTACTTGCAGGTTATAATAGGTGCCATCATGACCTAAATTTTCTTGTCGTGACAATTTGGTATCAGAGTCTAGGCTCACCGGTATTGCTAGTACAAGAGAAAGTGACTAGAAAAGTTTTGCAGATCAGTATGATGACATCCATATTCTATCTTTGGGAGGCTACAAGACATTCTTTAGGAAAAATATCACTTTTCAATTCTTTATCGTGCATTGTGTCATTGTTGGTTTTAAAATTCTCCCTTATTTCACTTTTTTGCAGATAGTTAGAATGAGGGCTACATCCGGTGAGGGTAAGGCCCTTTTAGTTATAGCTAGAGTCCCCGCTAGTGGCCATGGTTAGGGCCGACAATGAGGATAGGGCAAGGGTAGACCGCCAGCACCAAAGCCAGTTAGTAAACCAGAGCTCGATATTGTACCAGAGCCAGCCATCGATCCATAGTAACAACCAACATATCTACAACCACAGCAGGCAGTGGGAAAAAGGACCAGCCCAGGCTCCACCCAAATTTATAGCCATGGTTGTTCTACGGGATTCTCTAGTCCAATTATTAGGTATGATTTGTGGTCAGCCGATGGATAGGGCCCAACCATCTACTAAGGGGCAGCATAGGGTGGACTAGGTACAGAAGCACAGCCTGCAGCTATGGCTCCTCAAAAAGAGGTTTTACCATTATCGATGGTTGCTCAGCCGATAGCAGCCCGACCATCCATGACTTCTAAGGAGCACAAGATGCTGCGTCAGTTACTTAGATAATTCCTCTAAGGTTTTTAGGTGTTGTAGAAGAGGATGCACATGAGTTCCTTACTAGTTGCATGCCAAGAGAGGTCACATAATCTTGGCCTATTAGATTCTCATGGTGTAGATTACATTGTATTTCAGTAGGATAGTTTAGCAAGGTAATGATGGAGGGCATATATTGAATGTAGACAGTTGGGTCCCCTTTTATGACTTATGAGCAGTTCTCTAATGCTTTAATAGGGAAATATGTGCCTTGTATTATTCATGAGCGACTGAGGGATCAGTTTTTTAGGCTGGAGAAGGGTTCCATGACAGTACCTCGGTATTAGGCTAGTTTTCATGAGTTAGACGGGCATACCACAATGATTTTGCCTACTGAGCACGAGAAGGTGCATTATTTTGTTAGGGGATTGAGACTTCAACTCTGTATAGCTACTGAGAGTATGGTATCTTTGGGTCAATCATTTTTTAATGTTGTTCATTATGCCTGCGCTATTAAGGATTTACATCACGAAGCCTATGGGGGAAGCAATAAAATACCCTATCATCAGGGTAGTTACAATGGTAGTCATAGTGGGCCATAGTTCTAAGGTAGGGGTCTCCTAAATAGGGGTTATCATCAGTATCAGTATCATGGTCAGTCTAGTTGGCCCATTCAGGAATCCCTTCAGATTATCAATGGGGATCCGCTGGGTGATAGTGACTTTAGTAGTTAAAACTATATCCATAGCAGCCAATTCATCTCATCGGGGTAGGACACCTCGAGCTTGTTATGATTGTGACATTATTGGTCATTTTACTAGAGTGTGTCCCAAATGAGGGATGATCGAGCCTTCAACACAGGTAGCTTAGCCTCTTAGATCGGTGGTTCCACCAACCAAATATGGTACCCAGAACAGCATAGATATTCCTCCGAGCTCTTAAATAGGTGGTCAGTTAGGCAGGATAGGTAGTCGATCAGATTCTAGTTCAACAGTAGGCACGGATAGTTATATGCCTTTCCCAGTAGGCTAGAGGCAGAGATATCAGAATCCGTGATCATATGTATGATTTCAGTATGCCAACAGTCATCTTATATGTTATTTGGTTTGGGTTCCACTTATTCTTATGTGTCGGTATATTTTGCTTCTCGATGGGGGTGTTAAGCAAGCCTTTACCTGTGCCCATGCTTGTAGCTACTCCTATAGGTGATTCTTTAGTAGTGGATTAAGTTTTGAGGTTCTGATTGGTGACTATTACAGAGTATGATACTTAGCCTGATATTATTTTGCTTGATACAGTTGATTTTGATGTAATTTTTGTTATAGACTGGCTATCCCCTTATTGTGCAATCTTGGATTGCTTCACTAAGATCATTACTTTATCCATGCTTGGCATTCCCACGGTCATGTGGTAGGGTTTGGATAGGTACGTACGAGCAGTGATTATTTCTTATATTTGATCTCAGAGGATGGTGTTGGATGTTTGTATTATCTTGCTTATGTCTGCAATACTAGTGCCGACACTCCTTCCCTTGATTTTGTTCTTGTGGTCCATGAGTTTGCTAATGTTCTTCCTACCAACTTGCTTGGTCTCCCGCTTGATCGTGATATCGACTTTGATATTGATGTTGAGCCTAACACAAGGCCTATTTCTATTCCATCTTACCATATGGCTCCTATAGATTTGAGGGAGCTTAATACTCAGCTTCATGATCTTTTGGGTAAGGGTTTCATTAGATCAGATATTTCTTCTTAGGGTGCTGCTATTCTATTTGTGAAGATGAAGGATGGTTCTATTCCTGTACATATCAATTACCGGCAACTGAATAAGGTGAATATAAAGAATAAATATTCGATGCAACTTATTGATGATCTATTTGACCAGCTTCAGGATACAACCATGTTTTTTATGATAGACTATAGATCTAGCTACATTCAATTGACAATTCGGGCAGTGGATATCCCTAAGACAGTCTTTAGGACTCGCTACAGTGATTATGAGTTCCTAGATGACTTTTCGGTTAGGCAATGCCCTAGAAGAGTTCATAGACTTGATGAACCATATATTTAGACCTTATTTGGACACCTTCGTGATAGTATTCTTGAAAACATCCTTACTTGAGGAGTAGGGAGGAGCACAAGCAATATTTTAGGATTGAGCTCCATACTTTGAGAGGTCAGTGGCTTTATGCCAAGTTATTAATGTGTGAGTTCTAGCTTAATTCTGTAGCATTCTTAGGGCAAGCTGTATTCAAGTATGGGGTTATGGTAGACCCAATGATGATAGAGGCAATTTGTGTTTGGGCTAGGCCTACTTATCCTACCCAGATTCACAGTTTTGTTTGGTTGGTAAGTTACTACAGACGATTTTTTGATAGGATTTCTTCTATAGCAGTGCTACAGACCAGATTGACTAGTAAAGATGTTCCATGCCAGTTGTCTGCTGAGTGTGAGGTAATATTTGTGAAGCTTAATGCCTTACTCACTTCAGCTCTAATTTTGACTCTTCTAGTTGAGGGCTAGGGGTTTTCAGTCTATTATAATACTTCAGGCATTGATTTGGGTTTTGTTCTGATGAAGCAGGGCCGAGTGATTGCATATGCTTCTAGACAACCAAAGGTGCAGGAGAGAAACTACCCCACTTATGACTTGGAGTTGGTTGTGGTAGTTTTTGCACTTAAGATTTAGAGACACTACCTTTATAGTGTTCACTGCGAGATATTCACCAATCATCATAGTCTTCAGTACATTCTGAGCCATAAGGATCTTAATTTGAGATAGCATAGGTGACTAGAGTTGCTAAAGGACTATGACATTTTTATTCTACACCATCTGGGCAAGGTAAACGTGGTAGTGAATGCCTTCAGCTGAAAGGCGGTGATTATGGGGATTTTGGCATTCCTTTCCATTTAGGAGCAATTATTGGCCTAGGACATCCAGTATTTATCCAACATGTTGGTTTGACTTTATATTTCTGACCCCAGAAGGATTCTTGCCAGTGTTAAGGCTCAGTTTACATTGTTAAAGTAGATTTGGGGGCAGTAGTTTTAAGATAGTCAACTATGAGGCCTTCGAGATTAGTTTTTGAGGGGTGAGTCCATGTCACAATCTGAGACTACCCCCTAGTCACAACTTAGTGCTTAGAACTACAAGTGATCCCAGCCTAACCCATGGTACTAGCATAATGCATGAGCAACTAAATATAAGCATGAATAATGGCTAAACAGACTTAGCAAAAGCATAATCATGGAATAAAATTGTTCAATAAATTATTGTTTGAAATTTTATTGATAATATCTGTAATATGAAAAGGAGGAGAAACTAAACACAACATCTTTGGCTGACTATCTATGAAGCCTCTACTAATACTGTCTAAAGGCAGCTAGGACATGACCCTTAGCTATCCTAATCAATACATACAAATAGAAATAAAATACTGGAACTGAATCTGACTTGAGTCATTCAATAAAGGGAACTCATCATGTGCTGACTGGAAGTTGTTAAGCACCTAAATCTATATCATATGGAAAATTTAGGTAGAAGAGGTATGTGATCAGTACTTTTGAATGTAATGAGTATGCGAGATATACACTATGAATAACTGAATATAAAACTGATATGAACGATATTATGTAATGATTCACTAAGTGATAAGTATGAGTGTGGGAACACCAGGATATTATGAAATTATAAAGTAATATACAAATTTGGCATGCTGACAGGAAAACATTTAAATTGAAAGTAATGTTCAAGTACACTAAGATGCAAGGACCCATCAGGATAATAATAAGTACTGAATGTATGAGTATTTTGAAATAACTAAGATACTGTGAACTAGACCGAGCTAAAGATCATACAAATACTAAAATTTGATACGGTGGGAGATACTATTAACCAACATATAACCATATGAGCTTAACATGGAGTTTGATGGGTAATCCCCATCAAAAAGGGCCCAATATACATTGCTAAGGTATAAAGGCTAATCTGACCTAGTACCGCTAAATTGATGCCCAAAAAGGACTAAGGTGTCAAGCCTAATATGATGGGTGACCCTTTATAACCTACGGTGGCATCATAGTTTTAGGACTTAGGGACTTCTACTAAAGGTCTCAGCCTAACTGACGGGTGAGCTTTTATCCCTGCATCTGCCTAGTGCTAAGTACTACTCCCTACTAAATATAACTGATAGATCCTTCAAATGCTAATGATGACATATCTGGATATCAAACTGTCCATAATCATGGATGCCTTACTTGACTGCCATACTATTAATGAACTTTGGTTTTATAAGAAAAAATATGCACGATCATTGATGGCATTCCGGGTACCATACTAATTGTGAAACTTACTTTTGGCAAAAAGTGTTCGGCATATCTAGATGTCATGCATGTTATGCATCTTACTATTATGAGTCAAAGCTCCTGGTTATGATATGAGTACACACACACATATATATGTATGTATCATATTTTTCTGAATCGTGAGACTTGTAAGTTTATGGGAGACATGAGATGGATGGAGTAAATACATAAAAGAAACATATGGGGCCTCAGATTTGGAAGAAATCTATAAAGCTAGACTTGAAGCCTGAATCCTGAGTGATGAAAATGCTAAACTGAACATGGAACTAAGGAATGTAAGTTGATGCAATGACCAAGTAAATAAACATGCAACTGATCAATACTGTGCTGAGTAAACTTAATATGAGGTCATGCAATAACTAATAATATTGAATAGCTCAATAATACTGATGTTTTACGACTGAAAGATAAGTGATTTTTCTAAAAGCATTCTAAATCATGTGAACCTGAAGGACTGAGTGTTCAACTAACAATGCATGAGATCCTAAGTCATTCGGTGTTCATAACCCGCCATCTCTAAAGAATGCAACTACACATGACAATTCTATAATCTAAATAGAATGTGAAATTACTTAACATAAGTCCAAAACCATGAATTATTCAATATATTAAGGAATCATGGATTATAAAAATATACAGGTACTAAATTCTCTAGGGAAATATGGGTACAAAGATGATTCTAAAAATGAACTAAAATACAAAGGAATTCGTACTTTTCATAAAACCCTAAGCTCTAAAAGATGAATTTAACTGAGGAATTGAGTTAACTTAGGGACTCAATTAGTGAAAGAGAACCCATTGATGAAATCCCACAAACCTGAAGACAAAACCTTTGATGAAATCTTTTGATTTGAAGCCTGAAGTTTAAGAACTCTAAAGTTTGTTCTGGAGAAGAAAGAGTCGCTTGTTTGCTTTATTTTTGCTAAGTATCGATCTAATTTTTTAGGGAATGAGGAATTTGGGGTAGTTTAGGCTTAATATTCAACTTTAGGATAGTTAAAACTATGTAGTTTATGTGTTAAAAGAGTGATAAAGGACAAAACAACTCCTTTGAAAATGTCTTAACAGTGCACAATAGTCCCATCTAACGACTTGGGTGACATCTCATCACCCACCTGATATCTCATCAGTTTTGGGCCATTTTTCGAGCTTAGTGGTAAAGCTTGATGACCAAGCCTGACAGGTCGTCACTCTCTGGAAAACAGACACCCTCTAGTAAAATAAGGATAATATTTTACTCAGGTATTGGATAAACAAATGGTCAGCAACATTGGAAAGAAGACTCGAAGAACTTTCATTTGTTGGGTCTTGAGCTACAAAACCAATTATATTTTATGAGTTATGTTTCTTTGAACTTGACTCTAGTAAAATCTTATGCAAGGATTCAATCAGTAAGAAAGCATTCAACTTGGCTATGAGCTAGGAGTTACTTATGGCCTTAGTTCATAGGTAAATCACTTCTCATACTACCAAATCATAGAGTTTGGCTCTATATATGCTTGAAGAATGGTTTTGATCTTAGCTTTGAATTTTAGGGTGTTACAATATCTCCCCTTCGGATCATTCATCCTTGAATGAAGACTAATTAAGCTCAAAGGATAGGGAAAGACCTATAATCCCAATACTACGTTTCGAGTGTTGAATACTGACATGATAACTAAATCTCTAACTAAAATAGGGATAGGGCTGAATTCATGAATTCATACTAAGACGTGTGAGCAACTGAGTGACATGAGACTGAGAGAGGTAATTAGGAGGAAATTGTTACCTTGAACTAATTTTAGGCTGAAAATAAGACTCAATTGTATTTACACACAATATAAATGAACCTAAGTGATCGTATGGAATAGGCACTATCGTGGACTCAGGAGAGTACGACCAGAAGCAAGGATGGGAAACTTATGGAACTATCTGACTGATCTCTAAGCTGAATTGCTGGCGATGAGGACTGATTCATACTGAGTGTTAGAACTTAACTGAAGCATTCCTAGCACAAACATATATGTTAAATTGCAAGTGATAGAAAATGTCATGAAATTTCTAAGAGCCTCTGAGAAAGGAGTATATGTCAACTTCAACGTTCATTGTCAGATGTTTTAATAACATTAGGGGGATAACTCGAAGGCATGATATAAGTGAGCTATTTAAATCAATATTCTAACATGGTTTGAGCATCCTGGTCTGCTTATCTGAGCTCATATAATAAAAATTACATAGAGGTGAACATGAGACACCTTTGGTCTGAAATTATCTATCATGAAACAAGAGTATCTTAGGCCAAAAGTAAGGATATGACTAATATACTTTAAGAAGTATGACTAATACCCTTCCATCTTAGAAACATTTCTCAACCATGTTCCTTCTTACGAATATACCACACTTAACTAGATATAACTTTTAACCCTCTTAGGGGTACACCACATAGGGCTGCTAAAGGCTATGTCTAGTCTAGCTGAATGATCTCACACTGTTCAAGCCTAACTCCAAGATATAAAGCACCACTACTAAAATGACTACACTAGTCTTAACTACAGGAATGTATATTATATATCCACCAGGGACTATCACCCAAGAAATATACTTCTCCTTGCTTCCTTAAACAATCAACCTAAGTTCTAATCATAGAGTTACTAACAACCATAAGTCATTAGCCATAGGTATATCAATAAATCATTCAAGTCTATGACTCAACTACTATCAACATCACCATCAAAATATGAGAAAGGTCACTGAAGAACTAGAACATTAGTATCTAGTGTAAGAAAGACACTGTAAAATCTTGACTCAAGGATTTTCATAACTTCGACACTCGACTGAGGCTAGAGGAGTAAAGTATAATATAAACAAACTCATTCAAGAGACCTGTTCTGAGAGCATGCATGACGTAGTATGATTTCACTAGTCATTATGGATGTATCATGAGTATCTGGAACTGAGCATAAAATAAAATATGAGTGCATGAGTCATGAACTGGGACTTAGGGACTTCTACTAAAGATCTCAGCATAACTGATGGGTGAGCCTTTATCCCAGCATCCGCTTGGTGCTAAGAACTACTCCTAACTAAATATAATCGATAGCTCCTAAGAATACTGATGGTGATGTATCTGGATGTCAAACTATCCATAATTGTGGATACCATACCTGACTGCCGTACTACTAGTAAACTTTGCTTTTATAAGAAAACTGATCCACGATCATTAATGGCATTCCATGTACCATACTAATCGTGAAACTTACTTTTGGGGAAAAGTGTTCAAAAGCATCAATGTCATATCTGGATGTCCTACATGTTATGCATCTTACTGTTATGACCCGAAGCTTGTGGTTATGATATAAGTACACATATATATCATGTATTTCTGAATTATAAGGCTTGTAAGTTTATGAGAGACATGAGATGGCCGGAGCAAATACCTAATAGAAATATATGGGGCCTCAGATTTGGAAAGAATCTATAAAGCTGGACTTGTACCCTAAATCCTGAGTGATTAAGATGCTAAACTGAGCATGGAACTAAGTAATGTAAGTTGATGCAACGACCAAGTACATAAACATGTAACTTATCAATATGGTACTAAGTAAACTGAATACGAGGTTATGCAATAAGTGATAATACTAAATAGCTAAATAATACTTATATTCTAAGACTGAAAGATAAGAGCTTTCTCTAAAAGCATTCTAAATCATGAGAACTTGAAGTACTGAGTGTTCAACTAACAATGTATGAAATTCTAAGTCATCGAGTGTTCATAACCCGCCATCTCCAAAGAATGAAACTACTCATGACAATTCTATTGTTTGAATTGAATATAAAGTTACTTAACACAAGTCCAAAACCATGAATTATTCAATATATTGAGGAATCATGAATTATAAACATACCCATGCACTAAATAATCAAGAAAACATGGGTACAAGGATCATTATAGAGTGGAACTAAAATATAAAGGACTTCGTACTTTTCATGAAACCCTAAGCTATGAAATATGAATTTAACTGAGGCATTGAGTTTACTTAGAGACTCAATGGATGAAAGGGAACCCATTGATTAAATCCCACATACCTGAAGGCAAACCCCTTGGTGAAATCTTTGGATTTGAAACCTGAAGTTGAAGAACTCCAATTCTTTCTCTAGAGAAGAAGCCGCTTGTTTGCTCTATTTTTGCTAAGTGTAAATTTGATTTTTAGGGGAATGAGGGATTTCGGGTAGTTTAAGCTTAATATTCAGCTTTGGTATAGTTAAAATGATGTAGTTTTTGTGTTAAAAGAGTGGGAAAAGACCAAACAACCCCTTTTAAACTGTTTTAATAGTATAGAATAGTCCCGTTTGATGATTGGGTGACGTCTTGTCACCCTCCTGACATATCGTCACCTATATCATAACTTTTGGGATATTTTTTTGAGCTTACTTTTAAGCTTGACGACCAATCCAGATGGGTTGTCACTCAAATAACGGGTCGCCACTCAGGTAGCCACTCTCTGGCAGACAAACACCCTCTGGTAAAATGAGCATAACTTTTTACTCAGGTATTGGATTAACAAATGGTCAGCAGAGATAGAAAAAAGACTAGAAGACCTTTCATTTTTGGGTCTTGAGATACATACCTTCTTATATTTTAGGAGTTATTCTCCTTTGAAGTTGACTCTAGTAAAATGTTATGCAAGGATTAAATCGGTAAGAAAGCTTTCAATTTGGTTATAAGCTAAGAGTTACTTATGGCCTAAGTTCAGATCTAAATCACTTATCATACTACCAAAACATAGAGTTTGGTTCTATATATGCTTGCAAAATGGTTTTGATCTTAGCTTAGAATTTTAGGGTGTTACAATATCCCCCCTTGGGATCATTCATCCTCGAATAAAGACTAACTAAGATGAAAGGATAGGGAAAGAGTTGTAATCCCAACACTAAGTTCCAAGAGTTGAATACTGACATGATAACTAAATCTCTAACAAAAATAGAGGCAGGCTGAATTCATGAATTTATACTAAGACATGTGAACAACTGAGTGACATGAGATTAAGAGAGTTATAAGGATGACATTGTTACAATGAACTAATTTTAGGTTGGAAATAAGACTCAACCGTGTTTACACACAATATGAATGCACCTAAGAGCTCGCATAGAATTGGTACAGACATGGACTCAGGAGAGTACGACCACAAGAAAGAATAGGAAACTACGGGAGCTGTCTGTCTGATCTTTAAACTGAATTGCTGGCTATGAAGACTGATTCATACAAAGAGTTTGTAACTTAATTGAAGCATTCCTAGCATAAACATATATGTAGAATTGTAAGTTATAAATAATGACATGAAATTTCTAAGAGTCTCTGAGAAAGGAATATATGTCAAATTCAACGCTCCTTGTCAGAAGTTCTAATAACATTAGGGGATTAACTCGAAGGCATGATCTAAGTAAGATATCTGAATCAAGATTCTAACATGGTATGAGCATCCTGGTCAACTGATCTGAGTTCATATACTATGAATGACATAGAGTTGAACATAAGACACCTTTTGTCTAAAAATATTTCTCATGAAACAAGAGTATCTTAGGCCAAAAGTAAGGATATGACTAATATGATTTAAGCAGTGTGACTAATACCCTTCCATCTTGGCAACATTTCTCAACCATGCTCCTTCTTACGAATATACCAGACTTAACTAGCTAAAACTTTTAATCCTTTTAGGGGTACACCACATATGGCTGCTAAAGGCTATGTCTACTGTAACTGAATGCTCTCACTCTATTTAAGCCTAACTCAAAGATATAAAGCACCGCTACAAAAATAACTACACTAGTCTTAACTACGGGGATCTATGTTATATATCTGTCAGGAACTATCACCTAACAAATATACTTCTCCTTGCCTCCTTAAACAATCAACCTTAAGTTCTTATCATAGAGTTACTAACCACTATAAGTCATTATCCAGAGGTACATCAAAAAATAATTCAAGCCTATGACTCAACTGCCATTAATATCCCCATCAAAACATGAGAAGGGTCATTGAAGTCTAACATGAGGATTTAGTATAAGAGGGATACTGTGAAATCTTGACTCAAGGATTTTTATAACTTTGACACTCAATTAAGGCATGAGGAGTAAAGTATAATATGAACGAACTCGTTCAAGAGATCTATTCTGAAAGCATGCATGACGTAATGTGATTTCACTAGTCATTAAGGATGTATCATAAGTATCTAGAACTGAGCATAGTGTAAAACATGAGTACATGAGTCATGAACTGTACGACATGAGACTCATTCATAGAGTCGTGGAGTATGATTCGTACTGCTGAGTGAACTATTACTCTTTATACTAGGAATTGAGGATAGACATCCATACGTATAAAGTGCATGGATCTGATTTACGATCATAGTGCTGACATGCATGGCATGAGTAGAATGTTGCAATAACTATTGTACAAGGATTATACTAAGATAAGAATGGGTCAGGTATCCGCCTCTTCCCTAGCTCTGTTATAGAACTCACTAGCATTACTACTAGAATCTAAAAAATTTACTTGGTCCTTTATCCTATCATCTCTCCCTTAGATCGAAAGTCCAAAGTCTGTGGACCTCTTCAATAAACACTAATTTGGATTGTAATCGCCTTACTCTAGAAATTGGGGTATACATATAAACATAATACTAAACTCCCCTTGAAATACTATATCTGAAAGAGTAAACCCGATGCAAGTACTTCCTTCTAAAATACCACTCTTCACTTTCTCTAACCTCTATAGTCATCATACTATAACTTAAATGCTTACTAACTTAGAATCTTAGGAAGTATTGCTATACCTTGGGCACACGTTTCTTTCAAAAATTCAAAACTCTCTCTCTCTTCATTAGTTGATCATCAACAATTCAAACTTGGGGTCTAACACTCAACATAGATATCCACACAATTACTCATACAATATACTAACTTACTACCACTGGAGAGAAATTACGGAACACTATTCTACTCAAAATTTTATGAAAATACTCAACCTTAACAAGCTTTTCTATCTTTCTGGTCACTGTCTAACCTTTATCCTTGCTAACACATTAACATACTCCAAGTCCTCTTAACCAGTAGATCTCTTTAAAAGTGATACCATTAAGTCTACACGACAGATTGCTGGCTCAATGGATACATAACTCCATCTACTAACTCCAGATAAACACTATCCCTAATGTACTACTACTACACTTCTAGGCTCATGCTTCTAACTCTGGGCCATTCTACCACACAGTTCGAGGGGAAATCTAAGAGTACATCTGACTTTGGCTCACCGCACGATTTACATGAACAAGAGTGAACTTTTTTAAAATTTTAAACATATAGGAACGGATGGCATCCTCTCAAGACCTTGTCAACCTCATAACTATCTGTAGGTTGTGTCTTAGAAAACTTCATCAGTAGAAATTTAAGCTGAAATTGAGCAATGGTTGAATCTGTATAAATTTCTTAGAGAACATTTCTACTGCACGATCTGAGATATAAAAGAAGGGAAATATTCCTAAATGTCCTACAGCCTATAAAAGAAAAGCACAAACATCTCTGACCATTCCACAAGACTCTAGTAGACACGACTTTATTGACACCTAAGACACTTGAAGCCTTTGCTCTGATACCAAGTTTGTCACAACCCGAGACTACCTATTAGTTACAATATGGTGCTTAGAACCACAAGTGAACCCAGGCTAACCCATGGTACTAGCATAATGCATGAGATGGTGCATATAAGCATGAAAATTGACTGAACGAAAACATAATCATGGAATAGACTAGTTCAATACATTACTATTAGAAAGTTTATTTACAATATATGTAATCTGAAAAGGAAGAGAAATTAATACAACAAACTATCTATGAAGCCTCTACTAATACTGACTATAGGTAATCGGGACATGACCCCCATCTATCCCTAATCAATACATACGAATAGAAATAAAATACTGGAACTGAAAATGACTTGAGTCCTCGAATAAAGGGAACTCATCACCTGCTGACTGGAAGTTGTGATCTACCTGACTATGATCCTGATAGTACTACATCACATGAAAAATATAGGTAGAAGAGGTATGTGATCAGTACTTTTGAATGTATTGAGTATACAAGATATACACTATGAATAACTGAATAAAAAACTGATATGAAAGACATTATGTAATAATTCACTGAGTGATAAGTGTGAGTGTAGGAACACCAGGATATTCTTAAACTAAAAAGTTATATAAAATTTGGACATGCTGACAATAAAACATTTAAATTGAAAGTGATGCTGAAGTATACTAAGATGCAAGGACCCATCAGGATAATCATAAGTACTGAATGCATGAGTATTTTGAGATAACTGAGATATTGTAAACTAGACCAAACTGAGGATTATACAAATACTAAAATCTAAGATGGTGGGAGATACTATTAACCAACATATAACCATGTGAGCTGAACATAGATTTTAACGTATAATGCCAATCAAAAAAGGCCTAACATACCTTGCCAGGATATAAAGGTTGATCTGATTTTGTACTACTAAACTAATGTCTGAAAAGGACTAAGGTGTCAAGCCTTATATGATGGATGACCCTTTAGAAACTATAATGGTGTCATAGTTTTGGGACTTGGGGACTTCTACTAAAGGTTTTAGCCTAACAAATGGATGAACCTTTATCCCTGCATCCACTCGGTGCTAAGTAGTACTCCCAACTAAATATAACTGATACCTCCTGTGAATACTGATGGTGATGTATCTGGATGTCAAACTATCCATAATCATAGGTGCCATACCTAACTGTCATACTACTAGTAAACTTTACTTTTATAAGAAAATTGATCCACGATCATCGATGGCATTCTAGTTACCATACTAATCGTGAAACTTACTTTTAGGGAAAAGTGTTCAAAAGCATCAATGGCATATCTAGATGTCATGTATGTTATGCATCTTACTGTTATAAACCAAAGCTCCTGGTTATGATATGAGTACACATATATTTATCATGTATTTCTGAATTGTGAGACATGTAAGGTTATACGAGCATGAGATGGCTGGAGTAAATACATAAAAGAAACATATGGAGCCTTAGATTTGGAAGGAATCTATAAAACTGGACCTGAACCCTGAATCCTAAGTGATGAAGATTCTAAACTGATCATGGAACTAAGTGATATAAGCTGATGCAACGACTAAGTATATAAACATGTAAATGATCTCTACTGTACTGAGTAAGATGAATACGATGTCATGCAATAACTGATAATACTGATATTCTAAGATTGAAAGATAATAGCATTGTTTGAAAGCATTATAAATCATATGAACCTGAAGGACTGAGTGTTCAACTAACAATGCATGAGATCCTAAGTCATCGGGTGTTCATAACCCGCCATCTCTAAAGAATGCAACTACTCATGACAATTCTATAATCTGAATAGAATGTGAAATTACTTAACACAATTCCAAAACCATGAATTAGTTATTCAACATATTGAAAAATCATGAATTATAAACATACACAGGTAGTGAATTCTCAAGGAAACATAGGTACAAGGATCATTCTGGAGAGGAACTGAAATACAAAGGAATTCATACTTTTCATGAAACCCTAAGCTCTGAAAGATGAATTTAACTAAGTAATTGAGTTTACTTAGAGACTCAATGGATGAAAGGGAACCGATTGATGAAATCCAAGATACATAAAGGCGAAACCCTTGGTGAAATCTTTGGATTTGAAACCTAAAGTTTAAAAACCCTAATTCTTGCTCTGGAGAAGAAGGAGCCGCTTGTTTGCTCTATTTTTGCAAAGTGTTGATATGATTTTTGAGGGAATGAGAGATTTGGGATAGTTTAGGCTTAATATTCAGCTTTAGGATAGTTAAAACGACATAGATTGGTGTTAAAAGAGTGGGAAAAGACCAAACAACACCTTTGAAAATATTTTAACAATGCAGAATAGTCCCTTCTGATACCTTAGGTGATGTCTTGTCACCTCCCTAACATATCATCAACCATCTCGTAACTTTTGGGATTTTTTTTTAGGTTACCGGTTAAGCTTGACGACCAAGCCTGACGGGTCATCACTCAAGTGACAGGTCGTCACTCTCTGGCAGACAGACACCCACTTAACTGAAGCATTCCTAGCACAAACATATATGTAGAAGTGCAAGTGATAGATAATAACATGAAATTTCTGAGAGTCTTTGAGAAAGGAATATATGTCTACTTCAATGCTCCTTGTCAGAAGTTAACATTAGGGAGATAACTCTAAGGCATGATATAAGGGAGTTATCTGAATGAAGATTATAACATGGTCTGAGCATCCTGGTCTACTAATATGAGCTCATATATTATGAATAACATAGAGGTGAACATGAGACACCTCTGGTCTGAAACTATCTATCATGAAACAAGAGTATCTCAGGCCGAAAGTAAGGACATGATTAATATGCTTTAAGAAATGTGACTAATACCCTTCCATCTTGGTAACATTTTGCAACCATGATCCTTTTTATGAATACACCACACTTAACAAGCTAAAACTTCTAACCCTATTAAGGGTACACCACATATGGCTGCTAAAGGTTATGTCTAGTCTAACTGAATGCACTCACTTTGTTTAAGCCTAACTCAAAGATATAAAGCACCACTACTAAAATGACTACACTAGTATTAACTACTGGAATCTATATTATATATCCGCCAGGGACTATCACCCAACAAATATACTTCTCCTTGTCGCTTTAAACAATCAACCTCAAGTTCTAATCATAGAATTACTAACCACTATAAGTCATTATCCATAGGTATATCAATAAATCATTCAATCCTATAACTCAACTGCCATCAATATCACCATCAAAACATGAGAAGGGTCACTGAAGAACTAGAACACCTAGTATAAGAAGGATACTGTGAAATCTTGACTCAAGGATTTTCATAACTTAGACACTCAAATGAGGCCATAGGAGTAAAGTATAATATGAATGAACTCGTTTAATGGATCTATTCTTAGAGCATACATGACGTAGTGTGATTTCACTAATCATTAAGGATGTATCATGAGTATCTGGAACCGAGCATAACGTAAAACATGAGTGCATGTGTCATGAACTGTATGACATGAGACTAAAATTCATATTGTCATGGAGTATGATTCATGCTATTGAGTGAACTATTACTCCTTATAGTAGTAATTGAGGATGGATATCCATATGTATAAAGTGCACGGATATGAGTTATGATCATTGTGGTGACATGCATGGCAAGATTAAAGTGTTACAATAACTATTATACAAGGAATATACTGAGATAAGAATGGTTCAAGTATCTGCCTCTCTCTTAGCTCTGTTCTAGAACTCACTAGCATAACTACTAGAATCTTAAAATCTGACTTGGTCATTTATCCTATCATCTCTCCCTTAATTCAAAACTTGTCATTCTAAGTTTGTAGACCTCTTCAATAAACTCTAAACTAGATTGTAATCTCCTTACTCTAGCAATTGGTGTATACATATACACATAAATACTAAATTCCCCCTGAAAAACTAAATCTGAAAGAGTAAACCTGATGCTAGTACTGCCTTCTGAGATACCACTCTTCAAAACCTGATGCTAGTACTGCCTTCTGAGATACCACTCTTCACTTTCTCTAACCTCTATAGTCATCTACTATATAATCATCATACTATAACTTCAATGCTTACTAACTTAGAAAGTACCACAATACCTTAGGCACACCTTTCTTTCAGAAATTCAAAACTCTCGCTCTTTATTAGTTAATCATCAACAATTCACACTTGGTGTCTAACACTCAACATGGATAGCCACACAATTCCTCATACACTAAATTAACTTACTACCACTAGAGAGAAATTAGGGAACGCTAGTCTACTCAAAATTTGATGAAAATACTGAACCTTAACAAGTTTTTCTATCTTTCTTGTCACTATCTAGACTTGATCCTTGCTCACACATTGACATACTCCAAGTCCTCTTAACCAGTAGTTCTCTTTCAAAGTGCTATCATAAAGTCTACATGACACATTACTGGCTTAATGGATACATAGCTCCATCTCCATATAAACACTATCCTTACTCTATTACTACTACACTTCTAGGCTCATACTTTTAAAAACACTATCCTTACTCTATTACTACTACACTTCTAGGCTCATACTTTTAACTCTGGGTCATTCTGCCATAGGGTTCGTGGGGGAATTTGAGAGCACATCAGACTTTGGCTCACCGCATGATTTACATGAACAGGAGTGAACTCTTTCAAAATTCTAAACTTAGAGGATTTGATGGGATCCTCTCAAGCACTTGTCAACCTCATAAATATCTATAGGTTCTGTCTGAGAAAACTCTATTAGTAGAAATTTAAGCTGAAATAGAGCAATGCTCGAATCTGTATAAATTTCTTAGAGAACATTTCTACTGCACGATCTAAGATATGAAAGAAGGGAAATATTTTGTAAATGTCCTATAGCCTCTCGAAGATAAGTATAGACATCTCAGATCATTTTGCAAGACTCTACTAGACACGACATTATAGTCACCCAAGGACACTAGAACCCTATGCTCTGATACCAAGTTTGTCACAACCCGAGACTACCCAATAGTTGCAATATTATGCTTAAAACCACAAGTGATCCCAGGCTAACCCATGGTACTAGCATAATGCATGAGATACTATATATAAGCATGAATAAGATCTAAATTGACTAAGCAAAAGCATAATCATGGAATAAACTGGTTTAATACATTATTTTTAGAAAATTTATTTACAACATATGTTATTTGAAAAGGAAGAGATACTAAATACAATAACTTTGACTGACTATCTATGAAGCCTCTACTAATACTGACTATATGTAGCCGGTACATGACCCCCACCTATCCCTAATCAATACATACGAATAGAAATAAAATATTGGGACTGAAACTGACTTGAGTCCTCAAATAAAGGGAGTTCACCTGCTGACTGGAAGTTGTGATCGTCCTGACTATGATCCTGATAGTAAGCACCTGAATCTACATCACAGGAAAAATATAGGCAGAATAGGTATATGATCATTACTTTTGAATGTACTTAGTATGCGAGATATACACAATGAATAACTGAATATAAAACTAATATGAACTACATTATGTAATAATTCACTGAGTGATAAGTGTGAGTATGGGAACACCAGGATATTCTTAAACTATAAATTAATGTACAAACTGGGCATGCTTACAATAGGACATTTAAATTGAAAGTGATGCTGAAGTATACTAAGATGCAAGGACCCATTTGGTTAATCATAAGTACTGTCTGTACGAGTATTTTGAGATAACTAAGATACTGTGAACTAGGCCAAATAGAGGATCATGCAAATACTATAATTTGAGACAGTGGGAGATACTATTAATTGATATATAACCATGTGAGTTGAATATAGAGTTTGATATATAATGCCTAACAAAAAGGTCCCAATATACATTGTCAGGGTGTAAAGGTTGATCTGATGTGGTACTACTAAAATAATGCCCAAAAAGGAATAAGGTGTCAAGCTTGATATGATGGGAGACTTTTTAGAAGGTACCGTAGTTCTAGGACTTAGGAACTTATACTAAAGGTCTCAGCCTAACTGACGAGTGAGTCTTTATCCCTGCGTCCGCTTGGTGCTAAGTACTACTCCCAACTGAATATAACTGATAGCTCCTGAGAATACTGATGGTGCCTACCATATTACTAGTAATATTTGCTTTTATTAGAAAATTGATCCACGATCATTGATGGAATTCTAGGTACCATACTAATCATTAAACTTACTTTAGGGGAAAAGTGTTCAAAAGCATCGATGACATACATGGATGTCATGCGTGTTATGCATCTTACTATTTTGAGCGGAAGCTCCAGGTAATAATATGAGTACACATTTATATATCATGTATTTTTAAATCGTGAGACTTGTAAGTTTATGGGATACATGAGATGGCTGGAGTAAATACATAAAAGAAATATATGGGGCCTCAGATTTGGAAGGAATCTATAAAGCTAGACCAAAACCCTAAATCCTGAGTGATGAAGATGTTAAACTGAGGATGGAACTGAGAAATGTAAGATGATTCAATGACAAATTATATAAACATGTGATTGATCAATATTGTACTGAGTAAACTAAATACGAGGTCATGTAATAACTGATAATACTGAATACCTCAATAATACTGATATTCTAAGACTGAAAGATAAGTGCTTTGTCTTAAAGCATTCTAAATCATATGAACATAAAGTACTAAGAGTTCAACTAACAATGCATGAGATCCTAAGTCATCGGGTGTTCATATTCCTCCATCTCTGAAGAATGCAACTACTCATGACAATTCTATAATCCGAATAAAAAATAAAATTACTTAACGTAAGTACAAAACCATGAATTATTCAATATATTGAGGAATCATGAATTATAAACATACATAGGTACTAAATTCTCAGTGAAACATGGGTACAAGGATCATTCTTAAGAGGAACTAAAATACAAAGGAATTCATACTTTTCATGAAACCCTAAGTTCTGAAAGATGAATTTAACTGAGGAATTAATTTTACTAAGGGACTCAATGGATGAAAAGGAACCCATTGATGAAATCTCACATACCTAAAGGCAAAACCCTAGGTGAAATCTTTGAATTTGAAGCCTAAAGTTGAAGAACCCTAATTCTTATTCTGGAGAAGAAGGAGCCGCTTGTTTGCTCTATTTTTACTAAGTGTCTATCTGATTTTTGAGGTAATCAGGGATTTGGGGTAGCTTAGTCTTAATATTCATTTTTAGGATAGTTAAAATGATGTAGTTTTTTTGTTAAAAGATTGGGAAAAGACCAAACAACCCCTTTGAAATATTTTGACAGTGAAGAACGGTCCTATCTGATGACGGTCCTGTCTAACGACTTGGGTGATGTTTCATCACGCTCTTGACATACCGTCACCCATATTTTCACTTTTGGGACATTTGTTAAGCTAACTGGTTAAGCTTGATGACCAAGCCTGGCAGGTTATCACTCTAGTGATGGGTCGTCTCTCTCAAGAAGATAGACACTCTTTGGTAACATGAGCATAACATTTTACTCAGGTATTGGATTAATAAATGGTCAGAGTTGTTGGAAAGAAGACTCGAAGACCTTTCATTTATTAGGTCTTGAGCTACAAAAATCTTTATATTTTAGGAGTTATTCTCCTTTGAATTTGACTCTAGTAAAATCTTTTGTAAGGATTAAATCAATAAGAAAGCTTTCAACTTGGATATAAGCTGGGAGTTACCTATGGCCTTAGTTAATAGCTAAATCACTTCTCATGCTTCCAAATAATAGAGTTTGGTTCTATATATTCTTGAAGATTAGTGTTAATCTTAGCTTGGATTTTGGGGTATTACAGGCCAAGAAGGCAACCTTGAATCCAGAGGGTATCTTGAGATTCAAGGGTCGTATATGCATTCTAAGGGTATCAATTTCATTTATTTGACTAGGAGGCTTATTGTTTTTAATAGTTTACTCATCCTGGCACAACTAAGATGTTTAGGGATCTGAGGCAGCATTACTAGTGATGCAGGACGAATAGGGACATACCGTACTTCATATCTTGGTATTTGTGTTTTCAGCAGGTGAAGTCCAAGCATTTGAGACCTGGTGGTTTTCTTTAGAGGCTACCCATTCCTGAGTAGAAGTGGGAGTAGATTACTATGATTTCATGATTGGTATGCCATAAACTTCTGGTGTTTTTATTGTATTTGGGTCATCATTAATTGATTGAACAAGTCTGCCCACTTTTTTACCAGTTTAGCCTACCTATAGTTTCGACAGATTGGCTTGGATTTATAATAAAGAGGTGGTTCGTCTTCACAGAGTTCCATGATCCATTATTTTTGATAGAGGACCCTAGTTCACCTCTAGATTTTGGAGAACTTTTCAGGTGGATTTGGGTACCCAAGTCGGCCTTAGTATAGCTTTTCACCGACAAACTGATGGTCAGTCAAAGTGGACTATTCATGTTTTGGAGGCTATGCTCCAAGCATCTGTTATGGACTTGGAGGTCAATGGACCAGTTTCGAGCCTTAGTAGAGTGTGCCTATAATAACAGCAACCATTCAAGTATCTAAATGGTTCCATTTGAGGTGTTATATGGTAAACAATGTAGATCTCCTGATGGTTGGTTTGATGCCTTTGAGGCTAGGTTGTAGGGTACTGATTTGTTGTAGAAGTCTTTAAATAGAGTTTCGGTGTTTCAAGATAGACTTCAAGCAGCTTAGAGTAGGTAATAAAGTTATGCTGACCATAGGCTTTGTGTATTAGAGTTTGGAGTTAATGACTTTGTGTTTCTTTAAGTTTCGCCCATGATGGGCATGTTGAGGTTAGAGAAAAGGGGCAAGCTCGACCGAGGTTTATTGGGACATTTGAAATTCTATAAAAGGTTAGAGATGCAGTATATGCGTTAGTCTTGCCTCCAATATTTTCTACTATTCACCCAATTTTCCATGTATTGATTCCTTAATATTATATTCCAAATGAATCTCATGTGCTCTAGTGGGATTCAGTTCAGTTAGATGATAGGTTGACTTTCGAGGAGGAGCCATTTTCTATTTTAGCTAGATATGTCAGACGGTTGTGACCTAGGGAGATTCTGGTGGTAAAGCTTCAATAGATACACCATCCAGTCTAGGAGGCCACCTAGGAGATCGAGCATGACATGTGGACCCAGTATCCTTACCTGTTCAAGCCTTAAGGTACTTCTTTACTCTTAATTTTTAAGGATGAAAGTCCTTTTAGTAGTGAATGTTGTAATGACCCTCCAGGTCATTTACTTTATCTTCGTACTTTTTCTATGTTTAAAGCTTTCCTATATTTTCCCCAATTCATTTCTGACTTGCTGGACCCGTAATATTGATCCCAGGCAGTTTGATTGTTTCTATGCATATTTCATTTAGAGCTATTGGAGTTAAAAAACTGGTATTTGGCCAGAACTCCTAGTAAATGACCTCGGATGGCACTTCTTATCATCCCATTAGCTCTGAAACATGGATTTTATGCTAAGGGGATCCTTGGTTTGGGTCCTGAGTCTTCCAGGCTCATTTTAGGCTATTAGTTGGAAATTGGTTAGGCTATTAGTTGGAAATTGGTTAAAATAGAACAGTGGGTGTAGGTCCCACATTTTGTCTAAACAACCTTTATTGGGAATTTTGATGATTCCATTGAGTCTAGAATTCCATTTACAGTTGGGTAGCCTATTTGGTTTGTATGCACAGGGCTCCAAATGAATCTCGAGCACCCGGTTGGAGTTTTTAAAACTTAGCTAAAAAATCTAGTGTATGGTAGCTGGTGCAGCCGCTTTAGCAGTAGATGCTTTAGAAGTAGCCACTTTAGTATTTTTTGGCTACCTGATAGGGGGTCTCTTAAGTGGTCCTTCGCCACACTAGCGACGACTGCTTAAGCGGTCATTTTGCCGCTTTAGCGGCCACTGCTTCATGTACTTATATGATTTTACTCCAACCCCTATTCTTTTTATAAACTTATTGAGATTTAGGAGCTAGAATATGTGGGAATTGAGGTGTTTGAGCTGAGGTAAGTTGAATTTAGGATTCATGATCATTTTTTGGTGGTTTTTCTATTAATCTCCACCCTCAAATCCCACTAATTCTTAGAAATGGAGTTCTTGATTCTTGACTTTTGGGGACTAATTCTAGGATGGATTGAACCTTAGATCACTCTTGAATTTCAAGTATATAATATTATAGCTATGAGGGACCTAATGACGGGTTCAATTCTCAAATTCCATTAGTAGGTCCTAGGGGCCTATTTTCTACCCGAATTTTGGCCCAGAGTATAAAATCGCATTATGGGTATTGTTATTCTTGCATTGACACCTAGATTACTATTTTAGTAGTGTGGCAGTCATCGGAGACTTCTCAGAAAGAAAAAGTTCTAGTTTAGTGAGTTGTGAATGCGTTCTTTGGCGTCCTAATAGGTTACGACTTACCTACTCTTAGACTTTGCTCGTTTAAGGTATCTATATGATAATTTGCTAATTGTTTTTGGTATATTATGGCTTGAATACTTTATTTAGTTATTTATGATCCTTATAGCCTGTTTAGGGCCATAGAGTAGAATTTCACCTTTAAATCCTTAGTCTCGATAGTCACTTCTTCTTTAGGACTTGACTTAGTGTACAAACTGTACTAACCATTTCCTTTAGTTCCCTCTCTTCTTCAAGATCATCAAATGAATATATGCCTAATTCCCTTCTAAAAACCTACAAAAACAATTAATATATGCTCAGAAAAGATATGTCACCACAAAAATGACGAAGAACAGAGACAAACTTCCTGCCATCCAGAATATTTCCCAAGGTTTTATCAAAAATACTCTAAAGTCTAAATAGTTTTACTCTATGTATTTTTCATTCTTTATCTTCCACCTAATATTTCCCACCATCGATTTTCACTATTTTTCATTCTTTTACATCGTATGTAAAGTTTGTTCTTCATTCATGCAATGATAAAGAAAGTTGGCTAGCATTTTTGGAGGCTACTTGGACTATGCATGCAATTTTGTTGACTAGAGAATAACTTTCTTATGTACTTAACTATTAAACACAACACAATCCATCGAAAAAAGCTTATTTGAGTGAGAAAAGAGATCCAAAGGTGATGCCTTATGCAAATTATCTCTTTATTTTTTTAAAGAGTCCACCAGATATCCATTAGATCATCCAGCACCATGATTGGAGCTAAAAACGATCATCTAAATTATCTCTTTATAATAGTTAGGACTTAGGAGTGAAAGCACATAAAGCATGTTGGAGTTCTATTAATTCGTTTTCAGTCAAAAAAAACCCATTCATATATATTATCATACTCTCCATACTCACTCTGTCACCCCTTCCCTGCACCTAACTAAAATAGGCTATGTATACCTTCAATGTCATTCTTGCTATAACAAGGTGAATTTTTAAAATAATTGATAGGATGAACTAAGTGACTACTTAAACATAACAACAATGACTACACACGCCTCAATCCCAAATTAGTTGGAGTCAACTAGATTAATCAACATTAGTTCTTTTTCCATATATGACACCCCAAATCCATTAAAAAAATATTCAAATACACTATCTTAATTTGATAGTATTTATTCTGTCATGATTGAATTTCTTAAGTCATGATGGCGCCTACTGTATCCCATCAGTAGGCAAGCCAAGCCATAGTCCGAAATGGCGAGTAACAGGCTAACGGGCGAAAAACAACGAAAGACAGTAATAAGGCAACACCAAAAATGAAGACATAAGTGAAAGAGAAGAAATATACATATATAACATACCATACAGGGGGAAGGAAGAGGATAAACTATACAAGATAATCCTACCCAAGACCGGGTAAGGCCGGTACTAGAGCTACTACTAACAAAAAAAGAGTACTAGCTATTCAGGACTATGGGTTGGCTTACCTACTGGTGGGTTAGAGTAAGTGCCATCATGACCTGATAAATTGGGTCGTGATGAATTGGTATCAGAGCCTAGGTTTACCGGTGTTATTGGTATAAGAGCTAAGTGCCTAGTAGAGTCTTGCAGATCGATACAAAGACGTCTGTATCCTATCTTTGGGAGGCTACAAGGCATTCTTAGGAAATTTTATTCTTGACTTCTTGTTATGTGTTCATACTTTTATGAACCTCTAGTACTTCTCCTGACTCCACTCTTTCCCAGATGGATAGCACGAGGTTATCGATAGATGTGGATGGGACTTCGGCGTGTGTTACTAGAGTTTCAGCTCAGCGTCGGGAAAGGGATTTAGAGATCGATATCGAGGATCTTCAGCATCATCCAGAGGGTCTGGGGCCTGCTCAAGCTCTGGCAGAGTTTACGACTTTCTCAGCTTTTTAGTATACCATGTTGGGGATTCTGAGTCTTTTCATGGATACTTCATAGTCAGTAGTGGTCCTCGGTACATCGAGTAGTTCTCATACTAGATTTAGGTTTGTTGGTGTTAAGCAGGGATCTTTATCAGTTTTAGAGTATGAGAGGGTTTCTCGAGTTGGGCCAGACATACTCCTATGTTATTTTCTACAGAATTTTGGTCAGACTTTTTAGTGTATTTGGTCTAGATCTTCAGGTCATGGAGTCCATTTTCGGTCATCAAGTACAGTACATTAGAGAGCCCCAAGGTATGCTTTGATTGTGGTGAGATTGGTCATTGGTCTAGAGAGTACCCCAGACATCAGTTAATCAGCCAGTTGGGGTCAGCTCGTGTTTCTCGTTAGGTTAGAGCTTCAGGGGTTTGTTATGACTGCAGAGAGACCAACTATTGGTCCAGAGAGTGTCCCCAATATGGGATTATTAAGCGGTTAGTACAGCCAGATTAGTCTCATAGAGATGTTGTACCTTCGGGCAGAGGTAGTGCTCTTAGTATTTTAGTTGGTTGATCAGATGCTCAGTCCAGGTTCGGATACGTTAAGATTTGTATTTCTTACGGTATGTCAGGGACTGTGACTTCGAATCTCCATCGTGATAGGTGCACCTTTGATTTTCTATCTTTAGTCTCTATTTGAGTTAAGTTGGGGGTTTTATACCCATCGATGATTATATACCTTGATTACTATGTTGATTGATGTATGCCTTTGTGCATATTTATGCTTATTTAACTAACCCCGTAGATGAATTCTTTTAGTAGTGGATTGAGTGGATCAGTATTGTGCTTTCTTGGGGTGTAGCATTTGGGTTAAAGTCCCTCTCCTTTGGCATTTTAGCCTTGTTGTAGTATTAGAGTGGTTATGGTTGTTGTTTTTCCTTTAGTGCCACCTGTACTTTATACGGTTATTATTTTGTCATTGTTTTGACGTTGATTGATCCTTACTAGATGGATGGCTAGACAAGTGTTATCTAGTTAGTATCCCCTTTCTTGCGATCCTTATTTGTTGGCTTAGACGGTAATTTGGTTAGTTAGTTCTCTCTCTTTTAGTGAGGTAAGGTTAGATCAATTTTGAGAGGGAGTAAAGAAAGGTTCGGCCTTCTATGGTTTGCTGAGATTCTAGCATTGGCTATCTTTTTCTATAGCCCATTCCTAAGGTTGATAAATTTGAGATTTATCCTTCCGATTTGGATAGTTCATCGCCTGATTGTGGTCTTGACCTTGATGTTGATAGTTTGTTGGGTACTCTTTTCTTTTTTGCAATGTAGTTCATGGTTCAGCCGAGTTAAAGTTTGGATAAATGGGTGAATTCAAAATTTTCTCATCTCGACATTTGTTCAACCTAATATTACTTCATTGATTTCTTTGGCTTGGTGATATGTGATTGTGTGTCAATTGTCAATAACCAAAGTGGGTGTCCTTGGGAATGAGTATTTGTTGAATATTGGTTTGACCAGATTTAGGCTAAGGTCATATTTTTTGAGTTGCTCAAGTATTGGCTACTATTAGTACTCTTTGCAGCTTTGGGGAGTTCTTGGGTATGCCTTGTTGTGTTATGCCCTTCAGAAGATGTGGATTTGATTACTCGTATCTTCAGACTGTGGTTTTCTCCAGTTGTGGTTATGTTCTTTGGCAATATTTCAATTTCAGCTCTTGTGGAAATCATTGGATATATGCTTGATTTCTCATAGTGATATTGATTTGGGTATTTGAACCTGGTGAAGGCTTGTGGGCTTTAGTTGTGGGATTTTGGCTCTCTTGAATGGTGGCTTGAAAGTTATGACAACTTTTGGAATATGGATACCACTCGTTAGCAGGATCGATTTGGATAACTAAGATCGAGTAGTTTAGCTTTGGTTTAAATATTACATATATGGATTACGTAACTTTATTGCAACCCTATTTCTATATTCATTTCAGTTGAGCATTTTACCTACCTCTTTGGTTATCTTCGGTTCAGATGGGTTATGCTTGATAGGTACTAGGAGTATAGTCCGTTTTCTCATGGTATTGGCTTCTACTACTTTCTACCTTTGTTTGCAGTTTTTGTCAGAATTTTAATAGCCTACTCAGCGGATGAAGTGTTCTCTAGTCGGGCCTAGCATGGTTTCACCCACAGTTGGTGGGGCGTCTTGGAGTGGATTGTTTAGTTTTATGAGTTGGTGCTTCAAACTCCTGACTATCAGTTTTGAAGGTCATTTGGACCAGTTGAATCTTTGGATAGAGATTGCAAGCTTTGATCATCTCCATTTGTGTGTCTAAGTAGCACCTTAAGGGCTTATTCTTATGCTTGTCATTATGGATTTTTAGTAGATCAACTTCAGACTTTTAAGGTTAGTGTTATGTAGTTGCACGGATAGGGCTCAGAGGATATTCTGTGTAGATTAGGGTTGATAGAAGGTTTGGAATGGCAAAAGAATGTTGGATTTAGGAATTTGGAGTTGGTTGCATAGTTCATACCTTGGGTGGTCTTTAACTTGATTGAGATTTTTCTTGGTTGTGCTGGTATCACTGTGATGTTGGTATGGTGTGGTTTGGTTTTACATGTTTCAGCCATGCTTGGTTCAGTTGTAGGCCAGTTGGTTGTCGAGGTTGAGTTTGTGGCTATTTGAGGGGTGAAGTAAGAAAGTTGGTGAAAAAGTGAAAACTTTGGTGAAAACCCTTGAAAGCATTGGTTTGCCTTAGAGGTTATCTAGGGAGTCTTTCTTGGAGCAGGCGAGCCAAGTATCTCGTCCTTTCAAGCTTTCGGTCTCCTTCGATCCATTGACTTTTGCGAATGAAAGTCCTTTTAGTAGTGGATATTGTAATGACCCTCCAGGTCATTTGCTCTATTTTTGTGCGGTTTGGCATTTTAAATCTTCCTATAGTGGCTACAGATCATTTATAACTTGTCAGAATTGTCGGTTCGATTGTCAGACCATTCATTTGGGTTTTAGGCTCATTTCCCTCTTTCGGAGCTTTTGTTGTTAAGAAATTTGTCTAGAACAGGAACTCCTAGTAAACGGCCTCGAATGAGAATTCTGACAATGCTGTTAGCTCCAGAATATTGATTTTAGGCTAGGGGGACCCTTGGTCCGGGTCTCGAGGCTTCTGGACTTGTTTTGGGCTATTGGTCAGAAATTGGTAAAAATGGCTCATTGGGTGTAGGGCCTACTTTTTATCAAAACGACATCGGATTGAAATTTCAATGGCTCCATTGAGTCCAAAATGTCAATTTTAGGTTTGTAGCATAGTTTATTTGCGCGCATAGGGTTCCCAACGAATCCCAAACACCCGATCGGAGTCCATTTGAACTTAATAACATCTGATGCCTGATATCTAGTGTGACCATTTTAGCGGTCAAGGTTCTCTTAATCGGACGTCTCTTTAGCGACAGTTGTCTGCTTTAGCAGATGTCACTTAAGTGAACAGAGTACCGGTTTAGCGACCACTGGCCCTTTTGCACCAGCCGCTTTAGCGGTCAGTAGTCGCTTTAGCAGCGACCGTCTTTAGCGGCACCTGCTGGTGTTATATTCTCTTCTTCACCCGATTTCTCTCATTTCTCTAGGGTATTTCTCTCCATTTTTTAGAGCTTAAAGAGTGGTGAGGAAGTGTGGGGAATCTTCCATTGAAGCTAAGGTAAGCTAGCCCAACACTCTTTGGTCATTTTCCATTATTTTCCCCGTCAAATTCCGTCCCTTTTCATTGTAAATTCTTAGAAATTATATCTTTGATTCCTAAACTTTGCAGGCTGATTTGAGCCACGATTTATGCTCCGTTTGTGCTCAAATTTTGAGCACATATTCCTTATCCTTCGAGGTACCTCGTGACATATTCAATTTTGTATTCCATTAGCAGATCCCACGGGCCCATTATTGACCCAATTTTGGGCTCAGAGTTTTATATTGCAATATGGGTGTCGTTTTACTCGTAATAATGTGTAGATTATTATTTTGATAGTTTGACATCATTTTTGAGATCATGGAGCAAGGACAGGCTATTTGTGGATGATTCAAGATTTACAGTTCGGCATCGAGGTAGGCTTCGTTCTACTTTTCTCTATGAGATGGTGTAAAGTGTAGATTGTATGCTAGGTAGGGATTACAGGATTTGTTTATGACTAGTATATCATGACTTATCCCATTTAGGGAATTCGGGGTAGAAATGTGACTCGAACCTTAGTACAAAATACCCGTTATGGTCATAGTATCCTATTGCCCTTAATTATAAGCATGTTAACCATAGTTTGATATTAAGGATACTTTAGTATAAGATTTACCGTTTTACTTAGTGAATGGGATAATATTTTCCAAATTAGATGCTTTATTGACTTTATGCCCTCATTTACTGTAGTTTTCGTGTTATGAGGTGTTATTATGTTGATTATATGTTGTTGGACCCGAGGTCGTGGTTATGATGCCAGTTGGACTCCAAGTGAGTATTCTATCCTTGTAAAGAATGTGATTCTAGTGTGTAGATGCTTAGGCGCTTATGGTTGTATTATTTGGATATTGGTGATGGCATGCATACTCTTAGGCGCATTCATGCTCACTTAGTGATATGATTCCAACTAAAATCGAGATTGATTCTGGTCCATTGTTATCCACTCTATTTTACCACTACTATTTACTTCGGTTGAGGGAGATTTCGACCCTTTCTATATTATTACATCAATTTAGTCCCAAACTTGATCTCAGGCAATAGATTTACAGATTTATACTCTTTTAGTCACGGTTCGAGTTCGTGCACTAATTACATTTATATATATCTCCGGCACTGGATGTAGTAGATTGATTATGATGGTTACTGGAAGTCCTAGTTTGGGATCAGGCAGTGTATATGAATATCTCGAGTCCCCTAAGGGCCCCTTCATCTGTGAGCCACAGTGCCGGAGAAGGATGGTTGTCATAGGTCCTGGCTTTGCTAGCAAATGAGCTGGAGGAAATGTATACATTTGTTCCATTATGGCACTTGGATCAGACATGATATTTATGGTTATGTTGCATCCATTCATTTATATGCATCGCCTGTCACTAGTATGATTATTTGGCGCTTATATCCAATGGCCTTTTGGGGGGGTTTATAGGTATAAGTTATGATTGTCATTTGCTGAGTGCTTTTGTGAACCTTCCGAGCTTATGGGGGCCTGATTAGGTATTTGTTTGTCCGGACTAGCCTGTTACTTTAAAATTGGTTATTATGGTTAGTTCATGACAGATTGGTTATGGACTGGAATCCAAGATTGTCAGTGCATTTCTTATTCCTTTCTTTATTTTGGTTAGTTACATTATTGTTAGTTTACCCCATATTAGTCACTATTTGGTTAGAGGCTTGATTATGTTAGTATTATCTCCCTTACTTGGTCATGATCCTTGACAGGTTAGGTAGGCTTCCTCAGGTTACCTCCTTGAGTTTAGTCATATATATATATATATATATATATATATATATATATATATATATATATATCGATATGGTATTACCATATATCCCTCTATTTCCTTATATATTCATATTGTATATGTATCCTTTGGCCTAGTATTACTACTATATATCCTTCTTTCACTCTTCATTTGTATATTGGCTGGTGATATACTGTATTGCACTTTAGTTCCTGAACACTGTTAGAATAAGATAGTTTATTCTTGTTGCCCTGATAGCATTATCATGTTTATTTTCTCGAACAGTTACCTGTAGTTTATTTTCCTGCTTTACTTGTTATTTATGCCTACATTATTTATGGAGCTCAGTCGGCTGATACCTATTGAGTACCATGTGTTTGGTACTCATACTACACTTTTGCAGCCTTCATATCATAGTACAAGTTATCGTCGTTGATGTGTTCATCATGCGGAGCAGCCATTGATCGGAAATTTGGGGTGAGCTCTTGACATTCGGAGTTGTGCCTACTCTCTCTCTTATTATTAGACTGATCTCTATGTTGTATTCAGAGACATCTTTGTATCAATATTTATCCTGTATTTCACTTGAGCTCCTATTGTATTAGAAGCTCTTGTACTGGCTCCACTAGGTTTTGGGGTGATATTTGTCTTCTTATTCTATTAATTCCACAGTTTTTCTTCATTTCTCTTGGTTGTCCATTACTAGTTATTTCGGACTACGGGTTGGCTTACCTACTGGTGGGTTAGAGTAGGTGCAATCATGACCTGAGAAATCGGTTCATGACAATAGCGTACGGAAGCGAATCAAAAAGATGTGATTTTTCCTAAAAATGTTTAGTAGCCTCCCGAAGATATGATACAGACGTTTCCGTACCGATCCACGGGACTCTATTAACATTGGCTCTTGTACCAAAGATACCGGTGAAACCTAGGCTCTGATACCAAGCTATCATGACCCATACCAAGCTATCATGACCCGATTTCTCAAGTCATGATGGCCTACTCTATCCCACCAGTAGGCAAGCCATAGCCTGAAATGGCAAGTAACGGGCTAACGGGGGAAAAACAAGGAAAGACAAGAATAAATCAACACCAACAATAAAGACATAAGCAGAAGTGAAGAAACATGCATATATAACATACCATATAGGGGGAAGAAAGAGGACAAAATATACAAGATGATCCCACCCAAGACCTGGTAAGGTCGGTACTAAAGCCACTACTAACAAAATAAAAGTGCTAGATAGTATCCAAAATATACATAATATATACACAGTAGTCTCGAAGGTAAAAGACTATACTGGAACAGATAGAGGATAAGCCTTAGACTCTAGAAAGCTCACCCTGCTCCGGATGAGTATTGGGTCAGAGAACCATGTCAACGTTGGCGGCTCGTACTCGGATCTACATCAGAGAAAGGATGCAGAAGTATAGTATGAGTAACAAGGCAACAAGTACTCAGTAGGCATCATCGGCCGACTGTGCTCAAATATAGGAAAAGTATAACTAAAATGCGTGGGTATAATCTAAGTCAATAGTAGATAGGGGTAGAAAAGGAAAGAGCTACGAAACTATGCAAATGTGATAAAGGAATAAATCAGAGAAAGGTAGGAAAGTAAATGACTCAGAAGTATGAAAGCAAACCAAAGATAACCTAACTAGGCCCCCATAATCCCCAATGGCACACAAAAGAATGCAATTAACCCGACCGTGCCCCCATAAGCCGGTGGGTACACACAAGATGTAACTAAAGTAAAAGCGTAAATAACCCGTAACTGAACTTATCCCAAGTATCCATATGAACCCAATCCATAGTAACCATCCAGATGTGCACTGGTCTTGAACTGGCACCAATGGGTAATAACGAGAGGCCAGACGCCGGGCTCGAATCGAAAATAGTGGGTAATAACGAGAGGCCACATAAATCATGTACAATAGAACTCAGCACCAGTGTTAATACTCCCAAGTCAGCTGTAATCAACACCAGAACACCCCGATCATATCATAACCAGATGCTAGACTCAAACTGAAACTCATAGTAACCATAACATAACCAGAATCTAATGAAACCACAAGTAACCAAATGCAACTCTAAAACCAAAATCCAAACCACGCCGTAACAGATGCCAAAATTGTGCCAGAACTCATAATAAATAACAGAACTAAAGTATAAGCTGGTCCCAAACAAAAACTGAATTGCATTTATATAAACAAACGCATAACTAGCTAAAAGGAAGAAATCCAAGGTTTCCAAGCTTAATGCCACGGCCTAAGCTCATAAATACTACACCATATTAAGGGATAATGGGACCAAATTTTACCAAAACGTAGCCCTAATAGGATAAATAAGGCATAACATATTTCAAATGACACTCAGGATACAACTACCTGCCCAAGACTAGCATAATAGTATACTAATATCATACATAAGCTCAATGTAAAGATAGGGTAAGCCTAGCCTACCTAGATGCCAAAGAAAAAAGGCCCTTCGAGAAGTTTTCGAATAGTGCCCCACTAGAACCCGAGCTTGAATAACTTTATGTATATAATTAAGATTCGTTCAGAGATTAAATATGACACCAAAATATTGTTCCCAAAAATTCTTTACAAGCAGTAGCTATATAGGTGGAAATGGACATATGCAATGCAAACTATATATATATTTAACCTTTTTGTAAGGAAAAATGAATGTCCACCAGATTGTACAAACTAGTACTAATAAATGCTAAGGTGATTTAATCAATTCCCCACTATGGTGTCATATGCATATACTGCACACATGTCACTCATAGTAACCTAACTATCCATGTGGTTCCTTCCCTCCACTTCCACGTGGAGGTGGAGGTGTCAATTGCTTCATTATTATCCCGTTACGTATATATTCGGGTATTGCATAGGTTCATGGTAAAATAAATATAAATTTTTGAATATATCATAATTAATTGAAAATTATTCCGAATAAAACCTCTATTATATAATAGTAATATTTTATATATCTAGATTCACTATCTCCGCTTAAAATATTAATAACTTATAAAATCATATAAGTGTATCGCCTAAAAGTTTTTCATAAACATCAAAAATATTTTAGAAAGGTAATAAAATATATCATTACCAAATTTTAATTTAATTTAAATATTCCACAATATGTTCGGTATTAATAAAATTCTCAAACAAACTACCCGAAAATCGAACTGTCACTCCCAGCAAGTCATAAATAACTTGGGGCAGTTATAGGAAAGCTCTAGAAGCCGAAAATACACGAAAATAACGGAAATGACCACGAGGGTCATTACATATTCACCAGGTGAACTTTGAAACGTCCTTTCTTTAACATCCCTTTTTATATTTTAAAGGCTTTCCATCATTTTTCAAGAAATAAATGCCATTAAATGAATCAAAATACAAAGAAACTAAATGAGTAAAAGTGCTATATCGCTTATTATTCATTGCTAACTACTAATTCACAACAAATGTTAAATGATTCATTTCTCAAATTAGAGTAGCAAAATTGTATGTAGCAAGTCTCCGGAACTATTACTATTACTTTGATTCAAATGAGTTTCACTAGCTGAAAGTGAACATCTTAAAGAAACACTGAGGAAATGACCATCCTAGAGAAAGAATTGACTGGTCCAGTAACAAGCACTCAAAATCATGACCTCAAAACTCAAACCAACTCTTAGTAGTCCAATGTACCCGCAGAAACCCAGAAAATGGAACACCAAAGTTTTAAAACTACAACTAGAATACAGACGAAAATGAAAAGATAAAAGAAAAGACAGAAAGTTCAGCTACCTTATTTATAGCAATAGAACTTAACATGTATAAGTTTAGAATGAAATACCCGGATGCTTCCATTTTTCAACACTTAACTAATGTAGAACATAAAATTGTATGGAACTAATAGATAAACATCGAATTCATCATTAAGAGAACTAACCGGTGATAAGCAGATTAGTTATAGGAAAGAAAGAAACCAGCAGCTTCAATAACACATAATATGCAATCTTTTTGAGTAATATAAAAGTAGAGAGGAGAGCAGATGATAAAAAGTGTGAGTAGAGAAACATGTTAGAGAAGGCAGTGTTCTAGAAAGACGTAAGGAACTCCCAATCATGCCAATGAAGAAGAGAATGCTTCCTTTTAATAGCTTAAAGATCTAGTCAATTAAGAAAGTAAAGATGCAAGCAGAGAGCTATAAATAAGTCAATCATGAGATTCTTTCCTTAAACAGAATGAAGTAAAGAAAGAAGCAGATAGCCACAAATTAGTTGATCATGAGAATCTACCCTTATATAGAATGACTCAATCAATTAGGTGTAAAATAATCCAAGTTTTCCATAAATAATCATGTACCAAGGTTGTCCAAGCTAAATAAAGGATAAAAAATATTTAACATTAGGGCTGTTCAAAACCGAATGTTAAGCAGCCCTATTTAACTTGCTAGAGTTACCATAAATAGGCAAGTACTAAAAGTTGTCCAAATGATTAAGGAAACAAATGATCATCAAGGATTTTCCCCAAACACGGTAAGCAAATCAATTTTTGAAAAGAAAGAGTCAACTTTTATCAAAATTATACGAACTTGACTAATGAAAATTATAATCATAGTGCTCAGACTTGGCATGGAAATGATATGAACATGTGTCTTAATTAACAAACAAATCAATCAGAGGAACACGATTCAAGACGATTCACATATAACAATATACAAAGCACAAAAGAGTATGTAGAGAAAAGCACCAATTAAAAACTTAATGCTAATTCACACGAAATCAAGTCTCAGAATCTATCCAGAAGGAAAGCGTGAATCTGAAAGAGGGTTAACTAATCAAACACAAAAATGAACACCAAAATATCATACGAGAGATGGATTCCTATGAATCTGTCATAGAAATTGAAACCACAAGAGTCTAGTGATGGACAATAATCAGCAGGATGATATAACTTAAATTGGAGCACCATAGAAGGAGAAAAATTGAACAAAAGAGGGATTCCATTGTATCATACACCAAAGACGACCGAATTCGGGGTTCTGAGAGAATGGGAGAGACAAAGATGAAGGTTCCATTTTTATGGTGAGTATGGCGAGGGTTTTGCTAGAACTAGAGGTGCAGCAAGTTCTCTTCGGCGGTATTGAGAGAGAAGAGATGAAGAAAGGGGAGGGAGATAAGAGAAAAGAGGCTGGTGATGGGGTTTCATCTGAGGCTTGTCGTATCTAGTAACGTGTGGTGGTTGCAAGTGGAGGAGAGGAGATAATGGTGGTACTATGAGAGAGGAAGTGAGGCGGCAGTTTATGGGAGTGTAAAATGAATGAGGGTTTAAGGGATTAGGGGGTGGTAGATTAAAAAGGAAAGAAAATGGGGCTTTAATTTGGTCTGTTGGATGTTTGAGATGGACGAATAAGATTAAAATCAAGGATGGGTCGGGTTAATGAGTCAAAATTGGATCATGATAAATTGAAATTTAATTGGGATTCAAAATTGAGCCAAATTAGATTCAATTTGGGCTAAAATTGACGTTAAATAAAGCTGCTATTTAATTAATAAAATCATCTATACATAATTTAACAAATAAATCATATTAATACAATTGACAATAAAATCATATAAAATATTATTCATTAAATTAATTATAAATTAAGTGTAACGTTGTGAAAAGTCACGTTTGAGATAAGACGTTGTTTAACTAAAATATATATTACAACATTTGTATATATGTTAGATGTAAAATATATGGATTATATGCAAAACTAATAACAATAATAAATAATACACTTATAAAAGTATGAAATTGGAACATGTCGAGATAATAAAATATATGACTAATTGATCAAATACAATAAATAATTATATAAAGGAAATTAATTTTTGAAAAGATCTAAAAGACATTAATTAGCCAAAAAATAGTCCGAGCAGAATATAGGGTGGTCAAAATTGGGCTTCAACAAAGATTATACTGGAGACAGATTCATAAAGATCCATTGTAAAGCTACGAAAAAAACTTTAAGACTCAACTAAACAATTAACGCCTCATATGTGATCTTTGTAGGAGAAGACACGAATTGGGGGTCCTCAAATTCTGAGCGGGAAACCTATGTAGGAGAGTATGGAGTGTCGTTTAGTGAGTGTTTTGTTGTGGTCCGCCACCCAAGGTGGACGACACGCAAAAATAGCGACAATCGGAAATGAAGAAGAGCGAAGAGAGTGACAAGAGGGAATAGAGAAGAGAGAGAGAGTGGAGTGAAGCGGGTAGTAGGTCTTCCGTTGGTGTTTGACAGGTGGATTTTTTCAGCCGTGACGGTGACAGTAGTGGAGCAGTAGGAGCTATGAGAGGATATTTAAGCAGCTTATGTAGGAAAAAATGAATGGAAATTAATCCTAACTGTTGGATGAGTTTTTATGGATGACTATGATTAAATGATGTTGGGTTGGTGTTTGGGTCAAAATTGGATTTAATTTGGGGTTGAATTGGATTTCATGTTGAGCCAAATTGGATTCAATTTGGACTAAAATTAACATCAGTGTGAAGAAAATGACTAGAACTTAAATAAATTGGACTGAGATTGATTTTGACTATCATTTAATAAATATCGTGTATAATTTAGTAGCTTAAATCATAATACTAATAATTAGCAATAATATATTGTAAAACGTCATCCTTTGAAATTAATCACAAGTAAATTTTATAGGAATATATTATAGGCCTATTTGGAAGGTCATGTTGGAATTGGATTTGGTGTAACTGAGTGTAATTACACAGTTTGGTCTGTAATTGGTTGGTCAAATAATTATTTGGTTAGCAGGTAATTGAATGTAATTGGCAGGAGGTAGTTACACTCTCCAACTATCGAGGGATGGGAGGTAGGGAGGAGCTGTGAATTGCTGGTAATTACATGGTGTAATTGCAATGTTATTTTTTAATTTCATTCTTTTATTTGTATTTTTATTTTTTTTGTTCTAATTTATGTTTTATTTCTATTATTTTAAATTCCTTTTTATTTTCATTATTCTAATATTTCAAAAAAAAATATTTTACATTATTTACATTTCATTTCCCAACTTTTACTTCTTGTGATTCCATGCAATTGTTCATATTATTTATTTTTTTCATTTAGCATAATTTTGTTAGTATTCTAACTTTTAAATTAAAGTAGAATTTATTATTCAATAAGGTTATGTACTTACTTTTTTTTTAATTAGATTTATGTACGTTATGTTGAAATTTGATATAAGAGTATTATGTTAACATTTTTTGTTTTAAATTTTGAACCTATATTATATTTTTGGTTCCAGTTTATTTATTTTAGTAGTATTGACTTGGTTTCACATTACAAGTCATTCGTTTTTCAGTTAGAATTGATAAATTATCTCTTTGTCAAATATTTTAATAATTTGTGAAATTATATTTATAATATTAATATTTTTATCAAACATACATTTCATGGTATTTTTAAAAATCATGTACTTGTAGATTTTATGATTAATTTATTTATAATATACGAATTTGAAAAATATTTATCAATTATTTTTTTTATAATATTAGTTAAGAACATATGTTTATTAACTAATATATTTTCAAAAGACAATATATATTTTAAATGCCTAATTTAATATCATTTATAAAAACTATTATTTGTCAAATATTAATTTTTAATTTTTGATAATTAACTTTTATTGTAAAATTTTAATATAACCATGTGATTACGCTTGTACAACCAAACAATACACTTTTCATAAAAAAATTCTTTTCTATGACAAAACTTTTGCTATGAATTTTTTTTGTGTTTCGTCACTAAAAGTATGTGACTCGTATATTTAAACGCGAAATATAATTTTTTCATAAAAAGTAAATAAATAGTGACGAATTATGTGTCGTAGCTAATAATATCATAAATTTAGTGAATCTTTTTATCGTAGCTAATAATATCATAAATTTTGTGACAAATTTTGTGTCGTAGCTAATAATATTATACGTTTAGTGACGAAATTTTTTTGTATCCAAACTTGAACGAATTTAAAGACAAATAATAATTTGTCACAAATTGTCTAAAAAATTAGTGACAAACTTGATCGTGACTAATATCCTCAAATTTGTGGCTAAAATTAGCTAATAATGGCGCCAACTAACTTTTTTGGTGGGAAAATTTTGTAGACAAAATATTTACTACGAAATTTAATTTATGTCACCAAAAGTATGTGACTCATACATTTGAGTACAAAATATAATTATTGTCACAGAAAGTACATAATCAGTGACTAATTTTGAATCGTAGCTAAAAATTTCATGGCTAAATATCACATTTGTTATAGTGATGGAAGAGAAAAGTGCTCTTCATAATAATAGTTTTATGTCAGATCCAATTCCTATAAAAAGAAATGCACCAATTATCAATGGTGTTCATAGAATTACATGGATGGAAGAGGAAATTCATAAGATGAACATCTTGGAAAATCTTCAATGTGTAGTGGTTGATAAATTCTCATATGGCTGGCCTGAATAGTGATCTTTGGATTCAAATCCTAAGCAGTGTAATATTAACGGAGATTGTAAGATCAGTCTATTGTAGAATACGCATATTCTCATGAGATTTAGTAGAATGGACGATTTTGTTAACATTATGTGAAAGAATTCTTAATACATTACTGATAAAGATGATATTACATATCAAATGAAACCTCTCATCTATGATGCTAAATTTAGGCCGGATGAGGAGACAACCCAGGCAACGGCTTAGATTTCATTTCCTAATTTATTACCTACTTTTTTGTCAAGGAATCTCTTTTTTTTCCCTTGCCTCAGCTGTTGGCAAAACCTCTACAACTTGACATGACTACTATTAATAAGATGACTAGTTGTGCTAGGGTAAAAGTTCAAGTTGATTTGGTTGTAGAACTTCCTAAAGTGATTGAAATTGAAGGTGGTAGATGGAAAAAACAATGAAGTTAGGGTGGAGAAAATCAAGATTCAGTATAATTTTTTGCCTTAATATTTTTTATCTTGTAAGCTTCAGGGACATAATGAGGAGGAGTGTAGAAGCTCGGGTAGGGGCGATTTTAAGTGGGATTTTGCGGATTCTACCTTGGGTATGTTTCTCAAGCTTTATTTTACCATTCCCCACTAACTAATCCATGATTTTAACTTCAAATCTAAGCTTTTCAACTTGAATTTTGGGGGTTTTCCAAGTAAAGTGAAATTTGATCTATTAGAGTTCTTTTGGTAGATTTCAACTCCATTTTCTATGAGATTTCAGATTTAAACTACTTGAGTCTTGGGTAATGGGATTTTTAAATAAAATTCTCATTTTACCTTTATGGGTCCTAAGTTGACTTTTGAACTCGGATCCTGAGTGAGTCAATATGGGTATCGTTAGCTTTATCTTCTTACCTAAAACTCATATTTAAATAGATTGGTCTCGTTTAGAGGAAATTTGGAAGGGCAAAGCTTTGATTTGATTCTTTGGGCTTTCTTAAGGAAAGTTGAGACTTTTCTTTGACTCTTTTCCAATGTGTTATATGGTAGTACTGTGTAAAAGGGAGTAATGAGGATATTGAGGGGTTTCATATAGATGAGATGATGAATATCTATACGGGTACTGGTGTATCTGTGAAGGGAATAAAATACAATTAATTGACTATTTGGACTGTGTTCCTAGAATTTGTGATTGTTATGCCATATTTACCCTGTAATTAAATTTTTGGTGCCTTGTATCACTTTTTTTCATGCTGGTGGTATTGGTTTATGGCTGCTTACATTTGGGGGAAGTGACGTGGTATGAGGAGTTATTATTTATAGTCCTAGTTTTGACTGATACTGTGGTTATGTTATAATTTGTTATCCTTCTTTACCCCTTCATATGTATATGATCATGGTTCTACTAGTTATTTCTCATTGGTCTTCAGGCGTATTAGGAATATGAGATTCATTGAGGCACCAGGGTATTTGGAAATTCTCTCTGTGGCCCTATGAGCAGATTTAGATCGAGCTGATTTTGTTTATTTACTCTGTGGACTTAAAGACTGATCTGGAGGGTGTATATGAACTTAGCGAGTTCCCCATGGGTCCCGACCTAGAAGTGTTATGCTCGGCAGGGGTATACATATAGGACAGACATGCATCATGTACATCATCATATTTTCCCATTGTTTTGTATAATGTGCATCACTTTTTCATATTCATTTGGTTGATTGACTTGGTGTAGTGAGTGTAGATTGAATTGTGGCACATGACACTCTTGATGAAAAATGTCATTGTTATGAACTTGAATATTGTGCATTGCTTCTTGACAGTAATGAATTGTGTTCTGGATATCATTATTTTTATGCAATGTTAGACTAGGATGGCTTTCCTGAGTGCAGGTTAATTGGTTGTCTCTGATGGTTGGTTTGTTGATTCGTCATCACATTGAATTAGGGTCGATCAATGATGTTTGTTGAGTACACGTATTTTCTTACTCACCCTTTCTTTTTTGCATCTTACGTGTAGGTACCGAGCGGGCAGGCCCCCATAATGATTTTGATTTTCGGTAATCACTCCATAGAGATTGAGGTAGTGACTATTGATTCTCAGATGCTTGCTCACATCTCTTTATCTTCTTTTCCTTATGCTCATTCCGTATTTGAGACATTCAAACTGTTTATTTGTGTTCGGTATTAGAGGCTTGTACTGGTGACATCCAGACCTGGATTTGTATTGATGTTGGATTTCCTTATTATGTCTATTTTGTGATTCTGAGGTATTTTTTTCTTTTACTTCAACAACTCGATTGGGATAGGTTTGAAGCTTACCTTTCGAGGAGGGTGTGATAGGTGTCATCATGGTCCTGATTTTGGATCGTGACATTACTACTATTTAATTTAATTTTTTAATACTAAGAGTAGAAACAAAAATTGTAATAGATCTTTTTTCGATTTCATAAATTGAACAAGTAAATTGAAACAACTACTTTTAGTATAACCAAGTAATATGTAGAGAGAAAAATAATTAATAGGGACAACAACAACACAATGAATAGTTGTGTCAATCATTAAACGTTGAATGGTATGGACTTAAAGGCTGTAAAATTGTTGACTTTCTAGTAACTATTAAAAAAGGTCTAATTAACTCAAAAAAGAATGCGGCTACCTCAACGAAATTTATCTAAGAAATGTCAAACATAACCCTATGAGGACGACGGAAAAACCTTCACTCTCGTATATTAAGTAAGTACAGTAATATATATATATATATATATGACTGTTTGCGTTTTGTAGTCCTCATAAACTTTTTGGTGCAATAAGACTGCTACACATGCCTATTGGTTTTTCCTATATATTGTTACTTTTGTCCTCATTCATTATTTTATGATATTTTTATTTGGACTTGGACTATACATATACTAATAATTTTTCATAAATCTCTTCTTGTTCCTTATTAGATTACTTGTTCTTTTTTACTTATTTCTTATATTAAAAATTAATTATTTTTTACTTATTTATTTTAGCAAATTATGAAAGATTTATAAAAAATTTCTATATTATTCTTATTTAATAAGTAACCACATAAAGTATCAGTAGTCAAACGTAAATTTTCAAAATATAATTAATAAGGATAAGTTTGTTTGCTTAATCCTAATATATAATTTCTTACTTAAATTATCAAGTCAAAGAGCCAAGTGAAAAGGAATTGAAGGATACCATTTTCTCTTTCTTTTTTCTTTTTGCTTGACACTTGTACTAATTTTTTTTTTACTTATTATTTTAGTAAATCAACACAGGTTTACTGCTTTCTTCCACTAATACTATTATCATTAAGTAACTATATAACATTATAGTTGCCAATCATATTCTCTCAAAATATAATTAATAGGGATAAATAAAGCAAACACCTAATAAATAGCTTTTCAAGTGGAGTATCAAATCAACAAATGTAAAATAAAACGAAACGGATAGAGTGCATTATTTGTTATGGTTCATTTTAATAAAATCTATGCAACTTTGAAGTTATAGTTTCATTTCTAATCAGAGCATTTATTATTTCTTACTAATAATACCTCATATTCTCTTTTTGGGTGTGTTTGGTATAAAAATGTTTTTTTATGAAAAATATTATTTTAAAAATATTTTTCAGAAAAATAAGTGTGTTTCTTACCTATTTTCTTGTTGTTTGATATTTGAGTTAAAAAATATTATTAAAAGATTATTTTTATATAATTTCGGCAAGTACTATGAGAGGTACAGGTATAGGGTGGTGGGGATGGGAGCTACAGGGATAAGGGTGAAAACAAGGTGCATTGGAGAGCGAAGTGGGATCAATAAATGTGAAATGCCACTTGTGGAATATAATTTCCCTACTTCTACGAAGTCATTTTCCTAATTTTTAAGAAACTTAGTTTCCTAGAGAAAATATTTTTTAAAATGTTTCAATCAGATATTAAAATGATTTAAAGCATACCGAACGCACCATTTATTTGTTTTAGATCGAATTCTATGTCCCTCTGTATTTGCTATTCTCCTTCATACTTCATTCCTCATAAACACAGTCCATTAAAAATTATCTAATTATATGACCAAAAAACTTTAATAATTATGAAGTCTTACTAAACAAGACATAATTAACGAGTCACTTAAATTAATTATGCAATAGAACATGTGACATAAATTATTTTAAAAAAAATTACACATACTATTTTTGCATCATGAGTTTGGGTCCTGGCTTAGCATGGGCCTTATGCAACTAGTTATACTTATATATAAAGGAGGATACAAAGTTTTGGTAGTCTTCACAAAACTTTTAATCCTTTAATGTTGGTCTATGTGCCTTTTTTTTTTTTTTTCTTTTTCTTTTCTTTTACACTCATTACTTATTTTTTTGTGTCTTTTCCTTGTTTTTCTTTGCAATCAATTCTTTTTTTTAAAAAAGAGAGTCTATTTCTACATGGGTCTTGATGATTGGTGTATTTTGAATCTTTGACATGTACTCCTTCCATCCCAATTTAAGTGTTTTAATTTGTTAAGAAATAAAAAAAGATTTTAAATGTTGTGGTTTTAAATTAAAGATGTATTCCTCCTGTCCCATATTAATTGTCCACTCTTACCTTCACATACCTTTAAGAAATCATAATAAAAATATTAGTTTTACTAATTTAATCCTTACAAAAAAAAATTTAAAAATTCTAAACTTGCATACACTTCAAAAAGAATTTCATTTGTACAGGTAAAATAGAAAATTTTAATTTATTCTCTTTTTTTTTGTAAATTGACAAGTAATTTGGGGCTAATTCTTTTGGTAACGTGGACAACTAATATGAGACGGATGGAGTATATAGTTTTTAAATCTTACGATCTTAAACTTGTCATGTAAATGTTGAAATTGAAAAACTTATTAAATATAGAAAGAGATTCTCTTTTTAGACTAACTAAAAAATGAAAGACATTTAGTAGGTGTTTAGTCTTGAAAACAAAAAAAAATTGGAGTTAAAGTTGGAGTTGGAATTGGAGTTGAAGTTGGAGTTGGATTTGTATGTTTGACCATGAATATAAATTGAAATTATTTTTTAATTTTTGTGAGAGAAGTGGTTTGGAAAAAAGTGAAAATAGATATCCACCTGTTTTCGCTTTTCCAAATACAACTTGAAGTTGTATTTGGAATTCTTATTGCCAACCACTATTTTTAGAATAAAGTGAAAAATTTTCTGAAAAATAGTGAAAAATACTCATGGCCAAAAAGGGCCTTAAATTCAAATGAAGGAGTAGCAAATTATTATGAATTTTTCCAGCTCTTAATTTCTTCGATTTAGATTATATTTTATTTTTAACTTGTATACTTAATTTGTATAAATATGTTTTATATACTGATGATGGTATTAAAAAAATTTTAAATCAAATTTAAGATAAGTGAATGCTTACATAACCAAACAGCCATACTAAATTTGTACTATTCAATTAAGGCAATGTAGTGAAGATCATTTTTTATTTTATACAGGAAAATAATTTCTTAAGGAGTGTGTCAAAACTAAAAATACTACAATTATGAATAAGAAAGCCAATTAGATTACTCTTTATAATTTTTGTCATTATAAATTTTGACAAAATTTGATAATAATGAAAATTTATCAATAATTCATATTTGACGGGCCACGAGTAACTAGTATGTATAAGGGAGGATCTCAAATTTTTGTAGTCCTCACAAAGGCATTCTTGGTATTTCACTTTTTTGGTTAAGTGAATTAAGATATCACACGTGGCAATTAATGTTTTTTTTTTGTTAAATATTTCCATTTTGCCCTTATTCTTTATGGTAAGACCATTTTCACTTGTGTATTTGTAGCAGGTAACTTTTTGAAACTTGATAGATTACCTTTTAATTAAAACTCCCTTAATTTTAAATTAACAATCACTTTAGCTCAAAAATTTTATTTTCAAAATAACGTTCAATTCAGAATTAAAGTTTGCAATAATCTTCAACTACACCCTTATGTTCTTTTAATATTGTTCGGTCACGACCCAACTAACCGGATCATGCGAGCACCTACTCTAATTTATCTACATAGGAGAACCCTTACCACCTATTACAAAATACATGCAGAAGTTGTAAACAATTCCATTAAGAATCTCAAAATTTGATAAATGATACAATCTTTTAGATGGTCATAGCCTTGGTGACATGGTAGCCCCTCCTTTTTTTTTTTCACAATTTTTCTCGTACAAATAAAATAAAATAAACAAAAGCAAAAAACAAGAAACCCTTCGCATATTATAGCACCGCTTCAACGACAGAAAGTTTATTACCATTCTTTAGTCTCTCTTTTTTGCCTCATTCTCACCCATTAAACACTGCTTCAAAAATCAAAATAGTATATTACTGCTTCAATTGATTAACAAAAGGGAATTCGCCTTCTTAGTACCCAATAAATGCCGGCAAAAAAGAGTCATGTTCCCATAATCCACCTTCCTCAACATAAAGAACGCAAAATATCTCGGTACTCCTTTACTCTCTCTCTCTCTCTCACACACACACACACACTCACTCCCCTTCCCCTTTTCTTTTCCTTTGACCATATTGGTTGTTCAAATTCGTCCAATTGATTTGTTTATTCAAATCACATAATTGCTGATTCTCGAATTGAATACCTTTAACCATTCAATTATTTGCCTAATTCTCACGTTGAATTCCTCTTTCTAGGTTCTACTTGTCGCTTCATCAACTTCTAATTCTCATTTTTAATAATTCCTGCTTTCTTCTTCAACTGCACTTATAAATCTTGATTGGTTGTTTTAGTGAAACGCTTTCCTTATTTATTATCGCATTGAATAATTTGGTATTCCCTCTTGTGTTATGATTATGTATAGCTTTGTAAAAGAGATGTGGAGAATTGCAGAATCAGGGCCTTCAGAGATTACTCTTGAAATTTATAATAGTTCATTCACTCACTATATTCTCATACTACATTTTTATTTTGTATTTTTAAGTGAATTTTGGAGTGCTCAAATGTGAAGTTTAGATTGTTAAATATGCAGAAAATATGCTGAAATGCGCAGATCTCTTCCTGTTCTTCTTCAAGAAGCGTCACATCCCTCCAAACGCACAAGATATGCTACTTTATTTTTCTCATCAACCAAATTCCACTGAACATCACCCCTTTCTACTCATATTATTTCGACTTTATGGAATTTGCGTTAATTATCGTTTTCTAATTTTGTATGCTTTGTCCATTTCGAATTTGAATTCTTTGTCGTTTGTAGATATTCTCAACATCTCTTACGTCAAGGCTATTTTTAAGAGGCCTTTGACATTCTCCTTCATGGCTCACAATATCCCACCACACTTTGAAATCATTACCACTTGCTAAACAAATTCATTTTTTACGGAAAGACTTTCGAATGATTTGTTATTTTCTAATTTACGTTATCACATGTTCTTGTCATCATCTCTCACCATCAATGCTTTCGTCCAGAGACATTTGTCATTCTCCTTCATAAAACATATTAATCTTGATAACTCCATACATCTTTGAAAATATGATTTTTGTTAAGAGGAGATTTGTCCTCTCTGCAGAAGTAAATTAAACTTTTCCCTGTTAAAAGTACAAATTTTTGTATCTACTGGACAGTTCAAACTTGCAAAACTTTAGCCAATTCGCTATCATTATGCCAAATGACTCCAATCAAGACCTATACTTCCTTACTCTGCTTCCATTGTTGCCTCCTGTGAGTTTTGCATATTCTTATGTTCGTGATTGCATCCACTACCATATTCACTCTACAAAGTGCAAAGTATCTTTATTGAGTTCCTTGTAAGCTATTAAATGACATATGTAGTGCCGATTTTATATTCGTACTTAATAGACCAATATGTTTCAGTCAAGTTTAAAACAATAATTAAACAACACTTGCAAAAAAAAAAAAAAATTTAATAATGACCTGACTGTTTCATTAAGACTGAATTTCTCAAATTCTTCCTCCATATGGTTTTTTACACTCTGCCTACAACATTTGATTTAAATATATATACTTTCTGAAGTTGAGGTATGCTTCAAAAATAATGATCTACTACCTTATTTTCTAAAATGCTTATGAGAAGCTTAATAAAAAAAAATCAACACTTATTGGGAAAACTGATTCATAAGAGTGACCTGACTGTTTTGTTAGGCCTCAATTCCTCTAATTCTTCCTCTAAATATCTGTTTGATTCCCTCCCAACAGACCCATTAAGAGGATATCAAATTCTCGACACAAAATACCGCCTAATAAGGTCGAGCCTGTGAAATGAAAATCCGTAGCCAAACAATTATATTGGTGATAAGTGATGCATGCAAAAGAATTAAGGTCAAGGAAAAAACCAGATGATGCTAGCTAAACCAAGTGCATTATCCAACACCGGAGTATACACCTCCTCCATCTCAACAACTTGCAAAGGTAGGGCCTACAGTGACCATCCTCTTCCGACACTATGGCTCGCAGACGGAGGGGCACATAGAGACTCAGGATATCCATATACACTGCCTGGTCCCAAATCAAGACTTCCATAATCCATATCCATAAAAATAGCAATAACAAGATTAGGAATCAAATCGGAACCAGTGAATAATAATAAGAGGCCAGATAATCCATAACTGTACACCAGAACACCCAAATTGTAATCATAAATAGATGCCGGACTCGAATCGAAACTCAAAGTAACCAACCGTAACTAGAATAGGTGATCCCATAAGAATCCAACCTCAACCATAAACTTATACCAAACTCATACTAGGACTTATAGTCTAGTATCCACCATATACTAACCTAAGGGATAATGGGCCAAAATTCTAGCAAAAACGGGCATTAACCGGCTAAAATAAGCTTGAGAATACGGATAATGCATGCATGCCACCACCAGTATCTAAACAAAGCAAGCGTAAGGGCTGAAATATTTATAAACTAAGACACAATTCCTTTAAAGTATAAAGAACTAACCTGGTGTCTATGGTATCATAAACAAGACCTCGGGTCCGACAATGTAATATACAGAACAATAAGAATATATAACTATATGTAGAACGTCAGAAGTGGGATCAACAAAAGGCATCATTCTACCAGGTTAATTTAATCGAGGAATATCATCAAAATAGATAAGTACGACCCAAACTCCTACACTAAGGATTGACCTAAGGGTGCGTACATAAGTAATCTGGCTTAACAGTATGCTAAAGCTATGGAGGGTATTCTAGGCTAAGGCTCAATTTACAATTCTATACTAAATCCCCTAAATAGGCCAAATACTAATACAACTATCCCTAACCCTATCCTATAACCCCCACCTAGCATGCAATAAATACAATGCATAGTCTCATAGAGAAAGTAGACTGAAGCCTACCTCAAAGCCGAACCACAATCTCGAAACATCCACAAACAGCCCATCTTCACTCCACGATCCTGAAATATCACTACACTATAAAAATTATAGTTTATTCCTTAATACGAGTAAAATAAGACCCATAATGCAATATAAAAGCTTGGGCCGAAGATCGGGTCAAAAATAAGATCGTAGGGCCCGCTAATGGAATTCTGAAATTGAATCTGTCGCGAGTTCCCTCGAAGGACAAGGAACTCATGCTCAAAAATTAAGCATGATCACAGTATTAATCGGGGTCCAAATCAGTCCCATAAGCTCAATAAATCATGAATATAAATAAAGAATTATATGGAAGAAATAGGACTAATTTCTACGGGATAATTTATGGGGAATGATCAAGGAGTGTCGAAGTAACGTATCTCATCTCAAGTTGATGATTCACCACTATTTCCATGAAGGAAAAATCAGGGAAGACAACAATATATAGGCATAGGGGTTACTCATCACGATCGTAAGGGTACCTGGTCTCAAATGCGAGGCCCAAAAAAATAGCATATCGTGATCGCGGGTAAAAGAACGTAAAGGTAAAGTCAAGCGGGATATACCATCATGAACACGACACCAAGGGTCGCGAATGCAATGAGAAAAAAGGATCGGGTCGACTTGACCCCTTAATCGTAAATGCGAGAGGGAAGGCTCGTGATCACGAAGTTCAAAAACTTGACCATTCGTGAATGCAACCTATTTGGTTCTATTCGTGTTACATTTTTATATTAAAACCCCCCAAAACATTTATATCATTTTTTTTGGATTATAGTAAGTTTCTTTTATTTCTTACTTTCTCGATCGCTACTCACATTGTTCCTCATAGGAACGACCCCGACTCTAAGTTGGGTAAATATATTATGAACGACTACGTACATTCATTTCTAGAATGTATTTGAGCGTGATCAAAAAATCTTGAGACATAAGCCCCATAATCTCAACTAAAGAGATAATACTAGAGAAATCACCTCAAAAAGAATTCTACCAATCCCAAACTCATCCTACTATGACATTCTACCCCATTATCTAACCAAAGAAGCCCTAATATAAGTATAGTACTAAAAAAGCATCCTAAAGCTAAGTCAGGAAAGAACACTACACTAAAGTCCCCAATTCAGGAAAAGAAGTTAGAAGTTTGAGATGTACCTATTCCTACCCATCAATTCCCCTAACCAACATGCAATTTATATCATATAATATCCACAAGAGCCTACTCGAATGAATGAAGAAGTTGTAACCTACCTCAGGGATGAACATCAAGCCTCAAATCATTATAAGAATGTATTTCCCTTCTTTAAGGCCTCTAATCACTATCAACAATGTAATCTATACATAAGAATGATACTTATGATACCCAAATTGACAATATATAAATTGGGCTAAAAATTAAGTCAAAAATTGACCCTCCCGACCCATTGAAGAATCTAGAATTTATATTTTGAATCACCTTACCCATAGGGTAAGAAATTAGTACCCAAAAGTTTGGCGAAGAAAGAATCTAACTCGACATCAAATCAGACCTGAAAACATATGTTCAAAGAGGGAAATTCCAAGAATTTTGATTTTAAGAATGTGAATTAAAGGGGGAATTAGCATAAACTCAATGATAAATATATGATAGAAGTAGAGAATGCTTTACCAAACACAATCTTAATGGAAACCCCTTAAAAATGTTCTCTTCTAAGCTCCTAAGCCCCAAATTCGCATAAAATGAAGTAAAAATGAAGGGAGGGAATGCCAAACTATTGGGGGTCCCTTCTTTGAAAATGTAGTGACCCATTTATAATCATAGGGATTATGGGGGCCTTTGAAAATGTGAAGAGCAACCTAACCCGTACACATCAGTACCTTCTTCATGATCGCAACCTCCACCACACGATTGTAAAGCCTAGCATCCCAGCTCTTTGTGAATGTGATAGGCTCATAGCGATCATGATGAGAAAAAGTCCTTACACCAGCAAACAAAAATAACCAGCAAATTTAAGTCCAAAAATGAAATAGGAATAAACCCTCGAGATTTATTCGGAATCATGTAAATGCAAACTGAACATATTATCCAACTAGAAAGTGTATCTCAGACTCAATAGATTTGATGAAATGACCAATAAAGCTTGTCTCAACATTTAGACTCAATAGAATTGATGAAACGACTAACAAAGATTGTCTCAACTAAATGTTGACTGAAGTCAATACTTTATCAAAATTTCTAAAAACCCAACCAAGAATCTGAAATGAGTCTGAAAGCTTTGAGACTCGAACCAAAGTTACCACTAGCCCACTCGAACCAAAGATACCACTAGCCCAAAAACTACTTTTTGGAGATAATGAAACTAACGAAAATCATATCCATGCCTATTTTCCAAGAATGCTAACCCAAGTCAACCCATTCCAAAATAATATGTATGGCTTTATAGTTATTCTTAAATAAGAGTGCTATGGTTTATCAATATGATAATTTTAGCATTGTTGGGATTAAATATCATGTCCTTGAGGAGAAACTACATTATTAGATATGGACAGTGTTGGGTGTGTTACTGGATAGATGCTCAGGTTGTGTATTTCAGATTCAGGTAATTCAAGAAGATTCATGCTTGAAAATATGCATGTTTTTCTCTATTTGCTAAATCTAACATCTTCTAGTTCTAATAATATATCTCCTTTCCAAATATGAGGCATGGTATAAGAGTTATATAACTTACTTCCAAGTATTTGAATAGTAAATTGGTTAAGTAAAAGCACTAGAGACTTACATACTGAAGTATGAGATGCATTTAGGTACTATGAAGTTATATCAGGTCTTGTGTGCCTTATGAGGATTGAGAAAAATACATGGTGAAGTTAAAAGATATTGTTCCTTGATAATTAGATCAACAAACCTATCAAAATACAACATTTGAAATCGTGTGCATTAGAAAAATATGGACTTTCCAAGAGTCGAAGTTCAAACATGTCACAATTGACTTGTGGTAACATAACTTGAGAAATTTTGATTCTGTTTAGGTGACTACTTGTAGGCTCTTTTTTTCCATGCCTTTCATGTTTGATTGGATTGATTATATAGTGTAGTGATACAGATAGCTGTATTACTTGGTAACTTAGTCCATAAAATTTAATAGAGTGACAACTCACAAAGTTATTACGATGGATATGTCAGGTATTTTTTGTTGGTTGGGTTTAGTTTGGAAGTTTTTTTTAATCTACAATTGTAATGACCCTCCAGGTCATTTTCTCAATTTCTGTGCATTTTTGGCATTTCATACCTTTCCATAGTGGATACATGTCATTTATGACTTGCCGGGACCGTCGGTCTGGTTTTTTAGTAGTTTGTTTGGGTTTTAAGCCCATTTTCCTATTTTGGAGCTTTTGAAGTTAAGAAATTGGTCTTGGGCCAAAATTTCTAGTAAATAGACTCGGATGAGAATTCCAACAACATCGTTAGATCCAAAATGTGTATTTTAGGCTAGGGGGACCCTTGGGCGGGGTCCCGAGTCTTCCGGACTCATTTTGGGCTATTGGTTGAAAATTGGTAAAAATGGCTCACCGGGTGTGGGGCCAATTTTTTGTTTAAACGACCTTGGATGGAAATTTCAATAGTGCATTTAATTCCAAAATGTTGATTTTGGTTTAGTAGCATAGTTTGTTCGAGTCTCGAGCCTTTATATTTCATTTTGAGTGTTTAGATGAAAATTAGTTAAAATAGACTAATAGGGGTCCCAGGGGTTAATTTATTGTAAACGAACTCTTTTCATAAATTCAAAGATTCCATTGGATCCGTAACGTATTTAATGATCAATTTTCACTATTGGTTCATGTTTGTAGGGTTCTGAGTGCTTTTCGAGGGTCAGAAACAAGTTTTTGAAATTACTGGTTTTCTGGTGCGGAGGTTCTTCTTTGCGAACGCGGTCGGGATCCCGCGAATGCGAAGAAGAACTACTTTTTTGACTGTTCAATGCAAATATTTGTTCTTCGCGAATGCGGTAGGGGTCTTGCAAATGCAAAGAACAAAAATTTCACCTGGACAATGCTTCAATTGGCAGATTGCGAAGTTTTAGTAGTTTAGACATTTTAGGAGCTAAGAAGCTCCATTTCAGGCGATTCTCGATACGATTTTCTCGTATAATCATTGTATATGTGATTATACCTTCTTATTTCTCATTTTTAAAGAATATACATTCCGTTTTTCATAATTTCTATCCAAAGTTGAGAATGAAAAACTCCATTCCTCCATTTTCAAAGCCCTATTTCACCATTGTTGGAGCTTGGGGCATGGGAAACTATGGGAAATAATCCATTGAGGCTAAGGTAAGCTAATTATCTACCTCTTGATCGTTCTTCATTATTTTTCACTATCAAATTTCGTTCTTTTCCTTGTAAATTCCTAGAAATTAATCGTTGAATTCCTTAACTATTTTGGCTGATTTGGGCCTCAATTAGAGTTCCAATTGTGCTCAAATTTTAATCTTGAATTCCTTTTCCTTTGAGGGACCTCGTGATGGATTCAATTTTGGAATTCCATTAGCAAGATCCACGGGCCTATTTTTGACCTGATTTTAAGCCCAAAGTTTTATATTGCAATATGGACATCATTTTACTTGTATTAACATGTAGATTATGATTTTGATAGTGCAATTTTGTTCCTAGATTATGGAGTGAAGATGAGTAGTTTACGTATGGTTCAAGACTGTGGTTTGTCTTCGAGGTATGCTACAGTCTACTCTTCTCTTGAGATTGTGTATTGTATAGGTTGCATGCCAGGTAAGGATTGTAGGATAGGTTTTTACCGCATTATATCATGACTTGACCTATTTAGAGTATTTAGAACAGAAATGTGACCCAAACCTTAGTATAGAATACTTGTTATAGTTGTAGGATCCTTGATCATAGACTTGTTTAACAATAGATTGACATAAAGGATCCTTTAGTATAAGACTTACCATATTACTTAGTGAATTGGATGGTATGCCTCGATTAGATCCTTCTAGTAGCTTTATGCCTTTATTTACCTTATTCCTTCAGTATTATAATGTTGTTATCCTGGTATATGGTATATTGTTGGGCCCAAGGCCATGATTATGAGATTTGTTGGACACCAGGTTAGTTCTCTGTCCTTTGATAGGACGTGGTTCTAGTTGATAGGTGCTTAGATGCTTATATATGTATTGGATAAATATTGGTGATAGTATGCAATAGTGGTACGATTCCAACTAAAACCTTGATTTTCTATTGTTTTCTAAAAAGAGAATTATTCCAACTTTTCTTAACTTTAAAAATTGATTCTTTGGAAACGGAAGTCGTGCCACCCTTATTATTGAATTATGACATTTTAAACTAAATAAATTACTTTGGAAATTATACCAAGGATGACTCCATTCCATTATTAATCCACTCTTTTACCACTACTTACTCACTTTGATCAAGGGAGACTCCAATCCTTTCTATATTAATCTACTGATTTATACTTATTTATCCTCGGTTCAAGTTTGAGCAATTATTATAATCTTATTTCTCTCTGGTATGCCCTTCCTTCAATATACTTATTTAGCCTTGGTTCAAGTCCGGGTAATTATTATTATTATACTCTTATTTCTCTTCGGTATGCCCTTCTTTCACTATACTATCATACGTTGACTAGCTGCTTATGGCACTTCACCTTCGTCCCTAATTACTGGTAGTATATGATAGTTTACCTTTATATTCCATTAGCATTATTATGTTTTGTTGCCTAAATAGTTGCCTATAGCTATATTCTTGCATTATCTGATAGTTTACCTTGTGTTTAGTTCTCATACTACACTTCTGCAGCCTGCAAATCATAGTATGAGTTTTTTTCGTTGATGTGTGCATCGTACAGAGCAGCCATGGAATAAAGATTTGGGGTGAGCTCTAGACATTCAGAGTTGTTCCTTCTCTCCCTCTTATTGTTAGACTGATCTCTATCTTTGTATTTCAGAGATGGTTTTGTATATATTTACTATGTATTTCACTTTTTACTCATGTTATATTACAAGCTCTTGTACAGAGTTTACTAGGTTTTGGGGATATATTTACTTCCTTCTTGTCTTCTTTCTCATTGTTATTTAGTTTTGCTTCCCCCTTCTTATTAGTCCGTTACTAGCTGTTTCAGACTATGGGTTGGCTTTCCTGCTGGTGGGTTATGGTAGGTGCCATCATGACCTTAGTAATTGGGTCGTGACAAATTGGTATTAGAGCATTGGTTCACTAGTATTGTTGGTACAACAACAAAGTGCCTGGTAGAGTCCTATAGATCGGTACGTAGACGTATGTATCATATTTTCTGGAGGCTATAAGGCATTCTTAGGAAATTCTAATTCTTGATTTCTTATCATGTGTCCATACTTCTATGAACCTCTAAGTATTTCTTTTGACTCCACTCTCTCCCAGATGGATAGCACGAGGTTATCTATAGGTGCCGATGGGACTTTTGCATGTGTTACTAAAGTTTCAACTCAGCTTCGAGCTAGGGATTTAGAGATTGATATTGAGGATCTTTAGCTTCATCCAGAGGGTCTGGGGAAAGACCATGCTCTGACAGAGTTTGTGACCTCCTCAGCTTCTCAGAATACCACATTAGGGATTTCAAATCTTTTCATAGATACATCACTGCCAGTGGTAGTGCCCAATACATCGAGTGGTTCTCAGGCTAGAGTTGGGTTTGTTGGTGTGCAACAGGGTTCCTTATCAGTTTTTGAGTATGATATTGGGTTTCTCAAATGATCCAGACATACTTCTATGTTATATTCTACAGAGCATGAGATGGTGCAGAGATTTATCAAAGGATTAGCTTTACTACTCCGTTTGGCGTCAAAGAATTTGATAGCAGTGGGGTCTTCTTTCTGTCATGTGGTCGATCATTCGAGGGATACAAAAATGGCATGTAGTGAGACATATGGAGGTGGCAGTAGGAGGCCATATCAGTAATTCAATTTTAGTGGCATTCTGTCTGGAGGTAGGAATCCTCCCCACAGAGAAAAACATCACTTATAGCCTATCAGGCCCATACAGATAGCACCTCAGATTATGGGTTGCTTTCAGGTAGGTCGTGGTGGTCATAGTAGACAGAGTTTTGGTCAGGCATTGCGGGTTATTTGGTCTAGGTCTTCAGGCCATGGTGGCCATTTTGGATCAGCAGGTATAGTACATCAAAGAGTCCTATTGGCATGTTTTTATTATGGTGATATTGGTCATTGGTCTAGGGATTGACCTAAGTATGAGTCGGTCAACCAGCTGGTGTCAGCTCATGTTTCTCACCAGGTTAGAGCTTCAGGGGTTTGTTACGACTGTAGAGAGACCGTTCATTGTTCTATAGAATATCCCCATAGAGGGATTATTAGGCAATTACCGCAGTCAAATCAGTCTCTTAGAGATATGGCACCTTCGAGTAGAGATAGTGCACTTAGTATTTTGGTTGGTAGTTCAGTCCGGGCTTGGATGCTTTTAGATTTGCACCTTTTTGGGAAGATCAAGGGCCATGACTTTGGATTCCATCGTTATAGGTGCATTTTTGACTTCTTCACCCTTAGTTTCTATTTGAGTGGAGTTGGGGTATTCATACCCATCAGTGTTCATGTGCCTTGATATTACTATATTGGTTGTGTAACACCCCGTACGTTTTCGAACCTATTTTACTACCATAATATTTATGGACTTATTTAAACATGAGACTTGTTGGTTGGTTTTATATATTAATTTGGTTGGTCTGAATTCACATGTGTTCATGGGCTCAATTTGAGGCCCAAAATTCACAAGAAAGACATGGCCCAAAATAAAAAAAAAGATCCATTCTTACTTTGACCAAAGAAAACCCTCAATTATTGACTAAGTGGATGGCTAAGGATGGCCATGAGGCACTATATAAGGCCATAAATTAGATTTTTATTCATAAAAAGACACATGCCATTTTCTAGAATTTTTCAAAATTCTCTCTACACACAAACCCTAAGCTATCATCCTCTTTGGGCAAGATCAAATCTTTTTCAAGCCTTGGTAAGTGTTTATTTTTATGGTTTAATATATTATATGCATGGAATATGGTGTATATCATGTTGGTTATGTTGGTGAAGCGTGAGAAGTTCACTATGTGTGAAACAATTTGTGTTTGCTTAATCGGTGAAGGGTTTCGCCTTGTAAACTTGAAAATGGACTTGTGGTATTGAAGAAAGTTAGTTTGAAGGATTCAATATTGAAATGTGAGATGTTATTATAGCCTTAACTTGTTTTATCCTTGTACATAATGTTTGGAATTGTTGTTACGAAATTCGGCATGGAATTGGTGACATATTGAAAGAAAAATGTGGTTTGGTGATGTTTATGTGCGTTGTGAAACCATGGCTGTTTGTTGGCATCTAATATGATCTAAAATATGTTAATATAAGCTTAGTTATGATCATGGACCATTCATGGCAAAAAAAGGACCCAAAAGAGACCCTTTTTGGCCGAAACGGGCACCCACCCTCCCAGACGAAGCACCTGCTGGCGTAGGTGACTTCACACGTGCCCTTTTACACTACCAAGGGTCACCTGCAGACGTATTTCAGCCACCTGTGGAAGCAGGTTGCTTCGCAAGTCAGGCCAGAACCCATTTCGGTTGTTTTTGCATCTCTTTGACTCCCCAAAGCCCCTATACCCTTTATGGATGCAATTATCAACTTATGGTACCTTTTAAATGACTATAAAGGAGTATACCAGAGGTATTTTGAATGGTATAAAATATGGATTGTTGTTAATGTGTTATTGTAAAAGTTATCGAGTGACTTGACGGAAAAAAGGTAACGTAGTGTTAATGAGGAAGTGTAAAGGGTAAACTTGGTGTGAAATGTTATTGGTTTATGATGTATTGGTAAATGTGTGGAATGTTATGGTGTTGTTGGTATGATAATGCAGTGGATTGTATTGTAAAGGACGAAATGATGCTATATAGCAGTCACGTAACTCATTGTCATCTCATGCAATTGTAAGGTAACTAGTTGGTAATGTGAGCTCTGTTATGAACTTATGTTGTAGAGTGGCACGTAAGGAAGGAACTGGATTGTTGTATTCACATCTAGGACGGTATATTCATATTGAGATCATAAGGTAGGTAAGGTTACTTTTTCTGTATCCTTCTGCAGCATATAGTGTTCATCTTGCTATTGTACTTACTCATTTCCGAAGTGTTCTAAAGTATTCCTAGCTCAAGTTGACAGAAATGGTTATTCACATGTTTCTTATTCTTAGACCAATTATTATTCACATGTCTCTTATCCATTAACTAAAGTTCCTAAGCTCTCATAATGTTGTAACTACTAAAAGAAACTATCTCAAGGAAAGTGATGATGTAAGGAGAATCTATTCATTCTTGAGTAGCATATCCAATAATGTTATGTTCCAAAGTTCCAATAATGCTTCGGCCGCCAATGTATCAACCTCTCACAAGCGAATGTATCAATCTTTCACAAGCAAATGTAACAATCTCTCAAAAGTAAGAAATAAAGTAATGCATTTTTGATTTAATGTTTGAGAATCGGGATGACTCGAAGGGGGCACATAAGCCTAGCTCGATCGGACCCTAATACTTTTTATATTTATCCACTACAAAGTGGATGACTACCCACTAATAAAGTGGATGACTACCCACCGATAAGGTGGATGACTACCCACCAATAAGGTGGATGGCTACCCACTAACAAAGTGGATGACTACCCACCAATAAGGTGGATGACTAGCCACCAATAAGGTGGATGATTATATTATAACCCACCAATAAAATGGATGACTAAGAATGATGATGAACGTAAAGGCAAGATAAGTAATGAACGTAATGCACATAGTTCTAAACTTTCAGATTGATGGTTTATCCATATTGGGTATTCTCTTATAATTTTCCATTGAAGTTCTTATATATTGATGCAGTTTCTTATAGCCTTGCATACTCAGTACATTCTTCGTACTGACCCCTCTTGGGGGACTTACCTTACTTGATGTAGGCACAGGTGCTAGTAGACCTCCACAGTAGGTTGCCGGTTATTTGCAGATCTTTGGTGAGCTCCAGTTTGTTCGGGGCTTTTCGAGTCACAGTTGTAAATTTGTTTTGTTGTTTTAAATGTTGTATAAAGCGGGGGACTTGTCCCGACTTTAAGTTGGTCTTGTAGATGCATCTGTTAGAGGCTTTTGTAGACGTATGTGGGTATATGAATGTAAGAGATGTACATCCCCTTTTGACATAATGGCCCTAACGGTCAAGTTTCATATATAGTATATGTTTGTCATGACTTTCGCCATTGATATTTAGTTACATGGGATAGAATGATATTCATACGTAAACATGCATATGAGAGTACATGAGCAAAGATTGGTTCTCTCGGGCCTTATCGGCTTTGGGTGTCAGTCCATCCCGAATGGGATTCGGGGTGTACAGGTTGTTGTAGCCTTTATGTAGACTTATGCATAGTGACAACCCCGATAGATATTTTCTTTTAGTAATGGATTGAATGCATCGGTGTTGTGATTTCCTTAAGGTGTAGCACTTGGGTTAAAGTTCTTTTTCATTGGAACAGTGGCCTTGATGTGATAGTTAAGTGGTACTGGTTGTCTTTCATTTTGTGCCACCTATATTTTATATGGGTGTTATTACTATTGTTGTTATTACTTTGGTTGTTATTGATTCTTACCTGATAGACAGCTAGACTAGCATTATATAGTTAGTGTTTCCCTTCTTGCGATTCCTGGTCTGTTTAACATAGACAACTACCTTGGTTGGTTGGTTTTCCTTTTTTGTTAGTAAGGTCAGGTCAGCTGTTGAGTGGGTGGTGAGAGCGAATGAAGATTTGGCCTTTAATGGTTTTGTGGTGGTTCTATCTTTGGTAATCTTTTTCTATAGCCAGCTCCTATTGTTGATAATTCTGAGGTTTGTTGTTTTGATTTGTCTGGTTCGTCTCCCTATAGTAGTCTTGACCTTGGTATTGGTGTTGAGTTGGGTACCCCATTCTGTCTGTGATGTGCTTCATGGTCCAGTTGGGTTGAGGTTGGTTTAAATAGGTGAATTTAGAAATTTCTCATTTTGAGACTTGTTCGGCCTAATGTGATTTTGTGGAATACTTCGACTTAGTAATATGTGCTTGTGTATCAGCTATCGGTAATCAAAGTGGGTGTTTTTTGGGAGTGAGTATTCGTTGTCATAGATTGAGTATCAGTTTGACCAGATTCAGGCTAAGATAGTATTTTCTTAGTTACTCGAGATTTGGCTGCCATTAGTACTCCTTGTAGCCTTGGTGAGTTCTTGGTTATACCTTGATGGTTATTCCCTCAGCAGATGTGGATTTGATTGCTTGTATCTTTAGCCTATGGTTCTCCTCAGTTGTGACTATATTCTTCAGCTATATTTCAGTTTCAGCCATTGCGAGAATCGTTGTGTATATGCTTAGTTTCTGAAAGTGTGATTGTTTTGGGTATTTGACATTATTGTTGACTTATTGGCTCCAGTAGTGACTTTTGACTCTTTTGAATGACGGTTTGGGAGTTCTGATAGATTTTAGTATGTCAATTCTTACTCGTCAACATGATCGATTTGGATAGTTGAGGCAGGGTGGTTCAGCTCTGTTGATAAGATTATAGCTATGGATTGTGTAACTTGATTTTAGCCCCCATTCAAAAGCTTGATTCAGTTGAGCCTTTGTCGATAGGTTGGCTAGGCATACTCACCGTATATCAGTTCAGCTTCCTTCAGTTTAGAGGATTTGGCTTATATAGATGTTCGAGGGATGGTCCATTGTCATATAGTATTGGTTTCTACTGCTTTTGACCTTGATTCTTAGTTTTCATCAGAATTTTGATTATATGCTCAGAGAAGAAGTGTACTCAAGTTGGGTTTAGCGTGGTTTCACCCATAGTCAGTAGGGGTATTGTGGAGTGGATCATTCATTTTTGAGAGATTGTTCTTCGAACTCATGACTATTGGTTTCGAGGCTCACCGGGACCGTTTATTGGTTTTGGTAGAGGTTGCAGACATCAATCACCACCATTTGAATATTCAGATAGAACCTTACGGGGCATTGTTCATATTCTAGTCCGTTTTGATTTTTGGTAGGTCAGCTTTCATCTTTCGAGGTTTATGTGGTGTGATTACGCAGATAGGACTAAAATGATACGGGGGAGATTCTGTGCAGTTCAGAGTAGATAGCAGGTTTACAAAGGCAAGAGAATGTTAGATTTGGAGTTTGGAGTTGGCTATATGGTTCATACCTTGGGTTGTCTTTAGCCTGGTTAAGTATCCACTTAGTTGTGTTGTTTCAGTGTGATGTCAGTATGTTGTGGTTCGAACTTGCGTGATTCAGTTGTGCTTGGTTAAGTTGGAGGTCAGTTGGTTGTTGAGGATGAATTTGTGGCTATTGGGATAGTGAAGTTAGGATGTGAAGGAAAAAAAGATACCCTTAGTGAAATCCCTTAGAAGTGTTAGTTAGTCTTAGAGGTTATCTGGGGAGTCTTGCACATGACATACGGGCCCAGTACCTTATCCTTTCGAGCTTTCGGGCTCTTTCTATCCATTGACTTTCGAGGATGAAAGTCCTTTTAGTAGTGGCTATTGTTGACACCCAATTTTGACCTCCCGGTATTCCTCCCGGACTGCTATTTTATCAAAATATTATTTTTAAATTTTTAATTATTGTTTTGGTATCAAATAAATCCCGACGTTTCGTACTCATAATTTTTTTAAAAAAATTTGCAATTTATTTTAGCATTTACTTTTATATTTTAATATAATATATATAATTTATTAATTTAAATTTAATTATTTTTATCAATATATATTAAATTTTTTCCACAAATATATATACTCATAATTTACAAAACACATATTTATTACTATTATTGTCGATTATTACTAATATTATTATTATTATTATTATTATTATTATTATTATTGTTATTACTATTATTATTATTATTATTATTATTATTATTATTATTATTATTATTGTCATTAGTATTATTATCATAGCCTTTCTTAAAATTCATATTCATAATTTATCGGCGCCTAGTTTATTTCAAATTATTATTATCGTCGATTTCAAATAATATATCATGTGTCATTAATTTTTTATTATAAAATTTATAATTAATTGGAGTATAATTATTTTATGACATTGATTAATTTTGTTAGGTATTTTTATTATATATTTACCGATTTATTACTATATTTACAAAATAGCAGCCTATTTCAATTCAACTCTTCAGATTTATTTAATTTCTAGCCTGGTTTTACTCAATTAATGTCGATTTTAGCCTAAATTGAGCTCAATCTGGCTTAATTTTAAACCCCAATTCTGTTGAACCCAATTTAAATAACTCAAATTTGACCCTTTTCGCAATTTTAAATCCCAGTCGTTGATCAAGATTGATCTAACGACTGAGATTAACTCCTCCTTTCTTTCCTTTTTTAATCCCTCACCCACCTAACCCTAATCCACTTCTACCTCCCCATCCCCCATAGACGTAACTCTCTCTCCCCTTCTCTCTCTTCTCTCTCGATCTCCCTCTCCTCACATCGCATCTCCTCCACCGCCGCACCACCGGTGAACGGCGGACCCCAACCTCCCCTCCCTTATACTCTCTCTTCTCTCTCACTGAAAACCATCATCGACAACCCCCCTTCTCTCTCCCTCATCTCTCAACTCTCTGCCGCCACACCTCCGCCGCTGCACGCAGCCACACAACCGGCAACCACCGCAGCTCCTCTCTCAACACTCTCTGTCTCCGACGAACGCCACCATAAGCCGCCGTTGACGACACCACTGAATAGATTCGATCCCAATCGGAGTTCGAAGATCCAATCGAAATTCGCCAAACTAACGAAACCTCAATTCGGGTTTTAATCTCAAGATTTTGTCCTTCTTTTAGAAGAATCCCTATTTGGTATGCTTTCCGTGTTCATCTTTCATGGTCAGTTGATCACCTATATCTCTACTCGTGAATTTTTTTTGTATCTGATTTTGAGATTTGGATATTAGTATGAATTTAGTGATTAAGTTCTAACGGAAATTTGTCCTATGTTTTAGCCTTAATTTCATTTTTCATCTGATTTTGATTCTATATTCATGCTCTTTGTATTTGATTACATGCCTATAATTTGACTCGTCAAAATTTGGAATTGTAACCTGGTGCCTCTTTCGAAAATTTGTTTTGCATAAGTCTATCTTGATTTCCAGAATCATTTAAAGTTATAAAGTGAGCCTTGATTCATATGATGATATAGTAACTGTGCCTAATTCCCTTCGTTCTTGCTTGAGTCTGATTATGACAACCTCCCACGTATAGATATATTTGGCAAATTTTGGACTAATTGATTTGATTATATATGATGAAATCTCTATTGATTTATGCTTTTTCAATTGTTTCCTTTAAATGATCATTAGGATAGATTTTATATTTATTTATTTATGGCAAACTATTAGTGATCGATTCTAGCATACCCATGATTAATTTCCTTCCTTTTGTTGAATATGTGACAATCTTTGTACTCGTCTATTTACAATAAACTCCAATCTTATGTTTTTTTTTTACTGATTCTCATTTTGAAACTTATTGGCTTATTCATGGTAATTTTGACATGATTTCTTCACTAAATTAATTGTGTCCGCCTCTTAAAGGAAAATAAATCCCTTCGATTAATTCTAGGAATATTTTTTCCCTTTAATTCTGTGTAACTCTCCTACTATATAAACAAGCATTCCCCTCACTATTAAGGACACTTTTTAGCCTCCAACTCTCTAAGCCTTATACGCGAAAAAATATTCTGCTCTTGGGCTCCTTGCAAGTATTTGGTTTAATTTTTTGGCTTTAGTTTCTACTTTGCTGCAACACTCTGGTTTGGACTTTATTGCTCACTTGGCTGTGGTCTTCCCTTTGCTTTCTCTAATTCTTCTACTGCTTTGTTTAACCGTTATGCTTTCAAACTCATCTTTTAAATTTTGCAACTAGCTAATACACGTCCATAGGTTCGAGTTTGTGGTGTTCCCTTTATGTTTAGATTCCAGTGAAACTCTTCATGTCGTTTGACGTATTTGTGTTTCTTGGAACATTTTGTTGGAGTTCTTTGAATGTTTTATGTTATTTATATGATTTTTGGAATTGTTCGAAATAGTATGTTTTCGTGTGTTTAGTGTATCTTCCATATCTAGCAAGTTCTCTATTGGAACTACTCAGTCGGAGGAGAGTCGTCTGGAATATGGGATAAGAGGGATCTTTTTTTTTTTTTTTTTTCATATAAGTTCTATTTGTTCGGTTTGTAATATTATTATAAACTCTTTCAATGTAACAAAAATTATGGGGACTGCTTAGGGGGTGGGGATTCCATGGTTCGATTATTTTTATCACCTAGATATCATGCCTATAGGGTTGTTTAATAGATTTCATGTGTTAGATTAATTACTTTATCACTCAGGCAAATATTCTAGGGTCATTATTTGTCCTATTACTTAGAAAATCATGTCTTTAGGATCGTTAACTAACCTTCGATGTATTGTACTAATCTTGAACGTGCTAATTTAATTTAATCACGTCTAATGAACTTTGAGCATATAAAAAAAATTTAGCATTTTCTTATCGAGTTTCCAGCATATCTTTAATTTTCAGCATTTAAAATTTAGTTTCCTGCATTTTTGTATAATTTTCAGCATTGAAAAATCAATTTTCAGTATACTTTAAATAATTTCCAGCGATCTTAAAATGATTTCAACAGGTTTTAAATAATTTTCAGCATTCAAGAATTAATTTTCAGTAATTTCCCAGCAACCTTAAAATATTTTTAGCAAGTTTTAAATAATTTTCAGCATTTAAAAAATCATTTTCAGTAATTTCCAGCAACCTAAAAATAATTTTTCAGAAAGTTTTAAATAATTTTTAGCATTTAAAAAATCATTCTTAGTATATATTTTAAATAATTTCCAGCAATCTTAAAATAATTTCCAACATTTTAAATCATTTTTCAATCTAAAATTAATTTCTTCTGTAATTACTACTTAATTTTCAGTACCTTTAAATTTCCAACATATTCAAATCAATCTTTTAATATATTTAATATCTAGCACTTTATTTAAATTTTAGGCACCTTAATTAAGACCCCTCGCCTAGAAATCATGTCTATAGGTCTCAATTACGTAAGACGAATAGTTGTCTATCACCTAATCGATTCTAATTGATTAAGAGGCTTGTTTGAACCTTTATGTGCTAGTTGCTAAGTCTTGTTTGTTCTGTATGACGCGAATCTCGAGTCTAATTAGGCAACTTAAGAGTTCTTTTGTCTAGACACAAATTCAAAATAGTAAGTCCAACGCCTCTTGGACATTAAGTTGGGACGGGTAGGCTTTTTTAAGTAACGCTAGTTTTATCGCTTTTTTAGAACGCCTTTAAGATTATTAATCAAACTAGGTGGGGTGGGTAGAATATCCGGATATGATGGAAGTTGACCCAAGCAGAATCTAACAATGCGATATGCGACATTGTTATCCGTTAATAAGACGGACGCTGATCTGAATAAGATAAAATATACCCTTGTCCAAACCTTTTAAAACTTCGGTTATATTTGACTCTTTGCATGTTCCTTTTTTGCTTTGGGGTAATCTAGGTTTACTTTCTAAATAAAAAATTTCTTTTTATATAAATCGTGTCTCTTCTATCTTCTTGCTTATCTGATTTACCTTTACGTATTTTATCACTTAGATAATTGCTAAAATTAAGTTGTATGTTTAGTTTATTAATTATTTATTTCAACACTTAGTTATTATGTAATTAATAAAATAATCCATCTTTTGCTTATCACATAGAATTCCCCCACGTAATATATGAGTTTGGCCGGGACCCATATTTATGGACCTCGAAAGGTGCCTAACACCTTCCTTTTGAGGCAATTTGGACCCTTACCCGAATTTCTGATTGACGTAGACTAATTAAAATAAGTTTGTAATTAGTGTAGTATGGTGCCCTAACGCACCTTAATTCGTTAGGTGACGACTCTTCACCTGCTGTCGCGCCCCATTTTTCTCGCGAAAAGCGGGATTTGATGTGGCAACTTTATTTAGGATTAATTAGATGTGAAGAGTCACCACCTAACGAATTAAGGTGCGTTAGGGCACCATACTACACTAATTACGAACTTATTTTAATTAGTCTACGTCAACTAGAAATTCGGGTAAGGGTCCAAATTACCTCAAAAGGAAGGTGTTAGGCACCTTTTGAGGTCCACAAATGTGGGTCCCGTCCGAACCCATATATTACGTGGGGGAATTCTATGTGATAAGCAAAAGGTCGATTATTTTATTAACTACATAATAACTAAGTGTTGAAATAAATAATTAATAAACTAAACATCCAGCTTAATTTTAGCAATTATCTCAATGATAAAATACGTAAAGGGAAATCAGATAAGCAAGAAGATAGCAGAAACACGATTTATATATATAAAAAAAATTATTTAGAAAGTAAATCTAGACTACCTCAAAGGAAAAAAAGGAACATGCAAAGAGTAAAATATAACCGAAGTTTTAAAAGGTTTGGACAAGGGTTAATTTTATCTTATTCGGATCAGCGCCCGACTTATTAACGGATGACAATGTCGCATATCGTATTGTCTGATTCTGCTCGGGTCAACTTCCGTCATATCCGAATATTCTACCCACCCCACCTAGTTTGATTATTAATCTTAAAGGCGTTCTAAAAAAGCGATAAAACTAGCGTTACTTAAAAATGTCTACCCATCCCAACTTAATGTCCAAGAGGTGTTGGACTTACTATTTTGGATTTGTGTCTAGACAAAAGAACTCTTAATTTGCCTAATTAGACTCGAGATTCGCGTCATACAGAACAAGCAAAACTTAGCAACTAGCACATAAAGGTTCAAACAAGCCTCTTAATCAATTAGAACCGATTAGGTGATGGACAACTATTCGTCTTACGTTATTGCGACCTATAGGCATGATTTCTAGGCGAGGGGCCTTAATTAAGGTGCCGAAAATTTAAATAAAGTGCTAGATATTAAATATACTAAAAGCTTGATTTGAATATGCTGGAAATTTAAAGGCACTGAAAATTACTTAGTAATTACAGAAGAAATTAATTTTAGATTGAAAAATGATTTAAAATTCTGGAAATTATTTAAAGTATATACTAAGAATGATTTTTTAAATGCTAAATATTAGTTAAAACTTGCTGAAAATTTATTTTTAGGTTGCTGGAAATTACTGAAAATGATTTTTTAAATGCTGAAAATTATTTAAAACTTGCTAAAAATATTTTAAGGTTGCTGGGAAATTACTGAAAATTAATTCTTGAATGCTGAAAATTATTTAAAACCTGTTGAAATCATTTTAAGATTGCTGGAAATTATTTAAAGTATACTGAAAATTGATTTTTCAATGCTGAAAATTATACAAAAATGCAGGAAACTAAATTTTAAATGCTGAAAATTAAAGATATGTTGGAAACTAGATAAGAAAATGCTAATTTTTTTATATGCTCAAAGTTCATTAGACGTGATTAAATTAAATTAGCACGTTCAAGATTAGTACAATACATCGAAGGTTAGTTAACGATCCTAAAGACATGATTTTCTAAGTGATAGGACAAATAATGACCCTAGAATATTTGCCTAAGTGATAAAGTAATTAAACTAACACATGAAATCTTTTAAACAACCCTATAGGCATGATATCTAGGTGATAAAAATAATCAAACCATGGAATCCCCGCCCCCTAAGCAGTCCCCATATTTTTTATTTCATTGAAGGAGTTTATAATACTCCCTCCATTCCAAAATAATTGAATTGTTGAGGTAATGCACACATATTAAGAAAAAAAGAGTAAGACATAAATTAGTCAATTTTTTTTCCATATTTGCCCTTTTTAATTAATTGGCAAACTATTTTTGAAAAATAAAAACATTAATCATCAAAACTACTCCCAATACTCACTTATGTGATAAATTTATTCCTAGTGCAAAATTCAAAATGTGGCTCTTAAAATAACTAAACCTTTTAATTGAACAAATTTTTGGAGGTAAAACCTTAAAAATTTAGATTAAGCCAAATTTAAAAATTTAATTTCCCTCTATTTTTTTTTTAATAAAAAAGGTTTACTTTAACATGATTCTTAGTTAATTTAACACAGCTATAACAAAATTTGATCTAAATATTCCATTTGATACAAATGAACTTCAAATTTGGTATGAAAATGAATCAGAAAAGAAGGAAAGTTATATAGTATCATTGTCAATCAAAATTCAGCCACATTAATGTAAAAAATTTCAAGAAAATTAAGTTTCTTGGAACTCATAACCTAGAAAATTAAGTCCAAAACATTAATCAAGAAAATTAAGTTGTAAATGAAGGGTAACTTTGGAAAAAAGTTTAAAAAATTCTCTTGAACTTTGAACAATTCAATTATTTTGAACTATAAAAAAAGTCTCAATAATTCAATTATTTTGGAATAGAAGGAGTAATTATTACAAATAGAACAAATAGAACTTACATGAAAAAAATAAAATAAATAAAAGATCTCTCTTATCCCATATTCCGGACGACTCTCCTCCGACTGAGTAGTTCCAATAGAGAACTTGCTAGATATGAAAGATACACCAAACACACGAAAGCATACTATTTCGAACAATTCCAAAAATCATACGAAATAACATAAAACATTCAAAGAACTCCAACAAAACGTGCCAAGAAACCCAAATACGTCAAACGACATGAAGAGTTTCACTGGAATCTAAACATAAAGGGAACACCACAAACTCGAACCTATGGACATGTATTAGCTAGTTGCAAAATTAAAAAGATGAGTTTGAAAGCATACTGGTTAAACAAAGCAGTAGAAGAATTAGAGAAAGCAAAGGGAAGACCACAGCCAAGCGAGCAGTAAAGTCCAAACCAGAGTGTTGCAGCAAAGTAGAAACTAAAGCTAAAAAATTAAACCAAATACTTGCAAGGAGCCCAAGAGCAGAATATTTTTTCGCGTATAAGGCATATAGAGTCGTAGGCTGAAAAGTGTCCTTAATAGTGAGGGGAATGCTTGTTTATATAGTAGGAGAGTTACACAGAATTAAAGGGGAAAAAATATTCCTAGAATTAATCAAAGGGATTTATTTTCCTTTAAGAGGCGGACAAAATTAATTTAGTGAAGAAATCATGTCAAAATTACCATGAATAAGTCAATAAGTTTCAAAATGAGAATCAGTAAAAAACAACAACATAAGATTGGAGTTTATTGTAAATAGACGAGTACAAAGATTGTCACATATTCAACAAAAGGAAGAAAATTAATCATGGGCATGCTAGAATCGATCACTAATAGTTTGCCATAAATAAATAAATAAATATATAATCTATCCTAATGATCATTTAAAGGAAACAACTAAAAAAGCATAAATCAATAGAGATTTCATCATATATAATCAAATCAATTAGTCCAAAATTTGCCAAATATATCTATACATGGGAGGTTGTCATAATCAGACTCAAGCAAGAAAGAAGGGAATTAGGCACAGTTACTATATCATCATATGAATCAAGGCTCACTTTATAACTCTAAATGATTCTGGAAATCAAGATAGACTTGTGGAAAACAAATTTTCGAAAGAGGCATCGGGTTACAATTCCAAATTTTGAAGAGTCAAATTATAGGCACGTAATTAAATACAAAGAGCATGAATATAGAATTATAATCAGATGAAAAATGAACTAAGGTTAAAACATAGGACAAATTTCCGTTAGAACTTAATCACTAAATTCATACTAATATCAAAATCTCAAAATCAGATACAAAAAGAAATCACGAGTAGAGATATAGGTGATCAACTGACCATGAAAGATGAACATGGAAAGCATACCGAATAGGGATTCTTCTAAAAGAAGGACAAGATCTTGAGATTAAAACCCGAATTGTGGTTTCGTTAGTTTGGCGAATTTCAATTGGATCTTCGAACTCTGATTGGGATTGGATCTGTTTAGTGGTGTCGTCAATGGCGACTTATGGTGGCGTCCGCCGGAGACAGAGAGTACTGAGAGAGGAGCGGCGGTGGTCACAGGCTGCGTGGCTGCGTGCTAAGAGGCTAAGGAAGAGTTGGGGTAATGTTGTGTGTGCCAATTAAAGTCATTCTAAAAGCTCCTTCGTTTGTGTCCCAGTTGCCAATCAAGCTAATAAAGAGCGACGGAGGTGTGGTGGCAGAGAGTTAAGAGATGAGGGAGAGAGAAGGGGGGGGGGGTCAGCCATGATGCTTTTCAGTGAGAGAGAGGAGAGAGTATAAGGGAGGGGCGGTTGGGGTCCGCCGTTCACCGGTGGTGCGGCGGTGGAGGAGATACGGCGTGAGGAGAGGGAAATCTCTGAGAAGGGGAGAGAGAGTTACGGCTGTGGGGGGTAGAAGTGGATTAGGGTTAGGTGGGTGAGGGATTAAAAAAGAAAAGAAAGGGGGAGTTAATCTCAGTCATTAGATCAATCTTGATCAACGACTGGTATTTAAAATTGCGAAAAGGGTCAAATTTGGGTTATTTGAATTGGGTTCAACAGAATTGGGGTTTAAAATTGAGCCAGATTGAGCTCAATTTAGGCTAAAATCGACATTAATTGAGTAAAAACAGGCTAGAAATTAAATAAATTGGAAAAGTTGAATTGAAATAGGCTGCTATTTTGTAAATATAGTAATAAATCGGTAAATATATAATAAAAATACCTAAAAAAATAATCAATGTCATAAAATAATTATACTCCAATTAATTATAAATTTTATAATAAAAAATTAATGACACATGATATATTATTTGAAATTGACGATAATAATAATTTGAAATAAATTAGGCGCCGATAAATTATGAGTATGAATTTCAAGAAAGGCTATGATAATAATACTAATGACGATAATAATAATAATAATAATAATAATAATATTAGTAATAATCAACAATAATAGTAATAAATATGTGTTTTGTAAATTATGAGTATATATATTTGTGGAAATAATTTAATATATATTGATAAAAAATATTAAATTTAAATTAATATATTATATTAAAATATAAAAGTAAATGCTAAAATAAATTGCAGATTTTTAAAAAAAATTATGAGTACGAAACGTCGGGATTTATTTGATACCAAAACAATAATTAAAATTTCAAAAATAATATTTTGATAAAATAGCAACCTGAGAGGAATATCGAGAGGTCAAAATTGGGTGTCAACAACTACCCCTTCGTTGCTTGGGAATAATAGAAGAATTGTCGAGCAACGAACGTTGACGTAGTAACCAATTTTGTCTGACCAATAGGATTTTTTGCTGGAATCGAAAAGCAAGAGAGGTTTATTAAAATTATGTGGCCGAGACTTTGGTTTCAAGTCGCCAACATATCTCTAGTTTTACGAGAATCAGGCCGTGTGTAGTTCTAGACTTAGGAACAAATGAGATTTCTAAAGAAAATTGACGAATGTGGAATTTGAATGAGATAGCACGAGTTGACGAGATTGAAGTATGAGTAGAATTCTAAAAAATAGTTTAATGAGAGGGATGAGAATGAGAGGTGAATGTGTTTCAAGCTGTATTGGAGTGACCGAGAGATAAGTGGAATCGTATCTCGAAAACAGGAGTGAGAGTTACTCCCGTTCTTAACTCTTTCTTCTTTAGTTACCTGCGAGATTTCTAGTATAACTAGATAAAATGGTTAGAGCATGTATATCAAATAAATGATAAGTAATTATTGCAAACATTTAAACATGATGCAATTTTCCCTTTAGACTATGAGCATTTGCTTTAAAACGGCAAAGATGATGTCTTAAGCTATTATGTCTTAGGGCCATGATAGCAAAAAGTAAATACTAAGGCCATGAAATGATGTCTACAGGCCATGAAAATGACGCCTTTAGATTATGACGCCTTTGGAGCATGATAAATAGAAAGTAAATCCATAGGCCATGAAATGATGTCCGCAAGCCATGAAAATGACGCCTTTAGACCATGACGCCTTCAAAGCATGATAAGCAAAAAGTAAACCTTTAGTCCATGAAATGATGTCCGCAGGCTATCAAGATGATGCCTTTGGACTATGACGCCTCAGGGTAATTATTTAATGATTAAAGAAAGTGTATCTGTCTTGAATGGCATAATGTGTCGTTGGATGATTTAAGTAACTTGGCCTACAGTAGTTTGATGTAGTTAAGTATATTGATGCAATTTGTATGCTTGATTATGGATTTTACAGGTGAAATGTAATGCGAACTCTTGCAAGAGCCATGTAATGTAGATTTCTGCGGATGCTTTGCGATGTGGACTCTTGCCGAAGCCATGCAATGTAGATTTCGACAGATGCACTACGGTGTGGACTCTTTCTAGAGCCATGCGATGTTGATTTCTATGAATGCATTGCGGTGTGGACTTTTGTGGGAGCCATGCAATATTGACCCTTGCAGGAGCCGTGCAATATAGATTTTTGCGGATGCACTGCGGTGTGGACTCTTGTAGGAGCCATGCAATGTAGACTCTTATAGGAGCTGTGCCATGTAGATTTTTACGGATGCACTGCAGTGTGGACTCTTGTAGGAGCCATGCAATGTAGACTCTTACGGGGAGCCGTGCCATGTAGATTTCTGCGGATGCACTGCGGTGTGGACTCTTGTGAGAGCCATCCAATGTAGACTCTTCCAGGAGCCATACAATGTTGACGGGAGGATAAAGTGGCTTAGCTGCTTTTCCACGTTGGATGTATAGTAGTATTTCTTTGATGATGATTGTTCAGTTGTTTCAAGGTAGCTGCTGCAGTTGTACCTGTTGTTTCTGCACTCAAATTTTTTTTGTAAGTTTGTAAAAAAGGGAAGGTTGATTTGTGCCTCTGCTATGACTGGAGTGCTTCCTCCTTGCTTGATATTGTGGACCGATAATAGGCTTCGTCCGGGTTTTTACTTGGGTAAAAAATAAAAACAAGTTTAAAAATCATGTTTTGAAAATTGTTTGCTCTTGAAAAATGAGAAATGAAAAACATTATTGTAAAGGAAATATTCTTGAATCATTGATTGTGACACGTTTCGAGACAACGCAACTTCTTATAAGTGAATATCTTTTGTCTAGAAATTTTTGATCTTCAAAAATTTCTGCACCAGTGTAGATTTGATTGCTTCAGTAGGTGAAGGTTGCTTGCTTTGAATTTTTGAGATTTCCTCAAAAATTCTACCCCAGTATCATAGTTGCGCAAATGCTATCCCATGGAATTTTTGAGATCCTCTCAAAAATTCTGCCCCAGTTACATGCTTATAAGGGGAAATAGGAGAATTTTATTATGATAGGACCGAACTCCAAGTTTGCCTATGTATCGGGAATTAGTTCAAACGTAGTTCCAATTACAAGTTAAGAAGGCATGAAATAAAGCTTAAACATAATATTTCTTAACAACATCTGAATTGATAGGCTTGGACCAAACTTTGCCATCCATTTCTGCAAGTATGAGTGCTCCTCCTGTCAAAACTCGATGAACCACATAAGGACCTTGCCAATTCGGTGAGAATTTACCCTTTGCTTCATCTTGATGTGAAAAAATCCTTTTCAAAACCAACTGCTCGGGCGATAAGTGTCTTGGTTTAACCTTCTTATTGAAAGCTTTGGCCATTCTATTTTGATAGAGTTGACTATGACAGACGGCGTTTATCCTCTTTTCATTTGCTCGAATCTACCTTGTACCCATTCAGCATCACTCAGTTCTGCTTTCTGAATGATTCTGAGAGAGGGTATTTCTACCTCAGCAGGTATCAATGCTTCACTACCATAAACCAGAAGATAAGGTGTGGCTCCCGTAGAGGTTCTGATTGTAGTGCGATATCCTAGCAGGGCAAAAGGTAACTTTTCATACCAATGCCTGTAATTATCAATCATCTTTCGAACTATCCTCTTGATGTTCTTATTGGCAGTTTCCACCACTCCATTTATTTATGGTCTATATGCTGTGGAGTTTCGATGCTTGATCCTGAACATCTCACATGTTGTTCTCATCAAATCACTATTAAGGTTGGCACCATTATCTATAATAATAGACTCAGGTACTCCAAATCGGCAAATAATATGATTTCGAACAAAATCATCTACGACCTTCTTTATGACTGACTTATGAGAAGTGGATTCAACCCACTTAGTGAAGTAGTCAATTGCAGCAAGAATAAACCTATGTCCATTGGACGCAGCTGGTTCAATAGGACCAATGACATCCATGCCCCAAGCTGCGAAGGGCCAAGGGGAGCTATGACTTAGAGTTCATTAGGAGGAACTCGAATAATGTCGGTATGAGTTTGGCACTGATGACATTTTTGCACATAATGAATGCAATCGGTCTCCATAGTCAACCAAAAGTAACCTGATCTCAATAGCTTCTTTGCCAACATAAATCCGTTCATGTGAGGACTGCATGTTGTAACATGTATCTCCTCAATCAACCTGGATGCTTCCCTAGCTTTGATGCACCTTAGAAAACCTAAATCTGGAGTCCTCCTATATAGGATTTCTCCATTTAAAAAGAATTGGTTGGCTAACCTCCAAATGATGCGCTTCTGAATACTCATTGCATTCTCTGGATAGTCTCCATTTTCCAGATATCCTTGTATATCAGTATAGCATGGTTTTCCATCCACCTCTTCCTCTATATAAAAATAATATGCGAGGCTGCTTTTGTATGTGAATGGGGATGAGGTCAATATAATTCTTGTCTAGATGCTGGATCATAGAAGACAAAGTGGCCAAAGCGTCTGGAAACTCATTCTGGATTCTTGGAACATGCTTGAACTCTATCTTGCGAAACCTCTTGCGCAACTCTTGTATACAATCTAAGTACGGTAGGAGTTTTGTGTTTTTTATGGACCACTCACCTCATACTTGATGAATCAATAAATCCGAATCTCCAATATTTCCTGGATATTCAAATTGATTACCAAACGAAGCCCTAAAATGCAAGCTTCATATTCAGCCATGTTGTTGGTGCAGGGAAATCTGAACTTGGCCGACACAGGATAATGTTGACCAGTCTCCGAGACCAAAACGGTGCCAATACCTACTCCTTTGAAATTTATCGCTCCATCAAAGAATAATCTCCAGCCATCATATTCTTCAGAGATATCCTACCCTATGAATGCCACTTCTTTATCAGGAAAGTAAGTTTTCAACGGCTTATACTCTTCATCCACGGGATTCTCGGCCAAATGATCTGTCAATGCTTGTGCTTTTACAGCTTTCTGCGTGACCTAGACTATGTCAAACTCACTCAATAGTATTTTCCATTTAGCTAGCTTTCCTGTAGGCATTGGTTTCTGAAATATATACTTCAAAGGATCCATTCTGGAGATCAAGTAGGTAGTGTATGCCGAGAGATAGTGTCTCGATTTCTGAGCTATCTAGGTCAAAGCGCAACACGTGCATTCCAGTAAGGAATACCGAGCCTCATAAGATGTAAATTTCTTGCTCATGTAATAAATTGCTTGGTCCTTTCTACCTGTTTCATCATGTTGCCCCAGAATACAACCAGAAGCATTATCCATCACGGATAAATATAGTAATAACGACCTACCAGGTTCGGGAGAAACCAGGATGGGAGGATTTGATAAATAATCCTTGATTTTGTCGAATGCCTGCTGACACTCTGTCGTCCATTCTATAGCCGCATCCTTCTTTATTAGCTTGAAAATCGACTCACAAATAATAGTAGATTGAGCTATGAAGCGACTGATATAGTTAAGGCGACCCAAGAAACTCAATTTACTTCAAAATCTCCTCTTTAATTTTCAAACTCAGATCTGGTTTGTATTTTCTCAGCTTCTGCTTAATAGGAGGACAAGACGGATCAATGGGCAGGCTGTGGGATACTATTGATGTGCTTAGTCCTGTCATATCGGCATACGACCAAGCAAAAACATCCGGGTGTTTCCTCAGAAACTGGATGTATTCCTCTTTCTCGTCTTCTGGCATATAAATACTAACACGGGTTTCTTTTATTGTCTCAAAAATCCCTATGTTCACTATTTCCGACTCTACTAAGTTTGCCTTGGATTTATCTTCAAAGTCTTCAACCTTACTAACAAATTCCTCAGGCACTTCACTTTCTTCCACCTCTTCTATTTCACTTATATTATGTTGCGTAGTCTCATTATGTGTCACAATCTCAGACTCAACATTTTTAAAAGTGATTTTGATGAAAGAAATAGAAATAAATAATATCAATAAAATGAAAAGAGAGCTTTTATTAATTCAAATAACTTTAAATGTCTTCAAACATAACAAAATAACTTGGAAATATGTAAATTACCTCAAACTCGAGTCTATTTATTTCAAACAATAAGATAAAATCAAAATCTTTAAATTCTACCCAAGTGCCCGACGAGGCCTGGAAGGAGTGGCAGTCCAGTTGCTGAGTGTAGCCTTTTGTTCAATGCTTTGACTAGGGGCTCCCCTCTCCTCACTGATGATGATGTTACAATCTTCTCTTCCAGCTTCAATCAAAAACAAATTCTTCAGACTATCTAGTATTTCATCTTCACCATCATCAAGAAACCCGACAGAGTGGAAAATTTGGTACAACGTCAGCGAAGGATTAAGTGACTGACCCTCATCCATGTAGCCTATCCCAAAAGTGTCATTCTTTACAAAAGGGTGTACGGGTTCAACTTTTCCTTGTAATATGGCCCCAAGATCCTTACCTGGTTTATATCCAGACTTCAGCATTTTCTCACCTTTTATTTTCCAACTCAGCCCCTCTTCAATATTTTCAACCATCTCTAATGTGTGGAATATTTCCCTATCAAGAACTTCCTTTCCCTCGACAACATATACGGGATATCCTCTTTCACCATGTATTACCACCTCTTGGTGATCGTACTCAAATTTGAGATACTGGTTTAGCGTGCTGGGGACTGCACCAGCCATGTGAATCCATAGACTACTGAACAAGAGGTTGTAGGAAGCGGGAATGTCCATTACCTGAAATGTTACAGGGAAAGTGACAGGGCCCATTACCATATCTAATGTGATCTCTCCAATGGTATTTTGCTGGGAGCTACCAAACGCTTTCACGTTCATCTTCCAACTTTTCATTTTAGCCAAATCGACCTCCAACCTTGTCAGTGTACCCAAAGGACATATGTTTAATCCCAAAGATGGATCAATCAGCACTCGAGATACAACTCTTTCTCCATGTTGCATTGTGATATGCAAGGCTTTGTTGTGCGACCTTCCTTCTGGTGGTAACTCATCCTCATGAAAAGATATCTTGTATGACTCAAATGCCTTCCTGACCATGTGAGCCATATCTACCCCTGTTATAGTAGATAGTACATAGGCTTCACTTAACACCTTCATCAAAGCATTTTTATGGTGTTCAGAAGTCTGCAACAGTGTCAGGATAGATATCTGAGCCGAGGTCTTGTTCAACTGATCTACCATAGAGTACTCTTTAGCTTGTATCTTCTTCTAAATACCATTCTCCTCCATTTCTATCACAGGTTATTTACTTTTACTAGTACTTTCTTGGATCAGATTTTCCAGTGTATAGATACTCCCAGATATGGTAACACCCTGAGCGACGTCTGTTTCAGCCACCCTTACTCTTGCCAGAGTGTTCTGCTCATAGTTCCAAGGGACTACATGAGTATTATAAGTAGTTGGGGAAGCTCTGACGACTGTGAAAGGAGTCTTAGGTATCGCTACCTCAACCTCGAATGGTGCCCATTTTGGTGTATTAATGGGGGTACCATTCGCCTTCTCGATGAACTAGATAGAGTTTTCAAGGTCTACCAATTCATCGACATCGAGCATGTTTAATAGATGATTCAGCAGTGGATTGTTGGTGACATTCGACCTCAGATCTTTCAACTGAATGGCCTTGGTGTCGATCAACATTTGGATTTTATCCTTCAGAGTATAACATGTTTCTATTGTGTGACCCCTCATCCCAGAATGATACGAGCAAACCTTGGTCGGATTAAAATGCTTGGCTTGAGTATTCTCACATCCAGCAGCAGTGGCCATGACATAGCCTGCTTCCTTAAGTCTCTCGTACAATTGGGCTATAGGTTCAGCTAGGGGAGTGTACTATTTTTTTTGGAAATTGGCTCTAGGTCTTTGATTTTGTTAGGAAGAAGGCTGGGGTGTTTGGACATGAGTGGGTTAGGCATTATACATGGGGTAAACAGGGATTTGGAATTATGGATGTAGTGTATACGGGGTATGTGTTTGGTATAGTGGGGTTGATATAGCATTGGGGTTTGCATTTGGTAGGGAGATATCGGGTATGGCATTAGGGATTGTGGATAGGGAGGTGGAGTTTGGTAATTGGGCACACTCTTTGAAGGCTGGGCTACCATCACTGTACCTACCTCTTTTTTCTTCTTGTTTTCAACAATTCCTCCAGACTGCAAAGCCTTGTTGACAGCCTATAAATCTTCTAGATTGATAATGCTTCCGTTCTTAAGACCCTCCTCAGGTATTTCACCTACCTTGATGATTTCAGTAAAACTTTTATCCACGACGATTATCATTTTCTCAAGATATTGCGGCTCCTGCGCGCGAATAAAGTACTCCTTCATTTGAGTTTCTTCAATTGAGGGTCGAGCTCTTGCTACCTCAGACCTCCATCTTATAGCATAGTCCCTGAATGACTCATTGGGCTTTTTCTTCAAAGTCTGCATATAGAACCAGTTAGGAGTGTTGTCAATGTTGAACCCGAACCGTTCCATAAAATCTGATGCCATATCGATCCATCCTTTCCACTTCCTTGCGTCCTGTTCTATATACCATGTTAAGGCTTCTCCAGTGAGACTTCTCATGAACATTTTCATTCTTATCTTCTCATCTCTCCCGACTCCGGCCAACTTATCACAATACATATGCAAATGCACCTTGGGATCTCCAATCCCGTTATACAATTCAAACTTTTGAGGTTTGTACCCCTCCGATAACTCCACATCAGGGTGTACACATAAATCCTCGTAACTGAGCCCTCTTGATCCCTTGCTTCCCTCAAGTTGCTTTAGCCTCTCAACCACAGATTGCATCATGGGGTCCTTTTCTGAAGTATCAGGTGCATACTGAGGATAAGTGAATGGGGTTGTTTCTACATAGATGGGGTTCAACGAGTAGCTACCAGATGCTTGGTTGTAGGATACATCAGTGAAGGGCGTATGTATGTAAGTGGGATATTTAGCATTTTGGACATGTTGATTGGGATACATGGTATTTGGAGTATTATGGGTATTTTGAGGAAGAGGAAGGTTTTGGATGTTTTGAGGAGGAGGAAGATTTTGGATATTTTGAGGAGGAGGAAGGTTTTGGATGTTTTGAGGAAGAGGAAGGTTTTAGATGTTTTGAGCTGAGGGCAATTGATGGCTTGAAGTAGAGGTTTGAGATTTTGCACCAGTATGACCGTCGATATGTGGTTTGAGAGGAGTATTGAGGGTAACAGAAAGATTGGCCAAGTTGCACACTTACGCTAATTCTCCTTGCAGTTCGAGAATTTGTTATCCCATTCTTAGGCTAATTTCATTTTGTCCCATGATACTTTCTCCTTCTGTGCTTTTATCTATGGCGCTGTTGTTATCTTCCATTTTCTCTTTATCTTTCAGACTTGTAAGAGAAGAAGGAGGAGAAGGAGCCCCTTTTGACCGTGTGTGATAGGCCAGAGTGCACAAATCAACCTTTTGGTGAGGGAAAAACAACAAAACAACAAGATAAAATATTAGTGTGTTAGTGGCATAAGGAGAATAATAAAAACAGCACACAATAGACACATTGTTCGACGTTTCCTATTTTGGGTGACTCTTTTGAGCCAGAGGTGGGCCTATCGTTGTTTGAGAAATAAATATATCGTAAAATAATGTCATTTGCTCATAAAAATAAACCCCAACAAAATTGAAAATTCATTAAACTAAATTGTCTCGAAAACTGAAAGTACAAAGAAATATTAAAGAAAAAAACTAAATTCTAAAAACAACTTCTTCTTTGTCTTCTTTTTTGTCTTCTTTTTTGAAAGCCTCTAAAGCTTTGTCAAAGCGATGGAGGCCGGTCAGGAGATATGATAGTGCCAGTGTTCCTCCCAAATTTCCCATGCTAAGACACTCTTTGCTTTGTTGGTCAAATTTCTCACGAAGTTCTTGCACTTTTTCTTCTACACTTAGAGCACGTTGCCTCCAAAATTCTAGCTCTTTGCCCATTTCTGCTATTTCCTTCGTATTATCATCATGTAATTGGCTATACCGTGTCTCACATTCCAAGGCCCTTTTCTTAAACTTGCGGTATAGGACTTGCGCCTCAGCTTCCTTGTCATTAACATATTTACCTCTTTTAACACTCGAGGTCACATTGTTTTTCAAGTCAGCGTGCAACCATTCAATTTAGCCTACTACATAACCCACTTTATATCTGTTCGATTCGATACTCTTCTTGTCCAGAAAAGTCCCTTTGCCCCAAGTTTTGGAAATATCAGTAGCATGTGGAATTCTGTTATTTTGATAATCCGCCCGATGTTCATCCATGTTGGTCACCTTTGGTATTATTTGTTTCCTGCCTACTTGCCTCATTACTCTTGCAGGAGCATATGGTTGAAGGCCATGAAGTCCCATCAAAATTAAGTAAACTTGGTGCTGATTGTATATTACAAAGTTTGTACTTGGGAACCAATCAAACATCCATTGAATAGAATCTTCAGTCAAAGCGCTCAACATTTGTCCCCACTTTTCTACCTCATTTTGTTTGTTTGATTTTCACTACCCCATGGTAACTAGGAATTGATGTGCAGCAATATAGTCAGCCCCAGTTGGTGTACGCATTCTTTTCAACCCATGCACCTTTTAAAGGTGTTCGATCAACCATAACTGCAACAATAAATTATATCCTTCAAATCGTCTGGCCCCATTCTTGCAACAACCCAAGGCCCGATAGATGTCAGCTAAGATCATAGGTACAATCGTGCACGGACCCTTGTTAATCCCATTACACAAAGCATCGGCCACCATAATTAAGCGGGTGTGTATGACTTCTTCCGCCCCATTTGGGAAGACCACCATTCCTATGAAGTAGACGATAAATGCAAAAACCCTCTTACTTTCCTATGACTTAGGATCAGAACTCTCTGCTTCATACGCTTGCCGACTATGACGGTGTCCAAATTTGTCAAACAGATGACTTCCCAAAATCTTGGATTTCATCACATATGACACCATTATACTGCCTTGAAGTCCTAACTTGTCTCAAACCTCTTCTAAGACCTCAGCTTTAGGCCAGCTCTTTTTTGGCAACAAGTTCATATCTTCGACATTTCCTCCGATTTCCTCAAGAAGCGGGGTCATCTCAACGTCGCCGAACCTGAACATATACCTTTTTTCATCCTAAAATGCAGTAGCAGCCTCAATAAGTTCCCTGTACGGGGTGACATGCATAAGAGATGGCAAGCTCTCCAATACCTTTCTCACCGCGGTTTGTCCTTCTAAACCCAAGTCTAGCCACCATGACTCCATCTGCTTTGGCATGCACCAAACCATACTGAACCTTGGATATGATGTAGGTGGTGCCATTGAACTTGGAGAACAAAAAGGTTAGCCTACCCTACCCCCAAAGATCAAATGACAATATTTAGGCATATTTATCTCTCAAAAGTGCACATAAATTATGAGGGCTTCCTTTTCGGGATTGTGAAATCCCTTAGAACTTAGGGCATGGTTTTCCTAGAAAATTATCCTAGGATTTAAGATGCCTTATTCCTTAGTAAAGGAATAGACTGACAGGATCTAGGGATAAGAGTGGTTTTTGACATGGTTCCCTCAAGCGGACAACTTAAGAGTGGGAAAGCTCATGACTGTCAACGCACCGCTGATCGAACTATTCACGAGACATTTCCCATAAGGTGTTTTAGAAAAATGAACGTTTGTGCAACTACGCAACCGTTATTAACAAAAAAAAAAATAGGTTCCAAGTGGAGGAAGATATGAACGGAATGCTAGTTACAGATAAAGCAGTAACACATAACACATTAGTAGAAAGAAGTAACATGTTGATAAAAAATATAATAATAAAACTAGATAAAATTAACAAATACATAACTTAAAAAAAAAATGACAAGTAAGCAATTAAAAGGGAAAAAAAGAGTGGAGGGACATGAAAAACAAACGAGATAAGGAAAGCGAAGAGGATTAACATAATTTCTAAAAACAAATTAAAAGTACCAAAATAATTATTTAAGAAAATTGATAACGCAAAAGAAATTAACATACACAGTCAGAAAAAGTCAAAACCATTCAAGAAAAACAATTAAAAATGAAAATCCCACATAATATATAAATTCGTAATGGTTAGAACCTAAGCATTCCAAAGCACAGTCGCCATGCTGTCGCGCCCTATTTTTCTCGCAAAAAGGGGGATTAGATGTGACAACTCTATTTAGGATTAATTAGAGGTGAAGAGTCGCCACCTAACGAATTATGGTGCGTTAGGGCACCATACTACACTAATTACGAACTTATTTTAATTAGTATACGTCAACCAGAAATTCGGGTAAGGGTCCAAATTACCTCAAAAGGAAGGTGTTAGGCACTTTTCGAGGTCCATAAATGTGGGTCCCGTCCGAACTCATATATTACGTGGGGGAATTCTATGTGATAAGCAAAAGGTTGATTATTTTATTAACTACATAATAACTAAGTGTTGAAAGAAATAATTAATAAACTAAACATACAACTTAATTTTAGCAATTATCTAAGTGATAAAATACGTAAAGGTAAATCAGAAGAGCAAGAAGATAGAAGAGACACGATTTATATAAAAAGAAATTTTTTATTTAGAAATTAAACCTAGACTACCCCAAAGCAAAAAAGGAACATGCAAAGAGTAAAATATAACCAAAGTTTTAAAAGGTTTGGACAAGGGTTAATTTTATCTTATTCGGATCAGCGCCTGGCTTATTAACGGATAACAATGTCACATACCGCATTGTCTGATTCTGCTCGAGTCAACTTCCATCATATCCGAATATTCTACCCACCCCACCTAGTTTGATTATTAATCTTAAAAGCGTTCTAAAAAAGCGATAAAACTAGCGTTACTTAAAAAGGCCTACCCGTCCCAACTTAATGTCCAAGAGGCGTTGGACTTACTATTTTGGATTTGGGTCTAGACAAAAGAACTCTTAAGTTGCCTAATTAGACTCAAGATTCGCATCATACAGAACAAACATGACTTAGCAACTAGCACATAAAGGTTCAAACAAGTCTCTTAATCAATTAGAAACGATTAGGTGATGGACAACTATTCATCTTACGTAATTGAGACCTTTAGGCATGATTTCTAGGCTAGGGGTCTTAATTACGTAAGACGAATAGTTGTCCATCACCTAATCGGTTCTAATTGATTAAGAGGCTTGTTTGAACCTTTATGTGCTAGTTGCTAAGTCTTGTTTGTTCTGTATGACGTGAATCTCGAGTCTAATTAGGCAACTAAGAATTCTTTTGTCTATACCCAAATTTAAAATAGTAAGTCTAACGCCTCTTGGACATTAAGTTGGGATGGGTAGGCATTTTTAAGTAACGCTAGTTTTATCGCTTTTTTAGAACGCTTTTAAGATTAATAATCAAACTAGGTGGGGTGGGTAGAATATTCGGATATGATGGAAGTTGACTCGAGCAGAATCAGACAATGCGGTATGCGACATTGTTATCCGTTAATAAGCCAGGCGCTGATCCGAATAAGATAAAATTAACCCTTGTCCAAACCTTTTAAAACTCTGGTTATATTTTACTCTTTGCATGTTCCTTTTTTGCTTAGGGGTAGTCTAGGTTTAATTTCTAAATAAAAAATTTCTTTTTATATAAATCGTGTCTCTTCTATCTTCTTGCTCTTCTGATTTACCTTTACATATTTTATCACTTAGATAATTGCTAAAATTAAGCTGTATGTTTAGTTTATTAATTATTTCTTTCAACACTTAGTTATTATGTAGTTAATAAAATAATCAACCTTTTGCTTATCACATAGAATTCCCCCACGTAATATATGAGTTTGGACGGGACCCACATTTATGGACCTCAAAAGGTGCCTAACACCTTCCTTTTGAGGTAATTTGGACCCTTACCCGAATTTTTGGTTGACGTATACTAATTAAAATAAGTTCGTAATTAGTGTAGTATGGTGCCCTAACGCACCATAATTCGTTAGGTGGCGACTCTTCACCTCTAATTAATCCTAAATAGAGTTGTCACATCTAATCCCCCTTTTTGCGAGAAAAATAGGGCGCGACAGATATTGTAATGACCCTCTAGGTTATTTTCTCGAGTTTCATACATTTTTGGCAATTTGTACCTTCCCATAGCGTCTATAGGTCATTTATAACTTAGCGGGACTGTCGATCTAGTTTTTGGGTAGTTTGTTTGGGTTTTAAGCCCATTTCCCTATTTTGGAGCTTTTGAAGTTGAAAAATTAGTCTTAGGCCAAAACTTCTAGTAAATGGACTCGGATGAGAATTTTGACAGTGTCGTTAGCTCTGGAACATGGATTTTAGGTAAGGTGGAACCTTGGTCCAGGTCTCGAGGCTTCCAGACTAGTTTTGGGCTATTGGTTGGAAATTAGTAAAAATGGCTCATTGGGTGTGGGGCCCACTTCTTTGTTTAAACTACATCGAATGGAAATTTTGATAGCGCAGTTGAGTACGAATTGTTGATTTTGGGTTAGTAGCATAGTTAGTTTTGGTCCCAAGCCTTTATATTTTGTTTTGAGTGTTTACACGAAAATTAGTTAAAATAGCCTTATAGGGGTCCCGAGGGTTAATTAGTTGTAAATGACTTCTTTTAATAAATATGATGATTCCATTAGATACGTAACGTGTTTTATGATCAATTTTCCCTATTGATTTAGTTTGTAGGGTTCCGGATGAGTTTCGAGGGTCAAAAATAAGTTTTTAAAATTGTTGGTTTTCAGGTGCGGAGGTTCTTCTTCGCAAACACGGTTGGGGTCCCGCGAATGCAAAGAAGGACCATTTGTTTGACTGGTCAATACAAAAAAATTTTCATTACAAATGCGGTGGGGGTCCCACGAACGCGAAGAACAAAAATTTCACCTAGGCAGTGCTTAAATCGACAGATTGCAAAGTTTTAGTATTTTAGACATTTCGGGAGCTAGGAATCTCCATTTCAGGCGATTCTTAATGTGTTTTTCTCAAATAATCATTGGCTATGTTATTATACCTTCATATTGCTCATTTTACAAGAATATATATTCTGTTTTTCATAATTTCTATCCAAAGTTTAGACTGAAAAACTCTATTCCTCCATTTTCAAAGCCCTATTTCACCATTGTTGGAGCTTGGGGCATGGGAAAATGTGGAAAATCACACATTTAGGATAATTTAAGATAATTATACACCTTTTGATCATTTTCCATTGTTTTTCCCCATCAAATTCCATTCTTTTCCTTGTAAATTCCTAGAAATTAATCCTTGAATTCCTTAACTATTTAGGCTGATTTGGGCCTCTATTCGAGCTCTGTTTTTGCTCAAATTTTGAGTATGCATTCCTTGTCTTTGGAGGTACCTCTTGATGGATTCAATTTTGAAAATCCATTAGCTGGCCCCACGAGCATATTTTTGACCCGATTTTAGGCCTGGAGTTTTATATTGTAATATGGGTATCATTTTACTCGTATTAAAGTGTAGATTATGATTTTGATAATGCAAAGTTGTTCCTAGATTGTGGAGTGAAGATGAGAAGTTCATAGATGGTTCGATACTACGGTTCGACTTCAAGGTAGGCTACGATCTACTCTTCTCTTGAGATTATGTATTGTATAGGTCTGGATAGGGATTGTAGGATAGGTTTATACCTAGTTATATCATGACTTGACCTATTTAGGGGATTTAGAATAGAAATGTGACCCGAACCTTAGGATAGAATACCTGTTATGGTTGTAAGATCTTATTATCCTTGATTATAGACTTGTTTAACCATAGATTGACATGAAGGAACCTTTAGTATAAGACTTCCCATATTACTTAGTGAATTGTATGGTATGCTCCAATTAGATCCTTCGAGTAGCTTTATGCCTTTATTTACCTTGTTCCTTTGGTATTATAATAATGTTACCCTGGTATACGGTATATTATTGCGCCTAAGGCCGTGGTTACCAGACCGTTTGGAAACTAGGTTAGTTCTCTGTCCTTTGATAGTACGTGGTTCTATTTTATAGGTGCTTAGACGTATATATCTGTATTAGATGAATAATGGTGATGGCATGCATACATTTAGGTTCATTTATATTTATTTAGTGGTATGATTCCAACTAAAACCTTGATTTTCTATTATTTTCTATAAAGGGATTTATTCCTACTTTTCCTAACTTTAAAAATTGATTCTTTGTAAACTAAAGTTGTACCACCTTTATTATTGAATTATGACATTTTAAACTAAACAAATTACTTTGGAAATTAGATCGAGGCTGATTTCGGTTCATTATTGATCCACTCTTTTGGCACTACTTACTCACTTAGGTCGAGGCAGATTCTGACTATTTCTACATTATTCTACCATTTTCGTCCCATACTCAATCTTGGGCAATGGATTTACAGATTTATACTTATTTAGCCTTGGTTCAAGTCCAAACAATTATTATACTTCTATTTCTCTCCAGTACTAGATGGAGTAGATTTGTTTGATGGATCATGAATGTCTTAGTTCGGGACCAGGAAGTGTATACAAATATCACAAGTCCCCTAAAGGCCCCATCATCTGATGATCCCTAGTACTAGAGAAGGATAGTCGTTGTAGGTCCATCCTTTACGAGCTTCTGAGCTGGAGGAGGTGTATACACTTGGTACATTATGGTACTTGTGTTGGTTATGGTATTTGGCTTATCTTTCATTATCTGGTTCTTTTCATGACTTGTACATATTCTCATGCATCGCCTATCACCAGTATAATTATTTGGCACTTGTATTTTTAGTCTTATGGGGGGTTGTACAGGTATAGGTTATGTATGTTGTTTGTTGACTGATTGATTGTACTTTCTGAGCTTATAGGGGCTCAGTTATGTTATTGTTTGTTCAGGCTAGCCGGTTATATTATTACTTGGATATTTTCATATGGTTTATGGCAGGCTGGTTAAGGACTCATACCTGAGGTTATTGGTACATTTCTGATTCTTTCCCTCTTATTATGGTAAGCTTTATTATTATCAAGACATTTTACAGATATGCGTATTTCGACTAGAGACCTTGTTTATGCTAGAGTTATCTCCTTTCCTGATATTGTAATCCTTGTGAGATTTAGGCTCTTATACCATCTTCCTTTGGTTAACACTTTCAGGTTTAGATAATTTTATGATATATGACCGGTTTTCTTCGTAATATTATTATATGTATGCCCTTTCTTCTTATTAATATTATGTATCTCTTGTATATCTCTTCCTTTCTATTTATATTATACATTGCATATTCCTTGCTTCACTATACAATCATATGTTGACTAGCTACTTATGGCACTGTGCCTCTGTCCCTGATTACTGGCAGTATTTGATATTTTACCTTTACTTTTAAATTAGCATTATTATGTTTTGTTGCCTAAATAGTTGCTTGTACCTATATTCCTACTTTTCATATTGCATTATCTTTGGAGCTCAGTCGGTCGATGCCTACTGAATACCACGTATTTGGTACTCATACTACACTTCTGCAGCCTGCAGATCATAGTAAGAGTTTTCACAGTTGATATGTGTATTGTGTGTAGAAACCATGGATCGGAGATTGGGGGAGAGCTTCGGACGTTCGGGAGTTGTTCCTGCTCTCCCTCTTATTGTTAGACTGATCTCTATCTTTGTATTTCAGAGATGGCTTTGTATATATTTACTATGTATTTCACTTTTCACTCCTGTTATATTAGAAGCTCTTGTACTGACTTTTTCTGGTTTTCGGGATATATTTACTCCCTTCTTGTCTTTTTTCTCATTGTTACTTAGTTTTGTTTCCCCCTTTCTTATTAGTTTATTACTAACTGTTCCAGACTATGGTGTAACACCCCAAAAATCCTAGATAAAATTAGAACCATGCTTTAAGTACATGTAAAATTAAAATCCATGTTTCAGCTGCATTAGCAGTGATTTAGACATGTATTAAGGCCACAAGTAACTCCTAGCTCCTAGCCAAGTTGAAATCTTCCTTATCGGTGGTTTTGTTGTGAAGAATCTTGCTATAGTCAACTTCAAACGAGAATAACTCCTAGATTTTGAGGGATTTTTAAGATAAAACCCCACCAAATGATATATATTTGAATTATCTTTCCAACTGATACAAGATCAAGTCCACAACACAAAGATTCCAACAACAACAACAACAAAAACAGCAACCAACACAAATGCTAGTGAATCGAAAGAGCCCCACCCGGCTTCACTAGACTTCAAGATCTCAAAGACAAGAACAACAAGATAATAAAAGATAGATAACTTGACATATAATATTCAAGAGACTAAGAACCCTAACATCAAGAGAGGACCCTAAGACTATTGAATATAAACACCAAGTTCTTACTTAGACCAAGAGGAACTCAATAACCTCAAGATCCTTGTTTCTAGCCAAATCACAACACAAGCTTCACTCTTGGAGCTTGGCCGAATCTGCCTCCCAATGGAAGAGAGAGAGAGAGAAATATTACAAGTCCTTTGTCTTGAAATTACAATGAGAAAACTAAGGCAAAATAATTCTAAGCTTGTCTATTTATATTACAAGCCAAATGAAAGACAAAAATGACCATATGGGCCATGTTGGAGCAGCCGGCCATGGAGGCCTTGGAGTGTAAGTTTATTACACTTCAAGGCCCATCTTCACACCTTAAAACATTTAGATCCTTAGGTGGTTCAATGACCAACTCACACACGGCCATTTGCATGAATAAGGCTTGGAGTTTTTGTAACTCCCGAGCTTGACTTCGTGTGAATGGTCGGGTACTTGTTGGACCCGTATCATCCTCTCCATCTTGAGAGGAATTTGACCTCAAATTCAGCACTTGGTCGTCTTCAACCGCCTCCACGATAGAAAGATCACAAACGTTAAAAGTGTGGTGCACTTGATATTCCGGTGGAAGGTCAATTTTGTAGGCGTTGTCATTGATTTTCTCGAGTACTTGGAATGGACCATCACCCCTCGGCATCAATTTGGACTTTCTTTGGGATGGAAACCGATCCCTCTGAAGATGCACCCATACCCAATCTCCCGGTTAAAGGATGACTTTCTTTCTTCCCTTGTTGGCCCTCCTTGCCATGTCTTGGTTTTTCTTCTCAAGTTAAAGCCGCACCTTCTCATGTAACTTCTTCATAGAATCTGCCCGCTTGCTTCCTTCTAAGCTAATCATGAGATCACTTGGCAAAGGCGTTAAATCCAAAGGGGTGAGGGGGTTGAGGACGTATACACACTCAAAGGGAGTCATTCCCGTACTTGAGTGTATGACACGGTTATATGCAAACTCAATCAATGGTAAGTGCTCTTCCCAAGAAGTCATTTTTCCCTTAACCATGGAACGTAGCATAGCACCCAAAGTCCTATTTACTACTTCCGTTTGGCCATCGGTTTGTGGGTGGCAGGACGTAGAGAATAATAACTTGGTACTAAGCCTACCCCACATGGACTTCCAAAAGTGGCTTAGGAACTTAGAGTCCCTATCACTCACAATGGTCCTCGGGACACCATGCAATCTAACAACATTATCAACAAACAACGAGGCCACGCTAGGGGCGTCATCACATTTAGAGCAAGGAATAAAGTGCGCCATTTTAGAAAACCGGTCAACTACAACAAAAATACTATCCCGACCTCGTCGAGTCCTTGGCAGCCCTAACACAAAGTCCATAGATATATCAAGCCAAGGACGTAGAGGAGTGGGCAGCGGGGTGTACAACCCATGAGGTAGGAGCCGAGATTTGGCTCTCTTGCATTCTACACATTGGCCGCAAATCCTAGCCACATCCTTGCGCATTTTGGGCCAATAGAATTGCTCTTCCAATATTCCGAGGGTCTTTTCGACCCCAAAATGACCCATTAGACCGCCATCATGTGCTTCCCTCACAAACAATTCTCTCCAAGAGCTAGAGGGTACACACAATCATCTATCTTTAAATAAGTAACCATCAAACTTGGCATAGGGATTTGAACCCCTAGCCGAATCCCACTTGTCCCTACCCAATTCTTCACATTCCCTAAAGATAGGAGCAAAGTGAGGGTCCTTGGGATACAATTCTCTTAAACTCTCAAAACCCATCAATTTTGATGACAAGGTGGACACAAGGACATGTTTTCTAGACAAAGCATCGGCCACTACATTGTCATTACCCTTTTTGTATTGGATAACATAAGGGAAGGTCTCAAGAAACTCAATCCATTTGGCATGCCGTTTGTTAAGCTTGTCTTGGGCCCGAAGATGCTTTAAGGATTCATGGTCCGTTCGGATCACGAACTCCTTGGGCCATAAGTAGTGTTGCCAAGTGGCCAAGGCTCTAATCAAGGCATACAACTCTAAATCATACGTGGAGTAGTTTAGAGTTGCTCCTTTGAGCTTTTCGCTAAAGTAAGCAATGGGTTTCAAATCTTGCATCAAAACAGCCCCTATGCCTACTTTACTCGCATCGCACTCGACCTCGAAGGTCTTATCAAAGTTGGGCAATTGTAACAACGGTGCGGAGATGAGCATAGCTTTCAAGGCTTCAAATGCCTTAGCTTGCTCGACACCCCACTTGAAGGGTTGTTCTTTCCGAATGACCTCGGTCAAGGGGGCGGCTATGGTGCTAAATCCTTTGACAAACCTTCTATAAAAACTAGCCAACCCGTGGAAGCTTCTTACTTCTCCAACGTTTTGTGGGGTTGGACAATTTTTGATAGCATCTATCTTGGATTCATCCACTTCGACCCCTCTTGAACTAACAACAAAACCCAAGAAAACAACTTCATTGACACAAAAAGAGCACTTTTCCAGATTTGCATACAATTTTTCCTTCCTAAGGACATCAAGCACACATTGTAAATACATCACATGCTCTTCTAAGGACTTGCTATACACCAAGACATCATCAAAGTAGACAACAACAAACTTTCCAATAAATGGCCTCATCACATGATTCATTAGCCTCATAAAAGTACTTGGAGCATTTGTTAGGCCGAATGGCATAACCATCCATTCATAGAGACCAAACTTGGTCTTGAAGGCGGTTTTCCATTCATCACCGGGTTGCATTCTTATTTGGTGATAGCCACTCCTTAAATCAATCTTGGAAAACAAACATGACCCATTCAACTCATCTAGCATGTCATCTAACCGAGGAATAGGGTGGCGATATTTTACCGTAATTTTGTTGATGGCTCGGCAGTCCACACACATGCGCCACGTTCCGTCTTTCTTTGGCACTAATAGCACCGGAACAGCACACGGGCTCATGCTCTCCTTGACATACCCTTTATTGAGGAGCTCCTCAACTTGACGTTGCAATTCCTTGGTGTCCGTAGGATTGCTCCTATAAGCCGGCTTGTTTGGTAATTGTGATCCCGGCACAAAGTCAATTTGGTGCTCAATTCCCCGAAGCGGGGGCAATCCTTGCGGAAGTTCCTTAGGAAATACGTCCTCATAATCCTGCAACACACAAGAAATCAAAGGGGAAATGGAAGAATTAGTGGGGTTAGTATTAAAACAATGAGCCAAGAGTAACATAGGCGTGTCCTCATCATGATCCACGAAGAGTTCCTTCTTCCTAACCAACATCACCATGTTTTCAGTCCCCTTTGCCGTTGGGGCAGCCTTGGATGGCCCCACTGCCCCACCTACGGAACTCCCTCCCTTTTCTCCCTTTTCGGATTCCTTTCCTTTTTCCTTCAATTCCCTTATCCTTTGATGCCACTCATTTACTTGGGAAGGCGAAAACGGATGAAGAGTAACCTTTCGGCCATCCTTCTCAAGTGTATACCGATTGGACCTCCCATCGTGTTTAGTAGACCTATCATATTGCCAAGGTATACCTAGCAACAAGTGACATGCTTGCATTGGTATCACGTCACAAAGCACTTCATCGTGGTAGTTTCCCACCTTAAACCGTATCACGCATTGCCTTGCGACCCTTAATTCACCACAATCATTCAACCATTGTAACTTGTAAGGACTAGTGTGCGGAGTAGTTGGTAACTTCAAGAAGTTTACCATAGCATGACTTACAACATTTGTACAACTACCACTATCAATCACCAAGGTACACACACTTCCCTTTACAAGACATTTAGTATGGAATAGATTTTCCCTTTGGCTTGGGTCATCTATTGCCTTACTAATCATGACGCGCCTAACCACAAAGTTTGGAATTACACACTCCCCTTCTTGAGGATAAACATCTTCACCATCGTCACCACCATCATCATGTGGTCCATCATCGGTTTCCTCTCCATCTTGAGGCTCGACCTCTTCTTCTCCCCGTTCGGGTCCCACCTCTTCACCAAGGTAATACACTCTCCCTTCCCGTAGGATCACATTGCGTCGGTTTGTACATTCATTGGCCTTATGCCCCCAACCTTGGCACTTGAAACATTGGAATCCCTTTGGGTTAGGATACTTGTGAGCCTCCAATTTTGGAGGAATCTTGGGGACTGTTTTGGGCTCGGGCAGCCTTGTAGTGGCGGGTTGGTCCTTGTTTTTGGGCCAACCCGAGGGGCCTTGTCCCCTTGCCTTGAAAGATGACCTCTCTTTAAGTTCCCTTTCAATCTCAAGAGCCACTTGGAAAATACCGTCGACGGTTTCAAACTTGTGAAGTGTTAAATGAGTAGAGATCTCTTTGTTCAACCCACACTTGAACCGGATGATGTCGTGACTGATTTTCTCCCCAAGATGATCAAGTTTCAACATGAGTTGTTGAAACTCATCAAAATATGCCATCACACTCTTGTTACCTTGACGCAAGCCATACAATCTAGCAAGCAACTCATGGCGATATCTCTCGGGAAGGTATCGTTGCCTCATCAAATACCTCAATCGATACCAAGGTGGTGGCTGCCCATCAACGAGTTCATTACCAAACCGCTTGACATACTCCTACCAAGTGTTAGCATAACCCTCAAAATGAGCTATAGCATAGCAACCCTTCTTTTCTTCCGAGATGTCATTAACTTGGAAAACTTTGTCACAAGCCGATTCCCAAGCTAAGTAGGCCTCGGGGTCACTATCACCTTTAAAGATTGGTAGGTTCAACTTGATGGTGTTGATGCCTCCATCTCTCTCTTGGTGTCGGTTTCCCCTATCTCCATACCCTCGGTATCTCCTTGGATATCCACGACCCCCTCTTATCTCCTCCTCCCTCATGTAAGCATCATCAAAGGCTCCATACCCTTCATACTCCTCTCTACCATATCCTTCAAAGGGGGCTGGACGGTCTTGGGCATTTTGGACTTGATTTGGAGGCATCGGATTTTGTGGTCTTTGGTTTAATGGAGCTTGGAATGGAGGGTTCGGGTTTAGGGGTGGTGCTTGACGTCCAAATCCCTCTTGTGGAACTTGAGGAGCTTGGAAATGTATTGGTCTAGTGGGGTCACAGTTTGGAGGGAAAAAGGTGGTTTGGCTTGCGGCATTTAGTGGAGCTTGGGGTGCATTTAGCATTTGGTGGACTGTTTCGGGGGTGATGGTTGCGGAGGAAGTCCTATCATGCCCATTGGTAGAGACATGTAGAGGAGTATAAGGACGAGAGTTCCTTTGACTCTCCACTTGTTCTAATCTCCTACTAATAGTTGACACTTCTCCCTTGATTGCTGCCAAGTCCCCTCTCACGGCCCCAAATTCCGAATTCAACCTTTCAAGTGTCCGGGTAACGGCCTCAAGAGTGACCCTCATAGAGTCAAGTGCATTAGTATCCACGTTATGGGACGAGGTCCCATCCATTGTCAAGATATTATACTCTTTAGATCACCACACGCCTGTGTTCCACAAGTGTTGTAAATTGGCTAGTAACCGTGAATCCTTTAAGGTATGAGTAAGCTCTTATCCGGAGTGGATTCTTGTTTGAAGACTCAAAGAATTCTTGTTGTACTAGAACCAAAAATCAGCAACGTATTCAAAAGATAAAAGCACTCAAGTAAACGTTGACACAAACAAACGAATTCAAAGGACTAATTGACAATCTAGTAGGAATGTACTAGTTTGTTAATTAGTTCTAGAACCAAGTAAGGAAACTAAGAATCAATAATTAGAAACTAGAAAATTATCCAAAGTTGAGCTTAGGGGTGACGTGGCAGCATGCAATTGGTCTTGGGCCCACACGGTTTGTCTATATAACTTATATGTAGATTCTATATTTTTGTTTTGTCACAAATCTGAAAATCAATATTCATACAACTTGTGAAGGATGACAATATGTTTTTGGAGGGAAAATAATAGTCTTGTAGTCTTTTCAACCTTTCAGGCTCAAAGGGTTAGGTTTGACTAACTAGTCCCACAAAACAAGGCTCCTTGAATTAGGGAAGAGTGGTTGGCAAGACTAGGAAGTGATGGGTGCAAGTCTTTCACCAACAACTTTATGACTTGTCTTGCAACTTGAACACAACAAGATGAACAAGATGAACAAGTTTTAAAAGATGAACACCTCAACAACCTTCATCAACTTCTTCAAGCACATAACACACAACCACCAATTTTGTCATCAACAACATACAACTTTCAACCACTTCAAGTCACCACAACAATGGTCAAGTTTTCAAGCTCAACTTTTAGATCTAGACACTTTAGTGTTGGTGAGAAAGAAAGCAACACTAGAAACACACTAAACAAGCAAAATAACACCTAGATCTAAACATACAACAACATTCTCGGATTTGTCTTCAATGGACAGATTTCAGAATTTTTTTTTTTTTTTTTGTTTAATCCGAGAACAAGCCCAAGATGGGTTGTGTTGGAACACAACCGGTCTTGCTTTGATACCAAATGATACAAGATCAAGTCCACAACACAAAGATTCCAACAACAACAACAACAAAAACAGCAACCAACACAAATGCTAGTGAATCGAAAGAGCCCCACCCGGCTTCACTAGACTTCAAGATCTCAAAGACAAGAACAACAAGATAATAAAAGATAGATAACTTGACATATAATATTCAAGAGACTAAGAACCCTAACATCAAGAGAGGACCCTAAGACTATTGAATATAAACACCAAGTTCTTACTTAGACCAAGAGGAACTCAATAACCTCAAGATCCTTGTTTCTAGCCAAATCACAACACAAGCTTCACTCTTGGAGCTTGGCCGAATCTGCCTCCCAATGGAAGAGAGAGAGAGAGAAATATTACAAGTCCTTTGTCTTGAAATTACAATGAGAAAACTAAGGCAAAATAATTCTAAGCTTGTCTATTTATATTACAAGCCAAATGAAAGACAAAAATGACCATATGGGCCATGTTGGAGCAGCCGGCCATGGAGGCCTTGGAGTGTAAGTTTATTACACTTCAAGGCCCATCTTCACACCTTAAAACATTTAGATCCTTAGGTGGTTCAATGACCAACTCACACACGACCATTTGCATGAATAAGGCTTGGAGTTTTTGTAACTCCCGAGCTTGACTTCGTGTGAATGGTCGGGTACTTATTGGACCCGTATCACCAACGCATCTAGATTTGCCTTAATTAGATGTCGGAGCTAAGAGTTATGACCATTTTAGTGAAGCACTGTCCAACAGTGGGAACACACGATTGTAGGTACGATTGTGGTTCGAAACCACGACCGTACAATGCTCCCTTCTGATAAAAACAACTTTGAAAACCCAAAAGTTGACAAACATACCTTCAAACCACGAGAGGGAACCACGACCGTGCTTTGAAACCACGATTAAAGGCACGATTATGGTTTCAAAAATTGATCTGGCTTGAACTTCCAAGTTATGAACCAAGGCACGATTGTGAGTGGGACCCATGATTGTACCATGGCTCATCTGATCATGATTAGAGAATCTCAAATCCAGCCACAGACCATGAGTTCAACCTACGATCATTGGTGGGACCCATGATCGTGGGAAGGTCTCATAGGTTTTTTTTCTCCAGCTTTTCTGTCACAAATTTAAGTAGGGCATATCAGTCTTTTCCCACTCTTTTAACATTAAAACTATGTCTTTTAAGACTTTCCAAGACTGATTTCTAAGATTTATATTACCCTAAGCCCTCATTACTTAGAAAATACTCGACACTTAGCAATTTCAGAGAAAGAAAAGACGATTTCTCTCCTTCAGGACAAACTAGGGTTCATCTTCTTCAGGCTACCAATCTCAAAGGTTCCTTCAGGGTTTTCATCTCCAGGTATGTGGGATTTCATCAATGGGTCCCCTTTCACCCATTGAATCCCAAAGTTAACTCAAATCCTCAAGTTTATTTCATCGTTCAAGATTAGGGTTTCTATAAAATGTGTGAATTTTATTAACTTTCAGTTTCTTGCTTTGACTAAACCATGAATATATGTTATCCTATGAATTTGAGCACTTTTTACATACTCATGATTATAAACTCTCATTATATTAAAGAATTCTTGAGTTTGGGCTTAAGCTATAAAATTTCTTATAATGTTCAGCTTCTAGAATTGCCATTAGTAGTTGCATTCTTCTGAGATGGCGGGTTATGAACACCCGATGACCTAGGATATCATGCATTTCCAGTTGAATAATCATTCTTTCAGTCTTCATAATTTAGGATACTTTCAGATAAAGCATCTATCTTTCAGTTTCAGAATAACAGTGTTGTTGAGCCTTTCAGTATTACAACTTACTTTCAGTTGGGAGTAGTACTTAGCATCGAGAGGACATGAGTTTAGATAACCCAAGCACCAGAACTACGTTGCCACCGTAGGTTACTATTATAGTCCCTTTGGACATTCGTTAGTGGATCCACATCAGCAAAGTGTTCGTACCCCTGGCAAGGTACTAAACACCCATCCAACTGGGGTTACTAATTAGGCAATATTTAGCTTAGATGGGGTATTTCAGTTAATAATAGCTCCCACTATTCAGTCTCAGACCTCGCATGACCTTGTGTAGATTATTCCAGTACATTATATTATTTCATGTTTATCACTTGGTCATTGCATCAGTTTATAAATTTTAGTTCACGTTCCGCTTATCATGTTATTTTCAGCATACCCAACTTACATAGTGTAATTCATAGCTCACATGCTTAGTACATTCAAAGTACTGACCGCATACCTTTATTTACTCTATATTGTCTTATAATATAGGTTCTGACGCTCAGTATCCCGATCGTGATTAGATTGATCTAGCATCTCTCCAGCAGCAGTGTTTGGTGAGTCCTCATTATTTGAGGACTAGTATCAGTATTTCATTTTTGTGTTATTTCAGTTTCAGACAGTTAGAGTTAGCTAGGGTTTTGTCCCAACAACTTATCTTATTTAGAGGCTTTCAGACAGTCAGGTAGATTATATCTCAGCTTCATGTTTTTTTTTTATCACCAGATATTGTATTTGGTTCTGATCACTAGTATATCATTCAGTTTTGTTTTTGCACAGTATTATATTAGTTATTTTAGTATTCTTAGTGTCATACCATACCATGGGTTAGCTCCGAGTCACTTGTGACTGTAAGCACCGTGTTACAACTAGGGGTAGTCTCGGGTCGTGACATACGGGTTGGCTTACATACTAGTGGGTTATGATAGGTGCCATCATGACTTGAGAAATCAGGTCATGACAATAATCTAACAGATACTCAAAGTAGGTTACACAAATATCGGCAACTTTTAGAGAGTTCATGAATTTCACAAGGAAATTTAAATTGAGTGATCTATCATTTTCTATGGATTTGACTTAATATTGATGATAACAATTTAGTGCAAAAATCATGTTGTTTGAGTTTCTATATGGATATCATTCTTTCTCATAGATTGAGTAGCTTAAGCTTGATGAAAGGAAGCCAACAGATCTAGAGTAGAATGATCTACCTTGGTTAAGGTCAGTTTAAAAATGCATAAAATCAACTTAGAGTAGAGAAAAGTTCATTTCCAGAAGAGAAATTCATTGTTTTGATTTAACATGGGTAACCACATGTTTCTAAGGGATTTTGGTACCATTAACATTTCTGAGAATTAGGGAAGAAATATAATTTGGGATAGGATCATTATATCTTTATAAGCTTAGCGATGAATTATTGTTGTAGCTGATAAACTCGATATGGTTATGAGGATATTTGTTATATAGTGTAACTATGAACAAATGTATGTTTATGAGGCAAATTGGGTAATTTGGACTAAGAAGTTCAAGTAAATAAGACTCGGATGTTTAAGAAAGTTTCTGCATTAGTATTTCAAATATAAGCTTTTGGGATAAGGAAAAAAGAGTTATTTATTTGCTTAAGTATTTTATCACAACCAATTATAGAGAATAAAACACGAGAGTACTAACATGATATGCATAACGACTGTTTGCAACTATTCGATAGTTTTTGAATGATTTGAGGAATTTTTGAGGATGAAAATAGTTTTAATGGGATATAATGTAACAACCCAATCCTCATTTTGAGTAATTGCATCCAAATTCATATATCGAAACTTCCATTAGATTTATATGATTGCTTGGGACTTTTTGGCATGGTTTGAAATGAAATTCGAAGGGATCCAGTGAATTTCAGCGTGGTTCAAAACTAGTTGAATATGCATATTCTTGCTACTACAAATTTGTTCACCGCGATCACAAGGATTTTTGTCCCTATCACAATAAAGAATTTTTTTAAAAAAGCAAATATTCATTTCAATCATGGGTTTGGTCACAATCATGATGAAGGTAATATTTGGGAAGAGTATGATATATAAATTTTACGATTTTTTTCATTTATTATTTTTGGACTTGGGGAGAATGATTAGAGAGGCTTTTGCCTTGATTTTCTATCACAAGCCTGGGGTAAGTGATTCTAACATGAATTTATGATTATTTCATGAATAAAAGCTTGGAATTGTCACTTGAATATGAAATATGGAGAGCTATTAGACCTAGAACTAGAATCACCTATATTATATTTTAGGTATCCAAATGGAAATATAATCATAGCTTTGGAATCGCTGTGGCTATGTCAACCGAATTTGACTTTTATTTTAGAGTTTGACTTTCTAAGGTTGATTTGGTTATTTCAACCTAAACTGCATACTAAATTACAAGATTGAATCCCTTGGCCTCATTTGATGTTGATAAGTTTTTTTGGCTAGAACTAAGCCATTTGGATAGGTTTGGATATGGAAACACGGTTTTAAGGGGTTAAATCTTACTTGAATCAAGGTAAGTTAAAACTTTGACATCAATATAGTTGGATCCCTTCAGGGCACATTTCACACCCTGAATTCTACTCTGTCACAATAGGCATCCAAATTTACGGAACCACATCGTAAGCACATTATAAAGATGGAAGATCACACTTATGTCCCATTATTAATCAATTAATTTATTTGTGTAACTAATGTCAAGACATCATTTAAAAGGAATTTGAGAATAATTCAATTAATGAAAAAAAATTGTATGTCAGCTATGCATGATAAAATGCCCAATAAGTCAAAAAATGATGTATACAAAGTACCACCCACAATACGAGAATCTATGTATGGAACTTTTAGGATAATGTAGTCTAAAATGATTATGCATCAAAAATTAAAAATAAATATTAAATGACTTAATAGAGCTCCATGAGCATAATACTGTCACGATCATACTCCAAGATCGTGATGGCTCCCACACTAACTCACTAAGAGGTAAGCCACCCCTTCACCCTAATCAAGTATCAATACAATATGCAAAAGTAATAAAAATAGCATAAGTAAGTCTCAAAATAAAAGATTTCATACATAGAATAGTAGTGCGGAAATAACAAAAACACCCATAACCTAATGTCACCAGTACAAGAGCATTTATATAATTAGTACATCAATTTTAAAGCTACAAAAGTATATAAAATAGTAAGACCAGAAAAATATAAAGAATGAGGAAGCCATGCATCACTTTGAACACCAAGTAGCTCACCAAATCTTCCAAATAGTGATGCCTTAGATTGTATAATCAATACGGTGCACTAGTGCTAGGATCAACATCAAAAGATTCATCAAGTATAGTACGAGTATGATAATATGTGTATTTATTAGGCATCATAGGCAAAACTGAGTAAGATTTAGACTACCATATCATATAAAGTATGAAATTACCCCTTTGAAGTCAACGCAATAGCCCAATAATTCAGAAAGAAAAGTATCAGCAGCTGACAAATTATTTAATAAGTAAATACAAATCACAATAAAGATATGTAATCAATGTGATGCAAAGCAAACAAAAGTAATGATATGAAATACAATGGCATTGATTCTAATAGTATACACCTACTACCACCAGTGGCATGCCCAGAGCTAGGACCAACGGGGGACTCATAAGATCCACTTACCCATCCAGAATAATTTCCTATCGGGATATAAGTAGAATTTATCCTTGGTAGCATCAAAATCAATCATCTAAACCCATTTCCCATCAAATATATATATGTATGTATGTATCATCCTGTTGTTTCAATAATACTAAGCCTCTGATTTATGACAATGAATATGTATGCATGGTTATAGTAATAAAGAAAAATTTCAAATGCAATTGGTCTATTTGAATGTCTTTCTCGTTACAATAAGATGTAGACTACAAGCCTTCTCAAATCATGAATATATTTTTAAACAAATTCCCTTATGGCACCTTCCATCAACTAAGTAGATTGCTTCAATCATGATGCCCATTTAGGCCACAATACCACAATTAAAAAAATTAATTTCAATATAGTGCCCTTAGGCCACAGTGCCTTAATTAAATAGATTGCTTTTAACAAGGTTTTGATTTAGGCAAATAACTTATCATAGTGTAGTATAACCCTTGGAAAGAAAGTAATGCTCAACAAATATGAATTTCAAGTCATTTAAATAGTATCAGCTATGTCCCAACCTAAATTTTATGATAATAATAGCAATTCATTTCCCCAACTTTCCAGTCCCATAAATTTTGCCAAACCCATAACTTTCTTTATAAAATAAGTCATCACACAAGCTATGTCTAGAAAGAATAATTGATAACCTATCATGACCCAATCGGTCATGCCCTAACTCTACAGTGGGAGAACTATCTAACCCAACCCTTAACCAACTACCAAAGAAACCTCACAAGTCACCTTCATCAATTAACTACTACTTACCTCATTAAACATAATATTAACAAAATGAGTTCATTTCTAACTTATTTAATATTCCAAAAACAAAAGAGAGTGCGGAAGTATCTCTAATTATAACAACCCCGGAACTTGAAAGTCACCGTACAAGAACATCTAAAAGTATCCAAAACAAAGTCTAAAATATTATCCACAAACACTAAATAAAAGAAAAGTCAATGTTCAGAAACAAAGGACATGAACAAAGTCAGGATGATTCAATGGCTGCCCGGATATGGTGCTCATCCTTGAATTGATTCTGGAGTCACAAACTAGAGCTAAGGTCTCATCTCAAAGGTTGAAACATGCTTTGCACTCAACAAAAAGAAGAGTACAGGTAATATTAGTACAACAACTAAGTATTGGTAGGAACCATCAGCCGACTCAACTCAACACCATACAAATAACCAAGTGACATGCAAGTAAAAGCAATCAAGACACAACTCATAATTAGTTGACAAACGAATGTGTAGTCATAACACTTTATCTCATCAGATATGCAGGTACACAAGTATATCTATTACACTTAGGTAGATTCTTTCAACAATAATCACCACAATATATATGTTCAAATGAAATGATGATTGCATGCATACAAGATGTACAAACATACTAGAGTCAGTATGGATTCTTATTTATGACCTGCAAGAGATGAGCTCAGTCTATATACCAGTATCGGTGTGTTACCCAATCAAATAATAGTGTCGGCATGACACCTGATCCAAATAATAGTGTCAGTGAGTCAACTAATCCAACGACATCTCAATATTATCTCAAAATCCAATGCTCAATGCATGATATAGCCAATAATCACAAGTAATGCCTAAAAGAAAATCACATACATCCAACACACATTTAAGTACAGAGTCAAGCAAGTCTATTCTACTATTAAATCATAACTTACCTTGATTCCTTGCCTGAAAACACTATTTATCTACAGCCTTGCCCCTTTTTCAGTTTTTGTCCGTTCTTGAACTATAAACAACAAATATGCATGCTTTAACATAACAATTCACCCTTTCTAAGTATTAGGAACTCATAACCATCAAATTTAACCTATAAACTTGACCTAGTTCATCATTCTAGGATTTTTCTACCCTTTAACCTCTTGAATTCCCCATATTTTATCTTACAAGCATGAATTCTATTATGAAAAGTATTTTCTAACTCCCTAGGATCAATAATAACTAATAAAACAACAATTCCGTACCAATTCCACGAAATAAAAAACTTAGAGCTAACCACAATTTCAATTGAGGCCTTGATTCTTATAACCCTAAGAATCTAAGGGAGTGCCTCAAAGATGAAAAAAAACCCTTCCCCCAAACTGGTGCAAAATTACCTTCTCCTAGCCTTGGGACAATTTTTGAAATAATGGGCATGAAAAATGAAGTTTCTGACTTAAAACTAATTTTCTACATTTTCGTCACTATAGCGGCACTTTTGCCGCTGCAGCAGCACCACTGCAGTGGAGGATCTACCGTTGCAGCAAAAACAAGGCCAAAAGGGTCAGTGGTTGAGGCGATACTTCTGCTGCTGCAGCAACACTTTTGTCACTAAAGCAACACCAAACTAGTAGATCTAGATCTGTTCCCAATTCTGGCCATTTCATAACACACTTCACAATTTTTGACATTATTAACTAACTCTTTCACAATAATTGCTTTAACAGGAGTTCTACTAACCCGTTCTACTAACCGGAAGTTTATATGACTTCCTAAACTTGTCCTCTAACACAAAACTTATTCAAAATCACCAATCAACACTCTAATAACTACCTAATTTCCCTATACCACGACACACTCAAAATATGCCTAAAATTAGGCCAACCCTAAATTTCAAAATTTTAGTCTAAGGGAAAACTAGGTGTATATTGTACTCTCTATTTCAGCATAATGATGTTTTGGGTCATTACATTAGATACCAATTTACCCCTCATTCATCCCCAAATAACAATTAACCAAAATAATGCAAAAGATAAGCAAAATATTACCTGAATCAATGAACAAGTGTGGATAGCGCTTGTGCATATCTGCCTCTGTCTCCCACGTCGATTCCTCCACCTGACTATTTCTCCTCTAGAGCATCACAGATGGGATGACTTTAGTCCTTCGCTTTCTCACATCTCTATCTAATATAACAATTGGCTCATCTTCATAAGAGAGTTACTTGTCAAATAATTCTAAATCCTAACGAATGATGTAATATCCATCTCCATGGTACTTTTTGAGCATTGACACATGGAATACTGGATGAACTCTTGACAATCTAGGTAGTAGATCTAACCTATAGTCCACTGAACCTACCTTATTCAAAACTTCAATGGGTCTGATGTACCACAAACTCAACTTATCCTTCTTTAGGAACCGCATTAAACCCTTCATGGGTGACACTTTCAGCAAAATTTTCTCACTTTTCTCGAACTGCACATCCCTTACCTTATTGTCTGCATAATCTTTATATTAACTCTGGGCTACTACCAACTTCTCCTGGATGAACCTCACTTTCTCCATCGACTCCTTCAAAATATTTGTTCCCTAGGGTCTTTCCTCAAAAGCATCAAACCACCCAATTAGAGATCAACCTATTCTTCCATAAAACGCTGTACAAAGAGCCACACCAATAATGGAGTGGTAGTTCTTGTTGTATGCAAATTCACACAAAGATAGGTGTTGGTCCCACTGACCATTAAAGTCCGTCACACAAACTCGAACCATATCCTCAAGTACCTGGATAGCCAGTTCTGGCTGCCCATCAGTCTGCCGATGAAAGGTTGTACTTAGGTCAAATCTAGTACCCAATTCTGATTGAAATTTCTCCCAAAAGTTGGAGGTAAACTGTGCACCCCTATCCGTCATTATGGAAACATGCCAATCATGAAGTCTCACAATCTTTTTCACATATATCTTAGCCAACTTGGTTGCGTTGTAGTCCACCCTTATAGGAATAAAGTATGCAGACTTGGTCAAGAAATCGACGATCACCCAAATACTGTCATATTTCCTTAGTGTCTTAAAAAGACCCACAACAAAGTCCATGGTTATTCTCTCTCACTTCCACTCTAAAATGGGCATCCTCTAAAAAGTGCCACCAGGTTTTTGATGCTTATACATAACCTGTTGATAGTATTGACACTTGGTCATAAAATTCACAATGTCTTGCTTTATTCTACACCCCCAATAATGTTGTCTTAAGCCTCTATACAATTTGGTTTCACTCGGATGTATAAAGTACTTAGAATTATGAGCTTCCACATGGATGGTGGGAATTAAGTTGCCCAAATGAGGCACACACACTCACATCTCCGAATCCTCAACACTCCATCTTCATCAAGAATGGCCTCCTTGGCCGCACCTTGTAACACCTTTTCCCTAAGGTTGTTGAACTTCTTATCTTCAAACTGTCTATCTTTAATATTCTCAAAGAAGGTTGATTTAGCCTTCACATGGGCTAACACTCCTCCCTTACTAGTTACCTGCAACCTCATAAAATCATTAGTCATATATTGTACCTCTCTAGCCAATGGGTGTCTTGACACCTCCAACTATGCAAAATATCCCATGCTTGCCGACTTTCGACTTAATGCATCTTCCACCATATTGGCCTTGGTCGGTTGATACAAAATTGAGATGTCATAATCTTTGATCAACTCCATCCGATTTCTCTACATCAAATTCAAATCTTACTGGGTAAACACATGTTGCAAACTGTGGTGGTCTATGAACATCTTACACTTCACCCTATAGAGGTAGTGTCTTCAAATTTTCAAAGCAAAGACCACCGCAACCAGCTCCAAATTATGGGTAGGGTAGTTATTTTCATACGACTTCAGCTACCTCAAAGCAGGCAATAATATTCTGATCATGCATTAAAACAACACCTAAACTAGATCGTGAAGCATAATAAAACACAATGAAAACCCTACCCTCAATAGGCAAGGTAATAATAGGAGATGAAGTTAGCAAAGTCTTGAGATTTTGAAAGATATCCTCACACTTATCATCCCACACAAAAGGTACCACTTTCAAAGTCAGGCGAGTCATATGCAAAGCAATAGTGGTGAACCCCTCAACAAATCAACGATAGTAATTGGCCAACTCCACAAAATTACAAACCTATATAACATTAGTTGGTGTGGCCCAGTTCTTAACAACTTCAACCTTGTGTAGGTCTACCATAACCCCCTTCATAGATACCATATTCCCTAAAAAGGATACTGAAGATAACCTAAATTTACACTTTAAAAACTTAGTATGAATAGATCCTCCTTACTATTAGAGTAAACCAGATTATCATTAATAAAAACTATAATGAATAGATCCAAATAAGGCTTGAATATTCCATTCATCAAGGTCATAAAAGCATCTGGGGCATTGGTCAAATCGAAAGACATATCCAAGAACTCGTAATGTTTATAACGAGTTTGGAAGGAAGTCTTTGGGATGTCTTCATCCTGAATCTTAAGCTGAAGGTAACCTGACCTCAAATCAATCCTTGAGAACATTGTGGCTCCCTGTAACTGGTCAAATAGATAATCTATCCAAGGCAAAAGATACTTGTTATTGATAGTCACCTTATTAAACTATTGGTAGTCTATGCGCATCCGCATACTACCATCCTTCTTTTTCAAAAAAAGCATAGAAGCACCCCAAGGCAAAATTCTTAGACGAATAAAACCCTTCCCCAATTACTCTTGCAACTGGGATTTTAAATTTTTTAACTCTACCTGTGCCATCCTATAAAGAGGGATAGATATAGGGTGGATTCCCATCTCTAAGTCTATACAAAAGTCAACCTCATTGTCAGGAGGCATACCAGGGAGATTATCAAGGAACACCTCTAAGAATTCATACACTACTGAAATCAAAGACATGTGAGGGACTGTCAAACTATCATCCCTATGATGAGCTAAGAATGCCCTCCACCCTCATTTGACTAGCTTTTGGACATGAATAGCTGACATAATTATCAAGGGAGTAGGCCTAAGAAAACCTTTCCATTCTAACTTTTCCATCTTGAGCATAGCTTTAGTGACAGTCTTGCGTAGCAATCAAGAATAGCATAATGAGGGGACAACCAGCTCATCCCAAAAATAATATCAAACTCCTCCATATCTAAGATAACTAAGTTTGCCAAAGTTTTATACCTCATAAAAATCACATGACAACCTGATCAACGCATACAAAACCCCCAACTAGTGTAGACACATACATGGGTGCATCAAAAAATTTAGATTTTAAGTCCCAATGCAAGGAAAATTTCATAGACACATAAGAGAAAGTAGATTCAAAATCAAATAACACAGAAGCCATACAATCACAGATAATTATAGTACTTGTGATCACAACATTAGAAGCTTCAGCTTTAGAACGAGCCAAAACAGTATAAAGATGAGCCTTATCACCACCCTGACCGCCACCTTTACCATTCTGTGTGCCACCTCAACCAACCTGTCCTCCACCATAATTTTCTTCGTAGACATTCCTCCCTGCAACATGACAACCACGTCCACTATATGGAAGACCTTACCATATCCTCCGCCATCATGGCCTATTGGAACTAAGGCACTAGAAGCTGGTTGCTGAGTCAACTAACCTACAGATAAGAGTTAGGACAAAACCTATGAATATGACCTAATCCCCTACACTCACAACATCTGTTGTCTAAAGCAAGCCACTGGAATGAAGATAATGAAGGTGTACAACTATTTATCTAGGAGCACTGATAACTGACCCCTGAAGGGCCCCTATAGACACAAGCATAGTTGAATGGAAGGGCCAAGAAGAGTAACCCTGCAAACCAAGGCCCCTCAAATAAGTACCACTTAAATGAACCAATTTTTGGGCATTCTTTTCCTTTGCCTTTATCACTTCTTGCTTCTTAACCCTTTCAACCTTCCTCACAAACTCTACCCTTTTCTAACAAGTCTTTTTGGATGTAGCCACTTGCAGTACAGCCACCCGAAGACCTGTGTTTAAACCTTTCACAAAGTACCTGAACCTTTACTCCTCTGAAGTAATCAACTGCAATGCATAACAATACAAGGCATGAAACATGGCCTCATAGGCCGCCAAAGACATATCACCCTGCTCCAGTCTCAGGAACTTATCCTTCTTCATATCCCACTAGGCATGAGGAACATACTTCTCAAAGAACATATTTTAAACCTGAGCCTATGTAAGTAGAGATAAGATAATTCTACACTCAACAAAAGAACTCCACTATTGCTTGGCCTCTATATGAAACAAAAATGTCACAAACTCCACATTGTACCTCTCTATAATGCCCATGTTATCCATCCCTGATAGGTGCTGCCCCTAGCTACCCAGGATCCATCCCTGATAGGTGCTGACCCTTGTCCTCAACTTCTTGCCCTACCTCTAGCTCAAGCTGTCCCCAAACCCTAGGATTAATGACTGGTGCTGGCGCTGGTGCTACTACTGTGTCTATTGTCGCTTTGGTTGAAAGAGTGTTCACCATATGCAAAAACAAGAGTGAAAGAGGCTACATACCAAATGGAATTAAGTACTAGCATGAAAGGATGAAAGAAGTAACATTGTTTCCAAAAGCCCTGTAGCCTCATGAAAAAAAGTACAGGTGTCTCCGTACTATTTTGCAGGACTCTACTAGACTCGTTCTTGTATGATGAGATTGACAAATCCAGTGCTGTGATACCATCTTTGTCATGACCCAATTGGTCATGAATGGCACCCACCCTAAATCTACAGTGGGAGAACCATCTAACCCAACCCTTAACTAACAACCAAAGAACTCTCACAAGTCACCTTCTTCTTGGATTTGTCACTTGAACATGAAATATAGAGAGCTATTAGACCTAGAACTAGAATCACCTAAATTATATTTTAGGCATCCAAATGGAAAAATCGTCATTGATTTGGAATATATCTTTGTGGCTATGTCAGCCAGATTTGACTTTTATTTTCGAGTTTGACTATCATGGTTAGGGTTTGACATTTTAAGGTTGATTTGTTAATTTTAACCTAAACTGCTTACTAAATTACAAGATTGAATCCCTTGGCCTCTTTTGATGTTGATAAGTTTTTTGGGCCAGAATCCAGCTATTTGGATACGTTTGGATATGGAAACGCAATTTTATGGAGTTCAGTCAAACTTTAATCAAGGTAATTAAGTTAAAACTTTGACCTCAATAAAGTTGGATCCCTTCAAGGCGCATTTCACATCCTGAATCCTACTCAGACATAACAGGCATTCGATTTTACAGAACCACATTGTAAGCACATTTAAAGATGGAATATCACACTTATGTCCCATTATCAATCAATTAATTCATTTGTGTAACTAATGTCAAGACATTATTTAAGAGGAATTTTATAATAATTCAATTAATAAAAAAAATTGTATGTCAGCTAAGCATGATAAAATGCCTAATAAGTCAAAAGTGGCGTATACAAAGTACCACCCACAATACGAAAATCTGATTATGGACCTTTTAAAATAATGTAGTCTAAAATCACGATGCCTCAAAAACTAAAAATAAATACTAAATGACACAATAGAGCTCCTCAAGCATAATGCTGTCAGGATCAAACTCCAAGATTAGGATGTGTCACGACCCGATTTCTAAGGTTATGATGGCACCTACCATAAGACACCAATAGGTATGCCGACCCATAGCCCGAAACAACGAGTAATGGGCTATTTAAAGAAAAGAGAGCCAAAATTAAATAAAAGGAGAAAGAGAACTAGAAGAAAGAAAATATTCCCCCAAGACCTGGTGTCAGTCGATACAGAAGCCCCTAATATAAAAAAAGTACAAGCTAAATATAATATATATATATATATATATATATATATATATATATATATAACATCATCTTTGAATTACAAAATAAAGACAGTCCAGCAAAAGAGAGAGGGAGAAGGAACATCTCTGAATGTCAGGAGTTCATCCTAAATCTTTAATCCATGACAGCTCCGCATGATGTTCATGCCAGCGGTGAGAATTTGTACTATGATTTGCAGGGTACAGAAGTGTTGTATGAGTACCAAACATGAGGTACTCAATTTGCATTGGCTAATTGAGCTCTAAAGATAATGCAAGTATGAATAACACATACGACAAGAATATATATATATATATATATATATATATATATATATATATATATATTATAGGCAACTAATTAGGAAATGAAATGCAATAAGGATAATAGAGAGGTAAAGATAAACTACCATATTCTCCCAGTAAATAGGGACGAAAGTGTTATGCAATAGTTAGATAAATAATATACAACAGTAGTATCAAGAAAGAGATATGTAATAGTGGTACAAATAAGGAAGGTGATATACAAAAGAGTTGCTAGAGAAGAAATAGATATACAACAGTACTGTATAGAAGGCTAAACACGAAGGTACTAACCTGAGGGAGCTAGCCTAATAGCCTAAATCAGTATAAGAATCGCACTAAGGTAAACTGATAATAGTGGTATACCCCAAGTATCCTTCATAAAGTAAGAGAGAAGCAAGATAATCTAATACCATGACTAGTAATGCTAAAGGAGAAAGGGACCACAAGATGTACCTAAGAATCCATTACATGCCAATATCCACCTTGCCACGAGCTATATAATAATAATCAAATAATAAAACAAGAGGATAAGATCGGACAAACAATAACCTAATTAGGACCCCATAAACCCAGAAGGTACACAACAACAAATGTAACCTAACAAGCCACCAATAAAATCGGTAGGTATAAACAACAAACAATCATACTAGTGTTAGCCAATACATATGATTGAATGAAAACAAGGTAAAAACCAGTTGATGCAGGATGAACCAAGTACCATATACACCACAAGTGTATAAACCTCTTCAAGGTCAGTGGCTTGTAAAGGCAGGATTTACGGTGACCATCCTCCTCCGGTACTGTGGCTCATCAAATTAAGAGGCCCATAAGGGAGTGGGAGTATCCTTATACACTGCTTGGTCTGAAACTAGGGCTTCCATATATAATCCATAATCACTCCACTCCATCCAGTACCGGAGATAAGTATATGTAATACATGATCGAAGTCAAATTGAGACCAAATAGTAGTAGTCAGTAAAAATCCAATGCCCGAGGTCAACCGGGACTAAAATAGTAGAAAATAGTGCCTCTCTGTCTTAAAATCTGTCATCCAATAGTAAAGGTAGTACGACTTCCATTTAAAAATTAGTCTTTTAAAGTGACCACTAAAGTAAGCATGAGCACATAAAAATATATGCATGCAATCACCAGTATCCAAACAATAGAAATGTAAGCACTCAAGCGTATATGAACTTAAATCATAGCCCTCTCAGAGTATTGAAAACTAACCGTATATCCAACTGGTATCTTAACCAACGCCTCGGGCATAACAATATATAGAGTAAAAGGATATTAAGGTCATAACTCAGAAAGCTTAGGTAAATATGAGTATCATGCTACTAGAAGAATCTAACCAAGGAATATCGTCATTATAGAAAGGTACTACCCCAAATCCTACATTAAGTATAACTAATGTGAACCCAAGGTCACATTAAGTATGTAAGAAAGCTTAATATAATGTATAGCTATAGCAGGTATTCTAGGCTAAGGCTTTATAATTCTATTCTAAAGTTCCCCTAAATAGGTCAAACATCGACAACAAGCTACAAATAGGACTAAGAGAGTTAACCTAAGGACATAATGGGCATATAAGTGATCCTAACATAATCCTAAAACTATGGTAGGCATTCTAAACTATGGCTCAAGTTGTTATTTTATACTAAAATTTCCCTAAGGAAGGACAAGTCAATAAAAAGGCAATAAGATAACCTAAAAACTATCTGATGACCCCCACACCATATGCAATCTATACAATACACAATCTCATAGAGAAAAGTAGATCGTAACTTACCTCATGGCCAAATAATAGTCTTGAACCATCCACAAACTGCTCGTCTCCTCTCCTCGATCTCTAAATGCTACTGTACTATCAAATTCATTATCTACATATTAATACGAGTAAAATAAGACCCATATTGCAATATAAAACATCAGGCTGAGAATCGAGCCAAAAATATGCCCATGGGACCCATTGTCAGAATTTACATATTGAATTCGTTATTAGGTCCCTCGAAGGATAAGGAATATGTGCCTAAAATTTGAGCATAAAAGAAGCTCAAATCGAGGCTCAAGACAGCCCCAAAATTCCAAGAAATCAAGAATTTAAACTATGAATTAAATGGAAATTAAGCCAGGAACTTATGAGAAAATGATAAGAAAAAGTTCACTAAAGTATTCTCAAGCCAATACCAGCTCCAATTTATACTTATCCCACAATTTTAGAGCTTTCCAAGGTCACTAATGGTGAAAAATACGTAGAAAATGAAGCTGAAAATCGTGGAAATGAAATATATAAAAGACTAAGCAGTGGCCGCTTAAGCAGCTGAATTACCGCTTAAGAGGTCATCGCTAAAATGGATAAATGGGTGATTAAGCGACCCTACCTCATTTGGCCAACCACCGCTAAAGTGGCTACCGCTTAAGTGGTTCCCATGCCTCTTAAGCGGCCACACCATCACTAGGCACCAAAAAATTTCACTAAGTACAAATAGACTCTGATCGGGTGCTCGGGATTTGTTCGAAATCCTGTGCACACAAACGAACTAGGCTACCCTACTAAATTTAGAATTCTAGACACAATGGAACCATTAAAATTTCCATCAGAGGTCATTCCAAGAAAATGTGGAGTCCCACACCCACTATTCCATTTTTTACCAAAATCCACCCAATAGCCCAAAATAAGCCCGAAAGCCTCGAGACCTGGACCAAGGGTCGCCATAGCCTAAAATCCACGTTTCAAAATTAACAAATCTATAAGAATTTTCATCTAATGCCATTTACCTAAAGTTTTGGCCAAAGACTAATTTCTCAACTTCAAAAGCTCCAAAACAGGAAATGGGCTTAAAACCCAAACAAATTGCTCGAGAACTGAACAGACGATCTCAATAAGTCCTAAATGACCTGTAGACGCTATGGGAAAGCATATAATGCAAAAAATGTATAGAAACTAAGAAAATAACCTAGAGGGTCATTACAACATCCACTACTAAAAGGACTTTTGTCCTTGAAAGTCAAAAATTAGATAGAGCCCAAAAGCTTGAAAGGACGAGGCACTGGGCCCGTATGCCCTGCAAGGCTCCCCAGATAACCTCCTAGGCCAAACAACACTTCCAAGGGATTTTGCTAAATGTATCCCTTTGACACTCACTTCCTTACTTCACATTTCAAATAACCATTAACTCATCCTCGAAAGTAGACTAACCTCTAACTGAAGTGAGCTCGACTGAAGAACACAGACCCAAACCTAAGCATACTGACATCATACCAATACAAGCACAATTAAGAAAATACTTAACCTGGCTACATGCACCCAACGTATGAACCATACCGCCAACTCTAAACTCCAAATTTAACACCCTCTTGTGTTTTCAAACCTGTTGTCTACTCTAAACTACAAAGAATACCTTTTACATCATCCAAGTCTTATTCACATAATCACATCACAACCAACCTTGAAAGAATAAACTGATCCACTGAAAAGTCCATATGAACTAACATATAAGCAAGGCCCCATTAGGTTCCACCTGAATACCTAAATGGTGGTGACTAATGCCCACGATCTCTGTCAAGCCAAAAATTGGCCCTAATGACCCTTGAAACTGAAATCACTAGTGCGAAGTAAGACCCCCAGAACCTAAACAATCCTTTTGAACTGAATGTCAATCAAAGGGTGAAAAGCTACCCTAAACTTAACTCGGATGCCTATCTCCCATTAAGTAAACTTCTAAAACGCCCTACATAAATGGAGAGCCAATACCAGAAGTAGTAGAAACCAACACTATGCACGAACATACCATCCCTCTAATGTCTATCTAAGGCAATCCCTCTAAACTGAAGAAAACTAAATCGGTAGGTAGTGAGTAGGCCTAGTCATCCCGTCGACGATGTCTCAACTTAATCAAACCTCAAAATATAGGTAAGAAACAAATAACACAGTCTAACTATAAGATTAACACTATAGTTGAACCACTCAACCTCAATTACCCAAATCATTCCTATTGACGAACAAACGTTTGAACACTAAATATATTACAATTCTCAGATTATAATTCTTAGGTCATCATCTGAAAGAATCAAAATCACAAATAAAGCCAATAAGTCTTCAAAAATGTGAATTGCCCAAGACAATATCTCCTTCAGAATCTAAGCATATACCCAACGGTTCCTACAAGAGCCGAAGCTAAGGTATCGCTGAGGAACACAATCACAAATGATTCATACCATAGGAAAACCATATGATCAATCAAATCTGCACTTACTGGTGGGCATCTACATAGCCATAACATAACTAAGAACTAATGGGGACTGTGATGAGTCCTAATGATAGCCAAATCTAGAGAGCTTAGAAAAAATGATCGAAACTTGAACCTAGTTGAATGAGTTTTTAATACCCAGCGACAAGTACTCATCCCTAATAGACACCCACTCTGGTTGATGTTTTACATATAAGTACATATGATCACCCTTCTTTTTCATACACCAATCAGAAGCATCTCACAAAATCACACTAGGCCGAATAAATCCCATAAAGAAGCTACCATAACCACTCATTCTAACTTCCCTCAACTCGACTGAACCATGAATCTCTTTATAGAAAGAACTAAGTACCAGACTCAACATCAATACCCAAAAATAAGACCACTATAGGGCAAGAAAATTCCATAAATAGAATAGTAGTGCAGAAATAACAAAAACACTTATAACCTAGTGTAGCCAGTACTAGTGTATCTAAATAATTAGTACATCAAATTTAAAGCTACAAAACTATTTGATATAGTATGGACAGAAAAATATAAAGATTGAGAAATCCATGCATCACTCTGAACACCAAGTAGCTCACCTAATCTTCTAGATAGTGATACCTTAGATTTTATAATCAATAGGGAACGCTAGTGATAAGATCAACATTAAAAGATTCATCAAGTATAGTACGAGTACGATGATACGTGTATTTATTAGGCATCATAGGTAAAACTGAGTAAGAGTTAGACTACCATATCATAAAAATTATGAAATAACCCTTTTAGAGTCAACACAAAATCCCAATAATTAAGTAAGAAAAGTATGAGCAGCTGACAAATCATTTAATAAGTAAATACAAATCACAATAAAGATAGGTAATCAATGTGATGCAAAGCAAACAAAAGTAATGATATGAAATACAATAGCATTGATCCTACCAGCATACACCTACTACCACCAGTGGCATGCCGAGAGCTAGGACCCATGAGGGACTCATGATTTCTACTTACCCATCCAGAATCATTTCCTATCGGGATATAAGTAGAATTTATCCTTGGTATCATCAAAAACAAACATCTGAACTTATTTCCCATCTAATCTATCTATCTATCTATCTATCTATCTATCTATCTATCTATCTGTCTATCTATCTATCTATCTATCTATCTATCTATATATATGTACGTATATATCATTTTGTTTTTTCCATAATACTGGGCCTCGGATCTATGACAATGAATATGTATGCATGGTCACAGTAATAAGGAAAAATTTCAAATTTAATAGGTATATTTGAATGTCTTTCTCGTTAAATTAAGTTATAGGCTAGAAGCCTTCTCAAGTCATGAATATATTTTCAACATAATGCCCTTATGGAACATTCCACCAACTAAGTAGATTGCTTCAATCACAATTCCCATTTAAGCCACAATCCTCAATTAAACAAATTAATATCAATATAATTCCCTTAGGCCACAGTGCCTCAATTAACTAGATTGCTTTTAACAAGGTTTCCATTTAGGCAAATAACTTATCATAGTTTAGTATAACCCTGGAAAGAAAGTAATGCTCAGTAAATATGAATTTCAAGTCATTTAGATAGTATCAACTATGTCCCAACCTAAAATTTTAAATAATAATAGTAATTCATTTCTCCAACTTCCCAATCCCAAAAATTTTACCCAACTAATGAGTCAGTAAATTGCACTTTATTTGCCCTAAAATCAGGGAGAAAACACATCCTCAATGCTAAATTGAAGTGTTTTTAATATTGTTTTGGTTTGATTTCAGGGTGAAGGCCTAAAAGTGATCAAAATAGCAAAAGGGAGTGAAAAGAGGCAAAAAGATAGAAGAATGAAGCAAAAATTGCACAAAGGCATGAAAGAGACATATCAAAGCATCACCAAAGTGAGTGGAAAATAGCCAATTGAGCATCTCAGTCACCAAATCTAACAAAAAAAGGCCAAGAAAAAAAGAACAAAATGGTGATGCTATGGACATATCGGCGCATCACCGAACCAATCGGTGAACCAACTCTTCCAATGCCAAAAAGAACAAAAGCTAACCCTTAGAGCTTGTCATGATGAAAAATCAGTTAGCCATGTGAAATTCGGCACATCGCCATCTTGTTCGGCGATGGATTCTGCTCAGCCGAATTGTCAAGCAGTGGCATTTTTGTAATTATGTGGCCCATTTTTCCTGATGCTATTTAAGCTTTTTAAGTCATTGGAATTTCTATATTTTGTCAATTTTGCATATGCTTGAGCTTGTAATCAAACCCTAATCTTGGGATTTACTACTCTTAGCTTGGAATTTAGAGTTTTCTTATGAAACATTTGGATTCTTTGGCGGATATGGAAGAAGAATTTGGTATAATTTCTCATTTCTTCATTATGAGTAGCCAATTTCCCATACTTGGGATATGTATTATTGAGCAGTGATTGTGTGTGGGCAGTAATTATTTACATTTGAATTAGATTGTATGTTATGATTTTAGCTAAATCTCTTTGTCTTAACTTATAGATTGAGGTTCCAAACGTAGTATATGCTTGGATCTCTTGTATTGCTTGAAAGGGGATACAAGAATGATGACATTTAGCTAATTAAACTTGAGTTAAACTCATTTAAGTGGTTATTCTAGTGATTGATTATCCATTTTGAGGCTAATAGTTGTTTAGTAGTGAAGACACTTAGGTGTTCGAGAGAAGCCCGTGTGAGATTTGGTTGTGGATTGAGGAATCATTTACAATATCTAAGATAATGACTAGTAATTGAATCTTAGGTGTATTTTTACTTACCCACACATATAACCATTCTCGAGAAGGCATAACCCCAAGTGCTTTACTTTACTTGAATACAGTCTCATTGCATCTCACTTTGGCAAACCAATCATTTATATTATTAACTTGATACTAAGAAGTGATTCAAACACCCCCCATTTTACTTTTATGTTTAATTTTAACATTGCGTGTGAGCCTAGAGTAGCTTGTGACACTTAAGAGTAAAACTAGTACTCTGATTCCCTGTTGATTCAACCCGTCTCCTAGTTGGGTAAAATATATTATTAAACGACTACATACATTCATGATCGAGAGTATATTTGAGCGATTTCAAAAATGGCACTATTGCTGGGGAATGAAATGTAGCATTCATTCTTTTTAGTATTATAAGTTACTTTGAGTTAGCCGTAGTATACATTTTTTACTTTGTTTGTTGTTTTTGTTTTCTTTAGGTGACGACCAAAGTCTTCATGAATCAATGAGTCAAAATGGTAGCAATGTCGCTTCTTTTGATGGGCATCTAGATGATGAGGACCATTTGGGAGACTTCAAGAGAGCTAGAGCCATCCTCATCCCAACCGCAAAAAGCAATGGAGTGTTCCATAGTACTAGTGTAATGCTTCATCTACTTCAAATAAAGAGTTTATTTGGGGGTCAATCCCATGAAGACTTCAACCTTCGTTTGACAAATTTCATTGATGTGTACATTCCATTTGATATTGCCTATATTTTGCAAGAATCCATCCGGTTGAGACTTTTTCCATTCTCTTTAATGGGGGAGGCCATATTGTGGTTGTGGAAATTGTCGCGGGTTCAATAACTACATAGGTGGAATTAACGGAAGCATTCTTGGATTGATTCTTTCTCTCAGATGTTACAATTGAGATATGAGATTATTAACTTCCGCCAATTGAGTGGCGAACCATTACATGAGCCATGGCAAAGGTTTAACAAGAAATTATTGCAATGTCCGACTCATGATAGCCTAAATAAGATGTTCTTTCAAATCTTTTATCGAGCATTGGATCATATGAATAAGACAATTGTGGATAATGTGGTCAGAGGGCCTATAGTGAAACAAACTTATGGTGTGGCATCGACATTATTGGATCAAGTTACCAAGCAAAGTCGAGGTTGGAATACAAGAGATTCTGAGATAGCCTTGGGGACTCCCTGAGATAGCCTTGGGGGCTCCCTGAGATAGCCTTGGGGGCTCTCTCTGCATCTTTTGTTAGCCAAGAGCAAAGGAATAAAGATGAGGAGAGAGATGAGAATATGGCAAAAGTGATGACGCAATTAGACCTCCTCAATAAATATATAATGGTTTTAATGTAACACCCCATACATTTTCGACCCTACTTGGTTGGTGCTCTAGGACGTAGTTATATGCCTTATTTTAACCATGTTTACCATAGTTTTGAGAGTAATAAGTACGAATTTTGTATTGGTTTTGATGGACTATTGATATTGTGCTAATGTCCGCAAACACAATTCGAAGAAAGGAAGAAAATCAGAATTTTGGTGTGGGGCGCGCCAGGCCACGTGCCAGGCCGCTTTTAGCCAAAAATTTTCTCCGACCACTAGTCTCTAAATAGGGCTCTTGGATTATTGTATCATTATTCCATCTTAGTGGGACTACTCTTGGACTATTTTGGCATCCAAATAAGGGTTAATTCTTATTCCTTTTTATTTTTTATTTATTTTTATCAATTTATGATAAATTAAGCCATGAGTGGTTAAAATCGCTTATTCTTGGGGATGAGGTTACGAACATGAATCTCGTGAGTTGAATATTGTCTTCACATTTATGAAATTTGTTAAGCATGATATTGTTGGGGTATTATACATTAAATTTGTTGGGTTAAATTAGTCTTGTGCTATTGGGCTCAATTAAGGCCCAATAATTAGACAAAAGACATGGCCCAAATGGGGCAAATGACCCATTCTTGTGTTGACCAAGTAAACATGGCATTTAATGCCCAAGAATTGGCTAAGGATGACTTGAGAGTCTATATAAAGGAACACAATCAGATTTTTATTCATTTTAACTCTCATGCCTTTCTAGACATTTCTAAAGACATTTCTCATCTCACAAACCCTAAGGCAACCATTTCCTTTGGATAAGATCATCACTTTGCAAGCTTGGGTAAGTGTTTATTCTTGTGATTTAATATATTATATGCATGAGAGATGGTGTAGATCATGATGGTTATGTATAAAGGTGTTGAGTGGTGCACTTTTGCTTTTTGCTAAATGATGTGTCATCTATGTGACTTGAACTTGAAAGGAGACTTGAGGTTTTGATGGAAGTGAATGGTGTGGATGAAATATCAACATGTATGGTGTGGTTATGTCCTTAACTTGTTTTTTTTCTATGTGTATGACTTTTGGGATTGTTGTTATGAAATGTATTAAGGTGACTTGATGGAGTAATTGTGACGTAGTGTTAATAAGGAAGCGTAAAGGAGAAACTTGGCGTGAAATGCTATTAGTTTATGATGTCTTGGTCAATGTGTGGAATGTTGTGGTATTGTTGGTATGACAATGCAGTGAATGGTATTGTAAAGGTTGAAATGATGTTATAGGGCAATCATGTAACTCATTGTCGTCTTATTCACTTGTAAGGTAGTTAGTTGTTTACGTGAGCTCCGTTATGTATTTGTATTGTAGAGTAAAACATAAGGAAGGGGATGGATTGTTGTATTCAAATATAGGAATGTGTATTCATATTGGGAATATAAGGTATGTAAGGTTACTCTTTTCGTATCCTTCTGCAACACATATTATTCACATTGACATTGTACTTTTTCCATCCCGAAATGTCCAAAGGTATTGTCATATCATATTACTCATAGAACCAATTGTGATTTCTCATGTATTATGTTCATTAACTAATGTTTCAAAGTTACAATAATGTACAATCACCAATGTATCAATCTCATAGAAGTAAAGAAATGAAGTAATGTATAATTGTTAGAGTATTCTTGGGTGGTATCCCAAGGGTTAAAATACCTAGCATGGGTCGATCCCAATAAAACAGAAACATCCCAGGGGCGACAGAAAAGCCTAGCATGGGTTATCACAGTAACATCGCAGGGGCGACAAAAAAGCCTAGCATGGGTTAATCACATCCAGGGGTTAAAATACCTAGCATGGGTTAATCTCATCCCAGGGGCTACAAAAAAGCCTAGCATGGGTAGAACGATAGAGATAAATAAACGTAAAGGCAAAAGAAGTAAAGAATGTAATGTACACGGTCCACATATACAGATCGGTGGTTTATCTGTACTGACTATTCTCTTATATTTGATTCCATTGAAGTACTTATATATTATGCAGTTTCATATAGCCTTATATACTCAGTACATTCTTCGTACTGACATCCCTTGTGGGACTTACCTTGCTTGCTATAGGCACAGCTGTTAGTAGACCTCCATAGTAGGTTGCGGTTCATTTACGGATCATTGGTGAGCTCCAGTTGGTTCGAGGCTTTCCGAGTCACATGTGTATATTGGTTTTGGTATTATGTAAATATTGTATAAAGCGGGGACTTGTCTCGACTGTAGGCTGGTTATGTACATGTATCTATTAGAGGCTTTGTAGACATATGTGGGAAGATGAATGTAAGAGATGTATGTCTATTTTGACTTGATGGCCCTAACGGCCAAGTTTCATATATAGCCTATGTTTTCCATGACTTTCGCCATTGGTATTTTATAGTTACATGAGATAGAATGATATTCATATGGAGACATGTATATGAGTGTTCATGAATGATGATTGGGTCTCTCGGGCCTTAACGATTTCGAGTGCCAGTCCGCCCCGTTAGAATTCGAGGCGTGACAAAAGTGGTTTCAGAGCAGGTCGTCCTAAGGGTGTCCACAAAGCCATGTATGAGTAGAGTCTTGCTTATGGATGTGTTGTGCACCACATATATAAGCAGGAGGCTACGGGACATTTAGGAGTTGTTTCTTTTCTTCATTTCTAGATCGTGCAATAGAGCCAATGATGTAAGTGGAATCATATCTGACCATTGTAATTGCTTTTTTTTGTTATAGTAAAATGCCGATTACAAGACGAGGTAGAGGCAAAGGTAAGCAGGTAGATATCCCACACATGATCTTGAGTTAGCAGCCGTGGTATTTGCTTTAAAGATATGGAGCCATTATTTGTATGGAGTTCATGTTGACATATACACTGATCACACAAGTTTGCAATATATCTTTAAGCAGAAAGACTTAAATCTGAGGCAGCGGAGGTGGCTGGAACTCTTAAAAGACTATGATATCGATATTCTATATAATCCAGGGAAAGCGAATGTGGTGGCCGATGCATTAAGCCGCAAAGCAGTAGGAAGCACTAGTGGCCAGTTGATGGGAAAGCAAGGTATAGTCAAGGATATACATCAACTAGCCAACTTGGGAGTTTGCCTTCTTGAATATCGAGATGAAGGGGTTATTGTGCAAAATGCAACAGAATCTTCATTAGTAGCTGAGGTGAAAGAGAAACAGGATGCGGATCCTATTTTATTTCAACTGAAAGAAAATGTACAACAGGGTCTGACAAAGGCATTTGATCTTACGCAAGAGGGAGTACTTCAATGTCAAGGTAGATTATGTGTAACGGATGTGGATGAGCTGAGGAGACGAATTATGACAGAGGCGCATCATTCACGATATTCTATTCATCCGGGAGCTACCAAAATGTACCATGATTTGAAAGAAATGTATTGGTGGGGAAACATGAAGAAGAACATTGTAGAATTTGTAGCTCAATGCCCGAATTGTCAACAAGTAAAAGTAGAGCATCAGAAACCTGGAGGTTATATGCAATTTATCAGTCTTCCAGTTTGGAAATGGGACATAATTAACATGGATTTCATCACAGGTTTTCCTCGTACATTGTCGAAATTTGATTCCATATGGGTAATAGTTGACAGGCTTACCAAGTCAGCGCATTTCCTACGATCTTGCACATTGGACTTTAAAGGTAGTTGGGATGATCATCAACCTTTTATTGAATTTGCTTACAATAATAGCTATCATTCAAGTATCAAAATGGCACCTTATGAAGCTTTATATGGGAGAAAGTGTAGATCGCCAATTGGATGGTTTGAAGTGGGTGAAACTGCTTTACTTGGGCCAGATCTTGTTTATCAAGCTATGGAGAAAGTTAAAGTGATCCAACAGCGGCTACAAACGGCCCAAAGTCGACACAAGTCAGATGCTGATGTTAGAAGAAGAGGGCTCGAATTTGCCATAGGTGATTGGGTATTCTTGAAGGTGTCACCAATGAAAGGGGTGATGAGATTTTAAAGGAAAGGGAAGTTGTGTCCACGTTATATATGACCATATGAAATTGTCCAAAGATTTGGGCAAGTTGCGTATGAATTAGCATTACCCCAAGAACTCTCCACAGTTCATCCAGTGTTTCATGTTTCGATGCTACGAAAGTGCATAGGAGATCCATCTCGTATTGCTCCCATTGATGATGTACAAGTTACGGAGGATCTCACCTATGAAGAGATATCGATTTCTATTTTGGATATACAAGTGAAGAGGTTAAGGAATAAAGACGTAGCTTTCACAAGGTACTTTGGAGAAATCAACAAGTAGAAGAAATCACATGGGAAGCCAAAGAAATGATGAAATTAAAGTACCTGTATTTGTTTCATACGGAAGAAAAAGTTCAAAGTGTCGAATAAGAGCAATAACAAGTAAGTATCTATAAGCATTATGTGTATATGTGTATACGCTAACATAAAAGTGCATTTGTTGTACATAAGAAAAAGTTATTAACATTCGAGGACGAATGTTTCTAAGTGGGGAAGGATGTAACACCCCGTACATTTCCAAACCTACTTGGTTGGTGATCTAGGGCGTAGTTATATGAATTATTTGAACCATGTTTACCTTAGTTTTGAGAGCAATAAGTACGTATTTTATATTGGTTTTGATGGACTATTGATATTGTGCTAATGTCCACAAACAAAAGTCAAAGAAAGGAAGAAAATCAGAATTTTGGTGTGGGGTGCGCCAGGCAGCGTGCCAGGCTGCTTTTTGCCAAAATTTTTCTGGCATGGGCAGCATAGGGGCGTGTCAGGCAGCATACCAGGCCGCTTTTTGCCAAAAAATTTCTCCGACCACTAGTCTCTAAATAGGGCTCTTGGGTTATTATATCATTATTCCATCTTAATGGAACTACTCTTGGACTATTTTGGCATCCAAATAAGGGTTAATTCTTATTCCTTTTTATTTTTTATTTATTTTTATCAATTTATGATAAATTAAGCCATGAGTGGCTAAAATCGCTTATTCTTGGGGATGAGGCTACGAACATGAATCTCGTGAGTTGAATATTGTATTCACATTTATGGAATTCGTTAAGCAAGAGATTGTTTGGTTATTATACATTAAATTTGTTGGGATAAATTAATCTTGTGCTATTGGACTCAATTAAGGCCCAATAATTAGACAAAAGACATGGCCCAAATGACCCATTCTTGTGTTGACCAAGTAAACATGGTATTTAATGCCCAAGAATTGGCTAAGGATGACTTGAGAGGCTATATAAAGGCACAAAATCAGATTTTTATTCATTTTAACTCTCATGCCTTTCTAGACATTTCTAAAGACATTTCTCATCTCACAAACCCTAAGGCAACCATTTCCTTTGGACAAGATCATCACTTTGCAAGCTTGGGTAAGTGTTTATTCTTGTGATTTAATATATTATATGCATGAGATATGGTGTAGATCATGATGGTTATGTCTAAAGGTGTTGAGTGGTGCACTTTTGCTTTTTGCTAAAAGATGTGTCATCTATGTGACTTGAACTTGAAAGGAGACTTGAGGTTTTGATGGAAGTGAATGGTGTGGATGAAATATCAACATGTATGGTGTGGTTATGTCCTTAACTTGTTTTTTTTTCTATGTGTATGACTTTTGGAATTGTTGTTATGAAATGTATTGAGGTGACTTGATGGAGTAATTGTGACGTAGTGTTAATAAGGAAGTGTAAAGGAGAAACTTGGCGTGAAATGCTATTGGTTTATGATGTCTTGGTCAATGTGTGGAATGTTGTGGTATTGTTGGTATGAAAATGCAGTGAATGGTATTGTAAATGGTGAAATGACGTTATAGGGCAATCATGTAACTCATTGTCGTCTTATGCACTTGTAAGGTAGTTAGCTGTTAACGTGAGCTCCGTTATGTATTTGTGTTGTAGAGTAAAACATAAGGAAGGAGCTGGATTGTTGTATTCACATATAGGACTGTGTATTCATATTGGGAAGATAAGGTATGTAGGTTACTCTTTCTGTATCCTTCTACAGTACATATTGTTCACATTGACATTGTACTTTTTCCATCCTGAAATGTCCAAAGGTATTGTCATATCGTATTACTCATAGAACCAATTGTGATTTCTCATGTCTTATGTTCATTGACTAATGTTTCAAAGTTCCAATAATGTACAATCACCAATGTATAAATCTCATAGAACTAAAGAAATGAAGTAATGTATAATTGTTTGAGTATTCTTGGGTGGTATCCCAGGGGTTAAAATACCTAGCATGGGTCGATCCCAATATCACAGTAACATCCCAAGGGAGACAGAAAAGCCTAGCATGGGTTATCACAGTAACATCCCAGGGGCGACAAAAAATCCTACCATGGGTTAATCACATCCCAGGGGTTAAAATACCTAGCATGGGTTAATCTCATCCCAGGGGCGATAGAAAAGCCTAGCATGGGTAGAACGATAGAGATGAATAAACCTAAAGGCAAAAGAAGTAAAGAATGTAATGTACACGGTTACACATATGCAGACCGGTGGTTTATCTGTACTGATTATTCTCTTATATTTGATTCCATTGAAGTACTTATATATCATGCAGTTTCATATAGCCTTACATACTCAGTACATTCTTCGTACTGACGTCCCTTGTGGGACTTACCTTACTTGCTGCAGGCACAGGTGTTAGTAGACCTCCACAGTAGGTTGCGGGTCATGTGCGGATCATTGGTGAGCTCCAGTTGGTTTGGGGCTTTTCGAGTCACATGTGTATATTTGTTTTGGTATTATGTAAATATTGTATAAAGCGAGGACTTATCTCGACTGTAGGCTGGTTATGTACATGTATCTGTTAGAGGCTTTGTAGACATATGTGGGAAGATGAATGTAAGAGATGTATGTACATTTTGACTTGATAGCCCTAACAGCCAAGTTTCATATATAGCCTATATTTTCCATGACTTACGCCATTGGTATTTTATAGTTACATGAGATAGAATGATATTCATACAGAGACATGCATATGAGTGTTCATGAATGACGATTGGTTCTCTCGGGCCTTAATGATTTTGGGTGCCAGTCCGCCCCGTTGGAATTCTAGGCGTGACATTTAACTCCTAAAACCGTAAATGGTATGGCTTCTAAGGGTGCTAAAGTGTATGATAAAGATGAGACAGACGCTCTTAATGAAGAAATATGGTTTATGTCTAATCAAATGGGGGGTTTCCAACCTACCTATCAAAGGCAAGGTAGGAATTAAGGTTGGAAGGATATATACCATGATTGGAAAGATCGCGATCGAGACACGATTGGAATGATAAGGAAAGGGATAGAGACCATGGTTGGAGAGACAAGGATTGGGAGTATGATAGATACGTTCCTCCATATGGTCGAGCCAAGAGTAAAGAAATCACATTCATTGATCCGGAGAAGTATAAGAATGAAGATGTACTTGCTCGCATCCTCATAGGTCTTGAAGGAAGTGATAAGATGTTACGAGAAATGAAGAGAAATTTTTCGCAACTCAACCAAATCGCCAATTCATACTCATCCTAAATCAAACAACTCGAAACCTAATTAGGTCAAATTTCTTCCCATTTGAATGCAAGGCAAAAAGGAGATCTCCCCAGTGATACGGTGTCAAACTCGAAGAATGATGCTCATATTATGGCAATTGTTACTAGAAGTGGGAGAAATCTTGGGACTGTTGTGGTGAATCTTGATGATGACCATAGTGATAAGGGTGTTGGGGAACAAGTAATAAGAAAGAGAAAGTGGCTTGATAAGTCACAAGATAAGCCAAATGTTGAAAAGTTGGGAGAAGTGGAAGAGAAGTTTGTAGACGAAGAAGCACCTCAAGTGTTTGAAAGTAGCGTTTCAAAATCGGATGAAAAACCATGATCTCAAAGCCACAAGTCAAAATCTCTCCTCCATTTACACAAAGGCTCTAGAAGAAAGAAGATGATTCTAAGTTTAGAAAGTTTCTCTCAAAGTTTAGCAACCTATCGATAAACATTCAATTGCTAGAGGCTTTACAAGAGATGCCCGGGTATGCTAAATTCATGGACTTGGTGACAAATAAATAAGTTATGGATTTTGAAACAATTGAAGTGACTCAACATTATAGTGCGATCATGACTAGCCAAATGGTTGTGAAAAAAGAAGACCCGGGAGCTTTTACTATTCCATGCACTATCAGGGTATACAAGTTTGGAAAAGAACTATGTGATCTTGGGGAAAGAATTAATTTGATACCATTAGCCATATACCACAGGCTAGGTTTGGGTGCTCCAAAGCCAACCACAATGAGACTTTTAATAGCCGATCTTTCTATTGAAAAGCATGCGAGTGTGTTGTATAATGTACTTGTAAAGGTGGACCATTTCATCTTTCCAATGGATTTTGTGATTCTAGATTACGAAATTGATCATGAGTTCCTTATTATTCTTGGTAGGCCATTCTTGGCTATCGATTGGGCTTTGGCGGATGTCGAGTATGGTGAGATGAAGTTTAAGATCAACAATAAAGAAGTGTTGTTTAATATGTTTAAGTCATTGAAGAAACCCATGGACCTACAAGTTATCTCCGTAAATGATGTGATAGATGATGAAGTGACCGAGGCTACGGAAGTGAATTTTATTAGTAAGACATTAGTGGGAGCGTTTGAAATGTAGCCTCTTTGCAAGGTCTTGGTTCTTACACTAAGAACCCTTGCAAGCTTGATCTTATCTTGAAAAATAGGGAGAGTCCTCCCACTATGCCCTTAAATTATAGATCCACCAAAACCCAAACTCAATACGCTACCACCACACCTATATTATGTATTCTTGAGAGAGGATAACACCTTACCCATCATCATTGCACGAGATTTGATGCCATGGAAAGTTGAAGCATCAAAGTCGGTGGTGAGAAGTTATATAAGGGCTATTGGTTGGACCATAGCCGATATTATATGGATTGCACCCATTATTTGCATCCACAAGATAAAGTTAGATCTCGATTTCACACCTAGTATTGAGCATCAAAGAAGGTTAAATCTTTTCATGAAAGAGGTTGTAAAAAAATAAAATCATTAAGTGGCTAGACGCGGGTGGAGTATATCCTATCTTAGATAGCACTTGGGTATGTCCCATCAAATGTGTTCCCAAGAAAGGTGGTATCACTGTGGTCCCAAATGAAAACAACGATTTTATACCCGTCCGTCCAGTCACAGGTTGGAGAGTTTGTATTGATTATAGGAAGTTGAATTCATGGACGGAGAAGGACCACTTCCCTATTCCCTTCATGGACCAAATGCTTGATAGGCTAGAGGGAAGAGGTTGGTATTATTTCATTGATGGATACTCAGGTTACAATCAAATTTCTGTACCTTACAATTGGTTATGTACCTATTGTGGTCATAAAGGTCATTATAAGAATCAATGTCAGTCCTTTGTCAATGATAGAAAGAGGAATCAAGAGTATGTTAAATCCATCAGAAGCTCAAGGGGACCAGGCTCCATAGAGAAGAAGCTTACATTACCAGCCTGGACTAGAAAAAATATCATTCATCCTTTTTTAACAGTAAGGGACCCAAGCTCATTTAGGCTCCCAAAGTCAAGAAGCGATCTGATAGGGAGGTCAGGATGAGAGAAAGTAGCTAAACAGGAAAAAATGAGTACTTGGTTAGTGGTTTCTAAAACAAGAGAGTAGTTAATCTATAAGTCTTCTCTCACTCATGCTAATTGTGAAGATTATGTATTGATACATGTTAGGGTAAGATAATTTATTTGGAATTATGTAGCTATGTTTTAGACAAGGATAAATGTGTTGGTTGTTGATGAAGGGATGTGAGCTTGGAGAATAAAAATCATTGGCTTCTTTTTTATGAAACTCGATTGTATTAAGAACCTGGTGTATGTGTGAAGTGTCTGATTAAAAGCTCTTAGAGGGAAAAGGCACATGTTTGTGACTTTGGAAGATTGCTAAAGGTCTTTAGTAGCTCATGTTCTTACTATAAGAAGATGACAACTGCTGAGGTTGAGTGTAAGTTTGATATCCTTCAAACATAGCTCATTAAGCTGAATAATATTCATTTTTAAGGGGATGTGCATGAATTTTTATTGAACAAAAGGATTTTTAAGCCTCATAAGTCTTGGATGAAACAAGGTGACAAGTATTTGAAAAAAGATGAAGGGAGATCTAATTTAATCTTGTATTCTCATAGGTTTACATTCATGGAAGAGTCACACTAGAGTAAGGGTGGAACATGAACTACTTGGATCATTCAAATGTAAAGACCTGATCTTCTACTCAGGTTAGTGTTCTTGCCTCTACATGATGACTATTAACTATGCACTTGTATTAGAAATTTTTTAATACCATGTCATTTTTATCCCTCTTTATACTTTTTCTTTATTCTAGTAAAAAATAGAGGACACGTGGTAAACTTTTCCTGACAGACAAATCCCCATCGTCCATCCATCTTTTTGCTCCTTCCCTATATCTATACTCTCTCCTTAATAGTTTTTGTACCTTCCCTTAAAATAGAAATGATGACATAAACCTTGCTCCTAAAACCTTTTTCTTGAGACATCTTATAAAGATCCTATCTTTTCTTTCTATGGAAAGAAATTTCACCTCCAAAGTCCTACCAAATTCAGCTACGAAATTCTTTCATAATGCTTCTCTGGTTGAAACTAGTTCCGTGATGTCTCACTCCATCAAATGCACAAGTAGATCTAAAATATCATCTTCTCCATCAGTGTATGCTCAGGACTTCAACCTTGCTCCAATAGCTGAAATGAATCTTGATTCACCGAGTGGAGGTATCAAAATAGTAAAGGTAAAAAATAACTCTGAGACAACTTGTCATCATAAAGTAGAAGAGGATAGTTCTATTAAAAGTCAATTCAGCAGGGACATTACTGAAATCTCCATAAAATTTGATAAAGGTAACACTACTTCTTTGAAGTAAGTGATTCCAGAGAACTCATTAAGGGACCAGGTGTCTCTGTTGTCCAAAAAGGGACAACATCTGTCTAAGAAATTAAAGCAAAGTTCCATGATCAAGCTCACAAGTGCTACGTTATCCTAGATAGAGATGGATTACTGCTAACAGAATTCTTTGAGGCTATCTCTGACAAAAGAAGGAATGGACCTTCTGTGTTGTATGTTAACTCTATGCAACTACCCGTTAGGACAGTGGGAAGGGTAAATAAAGGATTTCCAGTCGATAGTAGAAGTTTGGGGCAGGTTTCTATCAGGCCCCGAATCCCATTCGGGACGGACTGGCACCCCGAAGCCGATATGGCCTGAGAGAACCAATCTTTGCTCAGGTACATTCATATGCATATCCTCGTATGAATCTTATTATACATCATGCAACTATGCGAAAGTCATGGACATGGAAACATATGCTATATATATATAACTTGGTCATTGGGGCCATCAAGTCTAAACGGACAATCATCTCTTACATTCATATACCCACATATGTCTACAAAAGCCTCTAACAGATGCATCCACAAGACCAACTTAAAGTCGGGACAATTCCCAGCTTTATACAACATTTACATCATCAAAACAAATGTACAACTGTGACTCGAAAAGCCCCGAACCAACTGGAGCTCACCAAAAATCTGCAAATGATCCACAACCTACAGAGGAGGTCTACTAGCTCCTGCGCCTGCAGCAATTAAAGTAAGTCCCCCAAGAGGGGTCAGTACGAAGAATGTACTGAGTATGTAAGGCTCATAAGAACTGCATCATGCATAACAACAATGGATACAATGTAAGAGAAATAGTCAATTTGAATAAACTCTCTTTTTGTATGTGAGAAACCCTGTATATTATGTTCTTTACTTCTCTTGTCTTCACATATGTTCATCTTTATTTTTCTACCCATGCTAGGCTGTTCTATCGCCCCTGGGATGAGATTAACCCATGCTAGGTACTTTGACCCCTGGGATGTTATATTAACCCATGCTAGGCTTTCGTGTCGCCCCTGGGATGTTATTAACCCATGCTAGGTACCTTGACCCACGGGATGTACTGTGATAACCCATGCTAGGCTTTCGTGTCGCCCCTGGGATGTTATTAACCCATGATGGGTACCTTGACCCCTGGGATGCTATGGTAACCCATGCTAGGTACTTTGACCCCTGGGATGTTATATTCATCAATTAAACATTACTTCTTTCTTTCCTTACTCTTTCTTTCATTCTAAAAGTGATACCTTGGTGATTGACACATTCTTGAAACTGGGAACACATATATACATTACTTCACGTCTTTACTCTTGTAAGATTTATACCTTTACTTATGAGGGATAGATACATTAGCTTGCACATTACTTCCTTCATTACTTTTGTGAGATTGGTACTTTTACTGGTGAGAGATTGGCACACAGATAATTATAATCTTATTGGACTTTTGGAACATGACACAATTGGAAATGCTATTCAACAATAAATAAAGAACTCTTTACACCTTACTCTCTTTGAGATAGTTCTTTTAGAAATTACAACATTATGACAGCTTTGGAACTTCAGTCAATGAATAAGAGATGAGAGAATCATAATTCATCTAAGAATAGAACACATGTGAATAACAATATATCTCAACCTGAACTGGGATACTTTAGAACACTTCGGACATGAGTAAGTACCATAACAAGGTGAATACTCTATGTTGCAGAAAGATACGAAGAAAGTAACCTTACATACCTTGTCGTCTCACTATGAATACACAAGCCTATATGGGGATATAATAGTCTAGCTTCCTCCTTTACGTTTCACTCTACAACTAAGTATATAACGGAGTACGTTAACAATCAACTACCTTACAAATGTATAAGTGTCACAATGAGTTACGTGACTGCTATATAGCATAATTTTTTCCTTCACAGTACAATCCATTGCATTATCATACCAACAACACCATAACATACCACACATCGACCAAGACATCATAAACCAATAACATTTCACACCACGGTTACCCTTTACGCTTCCTTATTATCATTCCGTCACAAGTATCCTATCAAATTGCCTCATCACAACTTATGAACAACAATACATACTTAATATAGTCCAACATACCTCCATACGACCCTTTAAATTCATTAAAACGGCATCACAAGTTGATAATTACATCCAAAAAGGGTATAGGGGCTTTCGGGGATCAAATAGATGCGAGAACACACAAAACCAAACCTGGGGCTGAACTGCGAAGACACCTGCGCCCCCAGGTGGATGAGGTGCACCCATAGGTGGCCATTGTCAGATGCCATAGGAACATGCGTTTGCATCTGCGCCCGCAGGTGCCCTCGTCTGCGGGGGCGAATGCCCGTTTTGGTCCAAATTGGTCTCTTTTGGCTCTTTTTATGCAATGAATGGTCCATGATCATAAATAAACTTCTTTTGACATATTTTTGATCATTTTAATTCCAAAAACCAGCCATGGTCTCACAACACGCATAAACAACACCCAAAACTACACTTCTCGGTCAATCCGTCACCAAATCCATAACCAATTTCACAAAAACAATTCCAAACATTATATACAAGGATAAAACAAGGTAAGAATATAATCACATCTCACATGTCAATATTGAATCCATCAAGTTCACTTTGTTCAAGACCACAAGTCCATGTTCAAGTTTACAAGACAAAACCATTCTCCGAGTGCAAAAATAAACAGTTTTACACATAGCACACTGTCCAAGACTTTTCCAACACAACCAACATGATTTATACACCATATTAAACATATAATATACTAAACCATAGTAATAAACACTTACCAAGTCTTGTACAAGGATGATCTTGTCCACAAAGATGAAGGCCTAGGGTTTGTGTGAGATAAGGAAATGTTTGAGATAATTCTAGAAATGGCATGGGTGTCACAATGAAATAAAATCTGATTTTTCCTCATATATATAGGTCCCTCAAGTCACTCTTATCCAACTCTTGGCATTAAATGCATGGTTGATTAGCCAAATGGAAGATTGGATCATTTTTTTGCCCCATTGGGCCAAGTCTTTTGATGATGTTTGGGCCTTATTTGGCCCCATGGCTTAAGCCCACAAATTTTAATGTATAATTCATCAAAGCTCTCATGTTTTAATATTTCCATGAATGTTACGGGAATTAACTAGGTTCAAAAACATACGGGGTGTTACAGTTTCAATGAAAGAGAAGATCAGTCCCTTGAAGAGTAAGTTATTCCAGTCTTCAAAGATGAATAAAGGAGAGGTTGTGTCAAAAGAAAGGAAAAGGAAAATGCAGTCATCCCTGAGTTAGAGTCTGAGATTGAGAAAGAAGATTATGACATTCATAATTAGATAGTACTCTTTGGAAGAGTATTAAATCCCACTATTGCAACCAGATTCTGGATGAGTTCCCTCATTGCTCTTGTTGATGCTTAAGCATAGATGCATTTGTTTGACTCTACAGGTATTGCATATGTCAGTGAGGTTAGAGACTTCTATAATGATCTGATGTTCACAAAAATAGAGTTGTCACCTGATGCCACTGTAAATGGAACACAGTTCACCCTAACAACCTCATTTCTTGAAGAGATTATTAGTATACCTACTTATGGGTTAGATACTGTGAAGGAAAAGTATGCCTCAGAGATATTACTTGATAATATTTCCAAATCAAAGTGACTATTGGGGAGCTTTAGATTGCTCAAAAAGGAAATGAAGCCTGAATTTCAATTTTTTTTTAAACTAGTTAGAAAGGTGCTACTTCCATGAGTTGAAGGTCGATCATGTGGCTCTATACCAGATGTTTATCTAATGGAAGCTCTTAACTCATGCACTCCAATCAGTCTTCCTAAAATCATAATTGACCATATTATTAAGTTCTATAAGCTGAAGGAAGTCAATCATGGTCTGGGCTATAAATTTCTCGTTACAAAAGTTTTTTATCACTTTGGGATAAAACCAAGATCTGGTTCTCGTACTGTTCGAGGAAAGAGGCAAAAATTCACACTCACTAACCTTGTAGAGTGTGAGTGTACTACGTAGAAAGGAAGAGTTGGTCCAAACTCTGCAAAGTGAAATCTCATTGCTACTAAGGAGGTGAGTAATCTGAAGATAAAGGAGTTGTTAAGCTTGGTTGCAGAAAATGAAGATGAAATTAAAGCACTTAAAGGTCAACTGACTGAAGTCACAAAAGGAATTGGTCTTACACTAGGTGTCTTAAATCAAGCTAAGATAGAGATCACTCAGCTAAAAGAGGAGAATGCTCAGTTGAAAATCATAATAAGGCATTGATTGATGATAATCTAGCATCCAGGAAACATTTTGATCACCTCTTTTATAGTTGTCTCTCTACTTCCCATCTTAGTTTATCCCTTCTGTTTGTTCCTTCACTCCATACTCTTACCTTTCTTTTGTTTTGACACTAGTGCATGAATAATTTCTTTTTGTAGAACTTGAACACTAACTTATCTAATGAGTCTAAATTCTTGCTTGAATATTAATATGTTGCTATTCTTATCCTTCTTGTGATTTACTTTGATACATAGTGTCTAATTATTTTTGTGATCCATTTTTAATGATGCCAAAAGGGGGAAAATTAAGAAAAATGGAAACTAGTGAACTGGTGACAGGGGAAGCTGGTGAAATGGGGAACTGAAGAAAGAGGGAACTATATGAAAGGGGGAGCAGCTAAAAAGGGGGTATTGAATAGGAAACTGGTGGAAAAAGTTGCATGGTGAAAGGGGTAAGAGATGCAAAAGTATCTATATTTGTCATCATCAAAAAAGGGGAAATGTTAGGTTCTAGCCTTGTTCTTATTATGCTTATATTCTTATTATGCTCATGTTTTGATGATTGAAAAACTTCATCACTAGACCCTGGTCCATGCCCATCCTTTGTGATTTATACTTCAATGATTACCTAACCCAGTCGAAGGACCAGTTACTGAACTAGTGTCCCAGTACGCAGTTTTATAGTTACACATATTTGTCTTATATGTCAGTTGTCTGGTACTTTTCTAAACAATGTCAGCACATTAGTGGGATGAATTTTTTAGCGATTCTTTCTAGCATCCACCAATGAGGAAGCTTCTCTCCCAATGCTCATCATATATATAATTCATCCTTAAGGAGAGAAGCTCAAGCTTTTTCACAAATCCAAAAAGTATTCTTTCTCAAGCAAAGGCCTTACCTCAGCTGATATTACAAGACTCAACAATTTAGAAACTCTTGGTCATAGTGATGTATGTTTAGTTTTTAGGTTGATTAAGGTTTGTGTTGGTATTGCAATTGTAAACTCACTTCTCATTCTAGAGATTCCAATGAGTATTTTCTTCTTAGCTTCTTTGTTCAAATTTGAGTTGGTTAGTAAATAGAGGTAGCTAATGGAGTCTCACGGTAGAGTTATTGTGAGGATGTGTTATAATAGAGTTTTTGCAGATTGATAGGATTTAGGAGGTTAATTCCTAAGTTGTAATCGAAGGTTGCTCAGTGTTAGTGAAGGTTGTTGGTAAAATCCTACTGGGGTAGGTCATGTTTTTTTCTCCCTTGAGCAAGGAGATTTCCTTGTAAAAATCTCGTCTTTACTCTACTGCAGTTTTTGTAGTGTGTTCTTATGTTTCTTCAATATCCTCATTAGGGACCTAGTACCGAATCAGGTTTTTCTTACAGTAGTGGACACTTACAAACCATCTTACATGTTATAAGGGGACCCCGCTGGCCTACAACTAGTATAAGAGCTCCACCGCTGCTTCACTACCCCCACCTTCTAAACTGTACTATAATCCACACTATAAGACTCCACCAAACTGAGGTTATGCAACCTCTCCTCACAACTGACCAGAAACTGATACATATCCTCCTCAGGTGCACTAGTACACTTGGGATTACCGAATCACACAATTTTAGCAAACATCTTCTGCTAATCAACTGTCATTAGCGTTCTAGTCACAACCGATGGAGCAATAAGTCTGATTGGTAAAGCATGAATACATAGAGTCACAACAACAGCTGGTTGTACCCCGAGTGTCTAGAAACTGTAAACCAGTACTTGGTCTAGTGTTGAGCACCATCTCTAGTCTGAGATCCATCAGGGATGACAGGTAGAGCACCTGTCTAAGTCATACCCTCTAAGAAACTCAAGAGTCAAACAATAGTATCTGACAACACTGGGGTGACTATAAAACCTGTGGAACCTGGGATGGTCCTACATCCTCTAGTTGATAAGACTCAAACTCAAACTCAACCTCTAGCTCAAGAGATGCTACCCTAGTACGTTCCCTAGCTGGTGTTGCACCTCATGCTCTACCTATTCCAAAGCCTCAAGCCCTACCTCAACCCCTAGTTGGAGCCCTAGCAGCCGGTGCAGGCACATCATCCTCAGTTGCAACTAATCTCGTCCTTACCATCTATTGAGAGAATGAAATACAAAGTTTCCAATTCAAGAAGTGAACAAATTTGCCCAATAAGGAATCAAATAGCAGAACTTTCCTAAGAATTTTGCATACCCTCCCGAAGATAGATACGGATGTTATCTTACCAACACATGGGACTCTACTAGACACTTGCTCTTATACTCATGATACTGGTGAACCTAGCGCTCTGATACCAACTTGTCACAACCCAAAATCCTATGGATTCTGAGGGCACCTACCCCAACTTCATTGTGATATGTAAGCCTTACTTAAAATCTAAGAATACATAAAATAAAGGTGATAAAATAAGTTTCATAGCATAAATGTAATAATAACAACTCAAAATGATCCTTAAAGAAATTGAATAACTAATCCAAAAGCCAAGACTCAGAAGTCATAAGTACAAGAGTTACGCTAAATAAAATGTTGTATCAAAATATAATGTTGTCTGAGATACAAAATAAGACAAAAAAATAAAGATAGATGAAGCTAAAATAGTCTCTGAACGGGGAGCTCACCACATCCTCAAACACAACTGAAGAGCATGATCACAAGCCACGAGGAAAACTTGTTCCAAGATCTGCACTAAAAGGATGCATAAAAGTAGGAGTGAGTATAGTCCACTTGTACTCAGTAGGCATTATAGGCCGACTGAGCTTAAGTAGAAAACTAAATCGAGTAAAGAATACTAAAATAGCCCTACAGGTAGAAAAGTCCCAGCAGTTCAATATCAAATAATACCACATTTTATTTCAATCACAATGATAAGTCAAGTAAACAATACAATGGAATCATATGATATAGTAAGCAATAATCAATACACTCGTATACACCACCTCCAGCATTTCTTGCTGCAAGGAAGACCCATGAGGGACTCACGAGTTACATATACAGTCACTCAATAGAATCATACATCACCATTCGGCAAATGCAATGGACCACTCAGAGTATCAAACCTCACCATCCAGTAAATGCAACGAATAACTAATTCAAATATTAGTGTCCTTTCAATATCACTCTTCATAGATCCATGAGATGAATGAATATGCATGATAAAAAATAATAAGATAAGACAAATATGATAAATAGGAATAAAATTTCAAAACATCAATCAACTCATAAAGAAAGACTTCAAGCCTCACTTTCAAGCCCAAAATTCCAATTTCACATTATTATCACGGAATAAACCTTAATTTGGGCATTACATAAATTAATTGTATCATACGCTACTTTATGTCACGACCTAAAAACTCAGGTCATGATGGCACCTACTATAACCCGCCAGTATGTAAGCCAAATCTATAGCCTGAAATGGCAAGTAATAGGATAATTAGTTGAAGAGAGAAAATAGGATAACAATACCAAATAAAGCGACTAATAAAGAAAATAGATGGAACATACATACGGATAGAGAGAGGAAACAACAAAATATGTAAAAAGAATCCCCCAAGACCATGTATAGTCAGTACAAGAGCCACTACAACATAAAGAGTACTAGGTAGGTACAGTACATACATAACAGTCTCTGAAAGTACAACATAATACTAGTCAAAAAGTAGAAGGAGATAGATCAGTTCTGATTGCTAAAATCTTGATACAAATCAAAATATAGAAACAAAAACAAAGTACAGAAATCAAAAGATAAGAAAGGAAATGATAATAGATAGACACAAGAAAAGGACACGAAAGCAAAACAAAGGTATATTAAACCTATGTCCACCCTCAAATGTTAATCCTACGACAAGCACCTAACTCTTACGAAGACCTCGAGTGAAATTAATCCACTCTCGATCAATGTTTCTCAAAGTTCAACAAAGCTCCCAACAAGCTCAAAAACACTCGCAAGTGTATCTCTCATCGTAATTCATCAACTAAGAAAAGAAGAAAGGAAAATCCTATCTATTTATAGCCATGGACTATTTATTACAAAATGGGCTCAAAAGTGACCAAATATGACAAAGCGTCCTAATTGACACTTTTAGCAATGCACCTCCTATTCTCCAAGCTATCATCCAAACATGATGTTGTTCAATGGCTTGTGGATTGTATCATCGGATATAGCTCCTCTCGTGTGCCGAGCTATCATCCACGTACTTGCTTTCCTAGGATGATCAAGTATTGGATCCTTAGGTGTTGTCCTTGAAGCATAGATCTCGAAAGATTGGAACTAATTGGCTTATATCATCCTCTCATTCTTTGAAAAGGATTCGACTTCTAATCCAAATCTTTATCGACTTGCCATCGTACTTTCCAAGTTTGGAATCCTTTAGTAAGAACTCTATTAGGCCTTCAAGCATTTTTCATAAGGAACTCTTCTTTCATCCTCCTTTGGACATACTTGTTCATGAACCTGCACAAGAGAAGGAGTGATACTAGGTAAAATATTCGTATCGCGGTTAGTGGACCTAAGATGGAAAGGGTCTTTGCATAATTGGATTTGGGGTGATCAAACAACATTTTTTGGAGCTTGGTTCCTATCGATTTACGGGAAGGGAACATGTTCTTGAGGTCTTGGAGCACTATTTGGTTAATGATTTCCAGGGTAGTGAAAGTGGAAGTGTTTTATCCACTTGAGGGAGTTCGGTTATGGAATTGGTTCTCCATTTTTGCCACCGAACCTTCCATATGTGTAATTGTATCTTCAATGCGTGACAATGTTCCACTCATTTTCTTTACATCTCATCGCATCCCTAGGAGTGCCTCTAAGATGGTATCAAGGATTACTCCACCCATGGTCCTTAGTACACTTGAGAAATGGAACGAAGAAAATACGGATAACCCAATTAAAACTAAAGGACTTGAATTAAAGAAGTTAACCTATGAAACAAAAGATTAAAGCATACAAAGAAAATAGGACGGAGAAAGAATAGACTCAAAGACTAATCAATAAACTAAGTAGATCAAATACTAGTTGTTAAGTAGTTTAGGGATAAAGAAATGAAATTAGGAATCAAGAATTGAAACTAAGAAGTTGGAACCTGAATAAAATTGGAATTTGGATAGGTGAGATGCGTTTTGAGGAAGTGTGGACGCAGGTCATGACCTGCCCTCTCACATGGGGTTCGTAGGTCAAAACAGAAGGCTGGAAGTGATGAGAAAAGTCATCTACCCATACAGATGGGGCGCAGATGCCTCGGACAGCCAGTTGTAGCCTCCGAATTTCAGCTTCTGTGAGCCCTTTTTGTAATTTTTACCTTTGAATTTTTCCTCTTTTGGAATATTCATTTAGCATAAACAAGTACACCTTCTTTTTACCTTTTAATTTTTGATCAAACCACACCTTTTTTATCAATCTTCTTTTTGAAGATTTGAAGGTCCTCAAGAACACCAAGAAAAATAGAAAGATCCAAAATTCATAACTCTCTCATTTTAACTCGGAATTCCACAAAATTTTAAATCTAGGATTCTCTCACTATGGGAAACAAATCCCAATGCCCTTTAGCCCTCAATTCTAAGCCAAAAATTTCATATTTTAAAACCCATTTTAAAGTTTTCTTCAAGTCATGAAGAACACCATGAACATGATGAACACCAAATTAAACCCTAATGGATTTCTTCACTATTTTTGCTCAAATTTCAGATCCAAGCTCCAAATGATTAGGAGAACAAACTCCAATACAAATCAACACCCAATTAAGCCTGGATCTAAGAGCCCACTTCTTCTTCTTCAAGCTTCAAGAGCTCAACAATGGTGTTTTCTCAAAACCACTCCAATCAAAACCAAATTTCATATCTAAACTCAAATTGTACTAGAAAACATGATTATAGCACTAGAAACTCAAGAAAATACAAAAATCTAAATTTAAAATTTTGGGATTTTTTCAAAAAAACATTTTTTTTTATTTTCAATTTTTTTCAATTTTTTTTGCTTCAATACCACAACCCTAGACTAGAATCGTGAAAACGATCCTAAGCTCAGCTCTAATACCAAAGGATATGAATCAAAATACAGAAATAAAAACAAAGTATAGAAATCAAAAGATAAGAAAGAAAACGATAAATAGATAGACATAAGAAGAGGAAACGAAAGCAAACCAAAGGTATATTAAATCGATGACCCTCAAATGTTAATCCTACAACAAGATCGATTGAAATTAATCCACTCTCAACCAACGTTTCTCAAAGTTCAACAAAGCTCCCAACAAGTTCAAAGAAACTCAAAAGTGTATCTCTCATCATCATTCATCATCTAAGAAAAGAAGAAAGAGAAATGCTAGCTATTTATAGACATGGGCTATTTATTACAAAATAGGCTAGAAGAAAGAGAAATGCTAGCTATTTATAGACATGGGCTATTTATAACAAAATGGGCCCAAAAGTGACTGAATATGACAACGGTCCAATTAACACTTTCAGCAATGCACCTCCTATTCTCCAATCTATCATCCAAACATGATGTTGCTCAATGCGCCCGTGGATTGTATCATTGGATATAGCTCCTCCCGTTTGCCAAACTATCATCCAAACACGTTCTTGCTTCCCTAGGATGATCAAGTCTTAGATCCTTAGGTGTTGTCCCTGAAGCATAGATCTCGAAAGATTGGAACTAATTCAGCTTATATCAAAGATCACCATATATCTCTAACCAATAGCTCCACACGGGGATGGAGTCAGCATCGATGGCTCATACTAGGATTTGCATTAGGAAAAAAGATGCAGAAACATAGTATGAGAACGAAAACATGTAGCACTCAGTAGGAATCATAGACCGACTAAGCTCAAATAAGATATAAGTATAATAAAGTGTGAAAATATGCTATAGGTAACAAAAAGGGGTCAAAAAGAGAGTAATAGGTTAAAGTTAGACAATACAATAAATATAAGTAAAAAACACAAAAAGTGTAAAGTAAGCGTCTAACTATAACCTAATCGGACCACCAAAAGCCCAAAAGGTACACACAATAACAAATAAAGCTAACCGGCCCACATAAGCACAATGGATGCAGACAAAAAGTAATACTAACTATAAGACAAGAGTGATAGTAAATAAATGTAGAAGAATACCATGATATGCAAAATGGGATGAGTGAAGTGTCCAACTGTATCATATACTACTCCTCCAGCCATATTTGTATACCTTGCCTGGAATCAAACTGGAATTCCAAATAGAAATCAATGGTAATGCATGCCCAGAATAGAATCGGGCTAAATATGTAATAAGCAGTAAAATCAAGTGCCTGGAATCAAATAGGGACTAAACAGTCCATTTTCCTTTTAGAAAGCCAAATCTTTTTTAAAGTAATCCAAAATCCCATTTGTAGTCTAAAGATAGTGTTTTAGGCAAAAATACCAATATACCAAGGATACACGATCAAACAAGCAGTCTAGAGTGGGCAAACAAAACCAAATACGAATAATTAGTCCACCAATATGTAACCTAAGTGTTTTACACTTATCTACTACAGGAAAATACACTATCCTAAGGTGAATCATCTTAAACGAGCGGTAAAACTAGCTACAAGCCTCGAGAAACCTGACCTACTACAGGAAAATACACTATCCTAAGGTGAATCATCTTAAACGAGCGGTAAAACTAGCTACAAGCCTCAAGAAACCTGACCTAAGGCAAGAAGCTATCCGACCCTAGACTAAGGCATCCTAGAATAATATCTATCGCTACCAAGTAAGCCAGACTGATCCTAATAGAGGGACAACTATCTGAACTAAGGATTAATGGCATAAGTCTATTCTAAGACTACTTCACAAGCTATAAGGATCATAAATATCTAATTAATATGTATTCAAGCCATAATATCCCACCAACAATTAGCAAATTATCATACAAATAACTTAAATGAGCTAAGTCTAAGAGAAGGAAAGCCATAACCTACTTTGACGCCAAAGATCGTACTCAAAACCTACTACACCAGAGCTTTCCCCTTTCGAGAAGCCTCTGACTACTGCTATGCTACCAAGAACAAGAATATACACATTAAGATGGGAAGAACGATACCTATATTGTAAATTTACTCTCCAGGTCAAAAATTAGGCTAAAAATCACCCGTGGAGCTTGCTTATGAAATTCAAAAATCAAACTAGCAATAGTGTTACTCGAGGGACAAGGATCTCATGCTCAAAATTTAAGCATTGCTAGCTCCCAAATCAAGTCCCGGATTAGCCCCACAATCAAAGGAAAAACAAAAATTTAACTAGGGAATTAAATCAGAATTTGGGAACTTACAAATTATTAATGGAAAATAATCAAAGCCCCAACTCCAAACTATATTTTCATGGGATTTTCCAAGCTCAAAAAGATCAACTATGGAGGAATTCTAGTGAAAATGGAGGAAAAGTCGAAGTGAACGTGGTGGGAGCTAACATCAGCTCTAACCACATAAGCGACCCCCTAGCTATATAAACGACTCCACTTAAGCGACCAAAAGGGCGCATAAGCGGCTGCACTATTAAATTTTTGCTAAGTCTTAAAAAACTACAACTAGGTGCTTGGGGTTTGTTTAGAACCCCGTACACGTAAACAAAATATGCTACCCTACCAAAAATAGCATTCCAAACTCAATAGAATTGACAAAATTCCCAACATAGGTTGTTTCAATAAAATGTATGCCCCATAGCCAACCTTTCGTTTTAACCAAAAACAAACCAATAGCCTAAAATGGGTTCGGAAGCCGCGAGACCTGAACCAAAGGTCCAGTAGCGCAAAATCCACATTTTAGAGCTGACAAGGCTGTCAAAATTTTCATTCAAGGTTGTTTACTTGAAGTTTTATCCAAAGACTAATTTTTGTACTTCAAAAGCTCCAAAACAAGGAAACTGACATAAAAACCAAACAAACTGCCCGAGAACCAAACTACCAGTCCCAATAAGTCATAAAGGACTTGGGGTAGCTATAGGAAAGCTCTAAACACAGAAAATGTATCAAAAAGAAGAAAATGATCTGGAGGGTCATTACAACATCCACTACTAAAAGGACATTTATCCTTTAAAATCAAGAGTCAAGAAGTACCTGAAGGCTCGAACAGGTGAGGATACTGGATCTGTAGGTTATGCTTGGTCTCTCGGGTAGCCTCCTTGACTAGATGGTGTCTCTAATAAACCTTTACCATCAAAATATCCCTAGAACACATTCATCTAATATCTCTAACTGTAATAGTATTTGGCTCCCCCTCAAAAGTCAACCTATCATCCAACTAAATGAAATCACACTGGATCACATGAAACTCATCTGGAATGTAACGTCAAAGTATCAATACATAAAAAATAGGGTGAATGGCAGAAAATGCTGGAGGTAAGAAAATCTCGTATGCTGCATCCCTAACTCTTTGTAAAATCTCAAATGGCTCGATATACCTGGGGTTGAGCTTGCCCCTCTTTTTGAACCTCATCACACCCTTCATGGGCGACACTCAAAGAAATACACTATCTCTTACTCCAAATTCTGAGACATGAAACCTATCTCTCTGCTCTGAGATGCCCAAAGTCTATCCTCAATCATTCGCACTCTATCTAATGACTACCCCAACAAATTAGTACCCAGCGGCCTAGCCTTGAAGACATCAAACCAACCAATAGAAGATCTACACTGCCTACTATACAACTCCTTAAATGGAGCTATCTGAATACTCAAATGGTATTTGTTGTTATAGGCAAACTTTGCAAAGGCTAGAAATTAGTCCCACTTACGTCTAAAATTCAAAACATATGCTTGGAGCATGTCCTCCAAAACCTGAATTGTCCGCTCTGACTGACCATTGGTTTAGGGGTAAAAAGTTATGCTAAGGTCATCATGGGTACCCAATTCCTCCTAAAAATACCTCCAAAAACTAGAGGTGAACTGGGATCCTCTATCAGAAATAATGGACACAGGTACGCCATGAAGATGAATCACCTCTCAAACATAGATCTGAGCCAATCTCTTGGTACTATAGAAAGACTAAATGGGTAGGAAGTAGGCAGACCTTATCAACTGATATATAATGACCCAAATTCTATTAGAACCTCAAGAAGTGTGTGGCAAATCAATCACAAAAACCATAGTGATCTGCTCCCACTTCCACTCGAGAATGGGTAGCCTCTGAAGAAAATCACCAGATCTCAAATGCTCGTACTTCACCTATTGAGAACATAAACACTAAGATATAAAGTCTTTTATATCCCTCTTCAACCCAAACTACTAGTAATGCTACCTTAAATCCCAATACAACTTAGCAGCACCATAAAGAATGGATTATCTAGAATAATGAGCCTCCTGTAATATCAACTCAATCATATTGCCAACCCTTGGAATGCGAATACAACCCATGAATCTCAAGACACCCTCTAGATCTAAGGTGGTCTTCCTGGTCTCAACCCTCGACACATGTGTCACGCCCCGAGTTCCAACGAGGCGGACTGGCACCCGAAGCCGATAAGGCCTGACAGAACCAATCTTTAATCATGTACCCCCATATGCATGTCTCTATATGAATGTCATTCTATCCCATATAATAAAAAAATACCAATGGTGGAAGTCAAGACATGTACAATATATGAAACTTGGCCGTTAAGTCCATTAAGTCAAACTGGACATACATCTCTTACATTCCTCATCCCACATATGTCTACAGAGCCTCTACAGATACATGTACATAGCCAAGCTAGAGTCGGGATAAGTCCCCGCTTTATACAACATTTACAATGCCAAAATAAATGTACACTATGACTCGAAAAGCCCCGGATCAACTGGAGCTCACCAAAAATCTACAAATGACCCGCACTATACTGTGGAGGTCTACTAGTACCTGTGCCTGCAACAAGTAAGGTAAATTCCCCCAAGGGGGTCAGTACGAAGAATGTACTGAGTATGCAAGGCCATATGAAATTGTATGACATATAAGAACTTTAATAGAATCAAGTACAAGTGAAGGCGTCATAAGGATAAACTACCATAATATATACGTGTGGGATCATGTATATTGCTCTCTTTACTTTACTTTACTCCATCCTTAATCGTCAATCAAGTGCTCATCTATCATATAGTGCCTGGGCCCAAGTGATCAGTGGGAATATCATAATAATCGGGATCGCCTCTAGCTAGGCTTTTGCCCCTTTGAGTTGCCACCCATTCCTAATGAACTTTCGGGATCGCCTCTAGCTAGGCTTTCACCCCTTCGAGTTGCCACCCGTACTCAATATCCATTTGGGATCGCCTCTAGCTAGGCTTACGCCCCTTTGAGTTGCCACCCGTACTCAACAAGTGTTCATTACTTCCATTCTTTTGTTATGATATTGGTACATTAGTGGTTACAATGTTATGGGAACTTTGGAACATTATTGGAACATTAACCAATGAACATGAGTCATGTGAATCACAATTGATCAATGAATAAGGAACATGTGAGCAACAATGATTAATAACCAGAAATGGGATACCTTTGAACATTTCGAAATGGAACAAGTATAATGACAATGTGACACTATGTGCTGCAGAAGGATACGAAAAGAGTAACCTTACATACCTTATCTTCCCAATATGTATACACAATCCAATATGTGAGTACAACAATTCCCTTCTTTCTTACGTTTCACTCTACATCACAAGTACATAACGGAACCAACATTAACACAAGCTACATTCTAAGTGTATAAGACGACTATGAGTTACATGATTCCCCTATAACCTTATTTCACCCTTTACAATACCATTCATGGACTTTTCATACCAAAAATACCATAACATTCTATACATTGACCAAGACATCACAAACCAATAGCTTTTCACACCAATTTCCTCCTTTACATGTTCTCATTAACACCACATCACAATGAACCCATCAAGTTACTCCAATACATTTTATAACCAATATTCAACAATTTGCTCATATAGAAAAATAACAAGGTATGGACATAACCACACCATACATGTTGAGATATCATCCATACCATTCACTTTCATCAAAACATCAAGTCCTTTTTCAAGTTTAATTCACAAGAATGCACATCTTTTAGCAAAAAGCCAAAGTGCACTATTTAACACCTTGCCAACATAACCACCATGATATACATACTCTCTCATGTACATAATATAGAAGAACATAAGAATAAACACTTACCCAAGCTTTTATAATGATGATCTTGCCCAAGAAGATGACTTAGGGTTTGAGAATTTGAGAGAAAATATCTCTTTTTGGTTTCTTGGAAAAGCCTAGAAATACATGTGCCTTCTCATGAATAAAATATAATTTTACCCCCTTTATATAGGCCTTGTATTCATTCTTATCCAATATTACATGTGTGTTTTACTTAGTCAATGGAAGAATGGGTCTTTTGAGACCCATTGGGCCATGTCTCTTAATTCATTTTGGGCCTTCCTTTGAGCCCATTAACACATATTAACTTAGCCCACCAAATTCAATGTGTAATACCTCATATTTCTCATGGTTAAATAATTCCATAAGTTTCACGACAATATTCAACTCACGAGACTCATAATCGTAGCCTCAATCTCCAAATAAGACATTCTAGCCACTTATGGCTTAATTAAACATAAAAGGGAAAAATCGTAATTTGGATGCTAACTTCGTCCGAGCGTAGTCTTACCAAGATGGAACAATTATATAATAACCCAAGAATCACATTTATAGGCTCATGGTTGGTGGAAAAATTTGGCAAAAAACCACCCCGGTACGCCCCGGGCGCCCCTTAGACTTAGAAAAATTTCCAACATTTGAAGGGTGTGCAGGGGCGGCCTGGCACGCTACCTGGCGTTCCCCCTTGCTGCCTGTGGGCTGAAAATTTCAGCCTAGAGTGTCCTGGCACGCCTGGCCCAAAAATTTTTAAAAAATATCTTTCTTCGACTTTTCGTTGCGGATTTGGTTAGATACTTCAAGTTCTAATCTTTAGCTTGCCTCTTGTCTTTAAGAACCTTTATTTAGGAGTTATTCAAGCTTCATTTATCGCTTCTAAAATGTTCCAAAAAGTTTCCAACTTCTCATACAAGAGTCTAAACACATTGACTAGTATAATATCAATTGTCTCATCCAAAACCAATGCAAAATACGTACTTAGTACTCCCAAAGCTAAGGTTTATATCTACACCCTAGGTCACCAATCAATCAAGTCAGGTTTGGGAAAGTATGGGGTGTTACAACCTGATCCCAAATGCCATAAAATTGACCCTCCTTAATCTGCTCCAATAAAGTAGAATGAGCCTCAACACGGGTAAGAATCTTTCTAAGGTTAGAAATATAAATTCAAACCAATATGTTGGATAAAAAATGGGCGTCCAAGGCCAATGGTCACTCTAAAATTGAAAGGAAGGCCAAACTCCCTGTAACGACCCTCCAAATTGTTTTTGTGAATTTTTCTTATTTTGATCCTCGTCGTAGTTTTTATACATGATTTAGGACTTTTGGGAATGGATAGTAAGGACCACTAGGTGTTCGGGAGCGATTTGAGTCATTGGTTGAATTCTTGAGCCTTAAGAAAGTTAAGTTTGCATACAACTACCTTCGATCGAGTCGACCTCAGATTAGTATTTTAATATTTCCATAGGTTCGGAACATGCTTTTTAGTCAATTTTCATATTTGATTTATTTCTATAGGATTCCGAACAAATTCCGAGGATTTATTACAAGTTTCGGGTATTTTAGATAATTAGATTAATTAGTAACTTAATGGGTCAAAGCCACAATTTAATTACTTATGTGGCCAATACAAGAGTGAATTTAAGTGGAAGGGATTTACCATATTTATTAATAATAAGATCAGGAAGTTAAACAAGAAAGGGGCACGAAAAGAACAGTTATTCCTTTTCTTTTTCACATCACAGCTTCTGGAGGAGATAGAAGTTTTGAGGGTTAGCAACTTTTGAATGTATATATATATATTCTTGACTTTATGTTTATAATAAAAAATATTATAGGGGTGAGTTTGAAGTTCGCAGTAGCCAATTTTCGTAATCGAGCACTTTGTGCTGTTAGTATTGTTTTGAGTAATAGTGTAAGCATGACCTAATAATGTATTGGTGATTCAATCATTGGGAAATAATTATAGGTTAGTGATTAGATCATAATGATATAAATAGGTGTTGAGTCAATGATTTCACATGGTTGGGTGAATTGGTACTTTGCAGTCACTATTTTGTGTTTAGCCTTAGAGTTTCAAAAATTTCCATGCGATGGTCGATTTAACTATTGATTTTTAATACAATTTAGGTTTTTAAGAATAGGAATTTATAAATTGGGGATGTTTATTTGACTAGATTGGATTCTTTTGGAGGCGATTAAAAAGGGTAAAGCTTCCATTTGATCCTTTCGGCTTCGGGTTAACTTCACGGGTCTTCTTTTAAGGCAAGTTGAGACTTTCTTAGACTCTTTTTCGAAGTGCTTATGTGTTAGTTATGTGTTATGGGAGTAATGGGAATGGAGGTCCCGTATAGATGAAGTGACGAGCATCGATGCGGGTACCGATGTTATTTGAGGGGTTAAAATCAGTTAATCGCCTGTTTTGAATGATTTTTCCCTATTCGCTAGCATGATTGGGAAGATTTGCTATTGTAAATAAATTGTTGAAAATGAAAGCTAATGAGAATACTCCCACTTGATAACCTGAGTTGATTTTGAAATTGATACTATCTGGCATAAAACATGAAATGCTTTGCTTAATTTTATTATTGATTTGGGAGCGGAGTTGCATGCCTACACATCATGCATTGCATTTCATATGGGGTCGGAGTGCACGCCTGCACATTATTATCTATTATTGGGGTCGGAGTGCACGCCTGCACAATATATTTATTGGGATCGGAGTGCACGCCTGCACAGTACATGGACCTTGTGAGTCCCCCATGGGTCCTGACCTTGAAGCCATTGCTTGGTAGGTATGTACACAGCATATGCATTGCATTGCATTCATTCTTTCCTTGTTCAGATTGAGTAAGGTGTTTTGTTGATTTTGTACTATTCATTGAGTACTTGAATATCTGCTACTTGATGTCACTGTATTGAGGATTTCTTGGACTGTGTTATGATTTCCTTATAACTGTTAGACTTGATTGTTGCGTTGGATTATAGTGGCTTTTCGAGTGTAGGTTGTGTGGTTGTTTTAGAGGTTTGATGTGGGGTCACTCGTCACCACTTTGAATTAGGGTCGGTCGACGATGCTTGCTAAGTACATGTGGTTCCATACTCACACTTGTTTTTTCTGCACCTTCCGTGCAGGGACCTATCCGAGGACCTCCGAGCATTGATTCCTGTGGTTTCTTCTGTGCTAGTATCTTTGGAGATACGAGGTAGCTGCTATTGATTTCAGAGACTACTGAAATCTCCTCCACTCTTATCTTTATGCATTTTTCCGCATTTTAAGATACTCAGACTTTTCTTTGATTTCTATATTTAGAGGCTTGTATTAGTGACTACCAGATATGGGATTACCTATAGTTCAACTACTCTACTCTATTAATCTACTTTGGGAGATTATTTGGATTTTATTTTGCTCTTATTTCTTTCACTTATATACATTTGGGATATTATGTTTGGGATTATGTTCTTGGCTTACCTATCCCGGAGGGTTGGATAGGTGCCATCACGGTCCAAATTTTGGGTCGTGACAGATGGTATCATAGCCCCAGCTTCATTGGTCTCACAAATACAAGCCAAGTCTAGTAGAGTCTTGCGGATCGGTGTGGAGACGTCTGTTACCTATCTTCGAGAGGCTATGGGACTTTAGGAAATATTCATTTCTTTTTTCTTATCGTGCAATATTGATCCTTTAATTTGAAATACTGAGATTCTTGTCTTATTCTCTCACAGATGGTTAGGACTCGTGCATCTCAAGACGATGGTTAGGAGCCCGTACCAGCCCCTGAGCCTACTGCCCATACTGGGACACGCGAACGTGGTAGGGGACATGGTAGGGGAAGAGGTCATGGTAGAGAGAGAGCTCGAAGAGCCACTCAGATTCCTCATAGGGTAGGGTCTCTCGAGGCTGAGTTTGAGGCAGGTGATGATGATATTCATGTACTAGCTGATGGTGTGGCCCCAGGTCAGGCACCACCGGGATTTGTTGCTTCACTGATTCTTCAGGATACCTTGATTCGGGTTCTGGGAGTTTTGGAGAGTATTGCTCAAGTAGGCGGATCATTAGGTACTCTACATGGTTCACACGCTAGGGTGGGGGCCCAGACCCCAGATCAGCAGCCCATTCCTATTTATCAGGGTCCAGTGCTTCATCCAGTACTGAGGTATAATGGTATGCCGCTACCGAGGGTAGGAGCTACCGGTGGGGTTAGGAAAGTTATGTCTGATGATGAGCAACGACGATTTGAGAAGTTTAGGAAGATGGACCCACCGCAGTTTAAGGGTGATCAGTGTAAGGACGCCTATCAATTTCTGGTCAGTTGTCATGAGAGACTTCAGAGTGTGGGATTGGTTGACTCCCACGGAGTTGATTATACTGCCTTGCAGATGCGTGGTCCAGCCAAGAAGTGGTGGTGCTCCTATATTGATTCCAAGCCAGCAGGTTCTCCACCGATGACTTGGGCTATGTTTGCACAGGCTTTTCTTGACAGATTTGTCCCTCGTAGCTTGAGGGAGGAGCATAGATGCCAGTTTGAGCATTTGACACAGGAGGGTATTTCTGTGGATGAGTATGAGATTCGATTTGATGCCTTATCTCGTTATGCTATGGTGATTTTTCCAGACGAGGCTGAGATGATTAGGAGGTTTATGAGAGGTTTGACCCTTAGGATTAAGGAGGCCGTGTTCGCTATAGCCCAGTCTGGGTCTTCTCTTCAAAGGGTAGTTGAGTCAGCAAAGGAGTTTGAGTTGATGCATCGTGAGGAGTATGGGGATCTGAGGTAAAAGAGGTCCCGTACTTCTGTTCGATTCAGTAGTACCTCATCTGGAGGTAGGGGTTTGTTCAGACGAGATTTTCGCCCTCAGCATGGTAGACCAGTTCAGAAAGCGATGCAGGCATCGAATGGTGGACATTCAGGCCGGGGTTCTTATGGTTCGGGACAGGCTTCACATGGTTCATCTCAGCGGTTTTCAGGTCGTGGTGGTCATACTGGGTATTCAAGTCACTCTCCTCAGTTGATGGCTCCCAAGTCCTGTTATGAGTGTGGTAGTCTGGATCATCTTTGGAGTGATTATCCAGTGTACAGACAGAGGGGTCCACAGCATGGTGATCAGGCCCTTGCTAGAGCCACAGCACCTCCGGCTAGAGGTCGGGGCAGATCTCAGGGAGGTAGAGGTGCACCACCAGCTGGTAGGGGAGGTGGTAGTGGAGTGACCCAGGCGATAGATAATAGAGCTCATTGTTATGCTTTCCCAGGGAAGCCCGAGGCAGAGTCTTCTGATGCAGTCATTACAGGTATCGTCTCAGTTTGCCATCAACCTGCTTCAGTGTTATTTGATCCTGGTTCTACCTTCTCCTATGTGTCTGCATACTTTGCTTCCAACCGTGATATGATATGTGAGTCTATAGCTATTCCTATTCGTGTTTCTACCCTAGTAGGTGATTCCTTAGTGGTGGATCAGGTGTACCAATCCTGTGTTGTTTTTATTTTGGGGTGTGATACCTGGGTAGATTTAATTATCCTTGATATAATTGATTTTGATGTGATTTTGGGCATGGATTGGATTTCTACCTATCATGCTATCTTAGATTGTCATACTAAAATAGTTACTTTGGCTATGCCTGATCGTTCGAGGTTGGAGTGGAAAGGTGTTCAGATTTCGTATCCTAAGAAGGTGATTTCATTTATTCAGGCCCAGTGGTTAGTTGAGAAAGGGTGTCTACCGATCTTTCGGGTGTTCCTCCTGATAGAGACATCGATTTTGGTATTGATTTGGAGCCGGGCACTAAACCCATTTCGATTCCTCCTTATAGAATGGCACCGGCGGAGTTAAAGGAATTGAAAGACCAGCTTCAGGATTTGTTAAGTAAGGGGTTTATTCGACCTAGTGTATCACCTTGGGGTGCTCCGGTGTTGTTTGTGAAGAAGAAAGATGGGTCTATGAGGATGTGCATTGATTATCGACAGTTGAACAAGGTGACAATCAAGAATAAGTATCCTCTACCGCGTATTGGTGACCTTTTTGATTAGCTTCAGGGTGCTTCAGTGTTCTCGAAGATTGACTTGAGGTCGGGGTATCATCAATTTAAGATTCGAGCTTCGGATATTCCTAAAACAACTTTTCGAACTAGATATGGCCACTATGAGTTCATAGTTATGCCTTTTGGGTTGACTAATGCCCCGACAGCATTCATGGAATTAATGAACAAGGTGTTTCGACCTTATCTTGATTCATTTGTGATTGTATTCATCGATGACATTTTGGTGTATTCTAAGAGCGAGGTGGATCATGCGAAACATTTGAGGATTGTACTCCAGAGGTTGAGGGATGAGAAGTTATATGCCAAGTTTTCAAAGTGTGAATTTTGGCTTAGTTTAGTGGCATTCTTAGGACACGTTGTGTCCAAAGATGGTATTATGGTCGATCCAGCCAAGGTTGAGGCGGTTCAAAATTGGTCACGGCCTACTTCACCTTCAGATATTCGGAGTTTTATTGGGTTGGCAGGCTATTACAGGCGATTCGTGCAGGGTTTCTCTTCCATTGTAGCTCCTATGACTCGATTGACTCAGAAGAATGTGGTTTTTCAGTGGTCGGATAAGTGTGAGGAGAGCTTTCAAAAGCTCAAGACTCTGTTGACTTCAGCTCCTATCTTGACTCTACCTGTGGAAGATGAGGGCTTTATTGTGTTCTGTGATGCTTCTGGTATTGGCTTGGGTGGTGTGTTGATGCAAAAAAATAAGGTGATAGCGTATGCGTCGAGGCAGTTGAAGCCACATGAGAGGAATTACCCTACCCACGATTTGGAGTTAGCAGCGGTGGTGTTCGTATTAAAGTTATGGCGGCACTATTTGTATGGAGTTCATTGTGAAGTGTACACTGATCATCGCAACCTTCAATATATCATCAAGCAAAAGGAGTTGATTTTGAGACAGCGTAGGTGGTTAGAGTTGTTGAAAGATTATGATATAACTATCCTATATCATCCGGGCAAGGCCAATGTAGTGCCAGATGCCTTGAGTAGGAAGGCAGTTAGTATGGGAAGTCTTGCATTATTTTGTGTGGAGGAGTGACCATTAGCCAGAGAGGTCCAGCGGTTGGCTAACAGTTTCATGCGTCTTGATATCTCTGAGTCGGGTAGAGTTCTTGCAAGTGTAGAGGCGAGGTCCTTGTTGCTAGAGCAGATTAGAGATCGTCATTTTGAGGATGAAAAGTTGTGTATTATCAGATATAAAGTGATGCGAGGTGAGGCTAAGGAGGCAATTTTAGACCAGGAGGGTATTTTAAGGATAAAGGGATGGATCTGTGTTCCTAGAGTGGGTGATTTGACTAGATTTATTATGGATGAGGCCCATTGTTCACGGTATTCCATTCATCCAGGCGCAGCGAAGATGTATCATGACCTAAAACAACATTATTGGTGGTGTGGGATGAAGAGGGATATTAAAGAGTTTGTGGCTAAGTGTCTGAATTTCCAGCAAGTGAAATATGAGCACTAGAGACCAGGTGGTTTACTTCAGAGGATGCCCATTCTCGAGTGGAAATGGGAGCGTATTACTATGGATTTCGTAGTTGGGTTACCTCAGACCTTGGGGAAGTTTGATTCTGTTTGGGTGATTGTGGAAAGATTGACCAAATCAGCCCATTTTGTGCCTATGAAGATGAACTATAATGCAGAGAAATTAGACAAAATCTACATTCGTGAGATAGTTCGATTACATGGCGTGCCCGTTTCCATCATTTCAGATAGAGGTACTCAGTTCACTTCAAACTTTTGGAGTACTTTGCAGCGGGAGTTAGGTACTCAATTAGATATGAGTACAACATTTCATCCACAAACAGATGGCTAGTCAGAGAGAACTATTCAGGTGTTGGAGGATATGTTGCGAGCTTGTGTGATGGATTTCGGGGGTCACTGAGATCAGTTTTTACCCTTAGTAGAGTTTTCCTATAATAATAGCTACCAATCCAGTATTCAAATGGCTCCATTTGAGGCGTTGTATGGTAGGAGGTGTAGGTCCGCAGTTGGGTGGTTTGTTTCTTTTGAGGTTAGACCTTGGGGTACCAATTTACTGAGAGACTCGATGGACCGAGTGAGATTGATCCAGGACCGGCTCTTAGATGCTCAGAGTAGATAAAAGAGTTATGCTGACAGGAAGGTCCATGACTTGGAGTTCATGTAGGGTGAGCGGGTATTATTGAAGGTATCACCCATGAAGGGTGTGATGAGGTTTGTGAAGAAAGGAAAGCTCAGTCCGAGGTTCATTGGCCCTTTTGAGATTCTTTAGCGCATTGGGCCAGTGGCTTATGAGTTGGCTTTGCCACTGGGTCTTTCAGCCGTGCACCTAGTTTTCCACGTTTCTATGTTAAAAGGGTACCATCCAGATGATTCACATGTGGTTCAGTGGGACTCAGTAAGTTTGGATCAGAATCTAGCATTTGAGGAAAAGCCTATAGCTATTCTGGATAAGCAGGTTAGGAAGTTGAGATCCAAGGAGATAGCTTCTGTGAAGGTGCAGTGGAGGCATCTCCCTATGGTGGAATCCAGTTGGGAGGTTGAGTTCGACATGTGGAGCAGATATCCTCATCTTTTTTATAGTACAGGTACTTCTTTTTCTTTACATTCGAGGACGAACGTTTGTTTTAGTGGTGGATGATGTAACGACCCTCTAAATCGTTTTTGTGAATTTTTCTTATTTTGATCCTCATCGTAGTTTTTATACATGATTTAGGACTTTTGGGAATGGATAGTACGGACCTCGAGGTGTTCGGGAGCGATTTGAGTCATTGGTTGAATTCTCGAGCCTTAAGAAAGTTAAGTTTGCATACAACTACCTTTGATCGAGTCGACCTCGAATTAGTATTTTAATATTTCCAATAGGTTCGGAACATTCTTTTTAGTCAATTTTCATATTTAATTTATTTCTATAGGATTCCGAACAAATTCCGAGGATTTATTAGAAGTAATTCTCTTGAATGAAAGAAATTATGAAAGATATTATATGAATGATAAGGATATGATTGATTGATTGATCGAAAATAACAATGACAAAAGAAGAGTACATGGTTCCACATATAAGATGATGTTTATCCATATAAAGTATTCTCTTATAATTATTTCCATTGAAGTTCTTATGTATTAATGCAGTTTTCTTATGGCCTTACATACTCAGTACATTCTTCGTACTGACCCCTCTTGGGGACTTGCCTTACATATTGCAGGTGCAGGCACTAGTAGACCTCCACAGTAGGTTGACAGTTAATTGCAGATCTTTGGTGAGCCCCAGTTGCTTCGGGACTTTCCGAGTTACAGTTGTACAGTTGTTTTGATGTTGTAAATGTTGTATAAAGCGGGAACTTGTCCCGACTTTTAGTTGGTCTTGTAAATGTATCAGTTAGAGGCTTTTGTAGACATATGTGGGTATGGGAATGCAAGAGACGTATGTTCATGTTGACTTAATGGCTCTAACGGCCATAGTTTCATATTGTACATGTTTTCCATGACTTTCGTCATTAGCATTTGATATGTTATCGGTTATATGAGATAGTACGATGTTCATACGAGGATATGTATATGTACATGAGCAAATATTGGTTCTCTCGGGCCATATCGGCTTCGAGTGCCAATCACGCCTCGATTGGAAGTCGGGACGTGACAAGCCACTGCTATAGGTTGCGCTCTTATACCTAGTCCACCCTGTGCTTCCCCCTATGTGGATGTTTTGGCCCCATCCATAGATTGGCCTTCAGTCATACCCAATAATAGGACTAGGTCATCTCATAGGACGTGCGTTGCTCTAAACTTGGGTTAAGCCTGGGCTGGTCTCTGGCCAACTGGGTGTTGTGGTGGAAGATAGACTGGTGTTGTTTATGGATCAATAGTTGGATCATGTGCAATAGCTGGCTTTGGTGCTGACGCTCTACCCTGGACCCATCATCATGGTCAGCCCCAACCTCAGCCCCTAACAGGGACCCTAGCTGTAGGTATAGGGGCCTCGCCTTCACCGGTCGTAGCCTTCATCATAACAATCTACAAAAGAGGTAAACAAGTGAAAATCTAGAAAAAAATAGGGACACAACACACGATAATGAATCAAAAGGTTAGATTTTTCCTAAAGAATATCCTGTAGCCTCCTGAAGATAGGATACGAACGTCATCATACCAATATGTGGGACTCTACTAGACACTTGCTCTTGTACCAATGACACTGGTGAACCTAGGCTCTGAAAGCAAACTGCCACAACCCAAAAACTCAGGTCATGATGTCACCTACTATAGCTCGCCAGTAGGCAAGCCAAATCCATAACCCAAAATGGCAAGTAATGGGATAATGAGCAGAAGAGATAAGAGCAGGATAACAATACTAAATGAAACAACTTACAAAGAAAATAGAAAGAACATGCATACTAATACAAGAGAGAAAATACGAAACAAAGAAACAAGATAAACAAAAGATAAAGGGATAGAAAGGTAGACACAAAAGTGGAATCAAGGGCAATCAATTCTATAAAAAAAAAAGACTTCCTTCAAATATCTAAATAAGCACCTAAACCTATGAGAAAGACCTCAAGGGAATTAGATTCCCAAGCAACCCTCCTTTCTAAACTTGAAACAACCAAAAGTTTCAGCAAGCTCTCAAACACTCAAAAGAGTATTTAGTTTTCATATTCAATCAACATCAAATTAATCTAAGTCTAAAATAAGCTATGCTCCACTATTTATAGACTAGTCTACTAATTTAAAAAATACCCTCAATGAATTCAGTGTTTTCTTAATCAAGAGGCTTACATTTAAATAATAGCCACTTGCGTCCATAGCCTCTTTTCCCTTTTTCGAGTGAACATGGAGCCTTGTACTTCGATTTTAGCTTGTTCCTTAGCTTCGACCCTTCGATCCAATATCCTTCCAAGCCTCCAAATTATTGACTTGAGTCAAAGCTATCAACTAGGGAAAATAAACAAAAATAAACAAAAATAAAGACCTCATGGTATGAGGGCTAGTGTTAGTGGAAACAATTCTACCAACACATCAAGGATGCACAAACTTGTTATATAACCAAGTATCAACTATTCTCATCAAGAACAATCTTTCAAATATAGCATGAAATACTTGGATATTGCCGAAATTGGATAATATGGATATCACAAAAGAACCAATGGTTTCAAAATAGCATGCAACCAACGTAACTTTGATTCTATTAGACATACAACTAAATTGATCCTCTATTTCCAACTTAGAACACCTCCAAGATAGCACCATGGATAAATCATACATTTTTAAAGTGTCGATAGGGTCAAAAAGAAAGAATATACATGTATCTTGATCAAGAAAACAACCATTTGCCCTAAACAAACTCCTACCAACATACGATGTATCCTCCCCACAAGAATGAGTATCATCATATGCAAAACGGTTGTAAAGAAAGGTATCATGAAAAATGACTTTATCTAAGGTGTCCTCACTTATAATATCACTACAAGACTCACAAATATCAAGCACATTATCAAGAATTGGATCACTCAAAAAAGAAGTAGCAATTGGCAAACACGGACCACCTTCTTTCTCAATATTCCATAGTGGGTTATCATACAAGTTATAGCCCTCAAAAAGAGATATGTTACCATCACAATTCACACCACTAGAAATCACACTAGGAGTGATCTCATCATTATTAAATAAGAAATTATACTTAAAGAGAGAATAATCAATCAAACGTGGAGAAGCAAAGCATGTAATCTCATTCTGAAAAAGACACATGTCATTGGCTTGGTTTTGAAAGCTAAAACTTAGTGGAGTTTGTTCGTGTCATTAAAAGGAACACGTGGGAGAAAATTTCATTGAATTTGGAGCAAAAACGAAGAAGTTATGAGCATTTGAAGATTGGAGTTTTTTTTCTTGTGTTCTTGAGCATCTTCATATTGTTCTTGAAGAAGATGGTAGCAAAAGTACACTTTGATCCAAAAATTTTGAGGTCAAAGTGTTTGTAGGTCCATTTGTAAAAAAAAATTAAAAAATTGCCACATCAGCAGCTCGTGTTGGACAGTTTCAGAGAGCTGAAATTGCAGGTTTTTGACACTTGCTTTTTTGGGGGGGGTCCTAAAGTTTTTTGGACCTAAAATTTTTTCTAAGAGTCCAAATTTTGTGATTCTTTTTTTGTTCTCTTTCTCTTTTGATTCCTCAACTATTTAACAGGTAATTAACATCTTTAATTACTTTTTAACTAGATTTAAACATCAAATCATCTCTTTGATTCATCAAATTAAGCAACAACAAGTAATTTTTCTACTTTTGTTGCTTAGTTTTCTTTGAGTCTGATTTTTTTTTTGTGCTACTTTCTTTTAGCTTTTCTTCTTTATTTTACCTTGAAAACTTCTTGGTTCATGACCTTAGCTTTTGAACTTTCATTCTTGAGTCATCCAAAATCCATTTTTAACCTTCAAGTAGAGATTGGACCCTTGCAACTCATCGGATCTAAATAAGTTACAACCATTAGCCGAGGCAATTTGTGAGGCAAACAAAGGTGTGATTTCTTGAGTGTTTGTGAGCTTTTCTTTTGACTAAATTAATGTGTTTGTTTGTTTTTCTTGATTTTTTTAACTAGGTACCTATGCTGAACCAAGGAGACGGTGACTCGATTGTAACACGAGATCCCACAATACTTGAATTGTTGAACATGTTCACCGCTTTCTCAACTCGCATGGATGAGAGGTTGGACCGGTTGGGTAATAAAGTAGAAACTCTTGAAAAAAGGAGTTGGGATGCTTCTTTCACTCCCTTGGCTACTAATTATTTTGGAACCATAAGCGGAGCTCGCCATGACTCCTCAACCCTAATTTCACCCGATGCTCTTCACCGAGTGCACTATCCTACATTCTTCGCTACACCAACTCAAAACCAAACCACAAATGCCACACACCAATGTTTCCAACCACCACCATATGCTCCTCCCCACCCCAAACAAGTTCCCCAACCACCACTAAATAGACCTTTACCACCACCAAATGACCACCAACTACTCTGAAATACCCCACCAATCCAAAATATCCAACCATTGGGTGATGAGTTACTAGATGAGTTCCACAATGAGTTTGAGGGAGTAAATGATGACTACTCCCACCGAATAAGGGGTCTGCAAGTATAATTCTATGGTGCTCATAGTGGTAGAGGAGGAAGAGATGTCTTATCCCTTAATTGGGTAGGCAAAGGGGATTTCAAGGTCGGGAATTTCATGATGACAACTATGGCGAGGATCCACATGGACATAATGGACCTCATGGACATCTTAGGTGTCGATACACGAGTCTTAACTCTATCAAGGTAACTCTTTCATCTTTCAAGGGTGAGAGCAACCCCGATTGTTTCTTGATTGGGTGACATAATATGATTGCATCTCCTTGACTAATGAGATGTCTGAGGTGCGGAATTCATCTTATGCTATTGCTCAATTTGAGGGTATTACATCTACTTGGTGGGAAACTTAAGTGAAGGCTAGGATATTTCATGGTTTAGCTCCCATTCCCACTTGGGAAGAACTCAAAGCTATCTTAAGGCGTAAGTATGTCACCGATAGGTATCACCAAGAGCAACTCAAGAATGTTTACACTTTGCAACAAGGCACAAATAGTGTGGAATAATACTATGATGAGTTTCGACTTGTGAAGATGAGAGTAACTTTGAAGAAGATCCTTTGCATGCTATGATTCGGTTTCGAGCAGGGTTAGGTAAAGAGATTGCTTCCAAAATGAGACTCCACAATTATCGTGATATTAATAAAACTCTTGAAGCGGCTATTGAAATTGAGTTGGGGCTTAAGAAAGAGAAACTTCACAAGTTGAGAGGCTATAAAGGGTCTTGGAACTACAACAAAGAAGGGGGATCCTCTTCTTCCACTTGGTCAAAGAACAAGGGCACCACACAAGAGACCAAGAAACCATTGGTCCAAACCAATCAAATTGAGAAACCCACTCCCAAAACCACTCCACATGAAGGAGGTACTTCTTCTAAATCTCTTCGATGTTTTAAATGTCAAGGATTTGGTCATAGAATGAGTGAGTGCCCCAATCGGAGGGAATTTGTTGTTATGATTGATGATTCTTCTAATGTTGATAGTGTCCCTCTTATTGAGAGGAATGCTAATGAGGGTACTCATGACGTGGGGCATGATAATGAAGAGGAGGAGAGTGAGGAGTATAGTGATGTTGTTGTTCCTTGTGGGTTGACTAGAAGGGCCTTATTCATCAAGGACTTGCCTCAAGAAGGGGAGTTCACCCTTCCAAACTATGTAGTGAGGAGGAAAATGATAAGAAAGGCCTTGGATGATCCAAACCAAAGGGAAAACCTTTTCCATTCTAAGTGCATCATCAAGGGAAATGTGTGTTCCTTGATAATCGATGGAGGAAGTTGTGCTAATGTTGCAAGTACTACATTGGTGGATTTTCTTCACCTCCCACTACCAAAAACTCTACCCCTTACAAACTTCAATAGTTGAGCGATTGTGGGGAATTGAAGGTAAATAGACAAGTCGTGATTAAGTTCAAGGTTAGAAAGTACCAAGATGAAGTTTTGTGTGATGTGGTACCAATGTAAGCTTGTCATTTATTACTTGGGAGGTCGTGGCAATATGATAGAGCTACTAATCATGATGGTCGCACAAATTGGTATTCCATTGAGCATGGAGGGTATACACATATCATAATCCTATCACACCAGTACAAGTTCATGACATATACCACAAGTTAAGAGAGTTGACTGATAAGGGAAAGGGTGTGGATGTTAGTAATAAGGTCAAGGGTATCATGGGAGAGAGTGAAGGGAAATTTTGTTCTAAGGGGAAAGAGAAGGTGTCTCTATTGGTAAACTTTAAGGAGATTTGGGATGAGTTGAAACAGAGGCAACCGAAGGTCCTTCTCATGCATAGGGATTATTCCTTGCTCACTAATGAACTAAGTTCTTCTTTCCCTAGTTCTATTTCTTCTCTTTTGCAGGGCTATGAAGATGTGTTTCCCCCAAAACTTCCAAAAGGATTGCCCCCTATAAGGGGAATTGAGCAACAAATTGATTTCATCCCGGGGTCCCAATTGCCAAACAAGCCAGCTTATAGATCCAATCTGGAGGACACCAAGGAACTTCAAGGGCAAGTGGAAGAACTCCTTAAGAAAGGGGTGCTATGGGAGAGCATGAGCCCATGTACAGTACCGGTGATTTTGGTTCCTAAAAAGGATGGCACTTGGCTCATGTGTGTGGATTATCGAGCAATCAACAAAATAATGGTAATTTATCGCCATCCCATTCCTTGAGTTTATGACATGCTTGATGAGTTGAGTGGTTCTAGCATATTCTCAAAATTAGACCTTAGGAGCGGTTACCATCAAATTCGAATGAAATCTGGGGATGAGTGGAAAATGGCATTCAAGATCAAATTTGGTGATCTGAAAGGATACATCCTTCTTTTGAGGGGAGGAACAAGCAAATGCTTCTTAGTTTTGCACCGTTGTTGCAATTAGCCAACTTTGAAAAAACATTTAAAATTGAATGTGATGCTAGTAGAGTGGGTATTGGGGATGTTTTGATGCAAGATTTCAAACCCATTGCCTACTTTAATGAGAATCTTAGAGGTGCGATGTTGAATTAATCCACCTATGACTTTGAGTTTTATGCCTTGATTCGGGTTTTGGGAAATTGGCAACACTACTTATGGCCTAAGGAGTTTGTCATTAGGACCGATCATGAGTCCTTGAAACATCTTAGGTCACAAGGAAAGTTAAACAAGAGGCATTCCAAGTGGGTTGAATTTCTTAAAACATTCCCTTATGTGATTCATTACAAAAAGGGGAAGGATAATGTAGTGGCAAATGCCGTGTCAAGGAAGCATGTTTTGGTCTCTACTTTGACTTCTAAGTTGTTGGGTTTTGAGAGCTTGAAATTATTATACCCCAAGAATCCCATTTTTGCTCAAATCTACCAAGATTGTTGAGCATGGGTAAGGGACTATAAGATCAAGGATAAACCTACCACTCCATTTGCTACATTTGATGGTTACTTGTTCAAGAACAATAGACTTTGTGTGCCTATGATCTCTTGGAGGAAATTTTTTGTGAGAGAGGCACATGATGGGGGTTTGATGGGGCACTTTGGTATTGACAAGACATTAGGGATCCTTGAAGAACATTTCTATTAGCCTAAAATGTGTAGTGACGTTGCTAAAATTTGTGGTCAATGTGTTGATTGTCATAGTGCTAAATCTAGGTTACTTCCCCATGGCTTATATACCCCTCTCCCCACCCCTCAACAGCCTTGGCTTGATATTTCTATGGATTTTATATTGGGTTTTCGAGGACTAAGAGAGGCATGGATAACATCTTTGTGGTTGTTGACCGTTTTTCTAAAATGGCTCATTTTATTGCATGTCATAAGTGTGATGATGCCCCCCATGTTGCATTTTTATTTGTTGAGCATGTTGTCAAGTTGCATGGTATTCCTCAATCCATAGTGAGTGATAAGGATCCTAAATTCCTTAGCCACTTTTGGAAGAAGTTGTAGGGTAGACTTGAGGCAAAATTGTTGTTCTCTACATCATGGCACCTACAAACCGATGGTCAAACTGATCTTATGAAAGGCACCCTTGGTTCTATGCTTCAGGCCATGGTTAAATAAAAACTCACATCTTGGGAAGACCAATTGCCTTTAGTTGAATTTGCATATAATCGTGTCACTCATAATCCTATTGGCATGTCTCCTGTAACACCCCATACATTTTTGAACTCATGCGATGACCTTAGAATTGATGGAAGTATTTAAACTAAAGATAGTAAGTGAATCATGTATTAAATTTAATAAGCTGAATTATTCTTGTGCTAATGGGCTCAAATGAGGCCCAAAATTAGCAAGAAAGACATGGCCCAAATGGAAAATGACCCATTCCACCTTTGACCAAGTAAACATATCATTTATGACTAAGTGTTTGGCTAAGTATGACTACAAGGGACTATATAAGGGGTTAAAAATCAGATTTTTATTCATTACATCACACATGCCAAGTCTAGAATTTTCCAAGATGTTTTCTCTCCTCTTACAAACCGTAAGCTACTAATCCCTTTGGACAAGATCATTCCTTTGAAAGCTTTGTTAAGTGTTTAATCTTATGGTTTAATATATTATATGCAAGATAGGGTGTATAAATCATGTTGGTTATGTTGGCAAAGTGTTGAGCAGTCTACTATGTGTGAAACAGTCTATTATTGCTTAATCGGTAAAGGGTTTAGCCTTCTAAACTTGAAGGGAGACTTGAGGTCTTTACGGAAGTGAGTTTGATGGATTAAATTTCAACATGTATGATTTGGTTATTTCCTTAACTTGCTTCCTCTTTGTGTATAACATTTGGAATTGTTGTTGTGAAATTGTGCATGGAATTGGTGGTGTATTGAAAGGAAAATATAGTTTTGTGATGTTTATTTGCTTTGTGAAACCATGGTTGTTCACTGGCATCCAACTTAACCTAAAATATGAAAATACAAGCTTAGTTATAGCCATGGATCATTTATTGCAAAGATAGACCCAAAAGAGACCCATTTTTGCCGAACCGGCATCCGCCTTCGCGGATGGGGCACCTGCGGGCGCAAATGCCAATGCAGGTGGCCCTGGACAAGGACAATGGGCACCTATGGCCGCAGTTCATCCACCTACGGGTTCAGGTGGATTCGCAGTTCCCTGCAGAACTTCGTTTCGATTGTTTTTGCTTCTCTTTGACCCCCCAAGTCCCCTATACCCTTCTTGGATGCAATCATCAACTTATGGTACCATTTGGATGGCCCTAAGGGTTATTCCGGAGTCATTTTGAATTGTATCACTTGTGGATTGATTTTTAATGTGTTATTGTGAAAGGTATTTAAGTGACTTGATGGAGTAAATATGATGTTGTGTTGAAGGGGAAGTGTAAAGCATACACGTGGTGTGAAATGCTATCGGTTTATGATGTCTTGGTTGATGTGTGGTATGTTTTTGTGCTGTGGGTATGGTGATACAGTAAATGGTATTGTAAGAGAGTGAAATGATGTTATATGGCAGTCACGTAGCTTATTATCGTCTTGTGCACTTGTAATGCAGTTAGTTGTTAACGTGAGCTCCGTTATGTACTTGTGTTGTAGAGTAACACGTAAGGAAGGAGCTGAACTATTGTATTCACATATTGGATTATTGTATTCATATTGGGAAGATAAGGTATGTAAGGTTACTCTTTTCTGTAGCCTTTTGCAACACCTATTGTTCACGTCGTTACCGTACTTATTTCTATTCCAAAATGTTCTAAAGTATTTCATTCCAGGTTCTTACCAATTGTTATTCATATGTCTCATATTTATGGACTATTGTTCTAAAGTTCCAATAATGTTATGACCATCGAATGAACTATCTCAAAGATTAAAGAAGTGATGTAGAGAGAGTCTATAGTCTTGGGTGGTATCCCAGGGGTAGAAGGAACACCTAGCATGGGTCGATCCCAATATCACGGGTGGTATCCCAGGAGTAAAAAGCAAACCTAGCATGGGTCAATCCCAATTTATTATTGAGTATGGGTGGTAACTTAAAGGGGCATAAGCCTAGATAGAGATGATCCCAATGTTATTTTCCCACTGATCAGTTGGGGCCCAGGCATTATATGAATGATGATGCTAATGAATGAACATAAAAGCAAAGAAAGTAATAAAGGTAATGTACATGGTTCCACACATACATAACGGTGGTTTATCCATAATGTTCATGCAGTTTCTTATAACCTTACATACTCAGTACATTCTTCGTACTGATATCCCTTGGGGGACTTACCTTACTTGCTGCAGGCACAGGTGCTAGTAGACCTCCACAATAGGATACGGGTCATCTGCAGACTGTTGGTGAGCTCCAGGTTGATTCGGGGCTTTCCGAGTCACATGTGTACATCTATTTTGGTACTATGTTAATGTTGTATAAATTGGGGACTTGTCCCGACTTTAGGTTGGTTACATATCTGTTAGAGGCTTTGTAGACGTTTTGGGACAAATGAAGGAATGTAAGGAATGTGTGCTTTTGACGTGATGGCCCTAACGGCCAAGTTTCATATCTATTTGAATATCTTTTCCATGATTCTGTCTTTGACATCTTGTAACCATATTAAGTAGAATGGTGTTCTTTTGGTGACATGCATATGAATGTATACAAATGTATAGGTTGGTTCTCTCGAGCCTTAATGACTTCGGGTGCCAGTCCGCCCCAATGGGATTTGAGGCGTGACAAAAGTTGTATCAGAGCAAGTCGTCCTAGGGTGTATACAAAGCCGTGTCCGAGTAGAGTCTTGCTTATGGATGTGTTGTACACCACATTTATAAGCAAGAGAATATGGGGCATTTAGGAGTTGTTTCTTTTCTTCATTTCTTAGATCGTACATTAGAGCCAATGTTGTAGGTGGAATCATATCTGACGATTGAAACTATTTTTCTTTGTTATAGTAAAATGCCAATTACAAGACGAGGTAGGGGCAAAGGTAAGAAGGTAGACATGCTGATCGGAGAAGGAACTAGTAAATCATGTCACGACCCGAATTCCAATGGGGCGGACTGGCACCCGAAGCCGATAAGGCCCGAGAGAACCAATCTTTACTCAAGTCCATTCATATGCATGCCATAAGAAACATCACCACCACGTAAAGACATAAAATGATAATAGCGGAAATCATGGAACATGTGATACATACATACGTGAAACTTGGCCGTTAGGTCCATCAAGTCAAAATGGACATACATCTCTTACATTCATATACCCACATATGTCTACAAAAGCCTCTAACAGAAGCACATACATAACCAACCTAAATTCGGGACAAGTCCCCTCTTTACACAACATTTACAATACCAAAACCAATGTACAACTGTGACTCGGAAAGCCCCGAACCAACTGAAACTCACCAAAGATCAGTAGATGACCCGCAACTTACTGTGGAGGTCTACTAGTACTTGTGCCTTCATCATGTAAGGTAAGTTCCACAAGGGACGTCAGTACAAAGAATGTACTGAGTATGTAAGACCATAAGAAACTATATGATACATATATACTTCAATGGAATCAAAAATAAGTGAATAACCAATATGGATAAGTCACCATTCTATATGTATGGAAATATGTACATTATGTGGATTACTTTCTTTACTTTTACGCTCATTCATTCGTTCATCACTCACTTCTTCATTCAATACTCATCCTTACATTCTTACAATGCCCGGGACCCAAGCTGATCAGTGGGTAATAATCAACAGTTAATCAGGATCGACCCATGTTAGGCTTTTCTTTTGCCCCTGGGATACCACCCGTAGTAGCGGGATTGACCCATGATAGGTGTCCTTTTCACCCCTGGGATACCACCCGAGATATTAGGATCGACCCATGCTGGGTATTTTAACCCCTGGGATACCACCCAAGAATAGAGACTTCATTACCTCACTTCTTAGTCTTTGAAATAGTTCATTCGATGATCAAGTCATTATTGGAACTTTTGAATATAACATTATGGGAATTTTTGAGCCATGTCCACCATTAGGTGACACATGAATAAAAATAGATCAAGAATAAGGTATATATGATTAACAATAGATGATAACCTGAAATGAGATGCCTTAGAACATTTCGGAAATGAGTAAGTACAATAACAAGGTGAATACTATATGCTGCAGAAGGATACAGAAAGAGTAACCTTACATACATTATCTTCCCAATACGAATATACAATCCTAAATGTGAATACAATAGTCCAGCTCCTTCCTTACGTTTCACTCTACAACATAAGTGCATAACGGAGCTTATATTAATAACCAACTACCTTACAAGTGTATAAAATGACAACGAGTTACATAATTGCCTTATAACGTCATTTCCCCCTTGACAATACCATTTATGAAATTATCATACCATCAATACCACAACATTCCATACATTGACCAATACATCATAAACCAATAGCATTTCGATATCACCTTTAACCTTTACACTTCCTCATTAGCACCACGGTACAATTATTCCATCAAATCACCTCAATATATTTCATAACAATATATCAACAACAATCCTCCAAATTATACTCATAGAAAACAAACAAGTTAAGGAACATAATCACACCATATATGTTGGTATCTCATTGATACCACTCACCTTCATTCAAACCTCAAGTCTCTTTTCAATTTTAAATCATAAGGATGGCACATCTTTTAGCAAAAGCAAAAGTGCGCTATTCAACACCTTGACAACATAACCATAATGATATATACACCATCTTAAGCATATAATATATTAATTCATGAGAGTAGGCACTTACCAAGGCTTGCAAAGTGATGATCTTTACCAAAGAGACTAGTTGCCTTAGGGTTTGTGTTGTGAGAAATATGTTTAGAAATATCTAGAAAGGTATGAGAGTCAAAATGAATTAAAAATCAACTTTGGTGCCTTTATATAGTCTCTCAAGTCATCCTTATCCAATTCTTGGCATTAAATGCATTGTTTGCTTGGTCAAATGGAAGAATGGGTCATTTTGCCCTCTTGGGCCAAGTCTTTTGTTCCAATTTGGGCTTTAAATTGAGCCCAATAACACATGTCAACTTACTCCACCAAATTCAATGTGTAACCCATCAGTTACCTCATATTTAAATAGTTCCATAAATGTCACGACAATATTCAACTCACGAGACTCATATTCGTAGCCTCGATCCCAAGTACAAGTGATTCTAGCCACTCATGGCTTATTTTTAGCATAAGGGTAGAAATGTAATTTTGATGCAAACAACGTCCAAGCGTAGTACTTCCAAGATGGAATAATTATATAATAACCCAAGAATCCTCTTTATAGACTAAGAATCATAGAAGAAATCGGGGAAAAAGTACCCCGACACGCTTCCGGGCGCCCTTGGGACTTAGAAAAATTTCAGCACCTGAACAGGTACACATTAGCAGCCTGGAATGCCCCCAGGCGTGCCCCCTTGCTGCATGTACCACAAAAATTTCAGGCCAAAGCGGTCTGGCACGCCACCTGCAGCGCCCCACACTAAATTTTTGATTTTGACTTTTCTTTGTGGATTTAGTTGGATCTTTCAAGTTCCAACCTTTTGCTTACCTCTTATATTTAAGATCCTTTTCTTGGATGTCTCTTAAACCCCAATTTTCACCCCACAAATGCCCCACAAAGTCACAAACACCACCTACTACAAAGGTCTAATCACATTTACTAGCACCATATCAAATGTTCCATCAATAACAATGCAAAATATGTACTTATTGCTCTCGAACCTAGGGTAAACATGGTTCAAGGTTGTCAAGTAGAGTCGGGAAGGTACGGTTTGTTACATTCGTCCCCACTTAGTAACATTCATCCTCGAATGTTAACAACATCTTCTCAATTACAACAAATGCATCTCTATATTAGCATATATATTCATATACACATAATTCTCATAGATACTTACTTGTTATTGCCTCGATCTGCATTTTGAACTTGCTCTTCCATTTGAAAAATATGAGGGTACTTGGACTTCATCATTTTGTCGGCTTCCCATGTGATCTCTTTTACTTGTTGATTTCGGCAAAGTACCTTTACGGAAGCTATGTCTTTATTCCTCAACCTCTTTACTTGTTGATCTAGAATAGCAATAGGTATTTCTTCATAAGTAAGATCCTTCGTAACTTGGACATCCTCAATGGGAATAATACGAGATGGATCTCCTATGCACTTTTGAAGCATCGAAATATGAAATATCGAATGCACTGTGGAGAGTTCTTGGGGTAGTGCCAACTCATATGGAACTTGCCCAAATCTTCTAATAATTTCATATGGGCCTATATAATGTGGACTCAATTTTTCTTTCTTTCCAAACCGCATTACCCCTTTCATTGGTGACACTTTCAAAAATACCCAATAACCTATGGCAAATTCGAGCCCTCTTCTTCTAACATCATCATATGACTTGTGTCGACTTTGGGCCGTTTGTAGCCTCTGTTGGATCACTTTAACTTTCTCCATAGCCTGATGAATAAAATCTGGCCCAAGTAAAGCAGTTTCACCCGCTTCAAACCATCCAATGTGTGATCTACATTTCCTTCCGTACAATGCATCATAAGGTGCCATTTTAATACTTGAATGATAGCTTTTGTTGTAAGCAAATTCAATAAGAGGCAAATGGTCATCCCAACTGCCTTGAAAATCTAACGTGCAAGCTCGTAGCATATCTTGAAGCATTTGGATAGTACATTTTTCTTGTCCATCTGTCTGAGGATGGAAAGTCGTACTCAAATTCAATTGTGTACCCAAACTCTGCTGAAAAGATCTCCAAAAATACGCAGTAAATTGTGCTCCTCTATCAGATATAATGGAGATCGAAATCCCATGTAATGGTACTATCTCTTTCACATACAATCTTGCATAATCTTCAGCTGTATAGGTGGTCTTGACTGGTAGGATATGCGCTGACTTGGTAAGCCTATCAACTATAACCCATATAGAATCAAATTTTCACAGTGTACGAGGAAAACCTGTGATGAAATCCATATTAATCATATCCCATTTCCAGACTGGAAGATTGATACATTGCATGTAACCTCCTGGTTTCTGATGCTCTATCTTTATTTGTTGACAATTCGGGCATTGAGCGACAAATTCTACAATGTTCTTCTTCATATTTCCCCACCAATACACTTCTTTCAAATCATGGTACATTTTGGTAGCTCCTGGATGAATAGATTATCGTGAATGATGCGCCTCTGTCATAATTCGTTACCTCAGCTCATCTACATCTGGTACACATAATCTACCTTGGCATTAGAGTACCCCTTCTTGTGTAAGATCAAATGCCTTAGTCAAACCCTATTGTACATGTTCTTTTAGCTGCAAAAACATAGGATCTGCAAACTGCTTCTCTTTTACCTAAGCTATCAATAAAGATTTGGCCGCATTTTGTACAATAACCCCTTTATCTGAGGATTCAAGAAGACGAACCCCCAAACTGGCTAATTGATGTAGATTTTTGACTAACTCTTGCTTTCCTGTCAATTGGCCAGTAGTGCCTCCTAGTGCCTTGCGGTTCAATGCATCATCTACTACATTTTCCTTTCCTGGATGATATAGGATATCAATATCATAATCTTTCAATAGCTCGAGCCACCTTCGCTGCCTCAAATTGAGTTCCTTTTGCTTAAAGATATGCTGTAAACTTTTGTGATCAGTATAGATGTCAACATGAACTCCATACAAATAATGACTCCATATCTTTAAAGCAAATACCACCGCTGCTAATTTAAGATCCTGTGTGGGGTAGTTTCTCTCGTGTGGCCGCAACTATCGTGAGGCATATGCTATTACATTACCGTGCTGCAACAATACACACCCTAGACCAATTCCGAAAGCATCACAATATACTGCGTAACCTTCGGTGCCTTTCGAAAGTACTAACACCGGTGTAGAAGTCAATTTATCTTTCAACTCTTGAAAACTTTTCTCACATGCATCATTCCATTGAAATTTGGCTGCCTTGTGTGTAAGCTTCGTTAAATGTGCAGCAATGGAAGAAAACCCTTCAACAAATCTTCGATAATAACCTGCCAACCCCAGGAAGCTACAAATTTCTATGGGCGTCATAGGCCTTGGCCAATTTTTCACCACCTCAATCTTTTGTGTATCAACTCGAATCCCTTCATTTGACACAATGTGACCCTAGAATGCTATGGATTTCAAACAAAATTCACACTTAGAGAACTTCGCATACAACTTACGCTCTCGAAGAATCTATAACACCTACCGTAAGTGCTTAGTATGGTCCTCTTGTGACTTTGAATAAACCAGGATGTCATCTATAAATACCGTCACGAACATGTCTAGAAATGGCTTAAACACCCTATTCATCAAATCCATGAACACAACTGGGGCATTTGTTAGTACAAATGACATAACTAAAAATTCATAATGGTCATACTGTGTTCGAAAAGTTGTCTTGGGTATATCTTTTTCTCTAACTCTGACTTGATGGTAACCCTACCTCAAGTCAATCTTTGAAAAACACTTAGCTCCCTGTAACAGATCAAACAAATCATCAATTTGAGGGAGGGGATATTTGTTCTTAATCGTTACCTTATTCAATTGCCGATAGTCAATGCACATTCTCAATGTGCCATCTTTCTTTCGTACAAATAATATTGGTGCACCCCCCGAGGACATACTAGGCCTGATGAAGCCCTTGTCCAGCAAATCTTTCAATTGCTCCTTCAATTTACGCAATTCTGCTGGAGCCATTCTTTATGGGGGAATAGAGATAGGCTGAGTGCCTGGAATCACATCAATACCAAATTCTATTTCCCGCTCTGGGGGAAAACCTGTAAGATCTTCTGTAAATAAATAAAGATACTCATTGACCATTGGAACTGATTGAGGAGTTGGTGGTTCCGCATCAATATCATGCACTCTCACTAAGTGGAATATATACCCCTTGAATATCATTTTCCTAACCTTAAGATAGGAAATAAATTTGCCTCTTGGTGCCCCTGCATCACCCTTCCATTCAAAAACATTCGTTTGTGGAAAATGAAAATGTACTTTCTTAGCTCGGTAATCTATCGTGGCATAACAAGAAGCCAACCAATCCATGCCCATTATGACATCCAAATCCACTATGTCCAATTCAATAAGATCGGCCAGTGTATCATAACCACACACAGTTACCACACAATTTCGATATACTCTTTTTGCAACAATATAGTCACCAACTGGTGTACATACTTCAATTGACTTAGTTAATAGTTCCGGTGTTCTTTCAAATTTCTCAGCAATCAATGGAGTATCATATGAAAATGTAGAACCCGGATCAATCAATGCATATACATTGTATGAAAATATGGATAATTTACCTGTGACGACATCAGGAGAAGCCTCCAAATTCTGCCGGTCCACTAGAGCATAAGTACGATTCTGAGTTCCACTGGAACTGGCTACTCCTCTGGCACCTCTACCACGACCCGCACACTGTACACCTCTGCCTAGGGGAGGAACCAATGATGATGATGCAAAGGTTGATCCCGCAGGTCGCGCCACATTACCCAAGCCTCTTCGTGGGCAGTCTCTCATCATATGCCCCATCATACTGCACCAAAAGCAAACATTTGTCCCAAGCCAGCATTCACCTAAATGAAATCGTCCACAGTGTTGACATGGCTAACGAGAAAATCCAGCGGTCTGCGAACCTCGAATCCCACTACTCTGCCCAACCTTACGACCTCTAAACCCTCGGAATTGAGCTTGGGTGCCTGTTGTGGAATAAAAGAATGACGGTCTAGGCGGTCTAGGAAACATATGAGGTCTAGATTCTCCTTGGGACACCATAGACTATCCCATAGGTCTAGCTCTTTTGGACTGTCCTCATTCAGATTCATGTACCCTTCTTCTTTGCCTTTGGTCCTCCATTTTCTGTGTAAAAGCCTGAATTCTCGCTATAGCCATATCTCTATTTAAAGCAGCAATAGTACAGTCCCTCACCAAGTATGGCTACAATCTGTCCAGATATCGATGGACTCTATCTGTCATTGTGGCCACTACATTCGGAGCATATCGAGCCAAGGAATGAAATTGCAGACTGTATTCTCTGACACTTAGATTCCCTTGATGGAGATTTAACAATTGATTTGCACGAGCCTCTCGAATCTCATAAGGAAGGTAGTGATCAAGGAATGCCGCTTTAAATTCTTCCCAATTAGGTGGATTTGCACCAATACCACGAGAATTCTTCTAATCTTCATACCACAATATAGCTTCACCTTTAAATCTATAGGCCGCAAGTTCAATTGTTTCTACCCCAGTTACATGCATAACATCTAAAGCCCTTTGAATATGATCTATAAAGTCTTGTGGATCTTCATTCAGATCTGACCCAGTGAATGTGGGAGAGTCTAATTTCAGAAAAACCTGTGTCCGCCGACTAGCTTCCCAAGTCGCACCATCATCACTTGTTGTTGGACTAGCTCGTCCTTGACTTTATGCAGCAACTATCTGAGTCAACATTTGCACTGCATTTCTGAGATCTTGCTCAGTAGCATTAACAGGTGATTCTTCAGGTTCTTCTCTCCTTCTCGGCTCTTTTGGAGCTGGAAAAGTAGAAGAAGCCCGCGATGCAACCTCAGCGTTAGCCCCACTTTGACTAGCTTGGTCAGGTGGTGATCTACTGGTTCCTTCTCCAACAAGTATATCTACTTGCTTACCTTTACCTCTACCTCGTCTTGTAATCGGCATTTTACTATACAAAAGAAAACCAAGTCCCATGGTTAGATATGATTCCACTACAATATTGGCTCTAATGCACGATCTAAGAATTGAAGAACAGAAACAACTCCTAAATGTCCCGTAGCCTCCTACTTATAAAAGTTGTGCACAACACATCCATAATAAAGACACTACTTAGACACGGCATTGTATACACCCTTAGGATGACCTGCTCTGATACCACTTTTGTCACGACCCGAATTCCAACGGGGCGAACTGGCACCCGAATCCGATAAGGCCCGAGAGAACCAATCTTTACTCATGTCCATTCATATGCATGCCATAAGAAACATCACCACCACGTAAAGACATAAAATGCTAATAGCGAAAATTATGGAACATGTGTACATACATACGTGAAACTTGGCCATTAGGGCCATCAAGTCAAAATGGACATACATCTCTTACATTCATATACCCACATATGTCTACAAAAGCTTTTAACAGAAGCACATACATAACCAACCTAAATTCGGGACAAGTCCCCGCTTTACACAACATTTACAATACCAAAACCAATGTACAACTGTGACTCAAAAAGCCCCGAACCAACAGGAGCTCACCAAAGATCAGTAGATGACCCGCAGCTTACTGTGGAGGTCTACTAGTACCTGTGCCTGCAACATATAAGGTAAGTTCCACAAGGGACATCAGTACGAAGAATGTACTGAGTATGTAAGGCCATAAGAAACTATATAATTCATATATGCTACAATGGAATCAAAAATAAGTGAATAACCAATATGGATAAGTCACCATTCTATATGTATAGAAATATGTACATTACGTGGATTACTTTCTTTACTTTTACGCTCATTCATTCGTTCATCACTCACTTCTTCATTCAATACTCATCCTTACATTCTTACAATGCCCGGGCCCCAAGCTGATCAGTGGGTAATAATCAACAGTTAATCAGGATTGACCCATGTTAGGCTTTTCTTTTGCCCTTGGGATACCACCCGTAGTAGCGGGATTGACCCATGATAGGTGTCCTTTTCACCCCTGGGATACCACCCGAGATATTGGGATCGACCCATGCTGGGTATTTTAACCCCTGGGATACCACCCAAGAATAGAGACTTCATTACCTCACTTCTTAGTCTTTGAAATAGTTCATTCGATGATCAAGTCATTATTGGAACTTTTGAATATAACATTATGGGAATTTTTGAGCCATGTCCACCATTAGGTGACACATGAAAAAAAATAGATCAAGAATAAGGTACATATGATTAACAATAGATGATAACCTGAAATGAGATGCCTTAGAACATTTCGGAAATGAGTAAGTACAATAACAAGGTGAATACTATATGCTGCAGAAGGATACAGAAAGAGTAACCTCACATACCTTATCTTCCCAATACGAATATACAATCCTAAATGTGAATACAATAGTCCAGCTCCTTCCTTACGTTTCACTCTACAACACAAGTGCATAACGGAGCTTACGTTAATAACCAACTACCTTACAAGTGTATAAAATGACAACGAGTTACATAATTGCCTTATAACGTCATTTCCCCCTTGACAATACCATTTATGAAATTATCGTACCATCAATACCACAACATTCCATACATTGACCAATACATCATAAACCAATAGCATTTCGATATCACCTTTAACCTTTACACTTCCTCATTAGCACCACGTCACAATTATTCCATCAAATCACCTCAATATATTTCATAACAATATATCAACAACAATCCTCCAAATTATACTCATAGAAAATAAACAAGTTAAGGAACATAATCACACCATATATGTTGGTATCTCATTGATACCACTCACCTTAATTCAAACCTCAAGTCTCTTTTCAATTTTAAATCATAAGGATGGCACATCTTTTAGCAAAAGCAAAAATGCGCTATTCAACACCTTGACAACATAACCATAATGATATATACACCATCTTAAGCATATAATATATTAATTCATGAGAGTAGGCACTTACCAAGGCTTGCAAAGTGATGATCTTTACCAAAGAGACTAGTTGCCTTAGGGTTTGTGTTGAGAGAATATGTTTGGAAATATCTAGAAAGGCATGAGAGTCACAATGAATGAAAAATCAGCTTTGGTGCCTTTATATAGTCTCTCAAGTCATCCTTAGCCAATTCTTGGCATTAAATGCAATGTTTGCTTAGTCAAATGGAAGAATGGGTCATTTTGCCCTCTTGGGCCATGTCTTTTGTTCTAATTTGGGCTTTAAATTGAGCCCAATAACACATGTCAACTTAGTCCACCAAATTCAATGTGTAAACCATCATCTACCTTATGTTTAAATAGTTCCATAAATCTCACGACAATATTCAACTCACGAGACTCATATTCGTAGCCTCGATCCCAAGTACAAGTGATTCTAGCCACTCATGGCTATTTTTAGCATAAGGGTAAAAACGTAATTTGGATGTCAACAATGTCCAAGCGTATTCCTTCCAAGATGGAATAATTATATAATAACCCAAGAATTCTCTTTATAGACTAATAATCGAAGAAGAAATTGGGCAAAAAGCATCCTGGCACGCTCCCGGGCGCCCTTGGGACTTAGAAAAATTTCAGCACCTGAACAGGTACACATTAGCGGCCTGGAACGCCCCCAGGAGTGCCCCCTTTCTTCCTTTGCCACAAAAATTTCAGGCCAAAGCGGCCTGGCACGCCACCTGAAATGCCCCACACTAAATTTTTGATTTTGACTTTTCTTTGTGGATTTAGTTGGATCTTTCAAGTTCCAACCTTTTTCTTACCTCTTATCTTTAAGATCCTTTGCTTGGATGTCCCTTAAACCTCACTTTTCACCCCACAAATTCCCCACAAAGTCACAAACACCACCTACTACAAAGGTCTAATCACATTTACTAGCACCATATCAAATGTTCCATCAATAAAAATGCAAAATATGTACTTATTGCTCTCGAACCTAGGGTAAACATGGTTCAAGGTTGTAAAGTAGGGTCGAGAAGGTACGGGGTGTTACAAATCACCACCTGACCAAGCTAGTCAAGGTGGGGTTGAAATTGAATTTGCATCGCGGGCATCTTCTCCTCTCTCATTTCCAGGGGGCCACAAAGGAGAGAAGTATCCCCAGAACCACCTGTTAATGCTACTGAGCAGGATCTAAGAAATGCGATGCAAATATTGACTCGTATAGTTGCTGCACAAAATCAAGGACAAGTTGGTCCAACGACAAGTAATGGCAGTGAGGTTAGGACAGCTAGTCGGCGAACACAGGATTTTCTAAAATTAGATCCTCCTACGTTCACCAGATTAGACCTTAATGAAGATCCGCAAGACTTTATAGATCAAATATAAAGGGTGTTGGATGTTATGCATGTATCTGGTGTAGAAACAGTTGAGCTTGCAGCCTATAGATTGAAAGGAGAGGTTATACTGTGATACGAAGATTGGAAACGATCAAGGGGTGTTGGTGCACTTCCAACTAGTTGGGAGGAATTCAAGGTAGCATTCCTTGATCATACCTTCCCTATGACATCGCGAGGCTCATGCAGACCAATTTTTGAATCTTTGTCAAGGGAATATGAGCTTCAGATAGTATAGTCTTCGATTTAACTCTTTGGCTCGGTATGCTCCTAATGTAGTAACCACTATGGACGGCAGAGTCCATCGGTATGTAGATAGATTGGATCCGTATTTGGTGAGGGATTGTACTATTGCTGCGTTGAATAGAGATATGGATATAGCAAGGATACAAACTTTTGCACAGAAAATGAAGGATCAGAGGCAAAGGAGAAGAGCGCAAGAATTTGAAAAAGGGTCGTCAAAGAGGGCTAGACTTATCGGACAGTTCATGGCATCCCAAGGAGAATTTAGGCCTTGGGTTTTTAATAGACCGCCTAGACCATCATTTTTCTATCCCATAACAGGCACTCAATCTCAATTCTGAGGGTTTAGAGGCAGTCAAGCTGGGCAAAGTAGTGGGATTCAAGGTTCACAGACAGCAAGGTTTTCTCGTCAGCCGTGTCAGCACTACGGAAGGTTTCATTTGGATGAATGTCGGCTTGGGACAAATGTTTACTTTTGGTATGGTATGACGGGGGACATAATGAGAGAATGCCCATGAAGAGGCTTGGGTAGTATGGCGCGACCGACGGGATCAACCGTTGCATCATCATCATCAGTTCCTTCCTTAGGACGAGGTATGCAGCCTACTGGTCGTGGTAGAGGTGCTAGAGGAGCAGCCAGTTCTAGTGGAGTACAGAACCGTACCTATGCTCTAGCGAATCGGCAGAATTTGGAGGCTTCTCCTAATGTAGTGACAGGTACATTATCCGTCTTTTCCCATAATGGATATGCATTGATTGATTCGTGCTCTACCCTATCATATGTCACTCTATTGGTTGCTGAAAAATTTAAAAGAACACCAGAATTATTAGCTAAGCCATTTGAAGTATCCACACCTGTTGGTGAGTCGATTATAGCTAAGAGAGTCTATCGTAATTGTATGGTCACTGTTTGTGATCATGATATATTGGCTGATCTTATTGAGCTGGAAATGGTAGATTTTAATGTTATATTAGGTATGGACTGGTTGGCTTCTTGTTATGCCATAGTAGATTGCCAAGCTAAAAAGGTATATTTCCATTTTCCACAAAAGATTGTCCTTGAATGGAGAGGTAATGTTGGAGCACCGAGAGGTAAATTTATTTCCTATCTTAAGGCAAGGAAAATGATATCCAAGGGGTACATATATCACTTAATAAGAGTGCAAGATACCGATGTGAAGCCACCAACTCTTCAATCGATTCCGGTGCTAAATGAATTCCTTGATGTATTTCCTGAAGATCTTCCAGGTTTGGCTCTAGAATGGGAAGTGGAGCTTGGTATTGATGTGATTCCAGGCACTCAGACTATCTCTATTCCTCCATATAGGATGGCCTCATCAGAGTTACGAGAGTTGAAGGAGCAATTGAAAGACTTGCTGGACAAGGGATTCATAAGGCCTAGTATGTCCCCTTAGGGAGCACCAGTGTTGTTTATACGAAAGAAAGATGGCACATTGAGAATGTGTATTGATTATCGGCAACTGAATAAGGTAACAGTCAAGAATAAATATCCCCTCCCCAAAATTGATGATTTGTTTGACCAATTACAAGGTGCCAAATGCTTTTCAAAGATTGAACTAAGATCGGGTTATCATCAAGTAAGGGTTAGAGAAGAAGACATACCTAAAACAACTTTCCGAACACGGTATGGTCATTATGAGTTTTTAGTAATGTCATGTCACACCCCGAATCCCAATGAGGCGTGATTGGTACCCGAAGCTGATAAGGCCCGAGAGAACCAAGCTTTGCTTTTATTCCTTCATATACATGTCTTAGGAAGCACTATTATCCCATAGGAACAAGAAATACTAAAATCAGAAATCATAGAACATGTGACGTATATACATATGAGAAACTCGGCCGTTGAGGCCATCAAGTCAAAATGTCATATACCATCTTACATTTGTATACCCACATTCGTCTACAAAAGCCTCTAACAGATGCATTGACCAAAACTAACTGAAAGTCGGTACAAGTCCCCGCTTTATACACTATGTATAATATCAAAACATTTGAACAACTGTGACTCGGAGAAGCCCCAAAATAACTGGAGCTCACCAATGATCTGCAATTACTGTCATCCTACGATGGAGGTCTACTACTACCTGCACCTGCAACATGTAAGGTAAGTTCCCCAAAAGGGGTCAGTACGAAGTATGTACTGAGTATGTAAGGCTCAAATAAAACTATACAACACATGAATAGTTCAATGAACTCAATGGAACTCAAATGCATATGCATAATCCGATGAATAAGTAACCATTTTGCACGTTGGAAACCATGTGTATTACTTTTATTGATTTCATCGCTTTCATGCTTCTTTACTTCAGTGTCATTACATATGTCACAATGTACCCGGGCCCCTACTGATCAGTGGGTCTTTACATGACTTATCGTCATGTTGGGATCGGGTCGAGCTAGGCTTGTGCCCCTAGACCTGCCACCCAGGGATCGGGTCGAGCTAGGCTTATGCCCCTAGACCTGCCACCCATAAATCATACATCGGGATCGAGTCGAGCTAGGCTTATGCCCCTAGACTTGCCACCCATAAATCAATACATCGGGATCAAGTTGAGCTAGGCTTGTGCCCCTAGACTTGCCACCCATAAATCAACATATCGGGATCGAGTAGAGCTAGGCTTATGCCCCTAGACTTGCCACCCATACTTGATCATTGACCACATTTGCATTACTTTGTTCTTTACTTTGAGATTGGTATTTTGATAGTCATAACATCACTTGAAACTTTGGATCATTAGCCAATGAGTGAGAGACATATGAGATTGGTACATTCACTTATGAGAGATTGACATATTCATGCGACATAGCATGTTTGGAAACTTGGAACCATAATTAAAATAGAAGACATTTGAATAAACATTATTGGAAACATGACACCATTGGAACCATTGGACAATCATTCATAACAAGATGCATGAGCATAACCACTATTGGAACATTAGACCATAACCTTGTTTGAGCTTTTGGAACATTAACCATGATAATGAGACATGAGACTCACAAATGATCCATGAGTAGGAAATATATGACAATGACTATTGATAAATGGATATAGGATACCTTAGCACATTTTGGGGTAGGACTAGTGAAATAGCAATGTGGATACTATTTGCCGCAAAAAGATACGGACAGAGTAACCTTACATACCTTGTACTCTCAATACGGATATCCAATCCTAGATGTGCATACAATAGTCCCGCTACTTCTTTATGTGTCATCTTTATGTGTCATTCTATAACACAAATACATAACGGGATTCACATTAACTACAACTACTTCACAAATTCATATAACATCAATAGGGTACATGTTTGCTTTGAAACATGTCATTTCCCCTTGACAAAACCATTGATAGCATATGTATTCCAAAAATTCTCCAATATTCCCAACATTGACCAATACATAATAATCATTGCATTTCACCACAACACTCCTCCTTTACACTTTCTTATCCACACCACATCACAAATAATCCATCAATTCACCTTAATACACTTCATAGCACATATCGGCCAAAATTCCACAATTTACACTTATAGAAAAGAACAAGTTTAACAACAAAAATAACACCATAGACGTTCATATTTTATCCATACCATGATCTTTCATCAAAGGCACAAGTCCTACTTCAAGTTCAAATCCCATGGATCACAAATCTTATACAAAAGGACAAAGGACCATGTCCAACCTTTCCAAGCACAACCAACATGATTTACATACTCTTTCATGCATATAATATATTAATCCATGACAATAATCACTTACCTAGGCTTGGAAGATGTTGATCTTGCTCCAAAGTTTGGCTTTGAACTCTTAGGGTTTGAAGAAAATACCTTGGATATTTGTCTAAAAGGCATGAGCCTTTGTAAGAAATAAAAATCAGATTTCTTGCCCTTTTTATAGGCTCTCAAGTCCATGCTTAGCCACTTTGATTCAATGATTGATGTGTATGACTTAGTCAAATAGAAGAATGGGTCTTGTGACCCATTGGGCCATGTTTTCTTTTCATTTTTGGGTCCTTTTTGGGCCCAATTTACTTAACCCACTAAAATCAATCATATCTCATGGTTTCATCATCTCATACATGTTACGACAATATTCCTACTCATTTCATTCATATCCGTAGCCTCAATCCAAAAACCAAGTGATTCTAGCCACGTTTGGGTTATTTTGACCTTAAGGGCAAAACTATCATTTTGACCCCAATTTCGTTCTATGGTAATTTTATCATACCAATATAATATGTCATTCATTTCATGTATATACTCATGGTTGTAGAAGAAACGTGGCAAAAATCGGCTCGGTACGCCCCTGGATACCCTTGAGACTTAAGAAAAATTCCAATTTTTAAAAAGTGGAAAACCCAAGGTGGTACGCCCCTGGGCGCGCCAACTCACTGCCTATGGACTAAAAATTTTAGTCCAGAGCAACGTGGTACGCTACCCAATGCGACCTTCCCTTAAATGTGATAGCCTATGTCTCAAGATAGTTGCGCCCACATGAGAGAAGTTATCCAACACATGATCTTGAGCTAGCAGTCGTGGTCTTTGCTTTAAAGATATGGCGTCACTACTTGTATGGGGTTCACGTTGATATATATACTGATCATAAGAGTTTACAGTATATTTTCAAGCAGAAAGATCTAAATTTGAGGCGGATATGGCTTGAACTATTAAAAGATTCTGATATAGATATCTTATATCATCCCGAAAAAGCAAATGTAGTAGCCGACGTGTTAAGTCGCAAAATAATGGTAAGCACTAATGGCCAACTCACGAAAAAGCAAGATATAGTCAAGGATCTGCATCAACTAGCCAGCTTGGGAGTTCGCCTTCTTAAATCTCCAGATGAAGGGGTTATTGTGCAAAATGCGACAGAATCGTCATTAGTAGTTGAGGTGAAAGAGAAGCAGTATGCGGATCCTATTTTCTTACAGCTGAAGGAGAATGTACAAAAAGGGTTGACAAAGGCATTTGATCTTACTCAAGAGGGAGTGCTTCAGTGCCAAAGCAGATTATGTGTACCTGATATAGATGAGCTAAGGAGACGGGTTATGGCAGAGGCACATCATTCACGGTATTCTATTCATCCGGGAGCCCCCAAAATGTATCATGATTTGAAAGAAATGTATTGGTGGGTTAATATGAAGAAGAACATTGCAGAATTCGTAGCCCAGTGTCTAAATTGTCAACAAGTGAAAGTAGAGCATCAGAAGCCTGGAGGTTATGTATGAGTCTTCCAGTCTGGAAGTGGGACATGATTAACATGGCTTTCATCACAGGTTTGCCTCGTACACTTCAAAAATTTGATTCCTTATGGGGTAATAGTTGATAGGCTTACCAAGTCAGCACATTTTCTACCGGTCAAGACCACCTACACAGCTGAGGATTATGCAAGGTTGTATATTAAAGAGATAGGTCGATTGCATGGAGTTCTAATCTCTATTATATCAGACAGGGGAGCTCAATTTAGTGTAAATTTTTGGAAGTCTTTTCAGAAGAGTTTGGGAACCTAAGTGAATTTAAGTACGGCTTTTCATCCTCAGACAGATGGACAAGCAGAACGTACTATCCAAACACTTGAAGATATGCTACGAGCTTGTACATTGTACTTTAAAGGCAGTTGGGATGATCATATATCGCTTATTGAATTTTCCTACAATAATAGCTATCATTCAAGTATCAAAATGGCACCATATGAAGTTTTATATGGAAGAAAGTGTAGATCACCAATTGGATGGTTTGAAGTGGGTAAAACTGCCTTATTTGGGCCAGATCTTGTTCATCAGGCTATGGAGAAGGTTAAGGTGATACAACAACGGCTACAAAAAGCCCAAAGTCAACACAAGTCATATGCCGATGTTAGAAGAAGGGGGCTAGAATTTGCCATAAACAATTGGGTATTCTTGAAAGTGTCACCAATTAAAGGGGTAATGAGATTTAGAAAGAAAGGGAAGTTGAGTCCACGTTATATAGGGCCATATAAGATTACTCGAAGATTCGGTAAAGTTGCATATGAATTAGCACTACCCCAAGAACTCTCCACAGTTCATCCAGTGTTTCATGTATCAATGCTTCAGAAGTACATAGGAGATCCATCTCATATTGTTCCCATTGAAGATGTATAAGTTACGGAGGATCTCACCTATGAAGAGATACCTATTGCTATTCTGGATCGACAAGTGAAGAGGTTAAGGAATAAAGAAGTATCTTCCGTAAAGGTACTTTGGAGAAATCAACAAGTAGAAGAAATCACATGGGAAGCCGAGGAGATGATGAAGTCTAAGTACCCGCATTTATTTCAAACGGAAGAACAAGATCAAGATGCAGAGTTAGAACAATAACAAGTAAGTATATATAAGCGTTACGTGTATATGATGACGTGAAGGATAAACTTAGACTTGAATTCATTTAGATTAGATAATGTTACAAACATTCGAGAAGGATGTAACACCCCATAAATTTTTGAACTCATTCAACGACCTTAGAATTGATGGAAGTATTTAAACTAAAGATACTAAGTGAATCATGTATTAAATTTAATGGGCTGAATTAGTCTTGTGCTAATGGGCTCAAATGAGGCCCAAAATTAGCAAAAAAGACATGGCCTAAATGGAAAATGACCCATTCCACCTTTGACCAAGTAAACATATCATTTATGACTAATTGTTTGGATAAGTATGACTACAAGGGACTGTATAGGGGGTTAAAAATCATTTTTTTATTCATTACATCACACATGGCAAGTCTAGAATTTTCCAAGATATTTTCTCTCCTCTTACAAACCCTAAGCTACTAATCCCTTTGGACAAGATCATTCCTTTGCAAGATTTGGTAAGTGTTTAATCATATGGTTTAATATATTATATGCATGATAGGTTGTATAAATCATTTTGGTTATGTTGGCAAAGTGTTGAGCAGTCCACTATGTGTGAAACAGTCTATTATTCCTTAATCGGTAAAGGGTTTAGCCTTCTAAACTTGAAGGAAGACTTGAGGTCTTGATGAAAGTGAGTTTGATGGATTAAATGTCAACATGTATGATGTGGTTATGTCCCTAAATTTCTTTCTCTTTGTGTATAACATTTGGAATTGTTGTTGTGAAATTGTGCATGGAATTGGTGGAATATTGAAAGGAAAATATAGTTTTGCGATGTTTATGTGCATTGTGAAACCATGGTTGTTCACTGGCATCCAATTTAACCTAAAATATGAAAAGATAAGCTTACTTATGGCCATGGACCATTTATTGCAAAGATAGACCCAAAAGAGACTCATTTTGGCCGAACCGGGCATCCGCCTTCGCGGATGGGGCACCTGCGAGCGCAGATGCCAACGCAGGTGGCCCTGTACAAGTCCAATGGTCAACTGTGGCTGCACCTCACCCACCTACGGGCATAGGTGGCTTCACAGGTGTAGCACCTCGTACCTTCCCAACCCTACTTTACGACATTGAACAATGATTATGTAGGTGTCGAGAGCCATACGAGTGTATTTTTAATGCTAAGGATGAAAAAAATTGAATTTGGCTTCTTATATGGGATTAAACCTTTGTGGAAGTGTTTTGTGATTTTCATGGGACAGTTGTGGGGTTCAAAACGAGGTTAAGAGGACCTCTAAACAAAGGATATTAAGGTTAAGAAGTAAGTTAAAGGATAGGACTTGAAGTATCTAACCGAACCCGCGAAGAAAAGTCGAAAAATAAATTTTGTCAAAAAATTAAGGCAGGGGAGCATTTGGGACCGTTCCACGCCACTCTGGGCTAAATTTTTTAGCCCAGAGGCAGTAAGTTGGCGCGCCCAGGGGCGTGCCTCCTTGGGTTTTCCACTTTTTCAAAAGTTGGAAATTTCTAAGTCCCAAGGGTATCCGGGGACGTACCGAGCCGATTTTTGCCACGTCTCTTCTACAACATATATGAAATGAGTAAAATATTATATTGGCATGATAAAATTACTCGAGAACGAATTTGGGGTCAAAATGACGATTTTGCCCTTAAGGTCAAAATAGGCCCTACGTGGCTAGAATCGCTTGTTCTTGGGATTGAGGCTACGGATATGAATAACATGAGTGAGAATATTGTTGTAACACGTATGATATGACTTGAATATGAGAAATTATTGATTTTACTGGGTTAAGTGAATTGGGCCCATAAAGGCCCAAAAATGAAAAGAATGCATGGCCCAAAATAGGTCAAATGACCCATTCTTTCAAGACCTTCTAGAAAAAGCATTTAATGCTTTAGAAGTGGCTAAGGATGGAAATAAATTCTTATAAAAGGGACCAAAAATCTGATTTTTTGGTCATTTGGAAGCTCATGCCTTTTGGTCTATTTTTTTTCAACATATTTTCTCTTAAACCCTAAAAGCTCAAAGGCAACTCTTGAAGCAAGATCATCCTATTCCAAGACTTGGTAAGTATTTATTCTCATGTATTAACATATTATATGCATGGTAGATTATGTATATCATGATAGTTTGTTGGCAAGATGGTGAATGGTGTATTGTTGCTTTTGGTGGAAGATGTGCCATCTTTGTGAATTGAAGGTGAAAAAGAGACTTGATGTCTTAATGAAAGAGCATGGTATGGATAAAATATGAACATGTATGGTGTTATTTTGTTGTTAAACATGTTATGTTCATATAAGTGTAAATTATGGGATTTTGGCCGATTTGTTGTTATGAGGTGTATTGAAGGAAATTGATGGCATAATTATGATGTTGTGATGATGGAGAGTGGGAAGTGTGAACTTGGAATGACATGCTATTGATTATCATGTGTTGGTCAATGTTGGGAATATTGTGGGATTTTTGGAATAATACGTTCATGAATGGTTGTGTCAAGCGGGACATGGCATGTTTAAAGGCAAACATGAGAATTTTACTTATTATATACATTAAGTAGTTGGTGGTTAATGTTGGATACGTCGTGTATTTGTGTTGTAGAGTGGAACATAAGGAAGGAGCGGAACTATTGTATGCGCATACTGACCCCTCTCGGGGGATTTACCTTACTTGCTGTAGGAGCAGGTACTAGTAGGCCTCCACTGTAGGTTGCAGATCTTTTGCCGACTTTTGGTGAGCTCCAGTTGGTTCGGGGCTTCCGTAGTTGCTATGTACATTCATTTTGGTGTTGTATATGCGTATAGAGCGGGGTGTGGTCCCGACTCTAGGATTGTCATAGTCATGTATCTGTAGAGGCTTTGTAGACTTATGTGGGAACAGAATGTAAGATATGTATGCTCATTTTGGTTTGTTGGCCCCAACGGCCAAGTTGATATATATATATATGGGGTATATGTTTCCATATCCGTTTCCATATCCATGACTTTTGCATAGTTGCATGGGGTTTCATACGGTCCATATGAGGAGATGCATGCAAGTGTTCATAAGCAAAGATTGGTTCTCTCGGGCCATGTCGGCTTCGGGTGCCAGTCCGACCCGAATGGGATTTTGGGTCATGACAGCAGGTCCCTCCAGAACTTTATTTCGATTGTTTTTGCTTCTCTTTGACCCCCCCAAGGCCCCTATACCCTTCTTGGATGCAATCATCAACTTATGGTACCATTTGGATGGCCCTAAGGGTTATTCCGGAGTCATTTTGAATTATATCACTTGTGGATTGATTTTTAATGTGTTATTGTGAAAGGTATTTAAGTGACTTGATGGAGTAAATATGATGTTGTGTTGAAGGGGAAGTGTAAAGCATACACGTGGTGTGAAATGCTATCGGTTTATGATGTCTTGGTTGATGTGTGGTATGTTTTGGTGCTGTGGGTATGGTGATACAGTAAATGGTATTGTAAGAGAGTGAAATGATGTTATATGGCAGTCACGTAGCTTATTATCGTCTTGTGCACTTGTAATGCAGTTAGTTGTTAACGTGAGCTCCGTTATGTACTTGTGTTGTAGAGTAACACGTAAGGAAGGAGCTGAACTATTGTATTCACATATTGGATTATTGTATTCATATTGGGAAGATAAGGTATGTAAGGTTACTCTTTTCTGTAGCCTTTTGCAACACCTATTGTTCACGTCGTTACCGTACTTATTTCTATTCCAAAATGTTCTAAAGTATTTCATTCCAGGTTGTTACCAATTGTTATTCATATGTCTCATATTTATGGACTATTGTTCTAAAGTTCCAATAATGTTATGACCATCGAATGAACTATCTCAAAGATTAAAGAAGTGATGTAGAGAGAGTCTATAGTCTTGGTGGTATCCCAGGGGGTGGAAGGAACACCTAGCATGGGTAGATCCCAATATCACGGGTGGTATCCCAGGGGTAAAAGGAAAGCCTAGCATAGGTCAATCCCGGTTGATTATTGAGTATGGGTGGTACTCAAAGGGGCATAAGCCTAGCTAGAGACGATCCCAATGTTATTTTCCCACTGATCAGTTGGGGACCGGGCATTATATGAATGATGATGATAATGAATGAACGTAAACGCAAAGAAAGTAATGAATGTAATGTACATGGTTCCACACATACAGAATGGTGGTTTATCCATAATGTTCATGCAGTTTCTTATAGCCTTACATACTCAGTACATTCTTCGTACTGACGTCCCTTGGGGGACTTACCTTACTTGCTGCAGGCACAGGTGCTAGTAGACCTCCACAGTAGAATACGGGTCATCTGCAGACTGTTGGTGAGCTCCAGGTTGATTCGGGGCTTTCCGAGTCACATGTGTACATATGTTTTTGTACTATGTTAATGTTGTATAAAGCGGGGACTTGTCCCAACTTTAGGTTGGTTACGTATCTGTTAGAGGCTTTGTAGACGTTGTGGGACAAATGAAGGAATGTAAGGAATCTATGCTTTTGACGTGATGGCCCTAACGGCTAAGTTTCATATCTATTTGAATATCTTTTCCATGATACTGTCTTTGACATCTTGTATCCATATTAAGAAGAATGGTGTTCTTTTGGTGACATGCATATGAATGTATATGAATGTATAGGTTGGTTCTCTCGGGCCTTAATGGCTTCGGGTGCCAGTCCGCCCCAATGGGATTTGAGGCGTGACATCTCCATTCGAGGTTGTGTATGGTTTTAACCCCCCTTACCCCTGTTAATCTAACCCCTTTGTCTCAAGATGTTATGTTGAGCTTATATGGTAACAATAGGTCCAAGGGTATGAAAGCTTTACATGAGAAAGTGAGACTTCAACTTGAGAAGAAGAATAAACAAATGGCCAAGAAAGTCAACAAGGAGAGAAAAAGGGTGGTGCTTGAACCGGGTGATTGGGTTTGGGTCCACTTTCAAAAGGAGAGGTTTCCTAACAAAACAAAGACCAAGCTAATTCCTAGAGGTGATGGCCCATTTGAAGTGCTGGAAAGGCCTAATGACAAAGCTTACAAAATTGATCTTCCCCCGAATTACCAAGTGCACAATACATTCAACATTTGTGATCTTTTGCCTATGGATGTGTGTGATAAGACCCTTTGAATTTGAGTACAAATTCTTCTCAAGAAGGGTAGAGTGATACAATCCATGGGCGGCTCCCAAAGTCTTTTACAAGGCCTTTCACAAGGAGTCAAGCTCGTGAGCTTCAAAATTGGCAAGGGTTATTCATGAATAAAGATGCACTTGAGTGCATTATGGAGTCCTCCCGAGGATTCCACATGTTCGTGATAGCATTTGATGGAGCATAAATTGAGAAAAAGAAGGAGGATTATGCTTTGATTTGATGAATTCTTGAATTCATCACAAAGAGGACATCCAAACAAGGCTCTTACATCATTAAGGGTAGAAATGTAATAACATAGTTTCTTCTTTATTTTCTTAGTATAAATAGCCTATTTTATGCTTTGAAGACTTAGAATTTTCATAAACTAAAAACTCCATTGTTGTTGGGAGATTATGAGAGCTTGCTAAGGTTTTTAATTTTTTCTTGTTTGGAAAGAAGAGTTGTTTGGGATATCAATTCCCTTGAGGTTCTTCTTAGAGTTAGGTGCTTGTTGGGATATTTAAGGAAGGTCTCTTTATTTATTAAAGTGGTTGTTTTTAATTCTCAATTTGTGTCTATCTATTTATCTTCCTCTTGTTTCTTTGTTAATTCTCTTATCATTAGTCTAAATCATGTTTTATTTCTTTATCAATCTTAGTTTTTATTTTAGGGTTTATATCAGTTCCAATTTGGCAGATTTGGCAAGGAGGCCCCACGTGAGTTGTCTGATTATTTTTTGACCTAGTGACACATGGTTATCAATAGCCATGTTTTGACATGTAGTTTATTATTTTGATAGCATGGCAGAAATTGGAGGCCTCTGGAAAGGGGAAGGCTCCAGCTTAGCGAGTTCTTTAGCAAGCTTACGGCGACGTCCAGGTAGGCTAGGTTTCCTTTACAGTTAGATTGGGCTTATGTGTGATATATGTATGCTATTATGCTAGTACTATAGGCTTGGTGGTGATTTGCTGTGATTTAGGCCTTCTAGGACGGATAGGGCTATTCGAACATATTCCAGGCCTGTTAGCCTCGTGTTACAGCACAGATGACCTACTTAGGGTTGGATAGTGTTGATGTTGTTGTTGATGGTTGGGGAATGTTATTGTTGGACCTTAGTCCAGAATTAGACAAACTTAGTCCAGACTTAGACAGGTATAACTAGACTTGATTTTTGGGACAGGTATAACCAGACTTAGATAGGTATAACTAGACTTGTCAGAACTTTAACATCTTGGGCTTAGTTAAGCCCTAGTATGAATTGTTAGTCTTGTGTCGGGATTAAGTCACCCTGATTATACCCGATTGGCCTATTTAGCCATTTAGTCCCTGATGGCACCACTCTTGATCGGGATTGCTGGCCTTGGCTTAGAATTGGGACCCGCCTTGCCGTGAGCTACTCTAGATACCCGTACTGACTTAGATATTGCATGATAGTAGACTATGGACCTAGGAGGACCCTGGGACTTACATTATAGCAGACAATAGGCTAGCTCTTTCACTTATACTTTGACTTCGGCTTGAGACTAACATGTTCCCCATTTATTAGTTATGATGTAACATTGGGCTCTATTCTGGTTACTAGTTATGATGAGTTTTGGTTCGAGTTCGTCTACTGATTCAGGTATGATGATTTTGGCTATTGACTATTGGGTGTCCCAATTTGAGTCCAGCCCTGGACTATGGTCCACTATGAGTTCTGGTACTGGGTACCATGATTATAATACTGTTGTTCTCTGAGTTTCGATTTGATTCCAATAGATATGATATATATATATGTCCTATTGTTATTACTTTTCATGTCCGGTTCGATTTCGACGTCTGGCCTCTTGTTATTACCTATTGGTGTTGGTTTAAGCCCAGTGCACCCCATTGGTTATTGTGATTATTGGATACTGGTACAGCTTTGAGACACTGGTGACTATGCATTTACTATTCTTGTGTATCCCACTGGTTTATGGGGGCTAGGCTAGGTATTGTATTCTTCCGTGTGCCCAGTGGGCAGGCTCCAGTTGGGATATGTTTTACTTATCTGTTCAGTGCGCAGTTACTTACTTATTATTCAATATCACATTTGCTTATCAGTTAAACTCGGACTTAGCATGCACCCCCGTACTTCAGTTTGTTTATGTTACATTGAGCTCAGTCGACCAATGATGCCTACTGTGTACCCATTGCTCCGGTACTCATATTGCACTTCTGCATCTTTTCCCGATGCATATCCAGGCACTAATCGACAATCATGATGTGACTCTCTTCTCAGCACTGATTCTGGAACAGTAAAAGCTTACTGACATCCGAGGCAGATCCCACTCGATCTCTGATGTATAGTTTTTTGGATTCGAGACTGTTGTATATATATTGTGTATATTTGATTTCTGTCTTGTATTCTGGATTTGTCAAGTAGTGGCTCGTGTACTGATCTCACCAGGTCTTGGGAGGGGTTTTAGAGTTATATATTGTCCTCTTCCTTTTTGTCCCAGTATGTATACTTCCTTTGTGTTGACATTCGTAGCATGTTGATGGTAGTAGTTTTGCTTCATCTCCTTTCTGATGAGATCCCGCCTATTGACTCGTCTCTTGTTACCCCGGGCTAGGGCTTAGCTTGCTTATTTGTGGTTTTCGATGTGCGCCATCATGACTCGGAAATTAGATCGTGACATTTGCTCATTAAATGCTTTATCTATTATTATGTCGCCTGAGTGGGGACTTGACTTGTTATCGTAGGCCTTATCTGTGCATTTGAAATGCTATATCTATTATTGTGTCACCCGAGTGGGGTCTTGACTTGACATTAAAGGCCTTATTTGAGCATTTAATTGCATACTTATCATAGTGATGCCCGAGAAAGGGCTTGGAAATGATAATATTGATTACTACATGACAATTATTCAGTTGGTACTAAGTGGGAATTGATATCATGAATTATGGACATATTGAGTTGATTTCAGAGCTCACCTATATATATATATATCGTATTGAATTGATTGGATATCTTCATACTGATTTAATTATGAGCATTATATCCTTATTCCATACATAAAAATTCATGAGATACTGGTACCTTTGAGAAATACTATTTTTGAAAGAAAATGAGACATTTTTATAAGAATCCTCTCCGTGAACACGAGTAAGAGAGGTGAGATATGTTGAGATTGAGATTGCGATATGAGATAAAGTATTCATTTTTATAAGAATCCTCTCCGTGAACACGAGTAAGAGAGGTGAGATGTGTTGAGATTGAGATTGAGATTGAGATTGAGATATGAGATAAAGTATATGGGTTACGAATCCTCCATGAGTCATATTGCGGAGTTGCGAACTTATTAGGTATATACTGAAAGTCATGGGATGACTTTCACCGTTCCACCCCATCATCATCATCACATTATTGCATTGCATCATTTGTATTTGCATTAGCATCCTTGGTGTGTTCTGATGTTGTGTTAGTGTTTACTCTTGTATAGCAAATTTTGTGTTAGGACCTTGTTTATGATATTGTGTTTGAGCATTTATTTCACTTCATTACATTATCCTATACCATCTTATATTAATTAGGGTTGAGGTATTACGAGACTTGGGGTATGACTATGGCATAATCTGTAAGACTGTTGAATTGCACTTCTAGGTGCTTATAGTTCATTGTTATATACACTCTCTCTGTCTTTATCCCAAATAATTTGTTGATTGTCATTTATTAAGCCTGAATGATTGTGTTAGTGACACTCCCCATAGATGACCTCCCTTATCTTTGAGAGAAATGAATAGTATTGACTCATTTAGATTAGTGTGCCTACCTTAATTTTGATATGTTTGTTGACCGTCGTGTTGGGTTAGCCTGTTAGGCAGAGACACTGTATTTGGCGGGGCATAGAACCTTTGGAAAACCCTTGGGTGGTTGGAGTGGTGGTTCTCGCCATCGCTTTGGATTAGGGTCGGTTATCGATGATGCTTTCTGAGTACATGTGGTTTTGTACTCACCCTTGCTCCTTTTTCCTTTTTCTTATTTTTCTGCACCCCGTGCAAGTATTGGTCTGAGTAGCAGTTTATAGATCATCTTCATCCGGTATTTGCGTTGCGGCGATCGAGGTAGTGGCTGTTGGAATTCAAGCTACCAAATCTCTCTTTACTTATCTTATGCTTATCCGTATATAAGATACTATAGTTATTGATGTCTTTCTGTATTTAGAGGCTTGTATTAGTGACAACTAGACCTGGGATGTGTCATTGAGACATATGTCTCGTTTATATTTACATTTGGGATTTATTTCTATTCTTCCGTTTTCACGCCTTTGACTTTCTTTATATTTGTGAATTCGGGTTGGGTTAGGCTTACTTGTTAGGAGGATTTGACAAAAAGTGTCATCACGTGCTTATTTTGGGTCGTGACAAAGAAGAAGATATGGGGAGCGAGAAGAGATCCGAAGAAGAAGAAGAATAGAGGAGGGAGAGAGGAACAAAGTGGTAGTGTGAAGAAGATGATGGGTATTTGAATAAATTATTTTTTTACTATTTACTTTCTTATGTGGCATTAAAAAATGACGTGGAATCCACTTGTAAGCGATTGTATTACACGCACGCTGAGTAGTCAAAAAAAAAGTGTTTAAATTGTTGTGTTTTGATGGTTTAAGGGTTCAGTTTGTAAAGAATTGAATAGGAGGGGCCAGAATACAAATGCATAGAAGTACAAGGGTCCATTAGATCATTTCGTCAAGAAAGTATAATTTTACTGACATCATTTTTTTCAAATTAAGACCCAGCTTTCTGATACTTAAATAATAGCAATGAAAGAAATAATCAACTAATGTACACCATCGTAAGAGAATTTTTTTTTTCAATATTTCTATTTGTTAACAATTTATCATCTTTATTATCACCTATAAATAATAAAAACAATATTCTCACATAATATAATGAACAAAGAATAATAAAAAAGAAAAATAAAAACGAGCACATATATGATGAGTAAAATTAAGCTATCTAGACAATTAAAGAGAGAGAGAGAGAGAAAGACTCTCTTACATGTGGTAATTTAGTTAGTTATAAGCCATATATTTTATGTTTGATGGAGAAATGCAATATGAGTGAAGTATAGTCGAAGGAATACAAAAATGAGTATTGAAAGTGGCCACAAAATAAGAGTAGCTAATATAGCCTCTCGACGCTCACACTCATTTACTCAAATTTATAAGTTTTTCACTTAGAAATGGTTATAGAAGAAAAGGATAACAAAGAGAATTACCGTTAGTGAGTTTTATGTTTTTTTTCTGGAATATTATTTCGGAGAACTTTTTGGATATGGAATTGTTACAATTTTTGGATTCAGTTTTTTTTTTTTTTGGAATTCAAAAAATTCCAAAAAAGTTGTCATCACAATTTTCACTCCAAATCACTCACAAAAAAATAAAAAAAATAACTTCAATTAGAATTCATATCCAAACACAACTTCAATTTTCAAATATCATTTTCAACTTGAAAACAAAGAATACTTTTTTTTTTCAAATTTCACAATTCTAATGTCCAAACGCCCATTTAAAGTACGACATAAACTCCACCCAAATATCTATAATAATAATAATATTCTAAAAGTGGGAAGTAAAAATGTTAAAATTTAAATTATAAAAATACCCTGTGAATATTGAACGACTTTTTAACCATTCATTTAAACTCTACTCCTATATTAATTTTGGACAAAAATGTAAACAGATTTAATAAAATTACCCAATTATATTTTTATTTCTTCATAAACCACATCTCTTCGTAACTCCTATAATAAATGGTAGAATTTGAGAAGTTGTAACTAATAATAACATGATCCAAATTCATCTCACAAAACTGAATTCTATGAATGAATATTAAAAGTTAGGGTCTTAGAGTATTAAAGAATTTATATCTAATGAGTACTCAATAATGCTTATAGTAAATAGAATAAGTCGGATGTAATGAAATCTTGTAAAATTCTAAATAATTACTATATTAGCTACTACTATAAAGAATGAATATAGCAACTCCTGGATGAATTATATATAAATTTATGATATTCTAAAAGTGGGAATGAAAGAAAGTCAAAAATCGAATTACCAAAAATGTTCAGCAAATATTGAACAACATTATTATCTCTCAATCAAATTTCTACACCTACAATAATTTTATATAAAAATGTAAATATACATCTAATCAACTTATTAAGCTATTGAATATAGTTTTTCTGTATATAATGTATATGCACAAATTTACTCATCAAAACTTTTTGTCCTTTTAGCAGAAAAAAAAAATCTTTTATTAATAAATAAAATTTACTACATTGCACCGAGTAATGGAGAATGTGTTCCATCTGCCCAACAATTATTAACAATATCACCCTTTTATATTCCCACATTTATTAATTTGTCCTTTAAATTTCTACCAGTTATAATAAACATTTATGCATAGCATTTGCTCCCCTCACCTTACAAAAAGTAGACACAAAAATTTCGAATCTCTTTATCCACATGGTTTCCTTTTCTCTTTTCTGGATAAAAGCTTTCTTTTTCAAAAGTATGCTCTCTTTTTTTGTGTGTATTTTGCTCATCTCATGTAAATTTATTTCCTTTTACATTAGAGAAGCTTATTTTGTGTTGTCTATAATTTGAGGTTTGTATTTTTAGACTAGTTTGTACTAAATGTAATGTACAACTTTTATTAAAAAAAGTTTTAGATTTAATTTATAGTGTGATGTTACGTTGATTTCTAGTTGGTGTAGTTTCATTTTGTTGTTAGGCTGTTGATACAATGCTATTTTTATCATATTTTTTTATCGCTTGATCATTTTTCATTTAGGCGTACTTTAGTGTAATGCTTTTTTGACATAATCTTTGGACAATCAAGTCATTCAAGTAGGCAGACTATATATTAATCAAATTTAGTTTGTAATTTTTTCTTCAATTTTTAATTACTCATCATTAGAAACATGTTTTAATATTATTTACACTCTTTAAAAGTTTACTGCCGATTTTTTGGGATACACGTGCATGACACGTGTCCAAAAACTAGTATGGTTATAAATTAGACGAAAATAATCAACAAAAACTTGAGGTAGAATTTTACCTAATTTTCTCGGGTATGAGCTCTTTGCTTAGTCCCAATGACAAAAAGGAGGATAACTCGTAAAAGAATCAAATAACTGCAAAAACAGATATCAAGTAGTTTCATTGCACAACACACAAATAATCATGAATGTATACATTATACTTAACAATGCAAGCTGAAAGGTTTAGTACACCAACTAAGAGGTTCTGACATTGCAAGAAGCCAAATACATGATGTCCATAAGGCTTCAACCAATTTATACTTAGATGAATGAATAAGTAGGAGATCAAAGTAATGGATGTTGTAAGTAGGAGAGCAAAGTAATGGATGCTGAAACAACAGAAAAGCTAATGGAGTACTATTTATCAAATAAATAAATAAATTATTAATTGAAAGGAATTAAGAAATGAGAAGGCACGTTACTTAAAAGTTAATGGTGGCTTTTCACTTCTTCATTCATGTATACAATAATTAATATTAATATAATAACTTATACACAATCAATAATGGCTTTTCAATTCTTCATTCATATATACAATAACAATATTAATATAATAACTTATACACAATTAATTAATATGGCTGTTAAAAAATTTAATGCAAACTTAATAAATAAGATAGAACATGGTTAATTATTTAATTTAAAAATAAGGGAAAATAGAGAAAAATGTCAAAGAATGAAGAAAAAATTCAAGAAAAGAAGAAAAAAGATAAATATGAATGGATTCCACAGAGAGGTGCCTCATCACCTTGCTGATGACTCTCTTTATATTATAAATAGATTTAAAAACAAACCTCCTGAGGTCGGAACTTTTTAAAAAAAAAAAAAAAAAAAAAAACCTCCCAAGATCAGAATTTTTCATATTTTTAAAAATCAACCTTCGGAGGTGGATTTATGTTTTAACCAACACTTTTGTAGCCTACTTTTTTAGGTCGGTTTTCTCTAAAAATTGTCCTCCGAAGGTCGGTTTTGACTTTTTGTAATAGTGTTGGTTTTTATTTCTTTTCATCTTTCATAAACATTTATATGCATAATAACTTTGTATTGATTGTTGCTATTTTATATGCATAACAACTTTGTATTGATTGTTGCTATGAACATGAGCAGTTATATATTTCCCTTAATCTGGGGTTATAGTAGCTGCACAATTGTTATTGTATTAACTTACGAGTGACTTGTTAGATATTTATCCGCGATCTACGGCTCGTGTGGTATTACTTAATCTTGGTCATAATTATTTTATTATTTCACAATCAATAGAATGTTGGAAAACTTTAAAGAATTCATCCAAGATCAACAAGTAAATCATTAGACAAAGATATCAATATAAAAGAATGGTAGGAACACTAACCTTGTTTCATTGAAATAACTTGATTTGTTGAAGATCTTCTTTCTTTTGTTATTAATTGTATGATTTTCTAAGCCTTAATACGCTGTTCTATATTCTTTTTCTAAGATGGGGTAGAGAAAGAGAAAAGTAATGTACAGACTTAGGGACCACAATGTTTATATTCTGACTCTTTTAAAAGGCAACCCTATAAATATGTTTCTTTATAAGAGGTATCTTTTCAATTAAGTTTCCATCATACTTATGAAAAGGTCCATGGGTTTCAACTTATCCAAAATATACTCATACTAATAAATATTTACATTTTTGGCCCAAATACTTTAGTACTTTATTAGATCATAAATTGGTTTCCTTTAGAGATAGCATATCTGTCACGACCCGAAATCCCATTCGGCCCGGACTGGCACCAGAAGCCGATATGGCCCGAGAGAAACAATCTTTGCTCCTATTCACTCGCAAGCATATTTTAGTATGAATCTTATTATACTTTGTACAACTAGGCGAAAGTCATGGAAAACTTAACAATATATGAAACTTGGCCGTTAGGGCTGTCAAGTCCAACAGAATACACATCTCCTACATTAACCTTCCCACATATGTCTACAAAGCCTCTAACCGATACATGAACACAACAACTTGTAGTCGGGAAAAGTCCCTGCTTTATACAATAATTACAAAACCAAAACAATATACACATGTGACTCGGAAAGCCCCGAACCAACTGGGAGCTCACCAATGATCCGCGGATAACCCGTAGCCTATTGTGGAGGTCTACTAACACCTGTCCCTGCAGCAAACAAAGTAAGTTCCCCAAAAGGGGTCAGTACGAAGAATTTACTGAGTATGCAAGGCTATAAGAAACTTCATGAAACTTAAACACCTCAATGAACTTGATTTCAAGAGAATAGTCAATGTGGATCAATCATCATTTAGTATGTGTGGAAATAGGTACTTTATGTTCATTACTCCATTTGCATTTATGCCCATTTCCGTTAACAGTTAGAACCTTCAATAATGTATAACAATTAACTTGCAACCATCAATATGTAATGCATCCGTCAATATGCAACCGTCAATATGCAATGCATCCGTCAATAAATATATATATATATATATATATAACCGTCTCAAGTTCAACATCAAGCTAGGCTTTTACCCCACTGAGCTTCCCCCCTGCTACCACCCGGAAAACAAGGAAGCAGGTTCGGCATCAAGTTTGGCTTTTACCTCACAGAGCTTCCCCCTTGATCCAGTAAATATAATAAAGTTCGGCGTCAAGCTTGGCTTTTGCCCTACTGAGCTTCCCCCCTGCTACCACCCGAAAAAAAAGGAAGCAGGTTCGGCATCAAGTTTGGATTTTTCCCCCAAAGCTATCACCCGCACTCAAAGAACCATAAAGTAACCATAAATTAATGACAAAGTAATTATGAAGTAATTAGATAGTAATTATAAAGTAACCATAAAGAAAATTATAAAGTAACCATGAGGGAAAATATAAAGTCACCATACGTGAATTACTTCTTTCATTACTTCATTGGATTACTTCTCTCATTTACTTTTATGAGATTGATACATTGGGGGAACATAACCTTTTTAATAACACATAAGTGCATTACTTCAATCTTTTATGTTCATGAGATTGATACTTTTAAAGTTGTAACATTATTAGAAGCCTTGGAACATAATATTATTGGAACTTGGAATCATGTCCATAATTATGTGATACATGAGAATAATAACATATGACAACTTGAAATGAGATACCTTTTAACATTTTTGAGTGGAACAATGACAATGACAATTTGAGCAATATGTGTTGCAGAAGAATACGGACAGAGTAACCTTACATACCTTATCGTATCAATATGAACACTCAATTCTATACGTGAATACAATCGTCCCGCTCCTTCCTTATGTTTCACTCTACAACACAAATATACAATGGAGTTTACATTAACCGCCAACTACCTTACAAGTGCATACAATGATAATGAGTTACATGTTTGGCTTTAACATGTCATTTCCCTCTTGATTATACCATGTGTGAAACTAACACAGCAACAATACCATTTACAAAGCTATCATACCAAGAATCCCACAATATTCTCAACATTGACCAATATCATAAACCACTAGCATGTCACACCAAATTCATACTTTACACTTCTACATCACCACAACATCACAATGGTTCCATCAATTCACTTCAATACACCTCACAACAACAAATCGGCCAAAATCCCATAATTTACACATATGGAAAAATAAAAAGTTTAGGACCATAATCACACCATACATGTTGATATTTTATCCATATCATGCTCTTTTATCAAAACCACAAGTCATATTCCAAGTTTAAATTCCATAGATGGCACATCTTTTACAAAAATACAAAGTGCCATATTCAACACTTTCAAGCATAACCAACATGATATACATAATCTCCCATGCATATAATATGTTAATCCATAAGAATAAACACTTACCTAAGCTTGGAAAATGATGATCTTGTTCCAAAGATGACTTAGGGTTTGAGAGCCCATAAGAGGTGTTCTTGAGAAGTCTAGAAAATGCAAGAAAAGCATGTGTGTTTTTGTGTATTAAAAATCAGATTTTATGCCCCTTTTATAGGCCTTTAACTCCTTTTCTCAATTATTGCTTGGTCAAAAGAAGAATGGGTCATTTGACCCATTCTTGGCCCATGTTTTTCTTCTTCATTTTTGGGCTTTCTTGAGCCCAAATTACTTAATCCAATAAAATTAATAATTTCTCATGGTTAATTCATTTCATATGCATTACGACAATATTTCCACTCATGGAATTCATATCCGTAGCCTCAATCCCAAAAACAAGCAATTCTAGCCAGTATGGCTTATTTTGACCATAAGGGCAAAATTGTCATTTTGACGCCAAATTCGTTCACGAGTAATTTTAACACACCAATATAATACTTCACTCATTTGATGTATATTATCATGGTTGTATAATAAACGTGGCAAAAATCGGCCTAGTACGTCCTCAGGCACCCTTGGGACTTAAGAAAATTTCCAATTTTGAAAAATGGGCAAAACCACCCTGGCACGCCCTTGGGCACGCCAGATTTCTGCCTCTGGGCTAAAAAATTTAGCCCAAAGCAGCCTGTCATGCCCCCTAGCGCGCCCCAGCCTTAAATTTTTTAAAAAATTCCATTTTTTGACTTTTCTTCGCGGGTTTGGTTAGATACTTCAAGTCCTATTCTTTGACTTACTTATTACCTTTAATATTCTTTGTTTAGAGGTACTCTTAGCCTCAATTTGAACCGTACAAATTCTCCATGAAAATTCCAAAACACCTCCTACGAAGGGTTAACCACATGTACGAGGCCAAATTTCAATTTCCTCAACATTAACATTACCAAATGCATACTTATAGCTCTCGACACCTAAGTATGCATTGTGATACGTCGTCAAGTAGGGTTGGGAAGGTATGGGGTGTTACATTCTCCCCCCCTTAGAAACATTCTTCCTCGAATGTTAACGATGTCGCTGCAATTATAATAAATTCATCCCGATATTAGCATACGTAGACATAGACGCTTAATGCTCATAGATACTTACTTGTTATTGGTCCACTTCCGCATGTTGAAATTTTTTTTTCATCCATTTGAAACAAATATGGGTACGTCGATTTCATCATTTTTCCAGCTTATCACATCCTCTACTTTTTGATTTCTCCAACGGACTTTTACGGACGCTATATCTTTATTCCTCAACCTCTTTACTTGTCGATTTAGAATCCTTTTGATACTTTCATATGACCTATATAACATGGAAACTTGTGATGAAGCCTATGTTGATCATAACTTTTTTCCACACTAGGAGATTTCTATAAATATAGTAGATTCATCAACAGGTGTAAATACTCCAGATGGTCTAACTAATACTTCTGATGTTCTTTCAATTTCGTAGCGGTCAATGGAGTAACATATGATACTGTAGAACCCAGATCAATCAATGCATATATAGATACATTATGAAAACAACAGATCATATACCTGTAGCTACATCAGGATAGGCCTCTACATTCTATTGACCTGCTAGAGCATAAGTATGGTCCTGTGTTCCACCAAAACTGGCTGCTCCTCGAGTACCGTTACCACGACCAACAGGTTGCACATCTTAGCCTAAGAAAGGAACCGATGATGATGGTGCAACAGTTGACCCCGTAGGTCGCATAATAATGCCTGTGCCCCTTCTTGGGTAATCTCTCACCATGTGCCTGTACATGCCACACCAAAAGCAAATATTGGTCCCAAATCGGCATTTCTTTAAATGTAGCTTTCCACATAGTGGCTACCATATGGGGAGCATATCTGGCCAAAGAATTAACCTGAAGACTGTACTCCCTAACACTCATATTTCCTTGACGAAGATTTAGGAACTGGTCTACGCGTGCCTCCCGAATCTCATATGGAAGGTAGTGATCCAGGAATGCCACTTTAAATTCCTCCCAACTAGCTGGGGGTGCACCAACTCCCCTAGCTCGCTTCCAATCTTCATACCATAATATCGCCTCCCCTTTCAATCTATACACCGCGAGTTCAACTATTTCTATACCAAATATATGCATAACGTCCAAAGCCCTTTTGATTTGATCAATAAAATCTTGCGGTTCCTCATTAAGATCCGACCCAGTGAATATAGGAGGGTATAATTTTAGGAAATCCTGCGTCCTTCGACTAGCTTCCCTAGCCTCACTGTCATTACTTGTCGTTGGATCAGCTTGTCCTTGATTCTATGCTGCAATTAGCTGAATCAACATAAATACTGCATTTCTCAAATACTGGTCAGTGACATTAACAGGTGGCTCAACAGGTTCTTCTCTCCTTCTCGGCTCTTCTGGAGCTGGAAAAGTAGAAGAAGCCCACGATGCAAACTCACTCTCAGCTTCATCTTGCTCAACCCATTCGGGTGGTAAGTTACTAGGTCCTTCTCCACCAAACCTATCTAGCTTCTTCATTTTTCCCTTGCCTCTTCTTGTACTCGGCATTAAAAACACACATGTTTTTCTTGCATTTTCTAGACTTCTCAAGAACACCTCTTTTGGGCTCTCAAACCCTAAGTCATATTTGGAGCAAGATCATCATTTTCCAAGCTTAGGTAAGTGTTTATGCTTATGGATTAACATATTATATGCATGGGAGATTATGTAGATCATGTTGGTTATGCTTGGAAGTGTTGAATATGGCACTTTGTGTTTTTGTAAAAGATGTGCCATCTATGGAATTTAAACTTGGAATATGACTTGTGGTTTTGATAAAAGATCATGATATGGATAAAATATCAACATGTATGGTGTGATTATGGTCCTAAACTTGTTATTTTTCCATAAATGTAAATTATGGGATTTTGGCCGATTTGTTGTTGTGAGGTGTATTGAAGTGAATTGATGGAACCATTGTGATGATGTGGTGATGTAGAAGTGTAAAGTATGAATTTAGTGTGACCTGCTAGTGGTTTATGATATTGGTCAATGTTGAGAATATTGTGGGATTCTTGGTATGATAGCTTTGTAAATGGTATTGTTGGTGTGTTAGTTTCACACATGGTATAATCAAGAGGGAAATGACATGTTAAAGCCAAACATGTAACTAATTGTCGTTGTATGCATTTGTAAGGTAGTTGGTGGTTAATGTAACCTCCATTGTACATTTGTGTTGTAGAGTGAAACATAAAGAAGGAGCGGGACGATTGTATTCACGTATAGAATTGAGTGTTCATATTGAGACGATAAGGTATGTAAGGTTACTCTGTCCGTATTCTTCTGCAGAACATATTGTTCATGTTGTCATTGTCCTTGTTCCACTCCAAAATGTTAAAAGTTATCTCATTTCAAGTTGTCATATGTTTGTTATTCTCATGTATCACATAATTATGGACATGATTCCAAGTTCCAATAATATTATGTTCCAAGGCTTCCAATAATGTTACAACTTCAAAAGTATCAATCTCATGAACATAAAAGATTGAACATAATCCATTAATACTAAAATATGTTTGCGAGTGAATAGGAGCAAAGATTGGTTCTCTCGAGACATATCGGCTTTGGGTGCCAGTACGACCCGAATGGGATATCGGGTCGTGACAAAAGTGGTATCAGAGCAGGTCGTTCTAAGGGTGTCTACAAAGCCGTGTCCGAGTAGAGTCTTGTTCATGGATGTGTTGTGCACCACATTTATGAGCAGAAGGCTATGGGGCATTTAGGATGTTGTTTCTTTTCTTCACTTCTAGATCTTGCAATAGAGCAAGTTGTAAGTTGAATTGTATCTGACCATGGGAATTGTTTTTCTTTGGTATAGTAAGAAATGCCAAGTACAAGAAGAGGCAAGGGAAAAATGAAGAGGCTAGATAGGATTGGCGGAGAAGGACCTAGTAACTTACCACCCGAACGGGTTGAGCAAGATGAAGCTGAGAGTGAGTTTGCATCGCGAGCTTCTTCTACTTTTCCAGCTCCAAAATAGTCGAGAAGGAGAGAAGAACCTGTTGATCCACCTGTTAATGTCACTGACCAGTATTTGAGAAATGCAGTATATATGTTGATTCAGCTTTGACCCATTCTTGGCCCATGTTTTTCTTCTTCATTTTTGGGCTTTCTTGAGCCCAAATTACTTAATCCAATAAAATCAATAATTTCTCATGGTTAATTCATTTCATACGCATTACGATGAAATTCCCACTCACGAAATTCATATCCGTAGCCTCAATCCCAAAAACAAGCAATTCAAGCCACGTATGGCTTATTTTGACAATAAGGGCAAAATCGTCATTTTGACGTTAAATTCGTTCACGGGTAATTTTACCACACCAATATAATACTTCACTCATTTGATGTATATTCTCATGGTTGTAGAAGAAATGTGGCAAAAATCGGCCCAGTACATCCCGGGGTACCCTTGGGACTTAAGAAAATTGCAAATTTTGAAAAATGGGCAAAACCACCCTGGCACACCCTTGGGTGCGCCAGCTTGCTGCCTCTGGGCTAAAAAATTTAGCCCATAGGGGTTTGGCACACCCCCTAGCGCGCCCCAGCCTTAAATTTTTTTAAAAATTCCATTTTTCAACTTTTCTTCGCTGGTTTGGTTAGATACTTCAAGTCCTATTCTTTAACTTATTACCTTTAATATCCTTTGTTTAGAGGTCCTCTTAGCCCCATTTTGAATCGCACAAATGCTCCACAAAAATCCTAAACCACCTCCTACGAAGGGTTAACCACATGTACGAGGCCAAATTTCAATTTCCTCAACATTAACATTACCAAATGCATACTTATAGCTCTCGACACCTAAGTATACATTGTTTAACGTCGTCAAGAAGGGTTGGGAAGGTATGGGGTGTTACAATATCTATGTATAATATATTAATATGTGAGTCCACAAAATAGAAATTACTAACATAGAGCACATATTTTAACCCTAGATTGAATGTGAGAATGAGAATCTAGGACATGCAATAAAGTTAAATAGAGCATGATCTCTACCCTTGCAATAAAGTTAAATAGAGCATGATCTCTACCCTAGACAACAAGGATCTGATTTGTGATCTGGATAGAAATATACCTAATCAACTTGCTTGGTTAATTCATGAGTGTTATGTGTTTGTGTCACATTCTTGACCTTGCATAGAGATATAGACATGGAATTGAGGGCACTGATAGGGGTTTACAAGCTCGAGAGAGTTTAATCACATTCATATCTCTTGACTAATAATTCTAGATATAAAAGTCAATTAAAATAAATACTCAACATGATTTCTAATAAATCCATAACTATGGAATCTCATATCCTATGGTGTTAAATCCTAACATCCCTACACTAGATTTTGACATTTGATAGAATATTTAGTTAGTTTTATTTTCTACAATAGATTATAATCAACACAATCAATTTGTGGTGAAAACACTTGCATAATTAAGTGGTAGTAGTTGAATATAACAAACTGTAAAACCAAATTCATATGGACACCATATCCAACTTTCTGATCACTATGTCACTTGTGCTTGCATTTATTGGAAGCAACACATATCAACTCACCTTGAATGTTCGATTAGCTCGTATTAACTCAAGTGTTTGTGTAGTTAACGTTAGTACCAAATGTCTGTTTAGCTATCGTTAGCTCCAAGTATTCCAAAAAGTTCAACGGAAAGTCAATCTACTTTACTTAATTCAATATGTATACATCATCAACATTTCATCTTAAGTCCATTTGATTCGTTTAGAATTTTAACACATGAAATAAAGAGTACTTTAGACAAATACCCTTACTAATTGTCATTACTTAAAGGGGTGCAATAATATTACATGAGCAAAAGAGTTGTAAAAATAAAAATAACCTAGCTATCACGATCCAAAGCTCAGGTCATGATGACACCTACTATAACCCGCCAGTAGGTAAGCCACAACCATATCCCGAAATGGCGAGTAACGGGATAACAGACGGAAGAGAGAGAAGCAGGGGTAAAACAATAAATGAGGCAACTAATAGGGAAAAATATACAAATCATGCATACAAAGATAGGGGAAAGGATAAATGTACAAAATGATTCCCCAAAGACCTGGTATAATCAGCACAAGAGCCACTAAGCATAAGGAGTACTAGACAAGTTCAATATTTACGGAATAATCTCTGAAAGATACAAAATAAGACTAATATCAAAATAGAAGGAGATGGATCAGCTTGATCCTGACGCTGAAAGCTCATCCTAATCTCCAGTCTGTTCTCCACTCGAGGACGACATCAATGGCGATGACTTGTACTAGGATCTACATTAGAAAAAAAAGATGCAGAAGTATAGTATGAGTACCAAAACATGTGGCACTCAGTAGGCATCTTAGGCCGACTGAGCTCAAATAAGGTAAAAGCATAATAAAGTGTGAATATACGCTAAAGGTAAAAAAATAGGGCTCAGAAAGTGATAACAATCCTAGTCGGAAACTAGAATCAAAATGCAGAAAATTGAATAAAGAAAAGGATATGTGGAATTATCGAAATCTAATCGGATTTGTGAGCAACAAAGGACTTTATACCTTCACCTCTCAATTGAATCTGATCAAACAATAATAACCCGAACACAACTAAAGACAAGAAACCTAATCCACAAAGAGAGAAACTCGATGATCGATTAAGCTAGAAGAAGTTAACACGAGCAATATTGGGAATCCACCCTAATCAGTCAACTACAATTATCAACTATGAACTACACTAATGCTAGGCTTCACCTAGAAACTACAAGCATAAAAGCTCTTAATTCATCATAAACTCATCATAATCTTCATAAAACTAAGGAAGAAAATAACTAAGGTCACTATTTATAGTTATTGCCTTTTCACTAATAGCTTATTACAAAAATATCCCAAAAGAGGCTACTTTAGAAAATAACTCACAAGGGCCCTTCTTGATTGCCCAAAAGGCATCTTGATCGCCCATGGCCTTGTGTATTTATTGCTCAATGGCTTCTTCTAGGATCCAAGCTATCATCAATATATGGAAGTCCCTCCTAATATGTTCCAAGCTACCCATGTATCATCCTCCCTTTCTGCAAAAGGATTTGTCCTCAAATCTGAACCTTACAAAAATATGAGAAGGACAAAAAACAAACATATCCTTATAGCATGAGGGTTAAGACAAGGGTTATCAACCACACTAACTTGCCAAGAAGGCACACATTTGAACTACAACTAACTATCCTTTGTGTTGAAGAAGATCCATTCATCATATAAAGTACAAATGAATTGGTTATAAGCAATATCATGAGACAGGAAACCACAAAGGTCTTAATGGCATCAAAAATCCCAAGAGATGATATCACATATGATTTAGGAGCCATAAGACACAATTATTTCATCGCCTCACAATAATACCTCACCAAAAGTGGCACAATCACCCATAAGGGTTCATTCGGGTCAAAGAAGTAAAAAAACCACATATCTCTACCTCCATACAAAACAAATCCCATACCACCATGGGAATCATTGTAAGCAAAGAGGTAGTAGAGAAATGTGTTAAGCTCACTATTCTTATATAGGACGTGCCAAAAGATAAAGACACCGGTAGATAAGAATATACATTTTAAGCATAGAACAACCCTCTCTATCAAGCAACTTCCCAAAGAAAGGAAGTTCTTCAATGAAGCCATACTACTAGAATGGTCGAGGAATCTATTAGGAGTCAAATCACTCCATATCAAATAATACTCCCAATAAGTTGGAGTCCCTCCAATCATAGTATCAAGCATGCTTCCAAGAGTACCATTTGAAACTTCAACTTGTCCAACCCTATGAAGGTGACAAGGAACTTTCAATATCCATGGACTCTCCTAAAAACAAATGAGAAACTTAGCACCCACTAGTAGTGGTCCACACAACTTAAGCACAAGTGTGTCAAACAAGGATGCAAGAACATAGGAAACTCCTAAAATAGGCAATGACATATTTGCCTTGGGGTTCATAAGCATGAGACCACATTTAAGAAAAGGGTCATCATATGCAAACAAGTAGTAAAGAAAGGTGTTACTTAAATAAACTTCATCCAAGGTGCGCCTACATATAGAATCACACTTTGATCTACAAGCATTAAGACCTTTATCAAGAATGGGGTCATACAAGAATGAAAGGGTTATTAGAGAATATACACCCCCTTCCTTTCGACTACTAACCCCTTTATTAGACGTACTATCATCTTCCAAAAAGAGAGTTCCATCTTCGAAAAGTGTTTTATCATACCATAGTGGATTCTCAATCAATTGGTAGCCTTCAACAGGGGCTACACTTCTATTATGCCAAGACACACCACTATGCATTTCACCTTTATTAGGTATGTCAACTCAAACAAGGGATTATCCTTAAAAACACATTCCACCTCAAAATCCTCACGAGCAGAACAAGGAATGAAATCACAACTCAAGGATTCATCATTTAGGTGCAATGACTTCACATGACTATTTACATGACCAACTATATCAATGACATCACTAAATTGAGGTTTCTTAAGTTCATCACAAAACTCCCCATTTAGTGGGTCATCATTACACACAAGTTAATCAACACCAATATCACTTGATAATAAGCTATCATTCAAAGCATATGTATCAACACTAGGTGGACACAAATTGATCTTACTAGAAAAATCAATTCAGTCATCAATAGGATCAAGTAGTGTATCCACATTCTCAACATGCACACTATCAAAACATGGAAAGAAATCACATGACAATGTATTATCATTCAAGGCATAAGTGTCAACAATAGGTGGACACAAATTGATCTTGCAAGGAGAATCAATTTGGTTATCAATAGGATCAACTAGTGTATGAACACTCTCAACAAATACATTATCACTATGCAACAAAGTGACATCAAGATCATCACAAGGCAAAGGATCTTTAAGTTCACACATATACAAGCCATCACTTACACTCAATTGGCTACTAGCCACACAAGGATCTTCTACTTTTGACAAAGTGTAAGGTTTAGCTTTGTCACCTTGTAGCTCATAGGAAGGATTGTATTCACCTTGTTTTGCTTTCAACTCCTTTGTTTTAAGCTCAGAGAGAATTTGGGAGATATTTTCAAGAGTTCTTTGCATGGACGCAAAAAATTATTCATCCTTAAAATACTAGGATCCTCAATTGGGAGTGGTTCACTTGTAACTTCTTCTTGAAACATTGAGTTCACTTTACTTTCATGAACTATTGATTCTTCCATCCTACCTCTAACATCATTACCATATAGAGAACTAGTCACATTAGAATGTTGATAAGAAGTACAAGTTCTTGTACCATACAAAGTAGAGAATGAACTTCACCTATGGTTCGCATGATGTCTTTAAATTGGTTCCAACCACATATCTATACCCCCTCGACTATAATAGGAAGTAGCACAAGATGAGGAAGGTAATTCATCCCCACAACTTCCCCTTCTATCATAATCCTCCTCAGAGAGTTTATAATACATATGGGAGAAAGAATCGTACCTCAAATTGTCTTCAACACCATGGTGTGTAATATGAGAACCCCTATACCCTTCATCTTCACTATCAAATTCATCATAAGATACTTCCACTCGTTCATGTTCATCATAAGATCCATAAGCTCCATGCATCTCATATTCATCGCTGGTGTAGTAATCCTCATAACCATGTCGATTATAATCTCTTGGACCATCATATCCTTCATAGGATTCACCATCGTACACATGCGCTTCATAACTTTGTTCACAAGCCTCCAAAGAACCCTTATATGTCTCATCATCACTATACTCATTGCTCATGTTGCTACAAGCATAGTCACTAATGTCATCTCCATAATAATCCGAAGCTAGGGATGACATTCTTCCTTATATCACCTTTTGTACCTACAAAACTAGCAATCAAGTTAGTAATAAAAGCCTCACATCACTCGTATGTGAACTCTCAACTCACCTTCTACGACTTCTTCTCAAGATTGCTTGTGAACTAGCTTTCTTCAATCAATTCAAGGTCTCCTATGTTTGTTGAGGAATGGATCCTTATGACTCTTGAAAGAAGGATGACTCAAATAATTCTAAAAGGACTAGAATCAAAAAATTAATCTACAAAATAAAACGATAAAAGCACAAGAAAAAAAATTGAACTCAAAGAACTTAATAATATTTAGTAGGGTAATCTACAAATTAAAATCAAGTTATGAAGCCAAAAAAAGGGTAAAATTAATAAAAGAAATTAATTTACCAAAATTTGGACTTAAAAAAAATATTTAGGAAGAAATTGGTTGAAATCCATGGAGAAAATGCTCCAAAATTGGAGAAAAATAGCTAAAAAACACCTTAAAAGGTCCTGAAGCCGCGCAGAAGCTTGCTGGAGCCTTGGCTTGGGAGTGGAGCCGGTTTGGATAGGGCTAGCGATAGCTGGGAAGGTGGAAACCACACTTGAGATCGGCTAGGGGCGAAAGCTAAAAGCGGCTCCAAGACACGAAAGCCTTATTTGGACACGACTAGGGCGGAAGCCATTTCTTGGCTGGACAGCTCTGCTGATGCAGCACTGACACGCGCGGGCCCTGCCAGCTGTCAACAACTAATTGGGTGCTTACTTCTTTTTCTTTCTCTTTTTTTTTTTCAATTTTCAGATATTTTTTGTACTCTTATGGCCTCACAAACACCTCAATACTTTCTCTTTCTCTTCTTTTTGGATCAATCAACACCTTTTTGAAGATTCTTCCTTAAGAATGTATGAATTTTATGAAGAACACTAAGAACACAATAAATCTTTAAAAATTCATAACTTCTTCATTTTATCTCCAAATTCGATGAAATTTTAACCACATGCTCCTTTCGACACTACAAATAATCTCCAATATTTTTTAGCCCTCAATTCCAAGCCAAAAATAAACCTATTTCCACCATCTCCAAGCTATAAAGAACACCATGAACATTGATGAACTTCAAAAATTCATAACTTCTTCATTTTAGCTTCAAATTTCACAAAATTCGAGATTTAGACTCCCCTTGATACGGAGAATAAACCTTGATGCTTTTCAAACTCCAATTTTACCTCGAATAACAAACCCACTTCACTCTCTTCAAACCTTTTTTTCAAGCTCAACAATGGTAAGATTTTCAAACAACTCCAAATAAAATCAAATTTTAGATCTAGACTCCTAAACACTAGAGAAACTCGAATCTAGTGTTGGAAACTCAAACAAAACATGAATCGGATATATTTTTTTTTTTAATTTTCAAATTTTTGACTCAATTTTTTTTGGCACGATTTTTAGATTTATGAACCTAGGATTAAGAATTGTTGGAACAACTCTTTAGCCTAAGCTCTGATACCAAAATGATAACGATCCTAGTCGGAAACTAGAATCAAAATGTAGAAAATTGAAAAAAGAAAAGGATATGTGGAATTATTGAAATCTAATCGGATTTATGAGCAATAAAGGACTTTATACCTTCACCTCTCAATGAATCAGATCAAACAACAATAACCCAAACTCAGTCCAAGAAGAGAAACCTAATTGAATTCAAAAAGAGAGAAAATCGATGATTGATTATGATGAAGAAGGTAACACGAGCAATATCGAAAATCCACCCAAATCACTCAACTACAATTATCAACTATGAACTACACTATTGCTAGGTTTCACCTAGAAACTACGAGCTTAAAAGCTCTCAATTCATCATAAACTCATCATAATCTTCATAAAACTAAGAAAGAAAATAACTAAGGACACTATTTATAGTTATTGCCTTTTCACTAATAGCCTATTACAAAAATAGCTCAAAAGTGGCTACTTTAGAAAATAACCCACAAGGGCCCTTCTTGATTGCCCAAAAAGCATCTTGATCGCCCATGACCTTGTGTATTTATTATGTCATGGATTCCTCCTGGATTCAAGCTATCATCCATATGTGGAAGCCCCTCCTAATATGTCCCAAGCTACACATGCTCGTATCAGAAAGAGAATAATAAGCTATAGCTAGACAACTACGAGAAATACAAGTAAATGACTCTATAAGCATAAATAAGTGTCTAACTACAACCTAATTGGACCCCCATAAGCCCAAAAGGTACAACTAATGAAAAACAAACTCAACTGAGCCCCTATAAGCACGGTGGATGCAAACAACAAGTAGTATTAACCTAAACCAAATACAATAATAAGTAATGTGAAAGTAAGCCATGATATGCAATGAACGTACCGTATACTCCTCCTTCAGCCATACCCATAAACCATTCCCAGACTCGAACCAAATTCATAACTAGAATTCAATAACAATAAATACTGGACTCGAAATGGGACTAAGTATATAATAAGCAGTCAAATCAAGTGTCCGGACTCGAATCAAAAATAAATAGTCCATCTTCTTTTTTGAAAACTAGATTCCTTAAAAGTATTTCAAAATACCATTTAACAAGTTGAAATTTATACTTTTAGGCTAATATACTAAAATGCCAAGAATACCGAATCAAACAAACACAACATATCAAGCAAACCAATCCACTCCTGATAATCAGCCCACCTAGGTATTTTATAGTCATCTACAATAGGAAAGGACACTATCCTTAGGTGATTCATCTTAAGAAGAGGGATAACGCTAGCTATAAGCCTCGAAAAACCAACCTAAGGCGAGAAACTACCCAGACCTAGACTATGGCATCTAAGTACAAATCCAAGGATCCTAAGTACTCTAAGTCAATTCTCAAAGGAGAAGCAACTACCGAGCCTAAGGGTTTCAAGGTAGAATTCTACTCAAGGCCCCCTAACCGACTTTAAGAATCATAATCACCTAAAAGAATATTCAAGACACAGTCCCCCATCAATAATTAGCAATTTATCACACCAATAAATTAAATGAGCAAAGTCTAAGGGTAGGTAAGTCGAGACTACCTGGACGCCGAAGCATGCACTCATATTCCACTAAACTAGGACTTTTCCCTTTCGAGATGCCTCTGACTGCTGTCACAATATCAAAATAGTAATCTACTCATCAAGATGAGAACAACAATATCTATATCGATATAAGTATTCCAGGTTGAAAATTGGGCTAAAAATCACTAGTGGGGCCCACTTACAAAATCGAAAAATTGGACCTGCAATAACGTTTCTATCACGACCCAGAAACCAAGGTCATGATGGCACTTACCCCAACCTAACCTTGGTAGGTAAGCCAAAAATCCATAGTAAATACGAAATAGGAAAGGGATGAAGCAAATAAGAGACTTCTAGAATGAAGTCAGGCCATAATAATCATAAGTCCGAGATATCTGTATGAAAATACAGTTGAATCCCAAAACCTGGTATCATAAGTATAAAGAGCATCTAAGATAATACCAAATCTAATAATAAAACTTTGTCTCTAAATATAAGTAAATACATAAAGATAGATGGAGGCTGGAATAAGGCTCCGGACGGGGAGCTAACCAGTACTCCGAATCAGCTCTCACAACACAAATCAGCCATCGTGGGTCACACTCGTATTGGGATCTGCACCGAAAAAGCACAGAAGTAGGAGGGAGTATATTCCACTTATACTCAGTAGGTATCAAAGGCCAACTGAGCAAAGTAGAAAACCAAACAAGTAAAGAATACTATGAGCACGCTTCCACCTGCATGTAGAAAAGTACCCAATGGTAGATCACACTGTATCTCCTAACAAATTCTACAAGTATAATATTTGTATAAGAATAACTACAAATGAATACATAGAGAAAGACTAAATACACGATATCAAACACATAAAAGAAGTACAAGTGATGCAATGCAATGGGATGATAGTGGGATAATGATAATGTAAGCCATCGCATGGCCGTGTATACATCATCCAAGCTAAAGCTTTCAGGACAAAACCCATGAGGGGTTCGCAACCCATATACTTTCACAATCTCAATCAACCTTGTCGGTAGAATCCTCAGTCAAGAGTTTTATAAAGTATTTTATTTTCTTTCAAAATCAGTGTTTTTCAATGGTACCAATCTCATGAATATGAATAACTGGAATAAGGATGCATGTTCATAAACAAATCAATATAATGCTAATGAATCAATTCAATAATGGTATAAATTATCTCAAAATCTCCTCAATATATCAATAGTTCATGATATAAGCCATCGCATGACACCACTGGAATAAAAATTCATGTAAGACATCAATAATATCATTCCAAGCCCCTCTCTCTAGCGTCATGATAATGATAAAGGAAAATAATATCAAGTCAAGTCCCCCACATGGGCATCACAATAATAATAAAGGAAGTTAATACACAAATAAAACCTATTCGAGTCAAGCCCCTATACAGGCATCACAACAATAATAATCTTTCAAGTCAACAATAATATTCACATAAGCCCCCATATGGCCAACGCAATAATAATAATAATAATCTCAAAATATGAATATCACAATAAAATCCCCAACCCATAGCATACTTTACATGAATGGTAAACTACCAAGCCTAATCTGAAGAAAATTAAGCCATAACCTACCCCGAAGGTCAAAACACAAGTCTGAAACCCTCAATATGAAGCTTTCCCCTTTCGAGTGGCCTCCGAATGCTCCCAATCTATCAAATATGCTATATTCATAAATGAGAGAGTATGTGGACGTCCTAACTTAATTTGTAACTATTCCATCCAATATACTAATATTTGTATTCGAATATAACTTAACAAATATAGAGTAAATTTAATAAATATGGAGAAAATGTTGAAACACTACCATAGAATAACCAACACAGAGACTTTTGAAAATATCTAGGCACAAGCAAAATTACAAAAAATTTCTTTCTGGACACTACGACTTTCAAAATGAACAGAAAACAAACTCTTTCAAGAGGTTAAGTGTACAAAGATAATATAATCCCTAAGTCATCATTATCCCATCATTACCTCCAATAATTACACTAATTATTAACTAATCATTAGCCCCCAATTTGTTTGGCCTATCAATATGACACAATAACTACTAAAACTTGAAAAAAAAATCTATCCAGCAACCCGTAGCACTACAATTCCTTTTATCCAATTAGCTTAAAATTACTACTACCTAAGTTTCTAATCAAAATCAACCCACCAGCCATGTTTCATCAACTACTAATTCCCACATCAACTACCTTACCAATCATTCTCCATCATTTAACATGATTGATCTACTAGTTCATTAACTTTTTAGGAAATAATTGTAGCGCACCCAAATCAGCAAAAACAACTCTTTTCCCATCCAATCAATTTAATAAAAAGTGATAGTCTAAACCTTTTAGAAATCAAGGCATTAAATAGAGTCATTGATGAGGATTTTACCTTAGTAGTTGGTTGTCTTTCTTAGTGCTAAAACCATAAAGTGACCATGCCTCAATTTTGTTTTTGTAGCCAACTCTAGAAGATGTTCTTTTCTTCTCTTTTCTTTTCCTCTTTGAGTTATAACTCAAAAATAATAAACCCTCGTTAAATTAAGTTACTCTTACACATGGCCAAGTAGCTAGGGTATTAAATAAGTTATGGGCTTGGCTTATCAACTACTAATAAAATTAATTATTTAAAAATACTTAATTTCTCTCACACATGGGTCAAGTAACTAGGTTATTAAATAAGTTACGGGTTTGACCCATCAACTACCAATAAAATTAATTATTTAAAATTGCTCGTTAATTAAATAATGGTAGTTAAATGAATAGCTAAAATTTCTCAATTAAACTATACGAAAAGGGTCTTATTGAAAGAAGGAGTTCTAGTGCTCAAAATTACATCGAAAGCCTCGAAATCTTAACTGATCACACCACCAACCCAAAATCAATATTCTGAGTCTAATGAAATAGATAAAACACTCAACTGACGCTCGAATCACAATATGTTGATCAAAGTCAACTATCTCATTTTCAAGTCTACTCAAAACCTCAAACTCACTTAAATCACTCTCAAATGCTTTGGGGACAGTGCCAACTAATCTCTCAACTCATAAAAGGCATATAGCAATAGGGAAGGGGAACAATCAAATCACAGAAAAACTAAAAATCACAATAAGGGTTGTTACATTATCCACCACTAAAACACGTGTTCGTCCTCGAACAAAAAAGCAAATAGAGTACTTGAGTTGGTAAAAAGCTGGGGTTATCTATGCTGTATATGGGACTCAACCTCCCATGTAGCCTCCTCAACTGAGAGATGTCTCCACTGGAATTTCACTAAAATAATATGCTTAGACCTCAACTTCCTAGTCTGTCTATCTAGGATAGCAATGGGCTCCTCTCATAGGTCAAGTCGTGATCTAATGCAACAGAATCCCGCCATATCACATGAGCATCATATGGACGGTATCGCTTTAACATCAAATCATGGAATACCTGTTGCACATCAGACAGATGTGGAGGCGAAGCTAGCCTATACGCCACATCTCCAAACTTCTCAAGAATCTCAAAAGGCATAATAAACCTCAGACTAAGCTTCCCTTTCTTCCCAAATCTCATCACACCTTTCATGGGTGATACCTTCAATAAAATCTGCTCTCTAAGTATGAATGCTACATCATAAACTCGACGATCAGTGTAACTTTTCTGCCTACTCTGGGTAGCCACAAGCCTCTACTGAATCAATCCTACTCGATCCATCAAGTCTCTCAATAAATAAGTGCCCAAGGCCTAACCTCAAATGAATCAAACCATTTCATGGGGGATCTATATCTCTGCTCATACAAAGCCTCAAAAGGCACCATCTAAATGTTGAAATGGTATCTTTTGTTGTAGAAAATTCCGCTAAGGGCAAGTACCGGTCCTAATGACCACCAAAATCCATAACACACACTCAAAGCATATCCTTTAATACCTGAATGGTCTTCTTAGACTGACCATCTGTCTGAAGATGAAAAGTCATACTCAAATCAAGCTGAGTACCCAACTTACTCTACATAGAACTCTAAAAATTTGAGGTAAACTGAGAACCTCTATTAGAAATAATGTAGATAGGTACACCATGCAATAGAAAAACCTCTCTAATGTAGATCTTGGCAAACTTCTCTGCATGGTAATTCATTCTCATAGGTACAAAATGTGTTGATCTGGTCAACCTATCCACAATCACCCAAATAGAAACTTCTCTAAAGTCAGGGGTAGGCCAACTATAAAATCCATGGTGATCTATTCCCACTTCCACTAGAGAATAGGCATCCTCTACATTGTACCACCCGATCACTGATGCTTATACTTCAATTGCTGGTAATTCAAATACTTGGTCAAAAACTCCACAATTCTTTCTTCATACCACCCCACCAATAGTGTTACTTTAAGTCAAGGTACATCTTAGCTGTTCTTAGATGAATGGAATACCCTAAACAATAAACCTTCTCCATGATCAGTCTAATCCATCCACCAATTCTCGACACACAAATATGACTGCTATTCCTCAAAATACCCTAGGGATCAAGAGATGTTGCCTTTGCCTTGCCACTCAATACTTGATCATAAATCACCCTCAATCTCTTATCATCAAACTGATAAGCTCGAATCTGCTCTATCAATGAAGACCTAGCCACAACAAAGGCCAAAACATGCCCAGGTGTCGACATATCAAGCCTAACCAACTGGTTATATAAGGACTAAACTAAGGCTAAAGGTCGCTCCTGAGTCAAAAGATGAGCCAAACTCCTCATACTCACCACCTTCAGGCGTAAGGCATCTGCTAACACATTCGCCTTGCCCAGATGATAAAGAATTGTGAAATTATAATCCTTAAGCAACTCAAGCCATCACAGCTATCTCATAGTAAGATCTCACTAAGTGAAGAAGAACTGAAGGCTATGATGATCGAATAAAATCTCACAATGAACTCCATACAAGTAGTATCACCAAAACTTTAACACAAACAAATCGTGAGCAACTCCAAATCATGAGTAGGGTGGTTCTTCTCATAAGGCTTCAACTATCGTGAAGCATAAGAAATCACCTTACCCTCCTATATAAACACACCACCCAAGCCAACTCCGGAAGGATCATAAAATATGGTGAAACCCACGCTCTCCTTAGGTAAGGTTAGGATAGGAGCCGAAGTCAACAACTCCTTGAGCTTTTGAAAGTTCTTCTCACAAACATTCATCTACTGAAGAACAATCTTCTTCTGAGTCAACTTGGTCAAAGGAGCCACAATAGAAGAGAAACCCTACACAAAACATGATAATAGACTACTAACAAAACTCCAAATCTCTATAGGAGAAGTAGGACTAGACCAATCACGAATCACCACTATTTTGGTAGGATCAACCATAGTACCATCCTTGGTCACTACATGACCCAAGAAAGAAATAGAATCCAACCAAAACTGACACTTGGAGAACTTGGCATACAACTTTTTATCCTGCAATCTCTGAAGCACAACCCTCAAATGCCTCCTATGGTCAGCCTCATTCTTGGAAAAAACCAAGATATCATCGATGAACAAAATCATAAAAGAATCAATTGGTCAGCTCAAAAGACATGATCAAGAACTCATAATGACCATACTGCATTCGAAAAGCTGTCTTCTCAAAACATTCGAAGCTCTAATCCTCAACTGATTGTAACCAGATGTCAAGTTGATCGATCTTAGAAAACACTAAATCACTATAAAGCTGATCAAATGAATTATCAATATGAGGAAGATAATTCTTGCTCTTGACAGTTACTTTTTTCAATTGCTGCTAATCAATACATATGTGCATGGATCCATTCTTTTTCTTCACAAATAAGACAGGAGCACCTGAAGGAGACATACTCAATCTAATAAAACCCTTACTTAACATGTCTTGCAATTGCTCCTTTAATTCCTTCAACTCAGCAGGGGCCATCTTACAAAAAGAGACAGAAATGGGCTTGGTGCCCGGCTCAACATCAATGGTAAAATTAATATCTCGGTCCAAAGGAATACTAGGTAAGTCCATAGGGAACACATCCTGGAACTCTCTAACAACTCGAACAGAATCCTAGAGAGGCGGTGAAGAGACACTAGTATCGCGTACATAGGAAAAATAAGAAAGACACCCCTTTTCTACCATGCGACTAGCACATAGAAAAGATATGACCCTCTTCAGACACAAACTAGGAGTACCCTTCCATGCTAATCTTGGCACACCCAAAGTTTCTAAGGTCACTGTTTTGGCAAAACAATCCAAAACTGCATGATAAGGAGATCGCTTATGGGGGTAGAAAAATGAATAGACATAGTAAGGGGCTCATATGCAGCATCAAAACTAGTAGCAAAATATGTAGACACAGGATAATATAGACCTAGGGTCAAATAACACGAAAGTAGAATGATAGAAAATTGGGATGATACCTGTGATAACTGTATTAGAGGCCTCTACCTCAGGTCTCCCAGGAATAACATAGCACTGACCACACCCTCTACAAGACTGAGCAATCCCACGTTCACTACCACGAGCACCCTTAGCTCCACTTTGGGTACCTCTGGAACCAACTCTAATACCCTCTGTACCACCTCTAATTGCAGACATTGGATTTAGACAAAGCTAAAGCTAAGAACTCGGCTGGGTAAGACCCAAAGGATGCCAAGGATAATCCCTCACAAAATGACAAGGCTCATCACATATGAAATATCCTCTGCTACTTGAATCATGCTGAGAGGGACCAGAAGAACTAGAACGCTCTCCATACCCTAAAGAACTAGAATGAGACACTCAACCCACATGACCTGATCTCTGCCCTGGTAACCATAAGAACCCCTGCCAGAGAAATCCCTACCTCAAAATGCATGACCACTAAATTTACCTTGTCAATGGATACTCTTGGCACCACTACTCTGAATACCCTGGCAAATAGACTCAATCAACTTGGCATGATCCATGATACTCTGGAGAGAACTATCTGAAACCATAAGCTGAGTCGTTGCCAACTGTTAATAACCTGCCAAACCCATAACAAACTTCCTGATCCTCTCAAGCTCGGTGGAGATACTGGCAGTGGCATATCTAGATAGCACCTGAAAACATGCCTCATACTCTATAATAGTCATGGAGCCCTGCTCTAAGTGATCAAACTCATCTCTCATCTGATCCCTCAAGCATTAGGGCACAAACCTCTCCCAAAAAAACCTCAGAAAACTAGGTCCATGTCAAAGCAGGAGAACCCACTAGTCTACAACTAACAAGAGATCTCCACCATTGCCCAGCTACATCAGTCAAATAGTAGGTAGTGTAAGCAACACCATGGGACTCAAGGCGATCCAGGGTTATGCAACCTCTCCTGGCAATCAAGTAGAAACTTATAAGAGTCCTCACTAATAGCACCACTGAACTTAGGAGAATTCAATCGAATAAATCTCTCAAATCCTTTCTGTTCATCAGAAGACATCACATCACCAGAAGCAATATGAGGAACAACAAGTCTAGTAAAAAAAGTCTCAATATGTGGGGTAACCACAACAACTGGTTGTACCCCTGGAGTCTAAAAACCATAAGTAGAAGCCTGTCCTGGAGGCCGAATACCTTCTGTAGTCTGAGAACCATCTAATGTACCCGATAGAATACCTGCCTGGGGAGTGCCATCCAGATATTCTAACAAAACCTTTAGGGGCCTAAGCTGGTCCTGAATTCTCTGGCTGATTAACCTCCTCGTCATAATCAATCTCAGGATCGAGGAAGGCTGCTCTACCTCATCCTCTGGTTGGAGTTGCTCCTCATGCCTAACCTTTACCTCTAGCTCGGCCATTACCTCTAGCTCAGCCATTGTCACAACCCGAAATCCCATTCGAGCCGGACTGGCACCCGAAGCCGATATGGCCCGAGAGAACCAATCTTTGCTCATGAACCTTCGTATATGTATTCTCGTATGAATCTTATTATACCTCATGCAACTATGTGGAAGACATGAATCATGGAAACATATGCCATATATATATAAATAAAACTTGACCGTTGGGGACATTACGTCGAACTGACCGTACGTATCTTACATTCGTATACCCACATATGTCTACAAAAGCCTCTAACAGATGCATTTACAAGACCAACGTAAAGTAGGGACAAGTCCCCGCTTTATACAATATTTACAATGCCAAAACAAATATACAACGATGACCCAGAAAGCTCCGAATCAAGTGGAGCTCACCAAAACTCTGCAAATGATCCCCAGTCTACAGAGGAGGTCTACTAATGCCTGCACCTGCAACATGTAAGGTAAGTCCTCCGAGGGGGTCAGTACGAAGAATGTACTGAGTATGTAAGGCTCATAATAAATAGCATCATACATGAGAATGCCAATAGAATAAAATATGAGAGAATAGCCAATGGGGATAAGCCATCATTTTAGATAATATCATTTATAATTACCTTCCTTCAAGGGAAATTACCTTCACTCAAGAAACTTGCCTCCAATAGCTTCTTCTATATATAAGAGATTCTTTCTTGCTTCTAGGTTCATTACCACTAGTGTTCATCTACTTGGTTAGAAAGAATAACACTCATCCACATACATCCACTCTAGTGGTGGGGGTAATAATATAACATACATTTATTCTATTAACGTACATCCACTCTATTGGTGGTTTTAACCTACATCCACTCTATTGGTGGGGCAACATACATCCACTCTTATGGTGGGGAAACATACATCCACTCTCATGGTGGGGCGACATACATCCACTCTCATGGTGGGGCAACATACATCCACTCTCATGGTGGGGAGACATACATCCACTCTCATGGTGGGGTAACATACATCCACTCTCATGGTAGGGAGTCATACATCCACTCTCATGGTGGGGTAACATACATCCACTCTCATGGTGGGGAGATATACATCCACTCTTATGGTGGGGTAACATACATCCACTCTCATGGTGGGGAGTCATACATCCACTCTCATGGTGGGGAAACATACATGGGAGAGATTGATATGTTAACTTATGAGAGGTTGGTACATTAAGGATCATGACACTATTTGAAACACACAAATACGCTTTACCTCACTCTTAAACTACATGAGATTAACACCTTAATTTGTGAAGGATAGATATATTAGCTCGCACTTCACCTCCTTCACTAATCCTATGAGATCTTACATAAGTAAGTATATGATACCGGACCTCCACCTTGGGTGGGCTATAATAAATGACATATCACAATATTGGGGTTGTTCTATGTTGAACTTATACTCTCTAGAATGTGAGCTATACTCAATGAAACATATAGTAACCATGCACATTACTTCTTTACAATCTTATACCCCTTACCTAGTTATGAAAATGACACGTTAAAGATCATAACACTAAAGCTCACACTTATATACACATCCCACTTCACTATCTTACTTCATGAGATTGACATCTTCACTCATATGGAATAATTATACTAACTTGCACATCACCTCTTTTATTACTCTTATGAGATTGGTACTTTTACTTATGAAAGATTGGTACAAGGGTAATCATTATACTATAGGACTTTGGAACAAGACATGATTGGAAAATTCCATCCAAGATTAAATAGATTCTCTTATGTTATTACTCTCTTAAAATAGTTCTTCTCGAAATTTCAATGTTAGGACATCTTCGAAACTCTAATCAATGAACAAGAGATAAGTGTATCATAAGTCATCTAAGAATAGGACACATATGGGTAACAATATACGTCACCCTGAATTGATATACTTCAAGCCCCTCGAAATTGAAACAAGTCCAATGTCAATGTGAATAACATGTTGCAGAAGGATATGGAAAAAGGAACCTTACATACCTTGTATTCTTAATACGAATACACAATCTTAGACGTGCATACAATAGTCCCGCTCCATCCTTGTGTTTTGATCTACAACACAAGTTCATAATGAAACCAACATTAACCACCAATTACCTTATAATGGCATACAATAACAATAAGTCACATGTTTAGCTTTAACATGTCATTTCCCCCTTGACAATACCATTTATGAAATCATTATACCAATAATCCCCCAATATTCCATACATTAACCAACACATAATAACCAATAGCATGTCATACCAAGTTCATATTTTACACTTCTCCATCACCACCACATCACAATTATTCCATCAATTTACTTCAATACACCTCACAACAACAAATCGGCCAAACTCCCATAGTTTACACTTATAGAAAAATAACAAGTTTGGGACCATAATAACACCATACATGTTGTTATTTTATCCATACCATGCTTTTTCATCAAGACCACAAGTCATAATTCAAGTTACAATCCCATGGATAACACATCTTTTTAACAAAAACCAAAAGTGCCATGTCCAACACTTCCAACCATAACCAACATGCTATACATAATCTATCATTCTTATAATATGTTAAAGTACAATAATAATCACTTACCCAAGCTTGAAAGATGATGATCTTGCTCCAAAATTTGGCTTTGAGCTTTTAGGGTTTGAGAGAAAAATAGATGAGAAATATCTAGAAAGCATGAGAGTTTCCACTGAATAAAATCTTATTTGTTGGTCCCTTTTATAAGCCTTAAGTCCATCTTATCCATTAAATGTGGTATTCTAGAAGGTCAAGGCAAGAATAGGTCTTTTGACCCATTTTGGCCCATGTTTTCTTCTCATTTTTGGGCCTCTTGTTGGGCCCGATTTACTTAACCCAATAAAATCAATAATTTCTCATGTTTAATTCATTTCATACACGTTACGACAATATTACCACTCATGCCATTCATACTCGTAGCCTCAATTCCAAAAATAAGCAATTCTAGCCACGTATGGCTTATTTTGGCTACAAGGGTAAAATCATCATTTTGATGCCAAATTTGTTCTCGAGTAATTTTATCATACCAATATAATACTTTACTCATTTCATGTATATTCATGGTTGTAGAAGAAGCGTAGCAAAAATTGGCTCAGTACGTCCCCGGGCACCCTTGGGACTTAAGAAAATTTCCAACTTTGAAACAGTGGCAAAACCAGCATGGCACGCCCTTAGGCGTGCCAACTTGCTGCCTCTAGACTAAAAATTTTAGCCCAGAGTGGCGTGGCACGCCCTCCAATGCACCCCAGACTTAACATTTTCAAAAATTTCATTTTTCGACTTTTCTTCGCGGGTTTGGTTGGATACTTCCAATCCTATTTTTTAACTTACTTCTTAACCTTAATATCCTTTGTTTATAGGTCCTCTAAGCCTCGTTTTTAACCCCACAAATGCTCCACGAAAATCAAAAAACACCTTCTACGAAGGGTTAATCACATGTACGAGACCAAATTTTAATTTTCTCATCATTAACATTACCAAATACATACTCATGGCATCTCGACACCTAAGTAACCATTGTTCAACGTCATCACATAGGGTTGGAAAGGTATGACGTGTTACAACCATGACCCCTATTCTGCCCCTTGTCTAAGGATCCAATAATAGGTATTGGCTCAACATCGTCAACAATTCTAGATTTAGTCCCTAGCATCAACACAAAAAAGAATGGAATACAAATTTAGAATATTGTGTATGAACAATACGTACGATAAAGAATTAAATTAGAGAAGTTTTTTCTTAAAGATATCCTATAGCCTCTCAAAAATATATACAGATGTCAACCTATCGATTAGCGAGACTCTGTTATACATCCTGCTCTTTTACTCATGAGACCAGTGAACCTAATGCTCTGATACCAATTTGTCACGACCCAAAAATTGAGGTCATGATGTCACCTACCCTAACACAATCTTGGTAGGTAAGTCAAAATTCCACTGTAAATATGAAATATGAAATAGGAAAGAGATAAAGCAAATATGAGACTTCTAGAATGAAGTCAGGCCATAATAATCATAAATCTGAGGTATCTGAATGAAAATACAACTGAATCCCAAAACTTACTATCATAAGTATAAAGAGAATCTAAGATAATACTGAATCTGATAATAAAACTCTATCTCTAAATGTAAGTAAAGATATAAAAATCGACAGAGGCTTGAACAAGGCTCCAGACGGGGAGCTCATCAGTACTCTGAATCAGTTCTCATAGCATAAATCAGCTACCATAGGTCGCACTAGTACTAGATAAATCAGCTACTGCGGGTTGCACTCATTGTGGGATCTACACGAAAAGGGCACAGAAGTAGGAGTGTGTACAATTTCGTTGTTCTCAGTAGGTATCATATCCTGATTGAGTAAAGCAAAACACTAAAAAAGTAAAAAATACTATGAGCATGCTTCCGGTACATGCAAAAAAGTTTTGAAATGGTAGCTCACATCGTATCTCCTAACAAATTCTACAAAAATAATATCTATTAAGAATAACTACACATGAATACATAAAGAAAGACTAAATACACGATATCAAACACATAAAAGAAGTGCAAAAGAAGCAATTGAATGTAATGCAGTGGGATAATGGTAGGAAAATGATAATGTAAGCCATTGCATGGCTTCATATATACCTTTCGAGCTAAAGCTTCTAGGACAGGACCTATGGGGGTTTGCAACTCATATACTTTCACAATCTCAATCTCATATTTTAATCAACCTTGCCGGCAGAGTCCTCGTTCAAGGGTTTACTTTCTTCAAAATCAATGTTTCTCAGTGGTACCAATCTCATGAATATGAATGAATGAAATGAGGATGCATTCTCATAACCAAATCAATATGAATAATAATAAATCAATTCAATAATATTATAAATGAGCTCAAAATCTCCTCAATATGTCAATAGTTCATGATATAAACCTTTGCATGGCACTACTGGAATAAAGACTTACATGAATGGTTAACTACCTAGCCCAGTTTAAAGAAAGTTAAGTCATAACCTACTTCAAAGGCTGAAACACAAGTCTGAAACCCTTAATACGAAGCTTTCTCCTTTTGAGCGGCCTCAGAATGCTCCTAATCTATCAAATATACTATATTCATAAATAAACGAGTCTGTGGACTTCCATACTTAATTTATAATTATTCCATCCAACATACTAATATTTGTATTCTAAAATAATTTAACAAATATAGAATAAATCTAACATATATGGAGAAATGTTATTACACTACCATAGAATAACCAACACAGAGTCTTTTGAAAATATCTAGGCACGAGCAAAATTACACCACATTCCTTTCTGGACACTACAGCTTTCCAAATGAATAGAAAATAAACTCTTCCAAGAGGCTAAGTGTACAAAGATAATATAATCCCTAAGTCATCATTATCCCATCATTACCTCCAATCATTATACTAATTATTAACTAATTGTTAGCCCCTAATTTGTTTGGCCAATCAACATGATACAATAACCACTAAAACTTGAAAAAAACTCTCTCCAGCAACCTGTAGCACTACAATTCCTTTTCTCCAATTAGCTTAAAATTAGTACTCCCTAAGTTTCTACCAAAAATCAACCCACCAGCCACGTTTCAGCAACTACTAATTCCCACATCAACTACCTTACTAATCATTACTCCATCATTCAACATGATTGATCTTCTAGTTTATTAACCTTTTAGGAAATAATTGTAGCGCACCCAAATCAGCAAAAAGAACTCTTTCCCCACCTAATTAATTTTATAAAAAGTGATAGTCTAAACCACCTAAAAATCATGGCATTATATAGAGTCATCGATGAGGTTTTTACCTTGGCAATTAGTTGTCTTTATCAGCGCCAAAACCATAAAGTGACCTCGCTTCAATTTTGTTTTTGCTGGCAACTCTAGAAGATGTGCTCTCCTTCTCTTTTATTTTTCCCATTGAGTTATTATTCAAAAATAGTAAATCCTAATTAAATTAAATTACTCTTAGACATGGGCCAAGTAATTAGGGTATTAAATAAGTTATGAGTTTGGCCCATCAACTACCAATCAAATTAATTATTTAAAAATACTTAATTCCTCTAACTCATGGGCCAAGTAACTTGAGTATTAAATAAGTTATAGGCTTGGCCCATCAATTACCAATCAAATTAATAATTTAAAATTGCCCATTAATTAAATAACCACAGTTAAATAAATAGCTAAAATTTCCCAGTTGAACTATACGAGAAGGATCTTTTAGAAAGAAGGAGTTTTAGTGCTTAAAATTACATCAAAAGCCTCAAAATCCAAACTGATCATGCCACCAACCCAAAATTAATATTCTGAGTCATATGGAATCGATGAGACACTCAACTGACGCTCGGATCACAATATGTTGACCAAAGTCAACTATCTCATTTTCAAGGCTATTCAAAATCTCAAACTCATTCAAATCACTCCTGAATACTTTGGGGACCATACCAACTAATCTATCATCTTATAAAAGGCATATAACAACTATAGAGAAGGAAAAAATGGTCAAAACATAGAAAAAACTAAAGATCACAACAAAGATCGTTACAGTTCCTTGAGGGACAAGGAGCTAGTGCGCAAAAATTAAGCACCACGAGCTCTCCATTTATACCCCAAAACATCTCTCAAAGTTTAAGTTAAATTAATGAATGTGATTTTATTGGAAAAAGAACAAGAAATTTATGATAAAATGATCGGAAATTGGTCACTAACTCTAGCTTCAAATTACAATTCTCCAATAATTTTCAAGCTCATAAGATCAATAATGAAGGAAACAAACCTCAGAAATGGGTTTAAAATTGAGTTGGAAGAGTTTATCTACTATTAGAGGTCACTTCTTCGCGAACACAGGACCCCTATCACGAACGCGGAGACCAATTGGTCCAGGTTTTCATGAATGCAGCCGGTCTACCACAAATGTAAAGATTAAGACTAGACCATCCAGGCCAGCCTCTTCTTCGCAAACACGATGACTAGCCCATGAACGCAAAGTTCAAAAATCCTTGAGCTTCACAAATGCGGTATATGGATCACGATTGTGAAAAACAAAAGGTCCTGCACCAACTGCTAAAAAACCAACAAAATTCTATGTCTCAAAAGGGTTTGATCGGGTCCTTAGGATTTTGTTGGTTTTTCGCCAGCTGGTGTAGGGCCTTTTGATCTTCCCGTTCACGAGCCATTGGCAGCGTTCGTGAATGTTAAAGATTCTTAACCTTTATGTTCGTGGGATGGTCTTTGTGTTCACAAAGAAGAGTTTGGAATGGCCAGTTTAGGCTTCCTCTTCAAGTTCGTGATAGAACAGTCGTGTTCACAAAGGCCTGGCTTGATTGGTCTTTGTGTTTGCAATAGGGGTCCCGCTTTCTCGAAGAAGGACTGGCAGTATATAAACTCTTCCAACTCGATTTTAAACCCATTTCTAAGGGTTTTTTCCTCCATTACTGATTTTGTGAGCTTTAAATCTGGGGCTAGTTAGGGGCTGACATAGTGAATTCGATCATTTTATCACAAGTTTCTGGTCCTTTTTCTGATTATATCCCTTTATTATTCTTTAATTTAACTTACACTTTGAGGGCTAACTTGATGAGTGAATGGAGGGAGATATGGTGCTCAATTTTTGAGCACAAGCTCCTTGTCCCTCAAGGGACGCTATTGCGGGTCTAATTTTCAGATTCCATAAGTGGGACCTATGAGTACTTTATATTGATATAGATTACTATTTTGATAGTGTGGCAGTAGTCGAAGGCTTTTTGGAAGGAAAAAGCCTTAGTTAGTAGATTGCAAGCGCGTTCTTCGACATCCATGTAGGCTACGACTTACCTACTCTTAGACTTTGCTAATTTAATCTATTGGCGTGATAAATTGCTAATGGTGGGGGATTGTGGCTTGAATAATCTTATAGGTGATTATGATTCTTATAGCTGGTTAGGGGGCCTTAGAGTAGAAGTATGCTTTGAAACCCTTAGGCTCGGTAGTTGCTTCTCCTTTGAGACTTGACTTAGCATACCTAGGATCCTTGGATTTGTACTTAGATGCCATATTCTAGGTCTGGGTAGTTGCTCGCCTTAGGTTGGATTTTTGGGGCTTGTAGCTAGCATTATCACTTTTTTTAAGATAAATCACCTTATGATAATGTCCTTTCCTGTTGTAGATGACTATAAAATACCTAGGTGGGCTGATTATCGATATTGGGTTGGTTTGCTCGCTATGTTGTGTTTTTTTTTATTCGGTAGCCTTGATATTTTAGTATTTTGGCCTAAAAGCATAGATTTCAACTTTTTAAATGGCATTTTGAAATACTTTTAAGAAATTTGGTTTTAAAATAAAAGAAGATGGACTATTTAGTCCCTGTTCGTGTTCGGACACTTGATTTTACTACTTATTATAACCTTAGTCTCGGTTTGACTCCGACGTGCATTGTTATTGACTTCTGGTTGGGAATCTGGTTCGAGTCTGGGTATAGTTTATGGGTATGTCTGAAGGAGGAGTATACGGTACGTTCATTGCATATCATGGCTTACTTTTACATTAATTACTATTGTATTTAGTTTATGTTAATACTTTTTATTGTTTGCATCCACCATGCTTATGGGGTCTCGGTAGGGTTTGTCTTGCATTGTGTGTACCTTCTAACTTATGGGGGTCCTGTTAGGTTGTAGTTAGACACTTGTCTATACTTTTCAAGTTATTTATTTATATTTCTTGTGGTTGTCTAGCGGTAGCCTATTATTTTCTTTCTAACCCCTCTTTTCTTACCTTTAGCATATATTCGCACTTTATTATGCTTTTACCTTATTTGATCTCCATTGGCCTATGATGCCTACTGAGTACCTCGTGTTTTGGTAATCATGCCACACTTCTGCTTTTTTTTTTTCCTGATGCAGATCCTAGTACTAGTGTGAGCTTTCAGCATTCGAAGATGATTCATCTCCTTCTATTTTAGAATTAGTATTATTTTATATCTTTCATAGACTATTCTGTATATATTGCACTTGGTTAGTACTCCTTATGCCTAGTGGCTATTGTACTCGTTATACCAAGTCTTGGGGGATTCATTTTGTACATTTTGTCCTTTCTCCTTGCTTTGTATTCATGCTTTATATAGTTTTCCCTGTTAGTCGCCTTATTTACTGTTTTACCTTTATTCTTTTTTCTTCCACCTGTTAGCCCGTTACTCGCCATTTTGAGCCAAGATTTTGGCTTACCTACTGGCCGATTATAGTAGGTGCCATTCATAGTAACTTTATTGTATGTCGCCACATGGGAACCCTATTTAAGGTTCTCAAACAAGTTGTGATTTTTGATTGGTTTGAGCGGCTGGTGGAGATGAGAAAAGGGTTTTCACAGCCAATCAAATTATAGAACAGACCAAATTTGTGATGCTTTAATTGTTACAGCCCCATGTGTTGTGCTGATTATAAGCAGAAAATATAGTGTCCTTTGTATTCTAACCGCCAAAACAGAAAATCAACTTTTTCTTCTACTCTCTTGCCTGCCAAATTATCAATCTTTATTCTTATAGAACAATTATATCAATTGTTTTCTTCTCTTCTCCTGCCTGCCAAATTGTATCAATGCATCGGGAAAATAAAAGAAGGCCATGCTCGCAAATTATATTAATTGCTCACCCCAAAATTAATGAAGATAGTTCAATCTTGAAGTCACATGAAAATAAACTTATTTTCTTTTGAAGTCAATGCACATCATGTATCTCATAGTATCACCTAATATGCCAACTACTCCACATGAAAATCCTAAACCCTTGTTAAGCAAAAGTATTATTTTAGTATACTAACAAACACTTTACCTGCTACAGATCATTACCAAACTATGATAATTGTGTCTTGCACGATCAGTAACATCATTAGCTTTCTTGTCTCCATCAATCCTATCTTCAATTTGAAGGAAAACAATAGTAGTATTCATTTTTTTTTCTTTTAAAGAAAAACAAAAACTCTAGTTCATGCAGAATTATTGCCATTGTATTTTTTTCTTATAAGAATATGTAAATTATTTTAAAATATTTTATACACTCTTTTCTTCCTATTTTAACTAATTTTTTGGAAACTGAATATGACAAAATAAAATAGTAAGCATTTGGCATTTCTTAATTGATAAGTAGTACTAATTTACATAGCACTTGCAAGTCTCCAAGCTAAAAAGTCATTGAAATCCCCTAACCCACTAGTTCCTATTTTCCAAAATAAAAACTCTCATCCTTGATCCTTCTCCTAAAGAAAAGATGAGATCCAAAAGCCAAAGCCCCATCAATGTTAAGCTCATTCTCACTGGGTTTTTCTTAGTTTTTCTACTCTTTTTGGTACTTAGATCAAGTTTTTCACCTTTTCCTCAACCAACTCAATCTGTTGATCATTCATCAGCTGTTTCAAACTCATCATCAGAAGATCAAGAAAGTGAAGATCAGCCCTCTTCATTTTCATCTTTAGTAGCTTGTCCATCAACATAAACTTGCAACAAGATATCCCCATCACTAGCAAATGCTTTAGTCCACTATGCTACTTCAAATGTGACCCTACAACAAACACTCAAAGAAATCTTTGTTTCTATAAGAGCTCTTAAGAAGAAATCACCTTGCAATTTCTTGGTGTTTGGGTTAGGCCATGACAACTTAATGTGGACAGCTCTCAACCATGGTGGAAGAATAGTTTTTCTTGAAGAATACAAGTCATGGATAGAGCAAATACAGAGCCAATTACCAAGTTTGGAATCCCACGATGTTATATATGACACAAGAATAGCTCAAGCTGATGAACTCATGGAAATTGGAATGAGTAATGAAGATTGCAAGAAAGTGACAGATCCAAGATTCTCCAAATGCCAGCTTGCTCTAACGAGGTTGCCTCAACAAGTGTTGGAAATTGATTGGGATATGATAATGGTGGATGCACCAACTGGTTGGCATGATGGAGCACCAGGAAGGATGAGTGCAATTTACATTGCTGGATTGATTGCTAGGAACAAACAAGATGGAGAAACTGATGTGTTTGTTCATCATAACTGAAGTGTTTGTTCATTATATTGATAGAGTTGACGAAGATTAGTTTCCAAAGGCTTTTCTTTGTGAAGGCTATTTAGTAGGACAAGAAGGGAGAATTAGGCACTTCAATATTCCTAGTCATAGGGCGCGTTTGGGTAGACCTTTTTGTCTTTAATAAATAACTTTTTTCAACTTTATTTCTCTAAAAATAATTTTTTTTCTCTTGTTGCTTGCCACATGTATTTTCATTCTTCATCTTGCTTGATCAACCTACGGATGTAAATTGAGGAATATGTTAATTGGTACTATTATTTTCTTTGATATAAAAAAATAATACTGGGATTGATTTGAGTTAGGGTGGATTTTTTTTTTTTTGGTCATCTTCAAGAAGGTTACTTGAAAGATTAAAAATGCATTGCAAGAACACGGGAACTTACACGATTATATTTACAGGACAGGAGCTTTATCATTTGTATTATCCTGAAAAACATTATTACCAATTGGTTGTTGTACGAAACTCACTGCCATACACAAACTTGCTGAATCAAGTGAACAAACTAAATCTCCAGATAAAAAATGGAGAATGGACATTTCTAAAATGCTTATTGTAAAACAACCAAGTTCAGATATGTTGGAGACTTCTTGCAGCACTGTCGGCTAAAAATAAAATTGGATTTATCAATGGGACTTGCAAGTGTCCTGCTGAAGATTCACCTCTGTTTGATCAGTGGAAGAGGTGCAATGACATGGTCATTGCTTGGTTGCTAAATTCCCTTAAAAGGGACATCTTTGAAAGTGTGATCTACTCATAGACAGCTAGGGAGCTTTGGACTGAGCTTGAGAATCGTTATGGGTAGGCAGATAGAGCAAGGTTGTTTCAACTGCAAAGGGAGCTCCATAACATCAGCCAAGGTACTAATGATGTATCAAGCTATTTTACCAAACTTAAAAGAATCTGGGACTAATTGAAACTCTTAAATACTTTTATGATCTGTAAATGCACTTGTGACTGTGGAGCCAAAACTCATAACATCAAAATGAATGAAGACCAGCAGCTAATATAGTTTTTAATGGGACTTAATGATGTTTTTACTAGTGTGAGAGGAAATATACTTATGATGAAGCCTCTTCCTAGTACTGCTCAAGCCTATCCTATCATTTTACATGAAGAATCACAAAGGGAAGCACATTATAATCACACTCTTGCTACTGACTCTTCTGTTTTCATGAATTCTGGACAAAAATGGACTCCATCACGGAGTATGAATGAGTATAGGAGTGTTAATCCATCAGGAAACACAAAAACTAAGAAGGCGGATCTATTTTGCAAATATTACAAAAAATCTGGTCACACTAAAAATGTTTGTTATAAACTCATTGGGTATCCTGCACACTTTAAGTTCAACAAGGCAAGGAAAGGAAATTTCGCTAATTATCAGGCTAATGTAGCTTTTGAGGAAGAGTGCAATGGAGGAAATACTATGAATAGTCTCCTTATGAATCAATGTTTTTCCAGGGAACAATGTGAAAAACTGGTGCAAATATTTCAAGATGTTCAACCAGGTTTTAAACATCAACTTCTGAGGCCAGTGCGAGTGTTAATCTGGCTGGTATGCATATAGCTTGTCATGTATTTACTTCTTTTTTTTCAAAAACTACATACCATACTTGGATTATAGACTCTGGTGCTTCACAGTACGTGACCTTTGACAGGTCTTTGTTGCACAACATACTGCCTCTTTCTTCTCCTATTTTAGTCACTTTACCAAATTTATTCAAGGTAAAAGTAGACTATATAGGTAGTCTACATTTAACTCCATATTTTGAACTTCATCATGTTCTTCTTGTTCCTGCATTCAAACATAACTTGCTATCAGTTTCTCGGTTATGTATTCAATTTGATTGCGATCTCATATTTTCTAAAACAAAATGTTCTATACAGACCTCTTTTTTGAAGAATAAGTAGGTCCTAGGTGATATTACATCAGGGATATATGTGATTAAGGATAACACACCCCATATGGAGTTAATTTCTCAGAAGTTTGCTAGTCCAGTGTCTTTAAATTCCCGTCAAGAGTCAGTCTCAGATTTGTCTAAGTTGTTATCTAATTTTGTTCAGTCAGTATGTCATGAGTCAAGTCCTCCTAAAGTTTATTGTACTCAACCTTCTAGTGATTTTATTAATAAAATTGCTCCAGTTTATTCATTTTCTACTTCATCTGTTTTATGGCATAATAGATTAGGTCACTTGCACTTCCATGCTATGAAAAACATCAAGCAATTGCAATTGAATAAAACTGCTAAAGTGGATTTTCCTTGTTCTATTTGCCCCATGTCCAGACAAATCAAACCCCCTTTCCCTCTTAGTTCTATCACTACTAAAGGTTGTTTTGAGCTAATACACATAGACACTTGGGGACCTTATAAGACTCCCACTTATAAAGAAGAAAAATATTTCTTGACAATTGTAGATGACTTCTCAAGATGTACTTGGACTTTTCTTCTTTGCACCAAGTCAAGTGCTTTTCCTACTCTACAAAATTTTATATCTCTCATTGAAACACAATTTTCCACAAAAATCAAACTTGTAAGCTCAGATAATGCATTTGAGTTGGGAACGGGGAAAGTACAAATAGATTTTTTTGGTCCAAAGGTATTTTACACCAAACTACTTGTACAGCTATACCACATCAAAATGGTGTGGTAGAAAGAAAGCATCCACACTTGTTGGAAACATGTAGGGCCTTGTTGTTTCAGTCTAATGCTCCTACGAGGTTTTTAGGGTGATTGCTTCCTCATTGCCACTCATTTAATTAACAGATTTCCATCTTCTGTTCTTAAATAGAAATCCCCCTACCCAGGTCTTATTCAAAACTGTTCCTGATTACTCTGTCTTAAAGCCTTTTGGTTGTTTGTGTTTCATTTCTACTCTTTCTAGAAATAGTGACAAGCTTATTCCTAAAGCCCTTCCCAAAATTTTCCTAGGGTATCTTTTTGTAAAAAAGGGGTACAAGGTTCTTGTTCTTCAAACAAATCAAATCACAGTTTCTAGGGATGTCAAGGTTATGGAACATATTTTTCCTTTTGCTCACCCTAGTCCTATGTCCAAGCTTTTCCCTGAGTCTTTTCCTGTTGCAGATGATGATACTACCTTGCCTAAATATTCCACATAACATACTAATCTCAACTCTCCTACTGTTCCTACTTTACCTCTTACAACTAATCATTCATCTTCTAGTTCTCCGTCAAACTCTACAGTGTTCCTTCTGAACAAGATTCCTTGCTGCGAAGATCACACAGGCAACATCAACAACCTAAGTACTTGTCAGATTATATTTGTGCAAAAATTAATTCTATGTTTTCTCCCAATCCACCTTTTTCTCCTTTATATTGCACTTTTTTTTCTGCCTTAACAGAACCTAATCAGGTTCTCATTAATTCTATCTGTCAAATCACTGAACCATCTTCATACACATAAGCTATTATGCATCCTGGTTAGGCCAGTGCTATGGCCAAGGAATTTGATGCTTTAGATTCTAACAGGACTTGGGACATTGTTGAATTACCACAGGGAAAGAAGGCATTACCTTGCAAATAGGTATACAAAGTGAAATTAAAATCTAATGGTTCTTTGGAAAGATTAAAGTCTCGGTTAGTGATCCAAGGGGATATACAAATAGAAGGCATCTATTATATGGAAACCTTTTACCCTGTAGTAAAAATCACTACAATTAGGTGTCTTTTATCAGTTATTATAAAGAAAGCTTAGAAAATATTCCAGCTTGAGGTGAGCAACGCGTTCCTCCATTGCGATCTTGATGAGAAGGTATATATGAAGTTTCCTCCTGGTTTGACACCTCCTTATTCTAATCATGTGTGTCATCTTGGTAAATCGTTGTATGGATTGAAGCAGGATTCCCGTCAATGGTATGCTCGTTTATCTTCTGCATTGAACACTCGAGGTTTCCATTCTTCACTCAATGACTACTTCCTCTTCTTCAAGGTAACAGGGAACCTCGTCACTCTTTTAGATATATATCTCGATGACATATTAATCAATGGAAATAATATAGAGGAAATAGGTTGGATTAAAAGCTTCCTACATTCTGAATTCAAGATCAAAGATTTAGGTGAAGCTCATTACTTTTTAGGGATGGAATTGGTGCGAGAGAATGCTGGGATGATCATTACACAATGAAAATTTGCAATAGAGCTCCTCACTAACTTTGATTTTTTGAGATCTTGGCATGTGTCTACTTTATTCGAGCTAAGTCTTAAGCTTTCTTCATCCTTTGGTGAGCCTCTCGCTGATCCAACAATTTACCGACGGCTCTTGGGAAAGCTAAAGTTTTTAACAAATACTCATCCTGACCTTGCTTATACTGTCTAACATCTAAGTCAGTATATGCAAAATCCTTGTTCTGGTCACCTTCAATCTCCTTATAATGCCTTAAGATACCTGAGTAAAGATATAGGTCTAGGGCTTTTCTTATCCCTAGATCTTTCTTTCCAGATTCAAGCATTTTGCTATTTTGATTAGGCTTCTTGTTCTGATTCCCGTCGATCTGTTAGTGGTTTCTTTTTAAGTCTTGGGGGTTCCCCAATTTCTTGGAAATAAAAGAAGCAGCCGGCTGTTATCTTTTCATCTACAGAGGCCGAGTATCGGTCTATGCGCCGCCTTGTCACTGAAATCACCTGGGTGGTTCATCTTCTTCAGGATTTGTTTGTAGATCTTTCATTTCTGGTGCCCATTAATTGTGATAGTCAGGCTGCGATGCATGTTGCCATTAATCCTATTTTCATGAACAAACCAAGCATATTGAGCTTGATTTCCATTTCGTTAGGGAAAAACTTCTTGATGGGTTGATTTCATTATCTTTTATTCCTTCTTCTTCTTAATTAGCTGACTTATTTACCAAAGCTCTAGCAGGGCCTCTTTATCATTTTTGTAACACCCCGTACCATACAAACCCTACTTGACAACATTGAACCATGTTTACCCTAGGTTCGAGAGCAATAAGTACGTATTTTATATTGTTATTGATGGAGAAATTTGATAGTGTGCTAGTACATGTGATTAGACCTTTGTAGTAGGTGGTGTTTGTGACTTTGTGGAGAATTTGTGGGGTGAAAAGTGAGGTTTAAGGAACATCCAAGCAAAGGATCTTAAATATAAGAGGTAAGCAAAAGGTTGGGACTTGAAAGATCTAACCAAATCCGCAAAGAAAAGTCGAAATCAAAAATTTAGCATGGGGCGCTGCAGGTGGCGTGCCAGGCCGCTTTGGCCTAAATTTTTGTTGAAATAGGCAGCAAGGGGGTGCGCCTAGGGGCGTTCCAGGCTTCCCCTGCACACCTTTCAAAAGTTGGAATTTCAGCTAAGTCTTTGGGGCGCCCAGGGGCGTGACGGGGTGCTTTTTGCCCGATTTCTTCTACGATTTCAAGTCTATAAAAAGGACTTTTGGGTTATGGTATCATTATTCCATCATAGTAGGACTACTCTTGAGTAAGTTTTGCATCCGAGTTGGGATTAATTCTTCGTCACAAGTGTTTTATCAAATTATGTTAAATTAAGCCATGAGTGGCAAAAATCGCGTATTCTTGAGGATGGAGGCTACGAATGTGAATCTCGTGAGATGGATACTATTGTGACATTGATGGAATTATTTTAAAATGATATAATTAGAGTATTACACATTAAAATTGGTGGGCTAAGTTAATATGTGTTAATGGACTCAATTTGAGGCCCAAAATGGAATAAAAGACATGGCCAAAAAGGGCAAATGACCTATTCTTCCACTTTGACCAAGCAAACATCAAGAATTAGCTAAGGATGACTTGAGATACTATATAAAGTCACCAAATCTGATTTTTAATTCATTGTAACTCTTATGCCTTTCTAGATATTTTCAAACATATTTCTCTCAACACAAGCCCTAAGGCAACTAGTCTCTTTGGTAAAGATCATCACTTTGCAAGCCTTGGTAAGTGCCTAATCTCATGGATTAATATATTTTATGCTTAATATGGTGTATATATCATTATGGTTATTTTGGCAAGGTGTTGAATAGTGCACTTTTGCTTTTTGCTAAAAGATGTGCCATCCTTGTGATTTAAAATTGAAAGGAGACTTGAGGTTTGAATGAAAGTGCATGGTGTGGATGAGATACTAAAATGTATAGTGTGGTTATGTTCCTTAACTTTTTATTTTTCTATAAGTATAATTTGTGGGATTATTGTCGATATGATGTTATAAAGTGTATTGAGGTGATTTGATGGAATAATTGTGATGTGGTGTTTATGGATAAGTGTAAAGTATGAACTTGGTGTGACATGCTATTGGTTTATGATGTATTGGTCAATGTATGGAATGTTGTGGTATTGTTTTTATGATAATTTCATTGATGGTATTGTCAAGGGGGAAATGAAATTTTAAGGCAATCATGTAACTCATTGTCGTCGTATGCATTTGTAAGGTAGTTGGTTGTTAACGTAAGCTCTGTTATGTAATTGTGTGGTAGAGTGAAACGTAAGAAAGGCACTAGACTATTGTATTCACGTATAGAATTGTATATTCATATTGGGAAGATAAGGTATGTACGGTTACTCTTTTCGTATTCTTCTACAGCATGTAGTATTCATCGTGTTATTGTACTTACTCATTTCCGAAATGACCTAAGGAATCTCATTTCAGGTTATCATATATTGTTAATCATATATACCTTATTCTTGATCTATTGTTATTCATATGTTACCTAATTGTGGACATGGCTCCAAAATTCCAATAATGTTACATTCAAAAGTTCCAATAATGACTTGACCATCGAATGAACTATTTTACAGATTAAAGAAGTGAAGTAATGAAGTCTCTATTCTTGGGTGGTATCCCAGGGGTTAAAATACCTAACATGGGTCGATCCCAATATCTCGGGTGGTATCCCAGGGGTGAAAAGAACACCTAGCATGGGTCAATCCCGCTACTACGGGTGGTATCCCAGGGGCAAAAGAAAAGCCTAGCATGGGTCGATTCCGAAAACTATTGATTACCCACTGATCAGCTTGGGGCCCGGGCATTGTAAGAATGGAAGGATGAGTAGTGAATGAAGAAGTGAGTGATGAACGAATGAATGAGCGTAAAAGTAAGAAAAGTAATCCACATAATGTACATAGTCCCATACATATAGAATGGTGACTCATCCATAGTGGTTATTCATTTATATTGATTCCATTGAAGTATTTATGTATCATATGGTTTCTTATGGCCTTACATACTCAGTACATTCTTCGTACTGACGTCCCTTGTGGGACTTAACTTACTTGCTGCAGGCACATGTACTAGTAGACCTCCACAGTAAGCTGTGGGTCATCTACTGATCTTTGGTGAGCTCCAATTGGTTCGGGGCTTTTCGAGTCACAGTTGTACATTGGTTTTGGTATTGTAAATATTGTGTAAAGTGGGGACTTGTCCCGAATTTAGGTTGGTTATATATGTACTTCTGTTAGAGGCTTTTATAGACATATGTGGGTATATGAATGTAAGAGATGTATTTCTATTTTGACTTGATGGCCCTAACGGCCAAGTTTCATGTATGTATGTATAACATGTTCCATTATTTCCGCTATTCGCATTTTATGCCCTTACGTGGTGGTGATGTTTCCTATGGCATGCATATAATGGACATGAGTAAAGATTGTTTCTCTCGGGCCTTATCGGCTTCGGGTGCCAGTCCGCCCCATTAGAATTTGGGTCGTGACAAAAATGGTATCAGAGCAAGTCGTTCTAAGGGTGTATACAAAGCCGTGTCTGAGTTGAGTCTTGCTTATGGATGTGTTGTGCACCACATTTATAAGTAGGAGGCTACGAGACATTTAAGAGTTGTTTCTTTTCTTCATTTCTAGATCATGCAATAGAGCCAAAATTGTAAGTGGAAATTATTCCTGACCATTGGAATTGGTTTTCTTTGATATAGTAAAATGCCGATGACAAGAAGAGGTAGAGGCAAAGGTAAGAAGGTAGATATGCCTTCCGGTGAAGGAATGAGTAAATCACCACCTGACCAAGCTAGTCAAGGTGGAGCTAACACTGAAATTGTATCGCGGTCTTCTTCTACATTTCCAGCTCCGGAAGAGCCAAGAGATAGAGAAGTACCCGCAGAACCGCCTATGAATGCCACTGATCAGGATTTGAGAAATGCAGTACATATGTTGACTCATCTAGTTGCTGCACAAAGTCAAGGACGAGTTGGTCTGATGATACATGAGGATGATGCGACTAGGGTAGCGAGTCACAGGAAATAGGACTTTCTGAAACTAGACCCTCCCATATTCACGGGGTCAGACCCGAAAACCGATCCACAGGACTACGTGGATCAAATTCAAAGGGCTCTAGATGTCATGCACATGACTGGTGTTGAAACAGTTGAACTTGCAGCTTATAGATTGAAAGGTGAAGCAATATTGTGGTATGAAGATTGGAAGAAGTCTCGTGGTATCGGTGCAATTCCACCTAATTGGGAAGAATTTAAAGCGGCATTCCTTGATCACTATCTTCCCTATGAGATCCGAGAGGCTCGTGCGGATCAGTTCTTAAATCTCCGACAAGGGAATGTGAGTGTTAGAGAATACAGTTTGCAGTTTAATTCTTTGGCTCGATAAGCTCCGAATGTGGTGGCCACAATGGAAAATAGAGTCCATCGATATGTGGACAGGCTGGAGCCATACTTGGTAAGGGACTGCACTATTGCTGCTTTGAACAGAGATATGGACATCGCCAGAATTTAGGCTTTCGCACAGAAAATGGAGGACCAAAGGCAAAGAAGAAGGACGCAGGAATCTGAGGAAGGGCCATCGAAAAGGGCCAGACCTATGGGGCAGTCTATGGTGTCCCCAGGAGAATCTAGACCTTGAATGTTACCGCTTAGACCCTCATTATCTTATTCCACAGTAGACACTCAACCCCAATTCCGAGGGTTTAGGGGTAGTCAATTTGGACAGCATAGTGGAGTGCAAGGTTCACAGACAGTAGAATTTTCTCGTCCTCCGTGTCAGCGTTGCGGAAGGTATCATTTAGGTGAATGCCTATTAGGGACAAATACTTGTTTTTAGTGTGGAACAGCGGGGCATATAATGACAGAATTCCCACAAAGGGGAGCGAGTGGTATAGCACGACCTACGGGAGCAACCGTTGCATCATCATCGGTTCTTTCCCTAGGCAGAGGTGTTTAGCCTACTGGTCGGGGTGGAGATATTAGAGGGGCAACTAGTTCCAGTGGAGCCCAAAATCGCACCTATGCTTTAGTGGACTGGCAGAATGTGGAGGCATCTCCTGATGAAGTTACAGGTATATTATCCATATTTTCACAGGATGCATATGCATTGATTGATTCGGGCTCTACCAAATCGTATGTTACTCCACTGATTACTGTGAAATTTAATGGGAAACCAGAGTTATTAGTTAAGTCCATTGAAATATCTCCACCTGTCGGTGAATGTATTATAGTTAAAAGAACATATCGTAAGGGTATAGTAGATGTTTGTGATCATAGATAATTAAGTACTCTTAAAAGCGTTACTAATGAAAGGTGTGATGGGATTTGGAAAGAAAGGAAAATTTGCTCTATACAACATGCCATGTGAAAATTGCCGGAAGTGCATAAGAGTTCCATTTCATATTGCTCCCATTGAAAATGTACAAATTACGGAGGATCTCACTAGGAAGTGGAGAACGCATAAGCAAGTATCTATGAGTGTATATGTATAGATATGCTAATATAAAGATGCATTTGTTGTACATGAGACGATGTTGGTAACATTCGAGGATGAATGTTACTAAGGGGGGAAGAATGTAAGACCTCGTACCTTCCCAACCCAACTTGAAAACCTTGAACCATGTTTAGCCTATGTTCGAGAGCAATAAGTACGTATTTTGTATTGTTATTGATGGAGAAATTTGATAGTGTGCTAGTACATGTGATTAGACCTTTGTAGCAGGTGGTGTTTGTGACTTTGTGGAGCATTTGTAGGGTGAAAAGTGAGGTTTAAGGAAAATCCAAGCAAAGGATCTTAAATATAAGAGGTAAGCAAAAGGTTGGGACTTGAAAGATGCAACCAAATCCGTAAAGAAAAGTCGAAATCAAAAATTTAGCATGGGGCACTGCAGGTGGCGCGCCAGGCCGCTTTGGCCTAAATTTTTGTTGGTACAGGCAGCAAGAGGGCCCTCCCAGGGGCGTGCCAGGCTTCCCATGCACACCTTTCAAAAGATGGAATTTCAGCTAAGTCTTTGGGGCGCCCGGGGGCGTGCCGGGGTGCTTTTTTCCCGATTTCTTCTACGATTTCAAGTCTATAAAAAGGACTTTTGGGTTATGGTATCATTATTCCATCATAGTAGGACTACTCTTGAGTAAGTTTTGCATCCGAGTTGGGATTAATTCTTCATCACAAGTGTTTTATCAAATTATGTTAAATTAAGCCATGAGTGGCAAAAATTGCGTATTCTTAAGTATGGAGGCTACAAATGTGAATCTCTTGAGTTGGATATTATTGTGACATTGATGGAATTATTTAAACATGAGATAAATAGAGTATTACACATTGAAATTGGTGGGCTAAGTTAATATGTGTTAATGGGCTCAATTTGAGGCCCAAAATGGAATAAAAGACATGGCCCAAAAGGGAAAATGACCCATTCTTCCACTTTGACAAAACAAACATTGCATTTAATGCCAAGAATTGGCTAAGGATGACTTGAGAGACTATATAAAGGCACCAAAGCTGATTTTTAATTCATTGTAACTCTCATGCCTTTCTAGATATTTCCAAACATATTTCTCTCAACACAAACCCTAAGGCAACTAGTCTCTTTGGTAAAGATCATCACTTTGCAAGCCTTGGTAAGTGATAACTATCATGGATTATTCTATTATATGCTTAATATGGTGTATATATCATTATGGTTATGTTGGCAAGGTGTTGAATAGTGCACTTTTGCTTTTTGCTAAAAGATGTGCCATCCTTGTGATTTAAAATTGAAAGGAGACTTGAGGTTTGAATGAAAGTGCATGGTCTGGATGAGATACTAAAATGTATGGTGTGGTTATGTTCCTTAACTTGTTATTTTTCTATAAGTATAATTTGTGGGATTATTGTCGATATATTGTTATAAAGTGTATTGAGGTGATTTGATGGAATAATTGTGATGTGGTGTTGATGGAAAAGTGTAAAGTATGAACTTGGTGTGACATGATATTGGTTTATGATGTATTGGTCAATGTATGGAATGTTGTGGTATTGTTGGTATGATAATTTCATCGATGGTATTATCAAGGGGGAAATGACATTTTAAGGCAATCATGTAACTCATTGTCATCGTATGCACTTGTAAGGTAGTTGGTTGTTAACGTAAGCTCCGTTATGTAATTGTGTTGTAGAGTGAAATGTAAGGAAGGAGCTGGACTATTGTATTCACGTATAGAATTGTATATTCATATTGGGAAGATAAGGTATGTAAGGTTACTTTTTCCGTATCCTTCTGCAGCATGTAGTATTCACCGTGTTATTGTACTTACTCATTTCTTAAATGACCTAAGGCATCTCATTTCAGGTTATCATCTATTGTTAATCATATATACCTTATTCTTGATCTGTTGTTATTCATGTGTTACCTAATTGTGGACATGGCTCCAAAATTCCAATAATGTTACATTCAAAAGTTCCAATAATGACTTGACCATTGAATGAACTATTTTACAGACTAAAGAAGTGAAGTAATGAAGTCTCTATTCTTGGGTGGTATCCCAGGGGTTAAAATACCTAGCATGGGTCGATCCCAATATCCCGGGTGGTATCCCAGGGGTGAAAAGAACACCTAGCATGGGTCAATCCCGCTACTACGGGTGGTATCCCAGGGGCAAAAGAAAAGCCTAGCATGGGTCGATTCCGAAAACTATTGATTACCCATTGATCAGCTTGGGGCCCGGGCATTGTAAGAATAGAAGGATGAGTAGTGAATGAAGAAGTGAGTGATGAACGAATGAATGAGCGTAAAAGTAAGGAAAGTAATCCACATAATGTACATATTCCCATACATATAGAATGGTGACTCATCCATAGTGGTTATTCATTTATATTGATTCCATTGAAGTATTTATGTATCATATGGTTTCTTATGGCCTTACATACTCAGTACATTCTTCGTACTGACGTCCCTTGTGGGACTTAACTTACTTGCTGCAGGCACATGTACTAGTAGACCTCCACAGTAAGCTGTGGGTCATCTACTGATCTTTGGTGAGCTCCAGTTGGTTCGGGGCTTTTCGAGTCACAGTTGTACATTGGTTTTGGTATTGTAAATATTGTGTAAAGTGGGGACTTGTCCCGAATTTAGGTTGGTTATGTATGTACTTCTGTTAGAGGCTTTTGTAGACATATGTGGGTATATGAATGTAAGAGATGTATTTCCATTTTGACTTGATGGCCCTAACGGCCAAGTTTCATGTATGTATGTATCACATGTTCCATTATTTCCGCTATTCGCATTTTATGCCCTTACGTGGTGGTGATGTTTCCTATGGCATGCATATAATGGACATGAGTAAAGATTGTTTCTCTCGGGCCTTATCGGCTTTGGGTGCCAGTCCGCCCCATTAGAATTTGGATCATGACAAAAGTGGTATCAGAGCAAGTCATTCTAAGGGTGTCTACAAAGCCGTGTCTGAGTTGAGTCTTGCTTATGGATGTGTTGTGCACCACATTTATAAGTAGGAGGCTACGAGACATTTAAGAGTTGTTTCTTTTCTTCATTTCTAGATCATGCAATAGAGCCAAAATTGTAAGTTGAAATTATTCCTGACCATTGGAATTGGTTTTCTTTGATATAGTAAAATGCCGATGACAAGAAGAGGTAGAGGCAAAGGTAAGAAGGTAGATATGCCTTCCGGTGAAGGAATGAGTAAATCACCACCTGACCAAGCTAGTCAAGGTGGAGCTAACACTGAAATTGTATCGCGGTCTTCTTCTACATTTCCAGCTCCGGAAGAGCCAAGAGATAGAGAAGTACCCGCAGAACCGCCTATGAATGCCACTGATCAGGATTTGAGAAATGCAGTACATATGTTGACTCATCTAGTTGCTGCACAAAGTCAAGGACGAGTTGGTCTGATGATACATGAGGATGATGCGACTAGGGTAGCGAGTCACAGGAAATAGGACTTTCTGAAACTAGACCCTCCCATATTCACGGGGTCAGACCCGAAAACCGATCCACAGGACTACGTGGATCAAATTCAAAGGGCTCTAGATGTCATGCACATGACTGGTGTTGAAACAGTTGAACTTGCAGCTTATAGATTGAAAGGTGAAGCAATATTGTGGTATGAAGATTGGAAGAAGTCTCGTGGTATCGGTGCAATTCCACCTAATTGGGAAGAATTTAAAGCGGCATTCCTTGATCACTATCTTCCCTATGAGATCCGAGAGGCTCGTGCGGATCAGTTCTTAAATCTCCGACAAGGGAATGTGAGTGTTAGAGAATACAGTTTGCAGTTTAATTCTTTGGCTCGATAAGCTCCGAATGTGGTGGCCACAATGGAAAATAGAGTCCATCGATATGTGGACAGACTGGAGCCATACATGGTAAGGGACTGCACTATTGCTGCTTTGAACAGAGATATGGACATCGCCAGAATTTAGGCTTTCGCACAGAAAATGGAGGACCAAAGGCAAAGAAGAAGGACGCAGGAATCTGAGGAAGGGCCATCAAAAAGGGCCAGACCTATGGGGCAGTCTATGGTGTCCCCAGGAGAATCTAGACCTCGAATGTTACCGCTTAGACCCTCATTATCTTATTCCACAGTAGACACTCAACCCCAATTTCGAGGGTTTAGGGGTAGTCAATTTGGACAGCGTAGTGGAGTGCAAGGTTCACAGACAGTAGAATTTTCTCGTCCTCCGTGTCAGCGTTGCGGAAGGTATCATTTAGGTGAATGCCTATTAGGGACAAATACTTGTTTTTAGTGTGGAACAGCGGGGCATATAATGAGAGAATTCCCACAAAGGGGAGCGAGTGGTATAGCACGACCTACGGGATCAACCGTTGCATCATCATCATCGGTTCCTTCCCTAGGCAGAGGTGTTTAGCCTACTGGTCGGGGTGGATATATTAGAGGGGCAGCTAGTTCCAGTGGAGCCCAAAATCGTACCTATGCTTTAGTGAACTGGCAGAATGTGGAGGCATCTCCTGATGAAGTTACAGGTATATTATCCATATTTTCACAGGATGCATATGCATTGATTGATTCGGGCTCTACCTAATCGTATGTTACTCCATTGATTACTGTGAAATTTAATGGGACACCGGAGTTATTAGTTAAGTCCATTGAAATATCTCCACCTGTCGGTGAATGTATTATAGTTAAAATAACATATCGTAAGGGTATAGTAGATGTTTGTGATCATAGATAATTAAGTACTCTTAAAAGCGTTACTAATGAAAGGTGTGATGGGATTTGGAAAGAAAGGAAAATTTGCTCTATACAACATGCCATGTGAAAATTGCCGGAAGTGCATAAGAGTTCCATTTCATATTGCTCCCATTGAAAATGTACAAATTACGGAGGATCTCACTAGGAAGTGGAGAACGCATAAGCAAGTATCTATGAGTGTATATGTATAAATATGCTAATATAAAGATGCATTTGTTGTACATGAGACGATGTTGGTAACATTCGAGGATGAATGTTACTAAGGGGGGAAGAATGTAAGACCTCGTACCTTCCCAACCCAACTTGAAAACCTTGAACCATGTTTAGCCTATGTTCGAGAGCAATAAGTACGTATTTTGTATTGTTATTGATGGAGAAATTTAATAGTGTGCTAGTACATGTGATTAGACCTTTGTAGCAGGTGGTGTTTGTGACTTTGTGGAGCATTTGTAGGGTGAAAAGTGAGGTTTAAGGAAAATCCAAGCAAAGGATCTTAAATATAAGAGGTAAGCAAAAGGTTGGGACTTGAAAGATGCAACCAAATCCGTAAAGAAAAGTCGAAATCAAAAATTTAGCATGGGGCACTGCAGGTGGCGCGCCAGGCCGCTTTGGTCTAAATTTTTGTTGGTACAGGCAGCAAGAGGGCCCTCCCAGGGGCGTGCCAGGCTTCCCATGCACACCTTTCAAAAGATGGAATTTCAGCTAAGTCTTTGGGGCGCCCGGGGGCGTGCCGGGGTGCTTTTTTCCCGATTTCTTCTACGATTTCAAGTCTATAAAAAGGACTTTTGGGTTATGGTATCATTATTCCATCATAGTAGGACTACTCTTGAGTAAGTTTTGCATCCGAGTTGGGATTAATTCTTCATCACAAGTGTTTTATCAAATTATGTTAAATTAAGCCATGAGTGGCAAAAATTGCGTATTCTTAAGTATGGAGGCTACAAATGTGAATCTCTTGAGTTGGATATTATTGTGACATTGATGGAATTATTTAAACATGAGATAAATAGAGTATTACACATTGAAATTGGTGGGCTAAGTTAATATGTGTTAATGGGCTCAATTTGAGGCCCAAAATGGAATAAAAGACATGGCCCAAAAGGGAAAATGACCCATTCTTCCACTTTGACAAAACAAACATTGCATTTAATGCCAAGAATTGGCTAAGGATGACTTGAGAGACTATATAAAGGCACCAAAGCTGATTTTTAATTCATTGTAACTCTCATGCCTTTCTAGATATTTCCAAACATATTTCTCTCAACACAAACCCTAAGGCAACTAGTCTCTTTGGTAAAGATCATCACTTTGCAAGCCTTGGTAAGTGATAACTATCATGGATTATTCTATTATATGCTTAATATGGTGTATATACCATTATGGTTATGTTGGCAAGGTGTTGAATAGTGCACTTTTGCTTTTTGCTAAAAGATGTGCCATCCTTGTGATTTAAAATTGAAAGGAGACTTGAGGTTTGAATGAAAGTGCATGGTCTGGATGAGATACTAAAATGTATGGTGTGGTTATGTTCCTTAACTTGTTATTTTTCTATAAGTATAATTTGTGGGATTATTGTCGATATATTGTTATAAAGTGTATTGAGGTGATTTGATGGAATAATTGTGATGTGGTGTTGATGGAAAAGTGTAAAGTATGAACTTGGTGTGACATGATATTGGTTTATGATGTATTGGTCAATGTATGGAATGTTGTGGTATTGTTGGTATGATAATTTCATCGATGGTATTATCAAGGGGGAAATGACATTTTAAGGCAATCATGTAACTCATTGTCATCGTATGCACTTGTAAGGTAGTTGGTTGTTAACGTAAGCTCCGTTATGTAATTGTGTTGTAGAGTGAAATGTAAGGAAGGAGCTGGACTATTGTATTCACGTATAGAATTGTATATTCATATTGGGAAGATAAGGTATGTAAGGTTACTTTTTCCGTATCCTTCTGCAGCATGTAGTATTCACTGTGTTATTGTACTTACTCATTTCTTAAATGACCTAAGGCATCTCATTTCTGGTTATCATCTATTGTTAATCATATATACCTTATTCTTGATCTGTTGTTATTCATGTGTTACCTAATTGTGTACATGGCTCCAAAATTCCAATAATGTTACATTCAAAAGTTCCAATAATGACTTGACTATCGAATGAACTATTTTACAGACTAAAGAAGTGAAGTAATGAAGTCTCTATTCTTGGGTGGTATCCCAGGGGTTAAAATACCTAGCATGGGTCGATCCCAATATCCCGGGTGGTATCCCACGGGTGAAAAGAACCCCTAGCATGGGTCAATCCCTCTACTACGGGTGGTATCCCAGGGGTAAAAGAAAAACCTAGCATGGATCGATCTCGAAAACTGTTGATTACCCACTGATCAGCTTGGGGCCCGGGCATTGTAAGAATGAAAAGATGAGTAGTGAGTGATGAACGAATGAATGAGCTTAAAAGTAAGGAAAGTAATTCACGTAATGTACATATTTCCATACATATAGAATGGTGACTCATCTATATTGGTTATTCATTTATATTGATTCCATTGAAGTATTTATGTATCATATAGTTTCTTAAGGCCTTACATACTCAGTACATTCTTCGTACTGACGTCCCTTGTGGGACTTAACTTACTTACTGCAGGCACAGGTACTAGTAGACCTCCACAGTAAGCTGCGGGTCATCTACTGATCTTTGGTGAGCTCCAGTTGGTTCGGGGCTTTCCTAGTCACAGTTGTACATTGGTTTTGGCATTGTAAATGTTGTGTAAAGCGGGGACTTATCCCGAATTTAGGTTGGTTATGTATGTACTTCTGTTAGAGGCTTTTGTAGACATATGTGGGTATATGAATGTAAGAGATGTATGTCCATTTTGACTTGATGGCCCTAACGGCAAAGTTTCACGTATGTATGTATCACATGTCCCATGATTTCCGCTATTCGCATTTTATGCCCTTACGTGGTGGTGATGTTTCTTATGGCATACATATGAATGGACATGAGTAAAGATTGGTTCTCTCGAGCCTTATCGCCTTCGGGTGCTAGTCCGCCCCATTGGAATTCGGGTCGTGACAGGTTTCTTTAGCACAAGTTGAGTGTCCGATCTCCAACCATTAACTTGAGAGGGGGTGTTGACGAAAAAAATGATATTGTGGATGTTACTGCCACAAATAAAGAAACAAGGAATATAGATACACATTGAAGTTGTGTTTGGGTCGTGGGCTCGATTACACTTGGCCTGAATTACTCTTGGATTTTTATATTTTATAATTGGGCTAACCTGGAAAGAGATTCATAAGGCTACAAATAGATAATCACTTTAGGGCTATTTTAGTTTTTATCTCCATGTAATTATTTTTCTCTTTATTTATTTTTCAGCATTTATTAGAATTGAACATACTAGAAGGTACAACTCATGATTAGGTTTGTACAACTCATTAGGTTTTTTGTACAGCTCATTAGGTTTTCTTGCTCCCTATGTTTACTTGCTTGTTAGGTTTTTTTTGTATAAATATACGGCTGCAGTGTATAGCCAAGACACACAGAAATACAGAAAGAAAATTTCTGCCTCTATTTTCTTCCTTTGAGTTTTCTCACTATCAGCTTCTTCATAAAAGCTCAGAGGTGAGCTCTTCGATTTGTATCCACCTCATCACCTTCATATGTTGAATCTGCAGATCAAGACTTAAGAGAACCTGAATCGATTAAAGAAGATTTGCTATCCTCAAGTTCTTAATCCAACATCCCTTTAAGCACTTCGATCTACTCTGTCTCAAACACCTGACCTCGATCTAGCTCAAGTCATGGATCTTCTCAATTGGATCCATATCGTCCAAGCTAATTAGATCTAGAAAGAGCAAAGGGAGAGTTCCCTCATCTTCTTCTTGGATATGCTTGAACTTGAGACGTTGAGAAAGCTCCATTACTCAATATCAGGTATTTTTCTTTAATGTTGATCTTCCAGTTTGATTCCTAGGTCTCCGATCTTCTGACTTCCAAATACTCTATAGGAACACCAAGGGTAGAGCATATCTATGCTGGATTTGTATGATTTTTCTATGTCAAAGTTCGTCCAACAACAACCATCTACCTTAAAGCTAAGAACTTGTTTTACTCTCCTTATACTGCAACTTCCCTTGTTCATCCTAAGCTTTGACGGGCTGAATCTAACAAGAGATTAATACCACCGTCAAAAGCTAAGGATAAAGTTGGAAAATTACAGATATAAAAAAGACTAATCATTGATTGGCATTATTGCAGATTTCAAAAAAAAGAACCACAAATACGGGACTTAACATCCATGGAGCCACTTGAAGATATACATATCCTGATTTCGTATCCATTGAAACACCCAAATTCTCTCACCAGGTGCGAATACTCAACCACATGAAATTCTTCATACATGTATGTGTATTCTAAGGCTATTACTGTAAATCCTATACTCGTAGCTTAACTAGAAAACTGCATTGACATCTTTTGTCTTATACCAAGTAAAACTTTAGTCTACAACCTTCAACCATTAGTAACTGTTCTTCTGATTTGGGGAGTACCCAATTTTTCTAAAATTAAATTCTTTTTGCCTTCACTGGGTATCTTGAAAATGATTAATCTGGAAATTACTTGCAAAAAGAGAAAACAAGATTAGTAAAAAAGTCAACAAGAACATTTCCTTCCCGAAGGAAATGTTGTACTATTATTGACATTTCTCCCATAAGCTTGTTAATACAATTAACCTCCACTGAAACACACCAAGGAATTTCCCATCCCCTCTCTAGAATCTGAACCATTGTCGAAGAATCTAACTCAATAATGATGTTATTAAGCTTATGAACTCTACAGTAGTCTAAACACTCTCTGATTGCTATTACTTCTGCCACCAGACTATGCTAATCTTTTTCGTATCATTCCAATTTTATTGAATATTCCAGAAGGATCAATTAATCCATTTCAACTATTACAATAATTTTATGAAGGAAAATAGTTTATTCATAAACTCAATAAATCTTTCAACTTTTTCTACAATTCTTCACTATTTCTTCACTTTTTTTTACTATATTAAAATAGTAAGATCACTATTTATAATAGAGCAAACTGATTAAGCTAAGAATTAGAAAATTTATTCCTATTTTATTCAGACTAAAAATTTTATTTAGACATGAATTAAATAAATATTAAATCCTAAATAAATTTGATTTTCTATTCCAATTTTGAATTATTATTCCAACATTAGGTCGCTTGCATCAAATTATCCTCCAAAATGAACTTAATTTAACCAATTGTTCGAAACAATAGTGTTCTAGTGGCGATCAGTCAAGGTTATAAAATTCAAGGAATATCTATATCTTATTTGTGTTTCTGTATCTTCTTCTCTTTATTGTTTTGTAAAAGTTTTCGTGCACTCCTGGTGTAGAAATTTAAAAATTGTTTTTCGCCAAGAGTATTTGTTTGGTGAAATTTTGGAGTTAGTAGTTTTGATGGTCATTCAATTTAGGGTAATTGATTATCATAATCACTTAAAAAAAATTTATTCTAAAAGTTATTCAACTTTGTTAAGTTAGTTTTCTGAGCCATTATTCCCAGAAATATAATTTATGATACTTATTTAATAATGTGGCATCTATAAATTTTTAGAAAAAAATATTTTAAAAATTAATAATTAAATTTATTTAGGACTCAATTTATTCTAAACCCTACTTGTTTAATGAGTTACCTATTTTAGAGATGTCTTTAAACTTTAATGTCATTTAATTAAAAGAACCCATTGGTTCAATTCAAATCTTTAATGTGATTAATGAAGAATAATTAGTGTCATAAAAAATAATGTAATTTCCTTTTTTTAATTAAAAATATATTTTTTCGAAATTGTGGAATCAATTTTTAAGTGTTTCAAAAATTATGTAACCTTATTTAAGAAAATTGCTAAGACAAGCTAAGATGATATCAATCAATTAAATAAAATAAGAATTTGACTACTTAAGTATATTTGGTAACATATCTAAAATATTCATACTCAAAACAACACCTTATTAAATTCGATTAATGAAAGATTACAAGAAAAATAAAAAGAAATTAAGGAACAAGAAAATAATAATTAAAGATTTGACTAAGAACCCGATAATTAAATATTAATTTTATTTTTTTTTAAAAAAAACTAAAAATTTACAACGGTCACATCATCAAATAGGTACTGGAAGTTTTATTTCTACGAATAATGACCATGGAAGCTAATTTGGCAAAATAGAGTGACTTTTGAAAGGCAAAATAAAGTTGAGTGACTATAATGGTCAATTACCCAAAATTAAGTGATCATCCAGACTAGAGACGATTAGATTTAGAGGCGATTTCTCTCTCCAAAAATTCAGAACCCTAGCCACATCATTGTCGCCGGCATGGCTGGAGCTGACACTGGTCAGCCAACCTCGGCTGGCCAAGTGTTTTCTCTTACATCACCCACCAACTTTCTGGAGCTATATCATGCTAATTCGCCTAAAAGACTGGTTTGCCTAACGAGCCTACGAGATTGCCTAGTGTGGACAATATTGAGGGACAAAGTGTTAATGAAGATATGAATAAAGCAAAAGTGTAATATGTTGATCTTATGAAGCCTAATGTCAATGCACAACATGATAACCAAATCTTACATGACTCAATTGTGATGAAACCAGTGGAATACAAGAATGGGGTACCACGAGTCACATGGACGAAAGAAGAGGTTAGAAAACTCAATGTCATTGAGGATTTGCAACTTGCAGTGATTGGTAAATTTACTTATGGATGGTCCGAATTGGAAGATTTCAGAATCCAAATAACAAAGCAATGTAAGGTGAAGGGTGACTGTAAAATTGGATTGCTTAGGCATAGACACATTTTAATGAGATTTAATCTAATGGAGGACTTTGTAAACATGATGTCTAAAAATGTTTACTACATTACTTCTAAGGATGACATATCAAATAAGATCCCTCATTTATGATGCCAAGTTTAAATCGAGTGAGGAGACAACCCATGCAACGACTTGGATTTCTTTCCCTGATCTGTTGCCCACCATTTTTATAAAGGAATCATTATTTTCATTAGCTGCTGCTGTGGGAAAGCCTATCCACCTAGATATGACTACAATTAATAAGACTCATCCTAGTTGTGCAAGGGTTAAAGTCCAAGTAGACTTGGCTGATAAGTTGCCAGAATATGTAGAGCTTTAGGTATTGAATAAAGACCAATGAAGCTAGAGTTCAATAAATAAAAATACAATATGATTTGTTGCCAAAATATTGCCATACTTGTAAGTTACAAGGACATGAGGAAGTTAAGTGCAGAAGCCTACATCCAAAATTAAGAAAGGCATTCGAGGAAGAATGACATGAAGAGGAACAAGGAAAAGATGAGAAACAACCATCAGTCCCTATACAAAGGAGGACATTAAATGACAGGGTGGTTACTACAAGATGGAATTCCACCAATCGAAGATTTAAACTAGACAAAGGCACCACTAAGTTGATTACTGAGGAACATGGGAAGGATATAATGAATACCAAAGGGGTTATCATATCAAAGGAAATTCTTTTGATGCACTACAGGAGGAGGACGTGGAAAATAGAATAGATGGAGTAGATGCCAAGATGATGAATGCAGACAATAAGAAGGAGGTGAGCAAGTCTGAAGCAGAGTTACAACAATGTGAAAATCATATGAAAGAGTAAAAAAGTGACAGATACCAACAAAAATCACAGCAGGGCACTATCAATGATGATGCACAATCACAGATAATGCAGGATAACAGTACCAGTAGCAATAATCACAAACAAGGAAGTAGAAATGCAGCAATAGATTTTACAAAATGCAGAAATAGAAACAAGTTGTTACAGTCCTCTACAGATGTGGAATCTGCAGTTAATAATTAGGTCGTCAAGGAATTAGGACACACATAAGACGACATAAATGCAGCAACATATGTAATAAAAAGTAGCAAAGCAAATAAGAATTGACAGTCCTCTGAGGAAAAGGAGCTTGCAGTCACTAATCAGATCACCAAGGAGGCCTCAGGAGCAGACTTGTGTAGTGGAAAGGCTGAAGCACTGGAAGAAAAAACAAGATCAGAAATACAAGTATCACCTGCAATTAGCAACACAACAATCATAGAAATCAGTCAAGGGGAAATTGACATAAGGTGGGAGTTAGCACAAGCCACTTATCAGAAACCCTTGCAGGTAGATCTTTCAAATGCTTTTGATTTATAAGGAGGGTTGATAGGCTCATATCCTGATACAGTGCGCAGTAATTTATTGTTGGATCATCCTTCAAATAAGGGGGAAGGGATGCCTCATGAGTAGGGGTGTCAAACTGAGCTCAAATTAAGTGAACCCGCCCAACCCAACCCAATATTTATGGGTTGGGCTCAAGATAATTTACAATTAGGTTCAATCTCAACCCATTAAGCCTAAACCCATTTTTAAAAGATCTTCAATTGAGCCCAATTCAATCTTCACTTCAACCCATTTAATAAGGAACATGATTTCCTTAATGAAAGAGGAGAAAACAAGTGACAACTAAATTTTTTTTTATAATTTTTTTAAAAAATTTTTCTTACCCACCCCACCCTACTACCCCCACTGCACCCCCACCCCCTCTCCAAAAAAACAAATTTAATTTTTTTATTTTTTAAAAATATTTTTTCTCACCCCAACCTCACACACCCCTCCTACCCCCCGCCTCCCCTCCAAAAAAAAAGATTTATTTTTTTTTTTAAAAAAATCATGGATAATATTTTTCCTCCATACCGAACACACCCATAGTATATTTTACTTCATTGGTATAATATTTTGTGACTTTCATTTTCAAATTAAGAACTAGCTTTTTAATTTTTTTGAGTTGGAATTCAAATTATAGTTACAAGAGGTAAATATCAATATGTTAATATTCTTAAAATTAAGTGGGTCAAATTGGGCGGATTAAGACCCAACCCAATTTTAAACCCATTTGAACCCAAAGTAAATTTGGGTTGGATTGAACCCAACCCAATTTCTAATTCAACCCATTTTAATATCTTCAATTTCAGCCCAACCCGCCCATTTGACACTCCTACTCATGAGTTAGTACCAGCATGAACAAAATCAGCACCAGTCAGCGCATTGCCTAGTTTTGTATCACATCAAATAAAGAACACAAGTTTGCAATCACATGTTTCACAATAGGGAGATTTAGGTGAAGATAAGGAGGAGGAAAACAATTAGAAGAAGGAAATGCAAGTGTTGAATAATTCTGATATCTCATTACAATCAGGGTCAAAAACAAGCAAAGAGAAGTTAAAAGGGGAGAATATGCCTACAAGGGTAAATCCCAAGAGGAGTGTGAAATCAAGTTTTAAATGAAGATAAAAGCATTGTTTTGGAATGTGAGGTCTGTAAGGATCCAAAATTCATTCCACAGAATTCAAAAGATACATAGATATCACAAATTCTCTATTATTGTCTTAATGGAGCCTTTTCAAGATGTTAGCCAAATCCAGAAATACAAAAGGAGGTTGGGAATGAATTATTCAAACTACAACCTGAATGATATGGATCATTATTCAGGATCATCACTGGTGGAGGTTATTTCAGATTCAGATCAATAGTTATCCCTGCAATTGCAGTTTCAGGAATCTGGGCAATGTTTAATTGTCACTATGGTATATGCTAAGTATGATACCCAGGAGAGGTTAGGCTTATGGGAAGACATTTATTCTATTAGTATGAATACTAGACTACCTTAGTTAGTTGGAGATGACTTTAATGTTATCCCGAGTGATAAAGAAAATATAGGGGAACTTCCAGTGTATCCTCAGGAATATGAAGATTTTCCATCTGTGTTAATTCTTGTGATTTGCTAGATCTCAATTTTAAAGGTACCCCATTTACTTGGTGGAATGCCAGAGCAAATGATGAATGCATTTTCAAAAGACTAGATAGACTGTTGGCCAACCAAATCTTTTAGGTATGTTTGGGCCGGTAGAAGTAGAATATTTAGCTAGGACTGGATCAAATCTTGCTCTTCTGTTGCTCTCATATGGCAGTTATTCTGATAATGTGAGAAAAATATTCAGATTTCTCAAATTCTGGTCAGAAAAGGTATATTTTAAGCAAGTGGTGAGGTCTAATTAGGTGTCTAATGATCCAGATATTTTCATTAATCTCAAGAAGAAAATGAAGAAAACTAAGACTGCAATGTCTAGTTGGAGTAGAGAAAGATTTGGAGATATCTCCAAGCAACTTATCATCAAAAAGGAAATTATTAGACTCAAGAAAAAGCTCTTTGAAGAACATCCTACTGTTGTGAATATAATGGTGCTCAAGTTGAGTTGAAACATTATATTCATTATGAGTAAAAATTTTGGAGGCAAAAAACAAGTATAAAATAGTTTTCAGAAGGGGAAAAAAACACGACAAAACTTTTCCATAGTTTAGCCAATGGAAGGAAGAAAAGGTTGTCTGTTACTAAAATTCTCTAGAACGATGGTTCTTGGGTTGAGGGTGATGAAAAGATGGCAGATAAAGCACTATCCTTTTTTCAAAATCAGTTTTCACAAGCTGAAAAAGAGGTGGGACTTTCACTATTGAGGCACATCCCTTTTTTAGTGACTAATGATTTCAATAATGTAATTAATGTTGTTCCCTTTTGGAGGAGGTAAAAAAGGTGGTATTTGAATTAAATGAGGAGAGTGCTAGTGGCCCTGATGGATTTACTGGGCATATTTTCCAAAGCTATTGGGATATAGTTGAAGAGGACATTTTCAGATTGGTGAATGCATTCTATGAGGGTTGTACTCTTCCCAAATCCATCAGTCATACTAACTTAGTTCTTTTTCCTAAAAAAGATATTGTGCAATCATTTTCTAACATGAGGCCAATTAGTTTGAGTAATTTCTTGAATAAAGTAAGTTCAAGAGTAGTTCATGGAAGAATGGAAGATGTGTTACCTACTCTAATTTCAAGGAATCAGTCAGGGTTTGTGAAAGGGAGGAACATCACTTAAAATGTGTTGGTAGCCCAAGAGACTATTTCTGACATCAGAATAAGGGGAAAACCAACTAATGTCGTGATCAAAGTGGATATGGTAAAGGCTTATGACAGGGTGAATTGACATTTTTTGATTAAAGTGCTAGAAAAATGGGTTTTGATAATGTTGTAATGGATAAAATTTGGAGACTTATTGCAAACAACTAATATTCTATTCTTATTATTGGTCAAGCCCATGATTTTTTCCATTCTACCAGGGGAGTAAAGCAAGGGGATCCTCTATCTCCTACTTTATTTATGCTGTCAGTTGAGGTTTTATCTAGAGCTTTAAATTTATTATTTTAGGAAGTAGAATTTAAGAACTATGGTATGCCTAAGTGGAGTGAGAACATTAACCACTTAGCATATACTGATGATACCATTATATTTGTTTCTGTTGGTAGGAAATCTTTACGATTAATGATGGATGTACTGAAGGACTATGAGGCTTAGTCTTATCAGTTGATCAACAAGGAAAAGGGTGCTTTACTTGTTTCATAAGACAACTCCGGCTCATATAAGGGAGGTTTAAGAGTGCATTGGTTTTAATAGAGGAAAATTCCCTCTAATTTAATTGGGTTTCCCCATTGGATATGCAAAGAAGAAAAAGGTTTATTTCTCAGAATTAATGAAAAAAGTGCATAACAAGCTACAAGCATAGAATGGGAAGATGTTTCATTTGGTTGTAAGGTTGTGTTAATTAGCAATGTGTTGAATAACATTCCCATTTATTTATTGTCTGCTATTAATCCTCCAAAGTGTGTTATATATGATTTGCATAGAATCTTTGGTAGATTTCTTTGGAACTTTAAGGAGGTTGGCAGAAATAAACATTGGGTAGCTTGGTCAGATATTTGTATTCCTTACCAAAAGAAGCAGCCTGGTGAAGTATTGAAGGTAGCAGTTTGGGAAAGTGGACGTGCAGTTCGGTATATCATCGAAAAGTTAGGTCATGATGAGGTTCCATCATTAAACTCAATAGATCCAACCAATAAAGCTGAAAGATTGAAGTTAGTTAGGTAGAGCTGTACATATTCGGTGGATCGCCTATGAGTTTGGAGACACAATTTAATATTGCTGAACTGGCGCGGTAGCATTTTTGTAAATGTTTGATCCCTATTTTGCTTCATCTATAAATAGTATTTTTTGACTTCAAACCCGATCTGATAAAGCCTAAAATGAAAACTAAGATTGATAAAGAAATAAAGCACGATTTAGACTAATGATAAGAGAATTAACAAAAAAAACAAGAGGAAGATAAATAGATAGACACAAAATGAGAATTAAAGACAACCACTTTAATAAATAAAGAAACCTTCCTTAAATATCCCAACAAGCACCTAACTCTAAGAAGAACCTCAAGGGAAATGATATCCCAAGCTACTCTACTTTCCAAACAAGAAACAACTAAAAACCTTAGCAAGCTCTCATAATCTCTCAACAACAATGGAGTTTTTAGTTTATGAAAATTCTAAGTCTTCAAAGCATAAAAGAGGCTATTTATACTAAGCAAATAAAGAAGAAACTATGTTATTACATTTCTACCCTTAATAATGTAAGGGCCTTGTTTTGATGTCCTCTTTGTGATGAATTCAAGAATTCATCAAATCAAAGCATAATCCTCTTTCTTCTTCTCAATGTATGCTCCATCAAATGCTATTACGAACATGTGGAATCCTATAGAGGACTCCATAATGCACTCAAGTGCATCTTTCTTCATGAATAACCCTTGCCAATTTTGAAGCTTACGAGCTTGACCCCTTGTGAAAGGCCTTGTAAAAGGCTTTGGGAGCCCTTGGTTTGCATCACTCTCCCCTTTTTGAGAAGAATTTGTCCTTAAATTCAAAGGGTCTTCATCATGCACATCCATAGGATAAAGATCACAAATGTTGAATGTATTGTGCACTTGGTAATCTGGGGGAAGATCAATTTTGTAGGCATTGTCATTAAGCCTTTCCAGCACTTCAAATGGGCCATCACCTCTAGGCATTAGCTTGGTCTTTCTTTTGTTGGGAAACCTCTCCTTTCAAAAATGGACCCAAATCGAATCACCCGGTTCAAGCACCACCCTTTTTCTCTCCTGGTTGACTTTCTTGGCCGTTTCTTGATTCTTCTTCTCAAGTTGAAGTATCACTTTCTCATGTAAAGCTTTCATGGCCTCAGACCTATTGTTACCATTTAAACTCAACACAACATCTTGATACAAAGGGGTTATATCAAGAGGGGTAAGGGGGTTAAAACCATACACAACCTCTAATGGAGACATGCCAATAGGATTATGAGTCACACGATTATATGCAAATTCAACTAAAGGTAATTGGTCTTTGATAACGCTCAAATACACTCTAGAAATGAGTGTACGCAGTCGTTAGTAATATATTTACCCAACAAGATTCGGGGTCAAATCCACGAGGAACAATGTGACTAGCGATCGAGAGAGTACGGAACTAAAGAAACTCGCTAAAATCCAAATAAAGATACAAGTATTTTGGGGATTTTTGATATATAAAAATGAAACAAGGATAGAAACTATTTTAATATGAACAAGTTGATCAATGGCTTTCACACACGATGGAAAACAAGGGAAATGATAACAGGAAATCAATTCTGCCAATGATCCATTATATTTAACTAATTATTCATGAATTACTCATGGATTAACAAACTAGCCTTGGAACCTCAAGTATCCACCACGTCTTTCGATTGATTGACGGATATTTCTTGGCTAAATTCTGTCAAACATTAGACAAGTATCAACAGAAGTAGTTTCAATCTATGGCTATACTAGAATTTGACTATGCCTAGCAACAAATTCATTTGATGGGTCATATGTACCAAATAGCACTAAATTAATCTTTCCCAACCTCAATTAGCTCTTTCAAGCATTAATCGAAGTAGATGGACTATTCTCACTCTAATCTCCTCTTTCAAGCTCAACTAGAGTAGAAATTGATAAAGCATGAGATTAATATAAACAAGCAAAACTCATTTATAAATCAAGAGTAATCAATTAACACAAAAGCATGAGATAAAATCAAAACCCAAATTCAAAACATAAACATTGCATTGTGCCCAATAACAACATTCAAGAATGAATCTAACTACACCCAAATATTCAACACAAAGCAATGGAATGAAGAAAAGATTAAGAAATATTCACTACAAAGCTTCCAAATATTCACTCCAAGGGTGTTGGGTCAAGAACCCTAGCCTCCAAGGTTGAGACTTGTGCGTGCAGGTGCTCAACGCAGGTGCCACTGCCTCCCAGCTTCATTACCAACATGTTTGCGCAGCTCATGACATGAGCGCGCAGGTGGCCTCTAATCCTCCCATGTGTTAGTTTGATTTGATTTTCTTCACTTCTCGCATTTTGATTGACTCGTATTGTTAGCTCAACCTCATATTCATCTATTACCTGCATAAACGGGCTATATAACGTAAGAATCACCTCGAATTAATAGAGAATTAGGATAATTAGCCTCATATTATAAATTAACGACACAAAATCATAAGAAAAGAGATACAAATAAGTGGTAAAACTGCCACTTATCAATGCCCCTAACTTAATGACTTTGCTTGTCCTCAAGCAACACAAAATCAAAACTTAATGAGGCTATCTATTTAAGATCAAATGGCAACATCAATATTTTCACATCATATTTTTCAATTAGGCACTGGGACACCATGCATAGCGGTAGCTGTAGTGCACCGGGCTGCCCTTTTTTTTATTTTTCAATTAGGCACCATGAATCTGACTTTTGTTGGTACTAATAATTAGTCAACAAGCATGTGAGTCTTACCCAAGCAACTCTCTCAAGATCAAACACACTTTCAAGAATACAATGGAGTTTCAAGAATGATCGAGTAACAACAACCAATTCTCAAGAAGTTACTCCCAATCAATAGTCAATCAAACATGCTACTTTGCCTTATTTTAGGAATTTATCAAATTCACCAATCTATCCTAGTTTACATGCCCTCACAAGAAAGAAAGTCCCAAACTTCACAATATTTACAACACTTAGACAAGGGACAAATGCACAAACACTCACACTCAACAAAGAATTTCCAATGCAAACAAGTATCATACCATAGGCTTGCCCTTATTTTCAATCACCACTAACTCAAAAGTATCGATTTTAGATCTCAAAGGACTTTTTCTAGCTTGTAAGGTAGGCTTGGGGAAGGGTAGGATAAGAATTTAGGATAAAAGTGACTACACCCTCCTTGAACTCTACAAAACACAATATAATTCAAACTTTGATCATTTGTCTCTTTATTTTCATACAACACATGTGCCTATCTTTTTCATTCTAGTTTACCACCTTATTGACAACTTTCTCTTTTCCTTTTCTTTTATCATTTTCAATTCTTTTTCTCATTTATTTTCTTTTCTAATTTTCTCTCATTTTATTCAATCATATTTTTTAAGGCACTCACTTACAAAACCACGTGCATGATCACCTCTTTCAAGTTCCACCACACCCCCAACATAGGCTTTTAGGCTCAAGTTGGCAATTTTAAGTTCAAGGAGGGTTAGGTTCAAGAGAGGGAAAATTTTCAAAAGGTTCAAGTCTTGTAATTTGGTTGCCAAAGAAAGGTTATTAGGCTCAAATGGGGTAACTAGTGATAACATTTATGCATGGGTAGGCTTTTAAGGATAAAGAGGTTTTCAAAAATCACAAAGAAGGCCTAAGATCATTTCTCCAACCAAAAACAATCAAGAATAACATTGAAAGACCAACGGGGCAAGTTCTAGATGACACAAGTAAGCATAAGAATTATTCCACAAAACTCACCACACATGGCATGCAAACTATTCTAGAAGGATCGGTTTCACTTCCTAAACAAGAACAAAAGAGTCATTTTTCACATTATCACCACCTAATGAGTACGGAGTCACAAAAAGAGTCAAAGTGTTGTCACAAGCATAATTCACTTCCATGCACTTGTTTTTCACAAATTTTTTTGGAGGGGTATGCTCATTCCAATATTTCACAATGCAAAACTAAATCTATTAGTACCAAACAAGTCACAATCCTACATTTCGATTCCAACAAGGGCAATAATTCCACGAGTCTGAGACTTCCCCTCCACAAATGACACCAACACCCAAAAACAACAATAACGACAATTTTTTCTTAAGAATGTCATCACTCAATCCATCATTTAAGAAAAGGTCGCCAAAAACAACTACCAAAAAGAAAACCTATAAGAAGCTAACACTATAAAGAAACTAATCTAGCAGTAAAAACAAGCGAAACGACTAATCCAACAAATTAGCCTTGGAACCTCAAGTATCTGCCACGTCTTTCGATCGATTGACTGATATTTATTGGCTAAATTCCGTCGAACATTAGCCAAGTGTCAACACAAGTAGTTCCAATCTATGGCTATACTAGAATTTGAATATGTCTAGCAACAAATTCATTAGATGGTTCATATGTCCCAAATCGCGTTAAATTAATATTTCCCAACCTCAATTAGCTCTTTCAAGAATTAATCAAAGTAGATGGGCTATTCTCACTCTAATCTCCTTTTTCAAGCTCAACTAGAGTAGAAATTGATAAAGCATGAGATTAATTTAAACAAGCAAAACTCATTTATAAATCAAGAGTAATCAATTAACACAAAAGCATGAGATAAAATCAAAACCCAAATTCAAAAAATATACATTGCATTGTGTCCAATAACAACATTCAATAATGAATCTAACTACACCCAAATATTCAACACAAAGCAATGGAATGAAGAAAAGATTAAGAAATATTCACTACAAAGCTTCCAAATCTTCACTCCAAGGGTGTTGGGTCAAGAACCCTAGCCTCCAAGGTTTAGAAATATGCCAAAGATGGAGTTTCATATCTGAAAAATCCCTTTTATAGCTCAAAAAATTGCGTTCTTAGAAATTACGAAAATGCCACCGCACTAGTCACCTGCTGGCGCAGGTACTAGCGTCGGTAGAGGACCTGCGCGTGCAAGTGCTCAACGCAGGTGCTACTGCCTCCCAACTTCATTATCCACCTACTTACGCAGCTCATGGCATGGGTGCGCAGGTGGCTTCTAATCCTCCCATGTGTTAGTTTGAGCTCCTTTTCTTCATTTCTCGCATTTCGATTAACTCGTATTGTTAGCTCGACCTCATATTCATCTATTACCTGCATAAACGAGTAATATAACATAAGAATCACCTTGAATCAATGAAGAATTAGGATAATTAGCCTCATATTATAAATTAACGACACAAAATCATAAGAAAAGAGATACAAATAAGTGGCAAAACTGCCACCTATCAGTCTTCCCAAGATGTGAGTTTTTCTTTAACCAAGGCCCGAAGCATAGAATTAAGGGTACGGTTCACAACGTCAGTTTGACCATCGATTTATGGGTGACATGATGTAGAGAACAATAATTTTGTCCCAAGTCTACCCCACAACTCCTTTCAAAAGTGGCTAAGGAATTTAGGACTCCTATCACTTACTATGGATTGGGGAATACCATGCAACTTGATAATATGCTCAAAAAATAAAGATGCAACATGGGGGGGGGGGGGGGGGCATTATCACACTTATGACATGCAATAAAATGAGCCATTTTGGAAAAAGGGTCAACAATCACAAAGATGCTATCCATGCCCCCCTTAGTCCTCGGAAAACCCAATACAAAATCCATAGAAATATCAAACTAATGTCGTTGAGGGGTGGGGAGAGGGGTATATAAGCCATGGGGAAGTAACCTAGATTTAGAACTACGACAATCAACACATTGAAAAACAAATTTTAGCAACATCTCTATGCATTTTAGGCCAATAGAAATGTTGTTCTAGGATCCCTAATGTTTTGTCAATACCAAAGTGCCCCTTCAAACCCCCATCATGTACCTCTCTCATAAAAAGTTCCCTACAAGATCTCATAGGCATAAAAAGTCGCTTGTTCTTGAACAAGTAACCATCAAATGTAGCACATGGGGTGGTAGTTTCATCCTTGAGCTTATGGTCCCTTACGCATGCTCCAGAATCTTGGTAGATTTGAGCAAAAATAGGATGCTTGGGGTATAATGATTTCAAGCTCTCAAAACTTAACAACTTAGAAGTCAAAGTAGAGACCAAAACATGCTTCCTTGACAAGGCATCTGTCACTACATTATCCTTCCCCTTTTTGTAATGAATCACATAAGGGAATGTTTTAAGAAATTCAACCCACTTGGCATGCCTCTTGTTTAACTTTCCTTGTGACCTAAGATGTTTCAAGGACTCATGATCGGTCCTAATGACAAACTCCTTAGGCCATAATTAGTGTTTCCAATTACCCAAAGCCCGAATCAAGGCATAAAGCTCAAGGTCATAGGTGGAGTAATTCAACGTCGCACCTCTTAGCTTCTCACTAAAGTAGGCAATGGGTTTTAAATCTTGCATCAAAACAAACCTAATACCCACTCTACTAGCATCACATTCAATTTCAAAAATTTTATCAAAGTTGGGTAATTACAACAATGGTGCAGAACTAAGCATTTTTTTCAAGGTGACAAAAGCCTTTTCTTGTTCCTTACCCCAAAAGAAGGATGTATCCTTTCATATCACCTTAGTCAAGGGGGCAGCTATTGTGCTAAATCCTTTAACAAATCGCCTATGAAAACTAGTCAATCCATGGAAACTACACATATCACCAATGGATGTGGGAGCTGGCCAATTCTTAATAGCGTCTATTTTGGATTCATCAACCTCAACTCCCCTTGAACTCACAACAAAACCCAAAAAAACAACTTTTTCAACACCAAAAGAGCATTTAGACAAAGTGGCAAAGAGTTGTCTTTTCCTAAGCACATCAAACACACACTTTAAATGATCAGCATGCTCATCCATGGTCTTATTATACACCAACACATCATCAAAATACACAACCACAAACCTACCAATAAAAGATTTCATCACATGATTTATCAAACGAATAAAAGTACTAGAAGCATTGGTGAGGCCAAAAGGCATCACCAACCATTCATAGAGACCAAATTTGGTCTTGAATACCGTTTTCCACTCATCCTCGGGTTTCATCTAGATTTGATGGTAGCCGTTCCTAAGGTCTATTTTTGAGAATATGCAAGAACCACTCAACTCATCAAGCTTGTCATCAAGTCGAGGAATGGGATGGCGATATTTTACTATTATTTTGTTGGTGGCTTGACAATCCACACACATGTGCCAAGTGCCATCCTTTTTAGGAACCAAAATCACTGGTACCGTACATGGGCTCATGCTCTCCTGCACCACCCCTTTCTCAAGGAATTCTTCCACTTCCCCTTAAAGTTTCTTGGTGTCCTCCAGATTGGATCTATAAGTGGGCTTGTTTGGCAATTGGGACCCCGGGATGAAATCAATTTGATGATCAATTCCCCTTATAGGGGGCAATCCCTTTGGAAGTTTTGGGGGAAACACATCGTCATAGCCCTGCAAAAGAGAAGAAATAAAACTAGGGAGAGAAGAAGTTAGTTCATTAGTGAGCCAGGAATAATACCTATGCATGAGAAGGACCATCGGTTGCCTCTCTTTCAACTCATCCCGAATCTCCTTAAAGTTTACCAAAATATCTACCTTTTCTTTCTTCTTAGAACAACCTTTCCCTTCACTCTCTCCCATGACACCCTTGACCTCATTACTAGCATCCACACCCTTTCCCTTATCAGTCAACTCTCTCATTTTATGGTACATTTCATGAACTTATACCGATGTCATAGGATGTAGGATTCTGTATAATCTCCAAGATCAAAGTAATACCGATTGGTGTGACCATCATGATTAGTAGCTCTATCATATTGCCATGGCCTCCTAAGTAATAAATGACAAGCTTGCATTGGTATCATATCAAACAAAACTTCATCTTGGTACTTGAAAACCTTGAACTTAATCACGACTTATCTATTTACCTTCAATTCCCCACAATCGCTCAACCATTGAAGTTTGTAAGGGGTAGAGTTTTTGGTAGTGAGGAGCTAAAGAAAATCCACCAATGTAGTACTTGCAACATTAGCACAACTTCCTCTATCGATTATCAAGGAACACACATTTCCCTTGATGAGGCACTTAGAATGGAAAAAGGGTTTCCCTTTGGTTTGGATCATCCAAGGCCTTGCTTATCATTATCCTCCTCACTACATAGTTTGGAAGGGTGAACTCCCCTTCTTGAGGCAAGTCCTTGATGAATAAGGCCCTTCTAGTCAACCCACAAGGAACAACAACATCACCATACTCCTCACTCTCGTCCTCTTCATCATCATCCCCCACGTCATGAGTACCCTCATTAGCATTCCTCTCAAGAAGAGGGACACCATCAACATTACAAGAATCATCAATCATAACAACAAATGCCCTCTGATTAGGGTACTCACTCATTCTATGAACAAATCCTTGACATTTGAAACATCAAAGAGGTTTAGAAGAAATACCTCCTTCATATGGAGTGGTTTTGGGAGTGGGCTTCTCAATGTGATTGGTTTGGACCAATGGTTTCTTGGTCTCTTGTGTGTTGCCCTTGTTCTTTGACCAAGTGGAAGAAGAGGATCCCCCTTCTTTGTTATAGTTCCAAGACCCTTTGTAGCCTCTAGACTTGTCAAGTTTCTCTTCCTTGAGCCCCAAATTAATATTAATAGCTGCTTCAAGAGTTTCATTAATATCATGATAATTTTGGAGTCTTATTTTGGAAGCAATTTCTTAACTCAACCCCGCTCGAAATCGAGTCATAGAATGAAAAGGATCTTCTTCAAAGTCTATTCTTATCTTCACAAGTTGGAATTCATCATAGTATTGTTCCACACTCTTTGTGCCTTGTTACAAAGCGTAAACCTTCTTGAGTTACTCTTGGTGATACTGATCGATGACATACTTATGCCTCAAGATAGCTTTGAGTTCTTCCTAAATGGGAGTGGGAGCTAAATCATGCAATCTCTTAGCCTTCACTTGATTTTCCCACCAAGTAGATGCAAACCCCTCAAATTGAGTAATAGCATAAGATGCCTTCCGCACCTCGGACATCTCATTAGTCAAGAAGATGTAATCACATTGTGTCACCCAATCAAGAAACACATCGGGGTTTCTCTCACCCTTGAAAGATGGAAGAGTTACCTTGATGGAGTTAAGACTCGTGTCACAACCCCCAAGATGTCCATGAGGTCCATTATGTCCATAAGGATCCTCGCCATAGTTGTCATCATGGAATTCCCGACCTTGAAATCCCTTTTGCCTATCCAATTGAGGGATAGGACCATGTCTTCATCCTCTATGTCTATGAGCACCATGGAATTGTACATGTAGACCCCTCATTCGGTGGGCGTAGTCATCATTTACTCCCCCAAACTCATTGTAGAACTTCTCTAGTAACTCATCACCCAATGGTTTGATATTTTGGATTGGTGGGGCATTTCGGAGTGGTTGGTGGTCATTTGGTGGTGGTGGAGGTCTATTTAGTAGTGTTTGGGGAACTTATTGGGGATAAAGAGGAGCATATGGTGGTAGTTGGAAACATTGTGGGTGGAATTTGCGGTTTGGGTTTGAGTTGGTGGAGCGGAGGATGTGGGATAGAGCACTCGGTGAAGAGCATTGGGTGAAATTGGGGTTGAGGAGTCATGGCGAGCTCCGCTTGTGGTTCCAAAATAATTTGTAGCCAGGGGAGTGAAAGAAGCATCCTGAATCCTTGCTTTAAGATTTTCTACTTGATTACCCAACTGGTCCAACCTATCACCTATGCGGGTTGAGAAAGTGGTGAACAAGTTCAAAAATTCAAGTATTGCGGGATCTCGTATTGCAATCGAGTCACCGTCTCCTTGGTTCGACATAGGTACCTAGTTAAAACACTCAAGTAAAAAAAACAAACACGTTAGGTTAGTCAAAGTAAAATCTCACAAACACTCAAGAAATCACACCTTTGTTTGCCTCACAAATTTCCTCGACTAATGGTTGTAACTTGTTTAGCTATGATGAGTTGCAAGGGTCCAATCTCTACTTGAAGGTTAAGAATGGATTTTAGATGACTCAAGAATGAAAGTTTAAAAGCTAAGGATGGGAACCAAGAAGTTTCAAGGGAAAATATAGAAGAAAAGCTAAAAGAAAGTAGAACAAAAAAAAATCGGACTCAAAGAAAACTAAGTAACAAAAGTAGAAAAATCACTTGTTGTTGCTTAATTTGATGAATCAAAGAGATGATTTGATGTTTAAAATTAGTTAACAAGTGATTAAATATGTTAATTACATGTTAAATAGTTGATAACTCTAAAGAGAAGGAGAACAAAAAAAGAATCACGAAATTTGGACACTTAGAAAAATTTTAGGTCCAAAAAATTTAGGACCCCAAACAAAAACTAAGTGTCAAAATCCTGCAATTTCAGCTCTCTGAAACTGCCCAACACGCTCTGCTGACGTGGCATTTTATTTTTTTTTATAAATGGATATACAAACACTTTGACCAACTTTGACCTCAAAATTTTTGGATCAAAGTGTACTTTTGCTACTTTCTTCTTCAAGAACAATGTGAAGATGCTCAAGAACACAAGAAAAAACTTCAATCTTCAAATGTTCATAACTTCTTCGTTTTTGCTCCAAATTCAATGAAATTTTGGCCCACGTGTTCCTTTTAATGCCATGAACAAACCCCACTATTTTTTAGCTTTCAAAACTAAGCCAAAAATAAACCCACTTTTCAAAATCTATAAAGTTTCAAAAGCTCAAAACCCTTTAATGGTATGTTCAATTCAACAACTCCGAATTGGACGAAATTTGAGATCTAGACTCACAAGACACTAGGAAATCAATATCTAGTATCAAAACCAACAAATAAAAAAAATGGTTTTTTTTTTTTTTTTGGATTTTTGAAGAAATCAAAATCCCAAGGATAGATTTGTGGAAACAAACCTAAACCTAGGCTCTTGATACCAAATGATATAAACCCTAAAATAAAAACTAAGATTGATAAATAAATAAATAAAGCAGGATTTAGACTAATGATAAGAGAATTAACAAAAAAACAAGAGGAAGATAAATAGATAGACACAAATTGAGAATTAAAGACAACCACTTTGATAAATAAAGAGACGTTCCTTAAACATCCCAACAAGAACCTAACTCTAAGAAGAACCTCAAGGGAAATGATATACCAAGCAACTCTTCTTTCCAAACAAGAAACAACTAAAAAGCTTAGCAAGCTCTCATAATCTCTCAACAATAATGGAGTTTTTAGTTTATGAAAATTCTAAGTCTTCAAAGCATAAAAAGGGTATTTTATACTAAGAAAATAAATAAGAAACTATGTTATTATATTTCTATCCTTAATGATGTAAGGGCCTTGTTTGGATGTCCTCTTTGTGATGAATTCAAGAATTCATCAAATCAAAGCATAATCCTCTTTCTTCTTCTCAATGTATGGTCCATCAAATGCCATCACGAACATGTGAAATCCTCAGGAGGACTCCATAGTACACTCAAGTGCATCTTTCTTCATGAATAACCCGTTCCAATTTTGAAGCTCACGAGATTGACTCTTTGTAAAAGGCTCTAGGAGCCCTTGGGTTGTATCATGATCTTTTGCATAATTTTGAGATCTGAAAAGTTGTAATCAAACCCTAAAGTTTGAGCTTAGATTTTATATTGATTTCCTATATTGGAATTAAAGGATTACTTGTGGATAATTCAATCTAATGACAGATTTGAATGAGCATGATGCTATAATTTCATTATCTTCTATTATGCTTGGCTAAATTCCAAAACTTAGGAGTGTCTGATGATTGAGTATTGACAAATGCATGAGTAGTAATTATTTATCTTCCTAAGTGATTATTGTTATGGATTTAACTATTATTCCATGTTTTAACTCATAATTTGAGCTTACAAACTCTAGTTGAGCTTAGATCCTTTATCTTTCTTGAGAAAGGGGATAAGGGTTAGGGATAGTGGTTAACAATGACTTGATTTATATCATTTAATGGTAGATCTTAGAAATAATGCTATCAAATTGAGGTTTTAGATTGGTCATGATGGTACACATGGAAGTTTGAGAAAACCCATTTGTGATATTTAGTGCGTAATTGAGAAATTAGCATTAATACCTAAAATCTAGCCTACCCATAGATCTAGTTAAATTAAGGCAAATTCTATTTACCCATGTATGATTTAACACTCATGATAACACACCCTTAAGTTACTTTTTCATTGATTACAACTTTCAAGTCTTATTTATTGCAATTGAACTCTCTTGATAACTACAATCAAAAGTGTACAAAAGTACTTACAAAAAATGGACATGGACTGTTGTCAGGGAATGAAAGTACAGAGTGTACTTTTTCAAGTTGGATTGAAAAATATTGACAATGACCACATGTACTTTTTAAAAGTGTAATTGAGAATTATAAAAAAATGGACTGTTGTCGGGGAATGAAAGTACAGAGTTCCTTTATTGAAGAGTTTTAAATCGCTTGTGTTTAGTCATAGTTTAAATTTATGTTATTTGTTGTTTTTAGTTTTTCTTTAGGTGAAAACATGAGTCAACATGTTAGTGATACCGTGAGCTACGAAGGGCAATATGATGAGGATGACCACTTGGCTGATGTCGGGAGAGCAAAATGTCATTCGCCTACCACCTATGGTGGGGAATGCGGCCTTTTGTGTTACAAGTACAATGCTCCATTTCCTACAACTAAAGGGGCTATTTGGTGTCAAACCACATGAGAATGCACACAATCATTGATGAGTCAGTAAATAGTGACTCATTCGGCCTAAAAACAGTACAAAATCAAGTTCTCAATGTTAATTTAAGTTATTTTTAATGTTAGTTTGTTTTACTTTCAGGGTTGAAGCCAATGAGTGCTTGATAAAGCATAAAGAAGCAAAAATATAGAGAATTGGAGCCAAAAATGCAAAAAGTCATCGCCATGGAATTTGGCATCGCTGAAGTAGAAGATCTATCTCCAAACTGGATAGAACCATCAAGTTTCAGATGAAGTAGATCGGCTATGAAGTGAAGGAGTTTGGTAGATCGTCAAACTGTTAGGAAAAGCATGAATCCATTGCCAAAGCTAACAGATACAAATCACTGAAGCCTAAAGTCAACGCCAAATTGGCAACATAATGTCACTTAGACGTATCGCTGAGGTGTTTAACAATGAACTTTATCCTCCGCCAAAGTTGATACGATGGCAGTTTCATAATTTCCTGGCCCATTTGTGCTTCAACTATAAATAGATTTTTGGTAGCTGGGAACCCTATATTTTGTCAATTTTGAGATCTAGAAGTTTGTAGTTGAAACCCTTAGTGGGAATTTTGTTGATTTCTTGTTCTTTTATGTTGAATTTGGATTTTATTTGTGAATATTTAAATTCAGTGGAAGACTTTAATGAGAATATGTGTATAATTCCTTTTTCTCTCTCTATAAGTAGGTAAATTTCCCAACTTGGGGTTATGTATGAATGAGTAGTCATAATTATATGGGTGTTATTTATTTACCTTTATAATTGATTAATTGTTATGGGTTTGACCTCTACACCATGTTATTACCCTATAATTGGAGGTTGCAAACTCTAGTTAACCCTAGATCATTTATCATTCTTGACAAAGGGGATAAGGGTGAGGAGTAGTGGTCAACAATAACTTTATGTTTATCATTTAATGGTAGCTCTTAGACATAAGGTTACTAAATTGAGGTTTTAGTTTGGTTATGTAACGCTTGTAAGGTGTTCGAAAAAACCCAATTGTGATGTTCAATGATTTATTAAGAATTAGCATTAAAATCTAAGACCTAGCCTACCCATAGCTATTAATTGAACTTAGACAAATATCCAATTACCCATGCATGTACTCACTCTTAGGAAAGCATAACCCCAAGTGCTTTTAATCCTTGATTACAAAACTCTAGTACACATTTTGGCATACCAAGCTTATGATTGATTAATTGATTACAAAACGTTCAAAACTAATCCCCCTATTTTACTTTCCTTGCATTTTACTCTTTGCATTCAAACACTTAGTGATTAATTACACTTAAAAGTGAACCTACTACTTTCATTTCCTGTGGGATCGACCCCAACTCACGAGTTGAGTTTTATATTATATAACGACCACGTACATCCTTAATAGATTATATTTGAGTGTTATCAAAAAATGACATCGTTGTCGGAGAATGAAATTTAGCGTTCATTTTGTAGTGTTTTGATTCACTTTTGTTAGCCATGATTTGAAATTACTTTATTTGTTATATTTTTCTTGCTTAGGTGATAACATTAGTTAAAACGGCATGATGATTCAATATTGTAGCGACACCGCTACCTTTGATGGGAAACTTGAAGACAAAGATCACTTGGGGGATGCCTGAAGGGCAAGTGTAATTCGCCAACCACCTATGGTGGAGAATGCGGCCTTCCACGTCATAAGTGTTATGCTTCACCTACTCCAAATAAAGAGACTATTCAGAGTACAAGATCATGAGGATGCAAACTCTTACTTGAAGAATTTTATAGATGTTTGCAATTCGTTTGAAATCGCAAATATCTCACAAGAGTACATCCGGCGAAGGTGGTTCTTATTTTCTTTGACGGGTGAAATGGTGTTATGGTTGAGGGAATTTCCCGAGGTATCTCTTACATCTTGGGTTGAATTGATGGAGGCCTTCCTTTATCAGTTTTTTCCTCCATCCCGCATGCTACAATTGAGATATGAGATCATAAACTTTCAGCAAATACGTGGTGAGCCATTACATGAAGCATAGTTAAGGTTCAAGAAGAAATTGCTACATTTCCCTAACCATGAGTTGCCAGATAAAATGATACTTCAAATATTCTATAGATCATTGGATCAATTGAACAAGACCATGGAAGAGAACTTGGCCGGTAGGTCATTGATAAATCAAACCTTCGGGGTTGCTATGGGATTGTTGGATCAAATGATGAAGCAAAGTAGAGCATGGAACACATGAGATACCTAGGTGACCATGGGGGATACCTATGTGTCATATGTGATCCAAGAACAAAGAAAAAAGGATGAGAAGATAGACAAAAACATGGCAAAAATGATAACGTAAATGGATCTCCTAACAAAGTATGTCATGGGATCAATCCCAAAAGGTGTCAATGTTGTAGATTCAAAGAGAAATAAAGCATATGAGGATGATGATGCCGAGTCACTTGATGAAGAGATTCATGTCTTATCAAACCAAATGGGGGGTTCCCGACCTACCTACCAAAGGCAATGTGAGAATCAAGGTTGGAAGGATAGGGATAGAGATTAGAAGGATTGATATTAGAGGGACCGTGATCGTGATCGAGATTAGAGGAATAAGTATCTAGACAAATATTTTGATTAGAGGGATAAGGAGAATGATCATAATAGGCATGTCCCACCATATGATAGGCAAAAGGGTAAAAAGGCCACCTCCATTGATCCAGATAATTACAAGAATGAAGATTTGCTTACTAGAATTCTTATAAGGGTTGAGGGGAGTGACAAAATGCTAAAGTAACAGAAGAGCAACTTTTAATAACTCAATCAAACAGTCACTTCCTATTCATCCTCGATTAAGCAACTTGAAATGCAATTGAGCCAAATCTCGGCTCACCTCAACACTAGACAAAAGGGTGGTCTTCCTAGTGACACTGTAGCGAATACTAAAAATGATGCTCATTGCATGGCCATTGTCACTAGGAATGGAAGGACACTTGGTAATAAAATTATGAATCTTAAGAAAAATCCCAATAAGAGGAGAGGTGAAGAGCAGGCGAGTGGAAAGAGAAAAAGGCTTGACAAGTTGAATAATAAAGTCCCTATTCCCTATGATCCAAATGTTGAAAAATTGGAAGAGGTTGAAGAGAGGGTTAAGAGTGAAGAGAGGCAACAAATTGTAACACCCCGTAGGTTTCTGAGTCTAGTTGATTACCGTAACATTCATGAAAATATTTAAACATGAGAGTTTTGATGAATTATACATTAATTGTTGGGCATTAAATAAGTCTTGTTCCATTGGGCCCAATTGAAGCCCAAAGGTGGAGCAAAAGACATGGCCCAAAGGGTATTTGACCCATTCTTTCAATTGACCAAGTGAGGCCCTCATTTAATGTGGTATATGTGGCTAAGGATGACTTAAGGGGACCATATAAAGCAAGATAAAAATTATATTTTTATTCAACACATTACAGATGCCATTTTCTAGAATTATCCAAACCTTTTCTCTACACACAAACCCTAAGGCAAATACACTTGTTGGGACAAGATAACTCCTTGGTAAACTTTGGTAAGTATTTATGCTCATGGTTTAGTATATGATATGTTTAATATGGTGTATAAATCATGTTGGTTGTGTTGGCAAAGTGTTGGACAGTGTGCTATGTGTAAAACTGTCTATTTTTTTAATCGGTGAAGGTTTTTGCCTTGTAAACTTGAAAATGGACTTGTGGTATTGAAGGAGGTGAAATTTATGGGTTCAATATTGACATGTGAGATGTTATTATAGCCTTAAATTGTTTTATTCTTGTACATAATGTTTGGAATTGTTATTGCAAAATTGTGCATGGATTTGGTGGTGTATTGAAGGAAAAGTGTGGTTTTGGTGATGTTCATGTGTGTTGTAAAACCATGGCTGATTTTTGGAATCAAATATGATATAAAATATGTCAATAGAAGTTTAGTTATGATCATGGACCATTCATTGCATAAAAAGACCCAAAAGAGACCCTTTTTGGTTGAAACGGGCACCCGCCCTCGCAGACGAAGCACCTGCGAGCGCAGGTGACTTCGCAGGTGCCTCTGGCTACTTCCAAAGGTCACCTGCGAGTGCATTTAAGCATTTGTGTTTCATACAGTTTCATATGACCTTACATACTCAGTACATTCTTCGTACTGACGTCCCTTGTGGGACTTACCTTACATGCTGCAGGCACAGGTGCTAGTAGACCTCCACAGTAGGTTACCGATTAATTGTGGATCTTTGGTGAGTTCCAGTTGGTTCGGGGCTTTCCGATTCACAGTTGTATATGTGTTTTGGTATTTTGCATATTGTTTAAAGCGGGGACTTGTCCCGACTTTCAGCTGGTCTTATAAATGCATCTGTTAGAGGTTTTTGTAGACGTATGTGGGTACATGAACGTAAGAGATGTATGTCCTTTTTGACTTGATGGCTCTAACGGCCAAGTTTCACGTATATATATCACATGTTCTATGATTTTCATTATTAGCCTTTTATGTTCTTACGTGTTAGTGATGTTTCTTATGGCATACATATGAATGAACTTGAGCAAAGATTGGTTCTCTCGGGCCTTGTCGACTTTGGGTGCCAGTCCACCCCATTGGGATACGGGGAATGACACAAATGGTTGATGAAAATGCTCCAAAACCAAAGGAAAGTCTGGTTGCTCCAACTCCATGAATCAAAATAACCCCCCCCCCCCATTCTCACAAAGGTTCAAGAAAAAGGAGGATGATACCAAGTTCAATAAGTTTCTCTCCAAACTTAGCAACTTATCGGTCAACATTTCTTTGGTTGAAACTTTACTTGAGATGTACGAATATGCCTAGTTCATGAAAGACTTTTTAACAAAGAAAAGAACCATGGACTTTGAAACACTAAAGATCTCACATATTTGTAGTTATATCATGTCGAGTAATATGGTGGTCAAGAAAGAAGTCCCTGGTGCATTCACTATCTCATGCACCATTGGAGTGTATCAATTTGGCAAAGTTTTGTGCAACTTAGGGGAAAGTATAAACTTGATGCTGATAACTATATTCAAGAAGTTGAGATTAGGAGTTTTAAAGTTCAAACTAAGAGACTCTTGTTGGTGGATCAGTCTATTAAAAGGCATGTGGGAATTTTATATGATGTTCTGGTTCATGTCGACAAATTCATATTTCCCATATACTTTGTGATCCTCAATTGGCAGATAGACTATGAAGTTCTAATCATTCCCGAAAGGCCTTGCCTTGCTACTGAGAGGGCATTAGTAGATGTGGAATATGGTGAAATAAAGTTTAGAGTGAATAACAAAGAGGAGATATTTAATGTGTGCAAGTACATGAAACAACCAAAGGACTTGCAAGTGATTTTGGTGATTGATATGATTGATGATGAGTTAATCGATGATATGGAGGTTGATTTCATTAGTGAGCCACAAACGGGAGTTTTGTTGAATTACAGAAGTGAAGAGATTGAAGAGTATAATGAGGTCGTAGCTTCCTTGATGGGTCTTTGCTCATACAATGAGAACCCATGTAAATTTGACCTTGATTTGAAGAACCGGGAGAGTTATCCTGCTAAGCCATCAACAAAGGAGCCTCTTTAACTTTAACTAAAGCCACTCCCTCCTCATCTTTGCTATGTATTCTTGGGGTAAGAAAACACCTTGCCTATTATTGTTGTGGCAGACTTGTTTGTGCGGCAATTCAAGGCATTGAAATTGATATTAAAGAACTTCATAAGGTCTTTTGGTTGTACTACAACCAACAATATTGGGATTCCTCCCTATATTTGTACTCATAAAATCAAGTTGGAGCCTGAATGTGTGCCTAGTGTGAAACATCAAACGAGGTTGAACACTCCTATGCAAGAGGTGGTTAAGAAGGAAATATTAAGTGGCTTGATGCGGGCGTAGTATATCACATCTCGGATAGTACTTGGGTGAGCCCCATACAATGTGTGCCGAAGAAGGGAGGAATCACAGTGGTTCCTAATGAAAATAATGTTCTTGTGCCTGTTAGGTCATTTATAGGTTGGAGAGTATGCATGGATTACCAAAAACTCAACTCTTAGATAGAAAAAGACCATTTCTCGATGCCGTTTATGGATCAAATGCTAGATTATTTGGCAAGTCAGGGTTGATATTATTTCCTGAATGAGTATTCAGGATATAATCAAATTTCCATTGCTATGGAGGATCAAGAGAAGACCATTTTCACATGTCCTTATGGTATATTCACTTTAAAATGCATACCCTTTGGGCTATGCAATGCTCCCTCCACCTTTCAAAGATGCATGTTATCAATATTTACGGACATGGTGGATGATTCTATGGAAGTCTTCATGCACGACTTTTTGGTAGTTGGTGATACCTTTAAGGGTTGTCTTGAGCACTTTGCTAAAGTCCTTCAAAGGTGTGTGGAAACAAATCTAGTGATAAATTAGGAGAAATGTCAATTTATGATCAAAGAATGGATTGTACAAGGATACAAGTTATCAGGCCAAGGGATTAAAGTCGACCAAGACAAGGTCAAAGTCATTGCCAAGTTACCTCCTTCAATCTCAGTTAAGGGTGTCCGAAGCTTTCTAGGACATGTCAGTTTCTATAGAAGGTTTATCAAGGATTTTTCCAAGATAGCCCTGTAACACCCCTTACCTTTATGACTTTACTTGGAAACCTTGAACCATGTTTACCCTAGGTTTGAGAGCAATAAGTACGTATTATGTATTGTTATTGATGGAAAAATTTGATAGTGTGCTAGTACATGTGATTAGACCTTCGTAGTAGGTGTTTGTGACTTTATGAAGCATTTGTGGGGTGAAAAGTGAGGTTTAAGGGACATCCAAGGAAAGGGTATTAAAGATAAGAGGAAAGCAAAAGGTTGGGACTTGAAAGATCCAACCAAATCCGCAAAGAAAAGTCGAAATCAAAAATTTAGCATGGGGCACTGTAGGTGGCGTACCAGGCCGCTTCTGGCCGAATTTTGTTTGGCACAGGAAGAAAGGGGGCGCGCCCAGGGGCGTACCAGGCCGCTCCTGGCCACCTTTCTAGAGCTGAAATTTTTCTAAGTCTCTAGGGCGCCCGAGAGCGTGCCGGGGTGCTTTTTGCCTGATTTCTTCTACGATTATTAGTCTATAAAGAGGACTCTTGGGTTATGGTATCATTATTCCATCATAGTAGGACTACTCTTGAGAAAGTTTGGCATTCGAGTTGGGATTAATTCTTTGTCACAAGTGTTTTATCAAATTATGTTCAACTAAGCCATGAGTGGCTAGAATTTCTTATTTTTGAGATTGAAGCTATGAACATGAATCTCGTGAGTTGAATATTGTTGTGACATTGATAAAATTATTTTAACATGAGATAATTGGAGTATTACACATTGAAATTGGTGGGCTTAGTTAATATGTGTAAATGGGCTCAATTTAAGGCCCAAAATGGATTAAAAGACATGGCCCAAAAGGGCAAATGACCCATTCTTCCATTTGACCAAGTAAATATAGCATTTAATGCCCAAGGAGTGGCTTAGGATGACTTGAGGGCTATATAAAGGCAAAAAAATCAGATTTTTATTCCAGAAATCATACATGCCTTTCTATACATTTTCTAAGAGATATTTCTCTATTTTCCAAACCCTAAGGCAACCATTTTCTTTAGACACTTTGGACAAGATCATCACCTTGCAAGCTTGGGTATGTGTGGATTATTGTGATTTAATATATTATATACATGATATATGGTGTAGATCATGATGGTTATGTTGGCAAGATTGAATAGGGCACTTTTGCTTTTTGCTAAAAGATGTTCCATCTTTGTGATTTAAACTTGAAAGGAGAGTTGGGGTTTTGATGAAAGTGCATGGTGTGAATGAAATATTAACATGTATGGTGTGGTTATATTCCTTGAATTGTTATTTTTCTATGAGTGTAAATTGTGGGATTGTTGTCGATATGTTGTTATGAAGTGTATTGAGGTGACTTGATGGAGTAATTATGATGTTGTATTGATGGAGAAGTGTAAAGTATGAACTTGGTGTGACATGCTATTGATTTATGATGTATTGGTCAATGTATGGAATGCTGTGGTATTGTTGGTATGACAATTTCATAAATGGTATTGTGAAGGGTGAAATGGGGCAATCATGTAACTCATTGTCATTTTATGCACTCGTAAGGTAGTTGATTGTTAACGTGAGCTCCGTTATGTACTTGTGTTGTAGAGTGAAACGTAAGAAAGGAGCTGGACTATTGTATTCACGTATAGGATTGTGTATTCATAGTGAGAAGACAAGGTATGTAAGGTTACTCTTTTCGTATCCTTCTGCAGCACATATTGTTCACATTGACATTGTACTTATTCCATTCCGAACTGTTCTAAGATATATCATTTCAGGTTGTCATCTATTTTTATTCACATGTATCGTATTCATTGAATATTGTTCTAAAGTTCCAACAATGTTACAACCAATAACATATCACTCTTCTAATAACGTAGCACTCTTATAATATAAGAATTGAAGTAATGCATACTTGTTGAGTACGGGTAGCAACCCAAAGGGGAAAAAGCCTAGCTAGGGGCAATCCCGAATGAACATTGAGTACGGGTAGCAACTCAAAGGGGAAAAAGCCTAGCTAGGGGCAATACCGAAAGGATATTGGGAACGGGTGGCAACTCGAAGGGGTGTAAGCCTAGCTAGAGACGATCCCCGAATGGGTGGCAACTCAAAGGGGTGGAAGCCTAGCTAGAGGTGATCCCGAAAGATTATATAAATGATATTACATGAGCAATATTTCATGAATGATTGTGGCAATGATATGAACGAAAACATAATAAATGAATGCAATATATGCGACTCCATACATGTATATTATGGTGGCTAATCTATATTGCCCATCCACTGGTACTTGATTTCATTGAAGTCACTGTATCGTATGCAGTTACTATTAGCCTTGCATACTCAGTACATTCTTCGTACTGATACCCTTGGGGGACTTACCTTACTTGCTGCAGGCACAGGTGCTAGTAGACCTCCACAGTAGGTTACAGATCATTTGCCGGTCTTTGGTGAGCTCCAGTTGGTTCGGAGCTTTTTGAGTTACAGTTGTACATTTTTTTTGGTAGTATAACTGTTGTATAAAGCGGGACTTGTCCCGACTTTAAGATGGTTATGTGTATGCATCCGTTAGAGGCTTTTGTAGACGTATATGGTGAGGTGAATGAAAGAATGTATGTCCATTTTGATTTGATGGCCCTAACGGCCAAGTTTCTTATATGTATATATCACATGTCTCCATAACTTCCGTTATTATCATCTTGTATCTATATGTGGTGGTGATGTTCCTTGAATGACATGCATATGAATGGATATGAGTGAAGATTGGTTCTCTCGGGCCTCAATGGCTTTGGGTACCAGTCCATCCCAAATGGGATTCGGGGCGTGACAAGCCCAACCAATGTGTAAGCTTATTAAAAAGGAAACAAAATTCAATTTTGATAGATATTGTGGGAGAGCCTTTAATTATCTCAAAGAAAAATTTGTATTAGCTCCTATCATAGTGGCCTCGAATTGGTGATTGCCTTTTAAGGTAATGTGAGATGCATATGGTTTGGCATTGGGCGTTGTTCTATGTCAAAGGAAGGACAAATTTTTTCATCCGATCTATTATGCTAGTAAGTCCTTGAATGATGCACAAAGAAATTATATGGTTATGGAGAAAGAATTATTTGCCGCAGTTTATGCTTTTGAATAATTCTGTGCTTTTTGATAATTTTTTGCTTACTTGTTGGGCACGAATGTTGTTGTACATACCGACCATGCGGATCTTCGGTATTTGGTGGCTAAAAATGAGGCTAAGCCACGGTTGATTTTGCGGATCTTGCTTCTTCAAAAGTTTAACTTTGAAGTAAAAGACCAGAAAGGATGTGAAAATCAAGTGGCGGATCATCTATCCTGCCTTGAATTGAACAATGAGAAGTTGGGAGAAATTGGTATTGATGAAGCTTTTCTAGATGAGCTGGTCATGGCTCTTTCGGGGGGCGTAGAACTATGGTATTGATGAGTTGGCAAATAACGACTCATTCGACCTAAAAATAGTAACAAATCAAGTTCTCAATGCCAATTTGAGTTAGTATTAATGTTAATTTGGTTTATTTTCAGGTTTGAGGCTAGAAGTGGTTGAAAGAGTCAAAAGAAGCAAAAATATAGAAAATTGAAGCCAAAAGTGCAAGAAGGCATCGCTAAGGAAATCGACAGATTGTTTATGCTGCTGATGTATCACCGAATAGGATGATCCTTTGCTTAACTCAACATATCCACAAAGTTCCAAATGAAACAAATCAGTGATGAAGTGAAAGAGTTTCGAAGATAGCCGAACAAGCTAGTTAAGCATAGATCCATCGCCAATTCTACCAGAAGCAAATCACTGGACCTTGAATCTAATGCCAAATTAGCAATGAAGAGTCCCTTCAGCGTATTGTCATGGAATTCGGCAATGCCGAGGTCCCATCACCGAAGAGGAAGTGGTGGCATTTCTATAATTTTGTGGCCCATTTTTAATTCACCTATAAATAGCTTTTTGGCATCTTGGAACCCTATTTTTTTGTCAATTTTGAGATCTACAAGTTTGTATTGGGAATTTGGTTGATTTCTTATTGTTCTATGTTGAATTTGGATATTAGTTGCAAAGATTTGGATTCAATGGATGATTTTAACTAAAATATGGGCATATTTCCAATTTCTCTATCTATGAGTAGCTAAATTTCCCAACTTGGGGTTATGCATGAATGAGTAGTAATAATTGTATGGGTGTTGTTTATTTGACTTTTTAATTGATTACTAGTTATGGGTTTGACCTTAACTCCCTATAATTAACCTATAATTGGAAGTTGCAAACTTTAGTCAACCCTAGATCTCTTATCAATCTGACAAAGGGGATAAGGGTGAGGAGTAGTGGTCAATGATGATTTGATGTTCATCATTTAATCGTAGTTCTTAGAAATAAGACTACTAAATTAAGGTTTTAGTTTGATTATAAAGTGACACTTGTGAGGTGTTCAAAAGAACCCACTTGTGGTGTTTAATTTTTATTGAAAGATTGGCATTAAAATCTAGGACCTAGCCTACCCATAACTATTAATTGAATTTAGGCAAATATCCTCACTCTCATGAAAGCATAACCCCAAGCATCTTTAACATTTGATTACAAACTTCTAGTTCTTACTTTTGCGTAATAATCTTACAATTGATTAATTGATTACAAAACGTTCAAAACTAATCCTCCCCCCCCCCATTTTACTTTCCTCGTATTTTATTCATTGCGCCCAAACACTTAGTGATTTATTACACTTAAAAGTGAACCTACTATTTTCATTCCCTGTGGGATCAAACCCAACTCAGGAGTTGGGTTTTATATTGTATAATGACCGCCTACATCAGTAATAGAGTGTATTTGAGTGTTATCAAAATGGTGTCGATTCTGGGGAATGAAAGTTAGCATTTATTTTGTAGTGTTTTGATTCACTTTTGTTAGCCATGATTTGAAAATACTTTATTTGTTGTTTTGTCTTGCATAAGTGATAACATAAGCCACACGGTATGATGAGTCAATATGCTAGTGACACTATTACCTTTTATGAGAAACTTGAAGATGAAGATCACTTGGGGGATACCGGAATGGAGAGTGCAATTTGCCTACCACCCACGGTGGCTAATGCGACCTTCCACGTCACAAGTGTTATGCTTCACCGACTCCAAATGAAGGGAATATTGAGAGGACAATCTCATGAGGATGTAAACACTCACTTGAAGAATTTTATAGATATTTGCAATCCATTTGAAATTGTTAATATATCACAAGATTCCATTCGGCTACGGTTGTTCCCATTTTCTTTGATGGGTGAAGCGGTGCTATGATTGCGGAAATTGCTCGAGGGATCTATTACATCTTTGATTGAATTGATTAAGGCCTTTCTTGATCAATTTTTTTCTCCATCCCACATGTTATAATTGAAAGATGAGATCACAAACTTTCAGTAAGTAAGTGGTAAACCATTGCATGAAGCATGGTTGAGATTCAAGAAGAAATTGCTACATTGCCCTAACCATGAGTTATCAGATAAAATGACACTTCAAATATTCTATAGGTCATTGGACTAATTAAACAAGATCGTAGTGGATAACTTACCCGGTGGGTCATTAATAAATCAAACCTCTAGAGTTGCTATGAAATTATTGAAGCAAAGTAGAGCATGGCACACACAAGATACTGAGATGGTCGTGGGTCTCCCTCCGTATCTTATGTGAGCCAAGAACAAAGAAAAAGGATGCGGAGATAGATGAAAACATGGTTAAAAATATGACACAAATAGATCTCTTAACAAAGCATGTCATAGGATCAACCCTGAAAGCAGTTAATGTCGTAGCTTCAAAGGGAAATGAGCATATAAGAATGATGATGCCGAGTCACTTGATGAAAAGATTTGTGTCTTATCGAACCAAATAGGGGAGGGGGTTCTCGACCTACCTACCAAAGGCCAGTAAGGGATCAAGGTTGGAAGGATAGGGATAGAGATTGAAAGGATCAAGATTGGAGATATTGTGAACGTGATCGAGATTGGAGAGTTCATGATAGTGATTGAGATTTGAGGGATAAAGATAGGGAAATAGATCATGATAAGTACATCCCTCCTCATGATAGACAAAAGGGAAAAGAGACTACCTCTATTGCTCTGGATAATTACAAGAATGAGGACATTCTTGCTATAATTCTTATGGAGGTGAAGGGAGTGACAAAATGCTAAAGGAAATAAAGAGCAACTTTTCGCAACTCAATAAAATGTTCACTTTCTATTCAACCTTGATTAAGCAACTTGAAACTTAATTGATCCAAATCTTGGCTCACTTCAACACTATACAAAAGGGTAGTCTTCCTAGTGACACCATGGTGAATCCTAAAAATAAAGCTCATTGCATGGCCATTGTCACTGGGAGTGGAAGGACACTCGGTAATGAAGTTGTGGATCTTGAGGAAAACCCCAATGAGAGGTGATTTAAAGAGAAAGCGAGTGGAAAGAGAAAAAGGCTTGACAAGTTGAACAATGAAATTCCTATTCCCAATGAGCCAAATATTTAAAAATTGGAAGAAGTGGAAGTGAGGGTTGAGAATGAAGAGAGTCAACAAAAGATTGATGACAATGTCTCAAAATTGGAGGAAATTCTATTTTCTCCAAAGCCATAAATCAAAATACCTCCCCCATCCTCACAAAGGTTCAAGAAGAAGGAAGATGATACCAAGTTCAAGAAGTTTCTCTCCAAATTTAGCAACTTATCGATGAACATTCCTTTGGTTGAAGCTTTACTTGAAATACTCGTATATGCCAAGTTCATGAAAGGCATGGTGACAATGAAAAGAACCATGGACTTCAAAATGGTGGAGATCTCACATAGTTGTAGGTCTATCATGTCGAGTACTATGGCGGTCAAAAAAGAAGACCCCTGTGCATTAACTATCCTTTGCACCATTGGGTTGTATCAATTTGGCAAAGCTTTGTGTGACTTGAAGGTAAGTGTAAACTTGATGCCTCTATATATATTCAAGAAGTTTGGATTGGGAGCTCTAAAGTCCACAACCATGAAACTCTTAATGGTGAATCGGTCTAGAAAAAGACTGGTGGGTATTTTATATGATGTTCTAGTTTGGGTTGACAAATTCATGTTTCCCACCGACTTTGTGATCCTCGATTGTAAGATAGAATATAAATTTCTAATCATTCTTGGTAGACCTTTTCTTGCTATGGGGAGGGCATTAGTAGATATGGAATGTGGAGAATAAAGTTTAGAGTGAATAACAAAGAGGTGACCTTCAATGTGTGCAAGTCCATGAAGAAACCAAAGGACTTGCCAGTGATTTCAGTGATTGATATAATTGATGATGAGGTGGCCAATACTATGGAGGTGTATTTCATTAGTGAGCCACTAGCAGGAGATTTGTGGAATTGCAAGAGTGAAGAGATTAAATAATATGATGAGGTCGTAGCATCCTTGATGGGTCTTGGATAATACAACAAGAACCCATGTAAACTTGACCTTGATTTGAAGAATAAAAAGAGTCCTCCCTCTAACCCATCAATAGAGGAACCTCCGCAAATTAAACTCAAACCACTCCCTTCTGATCTTCGCTATGTATCTGATCTTCGCTATGTATTCTTGGGGCAAGACAACACCTTGCCATTATTGTTGTGGAAAATTGAGGCATTGAAATTGGTACTAAAAAAATTCATAAGGGCTCTTGGTTGGACTCTATCTGACATTATTGGGATTCCTCTCAGTATTTGTACTCATAAAATCAAGTTGGAGCCCAAATGTGTTCCAAGTGTGGAACATGAAAGGAGGTTGAACCCTCCTATGCAAGAGGTGGTTAGAAGGAAATAATTAAGTGGCTTGATGCGGGCATAGTATATCCCATCTCGAATAGTACTTGGGTGAGCCTCATACAATGCATACCGAATAAGCGAGGAATCACGGTGGTTCCTAATGAAAATAATATGCTAGTGCTCGTTAGACCGATTACGGGTTGGAGAGTATGCAAGAATTACCAAAAACTCAACTCTTGGACGAAAAAGGCCATTTCTCAATGCCGTTTATGGATCAAATGCTAGATCATTTTGTGGGTCGGGGTTAGTATTATTTCCTTTATAGGTATTTCAGATATAATCAAATTTCCATAGCTCTGGAGGATCAAGAGAAGACTACTTTCACATGTCCTTAAGATACATCGCTTTCAAATGCATATCCTTTGGGTTATCCAATGCCCCCGCCACCTTTCAAAGATGCATGCTATCAATATTTGTAGACATGATGGAAGATTCAATGGAAGTCTTCATAGATGACTTTTCGATAGTTGGTGATACCTTTGAGGGTTGTCTTGAGCACTTGGCTAAAGTCCTTCAATGGTGTGTGGAAACTAATCTAGTGCTAGATTGGGAGAAATGTCATTTCATGATTAAAGAATGGATTGACCTAGGACACAAGATATTAGGCCAAGGGATTCAAGTCAAGGTCAAATTCATTGCCAAGCTAACTCCTCCAATCTATGTTAAGGGTGTCCGAAGCTTTCTAGGACATGTTGGGTTCTATAGAAAGTTCATCAAGAATTTTTCCAAGATATCCCAACCAATGTGGAAGCTTCTTGAAAATAAAGAAAAATTCGATTTTGATCAAGATTATGTAAGAGCCTTCAATTGTTTCAAAGAAAAACTTGTATTGGCTCCTACATAGTGGCCCCGAATTGGTCACTCCCTTTGGAAGTAATGTGCGATGAAGTGGTTTGTCATTGTCAGAGGAGGGACAAGCTTTTTCATACGATCTATTATGCTAGCAAGTCCTTGAATGATGCACAAAGAAACTATATGGTGACAAAGTAAGAATTGCTTGTCATAGTTTATGCTTTTGAAAAATTATGTGCTTACTTGTTGGGCACGAAGGTTTTTGTGCACACCGACTGTAACACCCCGGGTGTTTATGGTGTCCTTCCCAAGTCAAAGGACTACGAGCCAGTTTTGAGAATTTTATTAATACCGAGTGTGTTCGAAATATTTGATTTAAATTAAAATTTGGTTAAAAAATTAATAACAAATAAATATATTTTTATCTTCTTTATAGAATATCTTAAATATTTGTGAAAAGTATTAGTCATGATATATTTGTGTATGTATTTATTTTTAAAGTGTTTTATAATTTATTAATATTTTAACGGAGATAGTAAGTCTAGTTATGTTGAAAAATTATTAATATTTGAGGTGGGCTCTATTCAAAATAATTTTTCTATTGAGTATGATATATTCAAAATAGTGCATATATTTTACCACGAACCTATACAATATCCGAGTACAACAAATTGGGATAAGAATATTCATTAGTGATACCACAACTCCACGTGGTAATGGATATGATGGACAACACTTCACAAAATCCATTTGTTGCTGCCACCTATCCTCTTTGCATATCATTTAGTTTCAGAATATAATATATCTAACTAATATAAGTGTAGAAAGTATATCATATGATATCCAGATACCTATTTTGGCTTCAAAACCTTCTGTTTACATTTTAGCATTTAAGGTTAGTTTCATATAACATTTATGCACTGTATATATATCATATACTTAGAACTCACGCGTTGGAAAAGTTTGCGAGGAAAATTATTTTGATGCAATATTTGATCTCCGAAAGAAAATTAATTATTTCAAGTTCTTCGAGTTCAGATTTTAGGTATGTTAAGGCTATTTCTTTCTTTATTTTTGTATGATTCCTTAAGATTTGAAATTTTCGGGTCTAGCGTGCTATTGAAAAGTCTCTTATTCAAGATCTGTTTTGACATATCCTTTTTTACTCTAAAGGTTAATGGTACATCTTTTGGAGTACGATCCAATTCTCTCATTGGTTGTTTCAATAGTTCTAGAATTATGTTGTCATTATATGAAGAAACACCACTTGGTAGGATAATTATGAATTTATTGAGAATTTAAGTGAAGTGAATGAACTAGATAGACCATTAGTTACAATTCTGACATGTTATAAAGTGTTGTAATCCTTTTAAATTATTAGCATATTAGTAGTTTAACATTATGAGTTATTGTCTTGTAATTGTGGGTATCATTTTCCTTTACTTGGTCTACTCTATGACATAAGCGTAAGTTATAAGTTTTACTCAAAAAGGTTAAATGATGGTCTTGATGGTCATGTAATGTGTGAAGCAATTATACTAGAGACACAAATTAGAAAGTTTGAATGTCGTGGCGAGAAAGAAAGGGATAATAAATTATTGAAACTTGGGTTGTAGGGAAAATGTTATATTATGGGTTCATTGTTATCAGACTCAGATTTTCTTTATAGCAATCCCGCATTTAGAAATATTACGGAGATGATTTGCATAGGTCGCTTACAGTTGAATTTCTTAGTTTTAGGTTATTTGATTTTCATGTTGCCCTTGGGGCTATTGTGGTTAGTTGAGAAAAATGTTACTTGTGCTTAAAGGGCTATATATAGATTGCTTGAGGATCTATTAGATAAGTATAAGCATGCGGGTTGCTTATGGGATCGTTAATTTGCACACATACATATATTGTTCGTGGTGTTGGTATTTTGTATACATACGTGTTCCCTTTTTACTTACATATAGTTAGCTATCATGGTGGTCTTGTCAGCCCGTATAGTGATTTACGTGCTCATGGTATTATGCTAACTAGAGGATCGGGTATATCCTTATATTTAACAAGGCAAAACACTTATCATTTTTGTTATCCCTTTTGAGAGTAGTAAGTAACCAAAATCTTTTTTTAAAAGTTGTATAGTGTTTAGTAGTTTTAGCATATCTCATTGTTTAGGGATCACTTTTAAGTGCAGAAATATGTTTTAGAAAGATAATATATATATATATCTACAACTTTTATTTTATGAAAAAAATCTGGTTTTGCTGTTATGAACTTGAAATAGGGGACGCTAGAGAAGACAAGTTCTACCCAGTTTTCTGATTAAGAAACCCCCTATGTGCTACTATTAGTATTTAAATGACATCATTTTGTACAAAATGTATTTTGAGGTTATTCTAGTATTTTTACAAACCCATGACATATACCTACAAGTTTCATAAAGGCTATAAAGCTTGGTTCTACCGTTTCCCTATTCAAAACTAAGTTACAATACTAGACAGTAAGGCTGCCTAGATTTACTATTTAGAGGGTTTAGTGAAATTTGTGCAAACTAGGCTTCCTTTTAATGCTACTCTAGATTCATATCAACATGAGAGAACTACTGTAAATTCAAGAAGTATTTTAATTGTGTGTCAAGGTTGTATATACTCTTGTATAAGCTGAGGAACTTGAAATAATTATTTGGGTTATAATTTTAATTCTTCAAGCTATGGTTAAACTGTTTATGTGTTACAAGACTAAGGTTTGTGTGTAGACTTGATAAGAATCAAAGAAGAAAAAGAACAAAGAAGGAAGAACAAGAAAGAGGATATGTGAATTAATACCTAAGTATTGAAATTATGGAACAATAGGCTTGATACCCTTACCTCCCAATTGATTTCAACACTCAAATACAAACCCTAGTTTGAAGAATTAAAGGAAACACCAAAACCACAAATGGGTAATCCTTAAATTAATTCAAACCAAAGAAGTTCAACACCAATTTCAAGATTCCACCAACTAACACTCACTAGATTAACCACTAATTCCTTAAGGGAATATGCTAAGAAAATACATTATTAAAAATAGTTCAATATTCATCAAAGTCTACCATGCAAAATAAAGAAATACTTTATTTACACTAAGGAAATAAGAAGACATTGGCCTTTTACAATATTTCCCTTAATGAGACAAGGACCTTGTTTGGTTGTCTCCTTTGTGAATTCTTTGAATTTAAGGGGTAGCCACTTGCACAAATAACCCCCTTTCTTCATCAGCTTCACCCCTTTGACTCTTCCACACGTTGTAGATTCTCCATTGACATTCTTCAAGCTTCTCCCAAGCTCTCTTTTCCATAAGAATCATTTGTAGACCTTGGAGTTCCCTTGCTTGACTTTATGTGAAAGAACGTGTGCTCTCCATGCTAGCATCATTCTCCCCTTCTTGAAGAGGATTCGTCCTCAAATCCAAAGGCTCACCTTGAGACCGAGTCGTGGATTTGGCTTGCTTGCAATCTAGACATTGTCCACAAATCTTCTCTATATCATGTTTCATCTTGGGCCAATAGAATTGCTCCATGTGAATCTCAAGTGTATTGGGTACCCCAAAGTGCCCCCATCAAACCACCACTACGAGCCTCTTTGACGAACAACTTTCTCTATGAACTCAAGGGCACACAAACCCGCCCATCCTTGAACAAGAAACCCTCAACCAATTGAAACCTATCAACCCGCTTTTCTTGATTAAGACTTTAAAAAGTCTCCTTAAAATTGGAATCCATAGAATAGAATCCCTTCAAGATTTCAAATCCCATCATCTTAGAAGCTAAAGCATTGATCGAAACATACCTTATTGATAGAGCATCCACCACCACATTCTCTTTTTCTTGCTTGTAGTTGATCACATATGGAAAGGTTTCAATAAACTCAACCCATTTAACATGTTGCTTGTTCAACTTGGATTTCCCCTTAAGGTGTTTCAAGGACACATGATCGGTCCTTATTATGAATTCTTTTTGCCACAAGTAGTGTTGTCAATAAGCCAACACCCGCACAAGTGCATACAACTCCTTGTCATAAGTTGAGTACCTAAGAGAAGGCCTCTTTAGCTTTTCTCTAAAGTAAGCTAATGGTTTCCCTTTTTGCATCAATACACCACCTATACTAACACCTGAAGCATCACATTCAATCTCAAAAGCTTTATCAAAGTTGGGTAGTTGAAGTAAGGGTAAGGAACTCAACATCAATTTCAAGGTTGAAAAGGACTTCTCTTGTTCATCTCCCCACACAAAAGGTACATCCTTTTTGATTAATTCGATCAAAGAAGAAGCAATTGAACTAAATTCCTTTATAAATCACCGATAAAAGCTTGCCAACCCATGAAAACTTCTTACCTCGGTTGCATTAGTTGGAGTTGGCCTTGAATTTATGGATTCCACTTTTTCTTCATCAACCTCAATACCATTTGCACTAACCACAAAACCTAAAAAGACTACTTTGTCAACACAAAATGAGCTCTTCTTGAGATTAGCAAAGAGCCTTTCTTGTAGAAAAACATCAAACACTTGCTTCAAATGGATCACATGCTCTTCAATTGTCTTACTATGCACAAGGATGTCATCAAAATAAACCACCACAAACTTGTTGATGATAGGCTTGAGAACATGGTTCATAAACCGCATGAAAGAGCTTGGAGCATTTGTCAACCCAAATGGCATAACAAGCCACTCATACAATCCAAACTTTGTCTTAAAAACCATTTTCCATTCATTACTCAGTTTCATGCGAATTTGATGATAACTACTTTGAAGATCAATCTTTGATAAGACACTTGAGCCACACAATTCATCTAACATATCATCAAGTCTAGGAATTGGATTCCTATACTTGATGGTAGTCTTGTTCACGGCTCTAAAATCAATGCACATCCTCCAAGTTCCATCCTTTTTGGGAACAAGTATTATCGGTATGGCACAAGGAATTAGGCTCTCTTTGATCAATGCCTTCTTAATAAGTTCTTCTACTTGTCTTTTTAATTCCTTAGTTTCTTCTGGATTTCTTCTATAGTCTGGCCGGTTTGGAATTTGTGAACCCGACATAAAATTAATTTGGTGCTCAATTACCCTCAAGGGTGGTAATCCCTTAGGAATATCCTCCAGAAATAATCATCATAGTCCTACAAAAGAGAAGAAACAATACTACACAAAGTGCTAGTATCTTGGTTAGCATGCAACAAAAGATTGGTGTTGACAAGTCATACTAGAAAGCATTCCTCATCCACACCCTTGAGACACTTGCTTGTCTTGTCTATCATACACATGTTCTTCTTGTTCTTAGCCAAGTCACTTCTTTCCTTTGTAATATTGGTGACACTTTCACCCTCACTCCTCGCTGTATCCATCCTTAACCTCTCCCGGATCTCCTTCATAGCCCTATAGTCCTCACTCACTTGATATGGAGTGAGAGGTGCAAGCACATACTTCTTACCTTCAATCACAAAAGTATACTTATTAGACCTTCCTTTGTGCACAAATCTCTATCAAATTTCCACGTCCTTCCCAACAATATATGACAAGACAACATAGGCACAACATCACAAATCAACTCTTCATTGTACTTGCCCACATTAAACTGGATACTTGCTTTTTTGAGGAGTTTTATCTCACCACTCTCATTGAGCCATTGTAGTTTGTAAGTGTTGGAGTGTTTTCTTGTTGGAATTTGCATACTCTCCACCAAAGAACTACTTACTACATTGGTGCAACTCCAACTATTAATAATCAAAGAACACACCTTATCTTGGATTTTACACCTAGAATGGAATAAATTCTCCCTTTGATCAAGTTCTTCTTTGGCAAGGGCTCCCAAAATTTGCCTCACAACACAAGAAAGATTGGTATTCACCTTCAATTCTTCATTACCATTAAGTAAAGGTCTTCTTTTTTCAAGGAAGCAAGCAAAATTCACCCTCTCATCCAACCTTTCTTCCTCATTTCCCTAAGCATCTCCCTCTTCCTCACTTTTTTCTCCCTCTCTCTCAGCCTTTTCAACACCCTCTTCCTCATCCTTGATTCTATACCCATCCCAAAGTGCAACAATTGTTCTTCTATTGGGACACTCACTAACAACATGTCCCCTTCCTTGGTATCTAAAGCATTCAATGGTAGAAGGTCGAGGAAAGTTAGTTTTGTCGTAGTTACCTCCTTGTTGCTTCTCATTTGTTTTGGACTTATAATCAAGCTTGACTTGGGTATTTTGACCAACACCCTTAGACTTCCCTTTAGAAGATATTGCCTTCCAATTATCTTTACTCTTGTCCCATATGGAAGTGGAAGTACTCTTGGCCTTGTAGGACTTTTCTTATTTCAAATCCGCTTTGACCTTTGAGGCATCATGAAAGGCCGCTTCAAGTGTATCACAGTGTTTAAGCTTCAAAGGCTTCAAAATATCATACCTCAAATTGTCCACGAATTGAATCACTATACATTCCAAGCTTTCTTCAAGTTTAGACTTCATTCTTAAGTTTTTGAACTTATCGTATTATTCTTCCACACTCTTGGAACCTTGCCTCAACATATGCACCTTCTTGAGCACTTTTTGGTAGTGGTTTGGAGTCAAATACCTCATCTCCATAAATGTAATCAATTCTATCCACGTAGGCAACTCACAGTTGTGATGGCTCTCCCTTTCCCATCTCTTGGACTCCCACCAAGTTGAGGCATACCCTTTGAATTACTTGAGAGCATAATTTGCCTTCAAAGTTTCCAAACTACTATTTGTGAGAAAGATCTGCTCACTTTTAATTTTCCATTCCAAGAACTCATCGGTGTCACTACTTCCTTTTAACCTTGGAAGTGTGACCTTGATAGTGTTCAAGCCTCGATCTTGATCATTCCTCTCCCCAAACCTATCTCCTTTAATTCCCATCCTATCACCTCTATATCCCATCCCATCTCTCTATTTCCTATCTTATCTCCTCTATTCCTATATTCTTGACCTCCCATGCCTTGGTCCCACCTCAACTCCCGAGGCCAGACTCTTCCTCTTGTCACTCCATAACCACCCCTACCTCCATGCTCCCAAAACTCATCGTTGTTAAACTCATCATTCATTTCATCATAGAGAGGATTTTGGAATTGGTAGTCTTGGAAGGGAATTTGTGGTGCATTTTAGTGAGGTGATGTGTAGGAGTCATACAAGGATGCACTTGATGCGTTTCGGATTGGAGTTTGGTATTGGGTTATGGTGCCACAAAAGGACGTTTCTCTTGTGGTGGATGATAAGGTTGTGGGTGTGGATGTGGTGCAGCTTTCCTTGGTTGGTTTGGAGCATTGTCTGTTTGGAAAGTAGGTTGTTGGAAGTTTCGAGTTTGATTTGGTGGAGGGTAACTTAGGTTGGGATCTTGTCCCAGAGCAATGGTGCTAGATTGCACCGACACCCTCCTCATCTCCTCATTTCTAGGCAATTGAAGTTTTCCCCCTCTAGTCTCACTCTCTACCCATACCAACCTTTCCTTCATACCTCCTAACCATCCATTCACTTCCATCCTCATTTCCGTCATTTGCTTGGAGAGGTTGTTGATAACCTCCATGATGTTCTCCGAGCTCTCACCACTTGGACTTGTGTTAGTCATGGTACCTACAAAACCCAACAAACAAGATTAGTAGCCAAAAACCTCACATGACTCATATGAAACTCTCAACTCACCTCCTAAAGTGTCATCTCAAAATTGGTAGTGAACTAGCTTCGCTTGATCAATTTAAGGTCACCTATCCTTTGTGGTGGAGTGGATTTTTGTGACTCTTGAAAGAAGAAAAACTTGATTGAAGGTAAAAGGACTTGAATCAAGAAGTTTACCAATGAATTAAGATGAGAAAAGTTCAAGAAAAGAAGCACGAAAGAAAATGGACTCAAAAAAAAAAAACTAAGTAACAAAAGTATAAAAATTACTTGTGTTGCTTAATTTTGATGAATCAAAGAGATGATTTGATATTTAAAACTTGTTAAAAAGTAATTAAATAATTAATTACTTGTTAAATAATTGAGAAATTGAAAGAGAAAGAGTTTAAAAAGAGAACCACAGAGTTTTGACACTTAGAAAACTTTTTGGGTCCCAAAAACTTAGGACCCAAAAAAAAACAAAGTGTTGGAAATTCACACTCTCTGAATCTGTGGTACCCCCGCCATGCAGGGTTTTTGGGGGCGATTTTGCTGAGTCAGCTGCTGGCGTGGCTGGCTGGTGGCTGTCACATCAGCGTTGGCCGTTGACTGGCTGACGTGGCTATTAACGTGGCAGTCCACGTGGAAATTTGATTTTTTTTAAAATAATATCCACAAGTGGACCCACTAACACTTGAACAACTTTGACCTCAATTTTATTTTTGGATCAAAGTGTACTTATTCTATGTTCTTCCTCAAAAACAAGATGAAGATGTTCAAGAACACACACCAAACCCTAGCACCCTCAAATCAACTCAAAATTTAGGAGTAGCTTCCCCACGACTTAGAGAACAAACCCCAATAAATTTTAAGCCTCAATATCTCCTCAATAGACAAATCCACTTTTCAAGTTTTAAAAACTCAAAAGCTTGAAAACCCTTTAATGGCAACTTCACTTCTACATCTCTGAATTGAATGAAATTTGAGATTTAGACTCACAAGACACTAGGGAATCAAGATCTAGTATCAAAAACAACAAATCAAAAAAAAAAAATCCGAGTTTTTTGGGGACTTTTGGATTTTTGAAAAGATCAAAATCCCAAGATTAAAATTTGCGAAAACAAACCTTAACCTAGGCTCTGATACCAAAATGATAAGAATCAAAGAAGAAAAAGAAGAAAGAAGGAAGAAAAAGAAAGGGGATATGTGGATTAATACCTAAGTATTGAAATTATGGACAATAAGGGGCTTGATACCCTCACATCCTAATTGATTTCAACACCCAAATACAAACCCTAGTTTGAAGAATTAAAGGAAACACCAAATCCACAAATGGGTAATCCTTACATTAATTCAAACCAAAGAAGTTCAACACCAATGTCAAGATTCCACCAACTAACTCTCACTAGATTAACCACTAATTCCTTAAGGGAATATGCTAAGAAAATACAATATTAAAAATAGTTCAATATTCATCAAAGTCTACCATGCAAAATAAGGAAATACTCTATTTATACTAAGGAAATAAGAAGATATTGGCCTTTTACAATATTGCTCTTAATGAGACAAGGGCCTTGTTTGGTTGTCTCCTTTGTGAATTCTTTGAATTTAAGGGGTAGCCACTTGCACAAATGACCCCTTTTCTTCATCCGCTTCACCCTTTTGACTTTTCCACAAATTGTATATTCTCCATTTACATTCTTCAAGCTTAACCCAATCTACCTTTTGCACAAACATCATTTGTAGACCTTGGATTTCCCTTGCTTGACTCCGTGTGAAAGGACGTGTGCCCTCCATGCTAGCATCAAGACTTGAACTTGTACTGTTGTTACCTGCTAGTGTATTTGAAATGTTTATTGTGTCGTATGCTCCAATTGTCTATTTGATCATATACTTCATTTGGTTCACATGGACAAATGTTCCTTTATTTTGATATCACTTCTGTTGTGTGAGGATATAATGAAACCTTATAGAGTCCTTGCTGATTTAATTATATAGTTTTCTGTCCTTACTTGGAATGTGCATTTGTTTCTAACTGGAATCTACCCACGTGCCTCATAGTTCCCATGTTCATGTACCCTTTTATTTGTTATCACCTAGTAAGTATTTATTATATAGTCAAAACCTCTTTGTTTGAGGAGTTACATGTATCCATTTGAAACACACGTATGCCCTCATTTGAAATGTCTAAAATGTGTTTTCAATATACCATATGCTAAATAAAACTACTTGCTCACTTGTTATACACCTTAATGTACCATTACTACATGCCCTAATGTCCTAACTTGTCACACGTCTCCATGACTCATTTGTGTATATTCTTGTGCCCAATAAAGTTTATCGAGTCATATACATTACTAAGTATCACATTGAAGTTCTATTTTGTTTTCTATGTCATTGTCGCTGCCTCAAGTATTTTATTCACATATCTTCACTACTGGTCCATTGTACCATAGCTAAAAAGAGTTACGACCACCAAAAGAACAATCTCAAAGATTAAAAAAATAGGGTAAAGTGAATTTATGTAATTACGGGTGGTATCCTAGGGGTTATAATACCTAGCATGGATCAATCCTTATCTTTATATTTATGGGTGGTATCCCAGGGTTTATAATACCTAGCATGGATCGATCTCGATATGTATATTTATAAGGACCGTATCCCAGGGTATAAAATGCCTAGCATGGGTCATCCTCTTCTACCACTGATTAGCTGGTCATTATATCACATGCTAAAAAGTTTATAAAGCAAAGAAGAGTAAAGTAAAGAAAAGAATGTAACGTACATGATCCCACAAGTATAAATAAAGGTGGTCTTTTATCCTTATCTATACAGTTGTACATTGATACATGATTTCATTGAGCTCTTATTTTACAAATGGTCATCTTATGCCTTACATATTCAGTACATTCTTTCATACTGATGTCCACATTGCCTGGGGGGCACTACATTCATGCCTGCAGGTTATTATGTGGATAGTGGTTATTGCTGTGTATGATTGAGTTCAACTAATGGTTGGTATGCTCTATTCTTTTCGAAGATGCTGAGTTTAGAGTCTACTTTGGCATTGTATAGTTAATGGGTACTTAGATTCCTGCCCCAACTAGTGATTAGCGATTTCTCATCTTAGAGGCTTGTAGATAGCTGATACAGGTCTGGTAGTCAGTCTTAGTCTGGTTTTCCTTGTATTATATTTTTGTTATAGTTGAGTTTATCTTTGTTGTATTTCTTTTAATTCAGTTTGGCCTTGACGGTCCATTTGTGTTATCTGATTCAGTTTTAGTTGATTCGTTTAGTCAAGTGTGACACTAGGTGGCAGTCACGCCTCTATAGTTTTAGGATGTGACAAACTTGGTATCAGAGCAACGTCATGTCCTAGGGAGTCTACAAACTTGTCTAGTAGAGTCTTGATTATGGGTGTATTGACACTTATAATCAGGAGGCTACCTAGCATTTAGGATCAGTTACTACTCTTTCATCTTTCAGATCTATAGAGCTGAGTCTTAAGAGTTGGGTTAGATATATGGTAAATACTCAAGGTAATATAAGATATAGTATAAGTTAATTATCCTAGGAAAGACGGTTGCTAAATTTGAGAAAAAAAAATATTATCTGTATAATACGAATTGTGTCTATGTGAAATGATGCTCTCAATTAGGATATAAATATAAGGGATATTGGAGTAATTGCTTAATTTACTTAGGTACCAAAACCCTACTGAATTAAGTTAAAAAAATTTCACATGTGCATCTTCTATAGTTTACTTATTGCTTGCTTGCTTCATAAGCTGCTAGTTATATGTTATTTGCCTTTTTTTTGGAAATCATTTGTTTTATGATATTTATTTTGTAAGATTATTCATCCACACAAAATGTACTACATTAGACCACCAACTTACATGTTGTGAGCTCATATGATAAATGCTCATATTTAACGCATACATCTTAAATGCATTATAGATTTTAAATCATGACTAAGTTGACACTATTGAATGCTCCATAGTTGGCAGAGGTATTGGATTCCTATAAGAGTTAGCTGTTAGAAATCTATATATGAATATGTGCCTTTCGTGCTCATCAAATTTTATACCCAAAAATTTTATGGGACATGATGCATCATATAGTACATGACATCTCATGCACATTTACTTGAGCAGATAGTAAAGGTTAGTTTTCCTCTTGAGTTGTACGATACCTTATGCACTAATTGGTGAGATTTTGTTAATCATTTTCTTGTTGATATATTTAGTATCGCCCTGTGAGGCACATAAGTGGGGTTTAGTTGAATTTCATGATTAGGATGGTCCTATATATTATAGGAAATGCCAACAAAATCATAGACTTAGACCGATAGTATTATTTCCATTCAAAGATGAATATTCCTCACGGGGGAAGGATGTAACACCTCGGGTGTTTATGGTATCCTTCTTCCCATGCCAAAGGCCTATGAACCTAGGTTTGAGGATTTTATTAATACCACGCGTGTTCGGAATATTTAATTTAAATTAAAATTTGGAAAAAAATATATTATCTTCTTCATAGAATATCTTAAATATTTTTGAAAAGTATTAGTTATGATATATTTGTGTATGTATTTATTTTTAAAGTTTTTTATAATTTACTAATATTTTGATGGAGATAGTAAATCTAGTTATGCCAAAAAATTATTAATATTTAAGGTAGGCTTTATTCAAAATAATTTTTCTATTGAGTATAATATATTCAAAATAGTGTATATATTTTACCACGAACCTATACAATATCCGAGTACAATAAATTGGGATAAGAATATTTCTTAGTGATACCACAACTCCACATGGTAATGGAGAAGATGGACAACACTTCTCAAAATCCATTTGTTGCTGCCACCTATCCTCCTAGCATATCATTTAATTTCAGAATATAATATATCTAACTTATATAAGTGTAGAAAGTATATCATATGATATTCAGATACATATTTTGACTTCAAAGCATTCTGTTTGTATTTTAGCATTTAAGGTTAATTCATATAGCGTCTATGCATGCTATACATATCATAAATTCACAATTCACGCGTTGGAAAAAGTTTGCAAGGAAAATTATGTTGATGCAATATTTGATCTCCGAAGGAAAATTGATTATTTAATGTTATTCGAGCTCAGATTTTAGGTATGTCTATTTCTTCCTTTATTTTGGCATGATTCCTCAAGATTTGTAATTTTTGGGTCTAGCATGCTATTGAAAAGTCTCTTATTCAAGGTTTTTTTTGATATATCTTTTATTACTCTAAAGGTTAATGGGTACATCTTGTGGAGTAAGATACAATTCTCTCATTGTTGGTTTCAATAATTCTGGAATTATGTTGTGATTGTATGAAGAAACACCATTTGGTAAGAGAATTAAGATTTTATAAAGAATTGAAGTGAATGAACTAGATAGACCATTAGTTAATCTTCTGACATGCTATAAATTGTTAGCCTTTTAAATTGTTAGCATATTGGTAGTTTGACATTATGTGTTATTGTCTTGTAATTGTGGGTATCATTTTCCTTTACTTTGTCTACTCTATGACATAAGCTTAAGTAATAAGTTTTACTCGAAAAGGTTAAATGATGGTCTTGATGGTCATGTAATACGTGAAATTATTATACTAGAGACACAAAGTAGAAAGTTCAATTGTCGTGGCGAGAAAGAAAAGGATAATAAATTATTGAACTTTGTTTCTTCACTTGGGTTGTAGAAAAAATGTTATATTATGGGTTATGTTCCAACTTGTGAAGACTTCAAGTCATTGTTATCAGACTCAGATTTTCTTTATAGAAACCCCGCATTTAGAAATGTTATGGAGATGATTTGCATAAGTCTTTTATAGATGAATTTCTTAGTTTCAGGTTATTTGATTTCCATGTTGCCCTTGGGGCTATTGTGGTTAGTTGAAAAAATGTTACTTGTGCTTAAAGGGCTATATATAGATTGCTTGAGGGGCTATTAAGATAAGTGTAAGTATGCGAATTACTTATGGGATCGTTAATTTGCACACATCAATATATTATTCGTGGTGTTGGTATTTTGTATATATGCATGTTCCTTTTAAACTTACATATATTTAGATATCATGGTGGTCTTTTTATCCTGCATAGCAATTTACGTGCTCATGGTATTATGATGACTTGAGGATCAGGTATATCCTAATAATTAACAAGGCAAAATACTTATCATTTTTGTTATCCCTTTTGAGAGTAGTAACTAACCAAAATCTATTTTTTTAAAACTGTACAGTGGTTAATAGGTTTAGCATATCTCATTGTTTAGGGCTCAATTTTAAGTGCAAAGATATGTTTTGGAAAGATATCACATATATCTACAACTTTTATTTTTATGTCAAAAGCTGGTTTTGATGTTATGGACTCGAAATAGGGGACGCTAGAGAAGACAAGTTTTGCACAGTTTCCTATGTCATTGTCGCTGCCTCAAGTATTTTATTCACGTCTTCACTACTAGTCCATTGTGCCAAAGCTCAAAAGTGTTACGACTACAAAAGAACAATCTCAAAGATTAAAGAAATAAGGTAAACTAAATTTATGTAATTACTGGTGGTATCCCAGGGGTTATGAAACCTAGCATGGGTCGATCCTGATCTTTATATTTATAGGTGGTATCTCAGGGTTTATAATACCTAGCATGGGTCTATCCCTATCTTTATATTTATGGATGGTTTCCCAGGAGTTATAATACCTAGCATAGGTCGATATCTATACGTACATTTATGAGGATAATATCTCAGGGGCTAAAAGACCTAGCATGGGTCATCCTCTTTTACCACTGATCAGTTGGTCATCGTATCATATGCTATAAAGTTTATAAAGCAAAGAAGAGTAAAGTAAATAAAAGAATGTAACGTACACGATCCCACCAGTATAAATAAAGGTGTTTTTTATCCTTATCTATACAGTTGTACATTGATACATGATTTTATTGAGCTCTTGTTTTACAAATGGTCATCTTATGCCTTACATATTAAGTACATTCTTTTGTACTGACGTCCCCATTATCTGAGGGGCACTGCATTCATGCATGCCGGTTATTATGTGGATAGTGATTCTTGTTGTGTATGATCGAGTTTAGCTGATGATTGGTATGCTCCGTTCTTTATGGAGTTGTTGAGTCTAGAGTCTTTATGAGGCTTTATGAGTCTATATTCTTTATGAGGATATATATTACTATTATATAATAGAGGCTTTAATCAAAATAATTTCCAATTAATTTTGATATAGTCAAAATGTTGTATTTTGTAACACCCCGTACATTTTCGAACTTATTTGACTACCTTAACATTTATGGAATTATTTAAACTTGAGATAGTTGGTGTATTACCCACTAACTTAATATTGTGCTAATGGGCTCAATTGAGGCCGAAAAAATTAAGTAAATAAGACATGGCCCAAAAGGAAATGATCCATTCAAAATTTTACCAAGTAAACACCTCATCTTTGACTAAGAGTTTGGCTAAGGATGACCATAAAGAGAAGTGGTTTGGAGGGACTATATAAGGCTGAAAAATCAACTCTTATTCACCATAATACACTTGCAAAATTTCAGATTTTTGCAAAAGATATTTTCTTCTCTCAAACCCTAAGCAACCACCCCTTTGGACAAGATCTTCCCCTTGTAAGCCTTGGTAAGTGTTTACTCTTATGGTTTAATATATTATATGCATGAGGGGTTGTGTAGATCATGTTGATTATGTTTAAAAAGTGTTGAGCAGTCCACTTATTGTGAAGCAGTCCACTTTTGCTTCTTTACTAAAGGATTTGCCTTTTATGTGGTTTAAAATTGAAAGGGGACTTAAGGTCTTAAAGGAAGTGAATTAGATGGATGAAATTTCAACATGTTAGGATGTGGTTATGTCCCTAATTTTTTTCCTCCTTGTGTATGACATGTGGAAATGTTGTGATGAAATTATGCATGGAACCAGTGATGTAGTGAAAGGAGAATATAGTTTTGTGATGTTCATGTGAATTTTGAAACCATAATTGTTCATTGGCATCAAAGTTAACCTAAAATATGAGAAGAGAAGCTTACTTATGGCCATGGTCCATTTATTACAAAGATGGACCCAAAAATGACCCATTTCAGCCAATTCGGGCATCCGCCTTTGCGGATGAGCCACATGCCAGCGCAGGTCACTTCGCAGGTGACCCTAGAAAAGGACAAAAGGGCACCTGCGGCCTCACCTCATCACCTGTGGCCACAGGTTGATCCGCAGGTCCTTCCAGAATTTCTTTTGGCTTGTTTTTGCTTCTCTTTGACCCTTCAAGGCCCCCTACCATTCTTAGATGCATTCACCAACTCATGGTACCCTTTGGAGAGCTCTAAGGGGGTAGTTCGGAGGCATTTTGGATTTTACCAATTGTGGATTACTTATAATGTGTTGTTGTGAAAGGTATTTAGGTGACTTGATGGAGTAAATGTGACGATGTGTTGAGGAGGAAATGTAAAGTATAAACATGGTGTGAATTCCTATCAGTTTGTGATATCGAGGTTGATGTGTGGATTGGTTTTGTGTTGTTGGTATGGTGAGGTAGTAAATTGTATTGTAGGAGGGTGGATTGAAGTTATATGGCAGTCGAGTAGTTTATTATAACCTTGTGAACATGTAATGTAGTTGACTTTTAATGTAAGCTCCATTATGTGTTCATATTGTAGAGTAACGCTTTAAGGAAGAGCTGAACTGTTATAGTCACACGTTGGAAGGATAAGGTATGTAAGGTTACTCTTTTTCGTATCCTTTGGCAGCACCTATTGTTCACATCGTTACCGAACTTGTTTCCACTCCGAAATGTTTTAAAGTATGTCATTTCAAGTTTGTTAGCAATTGTTATTCACATGTCTCTTATTTGTTGACTATTGTTCCAAAGTTCCAATAATGTTATGACCACCAATGTAACAATCTCACAAAAAAGTAAAGAATGAAGTAATGCATATATGATTGAGTACAGGGGGCAGCTCTGGGGGCGAAAGCCTAGCTCGAGCCAAACCTGATTTATTGGATACAGAGGGCAGCTCTGGGGGTGAAAACCTAGCTCGAGCCGAACCTGCTTTATTGATTTATGGGTGGCAGCTCTGGGGGAATAAGTCTAGCTCGAGCCGATCCAAAATGTTATCTACCACTGATCAGTTGGTCCCGGGCATTGTATGATTGATGTTGATATTGACATGAACGTAAAAGAAAAGTAATGAAGGCCATGTACATGGTTCCACATATACAGTACGGTGGTTTATCAATATATCTACACACTTGTATTTTATTCCACTTAAGTTTCTATATTTCATAAAGTTACTTATAGCCTTACATACTCAGTACATTCTTTCGTACAGATGTCCCTTGGGGGACCTACCTTACTTGCTGCAGGCACAGGAGCTAGTAGACTTTCACAGTAGGACTGTGAGGACATGGGTCATCTGCAGATTATTGGTGAGCTCCAGATTGGTTCAGGGCTTTTCGAGTCACTTGTATACACTTGTTTTGGTACTGTGTAAGAGTTGTATAAAGCGGGGACTTGTCCCAACTTTAGGCATAGTTATGTATCTGTTAGAGGCTTCGTAGACATTGTAAGTCGAACGAAGGAATGTATGACCCTTTTGACGTGGTGGCCATAACGACCAAGCCTCATATATATTTGAATGTCTTTCCATGACTTCCGTCATTGATATCTTGTATCTATATGTGATAGAATGTTGTTCACTTAGTGACATGCATATGAATGTACTCGATCACAGGTTGGTTCTCTCGGGCTTTAACGACTTCGGGTGCCAGTCTGCCCCAATGGGATTTGAGGTGTGACAAAAGTGGTATCAGAGCAGGTCGTCCTAGGGTGTCTACAAAGCCGTGTCTGAGTAGAGTCTTGCTTATGTATGTGTTGTACACCACATCTATACGTAGGAGGCTACGGGACATTTAGGGGTTGTTTCTTTTCTTCATTTCCTAGATCGTGCAATAGAGCCAAAGTTGTAGGTGGAGTCATATGTAATCACTGAATTCGTTTTATGTTTTGTTTCCTCAGTATAGCAAAATGTCGATTACAAGAAGAGGTAGGGGTAGAGGTAAGAAGGTAGACATGATTTCCGTAGAAAGCACCAGTAAATCACCACCTGAACAAGCTAATCAGGGTGAGGCTGAAGACGAGTTTGCATCGCGGGCTTCTTCTACTCTTCCATTTCTAGGAGGGCTAGGAAGGAGAAGAGTATCCCCAGAACCACCTGTTAATGCTACTGAGCAGGATTTAAGGAATGTGGTGCAAATGTTAACTCGTATAGTTTCTGCAAAAAATCAAGGACAAGCTGGTCCAACTACAAGTAATGACAGTGCGGATAGGGCAGCTAGTCGGCGGACACAAGATTTTCTAAAATTGGATCCTCCCACGTTCACTGGGTCAGATCTTAATGAAGACCCACAAGACTTTATGGACCAAATTCAAAGGGCTTTAGATGTTATACATGTATTTGGTACAAAAATAGTTGAGCTTGCAGCATATAGACTAAAAGGAGAGGCTATACTATGGTACGAAGATAGGAAACGATCTAGGGGTATCGGTGCACTTCCATCTAGTTGGGAGGTATTCAAAGTGGCATTCCTTGATCATTACCTTCCATTTGAGATTCGAGAGGCTCATGCAGACCAGTTCTTAAACTGCATCAAGGAAATATGAGCATCAGAGAGTATAGTCTTCGATTTAACTCTTTGGCCATGTATGCTCCTACTGTGGTAGCTACTATGGCCAATAGAGTTCATCGGTATATGGATAGATTGGATCCATATTTGGTTAGGGATTGTACTATTGTTTCTCTGAATAGAGATATGTATATAGCTAGGATACAAGCTTTTGCACAGAAGATGGAGGATCAGAGGCAAAAGAGAAGGACACAAGAATTTGAGAGGGGACCGTCAATGAGGGCTAAGCCTATGGGACGTTCATGGCTTTCCAAGGAGAATTTAGGCCTCGGGTATTTAATAGACCACCTAGACCATCATTTTTTTATTATACAACAGGTACTTCATCCCAATTTCGAGGGTTTAGAGGTAGTCAAGTTGGGCAAAGTAATGCGATTCGAGGTTCACAGATAGTGGGTTATCGAGAACAAGGAAGTATGAACCAGACAAGTTTTCTTGTCAGCCGTGTCAACACTGTAGAAAGCTTCATTTAGGTGAATGCTGATTTGGGATGAATGCTTGCTTTTGGTATGGTATGTTGGGGCACATAATGAGAGAGTATCCGCAGAGGGGCACGAGTAGTATGGAACGACCTACGGGATCATCCTTTGCATCATCCTCATCGAGTGTATAGTCTACTAGGCATGGTAGAGGTGTTCGAGGATCAGTTAATTCTAGTGGAATCCAGAATCGTACCTATGCATTGGTGGATCGGCAGAATTTGGAGGCTTCTCCTGATGTGGTTACAGGTACATTATCCGTCTATTCACATAATGTATATGCATTGATTGATCCGACCTCTACCCTATAATATGTCACTCCATTGATTGCTGAAAAATTCAAAATAACACCAGAATCATTAGTTAAGCCATTTGAAGTATCTATAGCCATGGGTAAGTCTATGATAGTTAAGAGAGTCTATCGTAATTGTATGGTCACTGTTTGTGATCATGATATGTTGGCTGATCTTATTGAGCTGGAAATGGTATATTTTGATGTTATAATGAGTATGGATTGGTTGGATTCCTGTTATGCCACGGTAGATTGCCGAGCTAAGAAGGTACATTTCCATTTTCCACAAAAAACCATCCTTGATGGAGGGGTAATGTTGGAGCACCGAGAGGTAAATTTATTTCCTACCTTAAGGCAAGGAAAATGATATCCAAGGGGTATATATGCCACTTAGTAAGAGTGCAAGATACCGATGTGAAGCCACCAACTCTTCAATCGGCTCCAGTGGTAAACGAATTCCTTGATGTATTTCCAAAAGATCTTCCAGGTTTGCCTCCAGAAAGAGAAATAGAGTTTGGTATTGATATGATTCTAGGCACTCAGCCTATCTCTATTCCTCCGTATAGAATGGCCCCAGCAGAGTTATAGGAATTGAAGGAGCAATTAAAAGACTTACTGGAAAAGGGATTCATAAGGCCTAGTATGTCCCCTTGGGGTGCACCAGTGTTATTTATACGAAAGAAAGATGGCACGTTGATAATGTGCATTGATTATCGGCAACTGAATAAGGTAACAGTCAAGAATAAATATCCCCTCCCCAGAATTGATGATTTGTTTGACCAATTACAGGGTGCCAAATGCTTCTCAAAGATTGACCTAAGATCGGGTTATCATCAAGTAAGGGTCAGAGAAAAAGATATACCCAAGACATCTTTCCGAACACAGTATGGTCATTATGAATTTTTAGTCATGTCATTTGGGCTAACAAATGCACCAACAGTTTTTATGGATTTGATGAATAGGGTGTTCAAGCCATTTTTAGATGTGTTCGTGACAGTGTTTATAGATGATATTCTGGTTTATTCAAGATCACAAGAGGACCATGCTAATCACTTACGACAGGTGTTATAGATTCTTTGTGATCGTAAGTTATATGCAAAGTTCTCTAAATGTGAATTTTGGTTAAAATCTGTAGCATTCTTGGGTCATATTGTGTCAGATGAAGGAATAAGGGTTGATACACAAAGATAGAAGCTGTGAAGAATTGGACAAGACCTACGACGCCTACAGAGATTCGTAATTTCCTTAGATTGGCAGGTTATTATAGAAGATTTGTTGAAGGGTTTTCTTCCATTTCGGCACCTTTAACAAAGCTAACACACAAGGCAACCAAGTTTTAGTGGAATGATGCATGTGAGAAGAGTTTCCAATATCTGAAGGATAAATTGACTTCTACACCTGTATTAGTACTTCTAGAATGCACAGATGGGTATGCGGTGTATTGTGATGCTTCAGGAGTCGGCTTGGGATGCGTTTTGATGCAGCACAGTAATGTCATAGCTTATGCCTCAACACAGTTGTGACCACATGAGAGAAATTATCCAACACATGATCTTGATCTAGTAGCTGTGATATTTGCTTTAAAGATATGGCGCCACTATTTGTATGGGGTTGATGTTGACATATATACTGATCATAAGAGTTTGAAATATATCTTTAAGAAGAAGGACCTTAATATGAGGCAGCGGAGGTGGCTTGAACTATTAAAAGATTATGATGTTGATATTTTATATCATCCAGGGAAAGCAAATGTGGTAGCCGATGTATTAAGTCATAAGGCAATGGGGAGCATTGATTGTCAGTCCACAGAGAGACAAGGAATAATCAAAGATCTACATCAACTAGCTAGCTTAGGGGTTCGTCTTTTTGAAACTCCAAATGAAGAAATCATGGTGGAAAATACGGCAGAATCTTCATTAGTAGCTGAAGTGAAGGAAAAAACAGTATGCAGATCCTATTTTACTGCAGCTGAAAGAGTATGTACAACAAGGTTTGACAAAGGCATTTGATCTTACGCAAGAGGGAGTACTTCAGTGCCAAGGTAGATTGTGTGTACCTGATGTAGATGAGCTAAGGAGACGGATTATGATGGAGGCACATCATTCACGGTATTCTATTCATCTGGGACCCACCAAAATATATCATGATTTGAAAGAAATATATTGGTGGGGTAATATGAAGAAGAACATTGCAGGATTCGTAGCCCAATGTCCAAATTGTCAACAAATAAAAGTAGAGCATCAGAAGCCTGGAAGTTATATCAATGTATAAATCTTCCAATCTGGAAGTGGGACATGATTAACATGGATTTTATCACAAGTTTTCCTCGTACACTTCAAAAATTTGATTCCATGGGGGTAATAGTTGACAGGCTTACCAAGTCAGCACACTTCCTACCGGTCAAGACCACCTACACAACTGAAGATTATGCACGGTTGTATATTAAATAGATAGTTCGATTGCACAGAGTTCCAATCTCTATTATATCATATAGGGGAGCTCAATTTACTACAAATTTTTGGAAGTCTTTTCCAAAGAGTTTGGGAACCCAAGTGAATTTAAGCATAGCTTTTCATCCTCAAACAGATAGACAGGTAGAACGTACTATAAAAACACTTGAAGATATGCTACGAGCTTGCACATTGGACTTTAAGGGTAGTTAGGATGATCATTTATCTCTTATTGAATTTTCCTACAATAATAGCTATCATTCAAGTATCAAAATGGCGCCTTACAAAGCTTTATGTGGAAGAAAGTGTAGATCACCAATTGGATGGTTTGAAGCGGGTGAAACTACCTTATTTGGGCCAGATCTTGTTCATCAAGGTATGGAGAAAGTTAAGGTGATACAACAGCGGCTACAGACGGCCCACAGTCGACACAAGTTATATGCTGATGTTAGAAAAAGGGGGCTAGAATTTGCCATAGGTGATTGTGTATTCTTGAAAGTGTCACCAATGAAAGGGGTAATGAGATTTGGGAAGAAGGGAAAGCTGAGTCCACGTTATATAGGGCCATATAAGATTATCCGAAGATTTGGTCAAGTTGCGTATGAATTAGAACTACCCCAAGAACTCTCCACCGTTCATCCAGTGTTTTATGTTTTAATGCTTCAGAAGTGCATAAGAGATCCATCTCGTATTTCTCCCACTGAAAATGTACAAATTACAGAAGATCTCTACTATGAAGAAGTACCTATTGCTATTCTGGATCGACAAGTTAAGAGGTTACGAAATAAAGAAGTGGCTTCTGTAAAAGTTCTTTGGAAAAATCAACAAGTAAAAGAAATCACATGGGAAGCCGAGGAAATGATGAAATCTAAGTACCCGCATTTATTTCAAACTGAAGAGAAAGTTAAAGATGCGGAATTGGATCAATAACAAGTAAGTATATATAAGTATTATGTCTATGTGATAATATGAAGAATGAACTTAGACTTGAACTTGTTTAAATTGGAAAATGTTACTAACATTCGAGGACGAATGTTCCTAAGGGGGGAAGGATGTAACACCCCGTACATTTCCAAACTTATTTGACTACCTTAACATTTATGGAATTATTTAAACTTGAGATAGTTGGTGTATTACCCACTAACTTAATATTGTGCTAATGGTCTCAATTGAGGCCGAAAAAATTAAGTAAATAAGACATGGCCCAAAAAGAAATGATCCATTCAAAATTTTACCAAGTAAACACCTCATCTTTGACTAAGAGTTTGGCTAAGGATGACCATAAAGAGAGGTGGTTTGGAGGGACTATATAAGGATGAAAAATAAGCTCTTATTCACCATAATACACTTGCAAAATTTCAGATTTTTGCAAAAGATATTTTCTTCTCTCAAACCCTAAGCAACCACCCCTTTGGACAAGATCTTCCCCTTGCATGACTTGGTAAGTGTTTACTCTTATGGTTTAATATATTATATGCATTAGGGGTTGTGTAGATCATTTTATTATGTTTAAAAAGTGTTGAGCAGTCCACTTATTGTGAAGCAGTCTACTTTTGCTTCTTTACTAAAGAATTTGCCTTTTATGTGGTTTAAACTTGAAAGTGGACTTAAGGTCTTAAAGGAAGTGAATTAGATGGATGAAATTTCAACATTTTAGGATGTGGTTATGTCCCTAATTTTTTTCCTCCTTGTGTATGACATGTGGAAATGTTGTGATGAAATTATGCATGGAACCTGTGATGCTGTGAAAGGAGAATATAGTTTTGTGATGTTCATGTGCATTTTGAAACCATAATTTTTCATTGGCATCAAAGTTAACCTAAAATATGAGAAGAGAATCTCACTTATGGCCATGGGCCATTTATTACAAAGATGGACCCAAAAATGACCCATTTCAACCAATTCGGGCATCCGCCTTAGCGGATGAGCCACCTGCCAGCGCAGGTCACTTTGCAGGTGGCCTTAGACAAGGCCAAAAGGACACCTGCGGCCGCACCTCATCACCTGTGGGCGCAGGTTGCTCCGCAGGTCCTTCCAGAATTTCTTTTGGCTTGTTTTTGCTTCTCTTTGACCCTCCAAGGCCCCTTACCCTTCTTAGATGCATTCACCAACTCATGGTACCCTTTGGAGAGCTCTAAGGGGGTATTTTGGAGGTATTTTGGATTGTACCAATTGTTGATTGTTTATAATGTGTTGTTGTGAAAGGTATTTAGGTGACTTAGTAAATGTGACGATGTGTTGAGGAGGAAATGTAAAGTATAAACTTGGTGTGAATTCCTATCGGTTTTTGATATCTAGTTGATGTGTGGACTGGTTTGGTGTTGTTGGTATGGTGAGGAAGTAAATTGTATTGTAGGAGGGTGGAATGAAGTTCTATGGCAGTCGAGTAGTTTATTATCACCTTGTGAACATGTAATGTAGTTGACTTTTAATGTAAGCTCCATTATGTATTCATATTGTAGAGTAACGCTTTAAGGAAGAGATGAACTGTTATAGTCACACGTTGGAAGGATAAGGTATGTAAGGTTACTCTTTTCCATATCCTTTGGCAGCACCTATTGTTCACATCGTTACCGAACTTGTTTCCACTCCGAAATATTTTAAAGTATCTCATTTTAAGTTTGTTAGCAATTGTTATTCACGTGCCTCTTATTTGTTGACTATTGTTCCAAAGTTTCAAATTTCCAATAATTTTATGACCACCAATGTAACAATCTCACAAAAAAGTAAATAATGAAGTAATGCATATATGATTGAGTAAAGGGGGAAGCTCTAGGGGCGAAAGCCTAGCTCGAGCCAAACCTGATTTATTGGATACAGGGGGTAGCTCTATGGGTGAAAACCTAGCTCGACCCGAACCTGCTTTATTGATTTATGAGTGGCAGCTCCGGGGGCATAAGCCTAGCTCGAGCCGATCCTAATGTTATTTACCACTGTTCAGTTGGTCCTGGGCATTGTATGATTGATGTTGATATTGATATGAACGTAAAAGGAAAGTAATGAAGGCAATTTAAATGGTTCCACATATACAGTACGGTGGTTTATCAATATTATCTACTCACTTGTATTTGATTCCACTTAAGTTTCTATATTTCATACGGTTACTTATAGCCTTACATACTCAGTACATTCTTTTGTACTGACATCCGTTGGGGGACCTACCTTACTTGTTGCAGGCACAGGAGCTAGTAGACTTTCACAGTAGGACTATGAGGACATGGGTCATCTGCAGATTATTGGTGAGCTCCAGATTGGTTTAGGGCTTTTCGAGTCACTTGTATACACTTGTTTTGATACTGTGTAACAGTTGTATAAAGAGAGGACTTGTCCCAACTTTAGGAATGGTTATGTATCTGTTAGAGTCTTTGTAGACGTTGTAAGTCAAATGAAGGAATGTATGACCCTTTTGACATGGTAGCCCTAACGGCCAAGCCTCATATGTATTTGAATGTCTTTCCATGACTTCCGTCATTGATATCTTGTATCTATATGTGATAGAATGTTGTTCACTTAGTGACATGCATATGAATGTACTCGATCACAGGTTGGTTCTCTCGGGCCTTAACGGTTTCGGGTGCCAGTCCGCCCCAATGGGATTTGAGGTGTGACATATTTATTTTACCATAAACCTATGCAATACCCGAATATATATGTAATGGAATAAAAGTAAATTTGAAGTGTCATTCCATTTTTACGTGAAAGTAAAATGGGGTGTACAACTACATGTTGTCTTGGTGAATCACTAATACATGGAACTTACTAATTCTCCTAGTTTTCATTTATTGACAAGTGTAGGAAGCAACAAATATTGTTTCTTTTGTCCCTATACATGTACGTGTATATATATATATATATATATATATATATATATATTGCTAATAACTAGTTTTTATCAATTTTTCCTTCTCTTTATCAAGTTACTTCTAAATCAGTACAAATTGCATGTAATTACGTTGAACATGAGATTTTATACAAAAACATTTTGATGTTATACTCGATCTCTGAAAGAAAATCAATTATCTACATCAAGTTGTTTAAGCTCGGGTTCTAGTGGGGCACTATTCAAAAACTTCTTGAAGGGACTTTTTAGCTCTGGCGTCCAGGTAGGCTATGCTTACCCTATCTTTAGATTGAGCATATGTATGGTATTAGAGTACTATTATGCTAGTTTTAGGCAGGTAGTTGTATCCCGGGTATCGTTTGACATATTTATGCCTTATTTATTCGGTTAGGGTCGTGCCCTATTTTGGTAGATTTTGGGTCTGTTATCCCTTAGTATGGTGTAGTATTTATGAGCTTAGGGTGTGGAGTTAAGCTGGGAAACCTTGGATTTCTTTCTTTTAGCTAGTTATGCGTATGTTTATATAAATACATTTCAGTCTAGCATATACTTATTTCTATTATTTATTATGAGTTCTGGCACAACTTTGGCATCGGTTATGATATGGTATGGGTTTCAGTTTTACAGTTGAGTTTGGTTACTTATGGGTTCACTAGATTCTGGTTATGTTATTCTACTATGAGTTTCGATTAGAGTCCGGCATCTGGTTATGATACGATCGTGGTGTTTTAGTGTTGATTACGGTTGTTCTGGGAGTATTGACATTGGTACTGAGTTCTATTGTACATAATTTATATTTCTTCTCGTTATTACCCCTTATTTCTGGTTCAAATTTGGCTTATGGCCTCTCTTTATTATCTACTATTACAGGTTCGAGCACGGTATCTGGCCTCTCGTTATTACCCATTGGTTCCAATTCAAGCCCGGAGCACACCTGGATGGTTTTATCAAGGATTTGGAATCATATGGTTACTTGGATTGGTTCAGTTATGGGTTATTTATGCTTTTGATTTAGTTACTTCTTGTGTGCACCCACCGACTTGTGGGGGCTTGGTAGGGTAAATTGTCTTCTTTTGTGTACCTTCGGGGTTTATGGGGGCCTAGTTAGGTTATAGTTAGCTTGTATTTCGTACCGTTGAGGTGTTTATTTCTTGTTTTTCCTTTATTTATTTCCTTTATCACACTTGCATAGTCCAGTAACTATTTACTTTTCTACCCCTATCACTACTGACTTAGCTTATACTCTCACATTTTAGTTATGCTTTTACTATATTTTAGCTCAGTCATCCAATGATGCCTACTGAGTACCCATTGCTTTGGTTCTCATATTGCACTTCTACATCTTTTCCCTGATGCAAATCCGAGTACGAGCCATCGGTATTGACGTATTTCTCTAACCCAGTACTGATCCAGAGTCGGGTGAGCTTTCTAGAGTTTAAGGTTGATCCTCCTTCATCTGTTCTAGTATAGTCTTTTGCCTTCGAGACTACTGTGTATATGTTATGTATATTTTGGATACGGTCTAGTACTCTTATTTTATAAGTAGTGGCTCTAGTACCAGCCTTACCAGGTCTTGGGAGGGATCATCTTGTATATTTTGTCCTCTTCCTTCCCCTAATATGGTATATTATATATGTATGTTTCTTTGATTCCGCTTATGTATTTATTATTGGTGTTAATTTATTCTTGTCATTCCTTGGTTTTTACTCGTTAGTCCATTACTCGTTGTTTTGGGCTATGGCTTGGCTTACCTACTGGTGGGATAGAGTAGGCGCCTTAAGAAATTGGGTCGTGACACTTAGTCTTGTTGGCCTTGTATTATATTTTGGTTATATTCGAGTTTATCTTTATTGTATTTCTTTTAATTCACTTTGGCCTTGACGGTCCACTAGTATTATTTGGTTTGGTTTCAGTCAATTTTCTCAATCAAGTGTGGCACCAGGTGCCAGTCGCGCCTCTATGGTTTTGGGATGTGATATCAACCATGCGGCTCTTTGGTATTTGATTGTTAAAAAGGAGGCTAAGCCACGATTGATTTGGTGGATCTTACTACTTCAAGAGTTTAACTTTGAATTAAAAACCGAAAAGGATGCAAAAATCAAATGGCGGATCATCTAACTTGCCTCAAGTCGAACAATGAGAAGTTGACAGAAATTGATATTGATGAAGCTTTTTTGAATGAGTTGGTCATGGCTCTTTCGAGGGAGTAGAACCATGGTAAGCGGATTATGCAAATTATGTGGTATGTGGTTTACTCCCTAATGATTTGAATCACTACCAAAGGATATGGTTCCTCTACGGTGTGAAGAAGTATTATTGGGATGAACCCTATTTATTTAGGGAGTGTGTGGATGGAATATTTTGGTAGTATCTTATGGAGTCAGCAATGTGGGCCATTCTTGAGGTTTGTCATTCGTCCTAATGGTGGTGTAAGAACAGCCGTCAATGTTCTTCAAAGAGGACTTTAATTGCCTATACTATATAAAGATGCTCATGAATTGGTTAGAACTTATGCCCAATGCCAAATGCAAGGTGGCATTTTGAGGAGGCATGAGATTCCCTTGAAGCCTAATCTCTAGGTCGAGTTATTTGATGTATGGGGCATTGACTTCATGGGCCCTTCGTGAATTCGTATGGAAACAAGTATATATTGGTGGTTGTGGATTATATATCAAAGTTGGTGGAAGCAATTGCTTTGACAAATAATGAGAGTAAGAGCATCACGTTTTTCTTGAAGAAGCATATTTTAACAAGATTTGGTACTCCCCGGGTAATTCTTAGTGATGGAGGCTCTCACTTTTGTAATTGGGTGTTTGGTGCATTGCTCGAAAGGTATGGGGTGAATTCTAAGCTGGCTACCCTATACCATCCCTAATCAAGTGGCCAAGTGGAATTTTCAAATCAAGAAATCAAAGCAATCTTAGAGACAATCGTGAGTGTGGGATGTACTAATTAGGCTAGGCAATTGGATGACTTTAAGGCTTACCGAACAACTTTTAAAATTCCTATTGGTATGTCTTCCTATCAACTTGTGTTTGGAAAGGCTTTTCAACTACCAGTGGAGTTAGAACATTAAGATCTTTAGGCTTTAAAGAAGCTTAACATGGATTGGGAAGAGGCTCCTAAGTCAAGAGTAGAGCAAATACAAGAGTTGGAGGAATTTTGTCTTCGGGCATATGAGAGCTCCATTCTATACAAAGAGTGAATGAAAAGTTGGCATGATGCCAAGATATTGAAGAGAGAGTTTCATACGGGAGATGAGGTGTTACTTTTTAATTCAAGGTTGAAACTCTTCACGGGGAAACTTAAGTCCAAATGGTCAGGTCATTTCATGATGGTAAACGTGTATCCTAGTGGTGCAATTGAGCTAGAATACCATGAGAAAAGAAGGTTCACAGTAAATGGTCAACGGTTGAAACACTTCTATGTTGGGGGACCCGGAGCTACTAAAGTGGAGGCGCTTAATAATATTGCTTGATGAGGAACAAAGTTGTGCCATGATGATAACTAAGACGCTTCTTGGTAGGCAACCCAAGTTTTAATTTTTATTATTTGAATAACATTTGTCTTATGGTGTAGGAGTATGATGGGCTTGGAATATGGTGTAACACCCCGTACCTATCAAACTCTACTTGACGACATTGAACAATGTTTACGTAAGTGTCGAGAGCCAAAAGTATGTATTTTGTAATGTTATTGATGAGGTAACGGATATTGGGCCTAGTACATGGGATTAGACCCTCGTGGGAGGTGTAACACCCTGTATGTTGTCGAACCTATACGACTACGTGTACATTTAGGGAATTAATTAAACATGAGAGATTTGAAGAATTATGCAATTATTTGTTGGGGCTTATATGAGTCTTGAGCCATTGGGCCAAATGAGGCTCAAAGATCATAAGAAAGACTTGGCCCAATGGGGTAAAACATGATCCAATTTTCCATTTGACTAATCAACCATGCATTTAATGCCAAGAGATGGATAAGAGTGACTTGAGGGACATATATATATATATATGAGGAATTATTCATTAAATTGGTGGGCTCAATTAACAATTTGTCAATGAGCTAAATGAGGCCCAAAATTAGCATGAAGACATGGCCCAAAAAGGGAATAATGACCCATTCTTGCAAGACCAAGTTGTTATATTATGATTGGACCAAGTGTTTGGTAAATCAAGGACCATTAGGGGACTATATATATGAGGGAAAATCAGATTTTATTCATTTGTTACACCCATGCTTTTTTTTAGAATTTTCTCAACACATCCTTATCTCATACAAACCCTAGACCTTCATCCCTTGGACCAAGCTCATCATCTTGCAAGACTTGGTAAGTGTATCTTGTTATGTTTTAATATCTTTTATGCATGGAATATGGTTTATATCATGTTTGTTCTGTTGGTGAAGTGTGAGAAGTTCACTATGTGTAAAACAATTTGTGTTTGCTAAATCGGAGGATGGTTTTGCCTTGTAAATTTGAACATAGGCTTGTGGTATTGAAGGAAGTGAACTTTATGGATTCAATATTGACATGTGAGATGTGATTATAGTCTTTCCTTGTTTTATCCTTGTGTATAATGTTTGGAGTTGTTGTTGTAAATTTGGTTATGGATTTGGTGACGGATTGAAAAGAAAGTGACGTTTTGGTGATGTTTATGTGTGTTGTGAGACCATGGATGATTGTTGGCATATAATATGATCAAAAATATGTTAAAATAAGTTTGGTTATGATCATGGACCATTCATTGCATGAAAAGACCCAAAAGAGACCATTTCGGACCAAAATGGGCATCCGCCCCATCAGACGAGGGCACCTGCGGGCGCAGATACCAATGCAGGTGCCTCTGGATGCTGTAAAAGGTCACCTGCGTACGCACCTCATCCACATGCGGGCGCAGGTGGCAGCGCAGGTCAGTCCCAGAATTGGTTTTGTGTGTTTTCATCTCTAGTTGATCCCCGAAGGCCCCTATACCCTTTTTGGATGTAATTAACAACTTGTGATGCCATTTTAGTGACTTTAAAGGGGCGTATGGAGGCATGTTGGACTATGTTAAGTATTTGTTGTTGTTCATAAGTTTTTATGAGACAAGTTGATAAGGTAATTGTGACGGAATGATAATAAGGAAGCGTAAAGGGTAAGTGTGGTGTGAAATGCTATTAATGTATGATAACTTGGTAAATATGTGGAATGTTATGGTGTAGTTGGTATGAGAATTCAGAGGATTGTATTTTAAGGAGTGACATGACATTATACGGTAGTCATATAGCTCATTGTCATTTTGTACACTTGTACGGTAAATGGTTGTTAACTAGAGTTCCATTATGAACTTGTGTTGTAGAGTGAAACATAAGGAAGGAGCTGTACTATTGTGTTTATACATAGACTCATGTACTCATACTTGGAAGTGAAGGTATGTAAGGTTACTCTTTCCGTATCTTTCTGCAGCATAGCGTATTCACCTTGTTATGGTACTTACTCATGTCCGAGGTGTTCTAAAGTATACCAGTTCAGGTTGAGATATAATGTTATTCATATGTATCCTATCCTTAGATGAATTGTGATTCACTTATCTCTTATTCTTTGACTGAAGTTCCAAACTGTCATAATGTGGTAATTCCAAAAAGAACTATCTCGAAGAGAGTAAGGTGTAAGAAGAATCTATTTATGCTTGAGTAGTATTTCCAATCATGTTATGTTTCCAAGTTCAATAACATTGTTATAATTATGTTTGTACCAATCTCATAAGATCTCATAAGAGTAATGAAGGAAGTAATGTATGTATGTGTTCCAAGCTTTATCAATGATATGACTACCAATGAGTCAATTTCATAAAAGTAAAGAAGGAAATGATATACAATCATCAATTTATCACTCTTAGAATGAAGTAAAGAATAGTGAAGGGATGAAGTAATGATTGGTTGGAAAAGGTATCTTTCTCACACGAGGACGTGTGTCAGTGATGTTATGAAGTAAAGGAGTCAATCTCATGAAGTTAAGGAATGAAGTAAAGTGTGTATTTCCAATAGTATCACGATCCTAGATGTATCAATCTCTCATAAGTGAGTGTATCAATCTCTCATAAGTGAATAAATCAACCTTTTCCAAGAAGAATAAGAATAAGAAGAGATTTAATTGATAAGAATTCTCGGGTGGCAGCCCAGGGGTGAAAACAACAACTAGCATGGGTCGATCAAGTCATGTTCTCCCACCAATAGAGTGGATGTATGTTCTCCCACCATAGAGTGGATGTATGTTCTCCCACCAATAGAGTGTATGTATGTTCTCCCACCATAGAGTGTATGTATGTTCACCCACCAATAGAGTGGATTACGTTATATTATTAATCCAAAACTCTTGAATAAAAGAATCTCTTGAATAGAAGAATCTCGTGAATATAAGAATCCCTTGAATAGAAGAATATCTTGAAAATAGGAGAAGAATCTCTTGAGTGAAGGAAAATTCCCTTGAGTGAAGATGTGTATGAAAGATATTATATGAACAATAAGGATGTAAATGAGTGACCTAAAATAACAATAACAGAAGCAATATACATGTTTCCACACTTAAAATGATGGTTTATCCACATTGAATATTCTCTCATATTTTACCCCCTCGGGGGACTTACCTTACATGCTGCAGGTGCAGGAACTAGTAGACCTCCACTGTAGGTTGACAGTATTTGCGGATCTTTGGTGATCCCCCGTTGCTTTGGGACTTTCTGAGTCATAGTTGTACAGTTGTTTTGAGGTTGTAAATGTTGTATAAAGTGGGGACTTGTCCCGACTTTTATATGGTCTTGTAAATGTATCAGTTAGAGGCTTTTGTAGACGTATGTGGGTATGTGAATGTAAGAGATGAATGTCCGTTTTGACTTGATGGACCTAACGACCAAGTTTCATCTATATATAGATATGGCATATGTTTCCATGTTCATGACTTTTGCATAGTTGCATGAGGTATAATAAGATTCATACGAGGATTTGCATATGAATGTACAGAAGTAAAGATTGGTTCTCTCGGGCCATATCGGCTTCGGGTGCCAATCACGCCTCGTAGGACTTCGAGGCGTGACATATGGAAAACATATCCCAAAATAAGTTAGAGTAGAAAAATATGGGAGATCATGTGCGAAGCTCCAGGGAAGGGGCTTTGGAGATTAGACAAACACATCGGTGAATTACCGAAGTCCTTAACCAAAATTGATCTCCCAAAGTAGTTCAAATGTAAGATTTGGCGATGCACTACACTATTCGGTGTATCAACGATGATTCTGGTGATGGAACAGACTATCGCCGAACTAGTACGCCATAAAGAAAGGCCAAGGTTTACATATGTTAAAATTGGCCATGATTTTACATTTCGGCATATCACCGAAAGCTTCAACAATGCTATACTCTATCACCAAATTGCATCATTTTAAAAGAAGTTGACGGTTTGACTTTCTTGACTCTTGACTTCTTATTTTTTATTTTGCCTCTCAGAGTTATTCAAATCGTTTCCCATTCCCTATTTCTCCATTTTCTATCATTTTACTATTTCAACACACACACACACACTCTATTTCCCTTCTCCTTTCACCACCATTGCATAAGCATGTCACCACCACTATGACCATCAATCTAGTGGATGGAGTTTCACGCTATTGTTTCCCTTTTCCTTCTTCATTTGATTTCATCTTTAGATCTGAGGTTAGATTTAATTTCTTGCTCTAAATCCATGTTTTGCTGCTATTGTTTATAGTTATATGTCTTTCATGGTGTCTACTATTGTTCTTGTTTAAATTTTCTTTATGGGTATGCTCGATTAGGTCAAAGTTTTTTTTAAAATGGACCTAACCTAAGGATCTCACCCCTCGTGGAGGTCAGGGGTTGAGATGCACACCCCTAAGCCTTAATGTAAATAAAAGACAAAGAAAATACAAGGAGGGGGACATAAACCTTACCTCCGTCTTATGGTGGTTCATAGGTCAACTAACCTACTAAGGCCAATCGACTCATCCCTAATACTATAAAAGGAAACCTAGAACTAAGCACCTAGAAGAGAGGATTCCTCTCAATACATAGTAACTAGGAAAACATAAATAAGGGAGACTCTCCCCTTACATAGTAAGAAGAAACTCTAATCAAAATAGACATCTTCATAAAAGTTATACCTAAACTTGGGGGTTTTGTTAAAATCATGTTTTTTAGTTGTTGGGTTTGTGAAATTGGGGTCCACCTGAGAGTTAATTGTGAATATATGGTTCGTGGGATTGTTGCTAAAATGGGTGTCGAATTTTGTTGGGCTTAACTAAAATATACTTTGAAATCAAATGATTTTGGGGAATGATAGATTGGGTGACGTCGTTCTTAAGGAAAAAATCATTGATATTGTTGTTTGGTGTTGAAACCGGGGGAAGTCTGAGTACCCATGGTGTGTTAAACTGAAATCTCCATGAAAATGAACTCAAAACTGGTGAAGGTTAGGGACACAATTGGCGATGGGGTTGAGGCGATGCGCTGAACCTTATTGCGGATTGCCGAAGTACTCCCCTTATCACTGAATGTTACAGTGGACTGGGCTAAGTAAGGTGACAGTTTAGCAATGCCTTAGTAGTTCTCCAATACTCAACTCTTCATCGAATCACCAAACCCCAACCTTTCTTTTCCAAATCTTCTATTCCTAACTGGTTCAATCAGCGATAGCAGTGGTGTATCACCGAACTCTTTGGCAATCCGCCAATGCCATTTGGCGATGCACCCCTGAAAAATATTATTCTTGTTTTTAATACCCTTGGACTAGTTCGTTGCTTCTCTTATGTGTAGATATGACTCACCCAAAGCATGTTGCAAAGAAACATACTCACACTCCTCCTCTCACCTTAAAAATTTCAAAGGGCGTCTCAATTTTGGGTCTTACACAATTGAAAAGGATGGTTCAGAAAAAAAAAAGTTTGAAGATACTAGAAGTAAGGCTCCATTTTTTGAGGATCATATCTTGAAGCACAGTTCTAACTTCGAGAGATATCCTATCACTTCCTCAAAGGAGTGCAACTCAACCTCCATCCATGAGCCACTGAATACTCCCAAAGTTGTTATACCAAAAAATGAGGTTGAACAAACTCCTCATGCTACAGTAAATCCTCACCCTCAGGAAGGTCACAGGTTCCTCAACCAATTCAAGGTTCCCGAAAATCATACCATTATTAAAGAATAAAGATTGAGCACCGGAGGTTTGAAAAGTAAACAACCTAAGGTGTTGGATACAATTCGATACCATGGATTCGAGCAGTTCACCCAATCTATAAAACCATATGTTGAGACTTGGGTTCATGAATTTTATGAGGCTTATGGAAAGTCACTTCCTGACAAAAGAAAGAAGGGTAAAGCTCAAGAGACTCAAGATACTGTGAAAGTTGGGGATATGAATGTTAAGTACGATGGGGCTTTGATTAATTTGATCTATGGTGATAGAATTGATACACATCACTACTTTTCACCCATGCTCTATAGAATATTGATGACCTTTAGGGTTGGTTAGCCCCTCTGCTTAGTTATGGGACATTTTCATGGCTCACTCCGGGAACCCCAATTGAGAAGGGTGATATAAATCTAGAAGCTCAGTATTAGTTAAGCTTTGTATGCAGCAATCTCTTGCCCTCAATAAATGAAACAATTCTCGTGAACCATTGAGAAGTGCTATTAGGCACAATCATAGTGAAGGATAGGCTCAATCTTGCTATGGTCATTGCCCCAGACATTGCTCACTGGGCCCAATAAAAGCAAACCTCCCTTGCTTTCCTGTGCTTAAAAACTGCATTGTGTCACTGGGCTAAGGTTTCATTTGGTAAGAAGAAGGATTTTGAGTATACCCCTACCTCTACTATTGATATTACCCTTCTTGAGACTATGCAAGAAGTTAAGAAGAAGAAATCCCAAGTGGATGATTCCCCAGTGATTGATCTTGACTCCATTATAGTGGTGCCAGCCATCCCACTCCTACTACTATATCTCCTATTCTTGCAGGTTCCTCCACTGGTTCATCCACTTATCTTTCTGGACCTACTGCCCCAGGCCCTCGCCCATCCACTACTCCGAGCACCTTGAGGGCCTCATTGACTCAGGTTTGCATCATTTTGATAGGCCAGTTGGCTTACTCAGGTGACATGAGATTGTCCAAGTTGGAGGCTTAGATGCCTCAGATGATTGCTAATATAGTGAAAGCCATAATGGTGTCGGTTCATGATGAGTTGTAGGGTATTCATGAGACCCTGCATAGTTATGGTGCTAAGTTAGATGAGTTAAGCACCCCACAGTCTGTAATCCCTGATGATGTGTTGTAGAAGATACAGACTGAGCTAGCTTCCCTCAGAAAGCATGTGGATAAGCTCTAGTTTCCTGACTTATCCTATTTATGGAGAGCTCTATCTCATACACCATCCCACTACGTGTTCGTGAGGATATTCCAGTAGCTGATGAGGAGGAAAAGGATGAAGAGAATCTCTCTTTCGATGAGAAGAAGATTGCAGAGATAGGATTAGTTGGTGACAGAGTTGAGCAGATGCAGGTTGATTTATAGGATAATAGGTAGGAGACAAGGATGCTATTCTTCCAGCTGCCTTGGAGAGGTCGCCTCAAGAGATGACCCAGGTTAAGACCTCCAGTTCAGCTACTGCTATGGAGATAGAGACCACTATTCAAGATCGACCCCCATAGACCATTGCTGAAGCTGAGTCGGTCACTAATGCCCAGAAAGCTACCACTTCTATGAGCCAGTTACCTTCCCAGGCTTAGCTTCATTCAAGGGGACCCTCACTCTCATTCTCCTTTATTTATCTTAGTCCCATTACATTAAGGACAATGCATACTTTAGAGTTGGGCGGTGTTATTTATATTGGATCTGTAATATTCAGCCCTGCTTTTGAGATATTCTGTTTTGGATACTTTATTTTATTTTGGTGCGTGGTTGTGATTTGATTCGAATGATGTTTTGGATATTTTTATTTGGGTTGTAATATTCTAGATTTGGTGTTTGGATTGCTTTGAGTGTGGTGTGTGATTTTTCATTTTCATTTCCTTACTTTTTATGTTAGTTTAGTAGTTCATAGTTTAGTCATAAATAAAAATCCTTTTTGGCATTGGTACTTAAGTGAAAAGTGTACTAGCAATAGAATACTTTGACTCAAATAGTACTCTTGGGGAGATTTCTTGCATGCACAACTCTTAAAAATGATAAATCGTGTGTGAATTGCTCCATTTTTCAAAATACGCCCTTTTTTAAAAAAATCTTAGGTTTAGTTGAACTAGTTAGGCACTTATTTTTTTTTGCGAACACCCGCATCTTATTTTTACCATTTGGAGTACCATCTTCGACATGTGATATGAATGTGGTACATCAATTGAGGAAGAGTGCCTCGAGTGCGTGATTAAGTGCCATGTGTGTGAGGTTTTGACTCGATCTTGCTCATTGAGTCCACGTAAAACTTGCATGGTTGGTCTATAGCTAAACAAAAAGTGTGTGATGTTGGAGAAGTGATCCTAGGCCATTAATTGAGTGAACCTCTAATTTGACCAAAATAGCCATCCCCATTATGAGTTGAGTGACCAATTTTGTCCCTAATTTGAGCCTTGGAACCCTTTTTCTTGGACAACCTCATTACAAGCCGAAACCCTTCTTCCATAAATCCCTCTTTTGAACCAAACCCATCTTGAAGCATCTAGGTGAGGCCATATACCAACTTAGGCCAAAAGCTTAAGTTGGGGGTGGAAGAGTCGTTAGGTTAGTTTTGTGATCGAAAGTTCATAATGTGGGGACCATTCACTTCCTCTTCTAATTATCTTCATATACTTTGTAGCTATAAAAGAGAAAAATATTGAAAATGAATTAAAAAAGAGTGGTAATTATGTTTCTAAATTGTAAATATTTGAAGAAGTTTAATGTTTGAAAGGATAGGAGGAGGAGGATAACTTGAAAAGATAGAAAATTAGTTCTTGGAGTCACTTAAGAAGTAAAGCTTTGGGAAAGAATTGGAATTGATGTCTCTTTAGATGCTTTGAGGGGGTAGAGTCACTATAACCTCAACTTTTCCTACCTCACCCATTGCCTATGCTATAAGCTGAAGTAAGACCTTAGTGATCTCCAAAGTAGTATGGTTGAATGTGGTAAAGTGGAGCTTATGGGAAAGCCTATGGTGTGGTACTCATGTTCATGATTGTCCTTCAGAGTGTGAGTGATTCATGGTAGTCCCTTGTTTTAATGTTGATCATTATTTGAGGAAAGGGACTTCTTTGTTGTGAGAGCACTTGATAACATTTAGTCAACAATTGAGGCTTACTATTCATGAATTAAGTGTTTGATAGGTGAAAATTCTGCCATTATTTTCAAAACCATGGGGACAAAGTGTTTTCATAAATGAAGCATCTGTCTAAGTTCCCAAGTAGTACCATTTAAAGGCATCATTGATTTGTTGTGTGTGCATTGATTTACTCGAGGAAGAGCAAATATTTACGTTGGGGTTGTTGATGAGTCAACAAATTGCTACTCATTCGGCCTAAAAATGGTAAGAAATAAAGTCCTCAATGCCAGTTTTAGTTAGTATTAATGTTAATTTGGTTTATTTTCAGGGTTAAGGCCAAGAAGTTGTTGAAAGAGCGAGACGAAGAAAAAAGATGTAAAATTAGAGCCAAAAGTGCAAGAAGGCATCGCCAAGGAAATCAACGAATCGCTAATGTTGTCAGCGTATCACCGAATAGGAGGATCCATCGCTTAATTTAATCGATCCACCAAACTCCAGATGAAACAAATCGGCAATGAAGCAAAAGAGTTCGGCGAATCATCGAACAAGTCGGTAAAACGTAAATCCATCTCTAATCAAACCAGAAGCATATCCCTGGAGCCCAAAGTTAATGCCAAATTGGCAATGAAGAGTCCCTTCGGTGTATCGCCATGGACTTCAGCGATGCCGAGGTCTCACCACTAAAGAGGATGCACTGGCATTTCAGTAATTTCATGGCCTATTTTTGCTTCAGCTATAAATAGCTTTTTCGCATCTTGGAACCCTATCTTTTGTCAATTTTGAGATCTACAAGTTTGTATTCTAAACCCTAAGTGGGAAATTGGTTGATTTCTTATTGTTCTATGTTGAATTTGGATTTTATTTGTAAAGATTTGGTTTCAATGGATGATTTTAAAGAGAATATGGGTATATTTCCTCTTTCTCTATCTATGAGTAGCAAACTTTCCCAACTTGGATTTATGTATGAATGAGTAGTGATAATTATATCGGTGTTGTTTATTTGCCTTTTTAATTGATTAGTCGTTATGGGTTTGACCTCTACTCTGTGTTATTAACCTATAATTGGAGATTGCAAACTCTAGTTAACCCTAGATCTCTTATCATCCTTGACAAAGGGGATAAGGGTGAGGAGTAGTGATCAACAATGACTTAATGTTTATCATTTAATAGTAGTTCTTAGACATAAGGCTACTAAATTGAGGTTTTAGGTTGGTTATGAAGTGACACTTGTGAGGTGTTTGAAAGAACTCACTTGTGATGTTTAATATTTTATGGAAAAGTTAGCATTAAAATCTAGGAACTAGCCTACCCATATATGTTAATTGAACATAGGCAAATATCCAATTACCCATGCATGTACTCACTATCATGAAAGCATAACCCCAAACATCTTTAACATTTGATTATAAACTTCTAGTTCTTACTTTTGCTTACCAAGCTTATGATTGATTAATTGATTACAAAACGTTCAAAACTAATCCCCCCATTTTACTTTCCTTTCATTTTACTCATTGCATGCAAACACTTAGTGATTTATTACATTTAAAAGTGAACATACAATTTTCATTCCTTGCGGGATCGACCCCAACTCACGAGTTAGGATTTATATTGTATAACGACCACTTATATCCGTAATAGAGTGTATTTGATCATTATCAAGTATGCGGATTATGCAAATTATATGGTATGTGGTTTACTCCCTGATAATGTGAATCACTATTGAAAAAATGACTCTTCTATGATGTGAAGAATTATTATTGGGATGAACCCTATTTATTTAGGGAGTGCGCAGATGGAGTAATTTGGAGGTGTGTAATAGATTTGAAGATGTAGGCCATTCTTGAGCTTGTCATTCATCCCAATTTGGTGGTAACCACGGTGGTGTAAGAATGGCCGCCAAAGTTCTTCAAAGTGGATTTTATTGGCCTACACTACATAAAGATGCTCATGACTTGGTTAGAACTTGTGCCCAATTCCAAATGCAAGGAGGCATGAGATGCCCTTGAAGCCCAATCTCGAGGTGAAATTGTTTGATGTATGGGGCATTGACTTCATGGGACCCTTTGTGAGTTCGTATGGAAATAAGTACATATTAGTGGCCTTGGATTACGTATCAAAGTGGGTGGAAGCAATTGTTTTTCCAAACAATAAGAGTAAGAGTGTCACATTCTTCTTGAAGAAGCACAGATTTACAAGGTTCTGGACTCTCTGGGCAGTTCTTAATGATGGAGGCTATCACTTTTGTAATCGGGTGTTTGGTGCATTGCTCGAAAGGTATAGGGTGAAGCATAAGGTGGCTAATCTGTACCATCCTCAATCAAATGGCCAAGTGGATGTTTTGAATCGATTAATCAAAGAAATCTTGGAGAAAATTATGAATGTGGGACGTACTAATTGGTCTAGGCAATTGGACGATGCTCTTTGGGCTTACCGAACATCTTTTAAAATGACAATTGGTATGTATCCCTGTCAACCTATTTTTGGGAAGGCTTGTAACCTATCGGTTGAGTTAGAACATCAAGCTCTTTGGGCTTTAAAAAAGCTGAAGAGGCTTCTAAGTCTCGAGTGGAGTAAATATAAGAGTTGGAGGAATTTTTTCTTCGATCGTATGAGAGTTCTGTTCTATACAAAGAGCAAATGAAAAGGTAGCATGATGCCAATATATTGAATAGAGAGTTTTGTGTGGGAGATGCGGTGTTACTTTTCAATTCAAGGTTGAAACTCTTCACGGGGAAACTAAAGTCTAAATGGTCGGTTCCTTTCACGATGGTAAATTTGTATCCTAGGGAACAACTAAGTTGTAAGACCATGAGAGGAGAAGGTTCACGGTGAATGGTCAATGATTGAAACACTTCTATGTCAGTGGATCTGGAGCTACTAGAGTAAAGGACGCCATGCCACAATGATAACTAAGGCGCTTCTTGGGAGGTAACTCAAGTTTTACTTTTTGTTGTTTTAAATAACATTTGTTGCATGGTGCAGGTGTGTGATAGGGTTAAAATATGGAAAACATACTACAAACCATGTCGGAGTAGCAAAATATGAAAGATCGTCCACAAAGCTCCAGGGAAGAGGATTTGAAGATTCGCCAAACACATCAGCTAATCACCAAAGTCCTTTGACAAAAATCGATCTCCCAAGGCCTTTGATTGTGGAAAAGGGTGATGCTTTACATCATTCGATCGATCGTCGAAGACTTTGGCAATGGTGCTTCTTTTCACCAAACTTGCTGGCCAAAAATAAAAATCCCAGGTGTTGAAACTGTAACATTTGGTGATGCTTCTGTAGTTTGGCGGATCGTCAATCATTTATGCAATGCTATGACCATCGCCGAACTGCACCATTTTAAAGTATGACAATTTGACTCTTGACTTTTCACCTTTTGACTCTTAGTATTTTTCAAACCTTTTCCATTCCACACTTCCTCTCTTCTATCACTTTACACATTCAACAAATATACACACACTCGATTCTCTCTCAAACCATCATCACTGCATGAACACACCACCACCACTTCTTTTGTCGATCTAGTTGTCGTAGTTTGCACACCATTGCTTTCTTATCTCCTCTAACTCATTTTGATTCTTGCTCTAAATCTATGTTTTGTTGCTTTTGTTTATGGTTACATGTTGTTTATGGTGTGCGCGCATATTATTGTTCAAAATAATTTGATGGCTATGCTCGATTGGGTCAAATTTTTGGTCTTAAAATTGGGGATTTTGGGAAATTGGGGTTCTAAACTATTGGAATTGAGGGTTAAACTTATTTTTGCTTTCTATTTGGGTTAAATTTCATGCGTATTAGGTCAAAATTTTATTCGATTTATACTGGCTTTGAAATCGAATGATATTGCCCAATGATAGATTGGGAGATGTCGTTCTTAAGGGAAAAATCATCTAAGTTATTATTTTGGTGTTGAAACCTGGGGAAGTCTGAGTACCCATGCTTGTCTGACACTGAAATAGCCATGAAAATGGCTTAAAAAGCTCAAAACAGTCAAAAGGTTGGGGATGATAACAATTGGCAATGGGGTTGAGAACTTTGGCGATGCACCAAACCTTATGGCGGATAACCAAAGTACTCCCCATATAGCTAAAAGTTACAGTGGACTAGGCTAAGTAAGGTGACAGTTTGGTGATGCCTTAGTAGTTTGGCGATGCTTAGGGAGTATCGCCAAACTATTCGACAAATTTCCAAACCCCAACCTTCATTTGACGAATCCTCCATTCCTAATTGTTCCAATGGGCGATATCAGTAGTGCATCACCAAACTCTTGGGTGATCTGCTGAAGCTGTTTGGCGATGCACTCCAAAAAAATATTGTTCTTATTTTTATAACCTTGGCCTAGTGTGTTTCTTATCTTATATATAGCTATGACTTGCCCAAATCATGTCGCAAAGAAAAACACTCGTACTCCTCCTCCCACTTCAAAAATTTCAAAAAGGATCTCAATTCTAGTCGTACTCAACCCGAAAGGAAAGTTGAGAGAAAGAAAAGAGTAGAAGAAGGAAAAAAAAGCTCTGGTAACTGAGGAACAAAGATTGGAGCATAGCTCCAACTCCGAGAGATACAACATCACTACCTTGGAGGAGGGAGATACTACTCCAATTCATAAACTATTAAGTACTTAGGAAGTTGAGCCTACTAAGAAGAAGAAAAGAAATGAGCCAAGTTCTAATGTGGCCCCAAATCCTCATCCCCAGAGAGGTCATCATTTCCTCAATTATTTCAATGTTTCGGGCAAACGAACAATCATTGAGGAACAAAGGCTAAGTAAGGAAGGGTTAGAAGGCAACCATCCAAGGGTTCTTGATGTGATCGGTTATCATGTATTTGAGCAATTTACCAAGCCCTTGAAACATATGGAGAATTAGGTTCAAGAGTTTTACGAGATGTATGGAAAGTTTTTGCCTCCCAAGAGGAGAAGTGATAAGCCTCAGGAGACAAGAGATGAATTGGTTGTTCGAGTGTGCTGGTTAAGTGCGATGGAAATTTGAAAAATTTGATCTATGGTGATACTGTGGATACACATCACTAGTTTTCCCTCGTATTCAAAGGAATGTTGATGATCTTCGGGGTTGGTTAGCCCCTTTAATAAGTGATGGGAATCCTCCATGGCTTGCTCTCGATACCTCGATTGAGAAAGGTGTTGTACATTTGGAAGCTCGATATTGGTTGAGCTTCATGTGCAGCAATCTGTTACCCTCTCAAAATGAAACAATTCTTATGCACCCTCGGGAAGTGCTAGTAGGTATAATCATAATGAAGCAGAGGTTTAATGTTTCTATGATTATAGCCCTGGGCATTGCTCGTCGGGCCCAACAAACGAAGTCCTCTCTTGTCTTCCCATGTCTCATTACCAAGTTTTGTCACCAACCTAAGGTTCCCTTCGACAAGAAGAAAGTTTTTGAGTATACCCCTACTATTGATATTACTCATCTTGAGATGGTGCAAAAAGTGAAGAAGAAGAAAATCTGGGTGGATTCTTCCCCGATAGTTGATTTGGAGGCTCTTGATAGTGGTGCGAGCTAGCCCAGTCCTACTAATGCAGCCCCTACTCCTCCAGGTTTCTCCACAGGTATATCCACTCAGCCTCTTCGACCTAATGCCCTCGATCCTCGTCCATCCACTATGCCGGGCACTTTAAGGGCCTCTTTGACTCAGGCAGATATTATTCTGATAGGTCAGTTGGCTTATTCAGGTGATATGATGTCATCTAGATTTTTTCAGTTAAAACGTGGCCTAATAGGCCCTTTTATTCCAAAAGCCAAATTAAACAATATGAACAAAGGCCCAAGTCCAAAACCCACCCGGTCCACAAAACAACCAAAAAATTAAAACCTAAAACGAAAATAAATATAAAATAAAAAGGAAAGAAACAAAGAAATGAAAATGTAAAGTTCAGAAAAAAAAGCAAACGATAAACACCTTGAACTCTTCATCTTCTCCAACTGATTTCTTCACTATGGTAGAGTAATGACGTATCAACTAGATCGGATTGGCAAAATTCCCGATAAGCTAATTTGATTAAGCTTTGTTTCTCCTCCTTTAAAATTACAAACCATGTTGAAGCTATAGAAAGTTACTTTTTTTGTAGAGTTTGGTCGTATCCACTTAGGCTAATTGTTGAAGAAGGTCAATAGTTTTTAATTACCATATTTATTGAAACTTCTACCATAACTCTATTTTTGGGACTTGATGGGTTGTGACTTTCTACTGCTAATTGTTGTTGTTGTGTGATCCTTCTACTGTTGCTTGTGATTGTACATTGCTTAATACAGTTCTAGAGTCCTAACACTGTTTGACCTCAAATTAAGAAGCTGAGATTTGTCTGCATTTAGTAATCTCCTAATATCAGTTGGAAGTTCCTCAAAATTATGGAACTAATATGTACTTTGTGTACCTGCAAAATCCAAAACATAGTTAGTTAAAGAAACTACCACCTTATTCCCATCTAGATTAGAGGCTTAAATGTCTCAGATGATTGTTGATGTGGTGATATCTTCCATAGTTCCAGCTTATGATGAGTTGCAAGGTATTTATGAGACCCTGCATATTTATGGTGCCAAATTAGATGAGTTGAGCACCCCACAGCCTGCAGTCCCAAATGATGTCTCGCAGAAAATACAGACTGAGATCAATTCTCTCTGAAATTATTTGGATGAGCTTTATTTTCCATATTTGTTACATTTATAGGGAGATTCATCTCAGACACTGGCCCCACCACCTGTTCATGGGAATGTTCCAATAGCAGAAGAGGAGGGGAGAATGGGAAGGGTTGTCCTTCTAATGATAAGAAGATTGCTAAGACAGGGTTAGTTCGTGACAGAGTTTAGCAAATACAGTTTGATTTGCATGCTGAAAGGAAGAAGACTGAGGATTCCATTCTTATGGCTTCTTTGGAGAGGTCGACTAGAGAAACGACCTAGATTAGGACCTCTAGTTCAGCTACTGCTATAGAGACTGAGGCCACCATACCAGATCCACCACCACAGACCATTATTGTAGTTGAGTCGGGCACTAATAGCTAGACAGAAGCCACTTATGTAAGCCAGACACCATCCCAGGTTTAGCATCGTTCAGGGGGACCTTTTCCACTCAATCTCTTTTATTATATTTATCCTATTGCATTAAGGACAATGCATACTTTTGAGTTGGGGAGGGGGGGTATTATTTATTTAGGATTTGTAATATTTAGCCTGTTTTTGGATATTCTATTCTTGATACTTCATTTTTATTTGGGTGTGTGGTGTTGATTTCTGATACTATGATTCGGATGATATTTTGGATATTTTGATCTAGATTTTAATAATTTAGGTTTGTTTTGAGGTAATTTGGGTGTGTTGTGTGATATTTCATTTTTTTATTTCCTTATTTTTATTTTAGTTTGGTAGTTCATAGAATAGTGATAAATAAAATTCTTTTTGACATTAGTACTTAAGAGAAAAGTGTACTAGCAATAGAACACTTTGACTCAAATAGTACTCATGGGGAGATTTTTCGCATGTGCAAATCTTAAAAATGATAAATCGTTTATGAATTGCTCCACGTTTAAAAATGTGCCACTTTTCAAAATTTTCCTTTAGTGTAGTGGAACTAGTTAGGCATTCTTTTATGGTGAACACCCGCATCTTGTTTTGGCTACTTGGATACCTTCTTCGACATATGCTATGAATGTGGTACATCAATTGAGGAAGGATTCTTTGAGTGTACAATTGAGTGCCATCTGTGTGTGAGGATTTGACTCAATCTTGCTCATTGAGTCCCCCTAGAACTTGCCTGGTTCCTTTATAGATAAGCAAAGAGTGTGCAATGTTAAAGAAGTGATCTTAGGCCATTAATTGAGAGTAAACCTCCAATTTAACCAAAACAGCCATCCCCATTGTGAGTTGAGTGACCAATTTTGTCCCTAAATTGTGCCTTGGAACCCTTTTTCTTGGACAACCTTGTTAAAAGTTGAAACTCTTCTTCTGCAATCCCTTGTTTTGAACCAAACCCATCTTGAAGTATCTAGGTGAGGCCATAAATCAACTTATTACAAAATCCTAAGTTGGGCGTGAAGGACCCATTGGGTTAGTTTTGTAATCGAAAGTTCATAATGCGGGGACCATTCACTTCCTCTTCTAGTATCCTCGTATTCCTTGTAAATGCTATATAAAAAAAATGGAGAAAAAGATTGGAAAGAATTGAAAAAGAGTTGCAATTGTGTTTATAGTTTGTAAATATTGGAGAAAGTTTAATTTTTAAAAATATAGGAGGAGGAATATAGCATGAAAATCTTGAGAATTGGTCCTTAGAATTGCATAAGAGGCAAGCTTTGGGAAGAATTGTAATTAAGGTATCTTTCGATGCTTTGAGGGGTAGAGTCACTATAACCATAACTTTTCCTACCCTACCCGTTGCCTACTCTACAAGCCAAAGTAAGACCTTAGTGATCTCTAACGTAGCCTGCTTGAATGTGGGGAAGTGGAGCATATGGACAAGCCTGTGGAGTGGTATTCATGTTCATGATCATCTTTGAGAGTGTGAGCGATTCATGGTAGTCCCTTATTTAAATGTAACCATTTCTTGAGGAAAGGGACTTCTTTGTATGAGGGAACTTGATTGGATTACTTGAGTAGTCTTCAATCTTAGTTGAGGTCTATGAGTGCGTGCTTAGCCTGGTAACATTTAGTCAACATTTGAAGCTTGTTATTCACAAAGTGAGAGTTTGATAGGTGATACTTGTCCATTGTTTTCAAAACCATGAAGGCAAAGTGTTTTCACAAAATAAGCATGTGTCTAACTCCCAAGTAGTACCGTTTGAAGGAATCATTGATTTTGTTGTGTGTACATTGATTTACTCGAGGACGAGCAAAGATTTAAGTTGGGGATGTTGATAAGTCAATAAATTACGATTCATTCAGCCTAAAAATGGTAAGAAATAAAGTCCTCAATTCCAATTTGAGTTAGTATTAATGTTAATTTGGTTTATTTTCAGGGTTGAGGCCAAGAAGTGGTTGAAAGAGCGAAAAGAAGCAAAAATATGGAAAATTAGAGCCAAAAGTGCAAGAAGGCATGGCCAAGGAATTTGGTGAATTGCCAAACTTGTCGGAATATCGCTGAAGTAGAAAATCCACCACCAAACTCGACAAATCCACAAGTTTCAAATAAAGTAGATCGGTGATGAAGTAAAGGAGTTTGGCGGAGTGCCGAACTATTTGGCAAAGCATGAATCCATCGCCAAAGCTAACAGATACAATCACTAAAGCCTAAAGTCAATGCTAAATTGGCAACACAAAGTCACTTCAGCGTATCGCCTAAGTGTTCGGCATTGCACTTTCTCCTCCATCGAAGTTGATGCAGCAACAGTTTCATAATTTCCTGGAACATTTTTACTTCAGCTATAAATAGATTTTTGCTAGCTGGGAACCCTATCTCTTGTCAATTTTGAGATCTAAAAGCTTGTAGTTGAAACCCTAAGTGGGAATTTGGTTGATTTCTTGTGCTTTTACGTTGAATTTGGATTTCATTTGTGAATAGTTGGATTCCATGAAAGATTTCAATGAGAATATGGGTATAATTCCTTTTTCTCTCTATGAGTAGCTAAATTTCCCAACTTAGGATTATGTAGTCATAATTGTATGGGTGTTGTTTATATGCCTTTTTAATTGATTAATTCTTATGGGTTTAACCTCTACTCCTTGTTATTAATAATTGGAGGTTGCAAACTCTAGTTAACCCCCTAGATCCTTTATCATCCTTGACAAAAGAGGTAAGGATGAAGAGTAGTGGTCAACAATAACTTGATGTTTATCATTTAATGGTAGCTCTTAGACAAAAGGATACTAAATTGAGATTTTAGGTTGTTTATGAAAAAACACTTGTGAGGTGTTCAAAAGAACCCACTTGTGATGTTTAATATTTTATTGAAATATTGGCATTAAAATCTAAGACCTAGCCTACCCATAGCTATCAATTGAACTTAGGTGAATATCCATTACCCATGCATGTACTCACTCTCACGAAAGCATAATCCCAAGTGCTTTTAATCCTTGATTACAAACATCTAGTACTTATTTTCTTGCATACCAAGCTTACGATTGATTAATTGATTACAAAATATTCAAAACTAATCCCCCCATTTTACTTTCCTTATAGTTTACTCATTCCGTGCAAACATTTAGTGATTTATTATAATTAAAAGTGAACCTACAACTTTCATTCCTTATGGGATCGACTCCAACTCATGAGTTGGGTTTTATATTGTATAACAACTGTGTACATCCGTAATAGATTGTATTTGAGCGTTATCAATCATCTCAAGAACTATATTGATGTTTGTACCCCCTTCGACATAGTAAACATTGCTCAAGAGTCTATCCAATTGTGGTTATTTTATTTATTTTTCACCGGGGAGGCCGTGATTTGGCTTAGAGAATTACCTCAAGGATCAATCACTTCTTGGATCGAGCTTATTGAGGAATTCCTTGATAAGTTCTTTCTTTTTTCCTGGATGCTTCAACTCAACAAAATCACTAATTTTTATTAATTGAGTGGAGAGCCTCTTCATGAGTCATGAATTTGATTCAAGAAAAAGTTATACCATTGTCCTACTACTGAGCTACTATACAAGTTGTTTCTACTAAATTTCTACCATTTGTTGGATTCATTGAACAAAATTATGGTAGATAATTAGTAGGTGGTTTCTTGATGAATCAAACTTTTGGGGTTGCTTCGCACTTGCTTCATGAATTGACTAAGACAATTTGTGTTTGGCACACCCGAGATGCTGAGGTAGCAGTGAGTGCTCCTTCCTCGTCTTTGGGTACCCAAGAACAAAGGAAACATGAAGAAGAGTGCGATGAGAACATGTCAAAAATAATGACTTAAATGGACCTTTTGACAAAGCATTTCATGGGTTCGGGCCCCAAAAGTTTGAATGCCATGGCTACTAGAGGAAGCCGACTCTATGATGATGATGTAAATGACTCTTTTGATGAATAAATATAATTTTTGGCAAATCAAGTGAGGGTTTCTCAACCTACTTATCAAAGGTAAGGAGGGAACCAAGGTTTGAACAAGGATAGGGACCGTGATAAGTTTGACAAAGATAGAGAAGGGAATTGGTGTGACTAAGGTAGGGATTGGTGAGGTTGTGATATGGATCGTGGTTGGAGGGACAAATATCTTGATAAAGATAGATATGTTCCACCTCATGATCACCCAAAATCCAAAGAATCTACTTCGGACTTAGAAAGCTATAGAATGAAAGACATGCTTGTGAAAATTTCAATCGGGTCGAAGGTAGTGACAAGTCCTTAAAGAAATGAAGAGTGACTTCTCTTTAATGAATCAAACGATCACATCTCATGTAGTATCCATCAAGAAACTTGAAACACAATTGATTCAAATCTCATCCCACCTAAATCTAATATAAAAAGGTGGACTTCCTAGTGACATGGTGGTGAATCTAAAGAACAATAATATGTATTATATAGCTATCATCACTAGAAATGGAAAGGTACTTGGTGATGAGATGGGTGAAATTTATTAAACTCCCAACTAAGAGGTGATATAGGAGCAAACAAATATGAAAAGAAAGGTGTTGAGAAGCCTCTTGAGCCTAATCTTGAGGAATCAAACCCCAAAGCATTGAATGGTGAGGAGTTGGTAGTATTTGAAGATACAAGTGCCAATGATGAGAAATAAAAGATGGTTGAATAAGAAATTCCAAAGTCAGATGCAATTCCATCCATTTCAAAGCCAATGATGAAATTTCCTCCTCCATTTCTACAAAGATTGAAAAAGGAAAGAGGAGGATGTCAAGTTCAAAAAGTTTCTAGCCATGTTCAAAACTCTCTCGATCAATATCCCTTTGGTGGATGTGTTGCTTGAATTGCCCGGATATACTAAATTCATGAAATATTTAGTGACTAAAAAGATGAGTATGGATTTTAAAACCATTGAAGTATCAACCATTGTAGTGTAATTATGTCAAGCAACTTAGTTGTAAATAAGGAAGATCCCAAATTCACTATCCCATGCACATTTGGTGTGTACCAATTTACTAAAGCATTATGTTATTTGGGGATGAGTATCAACTTGATGCCTTTGCACATATTCAAAAAGTAGGGCTTGGGGACTGAAACTACCACGATGAGTTTGCTAATGGTGGACTGATATGCCATGGTTATATGGCACTTTCGATGCTTAAAACAAGGAAAATATTCAATAACTTGGGTGTGTTTTGTTGGTATGATGTGGTTTCTGTCCTAATTTGCAGGAAAACAGGTTCTAAAGGAAAAGTGAGCAAAAGAGGAAGAATCGAGCCGGAGAAAGAAGTGTCAGAGGAAGAAAGAACAAGAGGCTGCAGAAAAGAGCCACTCACACCACAAGTCACGTGGTGTGGAAGCCACTCACGCCACGTGAGTGGCTATCATGAGTGAAGCCCAGAGACAGAAAATCCAGCCTGATTTCCATGGCAGGGGTCATGTGGTGCGACTGACACCTACGTGACGTGGAAGCCTACCGTGATCCAACTTCTGAAGACCCCAAATTGAGCCTGATTCCCACGATACATGCCATGTGCCGTGACTTGGTTCCACGACACCAAGTCACTACACCGTGAAAGCTGCCGACTCTTTTCTCCTATTTTGTTTTGGATTGGACTAGCTTTGTATCTATAAATACCCCTAGGTAGTCCTAAGTGTGGGAGTTGGACAATTTACTACTTTGAGAGTTATTTTACACTGATTAAGATATATATTTTGGTTTTGTATTCACAAACCCGAATTCTGAGGTTGATTGATAATTGAAATTTCTATTTTTCCTTCATTCTTGTGAGACCATAATTATGCTTTCATCTTTGGATTATTCTTGTGTTCTTGCAATTATGAGTAGCTAAACCCATCAACTAGGGTTGAGTGAACCATGAAGAATTAACGAAATCGGTGAAGTGCAAAACAACTTTGTACTGCTGCGTATGCATGTATTGTTGTTTCCTTCGTATTGATTGCTTTTCTAACTGTTACAAACGTTAGAATCTCGCCTGTATTCTGGACTTGATCGAGAGAGAAGTAGAGATTGGGAAAAGGAGATAACAACAGAGATTTAAAGCTATCAACCTTCATCTAATAACCGAAGCCTTAGCGGGAAAGGTTATCTGAAATCCAGGACAAGGGTTGGTAGTGCGACACTTAGAGATCGAGAGGAGAAGAGTGAAATTCGTCTAATGACAGTCGAGAGACATTTAGATGAACCTAACTTGTTAGATTTTGCATGCAGTGCAGTGGGGCAGTCTTGTTTAGCACAAGTCACCGGTGGAGTTAAGGAATCATTGGGGATCACAGTCCTAGTGAACTTCTCTTATTATTTACAAACTCGATATCAACCAGCAATCGTTATCCTTACTATTCACTAGCAAAAAACCCCAGTTTTAGTTACTTGTCAGTTATTCCTTCAAGTAGTCTACTCATACTTCGACCTATTCCCTATGGGATCGACCCCAACCTAGTTGGGTTCTATATTTTATTCAGGGACCGCATAGTACTTTTTCGGAGGTATACTTTGGGCGACATCATGGACCGGTCAATTAAAAGACTGGTGGGGGTTATTTATGTTGTATTGGTTTGAGTTGATAAGTTCTTATTTCCCACGGACATTGTCATTCTTGATTGTGAAATTGATTACAAGGTTCTTATCATCCTTGGTAGGTCTTTCCTTGCTATCTAGATAGCTTCGGTGGATGTTGAATATGGTGAGTTGGAATTTAGAGTGAATAATGAAGAAGTCACATTCAATGTGTGCAAGTCAATGAAACAACAAAGGGATTTACAAGTCATTTCAGTTATGGATTCGATTGATGCTTGTTGAGGAGATAGCATCATTGGCAATGGTGTTATGTAGCTGCTTGTACCTCGAAAGTTGGTTTTGTAGGTGAATCATTGGCAATGGTGTTATGAAATTATGATAGTGAAGAGATAGCAGACTATGATGAAGTGGTGGAATAATTAACCAAGTTTGGTACTTATCCCAAGAATCCTATGAAACTTGATCTTGATTTGAAAATCAAGGAAAGTTCACCCGCCAAACTGCTCATTGAAGAGCCACCGAAGCTAGAACTTAAGCCTCTTCCTCCCCATCTTTGGTATGGTTTCTTGGGAAAAGATAGTACATTTCCCATCATTATACCTGCTGATTTATTGGTTTGGTAAGTTGAAACTTTAGTGTCTGTTTTGAGGAAGTTCATAATGGCCATTAGATGGATGATTTTCGGTATCATCAAAATCCCTCCTAGAATTTTATGACGACCCATTCTGTTGTTATTAAGAATATCTTCAGTAAGGGCATAATAATCTCATTAATCATATATGTTAGTATCAATTCTTTGGTATTGTAGTGCCTTAGATTTGAATTAAGGTCATACAATACCCCTAGCACAAAGTTAAGTTGAAAGTGTCCTAACCGATTTAGTTTTGGGATAAGTTTAAATTAGGGTCAACATCAAACAATCACTCCTCCGATAATATAAAGAGTTATGGGTCCTAATACCCACCAAATTAAATATCTTTGAGTCTTCTTTCCAATGCTACCAACCATTTGTTAGTCGACTTCATGAGTAAAAAGTTGTAGCCATTTTACTGAAGACTGTTCATGCTGAAAAGCTGAGGCCGCTGTAGCAGGATCAGGCCTCTGTAGCGGGAATTTTTCCACTATAGTGGGATGACGGCAGTTTATAAGCTTATTTTTGATGGGTTTCAGGTCCAAAACTCAAAATATTCATTCCCCAGCCCTAGAGAGGCAATTTCTTCAGTTTTATATCAATTTCCTCCTTCAAGGTATGTTTTTCTATCAATCTAACACTCGTTTGATTCTAAGATTCTTAGAATAACATTAGTTTGATCATGATGGTAGTAGAAAGTTAACCTAGATGGAATTTTCTAGTGTAAAGTGAATTAATAGGTTGAAATCCCTTGAATTTGAGTTAGTCTTGATAGATTATGTCCTTGGGACTAGAAATTAATCTAACCATTTCAAAATATAGAGAATTTGAGTAGATTGAAGGGTAGAAATAGTGGGTTTGAATTTCCAAAGTATTTGTTTGAAGAGTAGTTGATCAATTACTCTTATAATTGTTGTTTATTAGATGATTTAGCCTTCGGAAATGTGAAGAAGAAGGAATGTCATCCGTGGTATAGGTTACTTGTTGTAGCAGCTTGGCGGCCAGGTAGGTTATGGTTTATGAGTAGTATCATGTGGTTAGAAATCATATTTGTAATATAGATTTGACGGGAGAAATCATGTTTAGGCCTGCGGGCATGGAGTTTGGATGGATAAAATATGGACTAATTTAACAAAGACCTTATTGTGTGTTATTATGTTAATGTATGAATCCTTAATAGGAATTTTGTGTTTGTGTGACTCCATGGTGGATTGTAATGTGAATTATGTGAATATAGATGATGATCCGGAGATTGTGTGAGCTTATAATCTAGTGACTTAGCCTAAATACCATAAAAAGGGTGAAACTGAGGTTGGACATGTCTTGAATGTGTGATATTCCTGTTGTAATATTATTAGGAGTATTGTTTCTATGAGGGAAATATGGTATCATAACTTAAGATACTGAAGTCAAGTTACACTAAGGGTTAGGAAGTAAGATGTGTATAGGTGTATGACTAAAGCTAGATTGTAAGTCAAATAGAGTTGAATGGTCGAATGATTGGCTAATGGAGTAGGGTATTGAACCTAGTGATGTCACAACCCAATTTCTCAGGTCATGATGGCACCCACTTTAACCCACCAGTAGGTTAGCCAAGCCATAGCTCGGAACGACAAGTTATGGGCTAACAAGCGAAAAATAAAGGAACACAAGCATAACATCAATATACAACAATAATATAAGCGGAAGCAAAGAGATATACATATATAACATGTTGTACAAGAGAGGGAGAGGACAAAATGAACAAAATGAATCCTTCTTAAGACCTGGTAAGGTCGGTACTAGAGCCACTATGACCAAAAACAAGAGTTGGTGACAATATCCAAAAATATACATATAGACAGTAGTCTCAGGATACAAAATACTGCAACTGAAATAGATGGAGGACGATCGGCCTCGGACTCTAGAAAGCTCACCCCGTCTCTAGATCAGTAGCTAGACCTGAGAATAACGTCAACACCGGTGGCTCGTACTCGGATTTGCATCAGGGAAAAAATACAGAAGTACAATATGAGTACCAAAGCAACAGGTACTCAGTAGACATCATCGACCTACTAAGCTCAAGTATAGTAAAAGCATAAATATAATGCGAGTGTGTAAGCTAAGACAACAGTAACAAGGGTAAAACGTAAAAATCTATTGTGCTAAGCAAGAGAAATAAAGGAAATAAATGTCACGCCCCGAAACCCATCAGGACGGATTGGCAATCGTAGCCTACAAGGCCCGAGAAAACCAAGCTTTGTCTCTATTCAATCATATGCATGCCATCAGAAACCCATAATCACATAATGGCTTTAGATACCAATAATGGAATTCATGGAAAATGATATATACATATACATATGCGAAACTTGGCTGTTGAGGCAACCAAGTCAAGAACGACATATCCCTTTTACATTTATACACCCACATCCGTCTACAAAAGCCTCTAACAATTGCATTGACAAAAATAAACTAAAAGTCGGGACAAGTCCCTTCTTTATACAACATGTACACCACCAAAACATATGTACAACTGTGACTCGGAGAAGCCCCGAACTAACTGGAGCTCACCAAAGATCTGCAACACTGGCAACCTACTGTGGAGGCCTACTAGTACCTGCGCCTGCAGCAAGTAAGGTAAATTCCCCAAGAGGGGTCAGTACGAAGAATGTACTGAGTATGTAAGGCCATATGAAACTTGTAAGATATGAGAATATGTCAAAGAGCTCAAGTTCAAATGCATAACCAATATAGATAAGTCACAATGTAGATGAGTCACTATTCTATACTGTGGAAACCATGTATTTTGCTTTCATTACTTTCTTTGTATCTTTGCTTCTATGCTTATTCATCTTTGTCTGTGACCTATGATACCCGGGCCCCGACTGAACAGTGGGTTTTAATCATAACATAGCGTTATGTTGGGATCGGCTCGAGCTAGGCTTATGCCCCTAAAGCTTCCACCCTATGAATCAATGTATATATCGGGATCGGCTCGAGCTAGGTTAGTACCTCTAGAGCTGCCACCCATACAACATTTCAGGTTCGGCTCGAGCTAGGTTATTACCCCTAGAGCTGCCCCCTGTCAGGATCGGTCCGAGCTAGTCTTATGCCCCTAGGACTGCCCCCTGATCCAAAAACCTCGGGATCGGCTTAAGCTAATGCATTTTGCCCCCAAAGCTGCCACCCATACTTGATCATTGACCACATATGCATTACTTTGCTATTACTTTGAGATTGATACCATGATAGTCACAACTTTACTTGAAGCTTTGGATCATTAACCAATGAGTGAGGGACATGTGAATAAACATTGCTGGAAACATAGCCTTATTGGAAACATAACACCATTGGAACCATTAGACAAATACATGAGTAATACCACTATTGGAACTTTGGAACATAACATTGTTGAGCTTTTGGAACATTATTCATGAATATGAGACATGAGATTCACAATTGATCAATGAGTCGGAAACATATGATAATGATCATTGATAACCGGATATAGAATACCTTACCACATTTCGGGATGGGACAAGCGTAATGTCAATGTGAATACTATTTACCGCAGAAAGATACGGACAGAGTAACCTTACATACCTTGTATTCTCAATACGAATATTCAATCCTAGAGGTGCATACAATAGTCCCGCTCCTTATTTATGTGTCACTCTACAACACAAATATATAACGGGATTCACATTAACCATCAACTACTTTACAAATGCATATAACATCAATGAGTTACATGTTTGCCTTTAAACATGCCATTTCCCCTTGACAAAACCATTGATGAAGTTCTTAGTCCAACCCCCCCCCCCCAATATTCCATACATTGACCAATACATGAGAATCAATACATTTCACCACAACACTTCTCCTTTACACTTTCTTATCCACACCACATCACAAATAATCCATCAAATTACCTTAATACACCTCATAGCACATATCGGCCAAAATCCCACAATTTACACTTTTAGAAAAATAACAAGTTTAATAACTAAATCACACCATACATGTTCATATTTTATCCATACCATGCTCTTCCATCAAAGTCACAAGTCATAATTCAAGCTTGAATCTCATGGATCACAAATCTTATATAAAAACACAAAGTTCTATGTCCACCATTTCCAAGAATAACCAACATGATATACATAATATCCCATGCATATAATATGTTAAACCATAATAATAAACACTTACCCAAGCTTGAAAATGATGATCTTCTCCAAAAGTTGACTTAGGGCTTTGAGAGCTAAAGGGGTTCTCTTGAAATTTTCTAGAAAAACATAAAAATACATGTGTGTTTGTAATGGATAAAAAATAAGATTTTTAACCATTTATATAGGCCCTCAATTTCCATCCTTAGATACTCTTATGTCATTTAATGTTGGGTCTAGAAGGTCAAATGAAAGAATGGGTCATTTGACCCATTTGGGCCTCAATTTGGGCCCAATAACACATTTCAACTTAGCCCACCAATATTCATGCATAATACATCATATATCTCATGTTTAAATAAGTCCATAATGTCACGACAATATTCTCTTACGAGATTCTCATTCGTCGTCTCAATCGCAAAAATAGAAATTCTAGTCGTCCATGGCTTCCTTGAACATTTATGATACCTACTTGTGTTTCATGATTTGATCATGTAGGGGTATGTAGAAGTGTATTGAAGTATTTGAAGCTTTAACAATGCTCAAAGAACTCCAAAGAACCAAAAGAAACCATATAAGAATGGACGTAGAATTGCGTTGCGAAACGGGCACGGAAGGGCACAATCTTTGTGCCTTGCGCCACTGCTGCAAAGCAAGGCAGTGGCGCAAGAAATCACTGCCCTCTGAATCAGGGTCTTGCGACACAACCCCTGAAACAGGGAGTGGCGCAAGTTTCCATGCTTTGCTGAATTTTTCGGCCATTTTTCCAACACTTGCATATCGTCCAATACCCTATCAAAACACTACAAAATACTTACTTAGTGATCTTAATCATCAAGTAAACATGACTCCAATTCACCAAATGAGGTTGGAATGTGTACGGGGTATTACACAAATGCTCCACGAAATCACAAAACACCTCCTACGAAGGTCTAATCGCACATATTAGGTCCGATATCAAATGTTTCACCAATGACACTATAAAACACATACCCATGGAATCTCAACACCTAGGTAGATATGACCCCAAGGTGTCAAATGAAGTTAGAAAAGTACGGGGTGTTACATTCTTCCCCCCTTAGAAACATTCGTCCTCGAATGTTAACAACATCGTCTTATATACGACAAATGCATCTCTACATTAACATACATATACACATACACATAATGCTCTTAAATACTTACTTGTTATTGTTTCACCTCCGCACTGTGAACTTCTTCATCCATTTGAATTAGATGGGGATACTTGGATTTCATCATTTCTTCCGCTTCCCATGTGATTTTCTCTACTTGTTGATTTCTCCAAAGGACTTTTACGGATGCGACATCTTTATTCCTCTATCTCTTTACTTGTCGATCTAGAATAGCAATGGGTACCTCTTCATAAGTAAGATCCTCCATAACTTGAACATCCTCTATGGGAACAATACGAGATGGATCTCCTATGCATTTTCAAAGCATCGAAACATAAAATATCGGATGGACTGAGGAAAGTTCCTGGGGTAGTGCCAACTCATACGCAACTTGCCCAAATCTTCTAATGATTTCATATGGGACTATGTAACGTGGACTCAATTTCCCTTTCTTTTCGAACTGCATTACCCCTTTCGTCGGTGACACCTTTAAAAACACCCTATCACCTATGGAAAATTCAAGCCCTCTTCTTCGAGCATCGGCATATGACTTGTGACGACTTTGAGCCATTTGTAACCGCTGTTGGATCACTTTAGCTTTCTCCATAGCCTGATGAACAATGTCTGGCCCAAGTAAAGCAGTTTCACCCGCTTCAAACCATCCAATTGGTGATCTACATTTCCTTATGTACAAGGCTTCATAAGGTGCCAGTTTAATACTTGAATGATAGCTATTGTTATACGCAAATTCAATAAGATGCAAATGGTCATCCCAAATGCCTTGAAAATCTAACGTGCATGCTCATAGCAAATCTTTAAGTGTCTGAATAGTACGTTCTGCTTGTCCATCAGTCTGAGGATGGAAAGCTGTACTCAAATTCACCTGTGTACCCAAACTCTGCTGAAAAGATCTCCAAAAGTGTGTTGTGAACTGTGCTCCTTTGTATGATATAATGGAAAGTGGAATACCATGCAATCATACTATCTCTTTCACATACAACTTCGCATAATCCTCAGCTGTATAGGTGGTCTTGACTGGTAGAAAATGTGCTGATTTGGTAAGCCTGTCCACTATGATCCATATAGAATCAAACTTCCGCAATGTACGAGGCAGACCTATAATAAAATCCATATTAATCATATCCCATTTCCAGACTGGAAGATTGATACATTGTATGCAACCTCCCAATTTCTGATGTTCCACTTTCACTTGTTGACAATTCGGGCATTGCGCGACAAATTCTACAATGTTCTTTTTCATATTTCCCCACCAATACACTTCTTTCAATTCATGGTACATTTTAGTAGCACCTCTGTCTGATATAATGGAAAGTGGAATAGCATGCAATCATACTATCTTTTTCACATACTACTTCGCATAATCCTCAGCTGTATAGGTCGTCTTGACTGGTAGAAAATGCGCTGACTTGGTAAGTCTGTCCACTATAACCCATATCGAATCAAACTTCCGCAATGTACGAGGCAAACCTGTAATGAAATCCATATTAATCATATCCCATTTCCAGACTGGAAGATTGATACATTGCATGTAACCTCCCAGTTTCTGATGTTCCACTTTCACTTGTTGACAATTTGGGCATTGCGCGACAAATTCTGCAATGTTCTTTTTCATATTTCCCCACCAATACACTTCTTTCAATTCATGGTATATTTTAGTAGCACCCGGATGAATAGAATAGCGCGAATGATGCACCTCTATCATAATTCGTGTCCTCAACTCATCTACGTCCGGTACACATAATCTCCCTTGACATTGAAGTACCCCTTCTTGTGTAAGATCAAATGCCTTGGTCAAATTCTGTTGTACATTTTCCTTTAGCTGTAATAAAATAGAATCCGCAAACTGCTTCTCTTTCACTTCAGCTATTAAGGAGGATTCTACTGTATTTTGCACAATAACCCTTTCATATGTAGATTCAATAAGTCGAACTCCCAAGCTGGCTAGTTGATGTAGATATTTGATTGTCAATTGCTTTTCAGTCAACTGGCCACTAGTGCTTTCTACTGCTTTGCGGCTCAATGCATCAACTACTACATTTGCTTTGCCTGGATGATAAAGAATATCAATATCATAGTCTTTTAAGAGCTCTAACCACCTTCGCTGCCTCAAATTGAGTTCCTTCTGCTTAAAGAGATAATGCAAACTTTTGTGATCCGTATAGATATTAACATGAACTCCATATAAATAATGACGCCATATCTTTAAAGCAAAGACCACCGCCGCTAATTCAAGATCATGTGTGGGATAATTTTTCTCGTGTGGCCGCAATTGTCGTGAGGCATACGCTATGACATTACCATGTTGCATCAATACGCATCTGAGGCCAACCCCGGAAGCATCACAATACACTACATAACCTTCGGTACCTTCGGGAATCACTAAAACTGGTGTGGAAGTTAATTTGTCTTTCAACCTTTGGAAGCTTTTCTCGCACGCATCATTCCCCTGAAATTTTACTGCCTTATGTGTAAGCTTTGTTAACGGTGCAGCAATGGAGGAAAAACCTTCCACAAATCTTCGATAATAACCTGCCAGTCCAAGAAAACTACGAATCTTTGTAGGTGTCGTAGGCCTTGGCCAATTTTTCACTGCTTCGATCTTTTGTGTATCAACTTGTATCCCTTCATCTGACACAATGTGGCCCAAGAATGCAATGGATTTTAACCAAAACTCACACTTAGAGAACTTTGCATACAACTTACGCTCACGGAGAATCCGTAAAACCTGTCGTAAGTGATTAGCATGGTCCTCTGGTGATCTTGAATAAACTAGGATGTCATCTATAAATTTCGTGACGAACACGTCTAGAAATGGCTTAAACACCCTATTCATCAAATCCATGAACACAACCGGTGCATTTGTTAGTCCAAATGACATAACTAAAAATTCATAATGGCCATACCGTGTTCAGAAAGCTGTCTTGGGTACATCTTCTTCTCTAACTCTGACTTGATGGTAACCCGACCTCAAGTCAATCTTTGAAAAACACTTGGCACCCTATAACTGATCAAACAAATCATCAATTTGAGGGAGAGGATATTTGTTCTTTAGTCGATGCACATTCTCAATGTGCCATCTTTCTTCCGTACAAATAATACCGGCGCACCCCACGGGGACATACTAGGTCTAATAAAGCCCTTATCCAACAAATCTTTCAACTGCTCCTTCAATTCACGCAATTCTGCTGGAGCCATTCTATATGGAGGAATGGAAATAGGTTGAGTGCCTGGAATCACATCAATGCCAAATTCTACTTCCCGTTCTAGGGGTAAGCCTGGAAGATCCTCTGGGAACACATCAAGAAATTCATTGACCACTGGAACCGACTGCAGAGTTAGTGGTTCCACTTCAGTATCTTTCACCCGTACTAGATGACATATATAACCCTTAGCAATCATTTTTCTGGCTTTCAAATAGGAAATAAATCTTCCTCGTGGTGCCACTACATTACCCTACCATTCAAGAACATTTTCTTACGGAAAACAAAATTGCACCTTCTTGGCCCGGTAATCTACCGTGGCATAACAAGAGGCCAACCAATCCATTCCCATTATCACATCAAAATCCACCATGTCTAATTCAATGAGATCGTCCAATGTATCATGACCACACATTGTTACCATACAATTACGATATACTCTTTTTGCAACAATATATTCACCGATCGGTGTAGACACTTCAATTGATTTAATTAATAATTCTGGTGCCTTTAATTTCACAGCAACCAATGGAGTAACATAGGAAAATATAGAGCTGGGGTCAATCAATGCATATACATTATATGAAAATATGGATAATGTACCTGTGACAACATCAGGGGAAGCCTCTAAATTCTGTCGGTCCACTAAAGTGTAAGTGCGATTCTGGACCCCACTAGTACTGGTTGCTCCTCTGGCACCCCTACCACAGCCAACAGACTACACACCTTGGCCCAGTGAAGGAACCGATGCTAATGTTGCAACAGACGATCCTGCCGGTCGTGCTATACCACTCATGCTCCTCTGGGGTCACTCTCTCATCAAGTGTCCTGTCATGCCGCACCAGAAACAAGCATTTTCCCCACTCTACATGTACCAGTATGAATACGCCCGCAGTGCTGACACTGCTGACGGGGAAAACCTGCTACCTGTGATCCTTGACCTCCAATACTCTGCCCAGTTGGACCACCTCAAAACACTCTAAACTGAGAGTGTACAACTGCTGTGGAATGCGAGAACGATGGTCTAGGTGGTCTAGGATACATACGGGGCCTAGATCCTCCTTGGGACATCATAGGTGGTCCCATAGGTCTAGCCCTTTTGGACTGTCCCCTATCAAATTCATGTACCCTTCGTCTCTGTCTTTGATCTTCCATTTTCTGGGCGAAGGCTTGAATTCTCGCTATATCCATGTCTTTATTCAAGGTAGCAATAGTGCAATCCCTTACCAAATATGGCTCTAGTCTATCCACGTATCGATGGACGCTGCCTGTCATCGTAGCCACAATATTTGGCGCATATCGAGCCAAGGAATTAAATTGCAAGCTATATTCTCTGACACCCAAATTTCCTTGACGGAGATTTAGAAACTGATCCGCACGTGCCTCATGGATCTCATAGGGCAAGTAATGATCAAGGAAAGCCACTTTAAACTCTTCCCACGTAGGTGGATTAGCACCAATATCACGGGATTTCTTCCAATCCTCGTACCATAATATTGCTTCTCCTTTCAATCTATATGAAGCAAGTTCAAATGTTTCTACCCCTGTCACGTGCATAACTTCCAAGGCTCTCTGAATTTGATCCATGAAGTCCTGTGGATCTGCTTTAGGATCTGACCCTATGAAGATAAGAGGGTCCAGTTTCAAGAAATCCTGTGTTCTGCGACTTGCCACTCTAGCCGCATCTTCATCATGTGTCATTGGACCAGCTCGTCCTTGACTCTGGGCTGCCACTAACTGTGTTAACATATGAACGGCATTTCTAAGATCCTGATCTGTGGCATTTATTGGTGGTTCTGCGGGTACTTCTCTACCAACTGGCTCCTTCGGAGCTAGAAAAGTAGACGAAGACCGCGATGAAATTTCAGCATTTGCTCCACCTTGAATAGCTTGGTCAGGTGGTAGTCTACTCATTCCTTCTTCAGCAGGCACATCTACCTGCTTCCCTTTACCTCTAACTCTTCTCGTGATTGGCATTTTGACTATACCAAAGAAAAACAATTACCACGATAAGATTCAATTCAACTTACAACACTGGCTCTATTGCACGATCTAGAAGTGAAGAAAAGAAACAACATCCTAAATGTCCCGTAGCCTCCTACTTATAAATGTGGTGCACAACACATCGATAAGTAAGACTCTACTTAGACATGTCTTTGTAGACACCCTTAGAACGACCTACTCTGATACCACTTTTGTCACGCCCCAAATCCCATCGAAACGGATTGGCACTCGTAGCCTACAAGGCTAGAGAGAACCAAGCTTTGACTCTATTCAATCATACGCATGCCATAAGAAACCCATAATCACATAATAGCTATAGCTACCAACAATGTAATTCATGGAACATGATATATATATACATATGCGAAACTTGGTCGTTGGGGCCACCAAGTCAAGAACGACATATCCCTTTTACATTTATACACCCACATCCGTCTACAAAAGCCTCTAACAAATGCATTGACCAAAATGAACTAAAATTCGGGACAAGTCCCCGCTTTAAACAACATGTACAACACCAAAACATATGTACAACTGTGACTCGGAGAAGCCCCGAACTAAATGGAGCTCACCAAAGATTTGCAACACTGGCAACCTACTGTAGAGGCCTACTAGTACCTGCGCCTGCAGCAAGTAAGTTAAATTCCCCAAGAGGGGTCAGTACGAAGAATGTACTGAGTATGTAAGGCCATATGAAACTTGTAAGATATGAAAATATGTCAAGAACTCAAGTTCAAATCCATAACCAACATAGATAAGTCACAATGTAGATTAGTCACTATTCTGTACTTTGGAAACCATGTATTTTGCTTTCATTACTTTCTTTGTATCTTTACTTCCATGATTATTCACCTTTGCCTTTGACCTGTGATACTCGGGGCCCCGATTGAACAGTGGGTTTTAATCATAACATAGTGTTATGTTGGGATCGGCTCGAGCTAGGCTTATGCCCCTAGAGCTTCCACCCTATGAATCAATGTATATATCGGGATCGACTCGAGTTAGGTTAGTAACTCTAGAGCTTCCACCCATACAACATTTTGGGTTCGGCTCAAGATAGGTTATTACCCCTAGAGCTGCCCCCTGTCAGGATCGGTCCGATCTAGGCTTATGCCCCCAGGACTTACCCCTGATCCAACAACCTCGGGATCGGCTTGAGCTAGGCATTTTGCCCCCAAAGCTGCCACCCATACTTGATCATTGACCACATATGCATTACTTTGTTTATTACTTTGAGATTGATACCATGATAGTCACAACTTTACTTGAAGCTTTGGATTATTAACCAATGAGTGAGGGACATGTGAATAAACATTGTTGGAAACATAGCCTTATTGGAAACATATCACCATTGGAACCATTAGACAATAATCAATGAACAAGATACATGAGTACAACCACTATTAGAACTTTGGAACATAACATTGTTGAGCTTTTGGAACATTATTCATGAATAAGAGACATGAGATTCACAATTGATCAATGAGTAGGAAATATATGATAATGACAATTGATAACCGGATATAGAATACCTTACCACATTTCGGGATGGGACAAGCGTAATGTCAATGTGAATACTATTTGCCGCAGAAAGATACGAAAAGAGTAACCTTACATACCTTGTATTCTCAATATGAATGTACAATCCTAGAGGTGCATAAAATAGTCCCGCTCCTTCTTTATGTGTCACTCTACAACACAAATATATAACGGGATTCACATTAACCATCAACTACTTTACAAATGTATATAACATCAATGAGTTACATGTTTGCCCTTAAACATGTCATTTCCCCTTGACAAAACGATTGATGAAATTATTATTCCAAAAATCATCCAATATTCCATACATTGAACAATACATGATAATCAATACATTTCACCACAACACTTCTCCTTTACACTTTCTTATCCACACCACATCACAAATAATCCATCAAATTACCTTAATACACCTCATAGCACATATCGGCCAAAATCCCATAATTTACACTTTTAGAAAAATAACAAGTTTAATAACAAAATCACACCATACATGTCCATATTTTATCCATACCATGCTCTTTCATCAAGACATCAAGTCTCTTTTCAAGTTCAAATCACCAAGATAGCACATCTTTCACCAAAAGCAAAAATACACTATTCACCACATTGCCAACATAACTATCATGATATACATAATCTACCATGCATATAATATATTAATCCATGAGAATAAATACTTACCAAGGCTTGGAATAGGATGATCTTGTCCAAAGAAAAGGGCTTAGGGTTCTTAGGGTTTGAGAGAACCAAAAGATAATGTCTTGTAGTTCTCAAAATGTGTTGTGTGTGTTTAAGAATAAAAATCTGATTTTTGGGACCCTTATATATTGCTCGAGTCATCCTTAGCCGTTTCCTTGCATTAAATGCAATGGTTGCTTGGTCAAAGTGGAAGAATGGGTCATTTTGCCCTTTGGGCCATGTCTTTTATTCCATTTTGGGCCCTAATTTTGGGCCCAATTGCACATGTAGCTTAGCCCATCAACTTTCATGTATAATTCACCATATATCTCATGTTTAAGTAATTCCATAATGTCACGACAATATTCTCTTACGAGTTTCTCATTCGTAGTCTCAATCGCAAAAATAGGAATTCTAGTCGCCCATGGCTTCATTGCACATTTTGGATACTTATTTATATTTCATGATTTGATCATGTAGGAGTATGTAGGAGTGTATTTAAGTATTTGAAGCTTTAACAATGCTCAAAGAACTCCAAAGAACCAAAAGAAACCATATAAGAATCGACGTAGAATTGCATTGCGAAACGAGTCCGGAAGGGCACAATCTTTGTACCTTGCGCCACTGCTGCAAAGCAAGGCAGTGGCGCAAGAAATGTACCCCCTCTGAATCAGTGGCTTGCGCCACACCCCCTAAAATAGGGAGTGGCGCAAGTTTCAGCACCTTGCTGAATTTGTCGTCCACTTCTTCAATACTTGCATATCATCCAATACCTTATCAAAACACTACAAAATACTTACTTAGTGATCTTAATCATCAAGTAAACATGACTCCAATTCACCAAATGAGGTTGGAATGTGTACGGGGTATCACACAAATGCTCCAAGAAATCACAAAACACCTCCTACAAAGGTCTAGCCACACATATTAGGTCCGATATCAAATGTTTCACCAATGACACTATAAAACACATACCCATGGAATCTCAAAACCTAGGTAGATATGACTCCAAGGTATCAAATGAGGTTAGAACAAGTACGGGGTGTTACATATCAACATGAACTCCATATAAATAATGATGCCATATCTTTAAAGCAAAGACCACCGCTGCTAACTCAAGATCATGTGTGGGATAATTTTTCTCGGGTAGCCTCAATTGTCGTGAGGCATATGCTATGACATTACCGTGTTGCATCAATACACATCTGAGGCCAACCCCGAAAGCATCACAATACACTACATAACCTTCGGTACCTTTGGGAAGCCCTAAAACTGGTGTGGAGGTCAATTTATCTTTCAACCTTTGGAAGCTTTTCTCGCACGCATCATTCCACTAAAATTTTATCGTCTTATGTGTAAGTTTTGTTAATGGTGCAGCAATAGAGGAAAAACCTTCCACAAATCTTCTGTAATAACCTGCCAGTCCAAGAAAACTATGGATTTCTGTGGGTGTCGTAGGTCTTGGCCAATTTTTCACTGCTTCGATCTTTTGTGTATCAACCTGTATACATTCATCTGACACAATGTGGCCCAAAAATGCAACTGATTTTAACCAAAACTCACACTTAGAGAACTTGGCATACAACTTACGCTCACAGAATCTGTAACACCTGTCGCAAGTGATTATCATGGTCCTCTGGTGATCTTGAATAAACTAAGATGTCATCTATAAATACCATGACGAACACGTCTAGAAATGTCTTAAACACCCTATTCATCAAATTCATGAATATAGCTGGTGCATTTGGTAGTCCAAACGACATAACTAAAAATTCATAATGACCATACCGTGTTCGGAAAGCTGTCTTGGGCACATCTTCTTCTCTAACTCTGACTTGATGGTAATCCGACCTCAAGTCAATCTTTGAAAAACACTTGGCACCCTGTAACTGATCAAACAAATCATCAATTCAAGGGAGGGGATATTTGTTCTTGATCGTCACCTTATTCAATTGCCGATAGTCGATGCACATTCTCAACGTGCCATCTTTCTTTCGTACAAATAATACCGGCGTACCCCACGGGGACATACTAGGCCTAATGAAGCCTTTGTCCATTAAATCTTTCGATTGCTCCTTCAATTCACGCAATTCTGCTGGAGCCATTCTACATGGAGGAATAGAAATAGGCTGAGTGCCTGGAATCACATCAATGCCAAATTCTACTTCCCTTTCTGGGGGTAATCCTGAAAGGTCTTCTGGAAATACATCCAGAAATTCACTAACCACTTGAACCGACTGAGGAGTTAGTGGTTCCACTTCAGTATCTTTCACCCGTACCATATGACATATGTAACCCTTAGCAATCATTTTCCTGGATTTTTGATAAGAAATAAATCTTCCTCTAGGTGCCCCTACATCACCCTTCCATTCAAAAACATCCATTTGTGGAAAATGAAAATGCACCTTCTTGGCCCGGCAATCAACTGTGGCGTAACAAGAAGCTAACCAGTCCATTCCCATTATCACATCAAAATCCACCATGTCAAGTTCAATGAGATTGGCCAGTGTATCATGACCACACACCGTTACCACACAATTACGATATACTCTTTTTGCAATAATACATTCACCAACCGGTGTAGACACTTCAATTGATTTAATTAATAATTCTGGTGCCTTTGCAAGTTTCGCAGCAACCAATGGAGTAACATAGGAAAATGTAGAACCTGGGTCCATCAATGCATATACATTATACGATAATATGGATAATGTACCTGTGACAACATCAGGGGAAGCCACTAAATTTTGTTGGTCCACTAAAGCAGAAGTGCGATTCTGGACCCCACTAGTACTGGATGCTCCTCTGGCCCCTCTACCACGGCCAACAGGCTGCACACCTAGGCCCATTGAAGGAACCGATGCTCATGACGCAACGGTCGATCCTGCCGGTCGTGCTATACCACTCATGCTCCTCTGGGGACACTCTTTCATCATGTGTCCTATCATACCGCACCAAAAACAAGCATTCATCCCCACTCGGCATGTACCTGCATGAATACCCCCGCAGTGCTGACACTGCTGACGAGGAAAACCTGTTGCCTGTGATCCGTGACCTCCACTACTCTGCCCAGTTGGACCACCTCTAAACCCTCTAAACTGAGAGTGTACACCTGCTGTGGAATGTGAGAACGATGGTCTAGGTGATCTAGGAAACATACTGGGCCTAGATCCTCCTTGGGACATCATAGGTGGTCCCATAGGTCTAGCCCTTTTGGACTGTCCCCTGTCAAATTCATGTACCCTTCGTCTCTGTCTTTGATCTTCCATTTTTTGGGTGAAGGCTTGTATTCTAGCTATGTCCATGTCCTTGTTCAAGGCCACAATAGTACAATCCCTTACCAAATATGGCTCTAGTCTGTCCACGTATCGATGGACCCTGTCTGTCATCGTAGCCACAACATTTGGCGCATATCGAGACAAGGAATTAAATTGAAAACTGTATTCCCTGACGCCTAGATTTCCCTGACGGAGATTTAGGAACTGATCCACACGTACCTCACGGATCTCGTAGGGAAAGTAATGATCAAGGAAAGTTGTTTTAAATTCTTCCCAATTTGGTGGATTTGCACCAATCTCACGGGATTTCTTCCAATCCTCGTAACACAATATTGCCTCTCCTTTCAATCTGTACGCAGCAAGTTCAACTGTTTTTACCCCTGTCACGTACATAACTTCCAAGGCTCTCTGAATTTGATCCACGAAGTCCTGTGGATCTGCTTTTGGATCTGACCCTATGAAGATAAGAGGGTCCAATTTCAAGAAATCATATGTTCTGCGACTTGCCACTCTAGCCGCATCATCATCATGTGTCATTGGACCAGCTCGTCCTTGACTCTGGGCTGCCACTAACTGTGTTAACATATGAACTGCATTTCTAAGATCCTGATCTGTGGCATTCATTGGTGGTTCTGCGGGTACTTCTCTACCAACTGGCTCCTCCGGAGCTGGAAAAGTAGACGAAGATTGCGATGAAATTTCAGCATTTGCTCCACCTCTACTAGCTTGGTCAGGTGGTAGTCTACTCATTCCTTCTTCAGCAGGCACATCTACCTGCTTCCCTTTACCTCTAACTCTTCTCGTGATTGGCATTTTGACTATACCAAAGAAAAAACAATTACCATGATCAGATTCAATTCAACTTACAACACTGGCTCTATTGCACGATCTAGAAGTGAAGAAAAGAAACAACATCCTAAATGTCCCGTAGCCTCCTACTTATAAATGTAGTTCACAACACATAGATAAGTAAGACTCTACTCAGACACGGCTTTGTATACACCCTAAGAACAACCTGCTCTGATACCACTTTTGTCACGCCCAGAATCCCATCGGGATGAATTGGCACTCGTAGCCTACAAGGCCCGAGAGAACCAAGCTTTGTCTCTATTCAATCATATGCATGCCATAAGAAACCCATAATCACATAATGGCTTTAGATACCAATAATGGAATTCATGGAACATGATATATACATATAAATATGCGAAACTTGGCCGTTAAGACCACCAAGTCAAGAACAACATATCCCTTTTACATTTATACACCCATATCCGTCTACAAAAGCCTCTAACAATTGCATTGACCAAAATGAACTAAAAGTCGGGACAAGTCCCCACTTTATACAACATGTACACCATCAAAACATATGTATAACTGTGACTCAGAGAAGCCCCAAACTAACTGGAGCACACCAAAGATCTGCAACACTGGCAACCTACTGTGGAGGCCTACTAGTACCTGCGCCTGCAGCAACTAAGGTAAATTCCCCAAGAGGGGTCAGTACGAAGAATGTACTGAGTATGTAAGGCCATATGAAACTTGTAAGATATGAGAATATGTCAAAGAGCTCAAGTTCAAATGCATAACCAATATAGATAAGTCACAATGTAGATGAGTCACTATTCTGTACTGTGGAAACCATGTATTTTGCTTTCATTACTTTCTTTGTATCTTTGCTTCTATGCATATTCATATTTATCTATGACCTATGATACCCGAGCCCCAAATGAACAGTGGGTTTTAATCATAACATAGCGTTATGTTGGGATCGGCTCGAGCTAGGCTTATGCCCCTAGAGCTGCCACCCTATGAATCAATGTATATATCGGGATCGGCTCGAGCTAGGTTAGTACCTCTAGAGCTGCCACCCATACAACATTTTGGGTTCGGCTCAATATAGGTTATTACCCCTAGAGCTGCCCCCTGTCAGGATCGGTCCGAGCTAGGCTTATGCCCCTAGGACTGCCCCCTGATCCAACAACCTCGGGATCGGCTTGAGCTAGGCATTTTGCCCCCAAAGATGCCACCCATACTTGATCATTGACCACATATGCATTACTTTGTTTATTACTTTGAGATTGATACCATGATAGTCACAACTTTACTTGAAGCTTTGGATCATTAACCAATGAGTTAGGGACATGTGAATAAACATTGTTGGAAACATAGCCTTATTGGGAACATAACACCATTGGAACCATTAGACAAATAAATGAGTATAACCACTATTGGAACTTTGGAACATAACATTGTTGAGGTTTTGGAACATTATTCATGAATATGAGACATGAGATTCACAATTGATCAATGAGTAGGAAACATATGATAATGACCATTGATAACTGGATATAGAATACCTTAGCACATTTCGGGATGGGACAAGCGTAATGTCAATGTGAATACTATTTGCCGCAGAAAGATACGGACAGAGTAACCTTACATACCTTGTATTCTCAATACGAATATTCAATCCTAGAGGTGCATACAATAGTCCCGCTCCTTCTTTATGTGTCACTCTACAACGCAAATATATAACGGGATTCACATTAACCATCAACTACCTTACAATTGCATATAACATCAATGAGTTACATGTTTGCCTTTAAACATGCCATTTCCCCTTGACAAAACCATTGATGAAATTCATAGTCCAATAATCCCCCAATATTCCATACATTGACCATTACATGAGAATCAATACATTTCACCACAACACTTCTCCTTTACACTTTCTTATCCACACCACATCACAAATAATCCATCAAATTACCTTAATACACCTCATAGTACATATCGGCCAAAATCCCACAATTTACACTTTTAGAAAAATAACAAGTTTAATAACAAAATCACACCATACATGTTAATATTTTATCCATACCATGCTCTTCCATCAAAGTCACAAGTCATAATTCAAGCTTGAATCTCATGGATCACAAATCTTATATAAAAACACAAAGTACCATGTCCACCATTTCCAAGCATAACCAACATGATATACATAATCTCCCATGCATATAATATGTTAAACCATAAAAATAAACACTTACCCAAGCTTGAAAAATGATGATCTTCTCCAAAAGTTGACTTAGGGTTTTGAGAGCTAAAGGGGTTCTCTTGAAATTTTCTAGAAAAACATAAAAATACATGTGTGTTTGTAATGGATAAAAAATAAGATTTTTACCCCTTTATATAGGCCCTCAATTTCTATCCTTAGCCACTCTTATGACATTTAATGTTGGGTCTAGAAGGTCAAATGAAAGAATGGGTCATTTGACCCATTTGGGCCATGCATTTTATTCCATTTTTGGGCTTCAATTTGGGCCCAATAACACATTTCAACTTAGCCCACCAATATTCATGCATAATCCATCATATATCTCGTGTTTAAATAATTCCATAATGTCACGACAATATTCTCTTACGAGATTCTCATTCGTCGTCTCAATCGCAAAAATAGAAATTCTAGTCGTCCATGGCTTCCTTGAACATTTATGATACCTACTTGTGTTTCATGATTTGATCATGTAGGGGTATGTAGAAGTGTATTGAAGTATTTGAAGCTTTAACAATGCTCAAAGAACTCCAAAGAACCAAAAGAAACCATATAAGAATCGACGTAGAATTACGTTGTGAAACGGGCACGGAAGGGCACAATCTTTGTGCCTTGCGCCACTGCTGCAAAGCAAGGCAGTGGCGCAAGAAATGCACCCCCTCTGAATCAGGGGCTTGAACCACACACCCTGAAACAGGGAGTGGCGCAAGTTTCCATGCTTTGTTGAATTTTTTGGCCATTTTTCCAACACTTGCATATCGTCCAATACCCTATCAAAACACTACAAAATACTTACTTAGTGATCTTAATCATCAAGTAAACATGACTCCAAGTCACCAAATAAGGTTGGAATGTGTACGGGGTATTACACAAATGCTCCATGAAATCACAAAACACCTCCTACGAAGGTCTAATCGCACATATTAGGTCCGATATCAAATGTTTCACCAATGACACTATAAAACACATACCCATGGAATCTCAACACCTAGGTAGATATGACCCCATGGTATCAAATGAAGTTAGAGAAGTACGGCGTGTTACAATAAATAACCCAGAATGTAAGATAAATGAACTAGCTACAACCTAACTGGGCCCCCATAAGCCCAAAAGGCACACATAAGAAGATAATTAACCCTACCGAGCCCCCATAAGCCGGTGGGTAAAGACAAGAAGTAACTAAAGTAAGAAACATAAGTAACCCATAGCTGAACCAATCTCAAGTAACTTTTCGATCCCAAATCCATGATAAAATATCTAGGTGTGTACAGGGCGTGAACCGGCACCCATGGGAACTAACGAGAGGTCAGACACTGGGTTTGAACCAGAAATAGTTGGTAATAATGAGAGGCCACATGAACAAGGTGTAACAGAACTCAGTACCACTGTCAGAACTCCCAGTAAAAATCTAAATCAACACCAGAACATCCCAATCGAATCATAAACAGATGCTGAACTCAAACCAAAACACATAGTAACAATACCGTAACCAGAATCAAGTGATCCCATAAGTAGCCAACCCTAACCATAACTGATATCAACTCATACCAAAGCTCGTGAATGTATTTAGGTAGAAATAAGCATAACTAGCTAGAGGGAGGAAATTCAAGGGTTTCAAGCATACTTCCAAGCCATAAGGTCATAAGTCAAGTTGGGTCCCAAACACTAAGTCAAGGGAGTGTGGTCCAGGGCAGTAACTACTCTACCCCGAAAAAAGTGGCTAAAATAGGCCAAAAACCAAGTCTAAGTCAAACCCAACCCAAGGTAATGGCCTAAAATAGTGGTCAAGAGTCTAACTAAACCTAAAGAATCTTCATGTCAAAATACACTATATCAAAAGGGCAATGGGGGCCCACTATGGGGTCCCAATAACCAAACATATACTAGAACCTACCTGAGTTTAGTATAAGGCTTCCCATCCCCGTCTAATGGTACTAACAGTACTAACTCTAGCCTTAAAGGAAGATAATACACTATACTAGAAGAGAACGGGCCCAAAATCTACCAAAATGGGGCCCTAACAGACTAAATAAAGCAAAAGTACTAAAATGGTACCGGGCTAAAACTACCTACCCAAAACTAGCACAATAGTATACTAATACTATAAGTAAGCTCAATCTAAAGATAGGATAAGCCTAGCCAACCTGGACGCCGAACGCTTGCTGAATCTTCTAAACTAGAGCTTTCCTTTTTTGAGAGGCCTCCGAGAGCTGCCACGCTATCAACATAACGATTTATGCATCAAGACAAGAAAAATGATACCCATATTACGTATGAATACTTTGGCTCAAAAATCGGACTAAAAATCTCATGTGGAGCCTATGTGGAATCACGAACTTGAAACTATCAAAGGACCCCACGCAGTTCAAGGATCATTTGTCACATGAAATTTAGCTAAATCTGAGCTCCATAGACCCAAAAATTAGTCCCAACACCAACAAAAAAATCAAGAATCAATTCGGAGAATTATACTAGAAATAAAATGAAACTTACGGAATTATCAATGATTACGCACCCAAGAATACGACCTCAAGCTAAAACCCGCTTCAATTATTGAATTTCAATAAGATTTTAAGCTCACAATGATCAAGAATGGTGGCAAACACTTGGAAACACATGCTGAAAATGATGGAGGCTTATATATATAAAATGCCAGTGATGGCCACTTTAGCAGCTAATTGACCGCTGAAGCGGTCACCGCCAAACCGCCCTAGGATCGCTATACATCTTAGCTGTCCCATGGTGAATAGAATATCTGGAGCTATGAGCCTCACAAAGTATCAACTGAATCAAATCTATGACCCTTGGAACACAAATCTAGTCGTTAAATCTTAGAACACCCTCAGAATCCGAAGTGTACCTCCTGGACTCACCCCTCAACACCTGCCCTCGAATGCTATGAAGCCTGCCATCCTCAAACTGACGACCCTGAATCTGCTCCAACAAGGTAGATTCGGCCTCAACACTAGCAAGAATCCTCCTGGGGTCAGAAATATCAAGCAGAATTATCAGGTTCGTTAAGGACTGGATATCTAGAGCTAACGACCATTATGAAACTGAAATAAAGGCCAAGCTATTGATACTCACTGCCTTCCAGCTCAAGGCGTCCGCTACCACATTCGCCTTGCCCGAATGGTATAGAATGGAGATATCATAGTCCTTCAGCAACTCAATCCATCTATGCTACCAATTAAGCTCCCTCTAGGTCATAATGTACTGAAGACGGACAGTGGTCAGTGAAGATCTCATAATGAACACCATACAAGTAATGCCTCCAAATCTTTAAGCACAAAAACTATCGCATCCAACTACAAATCATGAGTGGGGTAGTTGGTCTCATGCACTTTCAGTTGCCTCGAAGCATATGCAATAACAAGGCTTCACTGCATCAGAATACACACCAAACCAATACCAAAAGTATCACACTAGACGGTGAACCCCTCACCCTCAACTAGAAGAGTTAGAATAGGAGTTAAAGTAAGCAAGCCCTTGAGCTTCAGAAAGCTCACCTCACAACTCGTGGACCACTGAAACAGAACCCTTTCTTGGTCAACCTAGTCATAAGGGCTAGAATACAAGCAAGTCTCTCGATGATGAACCACTTGTAATAACCTACTAACCCAATGAAACTACGAACCTCAGTAGGGGACGTAGGCCTAGACCAACCATGAATAGCATCAATCTTCACTGGGTTCACCATAATACCATCATTGGACATTACGTGCCCCAAGAAAGCTACAAACTTAAACTAGAACTTAAACTTTGAGAATTTGGCATAAATCCTATGATCTCTCAAAGTGTGAAGCACAGTCCTCAAATGTTACTCGTGCTCCTCCCTACTCCTCGAATATACCAAAATGTCATTAATGAAAAAGATCACAAAAGAATCCAAATACAAACCTAAAAATGTGGTTCATCAAATCCATAAATTTTGTTAGGGCGTTGGTCAACCCAAAAGACATCGCCAGGAACTCATAATGGTCGTAATAAGTCCTGAAGGATGTCTTAGGGATATTCTCAGCCCTAATCCTCAACTGATGGTAACCAGAACTCAAATTAATCTTATAAAACACTGTTGCACCCTAAAGCTAGTCAAACAAATCATCGATACAAGGCATAGGATACTTATTCTTCATGGTCACCTTATTCACCTGCTTATAGTCGATACACATACGCATAGAACTATCTTTTTTCTTCACAAACAGAATTGGAACACCCCAAGGTGTTACACTATTCTGATGAAATCCTTACCCAAAAGATTCTAAAGCTGAATATTTAGCTCTTTTAGCTTGGCAGAGTCTATACAATTAGGAACCATAGAAATTGGTCGGGTGTCCAGCTCGACGTCAATAGCAAACTCTATATCTCACTTAGGAGGAAGGCCAGGTTGGTCGGTAGGAAAAATATCAGGAAAATCACAAACAACAGGAATGAACTCAAGTGAAGGACTCTCAATACTAACATCCCAAACATAAGCCAAGAATGACTCACAACCCCTCGATACCAGTCTCCTAGCCCGAATATAAAAAATAATCCCCGTTGGTGCGCAGCTTAAAGAACCTTGCCACACAACTGGGGTATACCAGGCATGGCTAAAGGTAACGATCTTGGTGAAGCAATCCAAGACCACATGATAGAGGCATAACCAGTCCATGACCAAAATCATGTCAAAATCCAACATATCTAACACAATGATATCAACCAGTATCAAACCCTCAAACAATCATCAAGCATGATCTATATACCCGATCGACTACTATGGAATCACCCACGAGGGTAGCTACACACAATGATAGAGATAAAGACTCCAAAGACAAACCCAACCATGGTGCATAATAAGCATAAACATATGAAAACATGGAGTCGGGATCAAATAAAGTCGAAGCTAGCTGATGGCATACTAAAATCATACTTGTAATCACAACATCCAAAGCCTCAGCCTCTGTCCTACCAGGTATAGCATACAAATGGCCCTGTCTGCTACCAAATTAGGTGTCTGCCTGAACACCTATCCTACCTACCTGAGGACCACCTTTAGTACCCTGGGGACCACCCCTAAAACCCTGAGCACCACCCCTAATCGATGTGGTACTGGTCTGATTGGCTGAGCATTTTGAACTATAGGCTCAATCATCCTACAGCAGGCGCACTCTCTGGCGAAGTTTCCAACAACACCACACTCATAATAAGCTCCTGGCACCCTGTTTTGCCTAGAAGGTCTTAAAATGTCCACCTCGGCAAGATGACCCTGACTGAACACCCCTCACCGGCTGACTACTACTCTGACCACTTGAGCTACCATAACTGGGCTGACCCTCCCAAAGATAGGATACAGACATCTCTATATCTATCTGTAGGACTCTACTAACCATTGTCTCTTGTACTAACAATACTAATGAACCTAGGATCTGATACCAAGCTGTCACGACCCAATTTCTCAGGTCATGATGGCACCTACTTTAACCCACCAGTAGGTAAGCCAAGTCATAGCCCGGAATGATAGGTAATAGGCTAATAGGTGTAAAATAAAGGATCACAAGGATAAGATCAATATACAATAATAATATAAGTAAAATCAAGGAGATATACATATATAACGTGCTGCACAAGAGAGGGAGAGGACAAAATAAGCAAAATGAATCCCTCCCAAGACCTGGTATGATCGATACTAGAGCCACTAAAACAAAAAACAAGAGTACTAAATAGCATCCAAAAAACACATATATACAGTAGTCTCGGGATAAAAAAGACTTTAACTGAAATAGATGGAGAAGGATTATCCTCAAACTCTAGAAAGCTCACCCTATCTCCAGATCAATAGCTGGGCCTGAGAATAACGTCAACACCGGTGGCTTGTATACGGGTCTTCATCAAGAAAAAGATGTAGAAGTGCAGTATTAGTACCAAAGTAATAGGTACTCAGTAGACATCATCGGCCGACTGAACTCAAGTATAGTATAATCATAAATATAATGCGAATGTGTAAGCCAAGTCAACAGTAGCAGGGGTAAAATATAAATATCTACTATACTAAGAAAGAGTAATAAAGGAAATAAATAACCCAGAATGTAAGATAAATGAACTAGCTACAACCTAACTGGGCCCCCATAGGCCCAGAAGGCACTCACAAGAAGACAATTAACCCTATCGAACCCCTATAAGCCGGTGGGTACAAACAAGAAGTAACTAGAGTAAGAAATACAAGTATCCCATACCTGAACCTATCTCAAGAAACCTTTTGATCCCAAATCCATGATAAAATACCTAGGTGTGTACTGGGCTTGAACCGGCACCCATGAGTTGTCATAAGAGGCCAGGCGCCGGGTTCAAACCAAAAATAGTGGGTAATAACGAGAGGCCACATAAATCAGGTGCAATAATACTCAGTACCACTGTTAAAACTCCTAGTAATAACCGTAATCAACACCAAAACATCCTAATTGTATCATAAACATATCTCAAATTCGAACTGGATCTCATAGTAACCATACCATAACCAGAAACAAGTGATCCCATAAGTAGCCAACCCTAACCATAACTGATATCAACTCATACTGGAGCTCATGAATAGTGACCATATCCAATGCTAGTATCATACCAGAACTCATAATAACAATAGCAATAAAGCATATGTCGGACTTAAACTAGAACTGAAATACATTTACTTAGAAATAAGCATAACTAGCTAGCGGGAGGAAATCCAAGGGTTTCAACCATACTTCTAAGACATAAGATCATAAATATCCATCTCAGGCAGATAAGTTCACTAAGGTAAGGTGGGTCCTAAATACTAGGTCAAGGGAGTGCGGTCCAGGTCAGTTACTACTCTACCCTAGAAAAAGGGGCTAAAATAGGCCAGAAACCAAATCTAAGTCAAACCCAACCCAAGGTAATGGCCTAAAATAGTAGTCAAAAGTCTAACTAAACCTAAAGAATCTTCATGTCAAAATACACTATCTCAAAAGGGCAGTGGGGCCCACTATGGGGTCCCGATAACCAAAACTATACTAAAACCTACTTGAGTTTAGTCTAAGGCTTCCCATCCCCATCTAAAGGTACTAACAGTACTAATTATATCCTTAAAGGATGATAATACACTATAATAAGAGAGAACGAGCCTAAAATCTACCAAAATATGGCCCTAACAGACTAAATAAAGCAAAAGTACTAAAATGGAATCGAGCTGAAACTACCTACCCAAAACTAGTACAATAGTATACTAATACCATAAGTAAGCTCAATCTAAAGATAGGGTAAGCCTAGCCTACTTGGACGCTGAACGCTTGTTGAATCTTCTAAACCGGAGCTTTCCTCTTTCGATAGGTCTCCGAGAGCTGCCACACTATCAAAATAATGATTTATGCATCAAGAAAAGAAAAATTATACCCATCTTGCGTATGAATGTTTTGGGTCAGAAATTGGACTAAAAATTCCATGTGGAGCCCATGTGGAATCACGAACTTGAAACTATCAAAGGGTCCCACGCAGCTCAAGGATCATTTGCCACATGAAATTTATCTAAATCCGAGCTCCATAAACTCAAAAATTAGTCCCAACACCAATAAAAAAAATCAAGAATCAATTTGGAGAATTATACTAGAAATTAGATGAAACTTACAAAATTATCAATGATTACGCACCGAAGAATCCGACCTCAAGTTAAAACCCACTTCAATTAATGAATTTCCACAAGATTTTGAGCTCACAATGATCAAGAATGGTGGCAAACACTTGGAATCATATGCTGAAAATGATGGAGGCTTATATATATATAAAATTCCAATGATGGCCACTTTAGCGGTTAAATGACCACTATAGTAACCTTGTCCTATCTGTCCAGGCTCTGCTTAAGCGTTCAAGGGCCGCTAAAGCGGCCACCGCTTAAGCCCCCAAGAGGGCGCTAAAGAGATCAGGATAAGGCTGGTCCAGCTCCTCTAAAGAGGTATAGGGTAGCTAAAGCGTACACAATTAAAGTGGTCCCTTGGCCACTTAAGCGGCTACACCAGACACTTTGCACCAACCAAGTTTAACTAGTCTCAACGGACTCTGATTGCGTACTCGGGATTGGTTCAAAATCCCGTGCATGCAAACAAACTGTGCTACCCTACAAAATTCAACATTCTAGACTCAATAGCACCATCAAAATTTCCATATGGGTCATTTTGACAAAAAGTGGGTCCCACACCCTCAAGGGCCATTTTAACCAAACTCCACCCCATAGCCCAAAATGAGTTTGGAAGCCTCGGGACCCAGAAAAAGGGTCTCCCTAGACTAAATCAACGTTCTAAAGTTGATGAGACTGTCAAAAATGGAATTCCATACCGTTTACTTGAGGTCTAGGCCCGAGACCCATTTTTTAACTTCAGAAGCTCTAAAATAGGGAAATGCTTATAAAAAACTAAACAAATTACCCGATAACTGAACTGTCAGTCCCAGCGAGTCATAATTGACCTGGGATAGCTGTGGGAAAACTCTAAACGTAGTAAAAGCTTGAAAATAGGGAAAATGACCTGGAGGGTCATAACATGTGAAGACTTGAATGTAAGGGTTGCTAGATAATAGCAAAATCATAGGTCTCGACAGAAAAAAGGAGGATTAGATTAGTTAATGAATTTATGATTGTTGAACTAGAGTTTAGACTCTATTTGGTTGCATGTGCACTCCTAAAATGAATATTAAAATTGATGAATATGAATTAATATGGTTTGAATTATAAGTTGTTGGCTGGCCTTCGGGCATACTTGTGATTTCATATGTTAAAGAATAATTGTTGTTTATATGAAATGATTAACTTGGTTTGACCAAGTAGTTGGAGTGTTGTCTACTTATTACAATGCATGTTAAATAAAGTAAATTGTTGAATGACATCCTATGTGTTAATCACATATAATTAGGTTATATTAATGGTTTGTTGATTGTACAAGTATGATTGCTTATTCTCATTATGGTTGTGATTGTTATGATATCTATTGTTATTGTGGGATGTACCAATATTTGGACATCTTCACTGAATTTATATTTATTATTGTGGGATGTACTGGCATTTGGACATTTTTACAGGATTGGTTGATATAAGGTTGGCAGCTACTAGATATCTGAGATTTTTTGGTACATGGACAAGAGCTCATCCCCTGCAGCTCATGGCTAGTAGGAAACCATAAGACCCTTAGCATGTGTATACAAGGTATTGGTGAGTATGACTGTTTCTTGAGTGGATCGGGTTTTGTGATTATTGTTATTTTTGTTGATTATATTAGATCCTTGAGTGGTCTGGGATAAGGATATAAAATAATGGTACATATTTTGTTATTGTCTACTTACTGGTGTATTTGATACAAGGTATAACTTATTATTGTGAGTCATGGTTCTATTGACTTGGCTTATTGTGAATAGTCATGGTTTGTTGATTGGTTCTATTGTTGGTAGTCATGGTCTAAACTTGGTATATTGTCTACATTCATGTTTACTAGGTTATGGTTATTTGTTCTCATTTATTATTGAGGTTAATTGAGATGTAAGTGGAACAGATTGACTTATAATAACTATTGGGGTTAAATAAGTGAGAGTTATGATGAATGACATTTGATGTGAAGGGTGATGTATGATTAGTGAGATTACATGTGAATGGTATAAGGGGAATGTCAATTGTACATATTGACTACTAGTAATAAATTGGATACAACTAAATCAGTGAGAATAAGCATGGAAATACTCATAGGTAATATGAGGGATAAAGATAGCATAAGTTGATGAAAGTGAGGTGGATTAAATTGTTATATAAGTTGTCATGCTTTCTTTCTATGATTTCTATATGATGTTTACATGATCAAACCTTGGTCGATCGATGATACCTACTAGTATGTGTTTTTTGTTCTAATACTACTCTTGTTATACCCTTTTTGGGGTATAGTCTATTTGCAGGGTCAGTTGATGTTTCTCAGGTGATGTGGATAGTGATCTCCAGCAGTTTCTACTCATTCATTCCTACAGTGGGAGCTATGTCTTTTGTTCTGTCTTTTACTATATTAGAAGCTCTTGTACATTATCTAGACTAGGTCCTTGGGTAAAGTGTTTTCATTTATAATTTATTTGTAAAAGATTGTATCATTTATCAGATTTTTGAAATCCTTAATGGAACTGCTTATAACTTCAGCATGTATTTTGAAATGGGTGGTAAGGGTTCCCCTATCTAGATGGATTAGAGTAGGTACCCAAACAATTTGGTTAGTTGGGTCGTGATAAATTTGCACCAATAAAATCCAATTAGAACCCGATTGTGTGTCAAGCATTGAGAATCAAAGGATGTTAAATCCTCCAATGCAAGAAGTAGTCAAGAAAGATATTATAAAGTGGCTTGATGCGGGTGTGTGATGTCACCTAAATTACACCTCGCAATGAAATATAAATCGGTCGTTGTCGAATATAGAACCCAACCAAGATTGGGGTCTATCCCACGAGGAATACGGTTAGGACATAGGTCAATGCGGTTATTTAGACTTTTAGTCGTTTATTTCCAATTGGGGGATTTAAAAGAACAAGTAAACAATTTTTAAACTGAAGTAACAAGTAAACAGATATTAATTTATGTTGAGAAAATCAATTAGAATGATGAACTAGGACTGTGTTCCCCATGTTTTCATAACTCCGTAGGTTCTACGTACTAGTGATCTATCCTGGTGCTTAGCATGTAGAATCGATAGGTTATATATCATCTAACCGACTAGATTATGCCCCTTGTAGCTGACTATCACCAAGCACAAAGGTTCATGTGTCATGTGTTTTGCATTACTAACCCCTATCTATGATACCAATATAGTCTTTCCCATTTACCAGTTCAAAGCTAATTAAATGAAGATAACTCCAAGTCTTGTTTTTGATTCACTTTTCCCATTCGACTACCCTTGCTAAAGTCCAGAGTAGATATGGGATGAGTTCTAACAAGCAATCAAACCCAAGAAACAACAATACATGCATAAATAGCATTCAAGAATTACTATGTATTTTAACCTACTTCATTAATTCATCATGGTTCCCACAATCCTAGTTGTGGGATTTACCCACTCATGACTTGAAAACCACAAATAGAAATCAACGATAAAGTCATAATTATGAACTTACAAATTGAGTAGAATAAATTCAGAATCTTGAATTTTCAAAAAAATTTAATAAAGATGGAGAAGAAAAGAATAATTCAACTTTCTCCGGCCTCCACGATGGCTTCAAGCTTTCTCTAAATAAATTAAAAGTTTACAAGTTATCCCTCCAAAGTTTCAAAGTTTAAAAGTTAAGAAAGTTATCGAAAGTTACATAAAAACTATTTTTGTGGAATATTTATAGGTGTAAGAAAAAAACCCAAAATAAAATAACTGAGTCCAAAATGGACTGAGAAATAAAAACCCAGTCCAAATTGGACAAACTGTACGCCTAGAACAGTGCTGCCTCAAGTTTCTTTTATTGAATTCCACGCTACCACATGGCAGTAGCATGCCGCCTCATATCACTTTCCAATATTCACAATTGAAGCATACATATTGTTATATTTTATTAAATTTAATCCATGCTTTATTTCCTTATATAACTTCTCCATTTTAATACCCTTTTTGCTCCAAATTTTTTCATCTTCACATCAATTTAATCCTACAAATAAAAATATAATATTAAGCATAATCCATAAAATTAATTCTCAAAAAGGACAAATAAACATATTAAATATGAGGCAAATAATGACTAAATATATATAATTTTGGCCTCACATCAACACCCCACAATTAGACTTTTGCTCGTCCTCGAGCAAGCATTAAAGCTCATCTCAATTAATCAAATCAAGGAATGCCACCACTTTGGTTGATACAAACAATTAGACCATATAACAATTCACAACATCAAGTACACTTTCCGGTCATTACGCAAGAAGTAAAAACATACAACAAAACTCTAACCTCCTAACCTCAAAGATGGACTCTAACTCATCAAATTTAAGCTTGCTCACCTATTTTTGTCAAAGAAAGCTAATAACATCACCTATCTATCATGAAACAAGTGCCCTCACAAGAAAAAATAGTCCATACACTCAATTCAAAAGATCGAATATAATTTAAGGATATAACATCAAAGAAAAACTCTCACACTCACAAAGAATTCTCATGTATGCACAAAGAACCATAGGCTTTCCCATTATGTACATCTCAACTAATTAAGAATGCTCAAATAGAATCAAATAGGACTTTAAAGGGTTGCAATGTCGGCTAGGGGACTGGTAGAAAAACTATATAATAGTGACTTACGCTGCCCTAAGCACTTTGCACTTTTTCAACTTCATCACTCATTATTTTTCTCACTTTTTTTCAACCCTTTCTTCATCAATTCTTTTCACAAGTAATTCTCATCTTATCAAGTATATTTCAATCATTGTTTTCTTCAAGATATTTTTTTCCACTTTTTTTTTTCATGTCATGTTCTTTCAAAGAGGGCCTTTTCATCACTTTGTAGTTATCATTGGTTACTTTTTACACTCAACCATCCCTTTTCTTCAGATTTAACAATTTCAGAACATTCTATGCTTCAATTCTCAAGAAATCTGGGTGCAAAAATTAGGGATTCAAAGAATGGATCAAGGTAAAAATACGGCTATATAAAAAAAAAGTTACAGGCTCAAAGGGGCTAACTAGTGATATAATATCTTAAAAGGCTAAAATTTACAAAACATATCAAATAAAGCCTATTATCATCTTCTAAACAAAACAATACTTTTTATTTCACTTCAATAACATGCAGGGCAAGTTGTCACGCCTAGAATTCCAATGGGGCGGACTGGCACCCGAAGCAGTTAAGGCCCCGAGAGAACCAACCTACGTCCATGTACATTCATATGCTTTTCACTAAATGAAAAACACTCTATCACATATAGATGCAAGATACCAATGGCAGAAGTCATGGAGAAACATTCAATAGATATGAAACTTGGTCATTAGGGCCACCACGTCAAAAGCATACATTCCTTCATTTGTCCCACAATGTCTACAAAACCTCTAACAGATACATAACCAACCTAAGGTCGGAACAAGTCCCCACTTTATACAACATTCACATAGTAGCAAAACAAATGTACACATGTGACTCTAAAAGCCCCGAATCAACTTGGAGCTCACCAACAGTCTGCAGATGACCCGTATCCTACTGTGGAGGTTTACTAGCACCTGTACCTGCAGTAAGTAAGGTATGTCCCCCAAGGGACGTCAGTACGAAGAATGTACTAAGTGTGTAAGGCTATAAGAAACTGCATAAGATATAAGAACTTCAATGCGATCAAGTACAAGTGGGTGGACAATATAGATTAACCACCGTAATATACATGTGTGGAGTCGTGTACATTGCATTCGTTTCTTTCATTTTTCATTCATATCATTATCCCAATCATTCATATAACATCGTTCATATAATATCATTCATATAATCATTCGGGATCGCCTCTAGCTAGGCTTCCGCCCCTTTGAGTTGCCACCCATTCGGGATAGCCTCTAGCTAGGCTTACGCCCCTTCGAGTTACCACCCATTCCCAATAATCCTTCGAGATCACCTCTATCTAGGCTTACGCCCCTTCGAGTTGCCACCCGTACTCAATATTCATTCGGGATCACCTCTAGCTAGGCTTACGCCCCTTTGAGTTGCCCCCCGTACTCAAACTAGTAAGCATTACTTCCATTCTATTGTTATAAGAGTGATATCTTGGTGGTTACATTGTTATAACTTTGGAAAAATAGTCCACAATTATGAGACACATGAATAACAATTGGTAACAAACCTGAAACGAGATACTTTAAGACATTTCGGAATAAAAACAAGTGCAATGACAATGTGAACAATAGGTGCTGCAGAAGGATACGGAAAAGAATAAAATTACATACCTTATCTTCCCAATATAAATATACAATCCTATATGTGAATACAATAATCCAGCTCCTTCCTTATGTGTTACTCTACAACACAAGTATGGAGCTCACGTTAATAATTAACTACCCTACAAGTGCACAAGACGACAATAAGCTACATGACTGTCATATAACGTCACTCTTACAATACCATTTACTGCATCACCATACCAACAACACCAAAACATGCCACACATCAACCAAGACATCATAAACCTATCGCATTTCACACCAAGTTTATACTTTACACTTCCCCTTCAACACCACGTTTATACTCCATCAAGTAACTTAAATACCTTTCACAATAACACATTAACAACAATCCATAATTGATATAATCCAACATGCCTTTGAACGACCCCTTAAGGGCATTCAAAAGGTACCATAATTTGATAATTGCATCCAAGAAGGGTATAGGGCCCTTGGGGGGTCAAAGAGAAGCAAAAACAAACAAAATGAAGTTCTGGAATGACCTGTGGAGCCACCTGCACCAAAAGTTGGGTGAGGTGCAACCGCATACGCCCATCTAGCCCTATCCAGGGCCACCTGCATTGGCATCTACGCCCGCAGGTGCCCCATCTGCAAGGGCGGATGCCCGGTTCTGCCAAAATGGGTCTCTTTTGGGTCCTTTTTTTGTAATAAATGGTCCATGGCCATAAGTAAGCTTCTCTTTTCATAATTTAGGTAAAATTTGATGCTAATGATCAACCATGGTTTCAAAATGCACATGAGCATCACCAAAATTATTTTCTCCTTTCAATACGCCACCGGTTCCATGCACAATTTCATAACAACAATCCCACAAGTTATACACATAGAGAAAAAAAGGTAAGGACATAACCGCATCGTACATATTTACATTTCATCCATTAATTTCACTTCCTTCAATACCACAAGTCCACTTTCAAGTTTATAAGGCAAAACCTTTTACCGATAAGCAAAAGTAGACTGTTTTACACATAGTGGACTATCCAACATTTTGTCAACATAACCAACATGATTTATACACCCTCTCATGCGTATAATATATTAAACCATAAGAATAAACACTTACCAAAGATTGCAAAGAGATGATCTTGTTCAAAGAGAATGTTAGCTTAGGGTTTGAGAGGAGAGAAATATCTTAGAAAACTCTAGAATTGGCAAGTGTGCTTTTGTGATTAAAAATATGGTTTTTTTTGCCTCATATAGTCCCTTTATGGTCATCCATAGCCACTTTTAATCAATAAATATCATGTTTACTTGTTCAAAGGATGAATGGGTCATTTCCCCTTTTGGGCCATGTCTTTTACTAAATATTTGGGCCTCATTTGAGCCCATAATCACAAGACTAATTCATCCCACTAAAATTAATGTGTAATACATCAACCATATCATGTTTAAATAATTCCATAAATGTTACGGTAATCAAATAGGTTCAGAAATGTACGGGGTGTTACATCCTTCCCCCCTTAGAAACATTCATCCTCGAATGTTAGTAACATTATCTAATTTAAACAAATGCAAGTCTAGGAGCATTTTTCATGTTATCATATATACACATAATGCTTATATATACTTACTTGTTATTGCTCCAATCCTGCATCTTGAACTTTCTCTTCCGTTTGAAACAAATGAGGGTACTTAGACTTCATCATTTCTTCAGTTTCCCATGTGATCTCTTCTACTTGTTGATACCTTTACGGAAGCTACTTCTTTATTCCTTAACCTCTTCACTTGTTGATCCAGAATAGCAATAGGTATCTCTTCATAGGAGAGATCCTCCGTAACTTGTACATCTTCAATGGGAGCAATACGAGATGGATCTCCTATGCACTTTCGAATCATCGAAACATGAAATACTAGATGAACTGTGGAGAGTTCTTGGGGTAGTGCTAGTTCATACGCCACTTGAACAAATCTTCGAACAATCTTATATGGCCCTATATAACGTGGTCTCAACTTTCCCTTCTTTCCGAATCTTATCACCCCTTTCATTGGTGATACTTTCAAGAATACCCAATCACCTATAGCAAATTCTAGCCCCTTCTTCTAACATTGGCATATGACTTGTGTCGAATTTGGGCCATTTGTAACCGCTGTTGTATCACCTTAATTTTCTCCATAGCTTGATGAACAAGATCTGGCCCGAATAAGGCAGTTTCACCCGCTTCAAGCCATCCAATTGGTGTTCTACACTTTCTTCTATATAAAGCTTCGTAAGGTGCCATCTTGATACTTGAATGATAGCTATTATTGTAGGCAAATTCAATAAGCGATAGATGATCATCCCAACTACCTTTAAAGTCCAATGTGCAAGCTCGTAGCATATCTTTAAGTGTTTGGATAGTACATTTTGCTTGTCCATCTGTCTGAGGATGAAAAGATGTACTTAAATTCACTTGCATAGCCAACTGCTTCTGAAAAGACTTCCAAAAATGTGCAGTAAATTAAGATCCCCTGTACGATATAATAGAGATTGGAACTCCATGTAGTCATACTATCTCTTTAATATACAACCTCGCATAATCCTCAGCTGTGTAGGTGGTCTTGACCGATAGGAAGTGTGCTGACTTGGTAAGCCTGTCAACTATTACCCATATGAAATCAAATTTCTGCAGTGTACGAGGCAAACCTTTGATGAAATCCATGTTAATTAAATCCCACTTCCAAACTGGAAGATTTATACATTGCATATAACCCCCAGGTTTCTGATGCTCTACTTTTACTTATTGATAATTTGGACATTGGGCTACAAATTCTGCAATGTTCTTCTCCATGTTTCCCCACCAATACATTTCTTTCAAATCATGATACAGTTTGGTAGCTCCCGGATGAATAGAATACCGTGAATGATGTGCCTCTGGCATAATTCATTTCCTTAGTTCATCTACATTCGGTACACACAATCTACCTTGGCATTGAAGCACTCCTTCTTGCGTAAGATCAAATGCCTTTGTCAAACCTTGTTGTATATGCTCTTTCAGCTGCAATAAAATAGGATTTGCATCCTGTTTCTCTTTCACTTCAGCTACTAATGAAGATTCTGCTGCATTTTGTACAATAACCCCTTCATCTGGAGATTCAAGAAGGCGAACTCCCTGGCTAGCTAGTTGATGTAGGTCCTTGACTATACCTTGCTTTTTCGTCAACTGGCAATTAGTGCTTCCTATTGCTTTGCGGATTAATGCATCGGCTACCACATTTGCTTTTCCCGGATGGTATAAGATATCAATATCATAATCTTTTAATAGTTCAAGTCACCTCCGCTGTCTCAGATTTAAGTCCTTCTGCTTAAAGATATATTGCAAACTCTTATGATCCGTATATATGTCAACATGAACCCCATACAAATAGTGGTGCCATATCTTTAAAGCAAATATCACAGCTGCTAGCTCAAGATCATGTGTGGGATAATTTCTCTCATGTGGCCGCAACTGTCGTGAGGCATAGGCTATTACATTACTGTGTTGCATTAATACACATCCTAAGCCGACTTCTGAAGCATCACAATATACCGCATACCCCTCTGTGCCTTCTGGAAGTACCAATACAGGTGTAGAAGTCAACTTATCTTTCAGCTCTTGAAAACTCTTCTCATATGCATCATTCCATTGAAATTTGGTTGCCTTATGGGTTAGCTTTGTTAAAGGTACAGCAATGGACGAAAACCCTTCAACAAATCTTCTATAATAACCTGCCAATCCAAGGAAACTATGAATCTCTGTAGGCGTCGTAGGCCTTGGACAATTCTTCACAGCTTCTATCTTTTGAGTATCAACCCTTATTCCTTCATCTGACACAATACGACCCAAGAATGCCACAAATTTTAACCAAAATTCACATTTAGAGAACTTTGCATATAACTTACGGTCACGAAAAATCTGTAACACCTGCCGTAAGTGATTAGCATGGTCCTCTGGTGATCTTGAATAAACCAGAATATCATCTATAAATATTGTCATGAACACATCTAAAAATGGCTTGAACACCCTATTCATCAAATCCATAAAAACTACGGGTGCATTTGTTAGTCCAAATGACATAACTAAAAATTCATAATGACAATACCGTGTTCTGAAAGCTATCTTAGGTATATCTTTTTCCCTAACCCTTACCTGATGATACCCCGTTCTCAGGTCAATCTTTGAAAAGCATTTGGCACCCTGCAACTGATCAAACAAATCATTAATTCTGGGGAGGGGATATTTATTCTTGATTGTCACTTTATTCAGTTGTCGATAATTCTTAATGTGCCATTTTCTTCTGTACAAATAATATTGGTGCACCCCATGGGGACATACTAGGCCTTATGAATACTTTGTCCAACAAGTCTTTTAATTGCTCCTTTAATTCCCGTAACTCTGCTGAGGACATTCTATGCGGAGGAATAGAGATAGGATGAGTGCCTGGAATCACATCAATACCAAACTCTACTTCCCGTTCTGGAGGTAAACCCGAAAGATCTTCAGGAAATACATCAAGAAATTCGTTTACCACTGGAACCGATTGAGGAGTTAGTGGCTTCACATCGATATCTTGCACTCTTACTAGATGGCATATGTACCCCTTGGATATCATTTTCCTTGCTTTAAGATAGGAAATAAATTTTCCTCTCGGTGCCCCCACATTACCCTTCCATTCAATAACATTTTTTTGTGGAAAATAAAAATGTACCTTTTTAGCTCGGCAATCTACTGTGGCATAACAAGAAGCCAACCAATCCATACCCATTATAACATCAAAATCTACCATCTCTAGCTTAATAAGATCGACCAGTGTATCATGATCACAAACATTTACTATGCAATTATGATATACTCTTTTTGCAATAATAAATTCACCAACTGGTGTAGATACTTCAAATGGTTTTACTAGTAATTCCGGTGTTCTTTCAAAAATTTTAGCAATCAATGGAGTAACATATGATAGGGTAGAACTCGGATCAATCAATGCATATACATTATGTGAAAAGACGGATAATGTACCTATCACTACGTCAGGAGAAGCCTCCAAATTCTGCCAATCCGCTAGAGCATAGGTACGGTTCTGTACTCCACTAGAACTAGCTGCTCCTCTAGCACCTTTACCACGCCCAGTAGGTTGCACTCCTCTACCTAGGAAAGGAACCGATGATGATGATGCAACAGTTGATCCCATAGGTCGTGCTATACCACCCATGCCTCTTTGTGGGCACTCTCTCACCATGTGCCCTGGCACACCTCAAAAAAATCAAACATTCATTCCAACCCAGCATTCACCTAAATAAGACTTCCCGCAGTGCTGACACGGCTGGTGAGAAAATCCTGCTGTTTGTGAACCTCGAACCACACTGCTTCGCCTAACATAACTGCCTCTAGACCCTCAAAATTGAGGTGAAGTACCTGTTGTAGGATAAGCAAATGATGGTCTAGGTGGTCTACTAAAAATTTGAGGCCTAAACTCTCCTTGGGACTCCATGACCTATCCCGTAGATCTAGCTCTCTTCGACGACCCTCCTTTAAATTCTTGTGTCCTTCTTCGTTGCCTCTGATCCTCCATCTTCTGCGCAAAAGCATGTATTCTGGCTATATCCATGTCTCTATTCAAAGAAGAAATAGTACAATCCCAGACCAAGTATGGATCCAATCTATCCACGTACCGATGAACTCTGTCGGCCATAGTAGCCACCACACTTGGAGCATACCTGGCCAAAGAGTTAAACCGAAGACTATACTCTCTAACGCTCATATTTCCTTGGCGAAGATTTAAGAATTGGTCCGCACGAGCCTCTGGACCTCATATGGAAGGTAATGATCAAGGAATACCTCTTTGAATTGTTCCCAATCAGCTGGAAGTGCACCAATACCTCGTGATCGTTTCCAATCTTCGTTCAACAGTATAGCCTCTCCTTTCAATCCATAGGCTGCAAGCTCAACTGTTTCTATACCAGTCACATGCATAATATCTAGAGCCCTTTGAATTTGGTCCACGAAGTCCTGTGGGTCTGCATTCAGATCTGACCCAGTGAACGTGGGAGGGTCTAATTTCAGAAAGTCCTGTGTCTTTCGACTAGCTGCCCTATCCGTACCGTCATTACTTATAGTTGGACCAACTTGTCCTTGATTTTGTGCAGCCACTATACGAGTCAACATTTGTACTGCATTTCTTAGATCCTGCTCAGTATCATTAACAGGTGGTTCGGTAGGTTTTTCTCTCCTTCTCGACTAGAGCTGGAAAAGTAGAAGAAGCCTGCGATGTAAGCTCAGTTTCAGCCCCACCTTGACTAGCTTGGTCAGGTGGTGATTTACTAATTCCTTCTCCGGCCAGCATGTCTACCTCCTTACCTTTTCCCCTACCTCGCCTTGTAATCGGCATTTTACTATAACAAAGAAAACAAATTTAAATGGTCAGATATGATTCCACCTACAACATTGGCTCTAATGCACGATCTAAGAAATGAAGAATAGAAACAACTCCTAAATGCCCCATAGTCTCCTGTTATGAATATGGTGCACAACACATCCATAAGCAAGACTCTACTCAGACACGGCTTTGTAGATACCCTTAGGAAGACCTGGTTCTGATACCACTTTTGTCATGCCTTGAATTTCAATGGGGCGGACTGGCACTCGAAGCCGTTAAGGCCCTAAGAGAACCAACCTATGTCCATGTACATTTATATGCTTGTCACTAAATGAACAACACTCTATCACATATAGACGATATGAAACTTGGTTGTTAGGGCCACCACGTCAAAAGCATACATTCCTTACATTCCTTCATTTGTCCCACAATGTCTACAAAGCCTCTAACAGATACATAACCAACCTAAGGTCTGGACAAGTCCCCACTTTATATAACATTTACATAGTACCAAAACAAATGTACACATGTGACTCAGAAAGTCCGGAATCAACCTGGAGCTCACCAACGGTCTGCAGATGACCCGTATCCTATTGTGGAGGTCTACTAGCACCTGTTCCTGCAGCTAGTAAGGTAAGTCCCCCAAGGGACGTCAGTACAAAGAATGTACTAAGTATGTAAGGCTATAAGAAACTGCATAAGATATAAGAACTTCAATGCGATCAAGTACAAGTGGGTGGACAATATAGATTAACCACCATAATATACATGTGTGGGGTTGTGTATATTGCATTCGTTTATTTCATTTTTTGTTCATATCATTATCCCACTCATTCATATAACATCGTTCATATAATATCATTCATATAATCATTCGGGATCGCCTCTAGCTAGGCTTCCGCCCCTTTGAGTTGCTACCCGTTCGGGATCGCCTCTAGCTAGGCTTACGCCCCTTTGAGTTGCCACCCACTCCCAATAATCCTTTGGGATAACCTCTAGCTAGGCTTACGCCCCTTCGAGTTGCCACCCGTACTCAATATTCATTAGGGATCGCCTCTAGCTAGGCTTACGCCCCTTTGAGTTGCCCCCCATACTCAAACTAGTAAGCATTACTTCCATTCTATTGTTATAAGAGTGATATGTTGGTGGTTGTAACATTTTTGGAACTTTGGAAAAATAGTCCACAATTATGAGACACATGAATAACAATTGGTAACAAACCTGAAATGAGATACTTTAAGGCATTTCAGAATAGAAACAAGTGCAATGACAATGTGAACAATAGGTATTGCAGAAGGATACGAAAAAGAATAACCTTACATACCTTATCTTCCTAATATGAATACACAATCCTATATGTGAATACAATAATGCAGCTCCTTCCTTACATGTTACTCTACAACACAAGTATGGAGCTCACGTTAACAATTAACTACCTTACAAGTGCACAAGACGACAATGAGCTACATGACTGTCATATAACGTCACTCTTATAATACCATTTACTGCATCACCATACCAACAACACCAAAACATGCCACAAATCAACCAACACATCATAAATTGATAGCAGCTCACACCAAGTTTATACTTTACACCTCCCCTTCAACACCACGTTTATACTCCATCAAGTAACTTAAATACCTTTCACAATAACACATTAACAACAATCCATAACTGATATAATCCAACATGCCTCAGAACGACCCCTTAAAGGCATTCAAAAGGTACCATAAGTTGATAATTACATCCAAGAAGGGTATAGGGGCCTTGGGGGGTCAAAGAGAAGCAAAAACAAATAAAACAAAAATTTTGAATGACCTGTGGAGCCACCTGTGCCCGCAGGTGGGTGAGGTACGGCCAAAGGTGCCCATCTGGCCCTGTCTTGGGCCACCTGCATTGGCATCTACGCCCGCAGGTGCCCCATCTGCAAGGGCAGGTGCCCGGTTCGGCCAAAATGGGTCTCTTTTGGGTCCTTTTTTTGTAATAAATGGTCCATGGCCACAAGTAAGCTTCTCTTTTCATAATTTAGGTAAAATGTGATGCTAATGATCAACCATGGTTTCAAAATGCACATGAGCATCACCAAAATTATTTTCTCCTTTCAATACGCCACTGGTTCCATGCACAATTTCATAACAACAATCCCAAAAGTTATACACATAGATAAAACAAGTTAAGGACATAACCACATCTTACATATTGACATTTCATCCATCAAGTTCACTTCTTTCAATACCACAAGTCCACTTTCAAGTTTATAAGGCAAAACCCTTTACCGATTAGCAAAAGTAGACTGGTTTACACATAGTGGACTGTCCAACAGACTGGTTTACACATAGTGGACTGCCCAACACTTTGTCAACTTAACCAACATGATTTATACACCCTATCATGCGTATAATATATTAAACCATAAGAATAAACACTTACCAAAGACTGCAAAGAGATGATCTTGTCCAAAGAGAATGTTAGCTTAGGATTTGAGAGGAGAGAAATATCTTGGAAAACTCTAGAATTGGCAAGTGTGCTTTTGTGATTAAAAATATGATTTTTGTTGCCTTATATAGTCCCTTTATGGTCATCCTTAGCCACTTTTAATCAATAAATATCATGTTTACTTGGTCGAAGGATGAATGGGTCATTTCCCCTTTTAGGCCATGTCTTTTACTAAATATTTGGGCCTCATTTAAACCCATAATCACAAGACTAATTCAGCCCACTAAAATTAATGTGTAATACACCAACCATCTCATGTTTAAATAATTCCATCAAGGTTATGGTAATCAAATAGGTTCGGAAATGTACGGGGTGTTACACAAGTTCTAGACTAAGATGCAAAAGATGGATTATATGCAAAAAAATCCTCACCACACATGGCACATGTATCAATCAAGATGGATGAATTCCACTTCTAAGACAGTTAGGGTCATAGCAAACTACAAAAATATGAATAAGCTATATACAGAGTCACAATATTGAGCCTAGGTGTCAAAAAGTCTATTATTTTATTTTATACTCAAATACTCACAGAAAAGTACTACTCAAGATTAGGCCTAAATTGCTAGTATCAACCAAATAAAAAAAATCTTTTCACTCCGAAAATATATATATAAAATACTCCTACAAATAAAAATAAAAGATAAAAAATTATTCCTAACAAAAACTAACACGGTTCAAAGGGCCCTACTCGAAAAAGAACCGTAAATAAAAACCAAGGGGTGGGTGAAGTATGCTCTACTAAAGAATAAAAAAACTAAAAACCAACAAAAACTATTTTAATCTAAAGAATAAAAGTAAAATCTTTTTGTATTTTTTAATTTTTAAAAAAAACTAAAAATAAATAAATAAAAGAAAATCCTATAGCATACTTCACCCTTAACAAATATTGGAAGATATCCCACCCCACACTTAAAATCATGCATTGTCCCCAAAGCAATAAATATAGTAAAAGAAGGGTTAAAGATACTCCCTGAGACCCTCTAGGGCCTAGCTAGCAACATGTTTCTTCAATTTTCATCAAGGACCCCACACTTAAGCTCAAACATGCTCCTTAGCTTTAAATTGGAATACTCAGACTTCCCCTAAATTCGAAAAAAAAAATTAAAAAAATGTGATATTATAAAAAAAAATAAGAAGAAGAAGTTAAACTACTAGTTGGGTTGCCTCCTACTTTTCCTTCCACTTTGAACTTATGAATTGTACCCCGAACTTCTTTTCTATTTTTCTACTACACTCAAAGGGTGGTGGTATAAAAATAAAGGGACCAAGCAATAATGTCGTATCATGCACTTTTTGGACCTTAAGTGAGGAATGTAATTTTTCGACTTTGGCACAACAAATTCAAGAATATAGACATATTTTTTCTCCTCTTTACACTCTTCCATAGGCTCAAATGCCTCGATTAATATCTAACTATCTAAACACAATGTGGAAAAATGATTAGAATGAGGTCCAATACGCCCTAATTCATGAATTGCTTTATTATTTATATCCTCATATTTACACACACTAGAGTTTTTAAAAATAATACTATCTACTTCCTCATATAACTCTAGTGTACTCTTCTCAACAGTGACAACATCAATAAAAGTATGATCAAGTATTTGGCCCGCCAATTTTAGCTCCTCAATTTGGCTTATAAGAATTTTTTTAGCCTCACACAACTCATAACTAAATTGTTGGACGTTACACGCGCCAACCTTTGCATTCAAATCTTCTTTTAAGTTGTGAATATCCAAGCCCAACCTATCAACCTTTTGAATGAACTCATATTATTCTTTCGCGAGAAGTGTCAACGTTTCTATCATGCTCTCATTGTGATCCCATAATATATCTATCACACTCCTATAATAATGCACTATATCGAAAGGAAAAGAATCAATAAAATAAGAGTCCTCATCACTCCACACTTTCTCTTGTAAAGATGTCATATCAAGAATAGTAAAATAATTAAAAATAAAAGATAATAAAAACTAAAAATAAAAATAACAAAAAAAAATTATAAGACAAATAAAATATATACAAGAAATAAGGATTAATAGTCAAATAAATATAATTGATCTAACCGTAAACCGTATTCTCCGACAACGGCGTCAGAATTTGATGTCGCCTAAATTACACCTCCCAATGAAGTATAAAGTGGTCTCTATCAAATATAGAACACAACCAAGATTGAGGTCGATCCCACAAGGAATATGATTTGAACCTAGGTCAATGTTGTTATTTAGACTTTTAGTCATTTATTTTCAATTGGGGGATTTAAAAGAACAAGTAAACAATTTTTAAATTGAAGTAACAAGTAAACAAATATCAATTTCTGTTGAGAAAATCAATGAGAATGATGAACTAGGATTGTGTTCCCCATGTTTTCATAACTTCGTACGTTCTAGTACGTTCTACGTACTAGTGATCTATTCTGATGCTTAGCATGCAGAATCGATAGGTTATGTATCATCTAACTGACTAGATTATACCCCTTGTAGATGACTATCCCCAAGCACAAAGGTTCATGTGTCATGGGTTTTGCATTACTAACCCCTATCTATGATCCCAACATAGTCTTTCCCATTTATCAGCTCAAGGTTAATTAAATAACGATAACTCCAAATCTTGTTGTAGATTCATTTTTCCCATCCAACTACTCTTGCTAAAGTCCAAAGTAGAGATGGGACGAGTTCTAAAATTGAGCACCGGCAGAAAGCAATCAAACCCAAGGAAACAACAATACATGCATAAATACTGTTCAAGAATTACTATATACTTTAACCTACTCCGTTAATTCATCATAGTTACCCACAATCCTAGTTGTGAAATTTAGCTACTCATGGCTTGAAAATCACAATTAGAAATCAACAACAAAATTATAATTATGAATTTACAAATTGAGTAAAATAAATCCGGAATCTTGAATTCTCAAAGAAGATGAATAAAGATGGAGAAGAAAAGAATAAATCAATTTTCTCTGGCCTCTACGGCGGCTCCAAGCTTTCTCTAAATAAATTAAAAGATTACAAGTTATTTCTTCAAAGTTTCAAAATATAAAAGTTATGAAAGTTATCAAAAGTTAAATAAAAACTATTTTTTGTGGAATATTTATAGGTATAAGAATAAAAATCCAAAATAAAATAACTGAGTCCAAAATGGATTGGAAAATAAAAACCTAGTCCAAATTGGACGAACTGTACGCCTGGAATAGTGCTGCCATGTGGTAGTAGCATGCCGCCTCATATCACTTTCCAATATTCATAATTGAAGCATACATAATGTAATATTTTATTAAACTTAATACATATTGTGTTATTTTATTAAATTTAATACATATTGTAATATTTTAATAAATTTAATTCATTAAGCTGACTGCATGATTTCCTTATATAACTTCTCCATTTTAATTTCGTTTTTGCTCCAAATTTCTTCATCTTCACATTAATTTAATCCTATAAATAAAAACATAATATTAAGCATAATCCATTAAATCAATTCTCAAAAGGACAAATAAACATACTAAATATGAGGCAAATAATGACTAAATATATGTAATTTTGGCCTGACATCAGTGTGGTTTACCCTATCTCCGATAGCACGTGGGTGATGTACTGACCCTCCAGGTCATTTTCTCTTTTTCTATGCGATTTCGGTATTTCAAGCCTTCCCACAATGGCTACAGGTTATTTATGACTTGCTGGAATTATCGATTTGGTTATCGGACAGTTCATTTGGATTTTAGGCTCATTTCCCTATCTCGGAGCTTTCGTTTTTAAGGAATTGGTCTCGAACCAAAACTCCTATTAAATGACATCGGATGAGAATCCAATAGTACCATCAGCTCCAAAACATTGATTTTAGGCTCGGGAGACACTTGGTTCAGGTCTCAAGGCTTTCGGACTCATTTTTGGCAATTGATTGGAAATTTGTTAAAATAAAACTATAGGTGTGGGACTTTTATTTAGTCAAAATAATCTCGGATGAAAGTTTCAATGGTTTCATTGAGTCCAAAATGTCGAATTTGGTATGGTAACATAGTTCATTTGCGCGCATGGGGTTCCGAACGAATCCCGAGCACCCGATCGGAGTCCATTTGGGCTTAGAAAATCTGATGCCTCAAAGTTTCTGGTGCAACCGCTTAAGCGGCCAAAGGACCTCTTAAACAGTAGTCTTTTTAGTAACCTTGTGCCACTTTAGCAGCCTTAGCTACTTGGCCTGGGTCCGCTTTAGCGGTCCGTTTAAGCGGACGTCCCTTTAGTAGCCAAGTCATGGGGTTTTATAGGTACAGGTTATGGTTGTTGTTTGCTGAGTACTTTCGTGAACCTTCCAGGCTTATGGGGGTTCGGTTATGTATTTGTGTGTCCGAACTAGCCGGTTACTTTATTATTGGTTATTTTACTTAGTTCGTAGTAGGATGAGTATGGACAGGTACCCGATATTGGTGGTATGTTTCTGATTCATTTCTCTATTTTGGTGAATTATTATTGTTGAATTACCCCATTATTAGTCACCGTGTGATTAGAGACTTGATGATGCGGGTATTAGCTCCCTTAGTTATGGAACTCGAGATATTAGGTTGACTCCCTCAGGCATTTACCTTTGAGTTAGTTCTTTATGTATACTTATATGTACGTTATTACCGTATATCCCTCTCTTTCTTGATCTATTCATATTGTATATGTACCCTTTGGCCTTGTATGTTTCTTTCTCTATATATTCATGTATTAGTCAGGGATATACAGTATTGTACTTTAGTTCTTGAGTACTGTCAGGATAGGGTAGTTTTCCTTATTGCTCCATTAGCACTGTTATGCCTAGTTCCTTGGATAGTTTTCTATAGTTGCATTCATGCCTTACATGTCATTTTATGCTTACATTATTTCGGGAGCTCAATTGGTCGATGCCTACTGAGTACCACATGTTTGGTACTTATACTACACTTCTGCAGCCTGTAGGTTATAGTAGAGTTATCACCGTTGATGTGTGTATCTTGAGGAGCATCTATGGATCAGAGATTCGGGGTGAGCACCTGGTATTTTAAAGTATCCCAGCTCTCCCTCTTATTGTTAGACTGTTTCTCTATGTTGTATCAGAGATGTCTTGTATATATATTTTTCCTGTATTTCACTTTTACTCTTATTGTATTAGAAGCTCTTGTATTGGCTCCACCAGGTTTTGGGACTATATTAGTCTTTTTATTATATTTATTCTGCAGTTCTCTTTATTTCTCTTGGTAGTCCATTACTAGTTGTTCCGGATTATGGGTTGTCTTACCTACTGGTGGGTTATAGTAGGTGTCATTATGACCTGAGAAATTGGGTGGTGACAAATTGGTATCAGAGCTTAGGCTTACCGGTGTTTTGGTACAAGAGCTTAGTGTCTAGTAGAGTCCTGTGGATCGGTACAGAGACGTATGTTTCCTAACTTCGGAGGCTACAGGGCATTCTTAGAAAATTCTATTTTTGACTCTTTGTCATATGTTCGTACTTTTGTAAACCTTTAAGTACTTTTTTTGACTCCATTCTCTCCCAGATGAATCGTACAAGGTTGTCGATAGTTACGGATGGTACTTTTGTACATATGACCAGAGTTTCAATTCAGCGATGGACTAGGGAGTTAGAGATTGATATCGAGGATCTTCATCATCAATCAGAGAGTCTGGGGTCAGCCCAGGCTTCAACAGAGTTTATGATCACCTCGTCTTATCAAGATACAATGTTGGGGATTCCAAGTCTTTTCATGGATGATCCACAGTCAAAGGTATTGCCTGGTACATTGAGTGATTCTCAGGCCAGAGTTGGGTTTGTTGGTGTTTAGCAAGGTTCCTTATTGATTTTTGAGTATGAGATTGGGTTTCTTGAGTAGATTAGTTAGACATCTATGTTATCTGCTACTGAGCATGACATGGTGCAGAGATTTATTAGAGGATTAGCTTTACCACTCCGTTTGGCATTAGAGCATTTGATAGCAGTTGAGTCTCCTTTCTCTGAGGTTGTTAATCATACGAGGGCTACAGAGAGGGCTTGCTTTGAGACGTATGGAGGTGGTAGTAAGAGGCCATGTCAGCAGTTCGGTGTTAGAGGTATTCCGTCTAGAGGTCGGGATCTTCCCAGCAGAGGTTAGCATCACTTGCCACCTATTAGGCCTATACAGGTAGCCCTTCAGCTTATGGGTAATTCTCAGGTAGACCATGGTGGTATCAGTGGATAGAATTCTAGTCAGGCAGTATGGGTTATCCGATCTAGGTTGTCAGGTCGTGGTGGCCATTCTAGGTTTGCAAGCATAGTGCAACAGAGTATTCAACGAGCTTGTTTTGACTATGAAGAGGTTGGCCATTGGTCTAGAGAGTGCCCCAGGCATGAGTTGGTTGTCCAGACAGGGTCAGAATATATTCCTCATTGACCTAGAATTCCCGAGGCATGTTATGATTGTAGGGAGGATGGTCACTTCAGTAGAGAGTGTCCTCAATGTCAGTTGGTTAGCCAGTTGGGGCCAACTCATGTTTCTCACCAGGTTAGAGCTTCAGGGGTTTGTTATGACTTCAGAGAGACCGGTCACTGGTCCAAAGAGTGTCCCCAACATGGGATTATCAGTCATTCAACTCATACAAATCAGTTTCATGGAGTTGTGGCACCTTCAGGTAGAGATAGTGCACTTAGTGCCTCAGTTGGTCATTCAGACGCTCAGTTCGAGTTTGGACATACTCAGATTCATACTCCTTTCGGCACATCAGATTTATGACTTTGTATTTTCTATTGTGGTGGGTGCATCCTTGATTTTCTATCCTCTGGTTTCTAGTTTGAATTATGTTGGGGTTTTCATACCCATCGATGATTATATGACGTGGTATTTCTATATTAGGTGATGTATGCCTTGGTGTAGATTTAAAATTATTTGACTACCCCCCGTAGATGATTTTTTTTAGTAGTGAATTGAGTGGATTGGTATGGTATTTTCCTTAGGGTGTAGCATTTGGGTTAAAGTCCCATTTCCTTTGGCATATTGGCCTTGTTATGGCCCTAGAATGGTTCTTTTGTTGATTTTCATTCTTTATACCACCTGCATCTTATGTTATTGATTATCATAGTCATGGTTTGACATTGAATGATTCTTATTTGATAGACCGCTAGACTAGTGTGATCTAGCATTTTTCTCTCCTTGCAATTCTTGCCCGTTTGTCTTAGAACTTAGGTTGGTTGCTTTCCCTCCTGTTAGCAGGGTTAGATCAGTTGTGGAGAGAAACTGAAGGTAAGTTTGGCCTTCTAGGGCTTAGTTGTAATTCTAGCATTGGCAATCTTTTTCTATAGCCCGCTCCTATTATTGGAGAATTCGAGGGTTGTTCTTCTGATTTGGATAGTTCATTGCCCGGTGGTGGTCTTGATCTTGATGTTGGTATTGAGTTGGGTACTCCATCTCTCTATGATATGGTTCATGGCTCATTCGAGTTAAAGTTGGTGCAAATGGGTAATTTCAAACAATTCTCATATCGACAGTTCATCGGCCTAATGTGACTTCGTGGAGTGTGTCTTCTTGATGATATGAACTTATGGGTATTGATTGCCATATATTGAGGATTAGATTGACTAAATTCAGGTTAAGGTTGTATTTCTCTAAGTTGAGGGAGTTTTGGCTATCACTGGTACAGTTTGTAGCTTTGGTGAGTTCTTGGTCATGCCCTAGTGCATTATGCTCTTTAGTGGATGTGGATTTAATTGTTCATATCTTTATCTTGTAGTTTTCCTTTATCATGGTTATGCCTTCGGCAATAATTCAGTTTCAGCCCTTGTGGAAATTGATGGATATACATCTCGTTTTGGTTAGTGAGATTGATTTGGGTATTTGACTTTAGTGAAGTGTTGTTTACTTTAGTTGTGGTTTTGATGCATTTGAATAAAGGCTTGGGAGTTTTGATAGGTTTCGATATGTGTATGCTTACTCGTCAGTAGGATCGGTTTGGATAGTTGAGATTGGGTAGTTCAGCTTCAATGCTGGGATTTTAGCTTGGGATTGCAAAACTTAGTTCCAGCCTCATTTTCAGATTTGCTTCAGTCAAGCTTTCATTTATAGGCTGACTAAGCCTACTCATTACCTACTGGTTCAGTTTTCTTCAGTTCAAGTAGATTGTACCTGATAGATGTTCGAATGATAGTCCCTCAGCACATGGTATTGGGTTCTACAACTCTTGACCTTAATTCTCAGTTTTCATCTGAATTTGGATTGTCTGCTCAGCAGAAGGAGTGTATTTTAGTTGGGCTTAGCATGGTTTTGTCCATAGTTGGTGGGACATTCTGGGGTGGATCATTCAGTTTTGAGAGTTTGTGCTTCAGATTCTCAACTATCAGTTTCGAGGGTCAATTAGACTAGTTATAGTTTTGGCTAAAGATTGCAGGCTTTAATCATCTCCATTTGTTTATCCAGGTAGCACCTTATGGGCTTATTCTTATGCTTGTCATTATGGATTTTCAGTATACCAGCTTCAGTCTTTCAAGGCCAGTGTGATGTGAATACGTGGACAAGACTCGGATGATATTTTGTATGGTTTGGAGTAGGTAGCAGGTTTGGAAAGGCATAAGAAGGTTAGATTTAAAATTAGAGTTGGTTGCATGATTTATGCCTTGGTTTGCCTTTGGATTGGTTGAGTTACTACCTGGTTAGGCTTGTATTGGTGTGTTGTCAGCATGTTGCTGTCTAGATTTACGTGCATTAGTCATTCTTGGTTCAGTTGAAAGCCAGTTTGTTGTTGAAGTTGAGTTTTGGTTATTTGGAAAGTGAAGTAAGGAAGTTGGTTGAAAAAGGGATACCTTTAGAAAAATCCCTTGGAAGCATTATTTCTGCTTAAAGGAAGGCTGGGGAGACATGCTCGAGGCATGCGAGCCCAATACCTCATCCTTTGGAGCTTTCGAGCTCTTCTGATCCGTTGACTTTCACGGACGAAAGTCCTTTTAGCAGTGGATATTGTAATGACCCTCCAAGTCATTTTATCAATTTTACCACGTTTTTGGTATTTCGAGCCTTCCCACAATTGCTACAGTTCATTTATGAATTGCTGGAACTATCGGTTCGGTTATCGGACAGTTCATTTGAATTTTAGGCTCATTTCCCTGCTTCAGAGCTTTCGCTGTTAAGGAATTAGTCTCAGAAAAAAACTCCTAGTAAATTACATCGGATGAGAATTTTGACAGCTCCATCAGCTCTAAAATGTTGAATTTAGGCTAGGGAGACCCTTGGTTCAGGTCCCAAAGCTTCCAAACTAATTTTGGGCTATTGGTTGGAAATTGGTTAAAACAAAACTATAGGTGTGGGACCCCTATTTAGTCTAAAAGATCTCAGATGAAAGTTTTGATGGTTCCATTGAGTCTAAAATGTCAAATTTAGTATGGTACCATAGTTCGTTTGAGTGCATGGGGTTCCAAACGAATCCCGAGTACCCGGTCAGAGTCCATTTGGACATAGAAAATCTGATGCCTCAAAGTTTCTGGTGCAACCGCTTAAGCGGTAGTTGCTTTAGTGACATTGTGTCGCTTTAGTGACCTTGTACCACTTTAGCGGCCTTAGCTACTTGGCTGAGGTCCGCTTTAGCGGTCAAGGTCCGCTTAAGCGAACGTCACTTTAGAGGCCAAGTTCCGCTTTAGTGGCCTCCGCCTTTCTTTGTTAGAACCCTTTAGCGGTCATGTACCGCTTTAGCGGTCATGTACCGCTTTAGCGGTCATGTACCACTTTAGTGGTAGCCACTTAAGTCGCCAGGTGTCCGCTTTAGTGGCACCTAGGGGTTTTATATCCCCTTCTTCATCCAAATTTCCCATTCATTTCTCAACCCTTTTCCCCTATTTTTGAGAGCTTGAAGAGAGGGAAAGTGTGGGAATCATCCATTGAAGCTAAGGTAAGTTATCCTAACACTCCTTGATCATTTTCCATCATTTATCCCGTTGAATTTCGTCCCTTTTCATTGTAGATTCTTAGAAATTAGGTCTTTAAATCCTTAACTTTGTGGGCTGATTTGAGCCCGGATTTATGCTCCATTTGTGCTCAACTTTTGAGCATACATTCCTTGTCTTTTGAGGGACCTCGTCATGGATTCAATTTTGGTTTTTGTTTGTGGGCCCCACGAGCCTGTTCTTGACCTGAATTTTGATCCAGCTTTTCATATATCAATATGGGTCTCGTTTTACTTGTATTGACATGTAGATGATTGTTTTCATAGCATGGCGATATTTCAGGATTATGGAGCAAAGACGAGCGAATTATAGATGATTCAAGACTTGCGGTTCGGCATCGAGGTAGGCTTTGGTCTACTTTTTTCTATGAGATTATGTATAGTATAGATTGTATGCTAGGTAGGGATTATAGGATGGAGTTATGACTAGTATATCATGTTTCAGTCTATTTAGGGATTTTCGGGATAGAAATGTGATTCAAACCTTAGTATTAGATACCCATTATGGCCCTAGAATCCTATTACCCTTAATTATAAGCATGTTAATCATAGTTTGATAATATGGATCCTTTAGTATAAGACTCACCATATAACTAAGCAAATTGGACAGTAGTTTCCCAAATTTTAGTGATATTATTACACTAGTTCTGTACTGTTGGGCCTGAGACCGCGGTTATGATATCAGTTGGACTCCAGGTGAGCATTTTACCCTTAAAGAGGGCATGATTCTGGTTTATAGATGATTAGGCGCTTATGGTTGTATTGTTTGGATACTGGTGATGGCATGCATACAGTTAGGCACATTCAAGCTCACTTAGTGGTATGATTCCAACCCTAAACCTTGATTTTACTACTGTTTTCCAAAAAGGGATTTATTCCCACTTTTCACTTTTACAATGGATTCTTTTATAATGGGAATCATACCACCTTATTTGATGATTTGTGAGCTTTTGGAACTCAAAATGATATTTTGGAAAGTAGACCGAAGTTGATTTAGGTATATTCTTATCCACTCATTTTACCACTACTATTTACTTTGATCGACGGGGATTCCGACCCTTTCTATATTATGATGATGATTTAGTCTCAAACTTGATCTTGGGCAATGGATTTATAGACTTACACTCTTTTAGTCATGGTTTGAGTCCGTGCACTTATTATACTTATGTCACGCCTCAAATTCCAACTGGGCGGACTGGCCCCAAAGCCGTTAAGGCCCGAGAGAACCAATCTTCATTCATATGCATGTCTCTGTATGAACCACATTCTATCTCATGTAATTATAAGATACCAATGGCGAAAGTCATGGAGAACATATGCTATATATATGAAACTTGGCAGTTAGGGCCATCAAGTCAAAACGGACATACATGCCTTCATTGTCTGACAATGTCTACAAAGCCTCTAACAGATACATGTACATAACCATCCTAAAGTCGGGACAAGTCCCCGCTTTATACAACATCCATACAGTACCAAAACTAATATGTACACATGTGACTCGAAAAGCCCCGAACCAAACTGGAGCTCACCAATAATTAGTAGATGACCCGCAACCTACTGTGGAGGTCTACTAGCACCTGTGCCTGCAGCAAGTAAGGTAAGTCCCCGAAGGGACATCAGTACGAAGAATGTACTAAGAATGTAAGGCTATAAGAAACTGCATGATACATAAGTACTTTAATGGAATCAAAACAAGTGAGTAATTAACATGGATAAACCTTCGTCTGTATATATGGAACCATGTACGTTACATTCATTACTTTCTTGCCTTTACGTTGTCATCATTTTAATTCATTACCTTACTTTATCCTTCTTTGCATTAAGAAATAGTAAAGCATGTGATAAACAAGTGACCAACTGATCAGTGGTAAAAGAGGATAACCCATGCTAGGTATTTTAACCTCTGGGATGCGGTCCTCATACATATACAAATCGGGATTGACCCATGCTATGCTTTTCTGTCGCCCCTGGGATGCTACTGTGACATTGGGATCGACCCTTGCTAGGCTTTTCTGTCGCCCCTGGGATACCACCCATGATTGGGATCGACCCACGCTAGGTATTTTAACCCCTGGGATACCACCCATGATATTAGGATTGACCCATGCTAGGTGGTTCTTCCACCCCTAGGATGCCACCCAAGAATAATCAAACAATTATACATCACTTCATTTCTTTACTTCTTTGAGATTGATACATTGGTAGTCATAACATTATTGGAACTTTGGAACCATGTCCACAATTATGTGACCCATGAATAACAATTGATCAATGAATAAGGAACATGTGAATAACAATAGATGATAACCTGAAATGAGATACCTTAGAACATTTCAGAATGGAACAAGTACAATGACAATGTGAACAATATGTGCTGCAGAAGGATACAGAAAGAGTAACCTTACATACCTTATCTTCCCAATATGAATACACAGTCCTATATGTGAATACAATAATCCATCTCCTTCCTTACGTTTTACTCTACAACACAAGTACATAACGGAGCTCACGTTAACAACTAACTACCTTACAAGTGCATAAGACGACAATGAGCTACATGACTGCCCTATAACATCATTTCACCCTTTACAATACAATTCACTGCATTACCATACCAACAAAATCATAACATTCCACACATTGACCAAGACACCATAAACCAATAGCATTTCACACTAAGTTTATCCTTTATGCTTCCTCATTAACACTACGTCACAATTACTCCATCAAGTTACCTCAATACCTTTCATAACAACATATTAACAACAATACATAATTTATATAATCCAATATGCCTCCAAACAACCCCTTAAATCCATTCAAATGGTACCATAAATTGATAATTGCATCCAAAAAGGGTATAGGGTCTTGGGGGGGTCAAAGAGATGCAAGAATAATCGACATGGAGTTTTAGACTGACCTGCAAAGCCACATGTGACCACAGGTGGTTGAGGTGCGACCACAGGTGACCCTTGGCCTTGTCCAGAGCCACCTGTATTGGCATATGTGCCCGCAGGTGCCCTGTCTGCGAGGGCGAATGCCCGTTTCAGCCTCCAGGGGTCATTTTAGGGTCCTTTTTTGTAATAAATGGTCCATGGACATAAATAAGCTTCTCTTTACATGTTTTAGGTCAACTTGGATGCCAACGAACAACCATGGTTTCACAACACACATGAACATCACCGAAACTACATTCTCCTTTCAATATACCACCAATTCCATACCCAATTTCATAACAACAATCCTACAAGTTATACACATAGAAAAAGAAAGTTAGGTACATAACCATATCATACATGTTGACATTTAATCCATCAAATTCACTTCCTTCAAGACCACAAATCCACTTTCAAGTTTAGAAGGCAAAACACTTCACCGATTAAGCAAAAGTAGACTGTTTTACACATAGTGATCTTTCCAACACTTTGACAACATAACCAACATGATTTATACACCCTCTCATGCACATAATATATTAAACCATAAAATTAAACACTTACCAAAGCTTTCAAAAGGGTGATCTTGTCCAAAGAGAGTGATAGCTTAGGGTTTGTGAGAGATGAGAAATGTTTTAGAAAATTCTAGAAATGGCATGTGTGTTGTAATGAATAAAAATCTGATTTTGTGCCTTATATAGTCCCTCAAGTCATCCTTAGCCAAACATTAAATGTGTTTTACTTGGTCAATGGTAGAATGGATCATTTTCTCCCTTTGGGCCATGTCTTGTGAATTAATTTTGGGCCTTAAATTGAGCCTATTAGCACATGTTAATTCAGCCCAACAAATTCATGCATAATTCACCAACCATCTCATGTTTAAATAATTCCATAAATGTTAAGGTAGTCTCATGGGTTTAGAAATGTACAGGGTGTTATCTCTCTCTGGTACTGGACGGAGTAGATGGATTATGATGATTATTGGAAGTCTTGTTTCAGGACCAGACAGTGTATATGGATATCCTCCCTAAGGTCCCCTTCGTCCGAGAGCCATCGTGCAGGAGAAGGATGGTCACCGGTGTATACACTTGGTACTTTATAGATCTTGGATAGGATATGGTATTTATGGATATGTTGCATTCATTCATTTATATGCATAATCCTATCACTAATATGATTATTTGGTGCCTGTATCTATTGGTCTTATGGGGGGCTGTATAGGTACAGGTTATGGTTGTTATTTGATGAGTGCTTTTGTGAACCTTTCGGGCTTATGAGGGTCCGATTAGGTATTTGTGTGTCTGGACTATCCTGTTACTTTATTATTGGTTATTCTAATTAGTTCAGGGCTGGATGAGTATGGACTGGAACTCGAGATTGGTAGTACATTTCTGATTCATTTCTCTATTTTGGTGAATTATATTATTATTGGATTACCCCATGATTAGTCATCCTGTGATTAGAGACTTGTTGATGCTGGTATTAGCTCCCTTACTTGATTATGGACCTCGAGATGTTAGGTTGACTCCCTCAGGTATTTATATCTGAGTTATTCCTTTATGTATACATATATGTACGTTATTACCATACATCCCTCTCTTCCTTGATCTATTCATATTGTATATGTACCCTTTGGCCTTATATATTTCTTTCTCTATTTATTCATGTATTAGTCAGGATATACGATATTGCATTTTAGTTCCTGAGTACTGTCAAGATAAGGTAGTTATCCTTATTGCTCCATTAGCATTGTTATGCCTAGTTCCTTGGATAGTTGCCCGTAGTTGCATTCACGCCTTACATATCATTTTATGCTTACATTATTTCTGGAGCTCAGTTGGCCAATGCCTTTCGAGTACCACATATTTGGTACTCATACTACACTTCTGCAGCTTGTAGGTTATAGTACGAGTTATCGCCGTTGATGTGTGTATTATGCGGAGCAGCTATGGATCGGAGATTCGGGGTGAGCTCCTGGCATTTTGGAGTATCCCTGCTCTCCCTCTTATTGTTAGACTTTTTCTATATGTTGTATCACAGACGGGTTGTATATATACTTTTTTTGTATTTCACTTGTACTCCTGTTATAGTATAAGCTTTTGTGCTGGCTCCACCAGGTTTTAGGACTATACTAGTCTTTTTATTATATTTATTTCGTAACTCTCTTTATTTCTCTTGGTAGTCCGTTACTAGTCATTCCGGACTACGGGTTGGCTTACTTATTGGTGGGTTATAGTAGGTGTCATCATGACCTAAGAAATTGGGTCGAGACTAGTGAGCCCGGTGCAATGTGTGCCTAACAAAGGGGAATCACCTTTGTTCCCAATGAGAAGAATGAACTTTTTCCCTTGAGGTCCGTCACGGGATGGCGTGTTTGCAGGGATTATAGAAAGCTAAACTCATGGACCAAGAAAGACCATTTTTCTATGCCATTCATGGATCAAATGTTAGATCAATGGTGGGGAGAGGATCGTATTTCTTTCTTGATGGCTACTTCGGGTACAATCAAATATCCATTACCCCTAAAAACCAAGAAAAAATTACTTTCATTTGTCCGTATGGCTCCTTTGCATTCAAACTTATGCCTTTTGGATTATGCAATGCTCCGGCTACTTTCCAAATGTGTATGTTGTTAATTTTCTTAGACATGGTGGAGGATACAATGAAGGTGTTCATGGATGACTTCTCAGTGGTGGGATATTCTTTTGATACGTGTCTTGATCATTTGAGCAAAGTGCTCCAACGTTTTGTAGAAACTAACCTTGTGCTTAATTGGGAGAAGTGCCATTTTATGGTAAAAGAAGGAATTCTACTTGATCATAAAATCTCGGGGCATGGCATTTTATTAGATCAAGCGAAGGTCAAAGTCATAGACAAATTACCTCTATCTATCTCCGTGAAGGGTGTGAGGAGTTTCTTAGGGCATGCGGGTTTCTACCAGTAGTTCATAAAAGATTTTTCTAAGATCGCCATCCATTGTGTAAGCTTCTTGAACAAGAATCAAATTTGAATTTGATGGAAGTTGTGTAAGGTCATTCAATTGACTAAGGGAAAAGCTTGTGATGGCACCTATCATTGTGGCTCCAAATTGGTTCCTTCCTTTTGAACTTATGTGTGATGCTAGTGGGATAGCATTAGGAGTGGTTCTTGGGCAATGAAAAGACAAGCTATTCCATCTGATTTACTATGCTAGTAAATATTTGAATGAGGCACAAAATAATTACACGGTCACAGGGCAAGAGTTGTTGGCCATGGTTTATGCTTTTGAAAATTTTTGTGACTATTTGTTGGGCACTAAGGTGATCATCCATACTGATAATCATGCTGCCATCTGATATTTGATGGCAAAGAAAGAGGTAAAATCGAGGCTAATCCGGTGGATTTTGTTGCTCCAAGAGTTTGACTTTGAGATAAAGGATAGGATAGGTTGTAAGAATCAAGTGGTGGACCATTTGTCCTGCCTCGAATCAAATGGTGAAAAGTTGGGGGAGATAGACATTGATGAGTCTTTCCATAATGAACTTGTTATGGCTATTTTAGGAGATGTGGTGCCTTGGTATGTCGATTTTGCCAATTATCTTGTATGTGACATTCTTCCCGAAGAGCTAACCTTCTATCAAAGAAAGTCATTTCTTCATGATGCTAAACAATACTATTGGGATGAACCCTACTTGTTTAGGAAATGTGTGGATGGTATGATTCATAGATGTGTTACCGACTCAGAAATGCAACCCATACTTTAGGCTTGTCATTCCTCACAGTTTGAAGGTCATCATGCTGGAATAAGGACAACTGCCAAAATCCTTGAAAGTGGTTTCTATTGGCCCACTCTCCATCAAGATGCCAATGACTTGGTATGATCGTGTACCCAATGTCAAATACAAAAAGGTATCTCTAGGAGGCTTGAAATACCTTTGAAGCCTAATCTTGAAGTTGAATTATTTGATGTTTGGGGAATTGATTTTATGGGACCTTTTGTGAGTTTGTTTGGTAATAATTAAATACATATTGGTACATTAACTAAGTGTCAAAATGGGTCGAGGCAGTTGCATTACCTAATAATAAGAGCAAGAGTGTCATCTATTTCTTAAAAAAGCATATATTCACGAGGTTTGGGACTCCCTAAGCTATCACTAGCGATGGTGGCTCTCATTTTTGCAATTGGAAGTCTGGTGTATTACTAGAGAAGACAGAGCCAAGCATAAGGTTGCTACACTATATCACCCAAACGAATAGGCAAGTTGAGGTGCCAAATAGGGAGATAGAGGGGATTTTGGTAAAAAATAGTTAATGTGAGTTGAACCAATTGGCAAGGCAATTAGATGATGCCCTTTGGGCATGTCAGACGGCTTTCAAAACACCCATTGGGATGTCTCCCTACCAACTAGTATTTGTAAAAGCTTTCCACCTATTGGTTGAGCTTGAGTATCATGTTTTTTGGGCTTTGAAAAAACTAAACATGAAATGGGATGATGCTTCTAAGTCAAGAGTGGAGCAATTGCAAGAGATTGATGAATTCTGCCTTTAGGCATATGAAAGTTTTACTCTCTAAAAGGAGTGAATGAAAAGGTGGCATGATGCCAAAATCATGAAGAGAGAATTTAGAGTTAGGGATGATGTGTTGCTCTTTAATTTGAGACTCAAACTCTTTATGAGCAAGCTCAAATCAAAATAGTCGAGGCCATTCAAAGTTACGCAAGATTACCCTGGAGGAGTGGTTGAGTTAGAGGGCCATGATAAGTCAAGGTTCATAGTTAATGGACAACACTTGAAGAACTTCAATATTGGAGGCCCAAAGGTTACCAAGGTTAAGGCGTTCCACCGCAACTATACTTTATAAAAATGAAGATACCATTGTGCCACGGTGTTAACCAAGGCACTTCTTGGAAGGAAACCCAAGTTTTATTTTATGTTTATTTGAATAATGTTTGTTATGTGGTATGGGTGTATGAGAGGTATGGAATGAGGAAAACATGTCATAATATGAGTTGGAGGATGAAAATGTTGGTGAGTTACATTGGCAATAATAGCCACTCATTTTGGCGTATCATCGAGGTGATCACCGAAAGTAAAAGAATGGAGGTCATGAACCTAGCTTCAAGGGAGACACTTTGGCGAATAGCCTATCAGTTTGGCATATATCCAAAGTCCTCCGCCACAATGGGTCTCCTATACCCTTGGAACTGGTAAGTTTGCCACTGAAATAACAGTTTAGTGATGAACTGATCACTTTGGCGACACTACTAAGGATCGTCAAACTATTGACTTAAAAGGGACAAATGGATTGATTTTTATACCCTCTCCACTTAATTTTTTTCTTTCATCTTCACTCCGCCGTACTCCCTACTATTAACCATCACTTTTAAAATAACAAGATCACATACACACTCACTAGAACTACCACTGCACTACCAGTTATCCCTGCAGTAACACAGTGTCAAACATCTCTTGTGATGGATTCTCTCCAAAACACTTTCCCTATTTATGTGATTTACCTCTTGAAGATTAGAGATTTGTGATTAACTTTTAATTTTTAGTTCTAGATCTGGTGTTGCTTCATATTCTATTCCTTATTCTGCTAAATTATTATGATGTGGTTGATTTAGGCACTCGCTAGTTGAACCTAATAATGTTGATTGGGATTTTTTTGAATGGAGCATGCCTAGGGTCATTTTGGTCATATATACCTGCAAGAATACAATTGTTGTGGAGTTGAATACTAATTAGGGTTTTGGATTAAAACTGATTTGGGGGTTTTGGTTTGAGTTTCAATTTTGTGATTCTCTTGTCTTATTGGATTTGAATTTTTACTAATTTTTCCCGATGATAGATTAGGTGACGTTGTACTTAAGGGAAAATTGTAGATTTGTTTGTAATTGGTATCAAAATTTAGGGAAGTCTGAGAACCCATTGAGCAAAAATGTTTGAAAAATGCTATTGTTAAGCTTGGATTTGAATTGGGAAAGATGATATGTTGTGGTGATGGGTTGAGAACTTTGGCAATACGCTAAACTCATTGGCGAATCGCCAAAGTGCTCCCCAAATAGCCTAAGTAGACAGCGTGAGAAGGGGGTTGTGGTTTAAGTTTGGTGAGGTCTTATTAGTTTGGCAAACTCCATCGAGTATCGCAAAACTATTCAGCGATTCGTCAAACTCTCACTCCAGGTCTCCAAACTCAACTCTAAGATAGGCATTTAGACTGTGAACTTTAGAGATGGTCCTCTGTATCGCTGAACTCTTTGGCAATGCGCCGAAGTAGTTTGGCGATGCCAACCAATAGACATTGTATTTTATAACCCTATTTTGGTACATGGTTTCATTTTATATGTTGGTATGGGTAAACAAAAACATATTTCAAAGAAAAAGAAGACTTTTCCACAGTCCAAGAGTAGAAAAGAGAAAAGGGTAATAATTTCAAGTCGCTCTAACTATCACACCTCAAATCCCACTGATATGGATAGGCACTCGATGCCCTAAATACTTGAGAGAACCAACTTATATCCTTACTTACACGTGAATAACTATGATAGTAATGAAACTTTGACAAATGTATATAAGCTATAGTGATGATAAAAGACTTACATAGAGATAGGCCCAAAACATATATACATGACTTGACCGTTGAGGCTACAACTGTCAAGGAACCAAACATAACTGCACTTTATACATTAGTCTACAAAGCCTCTATAAGATCGACAAACTTGGTCTAGGTCGAGATAGGCCCCACCTTACCCTTAACTACTATACAATACTAAAATAAATACCAATGACTCGATAAAGCTCTAAATCAACCTAGAGCTCACCAACCATGGTTGAGTGTCCTGTACTTCTATTGAGGAGGTCTACTACCTAGAGTACCTATTGTTGTGTCATGAAACACAGTGTCTCCCATGAGGGACGTCAGTACGAAACAATATATTGAATATGTAAGGCATAAAGTTACCATAGGTAAAACAAAAGCTCAATGAAATCAAGTATCAATATATTACTGAATAGATAAGGATAAAAGGCCACATTTGCTTGCACTTGTGGGATCATGTACATTACATTCTTTTCTTTATTTTTCTGTTCTTTACCTTATAAACTTTGTAAGTCATATGATACAAATGACCAGCTGATCAATGGTAAAAGAGGATGATCCATGCTAGGATTTTTAACCCCTTGGATACCATTCTCATAAATACACAAATTGCGATTAACCCATGATAGGCTTCCCTTTCACCCCTTGGATACCACTCATATTATATAGATTGGGATTGACCCATGCTAGGCATTCGTCCCTAGGATACAACCCATCAATATACATATTCATCTTACTTGAAAGATTATGGCCCAAAATGAGCCAAGAAAGTTGGCACAAGGTGATACCTGTAAAGGGTTTAATACTAGCTCATTTGACTTATTTTGACTTTCAAACAAAATCAAAATTTCTAGAGTTTTCTCTTGTTCTCTCTTAACTTCTACAACAATTCTAAAATTCCTATTAGGGTTCTTGGTATTTCCTTTCCTTCCAAGCTACAGGTAAGTGTATTTTATGAGCTTAAAGTAAGAAGACTATGGGAATTATGCTCTCTATGTTTAAATCATAGGAAAACCCTCTATATGTTTGGCAGTCCCATTTTTCTTAGTTAGTAAGAGATTTTTCTCTTCTCCTTTGGTTTGTGTGTAAAGGAATCAAGATCTTAAAGAGATACAGGTTAAGAGAATAAACTATCACAAAAACTAAGGTAAGACTACTGCCCATTTTTTCCCCCTTCCTTTATACATGTTTTGGTAGAGAATTATGTTTATATTGTTGTCAAAAACTCATGGAATGGTGATTGGAATATTTTTCTATTATGCTGAAGAATTTTGGGACTTATTAGGGACTATTCTATGTGTATTATTAGTGGGAGGCAGTGGCTAATATTATAGAATGGTTGTGTGTAGTTGTATTGAAGCACAAAAGGAGGATGTGGTGGACACCACTTAATTGGGTTTTGATGAGCTTACTACCAATCACACATTTTATATATATTAAGTTATATGTATTATACATCCTGTGGAGTGTTGGAAAGGACTTTATAAGAGGGTATAGATGTGAGTAAAGGAAAAGGGAAGGAAAGAACACCTTGATTTGATAAATTACGGGCTTACTGCCCGACTACTATTTTGGTGAGGTTAAGTAGACCAAATGTGTTGGTTAGCTACTAATACTAATTTTACTACGTGATCTATTATAGATTAATAATATAAAAGGAAAGAGGTTTATTTGGGTGCTATCGGAGTTGTACAACAAGGTATGTAAGGCTTCTTGATCCTATACTCTTTGGCATGAATCTTACTCTTGTGTTACAAAGTAAGCTTCCTAAGTGCTCTTCCTTTCAAATGAAATGTAATGGCACCGTACAACCTCCAATGTGTCTAAAAACCTTATTCCCACTCCTTAGTGTGTTAAAGTACTTCAAAATGTGTTTGTGCCTAGATCTGCACATTTACTCTTCTAAGCACTAGTTTGAAAAAGGTACTTTTAACAACAAGCTTCGTGAGTTCTTCTTTTAGTCAAACAGGGTCCATTGTATTATCTATGATCCTAAGTGTTATATTATTGTTACTTACTACAGCATTATTACTTCATCAAGTGCATGTTTGTATGTCTTTTACTACCGGTCCAAAGTTATAAACTCAATAATGTCATGACCACCAAAGTAACAACCTTATAGATCATTTGACATGGGCCTTTGTGGATATGAACTTATGGGCCTTGACTGCCCATTCATCTCATTTTCTTTTACACTTAGTTTGGGCCAAAATATTGGAATAGGTGATGGTGTACTTGGCCCAATAAGCTGGTTAAAAAGTCTTAGTAGGTGATTCACCTACTTGGTTCTTTAGCTTGGTCAATAAGTCAAAGTAGGTGATGCACCTACTTGTAACCTACTAGTTTAATTTAAGTCAAGTAAGCAACTCACTTATTTTATTCCATTTTCTAAATCTTAATCCCTCTAATTTAACTTAACACTTGTATATACTAGGCCACTTTGAACCTTAATATTAAACACCACCTTGTTGTCTCAAGTTTAAACACTTTCATTGATATTAACTTGATTGTGTCACATTAAAATGTATGGGCAGTATCCTTCGAACCTATTTACACCATCAATACTCGCATAAGAAATCTAGTCCATTACCTATATCATAAGGTTATATCAAGTTCCATATAAGTATATATGAAAAATATGGGATGTTACACCAACCTAGAGATAAATGTTCCAAAGAAATCCAAATTGGCTATTGATCAGTCCAAAAAAAAGGCTCTGGTGCAAGTTATGAGGGGTCAGATTCTGAGTACAATTCTTCTGATCCTTGATACCAATTGACCATCTCTGAGTCTGACAGAACTGATGAAGGGGGAAGCACTCCTATTCATTCTCCGATACCTACTCTTGTGGTTATACCTTAAAATAGAAACAGGGATGAACAACTCTCCAAATCAGCGTTAGACCCTCACTCCATGATGGTTCCTCAATTATTAAATAGACTCAAGGTCCTGGGAAAGTGTAGGATTCTTGAGGAGCAGAAATTGTGCATAGATTTACTGAGTGATAAATATCCCCGGATCTTGGCTACTATCAGGGATCATGGTTTTGAACTCTTTACACAGCCTCAACATCCGTATGTGGAAAATTGGTTTTGTTAGTTCTATGAAGATTATGGTAAATTGCTTCTCCCCAAAAGAAAGAAAAATAGGCCTCAAGAAACAAAGGACAATGTTATAGTCAGAAGGGTTGAGGTTGCATATGATGAATCATTAATCAATTTGATTTATGGGTGCACAAACAATGGATCTCACTACCTTGCTATAAGGACAAAGAAGTCTCTTGATGATCTTCGAGGTTGGTTAGTGATGTCACCCAAATTACACCTCTAAATAAAGCATAAAGCGATCTTTGATCAAATATAGAACCCAATGAGGTTGGGGTCGATCCCACAGGGAATAGGTCAAAATATCAATCAAGATGTACGTTGAGGCAATCAATAACAATTTCCATTGAAAGAGTGGGATTTGTAAATAAATAATTTAGTAGTAACAGTTGTTGATTTTTTGGATTTATAATCAAATTGATAAAAGCACTAGGACTGTGTTCCTCAATAACTTCATAACTCTGTAGGTTCTTCGTACTTCATAACTCTTCCTGGTGTTCAGAATGCAGAATCGATAGGTTATATATACTTAGAATAGCTTTACGCTCTTGTCTAAGTAGTATCATCAAGTAAGTTTTCTCTTCTCCTGAGCGTGCGTTACTAACCCCTATCTTAAATCCCAGATACCTATCTCGAATTATTGGCTCAAGCTATTAAGTGGAGGTTGATAGCTCTAAGTCTCTATTGTTTGCTCCTTTCTTCCCATCTGTATTCATCTTTTCATCCAAAATATAGATTAGGCGAGTTCTAATACTGCGCACCATTCAAAAAATCATTTAAACCCAAGGAATCAATCTATACACATATAAACACTGGTTGAAGATTACTCCTTACTATGAACCCTACTTTGTTAATCCGTCATAGTTTCCACGACCCTAGTTGTGGTGTTTAGTTGCTCATTATTGCAAGAACATAAGAAGAAAGTTGATATGAAAACATAATCATGCACTTACAATAATAAAATAATAAACTCCAAAATTCCACTTTGAATCAAAATCGTAAAATCAATGTTTGTGAAATTCCAAAGCAAAAAGTATGCCTTAGATCCTTACAAGAATGTAATAGAACATAAACTTATACAATTAAATGAACAAGAGTATTTATAGGAAAAATAAAACCTATCCTAAACAAAATAGGAAATCTGAGTCGGTCATCTCGGACGAGTGGAAGGTACGATTGTGGCTAGATACCACGATCGTCCTTTGGTGCTCATGGTTTACTCATGGACTTTTTCATCTTAAGGTCTTCAATGGTGAGGCCCTAAGTACGACTGTGTGACTTCTACCTATGATCTTACAATATGGTTGTCTGATCATCCTGCACTTCAACTCCTGCGGACTTCACTTCTGCCTTTCAATCCCATGACCTCATGGTACGATCATCACATCTAGATATGGTCGTGGGATCCAATTGTCTAATCCTCTTCATACTTAGCTCCTGCAGTCATGTTTCCAGGAAGTCCTTCCCACAATCAGGTGGTACGATCATGGGAGCTTCTGTCTGATCACAACTTGAGAGTCACTTCTTTGCTTCTTCATATGATGCCCAAGTGCGATCGTGGTCACTGTCGTGGTAATGGTTTTCTAATGCCTTTTTTCTATCCAAAATCCAGCACTCCACTCTTCCGGACATGTTTGACCTATAAATACTCAAAAACCCATTATATCCACATTGAAAGACCCTTGTACTTACAAATATTCACCGTTTTAAGTGTCTCAAGTGCTGTAATTTCATAGCTCATCAACACCCTCAACTTACACCATTTGTATGTCCTCAAGTAAACAAAAATGCAACTATATTATCATGACGCTTAACTAAGAGAAAAGTAAGAATACTACGGTAGTCAAATTTTTACAAAAAACATTTTCAGCACGCATCAACAAAACACAGTTCAACACCCTCCAACCTCTTCAAACTCAACAAATAATGTATATACACAAAACATCAACCATAACACAATGGGATCAAGAAATGGCATCACATTATTAGTAGACAACCCAACAATTAAACAAATTACACTACCCAAACAAGCAACAACTAAAATACAGCCCTTATCCCCTCACGTCAAAGAAGTCCCAACACTCAGTATATACAATGAACATCAAAAACTAGGGCTGACACAAATCTCTCACTCTCACAAAGAAGTCAGGTCGAGCACATTTGATACCATAGGCTTTCCCTTATTTTCCTTAGCTTTCGGACAGTTGGATTAGTACACTATAGGACTTTTATTGGCTTGTAATGTAGGCTTGGGGATGGGAATGGTACATATGGGTAAAATGACTCAATCCTCCTTGGAAATACAATACTTTTGTCTCCACGTTCCTACTTTCTTTTATTCTTGTCCCTTTTTTCAACTTTTTCAATCTTTCGAACCCCGGGTGCAGTTTTATTTTCTCAATTTCTCTTTTTCTCTTGCTTTTTCTTCTTTTTTTTCTCATGTGTTTTTTTCAAAGCAGTGTCCAAGGAGGGACTAGGGCCAAAGCAGGTTTGTTGTAAAAATCAGGCAGGTGAATAGGCTAGTTTCAAAGAAAAGAATTTACTTAGGCTCTAATTAGGGTTCAAGGGATATTTTTTTCATTTGGTGGGTTCTTTTAAGCCTTAAGCGGACTGAATCAAGAACGGCCTATGATCCTTTCACAACCTTCTATCCTACGACTTGGGCAAGACTAATCAGGCAAGTTTTAGATCGCACACCGACTAGGTAAATCCTTACGCTCTCTTGGTTCAAGGCTATGTATTAAGTTTCTACCTATTCGATTCATGTAATTTATTCCAGGTTCTCACATTCATAATCCTAATGCCATGTTGAGATCTAAACATTAGTTACAGTTCAAGTAAGAACACAACACACCACATAAAATCAAAAAAATTCAGAGGGGTATCATTTAAACAGTTCAAAGCAGTTCGCATGCTCTTTTTTCTTTCGACTGCACCAAGTTTTCTCATTTTTCTCTAAGTTACATAGAAAACACAAAATTACACAAAAACATCAAATAAAAAACCTACACATGCTAATTCTAACTAAGATAGCACAGACGAGGGAAAAGAAATATGGCAGCAAAAACACTCGATTATGGTACACCCCCACCCCCAACTTGGAAATCATGTAATGTCCCCATTGCATGAAAACACAGAAAATGTAAAGACTAAGGTAAGGTACATACCTATGGCGCACTAGACGCTTGGCATACTCTACTCATTTGGGGTTGCAAATGCGACCCCTCCTATCTCCTCAGCTCTCATGACCTCGCGTTGTGGCCCGGGCACTCTCTGATAAGTTGGCACTGGTGGTGGCCAATACACTCAATACATCAGTTGTGGGGACAGTCTCCGTACCCCCTAAACTCTGCTCAACCACCTCAACTACAGGCGGTATCTCTACACACTCCAAAATACGTGTCTCAGAGGTCAGCTCAGTCTCCTTTTCCTTCCTTCTTTTTCCATCCTTATCTTCCTCTTCTTCTTCTTACTCCTCTCACTCTTATCTTTCTTTTTATCCTTTCTATCACTCCTTCTCCTCTTATGAGGCTACAAATCATCACCCATTTCCTCCATATCCAAGTTATCACCCCTCACTACCGGGGCATGTGTGTAAAATCAAGGACTAGGGAGTCCATATTAACTGCTAACTCAGCTAAAGATGGCATTAGTGGAAGTAGAGGAAGCATAGATGGGACGGTCCATTCTGTAAGCTTCTTGATCGCTTATTTTAATACGGCTAAGTTTGTAGTGATAGGACTCATGTCTGGGTTTCGAACCTCATCTAACTTAGCCATCATCTGTCTCTCAAAATTTTCAAGGCGGGTCTAAACCACCTGCACGGCTGACCTAATTTCATCTATCATGTAGGGCATTACCCCTACCTCCAACTTGAGAAGCCAAGCATCATGCAACAGCTGGTTCCATATGATCTTCTCCAATTGTACTGTCAGGATCAAAGTATGGCCTGCAGGAACCAACTAACGAACACCCATAGGTGTTGTGGCCTGCAGAGAGGATGATGATGTAGCACCGGCATCAAACATTGGTATCTCACTACCGGGGCATCCCCCTCCACATCTGTCGGCAAATCAGGTAAAGGACCCCAGGCTGGAGCAGCCGAATTCCTTAATCTTTGATCAACGCAATATATAGACTCTTCGTAGGCTGCATAAATCTATAAACCATAAAAATCAAAAGCACATCCAAATTCTGCATCACCTGAATCAACAGGCATGGAAATGGCAAAGTAGTGTTGAACTCTAATACTCTATCTCAAATCTCATCTGCAATGATGCACAGAATATTTAGCTCTAATTCTACCAAGAAAGCTGCTATGAGGCCTGCATGTGTTGCACCTAGTGTATTATCATTGGTTGTGGGTGCAATACAGTGCCTCATAATGAACCACCATACCTTGGCATTGAACTTCAAGGTATGCTTATAAATAGTTATCCCATTAATCCAGGCCGCTCTATCACCAGCCTCAGCAATGTGGTCTGCCAACCATTTGTAATGCATCAGTTTATCATTGGTAGCCAACTGTTTAACATTTCTCAAGTCATTCATCCGGTAGTCATACTCCAGAGTCTTTCTCAACTGGTACAAAATCATCTATAAACAAGACTTTAGAGATAGCCTTGATGGAGATATCAACTGCCTTACCTCGAACCATCACACTCTCCAATCGGGGATGCTTTTTCATGTTTTTTGAAATTTCCAGAAGGAGTCATGTTATGCAATGTCAATGTAAAGTTATCATAGAACTTCCTCATAAGTTCTAGCCCATAGATGCGGAGTGTCCTAGTCATCCACCCCAGTTTATACCTCTTGAACACCCGAACCACTTTCGAGACTTTTTTTAAAGACTCGGCTAGAACCCGGGTCTCCTCTTGTATGCTCCTCTTTTGGTTTCCATTGTCTTTTATGGAAACCCCATCTAGATAGTAGTCTCTGAAGTTTGGCACACTCCATATTCTTGGGTCAGGACCTTTTTGAACTGGGGCAGCAGCTGGGACCGCCCTCAAAGGATTTGGGATTTGATGTTTCCTCCTCCTCTGAGGAACTCATCTCATCACCATGCTAATCATACTCACCCCCATCTGGGTTTGAGTGTTCCCTTCCCTCTTTAGACTGGGGGAGGAATTGAAAGTGTTGCTTCAAGTGTGTAGTTTGAGTTCCATAAGTGGTGAGGCTTCGATTTGATGTTATGTCATGAGTCCATCTAGAACTTTCCTTGTTGTTCTATCACTAAGCAAGCATAAAGCATTGTGGTGTTGGATAAATCACCTTAGGCTATTAATCGAGAGTGAGCCTTTAAATTGATCATATAGAGTTTCCCATTGTGAGTTGAGTGATCGAGCTTTGCCCAAATTTGTGCCTTGTAGCCTCTTTCTTGAATAACTATGTTACAAGCCATAACCCATTCTCCTACAATACCCTCTTTTCAACCAAAAACAACTTGAAGCATGTAGGTGAGGCCTTAAACCAACTTAGGCCAAAAACCTAAGTTGCGGATGGAGGAATTGTCAAGTAGGATTTGTGATTGGAAGTTTATAGAAACAGAGACTATTTACTTCCTTCTCTAGTGTGTCCTAGTATCTCTTGTAAATACATAATAAAAAAGAGAAAGAAAATGAAAAAGAGTTGAAATTATAGATTTAGAATACAAATATTTTAGTTGTTTTGCTTTGAAAAGGAGAGAGAAGAAAGTTTGCAAGTGCAACCAAAAGAATGGTCCATAGCATGTTAAGTAAAGTGAGCTTTGGGTGAGAATTAAGTTGAGATCTCATGTGATGCTTCAAGGAGGAAGAGTCACTTTAACCTATGCTATCCTACCATATTTGTTGCTTATTGTACAAACCAACAAAAAACTATTGTGATCTCTAACGTAGCACGTTTGATTATGGTGCGATGAAAAATATGAGCAAGCCTAAGATATGGTATTCATGTGCATAATCTTCTTTGGGAGCGAGAGTGATTCATGTTGATACCTTTATTATAAATTTGATTGCATCGTTAGAAAATGGAAATTCTTGTTGTGAGGGCACTTGATTATATTTATTGAGCACATTTATTAACCTTGGTTGATATCTATGAGCATATGCTTGGTTTGGTAGCGGCTAGCTAATACTTGAGGCTTGTAGATCTTGGATTGAATATTGGGTCATGGATACTCATGCCAATGCTTTTCAAAGTCATGAGGCAAGATAGTATTCACAAAGAGGCATATGTTTGAACTCTCAAGTAGTACTATTTGTATACATTGTTGTTTTTTGTGTGTGTGCATTGATTTGCTCGAGGAAAAGCAAAGTTTTAAGGTGGGAGTGTAACTCATTTATCCTAAATGTGGTAAGAAATCAAGTCCTCAATACCATTTTGAGCTAGTTTTAATGTTAGTTTGTTTGATTTTTAGGGTTCAAGCCAAAAGATCACCAAAGAAGCTTGAAGAAGGCAAAGAAAGCAAAAAGATGGAGAAATTGTCACGCCCCGAATCCCATCGAGACATGATTGGCACCCGTAGCCGATAAGGCCCGAGAGAACCAACCTTCGCCTATGTTCAATCATATGCATATCATAATCATAACCACCATTACGTAAGAACATGAACCATTAGTATTGGAAATCATGGATATTGGGAATCATGGCATATATATGCACATTTGAGAAACTTGGCCGTTGAGGCCATCAAAACAAGACTTCATGAGTCACCTTATATACATATACCCACGTACGTCTACAAAAGCCTCTAACAAATGCATTGACCAATACAAACCAAAAGTCGGGACAAGTCCCCACTTTATACAACATGTACATCATCAAAACATATATCTACTCTGAATCGGAGAAGCCTCGATTTAGCTGGAGCTCACCAAAGAATGGCTAACACTGGAAATCTACTGGGGAGGCCTACTGGTACCTGCGCCTGCAGCAAGTAAGGTAAATTCCCCAAAAGGGGTCAGTACGAAATAAGTACTGAGTATGCAAGGCTCAGATGAAACTGTACAATACATAAATATTTCAATGAACTCACAACATATGAATAATCAATGTAGATAAGTCACCATTTTGCATTTTGGGAAGCCATGTGAATTGCTTTGATTACTTTTATTACTTTCTTTACATTCAATGCTCACTTGCCACAATGTACCTGGGCCCCGACTGATCAGTGGGTCTTTTCATAACATATCATCATGTTAGGATCGGGTCGAGCTAGGCTTATGCCCCTAAGACCTGCCACCCATAAAGCACTGCATCGGGATCGAGTCGAGCTAGGCTTATGCCCCTAGACTTGCCACCCATAAATCAATACCTCGGGATCGAGTCGAGCTAGGCTTACGTCCCTAGACTTGCCACCCATAAATCAATACATCGGGATCGAGTCGAGCTAGGCTTACGCCCCTAGACTTTCCACCCATACTTGATCATTGACCACATTTGCATTACTTTGATCTTTACTTTGAGATTGATATTTGATAGTCATAACATCACTTTGAACTTTGGAACATAACATTATTGGAAACTTTGGATCATTAACCAATGAGTGAGAGACATGTGAATAATTTGACAACATAACATTATTAGAATCATAACACCATGGGAACTATTGGACAATAATCTATGAACAAAAAGACATAAGCATAATCACTATTGGGACATTGGAACATAACTTTGTTTGAGCTTTTGGAACATTAACCATGATTATGAGACATGAGACTCACAAATGATCCATGAGTAGGAAATATATGACAATGACTATGTATAAACGGATATATGATACCTTAGCACATTTCGGGATAGGACTAGTGAAATAGCAATGTGGATACTATTTACCGCAAAAAGATACGGACAGAGTAACCTTACATACCTTGTACTCTCAATACGGATATACAATCCTAGATGTGCATACAATAGTCCCGCTCCTTCTTTATGCGTCACTCTACAATACAAATACATAACGGAATTCACATTAACCACAACTACTTCACAAATGCATATAACATCAATGGGGTACATGTTTGCTTTGAAACATGTCATTTCCCCTTGACAAAACCATTGATAGCATCATTATTCCAAAAATCCTCCAATATTCCCAACATTGACCAATACATAATAATCATTGCATTTCACCACAACACTCCTCCTTTACACTTTATTATCCACACCACATCACAAATAATCCATCAATTCACCTTAATACACTTCATAGCACATATCGGCCAAAATCCCACAATTTAACAACAAAAATAACACCATAGACGTTCATATTTTATCCATACCATGATCTTTCATCAAAGGCATAAGTCCTAATTCAAGCTTGAATCCCATGGATCACAAATCTATTATAAAAGCACAAAGTACCATTTTCAACATTTCCAAGCACAACCAATATGATTTACATACTCTTTCATGCATATCATATATTAATCCATAACAATAATCACTTACCCAAGCTTGAAAAGTGATGATCTTGCTCCAAAATTGTCTTTAATCCTTTCATGTATATACTCGTGGTTGTAGAAGAAACGTGGTAAAAGTCGGCTCGGTACGTTCCCGGATACCCTTGGGACTTAGAAATTTCCAACTTTCAAAAAAGTGGAAAACCCAAGGTGGCACGCCCCTGGGCGCGCCAAACTACTGCCTCTGGGCTAAAAATTTTAGCCCAGAACGGCGTGGCACGGTCCCAAACGCTCCCCTCCTTAAAATTTTTGAAAATTCCATTTTTCGACTTTTCTTCGCGGGTTCGGTTAGATACTTCAAGTCCTATCCTTTAACTTACTTCTTAAACTTAATACACTTTGTTTTGAGGTCCTCTTAGCCTCATTTTGAACCCCACAAATGCGCAATGAAAATTTCAAAACACCTTCTATGCAAGTTTAATCACATAACAAGAGCCAAATTCAATTATCTCGCCAATCACATTACCAAATGCATACTTATAGCTCTCGAGACCTAAGTACATATTATTTAATGTCGTTAAGTAGGTTTAGGAACGTACGGGGTGTTACATTCCTTCCCCCTTAGGGACATTCGTCCTCGAATGTTAACAATATCTCTTCAATTACAACAATTGCATCTCTATATTAGCATACATATACGTAAACACTTAAGGCTCATGAATTCTTACTTGTCATTGTTCCATTTCCACACTTTGAACTTCCTCATGCATTTGAAATATATAGGGATATTTGGATCTCATCATTTCTTCCGCTTCCCATGTGATCTCCTCTACTTGTTGATTTCTCCAAAGGACTTTCACGGAAGCTATGTCTTTATTCCTCAATCTTTTCACTTGTCGGTCTAGGATAGCAATGGGTACCTCGTCATAGGTAAGATCCTCTGTCACTTGAACATCTTCAATGGGAACAATACGAGATAGATCTCCTATGCATTTTCGAAGCATCGATACATGAAATACGGGGTGGACTGAAGAAAGTTCTTGAGGTAGTGCTAATTCATACGCAACTTGCCCAACTCTTCTAATAACTTCATATGGGCCTATGTAACGTGGACTCAATTTCCCTTTCTTTCCGAACTGCATTACCCCTCTCATCGGTGACACCTTTAAAAACACCCAATCACCTATGGAGAATTCAAGACCTCTTCTTCTAACATCCGCATATGACTTATGACGACTTTGAGCCATTTGTAACCGCTGTTGGATCACCTTAACCTTTTCCATAGCCTGATGAACGATATCTTGCCCAAGTAAAGCAGTTTCACCTGCTTCAAACCATCCTATTGGTGATCTACATTTCCTTTCGTACAAAGCTTTATAAGGTGCCATTTTAATACTTGAATGATAGCTATTGTTATACGCAAATTCAATAAGAGGCAAATGGTCATCCCAACTGCCTTGAAAATCTAGCGTACAAGCTCGTAGCATGTCTTCAAGTGTCTAAATAGTACGTTCTGCTTGTCCATCAGTCTGAGGATGGAAAGCTGTACTCAAATTCACCCGTGTACCCAAACTCTGCTGGAAAGACCTCCAAAAGTGCATTGTGAACTGTGCTCCTCTATTTGATATAATGGAAAGTGGAATACCATGCAATCGTACTATCTCTTTCACATACAACTTCGCATAATCTTCAGCTATATAGGTCATCTTGACCAGTAGAAAATGCGCTGACTTGGTAAGCCTGTCCACTATAACCCATATAGAATCAAACTTCCGCAGTGTACGAGGCAAACCCGTAATGAAATCCATGTTAATCATATCCCATTTCCAGACTGGAAGATTGATACATTGCATTTAACCTCCCAATTTCTGATGCTCTACTTTTACTTGTTGACAATTCGGGCATTGAGAAACAAACTCTGCAATGTTCTTCTTCATATTTCCCCACCAATACACTTTTTTCAATTCATGGTACATTTTAGTAGCACCCGAATGAATAGAATAGCGCGAATGATGTGCCTCTGTCATAATTCGTGTCCTCAGCTCATCTACATCCGGTACGCATAGTCTCCCTATCAAATGCCTTGGTTAAATTCTGCTACACATTTCCCTTTAGCTGCAATAAAATAGAATCCGCAAATTGCTTCTCTTTCACTTCAGCTATCAAGGAGGATTCTGCAGCATTCTTCACCATAACTCTATCATCTGAGGTTTCCATAAGGCGAACTCCCAAGATGGCTAATTGATTCAAATCTTTGATTATCTCACGCTTTTCATTTAACTGACCACTAGTGCTTTCTACTGCCTTACGGCTCAATGCATCAGCTACTACATTTGCTTTGCCTGGGTGATAAAGAATATCAATGTCATAATTTTTTAAAATCTCCAACCACCTTCGTTGCCTCAAATTGAGTTCCTTCTGCTTAAAAAGATATTGCAAGCTTTTGTGATCCGTATAGATGTCAACATGAACCCCATATAAATAATGACGCCATATCTTTAAAGCAAAAACTACCGTTGCCAATTCAAGATCATGTGTGGGATAGTTTTTCTCGTGTGGCGGCAACTGTCGTGAGTCATATGCTATGAAATTACCATGTTGCATCAATACACATCCGAGGCCAACCCCGAAAGCATCACAATACACTACATAACCTTCGGTACCTTCGGGAAGCACTAAAACTGGTATGGAGGTTAATTTATCTTTCAACTTTTGGAAGCTTTTCTCACATGCGTCATTCCACAGAAATTTTACCGCCTTATGTGTAAGCTTTGTTAACGGTGCTGCAATAGAGGAAAAACCTTCCACAAACCTTCTGTAATACCCTGCCAGTCCAAGAAAGCTACGAATTTCTGTGGGTGTCGTAGGTCTTGGCCAATTTTTCACTGCTTCAATCTTTTGGGTATCAACCTGTATGCCTTCATCTAATACAATGTGACCCAAGAACGCGACTGATTTCAACCAAAACTCACATTTGGAGAACTTTGCATACAACTTCCGTTCACGAAGAATCTGTAACACTTGTCGTAAGTGATTAGCATGGTCCTCCGGTGATCTTGAATAAACTAGGATGTCATCTATAAATACCGTGACGAACACATCCAAAAATGGCTTAAACACCCTATTCATCAAATCCATGAACACAGCTGGAGCATTTGTTAGTCCAAATGACATAACTAAAAATTCATAATGGTCATACCGTGTTCGGAAAGCTATCTTGGGTACATCTTCTTCTCTAACTCTGACTTGATGGTAACCCGACCTCTAGTCAATTTTTGAAAAACACCTGGCACCCTGTAACTGATCAAACAAATCATCAATGCGAGGGAGGGGATATTTATTCTTGATCATTACCTTATTCAATTGCCGATAGTCAATGCACATTCTTAAGGTGCCATCCTTCTTCCGCACAAATAACACCGGTGCTCCCCATGGGGACATACTAGGCCTAATGAAGCCCTTGTCCAGCAAATCTTTCAATTGCTCCTTCAATTCACGTAATTCTGCTGGAGCCATTCTATATGGAGGAATAGAAATAGGCTGAGTGCCTGGAATCACATCAATGCCAAATTCTACTTCCCGTTCTGGGGGTAAACCTGGAAGATCCTCTGGGAATACATCTAGAAATTCATTGACCACTGGGACCGACTGCGGAGTTAGTGGTTCCACTTCGGTATCTTTCACCCATACTAGATGACATATATAACCTTTAGCAATCATTTTTCTGTCTTTCAAATAGGAAATAAATCTTCCTCGTGGTGCCCCTGCATTACCCTGCCATTCTAGAATATTTTCTAGCGGAAAACCAAAGTGTACCTTCTTGGCCCGACAATCTACCGTAGCATAACAAGAGGCCAACCAATCCATTCCCATGATCACATCAAAATCCACCATGTCTAGTTCAATGAGATCGTCCAATGTATCATGACCACACATAGTTACCACACAGTTACGATACACTCTCTTTGCAACAATATATTCACCAACCGGTGTAGACACTTTAATTGATTTAATTAATAATTCTGGTGCCTTTGCAAATTTTGCAGCAATCAATGGGGTAACATAGGAAAATGTAGAACCTGGGTCAATCAGTGCATATACATTATGTGAGAATATGGATAATGTACCTGTGACAACATCAGGGGAAGCCTCTGAATTCTGGCGGTCCACTAAAGCATAAGTACGATTCTGGACCCCGCTAGTACTGGCTCCTCCTCTTGCACCTCTACCACAACCAATAGGCTGCACCCCTCAGCCCTGTGAAGGAACAAATGCTGATGACGCAACAGCCGACCCAGCTGGTCGTGCTATACCACCCATGCTCCGCTGTGGACAATCCCTCGCTATATGCCCCGGCATACCACACCAAAAGCAGACATTCATCCCTGACCGACATGTACCTGTATGCATACACCCGCAGTGCTGACACTGCTGACAAGGAAAACCTGCTGCCTGTGACCCACCCATGAACTCCGCTACTCTGCCCCGATGGACCACCCCTAGACCCTCGAAACTGTGAGTGAGCACCCTCTGTGGAATAAGAGAACGACGGTCTATGTGGTCTAGGAAACATGCGGGGCCTAGATCCTCCATGGGACATCATAGGTGGTCCCATAGGTCTAGCCCTTTTGGACTGTCCCCTATCAAATTCATGCACTCTTCTTCTCTGTCGTTGGTCTTCCATTTTCTGAGCGAAGGCTTGTATTCGAGCAATGTCCATGTCCTTATTCAAGGCATACCAAATATGGCTCTAGTCTGTCCATATTTCTATGGATCCTGTCTGTCATCGTAGCCACAACATTTGGCACATATCGAGCCAAGGAATTAAATTGCAAGCTATATTCCCTCACGCTCAAATTTCCTTGACGGAGATTTAGGAATTGATCCGCACGTGCCTCACGGATCTCATAGGTCAAGTAATGATCAAGGAAAGCAATTTTAAACTCTTCCCACGTAGGTGGAGTTGCACCAATATCACGGGATTTCTTCCAATCCTCGTACCACAATATTGCCTCTCCTTTCAGCCTATACGCAGCAAGTTCAACTGTTTTGACCCCTGTCACATGCATAACTTCCAAGGCCCTCTGAATTTGATCCACGAAGTCCTGTGGATCTGCTTTTGGATCTGACCCTGTGAAAATAGGAGGGTCCAATTTCAAGAAATCCTGTGTTCTGCGACTTGCCACTCTAGCCGCATCATCATCATGTGTCATTGGACCAGCTCGTCCTTGACTCTGGGCTACTACTAACTGTGTCAACATATGTACAGCATTTCTAAGATGCTGGTCCGTAGTATTGACTGGTGGTTCTACAGGTACGCTTCTCCTACTCGACTCTTCTGGTACAGAGGGAGTGGAGGAAGCTCGTGACACAAATTCATGCCCAGTATCATCTTGATTCACTTGATCAGGTGGTGGTATACTGGTCCCTTCACCAGCAATTGTATCAATCCTCTTACTTTTACCGCGACCTCTTCTTGTCATTGGCATTGTTACTATAACAAGAAAAATAAATTTCAATGGTCAGATAAAATTTCACTTACAACTGTGGCTCTATTGCACGATCTAGAATGAAGATAAGAAACAACATCCTAAATGTCCCGTAGCCTCCTACTTATAAATATGGTGCACAACACATTGATAAGTAAGACTCTACTGAGACAAGGCTTTGTAGACACCCTTAGAACGACCTGGCTCTGATACCACTTTTGTCACGCCCCAAATTCCATCGAGACATGATTAGCACCCGTAGCCGATAAGGCCCGAGAGAACCAACCTTCGCCTATGTTCAATCATATGCATATCATAATCATAACCACCATTACGTAAGAACATGAACCATTAGTATTGGAAATCATGGATATTGGGAATCATGGCATATATATACACATTTGAGAAACTTGGCCGTTGAGGCCATCAAAACAAGACTTCATGAGTCACCTTATATACATATACCCACGTACGTCTACAAAAGCCTCTAACAAATGCATTGACCAATACAAACCAAAAGTCGGGACAAGTCCCCACTTTATACAACATGTACATCATCAAAACATATATCTACTCTGAATCGGAGAAGCCCCGAATTAGCTGGAGCTCACCAAAGAACGGCTAACACTGGAAATCTACTGGGGAGGCCTACTGGTACCTGCGCCTGCAGCAAGTAAGGTAAATTCCCCAAAAAGGGTCAGTACGAAATAAGTACTGAGTATGCAAGGCTCAGATGAAACTGTACAATACATGAATATTTCAATGAACTCACAACATATGAATAATCAATGTAGATAAGTCACCATTTTGCATTTTGGGAAGCCATGTGAATTGCTTTGATTACTTTCATTACTTTCTTTACATTCAATGCTCACTTGCCACAATGTACCCGGGCCCCGACTGATCAGTGGGTCTTTTCATAACATATCATCATGTTGGGATCGGGTCGAGCTAGGTTTATGCCTCTAAGACCTGCCACCCATAAAGCACTGCATCGGGATCGAGTCGAGCTAGGCTTATGCCCCTAGACTTGCCACCCATAAATCAATAGCTCGGGATCGAGTCGAGCTAGGCTTACGCCCCTAGACTTGCCACCCATAAATCAATACATCGGGATCGAGTCGAGCTAGGCTTACGCCCCTAGACTTTCCACCCATACTTGATCATTGACCACATTTGCATTACTTTGATCTTTACTTTGAGATTGATATTTGATAGTCATAACATCACTTTGAACTTTGGAACATAACATTGTTGGAAACTTTGGATCATTAACCAATGAGTGAGAGACATGTGAATAACTTGGCAACATAACATTATTAGAATCATAACACCATGGGAACTATTGGACAATAATCTATGAACAAAAAGACATAAGCATAATCACTATTGGGACATTGGAACATAACTTTGTTTGAGCTTTTGGAACATTAACCATGATTATGAGACATGAGACTCACAAATGATCCATGAGTAGGAAATATATGACAATGACTATGTATAAACGGATATATGATACCTTAGCACATTTCGGGATAGGACTAGTGAAATAGCAATGTGGATACTATTTGCCGCAAAAAGATACGGACAGAGTAACCTTACATACCTTGTACTCTAAATACGGATATACAATCCTAGATGTGCATACAATAGTCCCGCTCCTTCTTTATGTGTCACTCTACAATACAAATACATAACGGAATTCACATTAACCACAACTACTTCACAAATGCATATAACATCAATGGGGTACATGTTTGCTTTGAAACATGTCATGTCCCCTTGACAAAACCATTGATAGCATCATTATTCCAAAAATCCTCCAATATTCCCAACATTGACCAATACATAATAATCATTGCATTTCACCACAACACTTTCTTTTACACTTTCTTATCCACACCACATCACAAATAATCCATCAATTCACCTTAATACACTTCATAACACATATCGGCCAAAATCCCACAATTTACACTTATAGACAAGAACAAGTTTAACAACAAAAATAACACCATAGACGTTCATATTTTATCCATACCATGATCTTTCATCAAAGGCACAAGTCCTAATTCAATCTTGAATCCCATGGATCACAAATCTATTATAAAAGCACAAAGTACCATGTTCAACATTTCCAAGCACAACCAATATGATTTACATACTCTTTCATGCATATAATATATTAATCCATAACAATAATCACTTACCCAAGCTTTAAAAGTGATGATTTTGCTCCAAGAAGTTGGCTTAGGGGTTTTAGGGTTCTTGAGAGTTGAGAGCAATTTTTGAGAAATTTCTAAAAAAGTGTAGAGCACTCCTTTGATTAAAATCAGATTTTTCCCCCTATTTATATCCCCTCAAGTCTCCTTGGCATTAAATGCCATGTACAAATGGTCAAGGGTGAAGAATGGGTCCTTTTTGGCTTAATTGGGCCATGTTTTCTTTTCATTTTTTTGGGTCTTTTTTGGGGCCAATGCACTTAACCCAATAAAATAAATAATTTCTCGTGTTTAAGTCATTGTATCCATATTACAATATTATTCCCACTCATGCTATTCATAGCCGTAGCCTCAATCCCAAAAACAAGTGATTCTAGCCACGTTTGGCTTATTTTGACCTTAAGGGCAAAACTGTCATTTTGACCCCAAATTCGTTCTCGAGTAATTTTATCATAATAATGTAATATGTAATTCCTTTCATGTATATACTCGTGGTTGTAGAAGAAACGTGGTAAAAATCAGCTCGGTACGTTCCCAGATACCCTTGGGACTTAGAAATTTCCAACTTTCAAAAAAGTGGAAAACCCAAGGTGGCACGCCCCTGGGCGCGCCAAACTACTGCCTATGGGCTAAAAATTTTAGCCCAGAGCGCCGTGGAACTGTCCCAAATGCGCCCCTCCTTAAAATTTTTGAAAATTCCATTTTTCGACTTTTCTTCGCGGGTTCGGTTAGATACTTCAAGTCCTATCATTTAACTTACTTCTTAAACTTAATACACTTTGTTTTGAGGTCCTCTTAGCCTCATTTTGAAACCCACAAATGTGCAATGAAAATTTCAAAACACCTTCTATGCAAGTTTAATCACATAACAAGAGCCAAATTCAATTATCTCGCCAATCACATTACCAAATGCATACTTATAGCTCTCGAGACCTAAGTACATATTATTTAATGTCGTTAAGTAGGTTTAGGAATGTACGGGGTGTTACATAAATAGAGCTAAAAAGAGAATTGGCATTGCTAAGAAAGTTTGGCGCACTCACGAAACCTCCTGGCGTATCGCCTAAGTCCAACTTCTATTGCCAAAAGAATCAACCTAGTGAAGTCTTGAAATAATGCTATCAAATTGAGGTTTTAGATTGGTCATGATGGTACACATGGGGGTTTGATAAAACCCACTTGTGATAGTTAGTGCTTAATTGAGAAATTAGTAGTAATACCTAAAATCTAGCCTACACATAGCTCTAGTTGAATTAAGGAAAATGTTATGTACCCATGTATGATTCTACACTCATGATAACACACCCCTAAGTTACTTTTCTCATTGATTACAACTTTCAAACCTTATTTATTGCAATCCAACTCTCTTGATAACTACAATAAAAAGTGTTTACAAAACCCCCTCATTTACTTTTGTTGTTTTAAATTAATACGTACAAACATTAAGTGAGCTACTTACACTCTAAAGTGAACTTTGCAAAATCATTTCCTGCGAATTGACCCCAATCTCAATGTTGAGTTAAAAATATTGACAACGACCGCATGCACTTTTAAGGGTGTAATTGAGCGTTATGAAATGCGAGGATCTCCATGAAAATGAGAAGCCTTATCCCATCCTTTATCACAAACGCGATAAGAATCCATGACTGCAAAGAAGGGGACAATGCACTAGAACAGTTGTTGCATCAGCAACAAGCTAAGGCTAAAAATCTTCTGAACGGACACCTCAGAATGCATTTGGAATCTCGTAACACAGTCCAACTATGCTACTAGACTTAAATCAATATTCAAACTCAATGGAATTTTTGGATTCACCAACGGAGGTCGTTATCAATGAATATTGGTTGAAGTTAACTCTATGTCAAAACTTTCCAACTTTCCAATCGACTACTAAAAATGCATCTAAATGCCTCGATACCCAAACCAACAGTTCTACTAATGCAAAAATGATATTCCGAAGCTAATGGAACTGACAAAATTCTCATACAATACCTAAAACTCTAAATGTTGACCAAAGTCAATCCTACTAACTTCAAATCCTTCAGACTGAAAAACTTGCCTAAAATTCAACCAACCACCTCATGAACCATGCCACCTATTCATGTAGACCACAAATATCATAATATAACTACGGGAGGGGTAAAATGGTAAAAATACATAAAAATCTCAAAATCACTATACGGGTTGTTACATCATCCACCACATGTTCATCCTCAAATATAAGAGTAAGTAAGGTACCTGAACCATCAAAAAGTTAAGGATATCTACTCCCCATGTCTAGATCTATCTCCCATGTAGCCTCCCCAACCAGATGATGCTTCCACTGAACTTTTACTTAATCAATGCTCATAAACCTCAACTTTCTAGTCTGTCTATCCAAAATAGCTATAGGCTTCTCCTCGAAAGTTAGGTTCTGATCTATATAAATCAAATCCTATAGAACTATCAGAATGATAATTCTTCAACATCAAGACATAGAAAACTACACCTCATGCTCTAACTCATCCTCACCATCTGTCGAGAGAATGAACTACAAAGTAAAGAATCCAAAAAGTGAAAAAATATGCATGATGATGAATCAAAGAATTAAGTTTTTCTTAGGAATATCCCATAGCCTCCTGAAGATAGATACAGACGTCATTGTATCAATCTGCGATACTCTACTAGACACTTGATCTTTTACTCATAAGACTGGTGAATGCAGTGCTCTAGTACCAACTTGTCATGATCCAAAAATCTCTTGAGTTGTAATTTCACCACCCCAACCAATCATGGTAGGTAAGCCCAACTCACGAAAACACCCATCATTTAAAGTAAAGGTAATTAATGGAAAAACACAACTAATATTCCATAACAATACAAATATATATATATATAATAAACAAAACAAAATACTCTAAAAATATCCCCAAGACTTAGTTGTTATGAATACAAGAGCGACTCTAATACAGACTATCAAAACTGAATAAACAACACTATCAAATAAAGTTAAATCAACAGAAGGTAAAGAATAGAGGAAGTTTGGTCGATCTCTGAAGGTAGAAGCTCACCACAACTTTAAAATATACTATAAAGCACAAGCTTTAATTGCAAGGTCCACTCAAATAGGGATCTGCATTAGAATGCAAAAAAGTAGGAGTGAGTACGGTCCATTTGTACTTAGTAGGCATCATAGGCCAACTAAGCTTAAGCAGAACTATATCGAATAAAGAATACTAAAATAGCCCTACACGTAGAAAAGTTTCAATAGTTCAATATAAATAAATAACACAGTTTATCTCAATAATAATAATAATACAAATGATAATGCAATGCAATGATATATAATGGCCAGTTTCTACCAATATATACTCTCTTAGTATTGTGATGTGAGATGTGAGATGGAACCCATCAGTAATTTGTGAGATCCTTATATCATACCCGAACTCAAACTGAAATTTCCATATGTATCAAGATCCCAATTCAAACCAGAACTAAATTAATATCACATACCCAGACTCAAATTGGGATTTCAATAAATCTTGTCCGGACTCGAACCGGGACTAAATTAGTATTTTTGTCAATCATTTTCCATTATCCATGAGATGAATAAATATAAATGAATATGATAGTAAAAATGAAACTCGATGCAATTGATGTATCCAACAGTTTTGGTATCAAAATCAATCCATGAACACAAGTTACAAGCCTTAATACTAAGCCAAAAATCCAAGTCTCATATCACCAAAATAATATAAGTCAAAATTTAGGCATCACAATAATGATCTATCTCATTTAATACTCAAACTATAGCATGAAGGTTCCTTCTCTAATTTTTTATGATATCACAGAGCGTATAGGTCGTAGAGCTTCTGAAATTGAAACTTTCTTGTGGTCCAGTTTGGCACTAGCATGGTTTGCATCAGCTATCTCGCCATCATCAATGACGATCATTTCATCTTGCCATCATCAATGATGATCATTTCATGTCGCACTAAGGCCATGATCTTTTCCTTCAGAATAAAGCATTTTGTGGTGTGATGACGAACAATGTGGTGAAATTTGTAATATTTAGGATCATCATTTTTTTCGGATTTCTCAGGTCATTTTGACTTAGGAAGTTCAATGACTTCCTTGGCTAGCAACTCCATTGCAGGAACATCGTAGTCAGAAAAAGGATACACCTTTGCTTGTAACTCCTTTAAGATTGGTTGATTTTTCACTTCTCTCATTTGTTGATTTGTAACTTGCTCTTTCAACTTTTGTATTGATATGGCCTTCATAGAAGTCATGGTTATCACCATAGATTCCTTAGGTTGGTCTTCTGACGAGTCTTTGAATTTTATGGCTTCTTTTCTTGGGTCAAAGACATATGATGCCTTTCAATGACTTGCAATGGTTAACTCCATGTCATGAGCACGCGTAGCTAATTCTTCATAAGTTTGGGCTTAAATCCTTGGAGGATATACTCAAGTCTCCAATGCATTCCTTGGATACAAACTTCAACCACATAAATTTTGGAAAGCTAATCCCTGCAATTTAAGCGCAATGTTTACCAACAATTGATATAGTTCACTACGGGCTCATTTTTACTTTGTCTTGTGTTTTTTAACTCCATCATGCTCACCATACGACGGGTACTATGGAAACGATTGAGTAATTGACTTTTAAGTTTCTTCCAACAATTAATTGATTCAGACTCCAAGTTTTTGTACCAATCAAAAGTGTTTGTTACCTTTTAAAGAATGAAAAAATTGCTTAACAAGAAGATCACCATGTGTACCATTACTACTACAAGTATCGATAAAATATGAAATTTGTTGTCTTGAATTTTCCTTCCAATTAAATTTTTAAAACTTTGGTTGTTGATATTCAATTGGCATCGGTAAGCCCTCGATTCGCTTAGAGTATGACTTTGAGTATCCCAAGGAACTTTGTGGTGGACTGTCATATTGAACTTTGATAATGTTTGCAATTATATCTTTCAGTTGTTGAACCATTAGATTGGCCACCGAAGTGGATCACTTTTTGGATTGAGTGTAATTGGCTTGTGAGAGATTCAACATCAACTTTTTTTTGCGGTGTAGATTGTGACTTGACTCTCTAGGATTGTAGCAATATAACTTGCTCATAAGTTGGGGGATTTGATGATCTTGTCCAAAGAGATGACTTAGGGTTTTGAGAGCTAAAAGGAATTTCTTGGAAATGTCTAGAATGGTATGTGTGGTTTTTGGAATAAAAATCTGATTTTTTGCCTTTATATAGCCCCTCAATTCATCCTTAGCCAATTCTTGGAATTAAATGCCATGTTTACTTGGTCAAATTTGAAGAATGGATCATTTGCCCTTTGGGCCATGCATTTTGGCTTCATTTTGGGACTCAAATTGAGCCCATTAACATATGTTAACTTAACCCATCAAATTCAATGTATGATCCACCATATATCTCATGTTTAAATAATACCATAGATGTCACAACAATATTCAACTCACGAAATTCATGTTCGTAGCCTCAATCTCAAAAATAAGACATTCTAGCCACTCATGGCTTAATTGAACATAATTTAATAAAATACTTGTGACGAAGAATTAACCCAACTCGGATGCCAAACTCGCTCAAGAGTATCCCTACTATGATGGAATAATTATACCATAACCCAAGAGTCCTCTTTATAGACTAATAATCGTAGAAGAAATTTGGCAAAGAGCACCCCGGCACGCTCCCGGGCGCCCCTGAGACTTAGCTGAATTTCAGCTCTGAAAAGGGGGAACCTGAGTGGCCTGGCACACCCCTCTTCTGCCTCTACCAAGAAAATTTTGGCTAGAATCGGCCTGGCACGCCCTACACCAAAAATTTAACTTTCTTCCTTTCTTCGACTTTTCTTTGAAAACTCTAGCATACTATCCAATACCCCATCAAAGCAATACAAGATACGTACTTATTGCTCTCAAAACTAAGGTAAACATGGCTCAAAGTTGTCAAGTAATGTCGGAAATGTACGGGGTATTACATTCTTCCCCCCTTAGACACATTCGTCCTCGAATGTTAATAACATCGTCTCATGTTCAACAAATGCATCTCTATATTAGCATATATATACATATACACATAATGCTCATAGATACTTACTTGTTATTGCTCCTCTTCCGCACTTTGAACTTTTTCTTCCTTGTGAAATAAATACGGGTACTTTGACTTCATCATTTCTTCAGCTTCCCATGTGATCTCTCCTACTTGTTGATTTCTCCAAAGTACCCTTACGGACTCTACATCTCTATTCCTTAACCTCTTCACTTGTCTATACAGAATAGCAATAGGTATCTCTTCATAAGTGAGATCCTCTGTAACTTGTACATCTTCAATGGGAGCAATATGAGATGGATCTCCTATGCACTTTCAAAGATGAACTGTGGAGAGTTCTTGGGGTAGTTCTAACTCATACGCAACTTGCCCAAATCTTCTGATAATTTCATATGGGCCTATATAACGTGGACTCAATTTCCCTTTCTTTCCAAATCTCATTACCCCTTTCATTGGCGACACCTTCAAGAATACCCAATCGTCTATGGCAAATTCGAGCCCTCTTCTTCTAACATCAGCCTATGACATGTGTCGACTTTGGGCCATTTGTAGCCGCTGTTGAATCACTTTAACTTTCTCCATAGCCTGATGAACAAGATCTGGCCCAAGTAAAGCTGTTTCACCCGCTTAAAACCATCCAATTGGCGATCTACACTTTCTCCCATATAAAGCTTCATATGGTGCCATTTTGATACTTGAATGATAGCTATTATTGTAAGCAAATTCAATAAGAGGTAGTTGATCATCCCAACTACCTTTAAAGTCCACTGTGCAAGCTCGTAGCATATCTTCAAGTGTTTGAATAGTACGCTCTGCTTGTCCATCTGTCTGAGGATGAAAAGTCGTACTCAAATTCACTTGTGTACCCAAGCTCTTCTGAAAAGACCTCCAAAAATGTGCAGTAAATTGAGCTCCTCTGTCTGATATGATGAAGATTGGAATCCCATGTAATCACACTATCTCTTTAACATACAACCTCGTGTAGTCTTCAGCTGTATAGGTGGTCTTGACTGGTAGGAAATGCGCTGACTTGGTAAACCTGTCAACTATTACCCATATAGAATCAAATTTTTGCAGTGTACGAGGCAGACCTGTGATGAAATCCATGTTGATCATGTCCCATTTCTAGATTGGAAGATTGATACATTGCATATAATCTCCAAGTTTCTGATGCTCTACTTTGACTTGTTGTTAATTTGGGCATTGAGCTACGAATTTTGCAATGTTCTTCTTCATATTTTCCCACCAATACATTTCTTTCAAGTCATGATACATTTTCGTAGCTCCCGGACGAATAGAATATCGTGAATGATGTGCCTCCGTCATAATCTGCTTCCTTAGCTCGTCTATATCCGATACACATAATCAACCTTGACATTGAAGTACTCCCTCTTGCATAAGATCAAATGCCTTTGTTAACTCTTGCTGCACATTCTCTCTTCACTGTAATAAAATAGGATCCGCATACTGTTTCTCCTTTACCTCATCTATGAAGGAAGATTCTGCTGTATTTTGCACAATAACCCCTTCATCCGGAGATTCAAGCAGATGAACTCCCAAGCTAGCTAGTTGAATTAGCTCCTTGACTATATCTTGCTTTTCCATCAACTGATCATTAGTGTGTTCTATTGCTTTGCGACTCAGTGCATCAGCCACCACATTTGCTTTCCTTGGGTGGTATAAGATATCGATATCATAGTCTTTTAAGAGCTCTAGCCACCTTCGTTGCCTCAAATTTAGTTCCTTCTGCTTAAAGATATATTGCAAACTATTGTGATCAGTATATATATCAACATGAACTCCATACAAATAATGGCGCCATATTTTTAAAGCAAATATCACAGCTGCTAACTAAAGGTCATGTGTGGGATAGTTTCTCTTATGTGGCCGCAACTGTCGTGCGGCATACGCTATTACATTACCATGCTGTATCAATACACATTCGAGGTCAATCCCGAAAGCATCACAATATACTGCATACCCTTCTGTGCCTTCGAAAAGTACTAAAACCAGTGTGGAAGTTAATTTATCTTTCAGCTCTTGGAAACTTTTCTCACACGCACCGTTTTACTGAAACTTGATTGCCTTGTGTGTTAGCTTTGTTAAAGGTGCAGCAATAGAAGAAAACCCTTCAACAAATCGTCTGTAATAACTATCCAATACAAGAAAACTATGAATCTCTGTAATCTTCAAAGGCCTTAGCCAATTTTTATTTTATTTTTTTTCTCACCGCTCCTATCTTTTGTGTATCAACCCTTATTCCTTCATCTTGTACCCTTTGACCTAAGAATGCTATAGATTTTAACCAAAATTCACATGTAGAGAACTTTGCATATTTCTTATGGTCACGAAGAATCCGTACACCTGCCGCAAGTGATTAGCATGGTTCTCTTGTGATCTTGCATAAGCTAAAATATCATCTATAAACACTATCACGAGCACGCCTAGAAATGGCTTGAACACCCTATTTATCAAGTCCATGAAAAAAGCTTGTGCATTTGTTAGTCCAAATGACATACTTAGAAATTCATAGTGACCATACCGTGTTCAAAAAGCTGTCTTGGGTATATCTTGTTCTCTAACCCTATCTTGATGGTAACCCAATCTCAAGTTAATCTTTGAAAAATATTTGGCACCTTGTAATTGGTCACATAAAGCATCAATTTTGGGGAGGGGATATTTGGTCTTAACTGTCACCTTATTTAGTTGCCAATAATCCATACACATTCTCAGTGTACCATCTCTCTTTCGTACAAGTAACACTGGTGCACCCCCGAGGGGACATACTAGGCCTTATGTATCCCTTGTCCAGCAAGTCTTTCAATTGCTCTTTTTAATTACCGTATCTCTGCTGGAGCCATGCTATACGAAGAAATAGAGATAGGTTGGGTGCCTGGAATCACATCAATACCAGACTCTATTTCCTGTTCTGGAGGCAAACCCGAAATATCTGCATGAAAAGCCTCAAGAATTTCATTGACCACTGGAATCGATTAAAGATTTGGTGGCTTCACACCAGTATCTTTTCCCCTTTGGGTATCATTTTATTTGCCTTAAGATGAAACATAATTGTTCCTCTCGGTGCTCCAACATTACCCTTCATTTCAAAGTCATCCTTTTGTGGACAATGAAAATGTAACTTCTTAGCTCGGCAATTTACCGTGGCATAACAAGAAGCCAACCAATCCATACCCACGATAACATCAAAATCTACCATTTCCAGTTTAATAAAATCAACCAGCGTGTCATAACCACAAACAATTACTATACAATTATGATATACTCTTTTAACTATAATAGATTCACTAACTAGTGTAGATACTTCAAATGGCCTAACTAGTAATTCTGGTGTTCTTCCACATCATTTTTTTTCCGCAATCAATGGAGTAACATATGATAATGTAGAACTCGGGTCAATCAATTCATATACCTTATGTAAAAATATGGATAATGTACATGTATCTACATCAGGAGAAGCCTCCGAATTCTGTCGATCCGCTAAGGCATAAATACGATCCTGGGTTCCACTAGAACTAGCTGCTCCTATAGGACCTCTGCCGCTCCCCGTAGGCTGCGTACCTCTACCTAGAGGAGGCATCGATAATGGCGATGCGACAGTTGGTCCCATAAGTCGTGCCATTCCACTCATGCTCCTTTGTGGACACCTTTTTCTTACATGTCCCGACATACCACACCAGTAACAAACATTTGTTCCCACCCGGCATTCACCTGAATGAAACCTCCCGCAGCGCTGGCACAGCTGACGAAACAACCTTAATTGACTCGTATTTCCTTATTACCGATACCCCACTGTCCGTGAATCCTGAATCTCCCTTCTTTGCCCAAACTGGTTGCCTCTAAACCCTTGGAATAGAGGGGGAGCATTTGCTGTCGATTGAGGACATGGTGGCCTAGGCGGTCTAGGAAAAACTTGAGGCCTAACTTCTTCTTGGGACGCCATAAACTGTCCCATAGGTCTAGCCCTCTTTGACGTCCCTTTTTCCAATCCTTGCATCCCTCTCATTTGCCTCTGATCCTCCATCTGCTGCGTAAAAGCTTGTCTTCGAGCTTGTGCAGCAACTACACGGGTCAATATTTGTACCGCACTCATTAAATCTTGCTATAGTATTATCGGATAGTTCCGAAAATACGTCTCTCCTTCTGGGTTCTTCTATAAATGGAAAAGTAGGAGAAACCAGCGATACGAACTCATTTCTAGCCCCACCTTGATCAGCTTGCTCAGGTGGTGCTCTACTGGTTCCTTCTCCAGCATTCCTATCTATCTTCTTACCTTCTCCCCAACCTTTTCTTGCCATCGGTATTTCTATTATATAAAAAAAAAAAACAATTCCCATGGTCAGTTATAATTCCACCTACACTTTGGCTCTAATACACGATCTAGAAATGAAGGAAAGAAACAACTCCTAAATGTCCCGTAGACTCATACTTATAAATGTGGCGCGCAACACATCCATAAGCAAGACTCTACTCAGACACGGCTTTGTAGACACCCTGAGGACGACCTGCTTTGATACCACTTTTGTCACGCCCCGAATTCCAACGAGGCGGACTGGCACCTTAAGCCGTTGAGGCCCGAGAGAACCAATCTTTACTCATGTACATTCATATGCATGTTTCTGTATGAACATCATTCCATCTCATGTAACATATAAAATACCAAAGGCGGAAGTCATGGAAAACATATGCTATATATGAAACTTGGCCGTTAAGGCCATCAAGTCAAAATGGACATATATCTCTTACATTCATAACCCCACATACGTCTACAAAGACTCTAACAGATACGTGTACATAACCAACCTACAGTCGGGACAAGTCCCCGCTTTATACAACATTTACAATACCAAAACAAATGTACACATAAGACTCAAAAATCCCCGATCCAACTGGAGCTCACCAATGATCGGCAAAAGTTCTGCAACCTACTGTGGAGGTCTACTAGCACCAGTGCCTGCAGCAAGTAAGGTAAGTCCCCCAAGGGAAGTCAGTACGGAAAATGTACTGAGTATGTAAGGCTATAAGAAACTGTATCACACATAAGAACTTCAATGGAATCAAATATAAGAGAATAGGCAATATGGATAAACCGTCATTCTATATGTGTTAGAACCATGTACATTACATTCATTACTTTACTTTACTTCACTTTAAATAGATGACCAGCTGATCAATGGTAAAGAGGATGACCCATGCTAGGTCCTTCCACCCCTGGGATACGGTCCTCATATACACTTGGGATCGACCTATGCTAGGCTTTTCTTTCGCCCCTGCGATACCACCCATGATGTTGGGATTGACCCATGCTAGGTAATTTAACCCCTGGGATACTACTATGATATTGGGATCGACCATATTCAACTCTCATGTTTAAATAATTCCATAGATGTCAAGACAATATTCAACTCACGAGATTCATGTTCGTAGCCTCAATCTCAAAAATAAGACATTCTAGCCACTCATGGCTTAATTGAACATAATTTGATAAAATACTTGTGACGAAGAATTAACCCCAACTCGGATGCCAAACTCGCTCAAGAGTATCCCTACTACGATGGAATAATGATACCATAACCCAAGAGTCCTCTTTATAGACTAATAATCGTAGAAGAAATTTGGCAAAAAGCACCCCGGCACGCTCCCGGGCGCCCCTGAGACTTAGCTGAATTTCAGCTCTGAAAAGGGGGAGCCTGAGCGGCCTAGCACACCCCCTGGCGCGCCCCTCTGCTGCCTCTGGCAAAAAAATTTCGTCCAGAAGCGGCCTGGCACGCCCCTGGGCGCGCCCCACACCAAAAATTTGATTTTCTTCCTTTGTTCGACTTTTCTTTGCAAACACTAGCATACTATCCAATACCCCATCAAAGCAATACAAGATACGTACTTATTGCTCTCAAAACTAAGGTAAACATGGCTCAAAGTTGTCAAGTAAGGTCGAAAATGTACGGGATATTACAATTTTGTAGATAGGGGTGTCAATGGTATGATTTGAGCAGTTATTTTATAAAATTTATACCGTATCAATTTTTTGATTATTGTTTTATATATAATTAAAATTAGACTTTTCAAAACCGTCTCATCATCTTGATTTTTCTTCGATATCGGCATGGTTCCGTAAATTTTTGATTTTTTTTTTTGAAAAAAAATACATAAGGTAGAACGCGCTACCATGTATACTTGTGTATGTTTGTGAGAAAAACTCTCTAGACATTTTTATTGTTTAAAAGGTGATGAATCAAGAATAAAAATTCATTTGATTATTTCACAGTAGTGTAAAACAATATTAAGAAAAGACCAAAAAAATATATAATTTAGATCACACAAGCGGAAAAAAATCAATCAACATGAAACTCAAAAATCGAGTCTACTTAATTATTCAATATGAGAAATTTAAGTCATAAGAGAGAATATATTTAATAGCGTGCAACTTGCTACTAAAAATCGTTGAAGTACGTTGTAGCTTACTAGTTACTACTCAAGAGTAGAGATGCTATAACTGATTTAGTTTTGATACGAGTAGTATAGTAAATTTCAGCATTCAGACTTTGAGTGTTAATTATGTTACCGCTTGTAGTCGTTTCCATCTCCCCAAATCTAAAGCAAAAAAGTTTAATATCGATTATTCTTAAACTTAATATATATAAATATATTTTACACATGCATTATTCGATACGGTTTGATTATTTTTCGGTTAATTTTTATAAAATAAAAATCTACCCAATTATTCGGTACGGTTATAAATTTATATAAAATATGTCAGTTTTATCAAAGAAATCTAAAAATCAGTTTGATAACGGTTCGATTCATGATTAAGTCGATTTTTTGAAAACCATGACACCCCCATTTGTAGGTATAATATTTTAACAAAAAAATAAAATTCGGGTGCTTTTAAGAAATTAATAAAAATATTAGTAAATAGGCTAAAGAATTCTCAACGCAACTTTATTAAAAAAAACAAAAAAAAAAACGTCATTTTTATATTCACTTTCCGTAACAAAAAATGTAAATATGAGTTGACGCAACAATGTAAAAATGAAGTCAAAAATTGTTATGAACTAATAAAGAAAAGACAAGAATAATAAGGGAGAGAAGAGAGAAGACTTCTTTATTTCACTTGAGGAATGAGGAATGAGGGATGAGGAATTAGAGATGAATTACAATAAAGTAAAAAAACCTTTATGTATTAGGGAAAATCGACTTGATCCCAAAGTTAGGGTTCCTAACTTTTATCCTAATAAACATACAAGTAGACATTTATTATAATACAAATATATTTATAACACTTCCCCTTGAATGTATATTTGATAGATAATGTATCTCGCTAAAACCTTACTAGAAAAAACTCATTTAAAAAAAATCTAGTGAAGGAAAAAGAGTACACATCTCTAAAACGCATTTCGGCGGCCTCATTACAAAACCTTACAAGGAAAACTCAGTGGGACAAAATCTTGTGAGGAAAAAAGAGTACAATGTGTATTAACTCCCTCTGATGGGAACATCAATACAGAACTTGAATCTTCATAGTCCAATCTTGTGCATCATCTTCTCGAAAGTTGCAGTAGATAGAGACTTTGTAAATGAATCAACCATATTATCACTCGAACGAATCTATAGCACGTTGATATCACCATTCTTTTGGAGACCCTGTGTGTAGAAAAACTTTGGTTAATGTACTTAGTTATATCTCCTTTATGAATGCTCCCTTCAATTGGGTTATGCATGATGCATTATCTTCATATAAAATTGTGGGTCTTTTGTCACATTTTAAACCATACTTTTCTCAAATGAGATATATCATTAACCTCAGCCGCACGCATTCTCGGTTTGCTTCATGAATAGCTATTATCTTAGCATAATATGAATGTCATGTAAACATGGTATGACAGTAACCCTTCTTAATAATAGGTAATATGTCTCTACCGAATCCTTATGTTGATCATATAAATAACCTGGATATTCAAAGACTTGACAATATTTGTTAGGATATATATAAACACATTCATACAGGGTTTTTCATTAGCAATATGCAAGTAATCTTACTTCACTATCCCCATGTACGAGTAAAATTGTATCATACTCATAGTTATAGCAAGATGTATAAATGCATCAATTGCACAAGATATAATACTTTAGGATACAATCTAATTCTGCATGTTTCTCATTTCAGCGAATAACCTATTGCATTTGAAAACTCTTCAAGAGTTGCAATAATATTCATTAATGCGTTTTTAATACCTCAACCTTGATTGATTTAGTCCGTAAGAGGATTATAAACAAATTTTTCAAAAACTTGTCTATGCTTTAGGCATTCTGAATCCTTCAAGGATTTTCATATAAATTTTGTCAAGTGACAATATTCAGCATTTCATGTGTGACGTCTTCTAGTGTCTGGATTGTAAATCAAATAAGTTTATGCTTACCAAGATGCATCCTTTCATGTCACTTGATAAATATTTCTACGTCAAAATGCTTAAATAAACTTAGAATTCAGATCCTCATAATCTTTTACAATATCGCGTGATATTGTATCAAAGATATCGTCGACAATATATCATTTATATCGATTCGCAATAAGACATAATCTTTTGAGATCTCATCACTTCATTATTCCAGGTACCTGAACCTCTCATAAAATTTCATGAAATGTTACGTCGTAGGCTTTTCAAGTACACGTTGCCTCTTTATTATGACCATTTTCTCCTTATCCTTTTCAAAGATTATTTCATTTGGAACCGATTATGGTCTATCACGCTTCATGCACGTTGTAGACTTTGTCCTTTAGGGCCACACAATAGGAGCATCCGCAGCTAAATATGAAATCAATTTGGGGTCCGTAAATGCTCCTAACATTTGACTTGAATTATTTTTGAATGGGGATCATATTGATGATAATTCATAACATATTTCTTAGTTGTTTATTATCTCCCCTTTATGTTAGAAAAACTAACATACATCTCAATTTATTTTAGAGAATCCATCTTTGTGCATCATGGTATATCCATTAATCATATACCGCACATCAAAAACTACTAGATGGATCATTTGGTTCCTGACCTTGAACCAATTGAGAGGGATGAATTAATCATAATTTATTGGCCCAATGCATACAAATGCTAATGTATGCAATATATTTCAGACCAACACATGAAGCTTTATTCTCATAAGCAATGATTCAGCTATTTATCGGGGGCATTCAACGCCAAACCAGCATTATCAAGATAAATTGTCTTGATTACTCAATCTGAAAATTATGTTCTTAACTCAATTTATATTAAACAAACAACTTTATGAATGTCAAACTGCAGATTAACAACAAACGTACATGTGATCATTTTATAGATGCATCTATTTAAGATATCACATGACAGGTGAACGAGCCATTATTCACCTTTTATACTTTCTAGAATTTAGGGATTCAATCCCAACATTAGTTGATCTAATCAACTTATCATGAGAACAAACAACATAGAGAATTCTTGAAGAATCTTCAAGTACTTCATTACATGTACGATACTATAATCGTTCATGCCAACTTATGAACTTATTTGTACTAGTAAACTTATGTTTACCATAACATGTGGTTTTTGCTTTAGTAAATTTCAGATTTACTTTTACATGAATACAAATATTTGTAACAAAAATAATATTGTCATACAAATAGACATTCACTATAATACAAATATATTTATAACAAAAATAATATTGCAGCAAACACCTAACTTTCATTGAATTTTTATATTTGTTTAAATTAATTTATTATGCTGTGATACATAACAATTATTACAGTATAATTTATAAATATATTTTCTCTCATTGATAATATAGTTCTAGCCTTAAGATAGATAAAAGGGCCCACTACCCTCAGAGAGGAAATGGAGCCACACTTTTGTTGGTTTTGCCTCACCTATGATAAGATTTTTCCAGTTCTCCGTCATTACAATTTCCGGTAGATCAGACTAATAGATAACAAAATCGCACAAGTATGCTCCAAACCCCACATCTGAAATGTGATCAGTAGGTAAAGTAGACACTATAAGTAATCATTCTACGAGGATCCATTTCTTAGAGATCACTAGAGTAACTGCTGTCCACTAATAATCAATCTACGAGTATCCAATTCTTAGAGATCACTAGAGTAACTGCTAGGTCCACGATCCATATTCCAAAGTTTTATCGATGTTTGACAATATTTTATTTCGAATCTCAACCGTAACTTGAAAAGGTCATTGAAATAATAAACAGTGGAATCCAATACAAGGCAAGATGAACAAGAAGAAAATTTGGAACTACAGAAGTTGCTTCGAGAAACTTAAAATATTGGCATGAGAACCCAAAAGATTTTTATGTCGTCAGATGGCACAAAAAGAAGCAAAATACTTTCTATATAACTATAAGGAAAAATACACACTGTAGCGACCAATACATTTGAATTACAGAAGAAATGTCTGATGAAAGGAAATTGACAGTGGAATCATTGCTGGAACAATTCAAAGTCTAGCAACCGAGACAAAAATGCGGGGAGGATGACATTTAATTAAAACATCTATCTACAAAGCTGCGGTATAACAATTCTAAAAATTAGTACAACATACTCAATACTGAAAAGAGCTCACTGGGAAATGCAAGAACTAGAAACCACCCCAAACAAGTATATATGGATCAATCGTCTCAAAATTACCTAATTTTAAGATCTATAACCGGATCCAGACTGTGGTGGGCCAGGTGGCAACCTGTTAGGGGTGCGACGGCTAGCAGAACTCGAGCGTGAATTTGTATCACCATTTTCTGCAGGCTCATTGTAGAGGCGACTACTACCACTGGATCCATACCTTGAGAGGCTAGAAGGGCCATTTGCAGCAGCATCAAATGCAGACCTCCAATCATCACCAGATAACGGGCCTGATGCTGTTGGGCTACTTTCTGCAGAAGTAAAGTGCCGAGCATGAATTGGAAATAAGCAAGTAAAATCTAAAATGCATCAAAAAGACGACAATATGGTCTTCACAAATCAAAAGCTGCAGAAATAGAAGAAAGCACCCTGGTATGGCATCCCCGCACGTGGTTTTGTGGTGGTTGTGTGGGGGGAGGGATCCCCAAAGTCTTTGATCTAGGGAGACACAAATCCCCAAAGTCTTTGATCTAGGGAGACACAAAGCTAGCCAGGACACTAACTGGAAATTTTAGATGGATACGGTCACTCTGCCCCTATGAGCTGATTGATTTACACGCTGTCCCATAGACAGCTGGTACACGTGGTTAGAAGCTCTATACCTCCCTGGCAGAGGCATTTCCCCATTTCTTCCCCCATACCCTTGGCCTTAACCGCTTGCTCCGACAGATCCGTAGCAATGAAATTGGGAAATATTTCACGCAATACAGTGTTTGAAGTCCTACTAAGCTAAAGAAGCAGATGAAGCATCGGGTCTTGGAGAAGAATAAGATCACAGAGCACAACAAACCGCTAAACCATGTGCGCGTGATTGCTCGCGTGAAGTATTAGATAAGAACTATCAGCAATCGTAGAAAAACTTTGAGAAGCATAGTGCTAACAAGGGTATATGGGAAGTCTGTTGCATCTAAATAACAGATAACTAACATTTTTCAATTAAATACAAACAAAGTAATCAAGCAAATAAACTTGGTGGGACTTCACTTGTCCTCGGACAAGGAAAACAGATGAACCACCTATAAGGGATGATGATTACCTGCTTCACCATTTGTGTAGCTGGCAGCAGCTGCTGCTCTATTGTCATGGATACTGAGTTGTCTAGTAAGCTTAGAAAGAAGAGAAGATTGTTTTTGAATGCGCTCTCTCCTGCGTTTTACATTCTGGTCCTCCTGGAGCAGCTCTTCAATCTTTGCAGTACTTTGGGCGCTAAAATTCATTAAGTCAAACAATATCAATACACTAAACCCGGATGAATACCAACAAAAATGAAATATCCAATTTACTAAACCCAGAAGAAACTAAACAAAAACTATCTCTAAGGATGATGGTTTAACACAGTTCTTGCAATAACTGCAGGTTTCCATGACACAAACTACTCTTTTGGCCCAAATTGAATGAATGTCTAGATTTCATTTTATCAATTTATTGAAAAGAGAAATTTAAACTGTATCAAACAAATAACAAAAGAGAAATTAGTAGTGAAGTAAGAAATAAGTCCCTATGTGACTCCTTGTGTCATAAAAGCACATATATTCAATTTCTAAGATAGTTAATTATTTTACAGTTGCAAGTGGTCCTTTGGATAATGGCTAAAACTTTCGTTTGACAAGCATAGAATGGTCATAAACCTTAGGTCCGTGGCAGATGGGTGGATTGGATCGGATTTGGATGGATTGAATTAAAATGGATTGGATTACAATCCACCCATATAAAATATGGGTAAATATGGATTTGGTTAAATACGGTTCGGGGGTTTATCGGAAACAGCCTCCCTACCTCATCTGAGGTAGTGGTATGGACTGCGTACATTTTAACCCCCCCCGACCCCACCTGGTGGGAATACACTGGGTACGATGATGATGATGATGATGGTTTGGGTAAAATGGTCCTAACACACTTTAATCTCCTAAAGCCTAAAAACATGAAATCTAGGCTAAATTATTTAGCTAATTGTTAGTTATCAAATTAGAGAATGCATCTGTAAGATCTTTTTACCTGGGACCTGACACTTGATCCCGACTCGAAACCCGAGACCAGTCCGCGGCTCTGGACCCAAAACCCAACCGAGACACGGGATCCAAGACCGGACCCTGACTTGGGACCCAAGACCCTACCTCGACTCCAACTCAGGACCCGATACCCGAACCCCAATCAGGACCAGAGACCTGACCCAGACTCTGGACCCAAAACCCGAACAATACAGAAGATACCAGACCCGACCCCAACATGGGACCCAAGACCCGACCCCGACTCCGACTGGGGACCCGATCGAGACTCGAGACCCGAGACCTGATGATACAAGTGGGATTACCCCAAAGATCCTCACTCAAGGTAATCGGCATCCTTTTAGAAATGAGGAGGAATATTGCGACCCACCATGATGATGTTGGGCGTTGGAGAAGTCTTGTTGATGAGTGTGTTTGGCACTTGGGTCACTTTTGGGCCCATTTTGTAATAAAGCCCGTGGCTATAAATAGGTAGCCTTCCTCTTTTCTTAGGATTAGACGATTTTGAATGAAGAATACACTTGAGAGTGTTTACATTAGCTTGTTGGGAGCTTTCTTGTTCTTCTAGAAACGTTGATTGTTAGAGTTTCAATTCCTCTTACGGTTTTCGTAAGAGCTAGTGTTGACGGTAATACAAAGGAAGGTCTTTGGTTCGAAATACCTTTGATTGTCCTTTTATTATCGTTTGTGTCTATCTATCTATCGTTTGTTTTTCCATTTGTTCTTCTTTTCGTATTTTCCCATTTTACCCTTGTTTCCATCGTTTTTGTAGTTTCTTCGTTTTCTTCGTATTTTGGTTCATATCATTTGGAATCAGAGTCGAGCTTGGATTCGTTCCCATGAATTCAATCTTGGGTGTGTTGAAAGAAAATCCCAAAAAAAATTCGTTTTCACGTTTTTGTTCATTTTTTAAATTTTGAGTTTTTGATTTTGGTGTTTTCTTGTGTTTTTAGTGCTAGAGTCTTGTTCCCTAGCACTATTTGAGTCTAAATATCAAATTTGAGCTTAATCGGAGTTGATTTGAAGGGTCTACCATTGTTGAGTTTGAGCTTGAAGAAATTTCAAAATGGGTCTTCAAATCTTAAGCTTATTGGAGTGAAAGTGAAGGTTGGAAAGTATTGGGGTTTGTTACCCGTACCAAAAGGAGCTTGGGTTTCAAATTTGGTGCGATTCCGAGTTGAATTGAGTGAATTGGTTTTTGAAGTTCCTGGTGAAGAAGAAGCCAAAAGGTACACTTTGATCCAAAACCCTTAGAGCAAGCTGGGTGAAAGGTGTTTTTCAACCCACAAGGGTTGAATACGAGGTGAAATAGGCCCCAAAAGGTCACGGGAAATCGACATCGGAACATGAAGCCCGCATTGCACCGTGTCTAGTTGTGCCTGACGGCCAAGCTAACTGACCACCAAGTTGGTGACGGTCCGCCACACTTAGCCGTCACTAGCCTAAGAGTTGGTTCCATTCTGCCTAGCAAGCGACGGACTGCCTGACGGACCGCCAAGCCACTGACGGCCCGCCACCAAGGCCGTCACCAAGGGGACTTAAACAACCTTTACTGGTTAAGCAGCGACAGCAGTCCTGACGGACCGCCACCAAGGCCGTCAAGGTGAGCTGCAAATTCCAGTAAGCTCGTCTTGCTTTTTAACTTCATTTTCTCAACCTCTAATCATCTCTTCTTTGATTCTTAAGCAAATTAACAACTAGTAATCGTTCTACTTGGTTGTGATTAGTTCATAAGTTCATTTTCTTTCTTGTTCTTTTCTTTGTGTGCTTTTGTCATTTTCTCTTCTTTGATTCAAGTTCTTTTATTCTTTAATCGAGTCATCCATATTTGCTTCATCCCATTTCTCAAATGTACTAAGGACCATGGGTGGAGCAACCTTTGATACCTTAGTGGAGGCCATCATAGGGTTGCGACAAGATGTGAATGGATTGATTGGCGATTGGTCACTCATGAAAGAGAGGTGGCAAATTTGAGGTGTCTTACTCCCCAAAAACACCTCAAGCGGACAACACACTTCCACAATCACTACCCCGGGGATCATCCACAAAATTGTGCTCCAAGACATCAAAAACATGTTCCATTGCATGTTCCATCACCCCAATCCAATATGAACCGAGCTCAACAAAACATAGTTCGACCACTCCAAATCCAATTATGCAAAGACCCTTTCGTCCTAGGTCCACTAACCACGATACTAGCACTTTACCTAGTATCACTTTACCTAGTATCACTCCTCTTGTGCAGGGCCATGAACAAACACAACCAAAGGAGGATGCAAGGAGAGTGCTTTATGAAGCTAAGCTTGAAGGCATAACGGAGTCCTTACCAAAGAATTCCGAAATTGAAAAGTGTGATGGAGTAGGTTCAATGTTGAATCCTCTTCAAGAAGGAGAGTATGATGAAAGCACGGTTAGCACCAAGGCAACTCAAATCACTGTTGATACAATCCGAACTACATCTTGGAAAGAGACTTCAAAAGATCAATATCGTACGTGGATGATAGCTTGGAACATGGGAGATGCATTGATAAAGGATCCATGTGATGGGGACGTCGAAGCTATGAATCCTACCAATGCCAAGGGTTTCCCCAAGAATCTTGATCTTGAAATTGTGATCTTTTGAATTTGAGGATAAATTCTCTTCAAGAAGGAGAGGATGATACAAGCGGGATTACCCCAAAGATCCTCACTCAAGGTAATCGGCATCCTTTTAGGAGATGAGGAGGAGTATTGCGACCCACCATGATGATGCTGGCGTTGGAGAAGTCTTGTTGATGAGAGTGTTTGGCACTTGGGTCACTTTTGGGCCCATTTGGCATTTAGGGTCACTTTTGGGTCCATTTTGTAATAAAGCCCGTGGCTATAAATAGGTAGCTTTCCTCTTTTCTTAGGATTAGACGATTTTGAATGAAAAATACACTTGAGAGTGTTTATGTTAGCTTGTTGGGAGCTTTCTTGTTCGTCTAGAAACGTTGATTGTTAGAGGTTCAATTCCTCTTACGGTTTTCGTAAGAGATAGGTGTTGACGGTAATACAAAGGAAGGTCTTTGGTTCGAAATACCTTTGATTGTCCTTTTATTATCGTTTGTGTCTACCTATCTATCCTTTACCTTATTGTTGTTTTTTTCCCATTTGTTCTTCTTTTCGTATTTTCCCATTTTACCCTTGTTTCCATCGTTTTTGTAGTTTCTTCGTATTTTGGTTCATATCACCTGACCCCGACTATGGACCCAAGACTCGACCCTGACCTGGACCCAAAACCCGACCGAGACAGGGGATCCGAGACCAGACCCCGACTCAAAACCCGAGACCCAACACCGACTCCGGCCGAATACTTGATCTTAACTCCCGCCCTGACCCAGGTCCCGACACTCAACCCCGACTCGGGATCCCGGAACTGATCCGAGTCCCGACACCTGGACCCGGCTCGAGACTCGACCCCACCTCCAGACCCAAAATCCTAACTCCCAACACTCGATCCTAACTCTGATTTATAGAAAAAAATATGATTTATATTTTAGAGTGTAACTGTGTAAGCTAGCTATATGAGTTTGTATATGGATACCCATATTTGTCCATATTATTATGGGTTAAAAAGAGATTGAAGCCCATATTTACCCAACTAAAATACAAGTGACCCAACTCATTATAATGGGGGTAAAATGGGCTGATTTTATAAATATGGGTTGAAATTGCTACCCCTAACCTTAGGATCATTTGCAATTGCACCTTTCTGTTACACAAGCAAATACAACATGACACTGCAGATAAAAGATGTTGAGACACAGAATCCGCAAGGAAAAGTTGAACTGCTTACCTGATAGAACTATACAATTTAGTAAGCATGTCTTCTTTTGCCTTCTCTACTTGGCAGAGAACAACTGCCTGAAACCAAATAAACAATGCACCATGTGAGATGGCTTACACAAAAAGAACAAAGAGAAGTGCACAGGACATGCAAAATTAAGACCTACTTTTGGCACATTGGCTGCAAGGCTGTTAAGAACAGCTTCAACATAACCACGCACTTCCTGAGCCATCCATCGAAGTTCTTCTTCAGGATCCACCGGTCTTCTAGTGATTGTTTCCTAAAACATGCAGCAAATTAATAAACTTAAAACAAGTGGTCAGGGAAGTAGTTCACTTCTTAAGAAAATCATCACAGGCAACTTGAAATACAACTATCAGAAAGAGAACAATTACAAAAATGAAGATTACAAACAAAAGTTATATAAGGAGTAATTATTTGCTGAACAAGGGCACTTTTCGGGAAAATCTGTATTTGCAGAACAGGTGAAATCAACGAATAATTGCTTACAAGAGATCCATCTGAAAGACTTTGCCGGCTAGGCGGCACAGATTCACCCTTTACTTGACCGCCTTTAGAGCTGATGACAATTCGCAATTTATTTAACCACTCTGTCTTATCTGCAACACTCTCAGCCTTCAAGACAACAGCGCTGTGTGCTGCAACCAATTATTCTTTCTTCTGAGCATTTCAAAATTAAAAAACAAACCACAGGAAGCAAACGATTACAGAGATATATAGTGTACCTTTTAAAACAGTTTTATATGGAACCCGACTTGTTATCTTAAATACAAGATTGGGTGCTTTTGCAACATCAGGCCCATTTGCTTTTTTGTCCTTGGAACTTTTGGTAGGCACCGGAGCTTCTTCTTCATCGGGAACTTCTTCAAGAATACATTCCTGTGAATCACATGAACATACAATTATAATTATGGATTTGATATATTTTGCAGAAGTAACATAAGTGTTAAGAGCACATAACTATATAACCCAAAACAGTTCTAGAAATGATAATACAGCTGCCAGCAGTTCCTGCCAAATTATTACGTAAGATGGCAAATCATAGCGTGTCATCCCATCAAATTGCAAGTCAACCAAGACTGTAGTAAGCATACCAACTTCAATCACTGGCAATTAGGTCATGAAAATGGAGGCAGTCTAGAAAGAAACAACGTCAAGCAAACCTAAAAGAGAACGCCAATTTAGGAAGCTGAACATATCACTGTGAGAAGCTTTGATGAGCTTAAATAAAAAAGAAACAAAGTATGAGGTGCTTCTTTTAAGAGTTCAAGCAAAAAAGGAAGCAATTAGAAGGAACAGAGAAGAGTTTTTTAAAAAAGTAATCTTAAGGCAAAGGGCTAAGGTAGGTTCTAAGGTCCAAGGTTTGAGAATATTCTGTTTCACCGACTGGAAAGAAAACCGACACACTGTTGAATGCGAACCATAGCTGAGGCGAGGAGTAAAGAATGATGATGGAACTCCAAACTGTTCTAGTTTATTCACTACTTTGCTCAAGTATCCATGGTTGAATACATATGCAGCCCCTAAACTTGTCAAGATTTTCCATTTAAGCACTTAAACCAAGGGTAGTACCTATTGAAAACCTGAAAAAAGGACAAATTGTGTTGTGGCTGCTGGTTCACTCGTCAAGTTTCTACCAGGATTTAAAGGGCCGCCTCCGTTTGAACTTGAAACTGGTTGACCGGCGAGCTCCTCTTCTCTTCCGGTCAGTTTTGTGTGATAGTTCTTGAAACTCTCCTCTTCCGGTCAGTGTTTCCGGTGACATAGTGTTGACCGGCGAGCTCCTCCTCCGATTTGCTCCGATTTGCTTCGATCTAACGTTGAAAGGGGTTTTTCCGATCTTACCCTTGCGGATCTGAACGGTAGGGCTCAGATCTGACCGGAAAAGCAGTCGCCGGCGTCTTTTCCGGCGACTTCTCCGGCGGGCAGATTTTTTTTTCCTTTTCCTGCTTCTCTCTCCTCCCTTTTCTTCTTTTTTCCTTTATAACCCCTGTCAGGTACAACAAGCCACGCACATCCTCGAAGGCAACTCGGGTCGTACATTCTCCGGCGACCAATTTTAGGGGCGGGACCTGCAGCGGATTGAGGTTCACTCCACTCTCTCGCCGGGCCAGGTGCACTCGTTTCATATTTGTATTTCTTTCATATCTCTTGCATACCTCTCTTAGTTGCTTTGTCTTGTGGACTTACTGTTTTCTCGGGTAGTTTAGTCCTTGTTACTGACTGTTGTTGAATAAACTTGCGTTTTAGTAATTTGGTTTAGTGTCGTTGACTGTTTGGCATACGCTGTTGACTCGTGTTTTTTACCTTTATTTTGTACCTTTTATTTTTTTTTTCCACGTGGCGTCTTTAGCCTACTTGCCCTCCTCCTTTTTGGATTGAGTAGTGGTTGTGGTGGTCGATGGTAGACTAGGGTCATGTCACAGGTCGGGGTCCGGGTTGGGGTCGGGTTTAGGGCCTAGGTCTACGGTGAGGGCGGGTTCAGGGTCTGGCCTAGGGTCGAGTTCGGGGGCGGGGGGTACTAGGGGTAAGTGGGATAAGAGAACCCCTAAGTTGAGAATTGGATCTTGGAACATAGGGACTCTTCGAGGAAAGTCCGTAGAGCTCGTGAAAATTCTTAGAAAAAGAAGGATTAGTATAGCGTGTGTCCAGGAGACTAAATGGGTAGGTTCTAAGGCGAGGGACGTGGACGGGTATAAGTTGTGGTACTCTGGTAGTGTGAGGCATAGAAATGAGGTAGGTATCTTAGTAGATGATGAGCTTAGGGGGCAGGTGGTGGAGGTTAAGCGGGTCAATGATAGGTTGATGTCGATTAAGTTAGTCATTGAAGGGTTTACGTGGAACGTTATTAGTGCCTACGCGCCGCAAGCGGGCTTGGATGAGGAGGAGAAGAAGAGCTTTTGGGAGGTGTTGGAAGAGGTGGTGAGAGGTATTCCGAGCACTGAGAAGCTGTTAGTAGGAGGGGACTTCAATGGGCATATTGGGTCTTTATCGAGAGGTTATGATGAGGTGCATGGAGGTTTTGGTTTCGGGGAAAGGAATGAAAGAGGAACCACACTTTTGGATTTTGCTAGGGCCTTTGGGTTGTGGGTGGTGAATTCGAGCTTCCCGAAGAAGGAAGAGCACCTTATTACCTTTCGTAGCTCGGTGGCCAAGACTCAGATAGACTTTTTGCTACTTAGGAAGGGTGATAGAGCGGTATGTAAAGACTGTAAAGTCATACCTAATGAGAACCTTTCAGCCCAGGATAAGCTGTTGGTGATGGACTTGGAAATCAAGAAAGGCAGAAAAAAGAGGGACGTGGAGGATCGGCCCAGGATTAAGTGGGGCAGCTTGACTGTGACAAGTGCTTTGAAAATAGGGGAGAAGCTAACGAATATGGGAGCTTGGGAGAGTAGAGGAGATGTGGATAGTATGTGGGAGACGACTGCCAGTTGTATCAGGGAGAGCGCTAGAGAGGTGTTGGGTGTTTCGAGAGGCCGATCTGGCAAACACCGGGGGGACTGGTGGTGGAATGCAGAAGTGAAAAGGAAGGTGGCGACTAAGAAGGTGGCCTATGCTAAGCTGGTTGAGAGCAAGGATGACGAGAAGAGGCGGACGAGTAGGGAGGAGTATAAGGTAGCCAGAAAAGAGGCTAAGTTAGCGGTTACGGCGGCTAAGACAGCAGCTTTTGAGAGCTTGTATGCGGCTTTAGAGGAGAAAGGAGGGGAAAAGAAGTTGTATAGGTTGGCCAAGGCTAGGGAGCGGAGGGCCCACGACCTTGACCAAATGAGATGCATCAAGGGGGAGGATGGCGAAGTGTTGATGGAGGATGCCCTCATTAGGAGAAGGTGACAGTCCTATTTTCATAGACTTTTGAATGACGAGGGGGACAAAAGTCTCGTGTTGGGGGACTTGGAACACTCAGAGAGGTGTCGCGATTACGGTTATTGTAGGCGTATTAAGGTGGAAGAGGTAAAGGGTGCTATTCGTAGGATGCGTAGGGGTAGGGCGACTGGGCCCGACGAGATTCCCGTGGATTTCTGGAAGTACACTGGCGAGCCAGGTATAGAGTGGCTGACAAGGTTGTTTAACATCATTTTTGGGGCAGCGAAGATGCCCGAATCTTGGAGATGGAGCACGATGATTCCATTATATAAGAACAAGGGGGACATTCGAAGTTGCAACAACTATAGGGGTATCAAGTTGTTGAGCCATACTATGAAGGTTTGGGAGAAGGTTTGGGAGAAAGTGGTAGAATGGAGACTGAGGAGGGTAGTGACTATCTCAGAGAATCAGTTCGGTTTCATGCCAGGTCGCTCGACTACTGAGGCCATTCACCTGGTAAGGAGATTAGTGGAGCAGTTTAGGGGGAGGAAGAAGGATTTGCATATGGTGTTCATTGATCTTGAGAAGGCATATGACAAAGTCCCCAGGGAGATCCTGTGGAGGTGTTTGGAGGCTAAGGGTGTGCCCGTGGCGTACACTAAGGCGATTCCAGGACATGTACGACGGTGCGAAGACGAGGGTGAGGACGGTAGGAGGGGATTCAGAGCACTTTCCCGTGTTGACAGGGTTGCACCAGGGATCGACTCTTAGTCCGTTCTTATTTGCCTTGGTGATGGATGTTTTGACGCGGCGTATTCAAGGGGAGGTGCCTTGGTATATGCTGTTTGCTGATGATGTGGTACTGATTGACGAGAGCCGGGGAGGAGTGAATGACAAGTTGGAGGTTTGGAGACAAACCCTTGAGTCTAAAGGGTTTAGGTTGAGCAGGACTAAGACGGAGTACCTGGAGTGTAAGTTTAGCGTTTCGAGGCATGAAGCTAATGCGGTAGTGAAGCTGGACTCCCAGGCCATTCAGAAGAGGGAGAGTTTCAAGTATCTGGGGTCTATGATTTAAGGGAACGGCGAGATTGACGAGGATGTCACGCAGCGTATTGGTGCAGGGTGGAGGAAATGGAGGCTCGCTTCGGGAGTTTTGTGCGATAAGAAGGTGTCCCTGAAGCTTAAAGGTAAGTTTTACAGAGTGGTCGTCCGCCCGGCCATGTTATAAGTTAAAAACTCCCACACCCAAAAGTTGAAGGTACCGGAGATGAGGATGTTGCGAGGGATGTGTGGACTTACCAGGAGTGATAGAGTTAGGAATGAGACTATTCAAGAGAAGTTCGGAGTGGCGTCGGTGGTAGATAAGATGCGGGAAGTGAGGTTGCGATGGTTCGGACATGTGAAGAGGAGGTGCACGGACGTCCCGGTACGGAGGTGTGTGAGGCTGGCTGGGGATGGTTTTAGGCGGGGTAGAGGTAGGCCGAAGAAATATTGGACGGAGGTGATTAGGCATGACATGGAGCAGTTACAGCTTACAGAGGACATGACCCTTGATAGGAAGATGTGGAGAACGCGAATTAGAGTAGAGGGTTAGTGGGTAGGAAGGTGTTCGTTCTAGCAGGGAAGAGTGTTTGCTTGTAGCTTTGACTGTTGTTTCTTAGGCAAAGTCTTGTTCGCGCTGTTTTGGTGATATTTGTGATCTTGAATAACTAGTCTATAGTGTTGATCTGTGAGTGCCTTGCTTCTTCGAGTTGCTAGCGATGTGTTACCCCTTTTGATGTTGGTTTTTATGATTTTTGTTTCTGATTTTTTTTACGATTCTTAGGATTTGTATGATTCTTAGGATTTTTGATCTATGATTTTTATAATTTTTGATTTATGATTTTTTATGATTTTTGTGTGTTATTGTTATCGGTTCTGAGCCGGGGGCCTATCGAAAACAGCCTCTACTTCTTCTGAGGTAGTGGTATGGACTGCGTACACTTTACCCCCCAGACCCCACCTGGTGGGAATAAACTGGGTATGATGATGATGATGATGTGTCAATCAGACACACATTGCTGACATGGCAGTGTGTGTTACACTTACTTATACGCGCTTGCGAAGAACTTCTTTTAATTATTTTTTCCCACTCCATTTTTTCCAATCTCCTTCCTCCTCTCCTCACGTCTCCACCACCATGCAAACCACCCAAACACGTATAGTTGTCTCAAAAATTTTGAAATCTGAAAGGGAAAAGTGCCATCAACTACAATCGACAACTATATAGATTCATAGAGTGAACTGACTCGTGCAATCCCACAAATATTAGGGATGTTTAAGGCTGGCTGCAAGCTCCTTCAGTTTTTTTTTCTTCGACTAGCTAGAAATTGAAACTAAGAGTATACTATAAGCTTTTTGTTTGCTCTGTATCCTGACTTTAATTTGACATTTGTACCTGACATCAGGTGTTAGACTGTTACAGTAAAATTTCAGAGTTTTTAACTTCAAATTATCTCCATTTATCTCACGATTCTCACCCTTGGAGCTCATCCTCGTGGTCTTTCACTGAATCCCAGTAAGCATCAAGTCCTTTTCTATGGGAAGAATCAAGACTGAAATTTCCACGGTCACAATTCTTTATGGAGCCATTGGAGAAAACATTTAAAGAAAGAGAACGTAAGGGAAGGCAGAAGATACTGGGTGATGAGAAAGAGACCATCAACGGCGAGGTTTCCAGTAATCCTAGGTGGAGTGGGGGCTTGAGGGATTCTGATAAACAAAAAAATATAGAAGACCTTTTTAAAATTTTCACATATCACGTATTGATTGGTTCTTTTTATCGAATCAGAGAGTTTTGAGATTCATGCACTTTGTAATAGTGTGAGTAGACACATTTTCAGTAAACCTAAGGTATTCAATAGGTACTACCCTTAGCCTAGGTGTCCAAATGAAAAATCTTAACAAGTTTTAAGGGGCTGCATACGTATTCAGCCAGTATCCATTAAGACCTTGACTCTCCATAATTTTGTGCATGTATTTCTGGTCATTTTGTATGGTCCTGGCCATTCTGATGTTCAATTAAATATAATTTGCATTTGAGAAAAACTGAAAGACATAATTAAGTTTAAAAAATACATAAAATACCTCCAATGTTATGACACCACGAAAATGGCGTTCTTCTTGTTTTTTTGTGTATCCAAGCTGAAAAAGGAAAACAGAATAGAGGAAATTCACCAAAAGGTTATGCGTAGTTCCCATAGAGATTAACTCCTGGTTTAAATTTTCTTCAAGCATAAAACCAATATGACTGAAACATTCAAAAAGGAAACACTATAGTGACAAAGTTAATGTGTCAAAAAAAATGTTCCTGATTTTTAGGATACATTCCTTACTGTAAAAAGAAGAAAAAAAATCCAACATTCACCATACATTTGTCTTTGTGAGTCAAACATGCAAATTTTATCAAATCTTCAGGAGTCTTATCACATCACTTTTGAAGATCGATAGATTATATCGAGTTGGTAGTAGAAGGCCAATTTATTTATATACTGTAAAAAGTGATGAACATGTCACCTACTGACCTTTCCAGTTTTCTCGTTCAAAACAAACCATCGCTTGCTCCACCCATTTGTTTTGGCACTTCTCTTCAATAAGAATCCTGGCAGTTATAAACCATGATAAATAACAGTTTTAAACTAGAGGTAATGAGAAGACAAGTCAGGATGAATTAACCACCAACTTTACAAGATTAATAAATATTACTGCTTCTAATGGCGTCAAAACCATTTTGAACCTATCAAACAAACAAATGTTACACATTCAAAAAATATATTGGGAGAACAAGGAATTGATCCACCTTTGACCTTGGAATCTAGTCAAACAACAATTTCAGAAAGAACAGAATGCACAAACATTAACCTTCAATTGCTGAATATACTTGTTAGGTCCCCACATGCTGACATGGAGAAGTCGCACCAAGTTTATTCATACTAATGCTAACTCTTATCTAAGAGGGAACACAAAAATGTCCTAAAACAAGAGATATACAGAAAGAGACGGATGGATACCTGCTGTTATCTCTCCCTCAGGCCCTGCAGTCTTCAAAGCTGAACCTTCTGATGCATCCTTGTCCTGCTGGCTGGGTTTCTCTTTCATAGATTTCAAGTTTCCTCCACCTTGCTGGCTTCCAGTTTGAGGACTAGTTGCCTAAGTTAACGATTAAAGACACTTAAAAGACAGTACAGAGAAGATAACTAATAAGCTTAAGTGCATAATTACAGAACATAGAAAAGCATAGAGAGAACACAAACTAATATAAAAATAAATAGGTAAGTTCCTAAAGCAATTTGTTGCAAGATATGAGTTCAATGAGATAATAGTCTCAAACAGATAATTCGAGAAAGAAGAATCATGATTACCCTATTCAATATTGATTGCTCTGCTTCATGTGCCTTCTTAGAACCCCGATTTTTTAGCTCATCCTCACGTCTCTGTCTGTCCATTCTGGAAAAGAGTCAGTCGCACATGGACATTGTGAGAGTGGTTAACTTTGTTAAACATAAGTATGTTTTACCTGCTATAGTTATCACAAGCAACTACCACCAAAACCAGCAATTCATGAAAAGAAAAAGATACTTTTAGGAAAGAATACCGGAAGTAACCATCTTTATTTCTCCAATGTTATCTATCTATACTGGCAAACTAAAAGAACCAAAGAAAAACAAAGCAACTGGTCCGTACAAAGAAATGCAGTGACATGAAAAGATTGACCTCAAATAATTGGTAAAGATGCAAACAAACAAATCAAAGAATGATTAACTGTACCTCCTTTTCAGTTTTTATGCACACATTTAGCGCATGCATTACAATTTGTGCAACAGGGTTTGGCCATGTAAGGACCGGTTGTTTAATCGCTGGCCATATAAAGCCATTAGTAGCTACAAAGAACTTACACCAACATGTTTTGCACATCTTAAGATAGGTGTGACTCGTTGATCTGACATATACAGAGAGCAAAATGGAGTAAAAGCAGAAAGATGAGAGAAAAAGATATAGTGCTGCTTGTGATTGAAGGAGGTTCACATTTGGCTATTTTAACAAATGAAGGTTATGCGTCCTAATGTCTCTTCTTTACATTTGTCATCACAGATCAGTACACACACTTATTTCAGCCGTGAGATTCAAAGCTTTGATTTGCATGAAACAATAACCTCTAAAAAAGAGAGCAAGTGAAGTGCAGTGTCAATCACATCAAGCACCAAAAAGGTGATGAAACTGAATAAAAACAAGAACAGAAATAACATGTGTCCCACCATTAAAACCAAAATATTCAAATTTCAAGTTATTTCAGCATTCCAACTCTATTAGTTATACTAAGTAACATATTGTGAAAAAACAAAAATGCATATTTAGCATAAAATACTATATTTCCTGGTTATTGCAATCAATTTTCCTGATAGTCTCATATTCCATCATAAACTCTGATACTGCATACCAAGAAGCTTAAGATTCCAGGGATCAAGATAAGAGATCAAAAGAAATTACTTGTAGACATACTATAAAAGTATTTGATAGGGATAACTTCTAAGAGACAAATGGACAATCATCAAACGTACCTCCTCTGCACCAAGCGGATAAAGTGTTGAGGGGGAACAAAAGCTCGCTCCATGTCGACAAGGGCAACTACCATTTTCTTGGCATCAGTTTTAAATCCATCCAATGCATCAGAAGCAATTGCTACAACCTAGTATACCGAGCAAATATTTCCATGAAAAATCTAGAACATTTGTGTGTACGTATCCATATTAGCTACAATGTTGAATCTGAGCTGCTAGACATCATTACCTCTCGCTTGAAAGGAGGATATCGTCCAAGTCCAGGTGTGGAATTTGCAGCAGAGGAGACAATATCAACAAGTACACGATGCACCTATTTAAAAATACACATATAGAGGTAAGGATTAGAACAGAACTGCAGAGCTTGAAAAAGTAGAAGCATCTCCTGATAGCCAAGAAAAATATCCAATATAACAACCTAGTGACTACTCTTGCTTCTTCAATTTTCTTTTTTCTTTTTCCTTTTGAGATAGCTAAATAGAGAAAGTTATTAGAAATGGCACTCAAGAGGAGTGCAGCCATTTACAAAAGCCAAAATAGTTTTTTGACAAAGTAACAATTTTATTGATTTGGAAAATGCTCCCTATATACAAGCAGTACACCAAAAGGTAGAGAACCCACAGAGATTTTTAGTTCCCTATGAAAGACACTCAAAACATCTATACAACCAGGGACCTCGTGGTGCTCCAGGATCAAGAGGCTATTCCTCAGATATACAAAGTGTTCTTTTTAGCCCTTCAAAGTACAACAACAACATACCCACTGAAATCCCACAAGTGGGGTCTGGGGAGGGTAGAGTGTACGCAGACCTTAGAGAGGCTTGTTTCCAAAAGACCCTCAGTTCAAGTGCAACAAATCCACGTAAAAGAAGAAGATAATAAAGAAAACATAGCAATTAATAAGAAAGGCAATGCAGAGCGCCTAAAAGAAAGGAATAGTAACAACACCAAAATAATGTGATAACCGACACGTTTTTACCCTTCGAAGTTTCCCCTATATTTGGTACATGAAGCCACGATTTGATAGAAATACATATAACTCTACAATCTACTTAATATAATACAGAAATATAATCGAGATAGAAACTTATATATAATATAGATGAAATTTTTAACATGATGGTAGATGGTTATCAGGTGCCGTTGCTTTTCGATGTTCTAGAGACGTATTGACCAAAGTTATCATCCATAATGCACAATTACCAAATACATGGTAGCATCTTGTTACACCAACGCTGGCCGTCCAGTGATAGTAGTTGAGCACTAGTCTGACACCATCAGCTTTGTGTCCCAATCACTGGCAGACGCAAGATTTTCATCCACGGGGTTCAACATATGAAGAAGTAAACACGTGAAAATAACATGACAAAAGCAAAGTGAGGCGCCCGCTTAATTTTAACCTGCCTTATCATGTCCTTTTAACATATCTTTCCATTTTCGCTCTGCACCACATCGAGCCCTTCTTAAAACAAATATTGTACCCTTTTTTTAAACTTTCACATTGCAGTGTCCTACTTTATTTTAAACTTACTATTTCCTTACTTCAAATTAATACCCCCCAAAAAACACTACATTCATAAAAAGGTATTGTAATGATTGAATTATTAATATTATAATACATATTTAGTACTCAATAACAATAAAAAATAAAAAGTATTGAACAACATCAATATAAATACGTTGAATGATAAAAATATCGCTGAAAAAGACGAGCTATATAATTCGATAAACAAACACTAAAAATTGACAAAACACAACAATCTTGTAAATGAAAATAGTCAAATATGAAAATATTTTGAACAAGTGTGACGTAAAACATATAAAGACAAATATGCATATTGTGTTTTAAAAAAAAAAAAAAAAAAAAAAAATTGGCTGAGAAGTTTGTTAATATTGAAAATCAATTAGAAATTTAGCTAGGACTTTAAACTAGTATCGAGAGCATCAAAAGATTTTTCATTCCACCTATATAAAAAAATATGTACATAATATTCTAGACCCAATATATATATTTGCACAAAATAAAAAAGACTAACTATTAAGAAAATAATAAATAAATACAAAATGGGTTACCTAACACAAAAAATACGCTAACTAATTCTGTCTATGCTGGCCCCTTTGTCATTAAAAAGAACAAAACCCAATATTGCTCATTTAAAAAGAAAAAGGAGTGAGAAAGGGCAAAACTTAAAAAACTACAAAAACTGCTGCGTGCAAGAATTGACCCACAACCTCAGTGATAAACTGAACCCAACTGTTGAGCAATGCTTTCCAATTGTTTTGAGGGGGTTCATTAAAGCTTATATATACAATGTAATTTTCCGCCCCTGCCTCCCACATAGATCTGCCCCTGGTCCCAATTCTTTTTTTAATAATATTAATAAATCTAACATTGTGTCAACAATATTCAACATTTGCATCAGTGACACTGGATAGACAATCCTTCAATTGAAAAAAACTGCATCATGTGTATACCCGTTACCTCCCCACTATTGTTTTAGGTTGTAAAAACCATATGGTGTTTTTTCAGTTTTCACTTCAATAATTTTGAAAGCACAACATAGTTTTTTTCCTGATGAAGGGTATTTCATTAAACGGCATCAAGAAGATGCATAGCTTGGAAGCACAACACAGTTCTAAAGGGTAAAGATCGTATATTTCATCTAACAACAATAAATTATACAATTAACATCCCAAGCTCACAAGTAAATAGAAAAATAAAGGGCCAACTCCTAAAGGCAACGAAAAAGAAGAAGTTTCCACCAATTCAAGGTAAATATATGCTTTGAGAATCTGCCATACCGCATAATGACTCTTTTATGATAGCATATGTTTTGCTATCATCGTACCTTTTGGTAATTTTTGTTGCACTTTTTGGCAATTGTGTGTTTATGACTTATGATTAATGAGATAATTATATGAAGTTTCAGCATGTCAAAATTTACACTATACATCTCACTCACTGACACACAAAAAAAAAAATAATCACGTCCCAATGGTGTCATCTTCTGCTAACTTCTGAAAAAGTCATGTCTCTAACCATCCCTAAACAGTACAAGCCACCAGTGTCGGCGCTGCCGCTACATAGATTATTACTAAATCTAAGGGATTAACTACAACAAACTGGGAAAGAACAAGACCAAATGCACATGATTATGCTAAAGAGAACAAGACAAACTACATGGAGAATTGTAAAACAGGTCTTAAGTCTCATATTTTGAGTTGAAACAGCATCTCAAATTGACACCAAATTTGTATTTTAAACACCTGAACAAGCTCAATTATGAAGGTGATATGAATCCACTCGAGGTTATGCATTGAAGCAAATTCACATAGATCAACAGAAAGATTCGATGCACATGAAGAACAATGAGCAAAAACAGCTAACCAAAACCAAGAGCTGAAACAATCAGACGGGCAGACACGCATACCTCATCAACACAAAGACGTGAAGGTTCTTTTGCCTGCTCCAGAACACCTTTTATCAAAGATCTCAACCCTTTCTCAGGAGAAATCAGGTAGGGTTGATAACCATCAGCTTCTAACACAATCTGGCAGCAAGCAAAAACAATTATGAAACAAACATGCAGTCGGTAGTACAGGAGAAACTGCACATTATTGAAAACTATTGGTTGAAAACAAATACCCGCTTGACATTATTTATGTCAAAGTGTCTATCTAAGGGGAGCTGCTTTATCCTATTCGGGAAGTTACCCTCGAAACTTGCAACCACTTTCCATCCATCACCCTGAAAGAAATGAAAAAGCTCTAAAATCTGAATGCATGGTGAAGAATTTAAGAACCCTAACTACATATCAGATGTGCTTAAATAATATGCCAAAATTTTCCTTTTCTTTGGAATTTGGTTAGTCAAAAAAGACACCTTTCATGTTGTGCATGGGTAACATCGGACAAGATAATACATTAAACAAAATCCATATATGAATCATAATGCTAACATAGAAAACATAGGATGAGCTACAGTGTAGGAAGCAGAATGATTTAGATATTTAATAATTAAGAAAACAAGTGAACAAAAGGATGAACAGGAAAACAGTACTCAAACCATACATGTAAAGAATTATAACTAGAGCATGAACATCGATACTATTCCTACTAAGGAAGCTTTCCTCTATCCAAACGTTAAATCCATATGGATAATCTCGCATTCTTCAATGTGTTTATATATTTTTAAACTGCAGGCATTTAGGTACACAATCTTTTTTTGGACTTTTTGGAGTAGAAGTTATTGCTTTTCTGCCATTGATTTGTTCTTGCTTGCTAAGCTTCTTGTGTTAGAGTGCTATATAGTTCAAATCTGTCCCCTTTAGTATACTTGGTAGCAGTGTTCTTGGATGCGGGCGCATCAGTGCATAATGTGCCGATGCGATGCGATGCGTGGTGCTTGCGCTTCGAGTTTTTGATGCGAGGCAATCTACAGAAAGCGGGTGCATCACCCTCTGATGCGTGATGCGTACTGATGCACTCGCATCGTGTTTATTTTATTTGTTGGGCCATTTTTAAATTTAAAAAAAAAAAAAAAAATCGGGTTGGGTCAATTTAATGAAAGAAAAGAGTCGCGATTTTGTAGGTTTAGCTATCGCGACTTCTCTTTTCAGTTTTTCTGGCTGCTGCGATTTCTTCTCTTCTTCTCCAATCTCCATTGTTGTTGTGACTTCTCTTCTTTAAGGTAATTTTTCTTCCTTCTTCTTTCTTCTTTCTTCTTCCTTCTCTGTTTCACTGTTTCTTTTCTTCTTTTTTTTTTTAAACTTCTGCTCTTCTTCCTTCTTCTCTACTGTTGCTCTGTTTTAATCTTACTGCAACTTGTTTTTTTCCCTCTTTTTTCCTCTTTCTTTTTCTCTATTTTACTTTTAGATTTCTGCTGCTCTGTTTTTTTTCTTTTTATCGCATTTGCTTCTTATGCTTTCTTTACAGCGATTCTACATGTTTGATCCAGCTTGGAAATATGGTAAAAGGGCAAGTGAGACCAATAGGAACAAAGTCACATGTATTTTTTGTGGCTTGACATTTAATGGCGGAGCTTTTCGCCATACACAACATCTTACTGTTTTGGATGATCTATTAGGTCTTTTTTCTTTTTAAATTGCGCTTCACATCAATGATGCGGTCGCATCGCTTAATGCGTGATGCGGAGCCTAGTCGCTTTTTTCCGCATCACACATCCCTGAACGCTGCTTGTTAGTGTATTCTACCCTATTGCCACTTTAGTTCCCCATCGTATTCCCTTGCTTCTAGTCTAGTGGATATTTTGTGTTGTTCTTGATTATTGTGGTTCTGTACTAGATTCCCCTTTTGAGCTAGTGTATTTTCACTCCATCTTGTTTACATTTATCGATCTTGGTAGTTGAGTTGCAGGTTAGTTGGTTTAGCTTGTTTTTCCTTGATTTACTTTTATCTTTTTTAGTGGCTTTGGTGGATAATGGTAAACTAGGGTTGTGTCCTCGGGCGGGATCGGGTTCGGGGTCGGGATCGGGTTCGGGGTTGAGGCTGGGGTCGGGATCGGGTTTGGGGTCTGGGTCGAGGTCGGGTTCAAGGGCGGGGGTGGGGGCGGGGTAACAAGGGGTAAGTGGGTTAAGGGAGCCTCTAGGGTGAGAGTAGGGTCCTGGAACATAGGAACTTTATAAGGGAAGTCCATAGAACTAGTGAAGATTCTAAGCTAGAGGAAGATTAAAATAGCTTGTATTCAAGAGACCAAATGGATAGGTTCTAAGGCGCGAGATGTGGACGGGTATAAGTTGTGGTTCATAGCGAGCATGAGGAATAGGAATTGGGTAGGAATCTTAGTTGATGAAGAGTTTAGGGAGCAAGTGGTAGAGGTTAGAAGGGTCAATGATAGGTTGATGTCGATTAAGTTGGTCATTGAAGGGTCTCCTTGGAACATCATTAGTGCTTACGCACCGCAAACGGGGTTGGACGAGGAGGAGAAGAAGAGCTTTTGGGAGGATTTGGATGAGGTGGTGAGAGATGTGCCGAACACTAAGAAGCTATTCTTAGGAGGAGATTTCAATGGGCACATCGGGGCATCACCAAAGGGTTTCCCAGATGGAGACTTTGGTTTCAGGGAGATGAATGAAGCAGGAGCTACACTTTTAGATTTTGCTAGAGCCTTTGGATTGAGGATAGCGAACTCTAGCTTCCCCAAGAAGGAGGAGCACTTGGTTACCTTCCGTAGTTCGGTGGCCAAGACTCAGATAAACTTCTTGCTCCTAGGACGGAGGATAAAGGTCTTTGTAAAGACTGTAAGGTTATCCCAAGTGAGAATCTTTCGACCCAACATAAGCTTTCGGTGATGAATTTAGAGATCAAGAAGAAGAGGAGGAAAAGGGTTATGGATGATCATCCTAGGATCTTGACTATGGCCAGTGCCCTGGAGATAGGGGAGAAGTTGATTGATATGAGGGCTTGGGGGAGTAGTGGGGATGCAGACAGTATGTGGGATAAGACGGCCCTAGAAAAGTGTTGGGTGTCTTGAGAGGGCGGTCTGGTAGACGTCGAGGGGACTAGTGGTAGAATGGAGAAGTACAAGGGAAGGCAGAGGCAAAGAAAAGGGCTTACGCGAAGTTGATGGGAAGTACAACCGGGGAGGAGAAACAGAGGAATAGAGAAGAGTATAAATTGGCTAGGAAGGAGGCTAAGTTAGCTGTTACGGCGGCTAAAACAGCAGCATTTGGAAGCTTGTACGCTGAATTAGAGCAAAAAGGCGGGGATAAGAAGTAATACAGGCTAGCCAAGGTTAGGAAGCATAAGGCTTGTGATCTTGACCAAATGAAGTGCATCAAGGGTGAGGACGGCGACGTATTGGTGGATGAGGGTCTCATTAGGAGGAGGAGATGACAGTCATACTTCCATAAGCTCTTGGATGAAACAGGGGACGCAGGCATTGTGTTGAGGACTTGGAGCACTCAAAGAGGCATCGCGATTATGGTTATTGTAGGCGTATTAAGGCTGAGGAGGTTAGGGGTGCTATTCATAGGGGTAGAGCGACTGGGCCAAATGAGATTCCTGTGGATTTTTGGAAGAGCACAGGAGGGGCAGGTTTGGAGTGGTTGATCGAGTTGTTTAATGTCATTTTCAGGACGGCGAAGATTTCCGAAGATTGGTGATGGAGTACGATGATTCCTTTGTACAAGAACAAAGGTGACATTCAGAATTGCAACAACTATAGGGGAATCAAGTTGCTAAGTCACACTATGAAGGTTTGGGAAAGGGTGGTGGAGCTGAGGTTGAGGAGGATCGTGACTATTTCTGAGAATCAGTTCGGATTCATGTCAGAACGTTCGACTACGAAGGCCATTCATCTTGTTGGGAGACTGGTGGAGCAGTATAGAAAGAGGAGGAAGGACTTACACATGGTGTTCATCGATTTAGAGAAGGCGTATGACAAAATCCCCAGAGAGGTTCTATGGAGGTGCTTAGAGGTTAGAGGTGTTCCTGTGGCGTACATTAGGTCGATTAAGGACATGTACGATGGAGCTAAGACTCGTGTAAGAATTGTGGGAGAATACTCGGAGCACTTTTCCGTATTTATGGGGTTGCACCAAAGATCGTCCCTTAGCCCGTTTTTATTTGTCTTGGTGATGGATGTTTTGACGCGGCAAGTTCAAGGTGAGGTGCCTTGGTGTATGTTATTTGCAGATGACGTAGTTTAGCTTGACGAGACTCGCGGAGGAGTTAATGCTAAGTTGGAGGTTTGGAGGCAAATCCTAAAGCCTAAAGGATTTAGGTTGATGATACAAGACAAATCGGCGCCAACCTTTTTGATCCAATAATTCAAGGTCAACATAAAGAGATCCAAGCCATGATCACCTTATGGATGCAAAGGCGTGTTTGGAGGACCCTTTTGGAGCTCCCACTAGAGCAATACCACGTGTGGATGATAGTTTGGAGCACGAGAGAAGTTATATCCGATGATACAATCCAATGGACCATTGAGCAACATAGTGTTTGGATGATAGCTTGGAGCATAGGAGGCGCATCGCTAAAAGTGTCAATTGGGTCGCTTTGTCATATTGGGTCACTTTTTGGCCCATTTTGTAATAAATAGCCCATGGCTATAAATAGCTAGGATTTTCCCTTTTCTTAGACTTAGATGATTTTGGATTAAACTTACACTTGAGTGTGTCTCAAGCTTGTTGGGAGCTTTGTTGACTATTTTAGAAACGTTAGTTGTGAGTGGATTAATTTCCCTCTCGGTCTTTGTAGGAGTTAGGTGCTTGGATTAGGTTAAACGTTGGAAGTCATTGGTTTAATATAAATTCGATTGCTTACGTTTCCTTTTCTTGTGTCTATTTATTTATCATTTTCCATTATTATCTTTTGAATTTCCATACTTTGTTTTCGTGTTCGTATTTTGGTTTGTATCATTTGGTATCAGAGCCGAGCTTAGGATCGTTACCACGATTCTAGTCTTGGGTGGTATTGAAGAAAATTCGAAAACAAAAAAAAGGAAAAGAACATTTTTAGAAAATACCAAAAAAAAAAATTGTTGATTTTGAGTATTGTTTGAGTTTTTGATACTAGATTTGTCTTCTCTAGTATTGTTTAGTCCTAGATCTGAATTTTGGTGTTGATTGGAGTGGTTTTGAGGATTTCACCATTGTTGAGCTTGAAAAATCTTGAAGAAGGTGAAGTGGGTTCTTTGATTGGAGTTAAATTAGAGTTCTATTTGTATTAGGGATTGTTCTCCTAATCAAATAGATCTATTGGGGATTGTTCTCCTAATCAAATAGATCTCGGATCTGAAATTTGAGGGCAAACGGAGTTGTAATACATTGGGGTCAAATTTGGAAGTTCACCATTTTTTATGATGTTCATCATATTTTGAAGTGGGTTTAATTTACGAAAATAATTGGTTGGGAATTGGGGCATACAAACGCTTGGATCTTGTTCGAGAGGTCGAAAGGAGTTTGTGTTTAAAATTTCATCGCATTTGGAGCTCAAGGGTCAATTTTTGAATGTTCATGTGTTCTTCATGATCTTCTTATCTTGTTGAAGAAGAACATTCAAAAAGGTGTGGTTTGATCTAAAAAGAAAGGAAAGAGGTGTACTAGTGTTGGTACCAAAAGAGAACATTCCAAAAGGGAAAAAGACGAGTACAAAAGGGGCCCACAAAAGCATAAATTTCGGAGGCTCCAGCTGTCAGTCTGGGGGCATCTGCACCCCATCTGTGTGGGCAGGTGGGCACCTGCGCCAGCAGATGACCAAAGCAGGTCACTATCAGACATTCTGTCTGTGACATGAGAACCCCACCTGCGTGGGCATGTCGTGACCTGCGTCCGCACCTCAACAAAATGCAGACCAGCCTTCTTCCAACACATTTCTCTCAGGTTCTAACACTTTGGTCTCGTTTCTTTGATTCTTAATTCCCTTCTCTGATTCTTAAAACTTATCAACTAAGTACCATGGGTGGAGCAACCCTTGATACCATCTTGGAGGCACTCCTAGGAATACGACAAGATGTGAAGCAAATGACGGAGAGATCGTCACACATGAATGAGAGATTGTCAAACATGGATGGTAGAATGGCAAGTATGGATGGTAGGATGGCAAAAATTGGGGACCATTTAAAAGCCTCAAATTTTACTCCTCGGCCCCATGTCCAAACTCCCTCAAGCCTACCAACCCAAAATGCTTCCACTACCCAATTTGGCAAAGACACTTCCAGCATTAGGCCCTTGTCACCCACTAACCACGATACTAGCATTTTGCCTGGTATCAACCCTTCTTTTTTGCAGGATCATGAGCAAAGCTTCCCAAAGGAGCAAATGAGCTCCCATGATGACAACCAAGGTGAAGACCATACTCTTTATAAACTACAAGGTTTGGATTCGAGGACGAATACTTTTCAAGAAAGGGAGGATGATACAAGCCGAATCGGCGCCAACCTTTTTGATCCAATAATTCAAGGTCAACACAAAGAGATCCAAGCCATGATCACCTTATGGATGCAAGGACGTGTTTGGAGGACCCTTCTGGAGCTCCCACTAGAGTAATACCACGTGTGGATGATAGCTTAGAGCACGAGAGAAGTTATATCCGATGATACAATCCAATGGACCATTAAGTACCATCGTGTTTGGATGATAGCTTGGAGCATATGAGGCGCATCACTAAAAGTGTCAATTGGGTCACTTTGTCATATTGGGTCACTTTTGGGCCCATTTTGTAATAAATAGCTCATGGCCATAAATAGCTAGGATTTTCCCTTTTCTTAGACTTGAATGAGTTTGGATGAAACTTACACTTGACAGTCTTTCAAGCTTGTTGGGAGCTTTGTCGACTTGTTTAGAAATGTTAGTTGTGAATGGATTAATTTTCCTCTCGATCTTCGTAGGAGTTAGGTGCTTGTATTAGGTTAAACTTTGGAGGTCATTGGTTTAATTAGCAGGACCAAGACGGAATATTTAGAGTGCAAGTTCAGTGAGGGGACACATGAGACGGACGTGGTAGTGAAGCTTGATACCCAAACCATTCCAAAGAGAGAGAGTTTCAAGTATTTTGGGTCTATCATACAGGGAAATGGTGAGATTGACGAAGATGTCACCCATCATATTGGTGCAGAGTGGGTGAAATGGCGGCTCGCATTCGGAGTCTTGTGTGATAAGAAGGTGCCCCCTCGACTTAAAGGCAAGTTCTATAGAGTGGCGGTTAGACCAGCTATGTTGTATGGGGCGGAGCTTGGTTGCTCGGACTCTTCACTTTTGGTGTCGTATCCGTGTCGACACGACATGGGTGTGGGTGTGGGTGTGGGTGTGGGATCCGTGTCCGAAAGTCTAGACAGTTTTAATGATTTCAGTAATCAATACAAAAGCTAAGGTGATATTGAAGAAAATGGAATACCTTTTATATAGAAATTTCTGCCACTCCTTTTCCTTTAATCTCCTTCCAGGATTCTCCTCAAGTTCTCCACATAATATCTCATAATTTAGCTTTTATAACTCTAATTTTGGATATTTTAATTATTGTTAGGCGAATCCCTGCACCCGTATCCATACATGGATCCATATCCTCGAATCTTAAAATTTAGATCATGAAGGATCCGACCTCTAGATCTGCACCCATATCGGACACCTGCACCCGAGTCCGAGCAACTTAGGGGCGGAGTGTTGGCCAGTTAAGAACTCTCACATTCAAAAGACGAAGGTGGCGGAGATGAGGATGTTGCGTTGGGTGTAGGTTTACTCGGATGGATAGGATCAGGAATGAGGTTATACGTGACAAAGTGAGAGTGACTTTGGTAGAAGACAAGATGCGTGAAGCAAGGTTGAGATGGTTCGAGCATTTGATGAGGAGGGGCATGGATGCCCCAGTGCGGAGGTGCGAGAGGTTGCCTAAGGATGAATTCAGTCGAAGTAGAGGTAGACTGAAGAAATATTGGAGGGAGTAGCTTAGACATGACATGGAGCAGCTACAGCTTATCGAGGACATGACTCTAGATAGAAAGGTGTGGAGGATGCGTATTAGGGTAGAAGGTTAGTAGGATGGGGCTAGTAGTTGTAGCGTTTCACGGGTAGTGTCTTGTTCTGGAGTTTTTTGGGTGTTTGTGGTTTCGGGTAAATTGTTGGTAGTCTTCTTTTGTGATAATCTTGTTTCGGCTACTATATGTTGTTTTGTTACTGTTTATTGTTATGTTACTATCGTTTGTTACTTGTTCTTATATTATGTTTTTTCCTACATTGTTTGGTCTCGAGCCGGGGGTCTATCGAAAACAGTCTCTCCACCTCACCTCTGAGGTAGTGGTATGGACTGCGTACATTCTACCTTCCCCAGACCCCACTATGTGGGAATATACTGGGTATGTTGTTGTTGTTGGGTGACTTTTATCTAGAGCATGGTTCTAACTCGTAACATGCGCCTAACCCGCACATCATGTGTTGTACACAATATTTATAACCAAGAACATAAGCAATGTACTTTCCTAAGTCTCTTAGCAGGAACTTTCATAAATAAAAGCTACTCCTTCCGTTTTATTTTGTCTTAGTTTGAGTGTTTGACAGGGCACGGAGCTTAAGAAAATGGAGTAGACTTTTGAGACTTGTGGTCTTAAACTTAAGATGTGCATAGCACTCAAGGGTGTCGCCTAGTGATCATTGAAGTGAGTTGTGAACCATAAGGTCTCAACTCTCAAGTTCAAATCTCAGCCGAGACAAAAACACTAGGTGATTTCTTCTCATCTGTCCAAGCTTTGGTTGAGAGAGTTACCCGGTACCTAGGTTGGAGGTAGCAAGTAGCCCATGGAATGAGGCTCATTTGTTTTTATTAAGATTAAGATATCTGAATCTGAATACACGTCTGAATATTAAGATGTTTGTAGATCTGAACACTGAATGATTAAAGAATGTTTGTTTTTTAAGAATCTACAACAACAACAACAACAAACCCAGTATATTCCCACAAAGTGGGGTCTGGGGAGGGTAAGTGTACGCAGTCCATACCACTACCTCAGAGTGAGATAGAGAGGCTGTTTCCGAAAGACCCCCGGCTCAAAACACAAACAGACCAGAAAAGGGTACAAGGAGCAAGAAGCAATAGGTAATATCACACCAAAACGTACTCAAAAACAAGACTATCGCTAAGTGATATAACAGACCATACCACACTATGCCCCCTAGCCCAGACAACTAGACAAAGTCCTCATGCCTACTAGTGAGAACACAAACCTCCCTCTTACCCTTCTATCCTAATCCGCCTCCTCCACACCTTCCTATCTAGGGTCATGTCCTCGGTAAGCTGAAGTTGCTCCATGTCATGCCTAATCACCTCCCCCCAATATTTCTTCGGTCTACCTCTGCCTCGCTTGAAACCATCCCTAGCCAACCTTTCACATCTCCGCACTGGGGCCTCCGTGCACCTCCTCATCACATGCCCGAACCATCTCAACCTCGCTTCCCGCATCTTGATGTCCACCGAAGCCACTCCTACCTTATCACGAATAACCTTATTTCTAATCTTATCTTTCCTAGTAAACCCGCACATCCATCGTAACATTCTCATCTCTGCTACCTTCATCTTTTGGATATGAGTTCTTGACTGGTCAACATTCCACCCAATACAGCATAGCTGGTATAACCGCCACTTTGTAGAACTTGCCTTTGAGTTTAGGGGGCACCTTCTTATCACATAAGATTCCGGAAGCGCGCCTCCATCTCATCCACCCTGCCTTAATACGATGATTAACATGCTCGTCGATCTCTCCATTCCCCTGGATCATAGAACCAAGATACTTGAAACTATCTCTCCTTCAGATAGCCTGAGTATCAAGCTGCACAACCACATCAGCTTCATGCGTCACCTCACTGAACTTGCACTCTAAATACTCTGTCTTAGACCTACTCAACTTAAACCCTTTAGACTCTAGTGTTTGCCTCCAAACCTCCAAATTAGCATTTACTCCACCACGAGTCTCTTCAATCAGGACTACATCATCCGCAAATAGCATACACCAAGGTACCTCACCTTGGATTTTCCACGTCAACACATCCATCACCAAGGCAAATAAAAACGGGCTAAGGGTCGACCCCTGGTGTAACCCCATCAAGACAGGAAAATGCTCTGAGTCCCCTCCCACAGTCCTAACACGAGTCTTGGCTCCTTCGTACATATCCTTAATCACCTTGGTATACGCCACCGGTACGCCTCTAACCTCCAAGCACCTCCAGAGAACCTCCCGTGGGACACTATCATATGCCTTTTCTAAGTCGATGAACACCATGTGCAAGTCCTTCTTTCGCTCCCTATACTGCTCCACCAGTCTCCTCACGAGATGGATGGCCTCAGTTGTAGAGCGTCCTGGCATAAATCCGAACTGATTCTCAGAAATAGACACTATCCCTCTTAACCTCAACTCAACTACCCTCTCCCAGACCTTCATAGTGTGGCTTAATAACTTGATACCCCTATAATTGTTACAATCCTGAAAGTCCCCCTTGCTCTTATACAGCGGAATCATCGTACTCCATCTCCAAGCTTCAGGCATCTCTGCCGTCCTGAAAATGATGTTAAACAATCGAGTCAGCCACTCCATACCTGCCCCTCCTGTGCACTTCTAAAAATCCACCGGAATCTCATCTGGCCCCGGCGCTCTGCCCCTATACAACCTACGAATAGCGCCCTTAACCTCCTTAACCTTAATACGCCTACAGAAACCATAATCGCGAAGCCTCTCAGAGTGCTCCAAATCCCCCAACACCATGCTCGTATCTCTCCCTCTATTCAAGAGATCATGAAAGTAGGACTGCCATCTCTTTCTAATACGAGCCTCCTCTACCAAAACTTTGTCGTCCGCATCCTTTATGCACTTCACTTGATCCAGGTCCCGAGCCCGCCTCTCCCTTACCTTGGCTAACCTGTACAACTTCTTATCCCCACCTTTACCTTCTAGTGCTGTGTACAAGCTTTCAAAAGCAGCATCCTTAGCCGCCGTAACCGCCAGCTTAGCCTCTTTCTTAGCAATCTTATACTCTTCCCTATTCTTCCGCTTCTACTCCTCGTCCCTACTCTCGGCCCACTTAACGTAAGCCCCCTTCTTAGCCTCCACCTTCCCTTTGACCTCCTCATTCCACCACCAGTCCCCTCGGTACCTGCCAGAGTGGCCTCTCGAGACACCCAACACCTCACTAACCGTCTCCCTGATGCAATTGGCAGTCGTATACCACATACTATTTGCATCCCCACTACTCGCCCAAGCCCTTCTATCCATCAACTTTTCCCCTATCTCGAGTGCACTTGCCATAGTCATGCCCCCCCCCCCAATTTAATCCTCGGCCGGTCAATCACCCCCCCTCTTCTTCCCCTCCTTCTTAATCTCCAAGTCCATCACCAAAAGCCTAGCTGGGTTGAAAGATTCTCACTAGGTATAACCTTACAATCTCTACAAAGACCCCTATCACCCTTCCTAAGGAGCAAAAAATCAATCTGAGTCTTGGCCACCAAATTACGGAAGGTGACCAAGTGAACCTCCTTCTTCGGGAAGGTAGAATTAACTACCATCAACCCAAAAGCCCGAGCAAAATCCAAAAGTGCAGCTCCTCCTTCATTCCTCTCCCCGAAACCAAAGCCACCATGCATAAAGTCATAACCCCTCGAAGAAGCCCCTATGTGCCCATTGAAATCCCCTCCTATGAACAGCTTCTCATTGTTGGTGACACCCCTCACCAACTCATCCAAAGTCTCCCAAAAGCCCTTTTTCTCTTCCTCATCCGATCCAACGTGCGGGGCATACGCACTAACAAAGTTCAAAGTAGACCCTCCAATGACTAATTTAATCGATATCACCCTATCACTGACCCTCCTAACCTCTACCACATGCTCCCTAAGCTCATCCTCTACTAAGATACCTACTCCATTCCTATTCCTCACGCTTCCTGAGGAATATGCATAATCTAAATATGCATAATTATTTTATATAGAAATTATTATTATTAACGAACATAATAAAGAGAAATAGAATCCTTGAATCTGAAATTGGCTGTCACTGCCGCCACCGTCGACATAGTAATTTCAACCAGCGAATTTGAAAATTATAAACCTCCATTTAATTTCTTTTTAACCTCATAAGCTCCAATTCAAAGAAGAAAAAGCAGAAAACCATTCAAGTTCTCACACATTTTTCTCCCAAACCCAAAATCCACTCTACCACATATTAACGATGTCGGAACCACCATTATCGCCGTCAGTCCTCCATCTTCGACAGGATTCACCACTCCCATACACCAGATTCACCCACTGCACTTATCTAGACCATCTTTACTTTGAAAGGTTTCTCTATCTACACACTCGTGCCTTTCTATCCACCATCACCCAAGATTTATGAGCACATCTTCATATTTGACATATCCGATGAATTTACAACGAACATATTATTATTATTATATTTGTAAAAGTTTATCCCATAAACTATGATGAGTCGATGATGACGAAAGAGAAGACATGAAGAGGGAGGTTGAGGAGAGATGAAGAGAGAGGTTGAGGAGTCCATCACCATGTTAATGATGTTCAAGAGATGGGCATACAGATTGGAAGAAGAGAAGTTTAATTAATTTGGGGGGGGAAAAAAGAGCGAGAACTGAAAGGTCTGAATGATTTTCAGACTATGTGCAAGATCTGATCAAATCAGATGTATTCAGATCCATTAAGTGATAATAAAAAATTTAAAAAACAAATCCAAGGCTGACACAACCGAATTGGTTGAGGAAAAGGAACCCCCAGCGACCAAGCACTCCCGCCCCCAAAAGCGGAGACCGAAGAATGCACTTAACGAATTGAGATCTAAACCATTCAGATTCAGACCTTCATTAAGTGCAAACAAATAAGGTCTTAGTTGCGGTGTGCACAAGTTGGCCCACACACCACAATTATTTAAAAAAATATAGAGATGTGTATAAGTACCAAAATGCCCTTTGAATCTTGTAGTCTTAAACATGGCATATGAGATGTCGAAGTTAAAGAGTTACTAAATATAGAAAGTGGCACATTTTTAGAAACAAACTAAAAAGGAAAGTAAGACATAAATTGCAGGAGTAATTGGAAAACAACGAGAATCTACAACCCAAAAATAGTATCAAAATATTGGGAATTTGTCATTGCAAAGAATGAATATGAAAATAAAGAGTTCTATAATATTTCACTCACCTCGCCCCCAGTGATATGCTGCAGAAACTTATCCTCAAATTCACGGCAAAGCTCAAGTGCTAAGGCTTTGGTACCTTCAGCACTATGAACCATTTGCTCCCCAAGCCTAACCAATTCATCTTGTACAACTTGAGACTTCCCCTGAAGCCTGTAGCAGAAAAATCCCAAGAATAGTCAATAGATGGCACACCAATTAATCAATCAAGGAAAAGGAAAGGGTCAATAGATGACATAAGTAAACCTAACAATCAAAAAACATCAACACTTTTCCAGACTCGAGAGAAAAGGTTTGATTAATAAGGACATTCTATGGATGGAGGAATCGGGAGAAATTTAATAACTTCGATAGTATGACTAAAAATATTTTAAAAATTCTTGTAAATTATTAGACTTATATTAAGTAAGAAAGAATATCGCATCACCAATGATATCAATTATTAGTAGGAAGGCAGCCAAGTACAAAGAACTAGATTCTCTATTTAATTTCACGATGTAAACTATTCAGATCTTGCTTAAAAGAACCTATCTCATTGTCTGAACAATCGGAATTCCATGCTACTATCACCAGATCCTCCTATCTGCACATATCCTGATTGCTCAAAAATTAAGTGGCTTACTGAACTTTTCAAACACTTCTCCACTAGCGCAATTAGTTTTTCCCAGTTTTAGAAATAGCAATATAAGTACGATTTGCAGAAACCTGGAAAATGATAAGATACTTTTAGCTCCAAATTAGACAACCCTTCTCTAAAACAAAATTGGTAAGATTAGGAACTACGGTGTATCTAAAACAAATAGACTAACACCAATTTTCCACAATCAATTGCTTCTGCTGACCAATAAAAACAGTGAAACGGATTGTTAGATTTTCGTAGAAACTATCAATAGAAGCATTCAAGCAGGTGAGATTACCCAGAAAGCAGATTTGGAAGTCTGACTTTCATTCTACTGCGTATCTGGTGAGCAAGGGTCTCGACCAAAGCTAACCTACCAAGCTTACTTTGAGGAGCTCCAGTCAATATTGATTTTAAACTTTCACTCTCAGCTCGCCATGCGGTCTCCAATGAGTTTTCAGATCCAACACTTCCAGACTGGGCAGAAGCTATGGAAACAGACTGACCAATCAAGGCAACCCAGGGGATATCAGCTGTACTTCGTGGTCCTTGATTTGACAAAAGGGCTTGAACAGCCGCAAGCACTTTCGGCTCTGAAGCTGCTTGATCTATCTTGCTAATAACACCGACAGTTCTAGTACCTAATGGAACAGAAATAAATCAAACATGTGAAGAGTTTCACATATAAAACAGACAGTGCAAGGATAATGGATGAGCAGCTACAAATAGACAATATCCATTTAGTCTCATATTTCTGGAAGATACAAATCAATCTGGGATAGATAGACCTACATTCACTATCATACTCCTTCGCAATTCTGATAGCTTTACATGAAGCAACTTCAGGTGCCTGAGCAGCAGAAATTACGACCAGCAATATAGCATCGTTGTGCTCCATATATTGAGTCTGTTTAGAAAGGTATCTCAGTACATATGAAGTCTAAGCCATCTGACAAATTTGACCATGATATTCGTATAGATACTCACCAATGAATCATCAAGATTTGCCTTGTCAACACCAGGCAAATCAACCAGCTTCAATGGTGGAGCTGTATGCAGTAAAAAGAAAAAGTAAATCAAGGGAAAGCCAGGAACCCAGCCACGCAAAGATATGGAGAAGAAAAAGTAACATGAAACACTGGCAAATGACAGTTGCTAAAATTTATCAAACATCTCCTGGCAGGAAGTTAAGAAAAGACAACTAGAGACAACTAATACAATTTACAAATCAGAGGAATGACAATCTGCTATAGGTGTATCCTCTGTGAAGAAGGTTACAAGGATGCAAGTAACTTGTTCATACACTGCAAGTTTTGCAGCTCAGCTTGGTGCATGTTTTGAATTTATTTGGAAGTAAAATGGTGCATGCCAGAAACTTCGAAAGAACTACTGCTGAGTCGGAAAACGGCAGTGCTTCAAATAGCTACCATGAGTCCATGACACTTTGAAACACTGTACCATGAATCTTTGGTGGATGGATACTTTGAAGGCAAAAAAGAGAATATTTGTAATGTAAATATAAATGTATATCACTTTTAACTTTTTGGTGTAAAATGTACAGGAAGGTGAGAGGATGATAGTTCAGTTCATTTCACGTGCAGTAAATGAACTAAGCTTACTTTTGTATAACTGCACATCCTTGCAGCCCCTTGGTGCTACGGATAATAAAATTCTTTATTACATACCAAGAAAAAGGACTAGCAAAGGAGACAACATTGGCAGAGATTGAATACACAATATTATAATCGCATATCGTATACAGAGGGACTTGCAAGCAGTGTCAGTAGTGACATTTAGACATTAAATATTTGATATTAATCAGAAGGAAAGACAACATTCCGACTATTCGTTTTCTGATAATTAAAATATTCCAATTTATTTTATTGGGACCAACGCCAACAACACCCACCCCCATGAGTATGATCAGAAGATCCTTCAAGATAACTTCCTTGCAAACAATTTTAAATTTACGTTGTTCTCTTTAAATCCTTCAATCATTGTAGTATTGCACCTATGAATCGACACATTTGGGGGTTGTCCCAAAATCGGGGTAAGTATCATTAGCATGTTCTAAATGCTTTTTTGATAAACTAGCATGTTTTGGTGCTTCAAGATTATTCTCTTGTTTGTCTTAATCTTCCACCAATGGGAAAGAAGAGGTTGAATTTCCATTAATCCCAAATCCAAGAAAGAAGACTCCCAGATAAATTAAAAAAAAAAAAGTGACTTATAGAGCATACAAAATCATAATGTACTTATATCATTTGCAGATAAAAAGAGTCTTTTATGCTCACCTGTGCTTGTTCGTAGCTTCAGATATATTTCATCACGACTCTTGCTTGAAATTTTGCTCAATCTATCCTGTAAAGAATGTCGAAGAGCACCTGCGCAGATGAAACAGCGAAATGTTAATCCATTTAAAGACATAAGAACTGGTAGATTTTTATTCACTTGCTTCAGGGGTCAGCTCCTCGCTCGTGTAAAAACTACCATTTCTCATAAACCCAATAGCTCATTAAAAAGCTTACTTGCAGACACTGGCTGTGATTTACTGTCGATCTGTAAAATGATTGATTTACTGCTCAATGAACTATCTCGTTTTAGATCAATGCATATGGGAGCACGAGTAGCACCGCCTTCACCTGTTGGCTGTGAATTTAAGGATAATATTAGGCATCAAAAAGACTTTGATTTTGAAACTTGGGATTGAGAAAAAACAAGGCAAAATAAGATGTAGAAAATAACATTTTAATTCCATGGGGAGAAAACCATACCAAAGCAGGATGGCCAATTAGACTGTTCAGAACAGCTGATTTACCTGCACCCTGTAAAAAGTTTGACACAGCTTAAATGCGTATCAATATCCTCAGAACAATTGAGGGGAGCAATTTGTGTATTGACATCTCATGCACAATTGTTCATGATAATATAAGAAGATCAAGCAGTTATACAGACAGTAATATCCCTATCACAAACAAGTGCAATCCTTACCTCGTGCGCTAGCTTTCATGTTAGGTCCAAGATCAATTTTCTTTACAAGTTTGATCATTCCAAGACTCTTACGAGTAAATGTCGGGGCTGACACCTTTGGATATCGGGTAAGAATCACCCCTTCAAGGAATTCTCTTGAGCCACCAACCATATATATTTAAACATTGTTGTGGACTAAGCTAAAAAAGACTATCCATTGCAAAAATAAAGAGAACTGTCACTCATCTAAATGATGTCATCTCCTCTATTTCATATAACCCTACGCAGGCCCTCACATGTGCATCTTTTCTCCTTCTGGCAACATCTTTTTGTGGATTTTGTTATTTCTTTACCAAGATGATATTTAGATTAATATGATGATTCATATAAATTTCCGTATAGTTTTCAATCTAGAACTCAATTTTTTTACAAGGTAAGTAACTTTCTAATAACAGGAAAATCTCAAGTGTACAAACAAGAAACATCAAACCAAAATATAGAGAAGCTACAACATAATATGACCCTTTACAAACAACATACGATCTTCTATACAACTGAACCTCATGAGCACCACAGAGAAACTAGGCACGAAAATTGTTTCTCAAATATACATAGTCGTTTTATTTCCTATTGAAAGCTACTAATTTCTTTCCTTCCATGTCATCCACGTGAATGCTAAAGTTGCAACATCCCAAACTACTTCTCTTCTTCTAAATTTCCAGATAGATTGCCTCCTTCATTGTGCCCGACATCGCTCATTACAGCCCGAACCATCTCAAAATCTCGCACCACAAGCGAGTTGCTCACTGACATTCAAGGAGGAGGCCACACATCTTCACCTGAACATTTGCATATGAGCACCAGCTGGTATACACAACCTGTCATTCTCTCAAATTCTCAACTGTAAATATTGCTCCCCCACTGCCAGCCAGTAATTCAGTCTCTATCTCATATCGCACAAGTATAATAATCTCATGTTTTTTACCAATAAAAATATTTTTTATCATAAAATAAACTATCAGGCAGAATCAAGTTGGTACTGCAGCATTACATAAAGTAGCTGTATTAGATTCATCAAAGCTTAGCGGAATCTAAGAAATCCAGAAATATATCTGTTCCAAAAAAAAAAGCATTAGACCATATTTTTAAATTCTGAATACATCTATTTTTAACAATTGAAACGTTTTCCTCCCTTCCATTGAAGCACCTTCGAGTTCTTTCCAATTATATTGTCCACATGATGCAAAGAAGAATGCTTATCCAAAACTTCTTCTACTTTCTCCTTAAAGGCTGTCCTTGCCAATCACACACAAGTAAAATCTTGAGCTAGCCTTTTCGCCTTTATATCCTGTTCCAAAGATTTATATGCCTTATCTTTCTAGAAATAGTTTCCTTCCACCCTATGTTAAGAAAGACAACCTATTGGATTTCAATACCTTCCAAAGCTTTCCTAACGAAAATTTTCCACATCACATGGGAAATGATTCTTTTATAACCGAAAACATGTTTTAGTTTCAAAAGTCGGAAAATAATGTGTTTGCCCCTTCACAGCTTGTTAAATGGTTGTTACCTATTGTATTGTATAGTGTTGTTAGTTTAAATACAATGTTTATTTTGATTATTACTTAAATTTTATTGTATCGTATCGTTAAATCCATCGCTAAGTAATGACAAAAAGTTTCATTTTGTGTAACGACCGATTTGGTGTGATCGTGCCTTTTAACTTTTTTTTCATTTTTTTTAACTTATTAATTAATAATCCTGTTTTATCTTTTAGTCTACCTTATTATAGTAGCTCTAAATTCACAAGAATACAGTACGACACAATACAATATAATACGATACATTATGAAACAATATATAAAAACCATCCAAACAGAGTCTTAATCTTCTCTACTTAAATACCAAACTTAATGCATCAGCCAAGTCTCTAACTAGTACCGTGTGCACACTACACATTTTATGTTCCGCTACATTTGGCATTGAACCATAGCCCTTCGGGTGCATTATGTGAAACGATTGGACAACTTTCATTTCTCCTATTCTTCTTCATTTCCAATAAATGAGTATTTTAAAAGTAAAAAGCACGAAAAAAATAGGCTCCTGCACAAAAGAGAGGAGCCTTCCAACGAATAGTGTAATTTATCAAAAAAAAAAAAAACAATTACAAAAAATATGAGAATTGTGACTTATAATAATTTTGCAATTAACATTACTAATGTCAGGCTCCAAAATTTTAATGACAACAATTATCCCAACAACTCAAATTAAAAATAATTGGACTGTAATTTTGGCATGTCCAGATAACTTCAAGCCTCTACGAAGTTCTAGTTTCAATTAATCAAACATAAAAAGTATTAATTTGCAATATTAACTTTCATATTTAATTGCTTTGATAACTGCGCTGATAATCAGTTCAAGTAGAAAATTTTTATTTAATTTCCAATCCATATCTCAAGAATAAGAGAATAGACAAGAAGAGAAAATGAATTGATGACAGCAGAAGAGAGTTGAAGTGACACAAGGACTATAACACTAGGAGAAGAAAGAAGTAAATCAAAAGATCTTGTAACGTAGAATTAGTAATAGAAGAATCATTGCAAACCAAAAAAGAAGTGAAGCTCAGATAGCAAAAAAGTTCTACTGCTCCTTTTTTTTTATTTGTTTAAAATCATTTATATACAGATTCAAAGAAGTAAACCATATCTTGGATTGTTTCATGCTCACTTCGTTTCACCCATAAGAAAAGACAACCCCTTACATCATATCATCGCTTTATTTAACAGAATAATATTGTTTAGGATTACGTCACATCATCGCTTTATGCAACAGAAGAATCGTTCAGCAACAACAGTAAGTAAGGCATAAAAAAGTAAAATAACTCTAAGGCCTCATTTGTTTTCATTAAGATTAAGACGTCTGAATCTGAATACACATCTGAATATTAAGATGTGCATTAAAATTTAGATGTCTGAATCAAAAAACACATTTTAACTGTTAAGATGTCGTACCGGATCTGAATACTAATAATTAAGACTGTTTTTTTTAACACCTAAATGTATAAAGTTTGTCTCTATTTAAAAATTAATAAATATAAAATTCAAAATGAATCTAATACTATATGTCAACAAAATATTTTAAAAAATTATATGATGGTTGGTGGTGGTGGTGATGATGGCTAGCGGTAATGGTTGTGGATGCCGATTGGGATTATGTTGGCTAATATCGGTAGGGTGTGGGTAGTAGCTAGTAGCTAGTGGTGATGGTGGTGGTGATTGATAGTTGTGGTAGATGATAGTAATAACTAATGGTGGTGGTTGGCGATATATAAAGTGGTGACTAATGGTGGCGACCAGTGGTGATTGTAGTAATGGTGGTTAGTGATGATGATTGTAAATGGTGGTCAATGGTAGTGACAACTAATTATAGTGATTGACATTAATTGTGGTTGTGGCTGAATGGTGGTTGTGGCTTAATGGTGGTTGTGGCTGAGGAAGGTGGTTGGTGGTGGTACGTGGTGGCAGTATTTGATAATGATGGGTGGCAATCGTGGTAGTTGATAATGGTGGATGATGGTGGTAACGGTGAATGAATTAAGGAAATCGGTGTCTCCAGAAATCTTTAGATAGACATCTTAATGATATTAAGACTTTGCTACAGATATTAAATATTCAGATTTATTCAGACTCATTAGTGGTTGAAACATTTTAAAGAAAAACACTTAATGGTTAAGAGTCAGACCTAAAAAAGAAATGGACTTAATGACTGAGATCCAAATGATTAAGATTAAGACCTTCATTGCAAACAAATGAGGGCTAAATCTATGCTCAAGCTAATGGTATGCCATTGCGATCTGAGATGAATCTATTATTTTGATTTGTTATATTATTTTGATTTGTTATTGAATTGAATGAGTTACACAAGCTAATAAAATTTGTACTCTTGCCTCACATACATAATAGTTAGAAAGCCATCTGGACACACCTATACTACATCTTTGATGATACAATAACCATAAAAGAAATTATCCCCGAAGGTAGTCTATTTTTCATGTTCCATTCATGCAAAAAGATTAAACAAAGGTTTAATTCCACAAAATAAGTAGCAGAAATTGGTAGATCCACTCAGAACTCAGCCTTCACAGAAGGGAAAACAAAAAGGGGACCGGGGGGGGTTCATTCAGCTTGACTTATCTAAGCTATTTTGATGCAACATTAGTTCATACATAAATTGAAAGTGAATTAAAAAAAAAAAAAGACAAACAGAATAGAAAGAGAATATCAACATCATACATAGATCCTCCACTAGTCAACTACTAGTAAAAGATCCCTCAACATAATTGCAATCTCAACTAAGAAAATGTTGTGTTCAATCTCGAAAAAAAAGGCATCCAAAAGTGCTTCTTCTCGAGTTCATTATCAGCTAACTCTTAGCTGAACTCCAATTTAGTTTATTCAATTAAGCACATATATACATATATCAAAACCGCAAGGAGGAGCCTACAATCCTAGATCGTAGGAGAGTAATACGGATCACAAAACAACAAGTTTCACAGATCGAATCAGCACGCACCAACTAGCAAGTTGGACTACAAACGAAAAAAATAATCTACAAGAAAAGAACCAACTTACAGTGCCACCGATAGCAACCACATTAAGAAAAGTGGACGGCCGTTTCGAAGACGACGAGGACGTTTCATCAACATCTTCATCGGCAAGCAAAGACGCAGCTTGCTTCATGGAATCTGATAGCTGTGCCAATTCCTCGATTGCCTCCATTTTTACTGTCTGCTTTGTTCACAAACTAAATCGACGGTTCAAATTGAACAACCCAAAAATCAATGGCTCAGATTGAACAACAGAAAACAGACAACGCGATCGTCACCGATCTTAACAGATCGAAGTTGAAAGGAGAAAAACCCTAGATTCGAGGAAAGAATGAGTGAAGATCTGAGTCAAAGGAAAGCAAAAAAAGGTGCGAATTTGTGTTGAAATGCTAGGGTTTTTACTCCGATTGACGCGTGACGACCGGAGAAGACGCCGGACAGAGAGAGAGATTTGAAAAGTTTTGAAGTATTTTCTTTCTGATGAGAAAGAATTTGATAATATGGTGAGGAATTTTCAAAAGGCCAAAGGTTTGGTAAAATAGCTGTGTTGTGTAACAGGCAGCAGCAGCAAAAGAAAAGTTTAAAAAGAATGCTATTTTGTCCAATTGTTTTTACCTGCGTGACGGCGAATCTACAAGTACTAGTACTAGTTTTACTGTTTCTGAATTCGGTTGAATATGAGTGTGTAAAAATCAGTTGATTATGAAAAGATGTTATTGGTTTAACATTATTGGATCATTGGATAAATGATTTCTAAATAATTTGTAAAAAATTAGAAGAATATTTTCTTATCGGTTAAATCGAAAATCACATGACAAACTTATTAAAGAATTATTCTACTTAAAATATTAATGAACTAAGTTTTTCTTAATGTAGTATTATAACAACAAATATAAAAATTAGCATTAGATTTTGTGACAAACTTATTAAAGAATTATTCTACTTAAAATATTAATGAACTAAGTTTGTCTTATCAAAAAATGTAAATGAACTAAAATAGAAATTTATAAATACTTAAAATAAATATAATATATAATATAAAAAGATATATATAGATGGGGGATTGAAAATATCAAGGGTAATAGAACATTGCATTGGATAGAGAGACGTCTATTATTTATAGTTGAGGGGAGAGTTTGATTTTAAAGCAAAGTTGAGGCGTATAAATGATTTTCAGATCTTTTTAATATAATCCTCCCACATGTATGGACAATCTTTTTACGTCGAGCATGCATTTCTTGATTAGGTGATTAAGAAGTATCACGATCCAAAAATCAGGAAAGTGATTATGTTGGATATTTCAAAAAGAATTAACATGTCTACAACTACAATAGTAAGACAATTGATTCTACTTTTGAATAATCTAATGGTTGACATTTGTTTCCCTTCATTGAAGAGTCTTTATTGACATTATTCTAATATTACTCCGATATTAATTTTGGCTAATTATAACATTTTAGTTATTAGCCATTATACTACTCTTTATTGTCCATTATTCTTGATCTTTATTGTCTTGAATTTACTTCAAACAATTACTTGATTGTTTACTCATTTCTCTATTAAATTGGATTTAATCAAATATTATTTAAAAAAATTTAGCGGCTATTATCACAATGGATGAGCATGTGATGAAATCTTCTTCCACTACTATATATATTACCATCGTTCTTTTTCATTAGAACAGAGATTAAGATTAAGAGAATTTCTTTCTTCTCTTTTCAAAGTCCTTATAATGTTGGGTTTTCATTTTTAAAAGAATCTTTGTTAGTTTCTGACTCCTAGTTTAACGCTAGAAGAGTTTGTTAAATTTTGGGGGATACACCCATATCGGGTGAAATATCCTTAAGGACAGTGCCATATCGGGTGAAATATCTTAAGGACAGTGTCTATACACGCCTCAATCCATGTGAATTTCATACAAGTGTTCGTGAAGATCTATTTTCCGTAAGATTTTCAACTATTTTAAGGATATTTTCACTCAAATCTTACGCAGAATATCCAAAATTAGTTTTACATTTTCATTGTGGAATATTCCTCTCTTCACTATATCTTTATGTGAACTCATAGGATGGAAAAGAAAAGTAAAAATGAGTGTGAATTTAATGGACATGTTGAAATTAGTTCTGCTTATTTGCTGGTCATGATTAGTTTACTCAAAGGGATCACATGCACATCATAGAGTAACTTCACAAAGAATGAAAAATTGATGAGCTGAAAAAAAGAAGAAAAAAAAAGGTTTGTGCAAGAGAGAAGTAATTTGTGGAGAAAATGATCTTTTTCTGTTAGACGTACAGAGATGCTTGGAGATGTGGTAAATTAATTTGGTAGAAAATATAATATTAAGTTGACATGTACCTGCTATCACTTTGGTGCTTGACAAATTCTAGTGATTATGTAGTACAAAATTGTCAGTTGTGTTTGGCTAGTAACAACACCCAAAACTGCACTTTACGGCCAATACGTTACCAAAACCATAACCAATTTCACAATAACAATTCCAAACATTATTCACAAGGATAAAACAAGGTAAGACTATAATCACATCTCACATGTCAATATTTACTCCATCAAGTTCACTTCCTTCAAGACCACAAGTACATATTCACGTTTACAAGATAAAACCATCCTCCGATTTAGCAACATGTAACATTTCACATATTGTGAACTTCTCAATATTCCAAAAACATAACCAACATAATATAAACCATCTCTCATGCATAAAATATATTAAACCATCATAATAAACACTTACCAAGTCTTACAAGTTGATGATCTTGGCCAAAGGAGTGACTTAGGGTTCTTGAGAGACAAAAAGAAAATTTTGGAAAAGTCTAGAAAAGGCATGAGAGTTCAAATGAAATAAAAATCTGATTTTTGACTTATATAGTCCCTTTTTAATTATCCTCATCCACACACTTGGTGTGTTTACTTGGTCAATGGAAGATTTGGGCAAGAATGGGTCAAATTCCCACTTTGGGCCATGTCTTTCTATGGTTTTTTTAGGCTTCATTTTGGGCCCAATTGTACAAGACTATTTAATGCCCACAATTTAATACATAATTCATAAAATCTCTCATGTTTCCATTTTTCCATAAATGGTACGGCAGTCAGCTAGACTCAGAAACGTACGGGGTGTTAAATTCTTCCCCCCTTAGAAACATTCGTCCTCGATTGTTAGTGTTATTATTCAAAGTAAACAATTACAAATATAGGAATATTCTTCATGTCATCATATAGAGATATACTCAAATCTTATAAATACTTACTTGTCATTCTTCCTTTGGAACAAATGAGGGTACTTGGATTTCATCATTTCTTCAGCTTCCCATGTGACTTCTTCTATTTGCTGATTTCTCCAAAGTACCTTTACGGATGCTATATCTTTATTCCTCAACCTCTTCACTTGTCTATACAGAATGGTAATAGGTATCTCCTCATAGGTAAGATCCTCTGTAACCTGTACGTCGTCAATAGGAGTGAAACAAGATGGATCCCCTTTGCACTTTCGAAGTATCGAAACATGAAATACTGGATGAACTGTGGAGAGTTATTGGGGTAGTGCCAACTCATAAGCAACCTGCCCAAATTTTCTAATAATTTCATATGGGCCTATGTAACATGGACTCAATTCGCATTACCCTTTTTATTGGTGACACCTTCAGAGATACCCAATCACCTATGGCAAATTCAAGTCCTCTTCTTCTAACATCGGCATATGACTTGTGTCGACTCTGAGCCGTGTGTAATTGCTGTTGAATCACTTAACTTTCTCCATCGCCTGATGAACAAGATCTGGCCCAAGTAAAGCAGTTTCACCCGCTTCAAACCATCCAATTGGTGATTTACATTTCCTTCCATACAAAGCTTCATAAGGTGCCATTTTGATACTTGAATGATAGCTATTGTTGTAAGCAAATTCAATAAGAGGCAAATGGTCATCCCAACTGCCTTGAAAATCTAATGTGCAAGCTCGTAGCATATCTTTAAGTGTATGAATCATACGCTCTGCTTGTCCATCTGTTTGGGGATGGAAAGTCGTACTCAGATTCACCTGTGTACCCAAACTCTGCTGAAAAGATCTCCAAAAATGTGCAGTAAATTGTGCTCCTCTATCTGATATTATAGAAAGTGGAATATCATGTAACCACACTATCTCTTTAACATATAATTTTGCATAATCCTCCGTTGTACAGCTGGTCTTGACTGGTAGGAAATGCGCCGACTTGGTAAGCCTGTCAACTATAACCCATATAGAATGAAATTTCCGCAGCGTACGAGGCAAACCTGTAATAAAATCCATGTTAATCATATCCCATTTCCAGACTGGAAGATTGATACATTGCATGTAACCTCCTGGTTTCTGATGCTCTACCTTTACTTGTTGACAATTCGGGCATTGAGCGACAAATTCTGCAATGTTCTTCTTCATATTTCCCCACCAATACACTTCTTTTAAATCATGGTACATTTTAGTAGCACCCAAATGAATAGAATAGCACGAATGATGCACCTCTGTCATAATTCGTTTCCGCAGCTCATCCACATTCGGAACGTATACTCTACCTTGGCATTTGAGCACCCCTTCTTGTGTCAGATCAAATGCCTTTGTCAAATTCTGTTTTACATTCTCCTTTAACTGTAATAACGTAGGATCTACAAACTGCTTCTCTTTCACCTCAGCGATTAATAAAGATTCAGCCATATTTTGTACAATAACTCCTTCATCTTAGGATTCAAGAAGACGAACCCCCAAGCTGGCTAATTGATGTAGGTCTTTGATTATCTCTTTCTTTTCCGTCAATTGGCCACTAGTGCTTTCTACTACCTTGCGGCTCAATGCATCCGCTACGACATTTGCTTTTCCTGAATGATAAAGAATGTCAATATCATAGTCTTTCAAGAGCTCTAACCACCTTTGTTGCCTCAAATTGAGTTTCTTCTGCTTAAAGAGATATTGTAAGCTTTTGTGATCCGTATAGATATCAACATGAACTCCATACAAATAATGACGCCATATCTTTAAAGCAAAAACTACCGCTGCTAATTCAAGATCATGTGTGGGATAGTTTCTCTCGTGTGGCCGCAATTGTCTTGAGGCATATGATATGACATTACCGTGCTGCATCAATACACATCCGAGGCCAACCCCGGAAGCATCACAGTACACTGCATAACCTTTGGTACCTTCGAGGAGTACTAAAACCGGTGTGGAGGTTAATTTATCTTTCAACTCTTGGAAGCTTTTCTCACACGTATCATTCCACTGAAATTTAACTACTATATGTGTAAGCTTTGTGAACGGTGCAGCAATGGAGGAAAAACCTTCCACAAATCTTCTGTAATAACCTGCCAGCCCAAGAAAACTATGAATCTCTGTGGGTGTCGTAGGTCTTGGCCAATTTTTCACTGCTTCAATCTTCTGTGTATCAACCTGTATCCCTTCATCCGATACAATGTGACCCAAGAATGCAACTGATTTTAACCAAAACTCACACTTGGAGAACTTTGCATACAACTTACGCTCACGGAGAATTTGCAACACCTGCCGTAAGTGATTAGCCTGGTCCTCTGGTGATCTTGAATAAAGCAGGATGTCATCTATAAATACCATGATGAACACATCCAGAAATGGCTTAAACACACTATTCATCAAGTCCATGAACACAGTTGGTGCATTTGCTAGTCCAAATGACATAACTAAAAATTCATAATGGTCATACCGTGTTTGAAAAGCTGTCTTGTGTACATCTTCTTCTCTAACTCTGACTTGATGGTAACCCGACCTCAAGTCGATCCTTGAGAAACACTTGGCACCCTGTAACTGATCAAACAAATCGTCAATTCGAGGGAGGGGATATTTGTTCTTGATCGTTACCTTATTCAATTGCTGATAATCGATGCACATTCTAAACGTGCCATCTTTCTTTCGTACAAATAATACCGGTGCACCCCAAGGAGACATACTCGGCCTGATTAAGCCCTTGTCCAACAAATCTTTCAATTGCTCCTTTAATTCACGCAATTTTACTGGAGCCATTCTGTATGGAGGAATAGAGATAGGCTGAGTGCCTGGAATCACATCAGTGCCAAACTCTACTTCCCGTTCTGGGGGTAAGCCTGGAAGATCCTTTGGAAATATAACCAGAAATTCATTGACCACTGGAACCGACTGCGGAGTTAGTGGTTCCACTTCAGTATCTTTTACCCGTACTAAATGACATATGTATCCCTTAGCAATCATTTTCCTGGCTTTCAGATAGGAAATAAACCTTTCTCGTGGTGCCCCTACATTACCCTGCCATTCAAGAACGTTCTCTTGTGGAAAACAAAAATGCACCTTCTTGGCCCGGTAATCTACCGTGGCATAATAAGAGGCCAACCAATCCATTCCCATTATCAGATCAAAATCCACCATGTCTAGTTTAATGAAATCGGCCAATGTATCATGACCACACACAGTTACTACACAATTTCGATCTACTCTTTTTGCAACAATACGTTCACCAACTGGTGTAGACACTTCACTTGATTTAATTAATAATTTCGGTGCCTTTGCAAATTTCGCAGCAATCAATGGAGTAAAATAGGACAATGTAGAACCGGGGTCAATCAATGCATATACATTATATGAGAATATGGATAGTGTACCTGTGACAACATCAGGAGAAGCCTCTGAATTTGGTCGGTCCACTAAAGCATAAGTGCGATTCTGGACCCCACTAGTACAGGCTGCTCCGCTGGCACCTCTACCCCGACCAACAGACTGTACACCTCGGTCCAAAGAAGGAACCGATGCTGATGATGCAACGACCGATCCTGTCGATCATGCTATACCACCCATGCTCCTCTGGGGACACTCTTTCATCATGTGCCCCATCATACCGTACCAAAAGCAAGCATTTGTTCCCAATCGGCATGTACCTGCATGAACACGCCCGCAGTGCTGACACTGCTGACGAGGAAAACCTGCTGCCTGTGATCTGTGAACTCCGCTGCTTTGTCCAGATGAACCACCTCTAAACCCTTGGAACTGAGAGTGAGCACCTGCTGTGGAATGAGAGAATGATGGTCTAGGTTGTCTAGGAAACATACGAGGTCTAGATCCTTCTTGGGACATCGTAGACGGTCCCATAGGTCTAGCCCTTTTAGATTGTCCCCTGTCAAATTCATGTGCCCTCCTCCTCTGTCTTTGATCTTCCATTTTCTGGGCGAAGGCTTGTATTCTAGCTATGTCCATGTCCTTGTTCAAGGCAACAATGGTGCAATCCCTTACCAAATATGGTTCTAATCTGTCCACGTATCGATGGACTCTATCTGTCATTGTAGCAACCATATTTGGAGCATACCGTGCCAAGGAATTGAATTGCAAACTATATTCTCTGACGCTCAAATTTCCTTGACGGAGATTTAGAAATTGATCCGCACAAGCCTCACAGATCTCATAGGGAAGATAATGATCGAGAAAAGCCGCTTTAAATTCTTCCCAATTCGGTGGATTTGCACCAATATCACGAGATTTCTTCCAAACCTCGTACCACAATATCGCCTCTCCTTTCAATCTATACGCAGCAAGTTCAACTGTTTCTACCCCTGTCACGTGCATAACTTCCAGAGCCCTCTGAATCTGATCCACGAAGTCCTATGGATCTGCTTTCGGATCTGCCTAGTGAATATAGGAGGGTTCAGTTTCAGAAAATCCTGTGTTCTGCGACTCGCCACGCTAACGGTATCATCCTCATATGTCATTGGACCAGCTCGTCCTTGACTTTGTGCTGCCACTAACTGTGTCAACATATGTACTGTATTCCTAAGATCCTGATCTGTGGCATTCATTGGTGGTTCTGTGGATACTTCTCTACCGATTGGCTCTTCTGGAGCTCGAAAAGTAGAAGAAGACCGCAATGAAATCTCAGCATTTGCTCCACCTTGACTAGCTTGGTCAGGTGGTAATCTACTCATGCCTTCATCAGCAGGCATATCTACCTGCTTACCCTTGCCTCTGCCCCTTTTTGTCATTGGCATTGTTACTATATCACAGAAAATAATTTCAATGGTTAGATATGATTCCACTTACCATATTGGCTCTATTGCACGATCTAGAAGTGAAGAATAGAAACAACATCCTAAATGTCCCGTAGCCTCCTACTTATAAATGTGGTGCACAACACATCTATAAGTAAGACTCTACTCAGACACGGCTTTGTAGACACCCTTAGAACGACCTGCTCTGATACCACTTTTGTCGCTCCTCGAATCCCATCGGGACGGATTGGCACCCGTAGTCGACAAGGCCCGAGAGAACCAAACTTTGCCTATGTTCATTCATGTGCATGCCATAAGAAACATCACAATCATGTAAGAACACACAATGCTAATGACGGGAATCATGGAACATGTGATATATATATATATGTGTATGAAACTTGGCCGTTGAGGCCATCAAGTCAAAAAAGACATGTACCTTTGACATTTATACACCCACATTCGTCTACAAAAGCCTCTAACAAATACATTTATCAAAACTAACTAAAAGTCGGGACAAGTCCCCTCTTTATACAATATCTACAACACCAAAACATACGTACAACTGTGACTCAGAGAAGCCCCAAACTAACTGGAGCTCACCAATGATCCCCAACAACTGGCAACCTACTGTGGAGGCCTACTAGTACCTGCGCCTGCAGCAAGTAAGGTAAGTCCCACAAGGGACGTCAGTACGAAGAATGTACTGAGTATGTAAGGCTCAAATGAAACTGTAGGAATCATAAATACGTTAATGAACTCAATTACAAATAACCAATATGGACAAATCAACATTATGTGATTTGGGAACCATGTATATTGCTTTCATTACTTTCTTTACTTCTTTGCTTCTATGATTATTCACCTTTGCCTGTGACTTGTGATACCCGGGCCCCGACTGAATAATGCGTTTTAACATAACATAACGTTATGTTGGGATTGGCTCGAGCTAGGCTTATGCTCCTAGAGCTGCCACCCTATGAATCAATATAGATCGGGATTGGCTCGAGCTAGGTTATTACCTCTAGAGCTACCCCCTGTCAGTATTGGTCCGAGCTAGGCTTATGCCTCTAGGACTTCCCCCTGATCCAACAATCTCGGGATCGGCTTGAGCTAGGCATTTCGCCTCCAAAGCTACCACCCATACTTGATCATTAACCACATATGCATTACTTTATTCATTACTTTGAGATTGATACAATGATAGTCATAACTTTATTTGAACTTTGGATCAATAATCAATGAGTGAGAGACATGTGAATAAACATTATTGGAAACATAGCCTTATGAGAAACGTAACACTATTGGAACCATTGGACAATAATCAATGAACAAGATACATGAGTAAAGCCACTATTGGAACTTTGGAACACAACCTTATTGATCTTTTGAAACACTATCAACGAATATGAGGGATGTGATTCACAGTTGATTAATGAGTAGGGAAACATGTGACAATAACCATTGGAATCGGGAATAGGATACCTTAGCACATTTTTGAATAAGACAAGTGTAACGTCAATGTGGATTCTATATGCTGCAAAAAGATATGAACAAAGTAACCTTACATACCTTCACTTCCAAGTATGAATACACAAGCCTATGTATGAACATAATAGTCCAGCTTCTTCCTTACGTCTTACTCTACAATAGAAGTACATATCAGAGCTTACATTAGCAACTAGTTACTATACAGGCATACAAGATGACAATGAACTATATGACTGTCAAATAACGTCATGGCACCCCTTACAATACAATCCACTGCATTTTCATATCAACAACACCATAACATTACACACATTGACCAAGAGATCATACATCGATAACATTTCACACCACACTTAACCTTTTCGCTTTTCTCGTTATCATTCCATAATTAACATTCCTCCATAAGACACTTTAAAGTCATTAAAACGACATCACAAATTGATAATTACATCCAAAAAGGGTATAGGGGCCTTCGGGGACCAAGACGATACGAAAACATACAAAACCGTACCTGGGGCTGACCTGCGAAGCCACCTGCGCCCGAAGGTGGCTGAGGTACGCCCACAGGTGGCTGGTGGAAGATGCCAGTGGCACCTGCGTTGGCATCTGCACCCGCAGGTGCCCTAGTCTGCGGGGGCAGATGCCCGTTTTGGTCTGAAATGGTCTCTTTTGGGTCTTTTAATGCCATGAATGGTCCATGATCATAAAAAAACTTATTTTGACATATTTTTGATCATATTTAACACCAACAATCAGCCATGGTCTCACAACACACATAACAACACCCAAAACTGCACTTTACGGCCAATACGTCACCAAAACCATAACCAATTTCACAATAACAATTCCAAACATTATTCACGAGGATAAAACAATGTAAGACTATAATCACATCTCACATTTCAATATTTACTCCATCAAGTTCACTTCCTTCAAGACCACAAGTACATGTTCACGTTTACAAGACAAAACCATCCTCCGATTTAGCAACATGTAACATTTCACATATTATGAACTTCTCAAATTACACCAACATAACCAACATAATATAAACCATCTATAATGCATAAAATATATTAAACCATCATAATAAACACTTACCAAGTCTTACAAGTTGATGATCTTGGCCAAAGGAGTGACTTAGGGTTCTTGAGAGACAAAAAGAAAATTTTGGAAAAGTCTAGAAAAGGCATGAGAGTTCAAATGAAATAAAAATCTGATTTTTGACTTATATAGTCCCTTTTTAATTATCCTCATCCACACACTTGGTGTGTTTACTTGGTCAATGGAAGATTTGGGCAAGAATAGGTCAAATTCCCACTTTGGGCCATGTCTTTCTATGGTTTTTTTAGGCTTCATTTTGGGCCCAATTGTACAAGACTATTTAATGCCCACAATTAAATACATAATTCATCAAATCTCTCATGTTTCCATTTTTCCATAAATGTTACAGTAGTCAGCTAGACTCAGAAATGTACGGGGTGTTACAAGAATGATATTCATACATAAACATGCATATGAGAGTACATGAGTGAAGATTGGTTCTCTCGGGCCTTAACGACTTCGGGTGACAGTCCGGTCGAATATCTCCTAGACAAGGGTTTCATCAGGCCTAATATCTCTTCATTGTGTGCTCTAGTTCTTTTCATATGGAATAAAGACGATTCTCTTAGAATGTGCATCAACTACTGTCAGTTGAACAAAGCCACAGTTAAGAATAAAAATCCCATTTCCAGGATTGATGACTTGTTTGACCAACTTTAGGGTGCCAATTTCTTGTCTAAGATAGACCTCCGATCCGGTTATCATCAACTCAGAGTCAGAGAACGTGAAAGTGTTAAGATAGCCTTCAGAACTCGATATGGTCACTTCAAATTTGTTGTTATGTGTTTTGGACTAACGAATGCTCCTACAACTTTTATGGAATCAATGAACAGGGTGTTTAAGCAGTACTTGGACATGTTCGTCATTGTCTTTATTGATGACATCCTCATTATTCTAGGAGTGAGGATGAATATGCAGACCATTTGAGAATTGTCTTACAGACTATCAAAGAACACCAGTTATTCACTAAGTTCAGTAAGTGTGAATTCTGGTTGAAATTCGTAGAATTCCTTGGTCATATCATTTTCGGTGAGAGAATTCAGGTTGATCCTCAAAAAATTGAAGCTGTTAGAAATTAGCCTAGACCCATCTCTCCATTAGATATCAGGAGTTTCTTGAGTTTAGATGGTTGTTACAAGCGGTTTTTTGAGGGAGTTTTATCTATTGCTTCTCCTATGTCCATATTGACACAGAAAAAAGTCAAGTTTCAGTGGTCCAATTCTTGCGTGAAGAGTTTTCAGAAGTTGAAGACTCGACTCACCTCTGCTCTAGTTTTAAACTAGAGGGTTCAGATGGGTTTGTGTTTTATTGTGATGCTTTTGGGGTTGTGCTCGATTGTGTGTTGATGCCGTTTGGAAAGGTTATAGCATATGCCTCTAGTCAGCTCAAGCCTCATGAGAAGAATTACCCAACTCATAATCTTGAGTTGGCAGTAGTTGTTTTTGCCTTAAAGATTTAGTGGCATTATCTTTATGGGGTTCATGTTGATGTGTTCACAAATCACAAGATTCTTCAGTATGTGTTCAGTCAGAAAGATCTAAATCTTCGTCAGAGGAGATGGCTAGAGCTATTAAAGGATTATGATATGAGTGTCTTGTACCATCCGTATAAAACCAATGTTGTGGATGACTCTCTTAGTAGGTTGTCGATGGGAAGTGTTGCTCATATAGAGGATGATAAGAAAGAGTTAGTTCACGAGGTTCACCAGCTCGCTAGATTGGGAGTTCGATTGGTCGATTCGACTGAAGGTAATTTCTTAGTTCAGAATCTTCGTTGATAGTTGAAGTGAAGGAAAAGTAAGATAGTGATCCTATTTTGCTTAAGTTGGAAGAAATGTTCTAGAGTCAGAAGGTTGAGGTTTTCTCCCAAGAGGGAGATAGTGTTCTTCGTTGCTAGGGCAGACTATGTGTTCCAGATGTGGATGACTTGAGACAACGGATGCTAACAGAAGCGCGCAGTTCTCGGTATTCTATTAACCTAGGAGCCACTAAGATGTACCGTGATCTATGGAAAGTCTATTGGTGGAATGGTATGAAGAAGGGTATTGCAGAATTGTAGCTAAGTGTCTCAATGGACAGAAGGTTAAGGTTGAGAACCAGAGACCTTGTGGTACGCTTCAGGATGTCAGTATTCCTACTTGGAAGTGGGAAGTGGTGAATATGGACTTCATTATAGGGTTGCCTTGTACTCGCCGTCAGGATAATTCTATTTGGGTTATTGTAGATCGAATGACTAAGTTGACCCATTTTCTGCTAGTTAACACTTCAGATTCAGCCGAGGATCATGCCAGACTTTATCTTAGGGAGTTGGTGAAATTGCATGGAGTCCCTTTGACTATCATTTCAGATAAAGGTACTCAGTTACATTTTATAAGGGGCATTCCAGTCTTTTCCCACTATTTAGACCCTTATAATACAACATTTAAGTTACTCCAATGCTAATTATTAAGTTAATATTACCTTAAGTCCCTCATTACCGTAATTCATTCAATACTTAGCCTCAAACATAGAAAAGAAGCAATTTTTCTTCCTCCAAGGCAAACTAGGGTTCATCTCGTTCAAGCTCCGAGTTCAAAGAATTCACCGAGGTTTCCATCTCCAGGTATGTGGGATTTGATCAATGGGTTTTCTTTCACCCATTGAGTCCCAAAGTTAACTTGAATCCTCAGTTTAATTCCTTCATTCGAGCCTAGGGTTCATGAATATTGTGAATTCCTTGATAATTCAGTTCCTTGTTATTATTGAGATATAAACCCATGTTTCACCATTAATTTCAGTATCATTGCATGTCTATAATTGAAATCCCTCATTATATTATGTAATCCATGATTCTCGGACTTGAGCTATAAAATTTCTTATTTTATTCAGTTTATGGGAATTGTCATAGTAGTTGCATTCTTCAGAGATGACGGGTTTTGAACACCCGATGACCTAGGATTTCATGCATATACTTATGAATATTCAATCCTTCTATTTTCATGATTTGAATGCTTTTAGATAAAGTAATTATTTTCAGTTTTCAGAATATTAATATTATTGACCATTCCAGTTATCAGTTATTATTCAGTTGGGAGTAGTACTTAGCACCGAGGGGACGCAGGGATAAAGGCTCACCCGTCAGTTAGGCTAAGACCTTTAGTTGTAGTCCCTAAGTCCCAGAACTACGTCACCAACTTAGGTTCTAAAGGGTCACCCATCTGTGCAGGCTTGATACCTTAGTCCTTATGGACATTAGTTTAGTGGATCCACATCAGTCAGTGATCGTACCCTTGGCAAGATACTAAACACCCTTCCCACTGGGGTTACAAGTTGGACCCCAATTATCCTAAATTGGGGTATGTCGGTTAATAGTACTTCCCATAATGTACAGTTTATATTTAGATAATTGCATGACCTCGTACTTAGTTACGCAACATATCATACAACACATGTTTATTACTAGGTCTTGCATCAGTTTATCATGTTACATGCATCATGTTTAGCACGTGTCAGTTATTTCGTATCTCACGTGCTCAATATATTGAAAGTACTGACCACATACTTTCCTTTGCGCTATATTGAATTATAATTTAGGTTCTGACATTCAGCATTTGGATCGCGTATAGTATTACCTCCAACTACATCAACAACAGTACTTTGGTGAGTCATCATCATTCGAGGGCTAAGTAGCAGTATCTTTCATTTATGTCCTTTAACTTTCAGACAGTTAGAGTTAGCTGGGGGCTTATCCTAACAACTCATCTTTGTTGAGGCTTTCAGACATACAATTAGATGTTCAATTTTTTGGTTTTTAACTAAGATATTATTGTTGGTTTTTGATTATTATTTCGTCATTCAGTTGAGTTTCCGCATACTATTTATATCAGTCATTTTTGTATCTATAATGTCATGCCACCATGGGTTAGTTTGGGGTCACTTGTGTCTCTAGGAACAGTTTTACGACAAGGGGGTAATCTCGGGACATGACACCCCCAATTAGTGAAATTCCCTTAAGAATGTAACTTTCATGACTCTATGATATGATACGATCTTTATGACTTCTAAACTATGAAGCTACTTTAAGAATGAAACTTTTATGATAATGTGACATGACATTTTTTGATTTTGAATTATGACTTGATGATATGCTTTTGCATGACTTTAAGCTATGAAACTTGAATTATAAAAACTATAAACATGAGCTGCAAGGGATAAACTTATGAATATGAGCCCAATGGCTATATTATAAACATTAGTTTCAAAGGCTAAACTACTATCTCATGAGCTTAAAAGAGCTAAATTGTTAACCAAGAAGGCATAAGTCTAAATTACGAACTCCTGAAACTATGTTATCTAGCATAGGTTATGGATCATATTGCTGGTTTGGACGATTCCTCATGTGATCTTGGTAAGTCTTTATTATGGATCCTTTTCTAGAAAAATTATGACATGTATGTGTGTACCCAGCATAGTATGAAATGCCTTAGCTGATAGGGCCGATATTAGACTCTATACGTTCACATTGTGGTTTATGCCGATCACATCATTAGACTCCCATAATGAACTAAAAAAAGATAAAACACTTAATATTGAACACAACATTCAACATTGCATCTTTTAATAATGAAGACTTAGGTACTCAAACATACGATCAGGCAACACGCTAGACTCCTCACTTCAGCAATTGGTGAGACTGTCTTACCTTCAAAGGGCTTAGTCTATAGTTAGTAGTCCTATTTTAATTTAATAAAAGTATGATGGGGGCCTTGTTTCATAGTTAGTATTCAAACAAGTTTTAGAGGCTTCATAGATAGATAAATAGTCAGTTATGTTTAGTTTTCAAGTTTTTGACCTTCGTGTTATCTTTTATGAATTCTAGTACTATATTTTTATCAAAAGTAGTTCATTATTAGACTTATATCTTGAATGATTTTAAATAATATTCTACTAATGCTTAATATATGCTCATGTTCCATACTATGTTATGGGTATGCTCGCACCAACAATGACATCGGGTGCCAGTCTGTAGGGTGTAGACTCGGGGCGTGATAAATTTGATAAGCATCAGGTTCATGTGCACTAGGATGTATATGAAGACATGTCTAGTAGAGTCCTTCTTACGGGTGTGAAGTGCTCCACACTTTTAATTGGGAAAGCTCCACGATATTGAAAATATTACTCCTCTTTCATACTTTAATCATGCTGTAAATTTAAACTCTATGAAAACTTATTCTGACTTAGGTATTGTTATGTATTTTAGAACATGCCTCCTAAAAGAAAGAAGATTCAAATTAAAGGGCTATCACTAGTGCTAAGGCTACTAATGAAGCAAATGCCACTGAGTTGCCTCCAAATCATGGAATACAGACAAAAAATTGGGGTTGTCCTTCTGGCCGACCTGCTAGAGTTGTTTCTCCACCTTTGACGTCAGGATCAACGGAAGGTCCTATATCACTTGCACCTCATCCTTCAAATACTTCATATCTTGAGTTTAGGGGAGATATTCAGATGCTCACTTAGCTTGTTGCAACTTAGTCACGTCGCTAGAATGCAGTCTTTGCTAATGTTAGCTCTCATGACTCATCTGCCACTTCTATAATTTAGGAGTTTCTCTGAATGAATCAACCAGTCTTCACATGATCTAAGGTAGAGAAGGATCCTTTAAACTTCATTGATAAGATATAGAAAATCCTTTTTTTGATGTGTGTTATTGATATTGAAGAGCTTACTTCTTATCAGGAAAAAAATGTTGACAATACTTGGTATGAACAGTTGGAGTTGACTCGAGGAGGTGATGCAGCTCCCGTGGTTTATGATAACTTTGTGGAAGATTTCATCAATCACTTTATGCCTTTAGAGTTGAGAGATGCTAAGGCTGATGAGTTCATGACCCTCAAGTAGGGTACTATGAGTGTGAAGAAGTATATTCATAAGTTCACAGAGGTGTCCAGACATTCTCTGAAAATGGTGTCCACTATGAAGGCAAGGCAAGAATGAGGAAATTTATGTTTTGGGTAGGAAGAGACTTGGTTAAGTAGTGTGCTACACCATTACTACATAATGATATGGACATATCTAGGTTGATGGTCTATGCATAACAGATCGAAAAGACAAAACAAAAAGAGAAAAAAGAGAACTAGAATAAGAGGGCCAATTTAGCTGGCGTGAAGTTAGCTATCCTATGCATAATCACAGGACCTTCATTCATAAAAGGTCATTATGACCTACTATATCCTCAACTAATACATCATCGTAGAGGCCCATGAATGAGAAGAGGTTTCAGGATAACTGAAATTTGAGGGCACCAGGCTCACAGTCACAGGATAGTATTGCCCAATGGATCCCATAGTACCCTATCTACAGCAAGTGTGGTAAAAAACATCCGAGAGAGTTCCATTAAGGTAGGGATATATATAATGGGTATGGCTAGCAGTGCAATTTTCAGAGGGAGTGCTTGTCATCCAAGCAGAGCAATGAGTGCAACAAAGCCTAGTATACTAATTTGACCACTCTAATAGGGCGCGGTGTGCAAGGATATGCTACTTCAGGGACAGGTGGAGGGTTAGAACCACTTGTATTCTTTACCAGTCATTTGGAACTGAAAATGTCTCCAGATGTCGTTACGGGTATGTTGAAATTTTTTCTCATGACGTCTATGTTTTACTTAACCTTGGATACACTTTATCTTTTATGACCCTTTAGGTTTCTATTAAGTCCAAAATAAATTTTGAATGACTCCTTGTACCATTTGCTATTTTTACTCTTATTGGTGAGCTGTTTATAACTAGATGAGTCTAGAGAAATTATATGGTAACCATTCATCACAAGGACACCATGACATACTTAGTTGAGCTAGATATGATTGACTTTGATGTCATTATGGTAAAGGATTGGTTGTACTCATATTTTGTTTCAATTGATTATAGATTAAGAGTTGTGAAATTTTAGTTTTCTAAAGAACTGATTTTAGCATGGGAAGGGTGTAGGACAGTACAAAGGGTAAGATTATTTCATTCCTTAAGGACAAAAAGATGATTTCTAAGGGGTACATCTATTACTTTTGTCTTGGTTAGGGTTCTAATGCTGAAGTTCCGACTCTTTAGTCAGTGTTAGTTTTCAATGAGTTTCTCTAAGTTGTTCCTGAGGACCTACCTAGAGTTCCTTCGGTCAGGGAGATCTTTGGAATTAATGTTTTTCCTAACGTCCAACCAATATTTATTCCGCCATATAAGATGGCCCCAACCAAATTGAAGGAGTTAAAAGAGTAGTTCAAGGATCTCCTTGATAAGGGATTCATTAGATCAAGTGTCTCTCTATGGAGCAATCCAGTTCTATTCACGTATAAAAAGGATGGTTCCATAAGAATATGTATTAACTACCGTTTGTTGAACAATGTCACCATAAAGAATAAGTACCCACTCCCCAAAATCGATGACTTGTTTGACCAACTTCAAGTTGCTAAGTGTTTCTTTTAGATCGACCTCAGATCCGGTTACCTCAATTTGAAAGTTTGGGAGATTGACATTCTGAAAATGGCCTTTATAACTCAGTATGATCACTTCGAATTTCCACTGATCACTTCAAATTTCCACTATTGTCCTTTGGTTTGACTAATGCACCAACGACTTTTATGGACCTTATGAACATGGTTTTCTAACAATATCTTGACATATTCGTTATTGTCTTCATTGATGACATCCTAATTTTTTCTTATAGTGAGTAAGAGCATGCTAATAACGTTCCAATAATGTTACAATACTTAAGGATAATGAATTGTACGTGAAGTTTTCTAAGTGTGAATTTTGGTTGAAGTCTATGGAATATTGTTTCTATTGAAGGTATCAAAGTTGATTCCCAAAAGATTGATGTAGTTACGAATTGGCCAAGACCCATGTCCCCCTACTGATATCAAAAGTTTCTTAGGATATACAGAAGTTTTGTAGAGGGTTTCTCCTCCTTTGCTACTCTATTGACAAGGTTAACTCAAAATAATGCTAAATTTTAGTGGTCCGAAGCATGTGAGAAAATTTTTCAAGAATTGAAAATGAGGCTTATATCTGCTCTAGTATTGACCCTACCCAAGGGAACATATAGGTTCATTGTGTATTATGATGCCTCAAGAGTTGGAATTGGTTGTGTTCTAATGAAGCATGGTCAAGTTGTAGCTTATGCCCCCAAGCAACTTAAGAACCATGAGAAGAACTACATGAGTCATGACCTTGAGTTGGCAACAGTAATGTTCACTTTGAAGATTTGGCGTCACTACCTCTATGGTGTCTATATCGATGTGTTCACTGATTTCAAAAGTCAACATTATGTATTCAATCAGAAAGAGTTGAATCTCAGGCAAAGAAGCTGGCTTGAGTTCTTAAGTATTTCAACATGAGTATCTTCTATCACACCTAAAAAGCGAATGTGGTCGTCGATTCCCTTAGATGGCTATCCATGGAAAGTCTAGCGCATATTGAAGAAGGAAAAAAAGAACTTACAAAGGATATCCACCAACTTACAAGACAAAAGTTTGCCTCCTCGACCCTTTTTTAAGTAAAATGCGTCGAAGCCTTTTTATTAAAACAAATCTTGTACATGAGAGAACAAGGGCCTAAAAGAAGACCCAAGCCCCCAAAAAACTGGAAACAAAAGCAGAATAAAAGAAAAGGAAAACAAAACAAAAATCAGACAAAATCCAGAAGCTCTAGAAGTTCCAACGAGGAAAGTGAAGAGTTCATCTTCAAAGTTGTGACCTCGATTTTTGAGCCTTTGACAAAGCTCAATGAACCAACATCAGTCAAGCTAGGAGATGTTTCTCCTCTAAACAGATACAAACAATTTGAATACCATTGAGCTTGGATGAATTTCACTTTGACACCTAAAATTCTCACAAATGCCATGAAATAGTACTTATAGAAGACTTCTTCGGCTCAAGATCAACAAATCCATGCATCTATTCTTAAGATAAGTACAACTCCTACTTCCTCTATCAAAAACACCAAAATGAAAGTTGATAGATTTACCTTTGTCTATTTTTTCTAGTAGAATGAGCCTATAAATAGTCTAATACCACTGTAAAGGAAAAAGATGCAAAGGATCCATCTTTAACTCACTCGAAATAGGTCAGATCAAGTAACTCAAACAACTCACAAAATGTTTTGCTCAGCTTGAAGTATGTCCTTTTGTTAGACTATTTTGTTGATGTATATCCCTTGCTTGTAGTTAATTTAAGCTCAGAATGTTGAAATTTATGTTTTGATACTTGCTGATTCGAAGATTAGGCAATTGGAATTTTTCCAAGTTAATGATTGCTTTTCATTGTGATGGTACCTTTTGAAAAGAATTAAATTGAATAACTTGTGTACCTGCAAAATAGAAAACATGGTTATCAAAAAATCTTCCGATTTGTTGTCTTCTCTGAATATATGCTCCACTTCTACATTGCCATTAGCTCTCAGAATATTAATCTTCTTAATTTCCATAGCTATGCACCAAGGGAATTTCCATATGCCATCCAAAACCTTCTTGAGTGTAAATGAATCTGTTTCCAAACCCATAGGTAGTAGATTATGAGAGACACAATACTCCAAGCCTCTTCTCAAAGCCATAGCTTCAGCCACTAAAATTGATCTATCTGCAATTCTTTTAGATTCAACATAAATAAAGTTTCTTTCTCTATTTCTAATACCAAATGCACTAGAACTAGGATCAGGATTCTGTTGGTAGCCCCATCTGAATTGCATTTAAAAGAACCAAGATCTGGTAACTTCCAACAGACCACTTTACACTCTATGATAGGAGTGTATTCTTCAAAAAACTTCACCATCATTGGCCAATTATTAGGTATACCTTTTAGCCATGGATATCTAATTTTGGCAAACATATGAATATTTCTATTAATCTTATGATCATGGCATAAAATGACATCATACCCCCATGACAAATATTATTTCTCCTCTTTCAAATTTTCCAAATAATAAATGCTAGAATAGCCTTAAATATAGGCTTAAGTTTAGAAGTGCAATCAACATTCCACCATTTAAAAATGGTGTGTTTGAGTTGTAAAAAAGGGCCTTGAATTCCTGTTGCTTCAGTAAAAGTTTTCCAGCATTTAGTAGCCATAGGACAATAAATAAATAGTTGCTTAATAATTTCCAGCATATTATTCTCACAGTAACAACACAGGATTTTATCTGCCATTCCAATTTTCAAAAGAAATCCACCAATAAGAATTCTCTACTTCCACAACCCCCCAAAAAAGAGACCTTGAAAGGAACCCATTTGACCCATAAATTCTTGAGTACCTCTTAACAGACCCCATTTTGGCTCAATAGTTCCAGGCACTTCTTACAGAGAACTTTCCTGAACTGTTTAGCATCCACCATGGTCTGTCCCATTCATCTTTGTCCTCTACAATTCCAATTTCCCTGTTGATCTGGTTGCAAACCTACTCATTGAACAAATGATGTAGTAGAGTGTCATTCTATTTTACCTGTGTCATTAATCATTTCAAATCTTCCTAAGAAGCATTATTAGCATTAGTCAGAGGTAAATAATAATAGAGAGCTCCCTATTGAGTCCAATTATCAAACCATATACTAGAGTGGCCATATCTTGGTTCCTACTAAATTTCTTGATCAATCTAAAAATCCATCAAAGCTTTGCAAATAGTGTCTTAGAGACATAAAATAAAGATCTGAAACCCAAACCTTCTTCTTCTCTAGGTAAACGTATTTCAGACCATGCTACCCAATGCTTTTTTCTTCTCTCTTCCTTAAAGTTCGACCCGAATCTAGCAAATATTCTATGTAAATCATGAATAACACATTTGGTGGGAATAATAACAGAGAATAAATAAATGAGGATACTTTGCAATACATTATTAATCAACACAGATTTTCCACCAAAGGACAACAACGTGCCTTTCTAGGCCTACGACTACACCTTCTTCAAGAGTTCTAAAAAGTGATGTTTCTTTTCCTTTATATGTCCAATTAGAAATTCTAAGTATATTAAAGGAAAATTACCTCTTTTAAAGCCTATAGTATCCTCAACCTCCTGAATACTTGAATGGGCAGCCTTGTTGTACACAAAGAAAAAGCTTTTTTCTTTATTAACTTTTTGACTTGACTATCTCTCATACATTTCCAAAGTCTTTATTGTTAACTGCAAAAGTCTTTTCATCAGTAGTAAAAACAATTATGGTGTTAACAATATATGCAAGGTGGTTTATATTATCACTCCACTTAGGTATTCCAAAACTCTTAAACTCATTATTATGAAACAAGTTGTTTAAAGATCTAGACCGAACCTTTGCAGATAGGATAAGTAAAGCAGGGGATAAAGGATCCCCTTGCTTAACACATTTATAAGAATGGAAAAACCATGAGCCTTCCTATTAATAAGGATAGAGTACCAGTTATTAGCAACTCATCTCCAAATCTTATTCATTACTTGATGATTAAAACCCATTTTCTCTAAACCTTTGATCAAAAATCTCCAATCAACTCTGTCATATCCCTTGGCTATATCTAGTTTAATAACAACATTATCAAGCTTCTCTCTCTTCTTGATGTCAATAATAATCTCTTGAGCTAATAGAACTAACTCAGTGATACTCCTCCCCTTCACAAAACTAGACTGATTTTGAGAAATGAGCTTAGGAATAACACCCTTCTATCTATCATGTAACACTTTATATAACTTTATTCAAAATATTACTCACACTAATTGGCCTAAAATCAGAAAAGGCTTAGTTTACCTTTTTTTCGGCGATAAAACAAGACTAATATGAGTAATTTATTTTGGTAGAGTATGATCCTCAAAAAAGGCATGTACAACTTCTAAATATCACTACCCACAATATCCCAACAAATGGCATGTTAGACTATCAGGTCCAATAGCACTGTCTCTAGTTAATTCAAATACAACTCTCTTAACATCTTCTTCTGAAGGATTAGCATTCAAAACATTATTCTCTTCTTTAGTAATCACTTTTGGAACATGACTAATCAAAGTTAAGTAATTTGTGCCAGTGCTTCTAGTAAACTAATCCTAGAAATATGAAAGTGCTTTTGCAGTCAATTGTTCCTCCCCTTTAGTCCAACTCCCATCACTTTTAATCACCTTGTTAATAGAAAACTTCTTCCTTATTCCATTTACAAGATTGTGAAATAATTTAGTGTTCCTATGACCCTCAGTAAACCACTGTATCCTTGGTTTTTGTCTCCAAAACTCTTCTTCATAATGCAGATATTATTTATGCTCAACCTATGCTCGTTGCAAAATACCTTTGTTAGTTGCAGTTGGATGTTTCTCAAACAAATCTTCTTTTATCCTAACTATATCTTAATAGATAATTAGTTGCTTAAAAATATCACTAATTCTCTCCCTGCTCGAGATATACATTATTAGTTTTTTCTTCTTCATCTTCTGTTTTAATCTGATAAAAATATCTTCAGAACCTGCTGTAACCCAATCATTTCTCACCACTTCCTTAAAATCATCCTTCTATGTCCAAAACTTCAGGAACCTGAAAGGTTTACTAATATAAGGTGTCTGACCCCTACAAGTAAATAATAGTTTAGCCTGATCAGATCCATTCCTTGCCAGATGTTGTAATTCAACACTATCAAAAAGGTTAATTAAGACCTAATTTATTATAGTCCATCATTTTTAAAATGCATGCCTCATCATCTCTTCCATTCCACCAAGTAAAAAAACTACCTTTGAAGTTGACATCAAACAATTTGCAAGAGTTGATATAGAAAACAAAATCCTCATATTCAGAGGATACACAGGGAGACCACCAATCTTCTTTTATTCACCTATTATCACATTGAAATCCCCACCAACTAGCCAGGGCAATGACAAATTATGACTCACAAAATAAATATCACTCCACAAGCTTAGTCTCTTCAAAGCATCATATTTTGCATATACTAGAGTAGTGACAATTGAGAACACATTTTGAAATGTAAACTGTAATTTCAAATGTTGTTTTGATGACATCCTAATTTATTCTCATAGTGAGGAAGAGCATGCTAATCACCTTCCAATTGTGTTACAATACTTAAGGATAAATAATTATACATGAAGTTTTCTAAGTTTGAATTTTGGTTGAAGTCTATGGAGCATTGTTTCTAGTGAGGGTATCAAGTTTGATTCCCAAAAGATTGATGTAGTTAAGACTTGGCCCAGACCTATGACCCCCTACTGATATCAAAAATTTCTTGGGTTTGAATGGTTCTACAAAAAGGTTTGTAGAGGGTTTCTCCTCCTTTGCTGCTCTATTGACAAGGTTAACTCAAAAGAAGACTAAATTTTTAGTGGTTCGAAGCATTTGAGAAAATTTTTCAAGAATTGAAAATGAGGCTTGCTCCAGTATTGACCTTACCCGAGGGAACATATAGGTTCATTATATATTATGATGCCTCGAGAGTTGGAATTGGTTGTGTTCTTATGGAGCATGGTAAAGTTGTAGCTTATGCCTCCAAGAAACTTAAGAACCATGAGAAGAACTACCAGAGTCATGACCTTGAGTTGGCATCAGTAATGTTCATTTTGAAGATTTGGCGTCACTACCTCTATGGTGTTCATGTTGATGCGTTCACTGATTTCAAAAGTCAACGGTATGTCTTCAATCAGAAAAAGTTGAATCTCAGGCAAAGAAGGTGTCTTGAGTTCTTAAGTATTTCGACATGTGTATCTTCTATCACCCTTAAAAGGCGAATATGGTCATTGATGACCTTAGCTGGCTGTCCATGAAAAGTCTAGCACATATTGAAGAAGGAAAGAAAGAACTTACGAAGGATATCACTAACTAACAAGCCGAGAGTTTGCCTCTTGGACCTTTTTAAAAGTAAAATGCGTCTAAGGCTTTTTATTTAAACAAATCCTGTACATGAGAGAACAAGGGCCCAAAAGAAGACCCATGCCTAAAAATAAAATGGAAACAAAAACAGGACAAAAGAGAAGGAAAACAAAACAAAAATAAGACAAAATCTAGAAGCTCTAGAAGATCCAAAGAGGAAAAGTAAGAGTTCATCTTCAAAGTTGAGATCTCTATTTTCGAGCCTTTGACAAAGCTCGATTAACCAACATCGGTCAAGCCAGGAGATGTTTCTCCTCCAAACAGATACAACCAATTTGTATACCATTGAGCTTGTATGTATTTCACTTCGAAACCTAAAATTCTCACAAGTGCCATGAAATTATACCCATAGAAGAAATCTTTGGCTCAAGATCAACAAATCCATGCATCTATTCTTAAGATAAGTTCACCTCCTCCTTTCTCTATCAAAAACACCAAAATAAAAGTTGATAGATTTACCTTTGTCTATTTTTTCCAGCAGAATGAGCCTATAAAGAGTCTAATACCACTGCAAAGGAGAAAGGTGCAAAAGATCCATCTTTAACTCACTTGAAATAGGTCAGATAAAGTAACTCAAACAACTCACAAAATGTTTAGCTCAGCTTGATGTATAAGTCCTTTTGTTAGACTAATTTGTTGATGTATATCCCTTGCTTATAGTTAATTTGAGCTCAGAATGTTGAAATTTATGTTTTAACACTTGCTGATTCAAAGATTAGGCAATTGGAATAACTTGTATACCTGTAAAATTGAATTGAATAATTAAATTGAATAACTTGTGTACCTGTAAAATAGAATAACTTGGTTATCCAAAAATATGCCAATTTGTTGTCTTCTCTGAATATATGCTCCACTTCTAATTGCCATTAGCTCTTAGAATATTAATCTTCTTAATTTCCATAGCTATGCACCAAGGGACTTTCCATATGCCATCCAAAACCTTCTGAGAGTAAATGAATCTGTTTAAAAAACCATAGGTAGTAGATTATGAGAGACACAGTACTCAAGCCTCTTCTCAATGCCACAACTTTAGCCACTAAAATTGATCCATCTAAAATCCTTTTAGATACAACATAAATAAAGTTCCTTCCCTATTTCTAATACTAAATGCACCAGAACTAGGATCAGGATTCCTTTGGTAGTCCCATCTGAATTGCATTTAAAAGAATCAAGATCTGGTAACTTCCAACAGACCACTTTACACTCTATGATAAGAGTGTATTCTTCAAAAACCTTCACCATCATTGTCCAATTATTAGGTATACCTTTTAGCCATGTATATCTATTTTTGGCCAACATATGAATATTTCTATTAATCTTTATGATCATGGCATAAAATGAAATCATACCCCCATGACAAATATTGTTTCTCCTCTTTCAAATTTTCCAAATAATAAATGCTAGAATAGCCTTAAATATAGGCTTGAGATTAGAAGTGCAATCAACATTCCACCTTTTAAAAATGGTGTGTTTGAGTTGTAAAAAAGGGCCTTGTATTCCTGTTGCTTCCTCAAAAGTTTTCCAGCATTTAGTAGCCATAGGACAATAAATAAATAGTTGTTCAATAATTTCCAGCATATTATTCTCACCGAAACAACATAGGATTTCATCAACCATTCCAATTTTCATAAGAAATTCACCAATAAGAATTCTCTACTTCCACAACCCCCAAAAAAGAGACCTTGAAAGGAACCCATTTGACCCATAAATTCTTGAGTACCTCTTAACAGACCCCATTTTGGCTCAACAGTTCTAGGGACTTCTTACAGAGAACTTGCTTGAATTGTTTGGCATCCACCATGGTCTGTCCCATTCATCTGTATCCTCTACAACTCCAATTTTCTTGTTGATCTGGTTGCAAACCTACTCATTGAACAATTGATGTAGTAGTGTCATTCTATTTTACCCGTGTCATTAATCATTTCACATCTTCAAAAGAAGTATTATTTGCATTAGTCAGAGATAAATAATAATAAAGAGCTCCCTATTGAGTCCAATTATCAAACCATATACTAGAGTGGCTATATCTTGGTTCCAACCAAATTTCATGATCAATGTAATCTCTGGCTTCTAACATATGTTTCCAAATTTAAGTGCTCCCTCTTTATTCTACCAACCGAGGCTTATGTCTTTTACAATATTGTTCCATATAAAATTAGTCTAAAGAGTCTTTTTGGTTTTAAAAATCCATCAAAGCTTTGCAAATAGTGTCTTAGAGACATAAAATAAAGATCTGAAACCCAAACCTTCTTCTTCTCTAGGTAAACATATTTCAGACCATGCTACCCAATGCTTGTTTCTTCTCTCTTTCTTAAAGTTGCACAAGAATCTAGCAAATATTCTATGCAAATCATGAATAACATATTTTGGAGGAATAATAACAAAGAATAAATAAATGAGGAGACTTTACAGTACATTATTAATCAACACAGATTTTCCACCAAAGAACAACAATGTGCATTTCCAGGCCTACAACTACACCTTCATCAAGAGTTCTGAAAAGTGATGTTTCCTTTTCCTTGCATGTCCAATTAGAAATTCTAAGTATATTAAAGGAAAATTGTAACACCACGTATGTTTTCGAACCTAGTTGATTACCGTAACATTCATGGAATTATTTAAACATGAGATTGTGGAGGTATTGCACATTAAATTTGTTGGTCTAAGTTAATCTTGTGCCATTGGGCTCAAATGAGGCCCAAAATTAGTAAGGAAGACATGGCACAAAATGGAGAAAAGATCCATTCTACCATTGACCAAGTAAACACACATTTAATGTGGCTAAGGATGACTAAAAGGACTATATAAAGCACAAAAAATAAGATTTTTATTCATTGTACACACATGCCGTTTCTAGAAATTTCAAAGATATTTCTCATCTCACACAAACCCTAAGTCATCACTCCTTTGGACAAGATCATTCTCTTACAAGCTTTGGTAAGTGTTTATTCTTATGGTTTAGTATATGACATGCTTAATATGGTGTATAAATTATGTTGGTTATGTTGGCAAGGTGTTGGACAGTTCACTATGTGTAAAACAGTCTATTTTGCTTAACCGGTGAAGGGTTTTGCCTTCTAAACTTGAAAGTGGACTTGTGTTCTTGAAGGAAGTGAATTTGGTGGATTAAATATCAACATGTAAGATGTGGTTATGTCCTTAACTTGCTTTCTTTTTGTGTATAACACTTGGAATTGTTGTTGTGAAATTGTGCATGGAATTGGTGACGTATTGAAAGGAAAATGTAGTTTTGGTGATGTTCATGTGCGTTGTGAGACCATGGTTGTGTTTTGGAATCTAAGTTAACCTAAAATATGTAAAAAGAAGCTTACTTATGGCCTTGGACCATTTATTACAAAAAAGGACCCAAAAGAGACCCTTTTTGGCCGAAACGGGCACCCGCCCTCGAGGACAGAGCACCTGCGGGCGCAAATGCCAACGCAGGTGGCCCTGGATAGGGCCAAGGGTCACCTTCGGCCTCACTTCAACCACGTACGGGCGTATGTGGCTTCGCAGGTCAGCCCAGAACTTCGTTTCGCATGTTTTTGTCTCTCTTTGACCCCCCAAGGCCCCTATACCCTTTTTGGATGCAATTATCAACTTATGGTACCTTTTGAATGGCTTTAAGGGGTCGTTCGAAGGCATGTTGGATTATATCAATTATAGATTGTTGCTAATATGTTATTATGGAAGGTATTGAGGTGACTTGATGGAGTAATTGTGATGTAGTGTTAATGAGGAGGTGTAAAAGGATAAACTTGGTGTGAAATGCTATTGGTTTATGATGTCTTGGTAAATCTGTGGAATGTTATGGTGTTGTTGGTATGGTAATGCAGTGAAGTCTATTGTAAAGGTGAAATGACATTATAGGGCAGTCATGTAGCTCATTGTCGTCTTATGCACTTGTAAGGTAGTTAGTTATTAACATGAGCTCCGTTATGTACTTGTGTTGTAGAGTTAAACATAAGGAAGGAGGTGGATTATTGTATTCACATATAGGACTGTGTATTCATATTGGGAAGAAAAGGTATGTAAGGTTACTCTTTCCGTATCCTTCTGCAGCACATAGTGTTCACATTGTCATTGTACTTGTTCCATTTCGAATGTTCTAAAGTATCTCAGTTCAGGTTGTCATCTATTGTTAATCACATGTTCCTTATACATTGATCAATTGTTATTCATGTGTCACATAATTGTGTACATGGTTCCAAAGGTCCAATAATGTTATGATTCTAAAGTTCCAATAATGTTATGACTATCAACGTATCAATCTCTTCTTATGAAAGAATGAAGTAATGTATACTTGTTTGTATATTCTTGAGTGGCATCCCAGGGGTGGAATAAACACCTAGCTTGGGTCAATCCTAATATCATGGGTGGTATCCCAGGGGTTCAAATACCTAACATGGTTAGATCCCAATATCACAGTAACACCCCAGGGGCGAAAGAAAAGCCTAGCATGGGTTAATCTCATCCCAGGGGCCACAGAAAAGCCTAGCATGGGATAATCTTATCCCAGGGGCGACAGAAAAGCCTAGCATGGGTTAATCTCTTCCCAGGGGTGACAGAAAAGCCTAGCATGGGTTAATCTTATCCCAGGGGCGACAGAAAAGCCTAGCATGGGTTAATCACATCTCAGGGGTTAAAATACCTAGCATGGGTTATCCTCTTTTAGCACTGATCAGTTGGTCATTTGTTTATTATATGCTTTACAATTTTCTTAATGCAAAGAAGGATAAAGTTAAGTAATGAACGATAATGATGAATGAACGTAAAGGTAAAGAAAGTAACGAATGTAATATACGTTGTTCCAAACATACAGAATGGTGGTTTATCCATATTGACTATTCTCTTATATTTGATTCCATTGAAGTATTTATGTATCATACGGTTTCTTATAGCCTTACATACTCAGTACATTCTTCATACTTACGTCCCTTGGGGAACTTACCTTACTTGCTGCAGGCGCAGGTGCTAGTAGACCTCCACAGTAGGTTACGGGTCATTTGCAGAGCATTGGTGAGCTCTAGTTGGTTCGGGGCTTTCCGAGTCACATGTGTACATTTGTTTTGGTATTGTAAATATTGTATAAAGCGGGTACTTGTCCCTAATTTAGGATGATTATGTACAGGTATCTGTTAGAGGCTTTGTAGACGTACATGGAAAAATGAATGAAAGAACGCATGCTTTTGACTTGATGGCCCTAACGACCTAGTTTCATATATATCATATGTTCCTCCATGACTACCACCTTTGGTATCTTATAATTACAAGGGGGAGAATGTTGTTCATTTAGTGACATGCATATGAGTGTACATGACTGAAGATTGGTTCTCTCGGGCCTTAACGGCTTCGGGTGCCAGTCCGCCCCGTTGGAATTCGAGGCGTGACAAAAGTGGTATCAGAGAAGGTCGTCCTTAGGGTGTCTACAAAGACGTGTCTGAGTAGAGTCTTGCTTATGGATGTGTTGTGCACCACATTTATAAGTAGGAGGCTACAGGACATTTAGGAGTTATTTTTTTCTTCATTTCTAGATTGTGCAATAGAGCCAATGTGGTAGGTGGAATCATATCTGACCATTGTAATTGGTTTTCTTTGTTATAGTAAAATGCCGATGACAAGACGAGGTAGGGGCAAAGGTAAGCAGGTAGATATGCTTGCTGGTGAAGGAACGAGTAAATCACCACCTGACCAAGCTAGTCAAGGTGGCGCTGAACAGGAGTTTGCATCGTGGGCTTCTTCCACTCTTCCATTTTTGAAAGAGCCAAGAGGTAGAGAAGTACCTGCAGAACCACCTATGAATGCCACTGAATAGGATTTAAGAAATACAGTGCATATGTTGACTCAGATTTTTGCTGCACAAACTCAGGGACAAGTTGGTCCAATGACAAGTAAGGATGGCGCGGCTAGAGTAGCTAGTCAGCGGACATAAGATTTTTTGAAATTAGACCCTCCCACGTTCACCGGGTCAGATCCAAAGGCAGACCCACAGTACTTCGTGGACAAAATCCAAAGGGTTCTAGATGTTATGCACGTGACTGGTATAGAAACAGTTGAGCTTGCAGCCTATAGATTGAAAGGAGAAGCTATATTGTGGTATGAAGATTGGAAGAGATCTCGTGGTATAGGTGCAAATCCACCTAATGAGGAAGAATTTAAAGCGGTATTCCTTGATCACTATCTTCCATATGAGATCCGAGAGGCTCGTGCGGATCAGTTCTTAAATCTCCATCAAGGGAATATGAGTGTCAGAGAATACATTCTTCAGTTTAATTCTATGGCTCGATATGCCCCGAATGTAGTGGCCACAATAGAAGACAGAGTCCATCGATATGTGGACAGATTGGAGCCATATTTGGTAAGGGACTGAACCAATTCTACTTTGAACAGAGATATGGATATAGCCAGAATACAAGTATTTGCATAGAAGATGAGGATCAGAGGCAAAGAAGAAGGGTACACGAATTTAACAGAAGGCCGTCAAAGAGGGCTAGACCTATGGGACAGTCTATGGAGTCCCAAGGAGAATATAGGCCTTGGATTTTCCCTAGACCGCCTAGACCATCATTCTCTTATTCCACAGCAGGCACTCAATCTCAGTTCCGAGGATTTAGAGGCAACCATTTTGGGCAGAGTAGTGGGCTTCAAGGTTCACAGACAACAGGATTTTCTTGTCAGCCGTGTCAGTGCTGCAGAAGGTATCATTTAGGTGAATATCGATTGGGGACAAATGTTTGCTTTTGGTGCGGTATGTCGGGGCACATGATGAGAGAGTGTCCAAAAAGGGGCACGGGTGGTATAGCACGACCTACAAGATCAACCATTGCATCATTATCATAGGTTCCTTCCCTAGGTAGAGGAGTGCAGCCTATTGGGCGTGGTCGAGGTGCTAGAGGAGCAGCTAGTTCCAGTGGGGCCCAGAATCGCACCTATGCTCTAGTGGACCGACAGAATTCGGAGGCTTCTCCTGATGTAGTCACAGGTACATTATCCATATTTTTGCATAATGTATATGCATTGATTGACCCGAGTTCTACATTGTCATATGTTACTCCATTGATTGCTGCGAAATTTGAAAGAATACCAAAATTATTAATTAAGTCAATTGAAGTATCTACACCAGTTGGTGAATCTATTATTGCAAAAAGAGTATATCGTACATGTGTAGTAACTGTGTGTGATCATGATACGTTGGCTGATCTTATTGAACTGGAAATGGTGGATTTTTATGTCATAATAGATATGGATTGGTTGGCTTCTTGTTATTCCACGATAGATTGCCGAGCTAAGAAAGTACATTTTCATTTTCCACAAACAAATGTTCTTAAATGGAAGGGTAATGTATGGGCACCGAGAGGAAAATTTATTTCCCATCTTAAAGCAAGGAAAATGATAGCCAAGGGGTACATATGTCACTTGGTCAGAGTGAAATATACTGATGTGGAACCACTAACTCCTCAGTCGGTTCTAGTGGTCAATGAATTCCTTGATGTATTTCCTGAGGATCTTCCAGGTTTACCTCCAGAATGGGAAATAGAGTTTGGTATTAATGTGAATCCAGACACTCAGCCTATCTCTATTCCTCCGTATAGAATAGCTCCAGCTGAATTGTGAGAATTAAAGGAGCAATTAAATGATTTGCTGGACAAAGGATTCATAAGGCCTAGTATGTCCCCGTGGGGTGAACCAGTATTATTTGTACGAAAGAAAGATGGCACATTGAGAATGTGTATTGACTATCGGCAATTGAATAAGGTAACAATCAAGAACAAATATCCCCTCCCCAGAATTGATGATTTGTTTGATCAGTTAGAAGGTGACAAATGTTTTTCAAAGATTGACTTGAGATTGGGTTACCATCAAGTCAGAGTTAGAGGAAAAGATATACCCAAGACAGCTTTCCGAACACGGTATGGCTATTATGAATTTTTAGTTATGTCATTTGGACTAACAAATGCACCAACTGTTTTTATGGATTTGATGAATAGGGTGTTTAATACATTTCTAGACGTGTTCGTGATGGTGTTTATCGGTGACATCCTGGTTTATTCACGATCACAAGAGGACCATGCGAATCATTTACGACAGGTGTTACAAATTCTTCGTGAGCGTAAGTTGTATGCAAAGTTCTCTAAATGTGAATTTTGGTTAAAATCCGTAGCATTCTTGGGTCACATTATGTCAGATGAAGGAATAAGGGTTGATACACAAAAGATCGAAGTGGTGAAAAATTGGCCAAGGCCTACGACGCCTACGGAAATTCATAGTTTTCATGGGTTTGCGGGTTATTATCAAAGGTTTGTTGAAGGGTTTTCTTCCATTGCTGCACCTTTAACAAAGCTAACACACAAGGCAATCAAGTTTCAGTGGAATGATGCATGTGAGAAAAGTTTCCAAGAGTTGAAAGATAAATTAACTTCCACACCCGTATTAGTACTTTCAAAAGGCACCGAAGGTTATGCAGTATATTGTGATGCTTTCGGAGTTAGCCTAGGGTGTGTATTGATGTAGCACGGTAATGTAATAGCGTATGCCTCAAGACAGTTGCGGCCACATGAGAGAAATTATCCCACACATGATCTTGAGTTAGCAGCTGTGGTATTTGGTTTAAAGATATGGCGCCATTATTTGTATGGAGTTCATGTTGACATCTACACCGATCATAAGAGTTTGCAATATATCTTTAAACAGAAGGACTTAAATCTGAGGCAGCGAAGGTGGCTGGAACTTTTAAAAGATTATGATATTGATGTCCTATATCATCCAGGAAAAGCAAATGTGGTAGCCGATGCATTAATCCGCAGGGCAATAGAAGGCACTAGTGGACAGTTAACGGAAAAGCAAGACCTAGTCAAGGATCTACATCAACTAGCCAGCTTGGGAGTTCGTCTTCTTGAATCTTCAGATGAAGGGGTTATTGTGCAAAATGTGGCAGAATCTTTATTAATAGCTGAAGTGAAAGAGAAGCAGCATGCGGATCCTGTGTTATTGCAGCTGAAAGAGAATGTACAACGGGGTTTGACAAAGGCATTTAGTCTTACGCAAGAAGGAGTACTTCAATACCAAGGTAGATTATGTGTACCGGATGTAGATGACCTAAGGAAATGAATTATGACAGAGGCACATCATTCGCAGTATTCTATTCATCCGGGAGCTACCAAAATGTATCACGATTTGAAAGAAATGTATTGGTGGGGTAACTTGAAGAAGAATATTGTAGAATTTGTAGCTCAATGTCCAAATTGCCAACTAGTCAAAGTAGAACATCAAAAACCTGGAGGTTATATGCAATGTATCAATCTTCCAGTTTGGAAGTGGGACATGATTAACATGGATTTCATCACAGGTTTTCCTCGTACACTGTGGAAATTTGATTCCATATGGGTAATAGTTGACAGACTTACCAAATCAGCGCATTTTCTACCAGTCAAGACCACCTATACAGCGGAAGATTATGCAAGGTTGTATGTTAAAGAGATAGTGCGATTACATGGAATTTCGATCTCCATTATATCAGATAGGGGAGCTCAATTTACTGTACATTTTTGGAGATCTTTTCAGCAGAGTTTGGGTACACAAGTGAATTTGAGTACGACTTTTCACCCTCAGACAGATGGACAAGCAGAACATACTATTCAAACACTTGAAGATATGCTACGAGCTTGCATGTTGGACTTTAAAGGTAATTGGGATGATCATCTACCTCTTATTGAATTTGCCTACAACAATAGCTATCATTCAAGTATCAAAATGACTCCTTATAAAGCTTTATACGGAAGGAAGTGTAGATCACCAATTGGATGGTTTGAAGCGGGTGAAACTGCTTTACTTGGGCCAGATCTTGTTCATCAGGCTATGGAGAAAGTTAAAGTGATTCAACAAAGGCTACAAACGGCCCAAAGTCGATATAAGTCATATGCTGATGTCAGAACAAGAGGGCTCGAATTTGCCATAGGTGATTGGGTATTCTTAAAGGTGTCACTAATGAAAGGGGTGTCACTAATGAAAGGGGTAATTAGATTTGGAAAGAAAGGAAAGTTGAGTCCACGTTATATAGGGCCATATGAAATTGTATGAAGATTTGGGAAAATTGTGTATGAATTAGCATTACCCCAAGAACTCTCCACAGTTCGTCCAACATTTAATGTTTCGATGCTTCGAAAGTGCATAGGAGATCCATCTCGTATTACTCCCATGGAAGATGTACAAGTTACAGAGGATCTCACTTATGAAGAAATACCTATTGCTGTTCTGGATCGACAAGTGAAGAGGTTCAGAAATAAAGAAGTAGCTTCCGTAAAAGTACTTTGGAGAAATCAACAGGTAGAAGAGATCACATGGGAAGCTGAAGAAATGATGAAGTCCAAGTACTCTCATTTGTTTCAAATGGATGAGAAAGTTCAAGATGCGGGAGCGGAACTATAACAAGTAAGTATCTATAAGAATATTGTATATCTAGGATAACATGAAGAATGATCCTAGACTTGAATTTGTTAAATTGGATAATGTCACTAACATTCGAGGACGAATGTTTCTAAGGGGGGAAGAATGTAACACCCCGTATGTTTCCGAACCTAGTTGATTACCGTAATATTCATGGAATTATTCAAACATGAGATTGTGGAGGTATTGAACATTAAATTTGTTTAGCTAAGTTAATCTTGTGCCATTGGGCTAAAATGAGGTCCAAAATTAGTAAGAAAGACATGACCCAAAATGGAGAAAAGATCCATTCTACCATTGACCAAGTAAACACACATTTAATGTGGTTAAGGATGACTAAAAGGACTATATAAATCACAAAAAATAAGATTTTTATTCATTGTAACACACATGCCATTTCTAGAAATTTCAAAGATATTTCTCATCTCACACAAACCCTAAGTCATCACTCCTTTGGACAAGATCACTCTCTTACAAGCTTTGGTAAATGTTTATTCTTATGGTTTAGTATATGACATGCTTAATATGGTGTATAAATTATGTTGGTTATGTTGGCAAGGTGTTGGATAGTTCACTATGTGTAAAACAGTCTATTTTGCTTAACCGGTGAAGGGTTTTGCCTTCTAAACTTGAAAGTGGACTTGTGGTCTTGAAGGAAGTGAATTTGGTGGATTAAATATAAAAATGTAAGATGTGGTTATGTCCTTATCTTGCTTTCTTTTTTTGTATAACACTTGGAATTGTTGTTGTGAAATTGTGCATGAAATTGATGTGCGTTGTGAGACCATGGTTGTTTTTTGGAATCCAAGTTAACCTAAAATATGTAAAGAGAAGCTTACTTAAGGCCTTGGACCATTTATTACAAAAAAGGACCCAAAAGAGACCCTTTTTGGCCGAAACGGGTACCCGCCCTCGCGGACAGAGCACCTGCGAGCGCAGATGCCAACGCAGGTGGCCCTGGATAGGGCCAAGGGTCACCTGCGGCCGCACCTCAACCACGTACGGGCGTATGTGGATTCGCAGGTCAGCCCAGAACTTCGTTTTCCATGTTTTTGTCTCTCTTTGACCCCCCAAGGCCCCTATACCCTTTTTGGATGCAATTATCAACTTATGGTACCTTTTGAATGGCTTTAAGGGGTCGTTCGAAGGCATGGTGGATTATATCAATTATAGATTGTTGTTAATATGTTATTATGGAAGGTATTGAGGTGACTTGATGGAGTAATTGTGATGTAGTGTTAATGAGGAAACGTAAAGGATAAACTTGGTGTGAAATGCTATTGGATTATGATGTCTTGGTCAATGTGTGGAATGTTATGGTGTAGTTGGTATGGTAATGCAGTGAAGTCTATTGTAACGGTGAAATGATGTTATAGGGAAGTCATGTAGCTCATTGTCGGCTTATGCACTTGTAAGGTAGTTAGTTGTTAACATGAGCACCGTTATGTACTTTTGTTGTAGAGTGAAACGTAAGGAAGGAGGTGGATCATTGTATTCACATATAGGACTGTGTATTCATATTAGGAAGAAAAGGTATGTAAGGTTACTCTTTCTGTATCCTTCTGCAGCACATAGTGTTCACATTGTCATTGTACTTGTTCCATTCCGAATGTTCTAAAGTATCTCAGTTCAGGTTGTCATCTATTGTTAATCACATGTTCCTTATTCATTGATCAATTGTTATTCATGTGTCACATAATTGTGACATGGTTCCAAAGGTCCAATAATGTTACGATTCCAAAGTTCCAATAATGTTATGACTATCAACGTATCAATCTCTTCTAATGAAAGAATGAAGTAATGTATAATTGTTTGTATATTCTTGAGTGGCATCCTAGGGGTGGAATAAACACCTAGATTAGGTCAATCCTAATATCATGGGTGGTATACCCAGCATGGGTCGATCCCAATATCACAGTAACACCCCAGGGGCGAAAGAAAAGCCTAGCATGGGTTAATCTCATCCCAGGGGCGACAGAAAAGCCTAGCATGGGTTAATCTCATCCCAGGGGCGACAAAAAAGCCTAGCATGGGTTAATCACATCCCAGGGGTTAAAATACCTAGCATGGGTTATCCTCTTTTATCACTGATCAGTTGGTCATTTGTTTATTATATGCTTTACAATTTTCTTAATGCAAAGAAGGATAAAGTTAAGTAATGAACGATAATGATGAATGAACGTAAAGGTAAAGAAAGTAATGAATGTAACGTACGTGGTTCCAAACATACAGAATGGTGGTTTATCCATATTGACTATTCTGTTATATTTGATTCCATTGAAGTATTTATGTATCATACGGTTTCTTATAGCCTTACATACTCAGTACATTTTTCGTAGTGACGTCCCTTGGGGGACTTACCTTACTTGCTGTAGGCGCAGGTGCTAGTAGACCTCCACAGTAGGTTGCGGGTCATTTGCAGATCATTGGTGAGCTCCAGTTGGTTCGGGGCTTTCCGAGTCACATGTGTACATTTGTTTTGGTATTATAAATGTTGTATAAAGCGGGGACTTGTCCCGACTTTAGGATGATTATGTACAGGTATCTATTAGAGGCTTTGTAGACGTACGTGGAAAAATGAATGAAAGAACGCATGCTTTTGACTTGATGGCCCTAACGACCTAGTTTCATATATATCATATGTTCCTCCATGACTACCACCTTTGGTATCTTATAATTATAGGGGAGAGAATGTTGTTCATTTAGTGACATGCATATGAGTGTACATGACTGAAGATTGGTTCTCTCGGGCCTTAACGGCTTTGAGTGCCAGTCCGCCCCGTTGGAATTCGAGGCGTGACAAAAATTACCTCTTGTAAAGCCTATAGTAGCCTTAACCTCCTGAATACTTGAATGGGCAGCCTTGTTGTACATAAAGAAAAAGCTTTTTTCTTTATTAACTTTTTGACTTGACTATCTCTCATACATTTCCAAAGTCTCCATAGTCAACTGTAAAAGTCTTTTCATCAGTAGTAACAAAAATTATGGTGTCAATAATATATGCAAGATGGTTTATATTATCACTCCACTTAGGCATTCCCAAACTCTTAAACTCATTGTTATGAAACAAGTTGTTTAAAGCTCTAGACAGAATCTCTGCAGATAAGATAAGTAAAGCAGGGGATAGAGGATCCCCTTCTATCTATCATGTAACACTCTAGATAACTTTATTCAAAATATTACTCACACTAATAGGCCTAAAATCAGAAAAGGTTTGGATTACCTCTTTTTTAGGCGATAAAATAAGATTAGTATGAGTAATTGATTTTGGTAGTGTATGTGTCACGACCCGAACCCGTCGTGAGTGGAACCCACACTATTCATCCGGAGGGAGATCCAACAATCAAGGAAGCATTGATCAACACTCAAGTAAGAGTAAGAGAACTATCCCATAAATAGTGTAATAACCATTCAATCTAACAACTTAAGAATGTGCAAAAACAAAATACCAAGAGGAAATCCCTTAGGACCCGAAAGTTGGTGTACCAAATCATACTAAGAATATCAAGTGGGGATGCAACCCGAAAAACTATAAGATGTAACAAGTCCAAATAAAGGACAATGTATAAATAAGAGAAAGATCTTATGGTAGCCCGAATGTGTTGCTCACCCTAAAATCAGGAATTGACTGCTGAAATCACAAGTAAGGTCTCGATGAATCCACTAGAATATGTGCTGCACTCACAGAAGTAAATGCAGGTGTAGCATCAGCACACAAATAAATCAAAGTGTACCAATCGGATCTTTTGAATAATCCAAGATGGAAATATGAACACTTAACCAAAATATTGTACAATTAGCTAACACATACTTACACATCAAACATTCCCATATATGTACAAGTAGCATTCAAGAGGCAAGCCAACAAGTCAACAAGTGTCACTAAGGCAATAATATGCAACTCAATTCAAGACAACAAAACAAAGACAAACACAACAATACAAATTCCCCAGTTCACTCAAGGAACCATCATACTAATACATACATTGCCCACCCTCTAGCTATTACCTGCAAAGGAAAATTACCGTCCATGTACTAAACCCCCCCCCCCATACATGAATGTCTATAATTCTTAATCCAATAACCTGTGAGAACGTCTCAAATGCCGAAACATTCCATAATTTATAATATAAAGAGGCCAAGTCATAAAACAAGTAGATATTACAATGACCAAGCACACCACACAGATTAACCAATCACCCTACAAAGTAGTTAATATGCACATATAACACAAGTTGGATAAAATACACTCCATCACCTACCTCAACTGATGATAACTCAACTGCAAATCAATTTTTGAGAAAATTATTGGACCTTTTAGCTGATTAAACAAGTCATCTATACGAGGCAAAGGATGTTTATTTCAGATGGTGACCTTATTTAACTGCCTGTAATCAATGCACATCCTCATACTACCATCCTTCTTCTTACCAAAAAGAACCGGAGCTCCCCAAAGTGAAGCACTTGGACAAATAAAACCCTTACAACCTTACGTTTCCTCAACTCTGCAGGAGCCATTCGATATGATGGAATAGATATGGGGCGAGTGTACGACTCTAAGTCAATACAAAAGTTGATATCCCTATCTGGAGGCATACCCGATAAATCAGAAGAAAACTCATCTTGGAACTCAAAAATGATCGAAACCGACTTAATAGAAGGGGATCCTACACCTACATTCTGAAGATGAGCTAGAAATGCTGAACACCCCTTCCCCACTAGCCCACTATCTCGGATATATGATAGGTCATACCCAAGATTACATCAAAGTCTAACATATCCAAGATAATTAAGTCTACCCAAGTCTGAAAACCCACAAACATAATAGACCAAGACCAATAAACATAGGTAACTACCACAAACTTCCCAACCGAAGTAGACACATGCACATGATAGTCAAGAATAACACAAACCAGACTCAGACCCATAGAAACTGAATAGACACACAAGAATAAGTGGACCCCGAATCAAATTGGACAGAAGCCATCTGGTCATAGACAAGAATAGTACCTGTGATCACTGTGTCAAAAGCCTCGGCATCAGTCTTTCCTGGAAATGCATAATAATGGGCTCAGTCATCAATCTAAGCTAACTCTGTAACCGGCTGCATTTTGTGCCGCCGTTACCACGACCACCTGCCTGATTTCCCCATCCACTCCATGGACGACCCCTGCTATTTCCCCCTTCTCTACCTGTTGGAACCACTGCCCGTGCCTGCTGCTGTATCTGGCCATTCGCCTATCTCACTGGACACTCCCTCTTAAAATGACCAACAACACCACAATAATAACACCCATGCTCGAGACAAGGCCGACTAGCAGAAGAATAAGAAGCCCCCTGGCCTCTAATAACCTAAGTCTGAGAAGGTCCTTTAGCCGTTATCACAGTAGAAGCTAGCAAAGTTGACTGAATAGGGTGAGCTAAAAAGTCCTACTGACCTTTAGAATAGGATCTACTGAAATTCCCAATATTTTGAGACTTCTCGGCTAACATCTTAGCATGTCCCGCCTTCGCCACACCTTCCAACTTCTTCACATAATTTGACACATTATTAAACTCCTTTCCCATAGAAGTCATTTGCATAGTCAACGCCTGAAGGTCATAGTTCAACCCCTTAACAAAGAGACGAATCCTTTATTCCTCCGTAGTCAACAACAGAGTGGCATAATGAGACAAGGCATAAAACTTAACCTCATAAGCTGCAACTGACATATCACCCTGCTCCAAAGCCAAGAACTCATCCTTCTTGTGATCATGGAGGGTACAAGGTACATACTTATCCAAAAATAGAGCATGAAACTGCTCCCAAGTCAAAGGAGGCAAAACAGGTGATCCACACTCAACATATGCTCTCCACCACTGTTTAGCATCTTTCTCAAGCAGAAAGGTCATAAACTCAACCCCATGTTTCTTCATAATACCCATCTTGTGCAGCCTCTCATAATAATTAATAATAAACTCAAAAGCATCCTCAAATTCTGTACCCTGAAGCGTAGGATGTTTCATCTTCAGGAACTTAGTTAGCAAGTCATATTTAGTACCAATCTTCACAGAACCCCAAATCAAATGAAGAAAAACATTCGTGCCTAAAGTTTCATCCATCCCAAGAGCCATAGCAACAGTAGGGTGGACAACTGAAGACTGATAAGCTGGAATAGTAGGGGTGGCTCCAGTCCGTCAACCCACTCAGAAAAGCCAACACTTGCTGAGATATGGGAGGTAGAGCTGCGACCTCAACTGGTGCTTCCACTTTGGGCTCCATCTCCTGCTCCTCTGCTGCTTTCCTCTCCTCAAAATAATCCTGGGGTGGGGGAGGCGATGTTGCCCTCTCATTAGCCTGACCTGTAGCTGCTTGAGCTCCACCCCTGGATGGTGTGGTTCATCCCCATTCTCTCCTCCCTCTCGCTCATCCTTTTTCTCTCACGACTGGCTCCTCAACTGGAGTGGCCTGTGCAGGGGCTGCTGCTTGGGTTCTGTTCGACCTTGTATTCACCATCTGTGGATAGAAGAGTGAAGGATCGATACCAATTTGGATCACCCGATACCAATTGGAATCAAGTCATAGCACGAAAGAAACAAGAAAGACAGATTTTCTAAAGTCCCATAACCACCCAAAGAAAAGTAGAGACATCTCCGTACCGTTCCGTGAGACTATACTGGACCCATTTTGGTTCAACGAGATCGATGAAACCTAGGATCTAATACAAAGTTTGTCACAACCCAAACCCATCGTGAGTAGCAACCATACTACTCACCCGATGGAAGAACCAAAAACCTAGGAAGCATTGATCAACACTCAAGTAAAAGTAAGAGAACTATCCCATAAATAGTGTAATAACCATTCAATCTAACAACTTAAGAATGTGCAGAAACAAAATACCAAGCGGAAATCCCCTAGGACTTGAAAGTCGGTGTACCAAAACATACTAAGAATATCAAGTGGGGATGCAAACCCTAAACTGTAAGAAGTAACAAGTCCAAATAAAGGACAATGTCTAAATAAGAGAAAGATCTCATGGTAGCCCAGATGTGCTGCTCATCCTAAAATATGGAATCGACTGCTGAAATCACAAGTAAGGTCTCGATGAATCCACTGGAATATGTGTTGCATTCACAGAGGTAAATGCAGATTTAACATCAGTGCACAAATAAACCACAGTGTACAGGTTGGATCATTTGAATAACCCAAGATGAAAATATGAACACTTAACCAAAATATTGTACAATTAGCTAATACATGCTTACGTATCAAACATTCCATATATATGTACAAGTAGCATTCAAGAGGCAAGCCAACAAGTCAACAAATATTATTAAGGCAAAAATATGCAACTCAATTCAAGACAACCAAACAAGGACAAACGCAACAATACAAATTCCCCTGTTCACTCAAGGAATCGTCATACTAATACATACCTTGAAACCCGTACACACATGCTAAGGGTTATATATCCACCCTCTAGCTATGACCTGCAGGGGACAATTATCGTCCATGTACTAAAAAATCCCAGACATGAATGTCTTTAAGCCTTAATCCAACAACCTGTGAGAACGTCTCAAATGCCGAAACATTCCATAATTTACAATATAAATGGATTAACCAATCACCCTTCAAAGTAGTTAATATGCACATATAATACAAGTTGGATTAAATACACCCCGTCACGTACCTCAGACCAAGCTTGCACAACTCTAAGCTTGAGCTTTGCCTTTCCTTGCCTTTTTCGCTTGCTCGTGGTCTAAAACATACATACAAACACCGCATTAATGAAATAACCTAACATGGAGGGAGTTATAAGCCACCCCAACCCCTTAAGGTCAGTTTATAATCATTCCATAACCGTTCTAGGGCTATTTCCCCTATAATTCACCTAAAACTACCAATTTCATGGAATGATTAGTGAATTAAAAGATGCAAGGCCAATTTCGTGGTTAATAAATAAAACCCATTAACTTAAAACTCAATTTCACCCTTGCACTAGCAAACATACCAAAATCTGCCCTAAAACCCTCCCCGAACTCCATAATTTATGCCTTCTAAGGATTAAGAAGTAATTACAATTTAAAGGGAGTGAATTACTTACCTTAAAAAAGTTAAACAGAGGTAAACTAGTGATTTTCTCCCTAAATCGCCTTCCGCTTGCCCCAAAATGAGTTTATAAAATAATAAATTATTTTGGGGTTTAATCCCTTTAATCTGTAATTTCTACCGCTATAGCGGCCTTGACCGCTTTGGACCACCTCTATAGCAGTAATTATTCTGCTATATCGGTTTGTCAACTTCTATAGTGGTGTATACGGGACAAAATGCACGTCTTCACCAAAAAATCCCCCATTTTACAACACGCCTTGATCCTGGGACATTCCGAATAATGCCCTTTACGCTAAGGTCAATTTCGGGAGTTTTACTAACCCAAATCCAGTTCCATAAAATCCTACGGGATCCTTATCGCCTTAGCTAACTAGGAATCAAAATCGTTCCCACTAAATTGGTCTAAATTATTCCCAGATTTTCCAAGGCTACCCCTCATCCAAAACGAAGCAAAACTAGCATTGTTTGAAATTTGTAACTGCTAAATCGAAAGGAATTTAGACACGAAATTTGGAATGTAAGACTTTTACATAATGAACAAGAGGGTCGTTACAGTATGACCCTCAAAAAGGCATGTATAATATTTAAATTTCACTACCCACAAGATCCCTACAACTTTGAAAAAAATGGCAAGTGAAACCATCTGGTCCACTAGCACTGTCTCCATTTAATTCAAATAAAATTATCATGACCCAAGCCTAGGCCCTGGACGTAACGAGCATCCCAGGTCAATGAATACCCAAGAGAAACCCTTAGAATAACATGATGAGCATTTCATTTTGAACATGTAAGAAAATATTTGCGAAAGAATAGCCCATTGAGGAAATCCATTTAAAACATATTGAAATCTATACAAGTTTGAAATAAAACATTTTGACAACATCTACGTAAGTCTATGAAACCTATAACATATGAATGAAAAACTGAAGTTGGAACATGGCCCCCATAATACCATAAACTGAAAGTCAAAGTCTAACTTGAAGATCGTATTACCTTTCAAAAGATGGAGGGTTCAACACTTGATGAAGCTGTCCCGAGGAATCCTAATGCTACATAAAATTACAAGGAAAAAATAGTTTATAAAGCAAGTCATTTAAGTAAAAACAAAGTCATGAGAAAAGAATATAAATGATGACTTAAAACATTTAAAGCATAAATATTTCAAAACATTACTTCTGAGCTAGGTAGTGATCACTAACATTAGGCAACCCACGGGCTATATAGGTCCGATCAACACTCGACCAGCTGAGCCCTATTCCATGTTTGCCGCATGGATTAAGATAACATAGTTGGCCAATCATAACATTAACATAGACTGTAATACTACTGCGCGAAGCAAGCATACAACGGTCATCTATTTTTCAGGATAGGACCTTCTCATGTCAGCAAACATGGTTTCAGGTGTTAGGTCCTCTTTAACCCTTCACGGTGATACTGCCAAACTATCTTTGAGCCGCATTAAAATATTATTCTTTATTCATTTATCAAAGAGTCATTCATAAAGCAATATGCATTTGGGTATCGTCATACCCAAGACTAGCAAGTCATCCATATCATGCCAAAAATCATTATCATAAAACCTTATTGGCTCTTTACCCCATCTTAGAAATCATATACATTATTGACTCTAAATCCAGCCCTTTGAAATCATAAACATAGCCATAATTGGATCTTCATAAGAGTCTTAAAGCATCACATAATTTCATACTTTACATTGTTCAACAGATGGGGGATATACATTATATTTCTCATTGTAATCCAAAGCTTTTGAAAGACTTTGTAAATCGTATTTTCTGTAGTTCATAGCATTTATCATTCAACTTTGTATTATGAAAGTTCACCATCTTTTAATCGTTATTTCCAAGTCTCTAATTCTCACATAGTTTAGAAAATAATTTGTAAAAGAGAGGATTCAATAACAAGCTTTCATAAAAATCAATCTTCAACCCTAGTCTCAATCCATCATTTAGAAAAGGTGAATAACTTGAAATAAATACCTTGTATGAGTAGTTTGAAGTAGGTAGTGTTCAAACATACCTTTTTGATGGAATGAATTTGAGAAATCTTGAATTCTTAGCCTTGAAGCTTGAACCCTAGCTTGAAATCGATATGAAGGCTTACATGACTTGGATTCGTCCCACATACCCTTGATGATGAATTTGGTGAGAAAACATTGAGAAGAAACTATAATCTTTGACTTGTCTTGAAACTTTAGGATTGGGAGTTTGAGGTTTGGGAGAGAAGAGAATGTGGGAATTGAATTGTAACTACTAAAATTCACTTTGATTTATAGGTTATAAGGGAGTTATAAGTCATGATTTGGGAATATGGGTGGGAGAAAATACAAAAACACCCTTCAAATAATGTAGAAAAATAAGAAAAAAAATGACTTTTCACCATGGGCAGCAGCAGACGTAGAGCACCACCCAGCACACTGATATACAATGGATTTACGACACTTGAGATGCTTAAAATGAGGAATATTTGCAAGTTTGAAGGTAATTTTTGTTGGATATGACGTGGTTTAGTGAGTTTTACAGGAACACATGGCTAGGAGGTGAATAACTAAATACAAGGAAGAATGTGCACAAGTAAGGATGACACTGGAAAATGAGTCGTTTTGTTACAGTAGGATTCTTTGCCCAAGTCGATACTTGACTAGAAGAAAATTGAAACTTGCAGGTGCTGGCTACGGAAGTAACACCATGACTCATTGCCAGACTTAACTAGTTATTGTGGAGAGTCGTTACGACTCCAGTAGAGATGTGGCCGATGGAAGCTTAAAAAACAGGTAGAGAACGCTTGGAGGCTATGACCCGTAAGGTCACGTGACGGATCGTCATGTCAAGTCATTTTGAGCAGCAGAAGAAAAGTTCTGAGAAGGTGCAAGGGAAGTTCCAATGGAAAAAATTTACCCTACGACTAGTAGGGTGACTAGACGAGTCATCGTCAACATACAAGAATGAAAGACAACGATTGATAGGAGACTGACAATGAGTCATCGTCTGACCAGACAACTCGCCGTGTGCGTCATAGTTATCACCGACTCCTATACTCCTATTTTGTTTAGGATTATTTTATTTGTGTCTATAAATACCCATTGTGGTTCTATTGTTCGAGGTTACATTCTATTACAACCTCCAAGACATAATATTATATTTGCAAGTATACACATCAACTTTTAAGGTTTTAATTCAATTGGAGATTTTGGAGTTTGTTTATTCTTGTAAGTTTCACTTCATGTTTTCATATATGAATGCTTGTTTTGTTCATACAATTATGAGTAGCTAAACTCCACAACTAGGGTTTTGGTAACTATGACGGATTAACGAAGTAGTGTTCAAAGTACAAGGTGATTCTCGAAGGGTATAAAGGCATGTATTGTTGTTTCTTTTGAATTGGTTACTTTATGATGAGTGCACACGTTGTGACTCATCCTATATCTACCCTGGACTATAGCAAGGGTTTTTGGATAGGACTAGCAAATCAACAATAAGACTTGGAGTTGTCTTCATTTAATCAACTTTAAGTTGTGATACGGGAAAGGCTGTATTGGGATCATTGGTAGGGGGCAACATAGCAACACTCATGACGCATTAACCTTTGTGCTTGAGGATAGTCATCTACAAGGGTGATAACATAGTCGGTTAGACGATACATAACCTGTCATTTTTGAAAGCCAAAAACCTTAAGAGATCACTAAAGTATGGAGAATCTACGGAGTTATGAAGCTATTGGGAAACATAGTCCTAGTGATTTTCTTTTCTAATCTTGATTTCAACCTCAGCAAACATTTACTTGTTACTATTGCTCGTTTACTCTACAAAACCCCCTCTTTACTTATTCGCTAGTTACTCAGACAAACATAGTTGATTGGATTTTGACCTATTCCTTATGGGATTGACCCCAACCTTGTTGGGTTCTATATTTGATTCAATGACCATTTTATACTTTTTGGGAGGTGTAATTTGGGCGACATCAAATTTTGGCACTGTTGTCGGTAATACGATTACAAAGTTGATTGATTGTGTTTGTTGAAGTTATTGGTTTCGATTGTTGACTTTTATTTTCCTGCTATTCTAGGGTGTATGCCAGTGTATACACAACACTCAAAGTCAAGGCAATCCCCTGATACCACTTGACCAAGACATCGAAATAACTCTAAGCAATAATCGAAGAATGGTGAACAACAATGGAGTTTATGATCCCGCAGCTGTAGATGACATTTATGATCAGCCACCACTTCTTTTGGCTAGTCATAAGACTGCGGAACCAATAATTGCTAGATTGATGGCTGAAGAGAATGTGACACAACTAGTTGCTAGACAAATAGTCAAAAGACCATCAAGCCATGCAAGAGGCAACGCAATGTCTTGGCATACTTAAAGATAGACAGAGAAGACCTAGAGTGCAACAACCACCACTATAATACCATCTGATAAAGGATCCACAAGAAGATTTAGCCTATTTGGAGCCTGTTGAGACTGGTGCCATTATCCCACCCGAACTGCCTGAAGGAATTAAGTTTGATATTACGAGTGCTATGATTCACCTTTTGAACTTGAAAAGGGTGTTCACTGGCCTTCCTACTGATGATGCGAACATGCATGTGATGAACTTTATGGGTATCTACACCTTGTACAATATGCTTGGAGTGAGTCAAGAGGTAATTTGGTTGAGGCTATTACCATTCTCTTTTATGGGGGAAACGACTTTGTGGTTGGCTGAATTACCACGAGGTTCTATTATCAATTGGCAAGAGTTGAGGAATCAATTTCTGGAGCGATTCTTTCCACCCTCTAGAATGTTGTAGTTGAAAGATGAGATTTATAACTTTAGACAGCTGCATTCAGAGGTACTTTACAAAACATAGAAGTTGCTGAATGTTCTAAACCAGAGGATGAGTGGTAGAAATTTACTTGAGATCTTCTACAGAGCTTTGAATGCCAATACTAAAGCTGTAGCAGACACCACTACTGGAGGAGCATTTATGAGTTTATAATGGGATCAGGCATCAGATATTCTAGATTAGATCACTAAAACCAATCGAGGTTGGCATACTCGGGAAACTGATTGACCCGCAGGGACTTATGCAATTAGAGCGTCAGCAGAGCAAAGGGATTTAGATGAAACTGTGGCTCAAGAGGTAGCATACTTGGGGATCAAAATTGATTACTAGCTAAATAGTTTGCAGCAGCTAGAGCGGAAAAAGGTAATGCGATGGGTGCACATGGCAAAACACCTAGGTATGAACTTCAAATTCTGAGAAAGAAGCCAAATATCTGGATAGAGATGTGGTGGGTTTCTGATCCAGAGGACAAGTGTCTAATCAAGATAATTAGAACTCGAGGCAAGGGAATTAAGGTCAGAACTACTACAGAGATAATTACAACAAGTTGGGGTATAGATATAGAGACATAGATTGTGATGGTGATTGGAGGCGAAAAGAGGATTACAAGGATAAGAGTGGCCTTTTAATTTCCACCGGAGAACCGTGATGCTGAGTTTGGAAATTCAAAGATGGAAGCCCTACTTGCAAAACTTGTTAAGGGGTCGGAGAGTCAAGAAAGTTTCCTTAAGGAGATTAGGGCTGATCTTTCAAGGATAAGCCAAAAAGTTGAGTCTCATGCGACCGCCATCAAACAGCTGGAGCAATAATTCGGGCAGATGTCTACCGCATTAAATCAACATCAACAGACACTCTTTCGAGTAACACTATCCAAAATCCCAAAAATGATGGTCATTGGTTAGCCATTACTACTTGAAGTGGAAAGACTACTATTGATCCACCTATACCTGTTGTTGATAACTAGAGAGATGAGATCATAGTACTTGATAATGAGAATGAGAATGAAATGGAAAACTTGGTGGTTGATGACAATGCATCTCAACAGCCTTAAGTTGCTGAAAATGAGTCTAAATCTGATAAAGGAAAGGAGAAGGAGGCCCCTCAAGTATTGAAGCCCATTCTATGACCTCCTCCTCCTTTTCCACAAAGGTTGAAGAAGAAAACCGAAGAGGGAAAATATCACAAGTTTATATCTATGTTGAAAGAGTTGTCAGTTAACATTCCTCTTGTGGAGGCTTTGGAACAAATGCCAGGCTATGCAAAGTTCATGAAATATTTGGTTACCAAGAAAAGAACTATCAATTTCAAGCCTGCTAATAATGTGCACCATTATAGTGCAATCTCTTCTCGCTCTCTTATTAGAAAAAAAGGACCCGAGAGCTTTCACTATCCCTTGTACTATTGGGTCTTACAATTTTGCAAATGCTTTATGTGACTTGGGTGCTAGCATTTAATTGATGCCGCTATCCATTTTCAAGCAGTTGGGATGGGGGTCACCTAAGATGACTTCTATGAGACTTCTCATGGTGGATCAAACTGTGAGGAAGTCGGTGGGAATTTTGTATGATGTGTTGGTAAAGGTGTCATATTTCATTTTCCAGTTGACTTTGTGATTCTAGACTGTGAGGTGGATTTCAGGGTTCTCATCATCTTGGAAAGACCATACCTTGTGACTGGCCTTACTTTAGTTGATTTGAAATCTGGGCAGATTAAGTTTCAATTGAATGATGAGCATGTTACTTTCAATATCTGCCAATCCATGAAGCAGTCAAAGGAGATGCATGTGGTGTCTGTCATTGATACTATGGATGAGGAGGCACTTGTGGTTCCATTTGAAGAGAGACTGGGAGTTGAGGCACTTGCGACAGTTATCATGAATTTTGAGAGTGATGGTATTGATGAGTATGATGAGATGGTAAACACAATTGTTGGTAGGGGCTCATACACTTATGCATCAAAGAAGTTTGATCTTGATATGAAAAATAGAGTGATCCCACTAACACGTCCTTCTATTGAGGAACCTCCCATCTTGGAGCTTAAGGCTCTTCCCTCCCATCTACGGTATACATTCTTAGGGGCCAATAACACTTTGTCGGTTATCATTTTAGCGGATTTGTTAGAGTGGCAAGTTGAGGCATTGGTTTCTATGTTGCAAAGGTTTAAGCGGAACATTGGTTAGTCTATTGCTGATATTATTGGGATTCCACCAGAAATTTGCAAGCATAAAATCTAGCTCGAGCTAGATTATATACCTAGCATTGAGCATCAACATCATCTCAATCCACCCATACAAGAGGTTGTGAAGAAAGAGATCATCAAGTGGTTAGATGCAGGTGTGGTTTACCCTATTGCGTATAGAAAATGGGTGAGTCCTATCTAATGTGTACCAAAGAAAGGTGGAATCACTGTGGTTCCAAATAAGAAAAATGAGTTGATCCCGATGAGACCGGTGATTGGATAGAGAGTTTGCATGGATTACCAAAAGCTAAATTCTTTAACCGAGAAGGATCATTTTCTGATGCCCTTTATGGATCAGATATTAGACCATCTTGCTGGTAGAGGATGGTATTGTTTTCTTGATGGTTATTCGGGGTACAATAAGATTTCTATCACCACTGAAGACCAAGAGAAAACCACTTTCACTTGTCCATATGGAACGTTTACGTTCAAGAGAATGCCATTTGGTCTGTGCAATGCACCGACTACTTTTCAGTGTTGCATGATGTACATATTCTCCGATATGGTGAAAGACACTATTGAGGTATTTATGGATGATTTTTCTATTGTGGTAGACTCATTCAAGGACTGCTTGGCACTCCTTGCTGGTGTTCTACATAGATGCAAGGAGTGCAATTTGGTGTTGAATTGGGAAAAGTGCCATTTCCTGGTAAAAGAAGGCATAGTACTAGGACACCAGATTTCAAATAAGGGGATTGAAGTTAATAAGGTGAAGATTGAGGTGATTGAAAAATTGCCTCCACCAATTTCTATAAAGGGCATTTGTAGTTTTCTGGGGCATTTAGGATTTTATAGAAGGTTCATCAAGGATTTTTCTAAGAACGCTAATCCATTGTGTAATCTCTTAGAGAAGGAGGTGAAGTTTGTGTTTGATGATGTGTGCTTAAAAGCCTTCGAGTGTATGAAAGAAAAGTTAATTTTAGCCCCCATTATTGTTTCTCCATATTGGACTTTATCATTTGAGGTTATGTACAATGCTAGTGGTGTGGAACTAGGAGCAGTCCTAGGTCAGAGGCATGAGAAGATTCTACATCCTATTTATTATGCTAGCAAAGTGCTTAATCCAGCCCAGAAAAATTATACAGTGGCTGAGAAAGAGTTGCTTGTTGTGGTCTTTGCATTCGAGAAGTTTTGGTCTTACTTGATTGACACAATTGTGTATACTGACCATGTTGCTCTTCGATACCTCATGGAAAAAAAAGATGTAAAGCCAAGGTTATTTTGATGGGTACTCCTATTGCAAGAATTTGACTTCGAGGTCAAGGACCAAAAAGAGACTGAGAATTAAGTTGCTGACCATTTATCATGCATTAAAGATGAGGCCATGCTAAAGTTAAGGGATGGTCTTGATATTGATGATACTTTTCCGAACGAGCAAGTGTTGGCAGCATCACAAGACTTAATCCCATGGTTTGCAGATTTTTCCAACTTTTTGGGAAGTGATCTAGTTCCAGAAGATATGACTTATCAACAGCAAAAGAAGTTCATACATGAGGTACAAATATTCTTCTGGGATGAGCCATAATTGTTTAGGGGGTGTGCAGATGGTATAATTCGTAGGTGTATTCCCGAGGTTAAGATGATGAGTATATTAGAGGCGTACCATTCGTCTCCAGTTGGGGGTCATCATGGAGGTGCATGAACTGCGCATAAGATCCTACAATGTGGTTACTATTAGCCCACGATGCACAAAGATACCCATGATTATGCTAGGGCATGTGATTAGTGTCAGAGGTAAGGAAACATCTTAAGACGACATGAGCTCCCAATGAATGCTATCCTTGAGCTCGAATTGTTTTATGCCTGGGGTATTGATTTTATTGGCCTATGGTGGCCGTTGAGTATGTATCTAAATGGGTGGAGGCAATTATGCTTCCCAATAATAAAGGTAAGAGTGTCACGACTTTCTTGAAGAAAAACATATTCTCCTATTTTGGAACACCTCGGTTATCATTACTGATGGAGGATCCCATTTTTGTAATCAACTATTCAAGGTCCTGATTGAGAAATATGGTGTGAAACACAAGGTGGCAACACCTTACCATCCTCAAACAAGCGGGCAATTTGCTGTTTATAATCATGAGATAAAGTCCATTTTGGCGAAGACTGTGAACGCTAATAGGACATATTGGGCAAGGAGATTGGATGATGCACTATGGGCATACCCGACAACATTCAAGACACCAATTGATGCATCTCCATATCAACTTATGTACTAAAAAGCATGCCACTTGCCTGTCGAACTTGAGAATAAAGCATTGTGGGCATTGAAAAGGCTAAATTTGGAATGTCAAGATACAACGAAGATGAGGTTGGAATAGATGAATGAGATGGATGAATTTCATCTCCGTGTATATGAAAGTTCAGCCTTGTATAAGGAAAAGATGAAATTGTATCATGATCGTAAGATTGAGAGGCGAGAATTCCCTACAGGCGACATGGTGCTATTGTTTGATTTAAGGCTAAAGCTTTTTCCTGAAAAGTTGAGATCAAAGTGGAATGGACCATATAGAGTGGTCACGGTGTTCCCTTGTGGTGCAATTGAGCTGGAGAATAAGGATGGAAAGAAGTTTAAAGTCAATGGCCAAAGGGTGAAACACTATATGGGCGAAGTCATGGATGCCCGGATGATTTGTGATGTGGACTTAAAAGAGGCTTGATTACTTAAGTAAACATAAGTCATGCTGCGACATTAAATCAGACACTTCATGGGAGGCAACCCATGGGCTTGTTGGCGAAGTCTGAGTAGCCAACATAGCCACGTCGTGCTGCGATGTTAAATCAAGCGCTGCATGGGAGGCAACACATGATTTTGTCCCTTTATCATGTTATAGGGTAATATGTGTTTCAATGTACAGGACAAAAGAACTGAAAAGACACCAGACAAATTCTAATGCCCAGTCCATACAATCCACTAGATGAGTCATTGTCTAGCATGACGACTCATTTAGTGACTCGTAGCCATAAAAGGGAGCCACATAAATATTACTGGTCACCCTACGACTCTCAGAACGAGTCGGCATCTGACATGCCGACTCATCACCATGAGCCATAGGGACTGGTAATTCTAGGTAAGTTTCTAAGTCCTTTTTAGCAAATAGAGGTAGAGTACGACTCATCATCACTAGAGATGAGTCATTACGTGGAGTCGTCGGCACCGGGCAATTTTTTGATCCAAAGATTTAAATTATTATTTAACCCGACCCAACCCACTTAATTTAAATGGAAGGGAATCAATTGGTATTCCTTTTCCTTTCAAAACATCTATAGCTCCCACACTTTTCTTAAAAACTGATTCCACTCCCCAACTTCCCTAAAACGCTAAAACCTAATCACCCAAGCACAAAACTATTCTCCTCTAAATTTATTTTTCAAAAGTTGCGTGTGAAGACCCAAGCACACCCAATTTTCTCAAGCTTTCTTAAAGTCCAAGTAAGTTTTGTGTATTGTTGTATGTATTTGCAACACTATTTTTTTGATTTGGAACACACGGGTTTGTAAAAACCCTAAGTTTTACAACTTAAGAAATTGGACTGGCACGGTATTACTTGTGTTTTAACCAAATCACAAGGTTAGATAAAGTTGCGGGGTGATGGGGTAATGGTCGTGTACTATATGGATTTTCGAGATAAATTTTGAGTAGTCTTGGTGTTGTTTTTCGGAAAACTCATGGGAGGAGTACCCATTTGGATACTCTGATGATCATTAGTGTGATAAAAGAATGAATAGAGGCTACTATGAAGTTGCAACAAGGATTGCCATAGGAATTTGAAGGAAGGATACCCGTCTGTCATCCCTACGACTCCCATAATAACTCGGTTACATATGTGATGAGTCATTGTGTGAGTTGTAGTGACAATATTTGGGTCAACCTACCCCGATGTGTACACTGTTAACCTACGAGTCACCCAATGACTCATAGGGTATCTAAACGAATTATTTAGTGAATCATTCTGAGGGACCTGTATTGCACTATTACAAGCAATCCAATAGATAACCCACTCAATGAGTCATTTAGTGACCCTATGAATCATAGCGTACACTAGTCGTATAAACAGTAAGGATGACCAAAAGTTTCCCAGACCCTACGAGTCTGACGACGACTCGTTGTCTTACCCATAGTGACTGGTAGCAGGGGTCCCCTGTTCAAATTTTCTTGCATATGTTTGCCATCTTTGATATAATTTAATTAGCTTGCTAACGTCTCCCCCTTACAAGTATTATGACATCAAAGAATGATAATACTAAAGATGGAAACAAGGGGGGCAAACCGACTCTCAAGAAACAAGCTCGCTCTACTCGCCAACTAGTAGATGAGCCTACTGATGATGAGCAAGAGTAGAGCGACTCGATTAAGAAATACCCCATCTTGTGGTCTAGTCTAAACACTGAGTATCTTGCCTCGGGGAAGTCAATCAAGGCCTCGAATAAAAAATGCTGGGGCCTCACCACCACATTCACCTCCTTCTTCCTAGTCTAAAGAGGTGGAGAAATCATATTCCGAGTCTGTTGATAAAGGGAATGAAAGCAAGAGTGTCTCCAAATGTAGAGATGAGGCTGCATCTAGAAGCAAGTCTAGTGATGATGGGTTAGGGTACCATTCTGAAGGATCAGATGAGAGTATGAGTAAGGACGTTGTTGCTAATCCTCTAAATGTGATTCCACCTCCACCAGTCCAGCCGGGACTACAAATTGAGGCTGCACCAGTTCCTATTGTGAATAGATAGGGATATCCAGGGATGCAGGAACTATATGAGAAGGACGGTGCAATTGTCCCCAACACTGACAAACCAAAGACGGGAATTCTACACTGAGCCTAAATTTTTGACAACAGGCATGTTTGAGATGCCTGAGTTTGAGGTGTTGTTCGAGAAATATCATTTTGAGTGGATGACTAGAGAATCCGACAGATATAGCCCCACACTAGTTCGAGAATTTTAAGCTGCTTATTAGATGGAGTTGAAGAGGTTACATCTACAAGGGTTGAGATGAGGAAAGTTAAAACAAAACAAATCGTTACTGAAGACAAGCTGGTGCACTTACGGTGGATTACCGGTATGATTGCTGCGGCACAAGCAGATGCACCTTGGGCTGTGGGTACTTCTTCACAAATTACCAAAGGGAGTTTGAACTTTATAGCAAAATCTTGGTGGATGCTGGTTCGCCACGAGATAGGACCTAAGGCAAGAGATAACACTCTAAGCCTTGATAGGGCTACCTTGATCACCAATATCATGGAAGGATATGAGATTAATATTGCAAAACTCCTCATGAGAGAGATTCGAGATAGGGTTGTGAGCACTGATACTAGCCTTGCCTTTCCTAGGGTTTGCTAACGAAAATTTGTCTCGAGGAGCTGGTGCCCATTATACCTAATGTGGATGATTTTATAGGGGTCCATCAAACTAAGAACTTGGGTTTGATATGGGATAATGCAAACCCGATAACACGGGCTAAGGTTGGTGCTGCATTACTTCAGGGTGCTTTTCAGCCAGGTATACAAATGGACATCGATACCCTAGGTTTTGCTAACCTTGGAAGCATATAGGGTGAGTCTCTGGTAGAGACTGAGTGGACTGCGCTGTAAACTACTACATCGACAGCCTCTAGACCACCTTCAGCCCCGACATCGCCCATTCCAAGGCTATGTATGCCACGTCCACCAGCCGGTGGATACGTGTTGGTCTCACAAGAATTTATTAATGATGTGTTGAAAATAATACTCACTCTAGAGTGGAAAGTAGAAAATATTGAGGAAGGTGTCCAGCCTTGGGTGCAAAAGGAGATAAAGAAGGAGTTGCATGGAATGCAGACCCGCTTTGAAAGCTTGAGAGAAGAATTAATAGGAAATTCAAAGGGATGCCCTCCACAGATTTATCCAGTTTTCATAATGAGTTGGCTGCCCTATGAGATGCTTTAAAGGAATGGCTGTAAGGACATATCCAACTTTCCCGACTCCCACCATGCCTATCATTGAGGAAATCCCGATAGACCAGGTGCCCAACATATGGGACACCAAAGGTAAAAGCAAGGTGCCGAAAGAAGAGAGTGAGAATAAGTGGAGGAAAATAAGAAGAGAAAACGATGACCTTAAAGAGGCAACCAAGCAAGTAAGCAGCCGACACATGACCAGTTGTCTGAGGTCCATGAGATAGGGCGTGGAGCCGAAAGCTCCAGATTTTTTGTGCCCATGACTAATGCTGCTTCTAGAGTAGATGAGAGTAGGGGTGTGGTATAGACCCTTGCAACTGTGACACCGTTGAGTGCACCAGATGTTTTTGGTGCCAACATTGAGATAAGCACCACAGCTACCACCGAAGCTACTATTATTGAGACTGGGGTCTATTCTAAGACGTCCGTAGAGAAGGCGTCATGATCTAGTGCCTAGGGCACCGTAGGTATGTCCTTTACCCTAGCCTTTCATTTCTATATCTAATTTCCTGCAATGGGGATAATGCATGATTTCAAAGTTGGGGGTGGGGGTACCACAATCGAGGGTTTTTGTTGCTTTTTTTTCCCTCGACTACACTATCATATTTTAATCAACATGTTTAGGTGTTTCTACTTGTTGTTTTGGTATTTTTAGTCATTGTAGTGTAACTTAAGATTAATTAAAGGAGAACTTAGTACAGTCTGTTTAATAAAAGAATGCTTACCTATTGAAACATTATTTTAAATGATACCCCTCCAAGTTTGTTTTTAAGTCATTGTAGTGTTTGCATGTACTGTATTGTAACTGATGTAGGATCTAGATATGTCATTAGGATTGTAAATAGGATAACTTGGTTGACCTTGTAGGAACTGAATAGGTAGTAACTTAGACAAAAACTCTGAGCCATGAGTGAGTGAGGTGTATTACCTAGTCAGTATGTGTGTGTAATCTAGAACTTGCCCGGTTAGTCTCACCAAAAGCTGTAGGATTGAAGGTTAGGAAAAGATCATAGGCAGTGTTTGAATCAATTCACTTTAGCCTAAATGACCTACCAAATAATTGTGTATCCCTTGAACCCAAATTTTGAGCCTTATTAGACTTTTTCTTTGAACTACCCAATTCACCTTCTCAGTTTTACAATGAACCTTCTTTGGTCTTGGTCCCTCCTTGGACACTGTGTACCTCAACTCAGGCAAATCACCTAAGTTTAGGATGGCTATTGTGTAGGGGTGCGTAAATTGGATATGAAAATTGAGTAGTGTAAAAGGAAAAAGACTCGGACGGGGTATGAAAAAATTGAAAAAAAAGAGAAAGAAAAAGCATAAAAATAAAAATAAAATAGTGAAGTGATTGAAAATAAAGCCACAATCGAGGTCCACAAGAAAATGAAATGAAAAAATGGAGAAAAGGGAGGAAAATGAAGAAAGGAAAGAATAGGGGAACCGAAAGTAGTGTAGTGCCAAGAAGGAATAAGTTACTGTACCCAAATGTACCACACCTGTCCCCAAACCTGCATTACAAGCCTAGAAAGACCTATAGTGATCCTAACCCGATTGTCCGAAAGCTGAAGCATAGAAAATAAGGGCAAGCCTATGGTATCAAATGCACACAACCTGACTTCTTTGTGAGAGTGAGAAATTTGATTTAGTCCTGGTACTAGAATTCATTTCATATACTGAGTGATTAGGGACTTCTTTGATGTGAGGGTATAAGAGTTGTAGTCTAGTAACTACTTTTTAGGTAGTGTAGTGGTCAACGTGTTAGGTTGTCTATTCACAATGTAATCCATGTCCTGATCCCGTCGTGACAGAGTACTTATATTACACATACACTGCATTGGTTGTTTCTAATAAGAATGGAGGGTGTTGAATGTACTTGATGGTTTGCATGCATGTTTTGAAAAGTTGGCTGCCGTAGTGATCTTGATTTTGCTCTAGGTTAAGCATCTTAGATAGTTTAGTATTTTGTTTGCCTGAGGACATGCAAATATTCTAAGTTGAGGGTGTTGATGTGCCATGGATTTACTACACTTGAGACATTTAAAATGAGGAATATTTGCAAGTTTAAAGGTACTTTTTGTTGGATATGATATGGTTTAGTGAGTTTTACAGGAACACAGGGCTAGAAGGTGAACAACTAAATACAAGAAAGAATATGCACAAGTAAGGATGACACTGGATAACGAGTCGTGGGGTTACAGTACGAGTCGTGGGGTTACAGTACGAGTCGTTTCCCAAGTCATCAGTTGACCAGAAGAAAATTGAAACTTGCAGGTGCTGCCTATGGAAGTAACACCATGACTCATTACCAGACATAACGAGTTGTTACGGAGAGTCGTTACGAATCCAGTAGAGAGGTGGCCGATGGAAGTTCAAGAAACAGGTAGAGAACACTTAGAGGTACGGCCCGTAAGGTCACGTGATGGGTTGTCATGTCAAGTCATTTTGAGCAGAAGAAGAAAAGTTCTGCGAAGGTGCAAGAGAAGTCCCAGTGGAAACAATTTACCCTACGACTAGTAAGGTGACTAAATTAGTCATCATCAATATACAAGAAGGAAAGGCAACGATTGATAGGAGACTGACAACGAGTCATTGTCTGACCAGACAACTCGTCGTGTGCGTCATAGTCATCGTCGACTCCTATACTCCTATTTTTCTTAGGATTATTCTCTTTGTGTCTATAAATACCCACTGTGGTTCTATTGTTCAATGTTACATTCTATTACTACCTCTAAGACATAATATTGTTTTTGCAAGTATACACATAAACTTTTAGGGTTTTAATTCAATTGGAGATTTTGGAATTTGTTTATTCTTGTAAGTTTCACTTCATGTTTTCATATATGAATGCTTGTTTTGTTCATACAATTATGAGTAGCTAAACTCCACAACTAGGGTTCTAGTTACCATAATGGATTAATGAAGTAGTGTTCGAAGTACAAGGTGATTCTCGAAGGGTATAAGGGCATGTATTGTTGTTTCTTTTGAATTGGTTACTTTATGATAAGTGCATGCATTGGGACTCATCCTATCTCTACCCTGGACTGTAGCAAGGGTTTTTGGATAAGACTAGCGAATCAACAACATGACTTGGAGTTATGTTTATTTATTCAGCTTTGAGCCGTGATATGGGAAAGACTATATTGGGATCATTGGTAGGGGGCAACATAGCAACACTCATGACGCATTAACCTTTGTGCTTGAGGATAGTTATCTACAAAGGGCGTAACATAGTTGGTTAGACGATACATAATCTATCGATTCTGCATGCTATAAAGCTTAAGAGATCTCAAAAGTATGGAGAGCCTACAGAGTTGTGAAGTTATTGAGAAACATAGTCCTAGTGCTTTTCTCATCTAGATTTCAACCTTAGCAAACACTTGCTTGTTACTATTGCTCATTTACGCTGCAAATCCCCCATTTTACTTATTCACCAGCTACTCAGACAAACATAGTTGATTCAATTTAGAACTATTCCCTGTGGGATCAATCCCAGCCTTTTTGGATTCTATATTTGATTCAATGACTGCTTTATACTTTCTGGGAGGTGTAATTTGGGAAGCATCACACACCAGAGTTGGCTGGCTAAAGTTTGGCCTCTGGTATAGAGCGCCACTCAGAATGCCAGGGTTGGCTGGCTGATGTTTGGCCTCTGGCGTGGAGCGCCACTCAGAACGCCAACCCAACTTTTGCATGAAAATTTGTCCTACATTATCCAAATCTTTTCCACTAAATTTCTAAGCTTTACATGAAGTTATGGAGCGTCATTAGATGGCTAGAAAGGTGGGGCATTACAATATCCCCCCCTTGGGATCATTCATCCCTGAATGATGGCTAAGGGACTTTTTAGCACGTCGTAAGGGTTTGCTCATAGCATTATGGATTCATCTTAAGCTAGAAAACATCAAGGGAATTCAATAACGACATCAATCCATTAAAATAAATAACTTCATGGGACATTGGGATTTCATCTAGGGACATACACTAAGGCCTGAATACAAAAAGATTAAGGATGTGCATAGGATTGGTACCTTCAATACATTATCTGAAGATACAATAGGAAAGGAGATCTACCCTTCATGTTGAAATAACACCCTTGATTTGGTGGATTATGGGCGTGCTGCCTGGCTACTGTTTTGAGTGAAGTTGATAGCCTGAATTTGTTAATTAAATATTAATACTAGTTTTATCACGTACTTCATTGTAGATAAGTAATCTGAAAGGAAGGAGGTTAATTCAGGGTAATACCAGAGTTATACAACAAGGTATGTAAGGCCACTCTATTCCGTATTCTTTGTCATGAAATCCAACACTTGTGTTACAAAATGAGCTTCCAAAGTTCTCCCATGGCAAATGATACATAGTGGCAACGTATGATCTCGCATGTTGCTAACGACCTTGATCCCACTCCCTAATGTGTTAAAATACCTTAATATATGCTTATTACCAATTCTGGATGTCTATATTCAATAGCAAGCTTCATAAGTTCTCCTTTTAGTCAAATAAGATCCATGTGTTATTTCAGCTCCTAGGCATTTCATTTATGTACAAACTTCTCCCTACCTCATTGTTACTGTATCAAGTGTTTATTCATGTCTTTTACTGGTGGACTACTGTCCCAAAGCTCAATAATGTCATGACCACCAAAGTAACAATCTCAAAGGTAATAAACTAAGAAACGCAAATCTGGTTATGTATGGGTGGCAGCTTAGGGGCATAAGCCTAGCATGGGCCGATCCCAATTCATTTATATGGGTGGCAGCTCAGGGGTGTAAGCCTAGCATGGGCCGATCCCAACTTATGTATTTACCACTGATAAGTTGATCATTTGTATCAACTGGCCTACAAAGATTATAAAGTAAGAATGGTAAAGTGAAGAAAAGAATGTAATATACATAATTCCACAGATATAGGTAAAGGTGGTCTATTATGGTTTACACTTATTCTGATTTCATTTGAGCTTTCACTTTACATATTAGTTACTCTTTGCCTTACTTATTCAGTACATTCTTTCATACTGAAGTCCCTCACAGGGGAACCTGTATTTCATGCTGCAGGCACAGGTACTTCAGCTAGTAGACCCTTCCAGTAGGAGTACAGGACATCCAGTGGCTATTGGTGAGCTCCAGGTTGATTTGGGGCTTTTCGAGTCTGTTATATATGTTTTGGTATTGTATAGTAGCTAAGAGTAAGGCGGGGACTTGTCCCGACCTTAACTAAGTTTATATCTCTTTTAGAGGCTTTGTAGATGGTAAAGTGAAGTGTGGTTGTGCCTTGTCTTCCAGTCTTGTGGCCCCAATGACCAAGCCATGTATATATAGTTTTGGGCTTAACTATGTGGTTTATTTTCATTAAATCTTAATAGCCATATTTGGCAGCATCTTTAAAAGTTCATGGCACTGCATGGTAAGTACAAGGTTATGGGTTGGTGCTCTCGGGTCGTTACGGCTACAGGTGCCTGTCCGCCTTAATAGGATTTGAGGCGTGACAAAAGTGGTATTAGAGCAGGTCATCCTAGGAAGTCTACAAAGCCGTGTCCATGTAGAGTCTTGCTTATGGATGTGTTGTGCACCACATCTATAGACAAGAGGCTATGGGACATTTAGGAGTTGTCTCTTTTTCTTCATATCTTAGATCGTGCAATAGAGCCAAGGTTGTAGGTGGAGTCATATTTGACCATTGATTTTTTTTTTCTCATTATAGTAGAGATTCCGATTACAAGAAGGAGTAAGAGTAAAAGTAAGCAAGTAGATGTGGCTTCCGGAGAAGGGACCATCCAGTCACCACCTAGACAATCTAATCAAAGTGAGGCTCAAGATTAGTTTGCATCACGGACCTGTTCTACTCTTCCATCTCCAGAAGAGCTAAGAAGGAGAGAAGTACCCTTAAAATCTTCTATTAATGCTACTGAGCAAGATTTAAGGAATGCAGTGCAATTGTTGACTTGTATAGTTACTGGACAAGCTAGTCTAATTATAGGTACTAGTGGTGCAGATAGGGCAGCTAGTCTACGAACATAGGATTTTATTAAATTGGATCCTCCCACATTTATTGGGTCAGATCTTAATGAAGACCTATAAGACTTTATTGATCAAATACAAATGGCCTTGGATTTCATGCATGTATCTGGTAAAGATACAGTTGAGCTAGCAACATATAGGTTAAAAGGGGAGGCTATATAATGATACGAAGACTAGAAACGATCTAGGGGTACATGTGCACCTTTAGCTAGTTGGAAAGAGTTCAAAGAGGCATTTCTTAATCATTACCTTCCCTTTGAAATTTGGGAGGCTCGTGCAGATCAGTTTTTAAATCTTCGTCAAGGGAATATGAGCGTGAGGGAGTATAGTCTTCGATTTAACTCTTTGGCTAGGTATACTCCTAATGTAGTAGCTACTATGGATGATAGAGTTCATCGATATGTGGATAGATTGGATCTGTACTTGGTTAGAGATTGTACTATTGCTGCTTTGAATAAAGATAAAGATATAGCAAGGATACAAGGTTTTGCACAAAAAATGGAGGATCAAAGGCAAAAGAGAAGAACATAAGATTCGGAAAGAGGGAGTTCCAAGAGGGCCAGACCTATGGGGCAGTTTATATCATCCCAAAGTGAGTTCAGACCTTAGTTTCCTAATAGACAACCTAGGCCATCATCTTCCTACTCTATAGCAAGTGCTCCACCCCGATTCTAAGGGTTTAGGGGCAATCAATTTGGGCAAAGAAGTGAGATCCAAGGTTCACAGACAGTGGGGTATCAAGAGCAAGGGAGTATGAGCCAATCAAGACCTCCTCGACAGTCATATAGGCAATGTGGAAAGCTTCATTTAGGTGCATGCCTGTTTGGGACAGATGCTTGCTTTTGGTGTGGTATGTCGGGGCATATGATGAGAGAGTGACCACACAGGGGCATGATTGGTATGGTATGACCTACTAGATCAGCCGTTGCATCATCATCATAGATGCCTTATTTGTGTAGGGGTATACAACCTACATGTCGTGGTAGAGGTGTTAAAGGAGAAACTAGTTCTAGTGGAGTTCAGAATCGTACATATGCTCTAGCGGGTCGACAAAATTTGGAGTCTTCTCTTGATGTAGTTACAGGTACATTGTACGTCTTTTCACATAATGTATATGCATTAATTGATCCGGGTTCTACACTATCATGTGTCACCCCATTGATTGCTAGAAAGTTCAAAAGAACACCAGAATCACTGGTTAGTCCATTTGAAGTGTCTACACCAATTAGTGAGTCTATTATAGCTAGAAAAGTTTACCATAATTGCATAGTAACCGTTTGTGATCATGACACATTGGCCAATCTTATTGAACTAGAAATGGTAGACTTTGACATTATAATGGGTATGGATTGGTTGGCTTCTTGTTATGCCACAGTAGATTGCCGAACTAAGAGGGTGCATTTCCATTTTCCAAAAGAGGTAGTCCTTGAATGGAGGGGTAATATTAGGGCGCCAAAAGGTAAATTTATTTCTTATCTTAAGGCAAAGAAAATGATGTCTAAAGGGTACATATGTCATCTAGTGAGAGTGAAAAATATAGATGCGGAGCCACCAAATCTTCAATCGCTTAAGTGGTAAATGAATTTCTCGATGTATTTCCTGAAGATCTTCTAGGTTTGCCTCCAAAACGAGAAGTAGATATTGGTATTAATGTGATCCCAGATACTCAACCTATATCTATTCTTTCGTATAGAATGGCTCCGGCAGAATTAAGGGAGTTGAAAGAGCAATTGAAAGACTTGCTAGAAAAAGGATTGATAAGGCCTAGTATGTCCCCTTGGGGCGCACCAGTGTTATTTATGCGTAAGAAAGATGGTACGTTGAGAATGTGTATTGACTACTGACAACTGAATAAGGTGACTATTAAGAACAAATATCCCCTTCCAAGAATTGATGATTTATTTGTTCAGTTACAAGGTGCTAAGTGTTTCTCAAAGATTGATTTGCAGTCGGGTTACCACCAAGTGAGGGTCAAAGAGAAAGATATACCCAAGATAACTTTTTGAACATGGTATGGTCATTATGAGTTTTTAGTTATGTCATTTGGGCTAAAAAATGCACCAAAAACTTTTATGGATTTGATGAATAGGGCATTCAAGCCATTCTTAGATGTGTTCGTGATAGTATTTATTGATGATATTCTGGTGTATTCAAGATCGAAAGAGGACCATGCTAATTATTTACGGCAGGTGTTACAGGTTCTTCGTGATTGTAAGTTATATGCAAAGTTCTCTAAATATGAGTTTTGGTTAAAATCTATAGCATTCTTTGGCCATATTGTATCTGATGAAGGAATAAGGGTTGATACTCAAAAGATAGAAGCCGCGAAGGACTGGCCAAGACCAATAACACCTATGGAGGTTCTATTTTCCTTGAGTTGGTAGGTTATTATAGAAGGTTTGTTGAAGGGTTTTCTTCTATTTCTGCACCTATAACAAAGTTAACACACAAAGCAGCCAAGTTTCAATGGAATGACACATATGAAAGGAGTTTCCAAGAGCTGAAGAATAGGTTGACTTCTACACCTGTATTGGTACTTCCAAAGGGTACAGAAAGGTATGTGGTGTATTGTGATGCTTTAGGAGTTGGCTTAGGATGTGTATTGATGCAGCATGGTAAAGTAATAACTTATGCCTCAAGACAATTGCGGTCACATGAGAAATATTATCCAACACATGATCTTGAGTTAGTAGCGGTTGTATTTGCTTTAAAGATATGGCGCCACTACTTGTATGGGGTTCATGTTGACATAGATACCGACCATAAGAGTTTGCAATATATATTTAAGCAGAGGGACCTAAATTTGAGGCAGCGGAGGTGGCTTAAACTATTAAAAGATTATTATATTGATATTTTGTAGAATTCGAGGAAAGTAAACGTAGTAGCTGATGCATTAAGTCGTAAGACAATAGTGAGCACTTATGGGTAGTCCACAGAAAGACAAGGGATGACTAAAGATCTACACCAACTAGCTAGCTAGGGAGTTCGCCTTCTTGAATCTCCAGACGAAGGAGTTATTGTGCAAAATACAGCAGAATCTTATTCGTAGCTGAGGTGAAAGAGAAGTAGTATGCAGACCCTATTTTAATACAACTTAAGGAGAATGTACAACAAGGTATGACAAAGGCATTTGAGCTTAAGCAAGAGAGAGTACTTCGGTGCCAAACCAAATTGTGTGTAGCTAATATAGATGGGCTAAGAAAGAGGATTATGACGGAAGCGCATCATTCAAGGTATTCCATCCATCCGGGATCAATCTTGTATTACTCCTACTGAAGATGTACAAGTTGTGGAAGATCTCACTTATGAAGAAGTACCCATTGCTATTCTTGATCGAAAAGTTAAGAAGTTAAGAAATAAAGAAGTAGCTTCCGTAAAGGTACTTTGGAGGAACCAACAAGTAGAAGAGATCACGTGGGAAGCTGAGGAAGCAATGAAATCTAAGTACCCTCATTTATTCGAATCCGAAAAGAAGGTCCAAGATGCTGAATTGGAGCAATAATAAGTAAGTATATATATATAAATATTATGTTGTAACAGGAAGATTAAACTTAGGCTTGAACTTGTTTAGGTTGGATAATTATGCTAACATTCGAGGACTAATGTTCATAAGGGGGGAGGATGTAACACCTCGTATCCTACGTGTACTAGTTTTACTTATATGTCACTTGATATAGCCTTATGGTATGAGTAATGGACTTGGTTTCCTATATGAATAGTGATGGTAAGATGGGTTGGAAGGAACTACCCGTACACTTTAATGTGACACGACTAAGTTAACGTCGATGCAACTATTTAAACTTGGGATCTGGAGTAGGTATTTGAATCTAAAGTTTAAAGTGGCCAAGTATACACAAGCTGTAAGTTAAATTAAAAGGATTAAGAACTGAAAAAGGAATTAACTATTGAGGTGCTTTCTTGACTTAATTAAGCTAGTAGGTGAATCACCTACTTGAGATATATGGACAAAGTTAATGGACCCAAGGTTATAGATCAGATTTGGGCCAAGTTAAATGTGCCAAAGAGGTGTATTACCTATTTAAGTTAATGGATCAGATTAAGGCCTATATTAATGGACTCTTTTAAGGCCCAAACTAAGTAAAATAAAAGGAGAGGAGAATGGGCAGCCCAACACCTAAAATCTGCCCAAAAGCCCAATGAGTTGAAGGTCCATTTTAGACATTGATAAATCAAGTAGTTGTATCACCTACTTTGACCTTTTGAGCAGCTTGAACCCTTAAGTAGGTGCATCACCTACTTGGACCAATTTGTGGCTGAAAATAGAGTTAAAATAGGAGGTTCTAGAGGGATCAATATAAGACCAATATAGCTGGTCTTTTTACTCATTTTTAACACCAATTTCCAGCCTTTAACTTCAGCTTTCTCACTTTTCTCTCAAGGCTTAAAACAACAGCCCCTATATTCCTCCTAGAGTTCTTGAAGAAACCTTCACCTTTGCCAGCTAAGGTAAGTGAAAATACTTATGGATTTAGCCTGATTCTTCTATTGGAAACTAGGAAATCATGTTGGTTATGCTTAAAAGTATGAGACTTCCTTTCCTCCATGTTAGCTTCCCCATGTCCCTTGGTTATTAAGAGGCCTTATTCTCTTGTTGGTTAACTTTGAAGGATAATTCAAGCTATTGAAAGAAGTGAAAATTTAGTGGATAAATTTCAAAAATTAAGGTAAAGCTACTGCCCATTTTTGCCCTTTTCTATATACATGTCTTGGTGGAGAATTGTGTATATATTGTTGTTAAGAATGCAAGGGATAATGAGTTCAATATTGGGTTGCTATAATAAAGAATTTTGGGACTGTTTTAGGGGCTATTTTATGTCTATATTTGGGGACAATTTGGTTGATCTGGAAAAAGGGATGTGAGTTGTTGGTATTGACATATAAAAGGAGGGTGTAATGATACACCACTTAATTAGATGTTGTATAAGCTTACTACCTATCATACTTTGTGGATTATTTTGTATATGTTATGAAGCCAAAGGAGTTTCTAGGAATCTTATATGAATCCGTGTGTTGTACAAATGTAATTAGAGGAGAAGGGGTTGAAAGAACACCCTTGATTTGGTGAATTATGGGCATGCTGCCCGGCTACTATTTTGAGTGAAGTTGAATAGCCCGAATTTGTTAATTAATTACTAATACTAGTTTTACCACATTCTTCATTGTAGATAAGTAATCTGAAAGGAAGGAGGTTAATTCGGGTAGTACCAGAGTTATACAACAAGGTATGTAAGGCCACTCTATTCCGTATTCTTTGGCATGAAATCCAACACTTGTGTTACAAAATGAGCTTCCAAAGTTCTCCCATGGAAAATAATACATAGTGGCAGCGTATGATCTCCCATGTAGATAACGACCTTACGGTGTAAGCCTAGCATGGGCCGATCCCAACTTATGTATTTACCACTGATCAGTTGGTCATTTGTATCACATGGCTTACAAAGATTATAAAGTAAGAATGGTAAAGTGAAGAAAAGAATGTAATATACATGATTACACAGATACAGGTAAAGGTGGTCTATTATGGATTACACTTGTTCTGATTTCATTTGAGCTCTCGCTTTACATATTAGTTACTCTTTGCCTTGCATATTCAGTAAATTCTTTCGTACTGATGTCCCTCACAGGGGAACCTGCATTTCATGCTACAGGCACAGGTACTTTAGCTAGTAGACCCCTCCAGTAGGAGCACAGGATATCCAACAACTATTGGTGAGCTCAAGGTTGATTCGGGGCTTTTGTCATGCCCCAAAATGGTAATGACAGACAAGAACCGTATACACTTACTTTACAAGCACTCTATGATATATACGAGATTATGGGATAATAACGCACATGACATCTAATATGAGTTGTATATATACACGAGGGAGTTATACTAACAAAAACTATACAATACACTGCTGCATGATGTCCATGAAGCCTCTAGTCAGTTTAACACACTATACTATGAATAATTAGTTGGCATAGGGTCTGACATACCCAACTAGAGACCTATACATAGAACCAAAAATACTAAACATAAACTGGATCCAAAGAGAGATGGAGCTCACCAAAAATATCAGTAGAAAATGGCAATAGAGCCTAACGTGGACGTCTGCAGTCCTGTGAAACTGAGCCTGCATCAATAGTATGTGACAAAATAACAGCTAGACAAGTGTGGAAGCTCATATGAATCAAGTACCAAAGTGAAAGAATTATGAGCATACAAGTACAACATATATGATATGAAACTATAACCTATGCACCAATCTTATTAGTTCATCTAAAATGTCCAGTAGGGCATTCATTATAATATAGAACCTATAATTTGCCTAAATGATGTACTTAAACTATCTGTAGTACAAATAATCATAGGATGGCATACCGAAGGTGATTTGAATCACATATAAGGCGTATGTTGCCCCAAATACATATGACTATAATGTATACGTAAAACTGTAATCATAGTCTGATACAAGGTATGCCCCCCCTCAGGGGCTCACTATAAGGGTCTGCCCGCAGGTCATATATGCCATGCGTTGGCTCGAGTCAGGGGAAACAGTGCATGATATTCCAGCTGACTCCAAATACAAATGATTCCACATAGGTGTACGCCCCAATGTTCGAGCTCACTATAATGGTCTAGTCTCGATCCTGTGCATAGAATCACATCGAGCGCATATGCCAAGTAAAACCAATGTACCCTCCCATCATTAACGTTTATCAAATAATGCCTCAAAGGCCTATGACATATGAATTACGGTAAAGGTCATTTAGCTACTACATACGAGTGTAACTATGCTATGGATATTCACTTCTGTTCGTAACATGTGACATATATATACCATGTGGCCTAAAACTTCAAGTAAAGGAACTTACGATAATATTGAATATTGTGAAGATTTGGCATAAAGAGAGAAAAGTGGATGCTTATCGGCTTGATGGTAGGACGAGGGAACGACGTATAAAACAATTGAAACACCTTCCTTCATATTCTATGAGAACTATATTAACATTTATAAAAAGAGCACATGACGTAGGTGGTGCCTTAGTGGCGAGGGAAGGTTTAGCTTTACATACCTTAGCGTTTTACTAGCTACGATGTTACTCCGGACTTCAAACAATACAACCCGCACAAGTGTAGTCTTATCCTTCCAATTACTAGTACCCGCTATCCAATAGGCAACCTACTAATTACAATAATAACGTACGTCCATCAATAACCCATATGCGCATTTAGCAATTTATTCCAATAGGCTTCACTTATATTCAAAATTAATCGAATTTCTTACTAAAAGTACAAAATGAATTATTTAGTTTTCAACTTATGAAATCCAATATTAAGTCCACCTAATTGATAAGAATTTCCTAAAAAAAACTTCACTTCTATCAAAATTTTACTTTTTCCTCTTTCCTTAAGAACCCAGATTACAAGACCCACTTCAAGAACTAGTACAAGGATTCAAATTAGATATCCCCAAATACTTATCCATAATTAAATTCAAGAAAGGGGTAGAGAATTTACCTCTTGGAATTCAAATCCCAACTTAAAATTATTGAAGTCACTTCTTGAAGATTCTTTCAAATTATCACAAAAATCTTTTAACTTGTACTATCGAAACGAACCGGGTGAAATTCCTCCTTTACTCTCTTAATATTTCCATGGATGATGCCAAGAATAAGAAAGTAATGAAGTACTATGGAGTACTAGTACCACTGCTACTGTCCGCCCCTGCTTCTCTCTTTTCTTTCTTTCTTTTTTTTTTTTTTATTAACATTAGCCTTTCTTTGGCTTTAAGTACTAGCACTACTACTAATTGCTCTTGTTTTTCTCCTTGCCCTCTTTTCCCTTTTCTTTTTTTTTAGTATTAGTACTGCTAACGTGACTTCCCCAAAATCAAATATAATGTGACTCTTTATATGCTTCCTTTATTTTATACTTCACTTAAAGGATTGTAGAAAAAAATAATAAATTAAAATGACCCATAACTTAAAACACACATATTAAATTAATAACATTTCAATATACTTTCTCTCACCGGAATCAACCATGTTAATATATGAGTGAAGTGTCAAAAACACACTTAAACTATCCTCTTTTTTTGAGTTTCATACCTAAACTATTGAGAGTTTGAGAAACACACCTAAACTATCACTCATTAGTTTGAGAACCACACCTCAAAATAAATAAAAATATTTAAAAAATGAAAAAAAAATGCGTTAGTAAAAAAGAATAAAAATATGTCACGTGGACTGATTTTTAATGGCTAGACACACCTAAAGAGTTTGTAAGAAAATATTTGGTTAGTCAACTTTTAGGTGTGTTTTTCAAATTAAAAAGTGATAGTTTAGGTGTGTTTCTCAAATAATAAGTTATAGTTTAGGTGTGTTTCTCAAACTAAAAGTGATAGTTTATGTGTGTTTCTCACACTTCCATTAGTTTAGGTGTGAAACTCAAAAAAAGAGGATAGTTTAGGTGTGTTTTTAACACTTCACTCTTAATATATACTACACAATTTGCTAATGCACCACAATTATCGTTATAGACCAAGAGTTATACTTGTCTAAGGCATTAACTTAAATTCAAAATTTTCCGAGGTGTTACAGCTTTCCAAGTCTGTTTTATATGTTTTGGTATTGTATAGTAGCTAAGTGTAGGGCGGGGTCTTGTCCCGACCTTAACTAAGTTTATATCTCTTTTAGAGGCTTTGTTGATGGTAAAGTGATGTGTGGTTGTGCCTTGTCTTCCAGTCATTGTGGCCCCAACGGCAAAGTCATGTATATATAGTTTTGGCCTTGACTACGTGGTTTATTTTCATTAAATCTTAGTATCCATATTTGGAAGCATCTTTAAAAGTTCATGGCAATGCATGGTAAGTACAAGGTTATGGGTTGGTGCTCTCGAGCCTTTATGGCTACGGGTGCTTGTCCGCCCCAATAAGATTTGAGGCGTGACAAAAGTCCTCGAGTGAGGGATGTGGAATTATTAATGCTCTATACGTACGGACATAAGGGTAAAATTTCACATCAAGACTTTACTTCTAACTCACTTACATCAAGAAGAGCTTCATGACAACACCGAGCAACTGTGGTAAGAATGAATCATGAAATACCGGAGACTTAACATAGACATGCCCTAGGACATGAGTTCTTCGGACCTTGATCATAGTGACATAAGGCATGAATTCCATGGAATCATAACCACGGATTATGATGGATACATAATAAGAAATACGGTAGTGCTGAACATAGGAGTGAGAGTATTTCCACCTCAAATGATATAACTAAAAGCCCCTAAGCTTAGCAACCCTTCTCTATTATACTTTTACTCTAAATACCACACTTTATCAATTCCATCTTTTAATATCCACTCCAACATATAATTACTAGAGCCTGAGTCTTAACTTCATATTGTTTCCATTTTTAAGCCTAACTTGGAGTCACAAGGTCCTACATATAGTGCAATCATAGTGGTCAAAATTTTTGCTCCCAAGAATACTACTCCATTTTATCACTTATAATCAACCAGCCTCAGGCTCTAATCAAGGTGTACTAGCTACATAAAACAATGTCTTGCATATCCACAAATCACAACATTCAAGCCTATCATTCCCACACACCCTTTATGGACTTCCATACCTAAAACCAAAATCTTTAATTACTTCTATAAGAATTTCCTCTATATATCCCCTTTCTACCCATTTCACATAACAAAGCTCATCTCCCTAACTTCCTCTTTCACCCATAACACCATAATTTTAACAACAAAGAACATCTGCTCTCTTACCTAAAACATTACTATGCTGTGATCACTACTATCATCCTCACATAAGAGAGGTCACTGAGGGACTAAAGTACGAGCATCAGGAAAAGTTGTATAACATAAGGCTGGAATTCATAAATTCAAGGAATATGACTAAGACCGCTAATTGAAGCTATTGTGTCTCATTTTGAAAAGTGAGAATGGTCATGAGTTTGTATAGAGAGTGTCATTGTGGGCTTAGACCTGACATAATATGAGTCGGTAACATGTACACAGTATAGTTTCTTGGAATTAGGCATAATGTGAGATATGGATTCATGGATCATGAGCATCATAACATAGAAATTGGGTCCATAGAATCTTAGAGAAAATTTGGATCACTGAGAGACACTACTGCTTATAGTTCAAGGGACAAAGCATGGACATACATAGAGAGTGTGGAACTTAGGCAATGGCATGAGTGCATAATACATGCGGAGAGCATCCTCTTGGCTAAAGTACGAGAAATATGATAGAATAAGAATAGGTTTCTATGGCACGTATCATAACTCTTTTTCTTGAAACTCATCAACAACTAGAATTATCAAGACTTGCCCTGGTCAACACTTAACTATCTCCCCCTTAGCTCAATCAAGACTGGGATTATTGTCTTATTTTTCATATCAGAAATCTTTTCCCCTTTTGGACAGTCCTTTTTGAGAACGGCCAAGTAGTTGGTAAAAATTTCTCTTACCAAGGTTGGTAGTAGAAATCTGGGGGCCTGTTGAATGGATGCAACTAATACTCATTGAATTGCCTCTCGATGTCTGGATAGTTGGGTAATAAGGTTGTCACAATCTGATACTCCTCCGCTATTGGCCTCTTCATATTTTGCATTTGAGTTGGTTCAAGCCTCATGAAGTATATATCTCTGGCCCCCTCAATTTGCCATCACATACTCTCCCAAACTTTTAGAGCTTTACTTTTAATCACTGTGTCCGCATTCGCTTCATTTTCCTTTTTTCTTTTGACTCAGGGCTGGATGAGTTCTCTTGTCCACCCTCGATGTTTGGGGTCGAGTCAAAACTTTTGCTACTCTCCTCTGAGTTTTCAGAGCAACTCATAGATGGACTACTCTCCTCTTTAGACTGGAAGGGTATGGTTTGCTTCTTCTCACTTTACCTCATATTTTTATACGGGGCTTGGTTGTCTTCATCCACGGATTCAGGTTCATCCTGTAGTCTGGACACCATAGTGTCCTTAGACTACTTGGCTGTGGCCCCTCCCTTTCATGCTTGAAACGTAGGAGGCATGATACCTCTAGGTATGGTGTTAGCACATATGTCAATAAATAGAACTAGTTGTAAAGAGATTTGAACATACTACTTTATTTTGAAGGTGGAAGTGGTGGTACGCCACTAGGTTGACGGTCCGTCAACTTACCCGTCAAGAATTTACAGAATCAACCAGATAAGGCTCATGAGTGATGATATTCCTGATGGTCCGTCACCTTAGTTACAGTTCACCGTCGATACCGTCAAAGCTTAATAGTGATTAAATCATTTGACATGGGTGCAACGATTTTATTGACGTCTAGTCACCTTGGCGACGATCTGCCAATATTTCCACCATATTTGCCAGATTTTATTTCTTTTTGACGTCAAGCACCTGGTGAGCAACCCGATTATTTAGTGTTCAAAACGATAGTTTCAGCAAGGAATCTCTTCCAATGCATAGTTTTGGTCATCCCATGACAATAGGCTACTCAGACTTCACCTCTCGGGATGCCTCACTACTAAGTTATAGCATGAATCACAAAAACAAAACAAAGATAACCTAAAACTACAAAAGTTGAAAGTTACTAAACAGACTAAAATATAAAGAAAAAAATAAAAAAAAATAATACCTGAGTGAACTAATATGCAAGAATAAGGACTCAGAGAAAAACTTTTTAAAGTTCACCTTTTGGGTGATTTTGTTTTGCTGCAATGATTTAGTGAAGGGTAAGGCTTGGTTTAAATAGGAGAGAAAAGGGAGTGGAATGTGATGAGTCTTGGTAGTGGGGAAATAATGGTGAGTGAATGTGGTGTAATGGGAGATGAATATGCATTTGGTGGGAAGTGGGAGTGTTTTAACTATTGAATATAAAGGAGAAGAGACGTGGGTTTTAATGGAGAGGGTAATGGATCAGTTTAAATTTAAAGTTTTAAGGGCTGGTTTGGATGGGTCGGGGTGGAAAGTGGGTCGATTTGGGTTGGTTATTTAGAAATGATGTACTTACCTGGGACTGTGACTCTGGCGGTCCGCCAATAGGTTGACGGTCTACCGAGTAGACTTCAAGTCAAACCAGTGCGAAATAAAAATGTTGTCTGATGATGATTAAGTTGACGGCCCATCACCATGGTGACGGTTCACCAATTATACCATCACACTTTAACCAGATTGACCAATTTTAGCTCTTACCCTAATGATAATCTTGGCGGTTCGCCACTGATGTGGTGGTCCATCATACTTGCCGTCAATGCTTATGCAGATTGCCTGATTCTTTGTGACTTGCTGACATTAACCTTGGCGGTCTGTCACCTTGTTGGCAGTCCGCCACAACCACCATTGAGTCTCACCAGTTCCCAACTTTTTCTAGATACCTGTATCCTTGCACAATTAGCACACACATCAATCCAGTTCACCAAAATATAAAATACAATATGGTACAACACATTATGGGTTGCCTTCCACTAGCTCCTGATTTAACATCGCGGCACGACTCAGTTATATTGACTACTCAGACTTCGTCATGATATACCAAAGACAACACTCTTACCTCTTCATGAGGGAACACATATTGCTTTACTCTTTAGCCGTTTACCTTTAACACGTTTCCTTCATTGTTCTGCAACTCCACCACTCCAAATGGAAACACTTAAGTGACTTTGAAAGGGCCAAACCATTTTGATTTCAACTTTCCAAGGAACAATTTAAACCTCAAGTTAAAAAGAAACACCATATTTCTCTCTTCTCTATCTTTCGATCATAGTATATCTTCATCTTCTATTTGTAAAGATCTGATCTCTCGTAAGCACGCAGTCTGAATTCATCAATTTCATTTAGTTGGTCTAACCTCAATTCCGCTGCCTTGCTCCAACTTAGATTCAACTTTTTGAGCGCCCATAGGGCTTTGTGCTTAAGCTCAACCAGTAGGTGACATGCCTTATTGAAAACCATCTAGTAAGGAGACATCCCTATTGAAGTCTTGAAAGCAGTCCGATAAGCCCATAAAGCATCATCAAGTTTCCTTGACCAGTCCTTTCTATTTGCATTGACTGACTTGGCCAAAATCAATTTATTCTCCCTGTTAGACACTTCAACCTGCCCACTTATTTGCGGATGATATGGGGTAGCAACTTGGTGCTGTTTCACCCCATACTTCGCCAATACGGCTCTAAACACCTTGTTATAGAAGTGGGACCCCCCCATCACTTATAATTGTGCCAGGGGTTCCAAACCTAGCAAAGATGTTCTTCTTTAGAAACAACACCACACTTTTTCCTTCATTATCGTCCAAGGATACTGCTTCTACCCATTTAGACACATAATCCACAACAACTAGGATGTAATTGCGACCATATGAGCTCACAAAAGGACACATAAAGTCAATGCCCTACATATCAAAAAGCTCTACTTCTTGCATTTTGGCCATGGGCATTTCATGATGCTTGGATATTGATCCTTGACGTTGTTATTGGTCATAAGTTTTTACCAAGTCATAAGCATCCTTAAAGATGGAAAGCCAGTAGTACCCACTTTGCAATACTTTCCTCGCAGTTCGATCACCTAGATGATGTCCTCCAACAAGAGAAGAATGGTAAGCTTGGAGAATGCTCAACATCTCAACTTATGGCACACATCGCCAGACAATATTATCCACACACAACTTGAACAAGTAAGGCTCATCCCAAAAATACTTGGTCACATCATGGAGAAAATTCTTCTTCTAATAAAAACTCAAGTTTTTTGGGATTTCCTCACTCACCACATAATTTGCAAAATCAGCATACCATGGAATCATTCCATGGGACGCTGTAATTACATGTTCATCAGGAAAGGAATCATCGATATCTCTCTCTTATGATCTGTGGCCTTCATTCTCCAACCTAGATAGGTGGTCTGCCACTTGATTCTCACAACCTTTCCGATCTTTGACTTCAAAGTCAAACTCTTAAAGCAACAACACCCACCTAATTAGTCGTGGTTTGGCATCCTTCTTAGCCATCAAATACCATAATACTGAATGATCTGTGTGAGCCACTACTTTGGTTCCAAGTAAGTATGCCCTAAATTTTTCGAATGCATAACCATAGCAAAAAGCTCTTGCTCGGTCACCATGTAATTTTTCTATGCTCCATTCAAAGTTTTACTGGCGTAATATATCGGGTGAAAGAGATTTTCCTTCTTCTAACCAAGTACAGCTCCAAGAGCAAATCCACTTGCATCACACATCATTTCAAATGGTTTCGACCAATCAGGAGCAATGATGATGGGTTCGGCAACTAACTTCTCCTTGAGACAAAGAAATTCTTTTGGACAACTATCACTGAAATCAAATATGACTTCCTTCTCCAAGAGTTTGCATAATGGAATTGCAATCTGGGAGAAATCTTTGATGAATCTCCAGTAAAAACCTACATGACCAAGAAAACTACGTACACCCTTCACCGAGATTAGTGGAGGTAGTTTCTCAATTAGTTCGATCTTGGACCGGTCAACTTCAATCCCTTTCACTGAGATATTATGCCCCAACACAATGCCTTCCTTGACCATGAAGTGACATTTCTCCCAATTAAGCACCAGGTTGGCCTCTTCATACCTTTGTAAAGCATTACTAAGGTTAGACAAACAATCTTCAAAAGAATCTCCTACCACAGAAACATCATCCATAAAGACTTCCAATATATCTTTCACCATATCGGAGAATATTGACATCATGCATCACTGGAAAGTGACAGGTGCATTTCACAACCCAAACAACATCCATTTAAATGCAAAAGTACCATAGGAACATGTAAAGGTTATTTTCTCTTGATCTTCAGGAGCGATTGATATTTGGTTGTAACCAGAATATCCATCCAGAAAGTAATACCAACCTCTCCCAGCTAGTCTATCCAGTATTTGATCTATGAATGGCATTTGAAAATGATCTCGCAAAGTCCATGAGTTTAACTTCTTGTAATCCATACACACTCTCCAACCTATGACGGGTCGAAGAGGAATCAACTCATTCTTTTCATTTGCCACCACAGTCATACCCCCTTTTTTAGGTACACATTGCATGGGACTCACCCATTTACCATCAGAAATTGGGTATACAACACTCGCATCAAGCCACTGAATAAGTTATTTCTGAACCACTTGTTGAATTGGTGGGTTAAGTCTGCGCTGGTGCTCAATGAAAGGAATACTTTCTTCTTCTAATTATATCTTGTGCATATAAATACCCAATGGAATGCCAATAATGTCTGCTATGGTTCACCCAATAGCTCGCTTATATATCCGCAACACTGATACAAGGTCTACTACTTGCCATTCAACTAAGTCTGCTACAATAATCAGTGGCAAGGTATTGTTTGCACCCAGAAAAACGTATCTCAAATACTCTGGAAGTTCCTTCAACTCCAATACCAGTTGTTCTTCTATAGATGGTTTACTGGAGGTGTAGGCCTATTTTTTAAGTCCAGGTCTAGATTTTTAGGAGCATAGGAATAAGACCCCATACCAGTAAGGGCACACACTATATCATTAAACTCTTCAATACCATCCGCATCAAAATTTATTAATACAACAGCTAATGTTTCAATCGTAAATCGTTCCTCAATAGGAACCTCCATTTCAGGCTCATCAATGACATCAATAACCGATACAACATTCATGTCTCTCAGTTGCTTCATTAATTGGCAAATGTTAAACTTAACTTCTTTATCATTCAGTTAAATTTAAGCTCATTGCTCTCCATGTCAACTAGGACTCACCTAGTGGCTAAGAATGGTCTACCCAAGATTATGGGCACCTCGAAGTCCACTTCGCAATCCAAGATCACAAAATTTATAGGAACTATGAAATTCACCACTTTCACCAACACATCATAAAGAACACCTTCTGGCCTCTTGACCGAATGATCAACCATCAATAACCACATCGACGTTGGTTTGGGGGCTTCCAAACCTAACTGCTTATAAATTTCCAATGGCATCAAATTGATGCTTGCACCGAGATCACATAATGCCTTTGAAAATATAATTTCACCAATCGTGCAGGCAATAGTAAAGGAACTTGGGTCTGCCTTTTTCTGAACCAATGACTTTGATTCTGTGGCACTGCAATGATAAATATTGTCATTCAGCTCAAAGCTCATTGCCCTCTTCTTGGTTACCAAGTCTTTCATGAACTTGGCATAACCGGGCATCTATTCAAGAGCTTCTACAAGTGGAATGTTCACTGATATCTGCTTTAACATAGATAAAAACTTGGTGAACTTCCCATCTTCCACTTTCTTTTTAGCTCTATGAGGAAATGGAGTGTAACACCCCGTACATTTCTGAACCCATGAGACTACCTTAACATTTATAGAATTATTTAACTATGATAGGGTTGGTGAATTATTCATTAATTTGTTGGGCTTAAATGAATCTTATGCTATTGGGCTCAATTGAGGCCCAAAATTAGACAAAAAGACATGGCCCAAATGGAAATGACCCATTCTTTCATGTTGACCAAGTAAACATAGCATTTATGACCAAAGTGTGGCTAAGGAAGAGACTAAAAGGGACTATAAAAGGGCACAAAAATCAGATTTTTATTCATTGTGACACACATGCCATTTCTAGAATTATCCAAGATATTTCACACTTATCACAAACCCTAAGCCATCACTCCCTTGGACAAGATCATCATATTGCAAGCTTTGGTAAGTGTTTATTATCATGGTTTAGTATATGATATGTTTAATATGGTGTATAAATCATGTTTGTTGTGTTGGCAAAGTGTTGGACAGTGTACTATGTGTAAAACTGTCTATTTTTGCAATCGGAAAAGGGTTTTGCCTTGTAAACTTGAAAATGGACTTGTGGTCTTGAAGGAAGCGAACTTGATAGATTAAATATCAACATGTAAGATGTGATTAAATCCTTAACTTGTTTTATCCTTGTATATAATGTTTGGGATTGTTATTGCAAAATTGTGCATGGACTTGGTGGTGTATTAAAAAAAAAATATGGTTTTGGTGATGTTCATCGTTGTGGTGAAACCATGGTTGTTTTTTGGCATCTGAGTTGACCTAAAACATGTGAATATAAGATTATTGGTGTACATGTACCATTTATTACAAAAAAGGACCCTAAAATGACCCCTGGAGGCTGAAACGGGCATCCGCCCTAGCGTCTGGAGCACCTGCCGGCGCAGATGCCAACGCAGGTGGTTCTGGATAAGGCCAGAGGGGAACCTACGTCTGAATTTCATCCACCTGTGGGTGAAGGTGGCTCCACATCCCAGTCCATAATTTCGTTTTTGTATGATTTTGTCTCTCTTTGATCCCCGAAGGCCCCTATACCCTTTTTGGATGCAATTATCAACTTATGATACCTATTGAATGAATTTAAGGGGTTGTTTGGAAGCATGATGGATTATATCAATTATGGATTGTTGTTAATATGTGGTTACAAAAGGTATTGAGGTGACTTGATGGAGTAATTGTGACGTAGTGTTAATGAGGAAGCGTAAAGGGTAAACATGGTGTGAAATGTTATTGGTTTATGATGTCTTGGTCAATGTGTGGAATATTATGGTGTTGGTATGGTAATGCAGTGGATTGTATTTTAAAGGGTGAAATGACGTTATATGGCAGTCATGTAGTTCATTGTCGTGTTGTGCACTTGTAAGGTAGTTAGTTGTTAACGTGAGCTCCGTTATGAACTTGTGTTATAGAGTAACACGTAAGGAAGGAGCTGGACTATTGTGTTCATATATAGGACTGTGTGTTCATATTAGAAAGATAAGGTATGTAAGGTTACTCTTTCCGTATCCTTCTGCAGCACATAGTGTTCACATTGTCATTATACTTGTTCTATTCAGAAATGTTCTAAGGTATTTCATTTCAGGTTGTCAAGCATTGTTAGTCACATGTTCCTCATTTATTGATCAAATGTTACTCATGTGTTACATAATTGTGGACATGTTCCAAAGTTCCAATAATGTTATGTTCCAAAGCTCCAATAATGTTATGACTATCATTGTATCAATCTCTCAAAAATAAAGAAATGAAGTAATGCATAGTTGTTGGCTACAAGAGTACGGGTGGTAGCTCTAGAGGCATAAGCCTAGCTCAAGCCGATCTCGAGATTATTGGATCAGAGGGTAGTCCTAGAGGCATAAGCCTAGCTTGGGCCTAACCTGACAGGGGGTAGCTCTAGAGGTAAGGACCTAGATCGAGCCGAACCTGATATATTGGTTTATGGGTGGCATCTCTAGAGGTAATAAACTAGCTAGAGACAAGCCCAGTATATTGATTTATGGGTGGTAGCTCTAGAGGCATAAGCCTAGCTCGAGTCGATCCCAACATAACGTTATGTTATGTTAAGACCCACTGATCAGTTGGGGCCCGGGTACATTGTGACACAAGTGATGATGAATAAGCATAAAAGCAAAGAAGGAAAGAAAGTCACGAAAGCAATATACATAGTTCTAAACATACAGATCAATGGTTTATCCATATTGGCTACTTTCTTATATTTGATTCCATTGAAGTTCTTATGTATTGATGCAGTTTCCTATAGCCTTACATACTCAGTACATTCTTTGTACTGACATCCCTTGGGGGACTTACCTTACTTTCTGTAGGCACAGGTGCTCATAGACCCCCACAGTACATTGCGGATCATTTGCCGATCATTGGTGAGCTCCAGTTTGTTTGGGGCTTTCCGAGTCACATGTGTACATTTGTTTTGGTATTGTAAAGTTGTATAAAGCGGGGACTTGTCCCAACTGTAGGTTGGTCATGTACATGTATCTGTAGAGGCTTTGTAGACGTATGTGGGAAGATGAATGAAAGAGATGTATGTCCATTTTGACTTGATGGCCCTAACGACCAAGTTTTATATATAATATTTTTTCCATGACTTCCGCTATTGGTATTTTATAGTTACATGAGGTAGAATGATTTTACTTCAGAGACATGCATATGAATGCACGTGACAAAGATTGGTTCTCTCTGGCCTCAATGACTTTTGGTGCCAGTTCGCCTCGTTGGAATTCGGGGCGTGACATGGAGGAGGTGGTCTTGGAATTTCAATTAAAGGCTTTGCGGCTTTCTCACTCTTCTCCTCGTTTAGCACATCATCATTTTTCATTTTTGTGGATTTTTTGGCATCCAAACCTTTTTCATCATCTCTTTCCTGTCTATCAGACTCAACAAGGATATCTTTTTTACTACCAATATCATCATTCAATTCATCTTTAGAGGCAACATCATCTACATGTGTTTGGAACTCAAGTTGTGGTTCAGGTAGTACTTTACCACTCCTTGTAGTAATGGCAAAGCAAGCTCCATCATTCCATGGATTAGTTACAGTGTCACTTGGCAAAGTCCCAGCCTGACGCTGGTTGAATGCTGCAGATAACTGTCCTATTTGGAACTCCAATTGCTTTATCGAAGTAGAGTATGAGTCAACTAGTTAACCCATGGAAGATAAGTCAGTCTTCACCTTCTTGATCCCTGCATCGATTGACTCAACACCCTTCAACAACTTAGCCATTGTAGCCTCTAAAGAAAGCTTCCCTCAATTATTTGCAACATTTTCACAATTTCCTAGAGGTACATACAATCTGCTTCGATTGCCTTTATTCTCCCAATTTTCCTGATCACGATCTTTATAGACGGACTTGTCATAATAATTGTCTCGATTATAGTTCCGACCTTGGTTTCCTTGGTCATTTGCCTGGAAACCCCCTTTGATTGTTCAAATAATTTGCTTCCTCCTCAGAATTAGAGTCAACAACTCTCCCTTGTGAGCCTACAACTTTCACCTTTTCCACTCCACCGGACAACAAATGTTTAGTCAATAGATCCATCTGTTTTTTCATATGATCCATATCCTGATCACGATCTTTTTTTCTTTAGCACTGTTCTTCAAACATACCAACTGCATAAGAGTTGCTTACAACCTCAGAATCCCTGGTTTTCTAAGCCATACTAGTCTTTGTCAGTCGTTAAAGTATATCAGTAGCCTCTTCATAAGTACGAGCCATAAAATCTCCTCCTGGCGCATTATCTAAAGAGGACTTAGTAACAAAATTCAGTGCTCTGTAGAATGTCTGCATCAGTTGCTCATCAGTGAGGTGGTGATTTAGACATTGAGTTAATTTTTTCTTTAACCTCAGCCATGTCTCATGCAATGGTTCATGCTGTAGTTGTTTGAAATTGTTGATTTCATCCCGCAACTATAACAACCTGGAAGGCAGAAAAAACCTTTCTAGGAAAGCTCCTTTCAATTGCCTCCAGTGTGTTATAGATGCAAGAGGAAGTTCATTAAGCCACAAGGTTGTCTTCCTAGACAGAGACAAAGAGAACAATCTCAAATGAATAGCATTCTGAGACACTCCAGGATTATCGAATGACTTACAGATGTTGATGAAATTCATCAAGTGCAAGTAAGGATCATTACTATGTAAACCTCCAAACAATCCCTTCAGAGTCAGCAATTGGATCATAGTGCTGGTGATGTTGAATTTGGTGCCTGGAGCAAGTGGTGGTGGAACAATGGTTCCAGTAGCTCCAACTCCATCCAAATCCGCGTCATCCTCATCGTCCAGAGCAACATGTACTGCAGTCTATCGGTATCCTCTATTCCTTTGTTGTAGAATTTGGTTTTCTGGGGCAACATGAGCAGCAGGTTACCCATCAACAGCTTCATTATCACCCAAGTCGTCCTCATCCAAATTCTGCACCCGATCGGGTAGTGCAATATACCCTTGTGCATGTTTCTTTTGTTCATCCATATTTCTCCTCAATATTAGATTAATCTCAGGATCAAGTGGCAACAACAGTTCTTCTGAACATCTAGTACTTGGCATGCACCACGGTCAGCCTGTAATCACAAAAATAACAAATAAAAGTAAAATTAGGAAATTGTACTAATTGTCAAATAACATTCATAAAACTTATTTGACCATCATATTCCCCGGAAACGGTGCCAAAATTTGATACACCCAAATTACAACTCCTTTTTACAAGAGTGTAAACGGTCATTAACAAATATAGAATCCAACAAAGGTTGGGGTCAAATCCCATAGGGAATAAAGGGTTAAGCAAGTGATATATAGCTCTTATAACAATTAGCCACCAACTTCCAAGGAATGGGGGATTTTTGTTTTAGTATCAGTATACAATATTTGAATGTCGTAAGCAAAGGAAAAATTCCTAACAAATAACTCAATAGAGAAAAGTATACTAGAATTGTGTTCACCTAAGTTTTCAATCACCAACGGGTTATGAGCAAAAATGAATTGCTATTAAAACATGTGAAAATAGGGCAATCAATTCTATGATTTCATTTAATTGTCTTCAACTAATTTAAATGAGTCAACACTTCAATCCTCACGAAATCAAATTGTTAACTGTAAACCCGATTTAGGCCTCAATGAATTAATCTTTTTCAAGCATTAATCATTAGTTTAGAGATTGATAGCTCCAAACTTTTGTTATGAACTCCTTTTCTTTGAAAGTTAAATTCCCTACCAAGCAATTTAACAAAAGACTATTTTCCAATATTTGTAACCATCAAGAATACGTTAAAGTGAAGGAATTCATAATACTTTCACGTAATCAACACCTATTCACAACCCATAAACCCTAATGCTGATTTTCCACCCAGGATTCCACAACCCTAGTTATAGATGATTTAGCCACTTATAGTCAAGAACAAAAGTCAAAAAGAAGTCTTTATCATAAAAATAATGAAATCCTTACAATTAAAAAGAGCCTTCAATGATGTTCAAAACTTGAGCAAAAGAGCTGAAAAACCTTTTCTCTAGAGAAAGTCGTAAAGAAATATCCCTAGTATGGAAAAGATACCTATTCCAAACCCTAAATTGGGTATTTATAGGCTCAAAATAAGCATGGTTTAAAATTCAAAATAAGTTTTGCCGTGTCACTGCTGACGGTAACTGCGATGGTCCGCCAAGAGTTCGACGGTCCATCAAAGTTACAGTTGCAAAGCTGTCGATCTATCATCATTCTAGCTAACTGTTGGTGGGCCTCTTGATGGTCTGCCATTACTATAACGGTCCGCCATGCATGAACTCGCCATCTATTCTTCTTTAGGCTATTCTAGATACGGCTTGGCGATAATGGTGACGGTCCGCCATGGTTGTCGTCGCCACATCCAAAGCTTGACCCAATTCTGGTTAAGGCTTGGCGGTATTTGTGATGATCCACCAAGTCTTTGGTGGTTTTCCATGGTTGTCGTCGCAGACCCTTTTCACCAGATTTTCTCTTTGCAGATTCAAATTTAATTCCTGAAAGTATACACAAAAAGCATAAAAAAAAACACATGTTGCTTGAAAACTCGCAATTATCCTTAGTTAAATATGATAAATGTGTTGTCATAAGCCGACAAATTAGATATAGAAAGAAAAATCCTCATATTCATGAGGATGCACATGGAGACCACCAATCTTCTTCTCTTCACCTATTATCTCATTGAAATCCCCACCAACTATCCAGGGCAATGTCAAATTATGACTCATAGAATAGTCTATCCAAAGCAGCAAATTTTGCATATACTAGAGTAGTGACAATTGAGAACCCATTTTGAAATGCAAGTTGTAATTTCAAATGTTGTTCTAATTCAGAAAGAACCCCAACATGAATATTTTCCTAAATAAAATCTAAATCTTGCCATTTTGGTTATAATTAGCATATTGCATACCTAACCTTCTCTTATATCTTTGTATTTATCTTGGAGCCTTCAATAGACTACAACATAATTATGCCAGAGGTATGTTTTTATCCTCTAAACTGATCCATCCTTAACTCAGTTATTGGTTGATCTTTCTCCCCTTTTGCACACCTACCTCTTTCTTTCTTGTTAGGACTAATATTATTTTTTTGTTTTTGAGTACTCTGCAGGTAATCTTTCTTGATTGTAACATGTATAATATATGTATGTTGTTTATTAAGTTGATCATTTAGTCTTTCTGCATTAGCCACTTTTCCTTGTATTTGTTGTTGTTTTAATTTCTCCTTGTTTTATTTAGCCCGCAAAATATCAGTACCCTTCTTTTACTTGTTGGAATTAGTATTATTAAGATTATCACCACTTTCATGTATTACTGCACTATTATTCCCCTGAAGAACCTCTATATCTCCATTATCCTCATGTGTCAATGCTTCCAAGGCATTGTTAGTAACAAATTGCTTATTTGGAGTCATATTTGTGGCAATATCACTGAAGAATTTGTCTGAGTACTTCTTTAGTCTAAACCTTCTATTAGTAGGATACCTCCTTTTATTATTAGTATTTTTTCCCCTTTTGCTGCTGCCTTGCACCTATTATGACCATTTGTATTCTCTAAATCACTCTTAGTCTCATCCTGGTTGCCTTGTTCAAATGTCTTCCTTAACTCAGGTTGTGAACTTCAACATTTATCTTTATTGTGACCTTGTAGCCTATAAGTCAAACAATGTTTTGGGAAAAAATCATATTGTATTTTGATACTCTCCACCCTTGCCTCATTTATGCTATTATTCAACACCTCAATCTCAACTTGCTCATGAAATTTTGCTAGTAAGCCCATTTGCACTTTCACCCTAGCACAACTAGGTCTCATTTTGTTGGTTGTGGATATGTCAAGGTACAAAGGTTTTCCTAATGCTGATGCAATAGAGAAAAGGCATTCCTTGACAAAAAAATTGGGAAAGAGATATGGGAAAGAAATCCAAGCCATCGATTGAGTGGTGTCCTCCCCTGGATTGAATTTTGCATCATGGATTAGAGGTATCAATTGATAGGCTAAACTATCTTTTACAATTATATAATACAAATTCTTATCCATAATACTCACAAAATCTTCCATATTACTAAGTTTCATCAAAATATGTCGATTCTGCAATAATCCAAACTTACAATCACCTTTAGTATTACATTGTTTTGGTACATTTGGATTCTAAGGTCCTCTAGCTTCATCCATCCGTATGATAATTTCCTAATTTTAGTATTTTGAAGATTCTCTATGATATTTATCTATTGTACTTCTTCCCCTTCCAAGTCACTCTAAGCACTCTATTAACATAAGATAACTGCTTGATAGGAATTCTTCAGACGTACCAATTTTTTGTTACAAATCTCCAATGCTAGGCTTTATCAAATCAACATATTTGATCTTCAATTACATGTAGAATCAAACATCATGTTTTGGTAGTATGAGAAGTTATTTAGACATGTATTAAGGCCACAAATAACTCCTAGCTCATAGCCAAGTTGAAACATTCCTTACTATAGTCAAATTCAAATGAGTATAACTCCTAGATTCTGACGTATATTTGAGCTTAAGATTCACTAAATGAAAGGTCTTTGAGTCTCATTTCCAATGCATCTAGTTTCTCCTTAATCCATTTCCAGAGCTAAGAGTTATGACCATTTTAGTGAAGTAGTATCCAGCAGTGAGATAGTACGAACAGAAACAACGACCGTACAATGGTCTTATCTGCATGAAATAGCCCCAAAAACCTGGGAGTTATCAAGTATACCTCCCAACCATGAAAGGGTACCACGATCTTGGGCATGATCTTGGCTTCTAAAGTTGATTCGGCTTAGACATCCAACCTACAAACCAAGGTACGATCGTGGGTGGGTCCCACGAGTCATACCAAGCTTGTCTGATGAAAACCAGATATCCTTAATTTATCCACCCAATAATGACCACCACCCACAATAGTAGGTGGGTTCTATGATCGTGGGACGGCCCGTACGACATTTCCTGCAGCTTTTTCAGTTACATTTTATAAGGGGCATTCTGGTCTTTTTCCAATATTTAGACCCCTATACTACGTCGTTTAAGTTACTCCAAGTCTGATTGTTAAGTTAAATATTACCCTAAGTCCCTTATTACCCAAATTCATTCGGTACTTAGCTTCAAACAGAGAAAAGAAGTGATTTTTCTTCCTCCAAGGCAAACTAGGGTTCATCTCTTTCAAGCTCCAAGTTCAAAGAATTCACCAAGGTTTCCATATCCATCAATGTGGGATTTCATCAATGTGTTTCCTTTCATCCATTGAGTCCCAAAGTTAACTTGAATCCTCAGTTTAATTCCTTTCTCAGATACTAGGGTTCAAGAATATTATGAATTCCTTGATAAATTCAGTTCCTTGTTATTATTGAGATATAAACCCATGTTTCACCACAAATTTTAGTATCATTTCATGTCTAGAATTGCAATCCCTCATTATATTATGTAATACATGATTCTCAAACTTGAGCTATAAAGTTTCTTATTTTATTCAGTTTATGGGAATTGTCATAGTAGTTGCATTCTTCAGAGATGGCGGGTTATAGACACCCGATGACCTAGGATTTCATGCATATGCTTAAGAATATTCAATCCTTTAGTTTTCATGATTTGAATGCTTTCAGATAAAGTACTTATTTTCAGTTTTCAGAATATTAATATTATTGAGAATTTCGATTATCAGTTGTTATTCAGTTGGGAGTAGTACTTAGCACTGAGCAGACACAAGGATAAAGGTTCACCCATAAGTTAGGCTGAGACTTTTAGTAGAAGTTTCTAATTCCCAGAACTACGATACCACTATATGTTCTAAAGTTTCACCCATCAGACTAGGCTTGATACCTTAGTCCTTATGGATATCAGTTTAGTCGATCCACATAAGTCAGCGTTCATACCCTTGGTAAGGTACTAAATGCCCTTCCAGCTGGGGTTACAGGTTAGCCCTTGATTAACTCAGATTGGGGTATATCAGTTAATAATAGCTCTTATAATCCATAGTTCAAATTCAGATAATTTCATGACCTCGTACTCAGTTACACAACAGATCATACAACACATGTTTATCACTTGGTCTTGCATCAAATTATCATGTTACATACATCATGTTTAGCCTGTGTCAGTTATTTCCTATCTCACGTACTCAATACATTCAAAGTACTGATCGCATACTTTTCTTTAAGCTATATTGGCTTATAATATAGGTTCTGACGTTCAGCATCTCGATCATATATAGTACGACCTCCTACTATATAAGTAGTAGTACTTTGGTGAGTCCTTATCAATCAAGGGTTAATTAGCAGTATCTTTTATTTATGTCCTTTTAGTTTCAGACAGTTAGAGTTAGCTGGGGGCTATCACAGCAACTCGTCTTAGTAAAGGATTTCAGACATACAGTTAGATGTTCAACTTTGTGGTTTTAAACTCATATATTATTTTTGGTTTTTGATTATTATTTTGTCATTCAGTTAAGTTTTTACATAGTGTTTATATCAGTTATTTTAGTATTTATAGTTTCATGCAGGCCATGGGTTAGCTTGGGGTCACTTGTGGCTCTAGGCACTACGTTTGACTAGGGGTAGTCTCGGGTCGTGACACCCCCAATTTGTGAAATCCCCTTAAAGATGTAACTTTCATGACTCTATGATATGATATGATCTTTATGACTTCTAAACTACGAAGCTACTTTAAGAATGAAACTTTTATGATAATGTGACATGATATCTCTTGATTATGAATTATGACTTGATGATATGCTTTTGCATAACTTCAAGCTATGAAACTTGAATTATAAGAACTATGAACATGAGCTGCAAGGGATAAACTTATGAATATGAGCCCAATGTCTATATTATAAACATAAGTTTCAAGGGCTAAACTATTATCATATGAGCTTAAGAGAGCTAAATAGTTAACCAATAAGACATAAGTCTAAATTACAAACTCCTGAAACTACGTTATCCGACGTAGGTTATGGCTCATATCGCTGGTCTGGGCGACTCTTTTATGTGTTATTGGTAAGGTCTTATTATGGATCCTTTGTTAGGAAAATTATTACATGTATGTCCCATACCCATCATAGTATAGGATACCTTACCTGATAGGGACGATATTAGACTCTATGCATTCTTATAGTGGTTTATGCCGATCAAATCATTAGACTCACATAATGAACTAAAAAAAGATGAAAGACTTAACACTGAACACATCATTCAGCATTGCATCTTTTAATGATGAAGACTTAGGTACTCAGACATACGATCAGGCAACACGCTAGACTCCTCACTTCAGCTATTGGTGAGCTTTTTTTTTACCTTCAGAGGGCTTAATCTACAGTTAGTAGTCCTATTTTAATTTAATAAAAGTATGATAGGTGCCTTGTTTTGCAGTTAGTATTCAAACAAGTTTAGAGGCTTCATAGATAGATAAATAGTCATTTATGTTTTGTTTTCAACTTTTTGACCTTCGTGTCATCTTTCATGAATTTTAGTAATATATTTTTGTATCAAAAGTAATTCATTTTCAGAATTATATCTTGAATGCTTTTAAATCATGTTTTACTTATGGTTAGTATATACTCATGTTCCATGTTATGTAATGAGTATGCTCGGACCAGCAATGATATCGGGTGCCAGCCTCTAGGGTGTAGACCCAGGGGTGATAAACTTGATAAGCATCAGGTTCATGTATACTAGGATATCTATGAAGACATGTCTAGTAGATTCCTTCTTATGGGTGTGAAATGCACACCACTTATAATTGGTAAAGCTCCATGATGTTAGAAAGTATTACTCCTCTTTCATATTCTAATTCATGCTGTAAAGTTGAACTCTATGAAAACTTATTATGACTCTTGTATTGTTATGTATTTTAGAACATGCCTCCTAAAAGAAAGAAGATTCAAATTAAAGGTCTATCACCAGTGCTAAGGCTACTAATGAAGTAAATGCCACTAAGTTGCCTCCAAATCATAGAATACACACCAAAAATTATAGTTGCCTTTCTGGACGACCTGCTAGAGTTGTTTCTCCACCTTTGATGTCAGGACCAACGGAAGGTCCTATATCAATTGCAACTCAACCTTCAAACACTTCATATCTTGAGTTTAGGGGAGATATCCAGATGCTCACTTAGCTTGTTGCAACTTAATCACATTGCTAGAATACAGTCCTCTCTAATGTTAGCTCTCATAACTCATCTACCACTTCTATAATTCAAGAGTATCTCTGAATGAATCCACCAGTCTTTACATGACCTGATGTTAATAAGGATCCTTAGAACTTCATTGATAAGATATATAAAATCCTTATTTTTATGCGTGTTATTAATATTGAAGAAGTTGAACTTACTTCTTATCAGGAAAAAGATATTGACAATACTTGGTATGAACAGTAGGAGTTGACTTGAGGAGATGATGTAGCTCTCGTGGTTTGTGATGACTTTGTGGAAGATTTCATCAATCACTTTCTGCCTTTAGAGTTGAGAGAAGCTAAGGCTGATGAGTTCATAACCCTCAAGCAGGGTATTGTGAGTGAGAAGAAGTATATTCATAAGTTCACATAGGTGTCCCGACATTCTCCAAAAATGGTGTCCACTATGAAGGCAAGGCAAGAATGAGGAAGTTTTTTTCTTGGGTTGGAAGACACTTGGTTAAGTAGTGTCCTACAACATTACTACATAATGATATGGACATATCCAGTTTGATTGTCTATGCACAACAAATCGAAGATACAAAATAGAAGGAGAAAGAAGAGAACTAGAATAAGAGGGCCAAGTTAGATGGAATGAAGTTAGCTATCATAAGAACAATTACATGACCTTCTTTCATAAAATTTCATTAGGACCTAATATATCCTCAACTAGTGTACCATCTTAGAGGCCCATGAATGAGAAGAGGTTTCAGCATAACTAGAATTTGAGGGCACCATGCTCAAGTAACAGGGTAATATTGCCCAATGGATCCCATAGTACCCTATTTATAACAAGTGTGGTAAGAAATATCTGAGAGAGTGCCATTAAGAAAGGGATATATGTTATGGGTGTGGCTAGCAGTGCAATTTTTAAAAGGAGTGTATGTCATCCATGCAGAACAACGAGGGAAGCAACAAAGCCTAATATACTAATTTGACCACTCTAATAGGTCACGGTGTGCAAAGAGGTGCTACTTCAAGGACATGTAGACAACTTCTTAAGCACCTTGTTAATAGACAACTTCTTCCTTCTTCCATTTATAAAATTATGAAATAATTTAGTGTTCCTATCACCCTCAGTAAACCATTGTATCCTTGGTTTTTGTCTCCAAAACTCTTCTTAATAATGCAAATATTATTTATGCTTAGTCTGTACTCTTTTCAAAATACCTTTGTCAGTTGCAGTTGGATGTTCCTTAAACAAATCTTCTTTTATCCTAACTATATCTTACCTGATAATCAGTTGCTTAAAAATATCACTAATTCTCTCTCTGCTCAAGATATACAGTGTTAGTTTGGTCTTCTTCATCTTCTATTTTAATTTGATAAAAATATCTTTAGAACCTACTGTAACCCAATCATTTCTCACCAATTCCTTAAAATCATCCTTCTCAGTCCAAAAATTCTAGAATCTGAAAGGTTTACTAATATAAGGTGTCTGACCCCTACAAGTAAACAATAGTTTAGCATGATCGGATCCATTCCTTGCCAGATGTTGTAATTCAGTACTATCAAAAAGGTTAATTAAGACCTGATTTGTTACAGTCCATCCTTTTTAAAATATGTGCCATATCATCTCTTCCATTCCACTAAGTAAAAAGACTACCTTTGAAGTTGACATCAAATAATTTACAAGAGTTGATATAGAAAGCAAAATCCTCATATTCATAAGGATACAAGGGAGACCACCAATCTTCTTCTCTTCACCTATTATCACATTGAAATCCCCACCAACTAGCCAAGACAATGTCAAATTATGACTCACAGAATAGATATCACTCCACAAGCTTAGTTTCTCCAAAGCACCACATTTTGCATGTACTAGAGTAGTGACAATTGAGAACCCATTTTGAAATGTAAGCTGTAATGTCAAATATTGTTCTGATTCAGCAAGAACCCCAACATGAACATTTTCTAAATAAAAGCTAAATCTTACCATTTTGGTTATAATTATCATATTGCATACCTAACCTTCTCTTATATCTTTGTATTTATCTTGGCTCCTGAAATGGCTCCATTTAAGCAATGAGAAAAAAATTATGGTGTTTGTAAAATGTTTAAACTCTATGAAATGCATGTTGAGTTCTCACAGACCTAATGATCTACAAGGATGCTTTATGACTCATTTATTACTTATTTTAACCCCCTTTTTTGGGACCACGCTTGTTGGGTTGCTGCTTTCTACTTTAGCGTTGGACTTCTTTTGCTTAGCCTGTGTCTGTGGAAACAACCCCGCTTCTTTATTAACCTTAATCATGGTTTGGTTATTGTTACCTTTATCTTTAGCTACAATTAGACCCTTATATATGCCACAGTTTTGCTCCATAGATTCTTGTATTTCATGTAGGGTCTTAAAGACCAAATTATATAGCAAGATTGCTTATGGGATAGGTACAAGAACAATACCACCTTTTTCTGCTAGATGCTCTAACTCAAATGTTGGCTGAAAAAATTCAGGTGGTAACCTTTTAATCTCTGTGCATTCTGTTGGTAATGTATATCAGTACTTGACATATCAACTTGCAAAGGCTCATGATAGCTAGCCTCTCATGGAACCTTCAACATATCTTTCTCCCCTTCAATAGACTACAACACAATTATGCCAGAGGTATGTTTTTCTCCTCTAAACTGATCCATCCTTAACTCAGTTATTGGTTGATCTTTCTCCCCTTTTACACACCTACCTCTTTCTTTCTTGTTAGGACTAATATTATTTTGCTGTTTTTGAGTACTCTATAGGTAATCTTTCTTGATTGCAACTTGTATAATATATGTATGTTGTTTATTGAGTTGAGTATTTAGTCTTTCTGCATTGGCCACTTTTCCTTGTATTTGCTGCTGTTTTAATTTCTCATTTTATTTAGCCCGCAAGATATCAGTACCCTTATTTTACTTGCTAGAATTAGCAATATTAAGATTATTACCGCTTTCATATTTTATTGCACTATTATTCCCCTGAAGAACCTCTGTATCTCCATTATCCTTAATGCTTCAAAGGCATTGTTAGTAACAACTTTCTTATTTGGAGTCATATTTGTGGCAATATCACTGAAGAATTTGTCTAAGTCCTTCTTTAGTATAAACCTTCTATTAGTAGGATTTCACCTTTCATTATTAGTAATTGTTTTTCTTTTTGCTATTGCCCTACTCTATTATGACCATTTGTATTCTCTAAATCACTCTTAGTCTCATCCTGGTTGCCTTGTTCAAATGTCTTCCTTAACTCAGATTGCAAACTCCAATATTTATCTTTATTTTGACCTTGTAGCTTACAAGTAAAACAATATTTTGGTAAAAAATCATATTGTATTTAATTTTAATACTCTCCACCATTGCCTCATTTATGCTATTATTCAACACCTCAATCTCAACTTGCTTCAAAAGTTTTGCAAGTAAGCCCATTTACACTTTCACCTTAGCATAACTTGGTCTCATTTTGTTGATTGTGACTGTGTTAAGGTACAAAGGTTTTCTCAATGCTGATGCAATAGAGAAAAGGTATTCCTTGAAAAAAAAAATGGGAAGGAGATCTGGGAAAGAAATCCAAGCCATCGTTTGAGTGGTTTCCTCCCCTGGATTGAATTTTGCATCATGGATTAGAGGTATCAATTGATAGGCTAAACCATCTTTTGCAATTATATAATACACATTATTAGCCATAATACTCACAAAATCTTCCATATTACTAAGTCTCATCAAGATATGTCGATTCTGCAATAATCCAATCTTACAATCACCTTTAATAGTGCATTGTTTTGGTATATTTGGATTCTAAGGTCCTCTAGCTTTGGTCATCCATATGAGAATTTCCTAATTCTAGTAATTTAAAGATTCTCTGTGATATTCATCTAGTGTACTTCTTCCCCCGTCCAAGTCACTCTAAGCACTCTATTAACATAAGACAGCTGCTTGATAGGAATTCGTTCAGACGTACCCATTTTTTGTTACAAATCTCCAATGTTAGGCTTCATCAAATAAACATAGTTGATCTTCTCCTTTTGATTATCCCAGGTCCTTCTATATTATCATGGTACCTGTCGTTCTCAATAGAAAAAATTATAGGCACGATAGGCAATGGATTAAGGTTATTATAGGATTTAAGGTGGTAAAGGCTAGAAAAATTAGTTTTAGAGTTAAGAGAGAGAATCTAACTAACCATCTCTGACGAATGACTAGTGGCCATTCTAATGGAATTTAGTGGAGTTTAGTGGTGGTTAGGGTTTAGCATTGGAGAGCATTTTTTCATTAGGCTTTTGATTGGAAATTTTTTGCCTCTTTAACTCTAATGATGGTGGTGTGATTGTTCAAAATAGGGCTGAATCATCTCTAGTGGCAGAAGTTAAGGAAAAGCAAAACCGTGACCCCAAGTTGCTCCAGCTAAAAGAAGAAATCCACAAGCATAAGACCAGGGCTTTCAAAAAAAAGGAGAGATGGTACCCTGAGGTATCAAGTTCGATTATGTTTTCCAGATGTTGATGAACTCCAAGGGAGGATTATGGTTGAAGAGCACAATCCCATTTATTCTAGTCATCATTCACAAAAATGTATCATGACTTGAAAGAAGTATATTGGTGGAACAATATGAAGAAGAGCACTTCAGATTTTGTGGCTACGTGTTGTTAACGTTGAACACCAAATACCATGTTGAACACAATCATGATTTGATTTGGATAATTATTGAGCGACTTACGAAGTCTGCTCACTACTTGCCTACCAAGATGACAAACTCCATCGAGGATTACACCAAGCTGTACATATGAAAATTTTCTGTCTACATGGAACCCCCATGTCCTTTATCTCAGATAGGGATGCTCATTTTACCACCCACTTTTGGAAGTCATTTTATAAAGGGTTGGGTACGAAGGTGAACCTTAGTACCACATTCCATCCTCAGACCGATGGTTAAGTAGAGCGTACCATTCAGACACTTGAGGATATGTGAAAAGCTTGTGTCCTAGAATTCAAGAGTAACTGGGAGAATTAAATAACCTACCTCTCATTGAGTTCACTTATTATAATAGCTATCATGCCAGTATATAGATGACATCATTTAAAGCCTTATACTGACAAGTGTAGATCATTTATTGGGTGGTTTGACGTTGGTAAAATTGAATTATTGGGGCACATTTTGTCCTCCAAGCAATGGAGAAAGTCAAGTTCGTTCATGAATGGCTGAAGACCGCCAAAAGTCATATTCTGATGTGAGATAAAATGACTTTGAATTTGATATTGGTGATTAGGTGTTTCTAAAGGTTTTGACTATTAAGAGCATGGTGTGATTTAGAAAGAAAGAGAAGCTTAATCCCTAATACATTGGTCCATGCCAGATGTTTTATCCCTCTTTTTGGAAAAGAATGGATTTTGACTTCTTAAAATTATTTCAAAACTTAAAGAAAATTTCAAAATTACTTAATAAAATACAGAGTCGCGAATTAATTAATTAAGAAAAATTAAGAAAACCTAAAGGAATTTTAAAAATTTAAAAACATAAATAAAAATTTGAAATTAGAGAAAATGGGTAAAGATTCATTAACGTCTTGAGAAGGATTTTAAGGCACTCAAGAACGTCCGTTAAAAACTGTTCATTAAAAAATAATTTGACTAACTTTAAAGTGGTTAACTTTGCAAAGAAGTGATAATAAAGTTGACATTATCTGAAATCCAAATTTTTTTCCAGTAAAGAAACATGTTTGGCATGAAATAATTTATTACTTGAGAAAAACTAATTATAAAGCCTATTTTGCTCCATTTTAAAAACATAGATAGATTAAGTGAGAAAATCTGAATAAGCCGAGGAAAAATGAAGATAAAATAAAAATGACAACACTTTAGGGAACTTATTTAGACTAATTAAATTAGTATTAAAGTTAATACAAATAATCAAGAATAAATTAAAAGAAACAAAAGGGAAGAGTCGAAGTTGTGCCCCTGCTTTGTCCCATTAGCAAGCTATCCAGATTTGGACTTCAAATTTTATGGACTTTTGGTCCATCTTTCCCTCTGTATATCATCTTTCATAGCTTTTCCCATGCATATTTTGCATATTCCTATGTGTATATGACTGTATATCAGTCACATATACACGTATTTTGGTCTTCCACATGCATATTAGCTTCCCTTTCTCATTTTTCGCTGTGTATCACCAGTACACTTCACATATTCACTATACATTGGCACTGTTTTTTGTGTATTAATCCATTTTGGGACTTTGGCATGGAATCTTGACTCAAGAATGAGCTTGGCACAAGAGAAATGCAAGGGGGAGTCCAAATGGACTCAACCAAGGGAGTTCATGTAGCAAGAAACAATGATAAAAATTAGTAAAAGAAGATTTAAACTAGATTTTGCATTAGAATATACATTTGATTAAAAAAACCTTAATCAAAAAAAAGAAAACTTATCTTTGCTTTATTAATTAAACAAGTTTAGCACACCACAAATTTTTACAACCAGGCTATGATTTATTACATACTAATAAAATTATCCACCCAAAACCATCATTTATACTTCTAATAACTTTTTGAACAAAGATAGACGATGCACCCATATTTGACAGAAAAAATCTCAACTCCTAAAGAGAAATAATACATGACTTCAAATCTAAGAGGGATTTTAACACATAAATTTTAAGAACTCATCTTTAGTCAATCTACTCTAAGCAAATTTAAAGATCCTAAGCCATGGAACTCAAACAAAGAAGACATTAAAGCTCATTCTTAAGTGTGGAACAAACTGTGATGATGCACATGATAAGAAATAATCACCAAATCACACCAAACTCGAGGGAATACACTAAAGATGAAAACGAACATGTACATACTGATATTCCAAATTTCCAATGAAACAGAAACTGCTTTTGAAGCCAAAGATAAACACAAGAGAAGAGGTTTTTCAAAATCCATTAGGAAATAAATTTCAAAAAGGGAACCTTTGAATGATCAGACAAAATCATTTAAAAAAGTAAAAGATTTGTTTGTGCACTGTGAACTTTATAAAGGTTCAAACTTTATCAATAAATTTGCATAGGAATCATATATATTTGAATAATCTATACAACTAGCCTTGTTTATCATTGATTTTATTATGTTTTTACATCAGACAAGAACAATTCAATTTTTTTTTTACACCAAATAACAAATTTTATTTCTCAGATACACTAAACAAGGTCTTCGTAATGATCCTCTAGGTCATTTTCTCCATTTTCGCATGTTTTTTGCATTTTGTGCTTTCCTATAGCTGCTACAAATCATTTATGACTTGTCGAGACTGTCGTTTCAGTTCCTGGGTAGTTCGTCTGGGTTTTAAGTCAATTTCCATGTCCTGGGGCTTCTAAAGTTGGGAAGTTTGACTTCGGTCAAAACATTGAGTAAAATGGCCTCAAATGAGAATTTTGACAGTTTTGTTGAACATAGATTTTAGGCTAAGGGAATCTTTGGTTTTGATCCCGAGGCTTTCAGACTCATTTTGGCTATTGATTTGAAATTGGTAAAAATAAAATAGTGGGTGTGGGTTATATATTTTGTTGAAACAATCTCTGTAGGAAATTTCGATGGCTGCGTTAAGTTTGAAATGCTATTTTCGGTGGGGTAGCATAGTTCGTTTATATTCACAGGGTTCCAAACAAATCTCAAGGACCCATATGGAGTCATTTCTGACTTGGTATGTTGCTGGTACAGAAGCACCTAGTGCAAGACCAGGTTTTTCTTTGCGTTTGCTGGACCCAATACCAGTACACTAAACAAGCTCTTCGTAATGATCCTCTAGGTTATTTTCTCCATTTTTGCATGTTTTCTACATTTTGTGCTTTCCCATAGCTGCTACAAATCATTTGTGACTTGTCGGGATTGCCGGTTCAGTTCCTGGGTAGTTCGTCTGGGTTTTAAGCCAATTTCCATGTTCTAAAGCTTCTATGTTGTGTTCATTGGAAGTTTGGAATATTAGTATGTTACGACCCTCCTCTGCATTCTCGAAGAAGGGCCGGTCTAACCTGGTCTATCATTTTTCTTTGCACTCATGAAGGATCCCTCATGTTCGTGAAGGGTTAGGCTAGTGGGGTCCCACGTTCGTGCTAGAGTCCCTCTGGCAGTATATTCTCTTCTTCTCCGCAATTTTCATCCATTTTCAAAGTACCATTTCACCATTGTTGGAGCTTAGAAATAATGGGAACTCGTCTACTGAAGCTGAGGTATGTTAATTCCACACCTATTGATCATTTCCCATTGCTTTTCCCCATCTAATTCTGTCCTATTTACATTCCATAACTAGCATTAGGTTCTTGAATTCTTGAACTCTTTGGGGATGAAATGAGCCCTAATTGGGACTCTATTTATGCTTAAAGTTTGAGCACATATTTCTTGTCCTTTGAGAGACCTAATGACAAATTCAATTTCTAAATTCTGTTTGTGGGTCCCACAGGCCTAATTTTGACCCAATTTTTGACTTGGAGTTTTATATAACAATATGGGTGTCATTTTACTCGTAATCATGTATAGATTGTGTTTATGATAGCACGACGACATTCTGATATTGAGTAGAGGGATCGAGTAGATCATGGATGATTTGAGGCTGCTGTTCTACTCTGACGTAGGCTACAGTCTACTTTTTTCTAGACTTTGCTCTATAAGATTGTGTATTCTATAGATTGCATGTGGGGTGGGGGTTATAGGGTAGGTTTAAGGCTACTTTATCATTTCACCTATCCTTGGCCTCCTTTGGGAGATTTTAGAATAGAATTGTAGTTCGATCCTTAATTTAGAAGGCCCGCTCTAACTGTAGGATTATGTTAGGTATGCTTATATACTTGCTTGGACCTTAGGTTGACAGTGGCAATCCTTAGCATAGAGTTATGGAAGCATTCTTTGATAGCTGACATTTTTGCTCACATAATTTTTAGTATTAGATTTCCTCTTGTTACCTTCATTTCTTGACTTGCTATATATATATATATATTTACATTGTTTGGTATATTGGTGGGCCAGAGGATTTGGTTATGAACCAGTTAGATATAGGGTTAGCTTTTTATACTTTGAGAGAGAGAGCTGTGATTTTAGTTTATAGACGCTTGGGTTCTTACATTTCTATTGATTGGATACTAGTGATGGCATGCATATATTTATACGCGCTCACGCATGTTTTTGGTATGATTCCAAATAAAAACATTGATTTTACTACTATTTTTAAAAAGGGAGTTATTCCCACTTTTGCACTCTTAAACTTATTTTCAAAATAAGAGTTGTACCTCTCTTACTGTTGGCTGATGGTCTATTAAACTAAAATATACTATTTTGAAAACTACTTTGATCCATTCTCTATTTATTCATTCACTTGATATTTACTTGCTCTCGGTTTAATCTTGGGAACTGAAATTTATTGAATACTACTTATTTAGGCTCGGTTTGAGGTCGGGTACTTATTACCCTAATACTTATCTCCAATACAATTATAGAGTAGATTTATTATGGATTATATTTGGAAGTCCCAGTTTGGGACCGGGTAGTATATACAGATATCTCAAGTCCCCAATGGGTCCATTTAGGAATCACAATGCCGAAGGAGAGAGATACCCCAAAGGTCCTGCCTTGTAAGCCATAGAGATGAATGAGGTGTATATACTTGGTTAGATGTGGCACTTAATTCATATGGAAGTATTTGATTTACATTTCACTTGTTTATTCATATGTTTACCTATCACCAGTATAATTATTTTCTGCTTGTACCTATCGATCCTATGAGTGGCTGGTTAGGTTATGTTTGATGTTGTGTACCTTCTAGTATTATAGGGGTACAAGTAGATTATTGTTTCATTATTATTGTGTAGCTTGTGGAAAGATGGTTATTGGCATGTACTCGCGATTTTAGATACGTCTTGTGGTTCCTTTCTTCTTAAGCATTATCACTTGTGGTATTAGATTATCTTGCTACTCTCTTACTTTGTGAAGGATATTTGGAGTGTACCACTATTAGCATTCTCCTTTAGTGCAATTCTTATGATGATTAGGCTGTTAGGTTAGTTCCCTAAGGTAGGTACTTTTGTCTCTATTTATTTGCATAGTAGTGTTGTATTTCTTTGCTTCTCTAGGTATTTGTAGTGTATATCTCTCCTTCTCTAGTTATCTTCATGGTATGTCATTTCTTATTTAGCCGCTTGCAATATATATCCTTGCGTTACGTGTTATTTATACTTATATTTATCTTTAGAGCTAAGTTGGCCTGCACCTATTGAGTATCATATATTTGGTACTCATACTACACTTCTGCACCCTGCAGATCATAGTATGAGTTCTCACTACTAAGGTGTGCATCGTGCACAACTGTTTTAGATCGAAGATTTAGGGTGAGTTCTTGGCGTCTGGAGTTGTTTCTTCTCCCTCTATTTTGTTGGACTGGTATTTATTTTACATATCAGAGATGATTCTGTATCCATTTGTAATTACCTTGTACTCGTGTTATGTTTAGTAGCTCTTGCACCTACGTATACCAAGTCTTGTGGTGTTTTTTTATGTTGTTCCCTTCTCTCTCTATATTTGTATGCTCGAGTCTAAATTCTTGTATTTAGTCTTATTTTTGCCCTTTTTAATTTGGGTTCTTTTTTTTTTTTTTATGTAGGCCCATTACTTGTCATTTCTGGCTATGGGTTTGTCTTACCTACTAGTGGAGTATTGTAGGTGCCTTCATGACCAGAGAAATTAGGTCATGATAGTTTGCTATTAGAGCTTAGGTTCACTGGTGTCATTGGTACTAGAGAAAAATTTCTAAAAGAGTCTTACGGATCATTACAATAACGTCCGTATCCTATCTTGGTGAGGCTATAGGGCATTCCTATGAAATACCATTTCTTGATTCTTTATCGTGTGTTCTTCCTTGTATCAACTTCTAAGTGCTTCTTTTGGATCCACTCATTCTTAGATGGACAGCACGAGGCTTTCGATAGATGCAGATGGGACTTCTGCACGTGTTATAAAAGTTTTATATCATGGTCAGGCTAGGGAGTTAGAGCTTGATATTGAGAATCTTCAGCGTCAGTCAAACGGTCTGGGGCCAACCCAGGCTCCAACAGGGTTTGTGACCACCTAGATTCTTCTGAATAACGTGTTAGAAATTCCAAGCCTTTTCAAGGATACGTCACATGCATCGGTGGTGTTCGGTACATCAAGTGGTTATCAGGCCAGGGTTAGGTTTGTGATAAGTGGCGATTTTGCCACTTATTTTTATCTCTTTGATTATGATTTTATATCTTTAATCTATAATATGAGGCTAATTATCATTTGAATAGTATTTTTTCTAGGTAATTTGAGGTTTACAAGGAGCTCTGATGAAAAGAAGTGAAATCGAGGCAAAAAGAGCTGAAATGAAAGGTTGAAGAATTGGACGAAAATTGTTCATCGCTATCGCGATGAAGAAGGATTGCGATCGCAAAGTTCACTAAAAGTCAAATCCTCATGATCGTGAGGTCAAATATCGCGATTGTAGTCAATGAAAAATCAAAGCATCGCCATCGCAATGGTCCAGGTTCGCGATAGTAATGAAGAAAAGTGCCAAGCATCAAGGGCAGATCTAAAAATTCACAATTTCAATCCCAAACATACAAAACCCGATCCCCAGCTATTCCAAGACTATCTTTGGCATATTTCTCAAGCTTGAGACCTTGGTTTCTTGAACCAACATCCTTGGATTGAAGATTTGGAAGCTTTGTAGTGACAAATCCTTCACCCTTTCTTTATTTCCTTATTTTTTAGTGACTAATTTTGGGTGTAGTTAAATTCATACTTCGATATTATAGTTAGAGATAATTCAATTCTTATGTTTTGAATTTAGGTTTTGATTTTATCTTATGGTTTTGTATTAGTTGATTACTCTTTAATTTATGAAGTGGGTTTGTGCTTGTCTAAATTAATCTCATACTTTCATTGATTTTTGAAGGGAGTGATCAACCCGAGGACTCACCCATTTACTTCGATTAATTCTTGCAAGAGCTAATTGAGGTAGGAAAAGATTAATTTAGCGCGATTTGAGACGTATGACCCATTTAATGGATTTGATACTAGAAATGGTAAAATCCTAACGTAGCCCGAAGTTGGTTTTGTAATTAATGTTTGTTAGCTTGGTTCGAGAGAACAAGCAAGGAATAAACCCTCAATGGGCGAGAGACATTAGTGTGTAAATTTAAATCCAAGGCAAACTTGCTAAATCGGTAATTAATTATGAGTATTTGATTTAAATAAAATAGATCGTTGATAGAATTGATTCCCCATTATCAATCCCCTTTTTTTTTTTTTTTTTTTTTTGTGAAATTCATTGATGAAATTGTTCATATTATAGTTGGTTATATCTGTGTTATGTTTTTATATTGAACCCCCCCTCCCCCCCCCCCCCCAAAAAAAAAAAAACACTTGTACCCTTTGTTTGGATTAGAGTGAGTTGTTTTAATTCTTTATTTTCTCAATCACTAGTCACATTGTTCCTCGTGGGATTGATCCCGACTCAAGAGTTGGGTAAATGTATTGCTAACAATCGCATACATATTTTACGGGTGTAATTGAGCATTATAAAATTAGCGCCGTTGCTAGGGAACAATTTTGCGTATTGAGTTAGTTTAGAATTTTAGTTTACTTGCTTTGATTCAAACTTTTGAATATGTATTTGTGATTTTCTTTTGTTTCTTGTGTTTGTTAGATTTTTTTCTGTTATACTTATTACTATGGTATCATGAAATGAAAATGAGTTTTGTGGCTGTAAGTCTTATATTGATGACCCATGTCCGTATTGTGAAGGATCCCACTTTTGGCAAGATTGTAAAAATGCTCCCGGGAGAGAGGTGTGTGCACCATATCGATCCTAAAGGGAGTATGATTGTTACTTGTATGGTGGTCAAGGTGGACATCGGAGTGATTGTCCCAATTATTGTGCCCCCTCCCCTAGTTATGCTAACAAAAGTGCTAGTTGTTCTTTTGAGTTTGATAGGAATCATGATGTGGCAAGGGAAGAGCAATATGCCAAACACAAAGGTGTTGAAGTAATGCTTCAAACTCTCTTGGACCGCGTGACTAAAGTGGGTGAGGATATGTATCTTATTCACTAATCTATTGCAGCATTTGGAAAGGAATATGAAAAAGAGGACGTCCCTTGTGAAGATGTCAATCTCTCAAGTGCCATGGATTTGCCTAATCTTCAAAATGAAGTTGTTGAGGAAGAGAATTCAAGCTATGTGGTTGAGCCAAAAATGTGTGGTGACCATAATAAAAATTGCCAAAGTAAAGAAGTGGCTCAAATTGAAGAAGAAGAACAAAATTGTGATAAAGAAATCTTAGATTCTCTAAGAGAACAAGTTGAGGAGATGTTGAAAAGCACAATGGAGAAGAATAAAAAATGTGGGGAAGCCTTGGCCAAATGGTGGGACCTAATTCAACATGGTGATGATGAAGTTGTCCAAAATATTAATTTTATATGGGTGGATTTTCGCAAGCTTTGGTTGAGTCCCAACATGAAGAAGAACTTGATAAAGATGAAATTGTAAGTCAAGAGTGGCTATTGAACCAAGCTCAACAACTTGAAGTCAATGAGTTACAACGTGATAAAATCTTCCTAATGAAGGATGAATCTCTCAAAATGCATGTTGAATGATGTCAAGTGGTGATTCAAATTGAAATGGCTACCCAAAAATTGGCAACCGATTTGAATGCAAAAATTGAGGCATGTGATGTTCAATGTCAAATAGTCATGAAAAATTGTGATGAGATAGTTTTCAATAAAGATGTGGTCAAGATTGATGTTGAAGAATTCATGGTGATTTGCCAACCAGCGAGCCAAATATAATGCAAGATGTCGAAATTGATGAAATGATACTAGAGTTGTAATAAAAAGTCAATCAAATCTTTTTTGAGGACTCTAGTTCATTTCTGGTTGAGAATGTCAAGAAACATTCAAATTTGGAAATTGAGAGGCTTAAACCTCAATCAAACCATTTTTTGACATTATACTTGGGTGATGTAATAGAAATTGGAATTATCGAGCAAATGGAGAATTTTGGAGAGGAGGGACAAAGTCCCTACATTTTGGAGTTTGTCTTTCCAAGAGGGAAAAATGACGTTCTTCACTTGATGCCAAGAAGTGCAAAATACGATGTTCATCTAGTGGCGTATTGATCTTCTCTCCAATACCCAATGAGCCTAAAGAAATTTTGATGTGAAGTCGGGTAAAAGATTCAAGTCCTCCAAATGGAGAGATATAGTTGGTCTCATTGCTTCTTTACGTTTGCCCCATGAGCCTCAATGAGATTTTGGTGTAAATTTGGGTCAAAGATTCAAATCCTCAAAGTGGAAAGATAAATGGTAAGATTGCTTGCGTCGTGCCGCGCCGTTAAATCAAGCGCTTGATGTGAGGCAACCCATTGTTCTCAAAAAAAATTTGGATTAATTTTGAAAATTTTAATTATTATAATAACTTAAGATTTTATTATTCCCTAATCCATAAAATTTTAGAGTTTTTGGAAGTGATTTGAACAGGTTTGGATGAAAAAATTTGATTGGAGTGAAGTTCGAGGATGTCCTATATTGAAAATGGGGCTTAGAATACTTTTTGGGAGTGTTTGGATCGCCAAAGTCTATGACGGATCTCAAAAGTGGAAGGGCCTATCGCCAAAGTTGGCAGAAACTGCCCAGGACTAAGTCACCTATTACTCATCACTATCGCGTGGAATACCCTCGCGAGTGCAAAAATTTAAAATTCGATAACCTTTACAATCACGTGACATAAAGTCGCGATTGTGAGGTTTTAAGATATTTTAACTCATCGTGATCAATTGAATGTTCTCGCAATCATGACTCTGTGGGCCTAGGTAGGCAAATTTAAAAGAGCACACTCAGGCATGTTCTTTTAATTTTCTAATTCCTTTACTCTTCTCAAACCCAAAAAAGAAGAAATTTTAGCATTAAAATTCTCCAATTCTTTCTCACGCTAGTAGCAATCTTCTTCTCATCATTACATCATCCTCAAGGTATGTCACTATTTTCATATTCTCTTGTCTAGTCCTCTGTGCTTCTCATGTGGTGAGCAAAATGTAGCTTTGCCTTCATATATAGGGCTATTTTTGATTTCGTTTTGTGTGTAAAATTAGAGCTTGTAGTATTGAAAATGATTGGTGAGGCTTGGGTTTGAGGATTTACAATTTTGTTGGGTAAGATTTTCTTTCTTTGAAAAAAGCCAAGAAAATTTGATGCCCACAACTTGCTCGACAAAATGCCTCTGTGAATTCTCATCTGGCAAAACTGGTGAACATCCCGATAGCGACGAACAAAAATTTTTGAAAAAAATATTTCTCTTGGTGATCACGTGAAACATTCTACAATCGCAATGAACAAAGTGATTTAAAAAAATGTCTTAGTGATTGCGAGGAAAAATGCTGCAATAGCGATGAAGGATCTGAAACTATCCAAAAATAGTAGCTTTGCCCAGCTTTGTATAGCACCCCTTCTACCTGTTTCTTTGGACAAATTATGTTCTAATACATTGATTTATGTACCTATACAATCGTTTGACGTATTTGTAGATACTTTACTCTTCAAAATGGCCTTGGAATCAAATATTAATGTGCAAGAAAATATCGACCAAGTGGTTGAAGATGAATACTTTGATCAAAACACCTTTCTCTCACTTAAATGCTCCGAATTGTATGATCATCTATTGTCAAGAAATTTCATACGAGAAAGAAATGTCCTTTTGGAGAAGCTTGATGCCCAATGGGCTGATTTCTATGGGATATTGAGGGATAGAGGCTGGATGTGCTTTGCCTAAGAGACAATAAAGGCAAATTTGCAAATTTTGCGAGAGTTCTATGCCAATGCCACCGAGATCGACTTTGCTAATGATTCAATTATGAAGGTCCGAAGGAAGCAAGTTCGGTTTGAACAATTTATGATTAATGATTACTATGGCCTTCTTGATACGGATAATGAAGTGTATAAAGAAAGGGAAATCAATAGGGGATCGGATTAGATATTTGTACGGTGGCCATATGCCTAAGTGGATAGCCAATAATGTGCAGGTTGACTCCTTTGAGTTCATTGCTGAAGCCAAGTGTTGGCTTTCCATCATTTGTACATGCATCATTCATTCTAAAAATGAGACAAATGTCTTAATTAAGAGAGCCCAAATTATTTGTGCCATTACGTAGGGTTTCCAAGTTAATGTAGGGGCGATTATTGTGCAACAATTTAGGAAGTGGTTTTAGAGAGGTCTAAGAGTTTGTTTTCCCCCTCCTTAATCATGTAGTTATGCAATGAGGCTGAGGTTGAAAAGAGGGATAAGGATCGTATGAGGGTACTGAAAAGTTTATATATTTTTTGAAGAAAAAGAAAGTCAGGAATGTGCTTAAGAAAAGGAAGTTTGATGTGGCATCACCAACATTTGGCATTTTCACCGAGGCTAGTGAGATCCTTGACCCAGCTAGAGCTTTAGTGGCTATTGAGCCACTTCAGACTAGACCCCTTGCACTCAGACACATCTCTAGCCAGGTGAAAGGTATGAAGGCATAAATTCGACAGATGGTAGCTGGCCATCCCACAGGTCCAGGAGAGAGCTCCTCCTCTCGTCCAGCGCCTAACATACCGACCTTGACCACCGTATCTCGTGACTAATAGTATATCAAAGAAAGGCTGGCTAAGGTTGAAAGGAGGCAACAAAATATGAAAGAGCATGAGATAAAGAAGAGTAAGTTTGATACAAGCTGAATCAGCGTCAACCTCTTAAAGTCTATATCCCAAGGTTGACTCAAAAGGGGCCAAACCATGACCACCTTAAGGACCCTTTTGGAGCTCCCACTATAGTGATACCATGTATAGATGATAGCTTAGAGTACGAGAGGAGTTATATTTAATGATACAACCCAAGTGACCACTGAACAACATCGTGTTTGGATGATAGCATGGAGCCCGAGAGGTCCAATGTACAAAGAAAGAGCCAAAGGACAAACTGTCTATTTTGGTGATAAAAGAAGCCATTTTGGCAATGCACATGTCCAATAATCGAAGGGGAGAGCTTATCCAAATTGGACATTTTGGTAATTAGGCTTTTAGGGTCACTTTTAGGCCCATTTTGTAATAAATAACTAAGATTTCCCCTTTAGATAGATGGATTTTGATGAAAGATACACTTGTGAGTGCTTTTGAGTTGTTGGGATCTTTTTTGAACTTTGTGAAATGTTGGTTGTGAGTGGATTAATTTCACCTGAGGTCATCATAGGGCCTTTGGTTTAATATACCACTGGTTTGCTACATTTCCTCTTTTTGTTTCTATAAATCTATCATTTTTCTTCATTATCTTTCGATTTCCATACTTTGTGATTATTTCCATAATTTGGTTTGTACCAAAGTTCCTCACCAAGATGATGACCATACTTCAGAAATTCTGCGACATCTAAGATGATGATGAGGAAGACGACCTAGTCCTCAAAGGTCTCGACAGTTCCAGTTCTGATTGATACACCTTCCAGAGATACCTCTTATTCTCTTTATGTTTTGATGTTATATAGTGAGGGCACTGCATTTTTTTTTGGTTGGGGGTGGCTTATGTTTATACTTATGCCCTTATCGGGCTTGGATTTGTATTTTATTCTATTTTGATACATTTGTGCCTTTGTCGGGCTTGACTATTCTCTTATGTTTTATTGTGTGACCTCACTGGACTTGACTTTATTTTATTGTGCCCTTTTCGGGATTTTCTATATATTGTGCCCTTGTCGGGCTTGATCTTGGTGGTTATGGATATTGTGCGCCCTTGTCGGGCTTGCTTTTGGTTGATGATTTTGTTGGATTAATCGTTTTTATTTGATTTGCATTTTTAGCCTAGCTTCTTGTTGTTTTTCTTTTTGTAGTAGTTTTGAGTGACCCTTACTGATGATAGATTGAGTGATAACTTTCTTAAGGGAAATAGTTGCTCCATTAGGTGTTGGTGTTATTTGTGTAGGGGAAGTCTGAGTACCCGTAGCCAATGTGCATTGGGGATTATCATTGTTGCTATGGTAAAGTTTGAGTAACCATCGTTTTATTTCGCATTAGAGTTGGAATTTGAGATTGTAGCTTGTTTGGTACTAATAGAGTTAGTCTTGCATTGTGAAATATCGAAATGAGCATACCCCTCAGAAAATTTTATAAAAACAAGTGCATGGAAGTGAATGATGTTTGTGAAAACTCTTTGACTCTTTTTGTGACTCCTTACTCATTAGGTGGTGATAATTTGGATTGGAAAATGACTCCTTTTGTTCTTATTTAGGAAATTAAACTGCTCCATCTTGAATAGTTTGCATGCCATGTGTGGTGATTTTTTGTTGAATAATTCTTGTGCTCACTTGTGTCATATAGAACTTACTCGGTTGATTTTTCAATGCTAGTCTTTATTATGTTTGGTTGGAGAAATGATTGTAGGCCTTCTTTGTAATTTTTGAAAACCCTTTAAGCCTTAAAAGCTCACACGTGCATAAATCTTATCACTAGTTACCCCATTTGAGCTTAATGTCCTTTCTTTGGCAACCACATTACAAGCCTTGAACCTTTTTGAAACATCCCTTCTTTTGAACCCTACCCTCTTTCAACTTGTAAATTCCAACTTGAGGCTAAAAGCCTAAGTTGGGGGTGGTGAAAAAAAACTTGGAAGAGTTGATCATGCAAGGTGGTTTTGAATCATTGATTGAATAAAAAAAGAGAAAAATAAAAGAAAAGGAAAAGAGAATGGAAAAGAAAATGAGAAAAGTAAAAAAAAAGAGAAAGTTTTCAATAATTGGGTAAACTAGAATGAAAAGGAAAGGTGCTTGGTGTTGTATGGAAATGAAATGGAAAATGATTAAAGTTTGAATTGTAAAGTGTTGAGTAGATTTCAAGGATTGTATAGTCACTTTTATCCCAAATTCTTATCCTACCCTTCCCTAAGCCTACATTATAAGCTAGAAAAAGTCCTTTGAGATCTCCAACCGAGTGCTTTGAGGTAGTGGCGATTGAAAATAAGGGCAAGCATATGGTATGGTACTTGTTTGCATTGGAAATTATTTGCTGAGTGTGAGTATTTATGTATTTATCCCTTGTATAAGTGTTGTAAATATTGTGAGTTTTGGGACTTTCTTTCTTGTGAGGGCATGTGACTAGGATGGATTGGTGAAGTTGACAAATTTCAAAAATGAGTCAAGGGAGCACAGTTGGTTTACTAGTGATTTTGATCACTTCTTGAGAATAGGTTGTTGTTACTTGATTATTCTTGTGTTTGAAATTGAGTTGCTTGGGTAAGACTCACATATGTTGTTGAATAATTATTAGTACCAACCAAAGTCATAGTTCTTGTGCCTAATTTTCCAATGTGAAATGAAAATGATGATGTTGGTTTTTGAGCTTAAATTAAGAGCCTCATTGGGTTTTGATTTTTTGTTTTTCTTGAGGACAAGCAAAGTCTTTAAGTTGGGGGTGGGTGGGTGCTGATAAGTGGCGGTTTTTCCACTTATTTATATCTCTTTGCTTATGATTTTATGTCTTTAATCTATAATATGAGGCTAATTATCACTTGAATGGTGTTGTTTCTAGGTAATTTGAGGTTTACAAGGAGCTCTGATGAAAAGATGTAAAATCGACACAAAATGAAGATGAAATAAAAAGTTAAAGAACTAGACGGAAATTTCTCATCACTATCGCAATGAAGAAGGATTGTGATTGTGAAGTTCAGTCAAAGTCAAAGACTCGCGATCGCGAGGTCAAGTTCCGTGATCGTGACCCCACGATCTCGGTCAATGAAAAATCAAAGCATCACGATTGCAATGGTCTAGGCTCACGATAGTGATAAAGAAAAGTGCCAGGCTTAAGGGGTAGATCTGGAACTTTAAAATTTCAATACCAAATATACAAAAATTGATCCCCAGCTATTCCAAGACTATCTTTGGCATATTTCTCAAGCATGGGAGCTAGGGTTCTTGAAACAACACCCTTGGAGTGAAGATTTAGAAGCTTTATAGTGACAAATTCTTAACCCTTTCTTCATTTCCTTGTTTTGTAGTAACTAATTTTAGGTGTAGTTAAATTCATACTTTGATACTGTAGTTAGAGATAATGCAATATTTATGATTTGAATTTGGGTTTTGATTTTATCTTATGCTTTTGTATTAATGTTTGATTTATGAAGTGAATTTGTGCTTGTCTAAATTAGTCTCATACTTTCATTGATTTTCGAAGGCAGTGAACAACCCGAGGACTCACCCATTTAATTTGATTAATTCTTGAAATAGCTAATTGAGATTGGAAAAGATTAATTTAGCTCTATTTGAGAGTATGACCCATTTAATGGATTTGCTACTAGAAATGGTGAAATCCTAGTATAGCCCAAAGTTGGTTTTGTAATTAATGTTTCTTAGCTTGGTTCGAGAGGACAGGAGAGGACTAAACCCTCAATGGTCGAGAGACATTAGTTGGGTAAATTCAAATCCAAGGCTAACTGGCTAAATCCATTATGAGTACATGATTTAAATACAATGGATCGTCGATAGAATTGATTCCCCATTATCAATCTTCTTTTCTTTCTTTGTTTGTGAAATCCATTGATCAAATTGTTCATATTATAATTAGTTTTATTCGTGTTATGTTTATATATTGAAACCCCCAAAAAAGACTTGTACCCTTTGTTTGGATTAGAGTGAGTTGTTTTAATTCCTTATTTTGCCAATCGCTAGTCACAATATTCCTCGTGGGATAGACCCCTACTCAAGAGTTGGGTAAATATATTGCTAACAATTGCGTACATATTTTTATGGGTGTAATTGAGCGTTATCAGTTTATAGGTATTCAACAAGGTTCTTTATTGATTTCAGAGTATGAGATAGGGTTTCTTGAGTGGGCCAGGCATATTTCTATGATATTTTTTATAGAGCATGAGATGGTGCAGAGGTTTATCAGAGGATTAATTTTACCACTCTGTTTGGCATCGGAGCATTTGATAACAAATGGTTATACCTTCCTCCAGGTTGTCTATCATGTGAGGATTATAGAGTGGGCATGTCTTGAGACATATAGAGGTAGTGGTAAGAGGTCCCTAATAGGTCCCTTCATCTGGGAATCACAAAGCCAGAGGAGAGGGATACCCCATAGATCTTGCTTTGTAAGCCGCAGAGCCAAATAAGGTGTATATACTTGGTTAGATATGGCACTCAGTTCATATGGAAGTATTTGATTTGCATTTCATTTGTTTATTGATATGCTTTACCTATCACTGATATGATTATTTGTTGTTTGTACCTATCAGTCTTATGGGGGCTGGTTAGGTTATGTTTGTTGTTATGTACCTTTCGGGCTTATAGGGGTCCGATTAGGTTATTGTTTGACCATTACTGTGTAGCTTGTGGTAGGATGGTTATTGGCATGTACTCGTAGTTTTAGGTACGTCTTGTGGTTCCTTTATTATATAGCATTATCAGCTGTGGTATTAGATTATCTTGCTACTCTCTTTCTTCATGAAGGATAGTTGGAGTGTACCACTATTAGCATTCTCCCTTTGTGCAATTCTTGTTATGATTAGTCTGTTAGGCTAGCTCCCTCAGGTAAGTACTTTTGTATCTAGTTATTTGCATAGTAGTGTTGTATATCTCTTCTTCTCTAGGTATTCATAGTGCATATCTCTCCTTCATTAGTTATCTTCATGGTATGTCATTTCTTATTTAGCCACTTATAATGTATATCCTTGCCTTACGTGTCATTTATACTTGCATTTATCTTTAGAGCTCAGTCGGCCTACACCTACTGAGTACCATGTGTTTGGTATTCATACTACACTTCTGCATGCTGTAAATAATAGTATGAGTTCTCACCGCTGACATGTGCATCATGCGAAGTTGTCATAAATCAGAGATTTAGGGTGAGCTTCTGGCCCAGAGTTGTTCCTCCTCCCTCTATTTTGCTGGACTGGTCTTTATTTTGTATATCGAAGACTATTCTGTATCCATTTGTATTTACCTAGTACTCGTGTTATGTTTAGTAGCTCTTGCACCAACGTATACCAAGTTTTGGGGTGTTTTGTTTATATTGTTCCCTTCTATTTATATATTTGTATGCTAGAGTCTAAATTCTCGTATTCAGTCTTATTTTTGCCCTTTTCAATTTGAGTTCTCCTCTTTGTTGTGTTTTCCTATTACTTGTTATTACGGGCTATGGGTTTGGCTTATCTACTAGTAGGGTATAGTAGGTGCCATCATGACCTGAAAAATCAGGTCGTGACACTCGTTATCACATATTTTAATCTAGTCATGCAATAACTATTCTCCAGATATGTAAAAGAGACTTAAAATACTTCAAACAAGAAGCAAATCATAGTGCAATAATGAAACACAGAGAGAAGTTTAATAAAATTTTCACCTTTTGGGAGCAGCTTACTGGAACTAACGAGTTGAGTTTCACCAAGGAACTTCAACTTCTGACGTATTAGAATTTCTCTTATTTCTAAACGGCGAAAGGAAAACCCCCTTCAGAAAACCGTGGAAATTAGAGAATAATGTTGAAACCTTAACCCTTTCAAATCTACCCTCAAATTTTGACCCTATAACTCGCCTCAACAATACAAAATGGTGAGGTATTTATAGGGGATTTTAGGGTTGATTTTTGGGGAAACAATTGGGCTTTTGGGGAACTTCACTTCAAATTTTGAATTCCCTCTGGATAAGACCTGCCAACTAAAAAATACTATGATTTTTTGAAGATTAGATGAAAATTTGGGGAAAAATTGATGAGTTTCAGGAATAAATTAGGGGCGTTTTTGATGAAATAGATTTGAGGAATTTTAAATCGCTCAAAGAGATCTTGCCACGAAGGGTACTAAAGTAGTACGATTTTGAATGTTATTCTCTGTGACTTTAGGGAATTTGATGTTGGATTTTAATATCTCAGAATTTCCAGATTCTTCAGAATCATGCGCGTCACATGTTCTGTATGAATTCACGGATGGGCATCATCGTTTGATTCGAGTTAGGGTGAAGCATATGATTCTGGATGGAATTTCGGGGATGTTTGGTTTTGTGGTTGACGTAGTTTGTTCTTTGGGTTGTTGTTCGTATGAGTCAAAGAGAGAGAATGTCACGACCCAACTAGGAAAATCATGCGGGAACCTACCCTATTCCGACTAGATAGGAAAACCCTTACACCCATTCATTTAATATGCGGAAGTCATAAAGGCAATTTCATTTAAATTAAGAGATTGTAAAAAGAGTGTTACAACATTTATAAGAATCTAATAAAAGAAACATTTTCCCCAAGAGCTAATCTAGACATGTACAAGAGCTTCTAATTAAAAGGGAAGGACAACCAAGTCGCAACTTCCACTATAGGAATGTAATGAGAAAAAGCGACTGAAGATCATTAACTGCATCCTGTAAGAAACCTCAACTGATCCTGCAACCAGACTGTACCCCAAAAATGATATAGCAAGAGTAGTATCAGTATAATCACACGTACTGGTAGGCATCATCGGCCGGCCAAGGTTAAATCACATAAACATAACATAGAAATCAAGGATCAAACATGTATATATAATAACTACATTTAATTTTGCGCTTCATATTCTAGGCTACCACTCTTTTATCATACTTCCACTACAAGACTTTATCCAGTTCCTATGACATCTCACTATCAACCACTAGGTTCATGATTCAACACTTATTAGTAATTGATCACCTTCCCATCATAAACCATTAACCATTGATTTTCCTTTCCATCATCTTCCACTGCTCACCATGAGTTAACCTATTATTACACCAAGGACACTTAAAAAATATTTACAAAAAGTAGCAAGCAAGTCAATTAAATCATGCAATTAAACTAGTTTACCACAACGATCCTTTATAATACAAACCAAGCCAAGTAAGTAAACAAGATTCCGGCTATGTATGGTAATGCTCCATTCAATGTCAACAATAGGAATTACTTCTAACCAAACTAGTTTACATTTTACATTATGAAATATCAGCATCTTGTCAACCTCAGGGAACAGTTCAGTCTAAGAACCAATAATAAATAATAAGACAAGAAACAGTTTCACACAAGGAAAACAAGGTAATATAATAACCAACGGTCCACACAAGGAACCCAAATGTAAGTTACATAACACAGTCCGCTCAAGGAACTGTTAAACTCTCCAAGTCACAGTGTACACACATGCTATGAGATTTAAATTGCCCACTAGCTATGACCTGCAGAGGATGAGTTCAATCTATGTACCAAATATACCAGACAACTAGTGCCTTTCATACCGCCTTAAATCCACTAATTCAATCTCAACCATGCATTTAGCAAAATTAGCCCATAACAAAAACCACATACTATTAACAAGTACAATCACAAAGTAAGTTTAGAAACCACAACACTTCCATATCAACAAGTTCCATACCCATCATAATACATGGTATCAAGCCACAACACTTATATTCAACTTTTAACATAATCATTCCTTATTAACATGTATTGCAACTAAATAAGCAACCATTCAGTTAAACATGAATACATGCAATCAAATTGAGTCTTAACTCCAATTTAACCATAACCTATAACATGTTTCAAGGTGTCACGACCCAAAAATAGGCACGTGATGACACTTGTCACACCCATCGGACCAGTAAGCCTAACCCATCCCAAAGAATATAATTTATGGAAAAAGAGGCAGAAGCAGAAGAATAAAAGTAATCTCAAATATATATATATATATATATATATACGAGACATAAGTCCCAAAGATATATCCTAGGTCTGATTGTCACTAGTACAAACCTCTAATATAGATTCAGAATAATAATAATCATCTAAAATGTCTTAGATGAGAATAAAACATAAGACATAAGTAGAGAGATCCGAGAAGTTCAAAAGTCTGCCAGCTACTACCTCGATATCAGCAATATCCAATGCCGAAGGAACACAATCTACAATCTACCACTCAAACCAATACCTGTACAGGGTGCAGAAAATAAGAAAAAGGAAAGAGAAGCAAGGTTGAGTATGAAACCACGTGTACTCAACAAGCATTATCGATAACTGACCCTAATCCAAAGCGATTGAGACAACCACCACCCTAACTACTTAAGGTTTCCCAAATAGTCTATAACCCACAATTACAACACTTTATCCTATCGGGGTAACACAACATAATAGTCCACAGATTTACCAAAAATAGGGTAGGCACATTAATCTAGGTGAGGCAACACTAATTACTTCATGAACAATAAATAAGAAAAGTCATTTATGAAGAAGACTCACTTATACGATAAATCAGGCTTAATCCATGATAATCAGCCAATAATATGGGATCAAAACAGGGAGAATGTTAATATATAAGAGTGTATCTCATCTACACAACTATCTCTCTGATCAAGCCATAGCCATACCCTACGTCTCACAATACCCCAACCTCCAAACCAATATAAGATGATATAAGGTAATGTAATGAAATGAAATGAATGCTCAAACACGGTATCACAAACAAGGTTCTAACACTGAAATACAGTACAAAAGTAATTACTAACACAATACTAAATCATACTAAGGAATGTCAATGCAATGCAAATGATGCAATGCAATGTAGTGATGATGATGAATCTTTGAAAGTTATCACATAACTTTATGTATACACCTACCAAGCAACATTGCTCCTTAAGTAGGACCCATGGGTGGTTCGTAACCCATATACTTTCCATAATCTCAATCTCATGTCTCAAATCAACCTTACCGGCATATCCCTCGGTATATGCATTTTATAAAGTGTCTCATTTTCTTTCAAATAGGGAAAAACTCAGTGGTATCAATCTCATAGACATGTATGAATGATATGAGGATATAATGCTCACAATCAAATTAGTATGAAGATATGAATCAATTCAATACAAGTATAAGTAAGCTCAGAATCAACTCTACATGACAATGTTCCATAATGTAAGCCATTGTAGGGCACCACTGGTATAACTAGTCATGCATGACATCAATTATATGATAAAGGAAATTTAATGCACTAACATGGCCTATGATAACAATTTAAGCCCTTACTAGGCGACACAAATATAATTATGGCAATTAAACGTACAATCATAGCCAATAATATAAACTCAAGCCCCCACTCGGGCATCATCACCATTCATATACTCCAAATCAGTAATAATATATATATAAGCCCCCACTCGGACACACGATAATAAATAATTTCTCAAGTCAACAATAATGTTCACATAAGCCCCCACACGGGCAACACAAAATTAATAGCAATCTCAATAACAACATATATAGCGAAACTAGCCAAACCTAGCTCATTCCATAGAATAAGTCTCATCCACTATTACAAGTCCATTTATACGCTAAGTATTCTCTAGAAGTCATTAATCCTCGATCATCACAATAAAGTCCACTAAGCAAGATTCAAGCTCTAACATAGGTAGCCAATATCAATTAATCAAGATCACTAAGATATCTATCTACATTCTACTCTAAGAATATTTACAAGTAGTAATACTAACTAAGAAAGACAATAATCCAACTACTATCCACCAAAAGAATCTGGTACGCACTGAGATGCTCACCATTTCACCTAAGCGGCATCCCTAATCCTAAATGAATCACAAAATACAACAAACAAGCATACAACACATAAACACTTTGGAAGAAGTTAAGGCATAGTTCAACTTACCTTAAAAGAAGATCCGCAAGTCCAAACACTGTCCAAAACCTCAATCGGAAGCTCGAATCCCTTGTGTCAACACCAAATGTGTCTAATCTAAACAAATATGACATCTACAAGTCAAAAGGAGTCCATCGATACCCATATTGACTATATTCGAGACAGGTCCAACACGGACCCCAAAAATGGGTTAAAAAATAAAAGGGGTAAAACTAAAATTTTATTTAAGAATAATGTTTTCCATAATTATAGGAGTCTGTGATTGAAAACCCAAACAAAAATGAGTTAAAAACGAGGTCCAAATCGAAGAAAAAATATTTTTAAGCTTCACAGGCAAAACCCCCAATATCTCATTTAAAATCAAGAATTTCAAGTTGGATTTGTAAAGAAACTAATGGAAAATGATAAATACAACATTAGGAAGCTTACCCAAGGAAGAAATCTCAAAAACTCTTATGAAATCTCCTTAAATCTAGCTCCCAAAGGAGAAATATGGAGAAAATGGGGTTTTGGTTGAGAAAGAGACTTAAATTCTGCCCAGGCATAAAATAGCCTTCGCAAATACGGACCCCCAGGTTGCCAACGTGAAGATCAACCCGAATTGAGTCCCGCATTCATGGTCAGGCCTTCACGATCACTATAAAGACAGACCCAAACCCGAACCAACTGAACCCTTTGCGAACGCAGTCGGGACACCGTGATTGCGATGAACAAAAAAGTCAGTCTTCGCGAACATGATCCCACCATCGCATTCATGATAAGTACTACCTTCCTTCCACAAAAACGTATCCAAGGACCCGTGAACGTGAAGAAGGTGTATCAGCTGCACCAAAACAACAGTTCAGTTGTTGGGACTTGGAAAAATAGTCCCAATTGGACGCTCGAGATTTGTTTGGGACCCTATAGAAACAAACCAATAATTCTACTAGGATATTTTTGACATTTTGGACTCAATGAAGATGTTGGATTTTTGAAAAAGAATCATTTTCAATAAATTAGGCCCTGGGAGGTTTTAGGCTATTTTCACTAGTTTTTCAAACGAAGGATCAAAATGTGAAACAAAGGCTTGGGACCCAAACTAACTATGATACTACCCAAAATCAATATTTCGAATCTAGTGAAACTGTCAGAATCTTCATTTGAAGCTCGAATTTCTAAAAGTTGATCAAGGTTAAATTAACCCCTTTAAGGATGTGCAAAACCAGAATTACGTTTAAAATATCGCTTATTGCACCATCTCTTATTAACCAACACCCACTAAATAACAACTGTGACAAGGGACCAATCAACAGATAATCAAAGACGCATACACATAATTAATCGCGTCTAAACTTCTATTTTATGGTACACATTGGGGTTTATACAATTTCACATAAGTTCTTTTGTTAAATTTACTATCCGATCCCGACCGTACCCTATTATTCAAGTAGAAATACTAGTCTACGAACATGACGTTGAAATGCTCTCTCTCAAAGCTACCTCTCCATTTGTATTTTCCCAGGTCCAGGGACAACCCTAGGTTATTTTTAGGAGGAGGCACATCATATGCCTAAACTCGAGAAAGAAAAGGGTTTTATAAATGCAAAGCTAATTGCCCGGTGATGTGAAGCCAAAATTATATATATTTAGTCATTATTTACCTCACATTTAAAGTTAAGCATCCATTCCAGTGGATGTCAGCGTTATGTGCGTGCTACACCATCAATTTGCCACAATTAAGCCGTGGTACAGAGGAAAATGTACTCTGTAATTAATTCTTCCTGGTCTATTTTGGACTCAGTTATTTTATTTGAGGTTTTCTCCTACACCTATAAATATTCATAAAATCAATGTTTACATAACTTTTGACCTAGAGAAAGCAAATATTGGTTTCATCTTTTCTTCTCCTTTATTATTTATTTTTATGTTTTTCTTTGGATGATTTGTTGTAATTGCTCCATGTCTATGCGGAGTTAAAATTCTCTTTCTAGGATTATGGTAGATAATTAAATGATTGTTTAGTAACTCTTGATTTTATTTGTTTGATTATCAAAATAGTTGTTCTTATATTCTTGGGCTTACTATTTTAATGCTTAGCTACCATTAAAGTAAATTTATATTCTTATTGTGAACACGGAAGAAGAATCAATGAGATAGAATGAAGAATATAGGGAGTAAGATCTTTTCTTTAGTAAAATAAAAAAATGATTTGTGGCTAGGATAGGAATATACTTAGATCGCCTTACTTGGTTACAAAACGGGAAGATATATAAATGCATTACGATTGGGTTATCACATCCCCGCTCAATGATGTAGCTGTGAGGTCAATCGAAATAGACGATTAGAGGTTCAAAAGATCATGATCATACAATCAACCCCGTAAATCAACAACTAGATAATCAAATAAGTTGATGAAATTGATACTCGACATGATTGTTAGTTAATCCATAATCCTAGATTGCTTTATTCATTGATTTTGTACAATCTGCTCTTCTATTGGTTAATTGTTCATTAGTTATTTTCTTTTTCTTTTTAGGTTAGTTAATTTAAAAACATATCTTGGAATCTACCGCTTGAATAAATAATTAGTAGTAGTCTAATTTAGTAAATAGTTAATCAACAAGTCCCTATGGGTACGATATCTGGATTCTCAATCCTATATTACTTGTACGACCGCGTACACTTGCATGTGCATTTGGATGCAACAAGTTTTTGACGTTGTTGCTGGGGACTTCGGTGTTAATCGTTTATCTAGATTAGACTTTTTCTATTTATTTGTATGAGTTGTACATAGTTTATTTTTGTGCAAAGTTTTCTTTTTAGTTTCTTTTACTTTTTTATCACTCTTCTTGATATGCCAGTGTGAGATAGATTGTGGTCAACTGGTGATAATTCTTGTTATTTTTGTAGAGTACCCCACTGGGAGAGTATTTGTAAAAATATTCAAAAGAGTGGGTTGTGTGCACCTACCCAATCTTTTGGACTAAAAATATTGTCACGCCTTGAATTCCAACGGGGCAGACTGGCACACGAAGCCGTTAAGGCCTGAGAGAACCAATCTTCATTCATATACACTTATACACATGTCACTCGATAAACATCACCATCACAATATATATAAGATGCCAATAGCGGAAATCATGGAAACATGTGATATATACATATATGAAACTTGGCCGTTAGGGCCACCAAGTCAAAATGGACATACATTCCTTATGTTTATTTCACCTGTCCCACAACGTCTACAAAGCCTCTACAGACACATAGACATGGCCAACCTAAATTCGGGACAAGTCCCCGCTTTATACAATATTTACCATACCAAAACAAATGTACATAGTGACTCGAAAAGCCCCGACCAACTAGAGCTCACCAAAGATTTGCCAATGGCCCACAACCTACTGCGGAGGTCTACTAGCACCTGTGCCTGCAGCAAGTAAGGTAAGTCCCCCATGGTAGGTCAGTACGAAGAATGTACTGAGTATATAAGGCTATATGAAACTGTATAATACGTAAGAACATCAATGGAATCAAATATAAGAGAATAGTCAATATGGATAAACCATCGTTATGTAAGTGAGAAACCATGTACATTACATTCTTTACTTCTTTTGCCTATACGTTCATTCATCTTTATCGTTCTACCCATGCTAGGCTTTTCTGTTGCCCCTGGGATGAGATTAACCCATGCTAGGTATTTTAACCCCTGGGATGTGATTAACCTATGCTAGGTATTTCTGTCACCCCTGGGATGTTACTGTGATAACCCATGCTAGGCTTTTCTGCTTCCCCTGGGATGTTACTGTGATAACCCATGCTAGGTGTTTATTCCACCCCTGGGATGCCACTCAAGAATATACAAAAAATTATACATTACCTCATTCATTCACTAGAAGAGTGATACATTACTTCCATTCTTTTGTTATAAGATCGACACATTGGTGGTTAGAACATTATTGGAACTTGGAAATATTAGTCAATGAACATGAGACATGCGAATCACAATTGGTTCTGTGAGTAGTACTATATGACAACCTGAAATGAGATACCTTTGAACATTTCGGAATGGAACAAGTACAATGTCAATGTGAACAATATATGCTGCAGAAGGATACAGAAAGAGTAACCTTACGTACCTTATTTTCCCAATATGAATACATAGTCCTATACATGAATACAATAATCCAGATCCTTCCTTACGTTTTAATCTATAACATAAGTGCATAACTGAGCTCATGTTAACAACCAACTACCTTACAAGTGCATAAGACGACAATGACTTACATGATTGCCTTATAATGTCATTTCACCCTTTAAAATAAAATTAACTGCATTACCATCCCAACAATACCATAACATTCCACACATTGACCAAGACATCATAAACCAATAGCATTTCACACTAAGTTTACCCTTTACGCTTCCTTATTAACACTACGTCATAATTATGCCATCAAGTCACCTCAATACCTTTCATAACAACATATTAACAACAATCCATAATTGATATAATCCAACATGCTTGCAAACGACCCATTAAAGTCATTCAATAAGTATCATAAGTTGATAATTGCATCCAAAAAGGGTATAGGGGCCTTCGTGGATCAAAGAAAGACAAAAACATACAAAACAAAATTATGGACTGGGATGTGGAGCCACCTGTTCCTGAAAGTGGATGACATGAATCTGTAGGTTCCCCTATGGCCTTGTACAGAGCCACCTGCATTGGCATTTGCGCCTGCAGGTGCTCCAAACGCGAGGGTGGATGCCCGTTTCGGCCAAAAAGGGTCTCTTTTGGGTCCCTTTTTGTAATAAATGGTCCATGGACATAGTTAAGATTTTCCTTTCATATTTTAGATCACTTGGATGCCAACAAACAACCAAGGTTTCACAACACACATGAACACCACCAAAACCACATTTTCCTTTCAATACGTCACCGATTCCATGACCAATTTCATACCAACAATCCCACAAGTTATACACATGAAGAAAGCAAGTTAAGAATATAACCACATCTTAAATTTTGATATTTAATCCATCAAGTTCAATTCCTTCAATACCACAAGTCCATTTTCAAATTTATAAGACAAAACCCTTTTCCGATTGCAAAAGTAAACAGTTTTGCACATAGTGAACTGTCCAACACTTTGCCAACATAACAACCATGATTTATACATCATATTAAGAATATCATATACGAAACCATAAAAATAAACACTTACCAAAGCTTTCAAGATGATGATCTTGTCCAAGGGAGTGATGGCTTAGGGTTTGGAAGATAAAAGAAATATCTTGGATAATTCTAGAAATGGCAAGTGTATTGATATGAATAAAAATCTGATTTTTCTAGACTTATATAGTCCCTAAAGTCATACTTATACACATTAAATGTGTGTTTACTTGGTCAATGCCAAGAATGGGTCATTTTCATTTGGGCCATGCCTTTTTGCTTCATTTTGGGCCTCATTTGAGCCCCTAATCACAAGATTAAATTCAGCCCATCAAATTTAATGTGTAATACCTCCACGATCTCATGTTTAAATAATTTCATTAATGTTACACTAATTAAATAGGTTCAAAAATGTACGGGGTGTTACATATATGTCATATATGTGGTGGACTGGATGGCCATTGGAATGGTTGTCCTAACTTTTATGCCCGTCCCTTGAACCTCTATTATAATCAATCTGTTGTTTGTGATGCTGACATGAATGATATAGCTGAGGAAACAGATTATTATTGGCTTAAGGAATGAGAGCAACAATTCAAATATCATGAGTTTCTTCATGATAGTCTCACAATTATGGTAACCCAGATGAAAAAGGGGAGAGATAAGCTCATACAAAAGATAAATAGATTTGGCTTAGATATCAATGACTTAGAGGCCAAATTGAATAAAAATATTAGCATGTATGATGTCTAATCACCAATAGTTGTGGATACTATCCAGTCTGTGGAGAGGGAAGAAGAATTTCAACCATTCAACTATCATCTTTTGCTTGAGTCAAATATTGAGAAGGCGTGTAAAAGTGAGCATATGGAATATGGTGTAAGTTTTGAACTGGGATGTATTGGACTTCATTCAAACCACTTTTATACATTATATTTGGATGATGAAATGGATAAGGAACAAGACTCCTACATTCTGAAGTTTGCACCTGACAGGAGAAGATACAACATGCCTCACTTCAGGGCCAAGCAGTTCTATATGCACCACCCATAACTTGAATCCACCATCTTCTTATCACCACCATATGAAAGAAACAGAAAAATGAATGTGATGTTGGGGGTGAATTTTGTATTCTCAAGGTGGAGGAAAAATTTGATGGGTCGTGCCATTATTAAATTAGGCGCTTGTTGGGAGGCAACCCCACCTGTAGTAAGTAGTTTTTATTTTTATTTTAGTATCACTTGTTTTTGTTGTTTTTGTTTTTGCATATTTAGGGGAAGTCTAAGTACCCAAATCACCTAAGGAGGACGTTTGAGCTTAAGTGTGGGGTGCATATGACCCTTGACTAAAAGTGAAGAAACGTGCTACTAGCTAGGCCCTAGAGGGTATCTTTTACCCTTGTTTTAAGTGCGAGGTGAGATGTCTTCCAATATTTGTTTAGGGTGAAGTATGTTATAGGATTTTCTTTTATTTTTTGGTTTCTTGGTTTAAGGAAAGAATTTTGTTTTGAAAAAGTTCAAAAATGCATTTTTTTATTTTATTCTTTAGATTAGAATAGTTTTTGTTAGTTTGTAGATTTTGAGTCTTTAGTAGAGCGTAATTTCCCCACCCCTTGGTTTTTATTTTCAGTTCTTTTTCGGTGTCGAGAGGGTGGGTGGGTGGGTGGGGGGCTTTGAACCGAGTGATTTTTTATTTTTAGAGTATCTTTTAATTTTTCTTGGAGTAATTTTTTTTATTTTTTTTTGAGAGAAAAGAAAAGACCACTTTTTTTTTTACTTGCATGGTACTAGCAATTCAGGCCTGATATTGAGTAGTACTTTCTGTGAGTACTCACGTGTACATAAAATAACAAACATTTTGACACCTAGGATCATGGTTGGACTCTGTATATGGCTTATTTTTATTATGTAGTTCGTTATGAGCTTGTCTGTATTAGAAGTGGAATTGATCCATCTTGATTGATACTTGTGCCATGTGTGGTGAGGTTTTCTTGCATATTCCATGTTTTGCATCTTAGTATAGAATTTGCCCTGCATGTTATTGAAGCGAAATAAAAAGTGTTGCTCTGTTAGAAGATGATATAGGCTTTCTTTGATTTGTCTTGTTAAATTTTAGTCTTTTCAGATATTGTTACCACTAGTTAGCCCCTTGAGCCTGTAGCCTTTTGTTTGGTAACTGTATTATTGCATTGATCCTTTTGTTGAATCCCTAGTTTTCACCCTGCTTCCTTGAGCACTTAGTATAAACTTGTTATAATTGTTAAATCTGAAGAAAAGGGATGATTGAGTGGTAAAGGTGACCAATGATAGCTACAAAGTGATGAAAGGGCCCTCTTTGAGAGAATGTGACATGAAAAAAAAAAGAAAAAAAATTGTGTGAGAAAAAAATGATTGAAGTATTCTTGATTTGATGAGATTTACTAATGAAAATAATTGATGAAGAGAGGGTTGAAAATAAAGATGAGAAAATAATGGGTGATGAAGTCTAAAAAGTGCAAATTTCTTAGGAAAGTGTAAGTCACTATTATATAGTTTTCCTACCCATCCCCTAGCCTACATTACAATCCATTAAAGTCCTATTTAATTCTATTAGAGAATGCTTAAATTAGTGGAGATATACATAATGGGCAAGCCTATGGTTCTTTGTGCATACATGTGAATTCTTTGTGAGTGTGAGAATTGTTCTTTGATGCGATGTCCTTAAATTATATTCAATTTTTGAATTGAGTATGTGGACTATTTCCTCTTGTGAGGGCAATTGTTTCATGATAGATAGGTGATGATATTAGCTTTCTTTGGAAAAGAGTAGGTGAGTGAGCTTAAAGTTGAAGAGTTAGAGTCCGTCTTTGAGGGTAAGAGGTTAGAGGTTTGTTGCTTGTTTCTATATCTTGCATAATGATCGAAAGTGTACTTGATTTTAAATTTTTACATGGACTAATTGTTTGTATCAATCACCCTCTTTCTGCTATAGCGACCCGACTGCTACTGCTGTGGGAAGCATCCCTCTATGGAGGAATAGAGGCAGTCAACCTCCCCAAAAATTTACCCCTTTTAAAATTTTATTACCAAGTTCATCTACCAATAGTTTTCAATGGACATTTTGACAAGATTATAAATTTTCACACCCCAACGCCCTTTTGGACACAGTGATTTTAGTAAACGACAGAATAGGTCATTACAACAGATAGTAATTTACCCATTGTTTATCCCTGAACGACCACGGTCAACTAGGAATGCTAGGTCAATGCATATCTCGGGGTCATTGACCTTAAGATCAATGATTCAAAATTATTTTGGTCTTAACATCACTTACTAAATCCACCGCAGGGTCGTTGAGATTCTATAAGCATGACTTACTATTAGAGAATAATCTTCAAAATCTATATCGTAACTGGAACATTGGAAGAATCATTTAAATAAATGCACTCGAGCACCCAAGGTATTTGGGGCCTTGCTAACGTACCATGCCACACGAAACATGGAACGAGGAGAGATTTTTCTCTCTCCTTACACTTCCTGGATCCCACTATAGCGGGACCCCCTGCCGCTGCAGCGGTACCATTACAGCCTAAAATGAGCCGCAAAAGCGGCCTATCAGTAGTGTATTAATAGGGGCAAAATTTCATTTTTCCCTATTTCTTCCCACTTTCAAACTCTCCATCCTCTCAACACTCTGATCAACCACTTCCTTCCCGACATTGAATTAAAGGAAAATTTGCGTTCTAACCCTATCTCTTTACTTTATAATGCTTGTTTTCAAAGAATTGGGCTAGAATTCTGTAGAAATTGTAAAGATTGGGGTTGTTTTATGTACGATTTGATTTTGCCCAAATTCAGACAAATTCTCAAAGCATGCTTGCTTCTCTTAAGTTTTTAACACTCTTGTGGCATTCTAGGCATAAGATTTATGGAGATCATGGCGGTTTTGGGGCTTGACAAGGGGTAGAATATGAAGAGTCACATTTTTCAAAATTCTTAGCAATTGGGCTTAAATTGGGTTGTATTCACATGGATTTTGACATTTAGGGGTTACATACTACTTCACTAGCCCCGATATAACAACAACCACATACTATTAACAAGTACAATCACATATAAGTTTAGAAACCACAACACCTGCATATCAACAATGTCAATGCCCATCATATTACATGTTATCAAGCCACAACACTTGTATTCAACTTTTAACATAATCACTCCTTATTATCATGTATTGCAACTAAACAATCAAGAATTTAGTTAAACATGCACACATATAATCAAATTTGAGTCTTACTCTAATTCAACCATAACCTATAACATGTTTCAAGGATATCTGATCGCTTATTGAACCATCTCTTATCAACCAACACCCACTCAACAATAATTGTAGCTAGGGACCAATCAACAGATAATCAAAGTCGCATAAACATAATTAATTGAGTCTAAACTCCTATGTCTACCAAATTACACCTCTAAACAAAGCATAAAGCGGTTGTTGATCAAATATAGAACCCAACTAGGTTGTGGCTGATTTTACAAAGAATAGTTCAAAATTTCAATCAAGATGTATGTCGAGGCAATCAATAACAATTTCTAATAAAAGAGGGGGGGGGGTTAAATAAAGGATTAAGTAGTGACAATTGTTAATTTATTAGATTTGAAATCAGTATGAGAAAGGCACTAGGACTGGGTTCCCCAATAACTTCATAACTCCATAGGATCTTCGTACTATGCAATCTCTTTCGGTGTTTGATATGCAAAATCGATAGGTTATGTATACTTAGAAAAACTTTCCACTCTTGTCTAAGCAATATCCTCAAGTAAGTTTTCTCTTCTCCTGAGTTTACGCTGCTAACCCCTATCTTGGATTCTAGATTAGCTATCTCGAATTATCGGTTCAAGCAATATAATGGAGGTTGGTAGCTCCAAGTCTCTATTGTTCATTCCTTTATTCCCATGTGTTACTCATATTTTCATCCAGAATAAAGATAAGGCAAGTTCTAATGTTATACACCGTTAAAAAGCAATAAAAATAAGGAAACTATAGTACATGCATGAATACCGGTTGACAATTGCTTGGTACTTCAAACAATACTTTGTTAATCCATAATGGTTCCCACAACACTAGTTATGGTGTTTAGTTACTCATAATTGTAAGAACACAAGTTAAATTCTGATAAGAAAGCATAATTATGAACATACAATAATAAGATGAAAAAGTCCAAGATCTCACTTTGAATTAAAACCGTAAAAATTAAGGTTTTTGATTCCAAGACCAAGGATATGCCTTAAAACCTTACAATAATGTAATAGTATGTAAACTAATACAAAAGACCTAATAAGAGTATTTATAGAAAAAATAAAACCTATCCTAAACATAACAGGATTTGCTGAGTCGGTCACTTCAGATAAGAGGAAGGTACGATCGTGGTTAGATCCCACGATCATCCTTGGTGCTCGTAGGTTGGTACTGGACTTTTCCATCTTCAGATCAAGGCATGCATGATCCTCAGTACAATCTCGTACTTCTAGTTATGATCGTTCAATGTGGTCATATGATCCTCTTCAACTTTAACTTCGGCATACTCTTAATCTGGACTCCCTTGCCACGACACCTTAGTACGATCGTCACTTCAAAGTATAGTCATTGGAAATCTTCGTCTTATCATCCTAATACTTAGCTTCGACATCCATGATTTTAGGTTCTCTTCCCATAATTAAAGTGTATGATTGTAACATTAAGCCACAATCGTGGGATGCTTTCGTCGGAATAGTTCCAAAAAGTCATTCCTTTTAATCAATCCACGATGACATGGTATGACTGTGGTCAGATCCCACGATTTTGGAATGGGTCGTTTGATGCCATTAAGTCCAAAAATTCAGCACTTTCTTTCTCCAGACCTGTTTGACCTGCAAATACCCCAAAACATATTACATCCAAATAGAAATACCCTCATACTTGTAAATATTCACAGTTTAAAGCGTCGAAAGTGCCATAAATTTGCGGCACATCAACACCCTCAACTTATACCATTTTCATGTCCTCTGGTAAGAAAAACCAACTAAACTACCACGACGCTTAACCAAGAGAGAAAAAAAACAAGAGTAATATAGCAGTCAAATTTACACAAAACCATTTTAAGCATTCATTACCCAAAACATGTTCAACCCTCCAAAGATCATCAAAAATATGTTGCATGGATACAAACTAATCACCATAACACAAAGGGATCAAGTAATGACATTACATTATTAACATGTAACCCAACACTCAAACCGATGACACTACCCGAACAAGCAGCAACCTATAATACAGCCCCAACTCCCTCACATCAAAGAAGTCCTTAACACTCAGTATGTGCATAAATATCAAGATCGGGACTAAAATGAATCACTCACTCTCACAAAGAAGTCAGGCTGTATGCATTTGATACCAAAGGCTTGCCCTTATTTTCTATGCCTTAGTTGTCGGATAGTCAATTTAGAATCACTATAGGACTTATATTGGCTTGTAATGTAGGCTCAGGGCTTGGTATGTTACATATAGGTGAAGTAACTTATTCCTCCCTGGCAATACACTAGTTTTGGCTTCACTTTCCTACTTTCTTTATTCTTTTCCCGTGTTTCAACTTTTCAAACCCCGGGTGCAGTTTTTTTTCTTTTTTCATTTTTAAAAATCTTTTCAAGCTTTTCTGCACCCAAATCCTTTTTCAATTTACTAAATTTTCTACATACCAAAACTTTTTCATGCACCCTTATGATAGCCACCCTCAAATTAGGTGATTTACCTGAGTTGAGGTGCACAGTGTCCAGGGAGGGACTAGTGACAAAGCAAATTTATTATAAATGTTTAGGAAGGTGAATGGGATAGTTCGAAGAAAAAGGTCTATTTAGGCTCAACTTATGAGTTTGAGGGATATCACATTTATTTGGTAGGCTTTTTAGGCTTTTAATGGACTATTTATAGAACGACCAATAATCCTTTCCTAACCTCATATCCTAAGACTTAAGCGAAACTAACTAGGAAAGTTCTAGATCACACACATGCTGACTAGGTAAAGCCTCATGCTCACTTAGCTCAGCTCTATATATTTAGTTACTAACTATTTGGTTCATGCAAGTTAGACCATGCTTATCAAGTTCATAATTCTAATGCCATTATGAGATCTAACATTGGTCGCAGTTTCAGATAAGCACACAACATAGAACACCAAAATTTATAGAGGGGTATTATTTAAAACTTTCAAAACAATTTTTCATGCACCTTTCATTTCGACTTCACCAAGTTCTCTTATTTTTCTCTAAGCTACATACATTACACAAACAATACAAAAACAATAATAAAAATACCTAAACATTCCAGTTTTAACTAGATAGTACAGCTGAGGAAAAAGAAACACAGCAACAAAAACCCTCGCCTATGGTACACCTCCACCCCCAACTTGGAAATTATGCAGTTTCCCCATTGTACGAAAACACCAAAAATGTATAAACAAGGGATAGAGACATAACTGTGGTACACTAGACCCCTGTCGTACTTTGATTAAGTGGAGTGGTAGATGGGACCCCCAGTCTTCTTAGCTCTCATAGCCTCGTCTATAGATGAGGTACTCCTAAATACGTGGGCACTGGTGGTGGCTGGTGCACTCAATAATGTAACGGGGGAAATCTATACACCCCCTTTAGTCAAAATCACCACCTTAGCAGTAGGTGGGATAATAACAACATCTTTTGGAAAGCCTGCTTCAGAGGTCTACCCGCTCACTTTCTCTCTCTTCTTTCTTTCTTCCTTGTCTTTCCTTTTTCTCTTTTTATGGGGTTGCAACTCATCGCCAGTCTCATCCACATCCGTGTCATCACCTCAAACCATTGGGGCTTGAGAATAGAAGTTAGGAACCAAATAATTTATATCCACCATAAGATATATCAATATGGTATAAGATGAGAAAAAGGTTGTACAACCTTGATAGTCCACTCCGTTATCTCCTTGACTGCTTCTTTTAAGTTGGCCAAATCCTTTGTGACTGTGCTCATGTTGGAAGCCTCAACCTCCTCTAGCTTAGTCATCATCTGACTCTCAAATCTATCAAAGCAGGTCTGAACCACTTATATAAAAGCCTTAATCTCATCATCTACGTAGGGCTTTACCCCTACCTCCAACTTTCTAATCTGAGCATTATGCAATAAAGGATTCCATAAAATTTGCTCTAGTTGAGCTGTAGGGATCAAGAAGTAGCCTGCAGGTACCAACTGACGTAGACCTGAAGGGGCAATGGGCTGCTATGAAGAAGAAAAAGTTGCATCGGCATCAGACGCTGGTATCTCACTAGATGGGTAACCCCCTGTTACCTTTTATGATAAATAGGGTAAAGGACCCCGGGCTGGAGCCACTTAGTTCCTCAAGTTAATCAGTGCTATATCCATGCTCGTTTTTGGTCAAATAAATCAATCAATAGCAGGTATAGCCGGCACCTATGAATCCTACATTAATTGGGTAAGCAGAAATATGAATGGCAATACGGTGCTGAACTATAGTACTCTATCTCGATTCTCTTTCGCAATGATTCATGGAATTTTCAGCTCCTGCTCCTCCATAAAAGCTGCTATTAGGCATGCATTGGTTGCACCCAATGTGTTATCATTTGTTGTTGGTGCAATACAATGTCGCACAATCGAACGTTAAGCCTTGGCTATGAATTTCAAAGTGTGTTTATATATAGTCGAGATGTTGACCCAAACTTCATTCTCCCTAGATTTAGAAATATGGTCTGCCAACCACTTGTAGTGTATAAGTTTATCATCAAGGGTCAATTTCTTCACCCATCTCAAGTATGTCATCCGAAAGTCATACTCTGGAGTCTCCTCAACTAGCTCAAAAGTGTTCCCGAGCAAGGCTTTAGATATAGCCTTGAGGGAAATGTCAATCTCATGATCTCAAACTCTCACCATGTCCAGTCGGGGCTGCTTCCTCATGTCTTTTTGTTTACCCATGGGAGTCATATTTTTTATCATTGCTGCATAGTTGGCAAAAAACTCCCTCACCATCTTTAGACTGTAGTTTTAGAGTGGCCTAGTCATCCGCCCCAAATTTTACTTATTGAATACTTACATCAACTCTGGGACCCTCTATAGTGACTCGTGCAAGATTCAAGGCTCCTCCTAAATGCTCCGATTCTTGTTTCTTCTGTTATTCAAGGAAATACCGTCTATGTAATAATCTCGAAAGTTTGGCATACTCCACTGCCTTGGGTCTACACCTCTTTGAGGCACATCTGCAGTAGGCCCCTCAGAGGATTAGGGTTGGACTCTTCCTCCTCTCTTGAGAAACTGAACTCCTTAGCATTATCTCCATGCTCACCCCTATCTGGGTTTCAGTAGTGGCCTCTCTCTTCAGACTAGAAAGTTCCACGGGGGTAGCTGCGAGCACCAAGGTAGTAGATGCTGTCATTTTGTCCTTCTCAAGTTATTTTGCCTTGGCCCTAGTGGTTTGAGGTGTATGTTGATCATCAGAATCACTCTCAGAATACATAACCTTAGACCTACTGGACTACTCAGATTCACTAGACGAGGATGAAGGCACATTTTTTGGTGCCTGTTCCCTAACAATCTTCTTGTGGAGAGACTCATCTTGCATCTGCTTAAGTGATTTTTGATCCATAGTACCTGTTTGTACAAGAGTTAGTCTCAGAAAAGAATCAAAACTAGTGCAGTTATTCCAAAATACGACCCTTCTTACGATCGTGCAATGAAGGTACAATTGTACCTTTGATCGTAGGAAGTCTTCCCCAAAAGTACTAGGGGGTTGTCACATCAGACGAGTATATACCATAATTATACCAAGATAGGATGATCGTGGGATGTGTTTGTCTGATAAACTCCTGCAACAGGAGAAATTGGCACCCCACGGCAATCCAACCCACGATCGTACATTGATACCATGATCATAGGATGTATCATGGAGTGTGCACTGACATTTACCAATATAAGCTTCAATTCTCTAACTCTAATTTTACCCTATTTGAACAAATAGGTACTTATACTTCCCCTATTTTTTTACTCATTCACATAGCAATCCCTCACAGTGCATTACTCCATAATGTGGTGCCCTAACTCCCTCCTAACTCAAATTATTTCTACTTGGAGCATGTAAAGGTAATGAATTATGCAATCATTCTCTTAATTCCAATGTTGAAATAGAAATTAACCACAAATTTGTAATGTACTTACGTTGCAACAAACTAAAGTTGAAAATTTGTTCATACTCGTGAGAAAGCAGGTGTAATCGTACTAATTTTAGAAGAAATTTATGAATTTTTTTACTTTTACTCGAGCACTTAAAAAATGAATTTGTGTTTGAATGAAGAAGAATGAGTATCGTGTCAAGGGTATAGGGTTTAACATGTTAAAAGCCAAGCCGAGTCGGGTCAGGTTGAGTTTCATTTAATTAGTTGGACCCAACAGATGACTCGTACCTACGACCGTAGTGTCAACCCATGATCGTGGTATGTGTTCGTACTAGAAGACTAGAAAACCTACCTAGGAACCTACGAAGCTTAAGGACGATTGTGGTATCTAGCCATAATCATTTCTTAAAATCATAGGTTCAATTACCTAATTGATGGTTTTCAGAAGTATGATCAGACGATTAATACCACGATCGTGACATCTTGGTACGATCATGGTAACTAATTGTAGGATAACTCTTTAAACTCATTCCTCCGGACTTTATGCAAATGACTGAACCCACGATTGTGGGATCTTTCCATGATCATGCAACCCTTTCATGGGTTTAGTATTAGTTCAAGTTCCTTGGTTTCTTTTCTGCATAGTCCCTACACAAACAACACACATTACAATATGAAATAAAAAGTACAAAATCGTTGGGTTACCTCCCAAGCAACGCTTGATTTAACGTCACGACTCAGACTTGACCAACTAGACCATGGGTTGCCTATCATGAAGCACCTGATTTAATGTAGCGGTACGACTCGGGTGTGCTTGAATAGTCAAGCACTCACTAGATCCACTTCACATATTATTTCCTCGTCAATCTCACCGAGGTAGTGTTTCACCATTTGGCTATTCACTTTAAACTTCTGGCCCTCTTTATTTTCCAGCTCAATTGCACCATAGGGAAACACTCTAATTACTTTATATGGTCCTCTCCATATTGACTTTAGTTTGCCAGGAAACAACTTCAGCTTAGAATCAAATAGTAATACCATATCACCTGTGGTGAATTCTCTTTTCTCAATCTTGCAGTCATGGTATAATTTCATCTTCTTTTTGTACAAAGCTGACCACTCATAGGCACGGAGATGGAATTCATCCATCTCATTCAACTGTTCAAGTCTCAATTTAACCACCTCTTTCCATTCCAGATTAACCTCTTTAGTCCCATAATGCCTTATGCTCAAGTTTGACAGGCAAGTGGCACACTTTACCGTACACAAGCTGGTATGGAGAAGTACCAATAGGGGTCTTGAATGCATTCCAGTAAGCCCATAATGCATCATCCAACTTTCTAGCCCAATCCGTCCTATTGGGATTCACAGTCTTTGCCAAAATAGACTTGATCTCACAATTGGAGACCTCAACTTGCTCACTTGTTTGAGGATGGTAAGGTGTCGCCACCTTATGTTTCACACCATATTTCTCAAGAAAGGCTCTGAATAGACGATTGCAAAAGTGAGAGCCTCTATCACTAATGATAGCCCTTGGTTTCCCAAACTTAGAGAATATATTCTTTTTCAAAAATGTTGTGACACTCTTACCTTCATTGTTTGGAAGCGCAACCTCCTCCACTGACTTTGAAACATAGTCGATATCCATCAAGATATACTTCATACCATGTGAACTAACAAAGAGACCCATGAATTCGATACCCTATACATCAAACAACTCAAGCTCTAGGATAATGGTCATTGGAAGCTCCTGCCTTCGCGAGATGTTTCCTTGTCACTGGCATTGGTCAAATGCCCGTGCGCAATCATGTGCATCTTTGTAAATGGTAGGCTAATAGTATCCATATTCCAAAATCTTGTGTGTACTACATGCACCACTATAATGACCCCCAACTGGCGACGAGTGACATGCCTCTAATATACTCATCATCTCAACCTTAGGAACACATCTCCGAACCACTCCATCTACACAACTTTGGAATAAGTATGGATCTTACCAAAAGAACTTTCTTACCTCATGCATGAGCTTCTTACGTTGCTGAAATGATAGGTCTTCAGGAACCACATCACTCACCAAATAATTTTCAAAGTCTGTAAACCACAGAATCAAATCTTGTGATGCGGCTAATGCCTACTCATCCGGAAAAGTATCATCAATCTCAAGCTCTTCCTTCATTTTTAACATGTCCTCTTCTTCACGGCATGATAAGTGGTCAGCCACTTGATTCTCAGTCCCCTTTCGGTCCTTGACCTCAAAGTCAAATTCTTGCAACAAAAGTACCCAACGAATCAATCTCGGCTTCATTTCCTTCTTTTCCATGAGGTACCTAAGAGCTGCGTTGTCACACCCCAAATCCCATTGAGACGTGATTGGCACCCGAAGACGATATGGCCCGAGAGAACCAATCTGTGCTCATGTCTACCCTTAAGCATATCCTCGTATGAATCTTATTAAATCTTATTATTCCTCATGCAACTAAGCGGAAGTCATGAACATGGAAACAAATATCATATCTATATACAAAACTTGGCCGTTAGGGCCATTAAGTCAAAATGATCATACATCTCTTGCTTTCATATACCTACATACTTCTACAAAAGCCTCTAACTGATGCATTTACAAGACCATCTACCAATTTGGGGGGTTGCGGATAACTTAGATCTTTTCTTCATTTTATGAATTAAATGATATTGTTTTTCTAGTGGAATTAATTGTAAAATCTCTTTTATATTTTTTGTTATGTGTTCTAGATATAGTATATCTTGGGTTCTTTGATATTCTTCAATATTGGTTGTTAATAAATTCTATATTAACATTCTGTCCTTTCTAGTTTTTATCCAGTGTTGGAGTGGTTTGTATTTAGTCATTAATCTGAGTAATATAAATCTAATTTGTAACGCCCCGAATCCCATCGAGATATGATTGGCACCCGTAGCCGATAAGGCCCGAGAGAACCAAGCTTTACCTATGTTAACCATATGCATATCAAGCAACCCCATCATCACGTAACAACATGAAAGATGAATAATGGAAAGCATGGATCATGTGACATTTATATATATATATATATATACACATTTGAGAAACTTGGCCGTTGAGGCCATCAAAACAAGACTTCATGAGTCACATTATATACATATACCCACATGCGTCTACAAAAGCCTCTAACAGATGCATTGACCAAAACAAACTAAAAGTCGGGACAAGTCCCCGCTTTATACACCATGTACAATACCAAAATACATATACAAGTGAGACTCGGAGAAGCCCCGAACTAACTGGAGCTCACCAACGATCTGCAACAACTGGCAACCTACTACGGAGGCCTACTAGCACCTGCGCCTGCAGCAAGTAAGGTAAATTCCCCAAGAGGGGTCAGTACGAGAAATGTACTGAGTATGTAAGACTATAGGTAAACATCTGAGGTATAGGAGCTTTGATGAAAACAAGTACAAGTGAATCATGTTACATGAATAAACTACTATAGTGTACAAGTGTGGGATCATGCATTACTTTATTTACTTCATTTCACTTTACTTTACTTATTCCTCATTCATGTGATCATCAATCATATATGCCCGGGCCCAACTGTTCAGTGGGAAATAACATTGGGATCGTCTCTAGCTAGGCTTATGCCCCTTTGAGCTGCCACCCATAAATCAATAAAGTATGTTCATCTCTAGCTAGGCTTATGCCCCTTTGAGCTGTCCCCTGTATCCAATAATCATTCGGGATGGCCCCTAGCTAGGCTTATGCCCTTTTGGGTTGCCACCCGTTCTCAACAAGTGTTTATTACTTCAATTCTTTTGTTATGAGGTTGGTACATTAGTGGTTACAATGTTATAGAAACTTTGGAAAGTTATTGGAACATTAATCAATGAACATGAGTCATGTGAATTACATATGATCAATGTATGAGGAACATGTGTGTAACAATGATTATCAACCAGGAATGGAATACCTTTGGACATTTCGGAATGGAACATGTAAAATGACAATGTGATACTATGTGCTGCAAAAGGATATGGAAAGAGTAATCTTACATACCTTAATTCCCCAATATGGATACACAATCTTACTCGTGACTACAACACTTCAGCTTTCTCCTTACGTCTATTCTACAATACAAGTTCATACCGGAACTTACATTAGCAATTAGTCACTATAAAGGCGTACAAGATGACAATGAACCATGCAAATACCATATAACGTCATGTCACACCTTTACAATACAATCCACTGGATTTCCATATCAATAACACCATAACATTACCCACATTGACCAAAAGATCATACCTCAATGGTATTTCACACCACAGTTACCCTTTACGCTTTTTCTTTTATCATTCCATCGTAATTATTCCTTTATGACAACATATAAGCAATCATACATACTTAATACAGTCCAAAACACCTCCATACGATACTTTAAAGTCATTAAAACAACACCACAAGTTGATAATTACATCCAAAAAGGGTATCGGGGCTTTCGGGGATCAACTAGAGACGGAAGCATACAAAACCAAATCTGGAGGTGACCTGCGCTGCCAACTGAGAACGCAGATGGCTGATATGTGCTCTCAAATGGACTCTGGAAAATTCCAGGGCCTTCTGCGGCGCAGATGCCCTCGTCTGCGGGGGCGGATGCCCGTTTTGGTCCGAAATGACTTTTTTTTTGGGTCTTTTAAGGACATGAATGGTCCATGATCACAATCCAACATATTTGAACATATTTTTGATCATATTAAACACCTACATTCAGCCCTGGCCTCACAACACACATAGCAACATGCAAAACCACATTTCACGGCCAATACGGTACCAAAACCATAACCAAGATCGCAACGACAATTCCCAACGTTATGCACAAGAATAAAACAAAGTAAGACTGTAATCACATATCACATGTCAATATGTATTCCACCAAATTCATTTCCTTCAAAACCACAAGTCCATAGTCAAGTTTACAAGACAAAACACCCTTCAATTTAGCAAACATGTACACTTCACTTCTTGTGAACTTCTCAATGCTCCACCAACATAACCAACATAACATACACCATATATTATGCATAAAATATAGTAATCCATATTAATAAACACTTACCAAGTCTTACCAATTGATGATCTTGGCCCAAAGGAGAACTTAGGGTTCTTGAGAGCAAAAGGGAATTTTGTTGGAAAAATCTTGAAATTTTATGAGAGTTTAATGGAATAAAAATCTGATTTTTCTCTTATATAGTCCCTCATGTCTCCCTCATATTTTTACTTAGCATTTAATGCCATGTTGATTGGTCAAATGGACCATATTTGGAAGAATGGGTCAAAATCCCTTTTTGGGCCATGTCTTATAATTGTTTTGGGCTTCATTTTTGGCCCAATTGTGTGGGACTTATCAATACCCACATTGTAATACATAATTCAACAATTCTCTCATGTTTTCATTTTTCCATAAATGTTACGGTTGTCAGCTAAACTTAGAAATGTACGGGGTGTTACATAATTCATATCTTTCTTCGACATAATCTGCTATATTAAATTCTAACCAATTTTGTTGCATTAATTCTATTATTTCATAGGTAACTAATATATCATAGATTTTTCTTCTTATGTCATTATCAAGTGGTCTAAGGGTATATAATACAAGTATTTTGTAATCATTATTTTAATCTATTAAAGGGGTATGGTTGCTCATTAGATATGTATTATTCATTTTATCATGTATTTTCTAAACATATTCCCTCTAACCTCTTTGTTTATCATTACCTGTATCATTTTATAATAAAGTTATTCTGAATAGTCTTTTCTGGCCACTACTATGATTTTTTGGCTTCAATCATTTACCCTAACAGCGCCTCAACTTTGTCTACTCCCCTTTAACGGCCTCCTTGCCTACTCGGTTTCGACCTTAGGATGGCATAGTCTGGGCTTAACTACTCTTAGCCTAATATTTTATAGCAAGCTACTAACTGTCAACTTACTGTCTTTTTAATAAATCTACTAGTGCCTGCACCTGCAACATGTAAGGTAAGTCCCCCGAGGGGGTCAGTACGAAGAATGTACTGAGTATATAAGGCTCATAAGAAATAGCATCATACATGAGAATGTCAATAGAATAAAATATGAGAGAATAGTCAATGTGTATAAATATATAATATCTTTTATTGCTACTCTCCTTCAAGGGAAATTACCTTCACTCAAGAGACTTGTCTCCAATAGATTCTTCTATACCCAAGAGATTCTTTCTTGATTCTATGTTCATTACCACTATTGTTCATCTACTTGGTTAGTAGGTTGTAAAAGGCTAACATTCATCCACATACATCCACTCTAGTGGTGGGGTAACAATATAATATAACGTACATCCACTCTATTGGTGGTTTAACCTACATCCACTCTCATGGTGGGAGACAATACATCCACTCTATGGTGGAGGAACATACATCCACTCTATGGTGGGAGAACATACATCCACTCTATGGTGGGGGAAATTGATAAATCAACTTATGAGAGATTAATACATTAAGGATCATGACACTAATTGAAACACACAAATATTCTTTACCTTACTCTTATACTTCATGAGATTAACACCTTAACTTATGAGGGATAGATATATTAGCTCGCACTTACCTCCTTCACTATTCTTATGAGATCTTATATAAGTAGATATATGATACCGGGCCTCCACCTTTGGTGGGCTATAATAGATAACAAACCAAGCATCATATTGGGATTATTCCATATTGAACTTATACCCTCTAGAATGTGATCCATACTCAATGAAATATATAGCAACCATGCGCATTACCTCTTTACAATCTTATACCCTCTACTTAGTTATGAGAATGACACGCTAAAGATCATGGCATTAAAGCACACACTTATATACACATCTCACTTCACTACTTTACTTCATGAGTTTGACATCCTTACTTATGAGGACTAATCATACTAGCTTGAACATCACCTCTCTTATGACTCTTATGAGATTGGTACTTCTACTTATGAAAGATTGGTACAAGGATAATCATCATACTATAGGGCTTTGGAACATGGCATGATTGGAAAATGCTTTTCAAGAATAAATAGATTCTCTTACATTATTACCCGCTTGAGATAGTTCTTTTAGGAATTACAACGTCATGACATCTTTGGAACTTCAATCAATGAATAAGTGATAAGTGAATCATAATTGATATAAGAATAGGGCACATATGAATAACAATATACGTCACCCTGAATTGATATACTTCAAGCCTCTCGGAATTGAAACAAGCCCAATGTCAATAGGAACAATATGTTGTAGAAGGATACGGAAAGAGTAACCTTACATACCTTGTATTCGCAATATGAATATACAATCTAAATGTGCATACAATAGCCCCGCTCCTTCCTTATGTTTCTCTCTACAACACAATTACATAATAGAGTGTACATTAACCACCACTACCTCATAATGGCATATAATGACCATAAGTCACATGTTTGGCTTTAACACGTCATTTCCCCCTTGACAATACCATTTATGAAATTATCATACCAATAATACCACAATATTTCCAACATTGACCACAATATCATTTATGACTTATTATACCAATAATCCCATAATCGTCCATACATTTACCAATACATAATAACCAATAGCATGTCACACCTAGTTCATAATTTCCACTTTCCATCATCATAACATCACAATTATTCCATCAATTCACTTCAATACACCTCACAACAACAAATCGACCAAAATCCCATAATTTACACTTATGGAAAAATAACAAGTTTAGGACAATAATCACACCATACATCATATTTTATCCATACCATGCTCTTTCATCAAAACCACAAGTCATAATTCAAGCTTGAATCTCATGGATCACAAATCTTATATAAAAACACAAACTACCATGTACACCATTTCCAAGCATAACAAACTTGATATACATAATCTCCCATGCAGATAATAGGTTAAACCGTCATAATAAACACTTACCCAAGCTTCAAAAATGATGATCTTTCTCCAAGAGAAAGCTTAGGGTTTGGAGTTGAGAGAAATGATTTTGGGAAATTTCTAGACTTGTAATGAGACTTTTGTGTGTTAAATATATGATTTTTGGACCTTTATATAAGCCCTAAATTCATACTTAGCCATTATTTATAGCATTAATTGCTATTTCTAGAAGGTCTTAGAAAGAATAGGTCATTTGGCTCATTTGGGCCAAGTCTTTTGCCTCATTTGGGCCTTTATTTGTATTGAGCCCAATTCTTACAACCCATGTATATCCACCAACTTTATCATGCATAATACATCATATATATCATGTTTAAATGATTCCATAACGTCATGACAATATTCTCTTACAAAATCCTCATTCGTAATCTCAATCGCAAAAATAGGAATTCTAGTCGCCCATGGCTTCTTTAATCATTTTTGGATAACTACTTGTGTTTCATGGTTTGATCATGTAGAATTATGTAGGAGTGTATTGATTTATTTGAAGCTTTAACAATGCTCAAAGAACTTCAAGGAACCAAAAGAAACCATATAAGAATCGATGTAACATTGCGTTGCAAAACGGGCGCGGAATAGCCATACTACTTGTGCCTTGCGCCACTGCTACAAAGCAAGGAAGTGGTGCAAGAATGGTAATCCCTCTGAATCAGGGGCTTGCGCCACACCCCCTAAAATAGGGAGTGGTGCAAGTTTCCATGCTTTGCTGAATTTTTCGGCCATTTTTCCAACACTTGCATATCATCCAATGCCCCATCCAAACACTACAAAATACGTACTTAGTGATCTTAATCATCAAGTAAACATGACTCCAAGTCACCAAATGAGGTTGGAATGTGTACGGGGTATTACACAAATTCTCTAGGAAATCACAAAACACCTCTTACGAAAGTCTAATCGCACATATTAGGTCCGATATAAAATATTTCACCAATGACACTATAAAACACATACTCATGGAATCTCAACACCTAGGTAGATATGACCCCAAGGTATCAAGTGAGGTTAGAAAAGTACGGGGTGTTACATTCTTCCCCCCTTAGAAACATTCGTCCTTGAATGTTAACAACATCGTCTCATGTATAACAAATGCATCTTTATAGTAACATACGTATACATATACACATAATGCTCTTAGATACTTATTTTTTATTAGTCCACTGCAGCACTGTGAAATTTTTCGTTCATTTGAAACAAATGAGGGTATTTGGATTTCATCATTGTTTTTTTTCAACTTCCCACGTAATCTCCTCCACTTGTTGATTTCTCCAAAGGACTTTTACGGACGCTACATCTCTATTTATTAACCTTGGCACTTGTCGGTCTAGAATAGCCATAGGTATCTTTTCCTAGTGAAATCCTCTGAATTTTGTATATTTCCAATGGGAGCAATATGACACGAAATTCTTATACACTTTCAACAATTTCACATGGCACGTTGTATAGGACAAATTCCCCTTTTCTTTCCAAATCCCATTACCTCTTTCATTAGTGACGCTTTTAAGAGTTCTTAATCATCTACAATCACAACATCTACTATACCATTTTGATATGTGTCTATAACTCTAATAAATTTACCAATAGGGGGAGATAGTTCAATCGACTTAACTAATGACCCCGGTGTCTCATTAGCTTTTATAGTAATCAATGAAGTAATATACGATAGAAAAATATGTATCATTTGCAAATATGGATAACATACCTCTATCTCCACCAGGAGATGCCTCCGCATCCGGACGGTTCACTAAAGCATAGGTGCGATTCTGAGTTCCACTGGAACTGGCTGTTCCTCTGGCACCTCTACTGCGACCAGCAGACTGTACACCAGCTGTCGATACCACATTGGCTAATTCGGCAGGCCGTGTCATACTAACCGTGGGCCTCTGTGGGCATTCTCTTATCATGTGTCCTGGCCTACTACATACAAAGAAAATATTCGTATCAAACCGGCATTCTCCTGCATAAAATCTCCCACAGCGCAGGCACAATTGACGAGAAGATCTCATCGCCTGTGATCCATGAATCCCACTACTCTGTTCAGATTGACCACTTCTAGACCCTCGGGAATGAGAATGAACACCTGTTGTGGAATAAGAGGATGAGGGTCTAGGCGGTAACATTCGAGATCCAGATTCTCCTGGGGACAACATAGACTGCCCCATAGGTATGGCCCTTTTTGATGGCCCTTCCTCAGATTTCTGCATCTTTCTTCTTTGCCTTTGGTCCTCCATTTTCTGCGCAAAGGCCTATATTCTAGCTATGTCCATATCTCGATTTCAGGAAGCAATAGTGCAGTCTCATACCAAATAAGGCTCCAATCTGTCCACATATCGATGGACTCTATCTTTCATGGTGGCTACTACATTTGGAGAATATCTAGCCAAGGAATTAAACTGTAAACTATATTCTCTGACACTCATATTTCCCTGACGCAAATTCAAAAATTGGTCTGCACATGCCTCCCGAATCTCATACGGGAGGTAATGATAAATAAATGCCATTCTAAATTCTTCCCAACCATCTGGGAGTGCATCAATACCTCGACCTTTTCCAGCCCTCATACTACAAAATAGCCTCGCCCTTCAGCCTATAAGCTGCTAGTTCAATCGTTTCTACACCTGTTACGTGCATCACCTCTAGTGCTCTTTGAACCTGGTCCACAAAATCCTGTGGATCTGCTTTCGGATCGGACCCTGTGAATATGGGAGGGTCTAATTTTAGAAAGTACTGTGTACGCCGACTAGCTGCTCTAGCCGCGTCGTTTTCATTTACCATTGGACCAGTTCATCCCTGGGTTTGTGCAACCACTAACTGTGTCAACATATGTACTGCATTTCTTAAATCTTGATCTGTGGCATTCATTGGTGGTTCTGTGGGTACTTCTCTACCTCTTAGCTCTTTCGTAGATGGAAAGGTAGAAGAAGACCGCGATGCAATTTCAGCGTCAGCTCCACCTTGACTAACTTGGTCAGGTGGTAATCTACTCATTCCTTCTTCAGCAGGCACATCCACCTGCTTTCCTTTACCTCTACCTTTTTTCGTGATTGGAATGTTTACTATACCAAAGAAAAAAATCACCATGGTCAGATACAATTCAACTTACAACACTGGCTCTATTGCACGATGTAGAAGTGAAAAACAGAAACAACATCCTAAATGTCCCGTAGCCTCCTACTTATAAATATGGTGCACAACACATTGATAAGTAAGACTCTACTCAGACACGGCTTTGTATACACCCTTAGAACGACCTGCTCTGATACCACTTTTGTCATGCCCCAAATCCCATTGAGACGTGATTGGCACCCGAAGCCGATATGGCCCGAGAGAACCAATCTTTGCTCATGTCTACCCATATGCATATCCTCATATGAATCTTATTAAATCTTATTATTCCTCATGTAACTAAGCGGAAGTCATGAACATAGAAACATATATCATATCTATATACGAAACTTGGCCATTAGGGCCATTAAGTCAAAATGATCATACATCTCTTGCTTTCATATACCCACATACGTCTACAAAATCCTCTAACTGATGCATTTACAAGACCATCTAAAAGTCGGGACAAGTCCCCGCTTTATCTTTACAACATCAAAATAAATGTACAACTGTGATAAGTCCCGAAGCAACTGGGGCTCACCAAAGATCTGCAACTAACTGTCAACTTACTGTCTTTTTAAAAATCTACTAGTGCCTGCACCTGCAACATGTAAGGTAAGTCCCCCGAGGGGGTCAGTATGAAGAATGTACTGAGTATGTAAGGCTCATAAGAAATAGCATCATACATGAGAATGTTAATAGAATAAAATATGAGAGAATAGTCAATGTGTATAAATATTTAATATCTTTTATAAGTACTCTCCTTCAAGGGAAATTATCTTCACTCAAGAGACTTGCCTCTAATAGATTCTTCTATACCCAAGAGATTCTTTCTTGCTTCTATGTTCATTACCACTATTGTTCATCTACTTGGTTAGTAGGTTGTAAAAGGCTAACATTCATCCACATACATCCACTCTAGTGGTGGGGTAACAATATAATATAACGTACATCCACTCTATTAACGTACATCCACTCTATTGGTGGTTTAACCTACATCCACTCTCATGGTGGGAGACCATACATCCACTCTATGATGGGGGAACCTACATCCACTCTATGGTGGGAGAGCATACATCCACTCTATGGTGGGAGAACATACATCCACTCTATGGTGGGAGAACATACATCCACTCTATGGTAGGGGAAATTGATATATCAACTTATGAGAGATTAATACATTAAGGATCATGACACTAATTGAAACACACAAATATGCTTTACCTTACTCTTATACTTCATGAGATTAACACCTTAACTTATGAGGGATAGATATATTAGCTCGCACTTACCTCCTTCACTATTCTTATGAGATCTTATATAAGTAGATATATGATACCGGGCCTCCACCTTTGGTGGGCTATAATAGATAACAAACCAAGCATCATATTGGGATTATTCCATATTGAACTTATACCCTCTAGAATGTGATCCATACTCAATGAAATATATAGCAACCATGCGCATTACCTCTTTACAATCTTATACCCTCTACTTAGTTATGAGAATGACACGCTAAAGATCATGGCATTAAAGCACACACTTATATACACATCTCACTTCACTACTTTACTTCATGAGTTTGACATCCTTACTTATGAGGACTAATCATACTAGCTTGAACATCACCTCTCTTATGACTCTTATGAGATTGGTACTTCTACTTATGAAAGATTGGTACAAGGATAATCATCATACTATAGAGCTTTGGAACATGACATGATTGGAAAATGCTTTTCAAGAATAAATAGATTCTCTTACATTATTACCCTCTTGAGATAGTTCTTTTAGGAATTACAACTTCATGACATCTTTGGAACTTCAATCAATGAATAAGAGATAAGTGAATCATAATTGATCTAAGAATAGGGCACATATGAATAACAATATACGTCACCCTGAATTGATATACCTCAAGCCTCTCAGAATTGAAACAAGCCCAATGTCAATAGGAACAATATGTTGTAGAAGGATACGGAAAGAGTAACCTTACATACCTTGTATTCGCAATACGAATATACAATCTTAAATGTGCATACAATAGCCCCGCTCCTTCCTTATGTTTCTCTCTATAACACAATTACATAATGGAGTGTACATTAACCACCACTACCTCATAATGGCATATAATGACCATAAGTCACATGTTTGGCTTTAACACGTCATTTCCCCCTTGGCAATACCATTTATGAAATTATCATACCAATAATACCACAATATTTCCAACATTGACCACAATATCATTTATGACTTATTATACCAATAATCCCATAATAGTCCATACATTTACCAATACATAATAACCAATAGCATGTCACACCTAGTTCATAGTTTCCACTTTCCATCATCATAACATCACAATTATTCCATCAGTTCACTTCAATACACCTCACAACAACAAATCGACCAAAATCCCATAATTTACACTTATGGAAAAATAACAAGTTTAGTACCATAATCACACCATACATGTTCATATTTTATCCATACCATGCTCTTTCATCAAAACCACAAGTCATAATTCAAGCTTGAATCTCATGGATCACAAATCTTATATAAAAACACAAACTACCATGTACACCATTTCCAAGCATAACAAACTTGATATACATAATCTCCCATGCATATAATATGTTAAACCATAATAATAAAAACTTACCCAAGCTTCAAAAATGATGATCTTTCTCCAAGAGAAAGCTTAGGGTTTGGAGTTGAGAGAAATGATTTTGGGAAATTTCTATACTTGGCATGAGACTTTTGTGTGTTAAAAATCTGATTTTTGGCCCTTTATATAAGCCCTCAATTCATCCTTATCCATTATTTATAGCATTAATTGCTATTTCTAGAAGGTCTTTGAAAGAATGGGTCATTTGGCCCATTTGGGCCAAGTCTTTTGCTCATTTGGGCCTTTATTTGTATTGAGCCCAATTCCTACAACCCATGTATATCCACCAACTTTATCATGCATAATCCATCATATATCTCATGTTTAAATGATTCCATAACTTCACGACAATATTCTCTTACAAAATCCTCATTCGTAATCTCAATCGCAAAAATAGGAATTCTAGTCGCCCATGGCTTCCTTAATCATTTTTGGATAACTACTTGTGTTTCATGGTTTGATCATATAGAAGTATGTAGGAGTGTATTGAGGTATTTGAAGATTTATCAATTCTCAAAGAACTTCAAGGAACCAAAAGAAACCATATAAGAATCGACGTAGCATTGCTTTGCAAAACGGGCGCGGAATAGCCATACTATTTGTGCCTTGCGCCACTGCTACAAAGCAAGGAAGTGGCGCAAGAATGGGAAGCCCTCTGAATTAGGGTCTTGCACCACACCCCCTGAAATAGGGAGTGGCACAAGTTTCCATGCTTTTCTGAATTTTTCGGCCATTTTTCCAACACTTGCATATCATCCAATGCCCCATCCAAACACTACAAAATACGTACTTAGTGATCTTAATCATTAAGTAAACATGACTCCAAGTCACCAAATGAGGTTGGAATGTGTACGGGTAATTACACAAATGCTCTATGAAATCACAAAACACCTCCTACGAAAGTCTAATCGCACATATTAGGTCCGATATCAAATATTTCACCAATGACACTATAAAACACATACTCATGGAATCTCAACACCTAGGTAGATATGACCCCGAGGTATCAAGTGAGGTTAGAAAAGTACGGGGTGGTACATGCGTGGTCGGTATGCACAATCACTTTTGTACCAAGCAAATAGGATCAAAATTTCTCAAATGCATACACCACAGCAAGCAACTCCTATTCAATCACAGTATAATTTTTCTAAGCTGGATTAAGTACTCTACTAGAATATTAGATGGGATGTAAGATCTTCTCTCTCCTTTGGCCTAGGACTGCACCTAGCGCCATACCACTAGCATCACACATAACCTCGAATGGCAGGGACCAATCGAGAGACACAATAATAGAGGCTGAAATTAACTTCCTTTTTAGGAAATCAAATGCCTTCAAACATGCATAATCAAACACAAACTTCACCTCCTTCTCCAATAACTTACACAAACGATTTGAAATTTTAGAGAAGTCCTTGATGAATCTTCGATAAAATCATGTGTGTCCCCAAAAGCTATGAATACCCTTCACAGAAATTGGTGGAGGCAATTTTTCAATCATCTCAATCTTTACCTTGTCAACTTCAATCCCCTTATTCAAAATCTTATGACCAAGAACTATTCCTTCATTAACCATAAAATAGTACTTCTCCTAGTTTAGCACCAAGTTACAATTCCCGCATCTCCTCAAAACACTAGAAAGATGTGCTAAACAATCTTCAAATAAATCATCAACAATAAAGAAGTCATCCATAAACACTTCAATGGTGTCATCATCCATTTCAGAAAACATAGACATCATGCAACATTGAAAGGTGGTTGATACATTACATAGACCAAAAGGCATCCTCTTGAACGCGAACATCCCATATGGACAAGTGAAAGTGGTCTTCTCTTGGTCCTCGAGAGAAAAAGAAATCTTATTGTACCCCGAATAACCATCAAGAAAACAATACCATCCTCTACCAGCAAGACGATCTAACATTTGATCCATGAAAGGCATCGAAAAGTGATCCTTTTTAGTCCATGCATTCAGCTTCCTATAGTCCATGCAAACACGCCAACCAGTAACCGGCCTCATAGTAATAAACTTATTCTTCTCATTTGGAACCACAATGATTCAACCCTTCTTAGGTACACATTGGACAGGGCTCACCCATTTGTTGTCTGCAATGTGATAAACCACCCCCGTGTCCAACCACTTGATAACTTCCTTCTTTACCACCTCTTGTATAGGTGGATTTAATCTCCACTGATGCTCAACACTCGGCACACAATCTGGTTCAAGATGGATTTTGTATGTGCAAATTCTAGGCGAAATCCCAATAATGTCAGTAATGGTCCATCCAATGGCCCTCTTGAACCGCTTCAACATAGACACTAAAGCCTCAACTTGCCATTTTTTCTAAATCAGTTGCAATAATAATCGATAATGTATAGTTGACTCCCAAAAATGCATAACAAATATGAAATGGAAGAAATTTGAGTTCCAAGACTGGAGTATCCTCAATAGAGGCTTAGCAGGTGGGGTCACTCTGTTCTTCAAATCAAGATCTAACTTCTTTGGTCCATAACTGTATGAACCCCTACCACCATGTGTGCTTACTATTTCATTATAATTCCCAATATCATCTCTCTCGAAATTCATAATGGCCATTGAAAGGGCCTTCACTCTAAGCCTTTTCTCAATAGGAGCTATCAATGTATCCTCATTGACTGTATCAATCACTGAAATCACACGCATATCCTTTGGCTACTTCATGGTTTGGCATACATTGAAGGTGACCTATTTGTTATTTAATCAAAACTTCATCATCTCCATGTCAACCAATGTACGTCTAGTCATGAGGAATGGTCTTCCTAAAATAATAGAAACCTCAAAGACAACTTCACAGGCAAGGATGACGAAATCAACAGAAAATATGAAGGATGTAACTCTTACCAAAATATCACAAAAAATTACCATGGGATTCTTCACAATGCGGTCCACCATAAGAAGTCTTATCAAAGTTGGTTTGGGCGACCCTAACTCCAACTATCTATAAACTACTAGCAACATCAAATTAATCCTAGCACACAAATCATACAAAGCTTTAGCAAAGTTGAAAGACCCAATAGTGCATGGGATCGTTAATGCTCCAGGATATTCCTTCTTCTCAACCAATGACCGAAAATCGATTGCACTATAATGGTGCACATTATCAACCGACTCAAAGCTTACAGTCTTTTAGTCACCAAATCTTTCATAAACTTTATGTAAACTGGCATTTGCTCAAGAGCTTCCACTAGAAGGATATTCACCGATAATTCTTTCAATATAGAAATAAATTTTAGTTACTTTCCCACTTCAGCTTTCTTCTTCAGTCTCTATGGAAAAGGAGGAGGAGGTCAAATAATAGGATTCAACACTTTTGGGAACTCCTTATACTTCCCCTTTCTTGCCCTTGCCCTATGTTCGTCAACTTGAGGCTTTTCAAGTGCATTCTCATCCACCAACTAGTCTTTGAATTTGAAATTTTTCTCATCATCGACTTCTACCACATTTTTGTTAGTTATGGGCATAAGTGGATCAGTGTTCATCTTACCACTACTAGTAGTAATAGCTAAGAAATAACCATCATTCTTTGGATTTTGGATGGTGTTTCTTGGAAGTGTACCTTGTTGACGCTGATTCAATGTACCAAAATCTGACCAAACTGTTGCTCAAGTTGTTTTATGGCAGTAGCATGAGATTCAACCTTCTGATTCAGTCCCTACTCCTATATTTATACCCGGGCTTATTGTAATTTTTATCCTCATAGTAGTTCAGACCTTGATTCCCTTTTCTAGAGTTCCAAGTTGTAACACCCCATACGTTTTCGAACCTATTTTATTACCATAACATTTATGGACTTATTTAAACATGAGACTTGTTGGGGTTTTATATATTAATTTTGTTGGGCTGAATTCACATGTGTTCATGGGCTCAATTTGAGGCCCAAAATTCACAAGAAAGACATGACCCAAAATGAGAAAAAGATCCATTCTTGCTTTAACCAAAGAAAACCCTCAATTATTGACTAAGTTGATGGCTAAGGATGACCTTGAGGCACTATATAAGTCCACAAATCATATTTTTATTCATAAAAAGACACATGCCATTTTCTAGAATTTTCCACAATTCTCTCTACACACAAACCCTAAGCTATCATCCTCTTTGGGCAAGATCAACTCTTTTTAAAGCCTTGGTAAGTGTTTATTTCTATGGTTTAATATATTATATGCATTTAATATGGTGTAGATCATGTTGGTTATGTTTGTGAAGTGTGAGAAGTTCACTATGTGTGAAACAATTTGTGTTTGCTTAATCGGTGAAGAGTTTTGCCTTGTAAACTTGAAAATGGACTTGTGGTCTTGATTAAAGTGAGTTTTATGGATTAAATATTTACATGTGAGATGTTATTATAGCCTTAAATTGTTTCATCCTTGTACATAATGTTTTGAATTGCTGTTACAAAATTGGGCATGGAATTGGTGACGTATTGAAAGAAAAATGTGGTTTGGTGATGTTTATGGGTGTTGTGAAACCATTTATGTTTTTTGGCAGCTAATATGATCTAAAATATGTTAAAATAAGCTTAGTTATGAGCATGGACCATTCATGGCAAAAAAGGACCCAAAAGAGACCCTTTTTGGCCGAAATGAGCACCCACCCTCGTAGCCCGCAGGTGAATTCGCAGGTGCCCCTGGACACTGCCAAGGGTCACCTGAGGGTGCATTTCATCCACCTATGGGCGTAGGTGGCTTCGCAGGTCAGGACAGAAACCCCATTTCGGTTGTTTTTGCATCTCTTTGACCCCCTAAAGCCCTTATACCCTTATGGATGCAATTATCAACTTATGGTACCTTTTAAATGACTATAAAGGAGTATCCTGATGTTATTTTGAATGGTATAAAATATGTATTGTTGTTAATGTGTTACTGTGAAAGCTATCGAGTGACTTGACAGAGAAAATGTAACGTAGTGTTAATGAGGAAGTGTAAAGGGTAAACTTGGTGTGAAATGTTATTGGTTTATCATGTCTTGGTCAATGTGTGGAATGTTATGGTGTTGTTGGGATGATAATGCAGTGGATTGTATTGTAAAGGATGAAATGACGCTATATAGTAGTCACGTAACTCATTGTCATCTTATGCACTTGTTAGGTAACTAGTTGTTAACGTGAGCTTCGTTATGAACTTGTGTTGTAGAGTGACACATAAGGAAGGAAATGGATTGTTGTATATTACATCTAGGATGGTATATTCATATGGATATCATAAGGTATGTAAGGTTACTCTTTCCGTATCTTTCTGCAGCATAGAGTATTCACCTTGTTATTGTACTTACTCATTTTCGAAGTGTTCTAAAGTATTCCTAGATCAGGTTGATAGAAATGGTTATTCACATGTTTCTTATTCTTAGACCAATTATTATTCACATGTCTCTTATCCATTAACTTAAGTTCCTAAGCTTTCATAATGTTGTAACTACTAAAAGAAACTATCTCAAGGAAAGTGATGATGTAAGGAGAATCTATTCATTCTTGAGTAGCATATCCAGTAATGTTGTGTTCCAAAGATCCAATAATGTTGTGACTACTAATGTATCAATCTTTCACAAGAAAATGTATCAATCTCTCAAAAGTAAGAAATAAAGTAATGCATTTATGATTTAATATTTAAGAACCGGGACGACTCAAAGGGGCACATAAGCCTAGCTCGAGCGGACCCTCATACTATTTATATCTACCCACCGATAAGGTGGATGACTACCCACTACAAAGTGGATGACTACCCACCGATAAGGTGGATGACTACCCACTACAAAGTGGATGACTACTCACCGATAAGGTGGATGACTACCCACTACAAAGTGGATGACTACCCACTAACAAAGTGGATGACTACCCACCAACAAGGTGGATGATTATATTATAACCCACTAATAAAATGGATGACTAAGAATGATGATGAACGTGAAGGCAAGATAAGTAATGAACGTAATGCACATAGTTCCAAACTTTCAGATTGATGGTTTATCCATATTGGGTATTCTCTTATAATTTTCCATTGAAGTTCTTATGTATTGATGCAGTTTCTTATAGCCTTGCATACTCAGTACATTCTTTGTACAGACCCCCTTTGGGGATTTACCTTACTTGCTGCATGCACATGTGCTAGTAGACCTCCACAGTAGGTTGCGGATTATCTGCCAGTCATTGGTGAGCTCTAGTTGCTTCAGGGATTTCTGAGTCCCATGTGTACATTGGTTTTTGGCATTGTTGTAACACCCCGTACATTCCCGAACCTAGTTAAGTACTATAACATTTATGGAATTATTTGTACATGCGAGTGTTGGTGATTTATGTATTAATTTGTTGGACTTAAATGAGTCTTGTGCCATTGGGCCCAAATGAGGCCCAAAAATCATAAGAAAGACATGGCCCAAAATGGAAATTTGACCCATTCTTCCAATGCTCTTTCATTGACCAAGTAAACCATGAAATATGTGGATAAGGATCATTAGTGAGGGACTATATAAGGGCTCAAAAATCATATTTTTATTCATTGTGACACCCATGCCTTTTCTAGAATATTCACAACATTTTCTTTTTGGCTCTCAAAGACCCTAAGTCATCTTTGTGGACAAGATCACCTTTGTACAAGACTTGGTAAGTGTTTATTACTATGGTTTAGTATATTATATGTTTAAGATGGTGTATAAATCATGTTGGTTGTGTTGGCAAAGTCTTGGACAGTGTGTTATGTGTAAAACTGTCTATTTTTGCAATCGGAGAATGGTTTTGTCTTGAAAACTTGAACATGAACTTGTGGTCTTGAAGGAAGTGAAATTGATGGATTAAATATTGTCATGTGATATGTGATTATAGTCTTACCTTGTTTATTCCTTGTGTATAATGATTGGGATTGTTATTGTGAAAATTGGTTATGGATTTGGTGACATATTGACCGAGAACTGTAGTTTTGGGTGTTGTTTATGTGTGTTGTGAGACCATGGCTGATTGTTGGAATTAAATATGATCAAAAATATTTCAAAATAAGTTTAGTTATGATCATGGACCATTCATTGCATTAAAATACCCAAAAGAAACCAATTTGGACCAAAACGGGCATCCGCCCCCGCAGACGAGGGCACCTGCGGGCGCAGATGACAACGCAGGTGCCTATGACTTTTGCCAAAGGTCACCAGCAGGTGCAAGTCAGGTGGCTGCGCAGGTCAGCCCAGGTTTCCGTTTTGTATGTTTTCATCTCTCTTTGATCCCCGAAGGCCCTTATACCCTTTTTGGATGTAATTATCAACTCATGATACCGTTTTAATGACTTTAAAGTGTCGTATGAAGGAATGTTGGAATATATTAAGTATGTATTGTTCTTCATATGTTGTTATGAGACAATTTGATAGGAGTTATTGTGACAGAATGATAATGATAAAGCATAAAGGGTAAGTGTGGTGTAAAATGCTATTGATGTATGATATCTTGGTCAATGTGTGGAATGTTATGGTGTCGTTGGTATGAGAATGCAGTGGATTGTATTGTAAGGGGTGACATGACATTATACGGAAGTCGTATAGCTTATTGTCGTTTTGTATGCTTATATAGTAACTAGTTGCTAATGTAAGCTCCGGTATGTACTTGTATTGTAGAGTAAGACGTAAGGAAGAAGCTGGGCTATTGTATTCACGTATAGGATTGAGTGTTCATATTGAGAGGACAAGGTATGTAAGGTTACTCTTTCTGTATCTTTCTGCAGCATATTATTCGTATTGACTACGTACTTATTCCATTCTGAAATGTCCAAAGGTATCTCAATTCAGGTTGTTATCTAATGTTAAGTCACATGTTCCTCATTCTTTAGTCGTTGTTGCTCATGTGTTACATAATTATGGACATGGTTCCAAATTCCCAATAATGTTATGTTCCAAAGTTTCCAATAGGGTTATGGCTACAATATGTCAATCTCTCACAAATGTATCAATCTTTAATAAGTGATGGTATTAATCTCTCATGAGTGAGCGTGAAAACCTCTCACAAGTAAAGGTACCAATCTCATAAAAAGTTAAAGAATGAAGTAAGATATTATGAGTGTATCCATGGGGTGAAATAAACACCTGCATGATGATATCCATGGGGTGAAAGAAACTCCTGCAAGATGACAATCCCAACACTATGGGTGTATCCATGGGGTGAAATGAACACCTGCGTGATGATAGTATTAATTTCCCACTGATCAGTTGGGCCCGGGCAGTATATGATTAATGATTGACAAGTAAGTAAGAAGAGGTACAAAAGTGAAGAGAGTATCGAAAGTAATACGCGCAGTTCCAAATATATATAGAGAATGATGACTTATCCATATTGGTTATTCATTTGTAATTGAGTTCATTGACGTATGTATGATTCATACAGTTTCATTTGAGCCTTACATACTCAGTACATTCTTCATACTGACCCCTCTTGGGGAATTTACCTTACTTGCTGCAGGCGCAGGTACTAGTAGTCCTCCCCAGTAAGTTGCAGGACATCTACTGATCTTTGGTGAGATCCAGTTGGTTCGGGGCTTTCCGTGTTCAAGTTGTACATTGGTTTTGGTATTGTAGATGTTATGTAATCCCGAATTTAGGTTGGTCGTGTATGTATTTCTGTTAGAGGCTTTTGTAGAAGTATGTGGGTAGGTGAATGGATGTGAAGGAAAGAGATGTATGTCAGTTTGACTTGATGGCCCTGACGGCCAAGTTTCACATGTATATATATATATATGTATCACTTGTTCCATGATTTTCGACATTAGCCTTCTATGTTCTTACGTGATAGTGGTGTTTCTTATGGCATGCATATGAATGAATGTAAGCAAAGCTTGGTTCTCTCGAGCCTTATCGGCTACGGGTGCCAATCCGCCTCGTTGGAACTTGGGGCGTGACAAATGTATATGTTGTATAAAGCGGGGAATTGTCCCGACTGTAGGTTGGTTATGTATATGTATCTTTAGAGGCTTTGTAGACGTATGTGGGTATATGAATGAAAGAGATGTATGTCCATGTTGACTTGATGGCCCTAACGACCAAGTTTCATATATAGTAGATATTTGCCATGACTTCCACCATTGGTATATTATATTTTATAAATTACACGAGATAGAATGCTATTGTCATGCCCCGAATCCCACCGGGATGGATTGGCACTCGTAGCCGACACGGCCCGAGAGAACAAGGCTTTGCCTCTATTCAATCATATACATGCCATAAGAAACCCATAATCACATAATAGCTTTGGATACCAACAATGGAACTCATAGAACATGTGATATATATATACATATGGGAAACTTGGCCGTTGAGGCCACCAAGTCAAAAACGACATATACCCTTTACATTTATACACCCACATCCGTCTACAAAAGCCTCTAACAAATACATTGACCAAAATAAGCTAAAAGTCGGGACAAGTCCCCGCTTTATACAACACGTACAACACCAAAGCATATGTACAACTGTGACTCGGAGAAGCCCCGAACTAACTGGAGCTCACCAAAGATCTGCAACAACTGGCAACCTACTGTGGAGGCCTACTAGTACCTTCGCCTACAGCAAGTAAGGTAAATTCCCCAAGAGGGGTCAGTACGAAGAATGTACTGAGTATGTAAGGCCATATGAAACTTGTAAGATATGCAAATATGTCAAAGAACTCAAGTTCAAATGTATAAGTAATATAGATAAGTCACAATGTAGATGAGTCACTATTCAGTACTTTGGAAACCATGTATTTTGCTTTCATTACTTTCTTTGCATATTTGCTTCCATGATTATTCATCTTTGTCTGTGATTTGTGACACCGGGGCCCTGATTGAACAGTGGGTTTTAACATAACATCATGTTATGTTGGGATCGGTTCGAGCTAGGCTTATGCCCCTAGAGCTTCCACCCTATGAATTAATTTATATATCGGGATCGGCTCGAGCTAGGTTAGTACCTCTAGAGCTGCCACCTATACAACATTTTAGGTTCGGTTCGAGCTAGGTTATCACCTCTAGAGTTGCCACCTGTCAGGATCAGTCTGAGCTAGGCTTATGCCCCTAGGACTGCCCCCTGATTTCGGATCGGCTTAAGCTAGGCATTTCGCCCCCAAAGCTGCCACCCATAGTTGATAATTGACCACATATGCATTACTTTGTTCATTTCTTTGAGATTGATACCATGAAATTCATAACTTTACTTGAAGCTTTGGATCATTAACCAATGAGTGAGAGACATGTGAATAACTGGTCAACATAACATGATTAGAACCATAACACCATGGGAACCATTGGACAATAATCTATGAACAAGAGACATAAGTATAATCACTATTGGAACATTGGAACACAACCTTGTGGAGCTTTTGGAACATTAACCATGAACATGAGACATAAGATTCACAAATGATCAATGAGTAGGAAATATATGACATTGACCATGGATAACCGAATATAGGATACCTTAGCACATTTCGGGATGGAACAAGTGTAATGTCAATGTGAATACTATTTGACGTAGAAAAATACGGACAGAGTAACCTTACATACCTTGTATTCTCAATACGAATATACAATCCTAGATGTGCATACAATAGTTCCGCTCCTTCTTTATGTGTCACTCTACAACACAAAATATATAACGGAATTCACATTAACCACCAACTACCTTACAAATGCATATAACATCAATGAGTTACATGTTTGCCTTTAAACATGCCATTTACCCTTGACCAAACCATTGATAAAATTATTATTCCAAAAATCCACCAATATTCCCAACATTGACCAATTCATGATAATCAATACATTTCACCACAACACTTCTCCTTTACACTTTCCTATCCACACCACATCACAAATAGTCCATCAATTCACCTTAATACACTTCATAGCACACATCGGCCAAAATCCCATAATTTACACTTATAGAAAAATAACAATTTTAATAACAAAATAACACCATACACGTTCATATTTTATCCATACCATGATCTTTCATCACAGGCACAAGTCATAATTCAAGCTTGAATCTCATGGATCACAAATCTTATACAAACACACAAAGTACCATGTCCAACATTTCCAAGCATAACCAACATGATTTACGTACTCTTTCATGCATATAATCTATGAATCCATAACAAAACCACTTACCCAAGCTTGAAAAGTGATGATCTTGTTCCAAAAGTTGGCTTTGAGTCTTTAGGGTTTGAGAGCAAATATTTTCTTTTGGTCTAAAAAGGCATGAGACTTGTGTAGAATAAAAATCAGATTTTTGGTCCCTTTTATAAGCTTTTAGTCCATCCTTTGCCACTCTATGGCATTAAATGTTTTATGTTCTAGAAGGTCAAGGCAAGAATGGGTCTTTTGACCCATTTTTGGGCCATGTTTTCTTTTCATTTTTTGGTCCTTTTTGGGCCCAATTCACTTAACCCAATAAAATCAATAATTTCTCATGTATAAATCATTTCATACATGTTACAACAATATTCCCACTCACACGATTCATATCCATAGCCTCAATCCCAAAAACAAGTGATTATAGCCACGTATGGACTATTTTGACCAAAAAGGTAAAATCATCATTTTGACTCCAAATTCTTTCTCAAGTAATTTTATCATACCAATGTAATACTTTACTCATTTCATGTATATACTCGTGGTTGTAGAAGAAATGTGGCAAAAATTGGCTCGATACGTCCCCGGGTACCCTTGGGACTTAAGAAAATTTCCAACTTTGAAAAAGTGGCAAAACCAGCGTGGCACGCCCTTGGGCGCGCCAGCTTGATGCCTTTGGGCACAAAAATTTGTCCCAAAGCGGCGTGGCACGCCCTCTGGAGCATCCCAACCTTATTTTTTTTGAAAAATTTATTTTTCGACTTTTCTTCGTGGGTTTGGTTAGATACTTCAAGTCCTATTCTTGAACTTAGTTCTTAACCTTAATGTACTTTGTTTAGAGGTCCTCTTAGCCTTGTTTTGAACCCCACAAATTCCCCACGAAAATCACAAAACACTCCTATGAATGTTTAATCACATACGCGAGGCCAAATTTCAATTTTCTCATCCTTAGCATTACAAAATACATACGTATGGCTCTCGACACCTAAGTAAACATTCTTAAATGTCATCAAGTAGGGTTAGGAAGGTTCGGGGTGTTACATTCTTCCTCTCTTAGGAACATTCTTCCTCGAATGTTAACAATATCGTTTCAATTACAACAAATGCATCTCTACATTATCATACATATCCATAAACACTTAAGGCTCATGGAAACTTACTTTTTATTTCTCCACTTCCGCACTTTGAACCTTTTCATCCATTTGAAATAGATGGGGATACTTGTATTTCATCATCTTTTCCGTTTCCCATGTGATCTCCTCTACTTGTTGATTTCTCTAAAGGATTTTTGCGGAAGCTATGTCTTTATTCCTCAACCTCTTTACTTGTCGATCTAGGATAGCAATGGGTACCTCTTCATAAGTAAGATCCTCTGTAACTTGAACATCTTCAATGGGAACAATACGAGATGGATCTTCTATACATTTTCGAAGCATCGAAACATGAAATACCGGATGGACTAAGGAAAGTTGTTGAGGTAGTGCTAATTCATAAGCAACTTGCCCAAATCTTCTAATAACTTCATATGGGCCTATGTAACGTGGACTCAATTTCCCTTTCTTTCCGAACCGCATTACCCCTTTCATCGGTGACACCTTTAAAAATACCCAATCACTTATGGCGAATTCAAGCCCTCTTTTTCTAATATCGGCATATGACTTGTGGCGACTTTGGGCCGTTTTTAATCGCTGTTGAATCACTTTAACCTTCTCCATAGCCTGATGAACAATATCTGGCCCAAGTAAAGAAGTTTCACCCGCTTCGAATCATCCAATTGGTGATCTACATTTCCTTCCGTACAAAGCTTCATAAGGTGCAATTTTAATACTTGAATGATAACTATTGTTGTAAGCAAATTCAATAAGAGGAAAATGGTCATCCCAACTGCCTTGAAAATCTAACATACAAGCTCGTAGCATATCTTTAAGTGTCTGAATAGTACGTTCTGCTTGTCCATCAGTCTGAGGAAGGAAAGCCGTACTTAAATTCACCTGTGTACCCAAACTTTACTGAAAAGATCTCCAAAAGTGCGCTGTGAAATGTACTCCTCTGTCTGATATAATGGAAAGTGGAATACCATGCAATCGCACTATTTCTCTAACATACAATCTTGCATAATCCTCAGCTGTATAGGTGGTCTTGACTGGTAGGAAATGCACTGACTTGGTAAGCCTGTCCACTATAACACATATAGAATCAAATTTTCATAATGTACGAGGCAAACCTGTAATGAAATCCATATTAATCATATCCCATTTCCAGATTGGAAGATTGATACATTGCATGTAACCTCCTGGTTTTTGATGCTCTACTTTCACTCGTTGAAAATTCGGACATTGAGCGACAAACTCTGCAGTGTTCTTTTTCATATTTCCCCACCAATACACTTCTTTTAAATCATGGTACATTTTAGTAGCACCCGGATGAATAGAATAGCGTGAATGATGCGCCTCCATCATAATTCGTTTCTTCAGCTCATCTACATCTGGTACACATAATCTCCCTTGACATTGGAGTACCCCTTCTTGTGTAAGATCAAATGCCTTTGTCAAATTCTGCTGTACATTTTCCTTTAGCTGCAACAACATAGAATCCACAAACTGTTTCTCTTTCACTTCAGCTATTAAGTAGGATTCTGCTGCATGTTGCACAATAACTCCATCATCTGAGGATTCAATAAGGCGAACTCCCAAGCTGGCTAATTGATTTAGATCTTTGATTATCTCTTTATTCACCGTCAACTGGCCACTATTACTTTCTACTGCCTTGCGGCTCAATGCATCAGCTACTACATTTGCTTTGCCTGGATGATAAAGAATATCAATGTCATAGTCTTTTAAGAGCTCTAACCACCTTCGTTGCCTCAAATTTAGTTCCTTCTGCTTAAAAAGATATTGCAAACTTTTGTGGTCAGTGTAAATATCAACATGAACTCCATATAAATAATAACGCCATATCTTTAAAGCAAAGACAACCGCTGCTAATTCAAGATCATGTGTGGGATAATTTTTCTCATGTGGCCGCAACTGTCGTGAGGCATATGCTATGACATTACAATGTTGCATCAATACACATCCAAGTCCAACCCCGAAAGCATCATAATACACTACATAACCTTCGGTACCTTCGGGAAGCACTAAAACTGGCGTGGAGGTTAGTTTATCTTTCAACTTTTGGAAGCTTTTCTCACATGCATCATTCCACTGAAATTTTACTGCCTTATGTGTAAGCTTTGTTAACGGTGCAGCAATGGAGGAAAAACCTTCCACAAATCTTCTGTAATAACCTGCTAGTCCAAGAAAACTATGAATTTCTGTGGGTGTCGTAGGTCTTGGCCAATTTTTCACTGCTTCAATCTTTTTTGTATCAACCTGTATGCCTTCATCTGACACAATGTGACCGAAGAATGCAACTGATTTCAACCAAAACTCACACTTAGAGAATTTGGCATACAACTTTCGCTCACGGAGAATCTGTAATACTTTTCGCAAGTGATTAGCATGGTCCTCCGGTGATCTTGAATAAACTAGGATGTCATCTATAAATACCATGACGAACACGTCCAGAAATGGCTTAAACACCCTATTCATCAAATCCATGAACACAATTGGAGCATTTGTTAGTCCAAATGACATAACTAAAAATTCATAATGGCCATACCGTGTTCGGAAAGCTGTTTTGGGCACATCTTCTTCTCTAACTCTGAGTTGATGGTAACCCGACCTCAAGTCGATCTTTGAAAAACACTTGGCACCTTGTAACTGATCAAACAAATCATCAATTTGAGGGAGGGGATATTTGTTCTTAATCGTTACCTTATTCAATTGCCTATAGTCAATGCACATTCTCAATGTGCCATCTTTCTTCGATACAAATAATACCCGTGCACCCCACGGGGACATACTAGGCCTAATGAAGCCTTTGTCCAGCAAATCGTTCAATTGCTCCTTCAATTCACGCAATTCTGCTAGAGCCATTCTATATGGAGGAATAGAAATAGGCTGAGTGCCCTGGAACACATCAATGCCAAATTCTACTTCTCGTTCTGGGGGTAAGCCTGGAAGATCCTCTGGAAATACATCTAGAAATTCATTGACCACTGGAACCGACTGCGGAAGTTGTGGTTCCACATCATTATCTTTCACTCGTACTAAGTGACATATGTAACCTTTAGCAATCATTTTCCTAGCTTTCAAATAGGAAATAAATCTTCCTCGTGGTGCCCCTACATTACCCTTCCATTCAAGAACATTTTCTTGCCGAAAGCAAAATTTCACCTTCTTGGCTCGGCAATCCACCGTGGCATAACAAGAAGCCAACCAATCCATTCCCATTATCACATCAAAATCCACCATGTCTAATTCAATGAGGTCAGCCAATGTATCATGACCACACACCGTTACCACACAATTACAATATACTCTCTTTGCAATAATATATTCCCCCACCGGTGTAGACACTTCAATTGATTTAATTAATAATTCTGGTGCCTTTGCAAATTTCGCAGCAACCAATGGAGTAATATAGGAAAATGTAGAACCAGGATCAACCAATGCATATACATTATATGAGAATATGGATAATGTACCTGTGACAACATCAGGGGAAGCCTCTGAATTCTGGCGGTCCACTAAAGCATAAGTGTGATTCTGTACCCCACTAGTACTGGCTGATCCTCTGGCACCCCTACCATGGCCAACAGACTGTACACCTCAGCCCAAAGAAGGAACCAATGATGATGATGCAACGTCCGATCCTGTCGGTTGTGCTATACCACTCATGCTCCTTTGGGGACACTCCTTCATCATGTGCCCTGTCATACCGCACCAGAAATAAGTATTTGTCCCCACTCGGCATAGACCTGCATGAATACGCCTGCAGTGCTGACACTGCTGACAAGGAAAACCTGCTGCCTGTGATCCGTGAACTCCGTTACTCTGCCTAGATGGACCACCCCTAGACCCTCGAAACTGTGAGTGAGCACCCCCTGTGGAATAGGAGAATGATGGTCTAGGTAGTCTCGGAAACATGCGGGGCCTAGATCCTCCTTGGGACATCATAGGTGGTCTCATAGGTCTAGGCCCTTTTGGACTGTCCCCTGTCAAATGCATGCACCCTTCGTCTCTGTCTTTGATCTTCCATTTTCTGGGCGAAGGCCTGAATTCTCGCTATGTCCATGTCCTTATTCAAGGCAGCAATTGTGTAATCCCTTACCAAATATTGCTCTAGTCTGTCCATGTATCTATGGACTCTGTCCGTCATCGTAGCCACAACATTTGGCGCATATCGAGCCAAGGAATTAAATTGCAAACTATATTCCCTCATGCTCAAATTTCCCTGACGGAGATTTAGGAACTGATCCGCACGTGCCTCACAGATCTCATAGGGCAGGTAATGATCAAGGAAGGGCACTTTAAACTCTTCCCAATTAGGGAGATTTGCACTAATATCACGAGATTTCTTCCAATCCTCGTACCACAATATCGCCTCTCCTTTCAGCCTGTACGCAGCAAGTTCAACTGTTTCTACCCCTGTCATGTGCATAACTTCCATAGCCCGCTGAATTTGATCCACGAAGTCCTGTGGATCTGCTTTTGGATCTGACCCTGTGAATATAGGAGGGTCCAGTTTTAAGAAATCCTGTGTTTTGCGACTTTCCACTCTAGCCGCTTCATCATCATATGTCATTGGACCAGCTCGTCCTTGACTTTGGGTTGCCACTAACTGTGTCAACATATGAACTGCATTTCTAAGATCCTGATCTGTGGCATTCATCGGTGGTTCTGCGGGTACGTCTCTACCAACTGGCTCCTCCGGAGCTGGAAAAGTAGACGAAGACCACGATGAAAGTTCAGCATTTTCCCCACCCTGACTAGCTTGGTCAGGTGGTAGTCTACTCATTCCTTCTTCCGCAGGCACATCTACCTGCTTCCCTTTACCTTTACCTCTTCTCGTGATTGGCATTTTGACTATATCAAAGAAAATCAATTACCATGATCAGATACAATTCAACTTAAAACACTCGCTCTATTGCACGATCTAGAGAAGTGAAGAAAAGAAACAACATCCTAAATGTCCTGTAGCCTCCTACTTATAAATGTGGTGCACAACACATCGATAAGTAAGACTCTACTCAGACACATCTTTGTAGACATCCTTAGAACGACCTGCTCTGATACCACTTTTGTCACGCCCCGAATCCCACCGGGACGGATTGACACTCGTAGCCGACAAGGCTCGAGAGAACCAAGCTTTGCCTCTATTCAATCATATACATGCCATAAGAAACCCATAATCACATAATAGCTTTGGATACCAACAATGGAATTCATAGAACATGTGATATATATATACATATACGAAACTTGGCCGTTGAGGCCACCAAGTCAAAAACAACATATACCCTTTACATTTATACACCCACATCCGTCTATAAAAGCCTCTAACAAATGCATTGACCAAAATAAGCTAAAATTTGGGACAAGCCCCCGCTTTATACAACACGTACAACACCAAAGTATATGTACAACTGTGACTCAGATAAGCCCCGAACTAACTGGAGCTCACCAAAGATCTGCAACAACTGGCAACCTACTGTGGAGGCCTACTAGTACCTTCGCCTGCAACAAGTAAGGTAAATTCCCCAAGAGGGGTCAGTACGAAGAATGTACTGAGTATGTAAGGCCATATGAAACTTGTAAGATATGAAAATATGTCAAAGAACTCAAGTTCAAATGTATAAGCAATATAGATAAGTCACAATGTAGATGAGTCACTATTCAGTACTTTGGAAACCATGTATTTTTCTTTCATTACTTTCTTTGCATATTTGCTTCCATGATTATTCATCTTTGTCAGTGATTTGTGACACCCGGGCCCCGACTGAATAGTGGGTTTTAACATAACATTATGTTATGTTGGGATCGGCTTGAGCTAGGCTTATGCCCCTAGAGCTGCCACCCTATGAATTAATTTATATATCGGGATCGGCTCGAGCTAGGTTAGTACCTCTAGAGCTGCCACCCATACAATATTTCAGGTTCGGTTCGAGCTAGGTTATCACCTCTAGAGCTGCCCCCTCTCAGGATCGGTCCGAGCTAGGCTTATGCCCTTAGGACTGCCCCCTAATTTGGGATCGGTTTGAGCTAGGCATTTCGCCCCCAAAGCTGCCACCCATACTTGATCATTGACCACATATGCATTACTTTGTTCATTACTTTGAGATTGATACCATGAAAGTCATAACTTTACTTGAAGCTTTGGATCGTTAACCAATGAGTGAGAGACATGTGAATAACTGGGCAACATAACATGATTAGAACCATAACACCATGGGAACCATTGGATAATAATCTATGAACAAGAGACATAAGTATAATCACTATTGGAACATTGGAACAAAACCTTGTTGAGCTTTTAGAACATTAACCATGAACATGAGACATAAGATTCACAAATGATCAATGAGTAGGAAATATATGACAATGACCATGGATAACCGAATATAGGATACCTTAGCACATTTCGGGATGGAACAAGCGTAATGTCAATGTGAATACTATTAGCCGTAGAAAAATACGGACAGAGTAACCTTACATACCTTGTATTCTCAATACGAATATACAATCCTAGATGTGCATACAATAGTTCCGCTCCTTCTTTATGTGTCACTCTACAACACAAAATATATAACGGAATTCACATTAACCACCAACTACCTTACAAATGCATATAACATCAATGAGTTACATGTTTGCCTTTAAACATGCCATTTCCCCTTGACCAAACCATTGATAAAATTATTATTCCAAAAATCCCCCAATATTCCCAACATTGAACAATACATGATAATCAATACATTTCACCACAACACTTCTCCTTTACACTTTCCTATCCACACCACATCACAAATAGTCCATCAATTCACCTTAATACACTTCATAGCACACATCGGCAAAAATCCCACAATTTACACTTATAGAAAAATAACAATTTTAATAACAAAATAACACCATACACGTTCATATTTTATCCATACCATGATCTTTCATCAAAGGCACAAGTCAAAATTCAAGCTTGAATCTCAAGGATCACAAATCTTATACAAACACACAAAGTACCATGTCCAACATTTCCAAGCATAACCAACATGATTTACGTACTATTTCAAGCATATAATCTATGAATCCATAACAATAATCACTTACCCAATCTTGAAAAGTGATGATCTTGTTCCAAAAGTTGGCTTTGAGTCTTTAGGGTTTGAGAGCAAATATTTTCTTTTGGTCTAAAAAGGCATGAGACTTGTGTAGAATAAAAATCAGATTTTTGGTCCCTTTTATAAGCTTTTATTCCATCCTTAGCCACTCTATGGGATTAAATGTTGGGTTCTAGAAGGTCAAGGCAAGAATGGGTCTTTTGACCCATTTTTGGGCCATGTTTTCTTTTTATTTTTGGGTCCTTTTTGGGCCCAATTCACTTAACCCAATAAAATCAATAATTTCTCGTGTATAAATAATTTAATACATGTTACGACAATATTCCCACTCACACGATTCATATCCGTAGCCTCATTCCCCAAAACTAGTGATTCTAGCCGCGTATGGCCTATTTTGACCAAAAAGGTAAAATCGTCATTTTGACTCCAAATTCATTCTCGAGTAATTTTATCATACCAATGTAATAATTTAATCATTTCATGTATATACTCGTGGTTGTAGAAGAAACGTGGCAAAAATTGGCTCAATACGCCCCCGGGTACCCTTGGGACTTAAGAAAATTTCCAATTTTGAAAAAGTGGCAAAACCAGCGTGGCACGCCCTTGGGCGCGCCAGCTTGCTACCTCTGGGCACAAAAATTTGGCCCAAAGCAGCGTGGAATGCCCTCTGGCATGCCCCAACCTTATTTTTTTTGAAAATTTTGTTTTTTGACTTTTCTTCACGGGTTTGGTTAGATACTTCAAGTCCTATTCTTGAACTTAGTTCTTAACCTTAATGTCCTTTGTTTAGCCTCATTTTTAACCCCACAAAATGCCCCACGAAAATCACAAAAAACTCCTACGAAGATTTAATCACACACGCGAGGCCAAATTTCAATTTTTCTCATCCTTAGCATTACAAAATACATACGTATGGCTCTCGACACCTAAGTAAACATTGTTCAATGTCGTCAAGTAGGGTTAGTAAGGTTTGGGGTGTTATATCTATTCATATAGTGACACGCATATGAGAGTACATGAGCGAAGATTGGTTCTCTCGAGCCTTATCGGCTTCGGGTGCCAGTCCGACCCGAATGGAATTCAGGGCGTGAAAAAAGTGGTATCAGAGCAGCTCGTCCTAAGGGTGTCTACAAAGTCGTGTCTGAGTAGAGTCTTGCTTATGGATGTGTTGCGCGCCACATTTATAAGTAGGAGGCTACGGGACATTTAGGAGTTGTTTCATTTCTTCATTTCTAGATCGTGCAATAGAGCCAATGTTGTAAGTGAAAATTGTATCTGACCATGGAATTGGTTTTCTTGTTTATAGTAAAATGCCAATTACGAGATGAGGTAGAGGCAAAGGTAAGCAGGTATATATGCCTTCCGAAACAGAAATGAGTAAATCACCACCTGACCAAGCTAGTCAAGGTAGGGCTGATACTGAAATTGCATCATGGTCTTCTCCTACTCTTCCATTTCCTAAAGAGATGAGAGGTAAAGAAGTACCGGCAGAACCTCCTATAAATGCGACTGATCAAGATATAAGAAATACGATGCACTTGTTGACTCAGATAGTCGTTGTACAAAATCAAGGACAAGTTGGTCCAGCCCTTGCACAAAAGAGGGGTAATCAAATGCAAAGGGGAATGGCACAAGCATTTGAAACAGGGCCATCTAAGAGGGCTAGATTTAGGGGACAGTACATGGCATCCCGAGGAGGATTTGGGCCTCAGATTTTTAACAGACCGCCTAGGCCATTATTTTCTCATTCTACAGTAAATGCTCTACCTCGATCCCAAGGGGTTAGAGGTAACCAGTTTGGGCAAAAAAGTGAGATTCAAGATTCATGAACAGTGGGGTATCAAGAACAAGGAAGTATGAGCCAATAAAAATCTCCCCATCATCCGTGTCAGCGCTGCAGAAGGTATCATTTGGGTGAATGTCGATTGGGGACAAGTCTTTGCTTTTGGTGTGGTACAGCGGGGCATAAAATGAGAGAGTGTCCACAGAAGGGCATGAGTAGTATGACACGACCTACGAGATTAGTCGTGACATCCTCCTCGTTAGGTGTACAGTCTACGGGACATAGCAGAGGTTCTAGAGGAGCAACTAGCTCTAGCGGAGCCCCGAATTACACCAATACTCCAGTAGACCGGCAAAATTCAGAGGCTTCTCCTGATGTATTGATAGGTACATTATCTGTCTTTCCACATAATGTATATGCATTGATTGATTCAGGATCTATCCTATCATATGTTCCTCTATCGACTGCTGGGAAATTTGAAAGAACAGCAGCATTACTAGTTATGCCATTTGAAGTCTATACACTAGTTGGTGAATCTATTATAGATGAAAGAGTATATTGTGATGGTATAGTAAATGTTTGTGATCGTGTTACGTAGGCTGATTTTATCGGGATGGAAATGATAGATTTTAATGTTATAATGGGTATGAATTGGTTGGCTTCTTGTTAGGCTATGATAGATTGCCGAGCAAAGAAATTACATTTTCATTTTCCACAAAGAATGTTCCTGAATGGGAGGGTAATATGGGAGCACCGAGAGGTATATTTATTTCCTATCTTGAGGTAAGGGAAATGATGTCCAAGGCGATACTAGTAAGACCTAGTATGTCCCCAAAGAGTGCACTAGTATTGCTGGTACTAAGGAAAGATGGCACATTGAGGATGTGTATTGGCTATCGGTAATTGAGTAAAGAGAAAATTAAGAATAAGTATCCCCTCCCTAGGATTAATGATTTACTTAACCAATTATAGGGTACTAAATATTTCCAAAGACTGACTTGAGATCAGGATATCATCGGGAACGGGTTAGAAAACTATAATATACCCGAGGCAGCTTTCTGAATACATTATGGTTACTATGAATTCCTAGTTATGCCATTTGGGCTAACCAATGCACCAACTATTTTCATGAACTTTATGAAAGGGTTGATACTCAAAAGATGGAAATGGTGGAAAAAAAAATTTGGCTAAGGCCTATGATGCTTACAGAGGTTTATCATTTTCTTAGGTTGGTTGGTTATTATAGGAGAATTATTGGAAGATTTTCTTCTATTCCTGTACCCTTAACGAAGCCTACACACAAGGCAATCAAGTTCCAGTGGAGTGATGCATGTGGAAAAAAAAGAATTTCCAAGAGTTGAAAGATAAATTAACTTCCACACCAGTTTTAAGTACTTCCCGAAGGCACTGAATGTTATGCAGTATATTTTGATGCTTCTGGGGTGGCCTTGGATGGGTATTTATGTAGCAGGGTAAGGTAATAGCGTATGCCTCACGACAGTTGCAACCACATGAGATAAATTACCCAACGCATGACCCTGAACTAGTAGCTGTTATATTTGCTTTAAAGATATGGTGTCACTATTTGTAAGGGATTCATGTTGACATATATACTGATCATAAGAGTTTGCAATATATCCTTAAGCCGAAGGACTTATATCTAAGGTAGCGAAGGTGGCTTGAACCGTTAAAAGATTATGACGTTGGTATCTTGTAACATCCAGGAAGAGCAAATGTGGTAGTTGATTCATTAAGCTGCAAAGCAGTAGAAAGTACTAATGGCCAGCTCGCAGAAAAGGAAGATGGAGTCAAGAAATTTACATCAATTAACCAGTATGGGTTTTCATCCTCTTGAGACTCTAGATGAAAGAATTATTGTGAACAGTGCGGTAGAATCTTCATTTATGGCTGAGAGAGAGAAAAGCAATATGCAAATCCTATTTTCTTTCAGTTGAAAAAGAATGTACAATGAAATTCAACAAAAGGTACTTGAGCTTACATAAGGGAGGAATACTTCACTATCAAGGTAGATTATGTATACAAAATATATTTGAGTTAAGAAAATGAACTATGACCAAGCATATCATTTATGGTATTCTGTTTATTCAGGAGCATTCAAAGTGTACCATGGCAACAAATGAGTTGGTGAAGCAATATAAAGAAAAAAAGCATTGCAGAATTGGTAGCTCATTGTCCGAATCACCAACAGGTAATAGTAGAGCATTAGAAATCTAGAGGTTATATGCTGATACTAGAAGGAAAGAATTAGAATTTTCCATAGGTGATTGGGTATGTTTGAAGGTACCGCAAATGAAAGGGGTAATGAGACTCAGGAAGAAGAAAAGTTAGCCCTATATAAATTGCCATATGAGATTACTGATAACGCTCAAATACACCCCAGACTAGAATGTAAGCGGTCGTTAGCAATATAATTACCCAACTTGGAGTCGAGGTCGAATCCACGAGGAATGAATGCAATAGCTTTCACCTCTAAGTGCTATAAGCAACTAGTGCTAACACGTGATGATATAAAAATAATACGGAAGAGTAAATGGGGGAAAATTTATCAATTGTTGATTTGTAATTGTTGATACTTTTGTAACTTATAACACACAAATTCAAGAGTAGAGAAAAAGGATTAAAACCAAGGGTATAGCGAGACTTGGGGTTATGTCTTCATAAGAGTGAAACTGTGTATGGGTGCATCGAATATTTGACTATAGCTAGCTAAGAGTTATGGGTAGGTTAGATTACAGGTTCTTAGTGTCGATTTGTCAACCAAACACCAAGGTTTCACAATTGGGTTCTTTCGAACACCTCAAAAGTGCAGCTTATACAACCAATCCATGACCTCAATTAACATCCTTACGTCTAAGAGATGCTATTAAATGACACACATCAAGTTATTGTTCAAACCCATTCCTCACTCTTATCTCCTTTGTCAAGGATGATAAGGGTTCTATAAGTAATTAGAGTTTGCAACCTCTAATCTGAATGAAAACATGGAATGAGATTAAAACCCATGGCAATTGTCTAACAATACTCAATCAAAAACCCATACACTTATCACACCTTATTCAAGCATAACCCCAAGTGGAGAAATTAGCTACTCATAGAAGAAGATAGAAGATAATTACCAAAGTTTTCTTCCCAAGCTTCCATGGAATTTAATTGCTTACAAGAATTTGATTTAGAATTAATGCAAAGATGTAAAAATATAGCTTGTTTCTCTCTTTAGGGTTCACTCCTTTTTTCTCTCTCTAAGAATGTCAAAAAGATCCTGATGCTCCTCTTCCTCTCCAAATTTACATGTTATAATCCCCCAAAAATTATTCCCACGAAATGACAAAATTGCCCCTGCCTAGCCATCTGCGCCAGCGCAGACGGGTGACCTGCGCGCGCAGGAGGCTGGCGCAGATGAAAATTCCTTACGCTGCCTATTCCCTTCAATTGGCCATCTGCGTGCGCATCTCCTGGCCTGCGTGCGCAGGAGGCCAGCGCAGATGGCACTGTATTGTGCTATTCCATTCCTAAGCCAGCTACCTGCGTGCGCATATCTTTACCTGCGTGCGCAGGTGGTTGTTAATCTCCCAGAGTGTTAAATCCAGCATCTTTTCTTCACTTTTCGAACTCCCATTGGCTCGTATGGTTAGCTCGGGCTCGAATTCATCCATTACCTGCATACAAGAGCTATATGACATGAAAATTTATCGAATCAATGCGAATTTCAAGATAATCCAAGCTCAAGTGTACTAAGAATCAGGTAAAATATCGACTTATCAACTTCCCCAAACTTAAACTATTGCTTGTCCTCAAGTAATCAAGAACACCTACAGGAAAAGAAAAGGATGCTCTTAACAATGAACAACCACAAGGGACATCACTAAACCATTAAACCTATAAAGTTCAATCGGTTCCTCCAATAAGTCATGACAAACAAGCAAAACATGCTTTCTTTTTCATAACTCAATCCTCATTAACCAGGAGACAAATTCCTCAAACAAATCATTTTTAGGTTGGGCTGTTTCTCAAGATATGACACAAGATTTTTCAGAGCTTGTCTCATCTCCAAATTGCAAATTGTTTTGCTCATTTTCCCAAATTGAAGGTGGGACATCACTCTCTCTTTCAAGGTGTCATTGCCTCTCACTTTGAAAAAGTTCTCTCCACCCCCACATGGTAATGTGATTTAGTGTGTGTGGGGGGGTAAGAATAGAATGAACTCTCTCTCTCACTCTCACAAAGAAATTCAAGTACCACACGTAGAACCATAGGCTTGCCCTTTGTGTCATTCGCCACTAATGGGGATCAACAAGGTTTTAAGTCACCAAGGACTTGCGGGCAATGATGAAGGTTCGGTTAAGGGTAAAGGTTTATGGATCAATTGACTAGAAGGTTTCTCTGGACACCATCGCCTTATCATTTCTTAGGCCCACTTTGTTCAAGCTCTCCACCTTATTCACCTTTTGTTTGCCTTGTCTTGGCTATTCCTCTCTCTTCTTTTCTCTTTTTATATATATAGCCTTCCAACTGAAATTCCCTCTTCATTTGCTTTCGAGGCCCTTTCATTTATTTATTAGTAACTCATGCCTCTCCATTATATTTCTTTATTCTTTTGCTTATGCACCAACCAAGCATACACCTCCCCTTTTTTTTTTTTTTTTTTTTTTTTTTTTTTTAAACTTAACTTTTAACTTCCATCTCAATCATTTTTTTACAACCATGCTTCTCCGACCGAGCTCAGGCCTTAACTTCTATTGGTTCAGAATCATGCGATGTGTTTCCAGGGATTGAGTGATAGACAAGAAGTTAAAGACAAAGGTGGGGGTGTCATAGTATGGTCATATCCAAGAAGAAAGTATTGAAAGGTTCAATTGGGTTAACTAGGGATGATTGTCAAGGTGGGAATTTAGATCGAGTGGTGGACAAGATGGCCTCGGGTCATCCTCTGAACCAAGTTAGGTCCCAAATTTCGCCTTGAATACACGCGGGGCAAGTTCTAGACTATCATGTGTGCACAAGAACTAATCAACAATCTTACCACACTAGGCACTTTTTCTTTAAAGTAGAAAGCTAGTCTTTCCCCCAACTTTGAGCAAATGAACTTGACAATCTACTCTAAGTCAAAGACTTAAGAAGCATGAGCCAAAAACTGAATTAACAGGTCACACACAAGAGGAGGCTTGGAACTACTTTGCTCTTTTCTTTTCCAACACAAAATCATTTTCTCAAATCATTTTTGTTTGCCAAGACAATTTGGAGGGACCTTTGAACCTCTTCAACTTCCCCAAACTTAAATTAGGACTAGCATACAAAGAGAACCTGGAAACTTCACAAAGATTAGACAATATTCGAATCACAAAAATTGGCCCGACAAGGGCAATATCCGAATCAAAACTCAAAATTGGCCCGGCAAGGGCAATAACTGAATCAAAACTCAAAATTGGCCCGGCAAGGGCAATATCCGAATTAAAACACTTAGGACTAGCATGCAAAGAGAACCCGGCAACTTCACAAAGATTAGACAATATTCGAATCACAAAAATTGGCCCGACAAGGGCAATATCCGAATCAAAACTCAAAATTGGCCCGGCAAGGGCAATATTCGAATCAAAAGACTCATAACAAGATGGCATCCAAATAGAATCATGAATTAATATTACAAACCATAAAGTACCAATGAATGAGAATGAATTGATCTACCCCCCACTAAAAAGTCTTGCATTGTCCCCAATGCAATCAATATAAGACAAAAAGGAAAGGAGTGAAAGACAAAAACTCCCTGCAGCGCACTAGGCGCTCGGATCGATATCATGAGACGGCTGTGCCGATGCTGGGGCTGTAACAGTGGGAGCCTCGTCAGACTGGGCTCCTGTATGAACCTCCACCAAAGGTCGAGAGCTAGGGCCAGCACCAACTGCCTGTGCCTGGAGCTCCTCGATGGACTTCCTTTTGGCCAATTCGATCTGCTGATCCTCAGAGAGCCCTGTGCCAAACACGATCTCTGTCTCTTCCCCCACAGGAGAATACCCAAATAAGTCCGCAAATGGAAGGATGGGGCCAGTCTCTGCAGGTGGGATAGTGAACTGGGTATCATCAATAGAGATGGAAGGCTGCATCAACTGCATCTCCTCACGCAGACTTGCAAGATCAGTCCTGAGTGCAGTCACTGCCTCACTCTCCTCCCGGGCCTCAACTGCGGATAATCTCCGCTCATAGTCTATTATCTAAGCACGTAAAGGCCCAAGACTCCGCTCAATAGCCACCTGAATGAAGTGAGGAATATCGGCCACCAAACGGGAAATAGAACTGTCATTTGCCAAGGTCATGGCTGCAACCTTAGCAAATGTCAGCGTAGAAGACCGAGGAGGCTGTGCTGACTGTGTAGTGTGTGCTGAAGGCGGTGCTGGAGGGAGATCACGATCCAAAGGTATGTCATCATGTGCTGAAACATGAGAAGTCATAGGAGAGGTGCTAGTAGTGGGCATCTCTCGCATGGAAGAACCAGAATCCTCTCCAAACTTTCTCTTTAAACCTATAGGATTATCGTCATCCTGGCTGGTACGAATATCAATGACGCCCATGCATTTGATTTTTGTGTCAATCTTTGGAAAGAGAGAAACATGGTGGACTGCACATAAAGTCGATATAAGCGCAGGAAAAGGTAGTAACGTGCCCACTTGCTTGGATCGAATCTTTATCGCTTCAGTAATGATCTCTCCTGGGTTGACAGTCACCCCATCCATAATACAACCCACAAGAATAGCCCTTTCATTAGTGACATTTTGATCATTTCGGGAAGGAAGCAACCGATTTCCCACAAAACTGAGCCAATGCTTGGCTTGAATAGAAAGATCTTGTCTTTTGATTTGTCCAAGCCCATTTGCCCAAAGCAGAAGACCTTTAGCAATTATCTTAGAAAGCCATGGAAAATGAGCGCGCCCTTCAAGCATTCGCCTCTTGCTCTCAACCCCCGGAGCACAATCACGACCAAAATATAGCTTATTAATGTCAGAAGTGGAGCACGGAACTTCCACACCTCTAACAAGTACACTCTGAAGGCAAGGTTGGTCTGCCACTGGTTGTTTGTACTTTTGTTGATTGTGCCGAATGACGTATGAGGCATAAAATTCCTTTACAAGCTCAAGAAAATAAAAGGACGGGGGCGAATTCGGATCAATGTATGTGAATATTTCCCAAGCAAACTTGGTGACTTGGCTGATAATATCAGGGAAATGTTCACGAACATCCTTCACATTAAACAGTTTCTCAGGATTGAAACCCCTAGTATACACCCAGTCATTGTACAGGTTGTGCATTTCCATGTTGGCAAATCGGAGTGTATCCATATCCTTGGCCAGCTCCCGTGAAATGTCAAGTGTGTATTGCACATCAGGGGTATTGGAGTGTCCTTGTTGCAGGGGAGCTTTTCTTTGCGAAGTAGTGGCAATGGCCTTGCCCTTGTCCTTGTGATGATCTTTCTTTGCTCCTCGTGGCATTGATTTCCTCGGAGACATCTCCTACAAAGAACCCAGAAACAAAACAAACCATACAAACCAAAGGTAAAACATGTTTTTGGAATTTCAATAAGTAAAAGAAATGAAAACTATGTTAACTAATGTGAATGCAAAGCAAAATTCTTTATGAAAGCACCTAGGAGTATATTTGGAGCACTATATCTCAAACACAATCCATCATAACCCGAAGGAGAACAAAAACGACGTTTTACCCTTAAGAATGGTGTCACCTAATCTATCATAGGGTAAAGCATGCATTTATGTTATGAACAGGTGTGCGAACCAACTCATTTTATCAACAAGAAACACCCATTGTACCTCATAAAGTGAAGAAGTATAGCAAGGATTATGGCATCCTCAAAATCATGTAAATTACACATCTACTCTATACTAGTGCAAAACATCAGTGGGAGATGGAATACAGCTCATGGTAAGTTCACGGAGCCATGTGAAGTTCACTTAAAACATCCACAAGAGAAAAGACAAGGGAATACTCATGTTGGAATTTCATCAAACACATGGTGTGCATATACGCTTGGGTACTCAAGACTTCCCCATTTGAATATGGAGCATCACCCCCAACTCAATCAAACCACAACAACAGCAATACTACACCACAGGGAGTCCACATGACTCCATGAATCACCAAAAACTAGCACAAAGCATGAGTTTCCTTATGTATTGAAAAGCTTCTTATAAAAATATAAACCAAAGAACTTACCAATCTTGTAAGAGAAGAAGTAGAGGAGCGGAGTCTTTTAAGGTGAAGTAATGAGTTCAATCCCCTTTGAGAGTGAAGGGGAGAAGAAGGCACGAGCAACCTTTAACCGGAAAAAAAAACAAACTCGCCGATGGCGAAGGTGTAGAACCGAGAAGTTCGCCCCCCTTTATTTTTCTTTTGAGTGTGTTGAGTTTAGAAGATAGTGGGTTGGGGTATGGGTTTTGAAGAAGTTAAAGAAATAAAAGGGCAACCCGGGTCGGGTTGACCCAAACCCATTTAAAAATAAATAAATAAATAAAAATTTGGAGTACCCCACCTGCGCCCCACCGTGCGCACGCATGTGGGGAGATGCGCACGCAGGTGGGCAATCCTTACCTGGGCAGTGCACCTGGGCATGTGGAGGACGGCAACCTACATAGGGTCACCTGCGCACGCATGCTGGGACCTGAGCACGCAGGTGAAGATGTTGGCTTCGAGGGAGGCACGAAGCAGAGCCTCCTGCGTTGCTAGCCTGCGCACGCATGTGCCTGGGCTGCGCACGTAGGTGGCTCCTTGCCCCCAGACAGATTGTTGCCTTCCCCCTGCTAGCCTCATACATCCCAACATGCGTGAGCATGTGGGCATGTGCGCTAGCAGGTGATTAATTTAGCTCAAAACAGTACCCATGCTCCCGCACTTAGCATTTTTCACCTGCATTCACCAAATTAACTAAGAATTAGCAATCAAACAAATTTGAAATGACTATAAATAACCTTGGGTTGCCTCCCAAGAAGCGCCTTAGTTATCGTCGTGGCTCGACGTTGTTCCTCATCATCAAGCATCTTTAAAACGGAGCAACTCAACCTTAGCTGCTCCAGGTCCGCCCTCAAAATAATGTTTCAAACGTTGACCATTCACCATGAACCTTCTTTTCTCGTGGTCCTCAAGCTCAATAGCACCACTAGGGTAGACTTTCACCACAACAAAAGGACCAGACCACTTGGATTTTAGTTTCCCCGCAAATAGTTTCAACCTCGAATTGAAGAGTAGCACTTTATCACCTGCATGGAACTCTCTTTGTAAGATCTTGGCATCATGCCATTTCTTTATTTTCTCCTTGTATAGTGCTGAGCTCTCATATGACTTAAGTCGAAACTCATCCAACTCATGAAGTTGATCTATTCTTGACTTTGAGGCATCCACCCAATCCATGTTCAGTTTCCTCAAGGCCCACAAAGCTTTGTGCTCTAACTCAACCGGGAGATGGCAAGCCTTTCCGAATACTAACTGATAGGGCGACATGCCAATAGGAGTTTTGAATGCAGTCCTATATGCCCACAGAGCATCATCAAGTTGCCTTGCCCAATTTGTACGCCATACGTTTACGGTTTTCTCCAAAATAGATATGATCTCCCGATTGGATACCTCCACTTGGCCACTCGTTTGAGGGTGGTATGGAGTCGCCACCTTATGCCGCACCCCATATTTTTCAAGCAAGGCTTCAAATAGCCGATTGCAAAAATGCGAACCACCGTCACTGATGATTGCTCGAGGAGTTCCAAATCTGGTGAAAATGCATTTCCTTAGGAAGAGAGTTACACTTTTACCTTCATTGGTTGGTAAGGCAATGGCCTCGACCCACTTGGACAAGTAGTCAACGGCCACCAAGATATACTTGTTACCATATGAGCTCACAAACGGGCCCATAAAATCAAGGCCCCATACATCAAATAGCTCCACCTCAAGATTGGGTCTTAAAGGCATTTCATGCCTCCTCAAAATACCACCATGCTTTTGACATTGAATGCACGTCTTTACCAACTCGTGAGCATCACGGTGAATGGTAGGCCAATAATACCCACACTGAAGGACTTTCGCTGCGGTTCTCACACCACCATGGTGGCCACCAAAAGGAGAAGAATGGCATGCTCCAAGAATGGATTTTATCTCCTCGTCCATGATGCATCGCCGGATGATTCCATCTGCACATTCACGAAAAAGATAGGGCTCATCCCAAAAGTACCGCTTCACATCATGAAGGAATCGTTTCCTTTGATAGTAACTCAGCTCATCAGGAAGGAGTCCACTCACTATATAGTTTGCAAAATCGGCATACCATGGTAGAGTGCCCTCTTTCAAGCTTATGACCAGTTCATCCGGGAATGTATCATCAAGATCAATATCTCCCCAAATATTCTCATTTATCTCAAGACGGGACAGATGGTCGGCTACTTGGTTTTCACACCCTTTTCGATCCTTCACCTCAAAATCAAATTCCTGAAGTAGTAGAATCCATCTTATCAATCTGGGTTTTGCTTATTTCTTCGCCATCAGATACCGGAGAGCAGCATGATCAGTGTGCACAATGACTTTTGTGCCTAACAAATAAGCACGAAATTTCTCAAACCCATACACCACAGCGAGCAATTCTTGTTCTGTAACAGTGTAGTTCTTTTGAGCATCATTTAAGGACTTGCTAGCATAATAGATGGGATGAAAAAGTTTCTCTTTTCGTTGTCCAAGCACACCTCCCAATTCCATTCCACTAGCATCACACATGAGTTCAAATGGTTGTGACCAATTTGGGGTCATGATAATCGGGGCTGACACAAGCTTCTCTTTAAGGCAATTGAATGCCTTCAAGCAGGCTTCATTAAATTCAAAAGTGACCTCCTTCTCAAGGAGTTTGCACATTGGATGGGAAATTCTAGAGAAATCTTTGATAAACCTCCTATAAAAACCCGCATGGCCAAGGAAACTCCGGACCCCTTTGACAGATATTGGAGGTGGTAGCTTAGCAATGACTTCCACCTTGGCTTGATCGACTTGGATTCCTTGGCCTGATATTTTGTGTCCAAGAACAATCCCCTCCTTAACCATAAAGTGGCACTTCTCCCAATTCAACACAAGGTTATTCGCCACACATCTCTCAAGTACCTTCTCCAAGTGTTCAAGGCAATTTTCAAATGTATCACCAACCACTGAAAAATCATCCATAAATACCTCCATAGAACTCTCTACCATGTCAGAGAAGATAGAAAGCATACACCTCTGAAAAGTGGCCGGTGCATTACATATCCCAAAAGGCATACGCCTGAAGGCAAAAGTTCCATAGGGACAAGTGAAAGTAGTTTTTTCTTGATCTTCGGGAGCTATGGAGATTTGGTTATAGCCTGAATATCCGTAGAGGAAGCAATACCAACCCCTACCTGCCAACCTATCAAGCATTTGATCCATGAAGGGCATGGGGAAGTGATCCTTCTCAGTCCATGAATTCAACTTTCTATAGTCAATGCACACTCTCCAACCTGTGACCAGACGGACTAGTATGAGATCATTATTTTTGTTTGGGACTACAGTGATACCACCTTTCTTTGGGACACACTGAATTGGACTCACCCAAGTGCTATCCGAGATAGGATAAACTACACCCGCGTCAAGCCACTTGATGATTTCCTTTTTCAAAACTTCTTGCATTGGGGGATTTAGCCTTCTTTGGTGTTCTACACTTGCTACAAACTCGGGCTCAAGCTTGATCTTATGAGTGCATATGTCGGGTGGAATCCCAATAATATCCGTTATAGTCCATCCGAGTGCCCGAATATACCGACTCACCGCTGATTTCAACACCTCAATTTGCCTAGATGACAAATCACTTGCAATAATAATGGGTAGGGTATCCCCTTCTCCCAAAAACACATACCGGAGATGAGGTAGCAATGGATTTAGCTCGATTTATGGTGGATCTTCAATTGAAGGCTTCGCGGGAGGAGTTTCCCGATTTCTCAAGTCAAGATCCAGCTTACAAGGATTTTTCGGGTAAGCCCCAAAACCTTTCAATGATGCAATTTCTTCTTCATATCTTTCATTCCCTTCGCTTTCAAGATTCCACAAAACTCCCACCAAAGGCTCCCTAACAAATTCAGCCTCCATAGTATTAGCCACCACATCATCAACCACATCGATTACGGAGATAACTTGTAAATCCATAGGTTGTTTCATGGACTTGCAGACATTGAATGACACCTCTTCATTGTTTACTCGGAATTTCATTTCACCGCATTCAACATCAACTAAAGCCCGGCCGGTAGCCAAAAATGGTCTACCAAGAATGATGGGGACTTCATGGTCAATTTCACAGTCCAAGATCACAAAGTCAGCTGGAAAAATAAAACGATCCACCTTCACAAGTACATCACACAACACACCCACGGGTCTTTTTATAGAGCGGTCGGCCATCAATAGCCTCATAGTTGTTGGTGTTGGAACTCCCAAACCTAACTTTCGAAATACGGCTAGTGGCATCAAGTTAATACTTGCCCCAAGATCACATAAGGCTTTACCAAATTGATACACCCCAATAGTACATGGGATAGTAAATGCCCCCGGGTCATCCTTCTTTGCAACCATCGTACTAGACATTATAGCACTACAGTTATGGGTAACTTCAATTGTTTCGAAGTCCATGACTCTCTTCTTTGTTACCAATTCTTTCATAAACTTAGCATACCCGGGCATCTCTTGTAGGGCTTCCAACAATGGTATATTTATCGAAAGGTTGCTAAATTTAAAAAGAAATTTCTTGAACTTCGAATCATCTACTTTCTTCTTGAACCTTTGTGGGAATGGAGGAGGGATTTTAACTTGTGGCTTAGAGACGACTGAGTTTTCATTCGGTGTTGCATTACTACCATCAACCGCTTGTGGGCTTACCTCTTTCGCTTCCACCTTTTTCGACCCGTCAACACCTTGCTCTTGTGTCATTTGAGTTTCATCTTTTGAATTATCAAGCCGAGTTCTTGTTTTGCTCACTTGGCTCCCAACACCCTTATCACCAAGGTTGTCGTCACGAATTTCAACATCATTTCCAAGGGTTCTCCCACTTCTAGTAACAATGGCCATGACGTGAGAGTCATTTTTTGGATTCACCACCGTGTCACTAGGGAGACCTCCTCTTTGTCTCGCATTCATTTGAGAGGAGAGTTGACCCATTTGGGTTTCAAGTTGTTTTATCGAAGCCGAGTGTGAGGTGACAGTTTGGTTGAGATGCGACAAATCCCCTTTCATTTCCCTTAACATCTTATCGCTTCCTTCAACTCCCAAGAGGATACGAGCAAGCACATCCTCATTCTTATATTTCTCCGGATCAATAGAGGTTGCTTCCTTACCCTTGGACCTATCATGTGGAGGAACGTACCGATCATAGTCTCAATTTGCAGCTCGCCAATCACGGTCTCTATCTTTATCTCTCCAATCTCGGTCTCTTTCACGATCTCTATCACGATCCTTCCACTCACGATCTTTCCAATCACGATCTTTGTCCATCCAACCTTGATTCCCGCCCTTCCTTTGGTAGGTGGGGCGGGACCCCCCCACTTGATTTGACATAAATCGGATTTCCTCATCAAGAGTTTCAGCTTCATCATCATCGTGGCTCTTAGGCTCCTTGGAGGTTACGGCGTTAACCACCTTTGGTGTTGAACCCATTACATGTTTAGTGAGGAGTTCAAGTTGTGTCATCATCTTGGCCATACTTTCGTCTCTCTTCTCATCTTTCTTTCTTTTTTCATGGCTTACAAAAGACGCGGAAGGAGCCCCCACGGCCACCTCGAAATCTCTTGTATGCCAACCCCGACTTTGTTGGGTAACTTGGTCCAATATTGTCGATGCAACACCATAAGTTTGTTTCACCAAAGACCCTCCAGCTGCATTATCTGCAACATTTTTGTTCAAATGATCTAATGCTTGATAGAATATTTGAAGGAGCATCTTATCCGGAACTTCATGAGTCGGGCATTGCATCAATTTTGTGTTAAACCTTTGCCACGCCTCATGTAAAGGTTCACCATTCAATTGACGGAAGTTAATAATCTCATCTCTTAATTGTAACATCCGGGATGGGGGAAAGAACCGGTCCAAGAATGCTTCCATCAATTCCGACCATGTAGTGATTGATCCCGCGGGCAATTGTCTCAACCACAATGCAGCCTCGCCCGTTAATGAGAAGGGGAAGAGTCTCAACCGGATGGACTCTTGTGATATGTGGGCGATATCAAACGGCATGCACACCTCAATGAAATCTGTCAAGTGAAGATTTGCGTTTTCATGTGCTTGACCCCCAAATAACCCCTTCATTTGAAGGAGGTGAAGCATCACACTAGTAACATGGAACACTCCATTACCGTCCGCGGGTGGAATGCGGATGGCACTAGCTCTCCCGGCATCTCCCAAATGATCTTCCTCCTCAAAATATCCGTCAAATGAAGCGGCATGGCTACCATGTTGACTCATTGAATCGTGAAGACTTTGGTTGTCACCTATGAAGAACAAAAACAACAAATAAAGTAAACTTACACCACGGTAAACACAAGTAACTTAAAACACTAAAAGAAATGAACGCTACGTTTCATTCCCCAGCAACGGCGCCATTTTTGATAACGCTCAAATACACTCAAGACTAGAATGTAAGCGGTCGTTAGCAATATAATTACCCAACTTGGAGTCGGGGTCGAATCCACGAGGAATGAATGCAATAGCTTTCACCTCTAAGTGCTATAAGCAACTAGTGCTGACACGTGATGCTATAAAAATAATACGGAAGAGTAAATGAGGGAAAATTTATCAATTGTTGATTTGTAATTGTTGATACTTTTGTAACTTATAACACACAAATTCAAGAGTAGAGAAAAAGGATTAAAACCAAGGGTATAGCGAGACTTGGGGTTATGTCTTCATAAGAGTGAAACTGTGTATGGGTGCATCGAATATTTGACTATAGCTAGCTAAGAGTTATGGGTAGGTTAGATTACAGGTTCTTAGTGTCGATTTGTCAACCAAACACCAAGGTTTCACAATTGGGTTCTTTCGAACACCTCAAAAGTGCAGCTTATACAACCAATCCATGACCTCAATTAACATCCTTACGTCTAAGAGATGCTATTAAATGACACACATCAAGTTATTGTTCAAACCCATTCCTCACTCTTATCTCCTTTGTCAAGGATGATAAGGGTTCTATAAGTAATTAGAGTTTGCAACCTCTAATCTGAATGAAAACATGGAATGAGATTAAAACCCATGGCAATTGTCTAACAATACTCAATCAAAAACCCATACACTTATCACACCTTATTCAAGCATAACCCCAAGTGGAGAAATTAGCTACTCATAGAAGAAGATAGAAGATAATTACCAAAGTTTTCTTCCCAAGCTTCCATGGAATTTAATTGCTTACAAGAATTTGATTTAGAATTAATGCAAAGATGTAAAAATATAGCTTGTTTCTCTCTTTAGGGTTCACTCCTTTTTTCTCTCTCTAAGAATGTCAAAAAGATCCTGATCCTCCTCTTCCTCTCCAAATTTACATGTTATAATCCCCCAAAAATCGTTCCCATGAAATGACAAAATTGCCCCTGCCTAGCTATCTGCGCCAGCGCAGACGGGTGACCTACGCGCGCAGGAGGCTGGCGTAGATGAAACTGCCTTGCGCTGCCTATTCCCTTCAATTAGCCATCTGCGTGCGCATCTCCTGGCCTGCGTGCGCAGGAGGCCAGCGCAGATGGCACTGTATTGTGCTATTCCATTCCTAAGCCAGCTACCTGCGTGCGCATATCTTTACCTGCGTGCGCAGGTGGTTGTTAATCTCCCAGAGTGTTAAATCCAGCATCTTTTCTTCACTTTTCGAACTCCCATTGTCTCGTATGGTTAGTTCGGGCTCGAATTCATCCATTACCTGCATACAAGAGCTATATAACATGAAAATTTATCAAATCAATGCGAATTTCAAGATAATCCAAGCTCAAGTGTACTAAGAATCAGGTAAAATATCGACTTATCAATTACCCAAAGATTTGGGTAAGTTGCATATAAATTAGCACTACCCCAAGAACTCTCCACAGTTCATTCATTATTTCACCTTTCGATGCTGCGAAAACGCATAGGAGATTCATCTCAAATAACTCACATTGAAGATATGCAGTTTACGAAAGATCTCACATATGAAGAATGCTCATTGCTATTTTGGGATTAACACATGATAAGGTTAAGGAATAAATAAGAAGCTAACATGAAAGTACTTTGAAGAAATCAATAAGTAGAAGAAGTCACCCGGGGAATCAGAGAAATGATAAAGTCAAAGTATCCGTATTTGTTTCCAATGGAAGAAAAAGTTCAAAGTGTGGATGTGAAATAATAACAAGTCGGTAAAGCACTATGTATATATATGATAACAATAAGAATGATCCGAGACTTGCATTTGTTTGATTGGATGATGTCACTAACATTCGAGGACGAATGTTCCTAAGGGGGGAAGAATGTAACACCCCGAACGTTTCCGAACCTATTTTATTACCATAACATTTATGGACTTATTTAAACATGAGACTTGTTGGGGTTTTATATATTAATTTGGTTGGGCTGAATTCACATGTGTTCATGGGCTCAATTTGAGGCCCAAAATTCACAAGAAGACATGGCCCAAAATGAGAAAAAGATCCATTCTTGCTTTGAACAAAGAAAACCCTCAATTATTGACTAAGTGGATGGATAAGTATGACCATGAGGCACTATATAAGGCCACAAATCAGATTTTTATTCATAAAAAGACACATGCCATTTTCTAGAATTTTCCACAATTCTCTCTACACACAAACCCTAAGCTATCATCCTCTTTGGGCAAGATAAACTCTTTTTAAAGCCTTGGTAAGTGTTTATTTTTATGGTTTAATATATTATATGCATGGAATATGGTGTATATCATGTTGGTTATGTTGGTGAAGTGTGAGAAGTTCACTATGTGTGAAATAATTTGTGTTTGCTTAATCGGTGAAGGGTTTTGCCTTGTAAACTTGAAAATGCACTTGTGGTATTGAATAAAGTGAGTTTTATGGTTTCAATATTGACATATTATATGTGATTATATACTTAACTTGTTTTATCCTTGTACATAATGTTTGGAATTGCTGTTACAAAATTGGGCATAGAATTGGTGACGTATTGAAAGGAAAACGTGGTTTGGTGAAGTTTATGTGTGTTGAGAAACCATGTATGTTTTTTGGCATCTAAGATGATCTAAAATATGTTTATAGAATCTTAGTTATGATCATGGACCATTCATGGCAAAAAAGGACCCAAAAGAGACCCTTTTTGGCCGAAACGGGAACTCGCCATCGCAGACGAAGCACCTGCGGTAGGTGACTTCGTAGGTACCCCTAGACACTGCCAAGGGTCACCTGATTACACAGGTCATCCACCTTTTGGGCGCAGGTGGCTTCACAGGTTAGGCCAGAACCCCGTTTCAATTGTTTTTGCATCTCTTTGACCCCCCAAAGCCCCTATACCCTTTATGGATGCAATTATCAACTTATGGTACCTTTTAAATGACTATAAAGGAGTGTCCCAGAGTTATTTTGAATGGTATAAAATATTTATTGTTGTTAATGTGTTATTGTGAAAGCTATCGAGTGACTTGACGGAGAAAAGGTGACGTAGTGTTAATGAGGAAGTATAAAGGGTAAGCTTGGTGTGAAATGTTATAGGTTTATGATGTCTTGGTCAATGTACGGAATGTTATGGTGTTGTTGGTATGATAATGCAGTGGATTATATTGTAAAGGATGAAATGACGCTATATAGCAGTCACGTAACTCATTGTCATCTTATGCACTTGTAAGGTAACTAGTTGTTAACGTGAGCTCCGTTATGAACTTGTGTTGTAGAGTGACACATAAGGAAGGAACTGGATTGTTTTATATTACATCTAGTACGGTATATTCATATTGAGATCATAAGGTATGTAAGGTTACTCTTTCCGTATCTTTCTGCAGCATAGAGTATTCACCTTGTTATTGTACTTACTCATTTCCGAAGTGTTCTAAAGTATTCCTAGCTCAGGTTGATAGAAATGGTTATTCACATGTTTCTTATTCTTAGACCAATTATAATTCATATGTCTCTTATCTATTAACTGAAGTTCCTAAGCTCTCATAATGTTGTAACTACTAAAAGAAACTATCTTAAGGAAAGTAATGATGTAAGGAGAATCTATTCATTCTTGAGTAGCATATCCAGTAATGTTGTGTTCTAAAGCTCCAATAATGTTGCGACTACTAATGTATCAATCTTTCACAAGCAAATGTATCAATCTCTCAAAAGTAAGAAATAAAGTAATGCATTTATGATTTAATGTTTAAGAATCGGGACGACTCAAAGGGGCACATAAGCCTAGCTCGAGCGGACCCTCATACTATTTATATCTACCCACCGATAAGGTGGATGACTACCCACCGATAAGGTGGATGACTACCCACTACAAAGTGGATGACTACCCACTAAAAAAGTGGATAACTACCCACCGATAAGGTGGATGACTACCCACCAACAAGGTGGATGATTATATTATAACCCACTAATAAAATGGATGACTAAGAATGATGATGAACGTAAAGGCAAGATAAGTAATGAACGTAATGCACATAGTTCCAAACTTTCAGATTGATGGTTTATCCATATTGGGTATTCTCTTATAATTTTCCATTGAAGTTCTTATGTATTGATGCAGTTTCTTATAGCCTTGCATACACAGTACATTCTTCATACTGACCCCTTGGGGGGCTTACCTTACTTGCTGCATGCACATGTGCTAGTAGACCTCCACAGTAGGTTGCGGATTATCTGCCAGTCATTGGTGAGCTCTAGTTGCTTCGGGGCTTTCCGAGTCCCATGTGTACATTGGTTTTTGGAATTGCATATGTTGTATAAAGCGGGGACTTGTCCCGACTGTAGGTTTGTTATGTATATGTATCTTTAGAGGCTTTGTAGACTTATGTGGGTATATGAATGAAAGAGATGTATGTCCATGTTGACTTGTGGCCCTAATGGCAAAGTTTCATATATAGTAGATATTTGTCATGACTTCCGCCATTGGTATGTTATATTTTATAAGTTACACGAGATAGAATGCTATTCATATAGAGACATGCATATGAGAGTACATGAGCGAAGATTGGTTCTCTCGGGCCTTATCGGCTTCGGCTGCCAGTCCAACCCGAATGGGATTCGGGGCGTGACACAAGTGTCTTGGTTAGACCCTTATCCCTTAGCACAAAAACCTGCCACCTCTTTGTCTAGATATTTTGCCTCCTCCTCAGAATCCAAATATTCATACCTAGGTTCCTTACCATGCAAACCAACCACATTCACCTTTTCTTCTCCTGCTGCTATGAATTACTTAGTAAGCAACCCAATCTCAGTCTTCAACTACGCTACCTCTTGAGCTACTGACTTATCTAATGCTCTCTGCTCTGCAGATGTTCCAATAATATAAGTGCCTGCGGGTCTGTCCATATCTTGAGTATGCCAACCTCGGTTAGTTTTCATGATCCAATCTAGGATCTCAGAAGCGTGCTCCCAACGTAGACTCATGAATACCCCACTGGTGATAGTGTCTGCTACAACCTTAGTGTTCAAATTCAATGCTCTGTAGAAGATCTCAAGTAAAGTTTTGAATGGTCATATTGTGGTTTAGAACATTCTACAACTTCTTCTTGAATCTCAACCAAGTCTCATATAATGCCTCTGAATATAACTGCCTGAAGTTTTAAATCTCATACTTTAACTGCAATATTCTGGAAAGTGGAAAAAATTTGTCCAATAACTGAGTCCTCAATTCATTCCAAGTAACAATCGATCCACATGATAGCTCTGCGAACCATAATGTGGCCTCTCCCATCGGAGAAAAGGGAAAGAGCCATAGTCTAATAACCTCTTGGGTCACCTCAGGAAGATTATAAGATGTGTGAATCCCCATAAAGTTCATTACATGCATGTTCTCATCATCATTAGGAAGGCCTAAGAACACCCCCTTCAAGTTCAGTAAGTGAATCATGGCACCAGTGATATCAAACTTAGTTCCTAAAGGCAACTCCGGTGGAATAATAGCACCAGTTTCAACTTGATCCAAATAATCCAAATCTTCCTCTGGATCCTATAATGAGGAAGATACTGTTGTAAAGTTTGTTGCCTTCTATACCTTCTATGCCTCTCATACTCATCAAGTGTAGCTAGACGGTTTGCTTTATTTTGTCTAGCCCTTTCTTCCCTAGCTGCCCAACTGGCAGCTTTTTGCCTAGCATTCTCCTCAACCATCAACTGAGCAGTGATCTATTTAGCAGTCTCCTGACCATCATGTTGATTTACTGGCTGATTCAAGATTGCGACATCGTCATGAATGCCCTCAAGAAGGGCTCTTTGATTATGAACTTCTTTGTTAACTATCCTTCTATTAGCTCTCAGAGTTCTCTCAAGTTCTGTATTAATTGGAATTAGGGGATTGCCTTGACTCTGCGTATTAGAAATACACCAGTGTGTGCCCTAGAAACAACAAAAAAGTAAATCAATAAATAGAAACCAACAGCCCAACAAACTCAATCAATTAATTTTGTAATCGTATTCCCCGGCAACAACGCCAAAATTTGATGTCACCCAATTTATACCTCTAAACATAGCATAAAATAGTCGTTTATAAAATATAGAACACAACTAAGTTGGGGTCGATCGTACAGAAAATAGGTCAAAATCTTAATCAAGATGTATGTCGAGGCAATCAATAACAATTTCCAGTAAAAGAGAGTTTTTTGTAAATAAAGGATTAAGTAGTGACAATTGTTGATTTGTTGGATTTGAAGTTAGTATGAGAGAGGCACTATAACTCTATAGGTTCTTCGTACTGTGTAATCTCTCCCGGTGTTCGGTATGAAGAATTTATAGGTTATGTATACTTAGAATAGCTTTCCGCTCTTGTCTAAGCAATATCCTCAAGTAAGTTTTCTCTTCTCTTGAGTTTGCACTGCTAACCCCTATCTTGGATTCCAGATTAGTTATCCTGGATTATAGGTGCAAGCTATTTAGTACACCATTAAAAAGCAATCAACCCAAGGAAACAACAATACATGCATGAACACCGGTTGAAAATTGCTTTGTACTTCGAACACTACTTCATCAATCCATCATGGTTCCCACAACCTTAGTTGTGGTGTTTAGTTACTCATAATTGCAAGAACAAAAGTTGAATTTTGATAAGAAACCATAATTATGAACTTTCAATAACAAGATGAAAAACTCCAAGATCTCAATTTGAATTAAAATCCTAACAATCAAGGTTTTTGATTCCAAGTCCAAGGATGTGCCTTAAAACCTTGCAATAATGTAATAGTACATAAACTAATATAAAAGACTGAATGTGAGTATTTATAGACAAAATAAAACCTATTCTAAACATAACAGAATTTGCTGAGTCTGTCACTTTGGACGAGAGGAAGCTACGATCGTGGTTAGATTCCACGATCGTCCTTGGTGCTCGTAGGTTGGTACTAGAATTTTCTATCTTCAGAACAAGGTAGGCATGACCCTCAGTATGACCTCGTACCTTCTAGGTACGATCGTGTAATGTGCATGTCTGATCCTCTTCAACTTTAACTTCTTCAAACTCTTAATCAGGCTCCCTTCCCATGACACCTTGGTACGATCGTGTCATGCCCCGAATTCCAACGAGGTGGATTGGCACCCGAAGCCGTTGAGGCCCGAGAGAACCAATCTTTACTCATGTACCTTCATATGCATGCCTCTGTAAGATTATCGTTCTATCTCATGTAACTAGATACCAATGGTGAAAGTCATGGACAAACACATGATATATATGAAACTTGGCCATTAGGGCCATCAAGCCAAAATGGACATACATCTCTTACATTCATCATCCCACATACATCTACAAATCCTCTACAAATACATTTACATAACCAACCGACAGTCGAGACAAGTCCCTTCTTTATACAACATTTACAATACCAAAATAAATGTATACATGATACTCGAAAAGCCTCGATCCAACTGGAGCTCACCAATGATCGGCAAAAGATCTGCAACCTACTGTGGAGGTATACTAGCACCTGTGCCTGCAGCAAATAAGGTAAGTCCCCCAAGGGACGTCAGTACGAAGAATGTACTGAGTATGTAAGGCTATAAGAAACTGCAATATACGTAAGAACTTCAATGGAATCAAATATAAGAGAAAAGACAAAATGGATAAACCGTCGTTCTATATGTTTGGAACAATGTACGTTACATTCATTGCTTTACTTTACTTTACTTTAAATAGATGACCAGCTGATCAGTGGTAAAAAGGATGACCCATGCTAAGTCCTTCCATCCCTATGATACGGTCCTCATATACAAATCTGGAGTGACCCATGCTAGGCTTTGTCTATCGCCCCTAGGATGCTACTATGATATTGGGATCGACCCATGCTAGGTAATTTAACCCCTGGGATACCACCCATGACATTGGGATTGACCCATGCTAGGTGTTGCTTCCACCCCTGGGATACCACCCAAGAATACTCATCAATTATATATTACTTCTTTCTTTCATTATAAGAGTGATACATTGGTGATTATACATTATTGGAATTTTGGAACATAACATTATTAGAACGTTAGAACCATGTCCACAATTATGTAGCACATGAATAACAAATGATCAATGAATGAGGAACATGTGACTATCAATAGATGACAGTCTGAAATGAGATACCTTAGAACATTTTGGAATGGAACAAGTATAATGACAATACGAACACTATGTGCTGCAGAAGGATACGGAAAGAGTAACCTTACATACCTTATTTTCTCAATATGAATAGACAATCCTATATGTGAACACAATATTCCAGCTCCTTCCTTACGTTTCACTCTACAACACAAATACATAACAGAGCTCACGTTAACAACCAACTACCTTACAAGTGCATACGACGACAACGAGTTACATGATTGCCTTATAACGTCATTTACCCCTTTACAATACAATTCATGGCATTTTCATACCAACAATACCACAACATTCCATACATTGACCAAGATATCATAAACCAATAACATTTCACCCCAAGTTTACCCTTTACGTTTCCTCATTAACACTACGTCACAATTAATCCATTACGTCACCTCAATACGTTTCATAACAACATATCCAAAACAATCCCACAAGTTATACTCATATAAAAATAACAAGTTAAGGAACATAACCACACCATATATGTTGCTATTTCATCCATACCATGCAGTTTCATCAAAACCTCAAGTCTCCTTTCAAGTTCAAATCACAAAGATGACACATCTTATAGGAAAAAGCAAAAGTGCACTATTCAACACTTTGCCAATATAACCATCATGATATACACACCATATTAAGCATATAATATATTAATCCATAAGATTAAACACTTACCCAAGATTGAAAAATGATGATCTTGTCCAAAGAGATGACTTAGGGTTTTGAGAGCTAAAAGGAATTTGTTGGAAATGTATAGAATGGCATGTGTATTTATGTGAATAAAATCTTATTGTTCCTTGTATAATATAGCCCCTAAAGTCATCCTTAGCCACTTCTGGGCATTAAATGCCATGCTTTACCTAGTCAACACAAGAATGGGTCATTTTCCCATTTGGGCCATGCATTTTGGCTTCATTTTGGGCCTCAAATTGAGCCCATTAACACATGTTAGCTTAGACCACCAAATTCAATGTATGATCCACCATATATATCATGTTTAAATAATTCCATAGATTTCACGACAATATTCACTCACGAAATTCATGTTCGTAGACTCCATCTCAAAAATAAAAAATTCTAGCCACTCATGGCTTAATTGAACACAATTTGATAAAATACTTGTGATGAAGAATTAACCCCAACTCGGATGCCAAACTAACTCAAGAGTATCCCTACTACGATGGAATAATGATACCATAACCCAAGAGTCCTCTTTATATACTAATAATAGTAGAAGAAATTTGGCAAAAAGCACCCTGGCACGCTCCCGGGCGCCCTAGGGACTTAGAAAAATTTCAGCTCTAGAAAAGGTGGCCAGGAGCGGACAGGCACGCCCCCTTGCTGCCTATGCCAAAAATATTTCGCCCAAAAGCGGTCCGGCATGCCACCTGGCGTGCCCCATGCTTAATTTTTGATTTTGACTTTTCTTTGCGGATTTGGTTGGATTCTTCAAGTTCCAACCTTTTGCTTGTCTCTTATATTTAAGATCCTTTGCTTGGATGTCCTTTAAACCTCACTTTTCACCCCACAAATGTTCCACAAAGTCACAAACACCTCCTACAAAGGTCTAATCACATTTACTAGGACAATATCAAATGTTCCATCAATAACAATACAAAATACATACTTAGTGCTCTCGAACCTAGGGTAAACATGGTTCAAGGTTGGAAAGTAGGGTCGAAAAGGTACGGGGTGTTACAGATCATCACTTCAAAGTACAATTGTGGGAAGTCTTCATCTTATCATCCTCACACTTAGCTTCTGCAACCATGATTTTAGGTTCTCTTCCCACGATCAAATTGTACTATCATAACATCAAGTCACGATCGTGGGAAGCTATTGTCTGAATAGTTCTTGAAACTCATTCCTCTGAATCAATCCACGATGACATGGTACTACCGTGGTCAGATCCCACGGTCATGGAATGGGTCGTCTGATGCCCTTAAGTCCAAAAATTCCGTACTTTCCTTCTCCGAACCTGTTTGACCTGCAAATACCAAAAAACACATTATATCCACATAGAAATACCTTTGTACTTAAAAATATTCATTGTTTTGAGCATCGAAAGTGCTGTAAGTTCACGACACATCGGTTTATACAAGTTCAAATAAGTTTTTCCATTAAATTTACTGTTTGATCCTGAGCACATCCTATAATTCCTCAACTTCCACACTTATATTCCTACCATAACTATTCATTAAGGACTAAACCCATTCTACTTCCCAACTCTCATCTTATCCGAACGCCATAATTATTCTCTTTACTACACAACTTTTTGTAATCCCATTTTTCTCGAAACACTAGCACATACACTGTTCCCGGCTAACATAAAAATTATATCAACATGAGACAATCATCAAAAAATCTATCTAATTCCATATAATGACTACTGGGTTAGTACAAGTTCATACCAAATTATTAACTTATCCAATCAACCTTTGTTACTCAATTTACATGAATGACCTAACAATACGTAATCATCCACACTAACTTTATGCAACCAATTATATCATGCCATATTGATCCAATTTCATTTATTATCCAGCCAAACTCCATGCTCGCAGGCCTAATCATGAAATCTTTCACCAATCTATGTCACGAACATACTATCTAACCAAAGTCTACTACTCAATTAAACCTAGCCTACCTAGATACCAAACTGTTGCTACAGATTATATGAATCATAATTCCTTGGCCAAACACTACTAATCTTGAAGAAGATTCCATAAATCTACCATTGGAATGTGCCTTCTTGAAGCTACCTCTCCATTTGTATCTTCTCAGGTCTAGGGACAACCCTAGGGTGTTTTCTAGAGGAGGCAACATATATGCCTAAACTTGAGAAAGCAAAGGGTTTTATAAATGCAAAGTTCACTGCCCACTTCCCGTTATAGCGACCCAACTGCCACTGCAGCGGAAAGCATGCCTCTATGGAGGGATAGAGGAAGTCAGCCCCCCAAAAAATTTTCCCTTTCTAAAATTTTACTATAGAGTTTTTCTACCAATAGTTTTTAATGGACACAAGATTAAAAAATTTCATACCCCTATGCCCTTTTGAACGTGGTGATTATATTAACGATGAAACAATTCATTACAACAGATATCAATTTACCTATAGTTCGTCCCCGAATGACTATGGTAAACTAGGAATACTAGGCCAATGCATATCTCGAGATTATTGACCTTAAGATCGATGATTCAAAATTATTTTGAGTCTTAACATCGCTTACTTAATCCACCACAGGTCATTGAGATTCTATATGCACGACTTACTACCACAAAATAATCTTCACAATGAAACAAGGATAGATTTTCTCTCCCCTTTCACTGCCTGGATCCTGCTATTGTGGGACCCTCTGTCGCTATAGTGGTAACATTGCAGCCCAAACTAACTGTGATAGCAGCCTATCGGCAGTGTTTTAAGAGGGAAAAATCCCATTTCTTCCCACTATCAAACTCTCCAACCTCTCAACACTCCGATCAACCATTCCCTTCCCGACGTTGAACTAAAGGTAAATTCTCATTCTAGCCCTATCTCTTTACTTTATAACGCTTGTTTTCAAAGAATTGGGATAGAATTTAATAGAAATTGTAAAGATTGGGGTTGTTTTATGCATGATTTGATTTTGCCTAAATTCAGACAAATTTTCAAAGCATGATTGCTTCTCTTATGTTTCCAACACTCTTGTGGCATTCTAGGCATAAGATTTATGGAGTTTATGGCAGTTTTGGGGCTTGAACAAGGGGTAGAATGTGAAGAGTCACTTTCTTCAAAATTCATAACAATCGGGCTTAAATTGGGTTGTATTCACCCAAATTTTGACATTTAAGGGTTACATACTACTCCACTAGCCCCGATCTAACAACAACCCTATACTATTAACAAGTACAATCACATAGTAAGTTTAGTAATTGCAACACTTGTATATCAAGAAGGTCAATACCCATCATATTACATGTTATCAAGCCACAACACTTGTATTCAACTTTTAAAATAATCCTTCCTTATTAGCATGTATTACAACTAAATAAACAACTATTCAGTTAAACATGCACATATGCAATCAAATTTAGTATTAACTCCAATTAAACCATAACGTACAACATGTTTCAAGGATATCTTACCGCTTATTGCACTATCTCTTATCACCCAACACCCACTCAACAACAATTATGACCAGGGACCAATCAATAAATAATCAAAGACACATACACATAATTAATCGAGTCTAAACTTCTATTTTATAGTACACATGGGGGTTTATACCAGTTCATATAAGTTCTTATGTTAAATTTACTGTTTGACACTGACCGCACCGTATAATTCCTCAACTTTCACACATATATTCCTACCACAACTAATTATTAAGGACTGAACCCATTCTACTTCCCAACCCTCATCTTATCTGGATGCCATAATTATTCGCTTTACTTCACAACTTTTGTAATCCCATTTCGCTCGAAACACTAGCACATAGAGTTTTCCTGGCTAACATAAAAATCCTATCAACATGAGACAATCATCAACAAATCTATCTAATTCCATGGCATTACTCCTGGGCTAGTATAAGTTCACACCAAATTATTAACTTATCCAATCATCCTTCGTTACTCAATTTACATGAATGACCTAACAATATGTAAGAATCCACACTAACTTTACACAACCAATTATATCATGTTAGATTGATCCAAGTTCATCTTTATTACTCTTTTTTATCCAGCCAAACTCCATTCCCCTCATGCCTAATCATGAAATCTTCTGTCAATCTATGTCACAAACATGCTCTCTAATCCTAGTCAACTACTCTATTAAACCTAGCCTACCTGGATGCTAAGCTGCTGCTACAGATTGTATGAACCATTATTCCTTGGTTGAGCTCTACCAATCCTGATAAAGATTCTATGAATCTACCATTGGAATGCACCCTCTCAAAGCTACCTCTCCATTCACATCTTTCCAGGTCTAGAACAACCCAAGAGTCTTTTTAGAAGGAGGCAATAGTATATACCTAAAGTAGAGAAAGAAAAAGGTTTTATGTATGAGAAACTGACTGTCTGTTTTCCGCTATAACGACCCAACTAACGATGTAGCAAGAAGTGTCCCACTATAGAGGGATGGAGACAGTTAGACTCCCCTAAAATTCTCCCCTTCTAAAATTTATTACTGAGTTTGTCTACCAATAGTTTTTAACAGACACATTGACAAGATTAAAAATTTCCACACCCTCATTCCCTTTTGGACGCAATGAATATAGTAACGATAGAACAAGTCATTACAATAGATGCCAATTTACCCATCATTCATCCCCAAACGACCATGGTTAACAAGGAATTCTAGGTTAATATAAATCTCAAGGTCATTAATCTTAAGATTGATGATTCAAAATTATTTTTGATCTTAACATCGCATACTGACTCCACCATAAGTGGTTGAAATAACCTTAATAATGTACACTGCAACTGGAACATTGGAATAATCATTTAAAATAATGAACTCGAGCACCCAAGGTATCCGAGGCCTTAGTAACATACCATACCACATGAAAAATGGAACGAGCAAAGATTTTTCTCTCTTCTCACACTGCCCCGGATCCTGATATAGTGGGACCCCCTACTGCTGCAGCGGTACTATTGCAGTATAAAACGAGTTGCTATAGTAGCCTATCGACAATGTTTTAAGAATTTTTCCCAATTTCTCCACACTTTTAAACTCTCCAACCTCTCAAAACTCAGATTAACCACTCCCTTCTTGACGTTGAATTAAAAGTAAATTATCATTCTAACCCCGTCTCTTTACTTTATAATAATTTTTTTTTGAAGAATTAGGCTGGAATTTCATAGAAATTGTAAAGATTGGTGTTGTTTTATGCATGATTTGATTTTCCCAAATTCAGATGAATTTTTGAAGCATGCTTGCTTCACTTACATTTTTAATGCTCTTGTGGCGTTCTAGACATAAGATTTATGGAGTTCATGGCAATTTATGGATTGAACAAGGGGTAGAATATGAAGAGTTTCTTTCTTCAAAATTCTTAGCAATCTGGCTTGAATTGGGTTGTATTCACTCAAATTTTGACATTTAGGGTTTACATACTACTACACTTGTCCCGATCTAAGTTTAAAAGTTGAAAAATCACAAAATTTGCAAAAAAATGCCATTAATGCATCGAAGATGGGCTGGAGACAATGAAGGCCATTATAGAGGAACTTTCCCGCTATAGCAGCATGCCCCTTCTTTAGCAGTCCCACTGCCGTGGGATACTTCCCACTATAGTGGGACTCCGATTGCAGCCTGACCCTGAAAGTTTGTAGTTATTCAATTTTTTTGAAATTACCATCTACTAAGTATATTACAACTCCTAAATTGATTTTGCATGAAATTTACAGGAATACTAATACTATAACTAACCAAGACCAAGGCAATGCCAATATTTACAAGTATTTTCTTGACTGGGCTTGCCAACAAAGGTTCCCAGACTATAGGAGGAGGGGGTTTTGTCATGAAAGGGGCTTCATAATCAAAGATGTGAAGGAGGAGGCACTAGAATTCTATGTACGACTATAGGAGTTCGGGTGGATGAGGCTAGTGAAGTCTATTCGAGATTGCATTTTGAGCTGAGTTTAGGAGTTTTATGCTATGCTCTTATCTGTGCATTGGGAAAACCCCTACCCCACTATTTTCATTCAAGGAGTGAATGTTCCCATGGACGTCTTGGGGGTACCCAATATCCCCAATGATATTTTTTAGGAGAAGCTCAAAGAGTATACACTTTAGACATACTGGAACAACACTTTGAGATTAAGAGTATACACTTTTATGTGGAGGCTCGGAGGTGGCTTAACTTGGTGTCTTGGAGGATTCATCCTTTGAAAAACACCACATATGTGACTTGTGCTCGTGCTCTGGTGACAGCTTGAGAAATCTAAGGAATTCTACTCAATGTGGAGGCTTATATTATGGCAGAATGGAAGGACTTATATAAGTGAAACATGAAGGACCCTTACCTCTCTGGCTTGATTACAGAGCTATGTGCTTAAGCAAGGGTGCCTCAGGATGCTGACGACCAGTACTTAGAGTGTGATATACATTTCAACCCATTGAAGGTGAAAGGTGCTCAAGGGTGGAGCAAGAAGAAAATGAAGGTGGGGTGGAGTGATAAAGCAACAGGGCTGGCAAGGGTGGGGAGACTGGCACCCCCTCTATGCAGCTCCTAGTGTCTCTTAAGCGCTTGGAGCCTGATGTACCTGTTGTAAAGGACTACTTGATACAATCACATATGCCTCCCTGTGGGTCGACTTCCTCTAGTTCTACCACTCTGTTAGACTCCTAGGAATTATAATCCTCTCTGGTAAAAGCCTATGTTTAGCTCTAAATGAACTTGGATGAGTAAAAAAAGAAGAGGCGCTCCAGAGACCACACTCTTACCCGGATGTGGAAAGCGATGAAGGTAATGTTCGGGTGTGCAGTCTCGCATGAGAAGATCCCCAAGCTGAAGAAAGAAGATGTACTTGAGTTCTCATTTTTTAGCGGGATAGAGGAAGAGGGATCCGATGCTTCGAGTCTCAATGATGATGGAGCCTCCAGCAAGTTTTTGGGAATGTACATTTCTACCTTATTCCCCCCTTTATGTAGATACTAATCTTGGTTTCCCCCATTTGGGGCATGTAACAAACAATATTTTATTTCCTGCACCTTTGGATGTTTATTTTTATTGTTAGGCAATGAGTTGCATCATTATTACATCGCATGTGATAGACTATCTTACTTTGATTATTCATCAATATGATTGCCTCGGAGAAGTTGGGAAAGAGTAGTAAAACAGGGGAAAATAGGGGGAGTTCACTGCCAGGATCCCATAGCAGCAGCTCTGCCATAGTGAGAGTGTTCCACTACATCGGGATCGCTGTAGCGGGCCTCTCACCACTATAGCTTCTCCTTGATAGTGTCTCTAGAAATTATCTCTTATATTCCCTTCAACCCTTCCCGACATGTAACTATCTCTTTTTGTTTCGGAGATAAAATTTTATGCATTTGACCTCGGATCGCCAGCAACAACCATGAATTGAATTATCAATATTAAACATATAAGCATTCATCAATTATACAATCTGATTATCAGGTAAACAATAAAGAATTAATAAGCACTTTATTCGTCCATTACCGTAATTATACGTATCATATTGCAAAATTTCAAGTCACTAAGAAGGACATAACGGTCATCAATTTCTAGTTATCAACCAAACATATTCAGTCATATAACAAACATTACAATATTTTAACAACCAATTAAATCATCAGATAAACTTTTCAGTCATAATCCATAATTTTCAAATCACTACAAAAATTCAATCAAAACCATTTCATTTAGCAAATGTTTCAATAACACTTTTATTAATCAGTTTTAAAATCAAATAATCCATGTCCAATGATCAATAATTGACCATTAATGCCTCAATACAATCTTACGACCAGATACCAATTGGAATTAGCTAAATTCTTTTTTTACTCTTTGAGATACCAATTGGAACCAAATGGTTCCAATTGAGTTGGTTGAGATACCAATTGAAATAGACTATATACCAATTGGATTCAACCTATATAGACGACCAACCCATAACAACACGATAGGAAAGAAGAAAAGGAAACAATTCCTAAAATACCACATAGCATCCCAAAGATTTAATGTGGACTTCTACACACCAATCCGTATGACTCTTCGCATCATTTGCTCTTGTATGTGTGTGATTGATAACCTAGGCTATGATATTAAATGTCATGAACCAACTAGGAAAATCACGTAGGAACCTTCTCTATTTTGACTAGATAGAAGAAGCCTTACACTCCTTTAATTATTATGCGGAAGTCTTAAAGGCAATTTTATTTAAATTAAGAGATTGTAAAAAGAGTGTTACAACATTTATAAGAATCTAACAAAAGAAACATTTTTCCTATGACATAGTCAAGACATATATAAGAGCTTCTAATAAAAATCGAAGGACAACCAAGACAAAACTTCCACTATAGGAATGCAATGAGCAAAAGTTGCTGAAGATCACTAACCGCATCCTGTAAGAAACCTCAACTAATCCCGCAACCAGTCTATACCCCAAAAGGGTATAGAAAGAGCAGAATCAATGCAACCACATATACTGGTAGGCATCATCAGCCAACCAAGGTTAAATCACATAAACATAACATAGAAATAAAGGATCAAACATGTGTATATAATAATTGCATTTAATTTTTCACGCTTCATATTCTAGGATACCACTATTTTACCATACTTCTACTACAAGGCCTTAACCAGTTCTTATGACATCTCACTATCGACCACTAGGTTCATGATTCAATACTTATTGGCAATTGATAGCCTTCCCACCATAAATCATTAACCACGGATTTTCCTCTCCATCATCTTCCACTACTCACCACAAGTTGACCTATTGTTACACCAAGGACACTTAACCAAATATTGGCAAACAAGTCGTAAGCAATTCAATTGCATTATAGAATTAAACTAATTTACCACAACGATCCTTTTTAATACCATCCAAGCCAAGTAAGTAAACAAGATTTCGATTATGTATGGTAATGCTCCATTCAGAGTCAACAACAGAAATAACTTCTAACCAAACTAGTTTAGCATTTGCATCATGAAATCTCAGCATCTTGTCAACCTCAAGGAATAGTTCACTCTAAGATCAATAATTAATAATAAGACAAGAAACTATTTCACACAAGAAAATAAGGTATTATCAACAACTAATGGTCCACACAAGGGACCCAAATGTAAGTAACATAACATGGTCCACTCAAGGTACCGTCAAAATCTCCAAGTTACAGTGTACACACATGCTATGGGATTTATAATTTCCCACTAGCCATGACCTACATGGGACGAGCTCAGTCTATGTTCCAGATATACCAGAAAACTAGTACCTTGACACCCTTATCCCAAAATAAGTGTTATACCACCTTTATCTCAATATCCCCACCAACCTTAAATCTACCAATTCAATCTCAACCATATATTTAGCAATCAACTCACAACAACAGCCACATACTATTAACAAGTACAATCACATAGCAAGTTTAAGAACCATAACACTTGCATATCAACAAGGTCCATACCTATCATATTACATGTTATCAATCCAAAGAGCTTATATTCAATTCTTAACATAATCATTCCTTATTGAAAAGTATTACAACTAAATAAATAACCATTCAGTTAAACATGCCCACATGCAATCAAATTAAGTCTTAACTCTAATTCAACCATAACATATAACATGTTTCAAGGCTATTTGACCACTTATTACACCATATCTTATCAACCAACACTCACTCAACAACAATTGTGACCATGTATTAGTCAACAGATAATCAAAGAAGCATACACATAATAAATTGTGTCTAAATTCCTATTTTATGGTACACATGAGGGTTTATACAAGTTCACATAAGTTCTTCCATTAAATTTACTGTTCGATCCTTACTGTACCCTATCATTCCTCAACTTCTATACTTATATTCCTACAAAATCTAATCATTAAGAACTGCACCCATTCTACTTCCCAACTCTTATCTTATCCGGATACTATAATTATTCACTATACTGCATAAATTTCTATAATGCCATTTTGCCTGCACTAGCTGTAACAACCTGTTCCATAATTACTAAAGGCACCTCATCTATAGACACAGGGTATGGGTATCTTTTTGAAAATACGATCTCGAACTAGTACGTATTAACTTAGCTAAAAATTTCAAAAATTAAAATTTTAGGTCGGGCTGACTTTATCCAGCTAAAGAAGGAATTTTCCCATTATAGAGGCATCGTAGTACCAACCAATCAACCACTATAGCGGGATACGAAAGATAGAAACCAGACCCAATTTTATTAATTTATTTTCTCCTCTTCTATTGTAAAAAGGATAAATAAGACTTCTAAAACCCATCTAGGGTTGCCTCATGGATATGGAGCAAGGAAGAAGGGGAAATACACTTGAATGGGGTAAAACCCATGGTTTTCTCACGAATTTCACACTAGAAATAACTATCACGAAGTCAAGCTCGCGTTAATGCCTCCATAGCAACTATTTGGCATCCAAGTAGGCTAGGTTTAACTAAGTAGTTTAGGCCTAGGTTAGAAAGTATAGGCATGATGTAGACTGATGGGATATTTAATGCTTAGACTTCCAGTAACTGTGAATAAATGGATAAAAATGGTAAAATCTGGTTATTGAATGGAAGTTTGATGCTACTTCTGTTATTGAATCTGTCTTTTAATTAATATGCATTGTTATTAATATTGATCACTCTTGAAAGCTTAAAAATAGTATTACACCTGGAAATGGTATAGAACCTAATGAATACCTAATTAGAGGTGGTTGATGGCTGGTGTTGGTGGATTCTGAGGTATCTATAGTGAATACGGTTGGTGGATATCGAGGAATCTATGATAGTTAGTGTTGGTGCATTTTGATCAATATATAGTAGTAACCAAAAGAATGGCAGTCTTGTAAGGTATTAATGTTCGGATGGAAGGTTGAGTGTACTATGGTGCAGACTATAAGTAGAGATGTATATCTTAGACATTATGAGTCCTAACCAAGCCCTAAATTTGTATACAGATTGTAGAAGATGGTTTAATGTAGTTAAACCCAAATTGATTTATATGTGCATGTTAACTGTTCCTTAATATGCTTGTTACAATGCATGTTCAATGTAGATAAATGGTTAAATAATATGCTAAGTGTTAATGACATGCAATGAGGTTATATGAAGTGACTTGTTAAATGTGCAAGAGTAGTTGTTTTTTTCATTATGATTGTGGTTGTTGTGATATCATATTTATTATTTTTGGATATTCTGACATTTAGACATCTTCACGGCATTGGTTGATATAAGGTTGACAGGTACTAGAAGTCTGAGATTTTGGTACATGGACAAGAGCTCATCCCCCTGCAGGTCATGGCTAGTGGGTGACCATAGGACCCTTAGTATGTGTGTACATGTATTTGTGAGAGTGAAAGTTCCTTGAGTGAACTGGGTTTATCTGTTTGCTTATTGCATATATTTGTTTGGTTCCTTGAGTGAACCGAGGTTTTCTATTTAATTATTATATTTGCTTCCTTGATTGAACCGGGATTTATGATTAATGATATGAACATCACTGTTGAATTGGATTCTTGAGAGGTTTGTGCTAAATTACAATTGATTAACATATTCTTGTTATTGTCTATTTACTTATGTGTTTGAGATAAGGGGTAGCATATTATTGTCGAATCATGGTTTGTTGACTTGGATTCTTGTTGATAGTCATAGTCATGACTTGAATTATTATCCATTTGACTTGTATTTGATTAAACTCTGTGGCTTGTTGAAAAGGCTAATTATTCTTAATAGATTTAAGTTACATGGAGGGTGTCCATGGTTATGCTTGTGATATGGTTATGTTCATAGATATACCAATTGATATAGTTGAGATTGGAGAGTGGTTGTTGTGGTCTTGTCGTTATATTACTCATAATCTTATTAAAAAGCTCTAATCGGGTGGGTTTTAATGCATGACTGGGGTAACAAAATTAGGATAATTGTTGCAAAAGAGTCGGGATGACAGATTGTTAAGGATAGGAAAACCATTACAGTTAGGTATGATAGAGTTCATATTAAAGAAGTATTTAAGGCCTGACTTGATGACATTATGGGTAGGTGGTGCTTAGAGTTGAAGTGGTATGGCAGTTAACTGCAGATTAGTGAGAATAGTAAAAGATAAGGGAGGTAAAGAATTAAAAGACGGAGGGACTTTGACTAAATCAACTCTTAAGTTACATGTTTTTTTCAATATTTATGTGATGTTTATGTAATTTAATCTAGATCAACCGATAATGCTTACCAGTACATGTTATTTGTACTGATACTACTCTTGTTATACCCTTTTTTAGGGTATAATCTGGTTGCAGGATCAGTAGATGTTCCATACTTGATGCGGTAGAGATCTCCAACAACTTATATCATTATCTCTTGCGGTGGAAGTTGGGTCATAAGTATTGTTTCCATTCTTCTCGTAGTAGCTCTTATACCTATTTAGACTAGGTCCTTAGGGAAAAGTGTTTACTTTATACTTAAAGTTTTGTAAACCTATCGTGATAAATAAAGGATTTAACTATTTCTTAATGACTTCTACATGTATTTTCTTTGGGTGGTAAAGGTTCTCCTATCTAGGTGGATTAGAGTAGGTAAACGCATGATCAGGTTAGTTAGGTCATGACAGTTGGTATCATAGCCTAGGTTATCGGTCTCCCTGTACAAGAGAAAATGTTTAATAGAGTCTTGTGGATTTATATGTTGACATCCACATCTAATCTTTAGGGAGCTATGATGCATTCTAGGAAATTATTTCACTTCTTTCTCTCTTCTCGTGTGGTTTGTATACTTGCTTTGTATGAGTTGAGTCTAATTGGTATCTCCCAATTCTAATGGATATCTCAACGAGGAAAATGGATGTCGTTTGACTCCGTTTGGAATGACATAAGCAATGGAATTTGAAATGGAAAGGTTCCAATTGCTATCTGGCCATAAAGGCAGTATAAATTTTTGGATAATCAGCTAGTAGTTATCCATGAAGTGAGTAAAGGTATAATAAAAAGGGCTTGTTTTATAAATGAATCCTTGGGATTAATACTTATGTGAAATATGATTGTTTGAGTGATTGTGTATTTCGTGAATTGTGAAGAGTCATAACTTATTATGTATTGATAGCTAAAGGAATTGTTTGCTAATGGTTTAAGTTGTAAAAACTCTTGTTTCAAGCAGTTGGTATATGAATTAATACCATAAAAAGGGCCATTATTGCATAATAGCAGGAATTGTTGTAAGAAGTTTTTGTTGTGATTCACAACTATGATTTAAAGTAATGTGATGCTAAGTTGTTGTTTCATGAATTGTTGGGTTCAGTTTTAGGATTATAATATAGACCATACGGCGATTTCATAATCTATTATTAAAAGAAGGAATGGGAATGAGGGAAATTGCAGAAAACTGGAAATTTCTGGGTTGCTGTTATTGGGCCGCCATAGCAGTACTGACCCGCTATAACTATCCTGCTATAGTAGGAATTTTTCTGCTATAGCATATCGTGGTAGCGGTGTACAGACCGCTATAGCAGGATGGGCTGGGACAGAATTCCTGCCCTATTTTCCCCTATTTTGTTTTTCATTCCCGACTTGTATTATTCATTAATTTAAGCTATGAGTTACCACATGATCTATAAAAATTGCATATAGCAAGGTAAAAAGCACACATTTAAATATTAGCTGTGAAAACTAGCATCCATGTGTGTATAAATAAAAGGAAAGGAAAAGGACTATTGTTTGTTACATGCCCCAAATGGGGGCAACCCAAATCAAGTACCAGTATATAAAGGGGGGGGGGGGGGGAACTGAGCTAACATGCACTATAGACCTAGATGGATGCCCCATCATCATCACGGGCTGTCGGGTCGGGGCCTTTTCCTTCTGTATCACTCAAGAAGGATAACTCCTAGATGTCCTCAGGCTCCAGCTGGGGAAGCTTCTTGTCAGGGACAACACACTTGAACATGATCTTTACGGTCTTCCACATTCGTGCGAGCATGCGATCATGGGAGCCCTTCTCCTCTTTTCCTAGTCAAGCTCTCTGCGGAGCGCTGCATAATATTGGGCAGTGAGAGGTGGGGTTGTGGAGCTGGACGGGGTTGTACCCTAGAGAGGTAGGTGGGCATGCTCTATGTAACTCCTCATGACAGCCAGGTTAGTCTCCAAGCGACTACTGGAATTTGGGGCTGGGAGGTAAGGGCATCATCATCGTCATCATCATCGTCCTCCTCTGTGGCCCGACTGCTCTTGGCCTCAATCACCTTTCTTTTTATTTAGCCCTTAAAAGAGACAACCTTTACCTTAAGGGGATGGAAGGGTATGTCCATCTCCACCTTCTCGTCAGCATCCTCCATAGACAACCCGATGTGCCTGCATAATTCAAAGACTAGTTCGAGAATATAAGGGCCCTTCTTGTTGTTCCAGTAGAAATCCTTCCACTCCATCACTATCTGTGTCCTTATGTTCAGTTGTATCCCCCACATGGTACAATCCACTACCAGAGCTTGAGGGTAGGTTATATAAGAAGTGTTGCCCGACGGAAAAATCCTCTGGGACACTAGGTTCAGCCACCTCTGGGTATCTGCTATGAAGTATGTGATCATAATCCCCTCAATAGTGGTCCAATAGATTTGATCCTACCCTCCTCCACAATCAGCATGTCCCACAACCACTTCATATCCATCTCTCAGGCCTTAGTCATATACTCAACATTGGAGATGTTTGGAACCTCGAGCACCTCATTAATAGTAGTAGCATCCATAGGGACATCCACTAACCGAATGCAGGTAGTGGGGTTGGGGTCATCCCAAAGCATAGTAGGGAGTATGACATAAAACTCCTTAACCCAGCCCGAGACCCAGATGGAGGAGCCTCCACTACTGACATCTAGCCAAACTCCTGGAGCCAATCGTAGATTTTATGTGCCTTGGTCTCCACGCCTTTCATCACAAATCCCCACTCATAGAACAATCCCACCATCTAGTAGTCCCAGAATCTCTCCCGACAATTTTCATTGGGAAATCTCACAAAAGCGAGAGCATTTTCTTGATTTTTAGCAATGGGGAGTAGTAAATCTACAAATTATTATAAGAGAACATGTTAGAACACATAAAAGTATCAAGGAAATTGAATTTTATAAAAAGGCCAAGTCTGAGTTTTGGTTGGGAGGCTGCTACCTGTAGCATCCCTCTATAGCGGGTTGCATCCCGCTACCACAGGACCACTATAGCTGGAATATTCCCACTATAGCAGGGTCTCTATAGCGGGATGAGGCCGCTATAGCAGCCTTCATCGTCCCTAGGTTTCAAGAGGTTCGTTAATGGCATGCCCCATTTTGCCATGAATCTCATAATTCTTATGCCCCGAACGCAATGGAAGCATTGTAAATGTAAGAGAAGCACCCATGCTTCAATATTTAGCCCAATTCAACCCCAATTTTGAATTCAAAACCAACCCCTAAAACCTACACTTTTTCTATGAATTCAAGTGTAAATCATGTGAAAATGCAAGTAACAAAGTAATAAGATAAAGTATAGCGATAATTACCTTTTTTTCTACCTCAGGAGCAATGTGAATTGGGAGGGGAAGGGAGTTTTTGAGTGAAAAGAGGAATAAATGAGCATGAAACCCATTCCTTACCTCTTTAAACTATTTACTTCCACTATAGTGGCCCCCTCTCCCTATAGCGATGCCACTATAGGGAGAATATTCCCGCTATAGTAGGATCCAGTCTCTCAAGGTGTGGAATTTTTTTGGTCTGTGGTGCTTTTTATTTTATTTTCTTTTGATATATCAGCGAGGTCATAGACATCTTGGGTACTGATAACGTTTTGCTTCAAGTAGTTTCATACAACTTGTACGTGTGAAAATATCTTGAAGGAGTAGACTTGTAATATAGTATGGCTCGAAAAATGTAATAAGTCAGTGGTAAGGGACTCAGTGACCCAGGTAAAGATTTTTCTTACGTAATCAATGAGGGTATAATAATGTCCAAGTGAGATTTGTTCCACCTTCTTCCTACCGTGATCATTCGGGGTCGAATAATAGGAAATTGGCATCTGTTGTAATGACCTGTTCCATCGTTACTAAAGGCACCTCTTCTATAGGTATAAGGTATGTGTATTTTTTTGAATTAACTTATGCGAATTAACTAAGCCAAAAATTTTGGAATTTGAAATTTTAGGTCAAGCTGAAGTCATCTTGCTATAGCAGGAATTTTCCCTCTATAGTCGCGCTGTGGTAGCTGCCGACCGACTGCTATAGTAGGACGCTGAAGGAAAAAATCGAACCCCAATTTTATTAATTTGCTTTCTTCTTTTCAATTGCAAAAAAAATGAATGAAGCTTCCAAAACCCTTCTAGGGTTGCCTCATGGCATGGAGTAAGGTATAGGGGCAAATATGCTTGAATGGGGTAAAATCCATGGTTTTCTCATGTATTTCAATTCGAAAATCACTATCATAGAGTCAAGCTTGCGTTCATGCCTCTGTAGCAGCTGCTTGGTGTCCAGGTAGGCTAGGTTTCACTGAGTAGTTTAGACTTGGGTTAGAAAGTATAGGTATGACGTAGATTGATGAGAAATTTTATGCTTAGGCCTACGGGCACAGTGAAGCGATAGATAAAAATGGTAAAATCCTGTTATTAAATGGAAGTTTGATGCTACCTGTGTTATTAAATTTGTCTTCTAATTAATGTGCATTGTTATTAATGTTGATCACTCTTGAATGCTTAAAAATGGTATTGCACTTGAGAATGATATAGAACCTAACGAATGCCTAATTAGAGGTGGTTGATGGTTGGTGTTGGTGGATTTCGAGAAATCTATGGTGATTAGTGTTGGTGGATTTTGAGGAATCTATGATAGATAGTATTGGTTCATTTTGATGAATCTATTGTAGTAACCAGAGGAATGACAGTCTTGTAAGGTACTAATGTTAGGATGGAAGTTTGGATGTATTGTGGTGAGGACAATAGGTGGAGATGTATATCTTAGACATTGTGAGACCTAACCAAGCCCTAAATTTATACATGGATTGTAGGTGATGGTTTAATATAGTTAAACCCAACTTGATTTATATGTGTATGTTAATTGTTCCTTCGTATACTTGTTATAATGAATGTTCAAGGTAGATAAATTGTTAAATGATATTCTAAGTAATAATCACATGCAATGAGGTTATATGAAGTGACTTGTTAAATGTACAAGTGTAGTTGTTGTTTTCATTGTGGTTGTGGTTGTTGTGATATCATATTGAATATTGTGGGATGTACGAGTATTTGGACATCTTCACAGGATTAGTTAATAAAAGGTTGGCAGGAACTAGATATCTAAGATTTTGGTACATGGACAAGAGCTCGTCCCCTGCTAGTCATCGCTAGTGGGAGACCATAAGACCCTTAGCATGTGTGTATAGGTATTGATGAGGGTGACGGTTCCTTAAGTGAACTGGGTTTATCTGTTTTCTTATTACATATATGTGGTTGGTTCCTTGATTGAACCGAGGTTAACTATTTACTTGTTGTATGTGGCTCCTTGATTGAATAGGGATTTATGATTAATGATATTAACACCGTTGTTGGATTGGATCCTTGAGAGGTTCGGGCTAAATTCCAATTGATTGACATATCCCTTTTATTGTCTATTTACTTATGTGTTTGAGACAAGGTGTAGCATATTGTTGTTGAGTCATGGTTTTTCGAATTGGATTCTTGTTGGTAGTCATGGTCTCTGTCGCACCCTTATTTTGTACTCGTCAAAATATGTTTGCAACATCCGGCTCTTCTACCTGGTTTTGAAAAGTTTAGAGTCGCTACCTAACTTTTAGGAAAAGTTAGGAAAATCATTTTTTGTGATGTAAAACTTTGGTTTTGATCTTTGAAAAACATTCGAAATTCTGAGTAAGGATTTTGGTTACTCGAGGGGAAGGTGTTAAGCACCTCTCAGAGTCTATCCGAAAATAGCCCTTAAACCAAGTTTAAGAAAAACATTTGGGAAAATACATGTTTATCATTTACGAAAATAGTGATAACTACATAAGATTTATGAAATTTAAAATAAAAGGAAACACACAAGGTATATAAACATATACTTACGATATACGAAAATGTTACATAGCTTAATGAGAAATGTACATGCATGTTTCAAAAAATATTAAAACGAAGAGTAAAAGTTAACATTAGTATATATATATATATATATATATATATATATATTAAAAAGTATAAAGTTTTATAATTTTACAAAGTATAATGTCTAATGGCATATAAAGTGTTGCATATAAACGAGAAATTTGTGAAAAATAAAAGAAAATATAATTTTGAAAACATATGAGGATTTATTATAAAATAAACATGTATATGAATAAATATAAAATTTATTTAATTTGAAAATGAGTTTATATAAATGCGTTTATCCTAAAGTAGAAAAAGGATGTTAAAACATATTAACATATTAGCTCGAGAATAAAATAGGCTTGCATATATTTAAGATATAGGGAAATCACACTAACATTTATTTTATTTGTAAAAAATTTAATAGATGAAAGTAATAAAATTAATGTAATAGACGAAAGTAGGTAAAATAAATGTAAAAGTAAATATACGTGTGTGTAAGTATAGTTAAAATAAAACGTAAATAATAATAATAATTTGAAAATAAATAAATAAATGATAATAGTGATAAAGTATACCTTGTATATGGTAGTGTATATGTGCATATACCTCGCATTTTTGAACCTTTTGAAATATGAAAACTCAAATAAGTGTTGGAAAATAGAAAGTAACGTAAAATGTTGGGATTATTTTATTTATTGCAATAAGTTAACATTGGTGAATAGGCACCCCCTTTTTTAAAAAAAACTGAAATTAGCTAGTCATTGTCATTTGTAGTATTAAAACTCTCCTTTGTTTTAAGAAAACGTTAAGGTTGCGACATTCGTTCTTAAAAATTCATTTAAGACAAATAATTGGTTAAACTTAGCCAAATTTTAAATTTTTCTAGAACCTTTTTTTTATAGCTAAAATCTATCCTTACACGTTAACTAATCATATATGTTAACAGCAAAAATGACATGAGAATTTTAATTTACTTTAAAGGGCACTCCGCAAATATTAAAGGCAATACAAACGCAATTAAACAAATAATATCATTCCAATAAAACAGTAATAATTATTTACTATTTCAAGTTTCAAGAGACTACTAAAATAACATGGACAATAAATAAAAGAGAAAGGGCTAAGAGATACTAGACTCCTAATGGATCTTGAGCTTCTAATTTTCGAGACTCTGACGTGCTACGATCCTAGTAGAGGTTGACCCAATTTGGATCGAAATGGAATTTCAATTGAAACTCCAACTCCCGAGTTCACATGAAACACAAAAAAAAATAAGGATTAGTAGCTGGCCTAGGATGACAAAATAATACAAACTACAAATTAGGAGAAAGTATGGTAGTCAAGAATACATTTCACACGAGAATTAGGTAAAGGATTGAATTAAGCTAATATTCTAATCTCACAAACTTTGTTTTGAGCCAACAAACTAATAACGACAATTCTGCATATCAACAAAGAATAACTATGGCTACAATACTACAAAAACCAAATAACTCAATAGGAAGCTAACCTATATGATGGATATCTATTAAATGGAACACAAAACCGCCGATTCTTAAGAGACCCATAAACATATAATTCACAAGTCTTAGATGAAGAATAAACCAGAATATGCTTTTAGTTAAAAGTTCTCATACTATTTGCAAGTGATTCAAACCTATATCCATCAACAATCACATATGTCACCTATTTTTACAAAAAAAAAAAAACAATCGAACACTGTAACAAATGAGACGAGACGAGGCGAGATAAGTAATGAACAAAGCAAGACAGGATGATTTATGCATGATCTTGGGACTAGAATAACTCAAATATTCACAAAATCAGACGAGACAAAGGAGAAAGAGGTCAAACGCATCATTTCGGCTTAGAACTACTTTACTAGGAGCAAGGAATTGATGCATTTTTATATGAAAAATGTTGGTAACTACTACTGTTAAGATAAATAAAAGGAAACTACTGTCCGCTGAATTTTCTTTAGAGCTTAATACATTTGAATGGGTCCCATGCCCAATATATATGTTTTAAAAGCTAAGACAGTAGATGATTCGAACCAAATTTATTTTATCAAGGACGAGACTGACTTTTAAAAATACACACGCCAATACAACTACAACCGTTTGAACACAAGAACACCCCACATATGACTTGGTACTATGTAATCTGTCTTCAAACCATATAAAGTAATCAAATCACTTCAAACAATGTTAATGAGTACAAACAGGGAAAGAACACATGTAGATGGCAAAACATAGACTTTCACAATCATCTGGTAAAGTAGCTCATTAGTTCTGCAACCATTTTGAGGCAAGAAATGAGGCCAACAAGTAAAAGGAATACCAAGATAGAAAAAGAACTGCATTTTAACTATTTGGATGATTCTATATATACGAACACGTCATGAACCTAAAAAATAAAATCCGCATTTTTTTTATTTTTTTTTACAGAAATCTAGAAAAGGGCAAACTCAACCGATGTAAATTTGCAACCACAACAAAACCTCAGTTCGAGCATATCAAGTAAGCAAACAGAGAGAACAAAATAGCTAATTTAAGGCCAGCTATGGTATGAAAATATAGCCTTTCTGCTCTTGAACTACATCGCAACTAGACAGCCAAATCATAATGAAACATCATTTTGACCTTTGTATCAAACTTGGGACTCTAGACTAACTCCAATAACACGGCAAAGAGACACAAACCCTTGGAAAAAACTTAGCTTTATTTCACAGAATGCAGTAATCTAAGAAAAAGTACCAGGAAGAATTCTTAACAAATCACTTTCTACATTTTATGTAAAGTGCTAAAACAAAACACAAGATTGATTATACCTTACAACAACATAACTGAATAATATACAGACCACCTAACAGGAAACCATAGCTGGAACATGTAAGAAAATAGAAAACATGAACCTGAAATAGATAGAATATACAATGTAAGCTAAAACTGAACGAGGGCTGATTTTGTTTCACATTTTTATGCCCAAAATCAATCAGTTAACATACCCACTAGAGCACGATAAATAATTTTGTTCCAAGTTTTCATTCACAACTAGCCAATAAAACGACCAACTCCATTTCATTTCATATTTAGGTTCATAATTAGCTAAACGAGAATGACAAACTTAGCAGATCAGCGAATCGCCAAAATTAGACATAATGTAATTAGATGTGATATAATTTACTTAAGTTAAATCACAAGTCGCAAACACACATTATCTCAAACCCATAAAATTATTTTGTGTCACATTTTTTTACTATAAGCCAGCCGGCTATCCTTCCAACTAACTACACGATAAACGATTAACAAAAACTAAGTACAACATAATTAAGATGGGGTACGATTTACCTTATGTGGTGCAGCGATTGAGGACATCAAGTGTCGAGTTTCAAGCTAGCTATTCCAACTCCACAAATATTCAGATTTTCCAAAAGATGAATGAAAAGAACTTTAGCAACAGAGAATCAACAAAATTGAAAGCTCAAAACTAAAGGCTATGGAGATGATTTTGGATCATTAAAAACTTGTCCTTGTTGAGGGCATTTGAGGCCTTATTTATAGTGAAAAATCAAGGCTCCACTAGTTTGAAAATTGGCTCTCTGATTCAAAATTAAAATAAAATAAGAGGTCACTTCTTTGAATAGATTTGGGAGACATATAAGATAAGATGAATGTGGAGAAATTTAAAAACCTAACCTTTGTATTTGATTTTAACGTCTGAATTCATCCACAGGCAAGTTGGGTATTGAGATTTAAAGGCTTGACCAAGCTTTCTCCATTGATTTCAAAGTGTATTTGTAGCTTTTGAGAGATTTAAAAATCTCACTTGCCAGTTGTGAGTTGAATTTACCCTTTGGGATAAGACTAGGGCACTATTGATGCCTAAAGGTGAGGGACGAGGGTGATAGAAATCTACAAGCGGGAAATTCGATAGATTTTTGGGGTGGAGGAGATGGAAGATGCAGAGTAGTGGTTGGAGTTTGTTTGGGTAGTCGATGAAGGGTTTGTTTAGGATGTGTGTGCTTATGTTTTGTTGTTGATGAAGATGATGAAGAATTTTAGGGGTGTTTAGGCATCAGTTAGTAGATTTGGGCTGGTTTAGGTGGAATTGGGTAGTTTGGGGCTACAATCTTTTTACTTAAACTAATGTTAATTCGGCCCGAATTCTGATAATAAATCACTATATGAAAAAATCTGATTTTTACCCGTCACTTTCACTTAATTAATTTAGCGATGCTTCGTTCATCTCAATAAACTTCTCAAAATATATATGTATATGTATGTATATACACACATATATGGATTACTTTATATACATATATTATACCTCAAATAATTTTAGGAGCATAACTATATTTCGATACAAAATAAAACTACAAATAGAATCGTGTAATAGTATAGCAGAATTTCTTTAGAATTTGAAATAAAAATTAACACGCTAATATTTTTATTGGAAAAATAGTGAAACAAGTAAATTATAAAAATATATATTATTTTTCTTTCGAACAATTTTATAAGATATGATATTAGTAGTTACCATATATATATAATAGAAAGTAATGGAAATAATATTTTTAAAATCATTACTGGCGCTAAATTTATCAAATTAATTCGAAACGTAAAAAAATATTTTCGCAAAGTCACTGAGACTCAAAAGCACAGGAAAAAATTAATTTTAGGAAAAAGAAGAGCCAAAATTGGGTGTCAATATCTTGCCCCTCTTAGACCAAAGATAATGAATGATTCTTCGGGCGAAGACGTTGACGTTGATCAATTTTGTCATGACTGGTAAATCAGATTTATTTTGGAAAGGATGCACACGGAAGGTAGAATGTGAAGCTAAAGTCTGCATGAGAGTGATTATGAATTCATCCGAACCCTGATCTCTGAGTTGCCTACATATCTCAGGTATCACGAGAATCAGACTGATGCAGTTCGAAAGTGGAGTAATGGTAAAATTTTGAGAGGTCCTCAAAAATTTTGCCTAGTGTCAGGTTTATGATGACACTGATATTAATTGTGATGGAGATAATAATACTTTAGTATGAATAGAGAGGGTACGACCATGTTTGAATTATGCTACCTGCGTGTTCCTGGGAGTTTGACTTTGTTTGCTTATGTGTAGTCTTCGAGATGCAGGACTCAACTTTATTTGCCTATGTACAATCCTCAGAATGTGGGATTCGACTTTGTTTACTTATATAAAATGCTCAGAGTGTGGGGCCTTTGATAAAATTTGATGACATTCTCCGATTGGCAGAGTTATTCGGCACAATTAGAGGGTAATTCTTTGTTTGGAAAAGTTATTCGACTCATTTAGGTGGCAAGCTCTGATTGGCAGAGTTTATTTGGAAGAAGTAATATAGCATATTTTTCCTACGAGGGCCCCTTGCCTTCAACCTTTGATTCGGATCTTGGAAGTACCAGTAAAATATGATAAATGAAACTTTTTAGAGCTTGTGAGGGTCATTGTAAGATGTTTTCAAAAAACAATAGGGTCAGAAGAAAATATTATGGCTCATGTTTTCGTGATGAGTCGGATAATGTTTCCAATTGTGTCCAGCAGCTTGACTTGATATCGTTCTTCTTGATTCCTGTTTTTCTGCACTCAAAGAAAATTTTTTAGTTGGGAGAGGGTGTTGATTTTTGTCGATTCGGGGATCCTGGCTTTGTCGTCTGAATCCTTCAATACTTCCTTAGCTTCTCGATCTTTCCAATCTCAGAGACTTGGTAGGTGGAAGAGTCGGCAAGTTTTTTTTCTTCTTAAATAAATAAATATATGTACGTATATATATATATATATATATATATATATATATATATATATATATATTTGCAAGTATATTACGTATATATTGAGTATATATATAGTAATCCTCTATCATTTTTAGATTATGACATGTCCTAAAATCAGTTGAGCCTTTCCATTTATCGATCGTATACCCTCGTAGCTTTTATTCTTCGGATGATGCTTCTCTGGCTTTTGCAGATGTCATGACAATTCTGATGGTGAGATCTATTGTATTCTAGGGCTATGCTATGGATAAAAAAAGGGTTTTCCAAAGGGTATGACGGAATCTTTTAGATTGCCTACGTATCCAAGTGTAATCAGGTTAGAACGTAGTTCAAGTACAAGGGAGAAACAAAAATATGCAATGTAATAACCAGGACTGACTCAGGCTTCCTACATATCCAAGTGGAATCAGTCTAGACCGTAGTTCACTACAATAAAAAGCAAAATATGAAGCGACCGAATTCGATGAGGATTGCCTACGTATCCCACCGCGAAAAGTCAGGTCGAGCGTAGTTCTGAATACATGAAAGATAATGTTTTTGGTTTTTCTAAGGGAGACCGAACCCAATGAGGGTTGCCTACGTATCTCTCTATGGGAAGTCAGGCTAATACGTAGTTCTGTCACACGAAGAAAAATGCAAAAGTACAGGAAAATAGAAAACTAGTCTTGATGTCTTCGAATGTAGTACTTCTTGATAGCGTCTGAATTAATCAGCTTTGTGGTCACTGTTCCATCTATCTCTGCAAGGATTACAGCTCCTCCTAAAAGCACTCAGTGAATTATGTAGGGACCTTGCCAATTTGGCGCAAATTTCCCTTTATCTTCATCTTGGTAAGAGAATATATTCTTCAATACTAATTGTCCCGGTGCGAATCATCGAGGCTTGACTTTATAGTTCAACGCCTTGGTCATTTTGTTTTGATAGAGTTGACCATAACAGACTTCGTCCATTCTCTTCTCATCAATGAGCATCAACTGTTCAATCCTGCTATGAATCCATTCTGCATCATCTAGACCAAGCTCTTGGATGATTCTTAAGGAAGGTATTTCCACTTCGGCCGGTATCACTGCTTCTGAACCATAAACCAACATGTAAGGAGTTGCCCCAGTGGATGTTCTAATCATGTTGTGATAGCCGAGCAAAGCATATGGCATCTTCACGTGCCATTCTCTATTACCGTCCACTATCTTCCTCAAGATCCTCTTGATATTCTTATTTGCGGTCTCAACTGCTCCATTTATTTATGGCCTATATACTGTGTAATTTTGATGAGAGATATTAAACCTTTCATAAGTCTCTCTCATGAGATCGCAATTAAGATTGGCCCCATTGTCTGTTATAATTGACTCTGGAATCCCAAATCAGCAGATTATGTTATTATGAACGAAATCTACTGTCACCTTTTTAGTTACTACCTTGTGCGTTGAAGCTTCAACCCATTTTGTGAAATAGTCAATAGTTACTAGGGTAAAATAGTATCCATTCGATGCGGAAGGCTCAATGGACCCAATAACATCTACGCCCCAAACAGCAAATGGCCAAGAAGAACCCATCACATTGAGCTCATTTGGTAGAACCAGTATAAAATCCCCATGAACTTGACACTAATGATATTTTTGCACATATCAAAATCTATCCAACTCCACGGTCATCCAGAAGTATCCTGCTCTTAAAATCTTCCTTGCCAGTGTGAACCCATTTATGTGGGGTCTACAGGTCCCTACATATATTTCTTCTAATAGTTTTGATGCTTCTATGGCATTGACACATCATAGCAATCCTAAATCTAGATTCCTCCTATACAAGATTTCTCCATTGAGAACGAAGTGATTATCCATCCTTCTCAAAGTTTACTTTTGCTTTCTGGTGGCGCTTACTGGATATTCTCCTGCTTTGAGCAACCTTCTGATGTCAAAATACCATGGCTTTCCATCTAGTTCTTCATCTATGTGGAAATGGCATGCATGTTGATCGTGTATCTCTACCTTGATGGGATCGATGTAATTCTTATCCGAATGTTGGATCATCGAAGATAGTGTTGCCAGGGTGTCGACAAACTTATTTTAATTTCGAAGGACATGTTTGGACTCAATCTTCGTGAATCTTTTGCTCAGCTCCTTCACACATTGCATGTAAGGAAGGATCTTGACATTCTTAGTGGTCTATTCTCCTTGTACCTAATAAATCAACAAATCAAAAACTCCTATCACCAATAGCTCCTTGATGTTCATGTTTACAACCATCCTGAGTCCGAGAATGCAAGCTTTATATTCTGCCATGTTGATTATGCAAGGAAACCTAATATTTACTGAGATTGAATAATGTTGACCTATTTCTAAGACCAAGACTTCCCCGATTCCAACTCCTTTAAAGTTTGATGCTCCATCAAAGAACATCCTTCATCCATCATACGACTCTGAGATGTCCTCTCCTATGAACAACACTTCTTTATCAAGGAAGTAGGTCTTGAGTGGCTTGTAATCTTGATCTACTGGATTTTCTGCAAGGTGATCAACCAAAGCTTGTCCTTTAATGGCTTTTTGTGTCACATACATAATATCGAACTCATTTAACAAAATATGCCATTTTGCTAATTTTCCAGTAGGCATTGGTTTCTAGAAGATATACTTGAGTGGATCCATACTTGAAATCAAGTATGTGGTATACGTGGATAGGTAATGCCTCAACTTTAGCACAACCTAAGTCAACACACAACAGGTTCATTCTAACAACGTGTATCTTACTTCATATGGTGTGAATTTCTTGCTCAGGTAGTAAATGGCATGCTCCTTCTTTCCTATGTCATCATGCTGCCCCAACACACACCCAAACGCTCCATCTATAATAGATAGGTATAATAGCAAAGGCTTCTCAGGCTCTGGTGGAACCAATACAGGCGGGTTGGACAAGTACTCCTTGATTCTATCAAAAGCATTTTTGCATTCCTCCATCCATCTAGTGGTGGCATCCTTCTTCAGCAACTTGAATATGGGTTCACAGATTATTGTGGAATAATCTATGAACTGACTGAGCCTCCCCATGAAACTCATTACGTCCTTCTTAGTCTTGGGTATATTGGATTGGTCCAACTCTATACCTCTCCTGCTAACAATGAATCCCAATAATTTTCTTATAGGAACTCCAAAAGCGTATTTGGTTGGATTCAGCTTTAGGTTGTACCTTTGTATCCTTTCAAAGAACTTTCATAAATCGTCTAGGTGATCCAAACTCCTCTTGGACTTGATAAATCATCCACGTACACCTCAATCTCCTTGTGAATTATATCACGGAAAAGGGTAGTCATGGCCCTCATGTAAGTTGCGCTGGTATTTATGAGTCCAAATGGCATTACCTTATAGCAATATACTCCCCACGGAGTGATAAAGGTTGTCTTCTCAGCATCATGTTCATTCATGAAAATCTGATAATACCCCACAAAGCAATCAACAAATGACTGCAACTCATGTTTTGCACAATTATCAATGAGTATGTGAATGTTTGGAAGGGGAAAATCATCTTTAGGACTAGCCTTGTTGAGATCTCGATAATCTAAACATATTCTTATCTTTCCGTCCATCTTCAGCACAGGCACAATATAGGCCAACCACGTGGGGTAATTTGTGACCTTTACGACGTTTGCTTCTATCTATTTCGTCACCTTCTTCTTGATTCTCAAACTCAAGTCGGGTTTGAATTTCCTCATCTTTTGCTTCACAGGTGGAACGGAGAGATCAATTGGCAGCCTGTGTGAGATGTTATCGGTGCTCAACCCTGGCATATAGTCATAAGACCAAGAAAATACATCAACATATTAGCAATTTTATCAACTCTTGCTTTATCTCGGCTTCCAAGTGTATACTGACTCACATTTCCTTCACCGTTTCTTCATTACCCAAATTGACAACCTCAGTTTCATCCAGATTAGGCTTCTTCTAACTTTCAAGTTGCTTGATCTCATGTGGCAGTTTTTCAGGCATCATGCTTTTATCATATTCCTCATAATCATGCTCATTGCTCACATTTTGCTCAATGGATTCGTTACATGTCATAATCATTGAACGAGGATTTTTACTAATATTAGCACTGAAAATTATAAAAGGTGAGTAAAATAAATATATATTTATGAAAAGTAGGGAAAATAATTTTAGACAATAAAGACTTTTATTTTAAAAAAAGCATTCGACTTTTAGCAAAAGGCAAGTAGAAAAAAGAGCTTAGGCATGATTCAACCCTCAATTGATCATGCAAAAACAACTTTGAAATCAACTACAATTCCACACTACCAGGACTCCTGTTGAAACAGGGATGTGCTTATGGTCCAATTCTGCAAGACTTCTCCAGGTTCAGCATCACGTATGGTCATCTCCTTGATATCTATCTCCAGTCCTTCCTCGATCACGGCCAAAAATAGATTTCTTATTCCTTCTATGATGTCCTCATCAATTGCTTGCTCTGATACTGGGACTTGGGCTGGTACAAACACTGTCTTTCCTGATCCTTCACTGTAGACTCCTTCAAAAGTAGGCTTATATCCAAGCCCAGTGGTACCTTTATGGTATTTCAACTAGATTTGCTCAATTACACCATTGGACTTTGGCCCTAGTCCTGTCTTAGGCTGATACCCATATTTCAACATCTCTGACGCAACCATCCTTGCTACACTTGACATTTTTACTTCAAACGGCTCTACTTTCTCATCGATCCTTGCAGCTTGCATAATCTCCAGAGTATGGAAAGTGGCTCCATCTAACTTCTCCATGACTGGAATAGAATTAATAGAATAGATGGAATGACTGAGCTCCCCATGAATGGTAACTTTCGTGTGACCCCACTCGTACTTCACACACTAATGGAGAGTTGAGGGAACTGCTTTCGCCATGTGGACCCATGGCCTCCCCAACAATAGGTTGTAACTGGACACCACATCCATCACTTGAAATAATATGGGAAATTCAGTTGGCCTACTTGTAATGTTAGGTAAATTTCTCTTATTATGCTCCTTTGCGATCCATCAAAATCTCGGACCTTCACCCAACTTTCTCTTATTTCTTCTATATTCATACCCAAATCTCTTAGATTAGAGAATGGACAGATATTACAACCAAAACCACCATCGATCAGAACCCTATTCATGACCTTATTACAGTATTTAACGATGTTATGAAGTGCTTTGTTGTGCCCGACTCCTTTTGACAGTAGACCATCATTATGGAAAGAGATCTTATTTGCTTCCACCATAAGCCCAATTCTTGCAGCCAAAGTTTCACTTATGGTCTCTTTCGGTATTCTAACTCCACTTAACACTTCCATTAAAGTATTCCTATGGGCTTCAAAACTCATAAGCAAGGAAATAATAGATATGGGGCTGGTGTTTTCTTCAGCTGATCTTCGACCAAATAGTCATTAGGTTGCATCTTCTTTTAAAATTCAGTGGTTTCAGCATCAGTAACATTCTTCTTTGGATATTATTCTTTCCCAAGAATCCCTTGATTTAGATCCTCTGGGGAATAACACCTTCCCGACCTAGTCAGTCCATGAGCTACAACAACGTCTATCGTCATGCCCTTGGCTTTCGCTCGGTAGTCCCATGGGGCAGCTTTAGTGTCATAGTCAGGCTTTACAACAACTATGGTGGTTACTATAACTCTCAGTAGGTAGGTTTGAATAGTCAAAGGCTCTCTAGACTGAACGGTGATAAAAGGTTGCGCTGGAGATGTAGTGGCAACTTCTTCTGTGTTACAAGCAGGTATAATAGTTCCCTCCAAGTCATACTCTTCCTCTAGAGTAATCATGTTGACTTCTCAATTCTCATGATTTGGTAAAGGGTTATTGTTCATATTTAGAGGAACTGTGGTGCATTTGATTACTCCTTTTTGGATTAGAGACTCGATCTATTTCTTCAAACCATAACACTCTTTCGTATCATGCCCCTAGACTCTTGAGTGATAAACACATTGCTTATTTCCATCAAAGTTTTGAGAGGTTGTATCAGGGGCTTTTCCTTTGATTGGGTGCAACAATTTTGCTTCCCTCAACCTTTCAAATAATAAAGCCAAGGGTTTGGCAATAGGTGTGTAGGTGTGGGTAGTTCTGGCTTTGAGATTCGAACGTGGTCTTGGTGAATATATTGGTCTATTTTGGTGGACTGGAGCTTGGACAGGGGGATATGGTCTTGGACAATTTTGGTATGCTGGAGCTCGAGGTGGCTTGTAGTATGGCTGGGTATTGTATACTGGAACATATGGGGTATGTACGATAATTTGGGGATTGTTAGGGTATTGGTAGGAAGAACTTCGATGTTGGTAGTATGGTGTGATAATCGAGACATCTTCCTTCTTCTTCTTGTTACCACCGATGGAACCTGACTGTATAGCCTTACTTGCAGTTTGCAATGCAACCATAGACTGAATCTTCCTGACTTGATGCCTTCTTCTATGAAATTTCCCATCTTATCTAACTCTGCAAACTTCTGGCCCATCATTGACATCATCTTGTCAAAGTAAACACCTTCTTGGGCTCAGATAAAGTATTTGGAGAGCTCACTCTCATCTAATGGGGGTTGAATCCTAGTACCCTCAGTCCTCCATCGCCATACATATGCCTGAACTGACTCAGATAGCTTTTTCTGTATGTTGGACAATGAGAACCTGTCTGGGGAGATTTCGGTATTAAACCTAAAGCGACTCATGAAATCTTCAGCCATTTCCTACCAATCACGCTATTTATGAGGGTCTTGGTGAGTACCAAGTTAAAGATTCTCCTGATAGACTTTGAATAAACAACTTCATTCTCAACTTCTCGTTCCTTCTTACGCCAACTAGCTTGTCACAATAGGCCCGTAGGTGTACATGAGGATCACTCTTTCTATCAAATACATTGAACTTTGGTGGTTTGTACCTGACTGGCATATCGATGTCCGGATGGATGCATAATTCATCATAACCCAAGCTCTCGATTTCCCTGGTGACTTGCATGTTTATAAATGCCTTTTTCAAACTTTTGAGTTGAGCTACTATTGACCTTTCTCCATTCAATTGGATGTCTTTCTCTAGTTTCGCATACTAATTAACCTCATACGGGACTTTGACAGTTGTGGAGGTTGCAAAAGTAAGAGCTTCAGTAGCATATACCGGTGGCACAGGTAACTCATAAGTGACGTGTGCCTCAGGTATGTGCTGCATTATTGGGTAAATGAGAACAGTGAAGTTTTGAGTAGGCAATGAAAGATCAGGTGCAGCCCTGGTGGAGGGTGGAGGAATAAGTAGAACTTGAGCATAGATGGGAACATGTGGGGTTTGCTTAGGTGGGTTTGTTATGTTAGCGGGAGTGCCTGAGGTAGTTCAGCATTTGGAAATTGGAATTGAGCAGGGAAGGTAGTATTCAAAAGCTTAGTCAAGTCCCACACTTGGCACAGTTCTTCCTTTAGGATCTCAATTTCTTGTGCCATGTTGGCCATTTGTTCGTTGTTTTGAGTATCTATCACCTTTTGGGAGCTTTCGGCACCATCTATCGGTACCATCGAGGCGTTGTTTGATTCTTCCGTCATTTTTCCTTAAGATCAGAGGTTGTATTGTGATTTGGCTAGTTTGCAAATCTACACAAATCAATGTTCGTTCTTTGGGGATTAATAACGAAAATAAAATAAAAGAAAGAAAAGGGAAACCATATTAGTTTGGGAGATATTGAAAGATGTAACAAGTATGTAACACATATATACGCCAAGTTGGCGACATTCAACAAATGTGTCCTAATATGGATCCTTTTTTTGCCAGAGGTGGGCCTACAATGTAAGCACTAATGATTAATTGATTCAAAGTATTTCAACAAGTTCTCAGATTCAGGACAAGTCTAACTTCATTAATATCCAAAGGAAGGGTGTGTGTGTGTGTTGAAAAACCCCGAGTTACAGAATGAAAATTGAATTCAAGAAAAAGTATTGATTTCAAGATTACATAATAGTTGACATACCAATATAGAGACATCAAGATAGGTCATGCAATACATTAAGGAGAATAAAAAGATAGGAAATAAAAATACAAAAACATCAAAATAGGTCATGTAAGACCTTTAGAAAGACTAAGGTAGGAATAAAAGCCTAAGGCCAGGTCGGGGGATCCTCGTCGTCATCATCCAAATCCTAATAGGTCCCAGGGTGATACTCTAGATATTCCTCGGGCTGCCATCCCTGATGATCTGCATCCTATTCACTATCAAATCCTAAGGGTCCATACCCAGAGTGTGCATCCGAGATGAGTTCAATTCCTTCTAGGTCCACGTGCATCACTCCCCCATCCCTAGGGTCGCATTCATCAGGATCATATTCTAACTTTTCTTCTGGATCTTCCTTCATTTCCTCTATTTGCTTTTTTTTTTTTTAGGTCTTCCTCCATATTTTCTTCTGAATCTTCTTCTGGATCTTCTTCTAGATCTTCTTCTAATTCATTGTCAACTAAGGGTATGAGATGGTTAACTGATCCTGGAGTCACCTGCTGGTACATAGCAGTAGAGATGGGTATGAGGTGTAAGATTTGATTGCTGATCTGATTCACCCTGTGGATGTTGGTGATCCCCTGAAGTCCTTCATTACTTGGCCTGGCTAAAATTCCTCCCGTCATATACCATGTGTAGTACTCCGGGGTGCACCGTGAATCGACCCCCATGCCTGAGCTAAAAATGTCTCCCCATCCTTCTATCAAGTTCCTGAGTCTCTCTATAGGGATCCTCCCTTCATAGACTCCTTCTTCTAGCGCTATGTTTGACCATAAAGGGACATCCTGTGTTATGCCATACTGCCGAAGAACCCTTAATGATACGTAGGGATGGATTCATTCTAGCCCGATCAATTCGAGGAAATAACAGTAATGTCTCCTCAACATCACTTGATCGTTGACATATAGTAGCCGCCATTGGATGAGATTTCCAGTGAGTTGAGTCAGGAAACTACGCCATTGTTCTTCATTATTCGGGACATCCCACATGTTCATCTTGAGCTCATGACTGGGAATTTTGCTGCACCTAGCCTCTCTGATGCCATTATATGCATTCCTCCTATAAAAGTGCTCCAATGCCCATACTTGCAGCATCAAATTGCATCCTATAAAATATTTATATCCCCTGGAGTATATAGACAATGATCGGAAGATTTCTGCTAAGATCATCGGCACGACTGTCAATCTGAGTCCTCTGAACATGAAAAGAACCATTGGAAGCAAATTGATGTTTATTTGATTTCCTCTCACTGGGAATACCATGATCCCCAAACAAGCAACTATGAAGACGATAGCCCTGTGTCTTTCCAAATCAACCCTGGAAAAGAAGAAATCATTCTGAAATTGATAGTAAATTTCACTCCGACTAAATCTCTCAAAAAGACACTCTAGGCTAACCTAGCCTGCCCCAACCATTCTTAATCCTGGACCAACTCTTATCCCCAACGAGGAAAGGATACCACTTCCGAATGTAGTACACGAGGCCAAAGGCACCCATCCAACCAATGGTAAGTTAGCAATTTGGCTCACTTTCTCTAATGTGGGCGAGATTTCAAAGTGTGAGAACCTGAAGGTAACCGTGGTTGGATCCTAAAATTCAATCATTAGCTGAATGAATAACCTGTTTACCCTCAGCTCCAACAAATTGGTCAAGGATCCTAGATGCGACATTATTTCTTCTCCATGAGCTACCCAAATGTTTTCCTACCAATGCCTTAGAATCCAAGGGACCTCGAATATCATCTGGATGTTTGCAAGGTTTTGATTGATTTGCATCTGAGTAAAAGAAATGAGAGTATGCCTAATGTCCTGAATCTGTTATGGTTTTAACATTTGGATCAATCAATAATTTTTCACACAAAGAACGTTTTTGGGTTTATGAAGAACCCGTTGACGTGAAGGGTGGCCTCCTAATTGCAAAGATGATGCCTTGGAGCATCCCGCCTAAGATATATGCAACATGATCTATTTCTAGAGTAAGAATTTTCCCTAGATGTTTAGAGTAGGACTGAATAATTGTGAGAAGGCTCACTAACCTAATTGCACCAACTCTGAAACTAAGCAATCCAAGGAAGGTTTGGAGGAGTGCAGGACACCCCTTGCATGTTCAGTGTGTGTTTGTGTATGGCCAAAGACTCGATAGAAAATGCAAATGAGAAAACAGTAACAAGTAGTATTTCAAAAGAATAAGGAACGCAAGTTTGGATTTGGCCTGCGTCCTTTCAAACAAAGCATGATATAAAAATAAATTGTCATGACCCAATTTCTCAAGTAATGACGACACCTACCTTATCCCACCAGTAGGCAAGCCAAGCCATAGCCTGGAATGGCAAGTAATTAGCTAACAAGCAGAAAACCAGAAAAGATCAGATATAAATTATAACAGTAGTAATAATAAGTGGAAGTTGAAAGAAAACATATAAAATATAATATATACCGAGACAGGAGAAGAAGGAGGACAAAATATACAGGGTAATCCCTCCTAAGACCTGGTAAAGCTGGTACTAGAGCCACTACTAAAACATAACAAGAGTACTAGAGAGAATCCAAACTGTACATACAAGTAGTCTCGAAAGCAAAAGACTATACTGGAGTAGATGGAGGAGGATCAGCCTCGGACGCTAGTAAGCTCACCCTGCCCCGGATCATCACTGGGAGTTCCAATAGGCAAGCCACCCTGCAGAACTCATAAGAAATAACAAAAATAAAGTATACGCAGGCCCTGAACCAAAACTGAAGCATATTTATATAAACATACGCATAACTAGCCAAAAGGGAGGAATCCAAAGTTTCCCAGCTTAACACCATGCCCTAAGCTCACAATATTACATCATAATAAGAGATAACGAGACCCTAACCGGATAAATAAGGCATGAAATATTTCAAACGATAACCCGGCTACAACTACCTGCCCAAAACTAGAATAATAGCACACAATTACCATAAATAACCTCAGTCTAGAGATAGGGTAAGCCTAGCCTACCTGGACACCAAAGTTAAAAAGTCCCTCCGAGAAGCCTCCGACAGTGCCCCACTAGAACCTGAGCTTGAATAACTTGATGTAGATAATTGATTTTCTTTTGGAGATTAAATAAAACATCACAAAAGCTCCCCCTAACTTTCCCCTTTTTTTCATATATATAAAAGTATATGATTTTTGAAAATTGGACTTATGCTAAAAGGAACATACGGATGCTAAGTGGAGTAATAACTATATGCTGTAAGAGATAGCAAAAGGTAAAACATGAAATGGAAAAGTACTTCTATAATTAACTTACAATTCTTACACATGTCAACTAATGAGAAAGGCCACTAATTAATGCAGAGTGTTGTGCCCTCCCTTTAATCCCACGTGGAAGGAAAATGACTCCTCAATACCAATCTTATCTTATTATATAAATATATACTCGGGTATTGTATAGGTTCCTGGTAAAATAAATATAACTTTTTGGATATATCATAATTAATAAAAAATTATTTCGAATAAAACCTCTATTATATAGTAATAATATTTTAACATATCTAGATTTACTATCTCCGCTTAAAATATTAATAAGTTGCAAACTAGTATAAAATAATATAAATATATCATAACTAAAGGTTTTTTCATAAACATCTAAAATATTTTAGAAAGGTAATTAACTATATAATTTTATCAAATTCTAATTTAATTTAAATATTTCACAACACTCTCAGTATTAATAAAATTCTCAAATGAACTGCCCGAAAATCGAACTGTCAGTCCCAGCAAGTCATAAAAAACTTGGGCCAGCGATAGGAAAGCTCTAACACCTAGAACACACGAAAATAAGGGAAATAACCTGGAGGGTCATTACAACAACCACTACTAAAAAGGACTTTCGTCCACGAAAGTAAAGGATAAGAAATTACCTGAAGGCTCGAACAGGTAGGGATACTGGACTCGCATATCATGCTACCCAGAAGATCCTAAAGCTAACTATTTTTCACCTTCAGCTCGGCAGGAGCCATGCGATAAAGGGCCATAGAAATAGGTCGGGTGCCCAGCTCGAGGTTAATAATAAACTCTATATCACGCTCAGGAGGAAGGCCAGGTAGGTCGATAGGAAAAACATCAGGAAAATCACGAAAGACAGAAATGGAGTCAAGCGAAGGACTCTCAGCACTAACATCCTGAACATAAACAAGAAATGACTCACAACCCCTCAATATCAATCTCCTAGACCGAATGTAAGAAATAATCCCCATCGGCGCGTAGCTAAAAGAACCCTGCCACACAACCGTGGGTATGCTAGGCATGGCTAAGGTGATGGTCTTAGCAAAGTAATCCAAGACCGTGTGGTAAGGGGATAACCAGTCCATGCCCAGAATCACATCAAAATTTACCATATCCAATACAATGAGATCAACCCGATTATCAAACCCCTGAATAGTCACTAAACAAGATCTATATACTCGATCGACTACTAAAGAACCACCCACGAGGGTAGCTACATAAAATGGCACAGATAAAGACTCCAAACACAAACCCAACCACAGTGCATAATACGTAGAAACAAATAAAAATATGGAATCGGGAGCAAACAAAATAGAAGCTGGTTGATGGCATACGAAAATTGTACCTGTGATCATAGTATCCAAAGTCTCAGCATCCGAACTACCCGATACAACATGCAAATGGTCCTATCCGTTACTGGAATAGGTGCCTACCTGACCACCTATCCTACCTCTATGAAGACTATCTCTGGAACACTGTGCACCACTCCTAACTAGAGGCTGTACTGCTCTGATCGGTTGTGCAGTCTATACTGATGGCTCAATTATCCCACTTCGGGGACACTCACGGGCGAAGTGACCAATAATCCCACAGTCATAATATGCCCCTGGCACTTGGCTCTGTCTTGAAGGTCCAATTGATCCAGAATGACCACCTAGACTCGCGATCCTGGCTGAACACTTCCATGAGGCTGACTACTACTCTTACTACCCGAACCACTACAACCAGGCTGACCCCTATCTGATATCTGAAGCACTAACTGAATGGGCCCACTAGGCTGACCCTGATGTTGATAAGGCTATTGCTGCTGCTGGGGTCCCTACCCTAAAATATGCAGCCTCCAGACTGTGAGCCACTGTGGGTCCCACTATAATTTCCTAATAACGGGGTCTCTTATTGTTGCCCCCTTGGGCCTCACGATCCATCTCTTCAATCGAATACACATGCTCTGTAATATCAAAAAATGACTTCCCTGAAGTCACCAAACCCTTTGAAGCCCTACGAAGCAGTAGTCTCAAACCCCTAACAAAACAGCAGATCTGCTCATACTCATCAGGAAGAATAATAGTAGCGTGTCTGTCTAACTTGTGGAATCTCGCCTCATACTTAGCCACAGACATGGAAACTTGTCTCAACCCATAAAACTCATCCCGAAGATGCTCGCGCATACTGCGAGGCATATACTTCCCCAAGAAAATCTCGAAGAACTGAGCCTAAGTCACAGGTGGAGATGCAGCTGGCCTGGAATAAAGAAGAGTTCTCCACCATCTCCTCGCTACTGTGTCTAGCTGAAAAGCAATAAAATCTACTCCGAGTGACTCAACCAACCCCAACTTTCATAACTTCTCCTCATAACTGGATAGAAACTCATAAGCATCCTCTCCTGGGGTCCCCATAAATCTGGGAAGAGTCAACCTTAGAAAATGACTCAACATCTTCTGCTCCTCTGCAGATATAACTGGCTAGGGTACTACCGACTGTGCAACTATCGGTGCTAATGGAACCTCTGCTCTGGGAGCGATAGCTGCAGGCTGCGCTCCTATACCAATATCACCCTGTGCTGCTGGCTGAGCTTTATCTGTTGGTTGACTGCTAACTAAACCCAACAACTGAACCAAGGCATCTCTAAGAACTGCAAAAGATATAAACCCGGGTGGGGCCAAGGCTGTACCTTGGCCCACCTGCTGCTGTTGTGGTGGCAGAATCTCTGGAGCTATCTCTGGCTCGGGAGCTATAATAGGATCTGGCGATTGTTCCCTAGCCTACTCTCGTACTAGGGCAGCTACTCTAGCCTTCCCTTGACCTCGGGGTCAGCCTCTGCCCCTAACTGGAGCTCTAGCAGTGGGCTTAGGGTCCTGATCCCCAGCCCCCGCACCTCGCATCATAGCCATATGCGTAAAAAGTGAACCAAATAAAGGTCAGAAATCGATATAGACACCACGCATGGAAGTGGACCAAGAAAATGAGATTTTTCCTAAAAATTCTTTGTAGCCTCCCGAAGATAGGATACAGACGTCTCTGTACCAATCCGCGGGACTCTACTAAATATTGGCTCTTGTACCAACAATACCAGTGCAACCTAGGCTCTGATACCAAGCTGTCATGACCCTATTTCTCAAGTCATAATGACGCCTACCTTATCCCACCAGTAAGCAAGCCAAGCCTAGCCCAGAACTGCAAGTAACAGACTAACGGGCAAAAACCAGAAAAGACCAAACATAAATTACAATAGTAGTAATAATAAGTAGAAGCAGAAAGAAAACATATAAAATATAATATATACCAAGACGGGAGAAGGAGGAGGATAAAATATATAAGGTAATCCTTCCCAAGACCTGGTATGGCCGGTACTAGAGCCACTACTAAAACATAACCAGAGTACTAGATAGAATCCAAAATGTACATAACATATATAAGTTGTCTCGAAAGCAAAAGACTATACTAGAATACATGGAGGAGGATCAGCCTCAGACGCTAGTAAACTTACCTTGCTCCGGATCAGAACTGGGATAGGAGTATCGTGTCAATGTCGTCGGCTGGTACCCGAATCTACATCAGGTAAAGAGATGCAGAAGTACAGTATGAGTACCAAAGCAATGGGTACTCTGTAGGCATCATCGGCCGACTAAGCTCAAATATAGAAAAAGTATAACTAAAATGCGAAGGTATAATCTAAAGCTGTAGTAAATAGGGATAGAATGGTAAATAGTTACCGAGCTATGCAAATACGATAAAGAAATAAGTAAAAGCAATACAGAAAGATAAACAATGCATTAATAAGAAGGTAACCAAACAATCTAACAAGGCCCCCATAAGCCCGTCAGGCACACTGAAGAAGATAATTAACCCAACTGTGCCCCCATAAGTCGGTGGGACACACAAGAAGTAATTAAAGAAAAAGCATAAATAATCCATAACTAAACCAGTCCAAAGAAACCATAGTAGAAATCCAGATGTTCACCGGGCTTGAACTGACACCAATGGGTACTAACGAGAGGCCAGACATCGGGCTCAAACCGGTAGTAGTGGATAATAACAAGAGGCCATATGCCGGATTCGAACCAAAAATAGTGGGTAATAATGAGAGGCCCCATATATGATATACAATAGATCTCATAATCAGATGACGGACTCAAATCGAAACTCAGAGGAACCACAACTCCTAGAGTAACAGTAATCAGTACTAGAACTCCCAGATCATGTCATATCTAGAAGCCAGACTCGAATCGAAACTCATAGTAACCATAACATAACCAGAATTCAGTGAACTCATAAGTAATCAGACTCAACTGTAAAACTAAAACCCAAACCATATCATAATTTATGCCAAAGTTGTGCCAGAACTTATAATAAATAACAAAAATAAAGTATACGCAGGCCCGGAACCTAAACTGAAACTCATTTGTATAAACACGCTCATAACTAGCTAAAAGGGAGGAATCCAAGGTTTCCCAACTTAACACCATGCCCTAAGCTCATAAATACTACATCAAACTAAGGATAACGGGACCAAAATCTACCATAACGGGACCCTAACCGAATAAATAAGGCATGAAATATTTCAAACGATACCCCAATGACAACTACCTGCCCACAACTAGCATAATAGCAAACAATTATCATAAATAACCTCAGTCTAGGGATAGGGTAAGCCTAGCCTAACTGGACACCAAAGCTAAAAAGTCCCTCCAAGAAGCCTCCGAACAGTGCCCCACTAGAACCCGAGATTGAATAACTTGATGTAGATAATTGATTTTCTTTTGGAGATTAAATAAAACGTCACAAAAGCTCCTCCCTAACTTTTCCCTTTTTTTCGTATATATCAAAGTATCTGATTTATGAAAGTTGGCCTTATGCTAAAAGGAACATACGGATGCTAAGTAGAGTAATAACTATATTCTGTAAGAGATAGCAAAAGGTAAAAAATGAAATGGAAAAGTACTTCTATAATTAACTTATAATTCTTACACATGTCAACTAATGAGAAATACCACTAATTAATGCATAGTGTTGTACCCTCCCTTTAATCTCACGCGAAAGGAAGGTGACTCCTCAACACCAATCTTATCTTATTATATAAATATATACTCAGGTATTGCATAGGTTTGTGGTAAAATAAATATAAATTTTTGAATATATCATAATTAATAGAAAATTATTTTGAATAAAACTCTATTATATAGTAATAATATTTTAACATATCTAGATTTACTATCTCCGCTTGAAATATTAATAAGTTGCAAACTAGTATAAAATAATATAAATATATCGAAACTAAAGGTTTTTTCATAAACATCTAAAATATTTTAGAAAGGTAATTAACTATATCGTTTTACCAAATTCTAATTTAATTTCAATATTTAACAACATACTCAGTATTAATAAAATTCTCAAACGAACTGCCCGAAAATCGAACTGTCACTCCCAGCAAGTCATAAATAACTTGGGGTAGCGATAGGAAAGCTCTAAACGACGAGAACTCACGGAAAGGAGGGAAATGGCCTAGAGGGTCATTACATAGATAAAGCAAGCAATGTACTAAAAATAAACAAATATTCCAAATAAAATTCCTAAACTAAGCCTGATAAGGCAAAAACCTAAGTTACGTCCCCAGTAGAGTCGTGAACATTAGTATTTTTGTTATAATATGTCTATTAAAAAGTATAAAGTTTTATAATTTTACAAAGTATAATGTCTAATGGCGTATAAAGTAAAGTATATAAATGAAATTTGTGCAAAATAAAAGAAAATATAATTTTGAAAACATATGAGGATTTATTATAAAATAAACATGTATATGAATAAATACAAAATTTATTTAATTTGAAAATGAGTTTATATAAATGCGTTTATCCTAAAGTAGAAAAAGGATATTAAAACATATTAACATATTAGCTAGAGAGTAAAATAGGCTTGCATATATTTAAGATATAGGGAAATCACATTAACATTTGTTTTATTTGTATAAAATTTAATAGATGAAAGTTATAAAATTAATGTAATAGACGTAAATATACATGTGTGTAAGTATAGTTAAAATAAAAAGTAAATAATGATAATAATAAATATTATTATACTAATTTGAAAATACATAAATAAATGATAATAGTGATAAAGTATACCTTGTATATGGTAGTGTATATGTGCATATACCTCGTATTTTTGAACCTTTTGAAATATGAAAACTCAAACAAGTGTTGGAAAATAGAAAGTAACCTAAAGTGTCGGGATTAGTTAATTTATTGAAATAAGTTAACATTGGTAAATAGGTTCCCCCTTTTAAAAAAAATAAATATGAAATTAGCTATTCGTTGCCATTTCATAGTAGTATTAAAACTCTCCTTTGTTTTAAGAAAATGTTAAGGTTGCAATATTCGTGCTTAAAAATTCATTTAAGACAAATAGTTGGACTTAGCCAAATTTTAAATTTTGGATGAGCCTTTTTTTTCCAGGTAAAATCTATCCTTACGCATTAACTAATCATATACGTTAACTGCAAAAATGACATGAGAATGTTAATCTACTTTAAAGGGCACTCCGTAAATACTAAATGCAATACAAACACAATTAAACAAATAATATTATTCCAATAAAACAAGAATAATTATTTACTATTTCAAGTTTCAAGAGACTACTAAAATAACAAGGACAATAAATAAAAGAGAAAGGGCTAAGAGATACTAGACTCCTAATGGAGCTTGAGCTTTTAATTTTTGAGATTCTGACGCGTTGCAATCCTAGTAGAGGTTAACCCGATTTGGATCGAAATGGAGTTTTAATTGAAACTCCAACTCCCGAGTTCACATGAAACACACAAAAAAAATAAGGATTAGTAGCTGGCCTAGGATGACAAAATAATACAAACTACAAATTAGGAGGAAGTATGGCAGTCAAGAATACATTTCATACGAGAATTAGGTAAAGGATTGAATTAACCTAATATTCCAATCTCACAAACTTTGTTTTGAGCCAACAAACTAATTATGGCAATTTTGCATATCAACAAAGAATAACTATATCTACAATACTAGAAAAACCAAATAACTCAATAGTTAATAAAAGAAGCTAACCTATATGATGGATATCTATTCAATGGAAAAACCGCAGATTCTTAAGAGACCCATAAATATATAATTCACAAGTCTTAGACGAAGAGTAAACCAAAATCTGATTTTAATTAAATGTTCACATATTATTTGCAAGTGATTCAAACCATATCCACCAACAATCACATATGTCACCTATTTTTACAAAACAAAAATAGTCGCACCCAGTAACAAATGAGGCTAGATGAGGCGAGACAAGTAATCAACAAAGCAAGATGGGATGATTCATGCATAATCTTGGGACTAGAATAACTCAGATATTCATAAAATCAGACCAGACGAAGGAGAAAGGGGTACAAATGCATCATTTCGGTTTAGAACTACTTTACCAGGAGCAAGGAATTGATGTGTTTTTATATGGAAAATGGTGTTAAATACTACTGTTAAGAGAAATAAAAAGAAACTACTGTCCGCTGAATTTTCTTTAGAGCTTAATATATTTGAATGGTTCCCATGCTCAATATTTATGTTTTAAAAGCTAAGACGGTAGATGATTCGAACAAAATTTATTTTATCAAGGACGAGACTGATTTTTAAAAATAAACACGCCGATATAACTACAACCGTTTGAACACAAGTACACCCCACATATGACTTGGTACTATGCAATCTGTCTTCAAACCATGGAAATTAATCAAAGCGCTTCAATCGATGTTAATGAGTACAAACAGGGAAAGAACAAACGTTGACGGCAAAACATAGACTTTCACAATCATCTGGTAGAGTAGTTCATTAGTACTGCAACCATTTTGAGGCACGAAATGAGTCCAGCAAGTAAAAGGAATACCAAGATAGAAACAGAACCGTATTTTAATTATTTAGATGATTCTATACGTACGAACACGTCATGAAAACTAAAAAATGAAATTCGCACTGTTTTTCTTTTTTCTTTTTTTTTTTTTTTTACAGAAATCTAGAAAAGGGCAAACTCAACCGATGTAAATTTGCAACCACAACAAAACCTCAGTTCGAGCATATCAAGTAAGCAAACAGAGAGAACAAAATAGCTAATTTAAGGCCAGCTATGGTATGAAAATATAGCCTTTCTGCTCTTGAACTACATCGCAACTAGACAGCCAAATCATAATGAAACATCATTTTGACCTTTGTATCAAACTTGGGACTCTAGATTAACTCCAATAACACGGCAAAGAGACACAAACCCTTGGAAAAAACTTAGCTTTATTTCACAGAATGCAGTAATCTAAGAAAAAGTACCAGGAAGAATTCTTAACAAATCACTTTCTACATTTTATGTAAAGTGCTAAAACAAAACACAAGATTGATTATACCTTACAACAACATAACTGAATAATATACAGACCACCTAACAGGAAACCATAGCTGGAACATGTAAGAAAATAGAAAACATGAACCTGAAATAGATAGAATATACAATGTAAGCTAAAACTGAATGAGGGCTGATTTTGTTTCACATTTTTATGCCCAAAATCAATCAGTTAACATACCCACTAGAGCACGATAAATAATTTTGTTCCAAATTTTCATTCACAACTAGCCAATAAAACGACCAACTCCATTTCATTTCATATTTAGGTTCATAATTAGCCAAACTAGAATGACAAACTTAGTCTATCAGCGAATCGCCAAAACTAGACATAATGTAATTAGATGGGACATAATTTACTTAAGTTAAATCACAATTCACAATCATACATTATCTCAAACCCATAAAATTATTTTGTTTCACATTTTTGTACTTTAATCCAGCCGACTATCCTTTCGGCTAACCACACGATAAATGATTAACAAAAACTAAGTGCAACATAATTAAGACGGGATATGATTTACCTTATGAGGTGCAGCAATTGAGGCCGTCAAGCGTTGAGTTTCAAGCTAGCTATTCCGACTCCGCAAAGATTCAGATTCTCCAAAGGACGAATGAAAAGAACTTTAGCAATAGAGAACCAACAATATTGAAAGCTCTAAACTTAAGGCTATGGAGATGATTTTGGATCATTAAAAAATTGTCCTTGTTGAGGGCATTTGAGGCCCTATTTATAGTGAAAAATCAAGGCTCCACTAGTTTGAAAATTGGCTCTCGGATTCAAAATTAAAATAAAATAAGAGGTCACTTCTTTGAATATATTTGAGAGATAGAGAAGATAATATGAATGTATAAAAAGTCAAAAATCCAACCTTTAGATTTGATTTTAACGTCTGAATTCATCCAAAGGAAAGTTGGGTATTGAGATTTAAAGGCCTGACCAAACTTTCTCCACTAATTTCAAAATGTATTTGTAGATTTTGAGAGATTTAAAAATCTCACTTTCCAGTTGTGAGTTGAATTTAGCCGTTGGGATAAGGCTAGGGCACTGTTGATGCCCAACGATGAGAGACGAGAGTGACAGAAATCTGCAAGCGTGAAATTCAGCAGATATTTAGGGTGGAGGAGATGGAAGATACAGAGTAGTGGTTGGAGGTTGTCTGGGTAGTCGATGAAGGGTCTGTTTAGGGCGTGTGTGCGGGCGTTTTGTTGTTGATGAAGATGATGAAGAATATTAGAGGTGTTTAGGCATCAATTAGTGGATTTAGGCGTTGGGTTAGGTGGAATTGGGTAGTTTTGGGCTTCAATCTTTTGACTAAAAATAATGTTAATTTGGCCCAAATTTTGATAATAAATCACTTTATGAAAAAATCTGATTTTTGCCCGTCACTTTTACTTAATTAATTTAACGATGCTTCGTTCGTCCTAATTAACTTCCCAAAATATATATGTATATGTATGTATATATACACACATATGCATTACTTTATATGCATATACGCTACCTCAAATAATTTTAGGCACATAACTATATTTTGATATAAAATGAAACTACAAATAGAATCGGGTATTAGTATATCAGAATTTATTTAGAATTTGAAATAAAAGTTAATGCGTTAATATTTTTGTTGAAAAAGTAGTGGAAAAAGTAAATTATAAAAATATATATTACTTTTTTTTTGAAAAATTTTATAAGATACGATATTAGTAGTTACCATATATATATATATATAATAGAAAGTAATGGAAATAATATTTTTAAAATCATTACTAGCACTAAATTTATCAAAATTAATTCGAAACGTAAGAAAGATATTTTGGCAAAGTCACCGGGATCATAAGCATAGAAAAAAAATTAAATTTAGGAAAAAGGAAAACCAAAATTGCGTGACTTGAGTTATTATCTATTTGACTTGTACTTGATTAAAATCCATGGCTTGTTGAAAAGGCTAATTATTGTTAATGGATATAAGTTAGTTGGAGAGTGTCTATGGTTTTGCTGATTGTATGGTTATGGTGATAGATATATTGGTTGATATAGTTGAGCTTAGGAGAGTGGGTGTTGCAGTTTTGTCGTTAAGTTGCTCATATTCTTATCTAAAAGCTCTAATTGAGCAGGTGTTAATGTATAACTGGGGTAATAGAATTTGGATAAGTGTTGCGTAAGAGTCGGGATGATGGATTGCTAAGGTTGGGAAAATCATTACAATTAGGTATGATAGAGTTCACATTAAAGGAGTGTTTAAGGCCTAACTTGATGACATTGTGGGAAGGTGGTTCTTAGAGTTGAAGTGGTATGACAGTTGACTGCAGATTAGTGAATAGTAAAAGATAAGGGAGCTAAAGAATTAAAAGATGGTGGTCATTGACTAAATCAACTCTTAAGTTACATGTTTTCTTTTTGAATATTTATGTGATGTTTATGTGATTTAATTCGGGTCGACCGATGATGCTTACCAGTATGTGTTGTTTGTAATGATACTACTCTTGCTATACCTTTTCTGGGTTATAGTCTGGTTGCAGGATTAGTAGATGTTCCATACTTGATGCGGTAGAGATCTCCAACAACTTCTATCATTGCCGAGTTCATCTACCAATAGTTTTAAACAAACAATTTGACAAGTTTAAAAATTTACACACCCTTATGCCCTTTTGGATGAGGTGATTATAGTAACGATGTAATGAAATGTTACAGAGAAAGGCAAAGAGAGAAGAAAGGAGTTTGTGGGGTTACATGTGCGCGTGAAGAGAATATAAGTGAATTGGAGTAATGAAATGATTGGGCAGGGTATGAGATCAAGATTTGGGCAGACGTATTGTGGAAATGAAAGGAGGCCCAATTTAAGTTATAGGATTGGCAAAATAGTTTAGACTAAGTAGATTTTCAATTAATTTAACAAGATTTTTAATTTGATAATCTTAAAATAATTATTTTATCAAAAGGCATATTCAATTTATTTAAATTAAGAAACCACCTGTACAATTAGAAAACTATTTTCGAACAAAGTTTGAGGAGAACAAAGCATTTTCAATTTAAACATGGTTTTTACTCGAAACAATTCCCAAAATATTTTATTAAGTGAAATTTATATAATTATATATAATTAAATATAGAATGGAAAAGGGCCTAAAATACCCTTGAACTATAGAATTTGGTACAAAAATACCCTTCGTTAACCATTTTGACTCAAAAATACCCATGCCGTCAATGTAGTTCCTAAAATTCTCTTATTTTTTAACGGTCACATTTAAAAACACGGAAAAGGACCTAAAATATCCTTGAACTATCAAATTTAGTACAAAACTATCCTTTGTTAACCTTTCGGCTCTACAATACTCCTATTGTCAATGTATTGGCCTTAAAATGCCTTTATTTTTAACGGTCACATTTAAAAATATAATTAAAGTCATCATTTATTATGTGGCACAATTTTATTGGTGCGTTATAATTAACTAAACTAATTGAATCCCAAATTAAACTCCGATCCACCTAATAATCTCATACCTACCCCGCCTAAAAACTTATTAATCTAAGGGAAACAAACTTTAATTCCATTTTGTTAATGATTCTAAATTTGATTTGGTCTTTAAATAATTTTCCAAATGATCATTTTTTTCGTTGAATCCAAATTTAAAATTGATCAAAGGCAACTTAATCCATCATCAAAGCTATCCAAAATTAAGATACAACTTTACAATACCAAGAACAATAATCTAAATCACCCACTTCAAAATAAGCAATAAATTATACATCGATAATTTGAAAATCTCCATTTCTGAAGTCGAAGATGTAAGTTGTTGAATATTTGAGTATATTTAACTTTGAAGTAAATTTGATTTGATCTAATCTGATTTAGCTACTGATTTGGTGAATAAGATGGAAGAAAAAGTTGAAAGAAACCATTGAAACTTCATTTTTGAAGCCGATGAGTTTCCCATCTCAATTTTAAAATTTGAAAACTGAAATTTGTAGGTTACCCATTGTTAAAATTATTTTTAAAACCATTTATTGTGCTTAAATTTAGTAGCTTGTTTTGCCAAGCTTATTTTTCCTTAAAAGTACTTATTTTTTCTCAAAAGTTCTTATTTTAAAAAATTGAGATGTTTGGCCAAACTTATGGAAAAAAAAATAGGTGCTTCCAGGGAGTAAAAAAAAATACTTTTCATAATCTAAAAGAAGTAGTTTTTCCCTAGAAACACTTTTTAAAAAAGCACTTTTGAGAAAAATATACTTAAAAGTAGTTTTAAAGCCTGGCCAAACACTAATTGCTGCTCAAAAGTGATTTTTAAATTTATTAACCAAATACAAATTGCTCCTCGCCAAAAGTACTTTTGAAAAAAACACTTCTTAAAATTAGCTGATTTTAGAAGTTTGGCCAAACTGACTATAGATTTACTGGCTAATTTAGGGATATATTTAAAGGAAAACTAAAATAACCATTGTAGGATTAAGAAAAGCTTGAAGAACACCCAAATATGTCTATTGTGAATCAAGATTTTTTTTCTTTAGTTTAATGAGGTTTTTAGGCAGGTGGGTATAGGGTTATTAGGCGGATCCGAGTTTGGGTAGAGATTTAATTAGTTTAAGTTAATTATAAAGCATACCAATGAAATCATGTCATGTAATAAATGATGCCTTTAATTTTATTTTTAAATGTGGCGTTAAAAATAAGAGCAGTTTAGGACCAATATGTTAACGACAGGGGTATTTTAGAGCGAAAGGGTATCAAATGGTATTTTTGTACTGAATTAGATAGTTCAAAGACATTTTAGGCCCTTTTCCACATTTTTAAAAGTAGCCATTAAAAATAAGGGCATTTTAGGATCAATACGTTGACCGCAGGGGTATTTTAGAGCCATATTTTATAGCCGAAAGATTAACGAAGACTATTTTGTACCAAATTTGATAGTCCAAGAGCATTTTATGCTCTTTTCTGAATATTGAATATATTTATCTCACCTTAAAATCACAAAGTTAACCCCAAATTAATTTTGGAAATCTTTTAAAAAATTATTTCAAAGTTGTTTAAAATTCAAAAAGCTCAAAAATTAATTTCAAATATGAAGGGCGAAAATCGGGTGTCAACAACTGCCCCTCCCTTTGGGTAGGGTAGATGCAAGTAACCCTGTGCAAAGGGAATTTGACCTTCCCAATTTTGTCCGACCACGAACTTGTCTCTCAGAAGCGATTGGTTCTTGGCATGAATTTCAAGGAATTATGATTAGATCCTGGTACCAAACTTCCTTCATAGCTCATATTACATGAGAATTCAGGTCACTTATAGTTCAAGACGCTTGATTTTACACATGATTTTCACAGAATTCCAGCGCTATCCCAGTTTTGGATTATGGAAAGACCGTAAAGCTAGAATGCATTCAAGTTTTCAACATAGAACCTGCCTATATATCCCAAGACTCAGGAAATCAGGCTGCTTGTAGTTCGACTCAATCAGTAAAAAAAGTTCTCTTTTATGCTAAGACAATCTTTGATTCTGTATGAGTGACAAATAATTAAGTTATAGAGAAGAGGATTGTAACCATCTCAGTTAAAAATGTAGGACCCTCACATTTGTAAGTAAAAGCCACATAGACATAATTTCAAAATTCTCTAGGTGTATGTCACCCGGATTTAAATAAAGGAAAGGTTGCTTCCAGTTTGAGTTAAGAAATACCCTGGATGTGAAACTGAAATTGAAAATAAAGAAAATATCCACATTCCTTCTGACAGGGGTGCGGTTTGATGGAAGTAGAAGTCGATTCTCAACTCGTGTCCAAAGAGTTTGATATTCCTCTTTAGATTATGTCCCAGTTCCCTGCTAAGAAAATGTTCAACATTGTGCTACGTCCTTTTTGGAGTCGTTTGTAACTGTGACTTTGTTTTGAGAATTGCATCCTCTCGGATGCTCTCGACAACATCCTAAAACAAGATAGTTAGTTGTAAAATAATTCAACAAGTATATATAGTACCTTTACCTTAAATTCATATTGTGCTACATTTCTTTTGGCACTGCCTACATCATACCTTACATATGACACTTTCTTAGATAATTTTGTCAGTTTTCTTTGTCTTCTCAGACGATCTGTTCTTTGATTAACCTGTGGTTTGAATTTGAGAATTTCATCCTCTTGGATGCTTTCGAAAAAATTTGAAACAAGAATGTTAGTAGAAAATGTAATTCACGAAAGGTAGATAGTACTTTAACCATACTTCCGCGTGAGTTGATTTCTGACAATTGACGCCATTCTTTCCTGTCCCTGTTTTGGGAAGGTAGCAATTTCCATAATAGTATGGACATGAAAAACCCCTCGATTGCCAGATAGGATGGCCCTTAGTTGAACATCTCTTCAAATAGTGTGGCCCTCTTAGATACTATCAACAAGTTCTTCCATTTGACACGATATCCCTCTCAGCTATCGATAATGATCTCTTACATATTACCTGTAAGACAAAGCTAAAGGCCTCTATGGCGGAGCACATTGTACTCCTGGTATTCAATGAGACTTATAGCTTCCTTCGAACATCATCTCAACGTGGAAGTTTAAGGTGAAAGGCATGAAATAATCCAATTGTAAGAGGGTGTGAGCCTAATAACAGTCCAACTATAACAAGGTGGATAACACAAAAATAGTCCAACTATAATGGGGTAGATGGCCTAATAACAGTCCAACTTTAATGAAGTGGATGACTCAAATCCATCTTTAATAGGGTAATAGGCGTCTCACACCTACAAGATTAGCCTAGTTGCCATATTTTAAGATGGATGTCCCATCAAAATAAAGCAGGAATCATAAACATATAAATATACTATTAAAATAAAGTAGACGTCTCCACATAAATATACCATTTATGGGGTAGACGACCCAGCACATTTAAGTATAGGCTCTTAAGCGGGCAAGCAAATACGCAAACCACTTTATGGGATGGACAACCAACATTATTTAAAAATAAAAGACTTGCAGTAATTCACAGTCTCATGGAATATTTTGTGCATCCTTTGTATCGAAACGACTTACAGATATCCCTTGATTTGTTAGTCTTTGGGTAATCTTTCACATTATCTGATATTGGATTCAAGGCAGCTTACATATATTCCTTGAATTGCCAGCTCTTAAGAAACCTTGCACGTCATCGTAGCTTGGCTAAGAGACGGCTTATAGATATCCCTTGAATTGCCAAATTTTTAGGTAATCCTAAACATCATCCGACCTTAGATATAATGCGGCTTATAGATATCCCTTGAATTGTCAGCCTTCAGGTAATCCTGCACATAATCAATCTTGGATATGGCATGGATTGTAGAGAACTCTTAGAACTACCAATATTTGTAAATCTAGCATATTATCCTACTATAGATATAGTTGTGGCTTATAAATAACCCTTTAAAGATTCAATTCTCAAATAATCTTGCACACTATTCGGTTTCAGATATCGCTGCAGCTTAAAGATAACCTTTTAACTATCAACTTTTGGCTATTCTCACACACTATCCTATTTTGGACGTTACAACTTACAGATGACCTTCGAACTTTCAACTTTTAGGAAATCTAGTATGTTGCCAATATTCTAATAGCGAGTTATAAACATCCCTTGGACCATATGCATCTTCAGCTCTGGTGGTTGATGCTGATACATATCCTTTGATGTCAGACTTCACCATCTTCACAAGATTATCAAATATGAATACCTATAATATCCCTCAATGTTAGAGTCCACCACCTATGTACGATAAACATATATAAGATTTTTGAATATCTTTAATGCCAGACTCTACCATATCTGTGTGATTAATAAATATAAATGCTGAAATATCCTCGACAACAGACTCTACCATTATTGCATGATTAACATATATAGAAATGCTGAAATATCCTCGATGTCAGATTCCACCATTTTTGTGTGATTAATAATGGATATAGAAGCTCTTGGTTTGATTTGTCAATTAAACATAATGACCCTCTCGACATAATCCTTTCGACATGGCCTTTTTGATATGGCCCTTTCGGCATAACCCTCTAAGCGAAAGTAAATATGCAATGACCTTTGTGGTAGTTTGAAGGGAACATCACCTAAATAAATCTTTTGGTGTGCTAGCTATTCTACATGTACCTGCACTCAAGGTAAATGATTAGTAGCTATAGTTTCGCTTTTGCTAGCGACTACAGTCGAATTCCTTATTTTTATTTGTCATCCTCTTCTCGAGGTGATTAGATAATCAAGAAGTCATTTTGGGTGCAAGTGACTAGCTGAACCCCACCTCCGGGGACAACTACAAAACCATTTTTGAATATTGTATGATATATTGGGGATTTGAGGAGGATGTCATTGCTCTCTCTTCATCGAGTGATCCCACTGATCACTCTATTATTATGCCAACTCCTTTATGTGTACCTTCTCTCAAGATAAATAATAAGTAGACACAATGTCACTTTTTGCTAGTGACTGCAGTCAAGTTTTTACAAAACTTAAGAGAAAGCATTCTTAACATAAGTCAAAATGACTTTGTTTTCTAGTATCATCCTCTTCTCGAGGTGAATTGACAAACAAGAGGCCTTCGAATGTAGTTGAACCCGCCTTTGGGGACAACTACAAATATCATTTTCAAGCATCATGTGTTTGTTATGATTTGTGACTTTTCTGGGGATTTTGGAAATGATGTTATTATCTCCTTGTGTTTAACCAACCCCTATAGCCTTCCCTCATGATGTTCCTTTAAATAAAGGAATATACTTATTAATGTACTTTTTGCTGATTCTTTCTCAAGCTCTAGGATAATCTTGCATTATTTTTTTGTGAAACTGATCTGTGTTGACGTCCTCCATTATCTGCGTCTATCTTGCCATCTTCAAGTGCCCGCTATATTTGGGTGTTTGTCTTCACTCCTGGGACATGATAGATGTAAGAAAAAATCACTTTTTACCCAAAATATACTTTGACAAAGGATAAAATAGATTTGAAAATATAAATTTTGAAATATGATTGGGAAAGGGCTCTGTCAGTTTGTCATGTCATGTGTAGTTCAATGAACGTCCTTTGTCTGAGGCCTTTATATGTCTATCATGTTGCTGGCAAACTCTGGCGATCTTTCAGCCTCTTAGCTGCAGAGTTTGAAGATGACCCTCATGAAAGCTGTCATAGCTGGGGATTAGTCTTCTTCGGACTGCATTGCAGCTGGGGATTTCTAAAGTTGTCCCTAAACTCTATTCCTAGGGAATTTTTAGGGTTAATTCCAAACTCTTTGGTATATACCTTAAAATTTCTTCCCCAGTTGAATATTTTGAAGTAAATCTCAGATTTTTTCTAGGAGAGAGCCTGACAATCTGTGGGGATCTTGAGACATTTCTAAAAATTTATTTTGATTGTACTCTTGGTATGATTTTCCATTCTAACTATTGGAGGATGATCTTCTATTTTCCATTCTAACTATTGGAGGATGATCTTCTATTTTCCATTTCCAAGGGTGGTATGACCAAGACGTTGTGGTGCCTATGTTTCCCGTTAAAGCAGGAATTAGGTCAATCGTAGTTCCCATAACATAGCAGAAATAGGGATCTCCTGATGCTGGGAAATTCATCAGAGTTGATTTTAAATTCTTAATAATTTTTGGTTGAAATATTGAGGTCCTCCATAAAATTTATGCCCCAGCTAAATATTTTTGGAACAAATCTTGAGTTGTTGACACTGTGGGGATCTAGAGACTCTTCTCAAAATTTATTTAGTTGTATTCTTTGACATGATCTTCATTCTCTCTATTGCAGGAGGATCTTTTTCTTTTGAATTTTTGAGATTCCTTCTCGAAAAGTTTTCCCCAGTTTCTATTTCCTAGGGTGATATGATCGAGCCATTGTGGCACCTACGTATCCTGTTGAAGCAGGAATCAGATCAAATATGTTATAGGATAATGGGAAAAGATATAATGTTTTATGGGTTAGATTGAAGCCGACATAGGCTGCCTAAGTATCCTTTTTCTTAGGAATTCAGGTCAAATGTAGTTAGTACATAGAGGATAGGTGATATGTTAAGCTAGTACAAAGAATAACAAACTATTACAGGTAGGAAACGAAATATAAGGATATAAATCTAAAGAAACTCCATCTTTAAATGTAGTATCTCTTACCAACATCAGAGTCGATCGATCTTGGCTACTCTTGGTTGTCCATCTTGAACAAAACCATGACACTTCTATCGACTTGGTGCAAATTCTACTTTGTGCTTATCTTGACGGTGAAAGGATCAACCATATATTTCCTTAGATTTAACTCTAAATCAATCAATAACTTACGGGACCCACATCTTTGCCAAACAAAATAAAAAGGAAAGAAAATACATCGGGAAGAGTCATGTTTTCACTCTTAGTGTATTTTAGCAAGGATTGGTAACGTTTACTGACACCTAGAAAATGACTTTAAATACCACTGCAACACCAGTGAGATCAACACTGGCTGACGATAATAGATCTTAATTCCTTCCAATCATATTTGGAAGCTATCTCCCCCCACAGTTTTGCTCCACTTTAAAGGAGGGAGAAGGAAATTTGTCTGACACTGAATCATGGGAGACTATTAGACTGAAGGATTTTGGGACTGCGAATACAACTCCAATGGCACAATGGTTGAAATTCTTTGTGATGACCTCCTCTACACAGACCCTAGAGAAGAAATTAGACATTCGACAGAATAGGCAAGTCTAAAGGGGCCAAATCCTCAATTATGTTGCTACGAGTACATGCCAAGGTAAATGTGTAGTAACCCTTGAGGATGTAAATCTGAAGCCCGAGGATGAATATTGGCATAATTCTCTCATTGGGTTCATCATAGGAGATACACCATAAATGCAAAGTTTGGATCTTTATGTTGTAAATGCCTTGAGATTTGTCAGAAAACCCCAAATTCTAGATCACAATGAAGGATACTTCATATTCAGATTTGACACGAAGGAGGATTGTGAAAAGGTTATTTCGGGGGCCCTTTATATATACCATAACAAATCATTCATGATTCAGGGCTGGAAAAGAGCTTTTGAGTTTAACCCAGACTACATCACAATAATTCCTCTATGGATTACACTCCCCTACCTACCTGTTAGCTACTGGTTGAGTGAAGCCCTCAGTCAGATTGAGAGTGTGGTGGGGAAGCCACTATACATGGATAAGATTACAACAACTATAGAGAGAATATCATGAGACAAAATTTTTGTTGAAGTAGATGTGGTGCAACCCTTACAGGAATCAGTAGAGATTGAATCCCCTAATGGGAGCTTCCAGCAAAGAATTGATTACGAATGGTGACCAAAATTTTGTCATCATTGCATGAAATTTGGTCATGAAGAATACGAGTGCTGATTTAAAAAGGACCAACAGAAAACAAACTTAGATTTTCAAGAGGCACCTAGATGAAGAAGAAGGAACAGAGCTCGCAGAGCTAAAAATAGAATCCTCAACAAAATTGGGTTGCTAAGAAGGATGCACCCATAATTGTTGATAGCACTTCAAATTCCCCGACTATAGAGCACCCAGAATAGGTAAATTCTCCTACCAAGGAACAAGTGACAAGCTGTAGTATGGAGAGCCCAAATATAGTCCTGAACTAGTGACCAAATTGACAAACCAATATGGGGTTGTATCTGCTAACAAGTTTGCATGTCTGAGTGAGTGTGGGGAAGCTAGAAGTTTTGGGTTAGTTGGTGACCTAAGAGGGATTCAAAATAATCCATGATATACTAGGGGTTTAAACCATCCCCAAAGAAAAAAGAGGTGAGGCTATTTTTCAAAAAGCAAAGAATAGAAGTGTTTGGCTGTATTAAAAAAAGAGTCAATGAGAACAAATCTAGTAATATTTTAAGAAAGGTTGCTCAGGGGTGAAACACAATATGTAATTATCCCATGGCTCTAAATGGGAGAATTCAGTTCTTTTGGAATCCCCAAGTAAACCTGCAAGTTCTTGCTCTCAGTGAACAATAAATTCACTTTAAGGTAGAGGATTTATCTAGCAATTTTGGTACCCTTTTTACTGTAGTATATGCAAAGAATGAGGTTGTTAAGATAAGACCATTATGGAGTGACTTGATCCCACTTGGGAGGCACATTCAGGAGCCATGGCTTTTGTGTGGAGACTTTAATGTAGTCCTTTCATCTGATGACATGTTGGGTTCATGTGTGACACCAGTTGAGACACATGTGTTTTAAGAGTGGATTGATGAGCTTTATATTACCCCACTCAAGTCTAAGGGGTGGCATTTAAATTTCTGCAATAAAAAATACCAAAGTACAAGAGTCTATTCAAAAAATGTTTGGTTTTTTGGCAATTTCTAGTAGTTACAGGCCTATGGGCATAGGGCGGCTAAATTTATGAACCCTGGGATATCTGATCATACTCCAGTTGTCTTGGAGTATAGACCTGCTATGCATTTGAAGCCAAAACCTTTCAAGATCTACACTACTGTGCTGACTCAGCCTAATTTTCCTAGGATAGTGCAGACTACTTAGTCTACTCAGGTCAAGAGAACACATATGATCAACTGTGGCATAAAATAAAAGCCTTAAATTAAGATTTGAAAGGTCTAAATACTTACTTAGCATTCTATTACCAAAGACTTCAGAATGCTAGACTGAAATTAGAAGTTATTCAGTCCCAAATGAGATGCCAACCACAAACCAAACTCTCATTGAAGAAGAAAGAAGACTATAAGTGAAATCACTAAATGGTGAGATATTGAGGAACGGGTACTTAGGAAGAAGTAAAAAGCCTCTTGGATCACCAGTAGAGATGCAAATACCAAGTATTTTGATGCCCAACGAAAAATTAGAGCAAGCAGGAATTCTATAACTTCTATCTACACAAAAGAGGTAATCAAGCTAACTTATCCAAATGAGATTGAACTTGAGTTTATATTTGTATTTAGAGGTTTCATGGGGCCTTCACAAAACTACTGCCTTGTCCAAATGCTGAGGTTATTCAGAATGGGAAATGTCTTACTCATGAGCAGAAATATTTGCTAGTCAAGGATGTCACTGAAGTAGAGATACTTAATGCAATTAAGGGCATGCCAACTGAGAAAGCCCCTGGGGTGTATGGGTATCTAATTGATTTCTTTACTCAGTAATGGGACACTGTGCAGAGCTCAATATGCAATGTTGTAAAGAAATTCTTCAGGGAAGGCAAGCTTTTAAAGTCTTTTAGCAGTACTTTTATAACCTAAGTTCCAAAAGTTACAACCCCAACTGTAGTGAAGGATTATAGACCCATAGCTTGCTGTACCATAGTTTACAAATGATTACAAAGATTCTGACTAATAGGATTAAGCGTGTTATAGGTTCAATTGTGAGTCCATCACAATCAGCCTTTATTGAGGGGGGAAGTATATGTAACACCCCATAAATTTTCGAACCTAATTGATTGTCTTAAAATTTATGGAATTATTTAAACATGAGATGGTTGGTGGATTATATATTAATTTTGTTGGGCTAAATTAATCTTGTGCTATTGGGATCAATTAAGGCCCAATGATTAGGCAAAAGACATGGCCAAAAAAATGGAAAATGACCCATTCTCAATGTTGACCAAGTACACACTTCAATTATTGACCCAAGTGTGGATAAGGATGGCCATGAGGTGCTAAATAATGTGGAAAATAAGATTTTTTTTCATTTAGACACACATGCAAATCTAGAAATTTCCACAAGATATTTCTCATCTTTCATAAACCCTAAGCTACTAACTCTTTGGACAAGATCACTCCTTTGCAAGATTGGGTAAGTATTTAATCTTATGGTTTAATAAATTACATGCTTAATATGGTGTATAAATCATGTTGGTTATGTTGGTAAAGTGTTGGACAGTTCACTATGTGTAAAACAGTCTACTTTTGCTTAATCGATGAAGGGTTTTGCCTTCTAAACTTGAAATTGGACTTGTGGTCTTGAAGGAAGTGAACTTGATGGATTAAATATCAATATTTAAGATATGTTTATGTCCTTTACTTTTTTTCTCCTTGTGTATAACATTTGGAATTGTTGTTGTGAAATTGTGCATGGAATTGGTGACGTATTGAAAGGAAAATGTAGTTTGGTGATGTTTATGTGCGTTGTGAAATCATGGCTGTTCGTTGGTATCTAAAATAACTTAAAATATGAAAAGAGAAGTTTAATTATGACCATGGACCATTCATTACGAAAAAGGACCCGAAAATGACCTTGGAGGCTGAAACGGGCATCCGCCTTCGCGGATGGGGCACCTGCGGGCGCAGATGCTAACACAGGTGACCATGGACCAGGCCAATGGTAACCTTCAGATGTACCTCACCCACCTGCAGGCTTATATGGCTTCGCAGGTCAGTCCAGAACCCCATTTTGATTGTTTTTGCATCTCTTTGACCCCCCAAAGCCCTTATACCCTTCATGGATGCAATTATCAACTTATGGTACCTTTTGAATGACTTTAAAGGAGTACCCTGAAGGTATTTTGAATGGTATCAGTTATTGATTGTTGTTCATGTGTTGTTGTGAAAGGTATTGAGATGACTTGATGGAGTAATTGTGACGTAGTGTTAATGAGGAGGTGTAAAGGATAAACTTGGTGTGAAATGTTATTGGTTTATGATGTCTTGGTAAATGTGTGGAATGTTATGGTATTTTTGGTATGGTGATGCAATAAATGGTATTGCAAGAGGGAGAAATGACATTATATGGCAGTCATGTAATTCATTATCGTCTTATACACTTGTAATGTAGTTAGTTGTTAACGTGAGCTCTGTGATGTACTTGTGTTGTAGAGTAACACGTAAGGAAGGAGATGGATTGTTGTATTCACATATATGATTGTATATTCATATTGGGAATATAAGGTATGTAAGTTTAATCTTTCCATATCCTTCTGCAACGCATATTGTTCACATTGTCATTGTACTTGTTCCATTCCGAAATGTTCAAAGGTATCTCATATCATGTTGTCATATATTGTCATTCACATGTTTGTTATTCAATGACCAATTGTTATTCATGTGTCACATAATTGTGGACAGTGTTCCAAAGTTCCAATAATGTTACGTTCCAAAATTCCAATAATGTTATAACCACCAATGTATCAATCTCACAAAAGTAAAGGAAAGAAGTAATGCATATATGGTTATTTTATGGTACTATATGGTTACTTTATGATTATTGGATCAGGGGGGAAAACTCAGTGGTGTAAAAGCCAAACTTGATGCCGAACCTGCTTCATTGATTTATGGGTGGTAGCTCAAAGGGGCGAAAGCCTAACTAGCGATGATCCCGAGGTTATTGGATCAGGGGGAAGCTCAGTGGGGCAAAAGCCTAGATTGATGCCGAACCTGCTTCATCTATTATTGACGGTATTATATTGACGGATATATAAATATATATATTGACGGTTATATATTGACGGTAATGTACATAAAAGCAAACAAAGTAATTAAAGCAATATACATGGTTCCACACATACAAAATGGTGGTTTATCAATATTGTTCACTCACCTGTACTTGATTCCATTTGAGATTCTAAGTTTCATACAGTTTCTTATAGCCTTACATACTCAATAAATTCTTCGTACTGACGTCCCTTGGGGGACTTACCTTACTTGTTGCAGGCACAGGTGCTAGTAGACCTCCACAGTAGGCTGCGGATCATCTACGGATTATTGGTGAGCTCCATTTTGATTCGGGGCTTACCGAGTCACATGTGTACACTTGTTTTGGTATTATGTAAATGTTGTATAAAGAGGGGACTTATCCCAACTTTAGGTTGGTTATGTCTATGTATCTGTAGAGGCTTTGTAGACGTACCTTGTGGGATGAATGAAGGAATGTGAGAAATGTATGCTTTTGATGCAATGGCCCTAACAACCAATTTTCATATCTATATGAATCATATGTTTTCCTTGACTTCCGTCATTGGTATCTTGTAGCCACATGTGATAGAGTGTTGTTCATTTAATAACATGCATATGAGTGTACATGAATGAAGGTTGGTTCTCTCGGGCCTTATCGGTTTCGGGTGCAAGTCCGTCCCATTAGATTTTGAGGTGTGACAAAAATGGTATCAGAGCAGGTCATCCTAAGGGTGTCTACAAAGTCGTGTCTGAGTAGAGTATTGCTTATGGATGTGTTGCGCGCCATATTTATAAGTAGGAGGCTACGGGACATTTAGGAGTTGTTTCTTTTCTTTATTTCTTAGATCGTGAATTAGAGCCAATGTTGTAGGTGGAATCATAGCTGACCATTGAAATTGGGGCTGACCATTGAAATTGGTTTTCTTCTGTATAGTAAAATGCCGATTAAAAGACAAGATAGGGGCAAAGATAAGAAGGTAGAGATGCTTTCCGGTGAAGGAACTAGTAAATCACCACCTGACCAAGCTAGTCAGGGTGGAGCTAAAACTAAATTTGCATCACGGGCTTCTTTTACTTTTCCAGCTCCAGAAGAGTCGAGAAGGAGAGAAGACCCTACCAAAACACCTATTAATGCTACTGAGTAGGATATAAGGAATGTGGTGCACCTGTTGACTTAGATAGTCGTTGCACAAAATCAAGGATAGGTTGGTCCAGCCTTTGCACAAAAGAGGGGTAATTAAAGGCAAAGGAGAATGGCACAAGAATTTGAAAGAGGGCCGTCAAAGAGGGCTAGACCTATGGGACGGTTCATGGCGTCCCAAGGAGAATTTAGGTCTCGGGTGTTTAACAAACCACCCAGACCATTATTTCCTCATTCTACAGTAAATGCTCTACCTCGATCCCAAGGGTTTAGAGGCAACCAGTTTGGGAAAAGAAGTGAGATTCAGGATTCACGGACAGTGGGGTATCAAGCATAAGGAAGTAGGAGACAACCAAAGTCTCCTCGTTAGCCGTGTCAGTACTGTGGAAGGTTTCATCTAGGTGAATGTCGGTTGGGGATGAATGCTTGCTTTTGGTGCGGTATGTCGGGGTACAAAATGAGAAAGTGTCCACAAAGGGGCACAAGTAGTACGGCGCGACCTACGGGATCATCCGTTGAGTTATCATTGTCAGGAGTACAGCCTATGGGGGGTGGCAGAGGTTCTAGAGGGACAGTTGGTGCTAGTGAAACCCAGAATCGTACCTATGCCTTAGCGGATCGACAGAATTTAGAGGCTTCTCCTGATGTAGATACAGGTGCACTATTCATATTTTTACATAAGGTATATGCATTGATTGATCCGGGTTTTACCCTATCATATGTTACTCCCTTGATTGTTGAAAAAAAAAAAGAACACCTGAATTATTAGTTAAGTCATTTGGAGTATTACACCCATGGGTGAGTCTATTGTAGCTAAGAAAATCTGTCGTAATTGCATAGGCACTGTTTGTGGTCATAATATATTGGCTGCTCTTGTTGAGCTGGGGAAATGATGGAGTTTGATGTTATAATGGGTATGGATTGGTTGGCTTCTTGTTATGCCACGAGAAATGGCCAAGTTAAGAAGGTACATTTCCATTTTCCACAAAAGATCGTCCTTGAATGGAGGGGTAATGTTGAAGTACCGAGGGGTAAATTTATTTCCTATCTTAAGGCAAGGAAAATGATATCCAAGGGGATTCATAAGGCCTAGTATGTCCCCTTGGGGTGCACCACTGTTATTTGTATGAAAGAAAGTACTATCGGTAACTGAATAAGGTAACAGTCAAGAATAAGTATCCTCTCCCCTGAATTGATGATTTTTTTTGGTGCCAAATGCTTTTTAAAGATTGACCTGAGATCGGGCTATCATCAGGTAAGGGTTAGAGAAAAAGATATACCCAAGACAGCTTTCCGTATACGGTATTGTTAGTGATGTCATTTGGACTAACAAATGCACCCTAAGTTTTTATAGCTTTGATGAATAGGGTGTTCAACCATTTTTAGATGTGTTTGTGACAGTGTTTATAGATAATATTCTGGTTTATTCAAGATCACAAGAGGACCATGCTAATCACTTACGAGAGGTGTTACAGATTCTTCGTGAGCGTAAGTTGTATGCAAAGTTCTCTAAATGTGAATTTTGGTAAAAATCCGTAGCATTCTAGGGTCACATTGGGTCAGATGAAGGAATAAGGGTTGATATACAAAAGATCGAAGCGGTGAAGAATTGGCTGAGGCCTATGACGCCTACGGAAATTCGTAGCTTCCTTGGGTTCGCAGGTTATTATCGAAGGTTTGTTGAAGGGTTTTCTTCCATTGCTGCACCTTTAACAAAGCTAACACACAAGGCAATCAAGTTTCAGTGGAATGATGTATGTGAGAAAAGTTTCCAAGAGTTGAAAGATAAATTAACTTCCACACCCGTATTAGTACTTTCGAAAGGCACCGAAGGTTATGCAGTATATTGTGATGCTTACGGAGTTGGTTTAGGATGTGTATTGATGCACGGTAATGTAATAGCGTATTCCTCAAGACAGTTGTGACCACATGAGAGAAATTATCTCACACATGATCTTGAATTAGCAGTCGTGCTATTTGCTTTAAAAATATGGTGCCACTATTTGTATGGGGTTCACGTTGATATATATATACTGATCATGAAAGTTTGTAGTATATTTTTTAGCAAAAGGACCCACACTGAAGACAGAAAAGGTGGCCAATTGACGGAAAAGCAAGGTATAGGCAAGGATTTACATCAATTAGCTAGCTTGGGGGTTCATCTTCTTGAATCTCCAGATGAAGGGGTTATGGTGCAAAAGGCGAAAGAATCTATATTAGTAGCTGAAGTAAAAGGAAAACAGTACGCGGATCCTATGTTATTACAGCTGAAAGAGAATGTACAACAGGGTTTGACAAAGGCATTTGATCTTACGTAAGAGGGAGTACTTCAATGCCAAGGTAGATTGTGTGTACCAGATGTAGATGAACTAAGGAAATGGATTATGACAGAGGCACATCATTCACGGTATTCTATTCATCCGGGAACCACCAAAATGTACCATGATTTTGAAGAGATGTCTTGGTAAGGTTACATGAAAAGACCATTGCAGAATTTGTAGCCCATCATCCAAATTGTCAACAAGTAAAAGTAGAGCATCAGAAACCTAAAGATTATATGCAATGTATAAATCTTCTAGTTTGGAAGTGGGACATGATTAATATGGATTTCACCACAGGTTTGCCTCGTACACTTCGGAATTTGATTCCATATGGGTACTAGTTGACAAGCTTACTAAGTCAGCACATTTCCTACCAGTCAAGAGGAGTATGCACGGTTGTATGTTAAAGAGATAGTGCGATTACATGGGGTTCCAATTTCTATTATATCAGATAGGGGAGATCAATTTACTGCACAGTTTTGGAAGCCTTTTCATAAGAGTTTGGGTATAAAAGTGAATTTGAGTACGGCTTTTCATCCTCAAATAGATGGACAAGTAGAACGTACTATCCAAACACTTGAATATATGCTACGGGCTTGCACATTGGACTTTAAAGGTAGTTGGGATGATCATCCATCGCTTATTGAATTTGCCTACAATAATAGCTATCATTCAAGTATCAAAATGGCATCTTATGAAGCTTTATATGGAAGGAAGTGTAGATCACCAATTGGATGAGTTGAAGCGGGTGAAATTGCTTTACTCGGGACATATCTTGTTCATCAAGCTATGGAGAACGTTAAGGTGATCCAACAGAGGCTACAAATGGCCCAAAGTCGACACAAGTCATATATCAATATTAGAAGAAGGGAATTAGAATTTGCCGTAGGTGATTGGGTATTCCTGGAAGTGTCACCAATGAAAGAAGTAATGAAATTTGGAAAGAAAGAAAAGTTGGCCCTATATAGCGTGCCATATAAGATTGTTCGAAGATTTGGTCAATTCGCGTATGAATTTGAAATACCCCAATAACTCTCCACCGTTCATCCAGTATTTCATGTTCGATGCTTCGAGAGTGTAAAGGAGACCCATCTCGTATGGCTCCCATGGAAGAGGTACAAGTTACGGAGGATCTCACCTATGAAGAGATACCTCTTGCTATTTTGGATCGAAAAGTGAAAAGACTATGGAATAAAGAATTAGCTTTCAAAAAAGTGCGTTGGAGAAATCAGCAAGTAAACGAGATCACATGGGAAGCCGAGAAAATAATAAAGTCTAAGTACCTTCATTTGTTTCAAACGGCAGGAAAACTTCAAGGTGCTGAGTTGAAGCAATAACAAGTAAGTCTTTACAAGAATTATGTGTATATGAGAACATGAAGGATAACCTTAAACTCGAATATGTGTAAATTGGATATGTTACTAACATTCGAGGACGAATGTTCCTAAGGGGGGAAGGTTGTAACACCCCGTACATTTTCGAACCTAATTGATTGTATTAACATTTATGGAATTATTTAAACATGATATGGTTGGTGTATTATATATTAATTTTGTTGGGCTAAATTAATCTTGTGCTATTGGGCTCAATTATGGCCCAATAATTAGGCAAAAGATATGGCCAAAAAAATGGAAAATGACCCATTCTCAATATTGACTAAGTAAACACTTCAATTATTGACCCAAGTGTGGCTAAGGATAGACATGAGGGGCTATATAATGTGTAAAATCAGATTTTTATTCATTTAGACACACATGCAAATCTAGAAATTTCCACAAGATATTTCTCATCTTTCACAAACCCTAAGCTACTAACTCTTTGGACAAGATCACTCCTTTGCAAGATTGGGTAAGTTTTTAATCTTATGGTTTAATATATTACATGCTTAATATGGTGTATAAATCATGTTGGTTATGTTGGCAAAGTGTTGGACAATTCACTATGTGTAAAACAATCTACTTTTGCTTAATCGGTGAAGGGTTTCGCCTTCTAAACTTGAAAGTGGACTTGTGGTCTTGAAGGAAGTGAACTTTATGGATTAAATATAAATATGTAATATGTGGTTATGTCCTTGACTGCTTTCTCCTTGTGTATAACATTTCGAATTGTTGTTGTGAAATTGTGCATGGAATTGGTGAAGTATTGAAAGGAAAATGTAGTTTGGTGATGTTTATGTGCGTTGAGAAACCATGGTTGTTTTTTGGCATATAATATAACTTAAAATATGAAAAGAGAATTTTAATTATGACCATGGACCATTCATTGCGAAAAATGACCCGAAAATGACCCCTGGAGGCTGAAACGGGCATCCGCCTTCGCGGATGGGGCACCTGCGGGTGCAAATGCCAACGCAGGTGACCCTGGACCAGGCCAATGGTCACCTGAGGATGGACCTCATCCACCTGCGGGGGAAGGTGGCTTCGTAGGTCAGTCCAGAACCCCATTTCGATTGTTTTTGTATCTCTTTGACCCCCCAAAGCCCCTATACCCTTCATGGATTCAATTATCAACTTATGGTACCTTTTGAATGACTTTAAAGGAGTACCCCAGAGGTATTTTGAATGGTATCAATTATGTATTGTTGTTCATGTGTTGTTGTGAAAGGTATTGAGATGACTTGATGGATAATTGTGACGTAGTGTTAATGAGGAAGTGTAAAGGATAAACTTGGTGTGAAATGTTATTGGTTTATGATGTCTTGGTCAATGTGTGGAATGTTATGGTATTGTTGGTATGGTGATGCAATAAATGGTATTGTAAGAGGGAGAAATGATGTTAAATGGCAGTCACGTAATTCATTGTCGTCTTATGCACTTGTAATGTAGTTAGTTGTTAATGTGAGCTCCGTGATGTACTTGTGTTGTAGAGTAACACGTAAGGAAGGAGTTGGATTTTCGTATTCAAATATAGGACTGTATATTCATATTGGGAAGATAAGTTATGTAAGGTTACTCTTTCCATATCTTTCTGCAACACATATTGTTCACATTGTCATTGTACTTGTTCCATTCCGAAATGTTCAGTGGTATCTCATCTCAGGTTGTCATATATTGTCATTCACATGTTGGTTATTCAATGACCAATTGTTATTCATGTGTCATATAATTGTGGACAGTGTTCCAAAGTTCCAATAATGTTATGTTCCAAAGTTCCAATAATGTTATAACCACCAATGTATCAATCTCACAAAAGTAAAGGATAGAAGTAATGCATATATGGTTATTTTATGGTACTATATGGTTACTTTATGATTATTGGATCAGGGGGAAAGCTCAGTGGGGTAAAAGCCAAACTTGATATTTCATTGATTTATGGGTGGTGGCTCAAAGGGGAGAAAGCCTAGCTAGCGATGATCCCAAGGTTATTGGATCGGGGGGGAAGCTCAGTGGGGCAAAAGCCTAGATTGATGCCGAACCTGCTTCATCTATTATTGACGGTATTATATTGACGGATATATAAATATATATATTGACGGTTATATATTGACGGTAATGTACATAAAAGCAAAGAAGGTAATGAAAGTAATGTACATGGTTCCACACATACGAAATGGTGGTTTATCAATATTGTTCACTCACTTGTAATTGATTCCATTTAAGATTCTATGTTTCATACAGTTTCTTATAGCCTTACATACTCAGTACATTCTTCGTACTGACGTCCCTTAGGGGACTTACCTTACTTACTGCAGGCACAGGTGCTAGTAGACCTCCATAGTAGGCTACGGATCATCTACGGATTATTGGTGAGCTCCAGTTCGGTTTGGGGCTTATTGAGTCACATGTGTACACTTGTTTTGGTATTATGTAAATGTTGTATAAAGTGGGGACTTTTCCCGAGTTTAGGTTGGTTATGTCTATTTATCTGTAGAGGCTTTGTAAACGTACGTTGTGGGATGAATGAAGGAATGTGACAAATGTATGCTTTTGACGCAATGGCCCTAACGACCAAGTTTCATATCTATATGAATCATATGTTTTCTATGACTTCAGCCATTGGTATCTTGTAGCCACATGTGATAGAGTGTTGTTCATTTAATGGCATGCATATGAGTGTACATCAATGAAGGTTGGTTCTCTCGGGCCTTATCAATTTTGGGTGCCAGTTCGCCCCGTTGGAATTCGAGGCATGACAGTATAATTGATAATATTTTAATCAGTCATGAAGTGTTGAAATGGCTTACTAGAAGGGGTGTGTCCCTTAGATTTGTTATGAAAGTAGACCTCAGGAAAGCTTATGACACTTTAGGGTAGCCTTTTCTAAGAAGTGTTCTAGCTAACTTGGGATTTCCTTACAAGTGCATACACTGGATTATGGAATGTGTGACCTCTACTTCTTAATCACTAGTGATTAACGGTAGCCTTACTGAGCCTTTCCAGGGTAAAAAGGCATTAGATAGGGTGATCCTATGTCACCCTATCTCTTTGTCATAGCCATGGAGTATCTACAAAGAATTAGCACTAGTGGCTAAAAATAAACTTCTTCACTTTCATCCTAGATGCTAAGAACTGAAGATGTTACACATTTTTTTGCGGATGGTCTACCAATGTTCTTTAGGTATGAGGTTCAATCAGTTTAGTTGACTTAGCAAGTATTTGATAATTTTTCAAAAGTATCTGGTTGCAGGAAAGTGTGAGAAAAGTGTAATTTATATGTCTAGGGTAAAGGTGGCAGTCAAGCAGAATATACTTCAGCTCCTAGGTTATTGTAAGGGCTCTTTCCCCTTCAAGTACTTAGGAGTTCCATTATCTTCAAAGAAGCTCACCATATATCAGTGTATGCCAGTAGTGAATAAGATTATAGAGAGGGTTAGATGCTGGTCTAAGAAAATGCTCACATATGCCGGAAGATTACAGCTTGTGAAGTCAGTAGTGTTTGGGATGCAAACTTATTGGGCACAGATCTTCATACTCCCAAAGAAAATCATAAAGTTAATAGAAGGTGTACACAAAACTTACTTAAGGACAGGTGATGTTGCCACTTCTAAGAGAGCCTTGGTATCATGGGACAAGGTGTGCCAACCAAGAGGTGTTGGGGGCCTAAATGTGATCCATATTTATGATTGGAATAGGGATACTTTAATGAAACAATTCTGGGCAATTGCCGAAAAAAGGATTGCCTATGGGTGAAGTAGGTACACAATTATTAAATGAAAAATGAAAATGTTGAAAAATTTCTAATTCCTGGTAATTCCACTTAGGTAATCAGGAAGTTATAGAGGCTAGAAAGTTTATACTGATAATCACTACTCTGTAGGGGAACTTGAGTGAGAGGTTACAAGCTATGGTCTTAGCCAATAAATTCAACATTAAGATATTGTACGCCATCTTGAGGTCACATTATCCAAAAGCACACTGGAAGAACGTTACCACTCATCCAATATTCATCCACAACAAAAGTTCTATTTCTAGATAGCTCTACATTAGAGGCTTTCCACTGTTGACATACTACTTAAGCTTGGGATTGATGTTCCAGCTATGGCCCTAATGAAAATATGAGTCACTTGTTTTTTTACTGTATAGTTACTAATAGTTTTTGGCAAAGAATGTTGAATTGGATAAGGGAAACTAGAGCTGTTGGAACTTGGAAAGAGAAAGTTACCAGGGCTCTTAGCTTGGCAAAGAAAAGCTCTGGTAAAGGAGGTATCTTTCAGCTGCTTATTTTCTATGGTGGTGACAGTGATATAGAGAGAGAGGAACTTGATAAGGTTTCAACATGGACAATTCCAACATGATAGACTATTTGGGAAATAGTAATTCACTTACACATCAGAGGGGGAAACTTAAAGAAATGGCATCCATGTCTCCAGATGCTGAATCAACTGCCATGATCTTCCAGAAATAATTGCTTTGAAGATGCTGCTGAAGGCTTGATACATTCATAAGTTTTCCTTTGCTTGTACTAGTTACTCTATTTAATTGCTAGACTTATAAGATCTCTTATGTAATCTAAGGAAAGTTGAGGGAAGGTGAGAAATAGGAGTCAGACCAATTTAGATTTATAATTTCCACTTTTGGTATTAATAAAATTTGTTAATTTACCAAAAAGGATAGCTTATAGGAAATGATGTTTGTACTCAACACTGGAATGTCATCATAAAATCAAGCAAATATTTTGGTGTATTGTTTGAGCAAATCGATGAGATCTATTTTCTGTGCTTCCATCAAATTGTAACACCCCGTACCTTCCTAACCCTACTTGACGACATTGAATAATGTTCACTTAGGTGTCGAGAGCCACAAGTATGTATTTGGTAATGTTATTGACGAGATAATTGAATTTGGCCCTCGTACATGTGATTAAACCTTCGTAAGAGGTGTTTTGTGATTTTTGTGGGACATTTGTGGGGTTCAAAATGAGGCTAAGAGGAACTCCAAACAAAGGATATTAAAGGTAAGAAGTAAGTTAAAGAATAGAACTTGAAGTATCTAACCAAACCCGCGAAGAAAAGTAGAAAAATGAAATTTTCAAAAAAACTAAGGGTGGGGCACACCAGAGGGAGTTCCAGGCCACTCTGGGCCTAAACTTTTAGTCCACAGGCATCAAGCTGGCGCGCCCAAGGGCGTGCCAGGCTATTTTTGCCGACTTTTCAAAAGTTGGAAATTTTCTAAGTCCCAAGGGTGCCCGGGGGACGTACCGAGCCGATTTTTGACACATTTATTCTACAACCATGATTATATACATGGAATAAATTAAGCATTATACTGGTATGGTAAAATTACTCGTGAACAAATTTGGCATCAAAATAACGATTTTACCCTTGTGGTCAAAATGAGCCATACGTGGCTAGAATCACTTGTTTTTGGAATTGAGGCTACAAATATGAATTGCGTGAGTGGGAATATTGTCGTAACATGTATGAAATGATTTAAACATGATAAATTATTGATTTTATTGGGTTAAGTGAATTGGGCTCAATAAAAGGCCCAAAAATGAAAAGAAGACATGGGCCAAAATGGGTCAAATGACCTATTCTTGCCTTGACCTTCTAGAACATAACATTAAATGCCATAGAGTGGATAAGGATGGAATTGAAGGCCTATATAAGGGGCAAAAATCTTATTTTATTCATTACAAAGTCTCATGCCTTTTAGACCAAAAAGACAAGATATTTTCTTCAAACCCTAAGAACTCAAAGCCAACTTTTGGAGCAAGATCATCATTTTCCAAGCTTGGGTAAGTAATTATTCTTATGGATTAATATATTACATGCATGAGAGAGTATGTAAATCATGTTGGTTATGCTTGGAAGTGTTGAACATAGTGCTTTGTGTTTTTGGTAAAAGATGTGATATCCATGGAATTGTAACTTGAAATATGACTTGTGAGTTTGATGAAAGAGCATGGTATGGATGAAATATGAACATGTATGGTGTGATTATGTTATTAAACTTGTTGTTTTCATATAAATATAATTTATGGGATTTTGGCCGATATGTGCTATGAGGTGAATTAAGGTAACTTGATGGATTATTTGTGATATGGTGTGGCTGAGAAAGTGTAAAGGAGAAGTTTTGTGGTGAAATGTTATTGATTATCATGTATTGGTCAATGTATGGAATATTGTGGGATTATTGGTATGATAATTTCATCAATGGTTTTGTCAAGGAGGAAATGGCATGTTTAAAGGAAAACATGAAATTCGTTATCGTTATATGCATTTGTAAAGTAGTTGGTGGTTAATGTAAATTCCGTTATGTAATTGTGTGGTAGAGTGACACATAAATAAGGAGCGGGACATTGTATGCACATCTAAGAGTATATATTCGTATTGAGAATACAAGGTATGTAAGGTTACTCTGTCTGTATCTTTCTGCGGCAAATAGTATTCACATTGACATTACGCTTGTCCCATCCCGAAACGTGCTAAGGTATCCTATATATGGTTATTAATGGTCATTATCATATGTTTCCTACTCATTGATCAATTATGAATCTCATGTCTTATATTCATGAATAATGTTCCCAAAGCCCAATAAGGTTATGTTCCAAAGTTCCAATAGTGGTTATACTCATGTATCTCGTTCATTGATTATTGTCTAATGGTTCCAATGGTGTTATGTTTCCAATAAGGCTATGTTTCCAACAATGTTTATTCATATGTCTCTCACTCATTGGTTAATGATACAAAGCTTCAAGTAAAGTATAACTATCATTGTATCAATCTCAAAGTAATGAATAAAGTAATGCCTATATGAGGTCAATGATCACGTATGGGTGGTAGCTTTAGGGGCGAAATGCCTAGCTCAAGCCGATACCGAGATTGTTGGATCAGGGGGCAGGCCTAGTGGTATAATCCTAGCTCGGACCGATCCTGACAGGGGGTAGATCTAGAGGTAATAACCTATCTCGAGCCGAACCTGATTTGTTGGTATGGGTGGCAGCTCTAGGGATAAATAACCTAGCTCGAGCCGATCCCGATCTATATTGATTCATAGGGTGGTAGCTCTAGGAGCAGAAGCCTAGATCGAACCAATCCCAACATAACGTTATGTTATGTTAAAACCCAGTGTTCAGTTGGGGCTCGGGTATCACAGGTCAAAGGCAAAGACGAATAATCATAGAAGCAAAGAAACAAAGAAAGTAATGAAAGCAATATACATAGTTTCCAAAGTACAGAATAGTGACTTATCCATATTGTTCATTCATTTTTATTTGAGTTCATTGACATATTTACATATCACACAGTTTCATTTGAGCCTTACATACTCAGTACATTCTTCATACTGACCCCCTTGGGGGAATTTACCTTACTTGCTGCAGGCGCAGGTACTAGTAGGCCTCCACAGTAGGTTGCCAGTTGTTGCGGATCATTGGTGAGCTCCAGTTAGTTCAGGGCTTCTCCGAGTCATAGTTGTTTATATTTTTTGGTGTTGTATATGTTGTATAAAGTGGGGACTTGTCCCGACTTTCACTTGGTTTTGGTAAATGTCTATGTTAGAGGCTTTTGTAGACGTATATGGGTGAATGGATGTAAGATGGTACATGACGTTTTGACTTGATGGCCTCAACGGCCAAGTTTCGCATATGTATATATATGTCACATGTTCCATATTTTTCGTTATTTGCCTTTCATGTTCTCGTGTGATGGTGGTGTTACCTATGACATGCATATGAATAAATAGAATCAAAGCTTGGTTCTCTCGGGCCATGTCGGCTACGGGTGCCAATCCGTCTCGATGGGATTTGGGGCGTGACAAAAGTGGTATCGGAGCAGGTCGATCTAAGGGTGTCTACAAATCCGTGTCTGGGTAGAGTCTTACTTATTGATGTGTTGTTCACCACATTTATAAGTAGGAGGCTACGGGACATTTAGGATGTTGTTTCCTTTCTTCACTTCTAGATCGTGCAATAGAGCCAATGTTGTAAGTTGAATTGTTCTAACCATGGTAATTGTTTTTCTTTGGTATAGTAAAAATGCCAATCACGAGAAGAGGTAGAGGTAAAGGGAAGTAGGTAGATATGCCTGCTGAAGAAGGAATAAGTAGACTACCACCTGACCAAGCTAGTCAAGGTGGAGCAAATGTTGAAATTTCATCGCGGTCTTCGTCTACTTTTCCAACTCCGGAAGAGCCAGTTGGTAGAGAAGTACCCACAGAACCACCAATGAATGCCACAAATCAGGATCTTAGAAATGCAGTACATATGTTGACACAATTAGTGGCAGCCCAAAGTCAAGGACGAGCTAGTCCAATGACACATGAGGGTGATGCAGCTAAAGTGGCGAGTCGCAGAACACAGGATTTCCTAAAACTGGACCCTCCAAAATTCACAGGGTCAGACCGAAAGCAGATCCACAGGACTTCGTGGATCAAATTTAGAGGGATCTGGAAGTTATGCACCTGACGGGGGTAGAAACAGTTGAACTTGCTGCGTACAGATTGAAAGGAGCGCTATTGTGGTATGAGGATTGGAAGAAATCCCGTGATATTGGTGCAAATCCACCTAATTGGGTAGAATTTAAAGCAGCTTTCCTTGATCATTACCTTCCCTCTGAGATCCGTGAGGCACGTGCGGATCAGTTTCTAAATCTCCGTCAAGGAAATTTGAGCATTAGAGAATACAGTTTGCAATTTAATTCCTTGGCTCGATATGCTCCAAATGTGGTTGCGAGTATGACAGACAGAGTCCATCGATACGTGGACATATTAGAGACATATTTGTTAAGGGATTGCACTATTGCCGCCTTGAACAAGGATATGGATATAGCAAAAATTCAGGCCTTCACCCAAAAAATGGAAGATCAAAGACAGAGAAGAAGGGTACATGAATTTGACAGAGGATAGTCCAAAAGGGATCTAGGCCTCGTATGTTTCCTAGAACACCTAGACCATTGTTCTCTCATGCCACAACAGGTGCTCTCTCTCAGTTCCGAGGGTCTAGAGGTGGTCCATCTGGGCAGAGTAGTGGTGTGCACGGATCACAAGCAACAGGTTTTCCTCGTCAGCAGTGTCAACACTGCGGGCGTATTCATGTAGGTACATGCCGAGTGGGGACAAATGCTTGTTTCTGGTACGGCATGATAGGACACATGATGAGGGAGTGTCTCCAAAGGAGTATGGGTGGTATAGCACGATCGGCAGGATCGGCTATTGTATCATCAACATCAGTTCCTTCTTTGGGCCGAGGTGTGCCGTCTGTTGGACATGGTAGGGGTGCCAGAGGAGAAGCCAGTACTAGTAGGGTCCAGAATCGCACTTATGCTTTAATGGACCGACAGAATTTAGAGGCTTCGTCTGATGTTGTCACAGGTACATTATCCATATTCTCATATAATATATATGCATTGATTGACCCGGGTTCTACATTGTCCTATGTTACTCCTTTGGTTGCTGGGAAATTTGCAAAGGCACCAGAATTATTAATTAAATCAATTGAAGTGTCTACACCGGTTGGTGAATATATTATTGCAAAAAAATTATATCGTAACTGTGTGTGGTCATGATACATTGGCCGATCTCATTGAATTAGACATGGTGGATTTTGATGTGATAATGGGAATGGATTGGTTGGCCTCTTATTATTCCATGGTAGATTGCTGGGCCAAGAAGGTACATCTTCATTTCCCACAAATGAATGTTCTTGAGTGAAAGGGTGATGTAGGGGCACTACGAGGAAGATTAATTTCCTATCTGAAAGCAAGGAAAATGATTGCCAAGGGGTACATATGTCACTTAGTATGAGTGAAAGATAATGATGTGGAACCACTAACTCCGCAGTCGGTTCCAGTGGTCAATGAATTTCTTGATATGTTTCCAGAGGATCTTCCAGGCTTACGCCCAGAACGGGAAGTAGAGTTTGGCATTGATGTGATTCAGGCACTCAACCTATTTCTATTCCTCCATCTAGAATAGCTCCAGCAGAATTACGTGAATTGAAGGAGCAATTGAAAGATTTGCTGGACAAAGGCTTCATTAGGCCTAGTATGTCCCCGTGGGGTGCACCGGTATTATTTGTACGGAAGAAAGATGGCACGTTGAGAATGTGCATCGACTATCGGCAATTGAATAAAGTAACGATCAAGAACAAATATCCCTTCCCTCGAATTGATGATTTGTTTGATCAGTTATAGGGTGCCAAGTGTTTTTCAAAGATTGACTTGAGGTCGGGTTACCATCAAGTCAGAGTTAGAGAAGAAGATGTACCCAAGACAGCATTTCAAACACGGTATGGCCATTACAAATTTTTAGTTATGTCATTTGTACTAATAAATGCACCAGCTGTGTTCATGGATTTGATGAATAGGGTGTTTAAGCCATTTCTAGACGTGTTCTTCACGGTATTTATAGATGACATCCTGGTTTATTTAAGATCACCAGAGGACCATGCTAATCATTTACGACAGGTGTTACAGATACTCTGTGAGCGTAAGTTGTATGCAAAGTTCTCCAAATGTGAGTTTTGGTTAAAATCAGTTGCATTCTTGGGTCACATTGTGTCAGATGAAGGGCTACAGATTGATACACAAAAGATTGAAGCAGTGAAAAATTGGCCAAGACCTACGACACCCACAGATATTCATAGTTTTCTTGGACTGGCAGGTTATTACAGAAGATTTGTGGAGGGTTTTTCCTCTATTTTTGCACCGTTAACAAAGCTTACACATAAGGCAGTTAAATTTCAGTGGAATGATGCGTGTGAGAAAAGCTTCCAAAATTTGAAAGATAAATTAACCTCCACACCAGTTTTAGTACTTCCTGAAGGTACCAAAGGTTATGTAGTGTATTGTGATGCTTCCGGGGTTGGCCTCGGATGTGTATTGATGCAACATGGTAATGTCATAGCATATGCCTCACGATAGTTACGGCCACATGAGAAAAATTATCCCACACATGATCTTGAATTGGCAGCGGTAGTTTTTGCTTTAAAGATATGGCGTCATTATTTGCATGGAGTTTATGTTGATATCTATACGGATCACAAAAGTTTGCAATATCTCTTTAAGCAGAAGCAACTCAATTTGAGGCAACGAAGGTGGTTAGAGCTTTTAAAAGACTATGATATTGATATTTTTTATCATCCAGGCAAAGCAAATGTGGTAGCTGATGCATTGAGCCGCAAGGCAGTAGAAAGCACTAGTGGTTAGTTGACTGAAAAGCAGGATATAATCAAAAATATACATCAACTATCCAGCTTAGGAGTTCGCCTTATTGAATCTCCAGATGAAGGGGTTATTGTACAGAATGTAGCAGAATCCTCCTTAATAGCTGAAGTAAAAGAGAAGCAGTTTGCGGATTCTATGTTATTGCAACTAAAGGAAAATGTACAACAGAATTAACAAAGGCATTTGATCTTACACAAGAAGGAGTACTCCAATGCCAAGGAAGATTATGTGTACCGGATGTAGATGAACTGAGGAAACAAATTGTGATAGAGGCGCATCATTCGCGCTATTCCATTCATCCGGGTGCTACTAAATTGTACCATGATTTAAAAGAAGTGTATTGGTGGGGAAATATGAAAAAGAACATTGCAGAGTTTGTCGCTCAATGCCCGAATTGTCAACAAATGAAAGTAGAGCATCAGAAACCAGGGGGTTATATGCAATGTATAAATCTTCCAGTCTGGAAATGGGATATGATTAATATGGACTTCATTACAGGTTTGCCTCATACATTGCGGAAATTTGATTCTATATGGGTTATAGTGGACAGGCTTACCAAATCAACGCATTTTCTACCAGTCAAGACCACCTATACAGCTGAGGATTATGCGAAGTTGTATGTGAAAGAGATAGTACGATTGCATGGTATTCCACTTTCCATTATATCAGACAGAGGAGCACAGTTCACAATGCACTTTTGGAGATCTTTTCAGCAGAGTTTGGGCACACAGGTGAATTTGAGTATGGCTTTCCATCCTCAAACTGATGGGCAAGCAGAACGTACTATTCAGACATTTGAAGATATGCTATGAGCATGCACGTTAGATTTTCAAGGCAGTTGGGATGACCATTTGCCTCTTATTGAATTTGCTTACAACAATAGCTATCATTCAAGTATTAAAATGGCACCTTATGAAGCCTTGTACGTAAGGAAATGTAGATCACCAATTGGATGGTTTGAAGCGGGTGAAACTGCTTTACTTGGGCCGAATACTGTTCATCAGGCTATGGAGAAAGTTAAGGTGATCTAACAACGATTACAAACGACCCAAAGTCGCCACAAGTCATATGCTGATGTTAGAAGAAGAGGACTTGAATTCGCCATAGGTGATTGGGTAGTTTTAAAGATGTCACCGATAAAAGGGGTAATGCGGTTCGAAAAGAAAGGAAAATTGAGTCCACGTTACGTAGGCCCATATGAAATTATTAGAAAATTTGGGCAAGTTGCGTATGAATTAGCATTACCCCAGGAACTTTCCTCAGTCCATCCGGTATTTCATGTTTTGATGCTTCGAAAATGCATAGGAGATCCATATCGTATTGTTCCCATTGAAGATGTCCAAGTTACAGAGTATCTTACTTATGATGAGGTACCCATTGCTATTCTAGATCAACAAGTAAAAAGATTGAGGAATAAAGACATAGCTTCCGTGAAAGTCCTTTGGAGAAATCAACAAGTAGAGGAAATCACATGGGAAGTGGAAGAAATGATGAAATCCAAGTATCCCCATCTATTTCAAATGGACCAAGAAGTTCAAAGTGCGTAAGTGGAACAATGACAAGTAAGTATCCATGAGCCTTAAGTGTTTATGTATATGTATGCTAGTATAGAGATGCATTTGTCGTAATAGAAACACTATTAACATTCGAGGATGAATGTTTCTAAGGGGGGAAGAATGTAATGCCCCATACCTTCCTAACCCTACTTGACGACATTGAATAATGTTCACTCAGGTGTCGAGAGCCACAAGTATGTATTTGGTAATGTTATTGATAAGATAATTGAATTTGGCCCTCGTACATGTGATTAAACCTTCGTAGGAGGTGTTTTGTGATTTTTTTGGTGCATTTGTGGGGTTCAAAATGAGTCTAAGAGGACCTACAAACAAAGTATATTAAAGGTAATTAAGTTAAAGAATAGAACTTGAAGTATCTAACCAAACCCGCGAAGAAAAGTAGAAAAATGAAATTTTCAAAAAAACTAAGGGTGGGGAATGCCAGAGGGCATGCCAGCCCGCTCTGGGCCAAAAATTTTAGTCCACAGGCAGCAAGCTGGCGCGCCCAAGGGCGTACCAGGCTGGTTTTGCCCACTTTTCCAAAGTTGGAAATTTTCTAAGTCCCAAGGGTGCCCGGGTGACGTACCGAGCCGATTTTTGCCACGTTTCTTATACAACCATGAGTATATACATGGAATAAATGAAACATTATATTTTTATGGTAAAATTACTCGTGAACGAATTTAGCATCAAAATTACAATTTTACCCTTATGGTCAAAATGAGCCATACGTGGCTAGAATCACTTGTTTTTGGAATTGAGGCTACAAATATGAATCGCGTGAGTGGGAATATTTTCGTAACCTGTATGAAATGATTTAAATATGAGAAATTATTGATTTTATTGGGTTAAGTGAATTGGGCTCAATAAAAGGCCCAAAAATGGAAAGAAGACATGGGCCAAAATGGGTCAAATGACCCATTCTTGCCTTGACCTTCTAGAACATAACATTAAATGCCATAGAGTGGATAAGGATGGAATTGAAGGCATATATAAATGGGAAAAAATCTTATTTTATTCATTACAAAGTCTCATGCCTTTTAGACCAAAAAGACAAGATATTTTCTTCAAACCCTAAGAACTCAAAGCCAACTTTTGGAGCAAGATCATCATTTTTCAAGATTGGGTAAGTAATTATTCTTATGGATTAATATATTACATGCATGGGAGAGTATGTAAATCATTTTGGTTATGCTTGGAAGTGTTCAACATGGTGCTTTGTGTTTTTGGTGAAAGATGTGATATCCATGGAATTGTAACTTGAAATATGACTTGTGAGTTTGATGAAAGAGCATGGTATGGATGAAATATGAACATGTATGGTGTGATTATGTTATTAAACTTGTTATTTTCATATAAATGTAATTTGTGGAATTTTGGCCGATATGTGCTATGAGGTGAATTAAGGTAACTTGATGGATTATTTATGATATGGTATGGATGAGAAAGTGTAAATGAGAAGTTTTGTGGTGAAATGTTATTGATTATTATGTATTGGTCAATGTATGGAATATTGTGGGATTATTGGTATGATAATTTCATCAATGGTTTTGTCAAGGGGGAAATGGCATGTTTAAAGGCAAACATGAAATTCGTTATCGTTATATGCATTTGTAAGGTAGTTGGTGGTTAATGTAAATTCCATTATGTAATTGTGTTGTAAAGTGACACTTAAATAAGGAGCGGGACATTGTATGCACATCTAAGAGTATATATTCGTATTGAGAATATAAGGTATGTAAGGTTACTCTGTCCGTATCTTTCTGCGGTAAATAGTATTCACATTGACATTACGCTTGTCCCATCCCGAAACGTGCTAAGGTATCCTATATCCAGTTATCAATGGTGATTATCATATGTTTCCTACTCATTGATCAAGTGTGAATCTCCTATCTTATATTCATGAATAATGTTCCAAAAGCCCAATAAGGTTATGTTCCAAAGTTCCAATAGTGGTTATACTCATGTATCTCGTTCATTGATTATTGTCTAATGGTCCAATGGTGTTATGTTTCCAATAAGGCTATGTTTCCAACAATGTTTATTCATATGTCTCTCACTCATTGGTTAATGATCCAAAGCTTCAAGTAATGTATAACTATCATTGTATCAATCTCAAAGTAATGAATAAAGTAATGCCTATATGTGGTCAATGATCAAGTATGGGTGGTAGCTTTGGGGGCGAAATGCCTAGCTCAAGCCGATCCCGAGATTGTTGGATCAGGGGGCAATCCTAGAGGCATAAGCCTAGCTCAGACCGATCCTAACAGGGGGTAGCTCTAGAGGTAATAACCTAGCTAGAGCCGAACCTGATGTGTTGGTATGGGTGGCAGCTCTAGGGCTAATAACCTAGCTCTAGCTGATCCCGATCTATATAGATTCATAGGGTGGAAGCTCTAGGGGCATAACCTAGCTCGAGCCGATCCCAACATAACGTTATGTTATGTTAAAACCCACTGTTCAGTCGGGGCCCGGGTATCACAGGTCAAAGGCAAAGACAAATAATCATAGAAGAAAAGAAACGAAGAAAGTAATGAAAGCAATATACATGGTTTCCAAAGTACAGAATAGTAACTTATCCATATTGTTCATTCATTTGTATTTGAGTTAATTGACATATTTATATATCACACAGTTTCATTTGAGCCTTACATACTCAGTACATTCTTCGTACTGACCCCCTTGAGGGAATTTACCTTACTTGCTGCAGGCGCAGGTACTAGTTGGCCTCCACAGTAGGTTGCCAGTTGTTGCGGATCATTGGTGAGCTCCAGTTAGTTCGGGGCTTCTCCGAGTCATAGTTGTTCATATGTTTTGGTGTTGTATATGTTGTATAAAGCGGGGACTTATCCCGACTTTCAGTTGGTTTTGGTAAATGTCTATGTTAGAGGCTTTTGTAGACGTATGTGGGTGAATAAATGTAAGATGGTACATGACGTTTTGACTTGATGGCCTCAACGTCCAAGTTTCGCATATGTATATATATGTCACATGTTCCATGTTTTCCGTTATTTGCCTTTCATGTTCTCACGTGATGGTGGTGTTACCTATGACATGCATATGAATGAATAGAAGCAAAGCTTGGTTCTCTCGGACCATGTCGGCTACAGGTGCCAATCCGTCCCGATGGGATTCGGGGCGTGACACAGATGAACACTGATTCTAGTTTCTCTAATTTCTTTCTTATCTTCCGGATTAACCACTTCAGTATCTTTTAGGTTAGGCTTTCCTCCATTCTCAGAATCATTTAATTCTTCTGTTAACTATTTTGTAACTATGGTCTCTTCATCATACTCTTCACATTAGTCATTATATGTCTCAATCTATTCTTAGCTCTTGATATACCATGACATTGGCAGGTTTTAAATTGTTATTACTAAAATCTAATAAATGAAGTTAGATAACAATAGTTAAGTAAAATAAATAATTGTAAAATATTTTGAAATAGGGAGGCCTTTCATTGAATTCAAGAAACATTCACAAAATTTGGATTACAATCCACACAAATACGGATCTATAACTTTTGGAAAACATTAAAAATATGATATTGAGGGGTTTAAAAACATAGAAGGTAGGTCCAGGTACTCATCTGGGCCATCACCAATTTTCAAAAACTAAATTTTTGCTTTTATCTACCACAGTGGCTGGGGAGTCATAAGTTGAGTGAAAGTCCAATTTTGTAATTTTTGGCCTTTCTGATCCCTGATGCTTCTGAAAATTCTTATAGGACCACATCACATTCTTCAAAAGGATTTTCGATTCCCTCCCCAAGATCGTCACTTACATAAATAAGGAAAGACTGGTACAAATAAGGCATATGATTTGCAACCTCGATTAACTTCTTTCTTGGTCACATCAAGATCATTTTTTCATGTTAAGGAAAGTGCTTAAGGTGTCATCATCCTTATGAACTCAGTACTTTTACTTATAGTTAGAGAGGCCACAACTTTCTCAATAACATCGGAGTTGGTTGAGTTATCATCTTCCTTGTACACTAATCTTTGTTTGCTTCAATCATATTAATGGGTGTCCCTCCATGTTTCGACAAAGGATTACTATTGACATTGGGGAGGACAACTTGGAAAGTGATGACCCCTTGGTCAATTAGGTCTTGAATCTTGTGCTTTAGGTTTATACAGTCCTTCGTTGATACTAGCATAGATGGCATGTACAATACTAGCATGGATGGCATGTATCCTATAAGATCTTTCACACATAGTCAAGGAAATGATGTCTAAGTCATACAAGCAATGTTCATGGAAAAAGAATCTTTGGAGGAGCTTGAAGGATACCAACAGAAAGCATACGGTGTGTGGGAGGTCCATCATAGAAAAGTAGAGGGAGGAAAGAGGCCATTTATGCAAATGGGCTATCTCATGGATTTATGAATTCACAAAACAAGACAACCAAATAAGGCCCTTACTTCATTAAGAGTAAAATTGTAATAGATAGTGTCTTCTTTATTCTCCTAGTATAAATAGTAGTCTTTTACTATTTTAAAGAGATAGCTTATGTTGAATATAGAGAATACTCTTAAATTTTTAGTTTTCTACTTTAGTGGTTAATGTAGTTCCTCTAAGGATTAGTGAGTGATTAGGGGTGAACTCTCTTAATTGCTAGTTAACTTCTTTTGCTTGATTAAGTAAAGAGTTAACCATTTCTGGAATTAATTTGGTTTCTTTGTTTGATTGAGTAGGGTTGATTGCTTGGTGTTGGAATCAATTGGGAGGTGAGGGTATCAAGCCCCTTGTTGCCCATAATTCCGATTTCTTGGTGTTAACCCACATATGTTTTGTTGTTTTAATTCTATTGTCTTTTGATTCTTATCATTTGGTATCAAGAGCTCGGTTTAGGTTTGTTCCTATAAATCTAAATCTTGGGATTTTGATATTTTCAAAAACAAACCAAAAAATCCAAAAATATTCGTCCTAAAAATCACCCAAAAAAATCTAGAATTTTTTTATTTTGATTTATTGTTTTTGACACTAGATCCTTGTTCCCTAGTGTTTTTTGAGACTAAGGGTGTGTTCGGTATGGAGGAAAATGTTTTCCATTGAAAATATTTTCCAAGAAAATATTTTTTAGGAAAACAAATTGTTTCTTTCTTATTTTCTCGTGTTTGTTACTCAAGCAGGGAAAATATTTTCTAAAAGTATTTGTATATATTTAACACAAAATAATGAACGAATAAGGTAAGAGGGGTGGGGTAAGAAAAGAAATTTGATTTTTTTTTTTTTAAAAAAAAAACAAATTTTAAGAAATTAAAAAAAAAATTGGGATTAGTAAGGGGGAAAGTGGGGGGATCGGGGTAGGTGATAGGAGGTGGGGCAAGATTTTTTTTTTAAAATTTTGGTAAAAAACAAATTTAAAATATTTTTTTAAAAAAAATCTTAAAATATTACTCCCTGCATTTCATTTTACTTGGCCCCCATATTAAAAATTTTTGTTTTAATTTACTTATCCAATTTATGAAATCAACAAATTAAGGAGGGGGGAGGGGGCTTGTAGGGGGTGGGGTCGGGTGGAGTAGGGTGTAACACCCCGTACATTTTCGAAACTTATACGACCAACCTAGCATGGATAAAAGTATTTAAACTTGAGATAATGAGGATGTATTTAAGCGTAAAGTTAAAGTTAAGTGGTGGATTAAGGTAGAAGGATTAAGACATTGGAAAAAGGGGAGAACATAAGAGAGGTGCTTCCGTGACTTAATTAAGATAGTAGGTGTATTACCTACTTAAACTATTGGGCTGAATTAAGACATATGTTAATGGACTCAATTGAGGCCCAAACTAAGTACACAAAATGGAAAGGATGACTAGCCCCAAACCTAAGATTAATCAAGGACCAACATGACATGATCCAACTAAAAATAACCCAAGTAGGTGGGCTATTTTGGACAGCTTAAATAAACCAAGTAGGTGCATCACCTACTTGGACTTTTTGAGAAACTTGTTTAGCCAAGTAGGTGCATCATCCACTTGGACTATTTTTTGACTAAAATTTGGCTAGGTATAAGCCTTAGAGAGGTGGTTCAAATAGGGAGTATATAGAACTGAAATTCAGCTTATTTTCTTTACATTTCACTTGCCAAATTCTAGGTTTTTAATTAAAAACTCTCTCTTCTCCCAAACCCTAACCAACCGCCCCTATTTTCCTTTAGGGTTCTTGGACAAATCCTCCACTTTTCAAGCCTTGGTAAGTGTTTACCCTTATAGCTTAATGTAATATATGCATAAGAGGTTGTCGAAATCATGTTAGTTATGTGTAAAAGGTATATGGCAGTCCCTTTTCTTTTGATGGCAGTCCACTTGTGTTTAGTTTTAAAGGATTTGCATTCCTTGTGGTTTAAAATTGTAAGGAGCTTAAGTTCTTGAAGAAATTAAGTTGGAGGGATGAAATTTCAGTATGTTAAAGTGTGGTTCTACCCCTAATCCGTTCCTCTTTATTTATAGCTTGGTGTAAATGTTTATACGCGTTTATATATGGAACGTTTGGTGTAGTGAAAAGAGAATACTCTGTTGTTATGTTAAAGTTGTGGTTCTGCCCCTAATTCGTTCCTCTTTATGTATAGCTTGGTGGAAATGTTTATACGTGTATGTTAAAGTGAATTTTGAAACCATTGTGAACTGTACTTTGTATGTTGTTGTGGAAGGCATTTAGGTGTCTTGATGGAATAAATATGTGGAGTTGCATTGAGGTGGTAATGTGAAGTATGAACTTGGTAGGAAATCCTATCGGCTTGTAACATTTGTGTTGGTTTGTGGACTGTTTTGGTGGTATTGTTGTTGTGAGGCAGTAAGTTATAGTGTAAGGGGATGGAATAAGGTTGTATGGCTGTATAAGGAAGGAGGGAGTGATACACCATGTGTTTAGGAGGTTGGACGGTTTCTACTTCCCGTTAAGTAACTAATTACCGTCTTGTAAACTTGTAATGTAATTAGCTTTTAATGTTAGTTCCATTATGTACTTAAATTGTAGAGTAACACTTACAGGAAGAGCTGAATCATTATAGGCACATGGTGGGAAGATAAGGTATGTAAGGTTACTCTTTTTCGTATCCTTTGGCAGCATAAAATGTCCACGTAGTTAACGACCTTGTTTCCACCCCGTAATGTCTTAACGTACCTCAATATATGTTTATTGTCAAGTTGGCATGTCTACCTTCACTAGTCAATTTCTGGTATTCCCATCTTAGTCAACTAAGTTCTATCTATTAGTTTGGCTCCTAAGCATTTCAATTGTGTACAAGTATTCTTTACTTTATGGCAATTACATCAAATATTTATTCGCGTGCTTTTTTTATTTTACTCGAGCGTTGTTATTCCAAAAATTCCATAATGTTATAACCACCAATATAACAATCTCAAAGACTAAATAAAGTAAGCAACTTAAAGCTGGTTATGTGTGGGTGGCAGCTCAGGGGCGTAAGCCTAGCATGGGCCGATCCCAATTTGTATACCACTGATCAGTTGGCCATTTGTACTACATGGCTTGTTAAAGATTATAAAGGAAAGAATAAAAAAGGAAAGTAAATAATGTAATGTACGTGGTTTCCCAGATACCAGCTAAGGTGGGTTATTAACATTATCTATGCACTTGTACTTGATGTCACTTAAACTTTTGGATTATGTACAGTTGCTTTTAGTCTTATATACTCAGTACATTCTTTCGTACTGACGTCCCTTTTGGGGGACCTACCTTTCATGTTGCAGGCACAGGAGCTAGTAAATCTCTCTAGTAAGAGTACAGGACTTCTAAAGGCTATTGGTGAGCTCCAGGTTGATTCGGGGCTTTCCGAGTTAGTTGTATATATTTTTGGTATTGTGTAGTAGTTATGTGTAAGGTGGTGACCTGTCCTGACCTTAACTAAGTCTATGTATCTTTTAGAGGCTTTGTAGACTTTGTAAAGTTAAGCATGGTAGTGTCTTGTCTTTTAGAAGTTGTGGCCCCAACGGCCAAGTCCTGTATATCTATTTTGTATTTACCTACCTGGTTTACTTTATCGATACATCATGTCCATACACTGCAGCACATTTGTTAGCTCCATTAAATGCATAAGAAGTATATGATCATATTTTGGTTCTCTCGGGCCTTTACGGCTACGTGTGCCTATCCTCCCCAATGGGTTTGAGGCGTGACATAGGGTAGGGTAAGTAAAAAAATTGAAATTTTCTAAAAAAAATTTAAAATATTTTTTAAAAAATTCTTTTTTTGGGGTGGTGGTGGTGGTAGGGGTGGGGGGTCGGGGTAGGGGTAGAGGGTAGGGTAAGAATTTTTTTTGGAAATTTTAAAAAAACACAAAATTTAAAAAAAATTGGGGTGGGGGGTAGGGTGTTGGTAAGGGTGGGGGGTAGGGGTAGGGGTTAGGGTAAGAAATTTTTTTGAAATCTAGAAAAAAAAAATCAAAAAATTAAAATTTTGGAGGGGTTTGGTAGGGGGTCAGGGTAGTGGGTGGGTAAAAAGTTGTTATTTTGGGTTAGGGTGGGTGATTTTGCAAGTGATATGAACATTGCAACTTGTTTTCCCTACTTTGATTAAGGAAGTTATTTTCCTTAGTTTGAAGGAACTTGTTTTCCTAGGAAAAATATTTTTCAAAACTTTTAGCCAAATGAACATGGGAAAATAGGAAAACATTTTCCAGAAAATATTTTCCTTCATACCGAACACACCCTAAATCTCAAATTTCATGCCATTTGAAGTTGTAGGGAAGAAGTTTACATGGAAGGGTTTTGAAGATTTGAATCTTTGCAAATTTTGAAGTTGGATCTTTTGATTGAGAAGGAATTGGAGCTTAAAAATTATTGAAGTTTGTTCTCTAGGTAGAACGAGAGCTAATATCAAAATTTGAGTCAATTCCGAGTTAATTTGAGGGTGTTGGGAATTAGTGTGTGTTCTTGATGTTCTAGGTGTTCTTGATATTTTTCGAGTTTCTCTTGAAGAAGAAGGAGGCAAAAGGTACATTTGATCCAATTTTTCCTACTCAAATTTGGTCAAAGGTGTTTGTGGGTCCACTAGTGGAAATTTGTAAAAAAAATAAAATAAACTATTTTCTATGTGGACGGGCCATGTCAGCAGACCCGTCAGTAACCAGCTGCCACGCCAGCGCTAGTGAAGCAGCCGGCCCCAGTCAGCTACCAACGCAGAACACCTAGTTTCCCCACTTCCATGCCTAGCTCGTGTAAGCCAACATCATAGAGAAAATTCTACAGGTTTTTAATACTTAGGAAATTTTCTCTGTGTTGGAACTTTTGAGACCCATAATTTTTTCTAAGTGTCAAAACCATCTACTTCTTCTTCTACACATATTTTTCTTTCATTTCTCTTGTACTTAACAACTAATTAACATCTTTAACAACTTGTTAACTAGTCTATAAACATCAATTGATCTCTTTGATTCTTCAAGCTAATTAACATCAAGTAATTCTTCTAACTTTTTTGTTACTTAGTTCTTGAGTCCGAAATTTTTTTCGTGCTTCTTTTCTTCTACTTTTCTTGTCCTATTTTGTAGATTAATTTGTTGATTCAAGTCCTTTTAGATTTATTTCAATCATTTTTCTTTCATGAGTAACAAGAATCCACTCTTCCACAGAGGATAGGTGACCTTGAATTGACTAAGCGGAGCTAGTTCACCATAAATTTTGACATGATGCCATAGAAAGAGAATTGAGAGTTCACACATGAGTGACGTGAGTATTTTACTACTAACCTCATTTGTTGAGTTTTGTATGTATCATGTCCAATCCCATTACAAGTTTAATTGGAGAGAGTTCAGAGAACATCATGAAAGTTCTGAACCACCTTTCCATGCAAATAAATGGAAGGATAGGAGGTATGAAGGAAAGGTTGGTATGGGTGGAGAGTGAGAATAGAGGGAAATCACTTCAATTTCCCAAAAATGAGGAGATAAGGAGGACGTCGATGCATTCCACCTCCATTACTCTGGGACAAGCTCACAATCTATGTTACCCTCTACTAAATTGAACCTGAAACTACCAGGAACCTACCTTTCAAATGAACAACCCTCCAAACCACCCAAGATAATTTATACCACATCCAAATCTGCAACCCTATCACCCTCCACAAGAGAACCTTTATGGCAAACCAAGTTCAGTACCAAGCTCCACTTTGAAATGCATCAAGTGAATTCTTGCATGAATCCTATTTATCACCTCCATAAAATGCACCACAAATTCGCTGCCAAGACTACCAATACAAAAATCCTCTGTATGATTAAATGAATGATGAGGTCAACAATAATGAGTTTTAAGAGCATGGAGGTAGGGATGGCTATGAAGTTCCAAGGGAAGGAGTTCAGCCTTGGGGTTTTAGGTGGGACCAAGGCATGGGAGGTCAATAATATAGGAATAAAGGATATAGGATGGGAAATAGAGGAGATAGGATGGGGAATAGAAAAGCTAGGAATAAAGAGCAGAATGATCAAGAAAGGGGAGTGAACATGATCAAGGTTACACTTTCAAGGTTCAAAGGAAGTAGTAACCCAGATGAATTTATTAAATGGAAGCTACAAAGTGAGTGAATATTTCTCACCAATAACATTTTGGAGTCATTGAAGGCGAAGTATGCCCTCACCCAATTCGATGGATCTTCTTCTATATGGTGGGAATCCAAGAGTAGGGAAAGAGAGAGTCATCACATATATGAGTTGCCCATTTGGCAACAGTTGATTGATATTATGAAGTATATGTACTTGACTCTGAACTACAACCAAAAAGTCCTAAATAAGGTATACATGCTAAGGCAAGGTACCAAAAGTGTTGAAGAGTACTATGATGAGCTCGAGAACTTTGAGGATGAAGTCTAAGCTTGAGGAGCACATACAATACGTAGTGATAAGATTTGTGGATAACTTGAGGAAAGATATCTTGAGACCATTGAAACACTATGAAACTCTTGAAGTGACTTTCAATGATGCCTCAAAGGTAGAAGTGAATTTGAAAGAAGAGAAATCATATGAGGCCAAAAGCTCTTCAACTTTCTCATGGAACAAAAATAATGATAAGTGGAAGTAACCAACTCTCAAGATCAATCTAAGGATAGTTGTCAAGCTACTCAAGTCAAATTTGATTACAATACCAAGAGGGAAGACAAATCAAAAGGACGTAACTTCATAAAACCTAATTTTCCTCAACCCTCTATAATTCAATGCTTTAGATGTCAAGGAAGGGGACATGTTGCTAGTGAATGTACTAATAGGAGGACAATTTTTTTTCTTAGGGGTGGGTATAAAATCAAGGAAGAAGAGGAGAATGATGAAAAAAGTGAGAGATTGGGGGTTAAGAGTGAGGATAAGGGAGCAATCTCGGGGAGTGAAGACGAGCAACTTGAAGAGAGAGTAAATTTTGCTTGTGTTATGAAAAGAGGAGAACCTTTGAATGATGAAGACTAAGATTTAAAGGTACATATCAACCTATCATGTGTTGTGAGAATAATTATAGGGGCCATTTCCAAAGAATAACTTGACCAAAGGGAGAACCTATTTCATGCTAGGTGCAAAATCAAAGATAAGGTGTGTGCCTTGATTAGATAGTGGAAGTTGCACCAATGTGGTGAGATATTCTTTATTAGAGAAGATGCAATTTCCTAAAAGAAAGCATCCTAACCATTATAATCTACAATGGCTTATTGAGAGTCCTGAGATGAAAGTCCTCAAACAAGTAAGCATCCAATTTAATAACAACAAGTACCATGACAAAATCTTTTGTGATATTGTTCCCATGTTGTTTTGTCATCTTTTATTGGGGAGACATGGAAATTTGATACAGATGTTGTACATCAAGTGAGGTCTAATAAATACTCATTTGTGATCGAGGGCTAAAAGTATGTACTTGCACCTCTGACCCCTTATCAAGTAAGTAAGGACTATTGGGCCATGAAGGAAATTTAGGAGAGAATGAATGTAGAAGAGGTGGGGAATAAAGGGGAAGGCTCCATAATTGTTAAAAAAGAGGGAAGTGACTTGGCCAAAAATAAGAAAAGGATGTGCAAGATATCCAAATCAAGTAAGTACCTAAAGGGTGTGCATGAGGAACGCCAACGCTTTCTAGTATGCCTTGTCAACACCAATCTTTTAGTATATGCTAACCAAGATACTAGCACTTTGCCTATTATTGTCTCTTCTCTTTTGCAGGATTAAGATAATATATATTTGGAAGAATTGCCTCAGGGATTACCACCCTTGAGGGGAATTGAGCACCAAATTGACTTTGTTCCGATTTCACAAATTCCTAACCATCCGACCAGTAAAGCAATCCAGAATAGACCAAGTATCTTTAAAAGCAAGTTGAAGAGCTTCTTGGAAAGGGTTTGATCAAGGAAAGTCTAAGTCTATGTGTCGTTCTGGTAATTCTTGTTCCAAAAAAGGATGGCTCTTGGAGGATATTTATTGATTGTAGAGCCATAAATAAGATCATGGTGAAGTATAGGCATCTCATTCCTAGACTTGATAACATATTATATGAGCTATGTGGTTGAATTATGTTCTCAAATATTGATCTTTGAATTGGTTACCACCAAGTTCGCATGAAACCAGATGATGAATGGAAAATAGACTTCAAAATAAAGTTTGGGTTGTGTGAATGGTTTGTGATGCCATTTGGTTTGACTAATGCCCCAAGCACTTTCATGAGATTGATGAATCATGTTTTAAAACCTTTCATCAACAAGTTTTTTGTTGTGTAATTCGACGACATACTTGTGTATAACAATATGATTGAAGAACATGTATCCCATTTGAAACACATGTTTGATGTTTTGCTACAAGAAAGGTTATTTGCTAATCTCAAAAAGTGTTCCTTTTGTGTTGAAAAGGTAGTGTTCTTTGGTTTGGTGGTTAGTGAAAATGGTATAGAGGTTGATGAAGTGGTAGAGTCAATCAAGACTTATCCAACTCCCACTAATGCAACTGAAGTGCGGAGTTTTCACGGGTTGGCAAGTTTCTATCCATAATTTATGAAGGGATTTAGTACAATTGCTTCTCCTTTAATCGAGCTGCTCAAGAAGGATATTTCTTTTATATGGGAAGATGCATAAGAAAATTCCTTTCAAGCTTTGAAGATGGTGTTGATTCCTTTCTATTACTCTAATTACCCAACTTTGACAAGGCATTTGAAATCGAGTGTGATGCTTCGGGTGTTGGTATATGCGATGTATTGATGCAAGAAGGAAAGCCTTTGGATTACTTTAGTGAAAAGCTAAAGGGAGCCACTCTAATGTACTCAACATGTCATAAAGATTTGGATGCACTTGTGCAGGTGTTGGCTCATTAGCAACACTATTTATGGCACAAAGCATTTGTGATAAGGACTGATCATGAGACCTTGAAACATCTAAAGAGGCAATCCAAATTGAAAAAGCAACATACAAAATGGGTTGAATTCATTGAGATCTTTCCATATGTAATCAACTACAAGCAAGGTAGGGTGAATGTAGTAGCGGATGCTCTCTCAAGAAGTTTTGTGTTGGTCAATGCCTTGACATCTAGAATGATGGGTTTTGAAAGTTCAAAAGAGTTCTACTCTAAAGACTCCGATTTCAAGGATACTTTTGATGCTCTTAGTCAAGGAAAGCAGGTTGAAAGATTTCAATTGATTGATGGTTATTTGTTCAAGAATGGGAAGGTTTGCATACCAATGAGCTCATGGAGAGAATTGCTTGTCAAGGAGGCTCATAGTAGTGGTTTGATAGGGGTACTTTGGAGTACCCAAGATAACATTTTGATGGAGAAATTCTATTATCCAAATATGAAGCATGATGTAGAGTGGATTTATGGAAAACCTCTCGAATATAAGCAAGTCAAATCCACGACTCAGCCTCAAGGTAAGTATACTCCTCTTCCTACTCCCAGTGGTCCATGAATAAACATTTCTATGGATTTTATGCTAGGACTTCCTAGGACTAAGAGAGGACATGATAGCATATTTGTGGTAGTGGATAAATTTTCTAAAATGACTCATTTCATTCCATGCCATAAATGTGATGATGCATCTCATGTTGCATCCTTGTTTGTTATCAATGTGCTTAAATTGCATGGAGTCCCTCAAACTATTGTTAGTGATTCCAAATTTCTTAGCCATTTTTGGAAGAGTCTATGGGGTAAACTTGGTATCAAGCTTATGTTCTCTACTTCTTACCATTCCTAAATGGATGGACAAACCAAAGTAGTCAACTAGACTCTTGGAATAATGCTTTGCTGCATTATTTAGGAACCCCAACTACTTGGGAAAACCATTTACCCTTTATTGAATTTGCATCTAACCAGTCTTTCCACTCTTCTATTGGAATTTCTCCATTTGAAGCATGCTATGACTTTAAGCCTTTGTTTCCATTAACCATGACTCTTTTGTCTAGCCATGTTGTTGTGAGCCTAAACGCTAAGCAAAGGGAAAGGGAGATAATGAACATTCATCCTAAGGTAAGAGAGGCCATTAAAATAAACAATTCAAATGTGACCATCCGGAAGAATCATGGGAGAAAGAAAGTGATCTTCAATCTGGAAGATTGGATGTGGGTTCATTTCTGAAAGGAGAGGTTTCCACAAGTTTAAAAAAGAAAGTTAAGTCCAATAGAAGATGGACCCTTCAAAGTGCTCAGGCATAGCAATGACAGTACCTACATGATCGACTTACCATGTGGATATAATATTCATAATATTTTCAATGTTAGTGATCTATCTCCTTGTGTTGTAGGTGATCCTTTGGATTCGAGGATGAATCTTCCTCAAGAAAGGGAGGATGATACTAGCATGGATGGCATGGGAGATATTAGCATGGATAGCACACATACTTCAAAACCTTTCATAAATAGTCAAGCAAAAGATCTCCAAGACCTACAAGCGATGTTTAAGAAAAAGAAAGCTTTGGAGAAGCTTGAAAGCTACTAATAGAAAGCATTCAATGTGTGGGAAGTCCATCGTAACAAAGTGGAGGGAGGAAAGAGGCCATGTATGCAAATGGCTAACTCATGAATTCATGAATTCATAAAAGAAGACAACTAAATAAGGAGCTTACTTCATTACGGGTAAAATTGTAATAGATAGTGTCTTGTTTATTCTCCTAGTATAAATAGTAGTCTTTTACTAGTTTGAAGAGCTAGCTTATGTTGAATATTGAGAATACTCTTAAATTTGTAGTTTGCTACTTTAGTGCTTAGTGTAATTCCTCTAAGGACTCATGAGTGATGAGTGGTGAACTCTATTAATTGCTAGTTAACTTTTTTTTCTTGATTAATCAAAGAGTTATCCATTTGTGGAATTCATTTGGTTTCTTTTTTTGATTGAGTAGGGTTTATTGCTTGGTGTTGGAATTAATTTGGAGGTGAGGGTATCAAGCCCCTTGTTACCGATAATTCTAATTTATTGGTGTTAAGCCACATATATTTTCTTGTTTTAATTCCATTTTATTTTGATTCTTATCATTCGTGGTATACCCAATACCTCCCAAATGTTAAGCGTAGAGTTGATTAGATCTATAAAATTTGGCATTTTTGGATCGATTGGTTGTATTAGTCCAATTGCTTTCAATCTTTCAAAAAGTTGTGATCAACTTTTGGCTAAAAGGGTAAATACTCCAGGAAGTTTCTTATTATTATTTGGATGCAATATTTTATATTTATTTTGGTACATTAATGGAGCTACTTTGCAATATGTTTGTGGATTTGGACAAAAGGGGATTAGAGCCTAGAAATTTGGTCAAAAATTTTGGTATCTTTGTGGATTTGGAAAAAAGAGGATTGGTGCTTGGAGATTTGGCTAAAAGTTTTGATATGTTTGTGAAGGATGTTGGTGATTTGGAGGCGGAGCATGGTACATTTGTAACACCTCGTATTCTGCTTATATTAGTTCTTTTCATATGGCACTTGTCGCAGCCTTGTTGTATAAATGAGGGATAAAGTTTCTTATGTGAGTGGTAATGGTTTAAAAATATATACCCCATACATTTCAGCATGTAAACAACCAAGCTAACCTCGATGGGAGTATTTAAACTCAAGATAGTAAGGTGGTATTCTAGCTTAAGGTTTATAGTGGCCAAGTGTATGTAAGTGTTAAGTTAGAGTAAAAGGAGTAAGATTTAGAAATTGAAATTAAATAAGTGAGCTACATGCTTGACTTAATTAAGTTAGTATGTGACAAGTAGGTGCATCACCTACTTAAGGTATATGGACCAAGTTAAAGGACCAAGTAAGTGTATCACATGTTTATTCTAATGGACCAATTTGTGGCCCATATTAAGGAAAGAAAATGAAAAGAAAATGAGAAGAATCGACAACCCAAGGCCCAATCTGTCCAATCCCACTAGAATTAATTAAGATGGCCAAGTAGGTGCATCACCTACTTAGCAATATGTGATCAAAATTAATGACAAAGGGGGGCTGCAAATGAGGAGAAGAGAGGTGACAAATAAAGGGACTATTAAGGTAGAAAAATCTGGTAGAAATCTCTTATTTTTTCTCCTACAAATATTATGTCTCTCAAACTTTCTCTATCAAGAGTAACAACCACCTAAACATTCCCTAAGGTATTGTTATGAATAGGCCTGGACCTGTATTGGCAAGGCAACCCAATACCATATTAAGTGGCTATGTTTGGGATCCCGGTTGATAAATAATGACTTAAGGGAGAAAAATAAGTTTATGCTAATTGTGATTATGTTTAGGCAAATACTATGTTTCTCATCTCTTATTCTTCTATGGCTTCTCATTTCCCTTCTATTCTTTGTTACGATTCTCTGTAACCTTTCTATTACTTTAGTTGATCTTAAGTTTTTTATTGTAATAGTTAGTTTGGGCCTTTAATCAAAGGAATTAGTTCTCTGTTGTTGTTGAATATTTAAGTGTTCACTTCATTGGTACTTTCATTGCTCATACTCCATGGCTGATGGGTTTCTCAAGTTTTCTAGCCATAAGTCGACTCCAATCGAATTGGGTCGCTTCTGCGATTTCAACCCAAATGTATGGGTTTTTCAGGAAAAATTGTATTTTACCTTTTTTAGCTTTTCTGAGGATATCTGGTTGTCTCTTCCTTACCTTTACATCATAGGAGAAGCATTTTCTTGGTTTAATTAGTTGTATCGCAATGACCAGTTCTATGATTGGAAGTATTTCATAGAGAAACTGGCTGACCATTACAACAAATAAATTGGATTGCCTTCTATTACTGATCTACTATTGAAAATGAATGAGAAGTTCTCTCATATGTGCCACCACCTAGACAATATCCAAAATTCCTTGTCCGCTTGGTCCCAAAAGTTTATTGATGCTCAAGCATATTTAGAGATGATTGCATATTTGGACAATAAGTAAGAAACAGAGGTTGTACCAGAATTAGAGATTACGTCTTACTTGGATGATGGAAATTCAAACCCTACAGACAATTCTGAGGTCTCTCTTAAGATGTTAGAACCTCCAATCGATGTGGAGTTGGATAATTTGAAGGACACAGATAACAACCTTTCAATTGGTGAAATATCTGCTCATCCTTATTGATATCATTGTTGAAGGTGATTTGGCAACAAATGCCAAAGATAAAGTAGCTACAAGTTCAGAAGGCGGCAAACATCACCTGTTTGATGTATTTCCTCAAAGGAATGAATTGGTTACCTTCACTCGACACTCCTACATAGTCAATTGGATCCATCTTTGGTCAATTTTAGGGATCTAGCAATATGTAAGAGCATGAAAATTGGCTTACCCACTTGCTAGTAGTTTGACACTAGGCAACATGTCTCTCAGCCAATTCCTTACGTGTTCAAGCATAAGAAATATGGTGATCGTTTCTCTGTAATGGAATCTGATAAGAATGGTTACCATCCTATTATTAGGGCTGAAGGTGGTCATGTCCTTATTTTTGCCATAATGTATCCGATTCATTATAGCAGCGAGGATGGCTTAAAAATAGCTTGGGAAGGCTATGCTAACAATTTGTTTTTTTACATGTTAGCGAGCCATATCCTAGCTATGGAGTCTAGCAATTCAAAGGTGGAAAAACAAGTGTTCCATGCAATGTCTAATGGAGTTTGCGAGGTATTCAATTCTACATCCCATTTGTTACTAGTTGGGGTGCTCGTGGAACACCCAAAGAAATAAGTATTGTTCAGCAATCCTACTTTAAAGACAATTCATATTTTCTAATGTCTTTTGGTGGTCGAGAATATGCAATGCCAATTACATATTTCACACACACCCTACCAATGAGGTATTTTGATGACAACTCTCTTTATAGTGGTTCTTCTAGAGGGAAAATTGATTTGGTGGCCTCTAAAGACTTGTATGTTGACAAACATTTCATGAAGCCTATGATACTTAAGGATCTATATCTTTATGAGTTGTTTATTGAGAAAAAATATGGTGTCTCAAGGAGTGAAATACAATTTGTTGAGAGGATTGGTGTTGAAAATGACAACTTAATTGAGCGAATAAGACATGAGATTCAATAATAAACCACTTTTCCTCCATTCTATGTAACTTTCTTTATTATTATGTAAGATTAGAAGGTGCCAAAATGAATCGACGCAGGAGCTGCTACAATTTCTTCAGCGGGAGCTACTGCCAGTATTGGAAATCTTTTCAGTTCCTTAATTCTATTACGAGAAATCATTCATGCTGAAAGTCTCTTTCCATTCAATCCTAGTGCTAATCTGTTTATTGTTAAATTTAATGGAACTAGCATGGTTAATTGTGTATGGGATCTGGGAATTAGTTCCAAGACTATGCACCAAAATGGTCTTAGTGAGATCATCGAGGCACACCTAGTGCTGGGATTTATTGTTGTTACTTCTTTAATTTTTAAGTACTTTTATAATGATCACTTGAAAGGGGATACTCAATCTAAAGAAAGGAGGAAAAAACCATTAAGTGGACTCTTTGTATTTCCTTATTTATGGCTGAGTTTGTCACATGACAATGGATGGCAAGTCTTACTTTATATATGTGTGGGGGGAGCTAAAGACATGCCTAGTGATCTAAATCTTTGTGCTCTTACTCTTGTTTTTGTTGGTTTACCTCAATATCCTAACCTCAAATCAAAGTAGGAGGAACCCATTTATAATAGACGAACCCACAATAATAGGGAATGTCTGTCATTTATCTACGCAACCTTTATTATAACTATCAGTGAGCATAGAACAATAGTTATGATATTTTATGGTCAAGAGTACATTTTACTATATTGTTTAGTAAGTATCCAACCAAATTTTAGAAAGTTAGCTTATAGCATGTCTGTTATGGGTGCAAACACATCATCGCAAAAGGTGAGTCGTGAATTGGTTTTATTTTAGACTAGTTTCTTGTTTCATATAGTGAAAAGTACAATGTCATTGAAGGAGCTAGTTGGTGCTTGGGGTGACAAAAATTTCACTTTTGAGGGGATAATGGAGCATCAAAATATGCCAAGAAAGCAATGTGCTTATTGGTGGTGTTTGACAATGATATATATTCTTATCACTGGTATCTCATTTTGGGTTGATATTATTGTTAGTCGAATGATCAATATTCATTGTGTGTGTGTTTTTGAGTGTATCATTGTTACATACCATCTTACAAGTATTATGACTTGTAAATGGGTCAAGGTTGCTCAACATATTAAGCTTGTTCAGGGATACAAAGACACCCTATTTTTATCTGAGATAATTGGTAAGGATGGTGCTAGTCTTACTGTTATTGCCTTGAACCTTATGGACAAGGTTCTTATTGGAGCCAGATGTATTGTTATCAATAGGCCTAGACCCGCATTGGCAAAGAAGCCAATACCATATTAAGTGGCTATGTTTGGGATCCCGGTTGATAAATAGCAACTTGTGGGAGGAAAACAAGTTTATCCAAATTCTAACTATGCTTAGGCAAAGACTATGTTTCTCATCCCCTATTCTTCTATGGCTTTTCATCTCCCTTATATCCTTTGTTACGATTCTCTATAATCCTTTCTATTACCTTAGTTTATCTTAAGCTTTTCATTGTAATATTTAGTTTGGGCCTTCAATCAAAGGAATTAGTTCTCTGTTGTTGTTGAGCATTTAAGTGTTCACTTCAGTTCTTGATAGTTTCCCTCTCTTCCTCAGCCAAGGTAAGTAGGTATATTTATGGATTTAGATTAATTTTCTTATGAAAGACTAGGAGATCATTTTCCTTATGTTTAAAGTGTAGGATATCCCTATCCAAGCTTGGTAGTCCCACTCTCTTTAACTTAAAAGAGATTTCTCCTCTTCTTTATTTCAAGTTGAAGGAAAGACTAAGTTCTTAGAGAATTACAAGTTGAGGGTGAATCTACACCGAGTAAGGTAAGGTTACTGCCCTAACTTCGTCCCTCTTTGTATATAGATTTGGGTGGAGGAATTTATACATATTATTGCTAAGAACTCAGGGAACAGTGATCAGACCGTAAGTTCAATATTTTCCTATTATGTTAATGGATTTGTAGGACTGTTTAGGATCTGTTTTACATGTATTGTTGTTTGGGGTAGCTTGGGTTATTTTAAGAAAGGGTTTGTGAAGTTGTATTGAGATGAAACAGAAGGGTGTGGTTTTACACTATTTAATCAAAGGTTGTGTGAGCTTGCTGGCCATCACATACTTGCTTACTATTTATAGGTTGTGAAGCTCGAGGAGTGACAGGACACCTCATGAGAAGGTTGTACATTTTTTAAATATGGTGGGAGGAGAAAGTATGGAAATAACAACCTTAATTAGAAAGATTGCAGGCTTGCTACCCGGCTACTATTTTGGTGAGCTGAAATATCCCAAGTTTCTTGATTAGCTGCTAATATTAGATAATTATGTGGTTAAATTGTAGATTAACACCTTAAAAGGGAGGTCGAATCGTGGTAGTTGTACTAATCAGGAAAATATACCAAGTATGTAAGGCTATTTGATTCCATATTCTTTGGTATGGTATCTTATACTTGTGTTAATACCAACAAACTGAGCTTCCTATGTGCTCTTTCTAGTAAAAGATACATGGTGGCAATGTATATTTCAATGTAGTTAATGACATTTTCCCTATTGTCCATGGTCTCACCAATGTGCCAAAATACTTCTATATGTTTTCATTATCCTATGCCGGTGTGTTTATATTTCCAAGTACTAGTGTGACAAAGTATTCTGAAACAACAAATGTTATGAGTTATCCTCTAAGTTAAATAAGGTTCATTGAGTCATATAGGTTCCTTAGTATCATATTGATGTTACATCTAGTTTCTATATCATTATTACTGCCTCATGTATATTATTCACATTTCCATACTGTGAGTCTATAGTTCCAACGATCAATATTGTTATGATCACAAAAATAACATTCTCAAAGATTAAAATAATGACGTAAGAGAATCTGTATTTATGGGTGGTAGATCGGAGTTTATAATACTTAGCATAGGCCGATCCCAATTCATGCATTTATGGGTGGTAGATCAAGGGTGAAAGCCTAGCATGGACGAATCCCAATCTATGTATCAATGGGTGGTATCCCAAGGGTTATAAGACCTAGCATGGGTGAATCCCAATTTGTATATCTGTGAGGCAGTACCCCAGCTTTTCTACCACTGATAAGTTGGTCATTTGTTTCACATGCCTTACAAAATTTATAAAGCAAAGAAGAGTAAAGTAACAAAAAGAATGTAATGTACATGATTCACAAGTGTAAGCAAAGGTGGCCTTTCATCCTTATATATACATTTATAAATTGATACCTGATTTTACTTGAGCTCTTGTTTTACATATGGTTACTTTATGTCTTACATATTCAGTACATTTTTTTGTACTGACGTCCTTTATGAGGGATGCTATGTTTCATGCCACAGATACAAGTACTCCAGCTAGTAGATCTCCCAAATAGAAGCATAGGATACTCATATGCATTTAGTGAGCTCCAGGTTTATTCGGGGCATTACCGAGCCTTTAGCATATATTTTAATATTATATTACAATTAAGGGTAGGGCAGACCCTTATCCCAATCTAAACTAAGTTGTCTATCTTTTAGAGGCTTTGTAGACAAATGTTAAGGTAATACACATTTGTGTCTTGTCTTTTAGTAATTGAGGCCTTAATGGCCATGTCATGTACACCCATTTTGGGCTTATCTATGTTGATATTTTATTCAGGCTTCTTACCTATACTCGTCAAAGCTTTATAATTAATATGGTTATATGCACGGTGAACACATGTTGTTAGTTAGTTTTCTCAGGACTTCAGGGCATCGGGTGTCTGTCTGTCTCAATGAGATTTGAGGTGTGACAGAAGTGGTATCAGATCCAGGTAGTCCTAGGGAGTCTACAAAACCGTGTCTAGTAGAGCGTCATGATCCTCAAGGTCATTTTCTCAATTTCTGCATGTTTCAGTGTTTCGAGCCTTCCCACAGTGGCTACAAGTCATTTATGACTTACTGGAACTGTCGGTTTGGTTATCGAATAGTTTGTTTGGGTTTTAGGCTTATTTTCCAGTTTTAGAGCTTTCGCTATTAAATAATTGGTCTTGGACCAAAAATCCTAGTAGACAGCCTCGTATGAGAATTCTGACAGCTCTAGAAAGTTTATTGTAAGCTAGGAGGACCTTTGGTCCGGGTCCCAAGGCTTTCAGACTCATTTTGGGCTATTGGGTAGATATGATAAAAATGGAACTATGGGTGTGGGACCCACATTTATTTGAAATGACCTCCATTTGAAATTTTGATGGTTCTGTTGAGTCCAAAATATCAAATTTGATATAGTAGCATAGTTCTTTTGCACGCATAGGGTTTTAAATGAATCTCGAAACCCCGGTCAGAGTCCATTTGACTTAGTTATTTTTCTCATTTTCAGCATCTGGTGTAGGCCTATTTTTTCCTTTACATTCGTGTTTCCTTAGCTGCATTCGTGACGGACACGAATATTAGCCTCCGAGTTTGAGAGGCTTTGACGGCGTTTACTAAGGTCAAGGATCTTGGCCTCTGCGTTTGTGAGCCAGCCGTCGAGTTTGTGAAGGGTAAGCCAGTTCGATCGGTTCAGTTTTACTCTTTGCATTCATAGTTGACCATCCGCGATCACAAAGGGTCTTTTCATTTTGGTCCTATATTTATGGTGAGGCCCCGTATTTGCGAAGGGCAATGCCCCGACAGTATATAACTCCTCTTCTTAGTGATTTTCTTTATTTTCTCAACCCTAATAACCATTAATGGCATTGAGAACTCAAGAAAAGTGTGTGAATCGATCAAGTGACATTGGGAATGCGTAGGGGGTGAGGAAGTGACCATTTTCCATTGATTTCTTCGTAAGTTCTCGGCCTAATTCCTCCGTTTAATTCTTGATTTCCCCTCTTTTTCACTATTCATTTGGGGCTGATTTGAGCCCTGATTTATACTCTATTTGTGCTCAATTTTTTAGCATACTTTTCTTGTCCTTTGAGGGACCTCATGAGGGATTCATTTTTGGAATTTCATTAGTGATCCCCATGTGCCCATTATTGACCTGATTTTGGGCCCAAAGTTTTATATTGCAATATGGGTGTCATTTTACTCATAATAATATGCAGATTATTATTGTGATAGCATGATGACATTTTGGGATCATGGAACAAGGACGAACGATTTGTGGACGATTAAAGAATTGTAGTTCGGCAACGAGGTAGGCTTCGATTTATTTTTCTCTATGAGATGGTGTTAGGTATAGATTGCATTCTAGGTAGGGATTATAGGATATGATTATGACTAGTGTATTATGACTTAGCCTATTTAGGGAATATAGGGTGGAAATATGACCCGAACCTTAGCATAAGGATACTTGTTATGGCTATAGAATCATATTACCCTTGATTATAAACATGTTAACCATAGTTTGATGATTAAGGATCCTTTAGTATAAGATTTACTATTTTACTTAGTGAATTTGACTATAATTCCCCACTTATATCCCTTAGTGACTTTATGCCCTCATTTACCGTAGTTTCCCGAGTTATGAGGCGTTATTATGTTGATTACATGTTGTTGGGCCGAGGCCATGGTTACGATGCCAGTTGAACTCCAGGTAAGTATTTTATCCTTATAAAGGATGTAATTCTTGTGTGTAGAAGCTTAGGCGCTTATGGTTGTATTATTTAGATACTGGTGATGGCATGCATACTCTTAGGCGCATTCATACTTACTTAGTGGTACGATTCCAACCAAATCCTTGATTTTACAACTATTTTCTAAAAAGGAATTAATTCCCACTTTTCACTTTTAAAATAGATTCTTTTACGATTGGAATCGTACCACCTTATTTAATGAATTATGAGATTTTGGAACTAAAAATGATGTTTTAGAAATTCGATCGAGGCTGATTCCAGTCCATTATTGATACACTCTCTTTTACCACTACAATTTACTTTGGTCGAGGGATATTCTGACCCTTTCTATATTATTACATCGATTTAGTCCCAAACTTGATCACGGGCAATGGATTTATAGACTTACACTCTTTTAGCCACGGTTCGAGTCCGTGCACTTATTATATTTATATATCTCTCCAATAATGGATGGAGTAGATTGATTATGATGGTTACTGGAAGTCCTGGTTCTGAACCAGGTAGTGTATACAGATATCTCGAGTCCCCTAGGGGCCCCTTCATCAGTGAGCCACAGCGCCGAATAAGGATGGTCATCGTAGGTCTTGTCTTTGCGAGCTACTGAGCTGGAGAATGAGTATACCCTTATTACATTATGGTACATGGATTAGACATGGTATTTATGGTTATGTTACTTTCATTCATTTATATGCATCGCCTATCACTAGTATAATTGTTTGGTGCCTGTATCTATCAGTCTTATGGGGGCTATATAGGTACGGATTATGATTGTTGTTTGGTGAGTATTTCTATGAACCTTCCAGGCGTATGGGGGCCCAGTTAGGTTATTGGTTGTCTGGGATAGCCGGTTACTTATTTATTGATTGTTATGGTTAGTTCATGACATGATGAGTATGGACTGCTACCTGAGATTGGCGGTACGTTTCTGATTTCCTTCTCTATTATTGTAAATTACATTATTGATAGTTACCTTATAGTTAGACATTATTCTTAGGGACCCTGATTATGCTAGTGTTAGCTTCTTTACCTGGTTATGATCCTTAAGATGTTAGGTAGACTCCATCAGTATATTACCTGTGATTTAGTCCTATTTGCATATATATATATATATATATATATATATATATATATGGTATTTCAATATATCCCTCTCTTTCCTTATCTATTCATATTGTATATGTATCATTTGGCCAAGTATTATTACTATATATCCTTCTTTCACTCTTTATTTGTATATAGTCTGGTGATATACGGTATTGCACTTTAGTTCTGCAATAGTGCTAGAATAAGATAGTTACCCCTACTGCCTCATTAGCATTACCATGTTAGTTTCTTGGATAGTTGCCTGTAGTTTATGTTCCTACTCTACTTGTTATTTATGCTTGCATTTTTTCTAGAGCTAAGTCGGCCAATGCCTACTGAGTACCACGTGTTTGGTACTCATACTACACTTCTGCAGCCTGCAGATCATAGTACGAGTTATCTCCTTTGATATGTGCATCGTGCGGAGTATCTATGGATTGGAGATTTGGGGTGAGCTCTTGACATTCGGAGTTGTTCCTACTCTCTCTCTCTTATTGTTAGACTGATCTCTATTTTGTATCTAGAGACATCTTTGTATATATACTTATCCTACATTTCACTTGTACTCCTGTTGTATTAGACGCTCTTGTATTGGCTCCACCAGGTTTTAGGATTATAGTAGCCTTTTTATTATACTTTTTCTGTAGCTACTTCTTTTATCCTGGTATTCCGTTACTAGTTTTTCCATACTACGGGTTGACTTACCTACCGGCGGGTTAGAGTAGGTGCCATTATGACCTGAAAAATTGGGTCGCGATAGATTAGTATCAGAGCTAGGTTTATCGGTGTTGTTGGTACAAGAGCTAAGTGTCTAGTAGAGTCTTGCAGATCGATACGGAGATGTCTTTATCCTATCTTTAGGAGGCTATAAGGAAGTCTTAGGAAATTCTATTCTTGACTCCTTGTTGTGTGTCCGTACTTCTATGATCCTCTAGTACTTCATTTAACTCTACTCTTTCCCAGCTGGATAGCATGAGGATGTCAATAGATACGGATGGTACTTCTGCCCATGTTACCAGAGTTTTAGCTCAGTGTCGGGCTAGGGAGTAGAGATTGATATCGAGGATTCTCATCATTAGCTAGAGGGTCTGGGGCCAGCCTAGGCTCCGATAGAGTTTGTGATTGCCTCAACTTCTCAGGATACCATATTGGGGATTTTGAGTCTTTTCATGGATACTGTACAATCAGTGGTAGTGCCTGGTACATCGAGTGGTTCTCAGGCAAGAGTTGGGTTTATTGGGTGTTCAGCAGGTTCTTTGTCAGTTTTATAGTATGAGGTTGGGTTTCTAGAATGGGCCAGACACACTCCCATGTTCTTTCCTACAGAGCATGAGATGGTGTGTGGGTTTGTTAGAGGATTGACTTTACCACTCCGCTTGGCATCAGAGCATTTGGTAGCTACTGGGTCTTATTTCCCTCAGGTTGTCAATCATACGAGGGCTACAGAAAGGGCTTATATTGGGACATATATTAATGGCAGTAAGAGGCCATGTCAGCAGTTTAGTGTTAGTAGTACTCGATCCGGAGGTAGGAATCCTCGCAGAAGAGGTCAGCATCACTTTCCACCTATTAGGCTCATACAGGTAGCACCTCAGCCTAGAGGAAACTCTCAGGTATATCATAGTAGTCTCAGTGGGCAGGGTTCTGGTCATGTAGTATGGGTTATTCAGTATTGGTTGTCAGGCCGTGGCAACCATTTTGGGTCAGCAGGTATAGTACATCAGAGAGTCCCTGGGGCATACTTTGATTATGGTAAGATTGGCCATTGATCTAGGGAATGCCCCAGGCATGAGTTGGTTAGCCAATTAAGGACAACTCATGTTTCTCACCAGGATAGAGCTTTGGGGATTTGTTACCGACTACAGAGAGATCGGTCACTGGTCCAAAGAGTGTCCCCAGTATGGGATTATTAGTTATTCAGCTCATCCAGATCATTCTCATAGATATGTGGCACCTTCAGTTAGAGGTAGTGCACTTAGTGCCTCGGTTGGTGATTTAGACGCCCAGTGCAGGTTTTGTCATGCTCAGATTCGCACTTCTTTGAGCATGTCAGGGACTATGACTTCGAATTTCCACCATGATAGGTGCGCCTTTGATTTTTTATCCTTTAGTTTCTATTTGAGTTGAGTTGGGGGTTTTCATACCCATCGGTGTTTACATGCCTTGACATTTCTATATATATTGTTGTATGTCTTGGTGTAGATTTATGCTTATTTAACTACCCCCGTAGATATTTTCTTTTAGTAGTGGATTGACTGGATCGTTATCGTGTTTTCCATGGGGTATAGAATTTGGGTTAAAGTCCCATTTCCTTTGGAAAATTGGCCTTGTTATGGTTGTCATTGTTTTGACATTTATTGATTCTTATTTGATAGATTGATAGACTAGCATTATCGAGTTAGCATTTCCCCTTTCTTGAGATTCTTGTTCGTTTGGCTTCGAACCTAGGTTGTTTGCTTTTTCTCCTATTAGCGAGGTTAGATTAGTTGCAGAGAGGAAGTAAAGGCAAGTTTGGCCTTTCATGGTTTTATTATGATTTTAGCATTGGCGATCTTCTTCCATTGCCCGTTCCTATTAGTGATACATTTGGGATTTGATTCTTTGGATCTGGACAGTTCATCACCCAGTAGTGGTCTTGATCTTGATATTAATGTTAAGTTAGGGTTGGTAATTCGGTTCTGTTGCTAATTTCTCATGTTGAAAGGTATGAGGCTTACTTTCTGATTCATTGGGTTCATCTCCTGGTGATCAATTTGATATTGGCATTGGTATGTAGTTAGATACTACTTTTTTGCTGCTATGTGGTTCATGGTTCAGCCGAGTTAAAGTTGGTCTAAATGGTTGGATTCAGAAATTTCTCATTTTGGTATTTGTTTGTCCTAATATGACTCATAGTATGCTTTTACCTAGTGGTATATTCTTGGGTGTCAGTTGCTAGTAATAGAAGTGGGTGTCTTTTGGGATTAAGTATTTGTTGCCATGGATTGAGTAATTGTTTGGCCAGATTCAGGCTTAGATCGCATTTTCTGAGTTGCCTGAGATTCGGTTATCATCAACACTGTTTGCAGTCTTGGTGAGTTCTTGGATATGCCTTGATGTGATATACCCTCAGCGGATATAGATTTAGTTGCTTATATCTTTTGTAGGTGGTTTCCTCAGTTGTGATTTTGTTCTTCGGCAAAGTCTCAGTTTCAGCCATTACAGGGATCGTTATTTAGATGCTTGATTGCTGATAGTGAGATTGATTTGGGCATTCAACCTTAGTGAAGGCTTTTTGGGCTCAAGTGTTGGATTTGGCTCTGTTGAAGGGCGGCTTGGAGGTTATGGTAGTTTTTGGGTTATGGATACTTACTCATCAACAAGATCATTTGGATAGTTAAGATCGAGTAGTTCAGCTTCAGAGTTGAGATTTCAGCTATGGGGTGTAGAGCTTGGTTGCAGCCTCCAATTTGAAATTCGGTTAGTTGAGACTTTGTATATAGGCTGACTAGGGCTACTCATTACCTATCGATTCAGTTTTCTTCAGTTTAGAGGGGTCATACTTGATAGATGCTCGGAGGTTAGTTCATCGGTACCTGGTATTAGTTTCTACTGCTTTAGACTTCGGTTATCAGTGTGTGTCAGAATTTTGAGTGTGCTTAAGTTAGCACTTAGCATGGTTTCACCCAGAGTCGGTGGGGGTATTTTGGAGTAAATCATTCAGTTTCGAGAGTTTGTGCTTCGGACTCATGACTGTTAGTTTTGAGGGTCATCAGGACTAGTATTGGCTTTAGTAGAGCTTGTAAGCTTCAGTCACCACCGTTTGAGTATCCAGGTAGACCTTATTTTGTATTGTTCATATGCTAGTCCATATGGATTTTACATATATCATCTTCAGTCTTTCAAGGCCAGTGTGATGTGATTGTGCGGACATGACTCGAATGATATTTTGGGTGGTTCAGAGTAGGTAGCAGGTTTGGAAAGGCAAAAGAAGGATAGATTTGGAATTTGGAGTTGGTTGCATGATTCATGCCTTGGATTGCCTTTAGTTTGGTTAAATTTTCACTTGGATGTGCTTGTATCAGTATGTTGTTGGCGTGTTATTGTTTGGATTTGCGTGCATCAATTGTTCTCGATTTATTTGGAGGCCAGTTGGTTGCTGAGGATGAGTTTTTGCTTTTTGGAAAATGAAGTAAGGAAGTTGGTTGAAAAAGGGAAACCAATAGCAAAATCCCTTGGAAGCATTATTTCTACTTGGAGGATTATCTGGGGAGTCTTGCTCGAACCATGCGGGCCCAGTACCTCGTCCTTTTGAGCTTTCGAACACTTTATATTCATTGACTTTCATGGATGAAAGTTCTTTTAGTAGTGTATATTATTGTCACGCCCCGAAGCCCAACGAGGCGTGATTGGCACCCGAAGCCGATAAGGCCCGAGAGAACCAATCTTTGCTCCTGTACATTCGCATACATAACCTTATATGAATCTTATTACACCTAATGCAACTATGCGGAAGTCATAGACATGAAAACATATGTCGTTATAGCGCTATATGTAAAACTTGGCCGTTTGAGCCATCAAGTCCAAAACGACATGTACCTTCACATTTATACACCCACATCTGTCTACAAAAGCCTCTAACAAATGCATTGACCAAAATGACTAAAAGTCGGGACAAGTCCCCGCTTTATACAACGTATACAAAATCAAAACACATGTACAATAGTGACTCGGAGAAGCCCTGAACTAACTGGAGTTCACAAAAGATCTGCAACACTGACAATCTACTGTGGAGGCCTACTAGGGCCTGCACCTGCAACATGTAAGGTAAGTCCCCCGAGGGGGTCAGTACGAAGAATGTACTGAGTATGTAAGGCTCATAAGAAATAGCATTATACATGAGAATGTCAACAAAATAAGATATGAGAGAATAGTCAATGTGTATAAATCATCATTTTATACAATATCTTTATAACTACTCTCCTTCAAGGGAGATTACCTTCACTCAAGAGACTTGCCTCCAATAGATTCTTTCTTACTTCTATGTTCATTACCACTATTGTTCATCTACTTGGTTAGGAAGAATAACACTCAACCACATACATCCACTCTAGTGGTGGGGGTAATAATATGACATACATCTATTCTCTTAACGTACATCCACTCTATTGGTGGTTTTAACCTACCTCCACTCTATTGGTGGGGCAACATACATCCACTCTATGGGGGGGCAACATACATCCACTCTCATGGTGGGGCGACGTACATCCACTCTCATGGTGGGGCAACATTATGGTGGGGCAACATACATCCACTCTCATGGTGGGGAGACATACATCCACTCTCATGGTGGGGTAACATACATCCACTCTCATGGTGGGGAGACATACATCCACTCTTATGGTGGGGTAACATACATCCACTCTCATGGTGGGATAACATACATCCACTCTATGGTAGGAGAACATACATCCACTCTTATGGTGGGGTAACATACATCCACTCTCATGGTGGGAGAACATACATCCACTCTATGGTGGGAGAACATACATATATCAACTTATGAGAGATTAATAAATTAAGGGTCATGACACTAATTGAAACACACAAATACGCTTTACCTCATTCTTACACTACATGAGATTAACACCTTAATTTGTGAGGGATAGATATATTAGCTCGCACTTCACCTCCTTCACTAATCCTATAAGATCTTACATAAGTAAGTATATGTTACCGGACCTCCACCTTGGGTGGGATATAGTAAATGACATATCACAATATTGGGATTATTCCATGTTGAACTTATACTCTCTAGAATGTGATCCATACTCAATGAAACATATAGCAACCATGCACATTACCTCTTTACAATCTTGTACCCTCTACTTAGTTATGAGAGTGACACGTTAAAGATCATGACATTAAAGCACACACTTATATGCACACCTCACTTTACTCCTTTACCTCATGAGATTGACAACTTCACTTATGGGGAATAATTATACTAACTTGCACATCACCTCTCTTATTACTCTTATGAGATTGGTACTCTTATTTATGAACAATTGGCACCAGGATAATCATCATACTATAGGACTTTGGAACAAGACAAGATCGGAATAATGCTATTCAAACTAAACAAGCTCTCTTTACCTCATTACTCTTGTTGAGATAGTTCCCTTAGAATTTACAACGTTATGACATCTTTGCAACTTCTATCAACGACTAAGAGATAAGTGCATCATTGTTCATCTAAGAATAGGACACGTATGAATCACAATATAGGTCAACCTGAATTGATATACTCTACGCCTCTCGGAATTGAACAAGTCCAATGTCAATATGAACAACATGTTGCAGAAGAATATGGAAAAAGGAACCTTACATACCTTGTATTCTTAATACGAATACACAATCTTAGACGTGCATACAATAGTCCCGCTCCGTTCTTGTGTTTTGCTCTACAACACAAGTTCATAACAAAACTAACATTAACCACCAATTACCTTACAATGGAATAAAATAACAATAAGTCACATGTTTAGCTTTAACATGTCATTTCCCCTTTGACCATACCATTGATGAAATCATTATTCCAAAAATCCCCCAATATTCCATACATTGACCAATACATGAAAATCAATACCTTTCACCACAACACTCCTCCTTTACGCTTTCTTATCCATATCACATCACAAAGAAGCCATCAAACCACCTTAATACACCTCACAGCACATATCGACTAAAATCCCACAATTTACACTCTGAGAAAAATAATAAGTGTAATAACAAAATCACACCATACATGTTCATATGTTATCCATACCATGATCTTTTATTAAGACATCAAGTCTCTTTTCAAGTTCAAATCACCAAGATAGCACATCTTTCACCAAAAGCAAAAATACACTATTCACCACCTTGCCAACATAACTATCATACTATACATAATCTCCCATGCATATAATATGTTAATCCATGATAATAAATACTTACCAAGGCTTGGAATGGAATGATCTTTACCAAAAAGTCCAAAGGAATATTTGCTTTAGGGTTTGGAATGTTTGAGAAAATATCCTAAAAGGCATGAGAGTTTTGGATGATTAAAATCTGATTTTGGGGCCTTTATATAGACCCCAAGTCATGCTTAGCCATTCCTTGGCATTAAATGTGGTCAAAGTAGAAGAATGGGTCATTTTTGCCCTTTGGGCCATGTCTTTTATTCCCTTTTGGGCCCAATTGCACATGTATCTTAGCACATCAACTTTCATATATAATTCACCATATATCTCATGTGTAAATAATTCCATAATATCACGACAATATTCTGTTACGAGATTCTCATTCATCGTCTCTATCGCAAAAATAGGAATTCTAGTCGTCCATGGCTTCCTTGAACATTTTTGATAATTACTTGTGTTTCATGGTTTGATCATGTAGAAGTATGTAGGAGTGTATTGAGGTATTTGAAGCTTTAACAACACTCAAAGATCTCCCAAGAACCAAAAGAAACCATCTAAGAATCGTCGTAGAATTGCGTTGCGAAACAAGCTCGGAAAGGCAAAATATTTGTGCCTTGCGCCACTGCTGCAAAGCAAGGCAGTGGCACAAGTTTTGATTGCCCTCTAAATTAGGGGCTTGCGCCACACCCCCTGAAACAGGGTAGTGGCGCAAGTTTCAGCACCTTGCTGAAATTTTTTTGGCCACTTCCTCAATACTTGCATATCGTCCAATACCTTATCAAAATACTTACTTAGTGATCTTAATGATCAAGTAAACATGACTCCAAGTCACCAAATGAGGTTAGAATGTGTATGGGGTATTACCCAAATGCTCCACGAAATCACAAAACCCTTCCTATGAAAATCTAATTGCATGTACGTGGCCAAATTTCAATTTTTCTCATCTTTAAAATTTCCAAATACATACATATAACTCTCGACACTTAAGTAAACATTATTCAATTGTCACGTCCTAAATCCCATCGGGACGGATTGGCACCCATAGCCAACAAGGCCCGAGAGAACCAAGCTTTGCCTCTAATCAATCATACACATGCTATAAGAAATCCATAATCACATAATAACTTTGGATATCAACAATGTAATCATGGAACATGATACATATATTCACATATGCGAAACTTGGCCGTTGAGGCCACCAAGTCAAAAATGACATATACCTTTTACATTTATGCACCCACAACCGTCTACGAAAGCCTCTAACAATGCATTGACCAAAATGAACTAAAAGTCAGGACAAGTCCCCGCTTTATACAACATGTACAACACCAAAACATATGTACAATAGTGACTCGGAGAAGCCCCAAACTAACTGGAGCTCACCAAAGATCTGCAACAACTGGCAACCTACTGTGGAGGCCTACTAGTACCTGCGCCTGCAGCAAGTAAGGTATATTCCCCAAGAGGGGTCAGTACGAAGAATGTACTGAGTATGTAAGGCCATATGAAACTTGTATGATATGTATATAAGTCAAGGAAATCAGGTTCAAATGCATAAGCAATATAGATAAGTCACAATGTAGATGAGTCACTATTCTGTACTTTGGAAACCATGTATGTTTCTTTCGGTACTTTCTTTGTATTTTTAACTTAATGATTATTCATCTTCGCTTGTGACCTGTGATACCTGGGCTCCGACTGAACAGTGGGTTTCAAACATAACATCATGTTATGTTGGGATCGGCTTGAGCTAGGCTTATGCACCTAGAGCAGCCACCCTATGAATCAATGTATATATCGGGATTGGCTCGAGCTAGGTTAGTACCTCTAGAGCTGCCACCCATAAAACATTTCAGGTTAGGCTCGAGCTAGGTTATTACCCCTAGAGCTGCCCCCTATCAGGATCGGTCTGAGCTAGGCTTATGCTTCTAGGACTGCCCCCTTATTTTGGGATCGACTTGGGCTAGGCATTTCACCCCCAAAGCTGCCACCCTTACTTGATCGTTGACCACATATGCATTACTTTGTTTATTACTTTGAGATTGATACCATGATATTCACAACTTGATATGAAGCTTTGGATCATTAACCAATAAATGAGAAACACATGAATAAACATTGTAGGAAACATATCACCAATGGAACCATTAGACAATAATCAATGAACAAGATATATGAGTATAACCACTATTGGAACTTTGGAACATAGCATTGTTGAGCTTTTGGAACCTTATTCTTGAATATGAAACATGAGATTCACCAATGATCAATGAGTAGGAAATATATGACAATGACCATGGATAACCGGATATGGGATACCTTAACACATTTCGGGATGGAACAAACGTAATGTCAATATGAATACTATTTGCCACAGAAAGATAGGGACAGAGTAACCTTACATACCTTGTAGTCTCAATACGAATAAACAACCTTAGACGTGCACACAATAGTCCCGCTTCTTCTTTATGTGTCACTCTACATCACAAATATATAACGAAATTGACATTAACCACCAACTACTTTACAAATGCATACAATGTCAACGTGTTACATGTTTGCCTTTAAACAAGTCATTTCCCCTTGACAAAACCATTGATAAAATTATTATTTCAAAAATCCCCCAATATTCCCAACATTGACCAATACATAATAATCAATACATTTCACCACAACACTTCTCCTTTACAATTCCTTATCCACACCACATCACAAATAGTCCATCAATTCACCTTAATACACTTCATAGCACATATCGGCCAAAATCCCACAATTTACACTTATTGAAATATAACAAGTTTAATAACAAAATCACACCATACACGTTCATATTTTATCCATACCATGATCTTTCATCAAAGGCACAAGTCATAATTCAAGCTTGAATCCCATGGATCACAAATCTTATACAAAAATACCAAGTACCATGTACAACCTTTCCAAGCACAACCAACATGATTTATATACTCTTTCATGCATATAATATATTAATCCATAACAATAATCATTTACCCAAGCTTGAAAAGTGATGATCTTGCTCCAAAATTTCCTTTGAGTTCTTTAGGGTTTGAGAGAATGTTGGAGAAAAATATCTAGAAATACATGAGAGTTAAAATTGAATAAAATCTGATTTTTATGTATATTTATAGTCCTTGGGTCCATCCTTAGTCATCCTTGGCATTTAATGCTTCATTTGACTTAGTCAATAGAAGATTGGATCATGTGACCCATGTATTTTGCCTTATTTTGGGCTTTTATTGAGCCCAAATCACTTAACCCAATAAAATCAATAATTTCTCTTGTTTAAGTCATCTTATACGTATTACAATAATATTCCCACTCATGCTACTCATATCCGTAGTCTCAATCTCAAAAACAACTGATTCTAGCCACGTTTGGCTTATTTTGACCTTAAGGGCAAAACTGTCATTTAGACTCCAAATTCGTTCTCGAGTAATTTTATCATACCAATATAATATTCCATTCATTTCATGTATATACTCATGGTTTTAGAAGAAACGTGGCAAAAATCGGCTCGGTACGACCCCGGATACCCTTGGGACTTAGAATTTCCAATTTTCAAAAAAGTGGAAAAACCAGCGTGGCACGCCCTTGGGCGCGCCAACTTGATGCCTCCGGAATAAAAATTTTATCCCATAGTGGCGTGGCATGGTCCCAAACGCTCCCCATACTTGATTTTTTTCAAATAATTCATTTTTAGACTTTCCTTCGCGGGTTTGGTTAGATACTTCAAGAGCTATTATTTAACTTACTTATTAACCTTAATATACTTTGTTTAGGGGTCCTCTTAGCCTCGTTTTGAACCCCACAAATGTTCCACGAAAATCATAAAACACTTCCTATGAAGGTTTAATCACATTTGCGAGGCCAAAAGTCAAGTATCTCCTCCATAGCATTACAAAAGACGTATGTATGGCTCTCGACACCTAAGTAAGCATTGCTTAACATCGTCAAGTAGGGTTAGGAAGGTAAGGGGTGTTACATTCTTCCCCCCTTAGGAACATTCGTCCTCGAATGTTAACAATATCGTTTCAATTACAACAATTGCATCTCTACATTAGCATGCATATACATAAACACTTAAAGCTCATGGAGACTTACTTGTTATTGCCCCACATCCGCACTTTGAAATTCTTGGTCCATTTGAAATAGATGGGGATATTTGGATTTCATCATCTCTTCTGCTTCCCATGTGATCTCCTTTACTTGTTGATTTCTCCAAAGGACTTTTACGGAAGCTATGTCTTTATTCCTCAATCTCTTTACTTGTCGATCTAGAATAGCAATGGGTACCTCTTCATAAGTAAGATCCTCCGTAACTTGGACATCTTCAATTTGAACAATACGATATGGATCTCCTATACATTTTTGAAGCATCGAAACATGAAATACAAGATGGACTGAGGAAAGTTCTTGAGGTAGTGCTAATTCATAAGCAACTTGCCCAAATCTTCTAACGATTTCATATGGGCATATGTAACGTGGACTTAATTTTCCTTTCTTTCCGAACCGCATTACCTCTTTCATCGGTGACACCTTTAAAAACACCCAATCATCTATGGCAAATTCAAGCCCTCTTCTTCTAACATCGGCATATGACTTGTGGCGACTTTGGGCCGTTTGTAACCGCTGTTGGATCACTTTAACTTTCTCCATAGCCTGGTGAACAATATAGGGCCCAAGTAAAACAGTTTCACCCGCTTCAAACCATCCAATTGGTGATATACATTTCCTTCCATACAAGGCTTCATAAGGTGCCATTTTAATACTTGAATGATAGCTATTGTTGTAAGCAAATTCAATAAGAGGCAAATGGTCATCCCAACTGCCTTGAAAATCTAACGTACAAGCTCGTAGCATATCTTCAAATGTCTGAATAGTATGTTCTGCTTGTCCATCAGTAAGAGGATGGAAAGCCGTACTCAAATTCACCCGTGTACCCAAACTCTGCTGGAAAGATCTCCAAAAGTGCGCTGTGAACTGTGCTCCTCTGTCTGATATAATGGAAAGTGGAATACCATGCAATCGTACTATCTCTTTCACATACAACTTCGCATAATCCTCAGCTGTATAGGTCGTCTTGACCGGTAGAAAATACGCTGACTTGGTAAGCCTGTCCACTATAACCCATATAGAATCAAACTTCCGCAATGAACGAGGCAAACCTGTAATGAAATCCATGTTAATCATATCCCATTTCCAGACTGGAAGATTGATACATTGCATGTAACCTCCTGGTTTTTGATGCTCTACTTTCACTTGTTGACAGTTCGGACATTGAGCGACAAACTCTGCAATGTTCTTTTTCATATTTCCCCACCAATACACTTCTTTCAAGTCATGGTACATTTTAGTATCACCCGGATGAATAGAATAGCGCGAATGATGTGCCTCTGTCATAATTCGTGTCCTCATCTCATCTACATACGGTACACATAACCTTTCTTGACATTGAAGTATCCCTTCTTGTGTAATATCAAATGCCTTTGTCAAATTCTGCTGTACATTTTCCTTTAGCTGCAATAACATAGAATCCAAAAACTGTTTCTCTTTCACTTCAGTTATTAAGGAGGATTCTGCTGCATTCTGCACAATAACTCCATCCTCTGAGGATTCAATAAGGCGAACTCCCAAGCTGGCTAATTGATTTAGATCTTTGATTAGCTCTTGCTTTTCAGTCAACTGACCACTAGTGCTTTCCACTGCCTTGCGGCTCAATGCATCAGCTACTACATTTGCTTTGCCTAGGTGATAAAGAATATCAATATCATAGTCTTTTAAAAGCTCTAACCACCTTCGTTGCCTCAAATTGAGTTTCTTCTGCTTAAAAAGATATTGCAAACTTTTGTGATCCGTATTGATATCAACATGAACCCCATATAAATAATGACGCCATATCTTTAAAGCAAAGGCCACCGCTGCTAATTCAAGATCATGTGTGGGATAATTTTTCTCATGTGGCCGCAACTGTCGTGAGGCATATGCTATGACATTACCATGTTGCATCAACACACATCCGAGGCCAACCCCGAAAGCATCACAATACACTACATAACCTTCGGTACCTTCGGGAAGCACTATAACTGGTGTGGAGGTTAATTTGTCGTTCAACTTTTGGAAGCTGTTATCACACGCATCATTCCATGGAAATTTCACTGCCCTATGTGTAAGCTTTGTCAACGGTGCAGCAATGGAGGAAAAACCTTCCACAAATCTTCTATAATAACCTGCCAGTCTAAGAAAACTACGAATTTATGTGGGTGTCGTAGGTCTTGGACAATTTTTCACTGCTTCAATCTTTTGTGTATCAACCTGTATCCCTTCATCTGACACAATATGACCCAAGAATGCAACTGATTTCAACCAAAACTCACACTTAGAGAATTTGGCATAAAACTTCCGCTCACGGAGAATCTGTAATACTTTTTGCAAGTGATTAGCATGGTCCTCCGGTGACCTTGAATAAACTAGGATGTCATCTATAAATACCATGATGAACACTTCCAAAAATGGCTTAAACACCCTATTCATCAAATCCATGAATACCGCTGGTGCATTTGTTAGGCCAAATGACATAACTAAAAATTCATAATGGCCATACCGTGTTCGGAAAGCTGTCTTGGGTACATCTTCTTCTCTAACCCTGACTTGATGGTAACCTGACCTCAAGTCAATCTTTGAAAAACACTTGGCACCCTATAACTGATCAAACAAATCATTAATTCGTGGGAGGGGATATTTGTTCTTGATCGTTACCTTATTCAATTGCCGATAGTCGATGCACATTCTCAATGTGCCATCTTTCTTCCGTACAAATAATACCGGCGCACCCCATGGGGACATACTAGGCCTAATGAAGCCTTTGTCCAGCAAATCTTTCAACTGCTCCTTCAATTCAAGAAGTTTTGCTAGAGCCATTCTATATGGGGGAATTGAAATAGGCTGAGTGCCTGGAATCACATCAATGCCAAATTCCACTTCCCCTTCTGGGGCTAAGCTTGGAAGATCTTCTAGAAATGCATCCAGAAATTCATTGACCACTGGAACCGACTGCGGAGTTAGTGGTTCCGCTTCAGTATCTTTCACCCGTACTAAATGACATATATAACCCTTGACAATCATTTTTATGGCTTTCAAATAGGAAATAAATCTTCCTCGTGGTGCCCCTACATTACCTTGCCATTCAAGAACATTTTCTTGCAGAAAGCAAAATTTCACCTTCTTGGCCCGACAATCTACCTTGGCATAACAAGAGGCCAACCAATCCATTCCCATGATCACATCAAAATCCACCATGTCTAATTCAATGATATCAGCCGACGTATCATGACCACACACAGTTACCACACAATTTCGATATACTCTTTTTGTAACAATACTTTCACCAACCGGTGTAGACACTTCAATTGATTTAATTAATAATTTTGGTAACTTTGCAAATTTCGCAGCAACCAATGGAGTAACATAGGAAAATGTAGAACCAGGGTCAATCAATACATATACATTATGTGAGGATACGAGTAATGTACCTGTGACAACATCAGGGGAAGCCTCTGAATTTTGTCAGTCCACTAAAGTATAAGTGCGATGCTGGACCCCACTAGTACTGGCTACTCCTCTGGCACCTCTACCCCTGCCTACAGACTGAACGCCTAGGCCCAAAGAGGGAACCGATGCTGATGACGCAACAACCAATTCTGCCTGTCGTGCTACACCTCCCATACTCCTCTGGGGACACTCCCTCATCATGTATTCTGTCATGCCGCACCAGAAACAAGCATTTGTCCCCACTCTGCATGTACCTGCATGAATACGCCCGCAGTGTTGACACTGCTGACGAGGAAGACCTAATGCTTGTTATCCATGAACTCCGCTACTTTGCCCAGATGGACCACCCCTAGACCCTCGAAACTGTGAGTGAGCACCCCCTATGGAATAGGAGAACGATGGTCTAGGTGATCTCAGAAACATATGGGGCCTAGATCCTCCTTGGGACATCATAGGTGGTCCCATAGGTCTAGCCCGTTTGGACTGTCCCCTGTCAAATTCATGTACCCTTCGTCTCTGTCGTTGATCTTCCATTTTCTGGGCGAAGGCCTGAATTCTTGCTATATCCATGTCTTTTTTCAAGGCAGCAATGGTGCAATCCCTTACCAAATATGGCTCTAGTCTGTCCACGTATCTATGGACCCTGTCTATCATCGTAGCCACAACATTTGGCGCATATCGAGCCAAGGAATTAAATTGCAAGCTACATTCCCTGACGCTTAGATTTCCTTGACGGAGATTTAGGAATTGATCCGCACGTGCCTCATGGATCTCATACGGAATATAATGATCTAGGAAAGCCACTTTAAACTCTTCCCAAGTAGGTGGATTTGTACCAATGTCACGGGATTTCTTCCAATCCTCATACCACAATATTGCCTCCCCTTTCAACCTGTACGCAGCAAGTTCAACTGTTTCAACCCCCGTCACGTGCATAACTTCCAAATACCTCTGAATTTGATCCACGAAGTCCTGTGGATCTACTTTTGGATCGGACCCAGTGAATATAGATGGGTCGAGTTTTAAGAAATCCTGTGTCCTGCGACTCGCCACTCTAGCCGCATCATCATCATGTGCCATTGGACTAGCTTGTCCTTGACTTTGTGCTACCACTAACTGCGTCAACATATGAACTGCATTTCTAAGATCTTGATCTGTGGTATTCATTTGTGGTTCAACGGGTACTTCTCTACCAATCAGCTCTTCTGGAGCTGGAAAAGTAGACGAAGATCGTGATGAAATTTCTGCATGTGCTCCACCTTGACTAACTTGGTCAGGTGGTAGCCTACTCATTCCTTCTTCCGCAGTCACATCCACCTGCTTACCTTTACCTCTTCCTCTTCGAGTGATTGGCATTTTGACTATATCAAAGAAAAATAATTACCATGATCAGACTCATTTCACTTTACAACACTGGCTCTATTGCACGATCTAGAAGTGAAGAAAAGAAATAACATCCTAAATGTCCCGTAGCCTCCTACTTATAAATGTGGTGCACAACACATCGATAAGTAAGACTTTACTCAGACACGGCTTTGTAGACACCCTTAGACCGACCTGCTCTGATACCACTTTTGTCAGGCCCCAAATCCCATCGAGACGGATTGGCACCCGTAGCCGACAAGGCCCGAGAGAACCAAGCTTTGCCTCTAATCAATCATACACATGCTATAAGAAATCCATAATCACATAATAACTTTGGATATCAACAATGCAATCATGGAACATGATACATATATTCACATATGCGAAACTTGGTCGTTGAGGCCACCAAGTCAAAAAATGACATATACCTTTTACATTTATGCACCCACAATCGTCTACGAAAGCCTCTAACAATGCATTGACCAAAATGAACAAAAAGTCGGGACAAGTCCCCGCTTTATACAACATATACAACACCAAAACATATGTATAATAGTGACTCGGAGAAGCCCCGAACTAACTGGAGCTAACCAAAGATCTGCAACAACTGGCAACCTACTGTGGAGGCCTACTAGAACCTGCGCCTGTAGCAAGTAAGGTATATTCCCCAAGAGGGGTCAGTACGAAGAATGTACTGAGTATGTAAGGCCATATGAAACTTTTATGATATATAGATAAGTCAAGGAACTCAGGTTCAAATGCATAAGCAATATAGATAAGTCACAATGTAGATGAGTCACTATTCTGTACTTTGGAAACCATGTATGTTGCTTTCGATACTTTTTTTGTATTTTTAATTTAATGATTATTCATCTTCGCTTGTGACCTGTGATACCCGGGTCCCGACTGAACAGTGGGTTTCTAACATAACATCAAGTTATGTTGGGATCGGCTCGAGCTAGGCTTATGCCCCTAGAGCTGCCACCCTATGAATGAATGTATATATCGGGATTGGCTCGAGCTAGGTTAGTGCCTCTAGAGCTGCCACCTATACAATATTTTAGGTTCGGCTCGAGCTAGGTTATTACCCCTAGAGCTGGCCCCTGTTAGGATCGGTCTGAGCTAGGCTTATGCTTCTAGGACTGCCCCCTTATTTTGGGATCGACTTGGGCTAGGCATTTCGCCCCCAAAGCTGTCACCCTTACTTGATCATTGACCATATATGCATTACTTTATTTATTACTTTGAGATTAATACCATGATATTCACAACTTGATATGAAGCTTTGGATCATTAACCAATAAATGAGAAACACATGAATAAACATTGTAGGAAACATATCACCAATGGAGCCATTAGACAATAATCAATGAACAAGATATATGAGTATAACCACTATTGGAACTTTGGAGCATAACATTGTTGAGCTTTTGGAACCTTATTCTTGAATATGAAACATGAGATTCACCAATGATCAATGAGTAGGAAATATATGACAATGACCATGGATAACCGGATATGGGATACCTTAATACATTTCGGGATGGAACAAACGTAATGTCAATATGAATACTATTTGCCGCAGAAAGATAGGGACAGAGTAACCTTACATACCTTGTAGTCTCAATACGAATAAACAACCTTAGACGTGCACACAATAGTCCCGCTCCTTCTTTATGTGTCACTCTACATCACAAATACATAACGAAATTAACATTAACCACCAACTACTTTAACATTAACCACCAACTACTTTACAAATGCATACAATGTCAACGTGTTACATGTTTGCCTTTAAACATGTCATTTCCCCTTGACAAAACCATTGATAAAATTATTATTCCAAAAATCCCCCAATATTCCCAACATTGACCAATACATGATAATCAATACATTTCACCACAACACTTCTCCTTTACACTTCCTTATCCACACCACATCACAAATAGTCCATCAATTCACCTTAATACACTTCATAGCACATATCGGCCAAAATTCCACAATTTACACTTATAGAAATATAACAAGTTTAATAACAAAATAACACCATACACATTCATATTTTATCCATACCATGATCTTTCATCAAAGGCACAAGTCATAATTCAAGCTTGAATCCCATGGATCACAAATCTTATACAAAAATACCATGTCCAACATTTCCAAGAAGAACCAACATGATTTATATACTCTTTCATGCATATAATATATTAATCTATAACAATAATCACTTACCCAAGCTTGAAAAGTGATGATCTTGCTCCAAAATTGCCTTTGAGTTCTTTAGGGTTTGAGAGAATGTTGGAGAAAAATATCTAGAAACACATGAGAGTTACAATTGAATAAAATCTGATTTTTAGGTCTATTTATAGTACTTGGGGACATCCTTAGTCATCCTTGGCATTTAATGCTTCATTTGACTTAGTCAATAGAAGATTGGATCATGTGACACATGTATTTTGCCTTATTTTGGGCTTTTATTGAGCCCAAATCACTTAACTCAATAAAATCAATAATTTCTCGTGTTTAAGTCGTCTTATACGTATTACAATAATATTCCCACTCATGCTACTCATATCCGTAGCCTCAATCTCAAAAACAACTGATTCTAGCCACGTTTGGCTTATTTTGACCTTAAGGGCAAAACTATCATTTTGACTCCAAATTTATTCTCGAGTAATTTTATCATACCAACATAATATTCCATTCATTTCATGTATATACTCGTGGTTGTAGAAGAAACGTGGCAAAAATCGGCTCGGTATGACCCCGGATACCCTTGGGACTTAGAAATTTCCTATTTTTGAAAAAGTGGAAAAACCAGGGTGGCACGCCCTTAGGCGGGCCAACTTTCTGCCTATGTACTAAAACTTTTAGCCCAGAGCGGCGTGGTACGGTCCCAAACGCGCCCCACACTTAGTTTGTTTTTTGAAAAAATCATTTTTTGACTTTTCTTCGCGGGTTTGGTTAGATACTTCAAGTCCTATTCTTTAACTTACTTCTTAACCTTAATATACTATGTTTAGGGGTCCTCTTAGCCTCATTTTGAACCCCACAAATGTTCCACAAAAATCATAAAACACTTCCTATGAAGTTTTAATCACATTTACGAGGCCAAAAGTCAAGTATCTCCTCCATAGCATTACAAAAGACGTATGTATGGATCTCTACACCTAAGTAAGCATTGCTCAACATCGTCAAGTAGGGTTAGTAAGGTACGGGGTGTTACATCAATGTCATCAAGTAGGGTTGGAAAGGTACGGGGTGTTACAATTATAATGACCCTTCAGGTCATTTTTGTGCATTTTTGGTATTTAGAGCATTCCCACAGCGGCTACAAGTCATTTACGACTTGCTGGAACTATTGATTTTGTTATCGAGTAGTTTGTTTGGGTTTTAGGCTCATTTTCCTATTTTAGAGCTTTCACTGTTAAGGAATTAGTCTAGGACCAAAACTCCTAGTATACGGCCTCAAATGAGAATTCCAACAGTACCATCATCTCCAAAACATTGATTGTAGGCTAGGAGGACCCTTGGTCTGGGTCCCAAGGCATCTGGACTTATTTTGGGCTATTGGGTAGATTTGATGAAAATAAAACTATGGGTGTGGGACCCATATTTATTCAAAATGACCTCTGTTGGAAATTTTGATAGTTTCATTGAGTCCGAAATGTCAAATTTGGTATGGTAGCATAGTTCGTTTACGCGCATGGAGTTTCAAATGAATCCCGAGTCCTCGATCGGAGTCCATTTAGACTTAGTTGATTTTCTAGTTTTCAGTATCTGGTGGAGGCCTATTTTTTCCTTCGCATTGCATGTCCTTGGCCGTGTTTACGAGGGACAAGAATATTGTCTTCCACGTTTGGTCAAGAATCTTAGCCTCCGCATTCACGAGCCAGCCGTCACATTTACGAAGGGTAAGCCTGCACGACCGGCTCAGCTTTACTCTTCACATTCACAGTTGACCGACAGCATTCACGAAGGATCATTCCATTTTGGTCCTGTGTTAGCAGTGGGGCCCCGCATTTACTAAGGGCAATGCCCTGGCAGTATATAACTCCTCTTCTCTGTTATTTTCTTTATTTTCTCAACCCTAATCGTCATTAATGGAATTGAGAACTCAAGAAAAGTATGGGAATAGATCAAGTGACATTGGGAATGCATAGGGAGTGAGGAAGTTACCATTTTCCATTGATTTCTTTGTAAGTTCTCGGCCTAATTCCACTATTTAATTCTTGATTTCCCTCTTTTTCACTTATCGTTCGGGGCTGATTTGAGCCCCGATTTATACTCCATTTGTACTCAACTTTTGAGCACACATTCTTTGTCCTTTGAGGGACCTCGTGATGGATTCAATTTTGCAATTTCATTTATGGGCCCCACGGGCCCATTATTGTCCTAATTTTGGGCCAGAGTTTTATATTGCAATATGGGTGTCGTTTTACTCATAATGACGTGTTAGTTATTATTGTGATAGTGTGATAACTTTTCAGGATCGTGAAGCAAGGACAAGCGATTTGTAGATGATCAAGAATTACAGTTCAACAATGAGGTAGGCTTCAGTGTACTTTTCTCTATGAGATGGTATTAGGTATAGGTAGCATACTTTTCTCTATGACTAGTATATCATGATTTAGTCTATTTAGGGAATAGGGGGGTAGAAATGTGACCCAAACCTTAGCATAAGGATACTTGATTTGACCATAGAATCCTATTACCCTTTATTATAAACATGTTAACCATAGTTTGATGATTAAGGATCCTTTAGTATAAGATTTACCATTTTACTTAGTGAATTAGACAGTAATTCCCCAATTAGATCCCATTTTTACTTTACACCCTCATTTACCATAGTTTCCTGAGTTATGAGGCGTTATCATGTTGATTATACGTTGTTGGGCCCGAGGTCGTGGTTACGATGCCTGTTGGACTCCAGGTGAGTATTCTATCCTTAAAAAAGACATTATTCTAGTATGTAGACGCTTAGGCGCTTATGGTTATATTGTTTGGATACTGATGATGGCATGCATACTCTTAGGCACATTCATACTCACTTAGTGGTATGATTCCAACCAAATCCTTGATTTTACTACTTTTTTCTAAAAAGGGATTTATTCCCACTTTTTACTTTTAAACGGATTCTTTTACAACGGGAATCGTACTACCTTATTTAATGAATTATGAACTTTTGGAACTAAAAATAATGTTTTAGAAATTCAACCGAGGCTGATTTCGGTCCATTATTGTTCCACTCTCTTTTACCACTATTATTATTAGCTTCCCTACTTTGTTATGATCCTTGAGATGATACGTGGACTCCCTCAGGATGTTATCTGTGATTTAGTCCTATATGCATATATATATATATATATATATATATATGGTATTACCATATATCCCTCTCTTTTCTTATCTATTCATATTGTATATGTATCCTTTGGCCCAATATTATTGCTATATATCCTTCTTTCACTCTTCATTTGTATATTGTCTGGTTATATATGGTATTACACTTTAGTTCTGGAATACTGCTAGAATAGGGTAGTTACCCCTACTGCCCCATTAGCATTACCATGTTACTTTCTTGGATAGTTTCATGTAGTTTATTTTCCTACTTTACTTGTTATTTATGCTTGCATTATTTCTAGAGCTCAGTCGGCTGATGCCTACTGAGTACCATGTGTTTGGTATTCATACTACACTTCTGCAGCCTGCAGATCATAGTACGAGTTATCGTTGTTGATGTGTGCATCATGCGGAGTAGCTATCAATCGGAGATTTGGGGTGAGCTTCTAATGTTTGGAGTTGTTCCTACTCTCTCTCTTATTGTTAGACTAATCTCTATTTGTATCAAGAGACATCTTTGTATATATGTTTATCCTGTATTTCACTTGTACTCCTATTGTATTAGAAGCTTTTGTACTGGCTCCACCAGGTTTTGGGATTATAGTAGCCTTTTTATTATATTTATTCTGCAGCTACTTATTTTCTCTTGGTAGTCCGTTACTAGCTGTTTCGGACTATGGGTTGGCTTACCTACTGACGGGTTAGAGTAGTGTCATCATGACCTGAGAAATCATGTCGTGACATAGAGCCTTGCTTAAGAATATGTTGCGTACCATATTTATAATTAGGGGGATGCTGGACATTTACGAAATGTGACCTTATTTCATAATTTAGATCGTGCTATAGAGCTATGTTAAGAAGTCTATTCCTATTTATACTGTGATTTATTATCATCCAAATTATGCCTACTTGTCACGACCCAATTGGTCATGAGTGGCACCCACCCTAAGTCCATGGTGGGAGAACCATCTAACCCAACCCTTAACCAATTCACCAATTCAAAAGTCACTTCCCCCAAATACTTACCATCTAACTCACTGAAACACAATAAAAGCAACACAAGTTTTTTATTAACTAACTGAAAATCAAAAACAAATAGAGTGCGGAATATATCTCTAATTATTGCAAACTCCAGGAGCTGAAAGTCATCGTACAAGAACATCTAAACAGTGTCCAAAAACAAGTCTAAACAAATCCAGAGTATGAAGTAAAATAAATGTATCTATCCCGAAACAAAGGACATATCCAAAATAAGAATGATCCAGTGGCTGCCGGGACATGGTGCTCACCCTTAAATTGATGTCTGAATCACAGACTAGAGTCAAGGTCTCGTCTCAAACACTGGAACACTCTCTGCACTCAACAAAAAGAAGAGTATAGGTAGTATCAGCACAACAACTAAGCACTGGTAGGCATCATCGGTCTACTCAGCTCAACACCCTACAAATAGGCAAGTTAAATGCAAATAACAACAATCAAAACACAACTCACAATTAATTGGCAATCAAATACACTCATAACACTTCATCTCATCAGGAATACAAGTATAGAAGTACATTAATTATACTTAAGCAGATTTTTCAACAATGGTCACCACAGTATATACATATATTCAAATGAAATGATGATTGCATATATGCAAGATGTACACGCATACTAGAGTTGGCAGGGACTCTCAGATAGAACCTGTAGAGGGAGAGATCAGTCCATGAGCCAGTACCGGCATGGTACCTAATCTAATAATAGTGTTGGTATGACACCCGATCTATATAACAATGTTGGCATGACACCCGATCCATATATCATCTCAATACCATCTCACAAACATATGTTCAATGAATGACATAGTCAATAATCATAAGTAATTCTCGAAAACAAATCACAAACACCCAACTCATATATAAGCACATATTCAAGCAAGTATTTACTACAATTAACCATAAACTACCTCGATTCCTTGCCCGTAACCAATACATAGCTACAAACTTGCCCTTCCTTTCAATCTCAGTCTGTTCTTGATCTATAAACAACAATTACAAAATTCTTAACACAATATTTCACCTTTCCTATCATTAGGAACTCACATTTATCAACATAACCTAAGAATTTTCTCTAATTCATCATCTTAGGGTTTTCTACCCTTTTAAACTCTTAAATTCTACATATTTAAACATTACAGTCAAGAATTCTACCGTAAGAAGTGTTTTCTAACACCCTAAGATCAACAACAACTGATAATGAACTAAAACCCTACCAATTCCCACCTATTCATAATTTAGGGCTAATCTCCAAATTCCACAATGATTATGATTCTCACAATTTCTAAGAATCTAAAAGACTAATTCAAGTTAGGAGTGTAAAGAAGCCTTACCTCAAAGATGAAAAACTCCAAAATTTGAAGAAAATCACCCCTACATCAGTACGATTGACATTGTAGCGGTATCGCTGTAGTAGAGAAACTATTGCAGCAACGGCTCATAGGCCAATTAGGGCTACCATTGTGGTGATGCTTCTACTGCTGCAGCATCACTTATATCGATGCAATAGGACCAAACCAGTAACTTTATACTTGGTCCCAGTTCTATACATTTCACAACACACACTTCAAAATTTGACATTACGAACTAACTCTTTCATGGTAATCGCTATAACTAAAATTCTACTAACCCATTTTATGCATCGAAAGTTGCTAGAACTTCCTAAACTCGTACTCTAACACAAAATCAAATCAAAACCATCAAACAACACTCTAATAACTAATAGATTTTTTTATACCACCATAAACTCAATATACGCCTAAGAATAGGCCATCCTGAATTCCCAAATTTTGGTCAAAGGGGAAACTAGGTGAATATTTTACTCTCTATTTCAGTGTAATGATGATTTGGGTCATTACATTAGATACTAATTTACCCCTCATTCATCCCCAAATGACCACCAGCCCAAAATGCGTAACAAATAAGCAAAAGAAATACCTTAATCGATGAATAAGTGTAGATAATGCTTACGTATATCCGCCTATGTCTCTCATCTGGCTTCCTCCACCAGATGGTTTCTCCACTGAACCTTCACAGACAAAATAAGTTTAGTTCTTAGCTTTCTCACATCCCTATTCAAGATAGCAATTGGCTCATCTTCATAAGAGAGCTCTTTATCAAATAATTTTGAATCCCAGTGAATGATGTAACCCTCATCTCTATAGTACATCTTGAGCATAGACACATAAAACACAGAATGAACTTTTAAAAAGCTAGGAGGTAGAGCCAACCTATATACCACTGACCCCATTCCATTCAAAACCTCAAAGGGTTTGATGTACCCCAGACTTAATTTATCCTTCTCTCTGAATCGTATTACACCCTTCATGGGTGACACTTTTAGCAAAACCTTCTCACCTTTCTCAAATTGTACATCTTTTACCTTATTATCTGTGTATTGTTTTTGTCAACTCTGAGCTACTACAAACTTCTTCTGGATGAATCTTACTTTCTTCATCGACTCCTTTAGCATACCAGTGCCCCAAGGTCTTACCTCAAAAGCATTAAATCACCCAATCGACAGTCTACATCATCTTTCATACAAGGCTTCAAAATGAGTCATGTCAATGCTGGAATGATAGCTATTATTACAAGAAAATTCACATAAAGGTATATATTGGTCCCATGGACCACCAAAGTCCATCACATAAGCTTGAAGCATATCTTTAAGTACCTGGATTGTTCAAACTGACTGCCCGTTAGTCTGCGCATGAAAAGTTATACTTAGGTCCAATCTAGTACCCAATTCTGACTGAAACTTCTCCAAAAAGTTTATTTTGTGGTTAAGTGTCAAAAATGTCAGCAGGTCATATACGAACATTGGAAGCCTGGCGATACTTTTCAGCGGATACCTATTTCAGAATGGAAATAAGAACGGATAACAATGGATTTTGTGGTTGGTCTTCCAAAAACCTAGAGTTAATACAACTCCATTTGGATCAGTATTGACCGATTAACTAAGTCGTCTTAATTTATTTTGGTAAAAATTGATAATAATGTGGCTAAGTTGGCCAAGATCTATGTGAAAGAGATTTTAAGGCTACATGGGGTATCAGTGTCAATTGTTTCTGACATGGGTACTCAGTTCACATTTAATTTCTGGGAGAGGTTTCAGTTCGAGTTGGGTTCTAGATTGGACTTACGCATAAGCTTCCACCCACAAACCTACGGTCAATATGAGTGGACTATCTAAGTGCTTGAGTATATTCTTCGGGCTTGCGTTATAGACTTCGGGGGTCAATAGGACCAATACTTTCCATTGTTGAATTTGCCTACAACAATAGCTACCACTCTAGTATTGACATGGCTCCTTTGGAGGCCTTATATGGTAAATGGTGTAGGTCCCCAATTGGGTGGTTTAACACGTTCGAGGTGAGGTCTTAGGATAGTAATATGCTCAAGAACTCTATGGAAAAAGTGAGATTCATACAAGAGAAGCTCATAGCGGCTCAAAGCCGACAGAAGGAGTATCCAGATAAAAAGGTAAGAGACATGAAGTTTGAGAAGGGGGAGAAAGTACTCTTGAAGGTGTTACCCATGAAGGGTGTGATGCAATTTGGCAAGAAGGAAAAGTTAAGCCCAAGGTACATAGGACCCTTTGAGGAGTTGAAGAAAGTGGGGTTCGTAGCATACAGGATGGCCTTACCCCCTAGTATGTTCGGGGTTCACCCCTTATTCCATGTATCAATGTTAAAGAAGTACCATGGAATAGTGACTATATTATTCGTTGGGACCCAAAACTGTTTGATAAGGAACTCTCCTTTGAAGAGGAACCGATTGTTATTCTAGCTAGAGATGTGAGAAAGTTGAGGACATGAGTTATTCCTTGTTTTAAGGTTCAATGGAGAAACTGTACCATTGAGGAAGCTACATGAGAGATGGAAGCAGACATGCGTAAGCAGTATCTGTACTTTTTCATTGACTCAGTTGTTATACTTTTTTGGGCGGCCAATTTTCATTCGGGGATGAACGAGTGGTAAATTGGTATCTAATGGAATGACCCAAAATGTTGTTATGTTTAATTAGGAGGTAAACGTTGCACCTAGACTCCCCTTAGCTAAATTTTAAGGAATTTCGGGCTAGTGTAGTTTTGGCTTATTTTTGAGGATGTGGTAGTTGAATGAAATTCGGTATTGGTGTGATTGATGATTGTGGCGTTTGATTAGATAGTTGGATAGCCAATGAGTATGGGAAGTCCTAAAACTTTTGGTACCTGATATTGTTATAGAACTTTGGTTATACCATTTATCATGGAGGGGTTGGTTTACGTTGTCAAAATTCATGGTGTGAGTTGTAAAATAAGGAATAATGAGGAGAGGTCTCGAGTTTCTGCCTCGAACTGCTGCAGTGTAAAAAGTAACCACTGCAGCGGCTAGAGTAACCACAGTGGCGACCTTCAGTAAAATGGGTGCGAACCGCTGCAATGGAAATTTAACCTCTATAGTGGTAATTATTCATTGTAGTGGTAACGTACAGTAAAAAATTTAGTTTTAAAACCCAAAAACTATCTTCATTCCCCATTTTTTTGAAAAACGCAATAGAGCTCTGGGAAAAGGCAATTTTCAGAGGGATTTCAAAGTTTTATCTTTGGAGATAAGTAATTTCATTCTAGACTTGAATTTACTTCGTTTAACCTTAGAAAATCACTAGAAAATTGATTAATGGTGGAATTTGGGGTTTAACCCTAGTTCATGGAAATTGATGAAAAAAGTGAGAATGTGAATAAATTCAGCATATAATGATCCTAGGGTGTTAGAAAACACTAGTGGGACTAGAATTTCAATTGTTTATGCTAAATCAAGTAGTGTTCATGAAGTTTAAATGATAAGGAAACCGTAAGATAATGAAATATGGTAAGTTTATGGCTAAAACCAGTGGCTTTTGCTCCCTAATAGTTAAAAAGGGATGAATTATTGTAATGTATGTCTATTCTTTTCATTGTTTAACAAATTGAACGAGAATGAAAAGGGAAAAGTGTGACTTAAAGGTGATTTTGAACAAAGGAGTTGAGGTAGGCTATGGTTTTGTATAGCTCTTAGACTTTCTTGGGTTTGTACTTATTTGTGATTTAAACATCTATGATTTGCTTCTAGCATGACTTATAATTTGATGACCGCATTGCATTTTCATTGCATTGCGATGAGGTGTTGAGATGATGGGTCGGGTACCACACCGGTGCAATATGATATATTGTGATAAAGGGTCGGGTACTATACTGGTACATTATGATGTTAATGATGAGGATGGGAAGGATAAGATATGATGAGCACATCTTACATACATGCACTCATACATATGCATTGAATGCTATATTGATGAATATATGTGATGATCAATGGTTGATGAAAATGATTAAGTATGAAATCCTGTAAAAGTGAAATTGTGAGTTGTAATTATATGATGATTTATGATGTGTTTATCAGATTGATATCATGGGTTATGAGTGTTGTTATGATCATTTTTATACTTGTTTGACTTTCTTACTTGTACATTGTTAAGTTAGTCGACTTATGGTGCTACCTATACTCTTCTTTTTGTTAAGTGCAAAACATTTTGCAGCAGTTGACATGCGACCTCGGCTCTAGCTAGTGATTCAGGCCTGATTTCAAAGGTGATCACCATGTCCGGGCAACCTTCAGATCTTCTTATGATGTTTATGTCCTTTGATCTGGGACTAAGATAATTTCCTCTTTTGTTTTATTTTGTATATTCGTGTTGGTTTCAACTTAATTGTTCTTTTTAGATGTTCTTGTATAGTGACTTCAGGACCCGGGGATTGTAATAAATAGAGTTTTCGCACTCTATTCGTTTTATGGATGATGATATAGTTTGATTAAGATGCTTGTTTAATGAAAACCTTTCTGAATCAAATTAATATTTGGAGAATTATGTTATGTGAATGAGAGAGTAACACTTAAGTAAGGGTGAGATTAGTATGGTTCTCCCGCCATAGGGGTGCCAATCATGACCGGTTGGGTCATGACAAAATGAGCCCATAATCAACTCCAATGACAATGTTCCATGATGTAAGCCATCTCAGGGCACCACAGGTATAAATAGGCATGCATGACATCAAGAATATCTTTTAAAGTCCCTCATTCAAATATATCATCAATATGATAAAGGCAATTTAATGCACAACAATATCTATGGCAACTTAATGGATACTCATAGTATATGATAACAAGTCAAACTCTTACTCGGCGACACAATAATAAATATGACAATTAAATGCACAATCATAGACAACAATATCAACACTCGGGCATCACCACAATGTACACTCTCAAATCTGTAATAATATGCACATAAGCCCCACTTGACAACCCGAATATGATAAACAATTCAAATAACAAGATATCGCAAAACTACCCAAACCTAGCATTTGATCTGTATAATAGGTCCATCTCTCCCAAGGACGACATCATTTGACTAAGTCTTTCAAAGGAAACTTCGCTAGATAACAACATACTCTAACAAGATATACTAGACCCCAATGACTAAGTCAACCCTTACTAGTTCATTTACACTGTAGTTGGTTACTAAACCTCAACCTTTCCATACAAGGCAAGAATAACATAACTATCCTTCAGAAGGTCATTCGGTCCAATACAAGCTCATAATATAGGTAAATCCCTATAGGTTATTCATGATCACTAAGTTACCTATCTATAATCTATTCTAAGGATAGCTACAAGTAAGAAGACTAACTAGGATAAGCATTTATTTAACTACAATTCATAAACAAACTCTGGTACCTGCGAAGATGCTCGACATTCCATCTAAGCCGGACCCCCTGTAACACCCCAGGTGTTTTTGATGTCCTTCGACCCTTGTCGTAGTCTTACGAGCCTAGTTTTGAGAATTTTATTAATATCGAGTATGTTCAGGAATATTTAATTTAAATTAGAATTTGATAAAAATTATATTTTTATTGTCATCCTAAAATATTTTAAATATTTATAAAAATTATTTAGTTGCGATACATTTTCGTATGTACTTCTTTTAAAAGAGTTTTATAATTTATTACTATTTTAACGGAGATAGTAAGTCTAATTATGTTGATAAATTATTTTTATGAGAGGTAGGATTTATTCAAAATAATTTTCTGTTAATTATAGTATATTCAAAATATTGTATATATTTTACAATGAACCTATGAAATACCCGAGCACATATGTAATGGGATAAGAAATATGAAATGTTGGCACCTCCACTCTCACGTGGGAGTGAAGGGATGGTACAGCAAAATCAAACTAACCAAATAGGTGGTATCTATTTTACTTGACACATTGCATGATGAATATTTTATTATTATGACCTTAATCTATTTGTTGGATAAGAAAACCTTTATTTTTATATATAGAAAGAGGCCATTAGATCTTTTCCATTTTTGGTACCAACATAGTGGCAGAAGGCATTTATTTCTCTTGCTTTGGCTCTATGCCTTAATAATATTGATATCATTTCTAATTTATTTCCTAAATTTTATTACCTTATGGATAAAGAGACCAAGTGTTGATGGAATATGCAACCTTAACAATCTAAATCTATTGCCTCATATGTTGCCATAAGTTTCTATTTGTCATGTATTCGGTATTTAATCACTTCTTGTCACAATTAAGGAAAAAAACAATATTATGTATTAGCAGTACTTTATAGTGCCATTAGTAACTACCTTCTTTGCTTAATGAGGTTGATAAGAGAAGAAAGGTCATTTATACTTTTCCTCAACCAAATTCTATGGAACTCTTTTTTCGGGATTCTACAAGTTTTTTTGCAACTATTCTTCTTTCGACAAGGGATTGTTTTGTCTTGTTTTTTATCTACATCTCAGTCTTCTAGTAGGGAAGCTTGGTGTATCTCTACCTAGATTATAGTAACAACTCATGTATTTTGACCAAGGAGAACATATAGACGGAGTTAGTGGTAGCTTCGAGAAGTGGACAGTAAGGTATGTAAAGGCTATTCCTATCCTCTTTTGGCATGATTCCATAAGATATATGATCTTTAAATCTAGTCTGCTATCGAAGAGTCAGTTATTAGATGTCTCTAAATTATTGTTAGTGTTTTTTATGTTAAAAACTTGTATTCGATAATATTGTTTTGTGTGAAGTTGAGGAATAGGGGGTGGTGTTTATATGATCGTGATTGTCGTATCTTGTGATGGTCGAGTTGATCGTGGTATTATGATTATGATAGCTAGGAGGAAATAAGATACTAAATGCAATGAGTTAAAAGTGATTAAGAATGAGCTGTTTTACCGTTAAATGGATTCCTATAATTATGCAGTTTGCAATTTGATTTTGTCCTCTAATTTATGTGCACAATCTTGAATTGAGAGCATTACTAAGATGTACAGGTTCTAGCCTATTTTCCTATTAAACTACAGTAAAACATGTAATTCTTGTGGAAGTTACTAAGGTCGGATTTAAAGTATGTCAAGGCTATTCTTGTTATTTTCAGCATAATTTCATAGATAAATAAATTCTAAATCTAATGTGCAACCGAAGAATGTCTTGTAGAGCTTTTAGATTGTATTGTTCTGACCGATTTTGAAGTATTTATCTTTTTGGGGAACTCATACTTGCATGGCATTGATGTTGTGCCTAATTGAAAAGTAAATAAATAGATAAAGTCAATTCATAAGGATAGTTCATGTGCGTTGTAAGGCTATAATCAAGGAAATGTTGGGGGGGTGTTTAGATTTATGATAAACTCTACGTAAGTAACTTAAACATGTTTTGAAATGTATAGTGTTTGGTAAATATAGTATATCTTATTGTATAGAGCTCCATTTTGAGTAAAGAAATATGTTTTGAAAATCTAACACAAATCTCTACAACTTTCATTTTTATGACAAAAGCTGATTTTGTTGTTATGGACTTGAAATAGTGGACGCAAGAGCAGACAAGTTCTGTCCAGTTTTCCGAACTGTTAGTATTTTGATAATATCTCTTTGTACAAAATGTATTTTTCCATGTTTCTAGACTCTTTGCAACTCCAAGACATATGCCTACAACTTTTAATGAAGGCTATAAAGCTTGTCTTTACCGTTTACCTATTCAAAACTAAGTTACAACACAAGACAATGGGGCTATCCAGGTATACTATTTTGAGAATTTTGTGAAATTTGTGTAAGCTAGGCTTACTTTTGAAGGTAATCTTGATTCATATCAACTAATTTCTAGAGTCACTAAAAATTTAAAAGATATGTAATTCTGTGTTCAAGGTTGTATGTACTCGTGTATAAGTTGAGGAACTTGAAATACTTGGTTGGGTTACGATTTGAACTCTTCGATCAATGGTTTGACTGTTTATGTTTTAAAAGAATAAGGTTTGTGTATAAACTTGAACTTGTACTGTTGTTACCTGCTTGTGTATTTGAAATATTATCTTGATACCTTGGTTGCCTTCTTGTCACTCTATACCGTTGTGTTGGTATTCTTGAAGTTTTGCAAGACACTTGCTTAACTCGCCCGCGTATACAAATTGCTTGATCATTTTGCATTCTTGTTGGGACTTTTTCCTTCTTGTGATTGAGACTCTGTCACTATTGGAATGCCTCTTGATTCGGATCTTTTGCCATCTTGACTATGGATTTGTGGTTCGTCTTAATTATGAAGGTTATCCATTTTAAGTACGAACTAGAAAATTATTTTTAATATGGTTCTTGATTCTCTTGATTATTGGGTTTTGACCCTACTTGATACAGGGCTTTGACCCTTCTTGATACAGGACTTCAGTCCTCCTTGATATTTGATTATGCTTGGTGTGATGGCATGATGTATATATTGGGCGATACTTGTTACTTGACCTTTTTTGAATAGATCTTGGAGCTTTCTCTACACTTGAGTCTTTAAATATCGAATTTGATACTTTTACAAAGCAGGAAGCCATTTTAATATGATTCTTGAGTCTCTTGATTATTGGGTTTTGACCCTACTTGATATAGGGTTTTGGCCCTTCTTGATACAGGGCTTCGGTCATACAGGGCTTTGGTCCTTCTCGATATTTGATTTTTCTTGGTGTGATATCATGATGTACATATTAGTTGAAACTTATTATTTGACCTCTTATAAAATAGTCGTATGAACCTTCTTGAAACTCAAGTCTTTAATCAAATTTGATACTTTTGATATATTTATTTACTTGATTTATGTCGAACTTATGGGGGCTCGGCTAGGATGTTGTTTGATTATTATTATTATAGAATTTGCATTAGGGTCCGTTAGATTGTATTGTGACCATTCCTGACTCTCCTTCGTGGGTATGTTCAGATCTTGATAATATCTATCATCGCACTTATTTAAGTTAACTATTAATTAGTAGGTCTAAGCCATGAGAAAGTGGGTACTTTCTGGTTAACCTCGATTCTCCAGTCAATTATTTACAGTACTTTATGATATCAGATTATCTATCCATAAATTCAGTAGCTGATAAGCATGCTCATATTACCTTTGACCCTTATCTGTATGTATATTCATTACTTCATGATACCTTCTCAGTTATTATTCGCCTTACATACTAGGTATATTATTTTGTACCAATATTTCTATTTTCTGGAGGACACTGCATTCAAGCCTGCAGGTTATCAGGTACACAGTGATCTTAGTTGACCGACAGAATTTGGAGGTTTCTCCCGATGAGGTTACAGGTATAATATCTGTCTTTTCACATAATGTATATGCATTGATTAATTCGGACCCTACCTTATCATATGTTACCCCATTGATTGCTGCGGAGTTTGAAAGAACATCAGAATTACTAGTTATACCATTTGAGGTCTATACACCAGTTGGTGAATTTGTGATAGTTAAAAAGAATATATCGTAATGGTATAGTGAATGTGGGTATGAATTGGTTGGATTCTTGTTATGTCACGTAGATTGCCAAGCTAAGACAGTGTATTTCCATTTTCTATAAAAGACTGTCCTTGAATGGAGGAGTAATGTTGGAGCATCGAGAGGTAAATTTATTTCCTATCTTAAGGTAAGGAAATGATGTCCAAAGTGTACATATGTCACCTAATAAGACCTAGTATGTCCCTGCGGGAGGGTGAACCAATGTTGTTTGTACAAAAGGAAAATGGCACATTGAGAATGTGTATTGTTTATCGGCAACTGAAGAAAAAAAAATAATGACGATTAAGAATAAGTATCCCTTCCCTAGAATTGATGATTTACTTAACCGATTACAGGATACTAAATATTTTCAAAGATTGACTTGAGATCGGGATATCACCAGGTAAGGGTTGATAGAAAAAGATATACCCAAGACAGCTTTTCGAACACGGTATGGTCATTATTGGGTGTTAGTTATGTCATTTGAACTAATGACAGCACTAGTAGTTTTTATGGGTAATGAATAGGGTGATACAAGCCATTGTTAGATGTGTGTGAGACCATGTTAGAAATGATATTCAAGACCACTAGAGAACCATGCTAATCACTTGCGACTAGTGTTACAGATTCTTCATGACCGTAAGCTATATGCAAAGTTTGCTAAACATGATTTTTGGTTAAAATCCGTATCGTTCTTGGGTCACATTGTATAGGATGTGTATTGATGTAACATGGTAATGTAATAGTGTATGTCTCAAGACAATTTCACCCTCATGAGAGCACTTATCCTATACATGATTTTGAGTTAGTGGTGGTGATATTTGTTTTAAAGATATGGCGTCATTATTTGTATGGGGTTCGTGTTGATATCTATACTGATCATAAAAGTTTGCAATGTATCTTTAATCAAAAGGAACTCAACTTTAGGCAATGAAGGTGGCTAGAGCTCTTAAAAGACTACGATGTTGATATATGACATCATCCGAGGAAAGCAAATGTGATAATCGATGCATTAAGCCGCAAAGCAATAGGAAACACTAAGTGTCAGTTTACGAAAAAGTAAGGTATAGTCAAGGTGGCTAGTTCGTCTTCATGAGACTCTAGATGAAATAATTATAGTGTATAATGCAGCAGAGTCTTCATTTGTAACTGAGAGAAAGAAAAGCAATATGTAAATCCTATTTTCTTTCAATTGAAAAATAATGTACCTCAAAGTTCAACAAAGGTATTTGAGTTTACACAAGAGGGAGTACTTCAACATCAAGGTAGATTATGTATACCAAATATAGACATCATTTACGTTATTCTATTTATTCGGGAGCAATCAAAATGTACCATGGCATGGAAGAGATGTGTTGGTGAGGCAATATAAAGAAAAAGAACATTGTAAAATTGGTAGCTCAATGTCCAAAATGTCAACAGGTAATAGTAGAGCATCAGAAATCTGGGGGTTATATGTCGATATTAGAAGAAGAGAATTAGAATTGGCCATAGGTGATTGAGTATTTTTGAAAGTGTCACCAATGAAAGGGGTAATGAGATTCAGAAAGAAAGAAAAGTTGACCCTATATAATGTACCATATGAAACCATCTGGAGATTCGGGCAAGTGCGTATGAATTGGCACTACCCTAAGAACTCTCCACAGTTCATCCAGTATTTCATATTTCTATGCTTAGAAAGTGCATAGGAGATCCATCTCATATTACTCCCATAGAGGATGTTCAAGTTACGGAGGATCTCACTTATGAAGAGATACCTATTTCTATTCGAGATCGACAGGTGAAGAGGTTGAGGAATAAGGACGTAGCTTCCGTAAAGGTACTTTAGAGAAATCAACAAGTCGAAGAGATCACATGGGAAGCTAAAGAAATGATGAAATCAAAGTACCCATATTTGTTTCATACAGAAGAAAAAGTTCAAAGTGCGGAAATGGAGCAGTAACAAGTAAGTATCTATAAGCATTATGTGTATATGTATATATATGATAATATAGAGATGCATTTGTTGTACATGAGACGATGTTATTAACATTCGAGGATGAATGTTTATAAGGGGGGAAGAATGTAACACCCCGTACCTTCCCGACCCTACTTGACAACCTTGAACCATGTTTACTCTAGGTTCCAGAGCAATAAGTATGTATTTTGCATTGTTATTGATGGAACATTTGATATTGTGCTAGTAAATGTGATTAGACCTTTGTAGTAGGTGGTGTTTGTGACTTTGTGCAGCACTTGTAGGGGTGAAAAGAGAGGTTTAAAGGAAATCCAAGCAAAGGATATTAAAGTTAAGAGGCAAGGTAAATATTTGGACTTGAAAGATTCAACCAAATCCGCAAAGAAACGTAGGAATCAAAAGTTAAGTGTGGGAAGCTGCAGGTGGTGTGCCAGGCCGCTTTGGCCTAAAATTTTTGTGGCACAGGCAGAAGAGGGGAGCGGCTGGGGGCATGCCAGGGCACTAATGTGCACCTGTTCAGGTGCTGAAATTTTTCTAAGTCCAAAGGGCGCGCGGGAGCTTGCCGGGGTGCTTTTGGCCAAATTTCTTCTACGATTATTAGTCCATAAAGAGGACTCTTGGGTTACGATATTATTATTCCATCATAGTAGGGCTACTCTTGAGCGATATTATCATCCGAGTTGGGGTTAATTCTTCATCACAACTATTTTATCAACTTATGTTCAATTAAGCCATGAATGGCTAGAATTTCTATTTTTGAGAATTGAGGCTACGAACATGAATCTCGTGAGTTGATTATTGTCGTAACATTTATGGAATTATTTAAACATGAGATAATTGGATTATAACACATTGAATTTGGTGGGCTAAGCTAACATGAGAGATTGGGCTCAATTTAAGGCCCCAAAATGAAGCCAAAGTGCAAGGCCCAAAGGGTAAATGACCCATTCTTCTATCATTGACCAAGTAAACATGGCATTAATGCCAAGAAGTGGATAAGGATGAATTGAGGGATTATATAAAGGCCAAAAATCATATTATTATTCCAAAGACCACACATGCTTTTCTAAACATTTTCCAAAAGATATTTCTCAGATCTTCCAAACCCTAAGTCATCTTTTTGGACAAGATCACTCATTTGCAAGCTTGGGTAAGTGATTATTCTTATGGATTAATATATTATATGCATGGGAGAGTATGTATATCATGATGGTTATGTCTAAAAGTATAAATAATGCATTTTTTCTTTTTGCTAAAAGATGTGTCAACTATGGGATTTAAACTTGAAAGGAGACTTGAGGTTTTGATGAAAGTGAATGGTGTGAATGAAATATCAACATGTATGGTGTGGTTATGTTCCTTGACTTGTTATTTTTATATAAGTATAATTTGTGGGATTGTTATCGATATGTGGTTATGAAGTGTATTGAGGTGACTTGATGGTGTAATTGTGATGTTGTGTTGATGGAGAAGTGTAAAGTATGAACTTGGTGTGACATGCTATTGGTTAATGATATATTGGTCAATGTATGAAATGTTGTGGTATTGTTGGTATGATAATTTAATCAATGGTATTGTAAAAGGGGAAATGACATTTTAAGGCAATCGTGTACCTCACTGTCGTCGTATGCACTTGTATGGTAGTTCGTTATTAACGTAAGCTCCGTTATGTACTTGTGTTGTAGAGTGAAATGCAAGGAAGGTGCTGGACTATTGTATTCACATTTAGGATTGTATATTCATATTGGGAAGATAAGGTATGTAAGGTTACTTTTTCTGTATCCTTCTGCAGCATATCGTTCATATTGACATTGTACTTATTCTATTCCGAAATGTCCAAAGGTATCTTATTTCAGGTTGTTATCCATTTTTAAGTCACATATTCCTCATTTATTAGTCGTTGTTGACCATGTATGGACATGGTTCCAAAGTCCCAATAATGTTATGTTCCAAATCTTCCAGTAATGTCATGACTTCAAATATATCAATCTCTCACAATCAATGTATCAACCTCTCAAAAGTAAGAAGTAAAGTAACGCATATAAGTAATGCATATATGGGTTAATGTTTGAGAACCGAGATGACTCAAAGGGGCACATAAGCCTAGCTTGAGCGGACCCACCAAAAAGGCGGATGACTACCCACTAATAAAGTGGATAACTACCTACTAATAAAGTGGATGACTACCCACAAATAAAGTGGACGACTACCCACTAATAAAGTGTATGACTACCCACTAATAAAGTGGATGAATACCCACCAATAAGGTGGATGACTACCCACCGATAAGGTGGATGACCATAATAACCCACCAATAAGGTGGATGACTAATAAAGATGACGAACGTAAAAGTAATGAAGATAATAAAGGTAAGGTACATGGTTCCACACATTCCGAATGAAGATTTATCCGCATTGACTATTCTCTTATATTTGATTCCATTGAAGTTCTTATGTATGATATAGTTTCTTATACCCTTACATACTCAGTACATTCCTCGTACTGACCCCCTTTGGGGACTTACCTTACTTGATGCAGGCACAGGTGTTAGTAGACCTCCACAGTAGGTTGCGGATCATTTTCCAATCATTGGTGAGCTCCAGTTGGTTTGGCATTTTCCGAGTCATTGTGTACATATGTTTTGGTATTGATAGTAGTATTGTGTAAAGCGGGGGACTTGTCCCGACTTAAGTTGGTTTTGTAAATGTATCTGTTAGAGGCTTTGTAGATGTATGTGGGAATATGAATATAAGAGATGTATGTCCATATTGACTTTATGGCCCTAACGGCCAAGTTTCATAGATAGTAGATATTTGCAATGATTTCCGCCATTGGTATGTTATATTTTATAAGTTACACGAGATAGAATGCTATTCATATAGAGACATGCATACAAAGGTACATGAGTAAATATTGGTTCTCTCGGGCCTCAACGGCTTCGGGTGCCAGTCCGCCCCGTTGGAATTCGGGGCGTGACAGGTGCAAGTCCAAAATTTGTTGAGAGAGTACTTGTAGACCTAACTTTCATATGAAAAATCAAGTGGGGCCAGGTATTTTAGGCACTTATGCTACTGAACTTAGAATGTAACTCTAAGTGCCTCCGTATCTTAATAAAGAGGGTCAAGTCACAACGTAGTTCTGAAGATTTAACTTAAATTTGAAGAGCTTTGTAACTTGAAGATTAACTTGAATTTGAAAAGTTTCACAACTTGAAGATTTAGCTCAAATTTGAGGAGCATTGTGACATACAATTTAGGCTCGTATTTCAAAGAGCATTTCAAGTTGAAGATTTATCTCAAATTTGAAGAGCTTTATAAAATACAATTTAAGCTCATGTTTCAAGAAGCATTTCAATTTGAAGATTTTGCTCGAATTTGAAGAGCTTCACGATTCAAAAATTTAGCTCATAATTTAGTGAGCCTTGTGATATGAAGATTTAGCTCAAATTTGAAGAGCTTCTTGATTTGAAGGTATGGCTCAGAAGAGCTTTACAACTTGGCTATTTACCTCAAATTTTAAGAGCTTTCCAACTTAGAGAATTGGCTCAAATTTGATGAGCTTCGTGACATGCATTTTAGGCTCGTGCATCTAAGGAGCTTTGTAACTTGCAATTTAGGTTCATGCGTTAAGGAGATTTATAACTTGCAGTTTAGACTTGTGCATTCAGGAGTTCTATAACTTGCAGTTTAGGGTCATGCGTTGAGGAGCTTTTATTTAGCTCGAATGTAAAGAGCTTCATGACTTAAAGATTTAGCTTAAATTTGAAGAGTTTTGTGACATACAGTTTAGGCTCTTGTTTCAAGAAGTATTATAACTTATAGTTTAGGCTCGTGCGATGAGGAGCTTTGTAATATGTAATTTAGGCCCATGCGATAAGGAGCTTTATAAATTGCAGTTTAGGCTCATGTGTTGAAGAGTATTGAGAGATACACAGACTCTTTAAATTCATCTTCAGATGCAGATGATAAGGAGCTTTATAAATTGCAGTTTAGGCTCATGTGTTGAAGAGCATTGAGAGATACACAAACTCTTTAAATTCATCTTCGGATGCAGATTTTCCCCCATTATGAATTTTTTGTATGTCCTCATCTTTGTAAGGGCCACAGAAAGATAGCCATTGATCTCTTCTTGCAGTCATGCTTAATTCCATGTCATGCATTTGGGTTGCCAACCCTTTAAATTTATTGGGTTTAATCCTTGAACGATGTAGGAAAGACCCCAATTTATGCCTTGGATGCACATTTCAATGCTAGAAGTTTCACTAAGGAGATCTTTGCAGTTGAGGCTCAAACTTCTCCAACAATTGATAAAGTCAACTGTTGGCTCATCTTCACGTTGGCGAGCCTTTGTAAGTTCAATCATACTAACGACATATCTTGTGCTATAGAAATGATTGAGGAACTCTTGCTCCAACTGCTCCCAACTATCTATAGAACCAGGTTCGAGATCTATTTACCAATCAAAGGACTTTTCTTTAAGAGATCAAAAAAAATGCTTGACGAGATAATCATCATATGTACCAACATCATTGCAAGTCTCGATAAAGTATATATTGTTTAGGATTTCCTTTTCCATCAAATTATTAGAGCTTAGGAGGTTGATAGCCATTAGACATCTGCAAGTTATCAATCCTTTGTGTATACGACTTTGCATATGTGAGAGAAAATTTGGATGAGGACTCATATTTATCTTTGATTGCTCCTATGATGAAGTCCTTTAATTGATTGATAGGAATCAAACCTTCAGCAGAGACTTGAATCTCATTGGTCGTTATTGTTTGCCTTATGAACGACTCTCCTTTCTCTTGAATTTCAGGAAGCTTCATAGGTGTTTGACTTGATTCTCTCTCGGTCATGCTATCTATCTTATTATCAGCTTGGAAATTTTAGCATTTTGTTCTTGCACGCACTTTGTCAAGCCTTCTATTGTTTTAGTCAAGGGATAAGTGGCAGTTTTGCCACTTATTTGTATCTCTTTTCCTATGATTTTATGTCGTTTATTCATAATATGAGATTAATTATCCTTTGAATAGTAATCATCTTAGGTACTTTGAGTTTACAAAGAGTTTCGATGAAAACAAGCATAAAAATAAAGGAAAGGGGCTTAGAATGATGCATGGATCAAAAATTTGTCACCTAACCACACAGATGAGGCCACATATGACTAAAATAGTGAACTGGAAAGGGCCTGAAGCTGACCTACGGGAGTAGGTTCCCATCTATGCTGGCAGGTGCGCCAACAGATGACCAATGCGGTGGAATTTTCATAATTACTTGAAACACAATTTTTGAGCTATAAAAGGGAATTTTCATATCTAAAATATCATCTTTGGCATAGTTATCAATTTTGTAGGCTAGGGTTCTTGACCCAACACCCTTGGAGTGAAGATTTGGAAGCTTTATAGTGAATATTTCTTAATCCTTTCTTTATTCCATTGCTTTGTATTGAATATTAGGATGTAGTTAGATTCATTCTTGAATGTTGTTATTGGACACAATGCAATGTTTATGTTTTGGATTTGAGTTTTGATTTTGTCTCATGCTTCTGTATTGATTGAATACTCTTGAGTTATGAATGGGTTTTGCTTCTCTAAATTAATCTTGTGTTCTATCAATTTCTACTCCAGTTGAGCTTGAAAGAGGAGATTAGAGTGGAGATTGCCTATCTACTTTGGTTAATGCTTGAAAGAGCTAATTGAGGTTGAGAAAGGTTAATTTAGTGCGATTTGGATTGAATGACCCATCTAATTTTTGTGTCTATACATTGTCAAATCCTAGTGTAGTCATAGATTGGAACTATTTGTGTTGATACTTGGCTAATATTCGATAAAATTTTGCCTAGAAATATTCGTCAATCGATCGAAAGATGTGGCGGATACTTGAGGTTCCAAGGCTAGCTTGCTAACCCATAGTTAATAATGAGTATTTGATTTAAATACTTTAGGTCATTGATAGAATTGATTCCCCGTAGTCTTGTCCCTTGTTTTCCATTGTTTGTGAAAGCCATTGATCAACTTGTTCATACTATAATTTGTTCTATCCGTGTTACGTTTTTAATTATAAACCCCCCCAAATATTTGTATCCTTTGTTTGGATTTTAGCGAGTTGTTATTATTTCGTACTTTCTCGATCGCTAGTCACATTATTCCTCGTAGATTCGACCCCGACTCTAAGTTGAGTAAATATATTGTTAAAGATCGGGTACACTCATTTCTAGGGTATATTTGAGCATTATCAAAAATGGCACCGTTATTGGGGAACAATTTTAGCATATTGAGTTAGTTTGGAATTTCCAGACCCCTCATGGTGGGAATATACTGGGTATGTTGTTGTTGTTGTTGTTGAGTTAGTTTGGAATTTGACCTTACTTGCTTTGATTCAAACTTGTGAATATTTTTTTTGTGAATATCTTTTATTTCTTGTGTTAGTTAGAATTTTGTTTTGTTATTTTTTGTTACTATTGCATCATGGAATGAAAATGAGTTTGGTGGTTGCAAAATCTTATCTAGATGACCCATGTCCGTATTGTGAAGGACCCCACTTTTGGCAAGGTTGTAGAAATGCTTCCAGGAGAGAGATGTGTGCACCATCTCAATCCTATAGGGAGTATGATTGTTATTTGTGTAGTGGTCAAGATGGACACTGGAGTGATTGTCCCAATTATTGTACCCCCTCCCCTAGTTATCCTAATGAAATGCTAGTTGTTTTTTTGAGTTTGATAGGTCTCATGATGTGGCAAAGGAAGAGCAACATGATGGACACAAAGGTATTGAAGTATTTTTTCAAAATATCTAGGACCGGGTAACTACAATGGGTGAGGATATGCATCTCTTGCATCAATCCATGGAGACATTTGGAAAGGAATGTGAAAAGGATGAAGAGCCTTGTGAAAATGCCAATCTCTCAAATGCCATGGATTTGCCCAATTCTAAAAAAAGTGGTTTAAGAAGAGGTTTCAAATCATGGGGTTGAGCCGAAAATGAGTGATGACTCAAATGAAAATTACCAAAGTGAAGAAGTGGCTCAACTTGAAGATGAAGAACAAAATGATGATGAAGAAATCTCAGACCCTCCAAGGAAACAAATAGAGGAGATAGTGAAAAGCACAATGGAGAATAATGAAAAATGTGGGAAAGTCTTGGCTAAATAATGTGACCTAATCCAACATGGGTGGACTTTTGCAAGCAATGATTGAGTCCTAAAATGAGGAAAAACTTGACAAGGAAGAAATTATGATCCAAGAGTGGCTATTGAATCTAGCTAAACTACTTGATGTCCATGAGGATCAATTTGATAGAATCTTGCTAATAATGGATAAATCCCTCAAAGTGCATGTTGAGCAATGTCAAGTATGGATTCAAATTGAAATGACTACCTGAGATTTGGAAATCGAGTTGAATGCAAAAATTGAGGCATGTGATGTTCAATACCAAATGATCATGAATAGTTGTGATGAGATGGTTTCCAATGAATATGTGGGTGAGATTGATGTTGAAGAACTCATGGTGATTGGCTAACCAACCGAGCCAAGAATAATGAAGGATGCTAAAATTGAAAAAGTGATACTAGAGTTGCAAGTAAAAGTCAAGCAAATCCTTTATGAAGACTCTAGTTCATTGTGGGGTGAGAATGTCAAGAAAGATGCGAATTCGGAAATGGAGAGACTTATACCTCATTCCAACCATTTTTTGATGTTGTGCTTGGTAGATGTGATGGAAATTGAAATAACTGGGCAAATAGAGAATTTTGGAGATGAGGGAAAAAGTCCCTACATTTTGGAGTTTGTCATCCCAAAAGGGAAAAATGATGTCCCTCACTTGAAGGTCAAAAAGTTCAAGATGCGGTGTCTAAAAAGTGGCCTATTGATTTTCTCACCAATGCCCAATGAGCCTAAACGAAGTTTTGATGTGAAGTTGGGTAAAAGATTCAAGTCTTCGAAATGGAGAGATAGAGTTGGTCTCATTGCTTCCTTACATTTTTCTCAAGAGCTTCATCAAAATATTGATGTAAAATTGGGCTGAAGATTCAAATCCTCAAAGTGGAGACATAAATGGTAAGGTTGCTTATGTCGTGCCGTGACGTTAAATCAAGCACTTAATGAGAGGTACCCCATCATTCTCAAATATTTTGCATTTACTTTTGAAATTTTAATTCTGGAATAGGTAAGGATTTTATTTTTGACTAATCCACAAAGTTTTAGAGTTCTTGGAAGTGATTTGAATAGGTTTGGATACAAAAATTTGACTGAAATGAAACGGGAGCCCAGTCTGAGAAGGCTCCTAGTATTCTAACTGATACACTATTTTGCCACTTATTTGTATCTCTTTTTTCTTATGATTTTATGTGGTTAATTCATAATATGAGACTAATTATCCTTTGAATGGTGATCATCTTAGGTACTTTGAGTTTACAAAGAGTTTTGATGAAAAGAGGCACAAAAATAAAGGAAAGGGGCTTAGAATGATGCATAGATCAAAAATTGGTCACCTATCTATGTAGATGGGGACTTGCCCACGTGGATGAGGCCGTAGATGGCCAAAATAGTGATCTGGAAAGGTACTGAAGCTGACCTGTAGGAGTAGGTACCCACATACGCTGTCAGGTGCGCCAGCAGATGACTAATGCAGTGGCATTTTCGTAATTACCTAAAATGCAATTTTTGAGCTATAAAAGGATTGAAACATCATCTTTGGCACATTTCTCAACCTTGGAGGCTAGGGTTCTTGACCAAATACCCTTGGAGTGAAGATTTGAAAACTTTATAGTGAATATTTCTTAATCCTTTCTTCATTCCATTGCTTTGTATTGAATATTAGGATGTAGTTAGATTCATTCTTGAATGTTGTTATTGGACACAATGCAATGTTTATGTTTTGGATTTGAGTTTTGATTTTGTCTCATGCTTCTGTATTGATTGAATACTCTTGAGTTATGAATGGGTTTTGCTTCTCTAAATTAATCTTGTGCTTTATTGATTTCTACTCTAGTTGAGCTTGAAAGAGGAGATTAGAGTGGGGATTCCCCATCTACTTCGATTAATGCTTCAAAGAGCTAATTTGGGTTGGAAAAGGTTAATTTAGTGCGATTTATGTTGAATGACCCATCTAATGGGTTTTGTCACTAGATATAGTCAAATTCTAGTGTAGCCAAAGATTGGAACTATCTGTATTGATACTTGACTAATATTCGATGAAATTTTATCAAGAAATATTCGTCAATCGATCGAAAGACGTGGCAGATACTTGAGGTTCCAAGGCTAGCTTGCTAAACCTTAGTTAATGATGTGTATTTGATTTAAATACTTTGGGTCGTTGATAGAATTGATTCCCCATAGTCTTATCCCTTATTTTCCATCGTTTGTGGAAGCCATTGATCAACTTTGCTTTTATTTCATACTTTCTCGATCGCTAGTCACATTGTTCCTCGTGGATTCGACCCCGATTCTAAGTTTGGTAAATATATTGCTACCGACCGCGTACACTCATTTCTAGGGTGCATTTGAGCGTTATCATTAAGCTTGCTACTTGTTTTTCTATAGTGGAAGTTATTTCGATGTTCATAAATTTTGATATTGGAAAAGTTGAGATGAAAGGTAGGATTGTCCCACTGGGCGTGCCAGAATTTGTAGACAATAAAATTTGCATCGAAAAATAATAATCGGGACAAGAAAAATATCGCAACAATTATTTTATTTAATTTCAAATATGTGAGTGTTATGTATGAATCCTCTGATTCGCCTTTTTAAATATACATTCAAGGGCCTTTGAGCTTGATTTTGAATTTGGTGGTCTTGATCTTGACTTGTACTTTAATCCAAGGGCTTTTGAGCTTGATCTTGAATTTTTGTCTTGATCTTGAATTTGTGGATTAACTTGAGTGCTTGAACTTTGGAACTTGTAGCTTGTAGAGAAATCTGCAACGTTTGATCCACGAACTCTCTCTGGCTTCTTGTTAGAGTTCTTGATCCTCTTTCTGAATTATGGAGACCCCTATATAGTTGTAGGAGGGAAGATTTTTGGTAATTACAAACTTTTTTCGGCCAATCAGATTGAAGTGACATGGTCATATTTACTTGGTTGAAACATGTCAACTTGTACACGTGGCGTGTTTTCATTGGCCTGGGATTTCAATAGGCATAATGCATCATTTTAATACGTGGCATAGTCCCATTGACGCCTTCACTTGACTTGGAATGCCATGTCATTTGACACGTGACACTAGATTGGGCCTCTAGAATAAAATGACATTTTGGGCTTAGCAAGTGGACTCATCATTTGAAGGCCAAATTAATAGACTAGCCCAATAAAATTTGGACTTGAATTAAATACATATATTTTGGACTTAAATAATTAGTTATCTTATCTTCATCTATAATATTTATTCGGACTTATATATTTAAAATTTATGTGATCACAACATGCTCACAAATTTATAAAATATTAAAATGTCTTCTTCTATCTATGATTATAGGTTGTTTGAAATCATTTTGTGTACTTTAAATTATGTTACTAATATCAAGTTATCTTGTACCTTTGAAATATTTTTATTTCCCAAGCAAACATGTTTTCTTATAAATATTTTTTTATTAAATTACCTAATGATCTAATTAGAAACCCTAAATAATGATAACAATAATACATGAATAAAGAACGATCATCTTAAAAGAGACATGCCTAAAAATAGTACCATAAGTATTTTTTTCCAATTAAAATCATTATAAAGTACTTTATTATCTTGATGTCACGACCCAAATGGCCGTGAGTGGTACCCATACTAATCCTCCAGTAGGAAAACCATCTAACCCAAACCATTGCCCAAAACTTAGTCATTTTTAAGACAAGAAAATCAATTAATTCACTCTGAAAATGTAAAGTATCTCGAAAACTAATAAAGTAATACAAAGTGCGGAAAATACTTCAACTAATTATTAAAATCCCAAAGACTCGAAATTCATCATACAAGAACTCTAAAATAAAACATGTCCCAGAAATATCCAAAACTATCAAAATACTGAAAAGTCTCATTGTCCGAAGGAAGGACAAGAATCCAAAAGATGATCCATGGCAGCCTGGAGTGGAATCTTCACCCTTGGATCGAGATCGGCTGTCAAACACTATCGAGAAGGTCGCGTCTGAGCCTTTGAAACACTTTTTTACACTCAATAAAAGAAGAGAATATGGTAGTATCATTACAAACCACTATGTACTGGTAGGTATCATAGGCCAAGTTAACTTAATAAAATGCACACAACATAAATCAAATAACAAGTAGACAGGCATCTACACATAACATGTAAATTGATGAATCAACAAATACATCATGACAGACCAACAATGACCATAAATAAGCCACGTAACCAACAAGAGTATCATCCACATTATAAACAACCACAAAATCAGCAATCATATCATAAGTAAAAACTATGTCCATCTCAAACTCACAGTTAGAACGTCATTAATCCATTATCACTTATTAACCTTATAACCTCTCAAATCACACTAATATGTAGACACATGCTAAGAGACTTATTTCTTCCCAACTAGTCATGACCTGCAAGGGACACTCTTAGTCCATGTACCGTACCGGCATGTGATCCGATCCTCCATAATAAGTAACATCAATATCCATATCCGTAAAGGTGTGGCACTCAATCCTCCATAATCATATTATATGCATTTTATAAAATATACTATATCTCAGGATACAACACAGTGTACTCTACATTTACTAGCATATATTATCATCATAATTCAATTCATTCAAGTAAGAACTACTCAACCATCATCAATTACAAGCATGTTCGAAAACCAATCAACAAACATCTAATTTAGAAGCATAAATACAATTAAATTGAGTCTAAACTATAATTAAACCATAACTTACCTCAACCGAAGAATCCAAAAGCAAGTTAGTCCACAAGAGCCTTGCCTATCCTCAACACCTTAAAATGATCAAAGTCTAAAAATAAATAATTAAGAGTGATTAACCACTTACTCTTCCATTCTAAACCTTAGGGATTAAACTCCACTGATTTTACCCGTGCTCATAGCTTAAATCATAATATAAGGGGTTTTCAACTACTAATTTACCCCAAACCTTCACGATTCACTTTAAGGGGAGAAATTCTACTCTAGGAAATGTTAATTAACAATCAAGAACATTTTAAAATACAGGGCTTTTCATTACATATCATGAACTTGGGGCTTAAATCCAAGAAATTTACTCTAACCCCCAGTTCTAATTATTATATGGATTAGACTAATTAAATGATGTTAGAAGGAAATAATAATCTTACCTTTTTAGTGGAAATCACCCCAAAGTAATAGAAAATCATTTCTCTCAAGCATAATCACAAACCATTCAATTTTTAGGAAATAAAAAACTAAAAAATAGAAGTATGAGCATTAAATTACTCGATGATCACTGCAGCGGGCACCTGGATGCTATAGTGGCCCTGTTATGGTGGCCTAGTAGCCCTCCATGATGGTCTACCTTCCCTCACACGTGCCATCACAAAGGCTGGTCATCCACCACAACGGCTTCGCTGCAGTAGTGACCTATCCGCGACAGTGACAAATAGCTTGAGGAAGCTTCAATAGTTCCCTCATTTCACAACACTCACTTAGATTTTTTGATAAAGCAAATTAATCCCAATGTGGCAACCTCATTAACCAGAGTCCTATAAACCCAAATTCCATTCTAAAAATTTCTACTGAATCCTATACCTCTTACTAGACACTAATGATCACTATGCCACCAAATACTACACCACAAAACATAAATCATCATTTAATCACACAACACCAGGTTTTCAAACTAGCCTAGTTTGATACTTCATCAACTCTCTCCTTAGAAAAAACTCTACCCAGGTAGCTATACTCTAATATATGCTATAACAACATAATGGGTATTTATTCAGCTACCAATTAGACAACCGTTTATCCCCAAATGGCAACATGAACAAAATGGGAAAAAAATAAGGAATTACCTAAATTGATGAATAGATGAGGATACTCGCAACACATGTATGTCCATTTTGGTTTCCCAAGTATACTCCTCGGTAGGAAGATTCTTCCATTGGACCTTTATGGATGCAATCTTTTTAGTTCTTAATTAACTGATATCTCTATCAATAACAGCAATAGGCTCTTCTTTATAAGAGAGGTTCTTATATAACAAGATTGAATCTCATCGAATGATATAATCACCATCTCTATGGCACTTCTTAAGCATAAAAACATGGAACATGAGATGAAGTCCTAACAAACTTGGAGGCAAAGACAATACACCAACCCATACCTTTAAGAATCTCAAAAGGCCCAATGTACCTTGAACTTAACTTACCACACTTCCCAAATCTCATAACACCCTTTATGGGTGAGACATTGAGAAATACTTTCTCTCCTTCTATGAAATATATATCTCTTATCTTCTAATATGCGTACTCCTTCTTCCTACTTTGAGCCGCAAGAAGCTTTTCTTGGATAAACTTAATCTTCTCCAATGAATCTCTCAATAGTTCAGTATCCTATAACCTCATCTTAAAGGCATCAAACCACCCAATGGGTAATCTATACCTTATCCTATACAAATCTTCAAATGGGTCCATGTCAATGCTTTAATAGTAGCTATTATTATATACAAACTCTACCAAAAGTAGATACTAGTCCCAATGTGTAACAATCCTTATTGTGATTTTTAGCATTTTCTGTGTTTTGACCATTTTTCCTTCCCCATAGTTTCTATATGTCATTTATGAGTTGTGGAGATGGTTGGCAATGGTACCTGAAGTATTCAGAAGTGATTTGAGTAATTTTGAGGTTTTAAGTAGCCTTAAAAGTAATTAGTTTGACTTTAGTCAATATTTTGTGATCCGAGTCTCAGATGGTGATTCTATCAATTCTATTAGATTTAGAATGTCCATTTTGGATTAGTAGCATCTTAGTTTGAGTTTTGAGCCTTTATATTGAGTTTTGACCTCTATTCCTGTCTTCATCTAGATTTATGTGTTTATTGTACTTCGGAGATATATGATTATGTATTACTCTTATCTCATTTTTTAGAGTGATCTATACTAATGACACTAGATCTTTGGGGTTTTAGACTTGTATTTATTTAGATATTTCTATGTTATCATATTTGACTCGACTTTATCTTAAAGTCTTATATTTCCACTTCTTTATATATATCTATTATTGTACTTGATTTCTTTTGGAGTTAGGCTTACCTACCAAGGTAGGATTGGGGTAGGTTCCAGCATGACCCTAATTTTTTGGATCATGACAAATTGGTATCAGAACGCTAGGTTCACCAGTCTTATAAGTAAAAGAGAACGCTAGGTTCACCGGTCTTATGAGTAAAAGAGCAAGATGTCTAATAGAGTTCTGCGGATTGATACATTGATATTCATATCTATCTTCGAGAGGCTATGAGATATTTCTAGGAAAACTTCTCTAATTTGATTCCTTATTGTGTGTGTTATTCATGCCAGTATTCTAAACTTCCACTCTTTCTGGACACATGGTGAGGACTAGATTAGGAGTTATTGAGGATACTGAGTCAGTGCCCATTGTTAGAGCTCCAGTCAAGGGGCAAGGTAAAGGTCACTAACGAGACAGAGGTATAGGTCGGGCATGAGAAGGGACTCCATCTAGAGGATGAGCTAGAGAGGCCTCTCCTGAGCCTGATATTGATCATGATAAGGTGACTTACCATCTAGAAGATATGGGGCCAGCCTACGCCCCTTAGGTTTTTTTTGTTACTCTAGTGCTATAAGATTTTTTAATTCACCTTTTGGGATATTTAGATGGCATTCCCTAAACAGGTATTCCACTGGGTACACCAAATGGTTCTCAAACTACAATGGGTGTTCCACCGCTAGGGTAGGTTCCTATTCATAGTTTTAAGACCTCCAGGACACAACTAGCTATCGTGGCTCCACTTGTTGAGACATTGCTTATTAGAATTATTATTTTTCCAATAACTTCTGGTCCTGTGATGTTGGCTGATTAGCAAAAGATATTCGAGAGATTTATCAAATTTGTCCCTCCCAAGTTTAGTGGTGCTATTGAAGATGATGCTTATGAGTTTCTAGTTGATTGTTAGGAGAGGTTACATAACCTCGGTTTGCTAGAGTCCCATGGTAATGCCTAAACTACCTGCCAGTTGACTGATATAGATAGGCAGTGGTGGAGATTTCTTGTCAGTTGTAGACCAGTAAGTTTATCTCCTTTGATATGGACCCAGTTTTCTGAGACTTTTCTTAAGAGATTTATTCCCTTTAGGTTAAGGGACCAGCTGAGAGACAATTTTAATCATTTGGAGCAGGGCTTCATGACTGTTGCCCGAGTATGAAGCACACTTTAATACATTATCCAAGTATGCCACTGCTAGTATCTCTACTGAGCCTGAGATGGTTAGAAAGTTTGTTAAGGGTTTATCTAGTTATTATCAGTTAGCAAAAACTCAGCTAGTGGTTTCTGGTAGTTCCTTTTACAGTAAAATGGATCATGCTAAGATGACTGAGACTATTTTCCAGGGTATTTAAAGTGGTGGTGCCAAGAGGATGCGCCAACAAGGCGATTTCAGTGTTCATTCATCCCAAGGTAAGGATTTATTAGGTATAGGTTCTCATGGTTACCATGAAAAACCGATTCAAGTATCTTTGTAGAGTTCTAATAGTAGATCTATGGGTCTTAAGGCTTTAGGTTGTTAGAGATTGGGTCATGTAAGCCGAGGGTCTCATTCTGGTTCATCGGGTTATGGATGGTGTTATTATTCTTTTAGGCCTTCTTAGCATGATTCAAATTGTATGGGATGTTTTGTGTGTGATGAGAATGGTCATTTAGTGAGGGGTTGTCCCTGGCATACATTGGTTCCTCCCCAACAGGGTTCTCAGCTTCAGTTTTTTCCGATGCTAGTATTTACAGCTAGAGGGGGTGCATAAGGCAGTAGAGGTAGTTTTATAGGTACTAGAGGTGGGTCTCAAAGAGCTCGTGGTAGTGGACTAGGGGGGTTGTTCAGTCAGGCAGCGGGCGTGGTCAGTGCTATGCTTTTCTTGGGAGACCAGAGGAAGAAGCCTCTGATGCTGTGAGTATAGGTATCATCTTAGTTTTCCATCATCCTACTTCTGTGTTATTTGGCCCTGGGTCCACATTTCTTATGTGTCTGTATATTTTACTACTCATATTGATGCTATGTGTGAGTCTTTTTTTTTTACCATTCATTTTTCTACCCTTGTAGGTGATTCTTTAATTGTGGGTTGGGTGTACTGATCTTGTATGGTGACTTTTATAGGGAGTGCGACTTGGGTACACTTGATTATCCTTGACATGGTTGATTTTGATGTCATATTGGGTATGGATTGGTTGGCTCTTTATCATACGATTTTGGATTATTTTGCCAAGATTATGACCTTAGCTACTCCAGGTGTGCCAAAATTAGAGTGGAAGGGTACTCTTAGTTCATGTTTGAAAGGGGTTATATCTTTTCTTCATGCTCGTCACATGGTAAAAAAAGGGTGTCATTCTTATTTGGCCTTTGTGCTCAACACTAGTGTTGATTCACCGCCTCTCTTGGATTCTGTAAGAGTGGTTAGAGAGTTTATAGATGTGTTTCCTATGGACTTAACTGGTGTTCCTCTGGATAAGGATGTGATTTTTATTAATGTAGAGTCAGACACTAAACCCATTTCCATTTCTTCTTATAGGTTGGCCCTGGCTGAGTGAAGAAATTGAAGGAGAAATTATAGGATATAGTAAGTAAGGGTTTTATTAGACCGAATATGTCTCCTTGGGATACTCCTGCCTGGTTTGTGAAGAAGAAAGATGGATCCATTCTCATGTGTATTGATTATAGGTAATTGAACAGAGTGACTGTTAACAACAAGTATTCTCTTTCTCGCAGTGATGATTTGTTTGATCAGCTTCAGGGTGCCTTAATGTTTTCTAAGATTGACTTGAGATCTGGTTACCATCAGTTGAAGATTAGAGATTTGGATATTTTGAAGACATTCTTTTGGATGTGGTATGGCCATTATGAGGTCCTGGTTATGTCTTTTAGGTTGAATAATGCCTCTGCAGTATTTATGGAGTTGTTGAACAATGTGTTTTGGCCTTATATTGATTCTTTTATGATTGTGTTCATCAATGATATCTTGGTTTATTCGAAGAATAAGTTTGAGCATGAAAGGCATTGAGGGCTATACTTCAGAGATTGAGAGATGACAAGTTGTATGCCAAGTTCTCCAAGTGCGAGTTTTGGTTGGATTCTATTTCTTTCTTAGGTGATGTGGTGGCCAAGGATGGTATCTGATCAATCTGATCAAGGTAGCGGCCATTCATCATTGGGTTAGACTTACTACTCCTACTGAGATTCAGAGTTTTGTTGGGTTGGTAGGCTATTATCATTGGTTTGTGTAGGGTTTCTCTTCCATTACAGTTTCTTTGACAAAGTTGACTCAGAAAAAGGTTGTGTTTCATGGTCGGATGATTGTGAGAGTAGTTTCCCAAAGCTTAAGGAATTGTTGACTTTGAATCCTATCTTGACTTTGCCTGAGGAGGGCGTGGGTTTCACTATATTTTGTGATGCTTTCGAAGTTGGGTTGGGTGGTGTGATGATGCAGGAGGGTAAGATGATTGCTTATGCTTCTCGACAGTTGAAGATTCATGAGAAGAACTACCCTACTCATGATTTGGAGTTAGCCGCGATTGTGTTTGTGTTGAAATTGTGGCGACACTACTTATATGGAATTCATTATGAGATCTTCTCTGATCATCATAGACTTCAGTGTTTCTTCACTCAATGAGATCTTAATATGAGACAACATAGATGGTTAGAGTTGCTTAACGATTATGATCTCACCATTTTTTATTATCTGGGTAAGGCTAGTATAGTAGCGGATGCCTTAAGTTGGAAGGTGGAGAGTATGGGGATTTTGGCATATCTCTTGATGAGAAAGCAACCTTTGGATTTAGAAGTTCAGTCTTTAGATAACCAGTTGGTTCGACTTGATATTTCAACACCTGGGCGTGTTTTCGCCTTTGTTGAGGCTAGATCTTAATTGATGGAGAAGATTCAAGCTCAACAGTTTGGTGATGAGAAGTTGAGGGTGATTCGTGATAAATTGTTTAGTGGTGAGGTGAAGACGATATCTCTTGATCCCGAGGGTGTTTTAAAGATTGGTGGTCGTGTTTGTGTGCCGAGAGTTAGTGGTTGGATTAGGCTGATCTTGAAAGAAGCACATTGTTTGAGGTATTCTATTCTTCTAGAAGCGGCTAAGATGTACGATGACTTGAAGCAACACTATTGGTGGGGTAAAATTAAGAAAGATATTATGGAGTTTGTGGCCAAGTGTTTGAATTGTCAACAAGTGAAGTATGAACATCAACAATCGGGTGGTATGATATAAAGAATACTTGTTCCCGAGTGGAAATGGGAGCAGATCACTATGGACTTTGTGGTTGGCCTACCCCCGACATTGGAAAAGTTTAATTATAACTGGGTGATTGTGGATAGGTTGACTAAATCAATGCATTTTTACCTGTGAAGGTGAAATATAATGCGGAGAAGTTATCCAAGATTTACATTTGAGAGATTGTTCAGTTACATGGTGTACCTATCTACATTATTTACAATAGAGATATGCAAATTACCTTAAATTTTTAGAGTTCTATGCAGAGTAAGGTGTGTACTCAGCTTGAGATGAGCACAACTTTTCACCCTCAAATGGATGGCCAAACAGAGTGGACCATATAGGTGTTAGAGGACATGCTTTGAGCGTGTGTTAAGGATTTTGGTGGTCATTGGGACCAATTCTTGCCATTCCATCATTCATATGGTGCCTTTTAAAGCTTTGTATGGGCGGAGGCATAGATCCCTCGTGGGATGTTTTAATTCATTCGAGGTTAGGCCTTGGGGTAATGATTTATTGAGAGACTCGATGGATCGATTGAGATTGATTGTACAGAGGCTTGTGGTTGCCCAGACTAGGCTGAAGAGTTACGCTGATCATCAAGTTTATGATGTGGAATTCATGCCTGGTGAGAGGGTTTTGTTAAAGGTACCACCCATGAAAGATGTGATGAGATTTGAGAAGAAAGGGAAGCTTATTAAGAGATTTATTGGGCGTTTGGAGATTTTTGAGAAGTTTTGAAATGTGGCGCATACGCTAGCTTTGCCTCCACATTTTTCAGATGTTCAACTGGTTTTCCATGTTTCGATGCTGAAGCGATACCATCCAGATGACTCTCATGTGATCCTATGGGATTCATTTGCATTAGGGCATGATTTGTCCTACGAGGAGGAGCCTATTGCTATCCTAGATAGATAGAGTAGGAAGTTGAGGTCCAAGCATATTGATTCTGTGAAGGTTCAGTGGAGACATCATTTGATTGAGAAGGCTACATGAGAGGTTGAGTCCGATATGTGGAGTAGATACCCCTATCTTTTTATCGGTTCAGGTACTTTCTTTGATTTTTTGTTTGAGGACGAACGCGTGTTTTAGTGGTGGATAATGTAACAACTCTTGTTGTGATTTTTAGTTTTTTTTTCTATGTTTTTTCCATTTTGCCCTTTCTCATAGTTACTATATGTCATTTATGAGTTGTGGGGATAGTTGGCATGGTTCCCAATGCATTTGGGAGTGATTTGAGTGAGTTTGAGTAGCCTTAAAAGTGTTTAGTTTGACTTTGGTCAACATTTTATGATCCGAGCGTCGGATGATGATTCTGTCAGTTTCATTAGATCTGGAATGCTGATTTTGGGTTAGTAGCATGGTTAGTTCGGGTTTTGGGCCTTTGTATTGAGTTTTGACCTCATAGATAAAAAATTAATTAAATAAGCCTGGAAGGGGGTCCCGGGGGAGGGGTAACTTGCTGAAAATGACCTTTTTCGATAAATCCAATGGTTCCATTGAGTCTGGAACATCGAAATTAGCGTAGTAGCATTATTGATTTATTTTTTGGGGTTCTCGAACAAATTTTGAGGCTCCGTTCGGAGGATTTTGGATTAGTTCCTTAGCTCTTTCTACTATCATTTGGTGCAACACTTGATTCTTCATCGTGATCGCGTGGCCTAGTGTTGCGATAGCGAGGTTGAACAAGTTACACATTGCGATCACGTGGTGGGTTGACCGCTCTTGCATAGAGTTATGTTGCTCATGCGGTCTCCAGGCCCACCTACCGTGATTGTGGGGGCCGCGATCGCGGGGGACTGTGCACCTGAATACTGTAAAAGCTTCTTTTCTCAATTTTTCACCATTTTTGGACTTAGGAATCTTAGGATTGGAGATTTTAAAGAAATTTTTTCATCAAAAGTGTTTGGGTAAGCTTCTAAACATGATTTCCATCATTATTCATTGATTTTATCTTCAAAACAACTTCAAAACTTGGATTTTAAACTTGAAATTTTGGAGTTTTACCTGGTAAAGGAATAAAATAATTTTTCAATGATTTCAAGAACGATTTCAACTTATTTTTCAATGGGTTTTCATATTTAGAACTCTTAGAGTATGGGAAGTTGGATTCTTAAATAAAATTTTGTTTTTACCCTTTTGCCTTTAGGGTCAAGTTTCAAAGTATTTTTGGACCCGATATGAAAGTAGATTATATGGGTATTATTAGACTGTTTTTGACGTGTAGATTATGTTTTTAAGAGATTGAGTTCATTCCGAGACTGTACAAAAAGGAAAATCTTATTGTTAAAGGATCTAGGCTCGTGTTTTCGGCTTTTGAGGTAGGTTATGGGTTGGGTAGTTAACCATTAATGTAAAGTGTGCTATGGGTTGGGGATTTTATCTTGAGATTCATATTTTGAGATCATTATATTTTCATGTTGCCCTTGTGGGGGCCTATGTCAATATTATTATCGACTTAATGAATTATTATTATTGTGATGCCTGTGCGGTGGCTAGTATTGGTCTTGTTTGAGAATTGTTTTCCTTTATTATTATCATGATACCTGAGTGGGCGTTTGTATTGATATTATTGGCCTTTTTTGAGCCTTATTTGCCTTTACCATTATCGTGATGCCTGAGAGAGGGGCTTGGATTTATATTATTGATGTCTTACATGACTCTTTACCACTTTGGTTCCATGTGATGGCTTTTATCATGATATATTGAGATTTGAAGAGATTTGAGATCATTTATACCATTACTGAGTTGATTTATTACATGATATTGATTTGGTTATGAGAATGCATCCTTATTTCATTCATTCATATTCATGAAATTGGTACCACCGAGAAACATTGATTTTTGAAAGGAAATAAAACACTCTATAAAATGCCTTGACCGAGGGATGTACCGGCAAGGTTGATTGACATAAGAGATTGTGATAGTATATGGGTTGCAAACACCCCATGGATACTGTCTTATAAGCTTATGCTCGAAAGGTGTATACGAGGTGGCATTGAGACATTCCATCATTATCATCCCAATGCATTGCTTCACTTTCATCTTTTATATATGATTGTTATTCGTTTAATTTAGTCTTCCTTTTATATATCTATTGTGTATTTACCTTTATACTATTATTGTAGTTGTATTATTTATACTATTTAGGAGTGATTTGAGCCACCAGTGGAAACTTTTTTGTATGCAGGTGGAAGCGTTCCTCATAGTATCCTTTATATGTTTAGTTTTCTAATTTTCTTGGTCGGCCTATGATGCCTACTGAGTACAAGTGGACCGTACTCACTCCTACTTTCTATACCCTTTGGTGAATTTTCTAGTTTGAGTGCCATCCATTGACCGTGATTGTTCGTGTTGCTGTTTGGATCCTTCGGAGTCAGGGCGAGCTCCCCATCTAGAGTCTATGGACGTCTTCATCTAGATTTATGTCTTTATTTTACTTCGGAGACAGATGGTTATGTATTACTCTTATATCATTTTTTAGAGTGCTCTATACTTATCACACTATATCGTTGGGTTTTCAGACTTGTATTTATTCAGATATTGCTATGTTATCATATTTGAACCGACTTTCTCTTAAAGTCAGGTATAATATATATATATATATATATATATATATATATATATATATCATTCATTTGTACTTGATTTCTTTCGAATTTAGGCTTACCTTCCAAGGTAGGATTGGGGTAGGTGCCATCATGACCCTGCCTTTTTGGGTCGTGAAACAATGACCTCAAAAATCCACCCACGCACACACGAAGCATGTCCTCTAACACCTGAATCGTCCACTCAGACTGCCTATCGATGTGAGGGTGAAAAACCATAGTAAGCTCCAACCTCGTATCCAAATATTTATGCAATTTTTCCCAAAAGTTAGAGGTAAGCTGGGTACCCCTATCTGAGATAATAGAAACTGAGACCCCGTGCAACTAAAGAACCTCCTTAAGGTAGATCTTGGCCAATTTTGCTTCATTGTAAGTGACTTGCACCAGAATGAAATGTGCAGACTTAGTCATCCTATCCACAACATCCCATATCAAATCGTACTTCCCCAAAGTGTTGAAAAGACCAACAACAAAGTCCATAGCTATCTTCTTCCACTTCCATTAAGGAATGGGTATCCTCTGAAGAGTACCACCAGGATTTTGATTTTCATACTTTATCTGCTAGTATTTCTGACACTTAGCCACAAAATATACTATGTCTCGCTTCGTTCGATCCCACTTGTAATGCTTTCTCAAATCACGATACATTTTGGTTGCACCAAGATGCATGGAGTATTTCAAACAATGAGCCTCATCTAGAATAGTAGGAAACAAATCATCAACATAGGGCACACAAACTCGCCCCTTAATCTGCTACACACCCTCATCATCAAGAATAGCCTCCTTGGCCTCACCTTGGAGAACCCTGTCACAAATCTTACCCAACTTTGCATCCTTGAATTGACTAGCCTTGAACAGATCAAGAAATGTAGACCTTGCCTCTACACTGGCTAGCAATCCACCTTTATCAGACAACTCAAGTTACATGAAGCTATTAGCTAGAGACTGAACCTCCCTAGCCAAAAGACATTTAATAGCATTCAAGTAAGCCAAGCTACCCATAATTTATGACTTTCTGCTTAACGTATCAACTACCATATTAGCCTTTCTTTGATGGTATAGAATGGTGATATCATAATCATTAAGCAATTCCAACCACCTACGCTATCTATAATTCAAATACCTCTGTGTGAACACAGGAAGTAGGCTGCAATGGTCAGTGAACACTTAACAATGAACCCCATACAAGTAAGTAGGCCAAGACCAATTCCTAACTGCTTTGATCTTCTATGGGTCTACTATAACCCCTTGTTTAAAAAACATATGCCCTAAAAATCACACTAAAGATAACTAGAATAAAACTTAGAAAATTTGGCTTAAAGCTATTTCTTTTTAAGCAAACCCAACACAATACACAAATGATTATCATGCTCCTCCTTACTCTTAGATTACACCATAATATCATTAATGAAAACTATCATGAAGGAATCTAAGTAGGGCTTAAACACCCTGTTTATTAAACTCATGAAAGAAGCTGGGGTATTATTCAGCCCGAAGGACATTACCAAAAACTCATTGTGCCATACCTGGTCTGGAATCCAGTCTTAGGAATCTCCTTGATCCAGATCTTTAATTGACGATACCCAAACCTCAAATCAATCTTGGAAAATACCAAAGCACCCCATTGCTCGTCAATCAAATCATCTTTCTTGGGAAAGGGGTACTTGTAACTTAATTCAACTGCCTGTAGTCTATGAACATATGTAAACTACCATCTTTCTTCTTAATGAAAAATAGTAGATCACCCAATAGGGAGGCACAGACGGATAAATACCTTACCAAGCAACTCTTTCAACTGACCCTTTAGCTCCCTCAACTCTGTTGGTGCCATCCTCTAAGAAGGAATAGAGATGAGACAGGTATCCGTCTCTAAGTCTATACAGAAATCAATGTCACGATCAGGTGGCATACATGAAAAGTTAGTAGGAAAAACCTCTAGGAATGCACATACCATAAGAATTAACTTAATAGGCGGGACCTCTGCACTAGTATCCCGAAAATGGGCAAAGAATACCAATCACTTGTAATGACCCTCTAAGTTATTTTCTCTATTTTCATGTGTTTTTCACATTTTGAGATTTTTGATAGTTGCTACCTATCATTTATGACCTGCCGAGGTAGGTGGTTCGATTCCCGGTCAGTTCATCTGAGATTTTTATTAACACAGTGTGTGTTCAAAAATATTTATTTTAAATTAAAATTTGGTTAAAGATATATTTTATTACCTTTCTAAAATGTTTTGGATATTTATGAAAATTCTTTAGTTACGAAATAATTGTGTATGTATTTATTTTAAAGGGTTATATAATTTGTTACATTTTACAGAGAGAGTATGTCTAGTTATTTTAAAATTTTAATATTATATGATAGAGGCTCTATTTGAAATAATTTTCTATTAATCGTGATATATTTAAAATATTATATTTATTTTACCATGAACATATGCAATACCTGAGTACATACATAACGGGATACTATTAATCCGGGTGTTCTTGCCTTTAAATGTAAATAGAAGGAAGTGTACAACGTGTTGTACATGTAAGGGAGGGCTGCCACTGGTCATCTAGTGACCATTTAATTACTTTGACACTTTGAATATATATATGCATATATGATAATTATCTATTAATGATGAAGACATAAAGCCACCCACATTTTTTCCCTCACTGTACATATGTGCATATATTTTTCAAGCAAGTACTTTTATCCATTATTTCATTTTCAAATAGTTTCTTAAAAAATTGAAGTTTCTATTCTACAATATATATGTATAGTGAACGTTAAAATAAGATTTGATTAGGAAAATGTTTTGATGTATATTTAAGTTATTCAAGTTTGAATTCGAGTATAATGTTCGAACCTAGGAGGATTTTTCCTGATTCTTGGAGGTTCTTGATGCGGCGGCTTTCTATGACTGAGTAGAGGGATCGAACAACTCATGGGTAGTTCGAGGTTGTTGTTCGACATCCAGGTAGGCTACAGTATACTTTGTTCTACGAGATGGTGTATTGTATTGATTGCATGCGGGATAGAGGTCTATATGATAGGCTAAAGGTTATTGCTTAATTTCAACATTCTTAGCTTTCGTTTGGACCCTTATACCAGAACCCTATTTTTTAATCCTTAGTTTAGCTAGTTGTTTCTCCCTTTATGGCATGGCTTAGTATGCGTAGTATCCTTGGAATTAGAACTAGAGGCCTTAGAATAGTTTGGGTAGTTGCTTACTTTAGAATGGATTTCTAGGGGTGTTTTAGCTAGTATATCAATCCCATAAAATAACTACTATAGAATAGTACCCATTTTATAGCACGTGGATCTTAGACTTCTTTAGTATTGTATGGTCCACTTGGTATTGACCCTTAGTTTATGTATTTACCTTTTTATGTCTACATCTTATATTAGGATAAGGATTCTTGTTTACCTTCTATAGCCTTAGGTTGGCATTAGTAATCCCTAGTAAAGATTTGGGTAGTACCTTTTCGATAAAGATGTCATCCCTCGACTAATTCATCAGTAGCATGCTTCCTCTAGTTTACTTTTATTTCCTGAATTGCTATGCACATACTTATATATTCATACTGCTTGGTACATTGTTGGGTCTGAGGCCTTGGTTGTGACTCGGTTGAAGTTCCAAGCTAGTATACTTATTTTTAAGGGCTAAATTACATGTTTATACATAATTGTACGATTACATTGTTGCGTGGATATTGGTGATGGATGCATTCCTTCACACATGCACGCTCATGCATTGAGGTATGATTCCAAGGAAAAACATCAATTTTCACTACTATATTCAAAAAAGTATTTATTCTCACCTTTTATCATAAACTGATTTTTAAACAAAAGTTGTTCCACCCTTACTATTGGTTGATGGATTTTAAGATAAATATGCGTGATTTCTAGTACTTTAGTCTTGGTTTGATATCGAGCACTGGATTTTACTGATTACTACTTATTTAGTGTCAGTTTGATTTCAAGCATTTATTACTCATTCTTATCTCCAGTACTGGATGAAGTGGATTGATTATGGATTATATGGAAGTCCTGGTTCTGGACCAGGCAGTTTATACGAATATCTCGAGTCCCCTATGATCCCTCCGTCTGTGAGCCACCATGTCGGAGGAGGATGGTCGCCATAGGTCCTACCTTTGCAAGCTGCTGAGTTGGAGGAGATATATACATTTGTGTTGGATATGGCACTTGGTTCATCTTGAATCACCTAATTTTCAATGGCATTCATTTGCTTATATGCACTTCCTATCACAAGTATGATTTTTTATTGTTTGTACCTACCAGTCTGATGGGGGGTTGGTTAGGTTATATTTTTTGTTGTGTACCTTTTGGGCTTATGAGGGTCTGGTTAGGTTATTGTTTGATTATTATTGTTTAGTTTGTGGCAAGATGGTTATGTATTTGTACCCGTGATCAAAGGTGTGCTTTGGAGTTCCTTTCCCTTTTGATGTTATGAACCTTGTGATTAGATTACCTGGTGATTCTTTTTCTTGTGTTAAATGTTCTGATTGTGCTAAAGTTAGCTCTCTTTGTGTTTATGATGGTTTATCTCTTCTTCTCTATTATCCTTATTGTATTTCGTTTCTTAGTTAGTTTCCTATAATGCATATCCTTGTCTTACATGTTATTTGTACTTATATTTATCTTTGGAGTTCAGTCGGCCAACGCCTACTGAGTACCATATGTTTGGTACTCATGATGCACTTATGCATCCTGCAGATCATAGTATGAGTTCTCACCGATGACATGTGCATCATGTGGAGCTGTCATGGATCGAAGACTTGGGATGAGCTCCTAGCTCCGAAGTTGTTCCTTCTCCCTCTATCTATAGCTAGACTGATCTTTATTTTGTATTTTTGAGATGGTTTTGTACATATTATCACTACAACATTTTAGGCCTAAGGCCACTCCTGTATAATGTGGCCTAAACTAACAAAAAGTGTGCTCTTTGATCAAATGCTACATTTTCTGACTTTAGGCAAAGCTTTTTCGGTGGAGGCCTAAAGAGACACTAACCTTTGACTTTAAGCCACACTTTTTAAGTGTTGTCATATCATATACACTTAAAAATTGTGGCCAATAAAGTACAAAGGACACACTTTGTAGAATCTCATTAGCAACACTTTTATGTGATAAAACTACATTTTCAAGCATGAACTTTGCTTTGTTATTGGACATGCTTTTAAAGAGTAGCCATTTATACCTCCTCTATGGCAACACTTCTAAAGTGTAATCTTTTCTTATGTACGTACCACAATTTATAAATAATAAGACACAATTGACATCTCTATGGCCACACTTTTGAAGCTTAGCAACGTGGTCTAGAATTTTTATAGCCACAATTTCTAATTGAAAATAATAATTTTAGTTTGCATATATTCATTTGTCACATTATTATTTATATAAATGATCTCAAGCACCAAATTAGCTAATAAATAATATGTATAAATTTACAATAAACTTCGATAAATAACATGTCTTGTACTACACATGCTTAGAAAACAATATTGTAAAGATCCGTACTAGCAATGAATTCCACACTAAATCAAATGTATTCAAACATATATCATAATAGTTCAAAAACTCTTTATTGTTCACTTCATTATATCAAGTTGACTTATGGTCACCATTCAAATTCACACTCGCATTTCCTTACACATTCAAAATAAAATTAAAAGTTAGAAAAAAATCATGCTCAAAACTAATCATGGTTCATAAAATCAACCATTAAATTGATTGCCAGCCAACCCTAAGCATTTGAAGAAAAAGAGTTCCAACTAGTGACAAACAAAAGAAACCTCTCAAACCATAAACAAGTAAAAAATGTGAACAAAAAAATTCAGCACAAAATTCAGCCAATAGTAATTTAGTAGTTGTAATCTATACAACAATTGATGTGAACAAAAAATGTACTACATTGATTAGCACCAATAGATGCATAAGTAGGATAAGCTAAGACAATCCAATCTTTATATTAATGACACATTCTAAGCTCTTTTCTACCTCAGTAAACTAGTAGTTGCAAGTTTAATATGGTTGGACAACAATCTGATAGAGTAAAAATAAAGGGGATCACTACACCTATTTTAGATAAACAGGTAAAAAATATTATTAAAAAAAAAAGGTTGGAAAGACTAAAGAGTGACATAAGTCCCCAAGTAGATGAAGTAAATACCCATGACAATTATATGCAATGATATGAAACTTTTCACCATCTCAAGCTAGCAATTTATCCTGGTAATAAATCAACTACACCTCAATCCTAGGAGATTATATGAATCCTCCTTATCCATTTTTCCTTTGTTCCTTAGGCCCTTGTAAACCTTTCACTCTCTTGAACTTTTTGAGTATAACCAAATAAGTACTTATGTAGCAAATGTAAGAAAAAATGCAGCAACAATTACCAAATGATGAACTGAAACTCCACCATATATATATATATATATATATATGAAAAAAATATATATAATATAAATCATATATATTTGCACCAACAGTTACCAAATCAAGAAAAATTGCACCGGCAGGAAAAAATCATAGAACCAGTAGTTACCAAATCACACACACACACACACACACACACACATATATATAAAATACCTTTCCAAGAACCGAAGCATGAGTTGAGCTGGAAGAATTTATCCTCTTACCGTTCGTGCACTACTTGCATCAACAAGTGAGGGAAGTTTAGATCTGGCACACCCTGGTATATATTGAACATTCAATCCAGGTTTTTTTTGCACTAATTTACTAAAAATAATGCCACACTTCTTCTCTTATTTTATGCATTTCTTTCTTCAGAGAAGTGACTTCGTTGGCATGCTTTTGTTTAAGCTTGTTGGTTTCCTTATATTTTTTCAGAGAACTTGCTGTCATTGATCTGCCATAACATATAAGTCGGTCAGGCTTCTCCTTCCCAAACACTGCCCTGAATGCATCATCCACTGTTTCCCCAGAATTTTGATGATTCTAAAGTTCAGAATGCCAAAAGAAGTTTTGTAAACATCATGTCCAGCAGATTGGAATTTAGGAAGACCAATATAGGATTTGAATTAAGGAAGACCCATATAGGATTTGAAAGGTAGGTCTGACCATAACTTAGTCTTTTCTATCTTTCCATTATTTCAGTAGTACTCTTATTTATTAGCAGACTTGGCAGGTGAATAACAACTACCATTTAGATTAACCACAAATGCACCAAATTAAGTAATATTGGAATAAACGATAAAAAGAGGAACTATAGCTTGGTTGGGATTCTTAACATTCAAAAACGAATTCATTTGTAAAAATATTTGTTCAGGAAATCTGGAAAAATCTCTTAAGGTCTCTTCAAGTTGTTTTTCTCAACTTGAAGAAGAAGAATGTAGCAAAAAAATGACTTACTGTTGCAATTTGGCTGTCTGCCTGAACTTTTTTTCCCATATTTGTACGAGTTTCAATAATATTTCAGACTTTGGTGGTTCCTAATTATTTTCTTTGTTTGTGATTTGGCTGTCTGCCTAAACTTTTTTCTTTAGAGTTTCTCACCTTCAACAATGAGAGTACTCCTGGTAGCCAATATGGATATACTAAAGAATAAAGGCAAACAATAAATTAGAAATTACTAGTAGAATAAACTTATATTCATAGGGTAATAGATAACATTGAGCTTGAAGTTTCACTACTACTAGAGAAAATCTACTAACACAATGAAAAAGTATATCTTACATGTACTCCCACCAGATCAAGATAGCAGCTAGTACCAGTAGTTCAAAGGGAAAAGTTAAAGCCTTTGAATCAAAGAGATCTACACGTCAATTCTGAAAAATCCATAGAACTCTTTACTACTACTGTACTACAAAATGTAACACCCCATACCTTCTCAACCCTATGTGATGACGTTGAACAATGGTTACTTAGGTGTCGAGATGCCATGAGTATGTATTTGGTAATGTGAATGATGAGAAAAATTGAAATTTTATCTCGTACATGTGATTAACCCTTCGTAGAAGGTGTTTTGTGATTTTTGTGGAGTGGTTGTGGGGTTAAAAACTAAGATAAGAGGACCTATAAACAAAGGATATTAAGGTTAAGAAGTAAGTTAAAGAATAGGATTTGAAGTATCTAACCAAACCCGCAAAGAAAAGTCGAAAAATGAAAATTTTGAAAATGTTAAGTCTGGGGTGCGCTGGAGGGCATGCCACGCCGCTTTGGGCTAAAATTTTTAGTCCAGAGGCATCAATATGGCGTGCCCAATGGCGTGCCACGCTGGTTTTGCCACTTTTTCAAAGTTGGAAATTTTCTTAAGTCCCAAGGGTGCCCGGGGACGTACCTAGCCGATTTTTGCTATGCTTCTTCTACAACCATGAGAATATACATGAAATGATTAAATTATTATATTGGTATGATAAAATTACTCGAGGACAAATTTGGCATCAAAATGACGATTTTACCCTTGTAGCCAAAATAAGCCATACGTGGCTAGAATTGCTTGTTTTCGGAATTGAGGGTACGAGTGTGAATTTTGTAAGTGGGAATATTGTCGTAACGCGTATGAAATGAATTAAAAATGAGAAATTATTGATTTTATTGGGTTGAGTGAATTGGGCTCAAAAAGGGCCCAAAAATGAAAAGAAGACATGGGCCAAAAAAAGGTCAAATGACCCATTCTTGCCTTGACTTCTAGACCAAACATTTAATGACACAAGCGTGGATAAGGATAGAATTAAAGGCCTATAAAAATGGGCAAAAAATCTGATTTTATTGATTTGTAAACTCTCATGCTTTGTAGATAATTCTCCACTTATTTCTCTCAAACCCTAAGAGTTCAAAGGCAACTTTTGGAGCAAGATCATCCTTTATCAAGCTTGGGTAAGTGATTATTCTTGTACTTTAACATATTATAAGCATGATATATTATGTATATCATGTTTGTTATGGTTGGAAGTGTTGGACATGGCACTTTTGGTTTTTGTTAAAAAGATGTGTTATCCATGGGATTGTAACTTGAATTATGACTTGTGGTCTTGATGAAAAAGCATGTTATGGATAAAATAACAACATGTATGGTGTTATTATGGTCCCATACTTGTTATTTTTCTATAAGTGTAAATTATGGCAGTTTGGACGATTTGTTGTTGTGAGGTGTATTGATGTAAATTGATGGAATAATTGTGATGTGGTGATGATGGAGAAGTGTAAAATATGAACTTGGTGTGATAAGCTATTGGTTATCATGTGTTGGTCAATGTATGGAATATTGGGGGATTATTGGTATAATGATTTCATAAATGGTATTTTCAAGGGGTAAATGACATGTTAAAGCTAAACATGTGACTTATTGTTATTGTATGCCATTATAAGGTAATTGGTGGTTAATATTGGTTTTGTTATGAACTTGTGTTGTAGAGAAAAAAATAAGGACGGAGCGGGACTATTGTATGCACGTCTAAGATTGTGTATTCATATTAAGAATACAAGGTATGTAAGGTCCCTTTTTCCATATCCTTCTGCAATATGTTGTTCACCTTGACATTGGACTTGTTTCAATTCCGAGAGGCTTAAAGTATATCAATTCAGGTTGACGTATATTCTTATTCATACGTGTCCTATTCTTAGTTGAATGATGATTCATTTATCTCCTAGTCGTTGATGGAAGTTCCAGAGGAGTCATAACGTTGTAAATTCTAAGAGAACTATCTCAACGAGAGTAATGACGTAAAGAGAGCTTGTTTAGTTTGAATAGCATTTTTCCAATCATGTCTTGTTCCAAAGTCCTCTAGTATGATGATTATCCTTATGCCAATTGTTCATAAGTAAGAGTACCAATCTTATAAGAGTAATAAGAGAGGTGATGTGCAAGTTAGTATAATTATTCCTCATAAGTGAAGTTGTCAATCTCATGAGGTAAGGAAATAAAGTGAGGTGTGTAGATAAGCGTGTGATTTAATGCCATGATCTTTAACGTGTCACTCTCATAACTAGGTAAGGTGTATAAGATTGTAAAGAAGTAATGTGCATGGTTACTATATGTTTCATTGAGTATGGGTCACATTCTAGAAGGTATAAGTTCAATACCTCTTTATATAAGATCTCATAAAAATAGTGAAGGAGGTAAAGTGCGAGCCAATATATCTATCCCTCATAAGGTAAGGTGTTAATCTCATGAAGTATAAGAGTAAGGTAAAGCATATTTGTGTGTTTGAATTAGTGTCATGATCCTGAATGTATTAATCTCTCATGAGTTGATATATCAATTTCTCCCACAATAGAGTGGATGTATGTTCTCCCACCATAGAGTAGATGTATGTTCTCCCACCCTAGAGTGGATGTATGTTCTCCCACCATAGAGTGGAGGTATGTTCTCCCACCTTGAGAGTGGATGTATGTCACCCCACCATGAGAGTGGATGTATGTCTCCCACCATAGAGTGGATGTATGTTACCCCACCATGAGCGTGGATGTATGTCTCCCCACCATGAGAGTGGATGTATGTTGCCCCCCATTATAGTGGATGTATGTCACCCCACCATGAGAGTGGATGTATGTTGCCCCACCAATAGAGTGGATGCAGGTTAAAAACCACCAATAGAGTGGATGTACGTTAATATAATAGATGTATGTTATACTATTACCCCCACCACTAGAGTGGATGTATTTGGATGAGTGTTATTCTTTCTTACCAAGTAGATGAACACTAGTGGTAACGAACCTAGAAGCAGGAAAGAATCTCTTGTATATACAAGAAGCTATTGGAGGCAAGTTTCTTGAGTGAAGGTAATTTCCCTTGAAGGAAAGTAATTATAAATGATATTATCTAAAATGATGGCTTATCCCCTTTGACTATTCTCTCATATTTTATTCTATTGACATTTTCATGTATGATGCTATTTATTATGAGCCTTACATACTCTGTGCATTCTTCGTACTGACCCCCTCGGGGGACTTACCTTACATGTTGCAGGTACAGGCATTAGTAGACCTCATCCGTAGACTGTGGATCATTTGCAGAGTTTTGGTGAGCTCCAGTTGGTTCGGAGCCTCCTGAGTCATAGTTGTATATTTGATTTGATGTTATAAATATTGTATAATCGGGGGCTTGTCCCAACTATTAGTTGGTCTTGGAAATGCATCTGTTACAGGCTTTTGTAGACATATGTGGGTATATGGATGTAAGAGACAAATGTCCGTTTTGGCTTTATGGCCCCAACGGCCAAGTTTCATAAATATATATGTATAGCATACATTCCATGTTTATGTTTTCTTCATAGTTGTATAAGGTTGAATAAGATTCCTATGATGATATGAATACGATGGGTCATGAGCAAAGATTGGTTCTCTCGGGCCATATTGGCTTCGGGTGCCAGTCTGGCTCGAATGGGATTTTGGGTCGCGATAAAAGTGGTATCAGAGCAGGTCGTTCTAAGGGTGTATACAAAGCCGTGTCTGAGTAGAGTCTTACTTATCAATGTTTTGTGCACCACATTTATAAGTAGGAGGCTACAGGGCATTTAGGATGTTGTTTTCGTTCTTCACTTCTAGATCGTGCAATAGAGCCAGTGTTGTAAGTTGAATTGTATCTGACCATGGTGATTGTTTTTCTTTGGTATAGTAAACATGCCAATCACGAGAAGAGGTAGAGGTAAAGGGAAGTAGGTGGATGTTCCTACTGAAGAAGGAATGAGTAGATTACCACCTGACCAAGTTAGTCAAGGTGGAGCTGACGCTGAAATTGCATCGCGGTCTTCTTCTACCTTTCCAGCTCCGAAAGAGCCAAGAGGTAGAGGAGTACCCGCAGAACCACCAATGAATACCACAAATTAAGATTTAAGAAATGCAGTACATATGTTGACACAGTTAGTGGCTGCACAAGCCCAGGGACGAACTGGTCCAATGGTAAATGAAGATGACGCGGCTAGAGCAGCTAGTCGGCCTACACAGGACTTTCTAAAATTAGACCCTCCCATATTCACAGGGTCCGATCCAAAAGCAGATCCACAGGATTTCGTGGACCAAGTTCAAAGAGCACTAGAGGTGATGCACGTAACAAGTGTAGAAACAGTTGAGCTAGCAGCTTATAGACTGAAGGGCGAGGCTATCTTGTGGTATGAGAACTAGAAAACATCAAGGGGTATTGATGCACTCCCAGCTGATTGGGAAGAATTTAAAATAGCATTCCTTGATCATTACCTCCCATATGAGATTCGGGAGGCACGTACAGACCAATTTCTCCATTTGCGTCAAGGAAGTATGAGTGTTAGAGAATACAGTTTGCAGTTTAATTCCTTGGCTAGATATGCTCCAAATGTTGTAGCCACCATGGAAGATAGAGTCCATCGATATGTGGACAGATTAGAGCCTTATTTGGTACGAGACTACACTATTGCTACCTTAAATTGAGATATGGACATAGCTAGAATACAGGCCTTTGCGCAGAAAATGGAGGATCAAAGGCAAAGAAAGAGGATACAGAAAGCGGAAGAAGGTCCATCAAAAAGAGCCAGACATATGGGGCAGTCTATGGTGTCCCTAGGAGAATCTGGATCTTGCATGTTACCGCCTAGACCCTCATCCTCTTATTTCACAGCAGGTGCTCATTCTAAATTTTGAGGGTCTAGAGGTGGTCGATCTGAACAGAGTAGTGGGATTCATGGATCATAGGCGACAAGATAGGAGACAAGATCTTCTCGTCAGTTGTACCTGCACTGTGGGAGATCTTCTAGAGGTGGTCGATCGAATGCCGGTTTGATATGAATGTATGCTTTGTATGTAGTAGGCCAGGACACATGATGAGAGAATGCCCACAGAGGCCCACGGGTAGTATGACACGGCCTTTCGAATCAGCCAATGTGGCATCGGCAGCTGGTGTACAGTCTGCTGGTCGCGGTAGAGGTGCCAGAGAAGCAGCCAGTTCCAGTGGAACTCAGAATAGCACCTATGCTTTAGTGGACCGGCAGAATGAGGAAGCACCTCCTGATGACGGTACAGGTATTTAGGTATATTACCATATTTTACATGATGTATATGTATTGATTGATTTGAGATCTATTCCATCGTACGTTACTCCATCGACTACCGTGAATTTAATAGTACACCGGGGTTATGAGTGAAGTCAATAGAAATATTTCCACCTGTCGGCGAGTTTAGTATAGTGAAAGGAACATATCGTAATGGTATAGTAGATGTTTGTGATCATGAAAGGTATAATGAAATTCAGAAAGAAGGGAAAATTGACCCTATACAACATGCCATGTGAAATTGGTGAAAGTGTATAAGAGTTTCCTTTCATATTGTTCCCATTGGGGAGATATAGAGTTTGGGGGATCTCACTAGTCAAGTGTGAAGGTTAATAAATAAAGACGTAACTTCTATAAAAGTTCTATGACGAAATCAATAATTCGAAGAGATACCCATGTTTGTTTCAAATGGAAGAAAGGGTTCAAAAGGTGGAAGTGGACCAATAATAAGTAAGTAGCCATGAGCCTCACGTGTCGATATATGTATAGGCGAATATAGAGATGCATGTGTTGTAATTGAAGCGACATCATTAACATTTGAGGACAAATGTTTCTAAGGGGGGGAGAATGTAACACCCCGTACCTTCCCAACCCTATGTGTTGACGTTGAACAATGGTTACTTAGGTGTCGAGATGCCATGAGTATGTATTTGGTAATGTGAATGATGAGAAAAATTAAAATTTGGTCTCGTACATGTGATTAACCCTTCGTAGAAGGTATTTTGTGATTTTCGTGGAGTGGTTGTGGGGTTAAAAACGAGGCTAAGAGGACCTATTAACAAAGGATATTAAGGTTAAGAAATAAGTTAAAGAATAGGATTTGAAGTATCTAACCAAACCTGCGAAGAAAAGTCGAAAAATGAAAATTTTGAAAATGTTAAGTCTGGGGTGCACTGGAGGGCGTGCCACTCTACTTTGGGCTAAAATTTTTAGTCCAGAGGAAGCAAGCTGGCGCGCCCAAGGGAGTACCACGCTGGTTTTGCCACTTTTTCAAAGTTGGAAATTTTCTTAAGTCCCAAGGGTGTCCGGGGACGTACCGAGCCGATTTTTGCTACGCTTCTTATACAACCATGAGAATATAAATGAAATGATTAACATATTATATTGGTATGATAAAATTACTCGAGGACGAATTTGGCATCAAAATGACGATTTTACCCTTGTAGCCAAAATAAGCCATACGTGGCTAGAATTGCTTGTTTCGGAATTGAGGCTACGAGTGTGAATTTCGTAAGTGGGAATATTGTCGTAACGCATATGAAATGAATTAAACATGATAAATTATTGATTTTGTTGGGTTGAGTGAATTAGGCTCAAAAAGGGCCCAAAAATGAAAAGAAGACATGGGCCAAAAAAAGGTCAAATGACCCATTCTTGCCTTGACTTCTAGACCAAATATTTAATGACACAAGAGTGTCTAAGGATGGAATTAAAGGCCTATAAAAAGGGGCAAAAATGTGATTTTATTCATTTGGAAACTCTCATGCTTTCTAGATAATTCTCCACTTTCTCTCAAACCCTAAGAGTTCAAAGGTAACTTTTGGAGCAAGATCATCCTTTCTCAAGCTTGGGTAAGTGATTATTCTTCTACTTTAACATATTATAAGCATGAGATATTATGTATATCATGTTGGTTATGGTTGGAAGTGTTGGACATGGCACTTTTGTTTTTTGTTAAAAAAATGTGTTATCCATGGGATTGTAACTTGAATTATGACTTGTGGTCTTGATGAAAAAGCATGGTATGAATAAAATAACAACATTTATGGTGTTATTATGGTCCCAAACTTGTTATTTTTCTATAAGTGTAAATTATGGGAGTTTGGCCGATTTGTTTTTGTGAGGTGTATTGAAGTAAATTAATGGAATAATTGTGATGTGGTGGTGATAGAGAAGTGTAAAATATGAACTTGGTGTGACATGCTATTGGTTATCATGTGTTGGTCAATGTATGGAATATTGGGGGATTATTGGTATAATGATTTCATAAATGGTATTGTCAAGGGGTAAATGACATGTTAAAGCTAAACATGTGACTTATTGTTAATGTATGCCATTATAAGGTAATTGGTGGTTAATGTTGGTTTCGTTATGAACTTGTGTTGTAGAGCAAAACACAAGGATGGAGCGGGACTATTGTATGCACGTCTAATATTGTGTATTCATATTAAGAATACAAGGTGTGTAAGGTTCATTTTTCCATTTCCTTCTGCAACATGTTGTTCACCATGACATTGGACTTGTTTCAATTCCGAGAGGCTTAAAGTATATCAATTCAGGTTGACGCATATTTTTATTCATACGTGTCCTATTCTTAGATGAATGATGATTCATTTATCTCTTAGTTGTTGATGAAGTTCCAAAGGAGTCATAACGTTGTAAATTCTAAGAGAACTATCTCAACGAGAGTAATGAGGTAAAGAGAGCTTGTGTAGTTTGAATAGCATTTTTCCAATCATGTCTTGTTCTAAAGTTCTCTAGTATGATGATTATCCTTGTGCCCATTGTTCATAAGTAAGAGTACCAATCTCATAAGAGTAATAAGAGAGGTGATGTGCAAGTTAGTATAATTATTCCTCATAAGTGAAGTTATCAATCTCATGAGGTAAAGGAATGAAGTGAGGTGTGTAGATAAGCGTGTCCTTTAATGCCATAATGTTTAACGTGTCACTCTCATAACTAGGTAAGGGGTATAGGATTGTAAAGAAGTAATATGCATGGTTACTATATGTTTCATTGAGTATGGATCACATTCTAGAGGGTATAAGTTCAATACCTATTTATATAAGATCTCATAAGAATAGTGAAGGAGGTAAAGTGCGAGCCAATATATCTATCCCTCATAAGGTAAGGTGTTAATCTCATGAAGTATAAGAGTAAGGTAAAGCATATTTGTGTGTTTGAATTAGTGTCATGATCCTGAATGTATTAATCTCTCATGAGTTGATATATCAATTTCTCCCACAATAGAGTGGATGTATGTTCTCCCACCTTGAGAGAAGATGTATGTCACCCCATCTTGAGAGTGGATGTATGTTCTCCCACCATAGAGTGGATGTATGTTACCCCACCATGAGCGTGGATGTATGTCTCCCCACCATGAGAGTGGATGTATGTTGCCCCCCATGAGAGTGGATGTATGTCGCCCCACTATGATAGTGGATGTATGTTGCCCCACCAATAGAGTGGATGCAGGTTAAAAACCACCAATAGAGTGGATGTACGTTAATATAATAGATGTATGTTATACTATTACCCCCACCACTAGAGTCGATGTATTTGGATGAGTGTTATTCTTTCTTACCAAGTAGATGAACACTAGTGGTAATGAACCTAGAAGCAAGAAAGAATCTCTAGTATATAGAAGAAGCTATTGGAGGCAAGTTTCTTGAGTGAAGGTAATTTCCCTTGAAGGAAAGTAATTATAAATGATATTATCTAAAATGATGGCTTATCCCCTTTGACTATTCTCTCATATTTTATTCTATTGACATTTTCATGTATGATGCTATTTATTATAAGCCTTATATACTCTGTGCATTCTTCGTACTGACCCCCTCGGGGGACTTACCTTACATGTTGCAGGTACAGGCATAAGTAGACCTCATTCGTAGACTGTGGATCATATGCAGAGTTTTGGTGAGCTCCAGTTGGTACGGAGCCTCCTGAGTCATAGTTGTATATTTGATTTGATGTTATAAATGTTGTATAAAGCGGGGGCTTGTCCCGACTGTTAGTTGGTCTTTGAAATGCATCTTTTAGAGGCTTTTGTAGACATATATGGGTATATGAATGTAAGAGACAAATGTCTGTTTTGGCTTGATGGCCCCAACGGCCAAGTTTCATAAATATATATGTATAGCATACGTTCCATGTTCATGTTTTCCACATAGTTGTATAAGGTTGAATAAGATTCATATGATGATATGCATATTATGGTTCATGAGCAAAGATTGGTTCTCTCGGGCCATATCGGCTTCGGGTTCCAGTCCAGCTCGAATAGGATTTCGGGTCGTGACAAAAGTGGTATCAGAGCAAGTCGTTCTAAGGGTTTCTACAAAGCCGTGTCTGAGTAGAGTCTTACTTATAAATGTGTTGTGCACCACATTTATAAGTAGGAGGCTACGGGGCATTTAGGATGTTGTTTTCTTTCTTCACTTCTAGATCGTGCAATAGAGCCAGTGTTGTAAGTTGAATTGTATCTGACCATGGTGATTGTTTTTCTTTGGTATAGTAAACATGCCAATCACGAGAAGAGGTAGAGGTAAAGGGAAGCAGGTAGATGTGCCTGTTGAATAAGGAATGAGTAGATTACCACCTGACCAAGTTAGTCAAGGTGGAGCTGATGCTGAAATTGCATCGCGGTCTTCTTTTACCTTTCCAGCTCCGGAAGAGCCAAGAGGTAGAGGAGTACCCGCAGAACCACCAATGAATACCACAGATCAAGATTTAAGAAATGCAGTACATATGTTGGCACAGTTAGTGGCTGCACAAGCCCAGGGACGAACTGGTCCAATGGTAAATGAAGATGACGCGGCTAGAGCAGCTAGTCGGCGTACACAGGACTTTCTAAAATTAGACCCTCCTATATTCACAGGGTCCGATTCGAAAGCAGATCCACAGGATTTCGTGGACCAAGTTCAAAGAGCACTAGAGGTGATGCACGTAACAAGTGTAGAAACAGTTGAGCTAGCAGCTTATAGACTGAAGGGCGAGGCTATCTTGTGGTATGAGGACTGGAAAATATCAAGGGGTATTGATGCACTCCCAGCTGATTGGGAAGAATTTAAAATAGCATTCCTTGATCATTACCTCCCATATGAGATTCGGGAGGCACGTGCAGACCAATTTCTCCATTTGCGTCAAGGAAGTATGAGTGTTAGAGAATACAGTTTGCAGTTTAATTCCTTTGGTAGATATGCTCCAAATGTAGTAGCCACCATGGAAGATAGAGTCCATCGATATGTGGACAGATTGGAGCCTTATTTGGTACGAGACTGCACTATTTCTACCTTAAATCGAGATATGGACATAGCTAGAATACAGGCCTTTGCACAAAAAATGAAGGATCAAAGTTAAAGAAAGAGGATACAGAAAGCGAAAGAAGGTCCATCAAAAAAGGCCAGACCTATGGGGTAGTCTATGGTGTCCCCAGGGGAATCTGGATCTCGCATGTTATCGCCTAGACCCTCATCCTCTTATTTCACAGCAGGTGCTCATTCTCAATTCTGAGGGTCTAGAAGTGGTCGATCTGAACAGAGTAGTGGGATTCATGGATCACAGGCGACAAGATCTTCTTGTCAGTTGTGCCCGCGCTGTGGGAGATTTCATGCAGGCGAATGCCAGTTTGATACGAATGTTTGCTTTGTATGTAGTAGGCCAGGACACATGATGAGAGGATGCCCACAGAGGCCCACAAGTAGTATGACACGGCCTTCTGGATCAGCCAATGTGGCATCGACAGCTAGTGTACAGTCTGCTGGTCGCGGTAGAGGTGACAGAGGAGCAGCCAGTTCCAGTGGAACTTAGAATCGCACCTATGCTTTAGTGGACCGGCAGAATGAGGAAGCACCTCCTGATGACGGTACAGGTATTTAGGCATATTACCATATTTTACATGATGTATATGTATTGATTGATTTGAGCTCTACTCCATCGTACGTTACTCCATCGACTACCGTGAATTTAATGGTACACCGGGGTTATGAGTGAAGTCAATAGAAATATTTCCACCTGTCGGCGAGTTTAGTATAGTGAAAGGAACATATCGTAATGGTATAGTAGATGTTTGTGATCATGAAAGGTATGATGAAATTCAGAAAGAAGGGAAAATTGACCCTATACAACATGCCATGTGAAATTGGTGAAAGTGTATAAGAGTTTCCTTTCATATTGTTCCCATTGGGGAGATATAGAGTTTGGGGGATCTCACTAGTCAAGTGTGAAGGTTAATAAATAAAGACGTAACTTCTATAAAAGTTCTTTGACGAAATCAATAAGTCGAAGAGATACCCATGTTTGTTTCAAATGGAAGAAAGGGTTCAAAAGGTGGAAGTGGACCAATAATAAGTAAGTAGCCATGAGCCTCACGTGTCGATCTATGTATAGGCGAATATAGAGATGCATGTGTTGTAATTGAAGCGACATCGTTAACATTCGAGGACGAATGTTTCTAAGGGGGGGATAATGTAACACCCCGTACCTTCCCAACCCTATGTGATGACGTTGAACAATGGTTACTTAGGTGTCGAGATGTCATGAGTATGTATTTGGTAATGTGAATGATGAGAAAAATTGAAATTTGGTCTCGTACATGTGATTAACCCTTCGTACAAGGTGTTTTGTGATTTTTGTGGAGTGGTTGTGGGGTTAAAAATGAGGCTAATAGGACCTATAAACAAATTATATTAAGGTTAAGAAGTAAGTTAAAGAATAGGATTTGAAGTATCTAACCAAACCCGCGAAGAAAAGTCGAAAAACAAAAATTTTGAAAATGTTAAGTATGGGGAGCGCTGGAGGGAATGCCATGCCTCTTTGGGCTAAAATTTTTAGTCCATAGGCAGCAATATGGCGCGCCCAAGGGCGTGCCACACTGGTTTTGCCACTTTTTCAAAGTTGGAAATTTTCTTAAGTCCCAAGGGTGCCCGGGGACGTACCGAGCCGATTTTTGCTACGCTTCTTATACAACCATGAGAATATACATGAAATAAGTAAAGTATTATATTGGTATGATAAAATTACTCTAGGACAAATTTGGCATCAAAATGACGATTTTACCCTTGTAGCCAAAATAAGCCATACGTGGCTAGAATTGCTTGTTTTCAGAATTGAGGCTACGAGTGTGAATTTCATAAGTGGGAATATTATTGTAATGCATATGAAATGAATTAATCATGAGAAATTATTGATTTTATTGGATTGAGTGAATTGGGCTCAAAAAGGGCCCAAAAATGAAAAGAAGACATGGGCCAAAAATGGGTCAAATGACCCATTCTTCCCTTGACTTCTAGACCAAAGATTTAATGCCACCAGAGTGGATAAGGATAGAATTAAAGTCCTATAAAAAGGGGCAAAAAATATGATTTTATTCATTTGGAAACTCTCATGCTTTCTAGATAATTCTCCACTTATTTCTCTCAAACTCTAAGAGTTCAAAGGCAACTTTTGGAGCAAGATCATCCTTTCTCAAGCTTGGGTAAGTGATTATTATTGTACTTTAACATATTATAAGCATGATATATTATGTATATCATGTTGTTTATGGTTGGAAGTGTTGGACATGGTACTTTTGGTTTTTGTTAAAAAGATGTGTTATCCATGGGATTGTAACTTGAATTATGACTTGTTGTCTTGATGAAAAAGCATGGTATGGATAAAATAACAACATGTATGGTGTTATTATGGTCCCAAACTTGTTATTTTTCCATAAGTGTAAATTATGGGAGTTTGGCCGATTTGTTGTTGTGAAGTGTATTGAAGTAAATTGATGGAATAATTGTGATGTGGTGGTGATGGAGAAGTGTAAAATATGAACTTGGTGTGACATGCTATTGGTTATCATGTGCTGGTCAATGTATGGAATATTGGGGGATTATTGGTATAATGATTTCATAAATGGTATTGTCAAGGGGGAAATGACATGTGAAAGCTAAACATGTGACTTATTATTATTGTATGCCATTATAAGGTAATTGGTGGTTAATGTTGGTTTCGTTATGAACTTGTGTTGTAGAGCAAAACACAAGGACGTAGCGGGACTATTGTATGCACGTCTAATATTGTGTATTCGTATTAAGAATACAAGGTATGTAAGGTTCCTTTTTCCATATCCTTCTGCAACATGTTGTTCACCTTGACATTGGACTTGTTTCAATTCCGAGAGGCTTAAAGTATATCAATTTAGGTTGACGTATATTGTTATTCATACGTGTCCTATTCTTAGATGAATGATGATTCATTTATTTCTTAGTCGTTGATGGAAGTTCCAAAGGAGTCATAACGTTGTAAATTCTAAGAGAACTATCTCAATGAGAGTAATGAGGTAAAGAGAGCTTGTTTAGTTTGAATAGCATTTTTCCAATCATGTCTTGTTCCAAAGTCCTCTAGTATGATGATTTTCCTTGTGCCAATTGTTCATAAGTAAGAGTACCAATCTCATAAGAGTAATAAGAGACGTGATGTGTAAGTTAGTATAATTATTCCTCATAAGTGAAGTTGTTAATCTCATGAGGTAAAGGAATGAAGTGAGGTGTGTAGATAAGCGTGTGATTTAATGCCATGATCTTTAGCGTGTCACTCTCATAACTAGGTAAGGTGTATAAGATTGTAAAGAAGTAATGTGCATGGTTACTATATGTTTCATTGAGTATGGATCACACTCTAGAGGGTATAAGTTCAATACCTATTTATATAAGATCTCATAAGAATAGTGAAGGAGGTAAAGTGCGAGCCAATATATCTATCCCTCATAAGGTAAGGTGTTAAACTCTTGAAGTATACGAGTAAGGTAAAGCATATTTGTGTGTTTGAATTAGTGTCATGATCCTGAATGTATTAATCTCTCATGAGTTGAGATATCAATTTCTCCCACAATAGTGTGGATGTATGTTCTCCCACCATAGAGTGGATGTATGTTCTCCCACCATAGAGTGAATGTATGTTCTCCCACCTTGAGAGTGGATGTATGTCACCCCACAATGAGAGTGGATGTATGTTCTCCCACCATAGAGTAGATGTATGTTACCCCACCATGAGCGTGGATGTATGTCTCCCCACCATGAGAGTGGATGTATGTTTACCCCCATGAGAGTGGATGTATGTCGCCCCATTATGAGAGTGGATGTATGTCGCCCCACCATGAGAGTGGATGTATGTTGCCCCACCAATAGAGTGGATGCAGGTTAAAAACCACCAATAGAGTGGATGTACGTTAATATAATAGATGTATGTTATACTATTACCCCCACCACTAGAGTCGATGTATTTGGATGAGTGTTATTCTTTCTAACCAAGTAGAAGAACACTAGTGGTAATAAACCTAGAAGCAAGAAAGAATCTCTAGTATATAGAAGAAGCTATTGGAGGCAAGTTTCTTGAGTGAAGGTAATTTCCCTTGAAGGAAAGTAATTATAAATGATATTATCTAAAATGATGGCTTATCCCCTTTAACTATTCTCTTATATTTTATTCTAATGACATTTTCATGTATGATGCTATTTATTATGAGCCTTACATACTCAGTACATTCTTCATACTGACCCCCTCGGGGGACTTACCTTACATGTTGCAGGTGCAGGCATTAGTAGACCTCATCCGTAGACTGTGGATCATTTGCAGAGTTTTGGTGAGCTCCAGTTGGTTCGGAGCCTCCTGAGTCATAGTTGTATATTTGATTTGATGTTATAAATGTTGTATAAAGCGGGGGCTTGTCTCGACTGTTAGTTGGTCTTGAAAATGCATCTGTTAGAGGCTTTTGTAGACATATGTGGGTACATGGATGTAAGAGACAAATGTTTGTTTTTGCTTGATGGCCCCAACGGCCAAGTTTCATAAATATATATGTATAGCATACGTTCCATGTTCATGTTTTCCGCATAGTTGTATAAGGTTGAATAAGATTCATATGATGATATGCATACGATGGTTCATGAGCAAAGATTGGTTCTCTCGGGCCATATCGGCTTCGGGTTCCAGTCCGGCTCAAATGGGATTTCGGGTCGTGACACAAAAAATACAAGGTGAACAAAAATGCAACCAAAGAGAGATATTCAAGAGGCAAGACATACCTTTAGAATATTTTCTCTTGTTATCCTTGAATCAATTTGTTCACCTTTGAGGTGATCAAACTTCTCTGGAGTCAGCTTGTTGAGTATACTGTAATCAATATTAATTTGGATCTATGAGATAGAAACCATATCTTCAAAGGGGATATCGTCCATTTAAGTATCATGCTAGAATTTTAACTTTTTGTCATTGCCCATAGAGAAGCAAATGTGTGGTAAATTTCTCCCTTAACTTTCTGATATTCTTCGAAACACCTACTCCTTTGTTTTTATTGAAGGCTTTTGTACACTAGAATCTGCTACATTAATATTAATCTTTGATTACTTGTTGAATCTTCTAATTCTATGTTATATCTCTATGGCTATTTAAGTAGCAGACTCTTATTATTAGACCAAGTTTCTTATTAACTAGTCCACCCTGCTTCCTATTCTCGTCCACCTTGCTATAGATTGAGGGAAGTTGTTTTCTCATTGTCCTCCTCCAATCAAAATTTTCTCCTTCACTTATCAAGCCTTCTCTTACATGTCAGCAGATTTTTTAGGACACTATTCATGAGTGTAGTTTCCCTTCCCAGAGTTGTGTATTGTCTGTTTTTAATTGCTAGCTTCTTCTTAAACTTCTCTAACCATTTCCGATACCCTCATTCTTATTCTTTTCTCCCAATTGATATTTCATGAGGCAAGCTTTAATAACCATATAAAGTCAGTGGATATGTGAAAAAACAAGTTTAAGTTCTCAGGTTTTACACTGTAAATGCCAAGTGCAAGTAGTATCAGTGTTGCCTCAAATTTCATTAGTCCACAATATTTCTTAGGATGTCCACCACTTGATAATAATAGAAAAAATAGGTATTTGTTTGGAACCAGAAACTTTCCTAACATTAATGAATAAAGACACAACACAGAAATAAGAACAACACTTCAATTTTTCTTTATTGCCACCAACAAGTAAAATATAACACATGTTAAGATATCTTGAGGAACCTTATCTTCCAAATCTACCAAGAAATCCTACATAAAAAACTGACCATCTACCCTTCTTTTTATTACAATATAACACAAAATAATTTCCTAAACCTGCTAGTTAACTGTTAAGTAACTACTAAAAATACATATACATAATAATAATTAAACAAAACGGTTATATTTAGGCCTTATTTTCATCATTCTTCCTGTGATTATAGACCTTAGTATCAGCAGATCTAACAGTATTTAACTAATAATATCAGTACAGTTTACAAATCATAATGCAAATGGTGGAAAGCTAATGGTATATAATCTGTCAAAGCAGGCTACTCAACCCTCTGTTCCTAGAAAAAGCTAGTGGAAAGCTGATAGTGCCAACTAATCTGGAAAACAAAATTAGCCCAAAGGTAATTTTTTTTACTTAGATGACACTCTATGAAGCATGTTGGACTCAAGATAATCTCAACAGAAGGAAAATGCATTTTGTCAACAGGTGCTACATGTGACAATAATATATATATAAAAAAAAACACTGCTCAGTTGCTACAAATATCTAGAATATGTTCTTTTCAAATTTTGGGCTCATTTGGGTCATGACTGAAAGGATTAAGGATGCTTACATATGTTGGAGTACTTTGAAAGTTGGTCGAACCATCAAGAAAATAGTCCCTGCTTGTACTTTTTGATGTATTTAGACAAAATGGAACTATAGATGATTTGATGGAACAACAACTCCTAATCACAGTGTCAAGGCTAAATGTTTTATTTTGAGCACATAAGTAAATCTATTATGATTTTGAAAAATTTAAAAATCATAGGATGTACATTTATAGTCTATTATAAATGACTCATAATGGTTTCTATTTTCTTATCTTCACTTAACTTGCCAGTTTTAGGCTAATACAGAGTCAGCTGAATATCTCATTCCTTCTACGCAATTTGCAAACTAAGAACTTCAACTTTCTACTAGTGCCTTAAATATCTTTACATTTGCCTGGCCTCTATCAACTTTAATTAATATCTTTCTTTGTTAAAAAAAGAATAAAGAGTCAGAAATGATGAAGAAAAATAAAGAGATGAAGGAGGTACTATCAGTTCAACGCAATTGAGTAAGAGTATATCACATCCAAGAACAAGGATGAGATGTAATTGACATCTGACTCTAATTGTTTGTCGAGTTAACTCTAATATTGTCACGCCTCGAATTTCAATGGGGCGGACTGGCACCCAAAGCCGGTAAGGCCCGAGAGAACCAATCTTCATTCATGTACATTCGTATGCATGTCACTCAAGGAACATCACTATCACGTATAGATACAAGATGATAATGGCGGAAGTCATGGAAAACATATGATATATACATATATGAAACTTGGTCGTTAGGGCCACCATGTCAAAAGCATACATCACTTACATTCCTTCATTTGTCCCACAACATCTACCAAGCCTCTACAGATACATAAACATAACCAACCAACAGTGGGGACACATCACCGCTTTATATAATACCAAAACAACTGTATATAATGACTCGAAAAGACCCAAACCAACTAGAGCTCACCAATGATCTGCAAATGACTCGCAACCTACTGTGGAGATCTACTAGAACCTGTGCCTGCAGCAAGTAAGGTATGTCCCCCAAGGGACGTCAGTACGAAGAATGTACTGAGTATGTAAGGCTATATAAAACTGCATGATATATAAGTACTTTAATGGAATCAAATATAAGAGAATAGTCAATATGTATAAACCACCGTTCTGTATGTTTGGAACCATGTACATTACATTCATTACTTTCTTTGCCTTTACGTTCATTCATCATTATCGTTCATTACTTAATGTTATCCTTCTTTGCAATAAGAAATTGTAAAGCATATGATAAACAAATGACCAACTGATTAGTGGTAAAATAGGATAACCCATGCTAGGTATTTTAACTCCTGGGATGATATTAACCCATGCTAGGCTTTTCTGTCGCCCCTGGGATAAGATTAACCCATGCTAGGCTTTTCTGTCACCCCTGGGATGCTACTGTGATATTGGGATCGACCCATGCCAGGTATGTTAACCCCTGGGATACCATCCATGATATTAGGATTGACCCAAGCTAGGTGTTTATTCCACCCCTGGGATGCCACTCAAGAATATACAAACACTTATACATTACTTCCATTCTTTTATTATAAGAGTGATACATTGGTGATTGTACATTATTGGAACTTTGAAACATTAGTCAATGAACATGAGACATGTGAATCACAATTGGTCCTATGAGTAATACTATATGCTAACCTGAAATGAGATACCTTTGGACTTTTCGGAATGGAACAAGTACAATGTCAATGTGAAAAATATGTACTGCAGAAGGATACGAAAAAAGTAACCTTACATACCTTATCTTCCAACTATAAATACAAAAACCCTATATGTGAATGCAACAATCCAGCTCCTTCCTTACGTGTTACTCTATAACACAAGTACATCACGGAGCTCACGTTAACAACTAACTACATTACAAGTGCATAAGACAACAATGAATTACGTGACTGCCATATAACGTCATTTCACCCTTCATAATACAATTCACTGCATTGCCATACCAACAACACCACAACATACTACACATTAACTAAGACATCATAGCGCGATAGCATTTTACACCAAAGTTATACTTTACACTTCCCTTTCAATACTACGTTACCTTTTCTCCATCAAGTCACTTAAATACCTTTCACAATAACACATTTACAGCAATACATAATTGATATGATCTAACATGCCTCCGAAATACCCCTTAAAGCCACTCAAAAGGTACCATAAGTTGATAATTGCATCCAGGAAGGGTATAGGGGCCTTAGGGGGTCAAAGAGATGCAAAAACAATCAAAACGGAGTTCTGGACTGACCTGCGAAGCCACCTGCAGCTGCAGGTGGGTGAGGTACATCCACATGTTACCATTGGCCTGGTCCAAGTCCACCTGCATTGGCATCTACGCCCGCAGGTGCCCCATCCGCGTAGGCGGAAGCCTGTTTCAGCTTCCAGGGGTCATTTTCGGGTCCTTTTTCGCAATGAATTGTCCATGGTCATAATTGAAATTCTCTTTTAATATTTTAAGTTATCTTAGATTCCAACTAACATCCATGGTTTCACAACACACATAAACATCACCAAACTACATCCTCCTTTCAATACACCACCAATTCCATGCCCAATTTCATAACAACAATTTCAAATGTTATACACAAAGAGAAAGAAAGTTAAGGACATAACCACATCTTACAAGTTGATATTTATTCCCTAAAATTCACTTCCTTCAATCCCACAAGTCCACTTTTAAGTTTAGAAGGCAAAACCCTTCACCGATTAAGCAAAAGTAAACTATTTTACACATAGTGAACTGTCCAACACTTTGTCAACATAACCAACATGATTTATACACCATATTAAGCAAATTATATACTAAACCATAATATTGAACACTTACCCAAGTTTTCAAAGTGATGATCTTGTCCAAAGAGATGGTTGCCTTAGGGTTTGGAAGAGGAGAAAATATCTCTTTTGTGGAAAATTCTAGAATTTGGCAAGTGTAATGAAATGAATAAAATCTGATTTTTGTAGACTTATTTATGGCCATAATTAGCCAATTATTGGTCATTAAATTATGTTTTACTTGGTCAACATGAGGAATGGGTCATTTCCATTTTGGGCCATGTCTTTTGTATGATTTTGGGCCTCAATTGAGCCCAATAGCACAAGATTCATTTAACCCAACAAATTTAATGTATAATACCTCAACAATATCATGTTTAAATAATTCCATGAATGTTACGGTAATCAACTAGGTTCAAAAATGTACAGGGTGTTACATCCTTCCCCCCTTAGAAACATTCGTCCTCGAATGTTAGTGACATTATCCATTTTAAACAGATTCAAGTCTAGGATCATTCGTCATGTTATCATATACACATAATGATTGTAAGTACTTACTTATTATTTCTCTAATCTCTCATCTTGAACTTTGTCTCCCATTTGAAACAAATGAGGGTATTTAGACTTCATCATTTTTTCAGCTTCCCATGTGATTTCTTCTACTTGTTGATTCCTCCAAAGTACTTTTACGAAAGCTAATTCTTTATTTCTTAACCTTATCACTTTTCAATCCACAGTAGGAATAGGTATCTCTTCATAAGTGAGACCCTCCATAACTTGTACATCTTCAATGGGAGCAATGGATCTCCTATGAACTTTTGAAGCATTGAAACATAAAATACTGGATGAACTGTGGAGAGTTCTTGGGGTATTTCAATTTCATACGCGACTTGATCAAATCTTTGAACAATCCTATATGGCACGTTATATAGGGCCAACTTTCCTTTCTTTTCAAATCTCATTACCCCTTTCATTGGTGACACTTTCAAAAATACCCAATCACCTATGGCGAATTCTAATTCCCTTATTCTAATATCGGCATATGACTTGTGTCGACTTTGGGCCATTTGTAGCCGCTGTTTTATCACCTCAACTTCCTCTATAGCTTGATGAACAAGATCGCCCCAAATAAGGCAGTTTCACCCGCTTTAAATCATCCAATTGGTGATCTACACTTCTTTCCATATAAAGCTTCATAAGATGCCATTTTGATACTTGAATGATAGCTGTTATTATAGGTAAATTCAATAAGAGGTAAATGATCATTCCAACTGCCTTTAAAATCTAACGTGCAAGCTCGTAGCATATCTTCAAGTATTTGGATAGTACGTTCTGCTTGCCCATTTGTTTGAGGATGAAAAGTCGTACTCAATTTCACTTGTGTACCCAAACTTTTCCGAAAATACTTCCAAAAAATGTGCAGTAAATTGAGCTCCCCTATATGATATAATAGAGATTGGAATCCCATGTAATCACACTATTTCTTTAACATGCAACCTTGCATAATTTTCAGCATAATTTCCACAGTAAGAAATGCGCTGACTTCGTAAGCCCGTCAACTATTACCCATATGGAATCAAATTTCCACAGTGTACGAGGCAAAACTGTGATGAAATCCATGTTAACCATGTCCCACTTCCAGAATGGAATATTTATACATTGCATATAACTTCCAGGTTCCTAATGCTCTACTTTTGCTTCTTGACAGCTTGGATATTAAGCTACGAATTCTGCAATGTTCTTCTTCATGTTAACCCACCAATACATTTCTTTCAAACCATGATACATTTTGGTAGCTCCTGGATGAATAGAATACCGTGAATTATGTGCCTCTGTCATAATCCGTTTCCTTAGCTCATCTACATGCGGTACACATAACCTACCTTGGTACTGAAGCACTCCTTCCTGTGTAACATCAAATGCCTTTGTCAATCCTTGTTGTACATTCTCTTTCAACTGCAATAAAATAGGATCCGCATACTGCTTCTCTTTCACCTCAGCTACTAATGAAGATTCTGTCGTATTTTGCACTATAATTCTTTCATCTGGAGTTTCAAGAAGACGAACCCCCAAGCTGTCTAATTGATGTAGATCCTTGACTATACCTTGCTTTTCCGTCAACTAGCCACTACTGTTTCCTATTTCTTTGTGGCTTAATGCATCGGCTACCACGTTTGTTTTATAATGGTATAAGATATCACTATCATAATCCTTTCATTGGTGACACCTTAAAAAATACCCTATCACATATGGAGAATTCGAGCCCTCTTCTTCTAACATCAACATAGGACTTATGTCAACTTTGGGCCATTTGTAGCCGTTGTTGGATCACTTTAACTTTCTCCATAGCTTGATGAACAAGATCTGGCCCAAGTAAAGCAGTTTCACCCGCTTCAAACCATCCGATTGGTGATCTACACTTCCTTCCGTATAAAGCTTCATAAGGTGCCATTTTAATACTTGAATGATAGTTATTGTTGTAAGAAAATTCAATAAGAGGCAAATGGTCATCCCAACTGCCTTGAAAATCTAACGTGCAAACTCGTAGCATATCTTCAAGTGTCTAGATAGTACGTTCTGCTTTTCCATCTGTCTGAGGATGAAAAGCCGTACTCAAATTCACTTGTGTACCCAAGCTCTTATGAAAATATCTCCAAAAATGAGCGATAAATTTTGCTCCTCTGTATGATATAATGGAGATCGAAATTCCATGTAATCGTACAATCTTTTTGACATACAATCTTGCATAATTTTCAGCTGTATAAGTGGTCCTGACTGGTAGGAAATGCGCTGACTTGGTAAGCTTGTAAACTATGACCCATATGGAGTCAAATTTTCGTAGTGTACGAGGAAAACCTGTGATGAAATCTATGTTAATCATATCCCATTTCCAGACTGGAAGATAGATACATTGCATATAACCTCCTGGTTTCTGATGCTCCACTTTTACTTGTTGACAATTTGGACGTTGAGCTACGAATTCTGCAATGTTATTCTTCATGCTCCCCCACCAATACAGTTCCTTCAAATCATGGTACATTTTGGTAGCTCTCGAATGTATAGAATATCGTGAATGATGTGCCTCTGTCATAATTTGTCTCTCCCGCTCATCTACATCCGGTACACATAATCTACCTTGGCATTGAAGTACTCTTTCCTGCGTAAGATCAAATGCCTTTGTTAAACCCTATTGCACATTCTCTTTCAGCTGTAATAACATAGGATCTGCAAACTGCTTCTCTTTCACTTCAGCTATTAATAAAGATTCTGCCACATTTTGTACAATAACCCCTTCATCTGAGGATTCAAGAAGACGAACCCCCAAGCTGGCTAGTTGATGTAGATCTTTGACTAAGTCTTGATTTTTCGTTAACTGGCCACTAGTTCCTCCCATTACCTTGCGGTTCAACGCATCAGCTACCATATTTGTTTTTCCTGGATGATATAGGATATCAATATCATAGTCTTTCAATAGCTCAAGCCACCTCCGCTACCTCAGATTTAGATCCTTCTGCTTAAAGATATATTGCAAACTCTTGTGATCAGTGTAGATTTCAACATGTACTCCATACAAATAATGGCGCCATATCTTTAAAGCAAATACCACCGCTGCTAACTCAAGATCATGTGTGGGATAGTTTCTCTCGTGTGGACGCAATTGTCGTGAGGCATATGCTATTACATTACTATGCTGCATAAATACACATCCTAGGCCAACTACGGACGCATCACAATAGACTGCATACCCTTCTGTGCCTTTATGAAGTACCAATACCGGTGTAGAGGTCATTTTATCTTTCAGCTCTTGGAAACTTTTCTCACATGCATCATTCCACTGAAATTTGACTGCCCTGTGTGTAAGCTTTGTTAAAGGTGCAGCAATGGAAGAAAAACCTTCAACAAACCTTCGATAATAACCTGCCAACCCAAGAAAGCTATGAATTTCTGTAGGCGTCGTAGGCCTTGGCCAATTTTTCACTGCTTCAATCTTCTGTGTATCAACCCTTATCCCTTCATCTGACACAATGTGACCCAAGAATGCGACTGATTTTAACCAAAATTCACATTTAGAGAACTTTGCATACAACTTATGCTCACAAAGAATTTGCAACACCTGCCATAAGTGATTAGCATGGTCCTCCTGTGATCTGGAATAAATCAGGATGTCATCTATAAACACCGTCACGAACACATCTAAAAATGGCTTAAACACCCTTTTCATCAAATCCATAAAAACAGCTGGTGCATTTGTTAATCCAAACGACATAACTAAAAATTCATTATGGCCATACCGTGTTCGGAAAGCTGTCTTGGGTATATCCTTTTCTCTAACTATGACTTGATGGTACCCCGACCTCAAGTCAAACTTTGAAAAATATTTGGCGCCCTATAACTGATCAAATCAATCATCAATTCTGGGGAGGGGATAGTTGTTCTTGATCGTTACCTTATTCAATTGCTGATAGTCAATACACATTCTCAATGTGCCATCTTTCTTCTGTACAAATAAGACTGGTGCACCCCACGGGGACATACTAGGCCTGATGAATCCCTTGTCCAGCAAGTCTTTTAATTGCTCCTTCAATTCACGCAATTCTGCTGGAGCCATTCGATACGGGGGAATAGAGATAGGCTGAGTGCCTAGATTCACATCGATCCCAAACTCTACTTCCCGTTCTGGGGGTAAACCTAGAAGATCGTCAGGAAATACATCGAGAAATTCATTGACCACTGGAATCGACTGAGGAGTTAGTGGTTCCACACCAGTATCTTGCACTCTTACTAAGTGACATATGTACCCCTTGGCTATCATTTTCCTTGCTTTTAGATAGGAAATAAATTTCCCTCTCGGTGCCCCTACATCACCCTTCCATTCAAGAACATTCGTTTGTGGAAAATGAAAATGTACTTTCTTAGCCCGGCAATCCATCGTGGCATAACAAGAAGCCAACCAATCCATACCTATTATGACATCAAAATCCACCATGTCCAGTTCAATAAGATCAGCCAGTGTATCATGACCACACACAATTACGATATACTCTTTTTGCTATAATATATTCACCAACGGGTGTAGATACTTCAACTGACTTAATTAATAATTTTGGCGTCCTTTCTAATTTGGCAGCAATCAATGGAGTAACATATGACAATGTAGAACCCGGTTCAATCAATGCATATACATTATGCAAAAATATAGATAATGTACCTGTGACGACATCATGAGAAGCCTCCGAATTCTGCCGGTCCACTAGAGCATAGGTGCGATTCTGGGTTCCACTGGAACTGGCTGCTCCTCTGGCACCTCTACCATGACACGCAGGCTGTACCCCTCTGCCTAGGGAAGGAACCGATGATGATGATGCAACGGTTGATCCCATAGTTCGTGCTATACCACCCGTTCCCCTTTGTGGGACTTCTCTCTTTATGTGCCCCGTAGTACCACACCAAAAACACATATTTGTCCCCAACCGCAATTCACCTAAATGATACCTTCCGCAGCACTGACACGGAGGATGAGAAAATCCTGCTGCCTGTGATCCGTGAATTCCACTACTCTGCCCAGATTGACCACTTCTGAACCCTCAGAATTGAGAGTGAGTGCCTGTTGTGGAATAGGAGAATGATGGTCTAGGCGGTCTAGGAAACATTCGAGGCCTAGATTCTCCTTGGGACATCATAGACTGTCCTGTAAGTCTAGCCCTCTTCGACGACCTTCTTTCAAATTCATGCACCCTTCTTCTTTGTCTCTGATCTTCCATCTTCTGTGCAAAAGCCTGAATTCTGGCTATATCCATATCTCGGTTCAAAGCCGCAATAGTGCAACCCCTTACCAAATATGGCTCCAATCTGTCCACATATCGATGGACTCTGTCTGTCATTGCAGCCACTATATTCGGAGCATATTGAGCCAAAGAATTAAACCGCAGACTATATTCTCTGACACTCATATTCCCTTGGCATAGATTTAGAAACTGGTCTGCACGTGCCTACCGGATCTCATATGGGAGGTAGTGATCAAGAAAGGCTATTTTAAATTCTTCCCAATCAGCTGGAAGTGCATCAATACCCCTCGATCGTTTCCAGTCCTCATACCATAATATCGCTTCACCTTTCAATCTATAGGCTACAAGTTCAACTGTTTCTACACCAGTCACGTGCATAACATCTAGAGCCCTTTGAATTTGGTCCACAAAGTCCTTTGGATCTGCTTTCGAATCTGACCTAGTGAATATGGGAGGGTCTAGTTTCAGAAAATCCTGTGTTCTGCGACTCGCTACCCTAGCCTCATCATCCTCATTTATCGTTGGACCAACTCGTCCTTGACTTTGTTCAGCAACTATCTGAGTCAACATATGCACTGCATTTCTTAAATCCTGGTCAATGGCATTCATAGGCGGTTCTGCGGGTACTTCTCTACCTCTTGGCTCTTCCGGAGCTGGAAAAGTAGAAGAAGACCGCGATGCAATTTCAACGTCAGCCCCACCTTGACTATCTTGGTCAGGTGGTGATTTACTCATGCCTTCTCCGACAAGCGTATCTACTTGCTTACATTTGCCCCTACCTCATCTTGTCATCGGCATTTTACTATAACAAAGAAAACCAAATCCCAATGGTTAGATACGATTTCCACTTACAATATTAGCTCTATTGCACGATCTAGAAATGAAGAAAAGAAACAACTCCTAAATGTCTCGTAGCCTGCTACTTATAAATGTGGTGCACAACATATCCATAAGCACGAATCTACTCAGACACGGATTTGTAGACACCCTTAGGACGACCTGCTCTGATACCACTTTTGTCATACCTCAAATTCCAATGGGGCGGACTGGCACCCAAAGCTGATAAGGCCCGAGAGAACCAATCTTTGCTCATGTCTGTTCATATACATGTCATTCAAGGAACATCACCATCACGTATAGACACAAGATGCTAATAGCGGAAGTCATGGAAACATGTGATATATACATATATGAAACTTGGCCGTTAGGGCCACCAAATCAAAATGGACATACTTTCTTTCATTCATCTCACCACATACGTCTACAAAGCCTCTAACAGATGCATATACATAACCTTCCTAAAGTCGAGACAAGTCCCCGCTTTATACAGTGTTACAATACCAAAACATATGTACATATGTGACTCGGAAAGCCCTGAACCAACTGGAGCTCACCAAAGATCGGCAAATAATACGCAACCTATTGTGGAGGTCTACTAGCACCTGTGCCTACAGCAAGTAAGGTAAGTCCCCCAAGGGGCGTCAGTACGAAGAATGTACTGAGTATGTAAGGCTCATATGAAACTACATGATATATAAGTACTTCCATGAAATCAAATATAAGAGAATAGTCAGTACAGATAAACCACCGGTCTGCATATGTGGAACCATATACATTATGTCCTTTACTTCTTTTGCCTTTACATTTATTCGTCTTTATCGTTATACCCATGCTAGGCTTTTCTGTCGCCCCTGGGATGAGATTTTAACCCATGCTAGGTATTTTAAACCCTGGGATGTAATTAACCCATGCTAGGCTTTTCTGTCGCCCCTGGGATGTTACTGTGGTAACCCATCCTAGGCATTTATATCGCCCCTGGGATGTTACTTATGATAACCCATGCTAGGCTTTCATATTGCCCCTGGGATGTTACTTTTGATAACCCATGCTAGGCTTTCATATCGCCCCTGGGATGTTACTCAAGAATATACAAACAATTATCCATTACTTCATTTCTTTACTTCTATGAGATTGATACGTTGGTGATTGTACATTATTGGAACTTTGGAACATAACATTATTGGAACAATGGGAACTGTGGAAGATTAGTCAATGAACGTGAGACATGTGAATCACATTTGATCAATGAGTACGAAACATGTGATTAATAATAATTGATAACCAGAAATAGGATACCTTAGGACATTTCGGAATGGAACAAGTACAATATCAATGTGAACACTATGTGCTGCAGAAGGATACGAAAAGAGTAAACTTACATACGTTATCTTCCCACTATGAATACACAGTCCTATGTGTGAATACAATAATCCAGCTCCTTCTTTACGTGTTACTCTACTACACAAGTTCATAACGGAGTTTACGTTAACAACTAATTACCTTACAAGTGCACAAGACGACAATGAGCTACATGACTTCCATATAACGTCATTTCACCCTTTACAATACCATCCACTGCATTACAATACCAACAACACCATAACATTCCATACATTGACCAAGACATCATAAACTAATAGCATTTCACACTAAGTTTACTCTTTACGCTTCCTCATTCACACTAGGTCATAATTATTCCATCAAGTCACCTCAATACCTTTCATAACAACATATTAAAAACAATACATAATTGATATAATCCAACATGCCTCCAAACAACCCTTTAAAGTCATTCAATAGGTATCAAAAATTGATAATTACATCCAAAAAGGGTATAGGAGGCTTCGGGGATCAATGAGAGACAAAAACACACAAAACGAAATTTTGGACTAGGCTGTGGAGCCACCTGCGCCCGCAGGTGGATGAAATTCAGCCACAGATGCCCCTCTAGCCTTTTCCAGAGCCACCTACATTGGTATCTGCGCCCGCAGGTGCTCCAGACGCGAGGGCGGATGCCCGTTTCGGCCAAAAAGGGTCTCTTTTAGGTCCTTTTTTGTAATAAATGGTCCATGGCCATGAATAAGCTTCTCTTTAAATATTTTACGTCAACTTGGATGCCAAAAAACAACCACGGTTACACCACACACATGAACATCACCAAAATGAAATTTTCCGGTCAATACGCCACTAATTCCATGACAAATTTCATAAGAACAATCCCACAAGTGTTACACATAAAGAGAAAGTTAAGAACATAACCATATCTTACATGTTGATATTTAATCCATCAAGTTCACTTTCTTCAAGACCACAAGTCCATTTTCAAGTTTACAAGGCAAAACCCTTTTCCGATTGCAAAAATAGATAGTTTTACAATTAGTGAACTGTCCAACACTTTGCCAACATAAACTACATGATTTATACACCATATTAAGAATATCATATACTAAACCATGAGAATAAATACTTTCCAAAGATTGCAAGAGAGTGATCTTGTCCAAAAGAGTGATGACTTAGGGTTTGTGTGAGATGAGAAATATTTTGGAAAAGTCTAGAAATGGCATGTGTGTCTTGGATAATAAAAATCTGATTTTTGTGCCCTTTTATAGTCCATTTTAGTCTCATACTTAGCCACACATTTGGTCAATGCCAAGAATGGGTCATTTCCACTTGGGCCATGTCTTTTTGTCTAATTTTGGGCCTCAATTGAGCCCAATAGCACAAGATTCATTTAAGCCAAACAAATTAATGCATAATTCACCAACCCTCTCATGTTTAAATAATTCCATAAATGTTAAAGTAGTATCATGGGTTCGGAAATGTACGGAATGTACGGGGTGTTACACGCATCATTCCACTGAACCTTGGTCGCCTTGTGTGTTAACTTTATCAAGGGTGCCGAAATGAAAGAAAACCTTACAACAAATCTTCTTTAATAACCTGCCAACCCAAGGAAGCTACGAATTTTTGTAGGCGTCATAGGCCTTGGACAATTCTTTACCGCTTCTATCCTTTCTGTCTCTACCCTTATTCCGTCATCTGATACAATGTAACCCAAAAATGCTATGGATTTTAACCAAAATTCACACTTAGAGAACTTTGTATATAACTTACGATCACCTGCCATAAGTGATTAGCATAGTCCTCTTGTGATCTTGAGTAAGCAAGAATATCACCTCTAAACACGGTCACGAACACATCTAAAAATGGCTTGAACACCCTATTCATCAAATCCATAAAAACTGCAGGTGCATTAGTTAGTACGAATGACATAACTAAAAACTAATAATGGCCGCACTGTGTTCGAAAGGCTGTCTTGGGTATATCCTTCTCCCTAACCCGTACTTAATAAGAACCCGATCTCAAGTTGATTTTTGAGAAATCTTTGGCACCTTGTAATTGCTCAAATAAATCATCAATTCTGGGGAGGGAATATTCATCCTTGATTGTCACCTTATTAAGTTATCAATAATCAATACACACTCTCAGTGTACCATCTCTCTTTCGTACAATAACACTGGTGCACCCCTAAGGGGACATACTAGGCCTTATGAATCCTTTTTCTAGCAAGTCCTTTAGTTGCTCCTTCAATTCTCGCAACTCTGCTGGGGCCATTCTATACAGATAAATAGAGATAGGATGAGTGCCTGAAATCACATGAATACCAAACTCTACTTTCCTTCTAGAGGTAAACCTGGAAGATCTTCAGGAAATACATCAAGGAATTCATTTACCACTGGAACCGATTGAATAGTTGGTGACTTCACATCGGTATCCTGTACACTTACTAGGTGGCATATGTACCCCCTTAGAGTATCATTTTCCTTGCCTTAAGATGAGAAATAACTTTGCCTCTCGGTGCTCCAACATTACCCTTCCATTCAGGGTCATTCTTTTGGGGAAAACGAAAATGTACCTTCTTAGCTCGACAATCTACCTTGGCATAACAAGAAGCCAACCAATCCACACCCATTATAACATCAAAATCCACCATTTCCAGTTCAATAAGATCAACCAACATATCAAGATCACAAACATTTACTATGCAATTACGATATATTCTTTTAGCTACCATAGATTCACCAACTGGTGTAGATACGTCAAATGGCTTAACTAATAATTCTGGTTTTCTTTCAATTTTTTTTTTTTTCAATCAATGGAGTAACATATGATAGGGTAGAACCCGGATCAATCAATGCATACATGATGTGAAAAGACAGATAATGTACCTGTCACTACATCAGGAGAAGCCTCCAAATTCTGCCGATCTACTACGGCATAGGTACGGTTCTGAACTCAACTAGAACTGGCTACACCTATGGCACCCCTACCATGACCAGCAGGCTATACATCTCAGCCTAAGAAAGGAACCAATAATGGTGATGCAACAGTTGATCCCGTAGGTCGTGTTGTACCACCCATGCCCCTTTGTGGGCACTCTCTTACCATGTACCCTGGCACGCCTCAAAAATAGCAAACATTCATTCCAACCTAACATTCACCTATATAAAACTTCCCCCAGTGCTGGCACAGCTGAAGAGAAGACCTCGAGTGGTTCATACTTCCTTGTGCTTGATACCTCACTGTCTGTGAATCCTGAATCTCACTTCTTTGCCCAAACTGGTTGCTTCTAAACCCTAGGAATAGAGGGGGAGAATTTGCTGTAGAATGAGGATATGATGTCCTAGGTGGTATGTGAAAAATATAAGGCCCAAATCCTCATTGGGACGCCATGAACTATCCCATGGGTTTAGCCCTCTTTAACGATCCTTCTTCCAATTCTTGCATCCTTCTCCTTTGCCTCTGATCCTCCATCTGTAGCACAAAAGCTTGTCTTTGAACTTGTGCAGCAACTACACGGGTCAATATTTGTACCGCACTCATTAAATCCTGCTCAACAGTATTAACGGGCAGTTTCAAAGATACTCCTCTCCTTCTTGGCTCTTTTGTAAATAGAAGAGTAGGAGAAGCCCGCGATATGAACTCATTTCTAGCCCCACCTTGATCAGCTTGCTCAGGTGGTGCTCTACTGGTTCCTTCTCCAGCAATCCTATCTATCTTCTTACCTTTTCCCCAACCTTTTCTTGCCATCGACATTCTATTATCACACAAGAAAACAATTCTTATGGTCAGATATGATTCCACCTACAACATTGGCTCTAATGCACGATCTAAGAAATGAAGAAAAAAAACAACTCCTAAATGTCCCATAGCCTCCTACTTATAAATATGGCGCGCAACACATCCATAAGCAAGACTCTACTCAGACACGACTTTTTAGACACCCTTAGGACGACCTTCTCTGATACCACTTTTGTCACGCCTCAAATTCCAACGGAGTGGACTGGCACCCAAAGCCGGTAAGGCCTGAGAGAACAAATCTTCATTCATGTACATTCGTATGCATGTCACTCAAGGAACATCACTATCACGTATAGATACAAGATGCTAGTAGCGGAAGTCATGGAAAACATATGATATACATACATATATGAAACTTGGCCGTTAGGTCCACCATGTCAAAAGCATACATCCCTTACATTCCTTCATTTGTCCCACAACATCTACAAAACCACTACAGATACATACACATAACCAACCTACAGTCGGGCCACGTCCCCGCTTTATATAATACCAAAACAAATGTACATAACGAATCTAAAAGCCCCAAACCAATTGGAGCTCACCAATGATCCGCAAATGACCCGTAACCTACTGTGGAGGTCTACTAGCACCTGTGCCTGCAGCAAGTAAGGTATGTCCCCCAAGGTACGTTAGTACGAAGAATGTACTGAGTATGTAAGGCTATATGAAACAGCATGATATATAAGTACTTTAATGGAATCAAATATAAGAGAATAGTCAATATGGATAAACCACCATTCTGTATGTGTGGAACCATGTACATTACATTCATTACTTTCTTTGCCTTTACGTTCATTCATCATTATCGTTCATTACTTAACGTTATCCTTCTTTGCATTAAGAAATTGTAAAGCATATGATAAACAAATGAACAACTGATCAGTGGTAAAAGAGGATAACCCATGCTAGGTATTTTAACCCCTGGGATGAGATTAACCCATTTTAGGCTTTGCTGTCGCCCCTGGGATGAGATTAACCCATGCTAGGTATTTTAACCCCTGGGATGAGATTAACCCATGCTAGGCTTTTCTGTCGCCCCTGGGATGCTACTGTGATATTGGGATCGACCCATGCCGGTTATTTTAACCCCTGGGATATCACCCATGATATTAGTATTGACCCAAGCTAGGTGTTTATTCCACCCCTGAGATGCCACTCAAGAATATACAAACAATTATACATTACTTTCGTTCTTTTGTTATAAGAGTGATACATTGGTGATTGTACATTATTGGAACTTTGAAACATTATTCATTGAACATGAGACATGTGAATCACAATTGGCCCTGTGAGTCATACTATACGCCAACCTGAAATGAGATACCTTTGGACATTTTGGAATGGAACAAGTACAATGTCAATATGAACAATATGCGCTGCAAAAGGATACAGAAAGAGTAACCTTACATACCTTATCTTCCAACTATGAATACACAACCCTATATGTGAATGAAACAATCCATCCCCTTCCTTACGTGTTACTCTACAACACAAGTACATCACGGAGCTCACATTAACAACTAACTACATTACAAGTGCATAAGATGACAATGAATTACGTGACTGCCATATAACGTCATTTCACCCTTCATAATACAATTCACTGCATTACCATACCATCATCACCACAACATACTACACATTAACTAAGACATCATAACGCGATGGCATTTTACCCCAAAGTTATACTTTACACTTCCCTTTCAACACTACGTTACCTTTTCTCCATCAAGTCACTTAAATACCTTTAACAATAACACATTAAAAATAATACATAATTTGTATGATCCAACATGCTTCCGAACGACCCCTTAAATCCACTCAAAAGGTACCATAAGTTGATAATTGCTTCCAAGAAGGGTATAGGGGCCTTGGGGGGTCAAAGAGATGCAAAAACAATCAAAATGGAGTTCTGGACTGACCTGTGAAGCCACTTGCACCTTCAGTTGGGTGAGGTACATCCGTAGGTAACCATTGGCCTGGTCCAGGGCCACCTGCTTTGGCATCTGCGCCCGCAGGTGCCCCATCCGCGAAGGCGGATGCCCGTTTCAGCCTCCAGGGGTCATTTTTGGGTCCTTTTTTGCAATGAATGGTCCATGGTAATAATTAAACTTCTCTTTTCATATTTTAAGTTATATTATATGCCAAAGAACAGCCATGGTTTAAAAACACTCAAAAACATCACTAAACTACATCCTCCTTTCAAGACACCGCCAATTCCATGCCCAATTTCATAACAACAATTCCAAATGTCATACACAACGAGAAAGAAAGTTAAGGACATAACCACATCTTACATGTTGATATTTAATCCCTCAAATTCACTTCCTTCAATCCCACAAGTCCACTTTCCAGTTTAGAAGGCAAAACCCTTCACCGATTAAGCAAAAGTAGACTGTTTTACACATAGTGAACAGTCCAACACTTTGTCAACATAACCAACATGATTTATACACCATATTAAGCATATAATATACTAAAACATAAGTTTAAACACTTACCCAAGCTTGCAAAGTGATGATATTGTCTAAAGAGATGGTTGCCTTAGTGTTTGGAAGAGAAGAGAAAATATCTCTTTTGTGGAAAATTCTATAATTTGGCAAGTGTAATGAAATGAATATAAGCTGATTTTTGTAGCCTTATTTATGGTCATCCTTAGCCAATTCTTGGTCATTAAATGATGGTTTACTTGGTCAACATGGAATGGGTCATTTCCATTTTGGGCCATGTCTTTTGTATGATTTTGGGCCTCAATTGAGCCCAATAGCACAAGATTCATTTAGCCTAACAAATTTAATGTATAATACCTCAACAATATCATGTTTAAATAATTCCATGAATGTTACGGTAATCAAATAGGTTCAAAAATGTACGGGGTGTTACTAATATTTAGTTAATTAATAGGTAATTATATTTAACTAAACTGACTAACAACACTAGATTAAGTCATGAGCCTCTAAAAAGTAATGAATACAAATGCCTTCAAGGAATTATATTTATCTAAACTAACTAAGGATACTATATTAAGTCATGACCCTCTAAAAAGTAATGAATACAAATCCCTTCAAGTTATTCCTTGCAATACTAAGCAACTAAAGTAAGTAGTAAGGGTGGATCTCCCACCACAAAAAGAGAAGCAGGAAAAAGGTAGACTATAAGCGCGGGGATAGGGGAGGGGAATTACGAGGTGGAGAATCAAATTCTCTCCAACAAGCTGAGGTGAAAGTTTAGATAATTAGACAATCAACCAATAGAGATACTAATATTGACATTGTAAGCACCACCAATTGGCTTGGAACTACACTGATATCGGCATCAACAATATTTGTAATAAAACATAGAGGAATAAGAAAATATATTTAAACCAAAGTTTGACTATTAAATCCTCTGAATCCATAAAACATAAATCATAGTTTGACTATTATTATACTGAACCTTAACCTACTGCTACCCCAACCATTCTTTCCACACAGGCAGAGTGACAATGCATATCTCGTACTTACTACAAATACATATATCATATTAGTGCAATTTTTGGGATAAAACATATTAAGCAAGAAAATATATTTAATTGGATACCCACTAGAAAAATATTGTCAACTATATGATATTAACTAAGAAAATTCAAGGCTATATAATGAGTGAATATGATTTTATTAGTAATATTGATATTGGACCTGTTAGGCATGCCGTAAGTAGCATTCAACTAGCAATGTTGAACAAATGAGTCTTTCCCATAAAAAACTACCACTACACGTCGATCCAAAGTTAGTTTGGTCAACTATATGAAGCTGCTGAAACTATTTTAAGATTTACCCAAATCTTAAAAGAATTTTATTTGCCCAGCCCAAATCTTACCGAAGACTCGCCAAAAAATGCATGCGTGCTCAGAAACAAGATGAAAATAAGAAGAAAAGCATTTACCAGAGCTTACATTGGGAAGTCTACAGGAGAAAACCCAATTTGCCGAACAAAATCTACCAGAACACTGGAGAAAACCCAATTTCACCGATGAATTACAGAAGCAGACCAGAGATATTTGTGAGACTCAGAGAAATTTGTGAGATGAGAGATTGAAATTTATGACATGAGAGAAATTTGTGAGAGTTTTTTGATTTGGAAAAAAGTTTCATATGAGTTAAATTGGGAATTTTTTTTTATGAGTTCTTTTTTTTCGCCCAATTAGAAATTGAAGGGAGAGTTAAATATGTTTAGAGGGAACATAACTATTTTTGTGAAAATTTTAGGTAAACTATAAGGCCACACTTGTAAGTGTTGTTTTTAGAATTATTAAAATAACACATTTTGAAAGTGTAGTCATATGTGTAAATAAATGTTTCCAATTATATTATGATATGACAACACCTATAAATCGTAGCCTATACTACTAAATAGCATGCTTTAAAAGCGTTGCTAATATTACCATGGCCAAAAGCTACACACTAAGGATACACTTTCAAAGTGTACCCAAATATATTTTAGGCAACACTTTGCAAGCATTGCCCAGATTTAGTGTGGCCTTAGGCCTAAAATGTTGTAGTGTATGTTTACCTTGTATTCTTGTTATGCTAGTGTCTCCTGTATCGACTAACACCTTGTCTTGGGGGATATTTCATTTCTTTTGGCTCTCTTTCTCCTTTTATTTAGTTTTGGTTATCTTTTCTCTCATTAGCTCGTTACTCACTGTTCTGGGCTATGATTTGGCTTACCTACTGGTGGGTTATAGTAGGTGCCACCATGATCTAAGAATTACATCATGATAATTTGGTATCAGAGCCTAGGTTCACCAATGTCATTGGTATAAGGGAAAAATGCCCAGTAGAGTGCTACAGATCGGTACGAGGACGTACGTATCCTATCTTCGGGAAGTTATAGGGAATTCCTAGAAAATTCTATTTCTTGATTCTTTATCGTGTATTTTTACTTCTATCAATTTCTATGAACTTCTTTTGACTCCACTCCTTTTTAGTTGGATAGCTCGAGGTTGTCGATAGGTGCGGCTAGGACTCTTGCATGTATTACCCAAGTCTCAGCTCAGGTTCAGGCTAGGAAGTTAGAGCTTAATATTGAGGATCTACAACATCATCCATAGGGTCTGGGGACAACCCAGGCTCCAGCAGGATTTGTGTCCACCCATGTTTTTAGGATCCTGTGTTATGTATTCTAAGCATTTTCAAGAATATACCACAAGCATAGATGGTGTACAGTACATCGAGTGATTTCTTGTCCAGAGTTGGGTTTGTAGGCGAGTTGGGTTTGTAGGTATTCAGTAGGGTTCTTTATTGGTTTTTGTGTTTGAGATAGGGTTTCTCGAGTGGGCCTAGCATACCACTATGATCTTTTCTATAGAGCATGAGATGGTGTAGAGATTTATCAGTGGATTATCTTTACCACTTTATTTGACATCAGAGAATTTGATAGAAGATGGGTCTATCTTTCTCTAGGTGGTTGATCAGGCAAGGACTATAGAATGTGCATGTCTTGAGACATATAGAGGTGGAGATAAGTAGCCTCACCATCAATACATTTTTAGTGGTATTCTATCCAGAAGAAGGGATCTTCCTAGTAGGGGTCACCATCACTCTCAGCCTATCAGACCAGTACAAGTAGAATATTAGATTACAGGTGGTTCTCAGACAGGTAGTGGTGGTCACAGTTAATAAAGTTCTAGCCAATCATCCTAGGGTTCTCGGTCTAGGTCTTCAGGTTATGACGGTTGCCAGGATCAGTAGATACATCATATTAGAGAGTTTTTGGAGGGTGTTATGATTGTGGAAAGTTTGGTCATTGGTCTAGAGAGTACCCCAGGCATGAGTTGGTCATCCAGTCAGGGTCAACACTTATTTTTTGCTAGACTAGGGCTTCTAAGGTTTGTTATGATTGTGGAGAGAGTGAGCATTTTGATACGAAGTGTCCCTGAAGTGGGATTATTGAGTAGTCAGTACATCCAGATCAATCTCTAAGGGATGTGTCACCTTCGATCAGAGGCGGTGCCTTGGGTATTACAGGTGGTCATACGGATGCTTAATTTGGGTTTAGATTCAATCAGTTATGTGTTTCTTCAGATAGGACAGATAGATGAGACTTTAAATGCAGCTAGTATAGGTTCAATTTTGCTTCACTATCCTTTATCTCCTTTGTTGTCTTGATTTGGGTGTTTCCTACCCATACGTGTTTGCTTACTTTGTTGCATGTTATATAGTAATTATAAGATCTTTCTTTTGGTTATGCGTATAAAACTACCACCCATAGATGATTTCCTTTTAGTAGTGGATCGCTTATGTGATTGTCATGGGGTGTAGTGGTCAAGTAAATATCGTGATAGTTTACTTAGTAGCTTGCAATGTGATTCTAGAATTGGGTTGTTTGTCTTTTTTTTATTCCATTTGTATCATACACCATTACTATTATTACTACTTTAATTATTGTTGATACTTATTTGATAGATGGATAGACTTACATTATCTGGTTAGTGTCTCTTTTCCTGTGATTCTTTTCCACTCGGTTTAGACAACTACCTTAGTTGATTGGCTTTCTTTTGTTAGTAAGGTGAGAGGTCGGGTGGTGAGAGGGTTATGTGAAGGAAGGTCTAGCCTTCTGTGGTTATGTTGTGGTTCTAACATTGATGATCCTTTCCTATGATTAGTTCCTAAGGTTGGTAAGTTGAGGTTTGTTTTTTTGGTTTGTCTAGTTCATCACCCGATAGCGGTCTTGATCTTGGGTATTGATGTTGAATTGGTTACTTAATTTTTTCTGCGATGACATTCATGGTTTAGTTGAGTTGAAGGGGTTAAAGTGAGTGGCTTCGATAGCTTCTTATTATGGGATTTATTCAGCATAGTGTGTCTTCATGGGATGTTTCCATTTGGTGTATGAACAAGAAGGATGGTTGTATGTACTTGTATATCAGATGTCGGCAGCTAGAGTGGGTGTCTATTAGGGGTGAGCATTTATCTCCAGGAATTGAGTATCTATTCGACCAGATTTGAGGTACGACTGTGCTTTCTAAGTTACTTGATGTTTAGCTATCTTTAGGACTCTTTACAGTCCTCTTTAGTTCTTAGTTATGTTATGGTTGTATTGATGCTCGATATTAGGAACAAATTATTTGATAGTATGTTTTGCCCGTGATATAACTCATTTTTGATTGTGTTCCTTGGCAGCACCTTAACCTCAGCTCTTGTGGGAACCATTTGGTATATGCTTGGTTTGAAGGTGACTTTGGCTTGGATTTAGGACCTTCTCAAGAAAGTTTTTCTCCAGTGGTGTTTTGACTCTTTCAGATGAGGGACTGAGAGTTGTGATAGATTTTGTGTGTGGATGTTTATTCATCAGCAGGATAGGTTTAGATGAATGAGGCCGAGTGATTCAGCTTTGGTGTTAAACTTATATCTATAGATTGCGTAACTTGTTCACAACCTACATTTTCGGGATTGATTTAGTTGATACATTATCGATAGGATGACTAGGACTACCTACTACTTACTGGTTCAGTTTTTCTATATCTTAGAGAGATTAACTTATATAGATGTTCGAGGGATGGTCCATTTGCACATGGTGTTGATTTTTACTACTTTTGACCTTGGTTCTCAGTTTACATCGAGCTTTTTGGAAGTATACTCAGTGAGAGATGGGTATCCGTGTTGAGTTTAGAGTGGGTCTTCTCCCTTTGATCGATATTCAGTTAGAATGGATTTTTCAAGTTTTGGAGGCTGTGTTTTGGACTTATGCTATTGGTTTCAAGGGTCATCTGGACCAGTTATTGGCTTTGGCAGAGATCGCAAACATTAGTCTCTACTATTTGGGTATTCAGGTGGAACGTTATGAGGCATTGTTCATATGCTAGTTCGTGCAGATTTTTGGTGGGTCAACTTTATTCTTTCGAGGTTAGTCATGATGTGACTATGTGGATAGGACTTGGATGATGCTGGAGATATTCTGTGTAGTTCAAAGTAGACAACAAGTTTGGAAAGACAAGAAAATGTTAGATTTGGAGTTTGGAGTTGGCTGTATGGTTCATGCATTAGGTTGTCGTTAGCCTGGTCGATTATTCACTTAGTTATGCTCGTATCAGTGTGATGTCGGTATACTTTTATTTGGATCTTATGTACTTCAGTCGAGCTCGATTCAGTTGGAGGCTAGTCGGCTTTTGAGGATGAGATAGTGGTTATTTTGAGCAATGAAGTAAGGAAGTTGAAATCAAGGGTATTCCTCTAGCCTAGATTCTATGGAGGCATTTTTTTTGCCCGGGAGGGTGTCTGGGAACCTTGAGGGGAACACGAACCCAGTACCCTCATCTTCTCAAGCTTTTGGGCTCTTTCTATTTCTTGACTTTCGAGAATAAAAGTTCTTCTAGTAGTGGATGTTGTAATGACCCTCCAAGTCATTTTCTATATTTTTGTGTGTTTTCCAAACATTTTGAGTTTTTCGATTGTTGTTACCCATCATTTATGACCTTCCGAAACAGGTGGTTCCGTTCTCAGGCAATTCTTTTGAGAGTTTTATTTACACTGTGTGTGTTTGAAAATATTTATTTTAAATTAAAATTTGGTAAAAGATATATTTTTTTACCTTTCTAAAATGTTTTGGATATTTGTGAAAACTCTTTAGCTACCAAATAATTGTGTATGTATTTATTTCAAAGATTTTTATAATTTATTATTTTTTACGGAGATAGTAAGTCTAGTTATTTTAAAAATTTAATATTATATGATAGAGGCTTTATTTGAAATAAATATCTATTAATTGTGGTATATTTAAAATATTATATTTATTTTACCATGAACATATGCAATACCCGAGTACATACGTAAGGGGATAATATTAATTCAGGGGACAACATGTTGTACATGTAAGGGATGGTTGCCACTTGTCATCTAGTGAGCATTTAACTACTTTGACACTTTGAATATATATGTATATATCATCATTATCCATTAATGATGAAGACATTAAACCACCCACATTTTTTCCCTCACAATACGTATGTGCATATATTTTTCAAACAAGTACTTTTATCCATTATTTTATTTACAAATTGTTTCTTACAATTTGAAGTTTCTATTCTACAATATATATGCATATGTCAACTTTAAAATAAGATTTGATTAGGAAAATGTTTTGACGTATATTCAAGTTATTCAAGTTCAGATTCTAGGATAAAGTTTGGACCTAGGAGGATTTTTCTTGATACTTGGAGGTTGTTGATGTGGCAGTTTACTAAGACCGAGTAGAGGGATCAAACAACTTGTGGGCGGTTCGAGGCTGTTGCACAGCATCTAGGTAGGCTATGGTCTACCTTGCTCTATGAGATGGTTTATTGTATAGCTTGCATATGGGATAGGGGTCTTTATGATAGGTTTAAGGTTATTTTTTTATTTCAACATTCTTAGATTTCATTAGGAGCCTTATACTAGAACCATTTTTCGGAATACTTAGTTTTGGTAGTTGTTTCTCCCTTTGTGGAATGGCTTAGTGTGTGTAGTATCCTTGGAATTAGAATTAGAAACCTTAGTTTAGTTAGGGTAGTCGCTTACTTTAGAATGTGTTCCTCGGGGTACTTTAGCTAGCATAGCAATCCTATAAAATAACAACTATAAAATAGTACCCCTTTTATAGCACGTGGACCTTAGACTTCTGTAGTATTGTATGGTCCACTTGGTATTGACCCTTAGCTTATATAGTTACCTTTTTATGTTTACAACTCAAATTAGGATAAGGATTCTTGTTTACTGCTATAGCCTTAGGTTGGCATTAGTAATCCCTAGTATAGATTTGGGTAGTACCTAGTATCTTTTGATAATGATGTCATCCCTCAGTTAATTATTCAGTAGCATGCTTCCTCTTATTTATTTTCATTTCCTAAATTGCTATATACATACATATATATTCATACTGGTCAGTACATTGTTGGGATCGAGACTTTGGTTATGACATGGTTGAAGTTCCAGGTTAGTAGACTTATCTTTGAGGGCTAGCATTACGTGTTTATACATAATTGTATGGTTACATTCTTGTTTGGATACTGGCGATGGTATGCATTCCTTCACACAATCACGCTTATGCATTGTGGTACGATTCCAAGGAAAAATATCAATTTTCACTACTATTTTCAAAAAAGTATTTGCTCTCACTGTTTATCATAAACTGATTTTTAAATGGAACTCGTACCACCCTTTCTATTGATTTACGGATTTTAAGACAAAGATGCATTGATTTCTACTACTTTAGTTCTGATTTGATCTCGAGCACTAGATTTTACTGATTACTACTTATTTAGTCTCAGTTTGATTTCAAGTGCTTATTACGCATATTTATCTCTGAAACTAGATGGACTAGATTGATTATGGATTATAGGGAAGTCCTTATTCAGTACCAGATGGTGTATATAGCTATCTCGAGTCCCCTATAGGCCTTCCATCCGTGACCCACAGTGTTGGAGGAGAATGGCCGCCGTAGGTCCTACCCTTATAAGCTGCTGAACTGAGGGGCGTGTATATACTTGTGTTGGATATGGTTCTTGGTTCATCTCGTATCACCTGGTTTTCCATGGAATTCATTCATTCATATGTATCGCCTATCATCAGTATGATTGTTTGCTATTTGTACCTATCGATCTTATTGGGGGTCGATTAGGTTACGTTTGTTGTTGTGTACTTTTTTGGGATTATGGGAGTCCGGTTAGGTTATTATTTAATTATTATTGTTTAGTTTGTTGCAGGATAGTTATGGATTTTTACCCGTGATCGTAGGTACTCTTTGGAGTTCCTTTCCCCTTTGATATTATGAGCCTTGTTATTAGATTACCTGGTGATTATTCTTATTTTGGGTTAGATGTTCTGATTGTGCTAAAGCTAGCACCTTTCTTGTTTATGATGGTTTATCTCTACTTCTCTATTATCCTTATTGTATTTCATTTCTTAGTTAGTTGCCTGAAATATATATCCTTTCCTTACAAGATATTTATACTTGCATTTATCTTTGGAGCTCAGTCAACCTACGCCAACTGAGTACCATGTGTTTGGTACTCATGATAAACTTTTGCATCCATCTGATCATAGTTTGAGTCCTTGCGGATGATGTGTGCAGCCGACTGATGTGTGCATCGTGTGGAGCTGTCATGGATTGGAAACTTAGGGTGAGCTCCTGGCATCTGAAGTTTTTCTTTCCCCCTCTATCTTTAGATGGACTGATCTTTATTTTGTATTTTAGAGATGGTTCTGTACATATTATGTTTACCTTGTACTCCTGTTATGCTAGTGGCTCCTATATCGACTGACATCACGTCTTGGGGGATATTTCCTTTCTTCTGGTTCTCTTTCTCCTTTTATTTAGTTTTGGTTATCTTTTCTCTTATTAGCCCGTTACTCTGCGTTTCGGGCTATGTGTTGGCTTACCTACTGGTGTATTATAGTAGGTTCCATCATGACCTAAGAAATTGGATCGTGACATCATCCTTCCTAATCAACCTCTTAGAACGAATAAAAGAGATAAATTTCATAGGAGTAGGATTATAGTCTCCCTCCCACTCTAGTCTATCAATCCCCGGCATAGCCATAGTTAGTGTCTTAGCATGACAGTTTAAAATAACATGGTATGGAGATAACCAATTCATCCCTTGAATGATGTCAAAGTACACTATGTCTAATATACCAAATCCGCCAAGTTTTATATCCCATAAACATAACAGAACACGAGCGATAAACCCTATCAATAATAACAACATCACCAATGGGAGTGGACATATGAACAGAAGTATCAAGCATATCACATACCATATCCAACCCTACAACAAATCCAGCAGAAACATACCAAAAAGTAGAACTAGGATCAAACAATACAGTGGCCATCCGACCACAAACAAGAATAGTACCTGTAATAACCGCATCTGATGCCTCTACCTCAGGCCTGCCTGGAAAAGATTAGGAATTGGACCTATAACCAGTCTGATTGTCGCCCCTACTGGCCTAAGCACCACCTCGATCTATATTTTCCCACCTCATTTGGGTTGGTTGCCACCCCTACCTGCCTAGTGACCACCATGCCCACCCTATGGACAACCTCTAATTACTACCACCTCCCCTACCTGCTGGGGATGAAAATCATGGAGCTTGCTACTGGCCTGACTATCTGAACTTAGGATAAAACTTTCAAATGTGACCGACCCCACTGCACTCATAGCATGTTCGGTCCAGGGTGGGTCACTAGCAGAAGAAGATAAAGTCAGATAACCACCAAAGTCTGAAGATGGATGGATGGCCCCTGGCGGGGCCCCAGTAGACACCTATATCATTGACTGAATGGGTTGAGCAGCGTATCCTTGCAAATCCTAAACCCTAGAATAAGAACCACTGAAGTTAGCCCAGTTATGTGCCTTCTTCTCTGCCATCTTGGAGTAACCCTAATGCTTTACCCCTCTACTTTCTTAACAAAATCAACTATCTCCTTGAAGAACTTACCTAAAGATGTCATCTGAAGAGTAGAAATCTGGGGACCTATGTTCAAACCCTTTACAAAGCAATGAATCTTCGTCTCCTCAATATGCAATAACTGAGATGAATACTTGTGATACGAATGAAATTTGGCCTCATAAAGCACAATTGACATAATCCCCTACTTAAGATTAGTGAACTCATCCTTTTTTGCTATCCCTCAAGGTATGAGGCACATTTTTCTCCAAAATAAACTGAGTCCAGGTCAATGGAGGAAAACCTACAACCTTACACTCGACGTATGCCCTCTATGACATCTTGGCATCTCCCTGAAACTGAAAAGTCACAAACTCAACCCTATATCACTCCACTATCCCCATCTTGTGACATCTCTCATGGTAATCATGGTAATCAATTCTGAACTTATAGGCATCCTCAAACTCGATGCCATAAAAACATGAGGTTTCATCTTAATGAACTTGCAAAACAGATTATGCTCATCTTAAATCAACACCGAACCCATTACATGATGCGAGAAGACACCTATATTTGACGCCTCATCCATTTTAGGAGCCACGACAGCAACATCCTGCACTCTTGGATGTTGAACTCCAGGAACTATTGAAATGGTCCCATTTCCTGCCAATCTACTTAAAAAGCTCAAAACCTGCTGAATTATGTCGGAAGACATATGAATTGGAGCTAAACCTCCCTGAACTGGTGATGCCTCATCATGAACCGGTATTTCCTCATCTTGCTTCGGTATCACACCCCTATGCTATCTCTAGAATATCCTTAGGTAGGGGAGGAGATGCTGGCTACTCCTAAACTAATCCCGCAGCCTGAGCCCTACCTCTGGCGGTCACTGATCTCCTTCCCCTACTCTTTCTCCCCTTGCCTATCCTCTTTCATGAACCAGAATCCCAATGGCTGGTTTGGGTGCCTCTACTCTAGTTCTATTTGCTCATTTTCTCACCATCTGTGAGAATAAGAATGAAAGGAGTTAGATACAAATTTGGATCAACAAATACCAACTGGAATCAAGTAATATCATGTCATGACCCAAAATCTTAGGTCATGATGGCACCTACTAAACCCACCATTAGGTAAGCCAAACCATATATAGCACAAAATAGTATGTAACAAGCCAATAGAATGAAGGTACGAATCATAAAATAAACCGGCCAAAAGTGAATATAAACGCAGATAATAGGCCATATAAGATACCTCATAAGTTATATAACATATTGTGAAGAGGAAAAATATACGAAATACACCCAAGACCTGGTATTAGTCGGTACAGGAGCTACTAAAGCTAACATGAGCTAAGTAAATAAAATATAAATAGAACTATCTTCAAAATACAAAATGCAGACCAATCAAGCAAAAAGAGAGAGAAGGAACAACTTCAAGCGTTAGGAGCTCACCCTAAATCTCTGATCCAGGATAGGTTTGCATGAATAACACATTAGCGATGAGAACTTATACTAGTATCTGGAATTGGGATAAAGATGCAAAAGTATAGTATGAGTACCAAAACATGCGGTACCCAGTAGGCTTAAGCTAACTAAGCTCAAAAGATAATGCAAGTATAAATAACATGAAAGGAGATAATGAACAATGTACGTAATATGAAAGGAAATGATATACAAACTAGGTAACTAGAATAAAAGTACTTAGCTATAGAATCTAGCCTAACATTCTAACATAACAAGAATCATCTTTAGGGAGAATATCAATAGTAGTATACTCAGAATGTCTACCCAAAGTTAGAGAAACAACAATATAATCTAACACTAAGCTGGAAATGCTAAAAGAGGGTCAATAAGACATACCAAAGACCTGAGCACATGCCAAAAACAACATGTCACAAACTAAGCAGTAATAATCAAACAATAACCTAACCAGGCCCTCATAAGGCCAGAAGGTACACAACAACAGAAAAAACCCAATCGGCCCCCATAAGCACGATAGGAACAAACAACAAACATAACCCAACCGGCCCCCATAAGCATGATAGGTACCAAAGTAATAATCATACTGGTGATATGCGATGCATATGAATGAATGAATATCGTGTAAAACTAGGTGATGCGATATTAACCAAGTACCGTATCCAACACAAGTGTATACACCTCCTCAGCTCAGCAACTTGGAAAGGCATAACCTATAGCGACAATCCTCCTCCGATATTATGGCTCACAGATGAAGGGGCCCATAAGGGACTTGGGATATCTGTATACACTGCCTGCTCTCAAACTAGGACTTCCATAATATCCATAATTAACCCACTCAGTCTAGTTCCCGAGATAATCATAAGTAATAAGTGCTCAAAATCGAATTGATACTAAATAAGTAGTAATCAGTAAAATCTAGGGCCCAAGATTGAATCGGAACTAAAGCAGTAACAATCAGTACATTTTTGTCTTAAAATCCATCAACCAATAGTAAAGGTGTATGACTTCTCTTTAGAAATCAATTTATGATAAAAGGGTGAGAATAAGTACCTTTTTGAAAATAGTAGTGAAAATCTGTCACACCCAAAATCCCATTGAGGAGGACTGGCACTCGAAGCCTTTAAGGCCCGAGAGAACCAACCTTCATTCATGTAAACTCATATACATGTCACTAAATGAACAACACTAATATAGATGCAAGATACCAATGGCGGAAGTCATGGAAAAATATTCAATAGATATGAAACTTGGCCGTTAGGGCCACCACGTCAAAATCATACATTCCTTACATTCCTTCATTTGTCCCACAACGTCTACAAAGCCTCTAACAGATACATAACCAACCTAAAGTTGGGAAAAGTCCCCGCTTTATACAATCATTTACACAATACCAAAACAAATGTACATAATGACTCGAAAAGCCCCGAATCAATCTAGAGCTCACCAACAGTTTGCAGATGATTTATATCCTACTGTAGAGGTCTACTAGCTCCTGTGCCTGCAGCAAGTAAGGTAAGTCCCCCAAGGGACGTCAGTACGAAGAATGTATTGAGTATGTGAGGCTATAAGAAATTGCATGAAACATAGGAACTTCAATGGAATCAATTACAAGTGAATAGTCAATATAGATAAACCACAGTTCTGTATGTGTGGAACCATGTAAATTACGTTCATTACTTTCTTTGCTTTTACGTTCATAACATAACATTGGGATCGTCTCTAGCTAGTCTTATGCCCCTTTGAGCTACCACCCATAAATCAATAACCAATCGGGATCGTCTCTAGCTAGGCTTTCGCCCCTTTGAGATACCACCCGTAATCCAATAATCTCGGGATCGTCTTAAAGAAACAACTATGCATTACTTCTTTCCTTTCTTTTGTGAGATTGATACATTGGTGGTTATAAAATTATTGGAGCTTTGGAAAATTGGTCAATAAATAAGAGACATGTGAATAACACCATACGTCAAACCTGAAATGAGATACTTTGGAACATTTTGAAATGGAAACAAGTAGGTAACAATGAGAACAATAGGTGCTGCCAAGGATACGAAAAGAGTAACCTTACATACCTTATCTTCCCAATATGAATACACAATCCTATATGTGAATACAATATTGTAGCTCCTTCCTTACGTGTTACTCTACAACACAAGTACATAACGGAGCTCACGTTAACAGCTAACTACATTACAAATGCATAATACGACAATGAGCTACATGACTTCCATATAACGTCATTTCACCCTCTTACAATACCATTTACTGCATCACCATACCAACAACGCTAGAACATGCCACACATCAACCAAGACATCATAAACCGATAGCATTTCACACCAAGTTTATACTTTACACTTCCCCTTCAACACCATGTCACATTTACTCCATTAAGTCACTTAAATACCGTTCACAATAACACATTAACAACAAATCCATAATTGATATAACTCAAAATACTTCCAGACTTCTCCTTTAATGTCATTAAAAGGGTACCATGAGTTTATGATTACATCCAAGAAGGGTATAGGGGCCTTGGGGGGTCAAAGAGAAGCAAAAACAAACAAAACAAAATTCTTGAATGGCCTGTGGAGACACCTACACCCGCAGGTGGGTGAGATGCAGCCGTAGGTTCCCATCTGGCCCTGTCCAGGGCCACCTATGTTGGTATCTGCGCCCGTAGGTGCCCCATCTGCGAAGGCGGATGCCCGGTTCGGCCAAAATGGATCTCTTTTGGGTCCTTTTTTGTAATAAATGGTACATGGACATAAGTAAGCTTATCTTTTCATATTTTAGGTTAAATTGGATGCCAATGAACAAACATGGTCTCACAACGTACATGAACATCACAAAACTACATTTTCCCCTTCAATATGCCACCAGTTCCATGCACAATTTCACAACAACAATTCCAAATATTATATACAAAGAAGAAGAAAGTTAGGTACTTAACCACATCTTACATATTGACATTAAATCTATCAAATTCACTTCCTTCAAGACCACAAGTCTCCTTTCAAGTTTATAAGACAAAACCCTTTATTAATTAAGCAAAAGTAGATTGTTTCACACATAGTGGACTGCTCAACACTTTGTCAACATAACCAATATGATTTATACACCCTTTAATGCATATAATATATTAAACCATAAGAGTAAACACTTACCAAAGCTTGTAAAAGGATGATCTTGCCCAAAGGAAATGCTTGCTAAGGGTTTGGATGAGGAGAAAATATCTTGTGGAATAATCTAGAAATTGCATGTGTCTTGTGATGAATAAAAATCTGATTTTTCACCCTTATATAATCCCTCAAGGTCATCATTAGCTAAACATTAAATGTGTTTACTTGGTCAATGATGGAATGGGTCATTTTCCTATTTGGGCCATGTCTTATGGCTTAATTATTAGGCCTTTATTGAGCCCGTTAACACATGCGAATTTAGCCCAACAAAATTAATGCATAATACACCAACCATCTCAAGTTTAAATCATTCCATAAATGTTACGGTAACCAAATAGGGTCAAAAATGTACGGGGTGTTACAAAATCAATGTTTTTTCTTGGAATTGTACCATAATGCATGAGCGTGCCAGTGTCAAGGAATGCATACCATCGTCACTATACAAACAAGAATGTAACCGTACAATTGTGTATAATCAAGTAATGTTAGCCCTCAAAGATATGTATACTAACCTGGAACTTCAATCGAGACATAAACAAGGCCTCGAGCCCAACAGTGTACCGAGCCGTGTGATTATATATGTACATATAGAGCAATTTTGGAAATGAAAGTAAATGAGAGAAAGCATGCTATTGAAGAATTAACCGAGGGATGACATCTTTATTGAATGGTACTACCCAAATCTATATTAGGGATTACTAATGGCAACATAAGTCTATAGTAGGTGAATAAGAATCCTTATCCTAATATGAGTTATAGACGTAAAAAAGGTAAATATATAAGCTAAGGATCAATACCAAGTGGACTATACAATACTAAAGAAATGTAAGGTCCACATGCTATAAAAAGGGTACTATTCTATAGTAATTACATTATGGAATTGCTATGCTAACTAAAATAAGCCAAGGAACCCATCCTAAGGAAAATATTTACCCAAAATTAAATTAAGGGTTTTAATTCTAATTTCACGGATACTACACACACTAAGCCATGCCAAATGTGAGAAACAACTACCTAAATTAAGGATTTCAAAACTTGGTCCTAGTTTAAGGCTCCTAACAAAAGTCAAGAATGCCAGAATAAAGAAATATCCTTAAACATATTATATAGACCCCTATCCCGCATCCAATATATACAATGTACCATTTCGTAGAGCAAAGTAGACCGTAGCATACGTGAATGCCGAACAACAGCCTCAGACCGTCCACAAGCTACTCGTCTCCTCTACTCGACCTCAAAAAGCTACCACGTTAGGAACCTCCATAAGCTAGGAAAAATCCTCCTAGGTCCAAACTTCACACTAGAATCCTAGCTTGAATAATTTGATAAAGATAATTGATTTTCTTTCCATGATTAGATATAATGTCTATATGATTCCCCCATATAACATCCCTTTAATGAATAATCGATATAGCTAGTGACGTAACTTTGGTTTCTTTGTAAGTGAAATTCAATGAAAAGAACTATTTGAGTAATAGTTATGTATAAAAACATATATAGAACCAACTTGAAATAAAAATAGATGGATCAAACTTATTATTTATAAATTTCTTTTATACCAACCACCAATAGATGATATGTATATATATTAATAGTCATTTAGTGTCACGACTCAATTTCTCAGGTCATGATGGCACCTGCCATAATCCACCAGTAGGTAAGCCTACCCATAGTCAAGAACAACTAGTAACAGACTAATAAGAAAGGTGGAAGAAAAACTAAATTACAGTGACAGAGAAGGCTAGAAAAAAGTAAATATATCCCCAAAACCTTGTGAAGTCAGTATAAGAGCTTCTAATAGAAGAAGAGTACAAGTGAAATATAGGACAAATAAATATATATATATACAAAGATATTTCTGAATACAAAATAGAGATCAGTCTAACAATACTAGGGAGAGTAGAAATACTCCAAACTTCAAAAGCTCGCCCAAAATCTTTGATCCATGGCTGCTCCGTACAACACACACTTTGATGTAAGCCAAATTGGTGTAAACCTTTTAAGGACCATAATACAAGGCTGACACAACGGGTTCCAAGACACGATCATCTCAAGTACATAAGGATGAATTTATAGGACCCTTTTAAAGCTACCAAGAGTTCAATACCACGTGTGGAGAGTAGCTTGGAGTCAAGAGCCAAATCATCTCAAGACTTCCACTAGAAAGCAAGCCCGAGAACTACAAACACTCCTAGGATTATTGATGAAGATAGATGTGTTTGAACCCATCTTGATACTATTTAATGAGTGTTGTGTGTTTCTCAATGCATTCAAGAAGGATCGAGGTCCATTGGAGGGGTCGTTGGAGGGTCTAGAGGAGCTAGGAGGAATTTCGGAATGGTTTGCACCCTCACCTGTGCCCACAGGTGGTGACCTACTCCTACAGATGTCACCTGTACTCCTGCTCTATTCCAGTAGATGTCCATCTCCGTGGGTATGTGGGCCTAAGCGGCCAACTTTCCCTATTTTGTTGAATTGGGTCACTTATGGGCCCATAAATGTAATCAAAGGCCTAAGGATATAAATATTAGTTCCTTCCTTCTTTTTCTTTAGTTTTTAGATGATATTTAATGATTTATACACTTTAGAGTATGAGAGTGTAGTTAGGCTTTTGTTGAACACTTGTTCAAAATGTTGGTTGATTGGGTGAATTGATTCCCTCTTAGTATTTGTAAGAGGTAGGTGTTTGAACGTATTTGAAAGAGAGGTATTAGAGTTTGATAGATTCTTCGATTGTCCTTTCTCATATCTTCTTGTGTCTATCTATCTATCTATCTATCCTTTATTTTTTTGCATTTCGATTCTATCATTTCTTTGGGTTTTCATACTTTATTTTTCTTCTCGTGATTTGTCTGTTATAATTTGGTATCAGAGCCTAGCTTAGATTCATTCTTACAATTTTAAATCTTGGATTTGTTAGCTAGAAAATTGAAAATAAAAAAAAGGAAAGAAAATCTAAATTTTTCATTTTTGAGAAAAAACCCTAAAAATACTTTGTACTTTTTTGGAGTTTTCTTGTAGTTTCAACACTAGATTTGTTTTCTCTAGTGCTATTAAAGTTGGAATCTTGAGTTTTGGGTGTGTTTTGTGAAGATTTGAAGAAATCCACCATTATTGAGCTTAAGTTCTTGAGAAAAGAAACTAGGTTTCTAGATTTTGTAAATTTGGTGTGGATTTGAGGGTTAAAAATTGTTCGAAAGTGTTTCCCATGTCAAAGGGAACCTAGATCTGAAGTTTCACGAAATTCTGGGTCAAAATGAATTAGTTTGGAAATTTGAAGTCTTGGTGTTCGTGGATATCTTCATATCTTCAAGAGAAGAAGATATCAAAAAGGTGTTGTTTGATCCAAAGAAAGAAGAATAAAGGAAATAAAAGGTGTTAGTATAAAGAAATATCTAATAAAAAGAGAATATTCTAGGAAAGAGAGTGTAAGAGGGCCCATAAAAAGGTGAAAAAATCAGAGGCTTCAACTATTCTGGCTGGGCACCTGTGTCCTCACCTGCCCCCGCAGGTGGGCATCTGCCCATGTAGGTGACCAACATAGGTCAATTTCTAAGCTTTATATTTTATACATTCGACCCCCACTTGCGAGGGCATGTTGTGACCTGCGTCCACACCTCACCAAAATGCATCTTAACCATCCAAATTTAAATTTTGCTCCAGTTGCAATTTCTTAGTTTCAATTTTGATTCCTAATTTCATTTCATTATTCCTAAAGTAATTATCAATGGGTAATTGTCCTTACTTATTTTATTGATTAGTCTTAGAGTTTCTTTTCTTTGTGTGCTTTTTCTAGTTTTATTTCATAGTTAACTTCTTGATTCATGTCCCTTTGTTTATAATCAAGCCATCTGTCTTTATTTAAATCAAGAATCCTCTCCGTCCAAGAGTAGCAATCGACACCTTATGTACCACTGAAGTATAACAAGCCTTCAACATCAACCGATCCAATTCTGAGGCATATAAAGGTGAGAATCTTATAAGTTTTGGTGAGGAGATTTTACTACTAACCTTGTTTGCTTGTTTTGTAGGTACATGGGGTTTTGAGGAAGTATGTCCTCGGTAGCCTAGGATATATGTGACTATGACATAGAAGACTATGATTGTAGTGATGAAGGCTATGGCTATGATAAATATGGTGATAATGGAGACTATGAATATAGCCATGATCAAGAGCCATACGGGAATGAGAGCTACTATTCTGAAGAAGAATATAGGGCAAATGATGAATCTAACTCTTATGGAGAATATAGAGAGGATGAAGAGCCTTATGATGGTTCTTATGAGGATGATAGGGCATGTGAAGATTTTTCAACTTCTCACCCCGAGCATGAACAAGATGTGAGGTATAACACTTTCTCCTATGCACCTTGTAAAACTTATGGTGGGAATGTTCATGAGACAAGTGAAGATTCATTTATTGGTCTTGTGGTACTTCTTATCCTAGTCAATATGGTACTAGTGTTTATTCTAGTTCAATTAGAAGTCATCCAATGAAGAGATGAGAGAGTTTACCTTTAATGTTTAGGGATACTACATCTTATCCTTCTTGTTCTAGTGCACAAATGTTGGGAAGTAGAAACCAAGATGGATATGGAAAGAATAGTGGAAATCATAATCTTTCTAGAACCTCTCTTCCTATTTTCAAAGAAGAACGTGATCCCAAAGCTTATCTTGATTGGGAATGGAAATGTGATAGGTTTTTCAAGGATCATGATATGAGCGAGGTTGAACAAGCCACATATGCCATTAACAACCTTTGAGGTCAAGCGTTGAAATGGTGGGAACTTGCAAAAGGATCCACTCAAATATGAAGTGCCTTAAAAAGGTACATGAAGGCCATTTGTGTACCAAAAGGGTACATGAAGCTTTATAATATTGATCTGAGAAGACGAGTTGGCACGAGAAAGGTGGATATTTATGGGTTCAGGGATGCATTCTTTTTCTCGATGATTAGTGCTATGCAAACTACATTACTCCTTATATGGTTGACTATTTGGGGATACCTTGAATGTCAAAACATTGTCCATATTTCTTGCAAGGCCATAGAGTTGTCGAGAGTATGAAGGTTTTCTTCACCTGAAATGGATACTATAAGGAGGTTTGGTGTGATGTATTTCCTTTTGACTTTGGACATTTATGTTTAGGTTCCAATTGGTTTGCAAGGCATGGAGTTCCAAATGAGGAAAATTGGCCAAAGATCATTGTGGACCAATGGGGAAATCATCTTTTTCAACCTACCCTTCCTAAGCCTCAAGGAAATGTGACCAATTACTCCAAGTCCCTTGATAATGAATGAAAAAAGATTGAGAGGAGTAAGGGAGTGAAAAGTGGTAACCCAAGAGTGGAAAAAGGAGAGGTTATAAGGAGTGAAGTGAGGGTGTTACTGCAAACCCAATCTAACCTTGTTGTTTGTCCTTCTCTTGGTAAGGATTCTTATGTGGGTACAAACATGGCAAATAGAGGAGCACAAACACCTAAAAAGGAGATTACCCTTAAAGAATTTATGGGGGCAATCTTAGATGTTTCCAACGCTTGTAAGGGATTTTCACCCCAAGGTAAAGAAGAATCTTCTCATGAGCTTCAAGGTAACAAAGCTAACTCTTGCACTTTACTAAATGTGAATGATAATTGTGTGGCTAGTAGCCAATTGAGTGTGAGCGATAACTTATCTATATGTGAGCCTAATGATTCTTTGCCTCATGTTGATAATGTACATGTTGAGAGTGTGGATACACTAGTTGATCCTATTGATGACCGAATTGAATCTTCTTGTAAGATAGATTTGAGTCCACCTAGTGTTAAAATCTTTATGTTGAATAATAGTACATTGTCTTGTGAAAATGGTGTTGATCACCTTGTGTGTTAATCTAGTCCACTACTTGAGAATATTTGTGATGATATTAGTGAATCTCAAGTTAGTGATGATGTTGATCATTTGAATAGGAGTGACCCTTTGAACATGCCTTGTGATGAAATCATGTTACTTGCTTGGTTCATAAGCATGATCATGTGTTTGAAACTTATTCGAAGCTTGATAATTGTCTTTTTGAGAGAGAACTTGCATGTTCTAATTCTCCTTATTGGATTGATCCTTATCTCTTTAAGTATAATATCTTGTTTGAAATTGATGAAATTACTCCTTGTAAACTACCTAATGGTGTAGATCATTTTAATGATGTAGCTCTTCTTGAGGGCTATACTCTATATAACAACCCACTATGGTGTGACAATATTCCTCCTAAATATGGAAATCTCTTCTTAGATATAAGAGCACTCTTATGGGAAAGGATTGTGAAGAAATAGAAGATGGTCTTTGTTTTTTGATTATTTCTTCTTCTTTGAGTGTTCCAATTCTTGAGCATACTTTTGATAATGTTCTTGAGTATAGAAGTGAGCATACCCTTGCAAACACCTTAGATGAAATCAATTTTTGAGACACCTTTCTTTACTCTCTATTTGTTTATGATATTGCCCATGGTTGTGTAGAGAGTATGTCTTTTTGTGATCGTGGCACCTTTGGGGAGAATGAGTAGTGCATTGACCCATGTCCATGGATACTTCTCCCATTTGACCCCAGTGATCATTTGGAATGTGGTGGTTTTAATACATCCAACTTAGTGCTTGGTCAAGAGGGTACATCTTTGTGTGGTGGCCATAGTAGCAACACTTCTTTTCATTCATGTGGTAAATGCTTGGTGTTACTACTAGATTAAATTGTAAGCAAAAATGCAATTTGTTTCTTAACTTGTATGGGGGATGCTTTTGTATTTAACCCTGGTGATGTATTGGGAGTTATCCCATTCTTAAAGATAGCTAGTGCATTGACTGGAGTCTTAACTTGGAATGATCTTGTTCATGACATTGCACTTAGCTTTGGGAATTATCATGTGACTTTTAACTTAAAAGGGGGTTTGTGCTTGTTGAAACATAAAACTAATTTGGGTTTTCATGTGTGGTTGACAAATTACCATGGTTCTTTTGTTTTTTCCCTTTGTCAAAGTCTCTTGAGTGGCCAAGTAGCTTTTATTTTGTGGGGTTACAAACCCTTATTGATCATTTTGATGCTTGGCTATATGTTAAGCGTGTTCCTCTTTGGATTGGTGATAAACTTGTTGTTGCTAACACTAACCCTTATGCCATGAGGATATTGTTGTTTCTTGTTTTCCCTTAGTTTTGCAAGGTTTGGATTCGAGGTCAAATCTTTTTAGAAAAGGGGAGGATGATGCAAGACAAATCGCCGTAAACCTTTTAAGGACTATAATACAAGCCGACATAAAGGGTTTCAAGCCATGATCATCTCAAGGACACAAGGACGCGTTTGGATGACCCTTTTCAAGATCCCAAGAGTTCAATACCACGTGTGAATGGTATCTTGGTGTCAAGAGCCAAATCATCTTAATACATCTACTAGAAGGCAAGCCTGAGAACTACAAACACTCCAAGGATTATTGATGAAGCTAGATGTGTGTGAACCCATCTTGATACCATTTAGGGAGTGTTGTGTGTTTCTCAATGCATTCAAGAAGGATAGAGGGCCATTGAAGGGGTCGTTGGAGCGTCAAGAGAAGCTAGGAGGCATTCTGGAATAGCCTGTACCCGCAGGTGTTTACCTGCACCCAAAGATGGCACTTGTGACCCTGACCTGTGCCAGCAGATGGGCATGTAGGCCTAAGCGACCAACTTGCCCATGTTGTTGATTTGGGTTACTTATGGGCCCATAAATGTAATAAAAGGCCCAAGGCTATAAATATTAGTTCCTTCCTTCATTTTCTTAGTTTTTAGATGAGATTCGATGAGTTAAACACTTGAGAGTGTGAGATCTTGGCTAGGTTTTAGTTGAACACTTGTTAGAAACATTAGTTGATTTAGTGAATTGATTCTCTCTCGGTCTTCGTAAGTTGTAGGTGTTTGAACATATTTTAAAGAGAGGTCTTAGAGTTTGAAACATTCTTTGATTATCCTCTCTCATATCTTCTTGTGTCTTTATCTATCTATCCTTTATTTTTTGCATTTTGATTATATCATTTCTTTGGGGTTTTGTACTTTATTTCTGTTCTCGTGGTTTGTCCGTTATCACACCTCAATGGAGAGAACTCGTACTATGATGTACAGGTTGCAGAAGTGTAGTATGAGTACCAAACATGTGGTATTTAGTCGGCATCTGCCGATTGAGCTCCAAAGATAATACAGGTATAAAAAACATATAAAGCAAGAATATAAATTAATAGCCAACTACCTAGGCAACGAAACATAATAATGTTAATGAGGCGATAGGGATAAACTAACCTATTCTACCAACGATAAGGGACGAGCGCAGTTCCATAAGTAACTAGTCCATATATGATAGTATAGTGAAGAAGGAGATATACAATATACAAATGTAGTAGAAAGGAAGGAAATAATATATAAAAGTAGCCCAAGAAGAGTATACAAATATATATATATATATATATATATATATATATATATATATATAACTGCACTATATGGACAACCAAATATGAAGGTACTACTCTGAAGGACTAGTCTACATCACTAGGATCATATATAAGGTGAGGGAGCTAACTCTCTCATAATCAGGGTCTCTAACCAAAATGTGCATAATCATGAGGTGATCTAGCAACACCAAGTATCACAGTAATAATGTGTGAAGGGTACAGAAACGTAGCGATAATCTCGCGTACCAGTCCATAACCAGCCTGTCACTAACCATACAATAACAACCAACAATAATATAACCAGCTAGCCTGGACAACCAATAACCCCAAGCGAGCCCCTATAAGCCTGCAGAGGCGCAAACAAGTAATCAACAAACAACAGGCATCACTTGTATCTATAGAGCCCCCCATAAGACCGATAGATATAAGGGCCAAACTATCACACTGGTGATAGGTCACACTGGTGATAGGTAATGCACCTGGATGAATGAATGCAAGTAAACCACTACTACCATACCCACTAAATGCCAAACCATACCAAGTATATACACCTCTTTTGGCTCGCCGGCTCACAAGGTAGGACCTACAAATATTACCTCTTCCAGTACGTGGTCCCCAGACAGAAGAATCCATAGGGAATTTGGGAAATCTGTATATTCTGCCTGGTCCCGAACCAGGACTTCCAATAACCGTCATAACCAATCTACTCTATCTAGTACAGGATATATATATTAAGAATAGTAAGAAATTTCGGACTTGAACCGAAAATGAATAGGTGTATATCTATAAATCCATTGCCCGATATCAAATCCGGGACTAAAATAGTATAATAGTATAGAAAGGGTCAGAATTTCCCTTAACCGAAGTGAATAAGTAGTGGTAAAAGAGAGTGGATCAATAATGGACCAAAATCAACTTCGATCTAATTTTCCAAAGTAATATGCTAAGTTTAAATATCATAATCCAATAATCGAGGTGGTACAACTTCCATTTTAGTAGAATAATTTTTTTAGAGTTAAAAGTGGGAATAAATCCCTTTTAGGAAACAATAGTAAAATCATGGTTCTAGTTGGAGTCGTACCACAAAATAATTGTAAATGCACCAAAATATATGCATGCCATAAGAGATAATGAAAATAAGAGGGAAAAGAATAATTAAACGGAGGATTTAGGCCGAAAACTTACAAAGGAATTAATGGGAAATAATCACTTCAACGTCCTCTACTCATTCCCAACTCCAATCTATGATTTCCCACAAGTTTCTTGAGCTCTTGGGACCTTTAATGGAGGGAAAATCTCTAAAAATAGGCTTAGGATCGAGAATGAGAGAAATATAAAGAGGCTGCCAGGAGTCCTTCGTGAACGCTAATGCGGGACCCCTGTCGTGAATGCGGGACTAGAATGGGTTAAGTCTTCGCGAATGCGGCTGGTGCACCGAGAATGTGAAGAGCAAAGCTAAGCCGGCCAGGCCAGCTTAACCTTCACAAATGCGATGGATGGCTCACAAATGCAGAGGTAAAGATCCTTGACCTTTATGAACGCTGCAAAAACCTCGCGAATGTGAAGGCCAAGATTGGCCTGCACCAGATATTGGAAAAACCTGCAGAAGACAAGTTTCAACGGACTCCTAACTGGTGCTCAGGATTCGTTCAGAATCCTGTGCGTGAAAACAAACTATGCTACCAAAATATACATTCCAAACTTAACGAAACCATCAAAACTTTCATCCGAGATCGTTTCGATTAAATGTGGGTCCAACACCTATAGTTCTATTTTAACTAATTTCCACCCAATAGCCCAAAATAAGTCTGAAAGCCTCAGAACCCGGACCAAGGGTACCCCTAGCATAAAATCAATGTTCCAAAGCTAACGACATTATTGGAATTTTTATCCGAGGCCGTTTATTGGGAATTTTGGTTTGAGACCAATTTCTTAACAGCAAAAGCTCCAAATTAGGAAAATGAGCCTAAAACCCAAATGGACTGTCCAAGAACTGAACTGACAGTTCCAGCAAGTCATAAATGACCTATAGCCACTATGGGAAGGCATGAAATGTCGAAAATGCACAGAAATCAAGAAAATTACCTGAAAGGTCATTACAATATCCACTACTAAAAGGACTTTCATTCGCGAAAGTCAATGAATATAAAGAGCTCAAAAGCTCAAAAGGATGAGGTATTGAGCCCGCATGCCCCGAGCAAGACTCCCTAGATAACCTATAAGGCAAAACAATACTTCCAAAGGATTTTACTAAAGGTATACCTTTTTTCTTCATATCCTTACTTCACTTCCCAAACAACCAAAAATCATCCGCAACAACCAACTGACCTCCAATTGAACTGAGCACGCCAACCCAAACCATAGCAAATTGACATCACACAGAAACAAGCACAACCAATCTACAACTCAACTAGGCAAGGGTCAAACCAAGGCATGAATCATACGACCAATTTCAAATTCCAAATCTAATATTCTCTTGTCTTTCCAAACCTGACGTCAACTCTGAACTGTACACAATCTCTCCAGCATTATCCAAGTCCTACCCGCATACTCGCATCATACTAAGCTCGAAAGAATGAAGCTAACCCATCGAAAATCGATATGGACTAGAATATTAAAAATCCCCCATAAGGTCTACCTAAATATCCAAATGGTAAGGACTAATGTCTGTGATCTCTGCCAAGTCACTGGTACGGATAACCCTCGTAATGGGGTTGTAACCAAGTTATGCAAACCATAACTATAACCTCAACACCAAATTTGAGCTACTCAATCTCAACCATCCATACCGATCTGATTGATGAGTAAGTATCCACATACCGAAATCTATCACAACTCCCCAACCGTCATTCAAACGAGTCAAAAACCACAACTGGAGACAACAAGTCTTCACTGAGGCCACATACCCAAAACAATCTCAATACAAGAAATCAAGCATATACCCCAAACCAATTCTCATCCTCCAAAACTAAGCGTATGTCCAACAATTCTTGCAAGGGCTAAAATTGAAATATTGCCAAAAAAAATAACCACAACTATGGAAAAACCATAGGATAAAGATACAAACAAAAAAATCCATATACGCCAAAGGTAAAACACGCCAAGGCATAATCAAGAACTCACCAAGGCAACAAAAAAATACTAATGGTGTCCAAATCTAAAGCAACTCAAAAAGTAATAATCTTAGCCTGAACTTGGTCAAACCAATACTCAATTCATGGTAGCAAATACTCAATCACGAAAGACATTCACTTTGGGTACCCCAACTCATATTCAAGAACATATCACTAAGAATAAGTGTTCCACAAGGTCATACCAGGCTGAACAAATACCGAAATAAGAATCTCTGAATTCACCTGCTTAAACCAAACTTAACTCAACTAAACCATGAAACACATCACCGAGGGAATGGAGTACCCAAATCAATACCAACACCAATATCAAACTACCACTGAGAGACGAACCCGACAATTTAGAATAACAAATATTAGGATTATCAACGAAAGGAGCAGGCTATAGATAAGGATCGCAGAAGCTAGAATCGCCACAAAACCAGGGAAGGACAAACCTTCCTTCACTTTCACAAGCCACTCAACAACTGACCTTATAAATAGAAAAGGAAAACCAACCAACCAAGGTAGCCATCTAAGCCAACAAATAAGAATCACAAGGAAGGTGATACTAACTAGATAATGCTAATCTAGCTGTCTATCAAGTAAGAATCAATCAACATCAAAACAATGACAATAATAATAATTATATATGATGCAGGTGGAACAAAATGAAAAACATAGTCAGCACCACTCTAAGATCACAGCAAGGCTAAAATGACAAAGGAAAGGGACTTTAATCCAAATACTATTCCCCAAGGAAATCAAAATACTGATCCACTACTAAAACAAAATATCTACAGGGGTAGTTAAACACAGATAAAATCCATACAAAGGCTTACAACAGTGAATATAGCAATATCAAGGCACATAAACATCGATGGGTATGAAAATCCCAACCCAATTCAAATAGAAAGTAATAGATAGTAATAAAAATTGCACCTATATGATGGAATCTGAAGTCATAGTCCCTGACATGCCTGAAAAAGTATGAATTTGAATGATTCAAATCCTGGACTAAGTGTTTGAATGATCAACTGAGCTACTAAGTGCACTACCTCTGATCGAAGGTGCCATATCTCTAAGATACTGATTTGACTGTACTGACCGATAAATAATCCCTCGCTGTGGAAACTCTCTGGACCAATGATCAATCTCACCAAAATCAAAACATGCCCCTGAAACCCTCTGATGCACTTTTCACACCCCAAATCCCATCGAGACGTGATTGGCACCCGTAGCCGATAAGGCCCGGGAGAACCAAACTGTACTTATGTTCATTTATATGCATGCCATCAGAAACACCCTTATCACGTAAGGGCTTATAATGCTAACAACAAAATTCATGGAATACATGACATATATACATATATGAAACTTGGCCGTTGAGGCCATCAATTCAAAAATGACACGTACCTTTAACATTTATACACCCACATCTGTCTTCAAAAGCCTCTAACAAGTGCATTGACCAAAAAGAACTAAAATTCTGGACAAGTCCCCGCTTTATACTACATGTACAACACCAAAACATATGTACAACTGTGACTCGGAGAAGCCCCGAAAAACTGGAGCTCACCAATGATCCGCATAACTGGCAACCTACTGTGGAGGCCTACTAGTACCTGCGTCTGCAGCAAGTAAGGTAAATCCCCCAAGAGGGGTCAGTACGGAGAATGTACTGAGTATGGAAGGCTCAAATGAAACTGTATGGTATGTAAATAAGTCAATGAACTCAAATACAATAAATGATCAATATGGATAAGTCACTATACTGTACTTTGGAAACCATATATATTGCATTCTTTACTTTCTTTGTTCCTTTGATTCTATGGTTATTCATCTTTGCCTGTGAACTGTGATACCCGGGCCCCGACTGAACAGTGGGTTTTAACATAACATATCTTTATGTTGGGATCGGCTCGAGCTAGGATTATGCCCACAGAGCTGCCACCCTAAGAATCAAAGCATTGGGTTCGGCTCGAGCTAGGTTATTACCTCTAGAGCTGCCACCCATAAACCAACATATCAGGTTCGGCTCGAGCTAGAATTATACATCTAGAGTTGCCCCCTATCAGGTTTGGTCTGAGCTAGGCTTAGGCCTCTAGGACTGCCCCCTGATCCAACAATATTGAAATCGGCTTGAGCTAGGCATTTCGCCCCCAAAGATGCCACCCATACTTGATCATTAACCACATATGCATTACTTTATTCATTATTTTGAGATTGATACAATGATAGTCATAACATTATGTGAACCTTTGGATCATGAACCAATGAGTAAAAGACGTGAAAATAACCTTATTGGAATCAATGAACAAGATACATGAGTATAAACAATATTAAAACTTTGGAACACAACTTTATTGGGCTTTTGGAACATTATCAATGAATAGGAAACATGTGATTCATACTTTATCAATGCTTCGGAAACTTGTGATAATAACCATTGGTAACCGAGAATAGTATACCTTAACACATTTCGGAATAGAGCAAGTGTAACGTCAATGTGAATTCTATTAGCTGCAGAAAGATACGGACAAAGTAACCTTACATACCTGTACTTCCAAGTATGAATACACAAGTCTATGTATGAACACAATAGTCCAGCTCCTTCTTTACGTCTTACTCTACAATACAAGTTCATACCGGAAATGTACGTAACTGGTGTAGAAACGGTTGAACTTGCGGCTTATAGATTGAAAGGAGAGGTTGTATTATGGTACGAAGACTGGAAAAGATCCAGGGGTATCGGTGCACCTCCAGCTAGTTGGGAGGAATTCAAGGCGGCATTTCTTGATCACTATCTTCCATATGAGGTCCGCGAGGCTCGTGCGGATCAGTTTTTAAATTTGTGTCAAGGCAATATGAGCATCAGGGAGTACAGTCTTCGGTTTAATTGGTTGGCTAGATATGAACCTAATATGGTAGCGACTATGGCGATATAGTTCATCGGTATGTAGATAGATTGGAGCCATATTTGTTAAGGGACTGTACCATTGATGCGTTAAATAAAGATATGGATATAGCTAGAATACAGGCCTTTGCGTAGAAAATGGAATATCAGAGACAACAAAGAAGAGCACAAGGGTTTGAAGAAGGGCCGTCTAAGAGGGCTAGATCCACGGGACAGTCTATGGTGTCCCAAGCAGAGTCCAGGCCTTGGAGTTTTAATAGACCTCCTAGGCCTTCATTTTCTTATTCCCCGATAGGTACTTCCTCTCACTTTCGAGGGTCTAGAAGTTTAAATTAAGCCGGGCAAAGTAGCGGGGGTTGTGGTTCAGGTTCACAGACGACCGGATATTTTTGCCCGCTGTGTCAGTATTGTAGACATTTCATTCTGGAGAATGTCGTCGGGGGATGAATGGTTGTTATTGGTGCGGTATGACAGGGAATATGATAAGAGACTGCCCACGAAGAGGCTTGGGTAATGTGGTGCAACCTGCAGGATCGACTGTTGTATCACCACCATCGGTCCCTCCCATAGGAAGAGGTGTTCAGCCTATTGGTCGGGGTGGAGATATTAGAGGAGCAGCTAGCTCCAGTGGGACCCAAAATCGCACCTATGCTCTAGTAAACTGGCAGAATGCGGAGGCATTTTCTGATGACGTTACAGGTAAATTACCATATTTTCACATGATGTATATGTCTTGATTAATCCGGATTCTATCCTATCGTATGTTATTCCATCGACTACTATGAATCTAATGGGACATGGGAGGTTATTAGTTCAGTTACATGAACGAATCTCTATCTGTTAGGAAATTGAGTATAGTTAAAGGCACATATTGTAATGTTATATGAGATGGTTGTGATTATAGATGATTAAGTCCTCTTAAAAGCGTTACTCATGAAAGGTATAAAGGAATTCAGAAAGAAAGGAAAACTTGACCCTATACAACATGCCATGTGATATTGTTGAAAGTGTATAAGAATTTCCTTTCATATTATTTCCATGGGAAATATACAAAGTTTGGGGGATGTCACTAGAAACAGATAGCGATGGCTATTCTAAACCGATAAGTGTGAAAGTTAATAAATAAAGACGTACATTTTGTAAGAATCCTTTGGAGAAATCAACAAGTCGAAGGGATCGCATGAGAAGTTGAGAAAACAAAATATGATGAAATTAATGTACCCATATTTGTTTCAAATGGAAGAAAAGGCTCAAAATGTGGATGTGGACCAATACTAAGTAAGTATCCATGAGCCTTAAGTGTTTATGTGTACGTATGCTAATATAGAGATGCCTTTGTTATAATTGAAGCGATATCGTTAACATTCGAGGATGAATGTTCCTAAGGGGGGAAGAATGTAACACCCTGTATACTCCCAACCCAATGTGACGACGATAAACAATGGGTACTTCGGTGTCGAGAAGCCATAAGTATGTATTTGGTAATGTTAACAATGAGAAATTTGAAATTTGGCTTCGTACATGTGATTAGCCTTTCATAAGAGGTGTTTTGTGATTTTTGTGGCGCATTTGTGGGGTTCAAAATGAGGCTAAGAGGACCTCTAAACAAAGTATATTAAGGCTAAGAAGTAAGTTAAAGAATAGGACTTGAAGTATCTAACCGAACCCGCGAAGAAAAGTCGAAAACTGAAATTTTTGAAAAATTTTAAGGAGGGGCGCATTTGGGACCATGCCACGCTGCTCTGGGCTAAAATTTTTAGTCCAGGGGCAGTAAGTTGGCACTCCCAAGAGCGTTCCACCTTGGGTTTTCCATTTTTTCGAAAGTTGGAAATTTCTAAGTCCCAAGGGTATCCGGGGTCGTATTGAGCCTATTTTTGCCACATTTCTTCTACAAACATGAGCATACACATGAAATGAGTGTAATATCATATTTTTATGATAAAATTACTCGAGAACAAATTTGGCATCAAAATGACGGTTTTACCCTTTTGGTCAAAATAGGCCATAGAATCGCTTGTTTTTGGGATTGAGGCTACGAATATAAATCCTGTGAGTGGGAATATTGTTGTAACATGTATGAAATGAATTAAACATGAGAAATTATTGATTTTGTTGGATCAAGTGAATTGGGCTCAAAAGAGGCCCAAAAATGAGGCAAAAGTCATGGGTCAAATGACCCATTCTTGCCTTGACTTGTCAATGATTGAGAAGAGTGGCTAAGGATGACTTAAAGGGTATATAAAAGTAAAATAAAAATCAGATTTTTAATCTCAAAGGGTCACATGCCATTCTATACATTTCTACAATATTTCCGTAAGACCTCTCTCAAGTTCTTCAAACCCTAAGGCATTTTTGGACAAGATAATCATCTTCCAAGCTTGGGTAAGTGATTATTCTTGTAATTTAACATATTATAAGTATGAGATATTATGTATATCATGTTGGTTATGGTTGGAAGTATTGGATATGGCACTTGTGCTTTTGTGAAAGATGTGAAATCCATGGGATTGTAACTTGAATTATGATTTATGACTTTGATGAAAGTGCATGATATGGATGAAATAACAACATGTATGGTGTTATTATGGTCTTAAACATGTTATTTTTCCATAAGTATAAATTATGGGATTTTGGCCAATTTGTTGTTGTGAGGTGTATTGAAGTAATTTGATGGAAGAATTGTGATGTGATGGTGATGGAGAAGTGTAAAATATGAGCTTGGTGTAACATTCTATTGGTTATCATGTGTTGGTCAATGTATGTAATATTGTGGGATTATTGGTATGATGAGTTCATAAATGGTATTGTCAAGGGGGAAATGACATGTTAACGTTAAACATGTGACTTATTGTTATTGTATGCCATTGTAAGGTAATTGGTGGTTAATGTTGGTTCCGTTATGTACTTGTGATATAGAGTGAAACGTAAGGAAGGAACGGAATTGTTGTGCTCACATATTGGGATTGTGTACTTATATTGGGAAGATAAGGTATGTAAGGTTACTCTTTCCTTATCCTTCTACAATATATTGTTCCTATTGACATTGGGCTTGTTTCAATTCCGAGAGGCTTGAAGTATATCAATTCAGGGTGATGTATATTGTTATTCATATGTGCCCTATTCTTAGATGAATTATGATTCACTTATCTCTTATTCATTGATTAAAGTTCCAAAGTCCTATAGTATGATGATTATCTTTGTATCAATTTTTCACAAGTAAAAGTACCAATCTCATAAGAGTAATAAGAAGTGAAGTTGTCAATCTCATGAGGTAAAGGAGTGAAGTGAGATGTGCATATAAGTGTGTGCTTAGTTAAGGTGTTAATCTCATAAAGTATAAGAGTAAGGTAAAGCATATTGGTGTGTTTCAATTAGTGTCATGATCTCTAGTGTGTCACTCTCATAACTAGGCAAAGGGGTATAAGATTGTAAAGAAGTAAGGTGCTTGGGTACTATATGCTTCATTAAGTATGGATCACATTCTAAAGGGTATAAGTTCTAGATGGGATAATTCCAATACTATGCTATGTTAGTTACTATAGACCACCAATGGTGGAGGGCCGGTATTATATGTTTACTTATATAAGATCTCATAAGAAGTAGCAAAAGTGTTAATCTCTTGGAAGTAGAGAAACGAAGTAAAGTATATATATGTGTGTTTTCAATAGCATCGTGATCCTCAATATATCATAAAAGTGTATATATATTCTAATTCCAAGTTCCGAGAATGTTATGTACTAAAGTCTAGTAATGTTATGATTATGCTTGTACCAATCTGGTAAAAGTTGAGGTATAATTATGAGTATTATCCATGGGGTGCAATGGACACCTGCATGATGGTCCTCCTTACATTATCCATGGGGTGAAATGAACACCTGCATGATGGTTCTCTATACATTATCCATGGGGTGAAATGAACACCTGCATGATGGTTCTCTATACATTATCCATGGGGTGAAATGAACACCTGCATGATGGTTGTCCTTACATTATCCATGGGGTGCAATGTACACCTGCATGATGGTTCTATGAATTTCCCACTGCTCAGTTGGGCCCGGTCAGTATATGATTAATAAGTGATTAAGTGAAGTAAGGTAAGGTAGAGAAGCAAGTAGAGTAGATGTATGATACCCCACCCATAGAGTGGATGTTGGTTATATTATTAATCCACCAAGAGAGTGGATGTGTGTGGATGAATGTTATTCTTTTACAACTTACTAACCAAGTAGTAGAACGATAGTGGTAACGATCATAGGAACAAGAAAGAACCTCTCGTATATAGAAGAATCCATTGGAGGAAAGTCTCTTGGGTGAAGGTAATTTTCCCTTGTAGAGTAGTTATAACAGATATCATTTAGAATGATGGTTTATCCATATTGAGTAATCTCTCACATATTATTTCATTGACATTCTCACGTATGATGTAATTTCTATAGCCTTACATACTCAGTACATTCTTCATACTGACCCCCTTGGGGGACTTACCTTACATGTTGCAGGTGCAGGCATTAGTAGACCTCCTCAGTAGACTGTGGATCAGTTGCAGAAAATTTTGGTGAGATCCACTTGATTCGGAGCTTTCTGGGTCATAGTTGTATATTCATTTTGATGTTGTAAAGGTAGTATAAATAGATGTATCTGTTAGAGGCTTTGTAGACATATGTGGGTATATGAATGGAAGATGTATGTTCAATTCGACGTAATGGCTCAAACGGCCAAGTTTGATATTTCTATTTTTGGCATATGTTTCCATATTCATGTCTTCCACATAGTTGCATGAGGTATAATAAGATTCATACGCCGATATACATACGAAGATTCATGAGCAAAGATTGGTTCTCTCGGGCCATATCGGCTTCGGGTGCCAGTCCGGTCCGAATGGGATTGCGGGTCGGGACACTTACATTAGCAACTAGTCACTATACAAGCGTACAAGACGACAATGAACTATATGAATGTCGTATAATGTCATGTCACCCCTTACAATACAATCCAAGGCATTATCATATCAACAACACCATAACATTACGCATATTGACCAAGAGATCATACATCAATCGCATTACACACTACACTTACCCTTTACGCTTTTCTCTTTACCATTCCGTCACAATTACTCCTTTATAACAACATATGAACAACCATACATACTTAATATAGTCCAATACACCTCCATACGACACTTTAAAGTCATTAAAACAACATCACAAGTTGATAATTACATCCGAAAAGGGTATAGGGGCCTTCGGGGGTCGACTTGTTACGAAAACATACAAAACCAAATTTGGGGGTGACCTGCACTGCCACTTGTGCCCGCAGGTGACTGAGGTGCGCGTGCAGATGGCCTCTGGAAAATTCCAGGGGCATCTGCGTTGGCATCTGCGCCTGCGAGGGCGGATGCCCGTTTTGGTCTGAAATGGCCTCTTTTGGGTCTTTTAATGCCATGAATTGTACATGATCATAACAAAACTTATTTTGACATATTTTTGATCATCTTAAACACCAACATTCAGCCATTGTCTCACAACACACATAACAACACTCAAAACCACATTTCACGGCCAATACGGCACCAAAACCATAACCAATTTCACAATAACATTTCCAACCGTTATACACAAGGATTAAACAAAGTAAGACTATAATAACATCTCACATGTCAATATTTACTCCACAAAGTTCATTTCCTTCAAGACCACAAGTGCATATTCAAGTTTACAAGACAAACCATCCTCCGATTTAGCAAACATGTAACATTTCACACCTTGTGAACTTCTCAATACTCCACTAATATAACCAACGTAATATAAACCATCTCTCATGCATAAAATATATTAAACCATCATAAGAAACACTTACCAAGTCTTACAAGTTGATGATCTTGGCCACAAAAACATGAGAGCTTAGGGTTTGTCTATTTGAGAGAAAAATATGGAAAAGTTAGAAAGGCATGAGAGTTCAATGGTATTAAAATTTGATTTTTTTCTCTCTTTATATAGTCCCTCAAGTCTCTCTTATCTCTTCATTGGCATTAAATGCAGAGTTGATTTGGTTAAATGGAGCAAATTGGAGGAATGGGTCAAAAATTCTCTTTTGGGCCATGTCTTCCTCAAGATTTTGGGCTTCATTTTGGGCCCAATTGTATAGGACTTATAAATGCCCATATATTAATACATAATTCATCAATTCTCTCATGTTTTCATATTCCCATAATTGCTACGGTAGTCAGCTAGACTCTGAAATGTACGGGGTGTTACAGCACTGTACTTGCTGACCCAAAATGGCTGCTATTGCCTGAAGACCGAGATCAAATACCCCGTAATGCTTGACTAGAACTCAGTCTACTGTGACCACTGTGATCTATCTGAGCACCACCTATACTTTGAGGTGCTACCCGTATGGACTCGATAGGCTGTAAATAATGATGACCTCTGCTGGGAGGATCCCTACCTCCAGACGAAATACCACTAACACTGAATTACTGACATGGCCTCTTACCGCCACCTCTATATTTCTCAATACATGCCTTCTCTGTCGTCCTTGAATGATCAAAAACCTAAAGGAAATTAGTCTTATCGGCTATCAAATGCTCTGACGCCAAGTAGAGTGGTAAAGTCAATCCCCTGATAAATCCATGCATCATCTCACGCTCTATAGGAAATAACATAGGAGTATGTCTGGCCCACTCAAGGGATACGATCTCATACTTTAAAATTGATAAAGAACCCTGCTAAATATCAATAAACCCAACTCTATCCTGAGAACCCCTCAATGCATCGAATATAACCTATGATTGTGAAGAATCCACAAAAAGGCTAGGAATCCCCAACACTAAATCCCGAAAAGACTAGACAGTCACAAACTCTGTCGGAGCTTGGGCTGGCCCCACAACCTCTAGTCAACACTGAAATTCCTCAATATTAATATCTAAATCCCAAGCCCGACGCTGAGCTGAAACTCTGGTAACACGGGTAGAAGTTCCCTCCGCATCTATCGATAATCTCGTGCTATCCATCCAGGGAACGAGTGGAGTCAAAAGAAGCACTTAGAGATTCATAGAAGTACGAACACACAACAATGAATCAAAGGAATAAAATTTCCTTGAAATGCCCCATAACCTCCCAAAGAAATGATAGAGACATCTCCGTACCGATCCGCAAGACTCTACTAGGCACTTAGCTTTTGTACCAACAACATTGGTAAAACTATGCTCTGATACCAATTTTGTCATGACCCAACTTATTAGGTCATAATGACACCTATCATAACCCTCCAATAAGTAAGCCAACCTATAGTCCGGAACAGCTAGTATCGAACTAATTAGAAAGGCAGAAGTAAAACTAAAAACCAGTGAGAGAAAAGGCCAGAAAAAAGTAAATATATCCCCAAAACTTGGTGAAGTCAGTACAAAAGCTTCTAATACAATAGGAGCACAAGTGAAATACAGAATAAATAAATATATATATTCAAAGATGTATCTGAATACAAAATAGAGATCAGTCTTTCAATACGAGAAAGAGTAGGAATACTCCAAACGTCAGGAGCTCACCCCAAATCTTCAATCCATGGCTGCTCCGCACGATACACACTTCAATGGTGAGAACTCGTATTATGATTTACAGGCTGCAGAAGTGTAGTATGAGTACTAAACACGTGGTACTCAGAGGCATCGATAGACTAAGCTCCAAAGATAATACAGGTATAAACAACATATAAAGCAAGAATAAAGTAACAACCAACTACCTAGGCAATGAAACATAATAATGTTGATGAGGCGATAGGGATGAACTAACCTATTTTACCAATAATAAAGGACGAACGTGGTTCCATAAGTAATTAGTCCATATACGATAGTATAGTGAAGAAGGAGATATACAATATACAAATGTAGTAGAAAAGAATGAAATAATATACAAGGGTAGCCCGAGAAGAGTATATGAATATATATATATATAACCGCGCTATATGGACAACTAAATATGAAGGTACTACTCTGAAGGACAAGTCTACATCACTAGGATCTTAAATAAGGTGAGGGAGCTAACTCTAGCATAATCAGGGTCTCTAACCAAACTACACATAATTATAAGGTGATCTAGCAATGATAAGTGTCACAGTAATAATGAGAAAAGGGTCCAGAAACATATTGATAATCTCAAATACCAGTTCATAACCAGCCTGTCACTAACCATATAATAACAACAAACAATAATGTAACCGGTTATCCTGGACAACCAATAACCCCAATCGGGCCCCTGTAAGCCCGCAGAGGCACAAACAAGTAATCAACAAACAACAACCATAACTTGTATCTATACAGCCCCCCATAAGACTGATATATACAACTACCAAACTATCATACTGGTGATAGGCAATGCACTTAGATGAATGAATGCAAGTAAACCAATACTACCATACCAACTGAATGCAAAACCATACCAAGTATATTCACTTTCTTCAGCTCTTTGAATCGCAAGGAAGGACCTACAGATATCCCCTCTTCCCAGTACATGGTCCCCAGATAGAGGAATCCATAGGGGAATCAAAAAATTGATATATACTGCCTGGTCCCAAACATGGTCTTACAATAACTGTCATAACTAATCTACTCTGTCCAGTACCAGAGATATATATAAAGAATAGTCAGAAATGTCAGACTTGAACCGGAAGTGAATAGGTGTATAACTTTAAATTCATTGCCTGAGATCAAATCCACGACTAAAATAGTACAATAGTGTAGAAAGAGTCAGAATCTCCATCGATCGAAGTGAATAAGTAGTGGTAAAAGAGAGTGGATCAATAATGGACCGAAATCAACCTCGGTCTAATTTTCCAAAGTAATATGTTCAGTTTAAATATCATAATCCAATGACAGGGGTGGTACGACTTCCGTATTAGAAGAATAATTTTTTAGAGTTAAAAGTGGGAGTAAATTCCTTTTTAGAAACAGTAGTAAAATCACGGTTCTAGTTGGAGTCGTACCACTAAATAATTATAAATGTACCAAAATGTATTCATGCCATCACCAGTATCCAAACATTACAACCGAAAGCACCTAAGCGTCTAAACACTAGAACCATGTCCTTTCAAAGTATAGAATACTAACCTGGTGCCCAACTGGTATCGTAACCATGGCCTCGGGCCCAACAATATATAACTCAGTAGGATACCAACACCATAAATCAGAAGACTAAGGTAAACTATAGTATAAAGCTACTATAAGGATCTAACCGGGGAGATATCATCCAATTCACTAAGTAATATGAAAAGTCTTATACAAAAGGATCCTTCAAGTCAATCTATAGCTAAACAAGTCTATAATTCGGTGTAATAGGATCCTACAACCATAACGAGTATTGTAGACTAAGATTCTTGTCACATTTCTATCCTAAATCCCCTAGTTAGGTCGAGTCATCACATACCTAGGTATAAACATAACCTATAATCCCTATCTAGGATGCAAAATATACAATACACAATCTCACAGGGATAAGTAGACCAAAGACAACCTCGATGCCGAACCGCAATCTCGAACCAACCACGAACCGCTAGTCTTTGTTCTACGATCCCGAAATGAGGTCGCACCATCAAAATAATAGTCTACACGTTAACACGAGTAAAACGATACCCATATTGTAATATAAAACTTCAGACCTAAAATTGGGTAAAAAATAGGCCAGTATGGCTTGCTAACATTATCCCAACTTTGAATCTGTCACGAGGTCCCTTGAAGGACAAAGAATGTGTGCTCAAAACTTGAGACAAATAGAGCCTAAATCGGGGCTCAAATCAGCCTTGAGAGATAATGAAAATAAGAGGAAAAACAAGAATTAAACGGAGGATGTAAACCTAAAATTTACAAAGAAATTAATGGGAAATGATCACTTCAACGTCCTATACTCATTCCCAACTCCAATCTATGATTTCCCATAATTTTCTTGAGCTCTTGCGAGCTTTAATGGCGGAAAAAGAACTAAAAATGGGCTTAGAATCGAGAATTAGAGAAATATAAAGGGGCTAATAGGGGTCCTTCGCAAACACGGTACCCCTGTGGCAAATGAGGGACCAGATCGGGTTAAGCCTCCGCGAACGCGATCGGTCCACTGCGAATGAAAAGAGCAAAGTTGAGCCGACCAGGTTGGCTTACCCTTTGCGAACGCGATGGCTGGCTTGCGAATGCTAAGGTCAAGATATTTGACATTCGCGAATGTGGCCAAAGCCTTAAGAACGTGAAGGCCAAGATTGGCCTGCACCAGATGCTGGAAAAACCAGCACAAGACAAGCTTCAACGGACTCCGAGAGAGTGCTCGAGATACGTTTGAAACTCCGTGTGCGCAAACAAACTATTCTACCATACTAAAATCGACATTCCAGACTCAATGGAACCATCAAAACTTTTATCTGAGATCATTTTGATTAAATGTGGGTCCCACACCTATAGTTCCACTTTAACCTATTTCCACTCAATAACCCAAAACGAGTCTGAAAGCCTCGGGACCCGGACCAAGGGTCCTCTTAGCCTAAAATCAATATTTCAGAGCTAACGGTGCTGTTGGAATTTTCATCTGTGACCATTTACTGAGAGTTTTTGTTTGAGACCAATTCCTTAACAACAAAATCTCCAAAATAATAAAATGAGCCTAAAACTCAAATGAACAGTCCAAAAATTGAACTGATAGTTCCGACAAGTAATAAATGACCTGTAGTCACTATGAGAAGGCACAAAATGCTAAAAATACATAAAAATTTAGAAAATGACCTGGAGGGTCATTACATTTAGGTGCCCTTTACAAATAGAAACACGTGTAAAGTGTAGTGTCATGCAATGTTAATCCACCACCAAATTTTTCTGTCTTTACATATGCACTTTGGTATTGTATAGATTCATGGTAAAATAAATATTACTTACTGAATATACCATTAGTAATAGAAATTTTTTTGAACAAAGTCTCTATCATATAATAATAATTTTTCAACATAACAAGATCTACTATCTCCGTTTAAAGTATTAATAAATTATAAAACTATTATAAAATAATGTAAATATATCGTAACTAAAGAATTTTCATAAATATCTAAAACATTTTAGAATATATCTTTTATCAAATTCTAATTTAATTCAAATATTTTAGAACACGTTCTGTATTAATAAAATTCTCAAATTAAATATTCAAAAATCGAACCACCTGTCCCGACAGGTCATAAATGACTGGTGGCAACTATCAGAAAGCTCCAAATGTAGGAAACACACGAAAGTCAAAAAATGACCTAGAGAGTCATTACATAGAACGAAGGAAAGAAGAAATTGAGAGTTTCCTAGTCATGTAGCCTCTCGAAGAGAAGTACAAGAGTCTCTATACCGTTCCACAAGACTCTACTAGACATGTTCTTGAGCGATGAGATCGACGAGCCTAGGCTCTGATACAAATTTTTTCACTATTGAAATGGCCATGAGTTGCACTCACAATAACCTTTCGGGAAAAGAACCATCTAACCAGAACCATTGCCCAACACTTGACAATTTTTAAGACTAGAAAACCAATTAATCCACTTTTAAAATGTTAAGCATGTTGAAAATTAATAAAGTATTATTAAGTGCGTAAAATACTTCAACTAACTATTACAATCCCCAAGACTCGAAGTCATTGTACAAGAACTCTAAAATAAAACATGTCCAAGAAATATCCAAAACTAACAAAATACTAAAAACTCTCATTGTCCAAAGGAAGGACAAGAACCCAAAAGATGATCCATGGCAGCCTGGAGATGGAGTGCTCATCCTTGGATCGAGATTGGCTGTCAGATGCTATCGAAAAGGTTGTGTCTGAGACTTTGGAATACTTTGTGTACTCAACAAAAGAAGAGTACATGGTAGTATCAGTACAAACCACTATGTACTGGTAGGTATCATAGGCCAACTCAGCTTAATAATATGCACACAACATAAATCAAATAACAAGTAGACAGACATCAACACATAACAAGTAAATTGATGAATCAACAAATACATCAATGACAGACCAACAATGACCATAAATAGGCCACATAACCAACAAAAGTATCAGACACATTATAAACAACCACAAAATCAGCAATCATATCATATAGAAAAACTATGTCTATCTCAACCTCACAGTTAGAACATCATTAATTCATTATCACTTATTAACCATTCAAATCACACTAATATATACACATATGGTTAGAGATTTATTTCAGCCCACTAGTCATGACCTGCAGGGGATACTCTTAGTCCATGTACCGTACTGGCATGGTACCCGATCCTTCAAAATAAGTAACATTAATATTTATATTTATATTTGTACCAGTGTGGCACCCTATACTACATAATCATATTTTATGTATTTTATGAAATATACTATCTCTCAGGATACATCGCAGTGTACTACATTTACAATCACATATTATAATCATAATTCAATTCATTCAAGTAACAACAACTCAAATTATCAATACATGCATGTCCGAAGATCAATCAACAAGAATCCAATTTATGAGCATACATACAATCAAATTGAGTCTAACCTCCAATTAAATCATAACCTACTTCAATCAAAGAATCCAAAAGCAAGTTAGTCCGCAAGAGCCTTGTCTTTTCTCAATACTTTGAAATGACCAAAGTCTAAAAACAAACAACTAAAAGTAATTAACCACTCACTCATTCATTCTAAGTCTTAGGAATTAAATTCCACTGATTTCACCCTTGTTTATAGCATAAATCATAGTGTAAGAGTTTTTTTAATCATTAATTTACCTCAAAGCCCCATAATTCACATTCAAGGGGAGAAATTCTACATTAGGAAGTATTAATTAGAAACCTAAAATTCTTTTTAAGCAGTTTCATGCCTACCCATAGGATTTTTCATAAAATATCATGAACTTGGGGCTTAAACCAATGAATTCCAACATAAACCCTCATTCTACTCATTCTAGGAGTTAAACAAATTAAACAATATTAGAATAGAGTAATAGTTTTACCATTTTGGTTGAAATCCCCCCAAAGTAATAGAAAATAACCTCTCTCACGCCTAAGCACGAACCCTTCAGTTTTTGAAAAATGAATTAGTGAAAAATGAAAGTTGGAGTATTAAACTGCGGTTTATATTCCCTCGCACGTTCCGCCACAACGACTGGTCATCTGCCATAGTGGCCTAGCCACCGTAGTGATCAAACCATGACAACGATCACTAACCAATAGCTCGGGGGAGATATAGTAGTTCCCCCATTTCACAACACACACCTGGATTTTTGACAAACCAAATTAATCCCAATGCGACAATCTCAGTAATCGGAGTTTTACCAACCCAAATTTTATTTTGAAAGTTTCAACAGAATTCTATACATCTATACTATCCACTAATGATCATTACGCCACCATATACTACACCACAAAACACAAATCATCACTTAATTACACAACACAAAGTTCTCATCACAAACCATCCTATTTGAGATTTCATCAACTCTCACCTTAGGAAAAACTCTACCCAGGTAGTTACACTCTAACATATGCTATAACAACGGGATGGGTCGTTACACTTGATCTTGGGCCCTGGTTCAACATGGACTTTTTGGTACTAGTACATAATATAAGATCCCATTTGGCCATACGAAAATTTTTACTTTTTTAAGGAAAATTATTTTGCTTTATTCAAAATTGTTGTTTGGCCATAAAAATACAATCCAATACTTGTTTTCACTTTTTTTCATTAATTTTTTCACATTTTAATTATTTGTAAGTCCACTTCATTCTAAAAAGTCTTTTCAAAATAGTATGGCCAAACATAACTCCAACTTATTTCTCACTTTAAAAATTACAAATAAAGGCGAAATGTTTTGATTTTCACGATCAAATGCCTACTAAGTGAGAATGTTGTGTTGTAAGTCATTCTCATAAGACAATTTTGGAATCACATTGTACTTTAACAATGATTATTGATATATATAATATGACAACGTAATACATTGTGTCTGTGTGCTTTTTCTTGGTAATAAATGTGGGTCCAGTGAATGATGTTTACTATCAACTCTTTGCAGCAATGTGCTTATGGGAACATTGAACACGTATACTAACATTTTGATAAAGAAGATCCCATTCTTTTAACTACTCTATTTGTTCTATTGTAACAATTGCTTTAAGTATAAAAATTATTTAAAAATATTTTTTTCACGGCCCAATTTTTGAGTCATGATGGCGCCTACCGAGAACCACCAATAGGCAAACCAAGCCCTTACCCGGGGCGACAAGCGACGGGCCAATAGGCGAGATCTTATAAGAAAGGAGATGAAGCAAAACTACTACCATCAACATGCTACGAATGTAAAGACAAAGGAAGTATACATATCGGGAAAAAAAGGAAGAGGACAGTATATAACTCTAAAACCCCTACCAAGACCTGGTGAGGTCAGAAACCAAATATACACAATATAGATACAATTGTCTCGGATCCGAAAGACTATACATCAGAGATGGAGTGAGATCTGCCCCGGACATTAGTAAGCTTTCCCTGCTTTGGAATCAGTACTGAGAAGAGAGTCACATCACGGCCATCGTCTAGTGCCTGGATCTGCATCAGGAAAAAATACAAAAGTGTAGTATAAGTACCGAGGCAATGAGTACTCAGTAGGCATCATCGGCCGACTGAGCTCAATGTAACATAAACATGCTGAAGTATGGGGGTGCATGCTAAGTCTGGGTATAAATGATAAGTAAATGCAATACTGAATGATAAGTAAGTAACTGCGCACTGAACACATAAGTCAAACATAACCCAACTGGGCCCCCATAAACCCGCTGGGCACACAGAAGAATACAATACCTAGCTTATCCCCCATAAACCGATCGGACATACAAGAATAGTAAATGCATAGTCACCAGTGTCTCGAAGTTGTACCAGTATCCAGTAATCATAATAAACAATGGGGCGCACTGGGCTTGAACTGACGCCAATGGGCAATAATAAGAGGCTAGACGCCGGAATCGAACCGAATATAGTGGGTAATAATAATAGGCCACATATATCATATCTGCTAGACATAAACCGAAACTCAGAGAACAACAGTATCATAATCATGGTACCCAGTACCAGAACTCATGGTGCACCACAATTGGGGGTCGAACTCGAACCTGGACACCCAATAGTCAATAACCAAAATCATCATACATGAATCAATAGCTGGAATTGAACCGGAACTCATCATAGCTAGCAACCAGAATAGAGCCCAATGTCACATCATCACCAATAAACGGGGAACATGCTAATCCCAAGGCGAAGCTAAAATATAGGCAAAGGAGCTAACCAGTCATCCGCAACAAGGTAAGTCCTTGAGTCCTCCTAGGTCCATAGTCTACTATTATGCAATATCTAAGTCAGTCCGGGTATCTAGAGTAGCTCATGGAAAGGCGGGTCCCAATTCTAAGCCAAGACCAGTAATCCAAATCAAGTGTGGTGTTATTAGGGACTAAAAGGCTAAACAGGACAACCGCGTATAATCGGGGTGACTCAATACCGTCACAAGCCTAACAGGTCATACTAGGTATTAACTAATCCCAAAGATGTCAAAGTTCTAACAAGTCGACAAAAAGGGTAACGAGGCCAACTACCGGGTCCCGAATAATAAGTCTAGTTATACTTGTCTAAGTCTGGACCAAGTCTTTCTAAGTCTAGACTAAGGTCCAACAATAAAATTCCCCAACCATCAACAACAACAACAATACTATCCTCCCCAAATAGGTAATCTGTAGTGTACCACGAGGATAACGGGCCTGGAATGTGTCCGAATAGCCCTATCCGACCTAAAAGGCCTAAATCACAGCAAACCACCACCAAGTATATAATACCAGCCCAGAACACCAGTACAATAGCATACATATATCACACATAAGCCCAATCTAAGTGTAAAGGAAACCTTACTTGGACGCTACTGTAAGCCTGCCGAAAAACCCGCCAAGCTGGAGCCTTCCCTTTTTGAGAGGCCTCCAATTGCTTCCACGCTATAAAAATGGTAAACTAGATGTCAAAACATAACCAATGATACCCATATGTCACTAGGTCGAAAAATGGTCGGGCAACTCACGTGGGGCACGCTTGGGGAATTCGCCAAACTGGAACCATCACAGCGTCCAAAATCTCACCGTTACCAATAGTCACAATATCTATATTATCATCTGAGTTCAATTCACAGCTCAAATACAAATAACAATGCCAACAAATCCAACGAAAACATAAACGATCGTAAATGTCACACCCCGAGCCCCAACGAGGCGTGATTGGCACCCGAAGCCGACATGGCCCGAGAGAACCAATCTTTGCTTATAAAAACTCGCATGCATCTCCTCATATGGACCTTATGAAACCCCATGCAACTATGCAAAAGTCATGGATATGGAAACGGATATGAAAACATATGCCATATATATATTTATATCAACTTGGTCGTTGGGGCCAACAAACCAAAATGAGCATACATATCTTACATTCTGTTCCCACATAAGTCTACAAAGCCTCTACAAATACATGACTATGACAATCCTAGAGTCGGGACAACACCCCGCTCTATACGCATATACAATACCAAAATGAATGTACATAGCAACTAAGGAAGCCCCGAACCTACTGGAGCTCACCAAAAATCGGCAAAAGATACGCAACCTACAGTAGAGGCCTACTAGTACCTGCGCCTACAACAAGTAAGGTAAATCCCCCAAGAGGGGTCAGTACGGAGAATGTACTGAGTATGTAAGGCCATATGAAACTTGTCATAAATACATCAATAGAATCAACATGTAATAGGATAGGCAACATGAACAACTCATCGATTGCATATGTGGAACAGTGTAGCTTACATAAATTAAGTTCTTCTCTTTATGATTTATTCCTCATTGCTCATATCATAACGTACCCCGTCCCCGACTGATCAGTGGGTCTTAACATCACATCATGTGATGTTGGGATCGGGTCGAGCTAGGCTTATACCCCTAGACCTTCCACCCATCGGGATCGAGTCGAGCTAGGCTTATGCCCCTAGACTTGCCACCCATAAATCAACACATCGGGATCAAGTCGAGCTAGGCGTATGCCCCTAGACTTGCCACCCATAAATCAACACATCAGGATCGAGTCGAGCTAGGCTTATGCCCCTAGACTTGCCACCCATAAATCATAACCAACAACAAATGTGTATTACTTTATTCTTACTTTTGATAGATTGATACTTGTGAGGAATTGATTCATCCTCTTATGAGAGAGTGATACAATCAGTGATGAGAGATTAACGTATGTACATATCCACAACATTCTTGAAACTCAAGAACACAACATGATTGGGACTTTTGGAACATGTCCATAATTATGTAACCCATGAACAACAATAACTCATGAATGAGGAATATGTGACTCAACAATAGATAACATGATTGAAATCATTAGACACAAGTCAATGAATAAGAGGTATGTGTATAGCCACTATTGGCACTTTGGAACATATCCTTTTTGGGCTTGTGGAACATTAACCATGACTTATGAGACATGAGATTCACAAATGCTCAATGAGTAGGAAATATAGTATAATGACCATTGATAGCCGGATATAAGATACCTTAGCACATTTCGGGATAGGACTAGCATAATGCCAAAGTGAATACGACGTACCGCAAAAAGATACGAACAAAGTAACCTTACATACCTTGTATTCTCAATACCAACACACAATCTTAAATGCGCCTACAATAGTTCTGCTCCTTACTTATGTTTCACTCTACAACACAAATACACAACGGAGCCAACATTAACCACCAACTACTTTATAATGCATATAATAAATATAATTCTTATGTTTGCCTTTAAACATGCCATGTCCCGCTTGACACAACCATTCATGAAAGTATTATTCCAAAAATGCCACAATATTCCCAACATTGACCAACACATGATAACCAATGGCATGTCATGCCAAGTTCACACTTTCCACTCTCCATTATCACAACATCATAAGTATGCCATCAATTTCCTTCAATACACCTCACAACAACAAATCGGCCAAAATCCCATAATTTACACTTATATGAAAATAACATGGTTAACAACAAAATAACACCATACATGTTCATATTTTATCCATACCATGCTCTTTCATTAAGACATCAAGTCTCTTTTTTTCACCTTCAATTCACAAAGATGGCACATCTTCCACCAAAAGCAACAATACACCATTCACCACCTTGCCAACATAACTATCATGATATAAATAATATACCATGCATATAATATGTTAATCCATGAGAATAAATACTTACCAAGGCTTGGAATAGGATGATCTTGCTTCAAGAGTTGCCTTTGAGCTTCTAGGGTTTAAGAGAAAATATGTTGAAAAATAGACCAAAAGACATGAGCTTCCAAATGACCACAAAAATCAGATTTTTGGTCCCATTTATAAGCATTTATGTCCATCCTTATCCACTTATAAAGCATTAAATGCTTGGTCTATAAGGTCTTGAAAGAATGGGTCATTTGACCCATTTTGGGCCATGCATTCTTTTCATTTTTGGGTCCTTTTTGGGCCCAATTCACTTAACCCAGTAAAATCAATAATTTCTCGTGTTCACGTCATCTCATACGTGTTACAACAATATACCCACTCATGTTATTCATATCCGTAGCCTCGATCCCAAGAACAAACGATTCTAGCCACGTATGGCCTATTTTGCCCAAAAGGGTAAAATCATCATTTTGACCCCAAATTCATTCTCGAGTAATTTTATCATGCCAATATAATATTTTACTCATTTCATATATGTTGTAAAAGATATGTGGAAAAAATCGGCTCGGTACGTCCCCGGATACCCTTGGGACCTAGAAATTTCCAACTTTCAAAAAAGTGGAAAAACCAAGGTGGCACGCCCTCGGGCGCGCCAACTTACTGCCTCTGGGCTAAAAATTTTAGCCCAGAGCGGCGTGGCACGGTCCCAAATGCGCCCCTCCTTAAAATTTTTCAAAAATTGCATTTTTCAACTTCTCTTCGCGGGTTTGGTTAGATACTTCAAGTCCTATTGTTTAACTCACTTCATAACCTTAATATCCTTTGTTTAGAGGTCCTATTAACCTCATTTTGAACCCCACAACTGTCCCATGAAAATCACAAAACACTTCCACAAAGGTTTAATCCCATATACGAGGCCAAATTCTATTTTTCTCATCCTTAGCATTACAAAATACACACGTATGGCTCTCGACACCTAATTAATCATTGTTCAATGTAGTCAAGTAGGGTTGGGAAGGTACGAGGTGTTACATTCTTCCCCCCTTAGGAACATTCATCCTCGAATATTAGTAACATCGTCTCATGTACATCCCATGCATCTCTCTCTTAGCATATATACGCATATACACACAATACTTATGCATTGTTCTAACTCCATACCTTGAACTTTCTCCCGCGGTTACTTTGACATCATTCTTTCTTTGCTCCCTACGTTATTCGATTTCTCCACCATATCTTTACCAAAGCTATTCTTATTTTTCCTTTATTTATATGGCAATATATATCCCTTCATAAGGGACATCCCGCATAGCTTGTCCATGTAATAAACTACTGAATCTCAGCATATGACTTGTGTTAGCCTGTAGTTACTGTTTTACCATCTTAACCTTCTCCGTAGCGTAGTGAACAAAATCTAGCCTCAAATAAGGCAATTCCACTCGATTTAACTCGCCCAATTGACGATTTACACTTTCTTCTGTATAAACCCTCGCAGATACCATGATGATACTTGAACAATAGCTATCATGATAAGCACATTCAATAAAGGGTAAATGATCATCCCAACTACCGTTTAAGTCTATCGCACAGACTCATAGTATACTGTCAAATGTTTGGATAGTCTACTCTATTTGCCCGGTCATATGAGGGTGAAAAGTTACACTCAAATTCACATATGTGACAACTTCCAAAACTGTGTAGTAAATTGAGTATTTTAGAACTCCGTATAGTTGTACTTCCTCTTTAATAACTAACCTCGCATATTCGTCAACCATGTAAGTGGTCTTGAAAGGCAACATGTGTGTTATGTAGGTAAACCTGTCAACTAGCTCTCATGTGGAATCAAAATTCCCAAAATATATATAAGGCAACCCTATGTGTAGGAGGCAAACTTGCAATAAAACCCATGTTAACCATATCTTATTTTAACCTGGACAACATATACATGGCATATAACCTCCAGGTTTTCTGATGCTCTGCTATTACCTATTGATAATTCGGTCAAGGAGTTACGCTTGCTTGTTCTTTTTCTTTATATTGCCTATCCAATGTCTTCTTACCAAACCATGGTACATTTTTGTTTCTCTCCCAATGACAATAGAATTCTGTGAATGATGTGCTTCGGTTCTACTTCATTTCCCTCGTGCGTAAGGTCAAATCTCATCGACCCTTGTGGTACGTTCTTTTTTCCGAACTAAATATAGGATTAGCATATTGCTTTTCCTTCACCTCTACGAATAAGGACTTTATCGCATTTTGCGCTATCACCCTTTAATATGGAGTTTCTGGTAAGATGCACTACCAAACTGCTTAATTAATATGTAGATCCTCACTATAACTTGTGTCCCCATGGACCGACCATCAGTACTTCCTAGTGCTTTGCGGCCTAATGCATCGACCACCGCATCTGCTTTTCCTGAATACGATCTCCGTATCTTATCTCAATCTCTTAATAATTTGAGTTATCTTCCCTTCCTCAGATTTAAGTCCTTCTACTCGAAGTGTATGCAAGCTCTTACGATCGGTGTTTGTATCTCGATGTGAACCCTACGTAGTAGTGTCATATCTTCATATCTTTCAAATAACTACCACACCTGTTACCTCAAGATCATGTGTGATATAGTTTCTCTCACATGGCCACAACTGCCGTGAGGCATACGCTGTTATCTTATCATGCTGCATCAACACAAATTCGAGGTCAACCCCGAAAGCATCACCATACATTGCATAACCTTTGTGCCTTAGAGAAATATAAAACTTGTGTAGAAGCCTCTTCAAAACTTGTCTCATATGCATCACTCTGCTGAAATTGAGTTACTCTGCTAAGGGAACAGGGACAGAAGAAAATCCTTTAGTAATGCTCCTAGATCACCAACCAACCCAAGGAAACGATGAATCTTTGTAAGCCTCGCAGGCCTTAGCAAATTTTGTTTTTCACTGTTTCTATCTTTAGCATATCGACCTTCATTCCGTCATCCTATACAATGTGACCCTAAAATGCTATGGATTTTATCCAAAATTCATACTTTAGCGACCTGTGCATTCCACTAACGATCCCATCTTGTAACACCTTCCGTACGTAATTGGCATGGTCCTCTTGTGATCTTGATTAAACCAAAATATCATCCATGAACACGGTTACAAATACATCGAACAATAGTTTTCACACCCCATTCATCCGCTCCAGAACAGCAGCTGGTACATTTGTTAGTCCCAATGACACAACTTAAGAACCATTACAGTCAGAACGTGGTCGCAAGTCTGTCTTGGGTATATCTTTGTTTCTAACTCTGACTTGGTGATAACCCGAGCCCAAGTTACTTTTGTTTCCGAGACATTTGGTGCAAGAACGAGTGAATACAATCCTTTTCATAAAAAGTAACAACACACTTGGCACCCTGTAACTGATCAACCAATCGTCAATTCGTATAAGGGGATATTTGTTCTTAATCGGTACTTTACACAACTGCTAATAGTCAATCCACGTTCTCAAGTCCCATTTAATTTTATTTTTTTTCCACATTCACATAGATGCGCTCTCTTAATTACTCTGTTTCATTCCTATAGCGTTACTGGGGCCATGGTATATAGAAGAAGAGAGATAAGTGGAGGGTCTGAAATCACATCAATATTAAGCTCTACTTCCTGTTTCGGGGGTAAGCCTAGAAATTTGTCAGGCATGATATCAAGAGAGTCATTTGACCATCGGAACCTATTGAGGACTTGGTGGTTTCGCATCAATCGCTCGCTCTCGGATTAACTGGCATACATACCCCTTGGCTATCAATTTCGTCATTTTACAATAAATAATAAAATTCTCCTTGGTGCCCCCACATTACTCTTCCACTCAGGAACATGTTCGTATGGATAGTGAAAATATATCTTGGCAATTCACCGTGGTATAACAAGAAACCAACTAATCCATTCCCATGATCACATGAACATCCACGATTTGCAATTCATAAGATAGCCAATGTATTATACCCCACGTCGTTACCACATAATCATGACGCATTTCTTTTAGCCACAATAATTTCCCCTTTTGGTGTAGAGTTGTTTCAAATGGATGAACTAAACCTTCTACTATCCTTTCACAAAGTTTCTTCTTCTTTTTTTTTTTTCAACAATCAATGGAATAACATAGGATAGGGTAAATCCCCAAATCAATCAATGTAAATACGTTAACAAATAAAACAGAGCATATACCTTCTGCATCATTAGGAGAAGCCTCAAATTTCTGCCGATCCACCACGGCATAGGTACTGCCCTGGATGTTACTAGAACTAGCTTCTCCTCTAGCACCCTTGGAATGACCAGCAGCTTGTGCACCTCTACCTAGAGGAGGGACATATGATGTCGATGCGAAGGTTGGTCCCGTGGGTCGTGCCATGCCACCTGTGTTCCTTTGTGGACACCCCCTTGCCACATGCCCTGGCACACCGCAATAATAGCAAACATTCTGGCCAAACCGACATTCACCGGCATGAAACCTCTCGCAGCGCTGGCACAACCGACGATGAAACCTAGGGCGGTTCATACTGTCTTATGCTTGGTACCCCACTGTACATAAACCCTGAATATCACCTCCTTGCCCAAACTGGTTGCTTCGAAACCCTTGGAATACAGGAGGAGTAATTGTGGTGGTATGGGGAAACGATGGCCTAAGTGGTTTGTGAAAAGTCCTATGCCCAAATCCTCCTTGGGACATCATGTTTTGTCCCATGGGTTTAACCTTTTTTGGCGATCTTTATTCCACTTCTTTCATCCTCTCTCTCTGCCTCTGTCCCCCCTTCTGCTGCATAAGAGCTTGTCTTTGAGCTTGTGCAGCAACTACATGGGTCAATATTTGCACCGCACTCATCAAGTCCTGCTCAATGGTATTGTCCGGCAGTCCCGAAGATACTACTCTCTTTCCCCGCTCTTCTGGAGCTGGAAAAGTAGGAGAAACCCGTGATGCAAATTCGGTATCAGCACCACCTTGACTAGCTGAGTCAGGTGGTGATCTACTCGCTCCTTCCTCGGCAAACATGTCAACCTGCTTACCCTTGCCTTTATCTCTTCTTGTCATCGACAGTTTCTATATTACAGAAAACCAATCGCCATGGTCATATATAATCTAACTTACAACACTGGCTCTACTGCACAATCTAGGAATGAAGAAAAGGAACAACATCCTAAATGTCCCGTAGCCTACTACTTATAAATGTGGTGCACAACATATTGATAAGTAAGACCCTACTCAGACACGGCTTTGTAGACACCCTTAGAACGAACTGCTCTGATACCACTTTTGTCACACACCGAGCTCCAACGAGGCGTGATTAGCACCCAAAGCCGACATGGCCCGAGAGAACCAATCTTTGCTTATGAAAACTCGCATGCATCTCCTCATATGGACCTTATGAAACCCCATGCAACTTTGCAAAAGTCATGGATATGGAAACGGATATGGAAACATATGCCATATATATATTTATATCAACTTGGCCGTTGGGGCCAACAAACCAAAATGAGCATACATATCTTACATTTTGTTCCCACATAAGTCTACAAAGCCTCTACAGATACATGACTATGACAATCCTAGAGTCGGGACAACACCCCGCTCTATACGCATATACAATACCAAAATGAATGTACATAGCAACTAAGGAAGCCCCGAACCTACTGGAGCTCACCAAAAGTCGGCAAAAGATCCGTAACCTACAGTGGAGGCCTACTAGTACCTGCGCCTACAGCAAGTAAGGTAAATCCCCCAAGAGGGGTCAGTACGGAGAATGTACTGAGTATGTAAGGCCATATGAAACTTGTCATAAATACATCAATAGAATCAACATGTAATAGGATAAGCAACATGAACAACTCATCGATTGCATATGTGGAACAGTGTAGCTTACATAAATTAAGTTCTTCTCTTTATGATTTATTCCTCATTGCTCATATCATAACGTACCCGGGCCCCGACTGATCAGTGGGTCTTAACATCACATCATGTGATGTTGGGATCGGGTCGAGCTAGGCTTATACCCCTAGACCTTCCACCCATCGGGATCGAGTCGAGCTAGGCTTATGCCCCTAGACTTGCCACCCATAAATCAACACATCGGGATCAAGTCGAGCTAGGCTTATGCCCCTAGACTTGCCACCCATAAATCATAACCAACAACAAATGTGTATTACTTTATTCTTACTTTTGATAGATTGATACTTGTGAGGAATTGATTCATCCTCTTATGAGAGAGTGATACAATCAGTGATGAGAGATTAACGTATGTACATAGCCACAACATTCTTGGAAACTCAAGAACACAACATGATTGGGACTTTTGGAACATGTCCATAATTATGTAACCCATGAACAACAATAACTCATGCATGAGGAATATGTGACTCAACAATAGATAACATGATTGAAATCATTAGACACAAGTCAATGAACAAGAGGTATGTGTATAGCCACTATTGGCACTTTGGAACATATCCTTTTTGGGCTTGTGGAACATTAACCATGACTTATGAGACATGAGATTCACAAATGCTCAATGAGTAGGAAATATAGTATAATGACCATTGATAGCCGGATATAAGATACCTTAGCACATTTCGGGATAGGACTAGCATAATGCCAAAGTGAATACAACGTACCGCAAAAAGATACGAACAAAGTAACCTTACATACCTTGTATTCTCAATACCAACACACAATCTTAAATGCTCATACAATAGTTCCGCTCCTTCCTTATGTTTCACTCTACAACACAAATACACAACGGAGCCAACATTAACCACCAACTACTTTATAATGCATATAATAAATATAATTCTTATGTTTGCCTTTAAACATGCCATGTCCCGCTTGACACAACCATTCATGAAAGTATTATTCCAAAAATGCCACAATATTCCCAACATTGACCAACACATGATAACCAATGGCATGTCATGCCAAGTTCACACTTTCCACTCTCCATTATCACAACATCATAAGTATGCCATCAATTTCCTTCAATACACCTCACAACAACAAATCGGCCAAAATCCCATAATTTACACTTATATGAAAATAACATGGTTAACAACAAAATAACACCATACATGTTCATATTTTATCCATACCATGCTCTTTCATTAAGACATCAAGTCTCTTTTTTCACCTTCAATTCACAAAGATGGCACATCTTTCACCAAAAGCAACAATACACCATTCATCACCTTGCCAACATAACTATCATGATATAAATAATATACCATGCATATAATATGTTAATACATGAGAATAAATACTTACCAAGTCTTGGAATAGGATGATCTTGCTTCAAGAGTTGCCTTTGAGCTTCTAGGGTTTAAGAGAAAATATGTTGAAAAATAGCCCAAAAGGCATGAGCTTCCAAATGACCACAAAAATCAGATTTTTGGTACCTTTTATAAGCATTTATGTCCATCCTTAGCCACTTCTAAAGCATTAAATGTTTGGTCTAGAAGGTCTTGAAAGAATGGGTCATTTGACCCATTTTGGGCCATGCATTCTTTTCATTTTTGGGTCCTTTTTGGGCCCAATTCACTTAACCCAGTAAAATCAATAATTTCTCGTGTTCACGTCATCTCATACGTGTTACAACAATATTCCTACTCATGTTATTCATATCCGTAGCCTCGATCCCAAGAACAAACGATTCTAGCCACGTATGGCCTATTTTGCCCAAAAGGGTAAAATCGTCATTTTGACCCCAAATTCATTCTCGAGTAATTTTATCATTCAAATATAATATTTTACTCATTTCATATATGTTGTAGAAGAGATGTGGCAAAAATCGACTCGGTACGTCCCCGGATACCCTTGGGACCTAGAAATTTCCAACTTTCGAAAAAGTGGAAAACCCAAGGTGGCACGCCCCTGGGTGCGCCAACTTACTGCCTCTGGGCTAAAAATTTTAGCCCAGAGCGGCGTGGCACGGTACCAAACGCACCCCACCTTAAAATTTTTCAAAAATTGCATTTTCGACTTCTCTTCGCGGGTTTGGTTAGATACTTCAAGTCCTATTCTTTAACTCACTTCTTAACCTTAATATCCTTTGTTTAGAGGTCCTCTTAACCTCGTTTTGAACCCCACAACTGTCCCATAAAAATCACAAAACACTTCCACAAAGGTTTAATCCCATATACGAGGCCAAATTCTATTTTTCTCATCCCTAGCATTACAAAATACACACGTATGGCTCTCGACACCTAATTAATCATTGTTCAATGTCGTCAAGTAGGGTTGGTAAGGTACGAGGTGTTACAGTAAAATTGGGAAAACGTACCGTAGAAATTTTGAGAATGAAGCTACGAATTCAAATATGTAAGTGTCCAAGCTTGGACCTTGCTATACAAGCTTATGCAAGAGCTTGAAGCTCTGAAAATGGTGCTTCTATGGACTTTGGTCATTTAAACATGAGAGAGAAGGTGAAATACATATGTTTATATATAGCCAAGGCAGGTGGTGCTAAAGCGCCTTTATGGATGCTTAAGCTCCATAAGTGGCCTCTTAAGCGCTCCATCGCTTCTACCGCTTGGCCTCTAAAGCGGAGCCAAGGGTCGCATAAGCGCCTATGGCCGCTTTAGCCATGCCCTTGGCCGCTAAAGCGCCTTAGCCTAGCCTGCCTTGGCTGCTAAAGCGTGCCTAGGTCATCTTAAACACCTAGCACTAAGGCGTGCCTATGGCTGCTTAAGCGCATGGCCAATGCCAAAAATGGCTAAGTCCGGGCAATTTCGACTATGTGTCCGGGATTGATCCGGAGTCCCATGCACACAAATGAACTATGCTACCTAACTAATTTTGATGCTCCGGACTCAATAGTACTATCGAAATTTCCATCAGAGGTTGTTCCGGCTAAAACTGGGGCCCACACCCCAAGGGCTGACTCGACTTTAGCCAATAGTCGGCCTATCACCCAAAACAAGTTCGGGAACCTCAAGACCCATCCAAAGGTCTACCTAACCTAAAGTCGACATTACGGATCTGATAAGATGGTCAGAAATGGCATTCAAGGCCGTTTAACAGGGATTTAAGCACGGGAGCCATACCTGACTACCAGAAAATTCAACATAGAAAAGTGACTCTAAAAGTCAAATGAACTGCCAGGTAATCGTACTACCAGTCCCAATAAGTCATTCACGACCTAGCGCAGTCATGGAAAAGCTCAAAACATCGTAAACACGCGTAAACATTGGGAATGACCTGGAGGGTCATTACAATTTTCTCCATTTTTTTTACTTGGACTCTATACTAAAATAATATTTCATTTTATATTAATTTTAGTAAATTTAAAAAGTTTTATTACTTTCATATTATTTTTAGTATTAAATAACTAGATAAAGTAATAACAGTCAAATTTAGAATTTCAAAACACCATTAATAAAATTTAATTTAGTAAAATATATATTTTAGTTAAAGTTTTCTTAAGAGGTGTGTCGGGTTAACGGGGCCAAATGATATAAAATGGAGGAAGTAGTTATCACTTTAGAAATTCAAGATTAAAGTTGACAATTGTTATCAATTTTATCTATATCGTTAAAAAAATATTTTTTAAAAGTGCTCAATTCTAAAAAATAATTTAATAAATAAGAATAATTTAATAATCTATATCTTTTATTTATTATTTTTCTTAGTAAACATGGAAAGTACTAAAACGATAGTACCATTTTGTACTAATCGAGTGACTATTGGTCGATTATTAACTTATCTGTTACGTTGCAATACATTTATACTGTCTGCAACGTCTAAAAAAAGTTATTACATGTAAAATTGAAAGGTTAAATAAAATCTAAGAATATTAAAAGAAATTTTCTTTGGATCAACCTGAATATGATACTCTTCTCTGTCCCATTTTAATAGTGATTTTAACTCATTTTACATCTATTAAAAATAAAATAGATACGACATACAATTTACCAAATTATCCTATTTAATTATTAGATACTTTAAAAAATTTACTTTTTCTATTTTTAATGTTAAGATTATAATTAGAAAACATGAGCAATTTTAAAAATCTGAAATTTCTAAAATGATAATTATTTCAAAATATTTTTTAAGCTAAATGTCACGATCCGAGCCTACACCCTAAACGTAACTGGCACTCAAAATCACAAATGGCCCAAGTAAATCACTTGACCAGGCATGAGACTAGAACATGTACTAGAAGATAATGTGAAAGCTGTAAGATCTAAAGTACAAGATGAACTATTGAAATATAAATAAAATAAAGTAAACTTTTTAATAACTGAAACATGACATGAATTCATTTACAACTTATTACAATCGAACTGACTGACCATCTATGAAGATTCTACTAGCATACTGAATAATGTTCAATGGGACAAGGTCCCAGACTATCTTTAAATAAATAAAGTGAATAAAGACTGAACTGTTAATTGATGACCATATATAAGTCCAATGGATGGATGCAGAAGGACTCACCACAAGCTGAGTGTGTAGGATTAATGAAATGTTTGACCGTAAGTCTGAGTTTAAACATCAAAATCTGTATCATGAAATGATGTAGAACAAAAAGAGCGGTCAATAGAATGAAATGTATAGATATGCAGGGTAAAGACTGAGTATAATAAATACAATATATCTAGAAGTCTTTAAAACTGAGCATGATCAACATACAAACAATGACTAAAAATAAAAGGAATCAAAGCTGAAGCATGAGATGTAATCCTTTGAAAATCTTTCATAACTGATTGTAATGACCCTCCAGGTCATTTATCTATTTTAGTGTGTTTTTCACATTTTGAGCCTTTCGATAGTTGCTACCTGTCATTTATGACCTGTCCGGACAGATGATTCAATATTTGAGCACTTCATTTGAGAATTTTATTAATACTGAATGTGTTCTATAATATTTGTTTTAAATTAAAATTTGATAAAGGATATATTTTATTTCCTTTATAAAATATTTTAGATATTTATGAAAATTATTTAATTACGTATAATTGCATATACAATTATTTTAAAAGAAGTTTATAGTTTATTACTATTTTAATAGAGATAATAAGTCTAAATACGTTGATACATTATTATTATGAGAGGTCGAAATAATTTTTATTAATTATGATATATTTAAAAAGTTATATATATTTTACTAGGAACCTATGCAATACTCAAATACATATATAACGAGATGAAAATAATTATAGTGTTACCACCTCCACGTGGTAACTATTACTAATTCAATTAGAAGGCAGCCATTTAACTAGTGTAGTGGCATCAACTTGGCATTTCTCTTTTACTTACTTAGAATATAATTAATTTGGGGAATTTATTTATAACTTTAAAGTGTCCAGTTGCAGTATGTATGTATACATGTTCACTAAAGAATTCTCCTCACTTACTTTCATAAACATGGAACTTTATGCGTACGCTCTCTATATATATATATGTGCGCGCGCGGGGTGAAGAGGATTCGGTAGGATCAATATTTTGAAGTTACATTTGATCCCTCAAAAAAATAATAATTAATTATCTACATCAAGTTATTAAAGCTCAAATTCTAGTGTGAAGCATAGACCTAGGAGGATGTTTTCTTGATTCTTGGAGGTTACTGACACGACAGCTTTTCTGAGGTCGAGTGGAGGGGGCAAGCAACTCATGGTTGGTCCGAGGTTACTGTTCGGCTTCTAGGTAGGCTATGATATACTTTTCTCTACGAGATGGTGTATTGTATAGATTGCATGCGAGATAGGGGACTACAGGTGTAACACCCCAAACTTTTAGAACCTTCAAGAACCCATATATTTATATGAATTTGGATTTAAAAGAAAAAAAAGTGACTCATGGAACCGACCCACGTAACGTGAATCGACCTACGTGACGTGGGTGGGTTTCCATGGAACCGTGAGTACAAATCGTGGATCAGATCCTGCATGTTGAAAAATCAATCTGATTTCCACGACATAGACCCACGGCACGTGAACTGTTCCATGGTACGTAGGTCAAGTCATGGACTGATTTCGAGTTTTTTTTTTTAAAGTCATCCTAGGGGTAGTTTTGTCATTTTCTCCTTATGAAATCCAACCCTTGTATACTTAAAACCCTTTTTAGCATCAGTTTCACTTATTTTGAAGAGGGAGGCAATTATAAACCCTTTCTCCTTCCCCAAAACAATCGAAGGAGCAAATTCAACGAGGGTTCAAGATTCAAGACCCAAATCTCAAGCTTTCTCAAATTCTTCCATTCAAAAGGCATGTTTGAACACTCCTTTTTTCAACTATTATTTCAATATATGATTAAGATTAATATTATGTATATTTTGTTGATGTTTGAAATTGAGTTTAATGTTTAACTTATGAAAAGCTTGATAACTGTTTTCCCCCTTTTCTTTAAGAATGGAATTTTAATCTTTATTTGGGGTTGGAGACTAAGATGGCTATTTGAAAAATAATGGATCTTTATGTCCTAAAATTTGATTGTTAAATGGATGTATTTTAAGCCATGATTTTTTTTTAAAGTCTCTTGAAAGCTTTGAATTGCATAAGAAATATCAATGTTTTTTCCCGTCTCTTGATTTGCGAAAATATGAAATAATAGGATGTTTTAAGATCCTTATGAAAAATTGATTATGGCCATGTTTATGACTTCAAAGACGGGATTGAGAGTCTTAAATGTTTCATGATAATGATTTAGCATGATAAGAGTGACTTGCAAGTTCTTGGCATGACGATACCAACATGTTAATGCCTTAATGAAAGACTCCATAATTGAATGTAATGGAAATGTTTTAATTGGGCTTAAAGAAAAGTATGTAGTTCACCGAGAATATGTAGTCCTAGTGACCAACACTGGAAACCGCATTTGTCGACGTTGGGAGGTCTTGTCCTAAAATATGGATGACCACTGTATACTTGCCTTGAGCAATTGTATGCAGCTATGATTTTGTTGTGATTTGACCAACTATGTTATCTCAATCCATACGGCTAACATGGATTACGGCCCCGCTAGTTGGGGAGTACTGGACCCATATTGCCCGTGGGTTACTTAATGTCGGTGTAGCTACATAGTTTAAAAGTAAAGACTTTTAAAAGATTGTTTTATTCTATATTTTAAATGTTCTTTATTTCATACCTCATTTATGACGGACTTATATTGTTAAGCTTTCCGAATTTTAATTATTATTATATTATATAAACTGTTTTGAACTCCCTTTCCTCGGGTTGCATGCCAGTACTCATCGTACTGACCGTCCTCGGACACTACATCTTTTCATGATGTAGGTTCCGATGCACTTACCCAAGATTCTACCCCGCATTAGGATACATTCTGAGTTGCAGCTAGCCTGTGGTGAGCAATCTATCCTTCGTAAGGCATATGTCTTAGATTTATTTTTAGTTGAATTCAGACTATTTGGGTTTTCTGGTATTTTTCGGGGCCATGTCCTGACTAGAATTTCCATTCATAATGTTAGAGACTTCGGAGACTTAATGATGGTTATTGTTTTGATTTTCATTCTAAGACTTGGATTTAAATTATCCTTTCCGTTGAATTTCTTCATTATGGGTCTATTTTCTGTAAATTTTTATTATGACTATGCTTATGATGTAATGCTAAGGGGTTTTCTTGGACCATCATTGGTTTGGGAAAACCATCACGGCTAGGGCCTCAGTTCGGGTCGTGACAAATTTTGTATCAGAGCACGGTTCATGGTCCCAGGGTGTTTATGAAGTCATATCGAGTAGAGTCCTTTTTATAGGTGTGTAGCGCGCCACACTTATAAAGGGGAGGATACAAGACATTTAGGAATTGCTCCCTTTTCTTCAGACTCTAAGTTCGTGCTAGAAAGTCTAGTTCTAAGAAAAATTCTTCTGACTCCTACTTTTCCACATTTCAGATCATCCATCCACGAAGGACTAACGGCCAAGGAACTCCTGCAGGAACCTCTGTCCCCACTGGGAGAAATGCTGAAGAGGTTCTTCCTACTCATGGGATGTGGACTCGTAATGGAATTCGTACCTCTGGCCCGACTGCTCCTGTTGGGGTTCCACCTGTCCCAACCAGTCCTCCATGAGCCCCTAGAACAAGCACCAATCACACTCAAGCTCCTCAGGGTGAGGTTTCAAATGTTGAGTTCAGATAGAATATTCATATGCTTGCACAGATTATGTCGTCTCAGGCTCATCAGTCAGGTAGTAGTGATTCTTCTATTGGTTCTTCTGATGCTACCCAAGTGGGTCAGTTTACGACTGAATCCACCGACATTTACTGGCTTCAAAGTTGAGGAGGATCCTCAAGGTTTTGTTGATGAAATGGAAAAGATTTTTAGGTTGATGAATGCTAGTGATATTGAAGGGGTGCAATTTGCATCTTATCAGTTGAAAGAGGTAACTTATCAGTAGTATGATGAATGGGAAGAATTTAGGGGTGGTCTTAATGATGGTTTGGTGCTGGAATGTAAGGGTGCGATGTTGAATAGTGACATAGATATATCTACATTGGTGGTGTTTATGCAACAGGTATAGGATGAAAAGAAGAGACAGGTAGAGGTTGAGGATAGGCAGAGTAAGAGGGCTAGGTCAACAGACCAGGAGACTAATCAGCAGTCTGGTGGTAGCGGTAAGTGGGGTAAGAGATGGCATAAGAAGAAATCTTGGGGTAATGTTCAGTCTTCAGCTAGTGCACCTGCCCCTAAGCCTTTAGGCGACCAACGATTTCAGCCTAGCAATGGTTCCAAGGTGCAGGGTACTCAGTCTCAGCCCAGTGTGACTCAATCAGCTCATTCTTATCCTCCTTGTCGCACTTGTGGAAAGTTGCACAAGGGCCTTATCGTTTGGGCAAGGGTGTGTGTTATGGTTGTGGTCAGGCTGGTCATTTTCAGTGGGAATGCCCCTTCGAAAAAGGGAACTTTTGGGGGAAATAAATCCCAAGTTGCTGCTTCTTCCGCCCCAGCAGCTAAGGGTACTACTTTGGGAACCGGCGATGGCCGTAACCGTTTGTATGCCCTATCTACTCGTCAGGATTCAGAAGCCTCGCCAGAAGTTGTCATGGGTATGTTACAGATTTTCTCTTGTGATGTTTATGTGTTACTTAATCCTTGCTATACTCTATCTTATGTGACCCCTTATGTGGTTGTGAGTTTTGATTTTAGTCCCAAAAATATTTTTGAACCCTTCTCATTCTCTACTCTTATTGGTGAGTCTATTATTGCTAGACGGGTCTATAAAAACTATGTGGTGTCTATTTTTCATTGGGACACTATGATGGATTTGGTAGAACTTGATATGATGGATTTTGATTTAATTCTGGAAATGGATTGGATTCACTCTTGTTATGCTACCTTGGATTGTAGAACCCATAGAGTCACTTTTCATTTTCCTAAAGATCCAGCTATAGAATGGGAGGGTGCTTCCTTAGCACCAAAGGGAAAGTTTATTTCTTATCTTAGAGCTCGTAAATTAATATCTAAGGGTTGTTTGTACCACCTAGTTTGGGTCAAAGATTCTAGCGTTGAAAGTCCCTCACTGCAGTCTGTTCAGGTAGTCAATGAATTTTTTAAAGTTTTTCCCTATGATCTTCTCGGTATTCCTCCCGACAGGGAAATAGAGTTTGGTATTGATGTTTTGCCTGACACTCGACCCATTTCCATTCCTTCTTATAGAATGGCTCTGGCGAAGCTAAAAGAGTTAAAAGATCAGTTGAAGTATCTTTTTGATAAGGGTTTTATCCGCCCTAGTGTCTCTCATTGGGGTACTCCAATACTCTTTGTGCGAAAGAAAGATGGGTTCCTTCGTATGTGTATAGACTATCGTCAATTGAATAAGGTCACTGTGAAAAATAAATACCCTCTTCCTAGGATTGATGATCTTTCCGACCAGCTTTAGGGTGCTAAGTGTTTCTCAAAAATAGATCTCCATTCGAGTTACCATCAGTTGAAAGTTAGAGAAGTGGTTATTCCCATGACCGCTTTTCGAACCCGTTATGACCATTATGAGTTTCTAGTTATGTCCTTTGGTTTGACTATTGCACCTACAACCTTTATGGATCTTATAAACAGGGTGTTTAAATAGTTTTTGGACCTATTCATCATAGTCTTCATTGATGATATTCTAGTATACTCCCGGAGTGAGGAAGAGCATTCCAATCACCTCCGTATTGTACTTCAGACCCTTAAAGACTAAGAGTTGTATGCCAAATTTTCTAAGTGTGAATTTTGGCTTAATGTCATGACGTTCCTTAGTCATGTTATTTCTAGTGAAAGAATTAAAGTTGATCCCCAAAAGATTGAAGTAGTTAATAATTGGCCTAGACCAACAACTCTGACTGATATTAGGAGTTTCTTGGGTCTGGCAGGGTATTATAGAAGGTTTGTTGAGAGGTTTTTCTCTTTAGCTTCTCCACTAATGAAATTGACTAAGAAAAAGGTAAAGTTTTTGTGGTCTGATGCTTGTGAGGGGAGTTTTGAGAAGTTGAAGGATCGTTTAACCTCAACCCCTATTTTGACACTTCCCGATGGTACTGAAGGATTTATGGTGTATTGTGATGCATCCCGAGTGGGACTTGGTTTTGTACTTATGCAGCATGGGAAGGTTTTGGGTTATGCCTCTAGACAGCTTGAAGTGCATGAGAAAAATTATCCTACTCTTGATCTTGAGCTGGCGGGTGTGGTTTTTACACTCAAGATCTGGCGTCATTATTTGTATGGGGTGCATGTGGATATTTATTCAGATCACAAAAGTTTGCAGTAGATTTTCACGTAAAAGGAGTTGAATCTCAGGCAGAGGAGGTGGCTTGAGTTACTAAAGGATTATGACATGAGTTTGCACTATCATCCAGGTAAAGCTAATGTTGTTGCTGATGCTCTTAGAAGGTTGTCCGTGGGGAGTCTTTCTCATGTTTAGGAACAGAAGAGAGGATTAGTGAATGATATTCACAGGCTTGCTAATTTGGGAGTCCGACGGTTGGATTCCGAAGATGGGGGAGTGATTGTTCACTAGGTGGCTAAGTCTTCATTAGGTGTTGAAGTTAAGGAGAAACAAGTTGATGATCCCATACTTATGCAAATCGAGAAAGATGTTGGGCAACAAAAGGTTTTAGCTTTTGAGATTGGGGGAGATGGTATTTTGCGGTATCAAGGGAGACTGTGTGTTCCCGACGTCGATGGGCTACGAGAGAGAATCTTGACTGAAGCCAATGTCTCCAGGTATATTGTTCATCCCGGTTCTACTAAGATTTATCATGAATTGAAAGAGATGTATTGGTGGAATAATATGAAAAGGGATGTTGTAAACTTTGTTGCTAAGTGTTATAATTGCCAACAAGTTAAGGTTGAGCACTTAAGGCCTGGTGGTACGTCTTAGGAGATAGCATGTGGAAGTGGGAGATGACAACTATGGATTTCATCACTGGCCTTCCGCATTCTCGGAACCAATACGATTCTATTTGGGTCATTATAGATAGGATGACCAAGTCCGCTCACTTTCTGCCAGTAAGAACAAACTATTTGGGAGAGGATTATACTAAGTTGTACATTCAAGAGATAGTTTGGCTTCATGGAGCTCCGGTGTCCATCATATCCGACAGAGGTAAGCAATTTTCTTCTAAATTTTGGAAATCCTTTCAGAAAGGTTTAGGTACACATGTGAAACTTAGTATTGCTTTCCATCCTCAAGCGGATGGGCAAGCGGAGCGTACTATTCAAACCTTAGAAGATATGCTAAGGGCCTGCGTTATTGACTTTAAAGGTAGTTGGGTGGATCACTTGCCTCTTATTGAGTTTGCTTATAATAATAGTTATCACTCTAGTATCCAAATGGCTTCTTTAGAGACTCTTTATGATAGGAGGTGTAGGTCACCAATTGGATGGTATGAAGTGGGTGAAACCTGACTGTTCGGGCTGAATCTTGTTCACCAAGCCATTGAGAAAGTTAAGATTATTCGCGAGAGGCTTAAGACTTCTCAAAGTCGCCAAAAGTCATATGCAGATGTGAGGCGAAGAGATTTGGAGTTTGAGATTAGTGATTGAGTATTCCTGAAACTTTCTCCTATGAAGGGAGTAATGAGGTTTGGAAAGAAAGTTAAGCTCAGTCCTCGTTACATTTACCCGTATCAGATTTTGAGAAAGTTTGGTAATGTCGCTTATGAGTGGAAGTTGCCCGTGAGTTTGGCATCGGTTCATCCCGTGTTTCAAGTGTCTATGCTTAAGAAGTATGTGGGTGATCATTCTTTTGTGGTTCCCATAGAGAACATTAGTGTGGACGATTCTTTGTCTTATGAGGAAGTTCCTATAGAGATTTTGGATAGGCAATTTCAAAAGTTGAGAACCAAGGAAATAACTTCAGTTAGGTCTTGTGTAGGAATCAAAAGGTGGAGGAGGCTACTTGGGAAGCAGACTATATATCCCTTCTAGTTTCCAACGCCTGGTGATGTCGTTTGAGGTACTAACGCTATACTTAACTTTTATCTTATAAGTTCATGTCCTTCAAGTTTCTTGCAATCTTTTTATTCAAGCTAAATATTTCCTAATCATCATTCGGGAATGAATGATCTCAAGGGGCGGATATTGTAACACCCCAAAATTTTAGAACCTTCAAGAACCAACCCACATGACGTGGAACCGACCTACGTGACGTAGGTGGATTTCAAAGGAACCGTGGATACTAATCGTGGATCAGATCCTGCAAGTTGAAAAATCAATCTGATTTCCACAATATGGACACACGGCACGTGAACTGTTCCACGGCACGTAGGTCAACTCGTGGACTGATTTTGAGATTTTGTTTCTTAAAGTCATCCTAGGGGTATTTTTGTCATTTTTTCCTTATGAAATCCAACCCTTGTATGCTTAAAACCCTTTTTAGCATTAGTTGTGCTTATTTTGAAAAGGGGGGCAATTATAAACCCTTTCTCCTTGCCCAAAACATTCAAAGAATCAAATTCACCTAGGGTTCAAGATTCAAGACCCAAATTTCAAGCTTTCTCAAATTCTTCCATTCAAAAGGCATGTTTGAACACTCCCTTTTCCAACTATTATTTCAATATATGATAAGATTAATATTATGTATATTTTGTTGATTTTTGAAATTGGGTTTAATAATTAACTTATGTAAAGCTTGATAACTGTTTTCCCCCTTTTCTTTAAGAATGGATTTTTAATCTTTATTTGGGGTTGGAGACTAAGATGGCTATTTGAAAAATAATGGATCTTCATGGCTTGAAATTTGATTGTTAAATGGATTTATTTTAAGCCATGATTTTTTTTAAAGTCTCTTGAAAGCTTTGGATTGCATAAGAAATATCAATGTTTTTCCCGTCTCTTGATTTACGAAAATATGAAATAATGGGATGTTTTAAGATCCTTGTGAAAAATTGATTATGGCCATGTTTATGACTTCAAAGACTGGATTGAGAGTATTAAATGTTTAATGATAATAATTTTCCATGATAAGAGTGACTTGCAAGTTCTTGGTATGGCGATACCAACATGTTAATGCCTTAATGAAAGACTCCATAGTTGAATGTAATGAAAATATTTTAATTGGGCTTAAAGAGAAGTATGTAGTTCACCGAGAAGGTGTAGTCCCTGTGACCAACACTGGAAATCGCGTTTGCCGACATTGGGAGGTCTTGTCCTGAAATATGGATGACCACTGTCTACTTGCCTTGAGCAGCTGTATGCAGCTATGATTTTATTATGATTTGGCCAACTATGTTATCTTTTTCCATGCGGCTAACATAGATTGAGGCCCTACAAGTTGGGGAGTACTGGACCCATATTGCCCGTGGGTTACTTAATGTCGGTGTAACTACATAGTTCAGAAGTAAAGAATTCCAAAAGATTTCCTTATTCTATATTTTAAATGTTCTCTATTTCATACCTCATTTATGACAGACTTATATTGTGAAGTTTTCCGAATTTTAATTATTATTATAGTATATACACTATTTTGGATTTCCTTTCCTCAGGTTACATGCCAGTACTCATCGTACAGACCGTCCTCGGACGCTATATCTTTTCATGATGTAGGTTCCGATGCACTTACCCAAGATTCTACCCCGCATTAGGATATATTCTGAGTTGCAACTTGCTTGTGGTGAGCAATCCATCCTTCCAAAGGCATATGTCTTAGATTTATTTTCAGTTGAATTTAGACTATTTGGGTTTTTTGGTATTTTCGGGGCCATGTTCCGGCTAGAATTTCCATTCATAATGTTAGAGGCTTCGTAGATTTAATGATGGTTATTGTTTTGATTTTCATTCTAAGATTTGAATTTAAATTATCCTTTCCGTTGAATTGCTTCATTATGGGTCTATTTTTCGTAAATTTTTATTATGACTATGCTTATGATGTAATGTTAAGGGGTCTTCTTGGGCCATAATTGGTTTGGGAAGCCCGTCACGGCTAGGGCCTCAGTTCGGGTTGTGACAACAGGATAGGTTTACGTTTTTTTCTTCATTCCGGCATTCTTAGCTTTCATTAGGAGCCTTATCCTTGAACCATATTTTGAAATCCTTAGTTTAGGCAGTCGCTTTTCGTAGGATGGGTTCGTGGGGTACTTTAACTAGTATAGCAATCCCTTAAGGTAACTATGATAGAAATGTACCCTTTTATTAGCATGTGGACCTTAGACTTCTTTGCCATCAAATGGTTCACTTGGTATTGACTTGTAATGACCCACCAGGTCATTTTCTTTGTTTATATGCATTTTTGGCATTTTGTGTCTTCCCATAGTGGCTACATGTTATTTATTACTTACCGGGATCGTCGGTTCGATTTTTGGGCAGTTCGTTTGGGTTTTAAGCCCATTTCCCTATTTTGGAGCTTTTGAAGTTGAGAAAGTGGTCTTGGACCAAAACATCTAGTAAACGGCCTCGGATAGGAATTTTGATAGTTTCGTTAGCTCCGAAACATGGATTTAGGCTAGGAGGACCATTGGGCCACTTCCCGAGGCTTCCAGGCTTGTTTTGGGCTATTGGGTGGATTTTGATAAAAATTAAACAGTGGGTGTGGGCCCAAATTTTGTCTAAATGAAATTGGATGGAAATTTTGATGGTTTTGCTGTGTTTGGAATGCTGAATTTGGTAAAGTAGCACTATTCATTTATGGGTACGGGGTTTCGAACGAATCTCGAGCACGGATTTTTGCTGGTGCAACAACTCCTGGTGCAGCCCACCATTCCTTTTAGTGTTCGCAAGGAGTTGACTGCGTTCATGAAGGGTCAAGAATTTGACCTTTGCGATAGCGAGCCTCCTATCGCATTAGCGATGAAGATTCGGTCTGACCCGATCTAGTTTACTCTTCATCGCATTCGTGATGATCCTTCTCGCTAGCCTTTGCATTCACGACCCTTAGCTCACATTCACGAAGAGCAATTTTTTTGGCTCCCATGTTTGCGACCAGAGACCCTCACTATCGCGATGGGTAATCCCTGGTCCTATATATTGCTGACCGTGATTTTCCACCATTTTCTAACCTTTTTTCCATTATTAAAGGTCTTAGGAGCTCAAGAAATTATGGGAAATCATTGATTGGACATGGGTATGAGTAGAGGATGTTGAGGTGATCATTTACCGTTAATTTCTTCATAAGTTTTTTGCCTAGATCCTCCGTTCAATTCTTTATTTTACTCTTATCTTCCTTATCTCTTTAGGCTGATTTGAGCCCCAATCGAGATTTCATTTGTGCTCAACTTTTGAGCACGTGTTGCTTGTCCTTCGAGTGGCCTCGTGATAGATTTAATGTTGAATTTTCATTTGCTGGCCCCATGGGCCTATTTTTGACCCAATTTTTAGCCTGAGCTTTTATATTGCAATATGGGTCTTGTTTTACATGTATTAATGTGTAGTTTATGATTTTGATAGCGCAACGTCATTTAGAGATCAAGGAGTAAAGATGAGCTGTTCATGAATGGTTCAAGACTGCTATTCGGCTACGAGGTAGGCTACGATCTACTCTTCTCTATAAAATTGTGTATTGTATAGATTTCATACTAGGTAGGGATTATAGGATAGGTTTATACCTAGTTGTATCATGAGTTGACCTATTTAGGGGATTTAGAATAGAAATGTAATACAAACCCTAGGCTAGAATACCCGTTATGGTTGTAGGATCTTATTACACTTGAAGGCTAGCCTACAAGCCCTAGTCTAAACTTGTTTAACCATAAAATGACATGAAGGCTCCTTTAGTCTAAGACTTACCGTATTACTTAGTGAATTGGGAGATATCCCCTGGGTAGATCCTTCTAGTAGCTTTATGCCCTTATTTACCTTAGTTTCCCAAATTATGGTACTGATATCTTGTTAAGTTATATATTGTCGGGATCGAGGCCGTGGTTATGATACCAGCCAGAAACCAGGTTAGTATTCTATCCTTTGGAAGGACGTAGTTTAGTTCTCAGATGCTTGGATGCTTAAATTTGTATTATTTGGATACTGGTGATGACATGCATACATTTAGACGTATTTACGCTTATCTAGTGGTATGATTTCAGTTGGAACCTTGGTTTTACTACTGTTTTGTAAAATGGAATTTATTCTCACTTTTTCACTTTTAAAAATTATTTCTCTTAAAATGGAAGTTGTACTACCCTTATTATTAGATTATGATATTTCAAACTAAACATACTACTTTGAAAACTTAGACCGAGGCTGATTCCGGTCCAATTCTGATCCACTCTTTTACCACTATGTATTAATTTTGATCTAGGGAGATCCCGACCCTTTCTATATTATTATACCATTTTAGTCCCGGATTTGATATCTAGCAAGGGATTTACAGATTTATACTTGTTTAGTCTCGGTTTGATTTCAAGAACTTATTATACTCTCATATCTCTCTGGTACTGGATGGAGTAGATTTGTTATGATGGTTATTAGAAGTCCTGATTCGGGACTAGGTAGTATATACAAATATCCCGAGTCCCCTATGAATTCCTCTATCTAGGGACCACGTACTGGAAGAGGTGATATTCATAGGTCTTGCCTTGTGAGCCAGCGAGCTAAAGGAGGTGTATATACATGGTATGGTTTTACACTCAATCAGTATGGTAATATTGGCTTAGGTTGCGTTCGTTCATTTATATGCATTGCCCATCACCAGTATGATTGTTTATCCCTTGTATCTATCGATCTTATGGGGGGCTGAATAGGTATGGGCTATGTTTGTGGTTTGCTGAGTGATTGATTGTACCTTCTGGGCTTATGGGGGCCCGATTAGGTTGTTATTTGTCTGGGCTAGCCGATTTTGTTATTTCTTGGATATTTCACATGGTTCGTGGTAGGATGGTTATGGATTGGTACCCGAGGTTATAGGTACGCCTCTGAGTTCCTCCCCTCTTTATTATGTTGAGCTTTATTGTTAGTAGACTACCTTATTATGGTAAAATTTATTATTGTTCGACTATATTAAGATTAATCACTTTTCGATTAGAGACCCTGATAAGGATATAGTTAGCTCCCCTATTGTTTATAATCCTTATGATGTTAGACTGGCTCCCTCAGGGTAGTATCTTCATGTTTGGTTATCTGTATAACGCGGTTGTTTATCCATTCTTCTCTAGATACTCCTTGTATATCATTTCCTTCGGTCATACTATTACTGTATATCGTATATCTCTTTCTTTACCCTACTATCGTATATTGAGTAGTTATTGATGGTATCGCGCTTGTGTCCCTTATTACTTGTAGTATTTGATAGTTATATTTACCTCTCCATTGGCATTATCATGTTTCGTTTCTTAAATAGATGTCTGAAATGTATATTTCTATTTTACATGTTATTTATACTTACAATATCTTTGGAGCTTGGTCGGTCGATGCCTACTGCATACCTCTCGTTTGGTACTCATACTACACTTTTGTACCCTATAAATCATAGTACGAGTTCTCACCGCTGACATGTGCATCGTCCAGAGCTGCCATGGATCGGAGATTTGGGGTGGGCTCCAGACGTTTTGGTTGTTCCTGCTCTCCTTTAGTTGTTGGTCTGATATTTATTTTACATTTCAGAGGCAGTTCCGTATATATGTATTATGCTTATCTTGTATGCTTTTTTTGTTAGAAGCTCTGGTATTGAATTCACCAGGTTTTGGGGTTACTTTTCTATATTAGTCCCTTTATTGGATTCTTTTTCCACTGCTTTCTTCTTTTCTCTTGATGGTCCATTACTCACTGTCTCGGATTAGGGGTTAGCTTACCTACTGGTGGGTCATGGTAGGTGCCATCATGACCTGAGAAATTGGGTCGTGACATGACCTCTGGTTGATAAATTCACCACTTTCTATATCTACATCTAAGATTAGGATAAGGAGTCTTAGTTACTTGCTATGACCTTAAGGTAAGATTAGCAATCCTTAGTGTAGGTTTGGGTTAGTACCTCGCAACAAAGTTAGTTTCCTTAGCTTAACTCCTTTAGTACCATACTTTATCCCATTTATCCTCTTTCTTATTGTTATTTTTATGAAAACTCGTTGTTCAAATCATATATTTATATTGTTTTGCATATTGTTGGGCTCGAGGCATTGGCTACAAAACCTATTAGATACCAGGTTAGTTCTCTGTACTCTGAAAGAGTTGTGGCTTAGTTTAGAGATGCTTAGGCCCTTATGGTTTCATTGTTTGGATACTGGTGATGGCATGCATACATTTAGACGCATATTTGGTGGTACAATTGCAAGGAAAACTATCGTTTTTACTACTATTTTCAAAAAGGAATTTATTCCCACTTATCACTCTTAAATTGGTTTTAAAATGAAACTTCTACCACCCTTGCCGTTGGATGATAGTCTTTTAAACTATCATGCACCGGTTTGAAAACTTAGATTGAAGCAGATTTTGATCCATTCTCGATCTATTTTTTTTTTATCATTATTTACTTATTTCGATCGAGGAGATTCTGACCTTTCTACAGTATTTTATCATTTTTAGTTCGAGTAAGATGTTGGGCACTGAATTTTATGGATTACTACTTGTTTAGTCTTGGTTTAATTTCGAGTACTTACTATACTTTTACTTATCTTCAGTACTGTTATGGAGTGGATTGATTATGGATGATTATTGGAAGTCCTGGTTTGGGACCAGGAAGTATATATGAATATCCCGAGTCCCCTATGGGTCTCTCTGTCTAGGAACTATATGTTGGAAGAAGAGATACCCTATAGATCCTACGTTGCGAGCTGGCGAGTCGAATGAGGTGTATATACTTGGTACGGTATGACACTCAGTTGGTATGGAAGTATTACATTTACTTGCATTCATGAATTCATATGTATTTTCTATCACCAGTATAATTGTTTGCAGTTTTTACCTACCGATCTTATGGGGAATCGGTTGGGTTATGTTTGTTGTTTGCACCTGCCGAGCTTATGGGGCCCAGTTTGGTTTTGTCTATTATTGTGTACCTTCCGGTCTTATGGTGGCCTTGTTAGGTTATTGTTTGGTTATTACTGCTTAGTTTGTGACAAGTTACTTCTAGAGTTTACTGGCCTAGGTATATCTTATGGACCCTCTTTTTAGCATTTCTAGCTCTACTATTATATTATCTTTCCATTTCTCTAACTTCGTGTAAACATTCTGAGTATACTACTTTTGGTATTCTTCCTTAAGATGATTCTTGCTGTGTTAGATTATTAGGCTAGTTTCTGTAGGTAAGTACTTCCCTTTGCTTGCCTAGTTTGTATATCATTTCCTTTTATGTTACGTACGCTGTTCATTATCTCCTTTCATGTTATATATACTTGCATTATCTTTAGAGCTCACTGTACCTAAGCCTACTGGGTACTGTGTGTTTGGGTACTCATACTACACTTCTGTATCTTTTTCTCTGATGCAAATCCTAGTACGAGTTCCCATCGCTGATGTGTCTTTGTGTAGAGCTATCTTGGATCGACGATTTAGGGGTGAGCTCCGGACGCTCGGAGTTGTTCCTTCTCCCTCTATTTACTGGATTGATCTTTACTTTATGTTTTGGAGATGGTTCTGTATATATGGTATTTGGTTAGTACTCTTGTTATGTTTAGTAGCTCCTGTACCGACTAATACCAGGTCTTGGGGGTGTATTTTGTGTAGTTTGCTTCTTCACTTTCTTTCTCTCATTCTATTGGCTCGTTACTTGCTGTTCCAGGTTATGGGGTTTGGTTTACCTATTGGTGAGTTTAGTAGGTGCCATCATAACTTAAGATGTCAGGTCGTGACACTAAATAATATCTTTAATTAGAAGCTGAAACATATCTAAAGTTGCATATCTGAAAAGGCACCATATCTATGTCTACATAAGTGATAAAATGAATTCAAAAATAACAGTATAAAGTTATTTAAGCGGGGAGTTTCTTATAACCGACATACATCATGTGATCTTATGATGTCCAACATCTAACCCGGCTGGATGGGCTACCCAATACCTTGCAAGGGTATGTAACCTTGCTATATGTGGATCCACTAATGAGCCTCTTGGGTTAAGAGGAGTCGACCGACTTGCAATGTGATCCTTATTTTTGTGATGGCAACGTTGTTATGGGACATGTGTTAACTAATCCATATCCTCTTAGTGCTAAATAATCCTCCTAAAATTATCTTTACAATTATATAACCTCATAAAAATATCATGTGAAATCTCTCTTAAATTCTGGTGCGAGGCCTTGCTCAAAATCTTTTCTATAGTGTCTATACTCAATCTTCTAAACTTCATAATAACTAAATTTTTTAAACATACTCTGTAAGATAAGCATAAGGAAATTTCATGAAAACATATCTTGAATTTTTAGGAGAATCACAGATTAAACTTTCTTGAGGTATAAATCATTCAAAACATATGCTAAAATATTAAGTGTTTGAGGAAAAAAATACAACTTCACAATTTTCTATAATTCTTTATGTCAAAATAACAATTAAATCAACCCACGAGATAAGAGAAATTGATGTGAAGATATGGGGTTAAAAATCCTAACTTGAACTTTATCTATCATAACTTTAAAATCATAGCGTGAGGATGAACGAATTTCCCTCATTGAACTCTTTCATACCTTAATCGCTCCAAAATACTTGAAGAAAGACCAAATCTTTGAAGAAGAACTCCAAGAGTCCGTTCCTGAAATCTTAATATGGGTTTTATTGAAAACCCTAAGAGGTAGAATTCAATAAGAATCCGTATTTAGATGTTAGAATTACCTGAAAATACTTAGAATTACATGGGAGAGACTTACCTTGATGATAAAGAATGAGGAGAGGAGAGAAAACTTGCCATAGGGCTTAAAGGAAAGAGAGATGAATGAAAATGTTAGGGAAAAACTGCCTTTTAAAGGCATCCCATCGGCCCAAATGCCTCCAAAATGCGGCCAACGCTTGGTGAAGTGCGGCCAGTATTTCCTGCGCGTTCCAAGGCAGAATGCCTTGAAATTTTGAGCCAAAATGCAGCTGAAACTCCACCTATTCCTTGCAAAATGCAGCCAACATTTTGTTATAGGTCACTGCACTGCGTCGTGTTAGTAAAATGACCATAATTTTTTACTCAAAGCTCGAATTAACGAGAAGTCGATCAAATTGGAAAGAAGACTCAATAACATTTTAGACTTGGAAAGAAGACTAAATGACATTTAATTTGGTAGGTATCGGGCCACGTAACTCTTTATATTCTAGGAGTAATGCTCGTTTGAAGTTGAATCTAGCAAAAATTAATATGAAAATTCAAACGATGAAGAAGCTTTCAACTCAAAGTTGTGCTAGGGATTTTTTCATGACCTTAATTCAATCCAATGCACTTCCCACACCAAAGAATTGATCTTAACACCTAGGTACAATAGAAATTCATCGAGATTGGATCTAATGACATACTTAGAATGATTCAATTCTTAGCCCCAAAGCTCAAGGTGTTACATTAAACAACTGCTAAAATGGAATAGATGGAGTATTATTTTAGTGTTTGCAATTTTTCACATGTTAGAAACTTAGTTTACTTTATCATAATTTATTTCACGATATTAACATCTGAATTTTCATTTTATGTGCTTTTTATATTGTAAATTTAGTTCGATTTGAATGTGAATTCTTAATCTTTTTACATAAATTTATCTATTAAAAAACTAAATTAGAAGAGGACTGTAAAAGATTACAATTGTTCATAGTTAACATTATATTAAGAAATTATAATTAAATAAATTATATTACAAACAACAATAACAATAAAATTCTATGTTATATTCTGCAGTAGTTATTATAATGTTGATTTTATTAATAAAAGTCAATTGAAATTAGGAGAAGGAAAAAAAAATCTTTTCTTAAGATAAATTTTGGAAGAAAAAAGGCGCTAAAATTCAATTCATTTTATTTAACTTTTTAATATGCTTTGTGTTATTTAATTTGAAAGAATATCTATTGAAATATTACATAGTATTGTAATGACCCGTACCTTGACATTTAGAATTTTCTGCGTTTAGACTTTTTTACCCCTTCTAATAGTTCTTTTATAGTATTTACGAGTTGCCCGAGTGGGTGACACGGTTCCTGAGGCGTTTGGTTGGGAGTTAAGTGAATTTTTGATTTTGAAAGGTTTTTAAGTTGGAATGGTTGACTTCAGATAATATTTAGAGATCCGAGCATCGTATCAGAATTTCTTTTGTTCCATCAGCTCTACAACGTCTATTTTAGATTAGTAGCACAGTTGATTCTAGTCCTGAAGCTTTCAATGTAGTTTTGAGCATTTAAACGAGATGTTGAAAATTTAAGCTCAAGGGTTGACTTTGATCAACACTTGATGTCAACGACCTTAATTGGAAATTTTGACCGCAACATTAAGTCTGTTGGATTTGTTCTAATTGCATAGTTGGATTGTGTTCATGCAGTTCCAAACATATTTCTGAGGGTCCATCAGAGAGTTTGAAACTTGAACTTCCAGCTGTTGTTGTTGTCATTTTACTGCAGCTTTTTCCTTCTTCGTGTTTGTGAGGGAGGCACCTCTTTTGCAAAGAAGGTGTCACGACCCAATTTCTCGAGTCATGATGACACCTACTTTAACCCATTAGTAGGTAAGCCAAACCATAGCCCGGAACGACAAGTAATAGATGGGTTAATCGGTAAAAGATGAGAGAATACAGAATATAGGCATGCAATGCGAACACTAAGCAGTGATATATAAATACAATCATACTGAACAACAAAGGGAAAGGAGTAAAATATACAAAATGGCATCCCCCAAGACCTAGTAAAGTTAGTGCAAGAGTCACCAAATCCAAAAAAATAGAGTACTAGATAGTATAAAATATACAAGTAGTCTGGGAATAAATAAGAAGACTATCCAAAAAATAGCAGAAGGAGAGAGGATCAACTCCAGGCTCTGAAAGCTCACCCTATCTCCGAAGCAGCAGCAAGCCTGAGGATAACATCAACTGCGGTGGCTCTTACTCAGATCTGCATCAGGAAAAAGATGCAGAAGTGTAGTATGAGTACCAAAAACAATGGGTACCCAGTAAGAATCATAGGCTGATTGAGCTAAATTACAATAGAAGTATAGTAAAATGCGAGAATGTAAACTAAAGTCTGAAATAAGGGCGCAAAAGGACATAATACTCCAAATCAGGCGAATACAATAAATAAATGAAATAAGTAACTCGAAAGTAAATACGGTCTAGCTACAACCTAACTGAGCCCCTATATGCCCAGAAGGCACAAACAAGAAAGGAATAACCCAACTATGCCCCAATAAGCCCGACAGATACAAATAAAGAGTACTCTAATACAAAAATGGATTTATCTCAAAAATAGCATAAGGTGAACCACGGGTGAAACATTCCTGAAACTCCTCCATGAACATGAATACCGTACTTGAACCGAAACTAGAGAATGAGATCATAATAGAAAATACCGCGTATAAATCATATTTTCTAGACTTGAACCAGAACGAATAAGTAAACCAAAAGTAATGACAATCTGTGGTTATAGCTTCTCTTAAGTCCAATTAATACTAGAGTTCCAATTCGGGCGATTAAATCTATGAACAATGCGGGTTTTAACCAAATATAGGGATAAGGCTTTAAAGGTCAAAATACTATTCTTCCCCTAGTATCAAAGCTAACTGAAACTAATTAAAGTGATTAAGTCATCCTAAGGCTCGAGATTTAGTGTAAGGTGATGAATAAAGGCCTCTTAGGTTTACAAGGAGCTAATTTAGACAATTTACAAAAAGAAAAGGTCGACGTGGCCCGCTACTAGTCCCGAAATCCCATACTAAGGCTAGCACCTACCCAACCTAGACTAAGGCTCACACTACCATCCCAAGATACTAAGTAATTCCAAACTAGTCCTAAGGTATCGATGTAAACCAATATAAGGAGTGACTAGGCTAAATTCTACCCAAAAAGGCCCCTAATTGGCTAACTTAATCAATAAATACTAAATCATCGACCGAGTCGTAAATACCCACCCATAAATATCATAATACTACACTAATACCATAATAAAGCTCAATCTAGAATAAAAGTAAGCCTAGCCTACTTGGACACTACCAAAAGCTCGCAAAGTCCTCTACTCTTGAGCTTTTCTTTTTCGAGAAGCCTCCGAATGCTGTCATGCTATCAAAATAATAATCTATGCATTAAGATGAGAACATCGATACTCATATTGCGTATAAATGCTCTGGGTCAAAAATCAAACTAAAAAGCCATGTAGGGCCTGCTTGCAGAATCACAAATTTAAAATTGTCAATTCATCCCCCTTAGCTCAAGGATCATTCATCCTAAAAAATGGTTGGAATTCGAGTACAAATCAACCCCCAAATCATCCCCTACGTAGATTAAGGATTAAAGTTAAATCAGAGATTTAAACTAGAAACTAAAGCAAATTTTACAAAAATAATGACGAAGAAATGACCACAACAAAGTTTCTAACTCACTCCCAACAACTCGATAATTAATCTCCATAAATGTCTAAGCTCCCTAGGGTTTTATAGTGTTGGAAGTGGAACAAATGAGTTGAAAATTGGGGTCTTCATCATCAAATACGCCCAGGGGTCCTTCATCGCAATCGCAGGACCCCTAACACGAACGTGATGCTTGATTCAGTCAGGCCTTCGCAAACGCAGTTGGTATTCTATGATTGTGAAGAAGAGGACCAGATCAGTCATCCAGCTGACCCTTCGTGAATGCAAAGGCCAACTTGCAAATGCGATGACCAAAATCCATGGCCCTTACAAAGCAGCCAAGGCCTTGCAATCACGGCCAAGGCCTTACAAACACGGCCAAGGCCTTTCGATCGCGGCCAAGAACTTGAGAACTCGGCCAAGGCCTAGCAAATGCGAAGGCCATTTTTGGCTAACATCAGATGTACCAGCAACAACAACTTAACTAAGTTGCAAAGTTTTTGATCGGCCCCTCGGGATTCATTCAGAATCCCATGAAGGCAAACAAACTATGCTATCCTACCAAATTCGGCATTCCAGACTCAAAAAAACCATAAAAAATTTTATACGAGGTTGTTTCAAGCAAAAGTAGGTCCCACACCCGAAGAGTCGTTTTAGCCAAAATCCACCCAATAGCCTAAAAGGAGTCCAGAAGCCTTGGGACCCAAACCAAGGGTCCCCCTAGCCTAAAATCGACATTTCAAAGCTAACAAAACTTTCAAAATTGTCATCTAAGGCCATTTACCAGAAGTTTAAGCCCGATACCCTTTTCTTAATAGCAAAAGCTCCAAAATAGGGAATTGGTTCTAAAAACTAAACGAACTGCTTGGTAACCAAACTATCAGTCCCAATAAGTCATAAATGACTTGGGACAGCTATAAGAATGATCTAAATGGAAAAAAGCACAAAAAATAGGGAATGACCTGGAGGGTCATTACAATATCCACTACTAAAAGGATTTTCATTCGCGAAAGTAAACGATCAAGAAATAACTGAAGGCTCGAACAAGTTGGGAAACTGGGCTCCCATCTCCCACTTGATCTCCTAGGTAGCCTCCTAGACTGGACGGTGTCTCCACTGAAGCTTAACTACTGGAATATCTCTGTAATGTAATCGCCTAACATTTGTGTCTAAGATAGCAACTGGCTACTCCACAAATGTCAACCTTTCATCGAACTATACAAAATCCTAATGAAGCATGTGAGACTTATCTGGAATATAGCACTGCAACATAGATACATAGAAAACTAGATGGATGGATGAAAAGTCTGGGGGTAAGGCCGACTTATAACCTACCTCCCCAATTATCCGAAAAATCTCAAATGGCCCAATATACCTAGGGCTTAGCTTACCCCTCCTCCCGGACCTCATCACGCCCTTTATTGGTAACACTCTAAGGAAAACCTGATCACTAACTCCAAACTTCAAAGCATGAAGTCTGCGATCTACATAACTCTTCTGCCTGCTCTGAGCTGCCCGTAACCTATCCTGAATCACCTGAACTCTATCCAAAGACTCAAAAAGCAAGTCGATACCATAGGACCTAACCTCTTAAGTGTCAAACCAACCAACCAGAGATCGGCAATGCCTACCATACAATGCCTCAAATCGTGCCATTTAAATACTCGAATGATAGCTATTATTATAAGCAAACTCCTCCAAGGCTAAATGCTGCTCCCACTGACCTCCAAAGTCCATAACACACGTGTGGAGTATATCCTCCAAAACCTGAATAGTCCGTTCTAACTACCCATTGGTCTGGGGGTAGAAAGCGGTGCTAAGGTCAACCTGAGTACCCAACTCTTCCTGAAAAGTCCTCCAGAAGCTAGAAGTGAAATGAGACCCTTTATATGAAATAATATACACGGTTTCTCTATGAAATCCATCTACCCCTCGAATATAGATAAGAGCAAATCTCTCGGCATTGAAGGTAGTCTGAATAGGGTGGAAATGAGCAAATTTGGTCAACCGATCTATGATGACCCAAATACTATCAGAATCACGGGAAGAGTGAGACAAACCACCGATGAAGTACATAGTAATCTGCTCCCACTTCCACTAAAAAATGGGTAGTCTCTAAATCAAGCCACTAGGTTTAAGGTGCTTGACCTTTACCTGTTGATAATACAAACACCAAGCAACAAAGTCTACTACATCATTCTTCATACCACTCCACCCATAATGCTGCCTCAAATCTCTATACATCTTAGCTATCCTAGGGTGTATAGAATACCTGGAGCTATGATCCTCTCACAGTATACTCTGAATCAAGTCTCCAACCCCCCAAAACACAAATGTAATCGTCAAATCTTAAAATGCCCTCTGAATCTAAGGTAGCCCTCCTGGACTCACCTCTCAGCTGTAACACCCCGTACCTTCCTAACCCTACATGAGACATTGAATAATGTTTACTTAAGTGTCGATAGCCACAAGTATGAATTTTGTAATGTTATTAATGAGATAATTGAATTTGGCCCTCATACATGTGATTAAACCTTCGTAGGAGGTGTTTTGTGAATTCGTGGAATATTTGTGGGGTTAAAAAATAAGGCTTGGAGGACCTCAAAATAAAGGATATTAAGGGTATAAAGTAAGTTAAAGAATAGAACTTGAAGTATCTAACCAAACCCGGGAAGAAAAGTCGAAAAACAAAATTTTTTGAAAAACTAAGGGTGGGGCGCGCTAGAGGGCGTGCTAGGCCGCTCTGGTCTAAAATTTTTAGACCACAGGAAGAAAGCTGGCCCACCCAAGGGCGTTCCAGGCTGGTTTTGCCCACTTTTCAAAGTTGGAAATTTTCTTAAGTCCACGGGTGCCCGGGGACGTACTGTACCGATTTTTACCACGTTTCTTCTACAACCACGATCATATACATGGAATGACCAAAGTATTGTATTGGTATGGTTAAATTTCTCCTGAAAAAATTTGGAATCAAAATGACGATTTTACCTTTTTGGTCAAAGTAGGCCATACGTGGCTAGAATCGCTTGTTTTTGGGATTGAGGCTACAAATATAAATCCCGTGAGTAGGAATATCGTTGTAACATGCATGACATGATTAAAACATGAGAAATTATTTATTTTATTGGATCAAGTGAATTGGGCTTAAAAAAGGCCCAAAATGTGAAAGAAGACATGGGCCAAAAATGGGTCAAATGACCCATTCTTGCCTTGACCCTCTAGACTAAGCATTTAATGCTATAAGAGTGGATAAGGATGGAATTGAGGGCCTATATAAAGGTACAAAAATCTGATTTTTTAGTCATTTGAAAATCTCATGCCTTTTAGATATTTTTCAATCATTTTTGCTCTCAAACCCTAAGAACTCAAAGCCAACTTTTGGAGCAAGATCATCATTTTTCAAGCTTGGGTAAGTGATTATTGTTATGGATTAATATATTATATGCAAGGGAGAGTATGTAAATCATGTTGGTTATGCTTGGAAGTGTTGAACATGGTACTTTGTGTTTTTGGTAAAAGATGTGATATCCATGGAATTGTAACTTGAAATATGACTTGTGATTTTGATAAAAGAGCATGGTATGGATGAAATATGAACATGTATGGTGTGATTATATTATTAAACTTTTTATTTTCATATAGGTGTAAATTATGGAATTTTGGCCGATATGTGCTATGAGGTGTATTAAGGTGACTTGATGGATTATTTGTGATGTGGTGTGGATGAGAAGGTGTAAAGGAGAAGTTTTGTGGTGAAATGTTATTGATTATCATGTATTGTTAAATGTATGGAATATTGGGGGATTATTGGTATGATAATTTCATCAATGGTTTTGTCAAGGGGGAAATGACATGTTTAAAGGCAAACATGAAACTCATTATCGTCATATGCATTTGTAAGGTAGTTGGTGGTTAATGTAAACTTTGTTATGTATTTGTGTTATAGAGTAACACCTAAAGAAGGAGCGGGACTATTGTATGCATATCTAAGATTGTATATTCATATTGAGAATACAAGGTATGTAAGGTTACTCTGTCCGTATCTTTCAGTGGCAAATAGTATTCACTTTGACGTAACGTATGTCCCATCCCGAAATGTGCTAAGGTATCCTATATCCGATCAATGGTCATTATTGTACATTTCCTACTCATTGATCAATTGTGAATCTCATGTATGATATTCATGACTAATGTTCCAAAAGCCCAATAAGGTTACGTTCCGAAGTTCTAATAGTGGTTATATTCATGTATCTTGTTCATTGATTTTTGTCCAATGGTTCCAATGGTGTTATGTTTCCAATAAGGCTATGTTTCCAGCAATGTTTGTTCACATGTCTCTCACTCAATGGTTAATTATCCAAAGCTTCAAGTATAGTTATGACTATCACTATATCAATCTCAAAGTAATGAATGAAGGAATGCATATGTGGTTAATGATCAAGTATGGGTGGTAGCTTTGGGGGCGAAATGCCTAGCTCAAGCCGATAATGAGATAGTTGGATCAGGGGGCAGTCTTAGAGGCATAAGCCTAGCTCGGACCGATCCTAACAGGGGGCAGTTCTAGGGGTAATAACCTAGCTCGAGCCGAACCTGATGTGTTGGTATGGGTGGCAGCTCTAGGGGTGATAACCTAGCTCGAGCCGATCCCGACATATACTTATTCATGGGTGGTAGCTCTAGGGGCATAAGCCTAGCTCGAGCCGATCCCAACATAACGTCATGTTATGATAAAACCCACTGTTCATTCGGGGCCCGGGTATCACAGGTCACAGGCAAAGATGAATAATCATAGAAGCAAAGATACAAAGAAAGTAATGAAATCAATATACATGATTTCCAAAGTACAAAACAGTGACTTATCCATTTTGGTTATGTATTTGAATTTGAGTTCATTGACATATTTACCTATCATACAAGTTTCATATGGCCTTACATACTCAGTACATTCTTCGTACTGACCCCTCTTGGGGGATTTACCTTACTTGCTGTAGGCGAAGGTACTAGTAGGCCTCCACAGTAGGTTGCCAGTTGTTGTAGATCATTGGTGAGCTCCAGTTATTTTGGGGCTTCTTCGAGTCACAATTGTTCATATGTTTTGGTATTGTACATGTTGTATAAAGCGGGGACTTGTCCCGACTTTCAGTTAGTATTGGTAAATGTATCTGTTAGAGGCTTTTGTAGACGGATGTGGGTGTATAAATGTAAAAGGTAGATGTCGTTTTTGATTTGATGGCCTCAACGGCCAAGTTTTGCATATGTATATATATATATATATATCATGTTCCATGTTTTTCCTTTCATGTTCTCACGTGATGGTGGTGTTGCCTATGACATGCATATGAATGAATAGAAGCAAAGCTTGGTTCTCTCGGGCCATGTCGGCTATGGGTGCCAATCCGTCCCGATGGGATTCGGGGCATGACAAAAGTGGTATCAGAGCAGGTCGTTCTAAGGGTGTCTACAAAGCCGTGTCTGAGTAGAGTCTTACTTATAGATGTGTTGTGTACCACATTTATAAGTAGGAGGCTACGGGACATTTAGGATATTGTTTCTTTTCTTCACTTCTAGATCATGCAATCGAGCCAGTGTTGTAAGTTGAATTGTATCTGATCATGGTAATTGTTTTTCTTTGGTATAGTCAAAATACCAATCACGAGAAGAGGTAGAGGTAAAGGGAAGCAGGTAGATATGCCTGCTGAAGAGGGAATGAGTAGACTACCACCTGACCAAGCTAGTCAAGGTGGAGTAATGCTGAGATTTCATCGCGGTCTTCTTCTACTTTTCCAGCTCTAGAAGAGCCAATTGGTAGAGAAGTACCCGTAGAACCATCAATGAATGCCACAGATCAGGATCTTAGAAATGCAGTACATATGTTAACACAGTTAGTGGCAGCCCAAAGTCAAGGACGAGCTGGTCCAATGACACATGAGGATGATGCGGCTAGAGTGGCGAGTCCCAGAACACAGGATTTCCTGAAACTGGACCCTCCTATATTCACTGGATCAGATCCGAAAGCAGATCCATAGGAGTTCGTGGATCAAATTCAGCGGGCTCTGGAAGTTATGCACGTGATGGGGGTAGAGACAATTGAACTTGCTGCGTACAGATTGAAAAGAGAGGTGATATTGTGGTATGAGGATTGGAAGAAATCTCGTGATATTGGTGCAAATCTACCAAGCCTCTTTTTTAACCCCACAAATGTTCCATAAAGTCACACAATACTTCCTACGAAAGTCTAATCGCATATACGAGGGCCAATATCAACTATCTCATCCATAACATTACAAAATACATACTTATGGCTCTCGACACCTAGGTAAACATTATTCAATGCCGTCAAGTAGGGTTATGAAGGTATGGGGTGTTACATTCTTCCCCCCTTTGAAACATTCGTCCTCGAATGTTAACAATATTACTTCAATTACGACCAATGTATCTCTATATTAGCATACATATACATAAGCACTTAATGCTCATAAATACTTACTTGTTATGACTCCATTCCCGCACTTTGAACTATTTCATCCATTTGAAATAGATAGGGATACTTGGATTTCATCATTTCTTCCGCTTCTCATGTGACCTCCTCTACTTGTTGATTTCTCCTAAGGACTTTTACGAAAGCTATGTCTTTATTCCTCAATCTCTTTACTTGTCGATCAAGGATAGCAATGGGTACCTCTTCATAAGTAAGATCCTCTATAACTTTAACATCTTCAACGGGAACAATACGAGATAGATCCCTTATGCACTTTCAAAGCATCGAAACATGAAATACTGGGTGGACTGAGGAAAGTTCTTGAGGTAGTGCTAATTCATAAGCAACTTGCCCAAATCTTCTAATAATTTTATATGGGCCTATGTAACGTGGACTCAATTTCCCTTTCTTTCCGAACCGCATTACCCCAATCACCTATGGCGAATTCAAGCCCTCTTCTTCTAACATCGGCATATGACTTGTGACGACTTTGGGACGTTTGTAACCGTTGTTGGATCACTTTAACTTTCTCCATAGCCTGATGAATAATATCTAGTCCAAGTAAAACAGTTTCACTCGCTTCAAACCATCCAATTGGTGATCTACATTTCCTTCCGTACAAGGCTTCATAAGGTGCCATTTTAATACTTGAATGAGATCTATTGTTTTAAGAAAATTCAATAAGAGGCAAATGGTCATCCCAACTACCTTGAAAGTCTAACGTGCAAGCTTGTAGCATATCTTCAAGTGTCTGAATAGTACGTTCTGCTTGTCCATCAGTCTGAGGATGGAAAGCCGTACTCAAATTCACCTGTGTACTCAAACTCTGCTGAAAAGATCTCCAAAAGTGCGCTGTGAACTGTGCTCCTCTGTCTGATATAATGGAAAGTGGAATACCATGCAACCACACTATTTCTCTAACATACAATTTTGCATAATCCTCAGCTGTATAGGTGGTCTTGACTGGTAGAAAATGCGCTGACTTGGTAAGCCTGTCCACTATAACCCATATAGAATCAAATTTCTGTAATCTACGAGGCAAGCCTGTAATAAAGTCCATATTAATCATATCCCATTTCCAGACTGGAAGATTGATACATAGCATATAACCTCCCAATTTCTGTTGTTCTCTGGAAAATTGATACATTGCATATAACCTCCCAATTTCTGTTGTTCTACTTTCACTTGTCGATAATTCGAGCATTGTACGACAAACTCTGCAATGTTCTTTTTCATATTTCCCCACCAATACACTGCCTTTAAATTATGGTACATTTTAGTAGCACCCGGATGAATAGAATACCACGAATGATGCGCCTCTGTCATAATTCATTTCCTTAACTCATCTACATCTGGTACACATACTCTACCTTGGCATTGGAGTACCCCCTTCTCGTGTAAGATCAAATGCCTTTGTCAGATTCTTTTGTACATTTTCCTTTAGCTGCAATAAAATAGAATCCGCAAACTGCTTCTCTTTCACTTCAGCTATTAAGGAGGATTCTGCTACATTTTGCACAATAACCCCTTCATCTGGAGATTCAATAAGTCAAACTCCCAAGCTGGCTAGTTGATGTAGATCTTTGATTATCTCATGCTTTTCAGTCAACTGGCCACTAGTGCTTTCTACTTCCTTGTGGCTCAATGCATCAACTACTACATTTGCTTTGCCTGGATGATAGAGAATATCAATATAATTGTCTTTTAAAAGTTCTAACCACCTTCGTTGCCTTAAATTGAGTTTCTTCTGCTTAAATATATATTGCAAGCTTTTGTGATCGGTATAGATATCAACATGAACTCCATACAAATAATGACGCCATATCTTTAAAGCAAAAACTACTGCTGCCAATTCAAGATCATGTGTGGGATAATTTTTCTCATGTGGCCACAACTGTCGTAAGGCATATGCTATGACATTACCGTACTGCATCAACACACATCTGAGGCCAACCCCGAAAGCATCACAATACACTACATAAACTTCGGTACCTTCAGTACATTCGGGAAGCACTAAAACTGGTGTGGAGGTTAATTTATCTTTCAACTTTTGGAAGCTTTTCTCACACGCATCATTCCACTGAAATTTTACTGCCTTATGTGTAAGCTTTATTAACGGTGCAGCAATAAAGGAAAAACCTTCCATAAATCTTCTGTAATAACCCACCAGTCCAAGAAAACTATGAATCTCTGTGGGTGTCGTAGGTCTTGGCCAGTTTTTCACTGCTATAATCTTCTATGTATCAACCTGTATCCCTTCATTTGACACAATATGACCCAAGAATGCAACTGATTTTAACCAAAACTCACATTTGGAGAACTTTGCATACAACTTACGCTCACGGAGAATCTGTAACACCTGCCGTATGTGATTAGCATGGTCCTCTGGTGATCTTGAATAAACCAGGATGTCATATATAAATACCGTGATGAATATGTCCAAAAATGTCTTAAACACCCTATTCATCAAATACATGAACACAACTGGTGCATTTGTTAGTCCAAATGACATAACTAAAAATTTATAATGGCCATACCGTGTTCGGAAAGATGTCTTGGGTACATCTTCCTCTCTAACTCTAACTTGATGGTAACGCGACCTCATGTCGATCTTTGAAAAACACTTGGCACCCTGTAACAGATCAAACAAATCATCAATTCGAGGGAGAGGATATTTGTTCTTGATCGTTACCTTATTCAACTGCTGATAGTCAATGTACATTCTCAATATGCCATCTTTCTTCCGTACAAATAATACCGGTGCACCCCACGGGGACCTACTAGGCCTAATGAAGCCCTTGTCCAGCAAATCTTTCAATTGCTCCTTCAATTCACGCAGTTCTGGTGGAGCCATTTTATATGGAGGAATAGAAATAGGTTGAGTGCCTGGAATCACATCAATGCTAAATTCTACTTCCCGTTCTGGGGGTAAGCCTGGAAGATACTCTGGGAATACATCTAGAAATTCATTGACCACTGGAACCGACTGCGGAGTTAGTGGTTCCACATTATTATCTTTCACCAGTACTAAATGACATATGTAACCCTTAACAATCATCTTCCTGGCTTTCAGATAGGAAATAAATCTCCCTCGTGGTGCCCCTACATTACCCTGTCATTCAAGAACATTTTCTTGCGAAAAACAAAAATGTACGTTCTTGGCCCGGCAATCTACCATAGCATAACAAGAGGCCAACCAATCCATTCCCACTATCACATCAAAATCCACCATATCTAGTTCAATCGGACAGTGTATCATGACCGTACACAGTTACCACATAGTTACGATATACTCTCTTTGCAACAATATTTTCACCGACCGGTGTAGACACTTCAATTGATTTAATTAATAATTCTGGTGCCTTTGCAAACTTCACAGCAACCAATAGAGTAAAATACGAAAATGTAGAACCGGGGTCAATTAATGCATATACATTATAAGAGAATATGGATAATGTACCTATGACAACATCAGGGGAAGCCTCTGAATTCTGTCGGTCCACTAAAGCATAATTGCTATTCTGGACCCCACTAGTACTGGTTGATCCTCTGACACCCCTACCACGGCCAACAGGCTGCACACCTCGGCCCAAAGAAGGAACCGATGTTGATGACGCAACGGTCGATCCTGCCGGTCGTGCTATACCACCCATGCTCCTCTGGGGACACTCTTTCATTATGTGTCCCGTCATGCCGCACCAAAAGAAAGCATTTGTCCCCACTCGACATGTACCTGCATGAATATGCCTGCAGTGCTGACACTGCTGATGAGGAAAACCTGTTGCCTGTGATTTGTGAACTCCGCTACTCTGCCCAGATGGACCACCTCTAGATCCTCAAAACTGAGAATGAGTACCCCCTGTGGAATAGGAGAACGATGGTCTAGGTTGTCTAGGAAATATACGAGGCCTAGATCCTCCTTGGGATATCATAGGTGGTCCTATAGGTCTAGCCCTTTTGGACTGTCCCCTGTCAAATTCAAGCACCCTTCGTCTCTGTCTTTGATCTTCCATTTTCTGGGTGAAGGCTTGTATTCTAGCTATGTCCATGTCTCTGTCATCGTAGCCACCACATTTGGCGCATATCGAGCCAAGGAATTAAATTGCAAACTGTATTCCCTGACGCTCAAATTTCCTTGACGGAGATTTAAAAACTCATCCGCACGTGCCTCACGGATCTCATAGGGCAAGTAATGATCAAGGAAAGCTGTTTTAAATTCTTCCCAATTAGGTGGATTTGCACCAATATCACGGGATTACTTCCAATCCTCGTACCACAATATAGCCTCCCCCTTCAATCTATACGCATCAAGTTCAACTGTTTCTACCCCCGTCACGTGCATAACTTCCAAGGACCTCTAAATTTGATCCACGAAGTCCTATGGATCTGCTTTGGATCTGACCCAGTGAATATAAGAGGGTCCAATTTTAGAAAATCCTGTGTTCTGTGACTCGCCACTCTAGCCGCATCATCATCATGTGCCATTGGACCGGATCGTCCTTGACTTTGTGCTGCCACTAACTGTGTCAACATATGAACTGTATTTCTAAGATCCTGATCTATGGCATTCATTGGTGGTTCTGCGGGTACTTCTCTACCAATCGACTCTTCTGGAGCTGGAAAAGTAGACGAAGACCGCGATGAAATTTCAGCATTTGCTCCACCTTGAATTGCTTGGTCAGGTGGCAATCTACTCATTCCTTCTTCAGTAGGCACATCTACCTGCTTCCCTTTACCTCTACCTCCTCTTGTAATTGGCATTTTGACTATACCAAAGAAAACCAATTACCATGATCAGATACAATTCAACTTACAACACTGGCTCTATTGCACGATCTAAAAGTGAAGAAAAGAAACAACATCCTAAATGTCCCGTAGCCTCCTACTTATAAATGTGGTGCACAACACATCGATAAGTAAGACTCTACTAAGACACGGCTTTGTAGACACCCTTAGAACGACCTGTTCTGATACCACTTTTGTCACGCCCCGAATCCCATCGGGATGGATTGGCACCCATAGCCGACATGGCCCGAGAGAACCAAGCTTAGCTTCTATTTATTCATATGCATGTCATAGGAAACACCACCATTACGTAAGAACATAATAGGCGAAATACAAAAAAACATGGAACATGGGACATATATATATATACATATGTGAAACTTGGCCGTTGAGGCCATCAAGTCAAAACGTCATATACAACCTTACATTCATACACCCACACATGTCTACAAAAACCTCTACATAGACATTTACCAATACCAACTGAATGTCGGGACAAGTCCCCGCTTTATACAACATATATTACACCAAAACATATGTGCAACTGTGACTCGGAGAAGCCCAGAACTAACTGGAGCTCACCAACGATCCGCAACAACTGGCAACCTACTGTGGAGGACTACTAGTACCTGCGCCTGCAGTAAGTAAGGTAAATCCCCCAAGAGGGGTCAGTACGAAGAATGTACTGAGTATGTAAGGCCATATGAAACTTGTATGATATGTAAATATGTTAATGAACTCAAATACAAATGAATGATCAATATGGATAAGGCACTATACTGAACTTTGGAAACCATGTATATTACTTTCATTACTTTCTTTGTATCTTTGCTTCTATGATTATTCATCTTTGCCTGTGACCTGTGATACCCGGGCCCCGACTCAACAGTGGGTTTAAACATAACATATCGTTATGTTGGGATCGGCTCAAGCTAGGCTTATGCCCCTAGAGCTGCCACCCATGAATTAATATATATCGGGATCTACGCGAGCTAGGTTATTACCTCTAGAGCTGCCACCCATAAACCAACATTTCAGGTTCGGCTCAAGCTAGGTTATTACCCCTAGAGCTTCCCTCTATCACGATCGGTCCGTGCTAGGAGTATGCCTCTAGGACTGCCCCCTGATCCAACAAATCTCGGGATCAACTTGAGCTAGGCATTTTCCCCCAAAGCTACCACCCATACTTGATCATTGACCACATATATGCATTGCTTTATTTATTACTTTGAGATTGATACAATGATAGTTGTAACTTTACTTGAAGCTTTGGATAATTAACCAATGAGTGAGAGACATGTAAATAAACATTGTGAGAAACATAACACCATTGGAACCATTGAACAATAATCAATGAACAAGATACATGAGTATAATCACTATTGTAACATTGGAACATAACCTTATTGAGCTTTTGGAATAAGACCATTAGAACCATTGGACATTAATCAATAAACAAGATACATGAGTATAATCACTATTGGAACATTGGAACATAACCTTATTGAGCTTTTGGAACATTAACCATGAATATGAGACATGTGTTTCACAATTGATCAATAAATAAGAACTATGTGATAATGACCAATGATAACCAGATATTGGATACCTTAGCACATTTCGGAATAGGACAAGTGTAATGTCAATGTGAATACTATTTGCCGCAGAAAGATACGGACAGAGTAACCTTACATACCTTGTATTCTTAATACGAATATACAATCTTAGATGTGGATACAATGTCCCGCTCCTTCCTTATGTTTCACTCTACAACACAAATACATAACAGAATTGACATTAACCACCAACTACCTTACAAATGCATATAACGTCAATGAGTCACATGTTTGCCTTTAAAATGTCATTTCCCCCTTGACAACACCATTGATGAAATTATTATACCAATAATCCCACAATATTCCATACATTGACCAATACATGATAATCAATAACATTTCACCACAACACTTCTCCTTTACACTCTCTCATCCACACCATATCACAAATAATCCATCAATTCACCTTAATACACTTCATAGCACATATCGGCCAAAATTTCATAATTTATACTTATAGAAAAATAACAAGTTTAATAACAAAATCACACCATACATGTTCATATTTTATCCATACCATGCTCTTTCATCAAAGTCACAAGTCATATTTCAAGCTTAAATCCCATGGATCACAAATCTTTTACCAAAAACACAAAACACCATGTTCAACACTTCCAAGCATAACCAACATGATTTAAATACTCTCCCATGCATCTAATAAATTAATCCATAAGAATAATCACTTACCCAAGCTTGAAAAATGATGATCTTGCTCCAAAAGTTGGCTTTGAGTTCTTAGGGTTTTGAGAGAAAAATGGTTGAGAAATGTCTAGAAAGCATGAGAATGTCCAATGAATAAAATCAGATTTTTTGGTACCTTTTATAAGCCTTTAATTCCATCCTTAGCCATTAAATGTGGTTTTCTAGAAGGTCAAGGCAAGAATGGGTCTTTTGACCCATTTTGGCCCATGTCTTCTTCTCATTTTTGGGCCTTTTGTTGGGCCCAATTCACTTTACCCAATAAAATCAATAATTTCTCGTGTTTAAATCATCTCATACGTGTTACAACAATATTACCACTCACGCTATTCATATCCGTAGCCTCAATCCCAAAAATAAGTGATTCTAGCCACGTATGGCTTATTTTGACCACAAGGGTAAAATCGTCATTTTGATGCCAAATTCGTTCTCCGGTAATTTTATCATACCAATATAATACTTTACTCATTTCTTGTATATACTCGTGGTTGTAGAAGAAACATGGCAAAAATCGGCCCGGTACGTCTCTGGGCACCCTTGGGACTTAAGAAATTTCCAACTTTTGAAAAATGGAAAAACCCATCCTGGCACCACCTTGGTCGCGCCATATTGATGCCTCTGGGCTAAAAATTTTGGCCCAAAGCAGCCTGGCATGCCCTCTGGCGCGCCCGAACCTTATTTTTTTGAAAATTTAATTTTTGACTTTTCTTCGCGGGTTTAGTTAGATACTTCAAGTCCTATTCTTTAACTTACTTCTTACCCTTAATATCCTTTATTTGGAAGTCCTCCAAGCCTCGCTTTTAACCCCAAAAATGTTCCACGAAGTCACACAATACTTCCTACGAAAGTCTAATCGCATGTACGAGGGCCAATATCAACTATCTCATCCATAACATTACAAAATACATACTTATGGCTCTCGACACCTAGGTAAACATTATTCAATGCCGTCAAGTAGGGTTAGGAAGGTACGGGGTGTTACACAACATAGGAAAGAAGAGGAGAGAGATCAAGATATAGCTAAAATGAGAACTGAAATAAGCCTTATTGTAAAGCATTGCATGGGGGCTGGAGCTGGAAAGGTAAACATAGTTGGTTTACAAGGAAAGCACCAAGACATGATGATTCTAATTTTGATGAAGAAATGAACTACTTGAATGATCAGGTGGCAGGTTTTTGAGCCAACACCCAAGGGTCTAATCAATACACCTTGGCACTAAGGTTAATGGAATAAAGGGCAGAACTATAATAAGGACAACAACTACAACCAGTCGAGGTCTAGAGATAGAGTAGAGAAATAGACAAATATGGTTATTTGAATAAGAGAGATGGGTACAAAAATGATAGAATTGTTTGTATATTCCTCTTGGTAGCCGTAAAGTATAGTGGAGTAATTCTAGAATAGAGGACATGTTAGCCAAAATGCTGAAAAGGGTATAAACTAGTGATGATAGCCTTAAGCAGATTCATGTAAATATTTTTGGGATGAACAAAAAGGTTGAGTGCATGCTACTGAGATTAAATAAATAGAGTAGCAAATCAGGCAAATGTCTATAGCTCTAAACCAATAACAAAAAGGTACACTTCCTAGCAACACCATCCAGTATCCAAAAAATGATGGTTACTATATAGCGGTGTGATGTCGCCCAAATTACACCTCTAAACAATGCATAAAGCCTTCGTTGATCAAATATGGAACCCAAATAGGTTTGGGTCAATCCTATAGGGAATAGGTCGAATATCAATCACCACTTATATTAAAGAAAGTCAATAACAATTTCCAGTAAGAAAAGAGGAGGTTTTGTGAATTAAAACTTCAATATTAATAATTATTGAGTTCTTCAAATTTGTAATCAATGGATGTGAGGCACTAGGACTGTGTCCCCATGACTTTATAACTAAAATAGGTTGTTTGTGCTAACAATCTATTTTGATGCATTGCATGCAAAATCTAACAAGATAGGTTTATCTAAACATCTCTCAACCTTGATTAGATAAGTATCACTCTTCTCCTCTCGGTGTCCGAGTGTTTGCACTTCTAACCCTTGTTCTTGATCTCGGATTAACTTTCCCTGCTATGACTCAAGTTATTAGATAAAGGTTGGTAGCTTCAAATCCTTGTTGTTATTCTCTTTTCCAAATCTCTACTTCTTTCTCAAGCAAGTCTAGAATTCAGGAAAGTTCCAACATTGCGCACCCATTAGAAAGAAATCATAATAAAGAAAATAGCAATATATGAATGCACATCGATCTAGAATTACCATGCACTTAGCCTGCTTTGTTAATTACTCATGGTTCCCACAACCCTAGTTGTGGTGTTGAGCTACTCATAATTGCATGAACACAAGAATAAATCTGATAAGAGGACATGATCATGAACTTACAATAATGAAAAAATAAACTCCAAGATCCCACTTTGAATTAAAACCCTAGAATTCAATGTTTTTGATTCAAAAGCCAAGAATGTGCCTTAGAACCTTGTAATAAAGTAATAGAATGTAAACTCATACAATAAAAAAATAAGAATATTTATAGACAAAATAAAACCTACCCTAAACATAACAGGATTTCAGTGTTGGTCAGCTCGGATGAATGGAAGGTACGATCATTGTTTGATTCCACTATCGTCTTTGGTGCTCGTGGTTTGCTTATGGACTTGGTCATCTTCAGGTCTTCTCTGGTATGATCCTCAGTATGACTCCATATATTCTACCTACAATCGTACATTATGGTCGTCTAATCCCCCTTCTCTTTAACTCCTGTAGACTTGTTTTCTAAACCTTCTTCCGATAATACCTTGGTACGACCATCATTTCTAGGTATGGTTGTGGGATCTGGTCATCTGATCTTCTCTATGATATCTTAGCAAAATTGTGATTAGCTCTCATGGTCGTGACATGGTGTCGTCTACTGCATTATCAGTCAAAATTCTAGCACTCTATTATTCCAAACCTATTTGACCTGCAAACACCTAAAAGCCCATTATATTCATATAGATAGACCCTCGTACTTGTAAATATTTACCATTTTAAGCATCGAAAGTGCCTTAAATTCATGACATATCATTGTGACTACTAAAAGTGGTAAGATGTCTGTTGATCTTCATATGCCAATAACTATTAATGATACGTTTGATCCTGAGATTATTGATATGGAAAAAATAGCTGAATCTTGAAAAATAGGTTGTTAATAAGAATTCAACTAAAAAGCTATCTCTAGATGTTGATAAAAAGATCATGGCTATAAAAGGGAAGGAGAAGGAGGTCCCATAAATTTTGACTCCTATTCAACAATCGTCTCTACCTTTACCACAGAGATTGAAGAAGAGGGCAGAAGAAGGGAAGTATCACAAGTTTATTTTAATATTGAAGTAGTTGTCTGTGAATATCCCTTTAGTCGAGGTACTTAAGTAAATGCCTAGCTATGACAAGTTTATAAAGGATCTTGTTACGAATAAAAAGATCATGAGTTTGGAGCTTGCTGATAATTTGCACCAGTGTAGTGCAATAGCTTCCCAATCTCTTATCGAGGAAAAAGAAGACCTTGGAGCATTCACCATTCCATGCACCATAGGAGCCTTTAATTTTGCAAAGTCTTTGTGTGATTTGGGTGCTAGTATTAAACTCATGATGCTAACCATGTTTACATAGTTGGGCTTGGGAGCTCCCAAGCTAACTTTAATGTGGCTTCTTATGGTAGATCACACTGTAAAAAAGACTGTGGGCGTATGTTATGATGATTTTATAAAGGTTGAGTCATTCATCTTTCCTACATATTTTGTCATTCTAGACTATGAGGTAGATTTTAAGGTCCCCATCATCTTTGGGCGACCATTCCTTGCCGCCGAACAAGCTTTAGTTGACATGGAAACCGAGAAGCTGAAATTCTAGTTGAATAATGAAGAAGTGATTTTCAATGTTTACTAGTCAATAAAGAAACCTAATGAAATTTGTGTGGTATCGATCATTGATATTGGTAATGATGAGTTACCACCAGTACCTATCGAGGAGAGATTTTGTGTTGATGGTTTAGCAGCTGTGATTATGAATTTTTATGGAGAGATGATACAGATAAGTATGAAGAGATAGCTAATGCACTCATCGGTATAGGGTCCTACACTTATGATCCAAAAAATTTAGATTTGGACTTAAAGAATCTTGCAACTCTACCAGCCAAGCCTTCTATTGAGGAGCCTTTAGTCTAGAAGCTCAAGGCTATCCCATCCCACCTTTGATATATTTTCTTTTGAGCTAACAATATCTTGTCAATTATTATAGCAACAGATTTGGTCAAATGGCAATTGGAAGCTCTAGTATCTGTGTTGAAAAAGTTCAAGAGGGCCATGGGTTGATCCATTACTGATATCATTGGTATTTCACCAGGTATTTACACTCATAAAATATAGCTTGAGACCTATTGTATCCCTAACATTGACCATTAGCATAGGATGAATCCACCTATTCAAGAGGTCATAAAAAAGGATATCATCAAATAGTTAGATGTAGGTGTGGTTTATCCTATTACAGACAGTAAATGGGCAAGCCCAGTCTAATATTATCCAAAGAAGGATGGAATAACTGTGGTTCCTAATGGAAAGAACAAGCTTATACCAATGAGGCCAATTACAGGCTGGTGAGTGTGCATGGACTATGGGAAGTTGAATAAGTAGAATGAAAAAGATCATTTTATCATATGTTAGACTGTATTACTGGTAGAGGATGGTATTATTTTCTTGATGGTTATTTGGAATATAATCAGATCTCAATTACTCCTAAAGACCAAGAGAAGACCATTTCCACTTGTCCATGTAGGACGTTTGCATACAAGCGGATGCCTTTCAGGTTATGTAATGAATCGATGACCTTTCAGCATTGTATGATGTCAATCTTCTTAGACATGGTGGAGGACACTATCGAGGTATTCATGGATGATTTTTTTGTAGTAGGTGACTCCTTTGAGGATTGATTATTCCATTTAAGTAGTGTATTAAAGAGATGTGAATATTGTAATTTTGTGCTTAATTGGGAAAAAATGTCACTTTATGGTAAAATAAGATCTAGTGCATGGTCACAATATCTATAAAAAGGGATTGAGGTTGATAAGGTGGAGATTGAGGTGATTGAGAAATTTCCACCATCGATTTTCATAAAAGGTATTTGAAGTTTTTTGGGGCATGCTGGATTTATAGCAGATCATCAAGGATTTCTCAAAAATATTGCACCCTTTGTGAAAATTTTTGGAGAAGATGGTGAAGTTCGTGTATGATGATGTGTGTCTAAAGGAATTTTAGTGCCTTAAGGAAAAGTTGATATCAACTCCTATCATTATTTCACTCGGCTGGTCCATACCTTTTGACATTATGTTCAATGCTAGCAGAGTGGCGCTAGGAGCACTCCTAGGCCAAATGCGGGAAAAGATTCTCCATTCTATCTATTACGCTAGCAAGGCACTTAATGCAACTCAAAAAAATTATACTATGAGAGAACAAGAGTTGCTTGTTGTGGTTTTTGGTTTTAAGAAGTTTAGATCCTACTTGTTTGGCGCTAAGGAGATTGTACACACTGACCACACAACTCTTAAGTTCTTTATGGTTAAGAAAGATTCAAAGCCTAGATTGATCAATGGGTACTTTTGTTACAAGAATTTGACTTTGCGGTCAAGGATCGAAATGGGACTGAAAACCTAGTGGCTGATCACTTGCCATGACTTGAAGAAGAAGCAATGTTGAAATTAAAAGATGAGATCGACATTGATGATAATTTTTCAGATGAGAAAGTATTGGATGCATCACAAGATTTGATTCCATGATTCGCGAATTTTATTAATTATTTGGTTAGTGATGTGGTTCCTTCAGACTTGTCCTTCCAGCAGTAAAAGAAGTTTATGTCCAATGTACAAAAATGTTTTTGTGATAAACCATACATATTCTGTATGTATGCAGATGGGATGATTCATAATGTGTGCCTGAGGTGGAGATGATTAGTATATTGGAGGCATATCACTCACCCCCTACTGGGGGTTATCGTAGTGGCATCTAGACAACCCACAAGAAGATTTTCCAATGTGGGTAATACTGGCCAACTATTCATCAAGATACCCCTGATTATGTGAGGGCATGTGACTAATGCCAAAGGCAAGGGGGTATATCAATAAAGCATGAACTTCCTCTCTCTCCCATTCTTGTGATTGAGCTATTTGATATTTGGGGTATAGATTTTATAAGTCTATTTGTGAGTTGAAATAGGATGAAATATATACTTGTAGATATTTACTATGTTTCCAAGTGGGTGTAGGCAGTTGCGCTTCTCTATAATGAAGACAAAAGTGTCACATCATTCTTGAAGCAAAACATTTTTTCTAGGTTTAGTACCCCAAGGGCAATCATTAGTGATGGAGGCTCTCCTATTTGTATGGAGTAAAGCATAATGTGGCAATACTTTATCATCCGTAATCTAGTGGGTAGTTTGAAATCACCAATCGAGAGATAAAGACAATCCTTGCAAAGACTGTGAATACAACGAGAATGAATTAATCTAGAAAGTTGGATGATGCTTCATGGGTGTTCCGAACTTCTTTCAAGACCCCTATAGGTATGTCTCTTTATTAGATTGTATATGGAAAATCATGTCATATTCCGGCTGAGCTGGAGTTTGAATTGGGTTGATGCCTCTAACTTGAGGCTTGATCAATTGAATAAGTTGGCTGACTTTTGACTGAAAGCTTATGAGAGTTTAACTCTTTACAAAGAGACGATGAGGATGTATCACTACAAGAAAACAGAAAAGAGTGATTTTACTTGGGTGATTTGGCCTTTCTATTTAAGTCAAGACTTTGCTTATTTCCTGGCAAGTTGAAGTCTAAGTGGATGGGGCCATTTTGAGTGGTACATGAGTTCCCATATGGTGCTATTGAACTTGAGAACCATAAATGTAAACTGTTCAAGGTAAATGGTTAGCGTGTGAAGGCATACTTGGGAACTGATGAGGATATACAGATAAATAATATTTGGGCTCTTGGTGAAGTCTGAGTAACCAAGGGACCCGAGTCGTGCCACAATGTTAAGTTAGGAACTTCATGGGTGGCAAACCATGGGGTATCTTAGTGAAGTTTGAGTAATCAAGATACCCATGTCTTGCCGCGATGCTAAATCAAACACTACTTGAGAGGCAACCCAAGCTATTATACTTTGCTTTTCCTTTATTTTCATTTTAGTGCAGGGTAATGTTTGTTGAAGTGTGCAAGTGTGATTGGAATAGGGCAAAGGAGTTAGAAAAATCTAGAAAACTTAGGACCACGACTCATAGAATGATTCGTATCATCAAGGAAAGACACGTGGTTTCCAAGCATAGCCACTAAAATGAAGAAAATAAAAATCAAAGTCAACATATTGTAGGTTCTTACAAATATTACCCATGTGGTACGAATCATGGGGTTAACCGTCCTAATTGACTAAATTTTTCACTCTGAAGGAACTGTTTCCTACGGGTCTTAGGATGATACATATGGTAACATAATGAGTTATCCCATCTCTCGTGGGAACTGGAAGAAATAAAATCTATTGGCTATGACTTATGAGTCAAGGAACAAACCGTATCGTCATGTCATGAGTCATACCCTTTTCTCACAAAGTCCCAGGTAAGTTTTCTAATTTGTTCTCTCGTAGCATTACCAAACGAGTCGTGGCGACTGCCAATAATTCGTAGAACCAGTTCGTGGTCCATGATAGTCAAAAAGTCAATTTCTTTAAATAAAATCCAACCCGACCTACATTTTTATCCTTACCCTATTATACCCAATCCAAACCTGATAATCCTTTTTCTTCCCATTTCAAACCAAAATCACTCCCTTCATAACCATCACTTCAAATTCTACATTAGTCACTCCAAAATTCTTCCTAAATCACTGCTAAAATCAATAGTCCATCTCCTTTTACTCATGATTTTTGGACCTTTTGGTATGCAAGGCCCTCAGTGAGCTTAGGTTTAGTTTCATCTAAACATCGAAAAATCCAAATAGAAGTAAGTAAATTCATTTTGTTTTGTTTGATTAGTGCTTTTGTTGCTCACCTATGGGTCCCATCCTAATTGAATATTTCTAAGAACCCTAGGTTGATTGTGTGAAATTTGGTGAAGATTATAATTCCTATTAAGATGGAAACTGATTTTGTGATGCATGACTTGTCATTGTTGGCTTGGTATTTCATACCCATTGAGTCGGCAGGCATTACAATCCATAATCGCCTCAAAAATAAAGCTTAGATTGTTTTACCACCCAACTCCGAATACTACTTCTTAATTACTGAACATGGGGGAAGTCTGAGTATCCCAAAATGCTTAATGTTTAAATGAGATGAATTTGTGATTTTTGCAATTCCAATAATCATGAATTGGTGTTTAAAATTATGTGGTATGGTGACATGAACTTAAAAAGTGTGGAAAATTGTTCTATTTACGAGGATAGTCAAGAGCAGGACTCACGAATGACTTCATGAATCATAGCTTCCAGTAATGACTCATGGCATCAGTCGTGACCACTGCTCTTAAGAGTGAAAATTTACAGTTTCACAAACTCTTGAGTTGAGTCACCTAACAATTCATAGGGTCACCTAACAACTTATTGGTTGGCTCATATTGAGTTAGGCTATTTTGACAGTTTCAGGAGTTTAACTTCATGAGTCAAGGTACGAGTCGTAACCACAAGTAGTGACTCGTTACTTGACCTATATTGAGATTTTAAAGCAAAATTCTTGTGTTTCTTTCCTTGATCTTTTGGGATTAATATTTACTCCTATAGGTACCATGCCTCCAATGAGCAATACAAAGAATGGTAAGACCAACACACCCTCCAAGAAAAAGCAACAAGAGGATCCTCAGACATGTGAGTTGTTGGATGAGTCAAGTAGCTTCGAAGATTTAAGTGTTTATGAGGAGATGTATAAAATCAAAGAGAACCAATTGGAGTGTCGTACCACCAGGCCAAGGAAAAAAAAATGTGAATGTCACTCAAGCTTTGATACTTGCTCCGATTCTAGTTGCCTCTCCCCAGTCTTAAAAGGGAGGGAAACTATCCAGTAAAGAAGACAGTAGTGAAGCAGAGGAAGAAGATGGGAGCAAGTCTGGAACTAAGGACTCTAATGCTGAAAATGTTGAGAGTTAGAATTCTTCTGCTAATCCTCCATCTCAAAACCCTACAGGACAAGGACAAAATACATAGTAAATTTATGACTAGGATTTGGTTGCAAATAACAGAGGCATCCCAAAGTGGAGTATTTATGAGGAGCCTCAGTTAGTGACTACTGGGATCAAAGATGTGCCCTAGTTAGAGAAGTTGTTAAACTTGTAGAGGTTCAGCTGGATGGGTGAGCCTTCTGGTGGATATAGCCCAAAGATGGTCGGAGAGTTCTATGTGGCTTATCTGGCAACAATGACAAATCAGACTCCGCGGGATAAAGATTATAAAAAACACTCTACACTGCATATTGTCCTAGTTTGAGGCACACCAGTTAATAGATTCGAGCACACAATCTCGCGCTTTCTATATAGTGATGAGTATGAGTTTCCGATGAACACTGTGGAGTATGACTATAGGGTTGGGGAATTGAATAAGGTAAAAACAAAGAAGTTGAGTGTTGAGTAAAAGTGAACGCACTACACCTAGCTAGCTCGTATCATTGCTACGAAGAAGATTGATGTAGAGTGATTTATCTAATGAGTCATAAATCAACAAGGTAACTTTAAAATTCAAGGCAAAATTTTTGTGGTCTTGGTAAGACATGATTTGGCGCCAATTAGTAATGTTAACACCGTGTCCTTAGATCATGCTATACTAGATATACCAAGGTACATCATGGAAGAGATATAGGAGTGAGCTATACTAGATAGCACTGGTATTCCATTCCCATGTCTGGTTGCATGTATATGTAAGGAGTTTGATGTGCTTGAGTTATCTACTATGGATAATTTTATTGAGGCGACTAAGATTATGGACATTGGGATGATCAGAGATGACACAAACCCCATGTCTAAGGCCAAAGCTTATATTTCTATCTTATGTGGTATAACTATGCTTGCAAAGTTATTATAGAGGGGTCAGTAGATTGAGACATCAGGTATTATTGATGTTGAGGTAGCTAATACTGATTCACAGGCTGAGGGTACAGTCCCCAAGACTAGCACCTATGCATCTATAATTACTACCTCTACTACAACACCAACTACTTAATCTACTCAACCCACTGCTGCACCAATGTCATCTTCTTGCTCGTCTATTGCCGGCCTAGTCATAGTTTCTCAAAAGTATATAACTGATATGGCTAGGCAACTAGTTCATAATAAAAAAATAATAGGCCAGTACTGCCTTGCAAGTTCAGGTGTTAAGGGAGAAAGTGAAACCTTGGGTTACATAGGAACTTGAGAGAACTGTGAGGGCTTTTCATGGTTGTTTAGATGCTTTTGAATGGAGGATGTACGAACAACTAGTTATACTTAGGGCACCTAAGTCGACTAAGTGGTATAAGGAGCTTGAGTCATTATGAGTAGAGGTAAAGGAGTTGTCAACACGACAAATTCCCATGCTACCACAACCTCTAGTGCTTCTAGTTGTTGAGGAGGTGCAAGAGGAGGTCCTGTAGGTATTTGATTTCATTACTGATCAGCCTTTCATGAAGGTAAGTGGCAAGAGAGCAAGGGCTGAGGCTGAGTTTGATGGGATCAATGAGTTTGGAGATGTTTGGAAGGCCACCAAGGTCTACCATACTGATTATTATGTGGGATAAATTGATAAAAAGCAGATACATCTAAGAGCATATGCTAGTTCTACACCTATGGATGTGGATGCCCATATTTCTGTGAAAGCCATGGGGCTGAATCTGTACCATTAAGTGAATCGTCACCGTCTGTGCCACTATTGCTACTGAGGTTACTATGAGTTGTCTGAGAACCTCCACTTCTACTGTTACTAATTTTGGGTTTACACTTGTAGCCTACACGGATCCACTAGACTCGTGCACCTAGGGCGCGATCTTAGGAGTATTTGTACTCCTAAGTGTCATTATCTATACGCGTTTAGCTTAGTTTTGAGGATAACTTGATGTGCTTATTGAGTTGTTAAGTATGTATATGTGTATTTGTGTTTTAAATTACATGTTCATAGTGTTTAATATGCATTCAAAACAAGTCTAGAGTCAAAAAGATCAAATAGAACTTAGATGAGGAAACTAGTGTCCCTAGCTTGAGCTATGCTTGTTATAGTGTACTTTGATTTGTTCTATTGTGTTGTATGGATTTATGTTTGTTGTGATATGTTGTAATAAACCAATGTAGGAGCTATGTAATCTAAATAATGCGTACAAACAAGCCACAAGATGAACGGGAACAAGGAACGAAAGCACGAGAAGGAACGGATGCAACCCCCATACCTTGGAGGGGGCCATGCGCCGCACCTCAAAAAGGGTGTGTTTCAAACCCCAAAATACATGTGGTAGGATGTGATAATAACCATGTAGTTCACCATGCTGCTGTTTTTGGCATGTGATGAGCCACGTGGCGCACCACCCCCAAATCTAACTCAAAGTTGGTTTTTAACTTGTTTTTAAGTAGGGGCAAAGTTGTAAATGCATGGGATTCATTTGGGGTACATCATGGACAAACTAAAGCACTATAAAATGAGTACTTTGCCACATTTATTAACATATTTTGAAATCTCTGGGGAGACACACGAATTGGAGAGGAGGAGAAGGCAAGAAAGGCTCTACACTGGGGTTTTTCTACTTTTATTTTCATTCTTGTAGTTTAAAGTAATGAACTCTCTTATGGAGATTGTTTGTATGAATATGAGTGGATAAACACCCTTATTCTAGGATTGAGTATATGAACATGATTTCTTAATTATGGTTTTATAGTTGGTTTATTTGTCTATCAAGTCATGTGATTGTTCTTACATTCTTGTTTTACCGTTCTAAAAGGTCTTGAACTTTAGGATAAATCTTAGTCTCGAAACGAATTTACCGTAGGAGTGGACAGATTAAGTGAAGAACGTAAGGATCGTGGATCATGTTTTTAATGTTATATATTAATTGTTGAAGAATGATTTGCGGTTAGGATATCAATATACCTAAATGCCCTCTTGGTTAAGGAAATGGGAAGGTAGTTTAATGCAGCCAAATTAAAGACTCATATCACCACTCAACGATGTAGTTATGAGATTAATTTAGGTAGAATACTTAGAGAATGACCATTCCTAATTTGAATATCAACCCCGTAGATCAACAGTCGCGATAGACACTAACACCGCCTAGTTAGGCATGAATGTGAAGTAAATGCCTCAATCCTAGAACTCTTCATATATTGTTTACAATCCTATTTACTTATCGTTGTTATTTCTATTCTGTAGTTATAAAAACAAACTAAATCTCTCTTGATTACAAATCGCACTTGTTTAACTTAAATAGTAATGCTTGAATTAGATCGCTTGTTAAACACAAGTCCTTGTGGGATTGATATTCGGCTAAAAAAGAGACACTGTATTACTTGCACGACCACGTATTCTTACGTGTGCACTTAGGAGCAACAAGTTTTTGGCACCATTGCCAGGAACTTGAAAATTTGCAACCTTCTAATTTTTTATTTTACTATTTTGTTTGATAAGTGCTAACAACTTGGTCTTAGCTATTGAATTTACAAGTACATGTTTGAATATTGAGTAAGTTGGAAAGGGATATGGAATTAGTTGAATCATATCTCGAACCTGAGCGATGCTTGGACCAATTGAGGAGAGAAGAAATACTTCTTTATCAAATCCCGCAAGTTCAAGAGGACGAGACTATTTCTGCAGTAATGGGTGATGAACAACCACCTTGTAGGATAGTGCGCGATGTGGCAATCCCACTCACAACTAATGTGACCTGTTGTATTCAAAAGCCATATGCAAGGGGCAGATTTGAGATGAAGCAGAACATGGTACAATTGTTGCACACAAACGGGCAGTTTACAGGTTTATCACATGAGGATCCAAAGGTTCATCTACAAAACCTTTTGGAGATCAGTGATACTTTCATCCCCTCATCAGTCTCCACAGACTATGTAAGGCTCACACTTTTCCCATTCTCACTTTTGGGAGAACAGAAGAAATGGTTGTAGGTAGAACCTTCAAACTCAATTACAACTTGGGACGATTTGGCAAAACAGTTCCTAATCTGATTCTTTCCTTCGGGCAAAACTGCAAGGTCGAGGAGTAAGATTCTGAGTTTTTAGTTAAAGTCAGATAAGAGTCTCTATCATGCATGAGAGAGATTCAAGTCACTTCTCAGAGATTGTACACATCACCAATAGACCAATGAGGTATTAGCTCATACTTTTGTTGAAGGTCTTGACCAAAATACAAAAAATTTATTAGATTCAGCAGCAGGTGGTCAGGATTTGGAGAAAACCTATGATGAGCTGTACACTCTCCTAAATAGAATTGCATAAGGTAATCTAGATTGGAATGGTGATTTGTATAGAATTATGGTGAAGAATCCTGTAGGTATGACTGAGGTAGATAGTGTCATAACATTGTCCACACAATTGGCCAGCTTTCAGAATCAAATAATGGCTCAGTTCAAGAAGTTGAGTGTGGCTCAACCTCAGGCATAGGTTATCGGTTCAGTAAGTTCAGACTTGGTGTGAAATTTGTGGTAATTGTTGTCATTCTTCAGACTTAAGTTCAGCAAATCTAGATCTGTGAATTTTGTAGGCAATGCGCAGAGAGGTAATCAAAACTATGGTAATTCTTACTGCCACAACTGGCAGAGTCAGCCCAATTACTCAAGGGGCAATAATCAAGATCAACCCCAACAGTTTCAGCAGTAGCAAGGTATTCTTAATAACACTCAGGCCAGCAATATTGAAGAGACTTTGTAAAAAATACTGGCCAACCAAGAACAAATGGCTGCAAAAATAAAAAATCAGCAACTTGTCCAAAAAAATTTGGAGATACAAATGGGTCAGTTAGCTCAGGCACATAACACAAGACCTCAAGGGGGTCTACCTCGTGATATAGATCAAGCTACAAAATAAGTTATGGAAATCACATTGAGAAGTGGTAAAGATTTGATTGATGTACCTCTAAAGAAAAATATGAGGTGCAAGCAGAATTAACCACACCAGAGCAAACTCATTCCAAAGAGGCTGAAAAAAAGGGGAAATCTGAGTACCTTAATGAAAAGCTAGTTGAGAAACCTTAAAATAGACTACCACCACCTTTCCCTCAAAGGCTCAATAAAGCAAAAGAAGATGCTTATTTTAAGAAGTTCTTTGACACATTTAGAGAACTTCACATTAACTTTCCTCTTGTAGATGTTTTACAGGGAATACCAAAGTATACTAAGCACTTGAAGGATGTGGTGACTAATAAAAGGAGGCTTAGTGATATTAAGACGGTAGCACTTACTGAAGAGTACATTTTTGTGGTCATGAGAAAGATACCCACAAAGCTCAAGAACCCTAGGAGTTTCACCCTCCCCATACAAATTGATGAAAGTGATGCTGTCCATGGTTTGAGTTATTTCGGGGAAAGCATCAACTTGATACCCTTTTCAGTTTTTAATACTCTTGGTTTGGGAAATCCAGGGCCCTCCTCAATGGTGTTATAAATGGCAGTCTCCAAAGAAATCATAGAGGATGTTCTCATTAAGGTTGGTAAGTTCATTATTCCTATTGAATTTATCATTGTTGATTATGATGTAGATGACAGGGAACCAATCATATTAGGATGTCCATTTTAGTGACTAGTAGAGCATTGATAGACGTTAGAGAGGGCACACTCAAGATGAGATTGAATGATGAAAAAGTGTTCTTCAGGGTGTACAAAGAATTCAACACACCCTCACACTATATAGATCTATGTATAATCACAACGATGGAAGTGGATGAGCATAGGGTGAAAGTGTGAAAACTACCGATTATCTCTTCAAACTCTCTTATGAAGTTGCCTGAGTTGACAAATAAGCTTGAACCTGCAAAACTTGAATGGAATCCTGAAAAGGTGGGTGTAAGAAAAGTTGCAAACCTAGATCATGAGAATTCGAGAGGTTGGAAAAGAAGGAGAAAATGGGCTCCAAGTAGGAGGAAGAGAATGAGAGAATATGGATAATGAAGTTCTGATGTGAGCCGTGCCGCAAAAATAAATCAGGCACTGCTTGGGAGGCAACCCAAGTTAAGTTAGTTATTTTAGTTTTCTTTAGTATCACCTTTTTTTTTTTTTTTTTGAGTTGACGGGTTTAGGGAAAGTCTGAATACCCGATATCTTAGCTAAGGAGCATGGAAAAAATTGAATGTGGGGTCCCCCAGACTTTCTTGATGAATATGATACTACTAGCTAGGCCTAGAGGCCTCAAGGAGTATTTTCTAACCCTTATTCTTCATTTGATTTATACTTTGGGGGACTAAGTGTGATTTTAAGTGTGGGGTGGGAAATCTTCCGATTTGGTTAGGGTGGAGTGTGCTTTAGGAGTCGTTTAGTTATTTGGTTATTTGCTTTTTGCTTATGTTGCTGAAAATTTAAAAAATACAAAATGATTTTCTTTTAGTAATTTTTAGTTTTATTTAGGAGCACACTTCATCCACCCTTCAGTTTTCTTTTTGGTTCTTTTTTGAGGGGAAGCCCTTTGAACACAATATTCTTTTTGATTTTTAGGAGTAATCTTAAGATTTTAGAGATGCTCTAGTTATATACTATGTATTATTGCATTATGCAAGTGGGTTTTGAATGTCGAATCATGTGTAGTGAATTGAATGACACTGTGAAACACTTAGGATCATTTGTATGACTCTTATGTGATATTGACTTAATATTGAATTCTTGCAATTGCTTAGTTTAGAGTCTATAGGGATTCTTCTTGACTTAAACATGTGCCATGCGTGAGTGATATTTTGTTATATTCCATGTTGCATATTGATGTCTAGAACTTGCCCGGTGTATTTGCAAAGTGAAATAATGAATGTTGAGTTTAAGAGGTGATATAGGCATTTCTTTGATATCCATGTTTTATACCCACCTTATCTACCTTTTTTGCATGATCTTAGTTAGCCCTGTTGGGCCTTTAGCCTATTCTTTGGTAGCCTTATATGTAGCTTATTTCTTTTCTTTCAATTGACTGTAATTTGATTAAAAACTCCTAAGTGCTTTAGTTGGAAAATTAAGATGTTAGGGGTGCAACATTGAAGAAGGAAAAAAGTGGAAGTGATGTCCCAAGGAAATAGTTGTTGGTTTGTTAAAAAGTTTATGTGTTGTTGGTAAGGAACTAATATACTGAGAAGAAAATTGATCAAAAAAAGTGAATCATGTGTTGATGGAAATTACTCCCTTCTAAAGATTTGTAATCTAGCTTAGAGAGATGGGCCAGAACAAAAGAGAGTTGTGAAGATAAAAGTGGTGAAAAATGGGTTGGAGATGAGCTTAGTGGAAATTGTGATGTATTAAAGCTCTTAAGAAAGATAGTCACTATTATTGACCAAATAGTTCCTACCCGTCCCTTAGCCTACATTACAACCTGTAAAGTCCTACTTGATCTTGATCTTAATGTTCTTATATTATTGGAGTACTACACTAAGGGCAATCTCATGGTTCATCTTATTTCACATGTGAATTCTTTGTGAGAGTGAGCGGAATTTGATTCTTACACCCATTCTTGTGATAAATTGCATATTTGTGAGTGAATGTGGGTGACTCTCTTGTGGTAAGAGAGCATGTTTGATGATAGATAGGTGACTTATGTGATCTCTTTGTTGATTATTATGCATGAGTTTTTCAACTTTGTAGAGTCAAGTCTTGAGGCTAGGAGGTTTTGAAGTAGTATTCATGTGTTTCAAAGATGTACTATGACATGTCGGATGAAGAACTTTCTATTCATGTGGTTTGTTTAGTTCTAGCTTGAGTGTCTTAGTTCTATTAATAATGTTAGAGTCTTTCTTCATGGATATTAATGTAAAGAGTTGTTCGAGGACGAACAAGGCTTTACGTGTGGGGTGCTGATCTTAGGCTTATTTGTACTCCAAATTGTCATTATCTATGAGCTTTTAGCTTAGTTTTAAGGATAAATTGATGTTCTTATTGATTTTTTAAGTGTGTATATGTGTATTTGTGTGTTAAATTACATGTTCATAGTGTTTAAGGTGCATTCGAAACAAGCCTAGAGTTAAAAAGATCAAATAGAACTTAGATGAGGAAACTAGTGTTGCTAGCTTGAGCTATGCTTGTTCTAGTGTACTTTGATTTGTTCTATTGTGTTGTATGGAATTATGGTTGTTGTGAGATTTTGTATAATACCAATGTAGTATCTATGGAAGCTAAATAAAGCCCATAAACATGCCAAAATATGAACGGGAACAAGGAACGAAAGCACGAGAAGAAACAAATGCAACCCCCACAACTTGGAGGGGGCCATGCACCGCATCTCCCAAGAGTGTGGGAGGATGTGAAATTCACCCTCCAAGGCATGTGTTAGGGTAAGCGTCTCACCATGTAGTTCACCATGCTACTGGTTTGGGCGTGCGATGAGCCACGCGGCGTACCACCCCCAAATTCGACTCAAAGTTGGTTTTTAACTTGTTTTTAAGTGGGGGAAAAGTTTTAAATGCATTGGATTCGTTTGGGGAACCTCATGTATGACCTAAAGAACTCTAAAAGGATTAATTATCTACATTTAAATATCTAGGGATACACACAAATTGGAGAGCAGGATAAGTCAAGGAAGGCTCTACACTAGGGTTTTTCTACTTTTACTTTTCATTCTTGTAGTGTAAAGTAATGAACTCTCTTATGGATATTGTTTCTATGTATATGAGTAGATAAAAACCCTTATTATAGAGTTGAGTCTATGAACATGATTTCTTAATTATGTTTTTATAGTTGGTTTATTTGTCTATCAAGTCATGTGATTGTTGTTGCATTCTTTTTTTACTGTTCTAAAGCGTCATGAACTTTAGGATAAATCTTAGTCTCGAAACAAATTTACCATAGGAGTGGAGATATGGAATGAAGAATGTAAGGAATGTGGATCATTTCTTTAGTGGTTATATATTGATTGTTGAAGAATGATTTACAGTAAGGATAGCAATATACCTAACGCCCGCTTGGTTAATGAAATGTGAAGATAGTTTAATGCATCCGAATTAAAGACTCATATCACCATTCAACGATGTAGTTCTTATATTAATTTGGGTATAATACTTGGAGTATGACCATTTCCAAGTTGAATATCAACCCCGTATATCAAAAATCACGATAGACACTAACATCAGCTAGAAACCATATTTAGGCATGAATGTGAAGTAAATACCTCAATCGTAGAACTCTCCATTTATTCGTTTACAATCCAATTTACTTATCGTTGTTATTTCTATTCTGTATTTATAAAAACAAACTAAATCTCTCTTGATTACAAATCACACTTGTTTAACTTGAATAGTAACACTTGAATAAAATCGCTTGTTAAACACAAGTCGCTGTAGGATCGATATTAGGCTCACGAAGATCCACTGTAATACTTACATAAACACGTACAATTGCATGTGCTCTTGGTATAAATAGGGTGCCACAGGTATATCCCTATCACTAGTATTATATTTTTCTATTGCATTAGGGACAATGCAACTTTTTCTGATCGGGGTGGGGTGCATTTGTGAGAGTCTGTATTTTTGAACCTGGATTCTTTTGTTGTCATGTTTCTTTTCCCTTAGTGTTCTATCATAGTAGAACCAGTATGTTTAGGAGTTATTTTTGTTTTGTGTGTTTTGTTTAGTATAGTGGAAGAAAAATAAGAAAACGGAGTGCAGTCTTGGTAGTTGTGAATGGCAGGATGTTTTGGAACAAAAACTGGAGACCCCTCCAAATTTTGTGTTACGTATTTTTGTACTTTGATAAAATGACTTCTATGTATCTTTGCATGACATTATGTATGTTGGTGTGTTAATTTGTGCTTAATCTAGGACATGGATCTGATAGTTAGTGATTGATAGGGAAATCCTGTGCCATGTGTGTGTCGGATATACTTGCCTAGTTCTTAAATGTCTGTGCAATCTAGAACTTTCCTGGTTAGTCATATTAATGTTGTAGTGTAGTTGGTTAGGAAAGGATCATAGGTCATTATTGTTTTACAGTATGCTCTAGCCTAAACGACCGTCTAATGAATGCATTTATCCTTTAATCCTTATTTTGAGTCTAGATTGAACTTGTTGTTGATTAACCTAATCACCTTCCTAATTTTACTTTGACCTTTATTTTGGCCCTAGTACCTTCTTGGACATTGTGCACCTCAACTCCGGCAAATCACTTAAGTTAAGGGTGGTTATTATAGGGGAAATGAAAGGAAAAAGTTGGCTATGAAATGGAAAGATTAGTATTCGAAAGATAGTGGGTGTGGTATACTAAAAAGGAAAAAAGAAAAAGAAAAAAAAGCAATGAAAAAGGAAAAAAATTGATGAGAAGAAAAATTAGAAAGCCACACCAGTAGCTGAAAATGAATAAGAGAAAAGGAGTGGAACAAAAAAAATTTAGTGCCAAGGAAGGTTGAGTCACTATTCCCAAAATATACCATACCAAGAAGAAGAAAAAAATTTTAGTGCCAAGGAGGGTGGTCACTATTCCCAAAATATACCATACCTACACCCAAGCCTACATTACAAGGCGAGTAATGTTCTATAGTGATCCTAGTCTAACAATTCAAAAATAGAGGTATAAAAAATAAGAGCAAGCCTATGGTATTTTATATGCATCATTTGAACTTCTTTGTGAGTGCTAACACATTAGTTGAGTCCCTATTTTGAATGAAAATATATGTTTGTGCGGGACTTTATTGTTGTGAGGTCACTAGGGTCATCTTGTCGATTGTTGATAGCTAGGGGGTGTCATTTGTGTAACTAGTCCATGCCCAAAATAACATCAAAATCAACCACATCAAGAAAAATAAGATCATCCCAAGTGTCATACTCTGTAATAGTCACCAAACAGGATCTCAAAACCCAATTCACTACTAAAAAATCACCTATAGGAGTACCTACATGTATAGGCACAAATAAAGGCTCGCTAATCATCCCTAACCGAGAAGCAAAATATACCAACACAAAAGAATAAGTGGAACCTGGATCGAATAACACAGAAGCGAGTGTAGGCACACTAAAATCATACGTATGATTACTGAGTCTGATGCCTTCACCTCTAGGCTATCGTGAAAGACATATAACTATTTGTGCCCATCGTTATACTGAGAATTTGACCGCACACATATCCTGCCTGACTGACCACCTTCCTAAGAGCTTTAAGAACCACCTTGCCACTGTGGGTACCACCTCTGGCTAGTGGTGCCACTAATCTGAAAAGTTGAGTTACATGTACTGAAAGTTTGATAATCCTTAGTCGGACGAACTCTCTAGCAAAATGACTAATAACACCACAATCATAACAAACCCGAGGTGTCCTACCCTGAAGAAATGAACAAGCTGCTCTAGGCTAGCCACCATGGTCTTAAGACCCTTAATGAGAACCATGTGAAGGATAGCTGGAGCTCTAACCACTGAAATCACTGTAACCAGGCTGATCCCCATCAATAATCAGAAGTAATGCCTGAACGGGCCAACTAGATTGACCATGATGCTAATACTATTGATGAACCCTGCCCGAGAGACCCCTACCTTGAAACTGACCCACTGTGACTACCACTATAACTACCATGATAATGGGATCCCTTCTCGGTGCCTCTATGGGCCTGGCAATGTAAATCCTCAATAGTGCTTGCATGATCAACATCATCCAAGAATGACTGACCCAAGGATATCATGCATTCAACGGAAATACAGAGCTTATGTCTCAATCCTTTGACAAAAAAATGAACCCTCTCGTGCTCATTAGGAAGAATCATAGTGGCATGCCTAGCCAACTCGTGAAATCTAGCCTCATACTTAGACACGATCAAAGAACCCTGCTCTAACCTTGAAAACTACCTTTAGTCGCTCATGAACACTACAAGGCACATATTTCCCCAAGAAAGCCTCGGAGAACTGCTCCTAAGTCATATGAGGGGACCCAACTGGTCTACACGCAATATACAACTGCCTCACTAAACCGTCCAACTAAAATATGGTGTAATTCAACCCATGATAATCCACTAGGCCAAGATTATGTAACCTCCCCTAGAAGATGGTGTGGAACTCATGTGCATCCTCTCTTAGAGCACCTAAAAACCTCAGAGGAGCTAATCTAAGGAATTGACCCATCGGCTGAGCAACCATCGATAGTGGTAAAACTTCTACTAGGGGAGTTGTAGCTACAGGCTGCACTCTTGTACTTGGTCCACTCTATGTTGCCCCCTGAGTGTATGTCTGGGGCTTATCCATCGGCTGACTACCAATTATACGTAATAACTAGACTAGAGCATCTCGTAGAATAAACGTGGCTATAAATTCGGGTGGAGCCTGGGCTGGTCCCTAGCCCACTAGCTGCTATGGTGGTAGATCAGTTGGTATTTACTGTGGATCGACAGTTGGCTCTGGTGCAATGTTTGGCTCTAGCATAATAATTGGCTCTCTACTCTAGCCCTTTCATTCTGATCCATAAAACGATACTAGACACTTGCTCTTATACTAATGATATCTGTGAACCTAGGCTCTGATACTAATCTGTCATGACCCCAAAACATAGGTCATGTTGGCACCTATTATAACCCGTCAGTAGGTAAACCAAAACCATAGTCTGAAATGAGAAGTAATATGCTAATGGGAGAAGAGAGTACTAGGCTAAAACATTAAATAAAGTGACTAATAGAGCAAATAGATGGGACAATCATACAAATAACAAGGGAAAATAAAAAAGATATACAAAATGGATCTCCAAAGACCTAGTATAGTCAGTACTAGAGACACTTCAATATAAGAAGTACTAGATGAGTGCAATATATACAGAATAGTCTTTGAAAGAACAAAATAAGGTTAATCCAAAATAGATAGAGATAGATCAACTTCGGTCGCCAAAAGCTCACCCTATATCTCTGATCAACAACTCCATATGAGGATAGCGTCAGCGGTGATGACTCATACTAAAATCTACATAAAAGAAAAAGATGCAGAGTGTAGTATGAGTACCAAAACATGTGGTACTCAGTAGGCATCATAGGTCGACTGATCTCGAATAAGATAAAAGTATAATAAAGTGCGAATATATGCTAAAGGTAAGAAAAAAAGGGTCAGAAAGGGAGTAATAGGCTAAAGTTAGACAGTTATGAGAAATATAAGTAAATACCTTGAGAAGCATATGGTAAGAATCTAACTATAACCTAACTAGACCCACATAAGCTCGGAAGGTACACACAATAATAAATAAACCCAACCAACCCCCATAAGCACGGTGGATACAGGGAATAAGTAATACTAAATTTAAACCAAGCATAATAGTGAATAAATATGGAAGAATGACATGAAATGCAATAAATATAGCATATACTCCTCCTCCATCCATATTCATAAAGCTTTCTCGAAATCAAAACGGACTCTCAAATAGAAATCAATGATAATGCACGATCGGAATCAAACCGTGGCTAAATATGTAATTAAGCAGTAAAATTAAGTGTTCGAAATTGAACTGGGGATAAATAGTCTATTATTTTAATTAAAATAGGCCACAGGGACATTTATTATAAAAACCAAACATCTATACACAAGTTCGGGGCCAAAAGTGGCTCAGACCCTAAAAAGAGAAAACACAAAACTCAAAAAATATAAGAAAAGGTAAATAAAAATGTAGAACCTAATTAGGAAGCAAAAAATTATCTTCTTCAACTTCATCTTCCTCAATCTAATCTCCATTGTCGAGCTGAGGAGCTCGAATCCTAGATAAAGCCAGAGAAAGAAAAGCACGTAGATGTTTGAAAAAACATCAATTTCACTTTAATTCAAGAAGAAATTAAGCTTGGGTATATTTCACGATGGACACTTTAAAATCTCATAAGTGCCATGAATCTAGCCCAAATAAAGACGTCTTCAGCTTAATCTCAGTGAACCTTAGCAAGATTTGACATTGGTATGAACTATCCTTCCCTTTCCTATAATATTGGATGTAACAATGTCAAGATACTAGTGTTTCTCATCACTTAGCAGGTTGAGTTCCAAAAGGAACTAATACCACAGGTCAAGGACCAAATCCAATAGGTCCGTCGACATTTACATAAAACTACACTTCTAGAAATTTGATGTTGTTAACTGTAGCAATTTTTATATTTAACACTTTAACTCCCCAAACTTCATTGCTTGTTGCTTTTTATAATATCTATTATTAAGCTATTATTTGAAAACTATAATCCTTATTTTGGCATTTCTTAATATGCAAATTAGGAATTTGATTTTTCTCCATGTTTATAGTTGTCTTCCTAGCATTTGGTACCTCCTGAATATTATAATATGTTATAATATGTGTACCTACAAAAAAGAAGATTTGGTTTGCAAAATAATCCGCTAGTTTGTTTCCTTCTCTTAGGATATGAACTACTCAACCTTTAATGGAACACTCTTCCTTATCAAATTAATCCTTTTAACCTCCATACAAATGCTCCAAGGGACTTCCCATATATCATCCAATGCTTTCTTCAAAATAAGAGAGTCTGTTTCAAAAATAGCAAGGAGGAGATTGTGAGAAACACAATACTCCAAACCATATCTCAAAGCTACAATTTCTGCTTCTAGAACTGATCCTAAGTCCCCCACTTGATTTCTAATGCAGAATGCACTAGAACTAGGGATAGGATTGCCCTTACAAGGACAATCAAAATTACATTAGTAATCCCCATTGCTAGGAAAGAGCTATCTGATCACTTTGCACACTAACAAATGAGTATATTCTTCAAAGTACTTCACTATCATGGCCAATTATTAGGAATACCCTTCACCAAGGATAAATAGAAATAGCAAACAAATGAATGTTTATATTAATATCCATGACCATACAATAAAAAGATATTCCCCCCCATGATATATAATATTTCTCCTTTTCCATACTTTTCAAATGACCATATTTGGAATAACCTTGAATAAAGGTTTCAGTTTTGGGACACAATCAACTTGCCACCACTTAAGAATGGTGTTTTTCAATTGAATAAAAGGACCAGTAAGACCTGTTGCATTTACTAACATCTGCCAGATCTTTTAAGCATCAGGATAATCAATAAAAAGATGTTCAAAGGTCTCCACTTCTGAATTGTTGTAACAACATTGTACATTATCCATAACTCTAATCTTAACCAAACTTTCACCAATAGGAATTATTTTCTTACAAACTCTCCAGAGAAGGAAAGATGTATTAAAAGGCAAACCCTTGACCCAAATATTAGCAAAGAACTCATGCTTATCTCTCTCCTCTCTCACTAGATTCCAGGCACTTCCAATAGAAAATCTACCATAGCTATTCAGTGTCCACCATGCTCTATCCCATTCTACAGAATCTTCTACCACCTTTAGTTTATTAATAACATGGGAATAGATATCTTAAGGTAAAAGCTGGTGTAGAAGAGGTTCATTCTAACTATTTTGAAACATTAGGTTTTTCTCATCTTCAAAACTGTTTTGCAACATATTAGACATGGTTAAAACATAATACAAAGCACCCAGTTAGGTCTATTTATCAAACAAAGTACTAGAATGACCAAATCTAGGTTCCTACCAAATTTATTAATTAAATAAATCCATAGCTTCAAGTATATGCTTCCAAGTTTGTGAACCCCCTCTCCATTTTATATATTGAGGTCTATGCTTCTTACAATACTTGTTCTACATAAAGTTTACCCATAAGGACTTCTTTGTCCTGAAGTTCCACCATAATTTTGCAAAAAGGGCCTTTAAAGCATCAAATAGGCATCTAAAATGAAGACCCACTTCATTCTTTGGAAAACATACCTCAGACCATGCTACCCAGTGTTTGTTCCTCCCTTCTTCCTTAAAATTCCATAAGAACCTTGCAAAAACTATCTGAAGGTCATAAATTACACACTTAGAAGGAATAATGGGAGATAACAAATATATAGGGATTCTTTTCAACACATTGTTTGTCAAAACAACTTTACCTCTGAAAGAAAGTAATTTACCTTTCCAAACTTATAATTTATTCTTCACCATTTACACCAATTCAGTAAAATAAATCTTTCTTTTATTAGCATGTGGATAACACTCAAATACACCCTCAAAAAGAAGTGTACGCGGTCGTTAGTAATATATTTTACTCAATTTGGAGTCGGGGTAAAATGCACAAGGAACAATGTGACTAGCGATCTAGATAGTATGAAATAAAAGTAACTCGCTAGAATCTAAACCTAAGATACAAATGTTTTGATGGTTTTCAATATAAAAATGTAACAAGGGTAAAACCAATATTAATATGAACAAGTTGATCTATGACTTTCACAAATGAGGGAAATAAGGGAAATGATAATGGGGAATCAATTCTATCAATGACCCATTGTATTCAACTAATTACTCATGAATTACTCTCGGATTAACAAATTAGCCTTGGAACCTCAAGTATCCACCATGTCTTTTGATCGATTGACGAATATTTATTTGTTAAATTCCATCGAACATTAGCCAAGTGTCAACACAAATAGTTCCAATCTATGGTTACATTAGTATTTGACTATGTCTAGAAACAAATCCATTAGATGGGTCATATGTCTCAAATCACGCTAAATTAATATTTTTCAACCTTAATTAGCTCTTTCAAGCATTAATCAAAGTAGATATTTCTAAATTCCCACTCCAATCTCCTCTTTCAATCTCAACTAGAGTAGAAACTGATAAAGCATGCGATTAATTTAAATAAGCAAAACCCATTTGTAAATCAAAAGAAATTAATTAACACAAAAACATGAGATAAAATCAAAACCCCAATTATTGCTATGTTTCTAAATCAATATTTAATACTAAAATCAAAAACTACACCCAAATATGAACATTAAAAAAGCAAAGAGATGAAGAAACGGGTAAAGAAATTCTCAATACAAAGAATACAAAGCTTCCAAATCTTCACTCCAAGGGTGTTAATAGTGTTCTTTAGCCTCCAAGCTTGAGAAAAATGCCAAAGATGAAGTTCCAGATCTAAAAAATCCCTTTTATGGCTGAAAAATCAATGGGAATTGGTTAAAAGTTATTTTTAGAATTCACCATATTATCCATGAAATTGGTAGAATTAAGATTGAATGAAGGTAGAAAACCCTAGAATGGGAGGAATGATCATGAAATTGACCTTGGGGCTAGGTATTAGGTTGTAATCCTTAAATGTACTAGGTCATTGTTTGAGTTGTGATCATGTTATTATTTTTAGACCACAACTAAGCAAAAAATGCACAGCTAGGCAAGTATCAAGCTCATTAGAGTGGTACAAGATTGGATTGAGGTAAGTGATGGTTTAATATAGTTTAAACCCTACTTGATTTATGTGTGCATGTTAATTGTTCCTTCATATACTTATTACAATGCATGTTCAAAGAAAGTAAATGGTTAAATGATATCCTTAGTGTTAATCACTTCAAATGAGGTTTTATTAAATGACTTGTTGATTATGCAAGTATGGTTATTATCTTGTCATTATGATTGTGGTTATTATGATATTCATCATTATTGTGGGATATATCGGTATTTGGACATCTTCGTAGGATTGGTTGGTATAAGGTTCACAGACACTAGATGTCTGGGATTTTGGTACATGAACAAGAGCTCGTCCCCTGTAGGTCATGGCTAGTGGGCGACCATAAGACCCTTAGAATGTGTGTACAAGTTATTGGTGAGTATGACGATTCCTTTAGTGAATCGAGTTTAATTGTTGACTTGTTATATTTGGTTCCTTGAGTGAATCAGGCTTCATGATCATTGCCATTGTTATAGTTATATTTGATCCTTGAGTGGTCCAAGATAAATTGAAAAGGACTGACATATACCTTTAATTGTCTGTTTACTTATATATTTGAGACAATGTGTGATACATTTTTGTTGAGTCCTAGTTTGTTGACTTGGATTGGTGCCATTGTTGTTGAGTCATGTTTTGTTAGCTTGGATTGATGTTAGTAGTCATGGTTTTGACTTGAGTTGTTGTCCATCATGGCTTGTACTTGATTGAATTTTGTGGTGTTGTTGAACAAGGTTAAGTGCCATATACTTGAGGTAAAGTTCTTTGATAGATGTTCATAGTTGTTCTTGTTTACTAAGTTATGGTTGCTTGTTCACATTTATTTTTTTGGGTTGGCCAATGACCCTACCAGTATACCATTGTTTCGTGTGTACTGATACTATACGTGATCTTTTTTATGGTGAGCATCTTTCGATGATTGCATCGAGACCTTAATTTTAGCGCATGTTGCATTCCAACTCAAGGGTTAATTATATTCTGGGAAGCCATGAGTCATCTACTTAGTTTCTAGTCCATTGTTTTAAACTCAGATATTTTTAGTCATTTTTGGGTTGAACGCTTTTATTAACATCTGTGGTGGTTTTGGTATAATCACTTTTAGATTCTAGGGATTGTTTGAGACATTCATTTTATTTTCCACTCCTATTATTATTGGAATACTTTGAAATATGGGATTATTCAATGCAGTGATTAGCTTATTGTGATTTTTGTTAAGTGTTGAGTTGTGTAGTCAAAGTTATAAGGTTCTCCCACCGGAGGGCTAGTGTGGGTGCCACTCACGAAGGGCTTGGGTTATGACAGAGAGAGTGGGCTTTATGGGATTATATGATTCTTGGCTATATCATAAGAGTGTGTCATTTAGGATTCAAAGGTATCCTACAAAAAAAAGATTCAAATTATTTCCAAGAGGATATGGGCCATTTGAAGTCCTTGAAAGGATTGCAAACAATGCTTACAAACTTGATCTTCCTAGTGAATATCAAGTTAGTGCTACCTTTAATTTTTTTTTTAATATTTCTTTATTTGATGTAACATTGGATTTGAGGATGAATTCTCTTGAAGAAGAGGGGAATGATAGCATTCATGGCACCTCAATGTCATTAAAGGGCATAAATGAAGCTTTGCAGGTTCAAGATCTCCCATGTCAGGATTTGAAAGTGTACAATAACCCATTATAGGAAGAAATTGGAGACAACTTTAAAGTGTTCTCTAATACCTTATGGTTTGAGAACACCAATGGAGAAGTTGCCAATGAACACAATGAGACACATGTAGATTTTGGTGCCAAAAATGAGAATATTGATCTAAATGAAGAATTTAACAACTCAATTGTGGAAAAGGATAAGTGCTCAAAGGTTGCTAACTTTATATAATCTTTGTCTTGTTCTGAAGATCCTTTTTTGCCGATTCAATCGAATCCACTTCTCAAGAAAATTGCTTTTGATCGACTTCATGACTATGGTATATCTAATAATGAGGTTAAGTTGTTTAGCAAGAGAAATTATGGTATGTTTATTTGATATTAATATAATTTTTGTCTAGATAATGATCCTCTCTTATTTAAGAAGCTTCTGAATTTCGTTTTTAGTTCTTATATTGGTGATTACATGTTCCATTAGATGATGTAGTGCATGGATATTTAAAATAGGTAATTATGCATAAAAGAAATAAGTGGGTTAAGTTGTTGCATGGTTACTACCTAGTGTTATTTTCACCAAATAATTTTTTTACTTCCTTTGTTTACCTCCCACTTATTGTGGTAATTTAGTTTGTTGTAGGCAACGGTAATTTAAGGACAAATCTTCTTCAAGTGTGGGGGAAATAATAGCAACCTTGGAGGTGCAAAATTCATTGAAAGGTCAATGTCAAGATCTGAGGATGAATCTTCTTGAAGAAGGGGAGAATGATAGCATCCATGGCAGATCAATGTCATTTAAGGCCACAGAATATCAAGATATTTTAATGGCTACATTTAAATAATAAAAAATATTTTGTGATAGAAGAAAACCTAGAATCCAATGAATATATTTTTCTCAAGTATTACATCTATTTGGAGGCTCAAATTAAAGTCCAAGATGAGGTGAAATTCAGCCCAAATCTGCCCCCAAAATGGCAAAAATGCAACAACCCTAAATTAGTCTTCTTTTAATTAGTTTTTAGAACATATATTTAATAGTTGTTTTATTCTATGTTGACTTCCTAGGACTTTGTGTGTCACAACTTTCTATGCCATTTAATAATTGTTCTATTCTATGTTGACTTTATAGGATGATGTGTGTGGTAGTCTTCTAGACCCTAAGAAGTATCATTTTTATTTAATATTATTTTGACCAACCCCTTCTTTACTAATATATAGAGGGGCACTTTATTCCATTGTAAATCAGATTTTGAAGAATATAATATATTGAGAGTTCTTTTGAACCTTTGTAGCATTTGCTTTTAGATTTATCTTTTAACCTAACTAGTTCATAATATAAGGTAGTAAGATAATTTTTTTCCTTGATATATTTGGTTTCTTTTTGGTATTCTTAGAAGGTGATTAATACTCATATTAATTGTTGTCTAACATTACTCAGCAAGCGGTTAAGATCTGTCTTTCAAATTTGATTAGTTTCTCAAGTAAAGACGTTTGGTTTATTAAATACCAATTCGTTGTTACTTGAATCTTGTCAATTCCTAAGAACTTACGTTCTTAGAAGTTGTTGAAACTATTTCCTTGAATTTACCATATCGTTTAGTTTTTGTTTAGTCTTTTTAATTAGTTTCTTAGTTTTACTTCCACATTTCTTTTAAGTTCATAATCTAGTTTTGGGATTCCCATTCTTCACGTTATTACTATTCCTTAGGCAAATTAGGGGGTCAGTATTCTACAATCGGTATCATAGTAGGTTATCTTAATAAATTCTAATAAATCAAGATAAGATCACTATGAATTCTACACCTCCTCTTAGACACGGTGAAGGACATAACATCAACAGACAACCATTATTTAATGGATAGTACTACTCATGGTGGAAGTCAAGAATTGAGGATTTCCTCCAAGCAGGGGACTATGAGCTTTCGACCAGAGTTAGTGATGGTCTAAGAATTCCTATGATAAAGGATGCTAAGAATAGGGAGATTCCCAAACCCAAGGCTCAATATGATGAAGCTGATTACAAAATGGACTTGGACCTTATGAGCTCAACCGCATCTCCGGCTACACCACGACTAAGTAGATTTGGGACACGTTGGTAAATGCTCGTGAAGGAACCATTTAGGTAGTAAAATTTTGAATTGCCAGACTAGACACTGAATATGAAGCCTTCAAGATAAAAAGTGGTGATTCACTTCAGGATATGATTACTAAATTCACTACTGTAGTGAATGAGTTAGTATCCTTGGAAAAAATATAAACTAATGAGGAACTAGTTGACAAAGTACTTACATTCTTCCCAGGCATTGGGAGATCAAAGTCACTTCAATTAGATAAATAAAGGATCTGACAACCATGACTTTTGATCAACTGGTAGGAAATCTAAAAACCTATGAAATGAATATTAATGGTGCTAAGAAGGGAGAAGGAAGAAAGAACAAGAAACTAGCTCTCAAGAAAAATGAGAGTGATGAATCTAATCTAGATGATATACCTTGATTAACAGGAACTTCAAAAAGTTCTTCAAAAAGGGTGGAAACTATGGGAAAAAGCCATCATCAATTAGAGAAAAGAATGTAAAGAGAGGAAAAACTGGTGGATTCTTCAAGTTTAAAGTAATTGATTATCAAATTAAAGATTGTACTATATGGGAAATTTAGTGGAAAAATAAGAAAGATGAAAATGAACAAAAGAAAAGAGAGCTAGCAAACAAGAGGACGAAAAAGGAAACTGCTAAGGCTATGTATGCTGCTTGGGGAATAGGTTCAGCTGATTCATATAAGGATGATATAATATATGTTGTGATAGTATCCATGGAAGCTAAACATCAACTAAGGAAGATTTGAAGGTTCCAAGAGGACCCATGACAAGATCTCAAACAAGGAAATATGAAGACAAATTAATGGGTTGGAATTGGCAATTAAAAGGTGTCTTGTAATGGAAGAAGATCTCAAGACCAATGAAGACATTTTCTCCAAGTATTACATCTATTTGGAGGCCCAAATTAAAGTCCAAGAAGAGGTGGAATTGGGCTCAAATATGTCCCAAAATAGAGAAAAAGACTGCAACATTTTTTAATTAATTTCTAGAATTATATTTAAGAGTTGTTTAATTATAAGTTGACTTCCTAGGTCTTTGTGTGTGGCAGCCTTCTATGCCATTTAATAGTTGTTTTCTTCGATGTTGACTTATAGGATAATGTGTGTGGTAGTCTTCTAGGCCCTAGGAAGTATCATTTCATTTGAATGTTATCTTTTACCAACCCCTTCTTCACTACTATATAAAGGGGTCTTTGCTCATTCATGAAAATCAAATTATTGAAGAATATTAATATATTGAGAGTTCTTTTGAACCTTTGTGGTAGATTACTTTAAGATTTATCTTTCAACCTAACTAGTTCATAGTTTAAGGTAGTAAGATAACTTCTTTGTTTGATATCTTTGGTTACTTCTTGGTATTCTTAGAAGGTGATTAGTACTCTTACTAATTGTTGTCTAATGATACTCACGAAGCGGTCAAGATCCGTACTTGATTAATTTCTCAAGTAAAGACGTTTGGTTCATCTATAACCAATTCTTTGTTACTTGGATCTTGTCAAATCCTATCTTTTAATTCTTGTTTAGTATTTTCAGTTTGTTTCTTAGTTTTGGTTCTGCATTTTCTTTTAAGTTAATACTCTAGTTTTGGGATTCCCAACCTCCGTGTTATGAAGTGGTATCAGAGCGGTTCTATCAAAATTTCGTTCTTGATAATCTTGGAATTTCTTGAACAAAAAGAGCAAAAAAAAAAATAAATTAAAAAGTACTATAGCAGTGAACAGTACATTACAAAAAAAAAAAAAGTAAAAATAAAATAAAATAAAGCTTTCATAGTGAAAAAAAAAGAAAGAATTGTTGTTCTTCAAGAAACTTTCTTCATCTAATTGTTTCTACAAAGGAGGTTTTGATAGAACACAAGAAGAGGGGATCCTAGATCTTTATCTCATTCTAAAATCCTTTCCTTTTGTTTGAGTCTTGTTTCAACTAAATCTTATTCTTTCTAGGATTGGTTCTTCACTTTTTTTCTTGTGCCCCAAAATTCCTTATTTTACTACTAAGGACTTGATACGAGTTGGGTTTAATTATAAATCTACAAAGTATTTTCCCAAAGGTTATTTGAGAGGAAAAAGGCAAGAGTGGGTGAGAACAATTGAGAAAAAAAAAGAAGCCAAAGTTTGAGCGATACACCATTTTCTTTAAGATGCCTAATATAAGTGGTAGTGAAGATGAAGGGAGGAATGCTCAAGAAGCTGAAATCCTAGGAAGAAATGATTTCACTTTACAAGCTATGTACCAACACTTTGAAAGAATGAACTTGCAATTCCAAGAGATAAGGGATGCCATTGCTGGACAAAATGAGGCAATAGATGAACTAAGGAGGGGAAATCAACCTGTTGTGACACCCCAAAATAACCCTAGGCCTCATAATAGAAGAAATGTACCCCATGCCCCTATTGGAAATCATATAAATAATTTTGATGATGATCTTGATGTAAATATAGATAAGATATGGAGAGATAGGAGGGGACAACAAGCTAGATTGGAAGATGACAACCTCAATAGCATAAAGATGAAGATGCCATCTTTCAAAGGCACAAGAGATCCAGATTTGTATCTTGATTGGGAGCAAAGAGATGAAGCCATTTTTTATTGACACAACTATTCAGAAGGTAAGAAGGTTAAGCTTACTATTGTTGAATTTTTTGATTATGCTTCTATTTGGTGGAAAAAGCTTACAAGGGACAGAAAACAAGATGGAGAACCACCCATTGGTACCTGGGCGGAGATGAAGAGAGTCTTGAAAAAGAGGTTTGTAGCTTCCCACTTTCAAAGAGACCTACAACGGCATCTTCAGTCATTGGAGCAAGGAACCATGACTGTTGATGAATACTTTAAGGCTATGGATATGGCTATGATCCAAGCTAATTGCATGAAAGATAAAGAAGCTACCATGGCTAGATTTCTTATTAGTTTAAATAGACAAATAGCTGATGTAGTTGAGATACAACCATATGTAACTTTTGATGAATTGGTAGATTTGGCTATAAAAGTTGAAAAGAAAAATAATAGAAAGCTACAGTCTAGCTCATGAAGGAATCGGCCAAACACCAATCCCAAGAAGCCATGGTCAAAAGAAGAAATGTCTTTTAAATCTCAAGAAGACAAGGGAAAAGGTAAAGTAGATGACAAAGAGGGAGGTAAATCTTTTTTTCCTAAGTCATCTAAACCTTCCAGTTCCATTTAATGTCATAAATGTCATGGGAGAGGGCATATGATGCATGAATGTCCCACTAGAAGAAACATTATCATGAGAGAAGATGGGAAATATGAGAGTGAAAAGAGTGAGGATGAGAAAAAAGAGGGAGGAATGAGTGAAGATGATGTACAACAACCTAATGATGGTTTATTGGGGTAGCTAGGAAGATTCTTGATGTAGAATATGAGAGTGAAAAAAATGAGAAGGAGATATACGGTGAAGGTGAGAGTGAAGATATTGTAGAACTTACTTTTAATGATGGTTTGATTGGGGTAGGTAGGAGGCTTATGAATATTAATTTGGGAATCCATAGTGATGAACAAAGAGAGAATATATTCCATACTAGGTGTGGGATAAAGGGGAGAACTTGTTCAATGATTATTGATAGTGGTAGTTGTGCTAATGTGGTGAGTTCACACTTGGTAGATATGTTAGGGCTTGCATGCATGAAACATCCTAAGCCTTATAGACTCCAATGGTTGAATGATAGTGGTGAATTAAAAGTCAACAAATAATGAATGATTTCATTCAATGTTAGAAGGTATGAGGATGAAACTCTTTGTGATTTGATTCCTATGCAAGCTTGTCATATCTTGCTTGGTCGTCCATGGCAGTTTGATAGACATACTTTTCATGATGGAAGGCTGAATAAATATTCACTTGAGCATAATGGCAAGAAGTATACTGTTGCACCTTTAACTCCTTCTCAAGTGTTTAAAGATCAAAAGAGGTTGAGATCAAAAGAGGTTGAGGGAATTAATGGGAAAACAAAAGGGAGAGAAAACAAGTGAGCTTGAGGGAAAAGAAATTTTTTTGGCCAAGAGTTAGAAAAAAAAGAGATGGCCAAGACAGAGAAAAAGAGGGTTCGAGTGGAAAAAAAGAGATCTTTGGTGAGAGGAAAGAGGCTAAGGAAAATAAAAAAAAAGAGCTTCTATATAAAAGCCAAAGAGTGTTTGAGTGCAAAAAAAGAGGGGCTACCCATAATACTACTTACTTACAAAGAAGTCTTGATTAATTCTAAGCTACTAACTTCTTCTTTGCCAAGTAGTGTTACTTCACTTTTGCAGGATTTTGATGATATTTTTCCTGATGATATTCCTAAGGGTCTACCACCTTTGTGTGGTATTGAGCACCAAATCGACTTTGTGCCTGGAGCAAAAAATCCAAATAAGCCTACTTACAGGAGTAATCCTGATGAGAAAAAGGAATTGCAAAGGAAAGTTAAAGAATTACTTGAAAAGGGGTTTATGCGAGAGATCATGAGTCCTTTCTCTGTTCCTGTTCTATTGGTTCCCAAAAAGGATGGATCTGGGAGGATATGCATGGATTGTCGAGCTATCTACAAGATAACGGTAAAGTATCGTCATCCCATTCCTCGTCTTGGTGATATGTTAGACCAATTGCATGGGTCTAAATTTTTTAATAAAATTGACCTAAAAAGTGGGTACCATCAGATTCAAATGAATCCTGGAAATGAGTGGAAAACTGCTTTTAAGACCAAATATGGGCTTTATGAGTGGTTAGTTATGCCTTTTGGCTTGACTAATGCACCCAACACTTTCATGAGATTAATGAATCATGTTTTTAAGGATTTTCATGGAAAATTTGTGGTGGTTTATTTTGATGATATCTTGATCTTTTCTAAGAATCTGGATGAGCATGTTGAACACCTAAAAAAAGTTTTTGAAGTTCTAAAAAAACAACAATTGTTTGCTAATCTCAAAAAGTGTACCTTTTGTGTGGATCGTGTTGTATTCTTGGGTTTTGTGGTTAGTTCTAAGGGAGTTAAAGTTGATGAAGAGAAAATAAAGGCAATCAAAAATTGGCCTAAACCTAAGAGTGTAACTGAGATTAAAAGTTTTCATGGGTTTGCTAGTTTTTATAGGAGATTTGTTAGAGATTTTAGCACCATTGTTGCTCCTTTGACTGAAGTTATTAAGAAGGACAATGTTTTCACATGGGAAAAGAAAAAGATTCTGCTTTTAACTTGTTGAAAGAAAAATTGTGTTCTGCTCTTCTTTTGCAATTACCTAATTTTTCTAAGTCTTTTGAGGTTGAATGTGATGCCTCTGGAAGATGAATAGGTTGTGTTTTAATGAAGGATTTGAAGCCCATTGCATACTTTAGTGAAAAGTTGATTGGAGCTACATTGAACTACTCAACTTATAACAAAGAGCTATATGCTTTGGTAAAGGCTTTAGCTATATGGCAACACTATTTGTGGCCTAGAGAGTTTATGGTTAAGATTGACCATGAATCCTTGAGATACTTGAAGATCCAAGGTAAGCTTAATCGTAGGCATGCAAAATGGGTTGAATTCATTGAAACTTTCCCATATGTGATTGCTTACAAGCAAGGAAAAGATAATGTGGTTGCTGATCCACTTTTAAGAAGGTATGTCTTAGTCTCTTATCCCACTTCTAAATTAATGGGTTTTGATCAAATCAGGGGCCTTTATGCTAATAATTCTGATTTTGGCAAAGTTTTTGTAGAATATAAGTTGGGTTCTTATGAGAGGTTCACTCTTCAAGATGGATTCCTTTTTAAGAAATATAAGTTGTGTATTCCTAATTGCTCTTTGTGTGAATTATTTGTTAGGGAAGCACATTGTGCTGGACTGTGGGACATTTTGGAGTTCCTAAAACATTGGATATGCTTGCTGAACATTTCTTTTGGCCTGGCATACGAAAGGATGTTGAGATAGTGTGCTCCCAATGTCTTGAATGTAAACAGGCCAAATCAAAAGTTTTACCACATGGTCTTTATACTCCTTTACCTGTTTCTACTTCTCCTTGGATTGATATTTCCATGGATTTTGTGTTAGGACTGCCTAGAACTAAACATGGTAAGGACAGTATATTTGTAGTGGTAGACAGATTTTCAAAAATGGCTCATTTTATTCCATGTTTGAAGACTAATGATACATCGCATGTGGCTGACTTATTTGTGAAAGAAATGGTTAAATTACATGGTATACCTAAAACTATTATTAGTGATAGGGATGCTAAGTTTTTAAGTCACTTTTGGAGGGTTGTTTGGATAAAGTTAGGGACTAAACTGCTATTCTCTACATCTTGTCACTCGTAAACTGATAGGCAAAAAAAAGTAGTTAATAGGACTTTAGGGAATATGTTAAGGGCTGTTTTAAAGGGAAAATTAACTATTTGGGAGGAGTATTTGCCCATGGTAGAGTTTGCTTATAATAGAACTATCCATTATTCTACTGGTAAGTCTCCTTTTGAAATTGTTTATGGATTTAATCCCCTCACCCCCATTGATTTGCTGCCTCTACCTACTGATATTGTTAATCTTGATGGTAGGAAGAAGGCTAAAATGATGAAGAAGATTCATGAGCAAACAAGGCTCGCAATTGAACGGAGGAATGAACAAACATCCTTAAGGAGAAATAAGGGGCGAAAATCTGTTATTTTTAAGCCCGGAGATCAAGTGTGGGTTCATTTTAGAAAGGAAAGATTTCCTGCCAAAAGAAAATCCAAATTACACCCACGAGGAGATGGGCCATTTGAAGTCTTTGAAAGGATTAGAGACAATGCTTACAAACTTGATCTTCCAAGTGAATATCAAGTTAGTGCAACCTTTAATGTTTCTGATCTTTCTTTATTTGATGTAGCATTGAATTCGAGGCTGAATTCTGTTGAAGACGAGGGGAATGATAGCATCCATGGCAGCTCAACATCAAAAGAAAAGAGAGCTAGCAAACAAGAGGACAAAAAAGGAAATTGCTAAGGCTATGTATGCTGCTTGGGGAATAGGTTCAGCTGATTCATATAAGGATGATATAATATATGTTGTGATAGCATCCATGGAAGCTCAACATCAACTAAGGAAGCTTTGAAGGTTCCAAGAGGACCCATGCCAAGATCTCAAACAAGGAAATATGAAGACAAGATTAATGGGCTGGAATTGGTAATTAAAAGGTGTCTTGTAATGGAAGAAGATCTCAAGCCCAATGAAGACATTTTCTCCAAGTCTTACGTCTATTTAGAGGGCCCAAATTAAAGTCCAAGAAGAGGTGAAATTGGGCTCAAATCTGTCCCAAAATGGAGAAAAAGACTGCAACATTTTTTAATTAATTTCTAGAATTATATTTAAGAGTTGTTTAATTCTATGTTGACTTCCTAGGTCTTTGTGTGTGGCAGCCTTCTATGCCATTTAATAGTTGTTTTCTTCGATGTTGACTTATAGGATAATGTGTGTGGTAGTCTTCTAGGCCCTAGGAAGTATCATTTCATTTGAATGTTATCTTTTACCAACCCCTTCTTCACTACTATATAAAGGGGTCTTTGCTCATTCATGAAAATCAAATTATTGAAGAATATTAATATATTGAGAGTTCTTTTGAACCTTTGTGGTAGATTACTTTAAGATTTATCTTTCAACCTAACTAGTTCATAGTTTAAGGTAGTAAGATGACTTATTTGTTTGATATCTTTGGTTACTGGTTACTTCTTGGTATTCTTAGAAGGTGATTAGTACTCTTACTAATTGTTGTCTAATGATACTCACGAAGCGGTCAAGATCCGTACTTGATTAATTTCTCAAGTAATTGGTTCATCTATAACCAATTCGTTGTTACTTGGATCTTGTCAAATCTCTATCTTTTAATTCTTGTTTAGTATTTCCAATTTGTTTCTTAGTTTTGTTTCCGCATTTTCTTTTAAGTTAATACTCTAGTTTTGGGATTTCCAACCTCCGTGTTATCATATTGCCATGATAGCCATGGAGGAGTCAGAATTAAACTATGAACCAGACACTGAAAAGAAAGAAGTAAATCTTCCCTACCTTAGAGGCAAGTTGAAACTTTTTTCCATGAAAAAATTGTCTTCCCTAATGATAACTCTGATAGATAACTTTCATGAGTTAAATAAGAACATAGATATGTTGCTGGCTTCCTTAACTAGTCTAATGTTTGAATATATTCATCTTGAAAATACCAAAATTGAACTGGAAAAGGAAAAATAATCCCTAAAAGAGCAGGTCTAACAACTTAATTCATCCACTCTGTCTCTAAAATCTAAAATTTGGAAACTGAATGTTACTACAAAAGGGAAAATTCAGATAAACGATGATCAAATCAGATGTGATTAGGATCTAAAGAGGCTCAATGATGAATTATACTAAGAAAAGGATAAATCTGGGAGAATAAATCTTGAACTGGCTAAAACTAAGTATGAGCTTGAAACATCAAACAAATGGACTTAGTCCTCAATGATTTTGACTCAACTTAGTGAAAAAACATATAGTGCTAAAGCTGAATAGGTTTTGTTAATGTGGCTTAGTAAAAGAATTTTGATCTATGTACACACTGTGGTAACACTAGTCACACAAGTGTAACCTATCCAGAAGCTATAATTCATATGAATAAGAACATTAAAGCAACCTTAAAAGGAAAAAATAATCCTGCTAAGAAAAATGAATCATATCAGGGAAACATGTTTGTGAAAAAGAAAAAACCTATAAATGCTTTACCAAAATAAATCAATAGAGATATTATTCATCCTTTTGATCAAGGAAAGGACCCAAGCTAGTCTGGGTTCCTAAATCTAACCTTTGAGTTTTGCAGGTAAAAGTGAGAGAAAGCAAGAAAAATTGGTACATGAATAGTGCTTGCTAAAGACATATGACTGGGAATTAAATGAAGTTCCTCTTACATGTAGAAGCAAAAGCTAGAATGGTGGACTTTAGAGGAGGTCAAAAGGGCAAAATCAGATGTGTTGGCAAAATAGGTAAGTCTAAAGAACACTCAATTGAGAAAGGGTACCATGTTGAATGGCTGAATAGCAACTTTCTCTGCATATCACAACCCTATGATAATGGAAATAAGGTAACTTTTTTCTCTACAGGTGTGGAAGTGATAAACTTGAAAATTGAGGAAATATTCTTGATTGGTCAAAGATATAAGTATGTATACACTACTGATATCTCAAGTATCCCAGCTAAAGATCTTTTATGTCTAAGTATGATGGATAGTGATCCTTTGTTGTGGCACAAAAGACTAAGGTATTCCTGCCATGGTCATCTAAAAAAACTTATCTCCAAGGATTTGGTAATAGGCCTCCCTAAAACTATGTTCCAGGAAGACAAAGTTTGTGCAACATGTGCCCAAAGTAAGTAGGTGAAATTATCTTTGAAACCCAAATAGGTAATCAGCTCGACCAGGTCCTTGGAACTGGTCCATAGGTACTACGAAGAGAAGACGTAGGAGTGGTAAGATGTATGTCTTTGTACTAGTTGATGAATACACGAGGTTTGCATAGACAATTTTTCTTACAGCACTAACCAAATGGAGGAATGACCCGAGACACATCATCCATGTAGTAGTAGGATGCCAGGAGCCGCAGCAGAATAGACGTCGCTGTACCTATAGAAACTTCAACTGACCTGCAATATGGATATATCCCCAAATGGAGATATAGTAAGTGTAGTATCAGTACAACCATATGTATGGTAGGTATCATTGGCCGACCAGGGTTAGAAACATATAACAACATATAGAAAACAAGAAAGATCATGAGAAACATGCATGCTTAATAATTGAGCACACTTGGCTTACTTCGACTTCCAACCTTATCTCCTTTCTATTGGTTGAGCATTATTAATTGACTCTTATGGTAAGAACAACTAACTACCTTCTATGAATTAATATAACCCTCAATTCTTACATACTTATCTTATTATATCAATTCTATATAGTTACCCCATCTCTCTCCTTAATCCTCTTTCATGGAAATCTTCGCTCTCTATCATACTACCATTAACCATCGAGATTGTAACAACCAATAAAATTACTAGCCTTAACAACTTTACAAGAAAGGGAACTATAATATATATCAAATTTATAACTCTATACATAAGAGAGCAATATTTATACAAAATTCAGGATATACCTTATATTCACACTTTGCTACAATGTCAAATCACATCCATCAACATAACCGGTTCACTCAAGGAACCACAATATCTTATCAAATAATCGGTCCATACAAGGAACTATGATACATCATCCACATAACTCGATACACTCAAGGAACCACAGTATCTCATCAAACAATCGGTCTACTCAAGGAACCATGATATATCATCAATGTAACTCGGTCCACTAAGGATCCAAGAACAAATTCAACAACATATAATATAAATGTGCATTCAAATACATATGATGAATGTATGTATGCAAGATGCACAACTTCTCTTCCCCTTCTCAACCCATAATCATCAACATCATATTGTACCAGCGTGGTACCCCGGCCCATATCATAACATCTCATAAAAGTATTGGTATGGTACCCCCCATGTCACAATATATCATATTTGTACCGGTGTGGTACACGATCCATATCACAACATCTCATATTCGTACCATCAATGTAAATGCAAGATGTAATCAATACTTACAAGTGATGCTTGAAGGCAATTGTAAACACCCAATCCAAAACAGATGCAAGCAACAACGATCGAAACAATACTTACAATCAATGACAACCAAGTAAATGTAGTCAATATTCACAAGTTTATCATTCCAATTACAACAAATATCCACTAATAGAGGAATTCACAAGTATGTCTGAAGGTCAATTCACTACTTGCTCAATTAAACATTATCAAATCTAATCATTAATCACAACGGGTCCAAAGACAAATCAAAGTGTATCCATTTATGATTTCACATTCCACCATGGTTAATATCTACTCTCTAAATCTTTATCCTTTTTCATTCACCAATCTATCATTCACCAATCTAACTCTCTTTTATTCTTATTAAAATAGGTAAATTCAATTACTAACTAGTAACCCATACACTCAAGTCATCACTAAGTTCAAGACACTATGTCCTTTAGCTAGTTACTCAATCACTTAACTCTATTTATCTTACAATTCCAGCTAGAGTCATCAACCTTTACACCTCTTACATTCTAGCACTTAGTAAAACTTGACTTTAACTTATTAATTTATATCATCACATCATCTTATCACAATCAATCCTCCTAACTAACTTCTAGAAAGATTATCTCATACTCCAAATATACGTAATACCAAGTTCACCCTTTTAAAGTATTAAAGACTAGCTCTATAGATTTGGAGGTCACTTAATTCTTCTATTATTGTTATTCCCAATCATATATCAAGCTCTATAAACCATCAGGTAAATCATACAACCACAAACACCAATCAAGGGATCCACACAAAATACAATAACACACAATTATAGAATTATTACATTAATTCCATATTTTATCCATCCAAAATCTATGCCCGTAGTTCTAGACATGAAATCCCCCGTCAACTACAGTTATTACATGTATCTAAACCAAGTCTACTACACATTAAACCATAACCTACCTCGACTAAATATCTCAGAACAAGCAAGCCGCACCAAGATTGCTCTTTCCTTTCCTTCATGCTACCATTAGCCCAAATTTTTAGAAATCACACAATTATATGAGTAATTAAGCAATTACTCTTCAAATAATTAATTTGGGAATTCAGCCCACTAATTCTACCCATATTCATGCTCTAAAACATTACCCAAAGGTCAATTACCCATTAAAAAGCTCTATCATATTCAATGCTTCCCCATTAATGGAGTTTTAGAGCTAAAGATTCCATTTTTATAGAATTCAATATCCCCAACCACGAATTTAATATTTTAGAATCACTAATTCATGCTAGAAATCATTAATGAATAATTTTAAAGTGATTATAGGTTATATTAACCCAACCCATAAGTTTTTCCCAAAACTTTATGAACTTAGGGTTCAAATTCCTAAGAATTTCACCATTAAAGATTGTTCTAAGGATTATAAGATTCTTAAAGGATTGAAATAAGAAGAAGATGATGAAAGGAACTTACCTTAATGAAGAATTTTTACCCCAACCATGAGAAAAATCACCCCTCTAGGACTTAGTAATGAAATATTTGAGTTTGGGACTGAAACCCATTAAAATTGTCCCTTACCGCTGCGGCGGTAAATTTCTCAGCGCGGATAGTGTTTAGTAAAATAGTCATAGCTTTTTATTTCAAAGGCGAATTAATGAACGGTAAAATATGTTGAAAAGAATACTCAAGGATATTTTATTTGGTGTGTATTTGTCCCCATAACTACTTATAGTCTAGGAGATATGCTCGTTTGAAGTTAACCTTAGTTTAAACTTAGCTAACACCTCAATCGGTATGAACAATTTCAACTTAAATTTGTGCTAGGGGTATTGTATGACCTTAGTACATGTCCAATGCACTCCCATACCAATGAAATATACCTATAACTTATGATGAATAAGGTTCTTATTCCTTTACCACAAATATTTTCTGTAATGACGAAATAGGTCGTTATATTTATGTAAGATCTGTAAATGCAGATATTTGTTGTCTTGTATTGCTTTAATGGGGAAAGTGGTTTCAAAAAAAGGGTGATGGTGCTATCACTGGCTTGTCAAAAACTTTGCCTCCATTACTACTTACTTGACAAGACTGACTCAGAAGAAAATGTCATTTGTATGGTATGACAAGTGTGTGGAGAGCTTTCAAAAGCTCAAGTCTCTTTTGAACACAGCTCCTATCCTTGCCTTTTTAATTAAAGGTAAGAACTTTATTATGTTTTGTGATACTTCACGCTCTGGTTTGGGTACTGTGTTAATGTAGGATAGAAATGTGAGTGCCTATGCTTCAAGGTAATTGAACCCTCACGAGAAGAATTATTCAACTCATGACTTGTAGTTGAAAGTCATGGTTTTTGCATTTAAGATATGGAAACACTACCTTTATGCTGTCAAGTGTGAAGTATTTAGAGATCATCATAGTTTACAACATGTTCTCACCCAAAATGATTTGAACTTAAGGAAGAGGTGGTGGATGTAATAGCTGAAGGAGTATGATACGACCATTTAATACCATCTGGCCAAGGACAATGTAGTGGTAAATAAATTGATCTAGAAATCTATAAGTATGGGTAGTTTGGCCTGTTTGAGAATGTCAAGGCGACCCTTGGCTAGAGAGATTCAAACTATAACATTGTAGTTCATACAATTTTGTATTTCTAAGTGGGGTAGAGTGTTTGCTAGTGTAGAAGTAAAGTCAACATTCCTTGATCAAATCAAGGCTATACAGTTTAAGTATACCAAATTAAATAAGATTTGGAATAGGGTAGCATGTGGTGAAGCTCAAGATGCCACACTTGAGGCGTGTGGAGTGTTAAGAGTGATGGGACTCATGTGCATGCCTCATATTGGTGATGTGATTCTGGGTTCGCTTACAGAAACTCATGGTTCTCGATACATTTGGGAGTAACAAAGATGTACTATGACTTGAGACAACTCTATTTGTGGACCCAAATAAGAAAAATATAGTGGAGCATGTGTCTAGATGCCACAACTGTCAGTAGGTGAAGTATGAACATCAAAGGCCTGTGAGTTTACTTTAGAGAATGCCTATTCGTGAGTGGAAGTGGGATAGGGTAGCCATGTATTTCTTGGTTGGTCTTCCTAAGACCTTGGGTAATCATGACTCGATTTGGGTAATAGTAGATAGGCTAACCAAGTTCACTCATTTTATTTTGGTTAAGGTAGACTATGATTCGGAGCAATTAGTCAAGATTTATGTTAAAGAGATATTGAGGTTGCATGGGGTGCTAGTTTCCATTATTTTTATAGAGGTACACTATTCACCTCTAAGTTTTGGAATAAGTTACATGAAGAGTTGGGCACCAAGCTTGACCTTAGCATTACATTTCATCCTCAGACTGATAGACAACTTGAGAGGACTATTTAGGTGCTTGAGGATATGTTACGGGACTGTGTGATTGAATTTTGTTGTCAATGGGATAATTTCCTGCCATTGTGTGAGTTTTTTTACAACAATAGTTACCATTTTAGTATCGACATGGCTCCATTTAAAGCACTCTATAGGGGAGGTGTACATCACCCATAGGTTGGTTTGAGGTTGGTGACATAAGCCTTTAGGCACAGACTTGGTGAAGAAAGCTTAGGAGAAGGTGAGGTTCATTCAAGACAAGTTGTTGGCAGCCCAAAGTAGATAAAAGGAGTATGCTGATCACAATGTAAGAGATATGACATTCAAACCCGATGAGAAGGTGTTGTTTAAGGTATCTCCTATGAAGGGAGTTATGTGATTTGACAAGAAGGGTAAGCTTAGTCCTTGGTATACTAGTCCATTTGAAATCCTTGATGATGTGAGCCCAGTAGCTAATAGGTTGGATTTGCTACCAAGACTGTCAGGGGTCCATCCGGTATTCTATGTGTCAATGATCAAGAAATACCATAGGGATAATGATTATTTCATCAAATAGGAATCAGTTTTGCTCTATAAGAACCTTTCATATGAAGAAGAGCTGATTGCAATTATTGACCAGGATGTTATTAAAATTAAGAACTAAGGAGATTCAATTTATGAAGGTTCAGTGGATATATCATCCTGTTGAGGAGGCTACTTGTGAAATTGAGAGGGATATGCGTGACAAGTACCCTCACTTGTTTGAGGATACAAGTACCTTCTAAATTCATACTTATCTTATTTTTCTTATTTGATTGTTCAGGGATGAACGATGGATAAATTGGTATCTATTGTAATGACCCTTTCTTTCATTATGGTAAAATATAGTGTGCCAAAATTTGGGTTAAGTTTTCCCCCAAATAAGGACTTAGAAATTTCAGACTATGGTAGTCTTAGATGAAATCCAAGAGTAGTATGCTATAGAATAATACGGGAAGGGATTTATCGATGATTTCATCACTTGAGGTTATTTTATAATAGTTAAGACGTTAAGGAGCCCATAGAAACTTTTAGAAGTGAATTCAAGTTAGTAGAACTCCTGATATTGCGGTTAATGCAAAAAAGGATAGTTTGGGATGTCAATATATGGAAGTGTGTTGTAAAATGGGCAATTTTCAAGGGATGATGGACTTTATGCCTCTTCCTAGGAAACTATAGAGGCAGGCCGGCTGCTACCACTAGCCCACTATAGTGGGAATATTCTCACTATAGCAGGAGCCAGAGTCAGTCAATCCCACCATAGCGGGCGCATCCCGCTATAGCAATGCTGATATAGTGGGAATTGTCTCGCTATAACAGGATGAGCTTTGATTAATGTAGAAAATAACCCAAAAATGTTTTTTCAATCCATACTTGCCAAGGGCTGGGAGAGGCGATTTTAAGCGATTCCTACTGATCTCCATAATATTCCATCATTGAGGTAAGTAAATCCATCCCACTAGCTAGTTTTTTGATAATTAATCCCTACAATCACTAGTTTTTGGGTTTTGGGAATGATTGGACTAGACTTAGGTGAATTTTCTAGTGCAATTAGGTGAATAGGGTGGAAAATCCTTGGGTTTGGTCAAGGGTTGTTAAATTATGATTCCATGCTTAGAAGTTATTATTTTAAGTATAAATTTGGTATAATTAGTGTGGAATAATGGTAGAAAAACCCTAGAATGAGGGAATGATCATAAATTTGACCTTGGGGTTATGGGATTAGATTGTAATTCTTGAATGTTTTAGGTTATTGTCTGAATTATGGTTATATTATTGTTTTTAGACCAAAACCAAGTCGAGAGTGTAAGAAAGGGTAAGACTTAAGTTCATTGAGTGGTGCAAAGCATGGATTGAGGTAGGTGATGGTTAAATGTAGTTAAAAACCCAACTTGGTTTATGTGTGCATGTTAATTGTTTCTTCATATACTTGTTACAATGAATGTTCAAAGAAAGTAAATTGTCAAACGATATCCTAAGTCTTAATCACATATAATGAGGTTATATTAAAGGCTTGTTGATTGTATAATTATGGTTGTTTATTCTCATTGTGGTTGTGATGTTGTGATATCTGTGCTATTTTTGGGATGAGCAGGTAATGGACATCTTTACGGGATTATTATTGTTATTATTATTATGGGATGAGACGATAAAGGATATCTCTACAAGATTTATTAATTATTGTTGTGAGATGAGAAGATAATGGATATCGTCACTGGATTGGTTGATATAAGGTTGGTAGACACTAGATGTCTGGGATTTTGGTACATGGACAGAGTTTATCCCCTACAGGTCATGGCTAGTGGGCTACCATAGAATGTGTGTACACGGTATTAATAAGTTTGATGGTTCCTTGAGTGCACTGGGTTTGTGATTATTTTTCTTGTTGTTGTTAAATTGATACTACATATGTTCTTCATTTTGTTGATTGAAGAGCATCTTCTGGCAACTATATCGATACCTCAGCTTTAGAATGAAATGCATTTTGACTCAAGGTTGAGCTACCTTTCGAGCAGCATGATTCCTCTGTTTTAGCTCTTGTAGACTTGTTTCGTACATGGATACTTTCATTTTGTTTTGGTTTAAACCTGTTGTTGACCATTATTAGTGTTTTGGTACAATGACTTTCAGTTCTTGGGGGTATTTTAGACCTTTTTCATTTTCCACATTGGTTTATTTAATAGAATGATTAGTTTCTCTTAATTTTTACTAAGAGTGTGCTTAACAAAAGAACTATGTATGTTAAAGAAAGTATGCATGTTATCTTTGATGAAAGTAGTGTATGGCTAACCATAGATTGAAAGATGATGATGAACTGCCAAGGATCTTTGAATTAACTGTGCAGGAATAAGTGAAAGAAATAGGTCTAGTAAATGTCGATTCTAATAGTGTCAAAAATGATAAATCAGATGAAGCACACTCAACTTATCAGAGTGTGGAGACAATGGCTCAACCAACTGAAAGGGATGATCAACTTGGAGAAACATAAGACTTAGTCCTTAGAGTGTACAAGTATCAAGGATCGCATCCAATTGACAACATCCTCAATGATGTATGATCTGGGATAGCTACAAGATCTAGATTGAAGAATCTATCTTCCTTCAATGCCTTCTTGTCCATCATTGATCCCAAGAAAGTCAATGAAGCCTTACAAGATGCAGATTGGATAATTGCCATGCTAGAAGAACTTAACTAATTTGAGAGAAACAAAGTGTGGCACATGGAACCAATACTAAAGGATAGAACAATCATTGAAACCAAGTGGGTATTCAGAAATAAGTTGGATGAGAATGGAACAATTACAAGGAACAGGGCAAGGTTTGTGGTCCATTGATATAATCAAGAAAAAAACATAGAATATGATGAGACATTTTCTCCTGTGGCAAGATTGGAGGCAATCATACTCTTCATAGCTTTTTCTGCTCACATGGAATTCACACTTTACCAAAAGATGTGAAGGGTGAATTCCTAACTAGGCTACTGAAGGAAGAGGTGTTTATCAAACAACATCTAGGCTTTGAAAGCATTAACTACCCTGACCATGTCTAAGCCTTATAAAACCCTTTATGGACTAAAAAACAACCTAGAGCATGGTATGAAAGGCTATCAAAGTTTCTTCTGAACCATGGATATGCAAGAGGTAAAACTGATAACATATTGTTTCTTAAAAACAAAGGGAAGGATTTGTTAATTATGCAGGTATATGTGGATGACATCATCTTTGGAGACACTAGAAAAGCACTCACCATGGATTTTGCTTCCTTTATGAGCAGTGAATTTGAGATAAGCATGATGGGGAACACAACTTCTTCCTATGTCTCCAGATCAAACAAACTCCTTCAGGAATAATGATCCATCAACAAAAGTATGTGAATGAGCTGTTTAAGAGTTCAACATGGAAGATGGAAAGGTGATAGATACTTTTATTGCTTCAACAACAAAGTTGTGTCAGGAAGAAACATGTATAATTTTGGAGAAAAAACTATATAGAAAGATGATTAGATCCCTGTTGTACCTCACAACCAACAGACCTAATATAGTGTTCAGTGTAGGACTATGTGCCAAATTTCAAGCAAATCCTAAGGAAACTCACTTGAACTCAGTCAAGAGAATCCTAAGGTACTTGAAAGGAAAAACTGACTTGGGGTTGTGGTATCCAAAAGGTAGAAACTTTAAGCTGGAAGGATATGCAGATGCTAACTATATAGGTTACTTGGTGTATTAGAAGAGCACCATAGGAATGGCACAATTCATATGATAACGATCCTAGCGGAGGTGACTAAAATAGATATCAAAACGTAGAATTAAACAACAAAATTAAAGGATAGTTGAGGAATAAGAGATGAGAAGTGAAGAAAGAAAGGCCAAATTGAACAATAATTAAATCAAGGGAGAAAGAGAACTCAATCAAATGCATGAGAAACCAAAATGAACCCACAATATGATAACTCGATGATCAATCAAGTGAAGAAGATAACACAAGCAATTTGGGAATCCACTCAAATCACTCAATCTAAGCTAGCAACTGGATTGAACCCAATTACTACCCTAACCTAGAGTAACTAAATATCAAGTCTATTCAAGATAATTCAATCATCCAAAATATAAGTAATGAAAATGGCTAAGTCAACTATTTATAGTCATTGCCTTTATAAAAATAGCCTATTATAAAAATAGCCCAAAAGTGACTATTTTTCAAATAACTCACAAAGGACCTTCTTGATTGCCTAAATGGCATCTTGATTGCCCATGACCTTGTGTATTTGTTTCTTCAATCCTTCCTCTAGGCTCGAAGATATAATTCATATATGGAATCCCCTCGTAATGTCCTCCAAAGTAATCATGCTCGTATCATCCTCTCCTTCTTCAAAAGGATTCATCCTCGAATCCAAACCTTGCAAACACATAAAAAGGACAAACAACCAAATATTCCTCATAGTATAAGGGTTAGCATAAGGATTAGCAATAAAAAATCTATAGCCACGCCAAGGATGCACACATTTAACATATAACCAAGCATTAAAATGATCCACAAATGGTTTGTAATCCAACAAAACAAGAGATATTTGGCTACATAGGAAACATTAAAAAAGGGGTGAATCAAAATAACCATGGTGCTTAGGCAACCACACATGTAAGTCCTCAATATTTCTACATTTAGAAAAACACAAATTTCCCTTTAAGTTAAGTAACACATGATAGCCCATATAGCTAAGTGTCAAGTCATAAACAATATCATCCCAAGTTAATACTCCACCATATGCACTAGCTATCTTTAAGAATGAGATTACTCCCAATTCATCACCGGGGTCAAATACAAAGGCTTCCCCATAAAAGTTGGAAAATATCTCTCATTCAAACCCATAAGATCAAGTAATAACACCAAGCAGTTATCACATGAGAGAAAATAAATGTTACTACTATAATTATCACTATCCAAGCCAATAATCTCACACATAACTTTCTTGTTATTTGGACCAAGCATTTCATCACCAATGCCACTATTCAAATAATTATCGGGGTCCAAGGGAAAGGAAATCCATAAACATGGGTCAAGCATAGCCCTACTTTCCCCATTGGCACGTTTACTCTAACACAACATACTCCACTCAACGGCAAGAGTATCATCATATGCAAACAAATAGTATAGGAAGATTTCACATAAGTCAACTTCATCCAAGTTGTCCTTATGAGAAGGTTCACTTATTGATTCAAGCACATTAAGGCCTTGATTAAGAATGGGAACACACAATGATTAAGGGTTAGTCGTAGCACATACATCACCTTCCTTTTTAATACCATCCTTTCCAATAAATATACTATCATCTTTCATGAAGAGAGTTCATTCTTTGGAAAGTGTGTTATCATACCATAATCGATTCTCAATCACTTGGTAGCCTTTAAGAGGGGCTATATTTCCATTATGCCAAGACACACAACTATGAATTTCACCTTCATTAGTCATATCAACATAAAATTAGGGATTATCCTTAAAAATATATTCCACCTCAAAATCCTCATGAGGAAAACAAGGAATGGAATCATAATTCAAGGACTCATCATTTAGGTGCAATGAATTCACATGAATATCTACATGACCAACTATATGAATGCCATCACTAAATTGAGGTCCCTTAAGTTCATCACAAAACTCTTCATTTAGTGGGCCATCATTACACACGCGTTGATCAACAACAATATCATTTGATAATGAACTAACATTCAAAGCACATGTATCAATACTATGTGAAAACAAATTGATCTTACTATAAAAATCAATTCGGCCATCAATAAGATCAACTAGTGTATCCACATTATTAACATGCACATTATTAAAACGTGATAAAACTTCACATGATAATGTACTGCCATTCAATGCATAAGTGTCAACACTAGGTGGACATAAATTGATCTTACAAGAAGAATCAATTTGGTCATCCATAGGATCAACTAGTGTATGAACATTCTCAACAAATACATTATCACTATGTGGCAAAGAATCATTAAGTTCATATGAAAATAAGCTATCACTTGCACTCAATTGGCTACTATCCACAAAACGATCTTTTAATTTCAACAAAGTGTAGGATTTAGCTTTGTTACCTTGTAGATCATAGAAATGATTGTCTTTACCTTGATTTTCAATATCAGAGTAGAAATGTTCTTTTGGGAAGCTTTTTAGCTCCTCATGATTCTTCATTGATCGAGATGCCTTACTAGGCTTGCTTCCAAGGATACCTACATAAGAATCAAGACAACTAGAAAAGGAAGAGAGGTTACAAAAGTTAAAAAAAAGTTGTGACAACCCTTTCACCTCACTTCTCACAACCTCTCCTTTTTCCACTCTAGAGTTGTCATATATCACACCCTTACTCCTCTCAATATTTTGTCTCGCAATTTTACTGGAGTTAGGACAAGTGCCAAGAATTCCTTGAAAAGGGTTTAGAGATCCCTTTACCACTAACTTCAACTTTGGGTTGCTAGGAGTAGCCTTTACTTCATTCATTGGATCCTCTTCAAGCACATTTCCACAAGGAGTAGCTTGTTTTACTTTTGACTCATTGGTATTAAGCTTGGCGACCATTTGTGCGATCTTGTCAAGAGTTATTAGCATGGAAGCAAATGATTTGTTCATCTTCAAAGTAATAGTATCCTCAATTGGGAGTGGTTCATTTGTGACTTTTGTTTTAAGAATCTGCATCTCCCAGTCATACACATCTTGAAATAATAAATTTCCTCTACTTCTATGGCTCATTGATCCTCTCACCCTTCCTCCAACATCTTTAACATATAGAGAACTAGTCACATTTTAATGAGGATAAGACGTACAAGTTCTTGCACCATAAGAAGTAGAGAATGTTCTTCGACTATGGTCCACACGATGTCTTCAAATTGGTTCCACCCACATATCTATACCCCCTTGACTAGGATAGGAAGTAGCATAAGACAAGGAAGGTAATTTATCCTCACAACTTCCCTTCTATCACAATTATCCTCAAAGGATTCACAAGACATAATGGAGAAAGTATCGTACCTCACATCGTCTTCATCACCATAGTATGTAATATGTGAACCCCCATACCCTTCATCTTCACCATCAAATTCATCATAAGATACTTCTTCTCCTTCATGTTCATTATCAGAGCCATAAGCCCCATTCATTTCACATTCATCTTTGGAGTAGTAGTTATCACTACCATATTGTTCATTATCACAAGCATAGCCTTCATACAACTCATCTTCAAAAGATTCCAAGGTTGTGGATGACATTCTTCCTTATACCTCATTTTGTACCTGCAAAACTAGCAAACAGGTTAGTAATAAAAGCCTCACGTCACTCTTTATATGAACTCTCAACTCACCTTCTATGGTTTCTTTCCCAAATTGATAGTGTCATTAGCTTGCTCAATCAATTCAAGGTTATCAATGCTTGTGGAGGAATAGATTCTTGTGACTCGTAAAAGAAGGAAAAATCAAATAAAACTAAAAGGACGTGAATCAAGAATTTATCAATGAATTAATATGAGAAAATTTGAAGAAAAGAAGAACGAAAGAAAACGGACTCAAAAAAAAACCAAGTAACAAAAGTAGAAAAATTACTTGTGTTGCTTAATTTGATGAATCAAAGAATTGATTTTATGTTTTAAAACTAGTTAACAAGTGATTAAATATGTTAATTACTTGTTAATTAGTTATAAAATTGAAGGAGAAAGAGAACAAAAAAAGAATCACTAAGTTTGGACACTTAGAAAATTTTTGACGCCTCAAAGATGTTATCACTTTAAAGGATTTGATGATTTTGATGATTGAAACTAGTTAAAAAATGATTAAAAATACTAATTACTTGTTAAATAGTTGAGGAATCAAAGAAGAAAATATTTTAAAAAAGAATCATGAAATTCGGCCACTTAGAAAAATTTTTAGGTCCCAAAAACTATAGGACCACCCAAAAAAAAAACTAAGCGTGAAAAAAATCCGATTTATGAAAGTGTATCTCACTTGCTGAAGATGAGAGTGGGCAAGGGTTCTTGACTGGGTGCTGACTGCTGATGTGGCAGTTGACTGCTGAAGTGGCAGTTGACCATGTTGACTTTCTAATTTATATTTTTTTAGATTTTCGTTTTTCTTTTCCAGTTTTTTTCCCCAAATTTCCACAAGTAAACCTACAACACTTTGACAAACTTTGACTTGAAAATTTTGGATCAAAGTGTACTTTTTCTATCTTCTTCTCCAAGAACAAGATGAAGAAGCTCAAGAACACCAACAAAAACTCCAATCTTCACAACTTCATAACTTTTTCATTTCAACTCCAAATTCGATGGAATTTCCACCTACGTGCTCCTTACAACACCACAAACAAACCCCACTAATTTTTAGCCTTCAAAATCAAGCCAAAAATAATAACACTTTTCGAAATGGACAAAGTTTAAAAGCTCAAAAACCCTTTAATGATATCTTCAATTATACACCTCCAAATCATACGAAATTCAAGATCTAGGCTCAAAAAATACAAGAGATTCAAGACCTAGTGTCAAAAACAATAAAATCAAAACCAAAACAATTTAGGATTTTTTTGGATTTTAGGTTTTTTGAAGAGATCAAAATCCCAAGATTAAGATTTGTGAAAACAAACCTTAACCTAGGCTCTTAATACCAAAATGATAATGATCCTAGTCGGAGGTGACTAAAATCGATATCAGAATACGGAATTAAACAAAAAAATAAAAGGATAGTTGAGGAATAAGAGATGAGAAGTGAACAAAGAAAGGCTCAATTGAATAACAAATAAACCAAGTAAGAAAGAGAACTCAATCAAATGCATTAGAAACCAAATTGAATCCACAATATGATAACTCGATATTTAATCAAGTGAAGAAGATAACAGAAGCATTTTGTGAATCCACCTTAATCACTCAATCTAAGATAACGATTGGAATTGAACCCTATTATTACCCTAACCTAGAGTAACTAAATATCAAGTCTATTCAAGACAATTCAATCATCCAAAATATAAGTAATGAAAATAGCTAAGGCAACTATTTATAATCATTGCCTCTATAAAAATAGCCTATTATAAAAATAGCCCAAAAGTGACTATTTTACAAATAACCCATAAGGGACCTTTTTGATTGCCCAAATAGCATCTTGATTGCCCAAGACATTGTGTATTTGTTTCCTCCTGCCTTCCTCTGAGCTCAAAGCTATCATCCATCTATGGAAGCCCATTATAATGTGCTCCAAGCTAATTGTGCTCGTATCATATTGGGATCATGTTTGATCTCTTGGGCAATAAAGAAGAAGAATTTTGTGGCATTGTTAAATGCTAAGGCTTAATTTATTACAGCTACCTCGTGTTGTGCATAATTACTCTGGTTAAAAAATCAATTCAAAGATTTTGGGTTCCACATTAAATGTGTCCTATTCTTTTATGACTACTTAAGTGCTATCAACATTGCCAAAATCTAGTTCAGCACAAGAGGACAAATCATATTGACATCAGGCACCATTTCTTGAGGGATAATATAGAGAAAGGATTGGTTTCTATGAATTTTGTGCCACAGACAAGTAAATTGTTTATGTTTTCACTAAGGCACTATCTAGGGAAAACTTTGAAAGGAACAGGTTCGAACCGGGGATGATTAAGACCACATGAGTATCCCTCAATGCCTGGCTAATAAACATTATACTTATTGCACTTTAATTTTAATTTCATGCTCAATCTTGTTCATTTAGTTGTATGTACCTATGCCATTTTTAAGTTCAAGCAACGTATCCACTATAATATTGTATTTACCTATGTCAGAGGAAAGTAGCTTAACAAAATTAGAGCAAAGTTTAGTATTATCCACACATCAATGTTATGTGCATTAGTAATTGAAAATAAATTCAAGGCCCTTGAACCTGTCCATTCCACATATCTAAAAGGAATCATACCTTTACCTATAACTCTATAAACCCAACTTTTAAAAAAAAGAAGAAATCAAATCCAATCATAACTCTTTTTTGATAAATCTATTAACATGTCAAATCAAAGTTCTTCCCACTATAAAACTCGTCCTTTTAAAGGAATTTTATTATTTTCAAACTGTCATTTTTCCTAGAGTACTATTTAAAGCCTATTTCTTCTCTCTCTTCTACAACTTAAACCATCTCCTACTATATACCTTGAGTCAAAATTCTTCTTGTTCCTATTTCTTTGAAAACCATGGATTCTAAGTCTTCATAGTCTCCAACCTCCTGAAAAACCAATATCCAACCCACTCGTCCCTCAACTCATTTCACTTTTTCTCGTCTTTTTCTTCTTCAAGTCTTACCTTAGTCCTGTATGAGGAATAAGTCCATACTCTTGGGTTACCTCTAATTATCCTAATTGATGTATTTGGGGTTGCTCATACAAATGATCAATTTTTAGTTATGGATGAAGCAAATCTTATTGATATGACCTCTGTTATGGTCATCTATGAGTTAGAGGCTATTGTGTTAGAAGTTTCTATTAGTGGTGTTCAAGAAAAATCTATTGATATTGAAAGTCTATAGATTGAGAGATTCCTGGAGGATTCACCTCGTGAGGTAGAGCCATTAGGAGACCGTACAACTTAACTTGTTTGAACTATTAGGTACAACTTGGGTACATCTAATAAAAAGGAATCACTAGGGGATTTCTTAGTCTAACCTAGTTCTTCTATTGGGCTCCAATTAGATAGGGATCTATAACTGTTATCTTTTTTTGTTGTGTCTGGTGCTGATGATGATAGTTTACCACCAAAGTAACAGGTTGGTGCTACTTGTTCTTTTGCTGAAGTTGAGGCTTATGAGCATATTCCAATTTTTCTATTGGTCCCCAAAAGGGTAAGGTTGCACCTGAAAAAAGCCTCTGGTAAGATTTTGCAAATTCCTAATGATGAAACTATAGATGACTTACCCATCCGTCCTTCCCAATCTGTTCTAGTTAGGGTGACTAAGAGTGCCAAACAGGCTCTTCATGAAAGATTACTTGCTATGTCTGCCAAAAAACCTTTTCCTGACAAGACCTATTTTATTCCTTATACTAATCATATTAAAATATTTAATAAGGAGGTTGAGGTTGTTGAGAGAAATATAAAGGGAAAGAATGTGATGTCTTTTAAATAGAGTAAGAAGTAGGTCAAGACACATGTTCGCCTGAAGGGTCCTTGCAAGTTTAAATTGGTCGATGAACCTACCAATAGTGAGGATGATGAGGAGGGAGTACCTTCCTCTGAATCTCTTGAGGAGGAGGATACTGATGATGAGGAGTTTATGGGGGATGTTGAAGATGACATAGATAACTATGTTAATGTGGAGGACACCTTTGATGCTTGTACAATAAGGATTATTAATTTTGAAAAAAAAACGGCGGTGAGTGAGAGGGTGAATACTAGTTTTGGTTGAATAGAAATGGGTGAATTACTCCTTTTTATTAGGGCACATGGTTGTTCAAACCTATTTCTTTAAGGTGATAAATAAAGGAAAAATGGTAGAGAGGAGACTAGGGAGTTTTACATCAATGCTTCTAGTTCCTCTTCCTCAATATCCAGAGTAATTAGGGATGTTCCCCTAACTCTTGACATCACTAGGAAATTTTTCAATGATCCTACTTTAGAGGAACATGACAGGGTAGATAAAGGTGTTATGCTCCCTTTGAACAAGCTGTTATTGATGTTTTACATCAGATGATTCTTCTAAGGAACCAAAAGTGAATTGAGGCAAACTTTATGTACCTTGTACTTATAGAGTTGATTGCCTCTAGGGTCCCTATTAATTTGCCAAGGTTCATATTATGTCATATGCACAAAATTTGCAAGAAGGACTAGACTAAATATACCCTGGGATATGGCTTCTTGTTGGGGTCTATTTTTAAAAATATTGGGGTGTCTTTCAAGTTTTAAAAGCACCAAACAACCAAGGATATGATGGACGTGGTTAATCCAGCTGTTGTACCAACTTCTCCAATCGGGTTCAATGCTCTAATATAGAGATTACAAGCTATGTTGGTTGCGAAGGATGAGGATATTGAAGAACTTCATGTCTTTTACCTTCAAGATCCTTATATGCTCTATATTCAATATGGCTTGGATAAAGATGCACTTAGGGAGAAGAATGCTAGACTACTGAAAAGTCCACTAACTCTACTAATCTCAAGGGCCTTTTTGAGATACTCAAGTAAGATCCTCCCTCCTCCTCTTATGCCCCATCTTTCCCTACAACCTAAAAACCATATACTTAGCCTAGCCAAACCTTCCTTTCTCTTGTCACCCCAAGCGCTTGCTTTTGTTTTAAATTATAATTTAATATATGGTGTATATGCTTATTAGTCAATGGAGGTATTTGTTTTTAGTCTCTGGTTCTTCTCTATCTCATGTGTCTATATCTAACTGAGTTCTTGATTTTAAGTGATTGTATAGGTGATAGTCTCAGTGGCCATGAGTGTCAAATTGTCCTCTTAGTGTGATATATTCCTTACCAAAGATTTATGATGCCGAAAGAGGGACATTCATACATTTGTAATATTTATAACCCAATTGGTTCGACTTAATCCTTTAATGTGTTTTCCTTGTTAATATGCCTAAAAAATTGACATGACACATATTACACTCAGTACACAAGAAGCAATGGTTTGTCATCATCAAAAAAAGGGAATTTTTTGGATCAAGGAAGATGTTTATGATTGACAAATATATGGAACATATACAGGGAATTGATTACTATGACATGTTCCTATCAAGAAGAGTTCAACTAGGATTAGAAAATGGTCAACTAAGCAAAGTCACAATAAGCAAAGAAGTCTAGCTTTCATATGGTTTCCTTTCATAGAGGGATTCTATATAGAGAGGAATCTTAAGTAAGGTCAGCAAATATAGTCCAATAAGGAATGGGATTCCTTACAAGGAAAAAAGTCGGCGATATAAAGGAGAAGAGCAATAGATATAAATAGAGAAGGGGTTTCACAAAGAACCCTATACACTGACATAGAGAGCTACAAGCATAACACAATAAAAAAGAAGCATTTCATATGTGAGAGAGTTATGACAGAAGATCTAAGTACATCCAATACAAAGAAACAAGATTGAAGAACTTGTTCCATAGGTTTATGTTAGGCAGTTCTTATGTCAAGTTTTATTGTATTGTTTTTTAATTGAGTTGTAACCTCTTCCTTTCATAGTTTAGTGAATACATTAAGTTGAGGGCAACTCGGTGTTGGGTTCAACAGTAAAGGGTGATTATTGATATATGGGAATTAGAATTTAGCTCCTAAGATTGAAAGCATTATAGTCTAAATTATTTAAGGCTCATTGTTTTAGTGGAGCAAAAGTTAAATTCTGTAGGGGTACATGTCATATATTTTTACCTTTTGTGAGCCAGGTTTTTCAATTATAAAATATTATGTTTTTACTTTACTGCTTTACTTCACACAGTTCAGGTAATCGACAAAGGAACAAATTGAATAACCTTTTCCTTAGGAAAATTAGTGGGTCAATATTCTACACTAAAACTAATGAAATATCTGGTAACTCTTTAAGTAAAACATGTTAAGACATAATAACAACTAGAACTATTCCAAGAGTTGATAACTCCGTCTAGCATATTGAAAAATAATTGAGTCTGCCAAACAATCTATTTTATTTATGCATACGATATCCCAAGAGAAACTGGCCTTTTCATTGTGAATCTGAATGGAGTCTTTTGATCACATCCAATGGATTTTCTTTAAGAATTCTATGGCTCAAATAATTGGTGTTAACAGATTTCAAATAGGTAACTAATTATAATGCATAGCATATTTCCCTTGACCTATGTAATGACCTTCCTGGTCATTCTTATTTTTTTATGTGTTTTCCTACTTTGACTCTTTCCATAGATTTGAATATTTGTGGTATGCGAGGATGGGTGGATTTATTTCTAGGTATTTATATTGGGTTTTCAATGAGTTTTTGGTTTTGATGCCTATAAGTTAGAAAGGGTTAACTTGAGTCAACATTCTAGAAAAATGGGATAGATTGGAATTCAGTCAGTTTTGTTAGCTCCAGAAGGTTGTTTTTAGGCTAGTTGAAACTTTGTTTTGGGTCTCAAATATTTCAGAGTCATTTTGAATGATTGTTGTTTTTTAGACATTTTTGTAAAGTGTTGACTTCGATCAATATTTGTACGAGACTACAACCGATGGTCGTTTCGTTGATTCTATTTCCAGTTGGGTAGTATGTCTGGTTTGATTCATGGTACTTTGAACGAATCCCAAGGTTCCATTCAATATTCATATTTACCTTTGTTTTGCTTGTTTTTCCAGCTGAGCATAGCACTTTTTCTTTTCACGATAGCAATGAGCTTATCACATTCACAAAGAAATGGATTGTTACACTTTGTGATTACATGGTGGAGGCCACATTCACAAAGAAGTGGTCAGTTAGTCTAGGTTGGGTTTCCTTTTGCATTCACAAAGGAAGCCATCGTAGTAGCTATGGTTCAGGTTAGTATGACCCCATGATTGTGATGGGGTTCTTGCGTTCATGATGATGGACCCCTAGCAGTACAAATATTTTCCCAATTTCAATTGTAATTCATATCATGTGAAAATTGAACTTGGGGGAGCCTAGGAGGGTGATTCTTGAGATATTTTTATTAAGTTAGTGTTTGGGTAAGTTCTCTTCACATTGCTCATGTCTTTCTCATTAGTTTTACGCTTAATTCCTTGCATTTTCTATTAAATTCTTAAATTTTACCTCTTTGATTTCTATATTTTTTGGACTATTTTGAGTTCCAAATAGACTCCGTCTTTGTACAATTTTTGGGTAAAAGTTTTTTTTCCCATTGGTTAGGTAATTCGGACAAAATATCTAGACTTGACAACAAGCCTCGAGGGTTATTTTTGACTAATTTTTTGCCTGATTTTTATACTATTAATATGGGTATCATTAGACTCATTCTTATATATAGATTACATTTTTGATAGTTTGGGAGATATATGAGGTCTTATGGTAAGAGAAATTATCTTTGTGATGGTTTGAGAATGTTCTTTGGTCGTGAGGTTAGTTACGACCTTCTTTTCTTTAGAATTGGCTTGGGTAGATGGTATATGATATAAATTGCATGATAGTTAGGGGAATTGTTGGATAGGAATAGGTATATCTCAAATTTCTAGCTCCTTGATCCGATTTGGGGACTCTAGTGTAGTGTTCTCACGTGAGACGTAGCTATTGGTTTCTTTCTTAGTACTATGGTTAGACTAGGGCTTCTTAGGTTAGGTATTTGGTAGAATCTTAAACTTGAATGGGATTGTGATTGGCAGAATACTTCGGGAGGCATTTTCTTTCAGTGTTTTCCCTTATGTTGAGATTGTGGGACTTGTCGTTTGAGATGGTTGTTTTGTACATTTTGTTCTCTCCCACTACTTATGGGCCTATTTGTATGTATATATTTATATAAGTGTCCCGTTTATTTTATTTTTGTTCTTTTATTATTTCATTAGCTTATTAATTAATTTAAATTGCTATGGTTTCTGGCTTACCTACTGGGGGTTATAGTAGTTGCCATCATGGACCAATTTCAAGTCATGACAACCCATTAAACTGCTTGAGTCCTATTTTAAAACCCACCTTCCTAATAAATTCAAATAGAAAAAATGAGATAGAAATGACAGATTTTGAACGAACCGAAAAAAGTGAAAAGGCGGTCAACATGAGTAAACCAACATTGTAGGATTTCAAAACAAAGTTGCCCAGGTACGATGAATTTTTAGAAAGGAAAAAATGAGAGAAATATGAGGGATATAATAGAAAGAAGGAAAGAAGAAAGGAAGACCACAAAGATAAAATCGGTATTATAGGAGATCCAATTACTTTTCTCCAATCTTGACTTTTGCAAGTAAGTTCTTGATATACATTTTCACAACCGAATTCATCTATTTGTTGGAATAAATAGTCATTATAACAGGAGTTAGGATTAAATAATTTGGAAATTTCTTTAAGAGTTTCAACTTCGGGAAAAAGTTGAAAAACTGATCTTGGTATCAAAACTAGGGGATTATAACTTTCTTGTAATTTCAAAGTCGCACCTCATAATATGTTATAAAAGATTGGTGAAATTGTACTCCTAGGAGAGTAAATTAGTCTCTTGTAGTGAGACTATTCGATGACAAAGGTAACTCTTTTTTTTAATTAGGTGTGTTCATAAATTATAGACCTTATTGTTAAATAATATTCAATTACTTGAGTTTTAGGGATGTGTAATACTCAAGTATTATACTATATCTTCTTTGGATACGTTGAGGACAAAGTTGTTGAAAGCAAACCAATACTGTTCAGTGGGAGTACTGTGAGTAATAAGTGTTTCATCATTGATTTTCAACTATAGAATATATTAAATTCACTTTCTTGCATTTGAACGATTTAACTAGAAATTAGCTACTTACAAGGTAAAAAAACAATTGTATGTATGATCTAATATTTGAAAATGTCATGAATCAATTTTACCATGAGTTTACATGTGGATTTTTCACAACATAAAAAGCTGAGGTATTGATGCACCTACCCCATCCCAACCCTAGGTAGGTAAGCCTATCATCAAAAGAGATAAAGGTGAGGAAAATAAAAAAATGAGATCCAAATACGAGATTTTATAATAAAGTCAGGCCATATATATATATATATATATATAGAACAAATTCAGGACTAAAATAAATACGAATCCAACCAAAAATCTAGTGTCATGAGTAAAGAGCACTAATGCTCATAAAAAGAATAGAAATACAAACTCTGTCTCTGAATAATAAAGTAAATACAAGATAAGATAAGATAAAGTATGGAATCAAGCCTCGAACGAGGAGCTAACCAGTGCTCCAAAATAGTCTCAGCACAACACGAACTCGCGCTCCACGAGTCACACTTGAACTGGCATCTGCACTAAAAGGATACAGAAAGTAGGAGTGAGTACGGTCCACTTGTACTCAGTAGGTATCATAGACCAACCAAGCAAAGTAGAAAACCAAATAAGTGAAGGATACTATGAGCACGCTTCCACCTGCATACAGAAAAGTTCCCAATGGTGGCTCAAACTGTATTTCTTAATAGTACAAATACTACAAGTATATTAACACAGTATATGAATAGATACACACAAATATATAAAAGAAGGCTAAATATGCTATATCAATACATTAAAGAAATGCAAGTGAAGTAATGCAATGCAATGGGATGATAATAATGTAAGCCATTGCATTGCACCTCATCTAAACCTTCCAAGCATAAGCTTCCAAGACAAGACCCATGGGGGGTTCGCAACTCATATACTATCATAATATCATATCTCAATCAACCTTACTAGCACATCCCTCGGTCAAGGATTTTATAGAGTGTTTTATTTTCTTTCAAAAATCAGTGTTTATCAGTGGTACCCATTACCATGAATATGGATGAATGAAACGAGGATGCATGCTCAAAACCAAATCAATATCATATAAATGAATCAACTCAATAATGGTATAAATGAGCTCAAACATCTTAAAATATCAATAGATCATGATATAAGTCATCACTTGACATCACTAAAATAAAGAGTCATGTAAGACATCAATAATATCTATTCAAGCCCCTCTCTCAGCAACACGATAATGAAAAGGCAAATAATGCTAAACTAATACCAATAATATCAATCCAAGCCTTCAACCCGAGTTAACGATAACAATGAAGGCAAATAATGCTCAAATAAACCCAATACCAGCCCTCGTTCAGGCATCACGATAATAATAATCCCTCAAGTCAATAATAATATTCACATGAGCAAAATGATAAAATAATAATCTCAATTGATGAATCTCACGATAAAATCCCCAACCCATAGCACACTTATATGGATTGTTAGATACCCAGCCCTATCTGAAGATAGTTAAGCCATAACCTACCTCAAAAGCTAAAAACATGAGCCTGGACCTTTCGACTAGGAGCTTTTCCTTTTCATGTGGCCTTAGGATGAACCAAGTCAATCAAAAAAATAATCTACACATCAAAAGGAGTCCAACAATACCCATATTAGCTACTTTCATTTTGTGTCCAAAAATAGTTTGAAAATTGACCCCGAAGGAAATAGGGTAAATATGGAATTTTATTAAAGAATCAAGTTTCCCATACTCTAAGGATTCTGAATTTGAAAAAATGTTGAAATTGAAGTCAAAATCAAAGAAAAACCATTTTCTCTCTTTACTATGTGAAACCCCAGAAATCCAAGTTTAAAATCCAAGTTTAGAAGATGATTTAGTGAAATAATCAATGTGTAAGGATGGAATTCATGTTTAAAAGCTCACACATCCAATTTGATGAAAAATTATCTTTGAAATTGCCAAAATCGAGACGCCAAAGCTTGAAAATGAAGGAATTGAATAAAAGAGAAGAAAAGGAATTTTATGCCACTGACGTCGCTCGTCTAGGAGGTAAAATAGTCACCTAAGCGACGTTGCTTGAGCGGCCAGTGCAATAGTTACTTTCCACGCTGGAGACCACTAAGGCGACATCTCTAAGGCGGTAATTCCATCTCTAAGGTGATGGTGCTGGGTTGGTTAACCCATTTCTAAGGTGGCCCTTTGTTCCGCCTAGGCACTTCCACTAAGCCGACCAAATGGTCTCTTAGGCAGTTGCACCAGAAAGCAGCTGAAAGATAGAGACTAAAAATAACTCCAAATGGAACCGCGGGATTTATTTAGGACCCCACACATATGAAACAATAATTCTACTATACTAAATTTGATGTTCCAGACTCAAGGGAACCATCGAATTTATCAAAAGAGGTTGTTATCGACAAGTCAGCCCCTCTGAACACCATTAGGCTATTTTAACTAGTTTCTCGTCTAAGAGGTCAAAACACTAAATAAAGGCTTGGAACCAAAACCAACCACGCTACTAACCGAAAATCGACACTGTAGATCTAATGGAACTGACAGCATCACCATCCAATGGTTGGACCAAAAAATGTTGACCAAAGTTAAACTAATCACTTTCAAGGCTACTGAAAACCTCAAACTCATTCAAATCACGCCCGAATGCTTCAGGGACCGTGACAAACAACCCCACAACCAATAAATGATCTAGAAAAACTACGATGAAAGTAAAAATGGTCAAAACATAGAAAATCTAAAAATCATAACAAATGTTGTTACATTATCAACTACTAAAACACGAGTTCTTCCTCAAACAAAAAAGAGCAAATAAAGTAACTAAAGCGGACTTAACCTCTCATGTAGCATCGTCAATCGGGCGAGGTCTCCACTGAATTTTCACAGAATCAATATGTTTAGACCTCAACTTCCTAGTATATCTATTTAGAATAGCAATGGGCTCCTCCTCGTAGGACAAATCATGATCTAATGCAACTGAATCCCATTAGATCACATGAGTATCATCTGGATGGTATCTCATCAATATAGAAACATGAAATACCAGATGAACAGCTAACAAATATGGAGGCAAAGCTAGCGTATATGTCATATCTCTAAAGTTCTTAAGAATATCAAAAAGTCTAATAAATCTCAAACTAAGCTTCCCTTTCTTCCCAAACCTCATCACACCCTTCATGGGTGATACCTTTAACAAAACCCACTCACCAGGCATGAATGCTAAATTATGAACTCAGTCGTCAGCATAAATCTTATGCTTACTCGGGACAACCATAAGCCTTTGCTGAATCAACCTCACTCGATCCATCGAGTCTCAAAACAAATCAATGCCCCATAGTCTAACCTCAAATGAATCAAACCATCCCATGGGGGATATACACCTCTACCTATACAAAGTCTCAAAAGGCGCTATCTGAATACTAGAATGGTAACTATTAGTGTGGGCGAACTCTGCTAAGGGAACGAACTGGTCTAACAACCACCAAAATCCATAACATGGGCTTAAAATATGTCATCTAACACTTGAGTGGTCCACTTGGACTGGGCATCCATCTAAGGGTGAAAGGGTGTGCTCATCTCAAGCTGAGTGCCAACTCACTCTGCATAGAGCTCCAAAAATTTAAGGTTATTAGTAATAGAGATAGGTACACCATGCAACCAAATATTCTCTCGAATGTAGATCTTGGTCATCTTCTCTATATTATAGTTCACTTTTACATGTATGAAATGCGCTAATTTAGTCAACCTATCCACAATCACTCAAATATAATCAAACTTCCCCATAGTCGGGGGTATACCAACCACAAAGTCCATAGTGATCCTCTCCCACTTCCACTGAAAAATGGGAATCCTCTGCATCATACAACCCTATCGCTGATGCTCATACATCACCTGTTGATAATTCAAACACTTAGCCATGAACTCCATAATGTCTTTCTTTATCTCACACCACCAATAATGTTACTTCAAGTCATGGTACATCTTAGCCACTCCTGGATGAATAGAACACTTCAAATAATGAGCCTCCTCCAAGATCAGCCTAATCCACCCACCAACTCTCAGCACACAAACATAACCACCAATCCTCAAAACGCCCTCAGGATAAAGAGATGATATCTTCGCCTCATCACTCAACACCTTATCACAAATCACCCTAAACTTCTCATCATTAAATTATGAAGCTCAAATCTGCTCTATCAATAAAAATCTAGCCACAACAAAGGACAAAACACGCCCAGGGGTCAAAATAGAAAGCCTAACCAATATGTTAGCTAAAGACTGAATGCCTAAGGCTAAAGATTGCTCCATCGCTAAAAAATAAGAAAAAATATCCATACTCACCGCATTCTGAATCAAGGAATCTACTACCACTTTAGCCTTTATTGAATGATAAAGAATAGTGAGATCATAATCCTTAAGCAACTCTAACCATCAATGTTGTCTTATATTAAGATCTTGCTGAGTGAAGAAGTACTAAAGGCTATGATAATTGGATAAGATCTCACAATGAACCTCATACAAGTAGTGACCCCATAATTTCAACATGAACACGGACGTGGCTAACTCCAAATCATAAGTAGGATAAATCTTCTAATGGGGCTTCAACTGTAGAGAAGCATAACCAACCACCTTATGCTTCTTCATCAATACACCACCCAAGCAAACTGATGTGATCCAAAATGGCTCTAACCCTTTTGATCCCATAATTCAAGTTCAACATATAGAGACACAAGCCATGATCACATTAACGATGCAAAGATGTGCTTGGAGGACCTTCTTTAATCTCTTGATCAAATAATATCATGTTTGGGAGATTTCTTGGAGTATGGAATGTGTGGATCCCATCCAAAAGATCCAAAGTATTAAAGATTGACGCGAGAATTCAAGAGATGAAAAGCACCCCACTGCCTCAAGGTGACGGCCAAAGCGACGGTCAATCAGTGGCCTGACCAACTGTTACTAAGGACGCCAAGATGGAGCCCAAGGGAGGACTTACAGCCTTGTGGTGATGAGGGCAGTGACAACCCGCCACCACCCTGAAGGTCATTAAAGATGGCAGTGAAGGCCAATAAGAATTTTTTCCGTAGGCTTCTTTAATTTCTTTGGTAGGTCACTTTTGGGCCCAATGTAATAGCTTGACCCTAGACTATAAATAAATTAGCTTAGGTCATTATTTCCTAAGTTAGCTTTTGATGAATATTGATTATGAAAATTCTGCAGAGAGTGATTGAGAGCTTAGAATGGATCTTGTTGCATCTTACTTAGAAATGATAATTGTAAGGGCATTTCAATTCTCTTGCGGCCAACGTAACAGATTAGGTGCTCGTTAATGTTAGAATTAGGAGTTTCTGAGTTCAATAAACTCATTAGTTCTTAATTCTCTTATCTTCTTTGTGTCTATCCTTCAATCTTCTACATTTATCCTTTATTTCCTTTCTTTCGTAGTTAAATATTCTTTATCATATTTTGGTTCATATCATCTGGTGATGATGTGATCCAAAATGGTACCAACCCTTTTGATCCCATAATTCAAGTTCAACACATGGAGCCCCAAGCCATGATCACATTAAGGATGCAAAGATGTGCTTGGAGGACCTTCTTTAAGCTCTTGGACAACTAATATCATGTTTTGGAGATTGCTTGGTGTATGGAATGTGTTCATCCCATCCAAAAGGTCCCAAGTATTAAAGATTGAGGCAAGAACTCAAGAGATGGAAAGCACCCAACTGCCTCAAGGTGACGACCAAAACAACAGTTAATCAGTGGCCTGACCAACCGTCACTAAGAACGCCAAGATAGAGTACAAGGGAGGACTTACTACCTTGTGGTGACGAGGACAGTGACAACCCGCCACCACCCCAACGGTCAGTCAAGATGGCTGTAAAGGCCAATAAGAATTGGTTTTGTGGGCTTCTTTAATTCCTTTGTTAGGTCACTTTTGGGCCCAATGTAATAGCTTAACCCTAGACTATAAATAGATTATCTTAGGTAAATATTTCCTAAGTTAACTTTTGATGAATATTAATTATGAAAACTCTTGAGAGAGTGTTTGAGATCTTGGAATAGCTCTTGTTGCATCTTAGTTAGAAACGGCGATTATAAGGGCATTTCGATTCTCTTGTGGCCAACGTAAGAGATTAGGTGCTCGTTGATTTTAGAATTAGGGGTTTCTGAGTTCAATACACTCATTAGTTCTTAATTCTCTTATCTTATTTGCGTCTATATTTCTATCTTCTACATTTATCCTTTATTTCCTTGCTTTCGTAGTTAAATATTCTTTATCATATTTTGGTTCATATCATCTAGTGATGATATATCCAAAATGGCACCAACCCTTTTGATCCCATAATTGAAGTTCAACGCATGGATCCCCAATCCATGATCACATTAACGATGCAAAGATATGCTTGGAGGACCTTCTTTAAACTCCTGAACAAACAATATTATTTGGGAGATTGCTTGGAGTATGGAATGTGTGGATCCCATCCAAAGGGTCCCAAGTATTGAAGATTGAGGTGAGAATTCAAAAGATGGAAAGCACCCCACTACCTCAAAGTGATGACAAAGCGACGGTCAGTCAGTGGACTTACCAACCATCAGAAAGACCTTCAAGATAGAGCCTAAGAGAAGACTTACTACCTTGTGGTGACGAGGACAGTGACTGCCCTCTACCACCTCGATGGTCAGTCAAGATGGCCGTCAAAACCAATTAGAATTGGTTTTGTGGGCTTCTTTAAATTCTTTATTAGATCACTTTTTGGCCCAATGTAATAGCTTAACCCTAGAATATAAATAGATTAGCTTAGGTCATTATTTACTAAGTTAGCTTTTGAAGAATACTGATTATGAAAACTCTTGAGAGAGTGTTTGAGAGATTTGAATGGCTCTTGTTGCATCTTGTTTAAAAATGGTGATTGTAAGAGCTTTTTAATTCCCTTGCAGCCAACGTAAGAGATTAGGTACTCGTTGATGTTAGAATTATGAGTTTTTGAGTTCAAAACACTCATTAGTTCTTAATTCTCTTATCTTCTTTGTGTCTATCTTTCTATCTTCTACATCTATCCTTTATATCCTTGCTTTTGTAGTTAAATCTTATTTATCATATTTTGGTTCATATTATCTGGTATCAAAGCTAGGTTAGAATCGTTGACACGATTCTAGTCTTGGGTTTGTTATCTCAAAAATTATAAAAAAAAAGAGTCATTCACGTTTTTGGTCTTTTTGAATTTTTGAGGTTTTTTTGTGTTTATAGTGCTAGAACCTTGTTTCCTAGTGCTATTAGAGTCATTATCTAAAGTTTGAGCTTAATCCGGCAAGATTTGAGTCACCCACCATTGTTGAAGTTTGAGTTATTCAAAAATAGAGGTGGGTTCTAAAATCTAAAAAGTTTGGGTGATTTTTTGTTCTTAAATTTGTTTGGGTTGTGTTCAAAAGGTTGAAGTGAGCTTGGATTTCAAATTTCGTCGAATTCCGAGTTCGTTTACTAAAAGGTCAAAATTTGAATGTTCTTGTGTTCTTCATAATTCTTCATATCTTGTTGAAGAAGAACATTCAAAAGGGTTTGTTTGATCCAAAAGGAGTGAAAGAAAAAGGGGTTGTACTTGTTTATGCCATGGAATATTACAAAATTCCAAAAGAAGAAAGGATAAGGTTAGTACAAAATGAAATATTCTAAAGAGAAGAGACAAGAAGAGGGTACAAAAGGGGGACCACAATGAGTTTAAGGCTTCCAAGAGCTTAAAAACTCCATTGTTGATCCATCAAGGCTTTGGTTAACATACCAAATATTCCTTCAACACCTATAAGAGGAGAATCGAGTTTTGGTTATTGATTGATGGAAAACTTGGCGGTCCTATACCCCTTTGATGGACCACCACAAAGGCCGTCGCCAATAGGAGATCGAGAACTACCTTATGGTTTAGCTTGACGGCAACCTTGACGGGCCTCCACTAGCTCGACGGTTGGCCACCAACACCTCAAACCAAGTACCTTGGACACCCTTCACTAGATAAGGGTTGGCGGAGATGTTGATAGGTCGTCACAAGCATGGCGGGCCTCTATCAATTTCTCCACCAAGGCCATCAAGTTGGACCCAAAAATCTGTAAGGTCATTTTAGATTATAAGTTTCTTTCTTGATTCTTAATCATTTTTTCTTTGATTCTTAAGCTAATTAACAACTAGTAATCACTCTACTTAGTTGTTATTTGTTCTTGAGTCCGATTTCTTCTTCGTCCTATTTTTTTTGTGCTTTTTCTAGTTTTATGTCATTGTAACTTCTTGATTCAAGTCTGTAAGTATTTTATTTAAGTCTTTCAAAACAAGAATATATTCCGACCACGAGTAGCAATTGACACCTTGTGTATCACCGAAGTATAAACAACTTTCAACATTATCCTAACCAAATAGTGAGGCAATCAAAGGTGTGTAAAAACGAGTGATTGTGAGCTTTATTTTATAAACACTAACGTTGTTGTTGTCTTTGTTGAGTGTTTTAAATTTCTAGCTACAATGGCTTTGGAGAAAAAGACTCAGATTCCCATGAGAAGTGACACATTGAAATCTATATTGGAAAAGATTGAGGTTATAAATTGTACAATAGGAGTGCTATAAAGTCATCTCACCTCCCTTAAAGGTAGCATGTCAAGCATGGAAGGTATAATGACAAGCATTGGGGAGTCCCTAGACTCCACGGGTTCTACTTCCCAAACCAACTTACAAGTATCACAAAGTGAACAAGTCCAAAGTTACCCAACCCATAAACGTAGTTTGGTGATCTTGGAAGGAGATGATGAGCAATTAGAGTTAGATTGGAGTTTATTTCATGTATTAAGGCACGAAGTGTGGGAACCTTTAAAAGAGGAACTTGATCAAAGCAAGAACCTATGTCATACAAGGTTTGAGATGATGGGAAATGTGTTCCTTGGTCATTGATGGGGAGAGAAGTATTAACGCCGTGTCTTGTACACTTGTTGAACGAATAGAACTTTCCACACAAAGTCACCCCAAACCTTACAAGCTCCAATGGTACGAAGAGAATGGTTCAATAGAGGTGACCGAGCAAGCAGTCATTAACTTTAGAGCAGGCAAGTATCAAGATGAATTACGATGTGATGTAATTCCCTTGAGAGCATGTCATATGTTTCTTGGTAAATCATGGAAAAATTATAGGTCGGTCCAATATCGAGAGAAGTCTAACAAATACGTACTTGTATTTGGAGGGCGAAAGTACATTACTGAGACCTTGACACTCGAGCAAGTGAGTAGGAACCATGAGATCATGCAAGGGTTCTGAGAAGTATTGAAATAGGAGGAAGTTGAGAAGAGGGAAAGGGAATTTTCCCTTGTGCAAGGAAAGAAAGACTTGGCTCAAAGAAGAGGATTGGCTAAGATTGATGAGCCAATAAATTGTTTGAAAGAAGTGGACAAGGAACATTTAATTGTGGGACTTTTCAAAACCACTAACCATGATACTAGCATTTTACCTAGTATCACCCCTTTTCTTGTGTAGGTTCAAGAAAAAATATTTCCAAAGAAGGATCCAAGGAGAGTGCCTTACAAATATATGCTTGATGATCTAACGGAGTTCTTATCTAAGAATTCTAACTTCTGGAAGAGTGATGAGGAGATGACTCAAGGGAGTAGAATTGACATACTCCTATGTGATGATAGCTTCCCAAAGGAGAAAATGAGGTCCTATACTTCTTATGAGCTACAAGGTAATAATGCACACTCTTGCACTTCTTTAAGCTTGAAAAGTCATGATGTGGCTACTAGCCAATTAAGTGTAGATGGTGGCTTGTCAAATATTGAGCATAATGAGTTTTCCTTTTATGATTATCTTGGCAACACTATGTTGCATAATGATCAAGTTCTTGTTGTGAGTTTGCAAACATTAGTTGATCCTATAGATGACCGAATTGACTCTTCTAGTAAGATCGATTTTTGTTCACCTAATTTTGACACTTATAGCTTGAATGTGGTTCCATTGCCATGTGATAAGAGTATTCACACACTATTTGACCCTTATGAAAATCAAGGTGAGTCTCTATTGGCATGTTAATTGTCTACAATTAGTGAAGGTATGTGCATTGATCAACTTGCTTGTGAATCTAATCCACTACTTGAACATATGTGTTGTGAGCTTGATGAGACTCAAGATGATGATGTTGTTGATAGAGTTGATCATGTGAATAAAAATGATTCTTTGAGCATGTCATGTGATGAAGATCCTATTATTAGTCATGCTCATAGATGTCACATGAATGAAGATGTTGTGAAAAATGACATGTATCTTTTCGAGAGTGAAATTGCATGTTTTGATTCCTCACCTTTGGTTGTTAATCCTCTCTCAAAAAAAGATGTCTTGTTTGAAAATAGTGAAATCACTCCTTGTAACACCTAGTGATGAGCAATGTGATGTATTTAAAAAGAGGAATAGTATATTAAGATTCACATATTATCCTATTTCTTGAAATCCATTAAGAATATAAGATTGACTGAAGATTATGCTAACTATCCTATTTTTGATAGTGATCTCTCACTTGTGGAAAAGAATGATCAATTGGGTGAAGATAGTCTTGATTTGCTTGAATATTTGAGGAACCCAACTAGTGATTGTTCTTGTGAAAATGATTTTGGTTGTAATCCTTTGTATGACACCCCACCTTTGTTAGATGAATATGTTGATTCTTGTGGAGACGCGAGTCATGATCTCCTTGATGTTGGTGGTGGTTTGTGTATACTTGAGGATTCTTCCTTTGAAAGAGAGGTGTTAATTGTTTGGAGATTGCTTCTTCTTCTACTTTGTGTGATTCCATTGTTGAAAATACTCATAGTGATGATTTTGAATCTAATAGTGAGTATATGCATGAGTACACCTTAGTTGAAGTTAACTTGCATGGCATCTTCTTCTACCCTCTCTTTGCTTATGAAATTATCAATGGTAGTATAGAGGGTTTGTCTATTTGTGAGGTTGACACCTTTGGGGAAAATGGGTATTGCCTTGACTTTTGTTCTTGGATACTTCTCCCATTTGACCCCGGTGACCTTTTGGAATGTGGTGGTTATTATACACCTAACAAGACAACAAGCAAAATTTGATTGTGGTTGTAGGTATCATTCTTGAGAACCCTTGGGCAAATGTGTCATTGCCTCTTTTGGGTGTTGCTTATAATATTGCATCCTTATTTGACACACTTATGCTTAAGTTGTGTAGACCACAACTTATGGATGCTAAGTTGAGTACTTGTTTGTGGAAGAGTCCATGGTTGTTAAAAACTTCTTGTCACCTTCATAGGGTTAGACAATTTGAAGTGTCAAGTGGGACTCTTGGAAGTTGTTTGAATAAGAGAGGTATGTCTCTTTCTCTCTTTGTGTGTTACTACTCATGCGCACACCTTGGAGGAAAATTATTTTCTTAGCACTTTTTTTTATTACCTTTTTGCATATGATGTTATTCTTAACCATGCTGAGTCAAAGTCTTATGTGGGCATGAATTTCTTAGAAAGGAAGAGTACCATGTGCCTAAATAATTTGAATCCTTCTTTGAGTGCATTAGTTTCTAAATCTCTTGAGCCATGTGGAATTCTTGTAGATGTTAATACCATGGATGAGATTTCTATGCTTGATTCCTTTCTATATTACCTCTTTGCTTATGATGATGTCTATACTAGTTGTGGAATTGTTTTATTTAGAGGTAGAAATTCCTTTGGTTTGTCCACGTGTTAGAGCAATAATGCAATGAGGGCCTTTCACATCTTAGACCCCAAAAAACTTTTGTGGGCTTTTGAACCATTGGTTGCAACGTCTTTGGTGTGGTCTCTTGGAGAGATCATGAAACAATTGTGTATTATGGCTCCTAAGGTGAATTTGGTCTTACCTTCTTGGTTTATTGATGCAATTATGACCTTTGTGGTTTCCTTATCTCTTGGTAATTCTCATATCCGATTTCTTTGTACCCTTTTCAATAAGTTTTTCATGTAAACACAAAGGATCGTTGGTTATATGTTAAGTGTGTGCTATCTTGGCATGATGATAAGATTGATTTTGCTAACACTAACCCTCATGCCATAAGGATATTGTTGTTATTTGCTTTCCCTATGGTTTTTCAACGTTTGTATTCGAGGATGAATACTTCTCAAGAAGGGGAGGATGATGTGATCCAAAATGGAACCAACCTTTTTGATCCCATAATTCAAGGTCAACACATGGAGACCCAAGCCATGATCACATTAAGGATGCAAATATGTGCTTGGAGGACCTTCTTTAAACTCTTGAACAAACAATATCATGTTTGGGAGATTGCTTGGAGTATGGAATGTGTGGGTCCCATCCAAAGTGTCACAAGTATTGAAGATTGAGGCAAGAATTCAAGAGATGGAAAACACCCCACTTCCTCAAGGCGACGGCCAAAGAGAAGGTCAATCAGTGGCCTAACCAACCGTCACCAACATCGCCAAGATGGAGCCTAAGGGAGAACTTACTGCTTTATGGTGACGAGGAGAGTGACGGCCCGCCACCACCCTGACGATCAGTCAAGATGGCCGTCAAAGCCAACCAAAATTGGTTTTGTGGGCTCCTTTAATTCCTTTGTTAGGTCATTTTTGGGCCCAATGTAATAGCTTAACCCAAGACTATAAATAGATTAGCTTAGGTCATTATTTCCTAAGTTAGCCTTTGATGAATATTGATTATGAAAACTCTTGAGAGAGTGTTTGAGAGCTTGGAATGGATCTTGTTGCATCTTGTTTAGAAACGGTGATTGTAAGGGAGTTTCGATTCCTTTGCTGCCAACGTAAGAGATTAGGTACTCGTTGATGTTAGAATTAGGGGGTTTTGAGTTCAATACACTCATTAGTTCTTAATTCTCAGATCTTCTTTGTGTCTATCTTTCTATCTTCTACATCTATCCTTTATTTCCTTGCTTTTGTAGTTAAATCTTCTGTATCGTATTTTGGTTCATATCACCAACTCTAGAAACATTGCAAAATATAGCGGGAAAAGTCAAGATAAGAGCCAAAGACAACAACTTCTTAAACTTTTGAAAGCTATTCTCAAAATCATTCGAGCTCTGAAAGACAACTTTTTTCTGAGTCAACTTGGTCAAAGGAGCCGCAATAGAAGAGAAACCCTACACAAACCAGCAATAATATCCCACTAAACCAATAAAACTCTGAATCTTAGTAGGAGAGGTAAGTGTAGCCCAATCACAAACTGCTTCTACCTTGGTCGGATCGACTATAATACCATCCTTGGACAATACAAGACCAAAGAAAAAAATAGTATCCAACCAAAACATGCACTTGGAGAACTTGGCATACTACTTCTTATCTCACAATCTCTGAAGTATGACCCTCAAATGCCTTACATGCTCATCCTAATTCTTGGAATAAACCAAGATATAATTGATTAGCACAATCACGAAAGAGTCAAGATAAGGCCAAAATACTCTATTCATCAACTCCATAAATGTTGTTGGGGCATTTTTCAACCCAAAAGACATGACCAATAACTTATAGTGACCATACCGTATCGTGAAAGCAGACTTTGAAACATCAAAAGCTCTAATCAGCAACTGATGACAACCCGATCTCAAGTTGATCTTAGAAAACACTGAAGCACTCTGAAGCTAATCAAACAAATCATCAATATGAGAAAGAGAATATTTGTTCTTGATAGTCACTTTTTTCAATTATTGATAATCAATACACAAGCGCATGGATACATCCTTCTTCTTCACAAACAAGACAGGAGCACCCCAAGGAGATACACAAGATATAAAAAACCCTTACTCAACAAAGTTTATAGTTTCTCCTTCAATTATTTTAATTCCATCGGGGCCATTCTATAGGGAGAAACAAAAATAGGCTTAGTTCCTGACTCAACATCAATGGCAAAATTAATATCCCTATTCAGAGGCATACGAAGTAAGTTCATAGGAAACACGTCCATGAACTCTCTAAAAACCCAAACAGAATCTAATGTAGGTGGTGTATCAACACTAGTATCACGAGCATAGACCAAATTAGAAAGACATCCATTTCGTACCATGCGACGAACACGTAGAAAAGATATAACGCCATTCATACATGAATTAGAAGTGGCCTTCCAATCTAATCTAGGTATACCTAGAGTAGCTAAGGGCACGATCATGGATAAATAATCCAAAATCGCATGATAAGGAGCCAACCAATCCATACCCAATATGATATCAAAATCAACCATGGAGAGGATAATCAAGTACACCCAAGTCTCACACCTCGAAAAGGTCACAACACATTATTAGTACACCCGATCCACCACTAAAGAATCTCCCACAAGGGTAGAAACATTAATAGGAATAGCAAGGGACTAAAACATAACATCAACACTAGTAGAAAAATATACATACACATAAGAGAATATGGACACATGTCAAATAACATAGAAGCAGGATGATTCCAAACTGAGATAATACCTATAATCAAAACATTAAAGGCCTCCACCTCAGGTCTCCCAGGAAAGTATAACACTGACTACGCCTCAACCAGAATGGGAAACCCCTCATCCACTACCCTATACTCCTTGATCCCCACTTCTGGTACCTGTAGAACCATCTTTACTTCCCTGCTGGGGAGTACCTAATGAACATCGGGGATAATCCCTCACTAAATGACCAAACTCATCACACACAAAATATCCCCTACTACATGAATCATGTTGAGAGGGCCCAAAAGAAATAGAACACCCTCCATAACCTGATGAACTAGAACGATACCCTTGAAATGCATGACCTGATCTTTGAACACCCAAAGCCATAAAACCCACAACCTACTGCCTGAATTTTGTAAATTTGCATAAATCGGTCTGCTATGGTAGCCATGAGAACCTCTACTAAAGAAATCCCTACCTTGGTATGCATGAATACTAAAATCACCCTGTTGGCATAACCTTTTGGCACCACCACTCATAGTACTGATGCAAATTGAGATGGCAAGATTGATAGCAAAAGTGACGATGTGAACTATATTTAATACGGAAGCTTTCAATCACCCATAAAGAATTTAAAGTGTCATGGAAGGATCATCAAAAGATCTTTTAAAGTCCGTAACATGCTCAAATGGATTTATAAGGAAAGTAGTGACAACCAAGGAGATCATAGAGGGCTCAAGTGGCTATCATTTTTATATTTAGGTCATATTTGTAATTTGGCCATTTTTGTAATTTGGCTATATTTACAAGACTAGTATAAATAGTTTTGTTGTCTTTCATATTAGGGGATTTAGATTTTGGATATTGTGTGCCTCCTTTGTGAGCTTAGGGTTGAACCCTTTATCTCTTCAATGAACCTCTCTTGGATACTCTAGGTAAGATTTCCATGTATGAGTTCATTCTCTTCTCCCATTGATTTATTCTAGTAATTAAATCTTTTAGTTTCTAGATTATCCCTTCTTTCTTCTAAATCTCTTCCACCTTCCTTTCTAGTTCTTAATTATATCTTTTTATCTTATCTTCTAATATTGTTTTGAGTTTCTTGTATTTCGTTTTACATCAATTGGTATCAGAGCAAGGCTAAAGAATTGTTCCTACAATTCTTAACCTTTGGCTTTATTCTATTAAAAAAAAACTAAAAGGATTAAAAAAAAAAAAAGAAAAAAAATCAGAGTGATTTTCAAGTGGGTATTGTTGAATTTTGTTGGGAATACTGTAAAGTGCTTGATATCAAATTTGAGAATATTTAGAGTTGATTTTGTCCAATTTTCACCCATTTTCGCACCTAAAGTTTCTGCACTTTTTAAAGTGTGAAAATTTGAGTTTTTGAGCTCTTTTGTGTAAATTTTGGCACCATCTTTTTGATTTAAATTGTTTATATCATGGGTAAACTATATTAGGTTCCAATTTTGGGAACTAAGGATGAATTTGGAGTCAATTTTTAGTTCCAAAAATGAGCTATTTTTCTTGTGCGAATTTCTTGAAAATCTTGGAGTTTAAGTTGATTCCTTGCTTCAGAAATTATTGGGTGTTGCTTAGAAATACTCTATATTGATTGGGTAAACTTGATTGAGTTGGGTCTTGATAGATTTGATCAATTGTAGTGACTTTGAATGACTTTCTTGTTGATTCTAGATTCTACTTTCATTCATAACTACTCGTTTGCTAATATTTTAGGATATTTGTTCTTATCCTTTGTATTAGTAATTGTGTGCTTTAAATTTATTTCGTGCTAATTATTTTTGTGCTTTTCTCTTTATTTTCATTGTGAATTTCTTGATTCAAGTACATTAGTTTTAATGTGCTTCTTTGTTTAACCATAAACTCCATTCTGAACCGATACTTGGATGCTTACTTTGAGTTGATTGAGTTGTTGGTTCTTGAAGAGATTTGAGAAAATTTTCTTGAGAGAAAAAAGGAAAGAATTGGTGATATTAGTTGAGTGAGGTCTAAACGCCTTGACCTTGAGTGCATACACGAGTGTTGAGTGATACATGTGAGGGTGTGAATTTGTGAGGTACTTTGACTTTGTTTTTACTTTCTGTTGGTTGCAATCATATCTTCTATAGCTTCGGATGATCCTTGTCATGATGATTTTGAAGACTATGATTGTGAGGATAATGAAGGTTACTATGATGAAGATTATGGAGCAAATGAAGTTTTTGGATCCTATGTTAAAGAATGTGATAATGGAGATTGTTATGCTTCCAACAATGACTTTGAAAATGATGATGCTTCAAGGTATGACTCTTCCACATACTCTTCTTGTGACGAATCTAATAGTGAATAAAGTGACTATGGGCTTGATGATGATAATGAGGAAACTCGTAAGGAATATTGTTGCTCATCTTCCTACTATGATTCTAATTCTAAACATGAAAATGACAATAGTTCTTATGTTTGTTTTGTTGGAGAAGGGAGTGGTAGATCTTTCACAAAAAAATTGAGACAAAATGTGAATAGATATACTACTTATGGTAGAAAGGTTGTGTATCGGCCTAATGATGATTTGAATATTTTGATAAAAGGAGATCAGTTTGTTGACCATCATGAGTTTGATAAAGCATGCATTGATCAATTTGTGGTAGAAGGAAAGAACAAGTTTTATGTTTATGGTAAAATTGAAGGACTTTGTGGGGCCAGGATTATACATAACAAGGGTTTTATAAATATTGCAAGTTCAAGTATGGTTGAGCACTTAAAGTTGAAGACTAGAAAATATCGTCAACCATATGGATTTCCATGGTCAAATGAAAAAGAAACTTAAAATATCACAAAACAAGTTTTGGTAAAGTTCCAACTTGGGAGGTTTCATGATGAAGTACAATGCGATGTTATCCCAATGAAAGCTTGTCATTTGTTACTTGGAAGGTCTTGGATCATTGAAAGAGAAGCTACATTTGATAAAAAGAGTAACAAGTGTTGTGTCAACTTAAGAGGTCAAGAGTATTTATTTGTGTCATCTACACTTTTGAAGGTAAAGAAAGATATTTGGAGTTGCTAAGATTGACAAGAAGAAAGGCAAAGCTTGAGAAAAAGGAGGTCATTGCTAAAGAAAAGAACATGAAGAGGAAAGTTTATGATTATCAGAGTGTATAGTTCAAAGTTGAAGTAAAGACTCATCCTAATCCTTCAAAACGAATTCTTGGGCCTTGTCAAATGTTAAATAATCTTGAGAGAGAAAAGATTGAAAGAAGTAAGGGAGTGAAAAATGGCAACTCAAGAGTGGAGAAAGGAGAGCTTGAGTTGAGGATACTGAGTAAGTTGCCACAAAGAAAGAGAGAAACATTTAAAAATAAAAAGAATGAAAACAAAATTAAAAAAAGTGAAGAAAAAGAGAGTTTGAGAGAGCTTGCTTCTTGTTCTAACTCTAATGTTAATTCTTCTTTTCCTAGTTGTGATGTCTCTTTTGTAGATATGTTTGAAAATAAAGGCATGAAGAAAACAATAATGAAGAGTCTTCCACCATTGAAGATTCAAGAGTTGGTAGAGACACCCACTACTTCTACAAGTGTTCAAGTGAGCTTTAATGATAAACACAAAGGTAAAGAAGAAATTTTAGGAGTATTTCAAGGTAAAATGGCTAACTCTAATACTTTATTTTTCTTAATTGAGCTTGAAGGAAATTTTGGTTTAGGTGAAAGTCATTCTTCTTTTGACCAAAATGAATCTTTTCTTTATGATAAAAAACAAGTTGAATGTTGTATCCAAGCACTACTTGAAGTTACTAGTGCAAATCATTGTGATAATTCTTTTGAAATTGATTGTGATAGCCGACTTGCTTGTGTTGATATGCCGCTAGTTGAGGGGACTTGTGAATTATTTAGTGAACCTCAAGTTAGTGTTGAAAATGTTGTTGGTTATTTTTAAAAGAATGAGGATTTTAGATATAAGACTCCACCTTTGTTTGATAAAGATGAAAATGAAATTCATGATTCTACTTTGATTTTATTTGATGAAATTCATGATGTTGATGGTGATGTGTGTCTTGTTGAAGGTAGTGATGACTTATTTTCATTTTTGACTCTACTCCACTAGTTGAGAGAAAGTGTGAGATCAAACTTGTCGACTCTTGGGAGCGTAAATTGTTTCCAACTAATGATGTGAGAATTAACGAGTTTGAAGGCCAAACAAGTGACTCTTTGAGTATGCATAGTATTGTTGATCTTATCTCTTGTTTCACTCATAGATATCATATCATGGATAATTTTGTGAAAGAGGACATTTGTCTTTTTGAGAGTGAATTTGGATGCTTTGATTCTTCATTGCATATTGATAAGAGGACATTTGTATTTTTGAGAGTGAATTTAGATGCTTTGATTCTTCATTGCATATTGATTTTTCTCTCTTTAAAGATAATGTTTTTTTTGAAGATAACATGACCACTTTAAATGATGAACATAGTGATATTTGTGGTGAAGTTGATGAAGTAGCAATTTTTAAAGGCTACAAGGTATATGGTAATCCACTATGCAATGCAATGTGGGAAGAAAATGATGAGCCTACACATGAAAGTGAATTGATTGATTCTAGTCTTATTATTAATTTCTTTACTTATTCTACTCATTTTTTTGAAGACTCATTCTTGTTGGATTATGCCAATGCTTCTTTCTTAAAATGTGATAACAAGTCATTTAAAGATTGGTGTGGTCGAGTTAAAGAGTTTAATTTGATTCCATTTTGGGGTGATAATTTATTATTAATATTTTTGGAGATGCTTATAGTGATTCTTGATGTTCTTAGAGGATTAAAGTTTGTTTTTGATCTCGGAGATGCTTCTTGTAGAATTGACAAAGCTTTGAAGGATTATGAAAATTTTATCCTAGTTGTTGTTCCCTCCTTAGCTTGAATTCGAGGACGAATTCTTTTCAAGAAGGGGAGAATGATGCAAATCGAGATAGCAAGATTAATAGCAAAAGTGACGATGTGAACTATCTTGAATATGGAAGCTTTCAATCACCCATAAAGAATTTAAAGTGTTATGGAAGGATCATCAAAAGATTTTTAAAGTCCATAACATGCTCAAATGGATCTTTAAGGAAAGTGGTGACAATCAAGGAGATCATAAAGGGATCAAGTGGCTATCATTTTTATATTTAGGTCATATTTGTAATTTGGCCATTTTTGTAATTTGGCTATATTTACAAGACTAGTATAAATAGTCTTGTGGTCTTTCATATTAGGGGAGTTAGGTTTGTATATTGTGTGCCTCCTTTGTGAGCTTAGGGTTAAACCCTTTATCTCTTCAATGAACCTCTCTTGGATACTTTCGGTAAGATTTTCATATATGAGTTCATTCTCTTCTCCCATGGATTTATTCTAGTAATTAAATCTTTTAGTTGCTAGATTATCCCTTCTTTTTTCTAAATCTCTTCCTCCTTCCTTTCTAGTTCTTAATTATATGTTTTTATCTTATCTTCTAATCTTGTTTTGAGTTTATTGTATCTCGTATTACATCAATTACCCTAGAAAACAGTCTCAATCATCTTGGCATAATCCACAATACTCAGAAAAGAACAACCTAAAACCACGACCTGAGTTATAGCCAATAGATAATAACTCAACAAACACTTAACAAACTTCCTGATCCTCTCAGGCTTTGTGGAGATACTAGCAGTGGTATATCAAAATAAGGCATGGAAATATGCCTCATACTCTATAATAGTCATGGAGCCCTACTCCAAATGAGCAAACTCATCTCTCGTCTTGTCCCTCAAGTTGTAGAGCACAAACCTCTCCAGAAAAGCCTCAGAAAATAGGGTCTATATCAAAGAAAGGGAACCCACTAGTCTACAACTGACAAGAGATGTCCACCACTACCTAGCTGCATCATTCAACTGGTAGGTAGTGTAAGCAACACCATGGGACTCAAAATAACTGAGGTTATACAACCTCTCCTAGCAATTGATTAAAAAATCATACGCATCTTTACTGATAGCACCAATAAACCTGGGAGGAGCCAAGCAAGTAAATCTCTTAAATATCTTCTGCATATCGGCAAACATCATAGAACCAGAAGTATTAGAAGGAACAACAAGTCTAGGAGGCAAAGTCTCAACACATGGGGCCATAACAGCACCTGGATATACCTCTAGAGTCTAAAAACCATAAGTACGAGCCTGCCCTGGTGGTTGAACACCTCCTGTAGTCTGAGAACCATCTGGTGTGTTAGTTTCACACCTCGAATCCCATCGAGACGTGATTGGTACACGTAGCTGATAAGGCCCGATAGAACAAAACTGTACTTGTGTTCATTCATATGCATGCCATCAGAAACACCTTTATCACGTAGGAGCTTATAATGCTAACAACGAAATTCATGGAACATGTGACATATATACATATGTGAAACTTGGCCGTTGAGGCCATCAAGTAAAAAATGACATGCACTTTTTACATTTATACACCCACGTCCGTCTACAAAAGATCCTAAAAAGTGCATTGACCAAAATGAACTAAAAGTCGGGACATGTCCCCGCTTTATACAACATGTACAACACCAAAACATATGTACAACTGTGACTCAAAGAAGCCCCGAACTAACTGGAGCTCACCAATGATCCGTAACAACTGGCAACCTACTATGGAGGCCTACTAGTACCTACACCTGCAACAAGTAAGGTAAATCCCCCAAGAGGGGTAAGTACGAAGAATATACTGATTATGTAAGGCTCAAATGAAACTGTATGATATGTGAATATGCCAATGAATTCAAATTCAAATGCATAACCAATATGGATAAGTCACTATACTGAACTTTGGAAACCACGTATATTGGTTTCTTTACTTTCTTTGTTTCTTTGATTCCATGATTATTCATCTTTGCCTGTGACCTGTGATACTCGGTCCCCGACTAAACAGTGGGTTTTTAACATAACATGATGTTATGTTGGGATCAGCTCGAGCTAGGCTTATGCCTCTAGAGCTACCACCCATGAATCAATATATATCGGGATCGGTTCGAGCTAGGTTATTACCTCTAGAGCTGCCACCCATCAATCAACATATCAGGTTCGGCTTGAGCTAGGTTATTACCTCTAGAGCTACCCCCTGTCAGGATCGGTCCGAGCTAGGCTTATGCCTCTAAGACTGCCCCCTGATCCAACAATCTCGGGATCGGCTTGAGCTAGGCATTGTACCCCCAAAGCTACAACCCATACTTGATCATTAACCACATATGCATTACTTCATTCATTACTTTGAGATTGATACAATGATAGTTATACTTTCCTTGAAGCTTTGGATCATTAACCAATAAGTGAGATACATATGAATAAACATTGTTGGAAACATAGCCTTATTGGAAACATAACACCATTGGAACCATTGGGCAATAATCAATGAATAAGATACATGAATATAACCACTATTGGAACTTTGGAATGTAACCTTATTGGGATTTTGGAACATTATTCATGAATATTAGACATGATATTCACAATTGATCAATGAGTAGGAAACATGTAATAATAGCCATTAATAACCGGGAATAGGATACCGTAGCACATTTCGGAATAGGACAAGTGTAACGTCAATGTGAATTCTATATGCTGCAGAAAGATATGGACCAAGTAACCTTACATACCTTCACTTCCAAGTATGAATACACAAGCCTATGTATGAACACAATAGTCTAGCTTCTTCTTTATGTCTTACTCTACAATACAAGTACATACCGGAGCTTACATTAGCAACTAGTTACTATACAGGCGTACAAGACGACAATGAACTAAATGACTATCGTATAACGTCATTTAATCCCTTAAAATACAATCCAATGCATTATCATATCAACAACACCATAACATTACGCACATTGACATAGAGCTCATACATCGATAGCATTTCACACCATACTTACCCCTTACGCTTTTCTCTTTATCATTCCGTCATAATTACTCCTCCATAACTACATATGAACAACCATCCATACTTAATATAGTCCAACACACCTCCATACGACACTTTAAAGTCATTAATACGACATCAAAAGTTTATAATTACATCCAAAATGGGTATAGGTGCCTTCAGGGACTAAGACGATGCGAAAACATATAAAGCCGCACCTGGGGATGACCTGCGAAGACACATGTGCCCACAGTTGGATGAGGTACACCCGTAGGTGGCTGGTGGCAGATGCCAGTGGCACCTGCATTGGCATCTGCGCCCGCAGGTTCCTTCGTCTGCGGGGACGGATGCCAATTTTGGTCCGAAATGGTCTCTTTTGGGTATTTTAAGGCCATGAATGGTCCATGATCATAACCAAACTTAATTTGACATATTTGCGATCATATTGAACACCAAAAATCAGCCATGGTCTCACAACACACCTAAACAACACCCAACACGACATTTTACGGTCATTACACCACCAAAACCATAACCAATTTCACAATAACTATTCGAAACATTATTCACAAGGATAAAACAAAGTAAGACTATAATCACATCCCACATGTCAATATTTAATCCATAAAGTTTTCTTCCTACAATACCACAAGTACATATTCAAGTTTACAAGACAAAGCCATCCTCCGATTTGGCAAACATGTAACATTTCACACCTTGTGAACTTCTCAATACTCCACCAACATAACCAAAATAATATAAACCATCTCTCATGCATAAAATATATTAAACCATCATAAGAAACACTTACCAAGCCTTGTACAAAGATGATCTTTGCCAAAGGAATGACTTAGGGTTCTTGAGAGACAAAAGAAAATATTTGGTAAAGTCTAGAAAATGGCATGAGAGTTGAATTGAAATAAAAATCTGATTTCTCTCTTTATATAGTCCCTTTAAAGTGATCCTCATCCACACACTTGGTGTGTTTACTTGGTCAATGGAAGAGTTGGGCAAGAATGGGTCAAATTCCCATTTTGGGCCATGTCTTTCTATGGTTTTTGGGCTTCATTTTGGGCCCAATTGTATAAGACTTGTTAATGCCCACAATTTAATACATAATTCATCAAATCTCTCATGTTTCCATTTTTCCATAAATATTACGGTAGTCAGCTAGACTCAGAAACGTATGGGGTGTTACATTCTTCCCCCCTTAGGAACATTCGTCCTGCAATGTTAGTGTTATCATTTCAAAGTAAACAATTACAAGTTTAGGAACATTCTTAATTTCATCATATAAAGATATAATCAAAGCTTATAAATACTTACTTGTCATTCTTCCCTTTGGAAGAAATGAGGGTACTTGGATTTCATCATTTCTTCAGCTTTCCTTGTGACTTCTTATATTTACTGATTTCTCCCAAGTACCTTTACCGATGCTATATCTTTATTCCTCAACCTCTTCACTTATCTATCCAGAATAGCGATAGGTATCTCCTCATAGGTAAGATCCTCCGTAACTTGTACATCGTCAATAGGAGTAAAACGAGATGGATCCCCTATGCACTTTCGAAGCATTGACACATAAAATACCGGATGAACTGTGGAGAGTTCCTGGGGTAGTGCCAACTCATATGCAACCTGCCCAAATCTTCTAACAATCTCATATGGGCCAATATAACGTGGACTCAATTTTCCTTTCTTTCCAAACCGCATTACCCCTTTCATCGGTGACACCTTCAGAAATACCCAATCACCTATGGCGAACTCAAGTCCTCTTCTTATAACATCGACATATGACTTGTGTCGACTCTGGGCCGTTTATAACCATTGTTGAATCACTTTAACTTTCTCCATAGCCTGATGAACCAGATCTGGCCCAAGTAAAGCAGTTTTACCTGCTTCAAACCATCCAATTAGTGATATACATTTCCTTCCATACAAAGCTTCATAAGGTGCCATTTTAATACTTGAGTGATAGCTATTGTTGTAAGCAAATTCAATAAGAGGAAAATGGTCATCCCAACTACCTTGAAAATCTAAAGTGCATGCTCGTAGCATATCTTCAAGTGTCTAAATAGTACGCTTTGCTTGCCCATCACTCTGAAGATGGAAAGCCGTACTCAAATTCACCTGTGTGCCCAAACTCTGCTAAAAAGATCTCCAAAAGTGCGTTGTGAACTGTGCTCGTCTGTCTGATATAATGGAAAGTGGAATACCATGCAATCGTACTATCTCTTTCACGTACAACTTTACATACTTTTCAGTTGTATAGGTGGTTTTGACTGGTAGAAAATGCGCCGACTTGGTATGCCTGTCAACTATAACCCATATAGAATCAAATTTCCGCAGTGTACGAGGCAAACCTATGATGAAGTCCATATTAATCATATCCCATTTCTAGATTGGAAGATTGATACATTGCATGTAACCTCCTGATTTTTAATGCTCCACCTTTACTTGTTGACAATTCGGGCATTGAGCGACAATTTCTGCAATATTCTTCTTCATGTTTCCCCACCAATACACTTATTTTAAATCATGGTACATTTTAGTGGCACCTGGATAAATAGAATAGCACGAATAATGCGCTTCTGTCATAATTCATTTTCGCAGTTCATCTACATCTGGAACGCATACTCTACCTTGGCATTGTAGCACCCCTTCTTTTGTCAGGTCAAATGCCTTTGTCAAATTCTGTTGTACATTTTCCTTTAGCTGCAACAACATAGGATCTGCAAACTGCTTCTCTTTGACTTCAGCTATCAACAAAGATTCAGCTGCATTTTGTACAATAACCCCTTCATCTGAGGATTCAAGAAGACGAACCCCCAAGCTGGCTAATTGATATAGGTCTTTGATTATTTCTTTCTTTTCTGTCAATTGGCCACTAATAACTCCTGTTGCCTTGCGGCTCAATGCATCAGCTACCACATTTGCTTTTCCTGGATGGTATAGAATATCAATATAATAATCTTTCAATAGCTCAAGCCTCTTTTTTTGCCTCAAATTGAGTTCCTTCTGCTTAAAGATATACTGTAAACTTTTGTGATCAGTATAGATATCAACATGAACTCCATACAAATAATGACGCCATATCTTTAAAGCAAAAACCACCATTGTTAACTCAAGATCATGTGTGGGACAGTTTCTTTCATGTGGCCGCAACTGTCTTGAGGCATATGCTATGACATTATCGTGCTGCATCAATACGCATCCGAGGCCAACCCCGGAAGCATCACAATACACTGCATAACCTTCGGTACCTTCGGGAAGTACTAAAACTGGTGTGGAGGTTAATTTATCTTTCAACTCTTGGAAGATTTTCTCACACGCATCATTCCACTGAAATGTAACTGCTTTATGTGTAAGCTTTGTTAACGGTGCAGCAATAAAGGAAAAACCTTCCACAAATCTTCGGTAATAACCTGCCAGTCCAAGAAAACTACTAATTTCTGTGGGTGTCGTAGGTCTTGGCCAATTTTTCACTGCTTCAATCTTTTGTGTATCAACTTGTATCCCTTCATCTGACACAATGTGACCCAAGAATGCGACTGATTTTAACCAAAACTCACACTTGGAGAACTTTGCATACAACTTGCACTCACGAAGAATCTGTAACACCTACCGTAAGTGATTAGCATGGTCCTCTGGTGATCTTGAATAAACCAGGATATCATCTATAAATACCGTTACGAACACGTCTAGAAATGGCTTAAACACCCTATTCATCAAATCCATGAACACAGCTGGTGCATTGGTTAGTTCAAATGACATAACTAAAAATTCATAATGGCCATACCGTGTTCAAAATGCTGTCTTGGGTATATCTTCTTCTCTAACTCTGACTTGATGGTAACCCGACCTCAAGTCAATCTTTGAGAAACACTTGGCACCCTGTAACTGATCAAACAAATCATCAATTTGAAGGAGGGGATATTTGTTCTTGATCGTTACCTTATTCAATTGCCGATAGTAGATGCAAATTCTCAACGTGCCATCTTTCTTCCGTACAAATAATACCAGTGCACCCCACGGGGATATACTAGGCCTGATGAAGCCTTTGTCCAGTAAATCTTTCAATTGCTCCTTCAATTCACACAATTCTGCTGGAGCCATTCTATATGGAGGAATAGAAATAGGCTAAGTGCCTGGAATCACATCAATGCCAAATTCTACTTCCCTTTCTGGGGGTAAGCCTGGAAGATCCTCTGGAAATACATCCAGAAATTCATTGACCACTGGAACCGACTGCGAAGTTAGTGGTTCTACTTCAATATCTTTCACCCGTACTAAATGACATATGTAGCCCTTAGCAATCATGTTCCTGGCTTTTAGGTAGGAAATAAATTTTCCTCGTGGTGCCCCTACATCACCCTTCTATTCAAGAACATTCATTTGTGGGAAATAAAAATGTACCTTCTTGGCCTGGCAATCTACCGTGGCATAAAAAGAAGCCAACCAATCCATCCCCATTATCACATCAAAATCCACCATGTCCAATTCAATGAGATCGGCCAATGTATCATGACCACACACAGTTACCACATAATTTTGATATACTCCTTTTGCAACAATACATTCACCAACCGGTGTAGACACTTCAATTGATTTAATTAATAATTCTGGTGCCTTTGCAAATTTCATAACAATCAATGGAGTAACATAGGACAATGTAGAACCAGGGTCAATCAATGCATATACATTATATGAGAACATGGATAATGTACCTGTGACAACATCAGGAGAAGCCTCAGAATTTTGTTGATCCACCAAAGCATAAGTGTGACTCTGGACCCCACTAGTACTGGCTACTCCTCTGGCACCTATACCCCGACCAACAGACTGCACACCTCGGTCCAAAAAAGGAGCCGGTGCTGATGACACAATGGTCGATCCTGTTGGTCGTGCTATACCACCCATGCTCCTCTGGGGACACTCTTTCATCATGTGCCCCGTCATACCGCACCAGAAACAAGCATTTGTCCCCGCTCTGCATGTAACTGCATGAATACGTCCGCAGTGCTGACACTGCTGACGAGGAAAACCTGTCGTCTGTGATCCGTGAACTCCACTACTTTGCCCAAATGAACCACCTCTAAACCCTCGAAACTGAGAGTGAGCACCCGCTGTAGAATGAGAGAATGATGTTCTAGGAAACATACGGGGCCTAGATCCTCCTTGAAACATCATAGATAGTCCCATAGGTCTAGCCCATTTAGATTGTCCCCTGTCAAATTCATGTGCCCTTCTTCTCTGTCTTTGATCTTCCATTTTATGGGCGAAGGCATGAATTCTCGCTATGTCCATGTCCTTGTTTAAGGCATCAATGGTGCAATCCCTTACCAAATATGGTTCTAATCTGTCCACGTATCGATAGACTCTATCTGTCATTGTAGCCACCACATTTGAAGCATACCGTGCCAAGGAATTGAATTGCAAACTATATTCTCTGACGCTCAAATTTCCTTGACGGAGATTTAGAAATTGATCCGCACGAGCCTCACGGATCTCATAGGGAAGATAATGATCAAGAAAAGCCGCTTTAAATTCTTCTCAATTCGGTGGATTCGCACCAATATCACGAGATTTCTTCCAATTCTCGTACCACAATATCGCCTCCCCTTTTATTATATACGCAGCAAGTTCAACTATTTCTACCCCTGTCACGTGCATAACTTCCAAAGCCCTTTGAATTTGATCCATTAAGTCCTGTGGATCTGCTTTTCGATCTGACCCAGTGAATAGAAGAGGGTCCAGTTTTAGGAAATCCTGTGTTCTGCGACTCGCTACTCTAGCTGCATCATCTTCATTTGTCATTGGACCAGTTGGTCCTTGACTTTGTGCCGCCACTAACTGTGTTAACATATGTACTGCATTTCTAAGATCCTGATCTGTGGCATTCATTGGTGATGCTGAGGGTACTTCCCTACCAACTGGCTCTTTCGGAGCTGGAAAAGTAGAGGAAGACCGCGAGGAAATTTCAGCATGTGCTCCACCTTGACTAGCTTGGTCAGGTGGTAATCTACTCATGCCTTCATCAGCAGGTATATCCACCTGCTTACCTTTACCTCTTCCTCTTCTCGTGATCGGCATGATTACTATATCAAAGAGAAACATTTACCATGGTCAGATACAATTCAACTTACAACACTGGCTCTATTGCACGGTCTAGAAATGAAGAAGAGAAACAACATCCTAAATGTCCCGTAGCCTCTTACTTATAAATGTGGTGCACAACACATCGATAAGTAAGACTCTACTTAGACACGGCTTTGTAGACACCCTTACAATGACCTGCTCTGATACCATTTTTGTCACACCCCGAATCCCATCGAGACGGGATTGGTACCCGTAGCCAATAAGGCCCGAGAGAACCAAACTGTACTTATGTTCATTCATACGCATGCCATCAAAAACACCCTTATCACGTAGGAGCTTATAATGCTAAAAACGAAATTCATGGAACATGTGACATATATACATATGTGAAACTTGGTCGTTGAGGCCATCAAGTCAAAAACAACATGTACCTTTTACATTTATACACCCACATCCGTCTACAAAAGCCTCTAAGAAGTGCATTGACCAAAATGAACTAAAAGTCGGGACAAGTCCCAACTTTATACAATATGTACAACACCAAAACATATGTACAACTGTGACTCGGAGAAGCCCCGAACTAATTGGATCTCACCAATGATCCGCCACAACTGGCAACCTACTGTGGAGGTCTACTAGTACCTGCGCCTACAGCAAGTAAGGTAAATCCCCCAAGAGGGGTCAGTACGAAGAATGTACTGAGTATGTAAGGCTCAAATGAAACTGTATGATATGTGAATATGCCAATGAAATCAAATTCAAATGCATAACCAATATGGATAAGTCACTATACTGAACTTTGGAAACCATGTATATTGGTTTCTTTACTTTGTTTGTTTCTTTGATTCCATGATTATTCATCTTTGCCTGTGACCTGTGATACTCGGGCCCCAACTGAACAGTGGGTTTTTAACATAACATGATGTTATGTTGAGATTGGCTCGAGCTAGGCTTATGCCTCTAGAGCTACCACCCATGAATCAATATATATCGGGATCGTCTCGAGCTAGGTTATTACCTCTAGAGCTGCCACCAATCAATCAACTTATCATGTTCGGCTCAAGCTAGGTTATTACCTCTAGAGCTACCCCCTGTCAGGATCGGTCCGAGCTAGGCTTATGCCTCTAGGACTGCCCCCTGATCCAACAATCTCGGGATCGGCTAGAGCTAGGCATTGTGCCCCCAAAGCTACCACCCATACTTGATCATTAACCACATATGCATTACTTCATTTATTACTTTGAGATTGATACAATGATAGTTATACTTTCCTTGATGCTTTGGATCATTAACCAATGAGTGAGAGACATATGAATAAACATTGTTAGAAACATAGCCTTATTGGAAACATAACACCATTGGAACCATTGGACAATAATCAATGAACAAGATACATGAATATAACCACTATTGGAACTTTGGAAAGTAACCTTATTGGGATTTTGGAACATTATTCATGAATATGAGACATGAGATTCACAATTGATCAATGAGTAGGAAACATGTAATAATAGCCATTAATAACCGGGAATAGGATACCTTAGCACATTTCGGAATAGGACAAGTGTAACGTCAATGTGAATTCTATATGCTACAGAAAGATATGGACTAAGTAACCTTACATACCTTCACTTCCAAGTATGAATACACAAGCCTATGTATGAACACAATAGTCTAGCTTCTTCTTTACGTCTTACTCTACAATACAAGTACATACCAGAGCTTACATTAGCAACTAGTTACTATACAGGCGTACAAGACGACAATGAACTAAATGACTGTCGTATAACATCATGTCATCCCTTACAATACAATCCAATGCATTATCATATCAATAACACCATAACATTACGCACATTGACCAAGAGATCATACATCGATAGCATTTCACACCATACTTACCCTTTACGCTTTTCTCTTTATCATTCCGTCACAATTACTCCTCCATAACAACATATGAAAAACCATACATACTTATTATAGTCCAAACACCTCCATACGACACTTTAAAGTCATTAATACTACATCATAAGTTGATAATTACATCCAAAATGGGTATAGGGGACTTCGGGGACCAAGACGATGCGAAAACATACAAAGCCGCACCTGGGGCTGACCTGCGAAGCCACCTGTGCCCACTGGTGGCTGGTGGCAGATGCCAGTGGCACCTGCGTTGGCATATGCGCCCGCAGGTTCCCTCGTCTGCGGGGGCGGATTCCCGTTTTGGTCTGAAATGGTCTCTTTTGGGTCTTTTAAGGCCATGAATGGTCCATGATCATAACCAAACTTAATTTGACATATTTACGATCATATTGAACACCAACAATCAGCCATGGTCTCACAACACACCTAAACAACACCCAACACGACATTTTACGGTCATTACACCACCAAAACCATAACCAATTTCACAATAACAATTCCAAACATTATTCACAAGGATAAAACAAAGTAAGACTATAATAACATCCCACATATCAATATTTACTCCGTCAAGTTCACTTCCTTCAAGACCACAAGTACATATTCAAGTTTACAAGACAAAGCCATCCTCTGATTTGGCAAACATGTAACATTTCACACCTTGTGAACTTCTCAATACTCCACCAACATGACCAAAATAATATAAACCATCTCTCATACATAAAATATATTAAACCATCATAAGAAACACTTACCAAGCCTTGTACAAAGATGATCTTGGCCAAAGGAATAACTTAGGGTCTTGAGAGACAAAAGAAAATATTTGGTAAAGTCTAGAAAATGGCATGCGAGTTCAATTGAAATAAAAATCTGATTTCTCTCTTTATATAGTCCCTTTAAAGTGATCCTAATCCACACACTTGGTGTGTTTACTTGGTCAATGGAAGAGTTGGGCAAGAATGGGTCAAATTCCCATGTTGGGCCATGTCTTTCTATGGTTTTTGGGCTTCATTTTGGGCCCAATTGTACAAGACTTGTTAATGCCCATAATTAAACACATAATTCATCAAATATATCATGTTTCCATTTTTTCATAAATATTACGGTAGTTATATAGTCTCAGAAACGTACGGGGTGTTACAGTTAGGTAGAATACCTATCTGGGGAGTGCCATCCAAATGGCCCAAAAGATGAATCAACAAATCCTGTAATACTAGAGTGAGAAAAAAACCTTGAGGGGAATGAGCTTTTCCTATGCCCTATGGATGATAAGCCTCCTCATCATGCTCAATCTCAGGCTTGGGGGAGGCCGCTCTAGCTCATTCTCTAGCTAGAGCCGCTCATCGTACCCGTCCTCTACCTCTGTCCTAGCCGCGATCCCTACCTCGCCCTCTGACTAGGGATCTAACAATGGGTGCTAGCTCAACATCCTTAATAACTCTAGATCTAATCCTTACCATTTGCACAAAAAATAGTGGAATACAAGTTTAGAATGCTGGATATAAATAACATGCGTGATAAGGAATCAAATTAGAGAAGTATTACTAAAAATATCCTATAGCCTCCCAAATATAGATACGGCCGTCAACATATTGATCCTAGAGACTCTATTAGATATCCTGCACTTTAACTTATGGGATCCCTGAACCTAATACTCTAATACCAATTTGTCATAACCCAAAAAACTGAGGTCATGATAACACCTACCCCATCCCAACCTTGGGTAGGTAAGCGCAACACCAATAGAGATAAAGATGCAAAAAAGAAATAAATAAAACCCAAATATAAGACTTTATAGTAAAGTCTGGTCATATATATATAAATCAAATTTGAACTTGAAATAGATACAAATCAAACCCAAAATCTAGTGTCATGAGTAAAGAGCACTAATACTATTAAACAGTACAAAAATATACAAATTTATCTCTGAATAATAAAGTAAAGACATGATAAGATAAGATGTAGTCTAGAATCAAGCCCCGAAAAAAAAGCTCACCAGTGCTCCGAAATAGCCTCAACACAGCATAAACTCATGCTCCACGGGTTGCACTCAAACTATCTAGACCAAAAGGGTTCATAAAGAAGAAGTGAGTTCGATCCACTTGTATTCAGTAGGCATTATAGGCCGACAGAAAAAAGTAAAAAACTAAGCAAGTAAAGGATACTATGAGCATGCTTCCACTTGCATACAGAAAAGTTCCCAATGATGACCCAAATTGTATCTCCTAATAGTATAAATACTACAAGTATAATAACATTATATGAATAACTACATACAACTATATAAAGGCAAGCTAAATACATGATAACAAACACATAAAAGAAATGAAAGTGATGCAATGCAATACAATGGGATGATAAGGATGTAAGCCATCACATGGCACCTTGTATACACCTTTCAAGGATAAGCTTCTAGGACATGACCGATAGGGGGTTCTTAACCCATATACTATCACAATCTCATATCTCAATCAACTTTTCTGGCACATCCCTTAGTCAAGAGTTTAAATAAGTATTTTATTTTCTTTCAAAAATCATTGTTTATTTATAATACCAATTTCCATGAATATGGATGAATGAAATGAGGATGCACACTCACAACCAAATTAATATCATGTAATGAATCAACTCAGTAATGGTAATAATGAGTTTAAATCTTCTCAAATGTCAATAGATCATGATATAATCCATCGCATGGCACCACTGGCATAAAAAGTCATGTATGACATCAATAATATTAATTCAAGCGCCTCTCACGAAATCATGATAATTGTAAAGGCAAATAATTCTCAAATAATACCAGTAATATCAATCCAAACCCCCACTTGGGCATCATAATAAAAATGAAGATAAATAATACTCAAATAAATCCAATACCTGCCCTGCATGGCATCACAATAATAATAATCCCTCGAGTCAATAATAATATTCACATTAGTCCCCACACAAACAACATGATAAAGTAATGATCTTAAAAGATGAATCTCACCATAAAATCCCAACCCAGAGCATACTTTACATAAATGGTTAAATACCCAACCTGGTCTGAAGAAAGTGAAGCCATAACATATCTTAAAAGCAGAAAACATTATCCTAAACCCTACAACGAAGGATTCTAAATATGAATACCTATTGAAAATAAGTTAAAATCAAAGCTGAAATCAGAGAAAAACCATTTTCTCTCTTTACTGGGTAAAACCCTACAAATCCAAGTTTAGAAGATTATTTAGTAAAATAATCAATGTCTAAGGATGTAAATCATGTTTATAAACTCACACAAGTCCAATTTGATGAAAAATCATCTTTGAAATTGCCAAAACTGAGGCCCCAAAGCATGAAAATGGAGGAATAGAACAAAAGAGAAGAAAAGGAACTTTATACTAGCGACGATGCCTAAGTAGTAAAATGGTCGCATAGTCACCTTAGTAAAATGCAGGTGACCGCTAAGGCAGTATATTCTCTACTAAGGCAGCATCTATAATACGGTAATTCCATTACTAAGGCGATGGTGATGGGTCGGTCAACCCATTGATAATGAGGCCCTTTGGTCTGCTTAGGCTGTAACACCCCGTACATTTTTGAACCTATTTTATTATCATAAAATTTATGGAATTATTTAAACATGAGATGGTTGGTATATTATTAATGGAAGCTATTGGGCTAAACAAACCTTGTGCAAATGGGCTCAATTTAAGGACCAAAATTAGGTAAAAGACAAGGCCCAACAAGAAGGAAATGACCCATTCACCTTCTGACCAAGTCAACATCATATTTATGTGTAAAACACTCTCCGCAACATGCCAAAATCTAGAATTTTCTGCAACATTCTCTTATCTCACAAACCCTAAGGCAACTATCTCCTTGGACAAGATCACTCCTTTGCAAGTTTGGGTAATTGTTTAATCTTATGGTTCAATATATTATATGCTTAATATGGTGTATAAATCATGTTCGTTATGTTGGAAAAGTGTTGGACAGTTCACTATGTGTAAAACAGTGTACTTTTACTTAATCGGTAAAGGGTTTTGCCTTGTAAACTTGGAAGTGGACTTGTGGTCATAAAGGAAGTGACTTGATGGATTAAATATCAACATTTAAGATGTGGTTATGTCCTTAAATTTCATTCTCTTTGTGTGTAACATTTGGAATTGTTGTTGTGAAATTGTACATGGAACCGGTGGCGTATTGAAAGGAAAATGTAATTTTGGTGATGTTTATGTACATTGTGAAACCATGGCTGTTATTTGGAATATATGATGATCTAAAATATGTTAATATAAGCTTAGTAATGACATGTACCATTCATTGCAAAAAAGGACCCTAAAATGACCCCCGAAGGCTGAAACGGGCATCCGCCCTCGCGGGTGGGGCACCTGCGGGCGCAGATGCTAATGCAGGTGACCCTGGACAAGGACAATGGTCACCTGCAGACGTACCTCAACCACCTGCAGGCGTATGTGGCTTCGCAGGTCAGCCCAGAAGTTTGTTTTGCATGTTTTTGCATCTCTTTGACCCCCCATAGCCCATATACCATTTATGGATGCAATTATCAACTTATGGTACCTTTTGATTGGATTTAAAGGAGTATCCCGGAGGTATTTTCAGTGGTATAAATTATGGATTTTCTTTAATATGTTGTTGTGAAAGGTGTTTATGTGACGTAGTGAGGTAAATGTGACACAGTGTTGAAGGGGAAATGTAAAGCATAAACTTGGTGTGACATGTTATTGGTTTATGATGTCTTGGTCAATGTGTGGAATGTTATGAGGTTTTTGGTATGTTAATGTAGTGAATTGTATCGTAAGGGACGAAGTGATGCTATATAGCAGTCACGTGGCTCATTATCATTTGGTGCACTTATAATGTAGTTAGTTGTTAACGTGAGCTCCGTTATGAACTTGTGTTGTAGAGTAACATGTAAGGAAGGAGATGGATTATCGTAATCACATATAGGACTGTGTATTCATATTGGGAAGATAAGGTATGTAAGATTACTCTTTCCGAATCCTTCTGCAGCGCATATTGTTCACATTTTCATTGTACTTGTTCTATTCCGACATATTCAAAGGTATATCATTTCAGGTTGTCATCTATTGTTATTCACATGTTCCTTATTCATTTCCCAATTGTCATTCATGTATCACATAAGTATGGACATTAGTCCCAAGTTCCAATAATGTTATGTTCTAAAGTTCCAATAATGTCATGATCCCCAATGTATCAATCTCACTAAAGTAAAGGAAAGAAGTAATGCAACGAAGTAATGAAAGAAGTAATGTATATATGGTTACTCTATGGTGACTTTATGGTTACTTAATGATTATTGAGTACGGGTGACAACCCAAAGGGGCGAAATCCTAACTGGGGGTGATCCCGATATTGTTGGATCAAGGGGAAAGCTCAGTAGGGTAAAAGCCAAACTTGATGCCGAACCTGACAGGGGGTAGCCCAAAGGGCCGAACCTACTTTATTTATTTATGGTATATTATATTATTCTCCCACTGATCAGTTGGGCTCGGGTTATATTGACGGTTATATATTGATGGTATTGACGGATATATATATATATATATTATATTGACGGTTATAAATATTGACAATAATGTACATAAAGGCAATGAAAGTAATGAATATAAGGTACATGCTCCCACACATACAGAACGGTGGTTTATCCATATTGACTATTCTCTTATCTTGATATCATTGAAGTTCGTATCTTTTATGCAGTTGCTCATAGCCTTGCATACTCAGTACATTCTTAGTAGTGAACCCCTTGGGGGACTTACCTTACTTGTTGCAGGCACAGGTGCTAGTAGACCACCACAGTAGGCTATGAGTCATCTGCGGATCATTTGTGAGATCCAGTTGGTTTGGGGCTTTCCGAGTCACATGTGTACATTGTTTTGGTATTGTAATTGTTGTATAAAGCGGGGACTCATCCCGACTATAGGTTGGTTATGTACATGTATTTGTTAGAGGCTTTATAGACGTATGTGGGAAGATGAATGTAATAGATGTATGTCCACTTTGACTTAATGGCCAAGTTTCATATATTGTATATGTTCTTCATGACTTTCGCCTTTAGTATTTATTGGTTACATGGGATAGAATGATATTCATACAAAAACATGCATATGAGTGTACATGGATAACGATTGGTTCTCTCGGGCCTTAACGGCTTCGGGTGCCAGTCCGCCTCAATGGGATTTGGGGTGTGACATAGGCGCTATAGCTAAGGCAACCAAATAGCTGCTTTTGCAGTTGCACCAGAAAACAACTAAAACATAGGGACTAAAAATGACTCCAAATAAACCCTCGGGATTTGTTCAGGACTCCACAGAAGTGAATCAATAATGCTACTAGGCTAAATTTGACATTCTGGACTCAATAAAACCATCTGATTTATCAAAAGAGGTTGTTACCAATAATTTAATACCAAAAAACCCCCTTGGCTAGTTTAACTAGCTTCTTATCTAAGAGGTCAAAACTCTAAATAATGGCTAGGAACCATAACTAACCATGCTACAAATCAAAAATTGACATTCTGGTTCTAATAGGACTGACAAAATCACCAACCAATGCTCGGATCACAAAATGTTGGCCAATGTCAAACTAATCATTTTCAAGGCTACTCAAAACCTTAAACTCACTCAATCACTCCTAAAAACTTTGGGGACCATACCATCCATCCCCACAATCCATAAATGATATATAACAATTAAGGGGAAGGGCAAATAGTCAAAATTAGAGTCGTCACAATGGGCTTGACCCTTAAAGCTAGCTCAACCCAGCCCGCTATTAGGGTTGGGTTGGGCTATGATTTTGAGCCCATTTAAAACTGGGGCTTATAAGCCAAGCACAATTCAGCCCGTTGGCCCTTAAGGCTTGATCGAGGTTGGGCTGGGCTAGCCCATGGGCCAAAAAATTATTTAATATAAATTAAAAATATGAAGATTGTGAAAAAAAAAGTCAAAATTAAGAATAGTACTCATCGAATTAGTCTTAATATCTTATATAATATTTTATTTATTTAGCGTTAAATACTAATGACCAATTATTGAAGTTTCATTCATGATTTTTATTCAATGTAAAACTTAAAATTTAAAAGAAAATTGTGAACAAAAATAATTGAAAATATAAATAGTGATTATTGAATAAGTTCTAGCTACTATTTAACACAATATTCTATTCATTTAGCATTAAATCTCAAATACTAAAATTTCTAACCACCAATATAAAGATTTCATTCATCATGAAATATTCAAACACTTGTTGCTACTCGAAATTGATTGCACAACGACTTTACCCAATTTAAACAACAACAACAACAACAAAAACATACCCAGTGTATTTCCACCAGGGGGGGTCTGGGGAGGGTAAAGTGTACGCAGTCTATACCACTACCTCAGATGAAGTAGAGAGGTTTTTTCCGATAGACCCCCGGGTTACCCAATTTCAAAGCAATAATATTTTTATGTGAATTTAAATATTATTATTTTTTGATATATAGTTTTTTGATAATGTTTGAATTTTTAAATTTGCACATGAATTTAGATGAAGGTGATGTTAATTAAGATTATTTTATCAACAAATTCAAATGTGTTTGACGATGTATTGATGTTGAATATGTTAGAAGTTATTGTAGAATTATGTACATTCATATAATCATATGTTACAAATGTTAACAAATTGGCATACCTATAAGTTCAAATAAGGATTGAAAAAGAATATTTTAATTTTAAAAAAATTGGTAAAAATAAAGGGCTAGCCCGCCCCAACCCGCGAACCTTTTAGGGATGGGTTGAGCCATAAATTTTAAGGCCCTTTAAAATGAAGGGCCAACCCATCCTAGCCCATCAAACTCTTTGGCCCACGAGGCTTGGGCTGGGTTGGGTTGGGCCAACCTATTTTTACAGCTCTAGTCAAAATATAGAAAAAGGTTAAAAATCACCACAAGGGTTGTTACATGATTACTCTTAATATATGCTATTTATGAGTTATTTCACACAATCTTTTGAATTTGACATAGGAATGATATAAATATATGCTATATAATATAAAAACTATTTTAAGAAGTTAAATTTGCTAATTTTGGCATTATCATGAGACTAGGTGTACCTTAAAGGAAAAACTAATATCATACCAAGACCCTCTAGAAGAGAGCCTAACAGAAGGGGCAGTCAGACAACTATGGTAAATACATAATTTTAGAAAGTGATAAGCATCAAAGACAAGAAGGAAAATAGGAAAGAAAATGATATGTGGGTTAAAATCTAAGCTATTGAAATTATAGGCAACAAGGGGATAAAACCCTCACCTCCCAAATCATTTCAACAACTCAAACAAAAATCCTACTTACGAAATCAAAGGAAACCAAGAACCACAAATGAGAAAACTTCGATTAATCAAGAAAAATAAGTTCAACCAATAATTCCAAGACTCCACCACTAATTACTCACTAAATTACTACACTAATGTTAGGCTTCACCTAGAAACTACAAGCTAAATGCTAGGCTTCACCTAGAAACTACAAGCTTCAAGCTCAATATTTAATATTTGTCAAAATCTATTCTTGACAAATGAAAAAAGGTCCTATTTATACTAAGAAATCAAAGAAGACGTTAGCTTTTTACAATATTGCCCTTATTAAGACAATGTCCTTATTTGGTTGCCTTCCTTGTCAATTCTTGGATTTAGTAGGTAGCCACTTGCACAAATGGCCTATTTTCTTCATCCACTTTACTTCCATGAACTGCCAATCTTCCCTTTTCATGAACATCATACGTGTCATCCATTCCATCCAAGCTAGGGTTATCCATGCTATCCAAGCTAATATCATCTCTCCTTCTTGAAAAGGATTCGTCCTTGAATCCAAACCATGAAAACACATGAAAAGGATAAAAAACCAAAACATCCTCAAAGCATGAGGGTTAGAACAAGGGTTACAAACAATATCTTCATGCCAAGTAGGCACAAATTTGAAATACAACCAAATATCCTTTGCTTCCATTAAAAGCAACTCATCATACAAGGTGTAAATGTTTTGATTATGATAAACATCAAGAGACAAGGAAAACACAAAGGTCTTTGTGTCATCAAGAATTCTAAAAGGTGGTATCACATTTAAGACACAATTGTTTCATCATCTTGCACGAAGACCACACCAAAAGTGGTGCAATCACCCATAAGAGTTCATCTCGGTCAAAAAAGTGCAAGACCCATATACCTCTACCTCTATAGTGAAAAAATCCCATACCAACATAGTGAAAAATCCCATATCAACATAGGTATCTTCATAACCAAAGAGGTAGTAGAGAAAGATGTCACGCCTCAAATCCCATTGGGGCGGACAGGCACCCGTAGCCGTAAAGGCCCGAGAGAACCAACCTATAATCGTGTACATTCATATGCATACCATTATGTGAACAAAAATTCTGCCACATGCAGATATAATATATCGATGACGGAAGTCATGTAAAGACATTCAAAATAGATACAAGACTTGGCCGTTGGGGCCACAATGTCTAAAAGGTAAGACACTTCTACTTTTGAATTTACAATGTCTACAAAGCCTCTAAAAAATATATAACCATAACTAAGGTCGGGACAAGTCCCCAGCTTATACAACTACTGCACAGTACCAAAAATATGTACAAATGACTCAGAAAGCCCCGAATAAACCTGGAGCTCACCAACAGCCTGCAGATGACCCATACCCTACTGTGAAGGTCTACTAGCTCCTGTGCCTACAGCAAGTAAGGTAGGTCCCCCAAGGGACGTCAGTACGAAAGAATGTACTGAAAAAATAAGGCTATAAGTAACTGTATGAAATATAGGAACTCAATGGAATCAAATACAAGTGAGTAGATAACACTGATATACCACTGTACGGTATATATGGAACCATGTACATTATATTTTGTCTTTCCTTTTACCTTTATATCAATAGACATCATACAATGCCCGGGACCAACTGATTAGTGGTAAATAACATTGGGATTGGCTCGAGCTAGGCTTATGCCCCCAGAGCTACCACCCATAAATCAATAAATCAGGTTTGGCTTGAGCTAGGTTTTCACCCCCAGAGCTACCCCCTGCATCCAATAATCAATCAGGATCGGCTTGAGCTAGGCTTTCACCCCCAGAGCTACCACCCCTACTCAACCAAATATGCATTACTTCATTTCTTTAATTTTTGTGAGATTGTTACATCGGTGGTCATAACATTATTGGAGCTTTGGAACAATAGTCAACAAATAAGTGACACGTAAATGACAATTTCTAACAAACTTGAAATGAGATACTTTAAAACATTTCGAAGTGGAAATTAAACTATCCAACATCCCAAACACATGGTATATCATTCCACCTTCCTTTCTACTGAAATATAACTTCATTCCACCCTCCTATGATACAATTTACTGCCTCACAACACCAACCATACCAAAAAAGTCCACACATCAACATAGACGTCACAAACCGACAAGATTTCCCACCAAGTGCATACTTCACATTTTTACCTCAATGCAACTCCACATTTTTATTCCATAAAGACACATAAATACATTCCACAACAATATACCAAAAACATTCCACACAGTTTCAGAATTCACTTTAACATAACAAGAAAGTATTCTCCTCTCACTATGCCAAACGTTCTATGCACAATTACGTATAAATATTTCCATAAGTCATACACAAGGAGTAACGAATTAGGTACAGCACCAAACTTAAACATACTAAAACTTCATCCATATAATTCAATTCCTTCAATACCTTAAGCCCTTTTCAAGTTTAAACCACATAGAGGGCAAATCCTTTAGCGATTAAGCAAAAGTGGACTGCTTCATATATAAAGTGGACTACTTCACACATAAAGTGGACTGCTCAACACTTTTTAAACATAACCAACATGATATACACAACCTATTATGCATATAATATAGTAATATATAAGGTTAAACACTTACCAAGGCTTGCAAGTGGAAGATTTGTCCAAAAATTCTTAGAGAAAATTAGGGTGGCTAGGGTTTGAGAGAGTAAAAAATTTTTGATTGAAAATCTAATTTTTGCCAAGTGAAATGTGTTGAAAATAAGCTGAATTTCAGCCTTATAAAGGCCTTCCAAACTGCCTCTCTCATGGTTATACTTTGTAACACCCCGTACTTTTCTAACTTCATTTGATACCTTGGGGTCATATCTACCTAGGTATTGAGATTCCATGGGTATGTGTTTTATAGTGTCATTGGAGAAACATTTGATATCGGACCTAATATGTGCGATTAGACCTTCATAGGAGGTGTTTTGAGATTTCGTGGAGCATTTGTGTAATAACCCATACACATTCCAACCACATTTGGTGACTTAGAGTCATGTTTACTTGATGGTTAATATCACTAAGTAAGTATTTTGTAGTGTTTTGATAGGGTATTGGACGATATGCAAGTGTTGGAAAAATGGCCGAAAAATTCAGCAAAACAAGGAAACTTGCGCCACTCCCTGTTTCAGGGGGGTGTTGGGCAAGCCCCTAATTTAGAGGGCAGTGATTTCTTGCGCCACTGCCTTACTTTTCAGCAGTGGCGCAAGGCACAAAAAATGTGCCCTTCCAGGCTCGATTCGCAACGCAATTCTACGTCGATTCTTATATGGTTTCTTTTGGTTATTTGGAATTCTTTGAGCATTGTTAAAGATTCAAATACTTCAATACACTCCTACATACTCCTACATGATCAAATCATGAAACACAAATAGTTATCCAAAATGTTCAATGAAGCCATGGGCGACTAGAATTCCTATTTTTCCGATTGAGACGACGAATGAGAATCTCGTAAGAGAATATTGTCGGGACAATACGAAATTATTTAAACATGATATATATGATGTATTACATATTAAATTTTATGGGTTAAATGGATATGTGTCATTGGGCTCACTTAAGGCCCAAAATGAAGCCAAAAAGGCAAGGCCCAATGGGGCAAATGACCCATTCTTCCACTTTGACCAAACAACCATTGCATTTAATGCAAGAAAATGTATAAGGATGACTTGAGTACTATATAAAGGCCCCAAAATCATATTTTTATTCCTAAACACACACAACACATTTTGAGAATTTACAAGACATTTCTCTTTGGTTCTCTCAAACCCTAAGAACCCTAAGCCCTTTTCTTTGGACAAGATCATCCTATTCCAAGACTTGGTAAGTATTCATTCTCATGGATTAAGATATTATATGCATGGGAGATTATGTATATCATGTTGGTTATGCTTGGAAATGGTGGACATGGTGCTTTGTGTTTTTATATAAGATTTGTGATCCATGAGATTCAAGCTTGAATTATGACTTGTGACTTTGATGGAAGAGCATGGTATGGATAAAATATGAACATGTATGGTGTGATTTTGTTATTAAACTTGTTATTTTCTAAAAGTATAAATTGTGGGATTTTGGTCGATATGTGTTATGAGGTGAATTAAGGTAATTTGATGTATTATATGTGATGTGGTGTGTATAAGAAAGTGTAAAGGAGAAGTGTTGTGGTGAGATGTATTGATTATCATGTATTGGTCAATGTATGGAATATTGGGGCATTTTTGGAATAATAATTGCATCAATGGTTTTGTCAAGGGGAAATGGTATGTTTAAAGACAAACATGTAACTCATTGATGTTATATGCATTTGTAAAGTAATTGATGGTTAATGTGAATCCCGTTATTTATTTGTGTTGTAGAGTGACATATAAAGAAGGAGCGGGACTATTGTATTCACCTCTAGGATTGTATATTCGTATTAAGAATACAAGGTATATAAGGTTACTCTGTCCGTATCTTTCTGCGGTAAATAGTATTCACATTGACATTACGCTTGTCCTATCCTGAAATATGCTAAAGCATTCTATATCTGATTATCAATGGTCATTATCATATGTTTCCTACTCATTGATCAATTGTGAATCTCATGTCTCATATTCATGAAAAATGTTCGAAAATCTCAACAATGTTATGTTCCAAAGTTCCAATAGTGGTTATACACATGTATCTTGTTCATTGGTTATTGTCTAATGGTTCCAATGGTGTTATGTTTCCAATAAGGCTATGTTCCCAACAATGTTTATTCACATGTATCTCACTCATTGGTTAATGATCCAAAGCTTCAAGTAAAGTTGTGACTATCATGGTATCAATCTCAAAGTAATAAACAAAGTAATGCATATGTGGTCAATGATCAGGTATGGGTGGCAGCTTTGGGGGAAAAATGCCTAGCTCAAGCCGATCCCGAGGTTGTTGGATCAGGGGGCAGTCCTAGAGGCATAAGCCTAGATCAGACCGATCCTAATAGGGGAAGCTCTAGGGATAATAACCTAGCTCGAGCCAAACCTGAAATGTTGTATGGGTGGCAGCTCTAGAAGTACTAACCTAGCTCGAGCCGATCCCGATATATACATTGATTCTTAGGGTGGAAGCTCTAGGGGCATAAGCCTAGCTTGAGCCGATCCCACCATAACGCTATGTTATGATTAAAACCCACTGTTCAGTTGGGGCCCGGGTATCACAGGTCAAAGGCAAAGGTGAATAATCATGGAAGTAAAGATACAAAGAATGTAATGAAAGCAACATACATGGTTTCGAAAGTACAGAATAGTGACTCATCTACATTGTGACTTATCTATATTGGTTATGAATTTGTACTTGAGTTCGTGACATATTTTCATATCTTACAAGTTTTATATGGCCTTACATACTCAGTACATTCTTCGTATTGACCCCTCTTGGGGAATTTACCTTACTTGTTGCAGGCGCAGGTACTAGTAGGCCTCCACAGTAGGTTACCAGTGTTGCAGATCTTTGGTGAGCTCCAGTTAGTCGGGGCTTCTCCGAGTCACAATTGTACATATGTTTTGGTGTTGTACATGTTGTATAAAGCGGGGACTTGTCCCAATTTTTAGTTCATTTTGGTCAATGCATTTTTTAGAGACTTTTGTAGACGAATGTGGGTGTATAAATGTAAAAGGGACATGTCGTTCTTGACTTGGTGGTCTCAATGGCCAAGTTTTGCATATGCATATATATATCATGTTCCATGAATTCCATTGTTGGTATCTAAAGCTATTATGTGATTATGGATTTCTTATGGCATGCATATGATTGAACAGAGATAAAGCTTGGCTCTCTCGGGCCTTATCGGCTACGAGTGCCAATCCATCCCGATTGGATTCGGAGCGTGACATCCTTAGCCAATTATTTTGTCAAAAAGTCCAAGTATACTTGGTCCATTTTTAAATGGATCATCTCCCTTTTTGGGCCCATGTCTTTTTACTTAATTTTGGGCCTCAATTAAGTCCATAAACATAATATTAATTCATCCCAATAGTGGGTAATACACCAACTATCTCAAGTTTAATTTAAATAATTCCATAAATGTTAAGGTAGTCAAATAAGTTTGGAAATGTAAGGGGTGTTACATCCTTCCCCCCTTAGGAACATTCGTCGTTGAATGTTAGTAACATTACCCAATCTAAACAAGTTCAATTCTAAGTTCATTCTTCATATTATCACATAGACTTCATTTTGAAACAAATCCGGTACTTAGACTTCATCATTTCCTCGGCTTCCCATGTGATTTCTTCAAATTGCTGATTTTTCCAAAGCACTTTTACAGAAGCTACTTCTTATTTCTTAACCTCTTAACTTGTCGATACAGAATAGCAATAGGTACCTCTTCATAGGTGAGATCTTCTGTAACTTTTACATCTTCAGTGGAAGCAATATGAGATGGATCTCCTATGAACTTCCGAAGCAATGAAACATGAAACACTGGATGAACTGTGGAGAGTTCTTGGGGTAGTTCTAATTCATACACAACTTGACCAAATCTTCGGATAATCTTATATGGCCCTATACAACGCGGACTTAGCTTTTATTTCTCTCCAAATCTCATTACCACTTTTAATGGTGATACTTTCAAGAATACCCAATCACCTAGAGCAAACTCTAGCCCCCTTCTTCTAACATCGGCGTATGATTTGTGTCGACTTTGGGTTGTTCCTAGCGTTATTGTATCACCTTAACCTTCTCCAAATCTTGATGAACAAGATCTGGCCCAAATAAGGCAGTTTCACCCGCTTTAAACCATCCAATTGGTGATCTACATTTTCTTCCATATAAAGCTTTGTAAGGCACCATTTTGATACTTGAATGATAGATATTATTGTAGGCAAATTCAATAAGAGATAAATGATCATCCCAACTGCCTTTAAAGTCCAACACGCAAGCTCGTAGCATATCTTCAAGTGTTTGTATGGTATGCTCTTCCTGTCCATGCGTCTGAGGGTGTAAAGTTGTACTTAAATTTACTTGTGTACCCAAACTCCTCTGAAAAGACTTCCAAAAATTTGCAGTAAACTGAGCTCCCCTATCTGATATAATAGAGATTGGAATTCCGTGTCGTCGAACTATCTTTTTAACATACAACCGCGCATAATCTTCAGCTGTGTAGGTGGTCTTGACCAGTAGGAAGTGTGCTGAATTAGTAAGCCTGTCAACTATTACCCATATGGAATCAAATTTTCGAAGTGTACGAGGCAAACCTATGATGAAATCCATGTTGATCATGTCCCACTTACAAATTACAAGATTTATACAGTTCATATAACCTCCAGGCTTCTGATGCTCTACTTTTGTAACACCCCGTACTTTTCTAACCTTACTTGAGAACTTGGGGTCATATCTACCTAGGTGTGGAGATGCCATGAGTATGTGTTCTATGGTGTCATTGGTGAAACATTTGATATCGGACCTAATATGTGCGATTAAACCTTCGTAGGAGATGTTTTGTGATTTCGTGGATCATTTGGGTAATACCCCGTACACATTCTAACCCCATTTGGTGGCTTGGAGTCATGTTTACTTGATGATTAAGATCACAAAGTAAGTATTTTTTTGTGTTTTGATAAGGTATTGGATGATATGCTAGTATTTGCAAAAGAGGGAAAAAATTCAGCAAGGTATGAAAACTTGCGCCACTACCCTTGTTTCAGGGGGTGTGGAACAAGACACTAATTCAGAGGTCTCTGATTTCTTGCGCCACTGCCTTGCTTTGCAGCAGTGGCGCAAGGCACAAATAATGTGCCCTTCCGGACTCATTTTGTAACGCAATTCTACGGCGATTTTTAGATGGTTTCTTTTGGTTCTTTGGAGTTCTTTGAGAATTTTTAAAGCTTCAAACACTTCAATACACTCCTACATACTCCTACATGATCAAATCATGAAACATAAATAGTTATCCAAAATGTTCAATGAAGCCATGGGCGACTAGAATTCCTATTTTTGCGATTGAGACGAAGAATGAGAATCTCATAAGAGAATATTGTCATGACATTATGGAATTATTTAAACATGAGATATATGGTGAATTATACATGAAATTTGATGGGTTAAATGGATATGTGTTATTGGGCCCAAATTTAGGCCCAAAATGGGATTAAAAGACATGGCCCAAAGAGGCAATTGACCCATTCTTCCACTTTGACCCCATTTAATGCCAAGGAATGGCTAAGTATGACTTGTGGTCTATATAAAGGCCCCAAAATCAGATTTTCATTCACACAAAACTCTCATTCCCTTTAAGATATTTCTCAAACATTTCTCTAGTTCCAAACCCTAAAGCAAATATTTCCTTTGGACTCTTTGGTAAAGATCATCCTATTCCAATCTTTGGTAAGTATTTATTCTCATGGATTAACATATTATATGCATGGGATATTATGTATATCATGATAGTTATGTTGGCCAGGTGGTGAATAGTGTATTTTTACTTTTGGTGAAAGATGTGCCATCTTTGTCATTTGAATGTGAAAAGAGACTTGATGTCTTAATGAAAGAGCATTGTATGGATAAAATATGAACATTTATGGTGTGGTTTTTTTATTAAGCTTGTTATTTTTCTAAAAGTGTAAATTGTGAGATTTTTGCCGATATGTGCTATGAGGTGTATTAAGGTAATTTGATGGATTATTTGTGATGTGGTGTAGATAAGAAAGTGTAAAGGAGAAGTGTTGTGGTGAAATGTATTGATTATCATGTATTGGTCAATGTATGGAATATTGGGGGATTTTTGGAATAATAATTTCATCAATGGTTTTGTCAAGGGGAAATGGCATGTTTAAGGGCACATATGTAACTCATTGATGTTATATGCATTTGTAGAGTAGTTGATGGTTAATGTGAATCCCGTTATATATTTGTGTTGTAGAGTGACACATAAATAAGGATCTGGACTATTGTCTACCCCTCTAGGATTATATATTTGTATTGCGAATACAAGGTATGTAAGGTTACTCTGTCCGTATCATTCTGCGGTAAATAGTATTCACATTGACTTTACGCTTGTCCTATTCCGAAATGTGCTAAGGTATTCTATATCCGGTTATCCATGGTCATTGTCATATATTTCCTACTCATTGATCATTGGTGAATCTCATGTCTCATATTCATGGTTAATGTTCCAAAAGCTCAAATAAGGCTATGTTCCAATAGTGATTATACTTATGTCCCTTGTTCATGGATTATTGTCCGATGGTTCCCATGGTGTTATGGTTCTAATAATGTTATGTTTCAATGTTTATTCACATGTCTCTCACTCATTGGTTAATGATCCAAAGCTTCAAGTAAAGTTGTGACTATCATGGTATCAATCTCAAAGTAATAAACAAAGTAATGCATATGTGGTCAATGATCAAGTATGGGTGGCATCTTTAGGGGCAAGAATGCCTAGCTCAAGCCGATCTCGAGATTTGTTGGATCAGGGGTCTGTCCTAGAGGCATAAGCCTTGCTCAGACCGATCCTAACAGGGGGCATCTCTAAGGGTAATAACCTAGCTCGAGCCGAACCTGAAATGTTGGTTTATGGGTGGCAGCTCTAGAGGTAATAACCTAGCTCAAGCCGATCCCAATATATACATTGATTCATAGGGTGGCAGCTCTAGGGGTATAATCCTAGCTCGAGCCGATCCCAACATAACGCTATGTTATGATTAAAACCCACTGTTCAGTCGGGGCCTAGGTATCACAGGTCAAAGGCAAAGATGAATAATCATGGAAGTAAAGATACAAAGAATGTAATAAAAGTAATATACATGGTTTCTAAAGTACAGAATAGTGACTCATCTACATTGTGACTTATCTATATTGGTTATGCATTTGAACTTGAGTTCTTTACATAATTTTATATCTTACAAGTTTCATATGGCCTTACATACTCAGTACATTCTTCGTACTGACCCCTCTTGGGGAATTTATCTTACTTGCTGCAGGCGCAGGTACTAGTAGGCCTCCACAGTAGGTCGCCAGTTGTTGCAGATCTTTGGAGAGCTCCAGTTAGTTCGGGGCTACTCTGAGTCACAGTTGTACATATGTTTTGGTGTTGTATAAAGTGGGGTCTTATCCCGACTTTTAGTTCATTTTGGTCAATGCAACTGTTAGAGGCTTTTGTAGACGGATGTGGGTGTGTAAATGTAAAAGGTATATGTCGTTTTTGACTTGGTGGCCTCAACGGCCAAGTTTCGCATATGTATATATATATCATGTTCCATGAATTCCATTGTTGGTATCTAAAGCCATTAAGTGATTATGGGTTTCTTATGGCATGCATATGATTGGATAGAGACAAAGCTTGGTTTTCTCGGGTCTTGTCAGCTATGAGTGTCAATCCTTCCCGATGGGATTCGGGGTGTGACAACTTTTTTTTGTTGACAATTTGGACATTGGGCTATGAATTATGCAATGTTCTTCTTCATGTTACACCACCAATACATTTCTTTCAAATCATGATACATTTTGGTGGCTCCCGGATGAATAGAATACCGTGAATGATGTGCCTCTGTCATAATCCGTCTCCTTAGCTCATCTACTTCAGGTACACACAATCTACTTTGGCACTGAAGCACTCCCCCTTGCATAATATCAAATGCCTTTGTCAAACTTTGTTGTACATTCTCCTTCAGCTGTAATAAAATAGGATCCGCATACTGTTTTTCCTTCACTTCAGCTACTAATGAAGATTCTGCCGCATTTTGCACCATAATTTCTTCATTTGGAGTTTCAAGAAGACGAACCCCCAAGCTGGCTAGTTGATGTAGATCCTTGACTATACCTTGCTTTTTCGTGAGCTCGCCATCAGTGCTTCCTATTGCTTTGTGGCTTAATGCATCGGCTATTACATTTGCTTTCCCTGGATGATATAAAATATCAATGTCATAATCTTTTAGTAGTGCCACCTCTGCTTCCTCAGATTTAGGTCCTTCTGCTTAAAAATATACTGCAAACTCTTATGATCGGTATATATGTCAACATGAACCCCATACAAATAGTGGCGCCATATCTTTAAAGCAAATATCACAGCTGCTATCTCAAGATCATGTGTTGGATAATTTCTCTCATGTGGTCGCAACTGTCTTGAGGCATAAGCTATTACATTATCGTGCTGCATCAATACATATCCTAAGCCGACTCCTGAAGCATCACAATATACCGCATACCCTTCTGTGCCTTCTGGAAGTACCAATACAGGTGCAGAAGTCACCTTATCTTTCAGCTCTTGGAAACTCTTCTCACATGCATCATTCCACTGAAACTTGGTTGCCTTGTGTGTTAGCTTTGTCAAAGGTGCAGCAATAGAAGAAAAACCTTCAACAAACCTTCTATAATACCCTGCCAATCCAAGGAAACTATGAATCTCTGTAGGCGTAGTAGGTCTTGGAAAATTCTTCACAGCTTCTATCTTTTGAGTATCAACCCTTATTCCTTCATCCGACACAATATGACCCAAGAATACTACAGATTTTAACCAAAATTCACATTTAGAGAACTTTGCATATAACTTACGATCACGAAGAATCTGTAACACGTGTCGTAATTGATTAGCATGGTCTTCTTTTGATCTTGAATAAACCAAAATATCATCTATAAACACTGTCATGAACACATCCAAGAACGGCTTGAACACCCTATTCATCAAATCCATAAAAACTGTTGGTGCATTTGTTAGCCCAAATGACATAACTGAAAACTCATAATGACCATACCATGTTCGGAAAGCTGTGTAGGGTATATCTTTTTCTCTAACCCTTACTTGATGATAACTCTATCTCAAGTAAATATTTGAGAAACATTTGGTACCCTGTAATTGATCAAACAAATCATCAATTCTGGGGAGGAGATATTGTTCTTGACTGTTACCTTATTCAGTTGCCGATAATCAATACACATTCTCAACGTTCCATCTTTCTTGCATACAAATAACACTGGTGCACCCCATGGGGACATACTAGGCCTTATGAATCCCTTGTCCAGTAAGTCTTTTAATTGCTCCTTCAATCCCGTAACTCTGTCGGGGCCTTCTATATGGAGGAATAGAGATAGGCTGAGTACCTAGAATCACATCAATACCAAACTCTACTTCCCATTCTAGAGGCAAACCTGGAAGATCTTCAGGGAATACATCAAGGAATTCATTTACCACCGAAACCAATTGAAGAGTTGGTGGCTTCACATCGGTATCTTGCACTCTTACTAGATGGAATAGGTACCCCTTGGATATCATTTTCTTTCCTTAAGATAAGAAATAAATTTACCTCTCGGTGCTCCAACATTACCCCTCCATTCAAGGATAGTCTTTTGTGGAAAATGGAAATGTACCTTCTTAGCTCAGCAATCTACCGTGGCATAACAAGAAGCCAACCAATCCATACCCATCATAACATCAAAATCTACCATTTCCAGCTCAATAAGATCATCCAACGTATCATGATCACAAATAATAGACTCACCAACAAGTGTAGATACTTCAAATGGCTTGACTAGGAATTCCGGTGTTCTTTCAAATTTTTCAGCAATCAATGGAGTGACATATGATAGGGTAGAGCCCAGATCAATCAATGCATATACATTATGTGAAAAGATGGATAATGTACCATTAACCACATCAGGGGAAGCCTCCAAATTCTGCCTATCCGTTAAAGCATAGGTATGGTTCTGGACTCTACTAGAATTAGCTGCTCCTCGAACACCACTACCACGCCCAGTAGGCTGTACACCCGACGAGGATGATGCAATGGCTTATCCAGTAGGTCGCGCCATACTACCCGTGCCCCTCCGTGGTTACTCTCTCATTATGTGCCCCGTTATACCACACTAGAAACAAGCATCTGTCCCAAACCGACATGCACCTAAATGAAGCTTTCTGCAGTGCTGGCACAGCTGATGAGAAAACCTCGATTGGCTCATTCTTTCTTGTTCTTGATACCCTGCTGTCTGTGAACCTTGAATCCCACTAGTTTCACCAACTAGACTGCTTCTAAACCCTCAAAATTGGGATGGAGTACCTACTGTAGAATAAGAAAATGATGGTCTAGGTGGTCTACTAGAAACCCGAGTCCTAAATTATCCTTGGGACTCCATGAACTGACCCATAGGTTTAGCCCTCTTTACCGGTCCTCTTTTAAATTTTTACGTTCTTCTCTTTTGCCCCTGATCCTCCATTATGTGCAAAAGCTTGTATCCTTGCTATATCCAAGTCTTTATTCAAAGCAGCAATAGTATAATCTCTAACCAAGTATGGATCCAATCTATCCATGTATCGATGAACTCTATCATCCATAGTAGCTACTACATTAGGAGCGTACCTGGCCAAAGAGTTAAACCGAAGACTGTACTCTCTGACGCTCATATTACCTTAATAAAGATTTAAGAACTGGTCTGCACGAGCCTCTCAGATCTCATATGGAAGGTAATGATCAAGGAATGTCGCTTTAAATTCTTCCTAACTAGCTGGAAGTGCACCGATACCCCTAGATCGTTTCCAATCTTCATACCATAATATAGCCTCTCCTTTCAATCTATATGTTGCAAGCTCAACTGTTTCTGTACCAGATACATTCATAACATCTAAAGCCCTTTGAATTTGGTCCATGAAGTCTTGTGGGTCTTCATTAAGATCTGACCCAGTGAATCTGGGAGGATCTAATTTAAGAAAATCCTGTGTCCGCCGACTAGCTGCCCTATCTGCACCATCATTACTTGTAGTTGGACCAGCTTGTCCTTGATTTTGTGCAGCAACTATACGAGTCAACATTTGCACCATATTCCTTAAATCCTACTCAGTATCATTAATAGGTGGTTCTGGGGGTACTCCTCTCCTTCTCGGCTCTCCAGGAGGTGGAAGAGTAGAAGAAGCCCAGGATGCAAATTCTTTTCAGCTTCACCTTAATTAACTCGTTCAAGTGGTGATTTACTGGTCCCTTCTCCGGCAATCATATCTACCTTCTTACTTTTACCCTTGTTTCTCCTTGTAAACGACATTTTTGCAATACTGTGGAAACAAAAAAAAATAAAACAAATTCAGTGGTTAAATATGACTCCACCTACAACTTTGGCTCTATTGCACGATCTAGGAAATAAAGGAAAGAGACAACTCATAAATGTCCCATAGCCTCCTACGTATAGATGTGGTGCTCAACACATCCATAAGCAAGACTCTACTCAGACACGAATTTGTAGACACCCTAGGACGACCCGCTCTAATACATTCATATTCATTCCATTAAGTGAAAATTTTTTTTGCCACATGCAGATATAATATATCGATGACGGAAGTCATTTAAAGACGTTCAAAATAGATATGAAACTTGGCCTTTGGGGCCACAATGTCTAAAAGGTAAGAAACTTCGACGTTTGACTTTACAATGTCTACAAATCCTCTAAAAGATATATAACCATGACTAAGGTCGGTACAAGTCCCCGCCTTATACAACTACTACACAGTACCAAAAATATATACAAATGACTTGGAAAGCCCCGAATCAACCTGGAGCTCACTAACAGCCTGCAGATGAACCGTACCCTAGTGTGAAGGTTTACTAACTCCTGTGCCTGCAGCAAGTAAGGCAGGTCCCCCAAGGTACGTCAGTACGAAATAATGTACTGAGTACATAAAGTTATAAGTAACTGTATGAAATATAGGAACTCAATAGAATCAAATACAAGTGAGTAGATAACATTGATATACCACTGTACTGTATATGTGGAACCATGTACATTATATTCATTTCTTTCCTTTAACCTTTGTATCAATATACATCATACACTGCCCGGGACCAACTGATCAGTGGTAAATAACATTGGGATTGGCTTGAGCTAGGCTTATGCCCCGAGAGCTACCACCCATAAATCAATAAATCAGGTTCCGCTCGAGCTAGGTTTTCACCCACATAGCTACCCCCTGTATCCAATAATCAATCGGGATCGGCTCGAGCTAGGCTTTCGCCCCCAGAGCTACCACCCGTACTTAACCAAATATGCATTACTTCATTTATTTAATTTTTGTGAGATTGTTACATCGGTGGTCATAACATTATTGGAGCTTTGGAACAATAGTCAACAAATAAGAGACACATAAATGACAATTGCTAACAAACTTGAAATGAGATACTTTAAAACATTTCGGAGTGGAAATAAGTTTGGTAACGATGTGAACAATTGGTGTGGCCAAAGGATACAGAAAAGAGTAACCTTACATACCTTATCTTTCCAAAAAGTGACTACAACAATTCAGCTCTTCCTTAAAGCATTACTCTACAATATAAATACATAATGGAGCTCAAATTAAAAGCCAATTACATTACAAGTTTACAAGGTGATAATTAGCTACTTGACGGGAAGTAAAAATTATCCAACATCCCAAATACATGGTATATCATTCCACCTTCATTTATACTGCCATATAACTTCATTATACCCTCATACAATACAATTTACTGCCTCACAACACCAACCATACCAAAACAGTCCACACATCAACATAGACATCACAAACCGACAAGATTACCCACCAAGTGCATACTTCACATTCTTACCTCAATGCAACTCCACATTTTTATTCCATCAAGTCACATAAATACCTTCCACAACAATATACCAAAAACAGTCCACACAGTTTCAGAATTCACTTTAACATAACAAGAAAGTATTCTCCTCTCACTACACCAAACGTTCCATGCACAATTACGTATAAACATTTCCACAAGTCATACACAAGGAGTAACGAATTAGGTACCGCACCACACTTAAACATACTGAAATTTAATCCATATAATTCAATTCCTTCAAGACCTTAAGTCCCCTTTCAAAGTTAAACCACATAGAGGGCAAATCCTTTAGCGATTAAGAAAAAGTGGACTGCTTCACATATAAAGTGGATTGCTCAACACTTTTTAAACATAACCAACATGATATACACAACATATTATGCATATAGTATATTAATCTATAAGGGTAAACACTTACCAAGGCTTGCAAGTGGAAGATTTGTCCAAAAATCCTTAGAGAAAATTAGGGTGGCTAGGGTTTGAGAGAGGAAAAAATGTTTGATTGAAAATCTGATTTTTGGAAAGTGAAATGTTGAAAATAATCTGAATTTCAGCCTTATAAAGGCCCTCCAAAACAACTCTCTCATGGTCATCCTTAGCCAATTATTTGGTCAAAAATTCCAAGTATACTTGGTCCATTTTTAAATGGATCATCTCCCTTTTTGGGCCCATGTCTTTTTACTTAATTTTGGGCCTCAATTAAGTCCATAAACATAATATTAATTCAGCCCAATAAATTTAGTGGGTAATACACCAACTATCTCAAGTTTAAATAATTCCATAAATGTTAAGGTAGTCAAATAAGTTCGAAAATGTACGGGGTGTTACAAAAGGTGCTACTATCTTGAACCTTATCTAGGATTCTCCAAGAGTAATGAGTACCGGTAGATAAGAAGAGGAGTTCCAAACATAAAGTAACTCACTCTATCAAACACTTTCCAAGAGTCCAATTAGAAAATTCAAATTGCCCAACCCTATAAAGGTGACAAAAGGTTTTCAATAACCATGGACTCTCCTATAATTGAACAAGCAACTTAGCATCCACTTGTTGGGGTCCACACAACTCAAGCAAAAGTATGCCAAACAAGGATGCAAGTATATCTACAACTCCCAAGATAGGTAATGACACATTTGCCTTAGAATTCAAAAGAAGGATACCATGTATGAGTAAATGGTCATCATAGGCAAACAAGTAATAAATAAGGAAATGAAGGACATTTAACTCATCTCGAGGGTTCTCAATGGTAAATACACACCTTAAAGCTTTAATGTTAACAGTAAAGTATTCATAATTTGAAACACAAGATGATAAGATAAAGCACATCAAGTACGCTTCATTGTCCTTTCTTAAATAATCTCCTAAATGGAGTGTTTCATCATATTGAGTCATGCCACTTGAGATGTTGAGAGAACTATAGGACAAATCTCCTATCTTCATCATCCTTAGCATGCTCCTAAGAGTCTATCCTAACATATCAACTTGTCTATCCATGTAAGTGGGACAAGGAGTAGGACACAAAAATTAGGTATCAAGTATGTACATTGAATTCTTCTCCAAATAATAAGCATAATTAGAATTCAAAACTTGGAGCTCACGCAATTTAAGCACAAAAGAAATAAACCATGAAAGAGCCTTGGAGACTTCAATCTTCTCGTGGTAGTCTAGGAGATTACTCATTTCTAAGATCCTACTTACCATAAGGAAGATATCATCATGGATCCAAGGATTACTAGGAATAAGAGGGGGTAGGTACATACCTTTGGAACAAGACTTGGAACTTATTTTCTTGTCCCTTTCACTTGTATCACAAAGGTTTCCCTTACATGCACCATCTTTGTAGGAGCATAATTTTGATCCATAGGGTTAGATTTTTCACCCTTTTTCATCAAGTATCCATCAACCCATACAAGTTTGTTCATGTACCGCCCTTGAGTTAATTCTCAATTTTCCTATATAAGGTAGGGATCCTTAGAAATGAGGTTTATTTGGCATTTCTCTTCACAACTGTGAGGAATTCTCTTCAAATTCTCCTTTTGCACTATTAAGGAGACTTCACTTTCAAGCTCCACCTTTTCCTAAACATAAGAAGGGTTTTTATACATCATCAATTCAGAATCATCCTCTAGTATGAGTCCTCCTCTCTTAATAAGGCAAGCAAAATTAACCCTCTCTTTAATTATTTCAACTTCATCTCTCGAGGTCACTCCCTCATCCTCACCTTCATGTTCCTCTCCCTCACTATTTTCATCACAATCATTATCATACTTGGTTCTATAACCATCCCGAATAGCCAAAATTATCCTCCTATTAGGATGCTCACTAGCAACATGTCCTCTCTCTTGATACCTAAAGCATTGAATGATAGAAGGTCGGGGAAAGTTAGGTTTAACATAGTTACCTCCTTGTGGATTCTTACTTTCTTTGTATTTGTAATCAAGCTTGACTTGAGTATCTTGACCACCATTTTTAGGTTGCCCCTTAGAAGATGTCGTCTTCCAATTATCTCTACTCTCATTTCATGTGGAACTTGAAAAACTCTTGGCCTTGTTTTGCCTCTCTTGTTTCAAATTCTCTTCTACCTTTTAGGCATCATGGAAAGCCCCTTCAAGAGTATAATGCCATGAAAGCTTCAAAGGCTTTAAGATCTCCTACCTCAAATTTTCCACGAACTGAATCATTGTACACTTCATGTTTTCTTCAAACTTAGACTTCATTCATAATTTTTCAAACTCATTGTAATATTCTTCCACACTTTTGGAACCTTTCCTCAACATATACACCTCTTTGAGCACTTCTTGGTAGTAGTTTGGAGTCAAGTACCTCAAATCCATAAGCAAAATCAACTCTTGCGAAGTAGGTAACTCATAGTTGTGATGGATCTCCCTTTTCCACCTCTCGTACTCCCACCAAGTGTACGCATACCCTTAGAATTATGTGAGAGAATACCTTGCCTTCAAAGTTTCTAAGATGTTATTTGTGAGAAAGATTCGCTCACTTTTAATTTTATATTCCAAGAACTCATCGGGGTCACTACTTTCTTTGAACCTTGGAAGTGTGACCTTGATGTGTTTAAGCCTCTGTCTTGATCATTCCTCTCCCCAAACCTATCTTCTCTATTTCTCTTCCTATTGCCTCTATATCCCGTCCTATCTCCTCTTTTTCCTATCCTATCTCCTTTATTCCCATATTCTTGACTTCCATGCCTTGGTCCCACCTTAATTCCTGAGGATGGACTCCACCCACCTCCCCTACCTCCATGCTCCAAAAATTCATTGTTATTAAATTCATCATTCAGTTCATCATAGAGTGAATTTTGGAATTGGTAGTCTTGGTAGGGTATTTGTGGAGCATTTTGTGGAGGTGATATGTGGGATTCATTCAAGAATGCACTTGATGCGTTTCGGATTAGAGTTTGATATTGATCTTGTTGTACCACAGACAATGGTTCTCTTGTGGTGGATACTAAGGTTGTGGATGGGGATGTGGTGTAGCTTGTCTTGTTTGGGTTGGAACGTTATTCATTTGGAAGGTAGGTTGTTGGAAGTTTTGGGTTTAATTTTGAGGAGGGTAACATAATTCATGGACTTGTCCCAGAATAATGATGGTGGATTGCACCGGCACCCTCTTTATTTCCTCAATTTCAATTTTAAGGTATTTCCCTCTCTCCGCCCTACTAACCTTTCCTCCATACCTCTCATTATTCCATTCAATTCCGCTCTTATTCCATTTATATCCGCATTCATTTTCGTTATTTGTTTGGTGAGATGGGTAATGGCCTCCATGATGTGATCCTAATCCACCCCAATTGGAATTGTGTTAGACATGGTACCTACAAAACTCAACAAACAATATTAGTGGTAAAAACCTTATGCCACTTTATGTAAATGATCAACTCACCTCCTATAGTATCCTCTCAAAATTTGTAGTGAACTAGCTTCGCTCGATCAATTCAAGATCACCTATCCTTTGTTGTGGAGTGGATTCTTGTGACTCTTTAAAGAAGGATTACTCGATTAAATCTAAAAGGACTTGAATCAAGAAGTTTATCTACGAATTAAGACGAGAAAAGTCGAAGAAAAGAACCACGAAAGAAAACAGACTCAAAAATAACTGTAACAAAAGTAGAAAAATTACTTGTGTTGCTTAATTTTGATGAATTAAAGAGATGATTTGATTTTAAAAATTAGTTAAAAAGTGATTAATTATGTTAATTACTTATTTAATAGTTGAGGAATCAAAGTATAAAAAGTTTAATAAAAGAATCACGAAATTTGGACACTTAGAAAAATTTTTGGGCCTCAAACAAGTTCATCACTTGAAAATTTTGTTTTGATGATTTGATGATTAAACTAGTTAACAAGTGATTAAATATGTTAATTAATTGCTAAATAGTTGAGAAATCGAAGGCGAAAGAGTTTAAAAAAAGAACCACGAATTTTGGACACTTAGAAAAATTTTTGGGTCTCAAAAACATAGGACCCTAAAAAAAACTAAGTCCCAAAACCTAAGATTTTAAGTCTCTGAATCTGCACCACATGCGCCTTTCAGGAAGCTGGTGGTTGTTGTTGCTGTCAGCTGCTGACTTGGCGGATCCTGATTGGCTGTTGAACGCTGATGTGGCACTGCATTGGCAGTCAATTGTTGACTTTGACCGTTGACTGCTGACGTGGAATGTCCACGTTGAATTTCCAAAATATTTTTTTTTAAATAACATTTTTTTTTTCAAATTTCCATAAGTGGACCTACTAACACTTGACCAACTTTGACTTTAAAATTTTTGGATCAAAGTGTACTTTTTCTATCTTCTTCTTCAAGAACAATATGAAGAAGTTTAAGAATACCGAGAACACCAAAAACACACACACCAAACCCTAACTCCCCCAAATCAACTCAAAATTCGCTCAAACTTTAGGAGTAGCTTCCCTACGGGTTAGGAAACCGAACCCAATGAATTTTAAGCCCTAATTTATCCTTAATCAACAAACCCACTTTCCAAGTTTCAAAACTTAAAAGTTTGAAAACCTTTTAATGATAACTTCTATTCTACAACTCCGATTTAAATGAAATTTAAAATCTAGACTCACAAGACACTAGGGAATCAAGATCTAGTGTCAAAAATATCAAATCAAAAAAAAAATCAGATTTTTATGAGATTTTTGGATATTTTTTATTTTTTTGGATTTTTGATTTTTGAAAAGATCATAATCTCAAGATTTAGATTTGTGAAAACAAACCTAAACCTAGGCTCTGATACTAAAATGATAACAGTCAAAGACAAGAAGTAAAATAAGAAAGAAAAGGATATGTGGATTAAAATCTAAGTTATTAAATTTATGGGCAACAAGGGGCTAAAACTCCCACCTCCTAATTGATTTCAACATCTCAAACAAAAACCCTACTTAAGAAATCAAAGGAAGCCAAGAACCACAAATGAGTAACCTTTAGTTAATCAAGCAAAATAAGTTCAACCAATAATTCCAAGATTCCACCACTAATTAATCACTAAATTACCACACTAATGCTAGACTTCACCTAGAAACTACAAGCTAAATGCTAGGCTTCACCTAGAAACTACAAGCTTCAAGCTCAATATTCAATATTCATTAAAGTCTAGTCTTGCCAAATGAAAAAAAAGGTCCTATTTATGCTTTAAAAACAAAGAATACATTGGCCTTTTAAAATATAGCCCTTAATGAGACAAGGGCCTTGTTTAATTGCCTTCCTTGTAAATTCTTGGATTTAGGAGGTAGCCACTGGTACAAATGACCCCTTTTCTACATCCATTTCACTCCTATAAACTCCCAAGCTTCCCTTTTCATGAAAATCATGCATTTCATCCATTCCATCCATGCTAGGGTTGTCTATGCTATCCAAGCTAGTGTCAGAAAGTATTTTGGATATTGGCATAGGATTCTCCCAATAAGTAATGATGTGATTGTTTAACTATCTTGAAAATAGTTTTCATACATGAATTTCTTCGTTGAATCAAATAAACTATTATTGATAATTTATAAAATTAATTATTTCTTACATTTACTTGTCCCAAATAAAACTCTGTGGTTGATGTTATTAATCACTCATTCAATGGTGTGACTGGCTCCGCTCATTTTATCTTTTCCCTTACAAATAATTTGGTTGAGGGCGACCCATTGACTCTGGCAGAATGATCAAAATAGTTGAAAATAGATCAGGTAAGCCCTACACTTACTTTACATGGGTCATCATTTTATTTAGACTAATGTAGTAGATTAGCTTATTAAAAATCCTAGAGTCTTGCCCCTTCAGCCGATCCTGTAAATTTAGTTTTAGCTTGTGTTATTAAGGTATGACTTGGAACTTCCAAATGTTTTATGGAGGTTACTCACTTCAAATTTTAATTTTTACTTAGACTAAATATGTTGGTTTCTTGTTTACTGTGCATTGAAATGTTTGTACTTATGTACTGCTCTCGTTATAGAGAACACTCGACCAAATTTTTAGCATGAAAATTGCCTATGATTGCTCGATAGGCCTAGGATTATTGAGCATTGTTCATGGCCTAGGTAGGTTGTGATAAGTTGGTATTAGAGACTTAAGTATAAGGTATGATTCAAGTTGCACTAATTTTAGTAGGAACTTAATTGTGTATCTATTGTGCACCACATTCATGATTGGGACTTTGTAGATATTAGATAGGATTGGTCTTTCTCATTCTTTATTAAATCTTATTATGATATAAGCAGTCTAGAGACAAGTAAGAATATAACATCCTTGATATAATTAAATAAAACAGATAGAGGTATGCTTTAACTAAACTTAGGTTACGATCACAAGATAGGTCAGCGCATACAGGCTAGGCAAGCTATCAACCTAGTTATTAAAGATGAGGTGATATCAATGTTTTAACACCACAAAGGTAGTATTATCGACATAATAGCTTCAATGTTGAAAAAGGCAATTAAGAGCCTGCAAGATAAGTTCCAAACACAACCTCAAGATAGTATGATTTTTGGAGGGAATAACAAACTTAATTAATCTGATTAGCCACTCTATTGGTTAGTTTGAGTGTTTCCTTAGTTAAAGCCTTTGGTGTTTATTTGGGCTAGTGAGGCCAAACATCCCTTATTACTTTTTGATGGAATTCCAAAAGCTTAGATGCACTTGAATTTTCTAGCATAACGTTATTTGAGTTTGTTGCATATTTTTTGTAAGATAAAGTTGAAAAATAGTTTAAATCTTTTATGGAAGGGCTACTAGTTAACTCACATCATTTGAAGTGGAAGGAGTTTTATGATGTATTTGTTGAACCATTCCTGCCCATGAGCCTGAGGAATGCTTTGTCCATATAATTTTAGGGATTGAGGCACACGAGATAAATATCAATGAAGGAATTTGATAACGAGTTCACACATTTGTCCCACCTTGCATTATATGTGATGGATGATACTATGCGAGCGTAGAAGTTTATACAATGTATAATTGATCCGTTGTTCACATCAGTAGCCACATATTTGACAAAGGGAGACATAACTTACTCACAGGTAGTTGTTATTACAATAGAGGTAAAACCTAGATGGAGACAAAAGAGCAGCTAAAGCACAAAATAAAAGAATAAGGGCCACAAGATCCTTTGGATGATTATTGATACAATATAGGGCTCTGGATCCTAAATCCATATGAAGACTATAAAAAATGAGGGTGCATATATATTCCAATCACCTAATGATGCTTCCATATTAAAATAGAGCCTGATAGGACCCATACACTTAACTGGACAGACCAACCACACAAATCTAGTTTTCATTTGAGAGTGATCCGACCATTCCTTTAATGATGATATATGGGACGTCATAAGAGGGATTCTCCATATTATCTCAAGGATCTAGTCCGGTATCAATATTAAAGAATAGTTCACCCATAAACAAGGATTATTAATTTTGTGAAATAAACTATGGTGAGTGGGAGGGTGATTACTAGTTTTGGTGGGATAAAAATGGGAGAATTGATCCTTTTCATTAGAGTATAAGGTTGGTAAAACCTGTTACTTTAAGGTGATAAATAACGAAAAATGGGTAGAGAGGAGACTAGGGAGTTTTACATCAAAGCTTCTTGTTCTTCTTTCTCAATCTACAATGTGGTTAGAGATGTTTCCCTTACCCGTACCCGTGAATTAATAGCTCAATCCTTGGGTGTTCTTATTGATTATTGGTGACACTATGTAAAGAGAGATTAGTCTCCACTAGATGTGTTGCCTTTAGCACTGGATATAACTAGGAAATTTTCCAATAATCTTATTTTGGAGGAACATGACAGGTTTGACAAGGGTACTATGCTCCCTTTGAATAAGCTGTTATTTGATATTATGCATAAGATGATTATTGTAAGGACAAAAAAAAAGGATTGAGTCAAACTTTATGGACCTCAAAATTATGGAGTTGCTTGCCTCCAGGGTTCCTATTAATTTTACAAGGCTTATGTTATGTCATATGCACAAAATTTACAAGAAGAACAAGACTAAACATACCCTAAGATATGGATTCTGGTTGGGGTCTATTTTTTAAAATCTTGGGGTGCCTTTCAAGTCTTGACAGCCTTAAACAACAAAGGATGTGATTGACGTGGTTAATGCAACTACTGTACATGCTTTTTTTGAGGGGGTCCAATGCTCTAATATAAAGATTACAAGCTATGTTGGCTGCTAAGAATGAAAAAATTGCAAAACTTCATGCCTCTCACATTCAAGCTCCTTATATTCTCCATATGCAGTATGGCTTAGATAAAGATGTACTTAAGGAGAAGAATGCTAGACTCAAGGTTGAATTAGAGACAGAAAAGGCCACTAACTCTGCTAATCACAAGGGATATTTTGAGCTATTCAAGAAAGATCCTCCCTCCTCCTCTCATGTCCCAACTTACCCTATAGCCTAGCCACTCTATCATTAGCCTACCCAAACCTTTCTTTCTCTTATCACCATAAAATCTTGTTTTTGTTTTTAATAATAATTTAATTTGTAGTGTATATGCTTATTAGTCAATGGAAGTGTATGTTTTTAGTCTCCGATTCTTCTCTATATCATGTGTCTTTGCAAATACATTGTTATACCTAACTGACTTCTTTCTTTTAAGTGTTCGTATAGGTGACAACCTTAGTGACCATGAGTGTCAAATATGCTCCTCTTAGTGTGATATGTGCCTCAATAGAGATTTATAATGCCAAAAGAGGGAAGTACATAATTTTGTAATATTTATAACCCAGTTTGTTTGATTTGATCCTCTAAAGTGTTTTCTTTGTAATTATGCCTAAAAAATTGGCATGACATAGGTTGCACTTAGCACACAAGAAGAAATGATTTGTCATAAAAAAAGGGGGAATTCCTTGGATCAAGGAAGATTTTGATGATTGACTAATATGTGGAACATATACAGGGAATAGGTTACTATGACAGGTTCCTATCAGGAAAAGTACTAGGATTATAAGAAGGTCAACTAAGCGAAGACCCAATAAGCAAAGGCATTAAAGTGTGTGGTTGTATCATGTTTAAGTTAAGAGTCTGGCTTTGATAAGGTTTCCTTTCATAGAGGGATTCTATATAGAGACAAATTTTAACACCCCGTACATTCCCAAACCTAATTTGATTGATTGGTGACCTAGGGTGTAGTTATAAACCTTAGCTTCGAGAGCACTAAGTACGTATGTTGTAGCGGTTTCGGATGGAACATTTGATATTGTACCAGTCAATGTGTTTAGACTCTTGTATGAGGAGTTGGAAACATTTTGGAAAATTTTAAGAGCTATAAATGAAGCTTGAATGACTCCTAAATAAAGGTTCTTAAAAACAAGAGGCAAGCTAAAGATTACAACTTGAAGTATCTAACCAAATCCGCAACGAAATGTCAAAGAAAGGAATTTTTTTAAAATTTTTGGACCAGGCGTGCCCAGGGGCATACCAGGCCACTCTGGGCTGAAATTTTTAGACCACAGGAAGCAAGGGGGCGCACCAGGCCGCCCCTGCACACCTTTCAAATGCTGAAAATTTTCTAAGTCCTAGGGGCACCCGGGACGTGCCGGGCCGCTTTTTCCTAAATTTCATCTTCAACCACGAGCCTATAAATGTGATTCTTGGGTTATTATATACTTATTAAATATTGGTAGGACTACGCTTGGACGATGTTGGCATCCAAATTACGTTTTTACCCTTTTATATTCAATTAAGCCATAAGTGGCTAGAATTTCTTATTTGGAGATTGAGGCTACGAATGTGAGTCTCGTGAGTTGAATATTGTCGTGACACTTAAGGAATTATTTAAACAAGATATATATTATGGATTACACATTGAATTTGGTGGTCTAAGTTGACATGTGTTATTGGGCACAATTTAAGGCCCAAAAAGAAGCCAAAAGACATGGCCCAATGGGTCAAATGACCCATTCTTGCCATTGACCAAGCAAATATGTTATTATTGGACCAAGTGTGGCTAAGTATGACTTTAGGTCTATATAAAGTCCCCAAAAAATCAGATTTTATTCAGAAGAAGGCACATGTATTTCTAGACTTTTCTAAGAAAGCAAAAAGAGATATTTTCTCTCAAACTCTTAAACCCTAAGTCATCTCCTTGGGCAAGATCATCATTCTACAAGATTGGGTAAGTGTTTATTTTTATGATTTAATATATTATATGCATGAGATATTATGTATATCATAGTGGTTATGTTGGCAAGGTGTTGAATAGTGCACTTTTGCTTTTTGCTAAAAGATGTGCATCCTTGTGAATTAAACTTGAAAAAGGACTTGAGGTTTTGATGAAAGTGCATGGTATGGAGGAAATATCAACATGTTTAGTGTGGTTATGTCCTTAACTAGTTATTTTTCTATATGTGTAAATTATGGAATTTTGGTTATAAAATGTATTGGGATGACTTGATGGATTAATTGTGACGTGGTGTTAATGAACAAGCGTAATGGGTGAACTTGATATGAAATGCTATTGTTTTGTGATGTTGTGGTCAATGTGTGGAATGTTGTGGTATTGGTGGTTTGACAATGCCGTGAATTGTGTTGTAAAGGGTGAAATGACATTTTAGGGCAATCATGTAACTCGTTTCCGCCTTATGCACTTGTAAGGTAGCAGATTGTTAACGTGAGATCCGTTATGTACTTGTGATGTAGAGTGAAACGTAAGGAAGGAGCTAAATTATTGTACTCACATATTGGATTGTGTGTTCATATTGGGAAGATAAGGTATGTAAGGTTACTCTTTTCGTATCCTTCTGCAGCACATGTTGTTCACATTGACATTATACCTGTTTCATTTCAAAATGTCCCAAGGTAGCTCATTTCAAGTTGTCATATCATATTACTCATAGGGCCAATGGTGATTTGCATGTTCTTTATTCGTGGACTAGTTGTTATTCATAAGTCTCTTAATCATGGACTAATGTTCCAAAGTTCAAAAAAGGTTATTACTATCAACATATAAATCTCTTGAAAGAAAAGAAATGAAGTAATGCATATATGTGTGTTTCCAATAATGTCATGATCCTCAATATAGCAATATCTCACAAGTAAAAGTATCAATCTCTCATAAATAAGGAATGAAGAAGTGTGTATATATATTTTTCCCCATCGATAAGGTGGATGAGCGGTATTATATATATTTTTGCCCCACCGATAAGGTGGATGAGCGGTATTATATATAATTATGCCCCATCGATAAGGTGGATGAGCGGTATTATATTATGCCCCACTGATAAGGTGGATGAGCGGTATTATATTATGACCCCCGATTGAGTGGATGACTAATAATAATAATGATGATGAGCGTAAAAGCAAAGAAAGAATATCTTGAATAGAAGAATCTCTTGAATAAAGACAAATCTCTTGGAAGCAAGTCTCTTGGGTGAAGGTAATTCTCTTGTATGAAGATGTATATGAAAGGTAGTATATGAATAAAAAGTATATGAATGAATGATCTAAAATAACAATAACAGAAGCAATGTACATGTTTCCACATATAAAACGATGGTTTATCCGCATGGGATATTCTCTCATACTTTATTCCATTGACATTCTTATGTATGATCTAGTTTCTTATAGCCTTACATACTCAGTACATTCTTCGTACTGACCCCCGTGGGGGACTTACCTTACTTGTTGCAGGCACAGGTGCTAGTAGACCTCCACATTAGGTTGCGGATCATTTGCCAATCATTGGTGAGGTCCAGTTGGTTCGAGGATTCCATAGTCTCATGTGTATTTTGGCTTTGGTTTTGGCATGGTAAATGTTGTATAAAGCGGTGACTTGTCCCAACTGTAGGTTGGCTATGTACGTGTATCTGTTAGAGGCTTTGTAGACTTATGTGGGAGAATAATTGTAAGAGTTGCATGTCCATTTTGACTTGATGGCCCTAACGGCCAAGTTTAATATATATATATATATATATATATATATATAGCATATGTTTCCATGACTTCTGCATAGTTGTATGATATATAATGATGTTCACATAGAGATATGCGTATGAGTGTACATGAGTAAAGATTGGTTCTCTCGGGCCTCAACGGCTTCGGGTGCCACTCTATCCCGTTGGAATTCGGGGCATGACAAAAGTGGTATCAGAGCAGGTTGTCCTAAGGGTGTCTACAAAGCCGTGTCTGAGTAGAGTCTTGCTTACGGATGTGTTGCACGCCACATTTATAAGTAGGAGGCTACGGGACATTTAGGAGTTGTTTCCTTTTTTCATTTCTAGATCGTACAATAGAGCCAATGCCGTAGTGGGAATCATATTTGACCCATGAAATTGATTTTCTTTGCTATAGTAAAATGCTGATTACAAGGCAAGATAGGGGAAAAGATAATAAGGTAGAGATGAATGCCGGAGAAGGAACTAGTAAATCACCACCTGACCAAGTTAGTCAGGGCGGAGCTGAAACTGAGTTTGCGACGCAGGCTTCCCCTACTTTTCCAGCTCCAGAAGAGTTGGGATGGAGAGAAGAACCTGCCGAAACACCTGTTAATGATACTGTGCAGGATTTAAGTGATGTGCTGCAAATGTTGACTCGTATAGTTGTTGCATGGACTCATGGACAAATTGGTCCAACGGTAAGGAATGATGATACGGATAGGGCAGCTAGTTGGAGGACACAGGATTTTCTCAAATTGGATCCTCCCACCTTTATCGGATCGGATTAGAATGAAGATCCACAGGACTTCGTGGACCAAATTCAAAGGGCCCTAGAGGTTATGCACGTAACTGGTATAGAAAAAGTAGAGCTTGCAACATATAGACTAAAAGGCGAGGCTATATTATGGTATAAAGACTGGAAACGATCTAGGGGTATCGGTGCACTTCTAGCTAGTTGGGAGGAATTCAAAACAACATTTATTGATCATTACCTCCCATATGAGATCCGAGAGGCTCGTATGGATCAGTTTTTAAATCTCCGATAGGGGAACATGACTGTCAGAGAATATAGTCTACAGTTTAATTCTTTGGCTCCATATGCTCCAAATGTAGTGGCCATAATGGCCGATAGAGTCCGTTGGTATGTGAGCAGATTGGAGACATATTTGGTGAGGGACTATACTATTGCTTCGTTAAATAGAGACATGGATATTGCAAGAATGCAAGCATTTTCACGAAAAATAGAGGACCAAAGGCAAAGGCGAAGGGCACATGAAGTTGAAGAAGGTCCGTCAAAGAGGGCTAGACTTATGGGACATTCATAGTGTCCCAAGGAGAATTTAGGCCTCAAATTTTTCCTAGACCGCCTAGACCATCATTTTCTTACCCGTTAGTAGGTAATCCATCTCAATTTTGCGGGTTTAGAAGCGGTCAAGCTGGGCAAAGTAGTGGGATTTGGGGTTCACAGACAGTGGGATATCAAGAACAAGGAAATATAGGCCAATCGAGATCTTTTCGTCAGTTGTGCCAGCGTTGCGGGAAGTTTCATTCTAGAGAATGTTGGTTTGAAATGAATGTTTCCTTCTGGTGTGGGAGGCCAGGGCATATGAAGAGTGATTGCCCACAGAGCGGTACGGGTAGTATGATATAACCTACGGGGTCAGCCGTTGCATTATCATTGTCAAGTGTACAGCCGGTTGGTCATGGTAGAGGTGCTAGAGGAGCAGTTAATGCTAGGGAAGTTCATAACCGTACCCATGCCTTAGTAGATCGATAGAACTCGGAGGCTTCTCCCGATGTACATACAGGTACCCTACTCATATTTTTTTTCATAAGGCGTATGCATTGATTGATCTGGGTTTTACCCTATCATATGTTACTTTATTGATTGTTGCAAAGTGAATTTGAAAGGACGCCAGAATTATTAGTTAAGCCAAGTGAAGTATTTACATTAGTTAGTGAATCGAGTGAAACTAAAAGAGTATATCGTAATTATATAGTAATTGTTTATGGGGGCATGGAAGGGTAATGTCGGAGCACCGAGAGGTAACTTTATTTCCTATTTTAAGGCAAAGAAAAATGGTACTCTAAGGGGTACATATGTCACTTAGTAATAGTGAAAGATATTAATGTGGAACCACCAATTTTTCAATCGGTTCGGGATAAATGAATCCCTCGATGGAAGAGTTGTTATTGACGTGATGTCAGACACTCAACTTATTTTTATTTCCTTATATAGTATGGCCCCAACAGAGTTATGGGAATTAGAAAAAAAAATCAAAAAAATTAAAAGACGCGATGAACAGGGGATTCATAAGACCTAGTATGTACCCGTGGGGTGCACCAGTGTTAATTGTATGAAAGAAAGATAGTACGTTGAGAATTTGTGTCGACTATCGGTAACTGAATGAGGTGACAATTATCTAAATATTCCCTCCCCAGAATTGACGATTTGTTTGGTCAGTTACGGGGTTAAAAAAAAAAGAGAATGATGAAATGAATGATGAAATGATGAAACGAATGATGATGAAATGAAAAAAAAAATGAATGATGATGATATACCCAAGACAGCATTACGAACACGGTATTCTATTCATTCGAAAGTAACCAAATGTACAATGGTTTGGAAAAGATGTATTGGTAAGGTTATATGAAAAGAACATGGAAGAACTTGTAGTTCAGTGTCTAAATGGTCAACAAGTAAGTGTAGAGCATCGGAAACCTGGAAGATATATGCAAAGTATCAATCTTCCAAATTGGAAATGGGACATGATTGACATGAATTCCTTCACAGATTTACCTCTTGTTGAATATGTCTACAATAATAGCTATCAATTAAGTATCAAAAAGGTGTCTTACGAAGCCTTATATGGAAGTTGGCCTACATAACATGCCGAATGAGGTTACCCAAAGATTTGGGTAGGTGGTACATAAATTAGCATTACCCCAAGAACTCTCCACAGTTCATTCGATATTCCATGTTCGATTCTTTGAAAGTATATAGGGGATCTATCTCGTATTGTTGCTAGTAGAGATGTACAAATTACAGAGAATCTCACATATGAAAAGGTACTTATTCTTACCTATTGTTATTCTAGATCGATAAGTAAAGGGATTAAGAAATAAAGAAGTAGCATTCGTAAAGGTACTATTGGAGGATCAGCAGGTAGAGGAAATGACATGGGAAACCGAAGAAATAATGCAAGCTAAAGTACTCAGATTTGTTGTAGACGAAAGAAAAAGTTCAAGGTATGGAATTGGAGTAATAATAAGTAAGTTTTTATACGTATATGTGGATATGATAACATGGAGGATTTAGTTCTACTGAAATTTGTGTCAATAAGATAATGTTACTAACATTCGAGGATGAATGTTTCTAAGGGTGGAAGGATGTAACACCCCGTACATTCCCAACCCTAATTTTATTGATTGGTGACCTAGGGTGTACTTATAAACCTTAGCTTTGAGAGCACTATGTACGTATGTTGTAGCGGTTTCTGATGGAACATTTGATATTGTACTAGTCAATGTGTTTAGACTCTTGTATGAGGAGTTGGAAACTTTTTGGAACATTTTAGGAGCGACAAATGAAACTTGAATGACTCCTACTTAAAGGTTCTTAAAGACAAGAGGCAATCTAAAGATTAGAACTTGAAGTATCTAACCAAATCCGCAATGAAAAGTCGAAGAAAGGAATTTTTTAAAAAAATTTGGGCCAGGCGTGCCCAAGGGCATGCCAGGCCGCTCTGGGCTTAAATTTTAAGACCACATGCAGTAAGGGGGGGCACCAGGCAGCGTGCCAGGCCACCCCTGCACACCTTTCAAATGCTGAAAATTTTTCTAAGTCCTATGGGCGCCCGGGGCCATGCCGGGCCGCTTTTTACCGAATTTCTTATCCAACCACAAGCCTATAAATGTGATTATTGGGTTATTATATACTTATTCCATCTTGGTAGCACTACGCTTGTACGATGTTGGCATCCAAATTATGTTTTTACCCTTTTATGTTCAATTAAGCCATAGTGGCTAGAATTTCTTATTTGGAGATTGAGGCTACAAATGTGAGTCTCGTGAGTTGAATATTGTCGTGACACTTATGGAATTATTTAATCAAGAGATATATGATGTATTACACATTGAATTTGGTGGGCTTAGTTGACATGTGTTATTGGGCTCAATTTGAAGCCCAAAAAGAAGACAAAAGACATGGCCCAATGGGTCAAATGACCCATTCTTGCCATTGACCAAGTAAACATGTTATTATTGGACCAAGTGTGGCTAAGGATGACTTGAAGTCTATATAAAGGCCCCAAAAAATCAGATTTTATTCATAAGAAGGCACATGTATTTCTAGACTTTTCTAAGAAAGCAAAAAGAGATATTTTCTCTCAAACTCTCAAACCCTAAGTCATCTCCTTGGGTAAGATAATCATTCTACAAGATTGGGTAAGTGCTTATTCTTATGATTTAATTAATTTATATGCATGAGAGATTATGTATATCATGGTGGTTATGTTGGCAAGGTGTTGAATAGTGCACTTTTGCTTTTTGCTAAAAGATGTGCATCCTTGTGAATTAAACTTGAAAAAGGACTTGAGGTTTTGATGAAAGTGCATGGTATGGAGGAAATATCAACATGTATGGTATGGTTATGTCCTTAACTTGTTATTTTTCTACATGTGTAAATTATGGAATTTTGGTTATGAAATGTATTGGGATGACTTGATGGATTAATTGTGACGTGGTGTTAATGAAGAAGCGTAATGGGTAACTTGATGTGAAATACTATTGGTTTGTGATGTTGTGGTCAATGTGTGGAATATTGTGGTATTGGTGGTGTGACAATGCCGTGAATTGTGTTGTAAAGGGTGAAATGACATTTTAGGGCAATCATGTAACTCATTTCCGTCTTATGCACTTGTAAGGTAGCTAATTGTTAACGTGAGCTCCATTATGTACTTGTGATGTAGAGTGAAACTTAAGGAAGAGCTGAATTATTGTACTCACATATTGGATTGTGTGTTCATATTAGGAAGATAAGGTATGTAAGGTTACTCTTTCCGTATCCTTCTGCAGCACATGTTGTTCACATTGACATTGTACCTATTTCATTTCGAAATGTCCCAAGGTAGCTCATTTCAAGTTGTCATATTATATTACTCATAGGGCCAATGGTGATTTGCATGTTCTTTATTCGTGGACTAGTTGTTATTCATAAGTCTCTTAATCATGGACTAATGTTCCAAAGTTCCAAAAAAGGTTATTACTATCAACATATAAATCTCTTGAAAGTAAAGAAATGAAGTAATGCATATATATGTGTTTCCAATAATGTCATGATCCTCAATATAGCAATATCTCACAAGTAAAAGTATCAATCTCTCATAAATAAGGAATGAAGAAGTGTATATATATATTTTTCCCCATCACTAAGGTGGATGAGCGGTATTATATATATTTTTGCCCCACCGATAAGGTGGATAAGCGGTGTTATATATAATTATGCCCCACCGATAAGGTGGATGAGCGGTATTATATTATGCCCCACTGATAAGGTGGATGAGCGGTATTATATTATGACCCCCGATTGAGTGGATGACTAATAATAATAATGATGATGAGCGTAAAAGCAAAGAAAGAATCTCTTGAATAGAAGAATCTCTTGAATAAAGACAAATCTCTTGGAGGCAAGTCTCTTGAGTGAAGGTAATTCTCTTGAATGAAGGTGTATATGAAAGATAGTATATGAATAAAAAGTATATGAATGAATGATCTAAAATAACAATAACAGATGCAATGTACATGTTTCCACATATAAAACGATGGTTTATCCGCATGGGATATTCTCTCATATTTTATTCCATTGACATTCTTATGTATGATGTAGTTTCTTATAGCCTTACATACTCAGTACATTCTTCGTACTGACCCCCCTGGGGGACTTACCTTACTTGTTGCAGGCATTGGTGCTAGTAGACCTCCACAGTAGGTTGTGGATCATTTACCAGTCATTGGTGAGGTCCAGTTGGTTCGGGGCATCCCAAGTCTCATGTGTATTTTGGTTTTGGTTTTGGCATGGTAAATGTTGTATAAAGCGGTGACTTGTCCTGACTGTAGGTTGGTTAGGTACATGTATCTATCAGAGTGTTTGTAGACTTATGTGGGAGAATAATTGTAAGAGTTGCATATTCATTTTGATTTGATGGCCCTAACGACCAAGTTTCATATATATATATAGCATATGTTTCCATTACTTTCGCATAGTTGCATGATATATAATGATGTTCATATAGAGACATGCGTATGAGTATGCATGAGTAAAGATTGGTTCTCTCGGGCCTCAACAGCTTCGGGTGCCAGTCCGTCCCGTTGGAATTCGGGGTGTGACACAAATCTCAAGAAAGGTCGATAAGGATATTCCAATAAGGATTAGGATTCCTTACAAGGAAAGAAATTGGAGGTAAAAATAAGAAGACCTAGCTATGTAAATAGATTAAGCATTTGACAAAGAACCCTATGCATTTACATAGAGAGTTACGATTAGAACATAATCAAATAGAGGCATTTCATATTTGAGATTGTTCTGACTAAAGATCCACGTGCATCTAATACAAAGAAACAAATTTAAAGAACCTGTTCCATAGGCTTATGTTAGACAGTCCTCGAGTCAAGTTTTATTGTATTATTTTTTGTTGAATTGTAATTTCTTAATTTCATAATTTAAAGAGTACTCCAAGTTGAGGGAAACTCAGAGTTGGGTTTAACAGTCAAGGGTGATTGTTTATTTATAGGAATTAGAGTTTGGTTCCTAGTATTGCAAGCATTATAACCTAAATTGTTTTAAGGCTTATTCTTTTAGTGGAGATTGGGTTTAACCATGCAGGGGTGGATGTCATAGATTTTAGTATTTGTGAGTTGGGGTTTTACATGGTAAAATATTGTGTTATTACTTTACAGCTTTATATTACATAATTCTTGTAATTGACAAAGGAATAAATTGAATAACATTTTCCTTAGTCAATTAGGGGGTCAATATTCTATGGTGAAACTACTGAAGTATCTTTAACTCTTTAAGTAACATATCTTGAGACATAATAACAACTATAACTTTTCAGAGTTAATAACTCCACTCTAGCGTCTTGAAAAATAATCGAGAATGCCAAAAAAATCTATTTTATTTATGGATATAATATCCCAAGAGAATGTGACCTTTCCCTTGGGAATCTGAATGAACACTTTTGTTCACATTCAATGTATGCTCTTTAAGAATACTATGACTCAAATAATTGGTCTCAACCTATTTCACATATGTAACTAATTATAATACATAGCCTATTTCTCTTAACCCATGTAATAACCCTCTTGGTCATTCTAGTGTTTTCATGTGTTTTCCTATTTTGACCCTTTTCCATAGATTCTATAGAAAATTTGTGGTCTACAAGGATGGATGGCTGATTTTTTGGTTCTGATGCCTTTAAGTGAGAAAAGATTAACTTGAGTCCACATTCTTGTAAAACGGGATAGATAGGGTGTAGCTAGGAATTTTGTCAGTTCTATTAGATCAAAAAGGTTGTTTTTAGGCTAGTGGGAACTTTGTTTTGGGTTTTGAGGATTTCGGTCTCATTTGGGATGCTTGGTTGGTTATTTAAACATTTTGGTAAAGTGTTGACTCTGGTCAACATTTGTCCTAGACAACCGTCGATGGTTATTTTGTTGATTCTATTGTGTCTGGAACTCCATTTCCAGTTGGGTAGTCTGTCTGGTATGCATTCATGGTACTCCAAAAAAATCTTGAGGTTCCATTCAATGTTAATTTTTACTTTTGTTTTGCTGGTTTTTTCGGCTGGAGCATAGCACTTTCGCTCTCCCTGATAGCAATAAGCCTATAACATTCACAAAGAAATGTATCCTTAGGCTTTGCGATTGCATGGTGGGAGCCGCATTCAAAAAGAAGTGGTTAGTTGGCCTTGGTTGGGTTTCACTTTGCTTTCACAAAGGAACTCATTCCGATCTTGATGGTTTAGGGCAGTGTGACCCCTAAATTATGATGGAGACCTTGCGTTCACGATAATGGACCCCTAGCATTACAAATATTTTCCCAATTTTGTTTATAATTCCTTTCATGTGTAAATTGAACTTGGGGGAGCCTAGGAGGGTGATTCTTGAGATATTTTTATAAAGTTAGTATTTGGGTAAGTTCTCTTCACATAGCTCGTGTTTTTCCCATTGGTTTTACGCTTAATTTCGTGTATTTTTTTTAAAATACTTAAATTTTACCTCTTTGATTTCGATATTTTATGTACTATTTTGAGGTTTGAAATAGACTCCATCTTCGCACAACTTTTAGGTACAAGTTTTTTACCCCATTGGTAAGTTCGGACAAAAAATCCAGATTTTTTGACTAGCCTCGAGGGTTATTTTTTGACCAATATTTGGCCCAATTTATATATTATTAATATGGGTATCATTAGTCTCATTCTTCTATATATATTACATTGTTGATAGTTGTAACACCCCACAAACTCTTAGCTAAGCTTAAAGTCATTCATCATTTATGTAGATGCCCAAAACCTATAATTTTGAGCCATAGATAAGTTTTATGATCATTACCCTAGTGTGGTGAGCGCTTTTGATGCGAATCATGGTCATAAGAAACATTTAGAGAAAAGTTGAGTTGAGAATATTTTAATCGATTGAGTTTTAGTATTCGATCTTACAAGGGTTAATTTCAAACAAGTATAACTTCTAGAATATAAAGAGTTTTATAGGTCAACTCCTACCAGATGAAAGATCTTTAAGTTTTCTTTCCAATGCAAATGACAGTTTGTTAATCTGAATTCACAGTAGAAACTTATGGCCGGTTTACTAAAACATATTAGAGTTGTGCAAATCGGCGAATCACCGAATCGTCTGGCCATGTGCCGAATTGGATAGCTGAAAGGTCCCAAAAATCTTCAGAAATTGTTAATTTTGGAGATCTAGGGCTATATTTTGGCGATCCACCGAAGGGTTTGGTGATGGCACCTCTAAATCGCCGAAATAGCCGATGGGATTCATGAAAAGGTCATTTTTTCAACTTTTCCCACTTTCTTTCTATTTTCCATCAGCCCCAAGTTGGTATTTCATCCTCTCAACCTCTCAAGAACTCTCAACGAAGGGTTTATCCCATAATTCAACTTCAAGGGCTCCCAATTCAAAGTTTCCTTCAAGAAATCGATAAATTCAGGTATGTGGGGTTTGAACATGGGTTTCCTTTCATCCTTGTGCCCAAGAACTTCATTTTCATAAGTGATTTTGTGAATTTTACAAATAGTATTCATACATACTTTACATGATTTTAAACTATTATGCTCTTTTATGAATTGAATTGCATATTATCATAAGAATTCATGGTTTCCTTATGCTTTTACTCATACGGTTGATCTTATGAATTGAATTTTAGCATTATTTGGATAAAATCTTACAAGTTGGTACATGTATATGATTTTAGCATGAATTGCTCAGTTTACAAGAAATTTAGAATTTTGAACTCAGATTTAATATGAAATTCACATACGTACTTATAGGTATGAATTTGAAATAGAGGCATAACTGGTTTCAGATTTGTAAACCGTTATTCTTATTTTATGGTGAATTTCATATATGTTATGAGCAGTAGTATAGTTTTGGGAGTAGTATCTGGCACCGAGGGGCGAGGGTTTAGTGTATCATAGTCCTGGAAACAACGTGCCACCGTAGGTATGATATTATGTTTTGCCCCAAGTGGGCCTATGAGTGATCACACCAAAATCATGGCTTTATACCGGGGCAAGGTATATTACGGCCTTCCAACGAGGCATATGTTAGACTCCATGTTGCTCACGTGGTTTATGTCGGTTACGAGAATCTCCCACAGAAATAATAATTCTAGAAACTAAGTGTAACGACTCACTGATTTCAGTCCACTATATGTTACTACGTTATGTTTTTAGATATATCAACTTTTAGTTCTATTCATATGATGAGGTCAGTCTGTGTACACTTAGCATGCATGATTTCATCTTATAATGCACGCCAGTTTTACTTAATGCATGGAACCATATACTTAGTACATTCCAGAAGTACTGACCACATATTTTTTGTGTTCTACATCCTATAATTATGTAGGTTTTTGTGTTCATCTTTAGCATTACAATTATCCACGATCACCTTTGCTTACTCTCATCAGTTGGTTAGTTTTTATGCTCAGAGGACCTAGATTATTTTTTGTTTTAGCAACTTTGTTATGGGTACTTTCAGACTTTAGGATTTTAGGATTAGCTGGGGTCTGTCCCAATTGCTTTTTAGTATGTTTAGAGGCTTGTCTAGAATTGGTAGTTGTTTTTCAGTTATTCGTATATTTTAGATGACATTTATTTATTTTTGTTGACCTGTTGGGATTGTTTTAAATCAACAACTTTCAGACTTTTATGTTTAATATTTCCACTTATGTTTTAAGTAAGTTCATCTTGATTAACGCCAAGTAATCACCATTAGCTTCGGGATTACACGTAGTCCTAAGCACCGTGTGACGTCCAGGGGGTAGTCTCGGATGGTTACAAACTTGAATCAGAGCCTAAGGTTTTAAGGGTCCTAGGGAGTCTGGCAAGCCACTTTAGGTAGAGTCTTTTCATGGGTGTGAAGCACGCCACACTTATGAGTAAGAGGCTACGAGATGTTATTAGGACTTTCCCTTTTTTCATGCTCTTTATCGTACTTTAGAGTTTAACTCTATATATATCCTAATTCATTCTTTTCACATGACAGAAAATGCCTCCACGCAGAGCTTATGTTCACAGAAATAGGAACCAGCTAGCCCCACCACCACCACCACCTGCGGATTCTTTGAATGAAAATGTTTCCCATGCTGAGTTTTGGGCTGCATTTCAAGTGTTGGCTCGAGCTATGACTACACAAGTTAATCAGCCAGTGGCGGTCCCGATTCAGCAGAATGGTAACTTAGCTACTGCCAAAGTTCAGGACTTTATGAGAATAAATCCTCCCCAATTCTTTGGTTCGAAGATGGGTGAAGCCCCTTAGTTATTTATTGATGAGGTGAAGAAGATTACTCAAATTATGCATGTTACTGAGGTAGAGAGTGTGAAGTTGGTGTCTTATCAGTTGAAAGATGTTGTTCAAGTTGGTTTAAGCTATGGAAAGAGGCTAAGGGTGAAAATGCTACCTTGATGGATTGGAGAGTATTTGATCTAGCTTTTCTTGACAGGTTGTTTCCTTATGAAATGAGAGAGCCTAAGGTGGAAGAGTTTACGAATCTCAAACAAGGTTCTATGTTAGTGAAGGAGTACTCTCTAAAGTTCACCCAACTTTCAAAGTATGCTCCAGAGATGATGGTTGATTTGAGGGCTCGTATGAGTAAATTTTTTACTAGTGTGTCTTAACTGGTTAGCAAGGAGTGCAGGACTGCTATGTTAATTGGGGACATGGATATTGCCGGACTGATGACCATGTTAAATAAATTAAAACCAAAAAGTTGAAGAAACTGGGGAGGGAAACTAAGAAGTCTAGGATTGAGCAGTTTGAGTACAATCAGCATAGGTCAGGCGGAGAAAATCATACACAGTTTCAAAATTGTTTGTCAGCCCGTGCACCATCTTCATCTAGTGCCCCTGCACCCAAGACCAAGCAGGAACATTGGGGTAGGCACTGACCACCAGATAACAGGGTAGCATCACTGGGGTACGTACCTACCTAGCTTATAAAAAGTGTGGAAACAATCATTCAAGAGAGTGTTTGTATGGAAAGGAAGGTTGTTGTGGATATAGAAAACCCGATCATAAGGTGAAAGAGTGCCCATTAGCTATGCAGGGTAGCAGGAATACTCATCCTCAGACTTACTACACTACTTCAACAACCCATTTAGGCTACCCAGCTCAGCAGCAGGGTGTTTCATCGAGTACCGGTGGCGGTCTACTTCAGAATTCATTTTATACTTTATCATCCAGCCAGGAACAAGAGAGCTCCCTAGACGTGGTCACTGGTATGCTTCTTATCTTTCATGTTGATGCTTATGTGTTGTTAGATCCGAGGTCAAACCTTTTCTTTGTAACCTTACTTATTGCTGTGAATTTGGGTGTAAGTCCCAAAAGTCTTTCTGAGCCCTTTTATGTTTCCACTCCTGTTGGAAAGTCAGTTATTACTAGATGAATTTACAGAAAGTTCCCTATTACATGTCTTAATAAGGTCACTTCAGCAGATTTAATAGAACTAGAGATTATAGATTTTGAGGTCATTCTTGGTATGGATTGGCTCCATTCATGCTATGCCACAGTTTATTGTCGTACTCGAGTTGTAAAATTTTAGTTTTCTAATAAGTCAGTCCTCGAGTGGGTAGGTAGTCCAGTGGTACCCAAAGGTCGCTTCATCTCCTATCTTAAAGCCTGCAAACTAATCTCTAAAGGGTGTACCTACCCCTTAGTTCATTCTAAAGATACTAAGTCTAAGACCCCGAACCTCCAGTCAGTTTATGTAGTCAATGAGTTTCCTGAAATCTTTCCATAGGATCTACCTAGAGTTTCTCCCGATAGGGAAATTGAATTCGGGATTTATCTTCTTTCAAATAGCCAGCCAATCTCCATCCTGCTTACAGAATGGCTCTGGTAAAACTTAAGGAGTTAAAAGAACAATTTAAGGACCTCTTAGATAAGGGTTGCATCAGACCCAGTGTTTCTCCATGGGGTACACCAATTTTATTGGTGTGAAATAAGGATGGTACTCTCAGAATGTGTATATACTACAGATAGTTGAACAAGGTCACCATCAAAAATAAATATCTTATCCCCAGAATTAATGACTTGTTCGATGAACTTTAGGGTGCACGTTGTTTTTCCAAAATAGACCTCAGGTAGGATATCATCAGTTGAAAGTCAAGGAGTGTGACACCCCAAAGTCTAATTTTAGAACACAATATGGTTACTATCAGTTTTTAGTTGTGTATTTTGGACTAACAAATGCTCCTGCAGCTTTTATGGACTTAATGAACAGGGTTTTCAAGAAATATCTAGACATGTTTGTTATTATCTTCATTGTTGACATACTTGTGTATTCTCGAAGTAAGAAGGAGCATGCAGACCATTTGGGAATAGTATTGTAGACCTTTAAGGATTGTCAGTTGTTTGGAAAATTCAGTAAGTGTGAATTCTTGTTGGGGTCCGTCACCTTTTTGGGCCATGTGATTTCAGGTGAAGGTATTCATGTAGACCCTCAGAAAATAGACACAGTGAAGTACTGGCATACGCCTATTACTACATCCAACATTTGGAGCTTTCTGGGCTTAGTCGGGCATTGTAGGAGGTTTGTAGAGGGTTTTTCTTCAATAGCTGCACCATTAACTAAGTTGACACAAAAGAAGGTGAAGTTCCAATAGTCAGACAGGTATGAGAAAAGTTTTTAAGAGCTGAAGGATAGGTTAACTTCAGCACCTGTATTAGCTTTACCAAGTGGGTTAGAGGGATTTGTGGTGTACTGTGATGCTTCTAGAGTTGGATTAGTGTGTGTTTTAATGTAGAATGGAAAGGTGATAGCTTATTCCTCCAAGCAACTTAAGAATCATGAAAAAAATTATCTGACAGACTTAGAGTTGGCAGCAATAGTCTTTGCCTTGATGATTTTGGGACATTACTTGTATGGCGTGGATGTGGATGTTTTAATCGACCATAAAAGTCTACAGTATGTGTTTAGTCAGAAAAAGTTGAATCTTCACCAGAGAAGGTAGTTAGAGTTGGTAAAAGACTATGACATGAATGTTCTCTACCATCTAGGTAATGCAAATATGGTGGCTGATGCTTTGAGTAGATTATTTATGGGTAGTGTGACCTATATTACAGATGAGAAAAATGAGTTGGCTAAAGAGGTGTATAGATTAGCTCGATTGGGAGTTTATTTACTGGACATGGATGATGGTGGTTTGATGGTGCAAAATGGTTCAAAGTCGTCTCTTGTAGCAGAGGTGAAAGAAATACAATGTAATGACCCTATTCTAAGTCAGTTGATAGATGCAGTCCGCCAACAGAAGGTGGAGACTTTCTCCCAAGAGGGAGGTAGAGTTCTTCGCTATCAGGGAGGTTTGTGTGTTCCCAATGTTAATGGGTTAAGACATCGGATGTTAGCAGAGGCTTATAGTTCCAAGTATTTGATTCATACAGGTTCCAAAAAGATATACCACGATCTGCGGTAAGTCTACTAGTGGAATGGTATGAAGAAAGACAAAGAAGAGTTTGTGGCTAATTGTCCCAATTATTAATTAGTGAAAGTTGAGCATCACAGTCCAGGAGGTACGCTTTAGGATATTAGCATTCCTACTTAGAAGTAGGATGTTATCAATATGGATTTTATTAAGGGACTTCCCTATACTAAACGTCACCATGATTCGATTTAGGTCATTGTAGACTTATGACAAAGTCAGCCCACTTTTTTCCAATTAAAACCTCATATTCAGTGGAGGATTATGCAAAATTATACATTCGTGAGTTAGTCAGACTTCATGGGGTTTCTTTATCCATCATATCATACTGAGGCACTCAATTTACTTCACAGTTTTGGCACTCATTTCAAAAGGGTGTTGTTACAAAGGTGAAGCTTAATTTTGCTTTCCACCCCCAGACAGATGGCCAGGATGAGTATCTTATCCAAACTCTCAAAGACATGGTAATAGCTTGTGTGATTTACTTAAAGGGGAATTGGGACGATCAACTACCTCTAATTGAGTTCGCCTATAACAATAGTTACCACTCTAGTATTCAGATGGCTCCATTCGAGGCTTTATACGGGTGTAGATGCAGGTCTCCTATATGGTGGTTTGAGGTTGGTGAGTCTGCTTTGATTGGGCCAGATTCCATTCTTGAATTTATAGAGAAGGTTCAGTTAATTCGTGAGAGGTTAAAAACTGCTCAAAGCCATCAAAAATCATATGCAAATATTAAAAAGAGAGTTAAAATTTACTTTGGGTAATTGGGTGTTTTTAAAAGTATCACCCATGAAGGGATTGATGAGGTTTGGAAAGAAGGGGAAACTCAGTCCCCGATATATTGGTCCATATGAAATTTTAAGGTGTATTAGAGATGTTGCTTATGAGCCATACCTTCCTGTAGAATTAGCTGCAGTCCAACTAGTTTTCCACGTATCCTTGTTGAAGAAGTGTGTTGGAGACCCATTATTAGTTATCCCTATAGAGAATATTGGAGTGAAAAATAGTTTATCCTATGAAGAAATTCCAGTGGGAATCCTTGATTGTCAGGTTTAAAGGTTAAGGAATAAGGAGGTGGCTTTAGTGAAAATGTTATGGAGAAATCAGTCAGTCGAGGGAGTGAAATAGGAAGCAAGGGAAGATATGATGAACCGGTATCTTTATTTGTTTAGTCCTAATACCAAGCCATCATGAGATATAGCTCTTTCTACTAGTATCACCACCTTAAAACATAAATCCATACTTTTTTCAAGAAACTCTATGAAATTCATGTGTGGTCAATCAGTTTCAGTTGAATGCATGTCCTCAAGGTGAGTAGATTTTTAGTTACATGGCATGTTAAGCTTCAGTCCTCAGGCTAACATCTCTATAAGTTAACTTTTTCCCCATCTCAACCCTCAATCAAGGACTAATGATCCCTAGGGGGAGATATTGTAACACCCCACAAACTCTTAGCTAAGCTTAAAATCGTTTGGCAATTGTGTATTGGCCCAAAAACTATAATTTCTAACTATATATAAGTTTCACGATCATTTCCCTATAGTGGTGAGCTCTTTTGATAGGAATCATGGTCATAAGAAACATTTAGAGCAAAGTTGAGTTGAGAACATTTTTATCGGTTCAGTTTTAGTATTCGATCTTACAAGGGTCAACTTCAAGCATGTATAACTTCTATAATATAAAGAGTTTTGTAGCTCAATACTTACCAAAAGAAAGATCTTTGAGTTTTCTTTCAAACTCAATTGACCGTTCATTAATCCAAATCCGGAGTAGAAAGTTATGACCGTTTTACTAAAATGTGTCAGAGTTGTACAAATAGGCGAATCGCCAAATAGTCTGACGATGCACAGAATTGGATCGCCGAAATGTCCCAAAAAACTTCAGAAATTGTTCATTTTGGCGATCTAAGGCTATATTTTGGCGATTCGCCGAATGGTTTTGTGATGGAACCTATAAATCGCCAAAATGGCCAATGGGATTTATTAAAAGGTCATTTTTCCGACTTCTCCCACTTTCTATTATTTTAGCATGATTTTCTCAGTTTACAAGAAATTTAAAATTTTTAACTCAGATTTAATATGAAATTCACATACGTACTTAGGGGTATGAATTTGAAACTGAGGCATAACTGGGTTTTAGACTTGTAAATCCTTATCCTTATTTTATGGTAAATTTCATATATGTTATGAGCAGTAGTATAGTTTTGGGATTAGTGTCTAGCATTGAGGGGAGAGGGTTTAACCTATCCTCATCCTAGAAACTACGTGCCATTGTTGGTATGATTTTATGTTTTGCCCCAAGTGGGCAGGCAAGGTATAATGTGGACTTCCAATGAGGCATATGTTGAACTCCATCTTGTTCACGTGGTTTATGTCGGTTCCGAGAATCTCCCATAGAAATAATGATTTTAGCAACTAAGTGTAACGACTCACTGATTTTAGTCTACTATGTATTACTACGTTATGTTTTCAAATATATCAACTTTTAGTTCTATTCATATGATAAGGTGAGTGTTTGTACACTTAGTATGCATGATTTCATCTTATGATGCACGCTAATTTTACTTAATGCATGCACCCCATGTACTCAGTACATTTCAGAATTACTGACCACATATTCTTTGTGCTCTGAATCCTATTATGATGTAGGTTCTGGTGTTCGACCTTAGTATCACGATTAGCCACAATCACCTTTTATTACTCTCATCAGTTGGTGAGCCCTCATGCTTTGAGGACCTAGATTATATTTTGTTTTAGCAGCTTAGTTATGGGTACTTTCAGACTTTAGGATTTCAGGGTCAGCTGAGGTCTGTCCCAGTGGCTTTTCAGTACGTTTAGAGGCTTGTCTTGAATTGGTAGTTTTTTTTTTAGTTATTCGTATATGTAAGATGATGTTTAGTTTTTTTGTTGACCTATTGGGATTGTTTTAAATCAACAAATTTCAGAATTTTATGTTTACCGTTTCCGCTTATGTTTTAAGTAAGTTCATCTTGATTAACGCCAAGTAAATACTATGGGTTAGCTTTGGGACTACAATTAGTCCTCAGTACCGTGTGATGTCTAGGGGGTTGTCTCGGCTTGTTACAATAGTTTGGGAGAGAGATTAGGCCTTATGATAGGAGAATTCATCTTTGTGATGGTTTGAGATTGTTGTTTAGCCCTAAGGTAGGTTACAACTTTCTTTTTCTTTAGAATTGGCTCGGGTAGATGGTATGTGATATAAAATGCATGATTCTTAGGGTAATTTTTGGATAGGAATAGGTATATCTCTAATTTCTAGCTCCTTGACCCAATTTGGGGACTCTAAAGTAGTGTTCTCACTTGATACGTAGCTATAGATTTCTTGCTTAGTACTATGGTTAGACTGGGGCTTCTTAGGTTAGGTATCGGGGTAGAATCTTGCAGTAGAATGGGATTGTGATTGGAAGAACACTTTGGGAGGCATTTTCTCTTAGTGTTTTCCCTTACGTTGAGATTGTGGGACTTTTCCTCTGAGATGGTTGTTCTATACATTTTGTTCTCTCCCTCTACTTGTGGTTCTATTTGTATGTATATATTTATATAGTTGGTTAGTTATTTCATTTTCCTATTTTTATTGTTTTATTAGCTTATTTATTATTTTAAATGGCTATATGATTTGACTTTCCTACTGGGGGGTTATAGTAGGTGCCATCATGGATTGGTTTCAGGTCATGACAACCCACTAAACTACTTGAGTCCTATGTTAAAATCCACTTCTTTAATAAATTCAAATAGCAGAAATGAGATAGAAATGACAGTTTTGGAAAGAACTAAAAAAAAGTGAAGAGGCAGTGGACAAGAGTAAAGCCAATATTGTTGAATTTCAAAACAAAGCTGTCTAGGTCCAACGGCTTTTCAGAAAGGAAAAAAAAGAGATAAATATGAGATATATAATTAAAAGAAGGGAAGAAAAAAGGAAGACCGCAAAGACAAAATCAGTATTACAGGAGATTTAATTACTTTTCTCCATTCTTGGCTTATGCAAGTAAGTTCTTGATATACATTTTCACAACCGAATTCATCCGTTAGTTTGATTAAATAGTCATAAAAGTTGGAGTTAGGATTAAATAATTTGGAAATTTCTTTAAGAGTTTCAACTTTGGGAAAAAGTTGAAAACCTGATTTTGGTATCAAAACTAGGGGATAATAACTTTCTTCTAATTTCAAAGTCCCACCTCATAAAATACTATCAAAGATTGTTAAAATTGTATTCGTAGGAGAGTAAATTAGTACTATGTGGTGAGCTTGTTAGATGAAAATAGTGACTTTTTTTTAAATTTGGTGTGTTCGGAAATTATAGACCTTATTGCTAGAAAATATTCAATTCCTTGAGTTTTAGGGATATGTAATAGTCAAGTATTATACTATATCTTCTTTAGATACGTTGATGTTGGAAGCAAACCAAAGCTATTTTGTGGGAGTACTGTGAGTGATAAGTGTTTTATCTTTGATTTTCAACTATAGAATATCTTAAATTCACTTTCTTTCATTTAAACGATTTATCAAGAAATTTATTACTTGCACGGCAACAAAAAATTGTATGATCTAATATTTGAAAATTCCATGAATCACTTTACCATGAGTTAATATATGGATTACTCTTAATATATGTTATTTATGAGTTATTACATACTGTGCGTTTGAATTTAACATAGAAAAAATATAAATATATGTTATATTATAAATACACTATTTTAAGAAGTTAACTTTGCTAGTTTTGGCGTTATCGTGAGACTAGGTGCACCTTATAGGAAAGACTAATATCATACCAAGACACTCTAAAAGAGAACCTAACAGATGGGGGTAGTCAGACGACTATAGTAAATCCATAATGTTAGAAAGTATGCTGGATACTGACATAGGATTCACCCAATAAATAATGATGTGATTGTTTAACTAGCTTGAAAATAGTTTTCATACATGAATTGTTTCGTTGATTAAAATAAGCTATTCTTGATAATTTATAAACTTCATTATTTCTTATATTTGCTTGTACCAAGTAAAACTCTATGGTTGATGTTATTAATCACTCATTCAATGGTGTGATTGACCCCGCTTCTTTTATCTTTTCCCATACAAATAATTTAGTTGAGGGTCACCCTTTAACTATGACAGAATGATAGACATAGTTTAAAACAGATCCAGTAAGCCCTGCACTTGCTTTGTATGGGTCATTATTTTATTTAGATTAATGTAGTACATTAGCTTATTAAAAATCCTATAGTCTTGCTCCTTCAGTCAGTCCTGTAAATTTGGTTTTAGCTTGTGTTATTAAGGCATGGTTTGAACTTCCAATGTTTTATGAAGGTCACTCACTTCCAATTTTGATCTTCTCTTAGACTTAATATGTTGGGTTCTTGTTTACTGTGCATTGACAGGTTTGTACTTATACACTGCTCTCGTTATAGAGAACACTCTACCAAATATTTAGAATGAAAATGGTCTAGGATTGCTCGATAGGCCTAGGCTTATTGACCATTGTTCATAGACTAGGTGGTTTGAGATAAGTTCGTATTAGAGCCTTAAGTATAAGGTTATGACCCAAGCTGCACTGATTTTAGTAGGAACTTAATTGTGTATCTGTTGTACACCATATTCACGATTGGGACCTTGTAGATATTAGACAGAGATAAGTAACAATTGAACATCCTTAATATAATTAAAGATAACAAATAGAGTTATGCTTTAACTTAACTTAGGTTGGGGTTGCAGGATAGGTCAGGGCATAATGGCTAAGCAAGCTATCAAACCGGTTACTGAAGATGAGGTGATATTAATGTTTTAACATCACAAAGCTAGTATTATAGACATAATAACTTAAATGTTGAAAAAGAAGACTAAGAGCCTGCAAAAGAAATTCCGAACACAACCTTGAGATAGTATGATTTCTGGAGGGGATAACAAACATAATTAATCTACAGAGCCACTCTGTAGATCAGTTTAAGTGTTTCCTGAGTTAAAGACTTTAGTGTTTATTTGGGCTAGTGAGGCAAAGATCCCTTATTATTTTTTGATAGAATTCCAAACGCCTTAGATGCACTTGAATTTTCCTGCATATGGTTATTGAAGTTTGTTGCTTATTATTGTTTGTAAGATAAAGTTGAAAATTAGTATAAATATTTTATGGAAAGGCTACTAGTTAACTCACGTCCCTTTAAATGGAAGGAGTTTTGTGATGTATTTATTGATTGACTCTTCCCTATGAGGCAAAGGAATGCTTTGTCCATATAATTTTAGGGATTGAGGCATATGAGATAAATATCAATGAATGAATTTGATAACCAGTTCACACATTTGTCTCGATTTGCATCATATATGATAGATGATTCTATGAGAGCTTAGAAGTTTATACAAGGTCTCATTGATCCATTGTTCACACTAGTAGCCATATATTTTACAAAGGGAGACATAACTTACTCACAGGCAATTGATATTACAAGAAAGGTAAAAACTAGATGGACACAAAAGAGCAGCTAAAGAACAAAATAAAAGAACAAGGGCCATGAGATCCTTTGGAGGATTATTGATACAAGATAGGGCTCTGGATCCCAAAGCCATATGAGGACTGCACAGAATGAGGGTGTATCTATTGTCCAATCACCTAACAATGCTTCCATATAAAAATAGAGCCAGAAAGGTCATATACACTTGACTGGACAAACTAACGACATAGACCTAATTGTCATTGGAGAGTGATCAAAGTATGCCGTTAACGTAGATAGATGGGACATCACAAGAGGGATTCTCCAAATTATCTCAAGGGATCTAGTCCGGTATCAATATTGAAGAATGGTTCACAAAAAAAAATTATTATTTATACTGCAAGGGATAATTCTGGACTATTAGAAAGATGCACGAGGAACAAAAGAAATAAAAGTAAAGGGTCGGGATTGGTTGATAGAGACTAATATTGACTATTTATTCTTAATAAGTAAGATTCTAAACCATAAAATCATGTTGTCACTATTACACTTTCAGTATGCTTACTTGATGAAATTATTTTGTTGAGTATGGACATGTCCTATTTACATGTGCTCTCTATTTTAATGTATTATTTGACATATTAACAAATAATAACAAGAATACTTTAGGTGTATTAGTTTGATGTTATTTCTTTAATTGATCTTGGATCTGCTCATTCTTATGTGCCCTTATATTTTGCAATGAGGTTTGATATTGCTAATGTTGTTGACAAATCCTTTTTTGGTCTCTCTACAAGTTAGAGAATATTTATTAACTGAGTGAGTGTATAACTCTTTTTAACTTAATGTTCATGGAAAAACCACATAAACAGACTTGTTTGAGCTAGATATGATAGATTTTTATATAATCATGATCATGGATTGGTTAGTTTTATGCCACGCATTTGTTGATCACTACTATAAAATGGTTCACTTTTACATACTAGGTGAGCTATATTTTGCATCGGTGACCAAGGATTACCTTTGAATAATCTAATATCTGTTATGAGTGAAAAATGGATGCTAAGAAAAGGTTGCCAAGGCTTTTTGGCATTTGTCAAGGATTCAAAGATTGCACTACCATAATTAGATAGTGTTCATATAGTTAGGGAATTCCCTAATGTGATACTTGAAGATATACCTAGGTTTTTTCATGTTAGAAAAATTGATTTCAACATCGATTTAGTAAAATTTGACACAATCCATATCAATACCTCTATATTGAATGGAACCCACAAAGTTGAAAGAATACCTGTAAGATCAATTAAACTCAGGATTCATTAGACCAATCACTTCTCAATATGGCACACACATCTTGTTCATAAATAATAAATATGGGTCTATGAGATTATGCATATATTGTCGAAAGTTAAATATGGACACAGTGCGCTAGAAGTATCTATTGCCATGTACTGAAAACATATTTGACCAACTTCATTGTGAAAAGAGATTCTTCAAGGTTGACTTAAGATGGAATACCATCAGTTATGTATTAGGGGTGAGGTCATCACTAAAACTACCTTTCTGACAAGGTACGAACACTATAATTCCTAGTGATGCCTTTTAGGCTAACGAATGCACCTACAAAATTTATTGATATAATGAATTGGGTGTTTAAGCCGCATTGGGATAACTTTATGATCACATTATTGATGATATACTTATGCATTTAAAGACATTTGAAGATTATGAACAACACTTTAGGATGGGTCTACAGACAGTCCGAGAATATAATTTATATGCAATATTTTTTAAGTGCAAATTTTGGTTTAACCATGTTTCATTCTTACGACAAATTGTATCCAAAGAAAGGATATTAGTTCACTCAAGTAATGTGTAAGTAGTACGAAAGTGGATAAATCCAACAACTAAGACTAGGGCCTGAAGCTTCTTAGGTCTCGTGGGCTATTACTGTCTTTTTGTGTAAGATTTCTTAAAGATCGTTGCCCTTTTGATAAACCTAACACAAAAGAATGTGAAATTCCATTTGTTAGCGACATGTAAAAGGAGATTTCAACAACTCAAGGAATGTTTGACAGCAACTCCAATATTAGAACTTCTATGGGGAACCAAAGGATTTGTAGTTTACTATGATTTCTCCTAACTGGAACTTGGGTTTGTTCTTATGCCAAATGGATAGGTCATAACATATGCTCTGAAGTATTTAAAAAACATTAGAAAAATTATCCTACACATGAACTAGAGAAGGTCGTGGTTGTCTTTGCTCCCAAAATTTGGTGGTATTATATTTATGGTGAGAAATATGAGATATATAATGATCACAAGAGCCTCTAATATACCTTCCAATAAAAAGATATGAACATTCGACAACAAAGATAGGTGGAGTTATTGAAGGACAACGACCGTGCAATCTTGTACCATCTAAGCAAAGCTTAAGTAGTGGCTGACATATTATGTTCATTGTACGATTCAAAGTTCGGTTGCATATCACATTCACAACTAGTATATATTGAAAAGACCAAGCTGATTGGAGGACTTATATATCGGGAATCAATATATGGTTCGCAGGTTAATTCATGGGTCGCAGGTTTCATGACCCAAAAACTAAGGTCATGATGGAACCTACTATAACCCACCAGTAAGTAAGCCAAATCCATAGCACAGAATGGCAAGTAATGGACTAATGAGCGAAAGAGATAAGAATAGGGAAACTACACTAAATAAAGTGACTGATAAAGAAATAGATAAAACATAAATATATAGAGAGAGGGGAAAGAACAAAATATGCAGAAAGGAATCCCCCAAGACCTAGTATAGTTGATACAAGAGCCACTATAGCATAAGGAGTACTAGATAAGTACAATATATAGACCATACTCTTCGAAAGTAAAAAATATGACTAATTCCAAAATAGAGGGAGATAGATCAGTTTCGGTTGCCAAAAGTTCCCCCTATATCATTGATCAACACCTTCACACAAGGATATCGTCAGTGGAGATGACTCGTACTAGAATCTGCATCAGGGAAAAAGATGCAGATATGTAGTATGAGTACCAAAACACACGGTACTCAGTAGAAATCATAAGCCGCCTGAGCTTAAATATGATACAAGTATAATAAAGGGTGAATATACACTAAAGGTAAGAAAAAAAGGGTCAGAAAGAAAGTAATAGGATAAAGCTAGACAATTATGAGAAAGATAAGTAAAAGGTTTGGTAAGCATCTATCTATAAACTGACCGGACCCCCATAAGCCTAGAAATTACACACAATAATGAATAAACCCAACCGACCCCCTTAAGCGTGGTGGATGCAGACAACAATAATACTAAATATAAACCAAGCATGATAGTATATAAATGTGGAAGGATGTCATGATATGCAATATGAGATGAGTGAAGTGTCCAACCATACCATGTATTCCTCCTCCACACATATCAATATACCTTGCCCGGAATTGAACCGGACATCCAAATAGAAATCAATGATAATGCATATCCAAAATTGAACCAAGGCTAATTATGTAATAAGTAGTAAAATCAGGTTACCAGAATCAAACAGTGGCTAAACTATAAGAATCAATAATATTAAGTAGCCTGAATCAAACCAGGGATAAAACAATCCAATTTCCTGTAAGAAAACCAAATCCATTTAAGGTATTCAAAATCCCATTTTTAAGTAAAAAAAAAGTGTTTTAGGCCAAAATACCAATATTCCAAGGATATACAATCAAACTGCCACAACAGGGTGAGCATCAAATCAAATACCTTCTGTCCGCCTATACGCAACCTAAGTGTTTTACAATCATTTGCTATAGGAAAATATGTTATCCTAAGGTGAATCATCTTAAAGAGCGGTAAAACTAGCTACAACCATCGAGAAACCCAACCTAAGGCAAGCATCCACTTGAGCGAGCCTAAACTAAGGCATCCTAGAATAATGTCCACAGCTACCAAGCAAGCCAGACTAATCCTAATAGAGGTACAACTATCTGAAATAAGGATTAATGGTGTAAGTATGTTCTAAGGCTGCTACACAAGATATATGGATCATAAATACCTAATTAAGATGTATTAAAGCCACAATATCCCACCAAATATCACAAACTTATCATAAAAATACCTTAAACGAGCCAAGGCAAAGAGTAGGTAAGTTGTAACCTACCTAGACGCCAAAGATCACGCTCACAACCCACTACACAAGAGGTTTTCCCTTCTGAGAAGCCTCCGACTGTTGCCACACTACAAAGAATAGGAATCTACATGTTAAGACGATAAAAATGATACCCACACTGCAAATTTATGCTCGATGTCAAAAATGGAGTCAAAAATCACCCGTGGGGCATGCTTACAAAATCAAACCCGCCATTGTGTCCCTCGTATGACAAGGATTTCATGCTCAAAATTTGAGCATTACCAGCTCCCAAATTGAGTCCCAAATCAGCCCCACAATCAAAGGAAAACAAAAATTAAAGCTAATCATTAAATCAGAATTTAGATCGGGGACTTGTGAATTAACGATGGAAAATTGATCAAGGATCAAGAAAACACCTAGCCACAGCTCCAAACTATGTTTCCACAAGGTTTTCCAAGCACAAAGTGATCAACTGTGGAGGAATTTCTGGTGAAAGTGATAAAATGAACTAAGTGGGTGTTTATATATAGCTAGCTCCGCTTAAGCAGAGGTTTTACTGCTTAAAAAGCTTCACTTATGCTACTAACCAACCTCTTAAGTTGTGTTCACTGTTTACCCGACCATCCGCTTAAACGATTCCCTAGCCACATAACCAGCTCCGCTTACGCAGAGAAGATCCCACTTATGTTGTGGGAGCTGACACTCTAGCCATTTAAGTGCCCACCTAACCGCATAAGTGGCTCCACTTAAGCGACCAAAACGACACTTAAGCAATTGCACCAGCTGATGCACTAGCAAATTTTGCTATGCCTAAAAAGACTCTGATCGGGTGCTCAGGATTCATTTAGAACCCCACGCATGCAAACAAAATATGCTATCCTACCAGAAACAGTATTCCAGACTCAAAAAAATTGATGAAATTCCAATTAGTGGTCATTTTGACAAAAAGTGGGTCCCACACCCAACCTTCTATTTTAACTAAAACCAACCAATAGTTCAAAATGAGTCTGTGAGCCTTGAGACTTGAATCAAAGGTCCCACTATCCCCAAATCCTCATTCTAGAGCTAATGGAGCTGTTAGAATTCTCATCCTAGATCGTTTACTTGATGTTTTGGCCGAAGACCAATTTCTCAACTTCAAAAGCTCCAAAATAGGGAAACTGAATAAAAATCAAATGAACTACCTGGGAACTGAACAACTAGTCCCAGCATATCATAAATGTTAGGGCATCAATAGAAAGGCTCTAAATACAGAAAATGCATGAAAAATAGGAAAATGACCTAGACGCTTATTACAACATCTACTACTAAAAGGACTTTCATCCTCGAAAGTCAAGAGTCAAGAAGTACCTAAAGGCCTGAATAGGTTGGGATACTGGGTACGGATGACATGCTCGATCTCCTAGGTAGCCTCCTTGACTGGATGGTGTCTCCACTAAACCTTTTACACTGAAATCTTCCTAGATCATAACCGTCTAACATCTCTAGCAAGAATAGATACCAAATCCTCCTCGAAGGTTAACATATCATCCAACTAAAAAAAAAAACACTGAATCATGTGAAAATCATCTAGAATGTAACACTGAAGCATTGATACATGGAAAATAAGGTGAACGGTAGAATATGTTGTAGGCAAGGGTAACTCATATGCTACATCCCCCAACCCTTTGTAGAATCTCAAATGGCCCTATATACTTAGGGATAAGCTTGCCCATCTTTCTGAACCTCATCGCGTACTTTATGGTGACACTCAAAGAAAAACACAGTCTTCAACTCCAAACTCCAATACTTGAAGCCTATGGTTATCATAACTCTTCTACCTTCTCCGAGCTACCCGAAGTCTATCCTGAACCACCAAAACTCTATCCAATGACTCTCACAAAAAATTAGTACCCCACAACCTAGCCTCAAGGGCATCAAACTACCCGACAGAAGTTCTACACTATATACTATAAAATGCCTCACATGGAGCCATCTGGATACTCAAATGGTAGCTATTGTTATAGGCAAACTCTGCTAAGAATAGAAACTGGTCCCATTGACCATTGAAATCCAAAACACATGAACGGAGCATGTCCTCCAAAACCTAAATAGTCCGCTATGATGGACCATCAATCTGGGGTAAAAAGTTATGCTATGGTCGACCTGGGTAACCAACACCTCCTGAAAAGCTCTCTAAAAGCCAGAGGTGAACTGGGAACCCTTATTAGAAATAATAGACACTAGCACCCAATGAAGATGAACCACCTCTCAAACATAGATCTAAGCCAATCGTTTTGCACTAGAGGAAGACTGAATAGGTAGAAAGTGCACATACTTAGTAAATTGATCAATTGTGACCTAAATGCAATAAGAACCTTGAAAAGTGTGCGACAAACCAATCACTAAATCCATAGTAATCCACTCGCACTTCTACTCAAGAATGGGTAACCTCTGAAGCAAACCACCAGATCTCAAATGCTCAGACTTTATTTAATGACAACATAAATATCGAGATATAAAGTCTGTTATATCTATCTTCATACTATACCACCACTAATGCAGCCTCAGATATTTTTACATCTTAGTTTCCCCAAGATGAATGGAATATCTGGAACAATAAACCTCCTACAATATCAACTGAATTAAATTGCCAACCCATATAACATAGATATAACCCTCGAATCTCAAGAAACCCTCTTAATCCAAGGTGGCGTTCCCGGCCTCACCCCTTGACACTTGATCTCGAATGACACACAATAGACTATCCTCAAACTGTCGCCCCTAAATCTGCTCTAACAAAGTAGACTGAGCCTCAACACAGGCAAAAATCTTCCTAGCGTCAGAAATATCAAATCAAACCAACTTGTTGGCTAAGAATTGGATGTCCAAGGCCAATGGTTGATCCAACACTGAAAGGAAATACAAACTTTCATACTCAATGTCTTCATGTTCAAGTTATCCACTACAACATCTGCCTTACCCAATTAGTATAGAATATAAATATCATAGTCTTTTAGTAACTCTAGCCACCTGCCCTGCCATGAATTAAGATACTTCTATATTGAAACTACGATGACTGGTGAGTATCTCACACTGAACCATAATGGTAATGCCTCAAAATCTTAAGTGCAAAAATAACCACCGCAAACTATAAGTCATGGGTAGGGTAGTTGCACTCGTGTACCTTCAGCTGTCTAGAAGCACAACTATAGCTTGGCTCTATTGCATTAGAACACAATCCTAACCAACACCTGAAGCATAAACCCCTGGCCCTCAATTGAAAGAGTTATTATCATTACTGAAGTAAGGCCTTGAACTTCAAAGAAGATTACCTCACACTCAATGAACCACTGAAATGGGACCTCCTTCCTAGTCAATCTGGTCAATGGCATTGTAATAGAACAAAAACCCATCGATGAACCATCTACAATAGCATGCTAGCCTAACAAATCTATGCACCTCGGTAGGAGAAATGGACCTAGACCAAACACAAAATACCTCAATCTTTGCCTGTTTTACCATAATTACATCCTTGGACATCATGTGCCACAAGAATAAAACTCAAGCCAGAACTCACTCTCTGAGAAATTGGCATAAATATATTAATCTCTAAAAATGGGTGCACAATTCTCAAATACTACTCGTGCTCCTCCATACACCTCAAACAAATAAGGATGTCGTAGATGAACGCTACTATAAAAGAGTCTAAATAAGGACTGAACACGTGGTTCGTTACATCCATAAATGTTGCTAGGGCATTGGTCAACCCAAAGTACATCTTCACAAACTTGTAATGGACGTAGTAAGTCTTGAAGGTTGTCTTTGGGATGTCCGCTTCCTGAATCCTCAACTGATGGTAGCCAGATATAAAGTCAATCTTAGAAAACATGGGTGGACCCTGAATGTAGTCAAACATATCATCAATATGTGGCATCAAATACTTATTCTTTATAGTCACTGTGTTTAGTTGCCGATAATCAATATACATACATATAAAACTATCCATCTTATTCACAAATAGAATAGGAGATCCCCAAGAAGAAACACTTGGTTTGATAAAATCCTTACCTAGAAGATCCTAAAGCTAAACATTAAGCTCCTTCAACTCAGTAGGAGCAATATGGTAAGCTGTAATAGAGTTAGCCCAGGTGCCCGACTCAACATCAATATCAAAGTAAAAATCACGCTCAGGCAGAAGGCCAGGCAAGTTGGTACGAAAGACACACTACTAGAAATTAGGCCTATGGGAACAGACCTCCAGTAACCATTTGACAACCATTTCTATAACCTATCAAGTGCAACAGTTTTGACCGTTGCCAAAAGTTTTGGTAGCTATTGACACGATTTAGCAATTGGACCGTTGCAATTATAAAATGACCGTTACAATAGTCTAAGGTATAGCAACGGTTTATTGAACTATTACTATTTATTCCTCTATGGTAACAATTATGTGAAATTTAACATGTATGGAAATGGTTCATTAATTAGCCCTATTTCCCTCCACCATTTTCCCTCAATTTTTTTATCACCCACCAATACCCTTATTTTTCTTTAATTTCTCTTTATTCATTTTAGAAACAAAAAACTCACATCAAACACTTGTTTATATCATTTTAGCAACTCCACTCACACCAAACACTCTCTCTTCTCTATAACCTCTCTCTAAAGTGTTCTTGTCTAACCTATTATACCGCTGCAAATCTGAGCTAATGTTCCCAGATTTGCACTAATTTAAGCTCATATTTTACTAGTAGGAGCTAAAATCTGCAAACCCCTCTCATCTATTTGAGGGTTATGTGATTTTATTTGGTGTTTGGGTGGTTTAAGTTAGTATTTTGGTGATTTTAGCTACATTTCTCAGATCTATTAGTTTTTGTGTTTGTGGCTGGAGCTGGATTCCTTTAACAAGTTTGGTCTTGTAAGGTATTTTTATTTAATCTTTGTTTGTGCCTGGAGCTGGATCTGTTGGTGTTTTTATTTGTTCTTTAATTTTTGAGCTACGTGGATAGTAAAATAATCAGATTTTGTTGTTGCATGTGCTAATAGGTTGCAACTGTGAGTGGTCTTTTATTTGTTTGTTTTAGGGTTAGTGAAGTTATTGGATTTTGCTGTTGGATTTTGCTGATAGTTGATGTTGTGTGTTGGAATTAGTATGTTTTAGGTTTAGTGAAATTGTTAGGTGGTAAAATTGTTAGTTTTTTCAGTTGTATATACTGTTTAGTTGCATTTGTGTATTTGTGTTAATTTATTATTATTCGGTATGTGCTATTAAATTAGCTATTGTGTGTTGTGTTAATTTGTTATTGTTAGTTATAGTATAACCATGGTATTTTGTTGTTGTATGTGCTATAGTAGCTGTTGTTTGTGGTCTTAATTTTTCATTGTTAGACTCTTTTTTTGTAGATTGTTCAGTGGGACATTTATGTCAGATTCCTATTGCATTAGGTTTTAATAAATCTGATAGTGTGTTTTTACCCTGTTCCTCTTTATTTTTTGATAATAGATTTGTGAAATTGGTTATTATGAATCAAATTTCTGAGGCATGATTGATTACAAATGAATTTCTAAGGCATGATTTTATCCGTTATTTTTTGTTTTTTGTCACCTTTCTCGAATGTTTATTAAGTTAGATAGAACTATATCTGATTCTTTGTAAGAATTGATCGCTGTTTGTTCAAACATTTGAATTATGGAATCTATTTACTTGAATTGCTAAGTTGTTGATTTACTAAGTGTAACATTTTTTTTTAATACTGGTTTTGACTAAGGTGTTGGTTTACTTAGTGTGTCTTATCTTCTATGTATGTTACTATTTTTGGCTAAGCTATTGTTTTACTTAGTGTGTCATCTCTTTCATCTACTTAGTATGTCTCCTTAAGTGTGGAATTTGTTATATTGAAGTGACATCTCTTGTTAAGTTACTGGTTTTGGCTATGCTTTGCTTAGGACAAACTGAAAAATGATCTTTTATTAAAAAGGGACTGTTTGGTCCAGCATTCTCATGTTTGGTCCAGTATTGTCATATTTATTAAAAGAGATTATTTGGTCCAGTATTCTCATGTTTAAGTTGAACTATTCTTGATTTTTCTGTTAAAGTCAAATTCTATTTGTTGAATGCAAATGAGTTTTTGATAATGTAGTTGATGTGTGAATCATATCTGATTGTTATTGTATGACTGTTAAACATGAAGTAATAGTCTATCAAGTTGTAGTTATAAATTTCATTGTTTTTTTAGTGTGTCATTTCTTTCATCTACTTAGTGTGGAATCTATTATATTAAAGTGATGTTTGTTGTTTAGTGTTGTATGAGTGTTAAACATGAAATTATTCTCTTTCATCTACTTAGTGTCTCTACTTAGTCTGACTACTTAAGTGTGTGGATACTGGTTTGGGCTATGCTTTGCTCAAGACAAACTAAAAATGGTCATTTATTAAAAAGGGACTGTTTGGTCTAGCATTTTCATGTTTGGTCCAATATTCTCATATTTATTAAAAAGAGATTTTTCGGTCAAGTATTCTCATGTTTAAGTTTGAACTGATCTTGATTTTTTGGTAAATTTAAATTAAATGTGAAATGATTATGTTTGTTGAACCTAAATGAGTTATTGGTTCAGTAGTTGATGTGTGAATAATACTTGATTATTGTTGTATGAGTGTTAAACATGAAGTAATAGTAATAGTCCATCAAGTAGTAGAATCAACTTTCATTATTTTTTTATCTCTGAATCTGGTTTTGCTTTCACCTAAACAGTGATAAAGTATCTCACTTTATGTATCCTATAAAGGACATCAATTGATGCAAGAACGAAAATGGTGGAAGACCTTAAAGAAACAAGAAAACAAGATAAACAAAGATAAAGGAATATAGAAAGGTAGACACAAAACTGGAATCAAAGGCAACCAATTCTATAAAAAAAAATGACTTCCTTCAAATATCCAAATAAGCACCTAAACCTATGAGAAAGACCTCAAGGGAATTAGATTCCCAAGCAACCCTCCTTTCTATTGAAATAATCAAAAGCTTCAACAAGCTCTCAAACTCTCAAAAGACTATTTAATATTCAATATTTATCAAGATAATCTAACCCTAAAATGAGTTATTCCCCCTTATTTATAGCCTACACTAATAATTACAAAAATACCCTTAATGAAATAAGGGTCTTCTTTAGCATGAGGCTTGAATATCAAGAATAGCCACTTTACGTCTATAGCCTCTTTCTCCCCTTTTCGCCTTTCTTTCATGTACTTCCACTTTAGCATATTCTCGAGCTTCAACTTTTCATTTCATGATATTGATGAGGCTCGACTTGCACCATTCTCCCTTTCTTGAAAAGGATTAGTCCTCGAATCCAAACCTAGCAAAACCATAAGGAAGACAAATAAGAACAAGGGCCTCATAGCATGAGGATTAGCACAAGGGTTAATAAATTCACCAACATGCCAAGGATGCACAAATTTATTATATAACCAAACATCAACTAGTATCATGAAGAATAAATCTTCACATGTAGCACAAAGTACTTGTCTAGTCCAACGATCAATAAATTAGGATATCATCAAGGAACCAATAGGTTTGAAACCCCAACTAGGTACGTACACATTGGTTCTATACATAAAGCACACACGATCTTCTATTTCAAGACAAAACCATTTTTAAGTTGGATCCATGGCCAACTCCCACACATGCAAAGTGTCACCGGGGTCAAAAGGAAAGATTACCCATGCATCTTGATCAAGGAAACAACCATTTACCACAAATAAACTCCTACCAACATAACACGTACCCTCCCCACAAGAATGAGCATCATCATATGCAAATATATAGTAAAGAAAGGTATCATGCAAATAACTTCTTCTAAGGTGTCCTCACGCGTAAGATAACTAGAAGACTCAAGAATATCAAGTATACTATCAAGAATTGGAACACTCAAAGAAGAAGTAGCAATTGATGAACACACATCACCTTCCTTCTCAACATCCCATAGTGGGTTATCATACAAAGTATAGCTCTCATGAAAAACTACATTACAATCACTATTCACACCACTAGGCACCAAACTAGGAGGGATCTCATCATTATCAAACAAGACATTACACTTAAAGTGATAAGAATCAATGAAAGATGGGGAATTAAAGCATGTAATCTCATTCTCAAAAAGACAAATGTCATAGTTTATGGCGGTTTCAAGAACATGAGTTCTATGACCAAAACAAGCAATAGGATCTTCCATAAGAGATATGCTCAAAGAATCACTTTTTTCAAATGACCAACTTTATCAATGACATCACTAATTTGAGGCTCAATAATAAAATCACAAAATCCCTCAATTAGTGAAGTAGAATCACAAACAAGTTGATCAACATAAATTTCACATGATAATGTTCCATCAAGCAAATCACAAGTGCCAACACTAGGTGGACACAAATTGATCTTGCAAGAAGTATCATTTTGATCATCAATAGGATCAACTAGTGTATGAAAACTTTCAACAAAGACATTATCTGTATATGAAAAAGAATCACATGACAATGTTCCATCAAGCAAATCACAAGTACCAACACTAGGTGGACACAAATCGATCTTGCAAGAAGAATCAATTCGGTTATCAATAGGATCAACTGGTGTATGGACACTCAACAAATACATTATCATTTTGTTGCAAGGAATGATTAATCTGACACGAATACAAGCAATCACTCTCACTTTGTTCATTGGTAAATTTTAAAGTGTCAAATTTAGCTATTTTACCTTGAAGCTCACAAGAAAGATCCTCTTTGCCTTGTATTCCTCCATTTGCCATGTGTGTACCTATACAAGAGTCCTTACAAAGAGAATGATGCCTAAAGTTACTTGATGAGTATTAGTAAAAGTAGGTGGAAAGTTAAGTTGCAATCGATTTATTCGAGTACTCAATTGATCCAACCGTCCTTCCATTCGGGTAGAGAGAGTGGTGAATAAGTTTAACAAGTCACCCAAAGTGGGTTCCCCGGTGGGAACTTGGCTTTCCTTTTCATGACCCACCATTGGTACCTATTGAAGTTACTCAACCAAAGCAAGAAAACACATTAAGTTAGTTTTTTTTAAAAAAACCACAATCACCCAAGAAATCACACCTTTGTTTGCGTCACAAATTGCTTCAGCCAATGATTGAATCTTGTTTAGTCCGATGAGTTGCAAGGGTCCAATCTCTACTTTAGGTCAAGAGTAGATTCTTGTTGACTCAATAAAGAAATTTCAAAAGCTAAGGACGATAACCAAGAAGATTTCAAGGGAAAATAAAGAAGAACATCTAAAAGAAAGTAGCAAGAAAAAAATCAGACTCAAAAACAAAGTGACAAAAGTAGAAGGAATTACTTATTGTTACTTAGTATAAAGGATCAAAGAAGAGGATTTTATGTTTAAAACTAGTTAACAAGTGAATAAAGATGTTAATTACTTGTTAAATAGTTGAGGGATCGAAAGATAAAGAGAACAAAAAAAGAATCACGAAATTTGGACACTTAGAAAATTTTTGTGGCCTTGAAGAAGTTCATCACTTTAAAGGGGTTTAATTTGATGATTAAAACTAGTTAACAAGTGATTAAAGATGTTAATTAATTGTTAAATAGTTGAGTAATTGAAGGAGAAAGAGAAAAAAAAAAGAATCACAAAGTTTGGACACTTAGAAAAATATTTAGGTCCAAAAAACTTTTAGGACCCAAAAAAAAAACTAAGTGTAAAATTTCTGCACATCTTCACTCTCTGAAAGTGAGTCACACGCCTGGACTGAGAGTGGGGATCCTTGGGTGTTGCTGACTAGGAAGTGGTCTGGTACCCTGCTGTGTTGGCTCCTGGATGGCGCTGATGTGGTGGGGTTGACTAGTCAACCGCTATGTGGCCAGTCCACGTGGAATTTCCAAATTAATTTTAAAAAAAATTGAATTTTGATTTTTTTTTTTTTGCAAAATTCAACAAGTGGACCTACAAACACTTGACCAACTTTGATTTCAAAAATTTTGGATCAAAATATACTTTTGCTATCTTCTTATTTAAGAACAAGATGAAGATGATCAAGAACACAAGAAAAAATCCCAATCTTCAAATGCTCATAACTTCTTCGTTTTTGCTCCAAATTCAATGAAATTTTTTCCCACATGATCCTTTCAATGCCACGAACAATCTCCAATAATTTTTATCTCTCAAATTCAAGCTAAAAATAAATCTACCTTTTAAGTTTCAAAAACTCAAAAGCTTTGTCACGCCCCAAATTCCATCAGGACGGATTGGCACTCGTAGCCGACAAGGCCCGAGAGAACCAAGCTTTGCATCTACTCAATCATATACATGCCATAAGAAACTCATAATCACGTAATAGCTTTAGATACCAACAATGGAATTCACGGAACATGTGATATAGATATACATATGCGAAACTTGACTGTTGAGGCCACCAAGTCAAAAACGACATATACCTTTTACATTTATACACCCACATTTGTCTACAAAAGCCTCTAACAAATGCATTGACCAAAATGAACTAAAATTCGGGATAAGTTCCCGCTTTATACAACATGTACAACACCAAAACTTATGTATAACTGTGACTCGGAGAAGCCCCGAACTAACTGGAGCTCACCAAAGATCTGCAACAACTGGCAACCTACTGTGGAGGCCTACTAGTACCTGCGCCTGTAGCAAGTAAGGTAAATTCCCCAAGAGGGGTCAGTACGAAGAATGTACTGAGTATGTAAGGCCATATAAAACTTGTAGGACATGTAAATATGCCAAAGAACTCAAGTTCAAATGCATAACCAATATAGATAAGTCACACTGTAGATGAGTCACTAATCTGTACTGTGGAAACCATGTATGTTGCTTTCATTACATTCATGTATCTTTACTTCCATGATTATTCATCTTTGCTTGTGATCTGTAATACCCGGGCCCCGACTGAACAGTGGGTTTTAACATAACATCATGTTATGTTGGGATCGGCTCGAGCTAGGCTTATGCCCCTAGAGCTGCAACCCTATGAATCAATATATATTGGGATCGGATCGAGCTAGGTTGGTACCTCTAGAGCTGCCACCCATACAACATTTCAGGTTCAGCTCGAGCTAGGTTATTACCCCTAGAGCTGCCCCCTGTCAGGATCGGTCCGAGCTAGGCTTATGCCCCTAGGACTGCCCCCTGATCCAACAACCTCGGGATCGGCTTGAGCTAGGCATTTGCCCCTAAAGCTACCACCCATACTTTATCATTGACCACATATTTGCATTACTTTATTCATTACTTTGAGATTGATACAATGATGGTCACAACATTACTTGAAGCTTTGGATCATTAACCAATGAGTGAGAGACATGAGAATAAACATTGTGAGAAACATAACATTATTAGCACCATAACACAATTGGAACCATTGGACAATAATCCATGAACAAGAGACATGAGTATCATCACTATTGGAACATTGGACATAACCTTATTGGGCTTTTGGAACATTATTCATGAATATGAGACATGATATTCACAATTTCTCAATGAGTAGGAAATATATTATAAGGCCCATTGATAATTGCATATAGGATACCTTAGCACATTTCGGAATGGGACAAACATAATGTCAACGTGAATACTATTTGCCGCAGAAAGATACGGACAGAGTAACCTTACATACCTTGTATTCTTAATACGAATATACAATCCTAGATGTGCATACAATAGCCCCGCTCCTTCTTTATGTGTGACTCTACAACAAAAATACATAACAGAATTCACATTAACTACCAACTACCTTACAAATGCATCTAACATCAATGAGTTATATGTTTGCCTTTAAACATGCCATTCTCCTTGACAAAACCATTGATGAAATTATTATTCAATAAATCCCACAATATTCCTAACATTTTCCAATACATGATAATTAATATATTTCACCACAACACTTCTCCTTTACACTTTCTTATTCACACCACATCACAAATAATCCATCAAATTACCTTAATACACCTCATAGCACATATCAGCCAAAATACCACAATTCACACTTATAGAAAAATAACAAGTTTAATAACAAAATCACGCCTTACATGTTCATATTTTATCCATACCATGCTCTTTCATCAAGGTCACAAGTCATAATTCAAGCTTGAATCTCATGGATCACCAATCTTATATAAAAACACAAAGTATCATGTTCAACACTTCCAAGCATAACAAACATGATGTACATACTATCTCATGCATATAATATATTAATCCATAACAATAATCACTTACCCAAGCTTGAAAAATAGTGATCTTGCTCCAAAAGTTGGCTTTGAGTTCTTAGGGTTTGAAGAAAATATCTTGTATATTTGTCTAAAAGGCATGAGACTTTGCAATCAATAAAAATTAGATTTATTGCCCTTTATAAAGGCCCTCAATTCCATCCTTATCCACTCTTTAACATTTAATGTGGTGTTCTAGAAGGTCAAGGCAAGAATGGGTCTTTTGACCCATTTTGGCCCATGCCTTCTTCTCATTTTTGGGCCTTTTATTGAGCCCAATTCACTTAACCCAATAAAATCAATAATTTCTCGGGATTAATTCATCTTATACATGTTAAAACAATATTCCCACTCATGCTATTCATATCCGTAACCTCAATCTTAAAAACAAGTAATTCTAGCCACGTACGGCTCATTTTGACCATAAGGGCAAAATCGTCATTTTGATGCCAAATTCGTTCTCGAGTAATTTTATCATACCAATATAATATTTCATTCATTTCATGTATATACTCGTGGTTGTAGAATAAACATGGCAAAAATTGGCTCAATACGTCCCCGGGCACCCTTGGGAAAAATTCCACCTTTGAAAAGTGGCCAAAACCAGTGTGGCACGCCCTTGGGCGCACCATCTTACTTCCTATGGGCACAAAAATTTGGCCCAAAGAGGCGTGGCACGTCCCACACTTAGTTTTTAAAAAAAAAATCTATTTTTCGACTTTTCTTCGCGGGTTTGATTAGATACTTCAAGTCCTATTCTTTAGCTTACTTCTTACCCTTAATATCCTTTGTTTAGAGGTCCTATTAGACTCATTTTGAACCCCAAAAATGCTTCACTAAAATCACAAAACACCTCCTATGAAGGTTTAATCACATATACGAGGGTCAAATTCACTTATCTCATCAATAACATTACAAAATACATATGTATGGCTCTCGACACCTACGTAAGCATTGTTTAACGTCTTCAAGTAGGGTTAGGAAAGTACGGGGTGTTACATTCTTCCCCCCTTAGTAACATTCATCCTTGAATGTTAACAATATTGTTTCAATTACAACAAATGTATCTCTACATTAGCATACATATACATAAACACTTAAGGCTCATGGATACTTACTTTTTATTGCTCCACTTCCGCGCTTTGAACTTCTTGGTCCATTTGAAATAGATAGGGGTACTTGAATTTCATCATATCTTCCGTTTCCCATGTGATCTCCTCTACTTGTTGATTTCTACAAAGGACTTTCACGGAAGCTATGTCTTTATTCCTCAATCTCTTTACTTGTCGATCTAGGATAGCAATGGGTACCTCTTCATAAGTAAGATCCTCTGTAATTTGAACATCTTCAATGGGAACAATACAAGATGGATCCCCTATGCACTTTCGAAGCATCGAAATATAAAATACCGAATGGACTGAGGAAAGTTCTTGAGGTAGTGCCAACTCATACGCAACTTGCCCAAATCTTCTAATAATTTCATATGGGCCTATGTAACGTGGACTCAATTTTCCTTTCTTTCCGAACCGCATTACCCCTTTCATCGGTGACACCTTTAAAAATACCCAATCACCTATGGTGAATCCAAGTGCTCTTCGTCTAACATCAGCATATGACTTGTGGTGACTTTGGGGCCGATTGTAACCTTTGTTGGATCACTTTAACCTTCTCCATAGCCTGATGAACAATATCTGGCCCAAGTAAAGCAGTTTCACCTGCTTCGAACCATCCAATTGGTGACCTACATTTCCTTCCTTACAAATCTTCATAAGGTGCCATTTTAATACTTAAATGATAGCTATTGTTGTAAGCAAATTCAATAAGAGGCAAATGGTCATCCCAACTGCCTTGAAAATCTAACGTACAAGCTCGTAGCATATCTTCAAGTGTCTGAATAGTACGTTCTACTTGTCCATCAGTCTGAGGATGGAAAGCCGTACTTAAATTCACCTGTGTACCCAAACTCTGCTGAAAAGATCTCCAAAAGTGTGCTGTGAACTGTGCTCCTCTGTCTGATATAATGGAAAGTGGAATACCATGCAACCGCACTATTTCTCTAACATACAATCATGCATAATCCTCAGCTGTATAGGTGGTCTTGACTGATAGAAAATGCGCTGACTTGGTAAGCCTGTCCACTATAACCCATATAGAATTAAATTTCTATAATGTACGAGGCAAACCTGTAATGAAGTCCATATTAATCATATCCCATTTCCAGACTGGAAGATTGATACATTGCATGTAACCTCCCAATTTCTGATGCTCTACTTTCACTTGTTGATAATTCGGGCATTGAGCGACAAATTCTGCAATGTTCTTTTTCATATTTCCCCACCAATACACTTCCTTTAAATCATGGTACATTTTAGTAGCACCCGGATGAATAGAATAGTGCGAATGATGCGCCTCTGTCATAATTCGTTTCCTCAATTCATCTACATCTAGTACACATACTCTACCTTGGCATTGAAGTACCCCTTCTTGTGTAAGATCAAATGCCTTTGTCAAATTCTGCTGTACATTTTTCTTTAGCTGTAATAACATAGAATCCACAAACTTCTTCTCTTTCACTTCAACTATTAAATAGAATTCCGCTGCATGTTGCACAATAACTCCATCATCTGAGGATTCAATAAGGCGAACCAAGCTGGCTAATTGATGTATATCTTTGATTATCGCCTGCTTCTCAGTCAACTGGCCACTAGTGCTTTCTACTGCCTTGAGACTCAATGCAACAGCTACTACATTTGTTTTGACTGGGTGATAAAGAATATCAATATCATATTCTTTTAAAATCTCTAACCACCTTTATTGCCTCAAATTGAGTTCCTTCTGCTTAAACAGATATTGCAAACTTTTGTGATCCGTATGATATCAACCTAAACTCCATACAAATAATGACGCCATATCTTTAAAGCGAAGACCACCGCTGCTAATTCAAGATCATGTGTGGGATAATTTTTCTCATGTGGCCGCAACTTTCGTAAGGCATATGCTATGACATTACCGTGTTGCATCAACACATATCCGAGGCCAACCCCGGAAGCATCACAATACACTACATAACCCTCGATACCTTCAGGAAGCACTAAAACTGGTGTAGAGGTTAATTTATCTTTCAACTTTTGGAAGCTTTTCTCACACGCATCATTCCACTGAAACTTTACTGCCTTATGTGTAAGCTTTGTTAACGGTGCAGCAATGGAGGAAAAACCTTCCACAAATCTTCTGTAATAACCTTCCAGTCCAAGCAAAACTACGAATCTCTGTGGGTGTCGTAGGTCTTGGCCAATTTTTCCCTGCCTCAATCTTTTGTGTATCAACCTGTATCCCTTTATCTAACACAATGTGACCCAAGAATGCAACCTATTTTAACCAAAACTCACACCTAGAGAACTTGGCATACAACTTACGCTCGCGGAGAATCTGTAACACTTTCTATATGTGATTAGCATGGTCCTCAGGTGATCTTGAATAAACTAGGATGTCATCTATAAATACCGTGACGAACACGTCCAGAAATGGCTTAAACACCATATTCATCAAATCCATGAACACAGCTGGAGCATTTGTTAGTCCAAATGACATAACTAAAAATTCATAATGGCCATACCGTGTTCGGAAAGCTGTCTTGGGTACAGCTTCTTCTCTATGTCTGACTTGATGGTAACCCGACCTCAATTCGATCTTTGAAAAACACTTGGCACCCTGTAACTGATCAAACAAATCATCAATTCGAGGGAGGGGATATTTTTTCTTGATCGTTACCTTATTCAAATACCGATAGTCAATGCACATTCTCAATGTGCCATCTTTCTTTCATACAAATAATACCGGTGCACCCCACGGGGACATACTAGGCCTAATGAAGCCTTTGTCTAGCAAATCTTTCAATTGCTCCTTTAATTCATGCAGTTCTGCTGGAGCCATTCTTTATGGGGGAATAGAGATAGGCTGAGTTCCTGGAATCACATCAATGCCAAATTCTACTTCCCGTTCTGGGGGCAAGACTGGAAGATCTTTTGAAAATACATCCAGAAATTCATTGACCACTGGAACCGACTGCGGAGTTAGTGGTTCCACTTCAGTATCTTTCACCCATACTAAATGACATATATAACCCTTGGCAATCATTTTTTTGGCTTTCAAATAGGAAGTAAATCTTCCTCGTGGTGCCCCTACATTACCCTGTCATTCAACAACACTTTCTTGCGGAAAGCAAAATTGCACCTTCTTGGCCCGGCAATCTACCGTGGCATAACAAGAGGCCAACCAATCCATTCCCATGATCACATCAAAATCCACCATGTCTAATTCAATGAGATCGGCCAAGGTATAATGACCACGCACAGTTACCACACAGTTACGATATACTCTCTTTGCAATAATATATACACCAGCCGGTGTAGACACTTCAATTGACTTAATTAATAATTCCGGTGCCTTTTGCAAATTTCGCAGCAACCAATGGAGTAACATAGGAAAATGTAGAACCGGGGTCAATCAATGGATATACATTATATGAGAATATGGATAATGTACCTGTGACAACATCAGGGGAAGCCTCTGAATTCTCCTGGTCCACTAAAGCATAAGTGAGATTCTGGACCCCGCTAGTACTGGTTGTTCCTCTGTCACCCCTACCACGGCTAACAGGCTACACACCTCGGCCCAGTGAAGGAACCGATGCTGATGACACAACGGCCGATCCTGCCGGTCCTCCTATACCACTCATGCTCCTCTGGGGACACTCTTTCATTATGTGTCCCGTCATACCGCACCAGAAACAAGCATTTGTACCTACTCTGTATGTACCTAAATGAATACGTCCACAGTGCTGACACTGCTGACGAGGAAAACCTGTTGTCTGTGATCCGTGAACTCCGCTACTCTACCCAGATGGACCACCCCTAGACCCTCGGAACTGAGAGTGAGCACCCCCTGTGGAATAAGAGAACGATGGTCTAGGTGGTCTAGGAAACATACGGGGCCTAGATCCTCCTTGGGACATCATAGGTGGTCCCATAGGTCTAGCCCTTTTCTACCAACTGGCTCCTCCGGAGCTGGAAAAGTAGACAAAGACCTCGATGAAATTTTAGCATTTGCTCAACCTTGACTAGCTTGGTCAGGTGGTAGTCTACTCATTCCTTCTTCAGCAGGAACATCTACCTGCTTCCCTTTACCTTTACCACTCCTCGTGATTGGCATTTTGACTATACCAAAGAAAAACAATTACCATGATCAGATACAATTCAACTTATAATACTGGCTCTATTGCACGATCTAGAAGTAAAGAAAAGTAACAACATCCTAAATGTCCCATAGCCTCCTACATATAAATGTGGATCACAACACATCCATAAGTAAGACTCTACTCACACACGGCTTTGTAGACACCCTTAGACCGACCTGCTCTGATACCACTTTTTGTCACGCCCCGAATCCCATCAGGACGGATTGGCACTCGTAGCCGACAAGGCCCGAGAGAACCAAGCTTTGCCTCTTCTCAATCATATACATACCATAAGAAACCCATAATCACATAATAGCTTTAGAATACAACAATGGAATTCATGGAACATGTGATATAGATATACATATGCGAAACTTGGCCGTTGAGGCCACCAAGTCAAAAACGACATATACTTTTTACATTTATACACACACATCCGTCTACAAAAGCCTCTAACAAATGCATTAACCAAAATGAACTAAAAGTCGGGATAAGTCTCCGTTTTATACAACATGTACAACACCAAAACTTATGTATAACTGTGACTCGGAGAAACCCCAAACTAACTGGAGCTCACCAAAGATCTGCAACAACTGGCAACCTACGGTGGAGGCCTACTGGTACCTGCGCCTGTAGCAAGTAAGGTAAATTCCCCAAGAGGGGTCAGTACGAAGAATGTACTGAGTATGTAAGGCCATATGAAACTTGTACGCTATGTAAATATGCCAAAAAACTCAAGTTCAAATGCATAACCAATATAGATAAGTCACACTGTAGATGTGTCACTAATCTGTACTGTGGAAACCATGTATTTTGCTTTCATTACATTCATGTATCTTTACTTCCATGATTATTCATCTTTGCTTGTGATCTGTAATACCCGGGCCCCGACTGAACAGTGGGTTTTAACATAACATCATGTTATGTTGGGATCGGCTCGAGCTAGGCTTATGCCCCTAGAGCTGCCACCCTATGAATCAATATATATCGGGATCGGCTTGAGCTAGGTTTGTACCTCTAGAGCTGCCACCCATACAACATTTCAGGTTCGGCTCGAGCTAGGTTATTACCCCTAGAGCTGCCCCCTGTCAGGATCGGTACGAGCTAGGCTTACGCCCCTAGGACTGCCCCCTGATCCAACAACCTCGGGATCGGCTTGAGCTAGGCATTTGCCCCCAAAGCTACCACCCATACTTGATCACTGACCACATATTTACATTACTTTATTCATTACTTTGAGATTAATACAATGATGGTCATAAAATTATTTGAAGCTTTGGATCATTAACCAATGAGTGAGAGACATGAGAATAAACATTGTGAGAAACATAACATTATTAGCACCATAACACAATTGGAACCATTGGACAATAATCCATGAACAAAAGACATAAGTATCATCACTATAGGAACATTGAAACATAACCTTATTGGGCTTTTGGAACATTATTCATGAATATGAGACATGATATTCACATTTGCTCAATGAGTAGGAAATATATTATAAGGCCCATTGATAATTGCATATAGGATACCTTAGCACATTTCGGAATGGGAAAAGCGTAATGTCAACGTGAATATTATTTGCCGCAGAAAGTTACGGACAGAGTAACCTTACATACCTTGTATTCTCAATACGAATATACAATCCTAGATGTGCATACAATAGTCCCACTCCTTCATTATGTGTCACTCTACAACACAAATACATAACAGAATTCACATTAACCACCAACTACCTTACAAATGCATCTAACATCAATGAGTTACATGTTTGCCTTTAAACATGCCATTCCCCTTGACAAAACCATTAATGAAATTATTATTCCAAAAATCCCACAACATTCCCAACATTGACCAATACATGATAATTAATACATTTCACCACAACACTTCTCCTTTACACTTTTTTATTCACACCACATCACAAATAATCCATCAAATTACCTTAATACACCTCATAGCACATATCGGCCAAAATCCCACAATTCACACTTATAGAAAAATAACAAGTTTAATAACAAAATCACACCTTACATGTTCATATTTTATCCATACCATGTTCCTTCATCAAGGTCACAAGTCATAATTCAAGCTTGAATCTCATGGATCACCAATCTTATATAAAAACACAAAGTACCATGTTCAACACTTCCAAGCATAACCAACATAATGTACATACTCTCTCATGCATATAATATATTAATCCATAACAATAATCACTTACCCAAGCTTGAAAAATGGTGATCTTGCTCCAAAAGTTGGCTTTGAGTTCTTAGGGTTTGAAGAAAATATCTTGTATATTTGTCTAAAAGGCATGAGACTTTGCAATCAATAAAAATCAGATTTATTTACCTTTATATAGGACCTCAAATCCATACTTAGCCACTCTTTAACATTTAATGTTGTGTTCTATAAGGTCAAGGCAAGAATGGGTCTTTTGACCCATTTTGGCCCATGCCTTCTTCTCATTTTTGGGCCTTTTCTTGAGCCCAATTCACTTAACCCAATAAAATCAATAATTTCTTGTGTTTAAGTCATCTTATACGTGTTACAACAATATTCCCACTCATGCTATTCACATCCGTAGCCTCAATCCCAAAAACAAGTGATTCTAGCCACGTACGGCTCATTTTGACCTTAAGGGCAAAATCGTCATTTTGATGCCAAATTCATTCTCGAGTAATTTTATCATACCAATATAATATTTCATTAATTTCATGTATATACTCGTGGTTGTAGAAGAAACGTGGCAAAAATCGGCTCAATACGTCCCCGGGCACCCTTGGGAAAAATTCCACCTTTGAAAAGTGGCCAAAACCAGCGTGGCACGTCCTTGGACGCGCCAGCTTACTGCCTCTGGGCACAAAAATTTGGCCCAAAGCGGCATGGCACGCCCCACACTTAGTTTTTTTTAAAAAATTCTGTTTTTCGTCTTTCCTTCGCGGGTTTGATTTGATACTTCAAGTCCTATTCTTTAGCTTACTTCTTACCCTTAATATCCTTTGTTTAGAGTTCCTCTTAGCCTCATTTTGAACCCCACAAATGCTTCACGAAAATCACAAAACACCTCCTATGAAGGTTTAATCACATATACGAGGGCCAAATTCACTTATCTCATCAATAACATTACAAAATACATATGTATGGCTCTCGACACCTACGTAAGCATTGTTCAACGTCGTCAAGTAGGGTTAGGAAGGCACGGGGTGTTACAAGCTTGAAAACCCTTTAATGGTAACTTCACTTCTACAACTCTGATTTGAACAAAATTTGAAATCTAGACTCAAAAAACACTAGGGAATCAAGATCTAGTGTCAAAAATAACAAAACAAAACAAAAAAAATTCCAGTTATTTTTTTTAAATTTTTTTTTTTGGATTTTTGAATTGTTGAAGAAATTGAAATTCCAATATTAAGATTTGTGAAAATAAACCTTAACCAAGGCTTTGATACCAAATTATGCAACAAAAAAAAATGGTGGAATACCTTAAAGAAACAAGAAAACAACTGAGTAAGGTAAGTCAGTACCAAAAGGTAAGTCCCCACTTTATACAACATTACAGTACCAAAACAAATGTACATATGAGACTCGGAAAGCCCTGAACCAACTGGAGCTCACCAAAGATCGGCAAAAGATCCACAACCTACTGTGGAGGTCTACTAGCACCTGTACCTACAGCAAGTAAGGTAAGTCCCCCAAGGGACGTCATTACGAAGAATGTACTGAGTATGTAAGGCTCATATGAAACTTTATAACACATAAATACCTCAATGAACTCAAATACAAATGAATAACCAATATGGATAAGTCACCAATCTATATGTTGGGAACCATGTTTATTGCTTTCATTACTTTATTTGCTTCTTTACTTCTATGTTTGTTCATCATCACTTGTGTCACTAGGTACCCGGGCCTCGACTGATCAGTGGGTCCTAACATATCAGAACGTTATGTTGGGATTGACTCGATCTAGGCTTATGCCTCTAGAGCTACCACCCATAAATCTATACATCGGGATCGGCTCGAGCTAGGTTATTACCTCTAGAGCTGCCGCCCATAAACCAATGTATCAGGTTTGGCTCGAGCTAGGTTATTACCTCTAGAGCTACCCCCTATCAGGTTCGGTTTGACCTAGGCTCATGCCTCTAGGACTACCCCCTGATCCAATAATCTCGGGATCGGCTCGAGCTAGGCTTATGCCTCTAGAGCTACCACCCGTATTCAATCATCAACCATATATGCATTACTTCATTTCGTTACTTTTGAGATTGATACATTGATAGTCATAACATTATTTGAACTTTGGAATATAACATTGTTGGACCTTTGGAACATTAGTCAATGAACATGAGACATGTGAATCACAAATTATCAATGAGTAGGGATCATGTGAGTAACAATAATTAATAACCCAGAATGGGATACCTTAGAACATTTTGGAATGGAACAAGTACAATGTCAATGAGAACACTATGTGTTCCAGAAGGATACGGAAAGAGTAACCTTACATACCTTGTCTTCTCAATATGAATACACAATCCTATACGTGAACACAGTAGTCCAGCTCCTTCCTTACGTTTCACTCTACAACACAAGTACATAACGGAGCTCACGTTAACAACCAACTACCTTACAAGTGTATAAGACGATAATGAGTGACATGATTGCCCTATAACATCATTTCACCCTGTACAATACAATTCACGAAATTGTCTGTAACACCTCGTATACTCCCAACCCTATGTGACTACATTGAACAATGGCTACTTAGGTGTCGAGAGGCCATGAGTAAGTAATTTGTAATGTTAGTGATGAGAAAAATTGAATTTTGGCCTCGTACATGTGATTAGCCCTTTGTAGGAAGTATTTTGTGATTTTCGCGGAGCATTTGTGGGGTTCAAAATGAGGCTAATAGGACCTCTAAACAAGGTATATTAAAGGTAATAAGTAAGTTAAAGAATAGGAATTGAAGTATCTAACCAAATCCGCAAAGAAAAGTCAAAGAAACGAAAATTTGAAAATAATTGGAGTGGGGCGCACCAGAGGGCGTGCCAGGCCGCTCTGGGCCAAAATTTTTAGCCCAGAGGCAGCAAGCTGGCGCGCCCAAGGGTGTGCCAGGATGGTTTTGGCCACTTTTTAAAAGTTGGAAATTGTCTAAGTCCCAAGGGTGCCCGGGGATGTACCGAACTGATTTTTGCCACGTTTCTTCTACAACCATGAGCATATGAATTAAGTATTATATTGGTGTGGTAAAATTACTCGTCAACAAATTTGGCATCAAAATGACAATTTTACCCTTTTGGTCAAAATAGGCCATACGTGGCTAGAATTGCTTGTTTTTGGGATTGAGACCACGAATATAAATCCCGTGAGTGGGAATATCGTCGTAACATGTATCAAATGATTTAAATATGAGAAATTGTTCATCGTATTGGGTTAAACGAATTGGGCTCAAAAAGGGCCCAAAATGAGAAAAAGACATGGGTCAAATGACCCATTCTTACCTTGACCTTCTAGACACAACATTAAATGCCACAAGAGTGGATAAGGATGGAATTAAAGGCCTATAAAAAGGGGCAAAAATCTGATTTTATTCACTTGGAAACTCTCATGCTTTCTAGATATTTCTCAACTTATTTTCTCTCAAACCCTAAGAGTTCAAAGCCAACTTTTGGAGCAAGATCATCATTTTTCAAGATTGGATAAGTGATTATTCTTATGGATTAATATATTATATGCATGGGATAGTATTTAAATCATGTTGGTTATGCTTGGAAGTGTTGAACATGGTACTTTGTGGTTTTGTAAAAGATTTGTTATCCATGGGATTTAAGCTTGAAATATGACTTGTGATTTAGATGAAAGGGCATGGTATGGATGAAATACGAACATGTATGGTGTGATTATGTTATTAAACTTGTTATTTTCATATAAGTGTAAATTATGGGATTTTGGCCGATTTGTTGTTGTGAGGTGTATTGAAGTAATTTGATGGAATAATTGTGATGTTGTGGTGATGAAGAGTGGAAAGTATGAACTTTGTGTGACATGCTAATGGTTTATGATATTTTGGTCAATGTTGGGAATATTGTGGGATTATTGGTATGATGATTTCATCAATGGTATTGTCTAGGGGGAATGACATGTTAAAGCCAAACATGTAACTTATTGTCATTATATGCCTTTGTAAGGTAGTTGGTGGTTAATGTTGGTTCTGTTATGTACTTGTGTTGTAGAGTGAAACATAAGGAAGGAGCGGGACTATTGTATGCACGTCTAAGATTGTTTATTCGTATTGAGAATACAAGGTATGTAAGGTTCCTTTTTCCGTATTTTTCTACAACATATTGTTCACATTAACATTGGGCTTGTTTCAATTCCGAGAGGCTTGAAGTATACCAATTCAGGTTGACGTATGTTGTTATTCATATGTATCCTACTCTTAGATGAATGATGATTTAGCTATCTCTTATTCATCGATCGAAGTTCCAAAGATGTCATAACGTGGTAATTTCTAAAAGAACTATCTCAAAGAGAGTAATAATGTAAAAGAATCTATTTATTCTTGAAACGCATTTTCCAATCATGTCATGTTCCAAAGTAAAATATTAGTATGATTATCTTAGTACCAATCTCTTATGGGTAATTGAGGGAGTAGTGTGCAAGCAAATATACCAATCCCTCAAAAGAAAGAGATTAAGTTACGTATGTTTGTTGAGTGCAAAAGTGCGGGAAAATCCTAGATGTGGGGTGAACACGATTCTAAAGTTCCAACAATGTTATAACTCTAAAGTTTCTAGAAAGTTATGCTCCAAGTTTCATAATGTTATGACTATCATTATATCAACCTCTTGCAGGTAAAGAAATGAAGTAAGGCGTATATATGTGTTTCCAATACTATCATGATCCTCAATGTATCAATCTCTCATAAGTTAATGAATCAATCTCTCCCAAATAAGAAATGAAGAAAGACGTGCATATGCATTAACCCACCGAAGAGTGGATGTAGTTAACCCACCGAAGAGTGGATGTAGTTAACCCACCGAAGAATGGATGTAGTTAACCCACCAAGGAGTGGATGTAGTCATTAACCCACCAAAGAGTGGATGTAGTAACTAACCCACCAAAGAGTGGATGTAGTTATTAACCCACCAAAGAGTCGATGTATTTATTAACCCACCTAAGAGTCGATGTAGTTATTAACCCACGAAGGAGTGGATGTAGTTATTAAAAGGAATCTATCGCATATAAAGAATCTTTTGAAGGCAAGTCTCTTGAGTAAAAGTAACTCTCTCTTGAATAAGAGGGTATATAAAGGATGGTAAATGGAAATAACAGAAGAAATATTCATGGTTCTACCAAAAAAAAGAGTTTATCCACATTTACTATTTCTCTAATATTGACTCTGTTGTTGTTGTTACTATGTATGATAAATTTCTTATGAGCCTTACATACTCAGTACATTCTTCGTAATGACCCCCTCGGGGGACTTACCTTACATGTTGCAGGTGCAGGCATTAGTAGACCTCCTCTGTTGACTGGGGATCATTTGCAGAGTTTTGGTGAGCTCCACTTGGTTCGGAGCTTTCTGGGTCATAGTTGTATATTTGTTTTGATATTGTACATGTTGTATAAAGCGGGGACTTGTCCCGACTTTAAGTTGGTCTTGTAGATGCATCTGGTAGAGGCTTTTGTAGACATATGTGGGTATGTGGATGTAAGAGATGAATGTTAGGTTTAACTTGATGGCCCCAACAGCCAAGTTTCCTAAATATATATATAACATATGTTTCCATGTTCATGTTTTCCGCATAGTTGCATGAGGTATATTAAGATTCATACGAGGATATGCATACGAAGGTTCATGAGCAAAGATTGGTTCTCTCGGGCCATATCGACTTCGGGTGCCAGTCCCACCGGAATGGGATTTCGGGTCGTGACATCGTCATACCAACAATACCACAACATTATACTCATTGACCACAACATCATAAACCAATAGCATTTCACACCAAGTTATCCTTTACGCTTCCTCATTAACACCACGTCATAATTATTCCATCAAGTCACTTCAATACATTTCATAACAATATATCAACAACAATCCCACAAATTATATTCATCGAAAAATAACAAGGTAAGGAACATAATCACACCATACATTTTAGTATCTCATTCACACCATGCACTTTCATTCAAACCTCAAGTCTCCTTTCAGTTTTAAATCACAAGGATGGCACATCTTTTAGCAAAAAGCAAAAGTGGCCTATTCTACACCTTGCCAACATAACCATCATGATATATACACCATATTAAGCATATAATATATTAATCCATGAGAGTAGACACTTACCAAAGCTTGAAAAGTGATGATCTTTACCAAAGAGAATGGTTGCCTTAGGGTTTGTGTTGAGAGAAATATGTTTGGAAATATCTAGAAAGACATGTCTGTTATAATGAATCAAATCAGCCTTTTGTGCCTTTATATAGTCCTCATGGTCATCCTCATCCACACTTTAATCAATAATTGAGGTGTTTTACTTGGTCAACATAAGAATGGGTCATTTTCCCATTTGGGCCATGCATTTTGGCTTCATTTTAGGCCTCAAATTGAGCCCATTAACACATGTTAACTTAGCCCACCATATTCAATGTGCAATCCCCCATTTATCTCACGTTTAAATAATTCCATAAATGTTACGACAATATTCAACTCACGCGATTCATGCTCGTAGCTTTATTCCCAAGAATAAATAATTTTGGCCAATCATGGCTTAATTGAACATAATCTGATAAAATGCTTGTGACAAAGAGTTAACCCCAACTCGGATGCCAAACTCGCTCAAAATTAGTCCTACTAAAATGGAATAATAATACCATAACCCAAGAGTTCTCTTTATAGACTAATAATCGTAGAAGAAATTTGGCAAAAAGCACCCCGGTACGCTCTCGGGCGCCCTTGGGACTTAGAAAAATTTCAGCAACTGAACAGGTGCACATTAGTGGCCTGGAACGCCACAAGGAGCACCACCTTGCTGCCTGTATCAAAAAAAATTTAGGCCAAAGCGGCCTGGCACGCCACCTGCAGCGCCCCACACTTAATTTTTGATTTCTACTTTTCTTTGCGGATTTGGTTGGATCTTTCAAGTCCCATCCTTTTGCTTGCCTCTTATCTTTAAGAACCTTTTCTTGTATGTCCCTTAAGCCTCACTTTTCACCCCACAAATGCTCCATAAAGTCACAAACACCACCTACTACAAAGGTCTAATCACATTTACTAGCACAATATCAAATGTTCCATCAATAACAATGCAAAATATGTACTTATTGCTCTCGAACCTAGTGTGAACATGGTTCAAGGTTGTCAAGTAGGGTCGGGAAGGTACGAGGTATTACACTAAACTTGAAACAATCAAAAGCTTCAACAAGCTCTCAAACTCTCAAAAGAGTATTTAATATTTAATATTTATCAAGATAATCTAACCCTAAAATGAGGTATTCCCCCTTATTTATAGCCTACACTAATAATTATAAAAATACCCTTAATGAAATAAGGGTCTTCTTTAGCTTGAGGCTTGAATATCAAGAATAGCCACTTTACGTCTATAGCCTCTTTCTCCCCTTTTCGCCTTTCTTTCTTGTACTTCCACTTTAGCATATTCTCGAGCTTCAACTCTTCATTTCATGATATTGATGAGGCTCTGCTTGCACCATCAATGGTTCTTAGTTTTTGTTTTAGTAGTTAGGAGTATGTATTAAATTATAACTACATGTTAGTCTATCTTGTCTTAGGGTGATCATAAAGTAATATCATGTACAACTTTCTATTATTTTTTCATTAAATCTTAAGCTGCATAGTATCCATGTGTTGTTTGAGAAATTATTGTTCAGATGGATTGTTCAGTTGCAGAAAATTGTTGTATTTTATGTTAGTTAATTTTTTTGATTTCTTGTGTCACATAGATGTGTACAAGTAATTTAGATAGGAGTTGTGATACAAGACAAATGGCCATCATAACTTTTGATGCCATCATTCGTGGCCAACACATGGAGAATCTGATTTTGGACACCTTGAAGGCCCAAGAGTATGCATGGGGAAGTCATGAAGTCATTTTGGACACATAATAAAGCAAATTCATATGTGGAAGGTTGCTTGGAGGCATGCCTTGATGACTACCCGAGGCTCCAAAGAATTGCAAGGGTTGAAGTGTGAAGAAGGAGTCCTTACACTCCATGACCGCCCCTTATTAAGGGTGTTTTGGTCTTTTTGTGCCTTTTCTTTACACTCCATAGGAGCCTCTTTGCATTAAGGGTAGTTTGGTCATATGATATAATAGTTATAAATAGGCTTCATTAGTCTTATTTTCTAGTTAGTTCATTATGGATATTTGAAAGACTTCTTCTTCTCTCTTTGAGAATGTAGTGTAGGGCTTGGAAAGGCCAAGTAGTGTAGGGCTTGGAAAAGCCATTATTGATCCTTGCTTAGAAACGGTGGTTGTAAGGAGGAGTTGATTCCCTTAGCGGTCACCATAAGAGTTTGGTGTTGTTATTGCGGGTCTTAGGGGTCTTATCGTTTGATACACGGTTTGGTTCCTATTTCTTGTAATCTCGTATGTCAAGCTATCTATCCTTTTTTTTTTGTAATCTTGTTAAGCTTGTGATTCTAATCTTGAAGTCTAGTGAAGCCGTGTGGGCTCTTTCGATTCACTAGCACTTGTTGTTAAATTTGTTGTTCTTGTGATAGTTGTTCATCTTGTTGTTGTTACTGAAATCTTCATGTTGTGGGATTGATATTGTATCATTTGGTATCAAAGCAAGGCTGGTTGTGTTCCTACACTACCAATCTTGGGCTATCTCGGTCAAAAAAAAAAAAAAAAAAAAGAAATCTGTCAAAAAAAAAAATGAAATCTGTCCATCTTGTTGTCTTGGCCGAGGATAGTGATTGTGTGTTTAGATCTAGGTGTTATTTTACTTGTTTAGTGTGTTTCTAGTGTTGGTTTCTTTCTCACCAACACTAAAAGTTTCTAGATCTAAAGATGAGCTTATAATATTGACCATTGTTGTGGTGACTTGAAGTGGGCCGTAGGTTGTATCTTGTTGATGACCATTGGTGTTTTTTTTGTGTTATGTTCTTGAAGAAGTTGATGTTGTGTTCTTGAAGGTTGTTGTGGTGTTCATCTTGTTCTTCATCTATTCTTACAACTTAAGACAACAAAAGTTATAAAGTTGTTGGTTGTTGGTGAGAAGACTTGCACACATCTCTTCCTAGACTTGACAACCACTTTTTCTTAAAACACGGAACCTTGTTTTGTGGGATTAGAATAGTCAAATCTTACCTTTTTGAGTTTGAAAAGTTGAAAAAAGAGTACAAGACTTTACTTTCCCTCCAAAACCCATTGTCATCCATGACAAGTTGTATTTCATATTGAAATTTCAGATTTGTGACCAAAAAAAAAATAAATATATATATATATATATATATATATATTTTCGTGTGGGCCCAAGACCAATTGCATGCTGCCACATCACCATTAAGCTCAAATTTCAGATTCTAAGTTTCATTTCCTTGTTTCTTTAGTTTCATTTCTTGATTCTAGTACTAATTAACAACTAGTAATCACCTACTAGATTGTGAGTTGGTTTTTTTGAATCCATTTTCTTCGTGTTCTTCGTTCTTTGTGTGCTTTTCTCATTTTGATTCGTTGAACTTCTTTGATTCAAGTTCATAAGTAGATTTTTTGTTTTGTGTTTTGAGTCGATCAAACAATAATCTATTCTGGTCTCTAAGTAGTGATTGACACCTTATTAACTACCGAAGTATAAGCAACTTTCAATATTCACCGCTCCAATTGTGAGGATCACAAAGGTACTCGTATACGAGTGTTGGTGAGGTGCTTTTACTACTAATCTTGTTTGTTCATTTTGTAGGTACAAGGTGATATAAGGGGAACATATCTTAGTAGCCTCGTATTATTGTGACTACAACATGGGAGACTATGATTGTAGTGAGGGATTTTATGGCTACGATGATGTTGTGGATTATGGGGGCTATGAATATAGCCATGATCAAGACATGGGCAGATTTGAGGGTTATGGTTTTGAGGGAGAACATGAGGTGAATGAAGTGCCAAGTTCTTATGATGAAGTTGGGGCATATGAGGAGTCTTACACTTCCCATTTCGAACCTCGAATTGGTGTAAGGTATAACCCCTCCCTTCGCAAAGCTTATGAGAGCCATGGTGAGAGTGCACGTGTGGAGAATGAAGATTCATATTCTTCACCTTGTAGTACATTTTATCAAGGTCGAAGCGGTGTGAATGGGTATACTAGCTATAGTGTAGGTTGTCCCATGAGAAGAAGAGAGAATACATCTCCAATGTCAAGGGGTACTCATGTGCCCATGGGTTGTCCTAAACTCTACAATGTTGATCCTAGGAGAAGTGTTCACTCCGGAAAGGTAAGCATTTCTGGGGTACCGGGCTGCCTCCTTGTGCTAGATGATTGGCGCCATAAGAACTAAATCATGCCACCGATGGTTGACTATTTAGGGTTGTCTCGAGAACCTTTACTTGTTCCATATTCCTTGGACGGGTATAAGGTTACCGAGAGAGTGAGGATTGTCTTCACCCAATTTGAATACTATGAGGAGGTGTGGTGCGATATCTTTTCCTTGACACCAGGTCATGTATGCTTGGGTGCCGATTGGTTTGCCCAACATAGAGTCCCAAATGTGCTAAATTGGCCTAAGGTTATAGTGGACCATTGGGGAAATTATCTCTTTACCTCAATTATTCCCAAACCGCAAGGAGATGTGATCACTTACTCCAAGCCGAATGATTATGAGAGACAAAAGATTGAGAGGAGTAAGGGTGTGAAAGGTGGTAATCCGAGAGTGGAAAAAGGAGAGGTTGTGTGGGGTGAAGTGAGGGGGTTGCCACCAAATCATGCTAACTATGTTTTTCCTTTTCTTTCTAGGGATATTTGTGTAGGTACCAACATGGCAAGCGGAGAAGCACAAGGCCAAGGACAAGTTGCTGCCAAAGCATGTGGGAAACCTTCACACCACGGCAAAGAAGAATTTACTCAAGAACTTCAAGGTAAAATCGCTTACTCTTACACTTTTGTGCATGAGAATGATAATTGTGTGACTAGTAGCCCATTGAGTGTGAGTAGTAGCTTACCTATTTGTGAGTCTATTGATTCTTTGCCTCTTGTTGATGATGTACTTGTTGTGAGTGTGGATGCACTAGTTGATCCTATTGATGATCGAATTGACTCTTCTTGTAAGGTCAATTTAAGTCCACCTAGTGTTGAAGCCATTGTGTTGAATGATAATACATCATCTATTGATTCTTTACCCCTTGATGATGATGTACATATTGTGAATGTGGATACACTAGTTGATCCTATTGATGACAAAATTGACTCTTCTTGTAAGATCAATTTATGTCCACCTAGTGTTGTAGCCAATGTGTTGAATGATGATACATCATCTTGTGGGAATTGTGTTGATCAAATAAATAGGAGTGATCCCTATAGTATGACCTCTAGTAAATGTTCTACTCTCGGTTATGCTCATAGGGATAATCATGTGCTTGAAACATCTTTGATACTTGATAATGACCTTTTAGAAAATGGATTTGCATGTTCTATATCCTCTTCATGAATAGATCCTTCTCTCTTTAAGTACAATATCTTGTTTGAAGATGATGAGTTCACTCCTAAAGAACCTAGTGGTGAGTATGACGTTGAAGGTATAGCTTGTCTTGAAAGCTATAGCCTATATGCCAACCCACTAGGTGTAAAAACATTCCTCCTAAAGATGGAAATCTCTTCTTGGGAGATGAGTGTACTCTTAAGGGAAGGGAATGTGAGGTCTTGGAAAGGAATGATCAATTGGGTGATGATAATTTTGATTTGCTTGAATTCTTAAGAAACCCAATAAATGATTTTTCCTTGAAAATTGATTGTGGTTGTGAACCTTTGTATGACACCCCACCCATGTTTGATGACTATAAGGATGAATTGCTTGCTTGTAAAGACTTAAGTAATAATTCCTTGGACTTTAGTGGTGGTATGTGTCTACTTGAGGGTACTTCCATAGAAAGGGAAGGTGTCCATTATTTGGAAATTACTTCTTCTACTATGTGTGACCTTATTGTTGAGAGTACTCATGGTGATGATGTTGAAACTGGTAGTGAGCACTCACATGAGGACACCTTAGTTGAACTTGACTTGAGTGATACCATTCTCCACTCTCTATTTGCTTTTGATGATATGTATGCTATTGTAGAGAGTATATCTTGTAGTTTGGGTGAAGCCTATGGGGAAAGGGAGTATTGTCTAGACCCGTGTCTATGGCTACTCTTTCTATTTGACCCCGGTGCCAAATATAGAAATGGTGATGTTGGCACACCCAACTTATTGCTTGGTCTACATGACAAGCAAAATGTCATTCTTGAAAACCCGAGAGCAAAAGTGTCATTGTTTCCTTGGGGTAATGTTTCTAAATGTGCATCCTTGCTTGACACAATTGTGTTTAAATTACAAGAATCTCAACTTGTGGATGCCAAGTTCTCTATTTGCTTGAAGGAAAGAATGTGGATGTGCTTAAATGCTTTGTCTTTACCCTTGTATGCCTTTACACTTGATTCTTTCCTATACTACCTCTTTGCCTATGATGACATCCATGCTAGTTTTGGATTTGTTTTATGTAGAGGTAGGAAAATTTTTGGTTTGTCCACTTGTATGAATGATAATGCTATATGGATCTTGTGGACATTAGAACCAATTGAGGCTCCACCCTTGGTGTGGTCTCTTGAAGAGATAGAGAAGCAATTGTGTCTTATGGCTCCTAAGATGAAGGTAGTTTTACCTTGTGGATTATTTGATGCCATTAGGACCTTTGTAGTTTCCTTATCTCTTGGTGATTTAAATAGCCAAATCCTTTGTGCATATTTTAATAAGTTTTTAATATTTAATTCAAAGGATCCTTGGTTATATTGCAAGTATAAGCAACCTTGGCATGTTGAGATGATTTATTGTGCTAACCCTAACCCTCATGCCATGAGGAGTTTGTATTTGTTTGCCCTTTCTTTGGTTTTGCAAGGTTTGGCTTCGAGGTCGAATCCTTTTCAAGAAGGGGAGGATGATACAAGACAAATGGCCATCATAACTTTTGATGCCATCATTCGTGGCCAACACATGGAGAATCTGATTTTGGACACCTTGAAGGCCCAAGAGTATGCATGGGGAAGTCATGAAGTCATTTTGGACACATAATAAAGCAAATTCATGTGTGGAAGGTTGCTTGGAGGCATGCCTTGATGACTACCCGAGGCTCCAAAGAATTGCAAGGGTTGAAGTGTGAAGAAGGAGTCCTTACACTCCATGACCGCCCCTTATTAAGGGTGTTTTGGTCTTTTTGTGCCTTTTCTTTACACTCCATAGGAGCCTCTTTTCATTAAGGGTAGTTTGGTCATATGATGTAATAGTTATAAATAGGCTTCATTAGTCTTATTTTCTAGTTAGTTCATTATGGATATTTGAAAGACTTCTTCTTCTCTCTTTGAGAATGTAGTGTAGGGCTTGGAAAGGCCAAGTAGTGTAGGGCTTGGAAAAGCCATTATTGATCCTTGCTTAGAAACGGTGGTTGTAAGGCGGAGTTGATTCCCTTAGCGGTCACCATAAGAGTTTGGTGTTGTTATTGCAGGTCTTAGGGGTCTTATCGTTTGATACATGGTTTGGTTCCTATTTCTTGTAATCTCGTATGTCAAGCTATCTATCCTTTTTTTTTTGTAATCTTGTTAAGCTTGTGATTCTAATCTTGAAGTCTAGTGAAGCCGTGTGGGCTTTTTCGATTCACTAGCACTTGTTGTTAAATTTGTTGTTCTTGTGATAGTTGTTCATCTTGTTGTTGTTGCTGAAATCTTCATGTTGTGGGATTGATATTGTATCATTGGATGAATCTAAGAAGAAGCAGTGTTGAGCCCATGTTATGCTTGTAAGAATCACTATTGGCATTTTAGAAATATTGTAGAGGATCACTTATTTGCAAAAAAGATTTGTTGTAGGATATGACAAGTGGATTTCTCACGGGGAAAGGGTATCCACAAGTACACCACATCCAAGTAGTAATGATCATGAAGATTGTAATAGTCATGATGATATTGATGGACTGCTTTATGACACATTTAGAAATATAAAAGGTGATGTAGGGTATGAAGAAGGGGTGAGAGAAAGACTATCTGAAGATGCAAAGAGGTTTTTTAGATTAGTTGAAGAAGGGAAGAAGGAGTTATATCCAGGGTGTGAGAATTTCAGTAAGTTGAGTTTTGTGAGTCTGTTATACTTTCTCAAAAGCCTACATGGGTTGAGTAATGTGGCCTTTCAGAGCTGCTAGATTTATTGAAAGAAGCATTTTTGTTTGCTCAACTGCCTGAGTCTTTTAACAAGGCTAGAAAGATGATAAAAGATTTGGGTCTGGGTTATGAAAAAAAACTTGCATGTCCTAATGATTGCATGCATTTTTGGAAAGACAAGGTAGAGGTGATAATTGCTCTGTGTGTGGGTCTTCTAGATGGTCGAATGTAGTTGATGGAGAGACTAGGTTTTAAGATACTGTCCTTTAAAGCCTAGGCTTCAAAGACTATTCATGTGTCCTGAAACAGCTACTGCAATGAGATTGCATGCCACTGAATGACCTAATGATAGGAATTTAAGACACCCTACTAATGGAGAAGCTTGGAAGGATTTTTAATCATCCATCCTTCTCGAATGATCCTCGAAATTTCAGATAGGGTCTTTCAAGTGACAGGTTCAATCCATTTCGGACCATGAACATTTCCCATAGCACATAGCCTATTATGTTGATGAATTACAATCAGATTTGCATGAAGCCGGACTACATAATATTGTCAATGATCATTCCAGTCCATCCTTTCCCAAAAATGATATTGATGTGTACTTACAACCGTTAATTGATGAGTTGAATGAGCTATGGTATGTTGGGGAAGAAACATATGATGCACATACAAACCAAACATTTCAAATGCGTGTATTCTTGTTATGGGAAGTTAACGATTTTTTGGTGCTAGCAATGTTGTCCTAATGGAGCACTAAGGGGAGATTGGTATGTCCAACTTGTAACTATAGCACATCCTCTCAGTATCTCAAGTACAGTCGTAAGATGTGTTACTTGGGTCATCGGGCTTTTTACCTCCTGATCATCCATATAGAAGGGATAAGAAATTGTTTAATGGTGCGGAGGATCATAAAAATAGCTACAGGATTTTAACAATAGTTTTGGAAAGGGAAAAAAGAAAAAGCGTCGGACTACTAAGGGACCATGGAAGAAAAGATTCATCTTCTTTCAATTACCATATTGGCCTACACATAAGTTAAGGCTCAATCTAGATGTGATACATATTGAGAATTTTTTTGTTTGATAGTTTGCTTGTTACTTTACTGGATGTATTAGGAAAGACAAAGGATCATATTAATTCTCATTATGACTTACAAGTAATGGGAATAAGGAAAGAGTTGCATCCAGTAAAAGATAATACAAATGACAAAATATACTTAGTTAAATATTGTTTTTCCATTAAACCAGAAGAAAATAAAGTGCTATGTACAGTATTTAAAAATGTCAAATTACCCAAAGGGTGTTCCTCAAACATATCAAAGTGTGTAGACGTGGAACAAATAGCAAATCTAGATGGATTACAACCTAAAATCAAAGAAATTAAATGTGATCTTGAAAAGATATTTCCTCCAACCTTTTTTGATATAATGGAACATTTACCTATCCATTTGGTAGATGATATTAAGTTGGCGGAGGGGGGGGGGGTCCAAATCATCTTCGTTATATGTATCCCATGGAGAGAGAATTGTGTGAGCTTAAGGACTTTGTTTGTAATCAGTACAATCCAGAAGCTTCTATAATACAGGGGTTTATTGCCCAAGAGTGCTTGACCTATTGTTCGAGCTACTTACATGATGGGGTGAAGACTAGATTCAGTAGATACCAAACTGAGGATGATGAAAATGCTGAACAAGAGCAAGATATTGTACCAACTATATTCCCAAAGCTCGATCATCTAATTGGAAGAGAGAAGAAAACAAAAGGAAAGCCTTTGAAGATGGATCAATAGTTATCTTCTGAAGCACATCGATATGTACTGTTTAACACCGGATATGAACAAGTCGAGGATTTTATCAAGTAAGTCTTTATATTTGGAACTTCATTTATTTTGTTACTATTAAGGTACTGTAAACTTCATTTATAAAAGCTTACTATTTTTATTTAAAATATTGATTGCAGGGAACATAAAGTGATAATTGACAACAATTTTAGATTAAATAATGCATGGACAAGAGCAAGGATTCACAGTCAAGAATTCGGCAACAGGTTCAAAGAGAAGGTTGAAACAGCTAAAGTGCCTAATCAGTTAAGGTGGCTAGCTAAATGGCCTAATAGGGTGGCAAGCAGAAGCTATACTGCCTATTTCATTAATGGATTCTGATTTCATACATTACAATGGGATTCCACACGGAAGTCTCAAAATAGTGGAGTGTATTTGGCTACGACAACTGATAGTTTTGCTAGTGCCTGGGACCAGAATCCCATTGATGGAGAGGTTATCTATTATGGTGCTATTCAAGATATTATCGAGCTAGATTATTATGGTCGTTCTAGTGTTGTACTATTTAGATGTGCTTAGTATCACAATGAAAAAGATAAATTTGGTTAAATCATGTGTACTTAACAGATTATGTAGTACGGATGACCCTTTTTTGTTGGCATCTCAGGTGCATCAAGTGTTTTATGTAGAGGATCCAACTGAGATGAATATTTATTATGCAAGGAATAAGGTCCCAATTGATTTGTATGACTTGGAGGAAGAAAACTATCTTAAAATAGAAGAGACATTTTGGAGGGAGCCTACTGATGATATTGATCCCTGAAACACAACACTTGATATTGACATTAGCTGTTCAAGAGAGGATATCTCCATTGATGTTGTTGATATGCCACCTGATGCATAATTTTTAAAAGATACAGCTATGGAAACATCAGACGAGGAGTATGATTATGATGATACTGATTGTGATTGGATGGAGGAGGATGATTAAAAAAAATATTAAGAATTTTTATAGCTATTTTTAACATTTGTGTAAATGCTAGCTTCCTAGTAAACTTGTTTTAACTATAATATTTTGGTTTTCTGTAATAGACACTTTTGTTGATTTTATTGGATCATTGACTATTAATTAGGACCTGGTTTCTTGTACACTTTTACTAATAGCATCAACCTGATTCACCTTATTAAACTCATCTATGTGACTTAGAATTTTGATCATGTTTTATATTGTTTTGAGTGATTGATAAAGTTCTTTTGATAGCGGTAGTTTGATTATGTTTCTTATTCATTTCCTCATTATTCATTTTTATCTATTCTTTTTCCTTACAATTTTGTGTTGATCAATTGCTTCAGTTTTCAGGAGATTCAATATTTGATTTAGTGTATCGTTGAAAGGATCTGAGGATCGCCTTCAATACTGACTGACAAGAGTTACAAAAAGGTTCAACACTACTACTTATTTGTTTTATTTGTATGAAAATTAATATACACTACTATTTATGTTGAACTGTCTATTTCATGAGCTATAAAGGCCATGTTATAAATGTAGACATCCAGAAGATCATAATGAACTGCATCAGCCTTATTTAGTTTTGGAGTAAACAAGATATGGTGGGGGATATAGACTTGTTAGTTGATTTCATAGGAAAACTATAATGCCTTAGACTACACTGGGTTTTTTCCTTGCTATGCAATGAGGGTTGTAACTAACCAAGTTATAATTTTTGGATGATTCTTTCCACGTGAATATAAAGTTACCTTTATCAAAATAATTATGTATTTGGTGCTTCTTTTATTTGTTACTCTATTAGTTATGTATTTAGTGCTACTTTTCTTTGTTACTCTATTGATTACTAGTAGATATATTGACTGACATTTAATCCATTTGTAAGGTGACATGATGCTTACATGTAGTATTCTTCTGCTATATTCAACAACCACGACGCTAAAGAAAAACAAAAATATGAGGGGGAAAGAGTACATGACGTCTGGATGTCTTACATCCATGGCATTCAAACGGCTTTTTTCATTGAGAACAAAATTGACTGTTGAATATTTTCTATGTCTAAACCCTTATGCTGATCTAGTAGCACAAGCTATATAGGAACAGGTTCCTCGAAAGTCTCCTAAAAAGTCTTCCACTCGGAATACACCAGCCATACATGAAGTACTGCCTCGAAAGTCTCCTCAAAAGTCTTCTACTCAGAATACACCAGCCATACAGGAAGTACTACCCCAAAAGTCACCTCAAAAGTTTACGAGTCTGAAAGCACAAGTTACACAAGAATAAGTGTCTCAAAAGTCTACGAGTCTGACAGCACAATGTATATAAAAATAAGTAGAACTAAATTCTCTGAATTCTACTACTGCAAAAGCTCAAGCTGGGAAGGAACCAATTCATAAGTATCTCAAAAATCCTCAACTGTTGAAGTACATCCTGTGCAGGAACCAATTCAATGGGTCACTCAGAATTCTACTACTCTAAAAGCACAAGTTGGTTAGGTACAACTGCAACAAGTGTCTATGGATTCTTCCACTATTTGAACAGAAGTTGTAAAGGAACAAATACAACAAGTTCCAATGGATTCTTCCACTCTAGAAAGAGAAGATGTACATGACCAAGTGCAACAGAAATTACTAAATTTGGGAGAAAATGATCTACCCGGAGAACAAGGTTAGAACATTTAAATATCCTTGTACACTTGAATAAGTTAAAATTGGTGTTTAATATGTTGTTTAATGCTGCTTCGTATCATTGTAGGCCCTTTGAGTCAAAATAAAAAGGAGAGGAGGTACAATAATTCAACATGTACATGCTCGAAATGATCGTAAAGTCATTGTGCTGATTAGGTACAAATAACAGATTGGTCTGACAAAAGAAGTAGTGGTAGAACTGGGTAGTTTTCTTGGAACTTTGGCAAGAAATGCCATGCTTTGTCCTCTTCATATACAAAGATGAAGTAACGTGGATACCAAAGAAGATCTGTGGGAATATACCCTACTTTGCTTTCCTACTTCCTTAATTTTAGTTAAGAATATTTTGTAGTTTTAATATACTAACCCAAAGAACAAATTGTATGAAAAGTACAAAATTCCTGACGCTGGAAAAAAGTGGGTTTTGAAAGAAATTCAGTCTGCTCGGAGGAAGTACAAGAATTACTTGTATAGGCACCACTATAAACCATTTGCAACTGAAGCTCTTTGATTGGAAAACAAGTCCGACGAAGTATCAGTATATGATTTCAAGGATCTTCTCAAGTATTGGGACAGTTATGAATTTAAGGTTAGAAGAATCATGCATACTTTAAGTTGGTTCTGTTTTATGTATATCCTTCAATACAATTTTACAATTGTTGGAATACTCTTTTCTATGATCATTATGAAAGTAAAAAAACTAAGAAGCTGATGATTTGGGTTATTTATATTCTCAGCAACTCGACTAACCTTTACGTTCTTCATTTCTTGTTTAAGTACATTTCATAACTATATTATTTATAGATAATGAGTGAAACAAATTCAAAGAATTGAAAAAAATTAAAGAATCCGCATACTGCTGGTAAAATAATTATTGTTGTGATACGCGACAAATTGGTATGTTCTCTTCTTAAATCATTCATTATGAATTTCCTATCATTAAATTTTTATTGATACTAACTTTTACGTAATTAGGAAAAAGAGAAGGAAACCTCTGGTGATGTATCACTTAAGGAAATCTTTGTGGCAACAAGATTAAGGAAACTTGATCGAACATACAAGGACACTGATGAGGATTCAATTACTAAAATTGTATTAATCATCTTTAGTTTTGACATTCTTTAGTTATTATTATATAGGCTTCATTTGATTAACTTTAATTCCCTTCATCCGAACTTTGATTTGTAGGCTGAAATGGAAAGAGTGCAAAGTCAACAAAGTGCAGAAGGCCAAGAATGTGTTGATGCTTTTACCATTATGATGGGACCTGAACATCCTGCATTTCTAAGATTGTATGGCTGAGGATTTACTAAAAAACTCTGAAAGAGAAGGAAAGTGTTGAGTCCTCTGTATCTGCTACTAATGAGATGCAAAAAATTTTGGATGAATTGGAAGAGAGTATGGTGGAAAAGTTAGAACTGCAAAAAAGAAGCATATGCCATGAAGTTACAGTTGACGTCCTTCGATGTATTAATCGTATGTACACTGGGATTCAATTAGATACTGGCATGTTGGTAGCATCTTATGATCACTCATAACAAAAGAATATCCAACCGATCAATCGACCGTCTGCTAGTAGCAGTAATCAAGGTATGATTCTCCCCTTATTATTATTTTTCTTTATATTCTTATTTTTTTTCTTATTTATTCATAGTTTTTTGTCGAGAAGGTGCTGGTAATTTTTTTCTTTTGAGTGCTCTATTTCAGTTTTGATTTATCTGCCCATTATCCCAAAGTTGTCAAGGTCAAATATTGTGGTTCTCTGTATCTGTGATTTTATTCACATTATGTAGTTTTGGTATTTGTACTTTAAAATCTATATATGTGTATTTTATGTAAGCGTGCTTTTGGTTTTGGTTTTGGTATTGTATTCAAATAATGTAGTTTTGGTTTTGGTGTTCAAATATTGTGGGGGGGTTTTGGTTTTGGTTTTCAAATGTTGTTGTTGGTGTTTATTTTGGTTCATCATTTGGTTTTGGCATTCAAATGATGTGGTTCTTTTTTTGGTATTGGTACTGGTAATCAAATGATATGGTTTTGTTTTTGGTTTTTTGTTTAGGTCTTCAAATGTTGTGGTGTTGGTGTTGGTTTTGGTTCATATTTGCTTTTGGCATTCAAATGATATAATTCTATTTTTGGTTTTGGTACTGGTATTCAAATGTTGTGGTTAATGTTTAGGCTTTGGTATTCAAATGTTATGGTATGTGTTTTGGTATTCAAATTATATGGTTCTATTTTTGGTGTTGGTACTGATAATCAAATAATATGGTTTGACTTTTGGTTTTGGTACTGGTATTCAAATGATGTGGCTAGTTTAGGGTTTGGTAATCAAATGTTGTGGTTTTGGATTTGGTTCTCTATATGTATGATTTTATTTAGAATCTTTTTGGATAATACTATGGATATTAATACTTAGCAACTTAACGATCTCTTCGCGATTTGAGAGTCTAAGGTTAAGTTCAAAATGAAGGCATGGTATTGCATCTGCAAAATCAAAATCTAGTAATGCATCTGTTAAGTATAGAAGGAAGGAAGACAGATTTAGTGAGCATATGTTGGTGTGCACTTGCCTTGACCTTGTAGTATGTTTTGCACTTCACCTTGACACTTCTAGTATATTGACATGTATCTGCTGGTATGATGAATTCACATAGACACTTCTAGTATGCTAAAATGCATTTGCTGATATGTTCAATTGACATTGATCCACTTATAGTATGTTAAAATGCATCTTTCTTGTAGTATATGTTAATCTATCCTTGCTGGTACTTGACTTTGACTCTTTTAATGCAATAACAATCTCACATTCTAATTTGTAGAGCTGTAATTGATATAAATAGGTTCTTAGTCAAGATGTTGGCATAATTACAACTCAATGATGTTACTTATAACATTCTAACTAGGCTCAATGTTTCTAGTAGCCTAGATGTTGGTTTTTTCTTATCACCACACTTCCTTGTAGAAGATTTGGTAATGCATCAGTAAACTAGATGTTGGTTTGCTCATTTCACCTCACTACCTTGTATAAGACTTCGTAATACTAGTGTTAGCCTAGACTTGTTAGTGATACTTTTATTTGTCATTGGAAACTTATTTCCTTTCTCCATTCACCATAGTTCTAGCAGATAAATGAGGAAAATTGATTCATAACTTTTATTCATCAATTTTTGTAGGCGGAGAAAACAATCAGGGTGGTGATGAAGAAAGCATGGATGAGGATGGCATTTGAGATTTGCTTGAAAGTGCTCAAAGATATCTTGTATGATGACCATCTCTTTTGTTGATATAATTAGGAAGTCCTATTTTCTTATCCAGTTGAAACACGTGCCAACTATTGTATATTTTTATCCATGGATCGTATTGTGACTGATTTTTTGTGCCTATGATGGCGGTGACATTATGATTTGTGCATTTTGCGCATGTATGGCGGGTGACACTATGACTCGTGTATTTTGCTCCTGTGGCGGATGTTGGTTTGACTGGGTTATTTTAAATTAGAATCAATCAATTTCATTTATTTAGTAATTATCATCTTTTGTACTGTTATTTACCATTTCGTATTTCAAATATTTATAATTGCAGCATAGACTATTGGAACATATATGAATTGTTCCAATAGGTACATTATACATGTTGCAATAGCATTTTCTAAACGCAGGATACCAATTGTAGGAACATAATAGAACTGTTACAATAGGCAATAAATAACCGTTCCAATATGCATTTTGATCAATTTCTAAAAACCATTGTCACAACAATAAAAACTGTCTCAATTGAGCTATCTAACTTGTTGCAACATTTACTAAAACACTGTTGTAAATTATAATAACCTTTGCAATTGAATAAATAATTTCGTTGCAACATACACTAAACAACTGTTGCAAAATATCGTTAATCATTGCAATTGAGCTAACTAATCCGTTGCTACAAAGACTAGAAAACTATTTCAAAAAACTAATTGCAACCATTTTAACCGTTCCAATTGGCATTTGAAATAGTTATTTTTGAGGTTCAAAAAACCGTTGCAATAGGTGTTCCTTAAGAAATGGTTTTGTGAACTGTTACAAGAACCGTTCCCATATAGATATGGTAACGCGAGTTGGTGCGGCGGTCATGGCTCCCGTTGCCATAGCATGTGTGCAATGGTGTTGAGGCTTACAACAACATTTTTCGTGGTCTTCCCATAGGCCTAATTTCTGATAGTGTCATAAGATAACTCACGTACCATAGGAAAAAAATCAAGGGAAGGAGAGTTGGTACTAGTATCACAAACATAAGTAAATTAAGCCAAATACCCCTTCAAAACTATCCTCCTAGACCGAATGTAAGAAATAATCCATGTCAATATGTAATTATCTGAACCCTACCACAAAATTGGGGGAATGTTGAGCGTGGATAAGGTAACAGTCTTAGTGAAGCAATCCAAGACCATGCGATAAGGGGATAAAAAGTCCATACCTAGAATAACATCAAAATTAACTATATAAAAAAAAAAAAAAAGATTAGCCCAAGTGTCATACTCTGAAATAGTCACCAAACAGGATTTCAGAACCTGATCCACTACTAAAGACTCGCCTACTGGAGTAGCCACACATATGGGCATAGGTAAAGGTTTGTTAATCATCCCTAACTGGGAAGTAACATATATCGACACATAAGAATAAGTGGAACTCAAATAAAATAACACAGAAGCTGACTATTGGCATGCTAAAATCATACCTGTGATCACTGAGTCAGATGCCTCAACCTCTGACTTACCAAGAAAGGCATATAATTATCTACGGCCACCACCGGGCTGAGAACCTTACAGACCACCTGATTTCCCGATTGTCCACCTCTATGAGAACTCTGAGAACCACCCCCTGCTACTCTAGGAACCACTTATGGCCAGTGGCACCACTGATCTAAGAGGCTGAGATACCTGTACTAAAGGCTCAATCATCCCTTGCCAGGGACACTCTCTAGTAAAATGGTCAACAATTGTACAATTACAATAAAGGCAAGGTGTCCTACCTAGATGAGATGAACCAGATACTCTGGACAGGCCACCACAGCCTGAAGACCCTAAATAAAAACCCTGTAAAGGCTAGCTGGAGCTCTGACCACTGAAATCACTATAACCAGGCTAGTCACCATCGGTATTCTGAAGTAATACTTGTACGGGATGACTAGACTAACCATGTTGTTGATACTATTGTTATTGCTATGATATTGCTACTGACCCTTACACTGGAAACCCCTACCTCAAATATGTGACGCACTGTGACTACCACTACAACTACCTTGATGGTGGGGGTTTATTATCGTTGCCCCCATGAGCCTCATGATGCAAATCCTCAATAGTGCAGGCATGATTAACAACATCCAAGAATGATCAACCCGATACCATTTTGTAGTGGCTATATAGATCTAAAGTCTCAATCCCTTGACGAAGTACCACACTCTCTCGTGCTCAACAGGCCGAAAAGAGTGGCATGCCTGGCTAGCTCGTGAAATCTATTCTAATACTTGGACACAGTTATGGAACCTTGCTCAAACCTCAAAAATTGATCTCTTCGTTACTCAAGAATACTGCAAGGAATATATTTCCCTAAGAAAGCCTTGGAGAACTTCTTTCAAGTCATAGAAGGGGACCCAACTAGTCTACACTTAATGTACACTCTCCACCACTACCTCATTGAACCATCAACCAAAAATATGGTGTAATCCATACTATGAGAATCCACTAGACCTAAATTGTGTAACCTCTCCTGGCAGTTGGTAAGAAACTTATGTGCATCCTCTCCTAGACCACCTGAAAACCTTGGAGGAGCTAATTTAAGGAATCAATTCAACATGTTCTCCTCCTCAAAAGTCATGGCTGGTCAGGATGCCATGGGTTGAGAAACCATTAGTACTGGTAAAACCTCTACTCGGGGAGCCACAGTTGTAGGTTTTGCTCTTGTACCTGGTCCACCCTATGCTACCTCCTAAGCAGATATTTGGGCCCCATCTCTTAGTTGACCTCCAATCATACCCAATAACTAGACTAGAGCATCCCATAGAACAAACATGGCTATAAATTTGGGTAGAGCCTGGGATGGTCCCTCGCCCACTAGATGCAATGGTGGAGTATCTTCTGATGATGGCTGCAGATAAATAATTGGCTCAGACATAATAGCTGGCTCTGGTGCTGTTACTCTACCCTAGTTTCACCCTCACAATTGACCCCAACCTCAGCCCGTAGCTAGGACCCTAGCTGTCTGTCCCTTACCTTTGTCAGCCATTGCCCTTGTGCTAACCATTGATTAATGAGTGAAAAAAGTTTAAATCTAGAAACCAACATGGGCAAAATAAAGTATCAAAGGTGAGATTGTTCCTAAAGAATGTCCTGTAGGCTCCTGAAGATGGGATACAAATATTATCCTACCAATTTGCATGACTCTACTAGACATTTGTTATTGTACCAATAATAACAGTGAACCTAGGCTCTAATATCAAACTATCACGACCTAAAAACTCAGGTCATTATGGTACCAACCATAACCGACCAGTAAATAAGCCAAATTCATAGCCAGAAATGGCAAGAAATAGGCTAATGAGGAAGTTTGGTGACATTTTAGGATGCAATGGAGTTGAATTGAAGTGGAAACAGAGGGTGTGGTGACATACCATTTATTCAAGGGCGATATAGAATTACTATCTGTTTTATGTTTAGCTACTATTTTGGTAGGACCCATGTTGTGATTAGCAACTACAATTAGCTTTACTATGAACTTGTATTGTATATTAATACTTTCAAGGAAAGGTTGAATCATTGTAGCCACAGTGGTTGGAAGATAAGGTATGTAAGGCTATTATAGTTTATATTCTTTGGCATAAAGTATTACCTTAGTGTACCAACAAAGTGAGCTTTCTAGATGATTTTCATGGTTGAAGATACATAGTGACAGTGTACAATTCCCACTATGGTTAATGTCCCTCTTTCCCTACTACCCGTGGCTTAAAAAATGTATCAAATTATCGCATGTTTCTATTATATGAGTCAATAAGATCCTAGATTGCACATGTAAGGAGTGTTTATATGTTGGATACACATTCTGTCTATATTCTACCAAGTTGCTTCAATTGTCTATTTGAACATAAGCCTCATTTGGCCTACATGTTCACATGTTCCTTTCATTAGATATCACTTCCATCATGTTAGGATAAAATTTGACCTTATAGAGTCCTTACTTGGAATGTGGATTTGTTCCTAATTAAACTATTCCCACGTGCCTCATTCATTCATATGTTCATATGTTTTTTTACTTGTTATCACCTAGTATGTATTTATTATACAGTCCAAATGTCTTCTTTTAAGGAGTTACATATCTCTAGATGAAATGCATGTATGCCGCTATTTGAAATATCTAAATGTGTCTTAATAAACCATGTGTTAAGTAGAATCACTTACTCACTTGTTATACACTTTAGTGGCTCATTTGCTATATGCTCTAATGTCCTTACTCATCACATGCCTTCATAGGTTATTTGTGTATATGCTTTGTGCCCAATGAGGTTCTTTGAGTCATATAAGTTCCTAAATATCACATTAAAGTTACATTTTGCTTCCTATGTCACTGTTGCTACCTCATGTATTTTATTCACATATATTCACTATTGGTCCCTAATACCAAAGCTCAAAAGAGTTGCAACCACCAAAAGAACAATCTCAAAGATTAAAGGAACATGATAAAGTGAATCCATATAATATATGGGTGGCAGCCCAGGAGCCAAGATCCTAGCATGGGTCAATCCAGCAAGAGTATTTACATATATATGGGTGGTAGCTCAGGGGCAAAAGCCTAGAATGGGCGGATCCCAATTGATTTATATATGCGTGGCAGCTCAACGGCAAAGGCATATCATGGGCCAATCCCAATTGATGTATTTATAGTTAGAAGCTCAGGGGTTAATACCTAGCATGGGCCGAACCCAATCTATGTATTTATGAGGACCGTATCCCAGGGGTTAAAATGCCTAGCAAGTCATCATCTTTTATCACTGATCAACTGGTCGTTATATCACATGCTTTACAAAGTTTATACAAAAAGAAGATCAAAACAAAGAAAAGAATGTAATGAACATGATTCCAAAAGTATAAGCAAATGTGGTCTTTTATCCTTATCTATACATTTGTACCTTATCTCATTTGATCTCTTGTTTTGCATGTGGATACTTTATGCCTTACATACTCAGTACATTCTTTTGTACTGACATCCCTCATAGGTGACACTATGTTTCTTGCTATATGTACAGGTACTCCAGCTAGTAGATCTCTCAAATAGAAGCATAGGATACTCAACGGCTTTTTGTGTGCTCCATGTTGATTTAGGGCTTTGCCGAGTCCTTAGCATATTTTTTGATATTGTATTAAATTTAATGGTAAGGTGGGGATCTGTCCGAACCTAAGCTAAGTTGTCTATCTTTTAGAGGATTTGTAGACTAATGTTAAAGTAGAACATAATTGTGTTTAGTTCTCTAGTAATTAAGGTCTCAATGGCCAAGTCATGTACATCTGGTTTTGTTCTATCTATGCTGATCTTTTATAAGGGTATCTTACCTATACTCATCAAAGCGTTATAATTATCATAGTAGCATACACGGTATGCGTAAGCCATAAGTTGGTTCTCTCAGGCCTTTAAGGCATCAGGTGACTGTACGTCTCAATGGGTTTAGAGGTATGACAAAATTTGTATCAGAGTCGGTCATCATAGGGAGTATACAAAGCCTTGTCTAGTAGAGCCTTAATTATGAATATGTTGCGCTCCATATTTATAATTAGGGGACTGCTTTGAGATTTAGGAAATGTGACCTTCTTTCATAATCTAAATCGTGTGATAGAGTTGTTAAGAAATTTGTTCCCCCACATACTATGATCCATGTTATTTTGATTATTCCTACTACGATTAAGATCAAAGGTGGTAAAGGGATAGTATTTCCTGACATGCAATCTTCAGAGAAATGTCTCTTGTTATCAAAATTCAAAGAAAAGCTTGTAGAGGTTTTTGCATTACTTGCAACTACATCTACATTCATACCACTTGTATTATTTTTGTTTATCATAGTGGGATATAATAGGGTCATTCTTGTGTTACATAGTAAATGGGTCACCTAGTCGCAAAGATGGGTTGCAGCATTAATTAGCGCAACGTCTTAGTAGAATATGGCCAGTTCATGAGCTCGAGATATACTAAACATGACTCCTCCAATTGTTATAGGATCTAATCCTATAGAGGACATTCAACACTTTATTAGTAATATATATCTAATCTTTAGGGTTATGCATGTATTGGAAATAGAGGTTGTTGAAGTAGTCTTGTATTAGTTAAAAAATATGGCTGTAGTATAGTTCTGTAGGTGAATATACCAAATGGTAATAGAACAGATGTTCTTAGGTTGGTTGATAGAGTCCAGATGCTTACTATCATCCTGGGTATTTTAGTAGCTGGTATTATAAGATATACATATGACCCAAATAGGTTAAAACATGTGATCCTTTTAGTTGTTAGAAAACTCATAGGATAAGTGTTTCAATTATTTCACGTAAGAGTATATGTATAATAGCGCCTGTAGTGATCTATATCTTTGTTATAGACTAGAATGAGACTAAAGATTAAGGTTGAAAATATTGAGGGGTTAGATATAAGTTATGATATTCTAGAATATTCAAATTAACGGAAAGCTCAATGTTAATTAATCACTAGTAAGAGAGTATTTAGTTTTATGATTTAAAGAAGAATGACATTTCTATACCATAGAATGGAGAGATGAGTTGAGTAAAGTTCCCTGATAATATAGAAGACGACATATATGAGTATTAAAAGAAAATGTTACATAGGTTGTGCCTGTAGCGCCCCATTTTTCTCGCGAAAAATGGGATTCGACGTGACAGACTCTTTTTGGGATTATTTTAAGAGTGAAGAGTTGCCACCTAACGGATTAAGGTGCGTTAAGGCACTGTTCTAAACTAATTACGATTAATTAATTAGTCTACGTCAACCAGAAATTTGGGTAAGGGTTCAGGTTACCTCGAAAGGAAGGTGTTAGACACCTTTCGAGGTCCACAAATGTGGGTCCCGGCCGAACTCATATATTACGTGGGGAAATTCTATGTGATAAACAAAGGTCTATTATTTTATTAACCTAATGTTAACTAAGTGTTAAATAGGAAAATATAATAAACAAAATTAAACATACATCTTAATTATTATCTAATTAATAATTAACTACGTGATAAAGTAGAAAAATACATAAATAAATAAAGGAATTAGAGAAGCGAGAAGATAGAAGGACACAAATTATAATAAAAAATCATTAAGTTATACCTAAACTACCCCAAACAAGTATGCAAAAAATAAATAAAATTCGATTGAATCTAGACAAAGGTTAATTTTACTTTATTCGGATCAGCGCCCGGCTTATTAGCGGATGACAATGTCGTATGTTGCTTTGTCGTATTCTGCTCGGGTCAACTTCCATCATTTTCGAATGTTCTACCCACCCCACCTAGTTTGGTTATTAATTTTAAAGACGTTCTAAAGAAAGCGATAAAACTAGCGTCACCTAAAGATGCCTACCTGTCCCGGCTTAATGTCCAAGAGGCATTGGACGACCTATTTCGGATAAGGATCTAGACGCAAAGACGATCTTAGGCTTCCTAATTAGACTCGAGGTTTACGTCAGACAAAACAAATAGGACTGGCAATTAGCACGTAAAGGTCTCAAGCAACCCTCTTAGTTAATTAAAGTTAATTAGGTGATTAACATGCTAAAAATATAATTATTTGTTTTACGTGATTAAAACCTATAGGCATGATAGCTAATGGTTCAGACGTTGAAATCATTAAATTCCTATATGCATCAGTTCTGAGCGCGACATAATTAATTAAGGTCGGAATTTATTGGTAGAACCTAAAAATGAGATGCCTAAGGTAGAATTTATTAAAGTGAATAGAAATGAAACTAAGTATGCTAAAAAATAATTTAAAGAGTGCAGAAAATTATTCAAAATATGCAGGAATTTATTTAAAATATGCAGCAAGTTATTTAAAATGTGCAGAAAATTGATTAATTGGGCAGAAAAATAGATAACTGTGTGCAAAAAATTAATTAATAATGTGTAGAAAAGTAATTAATCGTGCAGAAAAGTCTATTAGTGATGTGCAGAAAATTTATTAACAGTGCATAAAATCTATTAGCAGTGTGCAGAAAATTTACTAACAGTGTGTAAGAAATTAATTTGAAGAAGATTATAAGAATGTGCAAAAAATTAATTAAAATGCGGAAAGTTAAAAAAAAATAAAAATAAAAATAAAAAAAATGCTGAAGCTTAATTTAAAGTGCTGGAAATAAATTTAAAATGCAGAAAAATGATTTTAAAAATTCTGAAAATTGATTAACAAGGGCTGAAATTTATTTGAGAGTGCTAGGAATTAAATTTAACTGCTGGAAAATTAATTTGAATGTGCTGGGAATAATTTCTACGTGCTGAAAAATTAATTTAAATGTTGTAAAACACTTCAGAAGGCTGAAAATAGATTCAAATGCTAGAAAATAATTTATGTATGCTGGGAATTAAATTAGAAATGCTAAAAAAAATAATTAGAAGTGCTAAATATTAAATAATTTTAAATATGCTGAAATTAAAAAATGTTGGAAACTAAACTAACTATACTAAAAATTATTCTTGATTATGTTGAAAATTATTTAAAAATACGTCGGACATTGATTTAAACATGCTTAAAACTAATTTAACTATGCTTTAAACTGATTTAAATATGCTGGAAATTTGTCTACATGTATTGGAAAATAAAATTAAAAATGCTAAAAAAAATAGATTAAGTGTTGGAAAATTATTTAATGTGTTGAAATTAATTAAACATGCTATAAATAAGATTCGACATGCTCGGAATTAATTTATCGTATTGAAGGTTGATTCAAAAATCCTAAAACATGATTTCTAGGTGATAAGCAATTACGAAATTTATTTTTATTAACCTAGAAAAGATTGCCTAGGTGACAAAATAATAATCACATAATTCCCCCCCCCCCCCGATAGTCCACATAATTTTATCTACATATCAATGTTTATACAATAGTTATTACAGAATCAATAAAAAAAATAGAAAATTTAACTATAAGAGAAAAGAAACAAACTAGGCCGCCCCTAATGCCTTTCAACTTTTCAAACGACTCTGAAATGTTCACCTTTCAATAGAACCTGCTAATCACCAAATCGTATCCAAAGACACAAAACAAACATACAACCATAGAGGGACACACATACAAGAACACGGGATAACATTTCAACATTAATTCAAGTAAGATCCTTTAAGCTTTCTCTAATATTAAAACTATCAAATAAATATCAAGAAAATGCATCGATAGTGACTAACCGGTTAAGGAATAAGCAGATAATAACAATAAGATTTAAGCAGCACGTAGTAGTAGACCAAAACAACGAGATGAACCCCGAGAAAAATCTTTTGAAGCCAAAAGTCAAAGCCAAAGCCGAAAGACAAGATAGAATTAAAGAGGTTTTTTTTTCTTTTTGTCTAGATAGTCGGAGTTAAAAACCTGTCCCCAATGAATGAAAGGGGCTCATTATATCCTCCAAGAGTCATACGTGGTCAAAAATATAAAAGGAAGAGAAAATATTCTAAATATCAATTTTTAAAGATTGTTTTCCTTAATCAAGGAACTGAATCAATTCAGGGAGAAAAATATGATGTATTACCATAAATAAGAAAGAGTAAGAATTTGTCTGGACTAAAATAAAGTTAGCGAAATCAGTGAATATATTTAAAAGAATATTAGTTTACCATAATATGTGGAGGTAGTAAAAGTTGCAGCAGGTTTTCAAAATTGATCGTATAGACCGAACAAAATCCAAACTTACCATACTTAACGCTGCACAAAATTACCACAAATTGCCATATTTAAACATGTAAAGCTGTCTCATACCACATACTACTACATACATGACCAAGATATTAAGATCAAATAAATTAGTGCAATTTCAATGAAAATCACGAACACATTGTCAAGAATGATTTAATCACAGGTTGGCAATTAGGTCAAGAATTTGAGTTCATGTAAAATTGGGGATTTTCACATATGATAGTTTAAGCGTGTTAACAAACAAAATAACAAAGAATTGAATCAAAATTTTCAATTAAGATGTACTAATTTCAGATCACAGAATTAGTCGAGAAATAGATCACACAATGAAACATTAAAAGATAATATCGTGGATGGATTCTTAACGAAAGAACCTTAAAAATAATCCTCGAAACCCCCATGCTGGTTCTTCTTCATTGGCAGTCTTCGATCGAGCCTTCAAGCTCTGTTTGGAGGCAATGTCGGGTGGAGTTTCACGGTGGTTTGGCGATTGGTGGTGCGGTGTGGCGTGGAGGTGCGGTGCGGCGTGGAGACTGCCGCAGTGGTTCTCCGACGGACAGAGGTGGGGCGGCGCCGGTGTGATGGCCGCTGCGAAGAGAGAGAGAGAGAAGATGGAGAAGGTGAGAGGCTTTAAAGGGGGGGCGGCTGCAGTAGGTGTTGGTTTGGTTAGTGGTGGTCGTCGGCGAAGGGGTGGTGGCTGGTGCAGCTGTGTAGAGAAGGGGGTGGCACTGGTGAAGATGTGGGGCGGCGCCGGCGTGGAGGCGGTGTCTATTTGGTGGATATAAGAGGGAGATCGAGAGAGAGAGAGAGAGAGAGAGAGAGAGAGAGAGTGTCGGCTGAGAGTTGAAAAAGTGAGTTAGGGTTTGGGTATTTGGGGTTTTTTTACTAATAAGGAAAGAATAATGGAGATTTAATCTCAGCTGTTGGATCAATCTTGATCAACGGCTGGGATTTGAAATTGCAAAAAGGGTCAAAAATTGAGTTATTTAAATTGGGTTAATTGAAATTGGATGGGGGATTTCAATTTGAGATCAATTTAGGCTAAAATTGATACCAAATTAGGTACAAAATGACTAGATTTTAAATAAATTGAGTAAATTGGATTGAGTTAGACTTCTATTTAATAAAATCAGTAAATATATAATAAAATATTAACAAAGTTTAATCAATGTCATATAATCATTATGAATAAATTATGTAAGTGAAATTAATGATACGTAATATATTACTAAAAATCAACGACAAAAAATGATTTTAAGTAGATTAGGCACCTACGAACATAAAAATTTTAAAAATATTGTAATAATAATAATAATAATAATAATAAATGCGTGTTTATAAAATATCGAGTATATATATTTGCAAGAATAATTTAATAAATATTAATAAAATTATACAAAATATTATATTTAAATTAATAAATTATATATATTTATATAAAAATTATAAAAAATAAATGCTAAAATAAATTGCATACTTTAAAAATTATGGGTACGGAACGTCGGGATTTATTTGATACCAAAATAATGAGTAAGCAATGTTAATATCAAAACTAATAATTTTAGTAAAAAATAGCAGCCTAGAAGGTGTATCGGGAGGTCAAAATTGGGTGTCAACAACTGCCCCTTCATTGCTTGGGAATGATGAAAGAGTTGTCGAGCAACGAACGTTGACGTAGTAGCCAATTTTGTCCGACCGAAAGGATGATCGGCTGGAGTTAAAGATCCGCAGGGAGTTTATCAAAATAGTAGGGCCGAGACTTAGTTTCAAGTCACCTACATATCTTGGGTTTACGAGAATCTGGCTGTGTGTAGTTCTAGATTTAGGAGTGAATAATATTCCTAAAGAATGCCAATGATATGGTATACGACCAACGACAGAGGCAGTATGAGCCGATGAGGTTGGTATGGTAAAATTCAAAACAGTAGTTTGATGAGCTGTGTGAGAATGAAAGGTGGATGTGTGTCAAGTTGAATGGAGTGACCGAAAGATAAGTAGAATTGTATTTTGAAAACAGGAGCGAAAGTTGCTCCCATTCGTAACCAGTCATTCCTTCGTTACCTGCGTACTTTCTATTATAACTTGATAAAAATGCTTAGAGCATGTGAATAATTTCAAATATTTAAACATGGTGCAATTTCCCATTTAGACCATGAGCATTTGCTTTAAGACGACAAAGATGATGTCTTTAAGCCATGATGTCTAAGGGACGTGATAAAAAAAAGTAAATCCTTGGGCCATGAAATGATGTCCATAGGCCGTGACAATGATGTCTTTAGACTATGATGCCTTCGGAGCATGATAAGCATAATCCTTAGGCCATGAAATGATGTCTGTAGGCCATGGAAATGACACCTTTAGACCATGATTCCTTCGTAGCATGATAAGCAAAAAGTAAAAACTTAGGCCATGAGATGGTGTTCGCAGGCTATGAAGATAATGCCTTTAAACTATGACGCCTTAGGGTAATTATATAACGATTAAAGAAAGTGTATCTGCCTTCAATGGCATAATGCGTTGTTAGATAGTTTGAGTAGTTTGGCATATGGTAATTTGATGCAATTTATGTTCTTGATCGCGGATTCTGTGAGTGTAGATTTCTGCGGATGCGTTGCGGTGTGGACTCTTTGCGGAATCCGTGCAACATTGACTCTTGCAGGAGCCATGCGATGTAGATTTCTGTGAATGCACTGCAGAGTGGACTCTTGTGGGAGCCATTAAAATATTGGCCCTTGCAGGAGCCATGCAATGTTCATTTCTGCGGATGCACCGCGGTATGGACTCTTGCGGGAGCCATGCAAATGTTGACCCTTGCGGGAGCCGTGCAATGTTCATTTCTATGGATCTACTGCGGAGTGGACTCTTACGGGAGCCATGAAAATGTTGACAGTTGCAGGAGCCGTGCAATGTTCATTTCTGCGGATGTATTGCGGTATGGACTCTTGTGGGAGTCGTGCAATGTTGACCCTTGCAGGAGCCATGTAATGTAGATTTATGCGAATGCATTGTGTAGGGACTCTTGCGGGAGCCATGCCATGTTGACCCTTGTAGGATCCATGCAATGTTGATTTTCTGTGGATGCATTACGGTGTGGACTCTTGTGGGAGCCATGCAAATGTTGACCCTTGTAGGAGCCTTGCAATGTTCATTTCTGCGGATGCATTGTGGTATAAAATCTTGCGGGAACCATGCACATGTTGACCCTTGCAGGAGTCGTGCAATGTTCATTTCTTGGATGCACTGTGGAATGGACTCTTGTGGGAGCCATGAAATGTTGACCCTTGCGGGAGCCATGCAATGTAGATAGGGTAGCTTAACTATTTTTCCTCTATTGAAAAATAGAGTAGTTGATGTAACTGTACCTATTATCCTACACTCAAAGAAAATTGTAAGTTTGTAAAAGGGGAAGGTTGATTTGTGCCTTTACTATGACTGGCGTGCTTCCTCCTTGCTTGATATTGTGGATTGATGATAGGCTTCGTCCGAGCTTTCACTTGGGTAGAAATAAAAACAAGTTAAAAAATCATGTTTCGAGAATGTTTGCTCTTGAAAAATGAGAAATGAAAAATGTTATTAAAATATTATTGAATCATTGATTGTGACACGTTTCTAGACAATGCAACTTCTTATAAGCGAGTATTTTTTGTCTAGAAATTTTTGATCTTCAAAATTTTCTGCCCCAGTGTAGATTTGATTGCTTCAGTAGGTGAAGGTTTCTTGTTGTGAATTTTTGATATTTCCTCAAAAATTCTGCCCCAGTATCATAGTCGCGCAAGTGTTATCCCATGGAATTTTTGAGATCTTCTCAAAAATTCTGCCCCAGTTACATGCTTATAAGGGGAATTAGGAGAGTTTTATTATGATAGGACCGAACTCCAAAGGAGCGCCTACGTATCACTCTTAAACGAAAATCAGGTCAAACGTAGTTCAAATTACAAGGTAAGAACGCACGAAATAAAGCTTCAACATAATATCTCTTAACAACATCTGAATTGATAGGCTTGGACCAAACTTTGCCATCCATTTCTGCAAGTATAACTGCTACTCCTGTCAAAAATTGATGAACCACATAAGGACCTTGCCAATTCACTTCATCTTAGTGCAGAAAAATCTTTTTCAAAACCAACTGTCCAGGTGAGAAGTGTCTTGGTTTAACCTTCTTGTTGAAAGCTTTGGCCATTCTATTATGATAGAGTTGATTGTGAAAGACAGTGTTTATCCTCTTTACGTCTATGAGTTCCAGTTGCTCGAATCTACCCTATACCCATTCAGCATCACTCAATTCCGGTTCTTGAATGATTCTGAGAGAGGGTATTTCCACCTCAGCAGGTATCACTACTTCACTACCATGGCTCCCATAGAGGTTCGATTGTAGTGAGATATCCTAGCAGGGCAAAAGGTAACTTTTCATGCCAATGCCTGTAATTATCAATCATCTTTCAAAGTATCCTCTTGATGTTCTTATTGGCAGCTTCCACTGCTTCATTCATTTGTGGTCTGTATGCTGTGGAGTTTCGATGTTTGATCTTGAACATCTCACATGTTGTTCTCATCAAATCACTATTGAGGTTGGCACCATTATCTGTAATGATAGACTCAGGTACTCCAAATGGGCAAATAATGTGATTTCGAACAAAATCATCTACGACCTTCTTTGTGACTGACTTATGGGAAGTGGCTTCAACCCACTTAGTAAAGTAGTCAATCGCGACAAGAATAAACCTATGTCCAGTGGTCGCGGCCGGTTCAATAGGACCAATGACATCCATGCCCCAAGCTGCGAAGGGCCAAGGGGAGCTAGTAACGTGGAGTTCATTGGGAGGAACTCAAATCATGTCAGCATGAGTTTGGCATTGATGACATTTTTTCACATAACGAATGCAATCGGTCTCCATAGTCAACCAAAAGTAACCTGATCTCAATATCATCTTTGCCAACATAAATTCATTCATGTGAGGACTGCATGTTCCAACATGTATCTCCTCGACCAACCTGGATGCTTCCCTGGCTTCGATGCACCTTAGCAAACCCAAATCTGAAGTCCTCCTATACAAGATTTCTCCATTTAAAAAGAATTGGTTGGCTAACCTCCGAATGGTGCACTTCTGAGTACTCGTTGCATTCTCTGGATAATCTCTATTTTTTAGATATCCCTATATATCAGTATACCATGGTTTTCCATCCACTTCTTCCTCTACATGAAAGCAATATGCAGGCTACTTTTGTATATGAACGGGGATGGGGTCGATATAATTCTTGTCTGGATGCTGGATCATCGAAGACAAAGTGGCCAAAGCGTCTGCGAACTCATTCTGGATTCTTAGAACATTGTTGAACTCTATCTTGTGAAACCTCTTATGCAACTCTTGTTTACAATCCATGTACGTTAGGAGTTTTGTATTTTTTGTATCCCACTCACCTCGTACTTGATTAATCAATAAATCTGAATCTCCAATCACCAATATTTCCTGTATATTCAAATCGATTACTAAACGAAGCCCTGAAATGCAAGCTTAATATTCAGCCATGTTGTTGGTGTAGGGGAATCTGAGCTTGGCCGATACAGGATAATGTTGACCAGTTTTCGAGACCAAAACGGCGCCAATACCTACTCCTTTGAAATTTACCGCTCCATCAAATTATAATCTCCAGCCATCATATTCTTTAGAGATATCCTCCCCTACAAATGCCATTTCTTCATCAGGAAAGTAAGTTTTCAACGGCTTATACTCTTCATCCACGGGATTCTCGGCCAAATGATCTGTCAGTGCTTGTGCTTGTACAGCTTTCAGTGTGACATAAACTATGTCAAACTCGCTCAGTAGTATTTGCCATTTAGCTAGCTTCCCTGTAGGCATTGGTTTCTGAAATATATACTTCAGAGAATCCATTATGGAGATCAAATAGGTAGTGTATGCCGAGAGATAGTGTCTCAATTTTTGAGCTATCCAGGTCAAAGCACAACACGTGCGCTCTAATAAGGAATACTGAGCCTCATACGATGTAAATTTCTTGCTCATTTAATAAATTGCTTGCTCCTTTCTGCCTGTCTCATCATGTTGCCCCAAAATATAACCAAAAGCATATCCAACACAAATAAATATAGCAATAACGACCTACCAGGTTCGGGGGGAACCAGAACGGGGGGATTTGATAAATAATCCTTGATTTTGTCGAATGCCTACTGACACTCAGTCGTCCATTCTATAGTCATATCCTTCTTTAGTAGCTTGAAAATTGGCTCACAAATGATCGTAGACTGAGCTATGAAGCGACTGATGTAGTTGAGGCAGCCCAAGAAACTCATTACCTCTTTCTTGATTTTTGGAGGTGGAAGATCCTGAATAGCTTTGATCTTGGCGGGATCCAATTCTATACCTCGTCGGCTGACAATGAAGCCCAATAATTTTCTGGCAAGGACCCCAAAGACACATTTAGTAGGGTTCAACTTCAAATTGTACTTCCTCAGTCTGTTAAAGAGCTTTTCCAAGTTGTCCAGATGACTTGATCCATTTTTGGATTTAATGATGACGTCATCCACATAAACTTCAATCTCCATGTGGATCATGTCATGGAACAGAGCGGTCATGGCCCTCATGTATGTAGCTCTAGCATTTTTCAACCCGTAGGGCATAAACTTGTAACAATAAGTTCCCCAAGGAGTAATAAAAGTGGTTTTCTCAGCATCATCATTATGCATCTTTATCTGATGATAACCGGCGAAGCAATCAACAAATGACTGTGTTTCATGCTTGGCGCAATTATCTATTAACAAATGTATATTCGGGAGTGAAAAATCATCTTTTGGGCTAGCTTTGTTGAGATCCCTATAATCCACACAAACTCTAACCTTTCCGTATTTCTTGGGAACAGGTAAAACATTGGCCAACCAAGTCGGATACTCAATTACTTGGAGGATACCAGCTTCAATTTGCTTCAAAATCTCCTTTTTAATTTTCAAACTCAGATCGGGTTTGTATTTTCTCAGCTTCCGATTAATAAGAGGACAAGATGGATCAGTGGGCAACCTGTGGGCTATAATTGACGTGCTTAGTCCTGTCATATCGTCATACGACCAAGCAAAAACATCCAGGTGTTTCCTCAGAAACTGGATATATTCCTCTTTCTCCTCATTTGGCATATAAATACTAACATGGGTTTCTTTTACTGTCTCAGAATTCCCTATGTTCACTATTTTCGACTCTACAAAGTTTGCCTTGGGTTTATCTTCAAAATATTCAACCTTACTAACAAATTCCTCGGGCATTTCACTTTCTTCCACCTCTTCTAATTCACTTATATTATGTTGCGTAGTCTCATTATATGTCACAATCTCAGACTCAACATTTTTAAAAGTGATTTTGCTGAAAGAAACAGAAATAAATAATATCAATAAAATGAAAAAGAGCTTTTATTAATTCAAATAACTTTAAATGTCTTCAAACATAACAAAATAACTAAAAGATGTAAATTAGCTCGAAATTGAGTATATTTATTTCAAAATATAAAATCAAAAATCTTCAAATCTACCCAAGTGCTCGGCGAGGCCTGGAAGGAGTGGCAGTCCAGTTGATGAGTGTAGCCTTTCAGTCAATGTTCTGACTAGGGGCTCTTCTCTCCTTACTGATGATGACGTTATAACCTTCTTCTTCAGGTCCTAACCCGGAAGTGTCATTCTTCACAAAAGGGTGTGTGGGTTCAACTATTCGTTGTAATCTGGCCCCAAGACCCTTACCTGGTTCATATCCAGACTTGAGCATTTTCTCTCCTTTAATCTTCAAACTCAGCTCTTCGTCCACGTTTCCATCCATATCTAATGTGTGAAATATTTCTCCACCAAGAACTTCCTTTCCCTCGACAGCATATACGGGATATTCTCTTTCACCATGTACTACTACCTCTTGGTGATCGTACTCTAATTTGATACATTGGTGTAGTGTGGAGGGGACTGCGCCAGCCATGTGAATCCATGGCCTACCAAGCAAGAGGTTGTAGGAAGCGGGGATGTCCATCACTTGAAATGTCATGGGAAAAGTGATAGGACCCATTACCATGTCCAATGTAATCTCCCCAATAGTATCTCGCTGGGAGCCATCAAACACTTTCACGTTCATCTTCCAATTTTGCATTTTCGCCAGATCAACCTCCAACTTCGACAGTGTATCTAAAGGACATATGTTCAATCCTGAACCTGGATCAATCAACCCTCGATATACAACCCTTTCTCCGTGTTGCACTATAACATATAAGGCTTTGTTGTGCGACCATCCTTCAGGTGGCAGCTCATCGTCATGAAAGGACATCTTGTATGCCTCAAAAACCTGCCCGACCATGTGGTCCATCTCTCCCCATGTTATAGTAGATGGTACATAGGCTTCGCTTAAAACCTTCATCAAAGCATTTTTATGGTGTTCAGAAGTATGCAACAGTATCAGGATAGATATTTGAGTTGGGGTCTTGTTCAGTTGATCTATCACAGAGTATTCTTTAGCCTGTATCTTCTTCCAAGCACCACTCTCCTCCATTTCTATCATGGGTGTCTTGCTTTTACTAGAACTTCCCTGAGTAAGATTTTTTGGTGTATATATTCTCCTAGATCTGGTGATGCCTTGGGCGACGTCTGCTTCAGCCACTCTTGCTTTACCTGGAGTGTTCTGCTCATAATTCCAAGGAACTGCATGGGATTTATAAGCAGTTGGGGGAGCTCTGAAGACTGTGAAAGGAATCTTAGGCACTGCTACCTCAACCTCAAACGGTTCCCGCTTTGGTGTACTGATGGGTGTACCATTTGCCTTCTCGATGAACCAGATAGAATTTTCCAGGTCTACCAATTCATCAACAGCGAGCATGTTTACTTTGATGATCCAGTAACGGATTGTTTGTGACGTTCGGCGTTGGATCTTTCAACTGAATGGCCTTGGTGCCGATCAACATCTGGATTTTATCCTTCAGAGTATAGCATGTCTCTATGGTGTGACCCCTCATCCCAGAATGATACAAGCAAACCTTGGTAGGATCAAAATGTTTGACTTGAGTATTCTCACGTCCGACAGCAATGGGTGTGACATAGCCTTCTTCCTTAAGTCTTTCTTACAGTTGGGCTATAGGTTCGGCTAAGGGAGTGTATTGTTTTTTCTGGAAATTGGCTCTGGGTCTTTGATTTTTTTTGGGGAGAAGGATGGGGTGTTTGGACAAGAGTGGGTTGGACATTATACACGGGATAAGCAGGGCTTTGGAATTATGGATGTAGTGGATATGGGGTAGGTACTTGGTATAGAGGGGAATGATATGGCATTGGGGTTTGCATTTGGTAAGGAGATATTGGGTATGGCATTGGAGATTATGGGTAGGGAGGTGGAGTTGTAATAGGAGTTTGGTAATTGGGCACACTTTTTGAAGGCTGGGCTAACATCACATTACCTACCTCTTTTTTCTTCTTGTTCTCAGTAATCCCTCCAGATTGGAAAGCCTTGTTGGCACCCTGTAAAGCTTCTAGATTGATAATACTTCCATTCTTGAGACCCTTTTCAAGAATTTCTCCTACCCTGATGATTTCAGCAAAGCTTTTATCTACGACGGTTATCATTTTCTCAAGATAATGCAGCCCCTGCGTGAGAATAAAGTATTCCTTCATTTGAGATTCTTCAATCGGAGGTCGAGCTCTTGAAGCCTTAGACCTCCATCTTATGGCGTAGTCCCTGAATGACTCATTGGGGTTTTTCTTCAAAGTCTGCATATAGAACCAATTGGGAGTGTTGTCAATGTTGAACTCGAACTGTACCATAAAATCTGATGCCATATCGATCCAGCATTTCCATTTCCTTGCATCCTGCTCAATATACCATGTTAAGGCTTCTCTAGTGAGACTTCTCATAAACATTTTCATTCTTATCTTCTCGTCCCTCCCGACTCCGGCCAACTTATCACAATTCATATGCAAATGCATCTTGGGATCTGCAGTCCTATTATATAGTTCAAACTTTGGAGGTTTGTACCCCTCCGGTAACTCCACATCAGGGTGTACACATAAGTCCTCATAACTGAGCCCCTTTAACCCTTTGCTTCCCTCAAGTTGTTTCAGCCTCTCAACCACAGATTGTATCATGGGGTCCTTTTCTGAAGGATCAGATGCATACTGAGGGTATGTGAATGGGTTCGTTTCGACATATATGGGATTTAAAGAGTTGCTACCAGATGCTTGGTTGTAGGATGCGTTAGCGAAAGGCGTATTTAGGTAAGTGGGATATTTAGCATTTTGGACATGCTGAGTGGGATATATGGGATTTAGAGTATTATGGGTATTTTGAGGAAAGGAGAGGTTTTGGATGTTTTGAGGGAAGGAATGGTTTTGGATGTTTTGAGGAGGAGGGAAGTTTTGGATGTTTTGAGGAAGAGGGAGGTTTTGGATGTTTTGAAGAGGAGGAAGATTTTTGATGTTTTGAGTTGAGGGCAATTGATGGCTTGGGGTAGAGGTTTGGGATTTGCACCAGTATGACCGTCCACTTGTGGTTCGTGAAGGGTGTTAAGGGTAACAGAAAAATTGGCCAAGTTGCGCACTTGCGCTAATTCTCCTTGTAATTCGAGAATCTGTTGTCCCATTCTTAGGATAATATCATTTTGTCCCATGACACTTTATCCTTCTGTGCTTTTATCCTTAGCGTTGTTGTTATCTCCCATTTTCTCTTTACCTTTCAAACTTCTAGTAGAAGGAAGAGGAGGAGGATCCCCTTTTGACCGTGTGTGATAGGCCAGAGTGCACAAATCAATCTTTGGGAAAGGGGAAAGACAAAAACAACAAGATCCAAAATTAGTGCGTTAGTGGCATAAGGAGAATAAAACAACACACATTAGACACATTGTTTGACGTTTCCTATTTTGGGGTGCATCTTTTGAGCCATAAGTGGGCCTATCGTTGTTTGAGAGATAAATATGTCGTAAAATAATGTCATTTGCTCATGAAATAAACCCCAACAAAATTGAAAATTCATTAAACTAAATTGTCTCAAAAACTGAAAAATACAAAGAAATATTAAAGAAGTAAACTAAATTCTGAAAACATCTTGTTCTTTGTCTTCTTTTTTGTAGGTATCTAAAGCTTTGTTAAAGCAATGGTGGCCGGTCAGGAGGTATGATAGTGCCAGCGTTCCTCCCAGGTTTACCATGCTAAGACACTGTCACGCCCCGAATCCCATCGGGACGGATTGGCACCCGTAGCCGATAAGGACCGAGAGAACCAAACTTTCCTTACATCCATTCATATGCATGACATAAGAAATACCACTATCATGTATGAGCATAAAAGACCAAAAACGGAAATCGTGGAACATGTGGTAGACATTCATATGTGAAACTTGGTCGTCGAGGCCATCAAGTCAAGAACAACATATACCTCTTACATTTGTACACTCACATACGTCTACAAAAGCCTCTAGTAGAACATTTACCAAAACCAACTGAAAGTCGGGACAAGTCCCCGCTTTATACAACATATACGAAACCAAAACATATGAACAACTGTGACTCGGAGAAGCCTCGAACTAACTGGAGCTCACCAATGATCCGCAACAACTGGCAACCTACTGTGGAGGCCTACTAGTACCTGCGCCTGCAACAAGTAAGGTAAGTCCCACAAGGGACTTCAGTACGAAGAATGTACTGAGTATGTAAGACTCAAATGAAACTGTATGATATGTAAATATGTCAATGAGCTCAAGTACAAATGCATAACCAATATAGATAAGTCATCATTCTGTGTTTTGGGAACCATGTATACAACCACCAAACTCTTATGGTGACCGCTAAGGGAATCAACTCCGCCTTACAACCACCGTTTCTAAGCAAGGATCAATAATGGCTTTTACAAGACCTACACTACTTGGCCTTTCCAAGACCTACACTACATTCTCAAAGAGAGAAGAAGAAGTCTTTCAAATATCCATAATGAACTAACTAGAAAATAAGACTAATGAAGCCTATTTATAACTATTACATCACATGACCAAACTACCCTTAATTAAAAGAGGCTCCTATGGAGTGTAAAGAAAAGGCACAAAAAGACCAAAACACCCTTAATAAGGGGCGGTCATGGAGTGTAAGGACTCCTTCTTCACACTTCAACCCTTGCAATTCTTTGGAGCCTCGGGTAGTCATCAAGGCAAGCCTCCAAGAAACCTTCCACACACGAATTTGCTTTATTATGTGTCCAAAATGACTTCATGACTTCCCCATGCATACTCTCGGGCCTTCAAGGTGTCCAAAATCAGATTCTCCACGTGTCGGCCACGAATGGTGGCATCAAAAGTTATGATGGCCATTTGTCTTGTATCATCCTCCCTTTCTTGAAAAGGATTCGACCTCAAATCCAAACCTTGCAAAACCAAAGAAAGGACAAACAAATACAAACTCCTCATGGCATGAGGGTTAGGGTTAGCACAATAAATCATCTCAACATGCCAAGGTTGCTTATACTTGCAATATAATCAAGGATCCTTTGAATTAAATATTAAAAACTTATTAAAATATGCACAAAGGATTTGGCTATTTAAATCACCAAGAGATAAGGAAACTACAAAGGTCCTAATGGCATCAAATAATCCACAAGGTAAAACTACCTTCATCTTAGGAGCCATAAGACACAATTGCTTCTTTATCTCTTCAAGAGACCACACCAAGGGTGGAGCCTCAATTGGTTCTAATGTCCACAAGATCCATATAGCATTATCATTCATGCAAGTGAACAAACCAACACATTTCCTACCTCTACATAAAACAAATCCAAAACTAGCATGGATGTCATCATAGGCAAAGAGGTAGTATAGGAAAGAATCAAGTGTAAAGGCATACAAGGGTGAAGACAAAGCATTTAAGCACATCCACATTCTTTCCTTCAAGCAAATAGAGAACTTGGCATCCACAAGTTGAGATTCTTGTAATTTAAACACAATTGTGTCAAGCAAGGATGCACATTTAGAAACATTACCCTAAGGAAACAATGACACTTTTGCTCTCGGGTTTTCAAGAATGACACTTTGCTTGTCATGTAGACCAAGCAACAAGTTGGGTGCGCCAACATCACCATTTCTGTATTTGGCACCGGGGTCAAATAGAAAGAGTATCCATAGACACGGGTCTAGACAATACTCCCTTTCCCCGTAGGCTTCACCCAAACTACAAGATATACTCTCTACAATAGCATACATGTCATCAAAAGCAAATAGAGAGTGGAGAATGGTATCACTCAAGTCAAGTTAAACTAAGGTGTCCTCATGTGAGTATTCACTACCAGTTTCAACATCATCACCATGAGTACTCTCAACAATAAGGTCACACATAGTAAAAGAAGTAATTTCCAAATAATGGACACCTTCCCTTTCTATGGAAGTACCCTCAAGTAGACACATACCACCACTAAAGTCCAAGGAATTATTACTTAAGTCATTACAAGCAAGAAATTCATCCTTATAATCATCAAACATGGGTGGGGTGTCATACAAAAGATCACAACCACAATCAATTTTCAAGGAAAAATCACTTATTGGGTTTCTTAAGAATTCAAGCAAATCAAAATTATCATCACCCAATTGATCATTCCTTTCCAAGACCTCATATTCCCTTCCCTTAAGAGTACTCTCATCTCCCTAGAAGAGATTTCCATCCTTAGGAGGAATGTTTTTACACCATAGTGGGTTGGCATATAGGCTATAGCTTTCAAGACAAGCTATACCTTCAACGTCATTCTCACCACTAGGTTCTTTAGGAGTGAACTCATCATCTTCAAACAAGATATTGTACTTAAAGAGAGAAGCATCTATCCATGAAGAGGATATAGAACATGCAAATCCATTCTCTAAAAGATCATTATCAAGTATCAAAGATGTTTCAAGCACATGATTATCCCTATGAGCAAAACCGAGAGTAGAACATTTACTAGAGGTCATACTAAAGGGGTCACTCCTATTTATTTGATCAACATTTTCAATATAATCATTCACTTGAGATCCATTAAACACATCACACATATCCTCAAGTGGTGGACAAATTCCGCACAAAAGTTGATCGATACAATTCCCACAAGATGATGTACCATCATTCAACACATTGGCTTCAACACTAGGTGGACTTAAATTGACCTTACAAGAAGAGTTAATTCGATCATCAATAGGATCAACTAGTGCATCCACACTCCCAACAAGTACATCATCAACAAGAGGCAAAGAATCAATAGACTCACAAATAGGTAAGCTACTACTCACACTCAATGGGCTACTAGTCACACAATTATCATTCTCATGCACAAAAGTGTAAGAGTAAGCGATTTTACCTTGAATTTCTTGAGTAAATTCTTCTTCGCCGTGGTGTGAAGGTTTCCCACATGCTTTGGCAGCAACTTCTCCTTCGCCTTGTGCTTCTCCACTTTCCATGTTGGTACCTACACAAATGTCCTTAGAAAGAAAAGGACAAACATAGTTAGTATGATTTGGTGGCAACCCCCTCACTTCACTCCACACAACCTCTCCTTTTTCCACTCTTGTATTACCACCTTTCACACCCTTACTCCTCTCAATCTTTTGTCTCTCATAATCATTCGGCTTGGAGTAAGTGATCACATCGCCTTGCGGTTTGGGAATAATTGAGGTAAAGAGATAATTTCCCCAATGGTCCACTATAATCTTAGGCCAATTTAGCACATTTGGAACTCTATGTTGTGCAAACCAATCGGTACCCAAGCATACATGACCTGGCGTCAAGGGGAAGATATCGCACCACACCTCCTCATAGTATTCAAATTGAGTGAAGACAATCCTCACTCTCTCGGTAACCTTATACCCGTCCAAGGAATATGGAACAAGTAAAGGTTCTCGAAACAACCCTAAATAGTCAACCATCGGCGGCATGATGTAGTTCTTATGGCGCCAATCATCTAGCACAAGGAGGCAGCCTGGTACCCCATCAATGCTTACCTTTTTAGAGTGAACACTTCTCCTAGGATCAATATTGTAGAGTTTAGGACAACCCAAGGGAACATGAGTACCCCTCAGCCTTGGAGATGTATTCTCTCTTCTTCTCATGGGACAACCTACACTATAGCTAGTATACCCATTTACACCACTTCGACCTTGATAAAATGTACTACAAGGTGAAAAATATGAATCTTCATTCTCCACACGTGCACTCTCACCATGGCTCTTATAAGCTTTGCAAAGGGAGGGGTTATACCTTACACCAATTCGAGGTTCGAAATGGGAAGTGTAAGACTCCTCATATGCCCCAACTTAATCATAAGAACTTGGCACTTCATTCACCTCATGTTCTCCCTCAAAACCATAACCCTCAAATATGCCCATGTTTTGATCATGGCTATATTCATAGCCCCCATAATCTACAACATCATCGTAGCCATAAAATCCCTCACTACAATCATAGTCTCCCATGTTGTAGTCACATAATACGAGGCTACCAAGATATGTTCCCCTTATATCACCTTGTACCTACAAAATGAACAAACAAGATTAGTAGTAAAAGCACCTCACCAACACTCGTATACACTCGCCTTTGTGATCCTCACCATTGGAGCGGCGACTATTTAAAATTGCTTATACTCCGGTAGTTAATAAGGTGTGAATCACTACTTAGCGATCGGAATAGATTATTGTTTGATCGACTCAAGACACAAAACAAAATCTACTTATGAACTTGAATCAAAGAAGTTCAACGAATCGAAATGAGAAAAACACACAAAGAACGAAAAACAAGAAGAAAAACGGATTCAAAAACCAATTCACAATCTAGTAGGTGATTACTAGTTGTTAATTGGTACTAGAATCAAGAAATGAAACTAAAGAAAAAAGGAAATGAAACTTAGAATCTGAAATTTGAGCTTAATGGTGACGTGGCAGCATGCAATTGGTCTTGGGTCCACACGAAAATATATATATATATATATATATTATTTTTTTTCACCAATCTGAAATTTCAATATGAAACACAACTTGTCAGGGATGACAATGGGTTTTGGAGGGAAAGTAAAGTCTTGTAATCTTTTTTAAACTTTTCAAACTCAAAAAGGTAAGATTTGACTATTCTAATCCCACAAAACAAGGTTCTGTGTTTTAAGGAAAGGTGGTTGTCAAGTCTAAGAAGAGATATGTGCAAGTCTTCTCACCAACAACTTTATAACTTTTGTCTTACAACCTTTTGGATCTATTTTATACTTTTGTGGTCTTAAGTTGTAAGAATAGATGAAGAACAAGATGAACACCACAACAACCTTCAAGAACACAACATGAACTTCTTCAAGAACATAACACAAAAAACCACCAATGGTCATCACAAGGTACAACCTACGGCCCACTTCAAGTCACCACAACAATGGTCAATATTATAAGATCATCTTTAGATCTAGACACTTTTAGTGTTGGTGAGAAAGAAACCAACACTAGAAACAAACTAAACAAGTAAAATAACACCTAGATCTAAACACACAAACACTATTCTCGTCCATGACAACAAGATGGACAGATTTCTTTTTTTTTTTTTGACAGATTTCATTTTATTTTTTTTTGATCGAGATAGCCCAAGATTGGTAGTGTAGGAACACAACCATCCTTGCTTTGATACCAAATGATACAATATCAAACCCGCAACACAAGATTTCAGCAACAACGACAAGATGAACAACTATCACAAGAACAACAAGTTGAACAACAAGTGCTAGTGAATCGAAAGAGCACCACACGGCATCACTAGACTTCAAGATTATAAACACAAGCTTAACAAGATTACAAAAAGATAGATACTTGACATACGAGATTACAAGAAATAGGAACCAAACCGTGTATCAAACGATCAGACCCCTAAGACCCGCAATAACAACACCAAACTCTTATGGTGACCGCTAAGGGAATCAACTCCGCCTTACAACCACCGTTTCTAAGCAAGGATCAATAATGGCTTTTACAAGACCTACACTACTTGGCCTTTCCAAGACCTACACTACATTCTCAAAGAGAGAAGAAGAAGTCTTTCAAATATCCATAATGAACTAACTAGAAAATAAGACTAATGAAGCCTATTTATAACTATTACATCACATGACCAAACTACCCTTAATTAAAAGAGGCTCCTATGGAGTGTAAAGAAAAGGCACAAAAAGACCAAAACACCCTTAATAAGGGGCGGTCATGGAGTGTAAGGACTCCTTCTTCACACTTCAACCCTTGCAATTCTTTGGAGCCTCGGGTAGTCATCAAGGCAAGCCTCCAAGCAACCTTCCACACATGAATTTGCTTTATTATGTGTCCAAACTGACTTCATGACTTCCCCATGCATACTCTCGGGCCTTCAAGGTGTCCTAAATCATATTCTCTATGTGTCGGCCACGAATGGTGGCATCAAAAGTTATGATGGCCATTTGTCTTGTATCATCGGGTTCGGCTCGAGCTAGTTGATTACCTCCAGAGCTGCCACCCATAAACCAACTTATCAGGTTCGACTTGAGCTAGGTTATTACCTCTAAAGCTACCCCCTATCTGGATTGGTCCGAGCTAGGCTTATACCTCTAGGACTGCCCCCTGATCCAACAATCTCGGGATCAGCTTGGGCTAGGCTTTTTCCCCCAAAGCTACCACCCATACTCAATCATTAACCACATATATGCATTACATCATTCATTACTTTTGAGATTGATACAATGATAGTCATAACTTTATTTGAAGATTTGGATCAATAATCAATGAGTGAGAGACATGTGAATAAACATTATTGGAAACATAGCCTTATTGGGAACATAACAATATTGGAACCATTGGGCAATAATCAATGAACAAGAGACATGAGTATAAACACTATTAGAACTTTGGAACATAACTTTATTGGGATTTTAGAACATTATCAAAGAATATGAGACATGTGATTCACAATCGATCAATAAGTAGGAAACATGTGGCAATGACCATCGATAACCGGATATAGGATACCTTAGCACATTTCAGGTGTCACGCCCTAAATCCCATTGAGGCGTGATTGGCACCCGTAGCTGATAAGGCCCGGGAGAACCAAGCTATGCTTACATTCATTCATATGCATGCTATAAGAAACAACACTATCACGTAAGAACATAAAAGGCCAATATCGGAGATCATGGAACATGATGACATATATATGTATGTGAAACTTGGCCTTCAGGGCCATCAAGTCATCCGGACATACATCTCTATCTTCCACATTCATTTGCACACCCACATACGTCTACAAAAGCCTCTAACAGAAATACATACATGACCAACCTAAGTTCAGGGACAAGCCCCGCTTTACATAATATTTACAATACCAAAATCAATGTACAACTTGGACACGGAAAGCCCCAAACCAACTGGAGCTCACCAAAAATCAGTAAATGTCTTGCAGCTTACTGGGAAGGTCTACTAAAACCTGTGCCTGCAACAAGTAAGGTAAATTCCCCAAGAGGGGTCAGTACGAAGAAAGTACTGAGTATGTAAGGCTGTATGAAACTGAATCAGTATATAAGAACTTTCATGGAAAAATAATCACAAGGGACATGCCCATTATGGATAGCCATATATATATATTTGGAACTGCGTGCATTACTTTCGATACTTACTTCAATTTTGTACCTCTTCTTACTTGCTTGCCAGTCATTAGTTATATATTGCCTGGGCCCAACTAATCAGTGGGAAAAATAATATCATCATGCAGGTGTTCATGTCACCCCATGGATACACCCATAATGTTGGGATAGTCATCATGAAGGTGTGTTCTTTCACCCCATGGATATCGCCATAAAGGTGTTTCTTACACCCCATGGATAAACTCATTATATCGGGATCGTCATCATGAAGGTGTTTATTTCACCTCATGGATACACTCACTCATGAAAGATTATTACATTGAGGATTATGACATTTTTGGAAGCAAACATACATGCATTTCGTTATGCTTTACTTCATGAGATTGATACTTTTGATAATTGTAACATTATTGAAAGCTTTGGAACACAACATTATTGGAACTTGGAATCATGTCTATAAGTATGTTATACATGAATGACAATAGATCAAGAATAAGATATATATGATCAACACTAGATGATAACATGAAATGAGATTCCTTAGGACATTTCGGGAATGAGTAGGTACCATAACAAGGTGTACACTATATGCTGCAGAAGGATACGAAAAGAGGAGCCTTACATACCTCGTATTCTCAATACGACTATACAATCTTAGATGTGAATACAATGTCCCGCTCCTTCCTTATATTTCACTCTACAACACAAATACATAATAGAATTTACATTAACCACCAACTAACTTTCAAATGCACATAACGTCAATGAGTTACATGTTTGCCTTTAAAATGTCATTTCCACCTTGACAATACCATTGACAAAAGAATCATACCAATAATCCCACAATTTCCAACATTGACCAAAATATCATAAACCATTAGCATGTCACACCAAGTTCATACTTTCCACTCTTCATCACCACAACAACACAATTATTCCATCAAATTACTTCAATACACCTCACAACAACAAATCGACCAAAATCCCATAATTTACATTTGTATGAAAATAACAAGTTTAATAACATAATCACACCATACATTTTGTTATTTTATCCATACCATGCTCTTTCATCAAACTCACAAGTCATATTTCAAGTTACAATTTCATGGATTTCACATCTTTCACAAAAAACACAAAGTGCCATATCCAACACTTCCAAGCATAACCAACATGATTTACATACTCTCCCATGCATATAATAGATTATTCCATAAGAATAATTACTTACCTAAGCTTGAAAATTGATGATTTTGCTCCAAGAAGTTGGCTTAGGGTTTTGAGAGTTGAGAGAAATTTTGGGAAATTTCTAGAAATGTGTAGTGTGATCCTTTGAATAAAATCAAAATTTTCTAGTCCCTCAAGTCTCCTTGGCATTAAATGCCATGTACAAGTGGTCAAGGGTGAAGAATGGGTCATTTTTGGCCTAATTGGGCCATATCTTTTGTCTCATTTTGGGCTTGTATTGAGCCCAATTCAATTAACCCAATAATTTCTCATGTTTAAATCATTTCATATGCTTTAAGACTATATTTACACTCATGGTATTCATATTTGTAGCCTCAATCCCAAAAATGAGTGATTCTAGCCACGTATGGTCTATTTTGACCAAAAGGGTAAAATTGTCTTTTTGATGCCAAATTCGTTCTCGAGTAATTTTATCATACCAATATAATAATTTACTCATATCATGTATATTATCATGGTTGTAGAAAAAACGTGGCAAAAATCGGCCCAGTACGCCCCCGGGCATCCTTGGGACTTAGAAATTTCCAACTTTTGAAAAAAGTGGCAAAACCAGCCTGGCAGGCCCTTGGACGCGCCAGCTTGCTGCCTCTGGGCTAAAAATTTTGGCCCAGAGCAGCCTGGCACGCCCTCTGGCGTGCCCCAACCTTATGTTTTTTGAAAATTTCATTTTTCGACTTTTCTTCACGGGTTTGGTTAGATACTTCAAGTCCTATTCTTTAACTTACTTCTTACCCTTAATATCCTTTGTTTGGAGGTCCTCTTAGCCTTATTTTGAACCCCACAAAAGCTCCACGAAAATTACAAAACACCTCCTACGAAGGCTAATCACATGTACGAGGCCAAATTTTAATTTTCTCGTCAATAACATTACAAAATACATACGTATGGCTCTCGACGCCTAAGTAAACATTATTCAATATCGGCAAGTAGGGTTAGGAAGGTATGGGGTGTTACATTCTTCCCCCCTTAGAAACAGTCGTCCTCGAATGTTAACAATATTGCTTCAATTACGACAAATACATCTCTATATTAGAATACACATACATAGACACTTAATGCTCATAAATACTTACTTGTTATGACTCCACTCCCATACTTTGAACTTTTTCATCCATTTGAAATAGATAGGGATACTTAGACTTCATCCTTTCTTCAGCTTCCCATGTGATCTCCTCTACTTTTTGATTTCTCCTAAGGACTTTTACGGAAGCTATGTCCTTATTCTTCAACCTCTTTACTTGTCGATCTAGGATAGAAATGGGTACCTCTTCATAAGTAAGATCCTCCGTAATTTGAACATCTTCAATGGGAACAATACGAGATGGATCCCCTATGCACTTTTGAACCATCGAAACATGAAATACTGGATGGACTGAGGAAAGTTCTTGAGGTAGTGCTAATTGATACGCAACTTGCCCAAATCTTCTAATGATTTCATATGGGCCTATGTAACGTGGACTCAATTTTCCTTTCTTTACGAACCGCATTACCCCTTTCATCGGTGACACCTTTAAAAATACCCAATCACCTATGGCGAATTCAAGTCCTCTTCGTCTAACATCAGCATATGACTTGTGGCGACTTTGGGCCATTTGTAACCTTTGTTGGATCACTTTAACTTTCTCCATAGATTTATGAACAATATCTGGCCCAAGCAAAGAAGTTTGACCTGCTTCAAACCATACAATTGGTGATCTATATTTCCTTCCGTACAAAGATTCATAAGGTGCCATTTTAATACTTGAATGATAGCTATTGTTGTAAGCAAATTCAATAAGAGTCAAATGGTCATCCCAACTGCCTTAAAAATCTAACGTACAAGATCGTAGAATATCTTCAAGTGTCTAAATAGTACGTTCTGCTTGTCCATCAGTCTGAGGATTGAAAGTCGTACTCAAATTCACCTGTGTGCCCAACCTCTGCTGAAAAGATCTCCAAAAGTGCGCTGTGAACTATGCTCCTCTGTCTGATATAATGGAAAGTGGAATACCATGCAATCGTACTATCTCTTTCACATACAACTTCGTATAATCCTCAGCTGTATAGGTGGTCTTGACTGGTAGAAAATGTGCTGATTTGGTAAGCCTGTCCACTATGACCCATATAGAATCAAATTTCCACAATGTACGAGGCAAACCTGTGATGAAATCCATATTAATCATATCCCATTTCCAGACTGGAAGATTGATACATTGCATGTAACCTCCCGGTTTCTGATGCTCTACTTTCACTTGTTGACAATTCGGGCATTGAGCAACAAATTTTGCAATGTCCCTTTTCATATTTCCCCACCAATACACTGCCTTTAAATCATGGTACATTTTAGTAGCACCCGGATGAATAGAATAGCGCGAATGATGCGCCTCTATCACAATTCGTTTCCTCAAATCATCTACATCCGGTAGACATAATCTACCTTTGCATTGGAGTACCCCTTCTTATGTAAGATCAAATGCCTTTGTCAAATTCTGCTGTACATTTTTCTTTATCTGCAATAACATAGAATCCGCAAACTGCTTCTCTTTCACTTCAGCTATTAAGGAGGATTCCACTGCATTCTTCACAATAAACCCTTCTTCTGGAGATTCAATAAGGCGAACTCCCAAGCTTGCTAATTGATGTAGATCTTTGATTATCTCATGCTTTTCAGTCAACTGGCCACTAGTGTTTTCTACTGCCTTGCGGCTCAATGCATCAGCTACTACATTTGCTTTGGCTGGATGATACAGAATATCAATATCATAGTCTTTTAAGAGTTCTAACCACCTTCGTTGCCTCAAATTGAGTTCCTTCTTCTTAAAAAGATATTTCAAACTTTTGTGATCCGTATAGATATCAACATGAACCCCATATAAATAATGACGCCATATCTTTAAAGCAAAAACTACCGTTGCCAATTCAAGATCATGTGTGGGATAATTTTTTTCATGTGGCCGCAACTGTTGTGAGGCATATGCTATGACATTACAGTGCTGCATCAACACACATTCGAGACCAGCCCCAGAAGTATCACAATACACTACATAACCTTCGGTACCTTCGGGAAGCACTAAAACTGGTGTGGAGGTTAATTTATCTTTCAACTTTTGGAAGATTTTCTCACACGCATCATTCCACTGAAATTTAACTGCCTTATGTGTAAGCTTTATTAACGTTTCATCAATGGAGGAAAAACATTCCACAAATCTGCGGCAATAACCTGCCAGTCTAAGAAAACTACGGATTTCTATAGGTGTCGTAGATCTTGTCCAATTTTTCACCGCCTCAATCTTTTGTGTATCCACCTGTATCCCTTCATTTGACACAATGTGACCCAAAAATGCAACTGATTTTAACCAAAACTCACACTTAGAGAACTTGGCATACAACTTACGCTCACGGAGAATCTGCATTACTTGCCGTAAGTGATTAGTATGTTGCTTTTGTCAATGGTATTGTGAAAGGGGAAATGACATTTTAAAGGCAAACATGTAAATCATTGACGTTATGTGCATTTGAAAGATACGGACAGAGTAACCTTACATTACTTGGGATAAGACAAGTGCGATGTCAATGTGAATACTATTTGCTGCAGAAAGATACGGACAGAGTAACCTTACATACCTTCACTTCCAAGAATGAGTATACTCAATCCTATACATGAATACAATAGCCCAGCTTCTTCCTTACGTCTTACTCTACAATACAAGTACATATCGGAGCGTACATTAGCAACTAGTTACTATATTGGCGTACAAGATGACAATGAACTATATGATTGCTGTATAATGTCATGTCATCCATTACAATACAATCCACTACATTATTATATCAACAACACCATAACATTACGCACATTGATCAAGAGATCATACATCAAAAGCATTTCACACCACATTTACCCTTTACGCTTTTCTCTTTATCATTTCGTCACAATTACCCCTTCATAACAATATATGAACAACCATCCATACTTAATATAGTCCAAAATACCTCCATACAACACTTTAAAATCATTAAAACAACATCACAAGTTGAAAACTACATCCAAAAAGGGTATAGGGGCCTTCGGGGACCAAGACGATGCGAAAACATACAAAACCAAACCTGGGGCCGACCTGCGAAGCCACCTGAACCCACCGGTGGTTGAGTTACACCCAAAGGTGGATTGTGGAAGATTCCAGTGTCACCTGCATTGGCATCTGCGCCCGCAAGTGCCCTCGTCTGCGGGGGCGGATGCCCGTTTTAGTCCGAAATGGTTTCTTTTGGGTATTTTAATGCAATGAATGGTCCATGATCATAAAAAAACTTATGTTGACATATTTTGGATCATCTTGAATACCAACATTCAGCCATGGTCTCACAACACACATAAACAACACCCAAAACTACACTTTACGATCAATACGTCACCAAAACCATAACAAATTTCACAATAACAATTCCAAACATTATACATAAGGATAAAACAAGGTAATACTATAATCACATCTCACATGTCAATATTTCATCCATAAAGTTCACCTCCTTCAAGACCACAAGTCCATATTCAAGTTCACAAAACAAAACCATTCTCCGATTGAAAAAATAGACAGTTTTACGCATAGCACACTGTCCAACAATTTGCCAACACAAACAACACGATTTATACACCGTATTACGTATTATATACTGAAACATGAGAATAAATACTTATGAAAGAGTGATCTTGTCCCAAAGAGATGAGAGCTTAGGGTTTGTATTTTGAGAGAAAAATGTGGAAAATGCTTACAAGGGCATGTGTGTTTTTATGAAATAAAATATGATTTCTTGGATTATATAGTACTTTTATAATGATCCTCACCCACACACTTGGTGGTTTTACTTGGTCAATGGATGAGTTAGGCAAGAATGGGTCAAATTCCCACTTTGGGCCATGTCTTTCTATGGTTTTTGGGCTTCATTTAGGCCCAATTGTACAAGACTTATTAATGCCCACAATTTAATACATAATTCATAAAATCTCTCATGTTTCCATATTTACATAAATGTTACGGTAGTCAGCTAGACTCCGAAACGTACGGGGTGTTACATTCTTCCCCCCTTAGAAAATATTCGTCCTCGAATGTTAGTGTTATTTTTCAAAGTAAACAATTACAAATCTAGGAACATTCTTCATGTCATCATATAGAGATATACTCAAAGCTTATAAATACTTACTTGTCATTTTTCATTTTGGAACAAATGAGGGTACTTGAATTTCATCATTTCTTCAGCTTCCCATGTGACCTCTTCTATTTGTTGATTTATCCAAAGTACCTTTACGGATGCTATATCTTTATTCCTCAATCTCTTCACTTGTCTATCCAGAATGGCAACAGGTATATCCTCATAGGTAAGATCCTCTGTAACCTGTACATCATCAATAGGAGTAAAACAAGATGGATCCCCTATGCACTTTCGAAGCATTGAAACATGAAATACTGGATGAACTGTGGAGAGTTCTTGGGATAGTGCTAACTCATAAGCAATCTTCCCAAATCTTCTAATAATTTCATATGAGCCTATGTAACGTGGACTCAATTTTCCTTTCTTTCTGAATCGCATTACCCCTTTCATTGGTGACACCTTCAGAAATACCCAATCACCTGTGGAGAATTCAAGTCCTCTTCTTCTAACATCGGCATATAACTTGTGTCAACTCTGGGCCGTTTGTAATCACTGTCGAATCACTTTAACTTTCTCCATCCCCTGATGAACAAGGTCTAGCCCAAGTAAAGCAGTTTCACCCGCTTCAAACTATCCAATTGGTGATCTACATTTTCTTCCATACAAGGCTTCATAAGGTGCCATTTTAATACTTGCATGATAGCTATTGATGTAAGCAAATTCAATAAATGGCAAATGGTCATCCCAACAGCCTTGAAAATCTAACGTGCATACTCGTAGCATATCTTCAAGTGTTTAAATAGTATGTTTTGCTTGTCCATCAGTCTGAGGATGAAAAGACGTACTCAGATTCACCTATGTACCCAAACTCTGCTACAAAGACCTCCAAAAATGTGCAGTAAATTATTCTCCTCTATCTGATATAATGGAAAGTGGAATACCATGTAACCATACTATCTCTTTAACAAATAATCTTGCATAATCTTCAGCTGTATAGGTTGTCTTGACTGGTAGAAAATGCGCTGACTTGGTAAGCTTGTCAACTATAACCCATATAGAATCAAATTTCCACAACGTACGAGGCAAACCTGTGATGAAGTCTATATTAATCATATCCCATTTACAGACTCGAAGATTGATACATTGCATGTAACCTCCTGGTTTCTGATGCTCTACCTTTACTTGTTGACAATTCGGGCATTGAGCAACAAATTCTACAATGTTCTTCTTCATATTTCCCTACCAATACAATTTTTTTAAATCATGGTACATTTTAGTAGCCCCCGGATGAATAAAATAGCGCGAATGATGCGCCTCTATCATAATTCATTTTCGTAGCTCATCTACATTTGGAATGCATACTCTACCTTGGCATTGGAGCACCCCTTCTTGTGTAAGATCAAATGCCTTTGTCAAGTTCTTTTGTACATTTTCTTTTGACTGCAATAACATAGGATCTGCACACTGCTTCTCTTTCACTTCAGCTATCCATAAAGATTCAGCCGCATTTTGTACAATAACTCCTTCATCTGAGGATTCAAGAAGACAAACCACCAAGCTGGCTAATTGATGTAGGTCTCTGATTATCTCTTTCTTTTTCATCAATTGGCCACTAGTGATTTCTGTTGCCTTGCAGCTCAATGCATCAGCTACCACATTTGTTTTCCCTGGATGGTATAGAATATCGACATCATAATCTTTCAATAGCTCAAGCTATCTTTGTTGCCTCAAATTGAGTTCTTTTTGCTTAATGATATACTGTAAACTTTTGTGATCAGTATAGATATCAACATGAACCCCATACAAATAATGACGCCATATCTTTAAAGCGAACACCACCGCTGCTAATTCAAGATCATGTGTGGGATAGTTTCTTTCATGTGGCCGTAACTGTTGTGAGGCATATGCTATGACATTACCGTGCTGCATCAATACACATCCTAGGCCAACCCTGGAAGCATCACAATACACTGCATAGCCTTCGGTACCTTCAGGAATTACTAAAACTGGTGTGGAGGTTAATTTATCTTTCAACTCCTGGAAGCTTTTCTCACACGCATCATTCCACTGAAATTTAAGTGCCTTATGTGTAAGCTTCATTAAAGGTGCAGCAATGGAGGAAAAACCATCCACAAATCTTCGATAATAACCTGCCAGCGCAAGAAAACTACGAATCTCTGTGGGTGTCTAGGTCTTGACCAATTTTTCACCGCTTCAATCTTCAGTGTATCAACCTTTATCCTTCATCTGACACAATGTGACCCAAGAATGCGACTGATTTAACCAAAACTCACACTTGGAAAACTTTGCATACAACTTACGCTCACGGAGTATTTGTAACACCTTCCGCAAGTGATTAGCATGGTCCTCTGGTGATCTTGAATAAACCAGGATGTCATCTATAAATACCGTGATGAACACGTCTAGAAATGGCTTAAACACCCTATTCATCAAATCCATGAACACAGCTGGTGCATTTGTTAGTCCAAATGACATAACTAAAAATTCATAGTGGCCATACCGTGTTCGAAAAGATGTCTTGGGTACATCTTCTTCTCTAACTCTGACTTGATGGTAACCCACCTCAAGTCAATCTTTGAAAATCACTTGGCACCCTGTAACTGATCAAACAAATCATTAATTCGAGGGAGGGGATATTTGTTCTTGATCGTTACCTTATTCAATTGCCGGTAGTCGATGCATATTCTCAACGTGCCATCTTTCTTCCGTACAAATAATACCGGTGCACCCCACGGGGATATACTAGGCCTGATGAAACCTTTGTCCAGCAAATCTTTCAATTGCTCCTTCAATTCACGCAATTCTGTTGGAGCCATTCTATATGGAGGAATAAAAATAGGCTGAGTGCCAGGAATCACATCAATGCCAAACTCTACTTCCCGTTCTGGGGGTAAGCCTGGAAGATCTTCTGGAAATACATCCAGAAATTCATTGACCACTGGAACTAACTGCGGAGTTAGTGGTTCCACTTCAGTATCTTTCACCCGTACTAAATGACATATGTAACCCTTAGCAATCATTTTCCTTGCTTTCAAATAGGAAATAAATCTTCCTCTTGGTTCCCCCACATTACCCTGCCATTCAAGAACATTTTCTTGCGGAAAGGAAAAATGTACCTTCTTGGCCTGGCAATCTACCATGGCATAGCAAGAGGCTAACCAATCCATTCCCATTATCATATCAAAATCCACCATGTCTAGTTCAATGAGATCGGCCAATGTATCATGACCACACACAGTTACCACACAATTTCGATATACTCTTTTTGCAATAATACATTCACCAACCGGTGTAGACACTTCAATTGATTTAATTAATAATTCTGGTGCCTTTGCAAATTTCGCAACAATCAATGGAGTAACATAGGACAATGTAGAACCGGGGTCAATCAATGCATATACATTATATGAGAATATGGATAATGTAGCTGTGAAAACATCAGGAGAAGCCTCGAAATTCTGTCGGTCCACTAAAGCATAAGTGCGATTCTGGACCCCACTAGTACTGGCTGCTCCTATGGCACCTCTACCATGGCCAACAAGCTGCACACCTCATCCCAAAGAAGGAACCGATGCTGATGACGTAACGGCCGATCCTGCCGGTCGTGCTATACCATCCATGCTCCTTTAGGGACACTCTTTCATCATGTGTCCCATCATACCGCACCAGAAACAAGCATTTGTCCCCACTCGGCATGTACCTGCACGAATATGCCCGCAGTACTGACACTGCAGGTGAGGAAAACCGTCAGCCTGTGATCCATGACCTCCACTACTCTGCCCAGATGAACCACCTCTAAACCCTCGAAACTGAGAGTGAGCACCTGCTATTGAATGAGAAAATGATGGTCTAGGTGGTCTAGGAAACATACGAGGCCTAGATCCTCCTTGGGACACCATAGATGGTCCCATAGGTCTAGACCTTTTAGATTGTCCCATGTCAAATTCATGTGCCCTTCTTCTCTGTCTTTGATCTTCCATTTTTTGGGCGAAAGCTTGAATTCTCTCTATATCCATATCCTTGTTCAAGGTAGCAATGGTGCAATCCCTTACCAAATATGGCTCTAATCTGTCCACGTATCGATGGACTCTATTTGTCATTGTAGCCAACAAATTTGGAGCATAACGAGCCAAGGAATTAAATTGCAAACTATATTCTTTGACACTCAAATTCCCCTGATGGAGATTTAGAAATTGATCCACACGAGCCTCTCGGATCTCACAGGGAAGATAATGATCCAGAAATGCCGCTTTAAATTCTTCCCATCTAGGTGAATTTGCAACAATATCACGAGATTTCATCGAATCCTCATACCATAATATCGCCTATCCTTTCAATTTATACGCAGCAAGTTCAACTGTTTCTACCCCTGTCACCTGCATAACTTCCAAAGCCCTCTGAATCTGATCCACGAAGTCCTGTGGATCTGCTTTTGAATCTGACCCAGTGAATATAGGAGGGTCTATTTTCAGAAAATCATGTGTTCTGCGACTCGCCACTCTAACCGCATCATCCTCATGTGTCATTGGACCAGTTCGTCCTTGACTTTGTGCTGCCACAAACTGTGTTAACATATGTACTGCATTTCTAAGATCCTGATCTGTGGTGTTCATTGGTGGTTCTGCGGGTACTTCAGTACCGACTGGCTCTTCCGGAGCTGGAAAAGTATAAGAAGACCGCGATGAAATTTCAGCATTTGCTCCACCTTGACTAGCTTGGTCAGGTGGTAATCTACTCATTCCTTCTTCAGTAGGCATATCCACCTGCTTACCTTTACCTCTACCTCTCCTCGTGATTGGCATTTTTACTATACCAAAGAAAAACAATTACCAAGGGTCAGATACAATTCAACTTACAACACTGGCTCTATTGCAAGATCTAGAAGTGAAGAAAAGAAACCACATCCTAAATGTCCCGTAGCCTCCTACTTATAAATGTGGTGCACAACACATTGATAAGTACGACTCTACTTAGACACGGCTTTGTAGACACCCTTAGAACAACCTGCTCTGATACCACTTTTGTCACGCCCCGAATCCCATTGGGACGGATTGGCACCCGTAGACGATAAGGCCCAAGAGAACCAAACTTTGCTTATATACATTCATATGTATGACATAAGAAATACCACTATCGTGTATGAGCATAAAAGACCAAAAACGAAAATCGTGGAATATGTGGTAGACATACATATGTGAAACTTGGCTGTCGAGGCCATCATGTCAAGAACAACATATACCTATTACATTTGTACACCCACATACGTCTACAAAAGCCTCTAGCATAACATTTACCAAAACCAACTGAAAGACGAGACAAGTCCCCGCTTTATACAACATATACAAAACCAAAACATATGAACAACTGTGACTCGAAAAAGCCCCGAACTAACTGGAGCTCACCAATGATCCGCAACAACTGGCAACCTACTGTGGAGGCCTACTAGTACCTGCGCCTGCAACAAATAAGGTAAGTCCCACAAGGGACGTCAGTACGAAGAATGTACTGAGTATGTAAGGCTCAAATGAAACTGTATGATATGTAAATATATCAATGAGCTCAAATACAAATGCATAACCAACATGGATAAGTCCTCATTCTATGTTTTGGGAATCAAGTATATTGCTTTCATTACTTTCTTTGCTTCTATGATTATTCATCTTTGCCTGTGACCTGTGATACTCGTGCCTCGACTGAACAGTGGGTTTAATCATAACATAACGTTATGTTGGGATCGGCTCGAGCTAGGCTTATGCCTCTAGAGCTACCACCCATAAATCAATACATCGGGTTCGGCTCGAGCTAGGTGATTACCTCTAGAGCTGCCACCCATAAACCAACTTATCAGGTTCAGCTCGAGCTAGGTTATTACCTCTAGAGCTACCCCCTGTCAGGATCGGTCCAAACTAGGCTTATTCCTCTAGGACTGTCCTCTGATCCAAGAATCTTGGGATGGGCTTAGGCTAGGCTTTTTCCCCCAAAGCTACCACCTATACTCAATCATTAACCACATATATGCATTACTTCATTCATTATTTTTGATATTGATACAATGATAGTCATAACTTTATTTGAAGCTTTGTATCAATAATCAATAAGTGAGAAACATGTGAATAAACATTATTGGAAACATAGCCTTATTGGGAACATAACAGTATTGGAACCATTGGACAATAATCAATGAACAAGAGACATGAGTATAACCATTATTGGAACTTTGGAACATAACTTTGTTGGGATTTTAGAACATTATCAAAGAATATGAGACATGTGATTCACAATCGATCAATAAGTAGGAAACATGTGATAATGACCATCGATAACCGGATATAGGATACCTTAGCAAATTTCGGGATAGGACAAGTGCGATTTCAATGTGAATACTATTTGCTGTAGACAGATACGGACAGAGTAACCTTACATACCTTCACTTCCAAGAATGAGTATACTCAATCCTATAGGTGAATACAATAGCCCAGCTTCTTCCTTACGTCTTACTCTATAATACAAGTACATATCGGAGCGTACATTAGCAACTAGTTACTATAGAGGCGTACAAGACGACAATGCACTATATGATTTCCGTATAACGTCATGTCATCCCATACAATACAATCCACTGCATTATTATATCAACAACACCATAACATTACACACATTAACCAAGAGATCGTACATCAATAGCATTTCACACCACACTTACCCTTTACGCTTTTCTCTTTATCATTTCGTCACAATTACCCCTTTATAACAACATATGAACAACCATCCATACTTAATATAGTCCAACATACCTCCATACGTCACTTTAAAATCATTAAAATAACATCACAAGTTGATAATTACATACAAAACCGAACCTGGGGCTGACTTGCGAAGCCACCTACACCCGCAGGTGGCTTGTGGTAGATACCAGTGGCACCTGCGTTGGCATCTGCACCCGCAGGTGCCCTAGTCTGCGGGGGCGGATGCCCATTTTGGTCCGAAATGGTTTCTTTTGGGTCTTTTAATGCAATGAATGGTCCATGATCATAACCAAACTTATTTTGACATATTTTGGATCATTTGAATACCAACATTCATCCATGTTCTCACAACACACATAAACAACACCCAAAACTATACTTCACGGTCAATACGTCACCAAAACCATAACCAATTTCACAATAACAATTCCAAACATTATACACAAGGATAAAACAAGGTAAGACAATAATCACAACTCACATGTCAATATTTCATCCATCAAGTTCACTTCCTTCAAGACCGCAAGTCCATATTCAAGTTCACAAGACAAAACCATTCTCCGATTGCAAAAATAGACAGTTTTACGCATAGCACACTGTCCAACACTTTTCCAACACAACCAACATGATTTATAAACCATATTAAAAATATTATATACTGAAACATGAGAATAAATACTTACCAAAGAGTGATCTTGTCCCCAAGAGATGAGAGCTTAGGGTTTGTATTTTGAGAGAAAAATGTGGAAAATGCTTACAAGGGCATGTGTGTTTTTATGAAATAAAATCTGATTTATTGGATTATATAGTCCCTTTATAATGATCCTCACCCACACACTTGGTGGTTTTACTTGGTCAATGGATGTGTTAGGAAAGAATGGGTCAAATTCCCACTTTGGGCCATGTCTTTCTATGGTTTTTGGGCTTTATTTAGGCCCAATTGTACAAGACTTATTAATGCCCACAATTTAATACATAATTCATCAAATCTCTCATGTTTCCATATTTCCATAAATGTTACGGTAGTCAGCTAGACTCCAAAACGTACGGGTTGTTACAAACACTTTTTGCCTTGTCGATCAAACTCCTCACGAAGTTCCTGCACTTTTTCTTCAACACTTAGAGCGCGTTGCCTCCAAAATTCTAGCTCTTTGCCCATTTCTGGTATCTCCTTTGCATTATCATTATGCAATTGGCGATGTCGTATCTCAAATTCCAAAGCCCTTTTCTTAAATTTACAGTATAGGACTTGTGCCTTAGCTTCTTTTTCATTAATCTGTTTGCCCCTTTTAACTCTCGAAGTCACATTGTTTTTCAAGTCAGCATGCAACCATTCAATATAGCCTACTACATAACCTGCTTGATATCTATCCGATTCGATACTCTTTTGGTCCAGAAAAGTCTTCTTGCCCTAAGTTTTGGCAATATCAGTAGCATGCAGAATTCTATTATCTTGATAATCCACCCGATGTTCATCCATGTGGGTCACCTTTGGTATTATTTGTTTCCTGCCTGCTTGCCTCATTACTCTTACAGGAGCATATGGTTGAAGGCCATGAAGTCCCATCAAAATCAAGTAGACTTGATATTGATTGTATATCACAAAGTTCGTACTTGGAAACCAATCAAACATCCATTGAAAAGAATCTTCAGTCAAAGCACTCAGCATCTGTCCCCACTTTTCTACCTCATTTGGTCGTTTGGTTCTCGCGACCCCCATGGTAACTCAAAATTGATGTGCAGCCATATTGTCAGTCCCAGTCGGCGTACGCATTCTTTTCAACCCATGCACCTTTTGAAGGTTTTCAATCAACCATAACTGTAACAACAAATTACATCCTTCAAATCGTTTGGCCCCATTCTTGCAACAACCCAGGGCCCGATAAATATCAGCTAGGATCATAGGTACAATCGTACATGGGCCTTTGTTAATCCCGTTACACAAAGAATCGGCCACCGTGATTAAGTGGGTGTGTACGACTTCGTCCGCCCCATTGGGAAGACCACCATTCCTAAAAAGAAGACGATAAATGCAAAAACCTTCTTACTTTCCCATGACTTAAGATCAGGACTCTCTGCTTCATATACTTGCCGACTATGACGGTGTCCAAATTTATCAAACAGATGACTTCCCGAAATCTTGGATTTCATCACATATGACACCATCATACTGCCTTGAAGCCCTAACTTGTCTCGAACCTCTTCTAAGGTGACACTTTTTGGAATAATGACCTCAGCTTTAGGCCAACTCTTTTTTGGCAACAAATTCATGTCTTCGACATATCCTCCAATTTCCTCAAGAAGTGGGGTCATCTCAATGTCACTGAACCTGAATACAGACCTTTTTTCATCCTAAAATATAGTAGCAGCCTTAATAAGTTCCCTGCATGGGGTGACATCCATAAGAGATTGCAAGCTCCCCAATTTCTTTCTTACTGCGGCTTGTCCTTCTAGGCCCAAGTCTAGCCACCACGTCCCCCATATGCTTTGGCATGCACCAAACCATACTGAACCTTGTATATGATGTAGGTGGTGCCATTGAACCTGGAGAACAAAAAAAGTTAGCCTACCCTACCCCCAAAGAGCAAATGACAACATTTAGACATATTTATCTCTCAAAAATGCACATGAAATATGAGGGCGTCCTTTTTGGGATTGTGAAATCCCTTAGAACTTAGGGCATGGTTTTCTTAGAATAGTATCCTAGGCTTTAAGATGCCTATTCCTTAGTAAAGGGATAGAAGGACAGGATCTAGGAACATCAGTGATTTTTGACACGGTTCCCTCAAGCGGATAACTTGAGAGTGGGAAGGCTCATGACTGTTGATGCACCGCTGATTGACCGATTCACGAGGCATTTCCCAAAAGTTTTTTTTAGAATACGAACGTCCGTGCAGAGACGCAACCGTTCTTAAAAATAAAATAAAGGAGGTTCCAAGTGGAGGAAAATATGAGCGGAATGCCATTTGTATATAAAGTAGTAACACATAACACATAGTAGAAAGCGGTAACATGTTTGTCAATATAATAATGAAACTAAATAAAATTAACAAATACATAATTAAAAGGGACATGAGTGAGACAAAAACAACAAGTAATCAATTAAAAGGGAAAAGGAGAGTGGAGGGACATAAAAATACAAACGAAATAGGGAAAGGGAAGAGGATTGACATGCTTTCCAACAATAAATTAGAAATGCAAAAATAATTATTTAAAAAAACTGATGATGCAATAAAATTAACATCCATAGTCAAAAAAAAGTCGAAACAACTCAAAATAAAAAACGAGAATCCCACATAACACATAAACTCGTAATGGTTAGAACCTAAGCATCCCCAACAGAGTCGTCATGCTGTCGCGCCCCATTTTTCTCCCGAAAAATGGGATTCGACGTGACAGACTCTTTTTGGGATTATTTTAAGAGTGAAGAGTCGCCACCTAACGGATTAAGGTGCGTTAGGGCACCGTTCTAAACTAATTACAATTAATTATTTAGTTTACGTCAACCAGAAATTCGGGTAAGGGTTCAGGTTACCTCGAAAGGAAGGTGTTAGGCACCTTTCAAGGTCCACAAATGTGGGTCCCAGACGAACTCATCTATTACGTGGGGAAATTCTATGTGATAAACAAAGGTCTATTATTTTATTAACCTAATGTTAACTAAGTGTTAAACAGGAAAATATAATAAACAAAATTAAACATACAACTTAATTATTATCTAATTAATAATTAACTACGTGATAAAGTAGAAAAATGCATAAATAAATAAAGGAATTAGAGAAGCGAGAAGATAGAAGGACACAAATTATAATAAAAAATCATTAAGTTATACCTAAACTGCCCCAAACAAGTATGCAATAAATAAATAAAATTCGATTGAATCTAGACAAAGGTTAATTTTATTGTATTCGGATCAGCGCCCGACTTATTAGCGGATGACAATGTCGTATGTTGCATTGTCGTATTCTGCTCGGGTCAACTTCCATCATTTCTGAATGTTCTACCCACCCCACCTAGTTTGGTTATTAATTTTAAAGACGTTCTAAAGAAAGCGATAAAACTAGTGTCACCTAAAGATGCCTACCCGTCCCGACTTAATGTCCAAGAGGCATTGGACGACCTATTTCGGATAAGGATCTAGACGCAAAGACGATCTTAGGCTTCCTAATTAGACTCGAGGTTTACGTCAGACAAAACAAATAGGAGTAGCAATTAGCACGTAAGGGTCTCAAGCAAGCCTCTTAGTTAATTAAAGTTAATTAGGTGATTAACATGCTAAAAATATAATTATTTGTTTTACGTGATTAAAACCTATAGGCATGATAGCTAATGGTTCGGACGTTGAAATCGTTAATTTCCTATATGCATGAGTTCTGAGCGCGACAGAATTAATTAAGGTCAGAATTTATTGGTAGGGCCTAAAAATGAGATGCCTAAGGTAGAATTTATTAAAGTGAATAGAAATTAAACTAAGTATGCTAAATAATAATTTAAAGAGTGCAGAAAATTATTCAAAATATGTAGGAATTTATTTAAAATATGCAGCAAGTTATTTAAAATGTGCAGAAAATTAATTAATAATGTGTAGAAAAGTAATTAATCGTGCAGAAAAGTCTATTAGTGATGTGCAGAAAATTTATTAACAGTGCATAAAATCTATTAGCAGTGTGCAGAAAATTTACTAACATTGTGTAAGAAATTAATTTGAAGAATATTATTAGAATGTGCAAAAAATTAATTAAAATGCGGAAAATTTTTAAAAAATAAAAATAATGCTGAAGCTTAATTTAAGATGCAGAAAAGTGATTTTAAAAATGCTGAAAATTGATTAACAAGGGCTGAAATTTATTTGAGAGTGTTGGGAATTAAATTTTAACTACTGGAAAATTAATTTGAATGTGCTGGGAACAATTTCTACGTGCTGAAAAATTAATTTAAATGTTGTAAAACAGTTCAGAAGGGCTGAAAATAGATTCAAATGCTAGAAAATAATTTATGTATGCTGGGAATTAAATTGGAAATGCTAAAAAAAATAATTAGAAGTGCTAAATATTAAATAATTTAAAATATGCTGAAATTAAAAAATGTTGGAAACTAAACAAACTATACTAAAAATTATTCTTGATTATGCTGAAAATTATTTAAAAATACGTCGGACATTGATTTAAACATGCTTAAAACTAATTTAACTATGCTTTAAACTGATTTAAATATGCTGGAAATTTGTCTACATGTATTGGAAAATAAAATTAAAAATGCTAAAAAAAATAGATTAAGTGTTGGAAAATTATTTAAAGTGTAGAAATTAATTAAACATGCTATAAATAAGATTCGACATGCTCGAAATTAATTTAGCTTATTGAAGGTCGATTCAAAAATCCTAAAACATGATTTCTAGGTGATAAGCAATTACGAAATTTATTTTTATTAACATAGAAAAGATTGCCTAGGTGACAAACTAAGCACATAATTCCCACCCATCCCACCCACAGTGCCCATAATTTTATATACATATCAATGTTTATACAATAGTTATTACAGAATCAATTAAAAAAAAATAGAAAATTTAACTATAAGAGAAAAGAAACAAACTAGGCCGCCCCTAATGCCTTTCAACTTTTCAAACGACTCTGAAATGTTCACCTTCCAATAGAACCTGCTAATCACCAAATCATATCCAAAGAGACAAAACAAACATACAACCACAGAGGGACACACATACAAGAATACGAGACAGCATTTCAACATTAATTCAAGTAAGATCCTTTAAGCTTTCTCTAATATTAAAACTATCAAATAAATATCAAGAAAATGCATCGATAGAGACTAACCGGTTAAGGAATAAGTAGATAATAAAAATAAGATTTAAGCAGCACGTAGTAGTAGACCAAAACAACGAGATGAACCCCGAGAAAAATCTTTTGAAGCCAAAAGTCAAAGCCAAAGCCGAAAGACAAGATAGAAGTGAAGAGTTTTTTTTTCTTTTTGTCCAGAGAGTCGGAGTTAAAAACCTGTCCCCAATGAATGAAAGGGGCTCATTATATCCTCCAAGAGTCATAAGCAGTCAAAAATATAAAAGGAAGAGAAAATATTCCAAAATATCACTTTTTAAAGATTGTTTTCCTTAATCAAGGGACTGAATCAATTCAGGGAGAAAAATATGATGTATTACCATAAATAAGAAAGGGTAAGAATTTGTCTGGACTAAAATAAGGTTAGTGAAATCAGTGAATATATTTAAAAGAATACTTGTGGTAATAGTTCAGCAAGTTCAGCAAGTTCAGACTCAGTGTGAAACTTGTGGTAATAGTGGTCACTCCTCAAACTTATGTGCTGCAAATTTAGATTCTGTGAATTTTGTAGGCAATGCACAGAGACGTAATTAAAACTATGGTAATGCCTATAAACACAACTGACAGAGTCAACCCAATTACTCATGGGGTAATAATCAAGCTCAACCTTAGCAATTTCAGCAGCAGTAATGTATTCAGAATGACACTCAGGCAAGAAATATAGAGGAGACTTTGAAAAAAATACTGTCCAACCAAGAACAAATGGTTGTGGAAATCAGAAATCAGCAACTGGCCGAAAAGAGTTTGAAGAAACAAATGGGTCAGTTAGCTCAGGCGCAGAACTCAAGACCTCAAGGGGGTCTACCTGGTGATAAAGACTAAGCTCCTAAACAAGTTATGGAAATCATATTGAGAAGTGGTAGAGATTTAATTGATGTACCTCCAAAGAAAATCATGAAGTTCAAGCAGAATTAACCACACTGGAGCAAACTCAAAATCATACTCATCCCAAAGAAGCTTACACAAAGGGGAAGTCTAAGTGCCCTAATAAGAAGCCTATTGAGCAACTTGGAAATAGACTACCACCACCTTTCCCTCAAAGTCTTAATAAAGCCAAAGAAGATTCTTGTTTTAAGAAGCTCTTTGACGCATTCAGAGAACTTCACATTAACCTTTCTCTTGTAGATATTTTGCAGGGAATGACAATGTATTCTAAGTACATAAAGGACGTGGTGACCAACAAAAGTAGGCTTTGTGATATTGATACATAGCACTTACTAAGGAGTACAGTTCTGTGTCCATTCGTAAGATGCTAAAAAAGCTCAAGGACCCTGGGAGTTTTGTCACGTCCCAAATCCTATTCGGGTAGGACTGGCACCCGGAGCCGATAAGGCCTGAGAGAACCAATCTTTGCTCATGTACTCTAGTATGCATGTTCGCGTATGAATATCATTTTATCTCATGTAATTAAATATCAATGGCGGAAGTCAAGGCAATATGTGCAATATATGAAACTTGGCCGTTAGGGCCATCATGTCAAAATGAACGTATACATCTTACATTTAGCTTCCCACATACGTCTACAAAGCCTCTACAGATACATAACTATGATAAACCTAGAGTCGGGACACATCCCGCTCTATACTCATATACAATCTCAAACCAATATGCATAATGACTCAAAAAAGCCCCGGATCAACTGGAGCTCACCAATAATCTGTGGATACCTCGTCGCCTACAGCGGAGATCTACTAACACCTGGGCCTGCAGCATGTAAGGTAAGTCCCCCAAGAGGGGTCAGTACGAAGAAAGTACTGAGTATGTAAGGCCATATGAAACTATATCAATACATAAGTACTTCCAACAAATTAAACGTACGGGAAATAATCAATGTGAATAAACCTTCAACCTGAATGTGTGGAACCATGTTCATATGGCTATTATTTCATTATATTATGTCTATTATTTCATTACTTGGTCAATCAGTCTTGCTATCCTGCTTCTTATAACAATCTTCATGTTTATATATATACAATCACGCCAGGGATATATTCTCATCTCTTTACAACTATCTTCATTAGTGTTCACTCAACTAGTTAGTATCGGGCCTCCACCTTTGGTGGGCTCAATTAAATAAGTATATAGTACCGGGCCTCCATCTTGGTGGGATATATAGTATCGGGCCTCCACCTTTGATGGGCTATAATATATAATAATATACCGAACATCCACCTTTGGTGGGCTATCATATATGAATATATATACTGGGCATCCACCTTTGGTGGGCTATCATATATAAATATATACCGGGCATCCACCTTTGGTGGTCTATCATAACTAACATAGCATGATATTGGGATTATTCCATCTTGAACTTATACCCTTTAGATTGTTACCCATTCTCAATGACACATAACATAAAGTAACCATTTGTGCATTACCTCTTCACAATCTTATTTCCTTGACTTAGCTGTGAGAGTAATACATTAGAGATCATGACAGTAAAGCTCACACTTATATACACATCTCATTTCACTTCACTTCATGTTATTCATATCTTCACTTATGAGGAATATTTATACTAACTTGCACATCGCCTCTCTTATTACTCTTATGAAATTGGTACTTTTACTTGCGAAAGATTGGTACAAGGCTAATCATCATACTATAGAACTTTGGAACCTGGCATGATTGGAAAATGCCATCCAAGATTGAATAGATTCTCTTATGGTATTATTATCTTGAAATAGTTCCGTTAGAGATTTCAACGTTATGACAATTTTCCTTGAAGCTTTGGATCATTAACCAATGAGTGAGAGACATGGGAATATACATTGTGAGCAACATAACATTATTAGAAACATAACAATATTGGAACCATATCCGTACTTAGGTAACTCATGGACAACAACAACTAATGAATGAGAGATACGTGACCTAGGAATGAATAGATTCTTCTTACGTCGTCACTTTCCTTTAAACAATTTCTTTTAGTAGTTCCAACAACCTTATGAGAGCTTTAGGAATTTCAGTCCATGGATAAGAGACATATCAATGCCAATCGGTCAATGAATAAGAAACGTGTGGATAATAATATATATCAAATCTGAATGAGATACCTTAGCATATTTCGGCATAGGACAAGTATAATGTCATTATGAACATTATGTGCTGCAGAAGGATACGTATAAAGTAACCTTACATACCTTAACTTTCCAATGTAAATACACAATCCAAGATGTGAGCACAACAATTCCGCTCCTTCCTTACGTTTCATTCTACATCACAAGTACATAACGGAACCAACATTAACCACCAACTACCTTACAAATGCATATGACAACAATGAGTTACATGTTTATCTTTAAAATGGAATTTCCTTCTCTACAATACCATTTACGGTATCAACATACCAACAATGTCCCATTCATGCCATACATTGACCACAAGCTACATTTCAAGTGTATAAGACAACCATAAGTTACATGAGTTCCCTATTCATCCTTTACAATACCATTCATGGCCCTTTTCATGCCAACAATACCATAACATTTTATACATTAACCACAACATCACATACCAATAGCATTTCACCACAAGGTTCCTCCTCTACACTTCCTTATAAGTACCATATCACAATTATTCCATTAAATTGCTTCAATACACCTTACAACAACAAATCGGCCAAAATCCCCTAATTTACACTTATAGAAAAATAACTAGTTTAGGACCATAATAACACCATACATGTTGATATTTTATCCATACCATGCTTTTTCATCAAAACTACAAGTCATAATTCAAGTCACAATCCCATGAATGACACATCTTTTTCACAACAACCAAAAGTGCCATGTCCAACAATTCCAACCATAACCAACATGATATACATATTCTCTCATACTTATAATATGTTAAAGTACAATAATAATCACTTACCCAAGTTTGGAAGATGATGATCTTGTCCAAAAATGCCTTAGGGTTTGAAGAGCGACCAAACGAGTTTTCTTGAAAACTCTAGAAAATGAGAGAAATGTGATGTGTGTCTAATGAGATAAAAATTTGATTTTTGGCCACCTTTTATAACATCATAAAGTCTTACTTAGCCATTTAATCCACCCTTTGATAAGTCAAGGCAAGAATGGGTCATTTTGACCCATTGGGCCTTTCATGTTTTCTTTCACATTTTGGGTCCTTTTTGGGCCCAATTCACTTAATCCAACAAAATCAATAATTTCTCATGTTTAATTCATTTCATACGCGTTACAACAATATTAACACTCACGGGATTTATATTCGTAGCCTCAATCCCAAAAACAAGCGATTCTAGCCACGATGGCCCATTTTGACCATAAGGGTAAAATCGTCATTTTGGCACCAAATTCGTCCTCGAGTAATTTTATCATAACAATATAATATTTCACTCATTTCATGTATATTCTCATGGTTGTATAAGAATTGTGGCAAAAATCGGCTCAATACGTCCCCGAAAACTCTTGGGACTTAGAAAATTTCCATCTTTTGAAAAAGTGGCAAAACCAGCGTGGCACGCTGCCTAGCACCCCCCCTTTCTGCCTATGGACTAAAAATTTTAGCCCAGAGCAGCGTGGCACGCTCTCTGGCGTGCCCCTCCCTTAAATTTTTTTTTTTTTTTTTTTTTTTTACTCTCAAAACTAAGGTAAACATGTACGGGGTGTTACATTCTTCCCCCCTTAGAAACATTCGTCCTCGAATGTTAGCAACATTGTCACATTGTAACATTTAAGTTGAAGTGAATCCTTCAATTATCATATACACATAGAGTACTTGTAAAAACTTACTTATTCTGACTCCAATGCCAGATCCTGCACTTTGCTTTCATGTCCAAAACTTACGATTACTTTAGATTTCACTATTTCTTTGGTCTCCCTTGTGACTTCTTCCATGTGTTCGTTACTCCTATTGTGATTTTACGGAAGCTCCTTCTTTATTTCTTATTACTTTCATTTATCAAGCTAGAATAGTAAGCTGTACTTCGTCACATATGAGATTTTTTTTTTTTTCCGTATCTGGTGGATTTGCACTGGGAGAAACACAGGATAATCTCCTAGACGTTTTCAAAGCCTATCATATGAGAAAGAGTTCTTGGGATACTTCAAAGTCATATATGACTTGACCACATCTTCGAACCATCTTAGAAGGTACGCTATATAGAACTAACTTCTCATGCTTATATAGTACGGTTTGCTTGTTCCTCTGTTTGAAGACGAAATTATGCTTACATTCACTTGGGTTTCCAAAAACATTTCTACAACTGTGTTAACTTGGTAAGCCTATCAATTATTACCCATATGGCATCACATCTATTTCTTACTAAAAGAATCTCTACATAGCCCATAACCTTCAGATTCCAAGTACTTTACCTTTATTCGTCATCCCTTCGATTACTGAAGTATAACTTTCGCAATAGTCTTTTCATATAATCCTGTCAATAAATCACTTCCAATTATGGTACTTATTGAGTACTCCCTACTAAATAGCATATTGTGAGTGGTGTGCGTTACCATAATGCATTTATTTAGCTCATATATATCTATCCGATACATAAAATCTTCCTGACACTTCAATTCGTTGCCTATAATTAATGCACATACTCGACGTGTCATCCCTCGTCGATACAATTTATACTGGGACATCCTACGGGGGTAGACTAGTATCTTTCACATTAGTAGCCTTAACATTAGTATCCTTCACTCTGACCAAGTGACATATGTACCCTTCCATTCAAGAAAATTCTTTGTGGAAAATGAAAAAAAAAATTCTTTGCAATCTAGTGTGGCCTAACAAGAAGCCAACTAAGTCATACCCATGGTAAAATTATAATCTATCATGTCCATATCAGTAAGATTAGTCAATGTAACGTGATCACAACATTTACTATACAATTGCGACATACTCTTCTAGCTATAATAAATTCACCAACTGGTGTGGACACCCCAACTCACTTGACTATTAACTCTAGCGTTCCTTCAAATTCCACCGCAGTCAATAGAGTAACATATGATAGGGTAGAACCCAAATCGATTAATGCATATTCATTAGGTAAACATATAGATAACGTACCTGTCACTATATCAAGGAGAGCCTCCGAATTCTGCTGACCCCATAGGTCGTGTCATACTACCCGTGGCCCTATGTGGGCAGTCTCTCTTCACGTGTCCTGGATTTTTACACCGAAAGAAAACGTCCATCTCAAACTAGCATTCACCTGAATGAAACTTTCCACAGCGCTGGCACAGTTGACGAAAAGATCCCGCTGTCTGCGAACCCCGTATTCCACTACTCTGCCCAATCGAAGTGCCTCTAGACTCTCAAAATGGAGGTGGAGTACCCGCTGCAGGGTAAGAAAATGATGGTCTAGGTGGTCTTGGGAGAACCCGAGGCCTAAATCCTCCTTGGGATGCCATAAACTGTCCCATGGGTCTAGCCCGCTTTGACGGCCCTGCTTCAGATTCTTGTATCCTTCCCCTTTGCCTTTGATCCTCCATCTTTTGCGTGAAGTCATGTATTCTGGATCTATCCATGTCTTTATTTAATGAAGCAATAGTACAGTCTCTTACCAAGTAGGGCTCCAATCTGTCTACATACCGATGAACTCTATCGGTCATAGTTGCTACCATGTGAGGAGCGTATCTAGCCAATGAATTAAACCAAAGACTGTACTCCCTGACGCTCATATTTCCTTGACGAAGATTTAAAAACTGATCCGCACGAGCCTCGCGAACCTTATATGGGAGGTAATGATCAAGGAATGCCACCTTGAATTCCTCCCAACTAGATGGATTTGCACCGATACCTCTAGATCGTTTCCAATCTTCGTACCATAATATAGCCTCTCCTTTCAGTCTATATGCTGCAAGCTCTACTGTTTCTACACCAGTAACATGCATAACATCTAGAGCCCTTTGGATTTGATCTATAAAGTCTTGCGGATCTTCATTAAGATCGGACCCGGTGTTAGTGTTTATCATGATTGTTGATCTATGGGGTTGATATTCAACTTGGTAATGGTCATCTTCTAAGTCATATATCCAAATTAATTTCACAACTACATCGTTGAGCAGGGATGTGAGTCTTTAATTTGAGTGCATTAAACAATCCTCCTGTTTCATTAATCAAGTGGGGCGTTTAGGTATATCTATATCCTAACCGCAAATCATCCTTTAACAATCAATCTTTAACCATTAAAACATGATCCACACTCCGTACGTTCTTCATTCCATCTCTCTACTCCTATGGTCAATTCGTTTTGAGACTAAGATTTATCCTAAAGTTCATGACGCTCTAGAATAGTAAAATAAGAACGTAAGAACAATCACATGACTTGATAAACAAATAAACCAACTATAAATCCATAATTAAGCAATCATGTTCGTAACCTCAACCCTAGACTGAGGGTGTTTGGCTACTCATATTCACACAAACAATCTCCATAAAATATTTCATAGTGATTTAGGTCATCCATGAGGTGGACCAAACGAATCCCATGCATTAACAACTTTGTCCCCACTTAAAAATAAGTTAAAAACCAATTTTGGGTCGGATTTGGGGGTGATGCGCCTCGTGGTTCATGGTATGCATAAACAAGTAGCGTGGTGTGAAACATGGTGTGGTACACACCCTCCCAAATTCCTTGGGGATTTTGGCTCCAACCTTTCCACAAGCTTTGGGAGGTGCGGTGCATGGCCCCCTCTAAGGTGTGGGGGTTGCATCCATTCCTTCTCGTGCATTCATTCCTTGTTCCCGTTCATTTTATGGCTTGTTTGTAGGCTTATTTTTTGCTTCCATAGCTTATACATTGGTATACTACAATATCTCACAATCACCATAAGTTCATACAACACAATATAACAAATCAAAGTACACTAGAACAAACATAGCTCAAGCTAGCGACACTAGTTTCCTTATCTAAGTTCTATTTGATCTTTTTGACTCTAGACTTGTTTCAAATGCACGTTAAACACTATGAAAAAGTAATTTAACACATAAATACACATATACATACTTAAAACCTCAATAACCATATCAATTCATCCTCTAAACTAAGCTAAAACCGCATAGATAATGACACTTAGGAGTACAAATACGCCTTAGATCACCACCCCACACTTAAAGCCTTGTTCGTACTCGAACAACATTTTAAATTAATCACTGTCAAGGAATACTATAACATTATTACTACAATTAATACACTCAATCTAGAACTACACAGACCACATGATTAGCAAGTTCTTCATTCGACATGTCATATTACAACTTTGAAACACAAGAATACTACTTCAAAACCTCCTAGCCTCAAGACTTGACTCTACCAAATTGAAAAACTCATGCATATTACTCAACAAAGATATCATATAATTCAACTATCAATAATCAAACATGCACCCTCACCATAAGAGAGTCACCCACATTCACTCACAAATATGCAACTTATCACAAGAATGGGTGTAAGAATCAAATTTCGCTCACTCTCACAAAAAATTCACATGCGACAAAAGATGAACCATAAGATTGACATTAGTGTAGTACTCTACTAATATAAGAATGTCAAAGATCAAGATCAAGTAGGACTGTAAGGGTTGTAATGTAGGCTAAGGGACGAGTAGGAACTATTTGGTCAAGAATAGTGATTATCTTCCCTAAGCGCTTTAATAGATCACAATTACATCTAACTCATCTCCAACCAACTCATTTTCCACCACTATCATCTTCCCAACTTTCTTTAGTTTTAACCCATCTCTCTAAGCTAGCTTACACATATTTAGCAAGGAATATTTGCTATCAGCACATGTTTCACTTCTTCGAATCAATTTCTCTTTTTACTACATTAATCCCTACCAACAATACATAAACTTTTTCACACACCAAAATCTATTCACATGGGATGTCAATTTCACTTTTTTCCTTCTTCAATTTTTACACTCCTTACCATCTTAATTTCTCAACTAAAGCGCTTAGGAATTTAGGATCAGATTGCGGTCAATTGTAGGAAAAGGAATAAGATACATATAAGGCTACCAAAAAAATAGGCTAAAGGCTCAATGGGTTTAACTAAGATCATGGAAAAAGGGTAGCTAAGGTGGGTATAAAACATGGCTATCAAAGAAATGCCTATATCATCTCCTAAACTCAACATTCTTTATTTTGCTTTGAAAACACACCAGGCAAGTTCTAGACATCAATATCCAATATGGAATATAATAAAAAAACAACACACATGTCATATGTTCAAATCAAGAAGGGTATTTATAGACTATCAACCAAGCAATAGCAAGAATTTAATATTAAGCCAACATCACACAAGAGTCAAACAAATGAGCCTAAGTGTTTCACAATAGTCATTCAATTCACTACACATGCTTCGGCATTCAAAACCGACTTGCATCATTCAATCATTCATAGCATCTAACTAGAGCATCTCTAAAAAATTTAAAATTACTCCTAAAATCAAAAAGAACACTAGGTTCAAAGGGATCCCCCTTGGAAAAGAACCCAAAATAAAAATTGAGGGGTGGATGAAATTGTCACACACCGAAATCCCATTTGGGCCGGACTGGCACCCGAAGCCGATAAGGCCCGAGAGAACCAATATTTACTCATGTACATTCATATGCATATCCTCATATGAAAATCATTATGCCTCATGCCACTATACGGAAGTCAGGGAAAATATGTACAATATAAGAAACTTGGCCGTTAGGACAATCAAACCAAAATGAGCATACATATCTTACATTCTGTTCCCACAAAAGTCTACAAAACCTCTACAGATACATGACTATGACAATCCTAGAGTCGGGACAACACCCAACTCTATACTTATATACAATACCAAAATAAATGTACATAGCAACTCAGAAAGCCTCGAACCAACTGGAGCTCACCAAAAGTCGGCAAAAGGCCTGCAACCTACTGTGGAGGTCTACTAGCACCTGCAACATGTAAGGTAAGTCCCCCGAGGGGGTAAGTACGAAGAATGTACTGAGTATGTAAGTCTCATATAAAACTACATGAGATAAAAATACTGAGATGGAAACAAATGTAAGAGAATAATTAATGTGAATAGGTCACTATTCTGTATATGTAGGGAACCATGTACATTGCGTTCTTTCTTTCTCTTGCCTTTACTTTACTTTACTTTTACACCACTCATATACTGTCTGGGCCCTCATCATGCAGGTGTTCCTTTCACCCCATGGATAAAATATCATCGTCATGCAGGTATTCTTTTCACCTCATGGATAAGATTATATCATCATGCGGGTGTTCGTGCACCCCATGAATAAATTTTCATCATCATGCGCGTATTTGCACCCCATGGATAAACTAACACCATCATGTGGGTATTTGTACCCCATGGATAACACCCATGAACACAAACAATATGCATTACTTTATTCTTACTTCATTTCTTTACGTTTGAGATTGATACCTTAACTTGTGAGAGATTGATTCATCCTCTTGTGAGAGATTGATACAATCAGTTATGAGAGATTAGCGTATATATACATAGCCACAAAATTATTGGAATCTTAAGAGCACAATACTTTTGGGACTTTTGGAGCATGTCCATAAATATGCAACTCATGAACAACCATAACTTATGAATGAGGAATATGTGACTTAACAATAGATAACATTATTGAAACCATTAGAAACAAGTCAATGAACAAGAGGTATGTGTATAACCACTACTGGTACGTTGGAACATAACTTTTTGGGCCTTTGGAACATTGACCACGAATATGAGACATACAATTCCCAATTGATCAATGAGTAAGAAATATGTGATGATAACCATTTCTAACCGAATATCGGATACCTTGGCACATTTCGGGATGGTACAAACATAATGTCAATGTGAATACTATTTGCCGCAGAAAGATACGGACAGAGTAACCTTACATACCTTATCTTCCCAAGTACACAATCAACTATGTGAGCGCAACAATTTCGCTCCTTCTTTACGTTTCACTCTACATCACAAGTACATAATGGAACCAACATTAACCACCAACTACCTTACAATTGCATACAATAACAATAAGTCACATGTTTGGCTCTAACATGTTATTTCTTTCTTTACAATACCATTTATGGCATGGTCATATCAATAATACCACAACATGCCCAACATTGACCAAAGTATCATAAACCACTAGTATGTTACACCAAGTTCATACTTTCCACTCTCCATCATCACAACATCATAATTATACCATCAATTACTTTACAAATGCATATAATATCAATAAGTTACATGTTTGCTTTTAAACATGCCATTTCCTCTTGACAAAACCATTGATGAAATTATTATTCCAAAAATCTCCCAATATTCCATACATTGACCAATACATGAGAATCAATACATTTCACCACAACACTTTTCCTTTACACTTTCTTATCCATATCATATCACAAATAATCCATCAAACTACCTTAATACACCTCATAGCACATATCGGCCAAAATTCCACAATTTACGCTTTTTAGAAAAATAACAAGTTTCATAACAAAATCACACCATACATGTTCATATTTTATCCATACCATGCTCTTTCATTAAGACATCAAGTCTCTTTTCAAGTTCAAATCACCAAGATAGCACATCTTTCATCAAAAGCAAAAATACACTATTCACCACCTTGCCAACATAAATATCATAATATACATAATCTCCCATTCATATAATATGTTAATCCATGAGAATAAATACTTACCAAGTCTTGTAAGATGATGGTCTTGTCCAAAGAGGCTTAGGGTTTGGGTTTGAGAGTTAAGAGAAAATATCTCTTGTTTTGGGGTTCTTGGAAAAACCTAGAAATACATGTGTGTTTGAATGAATAAATTCTGATTTTGGTGCCTTTTATATGACCTTGAAGTCATCCTTAGCCATTTGGTAGCAATAATAGAGTAGTCTTGCAAGAATGGGTCATTTGACCCATTTGGGCCAAGTCTTTTATTCCATTTTTGGGCCTAAATTTGGGCCCAATAACACATATCCATGTAAACCATCAACTTTCATGTATAATTCACCATATATCCCATTTTTAAATAATTCCATAATGTCACAACAATATTCTCTTACGAGATTCTCATTCGTCGTCTCGATTGCAAAAATAGGAATTCTAGTCGTCCATGGCTTCATTGAACATTTTGGATACTTATTTATATTTCATGATTTGATCATGTAGGAGTATTTAGGAGTGTATTGAAGTATTTGAAGCTTTAACAACACTCAAAGAACTCCAAAGAACCAAAAGAAACCATTTAAGAATCATCGTAGAATTGCGTTGCGAAACGAGTCCGGAAGGGCACATGTTTTGTGCCTTGTGCCACTGCTGCATAGCAAGGCAGTGGCGCAAGATTTACTTGCCCTATGAATCAGTTGCTTGCGCCACATCCCCTGAAACAGGGTAGTGGCTCATGTTTCAGCACCTTGCTGAATTTTTCGGCCATTTCTTCAAGCATAGCGTCTAATACCTTATCAAAAAACTACAAAATACTTACTTAGTGATCTTAATCATCAAGTAAAAATGAATCCAAGTCGCCAAATGAGGTTAGAATGTGGACGGGGTATTACCCAAATGCTCCACGAAATCAGAAAACACCTCCTATGAAAGGCTAATCACATGTACGAGGCCAAATTTCAATTTTCTCATCATTAACATTAACAAATACATACTTATAGGTCTCGACACCTAATTAAACATTATTGAATGTTTTCACGTAGGGTTAGGAAGGTACGGGGTGTTACATTCTTCCCCCCTTAGAAACAGTCGTCCTCGAATGTTATTAACATCGTCTCATGTACATCCCATGCATCTCTATTTATACACATAATACTCATGGATACTTCCTTGCGATTTCCCCAACTCCATACCTTGAGCTTCCCCCCCCCCCCCGGTTTGAAATAGTCACGGGTACTTTGACTTCATTATTTCTTTGGCTCCCAACGTGATTTGGTTTCTCCACTGTACTGTTACCAAAGCGATAGATATATCTATTCTTTTCCATCTTTCCCATTTATCTATATAGAATGGAAATATATACCTTCATACGTGACAACCCGCATAGCTTGTATATTTAATAAAAATAATGGATCTCAGCATATGTCTTGTTTTAGCTTGTAGCTACTATCGTACTCCCTTAATCTTCTCTACTGAGACTTAATTATCTTGTGGGTAAACTCCCTCCCCTTTGTTTTCACCATTTCTATCTTTTGTTTACCAACCTATATTCCTTCATCCTATACAACGTAACCCAATAACTCTATGGATATGACCAAAAGTCACATTTCGAAACCTTCTATAACACTTGCTGCACATGATTAGCGTGGTCCTCTTGTGTTTTCGAATAAACTAGAATATTATCCCTGAACACGGTCACAAATACATCCAAGAATAGTCATCTAATCCATATGAACAGTTGGTACACTTGTGAGTCCCAATACCACAACTAAGAATCATAAGAGTCATACCGTGTTCGGAAGACTGCCTTGGGTATATCTTTGTTTTTAACTCTGACTTTGGTGATCACATGGTCTCAAGTCACTCTTGTTTCAGGGACATTGGTGGAAGACAAAGTGGATACGATCTCAAGTACTATTTCACTTTTGTTTTCCATATTCACGTAGATGCGCCCAAAGGGCATATTTGGTCTTATGTATCTCTTGCCCACAAGCCTTTTAAGTACTCTTAATGTCCGTATTTCTGCTGGTGAAATTATATACGAAGGAATAGACATAGGCGAACTGTGTGAAATCATATCAATATCAAACCCTACTTTTCGTTTCAGGAACCCCATCCAGAATTCATCTACTATTAGAACTGATTGAAGACTTGGTGGACTCTCAGACCAAATGACATATGTAACCCTTGGCTATAAGAAAATAAAATTTCCTCTTGGTGTCCCTACATTACCCTTCCATTCCAGAACATGTTCTTGTGGGAAATGAATGTCAATACGTTTCGTAAAAAGACAGATCATATACCTGTCGCGTCATCAAGAGAAGCTTCAAATTTCTGCTGAGCCGCCACGGCGTAGGTACTGCCCTGAATGCCACTAGAACTAGATGCTCCTCTATCACCTCTGCCATGACCAACAGGTTGTGCGCCTCTACCTAGAGGAGGCACAGATGATGTCGATACGTCGGTTGGTCCCATGGGTCGTGCCATGCCACTTGTGTTCCTTTGTGGACACCCTTTTGCCACATGCCCTGGCATGCCACAAAAATAGCAAACATTCATTCCGAACCGACATTCACCTGTATGAACTCTCCCACAGCGCTGGTACAACCAACAATAAAACCTCGGGCGACTCATACTTCCTTGTGCTTGATACCCCACTATTCGTAAACCCCGTATCTCACCTCCTTGCCCAAACTGGTTGCTTCTAAACCCTTGGAATGAAGGAGGAGTATTTGCTGCAGAATGGGGAAATGATGGCCTAGGTGGTTTGTATAAAACCCTAGGCCCAAATCCTTCTACGGATGCCATAACCTGTCCCATGGGTTTAGCTCTTTTTGACGATCTTTCTTCCAATTCTTTCATCCTCTCCCTCTGCCTCTGTCCCTCCTTCTGTTGCACCAGAGGTTGTCTTTGAGCTTGTGCAGCAATTACACGGGTCAATATTTGTACTGCACTCATCAAATCCTGCTCAATAGTATTAACGGGCAGTTCTGAAGATACTTCTCTTCTTCTCAGCTCTTCCGGAGCTGGGAAAGTGAAAGAAGCCCGTGATGCAAAGTCAGTATCATATCCACCTTGACTAACTTGGTCAGGTGGTGGTCTACTCAATCCCTCTTCGGTAAGCGTAACAACCTGCTTACCCTTTCCTTTATCTCTTCTTGTCATCGACAGTTTCTATATTAAAGAAAACCAATTACCATGGTCAGATATGATTGAACTTATAACGCTGGCTCTATTGCATGATCTGGAAGTGAAGAAAAGAAACAACATCCTAAATGTCCCATAGCCTCATACTTATAAATATGGTGCACAACACATTGATAAGTAAGACTCTACTCAGACACGACTTTGTAGAAACCCTTAGAACGACTTGCTCTGATACCACTTTTGTCACACCCCGAAATCCCATTCGGGTCGGACTGGCACCTGAAGCCGATAAGGCCCGATAGAACCAATCTTTACTCATGTACATTCGTATGCATATCCTCATATGAACATCATTATGCCTCATGCCACTATACGAAAGTTAGGGAAAACATGTACAATATAAGAAACATGGCCGTTAGGACCATCAAACCAAAATGAGAATACATATCTTACATTCTGTTCCCACATAAGCCTACAAAGCCTCTACAGATACATGACTATGACAATCCTAGAGTCGGGACAACACCCCGCTCTATACTCATATACAATACCAAAATAAATGTACATAGCAATCCGATGTTTAGAGGTACTCTTAGCCTCATTTTTAACCCCACAACCGCTCCACTATCATAAAACACCTTCTACGAAGGGTTAATCACATGTACGAGACCAAATTTCAATTTTCTCATCATTAACATTACCAAATACATACTCATGGCATCTCGACACCTAAGTAACCATTGTTCAACGTCATCACATAGGGTTGGGAAGGTACGGGGTGTCACATTCTCCCCCCCTTAGAAACATTCTTCCTCAAATGTTAACGATGTCATGTAAAGTACAACACATGCATCTCTATATTCGTCTATACATATATAGACACGTGAAGCTCATAGCTACTTACTTATTATTGGTCCACTTCCACAATTTGAGCCTTTTCTTCCATGTGAAACAAATATGGGTACGTTGATTTCATCATTTTTTTCCTATTTCACATGGCATGTTGTATAGGGTCAATTTCCCCTGCTTTCTGAATTCTATTTCATGAGTATCGCTTTTAAGAGTACTTAATCATCTATAATCACAACCCGCCCCTTTTTTTTTCCTTTGGTCTCACTTGTGACTCCTTCTACGTGCTAATATCTCCAATAGTTCCTTTACAGGAGCTATTTCTTTATTACTGATACATCTTTACTAGACGCAATCCGAGATAGATCGACCATACACTCTCAAAGCATCACCAATGAACTACTAAATGAACTTTGCTTGTCCATCTGTCTGAAGACGAAAAGCCACCTAATATCTTTTGAAAAAAATATTTTCACAATTGTGTGAACTTAATAAGTCTATCAATGATTACCCATATGGCATCACATCTGTTTCCAACAACAAAGAATCTCTACATAGCCTATAACCTTCAAATTCCAAACACCTTACCTTTACTTGTTATTACTTCAATTACTGAAGCATAACTTTCGCAATATTCGTTCCATGTAATCTTATCAATAGGTCGCTTCCAATTCATGGTACATATTGATTACTCCCTACCAAATAGGATATCGTGAATGATGTGCTCTTATCATAATGCAATTCTATAGCTCACATATATACCCGATACATAAAAACTACCTGATACTTCATTCCGTTGCCTATAATTAATGTACATTCTCGACCTGTCATCTTGTGTCGGTACTTCATTACACTGGTACACCCTACGGGGACAGACTAGTATCCTTCACTCTGACTAAGTGATATGTGTACCCTTTCATTCAAGACATTCTTTTGTGGACAATGGAAATTGTAACCCCTTAACTTGGCACTTTTCTGTGGCATAAAAACCAACCAATCCATACTCATTATAATCATCAGGAACCACCATTTCCAGCTTAATAATATCAACCAAAACAGCTACTATACACTTGTGGTATAGTCTTTTAATTACCATGATCAGATACAATTCAACTTACAACACTAGCTCTATTGCACGATCTAGAATGAAAAAAAGAAACAACATCCTAAATGTCCTATAGCCTCCTGCTCATAAATGTGGTGCACAACACATCCATGAACAAGACTCTACTCGAACACGGCTTTGTAGACACCCTTAGAACTACCAGCTCTGATACCACTTTTGTCACGACCCAAAATTCCATTCGAGCCGGACTGGCACCCGAAGCCGATATGGTCCGAGAGAACCAATCTTTGCTCATGAACCTTCGTATATGTATTCTCGTATGAATCTTATTATACCTCATGCAACTATGCGGGAGACATAAATCATGGAAACATATACCATATATATAAATAAAACTTGACTGTTGGGGCCATTTCGTCGAACTGACCGTACGTATCTTACATCTGTATACCCACATATGTCTACAAAAGCCTCTAATAGATGCATTTACAAGACCATCTTAAAGTTGGGACAAGTCCCCGCTTTATACAATAAGTACAACGCCAAAACAAATATACAACGATGACCCATAAAGCTCCGAATCAAGTATATCTCACCAAAACTCTGCAAAGGATCCCCAGTCTACAGAGGAGGTCTACTAATGCCTGCACTTGTAACATGTGAGGTAAGTCCCCCCGAGGGGGTCAGTACGAAGAATGTACGGAGTATGTAAGGCTCATAATAAATAGCATCATACATGAGAATGTTAATAGAATAAAATATGAGAGTGACACATTAAAGATCATGAGACTAAAGCACACACTTATATACACGTCTCACTTCACCCCCTTTACTTCATGAGATTGACATCTTCACTTATGGGGATAATTTTACTAACTTGCACATCACCCCTCTTATTACTCTTATGAGATTGGTACTTCTACTTACGAATGATTGGTCCAAGGATAATCATCATACTATAGGACTTTGGAACAAGACATGATTGGAATAATGCTATTCAAACTAAACAAGCTCTCTTTACCTCATTGTTGTCGTTGAGATAGTTCTCTTAGAATTTACAAGGTTATGACACCTTGGAAATTCCAATCAATGACTAAGAGATAAGTGAATCATCATTCATCTAAGAATAGGATACGTATGAATAACAATATACGTCAACCTGAATTGATATACTTCAAGCCTCTCGGAATTGAAACAAGTCCAATGTCAATGTGAACAACATGTTGCAAAAGGATATAGAAAAAGGAACCTTACATACCTTGTATTCTTAATACGAATACACAATCTTAGAAGTGCATACAATAGTCCCGCTCCATCCTTGTGTTTTTCTCTACAACACAAGTTCATAACGAAACCAACATTAACCACCAATTACCTTATAATGGCATACAATAACAATAAGTCACATGTTTAGCTTTAACATGTCATTTCCCCCTTGACCATACCATTTATGAAATCATCATACCAATAATCCCACAATATTCCCAACATTGACCAATACATGATAACCAATAGCATGTCACACCAAGTTCATACTTTACACTTCTCCATCACCACCACATCACAATTATTCCATCGATTTACTTCAATACACCTCACAACAACAAATCGGCCAAACTCCCATAATTTACACTTATAGAAAAATAACAATTTTGGGACCATAATAACACCATACATGTTGTTATTTTATCCATACCATGCTTTTTCAACAAGACCACAAGTCATAATTCAAGTTACAATCCCATGGGTAACACATCTTTTTAACAAAAACCAAAAGTGCCATGTCCAACACTTCCAACCATAACTAACATGATATACATAATATATCATGCTTATAATATGTTAAAGTACAATAATAATCACTTAGCCAAGCTTGGAAGATGATGATCTTGCTCCAAAGATGACTTAGGGTTTGAGAGCCCAAAGGAAACTTTCTTGGGAATTCTAGAAAAACTTAGAAAAGCATGTGTATGTATAATGAATAAAATCTGATTTTTGGCCCTTTATATAAGCCCTCAACTCATCCTTATACACTCTTTATATCATTAAATATTATGTCTAGAAGGTTAATGGAAGAATGGGTCATTTGACCCATTCTTGGCCCATGTTTTCTTTCACATTTTGGGCCCTTTTTGAGCCCAATTCACTTAACCCAATAAAATCTCATGTTTAATTCATTTCATACGTGTTACAAAAATATTCCCAGTTACACAATTCATACTCGTAGCCTCAATTCCTAAAACAAGCAAGTCTAGCCACGTATGGCTTATTTTGGCTACAAGGGTAAAATTGTCATTTTGATGCCAAATTCGTTCTCGAGTAATGTTATCATACCAATATAATACTTTACTCATTTCATGTATATTCTCATGGTTGTAGAAGAAGCGTAGCAAAAATCGGCTCGGTCCGTCCCCGGACACCCTTGGGACTTAAGAAAATTTCCAACTTTGAAAAGTGGCCAAAACCAGCGTGGCAGGCCCTTGGGCGCGCCATCTTGATGCCTATGGACTAAAAATTTTAGCCCAGAGCGGCGTGGCAGGCCCTACAACATGCCCCAGACTTAACATTTTCGAAAATTTCATTTTTCGACCTTTCTTCGCGGGTTTGGTTAGATACTTCAAATCCTATTCTTTAACTTACTTCTTAACCTTAATATCCTTTGTTTAGAGGTACTCTTAGCCTCATTTTTAACCCCACAAACGCTCCACGATCATAAAACACCTTCTACGAAGGGTTAATCACATGTACGAGACCAAATTTCAATTTTCTCATCATTAACATTACCAAATACATACTCATGGCATCTCGACACCTAAGTAACCATTGTTCAACGTCATCACATAGGGTTGGGAAGGTACGGGGTGTTACATTCTCCCCCCCTTAGAAACATTCGTCCTCAAATGTTAACGATGTCATGTAAAGTACAACACATGCATCTCTATATTCGTCTATACATATATAGACACGTGAAGCTCATAGCTACTTACTTATTATTGGTCCACTTCCACAATTTGAGCCTTTTCTTCCATGTGAAACAAATATGGGTACGTTGATTTCATCATTTTTTTCCTATTTCACATGGCATGTTGTATAGGGTCAATTTCCCCTGCTTTCTGAATTCTATTTCATGAGTACCGCTTTTAAGAGTACTTAATCATCTATAATCACAACCCGCATCTTTTTTTTTCCTTTGGTCTCCCTTGTGACTCCTTCTACGTGCTAATATCTCCAATAGTTCCTTTACAGGAGCTATTTCTTTATTACTGATACATCTTTACTAGACGCAATTCGAGATAGATCGACCATACACTCTCAAAGCATCACCAATGATCTACTAAATGAACTTTGCTTGTCCATCTGTCTGAAGACGAAAAGCCACCCAATATCTTTTGAAAAAAATATTTTCACAATTGTGTGAACTTAATAAGTCTATCAATGATTACCCATATGGCATCACATCTGTTTCCAACAACAAAGAATCTCTACATAGCCTATAACCTTCAAATTCCAAACACCTTACCTTTACTTGTTATTACTTCAATTACTGAAGCATAACTTTCGCAATATTCGTTCCATGTAATCTTATCAATAGGTCGCTTCCAATTCATGGTACATATTGATTACTCCCTACCAAATAGGATATCGTGAATGATGTGCTCTTATCATAATGCAATTCTTTAGCTCACATAAATACCCGATACATAAAAACTACCTGATACTTCATTCCGTTGCTTATAATTAATGTACATTCTCGACCTGTCATCTTGTGTCGGTACTTCATTACACTGGTACACCCTACGGGGACAGACTAGTATCCTTCACTCTGACTAAGTGACATGTGTACCCTTTCATTTAAGACATTCTTTTGTGGATAATGGAAATTGTAACCCCTTAACTTGGCACTTTTCTGTGGCCTAAAAACCAACCAATCCATACTCATTATAATCATCAGGATCCACCATTTCCAGCTTAATAATATCAACCAAAATAGCTACTATACACTTGTGGTATAGTCTTTTAATTACCATGATCAGATACAATTCAACTTACAACACTGGCTCTATTGCACGATCTAGAATGAAAAAAAGAAACAACATCCTAAATGTCCCATAGCCTCCTGCTCATAAATGTGGTGCACAACACATCCATGAACAAGACTCTACTCGAACACGGCTTTGTAGACACCCTTAGAACTACCAGCTCTGATACCACTTTTGTCACGACCCAAAATTCCATTCGAGCCGGACTGGCACCCGAAGCCGATATGGTCCGAGAGAACCAATCTTTGCTCATGAACCTTCGTATATGTATTCTCGTATGAATCTTATTATACCTCATGCAACTATGCGGGAGACATAAATCATGGAAATATATGCCATATATATAAATAAAACTTGACTGTTGGGGACATTACGTTGAACTGACCGTACGTATCTTACATCTGTATACCCACATATGTCTACAAAAGCCTCTAATAGATGCATTTACAAGACCATCTTAAAGTCGGGACAAGTCCCCGCTTTATACAATATGTACAATGCCAAAACAAATATACAACGATGACCCAGAAAGCTCCGAATCAAGTAGATCTCACCAAAACTCTGCAAAGGATCCCCAGTCTACAGAGGAGGTCTACTAATGCCTGTACTTGCAACATGTGAGGTAAGTCCCCCCGAGGGGGTCAGTACGAAGAATGTACGGAGTATGTAAGGCTCATAATAAATAGCATCATACATGAGAATGTCAATAGAATAAAATATGAGAGTGACACATTAAAGATCATAAGACTAAAGCACACACTTATATACACGTCTCACTTCACCCCCTTTACTTCATGAGATTGACATCTTCACTTACTAACTCGCACATCACCCCTCTTATTACTCTTATGATATTGGTACTTCTACTTATGAATGATTGGTACAAGGATAATCATCATACTATAGGACTTTGGAACAAGACATGATTGGAATAATGCTATTCAAACTAAACAAGCTCTCTTTACCTCATTTCTCTCGTTGAGATAGTTCACCTAGAATTTACAACGTTATGACACCTTGGAAATTCCAATCAATGACTAAGAGATAAGTGAATCATAATTCATATAAGAATAGGATACATATGAATAATAATATACGTTAACCTGAATTGATATACTTCAAGCCTCTCGGAATTGAAACAAGTCCAATGTCAATGTGAACAACATGTTGCAAAAGGATATAGAAAAAGGAACCTTACATACCTTGTATTCTTAATACAAATACACAATCTTAGACATGCATACAATAGTCCCGCTCCATCCTTGTGTTTTTTTCTACAACACAAGTTCATAAGGAAACCAACATTAACCACCAATTACCTTATAATGGCATACAATAACAATAAGTCACATGTTTAGCTTTAACATGTCATTTCCCCCTTGACCATACCATTTATGAAATCATCATACCAATAATCCCAAATTATTCCCAACATTGACCAATACATGATAACCAATAGCATGTCACACCAAGTTCATACTTTACACTTCTCCATCACCACCACATCACAATTATTCCATCGATTTAATTCAATACACCTCACAACAACAAATCGGCCAAACTCCCATAATTTACACTTATAGAAAAATAACAAGTTTGGGACCATAATAACACCATACATGTTGTTATTTTATCCATACCATGCTTTTTCATCAAGACCACAAGTCATAATTCAAGTTACAATCCCATGGGTAACACATCTTTTTAACAAAAACCAAAAGTGCCATGTCCAACACTTCCAACCATAACCAACATGATATAAATAATATATCATGCTTATAATATGTTAAAGTACAATAATAATCACTTACCCAAGCTTGGAAGATGATGATCTTGCTCCAAAGATGACTTAGGGTTTGAGAGCCCAAAGGAAACTTTCTTGGGAATTCTAGAAAAACTTAGAAAAGCATGTGTATGTATAATGAATAAAATCTGATTTTTGGACCTTTATATAAGACATCAAATCATCCTTATCCACTCTTTATATCATTAAATATTATTTCTAGAAGGTTAATGGAAGAATGGGTCATTGGCCCATGTTTTCTTTCACATTTTGGGCCCTTTTTGAGCCCAATTCACTTAACCCAATAAAATCTCATGTTTAATTCATTTCATACGCGTTACAAAAATATTCCCAGTTACACAATTCATACTCGTAGCCTCAATTCCTAAAACAAGCAAGTCTAGCCACGTATGGCTTATTTTGGCTACAAGGGTAAAATTGTCATTTTGATGCCAAATTCGTTCTCGAGTAATGTTATCATACCAATATAATACTTTACTCATTTCATGTATATTCTCATGGTTGTATAAGAAGCGTAGCAAAAATCGGCTCGGTACGTCCCCGGGCACCCTTGGGACTTAAGAAAATTTCCAACTTTGAAAAGTGGCCAAAACTAGCGTGGCAGGCCCTTGGGCGCGCCATCTTGCTGCCTATGGACTAAAAATTTTAGCCCAGAGCGGCGTGGCAGTCCCTACAACACGCCCCAGACTTAACATTTTCGAAAATTTCATTTTTCGACCTTTCTTCGCGGGTTTGGTTAGATACTTCAAATCCTATTCTTTAACTTACTTCTTAACCTTAATATCCTTTGTTTAGAGGTACTCTTAGCCTCATTTTTAACCCCACAAACGCTCCACGATCATAAAACACCTTCTACAAAGGGTTAATCACATGTACGAGACCAAATTTCAATTTTCTCATCATTAACATTACCAAATACATACTCATGGCATCTCGACACCTAAGTAACCATTGTTCAACGTCATCACATAGGGTTGGGAAGGTACGGGGTGTTACATTCTCCCCCCCTTATAAACATTCATCCTCAAATGTTAACAATGTCATGTAAAGTACAACACATGCATCTCTATATTCGCCTATACATATATAGACACGTGAAGCTCATAGCTACTTACTTATTATTGGTCCACTTCCACAATTTGAGCCTTTTCTTCCATGTGAAACAAATATGGGTACGTTGATTTCATCATTTTTTTCCTATTTCACATGGCATGTTGTATAGGGTCAATTTCCCCTGCTTTCTGAATTCTATTTCATGAGTACCGCTTTTAAGAGTACTTAATCATCTATAATCACAACCCGCCCCTTTTTTTTTTCCTTTGGTCTCCCTTGTGACTCCTTCTACATGCTAATATCTCCAATAGTTCCTTTACAGGAGCTATTTCTTTATTACTGATACATCTTTACTGGACGCAATCCGAGATAGATCGACCATACACTCTCAAAGCATCACCAATGAACTACTAAATGAACTTTGCTTGTCCATCCGTCTGAAGACGAAAAGCCACCCAATATCTTTTGAAAAAAATATTTTCACAATTGTGTGAACTTAATAAGTCTATCAATGATTACCCATATGGCATCACATCTGTTTCCAACAACAAAGAATCTCTACATAGCCTATAACCTTCAGATTCCAAACACCTTACCTTTACTTGTTATTACTTCAATTACTGAAGCATAACTTTCGCAATATTCGTTCCATGTAATCTTATCAATAGGTCGCTTCCAATTCATGGTACATATTGATTACTCCCTACCAAATAGGATATCATGAATGATGTGCTCTTATAATAATGCAATTCTTTAGCTCACATATATACCCGATACATAAAAGCTACCTGATACTTCATTCCGTTGCCTATAATTAATGCACATTCTCGATGTGTCATCTTGTGTCGGTACTTCTTTACACTGGTACACCCTACGGGGATAGACTAGTATCCTTCACTCTGACTAAGTGACATGTGTACCCTTTCATTCAAGACATTCTTTTGTGGACAATGGAAATTGTAACCCCTTAACTTGGCACTTTACTGTGGCATAAAAACCAACCAATCCATACTCATTATAATCATCAGGATCCACCATTTCCAGCTTAATAATATCAACCAAAACAACTACTATACACTTGCAGTATAGTCTTTTAATTACCATGATTAGATACCATTCGACTTACAACACTGGCTCTATTGCACGATCTAGAATGAAAAAAAGAAACAACATCCTAAATGTCCCATAGCCTCCTTCTCATAAATGTGGTGCACAACACATCCATGAACAAGACTCTACTCGGACACGGCTATGTAGGCACCCTTAGAACTACCAGCTCTGATACCACTTTTGTCACGACCCGAAATTCCATTCGAGCTGGACTGGCACCCGAAGCCGATATGGTCCGAGAGAACCAATCTTTGCTCATGAACCTTCGTATATGTATTCTCGTATGAATCTTATTATACCTCATGCAACTATGCGAAAGACATGAATCATGGAAACATATGCCATATATATATAAATAAAACTTGAACGTTGGGGCTATTATGTCGAACTGACCGTACGTATCTTACATCCGTATGCCCACATTTGTGTACAAAAGCCTCTAACAGATGCATTTACAAGACCATCTTAAAGTTGGGACAAGTCCCCGCTTTATACATTATTTACAATGCCAAAAAAAATATACAACGATGACCCAGAAAGCTCCAAATCAAGTGGAGCTCACCAAAACTCTGCAAAGGATCCCCAGTCTACAGAGGAGGTCTACTAATGCCTGCACCTGCAACATGTAAGGTAAGTCCCCCCGAGGGGGTCAGTACGAAGAATGTACTGAGTATGTAAGGATCATAATAAATAGAATCATACATGAGAATGTCAATAGAATAAAATATGAGAGTGACACATTAAAGATCATGAGACTAAAGTACACACTTATATACACGTCTCACTTCACCCCCTTTACTTCATGAGATTGACATCTTCACTTACTAACTCGCACATCACCCCTCTTATTACTCTTATGATATTGGTACTTCTACCTATGAATGATTGGTACAAGGATAATCATCATACTATAGGACTTTGGAACAAGACATGATTGGAATAATGCTATTCAAACTAAACAAGCTCTCTTTACCTCATTTCTCTCGTTGAGATAGTTCACTTAGAATTTACAACGTTATGACACCTTGGAAATTCCAATCAATGACTAAGAGATAAGTGAATCATCATTCATCTAAGAATAGGATACGTATGAATAACAATATACGTCAACCTGAATTGATATACTTCAAGCCTCTCGGAATTGAAACAAGTCCAATGTCAATGTGAACAACATGTTGCAGAAGGATATAGAAAAAGGAACCTTACATACCTTGTATTCTTAATACGAATACACAATCTTAGACATGCATACAATAGTCCCGCTCCATCCTTGTGTTTTTTTCTTCAACACAAGTTCATAAGGAAACCAACATTAACCACCAATTACCTTATAATGGCATACAATAACAATAAGTCACATGTTTAGCTTTAACATGTCATTTCCCCCTTGACCATACCATTTATGAAATCATCATACCAATAATCCCAAATTATTCCCAACATTGACCAATACATGATAACCAATAGCATGTCACACCAAGTTCATACTTTACACTTCTCCATCACCACCACATCACAATTATTCCATCGATTTAATTCAATACACCTCACAACAACAAATCGGCCAAACTCCCATAATTTACACTTATAGAAAAATAACAAGTTTGGGACCATAATAACACCATACATGTTGTTATTTTATCCATACCATGCTTTTTCATCAAGACCACAAGTCATAATTCAAGTTACAATCCCATAGGTAACACATCTTTTTAACAAAAACCAAAAGTGCCATGTCCAACACTTCCAACCATAACCAACATGATATAAATAATATATCATGCTTATAATATGTTAAAGTACAATAATAATCACTTACCCAAGCTTGGAAGATGATGATCTTGCTCCAAAGATGACTTAGGGTTTGAGAGCCCAAAGGAAACTTTCTTGGGAATTCTAGAAAAACTTAGAAAAGCATGTGTATGTATAATGAATAAAATCTGATTTTTGGACCTTTATATAAGACATCAAATCATCCTTATCCACTCTTTATATCATTAAATATTATTTCTAGAAGGTTAATGGAAGAATGGGTCATTGGCCCATGTTTTCTTTCACATTTTGGGCCCTTTTTGAGCCCAATTCACTTAACCCAATAAAATCTCATGTTTAATTCATTTCATACGCGTTACAAAAATATTCCCAGTTACACAATTCATACTCGTAGCCTCAATTCCTAAAACAAGCAAGTCTAGCCACGTATGGCTTATTTTGGCTACAAGGGTAAAATTGTCATTTTGATGCCAAATTCGTTCTCGAGTAATGTTATCATACCAATATAATACTTTACTCATTTCATGTATATTCTCATGGTTGTAGAAGAAGCGTAGCAAAAATTGGCTCGGTACGTCCCCGGGCACCCTTGGGACTTAAGAAAATTTCCAACTTTGAAAAGTGGCCAAAACCAGCGTGGCAGGCCCTTGGGCGCGCCATATTGCTGCCTATGAACTAAAACTTTTAGCCCAGAGCGGCGTGGAAGGCCCTACAACACGCCCCAGACTTAACATTTTCAAAAATTTTATTTTTCGACCTTTCTTCGCGGGTTTGGTTAGATACTTCAAATCCTATTCTTTAACTTACTTCTTAACCTTAATATCCTTTGTTTAGAGGTACTCTTAGTCTCTTTTTTAAACCCACAACCGCTCCATAAAAATCACAAAACACCTTCTACGAAGGTTTAATCATATGTATGAGACCAAATTTCAATTTTCTCATCATTAACATTACCAAATACATACTCATGGCATCTCGACACCTAAGTAACCATTGTTCAACGTCATCACATAAGGTTGGGAAGGTACGGGGTGTTACATAGCCCTGCCTGAACAAGCCTACTAGACTGACCTTGGTGCCGATATGGCTGCGATTGAGGGCAGCTCTACTGAAAACCTCTACTCTTGAACTGGGCACCGCTTTGGCTCCCATATAACTTCCATAATAATAGGTTCTCTTATTCGCTGCCCCCTTGGGCCTCACGATCCATCTCCATTATATTTTGGGCATGATCTATAATATCAGCAAAGAACCTCCCTAAAGTCACCAAACTCTAAGTAGCCCTATGGAGCAATAATCTTAATCCTTTGAAAAAACACCGCACTCTCTCATACTCAGAAGGTAGAATCATGGTGGCATGCCTTTCTAGCTCATGAAACCTCACCTTGTACTCAGCCACTATCTTAGAAACCTACCTTAATATTAAAATATCATCCCCTAGGCGCTCATGCATGCTACAAGGCATATACTTCTCAAAAAAACCTCGGTGAACTGAGCCCATGTTATAGGATGATATCCAACTAGTCTGGAATCAAGATATCCCCTCTAACATTGCCTCACTGCTCTATCAAGTTGGAATATGGTATAATCCACTCTGCGAGACTCAACCAACACTAAGTTGTGTAACCTCTTCTCACAACTAGTAAAGAACTCATATGCATCCTCTCTTGGGGCTCCTACAAACCTAAGTGGAGTCAATCTCAGAAATCATCCTAGAATCTTCTAATCCTTTTAAGTCGTGGTACGATTGGCTAGTCTACTGCAGGCTGTGGAACTACCGGTGATGGTGGCATCTACTATGGGAGCCACAGCTACAGGGTGTGCTTTTATACTATGTCAACCCTAGGCTGCCCCTGAGAAGATGTTTGGGCCCATCTGTTGGATGGACACAAACCAAACCTAATTATTATAGTAAAGCATCTTGGAGAACCGATGAAGATATAAATCTGGGTAGGGCCTGGGCTTCCTCCTAGCCCACTAGTTGCTATGGCGACAGATCCTCTGGTGCCATCCCTGGTGCATACTCTGGCTCTGGATCATTAACTAGCTTAGGTGAAGGCTCTATTAGGTTCCCTAGCTGCAGGCTAGAGTGCCCTATCCCCGGCCGTTATGGCCCTTGTCCTAGCCATCTGTGAAAGAGTGAAATAAATGAGAATCTAGAAACCACTATAGACACAACGCACGAAAATGAATAAAAAAGATAAGATTTTCCTAAGAATGCTATGTAGCTTTCCAAAGATAGGATACTAACACATCATACCGATCTGCACGACTCTACAAGGCTCTGGCTCTTGAACCAATGATATAGGTGAACCTAGGCTCTGATACCAAATTGTTACGACCCAATTTCTTAGCCCATGATGACACCTAATTTAATCCACTAGTAGGTAAGCCAGAATATAGCTCGAAATGACAAGGAACGAGCTAACAGGTGGAAGATAAAGGAAAACAAGAATAAAGATGATAGTAATATGTAATAAGTTGAACAATAGATATAAATAAACATAAGCACACTATACAAGAGAGTAAAAAGGACAAAATACTAAAAAGAATCCCCACAAGACCTGGTAAGGTTAGTACAAGAGCCACCAACAAAATGGGAGTACTACAAAGTGTCAAAAATATACATCCTAGTCTCAAAATATACAAAATAATACTATCATAAAAGCAGAATGAGGAGGACCAGTTCCAGACTCTAAAAGCTCCCCCAATCTCTGATCAACAGTACCACCTGAGGTCAGCGTCAATGGCGGTGATTCGTACTAGGATCTGCATTAGAAAAAGAGATGGAAAATTTTATTATGAGCACCAAATCATGAGGTACTCAATAGGCATCATCGACTGACTGAGCTCAATTACAACAAAAGCACAAGTAAGGTGCGAGTATATAAACTAAAAGCAGTAAATGAGGGTCAAAGGTGAAATAATAGGCTATACTAAGAGAATATGGTAATCAAACATAAATAACTCGAAAGTGGAAATAAAATCCTATCTATAACCTAAATGTACCCCTATAAGCCTAGAAGGTGCACACAAGGAGAAATAAATACAATTGAACCCCCAAAAGCACTGTGGGTACAAATAAGAGTAAAACTAAAGTAAGAACCATATATAACAGTAATGAACATAAAATGTTTCAAGATGTATGATATGCATCTATACTCTTTTCCCATCCATAACCATAAATATTACCAATCTCCACCAAAATTCCAACCTCAGATCCATAATACTAAAGATAATGAATGTCGAACTCAAATAGAAACTAGTGGATAATAACAATAGGCCAGATGCATGACTCAAATTGAAACTCATTGATAAATAGAAATATAGAGATTCCAGAATCTAACCAAAACTCATGGATAATAAAAAATATACAGATGTGAGACTTGAATCAAAACTCATCGATAATAACCGTAAATCAGGTGTCGAAATCGAACCAAAACTCATAAGTAAGCCATTCATATAAATACACAAAGGTTCTAATTCCTCTAGAGTTCATCGACTCATTAATCCCATGTTAGAATCCAAATCATTAAAAGAGAACCAAATTTCCATTTATTAAGCTTGAAGTTGAGATTTGAGGTCAAGATACTAACAAGGCAAGGGTATTGGAGCAAAGAGGTTTAAGGTAATGGATAAGGCAACACAATTCCAAATAGTAATCTCCCAAATATACGTTATAGCCAAACTAAGTCTAAAAGGACATTATTTTATTTTAACCTATCTTAGAAAAAAGGGCGATAAGGCCCGCTACAAGTTCAAAAAACCCAACCTAAGGAAAACACCTACCTAACCCAAGGCTAAGTCTTCACCATCCATTCCCAAGGCCCTAATAAGGCTAAGTCTAATCCTATATGGGGGAAGAAATACTAACTTAAGGGAAATGGGGTTGAAATCTACCCGAAAGGCCCTCTAATGATCTAAACATAATAAGACATTGCTAAATAAATATCCAAACAATAAGAACTCACCAATAGCAAGAAAAATACCATTCTAATATCATAAAAGATCAAAGTATAAAGAAAGGTAAGCCTAGCTTACCTGAACGCTGCCGGAAGCACGAAAAAACCTCTATAATAGAGCTTTTCCTTTCTTAGAAGACTCCAACCACTGCCATTCTATCAAAATAATATTCGACACATGAATATGATAACATCGATACCCATATTGTGAATTTACACTCTGGGTCAGAAATTAGGCTAAAATTAAATAGTGAAGCCCACCGATGGAATCGAGAGTTGAATTGTCACTTGGTCCCTCTCAGCTCAAGGATCACTTGCCCAAACATTGGAATAAATATGAGCTCCAAAAAATCCCCAAAATTGTCCCAACCAATCAAATAAATGATAATAAAAAATGGAGAATCCTGTCGAATTTAAACCAAGAACTTACGAGAAAATGATCACTAGAATGCTTCCAATTCAATCCCAGCTCTAATTTTATACCCACTAATTTTAAGCTCCTAATACTTATAATGGTGGTTTTTAACATAGAGAGAGAGTAAGAAATGAAAGAGAAAGAAAGATATATATATATAAAGTACCAGCAGTAGCCGCTAAAACGGTCATCGTTTAAGCAACAATGGTCCACTTAAGCGTCCCTTAGAGAGGTGACAGGCTACCCCTTAAGCAATTCCCATACACTTAAGCGGCTATTGCTTAAGCGATCAGTCAGCCGCTTAAGATGCTGCACCAGCAACTTTGGCACCAGATTTTTGCTAAATCCAAAGGGACTCTGATCGGGTACTTGGGATTCATTTGGAACCCTGTGTACACAAATGACCTATGCTACCCTACCAAATTTGGCATTGAGGATGCAATGGAACCATCAAAATTCTCATCGGAGGTCATTTTGATCGAATGTGGATCCCACACCCAAGGCTCTATTTTTACCAAAATCCATATAATAGTCCAAAATGAGTATGAAAGCCTCGGGATCCAGACCAAGGGTCCCCCTAGCCTAAAATAAATATTTTGGAGCTAATGGAACCTTCAGAATTGGCATCCGTGGCCATTTACCTAAATTTTGGCCCGAAACCATTTTCTCAACTTCAAAAGCTCCAAAATAGAGAAATAACTACAAAAACCAAACAAACTGGCCAAAAACTTAACTGTACGTCCCAGTAAGTCACAAATGACTTGGGCTAGCTATAGGAATACTCTAGATATAGAAAAAGCACAAAATGGCAGAAAATGACCTAGAGGGTCATTATATATTTTGAATTCAAAAATTCACACTGAAAATAGTGGAGAAGGAGCATAAGATATAAATTTAGCTGCCTCTAAAATCAACGATAATTTAGTTAACCAAAATGGCAACGTATTACATAGGAAAAAAAAAAGGGGAACAAAATGAATAACAAATCTAATTCGCCTATTCTAGATGAAAATGATGAACAAAATAAAGAAGGATGTTGATTAATGAAAAATAAGAAGAATGAGAAAATATATAATGGAGGAGATGAAATAAAGAATACTGGTTGAGAAATCATAGTGAAGAAGGGGAGAGTGTTAGGTTTTAAACAATCAATTGAAAAATATAAAAAATAAAAAATTAATGTGTCAGCAAAAAAGGATACAAATATGCCACATGGATGGATTTTTAATGGCCAAACGCACCTAAATGTGTTAGTAAACAAACATTTGGTCTAGTTATCTGAGAAAATTGAATGAAAGATGTTGTTTTAGTGTTGAATGAAGGAAAGGTGACAACATTGACCAAGGGAAGGTCAAAGTCACTTAAAAATTAGATTAAGTTAATTGAGGACTCAAAAGATATTCTTAAAACTTCCTAATCTTTTTAAAAATACAAAATAACCCACAACTCATTTAATATGAAAACCAACTCAATAGTTGCCTCTTTTAAAAAATTTGATCCCCTCAAACGTTTCTCACATCTCTCTCTCAAAACCAAGAACCCCAACAACTGTAGCCCTCTTTTGACAACAGATAGGTGACTTTTCAACCTCTGCCGACTTCTCAACCATCAATTTCTCTCTCTTCATAGGTAAAGGCTTCTCTTTTTTTGGTTTTTTAAAAATTAGGGCTTTTTAGTTATGAAAAAAAAAAAAGAACTTGAGTTATCTTCTCTTCAAGTATGGGTTAATAATTTTGAGATTTGATACTTAAAAAAGAAAGAGAAACCCGAGAAAACTCTAATTTGTGGTATTTGTTCTCTTAATACAATGGTTGATGTAAATGTTGTATCTTTTTGATAGAAATGTGATTTTTTTTTTTGTTGTTGTTCTCGAACATTGTTGTATAAATAGTGAAATTTGAAGTTTGATTTTTTTTTTTGAGATATCTGTTATGAACAAATCTAAAAACTGTTGAGATTTTACCATAGATTTTAGTGAACACTTACTTGTGATTGTATTTTGTATTCTTAAATGGGTTCAAAAAGTTAGGCTTTTCAACTAAATATTGTTTGTTCTTAAACAACTGTTGGTTTTGTTGGTGTTGTTGAATTGGTAAATGTTGGTGTTGTTGTATTGTAAATATTGGTGTTGTTCTTGAACATTGTTGTTCAAGTGGTGATTTTTATGGCTTGTTGTTTGTGTTGTTGTATTGTTAATGTTGGTGTTTGTTGGTATTTTATTGGTGTTGTTGGTGTTCTTGGTTTTGTTAGTTTTGTTGGTGTTGTTGGTGTTGGTGTTGTTAGTGTTGGTGTTGGTGTTGGTGTTCTTGGTGATATATGTATATATATGTTGTAAAAATATTGTTAATATCCCAACAGATGTGTAATATATTGCAACAGAATAAGAATCTGCTGGAATATATTAAGCATTTTTTGGCAACAATTATACCATCTGTTGGTTTACTATTGTGATGTTTCCCACAAATGTGTAATAGTATGCCCTACTATTTTTTATTCTTCCAACAAATGACACATCTGTTGGAAGAAATGAAGACAGTTTTGCTACTATTTTTATTATTTCCAATAGATCACCCGTCTATTGCAACAGATGGGTCATCTGTTGGAAGAAATAAAAATAGTTTTGCTACAGTTTTGATTTCTTTCAACAAATCACTCATCTGTTGGAACTATTATTTTACTGTTTTGTATTTGTTAAATTCACTGCTACCCTATTTTTAATGATGCCCAAATCAACTATAATCTTTTTTATTTTCCTCTTGTTTGTAGATAAAATGGCTCTCAAATGAAAAGGAAGTGAATCAACTTTTGAGAAATCAAGTAAAATAGCTAAATTACAAATAGCATTAGAAAAACATGTTGAACAAGCCATTACAGATGAAGTGTTACCATCTGTAGATGAAGTTGTGGAAAGAGATCATGAAAGTGAAATTGAAAGGAGAACAAATTGAAGGATCAAGAGATGATGTCGAAAAGGAAGGAGAGGGAGATGAGGAAGAAGTTGTAGAGGAGGAAGATAAAATAAATAGTGAGGATGGAGATGATGAAAAAAGTGAGAAAGGAGATAATGATGAAGATAAAAAATAAAGTGAGAAAGGATATGAGGAAGGTGATGAAATAGATGAAAATAAAAGTGAGAAAGGAGATGAGGAGAAAGGTGAGAAAGAAGATGATGCTAAAAGTGGGAAAGATGATGGAGAGGAAAATGAAAGAGATTATGAAGAGGAAAGAGTTGATGATGATGTTGAGGTGTCGACGACCAATCCTAAATGTAGATCAAAAGCCCAACATGATAGTGTCAAAAGTTTTAGTATTGACAAGTTCCAAGTGGAGATGACTATAGATAATCCTACAGATTTGACTGGTATTGTGTTGTTAAATCAGTCATGGGTAAATTTTTTGATGGTTTTAAGAAGATAAAGAGGGATGAAAAATTAGAGGGGTTCTTTAAGACCAGCTGTTTTAGACACTTTTTTGATCTATTAGATGAAAACAATGTATGCTTTAAAATGACCATGTTCTATGGTATTTTCAAGTGTCAGATCAAGTATGAGGGTGAGGATGATAAAAATAAGAAGGATGAGGAAAAGAAGATGGATAACATTTAAATAAACTACTGTGGCATGCCGGTTTGTTTTGGCATGAATGAATTTGCCATAGTGACTGGACTGAGATGTCATCCTCCTTCTGAACCACTTCCCATAATTACACCCTTAAAAATGCCAAAGGCAGGCAAGACATCTAAATCATTCAAGGCAGGCAAGAAAGGTAAGACACCAACACCCAAGCAGGAAGCATGTAAACAACCAAGACAACCACCAAAACCAACAACGGCAAAGACAAAATAAATAAAGAGAATGAGTTGGTGGCCATTGTTGGAGAGAGCTACAAAGCCAAGGATTTATTACTTGATCTTAAGAAAAAAAAATTCATAAATAAGCACAAGGAGCCATTGTGCTTAGTTTGGTTTGTGTATTTCATTTTATGGGCCAAAGATACCAACAAAGTCATTCACCCTGAATTGTTAATGCTTGCTCAGGATTGGGAGGCATTCAACAATTATCCATGAGGTTATGCAAGCTTTATGTTGACTGTCAAAAATTTGTTGGCAAAGTTATCACCGAATATGGTCACCTTATATAGCTTTCCTTGGGATTTCATGGTAAACTTCACCCCTAGTTCTTTAGTGTTTCATTTATTTTTGTTATTGAATAATTATTCTGATTTTTTGTTTGCATCATGTTTACATATTTAGGCTTGCGCATTTGAAGTTATTCCTCACCTCCAGCAGCAAATCTAGGACTACTCGGAAGAGGTTTATCATCCAGGCGTTCTTAGGTGGTCATCTACCAATAACAACTCAAGAGTGAATCCCCTTGATCTCTTTAACCCTCCTGATGATGTAGTAAGTATTCTTTTAAATAGAATAATTTTACTTAAGTTAACAAGTTAATACATTACAACAGATGTCTTATTTGTTGAAACAAGTATCTCATCTGTTGCAACAAGTTACTTATCTGTTGTAACAGATAAGCCATATGTTGCAACTTATCTCTGAACCTGTTAACAGATTACCCATCTACTGCAACTTATGTAATAGATAACTCATTTTTTATAATAGATATCTATTGTAATAGATGGATAACATGTTGCAATAGATTATCCATCTATTACAACTTATCTCTGAACCTGTTAACAGATTTCCCAATCTATTGTAAACTAATATAATAGATGGGTAATATTTTACAATAGATTTCTAATTTATTTCAATAGATCATTTATTTGTTGCAACAAATTACCTATCTATTGCAACTTATTGGTTGATTTAAATATATCTACTTTGTTTATAGGTTGTGCATCTCTGGGCTGGTGTCAGAGTTGGTGATGAGCATGGTCTTGATGCTCATGAAAAAGTTTTTTAAAAAAGAGTTGACCATGATGATGGTCATATTGTGGTGGATATGGTGGATTTGCCTCATTCATTGGTCATACCACTTATGTTGGTGCCTTTTCTAGCTATTGTTCTACATGCAAATTCCAAGATTGTAAGGAAAAACATAATGAAGTGATTAATGCTCTTAATGCATTGACTGTTGTTGTTAAGGAATTGACATCTAAGAGGGGTCTCATTCTATCAAAGAGGATTTCAGAGACATTCACTTCATTTGAGGTTAAGAAGAGAAAAATAGCAATTTTCAAGGTACTATCAAATCTCAAACAACGAAAAATTACAACTCATCTTCCTTGCACTGTTCAGCAATTTCTAAAATCCATAGGAGAGAAGCATAAGCTGAATAAGTTGAATATTTACAAGATGGTGAGTGCAGAAAAAAGGATGAGCTGAGCAGAGTGTTGAAATAAAAAAAAACTCAAGAACACTACTCAATGCATAGACTTGGTGCAAAAGTTTCAAGACCATGACTAGTATGGATCATTGGTATGAGGAGTGGGTAAGATTTCTAACCTTCAATTTATATAAAGATTTCAAGATCATGACTAGTATGGATGATCCATTTTTTGCAACAGATTACCCATCTGTTGCATAAGTTACATTTGATGGGTAATCTATTAACAGGTTCAAAGATAAATTGCAACAGATGGGTAATTTTTTGCAATAGGTTATCCATCTATTACAGAAAATAATCCATCTATTGTAATAGATTACCCATATGTTGCATAAGTTATAGTAGATATGTAATCTGTTAATAGATTTAGATATAAGTTGCAACAGATGGATTATCTGTTACAATAGATTACCCATCTATTTTATTAGATAAGTCATCTATTGCAATAATTTACCCATCTGTTGTATCTTTTCAATTGTATTATAAGTTACTAACTTATATAAATTATATTTTTATTTCAGTATGTTGATAAAAAATTTTACCTCATGCGGGTGAGGCAAAGTAAATTTACTGAGCACTATGATCTCGGGGATAGAATCATGGATCTCAACTTCTATGTTAACATCAAAAACAGGTACAAGCAAATTAGCAATGTAGCGACAACTTCTGGTGGTAGAAAAATTGAGGAGTTACTTGTTGAGTTTGAATGGAATGAGGACATGATTGATTACTGTAGAGTAAATAGACCATATACAGGTGCCATGGATTGGACAGGGGCTAAGAGGATTCTTATAGTCATGAACTTAAAAAAAAACATTTTGTGACTCTTGAGATCATCATCAATGAGGAAGTCATGAATGTTTATGATTGCAACATATCAGTTATTGAAGATTGACAATTTTAAATTTTCATAGAGCCTTTTTTTGAGTTCTTCCTAAGATTGTTGAAGAAAAGTTGCATAATGAATCATTTTCTAGAAAAGTTGCTCAATGAACGATGACTTTTGAATTTCGAAACCAAAACCTTCCCAAAAATGAGACTGGTGTTGCATGCGGGTCATACTCACTTGCATTTATTGAGCATTTGATAACTGGCACTTGTATGATAACTCTCAAGACTTTATTGAATGACAACTCACTTTCAAGGATGCAAGAGGTTTGGGCTGCTGGGGTAGCATGTAAGAGTTTGGAGCCCTAATGTGGGTTGTAATTTGTGTTAACTTCTCTTATCTGTATAATTGATAATTTCTAGACAACATAACAATTTTTTTTTAATTACTTTTAGTGAATTATTTTATGTAATTGGTGATGACAATATTTTATGTTCAATAGATGTCTAGTTGTTTTGTCATGAATTATATTTTATTCTTAGAGTTAGAAAACGTTGCATTATTACTAAAAATGTTCAATAAATATTGCAACAGATGAGTAATCTATTGCAACAGATGTTTAATCTGTTGGAACTAATTAAACAAATATAGACATCTGTTGCAACAGATTTAAACATCTGTTGCAGAAGATGTTTAATATGTTTGATTAGTTCTAACATACTCTGCATATGTTCCAACAGATGAGTAATCTGTTGTTACAGATGTTTAATCTATTAGAACTAATCAAACAGATATAGACATCTGTTGCAATAGATATAGATATCTGTTGCAGCAGATGTTTAACATACTCTACATATGTTGTAACAAATGACTAACATGTTGCAATCGATGTATAATCTATTTTAAATAATCAAAAAGATATAGACATCTGTTGCAACAGGTTATAATATGCTGCAACAGGTTATATACTTAGTTGAACATGTAAGAACTATGTAATTAATTAAGATTATAATTGAACTTATTAATTGAAAGCTAATTATAGTTAAATAACTTTATTTATTACTAATCATGGTTTAATGAAATAATTCACATCAAATTAGTCAATTGATCACTATATTTAGGACGAATAAACTTAGTTGTACATGTTATTACTATGTAATTCATTAAGATTGTAATAGAACATATTAATTAATAGCTAATATTAGTTGAATAACTTTGTTTATTACTATTCATGGTTTAATGAAATAATTCACACCAAATTAGTCACTTGATCTCTTTATTTATGATGAATACAATTAGTTGTACATGTAATTACTATGTAATTCATTAAGATTATAATTGAACTTATTAATCGATAGCTAATTATAGTTAAATAACTTTGTTTATTACTAATCATGGTTTAATGAAACAATTCACATCAAATTAGTTAATTGATTACTGTATTTCGAACGAATACACTTAGTTGTATATGTAATTAATATACAACTCATTAAGATTGTAATTGAACGTATTAATTAATAGCTAATTATAGTTAAATAACTTTATTTATTACTAATCATAATTTAATGAAATAATTCACATCAAACATATGTAGAGTATGTTGGAAATAATCAAACATATATAAACATCTGTTGTAGCTGATGAATTATATGTTTGATTATTTCCAACAGATGAGACATCTGCTTCAACAGATAATGTAACTGTTGCAACATATGTAGAGTCTCTTTGAAATAATCAAACTTTTTAGACATCTGCTGCAATAGATAAGGCATCTGTTGCAATAGATGTCTATGTCTGTTTGATTAATGAGTCATCCGCTGACAGAGAATTCATCTATTGCAACATACGTAGAGTCAGTTGGAAATGATCAAACACATTAGACATCTGCTGCAACAGATAACTATATCTGTTGCAATAGATGTCTATGTCTGTTTAATTCTTTCCAATAGATGAGTCATCTACTGCAATAGATAATGCATCTATTGCAACATACATAGAGTCTATTGGAAATAATCAAGCACATTAGACATCTGTTGAAACAGATGTCTATTTTTGTTGCAACAGATTTCTATTCCTTTTGATTATTTCCAACAGATGTGTAGAGTTTGTTGGAAATAATCAAACACATTAGACATATGCTGCAACAAATGTTTATATCTATTTGATCATTTCAAACAGATAAATAATATGTTACAACAGATGTTCCATCTGTTGCAAGAAAATTAATGATTCTAACTGATTTTACATCTGTTGCAATAGATATAATATATGTTGCAACAGAAGTTGTTCCCACACATACAACAACTTCTGGACCATAAATAAAAATATATTTTATATAATAACTATATCATACATCACAAACTAAAATTGTCAAGTTCATAACAAAACCAACAACAACACTAATTACTATTACAATAATTATGGAGCATTTCGATCCGGGCATGTAGTCCTTTTTGGCCAACCGTCTTACATATGGAGCACTTATTTTTTCTCGTTGAAAATTATTCTCTGACTCCACGCCTCCTCTTTATTCATCTTCTTCCCGATTTGTTTAGGTCAACATATGGAGGAGGTATTTCTCTCTCTAAAATCTCCAAAGGAACAATCTAAGAATCTTCACGAGGCACCGGAATAATTTTCTCATATTATTCAATTATGTATTTTTCCACCGCATAATATGGAGATGAGTACTCATAAATCTGATTTCCAAATTATGCACCATATTGGGCTCGAAGCGCCACCATAGAATATCGACAAGGTATTTTGTTCAAGTCAAAAACTCTATATGCACAAGTTCTTCTTTGAAGATTGATCACAGCAACATCACCATGATCGGTGATATTGAACTTGTACTTGGCTATTTGATGGGCCAATAACTTGTTCCCCACATTGATGTACTTTGATATTTATATTTTCATTGTAGGAACAAGTCTGTTTGATGAGTTGACCAACTCCATACGCCTCTCGTGAAATAATTTTATAAACCTCACATTTATTTTATTAAATAGAGTGACAATGGGAAATTCTCTTTTAACCTCAAACATTGCATTCACCGACTTAGCAATGTTTGGCTTCATAATATTATACCTATACCAAAATAAATCAATTAGTAAGACATAAAATTACAATAAACTCAAACAAGACACTCAATTTATACTATTGTAGCTATTTCCCGGGCAGAATGCCCTACTCCATCTGAGGAATCCAACACGTTCGAGATGTTCGGCTACCTTGGGTACCATATCCCTTATTTGATTAAAATAGTCATAGAACTCAACTCTATCATACACTTTCGATGCTTTATAAAAATAAGATAAGACCTTTGAATTGTGAAAGCTGTTTCGAATATTTTCCCTAAGGTGCCTTATGCAACAACCATAATGAGCTGAAGGGTAGACAATTGAAACCATCATTTTGATACTTGGATGCCTATCAGAAAAAATGCTCAACTCATCAGTATCATCTACATAGCTTCTCATTTGTTCAAAAAAATATTAGTATGAGGCATCATATTCCTTGTCCGCTACACAAAAATCCACCAGAAAGATATGGTTGTCCGCATCCTGTGCCACCGCCAATAGCAAAACTCTTTCATACTTGCTCTTCAAAAATGTCTCGTCTATGGCTATGACTTTTCTCATTTATTGAAAATCATGAATCCAAGCCACATAGGCTACAAGAAAGTACTTTAACTTTCCATTTTCATCAACGTGCAATGCCATCTTACTTCCTGTATTTATAGACTCAAGCATATAACGGTATGCATCAAGCACTGCATACACGTGCTCATGTGTTCCCCTAACCAAAGAGTTTGCAATCTCCATGCCCTTATAAATCCTCCAATAACTCTCCTTACAACCTAATTCTATACGAAGTTGATTGGCCATATCTCTTGTAGATGGGCCTTCACCATTGGGGAAACTATTTTTGAAGTATTTACCGATGACTTTAATGGTGGAGTGCGGGTTATCCCTCGTAATATGCTCCAAACCACACTTGTGATACTTTTTATAGGTTTTACTACAAAATTTGTCAGAGCTTCTGAATTTCACAGCCCTCAACATGCACTCCGAATGTGCACATTTAAAACAATACACACTAGGCGAATTAATCACCTTCTTGAGTATAAAATATTTTTTCAAGCAAGCAATATGCAATTAAGTGTCTAGTTCTTCCTTGTTCTTTAATGTCATTCCATTATAAAAACCCATTTAATCATCTTGAACATTGCTCGACTGTGTTGATTGAGAACTGCCCATTGTATTGCTCACAACAATAGGTGTAGGTGTTTGGTCTTTTTCCACTTCATCTCCACTCTCATCATTTGGAATATTCTTTTCCATCCATCCAATTCATCATTGAGCATATCTTGTTGGTATTGTTCTACATTCTGGTTCTCTATCAATTTTCAACCACGTACACCCTTAAAATGGGCCTAGTTGAATCACTTAGATAAGCTCACAAACAAACCTGATCGCTTATTTTAAATGGTATGACCCTCTGATTGTCTAAAGAGTTGTGCATGTAACTGATGATAAGATCTTTTGATTGTCAATTTAGTCCACAATAGCTGAGGATTAAGTTCACAAAATCATTATACAAAATATCTCTTTGGACTGTCATCGCTATCGTCTCTAATATATCACCATCCAATGCCAAATAAATCGATTGTTCTTCTCGATCCATTCACCATGATAACCAACCCTTATTTTTATTGATTCCTCCATTAATGGTACCTAAAGAAATTTGTTAGAACATAAGTTAATAATGATAGTATAGTAAGATGAGTGGCTACATACAACAACAAAATTGTATGCACTATCATTGTCCCAACAAGTAACTCATTTGTTGCAACAAATGTGTCATCTGTTGTAACTGATCACTATTCTATTACAACAGATGACTAATTTATCAGATTCAGCTTCTGGTTATATCTTAGTATTGCCACCTGTTGTAACATGAATCCAACAAGTAAGTCATTTGTTACAACAGGTAGTTCATTTGTTGTAGCAAATGACTCATCTGTTGCAATAAATGACCTACCTGTTGGATACATGTTCAAAAATTAAAGATGAATCCAACAGGTAAGCCATTTGTTGCAACAGATGACTTATCTATTGCAACTAATGACTTATCTGTTACAACTGATGACTTATTTGTTGCAATAGATGACTTATCTGTTGCAATAGATAACTTACCTATTCAATTCATCTTCTATTTTTGAACATGTTTCCAATAGGTAAGTCATATATTACAACAGATAAGTCATCTGTTGCAACAAATAATTCATCTATTACAAGAGATGACTTACCTATTAGATTTATCTTCTGTTTTTGAATATGTATCCAGCAGGTAAGTCATCTATTGCAGCAATTGAGTCATATGCTACAACAGATGACCTACCTATTGCAGCAGATCACTTATCTATTGGATTCAGCTTCTAGTATTGTCCTAACTTTTATAGAAACTATTGAACAACTAAGTGATTTGTTGCAACAAATTGCTAATCTATTGGATTTCCTTAAGACATATGTTGCAACAGATTTCATATTTGTTACAATAAATGACTTACCTGTTGGAAATACATTAATATTAGTGGAAACTATCCTATAACTGTTGTAAATAAATACAACAGCTGTTGGGTACGCTACTTTAAATTATTGGAAAAATAGCAGATATACCCAAATGAGAAAGTGAACCAAAAATCCTTATTTTACTTACTAAAATCACCTATGTAGTAATGCCTAATGATATATGAACAAAATTTGGTCCAGTAGCAGCAGTAGCGGCAGCAGGGGCAGCAACAACAACAACAATGACGACAAAAGTAGTAGTAGTAGTAGTAGAAAAAGAAGATGATGATGATGATGATGATGATAAAGAATAAGAATAAGAATAATAAGAAAAGCAACAACATCAGCAGTTAATTTTGAAGAGAGATGACAGCCAAGAAGAGAGCCGCAATTATGTTTTTCCCCTTTTACCCTGTATTTTTAGTTATTAGGGTTTCATATAACATCAGTTAAAGTGTAAAATAAAAAACATGGGGATGTGAAATTCATCCCCTTAATCCTTAATCAAAAATTTGTCACCCCTACTCAATAATTAAAACTTGAGTCACCATAATTTCATTGTAAAACTTTTCTACCACCCTTAATTCAATGTCCTCTAGTGCCACGACCTAATTTCTCAGTTCATGATTGCACCTATCATAACCCACCAGTACGTAAGCCAACCCATAGTCCGGAAAAGCTAGTAACGAACTAGTAAGACAAGTGGAAGTAAAGCTAAATAAAAGAGAGAGAAGAAGAAAATGATGTAAATACATTCCCAAAACCTGGTGAAGTTGGTACAAGAGCTTCTAGTACAACAGGAGTACAAGTGAAATACAGGATAAATATATATATATATACAAATACTCCTCTGAATACAAAATAGAGATCCGTCTAACAATAAGAGGGAGAGAAGGAATACTCCTGTAACACCCCGTACCTTCCCAACCCTATGTGATGACGTTTAACAATGGTTACTTAGGTGTCGAAATTCCATGAGTATGTATTTGGGAATGTTAATGATGAGAAAATTGAAATTTGGCCTCGTACATATGATTAGACTTGCATAGGAGGTGTTTTGTGACTTCGTGGAGAATTTTTGGGGTTAAAAAATGAGGATAAGAGGACCTCCAAACAAAGTATATGGCTAAGAAGTAAGTTAAAGAATAGGACTTGAAGTATCTAACCAAACCCGCGAAGAAAAGTTGGAAAACAAAATTTTCGGAAAAACTAAGGTCCAGGCGTGCCAGAGGGCGTACCAGGACCCTCTGGGACAAATTTTTGTGCCCAGAGGCAGCAAGATGGCGCACCCAAGGGCGTTCCTGGATGGATTTTTCAATTTTTCAAAAGTTGGAAATTTCTTAAGTCCAAGGGTGCCTGGGGACGTACCGAGCCGATTTTTGCCACATTTCTTCTACAATCATGAGAATATACATGAAATGAGTGAATTATTATATTGGTATGATAAAATTACTCAAGAACGAATTTGGCATCAAAATGACAATTTTACCTTTATAGTCAAAATAAGCCATACGTGGCTAGAATTGTTTGTTTTTGGAATTGAGGCTACGAGTAAGGATTGCATGAGTGGAAATATTGTCGTAACGCGTATGAAATGAATGAAACATGAGGAATTATTTATTTTATTGGTTTAAGTAAATTGGGCTCAAAAAGGGCCCAAAATGTGAAAGAAAACATGGGCCAAGAATGGGTCAAATAACCCATTCTTCCATTGACCTTCTAGACATAATATTTAATGATATAAAGAGTGGATAAGGATGAGTTGAGAGATTATAAAAAGGGCCTAAAATCAGATTTTATTCATTATACATACACATGCTTTTCTAAGCTTTTCATTATACATACATTCATGTAACTCATTGATGTTATATGCATTGGTAAAGTAGTTGGTGGTTAATGTAAATCCCGTTATGTATTTGTGTTGTAGAGTGACACATAAAGAAGAAGCGGGACTATTGTATGCACATCTAAGATTGTATATCCGTATTGAGAGTACAAAGTATGTAAGGTTACTCTATCCGTATCTTTCTGCGTCAAATAATATTCACATTGACATTACACTTGTTCCATCCCGAAATGTGCTAAGGTATTCTATATCCCGTTATCAATGGTCATTATCATATGTTTCCTACTCATAGATCAATTGTGAATCTCATGTATCATATTTATGGATATTGTTCCAAAAGCTCAATAAGGTTGTTTTCCAAAGTTCCAAAAGTGATTATGCTCATGTATCTCATTTATGGATGATTGTCCAATGGTTCCAATGGTGTTATGTTTCCAATAAGGCTATGTTTCCAATAATGTTTATTCACATGTCTTCTATTTTGGTTATGGTTCCAAATCTTCCAAAAATGCTATGTCAAATGAATGTATCAATCTCTCACAAGTGAATGTACCAATCTCTCACAAGTAAAGGTATCAATCTCTCAAAAGTAAAGAAGTGATGTACTGCAAATATGTGGTCAATGATCAAGTATGGGTGGCAGCTTTGGGGACGAAATGCCTAGCTCAAGACGATCCCAGGATCAGGGGCAGTCCTAGAGGCATAAGCTTAGCTCGGACCGAACCTGACAGGGGGCAGCTCTGGAGGTATAATCCTAGCTCGAGCCAAACATAATATGTTGATTTATGGGTGGCAGCTCTAGAGGTAAAAACCTAGCTCGAGTCGATCCCAATATATTGATTCTTAGGGTGGCAGCTGTAGGGGCATAAGCCTAGCTCGAGCCGATCCCAACATAACATGATGTTATGTTAAAACCCACTGTTCAGTCGGGGCCCGGGTATCACATGTCACAAGCAAAAATGAATAATCATGGAAGCAAATATACAAAGAAAGTAATGAAAGCAAAATACTTGGTTTCCAAAGTACAGAATAGTGACTCATCTACATTGTGACTTATCTATATTGGTTATGCATTTAAACTTGAGTTCTTTACATATTTTCATATCTTACGAGTTTCATTTGAGCCTTACATACTCAGTACTTTCTTCGTACTGACCCCTCTTGGGGGATTTACCTTACTTGCTGCAGGCGCAGGTACTAGTAGGCCTCCCCAGTAAGTTGCCAGTTGTGTGTGGATCATTGGTGAGCTCCAGTTAGTTTGGGGCTTCTCTGAGTCACAGTTGTTCATATATTTTGATATTGTACATAGTGTATAAAGCAGGGACTTGTCCCGACTTTCAGTTGGTTTTGGTAAATGCATTTGTTAGAGGCTTTTTTAGATGTATGTGGGTGTATGGATTTAAGGTGACACGTGATGTCTTGACTTGTTGGCCTCAACGGCCAAGTTTCACATATATATATACATATATATATCACATGTCCAATGAGTTCCGTTTTTAGCATTTTAAAGTCCTTACGTGGTAATGGTGTTTCTTATGACATGCATATGATTAAACAGAGACAAAGCTTGGTTCTCTCGTGACTTGTCGGCTACGAGTACCAATCACGCCTCGTTGGGATTCGGGGCGTGACAAAAGTGGTATCAGAGTAGGTCGTTCTAAGGGTGTCTACAAAGCCGTGTCTGAGTAGAGTCTTACTTATCGATGTGTTATGCACCACATTTATAAGTAGGAGGCTACGAGACATTTAGGATGTTGTTTCCGTTCTTCACTTCTAGATCGTGCAATAGAGCTAGTGTTGTAAGTTGAATTGTATCTGATTATGGTAATTAAAAGACTATATCGCAAGTGTATAGTCGCTGTTTTTGTTGGTATTATTAAGCTGGAAATGGTGGATCCTGATGATTATAATGAGTATGGATTGGTTGGATTTTATGCCACGGTAAAGTGCCAAATGCAGGGGTTATAATTTCACTGTCCACAAAAGAATATCTTGAATGAAAGGGTACATATGTCACGTAGTCAGAGTGAAGGATACTAGTCTGTCCCCGTAAGGTGTACCAGTATAAAGTGTACCGACAAATGATGACACGTCGAGAATGTGCATTAACTATAGGCAATGGAATGAAGTATCAGGTAGCTTTTATTTATCGGGTATATATATGAGATAAAGAAATGCATTATAGTAAGAGCACATCATTCACGATATTCCATGTAGTAGGGAGGAATCAATATGTACCATGATTTGGAAGCGACTTATTGATATGATTACATGAAAAGAATATTGCGAAATTTATACTTCAGTAATTGAAGTAATAACAAGTAAAGGTAAAGTATTTGGAATCTGAAGGTTATAGGCTATGTAGAGATTCTTTTTAGTTGGAAACAGATATGATGTCATATGGGTAATAATTGATAGACTTACTAAGTTCACACAATTGTGATTTATTTTTTTTTCAGACGATATTGGAACCCAAGGGAATGTAAGTATGGTTTTTCGTCTTCAGACAGATGGACAAGCAAACCATACCACTGAAACATGGAAAGTCGTATATGACTTTGAGGTATCCCAAGAATTCTTCACAATTCATTCAGTAGTTCATTTGCGATGCTTTGACAGTGTATGGGAGATCTATCTCAGACTGTGTCCAGTAAAGATGTATAAGTAATAAAGAAGTAGCTTCTGTAAAGGAACTATTGGAGATATTAGCACATAGAAGGAGTCACAAGGGATACCAAAGAAACAAAAAAAAAATGTTCGTGATCATAGATGATTAAGTACTCCTCAAAGCGTTACTTATGAAAGATATAATGGAATTAAGAAAGAAGGGAAAATTGACCCTATACAACATGCCACGTGAAATGGTTTAAAGTGTATAGGAGTTCCTTTCATATTGTTCCCATTGGAAATATACAAATTACGAAGGATCTCACTAGGAAGAGATACCTATTGTTATTCTAGGTTGACAAGTTCAAAGGTTAAGAAGTAAATACGTAAATTTGTAAGAGTTCTTTAGAGAAATCAACAAGTCGAAGAGATCGCATGAGAAGTTGAGAAAATAAAAAAGATGAAATCGACGTACCCATATTGTTTCAAATGGAATAAAAAGTTCAAAGTGTAAAAGTAGACCAATAACAAGTAAATATCCATGAGCCTTAAGTGTTTATGCGTACATGTGCTAATATAGAGATGCATTTGTAATTGAAGCAATATCGTTAACATTCGAGGATGAATGTTTCTAAGGGGGGGAGAATGTAACACCCCGTACCTTCCCAACCCTATGTGATGACATTGAACAATGGTTACTTAGGTGTCGAGATGCCATGAGTATGTATTTGGGAATGTTAATGATGAGAAAATTGAAATTTGGCCTCGTACATATGATTAGACTTGCATATGAGGTGTTATGTGAATTCGTGGAGCATTTTTGGAGGTTAAAAAATGAGGCTAAGAGGACCTCTAAAAAAAGTATATTAAGGCTAAGAAGTAAGTTAAAGAATAGGACTTGAAGTATCTAACCAAACCCGCGAAGAAAAGTCGAAAAACAAAATTTTCGAAAAAACTAAGGCCCAGGCGCGCCAGAGGACGTGCCAGGACCCTCTGGGCTAAATTTTTGTGCCCAGAGGCAGCAAGATGGCGCACCCAAGGGCGTTCCTGGATGGATTTTTCAATTTTTCAAAAGTTGGAAATTTCTTAAGTCCCAAGGGTGCTCGGGGACGTGCCGAGCTGATTTTTGCCATGTTTCTTCTACAACCATGAGAATATACATGAAATAAGTGAAGTATTATATTGGTATGATAAAATTACTCAAGAACGAATTTTCCATCATAATGACGATTTTACCCTTATAGTCAAAATAAGCCATACATGGCTAGAATTGTTTGTTTTTGGAATTGAGGCTACGAGTATGGATTGCATGAGTGGGAATATTGTCGTAACGAGTATGAATTGAATGAAACATGAGGAATTATTGATTTTATTGGGTTAAGTAAATTGGGCTAAAAAAGGGCCCAAAATGTGAAAGAAAACATGGGCCAAGAATGGGTCAAATGACCCATTCTTCCATTGACCTTCAAGACATAATATTTAATGATATAAAGAGTGGATAAGGATGAGTTGAGAGATTATAAAAAGGTCCAAAAATCAGATTTTATTCATTATACATACACATGCTTTTCTAAGTTTTTCTAGAGAATTCTCAAGAAAGCTTCTTTGGCTCCCAAAACCCTAAGGCACTTCTTGGAGCAAGATCATCATCTTACAAGATTGGGTAAGTGATTATTATTGTACTTTAACATATTATAAGCATGAGATATTATGTATATCATGTTGGTTGTGCTTGGAAATATTGGACATGGTACTTTTTGTTTTTATATAAGATTTGTGATCCATGAGATTCCAGATTGAATTATGACTTGTGCCTTTGATGAAAGATCATGGTATGGATAAAATATGGACATTCATGGTATGATTTTGGTTATTAAACTTGTTATTTTTCTATAAGTGTAAATTGTGGGATTTTGGCCGATATGTGCTATGAGGTGTATTAAGGTAAGTTGATGGATTATTTGTGATGTGGTGTGGATAAGAAAGTGTAAAGGAGAAGTGTTGTGGTGAAATGTATTGATTATCATGTATTGGTCAATGTATGGAATATTGGGGGATTTTTGTAATAATAATTTCTTCAATGGTTTTGTCAGGGGGAAATGGCATGTGTAAAGGCAAACATGTAACTCATTGATGTTATATGCATTGGTAAAGTAGTTGGTGGTTAATGTAAATCCCGTTATGTATTTGTGTTGTAGCGTGACACATAAAGAGGGAGCGGTACTATTGTATGCACATCTAAGATTGTATATCCGTATTGAGAGTACAATGTATGTAAGGTTACTCTGTCCGTATCTTTCTACGGCAAATAGTATTCACATTGACATTACACTTGTTCCATCCCGAAATGTGCTAAGGTATTCTATATCCGGTTATCAATGGTCATTATCATATGTTTCTTACTCATAGATCAATTATGAATCTCATGTCTCATATTCATGGATATTGTTCCAAAAGCTCAATGAGGTTGTTTTCCAAAGTTCCAAAAGTGATTATGCTCATGTATCTCGTTTTTGGATGATTGTTCAATGGTTCCAATGGTGTTATGTTTCCAATAAGTCTATGTTTCCAATAATGTTTATTCACATGTCTTCTATTTTGGTTATGGTTCCAAAGCTTCAAAAAATGCTATGTCAAATGAATGTATCAATCTCTCACAAGTGAATGTACCAATCTCTCACGAGTAAAGGTATCAATCTCTCAAAAGTAAAGAAGTGAAGTAATGCAAATATGTGGTCAATGATCAAGTATGGGTGGCAGCTATGGGGACGAAATGCCTAGCTCAAGACGATCCCAGGATCAGGGGCAGTCCTAGAGGCATAAGCTTAGCTCGGACCGAACCTGACAGGGGGCAGCTCTGGAGGTATAATCCTAGCTCGAGCCAAACATAATATGTTGATTTATGGGTGGCAGCTCTAGAGGTAAAAACCTAGCTCGAGTCGATCCCAATATATTGATTCTTAGGGTGGCAGCTGTAGGGGCATAAGCCTAGCTCGAGCCGATCCCAACATAACATGATGTTATGTTAAAACCCACTGTTCAGTCGGGGCCCGGGTATCACATGTCACAAGCAAAAATGAATAATCATGGAAGCAAATATACAAAGAAAGTAATGAAAGCAAAATACTTGGTTTCCAAAGTACAGAATAGTGACTCATCTACATTGTGACTTATCTATATTGGTTATGCATTTAAACTTGAGTTCTTTACATATTTTCATATCTTACGAGTTTCATTTGAGCCTTACATACTCAGTACTTTCTTCGTACTGACCCCTCTTGGGGGATTTACCTTACTTGTTGCAGGCGCAGGTACTGGTAGGCCTCCCCAGTAAGTTTCCAGTTGTGTTCGAATCATTGGTGAGCTCCCGTTAGTTCGGGACTTCTCCGAGTCACAGTTGTTCATATGTTTGATATTGTACATAGTGTATAAAGCGGGGACTTGTCCCGACTTTCAGTTGGTTTTGTTAAATGCATTTGTTAGAGGCTTTTTTAGACGTATGTGGGTGTATGGATATAAGGTGACACATGATGTCTTGACTTGATGGCCTCAACAACCAAGTTTCACATATGTATATACATATATATATATCACATGTCCCATGAGTTCCGTTTTTAGCATTTTAAAGTCCTTACGTGGTAATGGTGTTTCTTATGACATCCATATGATTAAACAGAGACAAAGCTTGGTTCTCTCGTGCCTTGTCGGCTACGAGTGCCAATCATGCCTCGTTGGGATTCGGGGCATGACAACTACAAACATCAAAAGCTTACCCCAAATCTCTGATCCATGGATGCTCCGCACGATGCACACTTCAACAGAAAGAACTCGTACCTTAATCTCCAGGATGCATAAGTATAGTATGAGTACCAAACACCTGGTACTCAGTAGGCATAGCCGACTGAGATCTAAATATAATGCAAATATAAACAACATGCAAAGCAGTAATGTAAATTAACATCCAAATACCTAGGCAACAAAACATAATAATGTTAATGAGGTGATAAAGATAAACTATCCCATTCTGCTAATAATAAAGATTGAACGTAGTTCCATAAGTAGCTAGTCCATATATGATAGTATAGTGAAGAAGGAGATATACAATATAAAAATATTGTAGAAACGAAGGAAATAATTTACAAGAGTAGCCCAAGAAGAGTATATGAATATATATGTATAACCGCGCTATATGGATAAACAAATATGAAGGTACTATTCTGAGGGACTAGTCTACATCACCAAGAACATATATAAGGTAAGGGAGCTAATTTTAGTATAATTAGAGTCTCTAATTGTATTATGCATAATCATAAGATGATCTACCAACGACAAGTCTTACCATAATAATAAGAAAAGGAATAAAAAATGTACCGATAATCTCAAGTACCAGTCCATAACCAATAAACAATAATGTAACTGGCTAGCCCAGACAACCAATAACCCCAACCAGGCCCCCATAAGCACGGAGTGGCATAAGAAAGAAATCATCAAACAATAACCATAACTTGTATCTATATATCCCCCCATAAGACCGATAGATACAAGCGCCAAACAATTATACTGGTGATAGGCAATGCATATTAATGAATGAAGCCATGAAAAAATCCAGGTGATGTAAGATAAACCAGTACCATCAACCAATACAGATTCATAGCATATCAAGTATAAATAAACTTCTTCGGTCGGCCAGCTCGCAAGGCAGGACATTTGAATCTCACCTCTTCATATGGGGACTCGGCATGTCTGTATATATATTGCCTGGTCCCGAACTAGGACTTATAATAACGATCATAACCAATCTACTTCATCCAGTACCAGAGAGATATATAAAGTATAGTAGGAAATGTCAGACTTGAATCGGAACTAAATACGTGTATATTCGTAAATCTATTGCCCGAGATTGAATCTAGGACTAAAACCATATAGTAATGTAGAAAGGGTCAGAATATCCATCGACTGAAGTGAATAAGCAGTGGTAAAACGAGTGGACCAATAATGGATCAGAGTCAACCTCGGTCTAATTTCTAAAGTAATAAATTTACTTTAAAATATCATAATCCAATAATTGGGGAGGTATGGCTTTCGTTATAAAAGAATCTATTTTAAAAATGAAAAAGTGGAAATAAATACGTTTTAAGAAAACAGTAATAAAATAAAAGTTTTAGTTAGAATCGTACCCCTAAATAAGTATACATACGCCTAGATGTATGCATGCCATCAGTAGTATCCAAACCAAACAATCGTAAGTGTCTACGCATCCATACCTATAATCACGTCCTTTCTAAGGATAAAGTACTAACCTAGTATCCAACTGGTATTGTAACCATGGCCTCAGGCCCATAATATATAAATTAACGAGATATTAGTACTATTACTGTAACACCCCATACATTTTCGAACTTATTTCACTACCTTAACATTTATGGAATTATTTAAACTTGAGATAGTTGGTGAATTATCCACTAAATTTCTTGGGCTAACTTAATATTGTGCTAATGGGCTCAATTGAGGCCCAAAAAAATTAAGCAAATAAGACATGGCCCAAAAGGAAATGATCCATTCATAATTTGACCAAGTAAACACCTTATCTTTGACCAAAAGTTTGGCTAAGGATGACATAAAGAGAGGTGTTTTATAGGGACTATATAAGGATTAAAAATCATCTCTTATTTACCATAAAACACTTGCAAAATTCCAGATTTTTCCAAGAAATATTTTCTCCTCTCAAACCATAAGCAACCACCTCTTTGGACAAGATCTTCCCCTTGCAAGCCTTGGTAAGTATTTACTCTTATGGTTTAATATATTATATGCATGAGGGGTTGTTTATATAATGTTGTTTATGTTTAAAAAGTGTTAAGCAGTCCACTTGTTGTGAAGCAGTCTACTTTTGCTTCTTTACTAAAGAGTTTGCCTTCTATGTTTTTTAAACTTGAAAAGGGACTTAAGATCTTGAAGGAAGTAAATTAGATGGATGAAATTTCAACATGTTAGGATGTGTTTATGTACCTAACTTGTTTCCTCCTTGTGTATGACTTGTGGAAATGTTGTTGTGAAATTGTACATAGAACCGGTGGTATAGTGAGAGGAGAATATAGTTTTATGATGTTCATGTGCATTTTGAAACCATAATTGTTCATTGGCATCAAATTTAACCTAAAATATGAAAACATAAGCTTACTTATGGCTATGGACCATTTATTACAAAGATGGACCCAAAAATGACTCATTTTAGCCAATTCGGGCATCCGCCTTCCCGGATGAGCCACCTGCCCGCGCAAGTCACTTCGCAGGTGGCCCTGGATAGGGCAAAAAGGGCACCTGTAGCCGTACCTCACCACCTGTGGGCGCAGGTTTCTCCTCAGGTCCTTTCAGAACCTCGTTTAGCTTCTTTTTGCTTCTCTTTGACCCTCCAAGGCCCCTCTACCCTTCTTAGATGCATTCACCAGCTCATGGTACCCTTCGAATAAATCTAAGGGGGTAGTTCTGAGGCATTTTGGATTGTATCAATTGTGGATTGTTTTTTTTATGTATTGTTATGAAAGGTATTTGGGTGACTTGATGGATTAAATATGACGATGTGTTGAGGAGGACATGTAAAGTATAAAATTGGGGTGAATTCCTATCGGTTTGTGATATCTAGGTTGATGTGTGAACTGGTTTGGTGTTGTTGGTATAGTGAGGTAGTAAATTGTATTGTAGGAGGATGGAATGAAGTTATATAGCAGTCGGGTAGTTTATTATCACTTTGTGAACGTGAAATGTAGTTGACTTTTAATGTAAGCTCCATTATGTATTCATGTTGTAGAGTAACGCTTTAAGGAAGAGTTGAACTATTATAGTCACATATTGGAAGGATAAGGTATGTAAGGTTACTCTTTTCCATATCCTTTGGCAGCACCCATTGTTCACATTGTTACCAAACTTGTTTCCACTCCGAAATATCTTAAAGTATCTCATTTCAGGTTTGTTAGCAATTGTTATTCACGTGTCTCTTATTTGTTGACTATTGATCCAAAGCTCCAATAATGCTATGACCACTGATGTAACAATCTCACGAAAAGTAAAGAAATGAAGTAATGCATATTTGGTTGAGTAAGGGGGTAGCTCTAGGGGCGAAAGCCTAGCTCGTGCCAAACCTGATTTATTGGATACAGGGGGCAGCTCTGGGGGTGAAAACCTAGCTCGTGCCAAACCTGATTTATTGGATACAGGGGGTAGCTCTGGGGGTGAAAACCTAGCTCGAGCCAAACCTGATTTATTGATTTATGGGTGGCAGCTCTGGGGGCATAAGCCTAGCTCGAGCCAAGCCCAATGTTATTTACCACTGATCAGTTGGTCCCGAGCATTGTATGATTGATGTTGCTATTGATATGAACGTAAAAGGAAAGGAATGAATGTAATGTACATGGTTCCACATATACAGTACGGTGGTTTATCAATATTGCCCATTCACTTGTATTTGATTCCATTGGAGTTCTTATATTTCATACAGTTACTTATAGCCTTACATACTTAGTACATTCTTTCGTACTGACATCCATTGGGGGACCTACCTTACTTTCTGTAGGCATAGGAGCTAGTAGACCTTCATAGTAAGATACAGGTCATCTGCAGGCTATTGGTGAACTCTAGATTGGGTCGGGGCTTTTTGATTCACTTGTACATACTTGTTTTGGTACTGTGTAATAGTTGTATAAAGTGGGGACTTGTCCCAAATTTAGGCATGGTTATGTATCTGTTAGAGGCTTTGTAGATGTTGTAAGTTAAACGAAGGAATGTCGTTGTAACACCCCATACATTTCCGAACCGATGAGACTACCTTAACATTTATGGAATTATTTAAACATGATATGGTTGGTGAATTATGCATTAATTTGTTGGGCAGAATTAATATGTGCTAATGGAATCAATTTAAGGCCCAAAATTAATCCACAAGACATGGCCCAAAGGGAGAAAATGATTCATTCTACCATTGACCAAATAAAACACATTTAATGTTTGGCTAAGGATGACTTGAGGGACTATATAAGGCACAAAATCAGATTTTTATTCATTACAACACACATGCCATTTCTAAAATTTTCTTAAACATTTCTCATCTCCCACAAACCCTAAGCTATCACTCTCTTTAGACAAGAGCACTCTTTTGCAAGCTTTGGTAAGTGTTTACTCTTATGGTTTAATATATTATATGCATGAGAGGGTGTATAAATCATGTTGTTTATGTTGACAAAGTGTGGAGAAGTTCACTATGTGTGACACAGTCTATGTTTTCTTAATCGATAAAGGGTTTTGCCTTATAAACTTGAAAGGAGACTTGTGGTATTGAAGGAAGTGAATTTGATGGATTAAATATCAACATGTAACATGTGGTTATGTACTTAACTTGGTTTTTATTTGTGTATAACATTTGGAATTGGTGGTGTATTGAAAGGAGAATGTAGTTTTGGTGATGTTTATGTGTGTTGTGAAACCATGGTTGTTCGTTGGCATCCAAGTTGACCTAAAACATGTAAAGAGAAGCTTATTTATGGCCATGGACCATTTATTACAAAAAAAAGACCCTAAAATGACCCCTGGAGGCTGAAACGGGCATTCGCCCTCGCGGACGGGGCACCTGCGGGCCTAGATGCCAACTCAAGTGGCCCTAGAAAGGGCCAAGGGTCACCTGCGGCCGCACCTCAACCACCTGCTGGTGCAGGTGGATTCGCAGGTCAGTCCAGAACACCGTTTCGATTGTTTTTGCTTCTCTTTAACCCTCCAAGGCCCCTATACCCTTTTTGGATGCAATCATCAACTTATGGTACCTTTTGAATGGCTTTAAGGGGTTGTTCAGAGGCATGTTGGATTAAATCAATTATGGATTGTTGTTAATATGTTTTTATGAAAGGTATTGAGGTGACTTGATATATGGCAATCGAGTAGTTTACTATCACTTTGTGAACGTGTAATGTAGTTGATTTTTAATGTAAGCTCCATTATGTATTCATGTTGTAGAGTAATGCTTTAAGGAAGAGCTGAACTGTTGTAGTCAAACGTTGGAAGGATAAGGTATGTAAGGTTACTCTTTTCCGTATCCTTTGGCAGCACGCATTGTTCACATTGTTACCGAACTTGTTTCCACTCCGAAATGTTTTAAAGTATCTCATTTCAGGTTTGTTTGCAATTGTTATTCACGTGTCTCTAATTTTTTGACTATTAATCCAAAGCTCCAATAATGTTATGACCACCAATGTAACAATCTCATGAAAAGTAAAGAAATGAAGTAATGCATATTTGGTTGAGTACATGGGGCAGCTCTGGGGGCGAAAGCCTAACTCGAGTCAAACCTGATTTATTGGATACAAGTGGCAGTTCTGGGCGTTAAAACCTAGCTCGAACCGAACCTAATTTATTGATTTATGGGTGGCAGCTCTGGTGGCATAAGCCTAGCTCAAGCCGATCCTAATGTTATTTACCACTGATCAGTTGGACCCAACCATTGTATGATTGATGTTGATATTGATATGAACGTAAAAGAAAAGGAATGAATCTAATGTACATGGTTCCACATATAAAGTACGGTGGTTTATCAATGTTGCCCATTCACTTGTATTTGATTCCATTAGAGTTCTTATGTTTCATACAGTTACTTAAAGTATTGTATACTCAGTACATTATTTTGTACTGACGTCCCTTGGGGGACCTACCTAACTTGATGCAGGCACAGAAGCTAGTAGACCTTCATAATAAGATACAAGTCATCTGCAGGCTATTGGTGAGCTCCAGATTGGGTCGGGGCTTTTCGAGTTACTTGTACATACTTTTTTTGGTACTGTACAATAGTTGTATAAAGCGGGGATTTGTCCCTACTTTAGGCATGGTTATGTATCTGTTAGAGGCTTTGTATACATTGTAAGTTAAATGAAGGAATGTCTTTCTCTTTTTGACGTGGTGGCCCTAACCGCCAAGTCTCATATCTTTTTGAATGACTTTCAATGATTTCCGTCATTGATATCTTGTATTCATATGAGACAGAATGTTGTTCACTTTGTTACATGCATACGAATGTACTCGATCATAGGTTGGTTTTCTTGGGCCTTAACGACTTCGAGTGCCAGTCCGCCCCAATAGGATTTGAGGCATGACAATTACTCTGGAAAACTACGGTAAGTATAGGCATAATGCTACTAAAAGGATCTAACCGAGGGAAATTTATCCAATTTACTATGTAATACGGAAATCCTTATATTACGGATCCTTAATACCAAACTATGGTTATACAACCATAACAAGTATTTTAGACTAAGGTTCGAGTAACATTTCAATTCTAAATTCTCTAAATACGTCAAGTCAGGATATTTCTAGGTATATACCTATCATCTAACCCCTACGTAGCATGCTATCTATCCAATACACAATCTCATTGAGAAAAATAGACCAAAGCCTACCTCGTAGACGAATCATATTCTTGAACCATCCCCAAATTGCTCACCTTTATCGCACAATCCTTTAAATGATGTTGCACTATCAAAATCATAATCTACATGTTAATGAGAGTAAAACGATACCCATATTGCTATATAAAGTTCCAGACCAAAAATTAGATCTAAAATAGCTCGTGGAACCCATGCATGGAATCCCAAAATTAGACCCGTCACTAGGTCCCTCATGACTCAAGGAACTTGTGCCCAAAATTTGAGCACATTCCAAGATTGGTAGCTTAGTCAAATCATCCCAAACAAAGAGAAATCAAGAACTTCAATGGATTAAATTAAGAGAAAGAAGCTTGGAACTTACGAGATTCGGACGATATAAAGGTTGACTTGATGTTCCCGTAAAAAACCTGACTTAAATTTATATTACCCAGATGTTTCTTGAGGTCAAATGGCATCCCAAGAAGTGTGGAAATGAAGAAAAAATAATTTGGTTCGAAGGGGGTTCAAGCATAAAAAGGCTAATTTTTGGTCGCCATGGCGCCAAGATGGCCGCTGAAGTAGGGTGGGAGAGGGAGGGGGTGCGAGTTAGGGTGGGGGTAGGAAGTTTGTGGATAGGAGTTGGGGTAAGAAAAGAATTTTTTTTAAATAAAAAAATTAATTTATTTTTTTTATGGGTGGAGGGGCGTAAGGTGTTGGGGGGGTAGGAGGGTGTGTAGGTTTGGGTAAGGAAAAAAATTTAAAATTTTAGGGTGGGGGTTGGGTAGGAAATTTTTTTTTTGGGGGTGGATAAGTTGGTTGGTGGCCGGTGGGATAAGGAGGGGGTGTGGTGGGTGTGGGTGTGGGATTTGGCGAGGTGGATGATTTCATGACTGGTAGGAGATTGTAACTTGTTTTCTCCTCTTTCATCAAGGAAATCATTTTTCTTATTAAAATGGTTTAAGTAGATATTGAATTGGGTTCAGTTGAAGATTTTTTTAAAATGGGTTGAAGTGGATTTTGAATTAGGTTCCGTTGAAGATTTTTTACAAATGGGTTAGGGGCTTAATGGTTTGAGATTGAATGCAATTATAAATTATTTTGAGTCCAACCTATAAATAGTGAGCTGGGTTGGGTAGGCCATCGTTGTTTGGGTTTTTTATTTGACATCTATAAGTACCAATCTTGTGACACATGCTGAGTCATGTAGTACACAATTGTGTAAAACAATATCAATATTAGTAAAGTATAATTTTGGAAAAAAAAAGAAATTATACATGAAAGGTAACATAATTTTTTTTGAAAATAATCAATGTGAATCATTGTATGTTAACTTATTTATCGTGGTCGATATGATTGAATATCATCTAAATCTACTAAGATAAATAATCAAAGTTTAATTAGGTAAATGTGATTTTTATTCTTATTTTTATTTGACGAATTGAAAACAATGTCATTAAGTGTATCACACCTTATATTTTTTTTTTAAAAAAAAATACTATTGGTGTATGCTATTTTAGTTCATTTAGTTGCTCAATTGGCATAATACCTTTGGAAATTGAAACCCTAATATCACAAAAGTCAATGATTTATCATCTTTTATTTGTTATCAATCTCACTTTCACAAAATCATCCCACATATAATAGTTGTATTATGAACATACCTATAGTTTAAAATTACGTTAATTAATCATGGTGTGTTGGGTTACCTTGATTTGGTGTTCGCCTTTTTTGTCCTTTATTATTTTTTAATCAGAGAGATTTTGGAAAAATATTTGTAGCTAAGTTGGTTGGCTCTTTGTAGCTAAGTTGGTTGACTACCTGAACTCCCACCTTATTTGTGGTTTTCCCACCTTGTAATCCCCTTCTTATTTCCATTCCACTATACCCTCAATTTTTTTTTAAAAAAATAAATTAAGAGGGGATTTACAACCTTCTATTTGTAGTAGCACAACAATATATTGTAACACCCCGTACATTTCCGACCCTACTTGACAACTTTGAACCATGTTTACCCTAGTTTCGAGAGCAACAAGTACGTATTTTGTATTGTTATTGATAGAACATTTGATATTGTGCTAGTAAATGTGATTAGACCTTCGTAGGAGGTGTTTGTGACTTTGTGGAGCATTTGTGGGGTGAAAAGTGAGGTTTAAGGAACATCCAAGAAAAGGATCTTAAAGATAAGAGGCAAGCAAAAGGTTGGGACTTGAAAGATACAACCAAATCCCCAAAGAAAAGTCGAAATCAAAAACTTAGTATGGGGCGCTGTAGGTGGCGTGCCAGGGCACTTTGTCCTAATTTTTTTGTGGTACAGGCAGCAAGGGGGAGCTCCCAGGGGCGTTCCAGGCTGCCCCTGCACACCTTTTCCAGAGCTAAATTTTTTCTAAGTCCCTAGGACGCCTAGGAGCGTGCCGGGGTGCTTTTTCCAAATTTCTTCGACGATTATTAGTCTATAAAGAGGACTCTTGGGTTATGGTATCCTTATTCCATCATAGTAGTACTACTCTTGAGCGAGTTTGGCATCCGAGTTGGGGTTAATTCTTCGTCACAAGTATTTTATCAAATTATGTTCAATTAAGCCATGAGTGGCTAGAATTGCTTATTTTTGAAATTGAGGCTACGAACATGAATTTCGTGAGTTGAATACTGTCGTGAAATTTATGAAATTATTTAAACATGAGATATATGGTGGATCATACATTGAATTTGGTGGGCTAAGCTAACATGTGTAATTGGGCTCAATTAAGGCCCAAAATGAAGCCAAAATGCATGCCCCAAAGGGCAAATGACCCATTCTTCACATTTGACCAAGTAAACATGGCATTTAATGCCTAGAAGTGGCTAAGGATGACTTGAGGGGTTATATAAAGGCAAAAATCATATTTTTATTCCAAAAACCACACATGCCTTTCTAGACATTTTCTAAAAGATATTTCTCATATCTTTCAAACCCTAAGTCATCTCTTTGGACAAGATCATCATTTTTCAAGCTTGGGTAAGTGTTTAATCTTATGGTTTAATATATTATATGCATGGGAGAGTATGTAGATCATGATGGTTATGTCTAAAAGTGCAAGTAGTGCACTTTTGGTTTTTGTTAAAAGATGTGTCATCTATGTGATTTAAACTTGAAAGGAGACTTGAGGTTTTGATGAAGGTGCATGGTATGGATGAAATATCAACATGTATGGTGTGGTTATGTTTCTTAACTAGTTATTTTTCTATGAGTGTAAATTGTGGGATTGTTGTCGATATGTTGTTATGAAGTGTATTGAGGTGACTTGATGGGGTAATTGTGACGTTGTGTTAATGAGGAAGCATAAGGGATGAACTTGGTGTGAAATGCTATCGGGTTGTGATGTTTTGGTCAATGTATGGCATGTTGGGGTATTATTGGTATGACAATGCCGTGAATGGTATTGTAAAGGGGAAAATGGTATTTTATGGAAAACATGTAACTCATTGTCGTTTTATGCACTCGTAAGGAAGTTGATTGTTAACGCGAGCTCTGTTATGTACTTGTATTGTAGAGTGAAATGTAAGGAAGGAGCTGGACTTTTGTATTCACGTATAGGATTGTGTATTCATAGTGAGAATATAAGGTATGTAAGGTTACTGTTTCTGTATACTTCTGCAGCACATAGTGTTCGCATTGTCATTGTACTTGTTCCATTCCGAAATGTTCTAATGTATTTAATTTCAGGTTGTCATCCATTGTTAGTCACATGTTACTCAATCATTGATCAAATGTTACTCATGTGTTACATAATTGTGGACATGTTCCAAATTTCCAATAATGTTATGTTCCAAAGCTCCTCTATTGTTATGACTATCATTGTATCAATCTCTCAAAAGTAAAGAAATGAAGTAATGCATAATTGTTGGTTACAAGAGTATGGGTGGTAGCTCTAGAGTCATAAGCCTAGCTCGAGCTGATCCCGAGATTATTGGATCAGGGGGTAGTCCTAGAGGTATAAGCCTAGCTCGGGCAGAACCTGACAGGGGGTAGCTCTAGAGGTGAGAACCTAGCTCGAGCCGAACCTAATATATTGGTTTAAGGGTGGTATATCTAGAGGTAATAACCTAGCTCGAGCCGAGCCCGATGTATAGATTTATGGGTGGTAGCTCTAGAGGAATAAGCCTATCTCAAGCCGATCCCAACATAACGTTGTGTTATGTTAAGACCCACTGATCAATTGGGGCCCGGGTACATTATGACACAGGTGATGATGAATAAGCATAAAAGCAAAGAAGCAACGAAAGTAATGAAAGCAATATACATAGTTCCAAACATACGGACTGATGGTTTATCCATATTGTCTATTCTCTTATATTTGATTCCATTGAGGTTCTTATGTTTTGATGCAGTTTCTTATAGCCTTACATACTCAGTACATTCTTCATACTGACGTCCCTTGGGGGACTTACCTTACTTGCTGCAGGCACAGGTGCTCATAGACCCCCACAATAGATTGCAGATCAATTGCCGATCATTGGTGAGCTCCAGTTGGTTCGGGGCTTTTCGAGTCACATGTGTACATTTGTTTTGGTATTATAAAGTTGTATAAAGCGGGGACTTGTACTGACTGTAGGTTGTTTATGTACATGTATCTGTAGAGTCTTTGTAGACGTATGTGGGAAAATGAATGTAAGAGATATATGTCCATTTTGACTTGATGGCCCTAACGGCCAAGTTTCATATATAGCATATGTTTCCATGACTTCTGCCATTGGTATTTTATAGTTATATGAGGTAGAATGATATTCATACAGAGACATGCATATGAATGTACATGAGCAAAGATTGGTTCTCTCGGGCCTCAACGGCTTCGGGTGCCAGTCCGCCTCATTGGAATTTGAGGCGTGACAAAAGTGGTATCAGAGAGGGTCGTCTGAAGGGTGTCTACAAAGTCTGTCTAAGTAGAGTCTTTCTTATGGATGTGTTGTGCACCACATTTATAAGTAGGAGGCTACGGGACATTTAGGAGTTGTTTTTTTTCTTCATTTCTAGATCGTGCAATAGAGCCAATGTTATACGTTGAATTGTATCTGACCATTGGAATTGGTTTTCTTGTTTATAGTAAAATACCGATGACAAGTAGAGGTAGGGCAAAGGTAAGCAGGTAGATATGCTTGCCGGTGAAGGAATGAGTAAATCACCACCTGATCAAGCTAGTCAAGGTGGAGCTAACACTAAAATTGCATTGCAGTCTTCTTCTACTTTTCCAGCTCCGAAAGAGCCAAGAGGTAGAGAAGTACCCACAGAACCTCCAATGAATGCTACTGACCAGGATTTAAGAAATACAATGCATATATTGACTCAGAAAGTTGCTGCACAAAGTCAAGGACGAGCTGGTCCAACGACAAATGAGGATGATGTGGTTAGAGTGGCGAGTCGCAGGACACAGGACATTCTAAAATTAGACCCTCTTATATTCACTGGGTCAGATCCAAAAGCAGATCCACAGGACTTGGTGGATCAAATTCAGAAGGCTCTAGATGTTATGCACGTGACTGGTGTTGAAACAGCTGAACTTGCGGCCTATTGATTGAAAGGTGAAGCTATATTGTGGTATGATGACTGGAAAAGATCGAGGGGTATTGATGCACTTTTAGTTGGTTGGGAAGAATTTAAAATGGCATTCCTTGATCATTACCTCCCATATGAGATTCGGGAGGCACGTACAGACCAGTTCCTAAATCTACGTCAAGGGAATATGAGTGTTAGAGAATATAGTCTTCAGTTTAATTCGTTGGCTCGATATGCTCCGAATATAGTGGACATAATGACAGACAGAGTCCATCTATATGTGGACAGATTAGAGCCATATTTGGTAAGGGACTACACCATTGCTGCCTTGAGCAAAGATATGGACATAGCCAGAATACAGGATTTCGCACAGAAAATAGAGGATCAGAGACAGAGAAGAAGGGTACATGAATCTGAAAGAGGATAGTCCAAAAGAGCTAGACCTATGGGACAGTCTATGGTGTCCCAAGGAGAATCTAGGCCTCGGATGTTTCCTAGACCGCCTAGACTATCATTCTCATATTCCACAACAGGCACTCACTCTTAATTCCGAAGGTTTAGAGGCGGTCAATCTGGGTAGAGTAGTGGAATTCACGGATCACAGGCAGAAGGATTTTCTGGTCAGCAGTGTCAGCACTATGGGCGTACTCATTCAGGTACATGTCAATTAGGGATGAATGCTTGCTTTTGGTGCGGTATGTCAGGGCATATGATGAAAGAGTGTCCCCAGAGGAGCATGAATGGTATAGCACAACCTACGGGATCAGCCATTGCGTCATCATCATCGATTCCTTCTTTAGGCCGAGGTGTGCAGTCTGTTGGTCGTGGTAGAGGTGCCAGAGGAGAAACTAGTACTAGTGGGGTCTAGAATCGTACTTATGCTCTAGTGGACCGACAGAATTCGGAGGCTTCTCCCGATGTAGTTACAGGTATATTGTACATATTTTCACATCTTGTATATACATTGATTGATCCAGGCTCTACTTTATCATATGTTACTCCATTGATTGCTGTGAAATTTGAAAGAACACCAAAATCCTTAGTTAAGTCAATTGAAGTATCTACACCAGTTGGTGAATTTATTATTGCAAAAAGAGTATATCGTAATTATGTAGTAACTGTGTGTGGTCATGATACATTGGCTGATCTCATTGAACTAGACATGGTGGATTTTGATGTGATAATGGGAATGGATTGGTTGGATTCTTGTTATGCCACGGTAGATTGCCGGGCCAAGAAGGTACATTTTTATTTTCCACCAAAAAATGTTCTTGAATGGCAAGGTAATGTGGGGGCACCGAGAGAAAAATTCATTTCCTATCTTAAAGAAAAGAAAATGATAGCCAAGGGGTATATATGTCCTATCAGTGGACATCGCCTTAGTGAATCTTTTGTCATCTTAGCGATGCCGCATTAGCGACCAATTGGCTGGTTTTTTATATACATGTCTTTGCCAATTTTTAGACATTTCTAATACAAAAGCCCACCATTAAAGAAGCTTTAGAGCATGAAAATCAGTGGGGATCATTGAATTGAAGTTGGGATTTTTTCGAGGGTATCTTTGTGATCATCTCCTCGTGACTAATCTCATAAATTTTTGGTTATTTCTCCATTAAATTCTCTGATAAATTCTTAAATTCTAGATTACGTTTGGGACTATTTTTGGATTGAATTTGCCTTGTATTTCACTCATTCATTGGGTCAAATGATCCTTGATCTAAGAGGGACATTGTGATAATTTCAATTTTTTGATTCCATAATGGACCCTACGTAGGATTTTTTATCCAATTTCTAACCCAGAGCATTTATATGAAATATAGGTGTCGATATCCTTCTCTTGACGTATAGAACCTTATCTTTATAGTGTGGCAGTGATCGGTGGTTTCTCGAAAATAAAAAGCTTCAGTATAGAGGATTTAATGAGCTTTTGGCGTTGTCCAGGTAGGTTATGTTACCTTTCTTCTAGATTGTGCTTATTTATGGTACTAGTGTGTTATTGTGCTATCTATGGGTGGTATTCATGGCTCGATTTTTCTTTTTAGCATTTATTGCCCTATTTTAGCCGGATAAGGCCTCTTTTCGGTAGAATTTGGACCCATTTTCCCTTAGAATATGATTAGCCTCTAGGACTCAACTTGGCTTTTTAGTGCCTTGGGATGTTATTGAGAAACATTAGCCTATATTCGGTTAGGTGATTACCTTAGGTTGGGTTTCAAGATGGGTAGTGGGCCCCACTGCCACTTTTTAGATAGAAGATTTAGAACGATGCTCCTTTAGACTCAAATGGACTTATGCCAGCTTTCTTAGTCTATTACCGGGGTTTTGGGTCTAATTTATACATTGTTATATGCTTATTTAGTTTTGTTACCCTGGGTAGAGTGATATTTGAACTTAAATCACGTAAATTGATTTGGACCGCTTCTACTTAGAGGACCTAGCAGCATAATTCTAGATAGTATGGTTAAATTGACTCGAGATTGGGTAAATTTCTAGGATACCACTACTTATGGCTTATGCATCCTACTTAGACTGGTTCGAGCCTGACATATGGTTTATTTAGATTATTATGAGTTTCGATTTGATTTTGGCATCTATTATGATTATGGCTTGCTATTTATGTGTTTCGATTTGAGTTCAATATCAATGTATGATTTGAGTTCTTCATCTTGCCTTTTGTTACTATCCACTATTCTCGATTCGAGTCCGGTACTTGGCCTCTTGTTATTATCCATTGGTTTTGGTTCAAGTTTGATACATTTTTATTATTATGGATCTGGAATTGAAATTTGTTGGAAACTAGTAAGGTTTATGGTTACAATTGGGAGGTGAGTATAGGGTATGTATATCATCCATCTTGGCTTATTTTACGTTCATTACTATTATTTATGGTTCTTACATTGATTTTTTTCTTGTTTGCACCCATCGTGCTTATGTGGGCTCAGTTGGATTATTTTTTCTTTTTTTGTGTGTGTGTCTTTTGGGATTACGGAGGTTTAGTTAGGTTATTGCAAGACTTTTACATTCATTCTCGAGTTATTTACTTCATATTTATCGTACTTACCTAGTATAGCCTATTATTTCCAATTGTGTCCTTTACTGTTAACTTTAGCTTACACTCTCGCACTTTATTTATATTTTTATTGCATTTTAGCTCAGTCGACTGATGATGCCTACTAAGTACCTATTGTTTTGGAACTCATACTGTAGTTTTGCATATTTTCCCTGATGTAGATCCGAGTATGAGTCATCGCCGCTTTGTTAGTGATTCGTAGATAGGGTTAGCTTTCTAGTGTCCGGAGCTGATCCTCCTCCTTCTTCTTTAGTGATAGTCTTTTGTATATTTTGAGACTACTATGTGTGTGTGTATATATATATTGGATACCGTGAAGTACTCTCTATTTTGGTTATAGTGGCTCTTGTACTGGCCTTACCAGGTCATGGGAGGGATTCTTTTGTATATTTTGTCCTCTTTCCTCTCTTATTCAGTATAAAATGTATGTATATCTCCTTTGCTTCCGCTTAGTATTTTTCATTGATGATCTCATTCTCGTTTCCCTTTATCTTTTTCCTATTAGCCTGTTGCTTACCGCTCTGGGCTATGGCTAGCTTACCTACTAGTGGGTTAAAGTAGGTGCCATCATGACTTGAGAAATTGGGTCGTGACAGCTTGGTATCAGATCTTAGGTTCACTAGTATCATTGGTACAATAGCCAATGTCTAGTAGAGTTCTGCATACCAGTACGGAGACGTCTGTATCCTATCTTCAAGAAGCTTCATACGAAAATATCATCTTTTTGGTTCATTTTGTGCGTTGTGTCTGTGTTGGTTTCTAGATTCTTATTTATTTTGCTCTTTTACAGATGGATAGGATGCGAGGTATGAAAGTCGGGAATGGGGACCCTACGCCTGCTGTTAGAACGCCAACTAGAGGCAGATGTTTACCCCGATCTCTAGATCAGGCCAGAGCTGCAGCCCCAGCTTGGGGTAGGTCCAGAGAGCGTTCACCTAATCTGGACATTGATTTAGAGCCAGGGTATAAATTGAGTTAGGACCAGAGGATCTGCTGTCATGGGATAACCCAGGCCCCACCTAGAATTATATCTTCTTTGATTCTCTGTGATATATTGGTATAGCTGTTGGGTTTGGTTGGTGGTCCACCGATGATTGGGGAACAGACATCCTCTAAGGGGGAAGCTCAGGCTGGAGTTGGTATAGGAGCGCAGCCTGCAGTTATGGCTCCCAGAGTAGAGGCTCCACCAGTGCTTGTAGTTCCATAGCCAGTAGTAGCTTAGCCAGCCATGACTTCTGAGGAGCAAAAGATGTTGGGCCATTTTCTAAGATTGACTCCACCCAGGTTTGCTCCGTCGGAGCCTTAGGAGAGGATGCTTATGAGTTCCTTACCATCTGTAAGGAGAGGCTATGTAACATTTAGGGTTGGTTGAGTCATACAAAGTGGATTATATGATATATCAACTTGATAGAGCAGCGAGACAGTGGTGGAGGGGTTATCTTGATTCCAGGCCAGCTGGATCTCCTCTTATAACTTGGATTCAGTTCTTTGAGGCTTTCTTGGAGAAGTACATGCCTCACACCATGCGCGAGCGTCTGAGGAATGAGTTTACTGGGTTAACGTAGGGTACTATAATGGTGGCTGAGTATGAGGTGAGATTTTATGAGCTAGCCTGGAATGCTTCCATGATTCTTCCTACAAAGTATGAGAGAATTCAGTGTTTGGTCAGAGGGTTGAGACTATCACTCTGTAGGGCTACTCAGAGTTTGATGACTTCAAGAAGGTTTTTTTGTAACATTGTTGATCACACCTACATTATCAAGGAGATAGATCATGGGGACCAAGGGGCAGCGATAAAAGACCCCATTATCAGGGCATTTATAGTGGAAGATAGAGTGGTGCTCAGTTTAGGGGTAGAATTTTTTAGGGTAGATACCCACAACATAAGTATTATCAGCTTCAGGGTCAGTCTAGTTGGCCCATTCAGGCAGCGCTTCAAATTCTAGATTGGGGTCAGCCAAGTTATAGTGGTTTCATTGGTCAGAGTAGTATTCAGCCGTCGAGGAGTATTAAGTCAGGGTCATTAGGTTGAGGTGGTCATTACAAATCAGTTGAACTTACTCATCAGGTTAGAGTGCCCGAGACATGTTATGATTATGGGGTTGTTGGTCACTTTTCTAGAGAGTGTCAACATCGTGGAATGGTTGAACCTTTATCATAGAGTGTTCAACTGATCAAATTAGCATCACCAGCTCAGGTTAGTGCACAGAGTATTATGGGTGGTCCCTAAGGTTGTAGGGGAGGTCCCTAGGCACGTCGAGAAAGCACCCAGTCTGGAGGAAATAGAGGTTATTTGTATGATGTTCCTAGTAGGTCAGAGGCTAAGGCTTCAGATGCTGTTATTAAAGGTTTAGCCAGCTTCTGCTTTATTTGATTTGGGCTTCATGTATTCATGTGTTTCTACTTATTATGCACCGTAGTTGGGTTTGTCTTAGGAGCCGTTATCTATGTCTTTGGATATAGCTACTCTCGTGGATGAGTTTTTAGTAGAAGACTGAGTTTATAGATCGTTTATTATAACTATTTGGGAGTATGACACTCAGGTTGACCTTATTGAGCTAGACATGATTGATTTTGACGTAATTCTAGGCATAGACTGGTTATCCCCCTATCACGGAGTCTTGGATTTCTTTTCCAAGGCCATTACCTTAAGTCATGCCTGGCATGCCCCCGATTATGTGGCAGGGTTCTTATATCCATGCACCAACGAGTATTATTTCTTATATTTGAGCTAAGAGACTAGTATCGAGGGGTTGTATGGCCTATTTAGCTTATGTTTGTGATGTCAGTGCTGAGAGTCTTTTGCTTGAATCTGTTCCTATAATCGTGAGTTTTCTGATGTGTTCCCTACCTACCTACTTGGCCTTCCTCCTGAGCGTGATATAGAGTTTGCTATTAACCTTGAGCCAGGCACTTGACCAATTTCTATGGCACCGTACCTTATGGATCCTACAGAGCTAAAAGAGCTAAATGTTCAGCTTTAATATCTTCTGGGTAAGGATTTTATTAGGCCGAGTGTAATATCTTGGGGTTCTACAGTTCTTTTTATGAAGAAGAAGGATGGTTCTATGCGTATGTGTATCAATTACAGGTAGCTGAATAAAGTGACAGTAAAGAATAAGTATCCTATGCCTCGTATCAATGATTTATTTGACCATCTTCATGTTGCAGACATGTTTTCTAAAATTGATTTAAGGCCTGGCTACCACCAATTGAGGATTAGGGCTGAGGACATCCCTAAAACAACCTTCATAACTTGCCACAGCCATTACGAGTTCCTGGTGATATCTTTTGGGTTGACCAATGCCCCAACAGCGTTCATGGCCTTGATGACCCATGTTTTCAGTCCTTATTTAGACTCCTTCATGATCATATTTATCGATGACATCTTGTTCTATTCGAGGGGTAGGGAGGAGCACAAGCAATATTTGAGGACTATGATCCACACTTTGAGATCATTGGTTTTATGCCAAATTCTCAAAGTTCTAGTTCTGGCTTAAGTCTGTAGCTTTCTTGGGGCACGTGGTATCCAGGGATGGGATTATGGTGCACCCAGTTTAGATTGAGGCTAGGACTATGTCTCCGAATGAGATTCATAATTTTATTAGGTTGACAGGCTACTACAGGAGGTTCGTCAAGAGTTTTCCAACTATTGCAACACCTATGAAAAGATTGACTAGGAAAGAGGTCCTATTTCAGTGGTTCGATGGTAGTGAGGCGAGCTTTCTAAAGCTCAAGGACTTGCTCACTTCTGCTCCTATTCTGACTCTTCCAGTTGAGGACGAGGGGTTTACTGTATATTATGATGCGTTTGGTGTTGGTTTAGGGTGTGTTCTAATGGATCAGGGTAGAGTTATTGCATATACTTCGAGATAGCAGATAGTGTATTAGTGCAACTAGCCCAATCATGACTTGGAGTTGGAAGTTGTAGTTTTTGAGCTTATGATTTGGAGGCATTACTTGTATGGTGTTCATTATGAAATCTTTGCTGACCATCATAGTCTTTAGTAAATTATGACTCAGAGGGACCTTAATTCGAGACAATAGAGGTGGATTGAGTTACTGAAGGACTATGATCTCTCTATTCTCTACCATTTGGGCACGACGAATACGGTAGCGAATTCCTTGAGCCAGAAGGCAGTGAGTATAGGTAGCTTGGCCTTTATTTCAATTTTGGAGCAATTATTGGCTTTAGATATGTAGTCCTTAGCAAACATGATGGTTCAACTCGATATTTCAGACCCCAGAAGGATTCTTGCTAGTGTTGAGGCTAGATCTACCTTGTTAGAGAATATTTAGGGTCGTCAGTTTGAGGATGATGGGTTACATGGCATTCGAGATCAGGTGTTGAGGAGTGAGTCCTGGAGGGCTACCTTAGATTCAGAGGGCATTTTGAGATTCAACAATCACATTTGTGTTTTGAGTTGATTCAGTTGATTCTTTAGGAGGCTCTTAGATCCAGGTATTCTATTCACCCCGGGACCACTAATATGTATGGAGATTTGAGACAACATTACTAGTAGAGGGGTATGAAGAGATGTGGAAAACTATGTGGCTCAGTGTCTGCTTTATCAGCAAGTGATGGCCGAGCATTTGAGACCTGGTGGATTACTTCAAAGTCTACCCATTATTAAGTGGAAGTGAGAGCGGGTTATTGTGGACTTTGTAGGTGATTTACCTCATACTTCACATGGTTCCAATAATATTTGGGTCATCATAGATTGATTTACCAAGTCTGCCCATTTTATCCCTATTCAGACTTCCAACAGTGTTGAGAGGTTGGCTCGGATCAATGTTCGAGAGGTGGTTTAGATTCACATGCCTGTGCTTGTTATTTCAGATAGAGGCACTCAGTTCACTTTTATCTTTTGAAGGACTTTCCAGGAGGAGTTGGGTACTCAAGTTGACCTTAGCACCGCTTTCTATCCCTAGACTGATGGACAGTTGGAGCGGACTATTTAGATTTTTGAGGATATGCTCCATGCTTGTGTTTTGGACTTTGGAGGTTAGTGGGATCAATTTTTAGCCTTAGCGGAGTTTGCCTAGAATAACAACAACTATTCGAGTACTCAGATGGCACTTTTGAGGTGTTGTATGGTAAGCATTATCGATCTCTGGTTGGTTGGTTTGAGACATCAAAGGTTAGGCCCCGTGGTACAAATTTACTTTTTGAGTCTTTGGATATGGTTAGTGTAACATCCCATATGTTTTCAAACCTAGTTGATTACCGTAACATTCATGGAATTATTTAAACATGAGATTGTGGAGGTATTGCACATTAAATTTGTTGGGCCAAGTTAATCTTGTGCCATTGGGCTCAAATGAGGCCCAAAATTAGTAAGGAAGACATGGCCCAAAATGGAGAAAAGATCCATTTTACCATTGACCAAGTAAGCATAGCATTTAATGTTGGCTAAGGATGACTACAAGGACTATATAAAGCACAAAAAATCAGATTATTATTCATATCAATACACATGCCATTTCTAGACATTTCCAAGATATTTCTTTTATCTTCCAAACCCTAAGCAATTATTCTCTTTGGACAAGATCACCCTTTTACAAGCTTTGGTAAGTGTTTATTCTTATAGTTTAGTATATGATATGCTTAAGATAGTGTATAAATCATGTTGGTTATGTTGGCGCAGTGTTGGACAGTTCACTATGTGTAAAACATTGTACTTTTGCTTAATCGGTGAAGGGTTTTGCCTTCTAAACTTGAAAGTGGACTTGTGGTCTTGAAGGAAGTGAATTTGGTGGATTAAATATCAACATGTAAGATGTGGTTATGTTCTTAACTTGCTTTCTTTATGTGTCTAACTTGTGGGATTGTTGTTATGAAATTGGTCATGGAATTGGTGGTGTATTGAAAGGAAAATGTGGTTTTGGTGATGTTCATGTGTGTTGTGAAACCATGATGGTTTTTTGGCATCCAAGTGACCTAAAATATGAAAGTAAAAGCTTAGCTATGGCCATGGACCATTTATTACAAAAAAGGACCCTAAAATGACCCCTAGAGGCTGAAACGGGCATCCGCCCTCGCGTCTGGAGCACCCGCGGGCACAGATGCCAACACAGGTGAATCTGGACAAGTCCAGAGGGGCACCTGCGGCCGCATTTCATCCATATACGGGCGCAGGTGTCTCCATTGCCTAGTCCAGAATTTGTTTTGTATGTTTTTGTCTCTCTTTGATCCCCGAAGGCCCCTATACCCTTTTTGGATGTAATTATCAACTTATGATACCTATTGAATGACTTTAAGGGGTCGTTCGGAGGTATGTTGGATCATATCAATTATATATTATTGCTAATATGTTATTATGGAAGGTATTGAGGTGACTTGATGGAGTAATTATGATGTAGTGTTAATGAGGAAGCGTAAAGGATAAACTTGGTGTGAAATGCTATTGGTTTATGATGTCTTGGTCAACTGTGGAATGTTATGGTGTTGTTGGTATTATAATGCAGTAAAGTCTATTATAGAGGGTGAAATGACGTTATAGGGCAGTCATGTAACTCATTGTCGTCTTATACACTTGTAAAGTAGTTAGTTGTTAACGTGAGCTCCGTTATGAACTTGTGTTGTAGAGTAACACATAAGGAAGGAGCTAGATTATTGTATTCACATATAGGACTGTGTAATCATATTGGGAAGATAAGGTATGTAAGGTTACTCTTTTCAGTATCCTTTGGCAGTATCTATTGTCCTAATTGTTACCGAGCTTGTTTCTCATTTCAAAATGTCTCAAAGTATCTCATGACAAGTTATCATATATTGTTATTCATATTTCTCTTAATCATGGACTGATGTTCCAAAGCTCCAATAATGTTATGACTATCAAAGTATCTGTAACACCCCGTACCTTCCCGACCCTACTTGACGACGTTGAACAATGTTTACTTAGGTGCCGAGAGCAACAAGTATGTATTTTGTAATGTTATTGATGAGATAGTTCATATTGGCCCTCGTACATGTGATTAGACTTTCGTAGGAAGTGTTTTGTGACTTCATGGAACATCTGTGGGGTTAAAAATGAGGCTTGGAGGACCTCAAAACAAAGGATATTAAAGGTAAGAAGTAAGTTAAAGAATAGAACTTGAAGTATCTAACTAAACCCGGAAAGAAAAGTCGAAAAATAAAATTTTCAAAAAAATTAAGGCCCAAGCGAGCCAGAGGGCGTGCCAAGCCGCTAATTTCCCAAATTTTTTGGGCACAGGCAACAAGCTGGCGTGCCAGGCTGCTTGTGCGCACCTTTCAAAAGTTGGATATTTTTGATGTCCCAAGGGTGCCAAAGGGATGTACCGGGCCGCTTTTTGCCACATTTCTTATACAAACACGAGCCTATACATGGAATAATTGAATTAATTTGCATTCCATTTGATAAGATAATTCGTGGACGATTTTGGCATCCAAATGACGGTTTTTACCCTTTCGGTCAAAATAAGACATACATGGCTAGAATCACTTGTTTTTGGAATTGAGGCTACGGATATAAATAGCGTGAGTGGGAATATTGTTGTAACACGTATGAAATGATTTAAATATGGGAAATTATGAATTTTAGTGGGTTAAGTGATTTGGGCTCAATAAAAGCCCAAAATAAGGAAGAAAACATGGGCCAAGAATGGGTCAAATGACCCATTCTTCCATTGACCAAGCCAAACATAGCATTAAATGCCAAGAGTGGCTAAGGATGACTCCAAGGGCTATATAAAGACCCAAAAATTAGATTTTATTCATTTGGAACTCTCATGCCTTTTATATATTTCTCTCAAACCCTAAGAACCCTAAGCCATCGTTTGGAGCAAGATCATCATTTCTCAAGCTTGGGTAAGTGATTATTCTTATGGATTAATATATTATATGCTTGGGAGAGTATGTAGATCATGATGGGTATGTCAAAAAGTTTACATGATGCATTCTTGCTTTTTGGCTAAAAGATGTGTTATCCATGGAACTTAAACTTCAAATATGACTTGTGGTTTTGATAAAAGAGCATGGTATGGATGAAATATGAACATATATGGAGTGATTATGTTATTAAACATGTTATTTTTATATAAGTGTAAATTATGGGAGTTTGGCCGATATGTGCTATGAGGTGTATTAAGGTGACTTGATGGCTTATTTGTGATATGGTATGAATGAGAAAGTGTAAAGGAGAAGCTTTGTGGTGAAATGTTATTGGTATATGATGTTGTGGTCAATGTATGGAATATTGTGGGGTTATTGGTATGATAATTTCATTATTGGTATTGTCAAGGGGGAAATGACATTTTTTAGGCAAACATGGAACGCATTATCGTTATATGCATTTGTAAGGTAGTTGGTGGTTAATGTAAATTCCGTTATGTACTTTTGTTGTAGAGTGAAACATAAGAAAGGAGCGGGACTATTGTATGCACGTCTAATATTGTATATTCATATTGAGAATACAAGGTATGTAAGGTTACTCTGTCCGTATCTTTCTACAGCAAATAGTGTTCACATTAACATTACACTTGTCCCATCCCGAAATGTGCTAAGGTATCCTATATCCGGTTATCAATGGTTATTATCACATGGACCATATTCATTGATAATGTTCCAAAAAGCTCAATAAGGTTGTGTTCCAAAGTTCCAATAGTGGTTATACTCATGTATCTTGTTCATTGATTATTGTCCAATGGTTCCAATAGTGTTATGTTTCCATGAAGGCTATGTTTCCAATAATGTTTCTTCACATGTCTCTCACTTATTGATTATTGATCCAAAGCTTCAAATAAAGTTGTGACTATCATTGTATCAATCTAAAAGTTAAAGAACAAAGTAATGCATATGTGGTTAATGATTGAGTATTGGTGGTAGCTTTGGGGGAAAAATGCCTAGCTCAAGCCGATCCTGAGATTATTGGATCAGGGGGAATTCCTAGAGGCATAAGCCTATCTCAGACCAATCCTGACAGGTGGTAGCTTTGGAGGTAATAGCCTAGCTCGAGCCGAACCTGAGATATGAGTTTATGGGTGGCAGCTCTAGAGGTAATAACCTAGCTCGAGCCGATCCCGATGTATTGATTTATGGGTGGTAGCTCTAGAGGCATAAGCCTAGCTCGAGCCGATCCCCACATAACATTACGTTATGTTAAAACCCACTTTTCAGTTGGGGCCCGGGTATTACAGGTCACAGGCAAAGATGAGTAAGCAAAGAAGCAAAAGCAAAGAAAGTAAAGAAAACAATATACATGATTCCCAAAACACAGAATGATGACTTATCCATATTGGTTATTCATTTTGTAATTGAGTTCATTGACGTAATTACGTTTCATACATTTTCTTATGATCCTTACATACTCAGTACATTCTTCGTACTGACGTCCCTTGTGGAACTTACCTTACTTATTGCAGGCGCAGGTGCTAGTAAGCCTCCACAGTAGGTGCCAATTGTTTGCGGATCATTGGTGAGCTCCAGTTAGTTCGGGGCTTTTCTGAGTCACAGTTGTACATATGTTTTTGTGTTGTGCATGTTGTATAAAGCGGGGACTTGTCCCGACTTTCAGTTAGTTTTGGTAAATGCATTTGTTAGAGGCTTTTGTAGACGTACGTAGGTGTATGGATGTAAGATGGTACATGATGTTTTAACTTGACGGCCTCAACGGCCAAGTTTCGCATATGTATATACATATCACTTGTTCCATGAATTCCGTTGTTGGTATTTTAAGCTCTTACGTGATCATGTGTTTCTTATGGCATGCATATGATTGAATAGAAGGAAAGCTTGGTTCTCTCGGGCCTTGTCGGTTACGAGTGTCAATCCGTCCAGATGGGATTCGGGGTGTGACAGTATCAATCTCTCAAAAGTAAAGAAATAATGTAATGCATAGTTGTTGGTTGTAAGAGTACGGTGGCAGCTCTAGAGGCATAAGCCTAGCTCGAGCTAAACCTGAGATTATTGGATCAGGGGGCAGCTCTAGAGGCATAAGCCTAGCTCGAGCTAAACCTGAGATTATTGGATCAGGGGGCAGCTCTAGAGGCATAAGACTAGCTCGGGTTGAACCTGGCAGGGGGCAGCTCTAGAGGTAAGAACCTAGCTCGAGCTGAACCTGATATATTGATTTATGGGTGGAAGCTCTAGAGGCATAAGCCTAGCTCGGGCCGATCCCAACATAATGTTATGTTATGTTAAGACCCACTGATCAGTTGGGGCCCGGGTACGATATGATTCAGGTAATAATGAATAACATAGAAGCAAAGAAGCAAAGAAAGTAATGAAAGCAATATACATGGTTCCAAACATACAGAACGATGGGTTATCCATATTGACTATTCTCTTATATTTGATTCCATTGAAATTCTTATGTATGATGCAGTTTCTTATAGCCTTACATACTCAGTACATTCTTCGTACTGACGTCCCTTGGGGGACTTACCTTACTTGCTACAGGAACAGGTGCTAGTAGACCTCCACAGTAGGTTGTGGGTCATTTACAGATCATTGGTGAGCTCCAATTGGTTTGGGGATTTTCGAGTCACATGTGTACATTGGTTTTTGTACTATGTAAATGTTGTATAAAGCGGTGACTTGTCCCGACTTTAGGTTGGTTACGTTTATGTATCTGTAGAGGCTTTGTAGATGTTGTGGGACGGATGAAGGGATGTAAGAAATGTATGTCCATTTTGACTTGATGGCCCTAATGGACAAGTTTCGTATATAGCATATGTTGCCATGACTTCCGCCATTGGTATCTTATAGTTACATGAGATAGAATGATTTTCATATAGAGACATGAATATGAATGTACATGAATGAAGATTGGTTCTCTCGGGCCATAACGGCTTCGGGTGCCAGTCCGCCTAGTGGGAATTCGAGGCGTGATAAAAGTGGTATCAGAGCAGGTCGTCCTAAGGGTGTCTACAAAGCCGTGTCTGAGTAGAGTCTTGCTTATGGATGTGTTGTGCACCACATTTATAAGCAGGAGGCTATGTAGCATTTAGGAGTTGTTTCTTTTCTTCATTTCTAGATCGTGCAATAGAGCCAATGTTGTAGGTGGAATCATATCTGACCATTGTAATTGGTTTTCTTTGTTATAGTAAAATGTCGATGACAAGACAAGGTAGGGGCAAAGGTAAGCAGGTAGATATGCTTGCTGGAGAAAAAACGAGTAAATCACCACCTGACCAAGCTAGTAAAGGTGGAGTTGACACTTTGCATCGCGGTTTTCTTCTACTTTTCCAGCTCTAGAAGAGCCGAAGAGGAGAGAAGAACTTGATGAACCGCTTATGAATGCCACTGAACAGGATTTAAGAAATACAGTACATATGTTGACTCAGATAGTTGCTGCACAAACTCAGGGATGAGCTGTTCCAACGACAAGCGAGGATGACGCGGCTAGAGTAGCTAGTCCGCGAACATAGGATTTTCTGAAATTAGATCCTCCCATATTCACTGGGTCAGATCCGAAGGCAGACCCACAAGACTTCTTGGACCAAATTCAAAGGTCTCTAGATGTTATGCACGTTACTGGTGTAGAAATAGTTAAGCTTGCGGCCTATAGATTGAAAGGCAAGGCTATATTGTGGTATGAAGATTGGAAGAGATCTCGTGGTATCGGTGGAAATCCACCTAATTGGGAAGAATTTAAAGCGGCATTCCTTGATTACTATCTTCCATATGAGATCTGAGAGGCTCGTGCGGATCAATTATTAAATATCCGTCAAGGGATTATGAGTGTCAGAGAATACAGTCTTCAGTTTAATTCTTTGGCTCGATATGCTCCGAATGTAGTGGCCACAATGGAAGATAGAGTCCATCGATAAGTGGATAGATTAGAGCCATGTTTGGTGAGGCGCTGTACCATTACTGCTTTAAACAGAGATATGGATATATCCAGAATACAGGCGTTTACACAGAAGATGGAGGGTCAGAGGCAAAGAAGAATGGTACACGAATTTAAAAGAGGGCCGTCAAAGAGGGCTAGACCTATGGGACAGTCTATGGTGTCCCAAGGAGAATCTAGTCCTCGAATGTTTCCTAAACCGCCTAGACCATCATTCTCTTATTCTACAGCAGGTACTCAATATCAATTCCGAGGGTTTAGAGGCACTCAAGATGGGTAGAGTACTAGGCTTTAAGGTTCACAGGCAGCAGGATTTCCTCTTTAGCTGTGTCAGCACTGCAGACGGACTCATTCAGGTATATGCCGGTTAGGGATGACTGCTTGCTTTTGGTGTGGTATGTCGGGGCACATGATGAGAGAGTGTCCACAGAGGGGCACGGGTGGTATAGCACGACCTACGAGATCAACCGTTGCATCATCATCATCGGTTCCTTCCCTAGGCAGAGGTGTACAGCCTGCTGGTCGTGGTAGAGGTGCCAGAGGAGCATCCAGTTCCAGTGGAGCCCAGAATCATATCTATGCTCTAGTAGACCGGCAGAATTCAGAGGCGTCTCCTTATGTAGTCACAGGTATATTATCCATACTTTCGCATAATGTGTATGCATTGATTGATCCGGGTTCTATATTGTCATATGTTACTCCATTGATTGCTGTGAAATTTGAAAGAACACAAAAATTATTAATTCAGTCAATTGAAGTATCTAAACCAATTGGTGAATCTATTGTTGCAAAAAGAGTATATCAAAATTGTGTAGTAACTGTGTGTGATCATGATACGTTGGCTGATCTTATTGAACTTGAAATGGTGGATTTTGATGTCATAATGGGTATGGATTGGTTGGCTTCTTGTTATGCCACGATAGATTGCCGAGCTAAGAATTTACATTTTTATTTTCCACAAACGAATGTTCTTGAATGGAAGGGTAATGTAGGGGCACCGAGAGAAAAATTTACTTCCTATCTTATAGCAAGGAAAATGATAGCCAAGGGGTACATATGTCACTTAGTAAGAGTGAAAGATACTGATGTGGAACCATTACCTCCTCAGTCGGTTCCAGTGGTCAATGAATTCCTTGATATATTTCCTGAGGATCTTCCAGGTTTACCTCCAGAATGGGAAGTAGAGTTTGGTATTGATGTGATGCCAGACACTCAGCCTATCTCTATTCCTCCATATAGAATGGCTCCAGCAGAATTGCGAGAACTGAAGGAGCAATTAAAGACTTGCTGGACAAGGGGTTCATAAGGCCTAGTATGTCCCTGTGGGGTGCACCAGTATTATTTGTACAAAAGAAAGATGGCACATTGAGAATGTGCATTGACTATCAGCACTTGAATAAGGTAACGATAAAGAACAAATATCCCCTCCCTAGAATTGACAATTTGTTTGATCAGTTACAGGGTGCCAAATGCTTTTCAAAGATTGACTTAAGATCGGGTTACCATCAAGTCAGAGTTAGAGAAAAAGATATACCCAAGACATCTTTTCGCACACGGTATGGTCACTATCAATTCTTAGTTATGTCATTTGGACTAAAAGATGCACCAGCTATTTTCATGGATTTGATGAATAGGGTGTTCAAGACATTCTTGGATGTATTTGTAACCGTATTTATAGATGATATTCTGGTTTATTCAAGACCACAAGAGGACCATGCTAATCACTTACGGAAGGTGTTACAAATTCTTTGTGAGCGTAAGTTTTATGCAAAGTTCTCTAAATGTGAATTTTGGTTAAAATCCATAGCATTCTTGGGTCACATTGTGTCAGATGAAGGAATAAGGGTTGATACACAAAAGATCGAAGCGGTAAAAAATTGGCCAAGGCCTATGACGCCTACGGAAATTCATAGCTTCCTTGAGTTGGCAGGTTATTACTGAAGGTTTGTTGAAGGGTTTTCTTCCATTGCTGCACCTTTAATGAAACTTACACACAAGGTAGTCAAGTTTCAGTGGAATGATGCATGTGAGAAAAGTTTCCAAGAGCTGAAAGATAAATTGACTTCTACACCGATATTGGTACTTTCGGAAGGCACAAAAGGGTATGCAGTATATTTTGATGCTTTCGGAGTTGTCCTAGGGTGTGTATTGATACATCATGGTAATGTAATATCATATTCCTCATGACAGTTGCGGCCACATGACATAAATTATCCAACACATGACCTTGAGCTAGTAGCTGTGATATTTGCTTTAAATATATGACGCCATTATTTGTATGGAGTTCATGTTGACGTATATACTGATCACAATAGTTGCAAAATATCTTTAAGCAGAAATACTTAAATCTGAGGCAGCGGAGGTGGCTTGAACTATTGAAAGATTATGATATTGATATACTATATCATCCAGGAAAAACAAATGTGGTAGCTGATGCATTAAGTCGCAAAGTAGTAGGAAGCACTAATGGTCAGTTGACAGATAAGCAATGTATAGTCAAAGATCTGTATCAATTAGACAGCTTGGGAGTTCATCTTCTTGAATCTTCAGATGAAGGGGTTATTGTGCAAAATGCAGCAGAATCTTCATTTGTAGCTGAGGTGAAAGAGAAGCAGTATGTGGATTCTATTTTATTGCAGCTGAAGGAGAATGTACAACAGGGTCTGACTGGGGTATTTGATCTTATGCAAGAGGGAGTACTTCACTGCCAAGGTATATTATGTGTACTGGATGTAGATGAACTAAGGAAATGAATTATCACAGAGGCACATCATTCGCGGTATTCTATTCATCCGGGATCCACCAAAATGTACCACGATTTGAAAGAAATGTATTGGTGGGGTATTATAAAGAAGAACATTGCAGAATTTATAGTTCAATGTCTAAATTATCACTAAGTAAAAGTAGGGCATCAGAAACCTGGAGGTTATATGCAATGTATCAATCTTCCAGTTTGGAAATGGGACATGATTAATATGGATTTCATCACAGGTTTGCCTAGTACACTGTGAAAATTTGATTCCATATGGGTAATAGTTGACAGGCTTACCAAGTCAGTGCATTTTCTACCAGTCAAGACCACTTATACAGCTGAAGATTATGCAAGGTTGTATGTTAAAGAGATAGTACGATTACATGGAATTCCGATCTCCATTATATCTGACAGGGGAGCTCAATTTACCGCCCATTTTTGGAGATCTTTTCAGAGGAGTTTGGGTACACAAGTGAATCTGAGTACAACTTTTCATCCTCAGACAGATGGACAAGAAGAACGTACTATGCAAACACTTGAAGATATGCTACGAGCTTGCACGTTGGATTTTTAAGGTAGTTGGGATGATCATCTACCTCTTAGTGAATTTTCCTACAATAATAGCTATCATTCAAGTATCAAAATGACACCTTATGAAGCTTTATACGGAAGAAAGTGTAGATTACCAATTGGATGGTTTGAAGTGGGTTAAACTGCTTTACTTGGGCCAGATCTTGTTCATCAAGCTATGGAGAAAGTTAAAGTAATACAACAACGACTACAAACGGCCCAAAGTCGCCACAAGTCATATGCAGATGTTAGAAGAAGAGGGCTCGAATTTGCCATAGGTGATTGGTATTCTTGAAGGTGTCACCGATGAAAGGGGTAATGAGATTTGGAAAGAAAGGAAAGTTGAGTCCACGTTATATAGGTCCATATGAAATTGTTCGAAGATTTGGGCATGTTGCGAATGAATTGAAACTACCCCAAGAACTCTCCACAGTTCATCCAGTATTTCACGTTTCGATGCTTCAAAAGTGCATAGGAGATCCATCTCATATTGCTCCTATTGAAGATGTACAAGTTATGGAGGATCTCACTTACGAATAGACACCTATTGCTATTCTGGATCGACAAGTGAAGAGGTTAAGTAATAAATAAGTAGCTTACATAAAGTTACTATAGAGAAACCAGCAAGTGGAAGAGATTACATGGGAAGCTGAGGAAATGATGAAGTCCAAGTACCCTCATTTGTTTCAAATGGAAGAAAAAGTTTAAGATACGGGATCGGAGCAATAACAAGTAAGTATTTATAAGCATTAAGTATATATATATATGATAACATGAAGAATGATACTAGACTTGAATTTGTTAAACTAGATAATGTCACTAACATTCGAGGACGAATGTTTCTTAGGGGGGAAGAATGTAACACCCCATATGTTTTCGAACCTAGTTGATTACCGTAACATTCATGGAATTATTTAAACATGAGATTTTTGAGGTATTTCACATTAAATTAGTTGGGCTAAGTTAATCTTGTGCCATTGGGCTCAAATTAGGCCCAAAATTAGTAAGGAAGATATGGCCCAAAATGGAGAAAAGATCCATTCTACCATTGACCAAGTAAGCATAGCATTTAATGTTGGCTAGGGATGAATACAAGGACTATATAAAGCATAAAAAATCATATTATTATTCATATCAATGCACATTCCATTTCTAGACATTTCTAAGATATTTCTTTTATCTTCCAAACCTTAAGCAACTATTTCTCTTTGGACAAGATCACCCTTTTACAAGCTTTGGTAAGTGTTTATTCTTATGGTTTATTATATTATATTCTTAATATGGTGTATAAATAATGTTGGTTATGTTGGCAAAGTGTTGGACAGTTCACTATGTGTAAAACATTGTACTTTTGCTTAATCGGTGAAGGGTTTTGCCTTCTAAACTTGAAAGTGGACTTATGGTCTTGAAGAAAGTGAATTTGGTGGATTAAATATCAACATGTAAGATGTGTTTATGTTCTTAACTTACTTTCTTTATGTGTATAACTTGTGGGATTGTTGTTCTGAAATCGGTCATGGAATTAGTGGTGTAATGAAAGGAAAATGTGGTTTTGGTGATGTTCATGTGTATTGTGAAACCATGATTGTTCGTTGGCATCCAAGTGACCTAAAATATGAAAGTACAAGATTAATTATGGCCATGGACCATTTATTACTAAAAGGGACCCTAAAATGACCCCTAGAGGCTGAAACGGGCATTCGCCCTCACGGTAGGAGCACTTGTGGGAGCAGATGCCAACGCAGGTGGCTCTGGAAAAGGACAGAAGGGAACCTGCAGCCGTATTTCATCCATATGTGGGTGCAGGTTTCTCCATAGCCCAGTCCAGAATTTCATTTTGTATGTTTTTGTCTCTCTTTGATCCCCGAAGGCCCCTATACCCTTTTTAGATGTAATTATCAACGTATGATACCTATTGAATGGCTTTAAGGGGTCGTTCGGAGGCATGTTGGATTATATCAATTATAGATTGTTGCTAATATGTTATTATGGAAGGTATTGAGGTGACTTGATGGATTAATTGTGATGTAGTGTTAATAAGGAAGCGTAAAGGATAAACTTGGTGTGAAATGCTATTGGTTTATGATGTCTTGGTCAATGTGTGGAATGTTATGGTGTTGTTGGTTGGTAATGCAGTAAAGTCTATTGTAAATGGTGAAATGACGTTATAGGGCAGTCATGTAACTCATTGTTGTCTTATGCACTTGTAAAGTAGTTAGTTGTTAATATGAGCTCTGTTATGAACTTGTGTTGTAGAGTAACATGTAAGGAAGAAGCTGGATTATTGTATTCACATATAGGACTGTGTATTCATAGTAGGAAGATAAGGTATGTAAGGTTACTCTTTTCAGTATCCTTTGGCAACATCTATTATCCTCAGTGTTACCAAGCTTGTTTCTCATTTCAAAATGTCTCAAAGTATCTCATGCCAAGTTATCATATATTGTTATTCATATGTATCTTAATCATGGACTGTTGTTCCAAATCTCCAATAATGTTATGACTATCAACGTATCAATCTCTCAAAAGTAAAGAAATAAAGTAATGCATAGTTGTTGGTTGTAAGAGTACGGGTGGTAGCTCTAGAGGCATAAGCCTAGCTCGAGCCGAACCCGAGATTATTGGATCAGGGGGAAGCTCTAGAGGCATAATCCTAGCTCGGGACGAACCTGATAGGGGGCAGCTCTAGAGGTAAGAACCTAGCTCGAGCCGAGCCTGATATATTGATTTATGGATGGCAACACTAGAGGCATAAGCCTAGCTCGGGCCGATCCCAACATAACGTTATGTTATGTTAAGACCCACTGATCAGTTGGGGACCGGGTACGATGTGATTCAGGTAATGATGAATAAACATAGAAGCAATGAAGCAAAGAAAGTAATGAAAGCAATATACATGGTTCCAAACATACAGAACGATGCGTTATCCATATCGATTATTCTCTTAGATATAATTCCATTGAAATTCTCGGGCCATAATGGCTTTGGGTGCCAGTCCACCCTATAGGAATTTGAGGCGTGACAGTTAGGGTGATTCAGGATACGTTATGGGGAACTCAGAGCTGACAGAAGAGTTATGATAATGGTAGGCTTCGAGCCTTGAGATTTAGAGTTGGTGACTAGGTCTTTCTTCGAGTGTCGCTCATGCAGGTGTGATGAGGTTTGAGAAGAGGGGCAAGCTCAGCCCTAGGTATATTGCACTATTTGAGATCGTTCAAACAGTTGGGGAGGTATCCTATGAGTTGGCCTTGCCTCTATCCTTTTTATGCATCTATCCAGTTTTCCATATATCGATAGTGTGGCATTATATTCCAGATGATTCTCAATTGGTTTCGTGGGACTCAGTTTAGTTGGAGGAGAGGTTGACCTTTGTCGAGAAGCCAACATCTATTCTAGATAGGGATACCAGACGGTTGTACTCTTGCAATGCTCTTATGGTTAAGGTTCAATAGAGACATCGTCCAGTCAAGAAGGCTACTTGGAAGACCGAGCTTTATAAGCGAAGGTAGTATCCCTACCTGTTCTAACCTTTAGGTACTTCTTGATCCATTACTTTGACAGATGAAAGTTCTTTTAGTAGTGGATGTTGTAATGACCCTCAATGTCATTTTTTGTATTTTCATGCTTTTCTGCGTTTAGAGCTTTCCTATAACTTCCCCAAGCCATGTATAACTTATTAGGACTAACAGTTGGGTTACCAAGCAGTTCATTTGGTTTTTATAGCCATTTTCCTGTTTTGGAGCTTTTGAAGTTGAGAAATAGACCTTGGGCCAATATTTTAGGTAAACACCCTCGGATACCAATTCTGTCCATCTCATCAGCTATAAAATGTCAATTTTAGCCTAGGGGGACCCTTGGTCTAGGTGTTGAGGCTTCCAAACTCATTTTGGGCTATTGGTGGATTTTGGTTTGAACTGACCCTTGGGTGTAGGACCCATATTTTGTCGTAATGACCTTAAATGGAAATTTTGATGGTTCTGTTGAGTCCAAAATGCCGAATTTTGTAGGGTAGCATTATTTTTTTGCATTTATTGTGTTTCAAACAAATCTCAAACACCTGATCAATGTTTTTAATCTTGGCTGAAAAATCAGGTGTGAAGCATCAGGCATAGCAGCCTTATCGACCTTTTTCTCGACTAGGTAATGCCGCCTTAGCGATGCTTTTATCGCCTTAGGGGTTGATGATGATGTCATAGGCTATCATCTTAGCGACCCTTTTGTCTCCTTAGCGATGTTGCCTTAGTGACCAATTGGCCGCCTTAGCGGCTGATGATGATGTCAGTGGCCATCGCCTTAGCGACTCTTTTGGCGCCATAGCGATGCCGCCTTAGCGACCAATTGGCTGCCTTAGAAAAAAATTGGCTGGTTCTTATACTTATCTTCACCAGTTTGAATTGAATTAGATTCAGATTTTGCTCATTTTTGGGGATAAATGATCCTTTAGCTGAGAGGGACATTGTGACAGTTTTAGTTTTGTGATTTTGCAAGTGGGCCCCATATGGGATTTTTAGTTTGATTTATGACTCAGAGTGTTTATATGCAATATGGGTATCAATATCCTCGCCTTGACGTGTAGAACTTTATCTTCATAGCGTGGTAGCAGTTGGAGGTTTTTCTAAAGAGAAAAGCTCAAGTGTAGAGGATTTGATGAGCTTCTGGCGGCATCCATGTAGGCTAGGCTTACTTTTCTCCTTGACTGTGCTTATTTACGGTACTAGTATGTTATTGTGCTAGCTATGGGTGGTATTTATGGTTCGGTTGTTCTTTTTATCAGTTCTCACCCAATTTTAGCTGGATAAGGCCCCTTTTCACCATAATATTGTCCTTGCTCGGATGATAGAGAATAGTCAAGTCGTAACTCTTCAACAACTCCAACCACCTATGCAGTCTCAAACTCAAATCCAATTGGCTGAAAATTTACAGAAAGTTGCGATGATCAGTGAACACCTCACAATGAACTCCATACAAGTAATGCCACTACAACATCAAAACAAATATTATCACCGCTAACTCCATATCATGAGTAGGATAATTCTTCTTATGGCTCTTCAACTATCTTGAAGCATATGTTATCACCTTACCCTTCTGCATCAATACACCAGCAAGGCCCACTCTTGAAGCATTAAAATACACAGAGGTTAAGATAGGTGATGATGTAAACAATGTCTTGAGCTTTTGCTAGTTGTCCTCACACTTATTGAACCATGAAACGGTGACATTCTTTTAAGTCAATCTAGTCAAAGAATATGATAGAAGAGTAGCCCTACACAAACAGTCTATGATAGCTCACACCCCAATAAAATTTTAAATCTATCACGACTCAAATAGTCATGAGTGGTACCCAACCTAACTCTACGGTGGGAGAACCATGCTTACCTGTCTAATATGAAACTCATATTTACCTTCTTTCTAATTTAACCAACATTTATCATACTTAACATAGTTTTCGCAAAGCAATTCATCTAAAATCCATTAATACTAAAACAACTAAAAGTGCAAAAATATATCTATCTATTACATCCTAATGTGTTGTGGTTTCACGATACTTTTGATGCTTAAAATAAGGAAAATATGATAAGTCAAAGGCTTATTTATGTTGATATGATGTGTTTTGTGTTAGTGTTGTAAGAAAATAGGTCGTGGTGGTAATTGAATAAAAAAGAGTTGAATTTGAACAAGTGTGGGGAACCGGTGCTTTTCCATGACACATTGGCTCACGCTATGAGTCATGGCCTGAGTCATTGCATTAACAGGGAGCACGATCTTAAAGATTAGAATTTGGATGTTAGCTACATCTGTTTGTTATGAGTTATTGGGAGAAGCAATGGGTCATAGGGTGACCCATCCTGAGAAACATGTTCAAAAGTCCCACTGAGGTTCAAAGTGGTGTCATTGGCAATGAGTACATCCTATCAGCTATCACCGGTGGCCATGAGTCGTCGCCTAGATTCATCCTAAGCATAATTGTCTAAAGCTCAACAAAGGTGCAAGATTTGACCCAGTGAAAATGGGTACCAATGAGTCATTGGGTGACAATACGTGTTGTTGCTAGAGCTGATAAAGACAAGGCAACAGATGCCTAATGACACGCAATGAGTCATAGAAAGACCCTACGACTCATTGCCTTATTCGTCGTCACTGCCTACCTTATTCTCCTATTTTGTTTAGGACATGATTTATTTGTCTATAAATACTCTTGATAGGATTTGTGTTTTTACATTCTACTACTAGATTTGAGTCATATACTTGTTCTTAAAAGTTGTAAACATCAATTTTGAGGTTTTAATTCAGAGTTGAGATTTGTGGTTTTCATCTTATTCTTCGTAAGTGCATCTTATGTTTTATTTTTATAATTATTATTATGTTCTTATGATCATGAGAACCATTAAAGATTAATGAAGTAGGGTTCAAAGTATGAAGTGATTCTCAAAGGGTGTTTGTGCGTGTATTGTTGTTCTATTTGCTTTGATTGATTTCTAACAGATGCAAATGTTAGAAGTTGCCTTATATTTTCTCGAAATGAAAGAAGGGGTAACGGATAAGAAAAGGGAATAAATAACGGAGATTGGAGATGTAACACCCCATACCTTCCCAACCCTACTTGATGACATTGAATAATGTTTACTTAGGTGTCGAGAGCTATAAAAATGTATTTGGTAATGTTAAAGATGAGAAAAATTGAAATTTGGCCTTGTACATGTGACTAGCCTTTCATAGGAAGTGTTTCATAGCCCTGTACACATTCCAACCTCATTTGGTGACTTGGAGTCATGTTTACTTGATGATTAAGATCACTAAGTAAGTATTTTGTAGTGTTTTGATAAGATATTGGACGATATTCAAGTGTTGGAAAAATTGCCGAAAAATTCAGCAAGGCATGGAAACTTGTGCCACTCCCTGTTTCAGGGGGTGTGGCGCAAGCCCTTGATTCATAGGGCAAGGAAATCTTGGGCCACTGCCTTGCTTTGCAGCAGTGGCGCAAGGCACAACACATTGTGCCCTTCCGCGCTCGTTTTGTAACGCAATGCTACGTCAATTCTTTTATGGTTTCTTTTGGTTCCTTGGAGTTCTTTGAGCATTTTAAAGCTTCAAATACCTCAATACACTCCTACATACTTCTACATGATCAAACCATGAAACACAAGTAATTATCAAAAATGTTTAAGGAAGCCATGGGCGACTTGAATTCCTATTTTTGCGATTGAGATTACGAATGAGGATTTTGTAAGAGAATATTGTCATGACATTATGGAATCATTTAAACATGAGGTATATGATGGATTATGCATGAGAAATTGGTCGATATACATGGGTTGTAGGAATTGGGCTCAATACAAATAAAGGCCCAAATGAGGCAAAAGACTTGGCCCAAATGGACCAAATGACCCATTCTTTCAAAGACCTTCTAGAAATAGCAATTAATGCTATAAATAATGGAAAAGTATGAATTGAGGGATTATATAAAGGTCCAAAAAAATCAGATTTTTAACACACACAAGTCTCATGCCATGTCTAGAAATTTCCCAAAATCATTTCTCTCAACTCCAAACCCTAAGCTTTCTCTTGGAGCAAGATCATCATTTTACAAGATTGGGTAAGTGTTTATTATTATGGTTTAACATATTATATGCATGGGTGATTATGTATATCAAGTTGGTTATGCATGGAAATTGTGGACATGGTACTTTGTGTTTTTATATAAGATTTGTGATCCATGAGGTTCAAGCTTGAATTATGACTTGTGCCTTTGATGAAAAAACATGGTGTGGATAAAATATGAACATGTATGGTGTGATTTTGTTATTACACTTGTTATTTTTCTAAAAGTACAAATTGTGGGATTTTGGCCGATATGTGCTATGAAGTGTATTAAGGTAATTTGATGGATTATTTGTGATGTGGTGTGGATAAGAAAGTGTAAAGGAGAAGTTTTGTGGTGAAATTTGTTGATTATCATGTATTGTTCAATGTATGGAATATTGGGGGGTTTTGGAATAATAATTTCATCAATAGTTTTGTCAAGGGGAAATGGCATGTTTAAAGGCAAACATGTAACTTATTGATATTAAATGCTTTTGTAAACTAGTTGATGGTTAATGTGAATCCCGTTATATATTTGTGATGTAGAGTGACACATAAAGAAGGAGCGTGACTATTGTATGAACCTCTAGGATTGTTTATTCGTATTGTGAATACAAGGTACGTAAGGTTACTCTTCTATATCCTTCTGCAGCGTGTGGTGTTTGCATTGTCATGGTACTTATTTGATTCCAACATGCTCTAAGGTATTCCGTAATCGGTAGTTGGCTAATGTTACTCACATGTTTCCTACTCATTGGTCACTGGTGAATCATATGACTCATGTCTATTGGTTAACTCTTGTTCATTGGCTAACATGTCAAAAGTTCCAAATGTTCTAAGGTATTGTATCTCAGGTTGGTGGACAGTTGATATTCACATGTATCGTATTTAGTGATCATTATCCTAAGGTTCCAAAAGTGTTACATTCCAAAGGGATCCTATAGTATTTTAACTAAGGTAGACCTATATTGTTATTCACAAGTGTCCTACTCCTAGATGAATTATGATTCACTTACCTCTTATTCATTGACTGAAGTTCCTAAGCTGTCAGAATGTTGTAAATTCTATGAGAACTATTTCAACGAGAGTAATGAGGTAAAGGTAAAGAGGGCTTGTTTAGTTTGAATAGCATTATTCCAATCATGTCATGATCCAAAGTTCCAATAGAGTTATACACGTGTCTCTTATGCATTGACTATTGTTCCAATGGTTCCAAGATGTTATGTTCAAATAATGTTATGGCAAGTGAATATAGCAATCTCTCACAAGTGAATGAATCAATCTCTCACAAGTAAATGTACGAATCTCTCAAAAGTAATGAAAGAAGTAATGTGCAAGTTAATGTATCTATCCCTCATAAGTAATGATACCAATCTTACAAGAGTAAAGATGTGAAGTAATGTATATTTGTGTTTCAAATTTCAAGAATGTTTCTATCATCAAGGTACCACTCATAGTATGAAAGAAAGAGAAATGAAGTAAATAATAATGAAAGAAAAGGAAGCAATGTTATGTTATGTTAACCCTACCCATGGAAAAGATGTATGTTATTAACCTACCATAGAGAGGATGTATGTTGAACTATCCATGGAGTAGATGTATGTTATTAACCCACCAAAGAGTGGATGTATGTTAACCCACCAAAGAGTGGATGTATGTTAACCCACCAAAGAGTGGATGTATGTTAACCCACCAAACAGTGGATGTATGTTGACCCACCAAACAGTGGATGTATGTTGACCCACCAAAGAGTGGATGTATGTTAAAAATCTCTCGAAAAAAAAGAATCATTTGTATAGAGGAAGCTCGTGAATAAAGTCAATCTCTTGGAAGTAATTCTCTTGAATGAAAGAAATTATGAAAGATATTATATGAATGATAAGGATATGATTGATTGATTGATCGAAAATAACAATGACAAAAGAAGAGTACATGGTTCCACATATAAGATGATGTTTATCCATATAAAGTATTCTCTTATAATTATTTCCATTGAATTTCTTATGTATTAATGCAGTTTTATTATGGCCTTACATACTCAGTACATTCTTCGTACTGACCCCTCTTGGGGACTTACCTTACATATTGCAGGTGCAGGCACTAGTCGACCTCCATAGTAGGTTGACTGTTAATTGCAGATCTTTGGTGAGCCCCAGTTGCTTCAGGACTTTTTGAGTTACCGTTGTACAGTTGTTTTGATGTTGTAAATGTTGTATAAAGCAGGGACTTGTCCCGACTTTTAGTTGGTCTTATACATGTATCAGTTAGAGGCTTTTGTAGACATATGTGGGTATGGGAATGCAAGAGACATATGTTCATGTTGACTTGATGGCTCTAACGGCCATAGTTTCATGTTGTACACGTTTTCCATGACTTCCGTCATTGGCATTTGATATGTTATCGGTTACATGAGATAGTACAATGTTCATACGAGGATATGCATATGTACATGAGCAAAGATTGGTTCTCTCGGGCCATATCGGCTTCGAGTGCCAATCACGCCTCGATTATAAGTCGGGGCGTGACAAAAGTGGTATCAGAGCAGGTCGTTCTAAGGGTGTCTACAAATCCGTGTCTGAGTAGAGTCTTACTTATCGATGTGTTGTGCACCACATTTATATGTAAGAGGCCACGGGACATTTAGGATGTTTTTTCTTTTCTTCACTTCTAGATCGTGCAATAGAGCCAGTGCTGTAAGTTAAATCATATCTGACCATGGTGATTGGTTTTTCTTTTGTATAGTAAAATGCCAAGCACAAGAGGTGGTAGAGGCAAAGGTAAGATGGTAGATATGTACTGATTAATCCGAGCTCTACTCTATCGTATGTTACTTTATCGACTAATGTGCATATGGCGGGACATCGGGGTGATTAGCTAAGTTAATTGAAGTATTTCCACCTGTCGATGAATTTATTATAGTTTAAAGGGCATATCGTAATGGTATAGTAGATGTTTTTGATCATGTTATGATGGTTGATCTTATGGAGATGGAAATGAAGGATTTTTAATGCTGTAATGGGTATGAAGTGGTTGACTTCTTGTATGTCACGAAGATTGCCAAGCTACGAAAGTATATTTCTATTTTTCTTCCACAAAAGACCGTCCTTGAAAGGAAAGATAAATTTGTTTGCTGACCTGATGTAAGGAAAGCTATGTCAAAGGTATATACATGTCAGTTGGTAAGACTTAGTCTGTCCTTGTAGGGTGCACCAGTGTTGTTGCACACAAAAGAGAAATGGCACATTGAGAATGCGTATTAATTATCGGCAACTGGATGAGGTAACAGTCAAAAGGTTGGGTATACAAGTGAATTTGGATACAGTTTTTCATCCTTAAACAGGTGGACAAGCAGAACTTATCATCTAGACACTTGAAATATGTTACTAGCTTACACATTGTATTACAAAGGTAGTTGGGATGATCATCTACCCCTTATTGGATGTGATTACAATAGCATTTATTATTCAAGTATCCAAAAATGGTACCTTACAAAGGTTTATATGGATGAAAGTTTAAAGCAAATGGAACTACCTTGCTTGGGGGTTAGATTTTGTTCACTAGGCTATAGACAAGATTAAGGTAGTACGATAGTAGCTACAAGCTAATACAAGTCATATGCCGAGATCCATTGCTTTTATTGAAAATGTGCAAATTATGGAGAGTCTTACTTATTAAGAGATATATATTGCTATGCTAGAGGGGTAAGTGAAAAGATTAGGAAAGGTACGGTATAGGAATTGACAAATAAAAGAAAGCACGTGCAGAGCCAAAGAAATGATAAAGTCGGAGTACCCGTAATGGTTTCAAATGGAAGAGAAAATTTAAAGTGCGGAATTTGAGCAATAACAAGAAAGTATCGGGAAGTAGTATGTGTATATGTATATATATGTGAATATAGAGATGCATGGGATGTACATGAGACGATGTTACTAACATTCGAGGACGAATGTTTCTAAGGGGGGAAGAATGTAACACCCCGTACCTTCCCAACCCTACTTGATGACATTGAATAATGTTTACTTAGGTGTCGAGAGCTATAATTATGTATTTGGTAATGTTAAAGATTAGAAAAATTGAAATATAGCCTTGTACATATGACTAGCCTTTCATAGGAAGTGTTTGGTGATTTCGTGGAGCATTTGTGGAATACCCCGTACACATTCCAACCTCATTTGGTGACTTGGAGTCATGTTTACTTGATGATTAAGATCACTAAGTAAATATTTTGTAGTGTTTTGATAAGATATTGGACGATATTCAAGTTTTGGAAAAATTGCCGAAAAATTCAGCAAGGCATGGAAACTTGCGCCACTCCCTGTTTCAGGGGGTGTGGCGCAAACCCCTAATTCATAGGGCAAGGAAATCTTGCGCCACTGCCTTGCTTTGCAGCAGTGGCGCAAGGCACAACACATTGTGCCCTTCCGCGCTCGTTTTGTAACGAAATGCTACGTCGATTCTTTTATGGTTTCTTTTGCTTCCTTGGAGTTATTTGAGCATTGTTAAAGATTCAAATACCTCAATACACTCCTACATACTTCTACATGATCAAACCATGAAACACAAGTTATTATCAAAAATGTTTAAGGAAGCCATGGGCGACTAGAATTCCTATTTTTGTGATTGAGATTACGAATGAGGATTTTGTAAGAGAATATTGTCGTGACATTATGGAATCATTTAAACATGAGGTATATGATGGATTATGCATGAGAAATTGGTCGATATACATGGGTTGTAGGAATTGGGCTCAATACAAATAAAGGCCCAAATGAGGCAAAAGACTTGGCCCAAATGGACCAAATGACCCATTCTTTCAAAGACCTTCTAGAAATAGCAATTAATGCTATAAATAATGGCTAAGGATGAATTGAGGTCTCATATAAAGGGCCAAAAAAATCAGATTTTTAACACACAAAAGTCTCATGCCAATTCTAGAAATTTGCCAAAATCATTTCTCTCAACTCCAAACCCTAAGCTTTCTCTTGGAGCAAGTTCATCATTTTTCAAGATTGGGTAAGTGTTTATTATTATGGTTTACCATATTATATGCATGGGAGATTATGTATATCAAGTTGGTTATGCTTGGAAATGGTGGATATGATACTTTGTGTTTTTATATAAGATTTGTGATCCATGAGGTTCAAGCTTGAATTATGACTTGTGCCTTTGATGAAAGAACAGGTGTGGATAAAATATGAACATGTATGGTGTGATTTTGTTATTACACTTGTTATTTTTCTAAAAGTGCAAATTGTGGGATTTTGGCCGATATGTGCTATGAAGTGTATTAAGGTAATTTGATGGATTATTTGTGATGTGGTGTGGATAAGAAAATGTAAAGGAGAAGTTTTGTGGTGAAATTTGTTGATTATCATGTATTGTTCAATGTATGGAATATTGGGGGATTTTGTCAAGGGGAAATGGCATGTTTAAAGGCAAACATGTAACTCATTGATATTAAATGCATTTGTAAACTAGTTGATGGTTAATGTGAATCCCGTTATATATTTGTGATGTAGAGTGACACATAAAGAAGGAGCGTGACTATTTTATGCACCCCTAGGATTATATATTCGTATTGTGAATACAAGGTATGTAATGTTACTCTTCTATATCCTTCTGCAGCGTGTGGTGTTTGGATTGTCATAGTACTTATTTGATTCCGATGTGCTCTAAGGTATTCCGTATTCGGTAGTTAGCTAATGTTACTCACATGTTTCCTACTCATTGGTCACTGGTGAATCATATGACTCATGTCCATTGGTTGACTCTTGTTCATTGGCTAACATGTCAAAAGTTCCAAATGTTCTAAGGTATTGTATCTCAGGTTGGTGGACAGTTGATATTCACATGTATCGTATTTAGTGATCATTATCCTAAGGTTCCAAAAGTGTTACATTCCAAAGGGATCCTATAGTATTTTAACTAAGGTAGACCTATATTGTTATTCACAAGTGTCCTACTCCTAGATGAATTATGATTCACTTACCTCTTATTCATTGACTGAAGTTCCTAAGCTGTCAGAATGTTGTAAATTCTATGAGAACTATTTCAACGAGAGTAATGAGGTAAAGGTAAAGAGGGCTTGTTTAGTTTGAATAGCATTATTCCAATCATGTCATGATCCAAAGTTCCAATAGAGTTATACACGTGTCTCTTATGCATTGACTATTGTTCCAATGGTTCCAAGATGTTATGTTCAAATAATGTTATGGCAAGTGAATATAGCAATCTCTCACAAGTGAATGAATCAATCTCTCACAAGTAAATGTACGAATCTCTCAAAAGTAATGAAAGAAGTAATGTGCAAGTTAATGTATCTATCCCTCATAAGTAATGATACCAATCTTACAAGAGTAAAGATGTGAAGTAATGTATATTTGTGTTTCAAATTTCAAGAATGTTTCTATCATCAAGGTACCACTCATAGTATGAAAGAAAAAGAAATGACGTAAAGAATAATGAAAGAAAAGGAAGCAATGTTATGTTATGTTAACCCTACCCATGGAGTAGATGTATGTTATTAACCCACCATAGAGTTGATGTATGTTGACCTACCCATGGAGTAGATGTATGCTATTAACCCACCAAAGAGTGGATGTATGTTCACCCACCAAAGAGTGGATGTATGTTGACCCACCAAAGAGTGGATGTATGTTAAAAATCTCTCCAAAAGAAAGAATCATTTGTATAGAGGAATCTCGTGAATAAAGTCAATATTTTGGAAGTAATTCTCTTGAATGAAAGAAATTATGAAAGATATTATTTGAATGATAAGGATATGATTGATTGATTGATCGAAAATAACAATGACAAAAGAAGAGTACATGGTTCCACATATAAGATGATGTTTATCCATATAAAGTATTCTCTTATAATTATTTCCATTGAAGTTCTTATGTATTAATGCAGTTTTCTTATGGACTTACACACTCAGTATATTCTTCGTTCTGACCTCTCTTGGGGACTTACCTTACATATTGCAGGTGCAGGCACTAGTAGACCTCCACAGTAGGTTGACAGTTAATTGCAGATTTTTGGTTAGCCCCAGTTGCTTCGGGACTTTCCAAGTTACAGTTGTTTTGATGTTCTAAATGTTGTATAAAGCGGGGACTTGTCCCAACTTTTAGTTGGTCTTATAAATGTATCAGTTAGAGTCTTTTGTAGACATATAGAGGTATGGAAATGCAAGAGACGTATGTTCATGTTGACTTGATGGCTCTAACAGCAATAGTTTCATATTGTACATGTTTTCCATGACTTTCGTCATTGGCATTTGATATGTTATCGGTTACATGAGATAATACGATGTTCATACGAGGATATGCATATGTGCATGAGCAAAGATTGGTTCTCTCAGGCCATATCGGCTTCGGGTGCCAATCACGCCTTGATTGGAAGTCGGGGTGTGACAGGAGCTATAAACCTTCACTTACTAGCTTTAGCCAAGAAAGGGGGAAGCTAATCTAGGATCCAAAATAGGGGTTAGTCATTTAGATGAATATAACCTGTTGATTCTGCATGCAAAGCACAGGGAGATATCACTAGTACGATTAACCTACGGAGTTATGAAGTTATTGGGTAACAGTCCTAGTGCCTCTCATATATTGACTACAAACTCGATGAAATTAGCAAATGTTACTTGTTGAAATCATAATTCCAAAAAAAACCATTGCTGGATATTACTTACTAATTGTTTAGATAAAAACTTTTATTGAGATTTCACCCTATTTCTCTACCCCAACCTAGTTGGGTACTATATTTTGTATGACGACCGTTTTACACTTCTTTTGAAGGTGTAATTTGGGCAACATCAAATTTTGGCATCGTTGCTGGGGAATATAGTTATGTATTAGATCGATTGTTTTTGTCTAATTGTTGGTCTTTGTTTCTTAATTTTTCTTCTTCTATTATTTCTAAGGTGTACACTGGCTCATGCCTAACACTCGGAGTCAAGGCAATCCCCTGATTCTACTTGATCTTGAAATTAAAAGAACTCTAAGAGCTAGAAGAAAAATAGTTAACGAAAAAGTTCTAAATCAAGGTGTTTAGGTGATAGTGGATGAAGCTAATGCCCATATTATCACTAAAGAATAGGCAAGAGAAGAAATCGCCAGGCAGGAAACACTTAATGAGTAGGCTAGACAAGAAAAAGCAGACGTCTAGTTGCCATTAAGGAACGCGCAAGGCTGAGAAGGAATAAGGGACATCAACATCCCCATCACTATGTTCCCCAGTTTGATGATGCATATGATGATGAGGGCTTGAAGGAGGCAGGTGAAATAGGTTTTATTATTCCACCCCCACTGCCACTGCGAACTAATTTCTACATCACCAATGCTATGATATAATTACTGAACTTGAAAGGAGTATTCACAACCCTTGCAATTGCTGATCTAAACTCTCATCTGGTTAACTTTGTAGGGATCTAGAAATCCTAAAACCTACCTAGATTGAGTCAAGATGCTATCAGACTATGGTTGTTGCCCTTCTCACTGACTGGGGAAACTACCCTATGGTTGACTGAGTTGCCAAGAGGATCGATCACTACTTGACAGGAGTGGAAGATATAATTTCTGGAAAGATTCATCCCACCTTCCAGAATGTGGTAGTTGAAATATGAGATTTACAACTTTAGGTAACTACATTCAGAGATATTATATGAGACATGCTTGAGATTTAGGAAGAAGTTGCAACATGTCTCGAATCACAAAATTCCTAGTTATAGTTTGCTTGAGATATTCTATTAAGGTTTGAATGCTAGTAATAAAGTTGTAGCAGACACTGTAACACGATGTATGTTTATTAGTTTCACTTAGGAGCAGGCTTCGACAATTCTTGATAGGATAACTATAACTAACCAGGGTTGGCATACTTGACAGTCAGACATTTCAACAAGCACATATGTGAAAGGAGCATCCGCAGAACAATGAGTGATAGATGATTCAGTTGCTCAAGAGGTAGCATAGTGAAGACTGAGTTTAGCTTGTTAACAAAATTATTTGCATCAGGGGGAGAAAAAAAGGTAAATACAGTTGGATCGCAAGGTAAAGTACCTAGGCATGTCTGATTCTGAGGAGGAGGTTAAATATCTAGATGATCTGGTGGCAGGTTTTTGAGCCAACGTCCAAGTGTCTAATCAAGACAATTGGTTCTCTAGTTATGGAAATCATGGTTGAAACTATTATAAGGATAAAAACTATGACCTGTCTAGATATAGAGATAGGAATAGGGGAAGAGATGGTGATTTAAAAAGAAAGAACGATTGCAAGAATTACAAAAGTGGCCTTTACGTTCCGCCTAGAAATTATGATGTTGCTTCAAGTAAATCTAGGATGGAAGATATTTCTAAGGTATTGAAATACGTAGAAACTATTGATGATTTCCTAGAAGATATTTGAGCAGATGTTTTAGGAATTAGTTAGAAAGTTGAGTCACATTCTACCGCCATCAATCAGCTTGAGCAGCAGTTTGGTCAAATTTTGACCGTAATGAATCAATATCAACAAGGAACACTTCCAAACAACACTATCTATAATTCTAAGAATGATAGTCATTGCTTGGATATAACCATTAGGAGTGGTAAGATGACTATTGATACACCTACGTCCGTAGTTGTTGAGAATGATGTTGAGCCCATGCTGATCAATGAAGAAAAAGTGGCCTAATTATGAGATCAAGTTATTGATGAGAAGGCATATGAAAAACCTCCTCCATTTGTTGAAAATGAGTCTAAGTCCAAAAAAGGGAAGGAAAAAGAGGTCCCACATGCGTTAACTCTCATTCTATGACCTCCTCCTCTTTTTCCTCAAAGATTGAAGAATAGGGCTGAAGAAGGGAAATAACACAAGTTTATTTCAATGTTGAAGCAACTATTCATGAATATCCCTTTAGCCAAGGCACTTAAGAAAAGTTTGGGTTATGCAAAGTTTATGAAGGATCTAGTGACTAAAAAAAGGACCATAAGTTTTGAGCCTATTAATAATTTGCACCATTATAGTGCAATAGCCTCTTGGTCTCTTGTAGAGAAAAAGGGAGGTCCTAGAGTGTTCACAATTCCATGTACCATTGGGGCTTTCAACTTTGCAAACGCCATATGTGACTTAGGTGCTAACATTAATCTGAAGCCACTAGTGGTATTTAGGAAATTGGGGTTGGGGTCGCCCAAACCAACTTCTATAATACTTTTTATGGCTGATCGCACCTTAAAGAAGTTTGTGGGAGTCCTATATGATGTTTTGGTGAGGGTTGAGTCCTTCATTTTTCTAGCTGATTTTGTCATCCTAGACTATGAAGTTGATTTTGAGGTTCCCGTTATATTAGAAAGACCATTCCTTGTGACAAGAAGAGCATTAGTTGATATGGAAACTGGTTAGTTGAAGTTTAAGTTGAACCATAAATAAATGACATTTAATTTTTTCCAATCCATGAAGCAACCAAAGGACATATGTGTGATCTCAATTATTGATACAGTCGATGAGGATGCTTTGATTGTTCCTGTTAAGGAGAGACTTGGTGTTGAAGCACCACCAACAGTGATCATAAATTTTGAGGCGATAATATTGATGAATATGATGAAATGGTGAGCGCACTTTCTGGTTTGGGTTCCTATACTTTTGCACTAAAAAATTTAGATTTGGATATAAAGAATAGGGCAACCCTACCGGCCAAGCCTTCTATCAAAGAGCCTCATATCTTGGAGCTCAAAGCTCTTCCATCACACCTTCTTTATGTCTTCTTAGGAGCCGACAACACTTTGTCAATGATTATACCAGCAAATTTAGTAGAATGGCAAAAGCTCTCGTATTGGTTTTGCAGAGGTTCAATAGGGCCATTGGATGGTCCATTACTAACACTATTGGTATTCCGCCTGGAATTTGCACTTACAAAATACAACTCAAGCCAAATTGTATTCCTAGTATTGAGCATCAGAGTAGGCTAAATCCACCTATGCAAGAGTTAGTGAAAAAGTAGATCATCAACAGGATGGATGCAGGTGTGGTTTACCCTATTATAGATAGCATGTGGGTGATCCCGATTCAATGTGTGCCAATGAAGGACGTAATCACTGTGGTTCCAAATGAAAAATATGAGTTGATTATGATGAGGCCAGACACTGGTTGACGAGTGTGCATAGATTATAGGAGTTGAATGCGTGGATTGAAAAAGATCATTTTCGGATGCCTTTTATGGATCGGATATTAGACCATCTTACTGGTAGAGGATGGTATTATTTTCTTGATGGTTATTCGGGATATAATCAGGTTTTGATTTCTTCTAAAGACCAAGATAAGACCACTTTCACATGTTGTAACTCCTTGAGCCTACATCCTGGATTTCACATGGTGCTTAGGATTATAAGTAGTCCAAGATAACTCATGGTATCTAGCATAACACTAAATTCATTTTATAAATATTTTTAAATCTTGAGCAAAAGCTGTAGATTCATAAGTCTGAACTGAAATAAATAAAACAAAGCATAATATTGTGAACATCAACTAAAAACCATCAAAAATGTGCTAATAAATTGAAAGTATCTACTAAGTCTAGACAAGCGTCTAAACATACTGCAGAGTCTCTGGGACACACCCCAGCTGACCCGAAACCATGAAGTCTAAAATGAACATGAAGCTGAACTACTGAAAGCAAGAATAATATTCCAAGTCCTCTAAACATAAGGACTCACCAAATGACAGGAGTAGCCAAAGGTGATCACGACTAATCGTGATGCTGAGGAAGAACGCCAGAACATACATCATAATAGGATGCAGAGCACAAAAAGTATGTGGCAAGTACTTATGAAATGTACCGAGTATGTGGGGTATGCATGCAGCGTATAAATAGGATAGAAATCATGTGATAAAGAGTTGCATGTTAAGTGTATAAAGACTTACCATTTTCACAACTAAAGATAAAACTGAAATGTCATAAACATGTAAGGTACCAAAACATAATTTGATTAGTCGTACACACTTAAGTTTCTGAAACTGGATTTACTGTGATAGATTCTCTTAACCATCATAAACCATTTGAGTCACATAAAGTCTAACATATGCCTCGTTGGAAGGCTGCAATACACCTTGCCTAGGGTATAAAGATATAATTTTAGTGTGATCACTTATGAGCCTAATTGGGGCAAAACATAATATCATACCTACAGTGGCACGTAATTTATGGGACTAGGATACGCTGAACCCTCACTCACTCGGTTCTAGATACTACTCCCAAAATCATACTAATGCTCATACTATATAAAATTCACCATGAGATAAGCACACTAGTTTATAAGTCTGAAAACCAAATATTCTTCTATTTCTATTTCATATCCATAAGTAAATTTGTGAATTTGGGATCAATTGTTTGCCTGATACTCAGCCGATTTCCATCCCACCTTATAGAATGGCTCCTACAAAGTCATAAAAGTTAAAGAGTAGCTAAAATACCTCATTGATAAAGGCTTTATTCACCCCAATATCTCTCCTTGGGGTGCCCCCATACTTTTCATGTATAAGAAATATGGCTCTCTCTGTATGTGTATAGATTATCAGTAATTGAATAAGGTTACCACAAAAATTAAGTACCCTCTTCCCGGAATAGATGATCGATTTGACCAACTCCAGGGTGCTACGTGTTTCTTCGAAATAGATCTCCATTCGGGTTATTATCAATTAAAGGTTAGGGAAGTTAATATTCTTATGACTACTTTTAGAACCCGATATGGTCATTCTGAATTCCTGGTTATGTCCTTTGGTTTAACTAACACTTTTAGAGCCTTTATGAATCCTATGATCATGGTGTTTAAGTAGTATTTGGACATGTTCATAATTGTATTTATTAATGACATCTTTATTTATTCCTAGATTGAGGAGGAGCATGCTAATTAACTCTAAATTGTACTTCATACCCTTAAGGATTAGGAATTGTATGCGAAATTCTGTAAGTGTGAATTTGGATGAGTTCTATATCTTTCCTCGGTCATGTTATTTATAGAGAAGGAATTAAGGTAGATACCTGTAACACCCCGTACATATCCGACCCTACTTGATTGTCTTATTATTTAAACATGAGATAGTTGGTGGATCATGCATTAAATTTGGCGGGCTGAATTAATATGTGCTATTGGGCTCAATTGAGGCCCAAAATGAAGTATAAGACATGGCCCAAAAATGGAAATGACCCATTCTTCTATGTTGACCAAGTAAACATGCATTTAATGTTGGATAAGGATGACCATTGAGACATTATATAAGGCACAAAATCATATTTTTATTCAACAAAATACACATGCCTCATTCTAGATTTTTCCACAAGTTTCTCTCTATTCACAAGCCCTGAGTCATTACCCCTTTGGACAAGATCACTCTCTTGTAAGTAATTGGTAAGTGTTTATTATTATGGTTTAGTATATGATATGCTTAATATGGTGTATAAATCATGTTGGTTATGTTGGCAAAGTGTTAGACAGTACACAATGTGTAAAACAATGTGCTTTTGCTCAATCGGTGAAGGGTTTAGCCTTCTAAACTTGAAAATGGATTTGTGGTATTTAAGGAAGAGAGTTTGATGGATTAAATATCAACATGTAAGATGTGTTTATGTTCTTAACTTTCTTTCTTTATGTGTATAACATGTAGGATTGTTGTTATGAAATTGGTCATGGAAATTGTGGTGTATTGAAAGGAAAATGTGGTTTTGGTGATGTTCATGTGTGTTATGAAACCATGATGGTTTTTTGGTATACAAGTGACTTCAAAATATGTAAATATAAGCTTATTCATGGCCATGGACCATTTGTTACACAAAAAGGACCCAAAAGAGACCCTTTTTGGCCAAAACGGGCACCCGCCCTCGCAGACAAGGCACCTGCGGGCATAAATACCAATGCAGGTGGCCTTGGAAAAGGCCAAGGGTCATCTTCGGCCGCACATCAACCACTTGTAGGCACAAGTGGCTTCGCAGGTCAGCCCAGAAACTCGTTTTGTATGTTTTTGTCTCTCTTTGATCCCCGAAGACCCTTATACCCTTTTTGGATGTAATTGTCAACTTATGATACCTATTGAATGAATTTAAGGGATCATTTGGAGGCATGATGGAGTATATAAATTATGGATTATTGTTAATATGTTGATATGAAAGGTATTGAGGTGACTAGATGAAGTACTTGTGACGTAATGTTAATAAGGAAGAGTAAAGGATAAACTTGGTGTGACATGCTATTGGTGTATGATGTCTTGGTCAACGTGTGGAATGTTATGGTATTGTTGGTATGGTAATGTAGTGAGTTGTATTGTAAAGGTTGAAATGACGTTATATAGCAGTCACGTAGCTCATTATCGTTTGGTGCACTTGTAATGTAGTGAGTTGTTAACGTGAGCTTCGTTATGAACTTGTGTTGTAGAGTAACATGTAAGAAAGGAGCTGGATTATTGTATTCACATATAGTATTGTATATTCATAGTGGGAAAATAAAGTATGTAAGGTTACTCTTTCCGTATCCTTCTGCAGCACATAGTGTTCGCATTGTCATTGTACTTGTTCCATTCTGAAATGTTCCAAGGTATTTCATTTCAGGTTGTCATCCATTGTTAGTCATATGTTCCTCATTCATTGATCAAATGTTACTCATGTGTTACATAATTTGCGAACATGTTCCAAAGCTCCAATAATGTTATGACTATCATTGTATCAATCTCTCAAAAGTAAAGAAATGAAGTAATGCATAGTTGTTGGTTACAAGAGTACGGGTGGTAGCTTTAGAGGAATAAGCCTAGCTTGAGCCGATCTCGAGATTATTGGATCAGGGGGTAGTCCTAGAGATATAAGCCTAGCTCGAGTCGAGCCTGACAGGGGGTAGCTCTAGAGGTAAGAACCTAGCTCGAGCCGAACCTGATATATTGGTTTAGGGGTGGAAGCTCTGGAGGTAATAACCTAGCTCGAGCCGAGCCCAATGTATTGATTTATGGGTTGTAGCTCTAGAGGCATAACCCTAGCTCTAGACGATCCCAATATAATGTTATGTTATGTTAAGACCCACTGATCAGTTGGGGCCCGGGTACATTGTGGCATAGGTGATGATGAATAAGCATAAAAGCAAAGAAGCAAAGAAGGTAATGAAAGCAATATACATAGTTCCAAACATACGGACCGATGGTTTATCCATATTGGCTATTCTCTTATATTTGATTCCATTGAGGTTCTTATGTGTTGATGCAGTTTCTTATAGCCTTACATACTCAGTACACTCTTCGTAATGACGTCCCTTGGGGGACTTACCTTACTTGTTGTAGGAACAGGTGCTCATAGACCCCCACAGTAGATTGCGGATCATTTGCCGATCATTGGTGAGCACCAATTGGTTTGGGGCTTTTTGAGTCACATGTGTACATTTGTTTTTGTATTGTAAAGTTGTATAAAGTGGTGACTTGTCCCGACTGTAGGTTGGTTATGTACATGTATCTATAGAGGCTTTGTAGACGTATGTGGGAAGATGAATGAAAAGATATATGTCGATTTTGACTTGATGGCCCTAAGGGCCAAGTTTCACCTATAATATGTTTTCCATGACTTCTGCCATTGGTATTTTATTGTTACATGAGGTAGAATGATATTCCTACAGAGACATGCATATGAATGTACATGAGAAAAGATTGGTTCTCATGGGCCTCAACGGCTTCGGGTGCCAGTCCGCCTCTTTAGAATTTGGGGCTTGACAAAAGTGGTATCAGAGCGGGTCGTCCTAAGGGTGTCTACAAAGCCGTGTCTGAGTAGAGTCTTTCTTATGGATATGTTGTGCACCACATTTATAAGTAGGAGGCTACGGGACATTTAGGACTTGTTTCTTTTCTTTATTTCTAGATCGTGCAATAGAGCCAATGTTGTAAGTGGAATCGTAACTGACCATTGGAATTGGTTGTCTTGTTTATAGTAAAATACTGATGACAAGAAGAGGTAGAGACAAACGTAAGCAGGTAGATATGCTTGCCAGTGAAGGAATGAGTAAATAACCACCGGACCATGCTAGTTAAGGTAGAGATAACACTGAAATTGCATCGTAATCTTCTTCTACTTTTCCAGCTCCGGAAGAAACAAGAGGTAGAGAAGTACCCGCAGAACCGCCAATGAATGCCACTGACCAGGATTTAAGAAATGCAGTGCATATGTTGACTCAGATAGTTTCTATACAAAGTCAAGGATGAGCTAGTCCAACGACAAATGAGGATGATGCGGCTAGAGTGGAGAGTCGCAGGACAAATGACTTTCTGAAATTAGACCCTCCTATATTCACTGGGTCAGATCCGAAAGTAGATCGACAAGACTTCATGGATCAAATCCAGAGGGCTCTAGATGTTATGCACGTGACTGGTGTTGAAACAGTTGAACTTGCTGCCTATAGATTGAATGGTGAAGCTATATTGTAGTATGAAGACTGGAAAAGATCGAGGGGTATTGATGGACTTCCAGCTGGTTGGGAAAATTTAAAATGGCATTCCTTGATCATTACCTCCCATATGAGATCCGGTAGGCACGTGCAGACCAGTTCCTAAATCTATGTCAAGGGAATATAAGTGCTAGAGAATATAGTCTTCAGTTTAATTCCTTGGCTCGACATGCTTCGAATGTAGTGGCCCCAATGACGGACAGAGTCCATCGATATATGGACAGATTAGAGCCATATTTGGTAAGGGACTGCACTATTACTACCTTTAACAAAGATATGGACATGAATCTGAAAGAGGACAATCCAAAAGAGCTAGACCTATGGGATAATCTATGGCTTCCCAAGGAGAATCTAGGTCTCGCATATTTCCTAGACCGCCTAGACCATCATTCTCTTATTCCACAGCAGGCACCCATTCTTAATTCCGAGGGTTTAGAGGCAGTTAATCTGGGCAGAGTAGTGGAATTCATAGATCACAGACAGCAGGATTTTACCATCAGCAGTGTCAGCACTGTGGGCATACTCATTCAGGTACATGCCGATTAGGGACGAATTCTTGCTTTTGGTGCGGTATGTCGGGGCATATGATGAAAGAGTGTCCCCAGAGGAGCATGAGTGGTATAGCACGACCTACGGGATCAGCCATTGCATCATCATCATTGGTTCCTTCTTAAGGCCGAGGTGTGCAGTCTGCTGGTCATGGTAGAGGTTCCAGAGGAGCATCAAGTACTAGTGGAGTCCAGAACTCTACGTATGCTCTAGTGGACCGACAGAATTCGGAGGATTCACCTGACGTAGTCACAGGTACATTATCCATATTTTTATATAGTGTATATGCATTGATTGATCTGGGTTCTACATTATCATATGTTAATCCATTGATTGCTGCAAAATTTAAAAGAACGCCAGAATTATTAATTAAGTCATTTGAAATATCTACACCAGTTGGTGAGTCCATTGTTGCAAAAAGAGTATATCGTAATTGTGTGGTAACTGTGTGTGGTCATGATACATTGGCCGATATTATTGAGTTGAACATTGTGGATTTTGATGTTATAATGGGAATGGATTGGTTGGCTTCTTGTTATACCACGGTAGATTGCCGAACTAAAAAGGTACATTTTCATTTTCCACAAGAAGATGTTCTTGAATGGAAGGGTAATGTAGGGGCACCGAGGGGAATATTTATTTTCGATCTTAAAGCAAAGAAAATAATATCCAAGGGGTATATATGTCATTTAGTTTGAGTGCAAGATACTGATGTGAAACCACCAATTCCTCAATAGGTTCCGGTGGTTAATGAATTCCTCAATGTATTTCCTGATGATCTTCCAAGCTTAACCCCAGAAGGGGAAGCAGAGTTTGGTATTGATGTGATACCAGGTACTCAGCCTATCTCTATTCCTCCGTATAGAATGGCTCCAACAGAATTATGAGAATTGAAGGAGCAATTAAAAGATTTGCTAGACAAGGGGTTTATACGGCCTAGTATGTCTCCGTCGGGTGCACCAGTATTATTTGTACTGAAGAAAGATGGCACATTGAGAATGTGCGTTGACTATCGGCAATTGAATAAGGTAACGATCAAGAACAAATATCCCCTCCCCAGAATTGATGATTTGTTTGATCAGTTATAGGGTGCTAAGTGTTTTTCAAAGATTTACTTGAGATCTGGTTATCATCAAGTCAAAGTAAGAGAAAAAGACATACCTAAGACAGCTTTTCGAACACGGTATGGTCACTATGAATTCTTAGTTCTGTCATTTGGACTAACAAGTGCACCAGCTATTTTTATGGATTTGATGAATAGGGTGTTCAAACCATTTTTGGATGTATTTGTGGCCGTGTTCATAGATGATATTCTAGTTTATTCAAGATAACAAGAGGACCATGCCAATCACTTACGGCAGGTGTTACAGATTCTCCGGGATCGAAAGTTGTATGCAAAGTTCTCTAAGTGTGAATTTTTGTTAAAATCCGTAGCATTCTTGGGTCATATTGTGTCAAATGAGGGGATAAGGGTTGATACACAAAAGATTGAAGCGGTGAAAAATTGTCCAAGGCCTACACGCCTACATAAATTTGTAGCTTTCTTGGGTTAGTAGGTTATTATCGCAGGTTTGTTGAAGGGTTTTCTTCCATTGCTGCACCTTTAACAAAGCTTACACATAAGGCAGTCAAGTTTTAGTGGAATGATGCATGTGAGAAAAGTTTCCAAGAGCTGAAAGATAAATTGACTTCCACACCCGTATTAGTACTTCTAAAAGGCACAGAAGGGTATGCAGTGTATTGTGATGCGTTTGGAGTTGGCCTAGGATGTGTATTGTTGCAGTACGATAATGTAATAGCATATGCCTCACGACAGTTGCGGATACATGAGAGAAACTATCCCACATATGATCTTGAGTTAGCAGCTATGATATTTGCTTTAAAGATATGGCACCATTATTTGTATGGAGTTCATGTTGATATATACACTTATCATAAAAGTTTGCAATATATCTTTAAGAAGAAGGATTTAAATGTGAGGTAGCGGAGATGGCTTGAGCTATTGAAAAACAATGATATGGATATCCTATATCATCCAGGAAAAGCGAATGTGGTAGACGATGCATTAATCCGCAAAGCAGTAGGAAGCACTAGTGGTCAGTCGACAGAGAAGCAATGTATAGTCAAAGATCTACATCAACTAGCCAGTTTGTGGGGGTCCGTCTTCTTGAATCCTCAAATGAAGGGGTTATTGTGTAAAATGCGGCAGAATCTTTATTAATAGCTGAGGTAAAGGAGAAACAATATGCGGATCCTATTTTATTTCAACTGAAAGAAAATGTACAACGGGGTTTGACAAAGGCATTTGATCTTACACAAGAAGGAGTACTTCAATGCCAAGGTAGGTTAAATATACCTAATATGGATGAGCTGAGTAGTCAAATTATGACCGAGGCGCATCATTCATGACATTCTATCCATCCGGGAGGTACCAAAATGTACCATGATTTGAAAGAAATGTATTGGTGGGGAAACATGAAGAAAAACATTGCAGAATTCATAGATCAATGTCCAAATTGTCAACAAGTAAAGGTAGAACATCAGAAGCCTGGAGGTTACATGCAATGTATCAATCTTCCAGTATGGAAATAGGACATGATTAATATGGATTTCATTACAGGTTTGCCTCGTACACTGCAGAAATTTGATTCCATATGGGTAATAATTGACAGGCTTACCAAGTCAGCGCATTTCCTACCAATCAAGACCACATATACAACTGAAGAGTATGCAAGGTTGTATGTTAAAGAGATAGTGCGATTACATGGGATTCCGATCTCCATTATATCAGACAGGGGAGCTCAATTTACTGTACATTTTTGGAGATCTTTTTAGAAGAGCTTGGGTACACAGGTGAATTTGAGTACGAATTTTCATCCTTAGACAGATGGAAAAGCAGAACGTACTATCCAAACACTTGAAGATATACTACGAGCTTGAACGTTAGATTTTAAAGGCATTTGGGATGATCATTTGCCTCTTATTGAATTTGCCTACAACAATAGCTATCATTCAAGTATCAAAATGGTACCTTAAGAAGCTTTATACAGAAGGAAGTGTAGATCACCAATTGGATGGTTAGAAGAGGGTGAAACTGCTTTACTTGGGCCGAATCTTGTTCTTCAAGCTATGGAGAAAGTTAAAGGGATTCAATAGCGATTACGAATGGCCCAAAGTCGACACAAGTCAGATACTGATGTAAGAAGAAGAGGGCTTGAATTTGCCATAGGTTATTGGGTATTCTTGAAGGTGTCACCAATGAAAGGGGTAATGAGATTTGGAAAGAAAGGAAAGTTGAGTCCACGTTATATAGGGCCATATGAAATTGTCCGATGATTTGGGAAAGTGGCGTATGAATTATCATTTCCCCAAGAATTCTCCACAGTTCATCCAGTATTTCATGTTTCAATGCTCTAAAAGTGCATAGGAGATCCATCTCATTTTGCTCCCATTGAAGATGTACAAGTTACGGAGGATCTCAACTATGAGGAGATACCTATTGCTATTCTGGATAGACAAGTGTAGAGGTTAACGAATAAAGATGTAGCTTCCGTAAAAGTCCTTTGGAGAAATCAACAAGTAGAAGAGATCACATGGGAAGCTGAAGAAATAATGAAGTCAAAGTACCCGTATTTGTTTCATACGAAAGAAAAAGTTCAAGGTGTTGAAGTGGAGCAATAACAAGTAAGTATCTATAAGCATTATGTGCATATGTGTCTATGCTAGCATAAAGGTGCATTTGTCATAACTGGGATGATGTCACGAACATTCGAGGAAGATTGTTTCTAAGGGGGGAAGGATGTAACACCCTGTACATATACGACCCTACTTGATTTTCTTATTATTTAAGCATGAGATAGTTGGTGGATCATGCATTAAATTTGGTGGGCTGAATTAATATGTGCTATTGGGCTCAATTGAGGCCCAAAATAAAGTATAAGACCTGGCCCAAAAATGGAAATTACCCATTCTTCCATGTTGACCAAGTAAACATGAATTTAATCTTGGATAAGGATTACCATTGAGACATTATATAAGGCACAAAATCATATTTTTATTCAACAAAAGACACATGCCTCATTCTAGATTTTTCCACAAGTTTCTCTCTTTTCACAAGCCCTAAGTCATTACTCCTTTAGGAAAGATCACTCTCTTGTAAGTATTGGTAAGTGTTTATTCTTATTGTTTAGTATATGATATTATTAATATGGTGTATAAATCATGTTGGTTATGTTGGCAAAGTGTTAGACAGTACACTCTGTGTAAAACAATGCACTTTTGCTCAATCGGTGAAGTGTTTTGCCTTCTAAACTTGAAAATGGATTTCTGGTCTTGAAGGAAGTGAGTTTGATGGATTAAATATCAACATGTAAGATATGGTTATATTCTTAACTTGCTTTATTTATGTGTATAATATGTGGGATTGTTGTTATGAAATTGGTCATGGAAATAGTGGTGTATTGAAAGAAAAATATGGTTTTGGTGATGTTCGTGTGTGTTGTGAAACCATAATGGTTCTTTGGCATCCAAGTGACTTAAAATATGTAAATAGAATCTTATTCATGTCCATGGACAATTTATTACACAAAAAGGACCCAAAACAGACTCTTTTAGGCCGAAAAGGGGCACCCGCCCTGGCAGACAGGGCACCTGCGGGCGTAAATGACAACGCAGGTGGCCCTGGACAAGTCCAAGGGTCATCTGCGGCCGTACCTCAACAACTTGTAGGCGCAGGTGTCTTCACAGGTCAGCCCAGAAACTCATTTTGTATGTTTTTGTCTCTCTTTGATCCCCGAAGACCCCTATACCCTTTTTGGATGTAATTGTCAAATTATGATACCTATTGAATGACTTTAAGGGGTCATTTGGAGGAATGATGGAGTATATAAATTATGGATTGTTGTTAATATGTTGATATGAAAGGTATTGAGGTGACTAGATGAAGTAATTGTGACGTAATGTTAATAAGGAAGAGTAAAGGATAAACTTGGTGTGAAATGCTATTGGTGTATGATGTCTTGGTAAATGTGTGGAATGTTATGGTATTGTTGGTATGGTAATGCAGTGAGTTGTATTGTAAAGGATGAAATGACGCTATATAGTAGTCACGTAGCTCATTATCGTTTGGTGCACTTGTAATGTAGTGAGTTGTTAACGTGAGCTCCGTTATAAACTTGTGTTGTAGAGTAACACGTAAGAAAGGAGCTAGATTATTGTATTCTCATATAGGATTGTATATTCATAGTGGGAAGATAAGGTATGTAAGGTTACTCTTTCCGTATCCTTCTGCAGCACATAGTGTTCGCATTGTCATTGTACTGTTCCATTCCGAAATGTTCTAAGGTATTTTATTTCAGGTTGTCATCCATTGTTAGTCACATCTTCCTTATTCATTGATCAAATGTTACTCATGTGTTACATAATTTGCGGACATGTTCCAAAGCTCTAATAATGTTATGACTATCATTGTATCAATCTCTCAAAATTAAATAAATGAAGTAATGCATAGTTGTTGGTTATAAGAGTACGGGTGGTAGCTCTAGTGGCATAAGCCTAGCTCCAGTTGATCTCGAGATTATTGGATCAGGGGGTAGTCCTAGAGGCATAAGCCTATCTCGGGCCAAACCTGACAGGGGGTAGCTCTAGAGTTAAGAACCTAGCTCGAGTCGAACCTAGTATATTGGTGTAGGGGTGGCAGCTCTAGATGTATTAACCTAGCTCGAGCCGAGCCCGATGTATTGATTTATGGGTGGTAGCTCTAGAGTCATAAGCCTAGCTCGAGTCGATCCTAACATAACGTTATATTATGTTAAGACCCACTGATCAGTTCGTGCCTGGGTACATTGTGGAACATGTGATGATGAATAAGCATAAAAGCAAAGAAGCAAATAAAGTAATGAAAGCAATATACATAGTTCCAAACATATGGACCGATGATTTATCCATATTTGCTATTCTCTTATATTTGATTCCATTGAGGTTTTTATGTATTGATGTAGTTTCTTATAGCCTTACATACTCAGTACATTTTTCGTACTGACGTCCCTTGGGGGACTTACCTTACTTGCTATAGGCACAGGTGCTCATAGACCCCCATAGTAGATTGCGGATCATTTGTCGATCATTGTTGAGCTCCAATTGGTTCGGGGGTTTTCGAGTCACATGTGTACATTTGTTTTGGTATTGTAAAGTTGTATAAAGCGGGGACTTGTCCCGACTGTAGGTTAGTTATGTACATGTATCTATAGAGGCTTTGTAGACGTATGTGGGAAGATGAATGAAAGAGATGTATGTCCATTTTGACTTGATGGCCCTAACGGCCAAGTTTCACATATAATATGTTTTCCATGACTTCCGCCATTGGTATTTTATAGTTACATGAGGTAGAATGATATTCCTACAGAGACATGCATATGAATTTACATGAGCAAAGATTGGTTCTCTCGGGCCTCAACAACTTCGGGTGCCAATCCGCCTCGTTGGAATTCGGGGCGTGACAATCCCCAAAAAGTTTAGGTGGTAAAGAAATGGCTCAGACCCATGACTCTAACTGATATTAGGAGTTTTTTGGGTTTGGTGGGTTATTATAAGAGGTTCGTGGAAAGTTTTACTTCTATAACTTCCCCATTAATAAAGTTGACATAGAAAAAGATAAAGTTCCAATAGTCTGAAGCTTGTGATGGTAGTTTTGAGAAACTGAATGGTCTTTTGACTTCTGCTCCTATTTTGACCCTACCTGAGTGTACCAAAGGATTTGTGGTTTACTATGATGCATCCCAAGTGGGACTTGTGTTTGTGCTTATGCAATATGGCAAGGTTGTGGTGTATGCTTCTAGACAACTCAAAGATTATGAGAAGAACTACCCAACCCATGATCTTGAATTAGTAGTGGATGTTTTTTCACTTAATATTTGGTGTCACTATTTATATGGGGTGCATGTGGACATCTTCAGCGACCTTAAAAGTCTGCAATATGTTTTCACTCAGAATGAATTGAATCTCAGGGAAATAAGGTAGCTTGAGCTATTGAAGGACTACGACTTGAGCTTGCACTATAACAAAGGTAAGGTAAATGTCGTTGCTGATGCTCTTACCAGGTTGCCCATGGAAAGTATTTCCCACATGGAGGAGGAAAAGAGAGGGTTGGTGAAGGATATTCATCGGGTTGCTAATTTAGAAGTTCAACTTCTAGACTTCGAAGATGGTGGAGTGGTTGTTCATGAAATGGCTAAATCATCCTCAGGTGTTGAAGTCAAGGAAAAGCAAAGTAATAATCCCACACTTAGCAAATTAAGGAGGAAATTTCCCAACATAAGGTTATGGCTTTTGAAATAGGGGGAGATGGTATATTATAATACCAAGAGAGGTTGTGTGGTCCCAATGTCGATGGTCTGTGTGAGAGGATTTTGATTGAAGCTCATGTTTCCAAATATACTGTTCATCCCGGCTCTACTAAGATGTACCATTAATTGAGAGAATTATATTGGTGGAATAATTTGAAAAGGGAAGTTGCTAAGTGCTCGAATTGTCAACAAGTTAAGGTTGAGCATTTAAGGCCTGGTGGTACATCCCAAGACATAACAATTTTGGTTTAGAAATGGGAGATGGTGAATATGAATTCTATCATAGTTTTACAACATACTCAAATCCAGTAAGACTCCACTTGGATCATTAATGACAGAATAACCAAGTCTGCCCACTTCTTTCCCGTAAGAACAACTTATTTGACAGAAGATTATACGAAGCTGTACATTCAGGAGATTATTAAGTTATATAGTGAACCAGTGTTGATCATATCCGATAGAGGTGCACAATTTACTTCTCAATTTTGGAGATCTTTTTAGAGGTACACACTTGTCTCTTATTGAGTTTGTTTACAATAATAGCTACAACTTTAGTATTCAAATGGTCCCATTTTGAGGCCTTATATAGTAAAAGGTGTCGGTCACCTATTGGGTGGTGTTAGGTTTGTGAGGCAAGGTTTATGGGTCCGGATCTAGTAAACCAAGTGATGGAAAAAGTCAAGGTTATTCGAGAGAGTCTAAAGATTGCCCAAAGTTGTCAAAAGTCTTACGCCAATGTGAGGCGAAGAGAATTAGAGTTCAAAGATGATGATTGGGTATTTTTGAAAGTCTCTCCTATGAAAGGAGTGATGAGGTTTGGGAAAAAGGGCAAGCTCAATCGTCTTTACATCGGTCCCTATCAAATATTGAAAAGAATCAAGAAAGTTCCTTATGAATTAGAGCTACCAGCTAATTTGGCCTTGGTTCATCCCGTGTTTCATGTTTCTATGCTCAAGAAGTGTTTGGGATCATTCTCTTATAGTCCCTGTTGAGAACATTGGTATAAATAATTCCTTGTTTACGAAGAGGTTCCTATTGAGATTATAGATTGTCAAGTCCATAAATTAAGGACCAAGGAAATTGCTTCGGTAAAAGTATTTTGGAGAAATAAAAAGGTCAAGGAGGCTACATGGGAAGCCAAAGATGATATGAAAAATAGATACCCTCACTTGTTTTCTCCTCTTGAAGGTGATGTTTAAGGTAAATTCCTAACTTAAATCCACATTTCTTCCACGTACTCTTGTTTTATGTTGAGATAAATTAGATTCTTTAAGAACTAATGCATTAGATCATGTCTATATGAATCTTTAATGACTCATGATTCATGCGTAACAGATTAGCTTAAATGTTGAGTCTCTCCTTGTATATGTATGTTGGAAAGAAGTCCTAATGCGAAGTTTCAATCTCTACATAATGATTATAGAATTCAGATGATTCCTTAGCCATCATTCAAGGACGAATGATACCTAGGGGGAGATATTGTAACTCCTCAAATTTCTGAACTATGATTTGAATCATCCTTCAAGTGTGTATAGATCCAAATCCTATGATTTTAAATTTGTACATAGGTGTTAAAACCAATTTATTAGTGCGAGATGAGATTTGGATATGAATTAATGTCATAAGGAACCTCTAGCACAAAGTTGAGTAAAAAGATTCTTTATCGATGGACTTTTCGTGTCAGATTTTCTTAGGGAAACTTCAAACTAGCACTACTCCTAGAATATAAAAAATTTTGTAACACAAGACCCACCAAATTAAAGGTCTTTGAGTCTTCTTTCCAACTCTACCAACCATTTGTCAATCCAATATCGAAATAAAATTTTATGATTCTTTTACCTGAGGGTACCCGTCTGCCAAAGACTAACGGACGAGGTTTATGACGAAGTTGACGGTGACCGTCAACTGGATGACGGTCCATTAAGTGGGCCATCAAGCTTATCCAGTGATCTCAAAATTTGGGCAAAACTTGAATGCTTGGATAAAGGTCTGTCAGGGGACTGACGATCCATCACCTGGACCTCCCGATGAGATGTTTCTGCATTTTAAAGAGTTTTTTGAGGGATAATTTGGTATTTTTCATACCCCAAGACCTCTCCCCACAACTTAAATCACCCAATAAGGGTTATTTATTAGAAAAACATTGGAAAGTTATCTCATAAACCCTTTCCCTTCTCTGAAATACCCACTCTCAATTTCAAGCAAGAATTAAGCTAGGGCTTTTAAGTTCAAGGATTCTCCTCAATTTGCTTCTCAAGGTATGTAGAATGACTCTCCTTCGACCTTATTTCAAGAATATGTTTCCTTAATATTTTTTTATACCAAAATCATGAATATAAAACTAAGGTTGGGAGTTATTCCATGAAAGATGAAAAAATTGGGTTTTTATGAGTACTTTCTCCATTAAATTACTCTTTGTAATTTATGTAAATGGGGTGTGAGAGTATTACTTGAATTATGAACTTGATGTTGTTCCAAATATAAATATTTGATTGTTTGAGGAAGTTAATTTACATTCTGATGCTTTAGAGAAATCTTGAATAAGTTATTTTGCCTTAATCTTTAAATAGATTTCAAAGAGAGTTTTACATGAGCCTAAAATGATCCTTTACTTTCAATCATTATTATGGTGGGGCTAAAGAGTTATAAATGTTTACGATGATTATAAGATATGGCATATTTGACTTGCAAGTTTTTGTATGAGGATACCAATTAAAAAAATGCCCTTAAGAATATGAAATGTTCCTAAAGAATGAATTATGTTTTGAAAAGGTTAAAATATAGTCTTAAAAAGAATTAGATGGTTAATCGAGAAGGTATGAGACCGAACGACTCATTACCCAAAATTGTATTTCACCGGCGTGAGAATAGTTTTGTCCTAATATATGGATAACCTCAGTGTATGCTTGCTTCACTCATTAGTATACATAAGATAAGATGATGAGATAAGATATGCCTAAGTCCATGTGGCAAACATGAATTGGGGGCTCAACCAGTCAAATGATGGTCGGACCCACATAGCCTATGGTGCATAAATAGAAGTCAGTGATATAAAAAATCAAATAACATAAAAACTACATGACAACAAGTGGAAATCATACCTACAATGGCTGCCTCTAAATCTTCGACCCCTGGCCTAACCAAAAAGTACATAGCTAATCTTGTAGATTCCCGGTCATAGCATCCATATAACCGCCTGCATGGTGTCACAACCGGAATCCTATTCAGGATGGACTGGCACCCGAAGCTGATATGGCCTGAGAGAACCAATCTTTGCTTGTGAACACTCATATGCATAACCTCGTATGAAGCTTATTCTACTTTATGCAACTATACGAAAATCATAGACATGGAAACATATGCCATAAATATATATGCAAAACTTGGCCATTGGAGCCATTACGTCGAACTGAACGTGCTTATACTACATTCATATACCCGCATAAGTCTACAAAGCCTCTACAGATACATGACTTATGACAAACCTAGAGTCGGGACACACCCCGCTCTATACTCGTATACAATCTCAAACCAATATGCATAATAACTCGGAAAAGCCCCGGATCAACTAGAGCTCACCAACAATCTGCGGATATCTCGTCGCCTACTGCGGAGATCTACTAACACCTGTGCCTGCAGCATGTAAGGTAAGTCCCCTAAGAGGGGTCAGTACGAAGAAAGTACTGAGTATGTAAGGCCATATAAAACTATAATAATACATAAGTACTTCAAAGAAATTAAGCGTAAGAGAATAATCAATATGGATACACCTCCATCCTGAAGATGTGGAACCATGTTCATTACTTCTATTATTTCATTACCTGATCTTTCAGTCTTACCATCATCGGTCTTGTACTAGCCTTTACCTTTAGCTCTAAATTTCTGCAAGGGATATACTCTACTTTCTTTTACAACTATCTTCATTATGTGGATCTTAATATAATACCGATCATCACCTACTAGGTGGGTTATAATGCAATACCAATCATCACCTTATATGTAAGTAAATAATACCGTGCCTCCACCTTTGGTGGGCTATAATAAATAAGTATATAGTACTGGGCCTCCACCTTTGGTGGGCTATAATATTTATGTATATAGTACCGGGCCTCCACCTTTGGTGGGCTATAATATATATGTATATAGTACCGGGCCTCCACCTTTGGTCGGCTATAATATATATGTATATAGTACCGGACCTCCACCTTTGGTGGGCTATAATAACTAACATATTATGATATTAGGATTATTCCATCTTGAACTTATACCCTTTATATTTTGATCCATACTCATTAAAATATAAAGCAACCATGCATACATTACTACTAGGTATACTTCTTTCCCTTTTCATTGATGTGAGAATGATACATTGATGATTGAAACGTTATTGGAAACACATATATACATTACTTCATTCTTCACTTTTCATGAGATTGGTTCAATAATAATCGTAACATTATTAGAACTTGGAACATACATTATCGGAATTTGGAGTCATAATATTGTTGGAACTTTGGAATTGTGTCCACCCTCTATTATCTTCCTTCACTCTTGCAACCAACAAACATATATAACTTAGCTTATTTCTTTTGAGAGATTGGTACCTTTGCTCTTGAGAGATTGATACATTGAGGATCGTGATACTCTTGAAAACACAAACACTTTACTTCACCCCTTAACTTCATGAGATCGACTCCTTTACTTATGAGGAATAATTATACTAACTTGCACATCACCTCTCTTATTACTCTTATGAGATTGGTACTTTTACTTATGAAAGATTGGTACAAGGATAATCATCATATTATTGGACTTTGGAACGTGACGTGATTGGAAAATGCTTTTCAAAGATAAATAGATTCTCTTATGTTATTACTCTCTTGAGATAGTTCTTTTATGAATTACAACATCATGACATTTTTTTGGAACTTCAATCAATGAATAAGAGATAAGTGAATCATCATTCGTCTAAGAATAGGACACATATGAATAACAATATTTGTCAACCGAAATTGCTATACTTCACGCCTCTCGGAATTGAAACAAGTCCTGTGTCAATGGGAACAATATGTTGTAGAAGGATACGGAAAGAGTAACCTTACATACCTTATCTTTCCAATGTAAATATACAATCCAATATGTGAGCACAACAATCCCGCTCCTTCCTTACGTTTCACTCTACATCACAAGTATATAATGGAACCAACATTAACCACCAACTACCTTACAAATGCATATGACAACAATGAGTTACATGTTTATCTTTAAAATGTCATTTCCTTCTCTACAATACCATTTACAGCATTGTCATACCAATAATACCCCATTCATGCCATACATTGACCACAAACTACATTTCAAGTGTATAAGACAACCATAAGGTACATGAGTCCCATATTCACCCTTTACAATACCATTCATGGTCCTTTTCATGCCCATAATACCATAACATTGTATACATTGACCACAACATCACATGCCAATAGCATTTCACCACAAGGTTTCTCCTTTACACTTTCTCATAATCACCATATCACAATTAATCCATCAAGTCAATTTAATACACCTCATATCACATATCGGCCAAAATCCCATAATATACACTTATAGGAAAATAACAAGTTTAAGACCACAATCACACCATACATGTTGATTATTTATCCATACCATGCTTTTTCATCAAAACCACAAGTCATAATTCAAGTTACAATCCCATGGATAATACATCTTTATAACAAAAACCCAAAAGTGCCATGTCCAACCCTTCCAAGCATAACCAACATGATCTACATAATTTTTCATGCTTATAATATGTTAAAGTACAATAATAATCACTTACCCAAGCTTGGAAGATGATGACCTTGTCCAAAAAGGCCTTAGGGTTTGAAGAGCCACCAAAAGAGTTATCTTGAAAACTCTAGAAAATGAGAGAAAGTGATGTGTATGCCTAATGAAATAAAAATATGATTTTCCCCCCTTTTTATAGGCCTTGAATTCAAGCTTATCTAGTCTCACATGTGTGTTTACTAGTCAATGGAAGAATGGGTCTTTTTGACCCATTGGACCATGCATTTTGGCTCCACTTTGGGCCTCAAATTGGCCCATTAACACATATATTATATTGGCCCACTAAAATCAATGTGTATTCCATAATATAAGCCTTAAAACAATATTCCCACTCATGAGATTTATATTCGTAGCCTCAATCCCAAAAGTAAGAGATTCTAGCCACGTATGGCCTATTTTGACCAAAAGGGTAAAATCGTCATTTTGATGCCAAATTAGTTCACGAGTAATTTTATAATACAAATATCATATTCCACTCATTTCATGTATATTCTCATGGTTTTAGAATAAGCATGGTAAAAATCGGCCCGGTACATCCCCGGGCACCCTTGGGACTTAAGAAAATTTCCAACTTTGAAAAGTGGCCGAAACCAGCCTGGCACGCCATTGGGTGTGCCAACTTTCTGCCTCTGGACTAAAACTTTTATCCCAGAGATGCGTGTCACGCCCTCTGGCACGCCCCTCCCTTAAAATTTTTGAAAATTTCATTTTTCGACTTTTCTTCGCGGGTTTGGTTAAATACTTCAAGTCCTATTCTTTAACTTAATTCTTACCCTTAATATACTTCGTTTAGAGGTCCTCTTAGCCTCATTTGGAACCCCACAAATGCTCCAAGAAAGTCACAAAATACTCCCTACGAAGGGCTAATCACATGTACGAGGCCAAATTTCAATTTTTCTCATCACTAACATTACCAAATACATACGTATAGCTCTCAACACCTAAGTAAACATTATTCAACATCGTCAAGTAGGGTTGGGAAGGTACAGCATGTTACATCCTTCCCCCCTTAGAAACATTCGTCCTCGAATGTTAGTAACATGGTCTCATTGTAATAACTTAAGCCGGAAGTGAATCCTTCAATTATCATACACACATAGAATACTTGTAAAGACTTACTTATTATGACTATTCCATATCCTGAACTTTGCTTTCGTGTCCAAAACTTACGATTACTTTAGATTTCATTATTTCTTTGGTCTCCCTTGTGACTTCTTCCATGTGTTTGCTTCTCCTATTGTGCTTTTACGGAAGCTTCTTCTCTACTTCTTATTACTTTCGCTTATCGAGCTAGAATAGTAAGCCGTACTTCATCACATCTGAGATTTTTCCGTAACTGGTGGATTTTCACTGGGAGCAACACGGGATAATCTCCTAGACACTTTCAAAGCATTTCATATGAGATACTGAATGAACTATAAAGAGTTCTTGGGATACTTCAAAGTCATACACGACTTGACCACATCTTTGAACCATCTTAGAAGGTACGCTATATAGAACTAACTTCTCATGCTTAAACAGTACGGTTTGTTTGTTCCTCTGTCTGAAGACGAAAACCATGCTTACATTCACTTGGGTTCCCAGAAACATTTCTACAATTGTATTAACTTGGTAAGACTATCAATTATTACCCATATGGAATCACATCTATTTCTAACTAAAACGGATCTCTACATAGCATATAACCTTTAGATTCCAAGTACTTTACCTTTACTCGCCATCCCTTCGATTACCGAAGTATAATTTTTGCAATATTCTTTTCATGTAATCTCATCAATAAGTCGCTCCCAAATCATGGTACATCTTGATTACTCACTACTAAATAGCATATCGTGAATGATGTGCTTTACCATAATGCATTTCTTTAGCTCATCATATATATATATTCGATACATAAAATCTTCCTGACACTTCAATCCGTTGCCTATAATTAATGCACATTCTCGATGTGTCATCGTTTGTCGATACAATTTATACTGGGACACCCTACGGGGGTAGACTAGTATCTTTCACATTAGTAGATTTAACTTTGGTATCCTTCACTCTGGCTAAGCGACATATGTACCCTTCCATTCAAGAAAATTCTTTGTGGAAAGTGAAAATGTAATTTCTTTGCTCGACAATCCATTGTGGCCTAACAAAAAGCCAACCAAGTCATACCCATGGTAACATTAAAATCTATCATGTCTATCACAGTAAGATTAGTCAATGTAACGTGATCACAACATTTCCTATACAATCGCGACATACTCTTTTAGCTATAATAAATTCCCAACTGGTGTGGACACCCCAACTAACTTCATTATTAACTCTAGTGTTTCTTATAATTTTTCCCGTAGTCAAATAGAGTAACATATGATAGGGTATAACCCAGATAAATTGATGCATATTCATTAGGTAAAAACATAGATAACGTACCTGTCACTATATCAAGGAGAGCCTCCGAATTCTGCTGATCCCGTAGGTCGTGTTATACTACCCGTGGCTCTCTGTGCGCACTCTCTCTTCACGTGTCCTGGCTTTTTACACCAAAATAAAACGTCCATATCAAACCAGTATTCACCTGAATGAAACTTTCCGCGGCGCTGGCACAGTTGACGAAAATATCCCGCTGTCTGCGAACCCCGTATTCCACTACTCTGCCCAACTTGACTACCTCTAGATCCTTGAAAGGGAGGTAGAGTACCCGTTATAGGGTAGGAAAATGATGTTCTAAGTGGTCTATGGTAAACCCGAGGCCTAAATCCTCCTTGGGACGCCATGAACTGTCCCATGGGTCTAGCCCTCTTTGATGGCCCTTCTTCAAATTCTTGTATCCTTCTCTTTTTCCTTTGATCCTCCATTTTTTGCGCGAAGGCTTGTATTCTAGCTATATCCATATCTTTATTTAACGCAGCAATAATACAGTCCCTTACAAAATAAGCTCCAATCTGTCTACATACTGATGAACTCTATCGGCCATAGTCGTTACCATATTAGGAGCATATCTAGCCAACTAATTAAACCGAAGACTGTACTTCCTGATGCTCATATTTCCTTGATGAAGATTTAAAAACTGATCCGCTCGAGCCTCGCGGACCTCATATGAAAGATAATGATCATGAAATACCACCTTGAATTCCTTCCAACTAGATGGATTTGCACCGATACCTCTGGATCGTTTCCAATCTTCGTACCATAATATAGCCTCTCCTTTAAGTCTATATGCTGCAAGCTCCACTGTTTCTACACCAGTCACATTCATAACATCTAGAGCTCTTTGAATTTGATCGATAAAATCTTGTGGGTCTTCATTAAGATCGAACCCGGTAAATGTGGGAGGATCCAATTTCAGGAAATCCTGTGTTCTCCGACTAGCTATCCTAGCTGCACCCTCATCACTTGTCACTGGACCAACTCATCCTTGACTTTGGGTAACAACTATCTGAGTCAACATTTGCACCGCATTTCTCAAGTCCTGTAACTCCCGCCTAGTAACATTAACAGGCGATTCTGGGGATACTTCCCTTCTTTGTGGTCTCCCTGGAGAAGGGGGAGGAGAAGGTGCCCACGATGTAAACTCAGTTTCAATCCCATATTGACTAGCTGGGTTAGGTGGCGATTTACTAATTCCTTCTCCCGCATGCATATCTACCTGCTTATCTTTGCCCATACTTTGTCTTGTAATCTGCATTTTACTATATCAAAGAAAACCAATTACAATGGTCAGATGTAATCCCACCTATGACAATGGCTCTATTGCACGATCTAGAATGAAGAAATGAAACAACCCTAAATGTCCCGTAGCCTCCTACTTATAAATATGGCGCGCAACACATCCATAAGCAAGACTCTACTCAGACACGGCTTTGTAGACACCCTTAGAACAACCTTCTCTAATACGACTTTTGTCACGACCCGAATCCCATTCAGGTCGGACTGGCACCCAAAGGCGATATGGCACAAGAGAACCAATCTATGCTTGTGAACACTCATATGCATAACCTCGTATGAAGCTTATTCTACTTTATGCAACTATACGGAAATCATCGACATGGAAACATATGCCATAAATATATATGCAAAACTTGGCCGTTGGAGCCATTACGTCGAACTGAACATGCTTACCTTACATTCATATACCCGCATAAGTCTACAAAGCCTCTACAGATACATGACATATGAAAAACCTAGAGTCGGGACACACCCCGCTCTATACTCGTATACAATCTCAAACCAATATGCATAATGACTCGGAAAAGCCCCGGATCAACTAGAGCTCACCAACAATCTGCGGATATCTCATCACCTACTGTGGAGATATACTAACACCTGTACCTGCATCATGTAAGGTAAGTGTCACGCATGTAATCCCATTGGGGCGTACATGGCACTCGAAGCCGTTAAGGCCCGAGCGAACCAGTCTATTCGTTCACATACTTGTCGTCAATGGGCTGGCATTCAATCACTTATGGACACAACATATCAATAATAGAAATCTAATAAGAACATTTATATAAACATGAGACATGGCCGTTGGAGGCATATGGTAAAAAAAAACATAACATTCCCTCCTTTAACTGTATAACGTCTACAAAGCCTCTAACAGATACAAAACCCAAAATATAGTCGGGATAATTTCCCACTTTATATACAATGCTTATGCAGCACCAAAACCACATATACATATGACTCGGAAAGCCCCAAACCGAACTGGAGCTCACCAATGTTCTGTAGATGATCCGTAGCCTACTGAAGAGGTCTACTAATACTTGTACCTGCAGCACGTAAGGTAAGTCCCCCAAGGGACGTCAGTACGAAAGAATGTACTGAGTATGTAAGGCTATAAGCAACTGTATGAAATATAAGAACTTCAATGGAATTAAGTACAAGTGAACGAATGATATAAATAACTACCATATGGTATATGTGTGGAATCATGTCCATTGCTTTCTTTACTTTATTGTACTTTACTTTACTTTACTGTACTGTACATCATCAATCATCAATCATATCATGCCCGGGCCCAACTGACCAGTGGGAAATAACATAATAATCTGGATCGCCATCCATGTGGATGTTCCTTTCATCCCATGGGATACCACCCGTAATAATGGGATCGACAGTCATGCAAGTGTTTCTTTCACTCCATGAGATACCACCCATTCTCAACATTAACCATTACATAATTACTCACATTACTTCATCCTTTAGTTATAAGAGTGATACATTGATAACAGTGCTTTATTGGAACTTTAGAACTTTAGAACATAACATTATTGGAACCTTAGAACCATGTTCAATGAATGAGAGATAAGTGAATAACAAGCACTACTAACTCTAAAATGAAATACTCTAAACCATTTAGAGGAAGGAGACACTGTACAACCCTTTGGGGATAGGACAAGTGTTATGATAATATGAACAATAGATGCTGCAGAAGAATGCGGAAAAGAATAACCTTACATACCTTATCTTCCCAATACGTAACTACAATGATTCAGCTCCTTCCTTATGTGTTACTCTACAACACAAGTACATAATGGAGCAAACATTAACAGCTAGCTACATTATAAGTTCACAAGACGGTAAGTAGGTGCTTAACGAAAAGTAGAAACCGTCCAACCTCCAAAACACATTGTGCATCACTCCCCCCTTCATTATGCTACCAAATAACATTATTCCACCACATTACACTATAACTTACTGCTTTTACAAAACAACAACACCAAATCAGTCCACACACCACCAAAACAGTCCACAAACCAACATAACCGTTACAAATCGGTAGGATTACCTACCTAGTTTATCCTTTACATTTCCACTCCAAAGAAACTCCATATATTCACCCCATAAGGTCACCATACTTACTTCCACAGTATCATACCAAAATCATTCTACAACAGTTCCAAAATTCAGATTAACAAAAAAAAAAGAGTGTTCTCTTTTCACTACAACAAACGTTCCATTTACCAACACATATAAACATTTCCATCAAACCATACATAAAAGGAACGATTCAGGGGAAGAACCACACTTTAATATACTGGAATTTCATCATCATAACTTAATTTCTTCAACACCTTAAGCCCCTATACAAGTCCAAGCCACAAGGAAGACAAATTCATCAAAACTAACACAAGTGGACTGCCAACTTAATTAAGGGACTGCCCTATACATTTTAAACACCACCAGCATGTTTTCCACAACCTATTATACATATATTACATTAATATATAATGTTAAACACTTACCAAGGCTTGAAAAATGGGAGATTAGCCCAAGAACCCTAAAGGAAAACTAGGGCGGCTGTTTGGGGTTTGAGAAAGGAGAGAGTGTTTTAATTTTCTTTTTTTTGGAAAATGAAATGAATGGATAAATGTGCTGAATTTCAGATCTTTATACACCCTCTTAGCCACCTCTTTTAGCCCATTCTTATCAAATTTTTGGTCAAAAATAGTCCAAGTAGGTGATGCACCTACTTGGCTATGTAAGCTGTCCAAAACAGTCCACTTACTTGGGCTAATTCTAGTTGGATCATAGCATGTTGGGCCTTAGTGATATTTAGGTGTTGGGTTGGTCATCTTCCCTATTTTATGTACTTAGTTTGGACCTCAATTCAGTCCATTAACATAAGTCCAAATGCAGCCCAATAGGTTAAATAGGTGATACACCTACTATCTTAATTAAGTTACGGAAGCACCTCGTTTATGTTCTCCCCTTTTTCCAACGTCTTAATCCTTCTACTTTAATCCACCACTTAACTTTAACCTTACACTCAAGTATGTCGTTATTATCTCAAGTTTAAATACTTTTATCCATCCTAGGTTAATCGTATAAGTTTTGAAAATGTACGGGGTGTTACATCCTCCCCCCCTTAGGAACATTCGTCCTCGAATGGTAGTATCATCTCTATTCAGCTTAAATGAGTTCAAGCTTAATTTTAATCTTTATACTGCCATATAAAACTTATATATTTATATACTTACTTGTTATTGCTCCAATTCAGCATCTAAGGCTTCCACTTCGGTTTCAAATAATTGGGGATGCTTAGCTTTCATCATTTCCTCAGCTTCCCATGTGATTTCCTCTACTTGCTGATTCCTCCAAAGCACTTTTACGGAAGCTACCTCTTTATTTCTTAACTTCTTAACTTGTCGATCCAGAATAGCAATAGGTATCTCTTCATAGGTAAGATCCTTCGAAACTTGTACATCTTCAATGGTGGTAACATGAGATGGATCTCCTATGCATTTTCGAAGCATCGAAACATGAAATACCGGATGAACAGTGGAGAGTTCTTGGGGTAGTGCTAACTCATACGCAACTTGCCCAAATCTTCTAATAATTTCATATGGGCCTATATAATGTGGACTCAATTTTCCTTTCTTTCCGAATCGCATTACCCCTTTCATCGGTGACACTTTTAAAAATACCCAATCACCTATGGCGAATTCGAGCCCTCTTCTTATAACATCAGCATATGATTTATGGCGGATTTGGGTTGTCTGTAGTCGTTGCTGTATCACCTTAACTTTCTCCATAGCTTGATGGACAAGATCCGGTCCAAATAGGGCAGTTTCACCTGCTTTAAACCATTCGATAGGTGATCTACACTTCTTTCCATATAACGCTTCGTAAGGAGCCATCTTGATACTTGAATGATAGCTATTATTGTAGGCAAATTCAACAAGAGATAAATGATCATCCCAATTGCCTTTGAAGTCCAATGCGCACGCTCGTAGCATATCTTCAAGTGTTCGGATAGTACATTCTGCTTGTTCATCCGTCTGAGGATGGAAAGCCGTACTCAACTTTACTTGTGTACCCAAGCTCTTCTGAAATAATTTCCAAAAATGTGCAGTAAATTGTGCTCTCCTGTCTGATATAATGGAGACCGGAATTCCATGTAATCTGACTATCTCTTTAACATACAATCTTGCATAATCTTCCGCTGTATAAGTGGTTTTGACAGGTAGGAAATGTGTTGCCTTGGTAAGCCTGTCAACTATGACCCATATAGAATCAAATTTCCGCAGTGTACGAGACAAACCTGTGATGAAGTCCATATTAATCATATCCCATTTCCAAACTGGAAGATTGATACATTGCATGTAACCTCCAGGTTTCTGATGCTCCATTTTAACTTGTTGACAATTTAGACATTGAGTTACAAATTCAGCAATGTCCTTCTCCCTACCAATACACTTCTTTCAAATCATGATACATTTTTGTAGCTCCCGGATGAATAGAATATCGTGAATGATGAGCCTCTATCATAATTCGTCTCCTCAGCTCATCTACATGCGGTACATATAATCTATCTTGGTATTGAAGCACCCCTTCTTGTGTAAGATCAAAGACCTTAGTCAGACCCTGTTGTACATTTTCCTTTAGCTGCAATAACATAGGATCCGCAAACTGCTTTTCTTTCACCTCAGCTATCAATAAAGATTCAGCTGCATTTTGTACAATAACCCCTTCATCTGAGGATTCGAGAAGATGAACCCCCAAGCTGGATAATTGATGTAGATCTTTGACTAAATCTTGCTTTTCTGTCAAGTGGCCACTAGTGCCTCCTATTGCCTTGCGGCTCAATGCATCAGCTACCACATTTGCTTTTACTGGATGATATAGAATATCATTATCATAATCTTTCAATAGCTCAAGCCACCTTCGTTGCCTTAAATTGAGTTCCTTCTGCTTAAAGATATACTGTAAACTTTTGTGATCAGTAGAGATGTCAACATGAACTCCATACAAATAATGACGCCATATCTTTAAAGCAAATACCACCGCTGCTAATTCAAGATCATGCGTGGGATAGTTTCTCTCGTGTGGTCGCAGCTGTCGTGAAGCATATGCTATTACATTAACATGCTGCATCAATACACACCCTAGGCCAATTCCGGAAGCATCACAATATACTACATACCCCTCTGTGCCTTCCGGAAGTACCAATACCAGTGTAGAAGTCAATTTATCTTTCAGCTCTTGGAAACCTCTCTCACATGCATCATTCCACTGAAATTTGATTGCCTTGCGTGTAGGCTTTGTTAAAGGTGTAGAAATGGAAGAAAACCCTTCAGCAAACCTTCGATAATAACCTGCTAACCCAAGGAAGCTACGAATTTCCGTAGGTGTGGTAGGCCTTGGCCAATTTTTCACCGCTTCAATCTTTTGCGTATCAACCCTTATCCCTTCATCTGATATAATGTGACCCAAGAATGCTACAGATTTTAACCAAAATTCACATTTAGAGAACTTTGCATATAACTTACGATCACGAAGAATCTGTAACACCTGTCGTAAGTGACTAGCATGGTCCTTTTTTGATCGTGAATAGACAAGAATATCATCTATAAATACTATCACAAACACATCTAAAAATGGCTTGAACACCCTATTCATCAGATCCATAAAAGCCGCTGGTGCATTTGTTAGCCCGAAGGACATAACCCAAAACTCATAATGACCGTACCGTGTTCGAAAAGCTGTCTTGGGTATATCTCTTTCTCTGACCTTTACTTGATGGTAACCCGACCTCAAGTCAATCTTTGAGAAACATTTAGCACCTTGTAATTGATCAAAAAAATCATCAATTCTAGGAAGGGGATATTTGTTCCTAATTGTCACCTTATTCAATTGCCGATAGTCAATGTACATTCTCAATGTCCCATCTTTCTTCCATAAAAATAACACCGGTGCACCCCACGGGGACATACTAGGCCTGATGAAGCCCTTGTCCAACAAATCTTTCAATTGCTCCTTCAATTCACGCAATTCTGCTGGAGCCATTCTATAAGGGGGAATAGAGATTGGCTGAGTGCCTGGATCTACATCGATCCTAAACTCTACTTCCCGTTCTAGGGGCAAACCTGGAAGATCCTCTGGAAATACGTCAAGAAATTCATTGACCACTGGAACCGATTGAGGAGTTGGTGGTTTCGCATCAATATCATGCACTCTCACTAAGTGGCAAATATATCCCTTGGATATCATTTTCCTAGCCTTAAGATAGGAAATAAATTTGCCTCTCGGTGCTCCTACATTACCCTTCCATTCAAGAACATCCTTTTGTGGAAAATGGAATTGTACCCTCTTGGCTCGACAATCTACCTTGGCATAACAAGAAGCTAGCCAATCTATTCCCATTATAACATCAAAATCTATCATGTCTAGCTCAACAAAATCAACCAACGTATCATGACCACTAACAGTGACTATGCAATCACGATAAACTCTCTTTGCTATAATAGATTCACCAACCGGTGTAGTTACTTCAATTGACTTAACTAGTAATTCCGGCGTTCTTTCAAATTTTTCAGCAATCAAAGGAGTAACATATGATAATGTAGAACCCGGATCAATCAACGCATATACATTATGTAAGAATATGGACAATATACCTGTAACTACATCAGGAGACACTTCCGAATTCTGACCGTTGGCTAGAGCATAAATACGATTTTGAGTTTCACTGGAACTAGCTGCTCCTCTAGCACCTCTACCGCATCCAATAGGCTGTACTCCTCTACTTAAGAAAGGCACCGATGATGATGATGCCACAGTAGATCCCGCAAGTCGTACCATGCTTCCCGAGCCTCTTCGTGGGCATTCCCTCATCATGTGACCTGTCATGCCACACCAATAATAAACATTCATCCCCAGTTGGCATTCACCTGGATAATATCGTCTGCAATACTGACACGGCGGGCGAAAAGATCTCGATGTCTGTGAACCACGACTCCCACTACTTTGCCCGGCTTGATTACCTCTAAACCCTCAGAATTGAAATGAAGTGCCTGCCGTGGAATGAGAAAATGGTGGCCTAGGCGGTCTATTAAAACTCCGAGGCCTGAACTCTCCTTGGGACACCATAGACTGTCCCGTAGATCTAGCTCCCTTCGACGGCCCTTCTTCAAACCCTTGTGTTCTTCTCCTTTGCCTCTGATCTTCCATTTTCTGTGCAAAGGCCTGTATTCTAGCTATGTCCATATCCCTGTTCAACGCAGCAATAGTACAATCTCGAACCAAATATGGCTCCAGTCTGTCCACATACCGATGAACTCTATCGGTCATCATAGCTACCACATTCGGAGCATAACGGGCCAAAGAGTTAAATCGAAGGCTATACTCTTGGACGCTCATGTTACCCTATCGCAGATTCAAGAACTGGTTTGCACGAGTCTCTCGGACCTCATATGGGAGATAGTGATCAATGAATGCCATTTTAAATTCTTCCCAACCAGCTGGGAGTGCATCAATACCCCTCGACCATTTCTAATCTTCATCCTATAAAATAGCCTCGCCCTTCAATCTATAGGCCGCAAGCTCAACCGTTTCCACACCGGACACATGCATAACCTCCAAAGCCCTTTGGATTTGATCTATAAAATCTTGAGGGTCCTCATTTGGATCTGATCCAGTGAATGTAGGAGGATCTAACTTTAGAAAATCCTGTGTCCGTCGACTAGCTGTTCTAGCATCATCACTTGTCGTTGGACCACCTTGTCCCTGAACTTGTGCAGTAACTATTCGGTTCAACATTTGCACTGCATTCTTTATATCCTGGTCAGTAGTATTTATTGGTGGTCCTACAGGTACTTCTCTTACTCTTGACTCTTCTGACAATGGAAGAGTGGAAGAAGCCTGTGATACAAGCTCATTTTCAGCTTCACCTTGATTAGCTTATTTAGGTGGTGATTTACTGGTTCCTTCTCCGGCAGCCATGTCTATCTTCTTACCTCTACCTCTACCTCTTCTTGTAACCGGCATTTTTATAATAACACAAGAAAACCATTTCAATGGTCAGATATGATTCAACCTACAACCTTAGCTCTATTGCACGATCTAGGAAATGAGAAAAGAAACAACTCCTAAATGTCCCGTAGTCTCCTACGTATAGATGTGGTGCACAACACATCAATAAGTAAGAATCTACTCAGACACGGATTTGTAGACACCCTAGGACGACCCGCTCTGATACCACTTTTGTCAAGCCTCAAATCCCATTGGGGCGGACATGGCACCCGAAGTCGTTAAGGCCCGAGAGAACCATTCTATACGTTCACATACTTGTCATCAATGGGCTAGCATTCAATCACTTATAGACACAACATATCAATAATAGAAATCTAATAAGAACATTTATATAAACATGAGACAAGGCCGTTGGAGCCATATGGTAAAAAAAAAAAAAAAAACATTCCCTCTTTTAACTGTATAACGTCTACAAAGCCTCTAACAGATACAACACCCAAAATATAGTCGGGATAATTTCCCACTTTATATACAATGATTATGCAGCACCAAAACCACATATACATATTACTCGGAAAGCCCCAAACCGAACTGGAGCTCACCAATGTTCTGTAGATGACCCGTAGCCTACTGAGGAGGTCTACTAATACCTGTACCTACAGCACGTAAGGTAAGTCCCCTAAGGGACGTTAGTACGAAAGAATGTACTGAGTATGTAAGGCTATAAGCAACTGTATAAAATATAAGAACTTCAATTGAATTAAGTACAAGTGAACGAACGATATAAATAACTACCATATGGTATATGTGTGGAATCAAGTCCATTTCTTTCTTTACTTTATTGTACTTTACTTTACTTTACTTTACTGTACATCATCAATCATCAATCATATCATACCCGAGCCCAACTGACCAGTGGGAAATAACATAATAATCGGGATCGCCATCCATGCGGATGTTCCTTTCATCCCATGGGATACCAACCATAATAATGGGATCGACAGTCATGCAAGTGTTTCTTTCACTCCATTAGATACCACCCATTCTCAATATTAACCATTACACAATTACTCACATTACTTCATCCTTTAGTTATAAGAGTGATACATTGATAACAGTGCTTTATTGGAACTTTAGAACTTTAGAACATAACATTATTGGAACCTTAGAACCATGTTCAATGAATGAGAGATAAGTGAATAACAAGCACTACTAATTCTGAAATGAAATACTCTAAACCATTTAGAGGAAGGAGACATTGTACAACCCTTTTGGGATAGGACAAGTGTTATGATAATATGAATAATAGATGCTGCAGAAGAATGCGGAAAAGAATAACCTTACATACCTTATCTTCCCAATACGTAACTACAATGATTCAGCTCCTTCCTTATGTGTTACTCTACAACACAAGTACATAATGGAGCAAACATTAACAGCTAGCTACATTATAAGTTCACAAGACGGTAAGTAGGTGCTTAACGGAAAGTAGAAACCGTCCAACCTCCAAAACACATTGTGCATCACTCCCCCCTTCATTATGCTACCAAATAACATTATTCCACCACATTAAACTATAACTTACTGCTTTTACAAAACAACAACACCAAATCAGTCCACACACCACCAAAACAGTCCACAAACCAACATAACCGTTAAAAACCGGTAGGATTACCTACCTAGTTTATCCTTTACATTTCCACTCCAAAGAAACTCCATATATTCACCCCATAAGGTCACCATACTTCCTTCCACAGTATCATGCCAAAATCATTCCACAACAGTTCCAAAATTCAGATTAACAAAAAAAAAGAGTGTTCTCTTTTCACTACAACAAACGTTCCATTTACCAACACATATAAACATTTCCATCAAGCCATACATAAAAGGAACGATTCAGGGGCAGAACCACACTTTAATATACTGGAATTTCATCATCATAACTTAATTTCTTCAACACCTTAAGCCCCTATACAAGTCCAAGCCACAAGGAAGACAAATTCATCAAAACTAACACAAGTGGACTACCAACTTAATTAAGCGACTGCCCTATACATTTTAAACACCACCAGCATGTTTTCCACAACCTATTATACATATATTACATTAATATATAATGTTAAACACTTACCAAGGCTTGAAAAATGGGAGATTAGTCCAAGAACCCTAAAGGAAAACTAGGGCGGCTGTTTGGGGTTTGAGAGAGGAGAGAGTGTTTTAATTTTCTGTTTCTGGAAAATGAAATGAATGGATAAATGAGATGAATTTCATCTCTTTATACACCCTTTTATCCACCTATTTTAGCTTATTCTTATCCAATTTTTGGTCAAAAATAGTCCAAGTAGGTGATGCACCTACTTGGCTATATAAGCTGTCCAAAACAGTCCACTTACTTGGGCTAATTCTAGTTGGATCATAGCATGTTGGGCCTTAGTGATATTTAGGTGTTGGGCTGGTCGTCTTCCCTATTTTATGTACTTAGTTTGGACCTCAATTCATTCCATTAACATAAGTCCAAATTCAGCCCAATAGGTTAAATAGGTGATACACCTACTATCTTAATTAAGTTACAGAAGCACCCCGTTTCTGTTCTCCCCTTTTTCCAACGTCTTAATCCTTCTACCTTAATCCACCACTTAACTTTAACCTTACACTCCAGTATGTCGTTATTATCTCAATTTTAAATACTTTTATCCATCCTAGTTTGATCGTATAAGTTTTGAAAATGTACGGGGTGTTACAGTAAATCCCCCAAGAGGGGTCAGTACGAAGAAACTACTGAGTATGTAAGGCCATATGAAACTATAATGATACATAAGTACTTCCAAGAAATTAAGCGTAAGAGAATAATCAATATGGATACACCTCCGTCCTAAAGATGTGAAACCATGTTCATTACTTCTATTATTTCATTACTTGATCATTCAGTCTTACCATCATCGGTCTTGTACTAGCTTTTAACTTTAGCTCTAAATTTATGCAAGGGATATACTCTACTTTCTTTTACAACTATATTCATTATGTGGATCTTAATATAATACCGATCATCACCTTCTAGGTGGGTTATAATGCAATACCAATCATCACCTTATAGGTAAGTACATAATACTGGGCCTCCACCTTTGGTGGGCTATAATAAATAAGTATATAGTACCGGGCCTCCACCTTTGGTGGGCTATAATATATATGTATATAGTACCGGGCCTTCAACATTTGGTGGGCTATAATATATATGTATATAGTACCGGGCCTCCACCTTTGGTCGGCTATAATATATATCTATATAGTATCGTACCTCCACCTTTGGTGGGCTATAATAACTAACATAGCATGATATTGGGATTATTCCATCTTGAACTTATACCCTTCAGATTGTGATCCATACTCAGTAAAATATAAAGCAACCATGCATACATTACTACTAGGTATACTTCTTTCCCTTTTCATTGATGTGAGAATGATACATTGATGATTGAAACCTTATTGGGAACACATATATACATTACTTCATTCTTCACTTTTCATGAGATTGGTTCAATGATAGTCATAAAATTATTAGAACTTGGAAAATACATTATTGGAATTTGGAGTCATAATATTGTTGGAACTTGGGAATTGTGTCCACCCTCTATTATCTTCCTTCACTCTTACAACCAACAAACATATATAACTTAACTTATTTCTTTTGAGAGATTGGTACCTTTTCTCTTGAGAGATTGATACATTGAGGATCGTGATACTCTTGAAAACACAAACACTTTACTTCACCCCTTAACTTCATGAGATCGACTCCGTTACTTATGAGGAATAATTATACTAACCTGCACATCACCTCTCTTATTACTCTTATGAGATTGGTACGTTTACTTATGAAAGATTGGTACAAGGATAATCATCATATTATTGGACTTTGGAACGTGACGTGATTGGAAAATGCTTTTCAAGGATAAATAGATTCTCTTATGTTATTACTCTCTTGAGATAGTTCTTTTATGAATTACAACATCATGACATTTTTTTGGAACTTCAATCAATGAATAAGAGATAAGTGAATCATCATTCGTCTAAGAAGAGGACACATATGAATAACAATATTTGTCAACCGGGATTGCTATACTTCACACCTATCGGAATTGAAACAAGTCCAATGTCAATGGGAACAATATGTTGTAGAAGGATACGAAAAGAGTAACCTTACATACCTTATCTTTCCAATGTAAATATACAATCCAATATGTGAGCACAACAATCCCGCTCCTTCCTTACGTTTCACTCTACATCACAAGTATATAACGGAACCAACATTAACCACCAACTACCTTACAAATGCATATGACAACAATGAGTTACATGTTTATCTTTAAAATTTCATTTCCTTCTCTACAATACGATTTACGGCATTGTCATACTAATAATACCCCATTCATGCCATGCATTGACCACAAACTACATTTCAAGTGTATAAGACAATCATAAGGTACATAAGTCCCATATTTACCCTTTACAATACCATTCATGGTCCTTTTCATGCCCATAATACCATAACATTTTATACATTGACCACAACATCACATACCAATAGCATTTCACCACAAGGTTTCTCCTTTACACTTTCTCATAAGCACCATATCACAATTAATCCATCAAGTCACCTTCATACATCTCATATCACATATCAGCAAAAATTCCATAATATACACTTATCGGAAAATAACAAGTTTAAGACCACAATCACACCATACATGTTGATATTTTACCCATACCATGCTTTTTCAGCAAAACCACAAGTCATAATTCAAGTTACAATCCCATGGATAACACATGTTTTTAACAAAAACCCAAAAGTGCCATGTCCAACACTTCCAAGAATAACCAACATGATATACATAATTTCTCATGCTTATAGTATGTTAAAGTACAAGAATAATCACTTACCCAAGCTTGGAAGATGATGATCTTGTCCAAAAAGGCCTTAAGGTTTGAAGAGCCACCAAAAGAGTTATCTTGAAAACTCTAGAAAATGAGTGAAAGTGATGTGTATGTATAATGAAATAAAAATCTGATATTTCCCCCTTTTTATAGGACTAGCATTCAAGCTTATCTAGTCTCACATGTGTGTTTACTAGTCAATGGAAGAATGGGTCTTTTTGACCCATTGGACCATGCATTTTGGCTCCACTTTGGGCCTCAAATTGGCCCATTAACACATATATTATCTGGGCCCACTAAAATCAATGTGTATTCCATCATATACACGTTACAACATTATTCCCACTCATGAGATTTATATTCGTAGCCTCAATCCCAAAAGTAAGCGATTCTAGCCACGTATGGCCTATTTTAACCAAAAGGGTAAAATCATCATTTTGATGCCAAATTAGTTCATGAGTAATTTTATCATACCAATATCATATTCAACTCATTTCATGTATATGCTCATGGTTGTAGAAGAAACGTGGCAAAAATAGGCCCGGTACATCCCCGGGCACCCTTGGGACTTAAGAAAATTTCCAACTTTGAAAAGTAGTCGTAACCATCCTGGCACGCCCTTGGGCATGCCATCTTGCTGCCTCTGGACTAAAAATTTTAGCCCAGAGCGGCGTGGCCCCTCCCTTAAAATTTTCAAAAATTTTGTTTTTCGACTTTTCTTCGCGGGTTTGGTTAAATACTTCAAGTCCTATTCTTTAACTTAATTCTTACCCTTAATATACTTCATTTAGAGGTCCTCTTAGCCTCATTTTGAACCCCACAAATGATCCACGAAAGTAAAAAAATACTCCCTACGAAGGGCTAATCATATGTACGAGGCTAAATTTTAATTTTTCTCATCACTAGCAACTTGAGGACCACCACTAATACCCTGTACACCACCTTTGACAGGTGGTGATGGAGCCTTGGGGGTCTAAACCTACTGATCTAACTTCCTGACAAACTCATGCCTAGGGTACTCCCTAGAATAGTGACTAAATTCACCATAGTCATAACACCCTCTACCACCTAGAGTTCAATGAGAACGTCCTGTGTAGCTAAAATGGATACAATGACCTGAATACCCAAAATGCAAACCCCGACAAACTTGACCTAAACCCTAGTTGCTTTGCCTTACCTGAACCGAATAACCACTGTCTAAAACCTGAAGTGCTACTTGGATGGGTCTGCTAGGTTGACAGTGAAGGTGATGACCTCCCCTAAGATGGCCCCTACCTCTGAGAAAAAAACCACTAAAACTGCCCTAACGGTAAGGTCTCTTATTGCCATCTCAATAGGTCTTGCGACATGCCCACTCTATAGTCCTTTCATGATCAACAACCTGAAGAAAAGTAGATCCAGCTACAAGTAAAGGCTTTGATGCCAAACAGAACGATAAAGTTAACCCTCTAACAAATCTCTACACCCTCTCATGCTTGGTAGAAAGAATTAAATTAGTATGGTTGGTCAAATTATAAAACCTGGCCTCGTACTCTTAAACCAACATAGAACTCTATTGAATACGTGTAAACTCATCCTTGACATGAGAACTATTCAAAATACCGGGTAGTGCCTCTGCTTGTGACATACCCTCTAGAAAACTTGGAACCCTAACCATGGTGTATTGAAGAGCTAGCGTGGATACAAGTCCTACCTAAGCCTGGGCTGACCCCAGACCGTCTAAATAATGTTGTAGATCCTCAATCTCTATGTTGGGCTTTGGTGATATCTTTCTTGACCCTGGGCTGAGGCCCGAGCAATAGGTGTAGGAGTCTCTCCCTCGTTCACCAATGATCTCATCTTATTCATCTGATAAAGAGTGGAAGAATAGAAGATTTTAGAGGTTAGTAGGGATAAGAACACATGATGAAGTGTCAAGGATAGAATTTTCCTAAGAATGACCTACAACCTCCCAAACATAGGATATGAAAGTCATCGTATCGATACATAAGACTCTACTAGACATTTTTCTTTTCTACCAATGAGACTGGTGAACCTAAGCTCTGATACCAATCTATCACGACTCAAAATTGCGCCATGATGGTACCTACTACAACCCTCCAGTAGGTAAGCCAAATCCCACACCATATACCAAAAGTAATTACTTAAAAAGTAGACAAAAGTAGCTAAAATAAGATAAGAGGGAAAAAAAGTATAGATATATACATAACAGGTATAAATATACCATATGGGGCCCTAAAGAAACATAAAAATAGAATATACAGGGAAATCCAACCTCCAAATCGGTATCACTAGTAAAAGAGCCACTAAGTACTGGAATATGGACTAAACTAATACTAGTCTATACTAGATATACAAAAAATAAATAATAGATACTAAAAGGAGATAATTAAGCCTCCGAACACCAAGTGCTCACCACAACTCTTGCAAGGGACTCCTGAAAGGGTAGAATAAGCCAGGAAAACTCGTACTAGGATCTACATTAGGGAAAAAGATGCAGAAGTGCAATATAAGTACAAAAACACGTGGTACCCAGTAGGCATCATAGGTCCACAGAGCTCTAAAGATAATATGAGGCATAAATAACATGCAAGGAAATATATACGAGGAAACTAGTCTACCAATTTATAAGATAACAAAGAATAAAAGAAGATAATAGCAATAATATAAAAAAAATAACCTAACCTGGCCCCCATAACCTCAAAAGGCACAACAATAAAAAATATAACCCAACCGACCTTCATAAGCTCGGTAGGTACAAACAACAAATAAACCACCTACCAGTAGAGTATATGAATAGTAAGTGTAAATGAATAACATGGGATGCCATATGAGATGAATGCCTTGACCATGCTACTGTATACTCCTTCTCTAGCACCTGTGGCTCACAAAGTAAGGTCCCATAGGGAACTCGCGTATTTATATACCTCAGCCAAACTCAAACTGAGGCTTTCAAGTAATAAATACCTTCCAAACTTGAACTAGAAGTAATCATAAGTATATCAGGTGCCCTCAAAGTTGGACTAAATAGTCCATTTGCCCTTTTGATGTCCAATGTAAAAGTAAACCTGCTCGATAATCCATCAAGCCTCTCTCTCTACATATGCAATGCAATATGTGTCCAATGCAAAAAAAACAAGATAAAACACAGAACATACACCTTAGGCCTCTCGAAAATGTCCATCAAACTCACTTGTCTCCCCAACCTAAGTAAAAGGAAGTCAACAAAGGACTGGACCAGAAATATCCCTTGTCCCGAAATTAAAGGATTTCAGTCTTTCTAGTTTAAAAATCTATGATAAAATGTTATGAATCCTATTAAAAACCTAAATTAGTAGTAAGAGAGTAAATTCTTTCCAAAACGACAAACCAGTGATGAAAAGTGATATAATTCCTTTAAAATCCCAAATTTATAGTGAAGGTAGTATAATTTTATTTATAAAAGACTCTAACCAGCAATAAAGGTGGTATGATTCCCTTTTTTCTTCTAAAAGCATAAAAATGAATGTTCCTCCTTGGGATCATACCACATTCTATGTATATTTGAGGTATACACAAAATAGGGTAAAACCATCCTTCATAGAAAGGCAACATTGATCTGGAGTCCTGCTAAAGCATATCGACAACCTCGAGCCCACAAATCCTTGATAAAATAGGAATACACAAAATAGAAATACAATAGAATAGGAAACCACTTGATATGAACCGTTCTACCATTAAACACTATCCCAAACTATTATGAGGATCCCTAATCTAACCTAACACCATAGAAATCATATAAGAATCCCTAACCTAACCCTAACACTATAGTAATCAGTCTAATATAAGGATTAGGCAAATCTTCTACTCTAAGATCCCTGAAGTTGGCCAATAATAAGGAAGTAATGAATTAAACTTAAATCTATTCTATAAACCCCTACCCCACAAGCAAATTTATGCAACATATCATATCATAGAGCTAAGTCTAAAAAAAAAGTAGACCTTAGCCTACCTTAAAGCAGAATAGGAGTCTTGGACTGACACTAAGCTACCTTTCTCCATTGTTCGACCTTAGAAAGTCATCACACTACTAAAAATATAATCTAAACATCAAGATGAGAAAATAAGACCCATATTATAAATATACAAATCCAACCAAAAATTGGGTCAAAAATCAACCCTCTAGGCCCGACAATGAAAACAAAAATTGAGGCTGCAATTACCTTCCTTGTAGGACAATGATCGCATGCTAAAAAATTGAGCATGATCGGAGCCCAAATTGGGACTCAAAATAGCCCTCAAAACCCAAAGAAATAAAGACACCAAACTAGGAATTTTAACAGAATTATGGATAAATTTCAATGAGAAAAAAGTGGAGAATCGATCATGAGAAGTAGAAATATTATACCTTAGATTAATCTGATGAAAAATACCACAATTAACTCCTCTTAGCTCACTTATAAATCCAAGGTTCAAGAAACAATGGTGGAAAAATAAAGGAGATGAGTTTATATACTACCAGGGGTCTCTTTTTCACAATTGCGGGACCCTTGTCTTGAATAAAGACTGGCCCTAAAATAACCCTTCGCGATCCCATCCAGTTTTTTACGAATACGAAGAACAAATTTAGATCGGGTCAGCCCATCCCTCATTGCGAAAGAAAGGGTAGGGTTGCGATCATAATAGTCAAGAAACTTGACCCTTCATGATCACAAAAAATCTTTTGTTAATGCAAAGGGAAATTTTGCCATGCATCAGCTGCTATAACACCAACTAGAATGGAGTCTAAAAATGACTCTGAACAGGTCCTCAAGATTCATTTAAAATCCTATGAACAAAAAGCAAATATTTTACAATACGAAAAATGGCATTCCAAAATCAACAGAATCAACTAAATTCCCTACGGAGGTCATTTTGATGAAATATGGGCCTAAGCCCATTCTTTCCATTTTCACTAAAATCCATCCAATAACCCAAAATGTGTCCAAAAGCCTCCGGACCCAAACTAAAGGTCCTCCTATCCCAAAATCCACGTTCTAGAGCTAACAAAACTGTCAAAAATTCTCATCCATAGTTGTTTACTTGATGTTTTGATAGAAATCAAACTTCTCAACTTCAAAATCTCCAAACCAGGGAATTGGCTTAAAACTCAAACAAACTACCCAAGAACTAAACCACCTATTCCAGCAGGTATTTACTGACATTTAGCAACTACACTAAATCTCAAAATGTAGAAAACACATGAAAGTATAGATAATAACCTGGAGGGTTATTGCACTAAGGCACAAGTTATGCCCTAAGGCAAAATACTTTATGCTTAAGGTACGCGTTATGCTCCAAAACATAAGTGTATTGACTTAAGACAAAAAAATTATGCCCAAGGCACAAGTTATGCCCCAAGGTATAAGTGCAGTGGCACAAGTTATGCTAGAAGGTTAAATAAATTAACCTCAAGGTATAAGTTATGCCCCAAAATAGAAGTTTAGTCACCTAAGTTATGCCTCAAGACATAAGTTTCGTGGTACAAGTTATACCCAAGACATAAGTTTAGTGGTAAAAGCGATGCCATAGGGTATAAGTTCACTGATAGAATTATGCCCTTATGCAAAAGCTCCCTAAAGTGTTGGATGCGAATATGATATTATAGAACTTATGCCTCAAGGAAAACATCTTCTAAAAAATTGTCTTGTGAAATTAGGTATAAGTAAGGGTACTTCGACCATAAATTTTCATTAAATTAAATAAGTAGTAGGGCCAAAAATTAAAAACCATAAATTGGAGGGGAAAAAATTAAAGACCATCCAAAATAGGGGCAGTCTATGCAAAAACATGAGTTTTTACCCTCTATTTCACTTGGACCAAGATTTAATCAAAATGAAGATTTGACCCATTTTGGACAAGTTTCATAGATTGAAGTTCATAGGATCAAACTTAATTTTTGTATAAGCTTGTACAATATTGTATAATTTTGAATAGCAACTTGTTGACTTGAATTTGATTCAGACTTTTATATTGTAATATGGATATCGATGGAATTGTATTTATGTATAGAGCATGTTTTTAATAGATGGATAGCATTCTAAGACTCGACAAATGGGGAAGGCTATTGTGCAATAGTCCATGGCTCACATTTTAGCTTCAAGGTAGGATATGACTTAGTCTTCTCAGTCTTAGCTTGAGTGATAGATTATTGTATAAAGTATCTTATGTGTTTGGAGAAATATTGGGTTGAAGTAATAATTGAGATGATTTGATATTCTCATACCGAAAATGGGGTTTAGCCTATAAATGGTTTGAGACAAGAAAACTTTATCGTGGTTATAGTATACAGAGTTCCATACATTATTTCATATGTGAGGAGTTATTTACCATGATTTACATCACATGAAAGATAGACTGATTTTCAAAGAAGTATGACCAATGGGCATGAGTTGAGGATAAAATTATTGATCTTTGCAGCGTGTAGCCTACATTTGTGTGTGAGAAAGGCATTTTGTACATACATGTTACATTTGAAGTTTACTATAGTACCATGATCATGTATATTCATTCTCATGAATCATTGTAATAGTACAATGAAAAAACACTTTTTTAATTAAAAAGTACCGATTTTAGCCCCAATTCAAGTCCGAATGATTATATTGAGAGAAGATGATAGTCGCCAACAAAAAAAGGTTCCAGTTGATGTATATGAGCCTGGATAGTCCCCCATGGATACCACCTTATAGAATTCCACAGTGCAGAGGGTGTACACCGGTAGGATCATTGGCCATTGCATTACACTTCATATAATTATTTGTTCGTATTGATTTTATTTGTTGTAATATTTGAACTACGAGGACTTTTCTACGTGTAGAGTTATTAATATTATTTTTGAAATATAGTTACTATTCTTCCTTGGTTGGCCTATGATGCCTTCTAATTAGTTTTGATTTTATGCTCATTCTATACTTGTTGCATCTTTTTAATACAGATCCCAATACTAGTGGAACTCATTGACTCTGATCCTGATTGGTCATTAATGTCACTCAAATTATACCTTGTAATGAAGTATAATACGGTGGCTGATCAAATATAGAACCCAAATAGGTTGGGGTCAATTCCATAGGGAATATGACTAGAAACTAGGTCAATGTAGTTATTTAAACTAGTAGTCTATTATTTCTGAAGGAGGGAATTCTAGTAAAAAATTGCAGTTTGTAAAAGTAAGCAGACAAGTAAAAAATTATGAGAATTTATTATTTTATTATCAATCAATGAGAATGGACTAGAACTATGTTCCCCATGATTTCATATTTTAGTGAGCGTTGCATACTAGTGATCTATCCTGATGATTTGTATGAAAATCTGACGAGATACATTCACCTAAATATCTTTCAACCCTAAATAGATTAATACAACTCTAATTCTCTCGGTCTTCAAGTTTTTACTTATTAACCCTTAGCTTAGCCTAAAATTAACTTTACCAATTAGGGCTCAAGTCATTAGATAGGGTTAGAAACCTCAAATATCCATTGTTAATCTCTTTTCCTAATCTATACCTCTTTTGTCAAGCAAGTGAAGATTTGTGGAGAGTTCAACCGTTAAAAAGAAATCAATATAAAGAGACTAAAAATACTTGCATTAACACCATTCTACAATCACCAAGTATTTTAACCTACTTCATTATTCCATCATGGTTCCCACAACCCTATTTATGGGGGTTTAGCTACTCATGTTTGTAAGAACAAAATTCGGAATTATTGTAGAAGACATGATCATGAACTTATGAGATGAATAAGAAAAATCTGAAATCTTATGTTATCACCTAAATCTGAAAAACCTAAGATCAAAGATGAATTAATTGCTCAAAAGCTCAAGAGTATGTTCTTTCTCAGCAAGACCAACTGTAACAATAGGGAAAGAGTGCATAAACTTGAAATAAAAACCTTGGAAAAGTAATTATAGAATACAAAACCAATCCTAAACCAAATAGGAAAACTAGGTCGCATTAGCTGTTCACGATCTGTGGCTTGGAATCATGATACAAGAAAGTGGAAAAGTGATCCGTCCTTTGCTATTTTGCACAAATCTACCAAGGTTACCACATGCAACTTCAAAATTTTTGGATGGATTCTATGGGTTATGATCAAGCATGTTGTCCAATCACAAAAAGTTGCACATCTTTAGGATGTCGATTTGACGGATCTCAACACTGGCTTTGAGCAGGTTTCATGGTCCATAGTTTCAATCATAATTCAAACTCTAATTTGCATATCTTCAGATACTTAACCATGCTTCTCAAAATGATTCGTGAATGCGTTCATGGGTCATCAAATGAGCTGTGGTTTCAACTTGAACTTGCATCTCTTCAAAACTATCTTCACGAGTGGCAATATGGGTCATGGTTTTAGTTTTATGGTATGTCTTCTTCTACGACTTAAGTTCCTGCACAAAAATACAAAAATACATCATATATACCAAAACATACTCAACAACTTAATAAATTTCTATATTTTAAGAGTCGAATGTACCATGAAATCACAGCACATTAGTCATGTGGCTCAAAGATACGATAAGCTCTTTGCGTTTGGATTTTTAACTCAGCTTTATCTATCTTTTTCTTTTCTATTTCTCTCACTTTTAGGACAAGTGATGCTCTAGACTTAGTATCTTTTGTATTAGTAAACCCTTGTATATATGATACTGAGTTTTGGGCTGGTTTTGCTTACATACTTGCTTTATTTTATGTATTACACAAATATTGTATATGTAATTACTTCCTTCTTTATTTTATGTTGTGTGTTTCTTGGATGGGTTGGCTAACCTACTAGGAGGGGTTTAGGGTAGGTTCCATCATGATTTTAATTTTGGATCATAAAAATTTGGTATTAGAGCACTAGGTTCCTCAGCCACACGAGTACAAAAGCAACTGTCTAGTAGAGTCTCACGGATCGATATGATGACATTTGTATCTATCTTCAAAAGGCTATAGAGATATTTTAGGAAAATTTTATTCTTTGATTCTTTATTGTGCTTACTTGATTCTATCAGTCTCTAAAGCCTCCTCATTTTATTCTCCCACAGATGGTGAAGAAAAGATCAACTGCAATTAGACATGAGGTGCCTACACCTATTTCTACAGTGCTCACATGGGGTTGAGGATGTGTTAAAATCACGGAATGAGCTACTACACCAACTCATAGCTATTATTAAATGAAAAATATATGCTAACTCTCCAAAATATATGAATTCCTTGATTGTTTTGTATTCTTATTGAGGTTTTGTACTTCTTGTGGTAGTGATTTTATCACTATATTGGCTTTCCTTATGATTCAAATATTTTGCTAACTTGTAATGACCCAAAATGTCATTACGCTGAATTAGGAGGTAAAAATTGCACCTAGACTTTCCTTAGCTAAAAATTGAGGAATTCAAGGTTAGTATAGTTTTGGCTCAAAATTGAGAGTGTGGTTGCTGTATGAATTATCGTATTGATATGATAAGTAATAGTTAGGTTTGATGTAATGGTTGGATAGCCAATGAGTATAGGAAGTTTTAGCAATTTCCGACACCTGAAATAGAGTTATAGAACTCCAGTTATAACGTTTATCATGGAGGGGTTGGTTTGCATTATTGAGATTCATGATGTGTGTTGTAAAATGAGGAAAACTGAGGAGAGGTCCCGAGTTTTTTCCGCAGACCACTGTGGCAGAAAAAGTAACCACTGCAGCGATACCGAGGCAGCAATTAGAGAAATCGCAATGGCGACCTTCAGCAAAATGGGTGCAAACCGTTGAAGCATAAATTTAACCAATGCAGTGGTACCAATGCAGTGATAATTATCTGATGCAGTGGTAACACATAGTGAAATATCAGTTTAAAATCCAGAAAAAGATTTTCACTATCCGCTTTTCAAAAAATGCAATAGGGCATTGGGGAGAGGTAATTTTCAGCAAGAATTTAAAGTTTTTTATCTTTGGAGGCAAGTAATTATGTTCTAGACTTGGAATTTACTTTGTTAACCTTAAAAAATCACTAGAAAATAGATTAATGGTGTGTTTGGGGGTAAACCCTAGTTGCTGGGAATTGATGAAAAATGATGGGATTGCTTATAATTTGGTATATAATGATTCTAGGGGTGTTAGGAAACACTAATAGGATTAGAATTATGATTAAATATGCTAAATTGAGTAATTTTCATGAAGTTTAAATGATAAGAAACCCTAAGATGATGAGATGGGTGAATTTATGACTAAAATTAGTAATTTTTTATCCATAGTGGTAAAAAGGGAGATGAATTATTGATATGTGTGTATATTTTGTGCTGTATAGATCAAGAAAGAATTGAATGAGAACAAAAAGGGAAAACTGTGGCTTAAAGGTGACTTTGAACAAAAGGAGTTGAGGTAGGCTATGGTTTTGTGTAGCACTTAGACTATCTTGGCTTTGTGCTTGTTTGTGATTTGAACACTTATGATTGCTTTCTAGCATAGTTTGTGAATTGATGACTATATTACGTTCTGATGAGGTGTTGAAGTGATGGGTCGGGTACTACACCAATACATTATGATATGATATAATGATAGGTCGGGTACCGCGCCAGTACATGGTGATATGTTGTGATAATGGGTCGGGTACCATACCGGTACGTTCTGTTGATGATAATAAAAGTAAGGGATGATGAGCACATCTTGCATACATGCACTCATTTACATGCATTAAGTAATATTTGATGAATATATGTGATGATGAATGGTTGGTGAAAATGATTAGGTATGTAAGCCTGAAAATGTGAACTTATGAGTGTAATTATATGGTGATTCATGATGTGTTATTTTATTTATATCATTAATTTTGAATCATGTTATGATCGCTTTTATACTTGATTGACTTGTTTTCTTGTACATTGTTAAGTTAGTCAACCTATGATGCTTACAGGTACTTGTTGTTGTACTGATGCTACCTGTACTCTTTTTTTTATTGAGTGCATCACATCTTCCAGTGGTTGACACACGACCTCGGGTCTAGTAAGAAGTTTGCATCTGATTTTGAGGGTGAGCACCAAGTCCGAGCAACCTTCAGATTCTTCACATGATGTTGATGTCCCTTGTTTTTAGGACTAAGACTATCTTAGTTATTACTATATTTTAGGATATTTCTAGATGTTTTCAGACTTAGCTATTTTCTTAGATGTTCTTATATGGTGACTTCAGGTTCTGAGGATTGTAATAAATAGAGATTTTCGCCCTCTCTTTATTTTACAGATGTTAATGTTGTTGGATGGTTATGCTTTAGTGAGTAAAACTCCTTGAATTCATTTAAAGGCTTGAGTTTTAATATAAAATGTATGTGAGAGTAATCCTTAAGTGAATAAGGGTGTGTCTAGTATGGTTCTCCTGCCATAGTTTAGGGTGGGTGCCAATCATAACCGTTTGGGTCATGAAAAAAATAGTATCAGAGCACTAGGTTTGTAGATCTCATCGTACAAGAATAGGTCTTGTAGATTCCTGCAAAATGGTATGGAGACATATGTACTTTTCTTTGGGAGGCTATAGGACTTTAGGAATGACTTTCTTTTCTTTCGTTCTTTCGTGCTATGACTTGATTCCAATTGGTATCTGGCGATCCAAATTGGTATCTAATTTTTTCACTCTTATTCATAGAAGGTGAATACTCATTCCTCTAGAGCAGCAGTAGCAGCGCCTACAGCAGCACCAGCGCAGGTCGCTGAGGACATCCCAAAGATTGCCTTTCGAACCCGTTATGGGCATTAGGAGTTTTTGGTTATGTCTTTTGGTTTGAACAATGCCCCAGCTGACTTCATGAGTTTGATGAATGGAGTATTTAAGTCCTTTTTGGATTCATTCATTATTGTGTTTATTGATGATATACTTGTTTATTCTAAAAGTGAAGAATAGCATGATACCCCATTTGCGTACTGTGTTAAAGTTGCTTAAAGAGAATCAATTGTATGCTAAGTACTCTAAGTATGAATTCTGGCTTTCATCGGTGTCCTTTTTGGGGTACATGGTTTCTAAACAAGAGGTTATGGTGGACCCTTAAAAGGTTGAGGTGGTTAAGAATTGGGCCAGACAGATTAACGTGACAAAGATCTGCAGTTTTATGGGATTGGCCAGTTACTACCACTGGTTTGTTAAGGGGTTTACTAGTATTGCTTCACATATAACCCGCATGACCTAAAAAGAAGTTCCATTCGAATGGGATGACAAGTGTGAAATGATCTTTCAAAAACTTAAAACTGTGTTGACCTCAATCCCTATATTAACTTTGCCTGTCAAGGGTAAGGATTTTATTATATTTTGTAATGCCTCATGTTTGGGTTTAGGTGATGTGTTGATGCAAGAACAGAACGTAATTTCTTATGCTTCGAGACAACTAAATCCCTATGAGAAAAACTATTCCATGCATGACTTGGAGCTAGTGGCCGTAGTGTTCACTTTGAAAATTTAGAGACATTATGTCTATGGGGTGAAATATGAGGTGTTCACCGACCACTGCAGCCCGCATCACGTGTTCACACAGAAGGATCTGAATCTAAGACAGAGGATATAAATGGAGTTGATTAAGGATTATGACATCTCAATCTTATATCACCCATGTAATGCTAATGTGGTGGCTGATGCACTAAGCCAAAAACCAGTGAGCATAGGTAGCCTTGCATTTTTTGAGGCATCTAGGCACCCATTGATGAGAGAGGTATGGTCTTTGGCTAATGGTTTTCTTAGATTGTAGAAAACTAGCAAACTATAGGTATTGGCACACGTGGAGGATAGGTCCACCTTCTATGATAAAATTAAGAGGAGATAGTTTGAGGATAAGAAATTGAACAACCTCAAAGAGAAAGTGTTACAAGGGAAGGTGAATGAGGCCATTCTTGATAACGAAGGGGTTTTGAGAATCTGAGGATGGTTGTGTGTACCTGGAGTAGGTAATTTAATTCCCACCAGTCTGGCAGAGGCTCATAACTCCAAGGACTCCATACATCCAGGTGCCAACAAGATGTATAGAGACTTAAGGCAACATTATTGGTGGCGAAGGATGAACCGTGACATTATCAATTTTGTGGCTAACTCTCAAAACTGCCAACAAGTCAAATATGAACATCAAAAGCCTGGTGGTACTTTTCAGCAGATGTCCATTCCAGAGTGGAAGTGGGAACGAATAACGATGGATTTTGTGGTTGACCTTCCAAAAACTTAAGGAAGTGCGACTTTATTTGGGTCATTGTTGACCGATTGACTAGGTTAGATCATTTTATTTTAGTGAGGGTTGATTATAATGCGGCTAAGTTAGCCAAAATGTATGTGAAGGAAATCGTAAGACTGCATGGGGCACTGGTGTCAATTGTGTCCAACAGGGGTACTCAGTTTACCTCTAATTTTTAGGAAAGGTTTCAATTCGAGTTGGGGTCTAGATTGGACCTGAGCATAACTTTCTACCCACAGACAGACGGTCAATCTGAGCGGACTATCCAAGTTCTTGAGGATATGCTCTAGGCTTGTGTTATGGACTTTGGGTGTCAATGGTATGTATACTTACTATTGTGTAAATTTACCAACAACAACAGATACCACTCTAGTATTGGCATGGATCCTTTTGAGGCCTTGTATGGTAGACAATGTAGATCCTCAATTGGGTGGTTTGACACATTCGAGGTGAGGCCTTGGTGCACTGATATGCTTAAAGACTCTATGGAAAAAATGAGATTCATAAAAGAGAATCTCATAGCGGATCAAAGCCAAAAAAAGGAGTATGCAAATAAAAAGGTAAAAGACTTGAAGTTTAAGAAAGGGGAGAAGGTACTTTTGAAGGTGTCACCCGTGAAGGGTGTGATGTGATTCGGCAAAAAGAGCAAGTTGAGACCAAGGTACATAGGACCTTTTAAGGATTTAAAGAAAGTGAGGTAGGTATCATACGGTCTAGCCTTACCCCTTAGTATGTCCAGGGTATTCCATGCATCTATGCTAAAGAATATCATGGAGGTGGAGACTATATTGTCTGTTGGGACCCGAAATTATTCAATAAGGAACTATCCTATGTAGAGAAACCAATTGCTATTCTTGTTAAAGATGTGAGGAAATTAAGGATATGAGTTATTCCTTGTGTGAAGGTTCAGTGGAGAAATCGTACTATTGAGGAAGCTACATGAGAGACAGAGGCAGACATGCGTAAGCAGTATCCGAACTTGTTCATTGATTCAGGTACACCTTATTCCAGTTATTATGTTTTGGGCCAATTGCCATTTGGGGAAGAATGAGTGGTAAATTGGTATCTGATTTAACAACCCAAAATGTCGTTACACTGAATTAGGAGGTAAAAGTTACACATAGACTTCCCTTAGATGAAAATTGAGGAATTCAAGGCTATTCTTATTTTGGCTCAAAATTGAGAGTGTGGTAGTTGTATGAAATTAGGTATTGATATAATCAGTAATAGTTGGGTTTGGTGTAATTGTTGGATAGCCAAAGAGTATAGGAAGTCTTAGCAACTTTCGACACATGAAATAGAGTTATAAAACTTTGATTATAGCATTTATCGTGGAGTGGTTGGTTCACGTTATTGAGATTTGTGGTGTGTTTTGTAAAATGAGGAAAATTGAGGAGAGGTCCCAAGTTTCAGCCTCGGACCACTGCAGCAGTCAGGGAAACTACAGTAGCAGCCTTCAGGAAAATGGACGCAAACCGCTGCAGTGGTAATTATCCGCTGCAGTGGTAACGCACAGTAAAATATCAGTTTTAAAACCCAAAAAAATGTTTTCATACCCCACTTTTTGAAAAACATAATAGGGCATTGGGGAGAGGTGATTTTCAGCAAGAATTTGAAGTTTTTCATCTTTCAAGGTAAGTAATTACGTTCTATACTTGAATTCACTTTATTAACCATAGAAAATCACTAGAAAATGGATAAATGGCGGGTTTGGGGGTAAACCCGAGTTGATGGAAATTGATGAAAAATAATAAGATTGCTTATAAATTTGGTATATAGTGATCCTAGGGTGTTAGAAAATACTAATGAGACTAGAATTATGATTAAATATGCTAAATTGAGTAATGTTCATGAAGTTTAAATGATAAGAAACCCTAAGATTATGAGATAGGGTGAATTTATGACTAAAATCAATAATTTTTGATCCCTAGTGGTAAAAAGGGAGATGAACTATTGAAATGTGTGTATATTTTGTATTGTATAGATAACTGCGTTGCATTTTTATTGCATTCTGATGAGGTATTGAAGTGATGGGTTGGATACCACACCAGTATATTATGATATGATATAATGATGGGCTAGGTACCACACCAATACATGGTGATATATTATGATAATTGGTCGGGTACCACACTGGTACGTTATGTTAATGATGAGAAGGGTAAGAGATGATCCACATATCTTGCATACATGCACACATTTACATGAATTGAGTGCTATTTGATGAATATATGTGATGATGATTGGTTGGTGAAAATGATTAACTATGAAAGCCTGAAAAGGTGAACTTATGAGTGTAATTATATGGTGCTTCATGATGTGTTATTTGATTGATATCATTGATTTTGAATAGTGTTATGATCGCTTTTATACTTGTTTGACTTGCTTACTTGTACAATGTTAGGTTAGTTGGCCTATGATGCTTACCAGTACTTGTTGTTGTACTGATGCTACCTATACTCTTCTTTTTATGGAGTGCAACACATCTTCCAGTGGTTGACACATGACCTCATCTCTAGTTAGCAGTTTGGATCTGATTTTAAGGGTGAGCACCAAGTTCGGACAACCTTCAAATTCTCCTCATGATGTTGATTTCCCTTGTTTTGGGGACTAAGACTATCTTAGTTATTGTTCTATTTTGTGATATTTCAAGATGTTTTCATACTTAGTTGTTTTCTTAGATGTTCTTGTATGGTGATTTTAGGTCTCGGGGATTCTAATAAATAGAGATTTTTGCACTCTATTCATTTTGTGGATGTTAATGTTGTTGGATGGTTATGCTTTAGTGAGTAAAACTCCTTTCATTCGTTTAAAGGCTTGAGGTTTAATATAAAAGTAATGTGAGAGTAATCCTTAAGTGAATAAGGGTGAGGTTTGTATTGTTCTCCCACTATAGTTTAGGTTGGGTGCCAATCATGACCATTTGGGTTGTGACATAACTTGACTTTGGATTTGTGGTTCATCTTAATTATGGAACTTATTTATATTAAGAGTGAACTAGAATTCCATTTTTAGCATGGTGCTTGATTCTCTTGATTACTGGGTTTCACCCCTACTTGATTCGGGGCTTTGGTCGTTCTTGACATTTAATTATGCTTGGTGTGATTGTATGATGTATATATTGGGCAAATTTTTTTTAGACACACTCTCTTGGAATAGTTCTATGAGCTTTCTTCATATATGAGCTAGCTATTGATATTGATTTTTGAAAACACTCCAAAGATTGATATTTTATACTTTTGATCTACTTATTTACTCGATATATATATATGCCACATTCAAGCTGCCTGTCTTAGGAAAGATTCTACTCTTTGATTCCTTATTGTGCAGACTTTTTCATTTCTTGAATTCTAAACTTTTTATTCTATTTCTTAAATAGATGGTGAGGATTAGATCAGCTACTACTAAGGATGGTGTGCCTACACCAGCGGCTGGGACCCAACTAGGGGACGAGGTAGGGTTTAAGGCCATAACAGACATGGAGCAGGAGATACAACACCAGCTAAAGGATGTGCTAGGGCGACATCTCTTGAGCTAGAGGTTGAGTTTGAGGGTAAGGCTTATCAACCAGAAAGAGTGAGGATGGCCTAGGTAACACGTGAATTTATAGCCACCTAGTGTTGCAGGACACTATGATTCATATTTTGAGATTCTTAAAGGGTATGGCTTAGACAGGAGCTCTACTTGTAACTCTTAATAGATCTCAGACAAGAAAGGGTGTTCAGCCTCCAAAGAAAGTACTAATTTAGGTTTTCCATACTCATAGGTAATAACCTTCTACTATTGTGTCTCCCCACATTAATGCTTCACCATCCAGACTTATTTCTCCACCAGTTGTGGCTAGGATGATGATGATAGTTTAGGAGTAGAAGATGTTAGATAGATTTATAAAATTGGTTCCCCAAAATTTAATGATGCACCTTAGGAGGATGTATATGGGTTCTTAATCAGTTGTTTGAAGAAGTTGCATAGTAATGGTTTGGTTGAATCTCATGGTATAAACTATATTACTTTTTAGATGGTTGGGGAATCAAAGCAGTGGTGGAGATCTTATCTTAGTTGTAGACCAGTGGGTTTGCATCCTATGACATGGACATAGTTTTGTTAGGTTTTTATTGAGAAGTATGTGCCTTGCAGCATAAAAAAGAGCTAAGAGATAAGTTTGATGATTTAGAGTAGGGTACCATGACATTACTGAGTATAAGACTAGGTTTCATGCCTTTTCTAAGCATGTCTTGATGAGTATTATGGTAGAGGAGGAGTGTGTTAGGAAGTTTGTAAAGGGGTTAATTACTCCTCTTCAATTGGATACGACACAATTAGTGAATATTAGGGGTAATTTTCACTAGATAGTATACCATGCCAAAAGTAATGAGAGTATACATTATGATGCCTATTGAGGTAGTAGCAAGAGGATTCATAGATAGAGTGGTTTCAATGGCTTAGCATTTTTTGGAAGAGACTTTTTAGGTAGAGGTTAACATTATTAGCATAGTAAGCTAGTTTAAGAGGCATCACAGACTAATAAGGGTGGTCATTTTGGCTATAATAGTCAGAGTTCGGGTTAGATGTCCAGAGGTTCTTATTCTAAGATTCTAGGGCATGGAAATTACTATAGTTCATCTAAGAAGACTCAACGTCCCTTTTAGGGTAGAGGATATTTTGAATGTAGTGACGACCATCTTGTGAAGTATTGCCCCTGACGTGGGCAGGGTCATCCACAATAGGGTTTTTAACTGTAAACTTACAGGGCACCGACAACGTAAGTTATAGGTAATGAACATAGTGGTATATGTGGTTCTTAGGGTGCTAGGGGTGGAGCCCAGATAACTTGTAGTGGTGGTCATGGAGTTACTCAGTCAAGAGCTATGTTTTCAATACTTTGCATTTTTGGGTAAAACTGACTGAGAGGCCCCCGATGTAGTTATTACAAGTATCATTTATGTTTTCCATTGTCCTACTTTAGTATTATTTTATCTTGGATCTACTTTCTAATATTTATTTATTTATTTTGCTTCAGGTATTGATATAGTATGTGAGTCCCTTACTGTTCCTATTCATGTTTCTACTCTTGTAGGTGATTCTTTAGTAGTGTATCGATCTTGTGTTGTGACTCTTTTAGGGTATGACATTTGGGTGGACTTGATTATTCTAGATATGGTAGATTTTGATGTGATTTTGGGTATGAATTTGCTTTCCCTTCATCATGTTGTTTTGGATTGCTATGATAAGATATTTACCCTAGTTATGTCAGATATACCGAGATTGGAGTGGAAGGTACCCAGATTTTTATCCTAAGAGGTTTATTTCATTTCTTTAATCTCAATTGATCATTGAGAAGAGATGTCTTTCTTATTTTGCGTATGTGCATGATAGTAGTGTGGACATGCCTCTTTTGGAGTCCGTGAGGGAGGATAAGGAGTTTGTGGATGTGTTTCCTTCTAATTTGTTGGGTGTTCCTCTAGATAGAGACATCAATTTTTCTATTTACTTAGATCCAAGCACTAAGCCCATGTCTATCCCTTATTATTGGATGGCTCCACTGGAGTTGAAAGAATTGAAGGACCAATTATAGAATTTGTTGAGTAAGGTATTTATTACACCTAGTATTTCACCTTGGGGGTGCTCTAGTATTATTTTTTAAGAAGAATGATGGGTATACACACATGTGTATTGATTATCAGTAGCTTAGTAAGGTGACCATAAAGAATAAGTATCCTTTTTTATGTATTGATGATTTATTTAATTAGCTTCAGGGTGCTTCAGTGTTTTCAAAAATTGACTTGAGATTAGTGTATCACTAGTTGAAGAGTAGGACTTTAGATGTCCCTAAGACAACTTTTAGGATCTGACATGGTTTAAACTCCAACAATGCTTATGGAGTTGATGATTGGAGTATTTTAGCCTTACCTAGATTTTTTCATGATTGTGTTCATCGGCGATATCTTTGTGTATTCTAAGAGTGAGACAGATCATGTGGATCATTTGAAGATTGTACTTCAGAGATTGAGGGATGAGAAGTTCTATGCTAAGTTCTCAAAGTGTGAGTTTGGGTTGAGTTTTGTGTTATTCTTGTGGTATGTGGTGACCAAATATGGTATTATGGTTGATTTGGCCAAGGTTGAGGCAGTTCGGGTTTGGTCTATGCCTACTTCTCTTACAGAGATTCGGAGTTTTATTGGATTGATTAGTTATTATAGATAGTTCCTATAAGGCTTCCCTTCTATTGAGGCTCCTTTGACCAAGTTGACTCAGAAGAATATTGCTTTTTAGTGGTACAATGAGTGAAAGGAAAGCTTTCAAAAGCTCAAGACCTTGTTGACTTGATTATCTATCTTAACCTTACCTGTAGGGTAAATATTTTACTGTGTATTATGATACTTTAGGAGTTTGCCTTGGTGGTATTTTTATGTTGAAGGGTAAGGTGATATCCTATGCTTTGAGATAACTTAAGACCCATGAAAAGAACTACCTCACACATGACTTGGAGTTGGAAGTGGTAGTGTTTGTGTTAAAGTTGTGGCAGCATTACTTATATGGGGTTCATTGTGAGGTGTTCACTAATCATCACAACCTTCAATATATTTTCAGCCAAAAGGATTTGAATTTGAGACAACACAGGCGGTTGGAGTTGTTGAAAGATTGTGACTTTACTATTCTCTATCATCCGAGAAAGGTCAATATAGTGGTGGATACCTTGAGTAAGAAGGCGTTGAGCGTGAGTAGTTTTGCTTTGTTGGTGGTTAAGGAGAGACTTTTGGCCATGGAGGTTCAGGGATTGGCCCATAGCTTTATGCGACTTGATGTTTCTAAGTCAGGTAGAGTTTTTGCTTGTGTTGGGGTACAGTTATTATTGTTGGAGCAAATTAAGGGTAGACAATTTGAGGATGGGAAATTGTGCATCATTCAGGGTAAAGTGTTGAACGGTGAAACTAAGAAAGCAATTCTAAATTTTGAGGGTGTTTTAAGGATCAAGGGTTGGATTTGTGTTCCTTGAGTGGGTGATTTGACTAAACTGATCATGAAGGAAGCTCACTAGTTGAGGTATTCTATTCATCCAGTTGCAATAAATATGAATCATGACCTAAAGTAGCATTAAGAGGGATATCATGGAGTTTGTGGCTAAGTATTTGAATTGTTAGTAAGTGAAGTATGAGCACCGTAGCCCGAGGGGCTTGACTTAGAGGATACCTATACTTGAGTGGAAGTGAGAGCACATCACTATGGATTTCGTAGTTGGTTAGCCTCAAACCTTGGGGAAGTTTGACTCCATTTGTGTGATTGTGGATAGATTGACCAATTCAACTCATTTCATTCTAGTGAAGGTGAACTACAATGCAGAAAAGTTAATGAATGTCTATATCTGGAAATAGTTTGATTGTATGGTGTGACCATTTTCATCATTTCATACATATGTACTCAGTTCACTTCGTACTTTTAGAGTTTGGTCCAACGAGAGTTGGGTGCTCAGTTGGAGATAAGCATGGCCTTTCACCCTCAAACAGAAGGTCAGTCGGAGTGGACTATTCAAGTTTTAGAGTATATATTTCGATCTTTGATGATTGACTTCAATGGTAATTAAGATCAGTTTTCCATTAGTAGAGTTTTCCTTCAACAATATTTATCATTCCAGCATTTAGATAGCATAATTCGAGGCTTTGTATGGGAGTAGGTTATATCTATGGTTAGGTGGTTTTATTTCTTTGAGTTAGACAAGAGGGAACATATTTTTTGTGAGATTTGATGGATAGAGTGAGGTTGATCCAGGATTGACCCTTGGAGGCCAGAGTAGATAAAGAGTTATAGATTAAAGGTTTTGTGACTTGGTATTTATGGTTGGCGAGTGGTTTTTTTGAAGGTATCACCCATGAAGAATGTGTGTGATGAGTTTTGGAAAGAAGGGCAAGTTTAGCTCTAAATTTATTAGCCTTTTCAATATCCTTCGATAGATTATACATGTGGCCTATATTTTGGCTTTATCTCAAAGTCCGTCAGCTGTGCATCTATTTTTGTATTTCTTGATGTTGAAGAAAATATCATTCTGACAGTTCTCCTATGATTTGATAAGATTTAATTGACTTGGATCAGAATCTTACTTTTGAGGAGGAGCGTCGCACCATTTTGGATAGAGTCTAGGAAGTTGAGGTGTAAGAGCATTGATTTAGTAGAAGCATCATCGATTGAGGAGGCTATATGGAAGATGGAATCGAACATGTGAAGTAGATATCTCCAGCTTTTCAACAGTTCAAATACCTTCTTTACCCTTACATTCGAGGACGAGCATGTGTATTAGTGGTGGATAATGTAACAACTCTCAAGTCAAATTTTAGATTTTTGCATATTTTGACAACTTTACCCCATGTAGTTGTATTATGGTAATTGTGGGTTGTGGGAGTGGGTGGCATGGTTCCTGAGGCAGTTTGGTTGAGTTTGAGGGGAGTTTTCCATTTTGTGAGGATTTTAGGTTGATAGGGTTGACTTTGATCAACATTTGGAGTTTTAGATGTCATATCAGAATTCTGTCAGTTCTGTTAGCTCTGGAATATCATTTTTGGTATAGTAGCACTATTGTTCGATCCCAAGGGGTTCGAGTCAGCTGCATGTTTGGTCACTGCGAACTCACCTAAAGCATTGCAATTATGGTGGACCCGGGTCAATAAATATCATGATTGCTAAGGAGGTCCCGCAATCACAATGAACAAATTTTGCCTAGACAGTTTAAATTTCATTTTTCGAACATAGACCCCAAAACTCAATTTTTTAATCTTTGAAACTCATTTTGGGGAGAATTAAAAGGGGATTTTTAAGTTTTCTTCATTGGATAAATTTCCTATACTATTTTTATACATTTCCCAATAATTATTTCATGATTTCACCTTCAAATCTTATTTTTCAAGTTGAAATTTGAGGTTTTCCCATTAAAGTTAATGAATGGTATTTTGATGATTTAAAGGTCGATTTTAACTTTGTTTTCAATGAAATTTCAGACTTGAACTCCTTGAGTTATGGATAAATTAATTTTCTAATAAAATTTTAGTTTTGCCCTTAGAGGATCGAGATTGACTTTTTGTACTCGGAATTGAAGTACAAAAGTATGGGTATTGTTAGATTTATGTTTATAAGTAGATCTTGTTTTTGATGGATTGGTTGGGTTCCTTAGTCATTAAGGATGGAAAGACGAGTTTACAATTATTAGAGACTTGAAATTCGGCGTTGAGGAACATTGTGGCTTAACTTCTTTCAAGCATGGATTGTTAGTGTCAAGATCCAATTCACAGATCGTGTGGGCACCTACCCAACTCTACCTTAGATAGGAGAACCCTTACCACCCAACCATTGAATTAAGTGTGGAAGATGTGTTAATAACTTTGAAAAATGAAGAAAGATCTACTGTTCAAATACATTTAATACATAACTATATTACAAATATAAAATAAAAATTTCCCAAAACCTAATCTAAACCTGTACAAGAGCACTAAGCAATGAAGAAGGAAACCCGAGACACAACATCCATGTAAGAGTGAGATGACATGAGTTGCTGAAGACTAACCACCATCGTACCTATAGAAATTCCAACTGACCTACACCATGGATATATCAAATGGAGATATAGTAAGTGTAGTATCGGTACAACCACATGTACTAATAGGTATGATCGGCCGACCAGGGTTTGAAAAAAATAACAATAATAGAAAATAGGAAGGAAATCATGGCAATAATTAATACTCCAGATAACAAAACCTCCTAACTCCCTTTTCTACGTTCCCTAACTCTTGCCTTACCTCCTTCTCTAGCAGCACCAATATTCTATGCCCAACACAATTATGACCCACTACTCCTCATCTGATTCCACCGACAAGTTCACTAGTCCGACTCTCTAGGATACCATATGGACTTGAATAGATCACCTAATACACTATATATATATATATATATATATATATTTATGTATAAAATCTGCATATTGAAGTTAAGATATATACTCAAACCAAGGCATAACTTACACTCACGTACAATGGTCTGCTACTCATACCCAACAAGCCAAATAGATAAAAACACTTCATAAATATATAAACACAATAATTTGATGATATGAATGCATGAATGCAAGGTGTACGCATACACTAGAGTTAGTAGGGACTCTCAGTTATGACCTGCAGGGGACGAGCTTAGTCCATGTACCAGTACCAGTGTGGTACCTGATCTAATTACAGTGTTGGCATGATACCTAATCCTAATAATAGTGTCAACGTGACACCCGATCCAACAATATCACCTCAATATACATAATCTTAGTCCAATGTTCAATGCATGATGATAACTCAATAATCTCAAGTAGTACCTAAAATCTAGTCACAACATTCAATTCATGTATATAAGCATAAAGTCTAATCAATTCTGCATTACACTTAGGCTACTCATACTTACCCAATATAACGGTCATACCACCGATCAACACCTATACTTATACTACCTAACAACTCTAAACCAGGATGTTATACCCTATCTGTCCCTTTTATTCCTTCCTACTACATCTATACCCATTCTACTACGAGCAACTACCCCAACATCATTCTCTCCCACACAACCTCTTTCGACTCCTCTCACTAACCAAAATATCTAGACACCTACTGATTACTCCCTCTACTCTCAGCCTGGATTCTACCAATACCCTCTGCACCCACTAAAATGCATACTTTATGACATATTTCATGCTCATTATTCTTATAGTCGACCAAACCCTTTTTCTAACCCATAAAATACTTACATTTATCAACCTATCTCTAGTTCATAGAAGACTCATACCTTTTGACAGTCAAAGAAGCAATTACAGTTCAATAACTCATCAAATAATGTCATTAATTAATTATCTTAATTTTGATTATCGTTCAAGTTATTCAAACTCCATTCCCTTAGGCCTAACACATGAAATCTCGCGACATAACTATCGTTATTATATGTATCTAGCCTAAGTCTACTATAATTGACCATACCCTACCTTGTAGATATATTTTTCTTCTACAGGGAGCAAATAGTTATCCCACACGTGCCTTGCCCTTCACTAACATTGGAAATTCTGTCAGAAATGCTTTAGAAATCACCCTCTTGGGGCTTGGCCACTAAATCCTCATCGTTCTAAGTATAGGGTTCACTTGGGGTGTTTTTGGAGGAGAAATATGACATAAGAATCCTCAGTTGAATAAGGGTTTTAAATAACCCTCGGGCAGCTTACTTCCAGATTGCCGCTACAGCGATAAGAGTGTTGTTGCAGTGGCAAATTTGTTGCTCTAGCAATGGGTCATAGGTATGGCCCAACTCTTTTGCAATCTAGGACAAATATGATTTTGGCCCCATATTTTTCCCACGAGATAATTCCTACGAGGCCCAAAATGAAGATTTCTTGGTCAAAATATTTTTCTTGGATGGTTTTTATCATAATGATGATTTGGGTCTTTACAGTTAGTGCGATGCCAAGATGTGGCTTATATCGTGATAGTACCGTAAAATTGAATTTTTTGACTTGATATTTAGGCTTCTACCTTATGTTACCTAGTTGATTGATATTTTTCTGATTTTATACATAAATATTGTGTTTGAGAATATTTGACATTTGAGCATGTATATCCATTCATCTCATGGATCATTGAGTGGCACTATTGTAAGGTTACTGATGTTTTTGAAAGAAAATAAATCATCTTCTATTAAGTGATTCATTATGATATTTTGCGTAATCCATTATTTTTCCTAAATGGTGAGGTATGATACTATTAAGTGATTTTAAGTGATTGTATATGGATAATATCTGAGAGTGTAGAATGCTACTGTTGTGGCTCCTCGAATGGATGAGGCTTTAGAGGTGGAGATCTTATTGTGGCAACTGCCAGGGCCGTTTATGATTAGAGATGAGCATTTTTTGTTATGTAAGTTTTTCAAATAAAGCCTCTGATGCTCCATGGTTTTGAGTCTGAAGATGCGTATGAGTTCATTATTGCTGTCATGAGAGATTCCATAAGATAGAAGTAGTTGAGAAGTATGGAGTTGAATTTGTCACCTTTTAGATACAAGGTGATGCTAAATTATAGTGGTATAGTGGAAGGCTTATTTAAAGTGTAGGCAAGCTGGGTATCCTCCACTGATATGGACCAAGTTTTATTCTATTTATGTAGAGAAGTATGTTCCCCGTAATTTGAGAGACAAGGGACGAGATAAGTTCACTAATATTGAGCAGGGAAATTCTTCAGCTACAGCCTAGGAGGCCCAGTTCCATTCACTCTCCTGATATTCTTTACAGTTGTTGTATTCGGAGGCTAGAGGATTCACCGATTTGTTAAGTGGTTGAACATGGGCCTTCAAATATTAGCTCTGCAGATGGTATATTTTGGTAGGTCTTTTTAGGAGGTGGTCAAATTTGTTAAGAGTGTATAAGGAGTGAAACAAGAGGGGTATGCAAAGATGGAAGTGAAAAATACATGAAAAGAGGGCAACTACAATGGTTCATTCTCTAGGGGTCAGAGTTCTCAGGGATATTCTATATTCCCTATTCAGACAGCTATGCATGTGTTAGTTGGGTGGTCTTTTTCAAATTTCAGTGTGTATCTTTATTTGTCTGCTTTAGTTTAGCAACCCACATTGAACTGGACTTGTATGAGTGCAGTGAGGTTGGTCATATTAAGAAGAATTGTCCCAAATATAGATAGGCTAGTCAGTCAAGCCAGCAGTAGGCTCTCTGTGCTTAGCTCCAACAGGTAAAGGAAGAGGTGTTCATAGTAAAGGCCATCCTCAGGGTGGGTTTAGTGGCCATATGGTAGGTAGAGGTGGCAACCAACCTAATAGAGGTAGTGGACATGTTGATATGAGTGGTTCTTAAACCGTTAGGAGAGGCACACATGTAGGTGATCGAGCCTATTTATATGCTTTTTGAAGCAGACCCGAGGCAGAGGCATTGGATGTGGTGATTACGTGACATATTCAACCTAAACTTGTGGAACGAGATTGTTTATTCCTAAAACTCCCATGTTCCTGATATTTTTATTACAGGAAATCCAACTCTAAAGAATTAGAAAAAAATAATACTACTATCTTTTCAATGACTGGATGGCTACAGTCTTATTTGATCCAAGTTCTACTTTTTCTTATGTGTTTGCCTATTTTGTTGTGGGGTTGGACATGGTATGTGATTTACTTGATGTTCTTATTCATGTTTCCACTCCTATTGGTGATTCTGTGGTTGTTAATAGTGATTTTGGACATGGTTGATTTTGATATTATTTTGGTAATAAGTTGGTTGTCTCCTTATCATGCTATTCTAGACTATTATGCTAAGACAGTGACCAATGGCTATGTCGGGGAATACTAGACTTGAGTAGAAGGGTGATTATAGTCCTTCTCTTATAAAGTTTAGATCATTCATTCGTGCTAAGAGGTTGATAGGAAGGGGGTGATTTGTATTTTAGAACATATTTGGGACACTAGTGCGTAGGTTTCACCTACTGAGTCAGTTCCTGTGGTATGTGAGTTTTTAGAGGCATTTTCTGTGGATATACCTGGCATGCCACCAAACTGCGACATTGATTTTTGTATTTGTTTTAGAGTCGGATACTAGTCTGATTTCTATGCCTCCTTATAGGATAGCACCAACTGAGTTGATTTGAATGGTCAACTATAAGAATTGCTTAGTAATGGGTTTATTCATCTGAGTACCTCTATATATGCTCCAGTGTTATTTGTGAAAAAAAAGGATGGTAGTTTGCCTATGTGTATAGACTACCATCAGTTGAATAAGGTTATGATCCGTAATAAGTATCCTCTTCCCTACATAGATGACTTGTTTGATTAGCTTTAGGGTGCATCAGTCTTTTCTATGATTGATTTGAGGTATGGATATTATCAGTTGATGTCTAAGTGTTTTTTAGCCTAGAGATAAGTTCAGAGGTATTCAACAGGGTTCTACATCAAGTTTTAGAGTATGAGATGCGGTTTCTTGAGTAGGCAAGACATACTACTATTATTCTTTTTCTAGAGCATGAGAGAGTGCAGAGGTTTATTAGAGGATTGATCTAACCACTCCATTTGGCCGTCAGAGCATTTAGTAGCAGCTAGGTCTCCCTTTTTTCAGGTCATTGATTATGCGAGGACTATAAAGTGGGCATGTCTCGAGACTTATGAAGGTGGCAGTGAGAGGTCCCGCCATTATTACACTCTCAGCCTAGCAGGTCCATACAAGTAGCACCTCAAATTATAGATGGGCCCTAAATAGGTCAGAGTGGTCAAAGTAGACAAAGCTTTAGTCAGGCATCACAAGGTTCTCAATATGGGTCTTCAGGCTGAAGTGGCTAGTTTGGATTGTCGAGTTTTTTACATCGGACCTTGGCCATTATAGGTTGCTTTTGTGTGTTCAGTTTTGGCACTATTCCAGGGAGTTCCCTGGGTATGAGTTTGTCAGCCTATCAGGGTCAACACATGTTTTTTGCCTACGCAGGGCTTTTTGGGTTTCTTATGGCTACAGAGAGATTGGTTATTTCTATAGAGAGTGTCCCAGGTGTGGGATTATTGAGTATCTTGTGCATCAAGATAAACCTCTTAGGGCTATAACACCATTAGACAGAAGTGGTACCCAAGATATTAGGGGTGGTCCCCAGAGTATTAGATGTAATTCACTTTTAGGTGGTGAAGGTGGTTGTGCGAATGCCCAGTTTGGGGACGAACATGATCAGTTATATGCGTCTTTGGGTAGGCTTGGATTCGGGACTGTAGATACAACTATTAATGGTACAATTTTGATTTGTTAACTTTTAGTTTTTGTTTTGTTTTGTCTGGGGTTTCCATATTCATATATGTCTGTTTACTTTATTGTTTGCTTGGGTCAGTCTTATGACTTTTTATCTGTGACTATATGTGCATAACTAACCTCGTAGGTGTTTTCTTTTAATAGTGGATTGACTAGGTTGATCCTGTGTTACGACTATCTGGATAGTATAGCACCTAGGTGGATTTCATTATCTTATACATGGTAGCTTTTAATGCAATTTTAGGTTTGGGTCGTTTTTTTTTCCTATCATATGGTCCTTGGTTTTCAAGCCTTAGATTCTACTTCAATTATGTTCATAATGCTAGCATTAATGTTCCTTTACTATAGTCAGTTCCCAAGGATAGTCAGTTGTTGATGTTGTTCTCCTTATCTATTTGGCTTTTTTTGCCCGATCATGATTTGGACCTTTTTTTGATGTTGAGTTGGGTACTCAGTTCATTCTGCTATGTCATACCAGATGGATTTAGTTCAGTTAGGGGATGTTAAAAGGATAGTTTCACGATCTTCTGGGTGCAGGGTTATTTGGCCTAGTGTGTCTCCATGGGGGTACTTCTATTTGGTGTAAGAAGGAAAATAATGGTTCCATGTACTTGTATTTTCTTATTGGCTATTGAGATATTTTTGATCTGTTTGACCAACTTTAGGGTTGATTTGCTTTAGGTTTGGCTACCATTAGTAAGGGTCCAAGCAGTGGACATACCAAAGATTACCATTAGGACACATTGCGCCCACCGCAATATCTTGGTTATGACTTTGGTTTTGCCAATGTCCCATAATAAATATGATTTGATGGATCATGTGATCATGCTTTGATTAGACTCCTTTGTGATAGTGTTGATTGATGGCACCACAACTGCAGCCTTTATGGGACCAGTGGTTATATGCTAAGTTGCTAAGTGTGAGATTATCTTGGGTCTGGACATACTCGGGGCACGTGGCACATGGAAATGGGATTATGGTGGGTTTGGTGAGGATCAAGGAAGTTTGGGTTTGTTGCTAGGCTTATTTCTTCCATCAAAATTTGTATTATGTCAGATTAGCTAGTTACATCAGACGGCTTGATTGAGGGATTGTTTCTTTAGCATCGTGGTTGACTAGGTTAATTTAGAGATGTCCACCTCCAACGAGCCCATAAGTATGAGATAAGACTTTTGGGGCTATAGGCTTTATTAGCTCCAGTTCTGACTTTAACTCTTTTGGATGAGAGCCTAAGGTGTGTGTGTTAGATCTTTTATTCAAATTTTGGTTTGTTAGCGGTTATAGTTTGGATACTCGGGTCCTGGTGGTTTAACTCAGATTCTATGAGGATAGCTATGGATTTTGTGACTTGCTTGCATTATATGTTTTGGGGATTTGATTCTATTTGAGGCATTGATGATTGGTGGATTTAGCTTACGTACTACCTATAGATTCAATTTTCCTTCTGTCCAAAGAGGCTGGCTTAGATTTATATTTGAGGGATGGTTCATTTGCATAGGGTTTTGGTTTTCATCGGGTTTCTAGAAGTCTGTTCAGTGGGAGACGAGTATTTGAGTTAAGCTTGACATAACTTTTCACCCACAAATCAATGATCACTTAGAGCATACTTTTCAAGTTCTTGAGGGTGTGCTTCAAACTTATATTATTGGTTTTAAGGGTCAATGGGACTAGTTCTTAGCCTTGGAATAGTTTGCATCTAATAACCATTACCATTTTTATATTTTTGGTGGATCCTTTCGAGACATTACATATGTACTAGTCTGTACAGATCTCTACTGGGTCCATTTTATCCTTTTGAGGTTGGTGGTTGTGTGATTATATGCACATAATTTGGATGATGCTAGAGAGATTCTGTGTGGCTCAAATTAGGTAAGAGACTAATGATGACTTGAGGATGCTGAACTTAGAGCTTAAGGTTGGTGATCTTGTATATGAGTTGGATTTCCTACCTTGTTGGGTGTTTGTTTTGCATGTATCTATATGCATCGTGTATTGGGAATAGTGCAGTTGGATAGGGGTTGGCATTCGAGGAAGAGTTGGTTGTTATTTTAAAAAGTGAGGTAAGGAAGTTGAAATTAAGGGTATTCCTGTAGCTAAGGTTTCATAGAGGCATTGTTCAGTCTGAGAGGATATCTGGGGAGCCTTGTAGGGGATGTAAAACCAGTAACCTCATCTTTGTGATCTTTTGGACTCTTTCTGTTCCTTGACTTTTGAAGACAAAAGTCATTTTAGTAGTGGATGTTGTAATGACCCGCCAGGTCTTTTAAAGTTAAGAACTTGGTCTTCAACTAAATTTTCTAGTAAAGGGCCCCGGATGGAAATTCTAACAATTGCATTAGCACTGAAACATGGATTTTGGGCTAGGGGGACCATTGGTTTGGGTAGCAAAGCTTCCGAGCTCATTTTGAGCTAATGGGTGGAATTAGGTTAAAACAGAAAAAGTGGGTGTAGAACCCACATTTCATCAAAACAACCTCTGTCGGAAAGTTCATCAATTTCGTTTAGTTTGAAATGCAATTTACATTAGGGTAGCACTTTTTATTTGCATTTACTGGGTTCTGAACAAATCTCAAGGACCTATTTGGAGAAAATTCCAACTTAGAATTTTGCTAGTGCAACAACACCTGGTGCTGGGCATAGTTACTTTTCACGTTCGCGAAGGGTCAAGTTTCTTGACCATAGAATTTGCGAGCCTACCCTCGCATTTGTAAAGAAGGGCCAGTTTGGCCCAATCCAATTTGTTCTTTGAATTCACTAAGGCCTGGCTGGCGTACCACCGCATTCGCGATAGGGGTCATACGTTCGTAAAAGACCCCTGGTAGTGACTATAAATACTCCCTCACTTAATTTTTCCTTTATTATTTCATGAGCTTTGCATTATTATTGGACTACGGATCTTGGGAAATTGTGGGATATTTTCATATTGAGCTGAGGTATGTTAATTCAACTCCTCTTGGCCATTTTCCATTAACTTTCCTTTCGATTTCCTCCCTGATTTCGTGTAATTTCTTCTTCTTGGGTCTTGATTTATTGAAATTGATAGATTGTTTTAAGATTTAATTTGTGCTCCGTTATAATCAATTTTTGATCATGTGTTCCTCGTCCTTCGAGGGACCTAGCTGCAGGTTAAATTTTGAATTCTGTTGCAGGTCCCAAGAGCTAATTTCTGACCCAATTTTTCACCCAAAGTGTAAATTTATAGTATGGGACTCTTTTTACTCATATTGATGTGTAGATTATGATTGAGATAACGCGACAACTTTCTTTGGTTGATTAGAGGGGATGAGCAGCTCGTGGATGGTCAGAGGTTGTTTTTCAGCTTTGAGGTAGGCTACGGTCTACCTTCTTATAGACTTTAATCTACGATATTATGTATAGTATAAATTACATACAGGGTTTGGGTTTTAGGATAGACTTGAGATCATTTTAGCAGTTCCAACCTTCTTTGGTGAACCTTAGAATAGACCATTAGCTCGGGCCATAGTTTTGTACGCTTGCTGTAGTGCTAGGATAATTGTATGACTGTTGTAGTTGTAGGATTAGGCAGGGGATATTTGTATATTTCTATAGTGTTGAGATAGTCTAGCAACCCTTATTGTCGGTTAGGGATAGAACTTCCAAATAGGACTAGTATTCCTCAATTGGTTGGCACAATCCCTTGGATACCTAGGAGAGCGGTGATCTCTGGTAATGGATACTTGGGTGATTATGCTTTTATTATTTGTATACTGGTTATGGAATGCATATATTCACATGTGTTGTGGTACGATTCCATGGAAAAACTTTAATGTTCACTATGGTTTTGAAAAAGATGTTTATTCTCATTTTCCCACTCATACACTATTTTTAAAATGGGAATCGTACCACCCTTACTGTTTGACAATGACTTTTAAGACCAAAATGCAATATCTATGCTCTTATTTGAGTTTGAGCATTGGCTATATTTAAACCTTACTACTGATTTTCTCTATTATTTTTCAGGAGACGATTTGTCTTGATTTCCACCCACTAATTTAGACTTTGGTATGGAAGTTGGAAAGATTTTATTGATGCATTGGTTTTAACAACGGAAAAATGGGTCATTTTAGTCCCTATTCGATTCCATTCACCTATCATATTTATGATTATTACTGCTTATTTCTTGGAAGTCCCAGTTTTGTACCAGGTAGTGTATACAGATATCTCAAGTCCCTATGGGTCCCTCCGTCTGTGAACCACAGTGCCGGAGGAGGGTGTTTCCCATGGGTCCTGCCTTTACGTGCCGCAGGGATGGAGGAAGTGTATACTATGGTTGGATGTAGGACTCATCTCATATTACATCACTTGATTTCCATTGCACTCATTTATTCATATGCACTGCCTATCACTAGTATGTTTGCTGTTTGGCACCTGCCATACTTATGGGGATGGATGGGTTTTGTTTGTTGTTTGGCACCTGCCATGCTTATGAGGGCCGGTTAGGTTATTTTCTATTGTGTACACATTCTAGGAATATGGGGGCTTTGTTAGGTTATTATTGATTATTACTGCTTAGCTTGTCACATGTTGTTTACTGGCATGTAATCGAGATTTAGCTATGGCTTGTGGACTCTCTGTTTAGCATTTCCAGCTCTAGTGTTAGATTATCTTACTGTTTCTCTTACTTTAGGTATACATTCTAAGTATACTACTAATAAAATTCTTCCTTAATGCGATTCTTGTTAGATTAGACTGTTAGGCTAGCTCCTGCAGGTAAGTACTTCCCTTCTGGTTACCTAGTTTGTATATCATTTCCTTTCATGTTACTTACATTGTTCATTATCTCCTTTCATATGATTTATGCTTGCACTTATCTGTTGAGCTCAGTTTACCTATGATACCTACTGGGTACTGTATGTTTTGGTACTTATAGTACACTTCTGTATCTTTTTCCTTGATGTAGTTCCTAGTATGAGTTCTTACTGCTGACGTGTACCTCATGCGAAGCTATCTTGGATCAAAAACTTGGAGTGAGCTCCTGACATTCGGAGTTGTTCCTTCTACCTCTATTTTGTTGGGCTGATCTTTATTTTGTATATTCAGGACGATCTAGCTCATATTATATATAGGTAGTGCTCCCTATGTATTTAGTAGCTTTTGCACCTACTATACTAGGTCTTAGGATGTATTTTGTTCTTTTAGCCTATTTATGTATATTTTACTATGGGCCCCATTATCTGTGTTGTACTTATCTATGGTCCACCTATTCCATGACTTGTTTTTTCCTACTATTAGCCCATTACTTACTATTCTGGACTATGGGGTTCGACTTACCTACTAGTGGGTTTAGTAGGTGCCATCATGACCTAAAATTTTGGGTTGTGATACCTACATACCACGAATACCATAATACAACTACTACGAGGGGTAAAACAGTAAAAATATACCAAAATTAAATAATCACAATGAGGATTGTTACATCATCTACCACTTAAATACCCAAAGTAGACCTCATACAAACACTTTCAAGCAAAGTTACACATGTAGTACCGCTGGTTCACCCTAACTGTCAAAATCCCCTTTTATTTTAACTCTTAAGACTACATCTCTAGTATCCAAAACCAAAGCTTCTCCGAATCCGATTTCCATATATATGAACTGTCTCTGAATACGATAACAGAGTTGATCATAATCATAGTCCTGAACATACTCGATTTACCAAAACCCACCATAGTTACCATAAGTCGATAATTGAATCAAAAATCTAGTGCCAAGTCTGAACCATCAAAATACCATGACCTTACCAATTTGCTATTCACACTTATGGAACAACCATTAGTGCCAAAAAAACCCTTAGTATACACATTACCATTCTCCAAAACTCTAAATTATGACTTCCTTTTTTTCTTAAAAAAAAAACCTATCTGTGTTCCGAGCCCACTCTAAGTATTTTTTGTTAGAACTAGTCTTATATATGGCCAATAGTATTGTTTTTACTATCTAAAGCTACTGAGTTAGAAATCGATATCTGTTGACGCCCAATTTTGGCCCGACATTTTCACAATAAACACTTTTGTGCTTCTTATTTGTCAAAGAGCACAAAATTCACTTTTTACATATGTTTGTTCAATTTAACACAAATTATTGATAATTATCCTCATTTTTGAAAATATTGGGATTTTTATCAATTTATTATTATTTTAATTAATTTTTGATCGTTATCAATTTTTGCACTATCGATTTTTTAACAATCTTTTTATAAACAAATATTGTTTCAATTTTGTTAAATTGTTATTTTGTTCTTCAATTGTGATAACATTTTTATCTGGCATTAAAAACATTTTTAAATTTATTTTAGTCACAATCTATTAATTCATAAAAGACGGAGAAGATATTTTTTGCACAAATAAGTTAAATATTCATAGCTTTGGATAACTAATGGCTTTGGATAGCCCATAATTTTCTAAAGCCATGGTATTGAGCACACGGTTTTGAATTAAGTGATATTTTGTTGACTATAAAACTAATCTAATCCCTTCACAATTAATGGTGGTGGAAATTTTCAAATTTGGCAAAAATAATAATTCTTTTTCTTTCTTTCCCGAATTCCCTCTTTTTCGGTGATCCACCACCACCAGAACTGTCATAACCCAATTTCTGAGGTCTTGATGACACCTACTATAACCCAACAATAGGTAAGCCAACCCATCATCCGAAGTAGCTAGTAACGGACTAATAAGAAAGGAGGAAGCAAACCTAAATAACAATGAGAAAGAAGGCAAGAAGAAGGTAATTATAACCCCAAAACCTGGTAAAGTTAGTACAAGAGCTTCTAATACAACAGGAGTACAAAATAGAATACTGAATAAATGTATATAAAGCCGTCTCTAAAATATAAACTAGAGATCAGTCCAACAATAAGAGGAAGAGCAGGAACACTCTGAACATCAGGAGCTCACCCCTAATCTCTGATCCGTGGCTGCTCTGCACAATGAACCCAGCAACGGTGAGAACACGTACTATGATCTGTAGGTTATAGAAATGTAGTATGAGTACCAAACAAGTGGTACTCGATAGGCATCGACTGACTGAGCTCCAAATATAATACAAGTATAAATGACATGTAAAGCAGGAATATAAATTACAGGCAACTATCTACAAAACTAAGAGTAATAATACAAATGAAGCGATAAGGATAACCTATCATGAACTACCAATAATCTGGGAGAAAGTGCAATACCATAAGTAACTAGCCAATATACAGTCTTAAAGTGAAGAAAGAGATACACCATATACAATAGTAGAGTGAAGAAATATATATACAATTTACAATAGTAGTATGAAAGAAGGAAATGATATAAAAATGATGGCTAGGGAAGAGTGTGTTTGTGTGTGTATAAATATATATATATATATATATATATGCTATACCGACAAACAAAATCGAAGGTACTACTCTGAGGGAGCTAATCGAATATCTCAAGGATCATAAGTGATATGGGAGTTATCTCTTGCATAATCAGGGTCTCTAATCGTAATATGCCTAAGCATGAGATAATCTAACCATAATAAATCTTATCATAACAGGGAGTAAAGGAACTGGGAAGCATACCTACAACCTCGGGTACCAATCCATAACCAGCTTGCCACAAATTATACAACAATAACAAATAATAATGTAACTAGCTAGCCCGAACAACCAATAACCCCAATCGGGCACCATAAGATAGAAAAGGTACACACAAGCAGTCATCAAACATACAACCATTACTTGTATCTATAAAAAACCCCATAAGACCGATAGATAGAAGCGCCAAACAATTACACTGGTGATAGGCAATGCACATTAATTAATAAAGCAAGGATAATCCAATACCATCAACCAATCAAGTTCCATAACTAACCAAGTGTATACACATCCTCTAGATCAGTAGCTCACAAAGGCAGGACCTACGACGACCATCCTTCTCCGGTATTGTGTCTTATCGAACGAAGAGGCCCATAGAGGACTCAGGATATGCGTATACACTGCCTAATCCCAAACCTGGACTTCCATAATCCATCATATACTCTACCCAGTACTGGTGAGCTATATAAAGTATAATAAGAAATGTCGGACTTGAACCAAAACTGAATAAGTGTATCTCGGTAGATCCATTGCCCTAGATCAAATCCAGGACTAAAATAGTATAATGGTGTAGAAAAAGTCGAAATCTCCCTCGACCGAAGTGAATAAGTAGTGGTAAAAGAGAGTGGATCAACAATGGATTGGAATCAGCCTCGGTATAATTTCTAAAGTAATATGTTTAGTTAAAATATCATAATCTAATAATAAGGTTGGTATGACTCCCGCTATAAAAGAATTGATTTTAAAAGTGAAGAAGTGGGAATAAATCCCTCTTTAGAAAATAGTAGAAAATCAAGGTTATAGTTGGAATCATACCACTAAATAAATATAAATGCACCTAAATGTATACATGCCATCACCAGTATCCAAACAACAACACCGTAAGCGCCTAAGCATCTATAAACTAGAACCACGTCCTTCCAATGGATAGGATACTAACTTGGTGTCCAATTGGTATCATAACCACGACCTCGGTCCCAACAATATAAATATACCAGGATAATGATAATATAATTATGGAATACTAAGGTAAATACGACCATCCAACTATGGGGAGGACCTATTCAAGGGATATCGTCCAAATCACCAAGTGATATAGTGAAGCTTATACTAAGGGATCCTTAATGTCAATCTAGGTTTATCAAGTCTATAATCCAGTGTAATGGGATACTACAACCATATAGAGTGTTATAGACTATGGTTCATGTCATATTTCTAGTATAAATCACTCAAACTGGTCAAGTCATGATATTACTAGGTATAAACCTAGCCTATAATCCCTACCTAGCATGCAATCTATACAGTAAACAATCTCATAGAGAAAATTAGGTCGTAGCCTACCTCGGTAAGATACCGTAATCTCGGACCATCCACGAACTGCTCATCTCCACTCCATTATCTCTGAATGATGTCGTACTATCAAAATCATAATCTACACATTAATACAAGTAAAACGAGACCCATATTACAATATAAAACTCTGGGCCTAAAATTGGGTCTAAAATAGGCCTATGGGCTTGCAAACAAAATTCCACAATTGAATCTGCAACGAGGTTCCTCGACGGACAAGGAATGTGTGCTCGAAAGTTGAGCACAAATGGAGCATAAAGTGGGGTCCAAATCAGCCCATAAATTTAAGAAAATAAAAAACTAATTTCTAGGAATTAGCAAGGAAATAAACGGAATTTGACAGGGAAAATAATGGGAAATGATCAAAAGGTGTTAAATTAACTTACATTAGCCTCATGGACGATTTCCCAAAATTTTTGATTCTCAATGGTCCATTAATGGCGGGTTAGGGTTGAATAAATGAAGAAAAATTGCGGAAAAGGGAATTATATACTGTCAGGGAATTGGCCTTCGCGATCGCGAGGACCAAGAGTCGCGAACATGATGTAAGCAGATCAGGCTATCTTGAATGCAACACTAATGGTCGTGATCATGAATAATAAGAGGGATTTGGGTCAATGATGACCTTCATCGCGAATGCGAGAGGGAAGGCTCGCGATCGCGAAGGTCAAGAACTTGACCCTTTGCAAACACGAGCCAAACCTCATGGACTTCGACTGGGTGCTCGGGATTCACTTAGAAACTCGTGTGTGCAAACGAACTTTGCTACCACACCAAATTCAACATTTCAGACTCAACAAAACCATCGAAATTTCCAATCAGAGGTCATTTCGTTAAAAAAATAGGTCCTACACCTAATGTTTAGTTTTACAAAAATCTACCCAATAGCCCAAAATGAGTCTGAAAGCCTTGGGACTCGAACCAAAGGTGACCCTAGCCTGAAATCAACGTTTTAGAGTTAACAACACTATTAGAATTCTCACCCAAGGTCATTTACTAGAGGTTTTGGTCTGAGACTAATTTCTCAACTTCAAAAGCTCCAAAACAAGGAAATGGGTTTAAAACCCAAACGAACTGCCCAAAAACTGAACCGACGGTCCTGGCAAGTCATAAATGACTTGTTTCCTCTATGGGAAAGTACAAAATACTGAACACAAGCAAAAATTGAGAAAATGACCACAATATCCACTACTAAAAGGACTTTTGCTCTCAAAAGTCAATGGATAAAGAGTGCTAGAAAGCTTAAAAAAATGAGGTGCTGGGCCCGAATGCCCAAAGCAAGACTTCCCAGATAACCTCCAAGGCTAACCAACGGTTCCAAGGGATTTCACTAAAGGTATCCCTCTTTCCTTCATATCCTTACTTCACTTCCCAAATAACCAAAACTCATCCTCAACAACCAATTGGCCTCCAACTGAATCGAGTTCAATTGAAGCACGCCAACCCAAACCATATCATAAGGACATTATACCGATACAAGCACAACCAAGTAGATATTTAACCATTCTAAGGAGAACTCAAAGCATGACTCATACAACAACCTCCAAATTCTAAATTTAATATTCTCTTGTCTTTCCAAACCTGATGTCAACTCTGAACTGTACAGAATCTCTCCAGTATCATTCGAGTCCTATTCACGTAATCACATCACACTATCCACAAAAGACTGAAGCTGACCCATTGAAAATCCATACGAACTAGCATATGAACAAGGACCCACAAGGTCTACCTGATTATCCAAGCGGTCATGACCAATGTCTATGATCTCTGCCAAGCCACTAACTGGTCCGGATGACCCTCAAAATCAATAGTCATGAGTCTAAAGCACAAGCTCTCAAAATTGAGTGATCTGCTTTAGGATGACCCACCATCTATGAGTGAAACCATGCTAAGCCTAACTAGAAAATTTTGAAGAAAAATTGATAATCAAGACCTAAAGCAGTAGAAACCAATACCATGTGCTGACGGACCATCCTCCAAGCATTTAGCTAATACAATCTCTCTGAACTGAAGAAGACTGAGCCAGTAGTTAATGAGTAGTCAGCCTGTCTACGAATGGTCAACTGAATCAAGACCTTAAAATAGAGCCACAACCAAGTTACGTAATCCGTAGCTATAATCTCAACACTGAAGCTAAACTACTAGACCTCAACTATCAAAAATGACCCTGCTAATGAGTTAGCATCCACGTACTGAAATCTATCACAACTCCTAAGTCGTTATTCAAAAGAGGCAAAAACCATAACTAGAGCCAATAAGTATTCACTAGGGTCAAATACCCAAATTAATCTTACTATCAGAAATCAAGCATATACCCCAAACCAATATCACCTTCAGAGACTAAGCATACATCCAATGATTTTTGCAAGGGCTGAAACTAAAATGTTGTCGAAGAACATACTCATAATTAAGGAAAACCATATACTAAAGATACAAGCAATCAAACCCACATCTGCTAAGGGGCACCATACATCAAGGCATAACCAGGAACTTGCCAGGGCTACAAAGAGTTCTAATGGTAGCCAAATCTCGAGAAACTTAGAAAATACGATCTTAGGCTAAATCTGGCCAAACAAATATTTAATCTTTGGAAATGAATACTTACTCCCAAGAGACACCCACTTTGGTTACCAAAAACTGATACACAAGCACATATTACCAAGTAGAAGCATTTCACGAAGCCATATTAGGCTGAACAAATACTGAAATGAGATATTTCTAAATTGACCCCTTTATACCAACCTTAGCAAACTAAACCATAAACCACATCACAGAAGAATGGAGTACAAATCTCAACACCAATACTAAGGTCAAGACTACTACCGGGAGATGAACCAGACAATTTGGGTTAACAAACCTTAGACTTATCAATAATAGAAGTGAGCTATAGAAAAAGATCGCCAAAGCTAGAATCACAACAAAACCATGGAAGGCCAAACCTACCTTCACTGAAACCACTCGACAATCGACTTTACCACCAATAAAAAGGAAAACCAACCAACTAAGGTTCTAATCCAAAGGCCAAGAATTGAAAGAAAGGGATATGAAATAGATAACGCTAGTCTAGCCATCTATCAAGTAGAATCAATCAAGTTAAAATGATAACAATAATAACCACAATATAAAGTGCAGGTGCCACAAAAATAGAAAACAACCAGTACCACTCTAAGATCACAATAGGCTAATATGCCAAAGGAAAGGGACTTTAACCCAAGTACTACACCCCAAGAAAATTACCACACCGATCTACTCAATCCACTACTAAAAGAAAGTATCAACGGGGTAGTCAAACTTGCCTAAAATATACGCAAAGGCTTACAACAATCAATATAGAAACATCAAAGAATATAAACACCGATGGGTATGAAAACCCCAACTCAATTCAAATAGAACTGAAAGGATAAAAAAATAAAAATGCATCTATAATGATGGAATACCAAGTCATAACCCTTGGCTTGCTCGAAGAAGTAAGAATCTAAATGCATTCGAACTCGGACTGAGCATCTGAATGACCAACTGGAATACTAAGAGCACTACCTCTGCCCGAAGGTACCAAATCTCTAAGAGACTGATCTGGTTGTACTGACTGCTCAATAATCCCACACTGGGGACACTCTCTAGACCAATAGCAAGACTCTCTGCAGTCGTAACAAACTCTTGAAACTCTAACCTGGCAAGAATCATTAGTTGACCCTAACTGGCTGACCAACTCAGGCATGGGGCACTCCTTAGACCAATGACCAATATCACCACAGTCAAAACATGCCCATGGAACTTTCTAATCCACTATACCTGTTGATCCAGAACAGTCACCAAGGCCTAATGACCTAGACTGAGAAGTTCGTAGTGCCTGACCAAAACTCTATCCACTGAGACCACCACGACTTGTCGAAAAGTCGCTTATAATCTGAGGTGCTACCTGTATGGACCTGATAGGCTACAAGTGATGTTGATCTAGGTTGGAAGGGTCCCTACCTTCAGACAAAATACCATTAACATTATATTACTAACATGGCCTCTTACCGCAACCTCCATATATCTTAATATATGCCCTTTCTGTAGTCCTCGCGTGATCAATATCTTGAAGAAAAGTAGGCCCAACTGTAATTAAATGCTTTGACAACAAGCGGAGTAGTAAAGTCAATCCCCTAATAAATCCATGCACCATCTCATACTCTGTAGGATATAACACAGAAGTATGCCTGGCCCACTCGAGAAACCTAATTCCTATACTAAAACTGATAAAGAACCCTGCTGAACGCCAACAAAATGAACTCTGGCCTGAGAACCACTCAATGTACTAGGAACCACCACTGACTGTGAAGTATCCACGAAAAGACTCGAAATCCCTAACACGATATCTTGAGAAGTTGTGGCAGTCATAAACTCTGTCGGAGCCTGGGCTGGCCCCAGACCTTCTGGATGACACTGAAGATCCTCGATATCAATCTCTCACTCCCTAGATTGACACTGAGCTAAAACTCTACTAACACAAAGAGAAGTTCCATCCGTATCTATTGATAACCTTGAGTTATCAAACTAGGAAAGAGGGGAGTCAAAAGAATTACTTAGAGGTTCATAGAGGCCTGGACACATAACAAGGAATAAAGGAAAAAAATTTCCTAAGAATGCCCTATAGCCTCTCCTAAATATATACAGACGTCTCTGTACTGATCCACATGACCCTTCAAGGCACTTAGCTCTTGTACCAATAACACCAGTGAACATATACTCTGATATCAATTTGTCATGACCCAATTTCTCAGGTTATGATGGCACTTCCCATAATCCACCAATAGGTAAGCCAACAAATAGTATGAAATAGTTAGTAACGAACTAATAAGAAAAGCGGAAGCAAAACTAAATAACAATGAGAAAGAAGGTAAGAAAAAGGTAATTATATCCCCAAAACCTGGTAAAGTCAGTACAAGAGCTTCTAATACAACATGAGTACAAAATAAAATATAGAATAAATGTATGCAAAGCCGTCTCTAAAATACAAAATAGAGATCAGTCTAACAATAAGAGGGAGAGTAGGAATAAGCCGGGCGTTAGGAGCTCACCCCTAATCTTCGATTTGTGGCTGCTCTGCATGATGCACCTATCAATAGCGAGAACTTGTACTATGATTTGCAGGCTGCAAAAGTATACTATGAGTACCAAACAGGTGGTACTCAGTAGGCATCGACCGATTGAGCTCAAAAGATAATGCAAGTATAATTTACATGTAAAGCAGGAATATAAATTACAGGCAGCTATCTACAAAACTAAGCATAATAACACTAATGAAGCGATAAGGATAACCTATCATGAACTATGAATAATCTGAGAAAAAGCATAATACCATAAGTAACTAGCCAATATACGGTAGTGAGGTGAAGAAAGAGATACACCATATACAATAGTAGAGTGAAGAAAGATATATACAATGTATAATAGTCATAGGAAAGAAGGAAATGATACAAAAATCATGGCTAGGAAAGAGTTTATATATATATATATAAATGCTATACCGACAACCAAACCCGACGGTACTACTCTGAGAGAGCTAATCTAAAATCTCAAGGATCTTAAGTCAAATGGGATCTCTCTCTAGCATAATCAAGGTCTTTAATCGTAATATGCATAAGCATGAGATAATCTAACCATAATAAATCTTACCATAACAGGGAGTAAAGGAACTCAAAAGCTTACCTAAAACCTCGGGTACTAATACATAACCATCCTGCCATGAATTATACAACAATGACTAACAATAATTTAACTGGCTAGCCCAGATAATCAATAACCCCAATCGGGCCCCATAAGATCGAAGAGGCACACACAAGCAATTGGCAAATACACAACCATATCTTGTATCTATACAACCTCCCATAACACAGATAGATACAAGCGCTAAACAATTATACTGGTGATAGGCAATGTAAATTAATGAATGAATGTAAGGATAATCCAGTACCATCAATCAATCAAGTGCCATAACGAACCAAGTATTTATATATCCTCTAGCTCAGTAGCTCGCAAAGGCAGGACTTATGACGACCATATTTCTCCAGTACTATGGCTCATCGGACTAAGGGGTCCATAGGGGACTCAGGATATGCGTATACACTGCCTAGTCCCAAACTAGAACTTCCATAATCCATCATAACCAATCTACTCTGCTAAGTACTGGTGAGATATATAAAGTATAATAAGAAATTTTGGACTTATACCGAAACTGAATAAGTGTATATCTATAAATCCATTAATCGAGATAAATTCGGGACTAAAATAGTATAATAGTATAGAAAAGGTTAGAATCTCCCTCGATCAAACTGAATAAGTAGTGATAAAAGAGAGTGGATCAATAATGGATCGAAATCAGCCTCGGTCTAATTTCCAAAGTTATATGATTATTTAAAAAATCATAAGCCAATAATAAGGGTGGTATGATTCCTGTTATAAAAGAATCGATTTTGAAAAGGAAGAAGTGGAAATAAATCCCTTTTTAGGAAACAATAGAAAATTAGGGTTTTAGTTGGAATCATATCACTAAATAAATGTATATGCACCTAAATGTATGCATGCCATCACAAGTATCCAAACAACAACACCGTAAGTGTCTAAGCGTCTATAAACTAGAACCACGTCCTTCCAACTCATAGAATACAAACCTGGTGTCCAATTGGTAACCACTGTCTCGGGCCCAAAAATATAAAAATACTAGGATAATGAAAGTATAATTCAGGAATGCTGGGAGGACCTATTCAAGGTATATTGCACAAATCACTAAGTGATATAGTAAAGCTTATACTAAGGGATCCTTAATGTCAATCTAGGTTTATCAAGTCTGTAATCCAGTGTAATAGGATACTAAAACCATATTGAGTATTCTAGACTAAGGTTCGGGTAACATTTCTTTTCCAAATCCAGTCATGATATTACTAGGTATAAATCTATCCTATAATCCCTACCTAGCATGTAATCTATACAGTACACAATCTCATAGAGAAAAGTAGATTGAAGCCTACCTCAGTATTGAACCATAATCTCAGACCATCCAAAAATCGCTCATCTCCACTTCATGATCACTGAATGACACCACACTATCAAAATCATAATCTACACATTAATATGAGTAAAATGATACCCATATTATAATATAAAACTCCGAACCTAAAATCGGGTCAAAAATAGGCCTGTGGGGCGGGTACGTAAATAAAATTCCAAAATTGAATCTGTCACGAGGTCCTTCGAAGGATAAGGAATGCGTGCTTGAACGTTAAGCACAAATGGAGCATAAATCGGGGTCCAAATCAGCCCACAAAATTAAGGAAATCAAAGACTAATTTCTAGGAATTAACAAGAAAAAAGATGAAATTTGACCAGGAAAAAAAATGGAAAATGATCAAGAGGTGTTAAATTAACTTAGCTTAGTCTCATGGATGATTTCCCACAATTTTTCTTGATCAATGGTCCATTAATGGCGGGTTAGGGTTGAGAAATTGAAGAAAAATAGCGAAGAAGGGAAGTATACACTGCTAGGGAATTGGCTTTCGCGATCGTGAATGCCAAGTGTCGCAAACGTGAAGGTACGTGAATTAGGCTATCGCGAACGCGACACTAATGGTCCTGATCATGAAGAATAAGAGGGATTAGGGTCAATGCTGACCTTCATCGCTAACACGAGAGGGAAGGTTTGCGATGCAAAGGTTAAGAATTTGACCCTTCGTGAACTCGACCCCAACCACACGAACGCGAAAAACAAAAGTTGGTTGCTCCAGATTTTGGAAAACCAGCAAAAACTTAAGTCCCAATGGACTTCGACCGGGTGCTCGAGATTCGTTTGGAACCCCGTGCATGCAAGCAAATTATGCTACCACTCCAAATTTGACATTCCGGACGTAATAAAACCATCAAAATTTCCATCTGAGGTCGTTTCAATAAAAAATGGCTCCCATACTCAATGTTATATTCTTACTAAAGTCTACCCAATAGCCTAAAATGAGTGCAGAAGCCTCGGGACTCAGCCAAAGGGTCCCCCATCCTAAAATCAACGTTCCAAAGCTAACGGCACTGTCATAATTCTCACTCGAGGTTATTTACTAGAAGTTTTGGTCCGAGACAAATTTCTCAACTTCAAAAGCTCCAAAATAGAGAAATGGGCTTAAGACCCAAACGAACTGCCCGAAAACTGAACTGACGGTTTCGGCAAGTCATAAATGACTCGTAGCCACTATGGAAAAGCCCAAAATGCCAAAAACAAGCAAAAATCAAGAAAATGACTTGGAGGGTCATTACACACCAACCCAAAACCCAAAGACCCCACTATTTTCCCCTTTCATAGCTCTATTATACCACCCTTGCCGCACCACTGTTGTCTATTTCGACAACAACAAAACCTCCCCCTTCACTTTCTTCTCCAATGAGCTCGTCAGCAGCGAGCTCCAAGCTTTTGTAAGCTCTATCCAAACACACCACTACGAGCTCCAAGCTCTGTTAACGTTAGTACTCCAATGAACAATCCAGATTTCAACACCGAAACAGTACCATTAACTACCAGCTCAAAGCTCACCAGAGTTCCGACAGTAAAAACCAACCAGAGCAAACAATAACATACAAACAACGACAGCTTCAACCAATCGGACCCTAAGCCCGTTTCTCCTCCTCTCTTCTACGATGAACTGGGTATGTTTATTTCACACAATTATTATGTTCATTTTGTATAGATATGGACTAAATTTAAAACTCCGATGAACTCTTTTGATTGTCTTTAATTACCATTGCTTTTGGACTGTTTTGCCACTGTTTTTACATCTTTTAGTGACACATTTTTCATCCACTGCATTTTTATATTAATATGTTTTGTGTTTATGCTTCTTTTGGGTTTTAGTAGATTATTTATTAATGTTGTCGTTGTTATTATTTTACTTCTTCTTGGTTATTACAGTGATAATGCTATTTTTTTAATTATATAATGTTGCTTTGTATTCTCTTCGTTACCTTTGTTGATATTTCTATCTTTAATTATTGTTATTATTATTAATTTTGTTTTGTTTATTCACAGTTACTTGGCTTATGCCTTTTAGTAATTTTTTAACATTTTCATAAGATAATAAAACCAATTAATATTTGACCAATGAAAGAATCTCTCCGTCGGATTTTTAAGACCTCCCCTTTATAAAAGATGGATATTTTTTTAAGTTCAACTCTTAAATTATTTCTTTTATTCAAGGATCAATACTTGGCCGATGAAAAAATGTCCAGCGATTTTCAAGGCCTCCCATGTATACAAGATGGGTTTTACTTTTTGTTCATTATTTTTAATTTATTTTTAATTTATATTTATTCATTACTAACTACCAAGTATTTTTACAGGTACATGAAGATTCTTTTAGAAAAAGACACTCGAATTCAAATTCGAGAATCATTTTGAGTTATCTATTGCATTTATTCATTTTGTATAACAATTGACAAATATTAAGTCATCTTCATTATTCGTGTTTTACTTTATTTTATACATATTTTTACTATGGGAAAATGCATCAAAACCCCCCTGAACTTGTCCACAAAACTTAGTTTAATACTTCAACTTCACGGGTAAATATTTACCCCCCTAAACAACTTTCAAGTGAATTAAGTAGCACCCCAGAAATATAATACCACTCTCAAAATGGAAAGTGTATCACACACGCGCCACGTCATTGCCACGTAATAAAATAATTTTTTAAAAAATTATTCCTCTAATATAAATATTATACAATAAAAATAAAAATAAAAAATTTCATACCCCAATCCTTTCGTCTTCAACCCCCCACCCCACCCTCTTTTCTTCATCTTCATCTGCAACACCCCCCCCCCACTCCTCTTCTCCTTCAAACCTCCCCACCCCCTTTCTCCTTATACGAACAACCCCCATTTACAATTCAAAATTTTGAAAAAAATTCAGCTAACACGACTTACAATCTAAAAATCTGGAAAAAAAATAATCAAATCCACAGATTGAATACAAAGGAAATCTTTGAGAAATAGCAAAACATAGGTACTATAAAATTAAGCCTTGGAGAAATTGAATTGGGTATTAAATGAAGAAGAAATAATTTTTGACTTGCACACGAAAGCTTGGGGATATTACTCTACGGAGGAAGTTCATCTTCCTCTCCCATCTTCTCTTCGTTTTCAGTTTAGCCAATTAAATTTATGTGCTTTTTTCTTCTAGAAACTTGAATTGGGTATTAAAAGAAGAAGAAATACTTATTTCTCTTCTTTTTCTTCTTATCAATAATGGAATTAGTGAAAAAGATGTTAAAATTCGTAACATTTTTATACACTATTTTTTTTAGTTGTTGGAGAAATTGATAAAGTGGGTAGTACACATGAGGGTGGGGGTTAGAAGGAGAAAGGAGATGGAGGAGGATGTCAGGAGTTTGCAGGGGGGTGGGTGGGGGTGGGGGTGGATGGGTTTGAAGAAGAATGTGTTGGGCATGTTTTATATATATATATATATATATATATATATATATATATATATATATATATATATATTATATATTAGTGGGACCACCTTATTTTTAGGAAAAACGCGCCTTTAATTATTTTTTCTTTTCTTTTCATGCCACATCAGCGTTAAAGGTGACATTTATTACACTTTAAATAAGTTTAGGGGGGTAAATAATTGGTCCTAAAGTTTAAGTGTTAAAGTAAGTTTAACGGACAAGTTCAGGGGGGTTTTGATGCATTTTCCCTTTTATTATCTCTTATACATGCAAATAATTTTTTATATTCTCCTCAATTAAAAAAAAGATTTCAGCCGAGACCCACCTTTGTGGATTTCAAAGGTGCCTAAAACCTCCCTTCGGAATAACTTGAACCCTTACCTAAAATCTAATTGGTTACGCAAACTAATTTTTCTTTTATTTAATTAAATACTTTTCTAGTTTTCCTAAAATTAGGTGGCGACTCTCTAAATTTTTCAAACAATTTTAATTAATTATTTTTGAATCCCGAAGTTGTGCCTTATGAAAATAGGGATGTAACAGAATGATGGCTCTGATGGGGATTAAAGGTTTTGACCAATAAATTGAGGAATTTTTACTTCTTACAATTTTTTTTATATTGTCCTGTGTATTTTGTTGGTTACTTATCTCTTGTATATTCTTTATACTTAGTCATTTAAACATTATTTATTTAATTTCCTAAATATTTTAACTGTTTTGCACATATTCCGCCTTTTTGGCAAAGCATTAGGGATTAGGAAAAATAGGACGATTATATGAGTATTCACAATCGTCCTTCACTATAAAACTCTGCTTTTCTTGAATATCCGAGAGAAGTAGTTGATTCGAGTCGGTCAACAGTCACTTGGTGTGTTAGCCCGAAAAGTCCATTTTGGGTTCCCGGTCAATTGAACAAACCACTCTAGCCAACTAGGTTAGAGTGAAGCAAAATCCTATGAATAAGCATTTTTACTTAAGTGGCCCGGTACCCAAGGGGTATCAAGACCATTAGAAAGCCCACCTTGCATCTATTGGCCACGATTCAATAACAAACGATCATCCCTTATGTTTTTATTTAAGGATGTGATGTTGGATTGTACAAACCATTGTCCCTCGGGGTTGAAAATTTATTGTTTTTTAGATTAGTTTCTTTTATTGTAATGAAATGAAGATCTTTATTTGAAAGGTGTTCGAAAATTTCAAGAATTCCAAGAATTTTGAGAATGGAGGACCTCCAAAGTGAATATCCCTAATCAATATCCTATCCATCCCTAATCCAACATTACAAGTTGATAGAAAGCCCTACATGATCCCATTCTAAATGTCGTCACATTAGTGGAGACTTACACGAGGGTCAAGCCTATGATATCACAATTGCACGCTTTGAACATTCTTCTGAGTGTGAGCATATTTTTTAAAATATCCTCAAATCACGATATACTTTAAATGTGTGCAAATGAGGACTTCTTTTGTGGTGAGAGCACTTGAAACATGAGGATAGGTCTAGTTCAAAATTATTGTTTGAAGCAAGATGAATAAATCTTATCGATACTTAGGTATGTTTGAGGTACCACCTGAAACTATAGGAATTATCTTGAAGTCGATCTCAGTTAGAAGAGAAGCAAAAGAGAAATTTCTATGTTATGCTAATTATTGGTACCAACTACAGTCAGCACTTGATTCTCTATTTTATTAAAAAATGAAATTGGAGCAAGCACCCACCTTTGAATATCTGTCTAAGTGACTCGTTGGTCCTTTCATCGACAGGGTTTATTTTCTTAATTTATGTCATCTATTTGTCAAAGTGACATATTTTGTTTGTTTGTCACTTCTATATTTGTGACATATTTTGTTGGATCGTCACCTTCTATTTGTGATACGTTAAGTTTGATCGTCACCTCCGATTTATGACATGTTAAGTTAGTTTGTCACCTTCTATTTGTGACATGTTTTTTAGAATCGACACTTATATATTTATGACATATTTTGTTGGATCATCACTCATATATTTGTGACATGTTATGTTGGATCGTCACCTCCTTCGTTGTGACATATAGCAGTAGGTGATTATAAGACACGTTGGAAAGTCACCCCATTCAAAGTGACATGTTACATAAGGTATGCAAAATTCTTAGTAGTCATTATATTTCATTTTCTCTTAATAAGTTTAGTGTAGATGATTATGATACACCTTTGGGAAGTCACCCCATTCAAAGTGGCATGTTAGGCCATCCACCTTTCAATGAGACACATTAGGAAGTCACCCATTTAAAGTGGCATATGGTATTCAAATTAGCGCCAAATGACTCCACTCATTCAGATTGTTGTCAAAGTGAAAACCAATTATCTAGAATGGAATCAAGGTGATTCTATTTAATCAGACCATCATCAAGGTGTTGACCACTAATTCAGATCGGCATCAAGTATGATTCCGCTTATTAATGGCATCAAGGTGATTTCATTTATATAGAACGTCGTCAAAGTGACTCCACTGATTTAAATTATTGTAAAAGTGACAACCAATTTTGCAAAATGTCATCAAGATGATTCTATTTTTCCAGACCAGCATCAAAGTGACTTCAATTATTTAGATTGTTCTCAAATTGGGTTGCCATCCAATTTAATATGGTTTATTATGTTCATTATGGTTGTCCGCCGTTCAATGAGACAAGTTGGGTTGTTACCCATTCAAACGGCATATCAAATTCATGATGGATCGTCCGCCTTTCAACGAGACAAGTTGGGTTACCACCCTGTTCGAAGTGGCATGATAATATCAAAATGGGTCATCCGTCTTTCAATGAAACAAGTTGGGTTATCATTCCATTCAAAATGGTATATCAAATTCAAGATGGGTAGTCCACCTTTCAATGAGATAAGTTGGGTTACCACCCCGTTTAAAGTGGCATGATAAGTTTAGATTGGTCGTCTGCCATTCAATGAGACAAGTTGGGTCGTTACCCATTCACATGACATATAATGTTCAAAAGGGGTCGTCCGTATTTCAATGAGACAAATTAGGTCACCACCTCATTCAAAGTGGCATATTATGTTCAAGTTGGTCATCCACCATTCAATAAGACAAGTTTGATTATCACCTATTAAAATGAAATATTAAATTCAAAATAGGTCGTCCGCCTTTCTTCAAGAAAAGTTGGGTCGCCACCTCATTCAAAGTGGCATATTAATTTTAACATGGGTCGTCTGCCTTTCAATAAGACAAATTAGGTCACCACCCATTCATATGGCATACCATTTTCAAAATGGATCGTCCGGCATTCAATGAGATAGGCTAGGTTATCACCCATTCAAATGACATATCAAATCCATGTTAGGTTGTCACCCGTAAAATGACACATCTAGTTTAAAATGGGTATCCGCCTTTCAATGAGACAAGTTGGGTCGTCACCCATTCAAATGACATATCAAATTAAAGTGGGTTGTCCGCCTTTCAAAAAGACAAATGGGGTTTCCCCCCATTTAAAGTGGCATATTATATTCAAAATGGGTCGTTCACCTTTCAATGAGACAAGTTGGGTTATAACCCATTCAAATGACATGATAAGTTCAAAATGGGTCGTTCACCTTTCAATGAGACATGATGGGTTGCCACCGGTTCAAATGGAATTTCAAGTTCAAAATGGATCGTTCATCTATTAATGAAACAATTTGGGTTGTCACCCGTTCAAATGACACATCAAGTTCAAGATGGGTTGTCACCCATTCAAATGACATTTCAAGTTCAAGTTGGGTTGTTACCCATTCAAATGACATATAAAGATCAAAATGGGTCGTCCGGCATTCAACGAGACAAGTTGGTTCATCACTCGTTCAAATGGTATATCATGTTCAAGTTAGTTGTCCACCTTTTAACGAGACAAGTTGGGTTTTCACCCATTCAAATGACATATTAAGTTTAAAATGGTTCGTATGCCTTTCAATGAGACAAGTTAGATTGTCACCTGCTCAAATAACATATCAAGTTCAAAATGGGTCGTCCGTCTTTCAATGAGACAAGTTGGGTTGCTATCCCATTCAAAATGGTATATCATGTTCAAAATGGGCCATCTGTCATTCAATAAGACAGGTTGGATTGTCACCCTTTCAAATGACATATCAAATTCAATTTGGGTTGTCACCCATTCAAAGGACATATCAAGTTCAAAATGGGAGATCCGCCTTTCAACGAGACAAGTTAGGTCGTCATCTGTTCAAATGACATATCAAATTCAAGTGGGTCATCCGCCTTTCAACGAGACAAATTGGGTTTCCCATCATTCAAAGTGGCATATCATATTTAAAATGGGTTGTCCGCCTTTCAACAAGACAAGTTGGGTTGTCACCCGTTCAAATGATAAAACAAGTTCAAAATGGGTATTCCACCTTTCAATAAGACATGATGGGTTTCAAACCATTCAAATGGCATTTCATGTTCAAGATGGTCGTTCGCTGTTCAATCAGACAAGTTGGGCAGCCACCTCATTCAAAGGGGCGTATCAAGTTCAAAATGGGTCATTCGCCTTTCAACGAGACAAGTTGGGTTGTTACCCATTCAAATAACATATCAAGTTTAAAATGGATCTTCCACCTTTCAATGAGCTAAGTTGGGTCATCACCAATTTAAATAACATTTCATGTTTAAATTGGTCATCCGCCATTCAATGAGACAAGTTGGATTTTTACCCGTTCACATGAAATATTCAGTTCAAAATTGGTTGTCCGTCTTTCAATGAGACAAGTTGGGTTATCACCCGTTCAAAATAGGTCGTCCACCTTTCAATGAGACATAATGGGTTGCCACTTGTTCAAATGGCATTTCATTTTCATGATGGTCGTTCGACATTCAATGAGACAAGTTGGGTGTCCACCTAATTCAAAGTGGAGTATCGAGTTCAAAATGGGTCGTCCGCCTTTCAATGAGACAAGTTGGGTTGTCACATGTTAAAATGACATATCAAGTTTAAAATGGATCGTCCTCCTTTCAATGAGACAAGTTGGACCGTCACCCGTTCAAATGAAATATCATGTTCAAGTTGGTCGTCTGCATTTAATGAGAAAAGTTGAGTTGTCACCCATTCACATGGCATATTAAGTTCAAAATGGGTCGTCTGCCTTTCAACGAGACAAGTTGGGTTGCAACCCATTTAAATGGCATATCACATTCAACATGGGTCGTCCCCCTTCAATAAGACCCACTACCTTGTTCAAATAGGTACGCAATCTTGCATCCCAGCGTCTCACATGCTTGACACTGAGGTAATTTTGGAAGTTAGGTCGAAGGTACATGAATATTTTATCTTTGAACAACCCTTCCCCTTTTATCAAAAGACAATCCATTATTTTTTCTTCTCCATCTAGCCAAAATTGGCTAAGCGTCAACTTTTTAGTTCAAAGATTCTTTCATCATCCCCAAACAAAGAAGGGGCAGTTGTTGACACCCAATTTTTGCCCGACATTTTCAAAATAAACACTTTTGTGCTTCTTATTTTTCAAAGAGCACAAAATTTAATTTTTATATATTTTTGTTCAATTTAATACAAGTTATTGATAATCGTCCTCATTTTTGAAAATATTGAAATTTTTATCAATTTATTATTATTTTAATTAATTTTTTATCATTATCAATTTTTGAACAATCTTTTTATAAACAAACGTTGTTTTAATTTTGTTAAATTATTATTTTGTTCTTCAATTGAGATCATATTTTTATTTTTCATTAAATATATTTTTTAATTTATTTTAATCACAATCAGTTAATTCATAAAAGATGAAGAAGATATTTTTTATACAGATAAGTTCAATAGCTATAGTTTTGGATATCTCTTGATTTTGGATACCTCATAATTTTCCAAGCCCATGGTTTTTCAAACCCATGATATTGAGCACACGATTTTGAATTAAGTGGTATTGTGTTGCCTATAAAACTAATCTAATCCCTTCACAATTAATGGTGGTGAAAATTTCTAAATTTGGCAAAAATAATAATTATTTTTCTTTCTCTCCTTATTTTCCTCTTTTTCGATTATCCACCACCACCGGAACACCAACCAAAAGACCAAAGATCCCACTATTTTCCCCTTTTGTAGATCTGTTCCACCACCCTTGTCGCACCACTGTTGTGTTCTATGACAACAACAAAACCTCCCCCTTCGCTTTCTTCTCCGATGAGCTCGTTGGCAGTGAGCTCCTAGCTCTGGTGAGCTCTATCCAAACACACAACTGCGAGCTTTGAGCTCTGGTTAACATTAGTACTCCGGCGAACAACCTAGATTTCAGTACCGAAACAACACCATTAACGGCGAGCTAAAAGCTAACCAAAGTTGAGACAGTAAAAACCAACCAGAGCAAACAACAACATACAAACAACAACAGCTTCAACCAATCGGACTCAAAGCCCGTTTCTCCTTCTCTCTTCTCTGGTGAACTGGGCATGTTTATTTCACACTATTATTATGTTTATTTTGCTTAGATATGGCCGGAATTTAAACCTCCAATGACCTATTTTGATTGTCTTTAATTACCATTGCTTTTAGACTGTTTTTACATCCTTTGGTGACACATTTTTATCCACTACATTTTTATATTAATATGTTTGTGTTTATGCTTCATTTGGGTTTTAGTAGATTATTTATTAATGCTGTCCTTGATATTATTTTACTTCTTCTTGGTTATTACAGTTATGCTGCTATTTTTTTTATTATATGATGTTGCTATTACAGTTATGTTGCTATTTTTTTATTATATTATGTTGCTTGGAATTCTCTTCGTTACCTTTGTTGATATTGCTATCTTTAATTATTGTTATTATTATTGATGTTGTTTTGCTTATTCACAGTTACTTGGTTTATGGCCTTTTAGTAATTTTTGGACATTTTCATAAGATAATGAAACCAATTAATATTTGGGCAATGAAAGAATCTCTCCGTCGAATTTTCGAGGCCTCCTTTTTACAAAAGTTGAATTTTATTTTAAGTTTGATTATTTTATATTAATTATTAATTTATTTGCCAATGATAAAGTCTCTCCATCGAATTTTCGAGGCCTCCCCATTATAAAAGATAGATTTTATTTTTAGGTTCAACTATTTGATTATTTCTTTTATTCAAGTATCAATACTTGACCGATGAAGAAATGTCCATCGACTTCAAAGGTCTCCCATGTATACAAGATGGGTTTACTTTTTGTTCCTTATTTCTTTGATTTATTTTTAATTTATATTTGTTCATTTCTAACACTTTTACCAAGTGTTTTTACAGGTAGATGGAGCTTCTTCCCGAAAAAGAAACTCGAATTCAAATTCAAGAATTATTTTGAGTTATCTATTGCATTTATTCATTTGGTAGAATGATAGGCAAATATTAGGTCGTCTTCGTTATTTGTGTTTTACTTTATTTTGCACATGTTTTTTATTATCTCTTATACATGCAAATAAATTTTTATATCCTCCTCAATTGAAAAAAATGAGTTCAGTCGGGACTCAACTTTGTTGATTTCGAAGGGTGCCTAACAACTTCTCTTTGGAATAACCTGAACCCATACATAGAATCTAATTGGTTTAGCAGACTAATTTTTCTTTAATTTAATTAAATGGTTTTCTAGTTTTCCTTAATTTGGTGGCGACTTTCTAAATTTTTTGAACAATTTTAATTAATTATTTTTTGAGTTTCGAAGTTGCTCCTTATGAAAATAGGGATGTAACAATATCAATTGCATACAAATCTTGAAATGTCATGCTTCGACCACTGTTCAAACAATCATATTCTGAGGTCAAACTGTAGAGAAAATCACTTATCACCCCAAAATCTTTTTCCACCATATGCATATTCCCCCTATACATCACATATACCTGTATAACTAGCAATAATAGCATGTACAGTTTTCATCAACAAGTTAGAATCATTCAACCCAAAAATCCCAAAAAACTTGTAGAACTGTAAATAGTTTCGGTAATACACCTGCTTGCAACCTGTCATAACATGAACAATATAATCCAACATAGAAGTATAAAATTACCCACATATTCATGCTTGTCACTGTTATGACTCAATTTCTGAGTCATGATGGCACCTACTGTGTCCCACTAGTAGGTAAGCCAAACTGTAGTCCGGAACTACAAGTAATGGGCTAAATAGCGGAAGATAAAGAAATTACCAGCAGATGGCATATACATAGATAAAATAGGGAGGGAGAAAAAGAATATCTCACGACCTAGTAAGGCCGGTACAAGAACCACTAACCAAAAGAATAAGAGTATTAGTAATATTGATATACAAATAGTCTCAAAATGAAAGACTGTCAAAAAATAAGGGAAGGCAAGAGGATCAACCCCGGCTCTGAAAGCTCACCCTTTATCCGAGACCTATAGATAGCTAGCTGGCTAGAATATCAACGGCGGTAGTACTCGGATCTGCACCAGAAAAGATGCAGAAGTGTAGTATGAGTACCAAAATAATTGGTACTCAGTAGGCATCATCGACCGACTGAGCTAAATCATAATAAAAGTATAATAAAATGCAAGGATGTAAAATAAGTCAAGGGAAAAGGGAAAACCTAATAACATGCTCTGAGATAGGTAAATAAATAAATAAACACACGATATCGAAATTAAAGTATCTACTACAACCCAACTAGGCCCCCATACGCCTAGAGGGTACAAACAAGAGAAGACTAATCCAAACGAACCCCCATAAGCCCGATGGATGCAATCAAGTAATATACCATTACCATACTTATGAATCCCTTCCAAACCACAACTCACCAGACTCGAACCGGTACCATAATACCATGAAATAACCCATAAACACCGAGCTTGAATTGTATTTCCCTCCTCATCACTCACCACAAGTGTCGGACTCAAACCGATAATGTAACACCCCGTACCTTCCTAACCCTACTTGACGACATTGAATAATGTTCACGTAGGTGTCGAGAGCCACAAGTATGTATTTGGTAATGTTATTGATGAGATAATTGAATTTGGCCCTCGTACATGTGATTAAACCTTCGTAGGAGGTGTTTTGTGATTTTTATGGGACATTTGTGGGGTTCAAAATGATGCTAAGAGGACCTCCAAACAAAGGATATTAACGGTAAGAAGTAAGTTAAAGAATAGAACTTGACGTATCTAACTAAACCGGCGAAGAAAAGTCGAAAAATGAAATTTTCAAAAAAACTAAGGGTGGGACGCGCCAGTCCGCTCTGGGCCAAAAATTTTAGTCCACAGGAAGCAAGCTGGCGTGCCCAAGGGTGTGCCAGGCTGGTTTTGCCCACTTTTCAAAAGTTGGAAATTTTCTAAGTCCCAAGGGTGCCCGGGGGACGTACCGAGCCGATTTTTGCCACGTTTATTCTACAACCACGAGTATATACATGGAATAAATGAATCATTATATTGGTATGGTAAAATTACTCGTGAACGAATTTGGAATCAAAATGACGGTTTTACCCTTGTGGTCAAAATGAGCCATACGTGGCTAGAATCACTTGTTTTTGGAATTGAGGCTACAAATATGAATCGCGTGAGTGGGACTATTGTCGTAACCTGTATGAAATGATTTAAACATGAGAAATTATTGATTTTATTGGGTTAAGTGAATTGGGCTCAATAAAAGGCCCAAAAATGAAAAGAAGACATGGGTCAAATGACCCATTCTTGCCTTGACCTTCTAGAACATAACATTAAATGCCATAGAGTGGCTAAGGATGGAATTGAAGGCCTATATAAAGGGGGAAAAATCTTATTTTATTCATTACAAAGTCTCATGCCTTTTATACCAAAAAGACAAGATATTTTCTTCAAACCCTAAGAACTCAAAGCCAACTTTTGGAGCAAGATCATCATTTTACAAGCTTGGGTAAGTAATTATTCTTATGGATTAATATATTAAATGCATGGGAGAGTATGTAAATCATGTTGGTTATGCTTGGAAGTGTTGAACATGGTGCTTTGTGTTTTTGGTAAAAGATGTGATATCCATGGAATTGTAACTTGAAATATGACTTGTGAGTTTGATCAAAGAGCATGGTATGGATGAAATATGAACATATATGGTGTGATTATGTTATTAAACTTGTTATTTTAATATAAATGTAATTTGTGGGATTTTGGCCGATATGTGCTATGTGGTGAATTAAGGTAACTTGATGGATTATTTGTGATATGGTGTGGATGAGAAAGTGTAAAGGAGAAGTTTTGTGGTGAAATGTTATTGATTATCATGTATTAGTCAATGTATGGAATATTGTGGGATTATTGGTATGATAATTTCATCAATGGTTTTTTCAAGGGGGAAATGGCATGTTTAAAGGCAAACATGAAATTCATTATCATTATATGCATTTGTAAGGTAGTTGGTGGTTAATGTAAATTCCGTTATGTAATTGTGTTGTAGAGTGACACATAAAGAAGGAGTGGGACATTGTATTCACATCTAAGAGTATATATTCGTATTGAGAATAAAAGGTATGTAAGGTTACTCTGTCCGTATCTTTCTGCGGCAAATAGTATTCACATTGACATTACGCTTGTCCCATTTCGAAACGTGCTAAGGTATCATATATCCAATTATCAATGGTCATTATCATATGTTTCCTACTCATTGATCAATTGTGAATCTCCTGTCTTATATTCATGAATAATGTTCCAAAAGCCCAATAAGGTTATGTTCCAAAGTTCCAATAGTGGTTATACTCATGTATCTCGTTCATTGATTATTGTCTAATGGTTCCAATGGTGTTATGTTTCCAATAAGGCTATGCTTCCAACAATGTTTATTCATATGTCTCTCACTCATTAGTTAATGATCCAAAGCTTCAAGTAAAGTATAACTATCATTGTATCAATCTCAAAGTAATGAATAAAGTAATGCTTATATGTGGTCAATGATGAAGTATGGGTGGTAGCTTTGGGGGCGAAATGCCTAGCTCAAGCAGATCCCGAGATTGTTGGATCAGGGGGCAGTCCTAGAGGCATAAACCTAGCTCGGACCGATCCTGACAGGGGGTAGCTCTAGAGGTAATAACTTAGCTCGAGCCGAACCTGATGTGTTGGTCTGGGTGGCAGCTCTAGGGGTAATAACCTAGCTCGAGCCGATCCTGATCTATATTTATTCATAGGGTGGCAGCTCTAGGGGCATAAGCCTAGATCGAGCCGATCCCAACATAACGTTATGTTATGTTAAAACCCACTGTTCAGTCGGGGCCCGGGTATCACAGGTCAAAGGTAAAGACGAATAATCATAGAAGCAAAGAAACAAAGAAAATAATGAAAACAATATACATGGTTTCCAAAGTACAGAATACTGACTTATCCATATTGGTCATTCATTTATATTTGAGTTCATTGACATATTTACATATCACACAGTTTCATTTGAGCCTTACATACTCAGTACATTCTTCGTACTGACCCCCTTGGGGGAATTTACCTTACTTGCTGCAGGCGCAGGTACTAGTAGGCCTCCACAGTAGGTTGCCAGTTGTTGCGGATCATTGGTGAGCTCCAGTTTATTCGGTGCTTCTCCGAGTAATAGTTTTTCATATGTTTTGGTGTTGTATATGTTGTATAAAGTGGGGACTTGTCCTGACTTTCAGTAGGTTTTGGTAAATGTCTATGTTAGAGGCTTTTGTAGACGTATGTGGGTGTATGGATGTAAGATAGTACATGACGTTTTGACTTGATGGCCTCAATGGCCAAGTTTCACATATGTATATATATGTCACATGTTTCATGTTTTTCGTTATTTGCCTTTCATGTTCTTACGTGATAGTGGTGTTACCTATGACATGCATATGAATGAATAGAAGCAAAGCTTAGTTCTCTTGGGCCATGTCGGCTATGAGTGCCAATCCGTCCCGATGGGATTTGGGGCGTGACAAAAGTGGTATCAGAGTAGGTCGTTCTAAGGGTGTCTACAAAGCCGTGTCTAAGTAGAGTCTTACTTATCAATGTGCTGAAATTTCATTGCGGTCTTCGTCTACTTTTCCAGCTCCGAAAGAGCCAGTTGGTAGAGAACTACCCGCAGAACCACCAACGAATGCCATAGATCAGGATCTTAGAAATGCAGTACAGCCCAAAGTCAAGGACGAGCTGGTCCAATGACACATGAGGATGATGCGGCTAGAGTGGCGAGTCGCAGAACAGAGGATTTCCTAAAACCGTACCCTCCAATATTCACAGGGTCAGACCCGAAAGATGATCCACAGGACTTCGTGGATTAAATTCAGAGGGCTCTGGAAGTTATGCACGTGACGGGGGTATAAACAGTTGAACTTGCTGCGTACAGATTGAAAGGAGAGGCGATATTATGGTATGAGGATTGGAAGAACTCCCGTGATATTGGTGCAAATCCACCTAATTGGGAAGAATTTAAAGCAACTTTCCTTGATCATTACCTTCCCTATGAGATCCGTGAGGCATGTGCGGATCAGTTTCTAAATCTCTGTCAAGGAAATTTGAGCGTTAGAGAATACAGTTTGCAATTTAATTCCTTGACTTGATATGCTCCAAATGTGGTTGCGACTATGACATACAGAGTCCATCGATACATGGATAGATTAGAGACATATTTGGTAAGGGATTGCACTATTTTCGCCTTGAACAAGGATATGGATATAGCGACAATTCAGGCCTTCGCCCAGAAAATGGAAGATCAAAGACAGAGAAGAAGGGTACATGAATTTGATAGAGGACAGTTCAAAAGAGCTAGACCTATGGGATCATCTGCGATGTCCCAGGGGGAATCTAGAGGTGGTCCATCTGGGCAGAGTAGCAGATTTCACGGATCACAGGTAGCAGGTTTTCCTCATCAGCAGTGTCAGCACTGCGGGCGCATTCATGCAGGTACATGTCGAGTGGAGACAAATGCTTGATTTTGGTGTGGCATGACGGGACACATGATGAAAGAGTGTCCCCAGAGGAGCATGGGTGGTATAGCACGACCGACAGGATCGGCCGTTGCGTCATCAGTATCAGTTCCTTCTTTGGGCCAAGGTGTGCAGCCTGTTGGCCGTGGTAGGGGTGCCAGAGGAGCAGCCAGTACTAGCGGGGTCTAGAATCACACTTATGCTTTAGTGGACCGACAGAATTCAGAGGCTTCCCCTGATGTTGTCACAGGTACATTATCCATATTCTCATATAATGTATATGCATTGATTGACCCCGGTTCTATATTTTCCTATGTTACTCCGTTGGTTGCTGCGAAATCTGTAAAGGCACCAGAATTATTAATTAAATCAATTGAAGTGTCTACACCGGTCGGTGAATGTATTATTGCAAAAAGAGTATATGGTAACTGTGTGTGGTCATGATACATTGGCCGATCTCATTGAACTAGACATGGTTGATTTTGATGTGATCATGGGAATGGATTGGTTGGCCTCTTGTTATGCCACGGTAGATTGCCGGGCTAAGAATGTGCAATTTTGTTTTCCACAATAAAATGTTCTTGAATGGCAGGGTAACGTAGGGGAACCACGAGGAAAATTTATTTCCTATCTGAAAGCTAGGAAAATGATTGCTAGGGTTACATATGTCATTTAGTACAGGTGAGAGATACTGAAGTGGAACCACTAACTCCGCAGTCGGTTCCAGTGGTCAATGAATTTCTAGATGTATTTCCTGAGGATCTTCCAGGTTTACCCCCAGAACGGAAAGTAGAATTTGGCATTGATGTGATTTTGGGCACTCAGCCTATTTCTATTCCTACATATAGAATGGCTCCGACAGAACTGCGTGAATTGAATGAGCAATTGAAAGATTTGCTGGACAAGGGCTTCAATAGGCCGAGTATGTCCCCGTGGGGTACACCTATATTATTCGTACGAAAGAAAGATGGCACATTGAGAATGTGCATTGACTATCGGCAGTTGAATAAGGTAACGATCAAGAACAAATATCCCCTCTCTCGAATTGATGATTTGTTTGATCAGTTACAGGGTGCCATGCCAAGTATTTTTCAAAGATCGACTTGAGGTCAGGTTACCATCAAGTCAGAGTTAGAAAAGAAGATGTACCCAAGAAAGCTTTTCAAACACGGTATGGCCATTATAAATTTTTAGTTATGTCATTTGGACTAACAAATGCACCAGTTGTGTTCATGGATTTGATGAATAGGGTGTTTAAGCCATTCCTGGACGTGTTCATCATGGTATTTATAGATGACATCCTAGTTTATTCAAGATCACCGGAGGATCATGCTAATCACTTACGGAAGGTGCTATAGATTCTCCGTGAGCATAAGTTGTATGCCAAGTTCTCTAAGTGTGAGTTTTGGTTAAAATCAGTCGCATTTTTAGGTCATATTATGTCAGATGAAGGGATACAGGTTGATACACAAAAGATTGAAGAAGTGAAAAATTGGCCAAGACCTACGGCACCTACAGAGATTCGTAGTTTTCTTGGACTGGTAGGTTATTACAGAAGATTTATGGAAGGTTTTTCCTCTATTGCTGCACCGTTAACAAAGCTTACACATAAGGCAGTTAAATTTTAGTGGAATGATGCGTGTTAGAAAAGCTTCCAAAAGTTGAAAGATAAATTAACCTCCATACCAGTTTTAGTACTTCCTGAAGGCACCGAAGGTTATGCAGTGTATTGTGATGCTTCCGGGGTTGGCTTCGGATGTGTATTGATGCAACATGGTAATGTCATAGAATATGCCTCACGACAGTTATGGCCACATGAGAAAAATTATCCAACACATGATCTTGAATTGGCAGCGGTAGTTTTTGCTTTAAAGATATGGCGTCATTATTTGTATGGAGTTCATGTTGATATCTATACGGATCACAAAAGTTTGCAATATCTCTTTAAGCAGAAGGAACTCAATTTGAGGCAACGAAGGTGGTTAGAGCTTCTAAAAGACTATGATATTGATATTCTTTATCATCCAGGCAAAGCAAATGTGGTAGCTGATGCATTGAGCCGCAAGGCAGTAGAAAGCAATAGTGGCCAGTTGACTAAAAAGCAGGAGATAATCAGAGATATACATCAACTAGCCAACTTGGGAGTTCACCTTATTGAATATCCAGATGAAGGGGTTATTATGCAGAATGCAGCGGAATCCTCCTTAATAGCTGAAGTAAAAGAGAAGCAGTTTGCGGATTCTATGTTATTGCAGCTAAAGGAAAATGTACAGCAGAATTTAACAAAAGCATTTGATCTTACACAAGAAGGGGTACTCCAATGCCAAGGAAGATTATGTGTACCAGATGTAGATGAACTTAGGAAACGAATTGTGACAGAGGCGCATCATTCGCGCTATTCTATTCATCCGGGTGCTACTAAAATGTAACATGATTTAAAATAAGTGTATTGGTGGGGAAACATGAAAAAGAACATTGCAGAGTTTGTCGCTCAATGCCCGAATTGTCAACAAGTGAAAGTTGAGCATCAGAAACCAGAAGTTATATGCAATGTATCAATCTTCCAGTCTGGAAATGAGATATGATTAATATGGACTTCATTACAGGTTTGCCTCATACATTGCAGAAATTTGATTCTATATGGGTTATAGTGGACAGGCTTACCAAATCAGCGCATTTTCTACCAGTCAAGACCACCTATACAGCTGAGGATTATGCGAAGTTGTATGTGAAAGAGATAGTACGATTGTATGGTATTCCACTTTCCATTACATTAGACAGAGGAGCACAGTTCACAGTGCACTTTTGGAGACCTTTCAGGTGAATTTGAGTATGACTTTCCATCCTCAAACTGATGGGCAAGCAGAACGTACTATTCAGACACTTGAAGATATGCTACGAGAATGCACGTTAGATTTTCAAGGCATTTGGGATGACCATTTGCCTCTTATAGAATTTGCTTACATTAATAGCTATCATTCAAGTATTAAAATGGAACCTTATGAAGCCTTGTACGGAAGGAAATGTAGATCACCAATTGGATGGTTTGAAGTGGGTGAAACTGCTTTAATTGGGACAGATATTGTTCATCATGCTATGGAGAAAGTTAAAGTGATCCAACAACGATTACAAACGGCCCAAAGTCGCCACAAGTAATATGCTAATGTTAGAAAAAGAGGACTTGAATTCGCCATAGGTGATTGGGTATTTTTAAGGGTGTCACTGATGAAAGGGGTAATACGGTTCGAAAAGAAAGGAAAATTGAGTCCACGTTACGTAGGCCCATATGAAATTATTAGAAGATTTGGGTAAGTTGCGTATGAATTAGCACTACCCCAGGAACTTTCCTCAATCCATCCGGTATTTCATGTTTCGATGCTTCAAAAATGCATAGGAGATCCATCTCGTATTGTTCGAAGATGTCCAAGTTACAGAGGATCTTACTTATGATGAGGTACCTATTGCTATTCTAGATCGACAAGTAAAAAGATTGAGGAATAAAGACATAGCTTCCGTGAAAGTCCTTCGGAGAAATTAACAAGTAGAGGAAATCACATGGGAAGCAGAAGAAATGATGAAATCCAAGTATCCCCATCTATTTCGAATGGACCAAGAAGTTCAAAGTGCGAAGTGGAACAATTACAAGTAAGTATCCATGAGCCTTAAGTGTTTATATATATGTATGCTAGTATAGAGATGCATTTGTCGTAATTGAAATGGCACTAGTAACATTCGAGGACGAATGTTTAGGGAGGAAGAATGTAACACCCCGTACCTTCCTAACCCTACTTGATGACATTGAATAATGTTCACTTAGGTGTCGAGAGCCACAAGTATGTATTTGGTAATGTTATTGATGAGATAATTGAATTTGGCCCTCGTACATGTGATTAAACCTTCGTAGGAGGTGTTTTGTGATTTTTGTGGGACATTTGTGGGGTTCAAAATGAGGCTAAGAGGACCTCCAAACAAAGGATATTAAAGGTAAGAAGTAAGTTAAAGAATAGAACTTGAAGTATCTAACCAAACCCGCGAAGAAAAGTTGAAAAATGAAATTTTCAAAAAAACTAAGGGTGGGGCGCGCCAGAGGGCGTACCAGGCCACTCTGGGCCAAAAATTTTAGTCCACAGGCAGTAGTCTAGCACTCCCAAGGGCGTGCCATGCTGGTTTTGCCCACTTTTCAAAAGTTAGAAATTTTCTAAGTCCCAAGGGTGCCCGGGGGGGCATACCAAGCCTATTTTTGCCACATTTCTTCTGCAACCATGAGTATATACATGGAATAAATGAAGCATTATATTGGTTTGGTAAAATTACTCGTGAATGAATTTGGCATCAAAATGACGGTTTTACCCTTGTGGTCAAAATGAGCCAGACGTGGCTAGAATCACTTGTTTTTGGAATTGAGGCAACAAATATGAATCGCGTGAGTGGGAATATTGTCGTAACCTGTATGAAATGATTTAAACATGAGAAGTTATTGATTTTATTGGGTTAAGTGAATTGGGCTCAATAAAAGACCCAAAAACGAAAAGAAGACATGGGCCAAAATGGGTCAAATGACCCAGTCTTGCCTTGACCTTCTACAACATAACATTAAATGCCATAGAGTGTATAAGGATGGAATTGAAGGCCTATATAAAGGGGCAAAAATCTGATTTTATTCATTACAAAGTCTCATGCCTTTTAGACCAAAAAGGCAAGATATTTTCTTCAAACCCTAAGAACTCAAAGCCAACTTTTGGAGCAAGATCATCATTTTCCAAGATTGGGTAAGTAATTATTCTTATGTATTGATATATTACATGCATGGGAGAGTATGTAAATCATGTTGGTTATGCTTGGAAGTGTTGAACATGGTGCTTTGTGTTTTTGGTAAAAGATGTGATATCCATGGAATTGTAACTTAAAATATGACTTGTGAGTTTGATGAAAGAGCATGATATGGATGAAATATGAACATGTATGGTGTGATTATGTTATTAAACTTGTTATTTTCATATAAATATAATTTGTGGGATTTTTGCCGATATGTGCTATGAGGTGAATTAATGTAACTTGATGGATTATTTGTGATATGGTGTGGATGAGAAAGTGTAAAGGAGAAGTTTTGTGGTGAAATGTTATTGTCACGCCCCGAATCACATTCGGGATGAACTGGCACCCAAAGCCGATATGGCCCGAGAGAACCAATCTTTGCTCATGAACCTTCGTATGCATTTTCTCGTATAAATCTTATTATTCCTTACGCAACCATGTGGAAATCATAAACATGGAAACATATGCCATAAGTATATATACAAAACTTGGCCGTTGGAGCCATTACGTCGAACTGAACGTACATATCTTACATCCATATACCCACACATGTCTACAAAGCCTCTAAATATATACACAACCATTTCATAACATCTAAAACATCAAATCCAATGTATAACTATGACTCGGAAAGTCCCAAACCAACTAGGGCTCACCAAATATCTGCAAATACTGTCAACCTACTGTGGAGTCAGTACGAGGAATGTACTGAGTATGTAAGGCTCATAAGAAACAACATCATACATGAGAATGTCAATGGAATAGAATATGAGAGAATATACAATGTGGATACACCATCATGTTAAATGTGGAAACATGTATATTGCTTCTGTTCTTGTATTTTGGATCACTTACTTATATTCACAATACTCATATAATAGCTTACATTCAAAAGAATTTTCCTTTACTCAAGAGACTTACCTCCAAGAGGTTTTTCTATTCCAGAAATTCTTCTATTCACGAGTTTTGGTTTAATAACATAATGTACATCCACTCTATTGAGGGAATTAACTTATATGTACATCTTGATTCATTTCATACTTTTGAGAGATTGAGACTTTAAGTATCAATATATTATTGGAAATACACATATATGCATTACATCTTCACGTTACTTCTTCTCTTTACTTATGTCAATCATTAACCGTATACTGCCTGGGTCCAACTGATCAGTGGGAAATTAATAATATCATCATGCAGGTGGATGAACTACATCTGAAGGTTACCTTTGGAAGTATCAAGAGGCACCTGCGTTGCACCTGCGCCCGCAGGTGCTTCGTCTGCGAGGACGGGTGCCCGTTTCGGCCAAAAAGGGTGTCTTTTGGGTCTTTTTATGCAATGAATGGTCCATGATCATAAAAAACCTTATTTTGAAATATTTTTTATCATATTGAATATCCACAATCCTCCATGGTCTCACAACACACAATAACATCACCCAAATGACACTTTACGGTCAATACGTCACCAAAACCATAACCAATTTCACAATAGAAATTCCAAACATTATACACAATGACAAAACAAGGAAATGCTATAATCACATATCACATGTAAATATTAACTCCATCATGTTCACTTCCTTTAATACCACAAGTCCATGTTCAAGTTTACAAGGCAAAATCATCCTCCGATTTAGCAAACACAAGTTGTTTTTACACATAGTGAACTTCTCACTCTTCACCAACATAACCAACATGATATAACCCATCTCCCATGCATAAAATATATTAAACCATAATAATAAACACTTACCAATACTCACCATATTATGATCTTTGGCCAAAAGGATGAGAGCTTAGGGTTTATGGAAATATTGAGAAAATTCTAGAAAGGCATGGGTGTCCAAATGAATAAAAATCAGATTTTTGGCTCTATTTATAGCCTCTTTAAGTCTCTCTTTATCCAAACACTTGGTACAATAATAATGTAGGGACTTGTTCTTGCAAGAATGGGTCATTATGCCCTTTTGGGGCCATGTCTTCATGCCACTTTTGGGCCTCATTTAGCTCATTAACAATTTGTTCATTGAGCCCACCAATTGAATGAATAATTTCTCATAAATATATATATATATATATATATCCCTCAAGTCACTCTTATCCATCTCTTGGCATTAAATGCATGGTTGATTAGTCAAATGGAAGATTGGATCATGTTTTGCCCCATTGGGCCAAGTCTTTCTTATGATCTTTGGGCCTCATTTGGCCCAATGGCTCAAGACTCATATAAGCCCCAACAAATAATTGCATAATTCTTCAAATCTCTCATGTTTAATTAATTCCCTAAATGTATACGTAGTCGTATAGGTTCGATAACATACGGGGTGTTATACCTCCCACGAGGGTCTAATCCCATGTACTAGGCCCAATATCCATTACCTCATCAATAACCTTACACAATACATACTTTTGGCTCTCGACACTTAAGTAATCCATTGTTCAACATTGTCAAATAGGGTTTGATAGGTATGGGGTGTTACATTCTTCCCCTCTTAGGAATATTCGTCCTTGAATGTTGACATCATCGTCTCATGTGCAACAAATACACATCTACATTAGCATCTCTATACATATACTCGCATAGATACTTGCTTCTTATTGCCCCACTTCCCCTTTATGAACTTTTCCTTCCATTTGAAACGAATATGGATACTGTGATTTCATCATTTCTTCAGTTTCCCAAGTGACCTCTTCGACTTGTTCATCTAGAAGAACAACAAGTAACTCTTCCTAGTGAAATCCTCTGTTTTTGCATATTTTCAATGGGAATAATATGAAATAGAACTCTTTATGCACTTCCGGCAATTTCACATGTCACATTGTATAGGGCCATTTTGCCCTTTCTTTCCAAATCCCATTATTCCTTTCATTAGTGACACTCTTAATAGTACTTAATCATCTATAATCACAAACATCTACTATACCATTACGATATGCCCTTTCACCTATAATAAATTCACCAACTGATATAAAGAAGTCAAAGGACTTGACTAGTAATTCTAGGGTCAGCTCCACCTTGACTGGCTTGGTCAGGTGGTGATTTACTCATTCGTTCATTGTCAGGCATATCCACCTACTTACCTTTGTATTTACCTCTTCTTTTCATCAGTAGTTTACTATATCAAAGAAAACCGATCACCAATGGTTAGATACGGTTTCACTTACCACCTTGGCTCTATTGCACGATCTAGAAATGAAGGAGAGAAACCACATCCAAAATGTCCCGTAGCCTTCTACTTATAAATGTGGTGCACAACACATCCATAAGTAAGACTCTACTCAGACACGGCTTTGTAGACACCCTTAGAACGAACTGCTCTGATAACACTTTTGTCACGCCCCGAATCTCATTCGGGACGGACTGGCACCCAAAGCCGATATGGCCCGAGAGAACCAATCTTTGCTCATGAAACTTTGTATGAATGTTCTCATATAAATCTTATTCTTCCTTATGCAACTATGTGGAAATCATAAACATGGAAACATATGCCATAAGTATATATACAAAACTTGGCCGTTGGAGCCATTACGTCGAACCGAACGTACATATCTTACATCCATATACCCACACACGTCTACAAAGCCTCTAAATATATACACAACCATTTCATAACATCTACAACATCAAATCCAATGTATAACTATGACTCGAAAAGTCCCGAACCAACTAAGGCTCACCAAATATCTGCAAATACTGTCAACCTACTGTGGAGGTCAACTAGTGCCTGCACCTGCAACATGTAAGGTAAGTTCCCCCGAGGGGGTCAGTACGAGGAATGTACTGAGTATGTAAGTCTCATAACTAAAAAACATCATACATGAGAATGTCAATGGAATAGAATATAAGAGAATATACAATGTGGATACACCATCATGTTAAATGTGGAAACATGTATATTGCTTCTGTTCTTGTATTTTGGATCACTTACTTACATTCGCATTACTCATATAATAGCTTACATTCAAAAGAATTTTCCTTTACTCAAGAGACTTACCTCTAAGAGGTTTTTCTATTCCAGAAATTCTTCTATTCACGAGTTTTGGTTTAATAACATAACGTACATCCACTCTATTGAGGGAATTAACTTATATGTACATCTTGATTCATTTCATACTTTTGAGAGATTGAGACTTTAAGTATCAAGATATTATTGGAAATACACATATATGCATTACCTCTTCACGTTACTTCTTCTCTTTACTTGTGTCAATCATTAACCGTATACTGCCTGGGCCCAACTGATCAGTGGGAAATTAATAATATCATCATGCAGGTGTTCATTTTACCCCTTGGATACATCTTGTGAATTGGTAATTAGACATCATGCAGGTATTCATTGCACCCCATGTATATAATATCATCATCATGCAGGTGTGTTCTTTCACCCCATGGATACATCATGTAGGTTTGTTCTTTCACCCCATGGATATACCCATAATATTGGGATAGTCATCATGCAGGTGTTCAGTTCACCCCATGGATACATCATGCAGGTGTGTTCTTTCACCCCATGGATATACTCATAATTATACCTTACTTCATCCTTTAACTTTTGCGAGATTGGTACCTTTACTTGTGAGAGATTGATACATTTGCTTGTGATAGATTGATACCTTTATAGTCTTAACATTACTGGAAGCTTTGGAACGTAACATTATTGGGACTTTGGAACCATGCCTATAATTATGTAACACATGAATAACAATAGATCAAGAATAAGGTATATATGATTAACACTAGATGATAACATGAAATGAGATGCCTTAGGACATTATTTGAAACACACAATTATATCACTCCTTGACTTCATGAGATTAGCACCTTAACTAGTGAGGGATAGCTATAGTAGCTCGCACTTCACCTCCTTTACTATTCTTATGAGATCTTATATAAGTAAGCATGATACTGGGCCTCCACCTTTGGTGGGATATAACAAAGAACATAGCATAATATTGGGATTTTCCATATTGAACTTATACCCTCTAGAATGTGATCCATACTCAATGAAACATATAGTAACCATGCGTCTTACTCTTTACAATCTTATACCCTTTACATAGTTATGAGAGTGACACATTAGAGATCATGACATTAAAGCACACACTTATGTACACATTTCACTTCACTCCTTTAACTCATGAGATTGACATCTTCACTTATGAGGAATAATTATACTACCTTGCACATCACCTCTCCTATTACTCTTATGAGACTAGTACTTCTACTTGGGAAAGATTGATACACGGATAATCATCATACCATAGGACTTTGGAACATGACATGATTGGAAAATACTTGTCGAGAATAAATAGCTTCTCTTACATTATTACCCTGTTGAGATAGTTCTTTGAGGAATTATAACGTCATAACATCTTTGGAACCTCAAGCAATGAATAAGAGATAAGTGAATCATAATTCATCTACGAATAGGTCACATATGAATAACAATATACGTTACCCTGAATTGCTATACTTCAAGCCTCTCGAAATTGAAACAAGCCCAATGTCAATAGGAACAATATGTTGTAGAAGGATACGGAAAGAGTAACCTTACATACCTTCACTTCCAAGTACGAGTACACAAGTATATATATGAACACAACAGTCCAGCTTCTTCTTTATGTTTCACTCTACAATACAAGTCCATAATGGAACTCTCGTTAACAACTATTTATCGTATAAGTGTACAAAACGACAATGAGAGATATGACTGCCACATAACTTCATTTAAATCTTTAAAATACACCCCACTGCATTATCATACCTTCAACACCATAATCATGCCACACATTGACCAAGATATCATACATCTATAGCATTTCACACCACACTTACCCTTTACTCTTCCTCATTATCATTCCGTCACAATTACCCTATCAACTTGCCTCATAACAACTTATGAACAATCATACATACTTAAAATAGTCCAAAATGCCTCCATACGACACTTTAAAGTCATTAAAACGACATCACAAATTGATAATTACATCCATGAAGGGTATAGGGGCTTTGGGGGGCCAAAGGGATGCAAAAAAAAGCAATTCAGAGTTCTGGGAAGATACGCTAAGCCACATGCGTCTGCAGGTGGATGAACTACATCCGAAGATTACCTTTGGAAGTATCAAGAGGCACCTGCGTTGCACCTGCGCCCGCAGGTGCTTCGTCTGCGAGGACGGGTGCCCGTTTCGGCCAAAAAGGGTGTCTTTTGGGTCTTTTTATGCAATGAATGGTCCATGATCAAAAAAAAACTTATTTTGAAATATTTTTGATCATATTGAATATCCACAATCCTCCATGGTCTCACAACACACAATAACATCACCCAAATGACACTTTACGGTCAATACGTCACCAAAACCATAACCAATTTCACAATAGAAATTCCAAACATTATACACAATGACAAAACAAGAAAATGCTATAATCAGATATCACATGTAAATATTAACTCCATCATGTTCACTTCCTTTAATACCACAAGTCCATGTTCAAGTTTACAAGGCAAAATCATCCTCCGATTTAGCAAACACAAGTTGTTTTTACACATAGTGAACTTCTCACTCTTCACCAACATAACCAACATGATATAACCCATCTCCCATGCATAAAATCTATTAAACCATAATAATAAACACTTACCAATACTCACCATATTATGATCTTTGGCCAAAAGGATGAGAGCTTAGGGTTTATGGAAATATTGAGAAAATTCTAGAAAGGCATGGGTGTCCAAATGAATAAAAATCAGATTTTTGGCTCTATTTATAGACCCTTTAAGTCTCTCTTTATCCAAACACTTGGTACAATAATAATGTAGGGACTTGTTCTTGCAAGAATGGGTCATTATGCCCTTTTTGGGCCATGTATTCATGCCACTTTTGGGCCTCATTTAGCTCATTAACAATTTGTTCATTGAGCCCACCAATTGAATGAATAATTCCTCATAAATATATATATATATATATATATATATATATATCCCTCAAGTCACTCTTATCCATCTCTTGGCATTAAATGCATGGTTGATTAGTCAAATGGAAGATTGGATCATGTTTTACCCCATTGGGCCAAGTCTTTCTTATGATCTTTGGGCCTCATTTGGCCCAATGGCTCAAGACTCATATAAGCCCCAACAAATAATTGCATAATTCTTCAAATCTCTCATGTTTAATTAATTCCCTAAATGTATACGTAGTCGTATAGGTTCGACAACATACGGGGTGTTATACCTCCCACGAGGGTCTAATCCCATGTACTAGGCCCAATATCCATTACCTCATCAATAACCTTACACAATACATACTTTTGGCTCTCGACACTTAAGTAATCCATTGTTCAACATTGTCAAATAGGGTTTGATAGATACGGGGTGTTACATTCTTCCCCTCTTAGGAACATTCGTCCTCGAATGTTGACATCATCGTCTCATGTGCAACAAATACACATCTACATTAGCATCTCTATACATATACTCGCATAGATACTTGCTTCTTATTGCCCCACTTCCCCTTTATGAACTTTTCCTTCCATTTGAAACGAATATGGATACTGTGATTTCATCATTTCTTCAGTTTCCCAAGTGACCTCTTCGACTTGTTCATCTAGAAGAACAACAAGTAACTCTTCCTAGTGAAATCCTCTGTTTTTGCATATTTTCAATGGGAATAATATGAAATAGAACTCTTTATGCACTTCCGGCAATTTCACATGTCACATTGTATAGGGCCATTTTGCCCTTTCTTTCCAAATCCCATTATTCCTTTCATTAGTGACACTCTTAATAGTACTTAATCATCTATAATCACAAACATCTACTATACCATTACGATATGCCCTTTCACCTATAATAAATTCACCAACTGATATAAAGAAGTCAAAGGACTTGACTAGTAATTCTAGGGTCAGCTCCACCTTGACTGGCTTGGTCAGGTGGTGATTTACTCATTCGTTCATTGTCAGGCATATCCACCTACTTACCTTTGTATTTACCTCTTCTTTTCATCAGTAGTTTACTATATCAAAGAAAACCGATCACCAATGGTTAGATACGGTTTCACTTACCACCTTGGCTCTATTGCACGATCTAGAAATGAAGGAGAGAAACCACATCCTAAATGTCCCGTAGCCTCCTACTTATAAATGTGGTGCACAACACATCCATAAGTAAGACTCTACTCAGACACGGCTTTGTAGACACCCTTAGAACGAACTACTCTGATAACACTTTTGTCACGCCCCGAATCTCATTCGGGACGGACTGGCACCCAAAGCCGATATGGCCCGAGAGAACCAATCTTTGCTCATGAAACTTTGTATGCATGTTCTCATATAAATCTTATTCTTCCTTATGCAACTATGTGGAAATCATAAACATGGAAACATATGCCATAAGTATATATACAAAACTTGGCCGTTGGAGCCATTACGTCGAACCGAACGTACAAATCTTACATCCATATACCCACACACATCTACAAAGCCTCTAAATACATACACAACCATTTCATAACATCTACAACATCAAATCCAATGTATAACTATGACTCGAAAAGTCCCAAACCAACTAGGGCTCACCAAATATCTGCAACTACTGTCAACCTACTGCGGAGGTCAACTAGTGCCTGCACCTGCAACATGTAAGGTAAGTTCCCCCGAGGGGGTCAGTACGAGGAATGTACTGAGTATGTAAGGCTCATAAGAAATAACATCATACATGAGAATGTCAATGGAATAGAATATAAGAGAATATACAATGTGGATACACCATCATGTTAAATGTGGAAACATGTATATTGCTTCTGTTCTTGTATTTTGGATCACTTACTTACATTCGCATTACTCATATAATAGCTTACATTCAAAAGAATTTTCCTTTACTCAAGAGACTTACCTCTAAGAGGTTTTTCTATTCCAGAAATTCTTCTATTCACGAGTTTTGGTTTAATAACATAACGTACATCCACTCTAATGAGGGAATTAACTTATATGTACATCTTGATTCATTTCATACTTTTGAGAGATTGAGACTTTAAGTATCAAGATATTATTGGAAATAAACATATATGCATTACCTCTTCACGTTACTTCTTCTCTTTACTTGTGTCAATCATTAACCGTATACTGCCTGGGCCCAACTGATCAGTGGGAAATTAATAATATCATCATGCAGGTGTTCATTTTACCCCTTGGATACATCTTGTGAATTGGTAATTAGACATCATGCAGGTGTTCATTGCACCCCATGTATATAATATCATCATCATGCAGGTATGTTCTTTCACCCCATGGATACATCATGTAGGTGTGTTCTTTCACCCCATGGATATACTCATAATATTGGGATAGTCATCATGCAGGTGTTCAGTTCACCCCATGGATACATCATGCAGGTGTGTTCTTTCACCCCATGGATATACTCATAATTATACCTTACTTCATCCTTTAACTTTTGCGAGATTGGTACCTTTACTTGTGAGAGATTGATACATTTGCTTGTGATAGATTGATACCTTTATAGTCTTAACATTACTGGAAGCTTTGGAACGTAACATTATTGGGACTTTGGAACCATGCCCATAATTATGTAACACATGAATAACAATAGATCAAGAATAAGGTATATATGATTAACACTAGATGATAACATGAAATGAGATGCCTTAGGACATTATTTGAAACACACAATTATATCACTCCTTGACTTCATGAGATTAGCACCTTAACTAGTGAGGGATATCTATAGTAGCTCGCACTTCACCTCCTTTACTATTCTTATGAGATCTTATATAAGTAAGCATGATACTGGGCCTCCACCTTTGGTGGGATATAACAAAGAACATAGCATAATATTGGGATTTTCCATATTGAACTTATACCCTCTAGAATGTGATCCATACTCAATGAAACATATAGTAACCATGCGTCTTACTCTTTACAATCTTATACCCTTTACATAGTTATGAGAGTGACACATTAGAGATCATGACATTAAAGCACACACTTATGTACACATTTCACTTCACTCCTTTAACTCATGAGATTGACATCTTCACTTATGAGGAATAATTATACTACCTTGCACATCACCTCTCCTATTACTCTTATGAGACTAGTACTTCTACTTGGGAAAGATTGATACACGGATAATCATCATACCATAGGACTTTGGAACATGACATGATTGGAAAATACTTGTCGAGAATAAATAGCTTCTCTTACATTATTACCCTGTTGAGATAGTTCTTTGAGGAATTATAACGTCATAACATCTTTGGAACCTCAAGCAATGAATAAGAGATAAGTGAATCATAATTCATCTACGAATAGGTCACATATGAATAACAATATACGTTACCCTGAATTGCTATACTTCAAGCCTCTCGAAATTGAAACAAGCCCAATGTCAATAGGAACAATATGTTGTAGAAGGATACGGAAAGAGTAACCTTACATACCTTCACTTCCAAGTACGAGTACACAAGTATATATATGAACACAACAGTCCAGCTTCTTCTTTATGTTTCACTCTACAATACAAGTCCATAATGGAACTCTCGTTAACAACTATTTATCGTATAAGTGTACAAAACGACAATGAGAGATATGACTGCCACATAACTTCATTTAAATCTTTAAAATACACCCCACTGCATTATCATACCTTCAACACCATAATCATGCCACACATTGACCAAGATATCATACATCTATAGCATTTCACACCACACTTACCCTTTACTCTTCCTCATTATCATTCCGTCACAATTACCCTATCAACTTGCCTCATAACAACTTATGAACAATCATACATACTTAAAATAGTCCAACATGCCTCCATACGACACTTTAAAGTCATTAAAACGACATCACAAGTTGATAATTACATCCATGAAGGGTATAGGGGCTTTGGGGGGCCAAAGGGATGCAAAAAAAAGCAATTCAGAGTTCTGGGAAGATACGCTAAGCCACATGCGTCTGCAGGTGGATGAACTACATCCGAAGGTTACCTTTGGAAGTATCAAGAGGCACCTGCGTTGCACCTGCGCCCGCAGGTGCTTCGTCTGCGAGGACGGGTGCCCGTTTCGGCCAAAAAGGGTGTCTTTTGGGTCTTTTTATGCAATGAATGGTCCATGATCAAAAAAAAACTTATTTTGAAATATTTTTGATCATATTGAATATCCACAATCCTCCATGGTCTCACAACACACAATAACATCACCCAAATGACACTTTACGGTCAATACGTCACCAAAACCATAACCAATTTCACAATAGAAATTCCAAACATTATACACAATGACAAAACAAGAAAATGCTATAATCAGATATCACATGTAAATATTAACTCCATCATGTTCACTTCCTTTAATACCACAAGTCCATGTTCAAGTTTACAAGGCAAAATCATCCTCCGATTTAGCAAACACAAGTTGTTTTTACACATAGTGAACTTCTCACTCTTCACCAACATAACCAACATGATATAACCCATCTCCCATGCATAAAATATATTAAACCATAATAATAAACACTTACCAATACTCACCATATTATGATCTTTGGCCAAAAGGATGAGAGCCTAGGGTTTATGGAAATATTGAGAAAATTCTAGAAAGGCATGGGTGTCCAAATGAATAAAAATCAGATTTTTGGCTCTATTTATAGCCCCTTTAAGTCTCTCTTTATCCAAACACTTGGTACAATAATAATGTAGGGACTTGTTCTTGCAAGAATGGGTCATTATGCCCTTTTTGGGCCATGTATTCATGCCACTTTTGGGCCTCATTTAGCTCATTAACAATTTGTTCATTGAGCCCACCAATTGAATGAATAATTCCTCATAAATATATATATATATATATATATATATATATATATATCCCTCAAGTCACTCTTATCCATCTCTTGGCATTAAATGCATGGTTGATTAGTCAAATGGAAGATTGGATCATGTTTTACCCCATTGGGCCAAGTCTTTCTTATGATCTTTGGGCCTCATTTGGACCAATGGCTCAAGACTCATATAAGCCCCAACAAATAATTGCATAATTCTTCAAATCTCTCATGTTTAATTAATTCCCTAAATGTATACGTAGTCGTATAGGTTCGACAACATACGGGGTGTTATACCTCCCACGAGGGTCTAATCCCATGTACTAGGCCCAATATCCATTACCTCATCAATAACCTTACACAATACATACTTTTGGCTCTCGACACTTAAGTAATCCATTGTTCAACATTGTCAAATAGGGTTTGATAGATACGGGGTGTTACATTCTTCCCCTCTTAGGAACATTCGTCCTCGAATGTTGACATCATCGTCTCATGTGCAACAAATACACATCTACATTAGCATCTCTATACATATACTCGCATAGATACTTGCTTCTTATTGCCCCACTTCCCCTTTATGAACTTTTCCTTCCATTTGAAACGAATATGGATACTGTGATTTTATCATTTCTTCAGTTTCCCAAGTGACCTCTTCGACTTGTTCATATAGAAGAACAACAAGTAACTCTTCCTAGTGAAATCCTCTGTTTTTGCATATTTTCAATGGGAATAATATGAAATAGAACTCTTTATGCACTTCCGGCAATTTCACATGTCACATTGTATAGGGCCATTTTGCCCTTTCTTTCCAAATCCCATTATTCCTTTCATTAGTGACACTCTTAATAGTACTTAATCATCTATAATCACAAACATCTACTATACCATTACGATATGCCCTTTCACCTATAATAAATTCACCAACTGATATAAAGAAGTCAAAGGACTTGACTAGTAATTCTAGGGTCAGCTCCACCTTGACTGGCTTGGTCAGGTGGTGATTTACTCATTCGTTCATTGTCAGGCATATCCACCTACTTACCTTTGTATTTACCTCTTCTTTTCATCAGTAGTTTACTATATCAAAGAAAATCGATCACCAATGGTTAGATACGGTTTCACTTACCATCTTGGCTCTATTGCACGATCTAGAAATGAAGGAGAGAAACCACATCCTAAATGTCCCGTAGCCTCCTACTTATAAATGTGGTGCACAACACATCCATAAGTAAGACTCTACTTAGACACGGCTTTGTAGACACCCTTAGAACGAACTGCTCTGATAACACTTTTGTCACGCCCCGAATCTCATTCGGGACGGACTGGCACCCAAAGCCGATATGGCCCGAGAGAACCAATCTTTGCTCATGAAACTTTGTATGCATGTTCTCATATAAATCTTATTCTTCCTTATGCAACTATGTGGAAATCATAAACATGGAAACATATGCCATAAGTATATATACAAAACTTGGCCGTTGGAGCAATTACGTCGAACCGAACATACAAATCTTACATCCATATACCCACACACATCTACAAAGCCTCTAAATACATACACAACCATTTCATAACATCTACAACATCAAATCCAATGTATAACTATGACTCGAAAAGTCCCAAACCAACTAGGGCTCACCAAATATCTGCAAATACTGTCAACCTACTGCGGAGGTCAACTAGTGCCTGCACCTGCAACATGTAAGGTAAGTTCCCCCGAGGGGGTCAGTACGAGGAATGTACTGAGTATGTAAGGCTCATAAGAAATAACATCATACATGAGAATGTCAATGGAATAGAATATAAGAGAATATACAATGTGGATACACCATCATGTTAAATGTGGAAACATGTATATTGCTTCTGTTCTTGTATTTTGGATCACTTACTTACATTCGCATTACTCATATAATAGCTTACATTCAAAAGAATTTTCCTTTACTCAAGAGACTTACCTCTAAGAGGTTTTTCTATTCCAGAAATTCTTCTATTCACGAGTTTTGGTTTAATAACATAACGTACATCCACTCTAATGAGGGAATTAACTTATATGTACATCTTGATTCATTTCATACTTTTGAGAGATTGAGACTTTAAGTATCAAGATATTATTGGAAATAAACATATATGCATTACCTCTTCACGTTACTTCTTCTCTTTACTTGTGTCAATCATTAACCGTATACTGCCTGGGCCCAACTGATCAGTGGGAAATTAATAATATCATCATGCAGGTGTTCATTTTACCCCTTGGATACATCTTGTGAATTGGTAATTAGACATCATGCAGGTGTTCATTGCACCCCATGTATATAATATCATCATCATGCAGGTGTGTTCTTTCACCCCATGGATACATCATGTAGGTGTGTTCTTTCACCCCATGGATATACTCATAATATTGGGATAGTCATCATGCAGGTGTTCAGTTCACCCCATGGATACATCATGCAGGTGTGTTCTTTCACCCCATGGATATACTCATAATTATACCTTACTTCATCCTTTAACTTTTGCGAGATTGGTACCTTTACTTGTGAGAGATTGATACATTTGCTTGTGATAGATTGATACCTTTATAGTCTTAACATTACTGGAAGCTTTGGAACGTAACATTATTGGGACTTTGGAACCATGCCCATAATTATGTAACACATGAATAACAATAGATCAAGAATAAGGTATATATGATTAATACTAGATGATAACATGAAATGAGATGCCTTAGGACATTATTTGAAACACACAATTATATCACTCCTTGACTTCATGAGATTAGCACCTTAACTAGTGAGGGATAGCTATAGTAGCTCGCACTTCACCTCCTTTACTATTCTTATGAGATCTTATATAAGTAAGCATGATACTGGGCCTCCACCTTTGGTGGGATATAACAAAGAACATAGCATAATATTGGGATTTTCCATATTGAACTTATACCCTCTAGAATGTGATCCATACTCAATGAAACATATAGTAACCATGCGTCTTACTCTTTACAATCTTATACCCTTTACATAGTTATGAGAGTGACACATTAGAGATCATGACATTAAAGCACACACTTATGTACACATTTCACTTCACTCCTTTAACTCATGAGATTGACATCTTCACTTATGAGGAATAATTATACTACCTTGCACATCACCTCTCCTATTACTCTTATGAGACTAGTACTTCTACTTGGGAAAGATTGATACACGGATAATCATCATACCATAGGACTTTGGAACATGACATGATTGGAAAATACTTGTCGAGAATAAATAGCTTCTCTTACATTATTACCCTGTTGAGATAGTTCTTTGAGGAATTATAACGTCATAACATCTTTGGAACCTCAAGCAATGAATAAGAGATAAGTGAATCATAATTCATCTACGAATAGGTCACATATGAATAACAATATACGTTACCCTGAATTGCTATACTTCAAGCCTCTCGAAATTGAAACAAGCCCAATGTCAATAGGAACAATATGTTGTAGAAGGATACGGAAAGAGTAACCTTACATACCTTCACTTCCAAGTACGAGTACACAAGTATATATATGAACACAACAGTCCAGCTTCTTCTTTATGTTTCACTCTACAATACAAGTCCATAATGGAACTCTCGTTAACAACTATTTATCGTATAAGTGTACAAAACGACAATGAGCGATATGACTGCCACATAACTTCATTTAAATCTTTAAAATACACCCCACTGCATTATCATACCTTCAACACCATAATCATGCCACACATTGACCAAGATATCATACATCTATAGCATTTCACACCACACTTACCCTTTACTCTTCCTCATTATCATTCCGTCACAATTACCCTATCAACTTGCCTCATAACAACTTATGAACAATAATACATACTTAAAATAGTCCAACATGCCTCCATACAACACTTTAAAGTCATTAAAACGACATCACAAGTTGATAATTACATCCATGAAGGGTATAGGGGCTTTGGGGGGCCAAAGGGATACAAAAACAAGCAATTCAGAGTTCTGGGAAGATACGATAAGCCACATGCGTCCGCAGGTGGATGAACTAAATCCGAAGGTTACCTTTGGAAGTATCAAGAGGCACCTGTGTTGCACCTGCGCCCGCAGGTGCTTCGTCTGCGAGGACGGGTGCCCGTTTCGGCCAAAAAGGGTGTCTTTTGGGTCTTTTTATGCAATGAATGGTCCATGATCAAAAAAAACTTATTTTGAAATATTTTTGATCATATTGAATATCCACAATCCTCCATGGTCTCACAACACACAATAACATCACAAAAATGACACTTTATGGTCAATACGTCACCAAAACAATAACCAATTTCACAATAGAAATTCCAAATATTATACACAATGACAAAACAAGAAAATGCTATAATCAGATATCACATGTAAATATTAACTCCATCATGTTCACTTCCTTTAATACCACAAGTCTATGTTCAAGTTTACAAGGCAAAATCATCCTCCGATTTAGCAAACACAAGTTGTTTTTACACATAGTGAACTTCTCACTCTTCACCAACATAACCAACATGATATAACCCATATCCCATGCATAAAATATATTAAACCATAATAATAAACACTTACCAATACTCACCATATTATGATCTTTGGCCAAAAGGATGAGAGCTTAGGGTTTATGGAAATATTGAGAAAATTCTAGAAAGGCATGGGTGTCCAAATGAATAAAAATCAGATTTTTGGCTCTATTTATAGCCCCTTTAAGTCTCTCTTTATCCAAACACTTGGTACAATAATAATGTAGGGACTTGTTCTTGCAAGAATGGGTCATTATGCCCTTTTTGGGCCATGTATTCATGCCACTTTTGGGCCTCATTTAGCTCATTAACAATTTGTTCATTGAGCCCACCAATTGAATGAATAATTCCTCATAAATATATATATATATATATATATATATCCCTCAAGTCACTCTTATCCATCTCCTGGCATTAAATGCATGGTTGATTAGTCAAATGCAAGATTGGATCATGTTTTACCCCATTGGGCCAAGTCTTTCTTATGATCTTTGGGCCTCATTTGGCCCAATGGCTCAAGACTCATATAAGCCCCAACAAATAATTGCATAATTCTTCAAATCTCTCATGTTTAATTAATTCCCTAAATGTATACGTAGTCGTATAGGTTCGACAACATACGGGGTGTTATACCTCCCACGAGGGTCTAATCCCATGTACTAGGCCCAATATCCATTACCTCATCAATAACCTTACACAATACATACTTTTGGCTCTCGACACTTAAGTAATCCATTGTTCAACATTGTCAAATAGGGTTTGATAGGTTCGGGGTGTTACATTCTTCCCCTCTTAGGAACATTCGTCCTCGAATGTTGACATCATCGTCTCATGTGCAACAAATACACATCTACATTAGCATCTCTATACATATACTCGCATAGATACTTGCTTCTTATTGCCCCACTTCCCCTTTATGAACTTTTCCTTCCATTTGAAACGAATATGGATACTGTGATTTCATCATTTCTTCAGTTTCCCAAGTGACCTCTTCGACTTGTTCATCTAGAAGAACAACAAGTAACTCTTCCTAGTGAAATCCTCTGTTTTTGCATACTTGTCGAGAATAAATAGCTTCTCTTACATTATTACCCTGTTGAGATAGTTCTTTGAGGAATTATAACGTCATAACATCTTTGGAACCTCAAGCAATGAATAAGAGATAAGTGAATCATAATTCATCTAAGAATAGGTCACATATGAATAACAATATACGTTACCCTGAATTGCTATACTTCAAGCCTCTCGAAATTGAAACAGGCCCAATGTCAATAAGAACAATATGTTGTAGAAGGATACGGAAAGAGTAACCTTACATACCTTTACTTCCAAGTACGAGTACACAAGTATATATATGAACACAACAGTCCAGCTTCTTCTTTATGTTTCACTCTACAATACAAGTCCATAATGGAACTCTCGTTAACAACTATTTATCGTATAAGTGTACAAAACGACAATGAGCGATATGACTGCCACATAACTTCATTTAACTCTTTACAATACACCCTACTGCATTATCATACCTTCAACACCATAATCATGCCACACATTGACCAAGATATCATACATCTATAGCATTTCACACCACACTTACCCTTTACGCTTCCTCATTATCATTCCATTACAATTACCCTATCAACTTGCCTCATAACAACTTATGAACAATCATACATACTTAACATAGTCCAACATGCCTCCATACGACACTTTAAAGTCATTAAAATGACATCACACGTTGATAATTACATACATGAAGGGTATAGGGGTTTAGGGGGTCCAAAGGGATTCAAAAACAAGCAATTCAGAGTTCTGGGCCGATCCGCTAAGCCATCTGCGCCAGCAGGTGCTTCGTCTGCGAGGGCGGGTGCCCGTTTCGGCCAAAAAGGGTCTCATTTGGGTATTTTTATGCAATGAATGGTCCATTATCATAAATAAACTTATTTTGACATAGTTTTGATCATATTTAATACCCACAATCAGCCATGGTCTCACAACACACAATAACATCACCAAAATGACACTTTACGGTCAATACGTCACCAAAACCATAACCAATTTCACAATAGAAATTCCAAACATTATACACCATGAAAAAACAAGGAAATTCTATAATCACATCTCACATGTAAATATTAACTCCATCATGTTCACTTCCTTTAATACCACAAGTCCATGTTCAAGTTTACAAGGCAAAATCATCCTCCGATTTAGCAAGCACAAGTTGTTTTACACATAGTGAACTTCTCACACTTCACCAACATAACCAACATGATATAACCCATATCCCATGCATAAAATATATTAAACCATAATAATAAACACTAACCAATACTCACCAAATGATGATATTTGGCCAAAAGGATGAGAGCTTAGGGTTTGTGGAAATATTGAGAAAATTTTAGAAAGGCATGGGTGTCCAAATGAATAAAAATCAGATTTTTGGCTCTATTTATAGCCCCTTTAAGTCTCTCTTTATCGAACCACTTGGTCCAATAATAATGTAGGGACTTTTTCTTGCAAGAATGGGTCAAGAATGGGTCATTATGCCCTTTTTGGGCCATGTCTTCATGCCAATTTGGGCCTCATTTAGCTCATTAACAATTTGTTCATTGAGCCCACCAATTGAATGAATAATTCCTCATATATATATATATATATCCCTCAAGTCACTCTTATCCATCTCTTATCATTAAATGCATGGTTGATTAGTCAAATGGAAGATTGGATCATGTTTTGCCCCATTGGGCCAAGTCTTTCTTGTGATCTTTGGGCCTCATTTGGCCCAATGGCTCAAGACTCATATAAGCCCCAACAAATAATTGCATAATTATTCAAATCTCTCATGTTTAATTAATTCCCTAAATGTATACGTAGTCGTATAGGTTAGACAACATACGGGGTGTTATACCTCCCACGAGGGTCTAATCCCATGTACTAGGCCCAATATCCATTACCTCATCAATAACCTTACACAATACATACTTTTGGCTCTCAACACTTAAGTAATCCCATTGTTCAATGTCGTCAAATATGGTTTGATAGGTACGGGGTGTTACATGTTATTGATTATCATCTATTGGTCAATGTACGGAATATTGTGGGATTATTGGTATGATAATTTCATCAATGGTTTTTTCAGGGGGAAATGGCATGTTTAAAGGCAAACATGAAATTCTTTATCGTTATATGCATTTGTAAGGTAGTTGGTGGTTAATGTAAATTCCGTTATGTAATTGTGTTGTAGAGTGACACATAAAGAAGGAGCGGGACATTGTATGCACATCTAAGAGTATATATTCGTATTGAGAATACAAGATATGTAAGGTTACTCTGTCCGTATCTTTCTGCGGCAAATAGTATTCACATTGACATTACGCTTGTCCCATCCTAAAACGTGCTAAGGTATCCTACATCCGATTATCAATGGTCATTATCATATGTTTCCTACTCATTGATCAATTGTGAATCTCCTGTCTTATATTCATGAATAATGTTCCAAAAGCCCATTAAGGTTATGTTTCAAAGTTCCAATAGTGGTTATACTCATGTATCTCGTTCATTGATTATTGTCTAATGGTTCCAATGGTGTTATGTTTCCAATAAGGCAATGTTTCCAACAATGTTTATTCATATGTCTCTCACTCATTGGTTAATGATCCAAAGTTTCAAGTAAAGTATAACTATCATTGTATCAATCTCAAAGTAATGAATAAAGTAATGCTTATATGTGGTCAATGATCAAGTATGGGTGGTTGCTTTGGGGGCAAAATGCCTAGCTCAAGCCGATCCCGAGATTGTTGGATCAGGGGGCAGTCCTAGAGGCATAAGCCTAGCTCGGACCGATACTGACAGGGGGTAGCTCTAGAGGTAATAACCTAGCTCGAGCCGAACCTGATGTGTTGGTATGGGTGGCAGCTCTAGGGGTAATAAACTAGCTCGAGATCCCGATCTATATTGATTCATAGGGTGGTAGCTCTAGGGGCATAATCCTAGATCGAGCTGATCCCAACATAACGTTATGTTATGTTAAAACCCACTGTTCAGTCGGGGCCCGGGTATCACAGGTCAAAGGCAAAGTCTAATAGTCATAGAAGCAAAGAAACAAAGAAAGTAATGAAAGCAATATACATGGTTTCCAAAGTACAGAATAGTGACTTATCCATATTGTTCATTCATTTGTATTTGAGTTCATTGACATACTTACATATCACAGAGTTTCATTTGAGCCTTACATACTCAGTACATTCTTTGTACTGACCTCCTTGGGGGAATTTACCTTACTTGCTGCAGGTGCAGGTACTAGTAGGCCTCCACAGTAGGTTGCCAGTTGTTGCGGATCATTGGTGAGCTCCAGTTAGTTCGGGGTTTCTCCGAGTCATAGTTGTTCATATGTTTTGGTGTTGTATATATTGTATAAAGCGGGGACTTGTCCCGACTTTCAGTTGGTTTTGGTAAATGTCTATGTTAGAGGCTTTTGTAGACGTATGTGGGTGAATGGATGTAAAATAGTACCTGACATTTTGATTTGATGGCCTCAACGGCCAAGTTTCGCATATGTATATATATGTCATATGTTCCATGTTTTTCGTTATTTGCCTTTCATGTTCTTACGTGATAGTGGTGTTACCTATGACATACATATGAATGAATAGAAGCAAAGCTTGGTTCTCTCGGGCCATGTCGGCTACGGGTGCCAATCCGTCCCGATGGGATTCAGGGCGTGACAGGTAATTTAGTACCATAAACAGATAGAGTATGTCAGACTCGAACCGATATTTAAAGGCCATAAATCAATAAAATTTGTCAGACTCAAACCGGTATATAAGTGCCATAAATCAATAGAATGTGCCGGAATCGAACCAGTCTTTAAATACCATAAATTAATAGAATATGCCGAACTCGAATTCGTCTTTAAAAAAGCTCAAGATCATTAACCTAACCCCGTACTAGGTATATACTATGTAGTCTAAGGCTCAAGATTAAGGATAATGTTGCGAAAGAAGGCCTCCTAAGTTTACAAGGAACTAAGAGCAATGCCCTTACCCAAAAGCATCAATTTACCTACGGGAAGGGTAAATGGGTCGATTCTACCTCCTAACTGGCCTTCGAATCGGCCAAGTAACCCAACTTTTAACAACTAAGAAACCAACCGTAAATTCCAACCCCAACTAGCATAATATCATATTGATACCATATTTAGGCTCAATCTATAAGAAGGGTAATCCTAGCATACCTGGACGCCGAAGAAAGCTAGATAAAGTCTGCTAAAGTGGAGCCTTTCCCTTTCGAGAAGCCTCCGCATGATGCCACGCTATCAAAATAACAATCTACTCATCAATACGAGAACAACAATACCCATATTCCATATAAATTCGTCGGGTCCAAAATCGAGTCAAAAATCCCATGTGGGGCCCATTTACGAAATCACAAGTTTGAAATCGTCAAAACATCCCTCAAAGATCAAGGATCATTTACCCTCAATAATGGGTTAATTCTGAGCATTACAACACCCAAAATCAATCCACAAAGCTAGCTAGGGTTTTGGGCTTAAATAGAGAATTTACCAAGAAATTAGACGAAACTTAAATAGATTTAGACGAGGAAAGTGTTGTTAACGAACTCTCCAAGTTCCCTTGAACACCCATGAATTACCTCTTCTCTCCACTATCTCTCTAGAGCTTTTATGCTCTAACACTTAGAAAATATGAGAGAAAAAGGGGTGAAAGGGGATTAAATGCTCTACGGGTGCCGCTTAAGCGGGCGCTTGACCGTGTAAGCAGTCACCGCTAAAGAGACAAGACCCCACTTAAGTGGATAGGAAGGGACAAGGATCCAGCCACTAAAGAGGTGCCCAAGCCTCTAAAACGGTTGCACCAGTTGAAGCAGCATCAATAATTGGCAATATTTTGCCAAGTTTCCAATGGGTCCTCGGGATTCATTCGGAACCCCGTGAACGCAAATGAACTATGCTACCCTATCAAATTTGATATTACCGACTCAATGACATAATCAAATTTTCTATTTGAGGTCGTTTTGATGAAATGTGGGTCCCATACCAAAATGGTCATTTTCATCACTTTCCACCCAATAGCCCAAAACGAATCCGAAAGCCTCGAGACCCGGACCAAGGGTCTCGCTAGCCTAAAATCAATGTTTCAGAGGTGATGGAATTGTCAGAATTAGGATACGAGGTCATTTACCTAAAGTTTAGGCCCGCTAGACAAATTTAAAAATTGACAATTTTAAAATAGGGAAATGGCTCTAAGAACTATACGAACTGCCCGGTAACTGAACTGTCAGTTCAAGCAAGTCATAAATGACTTGGGGCAGTTATGGGAAAGCTCTAAATATTGAAATAATGTGAAAATGTAGAAAATGACCTGGAGGGTCATTATAGTCACCCAAACCAAACCTAAACTTTTCAAAAAGTTCATTACTAGGCCATTTATAAGTTATTGCTAAACCATTCCACCTTCCACTAATGAATGTTCCAACTTGCTGACGTTTCTAAAATCAAAGACTAAAATCCAAACAATCTTGAACTCTATACCAAGGATTTATACATGATGTATTCTTTCTTCACATTTTTCAACTTGTGTTGACAGGAATTCGAATTTCCAACTTGTTACGACTTAAAATAGGCACGTGATGGCACTTGTCACACACTCCAGACAAGTAAGCCTATCCCAACCCAAACTCAATAATCAAGTAAATCAGAAGCAGAAGAAAACGAATAATCCCAAAATATATATAAAGAAAAAGCAAATATTTAAGATACATCTCAGGTTTGGTTGTCACTAGTACAAGTCTTTAATATAGAATAGGAATAATAATCCTCTAGAATATCTTAAATATGAATAAAGCATAAGACATACATAAAGAGATCTGAGACGTCTTGAAGTCCCTCAGCCACTACCTCGATTTGATCAATGTAATATCAGAAGAAGACGATCTATAAATTGCTACTCGGCCCAATACCTGCACGGGGTGCAGAAAAACAAGAAAAAGAAAAAGAAAGCAAGAGTGAGTATGAAACCACATGTACTCAGCAAGCATCGTCGATAATCAATCCTAATCCAAAGTAATGGTGAGAACCACCACCCCAACTACCCAAGGTTTCCCAATCAGTGTGTAACCCACCAAATCACAATATTTTATCCTATCAGGGTAACCCAACACAACGGTCAATAAATATATTAAAACCAGGGTAGGAACGCTAATCCAGGTGAGTCAACACTACTCATTTATATTCAACCATAAGGGAATTCATTTATGAAGAAGACTCACAAATATGCTATAACAGGTTTAATCAATTATCATTAACCAATAATACAAGATAGCAACAAGGAGGTATATATATAAGGGTGTATCTCATACTACCAAAAGGTTCTACCCATCTATCTTTCGATCAAGCCACCATCATACCCCAAGTATTATAATACCTCAACCTCTCAACCAATGTACGATGAAATAAGATAATGTAATGAAGTGAAATGAATACTCAAACACAATATCACAGACATGGTTCTATGACGGTATTACAATACAAAAGTAAATACTAACATAGTATCAAACCAATCCAAGAAGGTAATGTAATGAAAATAATGCATTGCAATGTAGTGATGATGATGAATGTTTGAAAGGTATCATATAACTTTCTGTATACACCCACTACGCTCGCAACTACCAGGTAGGATCCATGTGGGATTCGCAACCTATATACTTTCCATAATCTCAATCCACCTCTCCGGCTAATGTTCACGGATCAAGGTTACCATAATATCTCATAAAATGTCTCATATCAACCTTACCGGCACATCCCTCGGTATAGGTGCTTTAGAAAATGTCTCATTTTCTTAAAAATATCAAAATTTTTCAGTGGTACCAATGTCTCATGAATAAGCATGCGTGATATGAGGATGTAATGCTCACAACCAATCAGTATGGAGATCAAAATCCATTCAATACATGTATAAGTGAGCTTAGAATTAACTCAATGTATCAATAATTCATGATATCAGTTTTCACTTGGCACCACCAGAATAAATAGTCATGTAGTCATCAATATTATCATTTCCAAGCCCTCTCTCGAGCATCACTTTGATGAATATGCAAATAAATGCTCAAATAAGGCCTACAATGTCAAGTCAAGCCCCTACTTGGGCGACATAATCATAAATATGGCATTCCAATGCACAAGTAAAGCCTATGATGACAAGTCAAGCCCCCACTCGGGCGACACAATAATAGATAAGCCATTTAATGCGCAAACATGACTAATTAACATCAAGTCAAGCCCCCACTCGGTCATCACAATAATATATCCTCTCAATTCAAAGCAATATGCATATAAGCCCCCACTCGGTCATCACAATAATATATCATCTCAATTCAAAGCAATATGCATATAAGACCCCACTCTAGCACAAGATCATCATAAATAATTACTCAAGTTCATAGTGAAGTTCACATAAGACCCACACGGGAAACACGGAATAAACAACAATCTCATTAACAATATATCGCAAAACTACCCAAATCTAGTTTATTTTATACGATAAGTCTCATCCACTATTACAAGTCCATTGATGCTCTAAGTATTCTCTAAAGGTAATTAATCCTCGATCATCACAACAAAATCCGCTAAACAAGATTCAAGCTCTAAAATAGGCAGCCGATATTAATATTTCAAGATCACTAAGTTATCAATCTACATTCTACTCTAAGGATAACTACAAGCAACAATACTATTTAAGAAAGACAACAATCTAACTACAATCCACCATAAGACTCCGATACCTGCGGAGATGCTAGCCATTTCACCTGAGCGGGACCCCCAACCCTAAATGAATCACAAAATACGAACATACAAGTATACAACACATAAATACTTTGGAAAAAGTCAAAGTATAGCTCAACTTGTCTCAAATGAAGATCCACAAGCTCAAACGTAGTTCAAAACCTCAACCAGAAGCCCAACTCTCATGAATCAACACCAAATGCATCTAATCTAGTCAAATACATCATCTACAAGTGAAAAGGAAGCTAATGATACCCATATTGGCCCTATTTAAGACGGGTCCAAAACGGACCTGAAAAATGGGTTTGAAAACAAAAGGGGTAAAATAAGAATTTTATTTTAGAAAGACGTTCTCCAAAATTATAGGAACCTACAGCTGAAAATCCATGCAAAAATGAGTTAAAAACAAGGTCCAAACTGAAGAAAAAACATTTTCAAGCTTTATCGGTAAAAATCCCAAAAATTCATCAAAAATTAAAAAGGGTAAAAATGAAATTGTTATTTGAAAATCATAATCCTCAAGTGAAAAGGACTCTATGGGTGAAAACTCAAGCAAAAAGGAGAAAAAATCGAAGCTCAAATCAAAGAAATACCAAATTTTCAATTTGGGGGAAAAACCCAAAAACCCTCTTTTGAAATCTTTGATTTTGAAGAATTTAGATGATAAAGTTGGTAAGAAATGATTTAGAATTGAGCTAGGAACTTACCCGCACAAATTTACGCAAGAAATCTCCACCAAAATCTCCCTCCCAAGCTCCCAATATGATAAAAATGGTGAAAATGAGCAACAAGGGGATAAATCCCGAAATTAGGCTATTTTCAGCAAAGAAGAGTTGACCTATTGACTGTTGACCGCACGTTGATTGCGGTCAAATGTTGACCAACAATCAGCAATTAAAAAAACTTATTTTTGACTCTTGAAACTCATTCGAAACCCTATGAACATGAACCAATAGTGAAAATTGATCATTAAACACATTCCGGATCCAATGGAATCATTGTATTTACGAAAAAAAAAGTCTTTTACAAAAAATTAACCCTCGGGACCCCTTTAGGCCAAAATACACTATTTTTTAAATGGAGGATCAAAATACAAAATAAAGGTTTCAAACCCGAACCAACCCGGTTACTGACCCAAAATCGACATTCCGAATCTAATGAAACTGTCAGAATTCTCATCCGAAACTCGAATCACAAAATATTGACCGAAGTCAAAACTATCCTTTTAAGGATACTAAAAATCACAAACTCAAATAAAACTCTCCCGAATACATCAAGGACCATGCCAACCATCCTTACCACTCGTAAATAAGATAAAACAACCACTGACAGGGGCAAAATGGTCAAAACACAGAAAATTCTAAATTTCAGTGCGAGGGTCATTATAGTATCCACCACGAAGATTCATGTTCGTCCTCGAAAGTACATTTAAGAAAAGACCAAAATAGATAAAGGATCGAAAAATACCCTCGAGATATATCAACAAGCGCTCCTACGTGGAGTCACAACCATAAAACCACTGGCCTTACCATAGAACCAGAAATCTATCATATAAGGACTTACCAAGTCATAACACAAGCATCAAAAGGTCAATTTCTCAATAAAGCCGAATTTCTATATTTCTAAACTGCCTCTACACTAACGATCAAGTCAAACATAATAGAAGTTCTAAACCTACCAGGCTAATCTAAACATGACCAATGCACCACAAGACACTGGCTACAACTACAAGACCAACAATCACCCTCAGGCCTACCAATTGTCAAGGGACCCATAAATCACATAACTACCCATTAAAACACTGAATCAACCTACCTAAGGCTGATACTATCTCTACCAAATCAAACCACACTATAGCCCCCGGCTAAATCTACTAAGCTAGAAACCGGTAACCAAACTACACAAAACCTCAAAAGTCACACCTAGCATACTAAAGGTGCTACACTATGGTCATACCCATATGCTCAATGCTCTAAGGAAATAGAGAATCACCATAAAAATCTCTATATACCATAGACATAAAATCTTCAAAAGACACTAAAAGCTCAAGCAACTCATCACCCTAGCCTATGCAGTCCTCAATGTTCAAGTAACGTCAATTAGCCTGAATCCCTCAATGCTCCGGTAGCACGAAAAACCTTTACGAACATACATACTTAAGGAATTAATCACAATAACACGTGCAATCCTCAATATCCAAAGGCCATCAAACAACCCATAGAAGAAGTGCAACAACCACTATGCCTTACTGACGAACGCCTATATCACCAATCAGAACTCAGGGGTGAAACTGCTAGACTCTGTACAAGCTACCAATGAACCACACAATCAGGAATTCAAATTTCTAACTAGAACCCATAGATAAATTTTGAATGAATCAAATATCCTTATGTACAAAAATCCTTATCTTTTCCTTAACACTCTTCCCATTCAGTAGTCTTAAACACAGGAGTCGTAGACTAATAAGGTACAACTTAGATCGACTCAATTTTTATTAAACATTCTTTAACATAAGGTCCACGGAGAATAACATATACTCAAATCAAAGCTTATGCGCAAGAATATTCCACCAAGCCATTTAGTTACAAGAGTAACTATTGCTACAAACTAGGTACCCATTTCCATTTAAAAATCTTTCCAAATCAAAAGCAAATATTCTCATGACCTGAAATCTTTGAAATTTGACCGAAGAGTGTCTCAATACCAAAAAGTGTATTAACACAAACAAAGGCCAAATACTAAGAAAGTGACAAATCGCGACGCTCGAATGCCTGAAATCTTCCCTTATCCAACTAGAATCTTTTACTTGAAATCCTTTCGAATCAATCACACTACAAGTCTAGGCTATCACAGGGTCTACCACTAATGAGTAACACTAGGCATGCTATAATCTGAAATGCCAAACCAAGAGGCCAATCCATTCAACAATCTGAAAGTATACCAAAACCTAGTATTGATCCACCACTATTTCACAACATAACCATCAAGGACACCATAACCAAAACACTAAAATCCATAATACCCAAGAAATCAAGGCTAATCCCTCTATCCACTCTAAGTAAATCACGACATAAGATAGGTACACCCGATCCACCACTAAGGAATCATCTATGGCGCAGCTATATCAGTAGACCCAATAAAAGACCACGAATCATATCAAGAATCAATGCTGAAAAAATGAACACATAGTAGAATGAAGGATCTCAGTCAAGTACTAAAAAGATAATCAAAGGCTGATCGAAATCATACCTGTGGCCACTGTACCAGAAACTCCTGCCTCGTGTCCATCTTGTGGAACTTGATATTGAAACCTGTCATCTCTCGAAACAACTAATGAAGCATCTCTCTGTCTAAGTTGTGGGCAATCCCTCCTATAGTGACCGAGACCTCCACATCTGAAGCAAACCAAAAAAGTCGAAGCCTGCTGAACCAAGCCTGAAGGCCCTGAAGGAACACCCTAATCTAACCCTTTCTGAGCATAACCATGAAGATCCTAATCTCCATCATACATATCGAAATGATCATCAAATCCCTGGGCCCTCTGGCCCATAAGCCTATTATATCTCCACATAAACTCCTCTAGAAACACTCAAGCAAACTGATCCCACCAAAGAGGCGGTGATCCAACTGGTCTACTCTCTACACAAGTCCTTCACCACTGTCTAGCTGGCCCAAGGAACTGAAAGAAAGTGAAGTCTACTCCATTAGAATCCATCAAGTCAACCCTTTGCAACCTCTCACAGCAACCAAACAAGAACATATAAGCATTAAACCTAGGATCTTCATCGAAATGAGGAGGATCTGTCCTTATGAACCCTACATATCTACTATGTCCTTCCATGGACATTAAAGGTAAAGTCACTGGATATGGAGTAATCCCCGGCAATACCTCATCAACACTAGGAGAACCCACAAAAGTCATAGATGCATCTGGAGTCTGAAGCCCTGAAGTAGCATGATGAATCAAGATAGAAGCCACCTTGTGAAAAAAACCCAACACTCAAACCAAACAATTCTTAAGCATGGGTATAGTCATAGTTGGTGTCTGCATTGGCCCTAACACCTCTAACTCACTAGACCTACCACCACTAGATACTGTAGAACCTGAAGAGGCAACTTTAACCTAACCTCTAGCTGGTCTGGACATTCCAGTCTGACCTCCATCTCGAACCCTACTCCTACCATAAACCAAAGGCACATGCTCTTAATTTCTAGTTGCCACAGAAGAACGCGTGCTCACCATCTGTAAGAGAAGGAATGAGAGGTTTTTGAGTTACCTAAAGTTACAAACGCATGAAATAGAATGAAAAAATGAAAATCTTCTAAAGTCATGTAGCATAGATAATGGACGTCTCTGTACCGATCCACAAGCCTCTACTAAACTCGGCTTATACTAATGAGACAAATGAACCTGGCCTCTGATACCAATTTATCACGACCCAAAATAGGCATGTGATGGAACTTGTCACACCCACCAGACAAGTAAGCCTATCCCAACCCAAACTCAATAATCAAGTAAATCAGAAGCGGAAGAAAAAGAATAATCCCTAATATATATATAAATAAGAAGCTAATATTTAAGATGCATCCCAGGATTGGTTGTCACTAGTACAAGCCTCTAATATAAAATATGAATAATAATCTTCTACAATATCTTAGATGTGAATAAAGCATAAGACATACATAGAGAGATCTGAGATGTCCTGAAGTCCCTCAGCTACTACCTTAATCTCCATAATGCTAGTACCAGAAGAAGATGATCTATAAATTACTACTCGGCCCAATACCTGCACGGGGTGCAAGAAAATAAGAAAAAGAAAAAGAAAGCATGAGTGAGCACAAAATCACATGTACTTAACAAGCATCATCGATAATTGACCCTAATCCAAAGTTATGATGAGAACCACCACCCCAACTACCCAAGGTTTCCCAATCAGTCTATACCTCACCAAATCACAAAACTTTATCCTATCAGAGTAACTCAACACAAAGGTCAACAAACATATCAAAAGTAGGGTAGACATACTAATCCAAGTGAGTCAACACTACTCATTTATATTCAACCATAAGGGAATTCATTTATGAAGAAGACTCACAAATATGCTATAACAAGCTTAATCAATTATCATTAAACAATACAATGGGATATCAACATGGAGGTATATATATAAGGGAGTATCTCATACTATAAAAAGGTGCTACCCATCTATCTTTCAATCAAGCTACCATAATACCCCAAGTCTCATAATACCTCAAATTCTCAACCAATATAGGATGGAATAAGATAATGTAATAAAGTGAATGAAAGCTCAAACATAATATCACAAACAAGGTATGATGACGACATTACAATCCAAAAGTAAATACTAACACAATATCAAACCAAACTAAGGAAGGTAATGTAATGCAAATGATGCAATGCAATGTTAGTGATGATGATGAATGTTTGAAAGTTATCGTTTAACTATCCGTATACATCCACTGAGCTCGCAACTACCAGGTAGGACCCATGTGGGGTTCGTAACCCATATATTTTCAATAATCTCAATCCACCTCTCCAGCTAATGTTCACAGATCAAGATTACCATAATATCTCATAAAATGTATCATATCAAACTTATCGGCACATCCCTCGATATAGGTGCTTTAGAAAGTGTCTCATTTTCTTACAAAAATCAAAATATCTCAGTGTTACTAATGTCTCATGAATATGCATGCGTGATATGAGGATGTAATGCTCACAACCAATTAGTATGAAGATCAAAATCCATTCAATACATGTATAAGTGAGCTCAAAATCAACTCAATATACCAATAATTCATGATATTAGTTTTCACTTGTCACCACCGGAATAAATAGTTATGTAGTAATCAATATTATCATTTCCAAGCCCTCTCTCGGGCGTCACTATGATGAATCTGCAAATAAATGCTCAGATAAGTCCTACAACGTCAAGTCAAGCCCCCACTTGGGCGACACAATCATAAATATGGCATTCCAATGCACAGGTAAAGCCTATGATGACAAGTCAAGCCCCCACTCGGGCGACACAATAATAGACAAGCCAGGTAATGCACAAACGTGGCTAATTAACATTAAGTTAAGCCCCAACTCTGGCATCATAATAATATATCTTCTTAATTCAAAGCAATATGCATATAAGCCCCCACTCGGGCACACAATCATAAATAATTACTCAAGTTCATAATGTAGTTCACATAAGCCCCACACGGGCAACACAAAATTAATAACAATCTCAACAAAAATATATCGCGAAACTACCCAAACCTAGCTTATTTTATACGATAAGTCTCATCCTCTATTACAAGTCCATTTATGCTCTAAGTATTCTCTAAAGGTCATTAATCCTTGATCATCACAACAAAATCTACTAAATAAGATTCAAGCTCTAAAATAGGCAGCCAATATTAATATTTCAAGATCACTAAGTTATCAATCTACATTCTACTCTAAGGATAACTACAAGCAACAATACTAACTAAGAAAGACAATAATCTAACTATAATCCACTCAAAGACTCCGATACCCGCGGAGATGCTTGTCATATCACCTAAGCGGGACACCCAATCCTAAATGAATCACAAAATACAAACAAACAAGCATACAACACATATACACTTTGGAAAAAGTCAAGGTATAGCTCAACTTGCCTTGAATGAAGATCCCCCAAGCTCAAATGCAGTTCAAAAACTCAGCTGGAAGCCCAACTCTCTCGAATCAACACCAAATGTGTCCAATCTAGTCAAATATATTATCTACAAGTCAAAAGGAAGCTAACGATACCCATATTGGTCCTATTTAAGATGGGTCCAAGAAGAACCCTGAAAATGGGTTCAAAAACAAAAAGGGTAAAATTGAGATTTTATTTTAGAAACACGTTCCCCATAATCATAGGAACCTACAGCTTAAAAACCACTCAAAAACGAGGTCAAAACTGAAAAAAAAAACATTTCAAGGTTTACCGACCAAACCCCCCAAAAATTCATCGAAAATTGAAAAGGGTAAAAATAGAATTTTCATTTGAAAATCATAATCCTCAAGTGAAAAGGACTTTATGGGTTAAAATCCAAGCAAAAACGAGGAACAATCAAAGCTCAAATCAATGAAATACCAAATTTTCAATTTAGGGGAAAAAACCCCAAAACCCTCATTTGAAATCTTTGATTTAGAAAAGTTTAGATGATAAAGTTGGTAGAAAATGATTTAGAATTAAGCTAGAAACTTACCCGAACGAACTTACGCAAGAAATCTCCCACAAAATCTCCCTCCCAAGCTCCCAATATGAGCAAAATGGTGAAAATGAGCAAAAAGAAGATAAATTCCGAAATTAGGCAATTTTCAGCAAAGGAGAGTTGACTTGTTGACCGTTGACCGTGCGTTGACCACGATCAACTGTTGACCAACAACCATCAATTAAAAAAACTTGTTTTTGACTCTCGAAACTCATCCGGAATCCTATGTACATGAACCAATAGTACAAATTGATCATAAAACACATTCCGGATCCAATGGAATTATCAAATTTTTAAAAAAAGGTCATTTACAATAAATTAACCCTCAGGACCCCTTTAGGCCAAAATATACTATTTTTCAAATGGCTGATCGAAATACAAAATAAAGGTTTCGAACCCAAACCAACCCCGTTGCTAAACCAAAAACAACATTCCAAATCTAATGGAACTGTCAAAAGCCTCATCCGAGACTCGGATTACAAAATGTTGACCGAAGTCAAACCTATCCTTTTGAGGATACTCAAAACCACAAACTCAAATAAAACACTCTCAAATGCATTGGGGACAGTGCCATTCATCCCCACAGATCGTAAATAAGATAAAGAAACCATGGAGAGGGGAAAAATAATCAAAATACAAAAAATTCTAAATTTCAGTGTGAGGGTCATTACACAACTCGTACCCATGACACAATCCTTAATACTTCAAACTCCCTAATATATAAGCTTCTTATCCCTTCTCTTAAATCATGTACCATTTTTGTATCCTTGACCTATCACCTCATGCTCTAAAACAACACCGTAGAGTGAAACACTAAATTTGGCTCTTTAATATCCTAAAGTAATAAATTTTCTAACAAGGTATCTTCCATGCACAAGTAAATGCTCAAGTATTTCTTATCTTACTAATCTATACTCTAACATAATACACCATCACCAATATAGTCTTACCATAGAAAGTCTAAATTGTTATTTCAACCCATGTAGACAACTTCCCTTACCGACCAACTGTAACACCCCATACCTTCCTAAACCTACTTGACGATGTTGATCAATGCTTACTTGGGTGTCGAGAGCCATAGATATATATTTTGTAATGCTATTGATGAGATAATTTACTTTCGCCCTCGTATATGTGATTAAACCTTCATAGGAGGTGTTTTGTGATTTTTGTGGAACATTTGTGGGGTTAAAAATGAGTCTAAGAGGACCTCTAAACAAAGTATATTAAGGTTAAGAAGTCAGTTAAAGAATAGGACTTGAAGTATCTAACCAAACCCGCGAAGAAAAGTCGAAAAATAAAATTTTTGAAAAAACTAAGTGCAGGGCGCGCCATAGGGAGTGCCACGCCGCTATGGGCTAAAATTTTTAGTCCAGAGGCAGCAAGTTGGCACGCCCTTGGGCGTGCCACGCTGGGTTTTCCACTTTTTTGAAAGTTTATACATGAAATGAGTCAAGTATTATATGGGTATGATAAAATTACTCGAGAACTAATTTGGCATCAAAATGATGATTTGACCCTTTTGGTCAAAATAGGCCATACGTGGCTAGAATCACTTGTTTTTGGGATTGAGGCTACGGATATGAATAGCGTGAGTGGGAATATTGTTGTAACACGTATGAGATGATTTAAACACGAGAAATTATTGATTTTATTGGTTTAAGTGAATTGGGCCCAAAAAGGACCCAAAAATGAAAAGAAAACATGGCCCAAAAATGGGTCAAAAGACCCATTCTTGCCTTGACCTTCTAGAACCCCTCATTAAATGTTAAAGAGTGGATAAGGATGGAATTGAGGGCCTATATAAAGGGAAATAAAATCTGATTTTTATTCTACACAAGTCTCATGCCTTTGTAGACCAAAAGAAAACATTTGCTCTCAAACCCTAAAGAACTCAAAGTCAATTTTGGAGCAAGATCATCACTTTTCAAGCTTGGGTAAGTGATTATTGTTATGGATTAATATATTATATGCATGGGAGAGTATGTAAATCATGTTGGTTATGCTTGGAAATGTTGGACATGGTTTTTTGTGTTTTTATATAAGACTTGTGATCCATGAGGTTCAAGCTTGAATTATGACTTGTGCCTTTGATGAAAGAGCATGGTATGGATAAAATATGAACATGTATGGTGTGATTTTGTTATTAAAATTGTTATTTTTCTATAAGTGTAAATTTTGGGATTTTGGTCGATATGTGCTATGAGGTGTATTAAGGTAAGTTGACGGATTATTTGTGATGTGGTGTGGATAAGAAAGTGTAAAGGAGAAGTGTTGTGGTGAAATGTATTGATTATCATGTATTGGTCAATGTTGGGAATATTATGGGATTTTTGGAATAATCATTTCATCAATGGTTTTGTCAAAGGAAAATGGCATGTTTAAAGGTAAACATGTAACTCATTGACGTTATATGCATTTGTAAAGTAGTTGGTGGTTAATGTAAATCCCGTTATGCATTTGTGTTGTAGAGTGACACATAAAGAAGGAGCGGGAATATTGTGTGCACATCTAAGATTGTATATCCATATTGAGAGTACAAGGTATGTAAGGTTACTCTATCTGTATCTTTCTGCAGCAAATAGTATTCACTTTAACATTACGTTTGTCCCAACCCGAAATGTGCTAAGGTATCCTATATCCGGTTATCAATGGTCATTATCATTTATTTTCTACTCATTGAACAATTGTGAATCTCATGTCTCATATTCATGAATAATGTTCCAAAAGCTCAAGAATGTTATGTTCCAAAGTTCCAATAGTGGTTATACTCATATATCTTGTTCATTGATTATTGTCTAATGGTTCCAATGGTGATATGCTTCCAATAAGGCTATGTTTCCAACAATGTTTATTCACATGTCCCTCACTCATTGGTCAATGATCCAAAGCTTCAAGTAAAGTTGTGACTATCATGGTATCAATCTCAAAGTAAAGATTAAAGTAATGCATATGTGGTCAATGATCAAGTATGGGTGGTAGCTTTGGGGGCGAAATGCCTAGCTCAAGCCGATCCCAAATCAGGGGGCAGTCCTAGAGGGATAAGCCTATCTCGGACCGATCTTGACAGGGGGAAGCTCTAGGGGTAATAACCTAGCTCAAGCAGAACCTGAAATGTTGTATGGGTGGCAGCTCTAGAGGTACTAACCTAGCTCGAGACGATCCCAATATATACATTGATTCATAGGGTGGCAGCTCTAGGGGCATAAGCCTAGATCGAGCTGATTCCAACATAACGCTATGTTATGTTTAAAACCCACTATTCAGTCGGGGCTCGGGTATCACAGGTCAAAGGCAAAAATGAATAATCATGGAAGTAAAGATTCAAAGAATGTAATGAAAGCAACATACATGGTTTCCAAAGTACAGAATAGTGACTCATCTACATTGCGACTTATCTATATTGGTTATGCATTTGAACTTAAGTTCTTTGACATACTTACATATCTTACAAGTTTCATATGGCCTTACATACTCAGTACATTCTTCGTACTGACCCCTCTTGGGAATTTACCTTACTTGCTACAGGCGCAGGTACTAGTAGGCCTCCACAGTAGGTTGCCAGTGTTGCAGATCTTTGGTGAGCTCCAGTTAGTTCGGGGCTTCTCCGAGTCACAGTTGTACATATGTTTTGGTGTTGTACATGTTATCCAAAGCGGGGACTTGTCCCGAATTTTAGTTCATTTGGTCAATGCATTTGTTAGAGGCTTTTGTAGACGGATGTGGGTGTATAAATGTAACAGGTATATGTCATTCTTGACTTGGTGGCCTCAACGGCCAAGTTTCGCATATGTATATATATATCATGTTCCATGAATTCCATTATTGGTATCTATAGCTATTATATGATTATGGGTTTCTTATGGTATGCATATGATTGAACAGAGACAAATCTTGGTTCTCTCGGGCCTTGTTGGCTATGAGTGCTAATCCGTTCCGATGGGATTCGGGGCGTGACACCAACCTCAACCCATTCAATATGGATGATATAAAATCAAACCACTTAATACACCACCAATCACATTCCATTAATCTCATCATATCCATTATTTGAAATCAGAAACTTACAAAGCTACCAAACGTTAAACCACTACAAAATTCTTCACAACACTTGATACAAATATTAATAGATTTTTCTCTTTGATCACACATAACAAATTTATACCCCATCTAGTAAACACATGATAATATCACCATAACATTAATAATACCAAAATAATTATTTCATTTTAAACAGAAGTCTCACTTTCTAAAAACAAACCCTTAGCCTTAAAATCAAAATAGGTACTTTCATACTTATTTTCTTAGATGACATATTCTATCTCTAATTAATTTTTACCATTGTAAGTTGAAGATCCATTAAATATACTCGATGGATGTTTTAAAATATCACAAGTCTTTCTATACAAATTAAATTGGTCACATAAGTAGTAACAAACCATAAATCCTCGACATCTGAAAGCCTTTCTTATGTTACTATAATCTTTCAATCAAAACCCATCGAAATTAGTCATATCACAAATACAACTCATCATAAAGTCTTCTCAACTAATTTTCTTAGTAGTCCTGGTCATTTCACAAAATTGATCTTGTCGTCATTATGATACCTCAAACCACAAATGCACTGGCTCAATCCTATAAAATAAATAATTACTATACACACATCCTTATTAACATCTCTAATCACTTTCAAGCAAGCATACCCCATGAAAAATTCTTTTATCTGTAGGCTAATCATCCCAATATCGATTCACTACTCTTGGTGTCAATCGATATTACTAGCCCTCAATTAAATCTCCGAAATATACTTTACAACTTAAACTTGTTAATACCTACCATTGATCCACCACTTTAACTTCCCTTATAGACTGATACCTCACTCTGTGTCTGTAGTAAAAACTAATTAGTTTGTCAAATTTGAATGCAAAGTTGAAATCTATTATCCAAATAGGTGAAACAACTGATATCTCCTTAAGCAACTAACCCTTACACTTATTATCCTGTATATTTGTTTCTATTGATCAATTGCTCTACCTTAGTAGTACCACATCATGCAATCCCACTAGATCCACCACTTTTGCGTAATATAACTATCGAGAAGGTCATACCCAAATCCCACCATACATTTCAACCCATCATGTAACTACAACACATCACACGAATTATTTAAACCACTTCACAAGATAGAAAGTATACACTTCATATGAATCTTGAAAGTAAACCATAATTACTATATTCTTACCCAATTCAGTAATACTTCACAACTTTAACCTATCCTTAAAAAATTAGTATATGTATATATCCCATCACTGAACTGATGAATCATTGTTGATACATTCATGGCATAACACTGTAGTCAAAATTTTGATCTTCGTTGAAGCATCTTCATTCTTATCATACACTGAATAATGATGCTGCCCAAATTACACCTGTAAAACAAAGTATAAAGCAGTTGTTATTCAAATATAGAACCCAACCGAAGTTAGGATCGATCCAATGAGGAATATGGTTAGAACCAAGGTCAATGTAGTTAATTAGGCTTTTAGTTGTTTATTTTCAATGGAGGGATTTAAAAGAACAAGTATATAATTTGGAAGTTGAAGTAACAAGTAAATATTTATCAATTTATATTGAGAAAATCAGAGAGAGTTTACTAGGATTGTGTTCCCCATAATTTCATAACTTAGTATGTGTTTCGTACTAGTGATCTATCCTGGTGCTTAACATGAAAAATTGGTAAGTTAAGTTCACCTAAATGGTTGGTGCCCTAGATATATGAATATCACTACACAACTTAGTTTGTCTATGAGTGTTTACTTTACTAACCCTTACCCTTGATCCCAAATTATCTATTCCTTAACGATTCTCAAGCTATTAGATGAAGGTTGATATGTAATAACCCGCCAGGTCATTTTTTTTTTAATTTCTATAAGTTTTTAATATTTTGAGCTTTTTTATAGTGGCTACAGGTCATTAATGACTTGTCAAAACTATTGGTTTGGTTTTTGGACAGTTCATTTGGGTTTTAGGTTCATTTTCCTATTTTAGAACTTTCGCTGTTAAGAAATTGATCTCTAAGTAAATAGACTCGGATGAGAATTTTGACAGTTCTATTAGCTCCAGAACATTGATTTTAGGCTAGAAGGACCCTTGGTTTGGTTCCCGAGGCTTTTGGACTCATTTTAGGCTATTAATTGGAAGTTGGTTAAAATAGAACTATGGGTGTTGAGCCCACTTTTTATCGAAAGGACCTCATATGGAAATTTTGATGGTTCCATTGAGTATAGAATGTTGAATTTGGTATGGTATAATAGTTTGTTTGCACGTACAGGGTTTAAAATGATTTCGAGCACCCAGTTGGAGTTCGCTAGGACTTGGAGTATTTGCTGGTTGCTTATATATGGTGCGACCGCTTTAGTGGTTGGATAGCCACTTTAGCAATCTTGAGTTTGTTTAGCGGCATTGTCGACTAGCTGAGGGTCGCTTTAGCATCCCATGTCCACTTTAACGTACGTCGCTTTAGCAACTAGGGTATCACTTTAGTGGCCTATCGCCCCTATGCACCTGCCACTTTAGCGGTCAATGGATACTTTAGCGGTTACTTCTGGGTCTTTGTATTCTCATTTTCGTAAATTTCAGCCATTTCAATTCCATTTTTCCCCATTAATGAGCCTTTGAGCTTGAAAAAAGGGTGAGGTTAGATAAATTGAAGACTAGGTTCACTAAAAGCTCGTGTATCAATCATTTACCCATCATTTTTCCATAAGTTCTGCCTCAATTCTCCGTTGAAATTCTTGATTTTGCCCTTGTTTTTCCTTAGCTCTTGGGGATTATTTGAGCCCCAATTGAGACTTCACTTGTGCTCAATTTTTGGGCATGAGTTACTTTTCCTTCGAGGGACCTCGTGACAAATTTTGGAATTCTATTTGCGGGCCCTACGAGTTTATTATTGACCCAATTTTTGGCCCAAACTTTTATATTGCAATATGGGTCTCACCTTACTCGTATTAACTTGTATTGTATGAATTTGATATCACGATGGTATTTTGAGATCATGGAGTGGAGACACCAGTTAGTGGATGATACGAGATTGTGGTTCGACATCGAGGTAGGCTTCGGTCTACTCTTCTCTATGAGACTATGTATTGTATTGATTGCATGCTAGTTAGGGGTTATAAGATATGGTTAGGGCTAGTTCTATTATTATTCTACCTGTTTAGGGGATTTAGTATAGAATCATAAATTTAGCCTTAGCCTAGAATACCTGCCATAGCTTTAGCATACTATTAAACCTGATTATTTATGTATACAAACTTAGGTTGTCACTGATAATCCTTAGTGTAAGATTTGGATCAGTACTTATCCATTTTGATGATATTCCTTGGTTAAATTCACCTGGTAGAATGATTTTTCTTATTGATCCCTTTTCTGACTTTCTCCATATACTTATATACTTTTATTGTTCTATATATTACATTGTTAGACTCAAGGATTTGGTTAGAAGACCATGGATACCAGGTTAGTTCTTTATGCTTTAAAGGAGTTGTGGCTTAGTTTATAGATGTTTCGACGCTTGTGTTTTCTTGGTTTGGATTCTGGTGGTGGCATGATTATATTATTCATATTCTTAAGCTTATTTTAGCCGGTTAAGGCCCTTTTTGCTAGAATTTAGAACCATTTTTCCTTAGTTTTCTATATAGTCCTCCTTTAGAACCAGACTTAGCTCTTTTAGCACCTTGAGATGGTATCGAGAAACCTTTGCCTAGGTTTGAGTAATTTCTTGCATTAGGTTGGGTTATCAGGGTCTGGTAGTAGGTCCCACTGTCATTTTTAGATAGAATTCTTCAAATGACTCTTCTTTAGGATTAGATGGACTTGTGACTGCTTCTCTAGGCTTTTACCTTGGGTCTTGGTAGACTTAGACTTGATAGCATACCTATTTAGCTTCTTTACCCTTGGGGAGAGCAGTATCTGACCTTTGACCATACCTTTTTGACCTAGTGATAGGAATACGCCTGGCCTTAGAAGTTGTGACCACCCGATATTGAACTTTACTAAATAAATGGATTGGTGATGGGCTTAGGACCCCTAGATTACCGCTAGCTATGTCATACTTATGAGTTTTGGTATGAATTTGGCATTTGTTTATGTTGAGGTTGGCTTCCTATGGGATCACTTGTTATGGTTACAGTTGGTTACTTTGAGTTTTGATTTGAGTCTATCATCTTTCGATGATTACGATTTGGGAGTTCTGGTGTACAGATATGGATCATCTGGCCTCTCATTATTATCCATTATTTCTAGTTTGATTGTGGTTTTCTTTATTGCTACTGTTAAGGTTATGGAATATGAAAGTCCTTGTTTTGGACCAGGCAGTGTATACAAATATCTTAATTCCCCTATGGGCCTCTTCATCCATGAGCCACAGTACTGGAGGTGGATGGTCGCCATAAGTTCTTCATTTGTGAGTTGCTTAACTGGAAGAGGTGTCTACACTTGTATTGGATATGGTTCTTGGTTTATCTTACTTCATCTAGGTTTTTTCATGGCTTTCCTTCATTCGTATGCATTGCCTATCACCAGTATAATTGTTTGGTACTTTTATCCATTAGTCTTATGAGGGGCTGTATCGGTATAGATAATGTTTGTTATTTGCTGAGTGATTAATAGTACCTTTCGAGCTTATGGGGAATCGGTTAGGTTATTAGTTTTCCAGGTTAGCCTGTTATATTAGTGCTTGGATATTATCATATGGTTCGTGGTAGGCTGGTTATTGACTGGTACCCAAGGTTATCAGTACATATTTGAACCTTTCCCTCTTATTATGGTAAGCTTTATTACTATTAAGCCATTTTATGGATATGCGCATTTTGTCTAAAGACCTTATTTATGCTAGAGTTATCTCCCTTCTTGATATCATTACCCTTTGAGATTTAGGCTGTTAGATTAGCTCTTGTTGGTTAGCACTTTCAGGTTTAGCTAATCTTATGATGTATGACCCGTTTCCTTTGTAATATTATTATATATATAATAACCTTTCTTCATAAGATTATTATTTATCTCTTGTATATCTGTTCCTTCGTACTTCTATTATATATTGTATATCTCTTTCTTCACTATACAATCGTACGTTGACTAGCTACTTACTAGCATAGCTTCATCCCAGATTACTTGTAGGGTATGATAGAACATCCTTACTTTTCCTCTAATGTTATTATGTCTTATTTCTTAGATATTTTTCTCTAATGTTTATTCCTGCTTTACATGTTATTTATACTTATATTATATTTGGAGCTCAGTCGATCGATGCCTACTAAGTTCCTCATGTTGTTACTCATACTATACTTATGCACATAGAGATCGTAATACTAGTTCTCACTACTGACTTGTGCATCATGTGGAGCTAACATGGGTTGAAGATTCAGGGTGAGCTCCTAACATTTAGAGATGTTCCTGCTCTCCCTATTATTGTTAGAGTAACCTCTACTTTTGTATATTAGAGATGACTTTGTATATATATTTTTACTCTGTAATTTACCTTGTATTCTTGTTGTGTTAGAAGCTCTTGTACAAACTTCACCAGGTCTTGGGGATATAATTATTTCCTTCTGGTTATCTTTCTCTTTTTCAATTAGTATTGCTTTCACCTTTCTTATTTGTTCTTTACTAGCTGTTTTGGACTATGGGTTGGCTTACCTACTGGTGGGTTATGGTACGTACCATTATGACCTGAGAAATTAGGTCATGACAGTTTGGTATTAGAGCCTAGGTTCACCGGTGTAGTTGGTATAAGAGAAAGATGCTTAGTAGAGTCCTGCGGATTGGTACGATGACGTTCGTATCCTATCTTCGGGAGGCTACAGGGCATTCCGTTAAAATTCCAATTCTTGATTCTTTATCATGTGTCTTGACTTCTATGAACTTCTAAGTACCTTCTTTGACTCCACTTCTTCTCAGATAGATAGCACAAGATTCCCAATAGATGCGGATTGGACTTCTACTTGTGTTGCTAGAGTTTCAGTTCAGAGTCAAACCAGGGAGTTAGAGCTTAGAATCGAGGATCTACAGCCCCAACTAGAGGGTTTGGGGCAAACCCTAGCTTAGATAGAGTTTGTGACCGCCTCAGCTTTTCAGGATACCATATTAGGGATTTTTAGTCTTTTCGTGGATACTTCACATTCGATGGTAATGCATGGTACACCGAGTGGTTCTCAGGCTAGAGTTGGGTTTTTTGGTGTTTAACAGGGTTCTTTATTAATTTTAGAGTATGAGATTAGATTTCTTGAGTAGGCCAACCATACATACTTCTGTGTTATATCCTACAGAGCATGGGATGGTACATGGATTTACTACAGGATTAGCTTTACTACTCTGCTTGGCGTCAGAGCATTTGATAGAAGCTAGGTCTACTTTTCTTTAGGTTGTTGATCATGCAAGGACTACAGAGAAGACATGTCTTGAGATGTATGAAAGTGGCGGCAAAATACCATATCCACAGTACAGTGTTAGTGGTATTCCATCCAGAAGTAGGGATCCTCTCAGTAGACATCAATATCACTTGCATTCTACCAGGTTAGTTCAGGTAGCATCTCTATTTATAGAAGACTCTTACACAAGTCATAATGGTCACAGTAGATAATTTCTAGTCTGGCATTATGGGGTATTTGGTCTAGGTCATCAGGCCATGGCGATCGTTATGGGTCAGTAGGTACAGTATATTAGAGAGTTCCAGGGGTATTTTTTAACTGTGGTGAGGTTGGTCATTTGTCTAGGGAGTTCCCCAGGTGTGAATTGGTCAGCCAGTTGGCGTCAACTTGTGTTTCTTGCCAGGTTAGAGCTTTAGGGGTTTGTTATGGCTGCAAATAAATAGTTCATTTGTCCAAAGAGTGACCCCGATATAGGATTATTGAGCAGTTAGTGCAGACAAATTAGTCTCTTAGAGTTGTGGCACCTTCGAGCAGAGGCAGTGCATTTAGTGTTTCAGTTGGTCATTCAGATTCTCAGTCTAAGGTCAGACGCATTCAGATTTGTACTTCTTTCGGCAGATCAGGGGCTATGACTTTAAATTCCATCATTATAGGTGTGCTTTTGGTTTACTATCTTTTAATTTCTATTTAAATTGAGTTGGAATTTTTACACCCATCGGTGGTTATATGCCTTGATATTACTATGTTGATTGTTGTATGCCCTTGTGTAAATTGATGCATATGTGACTACCCCCATAGGTGATTTCTTTTAGTAGTGGATTGAGGGGACCCTAATGTACCTTGGGGGTAGCATTGGGGTGAAATCCCTTTCCTGGGGCATATTGGCCCTGATGTGATCTTAGAGTGATACTGGTTGTGTTTTCTTTCTTATGCCACCAATAATTTATACTGTTGTTATTATTTTTATTGTTTTGAAATTGATTGATTCTTACCTGATAGACGGCTAGACTAGCATTATCTAGTTAGTATCTCATTCCTTGCGATTCTTGTATATTTGGCTTAGACGACTACCTAAGCTGGTTGGTTTTCCTTCTTTAGTGAGGTAAGGTTTGGTGTTGAGTAAATTGTGAAATTTAAAGTAGGCTTGTCCTTCCATGGTTTAGTGGTGACCCTAACTTCGGTGGTCTTTTCTATAGCCCGCTCCTACTTTTGATAAGTTTGAGGTTTGTTATTTTGAATTGTCTGGTTTGTCTTTGGGTAGTAGTCTTGATCTTGGTGTTGGTGTTGACCTGGGTACTCCGTTACTTCTATGATGTGGTTCATGGTTCAGTTCAGTTCAGTCAAGGTTGGTTTAAATGGGTGAATTCAGAAATTCCTCAGTGTTGTATTGGTTTGACCAAATTCAAGCTAAGATCGTAGTTTCTGAGTTACTCGAGATTTGGCTACCATTAGCACTCTTTGCAATCCTGGTGAGTTTTTAGTTATGCCTTGATATGTTATGCCCTCAGTGGATGTGGATTTGATTGCTCGTATTTTTACCCTACGGTTTAACTTAGTAGTGGTTATGATCTTTGGCCATATTTCAGTTTTAACCCTTGCAAAAACCTTTGGATATATGCTTAGTCTCATAAGGTGAGATTGGTTTGAGGTATATGCTTGATTTCTAATAGCAATATTGATTTAAGTATTTGACCCTAGTAAAGAGTTGTTGGCTTCAGTTGTGGTTTTGACTCTTTTGAATAACATCTTGGGGGTTGTGATAGATTTTAGTATGTAGGTGCTTACGCTTCCACATGATTGGTTTGGATAGTTGAGAGCAAGCAATTCAAATTCAGTGTTTAGATTATAGCTATGGATTACATAACTTGGTTGTGGCCCCTATTTTAGTATTTACTTTGGTTGAGTATTCGATGATAGGCTGATCAAACCTACTCTCTACCTGATGGTTCGGTCATCTTCAGTTTAGAGGATTTGATTCGATGAATGTTCAAGGGATGGTTTGTTGGTACATGGTATTGGTTACTACTGTGTTTGGTCTTGGTTCTTAGCTTTCATAATTTTTTTTGTATATCTACTTACCAGAAGAAGTGTACTTGAGTTGGGCTTAGCATGGTTTCACCCACAGTCGATGGGGTATTCTGGAGCAGATCATTCTGTTTTGAGAGAATGTGCTTTGGACTCATGATTATTGTTTTTGAGGGTCATCCAGACCAGTTAGTCGTTTGGCAGAGGTCGCAAACACAAGTCATCACCATTTGAGTATTCAGGTAGACCTTATTAGGTATTGTTCCTATGCTAGACCATATGGATTTTTGGTGGGTCAACTTTAGCCTTTCGAGATTAATGCTATGTGATTATGCAAATAGGACTCAAATGATATTGGAAAGATTTTATTTAACTCAGTGTTAACATCAGGTGTTGAAAGACAATAAAACACTAGATTTAGAATTTGGAGTTGGTTGTATGAGTCATGCTTTGGGTTGTCCTTAGCCTGGTTGAATATCTTCTTGGTTGTGCTTATATTGGTGTAATGTATATGCGCTATGGTTTGGGTTGGCATGCTTCAGTCGAGCTCGGTTTGATTGGAGGCCAGTTGGTAGTTGAGGATGAGTTTTGGTTATTTGTGAAGTGAAGTAAGGATGTAAAGGAAAGAGGGATACTTTAGTGAAATCCCTTGGAAGCATGGTTAGCCTTGGAGGTTATTTGGGGAGTCTTTTTTGGGGTTTGTGGGCCCAGTACCTCATCATTCAAGCTTTTGGTCTCTCTATATCCATTGACTTTTAAGGACGAAAGTCTTTTTGTTAGTGGTTAATATAATGACCCTTCAGGTCATTTTCTTGATTTCCGTCCATTTTTGATGTTTTGACGCTTTCCATAGTGGCTACAGGTCATTGATGAGTTGATGGAACTATCAGTTTGGTTTTTGGACAATTTATTTGGGTTTTAGGCTCATTTCCCTATTTTGGAATTTTTGTTGTTAAGAAATTAATCTCTGACTAAAACTCCTAGTAAACGGACTCAAAAGAGAATTCTGATAGTGCCATTAGCTCCGGAACATTGATTTTAGGCTACGGGGACCCTTGGTCCGAGCCCCAAGGCTTTTAGACTCATTTGGGCTATTGGTTGGAAGTTGGTTAAAATAAAACTATGGGTGTGGGGCCGACCTTTTGTCAAAATGACTTCGGATGGAAATTTTGATGGTTCCATTGAGTCCAAAAATATCGAATTTGGTATGGTAGCATAATTTTTTTGCACGTACGGGGTTCCAAACAAATCCTGAGCAGCTGGTCGGAGTCCGTTAAGACTTGGAGTATTTGTTGGTTACTGATATCTGATGCGACCGCTTTAGCGGTCGGAGAACCACTTTAGAGGAATTGTCGACCAGCTAAGGGTCTCTTTAGAGGCCCATGTCCGCTTTAGTAGACGGTGCTTTAGCGACTAGGGTGCCGCTTTAGCGGCCTATTGCCCCTCTCTACCCGCCTCTTTAGCGGTAGCCACTTTAGTAGCTAAGTGGCCTCTTTAGCGGTCACTGTTGGGTCTTTATATTCTCAGTTTTGCTAGTTTCAGCTAATTCAAGTCCTTTTTTCCTCCATTGATGAGCCCTTAAGCTTGGAAAAGCGTGGGGTTTGATAAATTGAAGACCAGGGTCATCGGGAGCTCTCCTTGATCATTTTCCCATCATTTTTCCCTAAGTTCCGCCTCAATTCTCCGTTGAAATTCTGAATTTTTCCCTTGTTTTTCCTTAGATCTTGGGGCTTATTTGATCACCAATTGAGCCTCCATTTATGCTCAATTTTTGGGCATGAGTGTCTTTTCCTTCCTAGGACCTCGTGACAAATTCAATTTTGGAATTCTATTTGCAGGCCGCTCGAGCTGATGCTTAACCCAATTTTTGACCCAAACTTTTATATTGCAATATGGGTTTCGCTTTACTCATATTAACTTGTAGTTTATGAATTTGATAGCAGGATGACATTCTGAGATCATGGACTGAAGATGAGCAGTTCGTGGATGGTTTCAGACTGCAGTTTGCCCTCGAGATAGGCTTTGGTCTACTCTTCTCTATGAGATTATGTATTATATTGATTGCATGCTATGTGGGGGTTTATAAGATAGGGTTAGGGCAAGTTGTATTATTATTTGGCATGTTTAGGAGATTTAGTATAAAATTGTAAAGTTAGCCTTAGCCTAGAATACCCGCCGTAGCTTTAGCATACTGTTAAGCCTAATTATTTACGTATACGACCTTAGATTGCCATTGATAATCCTTAGTGTTGGAGTTGGAGTAGTACTTATCTATTTTAATGATATCCCTTGGTTAAATTCACCGGTAGAATGATGACTCTTGTTAATCCTGCTTCTGACTTTCTGCATAGACTTGTATACTCTTACTATTCAATATATTAAATTGTTAGGCCCAGGGTCTTGGTTATGAGACCATGGACACCAGGTTAGTTCTTTATGCTCTAAAGGAGTTGTGGCTTAGTTTATAGATGTTTCAGCGCTTACATTTGCTTGGTTTAGATACTGGTGGTGGCATGTATGTATTATCCGCATTCTCATGCTTATTTTAGCTGATTAAGGCCTTTTTTGCTGGAATTTGGGTCCATTTTCCCTTAGGTTGGTATATGGTCCACCTTTAGAACTAGAAGTAGCTCATTTAGTGCCTTGCGACGAGATCGAGAAACCTTTGCCGAGATTCACGTAGGTGTTTGCCTTAGGTTGGGTTATCAGGGTCTGGCAGTGGGTTCCGCTATCCTTTTTAGATTGAATGCTTCGAATGACTCTCGTTTAGGCTTAGGTGGGATTTCGACTGCTTTCTTAGGCTATTACTTTGGGTTTGGGTTGACTTAGGCTTGATAGCATGTCTATTTAGCTTCTTTACCCTTGGGGAGGGCAGTATTTGACCTTTGACCTTTGACCTCACCTTTTTGACCTAGTGATCAGATCTCACCTAGCCTTAGAAGATTTGACCTCCTGAGATTAAACTTTACTAAATAAATGGATTGGTGATGGGCTTAGGACGACTGGATTACTTCTAGTTATGTCATGCTTATGAGTTTGGCATAAGTTTATGGTTGAGGTTGGCTTACTATGGGTTCACTTATTCTGGTTACGGTTGGTTACTTTGAGTTTCTGTTTGAGTTTGGCATCTGTCTATGATTATGATTTGGGTATTCTGGTGTATAGTTATGGATCATCTGGCCTCTTATTATTATCCACAGGTTTCGATTTGATTCTGGTTCTTGTTATTGCTACTATTATGGTTATGGATTATGGAAGTCTTAGTTCGGGACCAGGCATTGTATACAAATATCCCTAGTCCCTTATGGGCCCCTCCATCCATAAGCCATAGTGTCGGAAGAGGATGGTTACCGTAGTGTCATGCCTTGAGTTCCAACGGGGCGGACTGACACCCGAAGCTTCTAACGCCTGAGAGAACCAACTTTCATTCATGTACATTCATATGCATGTCTCTGAGTTAACAACATTCTAGCTCATGTAAATACAAGATACCAATGATTGAAGTCATGGAGAACATATGATATATATGAAACTTAGCTGTTAGCGCCATCAAGTCAAAATGGACATATATGCCTTCATTCGTCTTACAACGTCTACAAAGCCTCTACAGATACATAGACATAACCAACCTAAAGTCGGGACAAGTCCCCGCTTTATACAACATTTACATAATACCAAAACAATTATACACATGTGACTCGGAAAGCCCCGAACCAACTAGAGCTCACGAATGATTTGCAAATGACCCACTTCCTACTGTGGAAGTCTACTAGCACCTGTGCCTACAACAAGTAAGGTAAGTCCCCCAAGGGACGTCAGTACGAAAGAATGTACTGAGTATGTAAGGCTATAAGTAACTGCATAAAATATAAGAACTTCAATGAGATCAAGTACAAGTGGGTGTACAATATAGATTAACCACCGTAATAAACATGTGTGGAGTCATGTACATTGCATTCGTTTCTTTCATTTTTTTGCTCATATCATTATCATAATCATTCATATAACATCGTACATATAATATCATTTATATAATCATTCGGGATCGCCTCTAGCTAGGCTTCCGCCCCTTTGAGTTGCCACCTATTCGGGATCGCTTCTAGCTAGGATTACACCCTTTTGAGTTGCCACCCATTCCCAATAATCCTTCGGGATAGCCTCTAGCTAGGATTCCACCCCTTTGAGTTGCCACCCGTACTCAATATTCATTCGGGATTTCCTCTAGCTAGGCTTACGCCCCTTCGAGTTGCCATCCGTACTTAACAAGTATGCGTTACTTTAATTCCTTTGTTATAAGAGTGATACGTTGGTGGTTGTAACATTGTTGGAACTTTGGAACAGTAGTCCACAATTATGAGACACATGAATAATAATTGGTAACAAACCTGAAATGAGATACTTTAAGACATTTCAGAATAGAAACAAGTGCAATGACAATGTGAACAATAGGTGCTGCAGAAGGATATGGAAAGAGTAACCTTACATACCTTATCTTCCAAATATGAATACACAACCCTATATGTTAATACAATAATCCAACTCCTTCCTTACATGTTACTCTACAACACAATTACATAACGGAGCTCACATTAACAACTAACTTCATTACAAGTGCATAAAACGATAATGAGCTACGTGACTGCTATATAGCGTCATTTCATCCTTCTACAATACAACTCACTACATCATTATACCAATAACACCACAACATTCGACACATTCACCAAGACATCATAAACCAATAGAATTTCACACCAAGTTTATCCTTTACACTTCCTCATTAACACTACGTCACAATTACTCCATCAAGTCATCTCAATACCTTTCACAATAACACATTAACAACAATCCATAATTGATATAATCCAACATTCCTCCGAACGACCCCTTAAAGTCATCATTATTAAACTTGTTGAAGAGGTGAAATATAACCAAGGTATATCTTTTTGATCAGAGGTTGAATCGATCATCAGATTCTAAAGATACCATAAGTTGATAATTGTATCCAAGAAGGGTATAGGGGCCTTGGGGGGTCAAAGAGAAGCAAAAAGAAACAAAATAAGATTCTGAAATGGGTTGTGGATCCACTTGAGCCCACAGGTGGATGAGATGCAGCCGCAAGTGACCATCTGGCCCTATCCAGGGTCACCTGCATTGGTACCTGCACCCGCAGGTGCCCTATCCGCGACAGAGGATGCCTGGTTCGGCCAAAATGGGTCTCTTTTGGGTCTTTTTTTGTAATAAATGGTCCATGGACATAAGTAATCTTCTCATTTCATATTTTAGGTTAACTTGGATTCCAAAGAATAATCATGGTTTTATAACGCACATGAACCTCACCAAAACTACTTTTTCCTTTCAATACGTCACCAATTCCATGCACAATTTCACAACAACAATTCCAAATGTTATACACAAAGAGAAAGAAAGTTAAGTACATAACCACACCTTACATATTGATATTTAATCCATCAAATTCACTTCTTTCAATAACACAAGTCTCCTTTCAAGTTTATAAGGCAAAACCCTTTACCGATTAAGCAAAAGTAGACTGTTTTACCTATAGTGAACTGTCCAACACTTTGACAACATAACCAACATGATTTATACACCATATTAAGCATATAATATACTAAACCATGAGTGTAAACACTTACCAAAGCTTGAAAAAAAGTGATCTTGTCCAAAGAGATAGTTGCTTAGGGTTTGTGGGAGAAGAGAGAATATTGTGGAAAATTCTAGAAATGGCATGTGTGTTTTGTGGAATAAAATCTGATTTTTGTACCTTTATATAGTGCCTCAAGGTCATCCTTATCCAAAAACTTAGTCATAAATGTTATGTTTACTTGGTCAGTGGCAGAATGGATCATTTTCTCCATTTTGGCCATGTCTTGTGACTTAATTTTGGGCCTTTATTAAGCCCATTAGCACATGTTAATTCAGCCCACTAAAATTAATGTGTACTACACCAACCATCTCATGTTTAAATAATTCCATAAAGATTACAATAATCAATTAGGTTCGAAAATATACGGGGTGTTACACGTAGGTCCTGCCTTTACGAGCTGCTGAACTGGGGGAGGTGTATACACTTATGTTGGATATGGTGCTTGGGTTAGCTTGCTTTATCTGGCTTTTTTTCATGGCTTTCATTCATTTGCATGCATCACCTATCACCAGTATAATTGTTTGGCACTTGTATCTATCAGTCTTATAGGGGGCTGCATATGTATAGGTTATGTTTTTTGTTTGCTGAGTGATTGATCGTACCTTCTGGGCTTAAGGGGACCCGATTAGTTTATTATTTGTCTAGGCTAGCCGGTTATATTATTGCTTATATATTATCATATGGTTGGTGGCAGGCTGGTTATGGACTGGTACCAAAGGTTATCGGTACATTTTTGATCTTTTCCCTCTTACTATGGTATGCTTTATTACTATTAAGCCATTTTACAGATATGCGCATTTCTACTCGAGATCCTATTTATCCTAGAGTTAGCTCCCTTATTAATATCATAACCCATGTGAGATTTAGGCTGTTATACCAGCTCCCTTTGGTTAGCACTTTCAGGTTTAGCTAATCTTATGATGTATGAACGGTTTCCTTCATAATATTATTATATATTACCCTTTCTTCATATTACTATTATATATCTCTTGCATATCTCTTCCTTTGTACTTCTATTTTATATTGTATATCTCTTTCTTAACTAAACTATCGTACGTTGACTAGCTACTTACTGACATAGCTTCGTCCCGAATTACTCGTTGGGTGTGATATATCATATTTACTTTTCCTTTAGTGTTATTATGTCTCATTTAATAGAAAGTTATCTCTAATGTTTATTCTTGCTTTACATTTTATTTATACTTACATTGTCTTTGGAGCTCAGTTGGTCGATGCCTACTGAGTACCTCGTGTTGGTACTCATACTACACTTATGCACCCTACAGATCATAGTACGAGTTCTTGCCGATGACGTGTACATCGTACAGAGATACCATGGATCAGAGATTCAGGGTGAGCTTCTTACTTTCTGAGTTGTTTTTGCTCTCCCTCTTATTGTTAGACTAATCTCTACTTTTGTATTTCAGAGACGGCTTTGTATATATATTTACTCTGTATTTTACCTTGTACTCTTGTTGTGTGAGAAGCTCATGTACAGACTTCAACATGTCTTGGGGATATAATTACTTTCTTCTTATCATCTTTCTCTTTTTCATTTAGTATTGCTTCTGCCTTTCTTATTAGTCTGTTACTAGTTGTTCTGGACTATAAGTTGGCTTACCTACTAGTAGGTTATGGTAGGTGCCTTCATGTCCTGAGAAATTGGGTCGTGAAATGATAGCCTCAAATCTCCATTGTTAATCCCTTTTCCCATTTGTTACCTCTTTGGTCTAGCAAGTAAGAATAAAGCGAGTTCTAATATGTGCACTAGTTAAAAAGCAATCAATATAAAGGGAAGAACAATACATGCATAAACACCATTCGAGAATCACTAAGTACTTTCCCTACTTTGTTAATTCATCATGGTTCTCACAACCATAGTTGTGGATTTAGCTACTCAGTCTTTGAGAATCACAATTAAAAGTTATAGAAAAAATCATAATTATGAACTTACGAGATTGAGTAGATGAAATCCGGACATTTGAATTATCAAAGAAGATTTAATAACCAAGAATCAATGTATGAATAATTCTCCAAAATCGAAGAATAAAATAATGTATATGTTTCTAAGGCTTCAAAGAGTCTAATAGAGTGTAAACTCTAAAAGAAAACCTAGGAAATGTATTTATAGACAAAAACAAAACCTATCCTAAACATAATGAGATTGCAGGTTCGGCAGTGCCTATGAGTCGTACAGTAAGGTCACGACTCGTAGGTAACGGTCACAACTCCTTGTTCATCCATCTTCAGTTCTGCGGGTAGCTCTCAGTATGACTCGCTATTTTATCATATAGTGACTCATGTACGCTGGGTCGTATTTTGCAACTTTTCAGAACTTTCTTCCTATGGATTCTCAGTACGAGTCAGAGTGACTTGTGCCTACAAGTAAGATTCGTCCTTCACATTAGTTGTGACTAACTTAGATTTTCAACTTTCTATTCTCTGACTTAATGAGTCTTTACAATGGGTCTACTTAAATGATATGAATACTCCACGAGTCGTTCTTTCCATCCGTGATCACTGACTTCACATTGTATTTACTCTAAACTTTGACTTCACACTTTACATAATGGATTGGACGGACTCATGACCAAAGATAACAACTCATTAGAAAGGAGTCATATGTTGGACCTGGACTTCAATTCTTAAGGATCTCAGCTTATTTCATCTTAATGGGCTTTTTTATGACTCGTGCCATGTCCTTATGAGTCTTACCTTGGCTCTCATAGTCAATACTTAGTACTTTTAAGCCCCTTTTTCATTGTTCACTTACGAGACCTATTTTCCTACACAAACTCACAAACACACATCAAATCTACCAAGAAGTGCTTAAGACCATACAAGAATTCCTTGTTTTAGGTGTCGAAAGTGTTGTAAACTTACCGCAACTAAGATGATATAAATTATGTTAAGAGAAGCTTAGTTATGATCATGGACCATTCATTACACAAAAAGACCCAAAAGAGACCCATTTTGGCCTAAACGGGCACCCGCCCTCGCAGAAGAAGCACCTGCGGGCGCAGGTGACTTCGCAGGTGCCCCAGGACACTGCCAAGAGGCACCTGCGACCGCACCTCAACCACCTATGGGCGCAAGTGGCTTCGCAGGTCAGTCCAGTACCCCGTTTTGCATGTTTTTGTCTCTCTATGGTCCCCCTAATCCCTATACCCTTCATAGATGCAATTATCAACTTATGGTACCTTTTGAATGACTTTAAAGGAGTATCCCGGAGGTATTTTGAATGGTAAAAATCATGGATTGTTGTTTATATGTTGTTGTGAAAGGTATTGAGATGACTTGATGGAGTAATTATGACGTAGTGTTAATGAGGAAGCGTAAAGGATAAACTTGGTGTGAAATGCTATTGGTTCATGATGTTTTGGTCAATGTATGGAATGTTATGATGTTGTTGTTATGATAATTCCATGAATGGTATTGTAAAAGGGTGAAATGACGTTATGGGGCAATAATGTAATTCATTGTCGTCTCATGCACTTCTAAGGTAGTTGATTGTTAACGTAAGCTCCGTTATGAAGTTGTGATGTAGAGTAAAACGTAAGGAAGGAGATGGATCATTGTGTTCGCATATAGGACTGTGTATTCATATTAAGAACATAAGGTATGTAAGGTTACTCTTATCGTATCATTCTGCAGCACATATCATTCACGTTGTCATTGTATTTGTTCCATTCCAAACTATTCTAAGGCATCTCATGTCAGGCCGTTATGTATTGTTGTTCTTATTCAGGTTGTCATGTATTGTTATTCTTATGTTCCTTGTTTGTGGATCAAGTGTTGTTCATATGTCTCTTAATCATGGACTGATGTTCCAAAACTCCAATAATGTTGCGACTATCAACATATCAATCTCTCAAAAGTAAGAAATGAAGTAATGCAGATTTGTTAGTGGTAAGAGTATGGGTGGAAGCTCTAGAGGCATAAGCCTAGATCGAACCGATCCTGAATTTATTAGATATGGGGGCAGTCCTAGAGGCATAAGCCTAGCTAGGGCCAAACCTGACAGGGGGCAGCTCTAGAGGTAAGAACCTAGCTCGAGGTGAACCTGATATATTGGTTTATTGGTGGGAGCTCTAGAGGTAAGAACCTAGCTCGAGACGAACCCGATATATGTATTTATGGGTGGCAGCTCTAAAGGCATAAACCTAGCTCGAGCCGATCCCAACATAACATTATATTATGTTAAGACCAACTGATCAGTTGGGGCCTGGGTACGATATGAGATAAGTGATGATGAATAAACATTAGAAGCAAAATAAAATAATGACTATAAGGTACATGGTTCCACTTATGCAGAACGATGGTTTATCCATATTGCCTATTCTCTTATATTTGATTTCATTGGAATATTTATGTGTCTTACAGTTTCTTATGGCCTTACATACTCAGTACATTCTTCGTACTGACCTCCATTGGGGGGGCTTACCTTACTTGTGGTAGGCCCAGGTGCTAGTAGACCTCCTCAGTAGGCTACGAGGAATCCACAGAATATTGGTGAGCTCCAGTTTGTTCGGGGTTTTTCGAGATGTATATATACATAAAATTTTGGCATTGTGGATGTGTATAGAGCGGGGTCTTATCCCGACTCTAGGTTGGTTATGGTTATGCATCTGTAGAGGCTTTGTAGATGTTGTGGGATAGATGAAAAAAATGTAAGGAACGTATGTTTTATCTTGATGACCCTGACGGCCAAGTGTCACATATGTATACATATCACATGTTTCCATGACTTCTGCGATTGGTATCCTATATGTCTGTACGTGATGGTGGTGTTTCATGAATGACATGCAAGTGAATGGACATGAGCAAAGATTGGTTCTCTCGGGCCTTATCGGCTTCGAGTGCCAGTCCGCCTCAATGGGATTTGGGGCATGACAAAAGTGGTATCCAAGCAGGTCATTCGAAGGGTGTCTACAAAGCCGTGTCTAAGTAGAGTCTTGCTTATGGATGTGTTGTGCATCACATTTATAAGTAGGAGGCTATGAGACATTTAGGAGTTGTTTCTTTTCATCATTTCTAGATCGTGCAATAGAGCCAAAAGTGTAAGTGGAAAAAAACATTATATCTGACCATTGGAATTGGTTTTGTTTGATATAGTAAAATGCCGATGACAAGAAGAGGTAGAGGCAAGGGTAAGAAAGTAGATATGCTTTCCGGTGAAGGACTGAGTAAATCACCACCTGACCAAGCTAGTCAAGGTGGAGCTGACACTGAATTTGCATTGCAGGCTTCTTCCACTTTTCCAGCTACAGAAGAGCCGAGAAGGAGAGAAGTATCTTTAGAACTGCCCGTTAATACTATTGAGTAGGATTTAATGAGTGCGGTGCAAATATTAACCCGTGTAGTTGCTGCACAAGCTTAAAGACAAGCTCTTGTGCAGCAAAAAGAGGGACAGAGGCAGAGAAGGAGTATGCGAGAATTGGAAGGAGGATCGTCAAAAAGAGCTAAACCCATGGGAAATGTCATGGCGTCCCAAGGAGGATTTGGGCCTCGGATTTTTCACAAACCACCTAAGCCATCATTTCCCCATTCCACAGCAAATACTCCCCCTCTATTTCAAGGATTTAAAAGCAACCGGTTTGGGCAAGGAAGTGAGACTCATGACTTATGGACAGTGGGATATCGAGCACGAGGAAGTATGAGCCAATCGAGGCCTCCTCTTCAGCAGTGTCAGCACTGCGAAAGGTATCATTTAGGTGAATACCGATTGGGAACAAATGTTTGCTTTTGGTGTGGCATGTCAGGGCATATGGTGAGAGAGTGCCCACGAAGAGGCACGGGTGGTATGACACGACCTATGGTAGCATATGTTTAATTATCATCGTCATATGTACAACCTGCTGGTCGTGGCAGAGGGGCTAGAGGAGCAGCTAGTTCTAGTGGAATTTTGGACCATACCAATGCCGTAGCGGATCGACAGACATTTGAGGTTTCTCCTGATAAAGTGACAGGTATATTATCTGTCTTTTCACATAATGTATTTGCATTGAATGATTCTGGTTTTACCCTATCATATGTTACTCCATTGAGTGTAAAAAAAAATTGTGAAAGGACACTAGAATTTTTAGTTACCCATTTGAGGTACCTACACCAAAAGGCGAATCTATTGTAGCTAAAAGAGTGTGTCGTAATTGTGTGTTAACTGTGTGTGACCATGATACATTGGCTGATTTTATTGAATTGAAAATGGTGGATATTGATGTCATAATGGGTATGGATTGGTTGGCTTCTTGTTATGCCACGGTAGATTGCTGGGCCAAGAAGGGACATTTTTGTTTTCCACAAGAAAATTGTCTTGAATGGCAGGGTAATGTGGGGGAACCAAGAGGAAAATTTAATTTCCATTTGAAAGAAGGGAAAATGATTGCCAAGGGGTACATATGTCACTTAGTACGAGTGAAAGATACTGAAGTGGAACCACTAACTCCTCAGTCGGTTTTAGTGGTCAATGAATTTCTTGATGTATTTTCAGAGGATCTTACAGGTTTGCCCCCAGAACAGGAAGTAGAGTTTAGTATTGATGTGATTTCATTCCAAGAATTTCGTCTAGCTCTATTCCTCCGTATAAAATGGCTCCAGCAGAGCTATGGGAATTAAAAAAAAAAAAGAACAAGTCACAAATTTGGTGGACAAAGGATACATAAGATCTAGTATGCCTTTGGGGTGCGTTCGTATGAATATAAAAAAAAAATTAAAAATAGAAAAGAAATAGCACATTGAGAATGTGTATTGACTATTGGCAACTGCATAATGTCACGATCAAGAACAAATATCCCCTCCCTAGAATTGACTATCTAGTTGACCAATCACAGGGTGCTACATAGTTTCAAAGATTGACTTAGGATCTGGATATCACCAGATAAGGATTGAAAAAAAAAGACATACCCGAGATAGTTTTTCGAACACGGTACGGTTACTATAAATTTTTGGTCATGCCATTTGGGCTAAAAAATAAATCAGCAGTTGTTAGGGATTTGATGAATAGGGTGTTTAAGCCATTCTTGGATATGTTCGTGATGGTATTTAGAGATGATATTCTGGTTTATTCCAAATCATAAGAGGACCACGCGAATCACTTACGACAAGTGTTACAGATTCTCCGGGATCATAATTTGTATGCCAAGTTCTCTAAATGTGAATTTTGGTTAAAATCCATAGCATTCTTGGGTCACATTATGTCAGATGAAGGACTTCAAGTTGATACACAAAAGATGGAAGCGGTGAAAAATTTGCCAAGACCTACGACACCTAAAGAGATTCATAGTTTTCTTGGATGGGCAAGTTATTTTAGGAGATTTGTGTAAGGGTTTTCTTCTATTGCTTCACCATAAATGAAGCTAACACACAAGACAGTCAAATTCCAGTGAAATGATGCATGTGAGAAAAGTTTCCAAGAGCTGAAAGATAAATTAACGTTAGTACTTTTGGAAGGCACCGAAGGTTATGCAGTATATTGTGACGCTTCCGGAGTTAGTCTAGAGTGTGTATTGATGTAACACGATAGTGTAAAAGCATATGCCTTACGACAGTTGCTGCCATACGAAAGAAACTATCCCGCATATGATCTTGAGTTAGCAGTCATGATATTTGCTTTAAAGGTATGGCGCCACTAATTGTATGGGGTTTATGTTGAATTATACCGATCATAAAAGTTTTAGTAGTATATTTTTAAGCAGAAGGACCACCAAAACTAGGAACTAAATTTGAGGCAGTGAAAACGGCTGGAACTCGTAACAGACTACGACACCAAAGGTGGATTGAATTACTAAAATATTATGATAGTAATATCTTATACCATCCGAGAAAAATAAACGTAGTAACCAATGCAATGAGTGGCAAAGCAATTGGAAGCACTAGCAGCCAGTTGACAAAAAAGTAAGGTACAATTAAGGATCTGCATCAATTAGACAGCTTGGGGGTTCATCTTCTTGAAACTCCAGATGAAAGAATTATAGTGTAAAATGCGGCAGAGTTTTCATTAGTAGCTGAAGTAAAGGAAAACCAGTATGTGAATCCTATTTTTATTGCAGCTAATAAAGAATGACAGCAAAGTTTGATGAATGCACTTGATTTTATGCAAGAGAGAGAGTACTTCAATGCCCAGGGTAGATTTTGTGTACCGGATATAGATGAGTTAAGGAAATAAATTATGACAGAAGCACATCATTCACGGTATTCTATTCATCCGGGAGCAATCCAAATGTACCATGATTTAAAAGAGATGTATTGGTAAGGTTACATGAAAATAACATAGCAAAATTTGTAACTCAATGTCAAAATTGTTAACACATAAAAGTGGAGCATCAGAAACCTGGAGGTTATATGCAATGTATAAATCTTCCAGCTTGAAAAGAGGGATATGATTAACATGGGATTTATCATAAGTTTGCCTCTGTAACACCCCGTACATTTCCGACCCTACTTGCCAACTTTGAACTATGCTTACCTTAGTTTCGAGAAATTTGATAGTGTGCTAGTACATGTGATTAGACCTTTGTAGTAGGTGTTTGTGACTATGTGGAGAATTTGTGGGGTGAAAAGTGTGGTTTAAGGGACATCCAAGAAAAGGATCTTAAAGATAAGAGGCAAGCAAAAGGTTGGGACTTGAAAGATCCAACCAAATCCTCAAAGAAAAGTCGAAATCAAAATTTTAGTATGGGGCGCTGCAGGTGGCGTGCCAGGCTGCTCCTGGACGAATTTTGTTTGGCAAAGGCAGCAAGGGGGCACACCCATGGGTGTTCCAGGCCACTCATGGCCACCTTTCCAGAGATGAAATTTTTCTAAGTCCCTAGGGCGCCCGGGAGCGTGCCGGGGTGCTTTTTGGCCGATTTCTTCTATGATTATTAGTCTACAAAGAGGACTCTTGTGTTATGGTATCATTATTCCATCGTAGTAGGGCTACTCTTGAGAAAGTTTGGCATCCGATTTGGGGTTAATTCTTTGTCACAAGTATTTTATCAAATTATGGTCAATTAAGCCATGAGTGGCTAAAATTTCTTATTTTTGGAGATTGAGGCTATGAACATGAATTTCGTGAGTGAGTATTGTTGTAACATTTATCGAATTATTTAAACATGAGATAATTGGATTAGTACACATTGAAATTGGCGGGCTAAGTTAATATGTGTTAGTGGGCCCAATTTGAGGCCCAAAATGGAATAAAATGCATGGCCCAAAGAGCAAATGACCCATTCTTCCAATTTGACTAAGTAAATATAGCATTTAATGCCCAAGGAGTGGATAAGTATGACTTGAGGTCTATATAAAGGCCAAAAATCAGATTTTTATTCCAAAAATCACACATGCCTTTCTAGACATTTTCTAAGAGATATTTCTCTATTTTTCAAACCCTAGGGCAACTATTTTCTTTGGACACTTTGGACAAGATCATCACCTTGCAAGCTTGGGTAAGTGTTTATTCTTGTGATTTAATATATTATATACATGACAGATGGTGTAGATCATGATGGTTATGCTGGCAAGGTTGAATAGGGCACTTTTGCTTTTTGCTAAAAGATGTGCCATCTTTGTGATTTAAACTTGAAAGGAGACATGGGTTTTTGATGAAAGTGCATGGTATGTATGAAATATCAACATGTATGGTGTGTTTATGTTCCTTAACTTGTTATTTTTCTATGAGTATAAATTGTGGGATTGTTGTCGATATTTTGTGATGTTGTGTTAATGGAGAAGTGTAAAGTATGAACTTGGTATAACATGCTATTGGTTTATGATGTATTGGTCAATATATGGAATATTGTGGTATTGATGGTATGATAATTTTATAAATGGTATTGTCAAGGGGGAAATGACTTTATAAGGCAATTATGTAACTCGTTGTCGTTTTATGCACTTGAAGGTAGTTGGTTGTTAACGTAAGCTCCGTTATGCACTTGTGTTGTAGAGTGAAACATAAGGAAGGAGATGGACTATTGTGTTCACATTTAGGATTGTATATTCATATTGGGAAGATAAGGTATGTAAGGTTACTCTTTTCGTATCCTTCTGCAGCACATAATGTTCACATTGTTATTGTACTTGTTCCATTACGAAATGTTCTAAGGTATCCCATTCCGGGTTAGTAATTATTGGTAATCATATGTTTCTTATTCATTGATCAATTGTAATTCACATGTCTCATGTTCATTGACTAATATTTCCAAGTTTCAAATATTGTTGTGTTCCAAGATTCCAATAATGTATAATCACCAAAGTATCAAAAGTAAAGAAACGAAGTAATGTATAACTATTTGAGTGTTCTTGGGTGGTATCCCAGGGGTTAAATACCTAGCATGGGTCGATCCCAATATCTCGGGTGGTATCCCAGGGGTGAAAAGAACACCTAGCATGGGTCGATCCCGCCACTACGGGTGATATCCCAGGGGCAAAAGAAAAGCCTAGCATGGGTCGATCTCGATTAACTGTTGATTATTACCCAATGATCATATTGGGGACCGGGTATTATACGAATGAAAGAATGAGGGATGGATGAATGAATGAGCGTAAAAGTAAAGAAAGTAATCAATGTAATGTACATGGTTCAGCACATACAGAATGGTGACTTATCCATATTGATTATTCACTTGTTTTTTATTCCATTGAAGTATTTATGTCTCATACAACTTCTTATGGCCTTACATACTCAGTACATTCTTCGTACTGACGTCCTTTGGGGAACTTACCTTACTTGCTACAGGCACAGGTGCTAGTAGACCTCCATAGTAGGTTGCAGGCCATTTGCCGATCTTTGGTGAGCTCCAGTTGGTTCGGGGCTTTTCGAGTTTCAGTTGTGCATTTGTTTTGGTAGTGTAAATGTTTTAGAAAGTGGGGTCTTGTCCCGTCTTTAAGATGGTTATGTGTATGCATCTATTAGAGGCTTTGTAGACGTATGTGGGAATATGAATGTAAGGGACGTGTGTCCATTTTGACTTGATGGCCCTAATGGCCAAGTTTCATATATGTATATATCACATGTTTCATAAAAAAAAAATCTCTTTAGAAGAGTTTGGGAACCTAAGTGGACTTAAGTACGACTTTTTCATCCTCGAATAGATAGACAGGCAGAAGGTACTGTCCAAACACTAAAAAATATGCTACAATCTTGCACGTTAAATTATAAAGACAAGGAGGGGGGGTGATCATAGACCTCTTATTGAATTTACCTACACTATCATTCAAGTATCAAAATGGCACCTTATTGTCACACCTCGAATTCCAATGGGGCGGACTGGCACCCAAAGTCGTTAAGCCCCGAGAGAACCAATCTTTACTCATGTACATTCATTTTCATGTCTCTGTATGAACATCATTCTATCTCATGCAATTATGCGGAAATCATGGAAACATATGCTATATATACGAAACTTGGCCGTTAGAGCCATCAATTCAAAATGGACATACACCTCTTACATTCATCTTCCCACATACGTCTACAAAGCCTCTAACAGAGACACATACATAACAAACCTCAAGTCGGGACAAGTCCCCGCTTAATACTACATTACAGTAGCAAAACAAATATACACATGTGACTCGGAAAGCCCCGAACCAATTGGAGCTCACCAAAGATCGACAAATGATCCGCAACCTATTGTAGAGGTCTACTAGCTCCTGTACCTATAGCAAGTAAGGTAAGTCCCCCAAAGGGGTCAGTATGAAGAATGTAATGAGTATATAAGGCTATAAGAAACTGCATGATACATAAGTATTTCAATGATATTAGGTACAGGTGAGTATTTGATATGGATAAACCTTCGTTCTGTATATGTGGAACCATGTACATTGCTTTCGTTATATTTATTTTCGATCATTCGTTCATATCATTATCATTTCTATAATATCATTCATATATACCTTCATTCGAGTGATACTTTCTTTGTTTTTTACATTCATCATCATTATTAGTCATCCACCTTATCGGTGGGTTATAATATAGTCATCCACCTAATTGGTGGGTAGTATTCCACCTTATTGGTGGGTAGTCATCCATCTTATCGGCAGGTAGTCATCTACTTTATCAGTGGGTAGTCATCCACTTTATCAGTGGGTATTCATCCACCTTATCGGTGGGTCATAATATAGTATTAGGGTCCGCTCGAGCTAGGTTTATGTGCCTCTTTGAGTCGTCCCAGTACTCAAACAATAACCCATATATGCATAACTTTATTCCTTTACTTTTGCGAGATTGATACATTTTCTTGTGAGAGATTGCTACAGTGGCGGCCATAGCATTATTGGAACTTTGGAACATAACATTATTGGACGTGCTACTCAAGAATAAAAAGATTCTACTTACATTATCACTTCCCTTGAGATAGTTTCTTTTGGTAGTTACAACGTTGTGAAGGCTTAGTAACTTCAGTCAATTGATAAGAGACATATGAATCACAATTGGTCTAAGAATAAGAAACATGTGAAAAACAATATATGTCAACCTGAGCTAGAAATACTTTAGAACACTTCGGAATGGAACAAGTACAATGTTACTATGAACACTATGTGTTGCAGAAGGGAACAGAAAGAGTAACCTTACATACCTTATCTTCCCAATATGAATACACAGTCCTATATGTGATTACGACAATCCATCTCCTTCCTTACGTGTTACTCTACATCACAAGTACATAACGAAGCTTACATTATGATACGGTTGGGACAAGCTGTCCAACAAGTACACGACCTTTCACACGAAGCCAAGCTCGGGAATTACAAAAACTCTAAGCCATGTTCATGCAAATGTCCGTGTGTGAGTTGGTGATTGATCCACCTAAGGATCTAAATGTTTATAAGTGTGAAGAGGGACCTTGAAGTGTAATAAACTTACACTCCAAGGCCGGCCCCCATGACAAGGACAAGCTGGTTATTTTGCCTTGTAATATAAATAGAACATATTAGGGTTATTTGAGTAGTCCTTCCATTATTATTTTGAGACATAAGACTTGTAATATTTTGGTTCTCTCTCTCTCTCTATTCCAGCCCACAAGTAGAGGGATACTTGTGTTGTATCTTGGCTAGAAACAAGGATCTTGAGGTCATCGAGTTCCTCTTGGTCCAAGTAAGAACTTGGTGTTAATATTCAATAGTCTTAGGGTCCTCTCTTGTTGTTAGGGTTCTTAGACTCTTGAATCTTTTATGTCAAGTTACTATCTTTTTGTGATCTTGTTAATGTTGTATTTGTAATCTTGAAGTCTAGTGAAGCCATGTGGGGCTCTTTCGATTCACTAGCACTTGTTGGAACTTGTTGATCTTGTGTTAGTTTGTTCTCTTTGTAGCTATTTTTTGGAAACCATGTACATTGCTTTCGTTATATTCATTTTCGATCATTCGTTCATATCATTATTATTTCTATAATATCATTCATATATACCTTCATTCGAGTGATACTCTCTTTGTTTTTTACGTTCATCATCATTATTAGTCATCCACCTTATCGGTGGGTAATAATATAGTCATCCACCTAATCGGTGGGTAGTCTTCCACCTTATTGGTGGGTAGTCATCCATCTTATCGGTAGGTAGTCATCTACTTTATCAGTGGGTAGTCATCCACTTTATCAGTGGGTATTCATCTACCTTATCGGTGGGTCATAATATAGTATTAGGGTCCGCTCGAGCTAGGCTTATGTGCCCCTTTGAGTCGTCCCAGTTCTCAAACAATAACCCATATATGCATAACTTTATTCCTTTGCTTTTGCGAGATTGATACATTTTCTTGTGAGAGATTGGTACAGTGGCGGCCATAGCATTATTGGAACTTTGGAACATAACATTATTGGACGTGTTACTAAAGAATGAAAAGATTCTACTTACATCATAACTTCCCTTGAGATAGTTTCTTTTGGTAGTTACAACGTTATGAAGGCTTAGTAACTTCAATCAATTGATAAGAGACATATGAATCACAATTGGTCAAAGAATAAGAAACATGTGAAAAACAATATATGTCAACCTGAGCTAGAAATACTTTAGAACACTTCGGAATGGAACAAGTACAATGTTACTATGAACACTATGTGTTGCAGAAGGGTACGAAAAGGGTAACCATACATACCTTATCTTCCCAATATGAATACACAGTCCTATATGTGATTACGATAATCCATCTCCTTCCTTACGTGTTACTCTACATCACAAGTACATAACGAAGCTTACATTATGATACGGGTGGGACAAGCTATCCAACAAGTACACGACCTTTCACACGAAGCCAAGCTCGGGAATTACAAAAACTCTAAGCCATGTTCATGCAAATGTCCGTGTGTGAGTTGGTGATTGATCCACCTAAGGATCTAAATGTTTATAAGTGTGCAGAGGGACCTTGAAGTGTAATAAACTTACACTCCAAGGCCGGCCCCCATGACAAGGACAAGCTGGTTATTTTGCCTTGTAATATAAATAGAACATATTAGGGTTATTTGAGTAGTCCTTCCATTATTATTTTGAGACATAAGACTTGTAATATTTTAGTTCTCTCTCTCTCTCTATTCCAGCCCACAAGTAGAGGGATACTTGTGTTGTATCTTGGCTAGAAACAAGGATCTTGAGGTCATCGAGTTCCTCTTGGTCCAAGTAAGAACTTGGTGTTAATATTCAATAGTCTTAGGGTCCTCTCTTGTTGTTAGGGTTCTTAGACTCTTAAATCATTTATGTCAAGTTACTATCTTTTTGTGATCTTGTTAATGTTGTATTTGTAATCTTGAAGTCTAGTGACGCCGTGTGGGGCTCTTTCGATTCACTAGCACTTGTTGGACCTTGTTGATGTTGTGTTAGTTTGTTCTCTTTGTAGCTATTTGTTTGGAACTTGTGTGTTGTGGCCTTGATATTGTATCATTTGGTATCAAAGCAAGGCTGGTTGTGTTCCTACATTACCAATCTTGGGCTCTCACTCGATCAAAAAAAAAAAAAAGAAGAGAGAAATCTGTCCATCTTGTTGTCTTGACCGAGATTGGTGTTTGTGTGTTTAGATCTAGGTGTTATTTTACTTGTTTAGTGTGTTTCTAGTGTTGGTTTCTTTTTCACCAACACTAAAAGTGTCTACATCTAAAGTTGAGATTATAATATTGACCATTGTTGTGGTGACTTGAAGTGGGTCGTAGGTTGTACTTTGTTGATGACCATTGGTGGCTTTTGTGTTATGTTCTTGAAGAAGTTGATGTTGTGTTCTTGAAGGTTGTTGTGGTGTTCATCTTGATCTTCATCTATTCCATTGAAGTATTTATGTCTCATACAGCTTCTTATGGCCTTACATACTGAATACATTCTTCGTACTGACGTCCCTGGGGGACTTACCTTACTTGCTGCAGGCACAGGTGCTAGTAGACCTCCATAGTAGGTTGTAGGCCATTTGCCTATATTTGGTGAGTTCCAGTAGGTTCGGGGCTTTTCGAGTTACAGTTGTACATTTGTTTTGGTAATGTAATGTTGTATAAAGCGGGGTCTTGTCCCTACTTTAAGATGGTTATGTGTATGCATTTGTTAGAGGCTTTGTAGACGTATGTGGGAATATGAATGTAAGGGGCGTGTGTCCATTTTGACTTGATGGCCCTAATGGCCAAGTTTCATATATGTATATATCACATGTTTCCATGACTTCCGCTATTAGCATCTTGTGTCTATACGTGGTGGTGGTGTTCCTTGAATGACATGCATATGAATGGACATGAGCAAAGATTGGTTCTCTTGGGCCTTATCGGCTTCAGGTGCCAGTCCGCCCCGTTGGAATTCGGGGCGTGACAATAGTGGTATCAGAGCAGGTCGTCCTAAGGGTGTCTACAAAGCTGTGTCTGCGTAGAGTCTTGCTTATGGATGTGTTGTGCACCACATTTATAAGTAGGAGGCTACGGGACATTTAGGAGTTGTTTCTTTTCTTTAATTCTAGATCGTGCAATAGAGCCAATGTTGTAAGTGGAATCGTATCTAACCATTGGAATTGGTTTTCTTGTTTATAGTAAAATGTCGATGACAAGAAGAGGTAGAGGCAAAGGTAAGCAGGTAGATATACTTGTCGATGAAGGAATGAGTAGATCAACACCTGACCAAGCTAGTCAAGGTGGAGCTAACACTGAAATTACATCGCGGTCTTCTTCTACTTTTGCAGCTCCGGAAGAGCCAAGAGGTAGAGAAGTACCCGAAGAACTGCCAATGAATTCCACTGACCAACATTTAAGAAATTCAGTGCATATGTTGATTCAGATAGTTGCTGTACAAAGTCAAGGACGAGCTAGTCCAATGACAAATGATGATGGTGCGGCTAAGGTAGCTAGTCGACGTACATAGGATTTTCTAAAATTAGACCCTCCCACCTTCACTGGGTCAGATCTAAATGAAGATCCGCAAGACTTTATAGATCAAATTCAAAGGGCTCTAGATGTTATGCACGTGACTGGGGTAGAAACAGTTGAACTTGCAGCCTATAGATTGAAAGGTGAAGCTATATTGTGGTATGAAGATTGGAAGAAATCTCGTGGTATTGGTGCAAATCCACCTAATTGGGAAGAATTTAAAGCGACATTCCTTAATCATTATCTTCCCTATGAGATTCGAGAGGCTCGTGCGGATTAATTCTTAAACCTCTGTCAAGGGAATCAGAGTGTTAGAGAATACAGTCTGCAGTTTAATTCTTTGGCTCAATATGCTCCGAATATAGTAGCAACAATGACAGATAGGGTCCATCGATATATGGACAGATTGGAGCCATATTTGGTAAGGAACTACACTATTGCCGCTTTGAACAGAGATATGGATATAGCTAGAATGCATGCTTTCGCACAGAAGATGGAAGACCAAAGGCAAAGAAGAAGGGTACACGAATCTAAACGAGGGTTGTCGAAGAGGGCTAGACCTATGGGGCATTCCATGGCATCCCAAGGAGAATCTAGATCTCAGATGTTTCCTATACCACTTAGACCATCATTCTCTTATTCCACATCAGACACTCTTTCTTAAGCCTGAGGGTTTAGAGGCAGCCATGTTGGCAGAGTAGTGGGATTCGAGGTTCGCAGACCGCTGGATTTTCTCGTTAGCCGTGTCAGCACTGTGGATGGTTTAATTTAGGTGAATTCCGGTTTGGGACAAATGTTTGCTTTCGGTGTGGTATGATGGGGCTATGATGAGAGATTGTCCACGAAGAGGCATGGGTGGTATAGCACGACCTGCGGGATCAGCCGTTGCGTTATCATCATTGGTTCCTTCTTTAGGCCGAGGTGTGCAGTCTGTTGGTCATGGTAGAGGTGCCAGAGGAGTAGCCAGTACTAGTGGAGTCCAGAACCGTACTTATGCTCTAGTGGACCGATAAAATTCGGAGGCATCTGATGATGTAGTCACAGGTATATTATCCATAGTTTCGCATAGTGTATATGCATTGATTGATTCGGGTTCTACATTATCATATGTTAATCCATTGATTGCTACAAAATTTTAAAGAACACCAGAATTATTAATTAAGTCAATTGAAGTATCTACACCCGTTGGTGAATATATTGTTAAAAAAAGAGTATATCATAATTGTGTGGTAACTGTGTGTGGTCATGATACACTAGCCGATCTTATTGAATTAGACATGGTGGATTTTGATGTCATAATGGGTATGGATTGGTTGGCTTCTTGTTATGCCATGATGGATTGCCAGGCTAAGAAAGTACATTTTCATTTTCCACAAACGAATGTGCTGGAATGGACGGGTATTGTGGGGGCACCGAGAGGTAAATTTATTTCCTACCTTAAAGCAAGGAAAATGATAGCCAAGGGTTACCTATGTCACTTAGTACGAGTGAAATATACTAATGTGGAACCACTAACTCCTCAGTTGGTTCCAGTGGTTAATGAATATCTCGATGTATTTCCTGACGATCTTCCAGGTTTACCCCCAGAATGGGAAGTAGAGTTTGGCATTGATGTGCTTCCAGGAACTCAGCCTATCTCTATTCCTTCGTAAAGAATGGATCCAATAGAATTGTGTGAATTGAAGGAACAATTGAAAGACTTGCTAGACAAGGGCTTCATCAAGCCTAGTATGTCCCCATGGGGTGCACCGGTATTATTTGTACGGAAGAAAGATGGCACATTGAGAATGTGCATTGACTATCGGCAATTGAATAAGGTAACGATCAAGAACAAATATCCCCTCCCCAGAATTGATGATTTGTTTGTCCAGTTCCAGGGTGCCAAATGTTTTTCAAAGATTGACTTGAGGTCGGGGTACCATCAATTCAGAGTTAGAGAAAAAGATATACCCAAGACACCTTTTCGAACACGATATGGTCACTACGAATTCTCAGTTATGTCATTTGGACTAACAATTGCACCAGCTGTTTTTATGGATTTGATGAATAGGGTGTTCAAACCATTCTTGGATGTATTTGTGACCGTATTCATAGATGATATCCTAGTCTATTCAAGATCACAAGAGGATCATGCTAATCACTTAAGATAGGTATTACAAATTCTGCGTGAGCGTAAGTTGTATGAAAAGTTCTCTAAATGTGAATTTTGGTTGAAATCCATAGCACTCTTGGGTCACATTGTGTCCGATGAAGGAATTCAGGTTGACACACAAAAGATTGAAGCGGTGAAAAATTGGCCAAGGCCTAGGATGCCTACAGGAATTCGTAGCTTCCTTGGGTTAGCAGGTTATTATCGAAAGTTTTTCTTCCATTGCTGCACCTTTAACGAAGCTTACACATGAGGCAGTCAAGTTTCAATAGAATGATGCATGTGAGAAAAGTTTCCAAGAGCTGAAAGATAAATTAACCGCCACACCCATGTTAGTACTTTCGGAAGGCATGGAGGGGTATGTAACATATTTTAATGCATCCGAAGTTGGTCTCAGATGTGTATTGATGCAACACGGTAATGTAATAGCATATGCCTTACGATAGTTGCGACCACATAAGAGAAACTATCCCACACATGATCTTGAGTTAGCAGAGGTGGTATTTGCTTTAAAGATATGGCTTCATTATTTGTATGGGGTTCATGTCGATATCTATACTAATCACAAAAGTTTGCAATATATATTTAAGTAGAAGGAACTTAATTTGAGGCAACGAAGGTGGATAGAGCTCTTAAAAGACTATGATATTGATATTCTATATCATCCAGGAAAAGCAAATGTGGTAGGTGATGCATTGAGCCGCAAGGCAATAGGAGGAACTAGTGGCCAATTGATGGAAAAGCAAGACTTAGTTAAGGATCTACATCAATTAGCCAACTTGGGGGTTCGTCTTCTTGAATCCTCAGATGAAGGGGTTATTGTACAAAACACGATAGAATCTTTATTAATAGATAAAGTGAAAGAGAAACAGTTTGCGGATCCTATGTTATTACAGCTAAAAGGGAGTGTACAACAGGGTTTGAAAAAAGCATTTGATCTTACGCAGGAGGGAGTACTTCAATGCCAAGGTAGATTATGTGTACCCGATGTAGATGAGCTGAGGAAATGAATTATGACAGAGGCGCATCATTCGCGATATTCTATTCATCCGAGAGCTACCAAAATGTGTCATGAATTGAAAGAAATATATTGGTAGGGAAATATGAAAAATAACATTGCAGAATTTGTAGCTCAATGCCCAAATTATCAACAAGTGAAAGTAGAGCATCAAAAACCAGGAGGTTGCATGGAATGTATCAATCTTCCAGTCTGGAAATGGGATATGATTAACATGGATTTCATCACAGGTTTGCCTCATACACTGCAAAAATTTGATTCTATATGGGTCATAGTTAACATGCTTACCAAGTCAGCGCATTTCCTACCAGTCAAGACCACCTATACAGCGGAAGATTATGCAAAGTTGTATGTTAAAGAGGTAGTGAGAATTCATGGAATTCCAATCTCCATTATATCAGACAGGGGAGCACAATTTACCGCACATTTTTGGAGATCTTTTCAGAAGAGCTTGGGTACACAAGTGAATTTGAGTACGACTTTCCATCCTCAGACAGATAGATAAGTAGAACTTACTATACAAACACTTGAAGATATGCTATGAGCTTGCACGTTAGATTTTCAAGGCAGTTGGGATGTCCATTTGCCACTTATTGAATTTGCTTACAACAATAGCTATCATTCAAGTATCAAGATGGCACCTTATGAAGATTTATATGGAATAAAGTGTAGATCGCCAATTGGATGGTTTGAAATAGGTGAAACTGCTTTACTTGGGCCAGATCTTGTTGATCAAGCTATGGAGAAAGTTAAAGTGATCCAACAGCGGCTACAAATGGCCCAAAGTCGACACAAGTCCTATGGTGATGTTAGAAGAAGAGGGATCGAATTCGCCATAGGTGTTTGGGTATTCTTGAAGGTGTCACCAATGAAAGGGGTAATGCGATTTGGGAAGAAAGGGAAGTTGAGTCCCCGATATATAGGGCCATAGGAAATTATTAGAAGATTTAGGCAAGTTGCGTATGAGTTGGCACTACCCCAAGAACTCTCCACAGTGCATCCGGTGTTTCATGTTTCGATGCTTCAAAAGTGCATAGGAGATCCATCTCAAATTGTTCCCATTGAGGATGTCCAAGTTATGGAGGATCTTACTTATGAAGAGATACCCATTGCTATTCTAGATCGACAAGTAAAGAGGTTGAGGAATAAAGACATAGCTTTCGTAAAGGTACTTTGGCAAAATCAACAAGTAGAAGAGATCACCTGGGAAGCCGAGGAAATGATGAAGTCCAAGTACCCTCATCTTTTTCAAATGGAAGAGAAAGTTCAAGATGCGGGATTGGAGCAATAACAAGTAAGTATCTATGAGCATTATGTGTATATGTATATATGTGATAATATAGAGATGCATTTGGTGTACATGAGACGATGTTATTAACATTCGAGGATGAATGTTTCTAAGGGGGGAAGAATGTAAAACCCCGTACATTTCCGAACCTACTTGAAAACTTTGAACTATGATTACCTTAGTTTCGAGAGCCATAAGTACGTATTTTGTATTGTTATTGATGAAAAATTTGATAGTGTGCTAGTACATGTGATTAGACCTTTGTAGTAGGTGTTTGTGACTTTGTGGAGCATTTGTGGGGTGAAAAGTGAGGTTTAAGGGACATCCAAGCAAAGGATCTTAAAGATAAGAGGCAAGTAAAAGGTTGGGACTTGAAAGATCCAACCAAATCAGCAAAGAAAAGTCGAAATCAAATATTTAGTATAGGGTGCTGCAGGTGGCGTGCCAGGCTGCTTCTGGCCGAATTTTGTTTGGAACAGGCAGCAAGGGGACGCGCCCAGGGGTGTGCCAGGACACTCCTGGCCACCTTTCCAGAGCTGAAATTTTTCTAAGTCCCTAGGACGCCCGGGAGCGTGCCGGGGTGCTTTTTGCCTGATTTCTTCTATGATTATTAGTCTACAAAGAGGACTCTTTGGTTATGGTATCATTATTCCATCGTAGTAGGGCTACTCTTGAGCAAGTTTGGCATCCGATTTGGGGTTAATTCTTTGTCACAAGTATTTTATCAAATTACGGTCAATTAAGCCATGAGTGTCTAGAATTTCTTATTTTTGGAGATTGAGGCTACGAACATGAATTTCGTGAGTTAGTATTGTTGTAACATTTATGGAATTATTTAAACATGAGATAATTGGATTAGTACACATTGAAATTGGTGGGCTAAGTTAATATGTGTTAGTGGGCCCAATTTAAGGCCCAAAATGGAATAAAATGCATGGCCCAAAGAGCAAATGACCCATTCTTCCAATTTGACTAAGTAAATATAGCATTTAATGCCCAAGGAGTGGATAAGGATGACTTGAGGTCTATATAAAGTCCAAAAATCACACATGCCTTTCTAGACATTTTCTAAGAGATATTTCTCTATTTTTCAAAACCTAGGGCAACTGTTTTCTTTGGACACTTTGGACAAGATCATCACCTTACAAGCTTGGGTAAGTGTTTATTCTTGTGATTTAATATATTATATACATGACATATGGTGTAGATCATGATGGTTATGTTGGCAAGGTTGAATAGGGCACTTTTGCTTTTTGCTAAAAGATGTGTCATCTTTGTGATTTAAACTTGAAAGGAGACATGGGTTTTTGATGAAAGTGCATGGTATGGATGAAATATCAACATGTATGGTGTGGTTATGTTCCTTAACTTGTTATTTTTCTATGAGTATAAATTGTGGGATTGTTGTCGATATATTGTGATGTTGTGTTGATGGAGAAGTGTAAAGTATGAACTTGGTGTAACAAGCTATTGGTTTATGATGTATTGGTCAATTTATGGAATATTGTGGTATTGATGGTATGATAATTTCATAAATGGTATTTTCAATGGGGAAATGACGTTATAAGGTAATTATGTAACTCGTTGTCGTTTTATGCACTTGTAAGGTAGTTGGTTGTTAACGTAAGCTCCGTTATGCACTTGTGTTGTAGAGTGAAACATAAGGAAGGAGATGGACTATTGTGTTCACATTTAGGATTGTATATTCATATTGGGAAGATAAGGTATGTAATATTACTCTTTTTGTATCCTTCTGCAACACATAATGTTCACATTGTTATTGTACTTGTTCCATTACGAAATGTTCTAAGGTATCCCATTCCGGGTTATTAATTATTGGTAATCATATGTTCCTTATTCATTGATCAATTGTAATTCACATGTCTCATGTTCATTGACTAATATTTCCAAGTTTCAAATATTGTTGTGTTCCAAGATTCCAATAATGTATAATCACCAAAGTATCAAAAGTAAAGAAACGAAGTAATGTATAACTATTTGAGTATTCTTGGGTGGTATCCCAGGTGTTAAATACCTAGTATGGGTCGATACCAATATCTCGGGTGGTATCCTAGGGGTGAAAAGAACACCTAGCATGGGTCGATCCCGCCACTACGGGTGGTATCCTAGGGGCAAAAGAAAAGCCTAGCATGGGTCGATCTCGATTAACTGTTGATTATTACCCACTGATCAGCTTGGGGCCCGGGTATTATATGAATGAAGGAATGAGGGATGGACGAATGAATGAGCGTAAGAGTAAAGAAATTAATCAATGTAATGTACATGGTTCAACACATACAGAATGGTGACTTATCCATATTGATTATTCACTTGTTTTTTATTCCAATGAAGTATTTATGTATCATACAACTTCTTATGGCCTTACATACTCAGTACATTCTTCGTACTGACGTCCCTTGGGGGACTTACCTTACTTACTGCAGGCACTGGTGCTAGTAGACCTCCATAGTAGGTTGCAGGCCATTTGCCGATCTTTGGTGAGCTCCAGTTGGTTCGGGGCTTTCCGAGTTACAGTTGCACATTTGTTTTGGTAGTATAAATGTTTTAGAAAGCGGGGTCTTGTCCCGACTTTAATATGGTTATGTGTATGCATCTGTTAGAAGCTTTGTAGACGTATGTGGGAATATGAATGTAAGGGACGTGTGTCCATTTTGACTTGATGGCCCTAATGGCCAAGTTTCATATATGTATATATCACATGTTTTCATGACTTCCGCTATTAGAATCTTGTATCTATACGTGGTGGTGGTTTTCCTTGATTGACATGCATATAAATGGACATGAGCAAAGATTGGTTCTCTCGGGCCTTATCGGCTTCGGGTGCCAGTCTGCTCCATTGGAATTCGGGGCATGACAACCTCGTACATTTTGGAACTTTATTCCATATGGATGATAGTTGACAGACTCACCAAGTAGCACACTTTTTACCTGTCAGGACAACTTGTACAGCTGGAAATTATGCATGGTTGTATGTTCAAGAGATAGTACATTACATGGGATTCTAATTTCTATTATATCAGATATAGGAGCTCAATTTACTGCACATGTGTAAAAAAAAAAAAATCTCTTCAGAATAGTTTGGGAACCTAAGTGGACTTAAGTACGGCTTTTTCATCCTCGAATAGATAGACAGGTAGAAGGTACTATCCAAACACTTGAAAATATGCTATGATCTTGCACGTTAAATTATAAAGACAAGGAGGGGGGTGATCATGGACCTCTTATTGAATTTGCCTACACTATCATTCAAGCATCAAAATGACACCTTATTGTCACGCCTCGAATTCCAATGGGGCGGACTGGCACCCAAAGCCGTTGAGGCCCGAGAGAACCAATCTTTACTCATGTACATTCATTTTCATGTCTCTGTATGAACATCATTCTATCTCATGCAATTATGCATAAATCATGGAAACATATGCTATATATACGAAAATTGGCCGTTAGAGCCATCAATTCAAAATGGACATACACCTCTTACATTCATCTTCCCACATATATCTATAAAGCCTCTAACAGAGACACACACATACATAACAAACCTCAAGTCGGGACAAGTCCCTGCTTTATACAACATTACAGTACCAAAACAAATATACACATGTGACTCGGAAAGCCCCGAACCAACTGGAGCTCACCAAAGATCGGCAAATGATCCACAACCTATTGTAGAGGACTACTAGCACCTGTGCCTATAGCAAGTAAGGTAAGTCCCCCAAAGGGGTCAATACGAAGAATGTACTGAGTATATAAGGCTATAATAAACTGCATGATACATAAGTATTTCAATGATATCAGGTACAGGTGAGTATTCGATATGGATAAACCTTCGTTCTGTATATGTGGAACCATGTACATTGCTTTTGTTATATTCATTTTCGATCATTCGTTCATATCATTATCATCTCTATAATATCATTCATATATACCTTCATTCGAGTGATACTTTCTTTATTTTTTACGTTCATCATCATTATTAGTCATCCACCTTATCGGTGGGTTATAATATAGTCATCCACCTAATCGGTGGGTAGTCTTCCACCTTATTGGCGGGTAGTCATCCATCTTATCGGTGGGTAGTCATCTACTTTATCAGTGGGTAGTCATCCACTTTATCAGTGGGTATTCATCCACCTTATCGGTGGGTCATAATATAGTATTAGGGTCCGCTTGCGCTAGTCTTATATGACCCTTTGAGTCATCCCAGTTCTCAAACAATAACCTATATATGCATAAATTTATTCCTTTACTTTTGCGAGATTGATACATTTTCTTGTGAAAGATTGGTACATTGGCGGCCATAGCATTATTGGAACTTTGGAACATAACATTATTGGACGTGCTACTTAAGAATGAAAAGATTCTCCTTACATCATCACTTCCCTTTAGATAGTTTCTTTTGGTAGTTACAACGTTGTGAAGGCTTAGGAACTTCAGTCAATTGATAAGAGACATATGAATCACAATTGGTCTAAGAATAAGAAACATGTGAAAAACAATATATGTCAACCTGAGCTAGAAATACTTTAGAACACTTCGGAATGGAACAAGTACAATGTTACTATGAACACTATGTGCTGTAGAAGGGTATGGAAAGAGTAACCTTACATACCTTATCTTCCCAATATGAATACACAGTCCTATATATGATTACGATAATCCATCTCCTTCCTTACGTGTTACTCTACATCACAAGTACATAACGAAGCTTACATTATGATATGGGTGGGACAAGTTGTCCAACAAGTACACTACCTTTCACACGAAGCCAAGCTCGGGAATTACAAAAACTCTAAGCCTTGTTCATGCAAATGTCCGTGTGTGAGTTGGTGATTGATCCACCTAAGGATCTAAATGTTTTTAAATGTGAAGAGGGACCTTGAAGTGTAATAAACTTACACTCCAAGGTCGGCCCCCATGACAAGGACAAGCTGGTCATTTTGCCTTGTAATATAAATAGAACATATTAGGGTTATTTGAGTAGTCCTTCTATTATTATTTTGAGACATAAGACTTGTAATATTTTGGTTCTCTCTCTCTCTCTATTCCAGCCCACAAGTAGAGGGATACTTGTGTTGTATCTTGGCTAGCAACAAGGATCTTGAGGTCATCGAGTTCCTCTTGGTCCAAGTAAGAACTTGGTGTTAATATTCAATAGTCTTAGGGTCCTCTCTTGTTGTTAGGGTTCTTAGACTCTTGAATCTTTTATGTCAAGTTACTATCTTTTTGTGATCTTGTTAATGTTGTATTTGTAATCTTGAAGTCTAGTGAAGCCGTGTGGGGCTCTTTCGATTCACTAGCACTTGTTGGAACTTGTTGATCTTGTGTTAGTTTGTTCTATTTGTAGCTATTTGTTGGTAACTTGTGTGTTGTGGCCTTGATATTGTATCATTTGGTATCAAAGCAAGGCTGGTTGTGTTCCTACATTACCAATCTTGGGCTCTCACTCGGTCAAAAAAAAAAAAAAAAAAAAAGAGAAATCTGACCATCTTGTTGTCTTGACCGAGATTGGTGTTTGTGTGTTTAGATCTAGGTGTTGTTTTACTTGTTTAGTGTGTTTCTAGTGTTGGTTTCTTTTTCACCAACACTAAATGTGTCTAGATCTAAAGTTGGGCTTATAATATTGACCATTGTTGTGGTGACTTGAAGTGGGTCGTAGGTTGTACCTTGTTGATGACCATTGGTGGCTTTTGTGTTATGTTCTTGAAGAAGTTGATGTTGTGTTCTTGAAGTTTGTTGTGGTGTTCATCTTGTTCTTCATCTATTCTTACAACTTAAGACAACAAAAGTATAAAATAGATCCAAAAGGTTGTAAGACAAAAGTTATAAAGTTGTTGGTGAGAAGACTTGCACACATCACTTCCTAGACTTGACAACCACTTTTCCTTAAATCACGGAACCTTGTTTTGTGCGATTAGTATAGTCAAATCTTACCTTTTGAGTTTGAAAAGTTGAAAAAGAGTACAAGACTTTACCTTCCCTCCAAAACCATTGTCATCCATTACAAGAAGTGTGAATCTTGAAATTTCAGATTTGTGACAAAAAAAAAAAAGAATTTTCTTGTGGGCCTAAGACCAATTACATGCTGCCACATCACCAATAAGCTCAAATTTGGATACTCTTTTCCTAGTTTCTAATGGTTGATTCTTGGTTTCCTTACTTGGTTCTAGAACTAATTAACAAACTAGTACATTCCTACTAGGTTGTCAATTAGTCCTTTGAATCCGTTGTTCGTGTCAACGATTACTTGGGTGCTTTTTTATCTTTTGATTACGTAGTTACTTCTTGGTTCTAGTCCAAAGAAAATTCTTTGAGTCTTCAAACAAAAATCCACTCCGGATAAGAGCTTACTCATACCTTAAAGGAATCACGGGTTACTATCCAATCTACAACACTTGTGGAACTCAGTTGTGAGGTGATCCAAAGAGTGTAATACCTTGGCAATGGAAGGGACCACGCCCCAAAATATGGATAATAATGCTCTTGACTCCATGAGGGTCACTCTTGAGGTTGTTACCCGAACACTTGAAAGGTTGAATACGGAATTTGGGGCTATGAGAGGGGATTGGCAGCAATAAAGGGAGAAGTGTCGACTATTAGTGGGAGATAAGAACAAGTGGAGAGTCCAAGGAATTCTCACCCTTCTATTCCTCTACATGTTTCTACCAAGGGGCATGATAGAACTTCCTACGCAACCATCACTCCCGAAACATTGCACCAAATGCTAAATACATCTCAAGCTCCACTAAATGCCACAAGCCAAAACACTCCTTTCCCCCCAAACCGTGGCCCCACTAGACCAATACAATTCCAAACTCCTCAAGTCCCACAAGAGGGATTTGGACGTCAAGTACCTCCGGCAAATCCGAATCCTCCATACCAAGCTCCATTAAACCAAAGACCACCCCCCCCACAAAATCCAATTCCTCCAAATCAAATCCAAAATGCCCAAAACCGTCCAGCCCACTTTGAGGAATATGGTAGAGAAGAATATGAAGGATATGGAGCTTTGATAATGCTTACATGAGGGAGGAGGAGATGAGAGGGGTTCATGGAGATCCAATGAGATACCGAGGGTATGGAGAAAGGGGAAACCGACACCAAGAGAGAGATGTAGGCATCAACAACATCAAGTTGAGCCTACCTATATTTAAAGGTGAAAGTGACCCTGAGGCCTACTTAGCTTGGGAATCGGCTTGTGACAAAGTTTTCCAAGTTAATGATATCTCGGAAGAAAAGATGGGTTGCTATGCTATAACTCATTTTGAGGGTTATGCTAATACTTGGTGGGAGTACGTCAAGCGGTTTGGTAATGAATTAGTTGATGGGCAGCCACCACCTTGGTTTCGGTTAAGGTACTTAATGAGACAACGGTACCTTCCCGAGAGATATCGCCATGAGTTGCTTGCTAGATTGTACAACTTGCGTCAAGGAAACAAGAGTTTGATGGCGTATTTTGATGAGTTTTAGAAACTAATGTTGAAACTTGATCATCGTGGGGAACAAATCAGTCATGACATCATCCGATTCAAGTGTGGGTTGAACAAAGAGATCTCCACTCATTTAACACTTCACAAGTTTGATACTGTTGAAGGTATTTTCTAGGAGGCTCTTGAGATTGAAAGGAAACTTAAAGAGAGGTCATCGTTCAAGGCAAGGGGACAAGCCACCTCGGGCTGGCCAAAAAACAAGGACCAACCCGCCACTACAAGGCTGCCCGAGCCCAAAACAGTCCACAAAATTCCTCTAAAACCGAAAGCTCACAAGTATCCTAACCCAAAGGGATTCTAATGTTTCAAGTACCAAGGATGGGGACATAAGGCCAATGACTGTACAACCGACGCAATGTGATCCTACGGTAAGGGAAATTGTATTACCTTGGTGAGGAGGTGGACCTTGAAAAGGGAGAGGATGAGGCAGCCTCAAGATGGAGAGGAACCCGATAATGGACCACATGATGATGATGGTGAAGATGTTTATCCACAAGAAGGGGAGTGTGTGGTTCCAAACTTTGTAGTTAGGCGCATCATGATTAGTACGGCAATCGATGACCCAAGCCAAAGGGAAAATCTATTCCATACTAAATGTCTTGTAAAGGTGTGTGTGTGCACCTTGGTGATCGATAGTGGTAGTTGTACAAATGTTGTTAGTAATGCTATGACAAACTTCTTGAAGTTATGAACTACACCACACACTAGTCCTTACAAGTTACAATGGTTGAATGAATGTGGTGAATTAAAGGTCACAAGGCAATGTGTGATACGGTTTAAGGTGGGAAACTACCACGATGAAGTTCTTTGTGATGTGCTACCAATGCAAGCATGTCACTTGTTGCTAGGTAGACCTTGGCAATATGATAGGTCTACCAAACACGATGGGAGGTCCAATCGATATACACTTAAGAAGGATGGTCGAAAGGTTACACGGCATCCTATTTTGCCTTCCCAAGTAAATGAGTGGCATCAAAAGATGAGAGAATTTAAAGAAAAGGGACAGAAATTTGAAAAGGAAGAAAAAGGAGGGGAACCCGAAGGAGGGGTAGTAGGGATATCCGAGGCTGCCCCAACATCAAAAGGGAAAGAAAACATGGTGATGTTTGTTAGAAAGAAGGAACTCTTCGTGGATCATGATGAGGACACGCCTATGTTACTTTTGGATCATTGTTTTAATACTAACCCCACTAATTCTTCCATTTCCCATTTGATTTCTTGTGTGTTGCGGGATTATGAAGATGTATTTCCTAAGGAACTTCCGCAAGGATTGCCCCCGCTTCGGGGAATTGAGCACCAAATTGACTTTGTGCCGGGATCACAATTGCCAAACAAGCCGGCTTATTGGAGCAACCCTACGGACACCAAAGAATTGCAACGTCAGGTTGAGGAGCTCCTCAACAAAAGGTATATCAAGGAGAGCATGAGTCCGTGCGCGGTTTCGGTGCTACTAGTGCCCAAAAAGGACGAAACGTGGCACATGTGTGTGGACTGTCGAGCCATCAACAAGTACGGTAAAATATCGCCACCCTATTCCTCGGTTAGATGAAATGCTATATGAATTGAATGGTTCATGTTTGTTTTCCAAGATTGATTTAAGAAGTGGCTATCACCAAATAAGAATGCAACCCGGTGATAAATGGAAAACCGCCTTCAAGACCAAGTTTGGTCCCTATGAATGGATGGTTATGCCCTTCGGCCTAACAAATGCTCTAAGTACTTTTATGAGGCTAATGAATCAGGTGATGAGGCCATTTATTGGAAAGTTTGTTGTTGTCTACTTTGATGATGTCTTGGTGTATAGCAAGTCTTTAGAAGAGCATATGATGCATTTACAATGTGTGCTTGATGTCCTTAGAAAGGAAAAATTGTATGCAAATCTGGAAAAGTGCTCATTTGGTGTTAATGAAGTTGTTTTCTTGGGTTTTGTTGTTAGTTCAAGAGGGGTCAAAGTGGATGAATCCAAGATAAATGCTATCAAAAATTGGCCAACCCCACAAACCGTTGGAGAAGTAAGAAGCTTCCATGGGGTAGCTAGTTTTTATAGAAGGTTTGTCAAAGGATTTAGCACCATAGCCGCCCCCTTGACCGAGGTCACTCGGAAAGAACAACCCTTCAAGTGGGGTGACGAGCAAGCTAAGGCTTTTGAAGCCTTGAAAGCTATGCTCTTCTCCGCGCCCTTGTTACAATTTCCCAACTTTGATAAGACATTCGAAGTCGAGTGCGATGCGATTAAAGTAGGCATAGGGGCTGGTTTGATGCAAGATTCAAGACCTATGGCTTATTTTAGCGAAAATCTCAAAGGAGAAACTTTAAACTACTCCACGTATGATTTAGAGTTGTATGCCTTGATTAGAGCCTTGGCCAGTTGGCAACACTACTTATGGCCTAAGGAGTTCGTGATCCGAACGGACCATGAATCCTTAAAGCATCTTCGGGCCCAAGACAAGCTTAACAAACGGCATGCCAAATGGATTGAGTTTCTTGAGACCTTCCCTTATGTTATCCAATACAAAAAGGGTAAGGACAATATAGTAGCCGATGCTTTGTCTAGAAAACATGTTCTTGTGTCCACTTTGTCATCAAAATTGATGGGTTTTGAGAGTTTAAGAGAGTTGTATCCCAAGGACCCTCACTTTGCTCCTATCTTTAGGAAATGCGAAGAATTGGGTAGGGACAAGTCGGATTCGGCTAGGGGTTCAAATCCCTATGCCAAGTTTGATGGTTACTTATTTAAAGGTAGACGATTGTGTGTACCCTCTAGCTCTTGGAGAGAATTGTTTGTCAGGAAAGCACATGATGGCGGTCTAATGGGTCATTTTGGGGTGGAAAATACCTTTGGAATATTGGAGGAGCAATTCTATTGGCCTAGAATGTACAAGGATATGGCTAGGATTTGCGGCCAATGTGTAGAATGGAAGAGAGCCAAATCTCAACTCCTACCTCACGGGTTGTACACCTCGCTTCCCACCCCTCTACGTCCTTGGCATGATATATCTATGGATTTTGTTTTGGGGCTGCCAAGGACTCGACGAGCCCGGGATAGTATTTTTGTTGTAGTCGACCGATTTTCTAAAATGGCGCACTTTATTCCTTGCTCTAAATATGATGACGTACCTAGCGTGGCCTTTTTATTTGTTGATAATGTTGTTAAAATGCATGGTGTTCCGAGGACCATTGTGAGTGATAGGGACTCTAAGTTCCTAAGCCACTTTTGGAAGTCCATGTGGGGTAGGCTTGGTACCAAGTTGTTGTTCTCTACGTCCTGCCACCCACAAACCGATGGCCAAATGGAAGTAGTAAATAGGACTTTGGGTGTTATGCTACATTCCATGGTTAAGGGAAAAATGACTTCTTAGGAAGAGCACTTACCATTGATTGAATTTTCCTATAACTGTGTCATACACTCAAGTACAGGAATGACTCCCTTTGAGTGTGTATACGGCTTCAACCCCCTTACCCCTTTGGATTTAACGCCTTTGCCAAGTGACCTCATAATTAGCTTAGATGGAAGCAAGCGGGCAGATTCTATGAAGAAGTTACATGAGAAGGTGCGGTACAACTTGAGAAGAAAAACCAAGAAATGGCAAGGAGGGCCAAAAGGGGGAGAAAGAAATTCATTCTTGAACTGGGAAATTGGGTGTGGGTGCATCTTCAGAAGGATCGGTTTCCATCTCAAAGAAAGTCCAAATTGATGCCTAGGGGTGATGGTCCATTCCAAGTACTTGAGAAAATCAATGACAATGCCTACAAGATTGACCTTCCACCGGAATATCAAGTGCACAACACTTTCAACGTTTGTGATCTCTCTCTCGTGGATGCGGTTGAAGACGACCAAGTTCTGAATTTGAGGTCAAATTCCTCTCAAGATGGAGAGGATGATACGGGTGGGACAAGCTGTCCAACAAGTACACGACCTTTCACACGAAGCCAAGCTCGGGAATTAAAAAAACTTCAAGCCTTGTTCATGCAAATGGCCGTGTGTGAGTTGGTGATTGATCCACCTAAGGATCTAAATATTTTTAAGTGTGAAGAGGGACCTTGAATTGTAATAAACTTACACTCCAAGGCCGGCCCCCATGACAAGGACAAGCTGGTCATTTTGCCTTGTAATATAAATAGAACATATTAGGGTTATTTGGGTAGTCCTTCCATTATTATTTTGAGACATAAGACTTGTAATATTTTGGTTCTCTCTCTCTGTATTCCAGCCCACAAGTAGCGGGATACTTGTGTTGTATCTTGGCTAGAAACAAGGATCTTGAGGTCATCGAGTTCCTCTTGGTCCAAGTAAGAACTTGGTGTTAATATTCAATAGTCTTAGGGTCCTCTCTTGTTGTTAGGGTTCTTAGACTCTTGAATCTTTTATGTCAAGTTACTATCTTATTTTCTTGTTAATGTTGTATTTGTAATCTTGAAGTCTAGTGAAGCCATGTGGGGCTCTTTCGATTCACTAGCACTTGTTGATCTTGTGTTAGTTTGTTCTCTTTGTGGCTGTTTGTTGGGGACTTGTGTGTTGTGGCCTTGATATTGTATCACATTACCAACAAACTACATTCCAAGTGCATAAGCTAACAATGAGCTACATGACTGCCATATAACGTCATTTCTTCCTTTACAATACAATTCATTGCATTACCATACCAACAAAATCATAACATTCCACACATTGACCAAGACATCATAAACCAATAGCATTTCACACCAAGTTTACCCTTTATGCTTCCTCATTAACACTAAGTTATAATTACGCTGTCAAGTCACCTCAATACCTTTCGTAACAACATATTAACAACATCCCATAATTGATACAATCCATCATGCCTCCAAACGACCCCTTAAAGTCATTCAAAAGGTATCATAAGTTGGTAATTACATCCAAAAAGGGTATAGGGGTCTTCGGGGGTCAAAGAGAGACAAAAACATGCAAAATGATGTTCTGAAAGGGACCTGCGAAGCCACCTAGGCTGGAAGTTGGTTGAGGTGCGGCCGTAGGTTCCTCTTGGTAGTGTCCAGGGGAACCTGCAAAGTCAACTGCGCCCACAGGTGCCTTCGTCTGCGAGGGCGGATGCCCGTTTCAGCCAAAAAGGGTCTCTTTTGGGTCCTTTTTTGTAATAAATGGTCCAAGACCATAATTAAGCTTTTATTTACATATTTTTGGTCACTTGTATTCCCACGAACAGTCATGGTTTCACAACGCACATGAACATCACCAAAATTGCATTTTAATTTCAATACGACACCCATTCCACGAATAATTTCCCAACAACAATTCCAAATGTTATATACAAAAATAAAACAAGTGAAGGACATAAACACATCATACGTATTGATATTTAATCCATAAAACTCACTTCCTTCAAGACCACAAGTCCCTTTTCAGTTTTAGAAGGCAAAACCCTTCACCGATTAAGCAAAAGCACACTGTTTCACACATAGTGTACTGTCTAACACTTTGCCAACATAACCAACATAATGTACACACCATATTAAGAATATCATATACTAAATCATAAGCATAAACACTTACCAAAGCTTCCCAAGGAGTGATCTTGTCAAAAGAGAATGGTGGCTTAGGGTTTGAGACAAGAGAGAAATATCTCTTTTGTGGAAAATTCTAGAAAATGGCATGTGTCTTTTGTGGAATAAAAATATGATTTTTGTCACATTAAATACTCCCACTTCAATTCGTTCCTTAGCCCCATTATTTGACCAAGAATGGGTCACATTAGAATGGGCCAATTCCCCTTTTGGGCCATGTCTTCTTGGTAATTTTAGGGCCTTAAATTGGGCCCAATTGAACATGTTAATTCATCCCAACCAATTAAATGTATAATACCCAAACAATCTCATGTTTACATAATTCCGTAAATGTTAAGACAATCAATTAGGGTCGGAAAGGTACGGGGTGTTACATCCTTCCCCCCTTAGAAATATTCGTCCTCGAATGTTAGTAACATTATCTAATGTACACAGATGGATCATTCTTCATGTTATCATACAGATACATAATGCTCATATATACTTACTATTGCTCTAATTCCGCACTTTGAACTTTTTCTTCCATTTGAAATGAATACGGATGCTTCGAATTTATCATTTCATCATTTCCCCATGTGATTTCTTCTACTTGTTGATTTCTCAAAAGTACCTTCACGGAAGTTACTTCTTTATTCCGTAATCTCTTCACTTGCCAATCCTAAATAGCAATAAGTATATCCTCATAGGTGAGATCCTCCGTAGCTTGTACATCATCAATGGAAACAATACAAGATGGATCTTCTATGCACTTTTGAAGCATCGAAACATGAAATACTAAATGAACTGTGGATAGTTCTTGGGTTAATAATTGGTTATATGCAACTTACCCAACTCTTCGAGTAATCTCCTATGGTACGTTATATAGGGCCAACTTTCCTTCCTTCCATACAAAGCTTCATCAGGGGTCATTTTGATACTTAAATGATAGCTAGTATTGTAGGCAAATTCAATAAGCGATATATGTTTATCCCAACTACCTTTAAAATACAATGTACAACTCATAGCATATCTTCAAATTTTTATATAGTACGTTCTGCCTATCCATCCGTCTGAGGAAGAAAAACCGTACTTCATTTCACTTGGATTCTCAAACTTTCCTTGAAAGATTTCCAAAAGTGTGCAGTAAATTAAGCTCCCCTTCCCCTATTGGATATAAAGAGTGGAATCCCATGTAATCGCCCTATCTCTTTAACATACAACCTTGCATAATCGATAGCTGTATAAGTGGTCTTGACTGGTAAACAATGCGCTGACTTGATAAGACTGTGATGAAATCCATGTTAATCATGTCCCATTTCTACTGGAAGATTTATACATTGCATAAAACCTCCAGGTTTCGTATGCTCTACTTTTACTTATTGACAATTTGAATAATGAGTTACAAATTCTACAATGTTTCTTTCATACAACTTTACCAATACATCCCTTCCAAATCATGGTACATTTTGGTAGCTCCCGAATGTATAGAATACCATAAATGATGTGCCTCTATCATAATTCGTTTCCTTAATTCATCTATATCCGATACACACAATCTACTTTGGCCCTAATTCACTCTCTTTTGTGTAAGATCAAATGCCTTTGTCAAATCTTGTGTGCATTCAATTTCAGCTAAAATACAATAAGATTTGCATATTGCTTTTTCTTCACTTCAGTTACAAATGAAGATTCTACCGCATTTTACACTATAATTCATTCATCTGGAGTTTCGAGAAGATGAACTCCCAAGCTGGCTAATTGATGTAACTCCCTGACTATACTTTGCTTTTCGGTTAACTGGCTAGTAATGCTTCCTATTGTTTTGCGACTTAACGCATCGGCTATTACACTTTCTTTTCCTGGATGTAATATCAATATCGTGGTCTTTAATAGTTCCAGTCACCTTTGCTACTTCAAATTTAAGTTTTCTGCTAAAAAGATATTGTAAACCCCTTTTTGGTGATCCGTATATATGTCAACATGACCCTATGCAAATAATGGTGCCATATATTTAAAGCAAATGTCACAACTACTAGCTCAAGGTCACGTGTCGAATAGTTCCTCTCGTGTGGTCACAACTGTTTTGAGGCATAAGCTATTACGTTACCATTCTGCATCAATACATATCCAAGAATGACTCGAACACCCTATTTATCATACCCATAACAACTGCGGGTGAATTTCTTATCCCAAAAGACATAACCAAAAATTTCATAGTGACCCTACCGCGTTCGGAAAGATATCTTGGGTATATCTGTTTCTCTTACCCTTACCTGATGATAGCGCGATCTCAGGTCAATCTTTGAAAAGAATTTGGCACCCTGTAGTTGGTCAAACAAATCATCACGTTTGGGGGAGGGGATATTTATACTTGACTGTCACTTTATTCAGTTGCCGATAACCAATACACATTGACTCCCCTTGGATGTCATTTCCTTACCTTAAGATAGGAAATAAATTACCCTTTTGGTACTCTAATATTACACCTTCATTCAAGGATGGTCTTTTGAAGGAAATGGAAATGTACCTTATTAGCTTGACAATCCACCGTGGCATAACACGAAGCCAACCAATCCATACCCATTATAACATCAAAATCCACTATTTCCAGCTCAATAAAATCAACCAATGTATCATGAACACAAATAATTTCCATATAATTATGATATCCTCTTTTAGCTATAATAGATTCACAACTAGTGTAGATACTTCAAATGGCTTAACTAGTGAATCTTGTGTTCTTTCACATGTTTTTAGCAATTAATGGAGTAACATATGATAATGTAGAACTAGAATCAATCAATCCATATACCTTATGTAAAAATATGAATACTGTACCTGCATCTAAATTAGGAGAAGCCTCCAAATTCTGTCGATCCACTATGGCATAGGTACAGTTTTGGGTTTCATTAGCACCAACTGTACCTCTAGAACCTCTGCCACACCCCATAGGCTGTACTCCTGATGATGATAACGCAGCGGCTGATCCCGTAGGTCATGTTGCACTACTTGTACCCCCTTATAGACACCCGCTTATCAGATGACCCAACATACCGCACGAAAAGCAAACATTCGGTCCATACCAATATTCACCTGAATGAAACTTCCCGCAGTGTTGGCACAACTGACGAGAAAATTTTACTATCTGTGAACCTCAAACCACACTGCTTTTCCCGGCATGACTTCCTCTAGACCCTCAGAATTGAGGTGGAGTACCTGCTGTGGAATAATAAAATTATGGTCTAAGCGGTCTACAAAACATCCGAGGCCTAGATTCTCTTTGGGACACCATAGACTGTCCCATAGGTCTAGCCCTTTTTGATGGACCTCTCTCAGACTCCTGTGTCCTTCTTCTTTGCCTCTGGTCCTCCATTTTCTGTACGAAAGCCTGAATTTTGGTTATGTCCATATCTTTGTTCAAAGCAACAATGGTACAGTCCCTCACTAAATATGGCTCTAATCTGTTCACATATCGATGGACTCTGTCTGTCATCGAGGCCACTACATTTTGAGCATATCGAGCCAAGGAATTAAACTGCAGACTATATTCTCTAACACTCATATTCCCTTGGCAAAGATTTAGAAACTGGTCTGCATGTGCCTCCTAGATCTCGTATGGGAGGTAATGATCAAGAAATGCCATTTTAAATTCTTCACAACCTGCTGGAGGTGCATCAATACCCCTTGATCTTTTCCATTCTTCATACCACAATATCACTTCTCCTTTTAATCGGTAGGCTGCCAGCTCAATTGTTTCAACACCAGTTACGTGCATGACATCTAGAGCCATTTGGATTTGGTCCACGAAATCCTGTGGATCTTCTTTCGGATCTGACCCATTGAATATGGGAGGGTCTAATTTTAGAAAATCCTGTGCCCTCCGACTAGCTGCTCTAGCCTCACTGTCATTGCCAATCATTGGACCAACGTGTCCTTGAGTTTGTGCAGCAACTAGCTGAGTCAACATATGCACTGCATTTCTTAAATACTGGTCAGTGGCATTTACAGGAGGTTCTGCCGGTACTTCTCTACCACTCAACTCTTCCAGAGCTGGAAAAGTAAAAGAAGACCGCGATGCAATTTCAGCGTCAGCCCCACCTTGACTAGCTTGGTTAGGTGGTGATTTACTCATTCTTTCTTCGGCAGGAATATCTACCTGCTTACCTTTGCCTCTACCTCGTCTAGTAACCGGAATTTTACTATAAACAAGAAAACCAATTCCAATAGTCAGATACGATTTCACTAACAACATTGGCTCTATTTCACTATCTAGAAATGAAGAAAAGAAACAACTCGTAAATGTCCCGTAGCCTCCTACTTATAAATGTGGTGCACGATACATCCATAATCAAGACTCTACTCAGATACGGCTTTATAGACACCCTTAGGATGACCTGCTCAGATACCACTTTTGTCACGCCTCAAATTCCAACAGGGCGGACTGGCACCCAAAGCCATTGAGGCCCGAGAGAACCAATCTTTACTCATGTACATTCATATGCATGTCTCTGAATGAAAATCATTCTATCTCATGCAATTATACGAAAGTCATGGAAACATATGCTATATATACGAAACTTGGCCGTTAGAGCCATCAATTCAAAATGAACATACACCTCTTACATTCATCTTCCCACATACGTCTACAAAGACTCTAACAGATACACATACATAACCAACCTCAAGACGGGACAAGTCCCAGCTTTATACAACATTACAGTACCAAAACAAATACACACGTGTGACTCGAAAAGCCCCAAACCAACTGGAGCTCACCAAAGATCGGCAAATGATCCGCAACCTATTGTGGAGGTCTACTAGCACCTGTGCCTGCAACAAGTAAGGTAAGTCACCCAAGGGGGTCAGTACGAAGAATGTACTGAGTATATAAGGCTATAAGAAACTGCATGATACATAAGTATTTCAATGATATCAGGTACAGGTGAGTATTCGATATGGATAAACCTTCGTTCTGTATATGTGGAACCATGTACATTGCTTTCGTTATATTCATTTTCAATCATTCGTTCATATCATTATCATTTCTATAGTATCATTCATATATACCTTCATTCGAGTGATACTTTCTTTGTTTTCTATGTTCATCATCATTATTAGTCATCCACCTTATCGGTGGGTTATAATATAGTCATCCACCTTATCGGTGGGTAGTCTTCCACCTTATTGGTGGGTAGTGATCCACCTTATCGGTGGGTAGTCATCCACTTTATCAGTGGGTAGTCATCCACTTTATCAGTGGGTAGTCATCCACCTTATCGGTGGGTCATAATATAGTATTAGGGTCCGCTTGAGCTAGGCTTATGTGCCCTTTTGAGTCATCCCGGTTCTCAAACAATAACCCATATATGCATAGCTTTATTCCTTTATTTTTGCGAGATTGATACATTTTCTTGTGAGAGATTGGTACATTGGCGGCCATAGCATTATTGGAACTTTGGAACATAACATTATTGGACATGCTACTCAAGAATGAAAAGATTCTCCTTACATCATCACTTCCCTTGAATTAGTTTATTTTGGTATTTACAACGTTGTGAAAGATTAGGAACTTCAGTCAATGGATAAGAGACATATGAATCAAAATTGGTCTAAGAATAAGAAACATGTGAATAACAATATATGTCAACCTGAGCTAGAAATACTTTAGAACACTTCGGAATGGAACAAGTACAATGTTACTATGAACACTATGTGCTGTAGAAGGGTACGAAAAGAGTAACCTTACATACCTTATATTCCCAATATGAATACACAGTCCTATATGTTATTACGATAATCCAGCTCCTTCCTTACGTGTTACTCTACATCACAAGTACATAACGAAGCTTACATTACCACCAAACTACATTCCAAGTGCATAAGACGACAATGAGCTACATGACTGTCATATAACGTCATTTCATCCTTTACAATACAATTCACTGCATTAACATACCAACAACATCATAACATTCCACACATTGACCAAGACATCATAAACCAATAACATTTCACACCAAGTTTACCCTTTATGCTTCCTCATTAACACTACGTCATAATTACGCCGTCAAGTCACCTCAATACCTTTCGTAACAACATATTAACAGCATTCCATAATTGATACAATCCATCATGCCTCCAAACGACCCCTTAAAGTCATTCAAAAGGTATCATAAGTTTATAATTACATCCAAAAAGGGTATAGGGGTCTTCGGGGGTCAAAGAGAGAAAAAAACATGCAAAACAGTGTTCTGGAAGGGACCTGCGAAGCCACCTGCGCTGGAAGGTAGTTTAGGTGCTGATGCAGGTGCCTCTTGGTAGTGTCCAGGGGCACGTGCGAAGTCACCTGCGCCCTCAGGTTCCTTCGTCTGCGAGGGCGGATGCCCGTTTCAGCCAAAAAGTGTCTTTTTTGAGTCCTTTTGTGTAATAAATGGTCCAATGCCATAAGTACGCTTTGATTTAAATATTTTTGGTCACTTGAATTCCCACTAACAGTCATGGTTTTACAACACACATGAACATCACCAAAATTGCATTTTCCTTTCAATACGACATCCATTCGATGCACAATTTCACAACAACAATTACAGATGTTATATACAAAAATAAAACAAGTGAAGAAAATAAACACATCATAAATATTTATATTTAATCCATCAAACTCACTTCTTTGAAGACCACAAGTCCCTTTTCAGGTTTAGAAGGCAAAACCCTTCACCGATTAAGCAAAAGCACACTATTCCACACATAGTGTACTATCTAACACTTTTCCAACATAAACAACATAATGTACACAACATATTAAGAATATCATATACTAAATCATAAGCATAAACACTTACCAAAGCTTCCCAAGGAGTGATCTTGTCAAAAGAGAATGGTGGCTTAGGGTTTGAGAGAAGAGAGAAATATCTCTTTTGTGAAAAATTCTAGAAAATGGCATGTGGCTTTTGTGTAATAAAAATCTTATTTTTTTCACCTTAAATACTCCCACTTCAAGTCTATCCTTAGCCCCATTATTTGACCAAGAATGGGTCATATAAAAATGGGTCAATTCCCCTTTTGGGCCATGTCTTCTTGGTAATTTTTGGGCCTAAAATTGGGCCCAATTGCACATGTTAATTCAGCCCAACTAATTAAATGTATAATACCCCAACAATCTCATGTATACATAATTTCGTAAATGTTAAGACAATCAATTAGGGTTGGAAAGGTACGGGATGTTACACTTATGAAGCTTATATGGGAAAAAATTTATATTACCACGTGGCTGGGTTGAAACAGGTGAGACTATTTTACTTGGGCAAAATCTTGTTTATCAAGCTATAGAGAAAGTCAAGGTGATACAGTAGCGGCTATAAGCATCCCAAAATCGACACAAGTCATATGCCGATAGTAGAAAAGGGGAATTAGAATTGGCCATAGGTGATTGGGTAGTTTTGACAGTGTCACCAATGAAAGGGGTAATGAGAGTTGGAAAGAAATGAAAGCTGACCCTATATAACGTGCCATATGAGATTACCCAAAGATTTGGGTAAGTTGCATACAAATTAGCACTACCCCAAGAACTCCCCACATTTATTCAGTGTTCCGTGTTTCAATGCTTTGGAGGATATCACATATGAAGAGGTACCTACTACTATTATTTATCGGTAAGTGAAAGGATTAATAAATAAAGAAGTAGTTTTCAAATGGAAGAAAAAGTTCAAGACGCAAAAATGGAGGAATACCAGGTAAGTGTCTTCAAGCATTGTGTGTACATGAAGAAGTAAGTCTCTCCATGCATTGTGGGTATATTATAACATGATGAAGTAAGTATCTATAAAGAATTATGTATCTATATGATCACATGAGGAATAATCCATCTGTGTAAATTGGATAATGGTACTAACATTCGAGGACGAATGTTTCTAAGGGGGGAAGGATGTAACACCCCATACATTTTTGACCCTACTTGATTGTATTAATATTAATGGAATGTAAACATGATAATGTTGGTGTATTATACATTAAATTTGTGGGCTAAGTTAATTTTGTGATTTGGGCCCAAAATGAAGTAAAAGACATGGCCCAAATAGGGCAAAAGACCCATTCTACCATTGACCAAGTAAACACAACATTTAAGACTAATTATGTGGACAAGGATGACCATTTAGGTACTATATAAGTCAAGGAAAATCATATTTTATTCATTAGAGACACACATGCCAAATCTAGAAATTTCCACAAGATATTTCTCATCTCACAAACCCTAAGTCATCACTCCTTTGGACAAGGTCACCCTTTTACAAGATTTGGTAAGTATTTATTCTTATGGTTTAATATATGATATTCTTAATATGGTGTATAAATCATGTTGGTTATGTTGATAAAATGTTGGACAGTTCACTATGTGTAAAACTGTCTATTTTTGCAATCGAAAAAGGGTTGTGCCTTGCAAACTTGAAAATGGACTCGTGGTATTGAAGAAAGTTAAATTGATAGATTAAATATTGAAATGTAAGATGTTATTATGGCCTTAACTTGTTTTATCCTTGTACATAATATTTGGAATTGTTGTTGCGAAATTGTGTATGGACTTGGTGGTGTATTGAAAGAAAATGTGGTTTTGGTGATGTTTATGTGCGTTGTGAAACCATTGCTGTTCATTGGAATATAATATGATCTAAATTATGTTAATATAAGCTTATTTATGATCATGGACCACTCATTACACAAAAAGACCCAAAAGAAACCCATTTTGGCCGAAACGGGCACCCGCCCTCGCAGAAGAAGCACCTGCGGGCGCAGGTGACTTCGCAGGTGCCCCTGTACACTACCAAGAGGCACCTGCGGCCGCACCTCAACCACCTTCAGGTGTAGATGGACTCGCAGGTCTGTCCAATACCCCGTTTTGCATGTTTTTATCTCTCTATGGTCCCCCGAAACCCCTATACCCTTCATAGATGCAATTATCAACTTATGGTACCTTTTGAACGACTTTAAAGGAGTATACCAGAGGTATTTTGAATGGTATAAATCATGGATTGTTGTTTATGTGTTGTTGTGAAAGGTATTGAGATGACTTGATGGAGTAATTATGACGTAGTGTTATGAGTAAGCGTAAAGGATAAAATTGGTGTGAAATGCTATTGGTTCATGATGTTTTGGTCAATGTATGGAATGTTATGATGTTTTTGGTATGATAATACCCTGAATGGTATTGTAAAAGGGTGAAATGACTTTATGGGGCAATCATGTAATTCATTGTCGTCTCATGCCCTTGTAAGGTAGTTGATTATTAATGTAAGCCCCGTTATGAACTTGTGATGTAGAGTAACACGTAAAGAAGGAGATGGATCATTGTGTTCGCATATAGGAATGTGTATTCATATTTAGAACATAAGGTATGTAAGGTTACTCTTACTGTATCATTCTGCAGCACATATCATTCACGTTGTCATTGTATTTGTTCCATTTCAAAATGTTCTAAGGCATCTCATGTCAGGTTGTCATGTATTGTTGTTCTTATTCAGGTTGTCATGTATTGTTATTCTTATGTTCCTTCTTCTTGGATCAAGTGTTGTTCATATGTCTCTTAATCATGGTCTAATTTTCCAAAACTCCAATAATGTTGCGACTATCAACATATCAATCTCTCAAAAGTAAGAAATGAAGTAATGCAGATTTGTTGGTGGTAAGAGTATGGGTGACATCTCTAGAGGCATAAGCCTAGATCGAGCCGATCTCGAATTTATTGGATGAGGAGGCAGTCCTAGAGGCATAATCCTAGCTCAGGCCGAACCTGACAGGGGGTAGCTCTAAAGGTAAGAACCTGGCTCAAGCCGAGCCTGATATATTGTTTTATGGGTGGCAGCTCTAGAGGTAAGAACCTAGCTCAAGCCGAACCCTATATATTGAATTATGGGTGGCAGCTCTAGAGGCATAAGCCTAGCTAGAGCCGATCCCAACATAACGTTATGTTATGTTAAGACCCACTGATCAGTTGTGGCCCGGGTATGATATGAGATGAGTGATGATGAATAAACATTAGAAGCAAAAGAAAATAATGACTGTAAGGTACATGGTTCCACATATGCAGAACGATGGTTTATCCATATTGCCTATTCTCTTATATTTGATTTCATTGGAATATTTATGTGTCTTACAGTTTCTTATAGCCTTAGATACTCAGTACATTCTTCGTACTGACCTCCCTTGGGGGGGCTTACCTTACTTACTGCAGGCACAGGTGCTAGTAGACCTCCTCAGTAGGCTACGAGGAATCCGCAGAATATTGGTGAGCTCCGGTTGGTTTGGGGCTTTCTGAGATATATATGTACATTTATTTTGGTATTGTAGATGTGTATAGAGCGGGGTATTGTCTCGACTCTAGGTTGGTTATGGTTATGCATCTGTAGAGGCTTTGTAGATGTTGTAGGACAGATGAAGAAAATGTAAGGAACGCATGTTTTGTCTTGATGGCCCTGACGGCCAAGTTTCACATATGTATATATATCACATGTTTCCATTACTTCTGCTATTGGTATCTTATATATCTATACATGATGGTTGTGTTTCGTGAATTACATGCAAGTGAATGGACATGAGCAAAGATTGGTTCTCTCGGGCCTTATCGGCTTCGGGTGCCAGTCCGCCTCAATGGGATTTGGGGCGTGATACTCATTCACACTACGTCATAATTACTCTATCAAGTCATCTCAATACCTTTCACAATAACACATTAACAACAATCCATAATTGATATAATCCAACATGCCTCCAAAATACCCCTTAAAGCCATTCAAAAGGTACCACAAGTTGATAATTGCATCCAAAAAGTGTATAGGGGCCTTTGGGGGGGGGGGAGGGGGGTCAAAGAGAAGCAAAAACAAACAAAAAAAAATTCTGGACTGGGATGATGAGCCACCTGCACCCGCAGGTGGATGATATGCGGCTGCAGGTGACCATCTGGCCCTGTCCAGGGCTACCTGCGTTGGCATCTGCGCCCGCAGGTGCCCCGTCCTCGAGGGCGGGTGCCCGTTTCACCTTCCAGGGGTCATTTTTTGAAATAAATGGTCCATGTACATAATTAATATTCTCTTTTCATTTTTTATGTCAACTTGGATGCCAACAAAAAGTCATGTTTTCACAACACACACGAACATCACCAAAACTACATTTGCCTTTCAATACGTCACCAATCTTATGCACAATTTCACAACAACAATTCCAAATGTTATACGCAAAGAGAAAGCAAGTTAAGGACATAACTACATCTTACATATTGACATTTAATCCATCAAGTTCACTTCCTTCAAGACCACAATTCCACTTTCAAGTTTATAAGGCAAAACCCTTTACCGATTAAGCAAACGTAGACTGTTTCACACATAGTAGACTTTACAACACTTTGCCAACATAACCAACATGATTTATACACCCTATCATGAACATAATATATTAAACCTTAAGAGTAAACACTTACCAAAGCTTGTAAAAGGGTGATCTTGTCCAAAGAGCTAGTTGCTTAGGGTTTGTGAGATGAGAGAATGTTGTGGAAAAATCTAGAAATTGCATGAGTGTTGTAATGAATAAAAATCTGATTTTTGTACCTTTATATAGTGCCTAAAGGTCATCCTTAGCCACACACTTAGTCATAAATGTTATGTTTACTTGGTCAATGGTAGAATGGATCATTTTCTCCATTTGGGCCATGTCTTGTGACTTAATTTTGAGCCTTTATTGAGACCATTAGCACATGTTAATTCAGCCCACTAAAATTAATGTGGATTACACCAACCATCTCATGTTTAAATAATTCCAAAAATGTTACGGTAATCAATTAGGTTCGTAAATGTACGGGGTGTTACACGACCATATTATCAATAACTATTGGCATAGGAGGCTAAGTAATTATCTTTTCACTTCTAGTAGTCACAGCTATGCAGTGTCTATTATTTTTTAGATTCTAGACTGTGTTGCTAGGAAGTGTACCTTTCTGTCATTAGTTTAGAGTTACAACCATTTGGCTGATTTGCTGCTTTATTTACTTAATTGTAGTAAAATGCGACTCAACCTTTTGGTTCATCCCAAAAATATCTACACGGATCTCTTTAAGGTTGTCATCACTAGCTTCTACCCTTTTTAACACTTTGGCTAACGGTCTTCAATCCTAGAATTTCTTGATTCTGCTTCACGGCTAATAGGAGAAATATACAATCCGCATCAATAATTTTTGTGACTATCTTTCTTTTTCCAATCACTATCTCTATCTATACCTCTACTCCTATCTCTATACCCCGTTTGTTGTAGTTGTTGTCTTTGTAATAGTTTTGACCTTGACTCCCTTGACCTTTATGCCAGTTGTATTGATTAGACCCTTGGTTATTGGCCTATAGACCTGCTATCTGATTATTCAAATAGTTTGCCTCCTCCTTAGAATCATAATCATGACTATCATTTCTCGGTGTTTTTCCTTGTGAACCAACTATATTTACCTTTTTAGCCCCAGCCCCCATGACTTGCTTTGCAACAAGACTAATTTATTTTTTATTTTGACTATTTCTTGATCTTGCTCCTCTTCTTTCCTATGCAGCTCCACGGATATAGCTATAACATCAGTGCCAGTAGGAACCTCAGATTCCCTTGTGTGCTATGTCATGTTTGTTTTGGTGACTCTATCAAGTATCACTACCACACCTATATAGGTAAGACTCTTAAAAGCTCCTCAAGTAACAGTATCATCTACCGCCTTGGTATTAGCATTTAAAAACCAATAGAAAATCTCCAAAAAAACTCTTATCAGGTATCCTATGATTAGGAACTTGCTTCCACTTCTTGTTGAACCTTAATCATGCCTTATACAATGCTTCTGTACTTAGTTTCCTGAAGTTATATATTTCATCTTTTAGATGCAACATTCCGGATAGTAGGAAAAACCCTTCCAAAACCATGTTCAACTTCCTCCAGGAAGTGATTGAGTCATTAGGTAATTCTGCCAACTAAAGCGTTATTTATCCTACCAACGAGATGGAAATAACTGGAATCTGGTTGCATCTTTAGTCACATTGGCTAGTTTTTATGCCTTACAAATCCCTAAAAATTTCATTAAGTGCATATTTGAATCATTACTAGTGTGTCCAGTGAATACTCTTTTCATGTTCAAACTTTGCCCCAGCAGGCAGTGGGGACAATCTATGGCACTTATTGCACCTACATCATCTAGGTCACCATCATCATCATCATCATCAAAATAAGGGGCATATAGGTAGTGTTGCTGCTTATATCCCCTATTTCTTCTTTGCCTAGCCTGTTCATTCAGTGTAACCTGATGAGTTACCTCTTTTTGCCTAGCTTGCTCATTAGCTGCAGCTAGGCATTGCTCTTTAGCTAGACAAGCTACCTCACATTGTTGAGCCCTCTCCTATTTCTCAGCCAACATCCTGGTTGTGGCTTCCTCCATAGTCTCTTGGATTCCATGCTTATCCATTTTCCTCAAAGTCCTTTCAAGTTCATGGTCGATTGGAATCAGGATATTCTCGTGGATCCGAATGCAAGGGATACACAAGCATGTATACTAAGAACAAAACAAAAATAACAAAAAAAGTAAATCAATAAATAAGGACTAGTAGAGAAATAAACATAATTTATCTTATTCTAAACTATATTCACCGACAATGGCATCAAAATTTGATGTCACCCAAATTACACCTCTAAAGTGAAGTATCAAGCGATTTATATTCTAATATAGAACCTAATCGAGGTTTGGGTCGATCCCATGAGGAATATGTTTAGGACCTAGGTCAATGTTGTTATTTAGGCTTTTAGTCTTTTATTTCCAATAAGGGGGATGTAAAAGAACATGTATATAGTTTGCAAATTGAAGTAACAAGTAAATAATTATCGATTTATGTTGAGAAAATCAGAGAGAGTTGACTAGAATTGTGTTCCACATGATTTCATAATTTAGTAAGTGTGTCGTACAAGTGATCTATCTTGGTGCTTGAACAATCGGTAAGTTAAGTTTAGCAAAATGCTTGGTCCCCTAGGTAGATGAATATCACTATGCAACTTGGTTCTTCTATGAGTGTTTACTTTACTAACCCTTACCCTTAATCTCAGATTAGCTATTCTCGGACAGGGCTCAAGCTATTAGATGAGGGTTGATAGACTCAAATCTCTGTTGTTAATTCCTTTTCCCATTTGTTACCTCTTTGGTCCAGCAAGTAATAATAAGGCAAGTTCTAATGCGTGCACTCATTAAAAAGCAATCAATACTAAAGGAAGAACAATACATGCATAAACACCATTCAAGAATCACTCAGTACTTTCCCAACTTTGTTAATTCATCATGGTTCCCACAACCCTAGTTGTGTATATAGCTACTCATTCTTTGAGAATCACAATTAGATGTTATAGACAAAATCATAATTACGAGTAGATGAAATTTGGACATTTGAATTATCAAAGAAAATTTAATAACCAAGAATAAATGTATGAATAATGTTCCAAAACCCAAGAACAAAACAATGTATATGTTTCTAAGGCTTCAAAGAGTGTAAACTCTACGGCTCATTTTTCATCTTCAGTTTTGCTGCTAGCTCTAAGTATGAATCGTTATTTCATCATATGAATCATCTAGTGACCGTGTCCATTGGGTTATATTTTGCAACTTTTTAGGACTTTCTTCCCATGACTTCTCAGTACGAGTAAGAGTGACCCGTACCTATAAGTAATGATTCATCCTTTGCATTTGTGGTGACTAACTTAGGTTTTCAACTTTATGTTCTCTTACTTGATAGCTCTTTAGAATGAGTCATCTTAAACCATATGTAGACTCTACGAGTCATTCTTTCCATCCGTGATCACTAATTTCACATTTCATTTCCTCTAAACTTTGACTTCATATTTTACAGAATGGATTAGAGGGACTTGTGACCAGAGCTAATAACTCATTAGAAAGGAGTCATATGCTGTACTTGGACTTCGTTTTTTCTGGATTTCAATTTTTTCCATCAGAATAGGCCTTGGTATGACTCGTGCCATGTCCTTACAAGTCGTACCTTGCCTCTCATAGTCAATACTTATTACTTTCTGCCAATTTTTCATTGTTTACTTCCAAGACCTCTTATCCGGTACAAACTCACAAACACACATTAAATCAACCAAGAAGTTCTTAAGACCATAAAAAAATCCCTTGTTTTAGGCGTTGAAAGTGTCGTAAACTCACGGCATATCAAGTAACCTATCCATATTATGACAAACTCCTTTAACTATAGTCTTCATAGTTACCGTGCTTATTACCTAGTTATTTCTTTTATCAAACCATTCTCAATTGTTAAAACTATTTTTAATACTGTCTATGCCCCATGTTTACTATTTTATTTGCTGAACAACTATCTAAGAAGATCAGATGATCATATAGTTTTTCAAACCATTACATACATTTCCATACGAATTGTCCTAAAATGTATAATCTGAGCCATAACCTTACTCAATCTTTCTTCAAATCATAGGTACAATCTAAATTTGTCTACAGGTACTTCTCACAATCTATCCATTCCTCCTTAGTACCAGGCCATAGGCCAAACCACATAATGTCACCCCCAAATATAAGCATGCAAATGTGTCCTCACTATAAGTGAAAGAATGGAATAAGGAGATTTTAAGAGTTAGACTGGACCAAGAATGCATGATAAGGAATCAAGAAACAAAATTTATTAAAGTCCTATAGTCTCTCAAAGATAGAAAATGGATGTTTCCGCACCAATCCACAAGACACTACTAGACTCAGCTTGTACTTCTGAGACCAATGAACCTGGGGCTTTGATACCAACTTGTCATGACCTAAAACTGGGACTGTGGTGACACCTATCACACCCGCTATGATAGATAAGCCTAAACCCATCCCAAAATGATAGTGAATTCAAATAATAATGAATAAAGTAAACAACAAAAACCCAAGATAACTCAAAATGGTCTAAGTACAGGAAATACAAATCTGAAAACATTCCTAGGTCCGAAAGTCATAGAACAAGCCTCTAGTTTATCATAAAGTACAAGGAAAGGTCCAAACATGTCTAAATGTGAAAGAGTACATCATACTAGGATAAGATTAAGAATCTGAGTATATCTGGGGCCAACAGCTACTACCTCAGAATATCCAAGAAAAAATCACCAATATAACACTGCTTAACAATCGAAGAACACATACTCAGTACCTGCATGTAAGGCATATAAAATAGAAAGCAAGAGTGAGTAAATAACCACTTGTACTCAGCATCATCATCGACCGATCATAATTCAAAGCGATTGTGAGAAATATCAATACCAACCATCCGATACAAGTGTAAAATTGCACTAAGAAAAGCCACCCATATCTAACAGGATAAATAGGCCATAATAGTCATATAGGTATCAAATTACAGTCAAAAAGATACAAAAAGATACAATAAAAATCTGATTTTTGTACCTTTATATAGTGCCTAAAGGTCATCCTTAGCCACACACTTAGTCATAAATGTTATGTTTACTTGGTCAATGGTAGAATGGATCATTTTCTCCATTTGGGCCATGTCTTGTGACTTAATTTTGAGCCTTTATTGAGACCATTAGCACATGTTAATTCAGCCCACTAAAATTAATGTGGATTACACCAACCATCTCATGTTTAAATAATTCCAAAAATGTTACGGTAATCAATTAGGTTCGTAAATGTACGGGGTGTTACACGACCATATTATCAATAACTATTGGCATAGGAGGCTAAGTAATTATCTTTTCACTTCTAGTAGTCACAGCTATGCAGTGTCTATTATTTTTTAGATTCTAGACTGTGTTGCTAGGAAGTGTACCTTTCTGTCATTAGTTTAGAGTTACAACCATTTGGCTGATTTGCTGCTTTATTTACTTAATTGTAGTAAAATGCGACTCAACTTTTTGGTTCATCCCAAAAATATCTACACGGATCTCTTTAAGGTTGTCATCACTAGCTTCTACCCTTTTTAACACTTTGGCTAACGGTCTTCAATCCTAGAATTTCTTGATTCTGCTTCACGGCTAATAGGAGAAATATACAATCCGCATCAATAATTTTTGTGACTATCTTTCTTTTTCCAATCACTATCTCTATCTATACCTCTACTCCTATCTCTATACCCCGTTTGTTGTAGTTGTTGTCTTTGTAATAGTTTTGACCTTGACTCCCTTGACCTTTATGCCAGTTGTATTGATTAGACCCTTGGTTATTGGCCTATAGACCTGCTATCTGATTATTCAAATAGTTTGCCTCCTCCTTAGAATCATAATCATGACTATCATTTCTCGGTGTTTTTCCTTGTGAACCAACTATATTTACCTTTTTAGCCCCAGCCCCCATGACTTGCTTTGCAACAAGACTAATTTATTTTTTATTTTGACTATTTCTTGATCTTGCTCCTCTTCTTTCCTATGCAGCTCCACGGATATAGCTATAACATCAGTGCCAGTAGGAACCTCAGATTCCCTTGTGTGCTATGTCATGTTTGTTTTGGTGACTCTATCAAGTATCACTACCACACCTATATAGGTAAGACTCTTAAAAGCTCCTCAAGTAACAGTATCATCTACCGCCTTGGTATTAGCATTTAAAAACCAATAGAAAATCTCCAAAAAAACTCTTATCAGGTATCCTATGATTAGGAACTTGCTTCCACTTCTTGTTGAACCTTAATCATGCCTTATACAATGCTTCTGTACTTAGTTTCCTGAAGTTATATATTTCATCTTTTAGATGCAACATTCCGGATAGTAGGAAAAACCCTTCCAAAACCATGTTCAACTTCCTCCAGGAAGTGATTGAGTCATTAGGTAATTCTGCCAACTAAAGCGTTATTTATCCTACCAACGAGATGGAAATAACTGGAATCTGGTTGCATCTTTAGTCACATTGGCTAGTTTTTATGCCTTACAAATCCCTAAAAATTTCATTAAGTGCATATTTGAATCATTACTAGTGTGTCCAGTGAATACTCTTTTCATGTTCAAACTTTGCCCCAGCAGGCAGTGGGGACAATCTATGGCACTTATTGCACCTACATCATCTAGGTCACCATCATCATCATCATCATCAAAATAAGGGGCATATAGGTAGTGTTGCTGCTTATATCCCCTATTTCTTCTTTGCCTAGCCTGTTCATTCAGTGTAACCTGATGAGTTACCTCTTTTTGCCTAGCTTGCTCATTAGCTGCAGCTAGGCATTGCTCTTTAGCTAGACAAGCTACCTCACATTGTTGAGCCCTCTCCTATTTCTCAGCCAACATCCTGGTTGTGGCTTCCTCCATAGTCTCTTGGATTCCATGCTTATCCATTTTCCTCAAAGTCCTTTCAAGTTCATGGTCGATTGGAATCAGGATATTCTCGTGGATCCGAATGCAAGGGATACACAAGCATGTATACTAAGAACAAAACAAAAATAACAAAAAGAGTAAATCAATAAATAAGGACTAGTAGAGAAATAAACATAATTTATCTTATTCTAAACTATATTCACCGACAATGGCATCAAAATTTGATGTCACCCAAATTACACCTCTAAAGTGAAGTATCAAGCGATTTATATTCTAATATAGAACCTAATCGAGGTTTGGGTCGATCCCATGAGGAATATGTTTAGGACCTAGGTCAATGTTGTTATTTAGGCTTTTAGTCTTTTATTTCCAATAAGGGGGATGTAAAAGAACATGTATATAGTTTGCAAATTGAAGTAACAAGTAAATAATTATCGATTTATGTTGAGAAAATCAGAGAGAGTTGACTAGAATTGTGTTCCACATGATTTCATAACTTAGTAAGTGTGTCGTACAAGTGATCTATCTTGGTGCTTGAACAATCGGTAAGTTAAGTTTAGCAAAATGCTTGGTCCCCTAGGTAGATGAATATCACTATGCAACTTGGTTCTTCTATGAGTGTTTACTTTACTAACCCTTACCCTTAATCTCAGATTAGCTATTCTCGGACAGGGCTCAAGCTATTAGATGAGGGTTGATAGACTCAAATCTCTGTTGTTAATTCCTTTTCCCATTTGTTACCTCTTTGGTCCAGCAAGTAATAATAAGGCAAGTTCTAATGCGTGCACTCATTAAAAAGCAATCAATACTAAAGGAAGAACAATACATGCATAAACACCATTCAAGAATCACTCAGTACTTTCCCAACTTTGTTAATTCATCATGGTTCCCACAACCCTAGTTGTGTATATAGCTACTCATTCTTTGAGAATCACAATTAGATGTTATAGACAAAATCATAATTACGAGTAGATGAAATTTGGACATTTGAATTATCAAAGAAAATTTAATAACCAAGAATAAATGTATGAATAATGTTCCAAAACCCAAGAACAAAACAATGTATATGTTTCTAAGGCTTCAAAGAGTGTAAACTCTACGGCTCATTTTTCATCTTCAGTTTTGCTGCTAGCTCTAAGTATGAATCGTTATTTCATCATATGAATCATCTAGTGACCGTGTCCATTGGGTTATATTTTGCAACTTTTTAGGACTTTCTTCCCATGACTTCTCAGTACGAGTAAGAGTGACCCGTACCTATAAGTAATGATTCATCCTTTGCATTTGTGGTGACTAACTTAGGTTTTCAACTTTATGTTCTCTTACTTGATAGCTCTTTAGAATGAGTCATCTTAAACCATATGTAGACTCTACGAGTCATTCTTTCCATCCGTGATCACTAATTTCACATTTCATTTCCTCTAAACTTTGACTTCATATTTTACAGAATGGATTAGAGGGACTTGTGACCAGAGCTAATAACTCATTAGAAAGGAGTCATATGCTGTACTTGGACTTCGTTTTTTCTGGATTTCAATTTTTTCCATCAGAATAGGCCTTGGTATGACTCGTGCCATGTCCTTACAAGTCGTACCTTGCCTCTCATAGTCAATACTTATTACTTTCTGCCAATTTTTCATTGTTTACTTCCAAGACCTCTTATCCGGTACAAACTCACAAACACACATTAAATCAACCAAGAAGTTCTTAAGACCATAAAAAAATCCCTTGTTTTAGGCGTTGAAAGTGTCGTAAACTCACGGCATATCAAGTAACCTATCCATATTATGACAAACTCCTTTAACTATAGTCTTCATAGTTACCGTGCTTATTACCTAGTTATTTCTTTTATCAAACCATTCTCAATTGTTAAAACTATTTTTAATACTGTCTATGCCCCATGTTTACTATTTTATTTGCTGAACAACTATCTAAGAAGATCAGATGATCATATAGTTTTTCAAACCATTACATACATTTCCATACGAATTGTCCTAAAATGTATAATCTGAGCCATAACCTTACTCAATCTTTCTTCAAATCATAGGTACAATCTAAATTTGTCTACAGGTACTTCTCACAATCTATCCATTCCTCCTTAGTACCAGGCCATAGGCCAAACCACATAATGTCACCCCCAAATATAAGCATGCAAATGTGTCCTCACTATAAGTGAAAGAATGGAATAAGGAGATTTTAAGAGTTAGACTGGACCAAGAATGCATGATAAGGAATCAAGAAACAAAATTTATTAAAGTCCTATAGTCTCTCAAAGATAGAAAATGGATGTTTCCGCACCAATCCACAAGACACTACTAGACTCAGCTTGTACTTCTGAGACCAATGAACCTGGGGCTTTGATACCAACTTGTCATGACCTAAAACTGGGACTGTGGTGACACCTATCACACCCGCTATGATAGATAAGCCTAAACCCATCCCAAAATGATAGTGAATTCAAATAATAATGAATAAAGTAAACAACAAAAACCCAAGATAACTCAAAATGGTCTAAGTACAGGAAATACAAATCTGAAAACATTCCTAGGTCCGAAAGTCATAGAACAAGCCTCTAGTTTATCATAAAGTACAAGGAAAGGTCCAAACATGTCTAAATGTGAAAGAGTACATCATACTAGGATAAGATTAAGAATCTGAGTATATCTGGGGCCAACAGCTACTACCTCAGAATATCCAAGAAAAAATCACCAATATAACACTGCTTAACAATCGAAGAACACATACTCAGTACCTGCATGTAAGGCATATAAAATAGAAAGCAAGAGTGAGTAAATAACCACTTGTACTCAGCATCATCATCGACCGATCATAATTCAAAGCGATTGTGAGAAATATCAATACCAACCATCCGATACAAGTGTAAAATTGCACTAAGAAAAGCCACCCATATCTAACAGGATAAATAGGCCATAATAGTCATATAGGTATCAAATTACAGTCAAAAAGAGGCTTCAATCAGTAAAATCAAACAACAAATTCTCAGATTCTCAGTCAATGACATAAAATTAACAAATATACGTTAGTCCACCTGAATCAGAAATAAATAAAGGAATGCAATGCATATGTTGTGTACACACCCGTCAAGTATATCACTTCTACTTAGGTACCCATGGAGGAATTGCGAGGTCCATATATTGTACAATGTGCAATCTGATTCCTATAATATATACAATATATGTGTGGCACACACTCCAATCCAATGGTATATAATATGTGTAGGTGTGGACTCCGACTCTAATAATATATCTAACATGTGCAGGCATGCACTCTGATCTCGATAATATATATATATATATATGCAGGCGTGCACTCCAATTTTAATAAAATGTAATGTATGATGTGTAGGCATGTAACTTTGATCCTAAATCAACATCACAATTAACCAAAGAATTTTATATCACATGTCAAATCATATATCAATTCAACACTAACTCAACTTATCAAATGGGAGTAGAATTCATCAACTAGCATGTTCAACAACTCATTATACCTTTAAAAAAAAAGGACCAATAACCTTAAATTTCTCATAAATTGCCTCTAGACACTATTTAAGCCCTCAATTAAATGCTCAACACCAACTATTGTGATCAATAAGTCATTCTTTCCATACAAATCATTATATCCATATCAATAATTAGAGGAAAAAAATCAAAACAACTCAATTTATTAAGTTTTAACCCTTTATTTAATACCGGTACCCACATAGGTGCTCATCACCTTATCTTTATGGGACCCTCATTCCCTATTACTCTCTTTACAAGCAACTAACATGAAAATACTTTGGAAAAGAGTAAAAGAAAGTCTAAACTTGCCTTAAAGAAGCTCGAAAAATTAAATAAAAGCTTTGACCTTTCGAATCACCTTCAAACAAGTCCAATGTAATCAAATATAAATTCTACATAAGAAAGCGAAACTACAGACACCCATATTGTTATACTTTGAATCTGGATCCAAAAAGTCAATGCCAAAGTCAACCCGAGCCTACAAGGGTAAAATTGGAATTTCATTAAAAATTCACGTTACTCATAACTCAAAGAGTTCAAATCTGAAATTTCACCTAATATGGAGTTAAAATCAACCTTGAAACCATCAAAATATCATTTCTTAACTTTACAGAGAAATCCATTTTCAAACGTGATTCAAAAATGAGAAAACAATTGATAAATCAGTAAATCTTTATCAAAATCAGTTTACCGACAACTTAAGGATACAAAATATGAAATTTTATCAAAATCCATGTCCGAATCGATATAATCCCAATTTTTCTCCAATAAATTTATGGATAAAGAAAGAAAACCACCTGATGAAAACATGAAAGAATACCAACCTAAGCATTAGATACTTACACCCTTGATAAACCGTGAAGAACACCCTGAGAATCACTTAATTTCGAACTCTAAAACTCTCAATATTCTCTCCATACCAAATAATCATTGTCTGAGATTTAAATACTTTGTTTAGAAAATCTGCGCCAACTATTTATGCACCAAAATTTTCGCACCAGCAATATTATTTCTCACTAAAAAGGTTATAACTTCCTCATATGATAGAGAAATACCCAGACTAGTTTTCTATAATTCCTAAATAATGATATGGATCTACTCATTTAGTCGAAGCTCAATTTCATGCTCATTTTCTCCGTTAGATAATATTTTTGCTTGTTAAAGAATTATTTCATATTCTGCGATAAAAACTCAATCTCGACTTATCAAAATTAAACCAAACTTTCCAGATTAGTCGTATAATTCATGCTTAAAATTTTAAAAGTGTTAGAATAATTTTTCAGTTTTTAGAACTAGTAACGGACCTTTTAATCGACAAATTTTACTTAAACAAGGTCAAAGTACCAAAAATGTTGAAAAATTCACTCGAGCTCATCCAGAATTTCCTAAACACAATCCGAATATACTATTAGCTTGGAAATGACTTTCTGGACTCAATGGAATGATCAAATTTACCAACAAAGCTTGTTATCAATGAATGTTAACCAAAGTCAACTTGGGCCTAAATTTCCAACATCTCGTCTTAACGCTCAAAACTCATTTAATAGTCTTAGAAACTGAACCAAACCTTTAACTACACTAAAGATCACCTTCCAGACCTAGTGGAATCATCAAAACTTGAAAATTACCATTTTAATCTCAAATGTTAACTTTGGTCAACTCTCTTAAGTTTTCAACTTTCAAAACTCAACAACTCCTCCAAAACTTATATAAATGCCTCGAGACTCAAATCAATAATCCTACTAACCCAAAAATTACATTCTAGAACCGACGACGCTAGTGGAATTTTGATATGAGCTTAACTTCTATGGTTGTTGACTAAAATCAGTTATATCAACTTTTCAACCCTGTAAAAATGAAAGACTCACATAATACTCAACCAACGATCTTAAAAATGATGTCACCCACTCCTACATACCATGAATATCATAAAACTACGAAAAGGGGTAAAATAATCAAAATATACTAAAAGTCAAAAATCACAATGAGGATTGTTACACACTCCTAGAAAACTGGAGATCTCAAGATCTAAGTTTAAGGAGATCAAACAAAGTTATTAATGGAAGTTCAAAATTGTCAAAGTAACTTTTTCGTTGTCACAATCCAAAAATTAAAAATGTGGTGGAACCTATATCTCAACCCCATTGATAGGTAATCAAACCCTTTATAAAAATACATGACAAATCATATTATCATATTACTATATAAGTGCAAAGCTCCCCTAAGTTGAAAGTTAAAATACAAAAATATCCTTGACAAGTTGGACGACCTTCTTGCCCTTCACTAAAACATTATTACAATACACATTTTGTACAAAAATGTAAATATATGCGTGTTTTAATATAGATAAACCAAAAATAAAATTCAACAAAAAATAGAACTCATTTCACACAGTTAACAATTAATAGAGCCTTTAATTCTTTGGAAAGGTGTAAAGAATGCAATATAGTTCCTTTGAAAATAATTCTGTTGTATTCCTATCAAGAATTAACTTAAAGATTTGTGATGTTTGAAATTCTAAAGAAAGCTTAATATATCTATATCTATATTAAAAGTGAGAAGATCCTTAGAAATTTTGTTTGAAATTTTTAGTCTTCATTAAAAGACTCTGTAATAGACCAAAATTTTTTTTTTTACTATTTTCCTCTATTTATTATTTAGTTAAATCAAGGAGTCCAAATATATATGGTAAGAACAAAATATATTGTAAAAATTATAAGGAGAATTAATAATTAAGGTGTCCTAAAATATATGGTAAGAGGAGGAAAATATAATTAATGTGCACGAAAATATTTTGAAAAAAACGAAGTTGAAAACGTTAATATTCCTTAGGTAATTTAGGACTTTCAAACCCACTAATAGGGTGTATTAATCTTTTCCTTTTTTAAGTCATGTATGACAGACTTATATTTAAAAAATAGTAGTAATAATTAACGGACAACTTTGGCAGGATGACTTTGGCTGTCAAAACCTATATATAAGAATGTTGGTTTAATTTTTCCTCAATTTATTCTTTGTTAGCTAGAAGCCCTAGATTCCCCCACCGGCCTCTCTATTGCTTTTGAATCCATGTAAAAAATAAATTGGCCCTATGATCTTTCTGTTAGTTGTTGTTTTCTATTCTGTGATCTGAATATTGTTGTATTTGGAGTTCTCTTAAATTAATTTTCTTTCTTTTTTCTCTCCAGATGAAAATCAATTTAACACCCCGTACATTTCTGAACCTATTTGATTACCGTAGCATTGATGGAATTATTTAAACATGAGATTGTTGGGGTATTATACTTTAAATTTGGTGGGCTAGATTAATCTTGCGTCATTGGGCTTAAATGAGGCCCAAAAATGAAGTAAAAGACATGGCCCAAATGGGAAATTTGACCCATTCATCTTGGCCAAGTAGACAATTATTATTGGACCAAGTGTTTGGTTAAGAAGGACCATTAAGGGACTACATAAAGGCAAAGAAATCAGATTTTTTATTTATTTTAAGCACACATGAGATTTCTAGACTTTTCTACAAAAAAAATGTTTTCTCTCTACACTTAAACCCTAAGGCAACCATCTCTTGGGACAAGATCATCCTCTTGCAAGCTTTGGTAAGTATTTATTCTCATGGTTTAATATATGATATGCTTAATATGGTGTATAAATCATGTTGGTTATGTCGGTAAAGTGTTGGACAGTTCACTATGTGTAAAACTGTCTATTTGTGCAATCGAAAAAGGGTTTTGCCTTATAAACTTGAAAATGGACTTGTGGTCTTGAAGGAGGTGAATTTGATGGATTAAATATAAATATTTATGATGTGTTTATGTCCCTAACTTGATTTATCCTTATGAATAACATTTGGAATTGTTGTTGTGAAATTGTGCATGGAATTGGTGACGTATTGAAAGAAAAAATGTAGTTTGGTGATGTTTATGTGAGTTGTGAAACCATGGATGTTTTTTGGCATCTAATATGATCTAAAATATTTTAAGAGAAACTTAGTTATGATCATGGACAATTTATTACAAAAAAGGACCCAAAAGAGACCCTTTTTGGCCGAACCGGGCATCCGCCCTCGCGTCTGGAGCACCTGCGGGTGCAGGTGCCAACGCAGGTGACTCTGTACACTTCCAAGGGTCACCTGCGGCTGTACCTCATCCACCTACGGGCGCAGGTGGCTTCGCAGGTCAGCCCAGAAGTTCGTTTTGCATTTTTTTGCATCCATTTGACCCCCCAAAGCCCCTATACCCTTTATGGATGTAATTATCAACTTATGGTACCTTTTGAATGACTTTAAAGGAGTTTCCCGAAGGTTTTTTGAATGGTATCAATTATGGATTGTTGTTCATGTGTGATTGTTAAAGGTATTGAGATGACTTGATGGAGTAACTGTGACGTAGTGTTAATAAGGAAGTGTAAAGGATAAACTTGGTGTGAAATGTTATTCATTTATGGTGTCTTGGTCAATGTGTGGTTTATGGTATTGTTGGTATGGTTATGCAATAAATGGTATTGTAAGAGGGTGAAATGACGTTATATGGCAGTCATGTAATTCATTGTTGTCTTATGCACTTGTAATGTAGTTAGTTGTTAACGGGAGCTTCGTGATGTACTTGTGTTGTAGAGTAACACGTAAGGAAGGAGCTGGACTATTGTGTTCATATATAGGCTTGTGTATTCATACTTGGAAGTGAAGGTATGTAAGGTTACTCTTTTCGTATCTTTCTACAACACATAATGTTCTCATTGACGTTGTACTTGTTCCATTCCGAAGTGTTCTAAAGTATCCCAGCTCAGGTTGACATATATTGTTATTCACATGTTTCTTATTCTTAGACCGATTGTGATTCACATGTCTCTTATTCATTGACTGAAGTTCCAAAGCTCTCATAATATTGTAACGACTAAAAGAACTATCTCAAGAAAAGTAACGATGTAGGGAGAATCTATTCATTCTTGAGTAGCATTTCCAATAATGTTACATTCTAAAGTTCCAATAATGTTATGACAACGAATGAATCAATACCTCAAAAGTAAGAAATAAAGTAACGTATATTTGTTAAAGGAAGTGAAGTAATGCATATATGTGTGCTTCCAATAATTTCATGATCCTCAACGTGTCAATCTCATGGAAGTAAAGAAATGAAGTAATGTACTACTCTTCTAATGAAAGAATGAAGTAATGTATCATGGTTTGTGTATTCTTAATGTAACATCCCAAGGGTCAAAGTACCTATCATGGGTTAATAACATCCCAGGGGCGACATAAAAGCCTAGCATGGGTTAATATAACATCCCAGGGGTCAAAGTACCTAGCATGGGTTAATAATATCCTAGGGGCGGTATAAAAACCTAGCATGGTTTATCATAATAACATCCCAAGGGCGATAGAAAAGCCTAGCATGGGGTAATCACATCCCAGGGGTTAAAATACCTAGCATGGGTTAATCTCATCCCAGGGGCGACATAACAGCCTAGCTTGGGTAGAACAATAAAGATGAATAAATGTAAAGTCAAAAGAAGTAAAGGACGTAATGTACATGGTTCCACATATGCAGACTGGTGTTTTATTTGTACTGACTAGTCTCTTATATTTGATTTCATGGAAGTACTTTTATATCATATAGTTTCATATGAGCCTTACATACTCAGTACATTCTTCGTACTGAAGTCCCTTTTGGGACTTACCTTACTTGCTGCAGGAACAGGTGCTAGTAGACCTCTTAAGTAGGTAGCAGGTCATTTGCAGATCTTTGGTGAGCTCCAGTTGGTTCGGGGCTTTTCGAGTCACAGTCGTACATTTGTTTTGGTATTGTAAATGTTATATAAAGCGGGGACTTGTCCCGACCTTAAGTTGGTTATGTGTATGCATCTGTTAGAGACTTTGTAGACGTATGTGGGAATATGAATGTAAGGGATGTATGTCCATTTTGACATGGTGGCCCTAACGACCAAGTTTCTTATATGTATACATCACATGTTTCCATGACTTCTGCTATTGGCAACTTATATATCTATGTGATGGTGGTGTTTCTTGAATGATAAACTTATGAATGGACATGGATGAAGATTGGTTCTCTCGGACCTTATCGGCTTCGGGTGTCAGTCCGCCCTATTGGAATTCGAGGTGTGACAAAAGTGGTATCACAGCAGGTCATCCTAAGGGTGTCTACAACGCCGTGTCTGAGTAGAGTCTTGCTTATGGATGTGTTGCACTCCACATTTATAAGTAGGAGGCTACGGGACATTTAGGAGTTGTTTCTTTTCTTCATTTCTAGACCGTGCAATAGAGCTAATGTTGTAAGTGGAATCGTATCTGACCATTGGAATTGGTTTTCTTGTTTATAGTAAAATGCTGATTACGAGACAAGATAGGGGCAAAGATAAGGAGGTAGAGGTGCTTGCCGGAGAAGGAACTAGTCAATCACCACCTGACCAAGCTAGTTAGGGTGGGGCTGAAACTGAATTTGCATCACGGGTTTCTTCTACTTCTCCAGCTCCAGAAGAGCCGAGAAGAAGAGAAAACCCTGGCGAAACACCTGTTAATGTTAATGCTACTGAGCAGGATATAAGGAATGTGGTGCACCTGTTGACTCATATAGTCGTTGCACAAAATCAAGGACAGGTTGGTCCAGCCTTTGCATAAAAGAGGGGTAATCAAAGGCAAAGGAGAACGACACAAGAATATGAAAGTGGGCTAGACCTATGAGATAGTTTAGGGCATCCCAAGGAGAATTTAGGTCTCGGGTGTTTAACAGAATGCCTAGACCATTATTTCCTCATTCTACAATAAATGTTCTACCTCGATCCCAAGGGTTTAGAGGCAATCAGTTTGGGCAAGGAAGTGATATTAAGGATTCACAGGCAGTGGGGTATACGCATTGATTGACCCGTATTCTAAATTATCATATGTTACTCCATTAATGGCGGAAAAAAAGCCATTTGAATACTCTACACCAGTTGGTAAATCTATTGTAGTTACAAGAGTATATCGTAATTGTATAGTAACTGTTTGTGGTTATGATACACTAGTTGATCTTATTGAACTAGAAATGGTAGATTTTAATGTTATAAGGGTATGGATTGGTTGGCTTCTTGTTAGGCCACAGTAGATTGCCGAGCTAAAAAGTTACATTTTCATTTACATTTTCCACATGGAAGGGAAATGTGGGAGCACCGAGAGGAAAATTCATTTCCTATATTAAGGTAAAGAAAATGATACCCAAAGGGATACATATTCCACCTAGTAATGGTGTAGGATACTGATGTGAAGCCACCAACTCTTCAATAGATTCCAGTAGTAAATGAATTCCTGGATGTGTTTCCTGAAACGAAAAGTAGAGTTTGGTATTGATGTGATTCCAGGCATTCTATTCCTCCGTATAGAACGGTTCCAACAGAGTTATGGGAATTAAAAAGAGTAATTAACAGACTTGTTGGACAAGGGATACATAAGATCTAATATGCCCCCTTGGGGAGCACCAGTGCTACCTATACTGAAGAAAGATGGCATATTGAGAATGCATATTGATTATCGACAACTGAATAAGGTAACAGTTAAGATTAAATATCCCCTCCCCAGAATTGATGATCTATTTGATCAGTTATAAGGTGTCAAATGCTTCCCAAGGATTAACTTAAGATCGAATTGTCATCAAGTAAGGGTTAGAGAAAAAAAAATATACCCGAGACAGCTTTCCGAACATGGTATGGCCATTATGAATTTTCAGTTATGCCATTGGGCTAACCAATGCACCAGCAGTTGTTATGGATTTGAAGAATAGGGTGTTCAAGCCATTTTAGATGTGTTCGTGACCATGTTTGGAGATAATATTTTGGTTTACTTAAATTGAATGATAAATTGATTTCTACACCTGTATTAGTACTTTCTCGAAGGCACGGAGGGGTATGCACTATATTGTATAGCTTATGCTTCAAGACCACTGTGTCCACATGAAAGAACTTATCCAACATATGATCTTGAGTTAGCAGTTGTGATATTTGTTTTAAACACACGGCGCTACTACTTGTATGGGGTTCACGTTGACATAGATATACTGATCATAAAAGTTTGCAATATATCCTTAAGAAGAAAGACTTAAATCTGAGGTAGCGGAGGTAGCTGGAACTTTTAAAAGACTATGATATCGATATCTTATATCATCTAGGAAAAGCAAATATGGTAGCTGACGCATTAAGTCGCAAAGTAGTAGGAAGCACTAATAGCCAGTTGACGGAAAGCAAGGTATAGTCATGAACCTCTATCAATTAGACAGCTTGGGGTTTCATCTTCTTGAAATTCCAGATGAAAGAATTATAGTGTAAAATGCGACAGAGTTTTCGTCGATAGATAAAGTAAAGGAAAACCAGTATGCGAATCCTATTTTTATTGCAGCTGACAAAGAATGACAGCAAGGTTTGATGAAGGCATTTGATTTTACACACGAGAGAGAGTACTTCAACACCTAGGGTAGATTTTGTGTATCGGATATAGATGAGTTAAGGAAACGAATTATGGCAGAAGCACATCATTCACGATATTCTATCCATTTGGAAGCAACCAAAATGTATCATGATTTGAAAGAAATGTATTGGAGGGGTGACATGAAACGAACATTGCAAAAGTTGTAGCTCAGTGTCCAAGTGTCAACAAGTAAAAGTAGAGCATCAGAAACCTAGCGGTTACATGCAATGTATCAATCTTCCAGTCTGGAAATGGGATATGATTAATATGGACTTCATCACGGTTTTGCCTCGTACACTGTGGAAATTTGATTCCATATGGGTCATAGTTGACAGACTTACCAAGTCAACGCATTTCCTACCAGTCAGGACCACTTATACAGCTGAAGATTATGCAAAGTTGTATGTTTAAGAGATAGTACGATTACATGGGGTTCCAATTTCTATTATATCAGACATGGGAGCTCAATTTACTGCACACTTTTAGAAATCTTTTCAGAAGAGTCTGGAAACCCAAGTGACTTTAAGTACGACTTTTCATCCTCGGACAGATGAACTAGCAGAACGTACTATCCAAACATTTGAAGATATGCTATGAGCTTGCACATTGGACTTAAAAGGTAGTTGAGACGATCATATATTTCTTGTTGAATTTGCCTACAATGATAGCTATCATTCAATGATCAAAATGACACCTTACGAAGCTTCGTATGGAAAGAAAGTGTAGATCACCAATTGGGTGGTTGGAAACGAATGAAATTGCTTTACTCGAGTCAGATCTTGTTCATCAAGATATAGAGAAAGTTAAGGTGATACAATAGCGGCTACAAATGGCCTAAAGTCGACACAAGTCATAGACCGATATTATAATAAGGGAATTAGATTTGCCATAGGTGATTAGGTATCTTTGAAAGTGTCACAAATGAAAGGGGTAATGAGATTCGGAAAGAAAGGAAAGTTGGCCCTATATAACGTGCCATATGAGATTACCCAAAGATTTGGGTAAGTTGCATATAAATTAGCACTACCCCAAGACCTATCCACAGTTCATTGAGTATTTCATGTTCGATGTTTTAAAAGTGTATAGGAGTTCCATCTCGTATTGCTCCTAGTGGAGATGTACAAGTTATGGAGGATCTCACATATAAAGAGGTACCTAGAGCTATTCTAGATCGATGACAAGTGATAAGGTTAATAAATAAATAAGTAGCTTCCATAAAAGTACTTTGGAGGAATCAACAAGTAGAAGAAATCACATGGGAAGCTGAAGAAATGATGAAGTCTAAATACCCTCATTTGTTTCAAATGGGAGAGAAAGTTTAAAGTGCGGAATCGGAGAAATAACAAAGAAGTATCTATAGGATTTATGTGTATATGTATATATATGTGTTTATATAGAGATGCATTGGATGTACATGAGACGATGTTATTAACATTCGAGGACGAATGTTTCTAAGGGGGGAATAATGTAACGCCCTGTACATTTTTTAACCTATTTGATTATCGTAACATTTATGGAATTATTTAAACATGAGATTGTTGGGGTATTATACTTTAAATTTGGTGGGCTAGATTAATCTTGTGTCATTGGGCTTAAATGAGGCCCAAAAATGAAGTAAAAAACATGACCCAAATGGGAAATTTGACCCATTCATCTTGGCCAAGTAGACAATTATTATTGGACCAAGTGTTTGGTTAAGAAGGACCATTAAGGGACTATATAAAGGCAAAGAAATCAGATTTTTTATTTATTTTAAGCACACATGAGATTTCTAGACTTTTCTACGAACAAAATGTTTTCTCTCTACACTTAAACCCTAAGGCAACCATCTCTTGGGACAAGATCATCCTCTTGCAAGCTTTGGTAAGTATTTATTATCATGTTTTAGTATATTATATGCTTAATATGGTTTATAAATCATGTTGGCTATGTCGGTAAAGTGTTGGACAGTTCACAATTTGTAAAACTGTCTATTTGTGCAATCAGAAAAGGGTTTTGCCTTGTCAACTTGAAAATGGACTTGTGGTCTTGAAGGAGGTGAATTTGATGGATTAAATATAAATATTTACGATGTTTTTATGTCCCTAACTTGATTTCTCCTTATGAATAACATTTGGAATAGTTGCTGTAAAATTGTGCATGGAATTGGTGACGTATTGAAAGAAAAAATGTAGTTTGGTGATGTTTATGTGAGTTGTGAAACCATTGATGTTCGTTGGAATCTAATATGATGTAAAATATGTTAAGAGAAACTTAGTTATGATCATGGACAATTTATTACAAAAAAGGACCCAAAAGAGACCCTTTTTGGCCGAACCGGGCATCCGCCCTCGCGTCTGGAGCACCTGCGCCAACGCAGGTGACTCTGTACACTACCAAGGGTATCCTGCGGCTGTACCTCATCCACCTGCGGGTACAGGTGGCTTCGCAGGTCAGCCCAGAAGTTCGTTTTACATTTTTTTGCATCAATTTGACCCCCCAAAGCCCGTATACCCTTTATGGATGCAATTATCAACTTATGGTACCTTTTGAATGACTTTAAAGGAGTTTCCCAGAGGTATTTTGAATGGTATCAATTATGGATTGTTGTTCATGTGTGATTGTTAAAGGTATTGAGATGACTTGATGGAGTAACTGTGACGTAGTGTTAATGAAATGTTTTGGGAAAAATTCTGATAAAACAGCAATTTACCCCAGCTATAGCGACATACATAACTGTACCAACATTGCTATAGCGGGACCTGCCGCTATAACGAGATTGACCGAGTTTTACCCTTGCTATAGTAGAACTTTTTCTGTTTTGGAGCATATCGCTATAGTGATGTGCACATCGCTATAGTGACTTAGGCTTGACAGAATATTGGGAATCCTTCCAGATTTACATTTTTAACCACACAATACTCAGATTTTTGACATCCCAAACCAACCTTATTAAGTTAAACACTATATCCCGAGTTCTACTGACCCGAACTCTATTCCAAAAGTTTTTATGGGATACTTTGTCCCTTATATATAATGATATAACCTTAATTTCATCAAGCACTACACCTCGAGACACCAAATATCTCAAAACCATACAACACTGAATTTTCATTGGAACCCACTCTAGCCTGAGATTTTAGCAACACTCATCTCAGGGGAAAACTTTACCCGAGAAACTACACCCTAAATAATGCTAAAGCTAATACAACCTCACAAAGTACTACATCGTATTTCCCCTTTGGACATCTACCTTACGACGCTTTTCACCCTTCCATGATCAATGCTTAAGAACAGACCATCTAGAGTTCAACCACTAACCAACACACCACTATGGGTTTCATTAACACATAGATTCTCTACCACAACTTACATTAGTCTATTCAACCCTCATCAATCAATCATTTATAAACAACAAGTTTTTTAGTTATCGCCCGAGGATAAGCTATACTTATTTAGCCTTACAACTAGCTTACAACCAGTCAAAATACCGACCCAACATACCTCTATTACTCAAGGAGAAATAACAACCAAGTATTATGATGATCAATGAGAGGGATATGAAAATTCAAGAATACATCTAATAACCCCATTTCCTCAGCCGACCGACAACTAACAATCCTTAATCATAATCAAGTTATCTCACTGCAAGGACCCTAGAAATTCAATTATACCATTCTTAAGGGATATTATTAACCGATAATTATTGTCATATAATAAGCATGTAAGTAAGTTCAAACAATAATCTGTCAATGACAAGTCATTTTATTAATCAATACATGGGTGACTTTCCACCAATAGACAACCATAATTACATTTTCATAATTACAATGAAACTTGGTCCCACCATAATCACACGGTATCCTCATTAACTACACATTATCATCACAATGGAAGTGGTTACTCAATCAACAGTAAAAACCACAAAGTCAAATAAAATTTGACGTTTAAATATATAAGTCACCTCAAATACACAACAACTCCCACATCAGACAATAAACTTATCGATATATCATATCTTATAAACCATATTATAATCGCAAGACCGAACCCAGCAACTCATAAAAAAACAACTCATTACTCTAAATCAGTTATGAATCAGAACAAAAACCTTTCATTATAACAAGTTTCATTATCATACACCAATAGCCCTTTTTCTATGGTCCTTTACTTAATTGTTACTATTCTGAAACAAGAGTTTCCCACAGTCATAAACCATGTTTCCCTTATCATTTATGCCAATGACAAAACCATGCCAAGTATTTAGAATACAGTTTCCATTAAACCACATAGCAAATAATTTTCTTTAACCATCAACACAAAACCAAGTTACTACCTTTCACAATTTCTAGCTTTGACACAAGTCAGTCAACTACAACTAATAGAAGCATCAACTTCATCAACTTAAACACCAAATCAAAACTTCATGATACTACCAATAAGACAAGCAACAGACCTACTCAAATTCCTTCACACACCACAAAATGCATAACAACTTGTAATTCATCATGAACTTACAACTTATATTACACTAATAAAGTTATATCCAATCAATTTTATCATAATTCATATGACAATCATAAGTTTCAACCCTTATAGACATACTAATTGGAAACAACTAGGTTCCAATTACGAACTCCTCAAGATACCAATTGGAATCGACTAGATTCCAATTATGATTATAGAGATACCAATTGGAATGAAGAAATACCAATTGGACTCAACCCATATAAGAAACTGTACAAACCACACTCCTTAGTTCGACTCCCCTAGTACCATTCTTTATCCCATTTATCCTCCCTTTCTTGTTGATATATTTATGTATAGTCGTTGTTTAAAATAAATATTTATATTATTGGGCTGGAGGCCTTGGTTACGAGACTTATTGGATACCATGTTAGTTCTCTATATTCTGAAAGAGCTATGACTTAGTTTATAGATGCTTTGGACTTTACGTCTTCATTGTTTTCATACTGGTGATGGCATGCATACGATTATATGCATATTTGGTGGTACTATTCCAAATAAAATCATTATTTTTACTACTATTTTCAAAAAAGAGTTTATTCTTAATTTTCACTCTTAAACTGGTTTGTAAAACAAAAATTGTACCACCCTTTTTATTTGATGACATTCTTGTAAGCTAACGTGCACTACTTTGAAAACATTGACCAAGGTAGATTCCGACCTTTTCTTGTTTATGATCCTCGTGATATTTAGTATGTTAGGCTAGCGCCCTCGAGTTAGTACCTTCATGTTTAGCTACCTATTTAGTATTGTTGTATATCCCTTTCTACTCTAGTTATTCTTATTGTATATTACCTTCTTTCTTTATTGCTACCATTGTATATTACTTTCGTCCATAACTCTTCATATTGTATAGCACATTCATCCCTAGTTACTTGTAGAATATGGTGATTTATCTCTATTTCTTTATTATCCTTATTGTATTTAACTTCTTAGTTAGTTGTCTGTAATGTATATCCTTGCCTTACGTGTTATTTATACTTCCATTTATCTTTGGAGCTCAGTCAGCCGACACCCTGTGTGTTTGGTACTCATACTACAATTCTACACCCTGCAGATCGTAGTATGAGTTCTCACCGCTGACCTGTGTATCGTGTGGGGCTATCATTGATCAGAGATTTGTCCTCGAATGGGCCTTGAGTTAAGAGATGCACGAAGTTGGAATTAGAAAGACACTACTTTCAGAGTTGCTTATGCAGCACCTTACTTACCCACTCACTATCCTTTATCAACTAAACAACCCCAAATCTCCGAAGGGGGAGATATTGTAATACCCCATAAGTTTCTAACACTCCATTTAGACCTAGCACACAAAACCAGATTTGAAACTAGAAAATTCTTCATAGAATAACTCAGGCAGTGAGATGCTGCCAGACCCCACAACTCATTGGGCAGTCGTTCGGAGGACTAAGTTCAAAGTTTTGAAAAATTAAATTTTCCCCAGTGGCAACGACACCAGGGGATGAGTCATTGCCAGACACGATAAGTCATCGTGTCACTCATCTGGAGTAAAATTCTCCCAAGTCCTGAAAGATGAAAAATCCTCCTAGGGTAATGATTCATGGCAATGAGTCATTGCCAACCCCTATGACACATTATTGGTACCCATTCTGTGGAAGTCCTAAAAATTAGTTTTTGGGCCTAGTTCCAATGAGCAACATAACGACCCATCATCAGTGATGATGAGTCATTGTTTCTAGTCGTTATCATACCAGAGAAAATCTACCCAATAACAATTAATCTGACGAGGAGTCATTTTCAGACATGATGACTTACTACATAACCCGTGACGACTGGGTACAACTGTTTCAGTTACAACTTCTTTATGTCGCCCAAATTACACCTCCCAAAAAGTATACAGCAGTCGTTGAAGCAAATATAGTACACAACATTGTTGGGGTCGATCCCACAGGGAATAGGTCAAAATTTAATCAACTATGTTTGCCTGATTAATTGGAAAATATGTAAAAAGGAGTGGGGGTTTGTAAAGTAAATGTGTAATAGTAATGAGTGATTGTTTGCTGAGGTTGTAATAAAGATGAGAAAAGCATTAGGACCGTGTTCTCCAAAAACTTCATAACTCCGCTGGTTCTCCGTACTTTAGTGATCTCTTAAGGTATCCGGCATACAAAATCAATAGGTTGTGTATCGTATTACCAACTATGTTACTCCCCTTGTAGATGACTATCCTCAAGCACAAAGGTTAATGTGTCATGAGTGTTGCTATGTTGCCCCCTATCTATGAACCCAATATAGCCTTTCCCTTATCATGTTTCAAGGCTAATTAAATGAAGAAAACTCCAAGTCTTGTTGTTAGAGGGTAGACACAGGATGAGTCCCAATGTGTGCACTAATTATAAAGCAACCAATTCTAAAAAAACAACAATACATGCCCTAATACCCTTTGAGAATCACCTTGTACTTTGAACACTACTTCGTTAATCCGTCATGGTTCCCACAACCCTAGTTGTGGAGTTTAGCTACTCATAATTGTACGAACAAAACAAGAATTCATAGATGAAAACATGAATTGAAACTTACAATAATGAATAAGATCCATAATCTCAACAAGAATTAGAATCGTAAAACCAATATTCGGGAAATTCCAAGAATATACCTTAGAATCTCACAAAATATTATTGTTGTATAATAATAATGCACAAACTCCATAAAACTAACCCTAAAAGAGTTTTTACAGATAGTACATATCCTATCCTAAATAAAAAAGGAAAAATGCGTTGGCTGCCTCGGACGAGAAAAAGGTACAATTCTGGTTAGAACCCATGATCATCCTTTGCTTGTCGTGGTTTGTACTTTGACTTGTCAGGTTTAGGTTGGAAAACAAAGAAGTTGCTTCAGTGAAAGTCCTTTGGAGGAATCAGCTTCTTGAGGGAGATACTTGGGAAGCAAAATAAGATATGATGACCAAGTACCCCCATCTTTTCCCTTTGAATTCAGTTCTAGCTTGAGGTAAAAGTTTTCTCCTTAGTATTCCTCTCATTTTAAAGTCCCTGAGTTTCTCTCATATCTTAGTTGCCTCTCATTTTAATGTTCCTGATTTGTTCTCATGTATTAGTTGTGTGCATATATTCATATTACATAAATTCAGCCCAACCTTGTTTCAGTCAAGAAATTCAGTTGTTATGTAAGAAAATTAGCTTTTAGAACTCAATGATGGGATTGCAGCTCTTTCCCTAACCCTTTTAGCCTAGTTAGTCTTCATTCAAGGAAACATATTTCTAAGGAGGAGATATTTTAACACACCATAAGTTCCTAAGACTCCATTTTTGACCTAGCACAGAAAACCCAATATGAAACTAGAAAATTCTTCAAAGAATAACTTTGCCAGTGAGTTATTGCCAGACCCCACAACTTATTAGGCAGTCATTCTGAGGACTAAGTTTAAGGTTCTAAAGAATGGAATTTTCCCCTGTGGCAACGACTCCAGGGCATGAGCCGTTGCTAGACATGATGAGTCATCGTGTCACTCATTTGGAGTGAAATTCTCCCAATTCTTGAAAGATGAAAAAAATCCTCCCAGGGGTAATGATTCATGGCAATGAGTTGTTGCCAACCCCTATGATTCATTGTTGGTACCCGTTCTGAGGAAGTCCTGAAAGTTGATTTTTTGACCTAATTCCAATGAGTCAACATAATGACCCATCATCAGTGACGATGAGTCATTATGTCCATTGTCATACCAGATAAAATCCATCCAATCACAATAAGTCTGACAAGGAGGCATTGTCAGACACGATGACTCATTACATAACCGTGATGACTGGGTACAACAGTTTCCATTATAGCTTCTTGATGTCGCCAAAATTACACCTCCCAAAAAGTATAAAGTGGTCGTTGAAGAAAATATAATACCCAATGAGGTTGGGGAAGATCCCATAGGGAATAGGTCAAAATTCAATCAACTATGTTTGTCTGAGTAATTGGCAAATAAGTAAAAGAAGGGTTTTTTTTAAATTAAACTAGTAATACTAACGAGTGATTGTTTGCTGAGGTTGTAATCAAGAAAATAAAATCACTAGGACTGTGTTCCCCAAAACTCATAACTCCGTAGGTTCTTCGTACTTTAGTGATCTCTTAAGGTATTCGAAATGTAGAATCGATAGGTTGTGTATCATCTAACCAACTATGTTACGCCCCTTGTAGACAACTATCCTTAAGAACAAAGTTTAATACATCATGAGTGTTACTATGTTTCCCCTATCTATGATCCCAATATAGCCTTTCCCATATCACAGCTCAAGGCTAATTAAATGAAGATAACCCCAAGTCTTATTATTGATTCACTAGTCTAGTCGAAATACCCTTGATATATTCCAGGGAAAAGACGGGATGAGTCCCAACACGTGCACTCGTCAGAAAGCAACCAATTCCAAAGAAACTAGAATACATGCCCTAATACCCTTTGAGAATCACTTTGTATTTCGAACACTACTTCGTTAATCCATCACGGTTCCAACAACCCTAGTTGTAGAGTTTAGATACTCATAATTGTATGAATAAAACAAAAATTCATAGATGAAAACATGAATTGAAACTTACGATAATGAATAATCTCCAAAATCTCAACAAGAATTAGAACCGTAAAACCAATATTTGTGAAATTCCAAGAATATGTCGTAGAATATCACAATATAATGTTGTGGTATAATAATAATGCATAACCTCCATAAAAATAACCCTAAAAGAGAATTTATAGACAATACAAATCCTATCCTAAACAAAATAGGAAAAAGTGTTGGCTGCATTGGACGATAAGAAGGTACGATTGCGGTTAGAACCCATGATCATCCTTTGCTTGTCGTGGTTTGTAATTTGACTTGTCAGGTTTAGGTTGAAAAACAAAGATTGCTTCAGTGAAAGTCCTTTGGAGGAATCAACTTGTTGAGGGAGTTACTTGGGAAGCAAAAGCAGATATGATGACCAAGTACCCCCATCTTTTCCCTTTGAATTTAGTTCTAGCTTGACGTAATAGTTTTATCCTTAGTATTCCTCTAAGTTTCATGTCCCTCAGTTTCTTTCATGTCTTAGTTGCATGCATATTACATAAATTCAACCTAGTCATGTTTCAGTCAAGAAATTCAGTTGTTATGTAAGAAACTTAGCTTTTAGAACTCAGTGATGCGATTGCAGCTCTTTCCCTAACCCTTTAGGCCTAGTTAGTCTTCATTCACAGAAAAATGTTTCAAAGGAGAGATATTGTAAGACCTCATAAGTTCCTAAGACTCCATTTTATACCTAGCACAGAAAACTAGATTTGAAACTACAAAATTCTTCACAGAATAACTCAGACAGTGAGTTGCTGCTAGACCCCACAACTCATTGGGCAGTCATTCTGAGGACTAAGTTCAAAGTTTTGGAGAATGAAATTTTCCCCAGTGGCAACGACTCAAGGGGATGAGCCATTGCCAGACACGATGAGTCATCGTATCACTCATCTGGAGTGAAATTCTTCCTAGTCCTGAAAAATGAAAAATCCTCCCAGGGGTAATAATTCATGGCAATGGGTCATTGCAAGCCCCTATGACTCATTGTTGGTACCCATTCTGAGGAAGTCCTGAAAGTTATTTTTTGGGCGCAGTTCCAATGAGTCAACATAAGGACCCATCATCAGTGATGATGAGTCATTGTGTCCAGTCGTTGTCCTACAAGAGAAAATCTACACAATCAGAATGAGTTTGACGAGGAGTCATTGTCAGACACGACGACTCATTATATTACCCGTGATAACTGGGTACAATAATTTCAGTTACAACTTCTTGATGTCTCCCAAATTACACCTCCCAAAAAGTATAGTAAAATGCCGATTACAAGACAAGGTATGGGCAAAGATAAGAAGGTAGACATGCTTGCCGTAGAAGGAAGTAGTAAAGCACCACCTGACCCAGATAGTCAATACGGGGCTGAAACTGAGCCCCCAGAATCACCTGTTAATGTGATGAAGCAGGAGTTACAGGATTTGAAAAATGCGGTGCACTTGTTGACTCAGATAGTTGTGGCACCAAATTAAAGACAAGTTGGTCCAGCCTTTGCACAAAAGAGGGGTAATCAAATGCAAAGGGGAATGGCACAACCATTTGAAAGAGGGTCGTCTAAGAGGGCTAGATTTGGGGGGACAGTCCATGGCGTCCCGAGGAGAATTTGGGCCTTAGATTTTTAACAGACCGCCTAGGCCATTATTTTCTCTCTCTACATTAAATGCTCTACCTCGATCCCAAGGGGTTGGAGGCAACCAGTTTGGGCAAAGAAGTGAGATTCAGGGTTCACGAACAGTGGGGTATCAAGCACAAGGAAGTATAGGCCTATCAAAATCTCCCCTGCAGCCGTGTCAGCGCCGCAGAAGGTATCATTTGGGTGAATGTCGGTTGGGGACAAATCTTTCCTTTTGGTGTGGTACAGCGGGGCACAAAATGAGAGAGTGTCCACAGAAGGGCATGAGTAGTATGGAACGACCTACGGGATTAGCCGTGGCATCCTTCTTGTTAGGTGTACATTCTACGGGACATAGCAGAGGTTCTAGAGGAGCAACTAGCTCTAGTGGAGCCCCGAATTGCACCAATGCTCCAGTAGACTGGCAAAATTCAGAGGCTTCTCCTGATTTAATAACAGGTATAATATCTGTCTTTTCACAGAATATATATGTACATTGATTAATTAGGGCTCTACCCTATCATATGATAACCTGTTGTTTGCTGCGAAGTTTGAAAGAACATCAGAATTATTAGTTAAGCCAATTGAAACATTTACACCAGTTGGTGAATTGTTATAGTTAAAAGAGCATATCGTAATGGTATAGTGAATGTGGTGATCATGATACATGGGTTGACCTTATTGAATAGGACATGGTAGAGTTTGACGTTATAATGGGTACGGATTGGTTGGCTTCTTGTTAGGCCACAGTAGAGTGTCGAGCTAAGAAGTTACATTTTCATTTTTCCACAAGAATGTTCTTGAATAGAAGGATAATGTCGGAACATCGAGAGGTAACTTTATTTCCTATCTGAAGACAAAGAAAATGATACTCTAAGGGATACATGTGCCACTTAGTAAAAGTGAAAGGATACTAATGACTGAAATGAATGAATGAGTGAATGATGAAATGAATGATGAAATGAAAAATGAATGATGATGATATACCCAAGACAGCATTATGAACACGGTAAGGATATTACAAATTTGTAGTACGTCAATTGGACTAGGGAATGCACTTGTAGTTTTATGGATATGATGAATAGAATGTTCAAGCTATTCTTAGACAAGTTCGTGACAAAGTTTTCGGATGTTATGGTGGTTTACTCAAGATCACAAGGGACCCATATTAACTAGTTACGGTAAATGTCATAGATTCTTCATGACCATACAATATAGACACAATTCTCTAAGTGTGAATTTTAGGTAAAATCCGTATCGTTCTTGAGTCACATGGTATAGGATGAAGGATTGAAGGTTGATACGCAAAAGATAGAAATGATGAAAAATTGGCTAAGGCCTACGATTCTTATGGAGATCCATCGTTTTCTTGGGTTGGTTGGTTATTATAGGATAATTATTGAAGGATTTTCTTCTATACCTGTACCCTTAACAAAGCTAACACACAAGGCAATCAAGTTTCGTTAGAATGATGCATGTGAGAAGAGTTTCCAAGAGCTGAGAGATAAATTAATTATATTAGTACTTCTAGAAGGTATAGAAGTGTATGCAGTATATTGTGTTGCTTTAGGGGTCGGCTTAGGATATGTATTAAGGTAACACGGCAATGTGATAGCTTATACTTCAAGACAATTATGTCCATATGAATACAGAATTAGCCAACACATGATCTTGAATAGGCAGTCGTGATATTTGCCTTAAAAGTATGGCGCCGCTAATAGTATGGGGTTCACATTGATATATATACGGATCACAATAGTTACAATATAGCCTTAAGCAGAAGGACCTCCTTTTGAGACAACGAAGGTGGGTGAGATAACCAAGAGCCTAGAATATTGATATCATATACCATCTGAGAAAAGTAAACATGGTAGTCGATGTGTTAAGCCGCAAGGTGTTTGAGCTTACATAAGAGGGGAGTACTTCAATACCAAGGAAGATTTTATGTATCGGATATATGATTGAGCTAAAGAAATGCATTATGGTAAAAGTACATCATTCACTGTATTCTATTTAGTAGGGAGTAATCAATATGTACCATGGTTTGGAAGCGACGTATTGATAAGATTACATGAAAAGAACATTGCAAAATTTATAATTCAGTAATCGAAGTGACAACAAGTAAAGGTAAAGTGTTTGGAATCTGAAGGTTATAGGCTATGTGGAGATTCTTTTTAGTTGGAAACAGATGTGATGCCATATGGGTAATAGTTGATAGGTTTACTAAGTTAACACATTGTGGAAATATTTGCAGAAGAGATTGGGAACCCAAGTGAATGTAAGTATGACTTTACGTCTTCATACAGATGGACAAGCAAATTGTACTATTTAAATATGGAAAGTTAGTACTATATAGCGTGCCTTATATGATTTTTCGACGATGTGGCCAATTCACATATAAATTGGAGCTACACCAAGAATTCTCCACAGCTCATATGCGATGCTTGAGAGTGTAAAGGAGATCGATCTCGTACTGCTTCCAGTAAAGGTGTACAAGTTATGAAGAATCTCACATATGATGAGGTACCGATTGCTAATCGAGATAATCACTAAGTAGATGAGGTTACATGGGAAGTCGAAGAAAGAATGAAAGAAAGGCATCCATATTAGTTTCAAACTAGAGAATGTATTCCGACATACATTTGTTGAATTGAGTACTGTTATTAACATTCGAGGACGAATGTTTCTAAGGGGGGAAGGATGTAACACCCCGTACATTTCCGAACCTAGTTGACTACCGTAACATTTATGGAATTAATTAAACATGGGAGTCTTGAGGAATTATACATTAAATTGATGGACCAATTTAATCTTGAACTATTGGGCTCAATGGAGGCCCAAAGAGACATACAATACATGGCCAAAAAGGGGTATTTGACCCTTCTTGACCCATTCTTGAGAGACCAATTTAATATAAGAGGATTGGACCAAGTGTGTGGTTAATAGGAAACATGAGGAGACTATATAATGAGGGTAAAATCAGATTTTTATCCATACAATACCCATGCCATTTCTAGAAATTTCCCAAATTATTTTCATTCTCTCACACCCTAAGCGACAAACTCCTTTGGACAAGATCATCCATTTCCAAGATTTGGTAATTATATATTCTCATTTTTTAATATATTATATGCATGTAATACGGTTTATATGATGTTGGTTATGGTTATGTTGGTGAAGTGTGAGAAGTTCACTATGTGTAACACAATTTATGTTTGCTTAATCGGTGAAGGGTTTTGCCTTGTAAACTTGAAAATGGACTTGTGCTATTGAAGAAAGTGGAATTTATGGATTTAATATTGATATGTGATATGTGATTATAGCCTCAACTTGTTTTATTCTTGTACATAATGTTTGGAATTTTTATTTCAAAATTGGTTATGGAATTGGTGACGTATTGAAAGAAACATGTAGTTTGGTGATGTTTATGTGTGTTGTGAAGCCATGGATGTTAGTTGGCATATAATATGATCTAAAATATGTTATTAGAAGCTTATTCATTATCATGGATCATTCATGGCAAAAAAGGACCCTAAAATGACCCTGAGAGGCTGAAACGGGCATCCGCCCTCGAGACTGGAGCACCTGCGCCAACGCAGGTGCCTATGGCTACTGCCAAAGGGCACCTGCGGACACAGGTCATCCACCTGCGGGCGCAGGTAGCTTAGCGGGTCGGCCCAAAACTCCGAATTTATTGTTTTTGCATCCCTTTGGCCCCCCAAAACCCCTATACCCTTCATGGATGCAATTATCAACTTGTGATACCTTTTGAATGACTTTAAAGGAGTATACCAGAGGTATTTTGCATGGTATCAATTATGTATGGTTGTTCATGTGTTGTTACAAATGGTATTAAGATACTTTGATGGAGCAATTGTGACGTAGTGTTAATGTGGAAGTATAAAGGGTAAACTTGGTGTAAAATGTTATTGGTTTATGATGCCTTAGTCAATGTATGGAATACTATGGTATTGTTGGTATGATAATGCCATGAATATTGTGGTAAAGGGATAGTGATGTTCTAGGGCAATTGTGTAGCTCATTGTCGTCTTATTCATTTGGAATGTAGCTTGTGGTTAATGTTGGTTCCGTTGTGTACTTGTGTTGTAGAGTAAGACGTAAGGAAGGAGCTGGATTATTGTAATCATATATAAGATTTTACTTTCATATTGAGAAAATAAGGTATGCAAGGTTCCTCTTTTCGTATCCTTCTGCAGCATATAGTATTCACCTTGTTATGGTTATTACTCATTTCTGAAATGTTCTAAGGTATCTCATTTCAGGTTGTTATCTATTGTTAAGTCGCATATTCCTCATTCTTTAGTCGTTGTTGCTCATGTGTTACATAATTGTGGATAGGATTCCAAATCCCAATAATGTTATGTTCCAAAACTCCTAATAAGGTTATGACTACAAATAGGTCAATCTCTCACAAACAAAGTATCAATATCTCATAAGCGAATGTATTAATTTCTCATGAGTGAGCATATCAATCTCTCACAAGTAAAGGTACCAATCTTGTAAAAGTTAAAGAATGAAGTAAGGCTTTATGAGTGTATCCATGGGGTGGAAGAACACACCTTCATGATGACGATCCCAATATTATGAGTGTATCCATGGGGTGAAATAAACACCTTCATGATGATATCCATGGGGTGAAGGAAACACCTTCATGATGACTATCCCAATATATCGGGTGGTATCCCAGGGGTGAAAAGAACACCTAGCATGGGTCAATCCTGCTACTACGGGTGGTATCCCAGGGGCAAAACAAAAGCCTAGCATGGGTCGATCCCGAATAATTGTTGATTTCCCACTGATCAGTTTGGGGCCCGAGAATTATACGAATAAAAGGATGAGTAATGAACGAAGGAGTGAGTGATGAATAAAGGAAAGAACGTAAAGGTAAAGAACGTAATAAATATAATGAACGTGGTTCCTCATATTCAGAAAGGCGGTTTATCCATATTGACTATTTCTCTAATATTGATTCCTTTGACATTCTTATGTATGATGTAGTTTCTTATAGCCTTACATACTCAGTACATTCTTCGTATGTACCCCCTTGGGGGACTTACCTTACTTGTTATAGGCGCAGGTATATAGTACCCAATGAGGTTGGGATCGATCCCACAGGGAATAGGTTTAAATTGAATCAACTATGTTTGTCTGAGTAATTGGTAAATAAGTAAAAGAGGGGGGGTTTTGTCAAGTAAACAAGTAATAGTAACGAGTTATTGTTTAATTAGGTTGTAATCAAGATGACAAAAGCACTAGGACTGTGTTCCCCAAAAACTTCATAACTCCGTAGGTTCTTCATACTTTAGTGATCTCTTAAGGGGTCTGGCATGCAGAATTGATAGGTTGTGTATCGTCTACCTGACTATGTTATGCCCCTTGTATATGACTATCCTCATGTACAAAGGTTAATGTGTCATGAGTGTTTCTATGTTTCCCCCTATCTATGATCCCAATATTGCCTTTCCTGTATCACGACTTAAGGCTAATTAAATGAAGATAACTCCTAGTCTTGTTGTTGATTAACTAGTACAGTGCGAATAATCTTGTTATAGTCCAGGGTAGATACAGGATGAGTCCAAATGAATGCACTCATCAGAAAGTCACCAATTCCAAAGAAACAGCAATACATGCCCTTATACCCTTTGAGAATCACCTTGTACTTCGAACACTAATTCGTTAATCCATCATGGTTCCCACAACCCTTGTTGTGGAGTTTATCTACTCACAATTGTATGAAAAAAAAAGAATTCATATATTAAAACATGAATTGAAACTTATGATAATGAATAAGCTCAAAAATCTCAACAAGAATTAGAACCGTAAAACCAATATTCGGAAAATTCTAAGAATATACCTTAGAATATCACAATATAATGTTGTGTTATAATAATAATGCATAACCTCAGTAAAAATAACCCTAAAAGAGTATTTATAGACAATACAAATCAATCTTAAACAAAAAAGGAAAATTGTGTCGGCTTCCTCGGACGAGAAGAAGGTATTATTGTGATTAGAACCCACGATCAGCCTTTGCCTGTCGTTGTTTGTACTTGGAATTGTCAGATGGCAGATCTTTCATCAAAAAAACCAAGTATGATCTTGTGTATTCAACCTACGTTTATGGCTTTTTGTCGTCTGATTTGCATACCTCTAAAATTCTGCAACCACGACCACATGGTACGATCATGCCTTTAAGGTACGATCGTGAGAACTATCATTTGATCTTCTTACACTTTACTCCTGCATGTTGAATTTTCCATTATATATCACGATCCCATGGTATGATCATGACATCAACTCACGATCATACATCTTATCTTTTGTTTGACTCATGATTCAGGCATCTCTAATTTATCCTACGAAAGCTTAGGCGCGATCGTGGTAAGGCTCGTCTAATGCAATTTTTGTACAGTCTTCATCATTTTTCTTGTCTAAGTCCATACGGCCTGAAAACACTAACAAACACATAAAATCCCACAAAAAGTACCTTTAAACTTACACATATTCCTTGTCTTAAACGTCTCAAGCACCATAAGTTCTCGGCATATCAGCACCCTCAACTTAGAACATTTGCATGTCCTCAGGCAAACAAAATACTAAACTACCTAAGACACTTAACCTAGAGAAAAGTAAAGATCACTACGGCAGTCAACTTTTCAAAACACATATGCAAACCATGTAAGTACATTCAACACCCTCAATTCTTATTATAAACAACCAATACAGTGTATATGTAATACAAGTATTCTAACACAATGGGATCAGGAAATGGCATTACATTGTGAATAGACAACCTAACACCTTGACCAATACACTACCTAAATAAGCAATAACTAGACTACAACCCTTATGCCCTCACATCAAAGAAGTCCCTAACCACTCAGTATATGTAATGAATTCTAGTACCGGGACTGATTCAAATCTCTCACTCTCATAAAGAAGTCTGGTTGTGTGTGTTTGATATTATAGGCTTGCCCTTATTTTCTATGCTTCATCTTTCAAACATTTGAGTTACTATAGGTCTTTCTAGGCTTGTAACGTAGGCTCGGGGACAGGTATGGTATATTTGGGTACAATGACTTATTCCTCCTTAGCTCTACACTACTTTTGGCTCCACTTTTTCTTTTCTTCATTTTTCTCTCTTTCTTCCATTTTATTTCCTTTTGGTCCTCGGGTGCGGTTTTTATTTTCACATCTCTTCACTATATATTTTTTTCTTTTCTCTTTTCTCCTCCTCTTTTTTTTTTCTTTTTTTTTCATACCGCGCCCGAGTCCTTTTTCTTTTTAGCTACTTTTTCTTCATACCCACTTTTTATGCACCCCTACATAATAGCCACCCTCAACATAGTCGATTTACCTGAGTTGAGGTACACAGTGTCCAAGGAGGGACCAGGGCCAAAGAATGTTCATTGCAAAAAATGGGAAGGTGAATCGGGTAGTTCAAAGAAAAGGTATACTTAAGGCTCAAAATTTGGGTTCAAGGGACACAATTATTTGGTAGGCCATTTAGGCTCAATTTGAGGGTGGATCATGCTCAATTTTTTAGCATACATTTCTTGTCTCACTAGGGTCTTAATGATGGATTCAATTTCCAAATTTTGTATATACGTCCCGCGGGCTCAGTTTAACCCAATTTTTAGACTGGTGTTTTTTGGTTACTTGCAATAACCTTAGGGTAAGAAAAGTGATCCTTGGCATAGGTTTGGGCAAGTGCCTCATAGCCAGGCGCTGCAGGTGGCATGCCAGGGCACTTTGGCCTGAAATTTTTTTGGCACAGGAAGCAAGGGGACACGCCTGGGAGCGTGCCAGGCCGCTAATGTACACCTGTTCAGGTGCTGAAATTTTTCTAAGTCCAAAGGGCGCCCGGGAGCGTGTTCGATTTCTTCAACGATTATTAGTCTATAAAGAGGACTCTTGGGTTATGGTATCATTATTCCATCATAGTAGGACTACTCTTAAGAAAGTTTGGCATCCGATTTGGGATTAATATTTCGTCACAATTGTTTTATCAAATTATGTTCAACTAAGTCATGAGTGGCTAGAATTTCTTATTTTTGAGATTGAGGTTACGAACATGAATCTCGTGAGCTGAATATTGTCGTAACATTTAAGAAATTATTTAAATATTAGATAATTGGAGTATTACACATTGAATTTGGTGGGCTAAGTTAATATGTGTAAATGGGCTCAATTTGAGGCCCAAAATAAAGTCAAAATGCAAGGCCCAAAGGGGAAAATGACCCATTCTTGTATTAACTATAGAGACATGGCATTAAATGCCCAAAGAAGTGGCTAAGGATGACTTGAGAGGATATATAAGACAAGGAAAAATCAGATTTTTATTCATACAAACACACATGCTTTTCTAGACAATTCCAAGAAATCCCAGTTAGCTCTCAAAACCCTAAGTCATCTTTTTGGACAAGATCACTCATTTGCACGTTTGGGTAAGTGATTATTCTTATGTATTAATATATTATATGCATGGAGAGTATGTAGATCATGATGGTTATGTCTAAAAGTGTAAATAATACATTTTTGCTTTTTGATAAAAGATGTGTCATCTATGAGATTTAAACTTGAAAAGAGACTTGAGGTTTTGATGAAAGTGCATGGTGTGAATGAAATATCAACATGTATGGTGTGGTAATGTTCCTTGAATTGTTATTTTTCTTTGACGGTAAGTTGTGGAATTGTTATCGATATGTTGTTATGAAGTGTATTGAGGTGACTTGATGGAATAATTGTGATGGTGTATCGATGGAGAAGCGTAGAGTATGAACTTGGTATGACATGCTATTGATTTATGATGTATTGGTCAATGTATGGATTGTTGTGGTATTGTTGGTATGAAAATTTCATAAATGGTATTTTCAAGGGGGAAATGACATGTTAAGGCAATCATGTAACTCATTGTTGTCATATGCATTTGTAAGGTAGTTTGTGGTTAATGTAAACTCCGTTATGTACTTGTGTTGTAGAGTGAAACGTAAGGAAGGAGCTAGACTATTGTATTCACATTTAATATTGTATATTCATATTGGGAAGATAAGGTATGTAAGGTTATTCTAGCCGTATCCTTCTGCAGCACATAGTATTCACATTGACATTGTATTTATTCCATTCCAAAATGATCTAAGGTATCCTATTTTTTGTTATCAATTGTTATTAGTCACATGTTCCCTACTCATTGATCATTTATGATTCACATGTCTCATGATTCATTGACTATTGTTCCAAAGGTCCAACAATGTTATATTCCAAAGTTCAAATAATGTTATGAATATCAATGTATCAAACTCAAAAGTAAAGGAAGGAAGTAATGCATATATGGTAGATAATTGAGTATGGGTGGTAGCTTTGGGGGCGTAAGCCTAACTCAAGCTGATCCCGACATTATTTGATCAGGGAGTAGACCTAGAGGCATAAGCCTAGCTCGGACCGAACCTGACAGGGGGTAGCTCTAGAGGTAAGAACCTAGCTCGAGCCGAACCTGATATATTGGTTTATGGGTGGCAGCTCTAGAGGTAATAACCTAGCTTGAGCCGAGCCCGATGTATAGATTTATGAGTGGTAGCTCTAGAGGCATAAGCCTGGCTCGAACCGATCTCAACATAACGTTATGTTATGTTAAGACCCACTGATCAGTCGGGGCCCGAGTACATAGTGACACAAGTGCTGATGAACAAACATAGAAGTAAAGAAGCAAAGAAAGTAATGAAAGCAATATACATAGTGCCCAACATATAGAATGGTGACTTACCCATATTGGTTATTCATTTGTATTTGAGTTTATTGAAGTATTTATGTGTTATACAGTTTCATATGAGCCTTACATACTTAGTACATTCTTCGTATTGACGTCCCTTGGGGCACTTACCTTACTTGCTGCAAGCGCAGGTGCTATTAGACCTCCACAGTAGGTTGCAGACCTTTTGTCGATCTTTGGTGAGCTCCAGTTGGTTCGGGGCTTTTCGGGTCTCATATGTACATTTGTTTTGGTACTATAATATTGTATAAAGAGGGGACTTGTCCCGATTTTAGGATGGTTATGTCTATGCATCTGTTAGAGGCTTTGTAGATGGACGTGGTAAGATGAATGAATGAATGTATGTCCATTTTGACTTGATGGCCCTAACGGCCAAGTTTCTTATATTTATATATCACATGTTTCGATGACTTCCGCTATTGACATCTTATATCTCTATGTGATGGTGCTGCTTATTGAGTGACATGCATATGAATGGACATAAGCAAAGATTGGTTCTCTCGGGCCTCATCGACTTCGGGTGCCAGTCAGCCCCATTGGAATTTGGGGCGTGACAAAAGTGGCATCAGAGCAGGTCGTCCTAAGGGTGTCTACAAAGCTGTGTCTGCGTAGAGTCTTGCTTATGGATGTGTTGTGCACCACATGTATAAGTAGGAGGCTACGGGGCATTTAGGAGTTGTTTCTTTTCTTCACTTCTAGATCGTACAATAGAGCCCATGTGGTAAGTGGAATCGTATCTAACCATTGGACTTGATTTTCTTTGTTATAGTAAAATGCCAATGACAAGACGAGGTAGAGGCAAAGGTAAGAAGGTAGATATGCTTGCCGGTGAAGGAATGAGTAAATCACCACCTGACCAAGCTAGTCAAGGTGGAGTTAACACTGAAATTGCATCGCGGTCTTCTTCTACTTTTCCAGCTCCAGAAGAGCCAAGAGGTAGAGAAGTACCCGCAGAACCTCCAATGAATGCCACTGACAAGGATTTAAGAAATGCAGTACATATGTTGACTCAGATAGTTGCTGGACAAAGTCAAGGACGAGCGGGTCCAACTATAAATGAGGATGATGCGGCTAGAGTGGCGAGTCGCAGGACATAAGATTTTCTTAAATTAGACCCTCTTATATTCACGGGGTCAGATCCGAAAGCAGATCCACAGGATTTTGTGGACCAAATTCAAAGGGCTTTGGAGGTTATGCACGTGATTGGGGTAGAAACAGTTGAACTTGTTGCATATAGATTGAAAGGTGAAGCTCTATTGTGGTATGAAGACTGGAAAAGATCGTGGGGTATTGATGCACTTCCAGCTGGTTGGGAAGAATTTAAAAGGCCTTCCTTGATCATTACCTCCCATATGAGATTCGGGAGGCACGTACAGATCAGTTCTTAAATCTCCGTCAAGGGAATTTGAGTGTTCGAGAATACAGTTTGCATTTTAATTCTTTGGCTCGATATGCTCTGAATGTAGTAGCCACAATGACAGACAGGGTCCATCGATATATGGACAGATTAGAGCCATAATTGGTAAGGGACTGCACCATTGCTGCCTTGAACAAAGATATGGATATAGCGAGAATTCAGGCTTTCGCATAGAAAATGGAGGACCAAAAACAGAGAAGAAGGGTATATGAATCTGAAAGAGGACAATCCAAAAGAGCTAGACCTATGGGACAGTCTATGGCATCCCAAGGAGAATCCAGGCCTCGGATGTTTCCTAGACCGCCTAGACCATCATTCTCCTATTCCACAGCAGGCACTCACTCTCAATTCCGAGGGCTTAGAGGTGGTCAATCTGGGCAGAGGAGTGGAATTCACGGATCGCAGGCAGCAGGATTTTCTCATCAACAGTGTCAGCACTGCGAGCATACTCATTCAGGTACATGTTGGTTAGGGACGAATGCTTGATTTTGGTGTGGTATGATGGGGCACATGATGAAAGAGTGTCCCCAGAGGAGCATGGGTGGTATAGCACGACCTGCGGGATCAGCTGTTGTGTCATCATCATCGGTTCCTTCTTCAGGCCGAGGTGTACAGTCTGTTGGTCATTGTAGATGTGCCAGAGGAGCAGCTAGTACTAGTGGAGTCCAGAACCGCACTTATGCTCTAGTGGACCGGCAGAATTCGGAGGCTTCTCCTGATGTTGTCACAGGTACATTATCCATATTTTCGTATAATGTATATGCATTGATTGATCTGGGTTCTACATTGTCATATGTTACTCTCTTTATTGCTGCGAAATTTGAAAGAACATCGGAATTATTAACTAAGTCAATTGAAGTATCTACACTAGTTGGTGAATATATTGTTGCAAAGAGAGTATATCGTAATTGTGTGGTAACTGTGTGTGGTCATGATACACTGGCTGATCTTATTGAATTAGACATGGTGGATTTTGATGTCATAATGGGTATAGATTGGTTGACTTCTTGTTATGCAACGATGGATTGCCGGGCTAAGTAAGTATATTTTCATTTTCCATGAGAAAATGTTCTTGAATGGTTGGGTAATGTGAGGGAACCGAGAGGAAAATTCATTTTCTATCTTAAAGCAAAGAAAATGTTAGCCAAGGGGTATATATGTCATTTAGTCCGAGTGCAGGATACTGATGTGAAACCACCAATTCCTCAATCAGTTCCGGTGGTTAATGACTTCCTCAATGTATTTCCTGATGATCTTCCAGGCTTACCCCCAGAACGGGAAGTAGAGTTTTGCATTGATGTGATTCTAGGCACTCAGCCTATCTCTATTCCTCCGTATAGGATGGCTCCAGCAGAATTGCGTAAATTGAAAGAGCAATTGAAAGGATTGTTGTACAAGGGATTCATCAGTCCTAGTATGTCCTTGTGGGGTGCACCGGTATTATTTGTACGGAAGAAAGATGGCACATTGAGAATGTGCATTGACTATCGACAATTGAATAAGGTAACGATCAAGTACAAATATCCCCTCCCCAGAATTGATGATTTGTTTGATCAGTTACAGGGAGCCAAGTGTTTTTCAAAGATTGACTTGAGGTTGGGCTACCATCAAGTCAGAGTTTGAGACAAAGATGTACCCAAGACAGCCTTCCGCACACGGTATGGCCATTATGAATTTTTAGTCATGTCATTTGGACTAACAAATGCACCAGCTGTGTTCATAGATTTGATGAATAGGGTGTTTAAGCCATTTATAGACGTGTTTGTGATGGTATTCATAGATGACATATTGGTTTATTCAAGATCACAAGAGGACCATGCTAAGCACTTACGGCAAGTGTTACAGATTCTTCGTGAGCGTAAGTTGTATGCAAAATTGTCTAAATGTGAATTTTGGTTAAAATCTGTCGCATTCTTGGGTCACATTATGTCATATGAAGTAATTCGAGTTGATACACAGAAGATTGAAGCGGTGAAAAATTGGCCAAGGCCTACGACACCTACAAAAATTGGTAGCTTCCTTGGATTGGCAGGTTATTATCGAAGGTTTGTTGAAGGGTTTTCTTCCATTGCTGCACCTTTAACGAAGCTTACACACAAGGCAGTCAAATTTCAATGGAATGATGCATGTGAGAAAAGTTTCAAGAGCTAAAAGATAAAATGACTTCTACACCGGTATTGGTACTTTTAGAAGGCACCGAAGGTTATGCAGTATATTTTGATGCTTTTGGAGTTGGCCTAGGGTGTGTATTGATGCAACACGGTAATGTCATAGTGTATGCTTCACGACAGTTACTGCCACACGAGAGAAACTATCCCACACATGATCTTGAGTTAGCAGCAGTGGTTTTTGCTTTAAAGATATGGCGTCATTATTTGTATGGAGTTCATGTTGATATCTATACTGATCACAAAAGTTTGCAATATATCTTTAAGTAGAAGGAGTTGAATCTAAGGCAGCGGAGGTGGCTTGAGCTATTGAAAGACTATGATATGGATATTCTCTATTATCAAGGAAAAGTAAATGTGGTAGCTGATGCATTGAGCCGTAAGGCAATAGGAGGCACTAGTGGCCAATTGTTGGAAAAGCAAGACTTAGTTAAGGATTTACATCAATTAGCCAGTTTGGGGGTTCGTCTTCTTGAATCCTCAGATGAAAGGGTTATTGTACAAAATGCGGCAGAATCTTTATTAATCGCTGAAGTGAAAGAGAAGCAGTTTGCGCATCCTATGTTATTGAAGTTTAAAGAAAATGTACAACAAGGTCTGACTAAGGCCTTCGATCTTACACAAGAAGGCGTACTTCAATGCCAAGGTAGATTATGTGTACCGGATGTAGATGAGCTGAGAAAACGAATTATGACAGAGGCGCATCATTCGCGATATTCTATTCATCCGGGAGCTACCAAAATGTATCATGACTTGAAATAAATATATTGGTGGGTAAACATGAAGAAGAACATTGCAGCATTTGTAGCTCAATGCCCAAATTGTCAACAAGTGAAAGTAGAGTATCAGAAACCAGGAGGTTACATGCAATGTATCAATATTCCAGTCTGGAAATGGGATATGATTAACATGGATTTTATCACAGGTTTGCCTCGTACACTGCGGAAATTTGATTCTATATGGTTCATAGTTGACAGACTTACCTAGTCAGCGCATTTCCTACCAGTTAAGACCACCTATACAGGTGAAGATTATGCAAGGGTGTATATTAAAGAAATAGTATGATTACATGGGATTCCGATCTCCATTATATCAGATAGAGGAGCTCAGTTTACTGAGTAGTTTTGGAGATCTTTTCAACAGAGTTTGGGTACACAGGTGAATCTGAGTATGGCTTTCCATCCTCAGACAGATGGACAAGTAGAACGTACTATCCAAACACTTGAAGATATGCTACGAACGTGCATGTTAGATTTTCAAGGCAGTTGGGATGATCATTTGCCTCTTATTGAATTTGCTTACAAAATAGCTATCATTCAAGTATCAAAATGGCACCTTATGAAGCTTTATACGGAAGGAAGTGTAGATCACCGATTGGATGGTTTGAAGTAGGTGAAACTGCTCTACTTGGGCCAGATCTTGTACATCAAGCTATGGAGAAATTTAAAGTGATCCAACAGTGGCTAAAAATGAACCAAAGTCGACACAAGTCATATGCTGATGTTAGAAGAAGAGGGCTTGAATTCGCCATAGGTGATTGGGTATTCTTGAAGGTGTCACCGATGAAAGGGGTAATGCAATTTGGGAAGAAAGGGAAGTTGAGTCCCCGATATATAGGACCATATGAAATTGTCTGAAGATTTGGGCAAGTTGCGTATGAATTGGCACTACCCCAAGAACTCTCCTCAGTCCATCCAGTATTTCATGTCTCGATGCTTCGGAAATGCATAGGGGATCCATCTCGTATTGTTCCCGTTGAGGATGTCCAAGTTACAGAAGATCTCACTTATGAGGAGATACCCATTGAGATTCTAGATCAACAAGTAAAGAGGTTGAGGAATAAAGACATAGCTTCCATAAAGGTACTTTGGCAAAATCAACAAGTAGAAGAGATCACCTAGGAAGCCAAAGAAATGATGAAGTACAAGTACCCTCATCTGTTTCAAATGGAAGAGAATGTTCAAGATGCGGGATTGGAGCAATAACAAGTAAGTATCTATGAGCATTATGTGTATATGTAAAGTTGTGTTAATATAGAGATGCATTTGGTATACATGAGATGATGTTATTAATATTCGAGGATGAATGTTTCTAAGGGGGGAAGAATGTAACACCCCGTACCTTCCTGACCCTACTTGAACCATGTTTACCCTAGGTTCGAGAGCCATAAGTACGTATTCTGTATTGTTATTGATGGAAAAAAATTTGATAGTGTGCTAGTACATGTGATTAGACCTTTGTAGTAGGTGTTTGTGACTTTGTGGAGAATTTGTGGGGTGAAAAGTGAGGTTTAAGGGACATCCATGCAAGGGTTCTTAAAGATAAGAGGCAAGCAAAAGGTTGGGACTTGAAAGATCCAACCAAATTCCCAAAGAAAAGTCGAAATCAAAAAATAAGTGTGGGGCGCTGCAGGTGGCGTGCCAGGCCACTTTGGCCTAAAATTTTTTTGGCACAGGCAGAAAGGGGGCGTGGCTGGGGGCGTACCTGGCCACTAATGTGCACCTGTTCAAGTGCTGAAATTTTTCTAAGTCCCAAGGGCGCCCGGGAGCATGCCGGGGTGCTTTTTGCCCGATTTCTTCTACGATTATTAGTCAATAAAGAGGAATCTTGGGTTATGGTATCATTATTCCATAATAGTAGGACTACTCTTGAGAAAGTTTGGCATCCGATTTGGGATTAATTCTTCGTCACAAGTGTTTTATCAAATTATGTTCAACTAAGCCATGAGTGGCTAGAATTTCTTATTTTTGAGATTGAGGTTACGAACATGAATCTCATGAGCTGAATATTGTCGTAACATTTATGAAATTTTTTAAACATAAGATAATTGGAGTATTACACATTGAATTTGGTGGGCTAAGTTAATATGTGTAAATGGGCTCAATTTGTGGCCCATAATGAAGTCAAAATGCAAGGCCCAAAGGGGAAAATGACCCATTCTTGTATTGACTATAGAGACATGGCATTAAATGCCCAAAGAAGTTTATAAGGATGACTTGAGAGGATATATAAGACAAGGAAAAATCAGATTTTTATTCATACAAACACACATGCTTTTCTAGACAATTCCAAGAAATCCCATTAAGCTCTCAAAACCCTAAGTCATCTTTTTGGACAAGATCACTCATTTGCACGTTTGGTTAAGTGACATTCTTATGGATTAATATATTATATGCATGGGAGAGTATGTAGATCATGATGGTTATGTCTAAAAGTGTAAATAATGCATTTTTGCTTTTTGCTAAAAGATGTGTCATCTATGGGATTTAAACTTGAAAAGAGACTTGAGGTTTTGATGAAAGTGCATGGTGCGAATGAAATATCAACATGTATGGTGTGGTTATGTTCCTTGAATTGTTATTTTTCTATGGGGGTAAGTTGTGGGATTGTTGTCGATATGTTGTTATGAAGTGTAATAAGGTGACTTGATGGAATAATTATGATCGTGTATCGATGGAGAAGTGTAGAGTATGAACTTGGTATGACATGCTATTGATTTATGATGTATTGTTCAATGTATGGATTGTTGTGGTATTGTTGGTATGATAATTTCATAAATGGTATTGTCAAGGGGGAAATGACATGTTAAGGCAATCATGTAACTCATTGTTGTCATATGCATTTGTGAGGTAGTTGGTGGTTAATGTAAACTCTGTTATGTACTTATGTTGTAGAGTGAAACGTAAGGAAAGAGCTGGACTATTGTATTCACATTTAGGATTGTATATTCATATTGGGAAGATAAGGTATGTAAGGTTATTCTAACCGTATCCTTCTGCAGCACATAGTATTCACATTGACATTGTATTTATTCCATTCCAAAATGTTCTAAGGTATCCTATTTCTGGTTATCAATTGTTATTAATCACATGTTTCCTACTCATTGATCATTTGTGATTCACATGTCTCATGATTCATTGAATAATGTTCCAAAGGTATAACAATGTTATATTCCAAAGTTCAAATAATTTTATGACTATAAATGTATCAAACTCAAAAGTAAAGGAAGGAAGTAATGCATATATGGTTGATAATTGAATATGGGTGGTAGCTTTGGGGGCATAAACCTAGCTCAAGCTGATCCCGAGATTATTGGATCAGGGGGTAGTCCTAGAGGCATAAGCCTAGCTCGGACCGAACCTGGCAGGGGGTAGCTCTAGTGGTAAGAACCTAGCTCGAGCCGAACCTGATATGTTGGTTTATGGGTGGAAGCTCTAGAGGTAATAACCTAGCTTGAGCCGAGCCCGATGTATAGATTTATGGGTGGTATCTCTAGAGGCATAAGCCTAGCTCGAGCCGATCCCAACGTAATGTTATGTTATGTTAAGACCCACTGATCAGTCGGGGCCCGGGTACATAGTGACACAAGTGCTGATGAACAAACATAGAAGTAAAGAAGCAAATAAAGTAATGAAAGCAATATACATAGTTCCCAACATATAGAATGGTGACTTACGCATATTGGTTATTCATTTGTATTTGAGTTCATTGAAGTATTTATGTGTTATACAGTTTCATATGAGCCTTACATACTTAGTATATTCTTCGTACTGACGTCCCTTAGGGGACTTACCTTAATTGCTGCAGGCGCAGGTGCTAGTAGACCTCCACAGTAGGTTGTGGACCTTTTGCCTATCTTTGGTGAGCTCTAGTAGGTTCGGGGCTTTCCAGGTCTCATTTGTACATTTGTTTTGGTATTGTGATATTGTATAAAGCGGGGACTTGTCCCGACTTTAGGATGGTTATGTCTATGCATCTGTTAGAGGCTTTGTAGATGGACGTGGTGAGATGAATGAATGAATGTATGTCCATTTTGACTTGATAGCCCTAATGGCCAAGTTTCTTATATGTTTAAATCACATGTTTCGATGACTTCCGCCATTGACATATTATATCTCTATGTGATGGTGCTGCTTATTGAGTGAAATGCATATGAATGGACTTGAGCAAAGATTGGTTCTCTCGGGCCTCATCGGCTTCGGGTGCCAGTCCGCCCCGTTGGAATTCGGGGCGTGACAATTAAGATTGGTAAGACATTCCATTATAGACATGTTCAGACCATCATAATGATTAGACTCCCTGTCTAGTGAGTCAAACTTCTAGGGATAGAAGTAGCAGTGGATCTATGGACCGTGTAGTGATTTTACGATCTATAGAACCCACCATAAAAACTATCCAGTGACTTGGTTCCTCCTTCATTCCCACGATACAATATACACTCCGTATGGGCCTATTATGGTCCATGGATTATTTGTTCCATCCTCCTTGGCTTTTTCCAATATTGTTGCTCCTATTATTTCCTACAGACAAACATACATCAAAACATTCTAAAATAAAAACTATAAAAAGGGCCAAAACTACTCCTGAACTATTTGAAATGGTGCAAAAATAACCTCCGTTTGTTTTTTAGCTTAAAAATACCCCTCCACTTATTTTTTGGCGCAAAATTACCCCTCAGGAGTGCCACCAAGTACACCACGTAAAAAAAAGTTTGCCACATGGCCCGTCCACGTCAGCATCCACCGTGGAAAATCACAATGGAAAAGGGATTCTTTTTGCAGTGGGATGGGACTAATTGTAGAGATTGCCAGAATAGTGGAGGGCATTGTGGTGCTCAGAGTAATGATTTGAAAAAACCAAACCCATCCAAGAACATGATTTCATGGTATATCTTCATAAAGTTATAAGTTTAAATCCATGATTAAACAGATGTCCATTTATTGAGTAGAGAATATCTCCTTAATTCCTAGAATAAAAAGGCGAACCATACCTTTATTTATTGATCATATTAAAGGAAGAAACGTCTCCAATTTGGGTGATAGCAGCTAATTATTTATACTTTAGTAGATACATTATGATTGTTGGGATCATGTTTTCATTTCAGGAAGAAACAGAATCGGATTAAAGGTTGGCATAGGTGATTGTCCTTTGAATTTGTTCATTTCGATTCATCTTTTTTCCTCCTTGTCTCAAGAATGTTGAAATTTCAATATTCATTTCTTTTACCAGGGTATTAAATGGGATAATTTTCCACCGTGGATGCTGACTGGATTGGCCATTTTTTCCACGTGGTGTACTTGGTGGCACTTTGTTAAAGTGAGGAATATTTGTGATCCAAGAAATAAATTGAGGGGTATTTTTGAGACAAAAAACAAATGAAGGGTATTTTTGCTCTATTTCAAATATTTCAGGGTTATTTTTGGCTCTTTTCCTCGTAAAAAATATCTAAAACTAAATTTGGGTTGCCCCTTAAGAAGCGCTTGAATTAATATCACAGCAACAGGTGTTACCAATCATCAATCTATATTGTGTTGGGGTACGTCCCTAATACAAAACTCTTCCACCATTCGATCATCCTCTGAAACACCTATATAGTTGTTCACACTTTGTTTGGTCAACTTTAAAGTCTGAAATCCATCCTCAGACTGTAGCTCTACTACTCCAAATGGTGAGAAACTCACAACTTTGAATGGTCCCCACTACTTTAATTTAAGATTGCAAGGAAACAAATTTAGTCGAGAATTGAATAACAATACCAAATCGCCCAGCTGAAAGTCTCTTCTAATAATATTCTTCTCATTAATTCTCTCCACCCGCTCCTTGTACAGGGTTGCATTCCGTATGAGTGGATAAGGAATTCATCCATCTCATTCAATAGTGAGATCCAGATTTTTCTTGCGTCGCTCCAATCTAGATTCAGCTTCATGAGTGCCCACATGGCCTTGTGCTGGAGTGCATCCAATAGATATCATGATTTCTTGAAAACTAGATAGTATACTTATGTCCCAATGGAGGTCTTGTAGGCTATCTGGTAAGCACATGGAGCATCATCTAATTTCCAAGCCCAATCAATTCAGTTAGCATGTACAGACATTGATAGATTTCTCTTGATCTCTTTATTGGAGACTTTAACTTAGCCACTAGTTTGCAGATGATACAGACTAGCCACCTTGTGCTTAATACCATATTTCTCAAATAAACTAGCAAAGGCTCTATTACAAAAATGCACTCCCCCATCACTTATTATGGCACGAGGTGTACCAAAATAAGTGAAAATGTTCTTCTTTAGGAATGTTTTGACACTTTGAGCTACCCATTTGGACATATAGTCCACTACCACTATGATGTATCTTATCCCATTAAAACTGATGAAGGGTTCCATGCAGTTGATTCCATACACTTAAAGTGACTATACCTCCAGTATGAAATCCAGTGGCATTTTATGTTCTAGATATCGTACCCTGACACGGACATTTATCATAGCTTTTGGCCATAAGATTCACATCATAGTATAGAGTAGGCCAATAATAACCACATTCCAACACCTTTGCTGCAGTCCAATTTCTCGAATGATGACCCCCAACTGGAGAGTTATGGAAATACTTGAGAATATCTAAATCCTCAACTTCCAGCAGACATCGTCGAACCATAGTGCTATCAGAAATGCAGAAGAGATATTTTTCTTCCGATTAAAATTATTGGGGCGTCCGTAAAAAGTTCTTGTTTTGATAATTCTTAACTTTTTCAGGGAAAATACCTGCAACTTGATAGTTAGCAATGTTTGCATACCATGGTGCTATGTCAATTGAATAGCCAATAACCACTCATATAGGAATGCACAGTAAATTTCCACTTCTTCCATGACTTTACCATTCTCCTCAAGTCGAGATAGATGGTATGTATCCATATTTTTGAACCGTTTCCTGTCCTTGACCTCAAAATCAAATTACGGTAGCAACAATGCCCATCTAAACAACTATGACTTAGCATCCTTTTAAGCCATCAAGTACCAGATTGTTGCATGGTTAATGTATACTATCGCCTTAGATCCTAAAAGATAAGCCCTGAACTTCTCTAAAGCATAAACAACAGCCAACATCTCTTGCTCTATAACAATATAGCTCTTTTGAGCTCTATTTAATGTCTTGCTCGTGTAGTAGATTGGATCTTGTTATGTATCTGCCCATGCACTACACCAATAGAATACCCATTTGCATCACACATAAGCTCAAATGATAATGAACAGCCTGGAGTTTTGATCATGGTCCCCTTAGTCAGCCTTTTTTTTGATTTCTCAAAGGTTTTCACATAATCACTTCTATAAAACCCGGTATGCTCATGAAATCTTTAGACTCCCTTCATAGATATTGGGCACGATAGCTTAGATATGATCTTAATATTTGCTTGGTTCACCTCAATACCTCTTTTGAATACCTTCTGACCCAACATTATTCCTTCCCGAACCATGTAGTAACCCATCTCCCAATTCAACACTAGATTTGTCTCTTTACATCTTTCTAGAACCTGACCAAGATACTCAATATAGTCTTTGATAAATCTCCAATGTGAAGAATTCATCCATGAACACTTCTAAGAAATCTTTCACCATCTCTAAGAAAATGGACATCATACATCATTAAAGATAGAATGGAATTTAACTGAAAGCAAAAATCCCATAAGGACAGGTAAAGGTCATCTTTTCCGGATCTTTGGGTGCAAAGTTGATCTGATTCTACCCAGAGTACCCATCCAAGAAGAATTAAATCGCGCAGCCAACCTATCCAACATTTGATCAATGAACAACATTAGAAAGTGGCTTTTGCATGTAGAAGCATTCAACTTCCGATAATCCATAAAAACTCACAACCTAGTAATGGTCCTAGTAGGGATCAATTCATTCTTCTCATTTGGGGCCACTCTCATGCCCCTTCTTTTAGGCACATACTGGATCAGGCTGACCTTAGGGCTATTTACAATAGGGTACACTACTCCTGCGTCTATCCACATGCTAATCTCCTTTAACTACCTCATGCATCGCTTGATTCAACTTATGCTAGTGTTCTACACTTGGTGTACTGTCTTCTTACAGCATTATCTTGTGTTCAAAATACCTGCAGGAATTACATGGAAGTCTACTGTGGTCAAACCTATGGTTCACCTAATACTTCTTCTATAACTCCAACAACCTATGTACCTGCAGATCATAAAGCAAAGCAGAAATAATTACCGGTAAAGTGTTATTAGATCCCAAAAATTTATATTGAGCTATGAAGGAATTTATTTTAATTCAAGCTTTGGTGGCTTGATGATGGAGAATTTTGTAGGCAGGGTTGCCCTATTTTCTAGATCCAATGAGAGTTTCTTAGGCTTGTATATGTAGAAACCTAACCGATCTAGTGATTTAACCATTTCAACATATCCCTCCATGTCTTTAGCATTGAAATTTACCTAAATCACAGACTATACCTCTCCAATACTCTTCTCTTCAGCCTTCAACTTGACTACCTCATAAACCACATCATCTATAGCATCAATGAATGAGATATTATGATACTCACTCGATAACTTCATCCCTTTACTGGCCTAGAAGGTTATTTCTTCATCTTTGACTCAAAACTTTATCTTATTCTTTTTCGAATCCATCAATGCTCTCCTAGTGGCTAGGAAGTGTCATACCACGATGATTGGGATATTTGTATCAACTGCATTGTCTAATATCATAAAATCAGAAGGCAACATGAAATTACCTACTTTAACCAAAACATAATCTATGATACTTACCAGATGCTTAATAGTCTGGTCAGCCATCTATAATTGTGTCAGACTTAGCATCCCTAAACCTGATTGTTTAAAAATAGGGGCATTAGATTAATGCTAGCACCATTGTTACATAACGCTCGTTTAATTTCTTAAACACCAACTATGAAAGGTATGGTGAATGCCCCTCGATCATCCTTCTTTTTTATTGGAGTGTGAAGAAATGTTTTTCCGTGATTAGGTCCTTCACATACTTAGCAAAACCTGAAATCTCATGGAATGCATCTAAGAAAGGGATATTCCTAGGCAACTACTTCAACTGATCGTAGAACTTAAAAAACTTGGAATTTTTTGTATTTTTCTTCAACCTCTGTGGGAAAAGTGGATGAGGTTTGAGAAACTAAGTTAGTGGTCTTAACACTCCCTTCCTTTTCTCCACACTTTATTTGTTGACTTTACCATCAATCTTAGTATTTTCAAATTTCGTCAGTACCAACCACATCTTACTCATCCTTTGGAACCATAACTTATTTATCAGTGTCCACTCAATATTTCTCAATAACAGCTTCATTCACTATTGTTCAGTCATTCCTAGTAGTGATATCCATACACTATGGCATTTAGTTACCACTATTTCCTTTTGGATTAACAACTATGTCGCTAGGAAGTTGACTTTTTGGCTTTGGGTTTTGCTCACGTAACTGTCATGCCCCAAGAGTACACCTAGATGTCACACAGTGCTTAGGACTACAAGTAGCCCAAAGCTAACTCATGGCATCTAGCATAATGCTAAATTCATATTCTAAGTACTATAAAATCATGAGTGGAAGCTATAAGTTCGTAAGTCTTGAAATTGATAAAAACAAATCCATAGTCTGTCAATATTACTACAAATAATTCGAACATACTAATGAGCTAAAATATCTACTAAGTCTAGACAAGACTCTAAACATACTAAAGATCCACGGGAACAAACCCCCAACTGACCCAAAATCATGAAAATCTGAACTGAATATAGGCCTGAACTACTGAAAGCAAGAAAATATAACCAAGTCCTCAGAACATGAGGACTCACTAACTAAAATAGAATAGTGTTACACCCTGGACCTTCCCAACCCTATGTGACAACGTTTAACAATGTATACTTAGGTGTCGAGATGCCATGAGTATGTGTTTTATAGTGTCATTGGTGAAACATTTGATATTAGGCCTAATGTGTGTGATTAGACCTTCGTAGAAGGTGTCTTGTGATTTTCATGGAGAATTTGTGGGGTTAAAAATGAGGCTAATAGGACCTCCAAACAAAGGATATTAAGTTTAAGAAGTAAGTTAAAGAATAGGACTTGAAGTATCTACCCAAACCCGCGAAGAAAAGTCGAAAAGTGAAAATTTCAAAAAAATTAAGGATGGGGCACGCCAGAGGGAGTTCCAGGCCGCTCTGGGCTAAATTTTTTAGCCCATAGGAAGCAATATGGCGTGCCCAAGGGCGTTCCAGGGTGGTTTTGCCCATTTTTCGAAAGTTGGAAATTTTCTTAAGTCCCAAGGGTGCCCGGGGAGGTACCGGGCCGATTTTTGCCACGTTTCTTTTACAACCATGAGCATATACATGTAATGAGTAATGTATTATATTGGTATGATTAAATTACTCTAGAATGAATTTGGCACTAAAATGACGATTTTACCCTTGTAGTCAAAATAAGCCATACGTGGCTAGAATTGCTTGTTTTTGGGATTGAGGCTATGAGTATGAATTAAGTGAGTGGGAATATTGTCATAACATGTATGAAATGAATTAAATATGAGAAATTTTTGATTTTATTGGGTTAAGTGAATTGGGCTCAAAAGTGGCCCAAAATGAGGCAAAAGACATGGGCCAAGAATGGGTCAAATGACCCATTCTTCCTTTGACTAATCAATAATTGAGCAAGGTGGATAAAGAGGACTTCAAGGATCTATAAAAGGGGCACAAAATCAGATTTTAACCCACAAAATACACATGCTTTTCTATCTTTTTTCTAGAATTCTCAAGAAAGCTTCTTTGTCTCTCAAAACCCTAAGGCACTTCTTGGAGCAAGATCATCATTTTTCAAGCTTGGGTAAGTGATTATTCTTATGGATTAATATATTACATGCATGTAAGAGTATGTAGATCATATTTGTTATGCTTAAGTGTTGGATATGACACTTTGTGTTTTTGTGAAAGATGTGTTATCCATGGAATTTACACTTGAAATATGACTTGTGATTTTGATGAAAGAGCATGGTATGGATGAAATAACAACATGTATGGTGTTATTATGTTATTAAACTTTTTATTTCATATAAGTGTAAATTATGGGATTTTGGCCGATTTGTTGTTGTGAGGTGTATTGAAGGGAATTGATGGAATAATTGTGATGTTGTGGTCATAAGGAATGGAAAGTATGAACTTGGTGTGACATGCTAATGGTTTATGATATTTTGTTCAATGTTGAGAATATTGTGGGATTATTGGTATGATAATTTCTTCAATGGTATTGTCAAGGGGAAAATGACAATTTTAAAGGCAAACATGTAATTCATTGACTTCATATGCATATTTGTAAGGTAGTTGGTGGTTAATGTAAACTCCGTTATGTATTTGTGTTGTAGAGTGAAACATAAGGAAGGAGCGGGACATTGTATGCACATCTAAGGTTGTATATTCGTATTGAGAATACAAGGTATGTAAGGTTACTCTGTCCGTATCTTTTCACTTGTCCTATTCCGAAATGTGCTAAGGTATCCTATATCTGGTTATTAATGGTCATTATCACATAGTTCCTACTCATTGATCAATTGTGAACCACATGTATCATATTCATGGTTAATGTTCCAAAAGTCCAATAAGGTTATGTTCAAATGTTCCAATAGTGATTATACTTATGTCTCTGGTTCATGGATTATTGTCCAATGGTTCCAATGGTGTTATGGTTCTAATAATGTTATGTTTCTGACAATGTTTATTTTCATGTCCCTCACTCATTGGTTAATGATCCAAAGCTTCACGTAAAGTGTCATAACGTTGAAAGTTCTAAAAGAACTATCGCAAGAGAGTAATGATGTAAGAGAATCTATTTATTCTTAAAAAGCATTCTCCAATCATGTCATGTTCCTAAGTCCTATAGTATGATGATTATCCTTGTACCAATCTTTCATAAGTAAAAGTACCAATCTCATAAGAGTAATAAGAGAGGTGATGTGCAAGTTAGTATAATTATTCCTCATAAGTGAAGATGTCAATCACATCAAGTAAAGGAGTGAAGTGAGATGTGTATATAAGTGTGTGCTTTAATGTCATGATCTTTAAGCACAAGTCCACTTCCAAGTTTACAAGGCAAAACCCTTTACCGATTAAGCAAAAATACACTGTTTTACACATAGTGAACTATCCAACACTTTGCCAATATAACCAACATGATTTATACACCATATTAAGAATATAATATATTAAACCATAAGAATAAACACTTACAAATACTTGCAAAGAGATGATCTTGTCCCAAAAAATGATTGCCTTAGGGTTTGGAAAAGAAGAGAAAATATCTCTTTTGTGGAAAATTCTAGAACTTGGCAAGTGTAATGAAATGAATAAAAAATCAGATTTTTGGTGCCTTTTATAGCCCCTTAATGGTAATCCTTAGACAAATTTTGGTCAATAATTGATGTGCTGATTTGGTCAAAAGAAGAATGGATCATTTCCTTCTTGTTGGGCCATGTCTTTTACCTAATTTTGGGCCTTAAATTGAGCCCATTTGCACAAGGTTTGTTTAGCCCAATAACTTCCATCAATAATATACCATCTATCATAACTTAATTAATTCCATGAATATTAGGGTAGTCGCGTGAGTTCAGAAAGGTACGCGGTCTTACAACACCCATAACTGAGAGCTACATTTACATAATTTTCAAAGCTCTAGTTGTGTTGTCACCCAAATTTGAAGAAGTGGAAAGTTACCTCCAGTGCGAGTTTAGATATACCCCGGAGGTGAAACTGAAATTGAAAACATCCCAAAATATCCACATGCCTCTAATAGGGGTGTGGTTAAATGGAGGTGGAAGTCGTCCTTCAGCTCGCGTCCAAAGAGTTTGATATTCCTCTTCAGACTATGTTCCAGTTCGCTCCTAAGAAAGAGTTCCACGTCGTGTTGCATCCTTTTTCGAGTCGTCTGCACCTGTGGTTTTAATTTTAGAATTTCATCCTTTCAAATGCTCTCAAAAACATCTTAAACAATATGGTTAGTCATAAATGTAGCATGACACAAACATAATTTGGTACAAACCTGTTTGAGCATATTATGCTGAAAGAGTTGACGATCCAATTTACACGACCTGTTTTGAAAATATCATGCCACTTTAAATAAGGTGACGACCCAGCGTGTCCTAGTAAATGGTGGACAACCTATCTTGATGTATTATGCCACTTTGAATAGGGTGATAGCCCAACATGTCTCATTAAAAGGCGGATGACTTTTGATGTTGATAGGTAAACGGGATCACACTTGATGCTTGACGCTCATAAACAAATGGAATCACATTTGATGCCGTTAAATAAATGGGATCACATTTAATATCGATGAAAAAATGGGATCATACTTGATGCTGCTAAATAAATACAATAACACTTGATGCCGCTAAATAAATTGGATCACACTTGATACCGATAAATAAATGGGATCACACTTGATGCCTCTAAATAAATGGGGTCACACTTGATGCCGATAAACAAACGAGATCACACTTGATGCCTCTAAATAAATAGGGGCACACTTGATCCCCATAATAAATGGGTTCACACTTAATGCTGATACACAAATGGGATTATACTTGACGCCCATAATAAATGGAATCACATTTGATGCCAATAAATAAATAGGGTCACACTTGATTCCCTTAATAAACGGGAAACACACTTGATGACGATAAATAAATGGGATCACACTTGATGCCCATAAATGAACAGGATGACACTTGATGCTTATAAATAAACGGGATCACACTTAATGCTGATAAATAAATGGGATCACTCTTTATGCCCATAAATGGATGGGATTACACTTGATGCCCATAAATGAACAAGATCACACTTGATGCCTATAATTAAATGGGATCACACTTGATACCGCTAGGTAAATAGGATCACACTTGATGTCGATAATAAATAGGATCACACTTGATTCCGATAAATAAATGGGGTCCCACATGATGCCCATAACAAATGGGATCACACTTGATGTCGATGAATAAATGGGATCACACTTGATTCCCATAAATGAACAGGATCACACTTGATGCTTATAAATAAACGGGATCACACTTGATGCCGATAAATAAATGGGATCACACTTGATGCCCATAAATGAATGGAATCACATTATAAATGAACAGGATCACACTTGATGCCTATAAATCAATAAGATCACACTTGATGCCGACGAACAAATAGGATCACACTTGATGACGATAAATAAATGAGATCACTCTTAATTCCCATAAATAGACAAAATCACCCTTGATGCCGATAAATAAATATGAAGTCACATTGACCCATGTCTTGTTATGTGTTTGTCACCTTAGATGATCCAGACACAATATGTCACATTGAAGCCGGTGATAATCCAATATAATAATATGTCACTCTAGACAAAGTGATGGTCTGGTGTGTAATAAGTCAACTTTGCATGAATTGATAGTCAGGTATGCTTTCTCGGAGAGTATAAAACCTCAATAAAATAAGATATATCAACTTCAAATGAAGTGACAGTCCAACTTGTCCTTTTGAAAGACGGACTAACCTACCTGCACTCACAAAGTTTGATAGTTTTGGTAATAAAGAGATCAACATCTATCAAACCATGTCATAATGATCTAGTAACTGTGAAAATTGTATGAACCCAGACAAAAGTATCAAGAGGGATTTTGATATTGAGTGAAGGCTCTAAAGGCCAATTAAGTATGTCACATAAGGTGTATCCCTACTTCAATTGAAATCTCTTAATAGCGATGATTTGTTGATAGAGAATGCTTTTGAACGATTTCAAAAAGTTGCCCCTATTTCCAGTTCAAGGACAATTAAATAAAATAGTGTACAAAAGAAGAATTGATTATTTCAATGACATGCCTCAGTTTTCTCTGAGGGTCATCTTGAAACAGTGGAACGATCGAATCCTTATGTAGGATTGCCTATGTATCTTGCTGGGACAAGAATCAGGTTAGACGTAGTTCGGGCATGAAATTAATAGAATATTCAAAGAACATAAGATTTGATCAGAAGGACAAAGGATTAGATTCATCAATAAATAAGAAAATATAGAAGTCAATTTGTTGAACTTGATCCTTTGCATTAGGAATACTTGAAAGGACTTATGCATGTCTTGTATCTGGCGAACTTCTGGATTGATTCCTTTAAATCCATGAGAATGTATAGACTTTTATCCTCATTCCTTAGTATGGGAGATGGGTTTGAGTAACGTCACTTGTATATCTCAAATACAATCATCAATAATATAATGATTCGTTATAATTAAGCAAAGAATGTAACAAAAGATAGAGTTAGAAAGCCCATTTAGCTCATGATGATTTGTAGATTGTGTTCTTGATGATATCTCCACATCTTAGTCGTTATGCTTGATAAATTCCCTACCAAATTCAAAGGAAGTGTTAGAAATCATAATAAGGTAATAAAAATAAATTTAGAGATAAAGTGAGTAGAGAAGTTGTCTGGATCATTATGGCAGGGCCACAGGGGTCTGGTGATGCCCATTGTCATTTTTGATGGGCTCAGCATTATCAACTTTGTGACCTCACTGTTCCTCCAACCAAAGAGAAATTATTAATTTTGAAAGACTGATTCGTGTTGGCTTTGCCTTGATTTCCTAATGTTGTGATTTGTAAACTTGTACAATGTTGAAATTTTTCTTTAGCAAAATTTTTGAGGACCTTCCTAAAAAATTCTACCCCATTCTAGAATGCAAAACCCTTGAGTTTTTTCTGACGTAGATTAGCTATGAATTTTTGAGAACTTCTCAAAACTTTTGCCCCGGTTTTAACATCAGCAATGTCTGGTGTTCAACTTTGTAGCCAATGTCAAGTTTTTGTGGAATTTTTGAGACCTTATCAAAAATTCTTCCCCAGTCTCATGCTTCAATGTCATCTCTGATTCTGACTTAGGAAAAGATCCTCTTGTGGTGAATTTTTGAGTTCCTCTCAAAACTTTTGCCCCAGTTTCAACCATAAAGGTAAATGGAAATCTTACGGGGAATATGATCGAGCTGGTGTGGAGCCTACGTATTCCATTAGGGAAATCAAGTCAAACGTAGTTCCAAGTACAAAGCAAAAATATATTGATATTTTTGATATCGTGGCTAAAGCCAATATAAGCTGCCTACATATTCCACTTGGGAAATCAGGTCGAACGTAGTTCATTACAACTAAAAGTATGATTACACGGAAATTAAACCATAAAGTGCAATAATAGGAAAAATAAACCATCATGGAAACTAAATGACAAAGTGCAACTACAAGGAAACAAAGCGATAAAATGTGATTACAAGGAAAGAATACAATAACTTCAAAATGCAAGATAGAAGAACAACAAAAGTACGCCTTTGATGAAACTTCATTCTCTTTATTGACCGATGATGCCAATGACTACTCCTTGTGATTTGGCAAAAGATTGTTTTTCACATTTGCTGGGGTATGCACAAGTGGTATCACCTTGTTATCAATCAAGTCTTGAATTTTATGCTTGAGATGCAAACATCCTTCTGTTTTGTGCCCTATGGAACCTGAGTGATATTCATAACGTTGATCGGCCTGAGACCATTTTTCATTAGGATTTATTGGATTTCCTTTGACTGGGTGCAGTATTCCGGCTTCTTTCAATAGTTCAAAAAGTTGTGTTCGAGTTTCTGCCAGTGGAGTGAAGGCCCTGGGAGGTTTTTTTTCATAGTTGGCGCGAGTAGCATTATTTTGGTAGTTTTGCGGCAGAGGTTGATCATGTTGCCTGTGCATTGTATACTGGATATGGAGCATACTAAGAATTGTACTAGCATTGTGGAGATCATTTATGGTGGGATGTACTTCCTTGAGTCATCACTCCCATAACTTTTTTCTCCTTTTTCTACCCGAAAGAGCCAGTCTAGAAAGCCTTATGAGTGGATTGCAGTTTTGTTAAATTTATTATCCTCCCTGTCTTGAGGCCATTCTCAACCATTTCTTCTGTCTTGACAATTTTAGCAAAGGTTTTTCTAGCCATCGTCACCATACAATCAAAATATTTCGGATTCATGGCCTGGATAAAGTAAGTGATCATTTTAGCTTCCTCCATAGGAGGTTGTACCCTGCTTTTCTTTTCTCTCCACCATATGGCATATTCATGAAAACACTCACTTGATTTCTGCCTTAGCTTTATGATAGAGATTCTGTCAGGGATAATCTCAACATGAAACTTATACTGATCCACAATATCATTTGCCAAGTCATCCCAAGTGTGCCACTTGGTCACATATTGCTTAGCTTACCACTCTAAAGCTTTTTAACTGAAGCTCTGACTGAATAGCTAGACCTTTATCCCTTCACTTTTTGATAACCCCCAAAATACAGAAGTTGAAAACAAATATGAAAACTCAAAGATATGATAGAATTAAAATACGAAAGGTAAAGATACATAGATAAAGATAGTTAGATTGACACAAGAAGATAATAAAAAGGAACCAATGAATATCTTAAATTTAAAGACCCCAAATTTGATTATCAACAAGCACCTAATCTCCTATAAACGACTATGAGGGAATCATAACTCCCTCACAATTACCGTTTCTAGGCAAAATTCAATACAGGCTTTTCCAAGCTACACTCATGCTCCATAAGGAGTCACATAATATAAATATCATAAAAAAACTAATGAAAATAAAGCTAGGTCCTAGTATTTATAGCCTTGAGTCTTTTATTACATATATAGGCCCAAAAGTGATCTAATTAAACAAAAATGGGACAACCTGGCCGCTTTAGCCCACATTCCTATGCAGGTGACCACCTGCTGGTGCAGATGGAATCTGTGGGAGCAGGTCACCCACCTGCAGGCTCAGGTGAGGGAGCAGACCACTCCAGGATGTCATCGAGCTCCTCTTGAATCTCCCACGACCTCTCTAATGGCTCCTTTGACTCCAAGGTATGTTCCATATGTGATATTACTCTACTTGAAGTGCAAAATGGACCCTCCAACCAAGTCCTTGTGGCCTTGAGATCTTTGTGGCTTGGATCCCTTGTTGTCGCCCTTGAAATACAAGCCAAGAAAGGTAGACGCTGATTTGGATTGTATCACTTTTACCCACATTGATCAAATTTTTAGAACAGGTTTTCAAATGGAAGAGGAGGTTTCTGGAGCCATCAAATTTCTCAAATTTAGGTATCTTGTGACCCAGTGGCAACTCAATTTCTGAAAAGGCACACAGTTCCTCTTCTTCAAGCTTTGGCTATCATCAAGCCCATGAAGACTTCTCATAGCATGTTCCAAGATTTTGAGCTTTCTATTACCCATCTCATCATTTTACACCCTTCAATCATTTTTATTTTCAACATAATGATCAGCGTCTAGGTGATATGGCCCTTGAGTTTGTGTCACTGGTGGGGCAGTAGTATAAGTGTATGTCACGACCCAATTTCTCAGGTCATGATGACACCTACTTCAACCCACCAGTAGGGAAGCCAAGCCATAGCCAGAAACTGCAAGTAACGGGCTAACGGGCAGAAGATGGAAAGAAGCAAGAAGGAAAACAAACAACGACAATAATATAAGCAGAAACGAAGAAATATGTACATACATAATATACCATACATGAGAAGGCAGAGGACAGAATATACAAAATGAATCCCTCTCAAGACTTGGTAAGGTCGGTACTAGAGCCACTGTAACCAAAATCAGAATACTAGACAATAACCAAAATGTACATATACACAGTAGTCTCTGAATACAAAAGACTATAACTGGAACAGACGGAGAATGATCAGCCTCAGACTCTAGAAAGCTCACCCCTTCTCTAGATCAGTAGCTGGGCCTTAGGATAACATCAATGTCGGCCGCTCGTACTCATATCTGCATTAGGGAAAAGATGCAGAAGTGTAGCATGAGTACCAGCAATGGGTACTCAATAGACATCATCGGCTGATTGAGCTCATATATAGTATAACCTAAATATAATGCGAGAGTGTAAGCTGTGTCAATAGTAGCAGAGGCAGAAATATGAATTTCTATAGTATTCAACTGGTGCAGAAGCGAACGATAAATAACTCAAAGTAAGAAAGACAAGCTAACTACAACCTAACTAGGCCCCCATAAACCCAGAAGGCTCATAGAAGTAAACAATTAACCCTACAGAGCCCCCATAAGCCGGCGGGTACACAAAACCAGTAACTAAAATAAAAAGCATAAGTGTCTTACTCCTAGATGAGTTACGATTCGCTTATCTCTTATTCACTGACGGGAGTTCCTAAGCGGTCATAATGTTGTAAATCCTAAGAGAATTGTCTCGACGAGAGTAATGAGGTAAAGAGAGCTTGTTTAGTTTGAATAGCATTATCCCTATCATGTCTTGTTCCAAAGTCCTATAGTATGATGATTATACTTGTGCCAATTGTTCATAAGTAAGAGTACCAGTCTCATAAGAGTAAGAAGAGAAGTGATGTGCAAGTCAATATAATTATTCCTCATAAGTGAAGATGTCAATCTCATGAGGTAAGGTAGTGAAGTGGGATGTGTATATAAGTATGAGCTTTAGTGTTATGATCTTTAATGTGTCACTCTCAAAACTAAGTGAAAGGTATAAGATTGTAAAGAGGTAATGCGCATGGTTGCTATATGTTTCATTGAGTATAGATCACATTCTAGAGAGTATAAGTTCAATATGGAATACTTTCAATATTGTGATATGTCATTTATTATAGCCCACCAAAAGGTGGAGGTCCGGTATCATATACTTACTTATATAAGCTCTCATAAGATTAGTGAAGGAGGGAAAGTGTGAGTTAGTATATCTACCCTTCACAAGTTAAGGTGTTAATCTCATGAAGTATAAGAGTAAGGTAATGCATAGTTGTGTGTTTCAATTAGTATCATGATCCTTAATGTATTAATCTCTCATAAGTTGATATACCAATTTCTCCCACCATAAAGTGGATGCAGGTTATCCCACCATGAGAGTGGATGTATGATAACCCACCATGAGAGTGGATGTATGATAACCCACCATGAGAGTGGATGTATGTTGACCCACCATGAGAGTGGATGTAATGAGAGTGGATGTATGTTGACCCACTATGAGAGTGGATGTATGATAACCCACCATGAGAGTGGATGTATGTTGACCCACTACGAGAGTGGATGTATGATAACCCACCATGAGAGTGGATGTACGTTAACCCACCATAGAGTGGATGTATGCTAACCCACCATGAGAGTGGATGTACGTTAATAGAATGGATGTACGTTATGTTATTAAATCACCGATAGAATAGATGTATGTTATATCATTATCCCACCACTAGAGTGGATGTATGCGGATGAATGTTATTCTTTTATAACCTACTAACCAAGTAGAAGAATCTATTGAAGGCGAGTTTTATGAGTGAAGGTAATTTCCCTTGAAGGAGAGTAGATATAAAGGTTATGATGTAAAATGATGGTTTATCCTCAATGACTATTCTCTCATATGTCATTCTATTGATATTCTCATGTATGATGCTATTTCTTATGAGCCTTACATACTCAGTACATTCTTCGTACTGACCCCCTCGGGGGACTTACCTTACATGCTGCAGGTACAGGCATTAGTAGACTTCCTCAGTAGACTATGGATCATTTGCAGAGTTTTGGTGAGCTCCAGTTGTTTCGGAGCCTCCTGAGTCATAGTTGTATATCTGTTTTGATATTGTAAATATTGTATAAAGCGGGGACTTGTCCCGACTGTTAGTTGGTCTAGTATATGCATCTATTAGAGGCTTTTGTAGACATATGTAGGTATGTGGATGTAAGAGATAAATGTCCGTTTTGACTTAATGTCCCCAACGGCCAAGTTTCATTAATATATATATAGCATATGTTCCATGATCATGTCTTCCGCATAGTTGCATACGATTTAATGAGATTCATACGGAATATGCATACGAAGATTCATGAGCAAAGATTGGTTCTCTCGGTCCATATCAGCTTCGGGTGCCAATCACGCCTTATTAGAAGTCGGGGCGTGACAAGCTTACCCTCGATCTCAGGGTAGACCTCTACGCCTAACTGGAGCTTTAGCAGCTAGCTCGGGGTCCTGATCTGTCACGACCCGAATTCCCTTCGGGACGGACTGGCACCCAAAGCCGTTGAGGCCCGAGAGAACCAATCTTTAATCATGTACCTTCGTCGTATGCATGTCTCTATATGAATAGTGTTATATTTCGTGTAACTTATAAAATATAACTTACCAATGGCGGAAGTCATGGAAAATATCTACTATCTATGAAACTTGTCCGTTAGGGCCATCAAGTCAACATGGACATACATCTCTTATATTCATCTTCCCACATGCATTTACAAAGCCTCTAACAGATACATTTACAAAACCAACTTAAGTCGGGACAAGTCCCCGCTTTACACAATACTACAATCAATACGAAAACATATGTACACAATGATTCGGAAAGCCCCGAACCAACTGGAGCTCACCAATGACTGGCAAATGATCCGTAACCTACTGTGGAGGTCTACTAGCACCTGTGCCTGCAGCAAGTAAGGTAAGTCCCCCAAGGGGGTCAGTACAAGGAATGTACTGAGTATGTAAGGCTATAAGAAACTATATCATACATAATAACTTCAATGGAATCAAATATAAGAAAATAGTCAATGCGGATAAATCTTCATTCAGAATGTGTGGAACCATGCACCTTACCTTTATTATTTTCCTTACTTTTACGTTCGTTATCTTTATTAGTGGGTTATTATGGTCATCCACCTTATCGGTGGGTAGTCATACACCCACCGTCCACCTTATTGGTGGGTAGTCGTCCACTTTATTAGTGGGTAGTCATCCACTTTATTAGTGGGTAGTCATCCACTTTATTAGTGGGTAGTCATCTACCTTTTTGGTGGGTATTAATATAGTGTTGGGGTCCGCTCGAGATAGGATTATGTTCCCCTTTGAGTCATCCCGTTTCTCAAACATTAACCCATATATGCATTACTTATTTCCTTTACTCTTGCAACCAACAAATATGCTTTACTTTATTTCTTACTTTTGAGAGATTGATACATTGGTTGTGAGGGATTGATATATTTGTAGTCATGACATTACTGGAAGCTTTGGAACATAAAATTATTGGGACTTTGGAACCGTGTCCATATATGAACAACAACGACTAATGAATGAGTTATTTCTTACTTTTGAGAGATTGATACATTGGTTGTGAGGGATTGATATATTTGTAGTCATGACATTACTGGAAGCTTTGGAACATAAAATTATTGGGACTTTGGAATCGTGTCCATATATGAACAACAACGACTAATGAATGAGGAATATGTGACTTAACAATAGATAACAACTTGAAGTGAGATACCTTTGGACATTTCGGAATGGAATAAGTACAATATCAATAAGAACAATATGCTGCAGAAGGATACAGAAAGAGTAACCTTACATACTTTATCTTCCCAATATGAATATACAATCCTAAATGTGAATACAATAGTCCAGCTCCTTCCTTACATTTCACTCTACAACACAAGTACATAAAGGAGCTTATGTTAACAATGAACTACCTTACAAGTGCATACAACGACAATGAGGTACACGATTGTCTTAAAATGTCATTTCCCCCCTTGACAATACCATTGATGAAATTATCATACCAACAATACCACAATATTCCATACATTGACCAATATATCATAAATCAATAGCATGTCCCACCAAGTTCATACTTTACACTTCTCCATTAACACAACATCACAATTACTCCATCAAGTCACCTCAATACACTTCATAACGACATATCTATAATAATCCCACAAATTATACTTATAGAAAAATAACAAGTCAAGGAACATAACCACACCATACATGTTGATATTTCATTCACACCATTCACTTTCATCAAAACCTCAAGTCTCCTTTCAAGTTTAAATCCCATAGATGACACATCTTTTAGCAAAAAGTAAAAATGCATTATTTACACTTTTAGACATAACCATCATGATATACATACTCTCCCATGCATATAATATATTAATCCATAAGAACATTCACTTACCCATGCTTGCAAATGAGTGATCTTGTCCAAAAAGATGATTTAGGGTTTGGAAGATATGAGAAATATCTTTTGGAAAATGTTTAGAAAAGCATGTGTGGTATTTGGAATAAAAATATGATTTTTGTCCTTTATATAATCCCTCAATTAATCCTTAGCCACTTCTTGGCATTAAATTCCATGTTTACTTTGTCAATTATGGAAGAATGGGTCATTTACCCTTTGGGCCTTGCACTTTTGCCTCATTTTGGGCCTTAAATTGAGCCCAATTTCACATGTTAGCTTAGCCCACCAAATTCAATGTGTTATACTCCAATTTTGTCATGTTTAAATAACTCCATAAATGTTACGACAATAATCAACTCACGAGATTCATGTTCATAGCCTCAATTCTCAAAAATAGAAATTCTAGCCACTCATGGCTTAAGTGAACATAATTTGATAAAATACTTGTGACGAAGAATTGACCCCCCAAATCGGATGATAATCTTTCTCAAGAGTAGCCATACTATTATGGAATAATAATATCATAACCCAACAGTCCTCTTTATAGACTAATAATCGTAGAAGAAATTTGGCCAAAAGCACCCCGGCACGCTCCCGGGCGCCCTTGGGACTTAGAAAAATTTCAGCACCTGAAAAGGTGCACATTAGAGGTCTGGCACGCCCCCATGCGAGCCCCTCTGCTGGCTTTACCACAAAAATTTTGTCCAAAAGCGGCCTGGCACGCCACCTACAGCGCCCCACACTTAATTTTTGATTTCGACTTTTCTTTGCAGATTTGGTTGGATCTTTCAAGTCCCAACCTTTTGCTTGCCTCTTATCTTTAAGATCCATTTCTTGGATGTCCTTTAAACCTCATTTTTTACCCCACAAATTCTCCATAAAGTCACAAACACCACCTACGACAAAGGTCTAAGCACAATATCAAATGTTCCATCAATAACAATGCAAAATACATACTTATTGCTCTCGAACCTAGTGTAAACATGGTTCAAGGTTGTCAAGTAGGGTCGGGAAGGTATGGGGTGTTATATTCTTCCCCCCTTATAAACATTCATCCTCGAATATTAGTACCATTATCCAATTTACACAGATGGATCATTCCTCATGTGATCATATAGATACATAATGCTTTATAGATACTTACTTCGTCATGTTATCAGATACATAAAATGCTTGAAGACACTTACCTGTTATTCCTCCATTTCCGTATCTTGAACTTTCTCTTCCATTTGAAAACTACTTCTTTATTTCTTAATCCTTTCACTTACCGATCAAGAATAATAGTAGGTACTTCTCCATATGTGATATCCTCCGTAACTTGTACATCTCTCCCAGGTATTTTCGAAGCATTAAAACACGGAACATTGAATAAACTGTGGGGAGCTCTTGGGGTAGTGCTATTTTGTATGTAACTTACCCAAATCTTTGGGTAATCTCATATGGCACGTTATATAGGGTCAACTTTCTTTTATTTCCAACTCTCGTTACCCCTTTCATTGGTGACACTGTCAAAACTACCCAATCACCTATGGCCAATTCTAATTCCATTTTTCTACTATCAGCATATAACTTGTGTAGACTTTGGGCTATTTGTAGCCACTGTTGTATCACCTTGAATTTCTCTATAGCTTGATGAACAAGATTTGGCCCAAGTAAAGCAGTCTCACCTGTTTCAACCCAACCACGTGGTAATCTACACTTTCTCCCATATAAGCTTCATAAGGTGTCATTTTGATACTTGAATGATAATGTAGGTAAATTCAATAAGCCTGTCTATCTATTTGAGGATGAAAAAAAAACCGTACTTAAGTTCACTTAGGTTCCCAAACTCTTCTGAAATGATTTTTACACATGTGCAGTAAATTGAGCTCGTCTGTCTAATATAATAGAAATTGGAATCCCATGTAATCATACTATCTCTTTAACATACACCTTTGCAGAATTTCCAGCTGTACAAGTGGTCCTGACAGGTAAAAAGTGTGCTACTTGGTAAGTCTGTCAGCTATCATCCACATGGAATCAAATTTTCGAAATGTACAAAGCAAACTTGTGATAAAATCCATATTAATCATGTCCCATTTCCAGACTAGAAGATTGATATATTGCATGTAACCTCCTAGTTTCTGATGCTCTACCTTTACTTGTTGACAATTCGGGCATTGAGCGACAAATTCTGCAATGTTCTTCTTCATATTTCCCCTTTGTCGAACTTCGCTGTACATTCTTTTTCAATTGAAAGGAAATAGGATTTACATATTCCTTTTCTTTCTCTTAGTTACAAATGAAGACTCTGCCGCATTATACACTATAATTCTTTCATCAAGAGTCTCATGAAGACGAACTAGCCATCTTGACTATACCTTAGTTTTTCGTAAACTGACACTTAGTGTTTCCTATTGCTTTGCGGCTTAATGCATTATCACATTTGCTTTCCCCGGATGGTGTCATATATCAACATCGTAGTCTTTTAAGAGCTCTAGCCATCTTCGTTGCCTCAAATTGAGTTCTTTTTGCTTAAACATATATTGCAAATGTTTATGATCAGTATAGATATCAACACGAACCCTATATTTAAAACAAATATCACCACCGCTAACTCAAAATCATGTATATGATAAGTGCTCTCATGTGGGCATAATTGTCTTGAGACATACGCTATTACATTAACGTGTTACATCAATACACATCCTATACAATGTGACCCAAGAATGATACGAATTTTAACCAAAAATCACGTTTAGCGAACTTTGCACATAGCTTACGGTCACGAAGAATCCATAACACTTGTCACAAGTGATTAGCATGGTTCTCTCGTGATCTTGAATATCATTTCTAATGTGGTCTCACACACATCTAACAATGGCTTGTATCACCGTATTCATTATCCATAAAAAATACTAGTGCAGTCATTAGTTCAAATGACAAACCTAACACTCAATAATGACCATACCATTTTCGGAAAGTTGTCTTAGGTATATCTTTTCTTTCAACCCTTACCTCTCGATGCTCCAACATTACTCCTCCATTCAAGGACAGTCTTTTATATAAAATGGAAATACACTGTCTGAGCTTGGCAATCTGTGTGACATAACAAGAAGCCAACCAATTCATACCCGTGACAACCTTAAAATCTATCATTTCCAACCCAATAAGATCAGCCAACGTAACATGATCACAAACATTCACTATACCATTACGATCTACTCTTTTTAACTATAATAAATTCACCAACTGGTGTATAGACCTCAAATGGTATAACTAGTAATTCTAGTATTCTTTCAAACTCCGCAGCAATCAATGGGGTAACATATGATAAGGTAGGGTCCGGATTAATCAATGCATATACATTATGTGAAAAGACAGATATTATACTTGTAACCTCATCAGAAGAAAACTCCAAATTCTGTCGATCAACTAGAGCATAAGTGCGGTTCTGAGTTCCACTGGAAATAGCTACTCCTCTAGTACCTCTACTATGACCAGCAGGTTGTACACCAGACGGCGATGCCACAATGGCTGATCCCGTAGGTCGCGCCATACTAACCGTGTCCCCTTGTAGACACTCTCTCGTCAGATGCCCCGACATACCACACCATAAGCAAACATTTGGTCCATACCAGCAATCCCCTGAATGAAACTTCCCGCTGTGCTGGCACAGTTGAAGAGAAAATCTTACTGTTTGTGAACCTCGAACCACACTGCTCTGCCCCGCATGACTGCCTCTAGACCCTCAGAACTATGATGAAGTATCTACTGTAGGGGAAGAAAATGATGGTCTAGGCGGTCGAGAAGAACTCCGAGGCTCAGATTCTCCTTGGGACACCATAAACTGTCCCATAGGTCTAGCCCTCTTTGAAGGCCCTTTTTCAAATTCATGTACCCTCCTTCGTTGCCTCTGATCCTCCATCTTTTGTGCAAAGGCCTATATTCTGGCTATGTCCATATCTGTCACACCCCGAATCCCCACGAGGCGTGATTGGCACCCGAAGCCGATAAGGCCCGAGAGAACCAAGCTTTGCTTTTATTCCTTCATATATATGTCTTAGGAAACACTACTATCCCATAGGAACAGGAAATATTAAAATCAGAAATCATAGAACATGTGGCGTATATACATATGAGAAACTCGGCCGTTGAGGCCATCAAGTCAAAATGTCATATACCATCTTACATTTGTATACCCATATACGTCTACAAAAGCCTCTAACAGATGCATTGACCAAAACTAACTGAAAGTCGGGATAAGTCCCCGCTTTATACACTATGTATACTATCAAAACATTTGAACACTGTGACTCGGAGAAGCCCCGAACTAACTGGAGCTCACCAATGATCTGCAATTACTGTCATCCTACGGTGGAGGTCTACTAGTGCCTGCACCTGCAACATGTAAGGTAAGTTCCCCAAAAGGGGTCAGTACGAAGAATGTACTGAGTATGTAAGGCTCAAATGAAACTATACAACACAGAAATAGTTCAATGAACTCAATGGACCTCAAATGCATATGCATAATCAGATGAATAAGTAACCATCTTGCACTTTGGAAACCATGTGTATTACTTTCATTGCTTTCATTGCTTTCATGCTTCTTTACTTCAATGTCATTACATATGTCACAATGTACCCGGGCCCCTACTGATCAGTGGGTCTTTACATGACTTATCGTCATGTTGGGATCGGGTCGAGCTAGGCTTGTGCCCCTAGACCTGCCACCCAGGGATCGGGTCAAGCTAGGCTTATGCCCCTAGACCTGCCACCCATAAATCATACATCGGGATCGAGTTGAGCTAGGCTTATGCCCCTAGACTTGCCACCCATAAATCAATCCATCGGGATCGAGTCGAGCTAGGCTTATGCCCCTAGACTTGCCACCCATAAATCAATACATCGGGATCGAGTCGAGCTAGGCTTATGCCCCTAGACTTGCCACCCATACTTCATCATTGACCACATTTGCATTATTTTGATCTTGAAACTTTGGATCATTAGACAATGAGTGAGAGACATATGAGATTGGTACATTCACCTGTGAGAGATTGACATATTCATGTGACATAGCATGTTTGGAAACTTGGAACCATAATCAAAATAGAAGACATGTGAATAAACATTATTGGAAACATGACACCATTGGAACCATTGGACAATCATTCATAGCAAGATACATGAGCATAACCACTATTGGAACATTGGACCATAACCTTGTTTGAGATTTTGGAACATTAACCATGATAATGAGACATGAGACTCACAAATGATCCATGAGTAGGAAAGATATGACAATGACTATTGATAAACGGATATAGTATACCTTAGCACACTTCGGGATAGGACTAGTGAAATAGCAATGTGGATACTATTTGCCGCAAAAAGATACGGACAGAGTAACCTTACATACCTTGTACTCTCAATACGGATATCCAATCATAGATGTGTATACAATAGTCCCGCTCCTTCTTTATGTGTCATTCTACAACACAAATACATAACGGAATTCACATTAACCAACAACTACTTTACAAATGCATATAACATCAATGGGGTACATGTTTGCTTTGAAACATGTCATTTCCCCTTGACAAAACCATTGATAGCATCATTATTCCAAAAATCCTCCAATATTCCCAACATTGACCAATACATAATAATCATTGCATTTCACCACAACACTCCTCCTTTACAATTTCTTATCCACACCACATCACAAATAATCCATCAATTCACCTTAATACACTTCATAGCACATATCGGCCAAAATTCCAAAATTTACACTTATAGACAAGAACAAGTTAAACAACAAAAATAACACCATAGACGTTCATATTTTATCCATACCATGATCTTTCATCAAAGGCACAAGTCCTAATTCAAGTTCATATCCCATGGATCACAAATCTTATACAAAAGCACAAAGGACCATGTCCAACATTTCCAAGCACAACCAACATGATTTACATACTATTTCATGCATATAATATATTAATCCATGAGAATATACACTTACCAAGACTTACCAAATGATGATCTTGGCCAAAAAGTTGGCTTAGGGTTTTGAAGATATGAGAAAGCTCTCCTTTAGTTTCTTGGAAAATACTAAAAGTGCTTGTGTATTTTCAATGAATAAAGGATGATTTTTGGTGCTTTTTTATAGGACCTTTAGTCATCCTTAGCCACTTGGGATCAATCATTGATGTGTATGACTTAGTCAAATGGAAGAATGGGTCTTGTGACCCATTGGGCCATGCATTCTTTTTATTTTTGGGCCCAATTCACTTAACCCGATAAAATCAATAATTTCTCATGGTTTCATCATCTCATAGGTGTTACGACAATATTCCTACTCATGTCATTCATATACGTAGCCTCAATCTCAAAAACAAGTGATTCTAGCCACGTATGGCCTATTTTGCCCAAAAGGGTAAAATCGTCATTTTGACCCCAATTTCGTTCTCGAGTAAATTTATCACACCAATATAATATGTCATTTATTTCATGTATATACTCATGGTTGTAGAAGAATCGTGGAAAAAATCGGCTCAATACGTCCCCGGGAACCCTTGGGACTTAAACAAAATTTTCAACTTTTGAAAGGTGCGCAGGGGTGGCGTGGCACGCTGCCTGGCACGCCCCTTTACTGCCTCTGGACTGAAAATTTCAGCCCAGAGCGGCGTGTCACGCTACCCAATGCGCCTTTCCCTTAAATTTTTCAAAAATTTCATTTTTCGACTTTTCTTCGCGGGTTTGGTTAGATACTTCAAATCCTATTCTTTAACTTACTTCTTAACCTTAATATCCTTTGTTTAGAGGTTCTCTTAGCCTCGTTTTGAAACCGACAAATGCTCCATGAAAATCACAAAACACCTCCTATGAAGGGCTAATCACATGTACAAGGCCAAATTTTAATTTTCTTGTCAATATCATTACAAAATACATTCGTGTGGCTCTCGACACTCAAGTATACATTGTTCATCGTCATCACATTGGGTTAGGAAGGTACGGGGTGTTACATTCTTCCCCCCTTAGGGACATTCGTCCTCGAATGATAGGAACACTGTCTCATTGAAACACTTAAGTCAAAGTGAATTCTCCATATCATAATATTCCCACTTAACACTTGTAAAGACTTATAACTCCAAATCTGTATCTTGAACTTTTTCCTTCCATGTACCACAATTACAAGTACTTTAGATTTCATTAATGCTTCGATTTCCCTTGTGATTTCTTCGATGTACTAAGTTCTCCAATAGTGCCCCTACGGAAGCTACCTCTGTATTTTTGAATTCTTTCACTTCTCGATGTACCTTTTTACGTGTGAGATCCTTGGTAATATGTACATTTCCACTGGAAAAAATATTGTATACCCCCCCGATACACTTTCGGAGCATCAAATATAGAATACTAAATGGACTGTGAAGAATTCCTGGACTAGTGCTAATAGATACGCAAGTTGCCCAAATCTTTGGACAACTCCTCTTTCTTTCCGAATCTCATTATCTTTTTCCATTGGTGACACTATCAACGCCTAATATAGGCATATGATTTATACCGACTTTGGGCTATTTGTAGCTACTGTCATATCACCTTCACTTTTTCTATCGCTTGATGAACAAACTTTGACCTGGGCAATGCAAAATTTCATCAGCCGTAACCCATCCAATGGATGATCTATATGTCCTTTTATATAAACCTTCGTAAGGTACCTTTTGATATCTTTATTGCAAGCAATTTCATTAGACGATCGATATTCATCCCCACTACCTTTAAAGTCCAATGTACAAACTCGTGACATATCTTCACATGTTCTTATAATACATTCTGTTTGTCCATCCATTTAAGGATGACCAGCCATACTTACATTTATCTGTGTACTCATGCTTTACTGGAAAGACTTATCCACACTGTGAAATAAAGTGAGCCCCCCCCGTGTGATATAATAGCGAGTGGAGTCTCATGTAATCATACTATCTCTGTAACATATAATTTTTTTTTTTGCGTACAGTTCATCTGTATCGGTGGTCCTAACTTGTAGGAAATATGTTGACTTGGTAAGCCAGTTCATGAATACTTAGATGGAATCAACCTTCGCAATGTACTAGACAACCCTTTAATTAATTCCATGTTATTCATGTTCCACTCCCAAACTGGGAGGGTAATATATTGCATAAAACATACAGACTTCTGATGCCATACTGTTCGTTAGTGACCGCTTGGACATTGAACTACAAGTTCTACAATGTGCTTCTCATATATTCTCACCAACACATCTCTGCTACACCATGGTGTATTTTGGTTATTTTCGAACAAACAAACTACCGTGAACGATGTTCTTCTGTCACATTTCCGTGTCTTAACTCATCTATACTCGGTACACACAATCTACATTGGCGTTAAAGTACTCCCCTCTTATGTTTGCTCAAATACTCTCGTCGACTTTGCTGTACATATGTTTTCAATTGAACTAAAAATGGAAGTTACATATTTCTTTTCCCTTTATCTCCAATATCAATGAAAATCCTACCACATTTGACACTATAATTCTTTCCTCTGGAGTTTCAAGAAACAAAACCCCATATTGCCTCATTAATATAGATTTCCTGACTATATCTTTCTTCTCTGTGAGCTGTCCATTCATACTTCCTACTGTCTTGTAGTTTAATGTATCAACTACCCCATTTGCTTTTCCCAAATGATATAGGATACCAATGTCCTCACCTTTTTAAGATTTCAAGCCACCTTCGCTACCTCAGATTAAGTCTTTCGGCTTAACAATCTATTACATTGTCTCACATCCAGAATATATAAATCAACATGAATCCCTTACAAATAGGTGACACCATGACGTTAAAGCAAATATCACTGCTGCTACTTCAGGGTCATGTGTTTAGTAATAATTTGTATTCTCATGTGGCCGCAACTGTCGTGATGCATATGCTATTACCTTATCATGCTACATCAATATACATCCGAGGCCAACCCCGGAAGCATTACCATGCTTTGCATAACATTCTTATGCCTTCAAAAGGAACTTACAACGGATGTGGAAGTTACTTTATCTTTCAACTCTTGAAAACTTTTCTCACATGCATCATTTTACTGGAACTTGATTGCCTTGTGTATAAGCTTTGTTAAGGGTGTAGGGATAGAAGAATATCCTTCCACAACTCTCATATAATGATCAATCAACCCAAGAAATCGATGGATCTCTGTAAGCATCGTAGGCCTTAGCCAATTATTCACCATTTCTATCTTTTGTGTGACAACTTTCATCTCTTCATCCTATACAATGCATAGTCCTCTTTGTGATTTTTTTTTTTTTTTTTGAATACCATCACCGAATATGGTCACACACACATTTACAAGTGTACTGAACGCCCTGTTCATGAATCTATAAAACTAACGGTGCATTCTCTAGCCCAATTGACATACTAAGACTTATAAGCATACCATGTTTGTAACGCTGCCTTGGGTATCATCATCGTTCATATATATTTTCCTTTTTATTTCATCATCATTCATTATCATTTATCCCGTAACTGATCAAACAAATCGTCAACTCTGGGGGGAAACTATTCTTATCCAATTGCCAATAGTAAACACACATTCTCAATAGGCCATGTTATGTTTTTGTACTAGTGACACTGCTGCACCCCAAGGGGTAGTACTAGGCCTTATGAATCCCTTATTCAACATGTCTTTTTCTTTCTTCTGTCATTCTCGTAACTCGACCAGGCCATGCTATATGAAGAGGCCATGCTATATGATGAAAATAAAAATAGGCCGAGTACCTGACGTCACATTCATACCAACTCATACATCTGGGAATTCATTTACCACTCGGACTAATTAAAGAGGTGGGGGCTTCGCATTAATATCGTTCACTCTTACTAAGTGACATATGTATCCCTTAGAGTATCCTTTTCTTTGCCGTGAGATGGGGAATACATTTTCCTGGCCATTCAAAATATTCCTTTGGGGATAATGACAATATAACTTCTTAGTTCGGCCATCTACTATGGCATAACCCCTTTTTAACTCAATAAGATCAACCAGTATCTCATGACCACAATTAATGACTATGCACTTATGATATACTCTTTTACTTACAATAGGTTCACCAACTGATGTGTAGGCTTCCTGTGACATAACTGGTACCATATGCTCTATGGGTCAATCAATACGTGTACGGTACACGTAGCTTCACCAGGATAAGCCTCATTTTGTGACCCGACATATCACACCAATAACAACATTTGGCCCCAACCGATATTTGGTCTCTACCTTCTCCGTTCTTATGCTTGATACCCTATTGCCCATGAATCTTGAATCTCACTTCTTTGCCAAACCGACTGTCTCTAAACCCTTGGGATCGAGGTAGAACATTTATGATAGATTAAAGAAATAATGATTAGGCAGTCTGCTAATCATCCAAGACCTCAATTCTCCTTGGGACTCCATGAACTGTTTCCATAGATCTAGCTATCTTTAACGACCCTTTGTCAAATAGTTGTGTCCTTTTCTGTTGCCTCTGGTCTTTCATTATTGGGTGCAAAATGCCTATATCCATTGTACAATCCATCTGTCTCTATACTGATGCACTCTATCGGTCATAATAGTTATCATGTTTGGAGCATATCTAGTCAAATTATGACACTAAAAACTGCACTTCCTGACACTTATAGTCCTTTGGCAAATTTAACAATTGGTCCACATAAGCTTTTCTGACCTTATTTGGGAGGTACAGTCACAGAATGCCATTTTACATTACTCCCAACTATCTGAAAATACATCGTAGATCAGTCATATGCATAACATCTAGAACCCTTTTTAACTTAGTTCATAATGTCCTATGGGTCTTCATTCAAATCTGACCCGGTGAACGTAGGAGGGTATGATTTCTAAAAATCCTGTGTTTGACGACTAGCTACCCTAGCCGCGCCATCATTACTCGTCATCAGGCCATCTCGCCCGTGACATTGTACAACAACTCTCTGAGGCAACATATGCAGTACATTTCATAAATCCTGTTCAGTGACATTTATAGATGGTTCTGCAGGTACTCCTCTATCTTTTGGCTACGAGAGACCCGTATAACAATTTCCATATCAGCTCTACCTTGACTCACTTCGTCAAGTGGTGATTTACTCATTTCTACTTTGGCAGGCATATCAACCTGCTCACCTTTGTCTTTATCTTGTCTGAGACTCAGTAGTTGACTATACAAAGAAAACCAATGTAAATACGTACATATGTGTCCACCTACAACTTTGGCTCTACTGCACGATCTAGAAGTGAAGAAAAGAAACAACTCCTAAATGTCCCGTAGCCTCCTGCTTATCAATGTGGCGCGCAACACATCCATAAGCAAGACTCTACTCAGACACGGCTTTGTAGACACCCTTAGAACGACCCGCTCTGATACCACTTTTGTCACACCCCGAATCCCCACGAGGCGTGATTGGCACCCGAAGCCGACAAGGCCTGAGAGAACCAAGCTTTGCTTTTATTCCTTCATATATATGTCTTAGGAAACACTACTATCCCATAGGAACAGGAAATATTAAAATCAGAAATCATAGAACATGTGGCGTATATACATATGAGAAACTTGGCCTTTGACGCCATCAAGTCAAAATGTCATATACCATCTTACATTTGTATACCCACATACGTCTACAAAAGCCTCTAACAGATGCATTGACCAAAACTAACTGAAAGTCGGGATAAGTCCCCGCTTTATACACTATGTATACTATCAAAACATTTGAACAACTGTGACTCGGAGAAACCCCGAACTAACTGGAGCTCACCAATGATCTGCAATTACTGTCATCCTACGGTGGAGGTCTACTAGTTCCTGCACCTGCAACATGTAAGGTAAGTTCCCCGAAAGGGGTCAGTACGAAGAATGTACTGAGTATGTAAGGCTCAAATGAAACTATACAACACAGAAATAGTTCAATGAACTCAATGGAACTCAAATGCATATGCATAATCAGATGAATAAGTAACCATCTTGCACTTTGGAAACCATGTGTATTACTTTCATTGCTTTCATTGCTTTCATGCTTCTTTACTTCAATGTCATTACATATGTCACAATGTACCCGGGCCCCTACTGATCAGTGGGTCTTTACATGACTTATCGTCATGTTGGGATCGGGTCGAGCTAGGCTTGTGCCCCTAGACCTGCCACCCAGGGATCGGGTCGAGCTAGGCTTATGCCCCTAGACCTGCCACCCATAAATCATACATCGGGATCGAGTCGAGCTAGGCTTATGCCCCTAGACTTGCCACCCATAAATCAATCCATCGGGATCGAGTCGAGCTAGGCTTATGCCCCTAGACTTGCCACCCATAAATCAATACATCTGGATCGAGTCGAGCTAGGCTTATGCCCCTAGACTTGCCACCCATAAATCAATACATCGGGATCGAGTCGAGCTAGGCTTATGCCCCTAGACTTGCCACCCATACTTCATCATTGACCACATTTGCATTACTTTGATCTTTACTTTGAGATTGGTATTTTGATAGTCATAACATCACTTGAAACTTTGGATCATTAGACAATGAGTGAGAGACATATGAGATTGGTACATTCACCTGTGAGAGATTGACATATTCATGTGACATAGCATGTTTGGAAACTTGGAACCATAATCAAAATAGAAGACATGTGAATAAACATTATTGGAAACATGACACCATTGGAACCATTGGACAATCATTCATAGCAAGATACATGAGCATAACCACTATTGGAACATTGGACCATAACCTTGTTTGAGATTTTGGAACATTAACCATGATAATGAGACATAAGACTCACAAATGATCCATGAGTAGGAAAGATATGACAATGACTATTGATAAACGGATATAGTATACCTTAGCACACTTCGGGATAGGACTAGTAAAATAGAAATGTGGATACTATTTGCCGCAAAAAGATACGGACAGAGTAACCTTACATACCTTGTACTCTCAATACGGATATCCAATCATAGATGTGTATACAATAGTCCCGCTCCTTCTTTATGTGTCATTCTACAACACAAATACATAACGGGATTCACATTAACCAACAACTACTTTACAAATGCATATAACATCAATGGGGTACATGTTTGCTTTGAAACATGTCATTTCCCCTTGACAAAACCATTGATAGCATCATTATTCCAAAAATCCTCCAATATTCCCAACATTGACCAATACATAATAATCATTGCATTTCACCACAACACTCCTCCTTTATAATTTCTTATCCACACCACATCACAAATAATCCATCAATTCACCTTAATACACTTCATAGCACATATCGGCCAAAATTCCAAAATTTACACTTATAGACAAGAACAAGTTAAACAACAAAAATAACACCTGATCTTTCATCAAAGGCACAAGTCCTAATTCAAGTTCATATCCCATGGATCACAAATCTTATACAAAAGCACAAAGGACCATGTCCAACATTTCCAAGCACAACCAACATGATTTACATACTATTTCATGCATATAATATATTAATCCATGAGAATATACACTTACCAAGACTTACCAAATGATGATCTTGGCCAAAAAGTTGGCTTAGGGTTTTGAAGAAATGAGAAAGCTCTCCTTTAGTTTCTTGGAAAATACTAAAAGTGCTTGTGTATTTTCAATGAATAAAGGCTGATTTTTGGTGCTTTTTTATAGGACCTTTAGTCATCCTTATCCACTTGGGATCAATCATTGATGTGTATGACTTAGTCAAATGGAAGAATGGGTCTTGTGACCCATTGGGCCATGCATTCTTTTTATTTTTGGGCCCAATTCACTTAACCCGATAAAATCAATAATTTCTCGTGGTTTCATCATCTCATAGGTGTTACGACAATATTCCTACTCATGTCATTCATATACGTAGCCTCAATCCCAAAAACAAGTGATTCTAGCCACGTATGGCCTATTTTGCCCAAAAGGGTAAAATCGTCATTTTGACCCCAATTTCGTTCTCGAGTAAATTTATCACACCAATATAATATGTCATTTATTTCATGTATATACTCATGGTTGTAGAAGAATCGTGGAAAAAATCGGCTCAATACGTCCCCGGGAACCCTTGGAACTTCAACAAAATTTTCAACTTTTGAAAGGTGCGCAGGGGCGGCGTGGCACACTGCCTGGCACGCCCCTTTACTGCCTCTGGAATGAAAATTTCAGCCCAGAGCGGCGTGGCACGCTACCCAATGCACCCTTCCCTTAAATTTTTCAAAAATTTCATTTTTCAACTTTTCTTCGCGGGTTTGGTTAGATACTTCAAATCCTATTCTTTAACTTACTTCTTAACCTTAATATCCTTTTTTTAGAGGTTCTCTTAGCCTCGTTTTGAAACCGACAAATGCTCCATGAAAATCACAAAACACCTCCTATGAAGGGCTAATCACATGTACAAGGCCAAATTTTAATTTTCTTGTCAATATCATTACAAAATGCATTCGTGTGGCTCTCGACACTCAAGTATACATTGTTCATCGTCATCACATTGGGTTAGGAAGGTACGGGGTGTTACATTATATTTGTTTAAAGCAGCAATAGTACAGTCCCTTACCAAATATGGCTCTAATTTGTCCACATATTGATGGACTCTGTCTGTCATTATGGCCACTACATTTGGAGCATATCGAGACAAAGAATTAAACTGAAGACTGTATTCTCTAACACTCATATTCCCCTGACGGAGATTTAGAAATTGGTCTGCATGAGCCTGTCGAATCTCATATAGGAGGTAGTGATCGAGAAAGGACATTTTGAATTCCTCCCAACCAGCTGGAGGTACATCAATACCCCTCGATCTTTTGCAGTCTTCATACCATAATATAGCTTCACCTTTCAATCTATAGGCCGCAAGTTCAACTGTTTCTATACTAGTCACATGCATAACCTCTAGAGCCCTTTGAATTTGATCTACAAAGTCTTGTGGATCTGTTTTTGGGTCTGACCCAGTGAATATGGGAGGGTCTAATTTCAGAAAATCTTGTGTCCTCCGACTAGCTACTCTAGCTTCACTGTCATTGCCTGTCATTGGACCAATTTGTCCTTGAGTTTGTGTAACAACTAGTTGGGTCAACATATGCACTGCATTTCTTAAATCCTGGTCAGTGGCATTCATAGGCGATTTCGCGGGTACTTTTCTACCCCTCTGCTCTTCTGGAAATGGTAGAGTAGAAGAAGACCGCGATGCAATTTCAGCGTCAGCCCCACCTTGACTAGCTTGGTCAGGTGGTGATTTACTCATTCTTTCTCCGGCAGGCATATCTACCTGCTTACCTTTGCCTCTACCTCATCTTGTGATCGGCATTTTACTATAAATAAGAAAATCAATTACATGGTCAGATAAAATTATCACTTACAACATTGGCTCTATTGCACGATCCAGAAATGAAGAAATGAAACAAATCCTAAATGTCCCGTAGCCTCCCACTTATAAATGTGGCGCGCAACACATCCATAAGCAAGACTCTACTCAGACACGACTTTGTAGACACCCTTAGGACAACCTGCTCAGATACCACTTTTGTCACGACCCGAATCCCCTTTGGGACGGACTGGTACCCAAAGCCGTTGAGGCCTGAGAGAACCAATCTTTACTCATGTACCTTCGTATGCATGTCTCTATATGACTAGTATTCTATTTAGTATAACTTATAAAATATAACTTACCAATGGCGGAAGTCATGGTAAATATCTACTATATATGAAACTTGGCCGTTAGGGCCATCAAGTCAACATGGACATACATCTCTTATATTCATCTTACCACATACATCTACAAAGCCTCTAACAGATACATTTACAAAACCAACTTAAGTTGGGACAAGTCCCCGCTTTACACAATACTACAATCAATACCAAAACGTATGTACACAATGACTCGAAAAGCCCCGAACCAACTGGAACTCACCAATGACTGGCAAATGATCCGCAACCTACTGTGGAGGTCTCCTAGCACCTGTGCCTACAGCAAGTAATCTAAGTCCCCCAAGGGGGTCAGTACGAGGAATGTACTGAGTATGTAAGGCTATAAGAAACTATATCATACATAAGAACTTCAATGGAATCAAATATAAGAGAATAGTCAATGCAGATAAATCTTCGTTCAGAATGTGTGGAACCATGTACCTTACCTTTATTATTTTCCTTACTTTTACGTTCGTCATCTTTATTAGTCATCCACCTTATTGGTGGGTTATTATGGTCTTCCACCTTTTCGGTGGGTAGTCATCCACCTTATTGGTGGGTAGTCATTCACTTTATTAGTGGGTAGTCTTCCACTTTATTAGTGGGTAGTCATCCACTTTATTAGTGGGTAGTCATCCACTTTATTAGTGGGTAGTTATCCACCTTTTTGGTGGGTATTAATATAGTGTTGGGGTCCACTCGAGCTAGGCTTATGTGCCCCTTTGAGTCATCCCGGTTCTCAAACATTAACCCATATATGAATTACTTATTTCCTTTACTCTTGCAACCAACAAATATGAGTTACTTTATTTATTACTTTTGAGAGATTGATACATTGGTTGTGAGGGATTGATATATTTGTAGTCATGACATTACTGGAAGCTTTGGAACATAACATTATTGGGAATTTGGAACCGTGTCCATACATGAACAACAATGACTAATGAATGAGGAATATGTGACTTAACAATAGATAACAACCTGAAATTAGATACCTTTGGACATTTCGAAATGGAATAAGTACAATGTCAATAAGAACAATATGCTGCAGAAGGATACAGAAAGAGTAACCTTACATACCTTATCTTCCCACTATGAATATATAATCCTAAATATGAATACAATAGTCCATCTCCTTCCTTACGTTTCACTTTACAACACAAGTACATAACGGAGCTTACGATAATAACGAACTACCTTACAAGTGCATACGACGACAATGAGGTACACGATTACCTTAAAATGTCATTTCCCCCTTGACAATACCATTGATGAAATTATCATACCAACAATACCACAATATTCCATACATTGACCAATATATCATAAACCAATAGCATGTCCCACCAAGATCAGACTTTACACTTCTCCATCAACACAACATCACAATTACTCCATCAAGTCACCTCAATACACTTCATAACCACATATCTATAACAATCCCACATATTATACTTATAGAAAAATAACAAGTCAAGGAACATAACCACACCATACATGTTGATATTTCATTCACACCATTCACTTTCATCAAAACCTCAAGTCTCCTTTCAAGTTTAAATCCCATAGATGACACATCTTTTAGCAAAAAGCAAAAATGCATTATTTACACTTTTAGACATAACCTTCATGATCTAAATACTCTCCCATGCATATAATATATTAATCCATAAGAATAATCACTTACCCAAGCTTGCAAATGAGTGATCTTGTCCAAAAAGATGACTTAGGGTTTGGAAGATATGAGAAATATCTTTTGGAAAATGTTTAGAAAAGCATGTGTGGTCTTTGGAATACAAATGTGATTTTTGGCCTTTATATAAGCCCTCAATTAATCCTTAGCCACTTCTTGGCATTAAATGCCATGTTTACTTGGTCAATCATGGAAGAATGGGTCATTTACCCTTTGGACCTTGCACTTTGGCTTCATTTTGGGCCTTAAATTAAGTCCAATTTCACATGTTAGCTTAGCCCACCAAATTCAATGTGTTATACTCCAATTTTCTCATGTTTAAATAAATACATAAATGTTACGACAATAATCAACTCACGAGATTCATGTTCATAGCCTCATTTCTCAAAAATAGAAATTCTAGCCACTCATGGCTTAAGTGAGCATAATTTGATAAAATACATGTGACGAAGAATTAACCCCCCAACTCGGATGCTAATCTCGCTCAAGAGTATCCCTACTATTATGGAATAATAATATCATAACCTCAGAGTCCTCTATATAGACTAATAATCATAGAAGAAATTTGTCCAAAAGCACCCCGGCACGCTCCCGGGCGCCCTTGGGACTTAGCAAAATTTCAGCACTTGAACAGATGCACATTAACGGCCTAGCACGCCCCCAGGCGCGCCCCTCTGCTGCCTGTGCCACAAAAATTTTGGCCAGAAGCGTCCTGACACGCCACCTGCAGCGACCCACACTTAATTTTTGATTTTTACTTTTCTTTGCGGATTTGGTTGGATCTTTCAAGTCCTAACCTTTTGCTTGCCTCTTATCTATAAGATCCTTTGCTTGGATGTCCTTTAAACCTCGTTTTTCACCCTACAAATGCTCCACAAAGTCACAAACACCACCTACTACAAAGGTCTAAGCACATTTACTAGCACAATATCAAATGTTCCATCAATAACAATGCAAAATACATACTTATTGCTCTCGAACCTAGGGTAAACATGGTTCAAGGTTGTTAAGTAGGGTCGGGAAGGTACGGTGTATTACATGATCCCTGATTGCCGCACCCTGTGACCTAACCATCTATATAGGAGTGAAAAAAATAAGGATTTAGAAACCAATACAAACACAACACACAGAAGTAAACCAAAAAGATGAGATTTTCCTAAAAATGTTTTGTAGCCTCCCGAAGATAGGATATAGATGTCTCCGCACTGATCTGTGGGACTCTACTAAACATTGGATCTCGTACCAATGATACCAGTGAACCTAGTCTCTGATACCAAGCTATCACGACCCCATTTCTCAGGACATGACGACTCCTACTTTAACCCACTAATAGATAAGCCAAACTATAGCCCGAAACGGTAAGTAACAGGCTAACGGGTGGAAGATGGAAAGAAGCAAGAAGGAAGACCAACAATGACAATAATATAAATGGAAGCGAAGAAATATATACATACATAATATACTGTACAAGAGAAGGAGAAGAACAAAATATATAAAATGAATCCCTCCCAAGACCTGGTAAGGTTGGTACTAGAGCCACTAAAACCAAAATAAGAGAACTAGAAAGTATCAAAAATATACATATACATAGTAGTCTCTAAATGCAAAAGACTATAATTGGAACAGATAGAAAAGGATCAGCCTCAGACTCTAAAAAGTTCACCCCATCTTCGGATCAGTAGCTGGGCCGGAGGATAACGTCAACTCTAGCAGCTCATACTCGGATCTGCATTAGGGAAAAAATATAGAAGTGCAATATGAGTACCAAAGCAACAGGTACTTAATAGACATCATCGACCGACTGAGCTCAAATATAGTAAAAGCATAAATACAGTGTGACAGTGTAAGCTAAGTCAATAGTAGATGGAGTAAAAATATGAATATCTACAGTATTAAACTGGTGCAGAAGTGGAAGATAAATAACTCAAAGTAAGAAAGACAAGTTAACTACAACCTAACTGGGGCCCCATAAGCCTAGAAGGCTCACAAAAGAAGACAATTAACCCTACCAAGCCCCCATAAGCTAGCAGGTGCACACAAGCAGTAAATAAAACAAATGGCATAAGTAACCTGTAGCCAAACCAATCTCAGGTAACCCTCTAATCCCAAATCCATGATAAAAACTATCCAGATGTGCACCGGGCTTGAGCTGGCACCAATGGTCCCCCAGCCTAAAATCGATATTCCAGAGCTGTAGAGACTGTCAGAAATGGCATCCAAGGATTTTTAGATAAGGTTTAGGCATGAGACCCATTTCATAACTTCAAAAGCTCCTAAACAAGGAAGTGGCTCTAAAAACCAAATAAACTGCCCGATAACTGAACTGTCAGTCCCAATAAGTCATAAATGACCTGGGGCAGCTATGGAAAATCTCTTAATACAAAAAATACATCAAAATAAAGGAAATGACTTAGAGGGTCATTACAGTGTACACTGGTGAAGCATGGTATGACAGTAATATGTTCTGAACCTTTAAAGGAGCAAATATGTACACAAAAGGAGTTCCAATAAGAATGAGCATTTTGAGAAGTGATAAAATAGCCTCCCTGATCAATTCCTTCTGATGTTGGAAATATAGGACCTTTTTTATGATCATCATAAGGTAGGGTCATGTTTGGGAGAGTCTAAGAAGGTGTTCTTGTCATGCCTCAAATTCCAACGGGGCAAACTGGCACCCGAAGTAGTTAAGGCCCTAGAGAACCAACCTTCATTCATGTACATTCATATGCATGTCTCTGAGTTAACAACATTCTATCTCATGTACATACAAGATACCAATGGCGGAAGTCATGGAGAACTTATGATATATATGAAACTTGGCCGTTAGGGTCATCAAGTCAAAATGGACACACATGCCTTCATTCGTTTTACAACGTCTACAAAGCCTCTACATATACATAGACATAAAAAACCTAAAGTCGGGACAAGTCCCCACTTTATACAACATTTACATAATACCAAAGCAATTATACACATGTGACTCGAAAAGCCCTGAACCAACTGGAGCTCACCAATCATCTGCTTCTGACCTGTTTCCTACTATGGAGGTCTACTAGCACATGTGCCTGCAGCAAGTAAGGTAAGTCCCTCAAGGGACGTTAGTATGACAGAATGTACTGAGTATGTAAGGCCATAAGTAACTGCATAACATATAAGAACTTCAATGAGATCAAGTACAAGTGGGTGGATAATATAGATTAACCACCGTAATATACATGTGTGGAGTCGTGTACATTGCATTCGTTTCTTTCATTTTTTGCTCATATCATTATCACAATCATTCATATAACATCGTTCATATAATATCATTTATATAATCATTCGGGATCACCTCTAGATAGGCTTCCGCCCATTTGAGTTGCCACCCATTCGGGATCGCCTCTAGCTAGGCTTACGCCCCTTCGAGTTGCCACCCGTTTCCAATAATCCTTCGGGATCGCCTCTAGCTAGGCTTACACCTCTTTGAGGTTCCAATCGTAGTCAATATTCATTTGAATGTATTATAGCTAGGCTTACGCCCCTTTGAGTTTCCACCCGTAGCAATATTCATTCGGGATCGCCTCTAGCTAGGCTTACGCCCCTTAGAGTTGCCACCCGTACTCAACAAGTATGCATTACTTCAATTTTTTTGTTATAAGAGTGATACGTTGGTGGTTGTAACATTGTTGGAACTTTGGAACAGTAGTCCACAAATATGGGACACAAGAATAACAATTGGTAACAAGCCTGAAATGAGATACTTTAAGACATTTCGGAATAGAAAAAAGTGCAATGACAATGTGTTCAATAGGTGCTGCAGAAAGATACGTGTAACACCCCGTACATTCCCAACCCTACTTGACGACGTTAACTACTATGTACGTAGGTATCGACAGCTATAAGTATGCATTTGGTAAGGCTATCGGTGAGATAATTGAATTTGGCTCTTGTTATGTGGTTAAACTTGCATGGAAGGTGTTTTGCAATTTTCATTGTGCATTTGTGGGGTTCAAAATAAGGCTAAGAATACCTCTAAACAAGGTATAATAAGGTTAAGAAGTGATTTAAAGAATAGGACTTGAAGTATCTAACCAAACCCGCGAAGAGAAGTCGAAAAATGGAATTTTGGGAAAAAATTAAAGAGGGGCGCGTTTGGGACCATGCCAAGCCGCTCTGGGCTAAAATTTTTAGCCCAGAGGCAGCAGGTTGGCGCGCCCAGGAGCGTGCCACCTTGGGTTTTCCACTTTTTCGAAAGTTGGAAATTTCTAAGTCCCAAGGGTATCCGGGGACGTACCGAGCCAATTTTTGTTACGTTTCTTCTACAACCAAGAGTATATACATGAAATGAATAACATATTACATTGGTATGATAAAATTACTCGAGAACGAATTTGGGGTCAAAATGACAGTTTTGCCCCTAAGGTCAAAATAAGCCAAACATGGCTAGAATCACTTGTTTTTGGGACCGAAGCTACGGATATGAATATTATGAGTGGGAATATTATTGTAATACGTATAAAGACGAGAAATTATTGATTTTATTGGGTTAAGTGATTTGGGCTCAATAAAAGCCCAAAAATGTGATAAAAGGCATGGGTCACATGACCCAATCTTCTATTGACTTGGTCAATTAAGGCATTAAATATCAAGAAAGGCTAAGGATGACCCAAGGACTATAAATAGACCCACAAAATCATATTTTTATTCATTTAACCTCTCATGCTTTCTAGTCATTTTCTCAAACATTCTACACTATTCTCTCAAGAACCCTAAAGACTCAAAAGGCAATTTTGGAGCAAAATCATCCCTTTACAAGTTTGGGTAAGTGAATATTATTATGGATTCATATATTATATGCATGAAAGAGTATGTAAATCATGTTGGTTGTGCTTGGAAATGTTGGATATGGTATTTTGTGCTTTTGTATAAGATGTGTGATCCATGGGATTTGAACTTGAATTAGGACTTGTGCCTTTGATGAAAAATCATGGTATGGATAAAATATGAACATATATGGAGTTATTTTTGTTGTTAAACTTGTTCTTGTCTATAAGTGTAAATTGTGGGAATTTGGCCGATATGTGCTATGAAGTGTATTAAGGTGAATTGATGGATTGTTTGTGATATGGTATGGATAAGGAGGTGTAAAAGAGATTTGTTATGGTGAAATGCAATGATTATTATGTATTGGTCAATGTTGAGAATATTGGAGGATTTTTGGAATAATGATGCTATCAATGGTTTTGTCAAGGGGAAATGAAATGTTTTAAAGCAAATATGTACCCCATTGATGTTATATGCATTTGTGAAGTAGTTGTGGTTAATGTGAATTCCGTTATGTATTTGTGTTGTAGAGTGACACATAAAGAAGGAGCGGGACTATTGTATGCACATCTAGGATTGTATATCCGTATTGAGAGTACAAGGTATGTAAGGTTACTCTGTCCGTATCTTTTTGCGGCCAAACGTACCCACATTGCGATTTCACTAGTCTTACCTCGAAATGTGCAAAGGTATCCTATATCCGTTTATCAATGGTCATTGTCATATATTTCCTACTCATGGATCATTTGTGAGTCTCATGTCTCATAATCATGGTTAATGTTCCAAAAGCTCAAATAAGGATATGTTCCAATATTCCACTAGTGATATTACTTATGCCTCTTGTTCATAGATTATTGTCCCATAGTTCCCATGGTGTTATGATTCTAATAATGTTATGTTGCCAAGTTATTCACATGTCTTTCACTCATTGGTTAATGGTTCAAAGTTTCCAATAATGTTATGTTCCAAAGTTCAAGTGATGTTATGACTATCAAATAGCAATCTCAAAGTAAAGATCAAGGTAATGCAAATGTGGTCAATGATCAAGTATGGGTGGCAAGTCTAGGGGCATAAGCCTAGCTCGACTCGATCCCGATGTGTTGATTTATGGGTGGCAAGTCTAGGGGCGCAATCCTAGCTCGACTCGATCCCGATGTATTGATTTATGGGTGGCAAGTCTAGGGGCATAAGCCTAGCTCGACTCGATCCCGATGCATTGATTTATGGGTGGCAGGTCTTAGGGGCATAAGCCTAGCTCGATCCGATCCCAACATGACGATAAGTCATGGAAAGACCCACTGATCAGTAGGGGCCCGGGTACATTGTGACACATGTATTGACAAGTAAGCATTGAATGTAAAGAAAGTAATGAAAGTGATGAAAGCAATTCACATAGTTCCCAAAATGCAACATGGTGACTTATTCACATTGTCTAGTCATTTGTATTGAGTTCATTGGTATGTTCATGTGTTTCAAAGTTTCATTTGAGCCTTACATACTCAGTACTTATTTCGTACTGACCCCTCTCGGGGAATTTACCTTACTTGCTGCAGGCGCAGGTCCTAGTAGGCCTCCTCAGTAGATTGCCAGTGTTAGCGGTTCCTTGGTGAGCTCCAGTTAATTCGGGGTTTCTCCGAGTCAGAGTAGCTATATGTTTTGATGATGTACATGTTGTATAAAGCGGGGACTTGTCCCGACTTTTTGTTTGTATTGGTCAATGCTCTTGTTAGAGGCTTTTGTAGACGTATGTGGGTGTATTAGTGTAAAATACATATGTTATTTTGAATGGATGGCCTCAACGGCCAAGTTTCATGTATATGTATAACGATGTCCCATGTTTTCCTTTATTCGTCTTTCATTTTCTTACATAATGGTGGTTATGATTATGATATGCATTGATTGAACATAGGCAAAGGTTGGTTCTCTCGGGCCTTATCGGCTACGGGTGCCAATAATGTCTCGATGGGATTCGGGGCGTGACAATACAGAAAGAGTAACCTTACATACCTTATCTTCCAAATATTAATACAGAACCCTATATGTGAATACAATAATCCAGCTCCTTCCTTACGTTTTACTCTACAACACAAGTACATAACGGAGCTCACGTTAACAACTAACTACATTACAAGTGCATAAAATGATAATGAGCTACGTGACTGCTATATAGAGTCATTTCATCCTTCTACAATACAACTCACTGCATCACCATACCAATAACACCACAACATTCCACACATTGACCAAGACATCATAAACCAATAGCATTTCACACTAAGTTTATCCTTTACACTTCCTCATTAACACTACGTCATAATTACTCCATCAAGTCATCTCAATACCTTTCACAATAACACATTAACAACAATCCCTAATTGATATAATCCAATATACCTCTGAACGACCTCTTAAAGTTATTCAAAAGATACCATAAGTTGATAATTACATCCAAGAAGGGTATAGGGGCCTTGGGGGATCAAAGAGAAGCAAAAACAAACAAAACAAAATTATGAACTGGGATGTGGAGCCACTTGCGCCTGCAGATGGATGAGATACGGCCGCAGGCGAGCATCTGGCCCTGTCCAGGGTCACCTGCGTTGGAATCTGCGCCCGCAGGTGCCCCATCCGCGAGGGCGGATGCCCGGTTCGGCCAAAATGGGTCTCTTTTGGGTCCTTTTTTGTAATAAATGGTCCATGGACATAAGTAAGCTTCTCATTTCATATTTTAGGTTAACTTGGATGCCAACTAACAATCATGGTTTCACAACGCACATGAACCTTCAATACGTCACCAATTCTATGCACAATTTCACAACAACAATTCCAAATGTTATACACAAAGAGAAAGCAAGTTAAGGACATAAACACATATTAAATTTTGATATTTAATCCATCAAGTTCACTTCCTTCAAGCCCACAAGTACACTTTCAAGTTTAGACGGCAAAACCTTTCACCGATTAAGCAAAAGTAGACTGTTTTACACATAGTGAACTGTCCAACGCTTTGCCAACATAACCAACATGATTTATACACCATATTAAGCATATAATATACTAAACCATGAGAGTAAACACTTACCAATTCTTGCAAAAGAGTGATCTTGTCCAAAAGAGTGATAGCTTAGGGTTTATGAGAGATGAGAAATGTCTTGGAAAATTCTAGAAATGGCATGTGTGTTGTAATGAATAAAAATCTGATTTTGTGCCTTATATAGTACCTCAAGTCATCCTTAGCCAAACATTAAATGTTTTTTACTTGGTCAATGGTAGAATGGATCATTTTCTCCCTTTGGCCATGTCTTGTGACTTAATTTTGGGCCTTAAATTGAGCCCATTAGCACATGTTAATTCAGCCCAACAAATTAATGCATAATTCACCAACCATCTCATGTTTAAATAATTCCATAAATGTTAAGTTAGTCTCATGGGTTCGTAAATGTATGGGGTGTTACATCCTTCCCCCCTAGAAACATTTGTCCTCGAATGTTAGTGACACTATCCACTTAAACAAATTCAAGTCTAGGATCATTCTTCATGTTACCATATATATACATAATGCTTATAGATACTTACTTGTTATTGCTCCGATCCCGTATTTTGAACTTTCTCTTCCATTTGAAACAAATGCGGGTACTTGGACTTCATCATTTCTTCAGCTTCCCATGTGATCTCTTCTACCTACTGATTTCTCCACAGCACTTTTACGGAAGCTACTTCTTTATTCCTTAACCTCTTCACTTGTCGATTCAAAATAGCAATAGGTATCTCTTCATAGGTGAGATCCTTCGTAACTTGTGCATTTTCAATCAGAGCAATGCGAGATGGATATCCTATGCACTTTTGAAGCATTGACGCATGAAATACTGGATGAACTGTAGAGAGTTCTTGGGGTAGGTCCAATTCATCCGCAACTTGCCCAAATCTTCGGAGAATTTTATATGGCTCTATATTACGTGGATTCAACTTTCCTTTCTTTCCAAATCTCATAACCCCTTTCATTGGTGACACCTTCAAAAAATACCCAATCACCTTTGGCAAATTCTAGCCCTCTTCTCCTAGCATCAATATATGACTTGTGTCTACTTTGCACCGTTTGTAGCCGCTGTTGTATCACCTTAACTTTCTCCATAGCTTGATGAACAAAATTTGGCGCATGTAAAGCAGTTTTACCCGCTTCAAACCATCCAATTGGTGATCTACACTTTCTTCCATATAAAGCTTCATAAGGTGCCATTTTGATACTTGAATGATAGTTATTATTGTAGCCAAATTCAATAATAGGTAGATGATTATCCCAACTACCTTTAAAGTTTATTGTGCAATCTCGTAGCATATCTTCAAGTGTTTGGATAGTACGTTCTGCTTGTCTATCTATTTGAGGATGAAAAGCCGTACTCAAATTCTCTTGTGTACCCAAACTCTTTTGAAAAGACTTCCAAAAATGTGCAGTAAATTGAGTTCCCTTGTATGATATAATAGAGATTGGAATCCCGTGTAATCGCTCTATCTCTTTAACATACAAACGCGCATACTCTTCAGCTGTATAGATGGTCTTGACTGGTAGGAAATGGGCTGACTTAGTAAGCCTGTCAACTATTACCCATATGAAATCAAATTTTCACAGTGTACGAGGCAAACCTATGTTAATCATGTCCTACTTCCAGACTGGAAGATTGATACATTACATATAACCTCCAGGTTTCTGATGCTCTACTTTTACTTGTTGACAATTTGGGCATTGAGCTACGAATTCTACAATGTTCTTCTTCATGTTTCCCCACCAATACATTTCTTTCAAATCATGATACATTTTGGTGGCTCCAAGATGAATAGAATACCGTGAATGATGTGCCTCTGTCATAATCCATCTCCTTAGCTCATCTACATCCGGTACACACAATCTACCTTGTCATTGAAGTACTCCCTCTTACGTAAGATCAAATGCCTTTGTCAAACCTTGTTGTACATTCTTTTTCAGCTGAAATAAAATATGATCCGCATCCTGTTTCTCTTTCACCTCAGCTACTAAGGAAGATTCTGCTGCATTTTGCACAATAACCCCTTCGTCTGGAGATTCAAGAAGACGAACTCCCAAGTTGGCTAGTTGATATAAATCTTTAACTAGACCCTGCTTTTCCATCAACTGGCCATTAGTACTTTCTATTGCTTTGCAGCTTAATGCGTCGGCTACTACATTTTCTTTCCATGGATAATATAAGATATCAATATCATAATCTTTTAATAGTTCAAGCCACCTCCGCTGCCTCAGATTTAAGTCCTTCTTCTTAAAGATATATAGTAAAATCTTATGATTGGTATATATGTCAACATGAACCCCATACAAGTAATGGCACCATATCTTTAAAGCAAATACCACAGCTACTAGCTCAAGATCATGTGTAGGATAATTTCTCTCATTTGGCCGCAACTGTCATGAGGCATAGGCTATTATATTACAGTGCTGCATCAATACACATCCTAAGCCAACTCCAAAAGCATCACAATATACTGCATACCCTTCTGTGCCTTCGGTAAGTACCAACACAGGTGTAGAAGTTAATTTATCTTTCAGCTCTTGAAAACTTTTCTCACATGAATTATTCCACTGAAACTTGATTGCCTTATGTGTTAGCTTTGTTAAAGGTGAAGCAATGGAAGAAAATCCTTCCACAAACCTTCTTTAATAACCTTCCAACCCAAGGAAACTATGAATCTCTTTAGGCGTCATAGGTCTTAGTCAATTCTTCACCACTTCTATCTTTTGCGTATCAACCCTTATTCCTTCATCCGACACAATATGACCCAAGAATGCTACAGATTTTAACCTAAATTCACATTTAGAGAACTTTGCATATAACTTACGATCACGAAGAATCTGTAATCCTTGTTACAAGTGATTAGCATGGTCCTCTTGTGATCTTGAATAAACCAGAATACCATCGATAAACACGATCACAAACACATCTAAAAATGGCTTGAACACCCTACTCATCAAATCCATAAAAACTGCGGGTGCATTTGTTAGCCCAAATGACATTACTAAAAACTCATAATGACCATACCGTGTTTGAAAAGCTATCTTGGGTATATCTTGTTCTCTAACCCTTACCTGATGATAACCCGATCTCAGGTCAATCTTTGAGAAGTATTTGGAACCCTGCAATTGACCAAACAAATCATCAAATCTGGGGAGGGGATATTTGTTCTTGATCGTTACCTTATTCAATTGCCGATAGTCAATACACATTCTCAATGTGCCATCTTTCTTTCATACAAATAATACTGGTGCACCCCACGGGGACATACTAGGCCTTATGAACCCCTTGTCCAGCAAGTCTTTTAATTGCTCCTTCAGTTCACGCAATTCTACTGGAGCCATTCTATACGGGGGAATAGAGATAGGCTGAGTGCCTGGAATCACATCAATACCAAACTCTACTTCCCATTTTGGAGGCGTTCAATAACCCAGTTCAGTGACCGAGGAGAGGTTGAGAAGAAGACAATGAATGGAATGGTCCAAAAGTCGCTATAGAAGATCGAATAAGTCTTAGTGAAGCTAGTCCATTAATTAGATAGATCACCTGTGCGTACGTAAATACATCAAGGAATTCGTTTACTACTCGAACCAATTGAGGAGTTGGTGACTTCACATCGGTATCTTGCACTCTTACTAGATGGCATATGTACCCCTTGGACATTATTTTCCTTGCTTTAAGATAGGAAATAAATTTTCCTCTCGGTGCCCCCACATTACCCTTCCATTCAAGAACATTCTTTTATGGAAAATAAAAATGTACCTTCTTAGCTCGGCAATCTGCTGTAGCATAACAAGAAGCCAACAAATCCATACCCATTATGACATCAAAATCTACCATCTCCAGCTCAATAAGATCAGCCAATGTATCATGACCACAAACAGTAATTACGCAATCACGATAAACTATCTTAGCTATAATAGATTCACCTACAGGCGTAGATACTTCAAATGACTTAATTAATAATTCTGGCATTCTTTTAAATTTTTTCGCAATCAATAGAGTGACATATGATAATATATAACCCTGATCAATCAATGCATATACATTATACGAAAATATGGATAATGTACCTGTAACTACATCAGGAGAAGCCTCCGACTTCTGTCGGTCCACTAGAGCATAAGTGCGATTCTGGGCTCCACTGGAACTAGCTGCTCCTCTAGAATCTCTACCACGCCCAGTAGGCTGCACTCCTCTACCTAGGGAAGGAACCGATGATGATGATGCAATGGTTGATCCCGTAGGTCGTGCTATACCACCCATGCCCCTTTGTGGGCACTCTCTCACCATGTGCCCTGACATGGCACAAAAATAACAAACATTCATTCCAACCCTACATTCACCTAAATGAGATTTCCCGCAGTGCTGGCACGGCTGATGAGAAAATCCTGTTGTCTGTGAACCTCGAACCGCACTACTCTGCCCAAAATCGCTGCCTCTAAACCCTCGGAATTGGGATGAAATACCTGCTGTAGGGGAAGAAAATGATGGTCTAGGCGGTCTAGTAAAAATACAAGGCCTAAAATCTCCTTGGGACGCCATGACCTATCTCATAGATCTAGCCCTCTTCGACGGCCCTCATTCAAATTCTTGTGTCCTTATCCGTTGCCTAATATCCTCCATCTTCTGCGCAAAGTCTTGTATCTTAGCTATATCCATATCTCTGTTTAACGCAGCAATGGTACAGTCCCTCACCAAATATGGCTCCAATCTGTCCATATACCGATGAACTCTATCGGCCATGGTAGCTACCACACTTGGAGCATACCTGGCCAAAGAGTTAAACCGAAGACTATACTCTCTGACGCTCATATTCCCTTGGCGAAGATTTAAGAATTGGTCTGCACGAGCCTCTCAGACCTCATATGAAAGGTAATGATCAAGGAATGTCGTTTTAAATTCTTCCTAATTAGCTGGATTTGCACTGATACCGTGAGATCGCTTTCAATCTTTGTACCATAATATCACCTCTCCTTTCAATCTAGATACCGCAAGCTCAACTGTTTCTACACCAGATACGTTCATAACATCTAAATACCTTTGGATTTGATCGATAAAGTCTTGCGGATCTTTATTCAGATCTGACCCAGTAATGGTGGGAGGGTCTAATATCAGAAAATCCTGTGTCCGCCGACTAGCTGCCCTAGCCGCACCATCATCACTTGTCGTTGGACCAGCTCGTCCTTGACTTTGTGCAGTAACTATCTGAGTCAACATTTGCACCACATTTCTTAGATCCTGCTCAGTAGCATTAACAGGTGGTTCAGCAGGTTCTTCTCTCCTCCTCGGCTCTTCTGGAGCTGGAAAAGTAGAAGGAGCCCGCGATGCGAACTCAGTTTTAGTCCCACCTTGACTAGCTTGGTCAGGTGGTGATTTACTAGTTCCTTCTCTGAAAATCATGTCTACCATCTTACCTTTTCCCCTACCTCGTCTTGTAATCGACATTTCACTATAACAAAGAAAGCTAATTCCAATGGTCAGACATAATTTCACCTACAACATTGGCTATAATGCACGATCTAAGAAATGAAGAAAAGAAACAACTCCTAAATATCCTGTAGCCTCCTACTTATAAACGTGGTGCACAACATATCCATAAGCAAGACTCTACTCAGACACGACTTTGTAGACACCCTTAGGACAACCTGCTCTGATACCACTTTTGTCACTCCTCGAATTCCAACAGGGTGGACTGGCACCTGAAACCGTTAAGGCCTGAGAGAACCAACCTTTATTCATGTACAATCATATGCAGGTCTCTGAGTTAACAACATTCTATCTCATATACATACAAGATACCAATGGGGGAAGTCATGGAGAACATATGATATATATGAAACTTGGCCGTTAGGGCCATCAAGTCAAAATGGACACACATGCCTTCATTCGTTTTACAACGTCTACAAAGCCTCTACAGATACATAGACATAACTAACCTAAAGTCGGGACAAGTCCCGCTTTATACAATATTTACATAATACCAAAACAATTATACACATATGACTCGAAAAGCCCCGAACCAACTGGAGCTCACCAATGATCTGCAAATGACCAGCTTCCTACTGTGGAGGTCTACTAGTATCTGTGCCTGCATCATGTAAGGTAAGTCCCCCAAGGGACATCAGTACGACAGAATGTACTGAGTATGTAAGGCCATGAGTAACTGCATCAGCTATAAGAACTTCAATGAGATCAAGTACAAGTGGGTGGACAATATAGATTAACCATCGTAATATACATGTGTGGAGTCGTGTACATTGCATTCGTTTCTTTCATTTTTTGCTCATATCATTATCGCAATCATTTATATAACATCATTCATATAATATCATTTATATAATCATTAGGGATCGCCTCTAGCTAGGCATTCTCCCCTTTGAGTTGCCGCCCATTCAGGATCGCCTATAGCTAGGCTTACGCCCCTTCGAGTTGCCACTCGTTCCCAATAATCCTTCGAGATTGCCTCTAGCTAGGCTTACGCCCCTTCAAGGTTCCACTCGTAGTCAATATTCATTCGGGATGGCCTCTATCTAGGCTTACGCCCCTTTGAGTTGCCACCCGTAGCAATATTCATTCGGTATCACCTCTAGCTAGGCTTACGCCCCTTAGAGTTGCCACCCGTACTCAACAAGTATGCATTACTTCAATTTTTTTGTTATAAGAGTGATACGTTGGTGGTTGTAACATTTTTGGAACTTTGGAACAGTAGTCCACAATTATGAGACACGTGAATAACAATTGGTAACAAACCTGAAATGAGATACTTTAAAACATTTCAGAATAGAAACAAGTGCAATGACAATGTGAACAATAGGTGTTGCAGAAAGATACGAAAAGAGTAACCTTACATACCTTATCTTCAAAATATGAATACACAACCTTATATGTGAATACAACAATCCATCTCCTTCCTTACGTGTTACTTTATAACACAAGTACATAACGGAGCTCACGTTAACAACTAACTACATTACAAGTGCATAAAATGATAATGAGCTACGTGACTGCTATATAGCATCATTTCATCCTTCTACAATACAACTCACTGCATCACCATACCAACAACACCACAACATTCCACACATTGACCAAGACATCATAAACCAATAGCATTTCACACCAAGTTTATCCTTTACACTTCCTCATTAACACTACGTCATAATTACTCCATCAAGTCATCTGAATACCTTTCACAATAACACATTATCAACAATACATAATTGATATAATCCAACATACCTCCGAACGACCTCTTAAAATTATTCAAAATATACCATAAGTTGATAATTACATCCACGAAGAGTATAGGGGCCTTGGGGGGTCAAAGAGAAGCAAAAACAAACAAAACAAAATTTTGGATTGGGATGTGGAGAAACCTGTGCCTGTAGGTGGATGAGATACGACCGCAGGTGAGCATCTGTCCCTATCTAGGGTCACCTGCGTTGGCATCTGCGCCCGTAGGTGCCCCATCCGCAAGGGCGGATGCCCTATTCGGCAAAAATGGGTCTCTTTTGGGTCCTTTTTTGTAATAAATGGTACATGGACATATGCAAGCTTCTAATTTCATATTTTAGGTTAACTTGGATGCCAACGAACAATCATGGTTTCACAACGTACATGAACCTTCAATACGTCACCAATTCCATCCATAATTTCACAACAACAATTCCAAATGTTATACACAAAGAGAAAGCAAGTTAAGGACATAACCACATATTACATGTTGATATTTAATCCATAAAGTTCACTTCCTTCAAGACCACAAGTTCACGTTCAAGTTTAGACAGCAAAACCCTTCACCGATTAAGCGAAAGTAGACTGTTTTACACATAGTGAACTGTCCAACACTTTGCCAACATAACCAACATGATTTATACACCATATTAAGCATATAATATACTAAACCATAAGAGTAAACACTTACCAAAGCTTGCAAAAGAGTGGTCTTGTCCAAAAGAGTGATAGCTTAGGGTTTGTGAGAGATGAGAAATGTCTTGGAAAATTCTAGAAATGGCAAGTGTGTTGTAATGAATAAAAATATGATTTTGTGACTTATATAGTCCCTCAAGTCATCCTTATCCAAACATTAAATGTTTTTTACTTGGTCAATGGTAGAATGGATCATTTTCTCCCTTTGGGCCATGTCTGGTGACTTAATTTTGGGCCTTAAATTGAGTCCATTAGCACATGTTAATTCAGCCCAACAAATTAATGCATAATTCACCAACCATATCATGTTTCAATAATTCCATAAATGTTAAGGTAGTCTCATGGGTTCGGAAATGTATGGGGTGTTACAGTTCTGCTCTTTATCACCATGAGCCTTAGTTCAGCAATTTGTTGTTCTAGACCAGCAACGACCTCCGGGGTTACTTCTCTTCCTATCGAGAAGCTAGGATCCATTGCAATATGTAAGGTGGGAACTAACTCAGATGAAGTGTTTGTGATGATCAAATTGATATCCATAGTTGAACGAGTCTTTCTGTTAGCCAATGTAAGAACTGATGAGTTTGTAGTTGCTTTCTTAACCTTAAACCATGTGAAATATTGTTGTTCTGCCAGCGATTACCTGAAACTGATTTGCTTTTAGTATTTTTGAAGTGCGCAAGTTTGATTACCAACACAAATCATCCCCTCTCTAAAAAGAAAGAAAAACACTCAAAAAGGTGAAAATGTTAGTTCATGAATCGTAATAATTAACCAAAGTAATATATGAAATAAATCACATTTATTTTGCTTAAAACAGATTAGTCCGAAATTCAAGAAATATGACTCTTTGGAAAATGACTAAATGATCAAAATTTTGACCACTTGAGAGACTTTGAATTTTGATGGAGAAACAAAATTTCCAACAATATGAACTAAGGGATTTGAAGAAATCAGGCGCTCAATGGTAAACTTTCTAAAAGGCTTATTTGGAAAGTTCTTTTGAAAATAACGGAGTCCTAATATTAATAGAGTATTTGATTAACACTAGCTATAATTAAGTGTGAGAAGACAATTTGTAAAAGCAACATGGTAATTGTGAATTAAGCAATGACCTAATTGATTTTGAATAAAACTTTGGTGAATTGGAAAGGATTTTGTCGATGGATTTTGAAGAGTACTTTAGGAAGGCTCAGATTTTGATTTTATATACTTAATGATGCTCTAAGACTTTGAAATAGAATAATGTACTAGTCTTTTTTATAACATAATATATGTATTTAAACACACAAATCAAACAAACACGGACAAAGCAAATAATTGAACACTTAGCATATAAGCAATATTTAATGCATCCTAGCATACATGTAATCTATTATGCCAAAGGTAAGCCTAGAATTTGAAGTATATACATGACATTTGTAAGGCATTTCATTGCCCTAAAAAATATATTATATAAATTTTAAGGATAAACCAAATGGGGATACAAAAAAGGGAACCGTGGAGGTCCTTCGATCTTTTAACTTCTTGAAATTTCCAAACACCTTACGAATGAAGATCTTATTTGGATTACAACAAAAGAAACTGTCTAAATAAAATCATCAACCCCAAGGGACAATAGTCTATAAAATTCGGCATTATATCCTTCAAATTAAACATATAAGGGATGATCGTTTGTTATTTACTCGTAGCCAATAGACACAAGGTGGTCTTCTAATGGGCTCGATACCCCTGGGGTATTAAATCTTTTAGGTCAAAATACTTATTCATAGGATTTGGTTTCACTCTAATCTAGTTGACTAGAGTGGTTTGTTCAAATTAGCCGGAAACCCGAAAGGGACTTTTTTGGGGTAACATATCAAGTGACTGTTGACCGACTCAAATCAACTACTCACTTGACTATTTGATAAAAAAAGAGTTTTATACTGAAGAATGGTTGGGAATACTCACATAACCGCCTTTTTTCCTAATGCCTAATGCTTTGCCAGGAATGACGGAATATGCCATGATAATGCAATCGTAAGATTCAAAATTTAAACACATAATTGTGAAAAGTAACAGTTAATATAAATATTAGCCAAATAAACAAATCTTTATGGTTAGAACCTAGATGAATCCCCAGTAGAGTCGCCGTTCTGTTACGATCATTTTTGAAAAGTCAAAAACTTCATAAATTCGTGGAGAAAAAATCTATTTTTATTTTTATTTGCAAAAATAATTTAGTTTAGAGTCGCCACATAATTTTTAGAAAAATTAAGAAAACAATTTAAGAGAAGGTAATTTTGAAAACCTTTTGTTTAAAACTAGAATCTAGATAAGCGTTCAAGTTAAATTGGAAAAATGGTGTTAGGCACTTTCGAAAATTCACAAAGTGTGGTTCCCGACAGATTTAAATTATTTGGCTAATTTTGAAAATTTCTTGTTTTGAGTTGACTAGTAAAAACCATAGTTAAAATGAAGGGAGTTTATATGATACTTATCCATTTTTTATTCCAAAAGATGAAGTAATTGAATGTCGAAATTTCAAAATATTCTAAGTTTAACAAATTCATCTGATATTAAGTCCTTGAGTTAAATAGTTAACTCAATTTCTTAAACGTGAATATCAAGCTTCTTAATGACTGTGAAGGGATATAGGAAATTTCCCAAGTCATCCTACAACCTTAAATTTGCCTAAAAATGAATTTGATAAACATTTGTAGGGATAAATATTGAAGCGGTTTTTATAATATAAAAGAGATAATAAATTTTAAACTCCATGGGGATTCATACTAAGTTAAGGCAAAGTGTTAAAGCATTTAAACAAGTGAAAATCACAAAACTATTATATTTAAGACCTTAAATTACAATACATAAACATACTTATTTTAATTATAAAACATAGTTTTAATTTACAAAACATATCAGTGAGAGTCAAGATTAGTATTAAAAATATGTTGATTTTATGGATGCAGGGATTTGGGGGCTTATTTTTTGGTAGTTATATTAGGCAGATGAGTTGACATTTTTGTATTTGTCCATATCTTTTTAGCATTGATCTATATCTTTTTTCAAAGGTAAAAAAATAAAATAGAAATTCAAATCTCTCTGTTGTCATAACTTTTTCAACCATTTTCTTTAGCCTCTCTCTTCGAAACTCTTTTCGCCATTTTCTTTCAAGATTTCATGACTCATAATCATCCAAAAACAATGTTTTGAAATAGTCAAAATTTCTTCTTCTTCACCATATTTTTCATCACCATTATATGTTTTGAAGATCTTTTCTCATCAAATTAATCTCTAGGATTTCGGGTTTTCTTTTTTGATTTCACTACTTCTTGTGAAATATGAGTAAGAACTCTTCAAATCTAATCATTGAAAGAGTCCTAGAATAGTGACGTATACTAGCCTAAATACATACTCGGGTCGACAAATACACATAGATAATTAATCTTAGGCGTATTTATACACCTAAGTGTCATTATCTACTTGTATTTAGCTTAGTTTTGAGGATAACTTGAGGTAATTAATAAAGTGTAAAATGTGTGTTTGTGTAGTTGTGTCCTAAGTTACATGTTTGGAGTGTTTAAGGTGCATTTGAAACAAGTCAAGACTAATAGAGTTTAGACGAGAAAACTAGTGTCGCTAGCTTGAGCTATGCTTGTTCTAGTTATTTTGATGAGCTCTATTGCATTGTATGGACTAATGTTTATTATAAGTTATTGTAGGAGACCAAAGGAGGAGCTATGGAAGATAAATTGAGCCAAAAAACAAGCCACACAAAGTGGGTAAATAAGGAACAAGTACACAAGGAGAAGAGAGCAGAAATCGGATGAACCTTCATGCAAAGGAGGAGGCATGCGCCGCACCCTCCAACGCATGAGAGGGGGCATGATCCGCATCCCCCAATGTGTAGGAGAGGGTGTGTTATGCACCTCCTATAACGGGAAGCCACTTGTTTGGGTGTACGAGGGGCATACGTCGCACCCCTCTTGGTGTACGAGGGGCATACGTCGCACCCCTCTTGGTGTGCGATGGGCCTCGCGCCGCACCCATTCCCCCCCAAATACTTCCCAAATTTGGTTTTTCACTTGTTTAAGTTGGGGAAAAGTTGGTAAATGTTTATGTTTTAGTTGGGGAAGCCTATGGATGACCTAAAATACTATATAAGGAGTGTTTATCCATATTTACACACATCTTTGGATCAATACACAATTGGAGAAAGGAGAAGGCATCAAGGGCTCTACTCTATGGTTTTTCTTCCTTTAACTTTAACTTCTTATAGTTTAAACTTATGAATTCATATACGGTGATTCTTTGTATAAATATGAGTGGCTAAACACCCTCTTTTTAGGGTTGAGGCTACAACAAGATTACTTAATTATGGTTTGATTATTGGTTTATATGTTTATCAAGTTATGTGATTATTCTCGCGTTCTTGTTTTACTATTCTAAAGCATCATGAACTTTAGGAAATGGGAAGATAGTTTAATGCATCCAAATTAAAGACTCACATCCCCACTCAACGATGTAGTTGTAAGATTAATTTAGGTAGATGACTTAGAGGATGACCATTCCCAAGTCGTAATATCAACCTTGTAAATCAATAATCATGATAAACACCAACACCGGCTAGAAACCATTGTTGTGCATGAATATGAAGTAAACGCCTCAGCCATGGAACTCTCCATCTATTGTTTACAATATGAATTTCATATCATTGTTATTACTGTTCTTTAGTTATAAAAACAAACTCAATCATCTTTGTTACAAATTGCACTTGTTTAACTTGAATATTAATATTTGAATTGGATAGTTTGTTAAACACCAAGTCCCTGTGGGATCGATATTCGGCTAGAAAGAGCCACTTTATTACTTGCACGACCACATACACTTGTGTGTGCAGTTGGAAGCAATAAGTTTTTGGTGCCGTTTCCGGGGACTTGAAAAATTATCAACTTTCTAATTTTTGGTTTTAATATTGTGTTTAATAAGTGCTAACAACTTGGTCTTAGCTACTCATCTTGTAGGTACAGGTTTGTGAGGCTAGTAAGCTAGCAAGGGATATAGATTTGGTCCAAACAGGTTCTGAGCCTGAGCGTCGCTTACACAGGTCGATAAGAGAAGCAACACTTCTCTACCTAATTCCACAGGTTGAGCAGGATCAACAGGTCGAGGTTGTTCCTGAAGTCATGGAAGCACCAAGGACAATGCGTGATATGGCAATCACACTCACAACTAACGTTACCTTCACCATCTGCAAACCAAAACCTGAAGGTAGATTTTAGCTAAAACAGAATATGGTGTAGTTGATGCACTCGAGTGGACAGTTCACTGTTCAGACTAATGAAGACCCACAGGTCCATCTTTAGAATTTCCTAGAGATTAGTGACACGTTCATTCCTACAGGGGTCTCCACTGATTATGTGAGGCTTACACTTTTTCCATTCTCACTTTTGGGTGAAGCAAAAAAGTGGTTAAATGGAGAGCCTAAAAATTCCATCACCTCATGGAACGATCTTACAAGAAAGTTCCTCATCTGATTCTTCCCATCTGGTAAGACTGTAAAATTGATAAGTGAAATAGTGGGTTTCACTGAGAAGCCTGAAGAAAATTTATGCCAGACTTGGGAGTGATTCAAGGGTCTTCTTAAATATTGCCCTTATCATTAGCAGTCTAATAAAGTGTTAGCTCACACTTTTGTTGAAAGTCTCGGCCCAAATACGAAAATCTTGTTAGATTCAGCTGTAGGTGGTCAAGAATTAGAGAAAACTTATAATGAGCTTTACACTTCGTTGGACAGAGTTGTGCAGAGTACCCCAAATTGACATAGTAATGCTTACAGAGCTGCAGTGAAGCATGTTTCAAACACATCAGAAAGTGATGCCATCACAACATTGACTGCACAAGTGGCTAGCATACAAAATTAGATAATGATTTAGTTGAATAAATTGAGTATGGCTTAGGGCCAAGCTCCATCCAATTTTACATAATCAGTGTAGTAGGTTCAGCAAGCTCAGATTTGGTGTCAAGTTTGTAGAGGAAGTGATCATTATCCAAACCTTTGCGGTGCTAATCCAGAGTCAGTCAATTTTGTGGGCAATGCTTAGAGAGGTAATCAGGCTTATAGTAATACCTATAATCAAACTTGGGAGACTCAACCCAATTCAGCTAGGGAGAATAATCAGGTCTAACATCAACAGTTTTAGTAGCTGTAAGGTATGCAGACTAACACTCAGGCCAATAATATAGAAGAGATTTTGAAAATGAGTTTAGCATATCAAGAACAGATGGTTGCAAAGATAAAAATTCAGCAATTGTCGTAAAAGAACTTAGAGACGCAAATGGGATAATTAGCTCAGGGAGGAAACACAAGACCTCAAGGGGTTTTTCCTAGTGATACAGAGCAAGCTCCAAAGTAGGTTATGGTAATAACTTTAAGGACTGGTAGAGATTTGATTGATGTGCCTCCAAAGAAAAATCATGAGGTGCAAGCAGAATTAACCATACCTGAGCAAATAGAGAAGCAAATTCAACCCAAAGAAGATGACAAAAAGGGGAAGTCTAAGTACCCTAATGAGAAGCTGGTTGAGCAACCTCAAAGCAGACCACCACCATCATTCCCTCAAAAGTTGAAGAAAGCCAAAGAAGATGCTTGCTTTAAGAAGTTCTTTGATACATTCAGAGAACTTCACATTAACCTTTCTTTATTAGATGTTTTGTGTCACGCCCCGAATCCCATCGGGACGGATTGGCACTCGTACCCGACAAGGACCGAGAGAACCAAGCTTTGCTTTTATTCAATCATATGCATGCCATAAGAAACCCATGATCACGTAAGAGCTTTAAATACCAACAACGGAATTCATAAAATATGTGATATATATATATATGCGAAACTTGGCCGTTGAGGCCATCAAGTCAAAATGTCATGTACCATATTACATCTATACACCCACAGACGTCTACAAAAGCCTCTAACAGATGCAAGTACCAAAACTAACTGAAAGTCGGGACAAGTCCCTTCCTTATGCAACATGTACAACACCAAAACATATATACAACTATGACTCGGAGAAGCCCCGAACTAACTGGAGCTCACCAATGATCCGTACACAACTGGCAACCTACTATGGAGGCCTACTAGCACCTGCTCCTGCAACAAGTAAGGTAAGTCCCATAATGGTCGTCAGTACGAAGAATGTACTGAGTATGTAAGGCTTAAATAAAGCTGTATTATATGTAAATATGTCAATGAAATCAAATACAAATGAATGACCAACATAGATAAGTCACTATTTTGTACTTTGGAAACCATGTATATTGCTTTCATTACTTTCTTTGTTTCTTTGCTTCTATGATTATACATCTTTGCCTGTGACCTGTGATACCCGGACCCCGACTGAATAGTAGGTTTTAACATAACATGATGTTATGTTGGGATCGGCTCGAGCTAGGCTTATGCCTCTAGAGCTACCACCCATGAATCAATATATATCGGGATCGGCTCGAGCTAGGTTATTACCTCTAGAGTTGCCACCATACCCACATATCAGGGTCGGCTTGAACTGGGTTATTACCTCTAGAGCTACCCCTGTCAGGATCGGTTCGAGCTAGGCTTATGCCTCTAAGACTACCCCTGATCCAAAAATCTTGGGATCGGCTTGAGCTAGGCATTTTGCCCTCAAAGCTACTACCCATACTTGATCATTAACCACATATGCATTACTTTATTCATTACTTTAAGATTGATACAATGATAGTCATAACTTTATTTGAAGCTTTGGATCAATAATCAATGAGTGAGAGACATGTGAAGAAACATTATTGGAAACATAGCCTTCATGGAAACATAACACTATTGGAACCATTGGACAATAATCAATGAACAAGAGACATGAGTATAACCACTATTGGAACTTTTGAACATAGCCTTATTGGGCTTTTGGAGCATTAGGCAATGAATATGAGACATGTGATTCATAATCGATCAATGAGTAGGAAACATGTGATAATGACCATTGATAACCGGATATAGGATACCTTAGCACATTTTGGAATAAGACAAGTGCGATGTCAATGTGAATACTAGGTGCTGCAGAAAGATACGGACAGAGTAACCTTACATACCTTGTATTCTCAATACGAATATATAATCTTATATGCTCATACAATGTCCCGCTCCTTCCTTATGTTTCACTCCAAGCTTGGGAAATGATCTTACTCCAAAAGTTGGCTTTGAGAGAAAAATAGTTGAGAAATATCTAGAAACCATGAGAGTTTCAAGTGAATAAAAATCAGATTTTTCGGTCCTTTATATAAGTCCTCAATTCCATCCTTATCCACTCTTATAGCATTTAATGTTATATCTAGAAGGTCAAGGGAAGAATGGGTCATTTGACCCATTTTGGCCCATGTCTTCTTTTTTATTTTTGGGCCTTTTCTTGAGCCCAAATCACTTAACCAAATGAAATTAATAATTTCTCATGTGTAAATCATTTCATACGTGTTTCGAAAATATCCCCACTCATGCGATTCATATTCGTAGCCTCAATCCCAAAAACAAGTGATTCTAGCCACGTATGGCTTATTTTGACCACAAGGGTAAAATCGTCATTTTGAAGTCAAATTCGTTCACGAGTAATTTTAACACACCAATATAATACTTAAATCATTCCATGTATATGCTCGTGGGTTTAGAAGAAACATGGCAAAAATCGGCCCGGTACGTCCCCGGGCACCCTTGGGACTTAGAAAAATTTCCAACTTTTGAAAGGTGGGAACAACCAGCCTGGGACGCCCTTGGGTGAGACATCTTACTGCCTGTGCCCAAAAAATTTGGGCAATAAGCGGCCTGGAACACCCTCTGGCTCGCCTGACCCTTAGTTTTTTTGAAAATTTCATTTTTCAACTTTTCTTCGCGGGTTTGGTTAGATACTTCAAGTTCTATTCTTTAACTTACTTCTTACCTTTAATATCCTTTGATTGGAGGTCCTCCAAGCCTCGTTTTTAACCCCACAAATGTTCCACGAAGTCACAAAACACTTCCTACGAAAGTCTAATCACATGTACGAGGGCCAATATCAACTATCTCATCAATAACATTTCAAAATACATACTTATGGCTCTCGACACCTAGGTATACATTATTCAATTTCATCAAGTAGGGTTAGGAAAGTACGGGGTGTTACATTCTTCCCCCCTTGGGAACATTCATCCTCGAAAGTTAACGATATTGTTTCAATTACAACAAATGCATCTCTATATTAGAATACATATACATAAACACTTAAGGCTCATGGAGACTTACTTTTTATTGCTCCACTTCTGAACTTTGAACTTCTTTGTCCACTTGAAATAGATAGGGATACTTGGCTTTCATCATTTCCTGAGCTTCTCATGTCATCTCCTCTACTTGTTGATTTCGCCATAATTCCTTTACGGAAGCTATGTCTTTATTCCTCAACCTCTTTACTTGTCGATCTAAGATAGCAATGGGTACCTCTTCATAAGTAAGATCCTCCGTAACTTGGACATCATCAATGGGAACAATTCGAGATGGATCTCCTATGCATTTTTGAAGCATCGAAACATGAAACACTGGGTGGACTGAGGAGAGTTCTTGGAGTAGTGCCATCTCATACGCAACTTGCCCAAATCTTCTAATAATTTCATATGGGCCTATATAACGTGGACTCAATTTTCCTTTCTTTCCGAATCGCATTACCCCTTTCATCGGTGATACCTTTAAAAATACCTAATCACCTATGGCAAATTCAAGCCCTCTTCTTCTAACATCAGCATATGATTTGTGGTGACTTTGCGCCGTTTTTAACCGTTGTTGGATCACTTTAAATTTCTCCATAGCCTGATGAACAAGATCTAGCCCAAGTAAAGCAGTTTCACTTGCTTCAAACCATCCAATTTGTGATCTATATTTCCTTCCCTACAAAGCTTCATAAGGTGCCATTTTAATACTTGAATGATAGCTATTGTTGTAAGCAAATTCAATAAGAGGAAAATAGTCATCCCAACTGCCTTGAAAATCTAACGTGCAAGCTCGTAGCATATCTTCAAGTGTCTGAATAGTACGTTCTGCTTGTCCATCAGTTTGAGGATGGAAGGCCGTACTCAAATTCACCTGTGTGCCTAAACTCTGTTGAAAAGATCTCCAAAAGTGCACTGTAAATTGTGCTCCTCTGTCTGATATAATGGAAAGTGGAATACCATGCAATCATACTATCTCTTTCACATACAACTTTGCATACTCTTCAGCTGTATAGGTGGTCTTGACTGGTAGAAAATGCGCGGACTTGGTCAGCCTGTCAACTGTGACCCATATGGAATCAAATTTCCGCAGTGTACGAGGCAACCCTGTGATGAAATCCATATTAATCATATCCCATTTCCAAACTGGAAGATTGATACATTGCATATAACCTCCTGGTTTCTGATGCTCTACTTTCACTTGTTGACAATTCGGGCATTGGGCAACAAATTCTGCAATGTTCTTCTTCATATTTCCCCACCAATACACTTCTTTAAAATCATGGTACATTTTAGTAGCACCCGGATGAAAGAATAGCGCAAATGATGCGCCTCTGTCATAATTCATTTCCTCAGCTCATCTATATCTATTACACATAATCTACCTTGGCATTGGAGCACCCCTTCTTGTGTAAGATTAAATGCCTTTGTCAAATTTTGTTGTACATTTTTCTTTAGCTGCAATAACATAGAATCCGCAAACTGCTTCTCTTTTACTTCAGCTATTAAGGAGGATTCCGCTGCATTTTGCACAATAACCCATTCTTCTGGAGATTCAATAAGGTGAACTCCCAAGCTGGCTAGTTGATGTAGATCTTTGATTATCTCTTTCCTTTTAGTCAACTGGCCACTAGTGCTTTCTACTGTCTTGCTGCTCAATGCATCAGCTACCACATTTGATTTTCCTGGATGATAAAGAATATCAATATCATAGTCTTTTAAGAGCTCTAACCACCTTCGTTGCCTCAAATTGAGTTCCTTCTGCTTAAAGATATATTGAAAACTTTTGTGATCAGTGCAGATATCAACATGAACTCCATACAAATAACGACGCCAAATCTTTAAAGCAAAAACCACCGCTGCTAATTCGAGATCATGTGTGGGATAATTTTTCTCATATGGACGCAACTGTCGTGAGGCATATGCTATGAATTACCATGTCGCATCAATACACATCCGAGGCCAACCCGGGAAGTATCACAATACACTGCATAACCTTCGGTGCCTTCGAGAAGTACTAAAACTGGTGTGGAGGTTAATTTATCTTTCAAATTTTGGAAGATTTTCTCACACGCATCATTCCACTGAAATTTTACCATCTTATGTGTAAGCTTTGTTAACGGTGCATCAATGGAGGAAAAACCTTCCACAAATCTTCGGTAATAACCTGCCAGTCCAAGAAAATTACGAATCTCTATGGGTGTCGTAGGTCTTGGCCAATTTTTCACTGCTTCAATCTTCTGTGTATCAACCTGTATCCCTTCATCTAACACAATGTGACCTAAGAATGCAACTGATTTTAACCAAAACTCACACTTAGAGAACTTGGCATACAACTTACGCTCACGGAGAATCTGCAACACTTTCCATAAGTGATTAGCCTGGTCCTCTGGTGATCTTGAATAAACCAGGATTTCATCTATAAATACCGTGACAAACACGTCTAGAAATAGCTTAAACACCCTATTCATCAAATCAATGAACACAGCTGGTGCATTTGTTAGTCCAAATGACATAACTAAAAATTCATAATGGCCATACCGTGTTCGGAAAGCTGTCTTAGGTACATCTTCTTCTCTAACTCTGACTTGATGGTAACCCGACCTCAAGTCAATCTTTGAAAAACAATTGGCACCCTATAACTGATCAAACAAATCATCAATTTGAGGGAGGGGATATTTGTTCTTGATCGTTACCTTATTCAATTGTCAATAGTCAATTCACCTTCTTAATGTGCCATCTTTCTTCCGTACGAATAATACCGGTGCACCCCACGGGGACATACTAGGCTTAATGAAGCCCTTGTCCAACAAATCTTTCAATTGCTCCTTCAATTCACATAATTCTGCTGGAGCCATTCTATATGGAGGAATAGAAATAGGTTGAGTGCTCGGAATCACATCAATGCCAAACTCTACTTCCCGTTCTGGGGGTAAGCTTGGAAGATCCTATGGAAATACATCTAGAAATTCATTGACCACTGGAATCGACTGCGGAGTTAGTGGTTCCACATCATTATCTTTCACTCGTACTAAGTGACATATATATCCCTTGGCAATCAGTTTCTTTGCTTTTAAATAGGAAATAAATTTTCCTCATGATTCCCCTACATTACCCTGCCATTCAAGAATATTTTCTTGTGGAAAACAAAAATGCATCTTCTTGGCCTGGCAATCTACCGTAGCATAACAAGAGGCCAACCAATCCATTCCCATTATCACATCAAAATCCACTATGTCCAGTTCAATAAGGTCGGCCAATGTATCATGACCACACACAGTTACCACACAGTTACGATATACTCTTTTTGCAATAATCTATTCACCAATCGATGTAGACACTTCAATTGATTTAATTAATAATTCTGGTGCCTTTGCAAATTTCACAGCAACCAATGGAGTAACATAGGAAAATGTATAACCCGGGTCAATCAATGCATATACACTATATGAAAATATGGATAATGTACCTGTGACGACATCAGGGGAAGCCTCTAAATTATGTTGGTCCACTAAAGCATAAGTGCGATTCTGAACCCCACTAGTACTAGATGCTCCTTTGGCACCCCTACCACGGCCAACAGACTGCACACCTCGTCCCAAAGAAGGAACCTATGTTGATGACGCAACGATCGATCCTGCCGGTCGTGCTATACCTCCATGCTCCTTTAGGGACACTCTTTCATCATGTGTCCCATCATACCGCACCAAAAACAAGCATTTGTCCCCACTCAGCATGTACCTGCATGAATACGCTTGCAGTCTGCTGACGAGGAAAACCTGCTGCCTGTGATCCGTGAACTCCACTACCCTGTCTAGATGGACCACCTCTAAACCTTCAGAACTAAGAGTGAGCACCTGCTGTGGAATGAGAGAACGATGGTCTAGGTGGTCTAGGAAACATACGAGGCCTAGATCCTCCTTGGGACATCATAGATGGGCCCATAGGTCTAGCCCTTTTGGACTGTCCTCTATCAAATTCATGTGCCCTTCTTCACTGTCTTTGATCTTCTATTTTCCAGGTGAAAGCTTGTATTCTAGCTATGTCCATGTCCTTGTTCAAGGCAGCAATGGTGCAATCCCTTACCAAATATGGTTCTAATCGGTCCACGTATCGATGGACTCTGTCTGTCATTGTAGCTACCACATTTAGAGCATATTGTGCCAAGGAATTAAATTGCAGACTGTATTCTCTAACGCTCAAATTTCCTTGATGGAGATTTAGAAACGATCCGCATGTGCCTCATGGATCTCATAGGTAAGGCAATGATCAAGGAAAGCCGCTTTAAATTCTTCCTAATTAGGTGGATTTGCACCAGTATCACGAGATTTCTTCCAATCCTCATACCACAATATCGCCTCTCCCTTCAACCTATACACAGCAGGTTCAACTGTTTCTACCCCCATCATGTGCATAACTTCTAGAGCTCTCTAAATCTGATCCACGAAGTCCTGTGGATCTGCTTTCGAATCTGACCCAGTGAATATAGGAGGGTCCAGTTTCAGAAAATCCTGTGTTCTGCGACTCGCCATTTTAGCCGCATCATCCTCATGTGTCATTAGACCAACTCGTCCTTGACTTTGTGCTGCTACTAACTGTGTCAACATATGTACTGCATTTCTAAGATCTTGATCTGTGGTGTTCATTGGTGGTTCTGCGGGTACTTGTCTATCGACTGGCTCTTCCGGAGCTGGAAAAGTAGAAGAAGACCGCGATGAAATTTCAGCATTTGCTCCACCTTGACTAGCTTGGTCAGGTGGTAATCTACTCATTCCTTCTTCAGCAGGCATCTCTACCTGCTTCCCTTTACCCCTTCCTCTTCTCGTGATTGGCATTTTGACTATACCAAAGAAAAAAAAGTACCATGGTCAGATACAATTCAACTTACAATACTGGCTCTATTGCACGATCTAGAAGTGAAGAAAAGAAACAACGTCCTAAATGTCTCGTAGCCTCCTACTTATAAATGTGGTGCACAACACATCGATAAGTAAGACTCTACTCAGACACGGCTTTGTAGACACCCTTAGAACGACCTGCTCTGATACCACTTTTGTCACAGCCCGAACCCCATCGGGATGGATTGGAACTCATAGCCGACAAGGACCTAGAGAACCAAGCTTTGCTTCTATTCAATCATAGCATGCCATAAGAAACCCATGATCACGTAAGAGCTTTAAATACCAACAACAGAATTCATGAAACATGTGATATATATACATATGCGAAATTTGGCCGTTGAGGCCATCAAGTCAAAATGTCATGTACCATATTACATCCATACACCCACATACGTCTACAAAAGCCTCTAACAGATGCAAGTACCAAAACTAACTAAATGTCGGGACAAGTCCCCGCTTTATACAACATGTACAACACCAAAACATATATACAAATGTGACTCGGACAAGCCCCGAACTAACTGGAGCTTACCAATGATTCGCACACAATTGGCAACCTACTGTGGAGGCCTACTAGCACCTGCGCCTGCAGCAAGTAAGGTAAGTCCCATAATGGTCGTCAGTACGAAGAATGTACTGAGTATGTAAGGCTCAAATAAAGCTGTATTATATGTAAATATGTCAATGAAATCAAATACAAATGAATGACCAACATAGATAAGTCACTATTTTGTACTTTGGAAACCATGTATATTGCTTTCATTACTTTCTTTGTTTCTTTGCTTCTATGATTATACATCTTTGCCTGTGACCTGTGATACCCGGGCCCCAACTGAACAGTGGGTTTTAACATAACATGATATTATGTTGGGATCGGCTCTAGCTAGGCTTATGCCTCTAGAGCTACCACCCATGAATCAATATATATCGGGATCGGCTCGAGCTAGGTTATTACTTCTAGAGCTGCCACCCATACCAACATATCAGGTTCGGCTCGAGCTAGGTTATTACCTCTAGAGATACCCCCTGTCAGGATTGGTCTGAGCTAGGCTTATGCCTCTAGGACTGCCCCCTGATCCAACAATCTTAGGATCGGCTTGAGCTAGGCATTTTCCCCCCAAAACTACCACCCATACTTGATCATTAACCACATATGCATTACTTCATTCATTACTTTGAGATTGATACAATGATAGTCTTGAATTTATTTGAAGCTTTGGATCAATAATCAATGAGTGAGAGACATGTGAAGAAACATTATTGGAAACATAGCCTTCATGGAAACATAACACTATTGGAACCATTGGACAATAATCAATGAACAAGAGACATGAGTATAACCACGATTGAAACTTTGGAACATAACCTTATTGGGATTTTTGAGCATTAGGCAGTGAATATGAGACATGTGATTCACAATCGATCAATGATTAGGAAACATGTGATAATGACCATTGATAACCGGATATAGGATACCTTAGCACATTTCAGAATAGGACAAGTGCGATGTCAATGTGAATACTATGTGCTGCAGAAAGATACGGACAGAATAACCTTACATACCTTGTATTCTCAATATGAATATATAATCTTAGATGTGCATACAATGTCCCTCTCCTTCCTTATGTTTCACTCCAAGCTTGAGGAATGATGATCTTGCTCCAAAAGTTGGCTTTGAGTTCTTAGGGTTTGAGAGAAAAATAGTTGAGAAATATCTAGAAAACATGAGAGTTTCAAGTGAATAAAAATCAGATTTTTTGTTCCTTTATATAAGTCCTCAATTCCATCCTTAGCCACTCTTATAGCATTTAATGCTATATCTAGAAGGTCAAGGGAAGAATGGGTCATTTGACCCATTTTGGCCCATGTCTTCTTCTTTATTTTTGGGCCTTTTCTTGAGCCCAAATCAATTAATCCAATGAAATAAATAATTTCTCATGTTTAAATTATTTCATACATGTTTCGATAATATCCCCACTCACGCGATTCAAATTCGTAGCCCCAATCCCAAAAACAAGTGATTCTAGCCACGTATGGCTTATTTTGACCACAAGGGTAAAATCATCATTTTGATGCCAAATTCTTTCATGAGTAATTTTACCACACCAATATAATAATTCAATCATTCCATGTATATGCTCGTGGTTGTAGAAGAAACGTGGCAAAAATTGGCCCGGTACGTCCCCGGGCACCCTTGGGACTTAGAAAAATTTCCAACTTTTGAAAGGTGGGAACAACCAGCCTGGGACGCCCTTGGGCGCGCCAGCTTACTGCCTGTGCCCAAAAAATTTGGGCAATAAGCGGCTTGGCACGCCTGACCCTTAGTTTTTTTGAAAATTTTATTTTTCAATTTTTCTTCACAGGTTTGGTTAGATACTTCAGGTTCCATTCTTTAAATTACTTCTTACCTTTAATATCCTTTGTTTGGAGGTCCTCCAAGCCTCGTTTTTAACCCCATAAATGTTCCATGAAGTCACAAAATAGTTCCTACAAAAGTCTAATCACATGTACGAGGGCCAATATCAACTATCTCATCAATAACATTTCAAAATACATACTTATGGCCCTCGACACCTAGGTAAACATTATTCAATGTCGTCAAGTAGGGTTATCAAGGTACGGGGTGTTACGTTTTGCAGGGAATTCCAAAGTATGCTAAGTACTTGAAGGATGTGGTGACAAAAAAGAGAAGGCTTGGTGATATTGAGACTGTAGCACTTACTGAAGAGTGTAGATCTATGATGATAAGCAAGCTGCCTAAAAAGCTCAAGGACCCTGAGAGTTTCACCCTCCCTATACAAATTGGTGAAAGTGATGTAGTTCAGGATTTGAGTGATTTAGGGGAAATAATCAACATGATTCCCCTTTCAGTGTTTAATACTCTGGGGTTGGGGAAGGCAAGGCCTGCATCAGCTGTGCTCCAAATGGCAGACAGAACTAGAGTGGTTCCCAAAGGAATTATTAAGGATGTTCTGATTAAGGTTGGTAAGTTCATTATTCCTTTTGATTTTATTGTTCTTGACCATGATGCAAATGAAAAGTACCAATCATATTGGGACATCCATTCTTGGCGACTGGTGGAGCGTTGATAGATATGAGAGAAGGCATACTCAAGATAAGATTGAATGATGAAGATATGGTTTTGCAGAGTGTACAAATAACTCAACACACCCTCACACTATAGATATTTATGCATGATTACAGAGATGGAAGTGGACGAGTGTGGGGTGGAGTAGAGCAAACCTCCAATTACTTTTGTAGACTCTTTCATGGAGTTGCCAGAGTTGACAAATAATCCTGAACCTACAAAACTTTAATAGAATCTTGAAAAGTTAGATGTAAAAAAAGCTGCAGACCTCAAGTGTGAGCACTCGATAGGTCAAAAAAGAAGGAGAAGATGGGCTTTGAGTATGAGGAAAAGGATGAGAGAATTTGGATGATAGTTGTGATATGAGTCATGCTGCGACAATAAATCAGGCACTGGTTGGTAGGCAACCCATGTTAAGGTAGTTATTTTATTATTTTTAGTTTTCTTTTAGTATCACCTTTGGTTTTTGTTTTTGTTTTGTAGAGGCAGGTTGAAGGGAAGTCTGAGTACCTGAAATCTGAGCTAAGGAGTATGATGGAAGCATAAGTGTGGGGTCATTCGAACCCATTGATGGAGATAATGCTACTAGCTAGTCCTAGAGGCCTCATGGAATATTCCTTATTCTTCATTCTTTGATTTATACGTTGGGGATAAAGTGTGATTTTGAGTGTGGGGTGGGGAATCTTCCAATTTGGTTGGGTTAAGTGTGCTATAGGATTTATATTTTTATTTAGTTTGCATGTTTTTGACTAAATTTTAAAAAAATTACAAAAATATTTTATCTTTAGTTATTTTCAACGTTTGGGTTTTATCCGTTTAGTAGAAGCACACTTCACCCACCCCTCAATTTTTTTTCGGTTCTTTTCTTTGAGGGAGCCCTTTTAACCCAGTATCCTTTTGGATTTTTAAGAGTAATTTTTAGAATTTTTGGTCATTTGGAATAAATAGAGATGCTCTAGTTAGGTTTTACACATGATTGCTTGATGCAAGTTGGTGTTGAATTTTATGGCATGATGTGAAAATTGATGACTTCTATGAGACACCTAGGCTCTTTTATATGACTCTTGTGTGATGTTGGCTTAATTTTGAATTCTTGAAATTCCTTGGTTGAGAGTCTATAGGGATGCTTCTTGAGTTGAACATGTGCCAAGTGTGAGTGAGGTTTTGGTTATATTCCATGTTGCATATTGATGTCTAGAAGAACTTGCCCGGTGTGTTTGCAAACAGAAATAAAAAGTGTTGAGCTTGGGAGATGATATAGGCATTTCTTTGATAAACATGTTTTATACCCACTTTATCTACCCTTTATGCATGATCTTAGTTAGCCATGTCTAGCTTTTAGCCTATTCTTTTGTAGCCTCACATGTAGCTTACTCCTTTTCTTTCAATAGACCATAACTTGATCCAAAACTCTTCAATGCTTGAGTTGAAAAACAAAAGATGTGAAGGAGGGATAATTGAAGAGAAAGAGTGAATTTGAAGCCCCAAAGTAGTAGCTATTGGTGTATTGAAAAGGTTTATGTGTTGTTTATAGAGAGTAAAGTAAAAAGAGAAAGTGTTTTGAAAAAGATAGTCAAAAAATCCTTACAAAAGAAGTGTAAGCTATCTTAAAAAGATGGGGCAAAACAAAAGAGAGTTGTGATAGAGAAAAGTGGTGAAAAATAGGTTGGTTGGAGATGAACTTGATAGAAATTGTGATGTATTAAAGCGATTGGGAAAGTTAGTCACTATTCTTGACTAAAATTGTTTCTACCCATTCCTTAGCCTACATTACAACCCGTAAAGTCCTACTTGATCTTGAGTTTTGATATTCTTATATTAGTGGAGCACTACACTAAGGGCAAGCTTATGGTTCATCTTATGTAACATGTCAATTCTTTATGAGAGTGAGCGGAATTTGATTCTTACACCCATTCTTGTGATAAATTAGATATTCGTGAGTGAATATGGGTGACTCTCTTGTGGTGAGGACACATGTTTAATGATAGATAGGTGAATTGTATGATCTCTTTTTTTAGTAATATGCATGAGTTTACCAACTTGATTGAGTCAATTCTTGAGGTTAGGAAGTTTTGAAATAGCATTCATGTGTTTTCAATTATAATATGACACGCCGATTATAGAACTTGTTATTCATGTAGTCGTTGTAGTTCTAGCTTGAGTATCTTAGTTAAATTAGTAATGTAGAGTCTTCCTTGATTATGAGTATTGTAAAGATTTGTTTGAGGACGAACAAGGCTTTAAGTGGGGGGTGGTGATCTTAGGCGTATTTATACACCTGAGTGTCATTATCTACGTGCATTTAGCTTAGTTTTGAGGATAAAATGAGGTGATTAATAAAGTGTAAAGTGTGTGTTTGTGTATTTGTGGCCTAAGTTACATGTTTGGAGTGTTGAAGGTGCATTTGAAACAAGTCAAGAGTCAAGATGAACAAATAGAGTTTAGACGAGAAAACTAGTGTCACTAGCTTGAGCTATGCTTGTTCTAGTGTATTTTGATGAGCTCTATTATGTTGTACGGACTAATATTTGTTATGATTTATTGTAGGAGACCAAATAAGGAGCTATGTAATCTAAATAGAACCTACAAACAAGCCACATGAAGTGGGGAAACAAGGAACAAGTGCACTAGGAGAAGAGAGAGGAAATCGGACGAACCCTTACGCAAAGGAGGAGGCATGCGCCGCACCCCCCAATGTGTGGGAGAGGGTGTGAATATCACTCCTAGGGTGGGAATACGCTGGTTTATGTTAGGTATGGGCATGCATCGCACCCCTCTTGGTATTCTATGGGCCTCGCGCTGCACCCCTCCTCCCTCCAAATATGTCCCAAATTTGGTTTTTCACTTGTTTAAGTTGGGGGCAAGTTGGTAAATGCATATGTTTCGGTTGGGTAAGCCCATGGATGACCTAAACCACTATATAAGAAGTACTTTGACACATTTACACACATCTTTGGATCAATACACAATTGGAGAAAGGAGAAGGAATTAAAGGCTCTACTCTAGGGTTTTTCTTCCTTTAACTTTAAGTTCTTGTAGTTTTAACGTTTGAATTCATCTATGGTGATTCTTTGTATGACTATGACTAGATAAACACCCTATTTTTAGGGTTGAGGCTACAACATTATTGGTTAATTATGGTTTGATTGTTGGTTTATTTGTTAATCAAGTTATGTGATTATTCTTGCATTCTTGTTTTACTATTCTAAAGCTTCTTGACTTTAGGATAAATCTATGTTTCAAAATGAATTGACCATAGGAGTGGACAGATGGAATGAACAACGAAGGGAGTGTGGATCATGTCTTTAATTATTAGATACTAATTGTTAAAAGATGATTTGCGGTTAGGATAGAGATATACCTAAATGCCCCACTTGGTTAATGAAATGGGAAGATAGTTTAATGCATCAAAATCAAAGACTCACATCCCTGCTCAACGATGTAGTTGTGAGATTAATTTGGGTAGATGAAGAGGATGACCATTTTCAAGTTGTAATATCAACCCCATAATTCAATAATCACGATAAACACAACACCGTCTAGAAACCATAGTTATGCATGAATTTGAAGTAAATTCCTCAACCCTGGATCTCTCCATCTATTGTTTACAATCCGAATTTTATACCGTTGTTATTTCTACTCTTTAGTTATAAAAGCAAAATCAATCATCTTGGTTACAAATCACACTTGTTTAACTTGAATAGTAATATTTGAATTAGATCATTTGCTAAATACCAAGTCCCTGTGGGATCCATATTCGGCTCGAAAGAGCCACTTTATTACTTGCATGACCACGTACACTTATGTGTGCAGGTGGAAGCAACAACAATCAAGCAAAAGAAAACGATCAATTTCAGATTTCATAGTTACAAAAAAAAAAAACTAAATTAGTATCTTGAACTTGTATGAACCCAATAGAGTAGTTAGCTCTCAATCCCCTACTAATTGATAAAATTTGATAACTTTACTCGAGGAACTATGTAAAGTATGACAAAAATGGTCATTCACAGAAAAGACACCAAACAATTAAAAAATAAAGAAACTGGATTGAAAACACATTAAACCATTTTACACCTAAATGAAAAGTTCTTATGGAACCTTAAGAACTTAAGAAAGTGAACAAAGAAGTAATAACAACATATCCTATGGCACATTCCAGCTTTTCTTTTAAGATGAAAAATAACTTGAGCTCACAAAGGGAAAACCTAAGAAAACATTCAGAAATCTACTTCTTCTGTAGGTTTTATACCACTTTAGCATAGCCAATTATGATTCTTGTCCTCTACTTAGTGATTGAGAGGATAATACACTAACTATATCTCCAACCAGATGGATCATTGGACAATATCAAAATGCAAGTATATACTCATTACGAGGGGGCTGAAATTTGGAGTAGAACCAAAATGAAGTTGAGAAAATCCCAAAGGTTCAAACTTTAATACCCCAAAGTAAAACTAGTGTTGTCTCTATTTAAAATCAAACAAAATGCAAATATATGTAAACATAGAAGGACATTAAAGATATACATGGTCTCTATTAATTCTTGTGAAAAAGGGTGAATATGAGAAGGTGAAGAGAACACTACAGGAGTCCATCCTTTTCAATACATCCTTATAGTAACTAAAAGATCATAGAACAGTGATTGAAATACACCCCAAAATATGGAAAAGAGCAAAACTGGACAGAGATTAAAAATAAAAGCAGGAGATAGACATATAAAGTAAACAATGATCACGCCCAGCTTGAAAATGAAAGAAAGGAAAGTCAATTTACTAAACTGTAGATGAGATCAGGAGCTACGTAGCTACATTAATTCTCTATATTTAACTAAAGAAACAATGTTAAACAGATAAAATGGCAAAAGAGCAAGAGATTACATCAAGAGGAATTTCACACTTAAAAATAGGAATAAAAACTTAACAATGCAATTCGAATTACTAAGACTCAAACAACCAACACATTATAGTAAAAAAAATGCAAAGAGGAAATGAGATTACCTCATTCTGGGCAGCGAACTTAGGATGATGAACTGAAAAGCATGACTTCCACCTCTTTCATCTTTGATTCAGTTGGAGTCGAACAAAATTAAACTATAATTCCGGTTCCCCAGAATTATGAGCAAGCAAACCCAAAGAATTCAAAGGACCCAGAATAATAGGGGTTTCCTCTTAAGAAATCCCAAGCTTTCTTGAGCCTTTTGAGGACTCTTTCCACAGTGAAAATGTTACCACAAACAAGGGAATAGTGGAGGTATTTTTAGGATGAGATTTGAGGGGTTTGGGAATGGATAAACGATGTGGGACTATTGGATTCAAAACCAACAATAAAGAATCGATATGGAACAAGCCAAATTTTAAAATCCATGGATAAGGTTCCACAGTTGGGGAATTGTACAACTTTGTATGAATGGTGCAATTTTAAGAATAGGTCCTCGAATTTTTGAGAAAATTCCCATTCTAGGGAAATCTAGAGACTTCCAATAGTACTAAAATCATGCCAAGCACATGACTCCTGTATGAACTAGATGAAAATAGAGGGAAATTACATAGTGCATCGACGAAGTGGCATCATTTGGGAGTTTTAGGTGGAGCTACCGATTGTTGATGTTATGTAATTATGGTTGTATGCTGAAGGAGAAGAGGAGTAATAAGGAGATTTGGGCCGGGTCTGGGAGATTGGAGTGCGCTTGGTGGAATTGAAATAGTGGTGTGGGCTGGAATAAAGGGAAGATCCAACAAATTAACCAACCTTGGCTAAAAATAATTAATTGAGCTTTTAATTCTAGTAATTTAAAATAATGATCTTATCCAAGCATAACTATTATTAGTTAAAATTCAAAATACTAATTAGACAATTAATCTTTAATTTTGAATTGATTTTGAGAAAAATTAAATATTTTTCAATTTAAGCATGCTTTTTACTCAAAACAATTTTCAAAATATTTTTCTAAGTGAAATATACATAATTCCATAGAATTAATATGCAGAACTATATATTCCACTTCAAAAATGACAAATTTAGCTTGACATTGACTTGGAAAATTCTTCAATTTTATAAGAACAATTATTTCAAATTTGTTTAAAATAGAAGAAGTCAAAAACTAAATTAGATTTTGGAGGGAAAAAATTAGGTGTTAACAACAAGTTGCATTTAACTTCTACTATTTGTAGAATCATGCTAAAATCTCCAGCTCCTAGTTACCATTACTATTTGAGGTCGATCATTGGGTAAATTGGTATCTATTTTAATGATCTGTTCCATCGTTACTGAAAATATCTATGGCAAAGGCATAAGAACCTCATTTGTATAGGTTATAGGATCAATACTTTAGTATGGGAGTGCATTATAAATTAACTAATATCAAATAATACCCCTAGCACAAAGTTAAGTTGGAAGTGTTCTTACCGATTGAGTTTCGAACTAAGTTTAAACTAGGATCAACTTTAAATGAGCACTCCTCTTAAAATATGAATTTATATGGGGTATAATACCCAACAAATGAAATATATTTAAGTCTTCTTTCTAATTCCTCTTACCGTTCATTAATCCAATTCTGTAGTAAAAAGTTATGACCGTTTTACTGAAGACTGTCTGGGCTGAAAAGTTGGTCACGGCAGCTACAATCGGGCAGTACTTGAGCCAATTTTTTACTTTTTGGGGGGTTTTTAGCTCAAAAACTTTATCCCAAATTCCTAGGAGGGCAATTTCCCAAGTCCTTAGGTGGAAATCTTTCATTGAGGTAAGTTCTTCCATCATCTTCTTCGTCTTTCAATCCAATAACATCTTAGAATCATTAGAATAATGTTTAATGGTGAAATTCTTGGGGATTAGAATCCTAAGTTCATGAGATTTTGGAAAAAAAACCATGGGTTGGGGTAGTATCACCTAAGATTACTTTTAGATTATTAACTAACGATTCTTACCATGAATTAGTGATTCTAAAATATGAAAATGATGGTTTGGGACCCTGAATTCAATAAAAATGGAATCTTTAGCATTTTAATTCCATTAATGGAGATAGGTTGAATATAATAGAACTAGTTAATAGTTAGTTGACCCTTGGATAATGTTTTACACCACGAATAAGGATAGAATTAGTGGGTTGAATTTCCAATATAGTTATTCAAAAAGTAATTTATTAATTACTCCTATAATTATTTGATTTATAGATGATTGGAATAATAGAGACATGAAGGAAAGGAAAGACCAACCTTGGTGTAGCTTAATTGTTCCAAGATCTTTTGTGGAGGTAAGTTATGATTTAATGTATAGTAGACTTGGCTTAGATACATGTAATTACTATAGTTTGACAGGAGACTTTATGTCTATGCCTATATGCACGGAGTTGGGATGGATAAAATATGAAATTAATATAATAAAGAAATAATTACATGTTGTTATGTTTTGTGTGGATTCCTTGATGGATTTTTGTATTTGATGATTTACGAGTTTAATATGTGAATGCGGGTAAAAATAGAGGAATTAGATGAACTTGCAATCTATACATCTAGTCTTTAATACCTCAAAAAGGGTGAATTCAATGTTGTGTGTGCTTGGAGTATGAGATATTCTTGCTAGAAGATAGTTAAGTGATTTGACCGTGATAAGAGGATGTGGTGTCATAACATAAGAACCTAAAGTGCAGTTTGGTTATTTGCTAGGGAGTAAGATGTCTAAAGGTGTATGACTCAAGCTAGAATTATAAGTTAAATAAAGTAGAGTTTTTGAATAATCAAATAATTGGAATAGTGTCTTAAATTTAGTGATAACTTGAGTGTAAGGGTTACTAATTAGTGATTGAATTTACTAGTTTTACTAGGAATAAAATAGGGTTAGAATGGTAATAAAGGACCTCTTTTGATATATGAGTGTGGTTGATTTATATCATTATGCGATTGTACTTGTTTTTGGTGTTGTTGGTTATTGTGAGATGAACCGATAAAGGTTGATCCTCACAAAATTAGTGGTCTTAGGGAAGATAAGGGTTGGGATGTTGGAATAAGGGTGGTATAACATTTGATTTGGGATAAGGATGAAAGGAACTAGCTGTCTTAGATCGGATGTCATGCCGACACTGATATTTGGATTGGGTACCATGCCGATACTGGTACATAGACTGAGCTCGTCCCTTACAGGTCATAACTGAGGGTCCCTACTGACCCTAGTATATGTGTATACCATATTTGAAGAGTTTAACAGTTTGTTTAATGGACCGAGTTATTTTAATGATATATTATATTTCCTTGTGTGGATCGGTTATGTTGATGGTTGTGATTGTGCATTGTAGAAAGTGTGAATATAAGGTATGTCCTAGATTATGTATAAATATTACTCTCTTATGTGTATATTTATACACGTGATATGTATTGTGGTGTCCCTTTTTGTGAAGTTTTTGATATTTTATTAATTATCTTGGATATTGCAATCCTGATGGTTAATGATAGTAGAATAGGGAGCGAGAGTTTTCATGAAAGAGGATTAATGAGAAAGAGATGGAGAGAGAGGTGTAGAGTTGTTATAACAAGGTGAGTTCATAAGAGATGTGGGTTAGGTTGATTCATGGTATTGTGTACGTTGGTCACGCTCTAAGGTTAAATTAATAATGCTATAATAAAGAAAAGGCGGTAAGGTTGGAAGTTGAAGTAAGTTAAGTATGTTAAGTTATTAAGCATGTATGTTTGTCATGATCTTTTTTTGTTTTTTGTATGTTATTATATGTTTCTATTCCTGGTCGGTCGATAATACCTACCAGTATGTGTGGTTGTACTGACACTATACTTACTATATCTCCATTTTGGAATATAGTCATGTTGCAGGTCAATTAGAATTTCTGTAGGAACGACAATGATTATTCTTCAGCAGCTCATGTCATCTTACTCTTATAGGGATGTTGTGTCATGAGTCATCTTTCTATTTGTTTAGTACTTTTGTACTGGTTTAGATTAAGTTTCAGGGAATTGTTATTTTACTTCTACAACATAATTATGTAATCAATGTATTTCGAGCATGAGATCCTTTTAATTATGAAATTATTTAATTTGAGGTTGGTTAATTTAAGTTATTAAGCATGTATGCTTGTCATGATCTCTTTTTGTTTGTTGTATGTTATTATATGTTTCTATTCTTGGTCAGTCGATGATACCTACCAGTATGTGTGGTTAAACTGATACTACACTTACTATATCTCTATTTTGGAATATAGTCATGTTGTAGGTCAGTTGGAGTTTCTGTAGGAAAGACGATGATTATTCTTTAGCAGCTCATGTCATCTTACTCCTATAGGGATGTTGTGTCTCGAATCATCTTTCCATTTGTTTATTTCTTTTGTACTGGTTTAGATTAAGTTTTAGGGAATTGTTATTTTACTTCTACAACGTAATTATGTAATAAATGTATTTCGAGCATGAGATACTTTTACTTATGAAATTATTTAATTTGAGGTTGGTTAACTTATCTTCCTTATCAATTGAATGGTTGGATGGTAAGGGTTTTCCTATCTAAAGTAGATTTAAGTAGGTACCCTCACGATTCGTGATTTGGGTCGTGATAATAAACCTCCATGTTTTTGTCGATCTGTTTCTCAAACATCCATTTATAAGTCTCTGGTAGGTTGCCCAGCATTTTTTAGACCAAAGGGCACACATTGTAATAATATATACCAAAGGTAGTGATAAAAGAGGTTTTCTCCTGCTTTTCCAAGTCCAGTTGTATCTAATTATACTCAGAATATGCATCTAGAAAACTTAGTAATTCATTTTGGATTTTGGCATTAATTATTCGGTCGATGTTCTACATAGAAAATGAATCCTTTAGACAGGATTAGCTTAAATCCTTAAAATCAATGCAAATCCAAAATTTATTTTGTTTCTTAGGTACTACAACTACATTAGTCGATCAGTCCTAGTGTTTTACAACATGAATTGACCATATGTTAAGCAACATATTTACCTTTTCCTTAACAAATCTTTTCTTTTTCTCTAATATGGGGCATCTATTTTTCCATACCAAAGGGAAGTTCCTAACTTATAAATAGCTATATATGGTCGTATACTTATTATGGCGAGATGAGACCAAGCAAAACAATCACTGTTAGCTTTAAGAAAACCAATGAGTTTTCTACTAAGCTTAGGACATAGTCTCGTGCCCAGGTATAAATTTTTCTGGGAAATCAACAAATAAAATTACTTGTTCAAGATCTTCCTTTGTTGTTTTGGTCACGCCTCAATCATCTAGAACCTGAAAAGATCTTGGTACTTGGTAACAGTCTTGATATGTCCCTACAGTTTCCAGAAGTCTATCTTTAGCATTATTTCTCAAGGTTGGCTCCCTTATCTATAATTATTATTTAATATCAATCTTAATATTGACTAGTTATTTCTTGGCTAATGATACCACATACATCTCCTTTGTGGCTAATATGTCCCCTTGATTTGCTTTATTCTCTCTGGTGTTTGAAATATAATCATTTGATGATATGCACAAAGTGTCGTTTTCATGGGATAAACCCACGCTAGTCCATATATAAGTGTGTATCCCATTTTCTATCAAGGATGTCAGATTGGGTTTCTTGAAAATTCCTCCAGCGTCTGTTGCTAGTCATATCTCTCCCCAAGTCATCCCGTTGGACATATTAAATTAGGCCAAAAACTTTATCACTGAGATTATTTTGTCTGTCAGCTTTATTTGCTTGAGTACTCTTATATGGATGATACATGCCAAGCTACCGGGATAAACTAGCACATGTTTAACCATAAAATTTTCAATATCTTTCCAAAGCACAATAGTGCAGGAACTCCACGTTGTCAAGATCTTGTTCATCGAAGATAATTGTTTCTGATCCTTGACCCTCTTTGTGTTTTTCATATCAAATTGACACTTTATTTTTTGTTGTCGACACTATTATGCACTAACTTATTCCCCTTCAATAATCATGCTTACCTCATGTCGAGTGCACAAATCCAAAGATTGACCTTAGCTTATCACTCATGAACTCCACAAAATGTTTGCTTTTAAAAAGCAAATCCGCTTCCTCTGTGAGATGTCTACAATCTTCCATTTTGTGTCCATATATTCCATAAAAACACACCAAAGGTTAGGATCCTTCAACCTGGTAACAAACTTGACATGTTTCAAAAAATAAGACTCCTTGAGATTAGTTACGGTTGCAACCAACCAAGCTAGATTGACTAAATCGTTACTCTGAGAGCCTAAGAACACTATCTATTACATGAAAAGAGCTCAATGATCTCATTGTTTCCTTGTTTTGCCTCCCCATATAATTTTGGGGTTGTTTAAAAAGCTCTGGCTCAAACTCTTTGTTGCAGGGATGGTACAGGGAGAATCAACCCTTTTGTACGCTTTGAGTCTGATTCCCATACCTTTATCATTATATCATAATATCTATAATAGTCATTCTCTATTTGAATATTTTCTCATACTGATTGTATAGATTGGTGTAACTCATGGCCTTACACTTTAGAAGTCTTTCCTTAAGCTTTAGAAAAGCAACCTTACACGCAAAGTTCAATCCCTTCATGAAACTTTGATGGATCAATCATCTAGAACTATTGGAAGTAACATCCCATCTCTTTAGAATCTTAAGATGAAGTCCCTAAGTAGTTCAGAAATCGCCCTACTCAATTTTGAAGATGTCCACCCTACTATTTTTCACCTTTCTGGCCCTAGCGTGTTCCTTGACAAAATAATATCGAAGCATACTAAAAAAGTCAATAGAATTTTTAGGTAAGAAAGAATATGATACTTGCTCCTTTGTTCATATTTTCTTTAAACTTTCTAACCATAACTGATTCAACCTCATCTCTAGTCAGGTCATTCCATTTGACGGAAGTGGTAAAATAATAAGGTATGCTCATTTGAGTCCCTTGTTCCATCATATTTCCAAATAGCTGGCATTTAATTTTTTTTGGAATGGGCCTAGGTATCACACTAGCTAGCTTTATAAGGGAGTTGAGTATAACTCTTTGAGTCTGATCCTTTTAACATATGAGGTGCTCCTATATATTGTTCATTTAGGTATGCAGCACTATGAATCCCAACTTGAGCTCTTGAAGATGCTTCAAAACTGGAGTGACAATGTTGGAGCTTACTCCCAATATATCTCCTGCACCCCTCTGATTGGGTATCCAACCATTGGATTTCTTCACGTGAGTGCGTGTTCCCACTATCAATGGGCCAACCACACTAGCTTAGTAAGAAACCATTATAATCAATACTTTCTTCAACTCCATCACCCTTTTACCCTATATGGTCATGTGGTCCATTATGGACCTTTTTTGGTAGATTTGATATGTAGAGCATCTTTGAGGCCGTTCATGTTTATCCGACCCTTATCACTCCCTTGGGAATTTATGTGAGCTGATCCTATGTTTGTAGATTGGCCTCAATTCCTTCTGTAATGGAAGCATGAATGTCTTTGCTAAAGATCTGGAACACTGTCGAGGAGACCTGCATCAAAATATTGTTTTAGTTTTCATTTTTCATAAGTGATTCCTATAAAATAAATAGATTTAAGATAATAAAAAGGTAGTGGAGCAATTTTAACCAACACACAATTTTCCTGGCCCCATGGTGGACACCAAAGTTTATCGAAAAAATGGTTCAGTTGAAATTGTATGAGGTCAAGGACACTCATTTCAATTGAACTCGTTAAGTTTGGTTATTAGCAGTTATATATATTTGTCAAAGAATTAATTGAAGTAGGTAAAGTAAGTAAATAAACTCGTACAATGCAATGGAGTTTTGATGATGAGTATTAGCACTGAATCTGGTGATGTCCAAGTGTAGGGATGTTTTTTTATAGTAATACTTGAGAGCTAAGACTTAATAAAATATGGAAAGCTTGGAGCACAAGAAAATTAGTGTATTATTGTGCAGATTGGGCCATTGTTTGGGCATGGTTCTTTTTTGGTTTTTCTTTTTAGATTAGGCCTTTGGTCGATTTACTTTTTGATTAATTAATAAAGGGTCTCCGGACAGAAAAAATAAATTTAAAAAACAATAATATGAGTATGTTTCTTTAGAACTTCTATTTATATGCAGCAAAAGTAATACATCAACCAATAGAAAAGATCCACTCTAGCCCTAAAGTTATAACCAATAGACATATTCCACATGGAAATGTCATTAGTTATGCCAACCTATATTCCTATATTGTTTGCAGAATAACATATGAATATATTTGGCATATTTGTCCTTTTATCTTTTTGCCACGTTACTGGAACACGAGATTTTTTATACCTTTGTGCCGCAAGTTCTCAAATTCTCTCAATGATGATCATTTCACGATCTTGACAACAAATAGAGGCTGAGCCTTACCATACACATCTTAAAAACCAACAATTCCACGAATCAATTTCTACGAGCAATCTTTATCAATGCCATGTTTTCACCCTCCATTCTGTCACATATATAATATGCTTTTTACCTGATATAAATTTAACACCCCATGGGTGTTTACTTTCCATAATGTCTTATTGTGCCGTGTTTCTCTTGAAAATGATGTTGTTTGACTTTTAGAAATCTTTGGAAAAGTATTAGGATCGAGTAGGGAAATTTAGGGATGAGTTTTGAACATTAGAAATGACCGGAGTGCCCCAAGAGAGGAGCTCTGTATCCATCCCCTTGACATGCAGCAAGGAAACAAAAAAATAATTTTGTTGGGACATTCGAAAGGGAAACCACATTGGAAATATACCATGGACCCTCTGTATCTGTGATGGCAATGTGCCACACTGGGTTTCCCTGGATGCAAATTTTCACTTTTTGACAGAATTTCAAGGGTGTTTAGGTCCTTTCCTTGATACAAAACCATCCCTTACTATTCTTAAACATTTTCAAATCACCAATCATAAAAAATACATCAACCAAAGACACCCTTTTCTTCTCCAAATTCACAAGAACCCTAAGAAGCAAGAGATTCAAAGTTTAAGGTTTTCTTCAAGGATCCTTCTCCAATTCTTCTCTCAAGGTATGTGGAACTACTCTACTCATAATGGGTTTTCAAAAATCATATTTCTTTATCCCCAATTCATATTCCAAATGATAAATTTTGAATTGAAAGTTGAGCCTTTATATGTTCTTGATCTTAATATATTATTATGAATTTTGTTTTGGAATTGCCAAATTTATATTTAAATTTATGTTTTGGGTTGAGGGTGAGATGAATTGTTTCAACTTAAAATTATTGATGAAATTTGCTTTTTTAATTTCAAGCATAAAACCAATTTAGGATGAATATGGCTTTAAAGATAGTTTTATTGAGAAAGTTGGTTTGGTTATTGGTTTAAAATAGTGCCTTTATATGAATTATTTGAAGTACAAACCTTGAGCTTGATATATTAGAACTCTTTAAAATCCCTCATAATGAAGTTAGAAATGTGAATAGTTTACTTGCAAGTCTTTGTGTGACGATAAAAATAATGAAATACATTTATATGGAAATGGAGGGTTAAATGGAACTTTGATGGATTTATGAATAAATGATTGATATGATGAACATGATTAAAATATGGGCTTAAGAGAATTAGATGATTAACCAAGAAGGTGCGGGTCCTTGTGACTTAAACATTAGAAACCTATGTTTTGTCGATGTAGGGATGGTTCTGTCCATCAATTTGGATAACCTCAGATGTATATGTTGTATGCTTGCTTCACGTAGTAGTATAAATAACAGTTATATCTCAGTCCATGTGGCAAACATAGATTGGGGATTATCCGATCGAGCGTTAATTGGACTCATAAAGCCTGTAATGTATATATGATGTCGCGGTTACCATCTAGTTCAAAAGGTAATTATAAGATGTTTATATGGTCCCGTTCAGCAAATATCTCATGTTCCCTTTTTAGTTCATTGTTATTTTACATGTGCCATTTGATATTTTCTTATCCTATTCTGCATACCAATACATTTAATGTATTGACCATCTCAGATGCTACATCCTTTTATAATGTAGGTTCCAAGGAATATTCACGTGGTTCTGTGAAGAAGTAGGAGCACTTGCAGCAGTCTCATCTTTGGTGAGACCTTTTTTCTCCAAAATGCAGACCTTATCTAGATATTCTTTTAAAACTATTTTAGTTTATGGTAGTGCTAGAGCCTTTTTCTAGCTTAGACAATTATTTTATGTTTAAAGACATTGTAGACTATGTTAATGTCAGTCAGATGTTTTCAGTATTCGCAGTTGATTTGGTGCTTTCTTAATAATGGTTTGATTATTTCAAATACTTTAATTATGGTTTGCAGTTGTTTCTTCCGCAACTTTAATTGAATCCTCATGATAAATTCTAAGAGGTTCTCGCGGGCCTTAATGGTATCAGGGGCCTATTACATCTAGAGCCTTGCCTTAGGCCATGACAAACTAGGTATCAGAGCATAGAGTTCAAGTTTCCTAGGGTACCTATGAAGTTGTGTCTAGTAGATTACTTTTTATGGTTGTGTAGTGTGTCACACCTATAAATGGAAGGCTACAGGGCATTAGAAAATATTTCCCTTTCTTTCATGTTCTAGTTCTTGCAATGGTGTTAAACTTCAAGAAAAATTTTCTAACTCTTAATTTTCCGCATTTCAATCATGCCTTGAAAGAAAACTACCAGTCAGTGAGCTACCACCACAGCTACTACCCTGAGTGGGGCCAATGCCATATTCTTACCTTTTACCCATGTCATACAGACGTATAATAGGTTATGTACTTCTGGACAGACTACTGGCAATGAGACTTATGCTCTACCAACTCTAATTAGCCCAGTAATGGGCCCTAAAACCTCAATTACTCAGCCCTCTCAGGGCGATGTTATTAATGCTAAATTTAGACAAATTATATAGATATTAGATCAACTTGTGGAATCTTGGCATCGCTGATCAGGTCCTGCTAGGTCTAGTTCTCATGATACTTTAGAAACTTCTAGAATCATCAAGTTCATGTGGTTGAATCCTTCAGAGTTCACCAAGTCAAATTCTGAGGTGGATCTATAGGATTGCATTAATGTGATGTAAAAGATTTTGAGGGTCATGTATCCCAGCAAGACGAAAAGAGTTGAGTTGGCTTCCTATCATTTGAAAGGTGTGGCTTACTAGAGGTATGATCAATGGGAGGAAGCTAGGCGTGAGGATGCTCCACCTGCTAATTAGGTAGACTTTTGGGAGGCCTTTATTGACCACTTTTTTCCCACAGGAGTTGAGAGAGGCTAAGGCAGAGGAGTTTTTAACCTTGAAGAAGGGGAAAATTTGTGTAAAATAATAAAGTATGAAATTCATGCTTTTATCTTTCTACATCCTTGAATTGGTGTCTAGTATGTGAGCTAGAATGAGGATTTTTGTGTCGGTTGTTTCTGATGATGTGGTGATGGAATGTAAGGGAGCTATGCTGAATAGAGACATGGACATTTGAAGACTGATAGTATATGAACAATAGGTAGAATAAGAAAATATAAAGAAGTGGAGAGCTAAGAAACATCAGAATAAGATGGCTAAGTCGACCGACCAGTAGGTGAGTCACTAGAATAATTGTAAGAATCGCAGGCTATTTTTTAAAAAGAAGTCTTGGGGACATGCTCACTTATCAGTGAGTGCACCAACACTGGGTCCTAAGAGCGATCAACATTTCCATTCCAGACAATGAATCATGATGGAGGGTTCTCAGTTACAAGGTAGTGTGGAACATTCATCTCTTTTATATCCTTCTTGTAGGTCTTGTGTAAAATTGCACTGGGGTAAATAAATTATAGGTAACTGTGTGTGCTATGGTTTTGGTCAGCACAAACACATCCACAGGGACTACCCAAGAGCTAAGGAATTTACTGGGGCAATAAGGCCTAAGCTTCTACACCCTCAGCATCAGCAGCCAGAGGTGCCAGTTCAAGGTCAGGCGGAGGTCGTAACTGCTTGTGTGTCCTATTTACCCTATAGTATTTTGAGGCTTCACCAGGTGTTTTCACTTGTATGTTACTGGTATTCTCTCATGATGTTTATGTGTTACTTGTTCCTGGTGCTACCTTATCTTTGATGTCTCCATTTGTTGCTATAAAATTTTGGGGTTAATCCCAAAAATATTCATGAACCTATCTTAGTTTCCACCTTTGATGGTGAGTTCATTATTACTAGAAGAGTCTATAGGGATTATATTGTGATTGTCCTTCATTGGGATACTGTGGTGGATCTATTAGAGTTAGATAAAGTTGATTTTGACATTATTCAAGGATTGGATTGGATTTATTCTTGTTATGCCTCTGTGGACTCTAGGAACAGAAAAGTTACCTTCTATTTTCCTAATGACACAGTTCTAGAATGGGAGGGTAGCCCTATAGTGCCAAAAGGCAAGTTCACCTCTTGTCTCATGGCTGGTAAAATGATCTCCAAAGGGTGTATTTACCATTTAGTTTAGGTCAATGATTCTAGTATTAGATATCCTACACTCTAGTCTGTGCCTATAGTTAATTAATTTCCTGAGTTTTTTCTCAAAGATCTTCTCGAAATCCCTTTTGATAGGGAGCTAAAATTTTGTATTAAGGTTTTTCCAGGTACTTAGATAATTTTCATTTCACCTTATAGAATGGCTCTTGTGGAGTGGCAGGAGTTGAAAGAGCAGTTGAAATATCTTCTTGATAAGGGTTTTATTCATTTTAATATTTGTCCTTGGGGTGTTGTCATACTCTTCATGAGTAAGAAAGATATTTCTCTTCATATGTGCATAGATTATTGGCAATTGAATAAGGTTACCATGAAATATAATTACCCTCTTCCCAGACTAAATGATATTTTTGACCAACTCCAGAGTGCTAAGTGTTTCTCCTAGATAGATCTCCGTAAAGGTTATCAACAGTTAAAGGTTAGGGAAGCTGACATTCCCAAGACTACTTTCAAAACTCGGTATGGTCATTTCAAATTTCTGGTTATGTCCTTTGGTTTAACTAACGCTCCTACAACATTTATGGTCCATATGAACAGGGTATTTCAATAGTATTTTGACATGTTTGTAATTATTTTAATTGAAGACATCTTGGTTTATTCTCGGAGTAAGGAAGAGCATGCTAATAACCTCCGGATTGTAATCCAGACCCTCAAGAATCAGGAATCGTATGCCAAATTCTCTATGAGTGAATTTTGGCTAAGTTTTGTGGTTTTTTCGGTCATGTTCTTTCTAGTGAAGGTATCAAAGTGGACTCTCAGAATATTTGGCTGTAAATAATTGGTCCAGATTCATGACTCTAACTGATATTAGGAGCTTTTTAGGTTTAGCCAGCTATTATAAGAGATTTGTAGAGGGTTTCTCATCTATAGCTACTCCATTGAAGAAGTTGACTCAAAAAAAGACAAAATTACAGTGGTCTTAGGCTTGTGAGTGTAGTTTATAGAAGTTGAAAACTCAATTGACTTCTGCTTCTGTGTTGACTCTACCTGAGGGTACTGACAAATTTGTAGTATATTGTGATGCATCTCGGGTGGGACTTAGATGTGTTCTTATGCGACATGGAAATATTTTAGGCAGCTTAAAATTATGAGAGAAATTATCCAACTCATGATCTTGAGTTGGTAGTGGTGGTTTTTGCTCTTTAGATTTGGTGGCATTATTTATATGGGGTGCATGTCGATATCTTCACCGATCACAAAAGTTTGCAATATATATTGACTCAGAAGGAGCTGAATCTTAGTCAAAAGAGGTGGCTTGAGCTACTGAAGGACTACGAAATGAGCCTACACTACCACCCATGTAAGGCTAATGTGGTTGTTGATGCTCTTAAAAGGTTGTCCATAGAAGGTATTTCCCAGATGAAAGAGGAAAAAAAAGGGCTAGTGAAAGATATTCATCGACTTGCTAGTTTAGTAGTGTAACACCCCATACCTTCCCAACCCTGCTTTACGACATTAAATAATGTTTATCTAGGTGTCGAGAGCCATACGTATGTATTTTGTAATGCTATTGATGAGATAATTGAATTTGGCCCTCGTATATGTGATTAAACCTTCGTAGGAGGTGTTTTGTGATTTTCGTGGAGCATTTGTGGGGTTCAAAACAAGGCTAAGAGGACCTCTAAACAAAGGATATTAAGGTTAAGAAGTAAGTTAAAGAATAGGACTTGAAGTATCTAACCAAACCCGCGAAGAAAAGTCGAAAAACGAAATTTTTTGAAAAACTAAGTGTGGGGCGTGCCAGAGGGCATGCCACGCCGCTTTGGGCCAAATTTTTGTTCCCAGAGGCATTAAGATGGTGCGCCCAAGGGCGTGCCACGCTGGTTTTTCCATTTTTTGAAAGTTGGAAATTTTCTAAGTCCCAAGGGTACCCGGGGTCGTACCGAGCCGATTTTTTCCACGTTTTTTTCTACAACCACGAGTATATACATGAAATGAATGAAATATTATATTGGTATGATAAAATTACTCGAGAATGAATTTGGCGTCAAAATGATGGTTTTACCCTTATGATCAAAATAGGTCATACGTGGCTAGAATCATTTGTTTTGGGGATTGAGGCTATGGATATGCATAGCGTGAGTGGGAATATTGTTGTAACACATACGAGATGATTAAAAAATGAGAAACTATTGATTTTATTGGGTTAAGTGAATTGGGCTCAATAAATAGGCTAAAATGGGTCAAAAGACCCATTCTTGCCTTGACTTTCTAGATCATTGCATTAAATGCCAAGATTGGCTAAGGATGAAAAATTAAGGGCCTATATAAAGGGCAAAATGCTGATTTTTATTCATTTGGAAATCACATGCCTTTGTAGATATTTCTCAACCATTTTTCTCTCAAACCCTAAGAGTTCAAAGCCAACCTTTGGAGCAAGATCATCATCTTCCAAGCCAAGGTAAGTGATTATTGTTATGAATTAATGTATTATATGCATGGGAGAGTATGTGAATCATGTTGGTTATGCTTGGAAGTGTTGGACATGGTACTTTGTATTTTTATATAAGATTTGTGATCCATGAGATTCAAGCTTGAATTAGGACTTGTGCCTTTGATAAAAGAGCATGGTATGGATAAAATATGAACATGTATAGTGTAATTTTGTTATTAAACTTGTTATTTTCATATAAGTGTAAATTGTGGGATTTTGGCCGATATGTGCTATGAGGTATATTAAGGTACTTTTATGGATTATTTGTGATGTGGTGTGGATAAGAAAGTGTAAAGGAGAAGTGTTATGGTGAAATGTATTGATTATCATGTATTGGTCAATGTTGTCATCAATGGTTTTGTCAAGGAGAAATGGCATGTTTAAAGGCAAACATGTAACTCATTCACGTTATATGCATTTGTAAGGTAGTTGGTGGTTAATGTGAATTCCGTTATATATTTGTGTTGTAGAGTGACACATAAAGAAGGAGCGGGACTATTGTATGCACATCTAGGATTGTATATTCGTATTGAGAGTACAAGGTATGTAAGGTTACTCTGTCCGTATCTTTCTGCGGCAAATAGTATTCACATTGACATTAAGCTTGTCCCATCCCGAAATGTGCTAAGGTATTCTATATTCGGTTATAAATGGTCATTATCATATATTTCCTACTCATTGATCAATTGTGAATCTCATGTCTCATATTCATGAATAATGTTCCAAAAGCCCAATAAGGTTACGTTCCAAAGTTCCAATAGTGATTATATTCATGTATCTTGTTCATTGATTGTTGTCCAATGGCTCCAATGGTGTTATGTTTCCAAAAAGGCTATGTTTCCAACAATGTTTATTCACATGTCTCTCACTCTTTGGTTAATGATCTAAAGCTTCAAGTAAAGTTGTGAATTTCATGGTATCAATCTCTCAAAGATAATGAAAGAAGTAATGTACAAGTGAATGTACCAATCTCTCACAAGTAAAGATATCAATCTAAATGTAATGCATATGTGGTCAATGATCAAGTATGGGTGGCAGCTTTGGGGGCAAAATGCCTAGCTCAAGCCGATCCCGAGGTTGTTGGATCAGGGGGCAGTCCTGGGGGCATAAGCCTAGCTCAGACCGATACTGACAGGGGGCAGCTCTAGGGGTAATAACCTAGCTCGAGCCAAACCTGAAATATTATATGGGTGGCAGCTCTAGAGGTACAACCTAGCTCGAGCCGATCCCGATATATACATTGATTCATAGGGTGGCAGCTCTAGGGGCATAAGCCTAGCTCGAGCCGATCCCAACATAACAATATGTTATGTAAAGACCCACTGATCAGTCGGGGCTCGGGTACATTGTGACACATGTAATGACAAGTAAGCATTGAAGTAAAGAAGAAAAGAAAGCAATGAAAGTAATTCACATGGTTTCCAAAATGAAGAATATTTACTTATTCATATTGATTATTTCATATGCATTTGAGTTCATTGAAATATTCATGTATTGTACAGTTTTATTTGAGCCTTACATACTCAGTACTTATTCCATACTGACCCCTTTTGGGGAACTTACCTTACATATTGCAGGTGCAGGCACTAGTAGACCTCCACCGTAGGTTGACAGTAATTGCAGATCATTGGTGAGCTCCAGTTAGTTTGGGGCTTCTCCGAGTCACAGTTGTTCATATGTTTTGGTATTGTACATAGTGTATAAAGCGGGGACTTGTCCCGACTTTCAGTTGGTTTTGGTAAATGCATCTGTTAGAGGCTTTTGTAGACGTATGTGGGTGTATGTGTATAAGATGACAGATGAAGTCTTGACTCGATGGCCTCAACGGCCAAGTTTCTCATATGTATATACGTCACATGTTCTATGCTTTTCGATTTTAGCCTTTAATGTTCCTATGTGATAGTAGCGTTTCCTATGACATGCATAAGAATGAATAGAAGCTAAGCTTGGTTCTCTCGGGCCTTATTAGATTCGGGTACCAATCACGTACCGATGGGATTCGGGGTGTGACAAAAGTGGTATCAGAGCAGGTCGTTCTAAGGGTGTCTACAAAGCCGTGTCTGAGTAGAGTCTTGCTTATGGATGTGTTGCGCGCCACATCGATAAGCAGGAGGCTACGAGACATTTAGGAATTGTTTCTTTCCTTCACCTCTAGATTGTGCAACAGATAGTGACATTGGTTTTCTTTTATATAGTCAAATGCTGAGTATCAGACAAGATACGGGCAAAGGTGAGCAGGTTGATATTCCCGCCGAAGTAGAAATGAGTACATCACCACTTGACCAAGTTAGTCAAGGTGGAGCTGACATGGAATTTATTATACGGGTCTCTCTTAGCCAAAAGATAGATAAGTATCCGCAGAACCACCTATAAATGCCACTGAACGGGATGTAAGAAATGTAGTGCATATGTTGACTTAGATAGTTGTTGTATAAAGTCATGGGCAAGCTGGCCCAATAACGAGTGATGATGGTGAAGCTAGGGCAGCTAGTCGCCGCACATAAGATTTTCTGAAAAATTAAACTCCCCTCCCATGTCCACCGAGTCGGATATGAATGAAGACCCACAGGACCTTATAGATCACATTAAAAGAGCTCTAGATGTTATGCATGTGACAAGTGCATTGATGTACTTTCAGCTAGTTGGGAGGAATTTTAAATGATAATCTTTGACCAGTGTCTTCCATATGAGGTCCAAAAAGTTTATGCGGACCAATTGCTAAATCTTTGCCAATGGATTATGAGTATCAGAAAGTATAGTCTTTGATTTAATTCTTTGGCTAGGTATGCCCCAAAAGTGGTAACTGTTATGACCGATAGAGTGCAGCAGTATATGGATAGATGGATTGTACTATTGCGACCTTGAAAAGAGATATGGATATAGTCCGAATATAGGCATTTTGCACAGATAATGAAAGACCAGAGGCAACAGAAAAGGACACAACTATTTGAAGAAGGGTCTCCAAAGAGGGATAGAACTATAGGACAGTTCATGACGTCCCAGGGGGAATTTAGGTCTCGGGTGTTTAACAGATCGCCTAGACCATTATTCCCTTAGTCGATAGGAAATGTTTTACCTCGATTCCAAAGGTTTAGAGACAATCGATTTGGCAAAGAAGTGAGATTCAGGATTCATGGGAAATAGGGTATCAAGCACAAGAACGTAGAAAGTATGAACCAACCGAAGTCTCCTTGTCCGCCGTGTTAGTGCTGCAGAAGTTATCATCTAGGTGAAATATCGGTTGGTGTCAAGTGTTGTTATTGGTGTGATATGTCGGGCCATAACATTAGGCTTCTCCTGATGAAGCTACAGGTACCGTACATGTATTGATTGACCCATATTCGACATTAGCATATGTTATTTCATTAATTGTTGAAAATTCAAACGAGCACCAGAATTACTAGTTATGTCATATGAGGTCTATACATCAGTCGGAGAATCTATTGAAGTTAAAACAATATATCACAAGTGCATACTAATTGGTTGTGGTTGTGAGGCACGGGTTGCTCCTATTGAGCTGGAAATAGTGAAATTTCGATGTTATCAAGGGATTGAGCCATAGTAGATTGCCGAACTAAGGATGATTTAAATAGCCAGGGAAATGTGGGGGCACTAAGAGGAAAATTTATTCCCCATCTTAAAGCAAAGAAAAGGATACTTTAAGGGATACATATGTCATTTAGTAAGAGTGGAAGATACTGATGTGATGCCACCAACTCTTCAATCAGTTCTAGTGGTAAATAAATTCCTCGATGTGTGAGCTAGTATTAGTATGACGTCAGACACTCAATCTATTTTTATTTCTTTATATTGCATAACCCCGACAGTGTTAATTGTGCAAAATAAAGATAGTACGTTGAGAATGTGTGTCGACTATTGGCAATCGAATAAGATGACAATTACGAATGAATATTCCCTCCCCAAAGTTGACGATTTGTTTGATCAGTTACGGGGTTAGAAAAAAAAAGGGTGAAATGAATGGTGAAATGATGAAATAAATGAAGATGAAAGAAAAAATGAATGATGATGATATACCCAAGACAACATTACAAACATGGTATGGTTATTATGAATTCTTGGTATGTCATAGGGTTAGCGAATGCACCTGTAGTTGTTATGGGTTTAATGAATAGGGTGTTCAAGACACTTTTCAATATGTGTGTGACCATGTTCGGTGATGGTATTCAAAAATCACAAGAGGACCATGCATTGTCTAGGATGAATAAATGAAAGTTGCTACGTGAAAGATAGAAGTGGTAAACAATTGGCTAAGGCCTACGATGCTAACAAAGATCCATCGTTTTCTCAGATTGGTTGATCATTATATGAGAATTGTTGAAGGATCTTCTTCTATCCCTACACCCTTAACAAAGCTTATACACAAGGCAATCAAGTTCCAGTATAATGATGCATTTGAGAAAAATTTTCAAGAGTTGAAAGATAAAGTAACTTTCACACCAGTTGTAAGTGCCTTCCGAAGGCATAAGAATGTTATGCAATGTATGGTAATGCTTCCGGGGTTGGCCTCGGATGTATATTGATGTAGCATGATAAGGTAATAGCATATGCCTCACGACAGTTGTGGCCACATGAGAAAACAAATTATAGCCAAACACATGACCCTGAACTAGCGGCTGCGATATTTGCTTAAAGTTATGGTGTCACTATTTGTAAGGGATTCTTGTTGACGTACACTGGTCATAAGAAAATATAATATATTTCTAAACCAAAGGACTTAAATCCGAGGTAGCGAAGGTGGCTTGAACTATTGAAAGATTAGGACAATGATATCTTGTATCATTCGGGAAAAGAAAATGGGGTAGTTGATACATTAAGCTGCAAGGTAGTAGAAAGTATGAATGGCCAGCTCACAGAAAAGAAAGATATAGTCAAGAAATCTATATTAATGAGGCAATATGGGGTTTTGTTTCTTGAAACTTCAGATGAAAGAATTATAGTGTCAAATGTGGCAGGATTTTCATTGATATTTGAGATAAAGGAAAAAGCAATATGTAAATTTCATTTTTAATTCAATTGAAAAAAAATATATATGTACAGCAAAGTTCGACGAAGGTATTTGAGAAAACACAGGGGGGGGGGGGGAACTTTGACGCCAGTGTAGGTTGTGTGTACTGGGTATAGATGTGTTAAGAAAATGAATTACGACAGAAGAACGTCATTCACAGTATTTCATTCACTCGGAAGCAACCAAAATGTACCATGGTGTAGCAGAGATGTCTTGGTAAGGATACTTGAGAAGCACATTGTAGAACTTGTAGCTCAATGTTCAAGCGGTCACTGATTGACAGTATGGCATCAGAAGTCTGTATGGTTTATGCACTATATTATCCTTCTAGTTTGGAAGTGGAACATGAATAATATGGATTTAATCACAGGGTTGTATCATACATTGCGAAGGTTGATTCCATATCAGTGATAGTTAACAGACTTACCGATTCAGCATATTTCCTACCAGTTAAGACCACCGATACAGCTTAACATTATGCAAAGTTGTATGTTACAGAGATAGTACGATTACATGGGATTCCACTCACTATTATATCAAATAGGAGAGCTTACTGTATTACATAATGTTGGAACTCTTTTCAGTGAAGCATGGGTACACAGGTGGATGTAAGTACGGCTTGTCATCCTCTGATGGATGGAAAAAAAAACAGAGCGTATTATATGAACATTTGAAAATATGCCTAAAATTGCTTACACTAAGAGTATTAAAAGGCCCCTTACGAAGCTTTATGTAAAATAAAAGATAGATTATCAATTGGATGGGTTACAGCCGATAAAATTTGCTTCAAATTTTGTTTGTCAAGCTACAGAGGTAATGAAGGTGATATAATAACAGCTACAAATGGCCCACAATCGATAGAAATCATATGCCGATATTCGAAGGAAAGGAATTAAAATGTGCCGTAAGTGATTAGATGTTTTAGACAGTGTCACAAATGGAAAGAGATAATGAGATTCGAAAAAAAAGAGGGAGAAGTTGTCCAAAGGTTTGGGAAAATTGTGTATCTATTAGCACTAGTCCAGGAACTCTTCACAGTTCATTTAGTATTTTATATTCGATGCTTTGAACGTGTACACAAAATTATTCCGTATTGTTGCCAGTGGAAATGTACAAATTACAGGGGATCTCACATGTAAAAAGGTACTCAGTGTTACCTATTGTTATTTTAGATCGATAAGCGAAAGCAATGAGAAACAAAGAAGTAACTTCCTTAAGGACATTATTGGAGAAGTTAACACGTAGAATAAATCACAAAGGAGACCCAAGTGGATCCATAATAAGTAAGTCTTTACAAGTGATAATTGTGTATATGATGATATGAAGAATTCACTTTGACTTAAGTGTTACAATGAGACAGTGTTACTAACATTCGAGGATGAATGTTCCTAAGGGTGGAAGAATGTAACACCCCGTACCTTACAAACCCTACTTGAAGACATTAAATAATGTTTACCTAGGTGTCGAGAGCCATACGTATGTATTTTGTAATGCTATTGATGAGATAATTGAATTTGGCCCTCGTATATATGATTAAACCTTCGTAGGAGGTGTTTTGTGATTTTCGTGGAGCATTTGTGGGGTTCAAAACTAGGATAATAGGACCTCTAAACAAACTATATTAAGGTTAAGAAGTAACTTAAAGAATAGGACTTGAAGTATCTAACCAAACTCGCGAAGAAAAGTCGAAAAACGGAATTTTTTGAAAAACTTAGTGTGGGGAGTGCCAGAGGGCGTGCCACGCCGCTTTGGGCCAAATTTTTGTTCCCATAGGCATTAATATGGTTCGCCCAAGGGCGTGCCACGCTGGTTTTTCCATTTTTTGAAAGTTGGAAATTTTCTAAGTCCCAAGGGTACCCGGGGTCGTACCGAGCCAATTTTTGCCACGTTTTTTCTACAACCACGAGTATATAAATGAAATGAATGAAATATTATATTGGTATGATAAAATTACTCGAGAATGAATTTGGCATCAAAATGACGATTTTACCCTTATGATCAAAATAGGTCATACGTGGCTAGAATCACTTGTTTTTGGGATTGAGGCTATGGATATGCATAGCGTGAGTGGGAATATTGTTGTAACACATATGAGATGATTAAAACATGAGGAATTATTGATTTTATTGGGTTAAGTGAATTGGGCTCAATAAATGGGCCAAAATGATAAAGAAAACATGGGCCAAAATGGGTCAAAAGACCCATTCTTGCCTTGACTTTATAGATCATTGCATTAAATACCAAGAGTGGCTAAGGATGAAAAATTAAGGGCCTATATAAAGGGAAAAATTCTGATTTTTATTCATTTGGAAATCACATGCCTTTGTAGATATTTCTCAACCATTTTTCTCTCAAACCCTAAGAGTTTAACGCCAACCTTTGGAGCAAGATCATCATCTTCCAAGCCTAGGTAAGTGATTATTGTTATGGATTAATATATTATATGCATGGGAGAGTATGTGAATCATGTTGGTTATGCTTGGAAGTGTTGGACATGGTACTTGGTGTTTTTATATAAGATTTGTGATCCATGAGATTCAAGCTTGAATTAGGACTTGTGCCTTTGATGAAAGAGCATGGTATGGATAAAATATGAACATGTATGATGTAATTTTGTTATTAAACTTGTTATTTTCATATAAGTGTAAATTGTGGGATTTTGGCCAATATGTGCTATGAGGTATATTAAGGCACTTTGATGGATTATTTGTGATGTGGTGTGGATAAGAAAGTGTAAAGGAGAAGTATTATGGTGAAATGTATTGATTATCATGTATTGGTCAATGTTGGTAATATTGGGGGATTTTTGGAATAATAATTTCATCAATGGTTTTGTCAAGGGTAAATGGCATGTTTAAAGGCAAACATGTAACTCATTCACGTTATATGCATTTGTAAGGTAGTTGGCGGTTAATGTGAATTCCGTTATATATTTGTGTTGTAGAGTGACACATAAAGAAGGAGCGGGGCTATTGTATGCACATCTAGGATTGTATATTCGTATTAAGAGTAGAAGGTATGTAAGGTTACTCTGTCCGTATCTTTCTGCGGCAAATAGTATTCACTTTGACATTACGCTTGTCCCATCCCAAAATGTGCTAAGGTATTCTATATCCGGTTATCAATGGTCATTATAATATATTTCCTACTCATTGATCAATTGTGAATCTCATGTCTCATATTCATGAATAATGTTCCAAAAGCCCAATAAGGTTACGTTTCAAAGTTCCAATAGTGATTATATTCATTTATCTTGTTCATTGATTATTGTCCAATGGCTCCAATGGTGTTATATTTTCAATAAGGCTATGTTTCCAACAATGTTTATTCACATGTCTCTCACTCTTTGGTTAATGACCTAAAGCTTCAAGTAAAGTGGTGAATTTCATGGTATTAATCTCTCAAAGGTAATGAAAGAAATAATGTACAAGTGAATGTACCAATCTATCACAAGTAAAGATATCAATCTCAAAGTAATGCATATGTGGTCAATGATCAAGTATGGGTGGCAGCTTTGGGGGCAAAATGCCTAGCTCAAGCCGATCCCGAGGTTGTTGGATCAGGGGGCAGTCCTGGGGGCATAAGCCTAGCTCGGACCGATCCTGACAGGGGGCAGCTCTAAGGGTAATAACCTAGCTCGAGCCTAACCGCAAATGTTGTATGGGTGGCAGCTTTAGAGGTACAACCTAGCTCGAGCCGATCCCGATATATACATTGATTCATAGGGTGGCAGCTTTAGGGGCATAAGCCTAGCTCGAGCCGATCCCAACATAACGATATGTTATGTAAAGACCCACTGATCAGTCGGGTCTCGGGTACATTGTGACACATGTAATGACAAGTAAGCATTGAAGTAAAGAAGAAAAGAAAGCAATGAAAGTAATTCACATGGTTTCCAAAATGAAGAATGTTTACTTATTCATATTGATTATTTCATATGCATTTGAGTTCATTGAAATATTCATGTATGATACAATTTCATTTGAGCCTTACATACTCAGTACTTATTTCGTACTGACCCCTTTTGGGGAACTTACCTTACATGTGGAAGGTGCAGGCACTAATAGACCTCCACCATAGGTTGACAGTAATAGCAGATCATTGGTGAGCTCCAGTTAGTTAGGGGCTTCTCCGAGTCACAGTTGTTCATATGTTTTGGTATTGTACATAGTGTATAAAGCGGGGACTTGTCTCGACTTTCAGTTGGTTTTGGTAAATGAATCTATTAGAGGCTTTTGTAGACGTATGTGGGTGTATGTGTATAAGATGATAGATGAAGTCTTGCCTCAACGGCCAAGTTTCTCATATGTATATACGTCACATGTTCTATGCTTTTCGATTTTAGCCTTTCATGTTCCTATGTGATAGTAGCGTTTCCTATGACATGCATATGAATGAAGAGAAGCAAAGCTTGGTTCTCTCGGGCTTTATCGGCTTCGGGTGCCAATCACGTCCCGATGGGATTCGGGGTGTCACAAGTAGTTTGACTCCTAGACTCTGGTGATGGTGGTATGATTATTAGAATATGTGTGAATCATCCTTAGATGCCAAAGTTAAGGAAAAATAGCATATTCACCCCATTCTTTTGAAACTCAAGGAGGAGGTTTTGAGTAGAGAGTGATGGCTTTTGAAATAGAGGGAGATAGTATCTTTAGGTACCAGGGCAGATTGTGGATTTCTAATGTCGATGATTTTTGTGAGAGGATTATGACTGATGCTCATTTTTCTAGCTACTCTGTTCATCCCGGCTCCACTAAAATGTCATGACTTGACAAGGGTTTATTGGTGGAATAATATAAAAAGAGATGTTGTTTATTTCATTGTGAAGTGCCCAAACTGCCAACAAGTCAAGGTTGAGCACTTAAGGCTTGGTGGTATGGATTAAGACATAGCGCTTCTAATGTGGAAGTGGGAGATAGTAAACATGGATTTTATTACAGGTCTACCGCATACATGTAACCAATATGACTCTATGAGGGTCATTATGGATCGAATGACTAAATCAACTTATTTCTTGCTCGTGAGAATGATTTATTCATCAGAGAATTATGCATGGTTGTTCATTCAGGAGATCGGCAGATTGCATAAGATGCCTGTGTCTATCACTCCGATAGAGGTATGCAATTCACTTTCTATTTTTGGAGATCCTTTCAGAAAGGTTTGGGTACTCGGGTAAACCTCAGTACAACATTTTATTCTCAAATGGATGGTCAGGTGGAGTGTACTATTCAGATGTTAGAGGATATGTTGAGGTCGTGTGTTATTGATTTTAAAGGTAGTTGGGTGGATCAGTTGGCTCATATTGAGTTTGCATATAATAATAGTTACCAGTCCAGCAACTGAATGGCTCCATTTGAGGCCTTATATGGAAGAATATGTTGGTCTCCTATAGGTTGATATGAGGTTGGTGAAGCTAAGTTGTGAGGTCCTGACATGGTTCATGATAAGTCGGCAAATTGTGACTCATTTGCTCTAAAATTAGGGAGAAAATAAGTCCTCAATGCTAAAGTGAAGAGTTTTTAATACCAATTTGGTTTAATTTCAGGGTAAAGGCCTAGAAGTGATCAAAATAGCAAAAATGAGCGAAAAGAGATAAAAAGATGGATAATTGAAGCAAAAATTGCACAAAGGCATAAAAGAGGCACTTCAATGCATCGCCAAAGTCATTGGTGGATTGTCAATTGGACATCTCCATTGCCAAAGCTAGCAGAAAAAGTCCAAGAAAAAAAGAAGCAAAACATAAACGAGATGAACATATCGGTGCATTGCCGAACCAATCGGTGGACCAAGCCCTGCATCACCAAAAGGAATAGAAGCCAACTCATGGAGATTGTCATGTTGATGAATCGGTGATCCAAGTACATTTTAGTTCATTGCCTACTTGTTTGGCGATGGACTTTGCTCAGCCGAATTGCCAAGCAGTGGCATTTCTGTAATTATGTGGCCTATTTTTCCTGATGCTATTTAAGCCTTTTTGGTCATTGGAAACCAAATATTTTGTAAATTTTCTAAAGCTTGAGCTTGTAATCAAACCCTAATATTGGGATTAACTACTTTAAGCTTGGAATTTAGAGTTTTCTAGTAAAATATTTTCATTGTTTTGCAGATATGGAAGAAGAATTTGGTATGATTTCTTTTTCCTTTGTTATGAGTAGCTAAATTCCCATACATGGGGTTATGCATTATTGAGTAGTGATTTTGTGTGGGTAGTGATTATTTACCTTTGAATTAGGTTGCATGTTATGATTTTCGCTAAATCTCTATATCTTAAGTTATAGATTAAGGTTGCAAACTTAGTCTATGCTTGAATCTCTTGTATTGCTTGAAAAGGGGTACAAGAGTGATGAGATTTAGCTAACAAAACTTGTGTTACACTCATTTAAGTGGTAATGCTTGTGATCGGTTATCCATTTCGAGGCTAATAGTTGTTTAGTAGTGTAGACACTTGGGCGTTTGAGAGAAGCCATTGTGAAATTTGGTTGTGGATTGAGAAATCATTTCCAATAGCTAAAATCATAACTATCAATCGAATCTTAGGTGTATTCTCACTTACCCACACATACAATCATTCTCAAAAAGGCATAACCCCAAGTGTTTTTACTCATTTGATTACAACCTTGTTGCATTTCGCTTTTGAAAACCAATCATTAATACTATTAGGTTGATGCTAAAAAATTGTTCAACCCCCCCCCCATTTTACTTTTATGTTTAATTTCGACATTGCGTGCGAGCCTAGAGTAGCTTGTGACACTTAAGAGTAAAACTAGCGATCTCATTCCCTGTGGATTGGACCTCGCCTCCTAGTTGGGTTAAATATATTATTAACGACCGCGTGCATTCATATTCGAGAGTGTATTTGAGCGTTATCAGTTCACCAAGCCATGAATAAGGTGAAGATTATTAGAGAGATATTGAAGACTACCCAGAGTCTCCAAAAGTCATATTTTGATGTGAGGTGTAGATATTTGGAGTTTGATGTAAATGATTGCGTGTTCTTGAAAGTTTCTCCCATGAAGGGAGTTAGGAGGTTCGGAAAGAAAGGTAAACTCAGTCGTCGGTACATAGGTCCATATATGATTTTAAGGAAAATTGAGAAGGTTGTATATGAGTTAGACTTGCCTGAAAACCAAGCTTTTTTCCACCAAGTGTTTCATGTCCCCATGCTCAAAATGTTTGTGGTCGAAAATATTGGTATAAAGGATTCCTTGACTTATGAAGAGGTCCCAATTGAAATTTTTGATCGTCTTGTCCGAAAGTTGAGAACCAAGGAAATAGCTTTAGTAAAAGTGTTGTGGAGGAACCAAAAAGTTTAAGAAGCTACTTGGAATCAGAAGAAGACATGAAAGCTAGATATCCTCATTTGTTTACTTCTTCCGAAGGTGATGCCGAAGGTGTAAGTCCTAATCCTTATCTTTAACTCTTTCGTCATTCTTAGTTTATGTTGATAGAAATCAGATTTCCCTAGAAACTCATGTCTTAGCTTATGTTTATGTGAAACCCAAATGTCTCATGATTCATGCTTAATTAGTTAGATTGATGTTGTCATAAAAGATCTCTATTGGTGTGTGTAACCAAAAGGTGAAGTTTTGATGCTATGTTTCAATCCTTGTATTATGCTTATAGAATTCACAATAAGTCATTGCCATAATTCAAGGACAAATGATCCCAACGGGGAGATATTTTAGCACCCTGTGGGTGTTTACTTGACAATGCATCTTGTCGTGCCTTTTTTAGCTTGATAATGATGTTTTTTGACCTTTAGAAACCTTTAGGAAGGTATTGGGATTGAGTAGGGAATTCCAGAGATCAGTTTTGAGCATTAGAAATGTTCGGAGTTCCATGAGAGAGGAGATTTCCATCCAGCCCCATTGACACAGAGAAAGGAAATATAAAAATCATATTTTTTGGGACATTCCTGAGGGCCACCGCGTTGGCAATGTGCCATGGACCCTCTGGGTCAGCGATGACAGTGTGCCACGCTAGGGGGTATCTGGACGCTGATAACATCAAATTATACCAAGGAAAATATATACGCGGTCATTAGCAATATATTCAACCAACTTAGAGTTGGGGTCAATCCCACGAGGAACAATGTGACTGGTGATCGAGAAAGTAAGAAGTAAAAGCAACTCACTCAAATCCAAACAAAGGATACAAGTGTTTTGCGGGTTTTCAATGTAAAAATATAACAAAGATAGTACCAATTATAATATGAACAATTTTATCAATGGTTTTCACAAACGAGGGAAGATAAGGGGTGTGATAACAGGAAATTAATTCTAATGATCCATTGTATTTAAATCAATTACTTACAGTTAAGCATGGATTAGTAAATTAGCTTTGGAACCTCAAGCATCTGCCACCTCTGTTGATTGAATGGCGAATATTTCATGGCTAAATTTTGTCAAATATTATCGAAGTGTCAACACAAATAGTTCCAATCTATGGCTATACTAGAATTTTACCATGTCTAGTATCGAATCCACTAGATGGGTCATATGTCCAAAATTGCGCTAAATTAACCTTACCAACCTCAATTAGCTCTTTAAGCATTAATCGAAGTGGATGATCAATTCCCACTCTAATCTCCTCTTCCAAGCTCAATTAAAGTAGGAATCGATAAAGCATGGGATTTTTAAACAAGCAAAACTCATTCATAAATCAAGAGTAATTAACTAATACAAAAGCATAAGATAAAATCAAAATCCAATTCAAAACATAATTATTGCATTATCTCTAACTACAACATCCGTGTATGAATTTAACTAAACCGAAATATAGTCAATACAAAGCAAGGAATTGAAGAAAAGATTAAGAAATAGTCACTACGAAACTTTCAAATCTTCACTCCAAGGGTGTTGGGTCAAGAACCCTAGCCTCCAAGGTTGAAAAGTATGCCAAAGATAGTCTTGGAATAACTAGGGATCGATGTTTATATGTTTGGGATTGAAATTGTGAAGTTCCAAATATGCCCCTAATGCCTGACCAATTTCTTCATCGTTGCCGTGTATCATGTACCTCGCGGTCATGAGGGTTTTTCTGTTGGTTGACTGTGATCATGACATTTGACCTCGCGATCATGAGGCTTTGAGTTTGACTAGACTTTGCGATCGTAAACCTGCTTCATCGCGATAGCAATGAGCAATTTTTGTCCAGTTCTTCAACTTTTTGTTTCATCTCAGTTTTGCCTCGATTTCACTTCTTTTCATCAGAGCTCTCTGTAAACCTTAAATTACCTAGAATCAACACCTTTCAAATGATAATTAGTGTAACACCCCATATATTTCCGAACCTAGTTGATTATCGTAACATTCATGGAATTATTTAAACATGAGATTGTGGAGGTATTGCACATTAAATTTGTTGGGCCAAGTTAATCTTGTGCCATTGGGCTCAAATGAGGCCCAAAATTATATAAAAGACATGGCCCAAAATGAAAATGACCCATTCTTTCATGTTGACCAAGTAAACACACATTTAATGTTGGATAAGGATTACTTGAGGTACTATATAAAGGCACAAAAATCAGATTTTTATTCAATACAACTCACATGCCATTTCTAGACATTTCCAAGATATTTCTTTTATCTCTCAAACCCTAAGCTATCACTCCCTTGGACAAGATCATCATTTTAAAAGCTTTGGTTATTGTTTATTCTTATGGTTTAGTATATGATATGCTTAATATGGTGTATAAATCATGATGGTTATGTTGGCAAAGTGTTGGACAGTTCACTATGTGTAAAACAGTGTACTTTTGCTTAATCGGTGAAGGGTTTTGCCTTTTAAACTTGAAAGTGGGCTTGTGGTCTTGAAGGAAGTAAGTTTGATGGAATAAATATAAACATGTAAAATGTGGTTATGTTCTTAACTTGCTTTCTTCATGTGTATAACTTGTGGGATTGTTGGTATGAAATTGAATGTGGAATTGATGACGTATTGAAAGGAAAATGTAATTTTGGTGATGTTCATGTGTGTTGTGAAACCATAGTTGTTTGTTGGCATCCAAGTTGACCTAAAATATGTATTCATGTCCATGGACCATTTATTACAAAAAAGGACCCTAAAATGACCCCCGGAGGCTGAAATGGGCACCCTCCCTCGCAGACAGGGCACCTGCGGGCGCAGATGCCAATGCAGGTGGCCCTGGATAGGGCCAAGGGTCACCTGCGGGTGCAGGTGGCTTTGCAGGTCATCCCAGAACTTTGTTTTGCATGTTTTTGTCTCTCTTTGATCCCCGAAGGCCCCTATACCTTTTTGGATATAATTATCAACTTATGATACGTATTGAATGACTTTAAGGGGTCATTTGGAGGCATGTTGGATTATATAAATTATGGATTGTTGTTAATATGTTGTTATGAAAGGTATTGAGGTGACTTGATGGAATAATTGTGACGTTGTGTTAATGAGGAAGCGTAAAGGGTAAACTTGGTGTGAAATGATATTGGTTTATGATGTCTTGGTCAATGTGTGGAATGTTATGGTATTGTTGGTATGGTAATGCAGTGAATTGTATTGTAAAGGGTGAAATGATGTTATAGGGCAGTCATGTAACTTATTGTCGTCTTATGCACTTATAAGATAATTAGATGATAATGTGAGCTCCGTTTTGTACTTGTGTTGTAGAGTTACGTAAGGAAGGAGATGGATTATTGTATTCACATATAGGACTGTGTATTCATATTGGGATCAAAAGGTATGTTAGGTTACTCTTTTCAGTATCCTTTGGCAACATCTATTGTCCTCATTGTTACCTAGCTTGTTTCTCATTTAAAAATGTCTCAAAGTATCTCATGTCTAGTTATCATATATTGTTACTCATATGTCTCTTAATCATGGACTGATGTCCCAAAGCTCTAATAATGTTATGACTATCAACATATCAATCTCTCAAAAGTAAAGAAATGAAGTAATGCATAGTTGTTGGTTGTAAGAGTACGGGTGGCAGCTCTAGAGGCATAAGCCTAGCTCAAGCTGAACCCGAGATTGTTGGATCAGAGGGTAGATATAGAGGCATAAGCCTAGCTCGGGCCGAACCTGACAGGGGGCAGCTCTAGAGGTAATAACCTAGCTTGAGCCGAACCTGGGATATTTGTTTATGGGTGGCAGCTCTAGAGGTAAGAACCTAGCTCGAGCCGAACCTGATATATTAATTTATGGCTGGCACCTCTAGAGGTATAAGCCTAGCTTGGGCGGATCCCAACATAACGTTATGTTATGTTAAGACCCACTGATTAGTTGGGGCCCGGGTACGATATGATTTAGGTAATGATGAATAAACATATAAGAAAAGAAGCAAAGAAAGTAATGAAAGCAATATAAATGGTTCCAAACATACAGAACGATGGATTATCCATATTGACTATTCTATGGTATTTGATTCCATTGAAGTTCTTATGTATGATGCAGTTTTTTATAGCCTTACATACTCAGTACATTCTTCGTACTGACGTCCCTTGGGGGACTTACCTTTCTTGCTGCAGGCGCAGGTGCTAGTAGATCTCCACAGTAGGTTGCGGGTCATTTGCAGATCATTGGTGAGCTCCAGTTGGTTCGGGGCTTTTCTAGTCACATGTGTATACTTATTTTGATATTATGTAAATATTGTATAAAACGGGGACTTATCCCGACTTTAGGTTGGTTACGTCTATGTATTTGTATAGGCTTTGTAGATGTTGTGAGACCAATGAAAGATGAAGGGATGTAAGAAATGTATGTCCATTTTGACTTGATGGTCCTAACGGCCAAGATTCATATATAGCATATGTTGCCATGACTTCTGCCATTGGTATCTTATAGTTACATGAGATAGAATGATTTTCATATAGAGACATGCATATGAATGTACATGAAGGAAGATTGGTTCTCTCGGGCCATAACGACTTCGAGTGCCAGTCTGCCCCATGGGAATATGAGGCGTGACAAAAGTGGTATCAGAGAAGGTCTTCCTAAGGGTATCTACAAAGCCATGTTTGAGTAGAGTCTTGCTTATGGATGTGTATAAGATGGAGGTTACGGGACATGTAGGAGTTGTTTCTTTTCTTCATTTCTAGATCGTGCAATAGAGCCAAAATTGTAAGTGGAATTATATCTGACCATTGGAATTGGTTTTTTTTGTTATAGTAAAATGTCGATGACAAAATGAGGTAGGGGAAAAGGTAAGCAGGTAGATATGCTTGCCTGAGAAGGCACGAGTAAATCACCACCTGACCAAGCTAGTCAAGGTGGAGCTGACACTGAAATTGTATCGCGGTCTTCTTCTACTTTTCTATCTCCAGAAGAGCCAAGAGGTAGAGAAATACCTGCCACTGAACAGGATTTAAGAAATGCAGTGCATATGTTGACTCAGATAGTTGCTGCACAAACTCAGGAACGAGATGGTCAAACAAAAAGCGAGGATGACGCGGCTAGAGTAGCTAGTCAGCGGACACAAGATTTTCTGAAATTAAACCCTCCCATATTCACTGGGTCAGATTCGAAAGCATATCCACAGGACTTCGTGGACCAAATCCAAAGGGCTCTAGATGTTATGCACGTGACTGGTGTAGAAACAGTTGAGCTTGCAACCTATATATTTAAAGGAGAAGTTATATTATTGTATGAAGATTGGAAGAGATCTCGTGGTATCGGTGCAAATCCACCTAATTGGTAAGAATTTAAAGCAGCATTCCTTGATCACTATCTTCCATATGAGATTCGAGAGGCTCGTACAGATCAGTTCTTAAATCTTTGTTAAGGGAATATAAGTGTCAGAGAATACAGTCTTCAGTTTAATTCTTTGGCTCGATATGCTCCGAATGTTGTGGCCATAATGGAATACCGAGTCCATCGATATGTGGATAGATCAGATCCATATTTGGTAAGGGACTGTACCATTGCTGCTTTGAACAGAGATATGGATATATCCAGAATACAGGCTTTTGCACAGAAGATGGAGGATCAGAGGTAAAGAAGGAGGGTGCATGAATTTGAAAGAGGGTTGTCAAAGAGGGCTAGACCTATGGGACATTCTATGGTGTCCCAAGGAGAGTCTAGGCCTTGGATGTTTCCTAGACCGCCTAGACCATCATTCTCTTATTCCACAGCAGGCACTCAATCTCAATTTCGAGGGTTTAGAGGCAGTCAAGCTGGGCAGAGTAGTGGGCCTTAAGGTTCACAGGCAGCAGGATTTCCTCGTCTGCTGTGTCAGCACTGCAGAAAAATTCATTCAGGTATATGCTGGTTAGGGACAACTGCTTGCTTTTGGTGCGGTATGTCAGGGCATATGATGAGAGAGTGTCCACAAAGGGGCACGGGTGGTATAGCATGACCTACGGGATCAATCATTGCATCAGCATTATCGGTTCCTTCCCTAGGCAGAGGTGTACAGTCTGTTGGGTGTGGTATAGGTGCCAGAGGAGCAGCCAGTTCCAGTGGAGCCCAAAATCGTACCTATGCTCTAGTGGACCAACAGAATTCGGAGGCTTCTCCTGATGTAGTCTCAGGTACATTATCCATATTTTTGCATAATGTATATGCATTGATTGACCTAGGTTCTAAATTTTCATATGTTACTCCATTGATTGTTGCAAAATTTGAAAGAATACCGTAATTATTAATTAAGTCAATTGAAGTATCTACACCAGTTGGTGAATCCATTGTTGCAAAAAGAGTATATCGTAATTGTGTAGTAACTGTGTGATTATGATACGTTGGCTAATCTCATTGAACTGGAAATGGTGTATTTTGATGTCATAATGGGTATGGATTGGTTGGCTTCTTGTTATGCCACGATAGATTGCCGGGCTAAGAAGGTACATTTTCATTTTCCACAAAAGAATGTACTTGAATGGACAGGTAATATGGGGGCAGCGAGAGGTAAATTTATTTCCTATCTTAAAGCAAGGAAAATGATAGCCAAGGGGTACATATGTCACTTGGTAAAAGTGAAAGATGCTGATGTGGAACCACTAACTCCTCAGTCGGTTCCAGTGGTCAATGAATTCCTTGATGTATTTCCTGAGGATCTTCCAGGTTTACCCCCAGAATGGGAAGTATAGTTTGGTATTGATGTGATTCCAGGCACTCAGCCTATCTCTATTCCTCCATATAGAATGGCTCCATCATAATTGTGAGAATTAAAGGAGCAATTAAAAGATTTGCTGGACAAGGGATTCATAAGGCCTAGTATGTCCCCGTGGGGTGCACCAGTATTATTTGTACGAAAGAAACATGGCACGTTGAGAATGTGTATTGACTATCGGCAATTGAATAAGGTGATGATCAAGAACAAATATCCCTCCCCAGAATTGAAGATTTGTTTGATCAGTTATAGGGTGCCAAATGTTTTTTAAAGATTGACTTGAGATCCGGTTACCATCAAGTCAGAGTTAGAGAAAAAGATATACCCAAGACAGCTTTCCGAACACGGTATGGCCATTATGAATTTTTAGTTATGTCGTTTGGACTAACAAATGCACCAGCTGTTTTCATGGATTTGATGAATAGGGTGTTTAAGCCATTTCTAGACATGTTCGTGACGGTGTTTATAGATGACATCCTGGTTTACTCCAGATCACAAGAGGACCATGCGAATCACTTACATCAGGTGTTACAAATTCTTCATGAGCGTAAGTTGTATGAAAAGTTCTCTAAATGTGAATTTTGGTTAAAATCCATAGCATTCTTGGGTCACATTGTGTCAGATAAAGGAATAAGGGTTGATAAGCAAAAGATCGAAGCGATGAAAAATTGGCCAAGGCCTACGATGCCTACGAAAATTCGTAGCTTCCTTGGGTTGGCAAGTTATTATCGAAGGTTTGTTGAAGGATTTTCTTCCATTGCTGCACCTTTAACAAAGCTACACACAAGGAAAACAAGTTTCAATGGAATGATGCATGTGAGAAAAGTTTCCAAGAGTTGAAACATAAATTAACTTCCACACCCGTATTAGTACTTCCGAAAGGCACCAAAGGTTATGCAGTGTATTGTGATGCTTCCAGAGTTGGCCTAGGGTGTGTATTGATGTAGCACAGTAATGTAATAGCTTATGCCTCACGACAGTTGCGGCCACATGAGATAAATTATCCAACACATGATCTTGAGTTAGCAGCTGTGGTATTTGCTTTAAAGATATGGCGCCATTACTTGTATGGAGTTCTTGTTGACATCTAAACTGATCACAAAAGTTTGCAATATATCTTTAAGCAGAAAGACTTAAATCTGAGGTAGCGGAGGTGGCTTGAACTATTGAAAGACTATGATATTGATATCCTATATCATCCAGGAAAAGCGAATGTGGTAGCCGATGCATTAAGCCGCAAAGCAGTAGGAAGCACTAGTGGCCAGCTGACGAAAAAGCAAGACCTAGTCAAAGATCTACATCAACTTGCCAGCTTGGGAGTTCGTCTTCTTGAATCTTCAGATGAAGGGGTTATTGTGCAAAATGCGGCAGAATCTTTATTAATAGCTGAAGTGAAAGAGAAGCAGCATGCGGATCCTATGTTATTTCAGCTGAAAGAGAATGTACAATGGGGTTTGACAAAGGCATTTGATCTTACGCAAGAAGGAGTACTTCAATGCCAAGGTAGATTATGTGTACCGGATGTAGATGATCTGAGGACACGAATTATGACAGAGGCACATCATTCATGGTATTCGATTCATCCGTGAGCTACCAAAATGTACCATGCCTTGAAAGAAATGTATTGGTGGGGAAATATGAAGAAGAACATTGCAGAATTTGTAGCTCAATGTCCAAATTTTTAACAAGTAAAAGTAGAGCATCAGAAACCTGAAGGTTATATGCAATGTATCAATCTTCTAGTCTGGAAGTGGGATATGATTAACATGAATTTTATCACCAGTTTGCCTCGTACACTGCAAAAATTTGATTCCATATGGGTAATAGTTGACTGGCTTACCAAGTCAGCGCACTTCCTGCCAGTCAAGACCACTTATACAGTTGAAGATTATGAAAGGTTGTATGTTAAAGAGATAGTGCGATTACATGGGATTCCAATCTCTATTATATCAGACAAGGGAGCTTAATTTACTGCACATTTTTGGAGATCTTTCAGAGGAGTTTGGGAACTCAAGTGAATTTGAGTACGACTTTTCATCCTCAGATAGATGGACAAGCAGAACGTACTATCCAAACACTTAAAGGCAGTTGGGATGATCATCTACCTCTTATTGAATTTTTCTACAACAATAGCTATCATTCAAGTATCAAAATGGCTCCTTATGAAGATTTATATGAAAGGAAGTGTAGATCACCAATTGGATGGTTTGAAGTGGGTGAAACTGCTTTACTTGGGCCAGATCTTGTTCACCAAGCTATGGAGAAATTTAAGGTGATACAACAGCGACTACAAACGACCCAATATCGACACAAGTCATATGCTGATGTTAGAAGAAGAGGGCTCGAATTTTCCACAGGTGATTTGGTATTCTTGAAGGTGTCACCAATGAAAGGGGTAGTGAGATTTGGAAAGAAAGGAAAGTTGAATCCACGTTATATAGGTCCATATGAAATTGTCAGAAGATTTGGGCAAGTTGCCTATGAATTGAAACTACCCCAAGAACTCTCCACAGTTCATTCAGTATTTCATGTTTCGATGCTTCGAAAGTGCATAGGAGACCCATCTCGTATTGCTCCTGTTGAAGATGTACAAGTTATGGAGGATCTCACTTATGAAGAGACACTTATTGTTATTCTGGATCGACAAGTGAAGAGGCTAAGGAATAAAGACGTAGCTTTTGTAAAGGTACTTTGGAGAAATCAGCAAGTAGAAGAGATCACATGGGAAGCTGAAGAAATGATGATGTCCAAGTACCCTCATTTGTTTCAAATGGAAGAAAAAGTTCAAGACACGGGATCAGATCAATAACAAGTAAGTATTTATAAGCGTTAAGTATATATATATGATAACATGAAGAATGATCCTAGACTAGAATTTGTTAAACTGGATAATGTCACTAACATTCGAGGACGAATGTTTCTAAGGGGGGAACAATGTAACACCCCGTATGTTTCCAAACCTAGTTGATTACCGTAACATTCATGGAATTATTTAAACATGAGATTGCGGAGGTATTGCACATTAAATTTGCTAGGCTAAGTTAATCTTGTGCCATTGGGCTCAAATGAGGCCCAAAATTATATAAAAGACATGGCCCAAAATGGAAATGACCCATTCTTTCATGTTGACCAAGTAAACATACATTTAATGTTGGATAAGGATTACTTGAGGTACTATATAAAGGCACAAAAATCAGATTTTTATTCAATACAACTCACATGCCATTTCTAGACATTTCCAAGATATATTCTTTTATCTCTCAAACACTAAGCCATCACTCCCTTGGACAAGATCATCATTTTACAAGTTATGGTAAGTGTTTATTCTTATGGTTTAGTATGTGATATGCTTAATATAGTGTATAAATCATGTTGGTTATATTGGCAAAGTGTTGGACAGTTCACTATGTGTAAAACAATGTACTTTTTCTTAATCGGTGAAGGGTTTTGCCTTTTAAACTTGAAAGTGGACTTGTGGTCTTGAAGGAAGTAAGTTCGATGGATTAAATATAAACATGTAAGATGTGGTTATGTTCTTAACTTGCTTTATTCATGTGTATACCTTGTGGGATTGTTGGTATGAAATTGATCATGGAATTGGTGACGTATTTAAAGGAAAATGTAATTTTGGTGATGTTCATGTGTGTTGTGAAACCGTGGTTGTTTGTTGGCATCCAAGTTGACATAAAATATGTAAATAGAAGCTTATTAATGTCCATGGACCATTTATTACAAAAAAAAAAGACCCTAAAATGACCCCCGGAGGCTGAAACGGGCACCCGCCCTCGCAGACAGAGCACCTGCGGGTGCAGATGCCAATGCAGGTGGCCCTGGACAGGGCCAAGGGTCACCTGCGGCCATACCTCAACCACCTGCAGGCGCAGGTGGCTTTGCAGGTCAGCCCAGAACTTTGTTTTGCATGTTTTTGTCTCTCTTTGATCCCCGAAGGCCCCTATACCTTTTTTGGATATAATTATCAACTTATGATACGTATTGAATGACTTTAAGGGGTCGTTTGGAGGCATGTTGGATTATATAAATTATGGATTATTGTTAATATGTTGTTATGAAAGGTATTGAGGTGACTTGATGGAATAATTGTGACATAGTGTTAATGAGGAAGCATAAAGGGTAAACTTGGTGTGAAATGCTATTGGCTTATGATGTCTTGGTAAATGTATGGAATGTTATGGTATTTTTGGTATGGTAATGCAGTGAATTGTATTGTAAAGGGTGAAATGACGTTATAGGGCAGTCATGTAACGCATTGTCGTCTTATGCACTTCTAAGATAGTTAGATGATAACGTGAGATCCTTTATGTACTTGTGTTGTAGAGTGAAACGTAAGGAAGGAGATGGATTATTGTTTTCACATATAGGACTGTGTATTCATATTGGAAATAAAAGGCATGTAAGGTTACTCTTTTCAGTATCCTTTGGCAGCATCTATTGTCCTCATTGTTACCGAGCTTGTTTCTCATTTCAAAATGTCTCAAAGTATCTCATGTCAAGTTATCATTTATTGTTACTCATATGTCTCTTAATCATGGACTGATGTCCCAAAGCTCCAATAATGTTATGACTATCAACGTATCAATCTCTCAAAAGTAAAGAAATGAAGTAATGCATTGTTGTTGGTTGTAAGAGTACGGGTGGCAGCTCTAGAGGCATAAGCCTAGCTCGAGCCGAACCCGAGATTATTGAATCAGGGGGCAGCTCTAGAGGCATAAGCCTAGCTCAGGACGAACCTGATAAGGGGCAGCTTTAGAGGTAAGAACCTAGCTCGAGCCAAACCTGATATATTGATTTATGGGTGGCAGCTCTAGAGGCATAAGACTAGCTCGGGCGGATCCCAACATAACGTTATGTTATGTTAAGACCCACTGATCAGTTGGGGGCAGGGTACGATATGATTCAGGTAATGATGAATAAACATAGAAGCAAAAAAGCAAAGAAAGTAATGAAAACAATATACATGGATCCAAACATACAGAATGATGGGTTATCCATATTGACTATTCTCTTGTATTTGATTCCATTGAAGTTCTTATGTATGATGCAGTTTCTTATAGCATTACATACTCAGGACATTCTTCGTACTGACATCCCTTGGGGGACTTACCTTACTTGTTGCAGGCGCAGGTGCTAGTAGACCCCCACAGTAGGTTGCGGGTCATTTGCAGATCATTGGTGAGCTCCAGTTGGTTCAGGGCTTTCCGAGTCACATGTGTATACTTGTTTTGATATTATGTAAATGTTGTCTAAAGAGGGGACTTGTCCCGACTTTAGGTTGGTTACATCTATGTATATATAGAGGCTTTGTAGATGTTGTGGGACAGATGAAAGATGAAGGGATGTAAGAAATGTATGTCCATTTTGACTTGATGTCCCTAACGACCAAGTTTCATATATAGCATATGTTGCCATGACTTCCGCCATTGGTATCTTATAGTTACATGAGATAAAATGATTTTCATACAGAGACATACATATGAATGTACATGAAGGAAGATTGGTTCTCTCGGGCCATAACGGCTTCGGGTGCCAGTCCGCCCCGTGGGAATTTGAGGCGTGACAATTAGCCTTATTTTATGTATTAATGACACAAAATTATAAGAAAAGAGACACAAATAAGTGGCAAAATTGCCACTTATCAACACCCTAACTTAAAGAATTTGCTTGTCCTCAAGGAAAACAAAATCAAACTCAACGAGGTCTATCAATTCAAGCTCATGAATTACTATAAACTTTTTCACTTCATATTTTCAGAATAGGCACAATGACTATGACTTTGGTTGGTACTAACAATTAGTCAACAAGCATGTGAGTCTTACCCAAGCAACTTTCTAAATTTCAAACACACTTTCAAAAATACAATGGAATTTCAAGAATAATCAGGTAATAACAACTAATTCTCAAGAAGTGACTCAAAACCAATAGTCAACCAAACATGCTCCCTTGACTCATTTTCAGAATCTCTCAACCTCACCAATCTATCCTAGTTCACATACCCTCACAAGAAAGAAGGTCCCAAAATGCACAATATTTACAACATTTATACAAGGTACAAATGCACAAGCACTTACTCTCAACAAAATATTTCCTAGGCTCACCCTTATTTTCAATCGCCACTAACTCAAAAGTACTCGGTTGGAGATCTCAAAGGACTTTTTCTAGCTTGTAATGTAGGCTTGGGAAAGGGTAGGATAGGCATTTGATATAAAAGTAAATACACCCTCCTTGAACTACACAATACTTTACAATGCAAACTTTGATCATTTTTCTCTTCATTTTCATACAACACAAAGCACCATTCGTTTTCATTCTAGTTTACCCATTTATTGACAACTTTCTCTTTTTCATTTGTTTTCTCAATTTCTTTTCTTTTCCTTTTCATTTCCCATTTTATTTTCTCTTTTTTTATTCAATCATTGAGTTGTTCTTATGTCATTCACTTATAAAACCACAATTCATGATCACGTCTTCCAAGTTCCGCCACCCCAACTAAGACTTTTACTCCCAAGTTGAAATTTTCATGTTCAAGGAGTGTAGAGTTCAAAAGAGGGAATATTCAAAAGGGTTCAAGGCTTGTAATGTGGTTGCCAAAGAAAGTATATTAAGCTCAAATAGGGTAACTAATGATAACATTTATGCACGGGTGGGCTTTAAAGGCTAAAGGGGTTTCCAAAAGTCACAAAGAAGGCGTAAGATCATTTCTCCAACAAAACACAATCAAATCTAGCATTGAAAGACCAACCGGGCAAGTTCTAGATAACACAAGTAAGCATGATAATTATACAACGAAACTCACCACACATGGTATCTAAACTATTCAAGGTGGATCAATTTTATTTCCTAAACAAAAAGATACAGAAAACAATAATTTACATATATCTTGTTGGCTTTATCTGTTTATCTGCTTTGATTTATCCCATGCTATTCTAGCTGTACGTCTGGAATGTCTATGGTATCTTCGCCATTACATTTCGTGCATCGGTGATCAGGATATTTGTGTCCAATTATCTTGCAATATCTGGTTAATAATTCTGATGAAATAAATTCTTTCTTCAGTGCTCTTGTTGTAGGTTGTTCTTGTGGTCTGAGTAAGGATAGTATCCATTTCTGGACTTCTTCCATATCTGCTTCTCTTAATTTGCGTGAGTTTGAATATATCATTAATTGTACTCTTGAGTAGTAGCTCCAAATTGCATTGCTGTTTAAATAATTATTTCCTAGCTCTTGAATAATAGTTGATATGCCAATGATTCTTTTGTTGGCATAAAAACCTAGTATTTCTATCTCTGGTATCTCGGGTTGTTGTTCAATATCTTCGGGAATTATCATATCTCTGGTTAATCCTATCTTTACTACTTGTATAATGGGTTTTACCTCATTGTACAGTATCTCTGCTGGTGCTGTATAAAATTTGATATAAAATAAATTTCCTTTTGTAATTCTTTTATATGTCAAAAATGCTCTATGTATTTCAGGTATTCCGCTTAGTTCTTCGCCGTCGTATGTATATACAGTGTTCAGTAGTCCGTAATGATAGCAAGTTTTTACTAGATTGGAATTGGTTTTTGGTTGTGCTATTAGTTTATTATAACCTTGTAATTTTTGGGTTATGTAATCTTGGGTTTTTTCTGTTGTTGTGGTAGATCTTGGTTGAAGATTCAAATATGTCTGGATTTTGTGGATATTTTCTATATAGGTTTGGGAGATGTGGTTGTATATTGTTTTATCTTGGTTCAGACTTGCTGCGTATGTAGACGTCTATGGTGTTGTAACTGGTGTTTTTGGTATTTTTGGGGTAAATGGTTTTGCAAATATGCTATTTAGGTTGTTGTTTGTATATTGTTTCCTGCTAATTTTTTTGCTTGTACCTGCAACATTTTCAGATAAATTGTTATGGGTTTTTTGGAGTATCCCAACGTCTCCTTCTAGCTCTGGAATTTTAGAGTCTTCCGATGGACTTATCTCAGCATATTTATAGTCATGCGGCTGACTTGTACTATCTTTAGATTTCAATTTACCTTCATCAATCTTTAGCTTTTGTACTTCAAAGTCTATACTGTCCACTTTTATACAAAGTGTAGTTAGAGCTTTAAGCATATCTTCCATTGTACTATCTGGTTCAGTTTGAGTAGCTTTGTCTTGATAAGTAATCTGCAATGACATTTTTATTAGATTTAACTAACTCAATTGTAAATGTAAAATTCTGTATATTTAATACTAATCTCCATATTTCTTTTGTTGTCACTGAATCCTGTATCTTTCGTGTTATCCACCATTTTATCTGTGTATTATCTGTGTGCACTATAAATTTGTTATACACAATATATGGTTCAAATGCTAATAAACATTTATATAATGCAAATAGTTCTTTTCTATTTATTTCCCATTTCAATTGTGGTTCGGTATATGATCCTGAATAATATCTATAGTGATATTCAATTTTTTCATTCTCATATTTATACTTAAGAACTCCTCCGTAGCTATGATTACTAGAATCCGTTTCTACTATGTATTTAAATTGTTTATTTTCATCTGGAAAGTATAATTTTGGTAAATCTTGACACATAGTTTTAATCTTATGTATATATGTTTTATCTTTTTCATCAAAATAGTATTCACTATCCTTTTTTAATTTTTTCTGTAAGGGCTTTAGATTTTCTGCTAACTTTGGTACATATTCTCTTACTTGGTTAACTAGTCCTAAGAATGATTGCAATTTCTTTTTTGTATCTAAAGTTTCGTTTGAATTTATTATTTTTTGTACTATATGAGTTTACATTTTTATTCCATTTTTATCTATTTGTATGTCTAAAAATTCTATCTGATTTTTCGTTATTTCTGCTTTCTTTTTACTTAAGCTAATTCCTGTTGTTTCTATTATATTTATGAATTTTTCTAATAGTTTTATGTGTTCTTCTTGTGTCCTAGAGTATAGTAATATATCATCTATGTATATTATACAATTTTCTAGTTGGTTGAAATAATTATCCATAAAGTGTTGATATCTACCTGGTGCATTTTTATATCCAAAAGGTAATACATTCCATTCAAAAAATCCTTGTGGTACTGTGAATGTTGTTAGCTTTTTAGAATTATCTTCTAGTTTCAAATGGTAAAATCCTGATTTACAATCAAATTTACTAAAATAGTTATATCCTTGTATTTGTCTTATTTTTAGTATCTTGTTTGGTATTGGGTAATTGTACATTTTTGTTTTTGCATTTAAATTTCTATAATCAATAACCATCCTACTTTTTCCTCTTTTTTGTTCACTATGTTTATTTACTATAAATACTGGGCTAGTATGTTTACTATTGCTTTCTTGTATATAATTATTGTCTAGTAATTCTTTTATGTGTAGTTTAAATTCTGTTAAATCATCAAAATTGTATTTTAGTGGTTTTTGTTTTATTATACTATTTTCATCTATTAATTCAATTTTTACGTTTGTTTTGTGTTTTTCCCATCCTTGTAAGGGATTATCATTATACAATAATTCTAGTTTGTCTTGTATTATTTTTATTTTATTTATCAAAAATATAATTATTTCTATCTTTTGGTCACTTGTTTTTATGTTTTCTAGATTATGGGTAATTTTTTCACTTCCTTTAATCCAAGGTGTTGTTTTTCTTAATTTATTGTTTACTCTTTTAGCTCCTACTTTTTGTTTACATGGGGTAGTAAACCACTAGTATGTTTTTGTTAGTATATGTGGGTATAATTTATCTGAGAATGGCATTCCTATAAGTATATCTTTATTTGTGAATTCATAACTATACATTTCTTCTATGTTTAATATTTTATCCCATATTTGTATTTTTATATTTTTTGCTTTATATGTTATCATGCTTCCTTCATTATTAAATCCTATCACTACTATAGGTGTTTTTAATTTTTCCCATTTTTCTTCTGGTAGACAGTTATGTTTACATAGATTAGCTTCTGCTCCTGTATCTATCATTGGTGTGTAATATCTGTTATAATATCCTTCTATTATTATTTTGGCAAGTATATATATTTTTGTCATGTTGTATATCTTTCTGTTATTTTATCACATCAATGTTCGTTTTATTACCATTTTTTTATTTTCATAAGTTATTGTTAGTTGTTTATCTTCTAAAGTATATGGTTTTACTTTATCTAACCATTTTAGTCCTAATGTAATGTTCTTATCTCCTTGGTAAATTTTGAATTTTATCATTATTGGTATGCCTCCAATAATTAGTTCTTTTTCTGTTATTTCTTCAGTAGTTACTAATGTTTTTGGTAATTCTGGACATAGTTGTTCATTTGTTATTATTTCTTTTTCTGGTACTAGTTCTCTTGTAATATAATTTTCTTCTTGTCCGGTATTTATTAATATTAAATATTTTCTTTGGTCCATTATTCCTGTTATGTAGTAATGATATGGTTTTATTTCTTCCATTTTATGTTCTATTAAATTTTGTGGAGTTATATAATATATTCTTCTTGAGGTACTCATCCTTGATGATGATGTAGGTGTTTCATTACTTATTCTTTTTGAGGTACTAAGTCTGTCTTTGACTATTTCTAAATCTTCTTCTATGTCTAGTTCTTTATAGCTGTAATCATTATTATCTATGACTGTGACTATTTTTTCGAAAGGATTTTCGATCTTGATTTTATCTATTTTGGTTTTTGTTGTTATGTTATGTTTTGTAGTGTAGATATATAGGTTTTTACATCTTGCTATAAATATTTTACTTCCTGGTGCTAATTCTATTCCTGACATTTTCCAGTATAATACTAATGATTTGTCTATATTTTTATCAGTTACTGCTACTGAATAGTTGGCACTTGTTATAAATTTAAATTTTTGGTATATTAAATTTCCTTTAACTGCACTTATAACGCTTTTTTCTATAGGGTGTATGATTCTGTCATCTGCTAAATATATTTCTTTTGGGGTATCTATTCCTTCTCTAAAACATGTTTTTATCAATATTTCTGCTCCTCCTAGGTGTACATATTTAATTGGATTTTCAGCTCTTATGTCTTGTATTTCTTTATTTACTAATTTTTTATTTATTATTGGTATTTTAGCTTTTCCTTTGGTGCATCTACAGTCTATTATATGTTCTTTTTCACTAATTACATAGTATTCTTCTTTTTGTCTTTTAAACCAATGTTTTACTATAGGTACGTCTAATATTTTGTCTATACTTAAGTCTAATTCTTTTCTTTTTATTTGTTCGAATATGTTATTGTCAAATATTATTTTTTGGTCTGAAGATTCTTCGTCTTGGTAGTCTTCATGTTTGAGTATTTGAATTTCTTTTTCAGTCATATTCTTCTTCTTCTGATTCTTCTATTTTAGTTTCTATATCATTTTCTGATAATTCATATATACTATCTTCACTTTCTAATTCGTAATCTATATATTCTATTTGTGTATACTCATCATTGTCTATTAGTATTTCAGTTATTTGTTTTTTCTTTAGATCTTTAGCTAATTTACAATCTTTAGCTAAATGTCCCAGTTTTCCACAATTGTAACAGGTGCATTCTGTTAATTTTTTCTTTCTTTTATATGGTTTTTTATTGTTATAATTTTTTACATAATATCTTCTTCTTGGTTTCTTATATTTATATTTAGATTTATATGGTTTATATTTACTATATTTTCTTGTTTTCTTACCTTGTTTATAATACTTATCTGTGCATCCGAATTGCGGTGTTGTTTTATTTTTGCAACATGCTAAATTTTTTACTAATATTTTATCCATCTTTTTATTTTCTTTGTATTTTTCACATAATTCTACAAACCAATTTTGTAAAAATTTTATCCTAGCTCCTAGTGTATCTACTAGTCCTGCTTCATTCACATTTTTTGTTATTTTCGAACTAAAAGGTTTTGGTAATTTAGTAAAATATAACTTTCTTATTTCTTCACTTTCATCTGTACTATATGTTCCTTTATAATAATAGTCTCTAAATGGACAAGTATATTCATCTATATAACACATATTACATATTGCTAATTTTGACATTAAATTTCTGTTTATCGTTTTTTCTTTATTTTGTTCTTCTATTTATGTTGTCATACTACTAAATTCATTCCTTATATCTATCTCATATTTATATAGAATTTCCGTTGTTGTTGTTGCAGCTGTTCCATCATGTTGTCTATTACTTCTTAATATGGTTAAGCTTGTTGTTGATAAGTTTTGTAACCATAATTTTACTGTTCCTATCAGTGTTCTTTCTATGTATCCTGGTGTTTCAGCCATTGATATTTTATTATCTATTAATTGTTTTGAGATGTATCCTACCCATAGTTGGATTGTTTTATTTATATATGCTACACAATCTAAATCTAAGAAATTATATTGTTCAGTTATCTGTCTAGGTGTCCATTTTCTATTTAACCTTTTATCCCATAAAGTTTTGTTTCTATCATATGATTCATAACTTCTATTAGTATAATTTGTATCTAGATGTTTTGGATTTTTTACACCCGATGTACTTGGTTTATTATCTGTTGTATTTATTTCTGGATTTATTGTAGTTTCGTTTATTTTTTCTATAAGTTCTATATGTGTTTCACTTGTTTCTGAATAATTTTCTTGTGTTATATTATCATCACTTTCTTCGTTTATTTCGTCTATTCTTATTTCAGGTAACTTATCCTGTTCTTCTTCCAGTTGTAATTTTGTTTTAAACTGTTCTATTTCATTTACTAGTTTTAGTTCTTGTTCTTGTTCTTTTTGTTTTTCTTTTTCTCTTTGTTTGTCTGCATATAATTGTTTGAGCATTTCTAATTCTTTTTCGAGTTCTATTATTTTAGTATTTTTTGTTTCTTCTATTTTTTGTATTTCTTCTTTAGCTTTTTTTTTATTTTTTCAATTTCTCTTTTTCTATCTATTTCTTCATTCTCTTTTGTTATTCTTACCATGGCCGCTAAACTGTCTTCTAATTTGACCGTTTCTTTTTCTAACATTAAATTTAAATTATTTCCTATTTTCTTATATCGTCTTCCTAGATTTGAGAATATTATAGTTATTTTTAGTCCTTCTGGATTTTCATATGTTTTTTCTTCCAATGCAAATTCTTCTTTATTCATTTATAATCCGTGTTGGTATTTATATTCTAAGCTTTGTATTTGTAATTCTAAATCAAATATAATGTTTCTTTGTGCTACTAAAGATTTGTGGCAAGTTCCTGCAAATATATTAGTGTTTAGTCTATCTTGTCTATGTTTTAATTCTTGTCTTAATTCCTTAATTTTTTCTAAAAGTTGTTGTCTGTATTCAGTATTAATATTTTATTTTTGAGATATTGAATATATTGATATTCTGTTCTAGATATTGTGTCTATTAATTGAGATAATCTATCATTATTTGATTTACTAATAGTTAGATATTTATATTCTGGGTACAATTTCTTTAGTTTGTTTCTTATTTTCCTTAGTTTTTTTATCTTTCCTAGCTTTTTTAGTGTTAATATTCTGCCTAGTTGTTTGAACTGATTCTTCTTTAGTTGATTCCTCACTATTATATAGTATATCGGAGATATATGTATGTTGATTTTTAATATGTTGTTCTAATGTTATACCAATTTCTTCATAGCTTTTTAGTTTATCGCTTTTTTGTTCATAATTTTGCTCATAGTTTTCCATTTTCGTTATATAGCTCTTTGGTTCATAGTTTTCTGGTTTATGGTTTTCTGGTTCATAGCTTTCCATCTTTGTTACATAATTTTGTTCATAGCTCTGATACCAATTTGGGGGGTTTTGGGGGGTGCATGGGATCATTCATTTAATTAGAGTGTTTAGCGGAATTATTCTATAGATATTGTATATTTTGGGTTCTTTGATACATTCTTGTAGTTATTCATTAATCTGAGTAGTATAAATCTAATTCATATCTATCATCGTCATAATCTGATATATTAAATTCTAGCCAATTTTGTTGCATTAATTCTATTATTTCGTAAGTAACTAATATGTCATAGATTTTTCTTCTAACGTCACTATTAAGATGTCTTAGTGTATGTAATAAGAGTATTTTATAATCATCATTATTATCTAGTAAGTATGTATAAGTACTCAGTTGATATGTATCTGTTTCAGCATTATGTGTATTCATTTCAGTATTATGTGTATTCATTTTATTGTTATGTATTTTCTAAACATATTCCCTCTAACCTCTTTGTTTATCATTATATTTATCATTTTATAATACATTATTCTGAGCAATCTCTTCTGGCCACTACCATGTTTTTCGGCTTCAATCATTTACCCTAACAGCGCCTCAACTCTGTCTACTCCCCTTAAACGGCCTCCTTGCCTATCGGTTTCGACTTTAGGATGGCATAGTCTGGGCTTAACTACTCTTAGCCTATTTTCATGGCAAGCTTTCTTAAGATGTTCAATATAATTATACTATAACATGATGAACAGTAATGATATTCAAGAGATTGTAAGGAATATAACAGTTTAGCTATACATATCTATGAATAGATATACCTGAGTGGGTATCTTATCGGAATCCATAACTGTATGTAAATAGATATTTTATGAAGAGGAGAGAGTTTTTATTACTGGTTGCTCAACACATGAGCGGATTTCTCAGCTTGCTTCTATTCTTCTCTTACTATGCTATATATAAGAAATATATATGGCCTTTACTATTTACATACTATGCGGCCTTTACTATTCCTATCTGACCTTTACTATTCATAGGTCACATCTTATTATTACAACTTTGACTAATTTACAAAAGAAAACAAAAACCACACTATTTCTTTGTCACATCATATTTCACATATAGTTCACCATAGCAATTGGTTATTCATACTTCACCATAACAACAATCACAACCCCAATTCATAATGGCTACGGGTAATGAGATTTCCCTGCATAAATTACACCAACACCCAATGGAGTGACTATTTCTCTTAAAAAATTCATCACTCAATCTATCATTGGAAACAATCACTCAAATCTACTACCAAAAAAAAAAAAGGAAGCACTACAGGAAGCTAGGCTAAAAATGAAAAACAAATAAAAAATGACTAATTCAACAAAATCATCAACCAAAAGCAAGCCCGACAAGGGCTCACAATATCCATAACCACAAAGATCAAGTCTAAAAAGTATGAAAAATATAGAAAATTCTGACAAGGGCACAGTAAAGCAAAGTTAAGACCGACTAGGGCACATAATAAAACATAAGAAAATAGTCAAGCCCGATAAAGGCACAAATGTGTCAAAGTAGAACAAAATACAAATTCAAGCCCGACAAGTGCATAAGTATCAAAGCAATCCACCCCTAATAAAAAAAATTTATAGTGTCGTCACTGCATAACATCAAAGCATTAAGAGAATAAGGGGTATCCCTTGAAGATGTATCCATCAAAACTAGAACTGCTGGGATATCTGAGGACTAGATTGTCCTTGTCCTCTTCCTCCTCCTCCTCATCCTCTATGCCACATAATTTCCTAAGTGTAGCCATCATCTTCATAAGGAACTAACTCGTCTTTCGCTCATGCTCTTTCATCTTTTGCTACCTCTTTTCGACTTTAGCCAACCTTTCATTAATATGATGCTGGTCACATGATAAGGTGGTCAAGGTCAGTGCATTAGAAGTGGGAGTGGAGGAGCTCTCTTCTAGGCCTGTAGGTAGGCTAGCTATAAGCTGCCTAATCTATGCATCCATACCATTGTAATGACCCTTTCCATCGTTATGGTTAAGTCTCTCATTAGAAAATTCAGGTCAAGATTTTCCCTGAATTTGAAGTTATAATTTTTAGGCTAGGCTAGTCTTGGATGAAATCTGAGTGAGGTGGGGTCAAGGAAAATCTAGAAATTAATTGGGTAAATATTATAGTATTTACCTTTAATTCTAGTTAGCTAAGATGATAAGGAATGCATAGGACTTTTCAGAATTGAATTTGGGTAAGCAGAACTCCCGAAATTGTTCTTGTCATAAAGGGGATTATTTGTGATGTCTTGGATTTAATATGTATTGTAAAAATGGGGAATTTTGGATAAAATCAAACTATTTGCCTCGTTTGTGTTGCTATAGCGATATGTGTGTCAATATAATGACATGATCAAAAGTGGAATAATTCCCGCTTGAGCAACCAGTCAAGGGCCGCTATAGCGACGTAAATCACTGTTTTATTCCAAAACCCCTCAAAATAGTTCATTCTTCTAAAAGCTTTTTGGGGCTTCAGCAATGGCGATTTGGGCAAAAATACTTGATTTTCCATCATTCTTCTCCATTAAGGTAAGGAATTTTTGTCGACCAAATTACACCTTGCGATGAAGTATAAAGTGGGCGCTCTCAAATATAGAATCCAACTAAGGTTAGGGTAGATCCCACAGGGAATAGGTTGAATTATCAAGAAAGAAGTAGTTGCGGCAATCAATAACGATCTCCAGTAAAAAGAGGGGCTTTTGTAAATAAAAAATTTAATAGTAACAATTGTTGGTTTGTTGGATTTATGATCAATATGAGAGGAGCACTAGGAATGTGTTCCCATATAACTTCATAATTTTGTAGGTTCTTCGTACTTCGTAATTCTCCTGATGTTTGGTATGCAGAATCGATAGGCTATGTATACTTAGAACAACTTTACGCTCTTGTCTAAGCAATATCCTCAAGTAAGTTTTCTCCTCTCCCGAGTTTGCGTTACTAACCCCTATTTTGGATCCCAAATTAGCTATACCGGATTATCGTATCAAACTATTAAGTGGAGGTTGATAGCTCCAAGTCTATGTTGTTTATTACCTTTTTCCTATCCATGCACATCCTTTTGTCCAAAATAAAGATTAGGTTAGTTCTAATGTTGTACACCACCAGAAAGCAATCATACCCAAGGAAACACTCAATATACGTATGAACACCGGTTGAAAATCACTCCATACTATGAATCCTACTTAGTTAATCCGTCATGGATCCCACAACCCTAGTTGTGGTCTTTAGCTACTCATGATTGCAAGAACACAAGAAGAAATCTAATATGAAGACATAATCATGCACTTACAATAATAAGATGATAAAACTCTAAAATCTCACTTTGAATTAAAACCCTAAAATCAAAGTTTGTAATTCTAAGACCAAGAATATGCCTTAGAACCTTACAATAATGTAATAGAACGTAAAACTGATACAATAAAATGAATAAGAGTATTTATAGACAAAATAAAACCTATCCTAAACATAATAGGATTTCTATGTCTATCAGCTGGACGAATGGAAGGTACGATCGTGGTTTGATTCCACAATCATCTTTGGTGCTCGTGGTTTGCTCATGGACTTGGTCATCTTTAGGTCTTCTCTTGTATGATCCTTAGTACGACTCCATATCTTCTACCTATGATCGTACAATGTGGTCGTCTGATCCTCCTATACTTCAACTCTTGCAGACTTATTTTCTGAACCTTCATCCCATGACCCTTGGTACGATCGTCATTTCTAGGTACGGTCGTGGGATTCAGTCATCTGATCTTCTTCTCACTTAGGCTCTGCAGCCTTTCTTTCAGGAAGTCCTTCACACGATCAAGTTGTACAATCATGACATCAAAGTACGATCGTGGGAGGCTTCCATCTGATAGGATCCTGAGAGATGTCCTCTAATCTTTCGTACGATGGTTTAGCACGATCGTGATCTGTTTCCATGGTGATGACATGGTCTTTTCTTCTGCATTACCAGTACAAATTCTAGTACTCCACTATTTCAAACCTATTTGACCTACAAATACCTAAAAACCGATTGTATCCACATATAAAGACCTTGTTCTTGCAAATATTCACCGTTTTAAGAATCGAAAGTGTCGTAAGTTCACAACACATCCATAGCAGTAACTTAGACCATTTCCGTGTCCTCGGGTTAATAAAACACAACTATACTATCATGATGCTTAACCAAGAGAAATCTAAGATCACTATGGCAGTCAAATTTTTACAAAATCAGTTTCAGTACGCATTCCTAAAATTCAAGTCAATACCCTCCAATAGCATTAAAACTCAACCTATGTTATGTATATACAAACCATCATCCATAACACAGTGGGATCAAAAAATGGCATCATATTATCAGCAGACAAACCTAGCACTTAACTAATGACACGACCCGAACAAACAGTAACCACAATACAACCCCTATGCCCTCATGACCAAGAAGTCCTAACACTCCGAATTTGTAATACATGCCATGATTGGGATTGAATCAAATCTATTACCCTCACAAAGAATTCAGGTAGTGTGCATTTGATACCATAGGCTTGCCCTTATTTTCTCCGTCTTAGTTTTTAGACAGTCAGATTAGGATCACAATAGGACTTTTGTTGGCTTATAATGTAGGCTCGGGACAGGTATGGTATATATGGGTACAGTGACTTATTACTCCTTGGCACTACACTATTTTTGGCTCCACTTATCCTATTTTCTCCAACTTTGCGGACCCCGGGTATGATTTTATTTTCACAACTTTCTCTTCTTTTTTTTAATTTGTTTTCTTTTTCTACCGCACCTGAATCTTTTTTTTACTAACTTGTTCTCATACCCACTCTTTTTATGCATCCCTACAATAGCCACCCTCAACTTAGGCGATTTGCTTGAGTTAAGGTACACAGCATCCAGGGACCAGGGCCAAGGCAGGTTCATTGTAAATGTTTGGGAAAGTAAATAGGCTAGTTCAATAAAAAGGCCTATTTAGGCTCAAACTTTGGGATCAAGGGATATCACATTTATTTGGTAGGATCTTATGCTTTTTAGCAGACTAAATCAAGAATAGCCTATGATCCTTTTCTAACCTTCTATCCTCTAATAGTAGCGACACTAACCGGGCAAGTTCTAGATTGCACAAACACACCGACTAGGTAATACCTTACATTCACTTGGCTCAGTGTCTATGTATTAAGTCACTACCTAATTAGTTCATGCAATCTTGGATATGGTTATCACATCCAAAATTCTAATGCCAGTATGAGATCCAACATTGGTCACAGTCGAGATAAGCATATAACACAACATCAAAATCTCAAAAATTTAGGAGGGGTATCATTTAAATGATTCAAAACCAATTTGCATGCTCTTTTTATTTCAACTGCACCGAGTTCTCTTATTTTTCTCTCAATCACATACAAAACACACTATAACACCAAAAACAACAAAAATAACAAAATAAACTGCTAAACATACAGGTTCTACCTAAGATAGTGTAGCTGAGGGACAACAAACACAGTAACAAAAACCTTTGGTTGTGCCACACCCCCACCCCCAACTTGAAAAGCATGCAATGTCCCCATTGCATAACACATAATAAATGTAAAAATAGGGTAAGAGGCATACCTGAGGTGTACTAGATGCCATTAGTACTCTGATCAACTGGGGTCTCAGATAGGACCCCTATAGTCTTCCCTGCTCTCGTGGCCTCGATTGTGACCGAGACATTCTCTGATAAATGGGCACCGATAGTGATTGTTGCACTCAATGATGTCACGAGGATGGTTTCCACACCCCATCCTATCTGGATAACTACCTAAATAGCAGGTGGGATATCAACCACATCAACCACATCCTCTAATAAATCTTTCTTGTAGGTTTGCTCCCTATCCTTTGATCTCTTCTTCTTCTTCTTCTTCTCACTCATTTCTTCTCTCATCCTCTTCCTATGGGTCTACAATTCATTGCCTATCTCTTCAATTTCAGAGTTATTTACCCCACCTATCGGGGCATGTGTGTAAGATTTTGGGACTAAAGAGTCCACATCAACTGCCAAATCAGATAAGGATGGTATGGGGGGTTGAGGAGGTACAACTAGGTTGGTCTACTCCATAAGCTTCTTGACTTCTTTCTTTAATGTGTCCAAGTCTGTATTGATAGTGCTTATATTAGGAACTTGGACCTTCTCTAACCTATCTATCATGCATTTCTCAAAGCTGTTAAAGTGGGTCTGAACCACCCGCACAGTTACCTTTATCTCATCTACCACGTAGGGCTTTACCCCTACCTCCAACTTGTGGATCCGAACATCATGTAACCTAGTTATATATGATCTGCTCTAACTGTGCTGTAGGGATTAAAGTATATCCGACAGGAACCAATTGACAGTCACCCATAGGTGTTATGGACTACTGATATGAAGATGATGTAACACCGACTTTAAACACCGGAATCTCACTAGCTGGGGCACCCCCTGCAACCTATGGTGGTAAATCTCGTAGAGGACCCTAGGTTGGAACCTTTAGGTTCCTCAAATCCTTAATTAGTGCAATACCTACACTTTTCATAGGCTGGATAAACTTGTCCACCTCTGGGATAATCAACACATAAGCATCCGAAATCAATTGTGTGAGTAGACATGGGAATGGGAGTGTGGTGTTGAACCATAGTACTCTATCCCAGATTTCCTCTGCAATGATCCATGAGTTATTCAGATCCAACTCAGACATGAAAACTGCTACCAAGCATGCATTTATGGCAACCATTGTGTTGTCATTTGTCGTGGATGTGATGCGATTCCAAACAATGGACCACCATCCTTTGGCTGAGAACTTCAAAGTATGTTTGTAAATAAGGGACCCATTCACCCAAACTGTATTCTCTCCAACTTCAGCAATGTGGTCCGCTAACCACCTATAATGCATATTTTTATCGTCCGCAGTCTAACCCTTTCCAGATCATTCATCCAGAAGTCATATTTCAGAGTCTCTTCCACTGGTACAAATACAACACAAAATAATTCCCTAGTAATGGCCTCGATTGAAATGTCAACCTCATGATCTCAAAATCTTACCATATCCAGTCTGGGTTGCTTTCTCATATCCTTATCTCTGCCTAAGGGAGTCAAATTCTTCAACATTGCCACATAATTGGCGTAACATTCCCTCACCATCTCAAACTGTAATTTTAGAGTGACCTCATCATCTACCCCAGTTCATACCTATCAAACACTTGGCTCAGCTCCGAGACCCTCTAAAATGATTCCAGCAAAATTTGAGGCTTCTACTGAATGCTCTTTTTTCATCTCCCCGATTATTTTAGGATACCCCATCAATGTAATAGTCTCGGGAGTTTGGTACACTACTCCATCTCTGGTTTATACCTATTTGAGTCCCACCAGTTGTAGGTCCCTTGGAGGATTTGGGGTTGGACTCTTCCTCCTCCCCCAAGGAATCAACCTCCTCAGTATCATCACTTTGTTCTCCCCCGTCTTGGTTTGTGTCTTGACCTCGCTTTTCATACTAGGGTAGGTTGATAGGGTTAACAGCAGGTACCAAGGCAGTGGAAGTAGTTGCCTTGGTCTTCTTAAGCTGCTTAGACTTGCCTCTAGTGGTCTAAGATGAATGCTGATCATCAGAAGCACTAGTAGAAAATACCACCTCGAACCCACTTGAACAACCAGACTCACTTTCCAAGCCCGAAGGTGTGTCTCGGGGTGCACGCTTCTTTGAAATATCTTGCTGCATCTACTTGAGGGTTTTAAGAGGAATGGTACCTGTACAAGAAATGATTAGTCATAAATTTGAAATAATAATACAGGTTCGTAACTTTAAACAGACAAGCCTTCCCACGATCATGCAATGAAAGTACGATCCTACCTTCCGATCGTAGGATGGATTCCCTGAAAGCACTGGGGGGTCATCACATCATACGAGCACATTCCAGGATAGTACAATGAAATCATGATCGTAGGAGGTGATCATCCTATAAATGTCACAACCCGAAATCCCATTCGGGCCGGACTGGCACCCGAAGCCGATATGGCCCGAGAGAACCAATCTTTGCTTATGCCCAATCGTATGCATACCGTAAGAATCATCACCAACTCGCAAAAACATAAAATATGAAGTGCTGAAATCATGGAACATTATGTATATAAGAGACTTGGCCGTTAGGGCCATCAAACCCAAATGAGTATACATATCTGACAGTCTTTTCCCACATAAGTCTACAAAGCCTCTACAGATACATAGCTATGACAAACCTAGAGTCGGGACAACACCCCGCCCTATACTCATATACAATACCAAAATACATGTACATAGCCACTCAGAAAGCCCCAAACCAACTGGAGCTCACCAAAAGTCTGCAAAAGATCTGCAACCTACAGTGGAGGTCTACTAGCACCTGCGCCTGCAGCAAGTAAGGTAAGCCCCCAAGAGGGGTCAGTACGGAGAATGTACTGAGTATGCAAGGCCATAAGAAACTGTCATAAACACATCAATAGAATCAAAATATAAGAGGATAATCCATGTGAATAACCCGTCGATTTGCATATGTGGAACCATGTAGCTTACATAAATTAAGTTCTTCTCTTTATGGTTTATTCCTCCTCTCTCATATCATAACGTACCCGGGCCCCAACTGATCAGTGGGTCTTAACATAACATAACGTTATGTTGGGATCGGGTCGAGCTAGGCTTATGCCCCTAGACCTGCCACTCATAAATCAATGCATCGAGATCGGGTCGAGCTAGGCTTATGCCCCTCTAGACCTTCCACCCATAAATTAATCCATCGGGATCGGGTCGAGCTAGGTTTATGCCCCTCTAGACCTGCCACCCATTTATGCATCGGGATCGGGTCGAGCTAGGCTTATGCCCCTAGACCTGCCACCCATAAATCAATCATTAACCACATATGCATTACTTTATTTCTTACTTTTGAGAGATTGAGTCATCCTCTTATGAGAGATTGATACAATCAGTTATGAGAGATATTTACATAGCCACAACATTATTGGAAGCTTAAGAACACAACATTATTGGGACCTTTGGAGCATGTCCATAATTATGCAACTCATGCACAACCATGACTAACGAATGAAGAATATGTGACTTAACAATAGATAACGTTATTGAAACCATTAGACACAAGTCAATGAACAAGAGGTATGTGTATAACCACTATTGGCACTTTGGAACATAACTTTTTTGGGGTTTTGGAACATTGACCAACGAATATGAGACATACAACTCCCAATTGATCAAAGAGTAGGAAATATGTGATAATAACCATTGCTCACCGGATATAGAATACCTTAGCACATTTTGGGATGGTACAAATGTAATGTCAATGTGAATACTATTTACCGCAGAAAGATACGAACAGAGTAACCTTACATACCTAGTATTCTCAATACCAATACACAATCTTAAATGCGCATACAATAGTCCCGCTCCTTCCTTATGTTTCACGCTACAACACAAATACATAACGGAGCCAACATTAACCACCAACTACTTTACAAATACATATGACATCAATGAGTTACATGTTTGCCGTTAAACATGCCATTTCCCCTTGACAAAACCATTGAAGAAATTATTATTCCAAAAATTCCACAATATTCCCAACATTGACCAACACATGATAATCAATACATTTCACTTCAGCACTTCTCCTTTACACTTTCTTATCCACACCACATCACAAATAATCCGTCACATGACCTTAATACATCTCATATCACATATCGGCCAAAATCCCATAATTGACACTTATAGAAAAATAACAAGTTTAACAACCAAAATAACACCATACATGTTCTATTTTATCCATACCATGCTCTTTTATCAAAGGCACAAGTCCTAATTCAAGCTTGAATCCCATGGATCACAAATCTCATACAAAAACACCAAGTACCATGTCCAACATTTCCAAGCACAACCAACATGATCTACATACTCTTTCATGCATATAATATATTAATTCATGAGAATAAATACTTACCAAGGCTTGGAATAGGATGATCTTGCTCCAAAAGAAAACTTAGGTTTTGGAGTTGAGAGAAATGATTTTGGGAATTTCTAAACTTGGCATAAGAATTTTGTGTGTTAAAAAATCTGATTTTGGCCCTTTATATAAGCCCTCACTTTATCCTTCTAGAAGGTCTTTGAAAGAATGGGTCATTGACCCATTTTGGGCCATGTGTTCTTTTCATTTTTGGGTCCTTTTGGGGCCCAATTCACTTAACCCATAGAATCAATAATTCCTCGTGTTTAAATCATCTCATACGTGTTACAACAATATTCCCACTCACACTATTCATATCCGTAGCCTCAATCCCAAAAACAAGTGATTCTAGCCACATATGGCCTATTTTGACTAAAAAGGTAAAATCGTCATTTTGACGCCAAATTCGTTCTCGAGAAATTTTATCTTACCAATATAATACTTGACTCATTTCATGTATATACTCATGGTTGTAGAAGAAACGGGGCAAAAATCGGCTCAGTATGACCCCGGGTACCCTTTGGACTTAGATATCGAAAAAGTGGAAAAACCAGCGTGGCACGCTCCCCATCGCGCCCCTACCTTATTTTTTTGAAAAAATTCATTTTTTGACTTTTCTTCGCGGGTTTGGTTAGATACTTCAAGTCCTATTCTTTAATTTACTTCTTAACCTTAATATACTTTGTTTATAGGTTTTCTTAGCCTCGTTTTGAACCCCATAACTGCTTCACAAAAATAACAAAACACCTCCTACAAAAGGCTAATCACATATATAAGGCCAAATTTTAATTTTTCTCGTTCATAACATTACCAAACACATACTTATAGGTCTCGACACCTATGTAACCATTATTAACTTTCGTCAAGTAGGGTTGGGAAGGTACGGGGTGTTACAATAAACTTCCTGCAAGTTAACACCCGGCACCCACAATGATCCAACCCATAATCGTACCATGAAATGACGATCGTAGGTTGTGTCATGGATTGTGCACTGACACTTCATCAATTTTAAACACTAGACCTGACCCTTATTTGATCATTTTTTACCAAATTTTGAGTTAAAGTGGGTACTCAAACTTCCTCCTTTACTAATTTATTCAATTTCAACTCCCACAAACAACCCATTTGCAATGCCACTTAACTTGGAACTCATTCCTAATCAATTTACATCATAGGAAAAGTGAAAAGCATGAGTTGAGAGTTGTTGGACAAATCTCAAGCTTGAAATCACGCTAAGCAAAGGTAAGGATTCTCAATTACGTTACTTTTGATCAAATTTTCTTTGTTGGAATGAGTTTAAAATGAAGTGGGATTTAATTGGGTCTTAGGGTATAGGGTTTTCGAGATTTAAACCCCATTTGGGTCAGGTTGAATTGGGTCCTACTTAAATAAGTTGACCCAATAGATGACTCTTACCCACAATCATTGGTTCTCAGCATTATCGTGGGTCTTACCCATGCCAAGATGATTGAATAAAACTTACATGGGAGCCTACGAACCTTAAGGACGATCATGATATGTAACCATAACTATTTCTTAAAATTATAGGTTTAATATCTTGGATGTTGGTTTTCCGGAGTTTGATCAGACGATTGATACCATGATCGTAACATCTAAGTACGATCATGGTGACCAATAGTAAGATAACTTCTGAGATTTTTCCCTCTGGACTTTGTGCAGGCGATTGAACCCACGATTATAGGACCTTCCCACGGTTGTACAATCCTTTCGTGAGTTTAGTACTAAATCCAATTCTACAATTTTTTCTACACAATCCCTGCACATATAACACACATTACCCTATAACATAAAAGTACAAAATCATGTGTTGCTTCCCAAGAAGCACTTGATTAAACACTACGGAACGGCGTGGCTAAGCTGTTTATAAAAACTTCACCAACTAGCCCAAAGGTTGCCTCCCATGAAGCCCTGATTTAACATCGCGGCATGACTCGGGTATGCTTGACCTCTCAAACACCATCTAGATCCTCTTCACATATCACTTTTACTTCATCAATTTCATCGAGAAAATGTTTCACCCTTTGGCCATTTACTTTGAACTTCTGGACTTCTTTATTTTCCAACTCGATTTCATCATAAGGAAACACTCTAGTCACCCTTTACGATCCTCCCAACTTTGACTTTATATTGCCCAAAAACAACTTTAGCTTAGAGTAAAATAGCAATATCGCATAGCCTGCAATAAAATTCTCTTTTCTCAAGCTTGCAATCATGGTATAGCTTCATCTTCTCCTTGTACAAAGCTGACTATTCATAGGCATGGAGATGGAATTCATCCATCTCATTCAGCTGCTCTAGTCTCAATTTATCCGCATCGCTCTAATCCAAATTCAACCTCTTCAGTGACCACAATACCTTATAATCAAGTTCGACAGACAAATGGCATGCTTTACCATATACAAGCTGATACGGGGAAGCACCAATAGGGGTCTTGAATGTAGTCTGGTCGGCCCATAGTACATCATCTAACTTTCTAGCCCAATCTATCCTATTGGCATTCACAGTCTTCGCCAAAATAGAGTTGATCTCACGATTAGAGACCTCAACCTGCCCACTTGTATGAGGATGGTAAGGCATTTCCACCTTATGTTTTACATCATATTTTTCAAGCAAGGCTTTGAATAGACGATTGCAAGAATGTGAGCCTCCATCACTAATGATAACCCTTGGTGTCCCGAATCTGGAAAAAATGTTCTTTCTCAAGAATGTTGGGACACTCTTCCATTCATTGTTTTGAAGTGCAACTGCCTCCACCCATTTTGAAACATAGTCAATAGCCACCAAAATATACTCTATACAATGCAAGCTCAGAAAGGAGCTTATGAAGTCAATGCCCCATACTTCAAACAACTTAAGCTCTAGAATAGTTGTCATTGGAAGCTCTTGTCTTTGCGACATGTTTCCTTGCCTTTGAAATTGGTCACAAGCTTTGTCATAGTCGTGTGCACCTTTGTAATTGGTGGGCCAATAGTATCCATATTATAAGATCTTGTGCACAGTCCGCACACCACCAGGATGACCCCCAACTGGTTATGAGTGACATGCCTCTAATATACTCATCATCTCAACTTCAGTGATACATCTATGAACTACTCCGTATTCATAACTTCGAAATAAGTATGGCTCATCCCAAAAAAATTTCCTCACATCATACATGAATTTCTTACGTTGCTGAAATGACAGGTCTTCAGGAACTACATCACCTACCAAATAATTTGCAAAGTCTGCAAATTATAGAATCAAATATTGTGATGCGGCTAAAACCTATTCATCCAAAAAAGTATCATCAATCTCAAGATCGTCTTTCTGTTTCAGCAAAGCCTCTTCTTCTACACATGATAAGTGGTCGGCCACTTAATTCTCAGTCCCCTTTCGATACTTGACCTCAAATTCAAATTCCTGTAACAAAAGTATCCAACAAATCAACCTCGGTTTTACATCGTTCTTTTCCATAAGGTACCTAAGAGTTGTGTGGTCAGTATGCACAATTACTTCTGTGCATAGCAGATAAGAGCTAAATTTTTCAAATGCGAACACCACAGCGAGCAACTCTTGTTCCATCACAGTATAATTTTTCTTTGCAAGGTAAGTGTTTTGCTAGCATAGTAGATGGGATATAAGATCTTCTCTCGCCTTTGGCCTAGGACTGCACCTAGTTCCATGCCACTAGCATCACACATAACCTCAAACAGTATGGACCAATCGAATGACACAATAATAGGGGCTGAAATCAAATTCTCTTTTAGGTACTCAAATGGCTTCAGACATGCATCATCAAACACAAATTTCACCTCATTCTCCAATAACTTGCACAAAGGATTAGCAATTTTAGAGAAATATTTGATGAATCTTCAATAGAAACCCACATGCACCAAAAAGCTACAAATACTCTTCACAGAAATTGGTGGAGGCAACTTTTCAATCACCTCAATCTTTGCCTTGTCAACTTCAATCCCCTTTTTCAAAATCTTATGACCAAGAACAATTCCTTCTTTAACCATGAAGTGGCATTTTTTCCAATTTACGACCAAGTTACAGTCCTCGCATCTCCTCAAAATATTGGCGAGATGTGCCAAACAATCTTCGAATAAATATCCCACTATCGAGAAATTGTCCATGAATACTTCAATAGTGTTTTCAACTATGTCAGAAAAATAGCCATCATGAAATGCTGAAAAGTGGTGGGTGCATTACATAGACCAAAAGGCATCCTCTTGAATGTGAAAGTCCCATATGGGAAAGAGAAAGTGGTCTTCTCTTGGTTTTTTTAGAGCAATGGAAATATGGTTGAACCCTAAATAATCGTCAAGAAAATAATACCATTCTCTACCAGCAAGACGGTCTAACATCTGATCCATGAAGGGCATAAGAAAGGGATCTTTCTCAGTCCATGCATTCAACTTCCTATAGTCCATGCAAACACACCAATATGTAATTGGACTCATAGGAATAAGCTCATTCTTCTCATTTGGAACCACAGTGGTTCCACCCTTTTTCGGTACATATTGGACTAGTCTCACCCACTTGTTGTCTGCGATCGGATAAACCATGACTGCATCTAACCACTGGATGATTTCTTTCTTCACCACCTCTTGTATAGGCAGATTCAATCTGCATTGATTCTCAATACTCGTCACATAATCTTGCTCAAGTTGGATTTTGTGCGTATAAATTTTGAGTGAAATCCTAATAATATCAGCAATGGACCATCCAATGGCCCTCTTAAACCTCTTTAAAATAGATACCAATGACTCAACTTACCAATCAATAAAATTTGCTACAATAATAACCCGCAAAGTATTGTTGGCTCCCAAAAATATGTAACGAAGATGAGATAGAAGAGCTTTGAGCTCTAAAACTGGAGGCTCCTCAAAAGAAGGTTGAGCTGGTGGGATTACTCTATTTTTTAAATCAAGATCTAGCTTATTCGGTGCATATATGTATGAACCCCTACCATAAGTATGCTCACCATCTCATCAAAACTCTCAATATCATCACCCTCAAAATTTATAATCACTGCTATGAGGGCCTCGACTCAAGCTTCTCCTTAATAGGAGCAACCGAGTCATCCTCGTCGACTGTATCTATCACAGAAATCAATCGTATACCCTTTTCCTACTTCATGGACTAGTATACATTAAAGGTAACATGTTCTCTATTCAATCAAAACTTCTTCTACACAGTATCCATTTAAACCAACGCATGCCCAGTCACAACGAATGGTCCCCCTAAAATAATGGGAACCTCAAAGTCAACCTCATAGTTAAGGATGACAAAATCAGCTGGAAGGATGCAACCCTCATCAAAATATCACACAATATTCCCATTGGCATCTTCATTATTTTGTTTGCCTTGAGAAGTCTCATCAAAGTCGGTTTGGGCGACCCCAACCCTAATTGTCTATAAATTGCTAGCGGCATCAAATTAATATTAGCACCCAAATCATGCAAAGCTTTTGCATAGTTGAAACACCCTATAGTGCATGGAATCTTCAACGCTCCAAGGTCTTCTTTCTTTTCAACCAAAGATCTAAAGGCTATTGCACTACAATGGTGCACATTATCAACTGGCTCAAAACTTACTATCCTCTTCTTAGTCACCAAGTCCTTCATAAACTTTGCGTAAACTGATATTTTTTCAAGGGCTTCCACTAGAGGGATATTCACTATCAACTCGTTCAACATAAAAATAAACTTTTGGTATTTTTCCTCCTTAGCTTTCTTCTTCAATCTTTGTGGAAAAAGAGAAGGTAGTTGCGAAATAGGAGTTAATACTTTTGGGACCTCATTGTCCTTCCCCTTTCTTGACCTTGACTCATGTTCATTATATTGAGGCTTTTTAAGTGCATTCTCATCCACCAGTGAGTCTTTGGATTCAACAACCTTCTCATAATCGACAACAACGGATTCTACCTCTTTTTTTGATAATCATGGGCATAGGTGGATCAGTGGTCATCTTACCACTTTGAGTAGTAATTACCAAACAATTACTATTTTCTTTAGATTTTAGACAGTGTTTCTCAAAAGTGTACCTTGTTGACGTTTATTCAATACTGCAGAAATCTGACCAAACTGTTGCTTGAGCTGTTTTAAAGCAGTAGCATGTGATTCAACCTTTTGTTTCATTCCTAAAATATATGAATTAATCTCCTTAAGGTAATCTTTCATTTTATCTACCTCTTTCACAACCTTTGCAAGCAAGTTTTCCCCCTTGAATTGCTCAAACCAGCATCTTAATTCCTGAATGGAAAATAAAGGCCACTCTTGTCCTTGTAGTCGTTCTTTCTCCTCCAATAACCATCTTGATCCCTACTCTAATCTCAATACCCAGACTTGTTGTAATTTCTATCTCTATAGTAGTTCTGACCTTGATTCTCTTGCCTCAAGTTCTAAGTGTCTTGGTTAGACCCTTGGCCCTTAGCACGAAAACCAGCCACTTCTTTGTCTAGATATTTTGCCTCCTCCTCAGAGTCTGAATCTTCATACCTGGGTGCCTTGCCTCGTAAATTGAATATATTCACCTTCTTAGATCAGGCTGCTGCAAATTATTTAGTAAGCAAACCAATCTCAGTCCTTAGCTGTGCTACCTCTTGAGCTACTATCTCATTTAGTGCTCTCTATTTTACAGATGTTCCAATTGCGTAAGTACCTACGATTCTGTCCACATCCTGAGTGTGCCAACCCTGGTTGGCTTTCATGATCCAATCTAAGATCTCAGAAGCATACTTCCAAAATAAACTCATGAATGCTCCACCCGTGATAGTGTCTGATATAGCCTTAGTGTTAGCATGCAAATCTCTGCAGACGATCTCAAGTAAATTTCTACCCTTCATCCTATGATTTGGAACACTTTGTAGCTTCTTCTTGAACCTCAACCAAGTCTTATATAACACCTCTGAATGTAACTATCTGAAATTATAAATTTTATCCTTCAACTGCAAAATCCTAGAGGGTGGGAAGAATCTTTTCAAGAACTGAGTCCGTAATTCATTCTAAGTAGTTATCAATCCGCATGGTAGCTCTGCCAGCCATAATATGGCCTCTCCCATCAAAGGGAATGAAAAGAGCCACAATATGATTGCCTCTTGGGTCACTCTAGGAAGATTATAGGATGTGTGAATCCCAACAAAGTTCATTACATGCATGTTCGCATCATCAGTAGGAAGACCTAAGAACACCCCCTTTAAGTTCAATAAGTGAATCATGGCACTTATGATATCAAACTTATTCCCTGGAGATAACTCTGATTGAATAATAGCACCAGTTTCAATTGGCTCCAAATAGTCCAAATATTTCTTTGGATCCTCATAATAAGGGAGATACTATTGTAGTGGCTATTGTGGAAGTTGTTGGCCCCTATACCCTCTCTGTCTCTCTCTCTTATCAAGTGTATCTAGACGATTTGCCTCGTCTTGTCTAGCCCATTCTTCCCTAGTTGCCCGTCTGGATATTTTTTATCTGGCAATATCCTCAACCATCAATTGAGCTATGATTAGTTTTGCAGTTTCCTGACCACCATGCTGGTCTATTGGCTGATTTAAGATTGTTGGATCATCGTGAATGCCCCCAAGAAGGGCTCTTTGATTATAAACTTCTTTGTTAACCAATTGGAATCAGGGGATTTCCTTGACTCTGCATATTGGGCATACACCAGTGTGTACCCTAGAAACAAGAGAAAAGAAAATCAATAAACAAAAACCAACAACCTAACACACTCAATGAATCAATTCTGTAACACTATTCCCCGACAATGATGTCAAAATTTTATATTGCCCAAATTATACCTCGCGATATAATACAAAACAGTCGCTATCAAATATAAAACCCAACTAAGGTTGTGGTCGATCCCATAGAGAATAGGTCAAATTATCAAGCATGAAGTAGTTGAGGCTATCAATAACGATCTCCAGCAAAAAGAGACGATTTTGTACATAAAAATTCAATAGTAACAATTGTTGGTTTGTTGGATTTGTGATCAATATGAGAGAAGCACTAGGACTATGTTCCCCAATAACTTCCTAATTTTGTAGGTTCTTCGTACGTCGTAATTCCTCTCGGTTTTTGGTATGCAGAATCGATAGGTTAGTATACTTAGAACAATTTTACACTCTTGTCTAAGCAATATCCTCAAGTAAGTTTTCTCTTCTCTTGAGTTTGCAGTACTAACCCCTCTCTTGGATCTCAGATTAGTTATCCTGAATTATCAGCTCAAGCTATTAAGTGGAGGTTGATAGCTCCAAGTCTATGATATTTATTCCCTTCTTCCCATCCATTCTCATCCTTTCTTCTAGAATAAAGATTCGGCAAGTTCTAACATTGTACACCACCAGAAAGCAATCATACCCAAGGAAACACTCAATACACGTCTGAACACCGGTTACAAATTAGTCAATACTATGAATCCTACTTCATTAATTTATCATAGTTCCAACATCCATAGTTGTGATATTTAGCTACTCATGATTGCAAGAACAAAAGAAGAAATCTGATATGAAGACATAATTATGCACTTACAATAATAATAATATAAAACTCCAAAATATCACTTTGAATTAAAATCCTAAAATTAAAATTTGTAATTCCAAGACAAAGAATATACTTTAGAACCTTACAATAATGTAATAGAACGTAAAACTGATTCAATAAAATGAATAAGAGCATTTATTGACAAAATAAAACTTATCCTAAACATAACAGGATTTGTGTGTTGGTCATCTCAGACGAATGGAAGGTACTATCGTGGTTTGATTCCACGATCATCCTTAGTGCTAGGGGTTTGCTCATGGACTTGGTCATCTTTTGTACGATCCTTAGTACGACTATATATCTTCTACCTAAGACCGTACAATGTGGTCATCTGATCCTTCTATACTTCAACTCCTACAGGCTTGTTTTTTAAACCTTTATCCCATGACACCCTGGTACGACTGTTATTTCTAGGTATAGTCATGGGATCCAGTCGTCTGATCTTCTACTTACTTAGGTTCTGCAGCCTTGCTCTCAAGAAGTCCTTCCCATGATCAGGTTGTATGATCGTGACATCAAAGCACTATCGTGGGAGGCTTTTATCTGATAGGATCCTATATCGTTTGATCTTTCCTAGAATAGTTTAACACAATCGTGATTAGTTACCACTGTTATGACATGGTGTCATCTACTATGTTATCAGTCCAAATTCCAGCACTCCACTATTTTAAACCTATTTGACCTGCAAACACCTAAACACCCATTATATCCACATAGAAAGACCTTTGTACTTGTAAATATTCACTGTTTTAAGCATCGAAAGTGCCGTAAGTTCATGGTACATTAGGAATTCATCCCCGTTAACTAGTAAATTTATGATCTAGCCCTAGAATTGCTAGTTTACATATTGTAAGAAAGGTTAAGGGCTTGTTTTAGTTAATTTTTTGGTGCAAGGAAGTAATTTAGGTATAAGATCATTTGGTTTCAGTTAATGATGGTTAAACTACCCTTGCATGTTGTTAATTCACTAAATTATTCATGAAATTAGTAGTTTTAGGTGAATTATGGTAGAAAAGCCCTAGAATAGGGAGGGAATGATCATGAACTTGTCCTTTGGGGTTGGGAATGAGTTATAATCTCCAACAGAGTAGGTCATTTCATTGATTATGTGTTTTGCATGTATTTCTAGACTAAAATCAAGCAGAAATTGCACGAAAAGGCAAGGCTCAAGCTTAGTTGAGTTATGCAAGATTGGATTGAGGTAGGTGATGGTTATGTAGTTTAATCCAATTTGTGTTATATGTGCATGTAAATTGTTTCTTCGTATTTCTTGTTGATGTATGTTGTTTAAGTGTGAACACATTTCGCTAGCTTATATGCAAGCTTGTGGATATTACAAGTTTTGGTTGTTATCATTGCATTATGTGATTTTTTTAGATTCCATTATTGATTGTGAAATGTTCCGATATTTGGACATTCTCACGGGATATTAGTGAAATAAGGTTGGTAGGCACTTGTGTCTAGGGTTTAGTACATGGAAAGAACTTGTCCTTTACAGGTCATGACTAGTGGATAATCACAAGACCCTTGGCATGCATGTACAAGGTATATGTGAGATTGACTGTTCCATGAGTAAACCGGGAGTTATATATGTTGTTGTATTTTGGTGTTTGACTTGACTTGACTGGCATATCTTTTTGATACCCTTTGACTTATTGCTAAGGTTACTAAGACTGGTCTAAGTGTTACTTGTTGCATTAAGGTGTAGTAGAGGAGAGCATGTATTAACTTGTTGTACTGCATTATGGTTAAGAGTTTATATATCTCATCTTGGGTTGTCCAAATCACCCTACCAGTACTCTTTATTTTCTTGTGTACTGATACTACACCTACTCTTACTTTTATTGAGTGCACCGCATATTCTAGCAGCTCCTGTAAGACCTCAGTTATGATTCTAAAATGTGATTTGGATTCAAGGGTGAGCAGCATCGTATGGGCTACCATGGATCCCTCTTGATGATATAGTCCTTTGTTTTGGACTTATTCACTTTCTTTTAGTTTTGGGGTTGCATCCCCTTCTTGACAATCTTTAGTAGTTTTGGTACAAATGACTTTTGGATTTTAGGGGTGGGTATTTTTTAAGTATAAAATTCTTCATTTTTAGTTTTGTTTTTAAACACTGAATATATTTTCAAACTATTAATGGGATAGTTCCTTTATTTTCTCCAAGTGTTGGTTAGTGCAATTCGGGAAATTAGTTCTCTCATCGAAGAATAGGGTAGGTTCCACTCACTTCCATTTGGGTCATGACAACTATGCACCTGGCTGGAGATGTGTCTGAGTGTGGAGGTTCTAGCCCGAAGTGTCCCAACTCACTAGTCTTGGTGAAAGTGCCAAAAACTGGTAAATCTACATTGATCTTTCATTTCTTAAGCACTTTCCTGACTCCCTTTTTCTTCAAATGATGCATCAACTTTTTGAGACCCTTCAATCGATCCCCATCCTTCTTGTCGACCCCAGCCTTATTGCATAACCATGTGATCAAGAAGGGGAAAAATGAACTCTTATATCTCTCTTGCACCACCTCCTGAATATGTTGCATAAGAAGCACTCCCACATTATTCTCGAGTCCATACATAATGGCACAAATAACCTGAGCTCTCTCAATTGAGTCATTTGTCTCATTTTTGGATGGAATAATGCGAGCACAAATGATGGAAAGCCAAGATTTGGCTTCAACTCAGAAGATTCAACTCACACATTATTAGCAATCCACTTAGGCATTGTCCACCATGAAAATGTCTTACATACCACTCTAGTCCCTCATTGGTTGCCATTGCCTTGTATATGTCATTATCCTTTTTCAGAAGGTTGTAGTACTCATTGATCAAATCAGGGTCAAACTGGAGTAGCTTTTCTCAGACTATGATGACCAAATCATTGGTAAAGTCAATCTTGGCGGCATTGGCATAAAACTCCTATACCATTGTAAAATTTGCCTTTATTGATTCTTAGGAAAAGCGCATCCAACTACTAGCCATGAATCCATAAAAATCACCCCATCGGTCCTCAAGCTTATCCAAAAGAATACCTCATTCTCGGGTGAATTTCTTTGACATAAGGCGATCACGCAAAAGATAACATTTCAACTATGCAAACAACTCATGATCATAATATTCATCTTCAACCACTTGTTCAACATTTTCTTGCATATTTTCATTTGACTTTGAGGTAATTTTTAATAGTAAAGTACCTACAAATGAAGGCAACTCATCAAATGATTGTATTGATATGTAAGGAAATGTATTATCACACAATTAGGCCAAAGAAATGGGTGGAATGGGTGCCATACAGAGCTGGGTAAAGCTACCATTTTGGGAAAATAACAGTGTAACACCCTGTACCTTCCCGACCCTACTTGACAACTTTGAACAATGTTTACTTAGGTGTCGAGAGCTATAAGTATGTATTTTGTCATGTTATTGATGAGATAATTGATATTGGGCCTAGTACATGTGATTAGAACTTCGTAGGAGGTGTTTTGTGACTTCGTGGAACATTTGTGGGGTTAAAAACGAGGCTTGGAGGACCTTCAAACAAAGGATATTAAAGGTAAGAAGTAAGTTAAAGAATAGAACTTGAAGTATCTAACCAAATCCGCAAAGAAAAGTCGAAGAACAAAAATTTGCAAAAAAATTGGGCTAGGCGCACTAGAGGGCGTGCCAGGCCGCTAATTTCCCAAATTTTTTGGGCACAGGCAGCAAGGTGGCGCACCCAAGGGTGTACCAGGCTGCTTGTGCGCACCTTTCAAATGTTGAAAATTTTTCTAAGTCCCAAGGGTGCCCGAGGACGTACCGGGCCGCTTTTTGCCACATTCCTTCTACAACCACGAGCCTATACATGGGTTAATTGAAATATTGGAATTCCATTTTGATAAGATTATTCGTGGACGAATTTAGCATCCAAATGACATTTTTACCCTTTCGATCAAAATAAGTCATACGTGGCTAGAATCACTTTTTTTTTTGGATTGAGGCTACGAATATGAATCGCGTGAGTGGGAATATTGTCATAACAAGTATGAATTTATTTAAACATGAGAAATTATTGATTTTATTGGATTAAGTGAATTGGGCCCAATAAAGGCCCAAAATAAGAAAAAAAAGACATGGGCCAAATGGGTCAAATGACCCATTCTTCCATTGACCTTCTAGACATAGCATTAAATGCTATAAAGAGTGGCTAAGGATTAATAGAGGGTTTATATAAAGGGCCAAAAATCTGATTTTTATTCAATCAAAACTCTCATGCCTTTTAGACAAAATACAAGATATTTCTCTCAAACCCTAAGAACCCTAAGTCATCTCATGGAGCAAGATCATCGTTTTTCAAGCTTGGGTAAGTGATTATTCTTATGGATTAATATATTATATGCACGGGAGAGTATGTAGATCATGGTGGTTATGTCTAGAAGTGTAAATAATGCATTCTTGCTTTTTGTTAAAAGATGTGTTATCCATGGAATTGTAACTTGAAATATGACTTGTGGGTTTGATGAAAGAGCATGGTATGGATGAAATATCAACATGTATGGTGTGATTATGTTATGAAACTTGTTATTTTTCTATAAGTGAAAATTATGGGATTTTGGCCGATATGTTGATATGAGGTGTATTAAGGTGACTTGATGGATTAATTGTGATATGGTGTGAATGAGAAAGTGTAAAGGAGAAACTTTGTTGTGAAATGCTATTGGTAAATGAGGTTGTGGTCAATGTATGACATGATTGGGGTATTGTTGGTATGGCAATGTCGTAAATGGAATTGTAGAGAAGGAGATGACATTTTAAAGGCAAACATGTAACTCATTGTTGTCATATGCATTTGTAAGGTATTTGATGGTTAATGTCAACTCCGTTATATATTTGTGTTGTAGAGTGAAATATAAGGAAGGAGCGGGACTATTGTATGCACATTTAAGATTGTATATTCACTTGAGAATACAAGGTATGTAAGGTTACATTGTCGTATCCTTCTGCAACACATAGTATTCACTTTGACGTTACACTTGTCCTACCCCAAAATGTGCTAAGGTATCCTATATCCGGTTATTAATTGTCATTTTCACATGTTTCCTACTCATTGATCAATTGTGATTCACATGTCTCAAATTCATTGACTAATGTTCCAAAAGCCCAATAAGGTTGTGTTCCAAAGTTCCAATAGTGGTTATACATATGTATTTTATTCATTGATTATTGTCCAATGGTTCCAATAATGTTATGTTTCCAATAATATTATGATTATGTTTGTACCAATCTTTCACAAGTAGAAGTACCAATCTCATAAGGGTAGTGAAGGAGGTAATGTGCGAGCTAATATATCTATCCCTCACAATTAAAGATGTCAATCTCATGAAGTAAAGGAGTGAAGTAATTTATATATGTATGTGCTTTAAATACTGTCATGATCTTCAATGTATCACTCTTAGCATGGAAGTAAGAATAATAAGAGATATAATAAGAGACATAATCGATGAGTAATCTTGGGTGGTATCCCAGGGGTTGAAATACCTAGAATGGGTCGATCCCAATGTAACATAAGAACATCCCAGGGGTCATAGGACCTAGCATGGGTTATCACAGTACATCCCAGGGGTCACAGTACCTAGCATGGGTTAATAACATCCCAGGGGCGACACGAAAGCCTAGCATGGGTTATCACAGTACATCCCAGGGGTCACAGTACCTAGCATGGGTTAATAACATCCCAGGAGCGACACGAAAGCCTAGCATGGGTTATCATAGTACATCCCAGGGGTCACAGTACCTAGCATGGGTTAAGAACATCCCAGGGGGGACACGAAAGCCTAGCATGGGTTAATATAATATCCCAGGGGTCAAAGTACCTAACATGGGTTAATCTCATCCCAGTGGCGACAGAACAGCCTAGCATGGGTAGAACAATAAAGATGAACATATGTGAAGATAAGAGATGTAAAGAACGTAATATACATGGTTCCTCACATACAGAAAGATAGTTTATTCACATTGACTATTTCTCTTATATTGACTCCATTGTTATGTATGATGCAGTTCTTATGAGCCTTACATACTCAGTACATTCATCGTACTGACCCCTCTCAAGGGACTTACTTTACTTGCTGCAGGCGCAGGTGCTAGTAGACCTCCACAGTAGATTATCGGGTATTTGCAGATCTGTGGTGAGCTCCAGTTGGTTCGGGGCTTTCTGAGTCACAGTTGTATATTTTTTTTGATGTTGTAAATGTTGTATAAAGTGGGGACTTGTCCCGACTTTAAGTTGGTATTGTTGATGCATCTGTTAGAGGCTTTTGTAGACATATGTGGGTATATGGATGTAAGAGATGATTGCTCGTTTTGACTGGATGACCCCAATGGCCAAGTTTCATATATATATATGGCAATGTTTCCATGTCCATGACTTCTGCATAGTTGCATGAGGGATAATAAGTTTCATATGAGGATATGCATACGAATGTTCGAGAGCAAAGATTGGTTCTCTTGGGCCTTATCTGCTTCGGGTGCCAGTCCGCCTCAATGGGATTTGGGGTGTGACAAACACATCCTTAATCGTGCTCACGGAACAATTGCTCATGATCTCTAAGAGCTAATTTTTTTTTATTTTCAGATGACCTTGTTTATCGCGATCGAGGAATTCCTCCTCGTTAATTCCAAGAGATAAAAATTATCAGAGCATTTTTGTTCATTGCAATCGTGGCTCTTGGCCACGCGATTGTGAAGTTCATCTTCATTGCCTAGAAATTTTCACTCATTCATTTCAATGAACAGTTCATGAGTAACACTCTTTCTTGCCTGTTTTCAAAGAAATTAAAGCATATCTTGACTCAAATAATTCCACACATCAACTAGCTATTGTTCAACCCAACTACTCACCCAACAATTAACAATTTAAGCACAAAATTTATGATTTAAAAACAGATTCAAGCCCTTAAACCCATGTTTTTTCCACTACCACTTACCACAAGATGGAACAATTAAAGGAATACAAAGAAGAGATGAAGTTTATACCATGATATTGATGAGAAGAGGAATCTACAAACTTGAGAGAGAATCGGAGTATTGTTGATGCTTACTTTCTTTTCTTTTTTGGGTGTTAGAAGAATAGAAAACTTAGGAGAAAATTGGAAAGAATAGCAAAGGGAATCATTGAGTACACTTTCAAACTTCTCACCTTGGCCTACTTGACTGCAATCGTGAGGGTAACTCCCGTGATCGTGATGAGTTAAAATTTATTAAACACACGCAATCGCGACATTAAGTCAAGCGATCGCGATAGTTTCTAAAGTTTAACACTTTGTAATCGCGAGGGTCTTCAACACGATATCAATGAGTAATAGAGGTCATAGACCTGGGCAGTTTTGTTATTTTTGGTGATGCCCAGGCCAACTTTGGCAATCCAAATACTCTCAAAAAGTGTTCTAAGTCTCATTTTCAAGGTAGTACAACCCTGAACATCATTTCAACTCAAATTTTTGCATCCAAACCTGTTCAAATCACTCCAAAAAATTTTGAAATTTTGTGGATTAGTCAAAAATAAATCCTAAGCAATTCTAAAAAAAATAAAAATTCTAAAGCAAATGCAAAATTTTTTAGAACAATGGGTTGCCTCCCATCAAGCACTTGATTTAACGCCGCGACATGACACAAGCAACCTTACTATTTATCTCTCCAATTTGAGGATTTGAACCTTTGATCCAACTTCACATCAAGATTTTGATAAAGCTTGTGGGATAAATGTAAGGAACCAATGAGACTAACCTATCTCTCCATTTGGAAGACTTGAATCTTTTACCCAACTTCATATCAAAATTCAGTTTAGTCTCGTTGGGCATTGGTGAGAAGATCAATAGGTCAGTTGTTAAACATTGCATTTTACACTTCTTGACCTTCAAGCGAAGGACATCATTTTTCCTTCTTTGTATGACAAACTCCAAAATATAGGGACTTTGTCCCTCATCTCTAAAATTCTCCATTTGCCAAATTATTTCAATTTCCATCTCATTAACCAAGCACAACATCAAAAAATATTAGAATGAGACTTAAGCCTCTCCATTTCTTAATTTGCATCTTTCTTGACATTCTCACCTCGAAATGACCTTGAGTCTTCACAGAGGATTTGATTGGCTTTTTCTTGTAACTCAAGTATCGTTTCATTAATTTTGGCATCTTGTATTATTTTTGGCTTGGTTGGTTGGTAAATCACCATGAATTCTTCAAAATCGATCTTGACCATATCCTTATTGAAAACCATTTCATCACAATTATTCATGATCATTTGACATTGAACATCAGATGCCTCAACTTTTGCATTCACTTCAGTTTCCAATCACTACTGGAAAATGGACCTACTGCAATAGCAAAAAAATCATTATTGTAGGCCTCATAACTGTTGGATCAATACTATGGCAACGGGGGTTATTCCCATCAGATCAGATCGTGTGACCATAGATCAATGGCAACTGTTATTGTCACAATCCTTAAAATCGTTGCTTAAACCACACCTATTGCAACGGTTATTCATCCACCAATAAAGACTATTTTATATATCAATTGGAATGGTTAAAACCATTACAATTGATGATTTACAATGGTTCTCTTGTCTATGGTGCAATGGAACTATTAGCTTAATTACAACAATTATTATAGTTTTGCAACAGTTATTTTATATATGTTGCAATGAATTCATTATCTCAATTGCAATGGTTGTTATAGTTTTTCAACTATTATTTTGTCTATTTTGCAATGAATTTTTGGCTTAATTGTGACAATTAATATTGTTATTACAACGGGTTTGCATAGTGATCAAAAATGCTACAGCAATGGTTATATTTTACCTATTGTAACAGTTCTTACATGTTCCAACAATTGGTAGCCTGTGCCTCAGAAAAAGCTATTGCAATATTTCTCTTTTACCTATTGGAATAGTTCATCTATGTTCCAATAGACTGGACAGTATATATAAATATTTGAAATCACAAAATTGTATATACCACGAAAGATGATAATTACTAAATGAAACTGGATGATTATAATTCAAAATATAGGAGTCACATAATATCATCCTCCATAAGTGCAAACTATACAAAACAACCCAGTCATAATATGTCATCCTCCATAGGTTCAAACTATATAAAATATCAGTCTTAATTGATCCATATATATACAAAATATATATAGTTGGCACATGAATGTTTCAACTGTACAGTGAACAAAAATTGAAGATTCATAATATCAACAAAAAATCAGAGCTAATCATACAAAAGTTTTGACAACTTGAAATCAAATCCCAAATGTCATCATCATCAATATTTTCATCATTCCTTGATTATTATCTCCACCTACAAAAGTCAATAAATATAAGTTATGAACTAATTTTAATTGGGTATCTGCTAAAACTTTAATTTTAGTCAAAGATAGGCAGTGAGATAAAAGGAAAGGCAATAAAGTTTCCTTCAATGTATATCTAAGAGAATTTTACAACATGAAACCAACATCTAGGCTTCTGGAAACTTTGAACCAACAAATATATGGGTTCTTAGTCAATTCCACAGTTTATTAACATCTAGAAGTTATCCAAATATTACCATCTCAATTCATAGATTCAGAAGTTAAAAGTAGTGATTGGAGTTGCACTAGAATTGTCAATGCATGTTAAGTACCAACAAAACACTACAACAGAGATGCAATTTAACATACTATATATAATGCCATGGTCAAGTGCAAAACGTACTTCAACACTTAAAAACAATGGTCAAGCTTTTAACAGATGCATTACCACAAACTTCTATCCTCCTACACCACCCCATAGTTCTCCAAAAGTATAGATTTTGAACTTGAATTTGTACATCAAAAAAACACAATTTGAAGTTCAGTTACTCAATATAGCTTAGTAGCAGTTCAATTACTCAATAAAACTTTAAAGGCCAAGGCTGATGAGGTCTCACATGTTAACCTTCTACTCTCATTTTTAAGATAAGACGTACATTTTAAGCAAATTAACTTTAGAAACTATTCAACATACACTCAAAATACTTACTACCTTGCAGACGGATAAGCCTAGTTCCTTTAGGAATCATATATATTCAGTTTTTAAAAAACACAAAGCATCACCCTTGTAGTAGCATTAGGTTGTTAAATCTCAAAATTCAATCAATTTTCAAAATTACACGCAATATGATATAAGTAACTTTTAAGTTCTTAGTAAGTAGCTAATAATATTCATTACCAAATGTATGTATGTGAAGACATATACTAAAAATACTTCATTTAGGCAAATATTTTGAAAATAAGTCAAGAGATAGGACATCTTACATCAAATTTACCCCATGACAGGGTTTGGATTTTTAAAGGATTATGCTATAGTGTTAATTTTCAGAACATAACCATATAAATTTAACTTAGAATTTGACAACATAACCATATAATCATTTCCCAAACACTATCGTCTTAATTTCCAGAACATAACTATATAATTTGACCTTAAATTTGACAACATAATCATATAACCAATTGCCAACACAATCATCTTAATTTGCATAACATGACTGTATAATTTGACAATATAAACATTTCCCAAACATTATTGTCTTAATTTCCAGACCATAACTATATAATTTGACCTTAAATTTGACAACATAACCATATAACCAATTGCCAGAATATTATCATCTTAATTTGCATAACATGACCATATAATGTAACACCCCGTACATTTCGGAGTCTAGCTGACTACCGTAGCAATTATGGGAATATGAAAACATGAGGAAATTGATGAATTATGTATTAATATGTGGGAATTCATAAGTCCTATACAATTGGGCCCAAAATGAAGCCCAAAATCATAAGGGAAGACATGGCCCAATATGAGATTTTTGACCCATTCTTCCAATTTGCTCCATTTGACCAAATCAACTCTTGCATTTAATGCCAAGGAAGAGATAAGAGAGACTTGAGGGATTATATAAAGAGAGAAAAAAATCAGATTTTTAATACCATTGAACTATCATGCCTTTTCTAACTTTTCCACATTTTTCTCTCAAATAGACAAACCCTAAGCTCTCATCTCTTTGTGGCCAAGATCATCAACTTGTAAGACTTGGTAAGTGTTTATTATGATGGTTTAATATATTTTATGCATGACAGATGGTTTATAATATGTTATTTATGTTGGTGGAGTATTGAGAAGTTCACAAGGTGTGAAATGTTACATGTTTGCTAAATCGGAGAATGGTTTGTCTTGTGAACTTGAATATGAACTTGTGGTCTTGAAGGAAATGAACTTGGTGGAGTAAATATTGACATGTGAGATGTTATTATAGACTTACTTTGTTAATCTTTGTGTATAACGTTTGGACTTGTTATTGTGAAATTGGTTATGGTTTTGGTGCCGTATTGGCCGTGAAATGTAGTTTTGGGTGTTGTTATGTGTGTTGTGAGACCATGTATGAATGTTGATGTTTAATATGATCAGAAAAATGTTAAAATAAGTTTTTTTATGATCATGGACCATTCATGGCATGAAAAGACCCAAAAGAGGCCATTTCAAACCAAAACGGGCATCCGCCCCCGCAGACGAGGGCATCTGAGGGCGCAGATGCCAACGCAGATGCCCATGGAATTTTCTAGAGGTCATATGCATGCACACCTAAGCCACCTACGGGTGCAGGTGGCAGCACAGGTCAGTTCCAGAATTGGTTTTGTGTGTTTTCGTCTCTAGTTGATCCCCGAAGGCCCCTATACCCTTTTTGGATGTAATTATCAACTTGTGATGGCGTTTTAATGACTTTAAAGTATTGTATGGAGGTGTTTTGGACTGTATTAAGTATGGATGGTTGTTCATATATTGTTATGAATAAGTAATTGTGATGGAATGATAAGGAGAAAAGCGTAAAGGGTAAGTGTGGGGTGAAATGCTACCGATGTGTGATCTCTTGGTCAATGTGCGTAATGTTGTGGTGTTGTTGATATGATAATGCCTTGGATTGTATTGTACGGGGGTGAAATGATGTTATACGGCAGTCATATAGTTCATTGTTGTCTTGTACGCCTGTATAGTAACTAGTTGCTAATGTAAGTTCTTGTACGAACTTGTATTGTAGAGTAAGACGTAAAGAAGGAGCTGGACTATTGTGTTCATACATAGACTTGTGTATTCATACTTGGAAGTGCAGGTATGTAAGGTTATTCTGTCCGTATCTTTCTGCAGCATATAGAATTCACCTTGACGTTACACTTGTCACTGGTCCTATTCCGAAATGTGTTAAGGTATACTATTTTCGATTACCAATGGTTGTTGTCACAAGTTTCCTATTCATTGATCAATTATGAATCACATGTCTCCTATTTATTGATAATGTTCTGAAATCCCAATAACGTTGTGTTCCAAAGTTCCAATATTGTTTATGTTCATGTATTTCGTTCATTGATTATTGTCCAATAGTGTTATGTTTCCCAAAAGGCTATATTTCCAAATAATGTTATTCTCACATCTCTTACTCATTGGTTAATGATCCAGAGCTTCACATAATATTATGACTATCATTGTATCAATCTCAAAGTAATGAACAAAGTAATGCATATGTGGTTAATGATCAAGTATGGGTGGCAGCTTTGGGGGCAAAATGCCTAGCTCAAGACGATCCCAAGATTGTTAAATCAGGGGGAAGTCCTGGGGGCATAAGCCTAGCTCGGACAGAAGCTAACAGGGGGCAGATCTAGAGTATAATCCTAGCTCGAGCCGAACCTGATATGTTGGTTTATGGGTGGCAGCTCTAGAGGTAATAACCTAGCTCGAGCCGAACCTAATGCTTTGATTCTAGGGTGGCAGCTCTAGGGGAATAAGCCTAGCTTGAGCTAATCCCAACATAACGTTATGTTACTATTCAGTCGGGGCCCGAGTATCACAGTTCACAGGTAAAGATGAATAATCATAGAATCAAAGGAACAAAGAAAGTAAAGAAAGCAATATACATGGTTTCCAAAGTACAGTATTGTGACTTATCCATATTGATCATTTATTGTATTTGAGTTCATTGACATATTTACATATCATACAAGTTTCATATGGCCTTACATACTCAGTACATTCTTCGTACTGACCCCTCTTGGGGGATTTACCTTACTTGCTGCAGGCGCAGGTTCTAGTAGGCCTCCACAGTAGGTTGCCAATTGTTGCAGATCATTGGTGAGCTCCAGTTAGTTCGGGGCTTCTTTGAGTCATAGTTGTACATATGTTTTGGTGTTGTACATATTGTATAAAGCAGGGACTTATCCCGACTTTTAGTTCAGTTTGGTCAATGCACTTGTTAGAGGCTTTTGTAGACAAGACGTGGGTGTATAAATGTAAAAGGTACATGTCATTTTTGACTTGATGGCCTCAACGGCCAAGTTTCATATATGTATATATGTCACATGTTCCATGAATTTTGTTGTTAGCATTATAAGCTCCTACATGATAAGGATATTTTTGATGGCATGCATATGAATGAACATAAGTATAGGTTGGTTCTCTCGGGCCTTATCGGCTACGGGTACCAATCACGTCTCGATGGGATTCGGGGTGTGACTAAAGTGGTATCAGAGCAGGTCATTCTATAGGTGTCTACAAAGCCGTGTCTGAGTAGAGTCTTACTTATCAATGTTTTGTGCACCACATTTATAAGTAGGAGGCTACGGGACATTTAGGATGTTGTTTCTTTTCTTCAATTCTTGATCGTGCAATAGAGCCAGTGTTGTAAGTCGAATTGAAATCTGATCATGGTAAATGTTTCTCTTTGATATAGCAACCATGCTGATCACGATAAGAGGTAGAGGTAAAGGGAAGCAGGTAGAGTGCCTGCTGGCGAAGGAATGAGTAGACTACCACCTGACCAAGATTTTCAAGGTGGAGCAAATGCTAAAATTTCATCGCAGTCTTCGGCTACCTTTCCAGCTCCAGCAGAGCCAGCCAGTAGAGGAGTACCCGCAGAACCCCCAATGAATTCCACAGATCAGGATCTTAGAAATGCAGTCCATATGTTGACACAGTTAGTAGCAGCACAAAGTCAGGGATGAGCTGGTCCAATGACACATGATGATGATGCGACTAGAGTGGCGAGTCGCAGAACACAAGATTTTCTGAAACTAGACCCTCCTATATTCACTGGGTCAGATCCAAAAGCGGATCCAAAGGACTTCGTGGATCAAATTCAGAGGGCCTTGGAAGTTATGCACGTGACGGGGATAGAGACAGTTGAATTTGCTACGTATAGATTGAAAGGGGAAGCGATATTGTGGTAGGAGGATTGGAAGAAATCATGTGATATTGGTGCGAATCCACCTACTTGGGAAGAATTTAAAGTGGCTTTCCTTGATCATTATCTTTCTTATGAGATCCGCAAGGCACGTGCAGATCAGTTTCTAAATCTTCGTCAAGGAAATTTGAGCGTCAGAGAATATAGTTTGCAATTTAATTCCTTGGCTCGATATGCGCCAAATGTTGTGGCTACAATGACAGACAGAGTCCATAGATATGTGGACCGACTAGAGCAATATTTGGTAAGGGATTGCACTATTGCCGCCTTGAACAAAGACATGGACATAGCGAGAATTCAAGCCTTCGCCCAGAAAATGGAAGATCAAAGACAGAGAAGAAGGGTACATGAATTTGACAGGGGACATTCCAAAAGGGCTAGACCTATGGGATAATCTGCGATGTCCCAAGGAGGATATAGGCCTCTTGTGTTTCCTAGACCACCTAGACCATCGTTCTCATATTCTCCAGCAGGTGCTCACTCTCACTTTCGAGGGTCTAGAGGTGGTCTATCTGGACAAAGTAGTGGGGTGGTTCCCGGATCACAGGCAACAGGTTTTCCCCATTAGCAGTGTTAGCACTGCGGACGTATTCATTCAGGTACATGCAGAGTGGGGACAAATGCTTGCTTCTAGTGCGGTATGACAGGACACATGATGAGAGAGTGTCCCCAGAGGATCATGGGTGGTATAGCACGACCGGTAGGATCGGCCGTTGCGTCATCAGCATCGGTTCCTTCACTGGGCTGAGGTGTGCAGTCTGTTAGCTGGGGTAGAGGTGCCAGAGGAGCAGCCAGTACTAGTGGGGTCCAGAATTGTACTTATGCTTTAGTGGACCGATAAAATTCAAAGGCTTCTCCTGATGTTGTCACAGGTACATTATCCATATTCTCCTATAATGTATATGCACTGATTGACCCTGGTTCTACATTGTCCTATGTTACTCCATTGATTGCTGCGAAATTTGCAAAGGCACCAGAATTATTAATTAAATCAATTGAAGTGTCTACACCGGTCGGTGAATGTATTGTTGCAAAAAGAGTATATCGAAATTGTGTGATAACTGTGTGTGGTCATGATACATTGGCCGATCTCATTGAATTAGACATGGTGGATTTTGATGTGATAATGGGGATGGATTGGTTGGCTTCTTGTTATGCCACGGTTGATTGCCAGGCCAAAAAGGTGCATTTTCATTTTCCAAAGAGAATTTTCTTGAATGGTAGGGTAATGTAGGGGCACTACGAGGAAGATTTATTTCCTATTTGAAAGCCAGGAAAATGATTTCTAAAGGTTATATATGTCATTTAGTACGGGTGAAAGATACTGAAGTGGAACCACTAACTCCGCAGTCGGTTCCAGTGGTCAATGAATTTCTAGATATATTTTCGGAGGATCTTCCAGGCTTACCCCCAGAACGGGAAGTGGAATTTGGCATTGATGTGATTCCAGGCACTCAGCCTATTTCTATTCCTCCATATAGAATGGCTCCAGCAGAACTACGTGAATTGAAGGAGCAGTTGAAAGATTTGCTGGATAAGGGCTTCATTAGACCTAGTATGTCCTCGTGGGGTGCACCGGTATTATTTGTACGGAAGAAAGATGGCACATTGAGAATGTGCATCGACTATCAACAATTGAATAAGGTAACGATCAAGAACAAATATCCCATCCCTCAAATTGATGATTTGTTTGATCAGTTACAGGGTGCCAAGTGTTTTTCAAAGATCGACTTGAGGTCGGGTTACCATCAAGTCAGAGTTAGAGAAGAATATGTACCCAAGACAGCTTTCTGAACACGGTATGGCCATTATGAATTTCTAGTTATGTCATTTGGCCTAACAAATGCACCAGCCGTGTTCATGGATTTGATGAATAGGTTGTTTAAGCCATTTTTGGACGTGTTCATCATGGTGTTTATAGATGACATCCTGGTTTATTCAAGATCACCAGAGGACCATACTAATCACTTACGGCAGGTGTTACAGATTCTCCATGAGCGTAAGTTGTATGCAAAGTTCTCCAAATGTAAGTTTTGGTTAAAATCAGTTGCATTCTTGGGTCATATTGTGTCAGATGAAGGGATACAGGTTGATACACAGAAGATTGAAGCAGTGAAAAGTTGGCCAAGACCTATGACACCTACAGAAATCTGTAGTTTTCTTGGACTGGCAGGTTATTATAGAAGATTTGTGGGAGGTTTTTCCTCTATTGTTGCACCGTTAACAAAGCTTACACATAAGGCAGTAAAATTTCAGTGGAATGATGCGTGTGAGAATAGCTTCCAAAAGTTGAAAGATAAATTAACCTCCACACCAGTTTTAGTACTTCCTGAAGGTACTGAAGGTTATGTAGTGTATTGCTATGCTTTCGGGGTTGGCCTCGGATGTGTATTGATGCAACACGGTAATGTCATAGCATATGCCTCACGACAGTTGAGGCCACATGAGAAAAATTATCCCACACATGATCTTGAATTAGCAGCGGTGGTCTTTGTGTTAAAGATATGGCATCATTATTTATATGGAGTTCATGTTGATATCTATACGGATCACAAAAGTTTGCAATATCTCTTTAAGAAGAAGGAACTCAATTTGAGGCAACGGAGATGGCTTGAATTATTAAAAGATTATGATATTGATATTCTATACCATCTAGGAAAAGTAAATGTGGTAGTTGATACATTGATCCACAAGGCAACCGGAGTCATTGATGACCACTTGACAGAAAAGAAAGAGATAATCAAAGATTTATATCAATTGTCTAGCTTGGGGGTTCGTCTTCTTGAATCCTCAGATGAAGGAGTTATTGTGCAAAATGAGGCATAATCTTTGCTAATAGCTGAGGTAAAAGAAAAGCAGTTTACAGATCCTCTGTTAAGGCAGTTAAAGGAGAATGTAGAAAAGTATTTGACAAAGGCATTTGATCTAACACAGGAAGGGGTGCTCCAATTCCAAGGTAGAGTATGCATTCCAGATGTAGATGAACTGTGAAAACGAATTATGACGGAGGCGCATCATTCGCGCTATTCTATCCATCCGGGTGCTACCAAAATGTATCATGATTTAAAAGAAGTATATTGGTGGGGAAATATGAAGAAGAATATTGCAGAATTTGTCGCTCAATGCCCGAATTGTCAACAAGTAAAGGTAGATCATCAGAAACCAGGAGGTTACATGCAAAGTATTAATCTTCCAGTCTGGAAATGGGATATGATTAATATAGACTTCATCACAGGTTTGCCCCGTACATTGCCGAAATTTGATTCTATATGGTGGACAGGCTTACCAAATCAGCGCATTTTCTACCGGTCAAGACCACCTCTACAACTGAGGATTATGCAAACTTATATGTGAAAGAGATAGTACGATTGCATAGTATTCCACTTTCCATCATATCAGATAGAGGAGCACAGTTCACAGCGCACTTTTGGAGATCTTTTCAGCAGAGTTTGGGCACACAGGTGAATTTGAGTACGACTTTCCATCCTCAGACTGATGGACAAGCAGAACGTACTATCCAAACACTTGAAGATATGCTACGAGCTTGTGTGTTAGATTTTCAAGGTAGTTGGGATGACCATCTGCCTCTTATTGAATTTTCTTACAACAATAGATATCATTCAAGTATTAAAATGGCACCTTATGAAGCATTAAATGGACGAAAATGTAGATCACCAATTGGGTGGTTTGAAGCAGGTGAGACTGCTTTACTTGGGCCAGACCTTGTTCATCGGGCTATGGACAAAGTTAAGGTGATTCAACAACGATTACAGATGGCCCAGAGCCGACACAAGTCATATGCCAATGTTAGAAGAAGCAGACTTGAGTTCGTCATAGGTGATTGGGTTTTTCTGAAGGTGTCACCAATGAAAGGGGTAATGCGATTTGGAAAGAAAGGGAAATTGAGTCCACGATATGTAGGTCCATATGAAGTTATTAGAAGATTTGGGCAAGTTGCGTATGAGTTGGCTCTACCCCAAGAACTCTCCACAGTTCATCCAGTATTCCATGTGTCGATGCTTCAAAAATGCATAGGAGATCCATCTCGTTTTACTCCTATTGATGATGTACAGATCACAGAGGATCTTACCTATGAGGAGGTACCTGGAGCCATTCTGTATAGACAAGTGAAGAGGCTGAGGAATAAAGATATAGCATCCATAAAGTTACTTTGGAGAAATCAGCAAATAGAAGAGGTCACATGGGAAGCTGAAGAAATGATGAAATCCAAGTACCCTCATTTGTTCCAAGGGGAAGAATGACAAGTAAGTATTTATAAGCTTTGATTATATCTTTATATGATGACATGAAGAATGTTTCTCAACTTGTAATTGGTTACTTTGAAATGATAACACTAACATTTGAGGATGAATGTTCCTAAGGGGGGGAGAATGTAACACCCCGTACGTTTTGGAGTCTAGCTGACTACCGTAGCAATTATGGGAATATGAAAACATGAGGTAATTGATGAATTATGTATTAATATGTGGGCATTCATAAGTCCTATATAATTGGTCCCAAAATGAAGCCCAAAATCATAAGGGAAGACATGGCCCAATATGAGATTTTTGACCCATTCTTCCAATTTGCTCCATTTGACCAAATCAACTCTTGCATTTAATGCCAAGAAAGAGATAAGAGAGACTTGAGGAATTATATAAAGAGATAAAAAAATCATATTTTTAATACCATTGAACTCTCATGCCTTTTCTAACTTTTCCACATTTTTCTCTCAAATAGACAAACCCTAAGCTCTCATCTCTTTGTGGATAAGATCATCAACTTGTAAGACTTGGTAAGTGTTTATTATGATGGTTTAATATATTTTATGCATGACAGATGGTTTATAATATGTTATTTATGTTGGTGGAGTATTGAGAAGTTCACAAGGTGTGAAATGTTGCATGTTTGCTAAATCGGAGAATGGTTTGTCTTGTAAACTTGAATATGCACTTGTGGTATTGAAGGAAATGAACTTGGTGGAGTAAATATTTACATGTGAGATGTGATTATGGACTTACTTTGTTAATCCTTGTGTATAACGTTTGGACTTGTTATTGTGAAATTGGTTATGGTTTTGGTGCCGTATTGGCCGTGAAATGTAGTTTTGGGTGTTGTTATGTGTGTTGTGAGACCATGGCTGAATGTTGGTGTTTATTATGATCAAATACATGTTAAAATAAGTTTTTTTATGATCATGGACCATTCATGGCATGAAAAGACCCAAAATAGGCCATTTCGGACCAAAACGGGCATTCCCCCCCGCAGACGAGGGCATCTGCGGGTGCAGATGCCAACGCAGATGCCCATGGAATTTTCCAGAGGTCATATGCATGCACACCTCAGACACCTATGGGTGCAGGTGGCAGCACAGGTCAGTTCCAGAATTGGTTTTGTGTGTTTTCGTCTCTAGTTAATCCCCGAAGGCCCCTATACCCTTTTTGGATGTAATTATCAACTTGTGATGGCGTTTTAATGACTTTAAAGTATCGTATGGAGGTGTGTTGGAATGTATTAAGTATGGATGGTTGTTCATATATTGTTATGAAGGAGTAATTGTTACAGAATGATAAGGAGAAAAGCGTAAAGGGTAAGTGTGGGGTGAAATGCTATCGATGTGTGATCTCTTGGTCAATGTGCGTAATGTTGTGGTGTTGTTGATATGATAATGCCTTGGATTGTATTGTAAGGGTGTGACATGATGTTATACGACATTCATATAGTTCACTGTTGTCTTGTACGCCTGTATAGTAACTAGTTGCTAATGTAAGTTCCGGTATGAACTTGTATTGTAGAGTAAGACGTAAATAAGGAGCTGGACTATTGTGTTCATACATAGACTTGTGTATTTATACTTGGAAGTGCAGGTATGTAAGGTTATTATGTCCGTATCTTTCTGCAGCATATAGAATTCACCTTGACGTTACACTTGTCACTGGTCCTATTCCAAAATGTGTCAAGGTATACTATTTCCGGTTACCAATGGTAGTTGTCACAAGTTTCCTATTCATTGATCAATTATGAATCACATGTCTCCTATTTATTGATAATGTTCCGAAATCCCAATAACGTTGTGTTCCAAAGTTTCAATATTGTTTATGTTCCATGTATTTCGTTCATTGATTATTGTCCAATAGTGTTATGTTTCCAAAAAGGCTATATTTCCAAATAATGTTATTCTCACAGGTTAATGATCCAAAGCTTCACATAATGTTATGACTATCATTGTATCAATCTCAAAGTAATGAACAAAGTAATGCATATGTGGTTAATGATCAAGTATGGGTGGTAGCTTTGGGGGAAAAATGCCTAGCTCAAGCCGATCCCATGATTGTTAAATCAGGGGGCAGTCCTGGGGGCATAAGCCTAGCTCGGACCGAAGCTAACAGGGGTCAGCTCTAGAGGTATAATCCTAGCTCGAGCCGAACCTGATATGTTGGTTTATGGGTGGCAGCTCTAGAGGTAATAACCTAGCTCGAGCCGAACCCAATGCTTTGATTCTAGTGTGGCAGCTCTAGGGGCATAAGCCTAGCTCGAGATGATCCCAACATAACGTTATGTTACTATTCAGTCGGGGCCCGGGTATCACAGTTCACAGGCAAAGATGAATAATCATAGAATCAAAGGAACAAAGAAAGTAAAGAAAGCAATATACATGTTTCCAAAGTACAGTATTGTGACTTATCCATATTGATCATTTATTGTATTTGAGTTCAATGACATATTTACATATCATACAAGTTTCATATGGCCTTACATACTCAGTACATTCTTCGTACTGACCCCTCTTGGGGGATTTACCTTACTTGCTGCAGGCGTAGGTTCTAGTAGGCCTCCACAGTAGGTTGCCAATTGTTGCAGATCATTGGTGAGCTCCAGTTAGTTCGGGGCTTCTTTGAGTCACAGTTGTACGTATGTTTTGGTGTTGTACATATTGTATAAAGCGGGGACTTCTCCCGACTTTTAGTTCATTTTGGTCAATGCACTTGTTAGAGGCTTTTGTAGACAAGAGGTGGGTGTATAAATGTAAAAGGTACATGTCATTTTTGACTTGATGGCCTCAACGGACAAGTTTCATATATGTATATATGTCACATGTTTCATGAATTTTTTTGTAAGCACTATAAGCTCCTACGTGATAAGGATATTTCTGATGGCATGCATATGAATGAACATAAGTACAGGTTGGTTCTCTCGGGCCTTATCGGCTATGAGTGCCAATCACGTCTCGATGGGATTCGGGGTGTGACATATAATTTGACCATGAATTTGACAACATAACCATATAACCATTTCCATAACATAACCATATAACCATTTCCAGAACGTAGCCATATAAATATTTCCTGAACATAACCATATAACTATTTCGTTTGACAACAACTTTGGGATAGTTGGCAGATGTATCAAAATCAAAAGACAGCATTGAAAGAAAAATATTTGCTAGCACCTTCCAGAGTTACAACTATGAATAATTCTAGTATTAATAATTATAAGAAAAAAAAGGAGAAGAATAAGATGAAGAAGAAGAAAATGAAGATTTAGAAGAAGAGGAGAATCATACCTTGATTGTTGCTACTGGCAGACGATAGATTAATCGATTTGATATCTTCTTGTTGTGACTGATCATAAGCTGTTTCTAACATGTCAGTATCTAATTGAATACCAGGGTACAGACGATTAAGTCATCCAAGGATGTCAATCGTAACTTCATGGCAGAAGCTTCTTTTTTATTGTTCTAATTTTTCCAGCATCCTATCTTCCAAGTCATCCATTTTTTGTTGCATCACACTGGTAGCACTTACAGAGGGTTCAAGATGTCCCTTACCTTTAAAGATAGTTTTAGTAACTCCTCGCCCATATAATCTCATAAATCCCTGATGTTCAGGTCCCAGGATAGATGCACAAGCATCAACAGATTGACTGTCATTTTCACTTTGTTCATGACTTTGAACTTTCTCCATTTCAGCCTACAAATCAAGTTTAAATAACTAAATTCAAGTAAATCAAACTGATTCTATATAAGAACAACTAAACAATACCAACAATAAATATGATGAATACAATTTTATTGATCGTATCCTCATTTGTGTCCTTGTATGCTTGACCAGGTTTCTTTTTACTTGTAGCCATAAATATTTCTTTAAGTGAAACTTCATCGGGGATTTCCTTCTCTTTTTCTTGATTACGTAAAAGTTAGTGTCAAAAAACTTTTAATGACAACAAGCTTATATTCAATGAGAGATTAAGAAAAGAACAAACCAATTGATCACGTATCACAGCAAAACTTATTTTACTAGCAGTATGTGGATTGTTCAATTTTTTTTATTCTTGGTATTTGTTTCACGCACTTTCTACAAATAAATAAGCCATCAAATCTACAAAACAAATAAATCAAGAACAATTAAGTGAGTCAATGCGAATATAAATAAATTGAGTGATCTGTGTCATTTTGCTCACAATGATCATACAAAACTATCTTACTACAGTTTTAGAATGGTGTTTTTTTTTATATTATGATCTAACATATCAATATACATGAAACAGAACAATCTTAAAGTGTGCATGATCTAACCTTGAACTCTTCAGAGTTCCAATACTTGAGAAGATCCTTGAAATCATATTTTGAAACATCGTCTGGCTTGTTTGCCATTAAAAGATCATCAATAGTAAAGGGTTTAAAGTGCTTTCTAGATAAATGATTCTTATACTTTCTCTGAGTAGATTGAATTCTATCCAAAACCCACTTCTGTCCAGCATCAGGACTATTAAATTTGTCCAACAATTTGTTCTTTGGGTTAGTAATATAAAAAATATAAAATATTCTTAACCAAAATTAGAAAAGTAAGAACTCAAACCAGGGTATATTCCCACAAGTCCTTTTTTGTATCCACATGAATCCACTTGTGTATATGAAGGGGACAAAGCATTGCATTTCTTACAAAAGTTCCAAGAAAGCTACCCAGCTCTGCTACAATTGCTTTTATAGGACCATCTGGTTGTTTGTAGAGATTCAGATCAATTAGTTTACAGTTTTTTTGCTCTTCTTTTGTTGGTTTGACTCAAAGGGCCTAAAATAATATGAAGTAGAATTAAACATATAATGCAATAATGTTAGCTGATTTTATAATGAAATGTGTCTCAATATTTAAAAGTAAATTTAAATGTGCTTTCCTTCTTCTTTATAGAGTTCATTTTTTTCATAATTCAGTGATTCTTATTGCATTTGGTCCTTTATATCATCTCCTTCAATAGTGGAAGAATCTCTGGGAACTTGTTGCAATTGTTCCTCTGCAACTTCAGTTACTACAGTGGAAGAATTCATAGGCACCTGTTGTAGCTTTTCCTAAATAACTTGTGCTTTCAGAGTGGATGAATTTCGAGTCACCTGCTGCAATGATTCCTGCACAGCCTGTGGTTTTACAGTGGAAGATTTTTGAGTCACCTGTTGAATTGCTTCTTGCACAGCCTATGCTTTTACATTGGAAGAATTTTGAAACATTTGTTGTACCTGGTTCTGTACCCTTGTGCTTTCACAGTGGTGGAATTTCGAGGAGACTTTTAAGGTACTTGTTCCTATAAAGGTTATTCTTTTAGAGACACACACTTTCGAGGTGACTTTTGAGGCACTTGTTCCTACATAGCTTATGCATTCAGAAGAGAAGTCTTTTGAGGAGACTTTCGAGGCACTTGTTCCTACATAGCTTGTGCATTCAGAAGAGTAGTCTTTCGAGGAGACTTTTGAGGCAACAGTTCCTATATAGCTTATGCTACTAGATCAACAGAAGATTTTTGATGCATAATTTGTTCACCATTAGTTTTTGTTTTCAGTGACAAAAATCGTTTGCAAGCCATGGATGTAAGACTTCCAGCTGCCATGTATTTCCTTCCTTTCACATTACTATTTTTTCTTGGAGTCATGACTACTAAATCTAGCAAAACAATACCACTCATAAGAATCATACTTATAAACTGATAATTATAGTCCAAGTTGTGAAGATTAAAAAAAACAGTGCAAGAGACTTAAATTTGAATTAATAGGTGCAATCTTTTTGAGCAACCAATATGCAGAAATTTAAATACAGTGGAAGTGTTAGCCTGTCATCCATTTTTAAAAATAAGCTTAAACCTTTCCCTCAAAAGGAACACCTTATAAATGGCTCAAATAACAGTCAGGCTAGTAGTAGTAATAGAGTATATCATTGTTCATACAAAGGAAATAACCAAGTAGTACTGTCAAATTTTTACATTTTTGTCAATGACAAACATAAAATAGATGCAGCAAGAACATGACCACTCTAGTGCCACAATTTTAAATTTCCACAACCAAAAATAAAAATAACTCTACATATAGTTAATTAGATAGCAACATAAACTTTCCAGTAAGTATAGTCAGCTAGAACTAAAGTTGAGACACCCTTCAATGATTTACTAGCTAGCTCGCACACCAGATATTGAATTTCCTATAAAAATTAAGCAACTTATAACAAAATTCTAAGGAAAAAAGAACTAATAAAAATTGAATAAGGAGATATAGAGAAGAAACATAACCAAAGTATTTCTATCAAAAGACCTTTATTAATCACTCAAAACAAACTAAAAACACATGATCAATATATATTTACAACAAGTTCAGAAGTTTTTTTTTTTGAAGTAAATAGATATGATTAAAAAGGACCATTAGGTTGATTTTATGGTGAAAAGTCTACCTAAGAGGTAGCACCAGTACAAGATCATAATCTAGAGCCAAAGAGGTAACCAAATCAACAAAAGTGTCAATTACAGGAGATAAAACATTCTAGGAAAATAAGTTTTCTAGGAAGCTAGCTTTTACAGAAATATTCGAGCTTCAAAAGTTTTGAATTTTGTTATTTAATCATCCGCCTCAATCCAATCCCAATCAGTATCATCATAATAATCCTCCTCTTCTGATGTTTTCATAGTTGCATCAGGTAGCATATCAACAACATCAATAGGGATATCTTCTTTTGACCATCTAATGTCATTATCGAGTAATTTATTCGAGAGACCATTGTCTTCAGTAGTCTCCCTCCAAAATGTTTCTCCTATATTAGGATAATTTTCTTCCTCTAAATCATACAAATCGACATGAACTTTATTCCTTGCATAGTAAACATCCATTTCAGTTGGATCTTTCACATAGAAAACTTGATGCACTTGAGACACCACTACAAAAAGGTCATCCGTACTACATAATCTGTTGAAGTACACACGGGCCAAGCCATACTCATCTTTTTCATTACAAAACCAAGAACATCTAAATAGTATAACATCAAAACAACCATAATAATCAAGTTCAATAATATCTTTAATAGCACCATAATAGATAACCTCTCCATCAATAGGATTCTGATCCCGGGTACTAGCAAAACTGTCAGTTGTCGCAGCCAAAAACACTCCATTGGTTTGAAACTTCTATGTGGAATCTCGTTTTAATACATGAAATCAGTAGCCATTAACGAAGTATGCCATATAGCTTCTGGTCGCCACCTTATTAAGCCTTTTAGCTAGACATCTTAACTGATTAAGAACTTCAGTAGTTTTAACTTTCTCTTTCAACCAGTTGTTGAATCCTTGACTATGAATCATTGCTCTTGTCCATGCATTTGACCTAATAGCACCCTAAATTAAAGTCTTATTTTCCCTACAAGTATGAATAATTCAAATTCAACCATTAAACATTTATAATTGAAGTTTATAGTATAATAACAAAATATATAAAGTTCAAAATATAAAGACTTACTTGATAAAATACTCTACTTGTTAATCTCCAGTATTAAGCAGAATATATCAATGTGCTTTACTTGATAACTGTTGATCAATCTTCAAAGCCTTTCCTTTTCTTTTTTTTTTCCAATTGGATGACCTATATTAGGGAATATAGTTGGTAGATCGTCTTGCTCTTGTTCAACATCCTCATCGTCCTCAATTTGGTACCTACTGAATCTTATCTTCACTCCATTCTGTAGGTATCTTGAACAAAAGGTCAAGCACTCTTGGGCAACAAACCCCTCTATAATTTAAGCTTCCAGATTAAATTGATTACGAACAAAGTCCTTCTACTCAGACAATTCTCTCTCTATTGGATACATATAACGAAGATGATTTGGAACCCCCAACTTAATTTCATCTACCAAATGGATAGGCAAATGCTCCATTATATCAAAAAAATTGAAGGAAAAATCTTTTCAATCTCACATTCAACTTCTTTGATTTTAGCTTGCAATCCCTCTAGATCTGTCGGCTTTATAGACTTACTACATATGGCTTTAGAGAAGTTCCCCAACCTAATCAACACTACTACAACATTCTTGGGCAATGTTTTTCGAACTTCAATTCGGAGCAAGTAATGGAGCATAATATGAGCATCATGGCACTTATACCTGATATTTTTATCTATTCCACGTCTACATATTTTGATATGATTGAGGTACACTCTTTTGGTAATTTGGCATTCTTAAACGCACTGCAGAATAATTATTTTTTCTTTTGATTTCATGGGAAAATAGGATTTAGATAAATAAACTTTTCCCCTTGTATTATCTTTTACTAACTGAAGGTCCTTCCTTATCCCGATTTCTTAAAAGTCACAACGAGAGTTAATGTGATCCTTTGACTTTCCTATAATATCCAGTAAAGTAGCAAACAAACTGTCAAAATAGTTCTTCTCAAAATGCATCACATCTAGATTGTGCCTCAATAAATTTGTAGTCCAATATGGTAATTGAAAGAAGATGGATCTTTTCTTCCATGGACCCTTAGTAGTCCGACGCCTTTTCTTTCGGGCCTTTCCAAAGACATTGTTGAAATCTTGTAACTTTTCAAGTACTTTTATGCCCGATAGGGGTGTAGGTGCAGGTCTATGATCCTCCACACCATCAAATGATATCTTGTCTCTTCTAAATGGATGATCAGGAGGCAAAAATTCTCGATGACCTAAGTAACACATCTTATGACTATGTTTGAGGTATTGAGAGCATGTGTTATAGTTACAAGTTGGGTATGCCAATCTCCCCTTAGTGCTCCATCCGAAAAACATGTCTAGTGCTGGAAAATCACTAACTTTCCATAATAGGCTGCACACATTTGAAATGTTTGCTTTGAATGAGCATTATATGTTTCTATCCCAAATTCCCATACCTCATTCAATTCATCAATTAATGGTTGTAAGTACACATCAATATCATTTCCTAGAGAGTATGGACCTGGAATGATCATTGACAACATTATGCAAATCCACAGTGACAAATTATAATTCATCAACATAACTGGCCATATGCTATGGTAAATGCTCATGGTTCTAAATAGATTGAATCCATCACTTGAAAGACCCAATCTGACATTTCAAAGATTATTCAAGAAGGTTGGATGCAAAGAATCAAAATGTTTCCAAGCTTCTACATCAGCATGGGTCTCTTAAATTCCCATCATTAGGTCATTCAGTAGCATGCCATCTCATTGCAACTGCAGTTTTAGCACACATAAACATTCTCTGAAGCATAGGCTTCAAATAACAATATCTCAAAGCCTTTACGGGTATTTTAGAGGTTGAACTAGTCGAGCTATCACCAAAATTCATCCATTTAAAATGCCCACACACAGTGAAATTATCTTTCTCTACCTTGTCTTTCCAAAATAGCATGCAATCGTTAGGACATGCATGTATTTTATCATAACTGAGACCCAAATCTTTAATCATCTTTTTGGCCTTATTGAAAGACTCAAGCAGTTGAGCAAAGGGAAAATCTTCTTTAAACAAGTCTAATAGATCTAAAAATGCCACATTACTCAACCCATGCAGGCTTTTAAGCAAGTATAACCGAATGACGAAGCTTAACTTGTTGAACTTCTCACAACCTGGATATAACTCTTTTTTCCTTCTTCGACTAGTCTAAAAAACCTCTTTGCATCTTCAGATAGTCCTTCTCTCACTCTTTCTTCATGCCCTGCATCATCCTCTATATTTTTAAATGTATCATGAAGCAGTCCATCAGTATTATCATGACTATTGTAATCTTCATCATTACTGCTTAGGTGTGGTGTGCTGGAGGATACTCTTCCCCATGAGAAATCCACCTATTGTATCCTTCAACAAATCCTTTTGCAAATAAGTGATCCCCCACCACATTTCTATAATGTCAATAACAATTCTTACAATCATCACAAGGGCACAATATTTCATTTCCTTTAGAAGCTTGTTCAAATGCCTTATTAAGGAAATCCTTCACTCCATTTATGAACTCATCAGAGCTTCTTCTTAGACTCATCCAACTTCTATCTAAATTATTCAATGTAATCTATGTGACATAAGAAATCAAATTTTAAGATTTATGATAAACTATGAAACATAAAAGGCAACAATGTTCAGCAAGCACAATATCATTTTCAGCAACCACTTCATAGTATTACACATTGTTAACCCAAAGACAAGACAGATTAACAACTAGGAAATCAGTAACTTAAATTTTCAGAGATGTCACACTAGCAAACCAATAGTTCATCAAATGTTTGGACACTTCCAGAAAAGACATTTTCAGACTTAAGTTTTTTGAATAAACAATGGTGGTCATTTTCTTAGTATGAAGCTGATACATTTTGATCTAGTTTTATTTATCAAGACATGACTAGGATGTTACACTTTCTTATAATAGACATGTACATTTCTAAAGGGGCGGGCAACATTACAGTAGCTAAAACTACAAATTCTTAGTCATAATAACTTCAAAATGGATTAATTAAAATATTTTAAAGAAAAAATCTCAAGGTAATAACTAATTATATTAAAATAGCCCTAAGTCTCTTATAATAACTTCAATAATTTTATCATGCTTCACAAATTTATGATGTCAATGACTTATGGACATTCGAGAAAGGCGAGATAGTCAGACAAACTATTATCAGAAAATAGAAAAGATCCAGGTTTAACCCACACTACCTAACTTAATAGCTCATGCATCAGAAAAGCCAATATCAATGGCATGAGTCTACAGTAAACAATTCCACCATAACTACCATCAAAATTTAGTCACAGAAATCAATTATCACAACACAAAAAGAAATAGAGATAAACTACACTATCAGATTTATTAATAGCTCATGTAACAGAAAATTCAACATCAATGACAAGAGAAATATGGTCTAGAGTAAACAAATTCACCACATCTACCAACAAAATTAAGACCCACAATAGCAACACTTTAAACAAACATAGATTAATATACATTGAAAATGTACAGATTTCAAGAGGGAACAACTGAGGGTTCAACTAACCAGATCACAAATTCGTTGGATTAGCATACAAAAGTTACTTGCAAATCTCGCAGATGAAAGTTCTTCAACAGTCAATCAATAAATGATGAAATAATAAGAACTGTGAGTTGTTTGATTGCAAACATGAAATAGCCAAGTGTAATGATTAAAATTATCATGTCCATGTCCTAGTTAAAATACTTGTGGAATGCAGATAGTAAGCAGAAGTTTTATACAATCTAAATAAGAATAAAGTATATCCTGCTCGGACTATTCTAAGATATCACTGTGTGTAAGTTTAAGATCCTACACGAGTAGCTGTAACACCCCGTACCTACCAAACCCTACTTGACGACGTTGACTAATGGATTCTTACGTGTAGAGAGCCAAAAGTATGCATTGTGTAATGTTATTGATTAGGTAATTGATATTGGGCCTAGTACATGGGAGTAGACCCTTGTAGGAGATGTAACACCCCATATGTTGTCGAACCTATACGACTACGTTTACATTATGGAATTAGTAAAACATGGGAGAATTGATGAATTATTTATATATTTGTTTGGGCTTACATGAGTCATGAACCATTGAGCTTAAATGAGGCCCAACATCACATGGAGACTTGGCCCAATGGAGCAAAATTATCTAATCTTCCATTTTGACCAAATCAACCATGCATTTAATGCCAAAATTGGATAAGAGAGACTTAAAGGACCTATATATATGAGGTAAATCATATTTTTATTCACTTGTTACACCCATGCCTTTTCTAGAATTTTCTATAACATTTTCATTATCACACAAACCCTAACTCTTTATCCCTTGGACCAAGATCATTGTCTTGCAAGACTTGGTAAGTTTATATTATTATGGTTTAAAATATTTTATGCATGTAATATGGTTTATATCATGTTGGTTATGTTGGTGAAGTGTGAGAAGTTCACTATGTGTAAAACAATTTGTGTTTGCTAAATCGGAGGATGATTTTGTCTTGTAAACTTGAACATAGACTTGTGGTCTTGAAGGAAGTGAACATGATGGAGTTAATATTGACATGTGATATATGATTATAGTATTTCCTTGTTTTGTCATGGTGTATAATGTTTGGAATTTCTATTGTGAAATTGGTTATGGTTTTGGTGACGTCTTGACCGTAAAGTGTCGTTTTGGTGATGTTATAGTGTGTTGTGAGACCATGGATGATTGTGGGTATTCAATATGATCAAAAATATGTCAAAATAAGTTTTTTTATTATCATATACCATTCATTGCACAAAAAGACCCCAAAAAGACCATTTCGGACCAAAACGGGCATCCGCCCCCGCAGACGGAGGCACCTGCGGGTGCAGATGCCAATACAGATGCCTCTGGCTGCTGACATAGGGCATCTGCGCATGTACCTGATCCACCTACGGTCTCAGGTGGCAGTGAAGGTCAGCCCCAGAATTAGTTTTGGGTGTTTTCGTCTCTAGTTGATCTACGAAGGCCCCTATACCCTTTATGGATATAATTAGCAACTTGTGATGTCGTTTTAATGACTTTAAAGTGTCGTATGGAGGAATTTTGGACTGTATTAAGTATGTATTGTTGTTCATATGTTGTTATGAGGCAAGTTGATAGGAGACATTGTGACAGAATGCTAATGAGAAAGCATAAGGGTAAGTGTGATGTGAAATGCTATTGATGTACGATATTTTGGTCAATGTGTGGAATGTTATGGTGTTGTTGGTATGATAATGTAATGGAATGTACTGTGAAGGATGAAATCATTCTATGTAGCAGTCACGTAACTCATTGTGACATTTATATGTTTGTAAGAGTGTTGGTTGTTAACATGAACTTTGTTATGTACTTGTATTGTAGAGTAAGACGTAAGGAAGAAGCTAGACTGTTGTGTTCATATATAGACTCGTGTACTTATACTTGGAAGTGAAGGTATGTAAGGTTACTCTTTCCGTATCCTTCTGCAGCATGTATGTTCACATTGTCATAGTACTCATTCGACTCCGAAATGCTCTAAGGTATTCCGTATCCGGTAGTTGGATGGTGTAACTCATATGTTCCTTACTCATTGGTAAATGGTGAATCATATGACTCATGTCCATTGGTTGGCTCATGTTCGTTAGCTAATATGTCAAAAGACTCAAAGTGTTATAGTCCAAAGGGGTTCTATAGTATTCCAACTAAGGTTGACATATATTGTTATTCATATGTGTCTTACTCGTAGATGATTGATGATTATTTATTGTGCCAATCTTTCATAAGTAAAAGTACCAATCTCATAAGAGTAATAAGAGAGGCGATGCGCAAGTTAGTATAATTAGTCCTCATAAGTGAAGATGTCAATCTGACGAGGTAAAGGAGTGAAGGGAGATGTCTATATAAGTGTGTAAGTGTGTAGTCTTGTAATGTCATGATCTCTAATATGTTGCTCTCATAGCTATGTAAAGGGTATAAGATTGCAAAGAAGCAATGCGCATGGTTACTATATGTTTCATTGAGTGTGGATCAAAAATCTAAGGGTATAAGTTCAAGATGGAATAATCCCAATATTATGCTTTGACTATTTATTATAACCCACCATGAGAGTGGATGTATGTTAACCCACCATGAGAGTGGATGTATGTTAACCCACCATGAGAGTGGATATGTGTGAACCCACCAATAGAGTGGATGTATGTTAACCTACCATGAGAGTGGATATACGTTAACCCACCATAAGAGTGGATGTATGTTAACCCACCATGAGAGTGGATGTATGTGAACCCACCAATAGAGTGGATGTATGTTAACCCACCATGAGAGTGGATGTACGTTAACCCACCATAAGAGTGGATGTATGCTAACCCACCATAAGAGTGGATGTACGTTAATAGAGTGGATGTACGTTATATTATTAAACCACCAATAGAATAGATGTATGTTATATTGTTACCCCATCACTAGAGTGGATGTATGTGGATGAATGTTATTCTTTTACAACCTACTAACCAAGTAGATGAATAATAGTGGTAATGAATAGAGAAGGAAGAAGAAAAACATCTCATGCATACAGAAGAATCTATTGGAGGCAAGTCTCTTGAGTGAAAGTAATTTCCCTTGAAGGAGAGTAATTATAAAAGATATTATTAAAATGATGGTTTATCCACATTGGCTATTCTCTCATATTTCATTCTATTGATATCCTCATGTATGATGCTATTTCTTATGAGCCTTACATACTCAGTACATTCTTCGTACTGACCCCCTCGGGGGACTTACTTTACATGTTATAGGTGCAGGCATTAGTAGACCTCCTCAGTAGGCTGCAGATCATATACAGATCTTTAGTGAGCTCCAGTTGCTTCGGGGCTTCCCAAATCACATGTGTACACTAGGTTTTGGTATTATGTAAATATTGTATAGACATGGTCATGTATCTGTAGAGGCTTTGTAGACAGTTATGGGAAGACAAATGTAAGAGGTGTATGTCCATGATGACTTGATGGCCCTGTCGGCCAAGTTTCACATATGTATATATTTAGCACATGTTTCATGAATTCCGTTATTAGCATGATAAGTTCTTACGTGATAATGGTATTTCTTATGGCATGGATATGAACTAACATAAGCAAAGATTGGTTCTCTCGGGCCTCATCGGCTTCGGGTGCCAATCACGCCTCGTTGGAACTCGGAGCGTGACAGTAGCATTTTTGAAGGATTGGACACAAGTATAGTAATATTTTTGGACATTTCGAGCAACAGAGAACAAAATATTTATCATATGTAGCTTTCCATAATAACAAGAGGCCAAACTACATGCAAAAAATAATAAGAAGTTTTACATCCATGCCAAGCCACAAATATATTACATATAAACTTTGGCAAAAAGACAAACTAGTTTGAAATTTTCTTTTGAATATCATTTTTGTCATGCCCCAAAATCTTGTGAGCCATGACACGATAACTAATGTCTTTTAACTTTGATTGAGCAACCAATTAAATATGGCTAACCATATCCATAAAAATATATGTTACAGTTTAAGATATTACACCGACTCAATGAAGAAATTGTTAGGGAAGGGAATAGTCTTGAAAAGAAAAAACTGATGCCTTTTAAAATTTTATTAAAAAACTTAAACATGAGAATACTGGACCAAACAATCTCTTTTTAAAAAAAGACCATCTTTCAGTTATGTCTTGAGCAAAGCATAGCCAAAATTAGTAGATGACTCTTCAATAAAATAGATTCCACACTTTAGTAGACATACTAAGTAGATGAAAGAGATGACACACTAAGTAAACCAATAGCTTAGCCAAAATCAATAACTTAAATGGAAGAGATGACACACTAAATAAATTGACAACCTAGAAAAAATTAGTAACATAAATAAAAGAGGTGTCACACTAAGTAAACCAACAGCTTAGCCAATGTTTGGACATTCAGAGATGTCACACTAAGAAAACAAATTTCACAATTAACCTTTTTGAACAAATAAAGGTCATTTCTTACAAAGAAGCCGATACATTTTAATCTAATTTTATGAACATTCAAGAAAGGCGACACACAAACTATTATCAGAAAATAAAAAGATACAATTTTAACCCACACTACACTAGCTTAGTAAATCATGCATCAAAAATTCAAGATCAACGACAAGAGAAATCTGGTTTACAATAACCAATTTCACCAAAGCTGTCAGTTAAAATTCAGTCACACATATCTAATATCAAATAATGCAGAGAAACAGGATAATAAAAATACTACCAGATTTATTAATAGCTACTGCAATAGGAGATCCAACATCAATTTTCACATTAAACAATCTACCAAAAAGATTCTATCGACAACAAATTAAGACCACACACAGTAGTTATTTAATAGCACATACAACAGCAAAATCTCATAATTATACCATACCTAACAATAAGAAATTAACACCAACACATAGCAGCAACTAAATCGTACATGCAACAGAGAAATCCAATAATTTTACCACACCTAACAACAATAAATTAACACCAACACACATCAACAACTAAATTCCAATAGCAAAATCCAACAATTTCGCTAACCCTAAAACAAATAAAGTAAGATCCATTCACAGTGATAACCTAACAGCACATGCAACAACAAAATTTGACAATTTCACTAACCCTATAACTATAAACTTAAAGATAAAACAAGAGATTAAAGAAAAATACCTTAAATGATTGAATATGTTGAAGAAATCGAAGATTTATTAGGTCCATCTCCAATCACAAATAAATTTAGTTAAAATCTGAGAGATTTAGCTAAAATTAGCTCCAGCTCCAACGATAATATTCAAAACACCAACTAAAATCACATAAACCCTTAAAGAGATGAGAGGGATCTTCAAATTTTAGCTTCTAATAGTCAAATACAAGTATAGATTAGCACAAATTTGAGAATATTGACTCATAGCTGTAGTGAAGCAAGGGTTAGAAAAGAGAGAAGTTTGATTTGACCTAGAAAGAGGTTAGAGAGATGAGAGCGTGAGTTTGTTTGTCTGATTATGAGTAATGTTGCCAAAATGAGCTTACTTTCTATATACCTAGTTTCTAAGCTGTGTTTTAAGAAATAAAGAAAAATAAGAGAAAAATATTACCATTGGTGGATGAGAAAAAAAAATAAGGAAAAATGTGGAGGGAAATCTGATGGATTAATAGATCGTTCAAAAAAATGACAATCTTCAAACACCCGTTACAATAGATGGGTTTACCACAATGGTTCACTAAACTATTACTATATTTAGGCCTATTGCAATGATTATATTCTAATGGAAAACGGTCATATGATTAAGCCATGTCAATAGCTACTAAAACTTTTGCCAACGGTCAGAACCGTTGCAATTGTAACACCCCGTACCTTCCCAACCCTACTTGATGATGTTGAATAATGTTTACCTAAGTGTCGAGAGTTATAAGTATGTATTTGGAAATGGTAAAGATGAGAAAAATTGACATTTGGCCTTGTACATGTGACGAGCCTTTTAGAGAAAGTGATTTGTGATTTCGTGGAGCATTTGGGCAATACCCCGTACACATTTTAACCTCATTTGGTGACTTGGATTCATGTTTACTTGATTATTAAGGTCACTAAGTAAGTATTTTATAGTGTTTTGATAAGGTATTGGATGATACGCAAGTGTTGGAACAATGGCCGAAAAATTCAGCAAAGCATCAAAACTTGCTCCACTACCCTGTTTCAGGGGGTGTGGCGCAAGACACTGATTCATAGGGCAGTGAATTCTTGTGCCACTGCCTTGCTTTTCAGCAGTGGCTCAAGGCACAAACAATGTGCCCTTCCGGACTTGTTTTGTAACGCAATTCGACGACGCTTCTTGGATGATTTCTTTTGGTTCCTTGGAGTTATTTGAGCATTATTAAAACTTAAAAAACTTAAATACACTCCTACATAATCCTACATGATCAAATCATGAAATGTGAATAGTGATCCAAAATGTCTAATGAAGCCATGGGCGACTAGAATTCCTATTTTTGCGATCGAGGCGACAAATGAGAATCTCGTAAGAGAATAATGTCGTGAAACTATGGAATTATGTAAACATGAGATATATGGTGAATAATACATGAAATTTGATGGGTCACATGGATATGTCTTATTGGGCCCAAATTAAGGCCCAAAAGTGGAAGAAATACATGGCCCAAATGGGTCAAATGACCCATTCCTCCATTTGACCTTCTAGAACACTATATTAAATGATAGAGGCTTTTGTAGACAGGTGTAGGTGTATAAATGTCAAAGGTATATGTCGTACTTGACTCGGTGGCCTCAACGGCCTAGTTTCGCGTATGTATTCCATGACTTTCATTGTCGGTCTCTATAGCTGTTATGTGCTTATGGGTTTCTTATGGCAAGCATATGATTGAACATAGGAAAAGGTTGGTTCTCTAGGGCCTTATCAGCTACGGGTGCCAATCATGTCTCGATTGGATTCGGGGCATGACAGCAATAGACTATTTTTACCAACGATTTGAAAATGGTTACTAGCATATCTATTCCCATAGGCCCATTTTCTAGTAGTGAATTCGAGGTAGCCATTTTAATTTGAATCACCACTTGACATTGCTCCACATGCATTTTGAGGGATTCATCCGTCATTAGGAATATGTTATCACACTGTTCCTAATTGACTTCAAGTTATTGAGCTTGGTTCAATAACCACTCTTGACTCATAATTTAATTTTTATCATGTTTTTCTTCATTCTGGGGCTCAATCACCACTTGTAAAATGTCACCTATGGAAAAATCAATGTTTTGGATAACTTCATCATCATCATGTTGGATTAGGTCCCACAATTACACATTTTCACTCTTCTCCATTGTGCTTTTCAACATCTCCTCAATTTGTTTTCTTGGAGAATCCGAGATTTCTTCATCACAATTTTGTTCTTCTTCTTCAATTTGAGCCACTTCTTCACTTTGACAATTTTCATTATGGTCATCACACATTTTCGGCTCAACCATTTAACTTGAAATCTCTTCTTCGACAACTTCATTTTGAAGATTAGCCAAATCCATGACATTTGAGAAATTGGCATCTTCACAAGGGTTTTCTTATTTTTCACATTCCTTTCTGAATGCCGCCATGAATTGGTGCAAAAAATGCATATCCTCACCCACTTTAGTCACCCGATCCAAGATAGTTTGAAGCATTTTCGTTAGAATAACTAGGGGAGGGGCACAATAATTGGAAAAATCACTCCAATGTCCATCTCAACCACCACACAAGTAACAATCATACTTCCTATAGGATTGTGATGGTGCAAACACCTCTCTCTCAAGGGCATTTTCACAATCTTGCTAAAAGTAGGGTCCTTCACAATACGAACATGTGTCATCAATATAAGACTTGCGACCACCAAATGTATTTTCTTTCCATGATGCCATAGTAACAAGTATAATAAAACAAAACTCTAACTATCATGAGAAAAAAAAGAAAATCACAAACACATATTCACAGGTTCAAAGCAAAGCAAGTAAGCTAAAATTTCAAACTAACTCAATATGCTAAATTGTTCTCCGACAACAACGCCATTTATAATAACGCCTAATTACGCCCAAGAAAATATGTACGTGGTCGTTAGCAAGATATTTATCCAACTTACAACTGAGATCGATCCCACGAGGAACAATGTGACTAGCGATCGACAAAGTAAAGAATAAAAACAACTCACTCAAATCCAAACAAAGAATACAAGTTTTTTGGGTGTTTTCAATGTAAAAAAATAACAAAGATAGAACTAATTATACTATGAAAAATTTGATCAATGACCTTCACAAATGAAGGAAGACAAGGGGGATGATAATAGGGAATTGATTTTATCGACAATCCATTGTATTTAAATCAAGTACTCAAAATTAATTATGGATTAGCAAATCAGCCTTGGAAACTCAACATCTGCCACGTCTTTCAATAGAATGACGAATATTTCTTGGCTAAATTTTGTCAAATATTAGCCAAGTTCCAACACAAATAGTTTTAATCTATGACTACACTATGATTTTACCGTGTCTACTATCAAATTCATTAGATGGGTCATATGTCCCAAATCGCGCTAAATTAACCTTTCCCAATATCAATTAGCTCTTTCAAGCATTAATCGAAGTAGATGGGCAATTACTACTCTAATCTCATCTTTCAAGCTCAATTAAAGTAAGAATCCATAAAGCATGAGATTAATTTGAACAAGCAAAACCCATTCAAAAATCAAGAGTAATCAACTAATACAAAAGCATAAGATAAAATCAAAACCCAAATTCAAAACATAAATATTACATTATCTATAACTACAATATCCAAGTATGAATTCAACTACACCCAAATATAATCACTACAAAGCAAGGAGTTGAAAAAAGGATTAAGAAATAGTCACTAGAAAGCTCCTAGATCTTCACTCCAAGGGTGTTGCGTCAAGTACCCTAGCCTCCTAGATTGATAAATATGCCAAATATAGTCTTGGAATAGCTAGGGATCGAGTTTTATGTTTGAGATTGAAATTGTGAAGTTCTAGATATGCCCCTGACACCTGACTGATTTCTTCATCATTGTCGCGATCATCTACCTCGTGGTTGCGAGGGTTTGAGTTTTCATTGACCGCGATCACAGCATTTTACCTCGCGAACGTGAGGCTTTGAATTTGACTTGAATTCTTGATCGCAACCCTGCTTCATCGCGATAGCGATGAGCAATTTTCGTCCAGTTCTTTAACTTTTCATTTCAGCTCTAGTTTGCCTCAATTTCATTTCTTTTCCTCAGAGATCCTTGTAAACCGAAAATTACATGGAATCAACATCTTTCAAATGATAATTAACCTCATATTATGGATTAATGACACAAAATTATAAGAAAAGAGACACAAATAAGTGGCAAAATAGCCACTTATCAGACGTGAGTTTTCACTTTTGACGGAATTTCAAGGGCGTTTTAGTTCTTTTTGTGATACAAAACTGTCCCCTACTATTCTAAAACGTTCCTAAATCACCAAATCATGAAAGTACATCAACCAAAGATGCTCTTTTCTTCTCCAAATTCACAAAAACCCTAAGTAGCAAGAGATTCAAAGTTTAAGGCTTTCTTTAAGGTTCCTTCTTCAATTCTTCTCTCAAGGTATGCCGAACTACTCTATTCCTAATGGGTTTTCAAAAGTGAAAATTCTTTATCCCTAATTCATATTCCAAATGATAAAATTTGAATTAAAAGTTGAGCCTTTATATGTTCTTGCTGGAGAAGAGATTTCTTATTCTATTATTACAAATTATGTTTTGGAATTGCCAAAGTTATATTTAAATTCATTCTTTGGGTTGAGAGGTAGATGAATTGTGTCAACTTAAACTTATTGATGCAATTCCCTTTTTAGTTTATAGAATAAAATCTATTTGGAATGAATATGTCATCTTATTTTAGTTTATGGTATTGCCGGGCCTTGTCTCTGCTTAGACAATCATCTTATGTTTAGAGGTTTCATAAATATATGTCGATGTCAGTAAGATGTTTTCCGTATTCTCAGTTGATTTGAAGCTTTCTTATTAATGGTTTAATTATTTCACACACTTTAATTATGGTTTTGCAAATGTTTCTTCCACAACTTTAATTGAATGCTCATGATGGATGCTAATAGGTTCTCTCGAGACTTAATAATCCAGGATGCCTATTACGTCCAGAGCCTAGTTGTAACACCTCGTACATTTCCGAACCTATTTGATTACCTTAACAGTTATGAAATTATTTAAACTTGAGATAGTTAGTGTATTACACACTAACTTTATTGGGCCAAATTAATAATTGTGTTATTGGACTCAATTGAGGCCCAAACAATTAATTAAATAAGACATGGCCCAAAGGAAATGACCCATTCTAGATTTGACCAAGTAAACACATTAATTATGACCAATGTTTGGCTAAGGATGACCATGAGGGACTATATAAAGCTAAAAAACAGATTTTTATTCACCATAAGACACTTGAAAATTTTAGACGTTTCCAAAAAGATATTTCTCTCTTCTTTCAAACCCTAAGCAACCACTCCTTTGGACACGATCATCTCTTTGAAAGCTTGGGTAAGTGTTTAGTCTTATGGTTTAATATATTATATGCATGAGGGGTTGTGTAAATCATATTGGTTATGTTTAAAAGTGTTGAGTAGTCCACTTTTGCTTCTTTGCTAAAGGATTTGCCTTCTATGTGACTTAAACTTGAAAGGAGACTTGAGGTCTTGAAGAAAGTGAATGATATGGATGAAATGATAAAATGTTAGGATGTGGTTATGGCCCTAACTTGTTCTCTCCTTGTGTATGACATGTGAAAATGTTGTTATGACATGGTGCATGAAACTTGTCGGGTAGTGAAAGGAAAATATAGTTTTGTGATATTCATGTGCATGTTGAAAACATAGTTGTTCATTAGCATCAATTTGACCTAAAATATGAAAAGGGAAGCTCACTTATGGCCATAGACCATTTATTGCAAAAAAAGACCCAAAAGTGACCCATGGCAGCCGAAATGGGCACCCGCCCTCGTAGGTGAAACACTTGCGGGCGCAGGTGGCCCTTGATAGGGCCAAGGGGGCACCTGCGGCCCCACCTCACCACCTGCGGGTGCAGGTGGCTCCGCAGGTCCTTCCAGGACCTCGTTTTGCTCGTTTTTGTTTTTCTTTGACCCCCCAAGGCCTCTCTACCCTTCTTGGATACAATCACCAACTCATGGTACCTATGGGATAGCTCTAATGGGGCAGTCCGGAGATGTTTCGAATTGTATCAATGGTGTATTATTTGTAATGTGTTGTGGTGAAAGGTGTTTAGGTGATGTGGTGAAGTAAATGTGATGATGTATTGAGGAGGAAGTGTAAAGCATAAACTTGGTGTGTAATCCTATCGGTTGGTAATGTAGTTGACTTCTAATGTAAGCTCTGTTGTGTGTTCATATTGTAGATTAGCGCTTTAAGGAAGAGCTAAACTATTATAGTCACACGTTGGACCGATAAGGTATGTAAGGTTTCTCTTTTTCGTATTTCTTGGCAGCTCTTATTGTTGTCATTGTTACCGAACTGGTTTCCATTCCAAAATGTTCTAAAGTGTCTCATTTTAGGTTTGTTATAAATCTTTATTCACATGTCTCGTATTCATTGACTATTGTTCCAAAGTTCCAACAATGTTATGACCACCAATGTATCAATCTCAAAAGTAAAGAATGAAGTAATGCATATATGGTTATTTGAGTACGGGTGGTAGCTCAAAGGGGCGAAAACCTAGCTAGAGATGATCCCGAGTTTATTGGATCAGGGGGCAGCTCAATGGGGAGAAATCCTAGCTCGAGCCGAACCTAACATGGGGCAGCTCAATGGGGCATAAGACTAGCTTGAGACGAACCTACTTTATTGATTTATGGGTGGTAGCTTAAAGGGGCATAAGCCTAGCTAGAGACGATCCCAATGTTATTTCCCACTGATCAGTTGGGGCCTGGGCATTATATGATTGATGATGATAATGATATGAACGTAAAAGGAAAGTAATGAAGACAATATACTTGGTTCCATAGATACAGTACGGTGGTTTATCAATATTGTTCATTCATTTGTACTTGATTCCATTGAAGTTCTTATATTTCTTGCAGTTACTTATAGCCTTACATACTCAATACATTCTTTCGTACTGACGTCCCTTGGGGGACCTACCTTACTGGTTGCAGGCACATGAGCTAGTAGACCTTCACAGTAGAATACGGGTCATCTGCAGACTGTTGGTGAGCTCCAGAGTGATCCGGGGCTTTCCGAGTCATGTGTACATAATGGTTTTGGTACTGTGTAACAGCTGTATAAAGCGGGGACTTGTCTCGACTATAGGCATGGTTATTTGGTTATGTATCTGTTAGAGGCTTTGTAGACGTTGTAAGACGAACGAAGGAATGTATGACCCTTTTGATGTGGTGGCCCTAACGGCCAAGTTTCATATCTGTTTAAATGTCTTTCCATGACTTCCGTCCTTGATATCCTATATCTATATGTAGCAGAATGGTGTTCATTTGGTGACATGCATATGAATGTCTACGAATGTATAGGTTGGTTCTCTCGGGCCTTAACGACTTCGGGTACCAGTCCGCCCCAATGGGATTTGAGGCGTGACACTAGTCTTGGGTCATAACAATAAATTTTAAAATAATAAAATACAAGGATTAACCTGATAACAAGTTGACCTGTATTAAAAGAAAAATTGAAAAAGTTAATAGGTGTAGAATTCTCTGGAAAAAGACAAGAAAGCGGTCACAAGTTCCTTACCGTTGTATTTTATGGAATGCCTGAACTAATGCTTGGTCTATTTGTATTTGTTGCTTTGTGCAGAAAGAATGGTGCACGTGTCCTAGACGAGTCTTTTGCTACTCACCAATTGATTTTTTCTTTTAAATTGAGGGTAGAAGAAAATAAAATGGGAAAGGGATATATAAGGTGAGAATCAAATCCTCAATAACAAAGTAAAAATCAAAAAATCAATCAACTGAGCTATTAAAATTCTCCACTTGCCAATTAATAAGAATCTATTAGTAACAAATTTCTCTCGAGCATGGATTTATGTGACATTTTCCAGCTAAAACTAGCTTCACATTATCTAAGGCCTTTACAAAGTGCCATACTCTGAAATTTTTTAAATCATTCTTAATATAAAATATTAACGAGTAATTGGGATATCACAATGGCTATCAATTGAATACAATTCTCATTGATTCTATACAATTATTTAGGCTATACTAATCTAGTAGATATCCATAAACTAAAAGCACCATATTATATATATAATATCGTCTATCATTTTTTTAGCTAGTGTTAGAAACATATTGTCAAAAATTAATAACGAATATATCAATATACCTTACCGATCGACTAAAATTCTGAATCGGACTTTGTAATCAATGGATGATTACTATGCCTCCTACCAAACTAGAGTGTAGAGCAACGGTGGAATAAATGTGATTTTGTTATAAACGCTGATGTAGTAAATATAAAGTTTACTTTAATTTGAATTCAATCTCAAACTCATAACATGATTCAGCCATTCAGGGTCCATCAAAATTAATTGACACAAGTCATTTCAAAATAAAGATGATTTTCTTTTCCATGTATAAATACTTATAAGACTTTAATAATGATTCATTTAATATTCAAAAACCTTGCTTAGTAGTATGAATTTGAACATTTTTTCCCAATAAGATATTAAATACAATGTCATCCTTTGCACAAAAACCAATAAATCACTAATTGAGCAATAACTCCATTTGGCATATTTTCCCGAAAGTCTTGTAGCAGAGCTAGCAAAATGGGATTACCGTTCAAAGTGTCTACTTGACTAAGATTATTGGGATGGAAACTCATTTTTTGCTAAATAAAATAGAACAGAAAATGAGAGAAACCCAGGATTAGAAAACTCCCTCTAGTCCCAAAAATTAATTTTGGCAAATTGAATATTGTTAAATAGTTGATGTTTTAGATAAAATGGAGAAGTCATTTGTTATGTTTTTTCCAATCTATCCTTACTGATTTAATTAGCGTTAATTAAATGATCGACTAAAGGAGAAATAAACGGTAATTTAAACAAATATTCTAATGGTAAAGACTATTAAATGTATTTCTTAAGAAGAAAGCAAAAAATTTAATATACAGAAACATACTAGTATCTACACCAAATTAAATTATTTAACCTTAGTAATTACAAATTAAAGAAAAAAATATCACCACTTAACCATGGTAAAGTGATAAATATATTTATAAAAAGTACATGTTTTGCATTTGACAAAAACACGGGGTTAAGTTATTTTTTTTTTAGTTGAGCAAAATCTTGTCATATATATCTTTCGAAAGATGATGAGGTTTTCCTTTGTAAATCGTGTCTCCAATCCCATTATCTCAACAACTAGAACTATCAACTCACAAGGACTTGCAGCACCTCACAAAGCAAAGAAAAGAAACACTTTAGGACATGTATATACACAAGACATGCCTTATAAGTTAAGGTTTTCTTTGCTTTGTATAATGTTAACAGTTAGTTCAGTGGTAGGAGAAGGCGATTATGCATATGATTACGATGATGCATTTGCTCCGGGGGCATCACTCCATACGAAGGCTCCGGTGTCAGCACCAGCACCTGCGCCGTCAAGTAGGAGAACAGCTTTTGTGCCAGCTTTGTTTGCCTTTGGAGATTCGTTGATAGACAGTGGAAACAACAACCACCTTTTCTCATTTGCAAAAGCCAATTATTTCCCTTATGGCATTGATTTTGGTGGCCCCACTGGACGCTTCTCTAATGGCTACACCGTCCTTGATCAGATCGGTAACCACTTCTTTTCTTTTTTAATAAATGTTTTTGTTCTTAATCGTATCCTTGTTATTATTGGTGTTAGTGTTTGTCTCTTAATTCTTCTTGTTTCTCTGATGTAATGTACATCTTTTAACATTTATCATTTTTCCGCTGTTTTGTTTTTTTGGGGGCTAATTTTCCTTTGGTTTTGTTTTTTGTAAGTTTTTTCCCCTTCCCGTTCTTTATCAAACAAGGAGCATTCTTTTTGTTTCCCCTTCAATTGCTTCTTATTTTTGAAAAACTTTATAAGCTAAAACTAAAAATTTGTTGGGAGTATCTATACTTCTTTCCTTTTCTGAAAACATTCTGAAAATAAGAATCACTACTTGTCTCCCTCTTCCTCAAATTATTTATCGTAATTCTTAAAAATAATTATCTCAAATTATATTTCATTTTAGAGTTTGAAGATAAATTAAATTAATTATGTTTTCCGAATTTATTCTTAGGATTAATAATTTTTAAAGATTACAAACACTTCAATGAAATAAATATTAAATATAGTGAGATTATATTTTAAGAGATAAATGAGGCCAAAATATTACAAAAAGTAGAAAAAAAAACTTCTAATCAATATTTTCTTAAGCAGTGTGATAAAGAGAAACACAACATATAATTTGAGATGGAAAAGTTTTTAAATGTATTACTTTTTTTGGCCTGAAATTATCTCAAAAATGTTGGCGAGATCGTTTGTTTCCGAAAGAAAAAGAAATATCCGTGTTTATTTCTGAAACAAAATATATGATTTCCGATTTTCATTCTTTATGGATTTTTGAAAAACATCTAGAGCAACTACTTTTTGAACGTCAAAATGATATTAGTGTTGGGGATAAACCCCACCATAGAAATAATATTTGCGGTAATATAAACAATAAATGCGGAACACAACAATAATACGATTAATCAACAAAAATATAAAAGGGTGATAATGACACCAAGATTTTTACGTGGAAACCCAACAAGGGAAAAATCACGGGCCGAGAGGAGCAACTGATATCACTATATCAAGGAATTTTACACTTGTAGGTCTGAGTAAAATACTCCAAAGACCACTACACACTCAAAAGAAATAAACCTCTTTTGATTTTCCCACCTCACTACAATATCGTTCACACTCTCTATTTTTTCTCACAGACTAAACCCTCTGTGATGCCTCACTCTTCTTTCTTTGTTTTGGTGTGTTGATAGAAGTAAATGAGGTCCTCCTTTTATAGGAGAAACTACTTGGCCACCAAAAATGCTATAGTAGCACTTTTAATTTCCTCCATAATTTTGCCAAACTTTGGCTCCAAGAAAATTAGTCCTAGCCAAGTAAAACTTGAACATGGGAATTACCACATGGGAATGGACCCCACAATCTCTCCCTCCAGACCCATTCACTGGAAGGAGATAACACCAGACTTCTAGTTTGACTACATGCCGACAAGTTCCTTGCATAACTCGAATTTGTCTCTTGATACCACCTTGGTCAGCATATCAGAAGGATTCTCACTTGTAGGGATCTTCTTGACCAACATAGATCCGTCCTCTATCTTTTCTCCAATCCAGTGATATCTCACATCGATATGTTTTGTTCTTGCATGATACATGGTGTTTTTGCTCAAATCTATTGCACTTTGACTGTCACAATAGACTTTATATTCCTTCTGCTGCAATCCAAGTTCTTAAAGAAATCGTTTCAACCATACCATCTCCTTGCCAGCTTCAGTAGCTGCAATATACTCTACTTCAGTTGTAGAGAGTAAGACGCACTTCTGCAACTATGACTGCCATGATATAGCTCCCCCTGAAAATGTAAACAAATATCCAGTAGTGGATTTTCTGTTATCAAGGTCACCCGCCATATCAATATCTATATAGCCTTTCAAGATTGGATCAGATCCTTCAAAACACAAACAGTCTCCTGTGATACCTCTCAGGTACCTTAGTATCCACTTGACTGTTTTCCAGTGTTCTGTTCCAGGATTTTCAAGGAACCTAATAACAACACCAATCGCATGAGCAAAATCTGGTCTGGTACACACCATTGCAAACATCAAACTCTCGATCGCTGAAGAATAAGAAATTTTGGCTATATCCTCTTTCTCCTCCTTTGTTGTAGGACACATCTTCTTGCTCAACTTCAGATGACCATAAAGAGGTGTGTTAACAACTTTAGCAATTTTCATGTTGAAACGTTCAAGTACACATTTAATGTACTTCTCCTGAGATAGCCACAACTTTCTGCCTGTTCGCTCTCGAACAATCTTCATCCCCAGAATTTGTTGTACTGGACTTAAGTCCTTCATATCAAATGACTTTGACAAGTCTCTCTTCAACTGGACAATCAACTTCTTGTCCTATCCTACAATTAACATGTCATCCACATACAACAACAGTATAATAAAAGTATTGTCAGAAAATCTTTTGAAGTATACACATGGATCAGAATAGGTCTTTTTGTAAGTTTGACTTTGCATGAATGAGTCAAACTTCTTGTACCACTGCCTTGGTGCCTGCTTCAACCCATAAAGACTCTTATTCAGTTTACACACCATGTGTTTCTTTTCAGCTACTTCAAAACCTTCTGGCTCCTCCATATAGATCTCCTCTTCTAAATCTCCATGAAGAAATGTAGTTTTCACGTCCAACTACTCCACCTTAAGATCTAGGTTAGCTGTTATGCTCAAAATTGTTCGAATAGAAGTCATTTTGACAACAGGTGAAAATTTTATCAAAATCAATACCTTTCTTCTGTTCGAAACCTTTTACTACCAATCGAGCTTTGTATCTGACCAACTTGCCATTTCCATCTTCCTTGAGTTTAAAGACCCACTTGTACTTAAGCGGTCTTTTACCTTTTAAAAGTTCAATCAGCTTGTACGTGTCATTTTTTGTAGAGATTTCTTCTCTTCTTGCATGGCTTTCATCCATTGATTCTTTTCTGGATGAGACAACACCTCCTTGAGACTTTTTGGCTTCCCCTCATCATTGGCGAGGACATATTCTGAGGAAGGGTACTTGGATGAGTCTATCTTTTTCCTTTTTGATCTCCTCAGAGGCTGAGATTGTTCTTCTTCCTGAGTAGGGTACTCCACTTGCTCGGTATGATCACCAAGTTGCTCCCCCTGCTCGACAATCTTATCAGGTTTCTCCCCCTTCTCGGTAACCTTGTCGAATGTACTTTCTGCACTTGTGGGATGGTTAGAAGTTGGAGGAATGGTAATCAAGTTAAGGACTACACCATTCTGTTTCTTGACCTTCTCTAACAGATTATCAACAATTTCGACTTCACTTTCTTAGAAGACTATATCTCTGCTTCTGATGACCTTCTTCTTTAAAAGATCCCACAATCTGTACCCGAACTCTTCATCTCCATATTCGATGAATATGTAGGGAACTGATTTATCATCCAGCTTTGTTCTCTGCTCCTTTGGTACATGTGCAAAAGCTATGCAACCGAACACCTTCAGATGTGAGTAGGACACCTCTTTTTTGGTCCAAATTCTCTCTAGCATGTCAAACTCCAATGGAACTGATGGACTACCATTGATCAGGTAACAAGCAGTCTGAACTGCTTCACCCCAGAATGACTTAGGTAGTTTAGCCATTCTGAGCATGTTTCTCACCTTTTCAACAATAGTGTGATTCATCCGCTCAGCAACACTATTGTATGGTGGGGTTCCAGGAACTGTATTCTCATGTATGATCCCATGACTTAAATAGTACTCTTCATATTCCTTTGAAGTATACTCACCTTCATTGTCAGTGCGGAGACGCTTTAGCTTTCAACTCGTCTCCCTTTTCACCAGAGCATGAAACTTCTGGATTACATAAAACACCTAATCCTTGGTTTTCAAGATATAAACCCACAATTTCTGTGAAGCATCATCAATAAAATTAACCAAATATTTGTTACCGCCCATCGATTCTACCTCTATTGGACCACAAACACCTTAATATTCAAATCAAGTATATTCAACTTTCTTTCAGATGATGTCTGAAATGAGAATCTATACTGCTTACCAAACAAGCAGTAGTCACATGGTTTTGCCATCGTACCTTTGGAAAAAGAGATGAGTGATTTCTTAGCGAGAATCTACAATTCTTTCTCACTCATATGACCCATTCTTCTGTGCCACAAATCTACAGAAATCTCTTCTTGAGCCGTGTTCAATTCACCTTGGCATATTTCTGCATTTGTCCTCTAAAACGTACCCCGATCAACTCCTTTTGCAATCACCAATGGCCCCTTGGTGAGTCTCCATTTTTGATTTGCAAAATAGTTCTCGTATCCATCTCGGTCCAAAGCAATTCCCCATATCAAGTTCAACCGCAAATATGGTACATGACGCATATCTTTTAGAACTAATATGCATCCGACATTAGTCTTGATACTAATGTCTCTGATCCCTATGATTTTTGAATAACTTGAGTTACCCATTTTCACAGTACCGAAATCACTTGCTACATACTTACAGAAAAGATCCCTTAACGGTGTAGCATGGTAAGATGCTGTTGTGTCAACAACCTATTCTGACTCTATCCCTGCCAAGTGCATGCACTCTTCTTCTTCATTTATGAAGAGAATAATATTATCATTGTTTTGCACCATGGCGGCTGTGTTGTCGGTATTCTTCTGGCCACTACTTTCACTTTTTCCCCATTTTAGAATTGGGCAATCTCTTTTGAAGTGACCAGTATTATCAAAAGCGAAAAGCGCAAAAAAACTCCAAGGTCTGTTGGGGCTTAAAGCGCAAATAAAAGCGTGGGCTTCAATGAAAAAGGCGCAAAGGGTGAAAAAATATAAATATTTATGTTTAGTCCAAGACTAATAATTATACGGATGAATGACAAATATATGAACAAGGAGATTGAAAAACAATTATGATAAAGTGAAATATCAATTGTTTAGTGTTGCCTTTTCAGAAGAGGCTCGTTGGCAAGGAAAAGTATGTATTAAAAACTTGATGACGACAGTGAAGCGCACATAAAGCCAGGTGAAGCGCCCAACACATTTTGAGCCTCGCTTCAGGGATTAAGCGCGCTTAAAGAGTGCCTTTGATATCACTGGAAGTGACCTGGTTGATCGCAATTGTAGCAATTTTTGGCTCTTGCTTTAGATCGGACCTTGGACTTTTCACGACCTCCGAATCTGCCATAGTTACTTAAACTCTTCTGGTGACTCCTGCCTCTACTTTCTGAGATGAGAGTCTGACCTTGATTTTCAAGCTTCTTTCTCATCTTTTCATTAAGTAGAAGAGCTAGCGTGACATCCTTCAGCTCAATAGAGTCCTTACCATGCAAGATGGTTGTTGCCAAAATATTGTAAGAAGATGGCAACGAGTTCAAGAGTACAATGACTTTATCTTCCTCCTCGTTATTTACTCCGAGGTTAGCCAGCTGCGTGATTAGTCCATTAAGCACATTTAAATGTGACAAATAATTTGTACCCTCACCCATATGTAGGGCGTACAATTGTTTCTTTAGGTATAATTTATTTGTCAGTATTTTAGACATGCAGAGATTTTCTAACTTTGTTCAAATATCACATGCGCTATCTTTATCAATGATGTTATTGACCACATCATATGTTAAGTGCACCCTGATTGCACTAGCAGCCTTTTCATCCATTTCTTCCCAATCTTCTATTTTCATGGATTCAGACTTTTTGGATTTGTCACTTGGTGCCTTGTATGCTCTATCTTTATCAATGATGTTATTGACCATATCATATGTTAAGTGCAACCTGATTGCACTAGCAGCCTTTTCATCCATTTCTTCCCAATCTTCTATTTTAATGGATTCAGGCTTTTGGATTTGTCATTTAGTGCCTTGTGTAATTCTTGTTGGATGAGCAAATCCCTCATCCTTCTCTGCCATGTTGACAAACCGCTATCACCGTTGAATTTTGCTATCTTGTACTTTACTCTGGACATTTTTCTTTCACCGAGTATAGTACGACCAATCGCAAAAAATTATTTTCGTGAATAAGCAAAACCTGTGCTCTGATACCAGTTGTTGGGGATAAATCCCACCACAAAAATAATATTTGCGGTAATAAAGCAATAAATGCGGAACACAACAATAATACAATTAATCAACAAGAATAAAAAGAGGACGATAATGACACCAAGATTTTTACGTGGAAACCCAATAAGGGAAAAACCACGGGCCGAGAGGAGCAACTAATATCATTATAGCAACGAATTTTACACTTGTAGGTCTGAGTAAAATACTCCAAAGACCACTACGCACTCAAAAGAAATAACCCTCTTTTGATTTTCCCACCTCACTACAATATCGCTCACACTCTCTATTTTTTCTCACAAAATAAACCCTCTGTGATGCCTCACTCTTTTTTCTCTTCTCTCTTTGTTTTGGTGTGTTGATAGAAGTGAATGAGGTCCTCCTTTTATAGGAGAAACTACTTGCCCCCCAAGAATGCTATAGTAGTACTTTTAATTTCCTCCATAATTTTGCCAAACTTTTGCTCCAAGGAAATTAATCCTAGCCAAGTAAAACATGCACATGGGGATGGACCCCACAATTAGACCTACTAGAGGGATAAACATTGAAAGAACACCAACATAGAGGAGATGAATTTGAAGTAGGCGAGATGAAATATAAGTGTTAATTTTAGGCCTTTTTATTACACAATAATGTGCTTGTCTAAGTGATAAAAAAGGTTCTAGATTCGACGGGAAAAAAGAAGGCAAAAAATCACAAATAGATTATAAGATTTAGTTCATAATTACAAGTTCATGGCTAAACTTTGCATAAAATTACAAAACATAGTTATGCCTTAGATCTCTCCCTATATCTCGCCACTCTCCTCCTTTTCTCTCCTAATATCGCTACCTCCCTCCCCCCTCCCTCCCTCTATCTTACTGCCCCCTCTCTCTCTTGTTCTCTTTCTCTTTCTTTCTTTTTTCTTTTTTACATTTCCAGGAACTTGTATATTTGTATAAATTGTATATTCTATATACATTCTGCAAAATATATATGTACAGATTCAAAGTTATTCAATATACACTATGATTATATACAAATTACATTCAGATATACATTTGAAAAAGGGGAGTCAGATATACATATACAAAAATACATTCACATATATATTTTGAAAAACACATTCACATATACATTTGAACTATGCAATGTACAATTGAAAATATATACAATTACATCTTTCCTATGCTATGTAATATTGAATTAGTATAATTGAATTAATATATAACTAATACATATACGAATATTAATTGAAACATATACGAATTTTGAATTAATATTCAACTGATACATATCCGAATATACAATTGAAACATAATATACAATTAATAACAACTTGTATGAATATTTTTAAAAAAATAAGAGAGTGCAAATAGATCAAGAGAGGAAGAAAGAGAGAGAGAGGGGAGGAGAGAGAGAAAGAGGGAGAGATAGGGGGAGAGATATGGTTAAACTTAGCTATAGATAACTATAGATGATAATTATTATAAATATTGATCATATATAGTAATTATGAGCTCATGTTTCCTATGTTATGTAATTTTTCCAAAAAAGAACGTAGTAGAGAAAAGGAGAGCTAAGAACTTGAGGAAAACTTATCGGCAGTCATTATTTAAACCAGATCATATTAATTTGTCGAAGTTAAGTGATGAATTATTTTGAAGGTTCACACTATATATCTTTAATTATAAATTGATGTTAAGTGATGAATTATTTTTGAAGATGCACACTAACTTTAGTGAACTATTTTGTTTCACTTTATTTAAGACTATTAATGCATGATTCAAGTATTTGAAAATCATCAGATTTCACAATAAGAGCCCTCGCATTTACATTTACAATTAGTGGTGGAGTAGGGATGGAATTCCATGGATAAAAATTAAAAGAAGCTTACATTTACAGGATCTTATGACACTAATTAAACTTTATTTTGAACTATCGACTCAAAATTTCAGTCTCAAGTACTCAAGATCCTGATTATCCAATATATTAATGCTACGAGAGGTGGATTCAAAATTTTATATTGCTATTTAATTTTAGAGATGTTCTTTTGTGACAATAAGTTCATATTTAAGTCTAATAATGGTGAAGTTGTAGTTGATTTGTGCTTACATTGACTAACATGCTACGTCTAGCCTGCTGTTTTAGATTAAAAATTTTGGTTCTCAAACTTGTTTCCCAGGATCTTAGAGGGCTAAGCCACCCATGGAGGCCGTTAAGAAAACCTTATAATTGTATAGAGGTTAAATCCTACTCACTGATGAGGTTAAAAAATATTTATAGAATTACATATTTATGAGTTATAAAAAGGTAGATATATCTACGATACACATAAATTAGTAATTAGTAAAAATGTGTAAATGTCACGACCCAGTTTCTCAGGTCATGATGGCACCTACTATAACCCACTAGTAGGTAAGCCAAACCGTAGTCCGAAACAGCTAGTAACGGACTACCCAAAAGGAATAAAGGGAAACAACGGAATAAATATAATAACAAGGCTAATATAATCCCAAAACCTGGTGGTGCCAGTACAAGAGCTTCTAATACATCAGGAGTACAAGTGAAATACAGGAAAAATGTATGTAGACAAGCCGTCTCTGACATAGCATAGAGAACAGTCTAACAATAAGAGAGAGAGTAGGGATACTCCAAACGTCGGGAGCTCACCCCAAATATCCGATCCCTAGCTGCTCCGTACGATACACATATCAACGGTGATAACTCGTACTATAACCTATAGGCTGCAGAACTGTAGTATGAGTACCAACCACGTGGTACTCAGTAGGCAATGGCCGACTGAGCTCCAGAAGTAATGCAAGCATAAATAACTTGAAGGCATGAAAGTAACTACAGACAACTATCCATGAAACTACGCATCACAATGCTAATAGGGCAATAGTGATAACTATCCTATCCTGAAAACATTCAGGAACTATAGTGCAATACCGTATATCACTGGCCAATATACAAATAAAGAGTGAAAGAAGGATATATAATAGTAGTACAAGGCAAAAGGATACATATACAATGTAAATAGATAAGGAAAGAGAGGGATATATGGTGATACCATACATATAAGTATACATATAGGGCTAACTCAAAGGTAACTACCTGAAGGAGTCAACCGAACATCTCAAGGTCTATAGCCCAGTAAAGGAGCTAACACTAGCCTCATCAAGCCTATACCCAAAGGGTGATAAATCCTGGGGTAAACCAACCATAATGTAAGCTACAAAAAGGATAAAGGAATCAGAAACGTACCTCTAATCTCAGGTACTAGTCCACAACCAACCTGCCACGAACTAACCATAATAAACAATAATAAAGTAACCCGCTAGTCCGGGCAAACAAGTACCAACCAGACCCCCATAAGCCCGGAAGGTTCACAGAAACACTCAGAAAACAGCAACCATAACTTGTACCTATACAGCCCCCATAAGACTGATAGATACATGCGCCAAACAACTATACTGGTGATAGGCAATGAATATAAATGGATGAATGCAGCATAAACCGAAATGCCATAACCATGTCAGGGACACCGGACCCGAACCGGTTCCACAATCTCAAACCATACCATACCAAGTGTATATACCTCCTCCAGCTCACCTAGCTCGCAAAGGTAGGACCTGCGGCGACCAAGCTTCTCCGGCTCGACAGCTCTCGGACTAAGGGCCCCCCTAGGGGATTTGGGAAAATTCATATACACTGCCTGGTCCCGATCCAGGACTTCCAATAACCATCAAGATTCATCTACTCCATCCAGTATCGGATATATATATATATATAAAATCAGTGCACGGACTCGAACCGTGGCTAAAAGGATATAAATTCATTAATCCATTACCCGAGATCATGCTCGGGACTAAATCATGTACAAAGGGTCGGAATATCCCTCGACCGAAGTAAATAGTAGTGGTAAGATGAGTGGATAAATAATGGACCGGAATCATCCTCGGTCAGAGTTCTAAAACATCATTTTCAGTTTCAAAAGCTCATAATCTAGTAAGAGGTGGTACGATTTCCATTATAAAATACCCTTTTAAAAGTGAAAAGTGGGAATAAATCCCCTTTTTGGAAATAGTAATAAAATTAAGGTTTTGGTCGGAATCGTACCACTAAATGAGCATGAATGCACCAGATAGTATGCATTCCATCACTAGTATCCAAATTACATAACCATAAGCGCCTAAGCATCTATAACTGATAATCTTACCCTTGCTAAGGGCAGAATACTCACCAAAGTCCAACTAGTCTCCTAATCACCGTCTCGGGCCCAATAGCATGTAACCAATATAACAAGGTCTCATAACCCGGACAACCACAATAATCCAGGGCATAAAGCACCACAAGGATCTAATCGGGGAAGAACCTCCCGAATTGCTAAGTCAAATGGTAAGTCTCACACCAAAGGATCCCTAATCATCAGTTGTGGTTAACATGCTTATATTAAGATGATAGGACTCTACGGACCTAACAAGTATTTATACTAGGGTTCGGGTCACATTTCTACCCCAAATTCCATAAAATAGGCTAAGTCATGCAATACTAGCCATAAGTATATCCTATATTCGCTACCTAGCATGTAATCTATACTATACACAATCTCATAGAGAAAAATAGACCGAAGCCTACCTCGATGCCGAGCCGCAATTCTTGAAGTGTCCACAAGTCGCTCGACCTTGCTTCACGATTCCAAATCGATGTCACACTATCAAAATAATCATCTACATGTCATTGCGAGTAAAACGATACCCATATTGTAATATAAAACTCCAGGCCAAAAATTGGGTCAATAATGGTCCCGTGGGGCCCGCTAACGAAATCCCAAAGTTGAATCCGTCACGAGGTCCCTTGAAGGACAAGAAGTGTGTGCTCAAATGTTGAACACAAATGGGACACAAATCGAGGCCCAAATCAGCCCCCAAAGTTATGGATTTCCAAGACCTAAATTCTAAGAATTAACAAGGAAAAGAACGGAATTCTATGAGAAAAACTAATGGGAATGATCAAGGGACGTTAAAACAACTTAACTTAGCCTCAAGAATGAGTCCCCACACTTCCCCGCGCTCCAAGCTCCAACAATGGCGGAAAAAGGGTTGTTGAATCGAAACTTTAATCGGAAATTGAGAAAATGACCTGGAGGGTCATTACAGTAAATAATTTACTATTTCAGATTAGAATCAACTGATAGTGTAACATATTTTTACTCTGTATAATCTTTTATATATCACTTATGTCGTGTTGTTAAATTGTATTGAAACATGCAGCTAAGCTTCTCGGATTGCCTCTGCTTCCACCATATTCAGAGCTCTTCAACGCCGACAAAATGAGTTACGGAGTGAACTATGCCTCTGCTGCTGCTGGTATCCTTGATATTACTGGCTTTCACTTTGTAAGTATATATGTTAATGATTAATGAACTCATTTTCCATACATACTTCTTAGCCTCCTTTACATTGTTAAAGAGGTGTTTAAGTTTCAAATACTCCCAAGAAAAATACAGTATTAAAAAGATTTATTTGAGCTAATCATTCTTGTTTTTCAGGTGGAGCGAATCCCATTCAGTTTTCAAATAAAAAACTTTGAAAACACGTTGGTAAGTCTGATAAAAAATATGAGTGCATCAGTTGTGAAAGAGGCAATTCCCAAGTGCATGTTCTTTGTGGGGATGGGCAGCAATGACTACCTCAACAATTACATTATGCCTGCCTACTTTAGTCAAGATCAATACTCTCCTCAAAAGTTTGCTGAATTATTGATTCATCAGTACAAAAATCAATTGACGGTAAGATATCTAGCTCATTTCTTTCAATCAATCAACTTAGCTCTTTAATCACACTGAAGAGACATATTCTAACTCAATATTTGCACCAAACCAATGAACCATGTATCCTTCATATATATACATATATTCATATGGTCATATGGTTAGATTGTTTGGTTTAGTGTAAACATTCAAATGGATAAGTGACCCTTCCCCATTCCTGAAACGTGACGCTTGAACATCTTTGGATTCCTTTAGTGAAATTTTTGCCTCGCCATTGTGTACTTCAAGATCAACACAGAGATGTATATTAATATGAATTTGACAAGATTATTTTATACTAAAAATTCACTTGTTACTACATGCAGAAATTGTACGATCTTGGAGCTCGAAAATTTATCATTTCTGGGATTGGACAAATGGGTTGCATTCCAAGCATGCTAGCAGAAAGTTCTAGTGGTCAATGCTCAAATTTAGTAAATGAAATGGTCCATCCATTCAATGCCAAACTAAAGACAACGATCACGAAATTCAACAAGGGTCTTCCTGGTGCCCACTTCATTTTCCTTGACATGGAATATATGTTCAAGGATATCTTTAGAAACCACAAGTCCTATGGTATGCCTCATTAATTTCCCTCTTTATCTTAGTAAATTACATTTTATATATGAAAAAACGTATTTGAGAAAAATATTCCTCTTTAGGTACATAAAAATTCCATGCAATATTCTTCAACTTCTCTAAAACTCTTTGGACATCTTAACTACTTATTATACTGCACACAGTGACATCTGATTTTTTTGACAGGGTTTAGTGTGCTAGATCGTGGGTGCTGTGGCCTAGGGCGAAATAAAGGGGAAGTAACTTGTCTTCCATTCCAAACACCATGTCCAAACAGAGACGAGTACTTATTTTGGGATGCATATCACCCCACATCTGCAGTTAACCTCTTGCTTGGAAGTATGGCTTTCCATGGAGGTCCCAATTTTACTTATCCTATGAATATTGAGCAGCTTGCTGGTCTCTAAGATCGAAGAATATAGATTAATGGAATAGTCATTTTTTATTGTATCATGAAAAGAAAACCTTAGGAAGTAGTGGGGGAACATCTAAATGACATGGTTTTCCTTGCTATATATGGATGGTAACTTACATTTGTTAGCAGTGAATTATTATAATTTATATATATCTTCGTTGGACCCTTCTCGAATACCTTGCATCTTATGTAATAGTACTATTATGTTTTACTAGCCAACTAATACAAAGTTGGATGGGACAAGGTGGAATAAAATAAGTTTGGAATAAAATTTATACTTTGTTTGGTTGAAGGTATAAATTTTGTTAGTATATTGCGTTCAAACAAGCAAAACCAGAGAAAATTACATAAATTGAAAAACAGAAAACTTTATTAAGAAAAATATCTGAGACAAGAACATTTACTTCCTCCCAGGGATATACTTTATTAAATATCTTTAATGAATTTAATCCCCTGATTGTACCCCAGGTTGTGGATTACTTCCTCCCAAGGATATATCTGTTGTAGGAGTAGTGGTACATCAAGCGCCCACAATTTCGTCTGACACAATCCAAAATTCAAGTCGTGATTGCACGTATCGTACCCCATGATAGGTAAGCCAACTTAACAATATACAATAAAACACAAGGTGAATAGGCAGAAGGAATAATATTTAGTCTCAATACGAAATCGCATATAAGTGTCACAACCCTTTCTATTATCCCGAAAAATCATAGAAAGAAAAACATTTACATATTTTAGAGTTTCAAAAAAGATTTTTAAATACTGAATGTGACTAAAAGGGTGTTTTAAAAAAGGATTCATTTGAAAATCAGAGTCGCCACTAGACATTGGTTTTGGTGTGCCAAATCACCTAAAAGATCATTTTCAAAATAATTGACTCTTAAAAACTGATCGGCGAACAGAGATTCTGATTAAGGATATCTGTTGATCGATGGGAAGGTGTGAGACACTCCTTGATCCCAAGATTTTAGCATGATAGCTTCATTACTCATATCGACTTAGTTTAACACTATAAATGAATAAGTTTCACAAAAACAAACAAACACATTAGCATGTGCACAAAATATTAAACATTATCCAACCTATTTTGATATCTGATCAGATTTTACCGAAATACATAATTAAACCGTTCAAATCCAAGTTCCGTAATTCAACAATTGAACATCCAATTCCTAGAGCTTGATTTCATTAGGAAGAAACAGATCGTCCATCGAAACAAACCAACTAATAAAAAATGAATCATACAACCATGGATAAACAAGCATGCTTCACAGAGTCTTGTAAATCGACCAAGAAATAAAGACGAAGAAAAGAAGAGAAGAATTGGACCTCAAATTGTATTTCAATCTACCAAGTTACTTGACTGGAAAAATGGAGCTTCACCGGAAAACCTCGAACAAGACCCGAATTCGAACAAACTCTATCACATAGTGATAAGAATCAAAGAAGAAAGAACAAGAAGGAAAGAAAAATAAAAGAAGGATATGTGGATTAATATTCAAACTCTTGAATTTATGGGCAACAAGGGACTTGATACCCTCACCTCCCAATTGAATTCAACAATTCAAATACAAACCCTAGTTTGAGAAAATCAAAGGAAACCAAGAAGCCACATATGAGGAACCTTCGATTAACCAAACCAAGAAGTTCACCAACAATTTCAAGATCCACACGACTAAAATTACCAACTAATGCTAGGCTTCACCTAGAAACTACAAGCTAAGTGCTAGGCTTCACCTAGAAACTACAAGCTTCAAAGCTCAATACTCAATATTCATCAAAACTCCCATGTAAAATGAAGAAATATCCTATTTATACTAAGGAAATAATAAGACATTGACTTTTTACATGATTGCCCTTAATGAGGCAAGAGCCTTGTTTGGTTGTCTTCTTTGTGGATTCTTGAATTTAAAGTCTAGCCACTTGCACAAATGACCTCTTTTCTTCATCCACATCACTTCCACGGACTCCTAAGCTTCCCTTTTCATGAACATCATACGTGTCAACCGTGTCATCCATGCTCGTGTCAACCATGTCATTCATGCAAGTATCATCTTCCCCTTCTTGAAAAGGATTCATCTTCGAATCCAAACCTTAAAAACACATGAGAAGGACAACAACCAAAACATCCTCAAAGGATGAGGGTTAATACAAGGGTTAGAAACAATATCACCATGCCAAGGAGGCAAAAATTTGAGATACAACCAAATATCCTTTGCTTCCAATAAAAGCAACTCATCAAACAAGGTGCAAAGGTTTTGGTTATGATATACATCAAGAGACAAAACAAACACAAAGGTCTTTATGGCATCAAGAATTTCAAAAGATGGTATCACATTTAACTTTGGAGCTATAAGACACAATTGTTTCATTGTCTCGCTAGAAGGCCATACAAAAAGTGGTGTAGTTACACACAAGGGTTCATCCGGGTCAAAGAAGTAAAAGACCCACATATCTCTACCTCCATACAAAATAAATTCCATACCATCATGGGTATCATCATAAGCAAAAAAGTAATAGAGAAAGGTGTTAAGCTCACTATCTTTATCTCAAAAGATAAGGACACCGGTAGATACGAAGAGAAATTTTAAGCATAAAACAACCCTCTCTATCAAGCAACTTTCCAAAGGAAGGAAGTGCACCAATGAAGCCATGCTACTAGAATAGTAGAGGGATATATTAGTAATCAAATCACTCCATGCCAAATAATACTCCTAAAGAGTTGGGGTCCCTCCTATCATAATACCAAGCATGCTTCCAAGGGTCCTATGTGAAACTTCAACTTGTCCAACCCTATGAAGGTGACAAGGAGCTTTCAATATCCATGGACTCTCCCAAAAATAAATTATCAACTTAGCATCCACAAGCATGAGGCCACATTTGAGAAAAAGGTCATCATATGCAAACAAGTAGTAAAGAAAGGAATAAAAGGCATTCAACCCATTTCGAGGGTTCTCAATTGTAAATACGCACTTTAAGGCAAAAATGTTAGCAAAACGGTATTCATAATTTGGAACACAAGAGGACAAGATTAAGAATTTGAAGTACACTTCATTTTCCTTCCTTAATGAAACTCCCACAAGGAGCATGCTCCTAAGAATCCATCCTAACACCTCAACTTGTCTAACCACATAAGTGTGACAAGGAGTAGAACACATAATTTGGGCATCATGGATGTACTATGGATTCTTTTACAAACAACAAGTATAGTTGACATTCAAAACATGAAGCTCACATAATTTAAGCACAAAATAAATAAACCATGAAAAAATCTTGGAGACTTCAATCTTATCATAATATGGTTAGGGATCACTCATTTCCAAGATTCTACTTACCATAAGGAAAATATCATCATGTCTCCAAGGATCACTAGGCATAGGAGGGGGTAGGTACATACCTTGGGAACAAGGGTTGGAGCTTGTTTTCTTGTCTGGTACACATGTTTCACAAAGATCGTCCACCCGTTTCTTTGTAGGAGGTTCCTTGGTAGGTAACTCCCCTTCTTGAGCTAATTCTTTCTCCTCCTTCTCTCTTAAATTCTTCCCGGAGCTCTCTCATTATCTTATAGTCCTCACTCACTTGATAGGGTGTTAATGGAAAAAGTGAGTGCATTTGTACTCCAAATACAAATAAGTATTTGTTGGACTCCACTTGATATCGAACATCCCTATCAAATAGCCAAGGTCTATCAAACAATATATGACGAGATTGCAAGGGAAAAAAATATCACATAACATCTCATCTCGATACTTTCCAATGCTAAAATTCATAACCACTTACTTGGTTACCTCTACTTCATCATTCTGAATGAGCCATTGAAGTTTGTATGGATTGGGGTGTCTTTGTATAGGAAGCTTTATTCTATCAACCATAGTGCAACTCACCATATTAGAACTAATACTACCATTAATGACCAAGGAACATACCCTATCAATCATCTTGAACCTCCCATAGAATAGGTTCACACTTTGATTAAGTTCCTCTTTAGAAAGATCCCTCATGATTCACCTTAGATCATAACAGGAGTTCAAATCCTTCTCCAATTGCTCAGCATATCCATAGGATTGGTCTTCCCTTTTGGTGTTGTCGTTATCTTGAAAATCTTGACTTTTATCTTGGAACATTGGAAGACTCAACATGTTTTCACCCATCCATTGATTCAAAACACCTTGACCACCATATCGATCACTTCGATTTTCACACCTTCCTCCTTCATCCCTATAACTACCTCTACTATTCCATTTCCCTTGACATCTCATGCCTTGGTTCATACCAAAGACTTCGAGTCCTTTCCACCATTCACTTGGGTTAACCTCTTCATATATTTCATCATAAAGAGGGTTTTGATGATAGATATCTTGGTAGGGTACGTGTGGGTAGTGTTTTTGGGTTGGAACATAGGGTACATGCAAGGATGCATGTGATACATTTTGTGAAGGTGCTTGGCTTATAACTTGGGTCTAGAAGGACTCTTTTATGGTGGATGATATGTTTGGGCATTTGGATGTGGGGTGGCTTTCCTAACATAGCTCTGGTTCATTTGGAATGTAGCTTGAGGTTAGGTTTGGTTCCAATTTGGTTGGGGGTAGTATAGGTTGGATTCTTGACCCGAGGCCCTTCTTGTTTCTTCACTTCGACTTGTCATAGGGAACCTCCTTTCAATCATACTATCCATCCGTTTCACCCTTTCCTCCATACCTCTAAACCTTTCATTTGTTTCAACCACCCTTTCATTCATATTGGTCACTCTCCTTGACACATTGAAATTTGTCCTCATGTTGTTCACCGAGCTCCTTCCTCCATTGTTATAAGGAAAGTGATTAGACATTGTACCTAAAAAAATCAACAAACAATATTAGTGTCAAAAGCCTCACATCACTCATATATAAACTTTGAACTCACCTCCTAAAGCGTCGTCTAAAAATTGACAATGAACTAGTTTTCTTTGAATAATTCAAGATCACCTATCCTTTGTGGTGGAGTGGATTCTTGTGACTCTTGAAAGAAGGAAGACTCAATTGAAGGTAAAAGGATTTGAATCAAGAAGTTTATCAACAAATTAAGATGAAAAAAATTGAAGAAAAAAGCACGAAAGAAAATGGACCCAAAAAACATTAAGTAACAAAATTAGAAAAGTTACTTGTGTTGCTTAATTTGATGAATCAAAGAAGTTATTTGATATTTTAAAACTAGTTAACAAGTGATTAAATATGTTAATTAGTTAGGAAATTGAAAGAGAAAAAGTTTAAAAAAGAATCACGAAATTTGGACACTTAAAATGTTTTTGAGGCCTTAAAGAAGTTCATCACTTTAAAGGATTTAATTTGATGATTAAAACTAGTTAACAAGTGATTAAAGATGTTAATCACTTGTTAAATAGTTGAGGAATCGAAGGAGAAAAAGAACAAAAAAAGAATCAAAAAGTTTGGACACTTAGAAAAATTTTTTAGGTCCAAAAAACTTTAGGACCCAAAAAAAACAAAACAAACTAAGTGTTGGAAACCTGAGATTTTCAACTCTCTAAAATTGGGCTCCACGCGCCACGTAGTGCGAGTGGGGAGTCTGTACCTTCTGACTAGGTAGCTGGTGCTGATGTGACGCTGTGTTGGCTGTCAACGGTTGACTTTGACCATTGACTGCTGACGTGGCATGTCCATGTGGATTTTTTTTTTCAGATTTTGATTTTTTTCTCCAAATTTCCACAAGTGGACCTACAAACACTTGACCAACTTTGACTTCAAAATTTTTGGATCAAAGTGTACTTTTGCTATATTCTTCTTCAAGAACAAAATGAAAATGCTCAAGAACACAAGAAAAAACTCCAATCTTCAAATGCTCATAACTTCTTCGTTTTTGCTCCAAATTCAATAAAATTTTCGCCTACGTGTTCCTTTCAATGCCATGAACAAACCCCACTAATTGTTAGCCTTAAAAACCAAGACAAAAATAAACTCACTTTTTAAAATTCACAAAGTTTCAAAAGTTCAAAACCCTTCAATGGTAACTTCACTTCTACACCTCCAAATCAAATGAAATTCGAGATTTACGTTCAAAAAATACTACAGAATCAAAATCTAGTGTCAAAAACAACAAATCAAAACAATTTTTTTTTGAATTGTTTGATTTTTGAATAAATCAAAATCCCAAGATTAAGATTTGTGAAAACAAACCTTAATCTAGGATCTTGATACCAAAATGATAAGAATTAAAGAGAAAAGAACAAGAAGGAAAGAAAAATAAAAGAAGGATATGTGAATTAATATTCGAACTCTTGAATGTATGGGTAACAAGGGACTTGATACCCTCACCTCCCAATTGAATACAACAATTCAAACACAAACCCTAGTTAGATAAAATCAAAGAAAACCAAGATTCCACAAATGAGTAACCTTCAATTAACCAAACCAAGAAGTTCACCAATAATTCCAAGATCTACACTACTAAAATTACCAACTAATGTTAGGCTTCACCTAGAAAATACAAGCTTCAAAGCTCAATAGTCAATATTCATCAAAACTCCCATGTAAAATAAATAAATATCCTATTTATACTGAGGAAATAATAAGACATTGACTTTTTACAAAATTTCCCTTTCAGCAAGGGCCTTGTTTGGTTGTCTTTATTGTGGATTCTTGAATTTAAAGTCTAGCCACTTGCACAAATGACCTCTTTTCTTCATCCAAATCACTCCCACGGACTCCTAAGCTTCCCTTTACACGAACATCATACGTGTTAACCATGCCATCCATGCTCGTGTCAACCATGCCATCCATGCTAGTATCACATAGACCTTGTTTTAGATCATTGAATAAGCAAAAATTCTGATGGAGTTTGTCAAAATTGTTTTTGGGGATGGATTTTACCCGAGACGAAGGTGGTGGTTTTGTCCAGTTGTGACTAGAGCGCAGAGCTTGCTGGTGTCCTAGTTCCACAGGAGTGGTGACAGGAAACAAATAACTTGAAGGGCGGCACTGATGGTCACTAGTTGTTTGATGGAGATAGGTTTTTACGAACTTGGGCAACATTGGTTTACCAACGGAGTTTGATGGTTCTCACCGGGGGTGGCATGATTAATGGGTGGGTGATGGAGAGTTCGTCGGATCATGGTAGCCGAAAATAAATGTGTGTCAATTGAAATATGGAATTGGGTGTGTTAGTGGTGATTGTTGTTCTTTGGACAAAAAAAATGGGCGAAGAGTTCTATTATTGGTGCTGCAATGGTCTCTACGAAATTGGAAAAATGGAGAAGGTGAATGTATATGTTGTGTCTTGTGTTATGTACAGGTGAGGTGAATTTTTTGTGAAGAGGGTGAGGGAAAGTAGTGTGGTGAGGTGTAAGGTGAGGGTGTGAACATTATTCAGAGGGTCCTGACAATTCCATATTCATGAGGTCCTGCTAAATTAAATCTCATTTTACGTGAGGGTCATGCTAATTCCTTTTTTCAGGCTGGTGATACTAATCCTATTTTTTTAGGAAGGTCCTTAGAAGAAAACTAAATTTCTATTATTCAGGAGGATCCTGCCAATCTAAAATCCAATATACAGATCATGCTGAGTAGAAAATTAAAGTCCTCAAATAACACAAACAAATTTGTTTCCCCAGTTTGCCCAGAAAATTTTTATGAGTGTTAGTCATATCATAACTATTAAAATGCACAATGCAAAAGAGTGAATCAAGATTCTAACCAGGAAATGTGTTTCCCGAGAGTAAAACTGAATGACCAAGACTAGGAAGTACATCTCCGAGGGGTTACACTGAATGATACTTGTTGACACCCAATTTTGGCCTGACATTTTTAAAATAAACACTTTTATGCTTCTTATTTGTTAAAGAGCATAAAATTTAATTTTTAACATGTTTTATTAAATTTTAACATAAGTTATTGATAATTATCTTTTTTCTTGAAAATGTTAGGATATTTATCAATTTATTATTATTTTTAATTTTTGGCTTGAGCAGCCGCCTCACTCTTTGTTTTCTCTTTTTCGGTAAGCCACTACCACACTGCCACCGTATCACCACACCCTTGCTTTGTTTTGTTTGTTTTCACCATTAATGATGAGTTCGAAGCTCCAATGGAGCAGCCAACCCCTATCGCCGTCCACCTCTTCCAGTTTTTATTGCTCCGACGAACTCTGAACTGAAAGTGAACCAATGAGCTCCGAGCTCCAACCACACTTCTAGCTTCAATTCTGACAAAGCGACAACCAAATGCACTGCTTCCACCCGATAAAAACAAACTAGCAGCTCCGACAAGCTTAGCCAAAACAGGAATCAGTCAACTCCGACAACAACTCTGGTGAAGCCCAACTACACTGACGAACCCACCGAGAGTTTTCCACTTCCAAATCTGACCGGTATCTTCCATGAACTTCGGTAAATTGACTTTCCAATTTTGATAAACTAATAATTGTTTCTTTGTAGATTTTGTCGTGTTGAGATATTGTTTCGGTGAGCATCACTATTTTTTGGTAGTCTTTAATTTTTGTTGAGATGAATGTGCTACTTTTTTATTTGCACAATTATCTCTCTATTTTTCTTTCTTTTTTAGAAATTATTGTTGTTATTTTTATGTTTATTTCATAGATCTATTGTTTTTTGTCATGGGTATGATTTTGTGGGTTGTTTTAATTTTCTTTTCAACTTTGTGCTACTGCTTTCACAATTATTCAATTGATTTTGTGTTAAATTGGCTGATTAAGTTTCTATTATTTTGCGTTTTACTTAATTTATTAAAAGTGTTGTTATTAATAAGTAGGGAAAAAGGTCTGAAATATACCCTAACTTTGACGAAAATTGTTGTAATGTGCTTGAACTTTGCGGGGGCCCTATGTCCCCCCGGACTATTTATTAGCGTATTTTAGTGACATTTATTTGCACTAAACTCTTTCATTTATTTATTAACATATTTTTTATTTATTTATTAGCATATAAATTTCATTAAAATACGCAAATAAATAGTCCAGGGGGGTCATAGGACCCCCTCCCCTCCCCCGCAAAGTTCAGGCGTGTTACAACAATTTTCATCAAAGTTTGGGTATATTTTGGACCTTTTTACCTAATAAGTATATTTCATTTTTGCTACTTTTGTGTTTAATATTGTTTACTGTTTGACATTTGTTTTACATCATTGATTGATTTCATGTTTGAAAGATAATGTTTATATACTTGGCCAATGATAAAATCTCTCTATCGGATTTTCGAGGCTTTCTCATTATAAAAGAAGGATTTTATTTTAAGTTCAATTGTTTGATTGTCTTTTCTATTCATGTTCCAATACTCGGCTTATTTGTTAAGTTTAATTATTTTTTAAGTTCAATTACTTATCAAGTTCAGTTGTTTTTAAGTTCAATTATCTTTATTCGAGTTTTTATTTAATTGGCCAATGAAAGAATGTCTCCGTCGGATTTTCGAGGCCTCCCCATTATAAAAGACAAATTGTATTTTTAAGTTCAATTGATTGATTGTTTCTTTTATTTAAGTACCAATACTTGACCGATGAAGAAATGTCCATCGATTTCCAAGGTCTCCCATGTATATAAGATGGGTTTTACTTTTTGTTCACTATTTCTTTGATTTATTTTAATTTATATTTTTTCATTACTAACACTTTTACCAGGTGTTTTTTACAGGTATAGGGTGCTTCTTCCTAAAAAAGACACTCGAATCTAAATTCGAGGATCATTTTTAATTATTCATTGTAGTCATTCATTTTATTTAATGATAGGCAAATATTAGGCCATCTTTATTATTCATGCTTTACTTTATATTTTGTACATGTTTTATTTTTCGTATCTTTTGCAAATGATTTTTTATCTCCTTCTCAATTGAAATAATGAGTTCAGGCGGGATCCACCTTTGTGGATTTCGAAGGGTGCCTAACACCTTCCCTTTAGAATAACCTGAACCCTTACCTAGAATCTAATTGGTTACGCGGAACATTTTCTTTAAATTAATAAATTGGTTTCCTAGTTTTCCTAAAATTATATGGCGACTCTCATAATTTCATAAAATAATTATTAATTTATTTTTTGAGTCCCGAAGTTGCGCCTTATGAAAATAGGGATGTGACAGAATGACCACTCTACTGGGGATATAAAGGTTCTAACCATTATGTGTTCATTTTTTCAATTGAGGAGTTTTTACTTTTTACAATTTCAATGTTGCCTTGAATATTTTGTAGATTATTTGTACCTTGTATATTGCTTACATTACTTAAGTCATTTATTCACTATTTGTTAAATTTTCATAATATATTGATTGTTGCATTTTTGTGGCATTTTCAGCCTCCGTGGCAAAGCATTAGGTATTAGGGAAAATGGGGGTTATGTGGGTATCTACACCCGCCTTTTGCTATTAACACCTAAATTTTATGTTGAATTACCAAGTGAAGTAGTTGATTCGAGTCGGTCAACAGTCACTTGTTGTGTTACCCCGATAAGTCCATTTCGGGTTCCTAGTCAATTTGAACAAACCACTCTAGTCAACTAGGTTAGAGCGAAGTCAAATCCTATGAATAGATATTCTGACCTATGTGATCCGGTACCTGAGGTGTATAGGGTCTATTAGTGAGCCCACCTTATGTCTAATTGACCATGAGTCAATAAAAGACAATCATACCCTTATGTGTTTAATTGAAGGATTGTGTGCTGAGTTATACGAACCATTGTCCCTCGAGGTTGGAAATTTATTATTTTATATATATATTGTTTCTTTTATTGTAATATAAAGAAGATCTTCATCCGAAAGTGTTCAAAAATTTCAAAAAGTTTGAGAATGGAGGACCTCGAGGTGGATTGTTCTACGATTGTACCCCTGCGTGGGACTAGTTTTACTGTACATTCCTTTCACTTATTTTGTATTCCCCTTCAATTTAATTGGTTTGTATATAATGTGTTTCGGGGACAATGGAACATTTCACAAACGACATACATATCCTTCAATCGTTAGGCTTACCGTTGGCTTAAAAGGTCACATGTATATTAGAGCGTTATACATTATTTATTTGTTATATGTTCTCTAATTTGTTCATTCATAATCATTCGATTTTGTGCTTAATATACATTTTTGGTTTAAACATTATTTGTCCATTATTACATTTTAAAAGTCTTTTTGAACTACGTTTGACCTGATTCCTGGCTCAACGGGATACCTAGGCGCCTTACAATTATATTCCCCGTAAGCTTTCCATATTTCTTACAATGGAAACTGGGGAAGAATTTTGGAGAAAGTCTCAAAAATTCTACAAAAGAATACATTTTTCTACATATTCAACACAGGAGTTTGTTAAAGCCGAAATAGGGGCAGAATATTTGAGAATGTCTTAAAAATTTCACTCAAAGCAGCTTCAAGAATTTCAAGAATTTTCTTTTGTGTTCTAAACTGGGCAGAATTTATGAGGAAGGTTCTCAAAAATTTCACCAAACTTGCACTTCAAGATTGAATGAGTTTGAAAACATGTGATCTCGGACTCCATGAGACACCAATATCCAATTTGGAAGACAATCAAGGAAATCTTTGAATATGTAATAACACTCTTTCATTTTTTGTAATGACTTCCCTGCTTTCACTCTGTTCTAATCTCTTTGCAGGAAAATCATCCTCGTCGATAAGTAGGGACAGTCACAATAATGTGCTACTCCGATAGATAGTTGGGAAATCCTACAATCCTTGAAAGCATCTTGGGAGAAAAAACAACAACAAGAGGTTCTCTTAGACAATCAAGAGGTAATGACACATTGTCTCCTCAAAAACAATGGGAGATCACAATGATAATTGTCCCCGCAAAAGATCGGGAGATTCTCCTTGACTGAAGATTTCAACTGACACCGGATAATATGAAACATTGCTCCGAGTTTGTCTATATCTTTCATTCATTATTTTTGAGCATATATTATATATCATATCTGTACAAACTACAAACACCTGATTCTCATCCTTCGAGATGAGATACGTAGGCAGCCCTCATCGGGTTTGGTATCATTCATCATATCGTTCCCGAGCCCTAGGTCTGCCACTATGTGTAAAAGCAGCCTCAATAATTAAAAAGAAGAAAACGCGTTGGTGTACAGTACTAGTTACTGTACACTTTACGACTTTTACAAACACGCGTAAAGAAAAAGAAAAAAGCAAAAAGCAAATAGTACAGAGCATTAAGATCTTTATACTATCTAAAAACGCGTAAAGAATCTCCACTTTACAACTAAAAAACAGAAAAGAAAAGTAAAGTAATAATTTACATAGCTTTGCCTTGTTGGCTGGTAGTTTGTTTGACTAGTTAGCCATTCTGCTCCGTTGATTTATTCTAGCTGTACATCTGGTATGTTGATGGTAGTTCCTCCATTGCATTGTGAACATTGATGGTCTGCGTATTTTGGTCGGGTTAGTATATAGCTGTCCAGGTTGTATTGTATAATTTTATTCTATCGTCTGCTAAATAAAGTTCTATTGGTGTATCTATTCCTTCTCTAAAACATGTTCTTATTAATATTTCTATTGCTCCTAAGTGTACGTGGGTTATTTCGTTTTTTGTTTTTAAAGCTTGTATTTCTTTATTAAGTTCTTTTTTATTGATTATTGGTACCATTGCTCTTCCTTTTGCATATTTACAGTATACTGTATGTTCTTTCTGACTTATAACATATCGTCTCTAGCTAGGCTTTCGCCCCTTTGAGCTACCACCCAGACTCAAATAACCATAAAGTAACAATATATGCATTACTTCTTTCCTTTACTTATGGGAGATTGATACATTGGTGGTCATAACATTATTGAAACTTTATAACAATAATCAATGAATGAGAGACATGTGAATGACAATTTATAACAAACCTGGAATGAGACACTTTAGAACATTTTGGAATGGAAACGAGTTCGATAACAATGAGAACAATAGGAGCTGCCAAAGAATACAAAAAAGATTAACCTTACATACCTTATCTTCTCAATATGAATACACAATCCAATATGTGAATACAATAATTCATCTCCTTTCATACGTGTTACTCTACAACACAAGTACATAACGGAGCTCACGTTAAAAACTAACTACATTACAAATGCACAAGACGATAATGAGCTACGTGACCGCCATATAACGTCATTTCACCTTCCTACAATACAATTTACTACATCACCATACCAACAACACAAAAACATTCCACACATCAACCTAGATATCACAATCCGATAGCATTTAACCCCAAGTTTATACTTTACAATTCCCCTTCAACGCCACGTTTCATTTACTCCATTAAGTCACTTAAATACCTTTCACCATGACACATTAAAAACCATACATAATTGATATAATTCAACATGCCTCCAAACAACCCCTTAAATTCATCCAAAGAGTACCATAAGTTGATGATTGCATCCAAGAAGGGTATAGGGGCCTTGGGGGGTTAAAGAGAAGCAAAAACAATTGAAACGAAGTTCTGGAGGGACCTGTGAAGCCACCTGTGCCTGAAGGTGGGTGAGGTATGTCTGCAGGTTCCCATTGGCCTTGTACAGGGCCACCTGCATTGGTATCTGCGCCCGCAGGTGCCCCATCCGCGAAGGCAGATGCCCGGTTCGGCCAAAATGAGTCTCTTTTGGGTCCTTTTTTGTAATAAATGGTCCATATCCATAAGTAAGCTTCTATTTTCATATTTTAGGTTAAATGGGATGACAAAGAACAATCATGGTTTCAAAATACACATGAACATCATAAAACCACATTTTCCTTTCAATACACCACCAATTCCATGCACAATTTCACAACAACAATTTCAAATGTTATACACAAAGAGGAAGAAAGTTAGGGAATAAACACATCATATAGTTTGAAATTTAATCCATCAAATTCACTTCCTTCAAGACCACAAGTGTCCTTTCAAGTTTATAAGGCAAAACCCTTTGCCGATTAAGCAAAAGTAGGCTGTTTCACACATAGTGGAATGCTCAACACTTTGTGAACCTAACCAACATGATTTACACACCATATTATACATATAATATACTAAACCATGAGATTAAACACTTACCAAAGGTTTCAAAGGAATGATCTTGTCCAAAGGGATTAGTAGCTTAGGGTTTTAGAGAAGAGAGAATGTTGTGGAAAAATCTAAAATGAGATATGTGTGTTTTGTTGAATAAAATATGATTTGTTTGCCTTACATATACCCTTTAAATCTCATCCTTAGCCACACTTTGGTCAATCATTCAGGTGTTTACTTGGTCAAAGGTGGAATGGGTCATTTTCCATTTTGGGCCATGTCTTTTTGCTTAATTTTTGGGCCTCATTTGAGCCCATAATCACAAGACTAATTCAGCCCACTAAAATTAATGTGTAATACACCAACCATCTCATGTTTAACTAATTCCATAAATGTAATGGTAATCAGTTAGGTTCGAAAATGTGCGGGGTGTTACATCCTTCCCCCCTTAGGAACATTCATCCTCGAATGTTAGTAACATTATCCAATTTAAACAAATTCAAGTCCAAGTTCATTTTTCATGTTATCATAACACATAATGCTTATAAATACTTACTTTTTATTGCTCCAATTCTGCATCTTGTACTTTTTCTTCGGTTTGAAACAAATGCGGTTACTTAGATTTCATCATTCCCTCGGCTTCCTATGTGACTTCTTCTACTTGTTGATTTCTCCAAAGTACCTTTACAGAATCTACTTATTTATTTCTTAAACTCTTAACTTGTCGATATAGAATAGCAATAGGTATCTCTTCATAGGTGAGATCCTCCGTAACTTGTACATCTTCAATGGGAGCAACACGAGATGGATCTCCTATGCACTTCCAAAGCATTGAAACATGAAACACTGGATGAACTGTGGAGAGTTCTTGGGGTAGTGCTAATTCATATGCAACTTTACCAAATCTTCGAGTAATCTTATATGGCCCTATATAACATGGACTCAACTTCCCTTTCTTTCCAAATCTCATTACCCCTTTCATTGGTGACACTTTTAAGAATACCCAATCGCCTATGGCAAATTCTAACCCCCTTCTTCTAACATCGGCATATGACTTGTGTCGATTTTGGGCTGTTTGTAGCCACTGTTCTATCACCTTAACTTTCTCCATAGCCTGATGAACAAGATCTGGCCCAAATAAGGCAGTTTCACCCACTTCCAATTGGTGATCTACACTTTCTTCCATATAAAGCTTTGTAAGGTGCCTTTTTGATACTTGAATGATAGCTATTATTGTAGGCAAATTCAATAAGCGATAGATGATCATCCTAACTACCCTTAAAGTCCAATGTGCAAGCTCGTAGCATGTCTTCAAGTGTTTGCATAGTACGTTCTGCTTGTCCATCTGTCTGAGGATGAAAATCTGTTCTTAAATTCACTTGGGTTCCCAAACTCTTCTAAAAAGACTTCCAAAAATTTACAGTAAATTGAGCTCCCCTATCCGATATAATAGAGATTGGAACTCCATGCAATTGAACTATCTCCTTAATATACAACCTTGCATAATCCTCAGCTGTGTAGATGGTCTTGACTGGTAGAAAATGTGCTGACTTGGTAAGCCTGTCAATTATTACCTATATGGAATCCAATTTCCGAAGTGTACAAGGCAAACCTGTGATGAAATCCATGTTAATCATGTCCCACTTCCAGATTGAAAGATTTATACATTGCATATAACCTCCAGGTTTCTGGTGCTCTACTTTTACTTGTCGACAATTTGGATTCTAGGCTATGAATTCTGCAATGTTCTTCTTCATTTTACCCCACCAATACAGTTCTTTAAAATCATGATACATTTTGGTGGCTCCCGGATGAATAAAATACCGTGAATGATATACCTCTATCATAATCCGTCTCCTTAACTCATCTATATCAGGCACACATAATCTACCTTGGCACTGAAGTAATTCCTCTTGCGTAAGATCAAATGCCTTTGTCGAACCTTGCTATACATTCTTTTTCAGATGCAATAAAATAGGGTCCGCATACTGTTTTTCCTTCACTTCAGCTATTAATAAAGATTCTGCCGCATTTTTACAATAACCCCTTCGTTTGGATATTCAAGAAGACGAACCCCTAAGCTGGATAATTGATGCAGATCCTTAACTATACCTTGCTTTTCCGTGAACTGGCCATCAGTGCTTACTATTTCTTTGCGGCTTAATGCATCGGCTACCACATTTGCTTTTCTCGGATGATATAAGATAGCTATATCATAATCTTTTAATAGTTCAAGCCACCTCCGCTGCCTCAAATTTAGATCTTTCTACTTGAAAATATACTGTAAACTCTTATGATCAGTATATATATCAACGTGAACCCCATACAAGTAGTGATGCCATATCTTTAAAGCAAAGACCACGGCTGCTACCTCAAGATCATGTGTTGGATAATTTCTCTCATGTGGTCGCAACTGTCTTGAGGCATAAGCTATTACATTACCGTGCTGCATCAATACACATCCTAGGCCAACTCCAAAAGCATCACAATATACTGCATACCCTTCAGTACCTTTCGGAAGTACCAATACGAGTGTAGACGTCAATTTATTTTTCAGCTCTTGGAAACTCTTCTCACATGTATCATTCCACTGAAACTTGGTTGCCTTATGTGTTGGCTTTGTTAAAGGTGCAGATATAGAAGAAAACCCTTCAACAAACGCCAATCTAAGGAAACTACAAATCTCTGTAGGCGTCGTAGGCCTTGGCCAATTCTTCACAGCTTCTATCTTTTGTGTATGAACTCTTATTCCTTCATCCGACACAATATGACCTAAGAATGCTACAGATCTTAACCAAAAGTCACATTTAGAGAACTTTGCATATAACTTACGGTCACGAAGAATCTGTAACACCTGCTGTAAGTGATTAGCATGGTTCTCTTGTGATATTGAATAAACCAAAATATCATATATAAACATGGTCACAAACACATTTAAAAATGGCTTGAACACCCTATTCATCAAATCCATAAAAACTGTTGGTGCGTTTGTTAGCCCAAATGACATAACCAAAAATTCATAATGACCATACCATGTTCGAAAAGCTGTCTTGGGTATATCTTTTTCGCTAACCCTTACCTGATGATATCCCAGTCTCAGGTCAATCTTTGAGAAGTATTTGACACCCTGTAATTGGTCAAACAAATCATCAATTCTGGGGAAGGGATATTTATTCTTCACTGTCACCTTATTCAGTTGCCGATAATCGATACACATTCTCAATGTTCCATCTTTCTTTTGTACAAATAACACTGGTGCACCCCAAGGGGACATACTAGGCCTTATGAATCCCTTGTCCAGCAAGTCTTTCAACTGATCCTTCAATTCCCGCAATTCTGCCGGAGCCATTCGATACGGAGGAATAGACATAGGATGACTACCTGGGATTACATCAATACAAAATTCTACTTCCCATTCTAGAGGTAAACCTGGAAGATCTTCAGGAAATACATCAAGGAATTCAGTTACCAATGGAACCGATTGAAGAGTCGGTGGATTCACATCGGTGTCTTGCACTCTTACTAGGTGACATATGTACCCCTTTGATATCATTTTCCTTGCCTTAAGATAGGAAATAAATTTACCTCTCGGTGCTCCAACATTACCCCTCCATTCAAGGATGGTCCTTTGTGGAAAATGGAAATGTACCTTCTTAGCTTGGCAATCTACCGTGGCATAACAAGAAGCCAACCAATCCATACCCATTATAACATCAAAATCTACCATTTACAGCTTAATAAGACAATCCAGCGTATCATGATCACAAACATTTACTATACAATTACGATAAACTTTTTTGGCTATAATAGACTCACCAACGGGTGAAGATACTTCATCTGGCTTAGCTAAAAATTCTAGTGTCCTATTAAATTTTTCAGCAACCAATGGAGTGACATATGATAGGGTAGAGCCTATATCAATCAATGCATATACATTATGTGAAAAGATGGATAATGTACCTGTAACCACATCTGGAGAAGCCTCCAAATTCTGACGATCCGCTAAGGCATAGGTATGGTTCTGGACTCCACTAGAACTAGCGGCTCCTCTAGCATCTCTACCACACCCCGTAGGCTATACATCCAATGAGGATGATGCAACAACTGATCCCGTAGGTCGCCCCATACTACCCGTGCCCCCTTATAGACACTCTCTTCTTATGTGCCCCGACATCCCATACCAATAACAAACATTCATCCCAAACCAGCATTCACCTAAATGAAGCTTCCCACAGTGCTGACACGGCTGACGAGAACATCCCGTCGTCTGTGAACCTCGAATCCCACTATTTTTCCCAAAATGTCTACCTCTAAACCCTCACAATTGGGATAAAGTACTTGCTGTAGGGTAAGAAAATAATGGTCTAGGCGGTCTATTAAAAACCCGAGGCCTAAATTCTCCTTGGGACGCCATGAATTGTCCCATAGGTCTAACCCTCTTTGACGACCCTCTTTCAAATTCTCGCGCCCTTCTCCCGTGCCTTTGATCCTCCATCTTTTATGAAAAAGCTGGACCAACTTGTCCTTGATTTTGTGCAGCGACTATCTGAGTTAGCATGTGCACCACATTCTGTAAATCCTGTTCAGTAGCATTCACAGGTGGCTCTTGGGAATCTTCTCTCCTTTGTGGTCCCCCCTGGAAATGGGAGAGGAGAAGATGCCCGCATTGCAAATTCAGTTTCAGCCCCGCCTTGACTAGCTTGGTCAGGTGGTGATTTACTAGTTCCTTCTCCGTCCAGTATGTCTACCTTCTTACCTTTTCCCCTACCTCATCTTGTAATCGACATTTTACTACAACAAAGAAAACCAATTTCAACAGTCAGATATGATTCCACCTATAACTTTGGCTCTATTGCAAGATCTAGAAAATGAAGAAAAGAAACAACTCCTAAATGCCCCATAGCCTCCTGCTTATAAATGTGGTGTACAACACATTCATAAGCAAGACTCTACTCGAACACGGCTTTGTAGACACCCTAGGACGACCTGCTCTGATACCACCTTTGTCACGCCTCAAATCCAATTGGGGCGGACTGGCACCCGAAGCCATTAAGGCCCGAGAGAACCAACCTATACATTCAGATGCATTTCAACAAAAGAACACCATTATGCTAGATTTAAAATATAGAACCATGGAAAAGATATTCAAATAGATATGAAACTTGGCCGTTAGGGCCATCACGTCAAAAGCATACATTCCTTACATTTCTTCATTTGTCCCACAATGTCTACAAAGCTTCTAACAGATACATACCCAAGCCTAAAGTCGGGACAAGTCCCCGCTTTATACAACCTTTATACAGTGCCAAAATAAATGAACACATGTGACTCAGAAAGCCCCGAATCAACCTGGAGCTCACCAACAGTCTGTAGATGACCCGTATCCTACTGTGGATGTCTACTAGCACCTGTGCCTGCAGTAAGTAAGATAAGTCCCCAAGGGACGTAAGTACGAAGAATGTACTGATTATGTAAGGATATAAGAAACTGTATGAAACATAGGATCTCAAATGGAATCAAATACAAGTGAATAAAAATTATGGATAAACCACCGTTCTGTATGTGTGGAACCATGTACATTACGTTCATTACTTTCTTTGCTTTTACATTCATCATCATTATCATTTACATCATATCGTGCCCGGGCCCCAACTGATCAGTGGGTCATAACATAACATTGGGATTGTTCTAGCCAGGCTTATGCCCCCTTTATTGCCACCCATAAATCAATAAATCAGGTTCGGACCGACCAGGGTTTTCACCCCTCTGGATTTCCCCCTGTCCGGTTCGGCTTGAGCTAGGCTTTTTCCCCTAAAGCTTCCCCCTGACCCAATACTCTCGGGATCATCTCTAGCTAGGCTTTCGCCCCTTTGAGCTACCACCCGGACTCAAATATCCATAAAGTAACCATATATGCATTACTTCTTTCCTTTACTTTTGTGAGATTGATATATTGGTGGTCATAACATTATTGGAACTTTGGAACAATAATCAACGAATGAGAGACATGTGAATGAAAATTTATAACAAACCTGGAATGAGACACTTTAGAACATTTTGGAATGGAAACCAATTCGATAACAATGAGAACAATAGAAGAGGCCAAAGAATACGAAAAAGAGTAACCTTACATACCTTATCTTCCCAATATGAATACACAATCCAATATGTGAATACAATAATTCAGCTCCTTCCTTACGTGTTACTGTACAACACAAGTACATAACGGAGCTCACGTTAATAACTAACTACATTACAAATGCATAAGACGATAATGAGCTACGTGACCGCCATATAACGTCATTTCACCTTCCTACAATACAATTTACTACATCACCATATCAATAACACCAAAACATTCCACACATCAATCTAAATATCACAATCCGATAGCATTTCACCCCAAGTTTATGCTTTACACTTCCCCTTCAACACCACGTCACATTTACTCCATCAAGTCACTTAAATACCTTTCACTATGACACATTAAAAACCATACATAATTGATATAATTCAAAATACCTCCAAACGACCCCATAAATTCACCCAAAGAGTACCATAAGTTGATGATTGCATCCAAGAATGGTATAGGGGCCTTGGGGGGGTCAAAGAGAAGCAAAAACAATCGAAACGAAGTTCTGGAGGGACCTGCAAAGCCACATGAACCATAAGGTGGGTGAGGTGCAGCTGTAGTTTCCCATTGTCCTTGTCCAGGGCCACCTGCATTGGCATATGCGCCCGCAGGTGCCCCATCCGCGAAGGCGGATGCCCGGTTCGGCCAAAATGGGTCTCTTTTGGGTCCTTTTTTGTAATGAATGGTCCATATCCATAAGTAAGCTTCTATTTTCATATTTTAGGTTAAATGGGATGACAAAGAACAATCATGGTTTCAAAATACACATGAACATCATAAAACCACATTTTTCTTTCAATACACCACCAATTCCATGCACAATTTCACAACAACAATTTCAAATGTTATACACAAAGAGGAAGAAAGTTAGGGAAATAACCACATCATACATGTTGACATTTAATCCATAAAATTCACTTCCTTTAAGACCACAAGTCTTCTTTTAAGTTTATAAGGCAAAACCCTTTGCCTATTAAGCAAAAGTAGACTGTTTCAAACATAGTGGACTGCTCAACACTTTGTCAACCTAACCAACATGATTTACACACCATATTTTACATATAATATACTAAACCATGAGAGTAAACACTTACCAAATCTTGCAAAGGAATGATCTTGTCCAAAGGGATTAGTAGCTTAGGGTTTGAGAGAACAGAGAATGTTGTGGAAAAATCTAGAATGAGACATGTGTGTTTTGTTGAATAAAATCTGATTTGTTTGCCTTATATAGTACCTTTAAATCTCATCCTTATCCACATTTTGGTCAATCATTGAGGTGCTTACTTGGTCAAAGGTGGAATGGGTCATTTTCTATTTTTGGCCATGTCTTTTTGCTTAATTTTTGGGCCTCATTTGAGCCCATAATCACAAGACTAATTCAGACCACTAAAATTAATGTGTAATACACCAACCATCTCATGTTTAAATAATTCCATAAATGTTATGGTAATCAATTAGGTTCAGAAATGTGCGGGGTGTTCCAGTAAGTAATTTGCATGGTCCTCTTGTGATCTTGAATAAACCAAAATATCATCTATAAACACTGTCACGAACACATCTAAGAATGGATTGAACACCCTATTCATCAAATCCATAAAAACTGTTGGTGCATTTGTTAGCCCAAATGACATAACTGAAAATTCATAATGACCATACCATGTTCGAAAAGCTGTCTTGGGTATATCTTTTTCTCTAACCCTTACATGATGATAACCCGATCTCAGGTCAATCTTTGAGAAGCATTTGACACCCTGTAGTTGGTCAAAAAAATAATCAATTTTGGGGAGGGGATATTTATTCTTGACTATTACCTTATTCAGTTGCCGATAATCAATACACATTCTCGACGTGCCATCTTTCTTTCATAAAAATAACACCGGTGCACCCCAAGGGGATATACTAGGCCTTATGAATCCCTTTTCCAGCAAGTCTTTTAATTGCTCCTTTAATTCTCGTAACTCTGCTGGGGCCATTCTATACGGAGGAATAGAGATAGGCTGAGTGCCTGGAATCACATCAATACCAAACTCTATTTCCCTTTCTGGAGGCAAACCTGGAATATCTTTAGGAAATACATCAAGGAATTCATTTACCACCGGAACCGATTGAAGAGTTGGTGGCTTTACATTGGTATCTTGCACTCTTACTAAGTGACATATGTACCCCTTAGATATCATTTTCCTTGCCTTAAGATATGAAATAAATTTACCTCTCGGTACTCCAACATTACCCTTCCATTCAAGGATGGTCTTTTGTGGGAAATGAAAATGTACTTTCTTAGATTGGCAATCTACTGTGGAATAACCGGAATCCAACCAGTCCATACCTATTATAACATCAAAATCTACCATTTCCAGCTCAATAAGATCAACCAATGTATTATGATCGCAAACAGTGACCATACAATTACGATAGACTCTCATAACTATAATCGACTCACCCATGGGTGTAGATACTTCAAATGGCTTAACTAATAATTTTGGGGTTCTTTTGAATTTTTCAGCAATCAATGGAGTGACATATGATAGGGTAGAGCCCGGATCAATCAATGCATATACATTATGTGAAAAGACGGATAATATACCTGTAACCACATCAAGAGAAGCCTCCAAATTCTGTCAATCCGCTAAAGCATAGGTACAGTTCTGTACTCCACTAGAATTAGCTGCTTCTCTAACACCTCTACCACGTCCAACAGGCTGTGCACCAACGATGATGATGCAACGGCTGATCCCGTAGGTCGCGCTATGCTACCCGTGCCCCTTTGTGGGCACCCTCTCATCATGTGACCTGACATACCTCACCAAAAGCAAACATTCATTCCAAATTGGCATTCACCTAAATGAAACTTCCCGCAGTGCTGACATGACTGATGAGAAAAACTCGATTGGCTCATACTTTCTTGTTCTCGATACCCTGCTATCTGTGAACCTCGAATCCCACTACTTTGCCCAACTTGACTACTTCTAAACACTCGAAATTGGGATGGAGTACCTGCTGTAGGGTAAGAAAATGAGGGTCTAGGCGGTCTATTAAAAGCCCGAGGCCTAAATTCTTCTTGGGATACTGTGAACTATCCCATAGGTTTAGCCCTCTTTGACGGTCCTCTTTCAAATTTTTGCGTCCTTCTCTTTTACCTCTGATCCTCCATCTTCTGTGCAAAAGCTTGTATCCTGGCTATATCCATATCTCTATTCAAAGCAGTGATAGTACAATCCCTAACGAAATATGGGTCCAATCTATCCACATACCGGTGAACTCTATCGTCCATAGTAGCTACTAGATTAGGAGCATACCTGGCCAAAGAGTTAAACCGAAGACTGTACTCTCTGACGCTCATATTACCTTGACGAAGATTTAAAAACTGGTTTGTACGAGCCTCTCAGATCTCATATGGAAGGTAATGATCAAGGAATGCCGCTTTGAATTCTTCCCAATTAGCTGGAAGTGCACCGACACCCCTAGATCGCTTCCAATCTTCGTACCATAATATAGCCTCTCCCTTTAGTTTATATGCTGCAAACTCAACTGTTTCTATACCAAATACATGCATAACATCTAAATCCCTTTGAATTTGGTCTATAAAATCCTATGGGTCTTCATTAAGATCTGGCCCGGTGAACCTGGGAGGATCTAGTTTCAGAAAATCATGTGTCCGCCGACTAGCTATGTAACATCCCGTACATTTCCGAACCTAATTGATTATCATAACACTTATGGAATTATTTAAACATGAGATGGTTGGTGTATTACACATTAATTTTAGTGGGCTGAATTAGTCTTGTGCAAATGGGCTCAAAAGAGGCCCAAATAAAATTTAGTAAAAGACATGGCCCAAAAGAGGAAGTGACCCATTCATCCTTTGACCAAGTAAACATGATATTTATTGATTAAAAGTGGAGGCTAAGTATGACCATCAAGGGACTATATAAGGCAACAAAAATCAGATTTTTAATCACAAAAGCACACTTGCCAATTCTAGAGTTTTCCAAGATATTTCTCTCCTCACAAACCCTAAGCTAACATTCACTTTGGACAAGATCATCTCTTTGAAAGCTTTGGTAAGTGTTTATTATTATGTTTTAATATATTATATGCATGATAATGTGTATAAATCATGTTGGTTATGTTGAAAAAGTGTTGAGCAGTCCACTATGTGTGAAATAGTCTACTTTTGCTTAATCGGTAAAGGGTTTTATCTTATAAAGTTGAAAGGAGGCATGTGGTCTTGAGGGAAATAAATTTGATAGATTAAATGTCAACATTTAAGATGTGGTTATGTCCCTAACTTTCTCCCTCTTTGTGTATAACATTTGGAATCGTTGTTGTGAAATTGTGTATGGAACCGGTGGCGTATTGAAGGGGAAAATGTAGTTTTATGATGTTCATGTGCATTGTGAGACCATGGTTGTTTTTTGGCATCCAAGTTAACATAAAATATGAAAAGAGAAGCTTACTTATGTCCATGGACCATTTATTACAAAAAAGGACCCAAAAGAGACCCATTTTGGTCGAACCGGGCATCTGCCCTCGCGGATGGGGCTCCTGCGGGAGCATATGCCAATGAAGGTGTCCCTGTACAAGGCCAATGGAAACCTGAGGCCGTACCTCACCCACCTGCAGGTGCAGATGGCTTTCTAGGTCCGTCCAGAATTCTGTTTTGATTGTTTTTGCTTCTCCTTGACCCCCCAAGGCCCCTATACCCTTCTTGGATGCAATCATCAACTTATGGTACCCTTTGAATGACTTTAAGGGGTCGTTTGGAGGCATGTTAAGTTATATAAATTATGTATTTGTTGTTAATGTGTTATTGTGAACGGTATTTAGGTGACTTGATGGAGTAAATGTGACGTGGTGTTGAAGGGAAAGTGTAAAGTAGAAACTTGGTGTGAAATGCTATCGGTTTATGATGTATTGGTTGATGTGTGGCATGTTTTGGTGTTTTTGGTATGGTGATACCTTAAATGGTATTGTAAGAGGGTGAAATGACGTTATATGGAAGTCACATAGTTCATTGTCGTCTTATGCATTTGTAATGTAGTTAGTTTTTAACGTTACTTGTGTTGTAAGTAACACGTAAGGAAGGAGCTGCAGTGTTGTATTCATATATAGAATTGTGTATTCATATCGGGAAGATAAGGTATGTAAGGTTACTTTTTCCATATCCTTGGCAGCACCTGTTGTTCTCATTGTTACCTACTAGTTTCCATTTCAAAATGTTCCAAAGTATCTCATTTCAGGTTTGACATATGTTGTTATTCACTTGTCTCTTATTCATTGACTAATGTTCCAAAGCTCCAATAATGTTATAACCACCAATGTATCAATCTCACAAAAGAAAGGAAAAAAGTAATGCATAGTTGTTTCTTTGAGATCGGGTGGTAGTTCAAAGGGGCAAAAGCCTAGCTAGAGACGATCCCAAGATTATTGGATTATGGGTCGCAATCTAAGGGGCATAAGCCTGGCTAGAACGATCCCAATGTTATGCTATGTTATGATTATGACCCACTGATCAGTTGGGGCCCGGGCACGGTATGATGTAAATGATAATGATGATGAACATAAAAGCAAAGAAAGTAATGAATGTAATGTACATGGTTCCACACATACAGAACGGTGGTTTATCCAAAATGTTTATTCACTTGTATTTGATTCCATTTGAGATCCTAAGTTTCATACAGTTTCTTATAGCCTTACATACTCAGTACATTCTTCGTACTGACATCCCTTGGGGGACTTACCTTACTTGCTGCAGGCACATGAGCTAGTAGACCTACACAGTAGGATACAGATCATCTACCGACTGTTGGTGAGCTCCAGGTTGATTCAGGACTTTTCGAGTCACATGTGTACATTTGTTTTGGTACTATGTAAATGTTGTATAAAATAGGGACTTGTCAAAACTTTAGGTTGGTTATGTATCTGTTAGAGGCTTTGTGGTCGTTGTGGGACAAATGAAGGAATCTATGCTTTTGACTTGATGGCGCCAACGGCCAAGTTTCATATCTATTGAATGTTTCTCCATGACTTCCACCATTGGTATCTTGCATATTTATGTGATGGAGTGTTGTTCATTTAGTGACATGCATATGAATGTACATGGACGTAGGTTGGTTCTCTCGGGGCCTTAACGGCTACGGGTTCCAGTCCGCCTCAATGGGATGCAAGGCATGACAAAAGTGGTATTAGAGCAGGTTGTCCTAGGGTGTCTACAAAGCCGTGTCTGAGTAGAATCTTGCTTATGGATGTGTTGTGCACCCACATTTATAAGTAGGAGGCTATGGGACATTTAGGAGTTTTTTCTTTTCTTCAGTTCTTAGATCGTGCATTAGAGACAACGTTGTATGTGTAATCATATCTGACCATTGCTATTGGTTTTTTTTTTTTATAGTAAAATGCCGATTACAAGACAAGGTAGGGGTAAAGGTAATAAGGTAGACATACTTACCGGAGAAGGAACTAGTAAATCACCACCTGACCAAGCTAGTCAAGGTGGGGCTAAAACTGAGTTTGCATCGTGGGCTTTTTCTACTTTTCAAGCTCCAGAAGAGCCGAGAAGGAGAGAAGAACCTGCTGACCCACCTGTTAATACTACTGAGCAGGATCTAAGAAATACGGTGCAAATGTTGACTCATATAGTGGCTACACAAAATCAAGGACAAGTTGGTCCAACTAAAAGTAATGATGGTACGGATAGGGCAGCTAGTCGAAGGACACAGGATTTTCTGAAATTAGACCCTCCCACGTTCACCGGGTCAGATCTGAATGCAGACCCACAAGAATTTGTCGACCAAATTCAAAGGGCCTTGGATGTTATGCACGTATCTGGTGTAGAAAAAATTGAGCTTGCAACCTATAGATTGAAAGGAGAGGCTATACTGTGGTACGAAGATTGGAAACGATCGAGGGGTGTTGGTGCACTTCCAGCTAGTTGGGAGGAATTCAAGGTGGCATTCCTTGATCATTACCTTCCCTATGAGATCCGAGAGGTTCGTGCAAACCAATTTTTAAATTTTTATCAAGGGAATATGAGCGTCAGATAATACAGTCTTCGATTTAACTCCTTGGCCAGATATGCTCCCAATGTGGTAGCCACTATGGCCGACAGAGTCCATCGGTATATGGACAGATTGGATCCATATTTGGTGAGGGATTGTACTATTGCTGCATTGAATAGAGATATGGATATAGCTATAATACAAGCCTTTACACAGAAAATGGAGGATCAGAGACAAAGGAGAAGGGTGCAAGAATTTGAAAGAGGGCCATCGAAGAGGGCTAGACCTATGTGACAGTTCATGGCGTCCCAAGGAGAATTTAGGCCTCGGGTTTTTCCTAGACTGCCTAGACCATCATTTTCCTACCCTACAATAGGTACTCCATCCTAATATTAAGGGTTTAGAGGAAGCCAAGATGGGCAAAGTAGTGGGACTCGGGGTTCACAGACAGTGGGATATCGAGAACAAGGATGTATGAGCCAATCGAGGTCGTCTCACCAACTGTGTCAACACTACAAAAAATTTCATTTAGGTGCATGCCGGTTCGGGACAAATGTTTGCTTCTGGTGTGGTTTATTAAGGCACATAGTGAGAGACTGCCCACAGAGGGGCACGGGTAGTATGGCGCAACCTACGGGATCAACCGTTGCATCATCATCATCGGTTCCTTCCCTGGTCAGAGGTGTACAACCAGCTGGTTGTGGTAGAGGTGCTAGAGGAGCAACCAGTTCTAGTGGAGTATAGAACCGTACCTATGCTCTAGCAGATCGACAGAATTTGGAGGCTTATTGTCACGCCCCGAATCCCGTCGGAACGGATTGGAACCCATAGCCGATAAGGCCCGAGAGAACCAAACTTAGCTTATATCCATTCATATGCATGGTATAAGAAATACCACTATCATGTATGAGCATACAAGAACAAAACGGGAATCGTGGAACATGTGATAGATATATATATGAAACTTGGCCGTTGAGACCATCAAGTCATAAATGTCATATACCACCTTACATTCATACACCCACATACGTCTACAAAAGCCTCTAACAGATGCATTGACCAAAATGAACTAAAAGTTGGGACAAGTCCCCGCTCTATACAACATGTACAACACCAAAACATATGTACAACTGTGACTCGGAGAAGCCCCAAACTAACTGGAGCTCACCAATGATCCGCAACAACTGGCAACCTACTGTGGAGGCCTACTAGTACCTGTGCCTGCAGCAAGTAAGGTAAGTCCCACAAGGGACGTCAGTACGAAGAATGTACTGAGTATGTAAGGCTCAAATGAAACTATATGATATGCAAATATGTCAATGAGCTCAAGTACAAATGCATAACCAATATAGATAAGTCATAATTTTGTGTTTTGGGAACCATGTATATTGCTTTCATTACTTTTTTTGCTTTTTTGCTTCTATGATTAGTCATCTTTGCCTGTGACCTGTGATACCCGGGCCCCGACTGAACAATGGGTTTTAACATAACATAACGCTATGTTGGGATTGGCTCTAGCTAGGCTTATGCCTCTAGAGCTACCACCCATGAATCAATATATATATCAGGATCGGCTCGAGCTAGGTTATTACCTCTAGAGCTGCCACCCATACCAACATATCACGTTCGGCTTGAGCTAGGTTATTACCTCTAGAGCTACTCCCTGATCCAAAAATCTCAGGATCGGCTTGACCTAGGCATTTTGCCCCCAAAGCTACCACCCGTACTCAATCATTGACCACATATATGCATTACTTCATTTTTTTTACTTTGAGATTGATACAATGATAATCATAACTTTATTGGAACCTTTGGATCAATAATCAATAAGTTAGAGACATGTGAATAAACATTATTGGAAACATAGCCTTGTTGGAAACATAACACTATTGGAACCATTGGACAATAATCAATGAACAAGATACATGAGTATAACCATTATTGGAACTTTAGAACACAACCTTATTGGGCTTTTGGAACATTGTCAATGAATATGAGACATGTGATTCACAATCGATCAATTAGTAGGAAACATGTGATAATGACCATTGATAACCGGATATAGGACACCTTAAGCATATATCGGGATGGGACAAGGGTAATGTCAATGTGGATACTATTTGTTGCAGAAAAATACGGACATAGTAACCTTACATACCTTGTAATCTCAATAAGATTCTACAATCTTAAGTGTGCATACAATAGTCCCGCTCCGTCCTTATGTTTCACTCTACAACACAAGTACATAACAGAATTTACATTAACCACCAACTACCTTACAATGACATATAATGACAATGAGTTACATGTTTGGCTTTAACATGTCATTTTCCCCTTGACAATAGCATGTATGAAACTATCACACCAACAATACCACAACATACCCAACATTGACCACAATATCATAAACCACTAGCATGTCATACCAAATTCATCCTTTACACTTCTCCATCACCACAACATCACAATGATTCCACCAATTCACTTCAATACACCTCACAACAACAAATCGGTCAAAATACCATAAATTAAATGTATGGAAAAATAACAAGTTTATAAACATAATCACACCATACATGTTGATATTTCATCCATACCATGCCTTTTCATCAAAACCACAAGTCATATTTCAAGTTTAAGTTCCATGGATAACATATCTTTTACAAAAACACAAGGTACCATGTTCAACACTTCCAAGCATAACCAACATGATTTACATACTCTACCATGCATATAATATGTTAATCCATAAGAATAATCACTTACCCAAGCTTGATAAATGATGATCTTGCTCCAAAAGTTGGCTTAGGGTTCTTAGGGTTTGAGAGTAAAAATGATTTAAAAATATCTAAAAGGCATTAGATTTACAAATGACTAAAAAATCAGATTTTTGGACCTTTATATAGGCCCTAAATTCCATCCTTAGCCACTCTTATAGCATTAAATGCTTGGTCTAGAAGGTCAAGGCAAGAATGGGTCATTTGACCTATTTTTGGCCCATATCTTCTTTCACATTTTGGGCCTTTTTTTAGCCCAATTCACTTAATCAAATAAAATCAATAATTTCTCATGTTTAAATTATTTCATATGCATTACAACGATAATCCTACTCACGGGATTTATATTTGTAGCCTCAATCCCAAAAAACAAGCGATTCTAGCCACCTATGGCCTACTTTGACCAAAAGGGTAAAATCATCATTTTGATGCCAAATTCATTCACGAGTAATTTTACCATACCAATATAATACTTCGGTCATTCCATGTATATTCTCATGGTTGTAGAAGAAACGTGGCAAAAATGGCCCGGTACGTCCCCGGGCACCCTTGGGACTTAAGAAAAACTTTCAACATTGAAAGGTGGACAAAACCAGCCTGACACTCCCTTGGGCCCGCCAGATTGCTGCCTTTGGGCTAAAAATTTTAGTCTAGAGCGGCCTGGCATTCCCTCTAGCGTGCCCCACCCTTAGTTTTTCTGAAAATTTCATTTTTCGACTTTTCTTCGCGGGTTTGGTTAGATACTTCAATTCTATTCTTTAACTTACTTATTACCTTTAATATCCTTTGTTTGGAGGTCCTCCAAGCCTCGTTTTTAACCCCATAAACGTTCCAAGAAGTCACAAAATCTAATCACATGTACGAGGGCCAATATCAACTATCTCATCCATAACATTACAAAATACATACTTATGGATCTCGACACCTAGGTAAACATTATTCAATGTCGTCAAGTAGGGTGAGGAAGGTACGGGGTGTTAAATTCTTCCCCCCTTAGGAAAATTCGTCCTCGAATGTTAACAATGTCATTTCAATTACAACAAAATGCATCTCTATATTAGCATACATATACATAAACACTTAAGGCTCATGGAGACTTACTTGTTATGACTCCACTTCCGCACTTTGAACTTCTTCATCCATTTGAAATAGATGGGGGTATTTGGATTTCATCATTTCTTCAGCTTCCCATGTAATCTCCTCTACTTGTTGATTTCTCCAAAGGACTTTTACGGAAGCTATGTCTTTATTCCTCAACCTCTTTACTTGTCGATCTAAAATAGCAATGGGTACCTCTTCATAAGTAAGATCCTCCGTAACTTGGACATCTTCAATGGGAACAATATGATATGGATCCCCTATGAAATTTTAAAGCATCGAAACATGAAACACTTGGTGGGCTGAGGAAAGTTCTTGAGGTAGTGCTAATTCATAAGCAACTTGCCCAAATCTTCTAATAATTTCATATGGGCCTATGTAACGTGGACTCAATTTCCCTTTCTTTCTGAACCGCATTACCCTTTTTATCGGTGACACCTTTAAAAATACCCAATCACCTATGGCGAATTCAAGCCCTCTTCTTCAAACATCAGCATATGACTTGTGGCGACTTTGGGCCGTTTGTAACCGCTGTTAGATCACTTTAACTTTCTCCATAGCCTGATGAACAATATCCAGCCCAAGTAAAGCAGTTTCACCCACTTCAAACCATCCAATTGTTGATATATATTTCCTTCCATACAAGGCTTCATAAGGTGCCATTTTAATACTTTAATGATAGCTATTGTTGTAAGCAAATTCAATAAGAGGCAAATGGTCATCCCAACTGCCTTGAAAGTCTAACGTGCATGCTCGTAGCATCTCTTCAAGTGTCTGAATAGTACATTCTTCTTGTCCATCAGTCTGAGGATGGAAAGCCGTACTCAAATTCACCTATGTACCCAAACTCTGCTGAAAAGATCTCCAAAAATGCGCAGTAAACTGAGCTCCTCTGTCTGATATAATGAAGATCGGAATCCCATGTAACCACACAATTTCTTTAACATGTAATGTTGCATAATCCTCAGCTATATAGGTGGTTTTGACTGGTAGAAAATGCACTGACTTGGTAAGCCTGTCCACTATAACCCATAAAGAATCAAATTTTCGCAATGTACGAGGCAACCCTGTAATGAAGTCCATATTAATCATATCCGATTTCCAGACTGGAAGATTAATACATTGCATGTAACCTCCTGGTTTTTGATGCTCTACTTTTACTTGTTGACAATTCGGGCATTGAGAGACAAACTCTTCAATGTTCTTCTTCATATTTCCCCACCAATACACTTCTGTTAAATCATGGTATATTTTAGTAGCACCCGGATGAATAGAATAGCGCGAATGATGCGCCTCTATCATAATTCATTTTCTTAGTTCATCTACATTCGGTACACATAATCTTCCTTGACATTGAAGTACCCCTACTGTACATTGTCCTTTAGCTGCAATAACGTAGAATCCGTAAACTGCTTCTCTTTCACTTCAGCTATTAAGGAGGACTCCGCTGTGTTCTGCACAATAACTCCCTCATCTGAGGATTCAAGAAGTCGAACCCCCAAACTGGATAATTGATGTAAATCTTTGACTAAACCTTGCTTTTCTGTCAATTGGCCACTTGTGCTTTCTAATGCCTTACGGCTCAATGCATCAACTACTACATTTGCTTTTCCTGGATGATAGAGAATATCAATATCATAGTCTTTTAAGAGCTCTAACCACCTTCGTTGCCTTAGATTGAGTTCCTTCTGCTTAAAGATATATTGCAAACTCTTGTGATCAGTGTAGATATCAACATGAACTTCTTACAAATAATGACGCCATATCTTTAAAGCAAAGACCACCGCTGCTAATTCAAGATAATGTGTGGGATAATTTTTCTCATGTGGCCGCAACTGTCGTGAGGCATATGTTATGACATTACCGTGTTGCATCAATACACATCTGAGGCCAACCCCGGAAGCATCACAATACACTGTATAACCTTCGGTGCCTTCGGGAAGTACTAAAACTGGTGTGGAGGTTAATTTATCTTTCAACTTTTGGAAACTTTTCTCACACGCATCATTCCGCTGAAATTTAACTGCCTTATGTGTAAGCTTTGTTAACGGTGCAGCAATGGAGGAGAAACCTTCCACAAATCTTCTGTAATAACCTGCCAGTCCAATAAAACTATGAATTTCTGTGGGTGTTGTAGGTCTTGGCCAATTTTTCATTGCTTCAATCTTTTGTGTATCAACCTGTATCCCTTCATCTGACACAATGTGACCCAAAAATGCAACTGATTTTAACCAAAACTCATATTTGGAGAACTTTGCATACAACTTACGCTCACGGAGAATCCGTAGCACCTGCCATAAGTGATTAGCATGGTCCTCCGGTGATGTTGAATAAACTAGGATGTCATCTATAAATACCGTGACGAACACGTCCAGAAATGGCTTAGACACCCTATTCATAAAATCCATGAACACAACTGGTGCATTTGTTAGGCCAAATGACATAACTAAAAATTCGTAATGGCCATACCGTGTTCGAAATGCCATCTTGGGTACATCTTCTTCTCTAACTCTAACTTGATGGTAACCCGACCTCAAGTCAATCTTTGAAAAACACTTGGCACCCTGTAACTGATCAAACAAATCATCAATTCGAGGGAGGGGATATTTGTTCTTGATTGTTACCTTATTCAATTGTCGATAATCAATGCACATTCTCAATGTACCATCTTTCTTCAGTACAAATAATACCGGTGCACCCCACGGGGACACACTAGGATTAATGAAGCCCTTGTCTAGCAAATCTTTCAATTGCTCCTTCAATTCACGTAATTCTGCTGGAACCATTCTATATGGAGGAATAGAAATAGGCTGAGAGCCTGGAATCACATCAATACCAAATTCTGCTTCCTGTTCTGGGGATAAGCCTAGAAGATCCTCTGGGAATACATCAAGAAATTCATTGACCACTGGAACCAACTACGGAGTTAGTAGTTCCACATCATTATCTTTCACTCGTACTAAGTGACATATGTACCCCTTGGCAATCATTTTCCTTGCTTTCAAATAGGAAATAAATTTTCCTCTTAGTGCCCCCACATTACCCTGCCATTCAAGAACATTTTCCTGTGGAAAACAAAAATGCACCTTCTTGGCCCGGCAATCTACCATGGCATAACAAGAGGCCAACCAATCCATTCCCATTATCACATCTAAATCCACCATGTCTAATTCAATGAGATCGGCCAATGTATCATGACCACACACAGTTACCACACAGTTACGATATACTCCTTTTGCAATAATACATTCACCAACCGGTGTAGATACTTCAATTGATTTAATTAATAATTCTGGTGTCTTTCCAAATTTCGCAGCAAACAATGGAGTAACATAAGAAAATGAAGAACCCGGGTCAATCAATGCATATACATTATATGAGAATATGGATAATGTACCTGTGACTACATCAGGGGAAGCCTCTGAATTCTGTCGGCCCACTAAAGCATAAGTACAGTTATGGACCCCGCTAGTACTGGCTGCTCCTCTGGCACCCCTACCACGGCCAACAGGCTGCACACCTCGGCCCAAAGAAGGAACCGATGCTGATGACACAACGGCCGATCCTGTCGGTCGTACTATACCACCCATGCTCCTCTGGGGACACTCTTGCATCATGTGTCCTATCATACCGCACCAAAAATAAGCATTTGTCCCCACTCGGCATGTACCTGCATGAATACGTCCGCAGTACTGACACTGCTAACGAGGAAAACCTGCTGCCTGTGATTCGTGAACTCCGCTTCTCTGTCCAGATGGACCACCTCTAAACCCTCGGAACTGAGAGTGAGCACCCGCTGTAGAATATGAGAACGATGATCTAGGTGGTCTAGGAAACATACGAGGTCTAGATCCTCCTTGGGACATCATAGATGGTCCCATAGGTCTAGCCCTTTTGGACTGTCCCCTGTCAAATTCATGTACCCTTCGTCTCTGCCTTTAATCTTCCATTTTCTGGGCGAAGGCCTGAATTCTCGCTATATCCATATCCCTGTTCAAGGAAGCAATAGTGCAATCCCTTACCAAATATGGCTCTAATCTGTCCACGTAGAGATAGACTCTATCTATCATCGTATCCACCACATTTGGAGCATATCGAGCCAAGGAATTAAATTGCAAACTATATTCTCTCACGATCAAATTTCCCTGACGGAGATTTAGAAAATGATCCACACGTGCCTCACAGATCTTGTAGGGCAGGTAATGATCAAGGAAAGCCTCTTTGAATTCTTCCCAATTAGGTGAATTTGCACCAATATCACGGGATTTCTTCCAATCATCATACAACAATATCGCCTCTCCTTTCAATCTGTACGCAGCAAGTTTAACTGTTTCTACCCCCGTCACGTGCATAACTTCCAGAGCCTGCTGAATTTGATCCACGAATTCCTGTGGATCTACTTTTGGATCTGACCCAGTGAATATAGGAGGGTCTAGTTTCAGAAAATCCTGTGTTCTGCGACTCGCCACTCTAGCCGCATCATCCTAATGTGTCATTGGACCAGCTCGTCCTTGAATTTGTGCTTCCACTATCTGTGTCATCATATGTACTGCATTTCTAAGATCCTGATCTGTGGCATTCATTGGTGGTTCTGCGGGTACTTCTCTACCAATTGGCTCTCCTGGAGCTGGAGAAGTAGAAAAAGACCGCGATGAACTTTCAGCATTTGCTCCACCTTGACTAGCTTGGTCAGGTGGTAATCTACTCATTCCTTCTTCAGCAGGTACATCTACCTGCTTACCTTTACCTCTACCTCTTCTCATGATTGGCATTTTGACTATACCAAAGAAAAACAATTACCATGATCAGATACAATTCAACTTACAACACCGGCTCTATTGTACGATCTAGAAGTGAAGAAAAGAAACAACATCCTAAATGTCCCGTAGCCTCCTACTTATAAATGTGGTGCACAACACATCGATAAGTAAGACTCTACTCAGACACGGCTTTGTAGACACCCGTAGAACGACCTGCTCTGATACTACTTTTGTCACGCCCCGAATTCCATTGGGACGGATTGGCATCCGTAGCCGATAAGGACCGAGAGAACCAAACATTGCTTATATCCATTCATATGCATGACATAAGAAATACCACTATCATGTATGAGCATACAAGACTAAAATGGGAATCGTGGAACATGTGATAGATATACATATGAAACTTGGCCGTTGAGGCCATCAAGTCAAAAATGTCATATACCACCTTACATTCATACACCCACATACGTCTACAAAAGCCTCTAACAGATGCATTGACCAAAACGAACTAAAAGTTGGGACAAGTCCCCGCTCTATACAACATGTACAACACCAAAACATATGTACAACTATGACTCGGAGAAGCCCCAAACTAACTGGAGCTCACCAATGATCCGCAACAACTGGCAACCTACTGTGGAGGCCTACTAGTACCTGTGCCTGCAGCAAGTAAGGTAAGTCCCACAAGGGACGTCAATACGAAGAGTGTACTGAGTATGTAATGCTCAAATGAAACTGTATGATATGTAAATATGTCAATGAGCTCAAGTACAAATGCATAACCAATATAGATAAGTCATCATTCTGTGTTTTGGGAACCATGTATATTGCTTTCATTACTTTCTTTGCTTCTATGATTAGTCATCTTTGCCTGTGACCTGTGATACCCGGGCCCCGACTGAACAGTGGGTTTTAACATAACATAACGTTATGTTGGGATCGACTCGAGCTAGGCTTATGCCTCTAGAGCTACCACCCATGAATCAATATATATATCAGGATCGGTTCGAGCTAGGTTATTACCTCTAGATCTGCCACCCATACCGATATATCAGGTTCAGCTAGAGCTAGGTTATTATTTCTAGAGCTACCCCCTGATCCAAAAATCTCTGGATCGGCTTGACCTAGGAATTTTGCCCCCAAAGCTACCACCCGTACTCAATCATTGACCATATATATGCATTACTTCATTTTTTTTACTTTGAACAGTGGGTTTTAACATAACATAACGTTATGTTGGGATCGACTCGAGCTAGGCTTATGCCTCTAGAGCTACCACCCATGAATCAATATATATATCAGGATCGGTTCGAGCTAGGTTATTACCTCTAGATCTACCACCCATACCAATATATCAGGTTCAGCTAGAGCTAGGTTATTATCTCTAGAGCTACCCCCTGATCCAAAAATCTCTGGATCGGCTTGACCTAGGAATTTTGCCCCCAAAGCTACCACCCGTACTCAATCATTGACCATATATATGCATTACTTCATTTTTTTTACTTTGAGATTGATACAATGATAATCATAACTTTATTGGAAGCTTTGGATCAATAATCAATGAGTGAGAGACATGCGAATAAACATTATTGGAAACATAGCCTTGTTGGAAACATAACACTATTGGAACCAATGGACAATAATCAATGAACAAGATACATGAGTATAACCACTATTAGAACTTTAGAACACAACCTTATTGGGATTTTGGAACATTGTAAATGAATATGAGACATGTGATTCCCAATCGATCAATGAGTAGGAAACATGTGATAGTGACCATTGGTAATCGAATATAGGACACCCTAGCACATTGCGGGATGGGACAAGGGTAATGTCAATGAGGATACTATTTGTTGCAGAAAAATACGGACAGAGTAACCTTACATACCTTGTATTCTCAATACGATTCTACAATCTTAAGTGTGCATACAATAGTCCCGCTCCGTCCTTATGTTTCACTCTACAACACAAGTACATAACAGAATTTACATTAACCACCAACTACCTTACAATGGCATATAATGACAATGAGTTACATGTTTGGCTTTAACATGTCATTTCCCCTTGACAATAGCATGTATGAAACTATTACACCAACAATACCACAACATACCCAACATTGACCGCAATATCATAAACCACTAGCATGTCATACCAAATTCATACTTTACACTTCTCCATCACCACAACATCTCAATGATTCCACCAATTCACTTCAATACACCTCACAACAACAAATCGGTCAAAATCCCATAAATTACATGCATGGAAAAATAACAAGTTTAGAAACATATGTTGATATTTCATCCATACCAAGCCTTTTCATCAAAACCACAAGTCATATTTCAAGTTTAAGTTCCATGGATAGCACATCTTTTACAAAAACACAAGGTACCATGTTCAACACTTCCAAGCATAACCAACATGATTTACATACTCTGCCATGAATATAATAAATTAATACATAAGAATAATCACTTACCCAAGCTTGAGAAATGATGATCTTGCTCCAAAAGTTGGCTTAGGGTTCTTAGGGTTTGAGAGCAAAAATGATTAAAAAATATCTAAAAGGCATGAGATTTCCAAATGTATAAAAAATCAGATTTTTGGAACTTTATATAGGCCCTCAATTCCATCCTTATCCACTCTTGTAGCATTAAATGCTTGGTATAGAAGGTCAAGGCAAGAATGGGTCATTTGACCCATTTTTGGCCCATGCTTCTTTCACATTTTGGGCCCTTTTTTAGCCCAATTCACTTAATCAAATAAAATCAATAATTTCTCATGTTTAAATCATTTTATACATGTTAAAACGATATTCCTACTCACGGGATTTATTTCTGTAGCCTCAATCCCAAAAATAAGCGATTCTAGCCACGTATGGCCTACTTTGACCAAAAGGGTAAAATCTTCATTTTGATGCCAAATTTGTTCATGAGTTATTTTACCATACCAATATAATACTTTGGTCATTCCATGTATATGCTCATGGTTGTAGAAGAAATGTGTCAAAAATTGGCCCGGTACGTCCCTGGGCACCCTTGGGACTTAAGAAAAATTTCCAACATTGAAAGGTGGACAAAACCATCCTGGAACGCCCTTGGGCGCGCCAGCTTGATGCTTGTGGGCTAAATATTTTATACCAGAGCATCCTGGCACGCTTTCCAGCGCGCCCCACCCTTAGTTTTTTTGAAAATTTCATTTTTTGACTTTTCTTCGTGGGTTTGGTTAGATAGTTCAAGTTCTATTCTTTAACTTACTTATTACCTTTAATATCCTTTGTTTGTAGGTCCTCCAAGCCTCATTTTTAACCCTCAAATGTTCCACGAAGTCACAAAACACTTCCTACGAAAGTCTAATCACATGTACAAGGGCCAATATCAACTATCTCATCTAAAACATTACAAAATACATACTTATGGCTCTCGACACCTAGGTAAACATTATTCAATGTCGTCAAGTAGGGTTAGGAAGGTACGGGGTGTTACACTTATCCTGATGTAGTGACAGGTACATTATCCATCTTTTCACATATTGTATATGCATTGATTGATCCGGATTCTACCCTATCATATGTTACTCCATTGATTGCTGAAAAATTTGAAAGAAAACCGAAATTACTAGTCAAGCCATTTGAAGTATCTACACCAGTTGGTGAATCTATTGTAGCTAAAAGAGTATATTATAATTGTATAGTGATTGTTTGTGATCATGATACGCTGACTGATCTTATTGAGTTGGAAATGGTAGATTTTGATGTTATAATGGGTATGGATTGGTTTGCTTCTTGTTATGCCACGGTAGATTACCGAGCTAAGAAAGTACATTTTCATTTTCCACAAAAGGATGTCCTTGAATGAAGGGGTAATATTGGAGCACCGAGAGGTAAATTTATTTCCTATATTAAGGCAAGGAAAATGATATCCAAGGGGTACATATGCTCTCTAGTAAGAGTGCAAGATACTGATGTGAAGCCACCAACTCTTGAATCGATTCCGGTGGTAAATGAGTTCCTTGATGTATTTCCTGAAGATCTTCCAGGTTTGCCTCCAGAACGGGAAGTAGAGTTTGGTATTGATGTTCTTCTAGGTACTCAGCCTATCTCTATTCCTCTGTATAGAATGGCCCCAGCAGAGTTATGAGAGTTGAAGGAGCAAATAAAAGACTTACTGGATAAGGGATTCATAAGGCCTAGTATTTCCCTTAGGGTGCACCAGTGTTATTTGTATGGAAGAAAGATGGCACGTTAAGAATGTGTATTGATTATCAGTAACTGAATAAGGTGACAGTTAAGAATAAATATTCCCTTCCCAAAATTGATAATTACAGGGTGCAGCCAAATGCTTCTCAAAGATTGACCTGAGATCGGGTTATCATCAGGTAAGGGTTAGAGAAAAAGATATACCCAAGACAACTTTTCAAACATGGTATGGTCATTATGAATTTTTGGTTATGTCATTTGGACAAACAAATGCACCAGCAGTTTTTATGGATTTGATGAACCGGGAATTCAAGCCATTTTTAGATGTTTTCGTGATAGTGTTTATAGATGATATTCTGGTTTATTCAAGATCACCAGAGGACCATGCTAATCACTTACGACAGGTGTTACAGATTCTTCGTGATCGTAAGTTATATGCAAAGTTCTCTAAATGTGAATTTTGGTTAAAATCTGTAGCATTCTTGGGTCATATCGTATTTGATGAAGGAATAAGGGTTGATACGCAACCTTCACGGCCTACCATATACTCTCTTACATGGTTCTTTCCATACTTGTTGTAGGTGGGGTGATATTTTCCCCTTACAACATTTCTCTAGGATAAGAGCCAGATGCTCCCCCTTCTGATCAAAATGAGGCCTGGGGGCCAGAGATGAAATACTAGCTGATAATAGTGCTGGCCCTGATGACCTTTGTAGAAAAGAAAATCGGTTCCCACTAGTAATCTTCTGATGGTTAGAGTTACCATTCCCTGGTATGACCCTTTTTCTCTCTCTTCTTCTCTTTTTACCAACAGAATTTGTAGGAACTACTACCTGCTGATTCAATTGAGGAGTCATAGCTTGACCCAATAGTTGTATGGCATCATGAAACTCTATATTAGAAATATTAGCACTTGCAGGCTGATCTACTGGTGTAGAAAGGTTACTATTTTGATCAGTTTTTTGGCTGATCTCTTTTGGAGGAGAAATACTCTGAAACATGTCAGGAATGAGTTAGAAGGATACATGGATTTGAACTCCATCGTACGATATGATCATGAAAAAAGTGAAAATTTCCTAAAATGTTTCATAGCCTCTCATTCATAAGTGCGGCGCGCTTTACACCCATTAATGAAACTCTACTTAACGTGGCTTTAAGACACTCTGGGATACTTTAAACTTGATGCTCTGATACCCAGTTTGTCATGACCCGAGACTACCCCCTAGTCGTAACACGGTGCTTAGAGTCACAAGTAAACCCAAGCTAACCCATAGCCTGATGACACTAAGAATACTGTATAAAATAAGAATCACTGAGCGGAAGGTGAAATCTAATAATAGAATAATGTATTAAAAAAATTTCAATACTGAAATCAAAATGGAAAACATCTAATAAACAAGAATCTGAACACTTTAGTCTGTCTGTTTGAAAGCCTCGACTAAGATGAGTTACTGGGATAAGCCTCCAACTTTTGAAAACTGAATGACTAAATAAAAAAGTAAACATACGTCTTTTCCTTGGAAGATGAGGACTCACCAAACTCTACTGCTTAGGTAGGTATGAGATTGTTCTTACCGCGAGCTGGATGCTGAGTATCTAAACCTATATTATAAAACAATATAGCTCAAAAAAAGTATGTGTTCAGTACTTTGAATGTACTGAGCATGTGAGATATGCACTATTCTATATGGAACTAAACATGTCGAACATAAGATACTAAACTGAACATAAGGCTGGGGAATGTAACTAATGCAATAACCAAATAAATAAGCATGTAACTGATCAACACTGTACTGAATAAACTAAACACAAGGTCAATGTAAGATATGAGTCTGAAACATGGGAGATACTATTAACCGATATAAACTATGTGAGTCACATGGAATCCGACCTGTAACCCAAGTTGGGAGGGTGTTTAATACCTTGCTAGGGGTAGAGAACCATGATTTTTTCCTGATCACTCATGAGCCCATTTGGGGAAAAAAATAATATCATACCTATGGTGGCACGTAGTTTTGGCACCTAGATTTTGATGAACCCTAGTCCAACTCGGTGCTAAGTATTACTCCCAACTTAATATAACTGATATATCTTGAAAATGTTGTCTGTAATCATGGATATCAAACCTAACTGCCATACTACTAGTGAACTTTGCTTTTATAAGAAAACTGATCCTCCATCCTTGATGGCATTCTGGATACCATACTAATCAGGAAACTTACTTTTGGGAAAAAGTGTTCAAGAGCATTGGTGGTTTCTCTGGATGTCATGCATGTCATTTATCTTACTGCTATGAGCCGAAGATCTTGATCATGATATGAGAATATACATGTATGTGTATATATATATATATATATATATACATATACATATATATATATACATTATGTATTTTTGAACATTGTGTCTTGTAAGTTTATCGGAGACCTGAGATGGCTGGAGTAAAATACATAATATAACATATGAGGGCTAAGCTTTAGAATGACTCTACAAGGCTGGACCTAAATCCTAATTTTTAACTCTTGAAGATTCTAATAGTTTAATAGTATGTATTATCTGAAAATACTGTTTAGAATATACTTAGTCAGAAATCACTATAATTGTCTACAAAACTACTAACACTGGAGTTCACTAATTCTGAGGTTTGATACTGAGTGAGAGACACTTTATTTGAAAGCATCGTAAAACATTTGAAACATAAGGAATGAATACTTTATTATCAATGCATCATCGGGTTTTCATAAGCTGTCATCTCTGAAAAATGCAACTACTTATGACAATTTCTATGATATAAATAGGACATGAAATTTTCATAAAAAGAAACTCCTAAAACCAATAATTGATAAATATAAAGAGGGTTCACAATGATAACTCCATAATAACATTAATTTTTAGAGAAGGACATGTATTCATGGATTATTCATGATAAGAAACTGAAATACAACAAAACCCATAATTTTTTCATGAAACCCTAGTTCTGAAGAATGAATTTTATTGAGAAATTGAGTTCACTTAGGGACTCAATGTGTGAAAGGAATCCATTGATGAAATCCCACATACCTGAAGGCAAAACCCTTGGTAAAATCTTTGGATTTAAGCCTGAAGTTTAAGAACCCTAATTCTTGCTTGGAAAAGAAAGAAATCACTTATTTGCTCTGAATCTTCTAAGTGTCTCTTGATTTTTTAGTTAATAAGGGATTTGGGGTAATTTAGGATTAATAATCAGCCTTAGGATAACTTAAACGACGTAGTTTTGGTGTTAGAAAAGTGGGAAAAGGCAAAACAACCCCTTTGAAAATATTATAACAGTGCAGAACAGTCCCGTTTGACGATTTAGGTGATGAACTGCCAAACCCTTGGTGAACTGCCACTCCAAACAGATTAAAGAACGGTCAGAGGTGTTGGAAATAAGACTCAAATACCTTTCATTTAGTGCATCTTAAGCTCCAAAAATCTTTATATGCTAGGAGTTATAATCATTTGATGTTGATTATAGAGAGATTCTTCACAAGAAATCAATCAGTAAGGAAGGTTTCAACTTGTCTATGAGCTAGGAGTTACATATGGACTTAATTCATGTCTAAATCACTTATCATACTACCAAATAACTATGGTTGTTTCTAAATATACTTGAAGTATGGTTATGATCTTAGCTTGGATTTTTGGAGTGTTATAGTAGGCGTGGCCCTAGTATTAGCCAACCCATTCAAAAACCAAAGAACCTGCTGAATCAGATCAGAAGACATCTATAGAGGAGATGCACCTCCCTGAAAGAGTGTGGCATCCTCCTATTCTTGAATCTCTTCATCCATTACCTCATTATGATGATCCTTATTAACTGTAGCCCAAGCTCAACCCCTAGCGGGTGATACCCTACCTCTTCCTCTTCCTCTACCCCTCGCCCATCCACAACCCCTAACTGTGGGCTTAGCAACTGGAGCAGCTGGAGCGAGAACCCCTGCTCTAACTCTATTTTCTCTTGTATTCACTATTTGCAAAAACAAAAGAATGAAGAGGTCAGATACCATTTGGAATCAAGTCATAAAATGAAAGAAAAAGTAAAATGAAGTTTTCCTAAAGTATTGTAGCCTCTCATAGAAAATTACAAATGCCTCTCTACAGTTCTGCAAAACTCTACTAGACTAGTTCTGGTACGATGAGATCAACAAACCTAGGGCTCTGATACTAACTTTGTCATGACCCAAACCCATCGTGAGTGGCACCCATACTAACCCACTGGTAAGAGAACCATCTAACCAAACACTTAACAAATTTTAAAAGCGAACAACCAATTCTATTATTGAAGCAATATATTGAATAGTTCAAAGAAATGCGAAAATAACATCAACTCTAAAATGGTGTCCCAGAAACTGAAGGCCATCGTGCAAGAACATCTAACCAAATCCATGTGTAAGACCCTAAAAAATAATAAGAAAACTAAAGTTGTTTGTGTCCAAAACAAATGGAATAAATCAAAATGCAGAAAAAATCCATGGCTGCTCGGAAGATGATGCTTACCCTTGGATCAGAAATTGTGTTGCGGTCTATAAATGAGGTCATCGAAGCCGCTGGAATATATTATGCACTTAATAAAAAGAAGGGAATATGGTAGTATCACTACAAAACCACTATGTACTGGTAGGGTCATAGGCCAACTCAACCAAACCAATGTAAACAAGTAACTAACATATTGTAAACAAGTAGCAACCATGTCATCTAGAAATTAAGCTCTTAATTCAGTCCTTATACCATAATTTCTACTTTAGAAAAAACAACTCAAGAAGTAACATATCACTTTTAAACAATTGGAATAAATTCAATTCAACTACAATGAATCCCAAAGCAACTCAATTCACTATTTTCTCATAAACACTTTATTATGGTGCACCAATAAATATAACTAATTTAAAGTGCAATATCAATAACTCAGACCACACAAGGATCCAATCATAATGTCAAGTAAATCAGATCTTACATGGATCCAAATATAATACTAAGAAATCAGACCTCACAAGGATCCCTAATATGACAAACAACAATATAACCAAGTTCACTCAAGGAACAATCAAACTGTCTAATTACTGTGTACACGTATGCTATGGGTCTTATATATACCTACTAGCCATGATATACAGGGGACGGGCTCAGTCCATGTATGAAATAACCCAGACAACTAGTGTCTATAACCCTTATCCTAAGCCAAGTGTTATACTACCCTTATTCTAATGTCCCCACCGTAATCCTCCTTGAATTCCACTAATTCAATCATGATCAAACTTTACCGGTTCATCTCCCAATAACAAATAGTACCAATAAAAAGTACAATCACACAACAAGTGAATGAACCAACTTTTTCAACAAATAAGGTTCTTTTTACAAATCTTATCATAAATTATCAATTTCCATCTTGCATTTACAATTAACAAGTTCAACATACATTTATATGCATTACAACAAGTAGGCAACAGTCTATAAATATGCACACATAAAATCACCTTGAATGTTAACTTTAATTCAATTATTACCTACCTCAATCAAAGTCTTGCAATGCTCTAAGGGACGTGAGCGTTGCCCATTCTCGTAGCTTCGGCTTGATTTCAATCTAAAAACAACACATAGAACACACATCAACCAATGTTCTAACAATTCTATGTATTATAACCTAATTCCACAATCCTAAAGCCAAATTTATGAATTATTCCCTCATTCTAGGGTTTTCTACCTTTTATTCAAATTTAATTCTTTCTATTTAACATTTACAAGCAAGAATTCTAGCATAATAATCAAAACCTAGAAACCCTTAGTCAAAATCCATATCTTTATACCTATTTTCACTACTTTGAACTAGAAATTCCACTTTGATCAAGTTAATACGTCCACCATGATCAAAACCTGGAGATTCTAAGGATTAATGAACAAAAATTTAGGTAGATAGGTGAATTAACTTACCTAAACAATGGAATTTGGGTGGAAACTGGTGGAAATCACCTAAAATTGCCCTATTCTGATCTCTGAACATTTTGGGAATGAAAATAATATTAAATACCAAAAACTACTATTTACTATGCTTAGCCCGCTATAGTAGCCTAATTCTAGCTACATCGGGATCTGCCTGCTATAGCATCACTAACTAAAGATGACTCCCGCTATAGTAGGACTACGATAGCGGCATACCTCCCACTATATTGGGGTAGGAGAGGCAGTGAGTTTTGCCAACTTCTATGTTTTGCCAATTTTACAGCACTCCCAAATTTCAACCTCCCAAACTAACCCTTTTACGTCAATCGCTATATCTGGATTTCTACTAACCCAAATTTAATTCTGAAAGATTCTACAAACTCTCAAACTTCTTAACTAACATAGTATGATCTTAATCATAGAGTCAACAACCTATCCATTATCGGATTTATCTAGAAAACACCACCCCTAAAATTTATCCAAGACTAGACTAGCCTGAAATTTTTTAACACATCATCAAGGGAGAATCTTAACCCAAATTTTTACACGCTAAGCTATACCGTAATGATATAAAGGGTCATTATAGTTTCATTTCAGGTTCTTATATCGGGAGTTAGGAATACATTTGACTTGATTCCTATCTCAATAGGATACTTAGGCAGCATAATGACTCAGTTATGTTCTCCATAAGATTTCTATTTCTTTTTTTTTAATAGGAACTTGGGTAGAATATTTTGAGAAGATCTCACAAATTTACAAAAAGAAAACTATCTTCATCAGGGTAAGGTTAGAGATGAAGTCGAAATATTCAACCAAAACCAAGTTTTGAGTAAGCCTGAAAATTGTATAAGATGTCAATTTTCCCCTATCAACAACATGGAAATTGCCTTGAATCATGTAACTAGGGTAGAATTTTTGAGAAAGACCTCAAAAATTACACCAAAGAATCATCAAAATGCCATTTTGAGATTAATATTGTCCCTCTAATAAACCAACATATTTTATCGATAGATCAATATTGTCCTTTCGATGGACCAAGACTATCCCTCTGATGGACCGACATATCCTATTGATGGATCAATATTATCCTTTCGATGGACCAACATATCCTATTGATGGATCAACATTGTCCCTCTAATAGACAATATATCCTATCGATGGATCACTATTATCCCTTTGATAGACCAACATACCCTATTGATAGATCAACCTTTGTCCTTCTGACAGATCAACATATCCTACTTATGGATAAACCTTTGTCCCTTTAATAGACCAATATATAGATTTCTAAAGGATCAATCTTTATCCCTTTGATGGACCAACACATCCACAATGATCTTCCCAAAGGGATGATATTCATTCCTAGACTAATCTTTCTATTGATTTTTCTTTAGTTTTGACTATAGTTGCTAGCTAAAGCGATGATGTGTCTACTAATTGTGTGCTCCAAGTGCATTTACACATAGGCCATCACCTATTTACTTTCGCTGAGAGGGCTATTGTATATTCATATTGTATATTCATTTCGCCATGAGGGCCATTGCATATCATATTCATTTAACCAAAAGGGCCATTGCATATTCATATTGTATATTCATTTTGCCATGAGGGCCATTGCATATTCATATTCATTTAACCAAAAGGGCCATTGCATATTCATATTCATCTTGCCAAGAGAGCCGTTGCATATTCATATTCATTTCACTAAGAGGGCCATTGAATATTTATTTTCATTTTTCCAAGAGGGCCATTGCATATTCATAGTCAGATTCATATTTATTGTACTGAAAGTGCCATGATATCTGCATTACATCAAAACAAAAGAAGGCTGACATCAAAAAAGGATATCTACAAGTGGCATCAAAATTGAAAGAGGATGATGTACAACCATTGAAAGGGCCATGATATCTGAACTGCATCAAAACTAGAGGAGGAGGATGTCAAAAATGATATCCACAAGTCACATCAAAATTGGGGGAGGCTAATATGAAAATGCCAAGAGGGCCATGGTATTTGCATTACATCGAAATTGTAGAAGGCTAATATTAACAAAAGATATCCATAAGTTGCATCAAAACTGGAGAAGGCTGATGTGCAATCACTGAGAGGGCCATGATATCTGTATTACATCAAAACTGGAGAAGGCTGACATTAAAAGGGTATCAACAAGTAACATCAAAATTGGAGGAGGCTGATATGCAACCCCCAAGAGGGCCATGATCTCTGTATTGCATCAAAATTGGAGGAGACTAATGTAAAAAAAGGTATCCATAAGTTACATCAAAACTGGAGGAGGCTGATATAAAATCACCGAGAGGGCCATATTATCTACATTACATCACAGTCGGAGGTGACTGACATTCAAAGAATATCTCCAGAGCATTTGTATATTCTTTAATCATGCAGAGGTGGAGGATTCTGAAGCTGAAGGATATATGCATTTTGTTTATCCAATAATCACATAGAGGTAGAAGAGTCTAGCATTAAAGGATACATGCATTTATATATACATTAATCACGCAGAGGAGAAAGAGTCTAGCATTGAAGGATACAAATATTTATATAACTATTAATCACGCAGAGGCAAAAGAGTCTGGTGTTGAAAGGTTATGCATTCAAAAAACATCAAGAAATGGTTGAGAGAGTCATTCCATTTGATTCTATTGATGGCTGAGAGAGTCTTCATACTTGGTCTTTAACGAAGGCTAAGAGTATAAAACCCCGTACCTTCCAACACATATACAACTAAGTGAAATTGAAAAAAATATTTGAACTCAAGATAGTAAAAGGTGGTATTTGATGCTAAAGTTTAAAGTGGCCAAATGTATATTAATGTTAAGTTGAAGTAAAGATATTAAGATTTGGAATATGGAATAAAATAAGTGAGGTGCTTGCTTGATTTAATTAAGCTAGTAGGTGACAAGTGCACCTACTTAAGGTATATGGAACAAGTTAAAAGAGCCAAGTAGGTACAATCTAATCGATCAATAGAGACCCATATTAAGTGAAAGAAAACGAAAAAAGAAAATAAAAATAATGGACAGACAAGGCCCAATATGTCCAATCCCACAAGAGTTAAATTAGGATGACCTAGTAGGTGCATTACCTACTTGGACTTTTGACCAACTTATTTGACCGAGTAGGTACACCACCTACTTAATCATTTTTTGGTCTTAATTAAAAGAGAGAAAGACAGGTTGATAAAGGGTTCTATTAAGCCTATCCTTGGATGATTTTCTCATTTGATTATTTATAAAATTTTAGATTATCTCAAGCTCTCTCTCCATCTTTCTCTCAAAGCTTCATACAGACGTCCTAGTTTTCTCCTAGGATTCTTGAAGAAACCCTCCTATTTTCCAGCCAAGGTAAGTGAAAATACTTATGGGCTTAGCTTAGTTCTTCCATGAAAGATTCGGATTTCATGTTGTTGATACATAAAATATGGGGCAGACCTTTCCCCAAGCTGTCTGCTCAACTTTTCTTGGTTATTAAGAGATTTTCTCTTCTTCTTTGGTTTAAGTATGAAGGAAATTTTAAGATCTTTAAGGATTAAAAGTTAAGAGAATAAATTTCCAAAATTTGAGGTAAGTTACTGCCCATTTTCCCCCTCGTTATATAAAAGTTTGGTGGAGAATTTTGCATGTGTTTTTGTCAAGAATTATGGAGTAGTGATCTGAATACGTGAGTTAAATATTTCCTTATTATGTTGAAGGGTGTTTGGGGATTTTATAGGGGCTATTTTATATCTATGTATCTGGGACAACATGGTTGACCTTTGAAAAAGAGGTGTGTAGGTATATTTAAGCATGGAAGGATGGTGTACTAATAAACCACGTAATTAGGAGGTTATGGGAGTTTGTTGCCTGCCATAATTTTAGTATATTGTTTTGTGTATTATAAATCTCGAGTGTGTCGACCTTATTAGAAGGTTGTATAGTATATAGAAGTGATTTGAGGAGAAAGGATGGAAAGAACACCCTTAATTGATAAGTTACGAGTTTAATTCCTGATTATTATTTTGGTGAGATCAAGTAGCCCAAATTGGTTGATTAGTTACTAATTCTTATTTTACCACTTATTTTATTGTAGATTAATACCTTAATGGAAAGAAGGCTAATTCGTTGTAATATTTGAGTTGTGCAACAAGGTATGTAAGGCTATTCTAGATCATTTTCTTTGGCATGAAGTCTTATACTTGATCACCAACAAAGTGAGCTTCCTAGATGATTTTCATGTTAAAAGATACATAGTTATGGTGTACAATTTCCAGTGTAGTTAATGACCCTTTTCCCTACTGTCTGTGGTCTCAAAAATATGTCAAAGTGTCAAATATTTCTCTTATATGAGTCAATAAGATCCTCGATTTCACATATTAAGAGTGTTCATATGTTGGATATACAATCTATCCATAAACTGCCAAATTGCTCCAATTATTTATTTGGTCACATACTTCATTGACTCACACGATCAAATGTTCCTTTCATTAGATATCACTTCCATCGTGTGATTCTATAATGTAACCTCAAGAGCCCTTGTTCAATTATATGGTTAATATGTCCCGAATTGAAATTGTATTTTTCCTAGAGTTGAATTTACCGCATATTTCACATATATCCTTTTATTTGGCATGGTCTACAATGTAGTTATTATATAGTCATTACCTCTTCATTTGAGGATTTTCATGTCCCCACTTGATATGCACGTATTCCCTTATTTGAAATGTCTAAATTTCTACAATTGAATCTGCCACAATTGTTATGTGCTACTAAAGATCACTTGATTCTACCACAATGGTTGTACGCTATGTAGGATCACTTTCTCACTAGTTATACAATGTAATGGCTCATTTGCTACATGTCCTCATGTCCTCACTTGTCATATCTATTCATGGACCATTTGTGAATATGTTTTTTGCCCAATAAGGTTCATTGAGTCATATAAGTTCTTAAGCATCATATTAAAGTTTTTTGCTTCCTATGTCATTGATGCTACCTGAATTATTTTATTCACCTATATTCACTACTGGTCCATAGTACCAAAGCTTAAAAGAGTTACAACCATGAAAAGAATAATCTCAAAAATTAAAGAAATAAGGTAAAGTGAATTCATATATATGGGCGACAGCTCAGGAGTTAATACCTAGAATGGGCCTATCCTAATTGATGTATATATGGGTGGCAGCTCAGGGATTAATACCTAGCATGGGCCAATCCTAATTGATGTATTTATAGGTGGTAGCTTAGGGGTTAATACCTAGCATGGGCCAATCCCAATTGATGTATTTATGGTGGCAACTTAGGGGTTAATACCTTGCATGGGCCGATCACAAACTATATATTTATGAGGACCATATCCCAGCGGTTAAAATGCCTAGCATGGGTCATCCTCTTCTACCACTGATCATCTGGTCATTATATCATATACCTTACAAAGTTTATAATGCAAAAAAGTGTAAAGTAAAGAAAAAATGTAATAGACATGATTCCACAAGTATAAGCAAAATTGATCTCTTATCCGTACTTATACATTTGTACCTGGTTCCATCTGAGATTTTGTTTTACATATTGATACTTTATGCCTTACATGTTTAGTACATTAGTTCATAGTGACGTCCCTCATGGGGGACACTATGTTTCATGTCGCAGGTACATGTACTCTAGCTAGTAGATCTCTCCAATAGAAACACAGGATACTTAGCATATTTTGGTGAGCTCTTGGTTGATTTGGAGCTTTATCGAGTCTTTAACATGCATTTCAATATTGTATTAATGTTAAGGGTATGGTGGGGTACTGTCCCTACCTAAGCTAAGTTGTCTATCTTTTAGAGGCTATATAGACTAATGTCAAAGTAAAGCGTTGTTGTGTCTTGTTTTCTAGTAGTTAAGGCCTCAATGAGCAAGTTAGGTATATCTAGTTTGGGCTATCTATGATGGTATTTTTTCCATGGCATCTTATCTAAGCTAGTTAAGTTTTGTAAATTATCAATTTTAGGTAAATGGTAAGTATATGTTATAAGTTGGTTCTCTTGGGCCTTTAGGGCACCGGGTGCTTGTCTGTCTTAGTGATATTTAAGGCGTATCAGAAGTGATATCAGAGTACGCCATCCTTGGGAGTCTACAAAGCCATGTCTAGTACAGCCTTACTTATAAATACGTTGCATGCCACACTTATAAATGGGGGGATACTTGGACATTTATTAAATATGATCTTTTTTCATAATCTAGATCGTGTAATAGAGCTAAGTTAAGAAGTCTATTCCTACTCACACTATGATCTACATCATCAAGATTATTCCTACTATGGCTAAGGTAAAATGCGGCCAAAAGGACAACACCAGTATTTCCCAAGAGGCAACCTTCAAAAAAAGGTCTCAGGTTGTTAAAATTCAGAGAAAGACTTGTGGAGGTTTCTGTGTCACTTGCATCTACAGCTGCATTTTACCACTTGTATTATTTTTGTTCTTCTGAGTGGTATGTTGTTAGATTATTCATGTGTTGCACAGTAAATGGTTACCTAGTCGTAGAGATGGGCTACAACATTTCCTAATACAACTTTTTAAGAAGATATGACCAATTTTTGACTATGAGATTTCCTCTACATGACTCCTCCCATGGTAATAGGATCTAATCCTAATAGAGGACATTCAATACTTTGTTAGTAATAGACATATAATCTTTAAGGCGATACATGTATTGGAAATAGAATTTGTTGATTTAGCTTTATATTAGTTAAAAGATGTGGCAGTAGTATGGTAATGGCTAGATATATTCTTAGTTGATAAATAAGGCTCATATGCTTACATATCATCTCAGGTATGTTAGTAGTTGGAATTATAAGATATATGCATATGACCACCCTAAATAGGTTAAAATGTGCGATCCTTTTTGTTGTTAGAAAACATAGAGGCTAAGTGTTTTAATTGTTTCATATAAAAGTATATGTATAATAGTGTCCTGTTGTGATCTATGTATTGGTTATTATATAGAATAGAAAGAGACTAAGATTAAGGTTGAAAATATTGAGGGGTTAGACATAAGTTATAGTCTGTTACAATATCAAGAGTAGAGAAAGGCAAAGTGTCAATTAATTTGTAGCAAGAGGGTATTTGTTTACATAAGAAATAAAGGAGAACCACATTTGAATACCATAGAACAGAGGAATGAGTTGAGTAAAGTTCCCTAATAATGTAAGAAGATGACGTACATAAGTATTAGAAGAAAAGGTGACATAAGTTGTGCCCTTATTATATAGAATACTTATTAAGCATGTGAAAGTAAGAAAAAGATATTGATTCTTAAATCCTAACCAGTTGTAAAGGCACACAAGAAACTGTCCCTAAACAACTTTTTGAATTTTTGTTAGACGGAGAAATCATTTTAGTATCGATTCAAATTCTTGTTCCCAATCTTAAGCTATAAGAACAAAGAGGTCAATCTAAAGATCACATTAATAAAAGGTACATTAACCAGTGTCGTACCTTAGGGTGCACATCCATAATTCATATGAAATAAAGATGGTTCACTATGCATATGTATGGAGTCAACTAAATAAAACTACTATGAGGTCCATTTGATATAGCCCATAGTAGAGAAATCATAGCTTGACTATAAAAGAGGACAATTGATTCTATGCCGATCGTTATTAGTGGTTCCCCTGCATGGAAAAAGGTTGGAACACCGTCACTTGTTATACTATTATGGAAAATCTATTAGGATGGACATACATAACTTGTTAAGCCAAAGTGACTACCCCTCATATGCTACAAAATCACAAGATGAGTTTGCATGTACTGATATTATGTGTAATTGGTAGTGCATAAAAGATCATTAGTTATGGTGCCCTGTTGGGATTCATTTGTTCATTTTCTTATTTGAGCCTTAATAAGGTATCAAACCTCAAGTGTAATTATGTATTGTCAGCTAGGATCAAAGAAATAGCTATCCTCGATCCCCCATTACTATAGAATATTTATAGGGCTCTCATACCTTTGACTCGATGTTTGGATATACTCAAGAAGCTGCTTGATTCTAATAGTCGAAACACCTATGAGGAAAAAAATTTCCAAGATCTAAAAGGCAATATAGGAAATTAATTACATACGTTCTGTGGTGAGTAAAGGAACACGAGAAGAACTACAACACCCGTGATTTATAACTAGTGGGCAATATTCTTACACTTAAAATATGGTGGAGTGTTTCTATAAAATGTCTCCTAGTTTCTAAAGGTTCTTGTTGCTTATACATTTATACATGCTACTTGTCCGATAGCTTGTCTATTTGTAGATCATGTTCCCTTTGTGGATATCATCCCACATGTTATGTATGTCATAAAGAACTTGCATATAACATTATCTTCTTCATAAAACTCTCACTTATTGCTATATGTTTCATAGGACATTGACCTATTTCACCAATGACTTGCCACAAATCACTTGTCCATATTTTATATGTATCATCGATTAATGGCTTAAATGTTATAGGCATTATATGTTACTTGCTCATAGGTTAAATGTACCACCAATCAGTTGTCTACATATTATATGCTTCATAGACTATCTTTTTATATGTCATCTGCTACATAGCCTAATTGTTTAAGCGTTACATGCCCCATAGTTAATTTGCCCATGTATCATATGCTCACTTGCTCATATTTTATAAAGTACACTTATTCATGTGTTAGTCCACTTATGGACGTGATAAAGTCCCTCTGCCCACATTATTTATATTTTATATTTGTTTTATTATGTGGATACATATCTAGTCCACTTGCTAATATGTAAAACACTTTCTTAGCTTTAGTGCTCACATGTTATGTGCTCATCTAGTCTATTTGCTCAACGTCTTTTTCAGTGTACTTGCTCATGTACTAAAGATTTGTAATTCTTTTTCCTATATGCTACATGTCTTATAGTTCATTTTCTCACATGCTACCTAGTTCACATGCTCAAATATTAAAGGTTGTTAAAACTTACGTATTTATAGATCATAGATAGCTCAAATGTATATATGTAGTATGCTACTTATGTATATCTATTCTTATACTAAATGCACTTCCTTATGGCTTATTGTTCATAAAATAGGTGATCTCTATGCCCACTTGTCTATGTGTCATATACTCTATGTGACTTATTTGTTCATATGTTATATGCCCCTCCATGCTTATAGACTTAAGTATTAAACATGTTGGGATAAAATTATGGGGAGTTTACCCAAAAAAAGTTTGGGCACATAGAAAATTTTAGTGCATCCCTTATTCATAGATAAATGGCTAAGTAGAGTACTGTATTCAGATGTAGCCTCCATTAAAGTGTTGAAAAAGACACTTGGAAAGGACTCCATTAAGTCCAAGTATCCATATCTATTCAATGAACCTGTAAGAGGTTCATGTATTATGCATCTTTCTTACACAATTGTAAGTCCCATATACATCTATTCACTTGTTCATAGGTGCGTAGCTCATTAGTGAACTTGTTGTCTTGATCAGATATCATATGTTCAGATGTATAGTTCATACTTATGATTCCTAAATCCCAAGTGTTTCACCTATGGACGGTGTACAAAAAGGGAGAGAAAGGTAAGTTATGCTATACAAATTTTTTTCACTTGATTATATATGACTAAGAGGAGCCTTACTTATTATTTGATTATTTCTTTGTGCAACACTCACAGGAACTCCTTGTGAGGTTTGTCTATTTGTGGTTCTGGTCAGCTGGCATATTTTGGATTGTTCTACTTACAAAGGAAACTCTAGAAAAATTATTGGAGGGTATCCAAAGTTGACCTTGTTTTGAGCAACACCTCTCATTCGAGGATGAATCATCCAAAGGGGGGATAGTGTAATAACCCGTACATTCCAACACATATGCGACTAAGTGAACTTGAAAAAAATTTTGAACTCAAGGTAGTAAGAAGTCGTATTTGATGTTAAAGTGTAAAGAATCCAAGTGTATATTAGTGTTATGTTAAAGTAAAGAGATTAAGATTTGGAATATGGAATAAAATAAGTGAGGTGCTTACTTAACTTAATTAAGGTAGTACGTGACAAGTAGGTGCATCATCTACTTAAGGTATATGGACCAAGTTAAAAGGTTCAAGTAGGTACCAACTAATGGATCAATTGAGGCCCATATTAAGTGAAAGAAAAGGGAAAGGAAAATAAAAAGAATGGACATCCAAGGCTCAATATGTCCAAACCCACAAGAGTTAAATTAGAATGGCCTAGTAGGTGCATCACCTACTTGGACTTTTGACCAACTTATTTGGCCGAGTAGGTGCATCACCTACTTAATCATTTTGTGGTCCTTATTAAAATAGAAAAAGAGAAGATGCTAAACGGTTCTATTAAGCCTATCCTTAGATGATTTTCTTATTTGATTATTTACAAAATTTTAGATTCTCTCTCTCTCTCTCTCTCTCTCTCTCTCAAAGCTTCATACAACCGTCCTAGTTTTATTCTTGGGTTGTTAAATAAACCCTCCTAGTTTCCAGGCAAGGTAAGTGAACATAAGTATGGGTTTAGCTTAGTTCTTCCATGAAAGATTAGGATTTCGTGTTGTTTATGCTTAAAATATGGGGCAGACCTTTCCCCAATCTGACTGCTCATCTTTTCTTGGTTATTAAGTAAATTTTATCTTCTTCTTTGGTTTAAGTTTGAAGGAAAGTTTAAGCTCTTTAAGGAGTACAATATAAGAGAATAAATTTCCAAAATTTGATGTAAGTTACTACCAATTTCCCCCCTCTTTATATATAAATTTTGTGGAGAGCTTTTATGTGTTTTTGTCAACAATTATGGGGTAGTTATTGGAATCTGTGAGTTCAATATTTCCTTATTATGTTGAAGGGTATTTAGGGCTGTTATAGGGGCTCTTTTATATCTATGTATCAGGGACAACATGGTTGACCTTGCAAAAGGAGGTGTGTAGTTATATTTAAACATGAAAGGATGGTGTGGTGATACACCACTTACTAAGGGAGTTATGGGAGCTTGCTGCCTACCATACTTTTGGTATACTATTTTGTGTATTATGAAGCCCAGGGGTTTTGGGAACCTTATAAGAAGGTTTTATAGTATATAGAAGTGATTTGAGGAGAAAGGAAGGAAAGAACACCCTTGATTTGATAAGTTAAGGGTTTAATTCCCGATTACTATTTTTGTGAGATCAAGTAGCCCAAATTGGTTGATTAGCTACTAATACTAGTTTTGCCACTTATTCCCATTGTAGTTAATGGCCCATTTCCCTACTGCCCGTGGTCTCAAAAATGTGTCAAAGTGTCAAATGTTTCTCTTATATGAGTCAATAAGATCCTAGATTTCACATGTTAGGAGTGTTCATATGTTGGATATACAATCTGTTCATACACTGCCAATTTTCTCCAATTGTTTATTTGGTCACATACTTTATTGACTCACACGTTCACATGTTCCTTTAAGTGGATATCACTTCCATCGTGTGAGATTATAGTGTTACCTCAAGAGCTCCTGTCCAATTATACAGTTTAAATGTCCCTACTTGAAATATGTATTTGTCCTAGAATTGAATCTGCCGTGTGTTTCACATATATCCTTTCATTGGGCATGACCTATGTCTGGACCTGATTTCCCAGGTCATGATGACACCTTCTTTTACCCACGAGTAGGTAAGCCAAGTCTTATCCTGGAATAACAAGTAACTAGCTAACTGACAGAAGATAAGGAAAAACGAGAATAAAGCCAACAATAATAAATAACAGGCAGGAGAAAAAGAGATATACATACATACCTATATGAACACAAAAGGGAAGAGGATAAAACATACTAAAAGAATCTCGCCCAAGACCTGGTAAGGTTAGTACAAGAGCCACTATAACAAAAGAGAGTACTAGATAGTATCAAAAAATATATATATACACACTTAGTAGTTTCGGAATATACAATAAGACTATCGCTGAAGCAGAAGTAGGAGGATCAACTTCGGACTCTAGACAACTCAACATGTCTCCGAATCTGCAGCACACTCTGAGGATAACATCAGCGGTGGTGGCTCGTACTCGGATCTGCATTAGGTAAAAGATGCAGAAGTGTAGTATGACTACCAAAACCACTAGTACTCAGTAGGAATCATTGGCCGACTGAGCTCAAATATAGTAAAAGTATAAATAAAGTGCGAGAATGTAAACTAAAGACAATTGTAATGGACAAAAATGGAAATAATATGCTATATTAGAAAAATGAGATAAATAAGAAGTAAGTAACTCAAAAGTGAATATAAATCCTAGCACCAACTTAAGTGCGCCCCCATAAGACTAGTAGGTACACATAAGAAGAAATAACCCAACCGAGCCCCAGAAGCATGGTGGGTACAACCAACTGTAGAACTAAAGTAAGAACCATAAATAATAGTATTAAACATAAAATAAACTAAGATGGATGATAAGCATACTGTACACTCCTTTCCCAGCTATAACTGTAAATCTTACCAGTTTCCAATGAATTTCCAACCCTCGATCCATTATGATAAAAATATGTTGGACTCGAAACGAAACTAGTGGATAGTAACAAGAAGCCAGATGCCAGACTCCAACCACAACTCATAAAAAGTAGGCAATAGCCATAGATAAATGCCAGAATCGAATCAAATCTCATTGATGATAAAAATTTAGCATATGTCAGACTCAAACTAGAACTGATAATAGTAATAATATAAAAATCAGCGGACTCAAACTGTAACTTAATAAGAATGAAAAAACTAGCGATACCCCAGGGTTTTAACCTATCTCTAATCAACTCATTCATAATATCCAATCTTAGGTGGTCAAATCCTTTAAAGACAAGCGGGTTCGAATTAATAAGTCAGAAAGGTGTGGTTTTAAGGTTAGTTACTACCCTACCCGGGGGGTAATGAAGCTAAATAAGCGTACAATCAAGTCTAAGTCAATACAAACCTAGGTAAAATCCTAAGGGAGTAGTCATAAGTCCATTTAAGTCTAAAGGAATGCCATTCGAAGTATTTTATCTAAAAGGGAAATAGGGCCCGCTATCATTCCCAAAAATTCGACCTAAGGGAAACACCTACCTGAACCTAGGCTAAGGCTTCTCAATCTTATCCCAAGGCACTAAAAGAGCTAAGTATAATATTAAAGGAAAATCCTATACAAACATAAGGGAAAATAGGCCCGAAGTCTACCAAAAAGGTCCCTTAACCGGCAATAAATGTTGAAATAACAACCAAGAAATAAATACCCACCCATAGCTACCACAATGTCACCCTAATACCATGACAAAGCATAGTATAGGAGAAAAATAAGCCTAGCCTACCTGGACACCGCTGAAAGCTCAAAACATCCTCTACACTAGAGCTTTTCCCTTTCGAGAAGCCCCGAACCACTGCCACGCTATCTGAAATAATGTCTATACGTCTAGATGAGAAAATCAATACCCATATTATGTATTAATGCTCTAGGTCTGAAATCAGACTAAAATTCCCACGTGAGGCCTGCTTGTAGAATCACAAAATCAAAATCGTCACAGCCTCTCTCTCAGCTCAATGATCACTTGCCCCAAAATTGGGCATAATCTATACGTGACAGTGATGTTCCTTGAGTGACATGCATAGGAGTGTACATGAATGAAGATTAGTTCTCTCGGGCCTTAACGGCTTCGGGTGCCAATCTGCCACATTGGAATTCGAGGCGTGACACAACCCCAAATTCTATAGCCTCTTCTCATAGTTGGTAAGGAACTTATATGTATCCTTTCCTGGGGCACGAGCAAACCTTGATGGATTCAATATCAGAAATCGGCCCAGAATCTTCTACGTTTCAGAAGTCATAGCCGGTTAGGCTACTGCTGGCTGCAAAACTAATGGTGATGGTGAAACCTCTACTCTGGGAGACGCCATTGCAGGCTGTACTCCAGGTCCACCCTGGGCTACCCCCTAAGGGGTTTTCTGTGACCCATCCATTGGCGGGCCACCAACCAAATTCAAAAGTTGTACTACTGCATCACGAAGAAATAAAAAAAATATGAATCCAGGTGGGTCTTGGTCTGCCCTCTGGCCTACCAGCTGCTGTGGCAGTAGATTCATTGGTGCTGACTCAAGTGTATACTCTGGCTCTAAATCTATGTTCAGCTCAAGTGAAGGATCCCTGGCCTGGTCTTGAGCTGGGGCTATAGTTCTATCTTGACTTAGGCCTTAGGGTCAACTTATGCCCCTAAATAATACTTTGGCAGCTGTACCAGGGTACGTATCATACCTCGGGTCCTATCCATCTGCAAAAGAGTGAAATAAATTAGAATCTAGAACCAAAAAGATGAGATTTTTCTGAGAATGCCCTGTAGCCTCCTGAAGATTGGATATAGACATCTCCGTATCGATCCGTAAGACTCTACTAAACATTAGCTCTTGTACCAATAATATCGATGAACCAAGGCTCTGATACCAAGCTGTCAGGACCCAATTTCCTAGGTCATCATGACACATACTTTAAACATAGCTCGAAATGGCAAGTAACAGGCTAACTAACAGAAGATGAAGAAAAACTAGAATGAAAAAAATAATAATAAATAATAGGCAGGAGAAAAAAAGATATACATACATAACTATATTGAACAAGAGAGGGAAGAGGACTAAATATACAAAAAAAATCCCTCCCAAGACCTGGTAAGGTAAGTACAAGAGCCCCTATAAAAAAAGAGTATTAGACAGTATCCAAAAATGTATATATGCATACAGAGTAGTTTCGAAATATATAATAAGACTATCTCTAAAGGAGAAGGAGGAGGATCATCTCCAGACTTTATAAAGCTCACCCTGTCTCTGAATCAGCAACACACCCCGAGGATAACGTTAGCAGCAGTGCCTGATACTTGAATCTGCATCAGGGAAAAGATGCAGAATTGTAGTATAAATGCCAAAACCATGAGTACTCAGTAGGCATCATTGGCAGAGTGATCTCAAATACAATAAAAATGTAAAAACAGTGCAAAAATGTAAACTAAAGTCAATAGTAAGGGATATAAGTGGAAATAATAGGCTATACTAGGCAAATGCAATAAAGAAGAAGTAAGTAGCTCGAAATCAAAAATAAATCCTAACTATAACCCAATTGGCCCTCCATAAGTCCAGAAGGAACACACAAGAAGATATAACCCAACCAAGCCCCTATAAGCACTGTGGGTACAATGAAGTGTAGAACCAAAGTAAGAACCATAAATAATAGTAATAAACATAAAATAAACTAAGATGAATGATATGCATACCGTACACTCCATTCCCAGCTATAACCGCAAATCTTACCAATTTCCAATGAATTTCCCACCCTAGATCCATAATGATAAAAATGTTCTGGACTCGAATAGGAACTAGTGGATAATAACAAGAGGCCATATGTAATACTCTAACCAAAACTCATAAATAGTAAGCAATAAACATATATAGATGTCAAACTCAAATTGAAACTGATAATAATAATAATAATATAGAAATCAACGTACTCAAACCAGAACTTAATAAGCATGAAATAACTAGTGATACCCCGGGGTTTTAACCTATTTCTAATCAACTCATTCATAATATCCAATCTTAGGTGGTCAAATCATTTAAGGACAAACGGGTTTGAATCAATAAGTCAGAAAGGTGCAGTTTTAGTTACTACCCTACCCGGGGGTAATAAAGCTAACTAAGAGAGCAATCAAGTCTAAGTCAACCCAAATCTAGGTAAAATACTAAGGGAGCAATCATAAGTCCATTTAAGCATAAAGGAACATTATTCAAATTATTCTATCTAAAAAGGTAGTAGGGCCCACTATCGATCCAAAAAACCTAACCAAAGGCAAGAACCTACCTGAACCTAGGATAAGGATTCTCAATCCTATCCCAAGGCACTAAAAGATCTAAGACTAATCCTAAAAGAAAATAATATACTAACATAAGGGAAAATGGGTCTGAATTTTAAAAAAATATCACACTAATACCATAAATGCTAAAATAATAAATGACCCTAAATGCCCACCCATAGCTAGTAAAATATCATACTAATACTATCATAAAGCATAGTCTAGGAGAAAGGTAAGCCTAGCCTCTGGACGACGCCGAAAGCTCAAAAAATCCTCTACACCATAGCTTTTCTATTTCTAGAAGCCTTCGATCTTTGCCACACTATGAAAATAATGTTCTATATGTCAAGATAAGCAAATCTATACACATATTGCGTATTAATTCTCTGGGTTAGAAATTGGACTAAAAATCAAATGCAGGGCCCACTTGCAAAATCACAAAATTGAAATCATCACAGCATCCCTCTCAGCACAAGGATTATTGGCCCCAAAATTGGGCGTAATCCGAGACCAAATAAGTCCCAAAATAGTCCCACAAAGTTTGAAAAAACAAAGATTTAAACTACTAATTTAAACAGGAATTAAGTCAAAAACTTATAAGATAACGATATTAAAATGCACACAATCACTTCCCCAAGCTAATCCCAATTCCAATTATCAATTTTCCACAATTCTCCAAGCTCCTTCATTCTTTAATGGTGACTAATACATAGAAAAATAGCAAGAGAAATAATAGGGAAGGTTTATATACTGCCAGGGGTTTTCTCATCACTGTTGCAAGGTCTCCTGGTCGCAATCACTGAATCCCACTAATAGGACCATTGCGATCATGGTGGCCTAGTGACAGAGGGTCAATCTATTTATTCAAACCCAATGCGGCAACCATACGTACTATGGCTTCAACCCTTACTTTTTTGCTCAACACTTAGTTTGTCTAGGCTTAAGAATTGAAACAGACACAAGCATATATAGGAATGAATCCCCAACTTTGTACTTAACTTGTGCCACAAAGAAGCACACAAAATAACCTTACAAAAATCTGACCAACACAGCCAAATCTAGCCTTGACACAGCTGCCTGTGCCTATTTATAGGCCACAACTTCTGTCACATGCTAGTCACATATCGAGAACATGTCCAGTAAATGTCTATCCTAAATTCAGTTGATATCCCCCTACTGATTAGAGAATTTGAAATTTAAATACAAATTCAAATTACAATAGCACCAAAGCCATGCAACATGTCCAGGGAAATTGTAACTGCCCAACCACTATCATGTGCAAGGCACATTCCCAGTTCTAGAACATCCTTGGCATCTTTGTACCAATTTTTCACTAGGGCCCTGGGAGTCTTTGCACTTGCCCATGCCACTGCCTTGACAACACCTAAGCCACCTGGTCCCAACAATGTCTAGCCTAGCTTGCCACATCTAGCCATGCCTCCGCAATATGACTTGCCTTAGCTTAAATTAGACTTAGCCTTGATCTGGCTAAGTTTGCCAGCCCTTTTCATGCCTTAGCCACACCTTTCTTTCCTTAGCCACACCAATGCTAAGGTCTTGCCATACCTTGCCGACACGCACCATGCTATGCTGACATTCCCATGTCGATTGACTGGCCTAAAGCAAATCTGACTTTGGCCCTCACCATTTGGTCATGGCTAGGTTGATCATGTAAATCCTTATCCAAGCCTGAGCCACCCGAACCATCAACATAAAGGTCTAACAAACTTTCTCCACCAGATGAGCTTGTCATCCTGACGAGGTAGAATCTAAGTAGACATTGACCTCATCTTCAAATTGCTACAATGACGACCCTTTCTCCCAAGTAGCATCACAAACTTTCTTGTATTTCCATTGAATCAGAAATTCTGATCACCCATTCTTTTTTCCCTGTCCCAAAGTCCAGTGATCTAATATCTTCTCAATCTCCTCTTCATACTGCTATCGTAAAATAGAAGGATCCTATCTTGTAGCCAACCTTGTTGTATATTTTGTATCTTCAAGAAATGGCTTCAGGTAACTCACATAGAAAGTAGGGTGGATTTTTAGCCTTTTTGGTAGATTCAACCAGTAAGCTACTTCACCCACCCATTCTATCACTTCAAAGGGTCCAACATACTTTCAAATCAGCCCATTGAATTATCTTGCTACTGATTTTCTTCCATATTTGAGGAGCAAGCTTCAATAACACCTTGTCACCTACCTGGAATTCTAAAGCACACTGATTTCTGTCAATATACTACTACATTTGTTTTGCTGCCTTTCTCAAGCTATCTTGCGCTTCATCTAGCAACTCTTATTTATCTCGGGCATACTTGTAGGTAGAAGGGAACTTGCACTCTATTTTGTATCTAGCAACTTCCAGCGGCATGTTAGGCTGCATGCCCAACACTAGTTCAAAGGGGCTTTTCTCAGTTGCCGACAACCTGTGCAGATTGTAACAAAACTGCGTACTGTCTAACAATTCCACCCAGTTCCTCTGACTTGCAATCACATAGTGCCTCAAATATTCTTTAAGAAGATGATTTTCTTTTCATTTTTTCCATTATTTTGTGGATGATTCACACTTGAGAACTTCAATTTAGTAACTATCATATTGAACAATATAGTACAAAATCGGCCTGTGAACCTTGTGTCTTGATCAGTCACAATATCAAGTGGAACACCAAAATTCTTCACCAAGAACTTATAGAATAATTCAGCAGCTATCTAAGACGAACAAAGAGTAGGAGCGACAATGAAAATAACTTACTTTGAAAACCTGTCAACCACTACTATGACCAATGCTTTGCCATCATCCTCTTGAAAACCGCTAATAAAATCCATAGAAACTGAAACCCATAGACGTTCTGCAATATGTAGAGGTTTTAGCAACTTAGCTTCCTTCTTTCTTTAAGTCTTGTCAAGTTGACAAATAAGGCAAAACTTCACATAGGCCTTAATATCATCTTCCATCTTTGGCCAGAAATAGTTTTAGGACAACAATGCCATCATTCTTTCAACACCTGGATGACAACATAGACATGATCATGTATTTCTTTGAGGATTTTCCAATGCAACCCATCACCTTGAGGCACAACGATTCTCCCCCTCTTAAAAAACAACAGATCATCCTCAATCCAATATCGTCTAACAGTCCCTTCTTTCACTTGATCCATCAATTTCACATATAATGAATCACATGCAAATTTCACATATAATGAATCACATGCAGCATTGAACTTTATCTTATCTAAAAAATCAGAGTCTAGTCTAGTGATTGCATAAACTATAGTAAATACCTTTTTGCAACCTAAAGCATCTGTAACTTGATTTTGTTTGCCTGGATTATGTATCCAAATGAAGTCATATTCAGTGTGAATCTCTAGCCATTGGGCCTGTTTTGGACTCAATTTCTGTTGAGTCTTAAAGTATGTATTAGCCATATTGTCCGTCTTGACAAAAAACATCATTCCCAGTAAATACACTCGCAAGATTTGGAAACAATGGAAGACTTCCACCATCTCCTTTTAATGAGCAAAATACCTTTGCTCTGCAGGATTTAATTTTCTGCTCTCAAAAGCACCCGGATGATCCTCCTGCACTAGCACACCACCGACTGCATAATCAAAAGAATCCGTGTGAACTTCAAATGGTAAGTTAAAATCAGGCAATCAAAATATTGGTTTAGAAGGAATAGCCTTCTTTAAGGACTTGAAAGCCTTGTCACTTGCTTCGGACCAAGCTCACTTAACATTATTCTTCAACAAGTCTGTTAATGGGCAGCCTTTTTTGAATAGCCAATAATGAGTTTCCAATAATAGTTTGCCAATCCTAAAAACGATCTCAATTCTTTAACCCCGTTTGGGGCCTGCCAATCCACAATAGCCTAAACTTTCTTAGGGTCCATTTGCACATGGTTTTCACTAACCTAATGACCCAGAAATTTGATCTCGTGACAAGCAAACTCACATTTTTTCCATATTGACATATAGTTGTTATTCTCTAAGTTGTTGCAACATCATTTTCAAATGCAACAAATGATATTCTAGTGTTTTACTATAAATGACTATATCATCTAAGTAAATAACTACAAAGTCATCAAGGTACTTGTAAAGAACATTATTCATTAAGTTACAAAAAGTAGCTGGGGCATTAGTCAACCCAAATGGCATTACAAGGAATTCATAGCTACTATATCTAGTTACACAAGTGGTCTTTGGGGTATTCCCCTCGGCTACACACGCTTACCAATAGCTAGACCCTAAGTCCAACTTAGAAAAGAAACTAGCCTTAGACAACCTATCTATCAAGTCTTGAACCAGTGGCACCAAATACTTATTCTTTACAGTCATCTTGTTCAGTGCACGATAGTTAACACACATTCGCAGGCTTCCATCTTGTTTCTTTTAGAACACCACAGGGAGCCTTCAAAGGCAGGATTATTTCGGCCTCAAGCAATTCAGATAATTACTTTCTTAATTCTGCCAACTCTAATGGAGACATGCAATAAGGAAGGCATGCAGGTGGCATTGATCCAGGAATTAGATCAATTCTGTGATCAATTTCCCTCCTTGGAGGCAATTCTTTAGGCAGTTCTAGTGGTATGACATCCCTAAATTCTTGTAAAAACTTAACAATACTGTTTGGAACTTCAATCTGTATATCAGGCTTAACTTCAATCAAGGCAGCAAGATAAGCAGTCTCATTCTTTTTCAAGCCTTTCTCAAAAGCAATAGCAGACAACATAAAAATAATTCCATTATGTTTTCTCTCTTTCTCCTCATTATAGGGTCGAATACCTTTCACAAATCGAGGGTTAGTTTCCCACATGAATATCAGACTATCCAAGTGAGTGATAGGGGAAACCTTTGAATTTTATTAGTAAAATCAATCCCAAGCAGAAGATTAAAGACATCATACGGCACTACAATCAAGTTGTGCAGTCCAGACCAATGACCTATGGTCAGTGGGACATCCAATGCCATGCCATGGCCTGGCTGTGGTGTAGAATTTATAGCCTTCATCCTTGTTGCACAGATAGTCACCTTTAGTCCATACACCTTCATGATTTTTGAGCCCACAAAAGTATGAGTAGTGCCAGTATCAACCATTGTAACTACACTTTTGTTCCCAATGTTCACATCCATGTACATTAAAGAATCATAGGTATGCAATAAATTATCAAAATTTTTAGCGGTATTGATCTAGGCATCAACATCATCATTTGCCTTTCCTTCCACCACATTCACTCTAGACAACATATTCAACAAACGTAATGGATTCACATAGGAAGCAATTTCTTGTCCCTTGGCTTGTTTCTCTTTTTCAACAAGAAGAGCAATGATTTCCCTTTCTTTGTATATTTCCTTTCCTGATGCCCAGGTTTTTGACAAGTCCAACAAACTTTTTCACCAGCCTGCTTGCTTTGGTTAGACAGAGAAGCATCCATCTTTCCCTTGCCTTTGTTATTTCCCTATTGCCTACGATTATCTTTCTTCCAGTCTCTACCTTTTTTATTTTTCTTCATTCTGGAAAGAGTAGGATCAGGGGTAGTACTGTTAGAACAAAAATCAATCAAAGAATTCATTACTGTAATGGAATTAGGTAGATCTTGAACTTTTTGCCTACGTATTTCTTTCTGTGCCCAGCCTTGCATTCCAAGTTGTGCAATTTATCTTTATCAGACATGTTCTGAATATCAAACACCAAAGACAAAAATTCCATCACATAGTCCCGAATGGAACCAACTTGTTTCAACCGCTTTAGTCTGTCCCTAACAACCCAAGACGAGTTACTAGGTAGAAATTTCTTACGAAGTGCATCTCTCAGTTTTTCCCACGTATCACACTTGGGTCTGCCAGCACTTTCATCATCAACAATCTTTGTACGCCACCACAACACTATATCATTTTTAAAATAGCAAATTGTCATGGTTAACTTGTCAGTTTCAGGCACATGTGTAGTAGCAAAATAATGCTTCAAGTCCAACAAAATTTTTTCCAATTCCTTAGCACCACGAACACCATCAAAGTATTTTGGTTTCGGAATTTTAATTTTGTCATGTTCTTCACTGCCACGCAATAAACCAGCAACAGTCCGACGAAGGACCACCACCTTCGCCTTCAAATCTTTATTTTTCTTCAAAAGGTCTACAATTCATGTACCCACAGTTTCACCAAAAGTGACAAGACTAGCCAATTGATTTTCTATAAAAGCACGATAACTTGACAATTCTGTGTTAATGCCATGGATTTGAGTCATGACATCAACCAGTTTGTCTATGTCATCTGTCAGGCCAACCAGCGTCTCCAGTCTTGCAACTTTATCATGTAATTCATTATAATTCGTACCACCAGCCATTGCAACACAATGCTCTAATACTAATTGACAGAAGGCCAACCTATTTGTTCGAACCCAATGCGGCAACCACACGTACTATGGCTTCAGCCCTTACTTTTTCTCTCAACACTTAGTTTACCTAGGCTTATGAATTGAAATAGACAAAAGTATATACAGGTATGAAACCCCAACTTTGTATTTAACTCATGCCACAAAGAAGCACATAAAACAACCTTACAAAAATCTGACCAACACAACCAAATCTGGCTTTGAGACAACCTGCCTATGCCTATTTATAGGCCACAACTTCTGTCACATGCCAGTCACATGTCTAGCACATGTCTATCCTAAATTCAGTTGCCATATGTCCAGGGCGGTTGTAACTGCCCAACTACCATCACGTACAAGGCACACGCCCAGTGCCAGTACATCCTTAGCAGCTTTGTGCCAATTTCACACCTAGGGCCCTGGGCATCTGTGCCCTTGCCCATGCCACTACCTTGACAGAATCCAAGCCTCCTATTCCCAACCATGTCTAGCCCAGCTTGTCACATTTTATCCATGCCTCCGCAGCATGACTTGCCTTAGCTTAAATTAGCCTTAGCCTTGGTCCGCCTCAGCTGGCCAGCCCTTGTTATGCCTTAGCCACGCCTTAGCCATTCTTTGCATGCCTTAGACACACCAATTCCAAGGTATTTTCATACCTTGCCAACAAGCGTCATGCCATGCTGACAAGCCCAAGCCAGCATACTGGCCTTAAGCAAATCTGACTTTGGCCCTCACCATTTGATCTTGGCTAGATTGATCATGTAAATCCTTAGCCAAGCCCAAGCCATCCGAACCATCAAGCTTGAGGTATAACACCTAACCACGCAGTCGAGAGTCCCCAGCCTCACAATCACGATGACCATGATCACAGACCCTTACAATCATGGGGGTCCTCATCACGATAGTGATAAAGGACCTGGGCCTGCACCAGGTGCTGATGCACCAACAACTTTCCCAAGTTGTAAATTCTCTGAACGAGCCATCGAGATTCGTTCAGAATTGTGTTAATGCAAACAAACTATACTCCCCAACAAAATTCATCTCCGGACTCAATGGAGCCATTAAAATTTCCATCTGAGGTCATTTTGACAAAATAAGGGTCCCACACTAAGGGTCCATTTTAACTAAAATCCACCCAGTAGCCCAAAATGAGTCTGAAAGCCTCGGGACCTCGACCAAGGCTCCTCCTAGCCTAAAATAAACACTTTAGAGTTAACGAACCATCAAAATTAGTATCTGAGGCAGTTTAACTAAAGTTTTGACCTAAGACTGATTTTTCAACTACAAAAGCTCCAAAACAGGAAAATGGCTCTAAAAAACCAAACCAACTGCCCGATAATTGAACAGTTAGTCCCATCTAGTCATAAATTACTTAGAGCAGCTATAAAACATAGAAAATTACCTGGAGGGTCATTACAGCTATGAAGTAGTTATTATACAATTATTACCTCTTCATTTGAGGAGTTTTATGTCCCCACATGATATGCACATATTCTCCTATTTGAAATGTCTAAATTTCTATATTTGAATCTGCCACAATTGCGATGTGCTATGTAATATCACTTGAATCTACCACAATTGTTGTATGCTATATAATATCACTTGGTCACTAGATATACACCTTAATGGCTTCTTTGCTACAAGTCCTCATGTCCTCACTTGTCACATTTCTTCATGGCTCATTTATGAATATGCTTTGTACCCAATGAGGATCATTAACTCATATAATTTCCTAAGCATCACATTAAAGTTATATTTTGTATCCTATGTCATTGTTGCTACCTTAAGTATTTTATTCACATGTCTTTACTACTGGTCCATAGTACTAAAATATAAAAGAGTTACGACCACCAAAATAACAATCTAAAAAATTAAAGAAATAAAGTAAAGTGAATTCATATATATGTATGGAAGCTCAGGGCTTAATACCTAGCATGGGCCAATCCCAATTGATGTATATATGGGTGGCAGCTCAAGGGTTAATACCTAGCATAGGCAAATCCCAATTGATGTGTTTATGGGTGGCAGCTCAGGGGTTAATACCTAGCATGGGCTGACCCCAATTGATGTATTTATGGATGGCAACTCAAGGGTTAATACCTATCAAAGGATGATCCCAATCTATGTATTTATGAGGACCGTATCCCAAGGGTTAAAATGCTTAGCATGGGTTATCCTCTTGTACCACTAATCAGCTGGTTATTATATCACATGCTTTACAAAGTTTATAAAACAATGAAGAGTAAAGAAAAGAAGAAAATGTAAGGTATATGATTCCATAAGTATAAGCAAAAGTGGGTCTTGTCCTTATTTATACACTTGTACCTTGTTCCATCTAAGCTTTTGTTTTGCATATGGCTACATTATGCCTTATATATTTAGTACATTCATCCGTACTACTTCCCTCATAGGGGACACTGTGTTTCATGCCATAGGTACATGTATTCTAGCTAGTAGATCTCTCTAATAGAAGCACATGATACTCAATGGCCTTTGGTGAGCTCCAGGTTGATTCAAAGCTTTACTGAGTCTTTAGCATGAATTTCAATATTGTATTAAAGTTAAGGGTATGGCAGGGTACTGTTTCTACCTAAGCTAAGTTGTCTTATCATTTAGAGGCTTTGTATACTAATGTTAAAGTAAAGTGTAGTTGTTTCTTGTTTTCTAGTAATTAAGGCCTCAATGGCAAAGTCAGATATATCTAGTTTGGGCCTATCTATGGTGGTATTTTTACCAAGGAATATTATCTAAACATGTTAAAGCCTTACAAATTATCATTGTTATGCACATGGTAAGTATAGGTTATAATTCAATTTTCTCAGGCCTTTAGGGTACTAGGTGCCTGTCTGTCTTAGTGAGATTTGAGGCATGTCAAAGAGGGTCGTCGTATTTGGTTATTATTGGTAGCCTATAGGGAAATCATATTAAATAGAAGACATTAAGATATACTATTGTAGGGATCATTCTACCTAGAGTATTATATGCTATTGTAAGAACCATCTTATCCGACAACTGAGAAACTTCTCATGGAAATCGTTAGTTCTTAAAAGACAGGGACATGAAAGGATGACATCACCTTTTAAGTAATCAACACATGTAGAGGTATGGTAAAAGAACTATATCTCCCTATTGGATTATTTTATTACTAATAATCTTTTTTCAAGATCTTGTCGAGAGTACTCGAGAGGATGAAATTCTCAAACAAGAACCACAAGTGCAGGCGACTCCAAAAATAATATAACACAACATGGAACTTTTCTTACCAGCTAAATGGAACATAGTCTAAAGAGGAATATCATACTCTTTGGATACGAGATGAGGAACGATTTCCACCACCATTTAAACCACACCTTTATCGGAAGGCATATGGGTATCTTCACTATTTTTAGTTTCAGTTTGCATCCAGTGTTCTTCTGAACTCACATAAGAAGAAACCTCTCTTTTCTTCAAAACCAGAATATCCTTTGAATTCTTGAAAATTATGCTTAAAATCAACCATTATGAACTACAAGTAGCCTGAGTTCTCATGTAACATAAGATATATAGGAAAACCAATACCAGGGTCCGACCATAATTTCTTGAAATTTGTGAAAAAACCAACCGCTTCCAATGGGATGAGTTTGCGGTCAGACAAAATTGGGATTGTTAATTTCGTTTGCCCAGGGTTTCTTGCATCCATCCTACCCAATGGGAAGGACAACTATTGACACCCAATTTTTTCCCTCTGTGATCCAAATTAATTTTGAGCTTCTTCAATTTCAAACAATAGTTAAATAATTATCTTGATAAAATTATGTAATTTTCAAAGTTGATTTCAACATAATTTTATCATTCTCAAGTAAATCATATAGTGTTGTTTTTTAAGTGTATGGAATTTATATGATTTTTATTTGAGAAAATATTTTGAGAAGACATTCAATTGAAAATGGCATTTGATTGGATTTGCTTTAAAACTGGCTAAATTGGAAATTTAGTTGATTTTATTTTTCAAATTAAAGAAAAATTAGTGTCAGGATGATTATTTTAATCTTTTTGAATAAGAAGCCTGATAATTTATAAAAATATAACTTTTCTAATTTTCATTTTTATCAAATTTTAATAAATCAAAGGACAAAGTCCCTTGAACTCAATTTTTCCAACCCATTAGGCCCAAAAATCAGTCAAAAGACTTGGGCCCAATGTTCTTGTCCTCTCAACCTAGCCCACTTGGACTTTAATTCCCTTTAACTCTTTTTTACTTCCTCACACTACAGTAAACGAAGACAACAACCAAAGAACAAGCCCTAAAATCCCAAATTGACGTTGCCCTAATTTTTCGTTCAATCTCCTCCTCTAGGATAAAACTCTTTAAGACTCCTTTGAGCTTGAATCATGGCTAAGAATACGGGTTTTCTCTTTTAGACAATGGTGGAGTTGAATTTCGATGAAGTTCGAGTCCCAGGCACTGCCCACAAAAAGGTATCATTTTTTTCTTTAGTTTATTCTTTTTTGCCTTGTTTGTTGCCTATTTTCATGTACTTTACTTATTTAAATTTCCTCCAGCTAGGTGTTTTAATTTTTTTTCTCAAATTAAGTCTATTTTCATTTTAGATTAGTCCATAGGAGAATTGTTAAGACTTGTCGACTTTAAAATTCTGTGTTTGAGCATATGTAGTTTATCCTCCATATGATAATTCCCTTCCTCATATAATTTATGCTTAGTCATTCATGTTATTCTTTTTATCCACGCCCCTTAATCATTGTATCAGTAGCTTTAATCCTTTTATCCTGGCTCATATCAAATGAATTAGTTGTCTGTCGAGAAGTCGTGAAGCTTGTTAGATTGTTTATGTGTTGTCCTATTTACTAGTGTTTAAGCTTAAAATTTCTATGTTGTGTCAAGTTTTAAAGTTAGTCGAACATTTGTTTTACTATTTCAAGATTGGGTATTGAATATTAGATGAACCTTTGCATGCTTCTACACATTTTTCAATGCTGTTAAAATCAACATGTTTAGACTCCTTCTCAAATACTTCACATATGGAGGCTGAATTAGTGTTGTGCTATTATTCTATTTAGCTTATTTCCCTTCTAAACCTCCCATTTATGTATAATTTTGCATATTTTTGATAATGTTTGAAGTTCCAGTTCATGTTTGGATAGGAAGAAGCATGTTAGGTCATCATTCCTCCTCTCTCAAGTTTGATATGTTGCAATTAATTTTTTATAACAAAAATATGGCTGCAACATGCTTGGAATCTTCTATCCATCGGGAAATCTAAAACTTGATAACCCTTTCTTGAACACTGCCAGAAACTTCTTCATGTTCGTCACTATAATGACCCTTTCCATCATTATGGGTAAGTCTAGCATATAAAATTTAGGCTAAGGTTTTCCCCAAATTGAAAGTTAGAAATTTCAGGCTAGGCTAGTCGTAAATGAAATCTAAGTGAGGTATTGTCTAGGGAAATTAGGGAATAGATTGGGTAAATGTGGAAAGATTTAACATATTTTTATGTTGTCCAAGATGCTATGGAATCCGTAGGATCTTTTGGAAGTAAATTTAGGTAAGTAGAACTCCCGATATTGAAATTGACGTAAAGGGGTTAGTACAAAATGTCATGGTTTTGGGGTACATTGTTAAAAAGGAAAAACTGGGAGCAATACTAAGTTTTTTGTCTTTCCACACCCGCTATAGCCGGTGGTAGGATGCAATGACTGTTGTAACACCCCGTATGTTTCGGAGTCTAGCTGACTACCGTAACATTTATGGAAATAATGAAACATGAGAGATTTGATGAATTATACATTAATTTGTGGGCATGAAAAAGTCTTGTACCATTGGGCCCAAAATTGATAAGAAGACATGGCCCCACATGGATATTTGACCCATTCTTTCAATATTTGTCCCTTTGACCAATTAAACTTTGCATTTAATGTTAAGAAAGGGATAAGAGTGACTTGAGGGGTATATAAAGCAAGAAAATCAGATTTTTTTATTCAATTGGACTCTCATACTTTTTCTAGAAATATCTCAACATTTCTTATCTCATACAAACCCTAAGCCCTCATCTTTGTGGACAAGATCACTTTTGTACAAGAATTGGTAAGTGTTTATTATTATGGTTTAATATATTTTATGCATGATAGATGGTGTATATGAAGTTGGTTATGTTGGTGGAGTATTGAGAAGTTCACTATGTGTGTAAAGTTACATGTTTACTAAATCGCAGAATGGTTTTGCATTGTAAACTTGAACATAGACTTGTGGCCTTGAAGGAAGTGAACTTGATGGAGTTAATATTGAAATGTGAGATTTTATTATAGTCTTAACTTGTTTTGTCCTTGTGCATAATGTTTGAAATAGTTATTGTGAAATTGGTTATGGATTTGGTGATGTATGGAAAAGAAAGTGAGGTTTTAGTGATGTTTATGTGTGTTGTGAGACCATGGATGATTGTTGGCATCTAATATGATCAAAAATATGTTAAAATAAGTTTGGTTATGATCATGGACAATTCATTGCATTAAAAGACCCAAAAGAGACCATTTCGCACCAAAACGAGTATCCGCCCCCGCAGACGGAGGCACTTGTGGGTGCAGATGCCATCGCAGATTCCTATGGATGCTTCCAGAGGGCATCTGCACATGTACCTCAGCCACCTGTGGGTGCAGGAATCAGTGCAGGTCAGCCTCAGATCCGGTTTTGTCTGTTTTCATATCTAGTTGACCCCCGAAGGCCCCTATACCCTTTTTGGACGTAATTCCCAACTTATGATGTCATTTTAATGAATTTAAAGTGTAGTATGGAGGAATGTTGGACTATGTTAAGTATGTATTATTGTTCATAGGTTGTTATGAGGCAAGTCGATAGGTTAATTGTGACGAAATGATAATGAGGAAGCGTAAAGGGTAAGTGTGGTGTGAAATGCTATTGATGTATGGTATCTTGGTCAATGTGTGGCATGATTATGGTGTTGTTGGTATGATAATGCAGTGTGGTGTATTGTAAAGAGTGAAATGAAGTTATGTGGCAGTCATATAGCTCATTGTCATTTTGTACACTTGTACGGTAAATAGTTGTTAACGAGAGTTCCATTATGGACTTGTATTGTAGAGTGAAACATAAGGAAAAAGCTGGACTGTTGTGTTCATATATAGACTTGTGTACTCATACTTGGAAGTTAAGGTATGTAAGGTTACTCTTTCCATACCCTTTTGTAACTCATAGTATTCACATTGATGTTGTATTAGTTCATTCCAAAATATCCAAAGGTATCCTATTTCCGACTACCAATGGTTATTATCATATGTTTCCTACTCATTGATCAGTTGTGAATCACATGTATCGTATTCATTGGTAATGTTCCAAAAGTCCAATAAGGTTGTGTTCCAAAGTTCCAATAGTGGTTATACTCATGTATCTTATTCATTGATTGTTGCCCAATGGTCCCCATGGTGTTATGTTTCCACGAAGGCTATGTTTCCAATAATGTTTTTTCACATGTCTCTCACTCATTGATTGTTGATCCAAAGCTTCAAATAAATTTATGACTATCATTGTATCAATCTCAAAGTAAAGACAAAGTAAAGCATATATGTGGTTGATGATTGAGTACGGGTGGCAGCTTTGGGGGCAAAATGCCTAGCTCAAGCCGATCCTGAGATTATTGGATCAGGGGGAAGTCCTAGAGGCATAAGCCTAGCTCTGACCGATCCTGACAGGGGGCAGCTCTAGAGGTAATAACCTAGCTCGAGCCGAACCTGATATGTTGGAATGGATGGCAGCTCTAGAGGTAATAACCTAGCTCGAGTCGATCCCGATATATTGATTTATGGGTGGTAGATCTAGAGGCATAAGCCTAGCTCAAGCCGATCCCAACATAACATTATGTTATGTAAAGACCCACTGATCAGTTGGGGCCCAGGTACAGTATAGCACAACCAAAGATGAATAAGCACAGAAGTAAAGTAACAAAGCAAAGTACTGAAAGCAATATACATGGTTTCCAAAGTACAGAATAGTGACTTATCTATATTGGTCATTCATTTGTATTTGTGTTTATTAACATATTTACATATCATACAGTTTTATTTGAGCCTTACATACTTAGTACATTCTTCGTACTGACCCCTTCGGGGGACTTACCTTACATGTTGCAGGGGCAGGCATTAGTAGACCTCCACAGTAGGTTGACAGTTAATTGCGGATCTTTGGTGAGCCCCAGTTGCTTCAGGACTTTCCCAGTCAGATTTGTACAGTTGTTTTGATGTTGTAAATGTTGTATAAAGTGGGGACTTGTCCCGACTTTTAGCTTGTCTTGTAAATGTATCTGTTAGAGGCTTTTGTAGACATATGTGGGTATGTGAATGTAAGAGATGTATGATCATTTTGACTTGATGGCTCTAACGGCCAAGTTTCATATATCTATAGATATGACATATGTTTTCATGTTCATGACTTACTCATAGTTTCATAAGGAATAATCAGTTTTATACGAGGATATGCATACGAATATACTTGAGCAAAGATTGGTTCTCTCGGGCCATATCGGCTTCGGGTGCCAATCACTCCTCAATGGGGTTTGGGGCGTGACAAAAGTGGTATCAGATCAGTTCATTCTAAGGGTGTCTACAAAGCCGTGTCTGAGTAGAGTCTTACTTATAGATGTGTTGTGCACAACATTTATAAGTAGGAGGCTACGAGAAATTTAGGATGTGGTTTCTCTTCTTCACTTCTAGATCGTGCAATAGAGCCAGTGTTGTAAGTTGAATTGTATCTGACCATGGTACTTATTTTTCTTTGGTATAGTCAAAATGCCAAACACTAGAAGAGGCTGAGGTAAAGGGAAGCAGGTGGATATGCCTGCTGAAGAAGGAATAAGTAGACTACCACCTGACCAAGCTAGTCAAGATGGAGCAAATGCTAAAATTGCATCGCAGTCTTCCTCTACTTTTCCAGCTCCAAAAGAGCCAAGAGGTAGAGAAGTACCTGCAGAACCGCCAGTGAATGCCACTGATCAAGATTTAAGAAATGCAGTACATATGTTGACTCAGTTAGTGGCTGCACAAGCACAGGACGAACTGGTCCAATGGTAAGTGAAAGTGACGCGGCTAGAGCAGCTAGTCGGCGTACCCAGGACTTTCTCAAATTGGACCCTCCTATATTCACTGGGTTAGACTTGGAAGCAGATCTACAGGACTTCGTGGATCAAATCCAGAGGGCTCTAGAAGTTATGCACGTGACTGGGGTTGAAACGGTGGAACTTGTGGCCTATAGACTAAAAGGCGAAGCAATATTATGGTATAAGGACTGGAAAAGATCAAGGGTTATTGATGCACTCCCAGCTGGTTGGGAAGAATTTAAAACAACATTCCATGATCATTACCTCCCTTATGAAATTCGGGAGGCACATGCAGATCAGTTTCTGAATTTACGCCAAGGGAAGATAAGTGTTTGGGAATACAGTCTTCAATTTAATTCCTTGGCTCGATATGCTCCGAATGTGGTGGCTACAATGACGGATAGGGTACATCGATACATGGACAAATTAGAGCCATATTTGGTAAGAGACTGCACCATTGCTGCATTGAACAAAGATATGGATATAGCGAGAATTCAGGCCATCGCCCAGAAAATGGAAGATCAAAGACAGAGAAACAGGACACAGTAATATGAGGAAGGGCCATCAAAAAGGGCAAGATCTATAGGGAAGTCTATGATGTCCCCAGGAGAATCTATATCTCGAATGTTACCGCCTAGACCCTCATTCTCTCATTTCACAGCAGGTTCTCACTCTCAATTCCGAGGGTCTAGAGGTAGTCCATCTGGACAGGGTAGTGGAGAGCAAGGCTCACAGATAGTAGAATTTCCTCGTCAGCAGTGTCAGCACTGCGGGCATGTTCATGTAGGTACATGCCGAGTGGGGACAAATGCTTGTTTCTGGTGTGGCGCAGTGGGGCATATGATACGAGAAGGCCCACAAAGGGGTGCGAGTTGTATAGCATGACCTACGAGATCAACTGTTGCATCATTAGCATCAGTTTTTTCCCCAGGCAGAGGCGGTCAGTCTATTGGTCGTGGGATAGATTTTAGAGGGGCGGCTAGTTCCAGTGGAGCCCAAAATCGTACCTATGCTCTAGTGGACCGGCAGAATGAAGAGGCACCCCCTAATGAAGGTACAAGTATATTATCATATTTTTCACATGATGTACATGTAGTGATTGATTCGAGCTTTACCCTATCGTATGTTACTCCATCGACTACCATGAATTTAATAGTATATTGGGGTTATGAGTTATGTTAATGGACATATTTCCACTTGTCGGTGAGTTTAGTATAGTGAAGAGAACATATCGTAATGGTATAGAAGATGTTGTGATCATAGCCGAGTAAATACTCTTGAAAGTGTCACCAATGCAAAGTGCGAAAGTGAAGAAAGTCTAATAAGTATCTATATGAATATATATATATAGATGCATTTTTTGCATATGAGGCGAGGTTGTTAACATTCGAGGACGAATGTTTCTAAGGGGGGAAGAATGTAACACCCCATATGTTTCGGAGTCTAGCTGACTACCGTAACATTTATGGAAATAATGAAACATGAGATATTTGATGAATTATACATTAATTTGTGGGCATGAAAAAAGTCTTGTATCATTGGGCCCAAAATGAAGCCCAAAATTAATAAGAAGAATTAGCCCAACATGGATATTTGACCCTTTCTTTCAATATTTGTCCCTTTGACCAATCAAAATTTGCATTTAATGTTAAGAAAGGGATAAGAGTGACTTGAGGGGTATATAAAGCAAGAAAATCAGATTTTTTTATTCAATTGGACTCTCATACTTTTTCTAGAAATATCTCAACATTTCTTATCTCATACAAACCCTAAGCCCTCATCTTTGTGGATAAGATCACCTTTGTACAAGACTTGGTAAGTGTTTATTATTATGGTTTAATATATTTTATGCATGAGAGATGGTGTATATGAAGTTGGTTAGGTTGGTGGAGTATTGCGAAGTTCACTATATGTGTAAAGTTACATGTTTGCTAAATCGGAGAATGGTTTTGCCTTGTAAACTTGAACATAGACTTGTGGACTTGAAGGAAGTGAACTTGATGGAGTTAATATTGACATGTGAGATGTTATTATAGTCTTAACTTGTTTTTTCCTTGTGCATAATGTTTGAAATAGTTATTGTGAAATTGGTTATGGATTTGGTGACGTATGGAAAAGAAAGTGAGTTTTTAGTGATGTTTATGTGTGTTGTGAGACCATAGCTGATTTTTGGAATCTAAGATGATCAAAAATATGTTAAAATAAGTTTGGTTATGATCATGGAGCATTCATTGCATTAAAAGACCCAAAAGAGACCATTTCGGACCAAAACGGGCATTCGCCCCCGCAGACAGAGGCACCTGCGGGCACAGATGCCTCTGGATGCTTCCATAGGGCATATGCGCACGCACCGCAGCAACTTGCGTGTGCAGGTGGCAGCGCAGGTCAGCCCCAGACCCGGTTTTGTCTGTTTTCACATCTAGTTGACCCCCGAAGGCCCCTATACCCTTTTTGGACGTAATTCCCAACTTGTGATGTCATTTTAATGAATTTAAAGTGTCGTATGGAGGCATGTTGGACTATGTTAAGTATGTATTATTGTTCATAGGTTGTTATGAGGCAAGTCAATAGGGTAATTGTGACGGAATGATAATGAGGAAGCGTAAAGGGTAAGTGTAGTGTGAAATGCTATTGATGTATGATATCTTGGTCAATGTGTGGCATGATTATGGTGTTGTTGGTATGATAATGAAGTGGGGTGTATTTTGATGAGAGAAATGAAGTTATGTGGCAGTCATATAGCTCATTGTCGTTTTATACACTTGTACGGTAAATAGTTGTAAACAATTGTAGAGTGAAACATAAGGAAGAAGTTGGACTATTGTGTTCATATATAGACTTGTTTACTCATACTTGGAAGTGAAGGTATGTAAGGTTACTCTTTCCGTACCCTTTTGCAGCTCATAATATTCACATAGATGTGGTATTAGTTCATTCCGAAATATCCAAAGGTATCATATTTTCGACTACCAATGGTTATTATCATATGTTTCCTACTCATTGATCAGTTGTGAATCACATGTCTCGTATTCATTGGTAATATTCCAAAAGTCCAATAAGGTTGTGTTCCAAAGTTTCAATAGTGGTTATACTCATGTATCTTATTCATTGATTGTTGTCCAATGGTCCCCATGGTGTTATGTTTCCACGAAGGCTATGTTTCCAATAATGTTTATTCACATGTCTCTCACTCATTGATTGTTGATCCAAAGCTTCAAATAAAGTTATGACTATCATTGTATCAATCTCAAAGTAAAGACAAAGTAAAGCATATATGTGGTTAATGATTGAGTACGGGTGGCAGCTTTGGGGGCAAAATGCCTAGCTCAAGCCGATCCTGAGATTATTGGATCAGGGGGGAAGTCCTAGAGGCATATGCCTAGCTCGGACCGATCCTGACAGGGGGCAGCTCTAGAGGTAATAACCTAGCTCGAGCCAAACCTGATATGTTGGAATGGGTGGCAGCTCTAGAGGTAATAACCTAGCTCGAGTTGATCCCGATATATTGATTTATGGGTTGTAGCTCTAGAGGCATAAGCCTAGCTCGAGCCGATCCCAACATAACGTTATGTAATGTAAAGACCCATTGATCAGTTGGGGCTCGGGTACAGTATAGCACAATCAAACATGAATAAGCACAGAAGGAAAGTAACAAAGCAAAGTAATGAAACCAATATACATGGTTTCCAAAGTACAGAATAGTGACTTATCTATATTGGTCATTCATTTGTATTTGTGTTTATTGACATATTTACATATCATACAGTTTCATTTGAGCCTTACATGCTCAGTACATTCTTCGTACTGACCCCCTCGGGGGACTTACCTTACATGTTGCAGGGGCAGGCACTAGTAGACCTCCACAGTAGGTTGAAATTTAATTGCGGATCTTTGATGAGCCCCAGTTGCTTCAGGACTTTCCCAGTCAGATTTGTACAGTTGTTTTGATGTTGTAAATGTTGTATAAAGCGGGGACTTGTCCCGACTTTTAGCTGGTCTTGTAAATGCATCTGTTAGAGTCTTTTGTTGACATATGTGGGTATGTGAATGTAAGAGACGTATGATCATTTTGACTTGATGGCTCTAACGGCCAAGTTTCATATATCTATAGATATGACATATGTTTTCATGTTCATGGCTTCCGCATAGTTGCTTGAGGAATAATCAGTTTTATACGAGGATATGCATACAAATATACTTGAGCAAAGATTGGTTCTATCGGGCCATATCGGCTTCGGGTACCACTCACGCCTCAATGGGGTTTGGGGCGTGACAACTGCACCGCTATAGCATTGAATTTTCCACTATAGCAGGAGTCAAAGTGGGTCAATCCTACCATAGGGGCGTATTCTGCAATATCAAGGCTGCTATGGGGGATCAGGCTGCAATATCAGGATATACACAAATTTATGCAAAAAAATATCCCAAAACTTTTTATTATTTCTAAACTCATTTTGGGAAGGGCAAGGGCAATTTTGGGCAAATTCCACTCAATTTTCATCCAAATTCATTGTAAAGGTAAGTGATTACTTTTGTTAACTCATAGTTTGATTGTCAACTACTAGAATCACTAGTTTTTGCATTTTTGGGGATGAATTCAACTTAGCCTAGCTAATTTTCTGCTGCAACTAAGTGAATTAGGTATAAAACCTTTGGGTTATGGTTAAAGATTTCTAATTTACTCTTGCATGTTAATAATTCACTATTATAACCATGGATTGGTAGGTTTATGGTAAAATTATGGTAGAAAAACCCTAGAATAGTGTGTGTGTATGTGGGGGGGGGGGGTAATCATGAAATTGGCCTTGGGGTTTTAGGATTACGTTATAATCCTTGATTTTGTAGGTCATTTAATTGATTATGTGTTACATTCATGTTTTTAGACCACAATCAAGCTGAGGTTTCAAGAAAATGGAAAGCTCAAGTCGCTAGAGCATTTCATGCATAGTTTGAGGTAGGTGATGGTTTAATGCAGTTGAAACCCAACTTGTTTTATATGTGCATGATAACTATTCCTTCGTATTACTTGTTACAATGCATGTTCAAGGAATTGGATGACGATTTAATATCCTAAGTGTTATTCGTATGCAATGAACTTATCTGAAAAGCTTATTGGTTTTTACAAGTGTTATTCTGTTATCATTGTGGTTGTGGTTATTGTGATATCTATTATTATTTTGGGATATACCTATATTTGGATATCTTCATCGGATTAGTTGATATAAGGTTGGCAAACACTTGATGTCTGGGATTTGGTGCATGGACAAGAGCTCGTCCCTTAAAGGTCAGGGCTAGTGGGCAACCATAAGATCCTTAGCATGTGTGTACAAGGTACAAGTGAGTATGATGGTTCCTTGAGTGAACCAGGGATTATGTGTTTACTTGTGATGGTTCCTTGAATGAACCATGGATTATGTGTTTACTTGTGATGTTGGTTCCTTAAGTGAATCGGGCTTAAGTGTTGACTTCTTATATTGGTTCCTGCAGTGAGCCGAGCTTACATGCTTATTTTCTATATTTGGTCTTTTAATGTAAAGCGGGATTCATAATCTTGCTATTAATATTATTGAAATGGATCCTCGAGTAGTCCGGGTTTAATTGAAATATTGGCAAAACTCTATATTGTCTACTTACTTATGTAACTGATACATGGTGGACATAATTTTTTGAGTAATAGTTGTTGACTCAGAGTCTTGTTGGTAGTCATAGTCTTAACTTGAGTTGTTATCCATGTTGGCTTATATTGACTAAACTTCCAAATATTGTTGAATAAGGTTAAGTTTTGTGAACATGAGATGAGGTTACACAGTAGGTATTCATGGTTATCTTTTTTTACTAAATTATGGTTACTTGTTCATATTTCTCATTTTGGGTTGGCCGATGACCCACAATTACACTGTTGTATCTTGTGTACTAATACTATGCCTGCTCTTCTTGTTGTTGAGTACAAATCATATTCCAGAGACTGTTGCAAGACCTCAGTTGTAGAGTGGATAGAATTTGAACTCAAGGGTGAGTTGCATCTTTCGGGCTGCCATGAGTTCTTCATTTAGTTCCTGGTCATTTGTTTCGGACTTAGACATTTTCAGTTGTTTTGGGTTAATTCTGTTTATTAACATTGTAGTGTTTTGGTACAATGACTATTAGATTCTATGGGATTTTTAGGTGTTTGTTTATTTTCTGCAGGGTTATCATTTGATTTTCTAATGACATTATTTATTTATGTAAAATTGCTAGTTTGCATTATTTTTTGCTAAGTTTTAGGTTGTATGTTTGGGGTTAGATGGTTCTCTCACCGGGAGTTACAGTGGGTGCCACTCATGGAGGGTTTGGTTTGTGAAAAAGTTGGTATCAGAGCCCTAGGTTCATTTATCTTATTGTACCAAAATGGGTCCAGTAGAGTCTTACGAAATGGTATAGAGACATCTGTACTTTTCTTTAAGAGGTTATAGGACTTTAGGAAACTATCATTTTTTTATTCTTTCATGCTACAACTTGATTCCAATTGATATCTAGTTATACAAATTGGTATCTGACCTTCTTTAATCTTTTATTTACAGATGGTGAATACTAAAGCAAATGGAGCCAGAGCCGCAGCCCCTATACGAACAACTCCAGATGTAACATTGGATGTTCAAGGATGTAGATGTGGATGGGGTAGGAGAAGGAAAAGAGGGAGAGCAACACCCACTAGGATCAGAGCCTGGGCAACAACTGATTAGGCCCTATAGAGATTAGTGATACCTCCCCCACTCCAGGATTATTATGAGAAGGTTGATGATATGAATGAGGTTGTTGGTGAGCAGGAGGAGATGACACCAGTTGAAGGTGTAGCTCCTCCCTCTATATCTTCTGAGATGATTCAACAAATACTTTTTCTGAGTGGATTAGCCGGTATTAGGGCCACTTCTGCTATGCCTGCTTATTAGTTCCCAGGTGTTCAACTGACTATTACAGTTACTTGTAGAATGGGTGAGGCATTGAAGACTGAGATTTTACCTCGCCTGGTGTTAAGTTCTGTTATGACTAGGACTGAACATGATATGCTGACTAAGTTTTTAAAGATGAAACCTCCTACTTTTGTCGGATCTAAGACTGTAGATGCATTTGATTTATTGTTGATTGTTGTGAAAGGCTGCATAAGATGGGTATTGTTGAGTAGCATAGTGTTGGGTTTATTACTTTCTAGCTACAGTGTGATGCCAAGCAGTGATAGAGGGCGTATGTAGAGTGTCGGTCACCAGCTTTGCCTCTATTGACATGGGCTCAGTTTTATACCATATTTTTGGAGAAGTATGTACCCTATACTCTTTGTGATCGCAAGAAGGTTGAATTTTTGGCCATTGAAAAGGGCAATATGTCTGTTGCGGCCTATAAGTCCAAGTTTGATGCCTTGTCCTATTATGATACTCAGTTACTTGGTACAGAGGATGAAAGGATTTGGTTGTTTGTGCAATGCATGAACACTGACTTGCAGGCTTTGACTGTGGATATGACTTCTATCTGAAAGACCTTTAATGAGGTTTCTGATTATGTGAAGAAGGTAAAAGGGGTTAACCAAGTTCATCAGGCAAAGGATTTAGCAAAAAAGTCACCAAATATGGGTAACTTTAGTGGTTTTTATTCCAAAGGTCATAGACAGCAGGCCTATCCTATTCTCCCCATTCATCCTGCTCTGCCAGCTTCTACAGGTGGTCAGTCGGGGGCTATTCAGCAACCCTCAATTGCTCGATGTCAAGAGGCTTCTTATTCTTTTGCCAACAAGCCTTCTCTTCAGAGAGATTGTTATACTTGTGGTGCTCTAGGGAAATTAAAGAGAGAGTGTACTCAAAGATAGGTTAGATTACAAGGTCAGCAATAGGCTAAGGCTGTGGTTTGAGTGGTAAAAGTAGTGGAATTAATGGTAATAGTAAGGGTTATCAATACGGTAGGTGGGGCAATCATCAGGGAGGTCCTAGTAGAAATCGAGGTAATAGTAATACAGGAAAGAGCGGATTGCAACCTACTAGGGAGGTTGCCCAACTTAATGATAGAGCTCACTGTTATTCCTTTCCAGACAAGACTGATGCCAAGGCATCTGATGTCGTCATTATATCTACTATTCTTATTTGTGACTCGATGGCTATTATTTTATTTGATTTGGGTTCCACTTATTCTTATTTATCTGTTAGATTTGTCGTAGGATTGGACTTGATTTTTGATATACTTGACTCTTCTATTTATGTATCTACTCTGGTTGGAGACTGTGGTAGTGATCCATGTGTATTGTGCATGTTCTATTTTATTTATGGATTTTCAGACTTGGGTAGATTTGATAATCTTAGACATGTTTGACTTTGACATTAGCCTGGGTATGACTTGGCTATATTCGTATTATGTTGTTTTAAATTGTAATGCTAAAACAGTAACCTTAGAGATGCTCGGAATGGATTAGTTAGAGTAGAAAGGTGTGTATAAGCCTATGCTTGTGAAAATTATATCTTTTGTTTTCTCTAAAAAGTTAATTGCGAAAGGGTGTTTGGCTTTTCTAGCACATCTCTGCGATGTTAGTGTAGAATCTCCTTCTATTGAGTCAGTCTCCGTGGTGTTAGAATTTTAGGAGGGGTTTCCCATAGATTTGCCCAGTATTGATTTGGAGTCGTGAACTTGCCCCATTTCTATTCCTCCCTATTGAGAGAACACTACACACAATTTCAGGAGTTACTTAATAAGGGGTTAATTCATCTTAGTGATTCTCCTTGGGGTGATCAAGTGTTATTTGTTAAGAATAAGAATGGTATCCTAAGGATGTACATTGACTAAAGGTAGTTGAATAAAGTTACCATCACGAATAAGTATCCTTTACCCCAGATAGATGATCTTTTAGACCAATTGCAGGGTGCTTCCATTTTCTCCATGATAGACTTGAGAACGGGTTATAATTAGTTAAAGATTTGGTCTGAGGATATACCCAAGACAGCCTTCAAAACTCTGTATAGGCATTATGAGTTCTTGGTGATGTCATTCTAGTTGAGTAATGTGCCAACAACTTTTAAGAAACTGATAAATGATATCTTTGTGTCATTCTTGGATTCTTTTGTGATTGTTTTTATTATTGACATTTTGGTTTACTTCAAGAGTAAGGAGGAACATACAGGTCATCTTTGCATTATTTAGGAAATTTTTAAGGAGAAGCAGTTGTATGCTAATTTCTCCAAATACGAGTTCTGGTTGTCTTCTGTTGCATTTTCCAGGCATGTGGTATTGGAAAAGGGGGTGATGGTAGATCCCCAGATAATTGAGGCTATTAAGATTTGGGTTTTACTAAGCTCCGTATTTGAGGTTAGATGTTTTATATGTCTTGCTACTTACTATCTCAAGTTTCTCAAGAATTTTGCATATATTGCTACTCACTTGACAAGGTTGACCCAAAAGGAGGTTCCATTTGTTTGGTCGGATAAGTGTGAGGAGAGCTTCCAAAAGCTCAAGACACTTTTGACTACAACTCTTATTATTTCACTGTCAGTTGAAGGTAAATATATCATTGTATTTTGTGATGCTTCACTCTCTGGTTTGGGTGCTATGTGGATGCAGGACATGAATGCGATTGACTATGCTTCAAGGCAATTTAAGTCTTATGAGAAGAATTACCCAACCCATGACATGGAGTTTGAGGCAATAGTCTTGGCACTTATGATTTGGAGACATTATCTCTACGGTGTCAAGTGTGAGATATTCACAGACAATTATTGTTTGAAATATGTTTTTACTCAAAAAGATATGAATTTGATGCAGATGAGGTGGATGGAATTGTTGAAGGATTATGATGTGACCATCCAATACCATCCAGGTAAAATATGGTGGTAGACACATTGAGATGGAAAACGGTAGTATGGGTAGTCTGGCTTGTTTTAGGGTGTCAAGGTGACCCCTGGGTAGAGACATTTAGACTCTAGCATCTCATTCTATGCAGTTTGGTATTTCTAAAAAGGGTGGAGTGTAGGCTAGCATAGAGGTAAGGTCAATATTCCTTGATCCGATCAAGGCCAAACAGTTTGAAGATGAGAAGTTTAACAAATTTCGGAACAAGGTAGTATGTGGTGAAGATTCTGATGCCACACTTGATGCATGTGGGGTGTTTATGGTGAGGGGACGTATGTGTATACCCTGGGTTTGTGAATTCCTTATTTACTTGCATAAGTTCATGGTTCTCGATACTCTATTAATATGGGTGCAACCAAGATGTACCGTGACATGAGACAGCTCTATTGGTGCCCCAGGATAAAGAGAGATATAGTTGAGTATTTGTCTAAATGCCATAATTGTCAGTAGGTGAAGTATGGAAATCAAAGGCCTGCTGGGTTACTTCAGAGCATGCCCATCCCTGAGTGGAATTGGAAGAGGATAGCGATGGACTTCGTGGTTAGTCTTCCAAAGACATTGGGGCAACATGACTTGATTTGGGTCATAGTAAACAGGCTGTCCAAGTTAGCTTATTTCATCCCAGTTAGAGTGGATTACAACTCAAAGTGGTTGGCCAAGATTTAAGTCAAGGAGATATTGAGGTTGCATGAGGTGCCAATTTCCATAATTTCTGATAGAGGTACGCAATTCACCTCTAAGTTTTGGGATAGGATGCATGAAGTGTTGGGCACTAAGCTTGACTTTAGCACTACTTTCCATCCTTAGACAAATCGACAGTCAGAAAGGACTATTCAGGTACTTGAGGAAATGTTAATGGCCTGTGTGATTGACTTTTGTGGTCTTTGGGATAATTTTTCACCATTGTGTGAGTTTTCATTAAACAATAGCTATTATTTGAACATTGATATGGCTCCATTTGAGGCACTATTTGGGAGAGGTGTGGATCACCCATAGGATGGTTTGAAGTTGGTGATGTGAATCCTTTAGGCATAAACTTAGTGAAGGAAGCTAAGAAAAAAGTGAGGTTTATTCAAAATAAGTTATTGGCAGGCCAAAATAGGTAGAAAGAGTGTGCAGACCATAAGGTAAGAGCTATGTCTTTCAAGTTTGATGAACAAGTTTTTTGAAAGTATCTCCTATGAAGGGAGTTATGCAGTTTTGTAATCAGGGCAAGCTTTTCCCTCGGTATATAGGTCCATTTGAGGTTCATGAGGATGTGGGTCTTGTAGCATATAGGTTGGCGTTACCACTAAGATTGTCGAGGGTCCATCCGGTGTTCTATGTATCCATGCTTAAGAGACATCATGGGGTTGGGGATTACATTATAAAATGGGATTCGGTTTTGCTAGATAAGGATCTTTCTTATGAGGAGGAGCCAAACGTTATTCTTGATAGGGATGTCCAAAAGTTGAGGACAAAGGAAATTTAGTCAGCGAAGGTCCAATATTAGCAACTTCCAGTTGAGGAGCCTACTTAGAAACCAAGAGGGATATGCGGGACAAGTACCCTCACTTGTTTTAGGATACAAGTAAATTTTTCTCTTTTGACTTGGCTCATTTTCCTTATCTCATCATTCCGAGATGAATGATGGGTAAATTGGTATATATTGTAATGACCATTTTCGTTGTCATGGAAAAGTCTAGGGTACAAAATTTGGGCTAAGGTGTTCCCTGAATTGGGAGTTAGAAAGTTTTGGCTAGGCTAGTCTTGGACAAAATGTGAGTAAGGTATAGTCTAGGGAAATCTGGGAATGGCTTGGGTAAATATGGAAACATTTAGCATGTTTTTATGTTAGCAAAGATGATAAGGAATCCATAGGGTCTTTCGGAAGCAAATTTAGGCAAGTAGAACTCCCGATATTAAACTTAACATAAAAAAGTTAGTCTGAAATGTTATGGTTTGGGGGTGCATTGCAAAAAAGGAAAAAATGGGAGCAATCATGAGTTTCTACCTTGCCACAACTTCTATAGTGGGTGGCAGGCTTCTATGACTGCACCGCTACAGAAGAGAAATTCCCGTTATAGCGGGAGGCAAAGTCAGTCAATCCCGCCATAGCGGGTGGATTCCACTAGAGCGAGGCCGCTATAATGGATTTATGTAGAAAAATAGCCCAAAATATTTTATTATTTCTAAATTCATTTTGGGAAGGGCAAGGGTAATTTCGGGCAAATTCCAATTTTCATCCAAATTCTTCTTAAAGGTAAGTGATTCCTTCCGTTAACTCATAGTTCAATTGTCAACTACTAGAATCACTACTTTTTGGGGTTTTGGGGATGTATACAACTTAACCTAGCTAATTTTATTGTGCAACTAAGTGAATTGGGTAGAAAAACTTTGGATTTTTGTTAAATATTGCTAATTTACTCTTTCATGATGCTAATTCACTATTGTAACCATGGATTATTAGGTTTAAGATATTTTTATGGTAGAAAAAACCCTTGAATAGGGTGGGTGGGTGATCGTTGATGAGTCGGTAAATTGTGACTCATTTGACTTAAAAATGGCAAGAAATCATGTCCTCAATGCTAATATGAATAAATTTTAATGTTGTTTTGGTTTAATTTCAAGGTTAAGGCCAAAAAGTGGATGAAATGGAAAAAAGAAGTAAAAAAAAGTAAAACGATAGAAGATAAGAGCCAAAAGTACAATAAAGCATTGCCTATGCCAATAGGGTGTGCGCATCGCCAAAAGCGGCACCCCATCGCCAAATACTATAGATATGGATAGGTTCAAAGTTGAACAAAACAACTATAAGAAGCACTATTCAACAAATCACCAAATGAAATGGCGATGACCAAGTCCTATCGCTAATGAGACAGAGGCCAACCCTTGGAGCTCAGTATATTGAAAAGTCGGTGAGCCCTAGGACAATTTGGTGCATCATCGATAAGTTTTGTGATGGTATATTGCTCTAGAGAATTGGACGTGCTGGCATTTCTGTGATTTTGAGGCCCCTTTTTGGCAATTTTGAACCCTATTTTTTTCATTCGTTTGAACCTAAATCTTGAAATTAAGCCTTTGTTGGGATTTTTTTGTTTCTTATTACTAAATTCTTGCTTGTGAATTTGGATTTTCTTGGGAAACATTTGGATTCTATGTCAGCTTTGAATGAGAATGTAGGTAATTTCCCAATCTTGGGGTTATGAATTATTGAGTGTGGATTATTGTGTGGTTATTGATTATTTACCTTTATATTACATTGAATTTTATGATTTTAGCTAAATCTCTACATTTCAACTTGAAAAAATGAGGTTGCAAACTCTACCATGCTTAGGTCCCTTGTCTTGCTTTAAAGAGAAGAATAGGGTGGAGAGATTTAGTTAACAAAGACTTGAGAAGTCTTATTTAATAGCTAGTGCTAGAAATAGACTAACTAATTTGAGGTTATTGGTTGCTTGGTATTGCATATACATGGGTGTTTGAAAGAAACCCTTGTGAAATTTGGTGGTAGATTGAAAGATTACCTCCAGCACCTAAAACCAAGCCTAGTCATATCTATCAGTTGAATTTTAGGTACACTTTCACTTACCCACACTTATAATTACTCTTAAGAAGGCATAACCCCTAGTACTTCTCCTTATTGATTACATCCTTTATCGTTCGATTTGGCAAACCAACATTGAAATTGATAAATTGAATACAAAATCTTGTTTTATTAAACCCCCCATTTTTACTCTTGTGTTATTTTGAGTATTACGTGTCAACTCATAGTCACTTGTGAAACTTGATAGTGAAGCTATTGCTCTCATTCCCTATGGGTTCGTCCCCGACTCTTAAGTTGAGTAAAAGTATTGCTAATTACTTCTTACATTCATTTCTAGGGTGTATTTGAGCATTTTCAAAATTGTGACCATTTTCTGGTAATGAAACTTAGCGTTCATTCATTGTAGTATTATAAGTTACTTTTGTTAGCCGCGGTGTAAACTTTACTTTATTGTTGTTGTTTTTTGTTCAGAGATAATTTTAGTCTTCAAGACGTAATGAGTCTATATGGTAGCGAAGCTTCCTCCTTTGATGGACATCTTGGTGATAAGAATCACTTAGGGAATGCTAGAAGGTCAAATGCAATTTGTATCCCGCCCATGAAGGGTAATGGAGTATTTCACGTCACTAGTGTGATGCTCCACTTACTCCAAATAATGGGCCCATTTGGTGGTCAAGCTTATAAGGATGCAAACCTCTACTTGAAAGACTTTATAGATGTTTGCCTTTCGATCAACATTGCTCACATATTACAAGAGTCCATCTGGTTGAGGCTCTTCACATTCTTATTGATTGGAGATGCGGTATTGTAGTTACGAGATCTGCTCGAGAACTGTATATCATGTTGGGTTGAGTTGAAAGAATCTTTTCTAGATTAATTCTTCCCACCATCCTGCATGCTCCAATTAAAAGATGACATCACAAACTTTCGGTAATTGAGTAGTGAAATATTACATGAAGCATGGTTGAGGTTCAAAAAGACGTTGTTATAATGTCCAAACCATGAGGTGCTAGATAAGATGCTTCTACAAATCTTCTATTTAGCATTAGATTAATTGAACAAGATGGAAGCAAATAATGTGGCTGGAGGATCCTTGATAAACCAATCTTTTGGAGTGGCTTCGGGATTATTGGATCAAGTAACAAACAAAATTACAACATGGCACACATAAGAGAACGAGGTGGCTGTGGGGGATCCCTCCGCATCTTATGTGAAATAAGAGAAAAGTAAGAAGGATGAGGAAAGAGATGAAAATATGGCCAAGGTGATGACACAATTAGATCTCCTCACGAAACACGTAATGGGTACAACTCCGAAGGTGGTTAATTCCATAGTTAAAAGGGGGACTAAAGCATATGAAGTTGATGATGTGGAGTCTCTTGATGAAGAAATTAGGTACTTGTAAAAAACAATAGGGGGTTCCCGACCTACCTATAAAAGGCAAGGTAGGAATCAAGGTTGGAAGAAAGGGACCGTGATTGGAAAGACTGAGATCATGATAGATATTTGAGGGAAAAGGAGAGAGATTAGTACTATGATTGGAGAGACAAAGATAGGGACCGTGATAGATACATCCCCCCTCATGATAAGCAAATAAATAAAGAGTCTACCACCTGTAACACCCCGTACGTTCCCAACCCTACTTGACGACATTAAATAATATGTACGTAGGTATCGAGAGCTATAAGTATGCATTTGGTAAGGCTATTGGTGAGATAATTGACTTTGGCTCTTGTTATGTGGTTAAACTTACATAGAAGGTGTTTTGAAATTTTCATTGCGCATTTATGGGGTTCAAAATGAGGCTAAGAGGACCTCTAAACAAAGTATAATAAGTATAATAAGGTTAAGAAGTGAGTTAAAGAATAGGACTTGAAGTATCTAACCAAACCCGCGAAGAGAAGTCCAAAAATGGAATTTTTGAAAATTTTAAGGAGGGGCGTGTTTGGGACCATTCCACGCCGCTCTGGGATAAAATTTTTAGCCCATAGGCAGTAGGTTGGGCGTGCCACCTTGGGTTTTCCACTTTTTCGAAAGTTGGAAATTTCTAAGTCCCAAGGGTATCCAGGGACGTACCGAGCCGATTTTTGCTATGTTTCTTCTACAACCAAGAGTATATACATGAAATGAATGACATATTACATTGGTATGATAAATGTACTCGAGAACGAATTTGGGGTCAAAATGACAGTTTTGCCCTTAAGATCAAAATAAGCCAAACGTGGCTAGAATCACTTGTTTTTGGGATTGAGGCTACGGATATGAATTGCGTGAGTAGGAATATTGTTGTAATGTGTATGATATGATTTAAACACGATAAATTATTGATTATTATGGGGTTAAGTGAATTGGGCCCAAAAAGGACCAAAAAATGAAAAGAAAACATGGCCCAATTAAGCCAAAAAGGACCCATTCTTCATCCTTGACCATTTGTACATGGCATTTAATGCCAAGGAGACTTGAGGGGATATAAATAGGTGGAAAAATCTGATATTAATCAAAGGAGTGTACTACACTTTTCTAGATATTTCCCAAAAATTGCTCTCAACTCTCAAGAACCCTAAAACCCCTAAGCCAACTTCTTGGAGCAAAATCATCACTTTTCAAGCTTGGGTAAGTGATTATTGTTATGGATTAATATATTATATGCATGAAAGAGTATGTAAATCACATTGGTTGTGCTTGGAAATGTTGAACATGGTACTTTGTGCTTTTATAATAGATTTGTGATCGATGGGATTCAAGCTAGAATTAGGACTTGTGCCTTTGATGAAAGATCATGGTATGGATAAAATATGAACGTCTATGGTGTTATTTTTGTTGTTAAACTTGTTCTTGTCTATAAGTGTAAATTGTGGGATTTTGGTCGATATGTGCTATGAAGTGTATTAAGGTGAATTGATGGATTATTTGTGATGTGGTGTGGATAAGAAAGTGTAAAGGAGGAGTGTTGTGGTGAAATGCAATGATTATTATGTATTGGTCAATGTTGGGAATATTGGAGTATTTTTTGAATAATGATGCTATCAATGGTTTTGTCAAGGGGAAATGACATGTTTCAAAGCAAACATGTACCCCATTGATGTTATATGCATTTGTGAAGTAGTTGTGGTTAATGTGAATTCCGTTATGTATTTGTGTTGTAGAGTGACACATAAAGAAGGAGCGGGACTATTGTATGCACATCTAGGATTGTATATCCGTATTGAGAGTAGAAGGTATGTAAGGTTACTCTGTCCGTATCTTCCTGCGGCAAATAGTACCCACATTGCGATTTCACTAGTCTTATCCCGAAATGTGCTAAGGTATCCTATATCTGTTTATCAATAGTAATTTTCATATATTTCCTACACATGGATCATTGGTAAGTCTCATGTCTTATAATCATGTTTAATGTTCCAAAAGCTCAAACAAAGTTATGTTCCAATGTTCCAATAGTGATTATGCTTATGTCTTTTGTTCATAGATTATTGTCCAATAGTTCCCATTGTGTTATGATTCTAATAATGTGATGTTGCCAAGTTATTCACATGTCTCTCACTCATTGGTTAATGATCCAAAGTTTCCAATAATGTTATGTTCCAAAGTTCAAGTGATGTTATGACTATCAAATATCAATCTTAAAGTAAAGATCAAAGTAATGCAAATGTGGTCAATGATCAAGTATGGGTGGCAAGTCTAGGGGCGTAAGCCTAGCTCGAATCGATATCGATGTATTGATTTATGGGTGTCAAGTCTAGGGGCATAAGCCTAGCTCGACTCGATCCCGATGTATTGATTTATGGGTGGCAAGTCTAGGGGCACAAGCCTAGCTCGACTCGATCCCGATGCATTGATTTATGGGTGGCAGGTATTAGGGGCATAAGCCTAGCTCGACCCGATCCCAACATGATGATATGCTATGAAAAGACCCACTGATCAGTCGGGGCCTGGGTACATTGTGACAAGTGAGCATTGAATGTAAAGAAAGTAATAAAAGTAATCAAAGCAATTCACATGGCTTCCCAAAATGCAAAATGGTGACTTATTTACATTGATTATTTATATGTTGTAAGTTCATTGGAATATTCATGTATTGTACAGTTTCATCTGAGCCTTGCATACTCAGTACTTATTTCGTACTGACCCCTTTTGGGGAATTTACCTTACTTGCTGCAGGCGCAGGTACTAGTAGGCCTCCCCAGTAGATTGCCAGTGTTAGCGGTTCCTTGGTGAGCTCAAGCTAATTCGGGGCTTCTCCGAGTCAGAGTAGATATATATTTTGATGATGTACATGTTGTATAAAGCGGGGACTTGTCCCGACTTTTGGTTTGTATTGGTCAATGCTCTTGTTAGAGGCTTTTGTAGACGGATGTGGGGGTATCAGTGTAGAAGACCTATGTTGTTTTGACTGGATGGCCTCAACGGCCAAGTTTCATATGTATGTATAAATATGTCCTATGTTTTCCTTTATTCGTCTTTCATATTTTTACGCAATGGTGGTTATGATTATGATATGCATATGATTGAACATAGGCAAAGGTTGGTTCTCTCGGGCCTTATCGTCTACGGGTGCCAATCATGTCTCGATGGGATTCGGGGCGTGACAAAGTGGTATCAGAGCAGGTCGTTCTAAGGGTGTCTACAAAGCCGTGTCTGAGTAGAGTCTTACTTATCGATGTGTTGTGTGCCACATTTATAAGTAGGAGGCTACGGGACATTTAGGATGTTGTTTCTGTTCTTCACTTCTAGATCGTGCAATAGAGCCAATGTTGTCAGTTGAAGTGTGTCTGATCATGGTATTTTGTTTTTCTTTGGTATAGTCAAAATGCCAATCACGAGAGGTAGAGGTAAAGGGAAGCAGGTAGATGCGCCTGCTGGAGAAGGAATGAGCAGATTACCACCTGACCAAGCTAGTCAAGGTGGAGCGAATGCTGAAATATCATCGCGGTCTTCATCTACCTTCCTAGTTCCGGAAGAGCCAATTGATATAAAAGTACCTGTAGAGCCACCGATGAATGCCACGGATCAGGATCTTAGGAATGCTGTACATATGTTGACACAGTTAGTGGCGGCACAAAGCCAGGGACAAGCTGGTGTAGTGAAACATGATGATGATGCGGCTAGAATGGCGAGTCGAAGGACACAGGATTTCTTGAAACTTGACCCTCCTATTTTCACTGGGTCAGATGCAAAAGCAGATCCACAGGACTTCGTGGATCAAATTCAGAGGGCCTTGTAAGTTATGCATGTGACAGGTGTCGAAACTGTTGAACTTGCTGCATATAGGCTGAAAGGAGAGGCAATATTGTGGTACGAGGATTGGAAGAAATCCCGTGATATTGGTGCAACTCCACCTACGTGGGAAGAGTTTAAAATTGCTTTCCTTGATCATTACTTGCCCTATGAGATCCGTGAGGCACGTGCGGATCAGTTCCTAAATCTCCATCAAGGAAATTTGAGCGTGAGGGAATATAGCTTGCAATTTAATTCCTTGGCTCGATATGCGCCAAATATTGTGGCTACGATGACAGACAGGGTCCATAGATATGTGGACAGACTAGAGCCATATTTGGTAAGGGATTGCACTATTGCAGCCTTGAATAAAAACATGGACATTGCTCGAATACAAGCCTTCGCTCAGAAAATGGAAGACCAACGACAGAGAAGAAGAGTGCATGAATTTGATAGGGGACAGTCCAAAAGGGCTAGACCTATGGGACCACCTATGATGTCCCATAGAGGATCTAGGCCCCGCATGTTTCCTAGACCACCTAGACCGTCGTTCTCTTATTCCACAGGGGGTGCTCACTCACAGTTTCGATGGTTTAGGGGTAGTCCATCGGGGCAGAGTAGCGGAGTTCATGGGTCACAGGTAGCAAGTTTTCCTCGTCAGAAGTGTCAGCACTGCGGGCGTATGCACACAGGTACATGTCGGTCAGGGACGAATGTCTGCTTTTAGTGTGGTATGTCGGGGCATATAGCGAGAGAGTGTCCACAGCGGAGCATGGGTGGTATAGCACGACCAGCTGAGTCGGTTGTTGCATCATCAACATCAGTTCCTTCACAGGGTCGAGGGGTGCAGCCTATTGGTCGTGGTAGAGGTGCCATAGGAGGAGCCAGTACTAGCGGGGTCCAGAATCGTACTTATGCTTTAGTGGACCGCCAGAATTCAGAGGCTTCCCCTGATGTTGTCACAGGTACATTATCCATATTCTCACATAATGTATATGCACTGAATGACCCAGGTTCTACATTTTCCTATGTTACCCCATTGATTGCTGCAAAATTTGCAAAGGCACCAGAGGCACCAGAATTATTAATTAAATTAATTGAAGTGTCTACACCGGTTGGTGAATATATTATTGCAAAGAGAGTGTATCGTAACTGTGTGGTAACTGTGTGTGGTCATGATACATTGGCCGATCTCATTGAACTATACATGGTGGATTTTGATATTATCATGGGAATGTATTGGTTGGCCTCTTGTTATGCTACGGTAGATTGCCGGGCCAAGAAGGTACACTTTGGTTTTCCGCAAGAAAATGTTCTAGAATGGCAGGGTAATGTAGGGGCATCACGAGGAAGATTTATTTCCTATTTGAAATCCATAAAAATGATTGCTAAAGGTTATATATGTCATTTAGTACGGGTGAAAGATACCGAAGAGGAACCACTAACTCGGCAGTCGGTCCCAGTGGTCAATGAATTTCTTGATGTATTCCCAGCGGATCTTCCAGGTTTACCCCCAGAACGGGAAGTAGAATTCGGCATTGATGTAATTCCAGGCACTCAGCCTATTTCTATTCCTCCGTATAGGATGGCTCCAGCCGAACTGCATAAATTAAAGGAGCAATTGAAGGATTTTCTAGACAAGGGCTTCATTAGGCCTAGTATGTCCCCGTGGGGTGCACAGGTATTATTTGTGCGAAAGAAAAATGGCACCTTAAGAATGTGCATTGACTATCGACAATTGAATAAGGTAACGATCAAGAAAAAATATCCCCTCCCTCGCATTGATGATTTGTTTGATCAGTTATAGGGTGCCAGGTGATTTTTAAAGATCGACTTGGGGTCGGGTTACCATCAAGTCAGAGTTAGAGAAGAAGATGTACCCAAGACAGCTTTCCGAACACGGTATGGCCATTATGAATTTTTAGTTATGTCATTTGGACTAACAAATGCTCCAGCTGTGTTCATGGATTGATGAATAGGGTGTTTAAGCCATTTTTGGACGTGTTCGTCACGGTATTCATAGATGACATCCTAGTTTATTCAAGATCACCGGAGGACCATGCTAATCACTTACGACAAGTGTTACAGATTCTTCGTGAATGGAAGTTGTATGCAAAGTTCTCCAAATGTGAGTTTTGGTTGAAATCAGTCACGTTCTTGGGTCACATTGTATCAGATGAAGGCATACAGGTTGATACCCAAAAGATTGAAGCAGTGAAAAACTGGCCAAGACCTACGACACCTACAGAAATTCATAGTTTTCTTGTACTGGCAGGGTATTACAGAAGGTTTGTGGAAGGTTTTTCTTCTATTGCTGCACCGTTAACAAAGCTTACACATAAGGCGGTAAAATTTCAGTGGAATGACGCATGTGAGAAAAGCTTTCAAAAGTTGAAAGATAAATTAACCTCCATAACAGTTTAAGTGCTTCCCGAAGGTACCGAAGGCTATGTAGTATATTGTGATGCTTCCGGGGTTGGCCTCGGATGTATGTTGATGCAACATGGTAATGTCATAGCATATACCGCACGACAGTTGCGGCCACACGAGAAAAACTATCCCACACATGATCTTGAATTGGCAGCGGTAGTTTTTGCTTTAAAGATATGGCGTCATTATTTATATGGGGTTCATGTTGACATCTATACGGATCACAAAAGCTTGCAATATTTTTTTAAGCAGAAGGAACTCAATTTGAGGCAACGAAGGTGGTTGGAGCTTTTAAAAGATTATGACATTGATATTCTTCATCACCCAGGAAAAGCAAATGTAGTAGCTGATGCATTGAGCCGTAAGGCAGTATAAAGCACTAAGGAGTTCACCTTATGGAAACCTCAGATGATAGAGTTTTGGTGCAGAATGCAGCAGAATCCTCCTTGATAGCTGAAGTGAAAGAGAAGCAATTTACGGATTCTATTTTATTGCAGCTAAAGGAAAATGTGCAGCAGAATTTGACCAAGGCATTTGATATTACACCGAAAGGGGTGCTTCAATGTCAAGGGAGACTATGCGTACCGGATGTAGATGAGCTGAGGACACGAATTATGACAGAGGCACATCATTCGCGCTATTATATTCATCCGGGTGCTACTAAAATGTACAATGAATTGAAAGAAGTGTATTGGTGGGCCAACATGAAAAAGAACATTGCAGAGTTTGTCGCTCAATGCCCGAATTGCCAACAAGTGAAAGTAGAGCATCAAAAATTGGGAGGTTACATGCAATGTATCAATCTTCCAGTCTGGAAATGGGATATGATTAACATGGATTTCATTTCGGGTTTGCCTCGTACATTGCGGAAGTTTGATTCTATATGGGTTATTGTGGATAGGCTTACCAAGTCAGCGCATTTTCTACCGGTCAAGACGACCTATGCAGCGGAGGATTATGCGAAGTTGTATGTGAAAGAGATAGTACGATTGCATGGTATTCCACTTTCCATTATATCAGACAGAGGAGCACAGTTCACAACGCACTTTTAGAGGTCTTTCCAGCAGAGTTTGGGTACACGGGTGAATTTGAGTACGGCTTTCCATCCTCAGACTGATGGACAAGCAGAACATACTATTCAGACACTTGAAGATATGCTACGAGCTTGTACGTTAGATTTTCAAGGCAGTTGAGACGACCATTTGCCTCTTATTGAATTTGCATATAACAATAGCTATCATTCAAGTATTAAAATGGCACCTTATGAAGCTTTGTACGGAAGGAAATGTAGATCACCAATAGGATGGTTTGAAGCAGGTGAAACTGCTTTACTTGGGCCAGATATCGTTTATTAGGCTATGGAAAAGGTTAAGGTGATCCAACAGCGGTTACAAATGGCTCAAAGTCGTCATAAGTCATATGCGGATGTTAGAAGAAGAGGTCTTGAATTCGCCATAGGTGATTGGGTATTTTTAAAGGTGTCACTGATGAAAGGGGTAATACGGTTCGAAAAGAAAGGGAAATTGAGTCCACGTTACATAGGACCATATGAAGTTATTAGAAGATTTGGGCAAGTTGCTTATGAATTAGCACTACCTCAAGAACTTTCTTCAGTCCATCCGGTATTTCATGTTTCGATGCTTCGAAAATGCATAGGAGATCCATCTCGTATTGTTCCCATTGAAGATGTTCAAATTAAAGAGGATCTTACTTATGAAGAGGTAACCATTGCTATCCTAGATCGACAAGTGAAAAGATTGAGGAATAAAGACGTAGCTTCCGTGAAAGTCCTTTGGCGAAATCAATAAGTAGAGGAGGTCACATGGAAAGCAGAAGAGATGAAGAAATCCAAATATCCCCATCTATTTCAAATGGATCAAGAAGTTCAAAGTGCGGGAGTGGAGAAATAACAAGTAAGTCTCCATGAGCCGTAAAAGTTTATGTATATGTATGCTAAGGTAGAGATGCATTGATTGTAATGGCAACAATATTGTTAACATTCGAGGATGAATGTTCCTAAGGGGGGAAGAATGTAACACCCCGTACGTTTCCAACCCTACTTGACGACATTAAATAATATGTACGTAGGTATCGAGAGCTATAAGTATGCATTTGGTAAGGCTATTGGTGAGATAATTGAATTTGACTCTTGTTATGTGGTTAAACTTGCATAAAAGGTGTTTTGAAATTTTCATTGCGCATTTGTGGGGTTCAAAATGAGGCTAAGAAAACCTCTAAACAAAGTATAATAAGGTTAAGAAGTGAGTTAAAGAATAGGACTAGAAGTATCTAACCAAACCCGCGAAGAGAAGTCGAAAAATGGAATTTTTGAAAATTTTAAGGAGGGGCGTGTTTGGGACCGTGCCATGCCGCTATGGGCTAAAATTTTTAGCCCAGAGGCAGTAGGTTGGAGAGCCCAGGGGCGTGCCACCTTGGGTTTTCCACTTTTTCGAAAGTTGGAAATTTCTAAGTCCCAAGGGTATCCGGGGACGTACCGAGCCAATTTTTGCTACGTTTCTTATACAACCAAGAGTATATACATGAAAATAATGACATATTACATTGGTATGATAAACGTACTCGAGAACGAATTTGGGGTCAAAATGACAGTTTTGCCCTTAAGGTCAAAATAAGTCAAACGTGGCTAGAATAACTTATTTTTGGGATTGAGGCTATGGATACGAATTGCGTGAGTAAGAATATTGTTGTAACGTGTATGATATGATTTAAACACGATAAATTATTGATTATTATGGGGTTAAGTGAATTGGGCCTAAAAAGGACCCAAAAATGAAAAGAAAACATGGCCCAATTAAGCCAAAAAGGACCCATTCTTCATCCTTGACCATTTGTACATGGCATTTAATGCCAAGGAGACTTGAGGGGCTATAAATAGGTGGAAAAATCTGATATTAATCAAAGGAGTGCACTACACTTTTCTAGATATTTCCCAAAAATTGCTCTCAACTCTCAAGAACCCTAAAACCCCTAAGCCAACTTCTTGGAGCAAAATCATCACTTTTCAAGCTTGGGTAAGTGATTATTGTTATGGATTAATATATTATATGCATGAAAGAGTATGTAAATCACATTGGTTGTGCTTGGAAATGTTGAACATGGTACTTTGTGCTTTTATAATAGATTTGTGATCGATGGGATTCAAGCTTGAATTAGGACTTGTGCCTTTGATAAAAGATCATGGTATGGATAAAATATGAACGTATATGGTGTTATTTTTGTTGTTAAACTTGTTCTTGTCTATAAGTGTAAATTGTGGGATTTTGGCCGATATGTGCTATGAAGTGTATTAAGGTGAATTGATGGATTATTTGTGATGTGGTGTGGATAAGAAAGTGTAAAGGAGGAGTGTTGTGGTGAAATGCAATGATTATTATGTATTGGTCAATGTTGGGAATATTGGAGTATTTTTTGAATACTGATGCTATCAATGGTTTTGTCAAGGGGAAATGACATGTTTCAAAGCAAACATGTACCCCATTGATGTTATATGCATTTGTGAAATAGTTGTGGTTAATGTGAATTCCGTTATGTATTTGTGTTGTAGAGTGACACATAAAGAAGGAGCGGGACTATTGTATGCAAATCTAGGATTGTATATCCGTATTGAGAGTAGAAGGTATGTAAGGTTACTCTGTCCGTATCTTCCTGCGGTAAATAGTACCCACATTGCGATTTCACTAGTCTTATCTCGAAATGTGCTAAGGTATCCTATATCCGTTTATCAATAGTCATTGTCATATATTTCCTACACATGGATCATTGGTGAGTCTCATGTCTTATAATCATGGTTAATGTTCCAAAAGCTCAAACAAAGTTATGTTCCAATGTTCCAATAGTGATTATGCTTATGTATTTTGTTCATAGATTATTGTCCAATAGTTCCCATTGTGTTATGATTCTAATAATGTGATGTTACCAAGTTATTTACATGTCTCTCACTCATTGGTTAATGATCCAAAGTTTCCAATAATGTTATGTTCCAAAGTTCAAGTGATGTTATTACTATCAAATATCAATCTCAAAGTAAAGATCAAAGTAATAAAAATGTGGTCAATGATCAAGTATGGGTGGCAAGTCTAGGGGCGTAAGCCTAGCGACTCGATCCCTATGTATTGATTTATAGGTGGCAAGTCTAGGGGCACAAGCCTAGCTCGACTCGATCCCAATGCATTGATTTATGGGTGGCAGGTCTTAAGGGTATAAGCCTAGCTCGACCCGATCCCAACATGATGATATGTTATGAAAAGACCCACTGATCAGTCGGGGCTCGGGTACATTGTGACAAGTGAGCATTGAATGTAAAGAAAGTAATGAAAATAATCAAAGCAATTCACATGGCTTCCCAAATTGCAAAATGGTGACTTATCTACATTGATTATTCATATGTTGTAAGTTCATTGGAATATTCATGTATTGTACAGTTTCATCTGAGCCCTTCATACTCAGTACTTATTTCGTACTGACCCCTTTTGGGAAATTTACCTTACTTGCTGCAGGCGCAGGTACCAGTAGGCCTCCCCAGTAGATTGCCAGTGTTAGCGGTTCCTTGGTGAGCTCCAGCTAATTCGGGGCTTCTCCGAGTCAGAGTAGATATATGTTTTGATGATGTACATGATGTATAAAGCGGGGACTTGTCCTGACTTTTGTTTTGTATTGGTCAATGCTCTTGTTAGAGGCTTTTGTAGACGTATGTGGGGGTATCAGTGTAGAAGACATATGTTGTTTTGACTGGATGGCCTCAACAGCCAAGTTTCATATGTATGTATAAATATGTCCCATGTTTTCCTTTATTCGTCTTTCATATTCTTACGCAATGGTGGTTATGATTATGATATGCATATGATTGAACATAGGTAAAGGTTGGTTCTCTCGGGCCTTATCGGCTATAGGTGCCAATCATGTATCGATGGGATTTGGGGCGTGACACCACCGTAGATCTAAAGAGTTATACAAAAAAAGACGTGCATGCGCATATCCTTATAGGAGTTGAAGAGAGTGACAAGATGTTAAGGGAAATCAAGAGGGACTTTTCACAACTCAATCAAATGGTGACTTCACATTCCGCATCTATCAAGCAACTTGAAATGCAAATTTTAGCTCATTTTTATACAAGGCAAAAGGGTGGTTTACCTAGAGACATTGTGGCGAACCTAAACAATGATGCTCATATCATGGCAATTATCACTAGGAGTGGTAGGACTCTCAGAAATAATGTTGTGAATCTTGATAATGACCTCAATCAGAGGGCAGTTAAAGATTAAGTGAGAGGAATTAGAAAGTGGTTTGACAAGTCAAATGATAAAATCCCTATTCTAATTGAGCCAACCATTCAGAAGCCGGTTGAAGTGAAAGTGAGGGTCGAAAGTCAAGAGATGCTTTAAGCGATCGATGATAATGTCTTCCAACCAGAGGAAAATCCAGTGGTTTCAAAGTTGATCATCAATATCCCTCCACCATTCCCTCAAAGGCTCAAGAAGAAAGGAGGGTGATACAAAGCTTAAGAAGTTCCTCTCAGAATTTAGCAACTTATCAGTGAACATTCCTTTGTTGGAAGCGTTACAAGAGATGCCTGGGTATGCCAAGTTCATAAAGGACTTGGTGACGAAGAAAAGAAAAATGGACTTCAAAACGATAGAGATCTCATATAGTTATAGCACTATCAAGCCTAGCCATATGGTGGTGAAGAAAGAGGTTCCTGGTGCATTCACTATTCCTTGCATCATTGGGGTGTATTAATTTTGAAAAGCATTATGCGACCTAAGGGAAAGCATAAACTTGATGCCTTTAGCTATCTTCAAGAAGTTGGGGTCGGGTGCCCCGAGTCCCAAAATGATGAGTCTTTTAATAGTGGATCGGTCCATAAAAAAATCAGCGGGAATTTTAAATGATGTTCTTGTTCGGATTTACAGATTCATATTTCCCTCCGATTATGTGATCATCGATTGTGAGACAGACTATGAAGTCCCCATTATCTTTGGTAGGACTTTTCTTGCAACTAAGAGTGCATTAGTTGATTTGGAATGTAGAGAGATGATGTTTAGAGTGAATAATGAAGAGGTGATGTTCAATGTATGTAAGTCCATAAAGCAACCAAAGGACTTGCAAGTAATCTCCATGATTGACGTGATTGATGATGAGGTGGCCGATGCTATGGAAGTCAATTTCATTAGTGAGCCATTAGTGGGAGTGTTGTGGAATTATGTATGTGAAGAGGTTGAAGAGTACGAAGAAGTTGTAGCTTTATTGACGGGTCTTGGCTCTTACACCAAGAACCCATGCAAATTAGATCTTAATTTGAAGAATTGGGAAACTCCTTCTGCAAAGCCTTCTATTATGGACCCACCATAACTTGAGCTCAAACTATTTCCACCACACCTTCACTATGTATTTTTAAGGAAAGGTAACACCTTACCCATTATTATTACGGGAGACTTGTCCATGGCAAGTGGAAGCAATGAAGTCAATTGTGAGAAAATTTATTAGGGCCGTCGGGTGGACTATTATCGATATTATTAAGATTGCTCCCTGCATTTGTACTCAAAAGATAAAGTTAGAGACCGATTGTGTGTCGATTGTTGAACATCAATGGAGGCTTAACCATTCGATTCAAGAAGTGGTGAAAAAGGAGATAATCAAGTGGTTGGACGCGGGTGTTGTGTATCTAATCTCAGATAGTACATGGGTAAGCCCAGTTCAATATGTTCCAAAAAAGGGAGGAATCACGATGGTTTATAATGAAAATAATAAGCTTATTCCCATGAGACCAGTGATGGGTTGGATAGTATGAATGGACTACCAAAAGTTGAATTCATGGATGGAGAAGGACCAGTTTCCCATGCCATTTATAGATCAAATGCTTAATTGGTTAGTGGGACGAGGGTTGATTGTTTATTAGATGGATACTCTAGTTATAACAAAATTTTCATCGAAGATCAAGAGAAGACTACCTTCACATGTCCATATAGGATGTTTTTCTTCAAGCGCATGCCTTTTGGGCTATGCAATGCACCCACCATTTTTCAAAGGTTCAAGCTATCAATCTTTTTGGATATGGTGGAGTATACTATGACGGTCCCTTATTGAGGATTTTTCCATTATTGGTGATACTTTTGAATCATGTCTCAAACACTTGGGCAAGGTGCTTGAACGATGTGTTAAAACTAATCTTATGTTTATTTGGAAAATGTACCATTTTATGGTAATAGAGGGCATCATGCTTGGACATAAAATCTCGGGTCAAGGAATTTAAGTTGACCAACCTAAAGTAGATGTCATTGCCAAGCTACCCCCTCCTATCTCCGTGAAAGGTGTTTGAAGTTTTCTCAGGCATGTTGGTTTCTATAGACGTTTCATCAAATATTTCTCCAAGATAGCACATCCAATATGTAGGCTTCTTGAGAAGGAAGCAAAATTTGAGTTTGATGGTAAATGTGAGAAGGCATTTAATTGCCTCAAGGAGAGTGTTTTGTCGGCTACTATCATTGTAGCCTTGAATTGGTCACAATCCTTTGAATTGATGTGTGATGCAAGTGGCCTTGCCTTAGGAGTGGTGTTAGGACAAAGAAAATATAAGATTTTTCATCTTATTTACTATGCTAGCAAATCCTTGAATTATCCACAACAAAATTATATGGTTACAGAGCAAAAGTTACTTGTCGTAGTCTATGCTTTTGAGAAATTCCATGACCACTTGTTGGGAATAAAATTCATTGTGCACACCGATCATGCGATCCTTAGATACTTTATGGATAAAAAGGAAGCCACGCCTCGATTGATTAGGGGTATATTGCTACTTTAAGAGTTTGATTTTGATGTTAAGGATCAAAAGGGGTGTGAAAATGAAGAAGCAGATAACCTATCCCGGCTTGAGTCTAACAAACAAAAGTAGGGTATAATTGATATTAATGACACATTTCTCGATGAGCACATCATGGAACTAAAGGGGAGTATGATACCATGATATGTGGATTTTATGAACTATGTGGTGAGAGGGGTGCTCCCCGATGGTTTGAACCATTATGAAAGGAAACGTTTCATCCATGATGTGAAAAGGTATTATTGGGATGAACCGTATCTCTTTAAGGAGTGTGCGTATGGAGTGATCCGTCATTGTGTTATGGAGAATGATATGGGCCCTATGCTTGAAGCATGTCATTCATCACCGATTGGTGGTCATCATGGTGGTGTGTGTACAACTGTAAAGGTTCTCCAAAGCATATTTTATTGGTCAACCTTGTATTGTGATACCCATGAGTTAGTGCAGACATGTGAGCAATGCCAAAGGCACAGTCGGATTTCAAAAAGACACGAAATTCCCTTGAAGTCGAGTGTGGATGTAGAGTTATTTGATGTATGGGTGTTGAACTTTATGGGACCCTTTGTGAGCTCATATGGGAACCTCTACATCTTGGTAGCGGTTTATTATGTTTTGAAATAGGTCAAGGCCATAGGCTTGCAAAATAATGAAGCTAAGAGTGTCACTTAATTCTTGAAGAGGTATATTTTCACCTTGTTTCGGACACCCCATGCTATCATAAGTGATAGGGGTTCTCATTTTTGTAATTGATCGTTTGGTTCTTTGCTTGCTAAATATGGAGTGAAGCATAATGTGGCTTCTCCATACCACACTCAAGCCATTGGTCTAGCAGAAGTATCCAATCGGGAGACAAAAAGTATTTTGGCTAAAACTGTGAAAGTGAGTAGGATGGATTGGGCCCAAAAACTTGAAGATGCTTTGTGGGCATATAGAGCCGCGTTCAAAACTCCCATTGGCATGTCACAATATTAAATGGTTTTTGGCAAATCTTGTAAACTCCCTGTTGAATTAGAACATAAGGCTTTTTAGGCCTTGTACAAGTTGACTATGAATTGGGAGGATGCCTCAAAATCAAGGCTGGAACAACTTCAAAAGATCGATGAATTTCATTTGAGAGACTATGAGAGTTCCACTTTTTACAAGAAGCGTATGAAGAGATGTCATGATGCCAAAATTCTAAAATAGGAGTTCAAGACAGGTGATGATGTCCTAGTGTTTAACTTGAGTTTTAAATTATTTCTAAGTAAGCTCAAAACCCAATGGTCAGGTCCCTTCAAGGTGGTTTAATGTTTTCCTAGTGAAGCGATAGTATTTGAAGATGATAAGAGATCCAGGTTCACGGTGAATGGACAATGAGTTGAACATTATCATGGGATTCAACAGAAGTGGATTTCTTAGAGGTGCACTACCTCAATGATGCATGACCAATGAAGAAGAACGTTGTGCCACAATGATAACTAAGGCACTTCTTGGGAGGAACCCAAGTTTATTTTTGTTGTTTTGAATAATGTGTGTCGATTTGTGTAGGTATGTGATGGAGTTGGAATGTGGGGAACATGGAATTATGCAGGTCAGAGAAGAAAAATTTAAGAGATTATGCACAAAGCTCCAGTGAGGAGGCTTTGGCAATACGCTGACCCCATCAGCACATCATCGAAGTCCCTCACCAAATGGATCTCCCAATCTCAAATGAACTGTCCAATTCTACGATGGTAAGTACAAATCGATGAATAACCAACAAGTTTGGTAAAGGATTGAACATCGCCGAAGTGCTTCACCAAAAAAAAGGGCCTAGGCTTTGAAAACTGTTACATTCGATAACAGAACTCCAAATTGGATAACTGCCAATGCATTCCGCAATGGAAAAGAATTTCTGAATCGATTGAGTTAATAGATGATGGTTTGACTTCTTGACCCTTGACCTCTAATTGTCTTTTGACCTTCAGTTTTTTTCTTTTGACCTTTAGTTTTTATTCAAACTCTTCCATCTCCCCATTTCCTCTTCTTCTTCACTCTCTCAAATCGACACATTCAAATACTCACACACTTATATTTTCCTCTCAATCTACCACTACAACATGAGCACGAGTGCCCCCAAAATGCCTATCTCTTTAGCTCTCTTTTTGATCTCCTTCCCTAAACTTAAAAGGTTAGAAATCGATTTGCACTTAGAGTTAATGTAAAACCCAGTACATTTCCAAACCTATGTTATTACCATAACATTTATGGAATTATTTAAACTTGAGATGGTTGGGGTATTACCCATTAATTTTAGTGGCCTGAATTAGTCTTGTGCTAATGGGCTCAATTTAAGGCCCAAAATTAAGCCATAAGGCATGGACCAAATGGAGAAATGATACATTCCACCTTTGACCAAGTAAACATAACATTTATGACTAAGTGTATGGCTAATTATGACCATGAGGGCCTATAAAAGGCACAAAAATCAGATTTTATTCACCAAAAGACAAATGCACATTTCTAGAATTTTCCAACAACATTTCATTTCTCTTTCAAACCCTAAGCTATCATTCCCTTGGATAATATCATCCTCTTGTAAGATTTGGTAAGTAATTACTATTATGGTTTAATATATTATGTGCATGAGAGGGTGTATAAATCATGTTGGTTATGTTGGCAAAGTGTTGGACAGTCCACTATGTGTAAAATAGTCTACTTTTGCTAATCGGTAAAGGGTTTTGCCTTCTAAACTTGAAAGTGCACTTGAGGTCTTGAAGGAAGTGAATTTGATGTATTAAATGTCAACATGTAAGATTTGTTTATGTCCATAACTTGCTTTCTCTTTGTGTATAACCGTTGGAATTGTTGATGTGAAAATGTGCATGGAATTGGTGGTGTATTGAAAGGAAAATGTAGTTTTGTGATGTTCATGTGTGTTGTGAAACCATGGTTGTTCATGGGCATCCAAGTTAACCTAAAATATGAAAAGAGAATCTTACTTATGGCCATGGACCATTTATTACAAAAACGGACCCAAAAGAGACCTATTTTGGCCGAACCGAGAATCCGCCTTCGCGGATGGGGCTCCTGCGGGCGCAGATGCCAACGCAGGTGGCCCTAGACAGGGACAGATGGGTACCTACGGCGGCATCTCACCAACCTGCGGGCGCAGATGGCTCCACAGGCCATTCCAGTATTTCGTTTTGTTTGTTTTTTCTTCTTTTTGACCCCCAAGGCCCCTATACCCTTTTTGGATGCAATTATCAACTTACGGTACCATTTGAATGGACCTAAGGGGTAGTCCAGAGGCATTTTGAATCGTAACAATTATGAATTGTTATTTTATGTGTTATGGTGAACGGTATTTAAGTGACTGGATGGAGTAAATATGATGTGGTGTTGAAGGGCAAGTATAAAGTATAAACTTGGTGTTAAATGCTATCGGTTTAAAATGTCTTGGTTGATGTGTGGCATGTTTTGGTGTTGTTTGTATGGTGATGCAGTAAATTGTATTGTAAGAGGGTGAAATGACGTTATATGGCAGTCACGTAGCTCATTGTCGTCTTATGCATTTGTAATGTAGTTAGTTGTTAACGTGAGCTCCGTTATGTACTTGTGTTGTAGAGTAACACGTAAGGAAGGAGCTGAATTATTGTATTCACATATTGGATTATTGTATTCGTATTGGAAAGATAAGGTATGTAAGGTTACTCTTTTTGTATCCTTGGTAGCACCTATTGTTCTCGTTGTTACCTACTTGTTTCCATTTTGAAATGTTCCAAAGTATCTCATTTCAGGTTTGACGTATGTTGTTATTCACATGTCTCTTATTTATTGACCAATGTTCCAAAGCTCCAATAATGTTATTACCACCAATGTATAAATCTCACTAAACAAAGGAAAGAAGTAATGTATATATGGTTACTTTATGGTTCTTTGAGACCGGGTGGTAGCTCAAAGGGGGGAAAGCCTAGCTAGATCTACATCAACTAGCTAGATTGGAAGTTCGTCTTCTTGAATTTCCAGACAAAGGGGTTATTTTGCAAAATGCAGCAGAATCTTCATTAGTAGCTGAAGTGAAAGAGAAACAGTGTGCGGATCCTATTTTATTTCAGCTGAAGGAGAATGTACAACAATGTTTGACGAAGGCATTTGATCTTACACAAGAGGGAGTGATTCAGTACCAAAGTAGATTGTGTGTACCAGATGTAGATAAGTTAAGGAGATGGATAATGACAGAGGCACATCATTCACGGTATTCTATTCATCCGGGAGCAACCAAAATGTATCATGATTTGAAAGATATGTATTGGTGGGGTATTATGATGAAGGACATTGCAGAATTCATAGCGCAATGTCCAAATTGTAAACAAGTAAAAGTAAAGCATCAGAAGCCTGGAGGTTATATGCAATGTATAAATCTTCCAGTCTAGAAATGGGACATGATTCATGGATTTCATCACAGGTTTGCCTTGTACACTTTGAAAATTTGATTCCATATGGTTAATAGTTGATAGGCTTACCAAGTCAGCACATTTTCTACCAGTCAAGACCATCTACACAGCTGAGGATTATGCAAGGCTATATATTAAGGAGAAAGTTCGATTGCATAGAGTTCCCATATCTATTATATCGGACAGGGGAGCTCAATTTACTGCAAATTTTTGGAAGTCTATTCAGAAGCAGTTGGGTACGCAAGTGAATTTAAGTACAACTTTTCATCATCAGATAGATGGACAAGCAGAACGTACTATCCAAACACTTGAAGATATGCTACGAGCTTGCACACTGGACTTTAAAGGTAGTTGGGATGATCATCTATCGCTTATTGAATTTGCCTACAATAATAGCTATCATTCAAGTATCAAAATGGCACCTTATGAAGCTTTATATGGAAGAAAGTGAAGATTACCAATTGGATGGTTTGAAGTGGGTGAAACTGCTTTATTAGGGCCAGATCTTGTTCATCAAGTTATGGAGAAAGTTAAGGTGATACAACAACGACTACAAATGTCCCAAAGTCGACACAAGTCATATGCTGGTTTTAGAAGAATGGGGCTAGAATTTGCCATAGGTCATTGGTTATTCTTGAAATTATCGCCAATGAAAGTGGTAATGAGATTTGGAAAGGAAGGTAAGTTGGCCCTATATAACGTGCCATATGAGATTAGCCAAAGATTTGTTCAAGTTGTGTATGAATTAAAACTACCCCAAGAACTCTTCACAGTTCATCCAGTGTTTCATGTTTCAATGATTGGCAAATGCATAGGAGATCCATCTCGTATTACTCCCATTGAAAATGTACAAGTCACGAAAGATCTCACATATGAAGAAGTACCGATTGCTATTCTGAACTGACAAGTGAAGAGATTAAGGAATAAATAAGTAGCTTTCATAAAAGTGCTTTGGAGAAATCAACAAGTAGAAGAAATCACATGGGAAGCTGAAAAAATGATGAAGTCTAAGTACCCTCATTTGTTTCAGACGGAAGAGAAAGTTCAGGATGCGGGACTAGAGCAATAACAAGTAAATATCTATAAGCATTGTGTGTATATAGTAACATGAAGGATAAACTTAGACTTGAATATGTGTAAATGGGATAATGTTACTAATGCTACTAACATTCGAGAACGAATGTTCCTAAGGCGGGAAGGATGTAACACCCCGTACATTTTTGAACCTATGTTATTACCGTAACATTTATGGAATTATTTAAACTTGAGATGGTTGGGGTATTACCCATTAATTTTAGTGGGCTGAATTAGTCTTGTGCTAATGGGCTCAATTTAAGGCCCAAAATTAAGCCATAAGACATGGCCCAAATGGAGAAATGATCCATTCCACCTTTGACCAAGTAAACATAACATTTATGACTAAGTGTATGGATAAGTATGACCATGAGGGCCTATAAAAGGCACAAAATTCAGAGTTTATTCACCAAAAGACAAATGCACATTTCTAGAATTTTCCAACAACATTTCATTTCTCTTTCAAACCCTAAGCTATCATTCCCTTGGATAATATCATCCTCTTGTAAGATTTGGTAAGTAATTACTATTATGGTTTAATATATTATGTGCATGAGAGGGTGTATAAATCATGTTGGTTATGTTGGCAAAGTGTTGGACAGTCCACTATGTGTAAAATAGTCTACTTTTGCTAATCAGTAAAGGGTTTTGCCTTCTAAACTTGAAAGTGGACTTGAGGTCTTGAAGGAAGTGAATTTGATGGATTAAATGTAAAAATTTAATATGCGTTTATGTCCCTAACTTGCTTTCTCTTTGTGTATAACCATTGGAATTGTTGATGTGAAATTGTGCATGGAATTGGTGGTGTATTGAAAGGAAAATGTAGTTTTGTGATGTTCATCTGTGTTGTGAATCCATGGTTTCTCATGGGCATCCAAGTTAACCTAAAATATGAAAAGAGAAGCTTACTTATGGACATGGACCATTTATTACAAAAAAGGACCCAAAAGAGACCCATTTTAGCTGAATCGGGCATCCGTCTTCGCAGATGACGCACCTGCGGGCGCAGATGCCAATGCAGGTGGCCCTAGACAGGGCCATATGGGTACCTGCGGCCGTATCTCACCTATCTGAGGGCACATGTGCCTCCACAGTCCATTCCAGAATTTCATTTTGTTTGGTTTTGCTTCTTTTTGACCCCCCAAGACCCCTATACCCTTTTTAGATGCAATTATCAACTTATGGTACCATTTGAATGGCCCTAAGGGGTAGTACGGAGAAATTTTTAATCATAACAATTATGAATTGTTATTTTATGTGTTATGGTGAACGGTATTTAAGTGACTGGATGGAGTAAATGTGACGTGGTGTTGAAGGGGAAGTATAAAGTATAAACTTGGTGTGAAATGTTATCGATTTATGATGTCTTAGTTGATGTGTGGCATGTTTTGGTGTTGTTGGTATGGTGATGCAGTAAATGGTATTGTAAGAGGGTGAAATGACGTTATATGGCAGTCACGTAGCTCATTGTCATCTTATGCATTTGTAATGTAGTTAGTTGTTAATGTGAGCTCCGTTATGTACTTGTGTTGTAGAGTAACACATAAGGAAGGAGCTGAATTTTTGTATTCGTATTGGAAAGATAAGGTATGTAAGGTTAGTCTTTCCGTATCCTTGGCAGCACCTATTGTTCTCGTTGTTACCTACTTGTTTCCATTTTGAAATGTTCCAAAGTATCTCATTTCAGGTTTGACGTATGTTGTTATTCACATGTCTCTTATTTCTTGACCAATGTTCCAAATCTCCAATAATGTTATAACCACCAATGTATCAATCTCACAAAATAAAGGAAAGAAGTAATGCATATATGGTTACTTTATGGTTATTTGAGACCGGGTGGAAGCTCAAAGGGTGAAAGCCTAGCTAGAGACGATCTCTAGATTATTGGATTATGGGTGGTAGCTCAAAGGGGCGAAAGCCTAGCTAGAGACGATCCCGATTGGTTATTGATTTATGGGTGGTAGCTCAAAGGGGCATAAGCCTAGCTAGAGACGATCCCAATGTTATGTTATGTTATGACCCAGTGATCAGTTGGGGCTCGGGCACGATAAGATATGATGATAATGATATGAACGTAAAAGCAAAAGAAAGAAAAGAAAGTAATGTACATGGTTCCACACATGTTGAATGGTGGTTTATCCATATTGATTATTCACTTGTATTTGATTCCATTGAAGTTCTTCTATTACATGCAGTTGCTCATAGCCTTACATACTCAGTACATTCTCTCGTACTGACGTCCCTTGGGGGACTTACCTTATTTACTGTAGGCACAGGTGTTAGTAGACCTCCACAGTAGGCTACGGATCATCAGCAGACTGTTGGTGAGCTCCAGTTGATTAGGGGCTTTTCGAGTCGCATGTGTACAATTGATTTGGTACTATGTAAATATTGTATAAAGAGGGGACATGTCCTGATGTTAGGTTGGTTATGTATCTGTTAGAAGCTTTGTAGACGTTGTGGGACAAATGAAGGAATGTATGCTTTTGACGTGGTGGCCCTAACAACCAAGTTTCACATCTATTGAATGTTTCTCCATGACTTCTGCCATTGGTATCTTGCATCTATATGTGATAGAGTGTTGTTCATTTAGTGACATGCATATGAATGTACATGGACGTAGGTTGGTTCTCTCGGGGCCTTAACGTCTTTGGGTGCCAGTCCGCCTCAATAGGATTTGGGGTGTGACAGTTAATTTTTATTTAATTAAATATGTGCATAATGTTGATAGAATGTGTTGTTTCTCTTGTTTGTTAATGATGGGTGCGATGTTGCTAAGTCTTTCTTGCTATTGAAATAAAAATCTTGTTAGAATAGTATTAGGTTATAAAAAAAATTTGGTCTCTAAATTTTGAAGGTTGGTCATGCTTGCACTGGGATAATTTATACATGAAATGAGTGTTGAAATAGTTGAAATTCTAATTTGGTCAACTTAAAATTAACTAATTTTGACCAATAGTAGATGGGGTGACATTTTTCTTAAGGGAAAAATCATCATAGTGTGTGTTAAATATTGAAACCTGGGGAATTCTGAGTACCTATGGCAAAATTGATAAAAAAAACTCCGTTGAAATGTCTTGAAAATCGTGAATGAGTTGGGGAAGATGACTATCCGCGATGGGTTGGAAACTTCACTGATGTACCAAATAATGTAGCGCATCGCTGAAGTGCTCCCTATATCGCTAATAGTTACAGAAGGTTAGGCTAATTAAGGTGAAATTTGGTGATGCTGTGGTGATTCGGCGATGCTCCAGGAGTATCACTTAATCTTTCGGCGTATCACTAAATTCCCACTTTCCTTCTCCAATTACCCGAACTATTTTTGTGTAAATCAGTTATAGTACTTTGCATCATCTAGTTAATTGGAGATGCATTGATTTATTCGGCAATGCTGTTCTGGATAAATTATTATGCCTTATTTTGCTAACTTTGGCCAAGCCCATTGCTACTCTTATGTGTTGATATGCCTCGCATTAAGCATGTGCCAAAGAAATAAGCAGGATCTCCTTATCCTAAGTTGAAGCTTTCAAAAACGTTCAAAATTAAGGAAAGATCTAACACATAATAGGTGAATAAAAGGAAAAACATTGAAAATAGTCGGTCCAAAGCACCAGTAAATAAAGATGAAAGCTCTGAGCATCGCTTGAGCTCTGGGAGGTATAATATTCATTCCTTGGAGGAGAGGACAAAACACCCATTGATGAGCCACTGCGTACTCCTGAGGCTAATCCTCTAAGGAAGATGATAGTGGAGAAACCCTGCAATGTTGAAGCAAAACTGCCACCCCATTCTTATGGAGGTCATAGATTCCTAAATTGGATCAAAGTTCCCAATCAAAGAGCAATCATTGAAGAGATGAGATTGAGCCTTGAAGGGATTGAAGGAAAACACCCTCGGGTGTTAGAAGTTATTCGAGTTCATTTATGCTATTATTGAGCAGATTTTTATACGTTGTTGATTTTGCATTAATCATGCATACTCCTTATCCCTCATTTTCAAGCAATTTATGTTATTATGGAAATTGGACTTTTTTGCAAAGGAAAGCGTACCATTTTATAAGACTCCTTAGCCGATGGAAGTGTTGGTATGGTAATTGATGAGATTATAATTGGTATATGGCTTGCGAACCGCCCATGGGTCCTTTCTAGAAAGCTTAGGCTCGGATGGTGTAAATGAGGTGAGCATTTGAGCATTACATACATATCATATCATTGTGTTATATCCTTTTTCATCTCTTCTATGTGAATGACACTATGAATTGAACTTTTTTATATGTTGTGTTCATATTTCTTATAGTGTTGTTGAAGATTGTATTATTACTAACTATTAGGAGTTGCAAGTCTTGACCCACTGTTCGAAACTATTCTTTATGCATGTGGAAGCATTGCTCGTAGTTTTTATTATATGATTATTTATCTACCTTTCTTGGTCGGCCTATGATGCCTACTGGGTATAAGTGGACCATACTCACTACTACTTTTCTATAACCATTTTTTGCAGATCCCAGTTTGAGTGAATCCCACAGAGCCCCTTATTGTGTAGAGTTTAGAGCTATTCAAAGTAATGGTGAGCTCTCCATACGGAGCTATGTCCTAACTTCATCTATGTTTCCTTGCCTTTATTTTACTTTCGGAGATAGTTGGATGTATATTCGTACTTATGTCTATTTTAGAGTTGCTCATTAATCATGACACTAGTTTCTTGGGGATTTGGAGATGTATGTTTCTGAGCTTTTCTTTATATCGTATTATTTTTGACTTTATTCTAAAGTCTCATATAAAATTCTCTGATTTATTGTCTTTTCTACATATATTTCCTTTTTGATATTAGGCTTGCTTACCAAGGTTGGGTCGGGTTAGGTACCATCATGATCTCATATTTTCGGTCGTGATATCATGCCAAGATAGTCACATTGGTTTTGTTGGGTGTACCAATATTGGAGTGGAAGAGTACCTAGGGTTTATATTCTAAAAGGGTATTTTGTTTTCTCCAAGCTCAACAAATAGTTTAGAAGGGGTGTGTTTCTTAGTTGGCTTATGTACGTTACACTAGTGCCAACATCCCTCCTTTGGAGTCAGTAAGGGTGGTTAGGGATTTTATGGTTGTGTTTCCTTCTGATTTACCGTGTGTTCCTTTAGATAGAGACATTAATTTTTCCATGGACTTAGAGTCAGTCACTAAGCCCATTTTCATTCCTCTTTATAGGATGGCTCTAGTGGAGTTGAAGGAATTGAATAGCCATTTGTAGGATTTGTTGAGTAAGGGATTCATTAGGCCTAGTGTTTTACATTGGGGTGATCTAATTTTTTAATGAAGAAGAAGGATGGGTCTATAAGCATGTGTATTGACTATTGACAGTTAAATAAGGTTACCATCAAGAATAAGTATCCTCTTCATATTGATGATTTGTTTGATCATCTTTAAAGTGTTTTGGTGTTTTAAAGATTCACATAAGGTTGGGGTACCATTAGTTTAAGACTAGGTCTTTGGATATCCCTACGATCATTTCTCGGACCCCATATTGTCATTATGAGTTCTTGGTGATGTCATTTAGGTTGACTAATGCCTCAATAATGTTTATGGAGTGTTTTAAACTTGTCTTAATTCCTTCGAGATTGTATTTGTCGATGATATACTGGTGTATTTTAAGATTGAGGTGGATCGTGTGAAGCATTTAGGGATTGAGCTCTAATGGTTGAGGGATAAGAAATTGTATCCTATATTCTTGAAGTGTTAATTTTTGTTGAGTTCTATGTCTTTCTTGGGGCATGTGGTGACAAAGGAATGTATTATGATTGATCTGACCATGGTTGAGGTGGTTCAGGTTTGATCTAGGCCTAATTTTCGTGTCAAAATCGCTAGGTTAATTGGGTTAGCCGTCTATTACAAATGAATCATGCAGGGATTTTCTACTATTGCAGCTCCGTTAACTAGATTGACTTAGCAGAATGCGCATTTTAGTGGTTCAATGAGTGGGAAAAGAGCTTTCAAAAGCTCAATACCTTCTTGAGTTTAGCTCTTATCTTGACCTTACCTGTGGAAGGTAAAGGTTTTACCGTGTGTTATGATGCTTTGGGAGATGGCCTTTGTGGGGTTTTGATGTAGATAGGAAAGGTGATATCCTATGTTTCGAGGCAACTGAATACGCATGAAATGAACTACCCCACTCATGACTTAGAGTCGCGACAGTTGTTTTTGTTTTGACGTTCTTGCGGCATTATTTTTATGAAGTTCATTGTGAAATGTTAACGAATCATTACAACCTACAATATATTTTCAACCAAAATGATCTAAATTTGAGACAACACAGATGGTTGAAAATGTTGAAGGACTATAACATGATTATGCTCTATCATCAGGGCAAGGCAAATGTAGTGATAGATTCCTTGAGTAGGAAGGTGGTGAGTATGAGTAGTCTTGCTTTATTTGTGGTTGAGGAGATGCCTTTGGCTATGGATGCTCAGTATTTGGCCAATAGCTTCGTGAGACTTGATATTTCTAAGTCAGGCAGAGTTCTTGCTTATGTTGAGGTATGGCTTTAATTGTTGGAGCAAATTAAGGATAGGTAGTTTTAAATTAGGATGTTTTGTGTAATTTGGGATAAATTGTTGATCGGTGAAGTTAATTAAGCGGTTATTTATACCAAAGGTGTCTTGAGGATCAAGGGTTGGATTTGTGTTCATAGATAAGGTGGCTTGATTATTTTATCATGGTGGAGGCTAACGGTTTGAGGTATTCTATTCATCTAGTTACGATGAAGAAGTATCATGACCTAAAACAACATTATTAGTGGTGTAGGATGAAGAGGGCATTTTGTCTAAGCGTATGAATTTCCAACAAGTAAAATATGAGCGCTAGAGATAGGGTGGTATGACTTAAAGGATGTCTATACCTGAGTGGAAGTGGAAATGTATCACTATTGACTTCGTGGTTGGTTGCCTCTAACTTTTGAGACGTTTACTCCATTTGGGTGATTCTCGGGGAGAACTTTTGGAAATGTATCACTATTGTAATATGAAACAAGACTATCAACTGCTACATAATGTTTGTCAAGTGATAACTCTACTACTAAACATAAAGGCAAGTGGTACAAGGCCCCATAAATACCTTTTACTGAATCAAAAATCTGAATTGACCTAATGAAGAGGCTATGATTAGCCCTACGTCTCCTAGATGATAGGATATCTCACCAGTCCGTTGAATGTCAGGTGCTACCAAATGTCTAGCAGCAAACCTTAAGCTTGAGTACCTAAATCTACATCATGAACAAATATAACGCAAAACATAGTCAATACAATGAAATGTATCAGTATACAATCTATCTATCTATCTATCTATCTATCTATCTATCTATATATATATATATATATGTAAACTCTAAAAAAGTTGATGATGAAAACATATAGAAAGAAGCTTAAAATATTAGTTAAGATCTGAAACATAAGTCATGGGAAAACCATTTAAAATATCTCAACCAACTTAGAATTTGAGGAAAATCATGATAGCTAAATTCTGCATAAAAAGTATTACATGAGTACATTGATAGTAATATCATAATATTTACACATGTGTGGTTATTGTTATAAACGACAAACACCATAAGAGATCATGATGCCCAACATCATACACCCACACTGGAAGAGTTGTCCCAACCTGCCAAAGTATAGGACAATGAATATGTGGATCCGAAACTGAGCCTCTTGGACTAAAACCTATGGTCGCAACATAGTTATGGGGCATGTGTTATACAAACCCATACCCTCTCCATGCTAAATAATCTTCCCAAAACTATATATGCTTATATCATATCATGTAACATGGCTCGTAATCATAATTTGAGTCCTGCTCAACATGTCTTTAAAATTGTACTGCTGTGAGCCTAAGCCCAATATCATATCATAAATCATATGATGAAATCTTGTATCTAAACATATGTATTTTCAACATAGGGTTCATAGTTTCGTAAAATATTCTCAAAACCATGAATTTCAATCATAACTCAGGAATTTATATACTCCTTCCGTCCCATTTTATGTGACCTACTTTGACCGGGCACGGAGTTTAATAAATAAGGAAAGACTTGGTGATGTTTACTAAATTGCCCTTTATTAAAAATGTACAAGTACTATTATTTTTAATTAAGTTGGACCTTATAAGTTGGACCAATAAGGGTAAAAGAGTATTTGTTCTTTTAAAAAGTTACCAAAAAAGGAAATGTGACATTCTTTTAGGGACGGACCAAAAGGGAAAGTAGGTCAAATAAAATGGGACGGGGGGAGTAATATCTATAAAGTCATAGAAATTCTTTTGTAGAAATCAGGAATAACATTCAAAGGAATTATCTTTAATGATAAGGGAGTGGAGCCCAATCTTAGAACATAATTCAATATAACTACAAAATACTTGGGAGTAAGGATTAAAATAATCCATCACTAAATTCTTGCAAACCTATAAAAGATAGTAATTTCGACTAGAAAAGACTTGACTGGAATAGAAATCCTAGGTCTAAATTCTTTAAGAACTTGCTTTAGCATTGAGGTGTTTAGAAGATAATGAGAAGATTGGATAAAACAAAACATTAATTCCTTTTTTGTATTTATAGGTTATTGGTTAGGGTTAGGAAAAAAAGAAACCCTTTCTTATATTGAAATCCTAAAATTTTAGGATTTGATCATACGGGGGTTTCCACAAACTGTGGATCACTTTCACCAGTCGTGGTTTGATTTGTAAATGCCAGGTAGAGTTTTTCTAAGATTCTGGTATGCAACCACGAGTGGAATTCACGTACCATGGAATGGCTTCCACAAACAATTATACCATTCATGGACTCAGGGAGGAAATTTTCAAGATCTTAGAGTCTTATTCACGGTTGAGTTCTACTGATCATGGACTTGATTTATGAACCATTCTGATACTCGTCCTTTCCTGGAGGATTGTCAACTCTGAGCCCCAACACCATGGTTGATTCCATAGGTCGTGTACTGAAATCATGGATTGTGGTCTCGTTCGTAGTAACCTAGATGACATAAAGTTTTTAGGACCAACTCCACATATGGAAGCACGACCTGTGGTCCTAAATCACAAGCCGTGGATCCTCTCGTGGAAGCCTCGGAATCTTAGATTTTGATCTAGATAGGTTTAAGTACTAATTAATCATAGGTTCAAATTTTTAGGTGTTACAATATCTCACCCATGGGGTCATTCATCCATGAATAAAGACCAAGCCTAGAGTTAAAGAACGAATAGAACTTGTATTACAATCATGGGCTGAGCATAAATGAATCATACTAATGCTTGAAACCCAACAAGAGAGTGCATGAGTAGTAGCATAAATATAGCTAGTTTTGGGAGATTTCAAAGAGGATTTTCAAGATCTAAACCATCGGTAAGTTTCTAAACCACTATTTTTGCATTTCCCACTAATTATTTCATGATTTCATCTTCAACCAAGGAATGAATTTCAAGGTATTTTTGCACCAAGTGAGAGCAACTGATAATGACTCAGTAATGAAGGGGGTTAACGTAAACATTTCACTACAAGGAGGAGATCAGGTCTCAAGAAGAAAAAACAACTTCAGTAAAACATGCAGAACAGAGAGACAAAGAATTATTGATAATGAATCTGTAGTGAAGGGTGTTGAAGTCAATAATTCACCTCACGGGAAAGAGCAGCTTAGTAAGACCAAGGAAGTAGAGCAAGAAACTTCACCAGCATCACCTTCCACAGCTCCTTACATAGAAGCTGCACAACATGAAAACATTGGAGTTAGTTTAAATCAAGATGATGAAGCTAAAGATGAGGTCCCTCACAATTCCATACCAATAGTTAGTATTAAAGAGAGGCTATGATATAATAAGCAGTTCAAGAATTTAAAACAAGGCTGTAATGATCCTTCCCACAACAATTCAAATAGATGATTATAATTAGTTGCAGGGCAAAATTGAGTCCCCAAACAAGGCTTTCCATAATATCGTAACTCATAATATGTAGAAGGATCTGGAAGAGGCTGATAAAAGAAATCATGTAATGAGTTTACAGCAAGAAGATCAGATATTTGAGGAGGCATATTAGTCTACAAGGGTGGTTAAAGCACTAAAATCTTCTAGAAAAGGGAAAAACAAGCCAATGGTGATACATCACAACCTGTCAGAGTTCATCCAAAGTAAAAGGTGGTGTCATAATTAGTTTCTAAGTTCTTAAAGCTATTTTTCTGAATATAAGGTCTGTAAAGTCACAAAAGGCATTTAAAAGAATACAAATGTTGAATAATTATCATAAATTTGCTTTTGTGGCTTTACTGGAATCTTTTTAGGATGATAGAACTATTAATAGACACAGAAGTAGACTGAAGATGCTTCAAGTTATTCACAACATAAATGGAAAGATTTGGGTATTTATTAACCAAGGTTTTGATATTAATATTCTGAGTTACACAGAGCAACAAATCACAATCAAATTGTAGGATAGCACAACCATTATTATTATAGTGTTTTTGCTAAGTGTGAAAATATACTGAGAATGGAGTTGTGTGAAAAAATTTATTCAGTACAGATGCTGATGAGTTGTCCTTGGATTATAGGGGTGACTTTAATGTAGTATTGAATGGTAATGTGAAGATTTGTGGCCTTCTAGTGGTTGATGTTGATATAGAGGATTTTAGGAATTGTATTGAATTTTGTGATTTAGTACAGGTTTACATCAAGGGTAGTCCATTCATATGGTGGAATGGGAGGCCTGGAGATGATTCTGTTTTTGAGAGGCACGATAGAATATTGATAAATGCGGAATTTTAGGGGGGGTTTTCACATACTGCGGTTGAATACCTTCTAAGGAATGAGTCAGACCATGCTCCTTTATTATTGAGCTATGAAAATAGACTTACTAGTTTCTAGAAGCCATTCAGGTTTCTTAACTTCTGTACTGATCATGAAGCGTTCTTGAATGTTGTAAGGTTAAACTGGGATGCTGATTTCTTTTCTAATCCTTTCTTAGATTTTAAGAGAAAGATTAAAAATATTAAGAAAGTTCTTTCTTTGTAGAGGAGGGCAACCTTTGGTGATATTTTTCAGCAGTTGATCATTAAAGAAGATATTTCCAAAATTAAATAAAAACTATTTGAGGATAATCCATCTATGGAGAATAGAGTGGTGATGCAGAAAGCAAAGGCAGAATATTCCAAATATATTCATCTCGAAGAATGCTTTAGGTAGCAAAAAGTAGGGTATGAATGGTTTGTATATGGAAATAGGAATACTAGATTTTTCCGCAGTCTGGTCAAGGGGAGAAAACAAAAGCTAAAGGTAATGAACATCCAAAATTCTAGATGAGAATGGATGGAAGAGCAAGAAGAAATTACAGAAGAAACAATACTATTTTATCAGAATCAGTTTAAGCAGGAAAGAGATACCACAAATTATTCTTTATTACAACATATTTTAAAGATGATAAATTCAATTGATAACAAAATTTTAGGTGAAATCCCAAACAATGTATAGGTTAAGAAAGATATTTTTCATCTAAGTGGAGACAGTTCTGGGGGTCCAGATAGATTATCAGGTAGATTTTATCATATTTGCTCGGATATTATTGGTGCTGATATTGTATGAATGGTGCATAATTTCTTTGTTGATAATTTTCTTCCCAAATCTATTACTTATAATAACTTAGTTCTCATACCAAAGAAGGATAGTGTGCAATCCTTCTCTGACATGAGACCAATTAGTTTGAGTAATTTTATTTACAAGGTACTGTTTAGTGTAAGTCATGATAGATTGGAAGAGTTGTTACCTAATCTTTTACTTCATCAAACCAATCTAGATTTTTCAAAAGGAGAAGTATCATAGAGAATGTTTTTCTTACTCAAGAACTGGTTAATGATATTAGCAAGAGAGGAAAGCCATCAAATGTGGTTATAAAGCTTGATATGGCTAAAGCTGATGATAGGGCTTCTTGGTTTTTCCTTATGAAGGTATTGAGGAAAATGGGATTTTCTAACACTTTTGTTGATTTAATCTGGAGACTGGTCTCAAATATTATTATTTTGTACTTATCAATGGTCAATCTTATGGATTCTTTCACTCTACCAGGGGGTGAAACAGGGTGATCCTCTCTCTCTCCATCTCTTTTTTATCTTATCTGCAGAGGTCCTCACTAGGGCCCCTAAATGCTTTATTTGAAGACAATCTATATGTGGGGTATGATAGGCCAAAGTGGAGTCTAATTTGAACCATCTTACATATATACATGACACGATTAATTTTTCCTTTACTAGTGAGTATTCTTTAGGAAAAATAATGTGAACTTTGCAGGATTATGAAAAGATATCTTCCCAGAAAGTAAACTAAGAAAAAAGTTCCAATTATCTTAATCAAAATATCACAGGGAACACTTTTATGCAGGTGGGGAAGATCATAGGAATGACAAGGGGCTCTTTCCCTATGAAGTATTTGGGTTATCCTATTAGTCACAAAAAGAAGAGAAAGGAGGATTATGCAGAGCTTATTGATAGAGTGAAGGGGAAACTTCAATTTTGGAAAGGTAAAATGCTATCATATGGGGGTAAAGAAGTTCTCTTGACTAGTGTTCTACAAAGTGTTTTTGTTTATGTATTATCAACTATTGTTCCTTCTATTTGTGTTATCAAAGAGTTGCACATGATCTTTGATAAATTCTTTTTGAGTAATAAGGAGTCAGCAAGGAGTAAACTCTGGTCAACAAGGAATAAGGTATGTCTCCCTAAACAAGAAGGTGGATTAAGCTTTAGATCTATGTTTAATGTTTCTAAGGCTTTGTATGCTAAATTATGGTGGAGATTTAGGACACAAAACATCATGTTGTCATATCATTTATGGAATATTATAAGAATTAGATACCCTCTCTTGTACAATGAAATGTTGATCACAAGTATGGAAATTTATGCTGGAGAATGGAGAAAAAGTTGAACAATTTTTGTGGTGGAAGCCTAAGAGGCACAACAAATATCTGGTATGATAACTGGACCAATCTTGGCCTTTTATTTTGACACCCTAGTGAGGTTTAGACTTGTCATAACATGTAAGATATATGGGAATTTTTATCTGAAGAGGGATGGGATTCGGATAAGATGCAAGATATGGTACCTGATAAACTCACAGACTCATGTCACCAGCCTTGGTGGACAAAAACTAGCACTGGTTATTTCAGTGTTAAAAGTGTGCGGGAACTGTTAAGACAAAAAGAAGATGTTAATGAAGACCTCAAGCAAATTTGGTGTAAGGGATTGCTTTCTAAAATCTCTTTTCTTGCCTAGAGAGTTTGGTGAGGTAAACTTGTCATAGCTCACATACTAAATACATGGAAATCAAAAATTTCTTCTGATTATAATTGTTGTACTAATCTTGAGAGAGAGACTATTAAACACCTTTTCTTAAAGGGAGAATCTGTAGGCAGGATTTGACATCATTATTCAACTGTTGCTAGTATAAGTCACAAGAATCAGGTGAAACTGTGCATTAGGAGGTAGTGGGATACTAATGGTAATTCTAGGATTAGAGTGACTTCCCAGGTGGTCCCTATGATTATTCTCTGCATTTTATGGAAAAATAGAAATACTATTTTACATTGTGGATCTTTTTCTACCTTAAAGATTATCAGAAAAGTTGATAACACTCTAAGGAATTTTATTATGGTCAGATTCAGTTGAAAATATCCTCACTGATCTAAGATCTGGCATAACCACCGTATATGGATTTAAGAATTTATGTGCTTTTAATGTTTTCTTAACTATGATTGAGCCCAAGAAAGTTAATGAAGCTTTGCAGGTTGTAGATTGGACAATTGCCATGCAGGAGGAGCTTAATTAATTTAGAAGAAGCAAAGTCTGGCATTTGGAACCTACGCAAATAGGAAGGACCATAATTGGCATCAAATGGGTGTTTAGAAATAAGATGGATGAACAAGTAATAGTTACAAGGAACAAGTAAGATTAGTGGTTTGAGGTTAAAACCAAGAAGAAAGCATAGAATATGATGAGACATTTGCTCCTGTAGCAAGATTGGAGGCAATCAGGCTTCTCATAGCCTTTTCTACGCACATGGAGTCACACTATACCAAATGGATGTTAAGAGTGCTTTCCTGAATGGGCTACTGAAGAAAGAGGTTTTTTTCAAACATCCACTATGATTTGAAAGAATTAACTACCCTCACCATGTCTACAAGCTAGATAAATCCCTTTATGGACTCAAGCAAGCACCTAAGGCATGATACAATAAGTTGTCAAAGTGTCTCTTGAGCCATGGATACATTATACGTAAAACTGATAATACTCTAATTTTAAAAAAAGGGAAGGAGGTATTAACTGTGCATGTAAATATGGATGATATTATTTTTGTATCCACTAGCAAAGCACTGACCAAGGAGTTTGCAACCTTGATGAGCACTGAGTTTGAGATGAGTATGATGGGGGAAATCAACTTCTTCCAAGGTCTTCATATCAAACAAATTCCTTCTAGAATAATGATTCATTAACAAAAGTATGTGAAGGAGCTTCTTAAAAGGTTCAAAACAGAGAACATAAAGGTAATTAATGCGGCCTAAGTTACCTCCAAGATATTTACATGGAGCCAAGCTTGGGAGTTACAAGCACTTTAAGGTATATTCATAAATATGGACATACTTGAGTGCACCTTGACACCATCCAAATGGTTCCATATCATGATAATAGGGTCGAACACCGAGAGAAGAACAAAGGAGGGACATGACCTTGCAAAAGTACTCACATGCAAATTGTAAAAGTAACTTGTTGATCTCATAATTGAACAGTATGGGGATATTGATAAGCTTCATTTATGCGAGGTTGATTTCAAGTTATGCTAATCGCATAACTATGATGCGATGAGAAAAGCGACCTTATTTTGAAGACTAGCTCACTTTTGGGGCTATTTTTGCAATTTACATAAAGGGTAACTTTTGAGTTTTTGTAAAATACTAGATATAGTAGAGACTAGCTCCTTTAAGACTGAGATTTTTATGAATATTAAATACTTCTCATTGTTGAGAGTTGAGACCTTAGAAATTTTTTTTGTGATGTTTGCTTAGAAATAGGGTTTGAAAGGTGAATTGATTTTCCTTGAGGTCTTCGTAAGTGTTAGGTGCTTGTTTAGGATTAATTGATTGCGGTCTTAGGGTTTAATATACCCTTTGGTTGCTTTTTATTTCCTTATATTTGTGTCTATCTCTTTATCATTTATTTTCTTATCTTTAATATCCATATTTTCTTTGATTCTCTTTTTGATATTGCATCAAATTAGTATCCAAGCCGAGTTTAGATTTATTTCTATGAATCTATCTTGAAATTTATTTGTACAAAAATAAATTGAAAATTAAAAAAGATCCAAAAACTGTTAATGATTCCTTGTTACATTAATTATTTGAGCACTAGATTTGTATTCCCTAGTGTTTTAGATTCTAAATTTCAATTTTTGAGTCATTTCATATTGATTTGAGTATCTTGACCTGAAGAACATGAAAAACTTAAATTGGATCTACTTAATTTTTTGTTTGATTGGTTCTAATTGGTACTGGGCTTTGTTCTCTATGTTGAGGGAAAGCTAGATTTAAAATTTCTGGCTTTTTCAAGTTAATTTGAAGGAGTTAGAAATTTAAATATTCAAGGTGTTCTTGATGACCTTCATATCTCCTTATTGAAGAAGAAACAAAAAGTATAAGTTTGATCCAAAAATCTTGGTACAAGTTTGAGAAAAGTTACTTTTGGGTCTAAAAAATGTAAATACTAGGTAAAGTTGGTCCCAAGAAATCAGAAAATCAAAAGGTTTAATGAAATTTATGGACACAAAAATAATTATGTAAGTTTTGCAAGATCCATCTAGTTTGTAATAGTGGTTTGTGGATCATAAAACTAACTTAAAGGTGGAATTTTATCTATTTTTACGATGAGTTGGAATTTTATGTGATATGCATAGATTTTTTGCAATCTACTTTTACATCTTGAGGTTAAAAATAAAATAAAAGAGTACAAAAAATTTAAAACATTGTTGCTTCATATTGATGTCATAAGTTCTGTGGGTCTTTCAGAGCGTGTTTCAAGTGATCGCCCAAATTGATCCTTAAATTTTTATTCTTATCCCATTTTTGCATTTCATTCTTAATTAACCATAACTAGTGTGCATTTAGTACTTGGTTTGTTCTTGTGGATGCCAGTTCTTGAGTCTTCTTTCATAATAATTCTTTTTGTGCTTTTCTTGTTTAAACTTCATTGTTAATTTCTTGATTCAAGTCCATTAGTTTTAATAGAGTCGTTTGTCCTTCTAGTGAACAAAGATCCACACTAGCCAAGAGCGTTAATTGACACTTTGTGTAACACCGTATTTAAGCAGGCTTCAACATTAGCCAAACCAATTTGTGAGGCAATCAAAGTTGTGAAAACATGAGTAATTATGAGGTTTTATTTTTCTAACTCTAACATTATTTGTTGATTTTTTAAAGTGTCTTGTGAGAACGTACAATGGTTATAGGAAATGAAACACAGACTCCCGTTGGAGGTGTTACCATAAAGTCATTATTGGAGGTCCTAAATGGTGTCACTCAAATGTTGGACACTATGCAAGGGGGTATGTCATCTTTGAATGATAGAATGATAAATGTGGAGGGGCATATTAGCTCTTCAATTCTACACCTAAGCCAATTTCCAAGCGTCCTCGAGCAGATTTGCCCAAAACACTTCACTTACTATTATTCCCAAAACATTTCACCAAATGTGTAATCCAACTTTAATTTACAAGGAAATATTCCTATTCCTCAAACCAATACCACCTAAGCTCCATGAAATGCCTTTCAACCATGTCAAGTCCAATTTTACCAAGACACTCTAAACCACTATCCACCCAACCCAAGAATGTAGATGTTGAGAGAAATGAAAAAAAAATAGAGTTTGAAGAGCCTATTGATATAATGAAAAAAAAATAGAGTTTGAAGAGCCTATTGATATAATTATAAGTATGATTCTAAAAAGAATATGCCGTGGGGACATGGTGGATATCAAGTATGTGGAGGAGGATATGATCCAATCTCTTAAGAGGGAAGAAATTAAGGAAACCAAAATCAAGGTGGGGGCCAAAAAAGATGATTATGTGAATCAAGGGCAAGGTAGAGGCCAAGGAGACTATTATGGGAACCTAGGAAGATATGGGGGACATGATATTGGTCTTAACTCAATCAAGGTCACTCTTCCTATTTTCAAATGTGGTAGTGATCTCGAGGGTTATCTTAATTTGGAATCACAATGTTATAGGATCTTCAAAACTAATGATTTGATTGGGAATCACAATGTTATAGGATATTCCAAACTAATGTGCTTTGACTTTGTGGGAACCTATGAGGAGATTTCAAAGGGCTTATGATGATGGAAATATTTCCACATGTATTATATTGAAGAGACTCATGAGACTCAAGTACGTGCTAGAAAGATACAAGAAAGAACAACTTGCTAGGTTATATAGATTGAGGCAAGGGTACAAAAGTGTAGAGGAATACTATGATGAGTTCCAAAACATGCTTCTAAGGGTTTAGTACGTAGAGAATAAAAATCTTACATAGATTTGTTTCAAGGGTGGATTAAGCATGGTGATTTCCTCTAGGATGGCAACACATATGTTTGATCATATGGATGATATATTAGAGGCGGCTATCAAAGTTGAGCAGAATATCAAAGAGCAAGGATAAACCAAGACTAAATGTAATTTATCTTTGAATTCTTGGGGAAAGAACAAAAAAGGAGCTCAATTGTCCTTGACTTGGAATAAGAACAAAGACTTTAAGAAGCCTTTTGAAAATAAGCCATTTGAAAAGAATGATCCAAAGGATGCGCTGAAAGAATGAGGTAACAAAAGCTCAACCATTAGGCCTAAAGGTTTTTAATGTTACAAATGTCGAGGATGGGGTCATAAAATAAGTGATTGTCCTAACTGGAGAATGATTGTTCTTCGGAAATAGGGGCCTCACAATGAAGATGAAGAGGAGCGAGAAGAGGAATATGAAGAGAAATTTACATAAGATGATGACTTTGGGATGATGAGGATGGGGAACAAGATCTCTATGAGAGGGATATCAGCATTCTTAATGCTTTGATGAGAAGGGTTCTGATGGACGAATTTTACCTCATGAAGGGGAGCTTACCTTGACAAATTATATGGTGAGGCGAGTTATGATTTGTAAAGCCATGTATGATCCAAGACAAAGAGAGAATCTCTTCCATTCCAAATGTCTCATCAAGGATAATATTTGTTCCTTGATTATATATAGTGGAAGTTGTGCCAATGTTTCTAGTACAAATGTTTCTAGTACCACTATAGTAAAATTCTTGAAACTTCCCACATCCAAGCATGCCACACCGTATAAGCTCCAATGGCTATGTGAGTGTGGGAAATTAAAAGCGCATCATCAAGTATTGATTAAGTTCAAAATTAGGAATTATAAAGATGAGATTGTAACACCCCGTACATTTTCGACCCTACTTGACAACTTTGAACCATCTTTACCCTAGGTTCAAGAGCAACAAGTACGTATTTTGAATTGTTAGTGATGGAACATTTGATATTGTGCTAGTAAATGTGATTAGACCTTCGTAGGAGGTGTTTGTGACTTTTTAGAGCATTTGTGGGGTGAAAAGTGAGGTTTAAGGGACATCCAAGCAAAGGATCTTAAAGATAAGAGGCAAGCAAAAGGTTGGGACTTGAAAGATCCAACCAAATCCGCAAAGAAAGGTCGAAATCAAAAATTTAGTATAGGGCGCTGCAGGTGGCGTGCCAGGCCACTTTGGCCTGATTTTTCTGTGGCACAGGCAGCAAGGGGACGTACCCATGGGCGTACCAGGCCTCCCCTGCACACCTTTTTCAGAGCTGAAATTCAACTAAGTCTCAGGGGCGCCCGGGAGCGTGCCGTGGTGCTTTTTGCCAAATTTCTTCTACGATTATTAGTCTATAAAGAGGACTCTTGGGTTATGGTATCCTTATTCCATCGTAGTAGGACTACTCTTGAGCGAGTTTGGAATTCGAGTTGGGCTTAATTCTTTGTCCCAAGTATTTTATTAAATTATGTTCAATTAAGCTATGAGTGGCTAGAATGTCTTATTTTTGAGATTGAGGCTACGAACATGAATTTTGTGAGTTGAATATTGTCGTGACATCTATGGAATTATTTAAACATGAGATATATGGTGGATCATACATTGAATCTGATGAGATAAGTTAAACATGCGTTAATGGGCTCAATTTGAGGCCCAAAATGAAGCCAAAATGCATGGCCTAAAAGGGAAAATGACCCATTCTTCAAATTTGACCAAGTAAACATGGCATTTAATGCCAAGAATTGGCTAAGGATGACTTGAGGGTAATTTAAACATGGAAAATGACCCATTTTATCACAGGTCTGCCTCGTACACTGTGGAAATTTAATTCTATATGGGTAATAGTTGATAGGTTTACCAAGTCAGCGCATTTCCTACCAGTCAAGACCACCTACACAACTGAAGATTATGCAAGGTTGTATGTTAAAGAGATAGTGCGATTGCATGGTATTCCAATTTCCATTATATCAGACTGAGGAGAAAAATTTACCGTGCATTTTTGGAGATCTTTTCAGAAGAGCTTGGGTACACAAGTTAATGTGAGTACGACTTTTCATCCTCAGATAGATGGACAAGCAGGTCGTACTATTCAAACACTTGAAGATATGTTACGAGCTTGCACATTGGACTTTAAAGGTAGTTGGGATGATCATTTACCTCTTATTGAATTTGCTTACAATAATAGATAGCATTCATGTATGAAAATGGCACTACATGAAGCTTTATATGGAGAAAGTTAAAGTGATTCAACAGCGGCTACAAATGGCCTAAAGTCGACACAAGTCATATGCTGATGTTAGAAGAAGAGGGCTCAAATTTTCCATAGGCGATTGGGTATTCTTGAAGGTGTCGCCAATGAAAGGGGCAATGAGAGTTGGAAAGAAAGGGAAATTGAGTCCACGTTATATAGGCCCATATAAAATTATTAGAAGATTTGGGTAAGTTGCGTATAAGTTAGCACTTCCCCAAGAACTCTCCACAGTTCATCTTTGGAAGTGCATAGGAGATCCACCTCGTATTGCTCCCATTGAAGATGTACAAGTTACGGAGGATCTCACCTATGAAGAGATACCAATTGTTATTCTGTATAGACAAGTGAAGAGGTTAAGGAATAAAGAAGTGGCTTCCGTAAAAGTACTTTGGAGAAATCAACAAGTAGAGGAGATAACCTGGGCAGCTGAAGAAATGATGAAGTACAAGTATCCTCATCTATTTCAAATGGAAGAAAAAGTTCAAAGTGCGGAAGTGGGAAATAACAAGTAAGTATCTATGAGCATTATGTGTATATGTATATATACGCTAATATAGAAATGCATTTGTTGTACATGAGATGATGTTATTAACATTCGAGAACGAATGTTTCTAAGGGGGGAACAATGTAACACCCCGTATATTTTCGACCCTACTTGACAACTTTGAACCATGTTTATCTTAGGTTCGAGAGCAACAAGTACGTATTTTGTATTGTTAGTGATGGAACATTTGATATTGTGCTAGTAAATGTGATTAGACCTTCGTAGGAGGTGTTTGTGACTTTTTGGAGCATTTGTAGGGTGAAAAGTGAGGTTTAAGGGACATCGAAGCAAAGGATCTTAAAGATAAGACGCAAGCAAAAGGTTGGGACTTGAAATATCCAACCAAATCCGCAAAGAAAAGTCGAAATCTAAAATTTAGTATGGGGCACTGCTGGTGGCGTGCCAGGCCGCTTTTGCCTGATTTTTTTGTGGCACAGGAAGCAAGGGGGTGCGTACCAGGTTGCCCCTGCACACCTTTTTCAAAGCTGAAATTCAGCTAAGTCTTAGGGGTGCCCGGGAGCTTGCCGGGGTGCTTTTTGCCAATTTTCTTCTATGATTATTAGTCTATAAAGAGGACTCTTGGGTTGTGGTATCCTTATTCCATCATAGTAAGACTACTCTTGTGCGAGTTTGGCATCCGATTTGGGGTTAATTCTTCGTCACAAGTATTTTATCAAATTATGTTCAATTAAGCCATGAGTGGCTAGAATGTCTTATTTTTGAGATTGAGGCTACGAACATGAATTTCGTGAGGTGAATATTGTCGTCACATCTATAGAATTATTTAAAAATGATATCTATGGTGGATCATACATTGAATTTGATGGGCTAAGTTAACATGTGTTATTGGGCTCAATTTGAGGCCCAAAATGAAGCCAAAATGCATGGCCCAAAGGGAAAATAACCCATTCTTCAAATTTGACCAAGTAAACATGACATTTAATGCCAAGAATTGGCTAAGGATGACTTGAGGGGCTATAAAAAGGAAAAAATCAGATTTTTATTCCAAAAAACACACATGCCATTCTAGACATTTCTAAGAAATTCCTTTTAGCTCTCAAAACGCTAAATCATCTCTTTGGACAAGATCATCATTTTTTAAGCTTGGGTAAGTGTTTAATATTATGTATTAATATATTATATTCTCAATATGGTGTGTATACCATGATGGTTATGTTGGTAAAGTGTTGAATAGTACACTTTTGCTTTTTGTTAAAAGATGTGTCATCTTTGTGATTTGAACTTGAAAGGAGACTTGAGGTCTTTGATGAAAGTGCATGGTATGTATGAAATATCAACATATATGGTGTGGTTATGTTTCGTAACTTGTTATTTTTCTATGAGTGTAAATTGTGGGATTGTTGTCGATATGTTGTTATGAAGTGTGTTGAGGTGAATTGATGGAGTAATTGTGACGTCGTGTTAATGAGGAAGCTTAAAGGATGAACTTGGTGTGAAATGCTATTGGTTTGGGTGTTTTGGTCAATGTATGACATGTTGTGGTATTATTGGTATGACAATGCCGTGAATGGTATTGTAAAGGGGGAAATGACATTTTAAGGCAATCATGTAACTCATTATCGTCTTATGCACTTGTAAGGTAGTTGATTGTTAACGTAAGCTCCGTTATGTACTTGTGTTGCAGAGTGAAACGTAAGGAAGAAGCTGGACTATTGTATTCACGTATAGGGTTGTGTATTCATATTGTGAAGGCAAGGTATGTAAGGTTACTCTTTCCGTATCCTTCTGCAGCACATAGTGTTCACATTGTCATTGTACTACTTTCATTCCAAAATATTCTAAGGTATCTCATTTCAGGTTGTCATCTATTGTTATTCACATGTTCCTTATTCATTGGTCATTTGTTATTCATATGTTACATAAGTGTGGACATGGTTCCAAAGTTCCAATAATGGTATGTTCCAAGTTCCAATAATGTACAATCACCAATGTATCACTCTTAGAATGAAAGAAAGAATAATGAAAGAAAGAAGTAACGTATAATTGATGAGTATTCTTGGGTGGTATCCTAGGGGTGGAAGCAACACCTGTCATGGTTCAATCCCAATATCATGGGTGGTATCCCAGGGATTAAATTACCTAGCATAGGTCGATCCCAATATCATGGGTGGTATCCAGGGGCAACAAAAAAGCCTAGCATGGGTCGATCACAATATTATAGTAGTATCTCAGGGGTTAAATTACCTAGCATGGATCAATCCCAACATCATGGGTGGTATCCCAGGGGCGACAGAAAAGCCTAGCATGGGTTGATCCGAAGTGTATATGAGGACCGTATCCCAGGGGTGGAAGGACATAGCATGGGTTATCCTCTTTACCACTGATCAGTTGGTCATCTGTTTAAAGTAAAATAATGAATTTAATGTACATGGTTCTAACACATATAGAACGACGGTTTATCCATATTGTCTATCCTCTTATATTTGATTCCATTGAAGTTCTTATGTGTGATACAGTTTCTTATAGCCTTACATACTCAGTACATTCTTCGTACTGATGTCCCTTGGGGGACTTACTTTACTTGCTGCAGGTATTGGTGCTAGTAGACCTCCACAGTAGGTTGCGGATCTTTTGCCGATCATTGGTGAGCTCCAGTTGGATCGGGGCTTTTCGAGTCTCATGTGTACATTTGTTTTGGTATTGTAAATGTTGTATAAAGCGGGGACTTGTCCCGACTATAGGTTAGTTATGTACATGTATCAGTTAAAGGCTTTGTAGACGTATGTGGGATGATGAATGTAAGAGATGTATGTCCATTTTGACTTAATGGTCCTAACGGCCAAGTTTCATATATAGCATATGTTTTACCATGACTTTCTCCTTTGGTATTTTATATGTTACATGAGATGGAATGATATTCATACAGAAACATGCATATGAATGTACATGAGTAAAGATTGGTTCTCTCGGGCCTCAACAGCTTCGTGTGCCAGTCCGTCCCGTCAGAATTTGGGGCGTGACAGAGATACTATGTAATGTGGTTCCTATGAAATCTTGACATATCTTACTCAAAAATCCTTGTACATATGACCATTCAACCAAGAATGATGGGCAAATCAATAGGTACTCACTTATGATGGATGGGAAAAAATATGTTCTTCATCTCATGTCACTTTCAGAAGTTAGTAATGTGTATCAAAAGATGAGAGAGTTGAAGGAAAAGGGCAAGGGTGAGGTGAATAACATGATGATAGGAGGCCAACAAAGGAGAAGAGAGGAGGGAGTTAAAAGGAATGAGAAAAATAGTGATGAAAGCTAGTTACAAGAAGATTATGGAGGAGGTTTGGAACACCCCAAAAATCCAAGCTAAGATTAGAATCATGCTTCAAGTATATGTAAAATCAAAAATAATGTTTAGGTAGTATGACAAGTGATTTAGACACGTATTAAGGCCGCAAGTAACTCCTAGTTCATAGCTAAGTTGAAACCTTTCTTACCGGTGGTTTTCCTGTGAAGAATATTGCTATAGCCAACTTCAAACGAGCATAACTCCTTGATTATGATGTATTTTTGAAATCAATTCCAACAAAATGATAGATATTTTAATTATCTTTCCAACACATCCAGATTATCCTTAATCCGATATCGTAGTTAAGAGTTATGGCCATTTTTGTGAAGCACTGTGCAGTGAGAACCTACGAGCATAGGTACGACCATGATTACATTGTAAGACCGTACAATGGTATCTTCTGCATGAAACAGCCCTAAAAATCTAAAATTTGACAAGAATACTTTCCAACCATGATAGGGAACCATGATCGTGGTTAGAAACTACGATCTTGACTTCTAAAGTTGATCGGGTTGGAACCTACGGCCTACGAACCAAGGCATGATCATGAGTGGATCTTTTGATTGTACTATAGCTCATATGATCATGTTAAGAGAACCTCCAGTTCAGCCTCCCGACCACGAGCACCACCCACAATCGTAGTAGGACCCATGATCGTGGGATGGTCAGTACAACGCATTCTGCAGCTTTTTTAGTTACAAATTTAAAAGGACACATCAGTCTTTTCCCACTTTTTTAACATCAAAAATACGTCGTTTATGCTATTTCAAGGATAATTATTAAGGCTAAAATTACCCTAGTCCCTCATTACTCAGAAAAACAATTGACACTTAGCTTTAACACAATGGAAGAGGCAATTTTCTTTACCCATGGAAGAGTTAGGGTTTTACAACTTTAGTCTTCCAATTTTAAGGATTTGTTCAGGGTTTTCATCTTCAAGTATGTGGGATTTCATCAATGGCTCTCCTTTCACCCATTGAGTCCCAAAGATAATTCAATTTCTCAGTTCAATTCCTTTCTCAAAGCTTAGGGTTCATGAATGTTGTGAATTTATTTATGCTTTTAGTTAATTCCTTTCTCAAAGCTTTGAAGTTGTCTATGCTTTTAGTCAATTAACCCCTTTAGATATCACCCCTTTGTAACAAGATGTTGTTATGAGTTTAGATGGTGAAAAGAGAGACAAATCTAAGAGGAAATTGTAGGAGAAAATGAAGATCCAACTTCAATAAAAGAACCATGAGACTGCTAAGAAGGCAAACTAGGGGAGATAAAAGAGTAATTTTTTATTTGAGAGAATGGTTGTTGATTCATTTTTCGCATGGAGTGGTTCCCTAACAAAAAGAATGGCAAGTTGATGCCTAAAAAGGATGGTCCTTTTCAAGTCCTTGAGAGACTAAATGATAATGCTTACAAAATCAACCTACCTGTGGAATATCAAGTCTACAACACATTGAACGTGTTTTATCTCTCTCTATTTGAGGAACATGATGATTATAAGCCTAATTTAAGGAAAAATTCTCTTCAAGATTGGGAGAATTATGCTACCCAAGTCGCCTCTAAGCCATTTACAAGGATCTAAGCACGGGAGTTGCAACCACTTCAAGGAATATTTATGAAAATGGAAATAATTGTGCACACCTTAATGCTATCCAAAGGGGTCCATATCATGATGATATAGTTGGAAACTAAAAGAAGACCAATAGCGGGACATGACCTCACAAAGTCAAAAGTGAATCACAAAAGTTGCTTGTTGATCGCACAATTGAATAGTCTGAGGACTATTTCTAAACTTCACTGATGCGAGGTTGATTCCTAGTTATGTGTATCACATAACTAGGATGCAATGGAGAGATGCAACCTTATTTTAAGACAAACTCACTTTTGGCAATTTTTTGCAATTTACATAGGGCCACTTTTGGGAATTTGTTATAAACTATATATTGTGGAGGCTAGATCCTTCTAGAGTTAGATTTTGATGAATAATGAATACTTCTCATTATTGAGAGTTGAGAGGTTGGTTAAGCATTTGGTGATGTTTGATTAGAAATAAGGGTTGCATGGTGCATTGATTTCTCTTGAGGTCTTCATTAGAGTTAGGTGCTTGTTTAAGATTAATTGACGTAGATCTTTGGGTTTAATACACCCTTTGGATGCTTTCAGTTTCCTTTTCTTGTGTCTATTAATTTATCCTTTACTTTCTTGTCTTTGATTTTTGTATTTTCTTTGATTCTCATTTTGATAGTGTATAATTAATAGACACTCCTATTGCTACAAAACAAAGTTGTGTCTGGATTTAATAGGTCCATATGTGGAGCAAAAATTGTACATAAGGATGATTGAATCTATCTTGTACCACACAACCAACATGCCTAATATAATGTTCAGTGTGAGACTTTTTACCAGGCTTAGTCCAATTCGAATGAGTCTCACTTGAAAGCAGTCAAGAGAATTTTGAGGTAATTGAAGGGGAAAAGTGATTTGGGTATATGGTAGCCAAAAGGAAACAACTTTAATCTTATAGGTATGCATATGCTGATTATCTAGGTTATTTGGTGGACAGAAAAAGTGTAACACCCCGTATGTTTCCGAACCTAGTTAATTCCCGTAACATTCATGGAATTATTTGAACATGAGAGTATTGGTGAATTATATATTCATTTGTTTGGCTCAAATAAATCTTGTGCTATTGGGCTCAATGGAGGCCCAAATTTTATATAAAAGACATGGCCCAAATTGGGAGTGACCCATTCTTAACATTGACCAAGTAAACACATTAAATGTGTGGCCAAGGATGATTAGTAAGGGACTATATAATTTAAGAAAAAATGAAATTTTTATTCATAAAATCACACATGCCATTTTCTAGATTTTTCCAAATATTTCTCTTCTCCCACAAACCCTAAGGCAACTACTTGTTGGAAAAGATCACTCTTTGGTAAGCTTTGTTAAGTGTTTATTATTATGGTTTACTATATTATACGCTTAATATGATGTATAAATCATGTTGTTTATGTTGGCACAAAGTTGGACAGGTCACTATGTGTAAAGATGTCTATTTTTGCAATCGAAAAAGGGTTTTGCCTTATAAACTTGATAATGGACTTGTGGTCTTGAAAGAAATTTACTTGATGAATTCAATATTGACATGTGGGATATGATTATAGCCTTAACTTGTTTTATCCTTGTACATAATTTTTGGAATTGTTATTGTAAAATTGTGCATGGACTTGGTGATGTTCATGTGTGTTGTGAAACCATGGGTGTTTGTTGGCATCTAAGTGACCAAAAATATGTAAAGAAAAGATTACTTATGTATTTGGACCATTTATTACACAAAAGGACCCAAAAGAGACCCTTTTTTGCCGATTTGGGCATCCGCCCCCGCAGACGAAGGGACCGACGGGTGCAGATGCCGATGCAAGTGCCCCTGGACACTGCAAAGGGTCACCTGCAGACGCATGTCCACCACCTACGCGTGCAGTTGGCTTCGCAGGTCACCCCAGAATGTCATTCTGTATGGTTTTGTCTCTCTATGATCCCCGAAGGCCCCTATACCCTTTTTGGATGTAATTATCAACTTATGATACCTTTTTAATGACTTTAAGGGATTGTATGGAAGCATACTGGATTATATTAATTATGGATTGTTGTTCATATGTTGTTATGAGGCAATCTGATGGAGTAAATGAGATGAAATGATAATGAGGAAGCGTAAAGGGTAAACGTGGTGTGAAATGCTATTGGTTTATGATGTCTTGGTCAATGTGTGGAATGTCATGGTGTTGTTGGTATGATGATAATGCAGTGGATTGTATTATAAAGGGTAAAATGACATTATATGGAATTCATATAACTCATTATCGTCTTGTACACTTGTACGGTAACTAGTTGTTGACGTAAGCTCCGTTATGTACCTGTATTGTAGAGTTAAATGTAAGGAAGGAGCTGGACTATTGTGTTCATATACAGGCTTGTGTATTCATACTTGGAAGTGAAGGTATGTAAGGTTACTCTTTCCGTATCCTTCTGCAGCACATAGTATTCACATTGACATTGTACTTTTTCCATTCCGAAATGTTCTAAGGTATCCCATTTCCGGTTATCAATTATTGTTAATCACATGTTCCTTATGCATTGATCAATTGTGATTCACACGTCTCATGTCTTGTGACTAATGTTCCAAAAGTTCCAATAATGTACTATCACCAATGTATCATTCTCATGGAGGTAAAGAAATGAAGTAATGTATTACTCTTCTAATGAAAGAATGAATAAATGTATCATTGTTTGTACATTCTTAATAACATCCCAGGGGAGACATAAAAGCCTAGCATGGGTTAACATAACATCCAAGGGGTCAAAGTACCTAGCATGGGTTAATATAACGTCCCAGGGGTCAAAGTACCTAGCATGGGTTAATATAACATCCTAGGGGTCAAAGTACCTAGCATGGGTTAATCATATCCCAGGGGCGATAGAAAAGCCTAACATGGGTTAATTACATCCCAGGTGTTAAATACCTAGCATGGGTTAATCTCATCCCAGGGGCGACTTAACAGCCTAACATGGGTAGCACGATAAGGATGAATAAAAGTAAAAGCAAAAGAAGTAAAGGACGTAAAGTACAAGGTTCCACATATGCAGACCGGTGCTTTATTTGTACTGACTATTCTGTTATATTTGATTTAATGAAAGCACCTACATATCATGCAGTTTCATTTGAGCCTTACATACTCAGTACATTCTTCGTACTGATGTCCCTTGGGTGACTTTCCTTACATGTTGCAGGTGCAGGTGCTAGTAGACCTCCACAGTAAGTTGCGGGTCATCTACTGATCTTTGATGAGCTCCAGTTGGTTCGGGGCTTTCTGAGTCACAGTTGTACATTCTTTTTGGTATTGTAAATATTGTATAAAATGGGGACTTGTCCCGAATTTAAGATGGTTACGTGTATGCATCTGTTAGAGGCGTTTGTAGACGTATGTGGGAATGAGAATGTAAGATATGTATGTCCATTTTGACTTGACGGCCCTAACGGCCGAGTTTCCTATATGTATAAATCACATGTTTCCATAACTTCCGCTATGGGTATCTTATATCGATATACGTGATGGTGGTGTTTCTTATGACATGCAAATGAATGGACATGATCAAAGATTGGTTCTCTCGGGCCTCATCAGCTTCTGGTGCCAGTCCGCCTCAATGGGATTTGGGGCGTGACAAAAAGCACCACTAGAAAGGAACACTTGTTAGGATTTTGTTTGATCTCTCGGGCAATATAGAAGCAAAATTTTATTGCTTAGTCTACTGCTGAAGCTGAATATTTTGCAACTGCTTCATTTTGTGCATAACTACTTTGGATCAAGCAATGACTCAAAAAGTTTGGGTTGAGTATTGATTGTTTCTCAATATTTTGTAATAACAAAATTGCCATAAACATCGCTAAAAATCTAGTTCAACATAAGAGAACAAAGCACATTGAGATAAGGCACCACTTCTTAAGGGATAATGGGGAAAATGGTCTCATCTCAATTAATTTTTGTGCCATTGAGAAGAAGATTAATGACATTTTTACTAAGGCATTGGCATGGGATCACTATGAAAAGAACAAGTTGGAAATGGGGATAGTAAAGTTTACATGAGTATCCTTCAATGACTGGCTAATGAATGTTGTACATAATTGGCCATTAAGTTTTTGAACACTATACGCTGGACAAGAAATATTTTATGCTCAGTCTTGTACATTTAGTTGTATGTCCCTATATCATTTTGTAGTTTGAGCTTCTCATCTAATATAACTTTGTATTTGCTTATATTCTAAAAAATTATCTTGAAAAATAGAACTGGATCAAGCATTGTTTACTGATCAAAGGTATGTGCACTACAGTCTTTCAAAATTGATATTAAAATCAAGGCACTTATACCTAATTCCTCCAAAATGAAAAATATAAATAAACTCTTAATCCCTAACAATCACTTTTTCAATTTAGGAGAAGTCTAAGGAAATGATGAATCCTTTTTATAAAGCTATCAAAACCATCTCATCAGACCTCTTCCCAAAGTGCAACTCCTCCCTTTAAAGGGCTCTATAATTATGCAACGATAATATCATTATTGCACCCTAAGTAAAGTTTAAGTCTCTCCTCTTTTAATCATAATCTAACCTTCTCCTTCCACAAATTCCTCAAGCCTAAATTTTCTCTTTATTTTCTTCTTTCTGGTGTGCCATGAAAACTCAGTAATCCTTCCTCCCAAGTTCCTAAAACATTGAGACCCAACGTATCCATCCTTTTACTAACCCTCCTTTTTCTACCCAGTCCTCTTTTCCACCTTTTATAGCCTTAGTCCTCTATAAGGAACATGTCTGCATTATTCAGTTACCTCCAATTATTTTAATCGATGATCTTGGAGTTGCTCAATTTGATTGTCAGTCTGAAGTATGTATATAATTTATCTTATTGATAACACCTATGTTTTGGTGATTGTAACGACCCGAGTCTACACCCTAGATGAGACACGTTACATAGAACCTCAAGTCATCCCAAGTGAACCCTTGATAATGGCATATTACTAAAATCATATATTTAAATACTAAGCAGAAGCATAAACAAGTGAAATAGCCAACCTACCAAGCAAACTAACTATTTATTTAAACAATAGTTGAAATCAAGCAACATACTGAATTGCCTATGTCTGAAGCCTCTACTAATAAGGAAGAGTTGTTGGGACAAGATCTAGCTAACTCTAAAATACCTAATAACTGAAATAATATCTTAACAAAGAACTAAAACTGCAAGCTGTCCTTGAATAATAAGGACTCACCAAGTCTGTTGGCTGATGAACTGGGATGCAAATCTAATTGTGAGTGTGAGAATAGGTTCCTGAATTTATATCACAATAGGATGTAGCATAAAAGAAAGGTAAACGGTCATTAATTCAAATGTACTGAGCATGTGATATAAGCTAAAATCATGTAGAAATATTTAAATCATACTTTCAAACTGAAATACGATGCAATGAGCAAGCAGTAGAAATAACATTAAAATCTAAAATTATACAATTCAAAAAATGTGAACACAAATCATTTTATAATGCATAATTCCAAAATGTATGAAATAAATCTTTTTTGTAAAGTGAGCAAAAACTTATCTAAACAATAAATCTTTAAAATCATAAATACTTAATGCAAGTGAAAACTATTTCTCGGGGTTTCTCTTAACCGACATAAACCATGCGAGCATCATAGAGAACAACGTCTAATCCATGTTGGGGAGAGATGCTATATACCTTTACATTAGTATATAATGTATGTATCTAATATGGATCCACTAACTAAGCCCATTATACTAAAGGTGTAAATCTCAACTAGCGAAAGACCACGTAGTTCTAGGACATGGGTTATCTGTAACCCGTATCCGCTTGGTGCTAAATAATATTCCCAAAATAATATTATTATTTTCTTATGGTAACTAAACTGTCTTCCTAAAAATAAAGCATTACACTAGTTCAAAATTACTGTTTTACTGAAGTTCTAAAATACTGGAACTAGTCATGCTAAATTAATTGAATTCTGAGATCATGTATTCAAAGCATGCTAAATTATGCTAAAGTAGGTTGAAATCCGTTAAATTACAATAAATCCATTCTCAAATCATTAGACTATAAAACACTTGTAAAATTCAAGCATAATAATTATATCAAGAACAATAATCATTAAATAACATAATGAATTTAAATTTAAGGGAAATTTGCATAATTGGATATGAAACCCTAAAACTTGAGATTATAAAAATATAACTAAAAATTAGAAACATTGGGCATGAGGGTGAAAGAAAATCCTCATTTGAACCCCACATACCTTTTTGCACTCAGAAATTTGGACCAAGGTCTTGAATCTAAAAGCTTGAACTTTAACCCTAGGTTTTTACTTGAAAGAGACTTGTTCTAACTTCTTTCTGACTTGGGGGTATTTATGTGTAGGTAATGAGAATAATGGGATTGAATCATCTAATATCCTATTTAAAAGACACTAAAATGACATTTTATAGGCTAAGGAAATAAGGAAAAGACCGATTTGCCCTTAAAACACTATTTGGAAATTTTCTGTTGCAATGGTCCACGATTGACTCAATGAGTCATAGGTAAGTCCATGAGTCATGGTCTAACTTGTGGTTCCTGGTACCACCTTGAACCTTTTCTGTACTTGGTTTCCACCGATATCATTACAAGTCGTGAACTCATTCCACGGTTCATCTTGTGGCTTATGTCTATGAGGAAAAACGACAATTTCTAGATGGGGTTCCAAGATTTAACAATATGACTCATGGTTCACTCCGTGGGTTGTGGTATGAATTTTGTGAACCTGGGAGTTTAATATTTCTGGGCATTCATTCCATGAGTCATCTCACGACTCATGAACTGATACCACGAGTTGTGGTCTGACTTCTGGTACACTAGAACTGAGATTTTTGGTCTGGTTTTCTACACTAAGTATGTTTCAAAACATAGCAAAGTATGGATTGTTACAATATCTCCCCCTTGGGATCGTTAATCCTCGAATGAAGGTTAAGGTGGACTGAAAAGACAGGAACTTACTAGTACTATCTGACTGTTTACATAAACTGAATATCTAACGTGATTGTTGGTTTAAACTAAGAGTAGAGACTCGACTGAAACTCATAAAGCATGAATGCATATGCAGGAATCGTAAGTAACTGAAGAGGATATTACACTAAAAAGAATACTAGAAAAAGAATATTGTTACCTCATGCTGCCTCAGTGCTATGAGGGAGAAAATACATGAGTAAGAATACATTGTGATCCCAACAAGGCCCTAAATCCTAGAGGTCAAACTCTTTGCCACAAACATCTAGGCTTTGTTTAACATCTCACTTCTCCTCCTTAGCTTAAAATAGATAACTTAAGTTTGCAAACTAATGCTATTATTAAACTACACCCACCAAAATCAACGGAAACATCACCATACTTAAAACACTCAACACTGACCCTCTATAGATTCCTCAATTTAATTCATAGGGGAAACTTCCACCACTACCCTAGCCTCTTACATGCTTAACAAAACTAGTTCACTATCTAACCATACCTAGCACTAAAAAATCATAATCACATGTAAAAAAACGTACTAACTACCTTACACCCACAATGCATCCTTGTATAATCTAAATCTCATCCTTACCTAATACCCTTAGCCTCAATATTTCTCTCTTACCTAAGGGTTGCATATACCACACTCATGATTTTTAACCTATATCTTGTTATGACATGTAAAATATACATGATATAACCCCTAGATATTCCATAACCACCTATAATAATAATACTCTCCTCTTCCACTCTTCTATATTCTAAAATAAGAAAACTCACATCAAGAAAAAAATAAGGGTCTATGGACTACAAATTCATACAAGGGTAAATCTAACAACATACCCATCATGGTTTCAGGAGGAAATTCTTAAATGGATGGTTGGACAAAGCATAGAAATAATTCTTAGCACCGCCTGTTAGAATGTGATCCAACTGTCCACACCAAAAACACCCATCTGTTCCACAACAACATTCTTATGGATGAGACTTACCAGATCGACTACAAGAAGGGTACTTTGAGTTTATCTAATCAAATCTAATATAACATAGAGAATCGAGTACAGTTGTGCTAGTTGAATATGGAGATGGTCCAAATGACTTCTACTGCAAAGATGACTGTTTCCCACCCTCGATTCTCTACTAGCAGAACTAAAAGTTTTGGTTTCTAGCTCTCTTGTTTTCCATTTCCATCTCCTTAAGTTTCTCCTCTTCTATCTACTTAGCATAAGTTATTAATTTAGATATATCCTTATACCCATCAACATAGCTATATTTCACTCTTTCTTCACCAAGTCTAAAACCCCATACACAAATTTTCTCATCCTAGCCCTTGGCTTGTCTACTATCTCAGGAGCATACCTAGACAGTTGAGTAAACCTTAACCCATACGCCTTGTCTGACATAGATCCCTACCTTAAATTTATAAAATCCTTATCCTTTGCCACTCTCAACTATCTAGGAAAGAATTGATCAAGAAAAGTTTTAACAAAATCTTTCTAAACTGTAAGAGTTGCATTTCTAACACGATTTTCTTTCCACTTAGTGAACCAGAGGTGAACTATATCTTAAAGATGATGGGAACCCAGCTCAACACTCTCAACATCAGACATATGAATGACTTAGAGGACCATATTCAATTTATCAATAAAGTTTTATGAGTCCCTAAGCTTTTGACCTAAAGAACATCAACAGATTCATTCTAAAATAATCTTTGTCTCAAGTAGCAGCTGACCTATCATTTAGGTTAGCGAGGACTGCTACCTGTTGATTTACTAAGGATGTCATAGCACGAGCTATCATTTGGATGGCATTACAAAATTTGGCATTTGTAACATTAACATTTGGAGGTTGATTAACTGGTGCAAGGGATTACCATTCTGTCCATTTCTCTGTCCTACATTTCTTCTCGAAGGCAATTTCTAAAATTTTTAAGGCACGAGTTAGAACAACATATAGCGTTAAATGCAATCGCATGATAAAGAACTTAAAAAAAGGGAATGTTTCCTAATACATCTCGTAGATTGTCCCTCATAAGTACAACACAGTTCACACCCATGAAACAGACCCTACTAAATGTGACTTTTTAGACATTCGAAGAGTCTTGCACCTAGTATTCGGATACCAAGTTTATTAGGACCTGAGTGTACACCCTGGATGAAAGATAATACTTAGATCCATAAGTTATCCCAAGTAAACCCTTGATATTGGCATATTACTAAAATCATATGCTGAAATACTGAGTGGAAGCATAAACAAGTGAAATAGGCAATCTACTAAGCAAACTGCCTATTAATTTAAACAATGTCTAAAATAAGACAACATACTAAATTGTTTATGTTTGAAAGCCTCTACTAATAAGGATGAGTTGTTGGGACAAGATCCCCAGCTAACTCTAAAATAACTGAAAACAAAAACAATGTCTAAAATGAGGATCTAAAATTACAAGTTATTCTTGGATAATAAGGATTCACCAAGTTTGCTTGCTAATATCTATATATGAAAACTAACAAACTTTTTGCGGTGAGTAATTTGAATGCACTGACATTTGAGACAAGCTAAAATTGTTTAGATATATTTAAATAATGCTTTTAAACTGAAATTTGATGTGATGAGCAAGTTGTAGAAACCATGTCAAAATCTGAAATAATATAATTCTACAATTATGAACACAAATAATTTTATCATGCATAATTCCGAACTGTAGGACATAGATCTTTTTTGTAAATTGAGCTAAAACTTATCAAAAATGTAAATAATTGAAATCATAAATAGTTAATGCAATCGAAAACATATTCTGGGGAGTTTCTCATAACCAACATAAATCATGTGAGCATCATGAAGTCCAACGTCTATCCAACATTGGGGAGAGATGCTCTATACCTTTACATTAGTATATAACCTATTTATCTAATATTGATTCACTTACTGAGACCATTGGACTAAATGTGTCATTCTAAATTGGCAAAAGACCCTTATCCTACAGTTGCACATAGTTCTGGGACTTGAGTTATCTGGAACCCATGTCCTCTTATTGATAAATACTACTCCCAAAGAATATTACTTTTTACTCATAATAAATGAACTGTCTATCTAAAAATAAAGCATGGCACTAGTTCAAATTACTATTTTTTTGATGTTCTGAAATACTAGAACTAGTCATGCTAAATTTACTGAATTATGGGATCATGTATTCAAAACATGCAAAATTATGCTAAATCAGGTTGAAATATGTTAAATCATGCTAACTCCTTCCTCAAATCTTTGTACTTGAAAAAACTTTTAAGAATTCATGCATAATCATTAAATCAAGAACAATAATCATCAAATAACATAATCAAACTGAATTTCATGGAAATTTGCATAATTGGGTATGAAACTCTAAATCTTGAGATCATAAAACTCTAACTAAAAATCTAAAACTTTAGGTATGAGGGTGATAGGAAACCGTCATTGAAATCACACAAACCTAGTTGCACTAAGAGATTTGGACTATAGGCTTCAATCTAAAATCTTGAACTTGAATCCTACTTTTTTGCCAAAAAGAAACTTGTTTTGACGTTGGGGTATTTTATGTGTAGGTAATGAGAATAAATGGATTGTCACCTATTATCCCCTTTACAATACACTAAAATGATGTAGTATAGGATTAGGAAATATGGAAAAGGTTGATTTTCCCTTAAAAGAAATGATTTGAAATTTTCTGTCACAGTGGTCCATGAGTAAATCAGTACTCATAAGTCAATCCACGAGTCATGGTCTGACTTGTGGTTCCTGGGAGCACCTTGAACCTTTTCTGGATTTGGTTTCCATGAGTCTTAGTATGAATTGTGAACTCATTCCATGGTTCATACTGTGGCTCATGGTTTTGAGGAAAAATTACAACTTGCAGATTGGGTTCCATGATTCAATAGTATAACTCATGATTCACTCCATGGGTCATACTCTGACTATTGGGAACCTAAGACTTTAATTTTTCTGGGTATCCATTCCATGATTCATCTCACAACTCATGAAATGATACCACGAGTCGTGGTCAGACTCGTGGTTCACTGGATATATGATTTTTTGGTATGTTTTTTTGCACTAATTTTGAATCAAAGCATAGAAAAGTATGGGCGCTATAGTGACATATAATTTTTAAGTTGTGGTGTTGTAAGTATTTGGTGGTAGTATTGAAGTAGAATCAGTTCTTGGTGAAACTTTGGGTGATGAGGGAGCAATGAAGGATGCACCTCGTGAGGGGGGACATTGGAGGGACCCTACAATTGAACCTACTTCACTTTTTAGGCTCATCTTAGTTACATCTAGTCATGGGGAATCATTGGGGGACCCTTCAATAGAACCTAGTTCTTATGCTAGACTCCATGTAGGCAGGGATCTAGGATTGTTATCTGCAGTGGCTCTGTTTGTTGCTTAAATTGGTAGTACCATACACAGGGAATAGGTTGGAGTGACTTGTTCCTCTATAATGGTTAAATATGAAGAGAATATTCCCACAACAAAATTTGTCTCCAAAAGTGTAAGGCCACACCTCAAGAAGGCCACTAGCAAGCTTGTGGTTATCCCTGTTGATGAACCAATGGCTGACCCACTACCTCCACCCTCTCAAGTTGTTCCTGTTCGAGTGACTAGTAGTGTGAAAAGATCACTTGATGAGGGCTTGGTCACCACGTCCGCCATAACGCCTTATCCTAACAAAGATCTGGTAAGATTCAGTTGAAAATATCCCCACTGATCTAAGATCTAGCATAACAACCATATTTGGATTTAAGAATTTATGTGCTTTTAATGTTTTCTTATCTATGATTGAGACCAAGAAAGTTAATGAAGCTTTTTAGGTTGTAGATTGGACAATTACCATGCGGGAGGAGCTTAATCAATTTGGAAGAAGCAAAGTCTAGCATTTGGAACCCACGCAAATAAGAAGGACCATAATCAACAGCAAATAGGTGTTTAGAAATAGGATGGATGAGCAAGTAAAAGTTACAAGAAACAAGCAAGATTAGTGGTTCGAGGTTAAAATCAAGAAGAAAGAATAGAATATGATGAGACATTGTCTCTTGTAGCAAGATTAGAGGCAATCAGGCTTCTCATAGCCTTTTCTACACACATGGAGTCACACTATACCAAATGGATGTTAAGAGTGCTTTCCTAAATGGGCTAATGAAGAAAGAGGTTTTTGTCAAACATCCACCATGCTTTGAAATCATTAACTACCCTCACCATGTCTACAAGATTGATAAAGCCCTTTATGGACTCAAGTAAGAACCTAGGGCATGATGCGATAGGCAGTCAAAGTTTCTCTTGAGCCATGGATACATAAGAGGTAAAACTGATAATACCCTAATTTTAAAAAAAGGGAAGGAGGTGTTGATTATGCATGTAAATATGGATGATATTATTTTTCGATCCACTAGCAAATCACTGACCAAGAAGTTTGAAACCTTGATGAGCAGTGAGTTTGAGATGAGTATCATGGGGGTAATCAACTTCTTCCTAGGTCTTCAAATCAAACAAATTCCTTCTGGAATAACGATTAATTAACAAAAGTATGTGAAGGAGAATCTTAAAAGGTTCAAAATAGAGGACATAAAGGTAATTAATTTGGGCTAAGTTACCTCCAAGATATTTACACGGAGACAAGCTTGGGAGTAACAAGCACTTTAAGGTATATTCATAAATATGTACATACTTGAGCGCACCTTGATACCATCCAAATGGTTCCATATCATGATGATAGGGTCGGAGACCGAGAAAAGAACAAAGGAGGGACATAACCTTGCAAAAGTACTCATATGGAAATTACAAAATTCACTTGTGGATCTCATAAGCATACTAATAAGCTTCATTTATGCGAGGTTGATTTCAAGTTATGCTATTCGCATAACTATGATACTATGAGAGACGCAACCTTATTTTGAATATTAGCTCACTTTTGGGGCTATTTTTACCATTTACATAAAGGGCAACTTTTGAGTCTTTGTAATAAACTATATATAGTAGAGACTAGCTCCTTTAAGATTGAGATATTGATGAATATTAAATACTTCTCATTTTTGAGAGTTGAGACCTTGGTAAGGATTTTTGTGAAGTTCGCTTAGAAATAGGGGTTGAAAGGTGAATTGATTTCCCTGGAAGTCTTCGTAAGTGTTAGGTGCTTGTTTAAGATTAATTGATTCCGGTCTTAGGGTTTAATATACCCTTTGGTTGCTTTCAATTTCTTTTTTTGTGTCTATCTCTTTATCCTTTATTTTCTTATCTTCAATATCCATATTTTCTTTTATTCTCTTTTTGATATTGCATCAAATTAGTATCAAAGACGAGTTTAGATTTATTTCTACGAATCTATCTTGAAATTTATTAGTGCAAAAATAAATTGAAAATTCAAACAAATCCAAAAAATGTAAATGATTCATTGTTACATTAATTGCTTGAGAACTAGATTTGTATTCCCTAGTGTTTTAGATTCTAAGTATCAAGTTTTGAGTCATTTCGTATTGATTTGAGTATTGTTGACTTGAAGAACATTAAGAACTTAAATTGGATCTACTTAATTTTGTGTTTTATTGGTTCTAATTGGTACTGGGCTTTGTTCTCTATGTTGAGGGAAAGCTAGATTTAAAATTTCTGGCTTTTTCAAGTTGATTTGAAGGATTTACAAATTTAAATATTCAAGGTGTTCTTGATGACCTTCATATCTCCTTATTGAAGAAGAAACAACAAGTATAAGTTTGATCCAAAAATCTTGATACAAGTTTGAGAAAAGTTGGTTTTGGGTCTAAAAATGGTAAATACTAGGTAAAGTTGGTCCCAAGAAATTAGAAAATCAAAAGGTTTCAGTGAAATTTTTGGAGACAAAAATCATTAGGTAAGTTTTACAAGCTCCATCTGGTTTGTAATAGTAGTTTGCGGCTTGTATAACTAACTTCAAGGTGGCATTTTGGTCTTAAATATTTTTTCTAATTTTGTGAGGATCGGCACCATTGCAAAATTGTTTTACGGCTCACAAAACTGGTTAGAAGATTGCATAACTGGTCAATTGAGGTGCCTTCTATTCTGTCTATTTTTGCGATGAGTTGGAATTTTATGCGGTATGCATAGTTTTTTTGCAATCTACTTTTGCATCTTGAGGGTAAAAATAAAATAAAATAGTACAAAAATTTTAAAATAGTGTTGCTTCATATTGATTTCATAAGTTTTTTGGGTCATTCAAAGCGTGTTTCAAGTGATCACCCAAATTGATCCAAAATTTTTTATTCTTATCCCATTTTTGTGTTTAGTCCTTAATTGTCCATAACTAGTGTGCATTTAGTACTTTGTTTGTACTTCTGAATGCTAGTTCTTGAGTCTTCCTTCATGCTAATTTCATGTTGTACTTTCTTGCTTAAACATCATTGTTAATTTCTTGATTCAAGTCCGTTAGTTTTTATAGAGTCATCCGTCCTTCTAGTGAAGAAAGATCCACTCCAGCCAAGAGCATTAATTGACACTTTATGTACCACTGTATTTAAGCAAGCTTTAACATTAGCTGATCCAATTTGTGATGCAATCAAAGCTGTGAAAACACGAGTGATTATGGGGTTTTATTTTGCTAACTCTAACATTATTTGTTTTTTTTTTAAGTGTATTGTGAGCATGTACAATTATGATGGGAAATGAAACTCAGACTCTCACTGGAGGAGTTACCATAGAATCTTTATTGGAGGTCCTAAATGTTGTCACTCAAAGGTTGGACGCGAAACAAGGGGGTATGTTAGCTTTGAATGATAGAATGATAAATGTGGAGGGGCATATTAGTTCTTTAACTTCTACACCCTACGCTAATTTCCAAGTGTCCTTGTGCAGATATGCTCAAAACACTTCACCTACTATTACACCCAAAACTTTTCACGAAATGTGTAATCCAACTTTACAAGGAAATGTTCCTATTCCTTAAACCAATACCACCTAAGCTCCATAAAATGCCTTTCAACCACGTCAAGTCCAATTTAACCAAGACCCTCTAAACCAGAATCCACCCAACCAAAGACTTTAGATGTTGAAAAAAGTGAAAAACAAATGGAGATTGAAGTGACTATTGATAATGATTATAAGTATGATTCTCAAGAGAATAGGCCACGGGGACATTATAGATGTCAAGTGTGGGGAACAAGACATGATCCAATCTCTTAAAGGGGAAGAAATTAGGGAAACCAAAATCAAGGTGGGGGACAATGAGATGATTATGAGAATTAAGAGATCTGGTCTGGTCCAAAGTCAGACAAAATGATGATAAGAAGCACTATTCAGTGCATTGTCAAAAAGAACAGTGACAACCAAGTCCCATAGCTAAATGAGACAGATTCCAGCCCTTTGATCTCATTGTATTGACAATTCGGTGAGCCCTGGAACAATTTAGCGCATCGCTGACAAGTCATGTGATGGATTATTAGTTAGCCAAATTAGACGCGGTGGCATTTCTATAATTCTGAGGCCCGATTTTGGTGAAGCTATTTAAGCCTTTTTGGCCATTTAGAACTCTATCTTTGTGATTTTTTTGAAGCTAAATCTTGTAATTAAACCCTAGTTGGAATTTTTAGTTGCTTATTACTAAATTTTTGCTTGTGAATTTGGATTTTCTTAGGAAACATTTGTATTCTATGGCAGCATTGAATGAGAGTATAGGTATATTTCCTTTTTCTCTTGTTATGAGTAGCTTTTTTCCCAAGCTTGGGGTTATGAATTATTGAGTGTGGATTATTGTGTGGGAAGTGATTATTTACCTTTATATTCGATTGAATGTTGTGATTTTAGCTAAATCTCAATGTTTCAACTTAAAGAAATAAGGTTGCAAACTTTATTCACGCTTAGATCCCTTATCTTGGTTTAAAGAGAAGACAAGGGTGGAGAGATTTAGATAACCAAGACTTGAGAAGTTCTAATTTCATACCTAGTTCTACAAATAGACTAACTAATTTGAGGCTATCGGTTGCTTGATATTGCATACGTCTGGGTGTTTGAAAGAAACCCTTACAAATTTGGGTGGTAGATTGAAATATTACCTCAAATACCTAAGACCAAGCCTAGTCATAACTATCAATTGAATGTTAGGTGAATTTTAACTTACCCAAACTTATAATTACTCTTAAGAAGGCATAATCCCAAGTACTTCTCCTTATTGATTACATCCTTTAGCGTTTGATTTGGCAAACAAACACTGAAATTGATAAATTGAATACGAAATCTTGTTTTGTTAAATCCCCTATTTTTACTCTTTTGTGTTGCTTTGAGCATTACGTGACAACTCATAGTCAATAGTGACACTTGAGAGTGAAGCTATTGATCTCATTCTCTATGTATCCGACCCTGACTCCTAAGTTGGATCAAAGTATTGTTAATGACCCTATACATTCCTTTCTAAGGTGTATTTGAGCGTTATTAATCATGAAATTGGCCTTGTAGTTCATTTGATTGATTATGTGTTATATTTATGTGTTTACTCCACAATCAAGCCGAGGTTGCAAGAAAAGGGAAATCTCAAGTATGCTAGAGCATTTTGGGCTTGGATTGAGGTAAGTGATGGATTAATGTAGTTGAAACACAAATTGTTTTATTTGTGCATGATAATTGTTCCTTCATATTGCCTTTTACAATGCATGTTCAAGGAATATGTATGACTATTTGATATCCTAAGTGTTGATCACATGCAATGAACTTATACAAAAAGGTTGTTGGTTTTTACAAGTGTTGTTATGTTATCATTGTTGTTGTGGTTGTTGTGATATCTATTATTATGGTGGGATGTACCGGTATTTGGACATCTTCACGGGATTGGATGATATAAAGTTGGAAGATACTTGATATCTGAGATTTAGTACATGGACAAGAGCTTGTTCCCTATAGGTCATGGCTAGTGGGAAACCATAAGACCCTTAGTATGTATGTAAAAGGTACAGGTGAGTGTGAAGGTTCCTTGAATGAACTAGGGATTATTTATTTACTTGTGATGTTGGTTCCTTGAGTGGACCGGGCTTAAGTGTTGACTTGTTATATTGGTTCCTTGAGTGAGCTGGGCTTACGTGTTTATTTGCTATATTTGGTTTGTAGATATTAACCGGGATTCATAATCTTGCTATTATTGTTGTTAAAATGGATCCTCGAGTGTTCCAGATTTAATTGAAATATTTGCATAACTCTATATTCTCTACTTACTTGTGTAACTAAGACATGGTGGATATAATTATTTGAATCATGGTTGTTGACTTGGAGTCTTTGTTGTAGACATGGCCTTGACTTGACTTGTTATCTATGTTGAGTTGTATTGACTAAACTTCCTAATATTGTTGAATAAGGTTAGTGTTGTGAACTTGAGGTGAGGTTACATGGGAGGTGTTCATGGTTTTCTTGCTTTATGAAGTTATGGTTACTTGTTTATATTTCTCATTTTGGGTTGGCTAGTGACCCTACCAGTAAACTGGTGTTTCTTGTTTACTGATACTTCACATGCTCTTCCCTTTGTTGAGTGCAGAGCATATTCCAGAGACTGCTGGGAGACCTTAGTTGTAGAGCCGATAACATTCAAACTCAAGATTTAGCTATATATTTCGGGCTTCCATAAGTTCGTCATTTAGTTCCTGGTCCATTGTTTCAGACTTAGATATTTCAAGTTGTTTTGGGTTAAAACCGTTTATTGACATTGTAGTATTTTTGTACAATGACTTTCAGATTCTAGGGGATTTTTAGGTGTTCATTAATTTTCCGCAGGTTATTATTTGATTTGCAAATGGCATTATTTAATTTATACAAAACATCTAGTTTACCTTATTTATTGCTAAATGTTGGGTTGCATGTTTGGGGTTAGATAGTTCTCCCACCAAGAGTTAATGTGGGTGCCACTCACGAAAGGTTTGGGTCATGACAAGCACTTTCTTTGGATTAAAACCAAGCCTTTAATATATTGCTAAGTTTATGACTAGTTTGCTATAGTCTTTTCTATAAATACTATATGGTCCAAGTGATGTTCTATACAATCTTTTCTTGTGGGTTTATGATTAAGATCTGATTTCTATATTATCAAAAGCATGAAGTGTTCAATTGGAAATCTATACGTTGGGATTTTGTGTTAGTTTTTCTATTCTTTCAGGTAACCATTGGTTTTGTCTTCTCCTACCCACCAATATGTTACATGCTTTCCAATTCATTATTAATATGATTTTGATAAACGTTTGTTTTAATTTGGATAGATGCTAATCTTTTTCCTACTTCTTTGTCGTATGTGACGCTCGAGTTTATTTGGTCTCCATCTCTGCTCATCATATCCTCTCATCGGGCTCCAACCTAACACCTCATTGAGTTAGCGCCATTTCACAAAAAGGGAAGCAAACATACAAAAGAATAATAAAAGTGGATTGTCTATGGATAGACAAAGCCCAATGCTATTAAAAGTCCAAAATTGACAATTTAGGGGGTTTGGGACTAAGTTGCATAAAACCCACCTCTTCCTCTTCTTCTCTATTCATTGTTTTGTATATTTTTATATATTGTATAAATACTAAACTTTTCCTTAATCTAGATGATAACCCCTTTTTGAGTTGCCATATTTCACCAATAAATAATATTTCACATGAATTCCTGGTTAATTAAGAGAGTTGCTTCTTCTAAAGTTATTGCTTGAGTTTATCATTTTCTTTAAGTTGGTTGCTCACTATTTCTAGCAAATGTGAATAAAGTTTTGAATTCCTCTTATCTTTCGAGATGGAATTTCAAACAAATGGTTTCCACTTGGCATTTTAACCCCATTTTTCTTAAACTATAGTCATCAAATAGTTAGTTTTAAACATAACAGACAACCGCAAGTTAGCGGATACTCTTGGTGCCTTAATAATTTTCCAAGAGTATTAGCAGGAAAACTTACCCAAATTTCTTGATTTATGATGATTTTTTTGTTTTAAATCATTAAAGATTTTTTCAAGGCTTTTATTGATTTTCCTAAATAAATTATGTGGCGACTCTGTTTTGATCGAATTTGGAAAATTCTATAAGTTTTTTTCAAATTTGATTAAAGTCAAACCATTTTTCTAGCATAACAATGTATGCACACCGTTTGTAGTGCACAATATACCCTTCCAAGGGTATAAAGCCATGACTCATATGGATCCACTAAACTGAGCCCATTTGGGCAAATAAAAACTTTGGTGACACGTAGTTCTAAGACTTGGTTATCTAGAATCCAATCCCACTTGATTCTATGACACATACAACGACACTACGACTGGTACTATTGAGACATAGTCCCAAGGGAAATTTGACAACTTTCTGATTTTTTCTCAAGTTATAAGTATGCGGTAATGGAATGACTTGTACAATGATCTCATGACTCGTGGGTTGAGTTATGGTGTCTGGAACCTTTGGAAAATTTTGTACAGCATACCACTAGTTATTCCATGACTTGAGGCTTCAATATAGGACTCGTAGTAGAGTCATACTGGTTTGAAAATTGAAATTTTATGTTGCTTTCCCGGCCTAAGTCTTAGTTCAAGCATGGGAAACTTTAGGGGTGTTACCAAATAGGAATGCCTAGGAAAATATAAAAATTCTACTTTCAAACTTAGACTTTACAACTCAATTTTTGAATCTTGGGGTTATTTTTTACGGTGATTCAAAAGGGATTTTCATGATTTATTTATTCTATATGATTTTATAACCCTCCAATTTATTTTTTGTGTTTTCTTTGTTATACCCCTTCCTATAGTTATTTTATGGTATTTGTTATCTATAGGAGTGAGTGGCGTATTTTCTAAGGTGTTTGGATGTGTTCAAGATGAGCTTTTTATTTTGGAAGGTTTTGAAGTTGATAGGGTTGTCATTGGTCAATGTTCAGATATTAGACATTGTACGTGAATTCAGTCAGTTTTGTTAGCTCAAAAATACCATTTTTGGGTTAGTAATGTTGTTGATTCGGGTCCCGAGATGTTTGGTTGCATTTTAAGCCGTTGGCTGGAAATTCAAAAAGTTAAAGCTTAGAGTTGACTTTGATCAACACCCATTAATAATGATATCCGTTGGTAAACCTGATGATTCCATTGAGTTCGGAATGTCGATTTTTGTCTAGTTTCATAGTTTAATTGTGTTAACAGTGTTCTGAATGAATCTCGAACGTCCATTCGAAAGATTTTTGCTCTTGGATTGTGGCTGGTGTACAACTGCTGGTGCACCACTTTTTTACCCTATGTGTTCATAAGGTGTAATGACCCTCCTGGTCATTTTCTAGATTTCTGCATGTTTTTGGTATTTTGAGCTTTCCCATACCGGCTACAGGTCATTTATGACTTGTCGAAACCGTCCGTTTGGTTTTTGAATAGTTCATTTTGATTTTAGGCTCATTTTCTTGATTTAGAGCTTTTGCTTTTAAGAAATTGGTCTCAAACCAAAACTTCTAGTAAGTGGACTCGAATGAAATTTTGACCAAGACATCATCTATGAAATATTGATTTTAGGCTAAAGGAACCTTTGGGCTATTGGGTAGAATTTTATAAAAATGAAACTAGGTGTGGGATCCACATTTAATTGAAATGACCTCCATTGTATATTTTGATGGTTTTTTGGAGTCCGAAATGTTGAATTTTGTATGGTAGCATAGTTTGTTTATGCACACGGGGATTTGAGCAAATCTCGAGCACTCGATCAGAGTCTGTAAGGACTTGAGGTTTTGCTGGTATTTCCATATTCTGATGCAGGCTATTTTGGCATTCGGTTCGTATTGCATTGGCCTTGTTTGCGATAGGCAAGATCACTAGCCTTCACCTAGTCATCGCGTTATCGTAGGGTAAGCTGGCTTGGCTGGTTTAGCTTTAATTTTAGTATTTACGGTGGACTAGTCGCGTTTGAGAAGGGTTGGTACGGCCCGACCCCGTGTTTTCGATGGGGGTCCCGTATTTGCAAAGGACCCTGACAACCCTTTTATATTTCTCTCTTGCTCGATCCTATGCCCATTTTTAGGGCTATTTCCACCATTAATGGTCCCAAGAGCTCAAGAACTCTTGGGAAATCATAAATTGGAGTTGAGGGTGAGTAGAGGACTTGGAGGTGACCATTTCCCATTAATTTCTTTGTAAGTTTTTGGCCCAAATCCTCCATTAAATTCTTTATTTCACTCTTATCTTCTCTAACTCTTAAGACTGTTTTAAGCCCCGATGTGCACTCTATTTGTAAACAAATTTTGAGCATACATTCTTTGTCCTTTGGGGGACCTCGTGTTGGATTCAATTTTGGGATTCCATTAGAGGGTCCCACGGGCCCATTTTTTACCCAATTTTGGCCTGGAATTTATATTGGAATATGGGTATTGTTTTACTCCGATTAATGTGTAGATTATTATTTTTATAGCGTAACATCATTTTGGGATCATGAAGTGGAGACGAGGGATTTGTGGATGGTTAAAGATTGCGCTTCGGCATCGAGGTAGGTTTTGATGTACTTTTCTCTATGAGATTGTGTATTGTATAGATTGTATGCTAGTTAGGGATTATAGGATGAGTTTATGACTACTATATAATGACTTGACCTCTTTAGGATATTTAGGATTGAATTGTGACCCGAATCTTGGTCTAGGATACCCGTTAGGGTCGCAAAATCCTATTACACCCAGTTATATACTTGTTGTCCTTAGAGTAACATCAATGATCCCTTAGTATAAATTGTATTGCGACACTTAGTGTATTGAATGTTAGTTCTCTTATTAGATCCTTTTAACAGTTTTATGCGCCTGTTTACCGTAGTTCCCTGAATTATGGTGCTATTGCCTTGTTAATTATATATTGTTGGGACCGTGGCCGTGGTTACGATATAAGTTGGACACTAGGTTAGTATTTTATCTTTTAAAAAAGGACATGATTATAGATTATAATCATTGAGGCACTTATGATTGTATTGTTTGGATACTGGTGATGGCATGCATACGTTCAGGTGCATTAATTCTATAATACCCCGTACATTTCCGACCTTGCTTGACAACTTTGAGCCATGTTTACCTTGGTTTTGAGAGCAAGAAGTACGTATCTTGTATTTCTTTGATGGGGTATTGGATAGTATGCTAGTGTTTGAAAAGAAAAGTCGAAGAAAGGAAGAAAATCAAATATTTGGTGGGGGGCGCGCCCAGGGGCGTGCCAGGCCGCTTCTGGCCAAAATTTTTTTAGCAGAGGCAACAGAGGGGCGCGCCAGGGGGCGTACAAGTTCTCTCAGGCTCCCCTTTTTCAGAGCTGAAATTCAGCTAAGTCTCAGGGGTGCCCGGGAGCGTGCCGGGGTGTTTTTTTCCAAATTTCTTCTACGATTATTAGTCTATAAAGAGGACTCTTGGTTTATGATATCATTATTCCATCATAGTAGGGCTACGTTTGAGATAGTTTGGCATCCAAGTTGGGGTTAATTCTTCGTCACAAGTATTTTATTAAATTATGTTCAATTAAGCCAGTGGCTAGAATGTCTTATTTTTGGGATTGAGGCTACGAACATATATTTTGTGAGTTGAATATTGTCATGAAATATATGGAATTATTTAAAATGAGATATATTGTGGATCATACATTGAATTTGATGGGTTAAGTTAACATGTGTTAATGGGCTCAATTTGAGGCCCAAAATGAAGCCAAAATAAGGTGCACCAGTGTTACTTGTACGAAAGAGAGATGGTACACTAAGTATGTGTATGGATTATTGGAAACTAAATAAGGTGACAATTAAGACCAAATATCCCCTCCCCAGAATTGATGCTTTATTTGACCAATTACAAGGTGCCCAATGTTTTTCAAGGATTAACTTGAGATTGGGTTACCATCAAGACTGGGTTATAGAACAAGATATACCCAAGACAACATTTTGAACACGGTCTGGTCACTATGAATTTCTAAGTATGTCATTTGGACTAACAAATGCGCCAGCTATTTTCATGGACTTGATAAATAGGGTGTTCAAGCCATTTCTAGGCGTGTTCGTGATAGTGTTTATAGATGATATTTTAGCTTACTCAAGATCACAACAGAACCATGTTAATCACTTGTGACAGGTGTTATGGATTCTTCGTGACCATAAGAAATATGCAAAGTTCTCTACATGTGAATTTTGGTTAAAATCTATAGCATTCTTGGGTCAAAGGGTACAAGATGAAGGAATAAGGGTTTATAGACAAAAGATAGGAGCGGTGAGAAAAAAAATTTGGCTAAGGCCTATGATGCTTACAGAGATTCATAGTTTTCTTGGATTGGCTGGTTATTACAGACGATTTGTTGAAGGGTTTTCTTCTATTGCTGCACCTTTAACGAAGCTAACACACAAGGCAATCAAGTTTCAGTGGAACGGTGCGTGTGAGAAAAGTTTCCAAGAGCTGAAAGATAAATTAACTTCCACACCGGTTTTAGTACTTCCCGAAGGCACAGAAGGGTATGCAGTATATTGTGACGCTTTCGGGATTGACCTCGGATATGTATTGATACAGCATGGTAAGGTAATAGCGTATACCGCATGACAGTTGTGGCTACATGAGAGAAACTATCCCACACATGACCTTGAGTTAGCAGCTGTGATATTTGCTTTAAAGATATGGCGCCATTATTTTTATGGAGTTCATGTTGATATCTATACTGATCACAATAGTTTGCAATATATCTTTAAGCATAAGGAACTAAATTTGAGGCAACGAAGGTGGCTAGAGCTCTTAAAAGACTATGATATCGATATCTTATACCATCCAGGGAAAGCAAATGTGGTGGCTGATGCACTGAGTCGCAAAGCAATAGAACACAAAAGTGATCAGTTAATTGAAAAGCAAGATATAGTCAAGGATCTACATCAACTAGCTAGCTTGGGAGTTCGTATGCTTGAATCTCCAGACGAGGGGATTATTGTGCAAAATGGAGCAGAATCTTCCTTCATAGCTGAGGTAAAGGAGAAACAGTATGCGGATCCTATTTTACTGCAGCTAAGAGAGAATGTGCAGCAAGAGTTGACAAAGGCATTTGATCTTACGCAAGATGGAGTACTTCAATGTCAAGGTAGATTATGTGTACCAGATATAGACGAGCTAAGAAAGTAGATTATGATGGAGGCATATCATTCACGATATTTTATTCGTCTGGGAGCTACAAAAATGTATCATGACTTGAAAGACATGTATTGGTGGGAAAATATGAAGAAGAACATTGCAGAATTTGTAGCTCAATGCCTAAATTAACAACAAGTCAAAGTAAAGCATTAGAAACCTGGAGGTTATATGCAATGTATCAATCTTCCAATCTATAAATGGGACAGGATCAACATAGATTTCATCACATGTCTGCCTCGTGCACTGCAGAAATTTTATTCTATATGGGTAATAGTTGACAGGTTTACCAAGTCAGCATATTTCCTACCAGTCAAGACCACCTATACAGCTAAAGACTGTACGAGGTTGTATATTAAAGAGATAGTGAGATTACATGGGATTCTAATCTTCATCATATCAGATAGAGGATCTCAATTTACTGTACATTTTTGGAGGTCTTTTCAGAAGAGCTTGGGTACACAAGTGAATTTGAGTACGACTTTTCATCCTCAGACAGATGGACAAGCAGAGCGTACTATTCAAACACTTGAAGATATGCTACGATCTTGCACAATGGACTTTAAAGGTAGTTGCGATGATCATCTACCTCTTATTGAATTTGCTTACAATAATAGCTTTCATTCAAGTTTCAAAATGGCACCATATGAAGCTTTATATGGGAGAAAGTGTAGATCGCAAATTGGATGGTTTGAAGCGGGTGAAACTGCTTTACTTAGGCCAGATCTTGTTCATCAGGCTATGGAGAAAGTTAAAGTGATTCAATAGCAGCTACAAACAGTGCAAAGTCGACACAAGTCATATGCTGATGTTAGAAGAAAAGGGCTCGAGTTTGCCATAGACGATTGGGTATTCCTAAAGGTGTCTCCAATGAAAGGGGTAATGAGATTTGGAAAGAAAGGGAAATTGAATCCACATTATATAGGCCCATATGAAATTATCAGAAGATTTGGGCAAGTAGCGTATGAGTTGGCACTACCCCAAGAACTCTCCACAGTTCATCTTCGAAAGTGCATAGGAGATCCATCTATATTGCTCCCATTGAAGATGTACAAGTTATAGAGGATCTCACTTATGAAGATATACCTATTGCTATTCTGGATAGACAAGTGAAGAGGTTAAGGAATAAAGATGTAGCGTCCGTCAGGGTACTTTGGAGAAATCAACAAGTAGGAGAGATCACATGGGAAGCTGAAGAAATGATGAAGTCAAAGTACCCGTATTTATTTCACACGGAAGGAAAAGTTCAAAGTGTGGAAGAGGAGCAATAACAAGTAAGTATCTATGATCATTATGTGTATATGTATATATATTCTAATATAGAGATGCATTTGTTGAACATGAGACGATGTTATAAGGGGGGAAGAATGTAATACCCCGTACATTTCCGACCTTGCTTGACAACTTTGAGCCATGTTTACCTTAGTTTTGAGATAAATAAGTACGTATCTTGTATTGCTTTGATGGGGTATTGGATAGTATGCTAGTGTTTGCAAAGAAAAGTCGAAGAAAGGAAGAAAATCAAATTTTTGGTGTGGGGTGCTCCCAGGGGCGTGCCAGGACGCTTCTGGAAGAAATTTCTTTGGTAGAGCCAGCAGAGGGGTGCGCCAGGGGGCGTGCCAAGCCTCTCAGACTCCCCCTTTCCAGATCTGAAATTCAGTTAAGTCTCAGGGGCACCCGGGAGCGTGCCGGGGTGCTTTTTGCCAAATTTTTTCTACGATTAGTAGTCTATAAAGAGGACTCTTGGGTTATGGTATCATTATTCCATCATAGTAGGGATACTCTTGAGTGAGTTTGGCATCCGAGTTGGGGTTAATTCTTCGTTACAAGTATTTTATTAAATTATGTTCAATTAAGCCATGAGTAGCTAGAATGTCTTATTTTTGAGATTGAGGCTACGAACATGAATTTCGTGAGTTAAATATTGTCATGACATCTATGGAATTATTTAAACATGAGATATATGGTGGATCATACATTGAATTTGATGGGTTAAGTTAACATATGTTAATGGGCTCAATTTGAGGCCCAAAATGCATGACCCAAAGGGCAAATGACCCATTCTTCAAATTTGACCAAGTAAACATGGAATTTAATGCCACGAATTGGCTAAGGATGACTTGAGAGGTTATATAAAGGCAAAAATCAGATTTTTATTCCAAAAACCACACATACCATTCTAGACATTTCCAAGAAATTCCTTTTAGCTCTCAAAACCCTAAGTCATCTCTTTGGACAAGATCATTATTTTTCAAGCTTGGGTAAGTGTTTAATCTTATGGATTAATATATTATATGCTTAAGATGGTGTGTATATCATGATGGTTATGTTGGCAAAGTGTTGAATAGTGCACTTTTGCTTTTTGTTAAAAGATGTGTCATCTTTGTGATTTGAACTTGAAAAGAGACTTGAGGTTTTGATGAAAGTGCATGGTATGGATGAAATATCAACATGTATGGTGTGGTTATGCTTCTTAACTTGTTATTTTTCTATGAGTATAAATTATGGTATTTTTGTCGATATGTTGTTATGAAGTGTGTTGAGGTGACTTGATGGAGTAATTGTGACATCATGTTAATGAGAAAGCGTAAAGGATGAACTTGGTGTGAAATGCTATTGGTTTGGGATGTTTTGGTCAATGTATGACATATTGTGGTATTATTGGTATGACAATTCCGTGAATGGTGACATATTGTGGTATTATTGGTATGACAATTCCATGAATGGTATTGTAAAGGGGAAAATGACATTTTAAGGCAATCATGTAACTCATTGTCGTCTTATGCACTTGTAAGGTAGTTGATTGTTAACGTAAGCTCCGTTATGTACTTGTGTTGCAGAGTGAAACGTAAGGAAGAAGCTGGACTATTGTATTCACGTATAGGGTTGTGTATTCATATTGTGAAGGCAAGGTATGTAAGGTTACTCTTTCCGTATCCTTCTACAGCACATAGTGTTCACATTGTCATTGTACTTGTTCCATTCTGAAATGTTCTAAGGTATCTCATTTCAGGTTGTCATTTATTGTTATTCACATATTCCTTATTCATTGGTCATTTGTTATTCATATGTTACATAATTGTGGACACGGTTCCAAAGTTCCAATAATGGTATGTTCCAAGTTCCAATAATGTACAATCACCAATGTATCACTCTTAGAATGAAAGAAAGAATAATGAAAGAAAGAAGTAATGTATAATTGATGAGTATTCTTGGGTGGTATCCCAGGGGTGGAAACAACACCTAGCATGGGTCTATCCCAATATTATGGGTGGTATCCCAAGGGCGACAGAAAAGCCTAGCATGGGTCGATCCCAATATCATAGTAGTATCCCAAGGGTTAAATTACCTAGAATGGGTCAATCCCAACATCATGGGTGGTATCCCAGGGGCGACAGAAAAGCCCAGCATGGGTCAATCCTAAGTGTATATGAGGACCGTATCCCAGGGGTGGAAGGACCTAGCATGGGTCATTCTCTTTACCACTAATCAGCTGGTCATCTGTTTAAAGTGAAGTAAAGTAAAGTAATGAACGTAATGTACATGGTTCTAAGACATATAGAACGACGGTTTATCCATATTGCCTATCCTCTTATATTTGATTCCATTGAAGTTCTTATGTGATACAGTTTCTTATAGCCTTACATACTCAGTACATTCTTCGTACTGACGTCCCTTGGGGGACTTACCTTACTTGCTACAGGCACTGGTGCTAGTAGACCTCCATAGTAGGTTATGGATATTTTGCCGATCATTATTGAGCTCCAGTAGCCTTTCCGAGTCTCATGTGTACATTTGTTTTGGTATTGTAAATATTGTATAAAGCGGGGACTTGTCCCGACTGTAGGTTGGTTATGTACACGTATCTGTTAGAGGCTTTGTAGACGTTTGTAGGGTGATGAATGTAAGAGATGTATGTCCATTTTGACTTGATGGCCCTAACGGCCAAGTTTTATATATAGCATATGTTTTCCATGACTTCCGTCTTTGGTATTTTATATGTTACATGAGATAGAATAATGTTCATACAGAAACATGCATATAAATGTACATGAGTAAAGATTGGTTCTCTTGGGCCTCAACGACTTCGGGTGCCAGTCCGCCCCATTGGAATTCCGGGCGTGAAAAATTCTCACTTAGTGGTACGATTCAAACCAAAACCTTGATTTTAGTATTATTTTATAAAAATGGATTTATTCCCACTTTTCATTTTTAAAATAGATTCTTTTACCATGGGAATTCTACCACCTTATTTAATGAATTATAAGCTTTACGAACTAAATATGCTATTTTAGAAATTTGACCTAGGTTGATTTCGGTCCATTATTAATCCACTCTTTTATCACTACTATTTACTTCGGTCGAGGGAGATTTTGACGCTTTGCATTGTATTATGCTGATTAAATCCCAGACACGATCTCGGGCAATGGGTACACAGATTTATACTTTTTTAGTGTCAATTTAGGTCCAAACACATATTATACTTTTATATATATCTTCGTACTGCTCTAAGTAGATTGATTATGATGGTTACTGGAAGTCCTTATTTGGGACCAGGCAGTGTACATGGATATCCCTAGTCCTCTATAAGCCCCTTCATCCATAAGCCATAGTGCCAGAGAGGGATGCTCGCCGTAGGTCCTACCTTTGAGAGCCACTGAGTTGAAGGAGGTGTATACACTTAGTACATTATGTCACTTGATTGGTTAATGTTACTGGATCACACTTGCATTCATTCATTCATATGCATCGCCTATCACCAATATAATTATTTGTTATTTATATCTATCGATCTTATAGTGGGTTGTATAGGTATAAGTTATGATTACTGTTTGCTGAGTACTTTCTTGAACCTTCGAGGCTATGGGGGTCTGGTTAGGTTATTATTTGTTCGTACTGGATCACAGTTACATTATTGTTGGTTATTATGGTTAGTTCGTGGCAAAATGATTATGGACTGGTACATGAGATTGTTGGTATGCTTTTGATTTTCCTTTTTCTATTACAGTAAGATGCATTATTGTTAAGTTACCTCATGATTAGTCATGCTTTGGTTAGAGTCTTTGATTATGCTAGCATTAGCTCCCTTACTCGGCTATGATCCTCAGATGTTAGGTTGGTTCCCTCAAGATATTACCTTTGAGTTTAGTCATAGCTATATATATATATGTATGTATGGTATTACAGTATATCCCTCTCTTTCCTCATCTATTCATATTGTATATGTATCTTTTGGCCTTGTATTACTACTATGTATCTTTCTTTTACTCTTCAGTTGTATATTGGCTAGTGATATACGGTGTGGCACTTTAGTTCCTGAATACTGTTAGGGTAGGATAGTTTATCCTTATTGCTCTATTAGCATTATTATTTTTAGTTTCTTGGATAGTTGTCTGTAGTTATATTTATGATTTACATATTATTTATTCTTGCATTATCTTTGGGGCTAAGTCGGCTGATGCCTACTGCGTACCAAGTGTTTGGTACTCATACTCAGTCGGCTGATGCCTACTGAGTACCAAGTGTTTGGTACTCATACTACACTTCTGTAGCCTGCAGATCATAGTACAAGTTCTCTCCGTTGATGTGTGCATCGTACAGAGCAGCCATGGATTGAAGATTTGGGGTGATCTCCTGACATTTAGAGTATTCCTTCTCTCCCTCTTATATTTACTCTATATTTCACTGTCTACTCCTATTGTATTAGAAGCTCTTGTACTGATTTCACCAGGTTTTAGGGATATTTTATTTCTTCTTGCCTTCTTTCTCATTGATATTTAGTTTTACTTCCGCTTCTCTTATTAGTCCGCTACTAGCTATTCCGTACTACTGGTTGGCATACCTACTGGTGGGTTATAGTAGGTGCCATCATGACCTGAGAAATTAGGTCATGATATAAGGCTTGGGCTGCGTTCACAAAGGATTATAAGTCGGTTCATCACGAACACAGATAGTGGCTCATGTTTGTGAAGGGAATTTAGGCACTGGTTGGGGAGTTAACCCATTGCATTCTTAATTGGTTAGCCATATTCACGATGGTGGGCTAGGTCAGTTCATCTCATTCGTGATTGGTCCTTCACATTCCCAAAGAAGAACCTCGTTAGGACATATTAAAATATCATTTTATCAAAATAGACCCCATAATCTAATTATTTTGAAGTTTTGATACTCATTTTGGGGAGATTCGAAAAGGAATTTTTGAGATCGCTTCATTGGATAAGTTTCCTATCCTATTTTTACACATTCCTCAATGATTATTTCATGATTTCACCTTCAAATATTTGTTTTTCAACTTGAAAATGTGGGGTTTTCCTAATAAATTTAAATAATAGTATTTTTATTATTTCAAGGTTGATTTTAACTCAATTTTTGGATGAAATTTTAGATTTAAACTCCTTAAGTTATGAGTAAATTTATTTACTAATAAGATTCTAATTTTTTCCTCAGGGGCTCAAGATTGAATTTTTGGACTCGAAATAGAAGTACAATAATATGGATAACATTGAACTAGTGTTTATATGTATAACTTGTTATTTATAGATTGAGAGCGTTTTGATGTCCTTCAAAAGGTAAAGGCAAGTTTGTAATGTATTGAGATTTGTGGTTCAACTTCAAGATATGTTATGGCCTAACTTCTTTCAGACTTTGCTTGGGTGAGGACTTATCATGTAAAGCATGCTATGGGTTGGGTGAGTTAGTGACTTATTATGGAAATTGATATGGTTTGTTATTGTTATTCCCTAGTTGGCACTTATGTCGTGATAGTGATATGAAATTGATTTTGGCTTGAAATTGAGGCTTGTAGCCTATATTCATAAGTTGATTGATATTCTTGAAATTTTATACATATTTTGATTCATTATATAATTAAGTATGCTTTCTCATTTATATCATGGATCACTAAGTGGTACTATTGAAGGATTACTGTTTTTTGAAATAAAATGAACCAACTTCTATTGTTTTGATCTATTGATTATACCAAATGGTGAGATAGGATATTTTTGAGTGATTTAGTCTAATGCATTTTTCAGATGAAGAGATGTGATACTTTTGAGTGATTTAGTCTGATGCATTTTCCAAGTATAGTGATGTCAATGAACCACGCAAGTCCCCCATGGGTCCTATCTTACAGCACAAGACTGTAATGGGTTTATACCGATAGACATTGACCATTGGATATCTTCTCAAATCATTGCATTGCATTATTTTTTTATTATTGTTATGTTGAATGTGATTTGTGATATTTATTAATATTGAATTATTGGAACATTTTTGCAAGCAAGATATTTTAGTATTCTTTATTCAATATAATGTCTGCTTTAGTTCAGTCGGCCTATAATGTCTACTAAGTATAAGTGGATCATACTTACTCCTACTTTTTCTATATCTTTCTAATGAAAATCCCGGTACGAGTAGACCATGCAACTAATGATTATGCATATTTTGATGCTTTGAGGCTATGGTGAGCTTCTCTGATTCAAAATTATCGTAGTGTTATCTATGTTCATTTTCTGCATTATTCACTTTCTCAGACAATATTGTATTATGATTTGACAATACTACTTTAGAGTCTGTCTTGTAGTTATGATTTTTGAGTTTTGGGATGTCGCATTTATATTTCTTAACAAAAATCAAAATCAAGCATGAAACCCATTCATAAAAATAATTTAAAAAAAAAGTACCCAATATTTACAAGAATGGGCCAGGTCCAAAAGTGACCCAGCCCAAGTAAAGAAACAAAGAGAAAAAAAATAAAATTAGGAAAATTCACAGAGCAGACACACAAATCGTTACTTTGGAAATCTGCTCCATGTCTATAGAAATTTCTTGATGATCCATGGCATTCAGGTCTTTCATTTCACCTAGTCTTGATGCCATGCAAATTTAATTCAGCAGCACGTTATCAACTTTAGCTCATAGCTAGAATCCAATTTCTTCTTCCTTGCTAAGAATATGCTTTATCGATCCTTGGGTGAAGATCTAAGTCAGATCTCTCTTGCCCCAATATCCTCAGTACATTTCGGGTAGGTATTCCTCTCTACAAATCTTAATTAACCACTCTATTCCTATCTTCCACCAGATCAGTGGGATGAACCTCACTTGAGATTGATACCACCATCAAATATGATGTTAGATAGAAAAGGAATGATTACAAAGATTTATATGTGTGTTAAACTTTGTGTAGGATAAATCATCTTCTCAAATCAAGCAAAGAAACAACCGAAGTACCTAATATAGTAACAAGTCTTGATTTTGTATCTAATAAAACACCCAAAAATCTCAGAGGTGCGAATACTCAAATCTTATGAAATGTCTTCAAACTTAGAACACAACTTGGATGTCGCATTTACTTTATTCAGTTCTTTGAGGAAGTCTTATATTATTACTATTACTATTAGTTGAAAATATTGGTTTTATTATTGCCATTATTTTATATTTCTGAGTGGTTGAGTTAGGGTTACCTACGATGGATGGATTGGGATATGTGCCATCACAACCCTTGGAATTTTGAATTATTACAAGTTTGTATGAGAGCACTAGATTCAATAGTCTTATGAGTACAAAAGTGAGTGTCTAGTAGAGTCTTAGAAATTAGTATAATGATGTCCATATCTATCTAAACATTGTATTTTTTTTGCTCGATAGTTGGTGATCTTGAGATTAACTACTATTGAGGGTGATATGCCTGCACTTATTGATAGGGCCCCGACTAGGGGTCGAGGTAGACGAAGAAGTAGAGCACAAGATGTATCAACATCTAGGGGATGTTCAAAGAAGGTAACTCCTAATCAAGAGTTTCAATTTGAGGGTGAGACTTATCAGCCAAAGGTAGTGGGGACAGCCTAGGTTCAATAAGGTTTTAAAACCATCCCAGTGGTACTGGGTATTATTGTTTGTATCTTGAGCTTTTTAGAAAGTATGGCTCTGAAAGGAGCTCTATCTGTCACTATTGATAAATCTCAGACAATGGATCGATTTCAACTTCTAGAGCAAGTACTAGTTTAGGGTTTTTAGACTCTTAGTGCATAGCCAACTGCTATTGTACCCTTACATAGCGATGCTTTGTCAGTTAGACTTGTTGATACACTAGTTGTGGCTAGGCCTATGATAAAAGTTGAGGAGCAGAAGTTGTTTGAAAATTTTGTAAGGTTGGGTCCTCCTAAGTTTATTGGTGCACCTGAGGAGGATGCATATGAGTTATTGGTCACTTGTCAAAATAGGTTGCATAATCTTTGTTTGATTGAGTCTCATGGTATGGGTTACACTACCTTTCATATGGTAGGGGTAATGAAGTAGTGGTGGAGATTTTATCTTGATTGTAGACTAGTATGTTTGCCTCCTATGACATGGACATAGTTCTCTGAGGCCTTTCTTGGGAAGTTTGTGCCTAATAGCTTTAAGGTGTGCCTATCTAGGAAATGTGCAATAATAGTTACCGAGTACGAGGCTAGGTTTCATGCCCTATCCAGGCATGCCTTGATGAGTATTCAAGTAGAGGAGAAATGGATCAGGAATTGTTTGAACGTATTGACTACCCCTATTCATCTGGCTATAGCATAGTTAGTGACTAGTAGGGGTACTTTCAATAGATAGTGAACCATGCTAGGAGTATTGAGGGCATACATTGTTATGCTTATATTGCTTGTGATAAGATGGCTTGTAGACATGGTTGTTTTTTAAGGTAGAGGATTCTCAGGTAGGGTCATCATCATCAACTTAGTACACTAGTTAAGGCAATAATAGAGACTTTGGATGGTGGTTGTTATAGGTACAGTGACTAGGGCAGCCAGTGTTTGGGGATAGGTGTCTAAAGGTTCTTATTCTAGGTTTTCAGGTCACGGTAAGCACTCAAGCTTTTCTATGTAGCCACAACATCCTTTCCAGGGTATAAAATATTGTGATTATGGTGAGTTGGATCATATTACGAGGGATTTCCCCAGGCATAGTCAAGGTCATCCATAATAAGGTTCTCAAATGTAGACTTATCGGTCACCGACTAAAGGAGGGACAGAGTGGAAGAGGCTTTACTCATTGTACTAAGGGTGTAGCCTAAATTGGTCATGGTGTTTCTTAGTCTTAGGGCATATATGATTCGTGTTATGTATTCTCGAGTAGACCTAAAGTAAAGGCCATTGATGCAGTTATTATAGGTATCATCATAGTTTGCCATTGAGCTGATTCAGTATTATTTGATCTTGGATTTACTTTTTCATACGTATCTATGTATTTTGCATTGGGTATTTCTATGGTGTTAGAGTACCTTGCTGTGCCTATTCATGTTTACCCCAGTAGTAATTCTTTATTAGTGGATCAGGTGTACTAATTTTTTATTATGATTCCTTTATTGTGTGATACTTGGGTGGATCTCATTATTCTAGATATGGTAGATTCTAATGTTATTTTGGGTATATTTTGTCTCTCTCTGTATTATGTTGTCTTGGATTATAACGTGTAACAATCCTCCAGATGATTTTTAGCTTTTTCTATATTTTGACCATTTTGCCCATTCATGATGTTGCTTTATATAATTTATGAGTTGTGGAGATGGTTGGCATAGCCATCGAAGAATTTGGGAGTGATTTATATGAGATTGAAGTTTAAAGTAGCTTTTAGAGTGGCGTAGTTGACTTTGGTTAACATTTTATGATCCGAGCATCGAATGAGACCTTTGTCGATTCCATTAGATATGGAATACCCATTTTGGGTTAGTAGCATGGGTGGTTTGGGTTTCATGTTTAAATTATGAGTTCCAAATGTTTGAGCAAAAACTAGTTATTTTTGCCTAAAGGGGTTCTCGGGGTGTACCACATTGATGACGACCTCTTTTGGTAAATCTAATGGTTTTATTGAGTCCTCAATTTCCATAATAGGCTAGTAAGATTATAAGGTTATTTTTTTAGGGTCCCAAAAGAATCTCCAGGACCAGTTCAGAGTAATTTTAGACTTGAGCTTCAACTGGGGTACCCGGTAATCCTTCATCTACCATGCGGCTAGAGGCCCGCGCATGCGTTGAAGCGTTGACCTGGTAACCACGCACGCTGCCAAGCTATTTTAGTACGCAAAGGGAAACTATTGGTCTAGGTCGGGTTTTCTTCTTTGCACATGCGGTGGGTTCAGTGCGCACGTATTGAAGGCACCATTTATTAAAATAGTACTTAAATCCCATTTCACGATTTTTTTTCTATTTTAACCATTTTTGGACTTTGGGACCTTGGTTGTAGGCAATTTCAAGAGGTTTTTTCATCAAACTGGCTTGGGTAAGTTTCTGAACTTATTTTCTATCATTATCCATTAATTTTATTACCAAAACATCTTTAAAACTTGGATTTTAAGCTTGAGTTTTTGGGTTTTACTTAATAAAGTGAAATGTGATGTTTCTTCGATCTCAAGTCTAATTTTAACTCAGTTTTTGATGGGTTTTCATATTCAGAAACCTTAAAGTATGGATATCATGATTCTTTATTAATATTCTAGCCTTACCCTTTTACACTCGGGATTGATTTTCACAATGATTTTAGACCTAAAACCAAAGTATGCTAATATGGATATCATTAGACTCCTAATTAAACACAATATCCATTTTTTTATAGGTTGGGTTCATTGGAAGTCTACATAGAAGAGAAAGGTTTCTTTTTGAAGGGTTTGGGCTAGACCTTTTGAATTTTAAGGTACGTTATGTCTTAACTTTCATCAGGTAGTTGGTTATCCATTTATGTAAAATATGCTACGGGTTGGGGATTTTATCACTGTGTTTATCTTGTGAAAGCATTATTACTATTGTGTTGCCTATCTGGGGGCTTATGAGAACTTCATTATTGATTTGAGAGATTATTTTCATTGAGAAGCCCGTGTGAGGGCCGATTCTAATCTTCTTTGATCTTTGATTGTTTTTTATTACTATTGTGATGCCAGCATGGGGGATTTGATGATATATTTGATGTCTTATATGATTCTTTGCTATATATTGCCATGAGGTCCTTATATCATTAATTATTGAGATTTGGGTGATTTGAGTTCGTTGATGCTATTGTTGAGCAGATATTAATATGTTGTTGATTTCTCTTTAATCATGCATACTCCTTATTAATTGTTTTCATGCAATTTATGTTATTATGGAACTTGTACTTCTTTACGAAAGAAAGCATACCATTTTATTAAACTCCTTAGCCGATGGAAGTGCTGGTAAGGTAACTGATGAGATTATGATTAATATATGGGTTGCAAATGTAACACCCCGTACCTTCCCAACCCTCTTTTACGACGTTGAACAATGTATACTTAAGTGTTAAAAGCCACAAGAATGTATTTTGTAATGTTATTGACAAGAAAATTGAAATTCGACCTCGTACATGTGATTAGCCCTTCGTACGAGGTGTTTTGTCATTTTCCTGGAGCATTTGTGGGGTTCAAAATGAGCCTAGGAGGACCTCCAAACAAATTATATTAAGGTTAAGAATTAAGTTAAAGAATAGGACTTGAAGTATCTAACCAAACCCGCGAAGAAAAGTCGAAGAAAGGAAAAATTGAAAAAAAAGGGGAGGGGCATTCTAGGCCGCTCTGGGCTGAAATTTTCAGCCCAGAGGCAGCAAGAGGGCACGCCAGGCAGCGTGCCAGGCCGCCCCTGCGCACCTTTCACAAGCTGAAATTTTTCTAAGTCTTTTGGGCGTCCGGGGCCGTGCCGGGGTGTTTTTTGCCTGATTTCTTTTGCAATTATTAGTCTATAAAGATGACTTTCGAAGTATTATATAATTATTCCATGTTGGTAGGCCTACGCTTGGGCGTTGTTGACATCTAAAGTACGTTTTTACCCTTCGAGGTCAAAGTGAGCCATTATTGGCTAGAATTGCCTATTTGGAGATTGAGGCTACGAAATGAGTCTCGTGAGTTAAATGTTGACGTTTCACTTAATAAATTATTTAAACATGAGGTATATGATGAATTACACCTTGAATTTGATGGGCTAAGTTAATATGTGTTAATGGGCTCAAAGGAAGGCCCAAAATGAATTAAAAGGCATGGCCCAATAGGTCAAATGACCCATTCTTCCATTTGACCAAGTAATACACCTCAATTATTGAGTCAATGTGGCTAAGGATGACCATGAGAACTATATAAAGCCACAAAGGGCTGATTTTATTCATAAAAACCCTCATGCCTTTAGAGATATTTCCAACCCATTTCTCTCAACACAAACCCTAAAGCAATCTACTCTTGGAGACAAGATCACTCATTTGCAAGTTTGGGTAAGTGATTTTTCTTATGGATTAATATATTATATGCATGGGAGAGTATTTAGATCATGATGGGTATGTCAAAAAGTGTATATAATGCATTCTTGCTTTTTGGCTAAAAGATGTGTTATCCATGGAACTTAAACTTTAATTATGACTTGTGGTTTTGGTGAAAGAGCATGGTATGCATAAAGTATGAACATTTATGGTGAGATTATGTTTCTAAACTTGTTATTTTCATAGAAGTGTAAATTATGAGATTTTGGCCGATTTGTTGTTGTGAGGTGTATTGAAGTAATTTGATGGCATAATTGTGATGTTGTGGTGATGGAGAAGTGTAAAGTACGACCTTGGTGTGACATGAGCTTGGTTATCATGTATTGGTCAATGTATGGAATATTGTGGAATTATTGGGATAATAAATTCATAAATGATATTTGGTTAATGTTGGCATGTTGTGGTATTATTGATATTACCATGCCGTAAATGGTATTGTAGAGGAAGAAATGACATTTTCGAGCCAAACATATGACTTATTGTTATTATATGCCATTGTAAGGTAATTGGTGGTTAATGTTGGTTCCGTATGCATTTGTGTTGTAGAGTGAAACATAAGGAAGGAGCGGGACATTGTATGCACATCTAAGAGTATATATTTGTATTGAGAATACAAGGTATGTAAGGTTACTCGGTCCGTATCTTTCTGCAGCACGTAGTATTCGCATAAACATCGCACTTGTCCTATCCCGAAATGTGCTAAGATACCCGATATCCGGTTACCAATTATCAATATCACATGTTTCATACTCATTGATAATGTTCCAAAAGCCCCATAAGGTTGTGTTCCAAAGTTCCAATAGTGGTTATACTCATGTACCTTGTTCATTGATTATTGTCCGATGGTTCCAATAGTGTTACATTTTCAATAATGTTCATTCACATGTCTTTCACTCATTGGTTATTGTTCTAAGCTTCCAACAATGTTATGTCTACAAAAGTATCAATCTCTCATAAGTCAAGTGTATCCTATTTTCGTGTATCAATTATGGTTCATCACATGTTCTTTATACATTGATCAATTGTCACTCACATGTCCCATATGCATTGGCTAATGTTCCAAAGATTCCATAATAAGGCTATGTTTCCAACAATGTTAAGTTCCAAAGTTCAAAGTTATGTTATGACTTCCAAAGTGCCAATCTCGTATTTTTAAAGAAAGGTAATGTGAAGTAAAGGGAAAAGTAATGCACATGTGATTAATGATTGATTTAAGGGTGTCAGCTCTAGAGGCATAAGCCTAGCTCGAGCCGATCCTGAGAATTTTTGTATCAGGGGGCAGCCCTAGAGGCGAAAGGCTAGCTCGGGTCGAACCAGACAGGGGGCAGCTCTAGAGGTAAGAACCTAGCTCGAGCTGAACCTGCTATATTGATTTATGGGTTGTAGCTCTAGAGGCATAAGCATAGCTTGAGTCGATCCCAGGGTGGCAGTTCTAGAGGCATAAGCCTAGCTCGTGCCGATCCCAACATAGCGATATGTTATGTAAAGACCCACTGATCAGTTGGGGCCCTGGTATAGTATAGCACAGACAAAGATGAATAAGCACAGAAGTAAAGAAGCAAAGAACGTAATGAACGTAATGAACGCAATGAACCAAATATACATGGTTCCAAATGCAATGGTTTATTTACATTGATTACTATTGTGTTTAACTCCAATGAAGTCTTATGTTTTACACAGTTTCTATGGCCTTGCATACTTAGTACATTCTTCGTACTGACCCTTTTGGGGGCCTTACTTTACATGCTGCAGGCACAGGTGTTAGTAGGCCTTCACCGTAGGCTACGATATATCAGCAAATCATTGGTGAGCTCCAGTTGTTTCGGGGCTTCCTAAGTCACTATGTACCTTTGTTTGGTGTTGTCTTGATACTATATGTATGTATAGAGCGGGGGCTTATCCCGACTCTAAGATGGGTTTTGGTTATGCATTTGCAGAGGCTTTGTAGATATTGTGGAACACGTGAAGGGTATGTAAGAGACATATGTTTTGTCATGATGTCCCCAACGGCCAAGTTTCATAATTATTATATATGTTCCATGAATTCCGCTATTAACATTTTATATTCATTTGAGATTGTGCGGTATATTGAGTAGCATGTATATGAGTGTACATGAGCAAGGATTAGTTCTCTCGAGCCTCAATGGCTCCGGGTGCCAGTCCAGCCCAAATAGGATTTGGGTCGTGACAAAAGTGGTATCAGAGAAGGTTGTTCTAAGGGTGTCTACAAAGCCGTGTATGCGTAGAGTCTTGCTTATCGATGTGTTGTGCGTCACATTTATAAGAAGGAGGCTACGGGACATTTAGGAGTTGTTTCTTTTCTTCATTCTAGATCGTGCAATAGAGCCAAGGTCGTAAGTGGAATCGTATGTGCTCAATGATAGTGGTTTTCCTTTACAGAGAAGTTGTAGGCAAAATCATAACTGACCATGGGGTTTGTTTTTCTTGTGTGTTTGATTAGAAATGCCAATGGTAAGAGAAGGTTCGGGAAAGGTAAATCAGATAGATAGGATTGCTGGAGAAAGAACCAGTAGGGCACCACCTGAGCAAGTTGATCAAGGTGGGGCTGGAAATGAGTTGGTATCACGGGTTTCCCCTACTCTTGCAATTGCAGAGGAATTGTCCAATAATGCTATTGTGCAAGATTTAATAAGTGCGGTGCACATACTGACCCGTGTAGTTGTTGCACAAACTCAAAGACGAGTGTTGGAGAAGCAAATGGTAGAACAAAATAGAAGGACACAAGACTTTGACGAAGGGTCATCAAAAAGGGTTAGACCCGAGGGGCAGGCCATGGCGTCCCAAGGAGGATTTGGGCCTCAGATTTTGCACAGACCACCTAGACCATTATTTTCTCATCCTATAGCAAATGTTCCCCCTCTATTCCAAGGGCTTAGGGGCAACCAGTTTGGGCAAAGACGTGAGATTCAGGGTCCACAGACAGTGGGGTATCGAGGGAAAGAAAGTAGGAATCAATCAATGGTTGTTCGTCAGCTGTGCGAGTGCTACGTGAAATTTCACCCAGGCGAATGCTGGTTCGAAACAAATGTTTGTTACTGGTGTGGTATGCTAGTACATGTGAGGAAAAGGTGTACACAAAGGAGCACGAGTGGTATGGCACGACTTATGAAACCAACTATCACATTGCCATTATCGATGCCTCCCCCAAGTAGAGGTGTACAGCCTACGAGGTGCGATAGGGGTTCTAGAGGGGCAGGTAGTTCCATTGGGGCCCAAGACCCTATGTATACCTTAGCGGATCCACGGAATGTGGAGTCTTCTCCTGATGCAGATACAGGTACATTATTAGTATTTTTACATAAGGTAAATACATTGATTGATTCGGGTTTTACCCTAACATATGTTACGTTATTGATTGTTGACCAATTCGAAGGAACACCAGAATTGCTAGTTACGCCATTTCAAGTCTTTACACCAGTGGGTGCATATATCCTAAGTAAAAGAATAGTCTTGAATAGAAGGGTAATGTTGGAGCACCGAGAGGTGAAATTATTTCCTATCTTCAGGCAAGGAAAATGATATCTAAAGGGGTACATATGTCACTTGGTGCTAGTGAGGGATACTAATGTGAAACCACCAACTGTTAAATCAGTTTTGGTGGAAATGCATTCCTCGAGGTATGAGTTGATATTACTGTGGTGTCAGGTACTCAGCCTAGTTTTATTTGTACAACATGGCCCCAATAGAGTTACGGGAATGAAAAGAGAAAGTAAAAGATGTGATGAACAAGGGGCTCATAAGACCTAGTACGACCCTTGAGGGTGCATCAGTGTTCATTGTACGAAAACAAAATGACACATTGAGAATGTGTATGTACTATCGGCAAGGGAATAGGGTGACAAGTAAGAATCAGTAGCTTCTCCCCAGAAGTGATGATTTATTTTGATCATTATGTCTAATGATTAACCTAAGATCGGGTGAGCATCAAGTAAGGGGCGGAGAAACCAAATATACTCAAGATACCCTTTCGAACAAAGTATGGTCAATTTGAATGCGTAGTTATGACACCAGTTGTGTTTATGGGCGTGAGAAATAGGGTGTTCAGGCCATTCTAAACGGATTCGCGACAGTGGTTTTAGGTACTATTTTGGGTTACTCACAATCACACACACAAAAAGAGACCATGCTAATCACTTGTGACAGGCGTTAGGGATTCTTCGTGACCTTAAGATGTAGGCAAGTTCTTGAAATGCAAGTTTGGTCACAATCTGTGTCATCTTTAGGACACATTGTATCAGATGAAGAAATACGGATTAATATACACAAAAGAATTGGTCAAGACTCACGACACCTACAGAAAGGCATAACCTCCTTGAGTTGGCTAGTTATTACAGAAGAATAAAGGCTTCCTGTCATTACCTTTAACAAATCTAACACACAAAGTAACTAAGTTTTCAATAGAATGATGTATGTTGAGTAACGTTTACGAGAGTCGAAAGATACACTGACTCGTATACCTGTGCTAGTACCTCCCAAAGGTACCTAAGCGTATGCGGTGTATTGTGATGTTCTAAAAGCTTGTGTGGGGTGTGTATAAATGCAGCATGACAATGTGATAGCGTAGGGCTTAAGACAATTGCGCCTACATAAGAGAAGTTATCCCACATATAATGTTAAGTTAATAGTTGTGACAAGTTCTTGTAACTGATGGCACCACTACTTGTATAGCATTTCAAGTGAAAGAATTATAATGTCAACTGTGGCAGAATTTTCATGGGTAGCTGAGATGAAGGAAAAATAGTATGTAAATCCTTCGACGAAGGTATTTGAGCAAACACAAAGGGGAGTACTTTAACATCAATGTAGATTGTGTGTACCGGGTATAGACAAGTTAAGGAAATTAATTATGACAGAAGGACACCGTTCACGGTATTTTATTCATTCGGAAACAATCAAAATGTACCATGGTTTAGCAGAGATGTCTTGGTAAGGTTATATGAGAAGAACATTGTAGAACTTGTATCTCAATGACCAAGTGGTCACTGATTGACAGTATGGCATCAGAAGTCTGTATGGTTTATGCACTATATTATCCTTCCAGTTTTGAAGTGGAACATGAATGTCCACTTACTGTTATATCAAATAGGAGAGCTTACTGTATTACGCAATGTTGGAACTCTTTTCAGTGAAGCATGGGTACACAGGTGGATGTAAGTACGGCTTGTCATCCTCTGATGGATGGAAAAAAATGTATGAACATTTGAACATATGCCTGAAATTGCTTACACTAAGAGTAGCAAAAGGCGTCTTACGAAGCTTTATGTAAAAGAAAAGGTAGATTATCAATTTGATGGGTTACAACCGATGAAATTTGCTTCAGATTTTGTTTGTCAAGCTACAAAGGCAGTGAAGGTGATATAATAACAGCTACAAATGGCCCACAGTCGATAAAAATCATATGCCGATATTCGAAGGAAAGGAATTAAAATGTGTCGTAAATGATAAGATATTTTAGAAAGTGTCACAAATGGAAAGAGATAATGAGATTCAAAAGAAAAAAAAGAGGGAGAAGTTGTCCAAAGGTTTGGGCAAATTGTGTATCTATTAGCACTAGTCCAGGAACTCTTCACAATTCATTCAGTATTTTATATTCGATGCTTTGAACGTGTATACGAAATTATCCCGTATTGTTGCCAGTGGAAATGTACAAATTACAGGGGATCTCCCATGTGAAAAGGTACTCAGTGTTACCTATTATTATTTTAGATCGATAAGTGAAAGCAATGAGAAATAAAGAAGTAGCTTCCGTAAGGACATTATTGGAGAAGTTAACACATAGAATAAATCACAAAGGAGAGCCAAGTGGAGTCCTAATAAGTAAGTCTTTACAGGTGATAAGTGTGTATATGATGATATGAAGAATTCACTTTGACTTAAGTGTTACAATGAGACAGTGTTACTAACATTCGAGGATGAATTTTCCTAATGGGGGAAGAATGTAACACCCCGTACCTTCCCAACCCTCTTTGATGATGTTGAACAATTTATACTTAAGTGTCGAAATCCACAATAATGTATTTTGTAATGTTATTGACAAGAAAATTGAAATTCGGCCTCGTACATGTGATTAGCCCTTTGTAGGAGGTGTTTTGTGATTTTCGTGGAGCATTTGTGGGGTTCAAAATGAGGATAGAAGTACCTACAAACAAATTATATTAAGGTTAAGAAGTAAGTTAAAGAATAGGACTTGAAGTATCTAACCAAACCCGCGAAAAAAAGTCGAAGAAATGAAAAATTGAAAAAAAAGGGGAGGGGAACGTCCAGGGGCGTGCCAGGATGCTCTGGGATGAAATTTTCAGCCCAGAGGAAGCAAGTGGACATGCAAGGCAGCGTGCCAGGCCGGCCCTGCGCACCTTTCACAAGCTAAAATTTTTCTAAGTCTTTTGGGCGTCCGGGGCCGTGCCGGGGTGCTTTTCGCCCGATTTCTTTTGCGGTTATTAGTCTATAAAGATGAATTTGGAAGTATTATATAAGTATTTTATGTTGGTAGGCCTACTCTTGGGCGTTGTTGACATCTAAAGTACGTTTTTACCCTTCGAGGTCAAAGTGAGCCATGATTGGCTAGAATTGCCTATTTGGAGATTGAGGCTACAAAATAAGTCTCGTGAGTTAAATGTTGATGTTTCACTTACGATATTATTTAAAAATGAGGTATATGATGAATTACACCTTGTATTTGATGGGCTAAGTTAATATGTGTTAATGGGCTCAAAGAAAGGCCCAAAATGAATTAAAAGGCATGGCCCAATGGGTCAAATGACCCATTCTTCCATTTGACCAAGTAATACACCTCAATTATTGAGTAAATGTGGCTAAGGATGACCATGAGAACTATATAAAGCCACAAAGGGCTGATTTTATTCATAAAAACCCTCATGCCTTTAGAGATATTTCCAAACCCATTTCTCTCAACACAAACCCTAAAGCAACCTACTCTTGGAGACAAGATCACTCATTTGCAAGTTTGGGTAAGTGATTTTTCTTATGTATTAATATATTATATGCATGGGAGAGTAGTTAGATCATGATGGGTATGTCAAAAAGTGTACATAATGCATTCTTGCTTTTTGGCTAAAAGATGTGTTATCCATGGAACTTAAACTTTAATTATGACTTGTGGTTTTGGTGAAAGAGCATGGTATGGATAAATTAAGAACATTTATGATGTTATTATGTTTCTAAACTTGTTATTTTCATAGAAGTGTAAATTATGGGATTTTGGCCAATTTGTTGTTGTGAGGTGTATTGAAGTAATTTGATGGCATAATTGTGATGTTGTGGTGATGGAGAAGTGTAAAGTACGACCTTGGTGTGACATGAGCTTGGTTATCATGTATTGGTCAATGTATGGAATATTGTGGAATTATTGGGATAATAAATTCATAAATGATATTTGGTTAATGTTGGGCATGTTGTGGTATTATTGATATGACCATGCTGTAAAATGGTATTGTAGAGGAAGAAATGACATTTTCGAGCCAAACATATGACTTATTGTTATTATATGCCATTGTAAAGTAATTGGTGGTTAATGTTGGTTCCGAATGCATTTGTGTTGTAGAGTGAAACATAAGGAAGGAGTGGGACGTTGTATGCACATCTAAGAGTATATATTTGTATTGAGAATACAAGGTATGTAAGGTTACTCTATTCGTATCTTTTTGCAGCACGTAGTATTCGCATTAACATCGCACTTGTCCTATCCCGAAATGTGCTAAGATATCCGATATCCGGTTACCAATTATCAATATCACATGTTTCATATTCATTGATAATGTTCCAAAAGCCCCATAAGGTTGTCTTCCAAAGTTCCAATAGTGGTTATACTCATGTACCTTGTTCATTGATTATTGTTCGATGGTTCCAATAGTGTTACGTTTTCAATAATGTTCATTCACATGTCTTTCACTCATTGGTTATTGTTCTAAGCTTCCAACAATGTTATGGCTACAAAAGTATCAATCTCTCGTAAGTCAAGTGTATCCTATTTTCGTGTATCAATTATGGTTCATCACATGTTCTTTATACATTGATTAATTGTCACTCACATGTCCCATATGCATTGGCTAATGTTCCAAAGATTCCATAATAAGGCTATGTTTCCAATAATGTTAAGTTTCAATGTTCAAAGTGATGTTATGACTGCCAAAGTGCCAATCTCTTATATTTAAAGAAAGGTAATGTGAAGTAAAGGTCAAAGTAATACACATGTGGTTAATGATTGATTTAAGGGTGGCAGCTCTTGAGGCATAAGCCTAGCTCGAGCCGATCCCGAGAATTTTTGTATCAGGGGGCAGCCCTAGAGGCGAAAGCCTAGCTCGGGTCGAACCTGACAGGGGGCAACTCTAGAGGTAAGAACCTAGCTTGAACCGAACCTGCTATATTGATTTATGGGTGGTAGCTCTAGAGGCATAAGCCTAGCTCGAGTCGATCCCAGGGTGGCAGCTCTAGAGGCATAAGCCTAGCTCGAGCCGATCCCAACATAACGATATGTTATGTAAAGACCCACTGATCAGTTGGGGTCCGGGTATAGTATAGCACAGACAAAGATGAATAAGTACAGAAGTAAAGAAGCAAAGAACGTAATGAACGTAATGAACGCAATGAACCAAATATACATGGTTCCAAATACAATGGTTTATTTACATTGATTACTATTGTGTTTAACTCCATTGAACTCTTATGTTATACACAGTTTCTATGGCCTTGCATACTTAGTACATTCTTCGTACTGACCCCTTCGGGGGCCTTACTTTACATGCTGCAGGCACAGGTGTTAGTAGGCCTTCACCGTAGGCTACGATATATCAGCAAATCATTGGTGAGCTCTAGTTGTTTCAGGCTATGTACATTTGTTTGGTGTTGTCTTGATACTATATGTATGTATAGAGCGGGGGACTTGTACCGACTCTAAGATTGGTTTTGGTTATGCATCTGTAGAGGCTTTGTAGATGTTTTGGAACACGTGAAGGGTATGTAAGCGACATATGTTTTGTCATGATGGCCCCAACGACCAAGTTTCATAATTATTATATATGTTCCATGAATTCCGCTATTGATATTTTATATTCATTTGAGATGGTGTTGTATATTGAGTAGCATACATATGAGTGTACATGAGCAAAGATTGGTTCTCTCGGGCCTCAATGGCTCCGGATGCCAGTCCGGCCCGAATGGGATTTGGGTCGTGACAGCGAACCCCCCAAGTGTCCTCTCTAGGAACCTTAGGCTCAGAGGGTGTATATGAGGTGAGCATTTGAGTAATGCATACATATCTTATCATCGAGTTATACCTTTTTCATCTCTTCTATGTGAATGATACAATGAATTGGACTTTTTTATATGTTGTGTTGATATTTCTTATACTGTTATTGAAGATTGTATTATTACTATACTTTTAAGAGTTGCACGACTTGAGCCGTTATTGGGAACTTTTCTATATGCAGGTGGAAACATTGCCCGTAGTTTTACTTATATGATTTGTTAACTACTCTGCTTGGTCAGCCTATGATACCTACTAAGTATAAGTGGACCATACTCACTCCTGCTTTTTATACCCTTTTGGTATAGATCCCAGTTCGAGTATAACCCACGAAGCCTGATATATTGTAGACTTAAGAGCTATTTGAAGTAATGGTGGGCTCCCTATCTGGAACTATGTACAGACTTTACCTATGTTTCCTTGACTTTAGTTTTTTTTTTTGAGACAGTTGGATGTATATTCGTACTTATATCCATTTTAGAGTTGCTAATTAATCATGACACTAGATTCTGGGGGATTTTGAGATTATGTTTCTGAGGTTTTCTTGATATCGTATCATGTTTGACTTTATTATAAAGTCTCATATAAAATTCTCTTTTTATTGTATTTTATGCATATATTTTCTATTTAGTGTTGGGCTTGCCTACCAAGTTGGGTTGGGGTTGGTACCATCGTGAGCTCGTATTTTGGGTCATGACATTATGCCCAGACAGTTACCTTGGTTATGTTGGGTGTCTCGAGATTGGAGTGGAAGAGTACCCATGGATTATATTCTAAGAGGGTTATTTGTTTTCTATAGGCTCAACGAATAGTTGAGATGTGGTTTCTTTCTTAGTAGGCTTATGGGTGTTACACTAGTGCCAACATCCCCCGTTTGGAGTCAGTTAGGGTGGTAATGGATTTATGGTTGTGTTTGCGACTGATTTACCGTGTGTTCCTTTAAATTGAGATATCACTTTTTCCATGGACTTAGAGTCAGTTACTAAGCCCATTTCCATTCCTTCTTATAGGATAGCTCTATTGGAGTTGAAGAAATTGAATAACAAATTGTTGTATTTGTTGATTAAGGGATTTATTAAACCTAGTGTTTCACCTTGGGGTGCTCTAATTTTGTTTATGAAGAGTAAAATGGGTCTATGAGCATGTGTATCGACTATTGGCAGTTGAATAAGGTGACCATTAGGAATAAGTATTCTCTTTCACGTATTGATGATTATTTTGATCAGCTTTATAGTGCTTTGGTGTTTTAAAAGATTCACTTAAGGTTAGGGTAACATTAGTTGAATATTAGGGCATTGGATATCCGTACGATGGTTTTTAGGACTCGATATGGTCATTATGAGTTCTTTGTGATGTCATTTAGGTTGAATAATGCCTCAGCGATGTTTATGGAGTGTTTCAACCTTATTTTGATTCCTTTGAGATTGTATTCATCGTTGATATCTTTGTGTATTCTAAGATTGAGGTGTATTGTGTGAAGCATTTGACGATTGAGCTCCAGTGGTTGAGGGATATGACGTTGTATGCTATATTCTCGAAGTATTAGTTTTGTTAAGTTCTATGTCTTTCTTGTGGCATGTGGTGACAAATGATTGTATTATGGTCGATTTGGTAAAGGTTGAGGTGGTTCAGGTTGGTCTAGGCCTACTTTTTCTATCAAGATCGGTAGTTTTTTTTGGGTTAGCCATCTATTACAAACGATTCATGCAGGGATTTTCTACTATTGAAACTCTGTTGACTAGATTGACTTAGAAGAATGTAGCATTTTAGTGGTCCAATGAGTGGGAGGAGAGCTTTCAAAATCTCAATACCTCGTTGACTTCAGCTCCTATCTTGACTTTACTTGTGGAAGGTGAAGGTTTTATCGTGTGTTACGATGTTTCAGGAGATGGCCTTTTTAGGGTTTTGATGTAAATAGGAATGGTGATATCCTATGATTTGAGGCAGTTGAAGACTCATGAAAAGAACTACCCCACTCATGACTTAGAGTCAGCGGCAGTAGAATTTGGTTTAAAATTCATGCGGCATTACTTTTATGGAGTTCATTGTGAAACATTCATATCATCATAGCCTACACTATATTTTCAACCAAAACAATTTGAATTTGAGATATTGCAGATGGTCTGAATTATTGAAGGACGATAACATGATTACTCTCTATCATAGGGGCAAGGCAAATGTAGTGACATATGCCTTGAGTAGGAAGGTGGGGAGTATGAGTAGTCTTGCTTTGTTTGTGGCTGAGGAGCAGCCTTTTGCTATGAATGTTCAATATTTGGCCAATAGCTTCATGGGACTTGATATTTCTAAGTCGGGTAGAGTTCTTGCTTGTGTTGAGGCATGTTTTTAATTGTTCAAGCAAATTTAGGATAGGTAGTTTGAAACTAGGAAGTTGTGTGTCATCTGGGATAAAGCGTTGAGTGGTGAAGCTAACGAAGTGATTCTTGATACCAAGGGTGTTTTGAGGATCAAGGGTTGGATTTGTATTCCTAGATTGTGTGACATGGCTAGATTAATCATGGAGGAGGCTAACGGTTCGAGGTATTCTGTTCATCTAGTTATGATAAAGAAGTATCATGATCTAAAGTAACATTACTAGCGGTGTAGGATGAAGAGGGACTTCGTGGCTAAGTTTGGGTAGTTCTCAAGGAGAGAAAGTGCATATGTCATGAACCAAGTTTACACCTAAGTCGTGAGCAATAACTAGACACTCACTAGTGGTCTGAGGGGACCCTTGACATGGCATGTCTATAAAGTAATATGAATATCAAAACTGAAGCAGAAACTTGAACCGTAATAATGGGCTAAATCTGCAAGAGACAATCCTTATTAAGACATAATTAAAAAAAGGAACAAGGCTGTCAGCTACTACATAATGTTTTTCTAGTGATGGATCTACTACTAAACCTAGAGTCAACTGGTACAAGGTCCCATAAATACCTTTTACTGAATCATAAATACAAATTGAACTAATGAAGAAGCTATGATTAGCCCCATGTCTCCTAGATAATAGGATATCTCACTAGTCTGCTGAGTGTTAGGTGCTACTGAATGTCTAGCAGCAAACCTTAAGATCGAGTACCCAAATCTACATCATGAACAGATATAGTGCAAAACATAGTCAATACAATGGAATGTATTAGTATGCATATATGTGCATATATATATATATATATATCCAAAGTATAGTACCATGAATATGTCTATTCAAAACTGAGGCTCTTGGACCAAAACCTATGGTGGCGATGTAATTATGGGGCATGTGTTATCCAAACCCATGCCCTCTCTGTGCTAAATAATCTTTCCAAAGTTATATATGCTCATATCACATCATGTAACACGGCTCATAATCATAATTTGAGTTTTGTACTACTGTGAGCGTAAGCTTAATCTCATGTCATAAATCATATAATGAAATCTTGTATCTAAACATATGTCTTTTCAACATAGGGTTCATAGATTCGTAAAATATTCTTAAAACCATGAATTTCAATCATAACTTAGGAATTGACATAATATCCATAAGGTCATAGAAATCAGTAATAACATTTAATGGAATTATCTTTAATGATAAGGGAATGGAGACCTAGCTTTAACATAATTCAATATAACTTCAAAATACTTAGGCATAAGGATTAAAAGAATCCATCACTAAATTCTTGTATACCTATTGAAGATAGTAATTTCTACTAGAGAAGACTTGACTTGACTAAAATAGAAATCCTAGGTATAAATTTTTGAAGAACTTGCTTTAGCATTGAGGTGCTTAGAGGATAATTAGAAGATTAGCTAAAATTGAACAATAATCCTTTTGGGTATTTATAGGTGATGGGTTAGGGTTAGGAAAAAAAGGAAGCCCTTTTTTTATATTGAAATCCAATGATTTCAGGATTTTGTCATACGGGGGTTTACATGAACAGTGGATCACTTTCACCAGTCATGGTTTGATTAGTAGATGCCTGGAAGATTTTTGCTAAGATTCTGGTATGCAACCATGGGTGGAATTCATGGACTGTGGTATGGCTTCCACAAACCATTATACCATTCATGGTCTCATGGAGGAAATATTCAAGATCTTAGAGTCTTATTCACGGTTGGGTTCTACTAGAGATGGACTTGATTTAGAGACCATTCTGACACTCATCTTTTCCTAGAGATTGTCAACTCTGCGGCCTGACACCATAGTTGATTCAACCGTCCGTGAACTAAAATCACGAAGCGTGGTCTCATTCGTAGTAACCTAGATGACTTAAAGTTTTTAGGACCAACTCCACGGATGGCAGCACGAACTGTGGTCCTAAATAAAAAGACTTGGCTTCTTTTGTGGAGGCCTAGAAATATTAGATTTTGATCTAGGTAGGTTTAAGTAATGCGTATCATAGTTTAGGTTTTTGAGGTGTTACAATATCTCACCCATGGGATCATTCATCCTCTAATAAAGACTTAGCCTAGATTTAAAGAACGAATAGAACTTGCATTACAATCATGGGCTGAGCATATCTAAATCATACTAAAGCTTGAAACCCAACTAGGGAGTACACGAGCAGTAGCATAAATATAGCTAGTTTGGGGAGATTTCAAAGAGGATTGTCAATATCAAACCATGGGTAAGTTTTTAAACCACTATTTTTGCATTCCCCACAAATTGTTTCATGATTTCATCTTCAACCAAGGAATGGATTTCAAGGTATTTTTGAACCATGGGAGAGAAACTGATAATGACTCAATAGTAAATAGGGTTGAAGTAAACATTTCACAACAAAGAGGATATCAGGTCCCAAGCAGCAACAACAACTTCAGTAAAACATGCAGAACAAAGGGACAAAGCATTACTGATAATGAATTTGTAGTCAAGGGAGTTGAAATCAATAATTCACCTCAAGGGGGGAGAGTAGTTGAGTAACACCAAGGTAGTAGATCAAGAAACCTCACCAGCAGCACCTTCCACAGTTTCTTACATAGAACCTGTACAATATCTAAACACTTGAGTTAGTTTAATTCAAGTTGATGAAGCTAAAAATAAGGTTCCTCACAATTCCATACTAGTAGTTAATATTAAAGAGGGGCAGTGATATAAAAAGAGGTTCAAGAAGATAAAAGCAAGGCTATAATGATCCTTCCCACAACAATTCAAATAGATAATTCTAATTAGATGCAGGGTAAAATTGAGTCCCCAAACAAGGCTTTGCACAATATTCTAACTCATAATATATAGAAGGATCTGGAAGAGGTTGAACAAATAAAATGATGTGATGAGTTTTCCTCAAAAAGATCAAATATTTAAGGATGCAAATTAGTCTCCAAGGGTGGTTAAAGCAATGAAATATTCTAGAATAGGGAAACACAAGGAAATATGGATACATCACAGCCTGTCAGAGTTTATTCAAAGTAAAAAGTGGTGTCACAATTAGTTTCTAAATTAATAAAGCTAATTTTTGGATCAAAAAATCTATAAAGTCAAAAAAAGCATTTGAAAGAATACAAATGTTGCATAAGTATCATAAATTTACTTTTGTGGCTTTACTGGAACCTTTTTAGCATGATAGAACTATCAACAGAAATAGAAGCAGATAGAAGATGCCTCAAGTTATTCACAACCCAAATGGCAAGATTTGGGTGTTTATTAACCATGATTTTGATATTAATATTTTGAGTAACATAAAGCAACAAATCACAATCAAATTGTAGGACCAGGCCATAGCACAAACCATTATTGTTACAGTGTTTTATGCAAAGTGTCAAACTCTATGGGAAGATATTTATTCAGTCTAGATGGGGTGAGTTGTCTTTGGATTATTGGGGTGACTTTAATATAGTATTGAATGGTGATCAGAAAATTCGTGGCCTTCTAGTGGTTGATATTGGTATAGAGGATTTTAGGAATTGTATTGAATTTTGTGATTTAGAACAAGTTTACTTCAAGGGTAGTCTATTCACATGGTGGAATGGAGAGCCAGAGATGATTGTATTTTTGAGAGGTAGGATAGAATATTGATAAATGTTAAATTTTATGGCCTTTTTAAACATACTGAGTTTGAACATCTTCTAAGGAATGGGTCTGACCAATGCTCTTTTATTACTAAGCTGTAAAAATAGACCTACTAGTTTCAAGAAGCCATTCAGGTTTCTTAACTTTTGGACTGATCATGAGGAGTTCTTGAATGTTGTAAGTCTAAATTGGGATGATGATTTCTCTTCTAATCCTTTCTTTATTTTTAAGAGAAAGATTAAAAAGATTAAGAATGTTCTTTCTTTGTGGAGTAGGGTAACCTTTTCGTGATATTTTTCAGCAACTGATCATTAGAGAAGATATTTCCAAAATTAAAGAGAACAAATTTGAGGATGATCCAACTATGGAGAATAGGGTGGTGATGTAGAAAGCAAAGGCAGAATATTCCAAATATCTTTATCTCAAAGAATGCCTTTGGTAGCAAAAAGCATGGTATTAATGGTTTGTAGATGGAGATAGTGTCACACCTCAAATCTCATTGGGGCGGACAGACACCCATAGCTGTAAAGGCCCGAGAGAAACAACCTATGATCGAGTACATTCATATGCATGTCACTTAGTGAACAACATTCTACCACATATAGATACAAGATATCAATGACAGAAGTCATGGAAAGACATTCAAAAAGATATGAGACTTGGCCGTTAGGGCCACCACGTCAAAAGGGTAAGACATTCCTTCATTTGACTTACAACGTCTATAAAGCCTCTAACAGATACATAACCATGCTTAAAGTCGTTACAAGTCCCCGCTTTATACAACTGTTACACAGTACCCAAACATGTGCATACAAATGACTCAAAAAGCCTCGAACCAATCTGGAGCTCACCAATAGTCTGCAGATGGCCTGTATCCTACTGTGAAGGTCTAATAGCTCCTGTGCCTGCATAAAGTAAGGTAGGTCCCCCAAGGGACGTCAGTACAAAAAAATGTACTGAGTATGTAAGGCTATAAGTAACTGCATGAAATATAAGAACTCCAAAGGAATCAAATACAAGTGAATGGACTGTAACACCCCATACCTTCCCAACCCAATGTGACGATGTTTAAAACTGGTTACTTAGGTGTCGAGATGCCATGAGTATGTAATTTGTAATGTTAGTGGTGAGAAACATTGAACTTTGGCCTTGTACATGTGGTTAACCTTGCGTATGAGGTGTCTTGCGATTTTCATGGAGAAGTTGTGGGGTACAAAATCAGTCTAAGAGTACCTCTAAACAAAGGATATTAAGTGTAAGAAGTAATTTAAAGAATAGGACTTGAAGTATCTAACCAAACCCGCGACGAAAAGTCGAAAAATGAAATTTTTGAAACTTTTAAGTGTGGGGCGCACTAGAGGGCGTTCCACGCCGCTCTAGGCTAAAATTTTTAGTCCATAGGAAGCAAACTGGCGCGCCCAAGGGTGTGCCAGGATGGTTTCGGCCACTTCTCAAAGTTGGAAATTTTCTTAAGTCCCAAGGGTGTCTGAGGACGTACCGGGCCGAATTTTGCCACATTTATTCTACAACCATGAGAATATACATGAAATGATTGAAGTATTATATTTTTATGGTAAAATTACTCTTCAATGAATTTGGCATCAAAATAACGATTTTACCCTTTTGGTCAAAATAAGCCATACGTGGCTAGAATTACTTGTTTTTGGAATTGAGGCTACGAGTATGAATTACGTGAGTGGGAATATTGTCGTAATGCGTATGCAATGAATTAAAAATGAGAAATTATTTATTTTATTGGGTTAAGTTAATTGGGCTCATAAAAGGCCCAAAATGTTAAAGAAAGCATGGGCCAAGAATGGGTTAAATGACCCATTCTTCCATTGACTAAACCACACTTAGCATTAAATGCCAAGAGTGGATAAGAATGAATTTATAGGTCTATAAAAGGAGGCAAAAAATCTGATTTTTAAGATACAACAACACACATGCTTTTCTATCTTTTTCTCTAGAATTCTCAAGAACACCCTTTTGGGATCTCAAACCCTAAGTCATCTTTGGAGCAAGATCATCATTTTTAAAGTTTGGGTAAGTGATTATTATTATGGATTCATATATTATATGCATGGTAGAGTATGTAAATCATGTTGGTTATGCTTGGAAGTGTTGGATATGACACTTTGTATTTTTGTAAAAGATGTGTCATCTATGGAATTTAAACTTGAAAAATGACTTGTTGTCTTGATGAAAGAGCATGGTATGGATGAAATAAAAACATGTATGGTATTATTATGGTCCTAAACTTGTTATTTCTCTATAAGTGTAAATTATGGGATTTTGGCCAATTTGTTGTTGTGAGGTGTATTGAAGTAAATTGATAGCATAATTGTGATGTTGTGATAATGGAGAGTAGAAAGTATGAACTTGGTGTGACATGCTATTGGTTATCATGTATTGGTCAATGTATGGAATATTATGGGATTATTGGTATAATAATATCATAAATGGTATTGTCAAGGGGGAAATGACATGTTAAAGCCAAACATGTGACTTACTGTTATTGTATGTCGTTGTAAGGTAATTGGTGGTTAATGTTGGTTACCTTATGTACTTGTGTTGTAGAGTGAAACATAAGGATGGAGCGGGAATACCGTATGCACACTTAAGATTGTAGAATTGTATTGAGAATATAAGGTATGTAAGGTTACTCTTTCCGTATCCTTCTACAACATATTGTTTCTATTGATATTGTACTTGTTTCAATTCCGAGAGGCTTGAAGTATAGCAATTTAGGTTGACGTATATTGTATCCATATATGTCCTATTCCTAGATGACTTATGATTCACTCATCTCTTATTCATTGATTGAAGTTCCTAAGATGTCATAACGTTGTAATTTCTAAAAGAACTATCCCAAGAGAGTAAGATGTAAGAGAATCTATTTATTCTTGAATAGTATTTTCCAATAATGTCATGTTCCAAAGTATAATAATATTATGATTATCCTTGTACCAATCTTTCATAAATAAAAGTACCAATCTAATAAGAGTAATAAGAGAAGTGATGTGCAAGCTAATATATCTATTCCTCACAAATAAAGTTTTCAATCTTACAAGAGTAAAGATGTGAAGTAATGTATGTTTGTGTTTCAAGTTTCAAGAATGTTTCCCTCATCAATGTCTCACTCTTAGAATGAAAGAAAGAGTAATGAAAGAAAGAGTAATGAAAAAAAGAAGTAATGTATAATTAATAAGTAATCATGGGTGGTATCCCAGGGGTTAAAATACCTAGCATGGGTCGATCCCAATAACACGGGTGGTATCCCAGGGGCGACAGAAAAGCCTAGCATGGGCAGATCCCAATACATCCCAGGGGCGATATAAAAGCCTAGCATGGGTTATGACGGTACATCCCAGGGGCGACACGAAAGCCTAGCATGGGTTACAATAACATCCCAGGGATCACAACACCTAGCATGGGTTAATGACATCCCAGGGGTGACACGAAAGCCTAGCATGGGTTCACATAACATCCCAGGGGTCAAAGTACCTAGCATGGGTTAATCTCATCCCAGGGGTGACAAAACAGCCTAGCATGGGTAGAACAAATAATATGAAAGTATGTAAAGACAAGAGGAGTAACGAACGTAATATACATGGTTCCCCACATACAGAAAGAGAGTTTATTCACGTTCATTAATTCTTTTATATTTGATTCCATAATGATGTATGATGATTTCTTATGAGCCTTACATACTCATTACATTGTTTGTACTGACCCCCTTGGGGGACTTACCTTACATCTTGCAGGTGCAGGAATTAGTAGACTTTATCTGTAGACTGGGAATCATTTGAAGATATTTGGTGAGCTCCAGTTGGTTTGGAGCCCCCTGAGTCATAAATGTATATTTGTTTTGATGTTATATATATTGTATAAAGCGGGGACTTGTCCTGTCTATAAGTTGGTCTTGTTGATGCATATGTTAGAGGCTTTTGTAGACATATGTGGGTATATGGATGTAAGAGACTAATATGTAAAAGATGAATGTCCGTTTTGACTTGATGGCCCCAACGGCCAAGTTTCCTAAATATATTTGTATAACATATGCTTCCATGATTCATGTCTTTCGCATAGTTGCATGAGGTATAATAAGATTCACACGAGGGTACGTATACGAAGGTTCATGATCAAAGATTGGTTCTCTCGGTCCATATCGGCTTTGGGTGCTAGTCCGGCTAGAATGGGATTTTGGGTCATGACAAAACTGGTATCAGAGTAGGTCGTTCTAAGGGTGTCTACAAAGCCGTGTCTGAGTAGAGTCTTGCTTATGGATGTGTTACGCGCCATATTTATAAGTAGAAGGCTACAGTACATTTAGGATGTTGTTTCTTTTCTTCACTTCTAGATCGTGCAATAGAGCCAGTGTTGTAAGTTGAATTGTATCTGACCACGGTGATTGTTTTTCTTTGGTATAGTTAAAATGTCAATCACGAGAAGAGGTAGAGATAAAGGAAAGCAGGTGGATGTGCCTACTGAAGAAGGAATACGTAGATTACCACCTGACCAAGCTAGTCAAGGTGGAGCTGACGCCGAAATTGCATCGCAGTCTTCCTCTACTTTTTGGCCTCCAAAAGAGCCAAGAGGGAGAGAAGTACCTGCGGAACCACCTATGAACATCCCTGATCAGGATTTACGAAATGTAGTACATATGTTGACTCAGTTAGTGGTTGCACAAGAACTAGGATGAACTGGTCCAATGGTAAATAAAGATGGCGCGGCTAGAGCAGCTAGTCGGCGTACACAAGACTTTTTAAAATTGGACCCCCCTATATTCACTGGGTCAGACCTGAAAACGGATCCACAGGATTTTGTGGACCAAGTTCAAAGAGCACTAGAGGTGTTGAACGTAACAGGTTTAGAAATAGTTGAATTAGCAGCTTATAGACTGAAGGGAGAGGCGATATTGTGGTATGAAGATTGGAAGAAGTCTCGTGGTATTGGTGCAATGCCACCACATTGGGAGGAATTTAAAGCAGCATTTCTTGATCACTATCTTCCCAATGAGATCCGTGAGGCTCGCGCGGATCAGTTTTTAAATTTGCGTCAAGGAAATATGAGTGTTAGAGAATACAGTTTACATTTTAATTCCTTGGCTAGATATGCTCCAAATGTAGTAGCCACCATGAAAGATAGAGTCCATCGATATGTGGACAGATTGGAGTCGTATTTGGTACTAGACTGCACTATTGCTGCCTTAAATCGAGATATAGATATAACTAGAATATAGGCCTTTGGGCAGAAAATGGAGGACCAACGACAACGAACAAAGACACAAGAATCTGAGGAAGGGCCATCAAAAAGGGCTAGACCTATGGGGCAGCAGTCTATGGTGACCCCAGGAGAATCTAGATCTCGAATGTTGCTGCCTAGGCCCTCATTTTTTTATTCCACAGCAGGTGCTCACTCATAATTCTGAGGGTCTAGAGGTAGTCCATCTGTACAGAGTAGCGGAGTGCAAGGCTAAAAGACAGCAGGATTTTCTCGTCCCCCATGCCAGCGTTGCGAAAGGTACCACTCAGGTGAATGTCGATTGGGGATGAATGCTTGTTTTTGGTGTGTCACAGAGGGGCACATAATGAGAGAATGCCCACAAAGGGGTGCGAGTGGTGTACCACAACCTACGGGATCAGCCGCTGCATCATCAGCATCGGTTCATTCCCCAGGCAGAGACGTTCAGCCTATTGGTCATGGTAGAGATATGAGAGGAGCAACTAGTTCTAGTGGAGCCCAAAATTGCACTTATACTTTAGTGGACCGGCAGAATGAGGAAGCATTTCCTGATGTCGGTACAGGTATTTAGGTATATTACCATGTTTTACATGATGTGTATGTATTAACTGATCTGAGCTCTACTCTATCGTATGTTACTACATCGACTACCATGAATTTAATAGTACACTGGGGTTATTACTTAAGTTAATAGAAATATCTCCACATGTTGGTGAGTTTAGTATAGTGAAAAGAACATATCGTAATGGTATAGTAGATGGTGTGATAATAGATGAGTAAGTATTCTTGAACGTGTCACTAATAAAAGGGGTAAAGGGAATTTGAAAGAAAGGATGTGAAATTTGCCGGAGGCGCATAAGAGTTTCATTTCATATTGTTCCCATTGAAATACTTATGGTTATTCTAGAACAACAAGTGAAAAAGGCTAATAAGTAAAGACGTAATTTTTGTAAGAGTTCTTGGAGAAATCAGCAAGTCGAAGAGATCGCATGAGAAGTTGAAAAAAATTTGATGAAATCGATGTACCCATATTTGTTTCAAACGGAGGAAAAGGGTCAAAATATGGAAGTGGACCAATAATAAGTAAATATCCATGAGCCTTACATGTTTATGTGTACGTATGCTAATATAGAAATGCATTTTTTGTAATTGAAGCGACATCGTTAACATTCGAGGACGAATGTTTCTAAGGAGGGGAGAATGTAACACCCCGTACCTTCCCAACCCAATGTGACGACGTTGAACAATGGTTATTTAGGTGTCGAGATGCCATGAGTATGTAATTTGTAATGTTAGTGATGAGAAACATTGAACTTTGGCCTTGTACATGTGGTTAACCATGTGTAGGAGGTGTTTTGTGATTTTCATGGAGCAATTGTGGGGTTAAAAATGAGTCTAAGAGGAACTCTAAACAAAGGATATTAAGGTTAAGAAGTAAGTTAAAGAATAGGACTTGAAGTATCTAACCAAACCCGCGAAGAAAAGTCAAAAAATGAAATTTTCAAAAATTTTAAGTGTGGGGCGCGCTAGAGGGCGTACCACGCCGCTATGGGCTAAAATTTTTAGTCCACAGGCAGCAAGCTAGCGCGCCCAAGGGCATGCCAGGCTGGTTTCGGCCACTTTTCAAAGTTGGAAATTTTCTTAAGTCCCAAGGGTGCCCAGGGACGTACCGGGCCAATTTTTGCCACGTTTATTCTAAAACCATGAGAATATACATGAAATGAGTGAATTATTATATTGGTATGGTAAAATTACTCGTCAACAAATTTGCATCAAAATGACGATTTTACCCTTTTGGTCAAAATAAGCCATACGTGGCTAGAATTGCTTGTTTTTTGAATTGAGGCTACGAGTATGAATTGCATTAGTGGGAATATTGTTGTAACGTGTATGAAATGAATTAAACATGAGAAATTATTGATTTTATTGGGTTAAGTTAATTAGGCTCATAAAAGGCCCAAAATGTAAAAGAAAGCATGGGTCAATGACCCATTCTTCCATTGACTAAACCACACTTAGCATTAAATGCCAAGAGTGGATAAGCATGAATTTAGAGGTCTATAAAAGGAGGAAAAAAAATATGATTTTTAAGACACAACAACACACATGCTTTTCTATCTTTTTCTCTAGAATTCTCAAGAACACCCTTTTGGGATCTCAAACCCTAAGTCATCTTTGGAGCAAGATCATCATTTTTCAAGCTTGGGTAAGTGATTATTCTTATGGATTAATATATTATATGCATGGTAGAGTATGTAAATCATGTTTCTTATGCTTGGAAGTGTTGGATATGGCACTTTGTATTTTTGTAAAAGATGTGTCATCTATGGAATTTAAACTTGAAAGATGACTTGTTGTCTTGATGAAATAGCATGGTATGGATGAAATAACAACATTTATGGTGTTATTATGGTCCTAAACTTGTTATTTCTCTATAAGTGTAAATTATGGGATTTTGGCCGATTTGTTGTTTTGAGGTGTATTGAAGTAAATTGATAGCATAATTGTGATGTTGTGATAATAGAGAGTGGAAAGTATGAACTTGGAGTAACATGCTATTGGTTATCATGTATTTGTCAATGTATGGAATATTATGGGATTATTGGTACAATAATTTCATAAATTGTATTGTCAAGGGGTAAATGACATGTTAAAGCCAAACATGTGACTTACTGTTATTGTATGTCGTTGTCAGGTAATTGGTGGTTAATGTTGGTTACGTTATGTACTTGTGTTGTAGAGTTAAACATAAGGACGAAGAGGGAATATTTTATGCACACTTAAGATTGTAGAATTGTATTGAGAATACAAGGTATGTAAGGTTACTCTTTCCGTATCCTTCTACAACATATTTCTCCTATTGACATTGGACTTGTTTTAATTCCGAGAGGCTTGAAGTATAGCAATTCAGGTTGACGTATATTGTATCCATATGTGTCCTATTCTTAGATGACTTATGATTCACTCATCTGTTATTCATTGATTGAAGTTCCTAAGATGGCATAACGTTGTAATTTCTAAAAGAACTATCCCAAGAGAGTAAGATGTAAGAGAATCTATTTATTCTTGAATAGTATTTTCCAATAATGTCATGTTCCAAAGTACAATAATATTAAGTACCAATCTCATAAGAGTAATAAGAGAAGTGATGTGCAAGTTAATATATCTATTCCTCACAAGTAAAGTTGTCAATCTTACAGGAGTAAAGATGTGAAGTAATGTATGTTTGTGTTTCAAGTTTCAAGAATGTTTCCCTCATCAAGGTCTCACTCTTAGAATGAAAGAAAGAGTAATGCAAGAAAGAAGTAATGTATAATTAATAATTATTCATGGGTGGTATCCCAGGGGTTAAAATACCTAGCATGGGTCGATCCGAATAACACGGGTGGTATCCCAGGGGCAACAGAAAATCCTAGCATGGTTCGATCCCGATACATCCCAGGGGCGATATAAAAGCCTAGCATGGGTTTTGATGGTACATCCCAGGGGCGACACGAAAGTCCAGCATGGGTTACGATAATATCCCAGGGTTCACAACTCCTAGCATGGGTTAATGACATCCCAGGGGCGACACAAAAGCCTAGCATGGGTTCACATAACATCCCAGGGGTCAAAGTACCTAGCATGGGTTAATCTCATCCCAGGGGCGACAGAACAGCCTAGCATGGGTAGAACAAATAAGATGAATGTGTGTAAAGACAAGAGGAGTAACGAACGTAATATACATGGTTCCCCACATACAGAAAAAGAGTTTAGTCACGTTCATTAATTCTTTTATATTTGATTCCATTATGATGCATGATGATTTCTTATGAGCCTTACATACTCAGTACATTCTTCGTACTGACCCCCTCGGGGGGCTTACCTTTCATGTTGTAGGTGCAGGCATTAGTAGACTTCCTCTGTAGACTGGGGATCATTTGCAGATATTTGGTGAGCTCCAGTTGGTTCGGAGCCCCCTGAGTCATAGATGTATATTTGTTTTGATGTTATATATATTGTATAAAGCGGGGACTTTTCCCGACTGTAAGTGGGTCTTGTTGATGCATCTGTTAGAGGCTTTTGTAGACATATGTGGGTATATGGATGTAAGAGACGAATATGTAAAAGATGAATGTTCGTTTTGACTTGATGGCCCCAACGGCCAAGTTTCCTAAATATATTTATATAGCATATGTTTCCATGATTCATGTATGCTGCATAGTTGCATGAGGTATAATAAGATTCACATGAGGGTACGTATACGAAGGTTCATGAGCAAAGATTGGTTATCTCGGGCCATATCGTCTTTCGATGCCAGTCCGGCTCGAATGGGATTTCTGGTCGTGACATGGGCAATATTGATAAACCACCTGTCACGCCTCAAATCCTATTGGGGCGGACATGGCACCCAAAGCCATTAAGGCCCCGAGAGAACCATTCTATACATTCACATACTTGTCGTCAATGGTCTCGCATTCAGTTACTTATGGTAACAACATATCAATAATTGAAATCAAATAAGAACATTTTATAAACATGAGACATGGCCGTTAGGGACATATGGTCAAAAAGGTACAACATCCCTTCCTTTAACTGTACAACGTCTACAAAGCCTCTAACAGATACAAAACCAAGAATATAGTTGGGACAACTTCCCCTTTTATATACAATGCTTATGCAGTACCAAAACCACATATACATATGACTCAGAAAGCCCCGAACCGAATTGGAGCTCACCAATGTTCTGTAGATGACCCGCAGCCTACTGAGGAGGTCTACTAGTACCTGTGCCTGTAGCAAGTAAGGTAATTCTCCCAAGGGACGTCAGTACAAAGAATGTACTGAGTATGTAAGGCTGTAAGTAATTGTATGAGATATAAGAACTTTAATAGAATCAATAACAATATAGATAAACTACCATACGGTATATGTGTGGAATCATGTACATTAATTTCTTTACTTTATTGTACTTTACTTTACTTTATTATCCATCATCACTATACTGCATGTCATCAATCATTAATCATATAATGCCCGGGCCCAACTGATCAGTGGGAAATAACATAATAATCAGGATCGACAGCCATGCAGATGTTCCTTTCATCCCATGGGATACCATCGGTAATAATGGGATCGACATTCATGTGAGTGTTTCTTTCACTCCATGAGATACCACCCATGCTATAACAATCGGGATCGTCTCTATGTTGGGCTATAAGCCCCCTCGAGCTGCCACCTGAACATAACCATATTGAGTTGCTTACTTTATTTAATCTTTGAAGTTGTTATAGTGGTGGTTATAACATTATGGATCCTTTTTGGAACAACAAAAGAGAACATATGAAATTTGATAGTAAATATATATTGAGGTACTTTAGAACATTTCGGAAATGAGTAAGTACAATAACAAGGTGAATACTAAATGCTGCAGAAGGATACAGAAAGAGTAACCTTACATACCTTATCTTCTCACTACGTGGATACAATTATTCAGCTCCTTCCTTATGTGTTACTCTACAACACAAGTACGTAATGGAGCTAACATTAAAAGCTAATTATATTTCAAGTTTATAAAATGGCAATTAGTTACTTAATGGGAAGTAAAAACTGCCCAACCTCCTAACCACATGGTGCATCAATCCCCCCTTCTTTATACTGACATAAAACCTTATTCCAATCCCTTACATTATAACTTACTACCTTACCAACACAACACCACCAAAACAGTCCACAAACCAACATAAACATTACAAACCGGTAGGATTAACTACCTAGTTTATCCTTTACATTTACACTCCAACGAAACTCTATATATTCATCCCATAAGGTCACCATACTGCCTTCCATAGTAACATAACAAAAACAGTCCACAATAGTTCCAAAATTCAGTTTAACATAACAAGAGAATATTCTCTTTTCACTACACCAAACGTTCCATACACAAACACGTATAAACATTTCCATCAAGCCATACATAAATAGATATGAACCAGGGGAAGAACCACACTTTAAAATACTGAAATTTCATACTCCAACTTCATTTCTTCAATACCTTAAGCTCCTTTACAAGTTTACATCACAAAGAAGGCAAATCCTTTAAAATTAAGCACAAGTGGATTGTTTCACAATAAGTGGACTGCTCTATATATTTTAAACAAAACCAACATGATTACCACAACCTATTATACATATATTACATCAATATATAAGGTTAAATACTTACCAAAAGTTGCAAGTGGAAGATTTTTCCAAAGGGGTGTTTGGTTAGGGTTTGAGATAGGAGAGAGTGTTTTAATTTTTAAAGACTGTTTTCAGCAGAGAAATGAATGGAAGATAAGATTAAATGAGCTTTATATACTACCTCTTGAACCTCCTCTTTATCTCATTCTTATCCACTCTTTTTGATAAAAAATAGTCAAAGTAGGTGATGTACCTACTTGGCTATAACAGTCCATTTACTTACTTTATTTCTACTTAGATCATGTCTTGTTGGGCCTGAATTAATAGTAGGTGTTGGGCTGGTTATCTTTCCATTTTTATGTACTTACATTGGGCCTCAATTGAGTCCATTAACTTATATCCAAATGCAGCCCAATAGTTTAATTTGGTGATACACCTACTATCTTAATTAAGTCACAGAAGCACCTCATTTATGTTCTTTCCTTTTTCCAACGTATTAATCCTTCTACCTTAATTCACCACTTAACTTTAATTTTTACACTAAGGTACATCCTTATTCTCTCAAGTTTAAATACTTTTACCCATGTTAGGTTGGTCGCAAAAATTTCAAAAACGTACGGGGTGTTGTACTTGAATCAAAGAACTAGTTAGTCCATTACCTATTGCCAAAAGTCCGTACCATTTTCCATATAATTAAGAGTTGTATCTATAGAATACGGGGCATTACACCACCGTACGGTATATGTGGAACCATGTACATTACATTCATTTCTTTCCTTTTACCTTCATATCAATATACATCATACAATTCCCGGGACCAACTGATCAGTGGTAAATAACATTGGGATCGGCTCGAGCTAGGTTTTCACCCCCAGAGCAGCCCCCTGTATCTAATAAATCAGGTTCGGCTTTAGCTAGGCTTTCACCCCTAGAGCTGCCCCCTATACTTAACCAAATATGCATTACTTCATTCTTTACTTTTTGTGAGATTGTTACATTGGTGGTCATAACATTATTGGAGCTTTGGAACAATAGTCAACAAATAAGAGACATGTGAATAACAGTTGCTAACAACCTGAAATGAGATACTTTAAAACATTTTGGAGTGGAAACAAGTTCGGTAACGATGTGAACAATAGGTACTGCCAAAGGATACAGAAAAGAGTAACCTTACATACCTTATCCTTCCAACGTGTGACTATAACAGTTCAGCTCTTCCTTAAAGCGTTACTCTACAATATGAATACATAATAGAGCTTACAGTAAAAGTCAACTACATTACAAGTTCACAAGGTGATAATAAACTACTCGACTGCCATATAGCTTCATTCCACCCTCCTACAATACGATTTACTGCCTCACCATACCAACAAAACCAAACCAGTCCACACATCAACCTAGATATCAAAAACCGATAGGAATTCACACCAGTTTATACTTTACATTTCCTCCCCAATACATCGTCACATTTACTCCATCAAGCCACTTAAATGCCTTCCACAACAACACATTAAAATAATCCACAATTGATACAATCCAAAATACCTCCGAAATACCCCTTAGAGCTCTCCAAAGGGTACCATGAGTTGGTGAATGCATCTAAGAAGGGTAGAGGGGCCTTGGAAGGTCAAAGAGAAGCAAAGACAAGCCAAAAGAGGTTCTGGAAGGACCTGCGGAGCAACCTGCACCATCAGGTGATTAGGTACGGCCGTAGGTACCCTCTTGGACCTATATAGGGCCACCTGCGGAGTGACCTGTGTGGGCAGGTGGCTTATCCAAAAGGGCGAATGCCTGAAATGGCTGCAATGAGTCTCTTTTGGGTCCATCTTTGTAATAAATGGCCCATGGCCATAAGTAAGCTTCTCCCTACATATTTTAGGTTAACTTTGATGCCTATGAACTATTATGGTTTCAAAATGCACATGAACATCACAAGACTATATTCTCTTTTCACTACACCACTGGTTCCATGCACAATTTCAGAACCACATTTCCATAAGTCATACAGAAGGAGGAAACAAGTTAGGGACATAACCACATCCTAAAATGTTGAAATTTCATCCATCTAATTCACTTCCTTCAAGACCTTAAGTCCCATTTCAAGTTTAAACCACATAGAAGGCAAATCCTTTAGTAAAGAAGCAAAAGTGAACTGCTTCAAAATAAGTGGACTGCTCAACCCTTTGTAAACATAAAAAACATGATATACACAACCCCTCATGCATATAATATATTAAACCATAAGAGTAAACACTTACCAAGGCTTGTAAGGGGAAGATCTTATCCAAAGGGGTGATTGCTTAGGGTTTGAGAGAGGAGAAAATATCTCTTGGAAAATATGAAATTTTGCAAGTGTGTTATGGTGAATAAGAGCTGAATTTCAGCATTATATAGGACCTACAAACCACCACTCTTTATGGTAATCCTTAGCCAAACTTTTAGTCAAAGATGATGTGTTTACTTGGTCAAATTTTGAATGGATCATTTCCTTTTGGGTCATGTCTTATTTACTTAATTTTTGGGCCTCAATTGAGCCCATTAGCACAATATTAATTCAGCCCAATAAAGTTCATGGGTAATACACCAACTATCTCATGTTTAAACAATTCCATAAATGTTAAGGTAGTCAAATAAGTTCGAAAATGTACGGGGTGTTACATCCTTCCCCCCTTAGGAACATTCGTCCTCGAATGTTAGTAACATTATCCAATTTAAACAAGTTCAACTCTAAGTTCATTCTTCATATTATCACATATACATAATACATATATATACTTACTTGTTATTGCTCCAATTCCGTATCTTGAACTTTCTCTTCAGTTTGAAATAAATGCGGGTACTTAGATTTCATCATTTCCTCGGCTTGTGATTTTTTCTACTTGTTGATTTTTCCATAGCACTTTTACACAAGCTACTTCTTTATTCCTTAACCTCTTAACTTGTCGATCCAGAATAGCAATAGGTAATTCTTCATAGGTGAGATCTTCTGTAATTTGTACATCTTCAGTGGGAGCAATATAAGATAGATCTCCTATGCACTTCCGAAGCATTGAAACATGAAACACAGGATGAACTATGGAGAGTTCTTGGGGTAGTTCTAATTCATATGCAACTTGACCAAATCTTTGGACAATCTTATACGACCCTATATAACGTGGACTCAGCTTTCCCTTCTTCCCCAAATCTCATTACCCCTTTCATTGGTGACACTTTCAAGAATACCCAATCACCTATGGAAAATTCTAGCCCCCTTCTTCTAACATCGGCATATGACTTGTGTTGACTTTGGGCCGTCTGTAGCCACTGTTGTATCACCTTAACTTTCTCAACATCTTGATGAACAGGATCTGGCCCAAATAAGGCAATTTTACCCGTTTCAAACTATCCAATTGGTGATCTACACTTTCTTCCATATAAAGCTTCGTAGGACGCCATTTTGATACTTGAATGATAGCTATTATTGTAGGCAAATTCAATAAGAGGTAAATGATCATCCCAAATACCTTTAAAGGCCAATGTTCAAGCTCGTAGCATATCTTCAAGTGTTTGTATGGTATGCTCTGCCTGTCCATCCATCTGAGGGTGAAAAGTTGTACTTAAATTTACTTGTGTACCCAAACTCCGCTGAAAAGACTTCCAAAAATTTTGCAGTAAATTGAGCTCCCTTGTCCGATATAATAGAGATTAGAATTTTGTGCAATAGAACTATCTCTTTATTAGACAACCGCGCATAATCTTTAGCTGTGAAGGTGGTCTTGACTGGTAGGAAGTGTGTTGACTTGATAAGCCTGTCAACTATTACCCATATGGAATAATATTTCCAAAGTGTACGAGGCAAACTTGTAATAAAATCCATGTTGATTGTCACACTCCGAATCCCAACGAGGCGTGATTGGCACCCGAAGCCGATAAGGCCCGAGAGAACCAAGCTTTGCTTTTATTCCTTCATAAACATGTCTTAGGAAACACTACTATCCCATAGGAACAGGAAATGATAAAATCAGAAATCATAGAACATGTGACGTATATACATATGAGAAATTCAGCCGTTGAGGCCATCAAGTCAAAATGTCATATACCATTTTACATTTGTATACCCACATACGTCTACAAAAGCCTCTAACAGATGCATTACCAAAATTGACTGAAATTCGGGACAAGTCCCCGCTTTCTACACTATGTAATCAAAAGATTTGAACAACTGTGACTCGGAGAAGCCCCGAATTAACTGGAGCTCACCAATGATCTGCAATTACTGTCATCCTACGGTGGAGGTCTACTAGTGCCTGCACCTGCAACATGTAAGGTAAGTTCCCCAAAAAGGGGTCAGTACGAAGAATGTACTGAGTATGTAAGGCTCAAATGAAACTATACAACACATGAATAGTTTAATGAACTCAATGGAACTCAAATGCATATGCATAATCAGATGAATAAGTAACCATTTTGCACTTTGGAAACCATGTGTATTATTTTCATTGATTTCATCGCTTTCATGCTTCTTTACTTCAATGTCATTACATATGTCACAATGTACCCGGGCCCCTACTGATCAGTGGGTCTTTACATGACTTATCGTCATGTTGGGATCGGGTCGAGCTAGGCTTGTGCCCCTAGACCTGCCACCCACGGATCGGGTCGAGCTAGGCTTATGCCCCTAGACCTGCCACCCATAAATCATACATCGGGATCGAGTCGAGCTAGGCTTATGCCCCTAGACTTTCCACCCATACTTGATCATTGACCACATTTGCATTACTTTGTTCTTTACTTTGATATTGGTATTTTGATAGTCATAACATCACTTGAAACTTTGGATCATTAGCCAATGGGTGAGAGACATATGAGATTGGTACATTCACTTGTGAGAGATTGACATATTCATGTGACATAGCATGTTTGGAAACTTGGAACCATAATCAAAATAGAAGACATGTGAATAAACATTATTGGAAACATGACAGCATTGGAACCATTGGACAATCATTCATAACAATATACATGAGCATAACCATTATTGGAACATTGGACCATAACCTTGTTTGAGCTTTTGGAACATTAAGCATGATAATGAGACATGAGACTCACAAATGATCCATGAGTAGGAAAGATATGACAATGACTATTGATAAACGGATATAGGAAACCTTGGCACAATTCGGGATAGGACTAGTGAAATAGCAATGTGGATACTATTTGCCGCAAAAAGATACGGATAGAGTAACCTTACATACCTTGTACTCTCAATACGGATATCCAATCCTAGATGTGCATACAATAGTCCCTCTCCTTCTTTATGTGTCATTATACAACACAAATACATAACGGGATTCACATTAACCACAACTACTTTACAAATGCATATAACATCAATGGGGTACATGTTTGCTTTGAAACATGTCATTTCCCCTTGACAAAACCATTGATAGCATCATTATTCCAAAAAATCATCCAATATTTCCAAAATTTACCAATACATAATAATCATTGCATTTCACCACAACACTCCTCCTTTACACTTTCTTATCCACACCACATCACAAATAATCCATCCATTCACCTTAATACACTTCATAGCACATATCGGCCAAAATCCCACAATTTACACTTATAGACAAGAACAAGTTTAACAACAAAAATAACACCATAGACGTTCATATTTTATCCATACCATGATCTTTCATCAAAGGCACAAGTCCTAATTCAAGTTCAAATCTCATGGATGGCATATCTTGTACAAAAACCCAAAGTACTATGTTCAACTCTTTCTAGCATAACCAAAAAGATTCACATACTCTCCCATGCATATAATATATTAATCCATGAAAATAATCACTTACCTAGGCTTGGAAGATGTTGATCTTCCTCCAAAGGTTAGCTTTGACCTCTTAGGGTTTGAGAGAAAAAAAAGGGTTGAAAAATATCTACAAAGGCATGTGTTTTCCAAGTGAATAAAATCAGCATTTTTTACCTTTATATAGGCTCTCAAGTCCATGCTTAGACACTTTGACTCAATAATTGATGTGTATGACTTAGTCAAATGGAAGAATGGGTCTTGTGACCCATTGGGCCATGTTTTCTTTTCATTTTTGGGTCCTTTTTGGGCCCAATTTACTTAACCCAATAAAATCAATAATTTCTCGTGGTTTCATAATCTCATACGTGTTACGACAATATTCCTACTCATGTCATTCATATCCGTAGCCTAAATCTAAAAACCAAGTGATTCTAGCCACGTATGACCTATTTTGCCCAAAAGGGTAAAATTGTCATTTTGACCCCAAATTCGTTCTCGAGTAAATTTATCATACCAATATAATATCTCACTCATTTCATGTATATTCTCATGTTTGTAGAAGAATCGTCGCAAAAATCGGCTCAATATGTCCCCGGGAACCCTTGGGACTTAAACAAAATTTTCAACTTTTGAAAGGTGCGCAGGGGCGGCGTGGCACGCTGCCTGGCGCGCCCCTTTACTGCCTATGGACTGAAAATTTCATCCCAGAGTAGCATGGAACGCTACCCAACGAGCCTTTCCCTTAAATTTTTCAAAAATTTCATTTTTCGACTTTTCTTCGCGGGTTTGGTTAGATACTTCAAGTCCTATTCTTTAACTCACTTCTTAACCTTTAACATACTTTGTTTAGAGGTCCTCTTAGTCTCGTTTTGAACCCAACAAATGCGCCATGAAGATCGCAAAACACCTTCTACGCAAGGTTAAGCATATGTACAAGGCCAAATTTTAATTTTTCCATCACTAACATTACCAAATACATACTTATAGCTCTCGACACCTAAGTAAACGTTGTTCATCGTCATCACATTGGGTTAGGAAGGTACGGGGTGTTACATTCTTCCCCCCTTAGGAAAATTCGTCCTCAAATGTTAGTAACACTGTTTCATTGCAACACTTAAGTCAAAGTGAATTCTCTATATCATAATATACACACTTAACACTTGTAAAGACTTATAACTCCAAATCTGTATCTTGAACATTTCCTTCGATGTATCACAAATACAAGTACTTAGATTTCATTAATGCTTCGATTTCCCTTGTGATTTCTTCAATGTTCTAAGTTCTCCAATAGTGCCCCTACGAAAGCTACTTTTGCATTTCTTGATTCTTTCACTTCTCGATGGACTTTTTTTTTTACGTGTGAGATCCTCGGTAATATGTACATTTCCACTGGCAACAATATTGTATACCCTCTGATACACTTTCGGAGCATCAAATATAGAATACTAAATGGACTGTGAAGAATTCCTGGACTAGTGCTAATAAATACGCAAGTTGCCCAAATCTTTGGACAACTCCTCCTTCTTTCCGAATCTCATTATCTTTTTCCATTGGTGACACTATCAACTTCTAATATCGGCATATGATTTATACCGACTTTGGGCTATTTGTAGCTATTGTCATATCACCTTCACTTTCTCTATAGCTTGATGAACAAAATTTGACCTGGGCAACGCAAAATTTCATCAGCCGTAACCCATCCAATGGATGATCTATAGGTCCTTTTTATATAAACCTTTGTAAGGTACCTTTTGATATCTTTATTGTAAGCAATTTCATTAGACGATCGATATTCATCCCCACTACCTTTAAAGTCCAACGTACAAACTCGTGACATATCTTCATATGTTCTTATAATACATTCTGTTCGTCCATCCATTTAAGGATGACCAGCCATACTTACATTTATCTGTGTACTCATGCTTTACTGGAAAGACTACCCACACTGTGCAATAAAGTGAGCCCCCCCCCTGTGTGATATAATAGTGAGTGGAGTCTCATGTAATCATACTATCTCTGTAACATACAATTTTGCATACCGTTCATCTGTATCGGTGGTCCTAACTGGTAGGAAATATGTTGACTCAGTAAGCCAGTTCATGAATACTTTAAGGAATCAACCTTCACAATGTACGAGACAACCCTTTAATTACTTCCATGTTATTCATGTTCCACTTCTAAACTGGGAGGGTAATATATTCCATACATACAGACTTCTGATGCCATACTGTTCGTCAGTGACCGCTTGGACATTGAAATACAAGTTCTACAATGTGCTTCTCATATATTCTTAACAACACATCTCTGCTACACCATGGTGTATTTTGGTTGTTTTCGAACAAACAACTACCATGAACGATGTTCTTTTATCATAATTCATTTCCTTCACTCATCTACACCCAGTACACACAATCTACATTGGCGTTAACGTACTCCCCCTTGTGTTTGTTCAAATATTTTCGTCGCCTTTGCTGTACATTATTTTTTTTTTCAATTGAACTAAAAATGGAATTTACATATTGCTTTTCCCTTTACATCCAATATCAATGAAAATCCTACCATATTTGACACTATAATTCTTTCCTCTGGAGTTTCAAGAAACAAAACCCCATATTGCCTCATTAATATAGATTTCCTGACTATATCTTTCTTTTCTGTAAGCTGTCCATTCATACTTCCTACTGCCTTGCAGTTTAATGTATCAACTACCCCATTTGCTTTTCCCAAATGATATAGGATACCAATGTCCTCACCTTTACCTCAGATTAAGTCTTTCGGCTTAACAATATATTACATTGTCTCACATCCAGAATATATATATCAACATGAATCCCTAATAGTGACACCATGACGTTAAATCAAATATCACTGCTGCTACTTCAGGGTCATGTGTTTAGTAATCATTTGTATTCTCATGTGGCCGCAACTGTCGTGGCGCATATGCTATTACCTTATCATGCTACATCAATATACATCTGAGGCCAACCCCGGAAGCATTACCATACATTGCATAACATTCTTATGCCTTCAGAAGGCACTTACAACGGATGTGGAAGTTACTTTATCTTTCAACTCTTGAAAACTTTTCTCCAAGGCATCATTCTACTGGAACTTGATTGCCTTGTGTATAGGCTTTGTTAAGGGTGTAGGGATAGAAAGACATCATTCCACAATTCTCATATAATGATCAATCAACCCAAGAAATCGATGGATCTCTGTAAGCATCGTAGGCCTTAGCCAATTGTTTACCACTGCTATCTTTTGTGTGACAACTTTCATCTCTTCATCCTATACAATGCATAGTCCTCTTGTGATTTTTTTTCTGAATACCATCACCGACTATGGTCACACACACATTTACAAGTGTCCTGAACGCCCTGTTCATTAATCTATAAAACTACAGGTGCATTCTCTAGCCCAATTGACATACTAAAACTTATAAGCATACCATGTTTGTAATACTTCCTTGGGAATATAATCATCGTTCATTTATATTTTCCTTTTTATTTCATCATCATTCATTATCATTTATCCCGTAACTGATCAAACAAATCATCAACTCTGGGGGAAACTATTCTTATCCAGTTGCCAATAGTAAACACACATTCTCAATAGGCCATGTTATTTTTTTTTATTATTTTTTTTTGAGTGACACTGATGCACCCCAAGGGGTAGTACTAGGCCTTATGAATCCCTTATTCAACACGTCTTTTACTTTCTCCTGGCATTCTCGTAACTCGACCAGGCCATGCTATATGAAGAGTCCATGCTATATGATGAAAATAAAAATAGGCCGAGTACCTGACGATACATTCATACCAACCCATACATCTGGGAATTCATTTACCACCCGGACTAATTAAAGAGGTGGGGGCTTCGCATTAATATCGTCCACTCTTACTAAGTGACATATGTATCCCTTAGAGTATCCTTTTCTTTGCCATGGATGGGAAATACATTTTCCTGGCCATTCAAAATTTTCGTTTGGGGATAATGACAATATAACTTCTTAGTTCGGCCATCTACTATGGAATAACCCCTTTATAACTCAATAAGATCAACCAGTATCTCATGACCACAATTAATGACTATGCACTTATGATATACTCTTTTACTTACAATAGGTTCACCAACTGATGTGTAGGCTTCCTGTGACATAACTGGTCATTTTGGTGTCCTTTTAACTTTTCAGCAATTAACAAAATACCATATGCTCTATGGGTCAATCACTACGTGTACGGTACATGTAGCTTCACCAGGAGAAGCCTCCTTTTGTGACCCGACATATCACACCAATAACAACATTTGGCCCTAACCGGCATTTGGTCTCTACCTTCTTCGTTCTTATGCTTGATCCCTTTGCCAAACCGACTGTCTCTCAACCCTTGGGATCGAGGTAGAACATTTACTATAGATAAAGAAATAATGATTTAGGTGGTCTGCTAATCCTCCAAGACCTCATTTCTCTTTGGGACGCCATGAACTGTCCCCATAGATCTAGCCATCTTTAACGACCCTTTGTCAAATAGTTGTGTCTTTTTTTTTTTTTGGTGCCTCTGGTCTTTCATTATTGTGTGCAAAATGCCTATATCCATTGTACAATCCCTCTGTCTCTATACTGATGCACTCTATCGGTCATAATAGTTATCACGTTTGGAGCATATCTAGTCAACATAAGCTTTTCTGACCTCATTTGGGAGGTATAGTCACAGAATGCCATCTTACATTCCTCCCAACTATTGGAAAAGACATCAGTAGATCAGTCATAAGCATAACATCTAGAACCCTTTTTAACTTAGTTCATAATGTCCTATGGGTCTTCATTCAAATCCGACCCAGTGAACGTGGGAGGGTATGATTTCTAAAAATCCTGTGTTTGACGACTAGCTACCCTAGTCGCACCATCATTACTCGTCAACAGGCCATCTCACCCGTGACATTGTACAACAACTATCTGAGGCAACATATGCACTACATTTCGTAAATCCTGTTCAGTGACATTTATAGATGGTTCTGCAGGTACTCCTCTATCTTTTGGCTACGAGAGACCCGTATAACAATTTCCATATCAGCTCTACATTGACTCACTTGGTCAAGTGGTGATTTACTCATTTCTACTTCGGCAGGCATATCAACCTGCTCACCTTTGTCTTTATCTTGTCTGAGACTCAGCAGTTGACTATACAAAAGAAAACCAATGTCAATACGTACATATGTGTCCACCTACAACTTTGGTTCTTATGCACGATCTAGAAGTGAAGAAAAGAAACAACTCCTAAATGTCCCGTAGCCTCCTGCTTATCAATGTGGCGCGCAACACATCCATAAGCAAAACTCTACTCAGACACGGCTTTATAGACACCCTTAGAACGACCCGCTCTGATACCACTTTTGTCACACCCCGAATCCCAACGAGGCATGATTGGCACCCGAAGCCGATAAGGCCCGAGAGAACCAAGCTTTGATTTTATTCCTTCATAAACATTTCTTAGGAAACACTACTATCCCATAGGAACAGGAAATGATAAAATCAGAAATCATAGAACATGTGACGTATATACATATGAGAAACTCAGCCGTTGAGGCCATCAAGTCAAAATGTCATATACCATCTTACATTTGTATACCCACATACGTCTACAAAAGCCTCTAACAGATGCATTGGCAAAACTGACTGAAAGTCGGGAAAAGTCCCCGCTTTCTACACTATGTAATCAAAACATTTGAACAATTGTGACTCGGAGAAGCCCCGAATTAACTGGAGCTCACCAATGATCTGCAATTACTGTCATCCTACGGTGGAGGTCTACTAGTGCCTGCACCTGCAACATGTAAGGTAAGTTCCCCAAAAAGGGGTCAGTACGAAGAATGTACTGAGTATGTAAGGCTCAAATAAAACTATACAACACATGAATAGTTTAATGAACTCAATGGAACTCAAATGCATATGCATAATCAGATGAATAAGTAACCATTTTGCACTTTGGAAACCATGTGTATTATTTTCATTGATTTCATCGCTTTCATGCTTCTTTACTTCAATGTCATTACATATGTCACAATGTACCCAGGCCCCTACTGATCAGTGGGTCTTTACATGACTTATCGTCATGTTGGGATTCGGTCGAGCTAGGCTTGTGCCCCTAGACCTGCCACCCAGGGATCGGGTCGAGCTAGGCTTATGCCCCTAGACCTGCCACCCATAAATCATACATCGGGATCGAGTCGAGGTAGGCTTATTCCCCTAGACTTGCCACCCATAAATCAACATATCGGGATCGAGTCGAGCTAGGCTTATGACCCTAGACTTGCCACCCATACTTGATCATTGACCACATTTGAATTACTTTGTTCTTTACTTTGATATTGGTATTTTGATAGTCATAACATCACTTGAAACTTTGGATCATTAGCCAATGAGTGAGAGACATATGAGATTGGTACATTCACTTGTGAGAGATTGACATATTCATGTGACATAGCATGTTTGGAAACTTGGAACCATAATCAAAATAGAAGACATGTGAATAAACATTATTGGAAACATGACAGCATTGGAACCATTGGACAATGATTCATAACAAGATACATGAGCATAACCATTATTGGAACATTGGACCATAACCTTGTTTGAGCTTTTGGAACATTAACCATGATAATGAGACATGAGACTCACAAATGATCCATGAGTAGGAAAGATATGACAATGACTATTGATAAACGGATATAGGATACCTTGGTACAATTCGGTATAGGACTAGTGAAATAGCAATGTGGATACTATTTGCCGCAAAAAGATACGGACAGAGTAACCTTACATACCTTGTACTCTCAATACGGATATCCAATCCTAGATGTGCATACAATAGTCCCGCTCCTTCTTTATGTGTCCTTATACAACACAAATACATAACGGGATTCACATTAACCACAACTACTTTAGAAATGCATATAACATCAATGGGGTACATGTTTGCTTTGAAACATGTCATTTCCCCTTGACAAAACCATTAATAGCATCATTATTCCAAAAATCATCCAATATTCCCAACATTGACCAATACATAATAATCATTGCATTTCACCACAACACTCCTCCTTTACACTTTCTTATCCACACCACATCACAAATAATCCATCCATTCACCTTAATACACTTCATAGCACATATCGGCCAAAATCCCACAATTTACACTTATAGACAAGAACAAGTTTAACAACAAAAATAACACCATAGACGTTCATATTTTATCCATACCATGATCTTTCATCAAAGGCACAAGTCCTAATTCAAGTTCAAATCTCATGGATGGCATATCTTGTACAAAAACCCAAAGTACTATGTTCAACTCTTTCTAGCATAACCAACAAGATTCACATACTCTCCCATGCATATAATATATTAATCCATGAAAATAATCACTTACCTAGGCTTGGAAGATGTTGATCTTCCTCCAAAGGTTAGCTTTGACCTCTTAGGGTTTGAGAGAAAAAAAAGGGTTGAAAAATATCTACAAAGGCATGTGTTTTCCAAGTGAATAAAATCAGCATTTTTTACCTTTATATAGGCTCTCAAGTCCATGCTTAGACACTTTGACTCAATAATTGATGTGTATGACTTAGTCAAATGGAAGAATGGGTCTTGTGACCCATTGGGCCATGTTTTCTTTTCATTTTTGGGTCCTTTTTGGGCCCAATTTACTTAACCCAATAAAATCAATAATTTCTCGTGGTTTCATAATCTCATACGTGTTACGACAATATTCCTACTCATGTCATTCATATCCGTAGCCTAAATCTAAAAACCAAGTGATTCTAGCCACGTATGACCTATTTTGCCCAAAAGGGTAAAATCGTCATTTTGACCCCAAATTCGTTCTCGAGTAAATTTATCATACCAATATAATATCTCACTCATTTCATGTATATTCTCATGTTTGTAGAAGAATCGTCGCAAAAATCGGCTCAATATGTCCCCGGGAACCCTTGGGACTTAAACAAAATTTTCAACTTTTGAAAGGTGCGCAGGGGCGGCGTGGCACGCTGCCTGGCGCGCCCCTTTACTGCCTATGGACTGAAAATTTCATCCCAGAGCAGCGTTGCATGCTACCCAACGCGCCCTTCCCTTAAATTTTTCAAAAATTTCATTTTTCGACTTTTCTTCGCGGGTTTGGTTAGATACTTCAAGTCCTATTCTTTAACTCACTTCTTAACCTTAACATACTTTGTTTAGAGGTCCTCTTAGTATCGTTTTGAACCCGACAAATGTGCCATGAAGATCGAAAAACACCTTCTACGCAAGGTTAAGCATATGTACAAGGCCAAATTTTAATTTTTCCATCACTAGCATTACCAAATACATACTTATAGCTCTCGACACCTAAGTAAATGTTGTTCATCGTCATCACATTGGCTTAGGAAGGTACGGGGTGTTACATTGATCATATCCCACTTCCATCTTGGAAGATTTATACATTGCATATAACCTCCAGGCTTCTGATGCTCTACTTTTACTTATTGACAATTTGGACATTGGGCTACGAATTCTGCAATGTTCTTCTTCATGTTACCCCACCAATACATTTCCTTAAAATTATGATACATTTTGCTGGCTCCCGGATGAATAGAATATCGTGAATGATTTGCCTCTGTCATAATCTGTCTCCTTAGCTTATCTACATCAGGTACACATAATCTACTTTGGCACCGAAGTACTCCCTCTTGAGTAAGATCAAATGCCTTTGTCAAACTTTGTTGTACATTCTCTTTTAGCTGCAATAAAATAGGATCCGCATATTATTTTTCCTTTACTTCAACTACCAATAAAGATTCTGCCGCATTTTGCTCCATAATTTCTTCATCTGGAGTTTCAAGAAGATGAATCCTCAAGCTGGCTAGTTGATGTAGATCCTTAACTATACCTTGCTTTTTCGTGAGCTAGCCATCAGTGCTTCCTATTATTTTGCGGCTTAATGCATCGGCTACCACATTTGCTTTTCCCGAATGATATAAGATATCGACATCATAATATTTTAGTAGTTCCAGCCACCTTGGCTGCCTCAAATTTAAATCCTTCTGCTTGAAAATATACTGCAAACTCTTATGATCGGTATATTTTTCAACATGAACCCCATACAAATAGTGTCCCATATCTTTAAAGCAAATATCACAACTGCTAGCTCAAGATCATGTGTTAGATAATTTCTCTCATGTGGTCACAACTGTCTTGAGGCATAAGCTATCACATTACCGTGCTGCATCAATACACATCCTAAGCCAACTCCTGAAGCATCACAATATACCGCATACCCTTCTGTGCCTTCTAGAAGTACCAATATAGGTACAGAAGTCAACTTATCCTTCAGATCTTGGAAACTCTTCTCACATGCATTATTCCACTGAAACTTGGTAGCCTTGTGTGTTAGCTTTGTTAAAGGTGCCGAAATGGAAGAAAACCCTTCAACAAATCTTCTATAATACCCTGCCAACCCGAGAAAACTACGAATCTCTGTAGGTGTTGTAGGTCTTGGATAATTCTTCACAGCTTCTATCTTTTGAGTATCAACCCTTATTCCTTCATCTGACACAATATGACCCAAGAATGCTACAGATTTTAACCAAAATTCACATTTAGAGAACTTTGCATATAACTTACGATCACGAAGAATCTGTAACACCTGTTGTAAGTGATTAGCATGGTCCTCTTGTGATCTTGAATAAACCAGAATATCATCTATAAACACTGTCACGAACACATCTAAAAATTTCTTGAACACCCTATTCATCAAATCCATAAAAACTGTAAGTGATTAGCATGCAAACCCTTACTTGTTGATAACCTGATCTCAGGTCAATCTTTGAGAAGCATTTGGCACCCTATAATTTGTCAAACAAATCATCAATTTTGGGGAGGGGATATTTATTCTTGACTGTTACCTTATTCAGTTGCCGATAATCAATGCACATTCTCAACGTGCCATCTTTCTTCTGTACAAATAACACTGGTGCACCCCAAGAGGACATACTAGGCCTTATGAATCCCTTTTCCAGCAAGTCTTTCAATTACTCCTTCAATTCCCGTAACTCTGTTGGGGCCATTCTAGACGGAGGAATAGAAATAAGTTGAGTTCCTGAAATCACATCAATACCAAACTCTATTTTCCTTTATGGAGGCAAACCTGGAAGATCTCAGGAAATATATCAAGGAATTCATTTACCACTGGAACCGATTGGAGAGTTGGTGGCTTCACATCGGTATCTTGCACTCTTACTAGGTGGCATATGTACCTCTTGGATATCATTTTCCTTGCCTTAAGATAGGAAATAAATTTACGTCTCGGTTCTCCAACATTACCCTTCCATTCAAGGACGGTCTTTTGTGGGAAATAAAAATATAACTTCTTAGCTCGGTAATCGACCGTGGAATAATAATAAGGTAACCAGTCCATACCCATTATAACATCAAAATCTATCATTTCTAGCTCAATAAGATCAGCCAATGTATTATGATCACAAACAGTGACTATACAATTACGATAGACTCTCTTAACTATAATCGACTCACCAATGGGTATAGATACTTTAAATGGATTAACTAATAATTCTGGTGTTCTTTTGAATTTTTCAGCAATCAATGGAGTGACATTTGATAGGGTAGAGCCCGGATCAATCAATGCATATACATTATGTGAAAAGACGGATAAGGTACCTGTAACCACATCAGGAGAAGCCTCCAAATTCTACTGATCCGCTAAAGCATAGGTACGGTTCTGTACTCTACTAGAATTAGTTACTCCTTTAGCACCTCTACCATGCCCCATAGGCTGTACACCCGATAATTATGATGCAACGGTTGATCTCGTAGGTCGCACCATACTACCCAAGCCTCTTTGTGGGCACTCTTTCATCATGTGCCCCGACATACCACACCAAAAGCAAACATTCATTCCAAACTGGCATTCACCTAAATGAATCTTCCCACAGTGCTGACAGGACTAATGAGAAAACCTCGATTGGCTCATTCTTCCTTGTTCCTAATATCAAACTGTTTGTGAACCCTGAATCCCACTACTTTGCCCAACTTGACTACCTCTAAACCCTTAAAATTGAGATGGAGTACCTGCTGTAGAATAAGAAAATGATGTTCTAGGTGGTCTATTAAAAACTCGAGGCCTAAATTCTCCTTGGGACGCCATGAATTGACCCATAGGTTTAGCCCTCTTTGACGGTCCTTTTTCAAATTCTTCCGTTCTGCTCCATTGCCTCTGATCCTCCATCTTTTGTGCAAAAGCTTATATCCTGGCTATATCCATGACTCTATTCAGAGCAGCAATAGTACAATCCCTAACCAAATATGTATCCAATCTATCCACATACCGATGAACTCTATCGTCCATAGTAGCTACTACATTAGAAGCATACCTAGCCAAAGAGTTAAATCAAAGGCTGTACTCTCTGACGCTCATATTCCCTTGACGAAGATTTAAGAAATGGTCTGCACGAGCCTCTCAGATCTCATATGTAAGTTAATGATCAAGGAATGCTGCTTTGAATTCTTCCCAACTAGATGGAAGTGCACCGATACCCCTAGATCTTTTGCAATCTTCATACCATAATATAGCCTCTCCTTTTAGTCTATATGCTGCAAACTCAACTATTTCTATACCAGATACATGCATAACATCTAAATCCCTTTGAATTTGGTCCATGAAGTCTTGTGGGTCTTTATTAATATCTGACCCGGTGAACGTGGGAGGATCTAATTTCAGAAAATCCTGTGTCCACCGACTAACTGCCCTAACCGCACCGTCATTGCTTGTCGTTGGGCCAACTTGTCCTTGATTTTGTGCAGCAACTATATGAGTTAAACTTTGTACCGCATTCCTTAAATCCTTCTCAGTAGCATTAATAGGTGATTCTGGGGATACTCCTCTCCTTTCTGACTCTCCTGGAAATGGAAGAGTAAAAGAAGCCCGCGATGCAAACTCGTCTTCAGCCTGACCTTGATTAGCTTGTTTAGGTGGTGATTTACTGGTCCCTTCTCCGGCAATCATGACTCCACCTACAACTTTGGCTCTATTGGACAATCTAGGAAATGAAGAAAAGAAACAACTCTTAAATGTACCATAGCCTCCTACTTATAAATGTGGTGCACAACACATCCATAAGCAAGACTTTACTCAGACACGGCTTTGTAGACACCCTAGGATGACCCGCTCTGATACAACTTTTGTCACACCTAGTATCCCATTGGGGTGGAAAGGCACCCCCAGTCGTAAAGTCCCGAGAGAACCAACCTATGATCGAGTACATTCATATGCATGTCACTAAGTGAACAACATTCTGCCACATATAGATATAAGATATCAATGACGGAAGTCATGGAAAGACATTCAAATAGATATGAGACTTAGCCATTAGGGCCACCACGTCAAATGGGTAAGACATTCCTTCATTTGACTTACAACGTCTACAAATCCTCTAACAGATACATAACCATGCCTAAAGTCGGGACAAGCCCCCACTTTATACAACTGTTACACAGTACCCAAAAAAGTGTATACAAATGACTTGATAAGCCTCGAACAAATCTGGAGCTCACCAATAGTCTGAAGGTGGCCCGTATCCTACTGTGAAGGTCTACTAGCTCCTGAGCCTGTATCAAGTAAGGTACGTCCCCCAAGGGACGTCAGTACGAAAGAATGTACTAAGTATGTAAGGCTATAAGTAAGTGCATGAAATATAAGAACTCCAAAGGAATCAAATACAAGTGAATGGACAATATTGATAAACCACCGTACTGTATATGTGGAACAGTGTACATTACATTCATTTCTTTCCTTTTACCTTCATATCAACATACATCAAACAATGCCCGGGACCAATTGATCAGCGGTAAATAACATTGGGATCGGGGCGAGCTAGGCTTATGACCCCAGAGCTGCCACCCAAAAATCAATAAATCAGGTTAGGCTCGTGCTAGGTTTTCACCCCCAGAGCTGCCCCCTGTATCTAATAAATTAGGTTCGGCTCGAGCTAGGCTTTAGCCCCCAGAGCTGCCCCCTGTACACAACCAAATATGCATTATTTCATTCTTTACTTTTTGTGAGATTGTTACATTAGTGGTCATAACATTATTGGAGCTTTGGAACAATAGTCAACAAATAAGAGACATGTGAATAACAATTGCTAACAACCTGAAATGAGATACTTTAAAACATTTCGGAGTGGAAACAGGTTCGGTAATAATGTGAATAATAGGTGCTGCCAAACGATACGAAAAAGAGTAACCTTACATACCTTATCCTTCCAACGTGTGACTATAACAGTTTAGCTCCTCCTTAAAGCGTTACTCTACATTATGAATACATAATGGAGCTTACATTAAAAGTCAACAACATTACAAGTTCACAAGATAATAATAAACTAATCGATTTCCATATAACTTCATTCCACCCTCCTATAATACAATTTACTACCTCACCATACCAAAATTACCAAACCAGTCCACATATCAACCTAGATATCACAACCGATAGGAATTCACACCAAGTTTATACTTTACATTTTCTCCTAAACACATCATCACATTTACTCCATCAAACCACTTAAATTCCTTCCACAACAAAACATTAAAAACAATCCACAATTGATACAATCCAAAATGCCTCCAAACTACCCCCTTAGAGCTCTCCAAAGGGTACCATGAGTTGGTGAATGCATCTAAGAAGGGTAGAGGGGCCTTGGAGGGTCAAAGAGAAGCAAAGACAAGCCAAAAGAGGTTTTGGAAGGACCTGCGGAGCAACCTACGCCTGCAGGTGCCTTCTTGTCCTTGTATAGGGCCACCTGCAGAGTGACCTACGAGGGCAGGTGGCTCATCCACGAGGGCGGATGCCCGAATTGGCTGCAATGAGTCTCTTTTGGGTCCATCTTTGTAATAAAAGGCCCATGGCCATAAGTAAGCTTCTCCCTACATATTTTAGGTTAACTTTTATGCCAATGAACAATTATGGTTTCAAAATGCACATGAACATCACAAGACTATATTCTCTTTTCACTACACCACAGGTTCTATGCACAATTTCAGAACCACATTTCCACAAGTCATACACAAGGAGGAAACAAGTTAGGGACATAAAAAAATCCTAACATGTTGAAATTTCATCCATCTAATTCACTTCCTTCAAGACCTTAAGTCCCCTTTCAAGTTTAAACCACATAGAAGGCAAATCTTTTAGTAAAGAAGCAAAAGCTGACTGCTTCACAATAAGTGGACTGCTCAACCCTTTTTAAACATAACCAACATGATATACACAACCACTCATGCATATAATATACTAAACCATAAGAGTAAACACTTTCCAAGGCTTGCAAGGGGAAGATCTTATCTAAAGGGGTGGTTGCTTAGGGTTTGAGAGAGGAGAAAATCTCTCTTGGAAAATCTTAAATTTTGCAAGTGTGTTATGGAGAATAATAGCTGAATTTCATCCTTATATATTCCCTCCAAACCACCTCTCTTTATGGTCATCCTTAGCCAAACTTTTAGTCAAAGATGATGTGTTAACTTTGTCAAATTTTGAATGGATCATTTCCTTTTGGGCCATGTCTTATTTACTTAACTTTTGGGCCTCAATTGAGACCATTAGCACAATATTAATTCATCCCAATAAAGTTAGTGGGTAATACACCAACTATCTCAAGTTTAAATAATTCAATAAATGTTAAGGTAGTCAAATAAGTTCGAAAATGTACGGGGTGTTATAGATAGGAACCCCCAATTTTCCATAGTCTGGTCAAGGGGAGAAGAAAAAATTTAAAGGTAATGAACATCCAAAATTCTAGATGAGAATGGATGGAAAACAAGAAGAAATTATAGAAGAAGCAATACTATTTTATCAGAATCAATTTAAGCAGGAAAAGAATGTCACAAATTATTCTTTATTAGAACATATTTTAGAGATGATAAATTCAATTTGTAAAACAACTTTAGGTGTAATCCCAGATAATGTAGAGGTAAATAAAGCTATTTTATCATATTTTCTAGGATATTGTTGGTGCTGATATTGTAAGAATGGTGCATAATTTCTTTGCTGATAATTCTCTTCCCAAATCTATTACTTATACTAACTTGGTTCTCATACTAAAGAAGGACTATGTGCAATCCTTCTCTGACATGAGACCATATAGTTTGAGTAATTTCTTTAACAAGGTATTGTCCAAGATTAGTCATGATAGATTGGAAGAGTTGTTACCTAATCTTATATCCTCAAACCAATCTAGATTTGTCAAAAGGAGAAGTATCATAAAGAATATTTTTCTTACTCAAGAACTCGTTAGTGATATTAGCAAGAGAAGAAATCCATCAAATGCCGTTATAAAGATTGATATGGCTAAAGCTTATGATAGGGTTTCTTGGTTTTTCCAAATGAAGGTGTTGAGGAAGATGAGATTTTCTAACACTTTTGTTGACTTAATCTGGAGACTGGTTTCAAATAATTATTATTTTGTACCTCTCAATGGTCAATCTATTGGATTCTTTCAATCAACCAAGGGGTGAAGCAGGGTGATCGTCTCTCTTCATCTATTTTTATCTTATCTGCAAAGGTCCTTACTAGGGCCCTAAGTACTCTATTTGAAGATGATAAATATGTGGGGTATGGTATGCTAATGTGGTGTCCTAATTTGAGCCATCTTGCATATATAGATAACACTATTATTTTTTCCTTTACTGATGAGTATTATTTAGGAAAAATAATGTGTACTTTACAGGAGTATGAGAAGATATCTGGCTAGAAAGTAAACTAAGAAAATAATTCCTATTATCTTAATCAAAATGTTGCAGGGAGCACTTCTATGGAGGTGGGGTAGATCATAGGAATGATAAAGGGCTCTTTCCCTATGAAGTATTTAGGCTATCCCATTATTTACAAAAAGAAGTGAAAAGAGAATTATGCAGAGCTGATTAATAGAGTAAAGGGGAAACTTCAATCTTGGAAAGGTAAAATGCTATCATATGGGGGTAAAGAAGTTCTCCTGGATAGTGTTTAAGAAAGTGATACCATTTGTGTATTGTCATCTATTTTTCCTCCTATTTGTGTTATCAAAATATTGCACTTTGTTAAATACTTTTATGAGTAATAAGGAGTCGGGGATGAGTAAATACTGGTCAACATGGAATAAGGTTTGTCTTCCTAAACAAGAAGGTGGATTAGGCTTTAGATCTATGTTTGATGTTTCCAAGGCTTTGTATGCTAAATTGTGGTGGAGATTTAGGACACAAAACATCCTGTTGTCTTATTATTTATGAAATAAGTATTATAAAAAGCAGATACCCTCCCTTGTACAGTGGAATGGTGGATCACAAGTATGGAAATTTATGATGGAGAAAAAGTTGAACAATTTCTTTGGTGAGAGACTAAGGGGCACATCAAATATCTGGTATGATAACTGGACTAATCATGGCCCTCTATTTTGACACACTAGTGAGGTTCATGTCACGCCCCGAATTCCATCAGGTTGGATTGGCACTCGTAGCCGACAAGGCCCGAGAGAACCAAGCTTTGCCTCTATTCAATCATACGCATGCCATAAGAAGAAAGAAACCCATAATCACATAATGGCTTTAGATACCAAAAATGGAATTCTTGGAACATGATATATACATATACATATGCGAAACTTGGCCGTTGAGGCCACCAAGTCAAGAACGACATATCCCTTTTACTTTTATACACCCACATCCATCTACAAAAGCCTCTAACAAATGCATTGACCAAAATGAACTAAAAGTCGGGACAAGTCCCCGCTTTATACAACATGTACAACACCAAAACATATGTACAACTGTGACTCGGAGAAGCACCGAATTAACTAGAGCTCACCAAAGATCTGCAACAACTGGCAACCTACTGTGGAGGTCTACTAGTACTGCGCCTGCAGCAAGTAAGGTAAATTCCCCAAGAGGGGTCAGTACGAAGAATGTACTGAGTATGTAAGGCCATATGAAACTTGTAAGATATGAAAACATGTCAAGAACTCAAGTTCAAATGCATAACAAATATAGATAAGTCACAATGTAGATGAGTCACTATTTTGTACTTTGGAAACCATGTATGTTGCTTTCGTTACATTCTTTGTATCTTTACTTCCATGATTATTCATCTTTGCCTTTGACCTGTGATACCCGGGCCCCGACTGAACAGTGGGTTTTAATCATAACATAGCGTTATGTTGGGATCGGCTCGAGCTAGGCTTATGCCCCTAGAGCTGCCACCCTATGAATCAATGTATATATCGGGATAGGCTCGAGCTAGGTTAGTACCTCTAGAGCTGCCACCCATACAACATTTCAGGTTCGGCTCGATCTAGATTATTACCCCTAGAGCTGCCCCCTGTCAGGATCGGTCCGAGCTAGGCTTATGCCCCTAGGACTGCCCCCTAATCCAACAACCTCGGGATCGGCTTGAGCTAGGCATTTTGCCCCCAAAGCTGCCACCCATACTTGATCATTAACCACATGTGCATTACTTTGTTTATTACTTTGAGATTGATACCATGATAGTCACAACTTTACTTGAAGCTTTGGATCATTAACCAATGAGTGAGGGACATGTGAATAAACATTGTTGGAAAAATAGCCTTATTGGAAACATATCACCATTGGAACCATTAAACAATAATCAATGAACAAGATACATGAGTATAACCACTATCGGAACTTTGGAACATAACATTGTTGAGATTTTGGAACATTATTCATGAATATGAGGCATTTGATCTTACACAAGAAGGGGCACTTTGATGTCAAGGGAGAAGTGTAATCGGGATGGGACAAGCGTAATGTCAATGTGAATACTATTTGCCATAGAAAAATACGGACAGGGTAACCTTACATACCTTGTATTCTCAATACGAATATACAATCCTAGAGGTGCATACAATAGTCCCACTCCTTCTTTATGTGTCACTCTACTATACAAATATATAACGGGATTCACATTAAACATCAACTACTTTGTTTGTAATATCAATGAGTTACATGTTTGCCTTTAAACATGCCATTTCCCCTTGACAAAATCATTGATGAAATTATTATTCCAAAAATCCCCCAATATTCCATACATTGAACAATACATGATAATCAATACATTTCACCACAACATTTCTCCTCTACACTTTCTTATCCACACCATATCACAAATAAACCATCAAATTACCTTAATACACCTCATAGCACATATCGGCCCAAATCCCACAATTTACACTTCTCCCTTGACATCGAAGTACCCCTTCTTGTGTAAGATCAAATGCCTCATATTCATGAATAATGTTCCAAAATCTCAACAATGTTATGTTCCAAAGTTCCGATAGTGGTTATACTCATGTATCTTGTTCATTTATTATTGTCTAATGGTTCCAATGGTGATATGTTTCCAATAAGGCTATGTTTCCAACAATGTGTATTCACATGTCCCTCACTCATTGGTTAATGATACAAAGATTCACATAAAGTTGTGACTATCATGGTATCAGTCTCAAAGTAATAAACAAGGTAATGCACATGTGGTCAATGACCAAGTATGGGTGGAAGCTTTGGGGGAAAAATGCCTAGCTCAAGCCGATCCCGAGGTTGTTGGATCAGGGGGCAGTCCTAGGGGCATAAACCTAGATCGGACCGATCCTGACAGGGGGAAGCTCTAGGGGTAATAACCTAGCTCGAGTCGAACCTGAAATATTGTATGGGTGGCAGCTCTAGAGGTAATAACCTAGCTCAAGCCGATACCGATATATACATTGATTCATAGGGTGGCAACTCTAGGGGCATAAGCCTAGCTCGAGCCGATCCCAACATAACGCTATGTTATGATTAAAACCCACTGTTCAGTCGGGGTTCGGGTATCACAGTTCAAAGGCAAAGATGAATAATCATGGAAGAAAAGATACAAAGAATGTAACGAAAGCAACATACATGGTTTCCAAAGTACAGAATAGTGACTCATCTACATTGTGACTTATCTATATTGGTTATGCATTTGAACTTGAGTTCTTGACATATTTTCATATCTTACAAGTTTCATATGTCCTTACATACTTAGTAAATTCTTCGTACTGACCCCTCTTGGGGAATTTACCTTACTTGCTGCAGGCGCAGGTACTAGTAGACCTCCACAGTAGGTTGCCAGTTGTTGAAGATCTTTGGTGAGCTCCAGTTAATTCGGGTCTTCTTCGAGTCACAGTTGAACATATGTTTTGGTGTTGTACATGTTGTATAAAGCGGGGACTTGTCCCGACTTTTAGTTTATTTTGGTCAATGCATTTGTTAGAGGCTTTTGTAGACGGGTGTGGGTGTATAAATGTAAAAGGTATATGTCGTTTTTTACTTGGTGGCCTCAACGGCCAAGTTTCGCATATGTATATATATATATATATATATATATATCACATGTTCCATGAATTCCATTGTTGGTATTTAAAGCTCTTACGTGATCATGGGTTTCTTATGGCATGCGTATGATTAAATAGAGGCAAAGCTTGGTTCTCTCGAGCCTTGTCGGCTACGAGTGCCAATCCGTCCCGATGGGATTCGGGGCATGACAGTTCAGACTTGTCGTAACAAGCATGATATATGGGAATTTGTATCTGTAGAAGGATGGAATTGGGACAAGAGGCTAGATATGGTCCGTAATTATATAGTGGAGCACATCAAAGATAACTTGGGCAGTTTCAGCTCATAAACTCATGTGACCAGCCTTGGTGGACAAAAACTATCACAGGTTATTTAAGTGTTAAAAGTGTGTGGGAACTATTGAGACAAAATAAAAATATTAATGAAGACCTCAAGAAGATTTTGTGTAAGGGATTGCATTTTAATATCTCTTTCCTTGCCTGGATAGTTGGGCAAGGTAAAGTTGTTGTAGCTCACATGTTGAATACATTGAACTCAAATATTTCTTTTGATTGTAATTGTTGTGCAAATAATGAGAGAGAAACTATTGAACACCTCTTCCTAAAGGTAGAAGCTGTATATAGGATTTGACATTATTATTTAAATGCTTCTGTTATAACTCATAGGAATCACGTGAAATCGTGCATTAGGAGGTAGTGGGATACTGATGGTAATTCTAGAATTAGAGTGACTTTCTAGGTGGTCCCTATGATTATTATCTTCTTTTTATGGAAAAAGAGAAATACTATTTTACTTGGTGGATCTTTTTCTACATTAAACATTATCAAAGAAGTCGATAACACTTTAAGGAATTTTATTATGGTCAAATTCAGGATTAACAGGGATAATAAAAGTAGTCCTGAGATGGCTGCTGCCTTAGAAAGGTATACACCCTCTTATAACATCAGAGTAGTGAGATGGATTCCTCCCAAGGCTAATTGGATTAAGTACAACACTAATAGTACCTCAAAAGGTCGCCCAGGACCTAGCTCTGCAGCCTTTTTTTGAGAAACTCTTTGGGGCAATTTGTGATGCCCAAAGGAATTAAATTACCAGATTCTATTAATCTTGTGGCTTAATCAAGGGTAAAGAGAAAGGGAATAATATATTGTAATGAGCAAGGATTAAATCATATCATTGTTGAAAAAGATACCATGAATATGGTTCAGATATTGGAAGGAGCTGGAAGCCCCCTTGGTGTGCAATGATGGAAGTTAACCTCATTAATAGGTTAAGAAGTACTTTGTTAGTAAGATTACAAAATTCCCTTCACAAAGAAAATACTCTTGTTGATTTTTTTGTTAACCTTGTTTTTGTTTTTGCAGGTGATTTTATTATTCATCAGTTTCAAGACATTCCTAGTTTGGGTTGAAAATTTTTATAATTATACAAATTAGTGACTTCACATATTAAAAAGACAAAGTTAAGATACAATATGAAATTATGGAACAAGTTCTAAACAACTAGTTGCAAGTAATGTTGTAACAGTAGCATAGGTCAAACTAACACACAAGTTTTAACTCAAATACTGAAGTTTGAAGTATTTCTAATGATTTTTGTATCTATACCTGTGAAATATTGAGGTGTCCATCTATATATAATTAAGACTTTGGTATTGATTGAGACTGGGTAGTGCATTATTTGTGCTTCTACCAATTTTTAACCTGCTATAGGTATATCAAGGATAGTTAGCTGACGAATTGTACTTCTAATTACTCATCTTTGTAGATATGATGGTGGTATCAATCTCTTATGAGATTCAACCAACCCATCGATAGAGATGAAGGTTAGAACTATGAACTTATTAGACAATGGACCTGCTTACCTTCGAGAAATAGATGAAGATGTAGATTAGGAGATGACTAGTATATCAAAATGATGCCAATATATAGTAGATCTTGAATTTGAAGAGGTTTAGCTGAATTAGTGTTCCTGTAACAAGATTGAACCAAATGCTTTGTGTTGTTTATACTTTAATTAAAAGATTTGATAGCTCACAATTATTGATCTAAAAATTATAGAAAGAACAAAATACTTAGCTTTTTTGATAATCTTGGTAACAGTAACTTCGAGGACAGCTTCTCATAGGGAAGAGTACGGTTATATGGATGTCATAGCAACAATCAAAACAATCAGATAATAAAGTTTCATCATGAAAGACGAGAGAAAGGGGAAGATGAAGCATTGCTTCTTGATGCTTCCTTAGAGAGATATTCTTATTTCCTAATTTGATTGTACTCATACCTGATAAGCCTACTGTCTTATTTGTATTTTGTTGTTTAAACTAGGTTACTTTTACGCCTGATCTTGTAAATAGTTTATTTTCTTATAAGAGGGCCTCGAGTCCATCCTTTTACTTAAAAAAAAAATTTGGTTTTTCAACTTGAAAATTTGGGGGGGGGGGGTGTTCGGTAAAGTTAAAGTTTGATAAATTGGTGATTTGAAGGTCGATTTCAACTCCATTTTCTATGAAATTTTATATTTGAACTTCTTAAATTATTGGTAACATGATTTTTCAATAAAATTCTAGTCTTTCCCTTGGGAGTTGACTTTTTGAACACGAATTCCAAGTATAGCAATATGGGTGTCCTTAGTTTTGTATTCTTATATAGATTTCATATTTGAATAGATTGGGCTTGTTCAGAGGTGATTCGAAAGAGAAAAGCTTTGATTTGATTCTTCAGGCTTCTTTAAGACAAGTGAAGAGTTTTCTTTGACTCTTTATTGATATGTTATGTGGAAGTTCTATGTAAACCAAAGTAATGGGGATATTGGGGTCCTGTATAGATGAGATAACGAATATCTATATGGGTACATGTATATTTGTGAAGGGAATAAAATCAATTAATTGATTTTTTTGACTGGGTTTCAGGAATCTGTATTTGTTGCCCTATATTTGCCCAGTAGTTAAGTTGTTGGTGTCTTGTTTCACTAATTTTCATGAAGGTAGCATGGTTTTTTATTGCATGTTGTTAGGGGATGTACTGTGATATGAGAAATTATTACTAATAGTCCTGGTTTGGACTAATACTATGTTTATGTTATATTCTACCATTTCCCCCTTTTATATATATAAGCATGGTTCTATTGGATATATTTCATTTTCCATCAAACAAATCAGGACGTTAAAATTTATTATAGCATCAAGATATTTGGAAATTCTCTTTCTGGCCCTAGGGTAGATTCGAATAGACCTGATATAAATAATTTACTCTATTACCCAAGGGGTAGATTCCGAGGGTGTATATGGACTTACCAGGTTAATCATGGGTCCTAGCTGGCTATACTATGTGGATGGTGTATACAGGTAGGACAGATATGTATTGTACTCATCATTATCGTATCTCCTATTTGTTTACATTACATGCATCATATTCATCATATCTATTTGATTGATTATTTTGGTGTAGTGAGTATATATTGCACTGTGGCAGTGATTTTTTTATTTGACGTGAAATGTTACTATTATTGACTAGAATCTTTGTGTCTAACTGATGTAAATGTTATGAATTAGACTCTGGCTATTGTTGTATACATACATTTTAGACTAGGGTGGCTTTCCTGAGTGCAGGTTAATTGGTTGTCGTAGATGGTTCGCCTATTGATTTTATTATAGAACTGAATTAGAGTTGGTCGACGATACTACTAAGTGCAAGTGGTTATGAACTCACCCTTACTATTTTTCTGCACCTTACATGCAGGTACCGAACCAACGGTCCCTAGGCATTGATTGTGATATTTTTGTGATAGCATTTTGGAGATTTGAGGTAGTTGTTGTTGATCTCATAGACTGTTGAAATCTCCTCTTATCTTATCTTTATGCCTTTTTCTATATTTTGAGACACTTGAGACTTTACATTTTACTATGTCTTTAGAGGGTTGTACTTTTGACTACCAGACTTAGGTTATGTTTGTTTTGACTGTATCACTCTATCTTTTAAAGTTGAGATTTTTCAGGTTTTATTCTGATTTTACTTTTTTTTGCTTCTTATTATTGGGTTTACATATTGGGTTGGTTTTTATGCTTACTTAACTTTATGGGTATGATAGGTTCCATCATGATCTAAGTTTTAGGTCTTGACAAGTTAGTAATAGAGCCCCAGGTTCATTGGTCTCACAATTACAAACTGAGTCTAGTAGAGTCTCACGGAATAGTGTGTAGATATCTGTAAGATATCTTTTAGAGTATATAGGACTTTAGAAAAATTCCTTTTCTTCTGTCTTATTAGGCAAATGATCGTTTTTGTTTAAATACTGAGATTCTTATCTTGTTCTCTCACAGATGGTGAAAACTTGTGCATCTTTGCATGGAGGTTTTCTAGACCCTGTATTGGCTATTTATGTTGGGCCATACGAATGGGATAAGGGATATTGTAAGGGTCATGGTAGTGGTTATGATAGAGGCCATGGTAGGGTTAGAGCTCAGGCAGCCTCTCAGGCCAACTAGGTTGGGGTCGATCCCACGAGGAAATAGGACGTAAGTTTTTCGAATGCTAGTCTGAGTAATTGGCAAGTAAGTAAAACTGGGGGATTCTTTGTAAACAAATAGTAACACTAACGATTGTTGATGATTGGATTTGTTAACAATATAAGAAATACTCTAGGACTATGATCCCCAATGATTCCTTAACTTCACTGGTTATTTGTGCTTGGCAAAACTATCCCGCTGCGTTGCCTGCAAAATTTAACAAGATATGTTCATCTAAACATCTCTCGACCTTTGTTAGACGAATTTCACTCCTCTCCTCTCGGTCTCCGAGTGTCGCACTATTAACCTTTGTCCTGGATCTCAGATAACTATCCCTGTTACAGCTCAAGTTATTTGATGTAGGTTGATAGGTTCGAATATCTATTGTTATTCCCTTTTCCCAATATCTACCTCTTCCTCGAGCAATTTTAGAATACAGGAAAGTATCAAATGGTTGCAACCGTTAGAGGATCAATTATAACGAAGGTTATAACAATACATGCAGTCACACCAGTTCAAAATTGCTTTGCATGTAACCTGTTTCGTTAATTCCTCATGGTTCACACAACCCTAGTTAATGTGTTTAGCTTCTCAATATTGCAAGAACACAAGAAGAATTCGAAGATGAAAACATAATTGTAAACTCATGATAATGAAGAAAACTCAGAAATCTCAATATTAATAAAAATCCTAGAACTGGTGATCCAAGATTACAAAATCAATAATGCCATTTGTTGGCTCAAAATACTGGAAATATGTCTCAAAATAATGTACTGACTAACTCCTAAACATAGGACAATACATGGGTATTAATATATACAAGATGAATCCTATCCTAAACAAAACAGGAAAACAGAGTCAGCAACTTTCCACGGTATCGTGACTTGGTGTCGTGGAACCAAGTCACGCCACGTAGGTCAGTTCCGTGGAAATCAGGCATCATTGGACATTCTCAGAAGTTGACTCACAATACCCACTCACGTCACGTGGGTGGACTCACGGCACGCGAGTCCTGTCATGAGTCACTCCTCTGGTGCAGGACCTGGTTCTTTCATCTTCAGATACTCCGTTTTCAAGCATGATTCTTTCTTATTGATCATTTTTCCTCCAAAAACCTATTCTCCAACAATATAGAACAAAAAACAAATCATACCTACCAAACATACCCAAGTTGTTGAATATTTTCCTTGTTTTAAGCATCGAAAATGCCATGAAATAATGGCGCATCAACACCCTCAACTTAGAGCGTTTGCATGTCCTCAGGCGAACAAAACAAAATGAAAACGATGATGCTTAACTAAGAGAAACCTAAGGGACCTATGACAGTCGACTCATTGCTTTTGACCTCAAAACTTTTCAGAACCTCCTACTTGCAAATTAAAATCACAGTGTGTATACATGCAACATATTATCATGACATTGAAGGGATCAAGTGATGGCATCATATTATGAACAAACAACTTAGCATATGTGCAAATGACATTATCTGAACAAATAGCAGCTATCAATGCAACCCATGTACTCTTACAACAAAGAAGTCCCATACACTCATATTATACTAATAAATATCAAAGCACGGACTGGTTCTAAACACTCTCTCTCACAAAGAAGTTCAAACAATGTGCGTGAAATACCATAGGCTTGCTCTTATTTTCTATGCCTTAGTTTTTCGGACAGTTGGACTAGGATCACTATAGGACTTTCATCGGTTTGTAATGTAGGCTTGGGGATGGTTATGGTACATATGGATATAGTGACTCAACCCTCCTTGACACTACACTATTTTTGTCTCCACTTTCCAACCATTCTCATTTCACTCCCTTATTCTTCTTCATTTATTTTTAGATTTTGGGTGTGATTTTCTTCATCCTTTCAAAACACAATTTATTTTTTTTTCTTTTTCTTTTTTTCTCTTTCTTTCTTTTTTCTTCTTTACACCCACATTTGTTTTTTTTTCATTTACTAACCCCTTATTCATACCCAAGTCAACTACGCACCCCTATTATAGCCACCCTCAACTTAGGCGATTTGCCTGAGTTGAGATACACGATGTTGAAGGAGGGACCAAGGCCAAGAAAGGTTCATTGTAAATCAAAATGGGAAGGTCAATAGGCTAATGAAAGAAATAGGTCACTTAAGGCTCAAATTCGAGATCAAGGGATATTTATTTCATTTGGTCGGGCATTTAGGCTAAAAGTGGACTTACTCAAAAATGGCCTATGATCCTTTCCTAACAACTATCCTATAACCTAAGAATGATTAACCAGGCTAGTTCTAGATCATACACACAAAGTGAACTAGGTAATGACCTCACACACACGTAGCACAGGGTTGCACTATCAACTACTACCTATTCAGTTCATGCATTGCTAGCTACAATCATGTTACCTATAATACTAACGCCATAACAAGATCCAACAACTGTCACAAACTAACATACTACACACAATTCAAAACAAAAATTTTCAGGTGGGGTATCCTTTAGACAATCACAAACAACATCAAAAACATGTTCAAAACTAGACTGAACTAAGGTTCCCTTATTTTCCTCCTAATTAAACACGATGACACATAATAATATAAATAAAAATCTAAACATTCCGGTTCTACTATAATAGAACTTGAGGGAAAAGAAACACAAAAACAGAAAACCCCAAGAGGACATATAGACCTACAAGTACCTCTGCCCCCACCAAATAAGCATACATTGTCCTCAATGCATTAGACCGAAGTAAAATAAGGGAGTTAGGAACATACCTATGGCACCCTAGGTGCATGGGTCAAATGTCAATCAAAATAACAAAAAACAAAGAAAATATAGGAATAGTAAGACACCTTGGGTTGCCTCCCAAGTAGCTCCTGATTTAACATTGTGGCACGACGCGGGTGTCTTGATTACTCAGCCTTCATCAAGATATCCCTTGGATTGGCCTCCATGGTCATCTAAAATATTCATTTTCAAAACCACCCTCATGTCCTTTGGCTGCTTCATAGTTTTGCAAACATTGAACGTGACTTCCTTATTATTCTGCCTGAATTTTAGCTCAACCTGCTCCATATCCACCAATGCTCTGCCGGTGGCTAAAAATGGTCTCCCTAAAATTATGGGCATCTCAAAATTGACCTCACAGTCCAAGACAACAAAGTCAGCAGAAAAGATGAAATTTTCAACCTTGACCAAAATATTAAATAATATGCCTACAGGCTTCTTGATCGTACGATACGCCATCAATAACCACATCTTTGTTGGTTTGAGGGTTCCTATGCCTAATTTCATGAATACTACCAGTGGCATAAAGTTAATGCATGCACCTAGTCCATACAAAGCTTTGGCAAAGTTAACTGACCCAATTATGCATGGAATTGTGAAGGTATCGGGATCATCTTTCTTTTGCATAAGAGAACGGGATACAATTGCACTACAATGGTGTAAATCACCAACAGACTCATAACTGACAGTTTTTTTCTTTGTGACCAACTCTTTCATGAACTTTGCATATCCCGGCATTTGTTCCAGCACCTCCACCATTGGAATGTTTATAGAAAGTTGCTTCATTATGGACAGGAACTTATGAAATTTTCCATCCTTCTTTTTCTTTTTCAAGCACTGAGAGAATGAAGGTGGTGGCTTAGGAATGGGGTTTAACATTTGTGGGGCTTCCTTTTCTTTCTCGTTTTCAACATTCATCTTGTTTTCATCAATGTGAGGCTTTTCAACTTCTTTTATGATCTCCCCACTAACAATTTTATTTTCATCCACCTTTTTCTTTAGACATTGACGGAAAGGTGGAGGAAGTTTTGGGAATGGAACATACTTCTTTAGAGCTTCCTTTACCTTTTTTGTGGCATTCGTTTGCTCTTCCAGTGTAGCATGAACACCCTCAACTTGTTTGGGTGTCTCAATGAGAGTCTTCCCACTGCTCGTTGTGATATCCATATAATAAGCATCAATTTTTAGGTTCTGGATGGTGTTGCTCGGAAGTGTACCTTGTTGTTGCTGATTCAATGCTGTAGATATTTGCCTGAATTGCTGTTCAAGTTGTTTGATGGCTGTCGAGTGAGACTCAACCTTTTGACTTATACCCAAAATGTTTTCCCTTATCTCTTTTAGACATTTTTCTTGGCTCTCTAACCTCGTAACCAGTTTATTAATAAGGACTTCAATCCTCGAATTTCCAGACTCATCATTACGGTTCCCTGGTGGTACATAAAGGCCACTCTTCTCTTTATACTCATCTTTTTGCCTCCAATCACCGTCAAAATCTTATTCTCTATCTCTATATCCTGACCTATTGTAATTGTCTCCATAATAGTTTCGACCCTGATTCCCTTGCCTCGAGTTCCAAGAGTATTGATTCGACTCTTGGCCCTTGGCTCAGAAATCCGCCACTTCTCGATCCACTTACTTAGCTTTCTCATTATATTCATGATTGTCATTCTTAGGTACTTTACCTTGTGAACTTACGACATGCACCTTCTCAGCACCTCTAGCCGAAATCTATTTGGCTAGCAACCCAATTTCTGTCCTCAGTTGTGCAATTTCTTGAGCTACAGATTCATACAAAGCCCATTGTGCTACTGATTCTCTAATAGTATACGTCCTTGAAGATGTCTCTATATCCCGAGTATGCCATACTCAATTGGTCTTAGTGATACGATCTAAAATTTCTGAAGCCGTTTCCCACCTCAAACTCATAAATGTTCCGCCAGTGATAGTATGTGCAACAGCCTTGGTATTTGCATTTAAAACCCTGTAGAAGATTTCCAGTAAACTCCTACCACTCATCCTATGATTTGGAACATTCTGCAGCTTTTTCTAAAATATTAGCCATGTCTCATAAAGTGATTCAGAATGTAGGTTTCTGAAGTTGTAAATCTTATCCTTCAACTGCAGCATCTTGGAGGGTGGAAAAAATCTCTCCAGAAATTGATTTCTCAGTTCTTGCCAAGTAGTAATGGAGCCTCATGGTAATTCAGCCAACCACAAAGTCGTTTCTCCTGTTAAAGAGAATGGAAACAGTCTTAACTGAATAGCCTCTTGGTCCAATCCAGGTAAATTATATGAAGTGCACACCCCCACAAATTTCATCACATGCATGTTTGGATCATCTGTAGGAAGACCGGCGAATACGCCTTTCAAGTTAAGCAGGTGGATCATAGCATTTGTAATATCGAACTTAGTGCTTTGAGGTAATTCTGGTGGAATAATGGCACCAGACTCTATCGGCTTAAAATAATCCACATCCTTTTCTTCTGGATCATCAAAAACTGGCACATATGGTCTCTGAGGTGCATGGTGCACCCTCAGTCTTCTTTGCCTCTCTTCAGCATTAGCCAAATGTTGTGTTGCTTCTTGTATAGGTCGATTATCTCTTTTTGCTTGCCTAAGAGTAACTTTCCTAGCTTGCTCTTCCCGTGTCAATCGAGCGGTAGTTTGGTCCGCTATTTCATGACCAACTGGCTGAATTGGTTGGTTATGAATGTCTCCCGTGGGTGCGGGATCTTGAGCTCTGTCTGTGTTCACCATTCTTCTATTGGTTCTCATTGTTATCTCTATCTCAGGATCAAGAAGATCAGGGGATTGCCTTGTCTCCTTATATTGGTCATACACCGGTGTGTGCCCTTAAAAATATAGAGAATAAAACCAATCAACTAGAAAAACAAGCTACTCAACTTTCGTACCCGCACTTCCCCGGGAACGACGCCAAAATTTGATGTCGCTTAAAATATACCTTCAAAAAAGTATAATACGGTCGTTGTATCAAATATAAAACCCAACTAGGTTGGGGTCGATCCCACGAGAAAATAGGACGTAAGTTTGTCTAATGCTAGTCTGAGTAATTGGAAATAAGTAAAACTGGGGGATTCTTTGTAGACAAATAGTAAAAGTAATGATTGTTGATGATTGGGTTTATTATCAATATGAGAAATACACTAGGACTGTGATCCCCAATGATTCCTTAACTTCACCGATTATTTATGCTTGTTAAGACTATCCCGCTGTGTTGCATGAAAAATCTAACAAGATATGTTCAACTAAATGTCTCTCAACCTTGGTTAGATGAATTTCACTTTTCTCCTCTCGGTCTCCAAGTATCGCACTACTAACCCTCGTACTGGATCTCAAATAAATATCCCTGTTATGACTCAAGTTATTAGATTAAGGTTGATAGCTTCAAATCTCTATTGTTATTCTCTTTTCCCAATCTCTACCTCTCTCTCGAGCAAGTTTAGAATACATGCGAGTATCTAATGTTTGCAACCGTTAGAAGATCATTATAACGAAGGTAATAACAATAAATGAAGTCACACCAAGTAGAAATTCCTTTGCACGTAACCTGTTTGGTTGATTCCTCATGGTTTACACAACCCTAGTTAATGGGTTTAGCTTCTCATTATTGCAAGAACACAAGAAGAATTCGAAGATGAAAACATAATTGTAAACTCACAATAATGAAGAAAACTCTGAAATCTCAATATTAATCAAAATCCTAGAACTGGTGATCCAAGATTGCAAAATCAATAATGCGTTTGTTGGCTCAAAATACTGGAAATATGTCTCAAAATAATGTACTGACTAACTTCTGAACATAGGACAATACAGGGGTATTTACAGATTCAAGATGAATCCTATCCTAAACAAAATAGGAAAACATAGTCGGCAACGTTCCATGATATCGTGACTTGGTTGTCGTGGAACCAAGTCACGCCAAGTAGATCTGTTTTGTGGAATTAGGTAACATTGGACATCCTCAGAAGTTGACTCACAGCACCCACTCACATCACGTGGGTGGACTCACAGCACGTGAGTCCTATCGTGAGACATGCCTCTAGTGCAGGACCTAGTTTTTTCATCTTCAGATACTCTGTTTTCAAGCATGATTCTTCCTTAGTGATCATTTTTCCTCCAAAAACCTATTATCCTACAATATAGAATAGAAAACACATCATACCTACCAAACATACCCAAGTTGTTGCTTATTTTCCTTATTTTAAGTATTGAAAATGCCATGAAACCATGGTGCATCATGTGGCGGATTGACATGTGCTCTTAATGGTTTTCAAACTAGAGTGGAGGCCCAAACCCTAGATCAACAACCTTTTTCTAGTCTACCAGGGTCCAACGGTTCAGCCAACGCCAAAGTATGATGGTATGTCATTACCAAGAGTAGAAGCCACCATTAGGGTTAGGGTTTCTATGTCAGAAAAAGAGTAGTATAGGTTTGAGAGATTTAGAAAGATCAATCAACCACAGTTTAAGGGTGGCTAGAGTAAGGATGCATAAGAGTTTTTGGTTACCTTCTATGAGAGACTTTAAAGCCTGGGGTTAGTTAAGATCCTGCAAAGCACTAGTGGTGCTCATATATTGATTCTAGGTAAGCAGGTTCTCCAATGATAAATTGGGCTATGTTTGCAAAGGATTTATTTAACATATTCATTCCTCTTAGCTTGAAGAAAATGCACAGACACTATTTTGAGCACTCATTATTAGTTGTTATTTCAGTAACTGAGTATGAGACTTGATTTTATACTCTATCTTATCATGTCGTGGTGATATTACCAGATGACCCATACTTTAGGATGGTTCAATGGTACATCATTTGGAGGTAGGGGTTCTTTGAGTTAATACTTTTACCCACAACATGGTAGGCCACTTCTTTCGACTATGAAGGCGTCTGAGGGATGACATTTTAGACGGGGTTCTTATGATTTAAGATAGTTTATCAGAGAGGTTTTCTAGCCGTAAAGTTCATTTAGATCATTCTAGGTATTCTAGTCATTAGGGTTTATCTCAGCAGGTCCTAGTCTATTTTAGTTGTTTTATATGTGGTTATCCAGGACACTATAAGATAGATTGCCTATAATTTGGCTATAGGGGTCCATAATAGGGTCATGATGCTCCAATACGTTTATAGGACAACAAGCTAGGGGTCAGGGTAGACCTCAGAGAGGTAGAAGTGTAGCATCAAAGCTTTCCGGTTCTCTTTCTTTATGAAAAAAAGGGCCAGTATAGAAGCTAAAAGTAGCTAGAATCCTGGGTCGCAAATAGTGATTCGATTGCTATACTAAATTGGCACCCTAACTGGTACCTAAACTGGCCAAAGAGGTAGTAATATAGTGGTTCAGGCAGGAGGTGAGAGTGCATAGTGTTATACTTTTCTGAGTAGGCCAAAAGTGGAGTTATCACAAGTATCACCTTACTGTGCCATCAACATACATCAGTGTTATTTGATCCTAGTTCTACATTCTCCTATGTGTTCGCTTACTTTGAATTGGGTTTTGATATGATATATGACTCTTTTATTGTTCCTATATGTATTTCTATCTAATAAGTGATTACTTAGTAAGGGATTGGGTGTACTGATCATGTGTCATCACCTTTCTACGATGGGGATTGGGTGTACTAATTGTGTGCCATCACCCTGCTGCGATATTATATCTGAGTATTCTTAGCATGGTTGATTTTTACATTATTTTAGGTATGGATTAGCTCTACCCATATCATGTTGTCTAGGATTATCATTCCAACTTAGTTACCTTGGTCATGCCAGATGTTATGAGATAGGAGTGGAGGGGTGCTTAGGGTTTATGTCTTAAGAGGGTGATTTCCTTCTTCCAGGCTTAGCTACTGCTACAAAAGGAGTGTATTTTATTATTTGGCAAATTTTAGAAATACTAGTGTGAGACTCCATCTATGGATACAATGAGGGTGGTTAGAAAGTTTGTAGATGTGTTTCCTACCAAACTTCCAGGTGTTCCTCTTCATCGTGATATCAACTTTGGCATTGATTCAGAGCTGAACACTAAGCCTATTTCTATCCCTCCCTACATTGGCATTGGCCGTGATATCAAACTTGGTCATGCTGAATGAAAATTAGGATTTGTTGAGTAAGGGGTTCATCAAGCCTAGTATTTTACCTTAGGGGTGCTCCAGTGTTGTTTGTGAAAAAGAAAGATGGGCATATGTTCATGCGTACCATCTATCATCAATTAAATAAAGTGACTATGAAGAATAAGTATCCTATGCCACTCATTGGTGACCTTATCAACTTTAGGGTGCTTTAGTGAATTTGAATATTGATTTGAGATTGGAGTATCATCAGTTGAAGATTAGCGCTTCAGACTAATCTAAGGTGTATTTATACGCCTTATTGCCGTCTTCAACCCATGTTTACCTTAGTTTTGAGAGCAATAGGTTTGTATTTTGTACTGTTTTGATGGAATATTTGATATTGTGCTAATAAATATGATTAGACCCTTGCAGGTGGAATTTGCGACTATTTAGAGCATTTTTCGCGTGGAAAGCGAGGCTTGGAGGAGCTAGGAGCAAAGAATCTTGAAGATAAGAGACAAGCCTAAGATTTGGAATTGTAGAATCCAACCAAATCAGCGAAGAAAAGTCGAAGAAAGGAAGAAAATTGGAATTTAAAGTCCAGGCGCGCCTCGCTTTTGACAGATTTTTTGCTTAGTTGGACAGTAGAGGGGCGCGCCCAGGGGTGTGCCGGGCCGCTATTGCCCAAATTTCTTGGGCATAAATTTGGCTAAGTGTCAGGCGCGCCTAGGGGTGTGCCGGGCCGCTTTTTGCCAAATTTCTTCTCCGAATTCTAGTCTATAAATAGGGCTCCTGGGTTATTGTATCATTATTCCATCTTTTGTAGACTATGTTGGGGCGTTTTTGGAATTGAAATTAGGGTTCACACTTCTTATTTTCATATTTTATTTCTTTTTATTATTTTTTATCAATTTATGATGTTAAAACAAGCCATGAGTGGCTAAACTCACTTATTCTTGGGGTTGAGGCGACGAACATTAATCTCGTGAGTTGAATATTATTGGTTTTTGCTGAAGTTTATCAATTTATTGGTTATTCTTATATTCTTTATTTTACTATTTTCATGCTTAATTACCATTAAAATAAATCTATAGTCTTGAGAGGACCTCGAGAGACAAATTGAGAGATAGAATGTGGAATATGAGGAGCGTGATCTTTACTCAAGGAAGGGATTCCAAGATATTGATATACGGTTTGGACCGAGAGGTACCTAATTCGCCGCGCTTGTTCAAATATGGGAAGATAGCTTAAAGGCGTTAGAATTGGTTAAATCTAGCCCTGTTCAACGATGTAGTTAGGTTTCCAATTTCAAATAAGAGGTTATAGTTTGGAGACGAATATAATCATATTATCAACCTCATGATCAATAACCACGATAGACAGCTCAATTTGCTTGAATCATTAATATTCATGCGCTCGAGATGACGTTCAGGATGCCTTGACCCTGGAAATTCAACTTGCTATTGTTTTTACCCCAAGTTAATCATGTTTGTTTAGTTCATAGTTATTTTATAATTTAAAACCATCATATCTATATATTCCACCGCTTAAAAAAATAATCAAGAACTAGTTTAGTCTAGTTAATAGTTAAACGACAAGTCGCTATGGGTTTGACATCCAGCTCGAAAGGTCCACTTTATTACTTGAATGATCACGTACACTTGCGTGTATAGCTGGGTCGCAACAAGTTTTTGGCGCCGTTGCCGGGGACTTCGGTTTTAATTGTTTAACTAGATTGGACTTGTTCTTTTTATTTGTTTGAGTTGTATATAATTTATTTTTGTACAAAGTTTTGTTTACTTTTCTACCACTCTTGTTGATATGTCAGCCTGGGATAGATGGTCATGGAATAATGACAATTCGTGTTGTTTTTGTGGAGGACCACACTTGGATGCTAATTTTCATGATGTTCAAGAGAGAGGGTTGTGCGCACATGCCCAATCTTTTGAATTGAATAGATGTCAGATGTGTGGTGGTCAGGATAGCCATTAGAGTGACTGTCTAAACTATTATTCCCCTTCCCTGAACCCCTATTATGATCAGTCTGTTGTTTATGATGATGGCAGGGCTAACAGAGCTAATGAGGCAGAACATGAGGCTCACTTTATGGATATGCTGAAGCAAGTAATGGAGCTGCAGACACAATAAATGGAAGACATGTAGAGAATGAGGGAAGCCACAGAGAAGATGCATTCCCAAGTCATAAAGTTACAGGCTAGGGCTGAAACTTGTGTTAATCAGTAAGTTACAGTCTTATCCAACACTCAAGAGGAACCTCGGATTGATGAAGAAAGGGAGGCACTAGTAAAAGAAAGTTGTGATGAAGAAGACATAATGAGCAAGGAATGGCTAATGGAGCAAGCACAACAATTAAAAATTCATGAGTGTCTCCGGGATGGTCTCACAACCATGCCAATCCAATTCATGAGTGTCTCCACACCACACTTAAACCTTTGTTCGTCCTCGAACAAATCTTCACATCAATCATAATTAAGGAAGACTTTATAATTACTACTATAACTAAGACACTTAAGATAGCACTACAACGACCACATGAATAGCAAGCTCTACATTCGGCATGTTATCTTTAGGGGTGGCAATGGTGCGGGGCGGTGCTGGTTTTAGTATGTGCGGTGCGGTGCGGGTTAAGATAAGTGCGGTTGAGGGGTCGGGCGGGGCGGGTCAAAAGGAAAAAATAATTAATTTACTGCGGGGCGGGGAGGGGGCGGGTTAGGGCTTTCTTTAGAAATTAGAATCAGCTGATACGCCATTAGGTATCAGTGCTTGTGCCACTTCGACCTTTGCGTCTCTTGTAGTTTCTTCAAGTCTCTGCTAAGGAAGGAACTTTACTACTTCTTCAAGTCTCTGCTAAAGTAATTGATCTCATAAATTTCTTATTTTTGGTTTGAATGAAATCAAATTCTTTATCTCATGATAAATTTTGAGTCTTTGTGACTTGGGTTTCTTTTGTGTTTCTCAATTCTTAAGAAATAATCTGGTTCTTGCTGAATTTGATTCTTTCGCTATTTGTGTGTTTATAGATAAGTATGGAATCTCTTGACGAAGAGAATCCAATTGATTCATCTTCAAGTACTCTTCCTCAACCAATTGAGGGTGAGAGCCAACAGTCTTCTTAAATAAATGAAGTTGTTGAATCTGAAAAAAGAAAATTGAAGTCTAAAGGATGGAACCATTTTAAACCGGTGATGTTCAATGGTTCTCGCTATGGTATTTGTAAGTATTGTAATGCATGTATCAAGTCAACTAGAACATGTGGGACATCAGCTATGAGAGAACATACTCATAGATGTCCCAATAAGCCAAGTAATCAGGAAAATGGGAGTGGTTCAGGGGATGATGAAACTAGCCAACATCATTATTTCGATCAAGATGTTTCACATAGAGAACTTTCTCATGCCATTATTTTGTACGAGTATCCCTTGTCTATTGTTGACCATATAGGATTTAGAAAGTTTGTTTCTACTCTTTAGCCGTTGTTTAAAATGTTGTCAAGGAACACAATTAAGAATGATATTTTGAAGATTTTTGACAATTTGAAATCAAAAACTTCTAATTTATTGGAAAAGCTTACAAGTAGAATTGCAATAACCACTGATATGTGGACTTCAGACAATAACAGAAAAGGATTCATGGCGATTACAACACTTTTTATTGATGATTCATGGAGGCTTCAAAGCCATATTTTGAGATTTATTTATGTCCCTGCTCCACATGATAAGGATACTTTGTGTAGTGTGTTGATTAATTGTCTGTCAGAGTGGAATCTTGAAAGAAGAATATCAACAATTACAGTTGATAATTGTAGCACAAACAATGCTATGATGAAGACCTTATTAAATGAGAAACTTTGTAAAAGAGATTTATTGTTGATGGGTCGAGTATTTCATGTGCGTTGTACCACACACATATTGAATTTGATTGTGCAAGAAGGGTTGAAAGTGATAGATGATGGTATTAGTAATATGTGTGATAATGTCTTATACTGGATAGGGTCATCGGGCAGAATTGAAAGGTTTGAAGAAGGTGCACGGTCACTACATATTTCCTATAGTAAAAAGTCGGAGTATGATTGCCCTACGCATTCGAACTCAACATATTTAATGTTGAAAGGAGCGCTACACTACAAAGATGTATTTATGAAGTTGAGTCTAACTGACATCAATTATCGTTGTTATCCCACTGAAGTGCAATGGAGTGCAACAGAGCAAGTTTGCTGTAGGTTGAAGCTCTTTTATCATATTACAGAATAATTCTCAGGAAGCTTGTATCCAACTTCAAGTCAGTACTTTTCACAAGTTTGTGAAATTAAGATAGAATTGGAAGATTGGGGTAAAAGTCTTGATCCTTTGATTAAGTCTATGGCATCGGCAATGTTGTTGAAATTTAAGAAATATTAGGATAAGATGCATCTTTTGATGGGTGTGGCTGCTATATTTGATCCAAGGTACAAGATGAAGTTGGTGGAGTTCTATCCTTCACAAATTTATGGTGAAACAGTTGCTTTAACTAAGATTCAAGAAGTTCGAACCCAATGTTCCAATCTCTTTCAAGAATATAGAAGTAGAGTACCTACTTCACATGTTGTATCTAGCTCTAATGAAGTTGCTTGTGTTGCTGAGGGAAATCGACTGTCTATCTTTGATAGGTTTGTCGCTTCTAGTAGCAATAATGTGGACACAAGATCTGAGTTGGATTTGTACCTAGAAGAAAGTGTGTTACCACGAACTCCATCGTATGATAATTTAAGTTGGTGGAAGACAAATGGATTAAAATTTCCTACTTCACAAAAGATGGCTTGTGATCTTCTAGCCATTCCTATCTCTACTGTTGCTTCAGAATCAGTATTTAGCACTAGTGGGAGGTTGATTAGTCCGCATCGTAGTAGACTTCATCCTACTACTTTGGAGGCTTTGATGTGTGCTCGCACTTGGTTATGGAATGAAATAAATGGTAAGTGATTCTGCTAATAACTTATTATGATAATAATAGTTTTTAATTTTTAATACAATAATGATTAATTGAATCACATACTTTTCTTTTCAGGTTCAACTTCAACGGTCGACCAAGTTTCATGTCCAACATTACTTAATAAAGAGGAAGAGCTAGATTCGAGTGTACTTACAAGGCTGTAGATACTTTGGTCTTTGCAGCAGCTGGTGAGTGTTGTCAGACCGAGTCCTAGTATTTCTCAGAAGTAGCAACAGATTTCAAAGAGAAAAGAAGTTGTTTAAGAGAAGAAGCTGTTAAAAATTGGTTTCTGGTTTTCTTCTTCTGTATAGTCCTGAAGTTTGGAATCTTTGGATCTGTTTGCAAGTCTTAAGATGTCTCATGGCTGTCTAACATATTTTATTTTTGCCTATTTGTGAAGCTTGAGTATTTAGCAAGTATTTTTTAGTCACCAAATCTTCAATGTCTTAACATTAATTTGTAATTTGTGAAAAAGATGTTTGTTAAGTACTACTTTGTTAACAGAACATACTTTTTGACTCTTGAGTTGAGAATTTGGCCGTGCTCCTAAATGAATTTCATGTTCCTTAGCCTGTTTCGTTATATTGAATGTGTGACGGACACTTTCAGTTTTAGTAAGCTGTATAGCGCCACCACATTTAGTATGCCAGCTGAGATTTTTCCTACTATATTGCGCTCGACTTGCCATGGAATATCAGCTGCATTTGGGAAGATAGGGGTAATGGTGAGTGCATTTGAGTTCTGCCTAGGTTCCTGCAATGATGGATAAGTGAAATCTGTGTAATAGCAGCAGTTAAGGAGTTCCATCTACAATGTGTATTAGTTGTCATATATGGACCTGTTAATATACAGTATCAGATGTTCCTTGCAATCATGTTATGTTGACAATGTCACTTGAGTATGTACACTAGTTTGTGTTAGGTAGTTGTGTGCATTTGACCTTGGTTGGATTATTTACCATTTTGTTAAAGTTGGCTTTTTCTAGCTTTTGTTTTAAAGTAAAAGGCAACATTGCGCCTGCTCTTCAACATGAGAGGTGTATACTTACAGTGAACTAGGATAATAAAGGACATTGTTTTAAAGTAAAAGTAATCATAATCCTTATTTGGAAATTCAGTTCCCAATTTACCGTAAGAAAAATGTAAATTTCCTTACTATTAGTGTTATAAATTCTAGTGGAGTTAACAAATTTTTCAACAAAAAAAAAAGTAAGGTGCAGTGCGGTGCGGGTATGCGCGGGTATGGGTGTGGGGCGGGTATATGCGAGTTTAAAGGTTATGTGGGGTGGGGTGGGGCGGTTTTTAAATTTACAGGCTTAGAAAAAACCCGCACTGTACCCGCCCCGCCCCACCCCATTTCCACCCCTAGTTATATTACAACTTGAAACACATGAGTACTACTTTAAAACTTCCTAGCCTCAAGAATTGACTCTACCAAGTTTGCAAACTCATGCACATTACTCAACAAAGTGATCATATAAGTCACCTATCTATCATCAAACATGTGCCCTCACCACAACAGAGTCACCCACATTCACTCAAAAATATGCAATTTATCACAATAATGGGCGTAAGAATCAAATTCCGCTCACTCTCACAAAGAATTCACATGTCACATAAGATGAACCATAAGCTTGCCCTTAGTATAGTACTCCACTAGTATCAGAATGTCAAAGCTTAAGATCAAGGAGGACTTTACGGGTTGTAATGTATGCTAAGGGACGGGTAGGAACTATTTGGTCAAGAATAGTGACTATCTTCCCTAAGTGCTTTAATACACTATAATTTATATTAAGATCGCCTCCAACCAACCTATTTTATACAACTTTTATCTTCCCAACTCTCTTTTGTTTTTCCCCATCTCTTTAAGCTAGCTTACACATATTAGGCAAGGAGTATTTGCTATCAATACATGATTCACTTCTTTTGGTCAATTTTTTTCTTTTCATTACATTACTCCCTGCCAACAACACATAAACTTTTTCACACACCAAAAGCTATTTACTTGGGGCTTCAACTTCACTTTTTCCTTCTTCAATTCTAATACTCCTTAACATCTTAATTTCTCAACTAAAGCGCTTAGGATTTTTGGATCAAATTACGGTTGATTGAAAGAAAAGGATTAAGCTACATATAATGCTACCAAAGAATAGGCCAAAGGCTCAACAGGGATAACTAAGATCATGCAAAAAGGGTAGATAAAGTAGGTATAAAACATGGCTATCAAAGAAATGCCTATATCATCTCCTAAACTCAACACCCTTTATTTCGCTTTGCAAACACACCGGGCAAGTTCTAGACATCAATATGCATATGGAATATAACAAAAACCTCACTCACATATAGACTCTCAACCAAGAAATAGCAAGAATTCAACATTAAGCCAACATCACAAAAGAGTCAAACAAATGAGCCTAGGTTTCTCAACAATAGTCATTCAATTCACTACATATGCTTCAACATTCAAAACCAACTTGAATCATGCAATCATGTGTAGCATCTGATTAGATCATCTCTAAAATTTTAAAATTACTCCTAAAAATAATAAAGATACTAGGTTCAAAAGGATTCCCCTCGGAAAAGAACTGAAAAGAAAAACCGAGGGGTGGATAAAGTGTGCTACTAAATAAAACTAAAAATTACTAAACGAAAATCTTTTTGTATTTTTCAAATTTTCAACAACATAAGCAAAAATAAAATAGCCAAAAGACTCCTACAGCACACTCCACCCTAACCAAATCGGAAGATTTCCCACCCCACACTTAAAATTATACTTTGTCCCCAAAATATAACTCAAAGAATAAAGAAGGAGAAATACTCCCTGAGGCCTCTAGGTCTAGCTAGTAGCATCTTATCCATCAAAGAGGTCCGGAGGACCCCACACTTAGTTTTTGCAATGCTCCTTAGTTTAGATTTTGGGTACTCAGACTTCCCCTAATCTGCAAAACAAAACAAACAAAACACAAAAACAAAGGTGAGACTAAAAATTTTAAAAAATTAAAAAAATAAACTACATACTAAACATTGGGGTGCCTCCCACAAACGCCTAATTTAACGTCGTGGCATGACCCATCAATTTTTTCCTCCATCTTGAGGATATAAATTTCACCCCCAACATCGTATCCATCTTTTTACTTCGCTCATAGGGTGGTGGTGCACATATGAAAGGACCAAGTGATGGATGGTGAATGTTAAATCGCTTAGCCCTGAGGTGAGGCATGTTGTTTTGTTGCAAGTCTAGTGCAAATTTAAGAATGTAGGATTCTTGTTTCTTATCTACAAAATCCTCCACAAGTTCAGATGACTCAAAACACATGTCATCATCAAAACATAATGTAGAAAAATTCTTTGAATGAGATCTAATACGTCCCACTTTTCCACTTGCACTAGTTGCAACATGCTCACATTTATACTTCCCCTCAATGTCAGCCTCAATCAAACAAAGATATTTGAATTATTGGTATTCTTCTTCTTTCTCCGCAGAATGGCTAGTCTCTGCAACTATTGGTGATTGGACATCGTACATCTCAATGTTTTTCATCAACTGAACATTCAAGTCACGAATATCTAAGACAAATTGATCTATCTCTGAAATAATCTCAACTCTCCCCCCTTTTAATTGGGTTGCCATGGTTATGAGACCATCCCAGAGACACTCATGAATTTTTAATTGTTGTGCTTTCTCCACTAGCCATTCCTTGCTCATTATGTCTTCTTCATCACAACTTTCTTTTACTAGTGCCTCCCTTTCTTCATCAATCCGAGGTTCCTCTTGAGTGTTGGATAAGACTGTAACTTACTGATTAACACAAGTTTCAGCCCTAGCCTGTAACTTTATGACTTGGGAATGCATCTTCTCTGTGGCTTCCCTCATTCTCTGCATGTCTTCCATTTATTGTGTATGCAGCTCCATTACTTGCTTCAGCATATCCATAAAGTGAGCCTCATGTTCTGCCTCATTAGCTCTGTTAGCCCTGCCATCATCATAAACAACAGACTGATCATAATAGGGGTTCAGGGAAGGGGAATAATAGTTTAGACAGTCACTCTAATGGCTATCCTGACCACCACACATCTGACATCTATTCAATTCAAAAGATTGGGCATGTGCGCACAACCCTCTCTCTTGAACATCATGAAAATTAGCATCCAAGTGTGGTCCTCCACAAAAACAACACGAATTGTCATTATTCCATGACCATCTATCCCAGGCTGACATATCAATAAGTTCTTGGCGCCGTTGCCGGGGACTTCGATTTTAATTATTTACCTAGATTGGAATTGTTCTTTTTATTTGTAGAAAATTGGAATCTTCAATTTCAAATCTTAGGCTTGTCTCTTATTTTTAAGATTCTTTGCTCGTAGCTCCTCCAAGCCTCGCTTTCCACTCAAAAAAGTCTTTAAATAGTCGCAAATTCCACATACGAGGGTCTAATCATATTTATTAGCACAATATCAAATATTCCATCAAAACAATAAAAAATACACAGTTATTGCTCTCAAAACTAAGGTACACATGGGTCAAAGACGACAATAAGGCGTATAAATACACCTTAGATCACCACCCCACACTTAAACCTTTGTTCGTTCTCGAACAAATCTTCACACCAATCACAATCAAGGAAGACTTTATAATTACTACTACAACTATGACACTCAAGCTAGCACTACAACGACCACAGACATTCCTATGACAACCTTTAAGACTCATTATAGCCATTATGAGTTCTTAGTTATGTTGTTTGGTTTGACAAATGTCCTGAAAACATTTATGGAGTTAATGAATGGAGTGTTTTGGCAGTATCTCAATTCTTTATGAATGAATTAGCTGTATTTAGGAAAATTTGGATGATTGATAAAACTATGGACCATATGAATGAAACAGATTTCTACTACAAATTCCACTCAGGTAGAGTCAAACTTGGATAAAGAGTAGGTAAAATAAGAAAAATCTCAAATAGAGAAGGCTTTGAATATGTGCATGGAGCTTGTTCAAGACAAGACTCCAACTTGAAAAGGGTTGCCTTATATAAGGGAATCTATATCGGAAAAAATCTCAAGTAAAGTTGGTGAACGAAGTCTAATAAGGAATGGGATTCCTTGGAAGGAAAGAATCTTGCTTAGAGGAGGAGAAGACTCAAAGATATAAATACACAAAGATATCCCCAAAGACAATCATGCAATTACATTGAGAGCAAATGAAGAACACAATCAAATAGAGGGAGTTCATAGCTGAGAGAGATCTGACTAAAGATATAAATACAGCCAATATAAAGAACCAGATCACAAGAACCTGTCACATAGGATTATGCTTTACAGTTCTTGAGACTAGTTTTGTATATTTTTTTATATTAAGTTGTAATTTACTACTTTTCTAGTCCAGTGCATACTTCAAGTTGAGTGCAACTCAAATTAGGGTTTTCAACAATCAAGGGTGTTTGTTGATGCAATAGGAATTAGAGTTTAGTTCATAGAATTGCAAGAGTTGTAATCTAAACTTTATTGAAGGCTCATTAAGTTAACAAAGTTGGGTTAAATCCAGCAAGTATGCAGGTTGTGATCTCATACTCTTTGTGAGTTGGGGTTTTCCGCGGTAAATACCATGCCATTTACTTTACTTATTTTACTCTATCTCAGGTTAAGTTATCATAAAAAATAGGTAAATAGACATGTTCCTTAGGTAAGTTAGGGGATTAGAAACAAACAATTAGTATTAGAAAAGGTTGTCTTAATAGAGTCTAATAACTCAAGAAAAGATCATAATGAATTTTGACCTCCTCTTGGACATGGTGAAGGTCAGCACATCAACAGACCACAAATTGTTCAATGGACATTAATACTCATGGTGGAAGGAAAAAATGAAAGATTTTATTCAAGTTAAAGACTATGAGCATTGGACATCAGGGTCACTGATAGCCCAAGGTATCCTACGACAAATGATGCTAAGAATAAGAATATTCCCAAGCCCAAAGTTGAGTACATGAAGCTGACTACAAGATGATTGGAAAGAATGCTAAAGCCGTGTATTCTTGTACGTGAACTTGGACCTGATGAGTTCAACCATATCTCATGTTGTACTATAGCTAAAAAAAATTTGGGATCTTTAATTGAACATGAAAGAACCACTCAGCTAAAAAAATTTACAATTGCCATACTATGCACTGAATATGAAACTTTTAAGATGAAAAGTGGTAAGACACTTTAGGACATGATCACTATATTCATAACTATTGTGAATGTGTTGGTATCCTTAGGAAATGTACACACTACTGAGGAACTTGTTTACAAAGTGTTTAGGAGTCTTCCTAAGACACATGAAATTAAGGTCACTGCTATTAGGGAGGTAAAGGATTTGACAAGAACAACCTTAGATAAGTTGGTAGGAAATTTAAAGACCTAAGAGATAAAACTAGATGCTTTCAAAAAGTGAGAGGGAAGCAATGACCAAACACTGGCCCTTAAGGAAATTGAGAGTGATGAGTCTGATCTTGATGATGAAGATATAGCCTTGATCATCAAAAACTTTACGAAGTTCTTCAAGAAAGAGGGATGCTTTGGGAAAAAACCATCCTTATGAAAGGGACGGAGTAAGGAAATAGGACAAATTAGTGGTTAATTCAAGTGTGAGAAGACTGAACACCAAATCAGAGACTATTTCTTGTGGGAATTAGAGTGGCGGTAGAAGGAAGTGGATGAAAAATAATAAAAGAAAGGGGAATTATCTGATAAAAAAAGAAAAAGAAAATTGATAAGGCTATGTTAGCTGCTTGGAGGATAGGTTCTGATGAATTAGAAGAAGAAGCTATCGAAGACATTGCTTTGATGGCCCTGTAGGATTTATAGTACAATAGGTAAATCTTCTTAATTTAAAAAATAAGCTGGAACTTTTTCTAAGTAAAATTTAACCTCCCTTTTAATAACTCACAAATAATCTTCATGATTTGACGGAGAAGAGGTAACAGTTGTTGGCATACTTAACCAGTCTGAAGTATGAGTATATTGATCTTAAAAACATCTACATAAAAACGAACAAGGATAAACAAGACTCAAAGGAATAGGTTCAACAACTTGATTCAACCATTCTATCTCTATCATCTGAAATTTTAGAATGTATTGTCATTGGTAAGGGGAAAACCAAAATTGATGATAATCAAATCAGATGTGAATAGTGTATTGGGAAACTCACTAATGAATTGTACCTAGAAAGAAAAAAATATAGAAGAATGAATCTTTAATTGACTAGGACTAAGTATGAGCTTGAAAGGGAAAATAGATGGACTCAGTCCTCAATGATTGTAACTTGACATAATAGTATGATTTAAAATGATAAAGCTAGTTTAGAGTTTGCAAAAGAAGAGCCAAAAAAGAACTTTAATCTCTGCACACAATGTTGTAACATTGGTCACACAAGGATAGTTTGAAAAACAATCCTGTTAAAAGAACTAAAACACATAAGAGAAATAGGTATGAAAAAAGGAAAAAATTATGAATGTATTGTGAAATTAGACTAAACGAGATCTCCTTCATCCTTTTGTTAAAAGAAAGGCTCAAAGCTAGTCTGGGTTTGTAAATCTAACCTCTAAATTTTGTAGGTAAAAGGTAGAGGAAGCAAGCAAAACTGGAATATGTATAGTTCTTGCTCAAAGCATTTGACTGGAGAAAAGAAGAAGTTCTTCTTACTTGAAGAAGAAAAAGGTTGAATCGTGGCCTTTTGTGGTGGAAAGAAAGGTAAAATTAGAGGAGTTGGAAAAATAAAGAAGACTGGAGAAAAATCAATTGAGAAAGTTTACCATATTGAAGGGTGGAACCATAACCTACTAATCAAATCACAACTTTATAATAAAGGAAACAAGGTAACTTTTTACTCTTCAGGTGTTGAAGTGATAAGCCTAAAAACGGTGGAAACTATTCTGACTTGATAAAGATACACGTATGTTTGCACTGATGATATCTCAAGTATTCATATTGAAGGTCTTGTATACCTTAGTGTGATGGATAGTGATCCCTTACTGTGGTACAAAGGACTAGGGCATTCCAGCCATGGTCATATGAACAAACTTATCTCCAAAGACTTTGTAGCAAGGTTCCCTAAGACAAAGTTCAAGAATACAAAGTTAGTGTAGAATGTACCCAAGATAAAAAGTTAAAGACTCAAATAGAAATAGGTACTCACGTTGACTAGATACTTAGAACTAATCCATATGGACTTGTGTGGTCCCATGAGGGTGAAAAATAGAGGTGGAAAGAGGTATATATTTTTACTATTTAGGGATTATACTAGGTTCATTTGGATAGTTTTCCTTGCCTCTATAAAAGATACATTTGAAGTATTCTGCACTTTCGTAAGAAAATTGGAAAAGAAACTTAATAATCAACCAGCTGCAATTGGATCTGACCATGGGACTAAGTTTGAAAATGAATTTTTTTTTTATTATTGTTCCTCTCATGGTATTGATCACAACATCTCTGTACCTAGGATCCCTCAGTGAAATGAAGTGTTTGAAAGAAAGAATAGGACTCTACAGGAAATGGCTAGAACTATGATGTTGGCTAGTAATATTTCTAGTAAAGTTTTTGCAGAATCCATTAACACATCCTTTTACATCATAAATATATGCATATATATACCTCTACTAGAAAAACACCCTACGAATAACTAAAAGGTAGAAAACCTAACATATCTCATCCTAGAACCTTTGGATATAAGTGTTATGTTCTTATTAAGGGAAAGAACTTATTAGGTAAACTAGATAATGAGGGAACTTTTCTAGGATATTTTTCACATAGTAAAGCTAATAGGGTGTTAAGTAAAAGAACTATGTGTGGTGAAGAAAGTGTGCATGTAATATTTGATAAGAGCAGAATTATGGCTAACCATAGTCTGTAGGATGATGATGAGCTACCAAGGATATTTAATTCAATAACATAGGAACATGTAAGAGAAACAGGTCCTACCCCTATAGGTGTTGAAATTAACAAAATGACACAGTCAAAGGAAATAAAATCAGTTGATCAAACTGATGAAACTATTCACCAAACATCTCACAAGGATGGTCAATTTGAGGAAATGCACGACTTAGTTCTTAGAGAATACAAGTATCAAGGATCAGATCCAATTGAAAATATCCTCACTGATCTATGATCTTGAATAACCCCAAGATCTAGATTTATGAATTTATGTGCTTCTAATGTTTTCCTATTTAAGATTGGGCCCAAAAAAGTTAATGAAACTTTCCAAGATGTAGATTGGATAATTGACATGTAGAAGGTTCTCAATCAATTTAAAAGAAGCAAATTCTGGTATTCGGAACCTAGGCAAAAAGGAAGGACCATAATTGGCACCAAATGGGTGTTCAGAAATAGGATGAATGAGCAAGTAATAGTTACAAAGAACAACCAAGATTAGTGGTTCAAGGTTAAAACCAAGAAAAAAAGCATAGAATATGATGAGACATGTGCTCCTATAGCAAGATTGGAGGCAATCAGGCTTCTCATAGCTCTTTCTACATACATGGAGTTCACACTATACCAAATCGATGTCAAGAGTGCCTTCCTGAATGGGCTACTGAAGGAAGAGGTTTTTGTCAAACATCCTCCATAATTTGAAAGCAGTAACTACCCTCACCAAGTATACATGCTTGATAAATCCCTTTATGGACTCAAGCAAGCACATAGGACATGATACGATAGGTTGTCAAAATTTCTCTTGAGCCATGGATACATAAGAGGTAAAATTGATAATACCAAAATTCTTTAAAAAGGGAAGGAGGTGTTGATTGTGCATGTAAATATAGATGATATCATTTTTGGATCCTCTTGCAAAGGACTGACCAAGTTGTTTGCAACCTTGATGAGCACTGAGTTTGAGATGAGTATTATAGGGGAAATCGACTTCTTCCCAGGTCTTCAAATCAAACAAATTCCTTCTGGAATAATGATTCATAAACAAAATTATGTGAAGGATCTACTTAAAAGGTTCAAAATAGAGGACATAAAGGTAATTAATGCGACCTAAGTCACCTCCAAGACATTTACATGGAAAAAGCTTGGGAGTTACAAGCACTTCAACGTATATTCATAAAGATGTACATACTTGAGCACACAATGATATCATCCAAATGGTTTCATATCATGATGATAGGGTTGAAGAACGAAAGAAAACAAAAGTAGGGATATTACCATGCAGTCAAAAGTATATATTTGATCTCATAATTGAACAGTATGGGGATATTGTTAAGCTTCATTTATGCGGGGTTGATTCCAAGTTATGCTATCGCATAACTATTATACGATGAGAGATGCAACCTTATTTTAAAAACTAGCTCACTTTTGGGGCTATTTTCGTAATTTACATAAAGGGCCACTTTTGAGCTTTAGTAATAAACTTTTTATAGTAGAGACTAGATCTTTTAAGACTAGGAGAATATTAAATACTTCTCATTTTTAGAGTTGAGAGTTGGTAAGGCTTTTGGTGACGTTCTCTTAGAAATAGGGGTTGAAAGGTGAATTGATTTTCCTTGAGGTCTTCATAAGAGTTAAGTGCTTGATTAGGATTAATTGATTGAGGTCTTAGGGTTTAATATACCCTTTGGTTGCTTTCTATATCCTTTTATTTTGTCTATCTCTTTATCTTTTATTTACTTGTTTTTAATATCCATATTTTCTTTAATTCTCATTTAGATATTGCATTATATTAATAACAAAACCGATTTTAGATATATTTCTACGAATTTATCTTGGAATTTATTAGTATAAAAATAAATTGAAAATTCAAAAAAATCCAAAAAATATTGATGATTCCTTGTTATTTAAATTGTTTGACCACTAGATCTGTAATCCCTAGTATTTTAGATTCTAAATCTAAACTTTTGATTCATTTCAGATTAATTAGAGTATTGTTGACTTGAAGAACATGAAGAACTTAAATTGGGTCTACTTAATTTTGTGTATGATTGGTTCTAATTGGTACTGGTCTTTGTTCACTATGTTGAGGGAAAGCTAGATTTAAAATTTGGCTTTTTCAAGTTGTTTGAAGGAGTTAGAAATTTGAATATTCAAGGTGTTCTTGATGACCTTTATATCTTCTTATTGAAGAAGTAACAAAAAGTTCAAGTTTGATAAAACATATTGGTACAATTTTGAGAAAAGTTATTTTTGGGTTTAAAACTGGTAAATACTAGGTAAAGTTGGTCCCAAGAAATCAGGAAATCAAAAAACAAATTTGAATACAAAAATCATTGGGTAATTTTTGCAAGCTCCATTGGGTTTGTAAAAGTGGTTTACGGCTCGCAAAACTAACTTCAAGGTCGCATTTTGGTCTTAAATATTTTGTCCAATTTTTTGAGAATCTGCACCATTGGAAAAGTATTTTCCGTCTCCCAAAACTTGTTTGAAGATTGCATGACTGGTCAATTAAAGTGCCTTCTATTCTGTCTATTTTTGCGATGAGTTGGAATTTTATATGATATGCATAGTTGTTTTGCAGTCTACTTTTGCATCTTTAGGGTAAAAATAAAATAAAAGAGTGCAAAAAAAAATTAAAATATTGTTGCTTCATATCGATGTCATGAGTTCTTTGGGTCTTTCATAGCGTGTTTCAAATGATCACCCAAATTGATCCTGAAATTTTTATTTTTATCCCATTTTTACGTTTCATTCTTAACTGTCCATAACTAGTGTGCATTTAGTACTTTGTTTGTACTTGTGAATGCTAGTTCTTGAGTCTTCTTTCATGCTAATTCTTTTTGTGTTTTTCTTGTTTAAACTTCGTTGTTAATTTCTTGATTCAAGTCTATTAGTTTTAATAAAGTAGTTTCTCCTTCTAGTGAACAAATATCCACTCTTGAGAATAGCATTAATTGGCACTTTCTGTACCATCGTATTAAAGAAAGCTTCAAGATTAGTCAAGCCAATTTGTGAGGCAATCAAAGCTGTGAAAATATGAGTAATTATGAGGTTTTATTTTGCTAACTCTAACATTATTTGTTTTTTTTTTTAAGTGTCTTTTGAGCATGTACAATGGTGGCGGGAAATGAAACACAGACTCCCATTGGAGGTGTTACCGTAGAGTCATTATTGGAGGTCCTAAATGGTGTCACTCAAATATTGGACGTGATGCAAGGGGGTATGTCATCTTTGAATGATAGAATGATAAATGTGGAGGGGCATATTAGCTCTTCAACTTCTACCCCCCAAGCCAATTTCCAAGCGTCCTCGAGCTTATATGCCTAAAACACTTCACCTACTATTACACCCAAAACATTTCACCAAATGTGTAATCCAACTTTACAAGAAAATGTTTCTATTCCTCAAACTAATACCACCTAACATCCATGAAATGCCTTTCAACCACGTCAAGTCTAATTTTACCAAAACCCTCTAAACCACGATCCACCCAACCCAAGACTGTAGATGTTGAGAGAAATGAAAAAAATTAGAGTTTGAAGAGCCTATTGATAATGATTATAAGTATGATTCTCAAGAGAATAGGCCGTGGGGACATGGTGTATATCAAGTATGGAGAGGAAGATATGATCTAATCTCTTAAGGGGGGAGAAATTAAGGAATCCAAAATCAAGTTTGGGGCCAAAGAGATGATAGGCGAATCGAGGCCAAGGAGACTATTATGGGAACCAAGGAAGATATGGGGGACATGATATAGGTCTCAACTCAATCAAGGTCACTCTTTATATTTTCAAATAGGGTAGTGATCTCGAGAGTTATCTTAATTGGGAATCACAATATTATAGGATCTTCCAAACTAATGATTTGATCGTGGTCAAGAAGGCTATATATGCTATTGCATAATTTGACGGGTTTGCTTTGACTTTGTGGGAATCTACGAGGAGGTTTCAAAGGGCTTATGATGATGGAAATATTTCCACATGTATCATATTGAAGACACTTATGAAACTCAAGTACGTGCTAGAAAGATACAAACAAGAACAACTGGCTAGGTCATATAGTTTGAGGCAAGGGTACAAAAGTGTGGAGGAATACCGTGATGAGTTCCAAAACATGCTTCTGAGGGTTTAGTACGTAGAGAATAAAAATCATACATAGATTCATTTCAAGGGTGTATTAAACATGGTGATTTCCTCTTGGATGGCAATACATAAGTTTAATCATATGGATGATGTATTAGAGGCGGCTATCAAAGTTGAGTGGAATATCAAAGAAGAAAGATCATCCAAGACTAAAGGTTATTTATCTTTGAATTGTTGGGGAAAGAACAAAGAGAGAGCTCAATTATCCTTGACTTGGAACAAAAACAAAGCTTTTAAGAAGCCTTTTGAAAAAAAGCCATTTGAAAAGAATGATCCAAAGGATGCACCAAAAGAAAGAGGCAACAAAAGCTCAACCATTGGGCCTATAGGTTTTAAATGTTATAGATGTCGAGGATAGGGTCATAAAATAAGTGATTGTCCTAAATGGAGAATGATTGTTCTTCAAGAATGGGGGCCTCACAATGAAGATGAAGAGGAGCGAGAGGATGAATATGAAGATGAAGTTTAATAAGATGATGACTTTGGGATGATAAGGAAGGGGAACAAGATCTTTATGAGGGGGATATCAGCATTCTAAATGTTTTAATAAGAAAGATTCTGATGGATGAGGCTCTGCCTCAAAAAGGGGAGCATACCTTGACAAATTATGTGGTGAGGCGAGTAATGATTTCTAAAGCCATGTATGATCCAAGACAAAGAGAGAATCTTTTCCATTCCAAATGTCTCATCAAGGACAATATTTGTTCCTTGATTATATATAGTGGGAGTTGTGCCAATGTTTCTAGTAGCACTTTGATATAATTCTTAAAACTTTCCACATCCAAGAATGCCACACCGAATAAGCTCCAATGGCTAAGTGAGTGTTGGGAATTAAAAGTGTATCATCAAGTGTTGATTAAGTTCAAAATTGGGATTTATAAAGATGAGATACTATGTGATGTGGTTCCTATGAAATCTTGCCATGTATTACTCAAAAGGCCTTGGATATATGACCATTCAACCAATAAATATAGGTGGATCAATAAGTACTCGCTTGTGATGGATGGGAAAAAATGTGTTCTTCATCTCATGTCACCTTCACAAGTTAGTGATGTGTATCAAAAGATGAGAGAGTTGAAGGAGAAGGGCAAGGGTGAGGTGAATAACATAATGATAGGAGGCCAACAAAGGATAAGAGAGGAGGGAGTTAAAAGGAATGAGAAAAATGGTGAAGAAAGCTAGTTACAAGAAGATTATAGAGAAGGTTTGGAACACTCCAAAAATCCAAGCTAAGATTAGAACCATGCTTCAAGTACATGCAAAATCAAACATCATGTTTTGGTAGTATGATAATTTATTTAGACACGTATTAAGGCCTCAAGTAACTCCTAGCTCATAGCCAAGTTGAAACCTTTCTTACCAGTGGTTTTCTTGTGAAGAATCTTGCTATAGTCAAGTTCAAATGAGCATACCTCCAAGATTCTGATATATTTTTGAGCTCAAGACCATCCACATGATATATATTTGAATAATATTCCCAACGCATCAAGATTCTCCTTAATCCGATATCGTAGCTAGGATTTATGGCTATTTTTGTGAAGCACTGTGTAGTGAGAACCTACGAGAGTAGTTACGACCATGGTTACATTGTGCGATCGTACAATGGTCTCATATGCATGAAATAGCCCTGAAAATTTAAATTTAGACAAGTAAACTTTAAAACCATGATAGGGAACCATGACCGTGGTTAGAAACCTCGACCGTGGTTAGAAACCATTATCTTACTTACGATCTTGACTTCTAAAGTTGATCGGGTTAGAACCTATGACCTACGAACCAACGCACGATCATGAGTGGCTCCCATGATCATACCATTACTCATCTGATCATGTTAAGAGAACATCTAGTTCTTCCTCCCAAGCACGATCACCACCCATTACCGTAGGTGGGACCCACAATCATGGGATGGTCCATACGACTCATTCTGCAGCTTTTTCAGTTACAAAGTTAAAAGGGCACATTAGTCTTTTTCTACTCTTTTAACATCAAAACTACGTCATTTATGCTATTTCAAGGATAATTATTAAGGCTAAAATTACCCTAGGCCCTCATTACACAGAATAACAATCGACACTTAGCTTTAACACAACAGAAGAGGCAATTTTCTTTCCTCAAGGCAGAGTTAGGGTTTTACAACTTTAATATACCAATTTCAAGGATTTCTTCAGGGTTTTCATCTTTAGGTATGTGGGATTTCATCAATGGTTCTCCTTTCACCCATTGAGTCCCAAAGTTAATTTCTCAGTTTAATTCCTTCCTCAAAGCTTAGGGTTCATGAATGTTATGAATTTATTGATATTAGTTCCTAGATCTCAATGAGTTATAAATCCATATTTTAACATGAATTTCAATAACATTATATGTTCAAAATCATAAAACCTAATTATATTGTGAAATCCATGATTTTTGGACTTGAGTTATTAAATTCCTTAATTTTCTCAGTTTATGGAATTGTCATAATAGTTGCATTCTTCTGAGATGGTGGGTTATGAAAACCTGATAACCTAGGATTTCATGAAAATACTTATGAGCATTATATCCTTCAAGTTACATGTGTTGAATACTGTCATAGAATGCATTTATTTTTCGACTCTAAAATATTACTATTATTGAGCATTTCAGTTGTCAGTGTCATTCTGTTGGGAATAGTGCTTAGCACCGAACAAATGCAGGGATGAAGGCTCGCCCATCTATTAGACTGATACCTTTAGTAGAAGTCCCTAAGTCCTTGTACTACGACGCTATTAAAGGTTCTAAAGGGTCACCCATCAGACCAGGCTTGATACGTTAGTCCTTTAAGACATCAGTTTAATGGATCTACGCCAGTCAGTATTCCTACCCTTGGCAATGTTTTGAACAACCTTATAGTTAGGGTTACAAGTTGGACCCTGATTATCTCATAGTTAGGTATGTCGATTATTTGTAGACCCCACGTTTCATAATTCATAGTTCAGATTTAGATACTTTCATGACCTTGTATTTAGATGTTTAGATTATCATACATTACTGATCTAAGGAGTATTTATATGCCTTAGGAGCGACTTTAACCCATGTTTACCTTAGTTTTGAGATCAATACGTATATGTTTTGCATGATTTAGAAAGATTATGTGATATTGTGCTAACCAATGTGATTAGACCCTTGTAGGTGGAATTTGTCACTATTTGAAGCATTTTTGGCGTGGAAAGCAAGGCTTGGAGAAGACACGAGCAAAGGATATTGATAAAAAGAGGCAAGCCAAAGATTTGAACTTGAAGAATCATTCCAAATCCGCAAAGAAAAGTCGACGAAAGAAGAAAATCAAAAATTAAGGGCCTGGCGCGTTTCAGGGCGTGCCAGGCCGCTTTCGTGAAAAAAATGGTTTTGGGAGGCAGCAGTGGGGCGCATTTCAGGGCGTCCCAGGCCTCCTTGAGTACACCTTGGCAGAGGTAAAATTCGCCTAAGTGCCAGGCGCGCCCAAGGGCGTGCCGGGCCGCTTTTTGGCTAATTTTGCCTCTAAATTCAATCTATAAATAGGGATTTTGAGTTATTGTATCACATTGCATCTTGAATAGGCTACTTTGGGCATTTAAATTAGGTTTCATTCCTCATATTTTAAGTTTTTAATTATTTTTATGGTATTTTATTACTTTTGGATGTTGATTAACATTATGAGTGGCTGATAGGTTTTACTTCATTGTATAGTATCTCTACTGGTGCTGAATAACATCTAATAAAAAATAAATGTCCTTTTGTAATTCGCTTGTATGTCAAAAAGGCTTTATGTAGTTCGGGTATCCCGCTTATCTCATTGCCATCGTAGGTATGACAGTGTTTAACAGTCCGTAACTGTAACAAGTTTTTACTAAGTTGGCATTAGTTTTTGGCTGTGCAATTAGCTTGTTGTATCCTTGTAACTTTTGGGTTATATAATCTTGAGTTTTTTCTTGTGTTGTAGTAGATCTTTGGTAGAGATTCAAATATGTTTGGATTTTATGGATGTTTTTTATATAGTTTTGGGAAATATGGTTGTATATTTTCTTGTCCTGGTTTAGGCTATCTGCGTATGTAGAGGTTTGGGGTTGTGAGATATTTTGTGGTTTGTTTCCACGGTATTTATCGTAAATAAAATTATTTCAATTTTTTGGTTATCTGTTTTTATATTTTCTAATTTTTGTGTAATCTTTTCACTTCCTTTAATCCATGGGGTGGACTGGCGTATCTTTTTTGTTACTCTTTTAGCTCCAACTTTTTGTTTACATGGGGTTGTAAACCACCAATGTGTTATAATTAATTTAGCAAGGATATATATTTTGGTCATGTTATATTATATTATTGTTCGATTTATTATTATCTTTTTATTTTCGTAAGTTATTGTTAACTGTTTATCGCCTAAGTTCTATGGTTTAACTTGTTCTAGCCATTTTATGCCTAAAACAATATTCTTATCTCCTTGGTAGATTTTAAATGTTATTATTATTGGTATTCATCGTTGTATTGTTTTTCCTTTTTTATAATATCTATTGGTGCAACCAAATTGTGGTGTTGTTCTTGTTTTACAACATGCTAGATTTTTTATTAGTATTTTATCTAGTTTTAGATTTTCTTTATATTTTTCACATAAGTCTGTAAACCAATTTTGTAAAAATTTTATCCTGGCTCCTAAAGTATCTGCTAAGCCTGAGTCATTCCAGTCTTTTAGTACTAAACAGAGATATATTACTAGGAATGCCATTCTTAGATAATTTATACCCACATATATTAACAAAAACACATTGGTGGTTTAGGTAGAAGGAGACGTAGGGAAACTCCAAAAAACCCATGACAAGTTTGCTAATTTTGTAGGTACAAGTGAACCAGCTACTAAAAAACCATATACAAATACCAATTTAAACTATGTGTTTGTAAAACCATTCACACCAAAGATACAAAAACCACAAAATATCGCACAACCCCAAACCTCTAAATACGCAGATAGCCTAAACCAGGACAAGAAAATATACAACCATATTTCCCAAAACTATATAAAAAACATCCATAAAATCCAAACATATTTGAACCTCCACCCAAGATCTACTACAACACAAGAAAAAACTCAAGATTATACAACCCAAAAGTTACAAGGATGGTTAATTCTTCATTATTAGTTAATATTCTTGGTAATTCTGAGTATGCTCGATCATTAATTATTATTTCTTTCTCAGAGACTAATTCTCTTGTTATGTAGTTGTCTTCTAGTCCTATGATTATTAATATTAGGTATTTTCTTTGCTCCATTATTCCAGTTATATAGTAATGGTATGGTTTCAGAACATGAATCTCTTGGGTTAATTTTAGTGGTTTTTGCTGAAGTTTATCATAAATTGGTTATTCATATATTCTCAATTTCATTATTTTGATGTATGATCACCATTGAAATACATGCCTTGTCTTGAAGTAAGCTCGAGAGAGAAACTAATCGATAGAACGTGGAATATACGAAGTGTGGTCTTTCTCGGGGAAGGAATTCTAAGGGATTGACATGTGGTTAGGACCGAGAGGTACCTAATCCACCACACTTGGTAAATTGCGAGAAGAGAACTTAAATCCACTAGAATTGGTTAAGATTATCACCGCTCACTGATGTAGTTAGGTTTCCAATTTCTAGTAGGAGATTATATTTTGGAGACGAATATAATTGTAAAATTAACCTCGAGATCAATAACCACGATAAACAACTCAAAGTGCTTAAACTAATAACAATTATGCTCAAGAGATGTCGTTCGGAGTGCCTTAGCCCTGGGAATTCACTTTTTATTGATTTTTCAAGCACATTTGCTAAAACCAAAGTTACGGTAGCGAAGATAGGAGTTCATAGTTTGTAAACCAATAATTTTTAGTGACAAATCCCGTTCCCTTTTCGCAACACTAGTTTTTGATTATTGTTGGACATCTAAAATTTATTTCTGTTGACGAAAGTCCTTGGGTTCGATATCCGGCTCTTTCACAGGAGCCACTTTATTACTTGAATAATCACGTACACTTGCGTGTATAGCTGGGTCACAACAAGTTTTAGGCGCCGTTGTCGTGGACTTTCAAATAGATAGATTTCAATTATTGACGTTTGTATTTTAATTTTCAGCTACGCGTTGACAACTTGATCTTAGCTGTTCTATTTTGCAGGCTTACTTCATCGGAAGATTATCAAGGAACAAAGATTTGGTAGCCCCGCAGTCTGAACCTGAAAGATATTTTAATAGATTGAGGAGACAGGCTGCAGAGTACCCAATCCCATAAGTCGAACTGGCTAGCGAAGGGATGCGGGGTAATCCCGTAAGAATTGAAGAACCAGCTACAGAGAGACGTGAGCCTGAAGTAATGGCTGCTAGAACAGTTCGCGATGTGGTAATCCCACTCGCCACTAATGTGACCTCCAGTATTCTCAAACCGGCGGTTGGAGGTAGATTTGAGCTTAAACAAAATATGGTGCAACTCTTGCACTCAAGTGACAGTTTACAGGTCTTGCTCATGAGGACCCGCAGAGGCACATCCGTAATTTTCTGGAGATCAGTGACACATATATTCCTGTGGGTGTGTCTTCGGATTATGTGAGACTTACTTTGTTTCCCTTTTCTCTGTTGGGGGAAGCAAGGAGGTGGTTAGATGCAGAACCGGCTAATTCTATCACTACTTGGGATGATCTTGATCAGAAATTCTTGATAAGGTTCTTTCCATCTGGAAAGACAACAAAGTTGAGGAGTGAGATACTGAGTTTCAGACAGAGAGATGATGAGAATTTGTACCAAGCGTGGAACCGATTCAAATCCATGCTGAGAGATTGTCGTCATCACCACAAAGCTAATGAAGTGTTGGTGCATACTTTCATTGAGGCTCTCGACCCCAACACTAAAATTCTACTTGATTTAGCTGCAGGTGGACAAGCTTTAGATAAGACTTATAATGAATTATATGCTTTGTTGAATCATATTTCAAAGGGAAATCCAGGCTGGCATAGTGATAATTCGAGGAATTCTACAAAGAAGGTTGCTGGAAAACTAGATGTGGATGCAGTCACGACATTATCAGCCCAAATTCCAGCCATGTAAAACATGATGAACAATCACTTCAGTAGTTTGAATTTGGGGCAGCAACTAGCTCCCGTAGTACAGCAACAGGTTCCTGTGATGTGTAGTGTATGTGGAAATGGGGACCATACCAGCGAGTTGTGTAGTTCAAATCCAGATTCTGTGAATTTTATTGGTAATGCCCAAAGAGGAGTTGGATCCCAGAATTACGGAAATACTTATAATATTGGGTGGAAAATCACCCAAACTTATCTTGGGGAGTAAATTAAAATCAATATAGGCCTCAAAGATATGCACCACAGTACAACCAATAGTAAGGTCAAGGAAATCTAGTGGGTGCTAAGCCTGGAGATATGAGTGTGGAGGATATGTTAAAGCAGATTATGGAAGAGCAAGCTAACCTGGCAGCATATATGAGGAACAATCAGTTGGCCACTCAGAATTTGGAGAAGAAAATTGGTTAGTTAGCTAACGCACAGAATACAATGCCCCAAGGAGGTCTTCCAGGTGATACTGAGCCTAATCCAAAGTAGGTGAATGCTATTGTTACTCGTAGTGGTAAGCAGTTAGATAATACGGTTGCACCAGCAAAAGAATTGGAGCCGAAAGTAGTGGTGATTGAAGACGAACAAGTGGAGTCTACCAAAAGCTCCAAAGATTATAAAGTGATACACAGTGTTAAGTTGCCTCCTCCTTTCCCTCAGAAGTTCAAGAAGAAGAAGGAAGATGAATGCTTTGGTAAGTTCATTGAACTACTTAAACAAGTGCACATTAATTTGCCTCTTGTGGATATCTTGCAGGGTATTCCAAAGTATGCCAAGTTTGTGAAAGATATTGTGGCAAACAAGAGTAGATTGACAGAGTATGCCACAGTTGCATTGACTGAGGAGTGTAGTTCTCGCATTCAAAACCGGTTACCTACCAAGCTGAAGGATCCTGGAAGCTTCACTGTGAAAATTACACTGGGAGATCGTGTTTGCGCTAGTAGATTGTGTGATTAGGGGGCTAGTATAAATATGATGCCCTCTTCTATTTTCAAGGAGTTGGGTTTGGGTCGTCCTAAGCCTACTACAATTATTTTGCAGCTTGCAGACCGATCCGTGACTAGACCTGATGGAATTGTTGAGGATGTTCTTGTTCAAGTGGGTTCGTTGATCTTTCCAGTTGATTTTGTGGTGCTAACTTTTGAGCCTGACCAGGAAGTCCCATTTATTTTGGGGCGTCCATTTTTGGCTGGAGGGGCGATCATTGATGTAGCAGCCGGGAAACTTACTATGCGAGCTCATGATAAGGTTGAAGTCTTTGATGTATATAGGGCTTTGAAGCTTCCAAAAATTTATGAGAATTTGTCGGTTATTACAGCTATAGATTTGGCGGTTGAAAGCATCCACACTTTCTCTACAGATCCATTGGAAAAAGTTTTGATGGGGCAAGATGTTTTTCGTGATGCGGAAGCTAATGAAATGGTGCAAGTTCTTGATCTTATGGGTATCTATGCTAAAGAGGGTAGATGGGAACCTTTAAATCATCCTCTCGGTCCTCCAACCAATCCCTTAATTGAGGAGGCGCCGAAGCTTGAATTGAAAGAACTTCCATCTCACCTTCAATATGCTTTCTTAGGTGACAATGAGACCCTTCCTATTATTCTTGCAGCAAATTTGTCAAAGGATCAAGTTGATGCGGCATTGTTGATACTCAGATGAAGAAAGAAGGCTATTGGTTGGCAGATGTCTGACATTCATGGTATTAATCCGGGTTTATGCATGCATAAAATTTACATGGAGGAAGGGCATAAGCCGAGTGTGCAACACAAACGATGCTTGAATTCGGTGATGAAAGAAGAAGTAAGGAAAGAGGTAATTAAGTGGTTAGAATCGGGCATTGTTTACCCTATCTCTGATAGTACGTGGGTGAGCCCAGTACAATGTGTTCCAAAAAAGGGTGGTATGACGGTGATCACGAATGATAATAATGAATTGATTCCGATAAGAATAGTGACTGGGTGGCGTATTTTCATGGATTACCGAAAACTCAATGATGCTACGAGGAAAGACCATTATCCAATCCCTTTTATTGATCAAATATTGGATCGGTTAGCCGGGCAGGAGCATTATTTCTTTCTTGATGGGTATACCGGATACAATCAAATTGCTATAGATCCTCAAGATCAGGAGAAGACTACATTCACATGTCCTTATGGCACATACACTTTCAAGTGTATGCCATTTGGATTGTGTAATGCACTGGCTACCTTTCAGCGGTGCATGATGGCTATTTTTTATGACATAGCGGAGGAGTTCGTAGAGATTTTTATGGATGATTTTTCAGTCTTTTGTAACTTTTTCGAGGTATGGTTGCAAAACCTTGATAGAGTCCTTGCTCGGTGTGAAGAAACTAATCTGTTCTCAATTGGGAGAAGTGCCATTTCCTTGTGACGGAAGGTATAGTTCTTGGGCATAAAGTGTGAAAGCAGGGGCTTGAATTTGGTAAGGAAAAGATTGAAGTTATTGAAAAATTACCTCCACCTATATCGGTGAAAAGGGTGCGTAGTTTCTTGGGTCATGCTGGGCTTTACAGAAGGTTTGTTCAAGATTTTTCAAAAATTGCACACCCCATGTGTGCAATCTTGGAAAAAGATGTGAAATTTGTATTTTGTGAATCATCTGTAAAGGCATTTGAGGTTTTGAAAAAGAAGTTGGTAGAGGCACCTATCCTTATTGCTCCTGACTGGGCTTTACCATTTGAGCTCATGTGTGATGCAAGTGATGTTGCAGTGGGTGCAGTTCTTGGTCAGCGGAAGAATAAGGTTTTTCACTCTATTTATTATGCAAGCAAGACCCTTGATGCACCCCAAGTGAATTACACGGTGACTGAAAAAGAGATGTTAGCCTTGGTGTATGTATTTCATAAATTCAGATCGTACTTGGTGGGAACGAGCGACATTGTATACATGGATCATGCTACAAAACGGTATTTGTTCAATTAAAAGGATGCTAAGCCGCGGTTGATTAGATGGATCTTATTGCTACAGGAGTTTGACTTAGAGATTAAAGATAGAAAGGGGACAGAAAATCAAATTGCCGACCATCTGTCTAGACTTGAAAGCTCGTCACATGTAGTTGATGATGGGCGTATTTGTGAGGAATTTCTAGATGAGCAATTGTTAGTTTTGGGAGTTGATGAGTTGCCATGGTATGCAGACATTGTGAATCTATTGGTCAGTGGGCTCTTTCCTCCTGATTCGAGTCCTCAACAGAACAAGAAGTTGGCATATGAGTCACGCTCTTATACATGGGATAAGCTGTATTTTTTCAAACAAAGGCCTGATCAAATAGTAAGAAGATGTATTCCGAATGCGGAAGTGAAGCAAGTGTTAGAGAGATGCCACGCATCACCTTATGGTGGTCATCATGGTGGTGAACTCACAGCCCAAAAAATATTGTAATCAGGTTTCTTCTAGCCTTCTATATTTAAAGATGCTCATACCTTTGTGAAGAGTTGTGATCAATGTCAACGTTTGGGGATGATTGCAAGGCAACATGAGATGCCTCTAAACAATATCCTAGAAGTTGAAGTCTTTGATGTATGGGGAATAGATTTTATGGGCCCTTTCCCGAAGTCGAATGGCAATCTATACATACTGGTAGCAGTGGATTATGTGTCTAAATAGGTAGAGGCTGCAGCTCTACCTACAAATGACTCCAAGGTTGTGGTAAAGTTTCTTTAAAAACACAACTTCACTAGATTCGGAACTCCAAGAGCTATTATTAGCGATGGAGGTTCACACTTCATTAATTATTGGGTGAAGAGTGTATTGGCAAAGTATGGTGTGAAACACAAGGTCTCGACAAAGTATCATCCCCAAACAAGTGGCCAAGTGGAAGTGTCTAATCACGAGATAAAGCAAATCTTGCCAAAGACGGTGAATACTTAGAGGAAAGACTGGTCACTCAAGCTGGATGATGCTCTTTGGGCTTATTGAACGGCGTATAAGACTCCTATAGGGACTTCTTCCTATAATTTGGTCTTTGGGAAAGCTTTTCACCTCCCAGTTGAGCTTGAACACCGAGCATATTGGGCGGTAAAGAAGTTGAATCTAGATCCAGGGTTGGCTGGTAACAGGAGGTTGTTACAACTCCATGAGTTGGAAGAATTTCGTTCCCATGCGTATGAAAATGCTAAGATCTACAAGGAGAAAACGAAGCGATGGCATTACAAGCATATTCTCCCCACACTTTTGAGCCAGGCCAGTTGGTACTGTTGTTTAACTCAAGACTTAGGTTGTTTTCGGGCAACCTAAGATCTAAGTGGAGTGGGCCTTTTGAGGTAAGTTGCACGACACCTCATGGTGCGGTCGAAATTTTGAACAAAACGGATGGTACAAGATTTATGGTAAATGGCCAGAGATTGAAGCTTTATTTTGGTGAAGAAGAGAAGCAGAAGGAGGACGTGCTTCACCTTGATGATCACTGAGCTAAGTATGGTCGAGTCGCGACATTAAACCAGGCGCTACATGGGAGGCAACCCATGACTGTGTTGTAATAGTTAGGATTTATAACGTAAAAATACCAAAAGAAGAGTCGTGCCCCGACCAAAACTAAGGCGCTTGATGGGAGGCAACCCATATCTTTTAAAATTTTTGTTTTCTAACTTAGTGCTAGGATCTTGTGTTTATGCAGAGGCACGGAGCATGTTGACATGGAAATCTACAAGAAAAAGGTAAAATTGGCGGATGGCTGATTATTTGAAGGTGATGGGCAGGTAGGACATGTTTTGGAGCAAAGTTTTGAGTCTTGGGACTTTTAAAACCCCCAAGATTATGTGAAAAATTACTCAGGTATAATGTTAAGTGTTGGGCGCGCTATAGGGCGTGCCAGGGCACACTTGGAAATTTTTTTTATCGTGTGGCAATGCCCTGGCGTGACACACGGCGCGCCAGGTCACCTGTGTCAAGAAAAAATTATCGCCTAGCAGTACCCAGGAGCGACATACGGCGTGCCAGGCCGCCTGTGTCCATTTTTTTTATGCAATAGGCAGTGGGGTAGCGCGCTAGGCAGTGTGCCAGGCCGCTACCCCCTTATATTTTTGGCACAAAATTTTTAAGTCTTTTGCCCTATAGACCCGACCCACCCCCACCCCTACTCTTTTAAATCCCTAATTTCCCTTATTCTTCACAAATATTCCAACACTCCACAACCAAATACACGATTTTACTCCCAAAGCTTCACAAATTCTCTCTTCTTTTTCTCTCCTCTTTCCCTCACGTTGCTCGATTTCTTGCCTTCTAATCTTGGGATTAAGTTTACAAGACTCCTTTCAAGATATCAAGGTATGTCTCCTTCGCTTTTTCTCTCTCTCGATTGCCATGAAGATTATTCAAATTTGGGTATTCTTGGTTTCGTTTGGATGCACAATATATTCTTGGTATGTTGACTTTCTTCTTATGATGTGGTTGGAGTTTATGGGGGGTCATTATAATGAACTTGAAAGGCATGTGAAATTGGGTTGAATAATTTTGTTTTAGTTGGAATAATTGGAAGTGGGTTTATCTTTATTGGTGAAAATTGAGCATTGAGTAGTTGATATCACTTGATATAACGTATATGGTGTTTAATATGTATGCGTCTTTTTTGAATTCTTGAGTAAAACAAGTACGTCATTCTAATATGTATGGGCTTATTGAACTGGTGTTGGGTATCTGAAATTTGTATATGGTTTGGACTTGGTAATTGGGATTTAAGTGATAAGGGGAAGTCTGAGTACCCTAGACCCATATATTTTGAATGGTGCTAAGCAACTAGGTGTGGGGTGGCCTTAAAGCCAACACCCATTGAGTCGTTTAGCTCTCTTTACTTGGGAAATTTACTTGCTTGTGGATCGTTGCTACAAGTACAATGTCGGATGCTAATATGGCTGCCTTTAGCTCTCACAAGAGACATCGGTCAGAAAGTAAGGTCCCCGCGACTCCCCCAGTCCCAAAGGGCCAGAAACGCAAGTATGGAATTCATGTTGTATCTAGTGCTGGCAAGAGTTGGTACAAAAGCCACACTGAAGCTAAATAATTTTTCGATGAATGTATTGATAGGGCAAGTCTAGCTCGGACTTACCCAATGATATTGGCTCGGATTGTGCAATTGGGAATGGAGTTAATCTTTGACAAACCTACAGATTGTAACCTCCACCTGGTAAGGGAATTATATGTAAACTGGAACCCGGATGCACCAACCAGCTCGGTGGTTGTACGAGGGACGGATGTGATACTTGATTCCCTGGGCATTACGGGATTATTGGGAGTCCACACTCGGGCTAGTCCCCATGACCTCATCCGGCTAAATGCTAGGCCCCCTTATGCTGAAATTAGACACACTCTTTGCGGCCAGCGTTCAACGGTAAGATAGTTGTGCCATCATAAAAGAGGGTAGCACTTGAGTCTACCTTATGCTCATTTGAATAAGGAGGCGCGAATCTGGTTGAAAATTGTGTGTCATTGCTTAATTTCGGGGAGCCACATGACGGAGGTTACGCGGGATCGTGCCTGTATGGTGTATGCTCTCATGACTGATGTGGAGATTAATGCAGGGTCTGTAGTGCTGTCGGCTATGCGCCAAGCTCGGTTGAAAGAAGGTCTTCGTTATGCCTTTGGTGGGTTGTTGACTAAATTTATGCGAGCATTCGAAGTGCCCAAGGAGGAATTTGATTATCATCCTCCTATGGTGCAGACTTCTGTAGATTTTACCCAAACCAGGGCACCGAATGCACTCGGCCCCATTCTCACCTTAGCAGAGTGTCACGCTCGAGACGATGGGATTTTAGCCCGTATGTATGGGTTAGAGATGCTCGGCTACAGGACTGGGGGTAGGCCTTCTACGGAGGACGAGCTGATCCAGGTTGAGAGGGATTATCCTCTTAACGAGCATGCCATGGCCTTATTGAGAATTGGTCCTGACTTTGTTGAGCCTGTGGATGATGATGTCCCCACAGATGAAAATGACCACCAGACCGGTTCTGATGATGAGGTGGAGGCAGATGATACTCCGCTTGAGGTCCGTGGGCTAGAGGACGATGACTTCCTTAACTGACCAGGGGGCTCCTTACACCCTACTTTTGCATTGTTTATTTTTGTACCATTGGGGACAATGCTAATCTTTTAAGTGTGGGGTGTGGTGTGATGGGATTCCTTTGTATGTATGTATATGTATGCTTTTATTTTGGGTTCCTTAGCCTTTGTTTTCGGTTATTTTACTAAGGAAAGTCCCTTTGAACCGAAGAAAACCACAAAAAGATTTTTATAGTTTTTTTAGTTTTTTTTGTATGTTGTTTTTTGTGTTTATTACTTTTGAGTCGCCCTTAGTCATAGGATTAAGGGATTTGCTCTATGATGGATGGATGACGACCGTCTTAAGAGCAGATTAGTCATGTAGTGTTGTGTCGGGTGTTCTTGCTGGCTATACAATTGTGCATACACGTATGAAACATGCTAGGATATACAATAGCAAATGTTGAGACGCCTAATTCTCACTTAGTTGACTGGCTATGTTGCTTAATGTTGAACTTATGCATGCTTTCGGATAATTTATGGTGAGCCTAGTGAGCTGAACATGTGCCATGTGTGAGTAAGGTTTTTGTGATATTCCATGTGTATAATGATTTCTAGAACTTGCCCGGTGTGTCTGCGAAGCGAAGTAAAAGATGTTGAGTTTAGGAGATGATATAGGCATTTCTTTGATAGCCATGTTTTAGACCTACTTTATCTACCCTCTTTGCATGATCTTAGTTAGCCCCGTTGAGCCTTTAGCCTTTTCCTTGGTAGCTTTACATGTAGCTTGATCCTTTTTTTCAATGAACCAGAATTTGATCCAAAACTCCTAAGCGCTTTAATTAAGAAATCAAGATGTGAAGGAATGTAAAAGTTTGGAAGAAGGAAATAGTTAAGTTAAAGCCCCAAGTATATTTCCTATGGGTGTGTGAAAAAGTTTGTGTGTGTTGGTAGGGAATAAGGTGAAATAAAGAAAAAAAAATTAAAAAAAATATAAATATAATTTTTGAATCAATGGGTGATAGCAGTTATTCCTTACCTAATATGCTTAATCTAGCTTAAAAATATGTGGAAAAACAAAAGAGAGCGGGGAAGATAAGAGTGGTGAAAAATAGGTCGGTTGAAGGTGGTCTGAAGGTAATTTGTAGTGTATTAAAGTGCTTAGGGAAGATAGACACTATTCATGACCAAATAGTTCCTACCCGTCCCTGAGCCTACATTACAATCCCTAAAGTCCTACTTGATCTTGAGACTTAACATTTTAACATTAGTGGAGTATTACACTAAGGGAAAGCTTATGGTTCATCTTGTGTTTCATGTGAATTCTTTTTGAGAGTGAGTGAACTTTCATTCATGCACCCAGTTAGTAATTACCTTGTAAAAGTGTGGGGTGATTCTCTTGTGGTAAGGGCGCATGTTTAGTGAAGTGTGGTGATCTATTAGTAACGTGTCATGCATGGATGTGCAACTAGTAAAGTTGTTTTGTGAGGATAGGTTGTTTCAATTTGTTATTCATTTGTTCATGATCCTAGTATGTTGGTGCATGAGTTGATAAATGTGGTTGTTTAGCTATGCAAGAATGCCTATTGTGTGTCAATTGTCTAAAGTCGCCCAGATTTGAGTGTGATTATTGTTCGAGGACAAACAAAGGTTCAAGTGTGGGGTGGTGATCTAAGGCGTATTTATATGCCTTAGGAGAGACTTTAACCCATGTTTACCTTAGTTTTGAGATCAATACGTATATGTTTTGCATGGTTTTGATAGATTATGTGATATTATGCTAACCAATGTGATTAGATCCTTGTAGGTGGAATTTACGACTATTTGGAGCATTTTTGGCGTGTAAATCAAGGCTTGGAGAAGCTACGAGCAAAGGATATTGATGATAAGAGGCAAGCCAAAGAGTTGAAGTTGAAGAATCATGCCAAATCCGCAAAGAAAAGTCGATGAAAGAAGAAAATAAAAAATTAAGGGCCTGGCGCGTTTCAGGGCATGCCAGGCTGCTTTTGTGAAAAATTTGGTTTTGGGAGGCCGCAGTGGGGCGCGTTTCTGGGCGTGCCAGGCCGCCTAGAGCATACCTTTGCAGAGGCAAAATTCTCCTAAGTGCTAGGCGCGCCCAAGGGCATGTCGAGCCGCTTTTTGGCTAATTTTGCCTCGAAATTCACTCTATAAATAGGGATTTTGAGTTATTGTATCACATTGCATCTTGACTAGGCTACTTTTGGCGTTTTTGGGGCATTGAAATTAGGTTTTATTCCTCATTTTTTCAGTTTTTAATTATTTTTATGGTATTTTATTACTTTTGGATGTTGATTAACATTATAAGTGGCTAAAATCCCTCATTCTTGGGGTTAAGGCCAAGAACATGAATCTCTTGGGTTAATTTTAGTGGTTTTTGCTGAAGTTTATCATAAATTGGTTATTCATATATTCTCAATTTCATTATTTTGATGCTTGATCACCATTGAAATACATGCCTTGTCTTGAAGTAAGCTCGAGAGAGAAACTAATCGATAGAACGTGGAATATATGAAGTGTGGTCTTTCTCGGGGAAGGAGTTCTAAGGGATTGACATGTGGTTAGGACCGAGAGGTACCTAATCCACCACACTTGGTCAATTACGAGAAGAAAACTTAAATGCACTAGAATTGGTTAAGCTTATCACCGCTCATTGATGTAGTTAGGTTTCCAATTTGTAGCAGGAGATTATATTTTGGAGACGAATATAATTGTAAAATTAACCTCGGGATCAATAACCACGATAAACAACTCAAAGTGCTTAAACTAATAACAATTATGCTCAAGAGATGTCGTTCGGAGTGCCTTAGCCCTGGGAATTCACCTTTTATTGATTTTTCAAGCACATTTGCGAAAACCAAAGTTACGGTAGCGAAGATTGGAGTTCATAGTTCGCAAACAAATAATTTTTAGTGACAAATCCCGTTCCCTTTGGGCAACATTAGTTTTTGATTATTGTTGGACGTCTAGAATTGGTTTCTATTGACGAAAGTCCCTTGGGTTTGATATCCGACTCTTTCACAAGAGCCACTTTATTACTTGAACGATCACGTACACTTGCGTGTATAGCTGGGTCGCAACAATTACATATTTATTACTTGGTCTTGTATCAGTTTACCATGTCACATGCATCATGTTCAGCTTATGTCAGTTATTTCCCATCTCATATACTATGTACATTCAATGTATTGATCACATAGCTTCCATTTATCTATATTATCTTATAATATAGGTTCTGACATTTAGCATCCAGATCGCGCTTAGTATGATTTTACACCATATCATTAGTAGTTTTTGGTGAGTCGTCATCATTTGAGGATGAGTTATCAGTATTTCATTTTATCTTATTTCAGTTTCAGACCATTAAATTTAGTCGGCGGCTTTTCCCAACAACTCATATGGTTTAGAGGCTTTCAGATAAACAGTTAGATTTTCAGCATATTGGTTATGTCAAATAATCTTAGTTCTAACATTTAGTATTTATTTTGGCTTTTATTATAATCATGTCATTTCAGTTCAGCTTCCACTTAATATTTATTAGTTTACTTTGTTATACTTAGTGTCATGTTAGGCCATGGGTCAGCTTGGGGTCACTCGTGACTCTAAGCACCATGTTATGACTAGGGAGTAGTCTCGGGTCATGACAAGGTTTAGAAATAAGGTCCTTTGATCCTCATCACTCATAGGGATCATGATTTACAAACTAACTAATCTATTTCTTCTTTGCCCAGTTTTATTTCTTGACTTTTGTGGGATTTTGAGAATGTCATTACTAAGGAGCTCCCATATGGATTACCCCCTCTTCAGGGTTATAAACATCAAATTGAATTTATAACAGGTTCATAATTTCCAAGCAAAGCCTCTTATAGAAGTACCTAGAAGATACAAAGAAGCTTCAAAAGTAAGTTGATACACTCCTTAACAAAGTCTATGTGAGAGAAAGCATGAGTTTGTGCACTATTTTAGTCATATTAGTTCTAAAGAAGAATTAAACATAGCGTATGTGCATTGATTTCTGAGATATCACTAAGATTACGGTAAAATATGGTCACCCTATCTTCAAGCTATATGATATACTTGATGACATAATGGTTCATGTATATTCTTAAATATTGATCTTAGGAGTGGGTACCATCAAATACTGATGGACCTTGGGGATGAATGAAAAACCACATTCAAGAACAAGTTTTGTCTTTACAAATGGCTGGTGATGCCCTTCAGTCTCACCAACAATCCTAGCACTTTTATGCATCTAATGAACAATGTGATGAAGCCTTTCATGGGGAAATTTGTGGTTGTTTATTTTGATGATATATTGGTATAAAGAATAACCATAAATGAGTATGTTGAACATTTGACATGTGTCTTTGATGTGCTTAGGCAAGAAAAACTTTATTCTAATCTTTTAAGATCTTCATATTGTATTGATGAAGTTGTTTTCTTGGATTTCGTTGTGAGTTCAAGAGGTTTTGAGGTTGATGAATCGACAATAGGCACTATTAAGAATTGGCCAATTGTAAAATTCATAAGTGATGTTTGAATCTTTCATGAATTGGCTAGTTTCTATAGGAAATTTTTTGAAGGGCTTAGTAATATAGCCTCTCCATTGACCGAGGTAATTCAAAAGGATAAACCTTTTAGGTGGGGTTATGAGCAAGCAAGATCCTTTGACACCTTAAAATCAATGCTTAGCTCCGTTCCTTTCTTACAATTGTCTAATTTTTAGAAGATGTTTGATGTAGAATGTGATACTAGTAATGTAGACATTGGATTCATCTTAATTCAAGACCAAAAGCCCATTGCTTACTTTAGTGAAAATTTTAAAGATGCAACTTTGAACTATTCAGCTTATGATTTTGAATTGTATGCTTAATTATAGTATTCGACAATTGGAAACATTACTTGTGGCCCAAAGAATTTTTTATTCTGATCGACCGTGAGTCCTTAAAACTTCATTAGGCCTAAGAAAAGTTGATAAAATTCATTCCAAGTGGGATTAAATTCCTTGAGACTTTCCTTTATATAATCTAATAAAAGAAGGGAATGGAAAATATGGTGGCCAATGCCAAATCAATAAAACATGTTTTGGTGAATACTTTGTCTTCTATATTATTGGGCGTAGAATGCTTAAAAACAATGTATACCAAGGACTCCTACTTTACAAATATCTTTCTAGATTACGAAGAATGGGAAATGGATAGATGGACAAGAGATATAACATCTATTCTTTTTCAAAAGTTTGACGGTTTCATGTTCAAAGACAAGATACTTTGTATGCCCATGAGCTCTTGGATAGAACTCCTTGTAAGGAATGCATATGATGGCAGATTGATGGGTCAATTTGGTATTGATAAGACCTTGGGAATTATAGAAGAACAATTTTATCGGCCTAAGATGCATTCTGATATTGGCAAAATTTATGGCGAATGTATTGAGTGTAGGAGTGCAAAATTTAGACTCCTTTTCCAAGGCTTCTAAACCCCTCTCTCCACTCCTCATAGACCTTGGTTTGATGTTTCTATAGACATTGAATTAGGTTTTCCAAAGACAAATTTAGTAAAAGATAGCATTTTTTGTTGTGGTTCACCGATTCTCTAAAATGGCTAATTTTATTGCATGTAATAAATATGATGAAGCTTCTCATGTTGCCTTTTTATTTGAAGATAGTGTCATCAAATTGCATGTTATTCCCAAGACCATAGTGAGTGATAGGGACTATAATTTCTTTTTTCTTTTTTGAAAGGCTTAGTGGAGCCATCTCTTGGGATGAGGTTATTATTTTCAATATCATGTCATCCATAAATCGATGGCTAAAACAAAGTGCTAAATAGGATCTTGGGTTCTATGCTTAGGGACATGGTAAAAGGGAGATTCACATCTTTGGAGGAACATTTGCCTTTAGTAGAATTTGCATATAATAAAGTTATTCATAGTTCTATTGGCATGACTCCCTTTGAAGTTGTCTATGGTTTTAATCAACTCACCCCTTTAGATCTCACCCCTTTGTCACAAGATGTTGTTGTGAGTTTATATGATAAAAAGAGTGACAAAGCTAAGAAGAAATTGTAGGATAAAGTGAGGGTCCAACTTCATTAAAAGAACCAAGATACGGCTAAGAAGGCAAACTACTGGAGAAAAAAGAGTAATGTTCGATCCGAGAGAATAGTTGTGGATTCATTTTTTGCATAGAGTGGTTCCCTAAGAAAAAAAAAGGCAAGTTGATGTCTAAAAGGGATGGTCACTTTCAAGTCCTTGAGAGACCAAATGATAATGCTTACAAAATCAACCTACCTCTGGAATATCAAGTCTACAACACATTCAATGTGTGTGATCTCTCTCTATTTGAGGAACATGATGATTATAAGCCTAATATGAGGAAAAGTTCTCTTTAAGATGGGAGAATTATGCAACCCAAGTCGCCTCCAAGCCATTTACAAGGTTCTAAGCGCGAGTGTTGCATGCACTTCAAGGTATATATATGAAGATGAACATAATTGAGCACACCATGATTCTATCCAGAGGGTTCCATATCATGATGATAGGGTTGGAGACAAAAAGAAGACAAATATAGGGACAGACCTCACAAAAGTCAAATGCGAATCACAAAAGTTTCTTGTTGATCGCACAATTGAATAGTCTGAGGACTATTTCTAAACTTCACTTATGCGAGGTTGATTCCTAGTTATGTGTATCACATAACAATGATGCAATGGATAGATTATTTTAAGACAAACCCACTTTTAGGCTTTTGTAATAAACTATATATAGTTGAGGCTAGCTCCTTTTAGAGTTAGATTTTGATGAATATTGAATAGTTCTCATTATTGAGAGTTGAGAGGTTGGTTAAGCATTTGATGATGTTTTATTAGAAATAGGGTTTGCAAGGTGATTGATATCTCTTGAGGTCTTCATAAGAGTTAGGTGCTTGTTTAGGATTAATTGACTTAAGTCCTTGGGTTTAATATACCCTTTGGCTGCTTTTGATTTCCTTTTCTTGTATCTATCAATTTGTCCTTGACTTTCTTGTCTTTGTTTTTTGTATTTTCTTTGATTTTCATTTTTATATTGCATCAGTAATAAACACTCCTAGTGCTACAAAAACAAAGTTGTGTTTGGATTGAATAGGTCCATCTGTCGAGCAAAAACTGTATAGACGGATGATTGAATTTGTCTTGTACCTCACAACCAGCATGCATAATATAATGTTCAGTGTGAGACTTTTTGCTAGGTTTCAGTCCAATCCGAAATAGTTTCACTTGAAAGCAGTCAAGAGAATTTTGAGGTACTTAAAGGGGAAAAGTGACTTGGGACTATGATATCCAAAAGGAAACAACTTTGATCTTATAGGGTATGCATATGCTGATTATGTAGGTTATCTGGTGGACTAGAAAAGTAACACTAGAAAGGAACACTTGTTAGGATCTTGTTTGATCTCTCGAGCAACAAACAAGCAATATTTTATTGCTTTATCTACTGCTGAGGCTGAATATTGTGCAACTGCCTCATTTTATGCATAACTACTTGGATCAAGCAGTAACTCAAAGACTTTAGGTTTAGTATTGAGTGTGTCCCAATATTTTGTGACAACATAATTGCCATAAACATCGCTAAAAATCTAGTTCACATAAGAGAACAAAGCACATTGAGATAAGGCATCACCTTTTAAGGGATAATAGGGAAAAAGGTCTCATCTCGATTAATTTTTATGACACTGAGAAGAAGATTGGTGTCATTTTCACTAAGGTATTTGGCATGGGATCACTATGAAAACAATAAGTTTTAAATAGGGATAATAAAGTTTACATGAGCATGCTTCAATGACTGGCTAATGAACGTTGTACATAATTGGCCATTAAGTTTTTGAAAACTATACAGTGGACAGGAAATTTTTTATGCTCAGTCTTGTACATTTAGTTGTATGTCCCTATGTCATTTTGTAGTTAAGCTACTCATGCAGTATAACTTTGTATTTGCTTATATTATAAAAATTTATATTGAAAAATTGAACTGGATCAAGCATTATTTACTGATTAGAGGTATGTGCACTACAGTCCTTCAAAATTGATATTAAAATCAAGGCACTTATACCTAATTCCTCTAAAATGAAAAAAAAAAAATCTTAATCCCTAACAGTCACTTTTTCAATTTAGGAGAAGTCTAATAAAATGATGAATCCTTTTTATAAAGCTATCAAAACCATCTTATCAGACCTCTTCCCAAAGTGAAATTCCTCCCTTTAAAGGGCTCTATAATTATGCAATGACTATATCATTATTGAACCCCAATTAAAGTGTAAGTCTCTCCTCTTTTAATCATAATCCAACCTTCTCCTTCCACAGATTCCTCAAGCCTAAATTCTCTCTTTATTTTTTTCTTTCTGATGTGTGATGGAAACTCAGTCATCCTTCATCCCAAGTTCCTAAAACATTGAAATCCCACCCATCCATCCCTCTACCGACTCTCCTTATTCTCCCAGGCTTCTTCTCCACCTTGTATAGCCTTAGTCCTCTATAAGAAAGAGGTCTGCACTATTTAGTTACCTCTAATTATTCTAATTGATGATCTTGGAGTTTCTCGATTGTCAGACTGAAGTTATGTATACAATTTATGTTATTGATAAAACCTATGCTTTTGTGATTGTCACGACCCGAGTTTACACCCTAGACGAGACACATTACATTAAACCTCAAGTCATCCCAAGTGAACCCTTGATAATGGCATATTACTAAAATCATATATTGAAATACTAAGCGGTAGCATAAGCAAGTGAAATAGACAATTTACCAAGAAAACTAACTATTTATTTAAATAATATATGAAATCAAGCAACATACTGAACTGTCTATGTCTGAAGCCTCAACTAATAAGAAAGAGTTGTTGGGACAATATCTAGCTAACTCTCAAATACCTAATAACTGAACCTATGTATTAACAAAGAACTAAAATTCCAAGCTTTCCTTGAATAATAAGGACTCACCAAGTCTGCTGGCTGATGAACTGGGATGAAAATCTAATTGTGAGTCTGAGAATAGGTTCTTGAATCTATATCACAATAGGATGTAGCACAAAATTAAGGTATACATTCAACACTTCAAATGTACTGAGCATGTGATATAAGCTAAAATCATGTAGAAATATTTAAATCATACTTTCAAACTGAAAGACGATGCAATGAGCAAGATGTAGAAATAGTATAAAAATCTAAAATAATAAAGTTCAAAAAATGTGAACACAAATCATTTTATAATGCATAATTCCAAAATGTACAGCATTGATCTTTTTTTAATGTGAGCTAAAACTTATATAAACTGTAAATCTTTAAAATCATAAATATTTAAAGCGTGTGAAAACTATTTCTAGGGGTTTCTCTTAACCGATATAAACCATGTGAGCATCATAGAGTCCAACATCTAATCCATGTTGGGGAGAGCAGTTATATACCTTTCCATCAATATATAACCTATCTATCTAATATATATCCACTAACTAATCATATTGGACTAAAGGTGTAAATCTCAACCGGTGAAAGACCACGTAGTTCTGGGACATGGGTTATCTGTAACCCGTATCCGCTTGGTTCTAAATAATACTCTAAAAATAATATTACTATTTTCTTATAGTAAATGAACTGTCTTCCTAAAGATAAATCATGACACTAGTTCAAAATTACTGTTTTACTGAAGTTCTAAAATGTTGGAACTAGTCATGCTAAATTAATTGAATTCTGGGATCATGTATTCAAAACATGCAAAATTAAGTTAAAGTAGGTGGAAATCCGTTAAATTATGGTAAATACATGGTCAAATATTTGGACTAGAAAACACTTGTAAAATTCAATCATAATCATTATATCAAGAATAATCATCATCAAATAACATAATGAATTTGAATTTAAAGGAAATTTGCATCATTGGATATGAAACCCTAAATCTTGAGATTATTAAAATATTGCTAAAAATTAGAAAATTTGGGCATGAGGGTGAAAGGAAACCCTCATTTGAACTCCACATATATTTTTGTACTGAGAAATTTGGACTAAGGTGTTGAATCTAAAAGCTTGAAGTTGAACCCTAGGTTTTTACTTGAAAGAGACTTTCTCTAACTTCTTTATGACTTGGGGGTATTTTTGTGTAGGTAATGAGAATAATGGGATTTATTCACCTTATATCCCCTTTAAAAGACAATAAAATGACATAGTATATGCTAAGGAAATAAGGAAAAGAACAATTTGCCCTTAAAAAAATTGTTCGAGAATTTTCTGTTGCAATGGTCCACAATTGACTCAATGACTCGTAGGTAAGTCCATTAGTCATGGTCTGACTTGTGGTTCCTGGGACCACCTTGAACCTTTTCTGTACTTGGGTTCCACCGATCTCATTACAAGTCATGAACCCATTCCACGGTTCATACTGTGGGTTGTGGTTTTGAGGAAAAATGACAATTTATAGAAAGGGTTCCATGATTCAACAATAGATTCATAGTTCACTTTGTGGGTTGTGGTATGACTTGTGTGAACCAGGGAGTTTAATATTTTTAGGCATTCATTCCATGAGTCCTCTCACGGCTCATGAACTGATACCACGAGTTGTGGTCTGACTTGTGGCACACTAGAACTGAGATTTTTTGTCTGGTTTTCTGCGCTAAGTAAGAATCAAAGCATAGCAAAATATGGGTTGTTACAATATCTGCCCCTTGGGATCGTTAATCCTCTAATGAAGGCTAAGGTTGGACTAAAAAGAAAGGAACTTACTAGTACTGTCTGACTGTTTACATAAACTGAATATCTAACATGATTACTAGTTTAAACTAAGAGTCGAGACTCGACTGAAACTCATAAAGCATGAATGCATACTTAGGAATAATAAGTAACCGAACAGGATATTACACTAAAAAGAATACAAGAAAAAGAAGATCGTTACCTCATGCTCCCTCAGTGCAATGAGGGAGAAAATGCATGAGTAAGAATAAATTGTGATCCCAACAAGGCCCTAACTCCTAGAGGTCAAACTCTTCGCCACAAACGTCTAGGCTTTGTTCAACATCTCACTTCTCCCCCATAGATTAAAATAGATAACTTAAGTTTTCAAACTAATGCTATTATTAAACTACTCCCACCAAAATCAATGGAAAAATCACCATACTTAAAACACTCAACACTGACCCTCTATTGATTCCTCAATTTAATTCATAGGGGCAACTTCCATCACTACCCTAGCCTCTTACATGCTTAACAAAACTAGTTCACTATCTAACTATACCTAGCACTAACAAATCATAATCTTATGCAAAAAAACATACTAACTACCTTAGACCCACAATACCTCCTTCTATAATCTAAATCCCATCCTTACCTAATAGACCTAGCATCAATATTTCTCTCTCAACTAAGGGTTGCATATACCACACTCATGATTTTTAACCTATCTCTTGTTATTACATGTCAAACATACATGGATCTAACCCCACAGATCCCATTACCACCTATTATAATACTATTCTCCTACTCTTCTATATTCTAATACAAAACAACTCACATCAAGAAAAAAAATAAGGGTCTATGGACTACAAATTTATACAAGGGTAAATCTAACAACATACCTATCATTGTTTCAGGAGGAATTTCTTAAATGGCTCGTTGGACAAAACATAAAAATGATTCTTAGCACCGCCTGTCAGAATCTAAGTCACATCTCCTCCACTACTCAATCTTGCTAGGGCACACTCCATTAGAATATGATCCAACCGTCCACACCAAAAACACCCATCTGTTCCCTGCCGACATTCTTATGGATGAGACATACTAGATCGACTACAAGAAGGGTAATTTGAGGTTATCTAATTGAATCTAATATAAAACAAAAAATTGGGTACAGTTGTGTTAGCTGATGATAGAGATGGTCTAAATGACTTCTGCTGCAAAGATGACTGATTCCCATCCTCGATTCTCTATGGACAAACTAAAAGTTTTGGTTTCTGTCTCTCTTGTTTTTCCTTTTCATCTCCTTAAGTTTCTCCTCTTCTATCTACTGATCATAAGTCATTAATCTAGAGTTATCCTTATCACCATCAACATAGCTATATTGCACTCTATCTTAACCAAGTCTAAAACCCCATACACAAATTTTCTCTTCCTAGCCCTGTCTATCTCAGGAGCATACCTAGACAGTTGAGTGAACCTCGACCCATATTCCTTGACTTACATAGATTCCTACCTTAAATTAATAAAATCCTTATCCTTTGCCTATCTCAACTATCTAGGAAAGAATTGATCGAGGAAAGTTTTAACAAAGTCTTTCTAAACTATAAGAGCCACATTTCTAACACGATTTTCTTTCCACTTAGTGAACCAGAGGTGAGCTATATCCTAAAGGTGATGGGAAACCAACTCAACACTCTTAACTTCAGACATATGCATGACTTGGAGGACCATTTTCACTTTATCAATAAAGTTCTATGTGTCCCTCAACTTTTGACCTAAAGAACATTAGCGAATTCATTCTAAAATAATCTTTGTCTCAAGTAGCAGCTGACCCATAATTTGGGTTAGCAAAGACTGCTACCTGTTGGTTTACTAAGGATGTCATAGCTTGAGCCATCATCTAGATAGAATTACAAAATATTGCATTAGTAACATTATCATTTGGAGGCTAATTCACTGGTGCAGGGGATAACTATTATGTCCATTTCTTTGTCCTACGTTTCTTCTCGAAGGAATTTTCTGAAAGTTGTAAGGCACGATTTAGAACAACATATAGGGGTTAAACGCAATTGCATGATAAAGAACATGATATAAGGGAATGTTTCCTAAAACATCTCATAGCCTCTCCATCATAAGTGTGGCACAGTTTACACCCATGAAAGAGACCCTACTAAACGAGACTTTTTAGACATCCTAAGATTCTTGAACCTAGTATTCTGATACTAAGTTTGTTGGGACCTGAGTCTACACCCTAGATGAGATATAATACTTAGATCCACAAGTTATCCAAAGTAAACCCTTGATATTGACATATTACTAAAATCATATACTGAAATACTAAGCGGAAGCATAAACAAGTTAAATAGGCAATCTACTAAGAAAACTTACTATTAATTTAAACATGTCTAAAATAAAACAATATACTAAATAGTCTATATCTAAAAGCCTCTACTAATAAGGATGAGTTGTTGGTACAGGATCCCCAGCTAACTCTAAAATAACTTAAAACTAAAACAATGTCTAAAATGAAGATCTAAAATTACAACCTATTCTTGGATAATAAGGATTCACCAAGTCTGTTGGCTAATGTCTATGTATGAAAACTAAAAAACCTTTTGCGGTGGGTAATTTGAATGTATTGACATTTGAGATAAGCTAAAATCATGTACATATCTTTAAATAATTCTTTCAAACTAAAATTTGATTTGATGAGCAAGTTGTAGAAATCATGTCAAAATCTGAAATAATACAATTCTACAATTATGAACACAAATAATTTTATCATGCATAATTCCAAACCTATAGGACATAGATTTTTTTGTAAATTGAGTTAAAACTTATCGAAACTGTAAATCATTGAAATCATAAATAGTTAATGCAACTGAAAACATATTCTGGGGAGTTTCTCTTAACCAACATAAACCATGTGAGCATCATGAAGTCTAACATCTATCCACCATTAGGGAGAGATGCTGTATACCTTTCCATTAGTATAGAACCTATCTGTCTAATATGGATTCACTTACTGAGCCCATTGGACTAAATGTGTCAATCTAAACTTGCAAAAGACCCTTATCCTATAGTTGCACATAGTACTGGGACTTGAGTTTATGGAACCCATGTCCGCTTATTGATAAATACTACTCCTAAAAACTATTACTTTTTTCTCATAATAAATGAACTTTCTGTCTGAAAATAAAGCATGACCCTAGTTCAAATTACTATTTTATTATGGTTTTGAAATACTGGAACTAGTCATGCTAAATTTACTGAATTATGGGATCATGTATCCAAAACATGCAAAATTATGCTAAATTAGGTTGAAATATGTTAAATCATGCTAACTCCTTCATCAAATCTTTGGACTAGAAAAAACTTGTAAAAATTAATGCATAATCATTAAATCAAGAACAATAATCATCAAATAACATAATCAAACTGAATTTCAACTAAATTTTAATAATTGGGTATGAAACTCTAAATCTTGAGATCATAAAACTATAACTAAAAATTTAAAACTTTGGGCTTTAGGATGATAGAAACCGTCATTGAAATCCCACAAACCTATTTGTAGTGAGAGATTTGGACTATAGGCTTCAATCTAAAAGCTTGAACTTGAACCCTAGGTTTTTGCCTAAAGGAAACTTGTTCTGACTTGGGGGTATTTTCTGTGTAGGTAATGAAAATAAAGGGATCGATTCACCTATTATCCCCTTTAAAAGAAAATAAAACGATGCAGTATAGGCTTAGGAAATAAAGAAAAGGCTGATTTTCCCTTAAAAGAAATGTTTGGAAATTTTCTGTCACAGTGGTCCATGAGTAAATCCAGGACTTATAAGTTAGTCCACGAGTCTGACTCGTGGTTCCTGAGAGCATTTTGAACCTTTCCTGGATTTGGTTTCCATGAGTCTTAGTATGAATTGTGAACTCATTCCAAGGTTCATACTGTGGCTCATGGCTTTGAGGAAAAATTACAACTTGTAGATTGGGTTTCATGATTCAATAGTATAACTCGTGATTCACTCCATGGGTCATACTCTGACTTTTGGGAACCTGAGACTTTAATGTTTATAGGCATTCATTCCTCTATTCATCTCACGACTCATGAACTGATACCACAAGTCGTGGTTAGACTCATGGATCATTCGAAATATGATTTTTTGGTCTGGTTTTTTGGGCTAAGTCATTTTTTGTCCTGGTTTTTTGCACTTAGTCTGAATCAAATCCTAGCAAAGTATGGGCGGTTATAGTGAAATATGATTTGTAAGTTGTGGTGTTGGAAGTATTTGGTGGTGGTACTCAACTAAAATCAGTTCTTGCTGAAACTTTGGGTGATGAGAGAGTAATAGAGGATGCAGCTCATGAGGGGAAACATTGGGGGGATCCTACAGTTGAACCTGCTTCACTTCTCTTAGTTACACCTAGTCATGGGGAATTACTGGGGGACCCCTCAATAGAACCTAGTTCTTATGCTAGGCTCCATGTAGGCAGGGATCTAGGATTGTTATCTGCAGTGGCTGTGTTTGTTACTGAAATTTGTAGTACCATACCCAGGGAATAGGTTGGAGTGACTTGTTCCTCTATAATGGTTAAAGATGAAGAGAATATTCCCACTTCAAAATTTGTCTCCAAAAGTGTAAGGCCACACCTTAGGAAGGCCACTGGGAAGCTTGTGGTTATTCCTGTTGATGATCTAATGGCTGACCCACTACCTCCACCCTCTCAATATGTTCTTGATCGTGTGACTAGGAGTGTTAAAAGGTCACTTGATGAGCACTTGGTCACCACGTCTTCCATAAATCCTCATCCTAACAAAGAAAAGTTTGTTCCTCTTGTTAAATATTTTGAAATTCTAGATGAGGAGGTTTAGGCTACTAAAAGAAAGAGAATGAACAAAGGTGTTATATCTTTAAAACAGCCTAACAAATAGGTTAAGCAACCCTTTTTCTTCACAGAAGGTTGTTAAGATTAAACTAGTAGATGAACCTATTGATTGTGAGGATACTGCTAAGCAAGAGCCCTCTTCTGAATCTCTTTGTGAAGATGATACTAATGATCAAGATTCTCTTGGTGACATTGAGGATTAAATTGATTCCTATGTGGATGTGGAGAACACTATTGATGCTAAAACGACTAGGATTGTAAATTTTAGCAAAAGTACAATCATTAGGGAAAGAGTAATTACTGGGTTTGGGGGAGTTGAGATGGGTGAATTGGATATTCTCATTTGAACAAAGGGTCGGTCACACCAGTTTCTTCAAGGTGATAAGCAAAAGTAGATGGGGAGGAAAAGAATAGAGAGCTTTACACTCTCCTTAACCTCTATCTCTAGTGTGGTTACGTGTCACAACCCAAAAATTTAGGTCATGATGGAATCTACTATAACCAACCAGTAGGTAAGCCAAATTTATAGCTCAGAACAACAAAAAACGGGCTCATAAGATAAAGAACACAACATAAGATATGCATAATGAACATGGAAATAAACTCAGGTAACAAGGGCCTATACATATATAGATAAGGAGAGAAAGAACCAAAATATACAAAGCCAACCCCAACACCCAGTATCAGTAAGTAAAAGAGCTACAAACTAAAAGAGGAGTACTAAGTAGATACAAATAAACAAAACTATCTACAAGTATACAAAATAAAGACATGTCCAGGCATCATAGACCGACTTCACCCAAATAAGATATATACATATATATATAAAAAATAAAATGTGAATACACTCTAAAGCTAAGCATTGTAAGACTAACTAGATAACTAACATGACAAGTCTAAAAAATAGCCAATTACCAACATCCAATATAGTATGGGATGAATGTTATGACCAATGTTAACATATACTCCTTTTCCTGTATTTGTGCCTCTCAAAGGAAGGACCGCTGGGGAACTCACGATATCTTTATACGTTGCCCGGACTCGAACTGGGGCTTTATAAGAATCAATCATAATGTATACATTCTTGACTCAAACTGGGAGTAATCATAGGTATATCAGGTGATTGGACACAAGGCGAGGCTAAAGTGATCCATTTCTACCATTTTTGAAAACCAAGACCAAGTAAAACCACACCAAGTCCTTTTTAAAATTAAAAGCAGTGTTTTTAACCTAAATCAACAACCTACCATGAATATGCTTGAACAATATGCGTAAAAAAAGTAGGAGACCAACTAATCAACTAAATAAACAACTAGGATAGAAAGTACTATAATAAACCATGGAAATCACTCCATAAAAATGCATCATAGCCAATATGGGACCTCGTCCAATCATATCCCTGACCTTTAGTCCACTACAATAACACTACCTAAGGGTAAACTACCTAAACGATCAATAGTATCATCAAAATCCCCGAAGAATCTGACCTAAAGCAAGCAATCTATCCGAACCTAGGCTAAGGCTTCTAATTATAGGCCTAACACTACCAAGCCTTCTAATCTAAGTCTCAAGAAAGAAACAACTACCTAAACTAAGATTTGAATGCAAATCCTACTCTAAGGCCAACAAGTAAGTAAAAAGTACAAGGATAACCACATTAAAGCACAAAAATACCATGATGTCCTGCCATTAATAAACATTTTAAAATATACCTCAACTAAGCTAAGCCTATTAGAAGGTAAGACTTTCTTAGAAGCCTCTAACTACTGTCAAGCTATCAAAATGATGATCTATTTGTTAAGATGAGAAAATAAATACCTATATAGAAATTTATGTTTCGGGCTAGAAATTCGGTCAAAAATTTGACTGGTAGGGCCTAATAATGAAAATACAATGAACTCCTGCAACTGTCATCCTCATAGGGAAAGGAACCCATGCCTGAGAGTAGGGTGAATCCATACCTTAATTGGGTCCAAAGCTTACTTTAATAGAGGAAAGTCAAGGATTCCAAGTCCAAATTGCACATTTAAAGATGGAATTATAGGGACAATATGTAATAGAATGGAATTGTGAAGGGAAAGAGCTAACCAGGAGATGAATTTATCAAGAATTTCAAGTTCTCTCCTTTATCCAAGCTCCAACACTTAAAAAATAAATTGGTTAAGTGTTTGGGGAAATAGGGATAAATATTCAGTGATCTCTACTTAAGTAGAGGTATCACTGCATAAGCGGCTTCACTTAGGAAATAAACCTTCTACATAGGCTGAAGCCACTTCAGAACCCGAGCCTTCACTAAAACAGGGGATTGTCTAGATAAGGTGACTTGTTTTAGACTGTAAGGCTTAATTTAAGCTAATGATAGTGACATTAGTATCATCTAAATAAATGTCTTGCCTTCTGCATAAGCGGCTCCACTGGTGCGAGCCAAGTCTTGCTTAGGTAGATGCACCTGACTATAACTGCATTAGCAGCTTGGCCAAGAGTTCAAAGTCCTAAATGGACCTTCGAGATTCATTCAGAGTCCCATGAATACAAACCAAATATTCTACGCTATAGAAATGACATTCCAAACACAACAAAATTGACAAAATTCCCAGTAGAGGTAGTTTTGAAAATGTGGGCCTAAGCCTATTCTTTTTTTTAACTAAAATCCACTTAAAAGCCCAAAATGAGTCCAAAAGACTTGGGACCCGAATCAAAGGTATTCTTATCCTAAAATCCATGTTTTGGAGCTAACGAAACTTTCGTAATTCTTATTTGAGGGCATTTACTAGATGTTTTGACCAGAGTAAAATTTATTAACTTTAAAAGCTCCAAAATAGGAATTTGACTTAAAATTTAAATGAACTGTCGTGGAACCAAACCACTTGTCCTAGCAAGTCACAAATGATGTGTAGTAACTATAGGAAAGTTCAAAACAAAGAAAATGACATGGAGGGTCATTTCAACATCCACTACTAAAATGACTTTTATCCTCAAATATCAATGGATAAGAAGTACCTAAAGGATCTAATAAGTGAGGATATTGGGTCTACATGCTCTCCTAAATCTCCTATTTAGCATTCTCAACTTGAAGATGCTTCAATAAAACATTACAAATATAAATCTCTCTAGACCTCAACCTTCTAACATCCTTGGCTAAAATAGCAATCAGCTCCTTCTCAAAGGACAAACGACCATCTAGCTAAATTGAATCCCACTGGAGCACATGAAACTCAAATGGAATATATCACCATAGCATTAATTCATGAAAATCAATATGAATGCCAAATTTTTTTGGGGTAAATCTTACTAATACACCATATCACCTACCCACTATAGAATCTCAAATAAATCGATATACCTAGGGGCTGAGATTGACCCTCTTCCAAAACCTCATCATGCCCTTCATGGGAGACACTAAAAAATCTAGATCCCTAATTCTATACTCTAAGGCTCAAAGCCTATGGTCAACATAACTTTTCTACGTGCTCTGAGCAGCTCATAACCTATCTTGAATCATCCAAACCCTATTAGAAGAATCACACAGCAGATCAGTATCCCACAGCCTAACCTTGGAAGCATCAAAGCACCTGACCAAATATCTACACCGCATACCATATACCTCAAATAGAGTCATCAAGATACTTGAATGGTAGCTGTCATTGAATGAAAGCTCTACTAAGGCTAGAGATTGGTCCTACTGACCTCCGAAATCAATGACATAGGCCCATAACATGTCTTCTAAAACCAGAATAATATACTCAAAATGGCCATCTATATAAGGGTGAAATGATATGATAAGCTTAATTCAAGTATAGAACTCATTATAAAAGCTCTCCAGAAGTTAGAGGTAAATTTGGTACCTCTATCGAAAATAATAGACAGCAGCACCCCATGGAAATGAACTATCTCTTTAACATAAATCTGGGAAAACCTCTCCAAATTATAGTACATCTAAACAACTAGGAAGTGGGAAGACTTAGTTAATCAATCAAGGATGACTCAGATAGAATCAAAACAACAACAAGTCCACGTTAACCCAATATAAAGTGCATGGTGATCCATTCCTATTTCCATAGGGTAATACGAAACCTTTGAGTCAATCCACCATATCTTGCTCAAACTTTACCTACTAACAGTTTAAGCACCAAGACAAAAATCTGTTATGTCTCTCTTTATCCCACATCCATGTACATTATAGCTAACCCAGGATGCATCGAATATCTAAAATAATGGGCCTCTCTCAATATTAATTGAATTAGCTCACTAACACTCAAACCCATATGCGACCATTAAAGCTCAGGACACCCTCTAGATAAAAGGTTTCTTTTTTTGCCTCACCTCTCAGCACTCGATCTTAACTTACCTCTAACCTACTATTCTTAAACAGCAGCTCCTAAATCTGCTCCAAAAACATAGATCCAGCCTGAACACAAGAAGGAACTCTCTCGAGATAAAAAAAAGTCAAGTTAAACAAACCTATTGGCTAAGGACTGGATATCCAATGCCAAAGGTCGCTCAAACTATACAAGACAAGCTAAACACCCCATATTTACTACCATACGAATCAAGGAATCCTCTACAATATTTGTCTTACCTGGATGGTACAAAATAGATATATCATAGTCCTTCAGCAACTCTTGCCACCTGAGTTGTCTCGAATTAAGGACCTTTTGACTAAGAATGTACTATAGGATATGATGGATTGTGACTATCTCTTAATACACACCATACATGTAATGCCTCCAAATATTCAGCTCAAAGACTACTACCACAAACTCTAAGTTATAGGTGGGATAGTTGCACTCGTGTACATTCAGCTGCCAGTAAGCATATGCTTCAGAATCAGAGCTGAAGCAAGTAAGGACTTGAGCTTCAAAAAGCTCACCTTACACTCGTCAGACCACTAGAACAATATCCTTCCTAGTTAATCTAATCAATGGCATTGTAATAGAAGAAAACCCCTCCACAAACTGTCTATAATAAACAGCTAACCCAATGAAACTACGAACATTGGTAGGATAAGTGTCATGCCCCGAATCCCATCGGGACGGATTGGCACTCGTAGCCGACAGGCCCGAGAGAACCAAGCTTTGTCACTGTTCAATCATATACATACCATAAGAAACCCATAATCACATACTAGCTATAGATACCAACAATGGAATTCATGGAACATAATATATATATACATATGCGAAACTTGGCCATTGAGGCCACCAAGTCAAGACATCATGTGTCACCTTACATCCATACACCCACATACGTCTACAAAAGCCTCTAGCAAATGCAATTACCAAAACCAACTGAAAGTCGGGGCAAAACATGTAACTGGAGCTTCGAACTGTGACTAGGAGAAGCTCCGAACTAACTGGAGCTCACCAATGATCCGCAAACAAATGGCAACCTACTGTGGAGGCCTACTAGTACCTGCGCCTGCAGCAAGTAAGGTAAATTCCCCAAGAGGGTTCAGTACGAAGAATGTACTGAATATGTAAGGCCATATGAAACTTGTAAGATATGAAAATATGTCAAGAAATCAAGTTCAAATGCATAACCAATATAGATAAGTCACAATGTAGATGATTCACTATTCTGTACTTTGGAAACCATGTATGTTGCTTTCATTACATTCTTTGTATCTTTACTTCCATGATTATTCATCCTTGCCTTTGATCTGTGATACCCGGGCCCCGACTGAACAGTGGGTTTTAATCATAACATAGTGTTATGTTGGGATCGGCTCGAGCTAGGCTTATGCCCCTAGAGCTGCCACCCTATGAATCAATGTATATATCGGGATCGTATCGAGCTAGGTTAGTACCTCTAGAGCTGCCACCCATACAATATTTCAGGTTCGGCTGCAGCTAGGTTATTACCCCTAGATCTTCCCCTTGTCAGGATCGGTTCGATCTAGGCTTATGCCCCTAGAGTTTCCACCCTATGAATCAATGTATATACTGGGATCGTCTTAAGCTAGGTTAGTACCTCTAGAGCTGCCACCCATACAACATTTCAGGTTCGGCTCGAGCTAGGTTATTACCCCTAGAGCTGCCCCCTGTCAGGATCGGTCCGAGCTAGGCTTATGCCCCTAAGACTGCCCCCTGATCCAAAAACCTCGAGATCGGCTTGAGCTAGGCATTTTGCCCCCAAAGCTGCCACCCATACTTGATCATTGAACACATATTCATTACTTTGTTTATTACTTTGAGATTGATACCATGATAGTCACAACTTTACTTGAAGCTTTGGATCATTAACCATGAGTGAGGGACATGTAAATAAACATTGTTGGAACCATATACTTATTGGAGCCGTAACACCATTGGAACCATTAGACAATAATCAATGAACTAGATATATGAGTATAACCCCTATTGGAACTTTGGAACATAACATTGTTGAGCTTTTGGAACATTATTCATGAATATGAGACATGAGATTCACAATTGTTGATCAATGAGTAGGAAATATATGATAATGACCATTGATAACCGGATATAGAATACCTTAGTACATTTTGAGATGGGACAAGCGTAATGTCAATATGAATACTATTTGCCGCAGAAAGATACACATAGAGTAACCTTACATACCTTGTATTCTCAATATGAATATACAATCCTAGAGGTGCATACAATAGTCCCGCTCCTTCTTTATGTGTCACTCTACAACACAAATATATAACGGGATTCACATTAACCATCAACTACTTTACAAATGGCTATAACATCCATGAGTTACATGTTTTTCTTTAAACATGCCATTTCCCCTTGACAAAACCATTGATGAAATTATTATTCCAAAAATCCCCCAATATTCCATACATTGACCAATACATAAGAATCAATACATTTCACCACAACACTTCTCCTTTACACTTTCTTATCCATACTACATCACAAATAATCCATTAAATTACCTTAATACACCTCATAGCACATATCAGCCAAAATCCCACAATTTACACTTATAGAAAAATAACAAGTTTAATAACCAAAATCACACCATACATGTCCATATTTTATCCATTCCATGCTCTTCCATCAAAGTCACAAGTCATATTTCAAGTTCAAATTACAAAGATGGCACATCTTTTACCAAAAGCAAAAATACACTATTCATCACCTTGCCAACATAACCATTATAATATACATGCCATTTTAAGCATATAAGATATTCATCCATGAGAGTAGGCACTTAACAAGGCTTTCAAAGTGATGATCTTTACCAAAGAGTCCAAAGGAAATATTTGCTTTAGGGTTTGGAACTAGAGAAATATCTTAAAAGGCATGAGAGTGTTATATGAATAAAATCTGATTTTTTTGCCTTTAAATACACTCTAAAGTCATCCTTATCCATTCCTTGGCATTAAATGCCATGGTCCCTTGGTCAAAGTGGAAGAATGGATCATTTTGCCCTTTGGGCCATGTCTTTTATTCCATTTTGGCCCCTAATTTTGGTCCCAATTGCACATGTAGCATAGCCCTTCAACTTTAATGTATAATTCCCCATACATATCATGTTTAAATAATTCCATAATGTCACAACAATATTCTCTTACGAGATTCTCATTTGTAGTCTCAATCGCAAAAATAGGAATTCTAGTCGCCCATGGCTTCATTGAACATTTTTGATAACTATTTATATTTCATGATTTGATCATCTAGGAGTATGTAGGAGTGTATTGAAGTATTTGAAGCTATAATAATGCTCAAATAACTCCAAAGAACCAAAAGAAACCATATAAGAATCGACGAAGGATTTTGTTACAAAACGAGCGCGGAAGTGCACAATTTGTTGTGCCTTGCGCCACTGCTGCAAAGCAAGGCAGTGGCGCAAGATTTCCTTGCCCTCTGAACCTGAAGGCTTGCGCCACACCCCCTAAAACAGGGCAGTGGCGCAAGTTTTCATGCCATGCTGAATTTTTTCCTCTTTTGCAAATACAAGCATATCATCCAATGCCCCATCAAAACACTACAAAATATATACTTAGTGATCTTAATCATCAATTAAACATGACTCCAAGTCGCCAAATGGGGTTAGAATGTGTACGGGGTATTATACAAATGCTCCACGAAATCACAAAACACCTCCTACGAAGGTCTAATCGCACATATTAGGTCCGATATCAAATGTTTCACCAATGACACTATAAAACACATACCCATGGAATCTCAACACCTAGGTAGAGATGACCCCAAGGTATCAAATGAAGTTAGAAAAGTATGGGGTGTTACAATAAGTGGGCCTAGCCTAGTCACAAAGTACCTCAATATTCATGGGGTCCACCATAATCCCATTTTTAGACACCACTTTCCCCAGGAATTATACAAACACAAGCCAGAATGCACACTTTGAGAATTTAGCTTAAATATTTTTGTCATTTAAAGTTTCAATAACAATCCTCAAATGTTGCTCGTGCTCCTCCCTACTCCTAGTATTGACAACAATGTCATTAATAAACACAATCACAAAGAAGTCCAAATACTACCTTAACACACAGGTCATCAAGTTCATGACCGATGTTGGGGTATTATTCTTCCCAACAGACATTACCAAGAACCTGCAATGGTCGTAGCTAGTCCTGATAGCTATTTAGGGATGTTTACTGCGCTAATTTTCAACTAATGGTAAAATGATCTCAAATCAGTCTTAGAAAAATGGATGCTCCCTAGAGCTGATCAAATATATCATTGATACGCGATATTGGATACTTATTCTTAATGGTCACGCAGTTCAACTGGAAGTAATCAATACACATACACATAAAGTTGTCTATTTTTTCACAAACAGAATAGGAGCACCCCATAGGGAAATACTCGGCCTGATGAAACCCTTACCAAAAAGTTCTTAGAGCAGCTTCTTAAGCTTCTTCATATCAGTAAAAGCCATATGGTATGAGGAAATAGAAATGGGCTGGCTCCCTAATTCAATATCACTAGCAAAGTCAATATCACACTTGGGTGAAAGACCAGGCAAATCGATAGGAAAGACATCAGTGAACTCACAAACCATAGGAACAAAATTAAATGAAAGATTGTCGGTACTAGTATCAAAAACATAGGTAAGATAAGACAAACACCTCTTTGCTACCATCTGCCTCACTTGAATAAAAGAGATAATCCATGCCGATACATGGCAATCTATGCCCTACCACATAATTAGGGGAATACTAGGAATAAATATGATAACAGTCTTGTTGAAGTAATCCAAGACCATGTGATAAGAGGATAAATTGTCCATACCAAGAATCAGGTCAAAATCAACCATATCAAGAATCCCAAGATCTTCCCAAGCATTAGATTTCACAAAAATCACCACATAGGACCTATATAATGGATCCACTACTTAAGAATTACCTATGGGAGTAGCTATATGCATAGTTCCAGTCAAAGGCTCACTAGTTATCCCCAATCAAGTAGCAAAAAAGACAGAATTATATGAATATGTTGACCTCAGATCAAATTAAATAGAGGCTAGCTGATGACACAGTGAAATATTACCAGTGATCATGGCGTCTAAAATCTCCACCTTTAGCCTACCAAAAAGGAATTTAACTATCCATGTCTTTTTTTGGACTGGGAACCGACACATCCACCAACCCTACCTTCCCTTACTACTATAAGCACTACCTCTGGCTGATGGAACCACAGCCATAAGAGGCTGAATTGAGTGACCTGGCTACTCAACAAACCTATATTGGGCCATTTTATGGAAAGATGTCCTATCTATACATAATAATAGAAACCCCTAAAAGCCCTAACTTAACAATAAATACCTGTTAATCTCGATATGCATCCATGACCTAAAGACATAGAATGAGAACACCACAAAGTCTAATTAGAGCTCTGACCACTTTCACTGCTATACATTGACAGACCCTCATCTATAATCTGAAGTGTTTCCTAGTCTCTCATCTATAAGTTGAAGTGCTACCTATATGGGTCTACTAGGCTAACTATTCTTCTACTGCTGCTGACCTCTCGGGCTCAGTAGGCATAATCATGGCATCGTGTTTGGATAACTCATAGAATCGTGACTTATACTCTGAAAGTATCATCAAACCCTCATGCAAATTTGTGAACTTGTCCCTCAAAAGCTTTTTCATGCTACAAGCTACATACTTCCCTAAAAAAAACTCAGATGACTACGCCCATGTCATGGGAGCGAAAACAACTGGTTTAAACACAACATATGCTTTCCACCACTGTTTTATCAACCCATTTAGCTGAAACATAGAATAATACGCTTTATGCAACTCCACTATACAAAGGTTATGTAACCCCTCCTAACAACTGAAAAGTAACTCATCCACATCCTTTCCTAAAGCACCTAAAAATATCTGAGGACCCATTCTAATGAACCAACCCTCTTCTAAAGTCATAGCTGGTCGGGCTATCATTAGCTGAGTAATAATAAATATCGATAGAACCATAAAATAGGGAGATGCAGTTATAGGATGTGCTTCTACACCCTGAACACCATATGTATCTTCCTAAGTAGATGTTTATAGACTATTTTTGTCCTGGCCCTCTAGAATACCCAAAAAACATCAAGGAGTACTTTAGAATTGGTGTGGAAACAAATCCAGGTGGAATTTGGCTTGGTCTCTAACCCACAAACTACTAAGGTGGTAGGTCCTTTGTCAGTATCTCTAGAATAACCTCAGGCTCTGGTGATGGCTCTCAGGCTTAGCCTAGAGCTAGTGCTGCAGCTTGAGCCCAACCTCAATCTCTTAACTGACCTTTACCTCGGCCCCTGACTAGAGCCCTAGATAAAGATGTAGAGCCTCGCCCTCTTCTGCTAAAGCTATCATCCTAACCATCTGCAAAAGAATAAAACAAATGAGATTTCTTGAACCTATAGGAATAAGTGTGCATGATAAGAAATCAAAAGATAAAATATGCCTAAGAATGCCCTATAGCCTCTCGAAGTTAGGATACGAACATCATCGTCTCGATCTCCAAAACTCAACTAAGCATTTTGGTCTTATACCAGTTATACCGGTGAACCTAGACTATGATAAAAAACTGTCATGACCTAAAATTTAAATAATGATGGCACTTAATATAACCCACCAGTAGGTAAGATGAACCCCATAACACTAGAACTATAAGTAACGGGCTAATAAGAGTAAGAATATAACATAAGATATATAGACCAAATATTAAAATAAACACAGGTAACAAGGGTTTATACATATATTAATTAGGATCAAGAGAAGAAAATTATACAAAGCCAGCCACAAGACCTAGTATCAGTAAGTACAAGAGCTACTAACTACAAGAGGAGTACTAAATAGATAGGAATATACAAAACTATCTCCAAGTAACAAAAATAAAGGCATGCCCAAAACAAGAGGGAGATGGTACATCTTGCAATGTCAAGAGCTCACTCAAGTATCCAGTAAAAATAACTCTGCATGAGAAGGACGTCAGCGATATTGACTCATACCAGGATCTGTATCAAGAAAAATGATGCAAGAATGTAGTATGAGAACCAAAACACGTGCTACCCAGTAGGCATCAGAGGCTGACTTAGCTTAGATAAGTTATATATATAATAAAATATGAATACATTTGAATTCCTAGCCTCTGCAAAAGTGAGGGATTGTTTGCATAAGCAAATTAACTTTAGCGGGAACGAATTGGCTTAAGCAAAAGGAGCTAACATCAACAACCTCCTTATAACCCTCTAGCTTTCAGTAAAAATGGCTCTACTGGTATGAGCCCAACCTAGTTTAGGTAGTTGTACTAGACATCCACTACATCAATAACTTAGACAGGAGTTCTAAGTCCCAAACAGACCTCCAGATTAGTTCAGAGTCCCATGAATGAAAACCAAATATGCTAAACTATAAAAAATGACATTTTGGACTCAACAAAATTGATAAAATTTCTATTGGAGGTTGTTTCGATAAAATATGGGCCCAAGACCATTCTTTTGCATTTTTAACTATAATATACCCAATAGTCTAAAATGAGTCTGAAAGCCATGAGACCCGAATCAAAGGTTTCACTAACCTAAAATCAATATTTTGGAGCTTATAAAACTGTCAAAATTCTCATTTGAGATCGTTTACTAGAAGGTTTGACTGGATTCAAATTTCTTAACTTCGAAAAAGAAAATTAGTATTAAACTCAAACAAATTTCCTGATAGCTGAATCACATGTCTCAGCAAGTCAAAAATGGCCTATTGCAACTTTAAAAAAGCTCAAAATAGAAAAAATGAACAAAAATAGAGAAAATGACATATAGGGTCATTACATTAGGGATGTTTATATTACCATTACCCAATACCTTCTTGCTCAAGTTTTGGGTGTTCTAAATGATGGTGGTACAATTATGTTAGAAGAGATTAGCCTATATTGGATGGTTTCTCCTCAGGTTTGGACATGACTAGGAAGTTTTTTAATGAACATGATAGAGTGGATAAAGGTGTTATGCTTCCTTTTCACAAGCTATTGTTTGATGTTTCTCATAAGATAATCCTCTCTAGGAATCAAAAGCACATTGAGGCGAACTATATAGACCTCACATTTATGAAGTTTCTTATGCCTTGAGTCTCTATTGACTTGCCTAAGTTCATGGTGTTGATACACCAAAATTTAAAAACAAATTTGATGTTTTTTACCATAAGTTATTGTACTTCTTATGTATTTTTTATTAGATTTGATTACGTTTGTGTTATATGTACAAGGAAGCAAACCAAGGATATAAAAGTATTGAAATCTGGTGAAAGTAATGAATAGAGAGTTATGGAACAACCCACAATCATGGGATAAACTGTAAGGTCAAGTTAAATGAATAATTTCATTTCCAGAAGATAATAAAGAAAACGATGAGCCGTTATTCACTCGATGAGCCATCATATGAGCCGTGGAATAAAATTAGTGAATAAGGATAATTGTACCACTAGGCAATGAGTACATTAATGAAACAACGTTTGCTCGATGGACAGTCATTTTCCCGACATTCCTTCACCCAAGTCGTAGGTTTGAAATAGTGATCTGCTAAAAACTAGAGAAAGACAAAGGCTTTCCCAACAAGCCGTAACTCAGGAAGCAAACCAATAGACCATCCATAGGATATGTCCTAGTTATCCAGTAAATTTAGGATTTTATTTTTGTATAGGATATAAATATGTTTTATTAGGTCTTATTTCAGACACTTCATATTTTGGGAAGAAAAATAGGCTACAAAACTCTTGTTCATTTGGTATTTTGTGATTCTAGCAATACAATCTTAGATTTTCTTGATTTCATTCTTGTAAGTAATTACTATGATGAATTATCATACTGGTTTTGCTCGCAAAGTCATGAATAGCTAGACTCTATAATTAAGGTTATGGGAACCCTAGTGAATAGCATGCTTCGGGTTCTAAAAAGTGTAGTTTCGATTGATGTTCATGCATATATTACTAGTTTCTCCATCTTGATTATATTGTAATAGTTGCAAGCATTAGATCTTGGCTAAGTCAAAGTTTGTTTGGCAAAAGAACTTCAGGCTAAAAAAGGAACTAGTGATAGGGATTCGAGGCTTCCAAGTCTAATGGTTAAGGCTATAACAAGGTTAACCAACTTGAGACAATTATCATAATACTTATTGTATTCACTCCTAGACTGATAGGATTTGAGTGATGACAATCTAAGTTTCTTGAGAAACACTCACATAAAGTGGAATGAGCGATAGTTTTGCATACATAACATTAAAATGAACTACTATCATCGATGACCCGATCATGTTATGTAACCATGGGGAACACAAACCTAGTCATTTATCATTACTAAATTACAATCTTAGAAAATTTTGACTATTAATTCTTTACTTTAATTATTGGGATATTATTTTACATAAAACCCCCCATTGCAAAAATAACTGGCTATTAGTGGAATAACAACAATGAACTTGCTTCTCACCTTATTTCCTATAGGAATCAACAAGAACCTAGTTGGTTTCTGCAATTGAAGAGTGACCACATTATACTTCATTTAGATGTGTAATTTAAGCATATCAAAATTTGATGTCGTTGCTGGGGAATAAGGTTTAGGATTGAGTTAGTTGTGTTTATTTGGCTTGTAGTCCTTATTTTCTAATTTTACTTTTGTTTGTTGTTTCTACTATTTTTTAGGGTGCATGTTAGTTTATGCTCATTAATCAAAGTCAAGGTAATCATTTGATTCGCATCAACTATGAGCTTAAACGTACTACAAAAATGATGAAAAATTAAGAGACTCAAGCTGAGGTGGCCCGAAAGGCTAAAGCAGAAAGATTGGATGTTTTGGTTGAAACTAGAGATAACAATGGAAATATAAAAGCCACTATAGATGCTAATACTCAAAGGAACCAAATTCCCAGGGATCAGTAATGAAGACCAATTATTCCATATGATTTGTTCATCAAAGAGGACACTGATTTAGATGGAGTTTGTGCTACTAGTGCCATTATCCCCCCCCCCCCCCCCCGTGCTCTAGACCTTAGTGCTAAATTTGACATTACAAGTACCATAATATAGATTTTAAACCTAAAGAGTCTGCTGGTGATGATCAAAAATCCACTTGATTAAGTTTGTGGGAATCTATGAGTCATATAAGTTGCTAGGTGTTAAAAAAAATGCTATCAGAATGTGGTTGTTTCCCCTCTCACTATCTGGGGAAGTAACTATATGGTTGACTAATCTTCAAGATGACTATATCATAAACTGGAGGGAGTTGAAGTTTGTTTTCCTAAAATGATTTTTTCCACCATCCAAAATACTGCAGTTGAGAGATGAAATAAATAACTTTTGGAAGTTACAAGGAGAATCTTTACATGAAACATGGTTGAGGTTTAATACGAAGTTGAAGTAGTACCCCAACTATAAGATAGAATATGACAATCTACATTTAATAGGTCTCTGAATTCTGTGACTATGACAATAGCTGACACTATTATTAGAGGGGTTTTTATGTCACATACCTATGATGATGAGGAAGTGATGTTAGATTGAGTCACCAATACAAATATATATTGGCACACTAGAGATTCTAAGATTTCAGTTAGTACTTGTTTTGTGGGTACGTCGATTGAGCAACATCAAAGAGAAGAGGAGCGTGATCAGGATATAATGCATATGAAAATGCAAATGACCTTTTTGTAAAGCAGTTTATGGAAGGTAGTTCTTAAAAGATGAACGCAGTTGGCTTACATGGTAAATCGGCAAGACATGATGAGTAAGATGTCATGCCTCAAATGTTATTGAGATAGAAAGGCACTCAATTCCCTAAAGTCTTGAGAGAACCAACTTATAACATGTGGTTAATATGCCTATAACTATGATAATTTCAATTCTTTGACAAGTATCGATAAGATTCCCTGGTAAAAAGACCAACTTAAAAAGACCCAAAATAGATGTACATGACTTGGCCGTTGAAGCCTCAATTAATAATAGACTAGACACAAATGCTCTTTACTCCAACATTAGTCTACAAAGCCTCTAAAAGATAGACAACCTAGCTTAGGTTAGGACAGGACCCTGTCATACCCTTAATATTAATACAATATTGAAATACATGCTAAAGACTCGACAAAGCCAAAAATCAACCTGGAGCTCACCAAAATCCACTGAGTATCATGTGTTTCTATTGGATATATTTACTAGTTGGAGTACATGTACCTAAGGCATGAAACAAGCATTCCATGTGAGAGATGTCAGTACGAAAAAATGTATTGAATATGTAAGGCATAAAGTAACCATATGTTAAATAAGAGCTCAAATGTAACAGGTAGAAATTCTTAGATAAGGATAAAAGACCACCTTTGTTTATACTTATCGAATCATGTACATTATGTTCTTTTCTTTACTTGGATCTTCTTTGGCTTATAACTTTGCAAGGAATGTGATACAAATGACCAGCTGATAAGTGGTTGAAGAGGATGATCCATGCTAGAACTCCTAGGATACGGTCCTCATAAATATAAAAATTGAGATCAACCCATACTTGGGATGCCACGTATAATTACATTAATTGGAATCGACCTATGCTAGGCCTTGGCCCCTATGATACCACACATAAATACATTAATTCACTTTACCTTTTTTTTTTAATCTTTGATATTGTTCATTGTTGGTCATAACATTTTGAGCTTTTAGAACTATAGACATGTGAACAATATACTTTCATCAGTAATAATGACATAGGAAACAAATATAACATCAATGTAATATTAAAGAACTCGTATGACATAATGAAAATTTAGACTTTTCAAATAGAAGTATATGTGCATATCAAGTGGAAGCATGTGACTCCTTAAATGAAGAGGTAGGGGATCTATAAGATGATATAATAGCTAAATAATTAGTTGACTATTTCAAATAAAAGAGTGCATAATCATGTGAAATAATGAGGCATGTGGGCAGATCCCAATTAGAGACAAGTGTATATTTTATGCAAGGATATATAAATTGCATAACAAACAGACTATGTATCTGACATAACACTCGTAAAAATGTATTATGTAGGATCTTATTGACTTAATGAACCTTATTTAACTTGGAGTATAACTCATGAAAATTACTGTTTAAAGTACCTTTGTCATACTAGTACATGGAAGTATAAACACACTGGTATAGGATAATGACTGCATATAGAAGTAGTTTAACAAATTTATGAAACCATGGATGGTAGGATGAAGATCATTAACTACATTAGAGATTGATCACCATCACTTTGTATCTTTTAGAATGAGGATCACTTAGAAAGCTTGCTTTGTTGGTGCACAGAATATGTCTACTTCATGCCAAATAATATGAGATTGAAAAGCCTTACATACCTCAATTACTAATTTATATACTTTATAAATTACTAACCTATCCTTTAATTTGATAATCTTCATCTGCAACAAATGTCAAGTAATAAGGTTAATATTAACACCTAACCAACCAACTCGAGATATTTCAACTCATCAAAATAGTATCCGAGCAGCAAGCCCGTAATCCTTCTAATTAAAGGTTTTCTTTCCATATATTCAGTATTCCATGGTTAAATACATGAAATGACCTTCCCATGTGGTTCCCTGGTACTCCTCGGGATTCATAATATATATAAATAGTAAGCAAGTATGAACATGTAGTAAGCTCATAGAATCTTTTAATTAACATGACTATTGCCATACTATTAAATTCTACCTTGATACAAAATCACACGTCCTTTCCCAAAATCAACCAAGATACCCCCAACAACGACACATATTTACATCCCCTAAACCGTCCCAAAAGCCTTCAACACAATATGAAAACATGAAACTAATTGCTTTCGATCACAATCCTATGAGTTCTTAACAATAATATGTATAAAATCCTCCATCTAGACCTATACATAAAGTGGGATGAAATTAGGCGGTAGCCTTACCTTTATTTTTTAAAATTTATTACCTTTACTTATACTCCTTTAAGACTTTATGTATTGGCTCTTATTGTAAATTTTAATGTTTTCACTATTTTGACTATTTTCCCCTTCCCTAAAATTACTATGTGTCATTTATAAGTTGTGTGGATAGTTGACACAGTCCCCAAAGCATTCATCGGTGGTTTGAGTGAGTTTGAAGTTCTTAAAGGATTTATAAGTGATTAGTTTAACTTTACTCAACTGTTTGGGATCTGAGCATTAGATGGTCATTCTATCAGTTCGATTAGATCTAAAATGTCAATTTTGGATTAGTAGCATAGTTTATTTGTGCTCCAAACATTTATATTTAGTTTTGACATATAAGACGAGAAACTAGTTAAATTTAGCTTAAAGGGGTCTCGGGGGTCAACTTGTTGATAATGACCTCTTTCAATAAATTTGATGGTTCTGTTTAGTCTAGAATAACAAAATTAGCCTAGTTGCATTATTATATTATTTTTGTGGGGTCCCAAATAAATCTCGAGGATCCATTTAGAGGATTTTAGATTATTTCCCTTCGAGGAGTTGTTGTATTTGGTGCAGCTTTAAGGCCTTCGTTGTGATCACATGGTAATATATTGTGATCGTAGGCCTTGATAATTACCTTCATCATAATCGAATGGTGGGGCATCACAATAAAAAAGGGTAATATGATGGACCAGGTCGGGTTGCTCATCGTGGTCACGAGGCTCACTTTTTGCGATTGTGATGACCAATTTACTTCTGGTCAATGTTGACCCTTGTGATCACAAGGTGGGGACTTCGATCATGAGGTAATATGTACTTGGGCAGTGTAAAACCCCTTTTTGATGATTTTTGAAACTATTTTTGAACCCATTTTGAAAGTTGCTAATATGGGTATTTTTAGACTCCTTTTGTCTTCTAGATTATGTTTTTGATAGAATGGGTTCAATTTGACACTACAAGGAAGGGAAAAACTCCTTGTTGATAGGTCCAGGCTAGAGTTTCAGCTTTTTAAGGTAGATTATGACTTAACTTTCTTCAGACTAGGTTAGGTAGTTAATCATTCATGTTAAGTATGCTATGGGTTAAGGGGTATCCTGAGATTCCTATTTTGTGATAGTATTTTATTCATGATGCCCATGTGGGGGCTTATGTGAACATTATATTTGACTTGATAGGTGTATATTTTGGTAATACCCAAGTGGGGGTTAGTTATGGTCTTGTTTGAGTTTTAGATGCCTTATTTTAACCGTTATGATACCTGAATAGAGGCTTTTGTATGATATTATTGATGTCTTACATGATTATTTATTACTGTGGTGCTATATTATAATTCATATCATGACTTATTGAAATCTTTAGGAGATTTGAGCTTATTTATTACCATCACTGAATTTAATACATTACATGATATTGTCTTGGTTATGAGCATGAATCCTCATTTCATTCATCCTTATATATGGATTTGGTACCATATCAATATATGATTTTGAAAGAAAATAAAATATTTTATAAAAACCCCTTAGCCGATGGACATGACAGCAAAATTAAGATAAGATATAAGGTTGAGATGAGCCACCATTGGGAACTTTTCAGTATACCAATGGAAGAGTGCTTATAGTATCCTTTACTTATTTTGTTTTCTATTTTGCTCAGTTGGCCTATGATGCCTACTAAGTACACATGGACCGTACTCACTCTTACTTATGTTCCCTTTCGATACAAATCCCAGTACGAGTGCAACCTATGGAGCTTGTGTTCATGTAGAGTTGAGACAGCTTTGGAGTACTAGTGAGCTCCAGTGTTTAGGCCATGTTCCGGAGTTCATCCTATCTTTACTTTGTCTTTGTGTACATATCAGACACAAATTATGTAATCTTCAGATTCAGTTTTGACTTAGATTCTCTTAATATTATTGCCATATGATTTTAGGCTTTGGAGTTGTATTTTGTTTTGATTTAGATACTGTTATTTATGTAATGATGTGATTTCATTCTAAAAGTGTCGTATTGGGTTTATTATTTCTTTTTCATATTTCTTTATCATTGTTGGTGTTGGGCTTACATACCATAGTCGGGTTAAGGTAGGTGCCATCATGACCTTAACTTTTGGCTGATGACAAAGTAGTCTCAGAGCACTAGGTTCAATAGTCTCATGAGTAAAAGAGCAAGGTATCTAATAGAGTCCTACGGATAGGTACGTAGACATCCGTATTTATCTTTGGGAAGTATTTGATATTCTTAGGAAAACTTCTCTAATTTGATTCGTTATCATGTGTATTATTCAAGTCTAATATTCTAAACTTGTATACCATTATTTCAGGATAGATTATGAGGAGTAGATCCTAAGTTATAAAGGATGCTGATCATACACCAGCTATTGGAGCAAAAGTCAGAGGGTGAGGCAGGGGTCGTTGCCAAGACAAATGTGGAGGTTAGGTCAGAGGAGCGGCTCAAGCTAGAGGATAAGCTAGAGCAACTTCTCTAGAGCCTAAGATTTAGTGTAAGGAGGTAGCTCTTCAGCTAAAGTTGGAGGACCAGCTCAGAGTCCTTAGGGTTTCATGGTTAACCTAACATTATAGGACTTGTTGATTAATATCTTGAGCCATTTGGATGGAATTCACCTGACTGGTATTTTACCGAGTACATGGAATGGATCTTACACTACAGAAGGTGTAGAGTGACCAGGACATGCTACTACTCATTGATTTCAGACCCCAAGGGTACAACCAGCTCCTATGGTGGCCCCATATATTGAGACTTTGCCTACTAGTTTAGGTATTCCACTTATAGTTCTGGGTACTATTTTGTCTGCAAAGGAAAAGAAGAGATTGGAGAGTTTCATCAGATTATCTCCTCCCAAATTTTGTAGTACCCTTGGTGAAGATGCTCAGGAGTTTTTGATTGATTGTTAGGAGAGGTTGCATAATCTTGGATTGCTTAAGTCTCATGGTATTACTTACACTACCTACCAGTTGAATGATATGGCTAGGCAGTGGTAGAGGTCTATTGTTAGTTGTAGACAAATGAGTTCCCCTCAGTTTACATAGACCCAATTTTTTGAGGCTTTTCTGGAGTGCTTTGTTCCATTTATCTTGAGAGATCAGAAGAAGGAGGAGTTTGATCAGTTGGAACAGGGCTCCATGACTATTGCTGAGTATAAGGCTTGCTTTTATGCCTTGTCATAGTATGCCATTAATAGCTTTTCCACAGAGCCTAAAAGGATCAAGAAGTTTGTTAATGGTTTGACCAGTTATTATAAGTTCGCGACTGCCCAATTAGTGGTGTCTGGTTGTTGTTTTTTCTGAGTATAGTAGACCATACTAAGCTGATTGAGTCTATGTACCAGGGTATGCAGAGTGGTAGTGCTAAGTTTAATACCCCGTACATTTCCGAACCTATGAGACTACCTTAACATTTATGAAATTATTTAAACTTGATATGGTTGGGGTATTAACCATTAATTTTAGTGGGCTGAATTAGTCTTGTACTAATGGGCTCAATTTAAGGCACAATAATTAAGCAAAAGACATGACCCAAATGGGAAAATTACCCATTCTACCTTTGACCAAGTAAATCCTCAATTATTGACCCAAGTTTGGCTAAGGATGACCATTAAGGTACTATAAAAGGCAACAAAAATCAGATTTTATTCATTAAGACACACATGCAAATTCTAGATTTTTCCACAACATTCTCTCTTCTCACAAACCCTAAGCAAATATTCCTTTTCGACAAGATCACCTCTTTTTAAGATTTGGTAAGTGTTTAATCTTATGGTTTAATATATTATATGAATAAGAGGGTGTATAAATCATGTTGGTTATGTTGGCAAAGTGTTGAGCAATCCACTATGTGTGAAACAATCTACTTTTGCTTAATCGGTAAAAGGGTTTTGCCTTCTAAACTTGAAAGTGGACTTGAGGTCTTGAAGGAAGTGAATTTGATGTATTAAATGTCAACATGTATGATATGGTTATGTCCCTAACTTGATTTCTCTTTGTGTATAACATTTGGAATTGTTGTTGTGAAAATTGTGCATGGAAGTGGTGGTGTATTGAAAGGAGGATTTAGTTTGGTGATGTTTATATGCGTTGTGAAACCATGATTGTTTGTTGGTATTCAAGTTAACCTAAAATAGGAAAAGATAAGCTTACTTATGGCCATGGACAATTTATTACAAAAAAGGACCCAAAAGAGACCCATTTTTGCCGAACCGGGCATCTACCTTCGCGGATGGGGCACCTGCGGGCGCAGATGCCAACATAGGTGGCCCTGTACAAGGGAAATAGGTACCTGCAGCCGTACCTCACCCACCTGCAGGCGCAGGTGTCTTCGCAGGTCCCTCCAGAACTTCATTTCGATTGTTTTTGCTTTTCTTTGACCCCCCAAGGCCCTTATACCCTTCTTGGATGCAATCATCAAGTTATGGTACCCTTTGAATGGATTTAAGGGGTCGTTCGGAGGTATATTGAATTATATCAATTATGTATTGTTCGTATTGTGTAATTGTGAAAGGTATTTAAGTGACTTGATGGAGTAAATGTGACGTTGTGTTGAAGAGGAAGTGTAAAGTATATCTTACTGTGAAATGCTATCGGTTTATGATATATCGGTTGATGTGTGGTATGTTTTGTTGCTTTTGGTATGGTGATGTAGTAAATGGTAATGTAAGAGGGTGAAATGACGTATATGGCAGTCACGTAGCTCATTGTCGTCTTATGCACTTGTAATGTTGTTAGTTGTTAACGTGAGCTCCGTTATGTACTTGTGTTGTAGAGTAACACGTAAGGAAGGAGCTGGATTATTGTATCCAAATATAGGATTGTGTATTCACATTGGGAAGATAAGGTAAGTAAGGTTACTCTTTCCGTATTCTTTGGCAACACCTATTGTTGTTATTGTTGCTGACTTGTTTCTATTCCGAAATGTTCTAAAGTACCTCATTTCAGGTTTGACATATATTATTATTCACATGTCTCTTATTCATTGATTATTGTTCCAAAGTTCCAATAATGTTATGACCACCAATGTATCAATCTCACAAAAGTAAAGGAAAGAAGTTATGCATATATCGTTACTTTATGGTTACTTTATGGTTCTTTGAGATTGGGTGGTAGCTCAATAGGGTGAAAACCTAGCTCGAGATGATCCCGATTGATTATTGATTTATGGGTGGTAGCTCAAAGGGGTATAAGCCTAGCTAGAGACGATCCCAATGTTATGTTATGATATGTTATGTTATGATACGTTATGTTATGATGTGACCCACTGATCAGCTGGATGAATGATAATGATGATGAAAGTAAAATTAAAGAAATTAATGAATGTAATGTACATGGCTCCCCACATATACAGAACGGTGGTCTATCCATAATGTTTATTCACTTGTATTTGATTCCATTTGAGATCCTATATTTCATACAATTTCTTATAGCCTTACATACTCAGAACATTCTTTCGTACTGATGTCCCTTGGGGGACTTAACTTATTTCCTGCAGGAACAGGAGCTAGTAGACCTCCACATTAGGATTCGGGTCATCCACAGACTATTGGTGAGCTCCAGCTTGGTTCAGGGCTTTTTGAGTCACTTTTGTACATTGTTTTGGTACTGTGTAACAAATGTATAAAGTGGGGACTTGTCCTGACTTTAGGCTTTTTTATGTTTCTGTTAGAGGCTTTTGTAGACGTTGTGGGACGAATGAAGGAATGTCAGATATGTATGCTTTTGACGCAATGGCCCTAACGGCCAAGTTTCATATCTATATGAATATCTTTCCATAACTTCCATCTTTGAACTCTTGTATCTATAAGTGTTGTTCTTCGTGCATGATGCATATGAATAAATGAAGATTGGTTCTCTCGAGCCTTAACGACTTTGGGTGCCAGTCCGCCTCTATGGGATTTAGGGTGTGACACTAAGAGGGTGCACTGAAATGGTAATTTTTATGGTCATTCATCTCGAGGTAGAGATTTCTACATTAGATGTTCTCATGATTACCATGGTAGACCACTTCAGGCAGCTTAGCAGGGTTTAGATAGTAGGTTTTCACGTTCTAACTCTTCAGGTATTCAGAGATCGGGTCATACAGGTAGAGGGTCTCGCTTGGTTCATCAAGTCATGTAAGATGTCCTGGTTCTTCAGGGCCCTCTCAGTGTGATTCTTTTGGAAGAATATGTTTTGTGTGTGATGAGTTTGGTAACTTAGCAAAGAATTATCCCCAATGTGTGTTTGGTTCCTCCTAGTAAGAATCTCAGTTTCAGGTTTTTTTGACTTTGGTTTCAGAAGTTAAAGGTGGTACACAAGGAAGTAGAGGTGGTTCTAGAGGTACCATAGGTGGGGCTTATGGAGTTCGTGGTGCTGGATAAGGAGTCACTCAGTCTAGTGGGAGATGCGGTCAGTGTTATGTTTTTTCTGAGGAGACTCAAGGCAGAGGCCTCTGATGTAGTGATTATAGGTATCATCTAAGTTTGCTATCATTCTGCTACAGTACTATTTGATCGTGGGTCTACATTCTCGTATATGTCTGCATACTTTTCTACTGGTATTGATGCTACGTGTGAGTCTTTTTCTATGCCTATTCATATATATACACCTATAGGCAACTCATTAGTGGTGGAACGGGTGTACTGATCATGTGTTGTGACCTTTTCTGGGTGTTAGACTTGGGTAGACTTGATTATCATCGATATGTTTGACTTTGATGTTATCTTATGTATGGATTGGTTAGCTCCTTATCATGCGATTTATGATTGTTTTGCCATAATTATGACATTAGCTACTCCTGGTATTCTGAGGTTAGAATGAAAGGGTATGTTCGATTTGTGTCCAAGGGTACTATATCCTTTTTACGTGCTCGTCGCATGGTAGGAAAGGTATGCATTTCCTATTTGGCCTATAATTGTGATACTACTGTTGGTTTAATGCCTCCCTTGGATTCTTTGTGAGTTGTTAAAGAGTTCATGGATATCTTTCCTATGGACTCTCCTGGTAAGCCTCCAGACCGAGATATCAATATTGCTATTGATTTTTAGCAGGGCACTATGCCCATTTCCGTTTATCCTTATAGGATGGCTCCGAAAATGTTGAAGAAATTGAAGGAGCAAATGCAGGACTTGTTGGATAAGGGATTCATTAGATTGAGTGTATCTCCTTAGGGTGCTCTAGTCTTGTTTTTGAAGAAGAAAGAAGGATCCATGTGCATGTGTATTGATTATTGGCAATTAAATGAGGAGACTAGTTTTAAACTTAAGTGTATGACCACTCCTATGCCACTCAAAATTTGAAAGGAGGGATTTTGATCGAAATCTCTTATTTTCCAAATTCACTAGTTTTAGACTTAAGTATATGATCACTCCCCAGCCACTCGAAATTTGGAACCCATCAAAACTACAAAATTATGTGTTAAATTACCATACAAATCTAAAGAAACACTCAGACCTCAATTCTGAGTCTATAACCTCAAATGTTGACTTTGGGCAAATATTAAATTTTCAAATTTCTAGCCACCCATCGCCCAAAGTCATAAAACACATATTAAGTCTACAAAAAGTGTCATTTATGGAGAAAGATATATATATATATATACATATATTTCAATGTTTATTTTTAACACACACACATTATTAAGAATGTGAAAAGCAAGTTGAAGCAACCGAGAACTCCAAGCCTTGGGATTTTTAACAATTGTCAATAATATGTAAAGAGACATACAGTATACGTATTCCTTATCACTATGTTGCCATAAATTTAGTTCAGTCTTAGTTCATTGTATTAATCTATTGAGTTTTAACCTAATCTTCTTAGTTAAAAACATTTATATGTCATTTTAATGTGGAACATTTAGCTTTAAGTTAGAAGATATATACCTGGTAGGCGTGCAACATTCGAGTGATTTTTATTATTACGACTTAGAGTTGTGACTTAGTATTGTTGAGTTGAAATCTTAATTTGGCTTATTCTTTTCATAGATTTTGAGTTAAGAATCCTATAAAAATCTCGTGTTAGCCTTCTTTATTATGAAATATATAGTTTACTATTGGGTTCACAACAAAACATAAAGAAATGTGTTCTTTTAAACTGATTAGAGAAATTCACCCTCCCCTCTCGTGTTGGACTGGAGTACAAGACAAAAGTAAGAAAATATGCTACACAAATTCTAGTATTGTTTAAAAATATTCTACTAATTAATAAGTGAAGTTTATTGGTCGTCCAATGGTATTTTCAGTATTAAAAATATGTCATAAATTTAAAATGTCATTTTATAGTTCCACCTTTTGATTGTGAACACACCCACGTAACATATTAGTCGGTCTTTGTTAATTGGTAAGCAAAATTGTTCTCTACTATTTTCATTCATTTGTTGTTCTTTTTTGTGCTTCTAGGGCTTCTTTGCTTGCTACTTTCCTCCCACTGGTAGGTTCTTCTTCATCTCTTCATTCTTTTTATTCAATTATTTATTATGAACTTTTTGATTTCTTTTTATGCTTATTTATTTATCTCTCTTTTTTTGGATTTTGTTTTTGTGCAATTTTTAGTTTTAATCTTTTGTATACATTAGCTCCAATATTTTTGAATATGTCTTGCTGAAAATTTTATTCCTATGTGTAACAACCCTAATTTTTCCAAATTATCAAAAGTGTATAGACTCAAACCTAAAGATTTCTAATGGTAATTAGGTGTTAAAATTAATTATTTAGAGTATGAAGAGCTTTGGATATGAATTAAGGTTCTAAGGAACCTCTAGCACAAAGCTAAGTTGAGAGCTTCTTAACCGATTGAATTTACATATTAGATTTTACTAGTGTCTTCTTCAAATGAGCATAACTCCTAATATATGAAGTTTTATGCAACTCAAGACCCACCAATGAAATATCTTCAAGTTTTCTTTCCAACACCCGAACCGTTTGTCAACCCAATACCGAAATAAAAAGTTATGACCATTTTACAAGAGATGCTCCATCAATCCATCCCTGGCGTTCTGAGTGGCGCTCCACGCCAAAGGCCAAACTTCAGCCTGCAAACTCTGGCGTACTGGGTGTCGCTCCATGCTAGTTGCTACCCACTATGAAAAGTCTTTTTTTTTCTTATTTTTCTTCATTATTTGAGGGGTGTTTTGGTCTTTTCTCACTCCCATACCCCCATATCATGACTTATAACTTTCCTAAAACATAAATCAAAGAGAATTTAAGTTATTACAATTCAAATCCCTCTTCCCCTCCCTCAAACACTTCTAAGGGAAAATTCTCAAGAACCCTAGAAACTTTCTAAGAAGAGGCATCTAGTTCTTCATCAAAAAGGTATGTTGAACAATACTTTTTCCACTAACGTCACAAAGCTTTGGTTTATTTATTTTACACCTATATCATATTGATGATTTTAAAAATAGGGTTGAGAATGAATTTTATGAAAGCTTTCTATTGCATGCCCTTTTTTTACTAAATCATTTTCTAATCCTTAATTGAGGGTTGAGACTTGAAATGACTATTTGAAATTGTGAATCTTCATATCTAGAATTTGAATGCTAAATGTTATGAATATTGAAACCATGATTACCAAGTCTTTTAAAAGCATTGAGTTAAAATAAGAGCTACAAATATCTTTCGCGTCATTTTGAACTATTTAACGTATTGAATTGATGAGATGCTTTAATACATAGAAGAAAACTCAACTATTACTATGCTTATGATTCTAAAGACGGGGTTAATAGATAGTTATAATTTATGATAATGATTTTGGCATGATATGGATGACTTGCAAGTCTTTGTATGATTATACCAAAATGTAAATGCCTTTATAAATGACTCTGTGGATAAATGTTATGAACAATGTTTTAAATGGGCTCAAAGAGAGGAAGGTGGTTAACTAAGAAGACGAAGATTTATAAGGGGTCCTACTACCTGAACCCTATGTTTGCCGATATAGGGATGATCGTTCCTTAATTGGACGACTAAATGTTTTTACTCTATGAGGATGAAATGTGTTCAAAATAATGTTATCTCAATTCATGTGAAAAACATGGATTGAAGCCCAACCGTTTGGGTACGGACTACACCAAAATTGCCCGTGGGTTAGTATATGTCGGTGACACCACTAACTCAGAATGTAAACTTTTAAATGCATATGTTTAATTTGTTTTGAGTTACTATTTACGTACCTTACTCATGATTATGGTTTCCTTATTTGACTTGCTTTATAAATTGCTTTGTCCTTTCCCTTGAGTTGCATACCAGTACTCATCGTACTGACCATTCCTGGATGCTATATATTTTTATGATATAGGTTTGGAGCCCTTTTTCCATGGTTTTATGTAGCACTAGGATTCTTGGGACAACAAAAAGAAAGTGGTGAGCCCTCTATCTTCCGGAAGGCATATGGTTTCCATTTAATTTAACTATGAGTTCTCTATTTTATGGTATTATAGGGGCCATATCCCAGCTTAGGATTTTTCATACATAAGGTAAGAGGCTTCATAAACTGATGTCATTCTATCATATTTCAGAGTTTTGTACTTTTACGTCTATTAAAGTTGGACTCTATTGTATTGGGTCTTTTTCCGTAATTGTTTATAAATATGCTTATGATAATATGCTAAGGGGCCTTCTCGAGTCTTCATTGTCATATGATACCCTTTATGTCCAAGACCTAGTTTGGGGTCATGACAAACTTGGTATTAGAGTAAATTTTAAGGTCCTAGAGTGTTTATGAAGCAGTGTCGAGTAGATTCTTTTTTATGGGTTGTAGCATGCTACACTTAAAAAAGGGAGGCTACCAGACATTTGGGAAATGTTTTCCATTATTTCATACTCCAGATCATGCAATAGAGTTGTCCATAAGAAACTTATCAAAATTTCTGCCAGGACCTAATTCCACTAACTCTGCCTCATATTCTAGGTGATAGAAGTGTTAAAGCTTAGGGCCCTAGCTATGTGAACATTTCGAATAGAGTCATCAGAAAGTTATGAAACTGTACAAAGTTTTGAGACAAGTCCAATGGTGCATTCAAGTCCATAGATTAAAAGCATATACCCCTACCCAGATTAATTGTGCGATGATTCAAGGAAAGATATGTATCCTGACCCTTTCAAAAGCTTTATTACAGGTGTCACCCTTTAGGGGGAAGGTAGGGAATTAAATGTTAGGGTAATGTTGCTGCCCGATGAGATAGTGTTACTTAGAGTATTATAAGCAATGAGCAATAAGATGGTCCCAAAGTTAGAGATTTCCAGGAGTCATAAATTCACAAGCCTCTGAGAGAAGGTAGTGATTGACCAAGAATGTAGCTCGAGTCTTGTACCCCATTAAATATGTGATGGAGGTGGTATATCCTTATGGTTTTGATTAACGTGTAGCAATATTAGTAAATTTTGTGGTAGTTTGTAGAAAATGAGTGGTTAGTTATGATGTTTGTGAATTTATTTGAAATAGGGAAGGAGATCATGATGACTTGTTATTGTACTAGTATAGATCAATTATAGGTTATGAATGGAAGGATAAAGTGGTTAAGAATTTATAAATTTAAACTTTAATTTGTGATTCTTAGAAAGGGAGACTCCTTGATGTTTATACAACTATGAAGGTAGTTTAAATGTATGTATGGATAAGTAGATGTGCTGTAAAAAGAAGAAGAATGTGTTAATGGACTATAATTAGATAGGTTGTAGGATTTAGTTTAACTATTCTTATCAAGAGATTATAGTAGACCCAATGTTTCTTGATTTTTATCTAGTGATTGTAAGCCAATATAGTAATTGGGAAGATCTGTAATGAATTTTTAGGTGCAGTAGTAATGTTGTGAACAATATTGTTCTTGTAAGCCACGATTAGGTGGGAGAAGAAATTAAGATCAATTAATTTGTTAAAATTTTGGTGGGCTAATGTTTTCTGGTTTTATCTGGTAGTTATGAGCTAGTACAATGTTTGAGGTGTTTCATTTACAATCCATGTTTGTCATTAGATGTCACTCCCCGAATCCCATCGGGACGGATTGGCACTCGTAGCCGATAAGGCCCGAGAGAACCAAGCTTTACCTATGTTCATTCATACTCATGCCAGAAGAAATACCTCTGTCACGCAAGAACATAAAAGACTAATAATGGAGATCATGGAACATGTAATGTATATACATATGGAAAACTTTGGGCGTAAGGGCCATCAACTCAAGGACAACATATACCTCTTACATTTATACACCCACATACGTCTACAAAAGCCTCTAGCAGAACATTTACCAAAACCAATTGAAAGTCTAGACAAGTCCCCGCTTTATACAACATATACAAAACCAAAACATATTAACAACAAACCATACTTAACATAGTCCAACATACCTCCATACGACACTTTAAAGTCATTAAAACGACATCACAAGTTGATAATGACATCCAAAAAGGGTATAGGGGCCTTCGGGGATCAAAACGATGCGAAAACATACCAAACCAAACTTGGGGCTGACCTGCGAAGTGACCTGCGCCCACAGGTGGCTGAGGTCCGCCCATAGGTGGCTGGTGGCAGATGCCAGTGGCACCTGCGCCCGCAGGTGCCCTCGTCTGCTGGGGCGAATGCCCGTTTTGGTCTGAAATGGTCTCTTTTGGGTCTTTTAGTGCCATGAATGGTCCATGATCATAAACAAACTTATTATGACATATTTTTGATCATCTTAAATACCAAAAATCAGCCATGGTCTCACAACACACATAACAACACCCAAAACTATGCTTCACGACCAAATACGTCACCAAAACCATAACCAATTTCACAATAACAATTCCAAACATTATACACAAGGACAAAACAAGTTAAGACTATAATCGCATCCCACATTATAATATCTACTCCATCAATTTCATTTCCTTCAAGACCACAAGTACATATTCAAGTTTACAAGACAAAACCATCCTTCGATTTAGCAAACATGTAACATTTCACACATTGTGAACTTCTCAATACTCCACCAACATAACCAACATAATATAAACCATATCTCATACATAAAATATATTAAACCATCATAATAAACATTTACCAAGTCTTATACAAAGATGATCTTGTCCACAAAGATGAGAGCTTAGGGTTTGTGTGAGAGAAAAGCTTTTGGATAATTCTAGAAAAGGCATGAGAGTCTAAATGGAATAAAAATATGATTTTTATCTCTTTATATAGCCACTAAAGTCACTCTTATCCCTTTCTTAGCATTAAATGCAAGGGCTGAATGGTCAAATGGAAAAATATTGGAAGAATGGGTCAAATTCCCATGTTGGGCAATGTCTTCCTTATGATTTTGGGCTTCATTTGGGCCCAATGGTGTAAGACTTATTAATTCCCACAAATTAAGGTATAATTCATCAAGTCTCTCATGTTCCCATATTTCCATGAATGTTACGGTAGCCAACTAGACTTGAAAACGTACGGGGTGTTACATTAGACACTAATTTTGAACTTTAGATGTTGATTGTGGTGAAACGAATAGTAGCTAGAGGATAATGATGCAAGATTTATGGGAAATGGATTAGTAGGCTTGCTATGATGTGTGCAGTATCATAAGTTGATTACATATGGAATGTTTGAGCATGTAGTTATGATATTTACATGAGGAATAGTGTTGAAACAGTGAATTGTGAGCTAAGTCATTAGATGGATAAGAGCATAAGTTATAAGAATATGGTGTACTCAGTCTTGAGTTATAAGTGTTATGTGTACCAAATTCATATTCTTGATATACTTAGTATGGAAGAGGCTAGGTAGTTGTTATATGGGGTTCTTTAGAGCAAAATTGAGGGAAGTATAGAGAGATGATGAGCGCCATTGGTGAAGTTTTAAAATTTTTGTTAAACTATGAGGATCTGAGATTAGAGGTTTAATACTAGTATACTAAGGAGTGAAGAATGGGTTGTTATGTGTTCGAGAATATTGATGTGTATGCCCCTGAGAGTTAAGTTGTAGAATGATTACTATAAAGGTTAAAGGAAGTCAAGAGTAGCATCTCTGAGAGGAATGTCCTATAAAGAAGCTAGTATCCCCCAAATATCATATATGGGTGAGATTAGCATTCATGTGTAGTGATACCCTGCCATACCAAGTGTTTTGATTATAACTCTTTTATTAAAATAAGTTTGCAAACCTAGGATGATGACCTTAGAGCTAAAAAGGAGATGATGAGGTGTTGAACCAAGATAGATATTAAGTTTTTGGAAGTGGTGGGTTCCCAAAATAGTTATTTTGTGTTCATGAATGATCTATCCTTTTTTTAGTGTGTCCCTTGTACTTCTATTTAAGAAGACACTCTACCTATGTCTTATTCATCCTAGAGACGATTATGGCTATGATCCAGATTCTGTATGGACACTTATGTCTATGCCTGACCCATTGACTGGATGTAATAATGGTTCTCAAATGATCCAAGGTCTCCTCTAAACCTCCAGATATATAAGTATGATATTACGACACTCATGATCAAAAAACTAATGTCTCATATTATGCTCAATTTTAATAAACTGTACTTTTCTATACGTTATCAACTCCGCACTCTCTATGCAAGCTAAAGACCATTCTCAATTCCCAGAAGGAGAGGCAATAGCTTCAAGCAACGATCCTGGTAATATTTCTTGAATTTATGAATTCTCGACTTATGTTATACAACTCTTGGTATATGCACTCATGTTTCTCAATATACGCTGTCCTAAGAAACCATGTTATGTTAGGTTATGTTTATACTAGAACGACCCTCTGTTCATGATCTATGTATGTGATGCATGAATTACTTTGTGCCAATTGTACCATATCTTACTTCACAGGTTCCACCTTGAGTAGTGCGACAAATAGGAGTCGTAATTGAGCAGTATAAATCATATTCCTTATGTTAGGATGATAGTGGTGATGGAAACATAGTAATGTTTTAAGGTAAGGGATTAAGTGTTCCTTGTTGTGATAATTTTGATGTGACAGCTCGAATAAAGATTTTAGGTGAAAAGGGAAGTATGAGGTGCATTTGTTATAGTAAATTGTTAGAAATGGGATATATAGTGTAAATCTTTGTTAAAGTGATTAAAGATGTTGGTTTTCAGTGTGGAAGTCAACAAAGAGGGTGTGATAATGATCGGCTTGAATGTTGTAATTTGTAGATATGCAGGCCATTCTTTTATGTGGCTAATAAACCTTGATTAGAACTTGAGGTTGGTTGATTATAGTGATAAGATAGAGTAGTATTCTTGGGGACAAAAGTTTTGAGAGAGATATAGATTGTAAAAGATATTTTCGTAACTTAGACCTGTATGATTGCACTATATGTAGGACCTTGTGACTCCCATTTAGGCTTTAAAATGGAAACATTATGAAGTTAGACTCAGGCTCCTATAATTATGTGTTGGAGTGGATATTATAAGAGGGAATTGATGAGGTTGGGTATTGAGAGGAGAAGCATAGTCGATAAGGGTTGCTAAGCTTAGGGACTTTTAGTTACATCATTGGAGGTGGAAATGTTCTTAATCCTTTGTGCATCACTACCGTATTTCTTGTTATGTATCCATTTTAATCCATTGTCATGATTCCATGGAAATCATTCCTTACGTCACTATGATCAATCTCCACAGAACTCTTATCTTAGAGCATGTCTATGTTAAGTCTCTAGTATCTCATGATTCGTGCTTACCCCAGTTGCTCGGTGTTGTCATGAAGCTCCTCTTGATGTATGTGAGTTAGAAGTTAAGTCTTGATGTGAAATTCTGTCCTTATGTTTGTACATATAGAGCTTTAATAATTTTATATCCCTCACTCGAGGAAATAGAGGCTAGATATCCTTTCCTGTTGCATCTTCAGATGATGTATTGAAGGTAATAATCCAATACCCATCCTTATTCCTTTTGTATTCAGGCCTTAGCGTATGTACCTAGAGGAAAACCTAAAGTCCTATGAATTTATTTATTTTTATGAGTCGATGTTCTCAAGAATTTTCCCTTAATGTTTAAGAGAATAATATGAGTCTATAATTTTAAATGTAAATCCTTGCCTCATGCTTATAGAATTCAAATGTGTCCTTAGCCATCATTCGAGGATCAATGATCTCAAGGGGGAGATATTGTAACACCTCAAATTTTTCTAATCTAAGATTCGACCCATTTATCAAATGTGTATAAACCCAAACCTAATGATTTCTAATTTTACTTAGGTGTTAAAATAAATTCCTTAGTGTTTGAAGATCTTTGGATAGGAATTAGGGTCAAGGAACCTCTACCAAAAAGTTAAGTTGAAAGCTTCTTTACCGATTGAATTTCTATATAAGAGTTTACTAGGGTTAAATCCAAACAAGCATAACTCCTAATATATGAAGAGTTTTGTAGCTCAAGACCCACCAAATGAAATATCTTTGAGTCTTCTTTTCAACACCACCAACCATGGGTCAATCCAATATCAGAGTAAAAAGTTATGATTATTTTACCATAGACGCTCCAGCCATCCAACCCTGGCAATATGAGTGGCTCTCCACGCAAGAGGCCAAACTTCTGCTTGCCAACACATGCGTACTGGGTGACGCATCATGCCAACTGTTTAACACAATGGAAATTTATTTTTTTCTTATTTTTCTATTTTATTTGAGGGTTTTTTGGTTTCTTCTCACTCCCACGCCCTAATCATGACTTATAACTCCCCTAAAAAAAAAATCAAAGAGAATTTCAGTAGTTACAATTCAAATACCTCTTCCCCTTCCTCAAACACTTCTAAGGAAAAATTCTCAAGAACCTTGGACACTTTCTAAGAAGAGGCTTCTAGTTCTTTGTGAAAGTGGTATGTTGAACAATTCTTTTTCAACTAACGTCACCAAGCTTTAGTTTATTGATTTTACACCTATATCATATAAACGATTTTACACAATGCTAAGAGGCTTGTGTGGATCTATGTTTGAGAGGTGGTTTATCTTTATGGGGTACTTGTGGCTACTATTATAGATAGAGGTTCCTAGTTCACCTCTAGCTTTTGGAGGGTATTTTAGGAGGAGTTGGGTACCCAAGCAGATATTAGCACCACATTCCATCCCCAGATAGATAGACAGTCAAAGCAGACTATTTAGGTTTTTGATTATATGATCTGAGCATGTGTCATGGACTTTGGAGGTCAGTGGGAACAATTTTTGGTATTAGCAGAGTTTGCCTACACTGATAGCTACCATTCAAATATTTAGATGGCCCCATTTAGGCATTATATGGTAGGCGGTATCGGTCTCTAGTTGGTTCAAGATTTCAAAAGCTAGGCCATAAGGTACCGACTTGTTCATAGAGTCATTGGACAAATTTTATGTTATTCATGATAGGCTACGGGCAGCTCAGAGTAGGTGGAAGAGTTATGTTGACCGTAGGCTTTGTACCATGCGATTTGGAGTTAGTCATTAAGTATTCCTTCATGTTTCACCCATGAAGGGCATGATGAGGTTTGGGAAGTGGGTCAAGCTCAGCCCCAGGTATATCAAGCCCTATGAGTTCATTCGGACAGTTGAAGAGGGAGCTTATGAGTTGGAATTGCCTCCACCCATTTTAGATATTCATCCAGGTTTTCATGTGTCTATGCTTCGTCATTATATTTTGGATGAGTCTCACATGGTTTTGTGGGACTCTGTTCAGTTTGATGAGAGGTTGACATCAGTGGAGGAGCTTGTTTCTATCCTAGCCGGAGAAGTCAGAAGGTTGTGCTCTAGAGATATTTCTCTAGTTAAGCTTTAGTGGAAAAACCATTGAGGCAAGGAGGCTACCTTGGAGACTTATCATTACATGTGGACTCAGTATCCTCTCCTGTTCGGGACTTTAGATAGTTCTTAATCCTTTTACTTTTTGGGATGAAAGTCTTTTTAGTAGTGGATGTTGTAATGACTGTCTAGGTCATTTTCCATTATTTCATGATTTTTATACAATTAGAACATTCCTATAGATGCCTCAAATTATTTATGAATTGCCAGGACTGATATTTTGGTTATCGGGAAGTTCATTTAGTTTTGATAGCCATTTCCTTATTTTGGAGTTTTTAAAGATGAAAAAATGGTCTTGGACAAAAACTTCAGGCAAATAGCCTCGGATGTCGATTCTGATGGTTTTGTCAGCTCTGGAATATCAATTTTAGGCTAGGGGAACCTTTTTCTGGGTTTTGAGGCTTCCGGTCCCATTTTGGGCTATTAGTTGGATTTTAGCAAAAATTGAACCTTAGGTATGGGACACAATTATTGTTGAAATGACCTCCGATGAAATTTTTTATAGTTCTATTATGTCTGGAATGCCAAATTTGGTAGGGTAGCATAGTACCTTTGTGTTCACAGGATTTAGAATGAATCTTGATGTCACGCCTCAAATCTTTTTGGAGAGGACAGACACCAGTAGCCGTAAAGGCCCGAGAGCACCAACTCATAACCTTGTACTTATCATGCATTGCCATGAACATTTAAAGATGTTGTCAAATATGGATATTAATATTTAATGAAAATAAACCACGTAGTCAAGCCTAAAACTATAAATACATGACTTGGCCGTTGGGGCCACAATGACTGGAAGACAAGGCACAACCACACTTCACTTTACCATCTACAAAGCCTCTAAAAGAGATATAAACTTAGTTAAGGTCGGGAAAAGTCCCTGCCTTACACTTAGCTACTATACAATACCAAAACATATATAACAGACTAGGAAAGCCCCGAATCAACTTGGAGCTCACCAATAGCCGCTGGATGTCCTGTGCTCCTACTGGAGGGGTCTACTAGCTCCTGTGCCTGCAACATGAAATATAGGTCCCCCATAAGGGATGCCAGCACGAAAGAGTGTACTAAATATGTAAGGCTGACAGTAGTTATACATAACACAAGAGCTCAAATGAAATCAGGTACAATCATATAAATAGTTCTAATAGACCACCTTTACATATACTTGTTGGATCGTGTACATTACATTCCTTTCTTTACTTTACCTTATAATCTTCGTAAGCCATGTGATACAAATAACCAACTGATCTGTGGTTAATACCCATGTTGTTATCGACCCATGCTAGGCTTACGCTTTTGAGATGCCATCCACATGTATAGAGATCGAGATCAGCCCATGCTAGGCTTACGCACCAAAGCAACCACTCGTACATAACCAGATTTGCATTTCTTTGTTTATTACCTTTGAGATTGTTACTTTGGTGGTCATGAAATAATTGAGCTTTGGGACATTAGTCCACTAGTAAATGATGCATGAATAAATACTTGATGCAATAACAATGAGATAGGGGGAAGTTTGTACACAAATAAAATGCCTAGGAGCTGAAATAACACATTGACCTTATTTGACTAAAAGGAGAACTCATGAAGCCTGCTATTGAATATAGATATGCAGACTAGGTAATAGGTATATATTAAAGTATTTTAACATATTAGGGAGTGGAAGCAAGGTCGTTGGCTAGATGGGAGATCATACACTGCCACTATGTATCAATTGGCATGGGAGAACTTCGGAAGCACACTTTGTAACACAAGTGTTGGATTTTATGCCAAAGAATACGAAATAGAGTAGCCTTACATACCTTGTATAACTCCGATATTACCCCGAATTAACCTCCTTCCTTTCAGATTACATATCTACAATGAAGTACGTTGTAAAACTAGTATTAGTAATTAATTAACAAATTCGGACTATTCAACTTCACTCAAAACAGTAGCCGGGCAGCACACCCATAATTCACCAAATCAAGGGTGTTATTTCAACCCCTTCTCCTCTAATTACATCTGTACAACACACGAATTCATATAAGAATCCCGAAGACTCCTTTGGCTTCATAACATGTACAAAACAGTCCACAAAGTATGATAGGCAGCAGGCTTATACAACATCTAATTAAGTGGTGTATCATTACACCCTCCTTTTATATGTCAATATCAGCAACTCACATCCTTTTTTAAGACCAACCAAGCTGTCCCAACATATATACATATAAACAATCTCTAAATATTATTCATCCTAGCAACACAATATTGCACTCACCATCTCTATGTTCTTAGCAACACATCCACAATTTCCCACTTAAATTTATATACAAGGAGGAGTAATAAAATGTGCAGTAGCCTACCTTTTATTGGTGGAAATCCTAATACTCTCTTCCACAAGAACTTTAACTTCTTTTCACTAGAACCATAAAGAGGAGAAACCTTGTAGAAATTAGATAAAGGTGTACTGCCAAACTTGGAGGGCTGTTCTACACTTCAAACATGAAAAACCTGATTTCCATCACCTTCTCATGGTTAAATTAAAATAAATACATAAGTTAATCACTACTTACCATGGCTTCAAAGAGGCAACTATACCAAGAACCTTAGAGGAGTTTTGTGGCTGCTACATGAAGGGAGAGAGAGAGCTTATTATCTTTGAAAGAATTCTGGTTATTTTGCTGAATTATTATGAGTTAAACTGTGTCTAATTTAGCCTTAAATAGGCTCTATAGAACCTCCTTTTTTATGTCCATTTTTAGCCACAAATCAATCCAAGTAGGTGATGCACCTAGTTAGGGAGTTCAAGCTGGTCAAAGGTCAGGAGATGGCCTTTGTGGTGTTTTGAAATAAAAAGGAAAAGTGATATCCTATGCTTCGAGGCAGCTGAAGACTCATGAAAAGAACTACCCCACTCATGACTTAGAGTTAGCTACAGTAGAGTTTGTTTTAAAGTTCATCCGGCATTACTTGTATGGAGTTCATTGTGAAACATTCACATCATCATAGCCGACAATATATTTTCAACCAAAACGATCTGAATTTGAGATATCGTAGATGGTCAGAATTATTGATGGACTATAACATGATTATGCTCTATCATCTGGGCAAGGCAAATGTAGTGATAGATGCCTTGAGTAGAAAAGTTGTGAGTATGAGTAGTCTTGCTTTGTTTGTTGTTGAGGAGTATCCTTTGGCTATGAATGTTCAGCATTTGTGCCAATAGCTTCATAGGACTTGATATTTCTAAGTCGGATAGAGTTATTGCTTGTGTTGAGGTATGTTTTTTATTGTTCAAGCAAATTTAGGATAGGTAGTTTGAAATTAGGAAGTTGTGTGTCATCTGGGATAAAGCGTTGAGTGGTGAAACTAACGAACCGATTCTTGAAACCAAGGGTGTTTGAGGATCAAGGGTTGGAATTGTGTTCCTAGATTGTGTGACTTGACTAGAATAATCATGGAGGAGGCTAACGGTTTAAGGTATTCTATTCATCTAGTTATGATTACGAAGTTTCATGATGTAAATGTCACGACCCAAATCCCATTCTGGCCGGACTGGCACCCAGAGCCGATAAGGCCCGAGAGAACCAATCTTTGCTCATGTACTCTCGTATGCATGTTCGCGTATGAATATCATTTTATCTTATGTAATTAAATATCAATAGCGTAAGTCATGGAAACATATGCAATATATGAAACTTGGCCGTTAGGGCCATTTCGTCAAAATGAACGTACTCATCTTACATTCAACTTCCATCTCCCCATATATGTCTACAAAGCCTCTAATAGATACATGACCATGTCTATACAATATTTACAAAATGCCAAAACATAATGTACACATGTGACTTGGAAGGCCCCGAAACAACTGGAGCTCACCAACAATCTGTTGATACCTCGTCGCCTACTGCGGAGATCTACTAACACCTGAGCCTGCAGAATGTAAGGTAAGTCCTCCGAGAGGGGTCAATACGAAGAAAGTACTCAGTATGTATAGCCGTATGAAACTGTAATAATAAGCAAGTACTTTCAATAAATTAAGCGTAAGAGAATAATCAATATGGCTAGATCTCCGTTATGATTACGTGGAACCATGTACATTTCTTCTATTATTTTTCATTACTTGATCAATTACTCGAAGCATCATCATTCTTATAACAACCCTCATACTTATACATTCATTCAAGGAATATACTCTCATTCCTTTTACAACTATCTTCATCAATGTTCATCCAACTAGCTCATAGTTCACCATACCTTATAGATCATCATCTTATGAGTAAGTATATAATACCAGGACTCCACCTTTGATGGGATATAATATATATATATATATATGCATAATACCGGGCCTCCACCTTAGTGGGATAATATATATAAATGCATAATACCGGGCCTCCACTTTAGTGGGATAATATATATAAATGCATAATACCGGGCCTCCTCTTTAGTGGGATAATATATATAAATGCATAATACCGGGCCTCCACTTTAGTGGGATAATATATATAAATGAGTATATAGTATCGGGCCTCCATCTTGGTGGGATATATATAATACCGGGCCTCCACCTTTGATGGGATATAATAAATAACATAGCATAGTATTGAGATTGTTCTATCTTGAACTTACACCCTTTAGATTATGATCCATACTCAATGTAACATATAGTAACCATACGTGCATTACCTCTTTACAATCTTATACCCTCTACTTAGTTATGAGAATGACACGCTAAAGATCATGGCATTAAAGCACACCCTTATATACACATCTCACTTCACTCCTTTACTTCATGAGTTTGACATCCTTACTTATGAGGACTAATTATACTAACTTGCACATCACCTCTCTTATTACTCTCATGAGATTGATACTTCAATTTGTGAGAGATTAATACATCCACTTATGAGAGATTGATACTTTAAGGATCATGCTAATATTGGAAACACACCTCTATACTTTACTTCACTTCCTTACTCTCAAGAGAGTGATACGCTCACTTGTGAGGAATAGATATCTTAGTTTGCACTTTACCTCCTTCACTACTCTTATGAGATTGGTACAAAGATATTCATAATCATATTAGACTTTGGAACTTGACATGATTGGAGAATGCTTTTCAAGAATAACTAGTTTCTCTTTACATCTTACCCTCCTTGAGATAATTATTCTAGAATCACAACGTTATGACTTCGTTGGAACATACTATTATGAGGACTTTGGACCCATGTCCATAGTTAGGTAACTCATGAACAACAACAACTAATGAATGAGGGATACACGAGTTAGGAATGAATAGACTCTCCTTACATCGTCACTTTCCTTGAAACGGTTTCTTTTAGTAGCTATAACAACATTATGAGAGCTTTAGGAATTTCAGTCCATGGATAGGAGACATATGAATACCAATCGGTCAATGAATAAGAAACGTGTGAATAACAATATATATCAAATATGAATGAGATACCTTAGCATATTTTGGAATAGGACAAATGAAATATCAATATGAAAATTATGTGCTTCAGAAAGATACGGACAGAGTAACCTTACATACCTTGTATTCTTAATACGAATACACAATCTTAGACGTGCATACGATAGTCCCGCTCCGTTCTTATGTTTTGTTCTATAACATAAATACATGACGGAACCAACATTAACCACCAATAACCTTATAATGGCATACAATAACAATAAGTCACATGTTTAACTTGAACATGTCATTTCCCCCTTGACAACACCATTTATAAAATCATCATACCAATAATCCCACAATATTCCATACATTGACCAACACATGATAACCAATAGAATGTTACACCAAGCTCATATTTTACACTTCTCCATCCCCACCATATCACAATTCTTCCATCAAATTACTTCAATACACCTCACAACAACAAATCGGCCAAAATCCCATAATTTATACTTATAGAAGAATAAAATGTTTAGGGCCATAATAACACCATACATGTTGTTATTTCATCAATACCATGCTCTTTCATCAAAGTCATAAGTCATAATTCAAGTTATAATCTCATGGATTTCACATCTTTCACAAAAGCCAAAAGTGCCATGTCCAACATTTTCAACCATGACCAACATGATATACATATTTTCTCATGCTTATAATATGTTAAAGTACAAGAATAATTACTTACTCAAGCTTGGAAGAGGATGATCTTGTCCCAAAATGCCTTAGGGTTTGAAGAGCACCAAAAGAGTGTTCTTGAGAATTCTAGAAAAAAGAATAGAAAGCATGTGTGTTTTTGGGATTAAAATATGATTTTTTGGCCACCTTTTATAACCTTTTAAAGTCATACTTAGCCATTAAGTCCATCATTGACAAGTCAAGGCAAGAATGGGTCATTTTGACCCATTGGGCCTTTGCATGATTTGCTTATTTTAATCTCAAATTAGGCCCAATAACCCATATCATCTTAAATCACTCACATCAATGTGTAATCCATAATATATGCGTTACAACGATATTCCCACTTACGCAATTCATACTCGTAGCCTCAATTTCAAAAACAAGCAATTCTAGCCACGTATGGCTTATTTTGACTACAGGGGTAAAATCGTCATTTTATGCCAAATTCATTCTCGAGTAATTTTATTATACCAATATATTATTTCAATCATTTCATGTATATACTCATGGTTGTAGAAGAATCGTGGCAAAAATCGGCTCAATACGTCCCTGGGCACCCTTGGGACTTAAGCAAAATTCCAACTTTTGAAAGGTGCGCACTAGCAGCTCGGCACGCCCTTGGGCGCACTACCTTACTGCCTGTGGAATAAAAAATTTGGGCAAAAGCGGCGTGGCAGGCTCTCTAACGCGCCCCTGCCTTAATTGTTTTCAAAAATTTGTTTTTCGACTTTTCTTCGCGAGTTTGGGTAGATACTTCAAGTCCTATTCTTTAAATTACTTCTTAACCTTAATATCCTTTGTTTAAAGGTCCTCTTAGCCTCATTTTAAACCCCACAAATTCTTTATGAAAATCGTAAAACACCTCCTACGCAAGGTTAATCACATGTACAAGGCCAAATTTCAATGTTCCCATCACTAACATTACAAACTACATACTCATGGCATCTCGACACCTAAGTAACCATTGTTCATCGTCGTCACATTGGGTTGGGAAGGTACGAGGTGTTATAGTAAAGCAACATTTTTAGTGGTGTAGGATGAAGAGGAACATCGTGGCTAAGAGTATGAATTGCCAAAAAGTGAAGTATAAGCACCAGAGATAGGGTGGTATTACTTAAAGGATGCCTATTACTGAGTAGAAGTGGAGGTGTATCACTATGGACTTCATGGTTAGTTGCCTGTAACTTTTGAGATGCTTGACTCCATTTGGATAATTCTCGGGGAGAAAGTGCAGATGTCATAAACCAACTTTACACCCAAGTCGTGAGCAATAACTAGCTACTCACTAATGGTCGTAGGGGACCCTTGACATGGCATGTCTATAAAGTAATATGAATATTAAAACTGAAGCAGAAACTTGAATTGCAATAATGGGCTAAATCTGCAAGAGACAATCCTTATTGACACATAATTGAAATAAGGAACAAGACTGCCAACCGCTACATAACGTTTGTCTAGTGATGCCTCTACTACTAAACATAGAGTCAACTGGTATAAGGCCCGGTAAATACCTTTTACTGAATCAAAAATATAAATTGAACTAATCAAGAAGCTATGATAAGCCTTATGTCTCTTAGATGATAGGATATCTCACCAGTCTGCTGAGTGTCAGGTGCTAGTGAATGTGTAGCAGCAAACCATAAACTCGAGTACCTAAATCTACATCATTAAGCTATATAGTGCAAAATATTGTCAATACAATGGAATGTATTGGTATCCATATATGTGTGTGTGTGTGTATATATATAAACTCTAAAAAAGATGATCATAAAAACATATAGAAAGAAGCTTAAAATATTAGTTAAGATCTGAAACATGAGTCATGGGAAAACCATTTAAAATATCTCAACCAGCTTAAAATTTGAGAAAAATCATGATAGCTAAAGTCTGCATAAAAATTATTTCATGAGTACATAGATATTAATATCATAAGGTTTACACAAGTGCGGTGGTTCTTATAACCGACAAACACCATAAGAGCTCTTGATGCCTAACTTTTTACACCCACACTGGAAGAGTTGTCCCAACCTGCCAAAGTATAGGACCATGAATATGTAGATCCAAAACTTAACCTCTTGGTACAGAACCTATGGTGGCAACGTAATTATGGGGCATGTGTTATCCAAACCCATATCCTCTCGGTGCTAAATAATCTTTCAAAAATTATATATGCTCATATCATATCATGTAATACGGCTCGTAATCATAGTTTGAGTCTTGTACTACTGTGATCCTAAGCTCAATCTCATGTAATAAATCATATGATGAAATCTTGTATCTAAACATAGGGTTCATAGATTCGTAAAATATTCTTAAAACCATGAATTTCAATCATAACTTTGGTATTTACATAATATCCATAAGGTCATAGAAATTCTTTCATAAAAATCAGTAATAACATTTGAAGGAATTATCTTTAATGATAAGGGAGTGGAGCCCTAGCTTTTAACATAATTCAGTATAACTTCAAAATACTTGGGCAGAAGGATTAAAAGAATCCATCACTAAATTCTTGCATACCTATTGAAGATAGTAATATCGACTAGAAAAGACTTGACTTGACTAGAATAGAAACCCAAGGTCTAAATTCTTGAAGAACATGCTTTGGAATTGAGGTGTTTAGAGGATAATTAGAAGATTAGCTAAAACTGAACAATAATCCCTTTGGTGTATTTATAGGTTATGAGTTAGGGTTGGGGAAAAAAGAAAACCCTTTTTTATATTGAAATCCTAAAATTTCAGGATTTGGTCATACGGAGGTTTCCATGAACTGTGGATCACTTTCACCAGTCGTGGTTTGATTCATAGATGCCTAGAAGATTTTTTCTAAGATTCTGGTATGAAACTATGGGTGAAATTCATGGACCGTGGAATGGCTTCCACAAACCATTATACCATTCATGGTCTCATGGAGGAAATTGTTAAGATCTTAGAGTCTTATTCACGGTTGGGTTCTACTGGTCGTGGACTTGATTTACAGACCATTCTTACACTCATCTTTTCCTAGAGATTGTAAACTTTGAGGCCTGACACCATGGTTTATTCCATCGGTCGTGGACTGAAATCACGAAGCATGGTCTCGTTCGTAGTAACCTAGATGACTTAAATATTTTAGGACCAACTCCACAGATGGCAGCATGGCATGTAATCCTAAATAACAATACGTGGCTCCTCTTTTGGAGGCCTGGAAATATTATATTTTTGTCTAGATAGGTATAAGTACTGAGTAATCATATGTTTGTTTTTGAGGTGTTACAATATCTTACCCATGGGGTCATTCGTCCTGGAATAAAGACTAAGCGTAGAATTAACGAACTAATAGAACTTGTGTTACAATCATGGGTTGAGCATAACTAAATCATACTAAAGCTTGAAACCCAACAAGAGAGTGCATGAGCAGTATCATAAATATAGCTAATTTTGGGAGATTTCAAAAAGGATTTTCAAGATCTAAACCATGGGTAAGTTTCTAAACCACTATTTTTACATTTCCCATTAATTATTTCATGATTTCATCTTCAACCAAGGAATAGATTTCAAGTTATTTTTGAACCAAGGGAGAGCAACTAACAATGTCTCAATAGTGAATGGGGTTGAACTAAACATTTCACAACAAATAGTAGATCAGGTCCCAAGCAACAACAACAACTTCAGTAAAACCTGCAGAACTGTAGGACAAAGCATTACTGATAATGAATCTGTTGTCAAGGGGTTTGAATTCAATAATTCACCTCAAGAGGGAGATCAACTGAGTAAGACCAAGGTAGTCGAGCAAGAAACCTCACCAGCAGCACCTTTCACAGTTTCTTACATAGAACCTGTACAATATGTAAACACTAAGTTAGATTAATTCAAGATGATGAAGCTAAAGATGAGGTCCCTCACAATTCCATAGTAGCAGATAATATTAAAGAGGGGTAGTGATACAAACAAGAGGTTCAAGAAGATAAAAGCAAGGCTATAATGATCCTTCCCACAATAATTCAAATAGATGATTCTAATTAGATGCAGGGCAAAATTGAGTCCCCAAACAAGGCTTTGCTTAAAATTCTAACTCATACTATGTAGAAGGATCTAGAAGAGGTTCAATAAATAAAATGATTTAATGAGTTTGCAGCAAAAATATTAGATATTTAAAGATGCAAATTTGTCTCCAAGGGTGGTTAAAACAATTAAATCTTCAAGAAAAGGGAAAAACAAGGCAATGAGGATGCATCACAGCCTGTCAGAGTTTATTCAAAGTAAAAGGTGGTGTCACAATTAGTTTCTAAATTACGAAGGCTAATTTTTGGAACAAAAGGTATGTAAAGTCATAAAAAGCAATTGAAAGAATACAAATGTTGCATAATTATCATAAATTTGCTTTTGTGGCTTTACTGGAACCTTTTTAGCATGATAGAACTATCAACAGAAAACAGAAGCAGATTGAAGATGCCTCAAGTTATTCACAACACAAATGGCAAGATTTGGGTGTTTATTAACCATGATTTTGATAATAATTTTTTTGAGTAACACAAAGTAACAAATCAAAATCAAATTGTAGGGCCCGGCCATAGCTCAAACCATTATTGTTACAGTATTTTATACAAAGTGTAAAACTTTGTTGAGAACGGAGCTGTGGGAAGATATTTATTCAGTCTAGATTGGGTGAGTTGTCCTTGGATTATAGGGGTGACTTTTATATAGTATTGAATGGTGATGAGAAAATTCATGGCCGTCTAGTGGTTGATATTGATATAGTAGATTTTAGGAATTGCACTGAATTTTGTGATTTAGAACATGTTTACTTCAAGGGTAGTCTATTCACATGGTGGAATGGGAGAGCTAGAGATAATTGTATTTTTTAGAGGTAGGATAGAATATTGATAAATGGTGAATTTTAGGGACTTTTTTCACATACTGAAGTTGAACATCTTCTAAGGAATAGGTCAGACCATGCTCTTTTATTACTGAGTTGTGAAAATAGACCTACTAGTTTCAAGAAGCCACTCAGGTTTCTTAACTTCTGGACTGATCATAAGGAGTTCTTGAATGTTGTAAGGCTAAATTGGGATGATGATTTCTCTTCTGATCCTTTCAGAATTTTAAGAGAAAGATTCAAAAAATTAAAAAAGTTCTTTCTTTCTGGAGTAGGGTAACCTTTTAGTGATATTTTTCATCAGCTAGTCAATATAGAAGATATTGCCAGAATTAAAGAGGACAAATTTAAGGATGATCCATCTATGGAGAATAGAGTGGCGATGTATAAAGCAAAGGAAGAATATTCCAAATATCTTTATCTCAAAGAATGCTTTAGGTAGCAAAAAGTAGGGTATTAATGGTTTGTAGATGGAGGTAGGAAGCCCCAATTTTTCCACAGTTTGGTCAAGGGGAGAAGACAAAAACTTAAGGTAATGAACATCCAAAATGTTAGATAAGAATGGCTTGAAGAGCAAGAAGAAATTATAGAAGAAGAAATATTATTTTATCAGAATCAATTTAAGCAGGAAAAGGATGCCACAGATTACTCTTTATTACAACATATTTTAGAGATGAGAAATTCAATTTATAACACAGCTTTAGGTGTAATCCCAGACAATGTAGAGGTAAAGAAAGCTATTTTATCATATTTGCTAGGATATTATTGGTGCTGATGTTGTAAGAATGGAGAATAATTTCTTTGCTGATAATTTTATTCCCAAATCTATTACTTATACTTACTTGGTTCTCATAACAAAGAAGGACAATGTGCAATCCTTCACTGACATGAGACCATATAGTTTGAGTAATTTTATTAACAAGGTACTGCCTTGGATTAGTCATGATAGATGGGAAGAGTTGTTACCTAATCTTATATCCTCAAACCAATTTAGATTTGTCAGAAGCAGAAGTATCATAAAGAATGTTTTTCATGCTCAAGAACTAATTACTGATGTTAGCAAGAGAGGAAAGCCATCAAATGTTGTTATAAAGCATGATATGTCTAAAGCTTATGATAGGGTTTCTTGGTTTTTCCTAATGAAGTTGTTGAGGAAGATGGTATTGGCTCACACTTTTGTTGACTTAATCTTGAGACTGGTCTCAAATAATTAATATTTTATACTTCTCAACTGTCAATTACTAAACCAAGGGGTGAAGCAGGGTGATCCTCTCTCTTCATCTATTTTTATGTTATCTGCAATGGTCCTTACTAGGGCCCTAAATGAAATATTTGAAGACAATAAATATGCAGGGTATGGTATGCCATAGTGGAGTTCTAATTTGAACCATCTTGCATATGTAGATAACACGATTATATTTTCCTTTACTGATGAGTATTCTTTAGGAAAAATAATGTGTACTTTAAAAGTGTATGAAAAGATATCTGGCCAGAAAGTAACTAAGAGAAAAGCTCCTATTATCTTAATGAAAATGTTGCAGGGAACACTTCTATGCAGGTGGGGCAGATCATAGATATGATAAAGGTATCTTTCCCTATGAAGTCTTTAGTCTATCCAATTATTCACAAAAAGAAGAGAAAAGAGAATTATGCATAGCTGATTAATAGAGTGAAGGGCAAACTTCCATCTTGAAAAGGTAAAATGCTATCATATGAGGGTGTAACACCCCGTACCAACCAAACCCTACTTGATGACGTTGAAAAATGGTTACTTAAGTGTCTAGAGTCAAAAGTATGTATTTTGTAAGGTTATTGATGAGATAATTGATATTGGGCCTAGTACATGGGATTAGACCTTTGTAGGAGGTGTAACACCCCGTATGTTGTCAAACCTATATGAATACGTTTACATTTATGGAATTAGTAAAACATGAGAGACTTGATGAATTACCCATTAATTTGTTGGGCATTAAATGAGTCATGAGCCATTGGGCTTAAATGAGGCCCAAAATCACATGGAAGACTTGGCCCAATGGGGCAAAATGATCCAATCTTCCATTTGACTAATTGACTAAGGCATTTAATGCCAAGGGATGGATAAGAGTGACTTGAGGGACCTATATATATGAGAAAATCAGATTTTTATTTCATTTCAACACACATGCCTTTTCTAGAATTCTCTCAACATTTCCTTATTCAACACAAACCTTAGACCTTCATCCCTTGGACCAAGATCATCATCTTGCAAGACTTGGTAAGTGTATATTATTATGGATAAATATATTTTATGCATGGAATATGGTTTATATCATGTTGGTTATGTTGGTGAAGTGTGAGAAGTTCATTATGTGTAAAACAATTTGTGTTTGCCTAATCGGTGAAGGTTTTTGCCTTGTAAACTTGAAAATGGACTTATGGACTTGAAGTAAGTGATACGGGTGGGACAATTTGTCCAACAAGTACACGACCATTCACACGAAGCCAAGCTCGGGAATTACAAAAACTCCAAGCTTTGTTCATGCAAATGACCGTGTGTGAGTTGGTGATTGATTCATCTAATGATCTAAATGTTTTCAAGTGTGAAGAGGGACCTTGAAATGTAATAAATGTACACTCCAAGGCCGCCCAATGGCTTACGGACAAGCTGGTCATATTGCCTCATTTTTGCCTTGTAATATAAATAGAACATGTTAGGGTTATTTGGGTGGTTCTTCCATTATTATTTTGAATCACAAGACTTGTAATATTTTTGGTTCTCTCTCTCTAAAACATCCCACAAGAAGAGAGACACTTGTGTTGTATCTTGGCTAGAAACAAGGATCTTGAGGTCATGGAGTTCCTCTTGGTGTAAGTAAGAACTTGGTGTTCATATTCATTAGTCTTAGGGTCCTTTCTTGATGTTAGGGTTCTTAGCCTCTTGAATATTATATGTCAAGTTAACTATCTTTTTATTATCTTGTTGTTTTTGTGTTTGTGATCTTGACGTCTAGTGAAGCCGTGTGGGGCTCTTTCGATTCACTAACATTGTTGTTCAACTTGTTAATCTTGTGTTGGTTGGCTGATTTCGTGGCTGGTTGTTGCATATTTGTGTGTTGTGGATTTGATCTTGTATCATTTGGTATCAAATCATGGCTGGTGGTGTTCCTACACTACCAATCTAGGGCTCTCTTGGTCAATAAAAGGAAAAAAAAAACGAAATCTGTCCATATTTTTGCTTGACCGAAATTAGTGCTTGTATGTTTAGATCTAGGTGTTATTTTACTTGTTTAGTGTGTTTCTAGTGTTGGTTTCTTTCTCACCAACACTAACGGTGTCTAGATCTAAATTTGAGCTTATAATATCTGCCATTGTTGTGGTGACTTGAACTTGGACCGTTGTTGTACCTTGTTGATGACCATTGGTGGCTTTTGTGTTATGTTCTTGAAGAAGTTGATGTTGTGTTCTTGAAGGTTGTTGTGGTTTTCATCTTGTTCTTCATCTATTCTTACAACTTAAGACAACAAAAGTATAAAATAGATCCAAAAGGTTGTAAGACAAAAGTTATAAAGTTTTTGCTGAGAAGACTTGCACACATCACTTTCTAGACTTGACAACCACTTTTCCTTAAAACACGGAACCTTGTTTTGTGGGATTAGTGTAGTCAAATCTTATCTTTTGAGTTTGAAAAGTTGAAAAAGAGTACAAGACTTTACCTTCCCTCCAAAAACCATTGTCATCCATTACAAGTTGTGTGAATCTGAAATTTTAGAATTGTGAAAAAAAAAAAAAAAAATTATGTGGGCCTAAGACCAATTACATGCTGCCACGTCACTAATAAGCTCAACTTTGGATATTCTTCTAGTTGAGAATTGTTGATTCTTGTTTTCCTTACTTGGTTCTAGAACTAAATAACAAACTAGTACATTCCTACTAGGTTGTCAATTAGTCCTTTGAATCCGTTTGTTCGTGTCAACGATTACTTGAGTGCCTTTTTATCTTTTGAACACGTTGCTGTTTTTGGTTCTAGTCCGACAAGAATTCTTTGAGTTTTCAAACAAAAATCCACTCCGGATAAGAGATTACTCATATCTTAAAGAATTCACGAGTTACTAGCCAATCTACAACACTTGTGGAACTCAATTGTGAGGTGATCTAAAGAGTGTTATACCTTGGCAATGGAAGGGACCACATCCCAAAATATGGATACTAATGCTCTTGACTCTATGAGGGTCACTCTTGAGGCCGTTACCCGAACACTTGAAAGGTTGACTAAGGAGTTTGGGGCCGTGAGAGGGGATTTGGCATCAATCAAGGGAGAAGTGTCGACTATTAGTGGGAGATTAGAACAAGTGGAGAGTCAAAGGAACTCTCACCCTTCTACTCCTCTACATGTTTCTACCAATGGGCATGATAGAACTTCCTCCGCAACCATCACTCCCGAAATATTGCACCATATGCTAAATACATCTCAAGCTCCACTAAATGCCGCAAGCCAAACCACTCCTTTCCTTCCAAACCGAGACCCCACTAGACCAATGCAATTCCAAACTCCTAAAGTCCCACAAGAGGTATTTGGCCGTCAAGTACCTCCGCCAAATCTGAATCCTCCATTCCGATCTCCATTAAATCAAATACCACCACCTCCACAAAACCCAATTCCTCCAAATCAAGTCCAAAATGCCCAAAACCGTCTAGCCCACTTTGAGGAATATGGTAGAGAGGAGTATGAAGGATATGGAGCCTTTGATGATGCTTACATGAGGGAGGAGGAGATGAGAGGGGGTCGTGGAGATCCAAGGAGATACCAAGGGTATGGATAAAGGGGAGACCGACACCAAGAGAGAGATGTAGGCATCAACACCATCAAGTTGAACCTACCCATCTTTAAAGGTGAAAGTGACCCCGAGGCCTACTTAGATTGGGAATCTTCTTGTGACAAAGTTTTCCAAGTTAATGATATCTCGGAAGAAAAGAAGGGTTGCTCTGCTATAGCTCATTTTGAGGGTTATGCTAACACTTGGTAGGAGTATGTCAAGCGGTTTGGTAATGAACTAATTGATGGTCAGCCACCACCGTGGTATCGGTTGAGGTACTTGATGAGGCAACGATACCTTCCCAAGAGATATCGCCATGAGTTGCTTGCTAGATTGTACGACTTGCGTCAAGGTAACAAGAGTGTGATGACATATTTTGATGAGTTTCAACAACTCATGTTGAAACTTGATCATCGTGGGGAACAAATCAGTCACGACATCATTCGATTCAAGTGTGGGTTGAACAAAGAGATCTCCACTCATTTAACACTTCACAAGCTTGATACCGTTGACGGTATTTTCCAAGCGGCTCTTAAGATTGAAAGGGAACTTAAAGAGAGATCATCTTTCAAGGCAAGGGGACAATCCCCTGCGGGCTGGCCCAAAAACAAGGACCAACCCGCCACTACAAGGCTGCCCGAGCCCAAAACAGTCCACAAATTTCCTCCAAAACCGGAGGCTCACAAGTATCCTAACCCTAAGGGATTCCAATGTTTCAAGTGCCAAGGTTGGGTGCATAAGGCCAATGAATATCCAAACCGACGCAATGTAATCCTACGGGACGGGAGATTATATTACCTTGGTGGGGAAGTGGACCATGAAAAGGGAGAAGATGAGGCCGAGCATCAAGATGGAAGGAACTCTTCGTGGATCATGATGAGGACACGCCTATGTTACTCTTGGCTCATTGTTTTAATACTAACCCCACTAATTCTTCCATTTCCCTTTTGATTTCTTGTGTGTTGCAGGATTATGAGGATGTATTTCCTAAGGAACTTCCGCAAGGATTGCCCCCGCTTCGGGGAATTGAGCACCAAATTGACTTTGTGCCGGGATCACAATTTCCAAACAAGCCGGCTTATAGGAGAAACCCTACGGACACCAAGGAATTGCAACATCAAGTTGAGGAGCTCCTCAACAAAGGTTATGTCAAGGAGAGCATGAGTCCGTCCGCGGTTTTGGTGCTATTAGTGCCCAAAAAATACGGAACGTGGCGCATATGTGTAGACTGCCGAGCAATCAACAAAATTACGGTAAAATATCGCCACCCTATTCCTCGGTTAGATGACATGCTAGATAAATTGAATGGTTCATGTTTGTTTTCCAAAATTGATTTAAGGAGTGGCTATCACCAAATAAGAATGCAACCCGGTGATGAATGGAAAACCGCCTTCAAGACCAAGTTTGGTCTCTATGAATGGATGGTTATGCCTTTCCGCCTAACAAACGCTCCAAGTACTTTTATGAGGCTAATGAATCATGTGATGAGGCTATTTATTGGAAAGTTTGTTGCTGTCTAATTTGATGATGTCTTGGTGTATAGCAAGTCTTTAGAAGAGCATGTGATGCATTTACCATGTGTGCTTGATTTCCTTAGAAAGGAAAAATTGTATGCAAATCTGGAAAAGTGCTCTTTTGGTGTTAATGAAGTTGTTTTCTTAGGTTTTGTTGTTAGTTCAAGATGGGTCGAAGTGGATGAATCCAAGATAAATGCTATCAAAAATTGGCCAACCCCACAAACCGTTGGAGAAGTAAGAAGCTTCCACGGGTTGGCTAGTTTTTATAGAAGGTTTGTCAAAGGATTTAACACCATAGCCGCCCCCTTGACCGAGGTCATTCGAAAAGAACAACCCTTCAAGTGGGGTGTCGAGCAAGCTAAGGCCTTTGAAGCCTTGAAAGCTATACACATCTCCGCACCCTTGTTATAATTGCCCAACTTTGATAAGACCTTCGAAGTCGAGTGCGATGTGAGTAAAGTAGGCATAGGGGCTGTTTTGATGCAAGATTTGAAACCCATTGCTTACTTTAGCGAAAATCTCAAAGGAGCAACTATAAACTACTCCACGTATGATTTAGAGTTGTATGCCTTGATTAGAGCCTTGGCCACTTGGCAACACTACTTTTGGCCTAAGGAGTTCGTGATCCGAACGGACCATGAATCCTTAAAGCATCATCGGGCCCAAGACAAGCTTAACAAACGGCATGCCAAATGGATTGAGTTTATTGAGACCTTCCCTTATGTTATCCAATACAAAAAGGGTAAGGACAACGTAGTAGCCAATGCTTTGTCTAGAAAACATGCACTTGTGTCCACTTTGTCAACAAAATTAATGGGTTTTGAGAGTTTAAGAGAGTTGTATCCCAAGGACCCTCATTTTGCTCCAGTCTTTAGGGAATGCGAAGACTTGGGTAGGGACAAGTGGGATTCGGCTAGGGGTTTAAATCCATATGCCAAGTTTGATGGTTACTTATTTAAAGGTAGACGATTGTGTGTGCCCTCTAGCTCTTGGAGAGAATTGTTTGTGAGGGAAGCACACGATGGCGGTCTAATGGGTCATTTTGGGGTCGAAAAGACCTTCGGAATATGGGAGGAGCAAATCTATTGGCCCAAAATGCGCAAGGATGTAACTAGGATTTGCGGCCAATGTGTAGAATGCAAGAGAGCCAAATCTCGGCTCCTACCTCACGGGTTGTACACCCCGCCGCCCACTCCTCTACGTCCTTGGCTTGATATATCTATGGATTTTGTGTTGGGGCTGCCAAGGACTCGACGAGGTCGGGATAGTATTTTTGTTGTAGTCGATCGATTTTCTAAAATGGCGCACTTTATTCCTTGCTCTAAATGTGATGCCGCCCCTAGCGTGGCCTCGTTATTTGTTGATAATGTTGTTAGATTGTATGGTGTCCCGAGGACCATTGTGAGTGATAGGGACTCTAAGTTCCTAAACCACTTTTGGAATTCCATGTGGGGTAGGCTTGGTACCAAGTTGTTGTTCTCCAAGGCCGCCCAAGGGCTTAGGGACAAGCTGGTCATTTTGCCTCATTTTTGCCTTGTAATATAAATAGAACATGTTAGGGTTATTTGGGTGGTTCTTCCATTATTATTTTGAATCACAAGACTTGTAATATTTTGGGTTCTCTCTCTCTAAAATAGCCCACAAGAAGAGAGACACTTGTGTTGTATCTTGGCTAGAAACAAGGATCTTGAGGTCATGGAGTTCCTCTTGGTCTAAGTAAGAACTTGGTGTTCATATTCATTAGTCTTAGGGTCCTTTCTTGATGTTAGGGTTCTTAGCCTCTTGAATATTATATGTCAAGTTAACTATCTTTTTATTATCTTGTTGTTGTTGTGTTTGTGATCTTGAAGTCTAGTGAAGCCGTGTGGGGCTCTTTCGATTCACTAGCATTGTTGTTCAACTTTTTAATCTTGTGTTGGTTGGCTGATTTCGTGGCTGGTTGTTGCATATTTGTGTGTTGTGGATTTGATCTTGTATCAGGAAGTGAACTTTATGGGTTCAATATTGACATGTGAGACGTTAATATAGACTTAACTTGTTTTATTCTTTTGCATGATGGTTGGAATTGTTATTGCAAAATTGTCCATGGATTTGTTGGTGTATTGAAGGAAAAGTGTGGTTTTGGTGATGTTCATGTGTGTTGTAAAACCATGGCTGATTTTTGGCATCTAAGATAATCTAAAATATGTTAAGAGGAGTTTAGTTATGATCATGGACCATTCATTGCATAAAAAGACCCAAAAGAGACCTTTTTTGGCTGAAACGGGCTCTCGCCCTCGCAGACATGGCACCTGCAGGCACAGGTGCCAATGCAGGTTCCTCTGGCTACTTCCAAAGGTCACCTGGGGACACAGGTCAGCCACCTGCAGCGGGTGCAGGTGGCTTAGCAGGTTGGGCCAGAACTCCGAATTGCTTGTTTTTGCATCCCTTTGGCCCCCCAAAACCCCTATACCCTTCATGGATGCAATTTTCAATTTATGGTACCTTTTAAATGACTATAAAGGATTATCCCGGAGGTATTTTGAATGGTATAAAATATGGATTGATGTTAAAGTGTTATTGTGAAAGCTATCGAGTGGCTTGACGGAGAAAAGGTAACGTAGTGTTAATGAGGAAGTGTAAAGGGTAAACTTGGTGTATGTTATTGGTTTATGATGTCTTGGTCAATGTGTGAAATGTGATGATGTTTTCGTCATGGTAATTAAGTGTATTGTATTGTAAAGGACGAAATGACGCTATATAGAAGTCACATAACTCATTGTAATCTTGTACACTTTAAAGGTAACTAGTTGTTAACGTGAGCTCCGTTATGAACTTGTGTTGTAGAGTGACACATAAGAAAGGAACTGGATAGTTGTATTCACATCTAGGATGGTATATTCATATTAAGATCATAAGGTATGTAAGGTTCCTCTTTTCATATCCTTCTGCAGCATATAGTATTCACCTTGTTATGGTTATTTCTCATTTTCAAAATGTTCTAAGGTATATCATTTCAGGTTGTTATCTATTGTTAAGTCACATTTTCCTCATTCTTTAGTCATTGTTGCTTATTTTGTTACATAATTGTGGACAGGATTCCAAATCCCAATATGTTATGTTCCAAAACTCGTAATAAGGTTATGACTGCAAATATGTCAATCTCTCACAAACTAAAGTATCAATCTCTCATAAGCGAATGTATTAATTTCTCATGAGTGAGCATATCAATCTCTCACAAGTAAAGGTACCAATCTTGTAAAAGTTAAAAAATAAAGTATGGCTTTATGAGTGTATCCATGGGGTGGAAGAACACACCTTCATGATGACTATCCCAATATTATGAGTGTATCCACGGGGTGAAATAAACACCTTCATGATGATATCCATGGGGTGAAGGAAACACCTTCATGATGACTATCCCAACATTATGGGTGTATCCATGGGGTGAAATGAACACCTTCATGATGATATTATTTTCCCACTGATCAGGTTGGGGCCCGGGCATTATAAGAATGGAAGGAGGAGTTGTGAATGAAGAGATGAATGATGAAGGAACGATTGAGTGTAAAGATAAAATAAGTAATCCATCTAATATACATACTTCCATACATTTAGAGTGATGACTCATCCATGTTAGTTCTTTAATTTTTTTTTATTCCATTGAAGTATTGATGTATCATATAGTTTCTTATGGCCTTACATACTCAGTACATCATTCGTACTGACCCCTTTGGGGAATTTACCTTACTTGTTGCAGGCACAGGTACTAGTAGACTTCCGCAGTAGGCTACAAGAAATCCGTAGAGTATTGGTGAGCTCCAGTTGGTTCGGGGCTTTTCGAAACATCTATGTAAATTTATTTTGGTATTGTATATGTGTATAGAGCGGGGTCTTTTTCTGACTCTAGGATAGTTATGGTTACGCATCTGTAGAGGCTTTGTAGATGTTGTGGGGATAGATGAAGGAAATGTAAGGAACATATGTTTTATCTTGATGTCCCTGACGGCCAAGTTTCACGTATATATATATATATATATATATATATATATATATATATATATATATATATATATATATATATATATATATCACATGTTCTATGATTTTCGTTATTAGAATTTTATGTCCTTACATGGTGGTGATGTTTCTTGGTATGCGTATGAATAGACAGGAGTAATGATTGGTTCTCTCGGGCCTTATCGGCTTTGGGTGCCAATCACGCCTCAATGGGATTTGGGGCGTGACAAAAGTGGTATTAGAGCAGGTCGTTCTAAGGGTGTCTACAAAGTCGTGTCTGAGTAGAGTCTTACTTATCGATGTATTGTGCACCACATTTATAAGTAGGAGGCTATGGGACATTTAGGAGTTGTTTATGTTCTTTATTTCTAGATCGTGCAATAGAGCAAATATTGTAGGTGGAATTATATCTGACCATGGTAATTGTTT